>CM046668.1:26425185-31425185 GCA_025594165.1 Tamias sibiricus
TAGCTATTGTGAATTGTGCAGCTACAAACATTGAGATAGCTGTGTCACTGTAATATGCTGTTTTTAAGTCCTTTGGGAATAGACCCAAGAGTGGGATGGCTGGGTCATAGGATGGTTCCATTCCCAGTTTTCCAAGAAATCTCCATACTGCTTTCCATAACGGTTGCACCATTTTGCAGTCCCACCAGCAATGTATGAGTGTGCCTTTTTCTCCACATCCTCTTCAACATTTATTGTTGCTTGTGTTCTTGATGGCTGCCATTCTGACTGGAGTGAAGTGAAATCTTAGAGTAGTTTTGATTTGCATTTCTCTAATTGCCAGCGATGTTGAACATTTTTTCATGTATTTGTTGATTAATCGTGTATCTTCTTCTGAGAGGTGTCTTCTCAATTCCTTAGCCCATTTATTGATTGGGTTATTTGTTTTTTTAGAGTAAAGTTTTTTGAGTTCTTTATATATTCTAGAGATTAGTGCTCTATCTGATGTGCATGTATTAAATATTTGTTCCCAATTAGTTGGCTCTCTATTCACCTCACTGATTGTTTCTTTTGCTGAAAAGAAGCTTTTTAGTTTAAATCTATCCCATTCATTAATTCTTGGTAGTAATTCTTGCGCTACAGGATTCTTATTAAGGAACTTGGGGCCTAATCCAACATGTTGGAAATTGGAGCTTACTTTTTCTTCTATTAGGTGTATTGTCTCTGGTCTAATTCCTAGGTCTTTGATCCACTTTGAATTGAGTTTTGTGCATGGTAAGAGATAAAGGTTTAATTTCATTTTGTTGCATATGGATTTCCAGTTTTCCCAGCACCATTTGTTGAAGAGGCTATCCTTTCTCCACTGTACATTTTTGGCACCTTTGTCTAATATAAGATTGCAGGAGCCCTGTTTGGGGATTGGCTTGAATTGCAGTTGACTATGAGCCGTGGAGATTTGGCCATTGTCGCCACCCGTAGTCTCACGGGATTTTGTTGCGGGATCTGGAGTGACTTGGCCGAAATTGCTGATCGGGTCAGCGCCATTTTAGTGGTGTGTTTGGCGTGAGTTAGTTGTTAGAACCAGAGAGAAAAGTTATCAGAATAAAAAGCTGTTTGTCTCCAGTTCGCTTCTGAAGTTCTTCCCGCGGCTCCGGTGCTCCGAGCGCTTCAGGCGGCAACAGGTGGCGGCCCGTACGGGGAACTTCGGAGCGGACAGGTAAGAACTGAAAGGTCTCTAAAGATGGGTTCGAATATAACTGAATCCCAAGTGATAGAGGCTATGCAAAGACTCCTTGATATACCTGACTCTGTTCTCAGTGAGGAGTATATAGACAAAAATGAAAGTGATCAAAAAAGTGTAGATTCCACTGGGCCAACTGAGACCAGTAAAGAGAGTATTAGAAGAGACCCAAAAATGACAAAAATCCAAGCTATTAAAGCTATTCGGGAGTTATTGGCGAAAGCTGAAGGATACTTGCTCTCACTGGAACCTGGGCCTCAGGATATTGCTGTCAGTGAAATTAGCAGTGGTGAGGAATCTAGTAAAAGTGATCCTGAGAAAATGAGGAAAAAGAAATTAAAAAAGACCGAGAAAAAGGTCCGTCAGGCAGAGGAGTCACTTGTGGAAGTGACTACTCCCCCATGGGTGGAATCCATTACAGAAAATATGAAGGGTATTACTAGGCATTTGCATACCCTAGAAACAGAAATAAAAAGTCTTTCTGATCGCTTATGCGCTCTCGAGGACAACTCACAGATACATTGGGAACCGCCAGCATTTGAAAAGAAAAATGGACAGAGTGTCCATCAGTCAGTAGATTTCAAAACAATAAAAAATCTCAAAGAGGCAGTAATGACTTATGGGCCCCAAGCTCCTTTCACGTTGAGTATGCTGGAGTCCCTTAACACCTTTAGCTTAACCCCTTCAGACTGGAAAAGTCTATGTAAAGCAACATTAAGCGGGGGGCAATTCTTGGTTTGGCGATCGCAATTCCAAGAACTTTGTATAGAAACGGCTAAAAGAAACGCGGCTGCAGGGTTTGAAAACTATAATATAGACATGCTCACAGGAGAAGGGCAATTTGCAGACTTACAGGCTCAAACAGATTATGACTCAGATATATATGCTCAGATAAATGCAGCTGCCTTAGAGGCATGGAAAACTGTACAAGGACCTGGGGATCTACAAGGTAGCTTGTCAAAAGTGATTCAAGGACCTAATGAGCCGTATGCCGACTTTGCTGATCGACTTTTGAGAACTGCAGGTAGTGTGTTTGCAGATGTTGACCAAGCTATGCCTTTAGTTGTTCAATTAGCTTATGAAAATGCAAATAAATGGTGCCAAGCAGCCATCAGGCCATGGAGAACTAAAAAGGATCTTTCCGTATATATACAACTATGTAAAGATATAAATGGCGCCTTTGTCACAGGAAATGTGATTGCAGCCTCAATGAGAGGTGCTTCCTCTCGAAATTTCACAAAGGCTAAACGTAGACATTATAATCAATCAGGATATTCCAGGCAAAATTATCATAATCAATCAGGCAATTCTAGGCAAAATCCCAAAAGAGAAATAAGATCAAGCTCATACCATGCCCCAGGCCGCTGCCCCAGGTGTAAAAAGGGAAATCATTGGGCCAATAAATGCTATTCAAAATTTGACATCCATGGAAATCCTTTGTTCAGGAATTCAAAAAACGGGGCACGGGGCCCAGTACCCCGGGGCCCACAAATGTACGGGGCATTGCAGAAGGAGTATCCTCAAGCATCCACTCAGATGCTTCCCCGACACAATCCCTACTACCCATCCACTCCCTCGCCAGAGGAACAAGAGGAAATGCAGGATTAGACCTCTGTTCCACCGCCCGAATAGTGTTAACACCTGAAATGGGGGTTCAACTGATTCCCACAGGAGTCAGGGGACCTCTTCCCTCAGGGACTGTAGGACTTATTATCGGGCGTAGTCCTAAAAGCTTATTAGGTTTGCAAGTGACCCCAGGTGTAATAAACTCAGACTACAAAGGGGAAATAAAAATAATGCTTAGCTCACCCCAAAGTGTAAGTTCTGTTAATCAAGGAGATAGAATTGCTCAGTTGCTTCTCCTTCCCAATTTACATAATTCATTTAAAATGGGTATGCCTCAAGAAGGGAACAATAGAGGATTTTGTTCCACTGACTCAAGTCCCATGGCTTGCTGGGTTCGAGACTGTTCAAGGAGGCCTATGTGTAAAATAAAAATCCAAGGAATAGAAATGGAGGGATTAATAGATACTGGAGCTGACTCTTCCATTATTAATTTACGCCAATGGCCCAAGCACTGGCCTCTGCAAAAAGCTTCAACCAGTTTAAGAGGCTTGGGATATAATAACCTCCCAGATAAAAGTGCAGTAATTTTAAAATGGGAGGATGATGAAGGCCATAAAGGAACATTTCAGCCTTATGTTTTACCTAATCTACCGGTTACTTTATGGGGAAGAGATATTTTGCAACAAATGGGAGTACACCTTGCAACCAAGCCTGCAGATGTTAAATGTGAAAACCTACAGGGTAATCTTAACCATAAAAGAACTCATTATCAAAAAGTACAGAGTAATCTTAACCCTAAAAGTAATCATTGTCATAAAGGAAAAAGATATTTTTTTTCGGGGCCACTGAGAAAATAATTTTGAAAATACCATGGCTTTCTGATAAGCCAGTGTGTGGGTCCCTCAGTGGCCCCTATCTAAAGAGAAATTACAAGCGGCCCACCAATTAGTTCAGGAACAATTAGAAGCAGGTCATATAGAACCTTCCACCTCTCCCTGGAATTCCCCCATATTTGTGATCAAGAAAAAGTCAGGAAAATGGCGATTGTTACATGATCTTAGACAAATCAATAAAACCATGCAAGTTATGGGGCCTACTCAACCTGGACTTCCTAGTCCCGTAGCTATTCCAAAAAATTTCCATCTTATTACTCTTGATATAAAGGATTGCTTCTTTTCTATTCCCCTACATCCTCTGGATGCCCCCAGGTTTGCTTTTTCCGTTCCTTCTATGAACAATAATGGCCCTGATCAGAGATATCAATGGAAGGTTTTACCACAGGGAATGGCTAATAGCCCCACCATATGCCAAATATATGTGGACAAGGCTATCCAACCCATTAAAAATAAATATCCAAACCTCATGTGTCTACATTACATGGATGATATTTTATTGGCCCACCCTAATCAAAAAATCTTATTTAATATATTCAGTGATGTGGTAGAAAATTTAAAAAAATATGGACTATATATAGCAGAAGAAAAAGTTCAAACCAGATCTCCCATATTATATTTAGGATTTAAAATCATGGATACTTTTGTTAGACCCCAAAAAATTTTAATAAATAAAGAACATTTGACCACCCTCAATGATTTCCAAAAACTACTGGGAGACATTAATTGGCTTCGCCCTACACTAAATCTCACTACTGGCCAACTAAAACCTTTATTTGACATCCTTCGTGGAGATCCTGATCCATCTTCACCACGAACATTGACTCCTGATGCTAGGAAAGCTTTAAAGTTAGTAGAAAAAGCCATCGAAGGAGCTCATTGTGATAGATTTGATTTAACTCAACCGCTGATGTTGATTATTATTTCTTCACAATATACACCCACAGGAGTATTTTGGCAACAAGGGCCTTTATTATGGATACATTTGCCCGTCTCTCCTAAAAGTATAATTGAATCTTATACCTCCATGGTGGCTAAACTTATTCTTCAAGGACTTAAGACTTCTACTAAAATATTTGGCATTCACCCTGCTACTATTATTACTCCCTATTCATCATCACAGATTGAATACTTATGCTTCAATGATAATGATTGGGCTATAGCTAAATGCTCTACTTCTGCAAATTTTGATAATCATCTTCCTAAGTCCCTATATTATCTTTTTGTATTAATCATCCTATTATATTTCCACAGGTAATAAAAAATCAACCTATTCCTAAGGCATTTAATGTATTTACAGAAGGGTCCTCAAATGGTACTGCTACAGTAGTCACTAAAAAAGAAAATATGACTTACATAACTGCACACAAATCAGCTCAACTAGTGGAATTGGAAGCTGTGGTAAGAGCTCTGGAAAATTTTAGGGACCAGCCCTGTAAACATTTTTTCAGATAGCCACTATATTGTACAAGCCGTCCCAAAATTAGAGTTAGCAGGACCAATAGCACCTCATACTCCAGCCTTTAAATTGTTTTATCAAATACAAAAACTTTTGTGGGCAAGAAAAGAACCCCTATTCGTAGGCCATATTAGAGCACATACTAATTTGCCTGGTCCCCTCCATGAAGGTAATCAAAAGGCTGATGAACTTACAAAAACAGTATTTATACTTTCAGCGCTACAACAAGCTACTTTATTTCACTCCCAGTTTCATGTCAACAGCACCACCTTGCAACGTAGGTTTAAAATCACAAAGGAGCAAGCCAGAACAATTGTAAAAGATTGCAAATCTTGTATGACACATTTGCCCAATCCTCATTTCGGCGTTAACCCTAGAGGATTGATGCCCAATCATTTGTGGCAGATGGATGTTACTCATGAGCCAAGTTTTGGAAAATTGCGATTTATTCATGTGACCATAGATACATGTTCAGGCATGATTTTTGCTTCCTTACATTCTGGAGAAAAAGTTAAAGATGTTACATCTCATTGCTTGCAAGCTTTTGCTGCATTGGGCATCCCCAAAATGCTTAAAACAGATAATGGCCCCGCATATACGTCCTCATCTTTCAAAGAGTTTTGCGCAAAATTCAATATATCCCATAAAACAGGCATCCCATACAATCCTCAGGGTCAGGGCATTATTGAAAGAGCAAACCGAACACTGAAAATTATGTTATTAAAACAAAAAGAAGGAAATTGGAAAAGTCCTAAGGACAGATTGGCAGTTGCCCTGTTTACCTTAAATTTTTTAACTTTAGACTCTAATGGTTATTCTGCTGGAGACAGACATTGGAATCCACACCAACAACATAAACCTTTGGTTTACTGGAAGGATGTTCTTTCAGGTACATGGAAGGGTCCAGATCCAGTATTAATTTGGGGAAGAGGATCTGTTTGTGTTTTTCCAAAAGACGAATCCTCTCCAATATGGATACCATCTAGATTAATAAAACAGGTACCACATCAAAATGATCAAGATGAAGTTATTGAAGAATCAAGATTAATAAAAAAGGTACAAAATCAAGAGGACCAAGATGAAGGTATAGAATGATTCCCTCAAAAGAGTCCTTCAAAATATTTCACAACTTAAGTGTCATTTCTCCCGGCCGGGACGAGGAGATCTCTCTTTAGTGTGCACACAATTGTATTTTTTTTTTCTTTTTATACATGTCTTTATGTCTGTACATTTGTCTATATTTCATGTTAATGTGACGTCACAAATATATGTTTGTATGTTTGTTTGTCCAGTGTGACGTCACATAGAACAAAGCGCTTATGAAAAAGAAAATATATATATATATGGATCCAAATAACTTTAATTCATTTTAGGTTTAGAGTATTCAATTTAGGTAAATAATTTTATAAATGAAGGTACTTTCAATTTTGATTTATAGGTGTCCCTGGGACTTCTCTTTAGCAAACAATATGACTAGTGCTATATAACCTGATATTTTGGTGTTTTGACTTAAGATTGTTTATTTGTTATTAACTTCATTTGTTTAATAGCTCATTAATTTCAATTATCTCAACAGGTAAAAGATTGCTCTGTATACAGAGACTCAAGGGTTCCAGCTAACAAATTATTTCTCTAAAGTGCCTTTACCTTTTCTTTAATCTATCTTTAATGCAGTAATTACCCTCAGTCTTTCTTTGTTTTGTTCTAAATATGATATTTTTCCAACTTATGTTTGTAGAAGCTCAACCAGCGATGTGTGTGAACAAAAATCAACTTTAATTTTCTAATCTAATTATTCTATTTTGTAGTTTGACAACTCGCCTCTTGACTCAGTGCTGCAATAGCACTGCCTTTCCTTTAATAATTGATGCTTGAGTTTCTAGGTAGCGGGCCCTGAAGATTTGCCGGTGGCATTGTCTAAACATAAAAAAGACGTCTGCTGCTACAGCTGCAGGGATCGCGGCCGCCGCAAGCATCCCTGCTGCTCAAACATCAAATAACCTCACCAACAGTGTGGCCTCTGCTCTACATGCATGGGGCCTCCTACATCAACATGTTACAACAAATGGACATTTTGATCTTTCATTGTTTGGGACTTTACGGGACAATGCCTTGCGGGTATTTGTCTAGAGAATTCAGTGTGTTACTTGTTGGAACTTAGGGCAGCTGATTTGTTTAAACAATTTGATATGCTATGCAATTTGGCTCATCACCTAAAGGCTTGTCGCCTTAAAGCCGCAACATCTCCTCACAATTGGACGGCTGTTAGTCATCATATATAGTCGATCCTAAAGGGCTCCATTGGATGGCTGGTTAGCCAATGACGGGTAAGATCCCCAGAGGGGGACAACCTAAGACAGGCACAGTCGCACGGGACAGTCTCATGTGGCCGACATATCAACCTAAGACAGGAGTCAAGGGCACAGCCTTGATTATCTGATGACGGGTAAGAATGTTGGTTGCACATAGACGTCCTAGAGCATTACCTCTTTTAAAACAAAAAGGGGGAAATGCAGGAGCCCTGTTTGGGGATTGGCTTGAATTGCAGTTGACTATGAGCCGTGGAGATTTGGCCATTGTCGCCACCCGTAGTCTCACGGGATTTTGTTGCGGGATCTGGAGTGACTTGGCCGAAATTGCTGATCGGGTCAGCGCCATTTTAGTGGTGTGTTTGGCGTGAGTTAGTTGTTAGAACCAGAGAGAAAAGTTATCAGAATAAAAAGCTGTTTGTCTCCAGTTCGCTTCTGAAGTTCTTCCCGCGGCTCCGGTGCTCCGAGCGCTTCAGGCGGCAACATAAGATAGCTGTAATTATATGTATTAGTCTCTGTATCCTCAATTCTGTACCATTGGTCCACCAGTCTGTTTTGGTGCCAATACCATGCTGTTTTTGTTACTATTGCTCTATAGTATAATTTAAAGTCTGGTATGGTGATGCCCCCTGCTTCACTTTTCTTGCTCAGGATTGCTTTGGCTATTCTGGGTCTCTTATTTTTCCAGATGAATTTCATGACTGCTATTTCTATTTCTTTGAAGAATGACATTGGGATTTTGATTGGAATTGCATTAAATCTGTATAATGCTTTTGGTAGTATGGACATTTTGACAATATTAATTCTACCTATCCAAGAGCAAGGTAGGTCTTTCCATCTTCTGAGTTCATCTATAATTTCTTTCTTTAGTGTTCTATAATTTTCGTTATAGAGGTCTTTCACCTCTTCGTTAGGTTGATTCCCAGGTATTTTTTTTTTTTTTTGATGCTATTGCAAATGGGGTATTTTTCATCATTTCCCTTTCAGAGTCTTTGTCGCTGATGTACACAATTGCCTTTGACTTATGTGTATTGATTTTGTATCCTGCAACTTTGCCAAATTCGTTTACTAGTTGTAAAAGTTTTCTGGTAGAGTTTTTTGGGTCTTCTAGGTAGATTATCATGTCATCAGCAAATAGTGCTAACTTGAGCTCTTCTTTTCCTATCTGGATCCCTTTAATTTCTTTCGTCTGTCTAATTGCTCTGGCCAGAGTTTCCAGTACTATGTTAAATAGCAGTGGTGAAAGGGGACATCCCTGTCTTGTTCCAGTTTTTAGAGGGAATGCTTTCAATTTTTTTCCATTTAAGATAATGTTAGCTCGGGGCCTTGCATAAATAGCTTTTATTATGTTAAGATATGTTCCTGATATTCCTAGTTTTTCCAGTGTTTTGAACATAAAGGGGTGTTGTATTTTGTCAAATGCTTTTTCTGCGTCAATTGAGATGATCATATGATTTTTGTCTTTAAGTCTATTGATGTGATGTATTATGTTTATTGATTTCCGAATATTGAACCAGCCTTGCATCCCTGGGATAAACCCCACTTGACCGTGGTGCACTATCTTTTTGATATGTTTTTGTATCCGATTTGCCAGGATTTTGTTGAGGATTTTTGCATCTATGTTCATTAAAGATATGGGTCTGAAGTTTTCTTTTTTGGATGTGTCTTTGCCTGGCTTTGGAATTAATGTAATATTGGCCTCATAGAAAGAGTCTGGAAGAGCTCCCTCTTTTTCTATTTCTTGAAATAGTTTGAAGAGCATTGGTATTAGTTCTTCTTTGAAAGTCATATAGAACTCGGCTGTAAACCCATCAGGTCCTGGACTTTTCCTTGTTGGCAGCTTTTTGATGACATCTTCTATTTCTTCGCTTGTAATTGATCTATTTAAATTATGTATAGCCTCCACATCCAGTTTAGGCAAATCATATGACTCTAGAAATCTGTCAATGCATTCAGTATTTTCTATTTTATTAGAGTACAAGTTTTCAAAGTAATTTCTAATTATATTCTGTATATCTGAGGTGTTTGTTGTGATAGTCCCTTTTTCATCACGAATGTTAGTAATTTGAGTTTTTTCTCTTCTTCTTTTCGTTAGCATCGCTAAGGGTCTGTCAATTTTGTTTATTTTTTCAAAGAACCAACTTTTAGTTTTGTCAATTCTTTGAATGGTTTCCTTAGTCTCAATTTCATTAATTTCTGCTCTGATTTGAATTATTTCCTGTCTTCTACTGCTCTTGGTGTTTGTCTGTTCTTCTTTTTCTAATGCTTTGAGGTGTGATATTAAGTCATTTATTTGTTGGGTTTTTTTCCTCTTAAGGAATGAACTCAGTGCAATGAATTTTCCTCTTACTACTGCCTTCATAGAGTCCCAGAGATTTCTATATGATGTATCTGTGTTCTCATTTACCTCTAGGAATTTTTTGTCTCCTCTTTGATGTCTTCTTCAACCCCTTGTTCATTCAGTAGCATGTTGTTTAGCTTCCAGTTGATGGAGTAGTTTTTCTTATTCCTTGTTTTGTCGTTGATTTCCAATTTCATCCCTTTATGGTCCGATAGCATGCAGGGTAGTATCTCTATTTTTTTATATTTGCTGAGAGTTGCCTTGTGACATAATATATGGTCTATTTTGGAGAAGGAGCCATGTGCTGCTGAGAAAAATGTGTATTCGTTTACTGAGGGATGAAATATTCTATATATGTCCGTTAGGTCTAAATTGTTAGTTGTTTTGAGGAGGCTTAAAGTTTCTTTGTTTAGCTTTTGTTTGGATGATCTATCCATTGGTGAGAGAGGTGTGTTGAAGTCCCCTAGAATAACTGTTTTGTGGTCTATTTTACTCTTGAACTTAAGAAGCGTTTGTTTGATGAATGTAGGTGCTCCATTATTTGGGGCATACAGATTTATGATTGTTATATCCTGTTGATGGATGGTTCCCTTAAGTAATAAGAAATATCCGTCTTTGTCCCTCTTGATTAATTTTGGTTTGAAGTCTACCTTATTTGATATGAGAATGGAAACCCCTGCTTGCTTCCGCCGGCCATGTGAGTGATAAGACTTTTCCGATCCTTTCACTTTCAGTTTGTTGATGTCTTTTTCTATGAGGTATGTTTCTTGGAGACAGCAAATTGTTGGGTCATTTCTTTTAATCCATTCTGATAATCTGTGTCTTTTGATTGGCGAGTTTAGGCCATTAACATTCAGGGTTATTATTGAGATGTGATTTTTATTCCCATCCATTTTTATTTGAATTATGGTCTTTAGCTTGATTTGGTTTCTCTTCTGGTTGGTATTTCCTTTAGTTTAATATCTCCCTTTGGTGATTTTCATTATCATCTTTCTCTTCTTCTTCATGAAAAATGTTGCCCAGGATGCTCTGAAATGCTGGCTTTCGAGTTGTGAAATCTTTTAACTTTTGCTTGTCGTGGAAGGTTTTTATTTCATCTTCGAATCTAAAGCTTAATTTTGCTGGATATAAGATTCTTGGTTGACATCCCTTTTCTTTCAGAGCTTGAAATATGCTATTCCAGGATCTTCTTGCTTTTAAGGTCTGGTTTGAAAAATCTGAACATAGTCTGATTGGTTTCCCCCTATATGTAATTTGCTTCCTTTCTCTTGTGGCTTTTAGTATTCTCTCCTTGCTCAGTGTATTAGGCATTTTCATTATAATGTGTCTAGGTGTGGATCTGTTGAGATTTTGTTTGTTTGGTGTTCGGTATGCCTCTTGAACTTGGTTTTCCATTTCATTCCTCAAGCTTGGAAAATTTTCTGTAATTATTTCATTAAATAGATTACTCATTCATTTGGCTTGAAACTCTGCCCCTTCCTCTACGCCGATCACTCTTAAGTTTGGTCTTTTTATGCTGTCCCATAATTCTTGGATGTTATGTTCTTGATTACTAACAAGTTTTGCTGTATGGTTTAAATTCTTCTCTAGGACATATATTTTGTCTTCATTGTCTGAGGTTCTTTCTTCCAAGTGGTCTATTCTGTCGGAGATGTTTTCAATTGAGCTTTTATTTTGGTTTATTGCTTCTTTCATTTCTGGAATTTCTGTTTGGATTCTCTTTAGAGCCTCTATTTCCCTATTGAAGTAATCTTTTACTTCCTGTATTTGTTTTTGGAGTTCTTTGTCAAAATGATCTTTTGCCTCCTGTACCTGCTCCCTCATCTCATTTTTGAGTTCATTCTTAAGTTCCATAAACATTTGGCATATGTAATTTCTAAATTCCATCTCTGGCATTTGACCAACTGTGCTTGCCATGACATCTACCGATGAGGTATCTTGATTTGTTTGTGTCATTTTCTTTCCTTGTTTTTTCATGTTGCTTGTGTGTCTATTCTTCCTGCACTGTGGGACCTTGACTGTTTGGATTTTACCTTAAAGCCTTATGTTGTTCCTGTAGTACAATGCTATCAGATCACCTTATAATTCCTTTACACTTTTAAAACCTAATACTTTCTATTCAGAAAATCCAAGTTTGATCACAATGTACAGATTTTGTTAACCCAGATATTATTTCCAATTTACTCTGTACGCTTCTGATAGGGTTTTATAGCTTCAAGTATTGGATACAGAGGTGTTATGTTTAGGAAGAAGGAAGTGTCTTGAATTGTTCTTTCTTGGAAAGTATGAAAAGAGATATCTATTGAAATGGTTTAGTGGAAGTGGTTTAGTATCAGTAGACGATGGAAGAAAGAGAATGAGGTTGACAATTAGGTAAAAAGATCAATTTTTATATATAGTAAGTTGGAAAAGAAAAAAAATGATAAAAGAGTAGGAATTGGTGTAAGAGAGAGGAGAGAGATAATCAAAGAAATAGAGAGTAAACTATATATAACACCACTTTGCTACCCAGTTCAATTGCGCCGGTTCTAGAAATCCCAAGTTTTGCGTATAACTTGTTTTTGCCTCTGTTTAGTATGCACTGGCAGGATGTAAACATGAAAGATGAAGGAGGAAGAAAAGATACAAGAGTGAGAAGGAGGAAAAGAATGAAAGAAAAAAGGAGCGGAAGCAAACAAACACACTAACAATCAATGCGGAAGGAAAAAAAAAAAGCAGAACAAAACAAAACCAAAAAAAGAAAAAGAAAAATAAAACAAACAAACAAACAAAAAAACCCTCCCTGCAATCCAAAAAATCAAGCAGACCAATAAAAAGAAAAGGAAAAAAAAAAAGTCAAACCCCAAGTCTCAGACAAAACGGGCCCTGGGAAGCCCCCCTCTTTTTTTCCTTTCCAGTTCAAACCAATTGCTATTGGATCACAGTCTGTGATCCTGTTAGTGAAATCAAGGCTGCATCTTAGGCCAGTGGCTGCACGGTTCAGTGAAGGAGTGGCCCAGGGGGATTGTGTGTGTCAGCAGATGAATGGTGCCGGGAAGGGGACCTTCCAGAAGGCATCCCCTCCCCAAGCCCACCCACAGTTGCAGCCTCTTGTGGCCGCTGCACTAGCCTCAGAAACGCCTTCCCCTGCTAACCACCCGAGTCTCACCCAATTGTGCGTTGTCTTCAGAGAGCTGGAGAGTCCCTGGATGGATGCAGCCATTGCTCTCCGTCTCCTCCCCTTTGTCAGGACCAGCCCCTGCAGCTTTCAAAGATGGCGGTGCTCTCCTTCCAGTCAACAGCAGCTCCGCAGACTCCCGTATCCTTGCGATCGCACCGGGAAGCCACACCTGTGACTGTGGTGCAGACAGCGCTGCTTCGGACTGTGGCCCGCTCCACTCTGCCCCTGTTTGCTGATCGCAGATCTCTGTGCCGCTCTGTCCGGGGCCCCACTACTGAGGGTCGCGGGAGGCGGAGTGTGGATTTGAACTGGTGTGTGGACCCACGGTCTCCCGTGGTTCCCCAGCACCAATCCCGCCGGCTGTTATCGCTGGTTTTTATCGCCGGTTTCACGCTGGTGTGCCATGAGTTTGGCTGGGGTTGCAGTAGTAGCGCGGTCTCCCCACACTGACTTTGTTTCGCACGGCCTGTGCACCACCCAGGCGGTTTTGCAGGAGCCTCGCGGCTCCAGCCGCTGCAGACAGCTTGTCTCTTTCTCTCTCTGGTAGTGGTAATCAAACCATCCAGGAGATCGGTATTTTCAGCCTATATATATATGATGAAAGGCAATTTATCTGCTTTGTTGGATTCTTTCCATGGAGCTGTCCTGAAGTGCGGCTTCCTCTAATCCGCCATCTTGGATCCCCCGGCAATTTTTAACTTTTGAAAATATTTCATTAAAATGGTATTTAATCTTATTAAAATATTGAGATTTTTGGCACCCAAGGCAAACATATCCTTTGCCTTACCCTAGTTTGTGTTTTGGACTTAACTCCACTGTTACCACTAATGTAAAAACTTTCAGTAAATTATGAGGTTCAGTGGCCTAGGTTTAAACATCCATTTTTCTCGGGTTAACGCCTTTGCCTGCACACTAGCAGCCAGGGAATTGAGAGAGGAGTATATGCCCCTTTCTCATTGTGGCAAGTGGAAACTATTTGACATTCCCCCTAAAATATGAAGGGTTGCAGATTATTCTAGCCAGAAAATAAACAGCCAGACAGATAGAGACTTAGATAGATTTATACATAAATAAAATGTTCCTTGTACTTATCTGATGTTTATAGATTTTCTTGAATTGTTTCATCTTCAGGTGAAAACAAGCAATAGATCATTTTGATTATAATTCCAAAGTTTTCATGTTTTCATTTGTATTTATATACTTTTGATAGAATTAATTTTATTCTTTCATTTATAAAAAAAATAATAAATATACAGAGACTGGCTTCATAACAGATTCAGTCAAGATCAGACATGTCACCAGATGTCTGGCTTCAAGCAGAGTATGATTCTAATGCCATTATTTAATGTAGGAATTTTTACAGACCCTCCCCATTCACTATTCAGAACACATGCCTAGAGTCTGACATACCACTCATTTTATTTAAATCTGATAACTCTATAAATATGTATGTATCTTTAGGAGAGATGTTATTGGTTCATTTATACCCAAGTGAAAGTGACATCTTATCTTTTTTTTAATGAAAATAAAAAACCTAAAAGGCCCTAAGAACTCTAAGAAATTAAGTGGCCAAAAAAGGCATAACAGGGAACATAACATACTTAGTCCACTTCATAATTTTTCATGTCCAGTTCTAAACCAGATCAGGCTCAGGGACTGAAAAGAGTGAATGAATTTATAAAAATTTCTTTTCATTTTTATCATAGAAAGAGATAGTTAACTGGTTTTCTTAGATAACAAAACATAGATGGGCCAACAAACTGGGCTGAGCTAAATAAGGAATTTTGAAATCATTTACTTGACAATACTCAATAAGTATTTATTGGGTATATATCACTTGGTGGTAATTTCTAGGAGCTAGGAATAAGACAATTAACAAGGAAAACCTAGTTTCTGATCTTAGGAAGCATATGTAAAAATAGATAACAAGTTACAAAGATGATAGATAGATAGAGCAACCAAAAGATACTATGATGTCAAATAACAGGAGGAGGAGTTAATTTAATTGAAGCTTAAATCATCCATCTCCAGAGAGAGAGATGATATTTAAGTTCATACAGAAATATTATGATTCTTCCATTTGGTGTATTTTTCCTGACTAGAGGAACCATGGCTTAGTGAGTTTGAGCTGCCATCTTGCCATAGACCAGGTGGTTTAAACCACAGAAATTTATTCCTCACAGTTATGCAGTCTAAAAGTCCAAGGTTCAGGTGCTGACCCACCTGATGTTTGATGAGGACACAGATGTCTCTTTGCTATATAATCACATGGTGGAGAGTGGAGACAGGAAGCGAGCTCTCATGTCTCTTCTCATAAGGGCACCAATTCTATTTATGAGGGTCCCTCATGACCTAATTACCTACCAAAAGCCCCACCACCTAACACTACTTCCTTACCTATGTCAAACGTAACATACATGAATCATATCGCATTTTGGGTGATTCACATTCAATTCTTCTATGTAATTATAGAGCAATCATAATTAATAATAATAATTTGTATTTCACATTCCTTCAATGATTTCCAAATGTAAAATTGAACAGAATTATTAAAATTTGTGCCTATTTAATAATTGCTGTAGAAAGCTGATGAAAGGGAATGTTGTTTCTGAACAGAACTTTTTTTCTGTTGTTGCTGTTGTATTTCCTTTTCGGTGATGCTGGGGATCAACCACAGGGTCTTGCACATGCTAAGAAAGTGCTGTACAACTGAGGTATACTCCCAACCCTGGACAGAAATTCTTAGCTTTGCTCTTATGCTCTCTTATTGAAACAGGAAAAAAAAAAGAGGCAAATTTTATGAGATTCAATTCTAAGTCTCATAAACTGCAGAAAGTGTAATTTTGAAATATGTAAAAAGAAAATAATGATTTTGTTTACCCTTGTGTCTATGAATTTTCTTGTAGACTCCTTGAACTTAGGAATGTGTGTGCTCCCACACTATGATGCACAGAGCACTCAAAATAATGCTTAAGTTTGACTTAAAACAATCAAATAGATTCCATTTATACTAAATATCCTTTAATTTCATTTAATCCATCTCACAAAAAAATGAGGAAAAATTTTTCATTGTGTGAAGAAAGCAAAGGAGTGCATTGTTAGAATGTTAATGCATAGAGGAGAAGGAAAGTCACATTTGTTATAACCCTGCCATAAAGAGGAGTTATAATCTCACCATGCATCTGTTCCATCTGCCATCAATTAGTTTGATGAAAATAGGCTAACAGTGCAGGAGTGATTAGCAGAAAAGATTAAATTCACTTCAGTTTTAATTACAAATCTTTGCCCTTAAAGTTTTATTGGCTTGAAAGAACCCCTACTGTTCTCTGTCTCTCCCCATAGTTGATGTGCATTTCATCACTTTACTTTGAAATTATTAGTGCATTTTCTTTGGTACTTATTTCTAATTGTAGACTTTATCCACAAATGTTACTGATATGCCCATATGCCAGAAAAAGCATAACTAAGACTGTTCAAATCTTACTAATTCAAGTCCAAATTATCTTTAGTAGCGAATGTGACATCTGTTATATGCAGAGAACTCTGAGGTTTACGTATTTGTCAGTGGACTTATTTGTTTTATTCACTGACTGACTCATTCATTTATTCATATAACAAATATTAATTTAGTGCCTATTCTGTTCCAAGCACTCATGTGGTTCTTAGGATATAGAAGTGAACCAAAAGAGACAAAATTCTCTAGCTGTGCATGTTCTTTATTATAGTAACTAGAGATAAACCAATTGTTTTCAGGTGAATTGTGTTTCCTTCCCCAAAATTCTTATGTTGAACTCTTAATCCCAGTACATCAAATGTAACCATATTTGAAGATTAGATCTTTAAAGAGTTAATTTCTCATTTCTTCTTTTCATTTCTAGTTTAGTTTTCATATTTTTTTTCTCTTTCTTCTCCTTTTTATTTGTCCATTTTAATTTTTATCTTATTAATTTTTTTCCAGTACTGGAGGTCAAACCCAGGGTCTCATGCACATTGTGCAGGTGTTCTGCCTCACAGCTCTGCTCCCAACTCAGTTGAGATAAAGTAATGAATGCTAGCCACCACCAGTCTGACCAAACCCTAGCAGATGCTTTTACTTAAAAAAGAAGGATAAGCTCCCAGTTGCTGTCCAATTCCCAGTCAGCACAGATGATGGGAGGCTGAGGTCTTTCTCCTGAACAGACATCCTTTGATACAATTTGGATATGAAATGTCTCAAAAAGCTCGTGTGTTAAAGGCTTGGTACCCATTTAGGACCAATAGTCATTGGGAAATGGTGTTATTAGAATGTGGTGGAAAATATAGAAAATGGGCCTACTTTAAGGAAGCAGGTCACTGGAGCATGTCCTTGGAGGGTATATCTCATCCCTGGCCCCTTTATCTTTCCCTCTTTGCATCCTAGCCATTCCTGGTCAGTTCATGCATGGCTGAAAAGACTGAAGGTGAATCCCACTGAGAGGGAGCTATGATTTCTGCCCAACTTTTCCTCATGAAGCACCTACATCTCCACCAGAGTCCGAGGAGAGGACAAAAGACTCAGATCCTTCAACATGACTGGAGCAACCAGCATCAGAATTGATTTCGGGTAACAGAGGTGCCTGTAGAAGGGCTGGGATGTAGCTCAATGGTAGAGCATTTGCCTAGTATGCATGAATTATTGGATTAAATCCACAGCACAGGAGGAAAAAATAAAAAGGATTGTGGAAATTCCTAACCCCTGATAAGACTCTCACTACCACAGTAGGAGTAAACATAGCACCATTCCATACAGTCTGCTTTGTACACCACTGTATTAGGATTCTCTAGAGGAACAGAATCAATAGGAGGTTTAATTATAATAGGGAGATTTATTAGGTTGGCTTATGCCACCCGAAACTGGACAGTCCACAATGGCCATCTGCAGGCTGGCGAGCTGGAGGAACCAGTAGCTGCTCAGTCCACGAGGCTGAATCCCCAGAACAAGAGGGAACAATGTTGCTACCCTTGTCCCAGACCAAAGGCTTCTGGAAACTCCCTGGAGAATCACTAGTAGAATCTGCTTTGGAAGAATGAAGAAGACAGAGGCCTGATATCCTCAGACAATTGCAGCAGCATTCAAGAAAAATTGAGCTTGCATCTTCTTCTGCTTGGATGGAAAAAAAAAAAAAAAAAAAAAAAACTTTTATTCCATCCAAGCCATCATCCTATTGGACAGTGCTTCCCATGTTTAGGGAGGGTCTCCACTTCAGTTGACTAGCCCACATGCCAATCATTCCTAGACACACCCTCATTGACACATCCAGAAGCCTCTTAGTCATTGGCATCTCTTAATCCAACCAAATTGACAATTTAAATTAACTATTACAACCACCTCTGCCTGAAGTAACTGAAAGATCTCACTCTTTAAAGAATTTCACAGATGGTAGCTCTTTCTAAGTCTGAAATGTTATGCTCTGTGCCCAAACCCAAGAATCACACTCAAAGAGACTACAGAGAGATTACACTATGGATTCTAATTGGAAATTACCTCAACATTTCATACCAAACTGATTCCCTAAGACATGTTGGCAAAAGTACATATAAAGCTACATATAAAGATGGATACCACCTAAAAGAAGAAATATTCATTTCAATAGATGCACAAATTTCAACACAGAAACACAAAAATTATGAAAAAAAAAAAACAAGGTAATATGTCACCTCCTAAAGTTCATAATTCCATATTAACAGATTCCAAAGACAGTGAAGTAGGCATAATGCACTTGGAATTCAAAATAATGATTTTTTTAAAATCTCAGTGAAATCCAAGAGACTACAAATAAACAGTTGAATGAAGAAAGACAATGCAGAATATAAGTGAACAATTTAATAAAGTAAAAAAGATTTAAGAGGAAAAACCCTTAGAAACAAAAAGTTCAATAATGTGAGAAACACATGGTCTGAGAGACAAAAAGTACAGAGAAAGCAAGACTATCACTGATGGTTTTGCATGATCCCAATGTGTGGGTGAGCAGGCACACCCATAACAATTACAATCAGCATTTTATCCCCTAGAGCACAAGGTACATTCATTGGCTGAATATTATGAGGTACACAATCTTCCTGATGTCACCTAGATTTTACTGTCTCCTATTGGGTTATTTAAAGAAAATATACCTTTAGTTGCCTCCACCTCCCTTTGTTCTTTTGTGGCAGGAAGGCCTTTTGGTGATGGGTGCATATTGGCAAGTATGCAGTTCATCTCTGTTGATCAGACAAGTCCTGTCCCCACCAACTCCTGTGATTCAAGGGGCTGTGAATCTGTCACAGTGTAACAGTGTTAACTGCTGGTAACCAATCTGTTTTATTTTTATTTTTCCTTCAGCTGTTTTTTTTTTTTTTTTTTTTTTGCATCCCCTATTAGTTTACATTTAATGCCAAATATTATATTTTGAAAATGGACCACCAGACTTTCTGTTTCTCACAATGTCAGATTTAAAAAAAAAAAAAAAAAAACTCTTTTGAAAACTTCAATGAAAGATTAGATCAAGCAGAAGATAATAAAGGAAGAATGAAGAGAACATGCAAGATTTCTGGAAACCGTTAAATATCAAATATCTACATAATTAGCATTCCAGAGGGAGACAGAGCTATTACTTAAAGCATAGAAAATGTATTCAGTAAAATAATACGAGAAAATTTCCTAAATCTTAAGGTCAAGAGGATATTCAGAACCCCAAATAAGCATGATCAGAAAAGAATATCTCCATGACATATTATAGTTAAATGGCTAAAGTATAGGACATGCCCATTATACAAGAGCATATTTCTCAGAAGACTCTGAGAAAAAAAAGAATATTCAAAAACAAAGAAAATCAACACAATGACAAGAATAAGTACATGTGTTTCAATAATAACTCTGAATGTAAATGTTCTTAATTCTCCCGTTAAAAGACACATAATGGCTGAATAGATTAAAAACCAAGATCCAACAATATGCTGCCTATCAGGTACTCACCTCACCTGCAAAGACATACATGACTGAAAATGAAAGAATCAAAAATATATTCCAAGAAAATGGAAACCAAAAGCCATCATGAGAAGCTATACTTAATCTGACTAAACAGACTTTAAGCTAAAATCTGTTAAAAGACAAAGAAGGTTAACTATATCTTGACAAAAGGAATAATATATCAAGAAGAAATAGTGGCTATAAATTTTATTTTCATAATTAAAAATATAAATCAGAGCACACAACTTTATAAAATGAACACTATTGGACCTAAAGAAAAATATAGGACCAAATACAATCATAGTTGACAAGTCAATACCCCAGTGTCACCAATCCAGATAAAATATCAACAAGGAAACATCAGAGTTAAATTACACTGTAGGCAATTACACTATAGATAATACAGAATTTAATTACACAGCAGTTAATATTCTACAGAATATTATATTGAACAATTACAGAGTACACATTATTTTCATCAACACATGGAACTTTTCCCAAAATAGACCATATATTAGGTCACAAAGCAAGTCTTAACAAATTTTTAAAAACTGAAGTAATTTCTTATATCATAATGGGATGAAATTAGAAATCGCCAGCAAGAGAAATTTACAGAAATTATACAAATACATAGAAGTTGAATAACACACTATTGAACAGTGAGTCACTGAAGAAATCAGAGGGGAAATAAAAAATTTTCCAAATCAAATGAAGATGAAAATGCAGCTCACCAGAAACTGTGGGATACAGAAAAAGTAGTACCAAGAGATAAATTTATAACAATTAGTACCCATATCAAAAAAAAAAAAAAAAAAAAGAAGAAGAAAAAGAAAAAAGAAGAGAGAGCAAGAGCTCTCAAATAACAAACCTACTGGTGCATAACAAGAAAACAAGAGAAAAGTCAGTAGAAGGAAAAAAATAAGTAAAATAAGAGCAAAAATAAATGAAATATAGACTAAAAGAACAACAAAGAATCAGTGAAATGATGAGTTGTTTCTTTAAAAAATAAACAAAACTGACAAACCTTTTGCTAAAACTAATAAAAAGAACAGGAAAAAAGCACATATAAATAAAATTAGAGGGAAAAAAAGAAGATAACAAACACCACAGGAATTCAAAGGATTAATATGGAGTAATTTTGAAAAACTATATGACAATAAATTGGAAAATATAGAAGAAATGGGGAAATTTCTGGATACATATCACCTGTCAAAAGTCAACTAAATAGATACAAAAAATATAATAGATGATTAGCAAACAATGAGATTGATTCAGTAATAAAAATCTCCCAACAAAGAAAAGTCCAGGACTAGATGGATTTGCTGTGAAATTCCACTGCATTTTTAAGAAAAACTAATGCCAATGCTCCTTAAATTTACCCATAAAATAGAATAAGAAGGTAACATTCTACAAATTCAGTATTATCCTGCTATCAACACCTGATAAGAAAGAAAAAAAGAAGGAAGGGAGGGAGGAAGGAAGGATTCGGAAGAAAGAAAACCAAAAACAAATACCCCTGATAAACACAGATGCAAAAGTTCTCATCAAAATACTTACAAGTTAGGCCAGGTGTGATGGCACACGCCTGTAATCCCAGCACTTGGGAGGCTGAAGCAGGAGGATCGCGAGTTCAAAGCCAGCTTCAGCAATGGCGAGGCACTTAGCAATTCAGTGAAACCCTGTCTCTAATAAAATACAAAAAAGGGCTGGGGATGTGGCCCAATGGTCAAGTGCCCCTGAGTTCAATCCCTGGTACAAAAAAAAAAAAAAAACTTACAAGTTGAATTCAGTATCACATTAAAAAGATCATATACCGTGATCTTATTTCATACAAGGATGCAAGGATGGTTTGACATATACAGATCAAAATGTAATGCAGCACATAATCATATCAAAGTAAAAATCACATGATCATCTCAATAAATAGGTAAAAATTCATTCTTAGATACAATTCAACATCTCTTTATGATAAAAGTTCTAAATAAATTAGATCTAGAAGGATAATGTCATAAAGGCTGTATATGACAAACTCACAGCCAACATAGTGAATAGGGAAATTCTGAAAGCATTTTCTCCAAGATCTGGAATAACACAAGAGTGTCCCTTCTCACCACCCTTAATCAATATAGTACTAGAAATTTTAGGCCAAGCAATTAGGCAAGAAAAGGAATACAAACAGGAAAGAATGAAGTTAAATTCTCCATGTTTATAGATGATATGATTCTGTACATACAAAATTCCATATTCTCTCAGTCAGAAGTTTTTTTAGAACTGACAAACAAATTCAGTAAAGAAGTAGAACACAAAATCAACATCCAAAAATCAATAACTATTCTATGCAACAATAATGAAGTCACTGAAAAAGAAATTAGTAAAGTAATTCCAGTCACAATAAAAATAAGTAAATAAATTAGGAATAAACCTAAGACCTAAGACCTCTACAATGAAAATTATAAAACACTGAAAAAAGAAATTGAAGAAGACACTAGAAGGTGGAAAGACTGCTTCCCCAACCCCATATTCAGGCTGGCAGAATTAATATTCTTAAAACAGTCATACTATCCAAAGTGATCTACGGATTCAGTGCAATCCCCATCAAAATACCAATGAAATCCTTCACAGAACCAGAAAATACAGCCTAGGTGTCTGTCACAGATGAATGGATAAAAATAGGGTATATATGGACATAAGTATAAATATACGTAAATATACACTGTGGAGTATTATTGAGTCATAAAGAAAAATGAAATCCTGTCATTTGCAAAAAAACAGATGCAACTGAAGGACATGATTTTAAACTAAATAAACCAGACACTGAAAGGCACATATTACATGTTTCCTCTCATGTGTGGAAACTAAAAAATAAAATAAAATAAAAATAAATAAAAGACCTGAAAATTGAACAGGGACTAAGAGAGTCAGGGGGAACAGGAGCAGGAGAGAGTAGAAGGGAGGGTAGGCAGGATTGATGCATGATATATACATGTATAGAAATGTCATAGTGAAACCCATTAAATTTTAGAATTGATATGTTAATAATTATAGTAATAAAAAGAAAACTAGAATAAAAGAGAACTGTGAAATGGGATCAGCATTAATTTATTTCCATCTCTGAAAAAAAATTATTGTAAAACTCACTGATCTTATTATAATAAGACCATGGTTAGAAGAATTCTTGTTAAAGAAAAGGAATGTTTTCATGAATAATCTACCAAACCAATTATTTTTCTTTTACATTCTTCTTTGATAATGATCATAGAGCATATTACCATGCATGGGTAGGTTGTGCACCATTAAAATTTTCTAATGTGACCCCACCCGGAAGGAGAGACCCAGCCGCCAGTTCGCCTGGCCTCCAGGGCCCAGAGTAGCAGCTCCCTGCTGCTGCATGCAGGGCCCGGCCTGATGAAAAGCCCCCTCCACTCCCAGGGGAAGTGCGACCTGCCCAGCTGCGACCAGAACAAGAGGTAGGCACCCGCTGAGCCACTCTTCCACTGTGCCATTCTGCAACTGGCCAAAGGTGCAGCCTTGACTCCAGTAACAGGATCGCTGACTGGACATGACCCAGGTCAATTGGCTTAAACTGGAAGGGAAAAAAGAAGGGCTTACCAGGGTCCATTTTGTTTGAGACTTGTTCCTGGGGTCAACTTTTTGTTTGTTTGTTTGTTTTGTTGTTTGGGGGTTTTTGTTTGTTTGTTTTTGCTTTGTTCTTATTTTGATTGACAATGTGTTTGTTTGCTTCTGCTCCTCTTTTCTTTCTTTCTTTTCCTCCTTCTCACTTTTGTATTTTTTCTTCTTCCTTCATCTTCCCTATTTACACCCTGCCCCTGCATACTCAACAGAGGCAAAAACAAGTTATATACAGAAATTGGGATTTCTAGAACGGGTACAATTGAAATATGTAGCAAAGTGGTGTTATACATAGTTTATTCTCTATTTTCTTTACTCTCTCTCTCCTCTCTCTTACACTAATTTCTACTTCTTTGTCATTTTTTTTTCTTTTCCATCTTTCTTTATTTCTTCTCTCAACTGCTGCATAAGTTAGGTTTATACATAAATCGGTCTTTCCACCTAATCATTCACTCCATTCTCTTTCCTCTCTCATCTGCTGATACTAAACCACTTCCGTAGAAACTCTCTTTTCATACTTTCTAAGAAAGAACAATTCAATACACTCACTCCCTTCTTCCTAAACATATCACCTCTGTGTCCAATACTTGAAACTATAAAACCCCATCAGAAGCGTACAGAGTAAATTGGAAACAATATCTGGGCTAACTAAATCTGTACATTGTGATCAAAATGGGATTTTCTGAATAGAAAGTGTTTGATTTTAAGTGTAAAGGAAATATAAGGGGATCTGATAGCATTGTACTACAGGAGCAAAATAAGGCTTTAAGGTAAAATCAAAATAGTCAAGGTCCCACAGTGCAGGAAGATAAGACACACAAGCAATATGAAGAAACAAGGGAAGAAAGTGACACAAATAAATCAATATACCTCCTCAGTAGAATCCATGGCAAGCACACTAAGAGAAACCAAACAGAAATTCGGAAATGAAAGAAGCAATAAACCAAAATAAAAGCTCAATTGGAAGTATTACCAACAGAGTAGATCACTTGGAAGAAAGAACCTCAGACAATGAAGACAAAATATGTATCCTAGAGAAAAATCTAGATTACACAGCAAAAATGGTAAGAAACCAAGAACAGAACATTCAAGAATTATGGGACAACATAAAAAGACCAAACTTAAGTGTGATTGGGGTAGAGGAGGGGGCAGAGTTTCAAGCCAAAGGAATGAGTAATTTATTTAATGAAATAATTACAGAAAATTTTCCAAACTTGAGGAATGAATGGGAAAACCAAGTTTAAGAGGCTTACTGAACACCAAACATACAAAATCACAACAGATCCACACCAAGACACATTATAATAAAAATGCCTAATATACTGAGCAAGGAGAGAATATTAAAAGCCACAAGAGAAAGGAAGCAGATTATGTATAGGGGGAAACCAATCAGACTATGTTCAGATTTTTCAACCCAGACCTTAAAAGCAAGAAGATCCTGGGATAGCATATTTCAAGCTCTGAAAGAAAGGAATGTCAACCAAGAATCTTATATCCAGCAAAATTGAGCTTTAGATTTGAAGATGAAATAAAAACCTTCCACGACAAGCAAAAGTTAAAAGATTTCACAACTCGAAAGCCAGCACTTCTGAAAATCCTGGGCAAAATTTTTCATGAAGAAGAAGAGAAAAATAACAATGAAAATCAACAAAGGGAGATATTAAACTAAGGGAAATACCAACCAGAAGAGGAAACCAAATCAACCTAAAGACCATAATACAAATTTAAAAAATGGATGGGAATAAGAATTACATCTCAATAATAACCCTGAATGTTAATGGCCTAAAATCGCCATTCAAAAGACACAGATTATCTGAATGGATTAAAAGAAATGACCCAACAATTTGCTGTCTCCAAGAAACACACTCGTAGAAAAAGACATCAATAGACTAAAGGTGAAAGGGTGGGAAAAGTCTTATCACTCACATGGCCTGAAAAAGCAAGCAGGGGTTTCCATTCTCACTTCAAATAAGGTAGACTTCAAGCCAAAGCTAATGAAAAGGGACAAAGATGGATATATCTTACTACTTAAGGGAACTATTCATTAACAGGATATAACAATCATAAATCTATATGCCCCAAATAATGGAGCACCTACATTCATCAAACAAACTCTTCTCAAGTTCAAGAGTAAAATAGACCACAACACAGTTATTCTAGGGGATTTCAACACACCTCTCTCACCAATGGATAGATCATCCAAACAAAAGCTAAACAAAGAAACTTTAGGCCTCCTTAAAACAATAACTTAGACCTAACGGACATATATAGAATATTTCATCCCTCAGTAAACGAATACACTGTTTTCTCAGCAGCACATGGCTCCTTCTCCAAAATAGACCATATTATGTCACAAGGCAACTCTCAGCAAATATAAAAAAATAGAGATACTACCCTGCATTCTATCAGACCATAAAGGGATGAAATTGGAAATCAATGACAAAACAAGAAATAAGAAAAAACTACTCCAACAATTGGAAGCTAAACAACATGCTACTGAATGAACAAGGGGTTGAAGAAGACATCAAAGAGGAGATTAAAAAATTCCAGAGGTAAATGAGAACACAGATACATCGTATAGAAATCTCTGGGACACTACGAAGGCAGTAGTAAGAGGAAAATTCATTGCACTGAGTTCATTCCTTAAAAGGAAAAAAAAAAAAAAAACAACAACAACAACAAATAAATGACTTAACATCACACCTCAAAGCACTAGAAAAAGAAGAACAGATAAACACCAAGAGCAGTAGAAGACAGGAAATAATTAAAATCAGAGTAGAAATTAATGAAATGGAGACTAAGGAAACAATTCAAAGAATTGACAAAACTAAAAGTTGTTTCTTTGAAAAAATAAACAAAATTGACAGACCCTTAGTGATGCTAACGAAAAGAAGAAGAGAAAAAACTCAAATTACTAAAATTCGTGATGAAAACAGGAATATCACAAAAAACACCTCAGATATACAGAAGATAATTAGAAATTACTTTGAAAACTTGTACTCTAATAAAATAGAAAATACTGAATGCATTGACAGATTTCTAGAGTCGTATGATTTGCCTAAACTGGATCTGGAGGCTATACACAATTTAAACAGATTGATTACAAGCAAAGAAATAGAAGATGTCATCAAAAAGCTACCAACAAGGAAAAGTCCAGGACCTAATGGGTTTAAAGCCGAGTTCTACAAGACTTTTAAAGAAGAACTAATACCAATGCTCTTCAAACTATTTCAAGAAATAGAAAAAGAGGGAGCTCTTCCAGGCTCTTTCTATGAGGCCAATATTACACTAATTCCAAAGCCAGGCAAAGACGCATCCAAAAAAGAAAACTGCAGGCCAATATCTTTAATGAACATAGATGCAAAAATCCTCAACAAAATTCTGGCAAATTGGATACAAATCATATCAAAAAGATAGTGCACCATGATCAAGTGGGGTTTATTCCAGGGATGCAAGGCTGGTACAACATTCAGAAATCAATAAACATAATACATCACATCAATAGACTTAAAGATAAAAATCATATGATTATCTCAATAGACACAGAAAAAGCATTTGACAAAATACAGCACCCCTTTATGTTCAAAACACTGGAAAAACTAGGAATATCAGGAACATATCTCAACATTATAAAAGCTATTTATGCAAGGCCCAGAGATAACATTATCTAAATGGAGAAAATTTAAAAACATTCCCTCTAAAAACTGGAACAAGACAGGGATGCCCCCTTTCACCACTGCTGTTTAACATAGTACTGGAAACTCTGGCCAGAGCAATTAGACAGACGAAAGAAATTAAAGGGATCCAGATAGGAAAAAAAGAGCTCAAATTAGCACTATTTGCTGATGACATGATAATATACCTAGAAGACCCAAAAAAACTCTACCAGAAAACTTTTACAACTAGTAAATGAATTCGGCAAAGTAGCAGGATACAAAATCAATACCCATAAGTCAAAGGCATTTTTGTACATCAGTGACAAAGCCTCTGAAAGGGACATCATGAAAACTACCCCATTTACAATAGCATCAAAAAAATGAAATAAAATACCTGGGAATGAACTTAACGAAAGAGGTGAAAGACCTCTATGAGGAAAATTATACAACACTAAAAAAAGAAATCATAGAAGAACTCAGAAGATGGAAAGACCTACCTTGCTCTTGGATAGGTAGAATCAATATTGTCAAAATGTCCATACTACCAAAAGCATTATACAGATTTAATGCAATTCCAATCAAAGTCCCAATGTCATTCTTCAAAGAAATAGAAAAAGCAATCATGAAATTCATCTGGAAAAATAAGAGACCCAGAATAGCCAAAGCAATCCTGAGCAAGAAAAGTGAAGCAGGGGACATCACCATACCGGACTTTAAATTATACTATAGAGCAATAGTGACAAAAACAGCATGGTATTGGCACCAAAACAGACTGGTGGACCAATGGTACAGAATTGAGGATACAGAGACTAATACATATAATTTCAGCTATCTTATATTAGACAAAGGCACCAAAAATATACAGTGGAGAAAGGATAGCCTCTTCAACAAATGGTGCTGGGAAAACTGGAAAGCCATATGCAACAAAATGAAATTAAACCCTTGTCTCTCACCATGCACAAAACTCAATTCAAAGTGGGTCAAGGACCTAGGAATTAGACCAGAGACAATACGCCTAATAGAAGAAAAAGTAAGCTCCAATTTCCAACATGTCAGATTAGGGCCCAAGTTCCTGAATAAGAATCCTGTAGCGCAAGAATTATTACCAAGAATTAATGAATGGGATAGATTTAAACTAAAAAGCTTCTTCTCAGCAAAAGAAACAATCAGTGAGGTGAATAGTGAGCCACCTGATTGGGAACAAATATTTAATACATGCACATCAGATAGAGCACTAATTTCTAGAATATATTAAAAACTCAAAAATCTTAACACCAAAACAACAAATAACCCAATCAATAAATGGCTTAAGGAATTGAAAAGACACTTCTCAGAAGAAGATACACAATTAATCAACAAATACATGAAAAAATGCTCAACATCGCTGGCAATTAGAGAAATGCAAATCAAAACTACTCTAAGATTTCATTTCCTTCCAGTCAGAATGGTAGCTATCAAGAACACAAACAACAATAAATGTTGGGGAGGATGTGGGGGAAAAAGGCACACTCATACATTGCTGGTGGGACTGCAAAATGGTGCAACCACTATGGAAAGCAGTATGGAGATTTCTTGGAAAACTGGGAAAGGAACCACCCTATGACCCAGCTATCCCACTCCTGGGTCTATTCCCAAAGAACTTAAAAACAGCATATTACAGTGACACAGCCACTTCAATGTTTATAGCAGCACAATTCACAATAGGTAAGTTGTGGAACCAACCTAGATGTCCCTCAGTAGATGAGTGGATAAAGAAAATGTGGTATATATACAAAATGGAATTTTACTCAGCAATAAAAGAGAATGAAATAATGGCATTTGCAGGTAAATGGATGAAGTTGGAGAATATAATGCTAAGTGACATTAGTCAATCTCAAAAATCCAAATACCGAATGTTTTCTCTGATATAAGGAGGCTAGTTTACAGTGTTGTTGGATGGGGGTACATAGGCGGATTAGAGGAACACTAGAATGGTCAAAGGAAAGGGAGGGGAAGGGAGGGAGCAAGGGGAGAGTGGGGGGGGAGGAAAAAATGATGGTTGAATGAGATGGATATCATTATCCTAAATGCATGATTGAAGATCTGAATGGTACTTATATACTTTGTATACAAACAGTCGTATGTAAAAAGATGCTATATATGTGCATGATGAATTATAATACATACTACTATTATAAATAAAAAAGAAAGAAAAAATTTTCTAATGTGTTTAATATTTAAGGTGAAGTTGGTTATGTGACCAATATTGAACCAGACTGTTTAATATTTAGCATCTTATTTGATCAATTTTCTAGAACAAATATAATTGTTTATTCTTAAATCTTCTTTAATATTATGTGACTAATGTCTTGGGTCCAAAATTCAGTATTTTTGAATCATATATAGCAAAAATCAAGGACAACATACTGAGACATTATTTTTCTCTTTAACTGTAACAGTAGAAATAAAACTATCTTGTCCTCTTGGTTTTGCAAGTTCTCATTTTGGTGTGCAGACTTGGTCAGGGAGACAGTAACTGACAAGATACACTCACTATTCTTAAGACTAGCCCAAACATTAGTTAAATAATGAGAATACAAGTAGATCAGACTTGTGGAGTACTTCACTTAATTAGCCTTGTGAAATATTCAATTTAGTAATGTAAAATTCTCTGGTCCAGTGAGCAATAGGCAGTACATCAAAAATACTTGTATTTATGATGAAAGCGTGCAACTCTGCCATCCTCTGTGGGCTAGCCAAATAAACTCCCATGGAATTACAGCTCTGCTTGGAATTTTCTAAGACCACGATACCTAACAAAATAGGACTTCTAAAACCTGGCAAAATGTTTCATGATATCATGAAAAAATGAGGTAGGAAGTGAGTCAGATGATTTGGCCACTACTTACCAGATTCCTCTTCATCCAGAGATACGCACTGCCAGTTCCAGAAAAGTACCATCCATGGACTTGCTTTCTTCAGAATTTCCTGTTTTCAATTAGGCATGGAAGCAAGGGAACAAAATGACCCCTGGAAGACATCCTGATATTTGTTCACAAATCTGGCAGAAATTTCATTATCCTCAAATTTTGGGGTGTTTTACTTCTTTGATGCCACATACACCAGTTAAAAGATCTTATTCATCTGAATTTCTAAATCTTATAGATTAGGAGTCACAAATTGTTCTTGGTCCTATTTTTTATCTACCATTGTCATACCCAGAATTTCACCTTCTGGAGTATAGCAATCAGAATCAAAGCAAGAAAAGGATATCAGTTATGCCAAGGCAAGCAAATAAGACAAAGTCTGTATAATCATGGTGAAAGGGGTTTCTAAAATACATTGTAAACATACAGATCTCCTTATAAGCAACAAACTTAATTGTAAAAAAGGTTTTAGGTAGAAATGCAGCAAAAACAGTCACGTGAGAATCTTGGGTGAATAATTTCAGCATTGTGACCAAGTATATATTAAAGCATACAAGGCTGCCAAAATTATTCTCTTAGGGGGGGAAACTTGCCTCCTGCCTTCTCTTTTACCATAACTAATCACAGGATTTTCATGCTTTGAAAATCAGATATTCTATGCTGTTTCAAGTCCTTTCCAAGTCGTGTTTATATTACACAGTAATTCTTTCCAGGAAAACCATTTGTATACTCTTTTATTGATAATCATAACGTATTTTATGAGAAAGAGACATGGAATGCTAAAATATTTACATTGTGCAGATCAAAAATATTAAGTTCATATGAAAGATAAATGGCAATTACTGCTTTAAAACCTAATCCTATGACTCCCTTAGCAATGCAGTTATTTAGGAGGAGAAAACAAGTTTCAACAGTTCTGCCAGATGATTCAAGGAACAAGATCAGAACAGTGTCGGGCGCTGTACCTGCCCCAGCTGCCTCTGAATGAAGAAGAGTGGACCCAGATGTACTTCCAAGAACACACATTTGGACATTTGTCTGCTCTTTATTCCTGATTGGGTTCATCACATCCTTTTTGTTGCCCAAGCTATTCCCTAGCCTGAACTTTTCCCACACCTGACTGCTTCCATCTCTGCAGGGTGGCCTCCATCCTGTATGACTACCAGCTGGAATCGGCTCCTGGGAATAGCATACCTTTCAGTCTGGTGCATACCACAACCAACTGGCCACCCAGTTGTTCATAGCAGCTTGGCCCCATGCTATCTCCCTTTGAGAGCAGCTCCAGCTGAGGAATCTCTTTGTAGTGAGCCAGCCCCACTCATTTATACCCAGCTGGTCCCAGCCAGTTGCTACAGCTAAGCCATCAGACCCTCCTATATCCTGAATAGGCCAAACCCAAGAATGCTAGTGAAGTAGGTGGGTTATCTCTCCTTTAAGTGATCCTAGCCTCTCCAGGGCAACCCATGATCCATTTCTGTTCTCAGGAAGCTATGAGATCATTCCTATTTAATCTTTGATTGGACATTGAGGCCACAGCTATTAAAAGCTTAACAAGTGCCTTCTTTCCTCCTTGCTCAACCACACCTTTCCAGGCTTATCTCTGAGGAAGAGTAGAAAGCACTGGACTTGGAACCAAGAAATTAGGCTCCAAGAGAACTTGAGCACTTAGCCTCTAAGTAATTCCTCTGTTTGTTGTGAAGACTAAACAAGATGATGCTTATTAGAGAATTTAAAACAATATAACCGAAGCTTGAATTGAATTTTCAAAAAGATTTCCCATGCCAACGGAATGAAGCAATGAGAGTAAATGATGGGCAGTGAGGGTTTCTTGAAAGAGCCAGTATTGCTAGCTATTCAAAATTAACCAGAAACTTGTGGCTTGGAGAATGGGGAAAAATAGATTCCCAAACTTTCATTTTTCTCCTTAAATCCATTTTATTAACCTCAAGTTGTCCAAATCTCAAAGAAGCGTTACTCAAGATGGACCACAGTAGGCCAGAAAACATTCCCCTAAAGATAACCACACCAAATCACTGTGGCCTATGAATGCTTTCTTACTTGGAAAAATAGTCTCTTGTTGATTTAAGGAGTTTAAGATGAATCTTCCAGTATGATAGAGGTGTGCCCTCTATTCAGTGAACAATGTTCTTATATGTGAAAGAAGAAAATCTGCGACAGAAGAGATGATGTGATCGCAGAGGCAAAGACTGGAGTAACACAGCTACCTGACACTGGAGGAGCTGAGGGGCACAACCTCCACCAGAGCCCTTGAAGAAGCACAACTATGCTGACACTATGATTTCACACTTGTGGCATCCAGAAAATATGAGAGAATTAATTTCTGTTGTTTAATGCCACCAAAATGTGTGGTAATCTGTCATGGCAACCCCAAGAATACAATACAGTGATAGAAACTCTTCTGTTAGTCTATTCAGGCTGCTATAATAAAAAATCGCAGACCAGATGGCTTAAATAACAGACTTTTATTTCTCACAGTTCTGGAAGTTGGGAAGTCCAAGATCAAGTTGTCAGCAGATTCAGTGGCTGGTGAGGGACCAATTCCTGGACGTCTTGTAGTATCCTTACACAGCCAAAAGAGAAAGGCAGCAAGCTCTGTAGTGTCTCTTCTGATAATGGCACTAATCACATCAAACTGGCTCCACCATCATGACCTCATCCAAATTTAATTACCTCCAAAAGGCTCTAAATATTATCAGACTAGGTGTTAGTGTCTCATCACGGGAACCTAGGGGGAAACACAAATATTTGATCTTTAATACTGTTTCAATGATGCTTTAAGGGCATAAATTCCTCTCAGATGGATATTTTAGTTCTCTTTTTATTAACATCATACACTATCATATCCCTTTCCACTCAGGAAGAGGTGCCTACATATTTGCCAATATGAGGTAGTAGGAAAAGCATAGAGACTTAGCACATAACTTCTAAACATTCTTGTCTATTAGAGAGGTCTTCCTTGATCACTGTGCGTAAGCTCCCCCTCGCACTCACTAAACCTATTATTTTGTCTGTTGAATCCTACTGCATATGTATTTACTTGTTAATTATTATCTATTTCTGCACTAAAATGTAAATTCCATGAAGTCAACAACTTTGTCTTATTCACCACTATATTTCCAACATTTAGGATAGTATCATACTCAACAAATATTTGTTGATTAAATGATATATTAGTTTTCTACAACTGCACTAACAATATACCATTAATCAAGTGACTTAAACAATGGAATTTTATTTTCTTGTCACTATAAAGTTATAGGCCCAAGATCTTTCCAGCTAATTTGGTTTCTGGTAAAGGGGCTCTTCCTGCATTGCCTTGGTTTTTATCATCTCTCTATATTGTCATATATATTGACCTTTTCTTGGTGTGCATGCACAGAGTATTTTTCTTAGAAGGATACAAATCCTATCAGGTCAAGACCCCATGTGTATTATCCCATTTAACCTTAATTACTTCCTTAAAGGACCCATCTTCAAATACAGCCATACTGAGGAGCAGGACTTCAACACATGAATTTGGAGAGGACACAAACATTCAGTCTATAATAAATGAAGTAAAAAGAGGCAACAAAAACCAAAGAATAAGCCAATGATTGAAATAGTTTAATCTCTCAAAAGGATAAAAGCCAAAAAGGAACATGAATGAGCTTCGTGATTTATCACACATTACTTATATAAGTGATAGATAATGACTGAAAGTCATCATTTAAGCAGACTATGCTTGATAAGTTAGGATACAACTGCAATTTGAAACCACTTCCAAACACAAATTTTTAGTCATATTGTAGATATCTTTTTTTCACCTCCTCTACTTTTTTTTTTTTTTTTTTTTTTTTTTTTTTGGTGGTACCAGGGATTGAACTCAGGGGCCCTCGACCACTGGGCCACATCCCCAGCCCTTTTTTGTATTTTATTAGAGACAGGGTCTCACTGAGTTGCTAAGTGCCTCGCCATTGCTGAGGCTGGCTTTGAACTCGCGATCCTCCTGCCTCAGCCTCCCACAGTGCTGGGATTACAGGCATGCGCCACCGCGCCCGGCTTGCCTCCTCTACTTTCTTGACCTAGACTACAATTTTTCATATAAATTTCATTAAATTTGCATGTATCTATGTCTTACATGATCAGTAATCCATAGTTATTTCTTAAAGTCTCCATGGAACTTCAAGTGAGTACTTGGTTGAGCCATCTAAACAATTTCAAAATTAGTTCTTAAGAGAAAATGAAACAAAATTTGGGTTCAAAAGAAACATACTTTGAAGTCTGCTGGCTGTAGGTTGTTTTGTTGTTTACAATTTCTCAGTATCACATTCCCCTGAGGAAAGATTCTCCATTCATTTCCACAAAACTTGCCAGTGCTTCCTGTGAGAAAAGAAAAGTCTACAACATAGAGGATGTGGGCTTGGCTGTGAGGATGAGGATGAGAGAATGGTACTTTGGTCAGTGGGATGTAATCAGATGTAACATATGTTATGTCCAGGCAGAAGCTTTTAGAGTGTCACGAGTTTCTTCCAGCTCAATTGTCCTTTCCTCTTATCCCAAAAAGCGGGCAAGTCTCTACCTGGTTCAAGTGATCTACTCAAGAAAATTAATCTGAGCTGGTTGGTTAACTAAATTCATCATATCTTCACTCTTCATGGGTTGGAAAGTAAGACGTTCAAAGGGAAAGATAATGGTGAAAAATATCATGAGAAGTGGAAGACTGTTCTGGGAGGTTTGTGCTCAGATTCTCATTCATGAACAAAAAGACCACCTAATGTGCATCAAAATTTCACTATTTGTATGTTTTTCTTTCCTCCTTATAAGCTTGATCCTGCTATTAGGAAAGAGAATAAGCCAAGCCTATCCATTTATCAGCTCCCAACTAGAAAAATATAGTTCAGACTGAATATTACCAGCTACCATAGCAAACACATCACATTATCACCACAGGAAAGGTACTAGGAGGGATAAGATTACCTCCCTTCTTTGACATACTAATCAACCAGTTTATGTTCACAAAGTCTAGATGCATGTTTTGGGCAAATTCTTTCATATACATCCCCCAAATTCAACTAAATGAGGATCCAGTGATGGTAAGTTGTCTTGTCAGTCTTACCAAAGTAGAAAATCAACAATCAATAACACTGTATCATAACTTATGATGTCTTGGGTAAAGAATAGAGAAAACAAATGAATACAACTTCAACCTCTCTCCATACTATACCTTAAAAACTCCATCACAGTAGGCAGGGATCACTCCTAATTTTGGCAAGGATCTAAATTGGAAGTACAAAGAAGTTCTAAAACTATCAGAAGAGCCATCGATGCAGTGTCTGGAGATTTCCAATCAAAATGGCAGCACTACCCAGGGGGGAAATTCCTAGGGGATGTCCACTAGAACTGCTTTTGTATGACCAGGGAAAACAACTAGCTTTAAAGTTTTATCCCATATAATTATTTTATCTTGGGTTCCAGAAAAAGAAAAAAAAAAAACACTAAAATATAGACTTGAGAGACAGCAATTTATTTAAGAGGTAATTCCAAGAAACACTGGTAAAAGAGTAAGAAAGTGAGATAGGGGAGGAAATTAAGCCAACAAATAGTTGCCTATTCAATGAGATTACCTCTGTAGACAAATAAATGTAAAAATTAAACACAAGACTCCCATAGCAGTGGTTCCTGGTAGATATTTCCTGACTCTGAGATAGTCACTAGAACTTCCAGCACTGAAATTATGTCCTAAATATTGTGTTCAACAAACAATTTTATTAATTTATTCATCTATTTATTGAATACCATCCTACACCAGCCACAGTTTAGATGTAATTTTAATTGAACAATACATACACCAGCTAAGGAGGACAGTTTTCATTTACAAATCCTTCAGCACAGTGATTTGGTTTACCAAAATTCTCTTCTATCTTTTCTGGAGGAATTATCATAGTCTGATTTTAAGACCTCTTATATGATAGGCGAAAACACTAAATTAAACACAAGACAGTGTGTAATAAAGAGTTCACAGACCTGAAATTTAAGAGATCTGTGTTTTAGTTCCAAAAGCTCTTTCTTATAACTAATAAACCTGAACCTGTTAAGCTTTTTAGATTTCAATTTCTTCAGTTCTCTACCTAGAGTATCTCAATTAAATTATTTTATAATCCTGTGTGCAAAAATAAAGGTGACATGATGTGTTTTAAGATTATTTGAACACATATTCTTTACATTTTTTCAGTAGAAAAAGGAGAGACTCATAGGAATGCATGAAAAAGATTAATGTGGAGTACCATTTAGACAGTGAGAAAGTCAGAGGCCACTTCAGTAACATAAAGGTGAAAGAAGAGTCCGACATAGAGATTGTCAGCAGAAATTAAAAGTAAAAGACAGTGGAGAATGATGTATTAGAGAAAAAAAAAATGTTTGCAATGACAAATGGGATCAAGGGAGCAGGAGTCACGATGTCATTTAGTTTGGGTGTCTGGAAAGAGCATAATGCCACTGACTGAATGCCCAAACACTCACAGCACCAGTCTCTAATGCCCAGCCACCAATCTTTCTTGGTTGTGTCAGAATCATGTCAAAACAGAAGAGATGAAACATGCATACACTTCAAGTGGAGAATTAAATGTACTTGTCAGATTTAAAGACATCACTTTCATTCAATTTAAAAACAAAATACTGAAGATGCACCCAGAACAATGTCCAACAGATAGTATGCACTCAATATTTATTGAATGCACTAAGTACAATTTTTGTCATCTCCTCTGAAAGAGAACTAGGAATGCTCTGAAAAACCGTTAGAGAATAATCTTGCAGAACAGTATTTTTCTACAGTATGCAATATGTCTAAACTCTGAAAAATTCTCCCTTGGCAAACTGCTTTACCAAAAATGTTTCTGACTTTGGCAAGTATCAATAGTGTAAGAGCATTTAGAAAACTAACAACTTCCTATTACCTAAATTTTAAAACTTGCTGTCACATATTAAGACAGTAAATGATTTATTCACAGTAAAACTATTAGAGCTAAGGACCAAACTTCAGCTTGAAAGAATGAAAAACAAGAGCCTTTAAAAATAAAAATTTCTGCTTTTTATCAAACTATTGTAACAATTAGGGAAGAATTTTTCCTCTCCCTTTATTAGAGGAAGGGGAAATGTTTTGTTATGAGAAAATAATTATTAAGCCAAATTATATTTTTATATTCTTTCTCCTAAATTCCAAGAGAAAAAACATCTCTTTCCATCACCTGCATCTTCAAAGCCAAATTCTAGATTTGCTCTTAAAATACCCATTTATTTATTTTCCATGCATTTATCCTTTATTTTTTTGCCATCTATTCAGCACTAACTACTACTAAATACAGCCAGGCATTTCTACAAAAAAAACAATAAACTGACATAGAGAAGCAAGCATAAAAGGAAAAAGTAGAAGCATTATTTTACATTTTTTTCTCAGCCAAATAATCAAAAATTATAATACTTACCACCTTATTAATATTTAAAACTATCATTCAATATTTGGGCAAGAATTTATAATTTGATTTTTCTCATCTTCCTATACGCACTATGACAAACTTGCCCCCATACAGAGTAAATATGAAATTTGGCAGTAGTAAATATGGAAATTTTTCTTTAAATATTTTTCCATACCAAATCCTAACTTCAAAAAGCCCTATTGTTGAAATATTTAGATAAGTGTTCAGAAGCCAATATTTCTTCTAACCATATTAGCAAGTGGTTCTTGTTAATACTTTTACTTATACTGGCAAAGTTGAATCTTGCTTTCTAAAAGCTAAAACTAAATTGTTGTGTTTTGCATTCACCTTGCCTAAACAAATAGGCTGTCAGAATTTGATGGATCTTTCATAATGCCAATACTAAAAATAAAATTAAATGAAAGAATTCAGTCTCAAAAATTTTGAGATTCCTTTAAAAAGTAAAGTTTGTGTTTTCCTTTTATCTCTCTCAATAGCTAGGGTTTGAATGCCAAAGTTTTTCCAGTTATAACTCATGAATAATTCACATTATCAAGAAAGGTTACCTGTGGAAGAAAGAAACAGCACAATAAGAAATCATGTTTGTGGAAAAGTGGACTCCTGATTAAATAAAATGGGTTTAAAAAGATACAGAACTCTGGGATTTTGAGAAGAGATCAGTGACACTATTATGAAGAGTTTAAATATAAGATACCCATAAAGAAGCAAATTAGTTGTCACAAATTGTCAACAGTGCCAACTTTAGATCTTCATTAGATGAAACTTTTCTGGCTGCCTGTCACATATTTGTCCCATCAGAACACTCACTGATTGAACAAGTTTCCTTTTTAAATTATTCTTAACTATCATGGTCCAAGTTGGCCATTTGAGAGTGAGTATATGGCAGTGATTTCAAAACAATGTAGGCAAAGTCTGTATTTCTGGATAGAATTATTTTCCTAACTGTTTTTGACTCAAATTCTGTTCTTGTGAAAAGCAAGCCAACTGACAATTCCAATGTATTATGAGTTTCACTTAGAGTATATGGCACTAAGAGTAAACTTGGAGTCTTCAAGTTATAGATTATTTTTTAACATTCTTCTCTTTCTCTGCTTTATTACATAACTAAGTTATATACAACATTTTTAAATAAAATACAATCTGTGTAATTTGTACTTTATAACCCCATTGTGTTCACTAGGCATATATCAATCACTTCTCAACTCTTGAATTTGTACATTCAGAATGAAAAGTGTATTTCCTTGGTGGTTTTTTAAATTTAATCTTAGTTTCTTTTAAAATGAATTATCTGTTAAACAAAAGTTAAAAAAAAAAAGACTATATGGGAAATCACCACATATCTAGTACATCCCCTATGTTTTTCGTGGTATAGGCTAAAATTTGTAAACAAATAAATGAGCATTGAACTTAATCAACTAAATGGAGCCATACTAATGAAGAATATCCTAACTAGAGTTTAGGCTTAATTGTGTGTTATGTAAAAGAGATGAGAAGGCAATCCTTCAGCATATTAAAGGTTAGAGAAGCAATATAACAAATGACTTACTTATATTTTTCTCCTTTCTCAAAACAATTCTATGTGACTTATATGTCTAAAATCCAATATTGTTTTTAAGTGATTTTATTTAAAAAACATCAGTAATCAGAGTATTTCTGAGACATCTACTTTAATTAACCTTTTTTAGAGACTGTCAGACTGGGCTAATTTTGAGCCATCTACCTGAAACCAATATGCCAACAGAGTAACATAAAATAAAATATGATTTGGCCATCTCTACTATTATGAAACTTGGAACAATTTACACAGGGGAAATTATAACACTTTAATCATGTTTTCCTGCTATTCAGCCTTCTAAAAGAAGGAAGTCCTGCCATTTGCAAAATGAATGAAAATATAGGACACATGCTAAGTTAAATAAGCCAATCACAGGGGAACAAACACTGCATGATACTAGTTATATGATGTACCAAAAATAGGCAAGACCATAGAAACAGAATAGATGGTTGTTGCCAAGGCTTATAGGGGTCAGGGGATAAAAGGGGGACTGTTTCTGCAATAGGTATAAAATTTATGTTATGCAAGAATACATCCAAAATATGTATACTGATACAATTCCTATTTGGAAAATACAGAAACTCTCAAGATTTGAAATCGCTACTGAGTCATGCTTGATGCCACTGTATCTCTTCTATAAATTGAAGAACTTTCCAGGAAGTTTCTTTGTCAATATAATCTCTGCTACATGGTACATTTATTTTCTGTATCTTAATCTGAAAAGAAAAAAATAGCAGTTCAGCTCTTTTTCGTGGCACCTTGTAGACAATCAGCTGCACCAAGATGAAGCTGAATATCTTCTTCTAGGCCACTGGTTGCCAGAAACTCATGGAAGTGGACGATGAATGCAAACTTCATACTTTTTATGAGAATCGTATGGACACAGAAATTGCTGCTTATGCTCTGGGTGAAGAATAGAAGGATTATGTGGACCGAATCAGTGGTGGAAACAACAAACAAGGTTTCCCCATGAAGCAGAGTGTGTTGACCCATGTCTATGTTCGCCTACTACTGAGTAAGGGGCATTCCTGTTATAGACCAACTCCAGCTGGAGAAAGTACAAATCTGTTCAAAGTTGCACTGTGAACGCCAATCTATTCTCAACTTGGTTATTGTAAGAAAAGGAGAGAAGGATATTCCTGGACTTAGGGATACTCCGATGCCTCGTGGGCTGGGACCCAAAAGAATTAGCAGAATCCACAAACTTTTCAATATCTCTAAGGAAGATGATGTCTGCCAATATGTTCTCAGAAAACCCTTAAAACAAGGAAGGTTTAAAAAAAAAAAAAAAAAAAAAAAAAAGGACTAAAGCACCAAAGATTTAGTGTCTTTTTACTCCCCATGTCCTGCAACACAAGTGCCAGTGTATTGCTTTAAAGAAACAACATACCAAGGAGAATAAGGAAGAGGCTGCAAAATATGCCAAATTTTTGGCCACGAAAATGAAAGAAGCCAAAGAAAAATGCCAGGAACAAATCACCAAGGGACACAGGCTGTCTTCTCTAAGAACTTCTACTGCTGAGTGTGGTAAAAAAATAAGAAATTTTAAGAGTCATAAATATTTCAGAAAAAATAGAAATTCAATTTAAGGAGTTCCCCAGGTTGTTTTAGGAATTATGGAGTACTTTATACAACTTACACAACGTATTAAATGCATAAATGCCTATATAATTTCACACCAAAACTTATGAGACACAAAGCACAATGCATACATCTAATCAAAGCCTGAATTTGTAATAACTGAAGATTTGAACCCCAAACTAGAAAATAAAAACTTTTTGATTTTCATTTGTAACCTCACAGTTGTATCTGAAAAATTAAGTCAAAAATTGTTAGCTAATGACCACTTTCCAAGTGTCAGACTGAAGGCACTAAGCTGCCTAAGTGCTTCATGAGGCTGCCAAATTGCAAAAGGGTAACAGAGTGGACAGGAGGCAACATTATAATTCAGCCACCCATTTCCTGGTAGTGAAGTTTTTAAGTATTAAGAAGAGTTACCAAGGATGTATATGAAATCTGTTTAAGAGAGATTTCTCAATAGAAAGATAACCTTTGTTCAGACGGTATCTGGGCAATCTTATCACTCTAATCTGCAAGGTCACTCACTATGATTCTAACAGCAGAATGAAAAGTATGTTTTGCACAAGAATAATTATTTTATCACTTATGGCATTTAGCACTCAGTCTTTGTACTGAATTCAAATATCAGTATGGATATAACTGAGTTCTCTCCTTTGGGTTTGTTTGACCCTTCGTGCTCCTGCACAGGAAGAGAGGCATAACATACAGCAACAGAAGTGACTAACTCATATAAGTGTGTAGGTCACCATTGGTTCTTATCTCTCATTGGTTCCTATCTAGAGAGGAGGAGAAGTTAGGATAGGAGTCCCATATTTTCTAAAGTGAATGGGTTTCTGAGGGCTCAGCTCAGACTGGAGCCGGTATAGTCAGATTTTGGTGGTGCCTCAGCAAGATGGGACATCATACCATATATATTATGTAGACACGACTTACACAAAAGATTCTTATTATCTGAGGAATATCTGGTCATTTGCCTTCTCCTGAATCTAGTATTTCCTCCAAATATCTCTACATGGTCTTTTAGATCTGTGCATTATAACAAACTCACAGAGATTCCTAAATGATACATTTATAACTTGCCTATGAATTTTTCCTATCAGATAAACATAATTGAGAATCACTTTATTTTGTTAAGCAAACACTTTTATAACACATACTATGCACCATGCACAATTCTAAAGCGCCTTGCAGACATGATCTCCATTAATAGCAATAACCACCCTGAGTTAAGTAACATTAGTTAGAGTTCACAAATAAAGACATTGAAGGGAAGGGAGGTATGCAACTTGCCCAAATCATGCTGCAAGGAAGTGGCAGAGCCAAAGGTTTGAATCCAGAGGCTCTGGCCCCAGTGTTCAGGCTCAAAACTGCTCTGCTATGAGCCTCTCAGAAGCGATTCCTATTTTCATGAATGGCACTTGTGAAATACTTGTGTATTTGAATCCATATTCTCTATCTGTAAAGTGAGACTACTACTATCTATTCAAATTAAGTAGGGTGAGGTATATAAAGCAAAATTCAGTACAGTGTCTGGCACCTAGTAAGTGTACCACAAACTGACATAAGTTTTATCACATCATTGCCAGTAGTGATGGCAGGATCTCATCACACAAATAAAAATAATAGTAATTATTAGTGTCCAAGAGGACCTCTTACATATTTTTTATAATTTATTTTTCATTTAATCTTTGAAACAGATTAAATGGAACAAGGAAAACATGATTTCAGTAATACATATTAAAAACAAATAAAACATCATTGGGCAATAATTTCTATAGGACCTCAAAAGCAAAGGCAACAAAAAATGAAAATAGATAAATGGTGTTACATTGAACTAAAATGCTTCTGTGCAACAAAGGAAACAATCAACAAAGTGAAGAGACTATCTAGAGAATTATACAAAATATTTATGAAGTATGCATCTGATAAGGAGTTAATATAAAAATCTATGAGGAAATAAATTTAATAGCAAGAAAACAAATACCCTATTAAAACATGGGCTAACAATAGGAATAGACATTTCTAAAAAGAAATTTCCAACATATATTGAAAAAATTTTCAACAACACTAATTATCAGGAAAATTCAAATCAAAACCATAATGACACATCACCTCACCCCAGTTAGAATGACTACATTTAAAAAAAAGTAACAAGGTTTGTCCAGATTGTGGAGAAAGGGAAACTCTTATACATTGTTAGCAGGAATGTGAATCAATATAGTTATTATGGAAAATAATATGAAGCTTCCTCAAAATATTAAAAATAGAACTAGCATATGATCCAGCAATCCCACTACAGGGAATATCTAAAGGAAATTAAATTACTAGTGTAAAGAGTTATCTGCACTCACGTGTTATTCAAAACAGCCATAAAAATGAACAAAACCCTATCATTTGTAGAACATGGATGAACCCAGAGAATATTTATGTTAATTGAAATAAGCCAGGTACAGAAAGATCATGCCACATGATTTCATACATATGCAGAATCTAAAAATGTTGATCTCATAGAAGCACAGAGTAGAGATAGTGGAATGAAAGTTACCAGAGGTGTGGATGGTTGGCAGCAGGTCGAATAGAGTTATATTGGTCAAAGGATAAATAATTACAGTTAGATAAGAGGAATATTTTTTCAGTGTGTCCAAAATAGGCAAATATAGGAGACAGAAAGTAGATAAGTGATAGCCTGAGACAGTGGCGTGGGGCTAAGTGGGGGAGGAGGAAGAGAAAAGAGGAGTAACTACTAACAGTTATAGTTTTTTTTTTTTCTTTTATATGTGATGAAAATGTTCTAGGCTTGGTTGCAGGGATGGCTGTACTATATGTGACATACTAAAAGCCATTGGGTTATATAAACTTTCAATGTGGGAGCTGTATGATATGCAAAGTATATATAATAAATACGTATAATAAATAAACAAAATCTGTTTTCTTAAAAATAATGAAAAGCATGAGACCTCACATCTATGAAATAGTATGTGGGTGTGTAAGAGAAAAATAAAGCAGGGGCCAAAGAGTGCCTGCATCTGTGTGTGTGTGTGTGTGTGTGTGTGTGTGTGTGTGTGTACACGCACATGACTGAATTATGATGAGAACAAATGAATAAATAGATAATGATAAAAATTGGTCTTCATTTGATCTCTTTTTTATTTAATTCAGATGAGTGCATGCTATTTCCTAAAAGTCATGGGCATATATTTCAGTACATCAACAAGCATAACATTCATATCATTCTATTTTTATCTTCCCAAGAGTATTTCTGTTGTTACCAATGTGTATGTGGGTGTTTTAATCCTTGAGGAAGATTTAATGTACTATAAGTACAGCATGCTAATACATATTGATTTAGACCTTTGACACCACTCACAGAGTAAAGGCTAAAACCTTCTTTCTCTTAAAAACCAATTTACATATTATGGTTGATTGCAAGAGAGTGTTGTCCATTACAATATCCATTAAGTACAATAAGTAATTAAAATATATATGATCAAATGCATCCCCTCAAGCTGGCAACAATATATGAGAATAGTACCAGTTTCACTAACTTGTCTTTCAAAGGTCAATAATGCTTTGTTAGATTTTACTATTCATTTTTTATTTACTTCACTAATTTTTTTCCTAAGGAAAAGACAACAAATAAAGCATTTCTCTTTGCTGGTAAATTTGCCTCTGCATTGTAAGTTATACATAGAATAAATGACATCCTTTCAATATACTGTGAAATACACATGTATTCTGACTGGGTTTCTTTTTTTTTTTTTTTTTTTTCAAAGTCTTTATCTCTTTCTTGAAGTAATCTTTTGCTACCTGTATTTGCTCTGTTATCACTTTGTTGGAGTGATCAATTTTTGCTTGTATTTGTTCATTTAGGTCATTCTTTAATTCACAGATCATTTTAATTACGAACCTTCTGAACTCCTTCTCTGACATTTCATCAACTTCGCTGTCCATGGGTTCTGTTATTGTAGTATCCTGGTTTGTTTGGGGCACTTTCCTCCCTTGTTTTTTCATTTGTCTATGTGTCTTCCTTTCTTGCAATGTGGATCTGAGATAGCACAGTTTCTACTCTATATTCTTGTAGCATCCATGTAAATTGTCTGTACCTCACCTTCATGTTGGGCTTTCAGACCTGCAGGTCTCCTTCAATGTATGCTACTACAACTAAAGGTCGTGGTGGCAGTAGTGGAGGTAACTCGAGATAACAGTGGAGGTGCCCCAAGATGGACGCAATGTCTCCCAGAGATGGGGCTGAAAGGGTGGGCCTTACACTGTCTTTGGGATGCTTTCTCTGCGATGCAGATTCTTCTAGGCCCTGTCTGTTGTCAAAGGTAGGGGCTACTGCATGGGGAAGGCTATGGCTATGTATGTAGTTTCCCAAGATGAAAGTGGGTTAGGCTTGGGCTCCCAGGTGGGGTGGGGAGTGTGTGTCGGACTCGGACCTACCCTGGGCCTGGGTCCCACATAGGTCAGTGTAGGCGGATCTGGGCCAGGCCTGGGCTCCCGCGGTGGTCAGCTGGTGAGAAGAGGTGGTCCTGTGGTGGGGCCTGAGCTCTAGCGGTATCTCCCTCTCCAGGGGCAGGATGGACCCAGAACTCTTCTGAGCCTGGGTCCCTGGCAGGTTGGTGTGGGCAGATATGAGCCAGGCCTGAGCTCTGCTGGGGATCTGCTGGTCAGAAGAGGTTGTCCTATGGCAGAGCCTGAGCTCTGTGGGTGTCTGCTAGTAGTGGGATGGACTGGGTCCTGTGCAGGTCGATGTGGGCGGATCTGGGCGGGACCTGAGCTCCTGCAGTGGTGTGCTGGATGGAAGAGGCAGTCCTGTGCTGGAGCTTGAGCTCCAGCAGGTGACTGCTGGTGGTGGGATGGACCCAGGCCAGGTCTGAGCCTGGGTCCCTCAAAGATATCACAGTTTCTACTCTATATTCTTGTAGTGGGAGGATATCTTAACATGTATTCTTAGATGAAATAATACATGTTAAGCGCCTAACCCTCTATCACTTAGAAAGCAATCAATCAGTATTGTGTCTCCTTTTTAATATTATGCTTTAGAGTATTGATGTAATATTTTTCTGAATTCTTATGATCTGTAAGTGTGGGCAGTACCAGAAATGCTTATCCAAGTGAGAATGATCTTCACAAAGAGGTTTGTCATCAAATGTTATCCAGCATTTGGGGAAAGTTTGGCACGTACTGAGCAGCAGTCTTCTAAGACAGAAAAGAAATACATGTGAAGCTAGATGAAGCCAGTGAAGGTGAACTCTAACGGTCTTGGTTTTAAGAGCACTCTGTCCCCAACCAGAGTCTATCAACCCTGGTGTCATGGGTCCCCTGAAGATTTCTGTTCATCAAACCATAATCCAGGATCCCTGTAAACAGCTAAGAGTGAAAAGGAGGAAGCATTCCATCCCGCAGACTGTGGGGCCATTGAAGCCTGAGTGCTAGACTGAGAAACAAAGTGGCATTCTCTTCTTTGAGATGCTAAAGTATCCAAGATATGTTTATGGACAAAAAGTTCTAGGCCACTTGCTGATATCCTACTTGGAGGTCAGAACTGTATGTACATATTTCATGTGTCTCAGAGCAGGTATCTCACTACATTCCGTTCCAAGCCAGCATGTATCAAAGCATTTAAAATTAAAAAGTAAACATTTAAAATTTTTTCAAAAAGAGCAAAATACTGAAATTGTAACAAAGTTAAAACAAAAGAAATAGAAAAAAATAGAAACAAACTCTTCTTGACATCTCTTAAGATTGAAATTCTGTCAGGAGTCATTTCTATACAAGCTTAAGTAGTAGCTTTGCAAATATATGATTGATTGATTGATTGATTGATTGATTGATTTTTGTACCAGAGATTTAACCCAAGGGCATTCTCCACTGAATTATACATCCTTTTTAAATTTTTTTCTTTTGAGACAGGGTCTAAGTTTCTGAGCCTAGCCTCAAACTTATGATCCTCCTGCCTCAGCCACCAGAGTCTCTGGAACTACACACATGCATCACTACACCCAGCTGCAAGTATAATCTTTAAAAATGAATAAATAGCTAGGATCAGTAAATTGTTTTAATCATTTAATTCATATAACTCAACATGTCCAGAAAACAAGTGGATTGACTAATAAACTGATATATTATTATATTCATGGAAAATGCATTAATATCCAGATATTTTATTCAAAAGCAGCCTATTATCTAATTATTAACTTTGCCCGGGTTTTTCTTTTCTTTTCTTTTTTACTAAAGAAATGGACTTTAATGATAGGATAGAGCATGATTCTCTCTCTTCCTTACCGACGCCTTCTTAACAACTCAAGAAACAGCACATCACAATGTAGAGTAACAAGAGGGCTAAATGTGTTTGCTGGCAGCAAAAACATGTGTCTGCTGCACAGTCCCTGAGTAGCCCTTAGTGTGATGGATCTGAATAAGCCATTACAGCTTTAACTGGCAAATGAGGCATGTCATTACCCTGTATTTATAACAAAAGAAAAGGCATCCTTACAGATCATTTGCCTAGAGCCTCACGGGCCCTTTAAACACACCCACAGGAAAGACCCCCACGTAGGCAGCAAGACGAATAAAGCCAAAGCTTGGCAGGTTATCAACTTGTTATCAAAATTCCCTGAAGTGGGTGACTCTCTTTCTCATATGCTGCCTCCATTAACTGAAAATGTCCTCTGGTTTTCAATTCAGCTATAGTCCAAAGGCATTTGATTTTTTTCTTTCTTATTTATTTTTATTTTTATCCTACTCTACCTTACCCTGTATTTATTCTCTGATCTCTGATGACAAGTCTTACCTCCATGTTAGAAGGTGACCCATACCCAGCATTTGAAAGAGCCTCTCATTCCCTACTTAGCTGAACCAGGAGACTGACCCTATCATGCTCTGAATGATGATGATGATTATCATCAATTCCTGCCATTTTCTTTTTCACTTTAGAAACCAAAGCAAAAAGTGGAATGTGCTAAACTAATCTTTGGGATCAGTTTTCAGTCTGTTTTTCAGGAAGTTCAATGTTGAAAGTTGAAACCTATCTCGTGGGGGGATAAAAAGCTGCTCTGAGAGCAAACTTGGATTTTGAACTTTCACCGTTGTTATTTTTTATAATTAATATGAGTATTTGTCACAGTACTGTCAGCTGACCCACATTTCCCCCTCTTGCTCATGAGACTGCTTTAATAATTTATTATTAGTGTGGGGAATCTAAGGAAGTCCTTCCTACATGGAAGCAGGAAAAACACTTGGAAAAATAGGTGAGCCTTTTTTAAATTCCAAATTGAAGTTTTTAAAGTTCACAAAAGAGGTAGAACTGATGTGTTTCCCTTATTTGAACAATATTATGCCAAAAATGTAGGTGAAAAGAGTAATTACTGGGGAAAAAAAGACACTCAAATGTAGCAAATATAAGTATTTAATTCATTATCTGGCCATGTTAAGTAATATATAGTTATCAAAGTTTCTAAAGGACTTCTAGAAACCAGGAAAGACAAACAGAAGAACATTCCCAACTCAAAATACTTTAAGACTATAAACCAATTAAAGTGTCATTACTAGCCGGGCGCAGTGGCGCACGCCTATAATCCCAGCACTTTGGGAGGCTGAGGCAGGAGGATCGCGAGTTCAAAGCCAGCCTCAGCAATGGCAAGGCACTTAGTAACTCAGTGAGACCCTGTCTCTAATAAAAATACAAAAAAGGGCTGGGGATGTGGCCCAGTGGTCGAGTGCCCCTGAGTTCAATCCCGGTACCAAAAAAAAAAAAAAAAGTGTCATTACTGTCACATATTTCCTTGCAAGTTAAGGGACAAGCTTGGGATGTTCTTCTAGAAATTAAGCAAAAACATAGTGAATCTTGCCCTTGTGGTTTTTTTTAGGATGATCCTAAGATAGAAGATTGTTAAGATAGGACTCAGTTTCCAGTATGATTGAGGCCCCAAGTTAAAAATACCAATTACTTTCCTGTTGTGAAGTGATTTGCTGGTTCATTGAAACACAACAATATTTGAAAAAGAACTGGTCAAAACCTAATTATACAACTCTCATTATAGCAACCAATTAAGTCTTTAAGAAGTTGAAAATGGATATTTCAGAGAGAAATTTATGGGGAGAAAAATGTTGGCGTACTATGGCTTGTTTTTTCTTTGTTAGTATGGAGAAAAAGAGGGAATGTTTCTTTTCCCACCTTGAGAATGGTTAAAAAAAAAAAGTCCTACTCTTTGAAGAATATGGTACATATCTCCCAACATGACCAAGCTGAAGGATGACCATCCAAGTCAAGAAACTTCAGGGTCCCTGGCTGAGGAAGGTCTACAGAGTGTGTACACCCACCTGCACACAACCCAAGAGCCATTCACCAACTCTACCAAGTCCAGAGGATGCTGATGTCAGCTCATATAGGATTAGTTAAGCAAGACCTTTCTTGTTTGTTCCTCTGCATGATCCTGATGTAGCCAGAAACATCCATAATATGAAGAGGCAGGAGAGATGAAAACCAAGAGAAAGAGAAAAGCCAGGAGTCGGGGAAAAGAGGCTTGCCTTGCCTAGTCTGCAGAGGTTTCCACACAGGTTTTGGTCTATAGGAGACCTCACCTGGAACAGGAATAAGCTTTGATTTTAAGTCAAGAATAAAGTTTTGATTATCACTCTGCCTAGATATAAATTATTGAACTGAGTTTATTTAGATGATGAATATAACTTCTTCAGTAAAAGCAGAATAACTAGTTCTCTAATATGGATTTAAGGTGAAGGTAGGAAACAAAAATAAAGTGGATGTTTTTTTAGTTTTATTAGTTCAATGTTCTGGTTACAAAAACAATTTTTCATATTTTCCTTGCAGAATAAAATGTTTTCCTGTTACTAAAAAAGAAATAATGAACTGAGCACAGTGGTGCACGCCTGCAGTCCCAGTCACTCGGAGCACTGAGGTGGGAACATCACTTGAGCCCAGGCTTAGAGGCCAGCCTAGAAAACATAGCAAGACCCTGTGTCAAAAAAATTTTAAAATGGTTTTAGGTCAACACTTTAAAATAATATGTGTCTAGCTAATAAAATTCACTAATATTTGTTAGTCTTTAAACTCCTCTAGTATTTTACGATAAGAATCACATAAATTCATGTTTTTCAGGGTCATCAGAGGTCTCACTAAAGACAGCATGAATTTCCTCCATAATTTCTGCAAAAGCAGTCGACTGGCTTCTGATTATGTATCTCCAGGTCCATGAATTTATGAGGTACTTCAGGCTTTCTTGGAGAGTATGGATTATTAAAAAGTCCTTCTTCCTATTAAATGTCCAGCTCTTTACTGCATTGTCAGCTTGGCAAAAAATACACTCATCTTTCAAATCCCAGGTCAAATACCTCTCAGAAGAGTCTGCTTGATCCCCTCCTGGGTCTTCACTGCATTTCTTTTTTTTTTTTTTTTTTTTTTTTGGTACTGGGGATTGAACTCAGAGGCACTTGACCACTGGGCCACATCCCCAGTCCTTTTTTTTTTTTTTTTTTTTTGTATTTTATTTAGAGACAGGGTCTCACTGAGTTGCTAAGTGCCTCGCCATTGCTGAGGCTGGCTTTGAACTCACGATCCTCCTGCCTCAGCCTCCCAAAGTGCTGGGATTACAGGCGTGCGCCACCGCGCCCGGCTTCACTGCATTTCTTACTTGGCCACATGAGGCAACTTAGCATGGCACACTTTCTCCTTGGCACCTGAGGACTGCCTCCTTCAGGAGAGCTGCTGCTAATCCACCATACTAGGTCTCACACAGGACCCAAGATAACCAGAAATGGTTTCTACCCTTGAGTTGTGTTAAATCCACAATCAAGGACAAAACACATCCACTGATAACCTGAACAAAACCCAGAAAAGAACCAGTGTCAAAGGGAGGTGCAGACCTTTGAAGGAGAAACGTTATTAATTTTTCCTCTCTCTTTGCAGTACCCTCACTATAGTCTAGATTTTCTCTAGCCTCTAGACTGTAATTTGCATCTAGACTTCAACATACCAACATTTGGCACTAATTGATAATTTTCTGGCTTGGAGAATAGGAGAACATTAATATAAACAATGGTATTTGAGTTGGACACTTCAAGACAGGTAAGGTAGCACGTAAACATAAATGAAAAGAGTCTTTGCAGAGAAAATAAAATGTTGTGTAAGAAGTCACTCACTGGCCGGGCGCGGTGGCACACGCCTGTAATCCCAGCACTTGGGAGGCTGAGACGGGAGGATCGCGAGTTCAAAGCCAGCCTCAGCAATGGTGAGGCACTTAGCAACTCAGTGAGACCCTGTCTCTAATAAAATACAAAAAAGGGCTGGGGATGTGGCCCAGTGGTCGAGGGGCCCCTGAGTTCAATCCCTGGTACCAGAGCGGTTACAGAAAAAAAAAAAAAAAAGAAGTCACTTACTGAGATCTCACCTAACATATATAAGAAATGGCAGGTCACTCCATTTGGCAGATATGGAATATAAGGGTAATATGATCAGGTGATCACAGTGAAGAGATAGGGTTCAAGTCACAAACAACCTTCTGTCTCATCTGGAAGTCAGCAAAAGCAATGAGATTCAGGGCTCTGATTCTCACTTCAAACTTGAAGGGTTGATTTCTTCTCTCAAAACTTCAGCAATTAGTTCCCATGCATAATACCCAGTCCTAGCTGACCCAGTGTTCATCAGTCAAATATGAAGAAGTGAGCCAAAGATATAGAAGCAGAAAATAATGGTGACAATGGAAACAAGGGCTCAGTTGCACAAAAGATAGAATTGTTACTTAATCTTATTGAAGAACGTGATTACCTTGAATATACTAATACTTTAAAATCTTAGGATAATTTTCAATTTTGTATCAAATTGATATTTCTAGATTTTAACATACTAAAGTTCAGCACTGAAAATTATGTAGATTAATTGAAACTGTACTCAAAATATTAGCATATAGTATGTGAAGATATAACTAAAAATTCTTATATATAAGCATGTTAGCTAAAAAAATCATTTCATCTTCAATGCAAGAAAAAGGATATAAAAGAATATCTATATATCACAGTGGATAGGAAAATAACTTCAATTCTCAAGACATGCAACCTGAAAGCGTGTATAGTGCAAAGAGAGAGAAATTTAGGAAGAAGAGACACAAAGAGACAGATGGAGACAGAAAAAGGCAGAAGGAGAGGAAAGGAATATATATATTTTTTAATTTTGTATATTTTTATATTAAGTAAAATATTATTTCATAATATTTTATGTATTGTAGTTATACAAAAATATATCCTGTAGACATCCTGGCATGTTTCTCAGCAAGGACCACAAGGCACCCTCAGAGCTCTATAAGAGAATCAGTTCTCATTAAATTTAAATTCTCACTCTGTCTCTTCTTATGTTTAGCAAAAAGGCTTGGACTTCTTATGTTTGCCAAGAAGAATCAAGAAACTTCCAGAAATGTTTAACTCAGGAATGGCACCTTCGACTAACAAATTTGTAAAGTGCTGACTGCTCAGTCTACATTTGTTTCCAAAAAATGAAATGTATTTACTTAGATTGTAAACATCCTCAGGATTCTTACATTCATTGACACATGGCTCATCTATTAACTGGAAAGTTCTCAGACTCATTGGGATTTGGCTCTTTCAATGCAGGTTGATGTGCTTGGTTTTTGTTTTGTTATATTTTATGGACACCTACTCAAATCACATTTTGAACTTCTAATATAAATTGTTCTATGCATTCTCTAATTTGTTTTCTGTTACTTACAGTTTCTGGGCATTACTTACAGTTTCTGGGCATAGTCTACATGTATATGTGTGGGTAGGAAGAAACTCCTAAGGTGCTCATAGCCTATTAGATAAAGCTACCTAATTTTAGAGTTGGAAAATCACAGTGTTCTCTTCATCAACACTTTTTATTTTATAGATGATACCCAAAAAGAAATTAGTCATCTTGGGCTGAGGATATAGATCAGTTGATAGAGTGCTTGCCTTTAAAAAAAAAAAAGGGAAACAAAACAAAAAAGAAATTAGTCATTTCTTCAAAGTCCCACAAAAGGACCCAAAGAAACCTTTTTCAGGCAAGTGGCCTTCCCAAAAAGAGCACTTTGCAATGTTTGTTTCCATCTTCTTTCAGAACCAGAAAGAGGACCTTAGATTGTTTCCAAATCCCTCAAAATATTCAAGCAAAAGAATATTTATAACAGAAAGTCAAGGACTGAAGCTCCCATTCATATTATTTTATTTCTTCCTCTTCTCAATTCTAATAGGTAATTGGCAAACATTATTCTCCAACGTGTAGCCATATTTAGTGCTGAACCTTTACAGAGCATGAAGTAAAACTTCCCACAATGCATAAAAACCAATAAACAGTTAGCTATGTCCAAGTAGATGGAGCAGGCCCAGGTGAACTTGAAGTCTGTGCAGTTAGAATGTTGCACTGTGTCCAAAGGCGAGCAAGATCCGTAATTTCCTGCATGTGATTTCTAAAACACCAATTTTTTTTTCCTTATGACTTCACACACCATGATAAGGTAAGGTAAAACATAATGCTTTTTGTGACTGCTGGAATTTTTTATCCTCTATAATGTGCCAATAATGCTCTTTTATAATTACATTTTACATAATGCTTTTTTTTTTTTTTTTTTTTTTTTTTTTTTTTTTTTTTGGCAGACAAATGTCTTCCTTTGAGGCCAAATGCCTTGTACTGACATCAAAAGCCTTTCCCCAATGCACCCACCCTCCTCAAGTTGTGTCTTTCTCAGAGCCACAAAGCAGGGGTCGGGTTGTAAGTATAATGTCAGATGGCACGCAATTTGTTTTAATAACCAGCAGTGGGATGCTTGTTATTCACATTAAATACATAATAGACTAAGCAGGTGGTGCAGTTTTCATTCCTGATAGATCATAAGAGACTAAAATATAATGATGTTATATTCCCTGGTATGTTTCCCCTCAAGCTCTCTCACCAGAATCAAAGAAAATTTTGTGCTACTATGATTTAAAATATTGCATGGGTAGCTCTTTGCTTTTCTATTAAGTCAGTGTTTGAAGAAAACAGATTATGAATACATATTACTTTTTAAATGTTCTTCCTTGGCAAGGGTCTGGATGGATGCTCTGGTTACCTAGGAGATGAGGACAAAATGAAAATTGATTGACTTATCAAGTTGATTGTGAGCTGAGCTTCAAGTGGCAGCTGTGTGTGCTGCACATAAAATGTAGCTGCTTGAAAGTGATTTTTTTAAAATTTGTCATATCAGTAATGATGCCACATAGATCTCTAGGTGGAATAAAGTGGCTATGTTTTATTAGAAAATGCAGTATTGAATGATATCCTAATGATTACAGTTGGGGGAAAACATATTTTAAAGAAATAATTCTGGCCTGGATGTTTGTTTGGATATGTCACTAAAAATGACTGCATTGATGGTGGTAGAAATCTGTCTATGGTAGGACTCCTGCTGCTGGCTCAGTTTTTAGTAATAATAACCCTGTCTTCTGTTGGCTGAGAATGGGCTAGTGGGAGGAATCTTAATGGATCTTACTGTAAAGGCAGCTATAACCTCCACCCCATCTATTTCTAATGCAATTTTTCTTTGCTACCAGGCAAGACAATCTATAGACCAAAAAGCCTTGTTTTCTGAGCTCTCCTAAATTCTTAATATCCTCTCTCTCCCCAGAAGCCCACACCTCTTTCTTTAACTTCATCACTTTGCACCTGTGGTCTTATACTTGGGCTACTCTCCCAGGCACCTAATTTTGGTCCCTCCCACTATGAAAATATGTGTCTAGTATTTTGTAATGTTCACGTTCTTGTTCTTATATAGCAATCCAGATGGAAATACTCTGATTAATTAAAGTGCTAGTGGGTTATAATAGTTAATATGAACTGAGTGTTGTGTCCCCCTACCCAAATTCATATGCTAAAATCCTAACCCCTCCTCATGAAATGGTATTAGGAAACAGAGCCTTCAGGAAGTGATTAGGTCATGAAAGGAGAGCCTTCATAAGTGAGATTAGTTCCCTTATAAGAAGAGGCACAAGTCCTTACTCTCCTCCATATGGGAACATGGCTTTTGGCAAACAGGAAATGAGCCTTCATCACATGTGGAATCTGCTGGCACCTTGAACTTTGACTTCCAGCTTCCAGAACTGTTGGAGATAAATACTAGCTTTCTAAGCTTCTGAGTCAATGACAATTTGTTATAGCAGCCCAAACTGACTAATACACTGGACTAAGATTATTCTTCTAAGAGTTATTTTCATTTTTCTGGAGACAAAGATTCAATCCAAAACAATGGCCCTGTAATTGTGGAATTCAGCCTTTCTTAGGAGACAAGTAGAAAGTAAATTTTAGGTCACAGAAAATTTTTTTGCTCTTTGATTCACACCCTGTAGTTACCATGAAATCGCAACATATGAGCCAGAACAATTTATCTCAGGAACTAATTGAAACTAGACCAAAAGAGGCAGGAAAACAACTGGAATTTTCTCTCTTTCCCTGTAGAAATGCCACTCCTCCATGACCATGTGGCTCTGTTGAAACTTCCAGGCAATGCAGACATGGCAGAGTTTGCTGTTACTTGGAGCAACTGAAACAGGTAAATAGTACATCCCAGAGAGATATATGGGATAGTGGGAGTGAAGGACAATACAACTAAATGTTAAGTACAGGAATTGTCCACAAGTAACACTCTTAACATGTAGAAGAAAGATGGCAGCTACAAAAGTAATAAAATAAAATGCTGGGTTTAGGGGAAGAGAACTATAAACGACTGAAGGACATAAGAGAAGAGTTGAAAAAATTAAGTGACAGTTATGGTCACTGAATAGGAAGTGTTTTTATTATAATAACATAAGTTTATTATAATAACAAATTATTATAATAACATAAATATCCAAATTAATCTGTAAATTCAGTAGAATCCCAATCAAAATCTTAGTAAGATATTTTACTTAAAACTAGACTGTATGACTCAATTTCATATAAAAACATAGGAAAACAAACATTAATGAGGAAGAACTTTCCTTATCCAGATACTAAAATGTGTTAGAAAGATAAAATAAATAATGTAATGTTGCTGCCAAACTAGAAAATTTATCAATAGAAAGGACAGACTCCATAAAGGTAAGGATCTAAAGATCTAGTGAGTTACAACAAAGGATTTCAAATCAGTGGAAAAACTGATGTGAAAGTAAATAAATTCAATTTCATAAAAATAATACATTAAAATAAGTTGCAAATTAATTAAAGTATGAACAAAAAAATTAGAAGGAAGTCTAAGTGACTGTTGATATACATTTCTGGTAAGGAAAGCCTTTAAACAAATTGCACATAAGGCAAAACCTATAAAGAAAAAGACTAGTATGACTGACTACATAAAAAATTTAAATTCTAAAATTAAAATTTTTTTCAAATGCAGAAAATAAACTGAGAAATATTCTTAGATTTCTGATAAAGGGTTATTATCCTCTGTATATAAAGAGAATAACATAGAAGCTATGGAAAATCAGACAGAGGCTCCTCAAAAATTTTTCAAAAAGAACTGCCATTTGATCCAGCTATCTCAGTACTGGATATATATTCAGATGATTTGAAATCAACACCTCACAGTAATAGCTGCACTCCCATTTTTATTGTGGTATTATTTCCAATAGCCAACATAGAGAAACAAATCAAGTGTCCACAGAGAGATGAACAGTTACAGAAACTGCAGTGTATCCACACAATGAAATACTATTTAGCCTTAAAGGAAATTCTGCATTTGTGATAATATGTATAAATCTGGAAGACATCATGTTAAATCAAATAAGCCAGTCACAGAAGAAACACAGCATGATTCTATCTATAAGAGGTAACTAAAATAATCAAACTCACAAATAAAAGCAGAGAATACAGTGATGGTTGCCAGGAGTTAGGCAGAGAGGGAAAAGGGAAATTGTTCTTCACTGGGTATAAAGTTTCTATTACACCAGATGAATAAATTCTACATATCTACTGTATAACCTAGTATCTATAGTTAACAATACAATACTGTGCACTTCAAACTTTATTAAGAAAGTAGATCTCATGTTAAGTATTCTTAATACACACACACACACACACACACACACATACACACACAGCCAATGAAAACAAAGGAAAATTTGTGAAGTGCTATGCCTATTTCCTTGATTGCAGTAATGGTATCATGAATCCAAACTCATCAAATTGCATGTATTAAATATGTTCATTTCTTTGTATATCAATTATACTCGATAAAGCTGTTATGTATATATGTATATATTATTTCTCTAAAAAATGGGCAAATAACATAAAACAAATTAGCATTTAATGCCATAAGTTTGATTAGTAATAAAGAAAATTCAAATAAAGAAACAATTATGAAATATTTCATCTATCCAATTAACAAAAGTCGAGTGCTAAGAATGAGTCTCAGTGAAGATGTGGGGAAATGAGTTAAGCACTGAGGAAGTGGTGTAAACTGTTACAAGATTTTGGAAGAAAATTTACACTTTCTCCCTAAAACCTTAAACACATATATATATCCCCTAACTATAAAATACTATTTTTAGAAATGTATCTAAAGAAATAACCAAGTTCACATAATAAACATTTAAAGATATTATTAAGACATTTATAAATAATGTGAAAAAAATGATGTATGTGCCATCAAAATAGGGATGCTGTTAAATGGTGAATAGAATGTACACACAATGGAAAAGCCACTATTAATGTTAGTATTGCTCCTTTCCTATGGTTATATGTGTGGAATTGTTCTTATGACACATTCAAGATTAAAAATAGAGCAGGTTGGAAAGCATACATGGATTGTGATTAAATTTACGTCTATAATACATGGAAAGGGTTTGGGGGTATAGATCAGTGATAGACCATTTGCCTGGCACATAGGGCCCTGGGTTCCATAACTAGCCCTATGGGAAACAATTATATAAGTATATACATGAGAGTGTAGATAGAAAAAGATGTTATGATTAGAATTATGTCAAAATTTATGTGAGGGGATTTTATATGTGATGCTTCATATGTGAATGCTAACTTGATGGCAAGGTCATAAGTAACTTTTTAAATACTCTTGCATTTATAAAAGCTTAAAAAGAGTGTGCAATATTTTATAAAAAATAAATAGTAAAGTTCTCTATAATAAAATTATATAAATATTACTTTCCAATGTTGTGTTTAAATGTTGAGAAAGTGTATATAATTAATGCCACAAAGCAAACTTAGTCTTCAACTAAACCTTTTGTTTCCATTAAAAAATCTTCATTTTTGACAATTCTTATATATTTGTAAATTTATAAATACCCACAGGACCCAAATAAGAGTTTTAGTAAAGGATCTGGTGGTCAGAGTGGCCTACACTGGATGATCCTAACCAATCACAAAACAATTCAGAGGTACATCTCTTCTCATAGTGATGTAATAGAGCAACAAAGACTCATATAAATAGGGCACAGTGATGTACATCTGTAATTCCAGCGACTTGGGAGGTTGAGGCAGGAGGTTCACATGTTCAGGGTCAGCCTCATGAACTTCTTTTCCCTACCTCCCTTTCTCATTTCTTGAGTCCTATTTACTCTAACAACAAAATATACTTGAGTGGGGAGTGGGGAGTGGCCTGTGGTTTTAGACTACATTTTAGGAACACGAGACAGACATGAAAGTCTAATTTTTCTCCTTCTAATTTAGTGTGGAATTGCTGGAAAGTCTTTTTTTATACTTAACTGGAAAATATATAGCGTCATTGTTAATAATGAAGAATTAGAAAATTCTTGGAGCTTAGGTTATACCTTGTGGTAGAGCATATTTCTAGCATGTATGAGGTCCTGATTTCAATGCCCAGCACTGGGGAAAAAAAAAATAAAGAAAAAAGAAAAAAAAAAAAAACAGGAAAGATCTCTACAAAAACCACAAACAATTATTTGGGCCAATGTCATACAAACACAACTGTTTTTCTAAATTTGGCTTTTATACATCTTCATTTCATATTTCTTCCTTCAAAGTTCTCATGCTAACAAATAGGATGACCATTTTGTGACATTTTATTAATACTTCAACTTTTCAGCCTTTTCCAATATTCTTGTACTCAGAATAACAAAAATATTTAGTAAAGAAGCTGCTTGGCCACTAAGAAAAGGTGTTTGGTATATGGCTGGGTCACATAACTTTCAACCTCAAATTACAAACATAAGTCTCTCTTAGCCTACCCATCTTGCATGCTTTTGTCCAACTTGTAGGATTATATATGTATAATTTTGTAAATGTTTGATTTATTGTTCCTTCCTTTTCCCTAGAGATTAACTGACTCTTATTTCTGTTGGCTCCTTCAGGTGCCTTGGGACAACTGATATTTACAAGACTTAACCTGAGCCCCACCAGTTACAAGAGCTTGGAAACCTCAGCTGTCACTTCCGTTTCCATGGAAACTCAAATCAGATTGCCAAAAATGAGGTTAGTCACTTAAGAATCATACTTTCTTAAAAATAAAGAAACATACTGCCCACCACCAACATATTATTTGAAACAAGGCTTTGTTTAAAGCTGTTTTCTTGTTTTTTTAAGAATTGAAATACCTGTTTCCATGGTAGCAGATTAATAAACTACAAAGACAGAGCTGAGCTCTGAAAGTTCCTTCTGGCTTCACCTGCACACTCAGGGCGAACTGTGGGGATGAAGCCACCTGCAGAGCGGGGTTCCAAACATGTGTTTTCTATGCAATGACAATAACTGCTTTGTTTGTATTCATATGTGTTTCCCATAGATGGAATACATTCATTAGCTATAGGGACCTGAGAATTTTTATAATGGTTAACAATAATAAAAACTACTAACTACTATTTGCTAACTGCCTGCAATAAGACTGAAATGTCCAGGGTATTCTACATACCCAACTGCAGTCCTCAGCATTAAGCTCAGTATTAAGCTCCCCATTTCACATGGAAACCAAGACTCACTGAAGCTCACATACAAATTGACAAGAAACGGAATCATGAATCAGAAGGAGATAAGGTCCACTATGGCTTTGATCTCATCCTTTTCAAAGTGAAGAATGGAACAGAGAGAGAGGGGAATTTATCCCTACCCTCAACTTCCAGGCATATGTCATAGTCACATGCAATTGGAGGACTCAACTCCCAGAGGGCAAATGAGGTGAGAGGGAGTCAGGCTCCTCAGCAGTGTTTAGAAACAGTTATTTCTTTCACTTACCAGGTCTTGAAAATAATGTCCAAGTTCCTCCTAAGCCCAAGAATGGAAGAAGCTCATCTCCCAGTGGGGGAAGATTTTCAATGGAATTTAATGCAACATAATTTTCCTGTTCACATTTTACTCTCACCATCAGCCGTAAAGAGGTACATAAATTACAGCAATGTCTTTACATATAGACTTTATAATTTACACAGGTTTGTTGCTTTAAATGGTTGAATAACTTCTTTTAAATTCCTGATCAATTGCTGAAAATATTAGTCAAAGGACTACAGCAGGAATTGAGTAAATACATTAGCTTTCCCTGAAGTGGTATTTTTCTATTTTTCTATTTTTTCTGGTATGTTTCTACTTGAGAGTGTACACATATACTGCTTAATCAGAGGCAGGGGTGACCACACATTTTTTTTAAAAATTAGGTAGGGACAACAGTGGTCATTTATACTTCATTCCAAATTAATTCGGACAGAGTTAAAAATAAACCCCCAAAAGCTCTGAGGAGAGACTTAGTAGAAACTGGATCCATTTCAACATAAAACAGCTGTCTTCCCCATTTTTCTCTCAAGCAAAATGTAGATGGGAAACTGATATAACAGATTCTGTCTCCAGGCAAAATGAAATGGACAATGTTAATGTCAGTACAGGAAGAAAAAGAGGGGGCAATTCCCAAAAGAGCAACTCAGTGCTCACTTTTAATTTATGTCAATATTTTTCTGTTGAAGTAGGAACAGAAACCATGGAGAGAACATTTTTGGAGAAGTGAGGCAGAGGCACCCCTGACATCATAATGAAACACAGTTGAACCTTGAACTGCTTGGGTCCTTTGGAATACAGATAATTTGCTAATTTAAAGAGCTTAAGAAACGTCATAAAGGCCTAAGTGACATTTAATTTGAAAAGCAATACAAAGCGTAATTCCTCAAGGAAAAATTTTTTCCAAAGGAAATACAAGTTACCATTCATAACTCATTACAGCCAACCCTTTACTTTTTCAACTTTCAGATCTTTAGAAGTGAAACAAGATTTCTAAACTTCTGTCTTCAGTCATGATGTTAATCACCATAGAAATTCAAATAAAGCTGTATAAACCACATTTGTAGTGATCAAGAAAAAAATGTATAGCAAAAGTACAAGCAAAAAAATTAAATTTAATTATGCTTGAAAAGTTATAAAATTAGAAACAAGAAATACAAATAAAACAGCCTACACCAAAAGTGGAAGAAAAAAAGACCCTAAAGTATGGTGTTGCATATTTACCCACAAATTTCAACTAAGCATGGAAACCATCATTAAACATGGAATCCTGTACTTAAATTTTATCTAACAAAATATATTAAGAATTCCTTCAAATATATTTCTTAGTAGAGAAAACTTTTTTTCCCTCTTCCACTTCTGTCTGTGGTAGGCAGAATGATCCCAAAGATATCCACATTCTAATACTTAAAATTTATGACTATTTTACTTACATGAAAAGGGACTTGGCAGATGTCAAAAAGTAAGAGATCTTAAATAAGGAAGAGTATCCTGAATTATCCAGATGGGCCTCATCTAATCTCACAAGCCCTTGAAAGTGGTGAATGCTGTACAATTGAAGGGGGAAGAGCACAATGGAGTTAGCCCACTATTACTGAAGGAGATGTAGCAACGCACATTCACAGACCAAAGAGTTCATGCTGCAATTGAGGGCAGCCTTCAGCTGACAACAAGAAGGAAAAAAAAAAAAAACTCAAACTCAGTCTTTCATCAAGATGATTGATTCTGGAAATGGGTTCTTCCCAGTACCCCAATTAGGAGACCAGTTATTGATTTCTTTCTGGTGAGACCCAGAGCAGAGAACTCAGACAAAGCAACTAGAACTTCTGATCTAGAGATAACAAGATAGCAAACAGAATTTTTTTAAGCCACTAAATCTTGTTGTAATTTGTTATGTTAACAATAGAAAACAAATATCTCCAAAGCCAAAACTTGTTTTTCCTCCACCTTATACCATCCAATTATCATTTTCAGAAATTTTTAAAAGTCCACTGTGGGGATTAGAGATACGGCTCAGTGGTAGAGTGTTTGCCTGGGTTCGATCCCCATCACCAAAAGAAGAAAGAAGAAATATTTTTTTTTAAAAAAAGGAGTTGGACATCAATATACTAAGTGCATGTATAAAAGCTCAAATGGTATGAAAATACTTTGTGTGAAACCAATGACTTGGAAAACTGTGCTCTTTATATGTAATATGAAAGGAATTGCACTCTAAAAGCTCGTATAACAAATTAAATTAAATTAAAATTTTTAAAAAGTGAACAATGCTTAAAGGTAGCCTTAAGATATTGATACCACCAGTTACTGGTGAGGAGTCCTGCTTCCTCACATGTTGAAGTATAACATTAGAGAAGCACACTGAGGCAAGCATATAAAGCAAGGTTTATTTTAAAGGGAGGTAAAATAGACTTCTCCCAGGAGGGAGAAGGGGGCCATAGCTGGTTTCCTGGTATCCCCAGAAGTGGGGGAGTTATGCCTTTTTTATATATCCTAGGCTTCCTTAGTTCTCCTGCTTTTTTTCCTTTATCTCTCTCCTTCCTGCATAGGTGACTAGGCCCAGGAGATGCTCAGTGGGATGGCCAAAAGGTGAGAAGCAGATGAGCTGGAAGGGCCAAGGTGGAGTGATCTGGGCAGGAAGGGGGCCTAATTAACAACTCCCTGTAGGAAGGGACAACCCCTGGGACAGATTACCTTAGCAACAGTTTGGAGCAGGGGCAGGTTATCTTGATAAGGGTGGAGGAAGGGCTCTTACAGTTTGGAGCAGGGGCAGGTTATCTTGATAAGGGTGGAGGAAGGGCTCTGAAGGCATTTCACTGCCTCAGGGAGGAGTCTCCAACTTCGGACTCTCTCAAATTGGCCTCCTTGATCCGACCTGACTCGATTTACCTATCTATACCGACTGCCCATCTAATTCTGCTTCAGTAGATCCCAAAACTTGCTACTTCTGCATTGATAGGGTGCTCAATGCTTGCTCTTGAGATCATCTCCTACTGTCTCTCACAGAGGAAAAATGGGCAGAGTGTAAAGAACTAATGGAAAAAATGGTAAGCAAGTTTGTTAATCTCCTCAAGGACTAGTTTCCTCTTCTACAAATCGGAAGAATGTGATCTTCCTTGACAGGGTTGTCATGAGGAATGATTTTATAAATGTAAAAACATATTTAAAATGTGGAACCCCTCTTACTTCTCTCTTCCATGATCTCCTTTAAAGCTTTCAGCACGTTGCAATCCCTAGTACAAGAAACATTGTTTGCACCACACAAAGGAACAACCATTTTTATGAAGAAGCTAATACCATTGGTTGAAATCTTCCTGGAAAGCATTTTCAAGAACCATCCCATAGAAGTCAGGGCTGATGTCACACAACTACTACATATAGTAGTGATTCTAATAAAAGATGAAGACCTTCTTATGTAGGTGTGTAATTATTTGCTTACATTCTGAGTGACAGAAATAAAATCTGAAATGATCTTAGTAAATTGGAAAAAAAAAAAAAAAGGTACACTCCTCCCCCCCCAAAAAAAAAAAAAAAAAAAAAAAAACAAGGTAGACAGAAAAGAAATAATTAAGCAAAGGGGCATAATAGGAAAAGCTGAACAACTGTGAGTGATCTGCCCTATTGTAACGTTAAAAATTATAGTATAGAATGTACACTGAGAACTTAATAGCTAACGGGCTGTTAGGAAACAATTAGCAATAATTTTTAAATTGATGAATTGATTAAATGAATTGATTAATGAAAGAATTGACTTTCAGGAATTTGGCCAGCTTCTCATTGGCATATAAAAGGTGCTCATTAAATATTTGCTGAAAGAATGATGTGTATAGGCATTATGTTTGGCCTTAAATATAACTTGGAGATTCCTGGAACAATATATAATTATGATTAAAATTAAAAAGCACCTATTATCTACTCTCTACTTTCTCAGGCATCCAATTAAAAATATAGAAACTTGAAAAACAATAAGCAAATTGTGTCTTTTCTTTCATCCGTTTTATTTTGTAACATTAACAAAAGTCCACCATTCATAGAAACTATAGGCAATAGAATATAACATGATATTTTAAAAAATATAACATTAATAGCTTTTATAATGTTGAAATATGTTCCTGATATTCCTAGTTTTTCCAGTGTTTTGAACATAAAGGGGTGCTGTATTTTGTCAAATACTTTTTCTGAGTCTAGAGCTAACATTATCTTAAATGGAGAAAAATTGAAAGCATTCCCTCTAAAAACTGGAACAAGACAGGGATGCCCCCTTTCACCACTGCTATTTAACATAGTACTGGAAACTCTGGCCAGAGCAATTAGACAGACGAAAGAAATTAAAGGGATCCAGATAGGAAAAAAAGAGCTCAAATTAGCACTATTTGCTGATGACATGATAATATACCTAGAAGACCCAAAAAACTCTACCAGAAAACTTTTACAACTAGTAAATGAATTCGGCAAAGTAGCAGGATACAAAATCAATACCCATAAGTCAAAGGCATTTTTGTACATCAGTGACAAGCCTCTGAAAGGGACATCATGAAAACTACCCCATTTACAATAGCATTAAAAAAAAATAAAATACCTGGGAATGAACTTAACGAAAGAGGTGAAAGACCTCTATGAGGACAATTATAGAACACTAAAGAAAGAAATCATAGAAGAACTCAGAAGATGGAAAGACCTACCTTGCTCTTGGACAGATAGAATAAATATTGTCAAAATGTCCATATTACCAAAAGCATTGTACAGATTTAATGCAATTCCAATCAAAATCCCAGTGTCATTCTTCAAAGAAATAGAAAAAGCAGTCATGAAATTCATCTGTAAAAATAAGAGACACAGAATAGCCAAAGCAATCCTGAGCAAGAAAGGTGAAGCAGGGGGCATCACCATACCGGACTTTAAATTATACTATAGAGCAATAGTGACAAAAACAGCATGGTATTGGCACCAAAACAGACTGGTGGACCAATGGTACAGAATTGAAGATACAGAGACTAATACATATAATTTCAGCTATCTTATATTAGACAAAGGCACCAAAAATGTACAGTGGAGAAAGGATAGCCTCTTCAACAAATGGTGCTGGGAAAACTGAAAATCCATATGCAACAAAATGAAATTAAACCCTTATCTCTCACCATGCACAAAACTCAATTCAAAGTGGATCAAGGACCTAGGAATTAGACCAGAGACAATACGCCTAATAGAAGAAAAAGTAAGCTCCAATTTCCAACATGTCGGATTAGGCCCCAAGTTCCTTAATAAGAATCCTGTAGCACAAGAATTATTACCAAGAATTAATGAATGGGATAGATTCAAACTAAAAAGCTTCTTCTCAGCAAAAGAAACAATCAGTGAGGTGAATAGAGAGCCAACTAATTGGGAACAAATATTTAATACGTGTGTAGCCGTCTGAAGCGATTGACGCTTGGAGCAACGACACCGCGGGAAGAAGTTCAGAGGCAGACAGGCTTTTTATTTTGCTAACTTTTCTCTCCGGCTCGGAAAACAACTCTAACACGCACTACACACACCACCAAACAACCAACAACCAAATGGTGCCGACCCGCCCCAATCTCTGCTCAAGTCTCGTGAGATCTTGGGCCAAGTTCCGCAAGATCTCGGGCCAAGTCCCGTGAGACCCCGGAAGGCGGCAATGCCCAAACATCTCCATGGCCCGCAGCCAACCGCAATCTTAGCCATCTCCCAAATCAGGGCTCCTGCATTTACCCCCTTTTGTTTTAAAAGAGGGGATGCTCTAGGACGTCTATGTGCAACCAACATTCTTACCCGTCATCAGATAATCAAGGCTGTGCCCTTGACTCCTGTCTTAGGTTGATATGTTGGCCACATGAGACTGTCCCGTGCGACTGTGCCTGTCTTAGGTTGTCCCCCTCTGGGGATCTTACCCGTCATTGGCTAACCAGCCATCTAATGGAGCCCTTCAGGATCGACTGTGTATGATGACTAACAGCCATCTAATTGTGAGGAGATGTTGCAGCTTTAAGGCGACAAGCCTTCTGCTGATGAGCCAAGTTGTATAGCATATCAAATTTTTAAAACAAATCAGCTGCCCTAAGTTCCATCAAGTAACACACTGAGTTCTCTAGACAAATACCTGCAAGGCATTGTCTCATAAAGTCCCAAACAATGAAAGATCAAAATGTCTACTTATTATAACACATTGATCTAGGAGGACCCATGTATGCAGAGCAGAGGCCACACTGCTGGTGAGGTTGTTTGATGCTTGAGCAGCAGGGATGGTTGCAGCGACCGCAATCCCTGCAGCTGTAGCATACGTGCACATCAGATAGAGCACTAATTTCTAGAATATATAAAGAACTCAAAAAACTTAACACCAAAACAACAAATAAACCAATCAATAAATGGCTTAAGGAATTGAAAAGACACTTCTCAGAAGAAGATACACAATTAATCAACAAATACATGAAAAAATGTTCAACATCGCTGGCAATTAGAGAAATGCAAATCAAAACTACTCTAAGATTTCACTTCACTCCAGTCAGAATGGCAGCTATCAAGAACACAAACAACAATAAATGTTGGAGAGGATGTGGGGAATAAGGTACACTCATACATTGCTGGTGGGACTGCAAAATGGTGCAACCACTATGGAAAGCAGTATGGAGATTTCTTGGAAAACTGGGAAAGGAACCACCCTATGACCCAGCTATCCCACTCCTGGGTCTATTCCCAAAGGACTTAAAAACAGCATATTACAGTGACACAGCCACTTCAATGTTTATAGCAGCACAATTCACAATAGGTAAGTTGTGGAACCAACCTAGATGTCCCTCAGTAGATGAGTGGATAAAGAAAATGTGGTATATGTACAAAATGGAATTTTACTCAGCAATAAAAGAGAATGAAATAATGGCATTTGCAGGTAAATGGATGAAGTTGGAGAATATAATGCTAAGTGAAATTAGTCAATCTCAAAAATCCAAATACCAAATATTTTCTCTGATATAAGGAGGCTAGTTCACAGTGTTGTTGGATGGGGGTACATAGGCGGATTAGAGGAACACTAGAATGGTCAAAGGAAAGGGAGGGGAAGGGAGGGAGCAAGGGGGTAGGGGGGAAGGAAAAAACATTGGTGGTTGAATGAGATGGATATCATTATCCTAAATGCATGATTGAAGATCTGAATGGTACTTATATACTTTGTATACAAACAGTTGTATGTAAAAAGATGCTATATATGTGCATTATGAATTGTAATACATACTACTATTATAAATAAAAAAAATATATATAAAATTATTTTAAGATTGATGGTTCAAAACAATTTTAAAATTTTTACTGGGTATTTACAAATACTTAAATATTTGTTGATTTTATTGTTTGGTGTTTTAATAAGGGTTATAAATTTTGAGAAAACTTATGCCAAAGTATTTATTAATATAATTTAATATAAGAATCACAGATTCTTGGATGTTGGAGTGTGATCAGAGAAAGCACTGAAGAGGAAATGACATTTAAGGTGACACCAGCCCTTGGAGTGTAATTTTTCCAGAAGTGAAGAAAGAGTATCTGTGGCAGAATATTGGATGAACACTGTATTTAAGGCCTTGAGTTTAGGATGGAATGGATTCAAGGAACTAGAAAATAGACAGTCTGCCAAGAATATAGTATGTCATGGAGAAAAATAATACTGTATGAAGTAGAAAAATAGAAGTCAGCCACTGAGTTTATAAAACATTTTAAATCAGACTTTCTGTAAATTTAATGAAAAAATTGGTTTAAAGTATATGTATTTCTTCTAAATTGTTCGTTAGTTTATACTTCTGTTTTAAACATCTTATCCTTTCTTCTTTAAGAGTTGAGTACAAAATTCTAAGATTAATAGAATCTATAATCTATTAATATATGTTGCATGATAACTAGCAACTTAGAGAAGACATCACTGGTCTTTCCAAACACAACTTCAAATGAATGTCTTGAATAGTGAACAAAGTAGATCCTCTTCTACAAAAATTAAAAGGATATTTTGATTACCTCATCACTAATGTACCTTCCCCATAAAATCATTTCATTTTTGGCAGTACCTATTCTACTGATGTAGTTCATCTTCCATCTTTATTGACTCATGAATGAACTTTTCATTAGTGATTAATTTTTATTTTTTCAAGGAATTAATTCCTTTGATATATCTTTTACCAAAGCAGTTTTCAAATATCTACAATGATATAAAATACATAAATTTCAAGACTTTAAAACTAATTTTCATAAAGATAATTTTATAATTTTTTTATTAATTTACCTATTTCCTTTTCCAGTGGATAGTCTGTTAGAAGACATTGATATCTTTATTTGAATAAATTATATTTAAACTAAAAATTAATAAAGAACCAGAGACAGGCAGTCAATATTTAACATGCTTAGTTCCCTACTACCAGATTATTTATTATAACTGTTATTTTGGTTCATCATATTTGCATTGTTGTTGTTTTGTAAAACATAACTTATTTTCTTGTGTTTTCTTTTCTGGTGGTGTCTATTGAACATGGGGCCTTACACATGCTAGGCAAGTGCTCTACCACTGAGCAGTATCTCCAGGCCATTATTACTTAGTTTTCAAAGTTTATAAAAAAAATTATTAGGCTGTCAGAATGAGAAATGAATATGGTAAGAAGGAGCACCTGCTTCAACAGAAACACACTCCAGCACAGAGGAGCAGATAGGCCATTGCAAGCTCTCCTTCCATTCATTATATCTGGATTTTATCTGACTCTACCCTACATGTATTTCCTAAATTGATTCTTTAACTTGATCTTTTCATTGCTAGAGGTTGACAAGAAGAAGAGAATTGCAAGGCGGAGAAAAGTGTAGAACAAGAGTCTTGTTAATTCCTAAGTATTAACTTGTCCTGGATGCATTTTCTAGTAGATATTAACCTAACAAGGGAACTAAGAAGTATGTGGAATTCTTGGAACAGAATCCTTAGGAAATGTCTAATAATGAGGTCTTACACTTCTGTGATATACTATCATTAAGAAAAAAGTAGGACTTCTTCAAAATGTAATATAACCAAATACTAATTTTCTATTGAAAATTTATTCAGCATTTAGTCTGGAAAAAAACTCTAGTTGTCAGGATGGTTGCAAATTTATATATATATATATATATATATACATATACATATATATATATATATATATATAGAGAGAGAGAGAGAGAGAGAGAGAGAGAACTAGTAATTTAAGTGGCATTCTTAGCACTATTTTAGCATATTCCTTGTCTATATCACACATCTTTCACTTATTTTCTCTTCTGCTACATATTTACTTCTATTCTCTCATATCCAAAATATTAATTCAAAAAATTTAAGATATTTTTGTAAGTATTTACCATTTAATTTTTATGTGAACATAAAGTGCTCTATGGTCATAATTTGTACAACTATTTTATCTTTTCATCATTTACTTAAGAAAGCTGAAGATGAGTATTTAGGATAATGTGAATATTAAAAGAAAATTACCCAAGACTTTGGCATTTGAAGCAACTTATTTATGCTCACAATCCGTAGATTGGAGGAATTCAGGGGAGCAATGGTTTCATTTAGTTATGTTGTGCAAAAGAATAAATTGATAATTCTTAAGAGGAACAACTTAAACAAATACCCTAGGTGTCCGCATTCCTGGAATATATAATTTTCTCAAAATTACAAGAAAACCATTGAAGGCTCTTAGAAAACCCTTAATCCTGGAGTACAAAGAAACTCGTTCTCAAAGGTCCTTTGATTTCTAGAGTTGAAAGACACAACCCCTGGGCTCTGAAATGGCAAAAGTTCCAAGTACATGAAAATTAACAGAATAAGATAAAGATGACTTCTTCCAACTAAGAGAAATGCTCTGTAATATGAGAAGTTCCAAATAAACTTCGTATTGATCCTATTGGTTTCCATTTAGTCAGAGCTGATCAGTTTGTGTTTGTCGCTATGATAAACATTAGGGAGAGGAGAAGGGGAATTCAGAGATTTATAAGACCTGGATTTTCCTTCATCAGGTTTACACTTTTGTTGGTGTATAAGATCTATGTGTAATTAACAATGTACAAATAGTACTGCAGGGATGTTATTATTAATATGTCATGACTGATAACTTTAAAATACACGTTTTTTGAAAATACACTTTTATCAAAACTTCTTCTGGGAGCCACACCTACAGTAGGACAAGTTTGGGGGTTGGTCAGAGTTGGGTAGAAACTGGGTGACAACGGATTTCAACAGGCAAGCCATTCAGTCCAAATATCACCCTATGTGGAAAAGAGCCAGCACTAATGATTTAAGATACAGAAGGCATCCTGACAAGAATGTCGGGAAACCCAGACAATAGCAAGGAACAGAAGAGAGGCAAGACTAAACAATGCAAAGAGACAGGCAGGCAGCATGGGTCCATTAGCAGACTCCAGACATTTATGAAGTGAAGAGTGACAGGATGCCCCACTGTAAGTTCTAAGAAGAAAATTCTTATGATTGGAGACCAGATGTGTACATTTTGAAGAGGGAAGGGGGCAGAGTAAAATTACCACTAGATTAGGACAATGACAATGGAAATGGGAAATTAATGGTTTTAGAGATATCAAATAGATGAATTTTCCAGATGAAATTAAAATGTGAATTTAATTACTCTACATATAGCTTTTTCTGAAGAATGTCAAGTATAAATGAAGCAGAAATATCCAACCTGTTGTTTACTGATTGTTTCCAGATGTTCTTGACTTCCGTCTGTCAACATGTAACAAAGGAAAGTGTTAAAACAGGACTAGGGAAAACCAGCAGTTTCTTCCCTAACACATTGTAGTGCCATGGTGCATATTAAAAATGGCAATGGACAGTTATCTGGTTAACTTGATCAAAATAAATCAAGCAAACCTGAAATAGATCATGCAAACCAAATTTAAGATATCCAGATTGACAGTGAACATCAATTATGGTAGACGGATCACAAAGTGAAGGGAGAATTTGGCAATGCAGATGAGCATTCACTGATAGTTAAACCAAAAACATTTTGTCTGGAAAATAAACCTCAAATATGTTGGAAACAAATAATTTAAAGCATACCTTTAGAAAGGAAAAAAAAAACAAAACACTGAAACAGACTGGAACAAATTTCCACATAAAAGACAACATGTTCTACCCACTGCAAATATATGTAACCTAATTACTGTGAAGAACAGAAAGATATTCCCCTTCATAGCATGGCCAAGTCCCGTCCCCCTGCAGTCTCTGCTAAACTGAATTGTTTATTTTATAAACTTAAATATATTAATTCCCTTTGGCTTCAGCATTTTTATGCACAGGGTGTGTGTGCATGTGTTTATATCTGTGCATATGTATGAACTCATTCCATCGGTCCTTTCTGTATTTTTAATTTCCTTTTTATTCTGCTAAGTTATATGGCTTTCTTCATGTTATTCACATCTAAATACAAAACACATGTATCTACCATTGTCTAGATGAGATGGGTTTGATCCCTCAAAGAATTCTTTTATTTAATTTCAGCTTCAAAGGTAGTTTGTCTTTCTAAAAGTAATTTCAAAACAGGAATGTCATGTTAATTTGTATAATCTCTGATTTCACAAGTCTCTTGATTAAATACTTTTTGACTTTCATAGTCAAACGCAAATAACAGGATGTGATTATGCACTCCAAATACATTTTCTCATAACTGTGTATGTTTGTGATTTTTTTTTTGCAAGTTGTTCTATTGAGGGAAAATAAAAGCCATTAACAGATTAAATATAAAGTGATTTCATTTTAGCTAAATCCCTTTATTTTTCTCATACATTTCTCTTAGCATTAATGAAAAGGGTCATAAATGGGTAAAATGATTGCAGGGACTTGAGAAAGGCAGAGCACAATGGTGGCATACCTACAGATGAATAGCAGGAAGGAGTTTTTAAAAGATACAGAAACCAGAGGCACAGAAAGAGAGGGGGAAAGCCTTTTTCCAGTTAGAAGCATGATGACAATGACGGTGCTCTATTCTATCACCATTTTCTCAATCAGATGTTTCTTTGTGCAATTATGAGTAAACTTTTGGACAAAAAGATGAGAAAATTCGGAGGGTTTTCACTCACTCCGTTTTGGAACATGATCCACGAAGTGAACAGCCATGGATATTAGAATGGATTGCCTGGTACATTTAACCTGAATAAAGGAGTGAGTGGAGGAAATCCGTTTTATCGTCAGCACTTTGAAGAGGAATTAGCTGGCCACCATTCCATGGAGGAAGTTTTACTTCTTAACAACAGTTATCACTAGATTTATTAATCTAGTATTTGCTCACTGTAGTTGTAATACAATTTATTTTCTCAAGGCTTTTTGTATTTCAGGGAAAAGAATGTCGTTTTATCAGCTAGTTGGCTTCTCACCAGTTTTTCTGAGAGTTTCTTTTTTAATGGTCACATCTGGCAATAAAACAGCTCTCCACTCCCAGGTATGGATATTATGCATAATTACTCACAGATGGCCAGTAAGCCACTCTGCCCCAGACAGCACAGACACATCCTCAGGGTCAGCTTGCCCATCTGCATCTGACTCCTGGAAGAGAACTCAAGAGATCTGTGTTTCAGAAGTCACTGCCCAAATCCACCTTCACCATGATAAATCTACCTTTCAGACCAAAATTGTGAATGCATTTAAACCCGACCTCCCATTCAGCACACTCTAATAGAATTGATTACATCATCAATTCTTCACATTGGAGAACAGAAGTACAATCTATCAGAAAAAAAAAAAGCTATTTATGTGCTCTAATATGCAATAAATGGGACATTTTAAAAATTTTTATTTGTTTTAATTAGTTATACATGACAGTAGACTGCATTTATGCACTTTGATATATCGTGCATAGATAGACTATAATTTCTCATTTTTCTGAGTATACATGTTGTGGAATCACATTGGTCATGTAGTCACACATATACATAAAGTAATAATGTCTGTTTCGTTCTACTATCTACTATCTTTCCTATCCCCACATACCCTCCCCTTCCCTCCCTCCATTTCCATCCACCGAATCTAAGGTAATTCTATTCTTCTCTAGTTCTCCTCCCCATTGTGAATTAGCATCCACATATTAGAGAAAACATTTGGCCTTTAGTTTTTTGGGGATTGGTTTATTTAGCTTAGCATGATATTCTCCAACTCCATCAATTTACCAGCAAATGTCATAATTTCATTCTTCTTTAAAGCTAAGTAATATTCCACTGAATGTATATATACTACATTTTCTTTATCCATTAATCTGTTGAAGGGCATCTAGTTTGATTCCATAACTTGGCTATTGTAAATTTGAGCTGCTATTAACATTGAAATGGCTGTCTCACTGTAGTATGCTGATTTTAAGTCCTTTGGGTATAAACTGAGGAGTAGGATAGCTGGGTCAAATGGTGGTTCCATTCCAAGTTTTCTGAGGAATCTCCATACTGCTTCCCATAGTGGTTGCACCAATTTGCAGTCCCACCAGCAATGTATGAGGGTACCTTTTCCCCCCACATCCTTGCCAACATTTATTGTTGCTTGTATTCTTGATGATTGCCATTCTGACTAGAATGAGATGAAATCTTAGTGTAATTTTGATTTGCATTTCTCTAATTGGTAGTAATGTTGAACACTTTTTCATATATTTGTTGATGGATTATATTTCTTCTTCTGTGAAGTATCTGTTCAGTTCCTTAGCACATTTATTGGTTGGGTTATTTGTGTTTTTGGTGTTAAGTTTTTTGAATTCTTTACATATCCTAGAGAAGAATGATTTATTGGAGGTGCATGTGGTAAAGATTTTCTCCAAATCTCTAGGCTCTTTCCTCACACTATTGGTTGTTTCCTTTGAGAAGAAGCTTTTTAATTTGAATCCATCCCATTTATTGATTCTTGATTTTTTTGTCTTGCGCTTAAGTTATGTTCTCCATTTTTATAAGTTTTAAGTTACACACTTTAAGAAAAGATGAATGTTCTGGATTCTACATTTTCAAGAAAATCCAAGTATTTCTGCTTTTCTTTGCCCTTGAAAACAAGTCCCTGGACACATGCCCATTAACCTATGGGGTAATCCAGTCCCCAACTTGGAAGATTTCATTTTACTGATGTGGTTTGATCTACTCAGGACCAGGAAAATTTCTAGAAACTTCTGTTCATGGAATTGAATTTGTCTTGCTTCCAATTCTAACATCCCAAGCTCTTTTGATGTGGTCACATTAAAGACTGAAGAAGACACAATGAAAACCTTAGGGAAGCAAATACTAGAGCCTTTGTTATTCTCCAAATAAGTCCATTCACTGTTGTCCATTCTTTTTTGAGCTCCACATACTGAGCATTTATCATCAAAAGCTTGTTTATATTTGAGAACCACTTTGTTATCATCCACTAGTCTTTCTTTAATGAAAATCCTATTATCAACATGGTCCTATACCTAAGACATAAATTAAAAGCATCATTAAGATATTTCTTTATGTTCTGCTCGTTGGAGATGCTTGTTAAGAATTAGCAATTTGAGTTTAGGAACTGTGATGAGTTGATAAATCAGTCTTTGCTCAGAAGCAAGCACAGAGATCAGCTGGGGATAGGTAAGTTAAATGATCGTCCTTCCTCTAGCCACTGTTTCACTCACTGATCTTATTTGAATGCTTGCCCAAAATATTTTCCCAGGACGCTTCTGAAAGGATTTTAAATAAGGATGCTTTTCTGTGAGCCATCTGGCAGCTTCCTGGAAAGCAGCAGCAAAAGATGTCTGTACTCACAGAGATTGATTAGATTCCCAGGGGAGCCTTTCAAAGCTGATCACTTACAACAAGATGCTCACTGCGGGCCAAACTTGCTTTTAGGTAGCACTAGGTGAACTGATAAACACAGGGACTATGGACACTTCCAAGGATCCTGAGCTTGATTCTCAAGCATAAAGAGTGATAAATGAATAGGACACAGTAGCATCAAAGTCTGATGCGAAGGCACAGAGACAAGAGAATTCCCCCCCAAAAATGAACATCCAGATACAGTGTACTGTTGAATCAATGGGGATTTATGGAGCACTTTATATAGAGGACATTGTGAGGCATTAGGAATACAGAGACAACAAGCCACAGTCCTTAACATGCTAGAAGTTCACTGTTTTCTAAGGACAGAGACAGATAAGCAAATGCATTGCTGTTTAATTTGAAGGTTATTGAAATAATGAAGGAAGTGAAACAAAGATGATGGCCTGATCTGATTCCAGTGAGAAGTAATCCAGCAGAAAAGAGAGTAGACATTTAAGTAATAACAACAAGCATCATTTTCTAGAGACTGGTGGTGTAGGTAGAGATGCATTCATGTTTGGGTTGCTGAATAGGAAATGCAGGAGGAATGCAGAAGAAAGGCCTGGAGAAGAGGTCCAGATGTGACAGTGGTCAGTGTGCAGGTATGGATGAAAATATTGGAAGAGGGTGAGAGCCTGTTGTCAGGAAAAAGACCAAGAAATGATTCTGGAAAACATCATAGGTGAGGAGATGTCATAATAAAAGAATCTGATAAAGGAAGTAAGAAATGACATTTGGTGAAGAAGGACACCAAAACAGTGACTTCTGGGATACCCAGGAAAGTTTCAAAACAGGAATCAGCCAATTGTATCACATGTCTCATAAAAGTGAAGACAGGGACTGAGAAAATGTTTCTGGGCTTTGAAAATTAGGAAATTGTTATTGAACATGGCAGGAGCAGTCAAGCAGTCCACAGACCCTTGAAAGCAGCATTGCAGTGGGTATATTGGTGCCTTAGGAGTCATTTAATCTATCATCCTGCACAACTTTAACTGAAAAACTGAAAAATCACATTGGCTGAGACACTAGAATATTTATTAGGTGATTAGTCTCAGCTTTTTATACAGAAATACTCAGGCGAGCTATAAGAGACAGTTTTTGTCAACTTTCCCAAAATATTCAGAATCCAATAATCTTGGACACCCACAGTGCTTGTGGTATGCTGGGTCTTGGGAAGACCCTTGTGCCAGGCTTAACCCTTTGTTTTCTGTCAACATGGAGAAATCTAGAAAATCTGATGGGAAGGGGGCCAAAGGCCTGAGTTGAAAAGGAATCAGATATGAACTGAATAGCAACACATCTATATTTAAACAAAATTAATCACACAGACAATTTCTTTTCTTCCCCCGTGACGCTAGGGATAGAACCCAGGGCTTTGCTAATGTTAAGCAAACATGATAACTCTGAAGCACTTCCCTAGACCCACACAGATAATTTCAGTTTAAACTTATTAGATTTCTAATCATAAGTGACAAAACATTTTTTTCATATGCCTTCTGTATCTTTAATTTAGTATATACATAGGGAATATATTTTTGTTTCAGAATCTACCACTGTTTAGACAGTGGAAGATTTAAGACAGGTAGAAGGCTCATACCCATCTGACCCTAAATTCTATTCAGAGAAACAAATTGTGTGCATCTAAAATAGCTGACAATAATTCCTAACACTAACTAATGATGTAGTAATGCAGAGAAAAAGGAAGGAATTTTATATATACATTTTATATATTTTATATTTTGTTTTATATATATTTGATAGATAGATAGATAGATAGATAGATAGATAGATAGATAGATAGATCATGGTGGAACCAAGCTCAAGGGAATGATTGGATTGCATAATGTTATTTAAAGAGGATTTTCAGAGGTGAAACTTGTACTGAAATATCAGTTATTAGTGGAAATGTTTTCTTTGTAAATATGATTGACAGTTTTATTAGTCCTCCATGCACACATTTGTCACTAAATAAACAAAGGTGAAACTTCCACATCAGTTAGTAGAGGAAATCCAGGCTTTGGCCAGATGTCAGTAGACCAGAATTTCATGCTTCTCTCTCTAATGTTTCGTAGTTGAATGCTGGAAAAGGAAAAAAATTGTCTGTTTTGTTGTTGTTCTTGTTGCTGTTGATGCTTTGGTCTCAGCTGACCTTATGTATTAAAGAACTCTTTGGTTTACTTGTGTTCTGTCTCCTCCAGTTCCAGTTCTAAGATTCTAAGCCCCCTCTGAAAAAAGAGGCCAGCATAACCACAGAGCAATTCGTATATTTGAGCCACAAAAGAGTAAATAAGATGAAGGATTATTTGCAGGGTTCCAGCAAAAGTATTTTGGGAAAGCAAATGCACACATTACACACACCTTGCTATATGACCTGACACAGGACAGGCTTATCTGTCAACTCCTCTCCATGAAGCCATGTGTTCTCCTAGGCACCACTCACCAGTGACAATGTCAATGCTGATAACAAGTTTTAAATAATACGTTATAACAGAGTCTCTAATATCTTCCAAAAGACAGTAATTACATTTTCATTTCCTGAAAATTTATAAATGTGATTGTACTTAATATATTTGTTAGAACATTGAATCACCTTTTTAATTTAAACCCATTTCAAAATAACATTCAAACTCCTAATAATGAATATACAGGAAAATAATTTTGTCTCTTTTTCCAGATAAGACCTAACTTCTCTAAATAACAAATATAATGCCAATTGATTCAGTCTGTTAACATGTAGAAATTAGGGCTGGGGCTGGGGCTCAGTGGTAGAGCGCTCGCCTAGCATGTGTGCCGCCTGGGTTCGATCCTCAGCACCACGTAAACATAAATGCATTGCATTGTGTACAACTAAAGCAAATAAATAAATATTTTTAAAAGTACCTTTTAAAAAAAACATTTAGAAAGAGGAAAGGAGGTAATTGCCTGAGTGAATTAAACTTGTATTATTTATGTTAGATTTTTGCCTTACTTGTAATGAGTGTTATAGTCTGTGCCTCTTTGTTCATTTTTTTAAACTTTCTTCATCTTTATTAGATAAGGGAGAATTTTCTCAAGTCAATACTCATAATCAAAATCCATGATTTTAATTGAATGTCAAAGTATAAAATTTCCAGATTTTTCCTAAATTCCAAGTGGCTCACTAATTCAGAAAAGAGAGTTCCTTGAACTTAGTGCTAACAGTATCAAACATCTATAGACACTGAGGAATGCTGAGGAAAGAAGACCAAAATCCTAGTGAACAGAGTACAATTGATGGAGAAGCCTCAGAAACACATGTTTCCCACGTGAGCCAGAGATTCACCATTTTTCTATATTAAGTTGATGACTTCTGAGGTGACATCAGAAAGACGCAAGAGATTTGGAATGCCTGATACTCAGGAGAAAAACTGAAGGAGGAAACATTTTGTAGCACATTGGTCCCTTTTAGTAAATTATGTACCTTCTCCCTACTTTTTAAAAGATCTTCCCATTTCCTTATATCCTTTTAGTGAAGGTAATGACAGCAACATAAAGGAGCCTGTGTTTTTCTCCTTGGAAGCCAAACAGAAAGGACAAGCTGAAAAGACTTCAGAAGAGGAAACATAGCCATGGAATAGTGTCATCCACAGAAGATGGGCACATCAGGCAAGTCCCCCAAACTTGCAAAAGAAGAAACACCTAAAACCACCCTGGACCAGGAAACAACCTTTAAATTTGGCATTGAAAGACCCATGTGCATTTCCCATACAATTAAGGAATAGAGTGAATTTTTCTATTTATATGGAAGGCTTGATGCTAAATAAACCTGCTTTTATTGTGTTGTTCTCTTCTTGTATTTATTTCCAACAATTTAAGACAAAACAACCAGCATCTTAGATCCCTACTTTTTCATTAACCTTCACTAACAAAAATCTTAATTTTGGTTTACAGTCTTTCTTATTGACAGCCCTCTGACTTCCAATATGGATGCCTATTCCTACCACAAGTCTGATGGGAACAGATGAGCATCTGAATTTCTTTTGATACTTTTGCAAGCTGGCTCTTCACACAGACACTGAAAAAATGCTTTTGAAGATAATGTTATTGGAAGGTGGAAAACCAGATACCAGGGTGTATTCACAATAGTGCACCTTGCCAAGAGTCAGGCAGCAACATTCTACTTGTTTTTGGCAATGATCTGATGCTAATAGAATACTGTGTCCTATGTTTGTCTTTGCAATTTCAAAGAATTTGAAGAAATTTGAGAGGGTCTTAAAAACGGGGAAAAATAAAATGTAAATTATAAGATAGAAAACTGTTACTTAGAGAATGGATTAAAGGCACAGGGATCATTTAGTCTGGAAAAGGAACACCTATGGGGGAAGAAAATGCATGTCAGGTATCTTAATGACCAAAAAACCAACTAACCTACTCTTCATCTTAACCAAGGAAACCATGAGAGGAAACAAGTTAAAATTAGAAAAAGGGAGAGAGAGCCTGATTAGGCATAAGGAAGACATTCTTGGCCTTGATGCAGAAACTTTGGAGTATACTGCCAAAAAAATGTTGTAAAATTTCTTGGAAACATCAATAACAATCTGAATTAATTGAAGGCATTTCTCTGTCACAAAAGGAAAAAAAAATTAAATCAGATAACCTTTTGAAGTCCCAGTTTGTGGGCATATTTATAAGAATTTAGCTACCTAAAAGGTAAAGTCAGGCAGAAATTACCAAGCTCAAATATTTTTTCATAAACAATATTTAGGACTCTGACAACATCAAGTTTTATTTGATTATATTTAAAAACCAGAAGTTTACACTAAAATATTTTTTAAAATTATTTTTATAATACAGCTCTTTTTTCTTGAGAAATCATCTATTTTTAATAGCTTAAGCCCTTTAGGGCTCTGAGATTGTTGAACAGAAGATAAAGACATTCTGGTTTATAGAATGTGAGACATCCAAATTGACTTTTGAGCAAAGGTTATAATAAAATAAATTTTTTTCTAATTTCTATAAACCCATGGTCTCTTCACAGATGAATTTATTTTACAACACTGTAATAGCCTATCCCATATGGTTCCCTAAAGCCTGATGAACAAAGTATGGAGGAGAATTAGGAGAGATGAAGACAAGAAGGAAGCAAGAACAAGATTGGGGAGCATGAAAGAAGAGAGTAAGAAGCTGAAACTGATCCTTCTGGGATGAGGGAGCATTGAAAGATTCCAAGTTGAAAATTCACATAATCCAATGTTTATTTAACTAAAACAATTCTGAAAGGGCAGAGAATGAAATAGAGGGAGATGTGGGATGTGGGTATAGCTTAAACAGGGTAGCAGAAGTCAAGATGTAGCATGTCAAGTGGATTCCAGGGATCTCAGAGGCACAGTTGATAAGGCCTCATGATTGCTTGGAGGGAGGATGAGGGTTGGTGAGTAAGAGAAAATTTCAGGACAATTCTCAAATATCTGATTGCCATAGTCTGAACACTTGTGTCCCAGCAAAACTCATTAATTTAAACCTGATCCCCAATATGATGGCATCTGAGGATGGGGCCTTGGAGAGGTGATTAGGTCTTGTAGGCATGTAGGCAGAGCCCTCAATATGGCTCCCCAAAAGACAGCTCCATTACTCTTCCCACTTTCCATGCTCAGAGCTCAGAGTGAACCAGGAAGCCAACCCTCACACACACTGAGGGGCCAGCACTCCAATCTTGAACTTTCCATTCTTCAGAACTATGATTAATAAATTTCTGTTGTTTATAGACCACCCAGTCTATGGTGTTTCTGTTATACTAGTCCAAACAGAATGAGAAAGTGATATAAAAAAGATTAGAGGGAGAAGCCTTATTTTTATTCACTTATTTGTAGCTCACAAACTCCAAGAATACATTTGAGAAGGCTCAATGGCAGGTGAATGAACTCACCAAAATCTTTATATCTTTTTATTCATGGATCAAAGGCATTGGATTAAGCAAATAGTTGGCTTGCCTTTAACATATATCTGAAGTTCTTCTCAGAGATGCACTTGTTTAATCCTTAAAACAGCACCAGAAATTATTTGACAATTAAAAATCTGAAGACACCCAACCATACAATTTGTAACTGAGCAGGCCAGGCATGGCATACATATCCTCCCCTGCTTTGCCTCACTACACTTCAGGCTTTTATAAAATCCTATTCCTCAAACTCAAGGAAACTTTCCCCTAAAGCACATCATTTCCAAGTGCAATTCAAAACTTTGGCTACCCTGAAACCCACCTGTTATATTGAATCCACTCATTATATGATTTTCTGGTTTATTTGGCAATTCTAAGATAAGCTGCTCTGGTGGCTTGTGCACTAGCTGTCCCCTGGTGTCTGTCTAAAGAGTTAGTCATGCAGAGTTTTAATTGAATCTGCCTAAGACTCTCCTGGAGATTAAAGGTAAGTGTTTCCAAGAGGAAAGAAAAGTAATATAACAGAAGAGCTTAAAGTCAGGTTTAAGATAACAAGCAAGGAGTAAAACAATCAGATAGCATTTACAGCTATGACAATAATAGCACAACTCTACTAAGGAAATATTTTATTCCCAAGCAAAGTTTCTCAGAGATAGACAAGAGGAGATCAAGAGTAGCCATTTAATCATGCACTGAATGCCACCTACAATCATGAAATGAACCATCAGGATAATAGTGTCTAATCCATGACTTCAGGCAAATAAGGTGGTTTAAGGGGAAAGAAAAGAATTATATATTTTTTAATTTATTTATTTGTTTTAGTTGTACACAATGCCTTTATTTTTACGTGGTGCTGGGGATCGAACCCAGGCCCGCGCACGTGGTAGGCGAGCGCTCTACTACTGAGCCACAACCCCAGCCCCATAATTATTTTTAAACTGGCTGAATATTGATTCAGTTGGTCAGTGCAATAGGCTAAAAACTTCATAGAAGAAAAATTGCACTTTTTTTTAGAATACCTTAGCGAGCATATTTAGTTATGAAAAATAATATCAAGTGGACCTAGAGAAAATTGAAAAAAATTTTTAAATAAAAACTTAAAATCTTCAGAGTAATAAATTTAAAAAAACAGTTCCATTTTCCTTTGACACACAAGGAGAGCTGGGATTTTTTATTTCTTTGAATATGTTTTCTAGTCTATTCATTCTCTTCCCTTTTTCACATTCACCAATAATAGATCATTTATCTTTTGTCTGTCTTTCTTAGTAGAATGTATGACACAATCATTTTGGGTCTTTGTTCTTTTCCATCTCTGAGATTATATGTTCTCATGAAATTTCTGGTCAATGTATAGTTTTATTTTTAGTTGCTTCTCATGTGGTTTTCATACCTATAATATTCTTTTACGTTTGGGGAAATATTGGTTACAGATGATAAAATATACCAATTTTCTCTGTACAGTTTGATGTTTTATCAATTATATTCAGCCATGTCACTATTATTCTTTTTTCTTTTACTTTTATTTTATTTTATTTATAATAGCAGTATGTATTACAATTCATAATGCACATATATAGCATCTTTTTACATACAACTGTTTGTATACAATGTATATTCGTACCATTCAGGTCTTCAATCGTGCATTTAGGATAATGATATCCATCTCATTCTATTATTCAAGTGAAAACATAAACAACTCTCTCTCTCTTCCCCTATTAACTTTGCATCACACATTAGAATACTGTGAGGCAATTCCTTGTAATTTTTTGAATCCCGTTTGTCTAGCTGAGTCTACTGTCCCAAATATTTTGTAGTTTTTAACAAAATATTTAAGACTTTTTTTGTAACCTTAAGATCAAAAAAAAAAAAAAAAAAAAAAACACTTCCAAAGCCAGGCGTGGTGGCACATGCCTATAATCCCAGTGGCTCAGGAGGCTGAGACAGGAGGATCAGGAATTCAAAGCTAGCCTCAGCAAAAGGAAGGCACTAAGCAACTCAGTGAAACCCTGTCTCTAAATAAAATACAAAACAGAGCTGAGGATGTGGCTCAGTAGTCAAGTGCCCCTGAGTTCAATCCCTGGTACCAGGAAAAAAAAAAAAAAAAGACATTTCCAATATTATTTCCTTTAATTCTTGCTTGTAAACTGGATACCTTGCTCCATATTTCTCCTCTCTCTCTTTCCTGTCCCTCCTTTCTCTCCCTCCCCCCGCCATACTTCACTATGTATAAGCAAAAGAAACCAGTTGTTAAATTTATAATCTTCTCTGATAATCTCCATGGCTAGAGTCATAAATTCATTTCGCAGACTTCCTTTTTTTTTTTTTTTTTTTGTAACTTGGCTCAGGTAGAATTTTGACAATGTTTTAACTAACACATGAGACAAACAAGATTTTTCAAACTTCTAATATTCTATTCACTATTCTTATATCTCTACCACTCTTTCAACTACTGATGGCTGACCAGTACCAAAACCAATGCCACATATTTGGGGTTTTATTATAGCAGTACCCTATTTCTTAGTTTCTATTTCTGTGTCCATTACCTAGCATTACATATTAAATAACTCTATCATTTAATGTCTGGAAATTTCAAGTATTTTATTTGTGCGTGATACTGGGAACCAATAATTTGGACTGAACTCAGATCAATGTTTCCTCTTCCATGATACCATTTGTGTGGCTGGATTTCTGGAGCTGGGTGCCTAAAAGGAGCACTCCTCACATGATTCACATGTTTAGTAGCTGGTGCTGAACTTCCACTGCATTTTTGTTTGTTTGGTAATACTTATTTATTTTAATTTATTTACTTATTTATTCTAATTAGGTATACATGACAGCAGAATGCATTTTGATTCATCGTACACAACTGCAACACAACTTTTCATTTCTCTGGTTGTACACAATGTAGTGTCACACCATATGTGCACTCATACATGTACCTAGGGGAATGATGTCCATCTCATTCCACCATCTTTCCTGCTCCCATACCCCCTCCCATTCCCTTCCTCCCCTTTGCCCAACCACAGTTCCTCCATTTTTTCCATCCCCTCTCCCATTATGGATCAGCATCCACTTATCAGAGAGAACATTCAGTGTTGAGGACTTAAGAACATGCCAGCCAAAAGAATAGAAAAATCTAACTCCCTAGCTGCCTCCCACTTCCTGATATGGGGACTTGGCTTGGCCAAGGGGCGTTCCCCTTGTTGGATTCCGGGCAGCGAGGTAGAAGGCCACACCTCCCCAGATAAAAGACTACATTTCCCAGGGACCTCAGCCTGGCCAGCAGGGCCTGCCCTCGCCACTGCCTCCTGACCTCCAGCAGCCTATGGAGACACTCACCCCCAGGGGTCTCCCTGACCACCAGTCCACTATTTAAGCCTGCCCCAGACTGAAACCGGCCCTTTTTTTCCCCCTTCTTCTTCCTTCCTGTTCTCCCTTCCCTACCCCCCTTCCCTTCCCTTCCTTTTCCTACCCTTCCCCCATGTGGCACCCCAATAAACCCTTTTATTTCACTAACATGGTGTTCCCGGCTAAGTTAACTTTGTTCAGCATTTTCTAACACCCCTGACGTAAGCTGAGAACTGAAATCACCCCAAGGATAGGCCAATCACTCCGCCAATAGCATCCACCCATGCTCCTTATGTATCCCTATGATCTTTCTGCTGATTGGCCCATGTCCTCTATAAGACCGTCCAACTTCCTCAATAAACCGAGTTCGTGCCTTGACAAGTTCCCCCTGGTGCATCCCTGATTGTCTTCCATCATGAGGGCTGGCGTGGGCCACCAGCCAGCCTCAGCAGTTCTCGAGTTCGCCTCTGCTGGGGCGTGTTCCCCTCAGTCTTCTCCGCCAGCCGGAGGAGCCTATCCCGGGTCAGGGGGGGAGCTAAAGACCCCAGCAACTCAAAAAAAAAAAAAAAAAAATTCAGCCTTTGGTTTTTTGGGATTAGCTTACTTTGCTTAGCATGATATTCTCCAACTCCATCTATTTACCTGCAAATGCCATAATTTTATTCTCTTTTAATGCTGAGTAATATTACATTGTGTATATATACCAGTTTCTTTATCTATTCATCTACCGAAGGGCATCTATCCCACTCCTCGGTCTATACCCAAAGGACTTAAAACCAGCATACTAGAGTAATGCGGCCACATCAAAGTCTATAGCAGCTTAATTCACAATAGCCAAACTGTGGAACCAACATTCCACTGCAGTTTTTGACTCCATCTCCTCTGTCATCCTCAAGGGGCCAGCTTTAACTTCTTCATGTGACAATCTCCAGTTACAATGAAAAAAGAAAATATATACTTGACCTAGGATCAGAAGACTCACAACATCACTTCTGCCACACTCTGTAGTTAAGGAAAGCATATCACACAGCCAACCTGATATGAGAGGTGGAAACTAATTCCATTTCTTGATAGGAGGAGAAGCAATTTAATATTGCAAAAAGAGCATTCACAAAGGGGTGAGACACATTGCTATGGTTTGGATGTGAGGTGTCCCCGAAAAGCTCATGTGTGAGACAATGCAAAATGTTTCACAGGAGAAATGATTGGTTTATAGTCTTAACCTAATCAGTGAATTGATCCCTGATGGGATTAACTGAGTGGTAACTGAAGGCGGGTACTGTGTGACTAGAGGAGGTACATACTTTGGGGCATGCCTTTGGGGTATATATTTTGTATCTGGTGAGTGGAGTCTCTCTCTGCTTCCTGATCATTATGTGAGCTGCTTCCCTCTGCCACACTCTTCTGCCATGATATTCTGCCTCACCTCAAGCCCCAGGGAATGGAGCTGGACTCACAACTCTGAAACCACAAGCCCCTAAATAAACTTTTCTTCCCCTACAGTTGTTCTGGTCAGATCTTTTAGTCACAGCAGCAAAAAGGCTGACTAAAACACACATTATTTCAGCCAACCTTTGCAAACAATCTACTACTTCCCATAAATGTCAATATGTTATATTTTAACTATCATTCAACTCAAAGTATTTTCCAATTCCCCTTTGATAAATTTAACTACATTATGTTTAGAAAGCATATTGGTTAGTTTCCAATATTTTTGGAATTTCTGGTTATTTCATTTTGTGGAGATTTCCAATTAAATTCTCTGAGATCAAGAAATGTATGTGCTATAACTCTAATCCTTTGTTTGAAATTTACAGAGACTTGTTTTATGACCTTGCATATGGTCTATTTTGGTGAACACTCCAGGTGCACATGAAAAGAATGTATATTCTGTGTTCAGCAAATATCAATTAGGTCAAATTGATTTATAGTGCTATTCAAATCTTCTCTAGATTTATTGATATTTTGTCTAATAGTTCTATCAGTTATTCATAAAAGGAATGTAAAAGTAGGTGTTTTTCAAAAGAAACATAAATAATAGAATATACATATGCACATGCATGCATGCATACACACACACACACACACACACACACACACACACACACACATGCTCCTGCACTTACAATGGGGTTTCTTTGCAATAAACTTTTTATAAAGTTGAAAATGCATTTAATATACCTAACCTACCAAACATCATAGCATAGCAACACAGTACACTATAGAGTAGTTGTTTACTCTGCAGATCACATAAATGACTGAGAAATGCACCTCACTGCCAACCACCCAGCACTGAAAGACAGGAAAAGATCAAAATTCAAAATCTGAAGCACAGTTTCTATTGAATATGTATCACTTTTGAACCATTATAAAGTTTTTAAAAAGTAGTCAAAGCATCTTAAGTTTGGGACCTTTTGTATGTTATATATTATGGTCTCAATGTTTGTGTACCACCCCCTACACACAAACAAAAAAAAATCATATTGAAATCCTAACTCCCAGGTTGATAGTATTAGAATGTGAAGCCTTTGAGGAGTGATTAGGTATAAGGGCAGAACCTTTGTGAATAGGATTAATGCCCTTATAGAATAAGCCAAGGGGCCTCATTCACAATTTCTACCTTGTGAGGACACAGCAAGAAGATAAACCAGGGAGTAGGCTCTTACCAGAAACTCCCTTCTAGCTCCTTGATCTTAGACTTACTGTCCTCTAAAACTGTAAGTAATAATTTATGGCATCTATAAGCTATCTAATTGTGGTGTTTTGTTATAGAAGTCTGAAAGACCTAATATAGATAGATGGATAGACAGATAGGTAGATAGACGACAGGCATATATTGAGAGACAGATTATAAGGAATTTTCTCATATAATTATGGAGGCTGAGAAGTCTCATGGCATATATATGCAAGCTGGAGACCCAAGAAAGATGGTGGTACAATTACAGCCTGAGTATGAAGGCCTGAGAACCAGGAAAACCAATGGTGTAAGTTTTAGTCCAAGTACAAAGACCTGAGAATCATGAGCACCGATAGCATAAGTCCAGGAGAAGACTGATGTCCCAGCTTAAGCAGTCAGGCAAAAGAAAAACAAATTCTTCCTTTTTCTGTTTTTTTGTTCTGTTCAAGCTCTCAAAAGATTGGTTGTCCACCTGCTCTGAGCGGGGTAAACTGCATTATTCAATCCACTAATTCAAATGCTGATCTCTTCAGGATTCACCAGCATAGGCATGGCCAGCAGTAGTGTTTAACCAGATATCTTGGCATCCCTGGGCCCAGTCAAATTAACATGTAAAATTATTCATCCCAAGAATGTTAAAATTTTCAACTAGGCTTATGGCTTATCTTTTATTCCCTTTTAGACTGTATTTTGAAATATTCTTATTAGATGGATAATTACATAAGAACGTTATTTCTTACTGATAAATTAACCAATTACATTATGAATTGTCCCTTATTTTCTCTTGTAGTACTCCTTGTCTAAGAGTTTATTTTGTCTGGTGTTGGTGACATACCACTTTCTTTTGCTTGCTGTTGATATGATATATCTGTTTTAATCCTCTTATTTTCAAATTATTTAATATTTAAATACTATGTAGTATGGTCTTGTTTCTGTTGTTGTTTTGTTTTAAATGCCAGATGGGTGATGTGCCAACATCATAACAAGGTTTAGAGGGAGGCACATCTCACATGATGACATGAATACCCAGTCATCGTGCTTATGAACTGAAAAGCATTTGGTCTTACTTTTTAAATTGTCAGACAATCTTTATATTTTAATTTCAGTTTTTATCCAATCACCTCTAAAGTAGTTATTGATATAGCTGGATTTTAGCCTATCATTTGCAATTTGATTTTCCTGTCCACTGTATTTCTTGGTCTTTTGATACTCGTGTTCTTCATCTCTTGGCTTTGGTATTGAATATTTAGAGTATTTTATTTTCTTAATGGAATATTTAGCTAAGTCGATGATATTTTTGATGTTTTCTCTAGGGGTTACAATAGCCTTCTTTAATGCATTATAGTCTACTTCAAGTGAATATTACACTATATTTTGCCTCATTTTTACAAGGCATTTTTACTGGATATACAATTCCAGATTAATCTTTTATTTTTTTAATTGGTTCCTTTTAGTTATCCATAACATTGGGATTCATTTGACACAATTATAAAAGCATGGAATATAATTTATTCCTATTCAGTCCCCAGTACTTCCCCTTTACCTTCCTTCCTCCCTTACCTTGTTCCCTTTCCTCTGTTTTACTGACATTTCTGCTATTTACTTATAGTTGTGGGGATTTTTTTTTAATTTGTATCTTGTAGATAGACATTATGGTGAGATTCACTGTGACATATTCATATACATACACGAGAAAGCTAACTCAGATTCATTCCACTGTCTTTCCTGTGGCAACCCGCCTCCCTTTCCCTTCTTCTACTCCACTGATCTTTCTTTAAAGATGTTGTTCCACAATCTTCTGGCCTTCATTGTTTCAGATGAAAGACAGCCATCATTCTCACCGCTGTTACTCTATATGTAATATGCCTAACTTTTTCCAGACACCTTTAAGATTTCCTCTAAATATTTGATTTTTAACAATTCAACCATGAATGCTAAAAGTGGTTTTCCTAATTATCCTGCTACAGTCACCCTTCTTGAATTTGCAGGTTTACATCTTTCTTAACATTTCTAAGACATACGGTCATCATCTCTTCAAACACTGCTCTGTACAGTTTTCTCTCCTGTCTTTCCTAGTATTCCTACCATATTACAAATTAGACTAAACTTACAAGTTAGATTACTTGTAATTTTCCCATAGGTTTTTTGTAATTTTTTGTAATTTTCAACATGTTTTTCGTAATTTTCAACATGTCCCACAGGTTACTGATGCTATCTTCAGTTTCTCCAATCTTTTCATTCTTCTCTGTGCTTTAAACTGGATAATTTTTTTGACCCATAATTAAGTTCACTGATACATTTTTCTTCAGTGTCCTAGCTAATATAAACCTGTCAAATATTTTTTATTCCAAATGTGTCTTATTTTTTAGTTCTAAATTGGGTTTTAGGGTGGTTTTTTTTTTTTTCATTTTAGATGCTAAAATAACTCCTGAACTCTTCTCTCTTTACCCTATGAATTCCTTAATATATTTTAGAATTACTGTAAAGTTAGCCTGCTAAATCCATTATCCGAATTGTGTGTATATGTACAGAATTTTATTATTTATAACTTTGAAGTTATGCTATCTCATAATTTTACAGTCTTACACTCTTGAAATTCTATAGTATTTTAATCTTAAATACTCCCAGTATTGAAGTTTGGTACTCTGTCCTTCTCCCCTTTTGAAGGGAGACCATTGTCTCATCTTCGAAGTGCCTGAAGGCACAATTGAACTGAGTCCAGCCATAGCTGTTACCTGCCTATTCCAAGGCAGATTCAACAGATCAAACATATGAGCCCTGTGACAACACAGGAAATTGAAGCATAGGCTGAAAGAAATTAGAGGTCTCCTTAGATTTCTTGATTTACTCCTAAAGTCCCACCAGAGGGAATTGAGCTATCAACGTGTCCCCAAACAGCTTAACTTCTGATTGAACTCAATGCCCCATCCCTAATGGAGTCCTTTCTCATGCGTAAGTTGTGTGTGTGTGTGTGTGTGTGTGTGTGTGTGTGTGTGTGTCTTAGGACTGGACAAATGCCAAAGGCCAAAGTTTGAAACTGAATGACCAAAAAATAACAATGCTTTGAGTCTCAGACCACAAGCATTTGTGACTGTGAGATAGTAAGACCAAAGGAATACAGGACAATGAGACATCAAAATTGTGATATTCCAAGACTGCAAATCTGTTTCTCTTTTTCGGACTCCCCCCCTCCACCCCAATCTATACTTACTCCACAAAATTCCCACGTGAAAGAAGTACTGGCCAGAGAGGATTGGGTATATGTGGGGTTCTTCCAGTTTCAAGTCTGACATGATATCTCCATGGCTCACCAAAACGTGACTAGTTCCTCTCTAAACCACAAAAGACACTCCTCTGTCTACCCTGCCGCCTATCACTGCAAGTGGCTCAACTGTACCCTTCAATCTTTTTACTCTTCTCTGTGCTTTCAGCTGGATAGGGCTCATCCCTCTGAAATCTTCACTTCTTTAGACTCCTTTAACCTTCTCTTTCAGTCAGCTTTGCCTTTCTGTGACCAATATATCCAACAAGAACAACTTAGAGGAGGAAAAGTTTGTTTTGGCTCACAATTTTAGAGGTTCAGCCTATTATCAACCTCCTCCATAGCTCTGGGCCTGGAGGCAGAGGGAGCACAGGATACAGTTCAAGACATGAAGCAGAGAGAGTTGCACTCCCCAGGGACAAAATATAAACCCCAAAGTCATTCCCCAGGTGACTTGCTTCCTCCAGCCATACTCTACCTGCCCACAGTTACCACCCAGTTAATCCATTCAAGTGGATTAATCCACTGATTAGGTTACAGGTCTTGTGGTCTAATCATTCTCCTTCAATCACTGCTGCATTAACACAGGAGCTTTGAGGAAACATCTTATATCCAAACCACAGCTTTTCATTCATTGTTATAAGATTTATTTTAAATTGTGTGTGTGCATGTGTGTACATATACATGCACATGCATGTCCAGTATATGTGGGATTTCTTGTTGATAAAACCATAGGCCTTGCCGGGTGTGGTGGTGCACGCCTGTAATCCCAGCACTTTGGGAGGCTGAGGCAGGAGGATCGCAAGTTCAAAGCCAGCCTCAGCAAATGCGAGGCACTTAGCAACTCAGTGAGACCATGTCTCTAAATAAAACACAAAAAAGGGCTGGGGATGTGACCCAGTGGACGAGTGCCCCTGAGTTCAATCCCCAGAACCACCAAAAAAAAAAAAAAAGAACATAGGCCTTTCACCTTTTTCTACATCCTAACAAGAGACAACACTTCATCTCAGCAGTTTTCTATTTTTCTCTCCCATTAAATTCGCAAGTTCTACCAGTTTACTCTTCATCTCTGTAGCTGCCTGATGCTGCTGCTTGCAGCTACGACGCTGCGGGAGAAAATTCGGAGGCAGGATGAAAATGAAAAAAGGTCTTTTATTCTTGTTCTCTCTCTGGCTTCAGCAACCTCTCGAACTCTAACCAGCCTGACTCCTTTCAACCAGCAACCTTCTTCTTTCTCCCACCAAACCAACCTCACCCGGTTATATACATTTAGCTTTAACAAGGACAAGTACTTTACAGCTCGAGCTTACAGGTGCGTCACACAGTGTTCACCAGCATACAAAGATTCTTTGAATAATGTATTAATATCAGGTAGAAACTAGAACATCTTTTATGGCTCTCAGCTAACCGCAATCTTTAGTTATCTCCTTGATTAGGGCTCCTTCACATGTCCATCTATTTTTTCACAATTTCTCTTTTGAAAGTTATATCCTGGGCTGGGGTTGCAGCTCAGTGCGGAGTGCCTGCCTTGCATGTGTGAGGCAATGGGTTCAATTCTCAGCACCACATACAAATAAGTAAATTAAATAAAGGTATTGTGTCCATCTAAAACTAAAAAATTAAATTAAATTAAAAAAGAAATTTATATCCCATCTTTGAGTTTTTAAGAGTTAATTTTGTATATAGAAAACTACTTTCCTTAACCAATGTGCTTTTCTTTTGATTTTTGATTTTTCTTCTTTTTGTATGTATTCTAATTTGTTATACATGCTTGCAGAGTGCAATTCATTTCATATTACATATAAAGAGCACACTTTTTCAAGTCACTGGTTTTACATAAATATTTTCACACCATTTTGTGTTTTTATACATGTATTTAGTGTACTGATGTCTAACTCATTCTGCCATTGTTTCTATCCCCTTGCCCCATCCCCCCCCTCCGCTTTGTTCTATTTAACATTCCTTCATTCCTCTCATCCCCCCCCCTTGCAATTATAATTCAGTATCATCATAGCAAAGAAATAATTCGACCTTTGGTTTTTTGGGATTGGCTAACTTCACTTAGCATTATTTTCTCCAATTCCATCCATTTACCTGTGAATGCTATGATTTTATTCTCTTTTAGTGCTGAGTAGTGTTCCATTGTGTATATATACCAAAGTTTCCCTATCCATTCATCTATTGATGGGCATTGGGGTTGTTTCCACAATCTAACTGTTGTGATTTGTGCTGCTATAAACATTGATGTGGCTGTGTCCCTGTAGTAAGCTGTTTTTAAGTCCTTTGGGTATAGACTGAGGAGTGGAATAGCTGGGTCAAATGATGGTTCCATTCCAAGTTTTCCTAGGAATCTCCATACTGCTTTCCAGATTGGCTGCACCATTTTGCAGTTCCACCAGCAATGTATGAGTGTGCCCTTTTCCCCACATCCTCACCAGCATTTATTGTTGTTTGTGTTTTTGATAGCTGCCATTTTGACTGGTGTGGGATAAAATCTTAGAGTAGTTTTTTTTGTGTGTGTGGTACCGGGGATTGAACTCAGGGGCACTCGACCACTAGGTCACATCCCCAGCCCCTTTTTTGTATTTTATTTAGAGACAGGGTCTCACTAAGTTGCTACGTGCCTCGCCATTGCTGAGGCTGGCTTTGAACTCGCGATCCTCCTGCCTCAGCCTCCCAAAGTGCTGGGATTACAGGTGTGCGCCACCGCGCCTGGCTCCTTAGAGTAGTTTTGATTTGCATTTCTATAATTGTTAGAAATGTTGAGCATTTTTTCATATATTTGTTGATTGATTGTATAGCATGTTCTGAGAAGTGTCTGTTCAGTCCTTAGCCCATTTATTGATTGGGTTTTTTTTTTTTTTTTAATGGAAAGGATTTTGAGAGCTTTATATATCCTTGAAGTTAATGTTCTGTCTGATGTGCTCCCATTCTGAGGTTCTCTGTTCATCTCACTGACTGTTTCTTTTGCTGAGAAGAAGATTATTAGTTTAAATCCGGCCCATTTATTAATTCTTGGTTTTAATTCTTGCACTATAGGAGTCTTATTGAGGAAGTTGGGGCCTAATCCAACATGATGGAGATTTGGGCCTACTTTTTCTTCTATTAGGTGCAAGGTCTTTGGTTTAATTCCTAGGTCCTGGATCCACTTTGAGTTGAGTTTTGTGCATGGAGAGAGATAGAGGTTTAATTTCATTTTATTACATGAGGATTTCCAGTTTTCCCAACACCATTTGCTGAAGAGGCTGTCTTTACTCCAATGTATGTTTTTGGCACCTTTGTCTAAAATAAGATAACTATAGATGTGTGGGTTAGTCTCTGTGTCTTCTATTCTGTACCATTGGTCTACTGATCTATTTTGGTGCCAATACCATGCTGTTTTAGTTACTATTGCTTTGTAGTACAATTTAAGTTCTGGACTAGTAATGCCACCAGCTTCACTCTTCTTGCTAAGAATTGCTTTGGCTATTCTGGGTCTCTTATTTTTCCAGATGAATTTCATGATTGCTTTTTCTATTTCTATGAGGAATGATATTGGGATTTTGATTGGGATCGCATTGAAATTTTAAAGTGCTTTTGGTAGAATAGTCATTTTGACAATACTAGTTCTACCTATCCATGAACAAGGTAGATCTTTCCATATTCTAAGATCTTCTTTAATTTCTTTCTTTAGTATGGTGTAGTTTTCATTGTACAGGTCTTTCACTTATTTTGTTAGGTTGATTTCCAAGGTTTTTTTTTTTTTTTTGTTGTTGTTGTTGTTTTTTGAGGTTATAGTAAATGGGGTGGATTTCCTAGTTTCTCTTTCTGAGGATTTGTCACTGATGTACAGAAATGCCTTTGATTTATGGGTATTGATTTTATATCCAGCCACTTTGCTGAATTCATTTATTAGTTCTAGAAGATTTCCGGTGGAATTTTTTGGATCTTCTATGTATAGAATCATATCATCTGCAAATAGTGATAATTTGAGTTCTTCTTTTCCTATCCATATCCCTTTAATTCCTTTCATCTGTCTAATTGCTCTCGCTAGGGTTTCAAGAACTATGTTAAATAGAAGTGGTGAAAGAGGGCATCCCTGTCTTGTTCCAGTTTTTAGAGGGAATGCTTTCAATTTTTCTCCATTTAGGATGATATTGGCCTGGGGCTTAGCATAGATGGCCTTTATGATGTTGAGGTATGTTCCTGTTATCCCTATTTTTCCAGCATTTTGAACATGAAGGGGTGCTGTATCTTGTCAAATGCTTTCTCTGTGTCTATTGAGATGACCATTTGATTTTTATCTTTGAGTCTATTGATGGGATGAATTACATTTATTGATTTCCTTATGTTAAACCAACCTTGCATCCCTGGAATGAACCCCACTTGATCATGGCGCACTATTTTTTTGATATGTTTTTGTATTCGATTTGCCAGAATTTTATTGAGAATTTTTGCATCTATATTCATTAGCAATATTGTCTGAAGTTTTCTTTCTTTGATGTGTCTCTGCCTGGTTTTGGAATCAGGGTGATATTGTCCTCATAGGATGAGTCTGGAAGGGTTCCCTCTTTTTCTGTTTCATGAAATAGTTTGAGAAGTATTGGTGTTAGCTCTTCTTTAAAGGTCTTGTAGAACTCCATTGTATATCCATCCGGTCCTGGGCTTTTCTTGGCTGGTAGGTTTTTGTTGGCGTCCGCTATTTCTTTGCTTGAAATTGATCTATTTGAATTGTGTATATCATCCTCATTTAGTTTGGGCAAATCATATGTTTCTAGAAATTTGTCAATGCCTTCGTTATTTTCTGTTTTATTGGAGTATAAATTTTCAAAATAATTTCTAATTATCTTCTGTATTTCCATAGTGTCTGTTGTGATGTTTCCTTTTTCATCACAGATGAAAAAGTGATGAGCTTTTTCTCTCCTTTTCATAGTTTGCATAGCTAATGGTTTATAAATTTTATTTATTTTTTCAAAGAATCAACTTTTGGTTCTGTCAATTTTTTCAATTGTGTTTTTTGTTTCAATTTCATTGATTTTGGCTCTGATTTTAAATATTTCCTGTCTTCTACTGCTTTGGGGGTTGATTTGTTCTTCTTTTTCTAGGGCTTTGAGGTGTAATGTTAGTTAATTTACTGGTTGACTTTTTCCTTCTATGAAGGAATGAACTCCATGCAGTGAACTTTCCTCTTAGTACTGCGTTCATAGTGTCCCAGAGATTTTGATATGTTGTATCAGTGTTCTCATTTACCTCTAAGAATTTTTTAATCTCCTTCTTGATGTCTTCTGCAACCTACTATTTATTCAATAGCATATTATTTTGTCTCCAAGTGTCGGAGTAGGTTTTGTTTCTTATTTTATCATTGATTTCTATTTTCATTCCATTGTGATCTGATAAGATGCAGGGTAGTATCTCTACTTTTTATATTTGCTTAGAGTTGCTTTATGGCATGATATATGGTCTATTTTAGAGAATGATCGATGTGCTGCTGAGAAGAAAGTGTAGTGACTCATTGATGGATAATATACTCTATATATCTCAGTTAAATCTGTTATTGAGTTCTACAGTTTCTTTGTTTAGCTTTGGTTTGGAAGATCTATCCAGTGGTGAAAAAGGTGTGTTATAGTCACCTAGAATTATTGTTTTGTGGTCTATTTGACTCTTGAACTTGAGAAGAATTTGTTTGATGAACGTGGATGCTCCGTTATTTGGGGAACATATATTTATAACAGTTATTTCTTCTTGATATATGATTCCCTTAATCAGCATGAAAAGTCCATCTTTATCTCTTTTGATTAGCTTTGGCTTAAAGTCTACTTTATTTGTTATGAGGATGGAAACCCCTGCTTGATTACATAGACTGTGTGAGTGGTATATTTTATCCCATCCTTTCACCTTCAGCCTGTGGGTGTCTTTTCCTATGAGATGTGTCTCTTGAAGGCAGCATATTGTTGGGTCTTTTTTTTTTATTGTTGTTAATCCAATTTATCAGCCTATGTCTTTTAATTGGTGAGTTTAGGATGTTAACATTCAGGTTTCTTATTGAGATATGATTTGTATGACCAGTCATTTTTTAATTTATTTTTATTTTATTTTGGGTATTTAGCTTAACTTAATTTCTCCTTTGGTTAGTTTTTCCTTTATTGTATTTCTTCCCCTTGCAGATTTTCATTGTTGTTTTTCATTTCCTCCTCTTGGAATATTTTGCCAAGAATGATCTGTAGTACCGGCTTTCTTGTTGTGAATTCTTTTAGCTTTTGCTTATCATAGAAGGTTTTTATTTCATCATCAAATCTGAAGCTTAATTTTGCTGGATATAAAATTCTTGAGTGGCATCCCTTATCTTTAAGATCCTAGTATATGTTGTTCCAGGACCTCCTGGCTTTAAGGGTCTGGGTTGAAAAATCTGAGATGCGAATTGGTTTTCCTTTAGAGGTTATCTGATTTTTCTCTCTTATGGCCTTTATAATTCTATCCTTATTTTGTATGGTAGACATTTTCATTGTAATGTGACTTGTTGTAGATCTGTTGTAATTTTGTACATTTGGCGTCCTATAGGCGTCTTGTATTTGGTTTTCAAATTCGTTCTTCTTGTTTGGGAAATTTTCTGATATTATTTCCTTGAAGATATTTTTCATTCCTTTAGTTTGATTCTCTGCACCTTCCTCTATTCCAATAAATCTTATATTCTGTCTTTTCATGGTATCCCATAATTCTTGGATATTCTGTTCATGATTTCTTACCATCTTCACTATGTGGTCAACTTTATTTTCAATATTATATATTTTGTAGTCATTGTCTGAGGTCCTGTCTTCCAAGTGATCCAATCTGTTGGAGATACTATCTATTGAGTTTTTTAAATGGCCTATTGTTTCCTTCATTTCAAGTATTTCTGTTTGGTTTTTTCTCAGACTCTTTATCTCTTTCTCGAAGTAATCTTTTGCTACCTGTATTTGTTTTCTTATCTCTTTGTTGGTGTGATCGATGGTTGCCTGTATTTGATCTCTTATCTCTTTGTTGGAGAGATCAATTTTTGCCTGTATTTGCTCACTTAGGTCATTTTTTAAATCCCAAATCATTTAATTATGTATATTCAGAACTCCTTCTCTGACATTTCACCTACTGTGCTTTCTATGGTTTCTATTCATGCAGTATCTTGGTTTATTTTAGGCATTTTCCTCCCTTGTTTTTTCATGGTGTCTGTGTGTTTTCCTCTCTTGCAGTGTAAGTCTAAGGTATTACAGCTTCTGCCCTATTGTCTTATAGCATCCTTACAGGTTACCCAATACCTCACTTTTCAGGGAAAGATCAATATTACAGCATTCAATGTTCCCAACGTATTACTATATATCAGTTAGCTTCTATTTTTATATTTACAGTTTTTTCCTTTAAACAGAAATGATGAGATCAGTTCTTCTACCATATAGTCAGTATGTTTGCGTGGTGGTTTACAGTTTCTAATGGTAGTGGGGCAGGGAGCTTAGGGGTTGGCTAAGACTTTTGTGAAGTAGGATGTGAGAAAATAGATGTATTAGATTATTTGACTAGTGAGAGGGTAATCATGAGAACTTGGGTATTAGTTGGAGAAACAAGAGATAGACATCCCCATGTAATACTCCCTTTTCCTGGGCCCGGGGCCTGTTCCCTGACCTGCAGGCAGAGGCGACTGCTCCAGGTGGCGGCTCCGATGTAAGCAGGCAGAGCTGGGAACACACGCAAGCAGCTGGGCTGATTTTTCTTCTTATATGTAATTTATCCTCTATTTAAAAAATGTATCTCAAACTGTTCCCTTTCCTCTTATAAGTTATCTTTGGATAAGTCTAATATTTTTGTTTAAGAATGTTGTGGAAAGAGAGAGAGGTAACGCACTTTGGAATTGTGCTTAGGGTACTGTCTTGGTCACTCTTCTACAAAATCTCTTTCTTCCTTGCCCTAAGGATGTACCTCTGTTTAAGAAGTCAGTGTCTGTCAGTCAAGCTCTGTAGGTTATCTGGAAATAGCCCATGTTCACTTCTTCCACCCCTAGCATTTTTGCTTAACTAAGAGCTAGATCTCATGTATGACATTTGATTCACCATCACATTCTCCCTTTTCTTTAGATCTTTATTCTCAGGTTGCCTATCCATTCTCCTCTGGCTCACGTCACTTTAATCAAATAATAGCCCTTTCAAGATCCTTACATTTATGGTTACAATTTCCTGCCAAATATCACATGAGATAGGTCAGCAATAAGCATGATCTTCCTCACTTCAGTTCACATTCTACATATTGGCAAGTTTGTGACAAATTCAGGATACAGGATTGTAGCCGTTTCCTTTTTCATTGAAAATGTAGAGGAACCTCACCCTTTTGGCACTTCCCTGCTCGTTCCCACAAACATACAGCTTTTTAATTATTGTTTCTTCAGCAGTTACTGAGTGAATGAAATGAAGACAAAATGTCTTTTCTCCACAATCTTTAACTAAAAGTTCTTTCTTCAAATACATACTTGATATGTAACTTTCAACTGAAAAGCCAAGGATGTGACAGAATTAGGTTGCACTTTCAGAATATGTATGCTTTTATTATTCTCCCCCTGATGATTTAAGCTGGGAAACTTCTTGAGGCTGATGTATTACCCAACATTATTCTGCAGCTAAATTACAACTAAGAACTAGGGTTCCATTTCCTTCCAGAAACAATTTCCAAAAGGAAATGAAGACTGGGTAGTTGTTATGCCTCCTACATGTCACAATTGCAACTGCTACCAACATTGCCCTGGGAGACTCATAAAATCAGCGAAATTAATTCCCAATTAGAGAAATTCAGCCAAGTGTAATCAAATTGTTACATAGCCAGGCATTCTAAGTCCATATCTAAATTTAACATGTCATAGAATTATATGTATCATGGGAAGCTGTTTTCAAAAATCACACAATAATAATCTAATTAATTTGTGACCACTTTCTCCTTTTCTCCATCCAGTAATACATTCCCAAACTGAGAAATTCTTTCAACAGTACTTACTAAATATATTAAGCATCTCCCACCAAGGTGAAAGCAAAGGATATGAAGTCCATATTTCCAATTTAGCATTAACTAAATTCTTATATTATGACCCTGATTTATTAGGCAAAGGAGAAAATTTAAAACATTTCCAGTCATTAACAAAACACTATAACTAAATATTTTTAGGTATGGAAGGTCACTCTTATTAGACAAAAGTGGAAGTTTCTGAAACAGCCTAAAATCCCTTTTCACACTCAAACTTGATCAGTAAAGGCCAACTAAGCAACTCTCAATTAGTCTACTTCATATAAAATGAGGCTGATGATAAATTACTGCATTCTTATCTAACTGCTCATCACTTTTACCACCTCTAGTCACTGCCAAATGGGTCATATGTACAAAAGGAAGAAACATGTTTCTCAGCAAAAATGCAGCTGAGACAGAGGGGAGGTACCAATTGTCTATATAATAGTTATATAAATATTGCTCTCTGAAATTCATCTCCTTCCAAACATGGTAAGGTGAAGCATCCTTAAAACTCACAAAAGAAAACTCCAGGAACAATGTAATCCTTAAAAGCATGTTATTTTACACTAACCAGTTACATTCATTCAGAACTAATTTCCACACCAAAATAAATAAATGTACAAAACAAAAATTTTTTTAAATGTTATTTGTTCTTTTTAGATATACATGAAAGTAGAGTGTATTTTAACATATTATACATACATGGAGTATAACTTCCCATCTTCCACAGTTCTTATATCAAGAATACATGGTCCCAACAAAACAATTCAATTATTGGTCTAAGGGAGTGTGCTTTTAAAATAGTCACTTTGAAAAGAACTGAGAATTGATTTCAGTTAGCTACTCTTAATTTTTATACCTCATATCAAATAGTAACAGCTCTTTACACATAAGATATTACAGTTTAAAAGAAAAAAGATAAATTTTACAAGCTCGTTTGCATCTCTTTGTACAATGTCTTGAGTAAATGGAGGAGGGGGGGAATTAAAATTTGTCTTCCTCTTCTCTGATCCTAACCCAATTTTTCAGATATGCAAATGGAGTATCTACGCCAGAGAAGTATCCTACTTCTAGCTATGTTTGGAGTTCATCATTGCTTATGTGCACTTTCCAAGCTAAAGACATTTTTCTCAGAACAAATTGAAGGATTTTTTTTCCATGCTGGGGGATTGAACCCAGGGCCTCACACATGTTACCTAAGCTGCAACCCCAGCCCAGTATCCAATATTTTTAAAAATAATCTTTCCTTTCCAATTATTCCCTGTTAATAGAAGTCTTTGTTTTATTCCTTTTGAATTCTCCTGGCAGGTCTACACTATGACCAGTCCAAACTGTAGATATTCCATATTTCTTGTGCCATTTGAATCATCTGCCCTTCATTCTTCACCTCCCTAGGAAAAGGTTTCATGTTGAAGGGAATCATATGGTATAATAAGTCAGATTAATCATAGAAGAAAATTAAAACATTCCTGTCAATGGAGGAAGGGGGAGCTCCTCTTATTGTCTGTCAAATTGATCATGGTTCATTGACAAAAACATTTGTGTTCCTGGTTTTGTTTCTGATATAGTTCGTGTTCGTTTCTAGCGTGGAAACTAAGAAATTGGGTACATATCTTATCATAGAGCAACTTTTTTTTCAAACTAGAAATAATTCTCTTTGTTATATATATTTACTAAGTGCAAAAAAAAAATTCTATGATTCATTGAAACAAAGATCCAAGAACATTTACTGATTCCCTGTACCAAGAATACAATCCTAGCAACAGAAATGAGTCCCAACTCGTGGCAGCTACAGATTGCTGGCCACTCTTACATAGCCATCAATAAGTCTGACATCCGCATCTCAGTATGAAACCAAGAAAATGGAGGTTAGAAGTTGATGCTCTGCTGATGAGGTAACACACACACTCCATTGTCAGTGACTACCCCCTTAAACCCACAAAAGTTTCTGTTTAAGACTGTAGTATAGTTTGGGTAAAACTGGTATGATAACACCAAATTTCCAGAAATGAGTCCCCAACTCGTGGCAGCTACAGATTGCTGGCCACTCTTACATAGCCATCAATAAGTTAATTCTCAAATCTCTTTCTGACATCCGCATCTCAGAAAACTAAAATTAAAATTAATAACTTTAAAATATAATAAAAAAAAAAATAAAACTATGAAACTAAAGAAACTGAATACTAAACCCACAAAAGTTTTCTGTTTAAGACTGTAGTATAGTTTGTCTGGTAAAACAAGAAAATGGAGGATTTAGAAGATTGATGTATGATAACACCAAATTTCCCTGAATACTTGTTCAATTGTCATACTAAACATTCTGTGCAATTATTCTTCTAATGAGTAATTTGGGAAAAGAGTAGAGAAGTCTGTGACTGGCATAATGTTAGATCACAGAAAGTATGGATAATCTTTGTGCAACTTTAATTGGGAGCACAAAGAGTAAAGGCGAGAAATTGAAATTACTGAAAAAGAAAAGTCTGTCTCTTTTTTTCTATATATCTTTTTCATCACAAATGTGTATATCTGTACATGCATGCATATGTGTTTGTTTACAAACTTGTAAATATTTATATATGTATATTTTCAATTACATAGTAAATCCTAAATATATATTAGGGCATTAAAACACTTCAGATAAGATAAAAATTCCTCTTTGAGTAACTTTCCCCTAGTTCCATCTTGTTACTATCCAGGGATAACCTCACTCAACTCTCATTCTCTTGCAACACTGCCACCTGTGCCATTTTTTTAACATTGTTTTAATATTTTTTATTCTTAAATTTCATTTTAAATGTTTCAGAAACAGTTTCTTCTAGTCTATTGCTCATATCAAGTCAGTTTTAATCAAAGTGAATAGACCCACCAGGAGATATATATCAACAGAGTTACTGCAAGGATCTGGATTATGCAATTTGAGGGACTAGGTAGACAAGTCTAGAATCTGTAGCGCAAGTTGACAGTAAGGGCAAGATGGGACTCTCAAACCAAAACTTTTGTCCATAGGGTAGAATTTCTCCTCCTTCAGAGAAATCTCTGTTCTACTTTCTAGGCCTTTCACAGATTAAATCATGCCAATTGTTATTACCTAGAAAATTCCCCTTTACTAAAGTCAACTAATTATGGACTTCAATCATGTTTTCAAAATACCTTCATGTTAACACCTATATTAGCATTTGATTGAATAGTGGGGAAGGAGTCTACTACACAAGTAGACATATAAAACCAAACACCGACCACAGCTGCCCAAAAGGAGCTAGGGAAGGGCGGTGCCCTGCGAGGCTCGTCACAGACAATGTGGAGGCTATGTCCGCAAGCCAGAGCACAAAGTTGTCATTGTTGGATTGGATAATGCAGGGAAAACTACCATCCTTTACCAATTTTCTATGAATGAAGTTGTACATACATCCCTACAATAGGAAGTAATGTAGAAGAGATAGTGATTAATAACACAGGATATTGGTGGGCCAAGAATCTCTTCGTTCTTCCTGGAAAACTTATTATACTAACACAGAGTTTGTTATAGTAGTTGTGGACAGTACAGGCAGAGAGAGGATTTCTGTAACTAGAGAAGAACTCTACAAAATGTTAGCACATGAGGACCTAAGAAAAGCTGGATTACTGATTTTTGCTAATAAACAAGATGTTAAAGAATGCATGAGTGTAGCAGAAATCTCCCAGTTTTTGAAGCTGACTTCTACTAAAGATCATCAGTGGCATATCCAGGCATGCTGTGCTCTTACTGGCAAGGGATTATGCTAAGGACTTGAATGGATGATGTCACGACTTAAGATTAGATGATCTCTACTGACCTCTTCTCATGGACTTTGTATAAGCAAAGTGCCGGACTTTACCTGAAAGCTGCAAAAATTAATGGTTTAGATATATTTATAATAAACTGATTTCAATTTTTTTCCATAAGAAGAAAAATTAAGACCACTTATTTGAAAACAAGATGAAGTCTCAACCTTCCAATTTGCTTTCTCATTAGTTCCTTCCAAAGTACAGTATTAAAGCTGTGATTGACATTTTTCTCAATGAATCCTCTCAGGACATTGTATAGCCTGTGGTAAGTACAAAGGGAGAGGAAGATGTTTTGAACTTTTAAGAGCTTTAAGAGCTTTATTATCAGTATACCCCTCCCCCAATTGAATGTTGTTCTCTTCTTGTTCCACTAAGTCAAAATACAAAATCAGCACAGATACTGTTTCCAATATTTTAAATGTCATGTTACTTATGAAAAAAAGTATTTTACTTAAGATTGTGTATGTATTATGTATATACCTCAAGTTCAAGTTAATGGCTTTGATTTGTGTTTTAAAGAAAAGCAAATAACACAAAAATTAGTAATATCCTTAGTTATTGCCCTAATGAGATAAGTACTGGCATTGGTATTAAGTGCCATTTTATACTTTTCCTGTATGTTTTCTGTATTGTACTAGTCCCTCGCCCCCAATCATTGAGTTGCTCTTTAAGAAAAAAAAAAATGATACAGGAAAAAGCTTGACATTGTATACCATTTTTGTTGATCAATAACACACATAGAAACATGTAATCCAACTAAGTGAAATATCTGTCACATTCTTGGCTTTACCAGTCAATAGAATTGCACAGTGAGCATTTATCAGGTTATTCCTGTATTGGTCTAAATTGCTGAATAGATTGTTAATCCACTTATCAATCAATCATAAATTGTGATTAAAACTATCAAGTGATTTCTTCTTAATTAAAATCTATTGTGTGAAACGTGTCTACCCAGAGAGGTAACATTCTATAAATATTATTAAATAATTTAGCTACAGTCAATTTTAAGTATAAAATTATATATGTCAAGCAGTTAAAATGAGAGTACAAGTAATGCATACAAATTTTCTAAGCAACATTTGAAATTTTTTAATTTGCAGATTTCTTATTTTAGGAGTTGGAATACCGTTGAGTTTTTGTTTGTTTGTTTGTTTGTTTCTGTAAATTTTCTTATATCTTCTTTTCACCATGTAAATGCATGTTTTAACAATAATGGCGAATTTTTTAATGCTGTTGGCTGAAAAACTGATTGACGTATGATATATTATTTGTACTAAGAAATAACTTGACCCAAAATACCTTTTATTTGCTTAGGTTTCTTTTCTTTCCTTTTTTTAATTTTTTCTTTGATGTCTGAAAATCGAAGGTATTTTTTGTCGAAATTGTAAACAGAATTATCCTGTGGTAAAATATATACTCTATTTGTGTATCTTTTATGACCTGAAAATTTGAAGGTTAATCCAAACTGGCATGTTTTAGAATATTCAAGAAAAGAAATAACTACTTTTAATACCAACCTTTTAAATTTCATGAAGATTTTGGTAGGAATAATAGTATATACTATAATAATATACTATTCTTTCTATAAAATATAAAATGCTCAGTATCTAAATCCAAGTTGGGTGTGGTATATCAGTGTTAACTTTGGATGTTTCATGTTTTATATTTATGTTGCAATGTTCAAAATGCAAATATAACATTTAATATTTGTCATGTTTTACAAAAGTAAATCCTAAATTACTAAGCATTGTCAATATGTACTCATACTTTTGAAATTACTTGTTGTATATTAAAAATTCCCTTAAACCCCCCCCAAAAAAAAAAAAAAAAAACACTATGCTACAGATGTTCCTGAACTTGTGATGGGATTTCATCCTGATAAACCCATTGTGAGCTGAAAATATCCTAAGCCAAAATGCATTTATTGCACCTAACTTACCAAACAGCTTAGCTGCTCACAACACTATAGAGTATCCATTGTTTGCACCATGATCCCAAGGTTGATTTGGTGCTTGCTGCACTGTCCTGCATCCTGAAGGTTATTATAATTTATATTGCTATCCCCAGAAATAATCAGACTTTAAAATGCAAAGTATAATTTCTACTGAAGGTATGTTGCTTTTGCACCAACATAAAGTTGAAAAGTTGCAAGTTGAAGCATTGTGGTCTTTAATTTATGTGGTGTTTTTAATTAAATAGACCTTACTACTGATGTATCAAATTATTATGGTGAGATTGCAATAAATCACAGGGTCAATCTTAAAGCAGGAGATGGAACCATCTTTATTCACCAGCCGGTGGTCCAGATCCACCAGATGGCTGGTCAAGGGGCAGGCTGCAAGTCTACACTCTTTGACCCCTCCCTGGGGTTTGAGTCCACTTTTGTAGTCAAAACCACATTAATCATAAGTGGCTATTGCTATGATTCAAGACCATAAAAAAATCTTGAGATCTAAAATCATAAGCAGAAGGGGAAGTGGGTCAAAACGACCTTGTTGAGTATGAGTTAAAGAATGGTTGCTAACATCTTGACAATCATTCTTTGGCAGGGTACATTGTCCAAGAAACATGGGAACCAAAAAGAGAGCAATTTTACATTGTATAAGAATTACCATTTTGTGTTGCCAAACGTGCTATGCTAAACAACTGTTAATAGTTGTGTTGTTATGTTTCCATAGGAGAAGCATTTCTTACATGACTCGGAGTCTCAGGGTAAAATGGAGTCTATTTGGTCATTGCCCATATAGTCTGGCCCATAACAAAATTTATCAGGTTTTTTTTATGTTGTTTGATATCATGTTTAAAAATCATTTCTTTATCCATGTTCTCAAAAAATTTCTCTTACATTTTGTGGTCTTGATAAAGTTTAATTTATGAATTAGGCATATCAAGAGATTAAAACAATGAAAATAAAATAGGACATTTGTAATATGCTGCAATAAATAATATTTAAAAGTCATGAATTATTTCTTGAATTTTCCATTTAATATTTTCAGACCCCAGTTGACATAGATAACAAACTGTAACAAGCAAAACTGCAGATGAGGGCGAGTGGCTATTGTAATAGCTATGCTCACATACACTGATAGCCATGTATTCACTTCATTGGTTTTCCTCTAAATAAATGCAACCCAAAATAGAAAAATAGGAATGTGTCTTCTTGTCAAAATACATAAGCAATCATCTCTAACAATCAAGGACTCTGGTGCATGAGTAGACACTGAGACAGACTCTAGAAGAGGCAGTATTTCTGCACAGACATGGCAAAACTCAGTGCAGAGACCATGGTGCCTACTGGGATAAGATGATAACCGAAGAAGAGTGGGGGGAAATGGTTCATTCCATGTAGTAACTAGTCAAATCTGATGAAAAGCAATCCTGTACTATGGGAAGAACAGGGAGGGACTTTTTTAGGAAACTAGGTTGCTAAAGACGATGAGAGTAAAAGCCACTGTTACACAAGTTGTAAAATGTTAGGAGCTTAAGAAACTCTGTTACACATTTTTTGTGGTGTTGAAGTTTGTTTCTCCTTACACACCCCCCGCAACAGCATTTTGACTCTGGAACACACCAAGGGCAGGTGTCTCCTTTCATTTTTCTTTAAATCCTTGGCCCTTAGCACAGCACATGACATAGTAAACACTTAATAATATGAGTGTTTGCTATCTGATGGATGGGTTAAATAAGGAGAAAAACTTATATCAAGAATTATAGAAAATGTTTCCACCAAAAAATGTGATTTGAAAAAGCCTATCAAAATGGAATAAGCAAGAAAGTAGACAAAAAAAAATCCCAAAACTGAAATCATGGTTTATAAAAAGCCAGGTATAAAAACAAAATTTAGGCTCCAGTGGTTAGAGAGATGAATTTCAGGCCAGGGTGAGGCTTATCAAAACTGCAGGAATTTAAAATGTATCTATAGAGAGACATTGTATTTTTATGAAAAAAAAGAAAAGAAAGAAAGAAAGAAAGAAAGAATAACCAATGCAAGTAGATTAGAGAAAAATGTAAGTAAGGCAAATAATTTAATCCACAACAATGACAAACCTGAATTACCCTCATTGTGAGCTTTCTTTGACTGTTCCCAGGATAGTGAACACTACTGAGAGAAGACAGAGAACTATTCAGACTTGGCATAGTACAAATTCATGCAGTTTAACTTCAAATAGGGCCCTGGTGTTTGGCAGTGATGGTTATAGCCAGGTTTTCAGTGGCTGTTTCAAATTTTCTCTTCTCATTTCTCACCTGCCCTCTCTCTCTCTTCTCTGCTTGGCAAACAACTTTACCTATTTAAGTAGAAAATTGAGGCTCTGGAACCATCAAGCTCTTGGCCTTTACCTCTGTACTCATCTGAGTTTATTTCTTTCTGTGTCTATCCTTTTTTCCTAAAATTTTAATGGAAGATGTTTTCTCCCCTCCTCTGTGCGTGTTCTCAGTCACACCTCTCCCTGATTTCTGGGAGTTTTGAATACCATATTTATCACTTATCTCCCCAAAACTTTTTCCACACTAATGCATCCCTACATTCATTATGATTTTGAATACACAAATGTATAGCTTAACTTTAAAACAAAATAAGATAAAAATTTTCTGTTGAATCTGTACCACCTTCTATGTACTGTGGAATTTTTTTGAACTGCCAAATTTTTCCAACTAAATTCTGTCTGATAACGCCTTTTCTTTTCCATTCATCCTGTACGATCCTTGACTCCTTGAAAAGGATCATAGGGTCTCTCTCCTACCTGTCTTTCAAATTCACCTTCCATATTCACTTCCTCATTTTTCATAAGTGATCTGTTCTTCAAAATTAAAAACACTAAATCATTTTTCTAGTTTCTTTTAAATATTTGCACTCACAACCGACCAGTTGCCACGCCACGCTCTATCAATTCCTTCTTCATAATGACTTTCAGATTTCCTTCCTATTCTTCATTACCTAAATCCTTAGTCCTTTATGTCTAGGATATTGAAACCGCCTACTAGCTCATTATGTAAAGTAAGAAATACTATATCAATAGGTGATCCCCCAAATTAAATTGGACAACAATGTTTTAGTGCTACTTTAAGATATGGGCTATTAGAAGAATCTGCTTTTTGCTTCTTCTTCTGTAATTGAATCTGATAGAAGAGCCCCTGACCCCTCCCCCCCCCAAAAAAAAAAATCCTAGCTTGCAGCAAAGAGTAAAAACAGAGAGCCTATAAAAACACAATTCAGGGCCTGAAGCTTCAGCTGGGAAGTGACACTCAGCACATTTTACCACATCCAAACAACACATTTGCTCCTGTCTTCAGGTCTTCTTATCACCCCCCCATGTTACACAACCAGCACTTCTCCAAAACCTCAGTTGTCAACCTTCTCAGATCATACTTCCTTGTATATAATAAAATATTCCAGATCTCTCTTAAGTCATTCTTTTCCTAATTATTCTCTATGTTACCCTCTTCAGAAATTTAATATATCAGTGTACTCTCCTAATAGGAATATTTCCAATTTGCTCACCAATTGTATCATCCATAGATCTGATTGTTCCAATGATATTGAATGCACTTTGTAAGCAAAGAAGATTCTTAACATTGGTCATTGAAATTATTTTTTTTTCTATTCCTGAACAATCCTGAATGTCTCTATGATGAAGAAATTTATAATTTGTCTAAGGCACTCTGTGAGACAGACATCCCCTAACCAGAGTGAGCTTCTGGGCAATGGTAGGAAAATGCAGCAAAATGAAAGGCAACCTTTATTAAGACTGTGGGTTTTATAGATGGGGTACCTGAGTTTAAACCCATGGCTCCTCCACTTACCAGCTGGATGACCATTAGTAAGTTACTTCATCTTTTTATTGCTACTTACCTCTTATTTATAAAATAAGGATGATTATGATAACATGACTATTTTAATGAGTAAATAAATAAATTTGTGACAAGTTATTATAACAGTGACGGGCTATTATGGTTTGGATGTAAGGTGTCTCCCCAAAGCTCCTGTTAATGCAAGAATGTTCAAAGGTAAAATGATTGGATTATGAAAACTGTAACCTAATCAGTCCATCTAGTTTGAGAGAAGTGACTGAGTGACAAGTGATAACTATAGGAATGTGGGGCATGAGTGGAAGAGATGAGTTACAGGGGTGTCCCTACAAAGGTTCATCTTCCTTGTGACCCCTTCGGCCCTCCTTGCTCTCTGCATTATGAGCTGAGCAGTTTTCCTTTATTGGGCTCTTCCCCATGATGTGTTGCCTCACCTTGGACCCAGAGCAATGGAGTCTAACTGTCTATGGATTGAGACCTCTGAGTCTCTGAGCCCCAAGTAGACATTTCTTTTCTTTTACTTAGCACTGAGGGCTGCCCCAGTTCTATTCAAAGTACCCAATAACTATTTATCAATTGGCATAACTCCTCTGTTCCTCAGTTTACAAATCTTAAAAATGGGAATAATATTGGAAATAATTATTTTATAAAGCTATTTTAAACATAGAAATTTGAATGTTTTAGAAAAAAGGAATAAAATGTATGCACATAAATTTATCTTTTATAATGATTAAAGGGGGAAAATGAGATACTTGGGGGTGCTCAGAGAAAGTAAAGTAAAAAAAGAGCATATAAAAATTTCCACAGAAGATTATAAGAAAGAAGAAATAAGATGAAGATATTTATCAAGAAAAATGTATAATCAAAAAACCCTAAAAGGATTAAAAATATGAAAATATTGCTTTGCAGTTAGAAAAATACAAATAACACACTTTGAGAAACTAAGAAAAAAAATTGAGCGCTTACCATGGCTTGAATAAAAACAGGGGAAAAAAAAGAAGAATGATGGGTCAAAATATGCCCAAGTTTAAAACATTCATGAAAACAATACCTACTGAAAATATGGAAAGTTGAAAGAGTAAGAGAGAAAATAAATGGGGCATTACATAGCTCTTTCTTTCCATTTCCCAAATTCATTAGTGCTGAAATACCCCTAATTCTGGGACTTTAGGAAGTTTTTTTTCCTATTTTATGCACTTTGTGCTATACTTTCTTTTATGTATTATTTCAATTTTACTTTGTATTTGTACTTTTTCTATGAGACAAAATTTTAAATGTCACTAAATGGTCAATTTTGGAACTTGAATTGAAATCTAATTTAGAACTGAAATATTTTTATGACAACAGTCACATCATGGAAGTACACAATAGCAGCTTGGCAGACATTAGTTTGATGTATAAAAATATTCTGCATCTGTTTTTGCAATATAAGTTCACTTCAGAAAAGGAAAAGGAAAAAAGCATTATTCCCATTTGGAACAAGTAAAAATTGTATTGACTGAAATGTGTTGGCCTCCTATTAAAGGGTCTGTTTCCTTCCAACAAACCATAAGTTTACCAGTGTTTGGTGTTAGACACAGTTTCTTAGTGAAAAATAAAAATGCGTCACCACTGGATCTCATCTTTCATTTAAAGTGGATTTCCAGTGAGTATGATACATGCATGAGGTCCAGGTTAAATCTAACACTAATACTATATTAGACTGGAAATTGGGACATAGATTATTTCTTACCTTACTTTTTAAACATATGCCAAGATTACCTATTACCCAACTTGTAGTCATGTTCCAGTCTGTTTTCTGAAATGTACCATGCTCAGTACCTTTACATCTATAGACAAGTTGTCCTTCCTAGGACATCTTCTTTCTGTGTCCAAACTCTACCTGCACTTTAGGAGTTAGCTCAAGGTTCTCTTTCTGTGTGTAGCTTTCCCCCAAGGTCCCTTAACTCACTGGGTTCTGGTTCTTCAGAACCCTTTTAATCCTGGGGCATGCCACTCACTCATTTGCATTCATAATCTATGCTTTTATGATTATTGATATTTTCTTTTGTGCTAGTCTTGGGACTCCAGGGAGATTATAAATTCATTTAAGACAGGAGTCTTTTTTATAGTTCTTTTTATACTGTGTAGTACATTTCCATAGAGGACTAGCACAAAGATTTTCATAAGTACTTGATAAATATGAATGTTAATTTTCACAGGATTTTGAAAGAATTGAAAAATTAGGAAAAAAACTCTCAAATCAAACTTCAAGTTCACTCATGGTGGTTCCATGCCACTGCACCTGTTTAAGCACAGTCAACCTATTCAATATAATGTAATGAAGAATCATCAAATACTTCAGCCAGAAGCTACCTGTACTCTTTCCAATGAATTTTACTCCATCAAAGTTAGCCTCACACAAAGAAAGACAACTTCTATTCTGTACTTTTTACAGTTGGTAAAGCAGTTACATTTTTTACTCTCTTTGAGGTCTTCATTCATTTAACAACTATTTAACTATTTATTGAAAGCCTACTGTACACAAAGGAAAAATTTGCTAAAGTCTGGAATGTTACTATTTTGTGATCCATTCCTTTATGCCTTGAAAATCATCCTATTTTCAAAAGTCTTCTTAAATGCAAACACATCAGAGAGAGGAAATGTTTTGAGTCATATATTATGAAACACATTTACTGTCTAAGTGTGCTAATTGCTAAAGGCAAATTTCACTTATAATCTGCTAGGAAACACCTAGACTCCTTCCATACAGGTGAGCAGGGATGCGTGTGACTCTCTCTTATTTTCCTATTTCCCTGGGGCCAATCTTCAAATTTTTCCTTGGCTTGGGGATATATGTGTGTGTGTGTGTGTGTGTGTGTGTGTGTGTGTGTGTGTGTGTGTTTTGCCTCACTTTGGACCCAGAGCAATGGAGTCAGCTGTCTATAGATTGAAACCTCTGAAACTATGAGCCCCAAATAGACTACATATAGAGAGGGGTGGGGTGGATGGAGGAGGGGGGGGGGAGAGAGAGAGAGAGAGAGAGAGGTTCAAGCACAACAATTTTCTAGTTAGAAATTCAGTATTTCAGGGGGGAAAAGTCTCTTTTTTGTTTGTTATCCAAAAAAGTTTATTTAAACATTTGGTCCTGTTTAAACAATGCATTTTGAAACACTTAAACAAGTATAATTCTTTTGTCTAACCTAAGAGGAAAACATAGAAGTGTTTTTTACATTTCACAAAGGAAAGGCTAATCTTCCATAAAATGCAAATACCAAAATCAACAAATATTGTGTTTAATTTGTTGGACAAATATGAATGATCAGACAGACTAGGGGAATGTCTGAGAACAGGCCTGTTAAGATTTTCCTCCTGTCCTCCAGAACTGAGCTGTGCGGCTTTGCTGCCCTCTGGAGGAGAGTTGTGAATCATCACCTCCAATAATTGAGCACTTTTTGATAATTCTCATTACCTTAGGATTCTTGGGACCCATTAAATTACTGACTATATTAATCAAGTCATAAATTTCAAAATCACTGCAATACAAATTGTCTTGTACAACTCTTTAAGTTCATACCAATATAAAGTATTGAATCTACTATTTGACCTTTATGGCCAAATGATGTGGAATAAGCATTTAACTCAAAGAATTCAGAAAATGTGTGGCCAGTTCATAGTCCTGAATTCTGTACATAAAATGTAATAAATATGATTCAAAACGTGGACACATTCAAATCCATTATAAATTGTTATTCCTTTATTTGCAGGTGAATTTAAATTTGTAGATAGTAATATATTGATGTTTCTATTGCTTAAATTTTTCTCCTAATTCATAGGAGAAGCAAATCCTATTCTTATAGATCCCTATTTATTTATTCATCAAGCTTTTATTCAAGTCTTCCACATACTTTTTCTGAATAACATCAAAGGTCAGTTGAGAAACCAATAAATTATTTAATTCTCTCCTGTATGCCCTCTGATAATCCAAGCACGTGACCAAATTTACATTTATCATCAAAGTCACATCTATCAGAAAACTGACCTAGGTACATTCACATTCACCCCTTCTTTCTACCTGCATGAGCGATCAAGTCATTAATATGCATTAAGAACTCTGCATGCACAGTGTAAAAGTTCTAAAATTTGAAATTGTAGGGAATTGGGAGTCAATTTCCAGATTACGTACCTGTCATGACTTTGGAAATATACATTGAAATGTGGCCACTAGAGGTCAGCCCAGGGGGACTTTCTTGAGGCTGCCCATCTGCAGAATGGCCCTGTTGTCCTTTCTCCTATTCACCCAGATACCAAAGCCTTTCCCCTCAGCTAGCTTACCCCAGTTGACCACTACTGCATTCTCTACCCCGGTGTTCCCAGTGCCTTGGACTCCAGATTGTTGTTTTAAGCCTGACTCCAAATTGTACCTTAATGACAGATTATTAATTGATGTCTCTATCTTCTCATGTTGTTTATTATTACTATCATTATATTATGATCAGATTCAAATAAGTGAAACCTTTGCAGTAATATAGGCTAGTGCACCTAGTTGATCTTATAAGATGGATGTGATGGTGTACAAAAAAGAAAACAGACTTTTAATTTGTTCTCTGGATTCATTGACTCATGAATCAAACAAGCATTATTGCTTTTTTTTTTTTTTTTTTTTTTTTTTTTTTTTTTTTAAGGTCATGCTCAGCTAAAAAGTTCTCTAGCATCTTTCAGGTGATTAAAAAAAAAAAAGAGTCCAGATCAGTCCAGGCCAGACTAATCACACAAGAAGTGCAATCTTCATTTCAAATTAAATCTTCTTCCTTCTACTATCTTTCACGTGCTTCAGGCTCAGAATCTTGGAATAGGCACACAGAACGTAGTTGGCATTCCGGTCTCTTTCATGTTCGTCCCCTCCTTTCTCTTTTGCTAGATCAGGTCCGGGAAAGAGGAGTTGGCAGGAAAGCCAGTTCATATGTAATAGTACAACTATAACCTTTCATCATCGCCCTCTGGTCTGCAAGGCTGATTGTTCCCTGAAGGGAGTTGAGGGACAGACCCTTGGAGGTCCTCTCACTGGGGGTATCATCTGCCTTTTCTGTAGCACCTGGGCTTACTATTCGGCCTTCCCTGCACCTGGCTTATGCTTTCTTTTCCTCAAGTCCCTTCACACTCAGACATACTATAGGGTGAGATGTGGATTGCTTGTCTTTCTTGTATTCACAAAGTTTTCACAGGAAGCACCTCTTTTTTTCTACCCATCCTGTGAGAGTCCTTGCTCCAGTGCAGCCGTCTGTGTGCACTAACAGGCAGAAGCATCTCCAGCCATCTCCAGCCACATCCTCCCACCTCTATCCTCCTCAGCCATGGGTCCCTATTTCTCTCTCAAACTCCAGAAGACCCAGGCTCCTTGACATCCTTTTCCTCTTCCACAAAACAGGAGATAGAAGGAACAGCACACCAATCGTCTCCAGTCATTTCATCTCAGTTTCTATAATTTCAACCTGTTCCGAAGCTTAAATAGGTGATTGTCTAATCCTTATTTTGTGTCACCATCTTTCAGATACCATGTACATTATTTAATATATTTAATAACTTAGGAATTCTTGAGACCAAGTTTTTTGTTCTTGGCCTTTGGGGCTTTTGATAAAGCTCAAGAATAAAGAAAAATGTTGTATATAAGATCATATGTGACCTTGAAAAAGTTGTTTTTACCTTTTCAAACTTTACTTAACAAATAGGTAAATTAAGGGCACTATTGCCACTACTTAATAGGTTTGTTGTAAACCTAAATGTGATAATGCAGATTCTATTGAGAAAACAGGCAGAAATAGGACAAAAATGGCTCTGTGCCAAGGAAAACTGTCATGAACTTGATTTCAGTACATGTAGTAGAAGAATAAACTTAAAGCTAAGGGGGAGAAAATGCCATTCCACATTTCTGATAGCCTATTGCAAAATTTGTTCTTTTTGTTTAATTTCCATATAAATAGCAATAATATGATCACACCACACAGGCAATATGAGGTTTAGAACAGTCCCCTGTTTGAAGCACTTTAAGATAGCAACACTAACAATCTTCTCATCAGAGCTGGTGCTGAATTGCAAACCAGGTTCATCGGCCCATCTTCAGTGCCTCCTCTGATATTTCAACCTCACCTGTTTTAGGGGCTGCTTGCTTTGAAGCCATTGCAGCCAAGGCAAGTTATTGCAGGCTGTCCAGCTGTCCAACAGTCCAGAGTCTCTGACTCTCCCACCACATCTGAATCAGCAGAATGGTGGAGGGGATTCCCTCCAGGATGGTCTGTAACCAGGAGACAGGAGAAATGAGTAAGCAGGCATATAATTCCTCTGGAGCTCACTAACATCAGGGTTATTCTGAGGTGCAGTTTTTCTTTAGAGCCATGCTGCAGTAGTCCACATGGTCACCACCTTGAATTTGCTTCTTGCCTTCTCTCTCTCACTTTCCCTAGTTACATTGGGATGTACCTCCTAAGAATCAGAAATTGTATCACACAGCATGATTAATTTAGACATCTCTTGCATACCTATAGCACCAGACTAGTCCACATCAACTTTATCTCTTGCCTAGACTTGTACCACAAATTCCTAACTGATCTCCCTGACTCCACCCTTTGCCTGCTTCAACACATTCTCCTCACTGCTGCCACAATGCTAGCATCAGCCAGGAAACACTAACTACCATAATAAACAACCTCTCAAATCCCAAACCTTTGCACAACATATACTTAATCTTACACTTGCCATAATTTAATGAAACATGGAAGTGGGGTAAAAGTTCTGATCCATCCCGTCTTTCAGTGGCACGGTTTTCTTCCATCTAGTAGGTCCTTCATTCCCTTGAGTTTACAGACCTGTTCCAGATCCTCTGCCTCACCCCTGCCATGGAGCAAAGAAACAAGCATTAATCATTGTGAATACAAGATTTAGTTATTCATTCTGTAAGGGGCACACATCATTTCTGCACAACCCTTATCATGGTTAATTTTATGTATCAATTTAGGGGTGATTTTGGATTAAATCAGCATTTAAATTGGTGACCTTTAAGTAAGGCAAATTGCCTTCCACAATATAGGTCAGCTTTAGTCAATCAGTTGAAGGCTTGAATAGAACAAAAAGACTAACATCCTCAAACAAAAAAGGAATTTTTCCAGCAAACTGCCTTCAGACTTCATGTGCACCATTGACTTTCTTAAGTCTCTAGCTTACCAGCCCACATTGCAGAAACTCATCAACCTCCACAATCACCAGAGCCAATCCATATATGTGCACACATCCTGTTGATTCTGTTTCTGTGGAGAACCCTGACTAAATATACCCTCTCAGCCAGAAGTTAGGCCTATGCCCCCTAACTGCAAGGGAGTTCAGAAATGCAGCTTGGTTGTATGCCCAGGAAGAAAAAGCAACACGAGAACACTGGACACCAAGACTTTCTCAAACAAACACCTGGCCACATAACTGTCCTGAATTAAATCCATCAGAGACTCTCCATTGTCCTTGAAACAGTATCCAAATTGTCAAAGCCATACAGTCTCCAAATTTCTATCTGTATCTATAGCTCCAGTTGTATCTCAGACCCTCTTCTACTAGTAGTATATCCTCCATGTATTATTTTATGGATCTCCAGGTTTTCCTTAAACATTGTTAATAATAATAACTACTATTTGTTGACTGCTTACTATCTGTCAAACACTGTCCCAAAAGTTTAAATACATTTTCTCATTTATTCTTTACAACAACACCAAAAGTAAGTATTATCACTACTCTACAGAAGAAAAAGTGTTGCATGAAGAAGGTAACTCATTCAACATTATAAAAAGATTTGAACCCCTCTTTTAACTTGAAAATTCCCTTCACCCTTCCTTTTGCCAAGCCCACAACCACCAGCCTCTTCGTATGCCTAACACCTTCTGATCTTCAGTGTATCAATTTAAACATCTCTTCTTTCAAGAGCTATATATGACTCTACTTCACTAGGTCTGTTTGTTAAAGCATTCGCAGAACCATTTATTTTCCCTAAAATGATGCATTTATTGTAACTACTTATCTAATTGTTCATTATCTCCCTTAGAATTTAGGATGGGTGATGGCAGAACTATACACACACACACACACACACACACACACACCCACACACCACAGAGAAAGATTTTATTTAAAACAGAAGACTTGGTATGCTAAATATTTCTCATTTGCCTCTGCAGATGCACTCTTTATCCCTCTCTTCTTCCCTAAGTGCCCCAAATGACTGGCATTGGTAGACGACATCACTGATCTCCTTCACAGTCTGGCTTGTGTTGGGTTCAGCCAATGGATGACAATGTTGGGTAAGCAGATGGCAATAGAAGAGCAAGGTCAGGGGAACTCTTCCCCTGGCTTGTTTGTGCTGCCCTACACAGGCCTGCCCCAAAGGTCACAGCTCCTTTGGGGCAGGCCTCTCTTACAAGTGTTCCCTCCAGTGCCCGGTAGCCACTCCCTCCACCCTCTTGCTGCTTTCTGCTGCTACTAAGTTCCAGGATATTTTGCTGTCCATTGCTGAGTTTCATTGACCCTTTCCTATGTCATTCATCAAACTCTCCTCCATTATCCCATTTGAATATACACTATCTCTTTCTGGTGGGAATCTGACTGAAGCACATAGCAGGCAACAATAAGAAACGAGCAAAATTTACATGAATAAGCTTCAAAACACCAGTAATGGATGCAAAAGTAGGTCTAAATATGTGGGAAACATACCATATTCTTGAATAGGAAGAAGAACCGTAATAAATCCTTAATTTTAAATTTTGATTCTAGTAAAAACACTAGCAATACTTTTAACTAAAGAAACTAATCTTAAGGTTTATATAAAAAATATAACCAGTAAAATTAAACAGGAAAAAAACATGAAAAAGAAGAATAATAAGGAAGACACAGTTGTCCTCCTAATAATAAAATTATTACAAGACTGAAATATTTAGAAAAATGCAGTAACTGATCAAGAATAAACAATCCATTGAGATAGATGGGAAGTCTAAGCATAGATTAAATATAAAAATAATTTAGTATGTCATAAAAATATTTTACTATGTTCAACAAATGACTTGAGAACAAATCTGCATATAAACTTTAAAAAATAAGGTTATTTTTCTTAATCTCAGTTAATTTGTGCTCCCTTGTCACTTTCCCTGTTTGTGTTTAAGTTCTGAAGTTATGTGTATACCTAAGCATGAGAAGATTACCTAGTCCTGTGTATCATTTGAGCATGCCAATGGCATACACTAACATACCCATTTCTTACTTCTAGTTATTGGTACAGCAAGACATATGGAGACATGCCTCATCCCTGTCTGCAGGGCCCCTTCAGATTCAATACAATCTCTGCTACTTCTGTGAGACTCCTGAGGGTTGAATCTTATTCTTTATCCATACTACACTGTACTATCGGGCATCTCTGTGATGTCGCATCTCAATGCTATGAAGTCGTTTTTTCCAAAATATGGCATTTTGTGCTAAGAATTCTTATTGGTCCTTAATATGTATACATCTAATGATTAAATTATTATTGGTTATAGGCTTATAAAAATGACAGATAGGCTGTATAACATATAGAGCAACAAAACAGATGGGATCTTGCCATTTCCCCAGTACTCTTCCTAGGGAGCAAGTCGAGATCTCTTTACTCACATTCCACAAATTGGTCTGAATTGTGTCTGATAATTTTATTATCAGCCTAAAGAATCTTGACCCTCCTCAAACCCCCAACTCTGCTTTTTATTCCCTTAGGGGCTTAACACTTTGGAAAGAAAAGCCAGGAAGAGAAAGAAAAACAGTTTGATTTCACTAAATTTTCTCTCTCCACGTTCCTCTTTAGACAACACGGTCAGACATGGTGACACCTGCCTGTAACCTCTGCAACTTGGGAGGTTGAAGCATTCAAGGCCAGCCTCAGCAACTTAGGTAAACCCTGTCTCAAAATTAAAAGTACTAAGGATGTAGGTCAGTGGTAGAGTGCCCTGGGTTCAATCAATTCCCAGTACAGAAGAAAAAGAAGGAGGAAGAAGAGGAGGATGGGGAGGGGGAATAAAGAGCAAAGGGGTGAAGGAAAATATGGAGGAATTTCAAAAATCTAAAAAGTGCTATATTTGTCATATAAAAGATCCTTTAAAGAGACCTCATATGTCTCAGTGAGACCAACTAGAGATCAATTTGCTCACTTGAAAATAATAACACACAGGCACACCCACAAACGAGAGAAACCCTTGAGATTCAGTTCCTTGCACACTCGGATTTTGTTGAGGAATTTATTTAAAAGATTACCATTGCCAATGTGTATGCTCAATCAGTGCTACTGATGTACCCTATTGTAAGCTGCCTGGTACCGTAAACCGGGATAAAAACTCTCGGGGGCAGAGTTAAGCTTTTACTACTTTTACTTCTACTTTCTTAGAGCTTAAAGAGGGAAAGAAAGATTTTTAGAGAGAAAGATTAAAGCGAGCTTTTTTCTTCTTGTCTTCTTAGCTTAGAGTAGAGCTTAGCTTAGAGAAAGATTAGAGCTTCTTTCTTCTCTCTTCTTTCTTCCTTCTTCTTTCTTCTGTCTTCTGTCTTCCTCAGGAGTCTCGGCCTAACTCTGACCAGTCATTACTTCTTCTATCTGGTTTCTCTTCTGTCTTCTATCTGGTTTCTCTTCTGTAACCGCTCTGCCTACGTTCTGGCCACTCTGATTCTTCTGACCGACCGAGTGACTGCCGGCTGACTGAATTCTCCGTTCTCCTAACTCGGACCGCTTTCACCCGGTTATATACCTTCAGGTTTGCGGGTGCCTACAGGTGCGTCACATACATATCAGGTGGAACCCATGGCTTCCAGCTAGCTACAACAGCCCTTCCTAATTAGGGCTCCTTCATATTCCTTCCCTTTAGTTTAAAAAGGTGCTTTTGTTCTATTTTCTCTATTTTATTTTCTCTATTTTCTTGTCCCTACCTAGCTTTTCACCTTTTATTTTTGAAAGGGTGGATATTTGAGCCCTTTTTGAGAAGGTGCTGTGGCTTTAAGGAAGCCTAATGCTGAGGAGCAGCTAACGCACCTAGTTAAGCACAATTGCATAAGCGGCTTTGACTTTTTTTTTTTTTTCTTTTTCTCCTCTTCTTTATTTTTCTTTATGGCTTTCTTGCCAAAGCTCAATGGCTTTTTTTTTTTCTGCATGGTTTTTTACCATGCTATTTAATTCTCTATTTTCTTTTAAGCTCATGGCTTTTTTCTTTATACTAAAGCTCAAGGCTTTTTCTCTATATTTTTTATGGCTTTTGGCCGGCTACTCTGCTTCGGCTTTTGGCCGGCTCGCTTCGGCTTTTCGCTGGCTACTCTGCTTCAGCTTTTCGCTGTCTACTCTGCTTCAGCTTTTGGCCAGCTACTCTGCTTCGGCTTAATTCTTAACTGGCTTCAACTGAGTCAGAGGCTCTGCTCTCTTGTTTCTACTCTTTTTGCTGGTCTCAACTGAGTCTGAGGCTATGCTTTTTCATTGCTCTTATTTCTTAGCTTTTCTTCTCTGCCTGCCGAGCCCCGGACGGACCACCATTTGTAAGCTGCCTGGTACCGAAACCCGGGAAAAACTCTCGGAGGCAGAGTAGAGCTTTTACTACTTTTACTTCTACTTTCTTAGAGCTTAAAGAGGGAAAGAAAGATTTTTAGAGAGAAAGATTAAAGCGAGCTTTTCTTCTTGTCTTCTTAGCTTAGAGTAGAGCTTAGCTTAGAGAAAGATTAGAGCTTCTTTCTTCTCTCTTCTTTCTTCCTTCTTCTTTCTTCTGTCTTCTGTCTTCCTCAGGAGTCTCGGCCTAACTCTGACCAGTCATTACTTCTTCTATCTGGTTTCTCTTCTGTCTTCTATCTGGTTTCTCTTCTGTAACCGCTCTGCCTACGTTCTGGCCGCTCTGATTCTTCTGACCGACCGAGTGACTGCCCGGCTGACTGAATTCTCCGTTCTCCTCACTCGGACCGCTTTCACCCGGTTATATACCTTCAGGTTTGCGGGTGCCTACAGGTGCGTCACATACATATCAGGTGGAACCCATGGCTTCCAGCTAGCTACAACAGCCCTTCCTAATTAAGGGCTCCTTCACCCTATTAAATGGGGGAAATTCCCTCAGTTTTCCCGTTTCCTCTTTACTGCAGCAAAAAGTGTTCTCTAATATAATACCCTTCCTTTTCTACCACATCCATTTATTTGTACCTTAGGAATAAGGTTGCCTCCCCTTCCCTTCTGTCTCCTTTACCTCAAGATGGCAACACTAGAATCTTTATTTAATCAATTACCCACCCAGCTTGTCTGCTTGGTTTCTTCCTGTCCTCATGTCAATGTGTCTGGGATTCTCACTTTGTACCTGCCATCAACTCATCCCATTCACTGTCCTGCTTTCACTAACCTCATTATACTTTTGATAATGAAATTTGATATATATTTCTTTTTAAGTCTAGTTTCTTTTTTTTTTTTTTTTGTTTTTTGGTTGTTGATGGACCTTTATTTTATTTATTTATTCATTTATTTATATGTGGTGCTGATAATTGAACCCAGTACCTCATACATGCTAGGCAAGTGCTCTATCACTAAGCTACAACACCAGCTCTGATATATATATATATATATATATATATATATATATATATATATATATAGAAATTCAAATTCTGTAAACACTTCAAGAGAATGGTCATTCTATGTGTTCTTAGTGGTTCTATATAACCACACCTCTAATGGTTAAGATATTACCACAGTATTGGCTTGTAAAAAAGCAAAGATAGCACCATGAATATTTCAGGATTAGACCAGAGAATGGAAACCAATGGATATTTAAATCATAAGGAATGTATACAGGAAATTGATAGTACAGATGAGTTAAGATCTTAGAAGCCAAGTTAGATTGGTGAGACAACCAAATTGACACCAGCAGTCTTGGGGAACCAAAGGAGAAGGTGTAGTTACAGAAGGATCAGAATTAGATCACCCAGAAAAACCTGGAGCCGTGGAAAGGTTTATTGCAAGAGTCACAGAGGTGATATAGCCACTCCCAGAAAGCCACCTGGGAGAGGTAGAAGAGAGGACGATGGGGCTGAAAGCTCCAACCTTCCAATCATGCATTGGTGCCTAAGCCCCCACCCTCCTAAGACTATTAGCTGGGGGCTCTCGGTCTCCAGTCCATAATGTACAAAAGGACACTTTTACCATCTCAGAAATTCCAAGATTTTTCTGAGCTGTTTACCAGGAATGAGGACAAATACCAAATTTATCTTTCCCATTATACTATTGAAGAAAACCATAATGTGTCATTCCAAAATATACCTCTTTGACTTAATTACTGAGCTGAAAGCAATTAAGAAGCTGCATACAGAGGAAGGGCTTTCTTTCTACCACCACCATTCTTTTCCACCAAAAGACAGGAAATAAATTCTTTACCAGAGACAGCTCATAGCCCAGAGACAGCTAGCCTTTATCTATTACTAATCCCCTCCCATGAATTTACCTTCTCATAGTTTTCTACCTCTGAAAACCAGAAACTGCTTTCTGTTGTCCTATAACTTCTCTAAAATATCTTGTTCTTTGTTGAGGATCCTATATAAACCAGAGTTTTAAGCCACTGTCTTGAGTTATTGTTCACTGAGAGTTCTTCCAGGTGATGTGCATTGCACATTAGTAAGCCTCCTTGATTGTTTCTTTAATCTCTCATTTGTTATAGTGATCTGATCCAACTACCAATTTATGAGAGGTAAGAAAAAAATTATATGTCAATACCCTATACTGTTGTCTGGATTTTTTTGTCCTCCTAAAATTGATATATTGAAATCTCACCCCCCCCCCCCAAAGAGATGGTAGTAAGTGTGGAGGGTATTTTGAGAGGTGATTAGACCACAGGGACATAGCCCTCAAGATTGAATTTATAAAATAGGCTCAATAGAGACCCCTCACCCATTCTGCCATGTGAGGACAAAATGAGTTTTTAGCCATCCATGAGCAAGATGGCCCTCACCAGACGTGGAGTGTGCTGGCAATCTTAGACTTCACAACCAGCCTCCAGAACAGTAAGAAACAAATGTGTGTTGTTTATAAGCCTCCCGATTTATGAGATTTTGCTACAGCAATCTGAGTACTTGTCTTGCCTTCTTTATCCAGCCTCATTCTTGCTCCCTGACATTTAAACTACTCCACTATTCTGGCCTTGGCTCTGATAGCCAAATATCCCCTTATCTCTGGTACTTTCTGCCACTTTAGATCTGGATTCCAGTCTACCCTCACAGTGCACCAGCTCAGTTCTGAATGTCTTGCTTAAGAAAAGTTTCTGTCACTTACAAATGAAAGAAACCTGATCCAATTTACAAACATCAACATAATCTGTCATTCATTCTGTAAATCTTCTGTTTTGTGCCTAAGAATGATGATTTTTTTTTTCTTTTACTTTCCAATTATCTACTTATTTCCATCATTGGCACTATCTGTTGAGATTTTGGGGGGGATTTACTTGTCATTAAAAAAAAAAATAGTTGTGATACTTCATTGGTCCTTATGTTCATAAGAACAAGTACAGATAGTGCAGCTGCTGAAAACTAGAAGTGCTCTTAAAGGGGGCAGGGGGCAAAACATGTTCTCAAGGTTGGGGAAGCAGACCTGTGGACCCCATCCTGAGACTCAGGGCACTAGATTTGGTGGTGTGGTATAGCAAGTTTACAAATGGGCTTTCAAACCAAGGAACATGGGTTTGAGTCTATCACTTGCCAGTCCCGTGACCATCTTGAGGCTCAGTTTTCTCATCTTTAAGTGGACATTTTAATAGCCTGTCACTTATAGAGCTGTCATAATAAATAAGCTAATGCATGTCATGTAATCTCAAAAGTTCTTAATGCATATTTAGAATAATAAAATGTCAGCTACTTCTGTTTTAACATTATTATAAATGGCAGGGCCTGGGAGATGAAGTGAAAGCTGACATTACCAAAGCAATTAGAAAATAAGTAAAGGGTGAATTTATGGAATTGTTGGAATCAGTGGAAATGTTTGTCTATCATTTTTGACAAATTGCTGGAGGGATCCTGAGAACTATAGTATACTGATTCTAACTTTAGTACAGAAAATCTAGTAAACTGTAATAAAATTCAGAAAAAAATATACATATAAAACGAGAGCTACATGAACATAAATATAACTAAAGACCTGAAATCGTTGCAGGAAATAGGAAAATAGTTCTATAAGGATAAGTTATCCCTGACTTCAGCTGTTACCAACAATTAACCAAATATTTAATCCTACATGAAGATATAAGACATTTATAAAATATTTAACTACAGAGGCAAGCATAATTTGTAGCAGGATGTATGTAAAGGAAATACAAATCTGAGCCCACAAGTCACACATGCAGAAATACAGCTTTATTTTTCTGAAATTCAACTCACTTTGTATCTCAAAGTTTCTCATATAGAAACTAAATTGCAAGCATCTCAAACCCCATCCCAGTCCTACCTCTACCCAAGGACAAAGAGAGGCAAGTGAAGAAGAATTAGGAATGGTGACCCCTGTAGACAAGTCAGAGCATGAGGCAAAAGGAAAACAGTAATATTGATGTTATCTTTACTTAAAATTTTGATATTTCGTCATCATGCCCTTTTATATTCATTTTCATATTTCAAATAGAGCATTAAAATGTTATTTATCTTGATTACTGAGGGTTTTTTTTTTTTTTTTAATTTTGGCACCACATTAAATTTTGCACCAAAGATTTAAGGATGATGCTTCACTCACCTTATCCTAATCTCAACCCTTCTCCTCCTCTTTTCCCTGGGATCAAGTCTAAGTTCCAGGGCTTACAGTTGCTATGCCAAGATAGAATGAAGACAGTGGGATGGAGATGTTTGGTTGTTATCTACTGATAGTAGCTTACTTTGAGATGCATGGTACTTATTTGACTCAAGGTCACTGAAGCACACATATTGGCTGATACATTATCATTTGACCTGAAATTCAAGGCCCTTCACACTCTGACCTTGTTCAGTCAGAGTCATGATCACTTGAAAGAGTTAAAAAAAAAAAAAAACACATATGCTCTCCCACACCACCCTGAGGCTTCAGGTCACTTATTCAGGTTATCTGCGATATGTTACAAATTTTGTCCTTCTCTTCAATGCATGGTAAATTATTCTGCTCCTCCATACTGCACAAAGAAACAGGCAGAGGCATATCTTCCTGTACACATCATATGACAAATTTTATATTTCATGTGAAATAAGAAGATGGTGGGTGCTCAGCAGTTCCTCTACTTTCTAGGCTCCACATAGGAGGGGAGGGACCGACTAAGTAGAGTTTTAATAAATGTGTAACAATCAGGTCACCAAGGAAGGGGTTGGGGGACTGGTTTGTAGCATTTGCCCATTTCCGTGGAGAAAAAATTCTCACCATGGCTGATTTCAAGTTACTAATGTGATTCTAATAAACTCACAAAACTACTAAAAATTCAATAAATGGCCTTCACAAGATATAATTAAGCAGGTTCAACACACAGTGGTTTAGTTCCCCTTGATTATCAGAGCCCACAAAACTATCTGGGGTTGCTGTCATCCTTCTAAGGTTGCAATTAAGGAAGGAAAGAAATCAAGCGTCATCCTCTTATTTTCAGTGACATCATCACATGGAGTTTCTTATTTACCTTATTTTCTTCCTTCAGGGAATCAGAGAATCAGGAGATAGGAAAACAATTCTTTATCTCATTGTACAAATCTTTTAAGAATTAGAAACCAATTAGCCAAGAACTCAAGTCTTCTATAATCTAATTTATCAATGATAGCAGAATAACTAACTTCAAATAGAGGAAATTTGGGTAGGAAAATCCAAAGAAAACTAGTATGGATCAGACCTTAACATAAGTTATCTCACCACATCATCAGAACAATCATCAAAAGACAAGTGAATTAATAAACTCTTATATGACAAGTTCATTTGTTTAGCATAAATTTTTGATGTGCTATTTCAACAAATAAGTAAAGTGTAATATATGGTGCTATGTATATAAAGATAAGTAAGTCTACCAAATAAGTTCGCAAATCTTACAAATGTATTCCCTAATTAGAATACTGATTAGGATTTTATATGCACACTCACACATACACATCATACACACCATATACATATGTAGTTTATTTTAAAAACCACATATAATATAAACATAAAAACTATATATATGTGTATATATATATATAAACTTAGATAACAAAATTTTAAAGAAAATCAAGGTATTAATCAACTTTGTTTCACTATTATGAAATAACTGACACAGGCTACTTATGAAATAAAGAGAGATTTATTTTGGCTCGTGGTTTTGGAGCTTCAAGTCCAAGATCAAGTGATCCATCGGTTTGAGCCTCTGACAAGGGTGGCACACCATGGTGGGAGCACAGATCAGAGCAAGTGCTCATAACTTGAATCAGAAAGCAGAAGAAATAAGCAGAGTCCCACAGTACCTTTTAGGGGAAAACCCCCAGTGATCTAAGGCCCACCCACAAGGCCCCACCTCTTTAAGTCCACAACATGTCTCAATACCATCACACTAGGGACCATACTTTTGCATATGGGCCTTTGGGAGACACTTATCCAAACCATAGAAACAGGAAAGTCACTTATTATCAAAACCACATTTACAGAAGAGCTGTGTGTTTAATATGAGGTTTCTAGATACTGGAAATACTTTTCTTTCTTCCTTCGTTTATTTTTTTATTAATTTTTCCTTTGAGATACATATATATTATTATATGCATGTATATAATAATACATATTATAATATATATATGATGACTACAATCCAGTTAGTCACATCTGCTTGCTCTATTTCCTTGTCTTGGTGGCAATTTCCTTGGTGTTCACTTGATTGTTAATGCTACATTCATAGTTCTCATGCTTTTTTTCTGAATCACTGTTATTTTGTCATAATAAAAAGGTTCTTTCTTTCTTTTTATTTTTCCCTTAATTCCCACAGGAGAATATCTGATTGTCCCCAATTTAACACTAACAACCCGTTAAATTTAATTATCCTGGAACCAATGTTTCAGTGTTTATGATAGTCTAATCTCAAACAAAAGGATATTTATTCATGGATGAATTTTCCAAAACTTTAAGATATGTAAAACTGCCATCACTTCACCCAAACAAGCACCTACCCTGTTTTTTCACAGAAAGGACTAGTCCTGTGAAAAAAGGACCATTCAGACCTTCCTCCAGGAATAGAGGAAGCTTGGACCAGAGAGAAGAGGCAATGATCCTCACAAATCAGGGCATTGGAGTGAGAATATTTCCATAAACTAAAAGGGAAGCAACACAAGGAAAATCTGCAAAAATTTAAGGGAGTATAATCAGGGAGTATAATCTAGATGTTCAAGGGGCTCATGTCACATTTCTGACTTGGCTAACTACTAATTACAACTCAAAGCAACTCACTCCATGGCTGTGAGTCTACCTCCTTGTCTGTAACAAGAAAGTAATAACTTCCAGCACCTTGGGAGATTCTTATAGGGCTATAATAATGAATGCTAAGTGTGTGGTAAAATATAAGAGAACATGATTATAGCAATATACTTACTCATTTTAACAAAACTTCATGGTAAACCAATTTGGATGTGTTTTTGTCATCTTTTTTCTTGCTGTGACCAAAAGACCTGACAAAAACAATTTTAGACAAGGAACTTTATTTGACACTCAGTTTCAGAAGTTCAGTCCATCTTCATTGCTCTATTCCCCAGTGAGGTGAAGCATCATGACAGAAGGATGTGGAGGAGAAAAGCAGCTCAGGACATGACAATCACGAAGCAGAGAGAGCTCCTTACCACGGACATAATATATACCCCAAAGGCAAACCCCAGTGACACCCTCCTCCAGCCACACCCTACCTTCCTACAGTTACCACATATTGAATTCCTATCAGTGGATTACTGCACTGATTGAGTTAAGGCTCTTATAACCCAATTATTTCAACTCTCAATCTTCTAGTAGTCTCACACGTGAGCTTTTGGGTGATACCTCATATGTATACCATAACAGAATGTTTTCTAGATTCGGTTTGTTGACATTTTACAGTGGAAACTCCCCAGAAGTCACTACTGTGTATCAACCAGAAACAGATGCCTGTGCACAACTTTAGGTTGTTCATGTTGGGTGTGAAAAAAAAAATGTGTGTACGTATTGAAAATGTCTAGGAAGATTTGATTTCATAGTGGTTATCTGGGTGGTTGGGATTTTTCTTCTGTACTTCACACTTTGTATTGCTGGAATGTTTTGACTATTTATTCTTTTGAATCATAAGAAAATAAATACATTTTTACCTTAAAAAAAAAAGGCAGAATAGGGAAGGTCACTTTCCTGGCTGCTTTGTAGTTTGAAACCAAGAAAGTAGATGGGCAAAAGTGGGTTAATAAAAAAAAAGAGGGGGACAGGGGACTTTATGGAATTTAATACTGGACAGTCAAAGCAAATTGGGGACTCAGGAGTTTGGATATAATAAAATAAGGAAGAAATCTCCAGCCCACAGCTGCTGCTGCTGCAGCCAGAGGCACTAGCTAAAGTGGTCCCTCTGCCAGCAAAGTGGAGGGATAATAGAATTAAAGGAACACTCATTTTTAAGTGGCCTGAGCCATGTCTGGGTACAGAGAGTTTAAAGATCAAAGACACTGCCCAAGGAAACTGAAAGCCATGTTTCACAATATCCATGTGTGGGAAAGAAGCTGCATCTCTCCCAGCTGCATGTAGAGGACAGAGGAAGGAAACATTTTGCAGCCATGGCACAGAGGTCAGCAGCTGGGGGAGCCACTTCCTGCCAAACCAAAGTTTGGACCAAAATATAGGCCTGGCACACCCACACTGCACAACATAGTGTGCCTAAGTGATCAGGAAAAAATCAAACATGGAGACATTTATATAGGGGACTACTGGTCATGGAAACCCACCCAGGTCTCCCCCCTCCCCCTCCCATCTGGCTACTTATAGAACCTGCTGGGAGAGATGCACCTGGCCAGGAATTCAAAAGGGCAGGGGTGGGAGAGATTATGTGTGGAGACTGAACCTAAGACCAGGAAATGAATGTGGGATCTGCAGGTGACAGAGTGAACTAAAAATTGGCTCTTCCATCACACTAGTGAAACCCAGGGGAGATCCGGGGTTGCAGTCTTCCAGCATGGACTAGCAATTGCTAGGCCCTGGAGATGCACTGATTTTGAACTCTTCAGATGAACTGGCATTCAGCAAAGAACCTGGGGCATACCTAAACCTAAACTCTGCTTCCAGAGTCTGCACTGATTGTTGTTATTGTCTTCCCCAAACAGTGAGGTACCGGAAACCTTCAGGGACACTATAAGCACACAAGGTATAAACTCTACTTCCTCAGATACGTGCTGCTAACATGGGTAGACATGCAAACAACATGAAAAAGTAAGGAAACAAGTCACCCTAAACAAACCAAGATACTTCAATAACATAATCTACCAATACCACACTGGAAGAAATGTCAGAGAAGGAGTTGAGAATGTACATAGTTAAACTGATTTGTGATGTAAAGGATGATGTACTGAGTGAAAAATACAGGAATTGAAAAATCATTACAATAAAGAGATAAAGATTCTGAAAAAAAATCAAGCAGAAATCCTAGTCAATGGAAAGCATCACCAACAAATTAAACTGCTTGGAAGACAGAACCTCAAGCAATGAAGACAAAACATATAATTTTAAAAATAAAGTTGACCACACAGAGAAGATGTTAAGAAACCATGAACAGAACTTCCAAGAAGTAGAGGACAATATGAAAAGACAAAATTAAAGATTTATTGGGACAAATGAAAGCTAGGAGATACAAACCAAAATAATGCAAAATTTTTTCAATGAAATAATACAGAAAATTTCCCAAATCTAAAAAATGGAATAGAAAATCAAAAACAAGAGGCTTTTAGGACTACAAACATACAAAATTTTACAAATGACCCACACCAAGACACATTATTATGAAGATGCCTAATATATGGAATAAGGATAGAAATTTAAAGTCTGCCAGAGAAAAATGACAGGTCACATTTAGAGGGAAATTTCTGGGATTTCTTAACCCAGACTCTCAAAGCTAAAAGGTCTTGGAAGCATATATACCAAGCTCTGAAAGAAAATGGAGATCAGTCAAGGATACTATATCCAGCAAAATTAAACTTCAGAATTGATGATGAAATAAAACTTTCCATGATAAACAAAAGTTAAAAGAATTCACAACTAGAAAGCCTGCACTACAAAATATACTCAATATAATATTTCATGAAGAATAAATTTTTAAAAAGTGAAAATCATCAAAAGGAGTAACTACACTATCATTTCTGTTTATTGTGACAATATTGTAGATGTCATAGCAGAAACTATTTGGTTTAATGCTGTATATTGTTTGCATTGATTTTTGTTATTATTTGTCTCCCCCAAACAGTGAGGTACTTGGAAAGAAGAATAGTCAATCAAAGGAGAAACTAATTCAAATTAAAACCAGAAATAAATCAAAATAAGAGGGAATAAAAATCATTTCCCAATAATAACATTGAATGAAGGGACTGGGGTTGTGGCTCAGCGGTAGAGCGCTCACCTAGTACATGCATGACCCAGATTCAATCCTCAGCACCACGTAAAAATAAAGGCATTGTGTACAACTAAAACAAATAAATAAATATTAAAAAAAAATAACATTGAATGTAAATGGCCTAAAATCATCAATCAAAAAGCAGAGACTGGCAGATTGGATTAAAAAACAAGACCCAACAATATGCTGTCTCCAAGAGACTCACCTCATAGGCAAAGATATCTACAGACTCAAGGTAAAAGGATGGGAAAAAACTTATCATTCACATGGACCTTTTAAAATAGCAGGGTTTTTTATCCTCATATCAGATAAAGTGGATTTCAAGTCAAAGTTAATCAGAAGGGACAAAGAAGGATATTTCATACTGCATAAGGGAATTGGGCAGCAAGACATAACAATCATAAATATTTATGCCCCAAACAATGAAGCATCCATGTACATCAAACAATCCCTTCTCAATTTCAAGAATCAAATAGACAACACAATAATACTGGGTGACTTTAACATACCTATCTCACCAATGGATAGATTTGCCTAACAAAAACTAAATAAAGAAGCTATAGAACTAAAAAATATAATTAATAATTAAGACTTAAAGAACATATATAAGCCGGGCATGGTGGTGCATGCCTGTAATCCCAGCACTTTGGGAGGCTGAGGCAGGAGGATCATGAGTTCAAAGCCAGCCTCAGCAACGGCGAGACACTTAGCAACTCAGTGAGACCTTGTCTCTAATAAAATACAAAAAAGGGTTGGGGATGTGACCCAGTGGTTGAGTGCCCTGAGTTCACTCCCCAGTACCAAAAAAAAAGGACATATATAGAACAATAGAACATTTCATCCATCAATGACTGAATACACTTTCTTCTCAGCAGCACATAGATCTTTCTCTAAAATAGACTTCATCTTAGGCCACAAAGCAACTCTTAGCTAATACAAAAAAATTGAGATAATACCTTGCATCCTATCAGATCATAATGGAATGAAATTAGATTAAATTTAATTTGAAAAATAGAAGCTACTCTAACACCTGGAGACTTCATAATATGCAATTGAATAACCAATGGATAGCTAAAAGAATCAGGAATGAAATTAAAAAATATATACAGTTAAATGAAAATAGTGATACAACAAATTAAAATCTCTGGGACACTATGAAAGCATTTCTAAGAGGAAAGTTTATGCCATTGAACTCATTCATTAAAAAAAATAGAAAGTCACCAAATAAATAACTTAACATTACATCTCAAATACCTAGAAAGAGAAGAACAAATCAACATCCGAAAGCAGTAGAAGACAAGAAATAATTAAAATTGTCAGAATATTATAAGGATTGAAGTCTTTAGCCCCTCATACATGGTATGGACCTCCTTTGTTCAGCAAAAGAGGCCAGAGGGGCCTACCTCAATGAGGAGACTAGATTGGGAAAGTAAAGGCCGCTGATATTCCCTCCCCCGCCTTTAGAAGGCCCAGGAACATACCAGGGAGCCCGGTCACCGGTCAGTGCAGGAACTCAGTTTATTGAGGAAGTTGGACAGTTGCAGTATTTCTCATCCGGATATTGAGCTCAATCTCCAACCCGTTAGTTCGGGGCTGTGAATCTGAGTTCTCCCTAACCAGGGATTGAGCCTGATAATCTGAGTTCTCCTTGGTCACGCAAATGAGTTTGAGCCCAAGCTCCTTCCAGTTAAATGCCTGGAAGTTTGAACTTGGCTCCTCTTTGCTGATGAGATGCCACTTTTATGCAACTATGTAAGATGCTCTTGATGTATTTCTTCTGCTCTTGATGTATTTCTACTGCTTTTGATGTATTTCTGCTGTATGACCACCAGGTTCTAATACATTTAATTATCAAAAGTAAAACCAGTTCTATGGCCCTGTGGAATCTAGCCAGAAGCTAGCTAAACTAGCAAGATAGGTTTTTTTCAGCTAAGATTAGCTTTTGCAAATAGCCCCTCCCTACAGGGTGTAGCATTACCCATTGAATAGCAAATGGTCTTTTGTGTCTGTAAAAGACTCTCCCTTATCCTTCAGCAAATCTAGGATAGATAAGATTGATCAATAGTAGGTATTTAGGATAACTATTTTGTTTTTCCCTGATTGATCCTGGAGTGTCCTGAAATTCTTTAAAGTAACCTTCTATAGCTAATTACTGGAACTCTTTATTGTAACCTCCCTTACTGGAAATCTTTATTGTAACCTCCCTTACTGGAAATCTTTAATGTAACCTCCCTTACTGGAATTCTTTTTTGAAATCTATAGTTGAAATGTAAATTGCTGTTTGCTGGGATGTATAAAATCCATGCTGAAAAAAGTAAAATTAGAGAAGAAGGATTTCTGCAAACTGTCTCGTGTGTGGATTATTTCCATTTCGTCGACGTTCCCCTCCAGCATCGGTCGGGCTGACCTTGACATCTTTGCTGAAGCTGGCCTTCAGCAGACAGTCTTATAGAGGACATGGGCCAATCAGCAGAAAGATCATAGGGACACATAAGGAGCATGGGTGGATGCCATCGGCGGAGCCATTGGCCTATCCTTGGGGTGGTTTCAGTTCTCACAGCCACACCCCCTGCTTAGCCTAAGTCCTGTAACAGGGCATGGTAATGTGGCAAGCAGCCAGAAAGCCAGAGCTTTTCCATCCCCTTGGCAGACAGTTTAAGGTCCCCACATTTCCCCATTTTGTTTTTTTCAAAATGGGACTCCCCCATTTTGTTTTCAAAAAATGGGGTGGCCATCTTACTCGAGATTGTGCCTATCTTAGGTTGTTTTCCCTCTGGAAAATCTTACCCGTCTTTGGCTACCACCCTAGCACTTCAGATGGACACACCCAGGGCCAACAAGTGGCCAGGGGAAGGACATGGGACAGAACAGTCACCTTTGGGAAAGCTTTTCAAGGATGACTGGTTTAGACCTCCACATCCTGTTAAGGACCATGGCCAAGTTTGCAGGGCTTTCGCTCAGCATTGCTGAAGGCAGCATATTATTGGCAGACCACCAAGTTGTACCAATTTGGTCCAGTCATAAAGGAGTTGAAGAAGTTTGTTGATTACACAGGGCCCAAAAGTGAACACAAGGAAAATGACAGGGGTTTCACAAAGGGGAGAAGGTAGGGGAAGCACTCATTTAGTCCAGTCCAAAGGAAGCTGTATTGGACAAAGTCCGAACAGTTGGCACAGCAATAACACTTTTCTCCCAGGAATAGGCATAGTCCCTCTTCTCTTGTCGCAGAGAGTTGAAATACTGACAAAGGGAGAGTCCAAGGCAACAGTGCTCCTGATGAACATCAGGATAGAGATGATGAGAAGTCCAATCACAACGAGATAGAGGATCCATCATGGTTTTTTCATTCCTGCGGAAAAAGGGAAAAAAATCACCCCTCAAGAGCGTGTGCTCTTGGGTAGTCATTTTGTTCTAATTGGCAGTATTTGAGGTCCCTAGCAGGTACCCAAATAGGGCTTGGTTCTCCAATTGGAAAGACATATAGGTAGGGCGTCTGGTTGGACCAATGTCTCTGAAAGGCAGTCAAAGGCTGATGCTTGGAAAAATTTAAGCATCGCTGTTTTTAACTGATCATGGGGGATGCTTCCCCCTTTTTATTTTATTAATTGGTCCTTTAGGGTTTTATTGTGCCTCTCTATGATGGCTTGTCCTTTGGGGTTATATGGATCTCTGTGGTATGTTTAATGTGCCATCTTTTGAAAATTTTTTGTAATGATTTGCTCACAAAGCAAGGTCTATTATCTGTTTTAACCTGTAGGAGTTAGAAGAGGGAGGGTAAAGCACAGGGTTAATACACTTTTAAGCCCTCAGGTGGAGAGGGTTTAATGGGCCATTGGGTTGAGACAGTTTAAGTTCAGTTTAAGTCGCCTTTGCTTATTATATTTCTCATTAGTTATTATTAGGGGAGAATAAATCTTTATTTTTTCCATAATTTGCCATCTCCAAGTTTAGTTGAGAAACTAGCAGGCTGAATCAATGAGACTGAATGTCGGCATGGGGATTCCCCTGATAACATGTAGGAGGAGGGGTGATATTCAAAGTCCTAAAGCTCCTCTTGGAAGGGGCAATTTCTGGAACAGGTTGGGACAGGGGCAGGGTTTTTACAAGGGTTTTCAGTGGACAGTTTCTTAACAGATTTCAATTTTTCCCTGGATGCTGGGGGCCAGCCCCAGCCAGGGGGTACAACGCGAGCGCTCAGCGAAGTACGGAGGCAGAGAAGCAGCGATGGGGAAAATAACACACCGACACACGGGTCAGGCTGTGGAATCTTATCTCTTTACTTTCACTTTGTTGTAGGTTTTAAGCATAATTTTTGGCAGTACAGATTGTTTACACTTTCTTTGGTGATTTCATTACAGACATGACTTAATTTTTAGACATATTAAATTTTTTATTATATATATATTTCAAGGTTTTGAGGTAACTTGCACGTTTCCAAGGCCCTGTACGTGACTGCCTAGGCATATTAAAATTTCATCATTATTAATCTAATTAGTTTGGGTGAGAATTTATCTCTCACCAATTCCCTGAAACTGTTTTCTCTGTACACTATTTAGACTGTCTGATAAAAGTCAACTTTCTCTATCTGGGATTCCACAGCACTATTGTTTTTCTTTTATAGCAGTTGTTTATAAAACCTAGAAGCAGGGAAAAGAGGGAGGCAAGGCTGAATATTAGCTCATGTAATACTTTTTGCTCTAAGGGATTTATATCTACTTTAAAAGTAAGAGAAATTTATTTTTAATCGCAAAAAGACTCTTGAAGCTTATTAACTAGAAATTAAGTACTTATAGAAAAAGGTTTGTGCTACTCTTTTTAAGAAAAGATAAATGTACAGAGTTAGTCTGGTCTGTGATCTAAATAACTAAACAGCAAGTGAAATAGTATATCTTTCATGAAAAAGAAGAGGGCTTTATATAAAATGCCACAATTTGGGAATATAACTCTTTAACATGCACAGAGTTATTAGGAAAGTAAATATAACACTTGATGGCTTAAATTAACTCAGGTTGTGTTCTTGAAGCAATACCTCTGCAAAACATTAACAGGCAAACCTTAAACAGTTTAATAACCATTTTGAATTTGACTGAGTTATATATTTATAACCCCTGATTTTTAACAACAGAATACCCCTTTGACCAATGGTAATGAAAGTGATCAAGGATCATTCTACTTTTAGAATTATCAGGACATGATAAAGCTTTATCTATTTTAATAGTAAGAGCAACCTGATTATTAGCTTTTCATTGGAGGCAGTTTATCTATAGTTCAAAAATGCTTTTACTGAACCAAGGGAAATTTATGATGTAGTTTTCTCCAATTTAGATGAGTGAGGCCATGAAGACCTAAATAGCTTTTCCTGATTGTTCTATATACTTATTTAATCAACTTTTACAGAGCTTTTATATAATCCCTTTTTGTTCATAATTTTAAATAATTTTTGTAATAATTTGAATTTAGGTAACCCTTTTATCTCAATAAAAATATTGTTACTTGCAGTTCTCCCAACGGAAACAGCTGAATCCTTTGAGCCTCTGCATATACAGAAATCTTTTATAAACCTTTATATAGAATCATACACATCTGTTAACCACTTCACGAGAACATAACATTCATGCATATAGAATTAGACCTGTTGAAATTTTAATCTGTTTCATTGATGACAAAGACCAATTTATGAAAACAATCAATAATGTTACTCAATGTGTTAGAATTTGTTAGGACAAGAAGTTACCCTGGAATGCTGTTTTGAAAAGGGATGGTTTATTGGAGTGCCATGTGGCATGGTAGGGGACAAAAATGGCATGGAGGGCAGGGAAGGTGATGGCCAGGGCACCTGCTAGCCAGGTTCACTGGCCAGGCTGAGGCACCTGGGAAATGTAGTCTTTTCACAAAGTACCTGGGAGGTGTGGCCTTCCACCTAGGAGGCGCAGCCTCCTGCCCGGAATCCAACACAATGGAGTTTAAGGAGTTATCTGACGGCATATTTAACAGTTAGTATTTTAACCTTGAAAATTAATGTCTAACAAACAAAGTTACTTATAAATTTACTTTTCTTACATTTACCCCAGAGAAGACACACAATAAAAAGGCAGAAAAACCATAGAATATAAGACAAGACAAAAGGGAGCAAGAACTAGGATTTTTTTTTTTTTTTTTTTTTTTGATGTGGCAGTTCATTCTAGTAATCCAAAGGACAGAAGGCACATCCTGGGGCCTTGGAACTTCCAAGGTGCACATCCCTGGGATGGCATTCTATCCTGGAGTTCCAGAGCGAAGATCCGGTTTTAGAATTAAAGAACTTTTAAATCACGTGAGTTAAAGGTATTTGGATCCATATTTTAAATTTTCATGAGCGTTCAGTCTACACACACATAAACACACAAACAGAACACAAGTATACACACAACACAACCAAAACATCAATCTGGGTGCACAAAATCAGAACCATGAGCTCAAAAAATCTTAGAAAAATGACAGGCTGGTAAAAAGACATTTCAACCCTTTTTTATTTTTTCCTTTGGGGCTTAAGCTTACTTTTCCATTTGCATTTCAATGTAATTCCTGGGTAAGTCCTGGCTGAGGTAACCCCTTTTTTTTTCCCCTCTCTGGGGCTTAAGCTTACTTCTCCATTTGCATTTCAATGTAAGTCCTGGCTCAGGTCTGGAAGGGTGGGAAGCTGTAATTGTGAGCAAATTTTAAGGCACTTTTCTAATCTCTGGTACAATCTTTTTGTTACTCCTCACCAAGCCATGGGCCCAAGAGCCCGGGGCTTTGCCTCCATAAGGCAGGGCGCGGTGGCCAGGGTGGGGGGGAGGGGAAAACCTCTCGTGATGGAGAATTGAGCAAGGTTGCCCAGGCTTAGAGCTCAGGCAAATTGCCTTGGCTTGGCTGTTTTGGCACGTAAGTCTCAGCTCAAGGAACAGAAGTCTGTTTGCACTGCAGCCAGCCAGTGAGAGGATCTAGAGGACACAGACTGTTTGCAGCTGTTGGGCTCAGACAAAGAATGCAGGCTGCTCACAGCTGTTGAGAGGGACCGCGCTGCGCGGGCAGGAGAAAGCTGGCGCTTTAGCCATAGTGAATTGGCTCATCCCGTGGGTTGCCCCAGCTATTGCCCCCAGGGAACCCTGCAGGAGCCGGCGCATGGCGTGAACACCGCGCTGGTTGTGCCGAGCTGCGCTGGTCGCTGGCGTGTCCCGCCATGCGTGGTCACAGGAGATGACTTTAACGGTGAGACCATGGCGGCGCTTTTGGGCGGCGGCCATTTTAGGCGCCATTGGCAGCTCGTTGCCAGGCAACGACCGGATGCACCCGCGTGCATTTGGCCCCATGGGCGACTCTGGTTTGGATTTCATTTGCCTCCGACTGCAGGCGGCGGCGCTTTCGCCTTCGCTCCCCTGGCGCCCCACCGCGCGATGGCCTGCCCCGCAGTGTCCCAGCCGGCGAGGCCCCATGCGCGCCTGGCCACACCCCCAGCAGTTGGGACGCAAACTGCAAGCTGCACGCCAGGCAGGCCGAGACATAAGCCCGGGCCATGCAGCAGTACACTTTTTCTTTTCGCCAATCCACTGAACAGAGAGCCCCAGTGATGGCGGCAGCCATGCACCCAGGACAAAAGCCCGGGGGCACGTGGCAGCGGCAGCAGCCCACCATCTGTACACCCCTAGCGACCCCATGTGGTCACCGCCCACATGGTGCTGCAGAGGGCAGCTGTTCTTTGTTCTTAAGTTTGGGCCTGCTCTGAGTTTTTTCCGCACCCAGGCTGGCGCGCCCTTCAGTGAGCACATTTTTCCCGGATATCTTTCCGTTCTCCCCCACCAGGCACATACAAAAATTGCAGGTTTATTCGCACAGAGGTTCCAGAAAAGGGAGAGGAAGAAAGAGAAAGTGGACAAGAAAGAGAGAGAAAGATGTATGTTTGCCTCATTTTCTAGAGGATGCCTCTACTCTGAAGGCCCTATCTGGCTTAAACAGTTAGCCCAATCTGTCGAAGTTCTGCCCCGCGCTTGGTGCCACTTTGTCAGAATATTATAAGGGTTGAAGTCTTTAGCCCCCCATACCCAGGATGGACCTCCTTTGTTCAGCAAAAGAGGCCAGAGGGACCTACCTCAACGAGGAGACTAGATTGGGAAAGTAAAGGCCGCTGATATTCCCTCCCCCGCCTTTAGAAGGCCCAGGAACATACCAGGGAGCCCGATCACCGGTCAGTGCAGGAACTCGGTTTATTGAGGAAGTTGGACGGTCTTATAGAGGACATGGGCCAATCAGCAGAAAGATCATAGGTACACATAGGGAGCATGGGCAGATGCCATTGGCAGAGCCATTGGCCTATCCTTGGGGTGGTTTCAGTTCTCACAGCCATGCCCCTTGCTTAGCGTAGGTCCTGTAACAGGGCGTGGTAATGTGGCAAGCAGCCAAAAAGCCAGAGCTTTTCCATCCCCTTGGCAGACAGTGTAAGGTCCCGACATAAAATCAGAGCTGAAATCAATGAAATTGAAATTTTAAAAATTCTTAAAATCAACAGAACAAAAAGTTGGTTCTTTGAAAAAATAAACAAAATTGATAAAACATTTGACAAGCTAATGAAGAGAACGAGAGAGAAAACTCAAATTACTAAAATTCATGATGTAAAAGGAAATATCCTAACACAACTGAAATATAGACAATAATCAGAAACAATTTTCAAAGTTTATACTCCAATAAAATATAAAATCACTAAGACATTGACAAATTTCCAGAGACATATGATCTACCAAAACTAAAACAGAAGGACATAGAAAATGTAAATAGGTTAATTTCAAGCAATAAAACTGAAAACACCATCAAAAGCCTACCAAAATAGAAAAGACCAAGATCAGGCAGATTCTCAGTTCTACCAGATCTTCAAAGAAGAACTAACAAATGGGCATGGTGGAGCATGCCTGTAATCCCAGTGGCAAGGGAGGCTGAGGCAGGAGGATTGCGAGTCCAAAGCCAGTCTCAGCAAAAGCAAGGCAATAAGCAACTGAGTGAGACTTTGTCTCTAAATAAAATACAAAATAGGACTGGGATGTGGTTCAGTAGTAGAGTGCCCCTCAGTTCAATCCCTGGTAACCCCTCCCAAAAAAGTAGAACTATCATCAATCCTCCTCAAATTATTCAATGCAATAGAAAATGAAGGAACCCTTCCAAACTCATTCTACGAAACTAGTATCACCCAGATAACAAAACCACATAAAGACACACCCAGGAAAGAAAATTTCAGGCTAAAATCCCTGATGAACATAGATGTAAAAATTCTTAATAAAATACTGGCAAATCACATATGAAAAACGTATTAAAAAGATAGTGCAACATGATCAAGCAGGGTTCATTCCAAGGATGCAAGGTTGGTTCAACATAGGGAAATCAATGAACATAATTTATCACATCAATAGATTTAAAGACAAGAATCACATGCAGAAAAAGCATTTGACAAAATACAGCATCCATTCATGTTCAAAATACTAGAAAAACTAGGAATCATAGGAATATATCATTGTAAAAGCTATATATGCTAAGCCTAAGGCCAACATCCTTCTAAACGGAAAAAAATTGAAAGCATTGCCTCTAAAACCTGGAACAAGACAGGAATGTCCTCTTTCACCACTTCTATTCAACACAGCCCTGGAAACTCTAGCCAGAGCAATTAGACAGACAAAGGAAATAAAAGGGATATCAATAGGAAAAGAACTCAAACTATCCCTATTTGCCAATGACATGATTTTACATTTAGAAGACCCACAAAAACTCCACTAGAAAACTTCTAGATCTCATAAATTAAATCAGCAAAGTAGCAGGATATAAATTAACACCCATAGTCAAATGCATTCCTATACATCAGTGATGAATCACCTGAAAGAGAAATTAGCAAAACTATCCCATCCACAATAGCCTCAAAAAATTTTAAATATTTCAGAATCACTCTAACAAAAGAGGTGAAAGATCCATACAATGAAAACTACAGAACTCTAAAAGAAAAAATGAAGAAGACCTTAGAAGATGGAAAGCTCTCCCACGTTCTTGGATAGGCAGAATAAGTATTGTTGAAATGGCCATGCTACCAAACGCATACACAGATTTAATGCAATTTCTATTAAGGTTCTGATGACATTCTTCATAGAAATAGAAAAAGCAGTCATGAAATTCATTTGGAAAAATAAGAGCTCCAGAATAGCCAAAGCAATTCTTAGCAAGAAGAGTGAAGCCGGAAGCATTACAATATCAGACCTTAAACTATACTACAAAGCTGTAGTAACAAAAATGGCATGGTATTGGCACCAAAACAGACATGAAGACCAATAGAACAGAATTAAAGACATAGAGAAAAACCCACATAAATACAGTTATCCCATACTAGACAAAGGTGCCAAAAACATACATTGGAGAAAAGATAGCCTCTTCAACAAACGGTACTACTGGGAGAACTGGAAATCCATATGTAACAAAATGAAGTTAGACCCCTATCACTCACCCTGCACAAAACTCAACTCAAAGTGGATCAAGGACCTAGGCATTAGATCAGAGACCCTGTGCCTTCTAGAAGAAAAAGTAGGCCTAACTCTCTATCATCTCAGCTTAGGAACCAAATTCCTCAATAAGACTCCTAAAGCACAAGAAGTAAACTCAAGAATCAATAAATGGGGGGGGGGGGGGAGCTTCTTCATGGAAAAGGAAATACTCAAGAACTTGAAGGGAGAGCCTACAGAATGGGAGAAAATCTTTGCCACCTGCACCTCAGGTAAAGCATTAATCTCCAGGATATATAAAGAACTCAAAAAACTTAACACCAAAACACAAATAACCCAATCAATAAATGGGTAAAAGAACTGAACAGACACTTCACAGAAGAAGAAATATAATCAGTCAACAAATATATGGAAAAATGTTCAACATTACTAGCAATTAGAGAAATGAAAATTGAAACTCCACTGAGATTCCATTTCACTCCAGTCAGAATGGCAATTATCAAGAATACAAGCAACAATAAATGTTGGCAAGGATGTGGGGGAAAACATACACTCATATGTTGCTGGTTGTAAGGATTCTGGCTGTAGACATGTACAAGGCAGCGTTCCTCTGGTGAGCAAACACCCAGGGGTAACAGGCACCCTGTTATCCACACTTGGAATATTCTACAGTTTCTCCCTGGAATTAGTAAGATGACTAATACATACATGCTCAATGCCCAGCTGCTGTGGTAATGTACTTTGAGAGGAGGCTCTGTGCTAGAATCTTATCAGCCTCAACCTTAATCTCAGACACTCAGTTTCTGGGAACAAAGGAACTCTCTTAGACAACATCAGTATGTCACTGGGCCTAAACCTGCCCACATAACAGTAACTTTATGAAATGAGCAATATGTACTAATGATGTCAATGACCTAATGTAACCTGTGAATATAAATAAAGCTGGCAGCTCAGAGGAGCAGCCCCTTTTACTTTGCCCCTGCACCTTGCTTGCTTCTCTGTCTATGTTTTCTTTACAGCTTGTGGGACTACAAATTGCTGCCACCACTCTGGAAAGCAGTATGGAGATCATTCAGAAAACTTGGAATGGAACCACCACTTGACCCAGTTATCCCACAACCACCACTTGACCCAGTTATCCCACTCCTTGTTATATACTCAAATCTCTTAAAATCAGCATACTAGAGTGACATGACCACATCAATGTTTATAGCAGCTCAATTCACAATAGCCAGGCTATGAAACCAAGCTAGGTGCCCTTCAACAGATGAATCAATAAAGAAAATGTGGTATATATACACAATGGAATATTAATCAGCCATAAGAAAGAATGAAATTTTGTCATTTGCCAATAAGTGGATCAAACTAGAGACTATCATGCTAAGTGAAATAATCCAATTCCACAAAATTAAAGGTCAAATATTCTCTCTGATATGCTGATGCTAACACACAATAAGGGGGGTGAGGAAGAAAAGAAGTTCATTGGATTAGACAAAGACAGATGAAGAAAAGGTCGATGGGAATAGGAAAGACAGAATGAATTAGATACAACTTTCCTATGTTCATATATGAATAAACAACTAATGTAACTCCACATCATGTAAAACCACAAGAATGAGAAGTTATAATCCATGTATGTATAATATGTCAAAATACACTTTACTGTCATGTATATCTAAAAAGAACAAATAAAAAGAGAACAGAAGAAAAATGCATTCAGTATTTAAAGCATAGAAAGGAACTTTGAGAATAAACTCAAATAGTAGATTGCTTAATGTATAAAACAAGGTATATATTTTAAAAATTTTTGTTTATTGAACTATATCCACTAGAGGGCAGCAATACGTGAATTATATTTACTCAATATAGAAATTGGGAGTAAATTTTACACTACGTGCTGACAAATAGGATAGCATTATAGTACTAGACCACAACATTACTTTGAGTTTATGCAGGGGAAAATTTTTTTAAAACCTTGAAAAATTTATTTCTTAAAACTAAAAAGTCACTACTATCCTAATTCCGTATAGAGAAGTTCAATAATATGAAGAAATATGATCATAAGGCAGTACATTTTAAAGCCATTTTTAATTTAAGTCCTCAATACTAACTTTCATATTAGCTGAGTCTCCAGTTAGTTACTCATTGACCCACTTAACATGTATTCTTTGAACATATCTCGTGTTCAAATCATTGACCTAGTAATTAATGCTCTGAGATAAAACAAAAATGACTGCCTGCCTGTGTCATTATACCAGTCAGGATTCTCTAGAGAAAATAGAAAGAAAAGTATAATATTAAAATAGGTGTGGAATGTGAGTGTGTGTGCGTGCGTGTAAAGAGATTTATTGTAAGAAATTGGCTCACACAATGATGAGGGCTGGCCTAAAAGGTGACCATGAGGCTGGGAATCCACACAGGAACAAATGCTACGATCCTAAGGCAGAATTTCTTTTTCTCTCAACAACCCCAGGTTTGTGGGGAGAGGCTTTGTTTTGTTCTTTTCTCTTAAATTCTTTGACTGATTGGATGAGGGCCACCAACAGTATCAAAGTCAATCTTCTTTACTTAAAGTCAACTGATTGCAAATATTCACCACATCTACAAAATACATACATGGCAACACCTAGTTGAGTGTTTGACTAGATGCTGGGTACCACAGCCCAAACAAGCTGACACATATAATTAAACATCATTGCCCTTGTTAGCCACCTTTGCATCACTATGACCAAAACATCTGGCAAGCACAACTTAGAGGAGGAAAAGTTTATTTGGGCTCATGTTTTCAGTCCATGGTGGGCAGATTCCATTGCTTGGGACCCAAGGTGAGGCAGTACATCATGGCGGAAGGGCACAGCAGAAGGGAAATTGCTCCACTCATAGGATGACTGAGAAGCCTGGTGCAGGGGGGCATGTTACAGGGAAGACGTACCATTCCAGGACACAACTCCAGTGGCCCACCTCCTCCAGCCATGCCCCACTTACCTACAGTTATCACCAAGTCAATCCATTTAAACTAGGATGGACCAATTAGGTTACAGCTCCCATAATCTAATCATTTCACCTCTCAATATTTCTGCATTAACACAGGAGCTTCTGAGGTACACTTCATATTCAAACCATAATACCTTCTCCAAAACATTTCCCTGCCTAGCTGCCATTTCCCAGAAATGCCAACCTTGGAACACCACATTTTGAATCAAGAATTGCTCTTTCCAGAGGTCATCTTAAAATGCATACTTCTTTGTAGGTTAATACACCTACTTAGACACTAATGTATGAGTGCTAGGTTATCACATATTTTTCTCCAGACAAGAGAATCTGAAGTATTCTGAAAGCATGGAGTAGCAGGAAGTTATAAAATGCAAAAAGAAAGGGTGGGTGTGATTCATCATCAACAAACCTCCAATACCCTAATTTTGCATATAATTTTCTTTCTCCAAAAAATACAATATTCTCTGTTGGCTATGTGGAATGACATGGTAATTGTTTTTAGAAACTCTTTCTACCTGGTATCCCAGCAACTAAACAACTGCCTCATGATAACTTCAATCTCTAGCTCTTGTTCTATGTGTTATTCGAAGTTTTGGCTCAAAATGTTTTGCTTATTGTACTGTGACAGATTCCCAAAAAGAATATGTAACATGATTCTCATAATGAAGAAACATGAGAAAAACTCAAAATGAAAACCATCTTACTAAAAATGTAAGACTGTATTTTTCAAACACTATCAATGTCATAAAAGACAAAAATTAAAAGAAAAGATTATGGGAGATAATTAAAAATCAGTACATGTTCCTAGACTGGATGTTGTTCTAATGAAAGAAAAGAAATGCTATGGATAACATGGAGTCAATTCACAGACAGCAATACAGACAGTAGATTGGAAGGAGATGAGGAGCAACCTGTGCTGAGGTTGTGAAGGAGAATGACCTTATTTTTAGGAAGTGATAAGATTCAGGGGGAAAAATGAAATGAGCACGTGTGAAGAAAAAAATAGATGAAGCAAATATAATAAAATGTAAGTGAACCTGGAAAAGGAGCATACAGGTGTTCTTTGTCCTGTTTTCACAACTTTTCTTGTCTTTACCAAAAATGTCTATGCTCCATTGTAAGACATCCATTCCTATGTTTTAAATTGATAGTAATATTATTTTGAAATATCAATATAAGTATTATATTGAATGTGAGAAGTATTCAAATGATTTATGTTAAATGGATCAATGAGTAATCAACTGATGATTCAGCCAATATAAAGTTAGCATTCTTTGTCAATCATATTACATCATAGTCTGATATGAGTGTACTGGGAGGAAGTGGGAGGCTCTAACTCATCCCCACAACTCAGAGAGTGGTTCAGGGTCCCTTCCACCAAAGGCTCCACTCTCCTTTTGTCCCTCAGAGTCTTTTCCAATCATCCAGAAAATAAAAGAGATTTGTACATAGGAGATCTCATTTGGTTTAGTCTGAAAATGGTCCCATAATTCCTGCTCAGCTGCCATTTCCCAGGATGCTCCTGGGGCTATACCTACCTACAAGGGAGCCTGGAAAATGTACTCAACCTGGGGCTCAAGAAATAGAAGAGCATACAGGTGCTGGTGAACCTAAAATCTTTGTCATAGTTAGCATCTTATTTAACAAGGCTTTGGAAATGTTTAGCTGAAAAACAGGAGGAATAACTCCTCCTCCAGAGAAAAGTGAACTCAGGGAATGATACCCATAAATCCTGAGACCAGAAACCCCCTCACCCCAAAACACACACACACAAACTTTTTCTTTCCTCTTGGAAGACAAATAATCAAGATGGTGGCGAGGAATTGAAATTGGAGGGAATTTTAATATCAGAAACTGAATTTTAAGAAAGAAGTTCTGGGGGGTGGAGATATAGCTCAGTTGGTAGAGTGCTTACCTCGCATGCACAAAGCCCTGGGTTCAATCCCCGGCATTAGTTGTAGAAATACAGGTGCATTGACACCTGCAAAAACTAGGCTGAAGCTCAACAATGATGCACAAACCCAGGAATGGGTTTGCTAGTGCTATGCTAAAATATCTGATATTGCATCCATCAAGGTACTTCAAAAATTATATCTGTGATAAATTAATATGATTTCTTCAAAAATCATATTAATTTCTTTCAGTTTATTTTATTGCCTCACTAGATATTGTGAAATGTTTTAGACTGTGAAATTCTTTCTTATGTGTTTTTGTGGAATTTGAATAGCAATTATTTGTATTTTGTATTCCTTACATTTAGCTCAGAGTGAGACCCATTCAAAATGATGAATAAATATTTACTACTTGATTTGCTTCCACATCTGGAGTTGGGCAGGAGGGGTATCACTTTAGAATTCATGAGTTTTCGTAGGGAATAGCAAATTTCTACATTCTTCTCTAGCATATTCTCACAATCAAGAATTAATCACACTTAGTAAGAAATTGAGCATAATAATTGGAATAAAATGCTAAAGGCACTCTTTCATCACATTAATTTTTCCCCTCAAACCCTCTTAGGAATGCTTTGATGATCTCTTTAAAAAAGATGGATATGTCTTGTACCGCTATACCAAAATGAACATGGTGAGGCAGGATTCTATCTAAATAAAGGATCAGTTTCCAGAATTTTTTCCTCTGGATCCAGATGCAGAATGCTGTTTTTAGATAATGTCTTCCCCATTCAGGCATCTACAATAACATGTGGAACACTCTTTAACTCAGAAACTTCATGATGCCCCAGGGTGGTGGTACATGCCTGTAATCCCAGCTATTGAAAAGACTTGAGACAAGAAGTTTGCAAATTCTAGACTAGCCTCAGCAACTCAGTGAAACCCTTTCTCAAAATAACAACAGACTGGGGATGTAACTCAGTGATAAAGAGCCCCTGGATTCAATTCCCTGTACTCCCACCCTCCCCCCACCAAAAAAAAAAAAAAAAAAAAACTTTATGACAACGAAAAGATTAATTTAGACAGAATGGATTTGCACTGCAAAGTAAACATTATACATTTAGTTCACTGATAATAATTACATACAGAAAATGAAGAGTAAAGGCATAAAGGAAAGTTTTAACATAAACTTCCAACATTTTTCTCAATAAGTCTTTGGTGAAAATCCAAAGACACAGAAGATTAAGAGAATCATTGATATTTGTGTTCAATCTGTGTCTGATTTCTCTGTCTCTACCTTTATCCAATTTCTGTATCCCTTTGGTTAAAAGCCACATATTTCGTATTTTATAGGCATGTACTGGAGGTCACTTCCTCCTAGCAGAGGTGTTATGCTTACTATCTGTTCATGATCTTGCTCAATGTTGCATTTAATATCCACTCTGCTTAGACTGCTATTTGGCTAAAGCAGTTGTCTTTACTGCTCTCCAATGTATCTGCAAAACACCATCTGCCATTTTTCTGTTCTGGGACACCTGTGTCCTACAAGGAGTTTTTACTTTGTGTTCACTTCATGTTGAGGTATGGAGGGAATTTATTTTTCTCATATTTGAACTGTTAAAAGAAAAAAAAACTACCTAATGAAAGCAAAGCTGAAAAGATATCATATCCTGAACAGTAACAAGTATATTGTACGTAGACCTGGAAAATATCAACTTTTGGCCTAGAAATTGCAGCTCAGGAGTCTAACTCTTTCATACTCAGATGAGTAATATTAGCCTAAGATTTGTTTTTCAACATTTCTAGGACAGCAAAGTATCAGGGGAAATTATTTTGTAAAAGTGTGCAAAAATTGTATTGGTAGAAAATTTCAGGTATTTCAGAGAAGAATTTCCTTTCATATTTGGCAATCTGATGTTTCTGTATCTCAGATATCTCAGCTGAAATATCTCAGGTGGCAAGGAACATTTAATATCTTCATAAATTATTTTATTATGTTCACATTTAAAAGAACCTAACCATTTGTCTCAATAAATGTAAGAGTTGACAATTATCTTTCATGTGGGGATATGATCGGGCTCAGATATGAACACAATGATATACACTTAGGATAAATGCCATTTTCAGTTCCTTATCTCTAGTTTATGGTTTGGCACATTTTCTTTAATCCATTAATTCAGTTACAACACAGCTCAATGAGTTCAATTTAACAAGAATTAGTTGTAACTTCACTCTGTTTAGAAACAAACACATTAAACATATCTTGATGAGTCTTCCTACACATTCATGTCAAGGGTCCCAAGTGAAACTAGACAAGATATTCATCACCAGAATTTTAAAAACAACTTCAAATGCATCCCTGACTTGGGTCAAGAACTCTAATTGCTACAGGAAAAATGGATGTGCCTTAATTGGTTTACAAATCTTACAAGCAGCAGTGATAAATAGAGCCTTTCTTATGCGACTTAATATCATGAATTTTCAGATGATATATAAACATGGGCTGGTTGTGGCAAATGAGCTTAAACTATCATTTAAATAATATCTTTTATTATGAAAATCAAGCTATATTATTGTGGTAATTGCAATTTATTATTTAAGCATAGCAATTCAGCTCATTTGAGACCACCTAATCAAAATCCATACTGTATTTGTCACTGCCTTTATTTCCATCCATATCAAAACTGACATATGCAGTAGTTCATGCACTCAAAGATTTAGCAAATGTGTGGTCAATTTTTTAACCTCAAAGTAACTGGCTCTGTGTTTCATAAATCACTTTAATCAAGGAACACTGTTTCTAAAAATCTATTTTAAGTTTGTAACATAACCATGGTATGTTATGTGCTACTGGTGGTATGAAATGAATACCAAAGGCATGATCTATTGTATTAGCCAGAGTTCACTAGAGAAACAGAACAAACAGGATAGAGCGCGCTCTCTCTCTCTCTCTCTCTCTCTCTCTCTCTCTCTTCTCTCTCTCTCTCTCTCTCTCTCACACACACACACACACACACACACACACACACACACACACACATCTCATGACTCATACAATTATTTGGGTATATGTGCCAAGATCTGCAGTCAGCAAGCTAGAAATCCAAGAGAACCGATAGTGTGATTCCAGTCCAAGTCCAACAGCCTGAGAAACAAGAATGTAAGTTCCAGATGGAAGATCAAAAGGCTCAACATCCAGAAGAGCCTAGGGTTCATCTCAAATCTGTTATGATTTGAAAGTTTGTTTGTTCCCTCCAAAACTCATTTTGAAATGTAGCTGCCATTGCAACTGTATTAAGAAGTGGGGGTTATGAGGTGTTTGGGTTTTGAGGCTTCCACTCATTAATGATGTTACCAGGGTTTACCTTGGAAGAGGGTCTCTCTCCCTCCCGCCTCCCTCTATTCTCTCTCTCTTCCCCTTTTTCCTTCTCCATGTTGCCTTCTACCATGTCGTGGTTCCTACCATGTATAGATGCAGCAAAAAGGCCGTCACCACATGCTGGCACCTTAACATTGGACTATTCAGACTGCAGAGTGATGAAAAATAAATTTCTGATCATTATAAATGATTCTGTGATACTATATTATAGCAACACAAAAGGAACTAAGAGAATCAAAAGGCAGGAAAATATAGATATTCCAGTTCAAAGTAGCCATGCAGGAGGAACTCCTTCTTATTCTACTTTTTTCTTTGATTCGGGTCTTCAGTCCGTCAGGAAGGGCCAAAGGGAAATCTGTTATGCTCAGTTTACTGATTCAAAAGTTAATCTCAGTCAGAAACATCCTCACAGAAAAAGTTTGAACAAATGTCTGGGCAGCCATGGCACAGTCAGATTGACACAGAAGATGAACCATCACATCCATATATACAAAAAGCCTATCATTTAGGAAAAAAAAATAAGATAAACATAATAAATAGTGGTAATTAATGATGAAATAACATTCAATTAAGTAATAAATTGAAAGATAATACCTATAACTCCTACATAACTTCAGAAACAGTATAATCCAAGAAGTTATAATTAACTAATTGTATAATAAATGTTTTATTTTGGTACAAATGATTAGGTCCAAAGAAATAAAGAGTACATAAGGGTTGATTCCTCAACACCAAAAAGAAGCAAAAGATAAAATGCCTAAAAATGAAAAAATATATATATTTTTTATTGAAAAAAAAAATAAGCACAGAGATGAGAGACATATTGCTTCAGCATTTTTCCTGCCTGGATCTCAATACCATTTCATGCTTCTATATGAAAAATTGTTTCAGTGGAAAGAAAATGTTTTGTGATGCCATGTGTTCCCAAAATACCTGCTGGTCCTAAGCATTTCAGCAAATAATTCAGCCTTCTGGGAGTTCTTAGTCATAATTTTTTTATATGCACAGCTTTTCAAACATTTTTAGAGATTTTCAAGAGTAGGGGGAAAAGCACATGATGCTGAGCCAAATGATCTCTGAGAGTAACTACATTGTTCACTACTTTAGTTATCTACCCACTACCCACCCGATTCTATTCTTTCACAGCAGTGCCTTAATGAAAGAAGTACAAAGACTAATATCACATGTATTTATTTCCCTTAGGATTAGGCAATGACAAGTAAGAAATCCCACTGGCCAGCCTTGACAGCAATTTTTTTTTTTTTTTTTTTTTTTTTTTTTTTACTGACAGCTAATAATAGAAATCATTACACAAAAATTTGACAATATTTCGCTAAGCTTTCTGGAATGCATCAATCCAAAACAGCCTGAGTCTTCAAAGTAGGCAAAGCTGAAAAATCATCACCTTGCTTTAGTTTATGCTTTCTTTGGTAATTCTAGATTAATTCTTTGTTTTGCCATAACCCTCATTTTCTAGCAAAGCTGAATAGCCCAGCAGAGGCAAACTGAATGCCCCCTTTCCACCAACAAAATTGCAAAATCAACTCCACTTTTGTTAAATCTCCCAGCTGCCTTACAACAATGATTTTCTGACTGGTCACTCCCTATTCTGGGTTCAGACATATTGAAGCTATTCTCTTTCTTGAAATTTTCCTGTCATCTAGAACAGCCTTTCTCAACCAGCATTCTGAGAGACTAATTTTAATGTCACAGGTAACCTATCATATGTATAATGAACTACTTGCTTCCTTATGCAGCTAGAATGATAGCAGTTAAAGAACATCTGTGGCAGAAATGGGAAAACAGACACACATTCATTTCATTTTTTATATGGTGTTCCTCTTAAACCAAATTGAGAAACATTGCTATAGTAAGGAAGTTAAGACAGGTAAGTATTTAAGATATAGGTTGCTTGTCTGTCAACTCTACTAAGTGGCTTTCCTTCTAAAATTTAATTTTTAAAATACACTATTTTAATACCAGAAATTAAACAAAAATTATCAGATATACCAAGAGATAGGCAGAGAACCAAAAGTTTAGAAAAAAGAAAAAATAATACAGAGAAAATAATAAGATTAAAAAGAAAGCAATTATATTAAAATGTGGCTATAAAATGCTTTTTATTTGAAATAAGGTTTTTATATATATATGTATATATATATATATAAGGTTTTATATATATATATATATGGATTTGTTTTGTTTCTTGTGGTGCTGGGTATTGAACTCAGGGCCTCACTGATGCTAAGCAAGTGCTTTACCACTGAACTACATTCTCAGCCCCTCTATTTGTTTCTAATGCAATAGATACAAATCCAGTGGCAAGTGTAATAAATTCAATAACAAAATGAGATGGAGAGCATTCATAGTATTTTGACATATCTGTAATGCAATATAAAAATACCTATAATTCTATAAGTGACAAACTAAAAGATAATGCAAACATTCTTCAAGTTTAGACAATATCCACTATTGAATGATAAATTTCAAATAGAGGTTAGTGGGTAATAAACATACCTCACAAGTTGATCTATATCATCTTGTAGGACTTCTTTCAGTGAATCCTCTCCTGCTGGCCAATGAATGAACCATAAGAGCATGAAGAAATGCAAAAGAAGTGCTAGTGGGCAGCCTTCAAATGATGTACATCATTCCCACCCACGTTCCCCGGCCAGAACTTTTAGACACATGGTCCCCACCCAACTGCAAGGAAGCTAAAAAATGTAGTTTAACTCTGAACACAAGAGGAAAAAGAAACACAGAGAAGCATTTTTTCTGCAGAGACTGATCAAAAACTGTACAATTATGAGCAACTGGGTCAATATGACACAATTTTATAGACTACAGCAAACGTCTATGGAAAGTCAGAAAAGCAATAAGTTCAGCAAAGGAGAAAAATCCAAATCAACATCAGGTGCTGATGATCAATCTTCCCCTTAATGACTGTGAACTTTAACATTAAAATAGGAACTCAAAGAAGAATATACTAATATTCAGCTTTTGACTAACCAAAAATAATATGCTCTTTAGTGCACAGCAAGGAATTTATTTGGTAAAACAGGCTATTTTAATAAAGACAGGTAACCCCTAAACTTCATTCTAATACCAGGAGCCAAACCTGAACAACTCAACTTGAATCACAGAGTTTTACTAAGTTCTAGGATGGAGAGGGATTCATCTAATCCGGTAAAAAAGAAAGAAATATTTGGAAATGATTTCACTAGAATAAGAATATAACCTGGGTCTCTAAGAAGGAACTTGTTATCCCAAATTCAAAGTAAAGTAATGAAAAAATGGCAGACCCCCTGAGAGTCTCTGTATTACTTGAGAGAGAGCATAAGAGAGTCCAGTTATTCCTCACTCCTCCACCCAAACTGGAGTATTATAAGCAAGCAAATGCTAGTAAACATCCCTTTTCTCCATGAATAATATTTGGCATAAAAAAGAACTTGGAGGGCTGGGGTTGTGGCTCAGCGGTAGAGCGCTCGCCTAGCACGTGCACGGCCCGGGTTCAATCCTCAGCACCACGTAAACATAAAATGTGTTGCATTGTGTACAACTAAAGCAAATAAATAAATATTAAAAAAAAAAAAAAAAAGAACTTGGCGTTCCCATGGTTCTGGATAAGGAGTTTGGGATACTTGATGCTGAAATATTTAAAGAATTTGATAGTAGAAGGGTGAGATTATAGAATACAGTGCCCTGGAAAAGCCACATTAAGTGGAAGAGACTAAACTTCAAGAGGAGGTCCCAGTGGGAAGCCCAAGTAGATGAGGTGGGATGACCATACCTTAGATACCAGACCAGGAAAACCAGGGACTGAACAGGCTAACCAATCCCTAACAGAAAGTTGAGAAGGCAGCCCAACACCAGAAGATTGGTCCACACTGTATTAAATAATTCTGTCTTCTCTAAGGACAAACGTGTCATCTTAGGAGAAAGGAGGGAAAGGGGAGCCTTCAGGGGAAGAGGGGAAAAAATCTTGAACTTTTCACTGAACTCCACCACTCTAAAGACTAATTAATCACAATGAGTAAATCAATCACAAAGGAAGTTTTATTAAACCTCTAATAGGTCAATTAAGTGCTTCTACTATTCATACCGTTGTAACAGACATGGGTACACAGAGCTAGATAAGATCAGTTACAGTAAATTAAAGGAGCAGCATATTTTGTGCAGATCAATATCACAGTGGAATTTTAGCCTCAGAATACAGATATGAATAACACGTAGTTCGTATCATCCTTGAACTCATACCCTAAATGGGGAAAAACTCCATAAGAACACAACGCAATAAACAGAAAACTAGAAATAGGTACAAACACAAAAGAAGCACAAAGGAAAGACTGATCAGATGCATCTAAAAGCTAGAAGGAGGTTAAGGAAAGTATTCTTGGAAAAGGAAACCACATTGGCTTTCAAAGAATGAATAAGAGTCCATTATGCATTGGCAGGAGTTCCCAGCAGGTACATATAACAATAACCCAAAGTCACAGAAGAGTGGAATAATTAAGAGTACTCAGTTTAGTCTTATAATAAACCTAATTTTCAGACAAAATTCTGTTTTCTGGTGACTAATTTTGCAGCTAAGAGGATAGAAACTATTTTCGTTTTAAAATGTTACAATTCTATTTTTAAAAAGAAAATATTTAATAATGTATTCAATGTAATGGGAAAAACTGTGGTATTATTTAGCCACAAAAAGTTAGAAATGACATTTCAAAGATAAATTTGTGATATTATTACTCTTGTCCTCAATCCAGAAAATAGACTCTAGATGGTTACAAATACTTATTTCTAAATGAAATATTTTCATTCTCTTTAATTTCAAGGTCTTTAGTAATTTCCACCTATAAAGATTTGTGAAGAAGTGCTTGATGTCACTAATTAACTGTTTTATTTTGAAGTGTCTTCACTATTAAAAATGTGTGTCCATGTTATTTTACATCATTTTGACTATAATGTGCATTTTCTAAAATCATCATTTTTACACATTCCTTATAATTCTTGCTCCAAAATTATTATGCACCATACTCTTTAATAATAGGGTTTTTGTTTTGTTTGGTTTGGTTTGGTACTGGGGATTGAACTCAGGGGCACTCGACCACTGGGCCACATCCCCAGCCCTTTTTTTTGTATTTTATTAGAGACAGGGTCTCACTGAGTTGCTAAGTGCCTCGCCATTGCTGAGGCTGGCTTTGAACTCGTGATCCTCCTGCCTCAGCCTCCCAAGTGCTGGGATTACAGGCTTGTGCCACCTCGCCAGTGGTTTTTTTTGTTGTTGTTGTTGTTTTTAATGGCTGTTTCCTCTTATCTCAACAACATTTGTATTGGTTACTTTATTCATTTGGAATTCAAAGATTAGGCTGAAGAAATAAAATCGAGATTTCATAATAAAAGGAACATTTTAAACCATGGTAAATATTGTGTTTTATAAATAAATGGTTTGACCTGAGGGACTCTAGGAAGGGACTCTGCCTAAATATATTCCATTTATTTGCCAGGACACCAAAGGTGATTCTATTAAAGATTCACAGTTTTCAATTTCAAAAATGTGTTGGCCATCATTAATCCTATACTAAAGTACCAGTATCCCTTTTAATGTAGACATTAAAAGATAGTATCAAAGAAAAACTTTTCCACTTTTCCGCAACATTTTCCAACAGGTGTTTAGAACATGATTATGGTGTTTCTTGCTCATATAAGGTCCAGGAATATTAACATTATTTTTCTATCTTAAACTGTCACAATGTATATTAGCATATGAAAGACTAAAGAGCCGGGTGGGGTGGCGCATGCCTGTAATCCCAGCACTTGGGAGGCTGAGGCAGGAGGATCATGTGTTCAAACCAGCCTCAGCAATGGTGAGGCACTTAGCAACTCAGTGAGACCCTGTCTCTAATAAAATACAAAAAAGGGCTGGGGATGTGGCCCAGTGGTCAAGTGCCCCTGAGTTCAATTCCCAGTACCAAAAAAAAAAAAAAAAAAAAAAAAAAAGACTGAAAACTCCAACAACATTTGAAAAAGAATTTTCAACTCAGCAAATCCAGAATTCAATTGACTATTGTGGCTCTTATGCCTATTAGAGAATTATATTAACAGCTAGTTGAGAGTTATACAGCAAAAATTAAACAACAACAAAAAAAAAAAGAGAGAGATTAGGGTTAGGATGAGGCACTTGAATGACTAAGAAAGTGCTATTAGTGAGAATGGACTCTTCCCAAAAGAGAGAAACTGAATGTATTCAGCTCTTTTCCTTGGATGTGTCCTAGAAATTCAGACTTTCAGAGAGATTTTGTCCAGACAGCTTTTATTTCATCAGAGGGAAGTCTTCACATAATCCCTTGAGATGTATTTTAAAATTATGTCACTATTATGTAAAGACAGCACAGGAAACAGTCATATGAAATCCTGCACCTGCTATATGGAGGAAGTCAAGAACGGTGTCCATTATTCAGTGCCCCTGTATAAAGTACCACATCAAAAACACTTTGCAGAACTTAGTGTTAAAAACAAAGTTTTGCCTTCCCTAAGGACCTGTGATACTTTCTATTTTCTCAAAAGAAGCAGTAAGTAGTCCTACTTCCTTGGATTGACAGAAAACCCAAGGCTAAATGCAGAGCAAATGTAGCCACCAGGTAGGTAGGTCATAATGGCCTGGACATTTTTTCTTGACTCCACGTACTTGTTAATGCCCTCCTCTGTTCATGACTCTGACATTCTCATTCCCAATTAGTTTGTTGTATGTTCTTGTTATAAGCTTCTGCAAATCCACTTGGAATTGTGAGAGGGGATAGGTGAGGAGAGGGAAATGTAAATAAAGACAAACTGAAATTACTGGAAGCTGCCGGATCTGTACAGAACACAACACCACCTTACATGGGGACTAGAATATTGTTGCAGCCTAAAATTTCTTAGTATATTTAAATGAAGCATTTCTGGGTAATATTTACCCTTTCAAGATCTCCAAGGGAGACACATTTCTTTCTGAAATGTATGTCAAGAATGTTGAGCACTGGTTAAGGCTGCCAGATTCCACCATTGCTTGGGTTGAAGGGATTATATTGTAGATGGGCTGAGGAATAACACTGATGTGATTAATGAGGACACACTAGGGATAGGCCAGAGAATCCAAGGGTAGTATCCAAAGGATACTCCTTTCAAGGTCTACAGAGGGCCAAGAGAGAGTTGACTGCCGCGACTTGTGACTAAATCAGTCAGAGTCACTTCAGGTGAATTTGGGTTGGCACGAAATAATTACACACAGACAGAAAGTAACTTTTTCTTAGGGTCCAGTGATGGCTCTTGACCTTAGCAATCCATTGGAAAGAGAGAGCTTGCATCTGGATTATTTATTTTTATAGGGGGCACACAAAGGGAGGTTCCATGGAATGTTCTTTCCATATAAGACAAAGGGTCAGGTTTCAGGGGGTTGAGTCTAGCTTCCTGATGTCTTGGGTCAGCAGATTGATTGACATCTTGGTAAGTCACACCCATCTCAGGTGCTATGTGGGATCAAAAGGCAGAGTGAACAAAAAGTACACATATGTGCACAGCCCAGAGTAACAACATCAGTCCAGTCCACTCATGTGCTCAAAATGCGCACAGCTCTCTCACACACAGCCAATGGCTGGCCCATGTTGTCGCGGAAAAGGATTGCAGCCTGGAACGGCAGCGCCGCGGGAAGGAGTCCGGAGACAGGATGGAGACGAAAATATTCTTTAATCTTACAAGAAACTACAATATATCTACACAATAGCGATAACCCTGTCTTTTCTCCCTCTGGTCTCTTCCCATGCGCCCGAGCAGCAATGGCGCTCGCTCGATCTGCTGAGTCACCGTTCAAATCTCTCGAGAGCCTCGACCAAGTCCGCGAGATCCCGTGAGACTACGGAAAGCGGAAATGCCCAAAAATGTCTATGGCCCAATAGTCAACCGCAATCTTAGCTATCTCCGCAAACAGGGCTCCTGCATTTCCCCCTTTTGTTTTAAAAGAGGGGATGCTCTAGGACGTCTATGTGCAACCAACATTCTTACCCGTCATCGGATAATCAAGGCTGTGCCCTTGACTCCTGTCTTAGGTTGATATGTCGGCCACATGAGACTATCCCGTGCGACTGTGCCTGTCTTAGGTTGTCCCCCTCTGGGGATCTTACCCGTCATTGGCTAACCAGCCATCCAATGGAGCCCTTTAGGATCGACTGTGTAAGTTGACTAACAGCCGTCCAATTGTGGGGAGATGCTGCGGCTTTAAGGCGACAAGCCTTTTGGTGACGAGCCAAATTGCATAGCATATCAAATTCTTTAAACAAATCAGCTGCCTTAAGTTCTATCAAGTAACACACTGAGTTCTCTAAACAAATACCCCCAAGGTACTGTCCCATGAAGTCCCAAACAATGAAAGATCAAAAATGTCCACTTGTTATAACACGTAGATCTAGGAGGCCCCATGCATGCAGAGCAGAGGCCACACCGCTGGTGAGGTTGTTTGACATTTGAGCAGCAGGGATGCTTGCAGCGACCGCGATCCCTGCATCTGTAGCAGCAGCCGTCTTTTTTATGTCTAGACAATGCCACCGGCAAATCTTCAGGGCCCGCTCCCTAGAGACTCAAGCATCAATTATTAAAGGAAAGGCAGTGCTATTCCAGCACTGAGTCAAGAGGCGAGTTGTCAAACTAAAAAATAGAATTATTAGATTAGAAAATTAAAGTTGATTTCTGCTCACACACATTGCAGCCTGAGCTCCCACAAACATAAGCTGGCAAAACATCATGTTTAGAACAAAACAAAGAAAGACTGAGGGTATTTACTGTATTAAAGATAGATTAAAGAAAAACTAAAAGCACTTTGGAGAAATAATTTGTTTGCTGGAACTCTCGTGTTTCTGCATATACAGCAGTCCTTTACCTGTTGAAATAATTGAAATTAATCATTTATTAAACAAATGAAGTTAATAACAAATAAGCAACCTTATGTCAAAACACCAAAATATCAGGTTATACAGCCTAGTCATATTTTTCGCTAAAGAGAAATCCCTGGGACACCTATAAAACAAAATTGAAGGTACCTTCACTTATTAAATTATTTACCCAATTTGAATACTCTTAAACTTAAATGAATTAGAGTTATTTGGATCCATATATATATATATATATATATATATATATATATATATATATTCACAAGCGCTTTGTTATTTTTGATGTCACACTGGACAGACAGACGCACATACAAACATATATTTGTGACGTCACATTAACATGAAATTTAGACAAATACACAGACATAAACACATATATATAAAAAAAAAAAAATACAATTGTGTGCACACTAAAGAGAGATCTCTTCGTCCCAGCTGGGAGGAATGACACTTAAGTTGTGATGTATTTTGAAGGACTCTTTTAAGGGAATCATTCCATATCTTCATCATGGTCCTCTTGATTTTGTACCTTTTTTTATTAATCTTGATTCCTCAACAACTTCATCTTGATCCTTTTGATTTGGTACTTGCTTTATTAATCTAGATGGTATCCATATTGGAGAGGATTCATGCTTTGGAAAAACACAAACAGATCCTCTCCCCCAAATTAACACTGGATCTGGACCCTTCCATGTACCTGAAAGAACATCCTTCCAGTAAACCAAAGGTTTATGTTGTTGATGTGGGTTCCAATGTCTGTCTCCAGCAGAATAACCATCAGAGTCTAAAGTTAAAAAATTTAAGGTAAACAGGGCAACTGCCAATCTGTCCTTAGGATTTTTCCAGTTTCCTTCTTTCTGTTTTAACAACATAACTTTTAGTGTGCGGTTTGCTCTTTCAATAATGCCCTGACCCTGAGGATTGTATGGGATGCCTGTTTTATGGGATATGTTGAATTTTGCGCAAAACTCTTTGAAAGATGAGGACGTATATGCGGGGCCATTATCTGTTTTAAGCATTTTGGGGATGCCCAATGCAGCAAAAGCTTGTAAACAATGAGATGTGACATCTTTAACTTTTTCTCCAGAATGTAAGGAAGCAAAAATCATGCCTGAGCATGTATCTATGGTTACATGAATAAATCGCAATTTTCCAAAACTTGGCTCATGAGTAACATCCATCTGCCACAAATGATTGGGCATTAATCCTCTAGGGTTAACACCAAAATGAGGATTGGGCAAATGTGTCATACAAGATTTACAATCTTTTACAATTGTTCTGGCTTGCTCCTTTGTGATTTTAAACCTACGTTGCAAGGTGGTGCTGTTGACGTGAAACTGGGAATGAAATAAAGTAGCTTGTTGTAGCGCTGAAAGTATAAATATAGTTTTTGTAAGTTCATCAGCCTTTTGATTACTTTCATGGAGGGGGCCAGGCAAATTAGTATGTGCTCTAATATGGCCTATGAATAGAGGTTCTTTTCTTGCCCACAAAAGTTTTTGTATTTGATAAAACAATTTAAAGGCTGGAGTATGAGGTGCTATTGGTCCTGCTAACTCTAATTTTGGGACGGCTTGTACAATATAGTGGCTATCTGAAAAAATGTTTATGGGCTGGTCTCTAAAATGTTCCAGAGCTCTTACCACAGCTTCCAATTCCACAAGTTGAGCTGATTTGTGTGCAGTTATGTAAGTCATACTTTCCTTTGTAGTGACTACTGCAGCAGTACCATTTGAGGACCCATCTGTAAATACATTAAATGCCTTAGGAATAGGTTGATTTTTTTTTATTACCTGTGGAAATATAATAGGATGATTAATACAAAAAGATAATATAGGAGACTTAGGAAGGTGATTATCAAAATTTGCAGAGGTTAGAGCATCTAGCTATAGCCCAGTCATTATCATTGAAGCATAAATATTCAATCTGTGACGATGAATAGGGAGTAATAATAGTAGCAGGGTGAATGCCAAATATTTTAGTAGAAGTTTTAAGTCCTTGAAGAATAAGTTTAGCCACCATGGAGGTATAAGACTCAATTATGCTTTTAGGAGAGACAGGCAAATGTATCCATAATAAAGGCCCTTGTTGCCAAAATACTCCTGTGGGTGTATATTGTGAAGAAATAATAATCAATATCAGCGGTTGAGTTAAATCAAATCTGTCACAATGAGCTCCTTCGATGGCTTTTTCTACTACCTTTAAAGCTTTCCTAGCATCAGGAGTCAATGTTCGCGGTGAGGATGGATCAGGGTCCCCTCGAAGGATATCAAATAAAGGTTTTAATTGGCCAGTAGTGAGGTTTAGTGTAGGGCGAAGCCAATTAATGTCTCCCAGTAGTTTTTGGAAATCATTGAGGGTGGTTAAATGTTCTTTATTTATTAAAATTTTTGGGGGTCTAACAAAAGTATCCATGATTTTAAATCCTAAATATAATATGGGAGATCTGGTTTGAACTTTTTCTTCTGCTATATATAATCCGTATTTTTTTAAATTTTCTACCACATCACTGAATATATTAAATAAGATTTTTTGATTAGGGTGGGCCAGTAAAATATCATCCATGTAATGTAGACACATGAGGTTTGGATATTTATTTTTAATGGATTGGATGGCCTTGTCCACATATATTTGGCATATGGTGGGGCTATTAGCCATTCCCTGTGGCAAAACCTTCCATTGATATCTCTGATCAGGGCCATTATTGTTAATAGAAGGAACTGAAAAGGCAAACCTGGGGGCATCCAGAGGATGTAGGGGAATAGAAAAGAAGCAATCCTTTATATCAAGACTAATAACATGGAAATTTTTTGGAATAGCTATAGGATTCGGAAGTCCAGGTTGAGTAGGGCCCATGACTTGCATGGTTTTATTAATTTGTCTAAGATCATGTAATAATCGCCATTTTCCTGATTTTTTCTTGATCACAAATATGGGGGAATTCCAGGGAGAGGTGGAAGGTTCTATATGTCCTGCTTCTAATTGTTCCTGAACTAGTAGGTGGGCCGCTTGTAATTTCTCTTTAGATAGGGGCCACTGAGGGACCCACACTGGCTTATCAGAAAGCCATGGTATTTTCAAAATTATTTTCTCAGTGGCCCCGAAGAAAAATGTCTTTTTCCTATATGATAATGATTTCTTTTAGGGTTAAGCTTACCCTGTACTTTTTGATGATTTCTTATAGGGTTAAGATTACTCTGTAGATTTTTACATTTAACACCTGCAGGTTTGGTTGCAAGGTGTACTCCCATTTGTTGTAAAATATCTCTTCCCCATAAAGTAACCGGTAGATTAGGTAAAACATAAGGCTGAAAACGTGCCTTTATGTCCTTCATCATCCTCCCATTTTAAAATTACCGCACTTTTTTCTGGGAGGTTATTATATCCTAAGCCTCTTAAACTGGTTGAAGCTTTTTGCAGAGGCCAGTGTTTTGGGCCATTGACGTAAATTAATGATGGAAGAATCAGCTCCAGTATCTATAAGACCCTCCATTTCTATTCCTTGGATTCTTATTTTACACATAGGCCTCCTTGTACAGTCCCGAACCCAGCAAACCATGGGTTTCGAATCAGTGGAACAAAATCCTCTGTTGTTCCTATTTAGAGGCATATTCATTTTAAATGACTTATGTAAATTTGGAAGGAGGAGCAACTGAGCAATTCTATCTCCCTGATTAATAGAACTTATACTTTGGGGTGAGCTAAGCATTATTTTTATTTCCCCTTTATAGTCTGAGTTTATTACGCCTGGGGTCACTTGCAAACCTAATAAGCTCTCAGGACTTCGCCCGATAATAAGTCCTACAGTCCCTGAGGGAAGAGGTCCCCTGACTCCTGTGGGAATCAGTTGAACCCCCATTTCAGGTGTTAACACTATTCGGGCGGTGGAACAGAGGTCTAATCCTGCATTTCCTCCTGTTCCTCTGGCGAGGGAGTGGATGGGTAATAGGGATTGTGTCGGGGAAGCATCTGAGTGGATGCTTGAGGATACTCCTCCTCCAATGCCTCGTACATTTGTGGGCCCCAGGGCATTGGGCCCCTTGCCCCGTTTTTTTGAATTCCTGAATAAAGGATTTCCATGGATGTCAAATTTTGAATAGCATTTATTGGCCCAATGATTTCCTTTCTTACACCTGGGACAGCAACCTGGAGCACGGTATGAATTTGGTCTTATTTCTCTTTTAGGATTTTGCCTAGAATAGCCTGATTGATTATGACAATTTTGCCTAGAATATCCTGATTGATTATAATGTCTATGTTGAGCTCTTGTAAAATTTTGAGGGGCAGCATCTCTCACAGCTGCTGCAATCATATTCCCTGTGACAAAGGCATCATTTATATCTTTACATAATTGTATATATATGGAAAGATCCTTTTTATTTTTCCATGGCCTGATGGCTTCCTGGCAATACTTATTAGCATTTTCGTACGCTAATTGGACAACTAATGGCATAACTTGATCAATGTCTCCAAAAACTCTACCTGCAGTTCTCAAAAGTCGATCAGCAAATTCAGCATATGGTTCATTAGGTCCTTGAATTACTTTGGACAAGCTACCTTGTAGATCCCCCAGGTCCTTGTACAGTTTTCCATGCCTTTAAGGCAGCTGCGTTTATCTGAGCATATACTCCTGGGGTATAATATTTTTGATCCTGTACGTCTGCAAATTGCCCTTCTCCTGTGAGCATTTCTATATTATGGTCTCCAAACCCCGCATCTGCATTTCTTTTAGCTGTTTCTATACAAAGTTTTTGAAATTGCGATCGCCAAACCAAGTATTGTCCCCCACTTAATGTTGCTTTACATAGACGTTTCCAGTCTGCGGGGGTTAAGCTAAAGGTGTTAAGGGACTCCAGTATACTCAAACGTGAAAGGAGCTTGGGGTCCATAAGTCATTACTGCCTCTTTGAGATTTTTTATTGTTTTGAAATCTACTGGCTGGTGGTCCCTCCGTCCATTTCCATATTCAAATACTGGCAGTTCCCAACGTATCTGTGAGTTACCCTCGAGAGCACATAAGCGCTCAGAAAGACTTTTTATTTCTGTTTCTAGGGTATGCAAACGCCTAGTGATACCCTTCATATTTTCTGTAATCGATTTCACCCATGGGGGAGTAGAGGACACAAGTTCCTCCACTTGATGATCCCTTATCTTGGTCTTCCTTAATTTCCTTTTGTTCATTTTCTCAAAATCACCTTTAGTTAATTCCTCCTCACTACTACTACTCTCATTGGTCCTAATTGACTCAGTAACATCCTGAGTCCCAGGTTCAAGGTTTTGCAGCCTGGAACGGCAGCGCCGCGGGAAGGAGTCCGGAGACAGGATGGAGACGAAAATATTCTTTAATCTTACAAGAAACTACAATATATCTACACAATAGCGATAACCCTGTCTTTTCTCCCTCTGGTCTCTTCCCATGCGCCCGAGCAGCAATGGCGCTCGCTCGATCTGCTGAGTCACCGTTCAAATCTCTCGAGAGCCTCGACCAAGTCCAGCGAGATCCCGTGAGACTACGGAAAGCGGAAATGCCCAAAAATGTCTATGGCCCAATAGTCAACCGCAATCTTAGCTATCTCCGCAAACAGGGCTCCTGCATTTCCCCCTTTTGTTTTAAAAGAGGGGATGCTCTAGGACGTCTATGTGCAACCAACATTCTTACCCGTCATCGGATAATCAAGGCTGTGCCCTTGACTCCTGTCTTAGGTTGATATGTCGGCCACATGAGACTATCCCGTGCGACTGTGCCTGTCTTAGGTTGTCCCCCTCTGGGGATCTTACCCGTCATTGGCTAACCAGCCATCCAATGGAGCCCTTTAGGATCGACTGTGTAAGTTGACTAACAGCCGTCCAATTGTGGGGAGATGCTGCGGCTTTAAGGCGACAAGCCTTTTGGTGACGAGCCAAATTGCATAGCATATCAAATTCTTTAAACAAATCAGCTGCCTTAAGTTCTATCAAGTAACACACTGAGTTCTCTAAACAAATACCCCCAAGGTACTGTCCCATGAAGTCCCAAACAATGAAAGATCAAAATATCCACTTGTTATAACACGTAGATCTAGGAGGCCCCATGCATGCAGAGCAGAGGCCACACCGCTGGTGAGGTTGTTTGACATTTGAGCAGCAGGGATGCTTGCAGCGACCGCGATCCCTGCATCTGTAGCAGCAGCCGTCTTTTTTATGTCTAGACAATGCCACCGGCAAATCTTCAGGGCCCGCTCCCTAGAGACTCAAGCATCAATTATTAAAGGAAAGGCAGTGCTATTCCAGCACTGAGTCAAGAGGCGAGTTGTCAAACTAAAAAATAGAATTATTAGATTAGAAAATTAAAGTTGATTTCTGCTCACACACATTGCAGCCTGAGCTCCCACAAACATAAGCTGGCAAAACATCATGTTTAGAACAAAACAAAGAAAGACTGAGGGTATTTACTGTATTAAAGATAGATTAAAGAAAAACTAAAAGCACTTTGGAGAAATAATTTGTTAGCTGGAACTCTCGTGTTTCTGCATATACAGCAGTCCTTTACCTGTTGAAATAATTGAAATTAATCATTTATTAAACAAATGAAGTTAATAACAAATAAGCAACCTTATGTCAAAACACCAAAATATCAGGTTATACAGCCCTAGTCATATTTTTCGCTAAAGAGAAATCCCTGGGACACCTATAAAACAAAATTGAAGGTACCTTCACTTATTAAATTATTTACCCAATTTGAATACTCTTAAACTTAAATGAATTAGAGTTATTTGGATCCATATATATATATATATAATATATATATATATATATATATATTCACAAGCGCTTTGTTATTTTTGATGTCACACTGGACAGACAGACGCACATACAAACATATATTTGTGACGTCACATTAACATGAAATTTAGACAAATACACAGACATAAACACATATATATAAAAAAAAAAAAAATACAATTGTGTGCACACTAAAGAGAGATCTCTTCGTCCCAGCTGGGAGGAATGACACTTAAGTTGTGATGTATTTTGAAGGACTCTTTTAAGGGAATCATTCCATATCTTCATCATGGTCCTCTTGATTTTGTACCTTTTTTATTAATCTTGATTCCTCAACAACTTCATCTTGATCCTTTTGATTTGGTACTTGCTTTATTAATCTAGATGGTATCCATATTGGAGAGGATTCATGCTTTGGAAAAACACAAACAGATCCTCTCCCCCAAATTAACACTGGATCTGGACCCTTCCATGTACCTGAAAGAACATCCTTCCAGTAAACCAAAGGTTTATGTTGTTGATGTGGGTTCCAATGTCTGTCTCCAGCAGAATAACCATCAGAGTCTAAAGTTAAAAAATTTAAGGTAAACAGGGCAACTGCCAATCTGTCCTTAGGATTTTTCCAGTTTCCTTCTTTCTGTTTTAACAACATAACTTTTAGTGTGCGGTTTGCTCTTTCAATAATGCCCTGACCCTGAGGATTGTATGGGATGCCTGTTTTATGGGATATGTTGAATTTTGCGCAAAACTCTTTGAAAGATGAGGACGTATATGCGGGGCCATTATCTGTTTTAAGCAATTTGGGGATGCCCAATGCAGCAAAAGCTTGTAAACAATGAGATGTGACATCTTTAACTTTTTCTCCAGAATGTAAGGAAGCAAAAATCATGCCTGAGCATGTATCTATGGTTACATGAATAAATCGCAATTTTCCAAAACTTGGCTCATGAGTAACATCCATTTGCCACAAATGATTGGGCATTAATCCTCTAGGGTTAACACCAAAATGAGGATTGGGCAAATGTGTCATACAAGATTTACAATCTTTTACAATTGTTCTGGCTTGCTCCTTTGTGATTTTAAACCTACGTTGCAAGGTGGTGCTGTTGACGTGAAACTGGGAATGAAATAAAGTAGCTTGTTGTAGCGCTGAAAGTATAAATATAGTTTTTGTAAGTTCATCAGCCTTTTGATTACTTTCATGGAGGGGGCCAGGCAAATTAGTATGTGCTCTAATATGGCCTATGAATAGAGGTTCCTTTCTTGCCCACAAAAGTTTTTGTATTTGATAAAACAATTTAAAGGCTGGAGTATGAGGTGCTATTGGTCCTGCTAACTCTAATTTTGGGACGGCTTGTACAATATAGTGGCTATCTGAAAAAATGTTTATGGGCTGGTCTCTAAAATGTTCCAGAGCTCTTACCACAGCTTCCAATTCCACAAGTTGAGCTGATTTGTGTGCAGTTATGTAAGTCATACTTTCCTTTGTAGTGACTACTGCAGCAGTACCATTTGAGGACCCATCTGTAAATACATTAAATGCCTTAGGAATAGGTTGATTTTTTATTACCTGTGGAAATATAATAGGATGATTAATACAAAAAGATAATATAGGAGACTTAGGAAGGTGATTATCAAAATTTGCAGAGGTAGAGCATCTAGCTATAGCCCAGTCATTATCATTGAAGCATAAATATTCAATCTGTGACGATGAATAGGGAGTAATAATAGTAGCAGGGTGAATGCCAAATATTTTAGTAGAAGTTTTAAGTCCTTGAAGAATAAGTTTAGCCACCATGGAGGTATAAGACTCAATTATGCTTTTAGGAGAGACAGGCAAATGTATCCATAATAAAGGCCCTTGTTGCCAAAATACTCCTGTGGGTGTATATTGTGAAGAAATAATAATCAATATCAGCGGTTGAGTTAAATCAAATCTGTCACAATGAGCTCCTTCGATGGCTTTTTCTACTACCTTTAAAGCTTTCCTAGCATCAGGAGTCAATGTTCGCGGTGAGGATGGATCAGGGTCCCCTCGAAGGATATCAAATAAAGGTTTTAATTGGCCAGTAGTGAGGTTTTAGTGTAGGGCGAAGCCAATTAATGTCTCCCAGTAGTTTTTGGAAATCATTGAGGGTGGTTAAATGTTCTTTATTTATTAAAATTTTTGGGGGTCTAACAAAAGTATCCATGATTTTAAATCCTAAATATAATATGGGAGATCTGGTTTGAACTTTTTCTTCTGCTATATATAATCCATATTTTTTTAAATTTTCTACCACATCACTGAATATATTAAATAAGATTTTTTGATTAGGGTGGGCCAGTAAAATATCATCCATGTAATGTAGACACATGAGGTTTGGATATTTATTTTTAATGGATTGGATGGCCTTGTCCACATATATTTGGCATATGGTGGGGCTATTAGCCATTCCCTGTGGCAAAACCTTCCATTGATATCTCTGATCAGGGCCATTATTGTTAATAGAAGGAACTGAAAAGGCAAACCTGGGGGCATCCAGAGGATGTAGGGGAATAGAAAAGAAGCAATCCTTTATATCAAGACTAATAACATGGAAATTTTTTGGAATAGCTATAGGATTCGGAAGTCCAGGTTGAGTAGGGCCCATGACTTGCATGGTTTTATTAATTTGTCTAAGATCATGTAATAATCGCCATTTTCCTGATTTTTTCTTGATCACAAATATGGGGGAATTCCAGGGAGAGGTGGCAGGTTCTATATGTCCTGCTTCTAATTGTTCCTGAACTAGTAGGTGGGCCGCTTGTAATTTCTCTTTAGATAGGGGCCACTGAGGGACCCACACTGGCTTATCAGAAAGCCATGGTATTTTCAAAATTATTTTCTCAGTGGCCCCGAAGAAAAATGTCTTTTTCCTATATGATAATGATTTCTTTTAGGGTTAAGCTTACCCTGTACTTTTTGATGATTTCTTATAGGGTTAAGATTACTCTGTAGATTTTTACATTTAACACCTGCAGGTTTGGTTGCAAGGTGTACTCCCATTTGTTGTAAAATATCTCTTCCCCATAAAGTAACCGGTAGATTAGGTAAAACATAAGGCTGAAACGTGCCTTTATGTCCTTCATCATCCTCCCATTTTAAAATTACCGCACTTTTTTCTGGGAGGTTATTATATCCCAAGCCTCTTAAACTGGTTGAAGCTTTTTGCAGAGGCCAGTGTTTGGGCCATTGACGTAAATTAATGATGGAAGAATCAGCTCCAGTATCTATAAGACCCTCCATTTCTATTCCTTGGATTCTTATTTTACACATAGGCCTCCTTGTACAGTCCCGAACCCAGCAAACCATGGGTTTCGAATCAGTGGAACAAAATCCTCTATTGTTCCTATTTAGAGGCATATTCATTTTAAATGACTTATGTAAATTTGGAAGGAGGAGCAACTGAGCAATTCTATCTCCCTGATTAATAGAACTTATACTTTGGGGTGAGCTAAGCATTATTTTTATTTCCCCTTTATAGTCTGAGTTTATTACGCCTGGGGTCACTTGCAAACCTAATAAGCTCTCAGGACTTAGCCCGATAATAAGTCCTACAGTCCCTGAGGGAAGAGGTCCCCTGACTCCTGTGGGAATCAGTTGAACCCCCATTTCAGGTGTTAACACTATTCGGGCGGTGGAACAGAGGTCTAATCCTGCATTTCCTCCTGTTCCTCTGGCGAGGGAGTGGATGGGTAATAGGGATTGTGTCGGGGAAGCATCTGAGTGGATGCTTGAGGATACTCCTCCTCCAATGCCTCGTACATTTGTGGGCCCCAGGGCATTGGGCCCCTTGCCCCGTTTTTTGAATTCCTGAATAAAGGATTTCCATGGATGTCAAATTTTGAATAGCATTTATTGGCCCAATGATTTCCTTTCTTACACCTGGGACAGCAACCTGGAGCACGGTATGAATTTGGTCTTATTTCTCTTTTAGGATTTTTCCTAGAATAGCCTGATTGATTATGACAATTTTGCCTAGAATATCCTGATTGATTATAATGTCTATGTTGAGCTCTTGTAAAATTTTGAGGGGCAGCATCTCTCACAGCTGCTGCAATCATATTCCCTGTGACAAAGGCATCATTTATATCTTTACATAATTGTATATATATGGAAAGATCCTTTTTATTTTTCCATGGCCTGATGGCTTCCTGGCAATACTTATTAGCATTTTCGTACGCTAATTGGACAACTAATGGCATAACTTGATCAATGTCTCCAAAAACTCTACCTGCAGTTCTCAAAAGTCGATCAGCAAATTCAGCATATGGTTCATTAGGTCCTTGAATTACTTTGGACAAGCTACCTTGTAGATCCCCCAGGTCCTTGTACAGTTTTCCATGCCTTTAAGGCAGCTGCGTTTATCTGAGCATATACTCCTGGGGTATAATATTTTTGATCCTGTACGTCTGCAAATTGCCCTTCTCCTGTGAGCATTTCTATATTATGGTCTCCAAACCCCGCATCTGCATTTCTTTTAGCTGTTTCTATACAAAGTTCTTGAAATTGCGATCGCCAAACCAAGTATTGTCCCCCACTTAATGTTGCTTTACATAGACGTTTCCAGTCTGCGGGGGTTAAGCTAAAGGTGTTAAGGGACTCCAGTATACTCAACGTGAAAGGAGCTTGGGGTCCATAAGTCATTACTGCCTCTTTGAGATTTTTTATTGTTTTGAAATCTACTGGCTGGTGGTCCCTCCGTCCATTTCCATATTCAAATACTGGCAGTTCCCAACGTATCTGTGAGTTACCCTTGAGAGCACATAAGCGCTCAGAAAGACTTTTTATTTCTGTTTCTAGGGTATGCAAACGCCTAGTGATACCCTTCATATTTTCTGTAATCGATTTCACCCATGGGGGAGTAGAGGACACAAGTTCCTCCACTTGATGATCCCTTATCTTGGTCTTCCTTAATTTCCTTTTGTTCATTTTCTCAAAATCACCTTTAGTTAATTCCTCCTCACTACTACTACTCTCATTGGTCCTAATTGACTCAGTAACATCCTGAGTCCCAGGTTCAATTGAGACCATGTATCCTTGAAGTATCTCTAATAAATCTTGAATAGCTTTAGCAGCTCGGATCTTTGTCATTTTGGGGACGCTTCTAATACTCTCCTTACTGGTCTTAGTTGACTCAGCAGAATCTACGCTTTCATGATCGCCTTCACTGTTTTCTAAATCCTCCTCGCTAACGACAGACTCATCTATATCAAAGAATTCATCAAGAGCCTCGTACACTTGGGTCTTAGATATTTTCGAACCCATTTTAACCGCTCTGACTAGAGACTCCTGCGAGGTTTCTCAGTTCTTACCTGCCGTGCTGAATTCCCCGTACAGGCCACCAACTGTTGTCGCCGGAAAAGGATTGCAGCCTGGAACGGCAGCGCCGCGGGAAGGAGTCCGGAGACAGGATGGAGACGAAAATATTCTTTAATCTTACAAGAAACTACAATATATCTACACAATAGCGATAACCCTGTCTTTTCTCCCTCTGGTCTCTTCCCATGCGCCCGAGCAGCAATGGCGCTCGCTCGATCTGCTGAGTCACCGTTCAAATCTCTCGAGAGCCTCGACCAAGTCCAGCGAGATCCCGTGAGACTACGGAAAGCGGAAATGCCCAAAAATGTCTATGGCCCAATAGTCAACCGCAATCTTAGCTATCTCCACAAACAGGGCTCCTGCAGGCCCGCGAGAGTTGACCTCTTCTGCTAACATGCTGATCTACGGAAGTGGTTGGGGACGAGAGAGCAGGCGGGGGTGAGGGCAGCGGAGGGCGGTATGGGGGTGATACGTCAGCTGGATCGAGGGTGGAGACAGAAGGAGCGGAAAAGGAGGAGGATGGAAGGGAGGCTTTATACGCTAAAAGAAGGTATTGAGGCTTGCATTGGGTACACAGGTTTGGGTTAGATCGTAGAAGAAAGCCTCCACATAGGAATCGGTCCACTTCTTTGATCGCTCACAATAATTGAATAGGTCCCGGAATAAATTGGGATTGAACGACCCGTAAGAGGGCCAGATATTTTTATTATATAGGGGATAATTTGGCCAGTCCTGCGTACAATACTTAATGAGGCTTTTCGGTTTTATGTCTGGGATAAATTTAGAGTTTCCAGATTTTCCAAGAGACACCGCAAGGGGGAATCAGCCAGGAAGGATTTGGAATTTCCCATGGTTCAGGAATGAGGAAGAACAGAGAAAAGAGTAGAACACCCGGCCGGAGAGAAACGAGCAGGTGGGCTAAAACAGGCATCCCTGTAGTAGCCGCCTGCCGCAGGAGGAGACAGAAAGTATGTCCAGGTCGTCACCAGGAAGTACAATCTGTGGGCCCCTGTAGGGCCAGAGCTGGGGGTTACCTGATGTCAGGAATTTCCCGGAGCAGGTAGAGAAAGATGAGAGGGAACGGAAGCAGAGAAGCAAAGAAATCCCAATCCCAAATGGTCGATAAGGAAAAAAGTCCCTTGGGTGTCCTTTCTTTTTTTTTTTTTTTTTGGGGGGGTGCCGGAGGTCCACCGTGACCTTGAAGGTCTGAGTGGGGTGTGGTTCCTCCCCTGAAACACCCAGAGAGGCTGCCGGACTTTCAACAGTCAATCCCCTCATTCTGGTGTGTCAGGGTTTGGGCACCCAGGGGAAGGGAAAACTCACCAAATCACAGGCCAGTGGTGGATGCCAAACAGGCGTTCAAAGAGGTGGACTACAGGGGTCGCAGTTGAGTCAGATCGGCGATGGGGAACGGGTCTCATTGGAGCAGCGGGAAACCCTGTCCAGGGTTTTGGCACCAATGAAAGCGCAAAAACCACACCGAGACTGCATTGTAGAAAAGGGGGGGATTATTAAGGGAAGGGAAGAAGGGGAGAAAGGGGAAAGAGGGAAAGGGAAGAAGGGAGGGGGAAATAGGAAAGGGGAGAAAGGAGGACGGAGAAAGGGGAGAGATGGTGAGAAGATGGCCGCTAAAGAGAGAGAGCGTGTGTTCTAGACTGGCAGGGGCTTAAGTACAGAGGGGCAGGACCATGACTTGTATGGTCTGGATTGGCTCAGAAGGGAGAGCCCGCCCTGGGGCAAATTCCCCTGAGAGGCAAGTATTCCCGGGATCAGGAAGGGTGGGGACTCGAAGCCTGACAAATGTGGATTCTTGCGAGAGATGGGCACTTCCAGGAAGGCACCTGAGGGTATGGCCTGACTGCCTAATTGTATCTAACAACTAACAAGGGTCAATTAAGATGAGGCATGACTACAGGAGAGTCGAATCACACACAAACATAAACACAGCCAATGTATTTGAGTGAGGGGAAATAAATTTGGAGGTAAAACCCCATGTGATTGAGAAGAAACTGTTGGACAAGTGTCTGCTTAAAAGGTTTCAAAAAACATGCAAATATATAGTCACTTGGTCATCAGAGAAATCAGTCAGATACGGCTTCTGAAAACCGTTGCCAGCAGTATTGTCCAACCGTAAGTTGAGCCATAAGTATTTTAACAGGGTAACTTTAGATGAAAAGCACCTTTCTTTACTCCTGAGAGACTAGTCAGCGGAGTTAGAGTTCCAGAGCCTACAGAGTTGGAGAAGCTGTAACTGAATTGTTGATTCTGATTATGGTTTCCCAAAGGTACAACTATCCCCTGGTCTGAAGGGCTCCTTATATGTTGTAGCTTCTGGGGTATAGCTGCTGCTTGTGTGATTTTCTCAATGGAAATGACATCCATTCATTCATTTCAACAGCCACAAATCACTTTCCATGTCCCACCAATGGGGTTGGGTTATACAAGGCCAAATGAAGCACAGTCCCTGCCCTAGAGGGGTTAGTTAAAGGCCCCAAATTTCAATTTTTATCCCATAAATAGACTTTTAATTTCCTTCAAACAATTTGCCTTGCCAAAGTGGAAAGGGAAGTATGAAAGAGCATTGTCTTCTTAATGAGTGAGTGCCTTTGCTTTCAGCACTTGTTGGGGTTGTTCTTGAATGCTCTCTGAAACCTGAATTGAACACCCTTCACCATGTCTTTCCTGATAACCAGTTACAGACCACTGCCAATAACTCTGTGTTGTTTGGAATTAGTCTGAGCCTGCGGGGGGCAGTGTTGAGTAGGGGAGGAAGGTGGCTGCACTCTTACATAGGGTTTTCTCTAAAGATCTTACAGTTCTCTTGGGCAGTGTCCCCTACCCTTTCCTTTTCCACTAATTTCATCCCTTTGTCTCTCCTCCCCTTTAGAACTAAATATCTTTAAAAAATAAATCTGCTCTTATCTTTGTTTCTTTATCTTTCATTGACTCCTCTGCTTACTCCTTTCATCTCTCCAACAAGGCTATCTCAGCAATTACTAGATGTCCTCTGCTACTGTTTGGATCTGGGGTTCTCCCAAATGTTCATGTGTTAAAAAGACTTGGTGCTCAAATTGGTGCTATTAGGAGGTGCGGCCTACAGGGAGGAAGTTAGGTCACTGGCAGGTGCCCTGGAAAGAGATATTGGCCCTTCCTATCTCTCTTTTTGCTTTCAAATTGCCATGAGGTGAACAAGTTTCTCTGGCACATGCTTCCACCATGATATACTGCACTACCAGAGGCCCAAAGGTTCCTGAGGCCTCTGAAACTATAATCAAAATAAACCTTTCTTCCCATTAAGTTGGTTATCTCGGGTATTTTGTCTCAGCAATGAAAATCTGACTAATGCAGCCCCCCTGTCAAGAAATTTGAAGAATAATTTTCAATTACTCTATTTGAATACTCAATAACATTCAACACATTTGGTCACTTCCTTCTCTTAAAGCCCTCTTGTTCCCTGATAACTATTAAACTAGATTCTCCTGGGTTTGTTCTTTTCTTGTTCTCTGGCCATTACTTCTCATTCTCCTCTCTTGGTACCTCTTCCATCTTTGCCTGAAAATTATACATTGGGTTCCCTCAGAAAAGCACCCCAGACCTTCTTCTAACCTCACTCTCCATTCTCACACAGAGGCAGGATTTGTTAGCAAAGATCACTTCACTCCATAGCTTCCATAAGTACCTCTTTGCCAATAATCTCAACTTTGTATTTCCAGCCTAGAGCTTCCTTTTTAAGACAAATTCATGTGCCCACAGTCTATGCAACAGCTTTATTTGTATGTTTTATAGGCACCTCATTATTTAATATATTCAAAACTAAATTTGAGACTTGCTTTTCCAGCAGTGTTAACTATCTCATTAAATTGCTCAAGTCAGAAACCCAGGCATCTTTGCCTCTGTTATCTCCACTGCTCCTCATATCTGCCCATCCACTAAAGGCTACCAATTCTATCTTCTAAATACATCTCAAATCACATCTGCTTCTCTTCACTGCAAGGACACCACCATCAGCCAGGAATCTTCATTTGGACCCTAATCTAGAAAAGTACATTATTCTCTTAATGATCTCCCTCATTTGCTGCCTGCCTTCTACCAATCCATTTTCAACACAAGAGCAAGAGTGAGCATTTGTAAATGTATAATGAGTATGACTTCCTTAGAGTCAGAATTCAAATCTTCTGGGAAGCAACTTACTTTATGACTGTAAAAATGGCCTTATTTTAAAACCCCCATATGTTTGTATCAGTAGAAAACTGAATCTTGTAAAAATCAAGGTATAATATGTGATTTGGGGTGAATAATCAATTCAATTTTCTTTTTAGGATTCTCCAAACTGTGTCTTCCACTGAAGGATGATCTATAATCCAGTGATGATTACAAATTCTACATCTACAAAAAGGTGGTGTAGGGGGTCAATTTTCATAACCATTCTTCATCCAGGTTGAGCTCTGTTCTGATTTCCCTCATCCTAAGTGACCTATACAAATGATGTCCTCCATTTTTCCCATAGCCTCTGATAGCCATTACTACATTACTACATTATTCTGATAGTAATAATAATAACTGGATTTTATTCTAGATTCTTTACACACATTAATTCATTTAATCCATAACCATTTGGGCCTACCTTCATTGAGATGCACTTTTGTAAACCTGTTTTCTCCCTCTTAGGAAACTCAAGGCCTCTAATATTTCTCCCACACCACACTGCATGGGTGTGCTGAACTTTCTCAGGCTGTCCTTAAACCCATTCAACCCAACATCTCCATGAATAACTACTCCTCTGTCACTCTAGTACCACACTATGCATAAGATTTCTCTTAGACAACAGTAGTAACCCCACTTTACTCCCAGGAATGCAAGGTATGGATTGCCTCTGCTCTCGGATGCACCCAATGGGTCAGACATTCCTATAATTCCCCCAACCCTATACCCAAAGAGATTTAGAACTTAAGAATGGTGTCCCACTCCTTGGAGACCCACACCAGCTGCTTTCTCTCTTGCTTCCTTGTCCCAATTCTGAAGTTCCACTCACCTGCCAAGAATACAGTCATCCTTCAGCACCCACAGAGGATTGGTTCCAGGTTCTCCTGCAATAGCAAAACCAGCAGATGCTCAAGTCCCTTATATAAAATGGTACACTATTTGCATTCAACCTATGAACATCCTCTTGTATACTTCAAATCATCTCTAAATTACTTAAAATACCTAAACAATGTGAATAGTCATTTTGGTATATTGTTTTGGTAATAATGACAAGAAAAAAAATGTTTGTATATATTCAGTACAGATGCAATTTCTTTTTAAAATATTTTTAACCCATGCTTGGTTGACACCTTGGATTTGGAACTCACACATACAAATATACAAAGGGCCAACTGTATTTAAATTTTTAAAAAAGAAAACATAAAAAGATCTCCTCTTTGATGTCAGAAGAAAACGGGATTTGAATTTATTCTTACCCCATTGTGCTATTTAGGGACAAGAAAAAGAAATCCTGCTTTGGGGATATTCGTAAACACTTTTCTGGCTCAAGAGCTAGGCTCTTCATGGAAAACGTGGGCTTTTATGATCTTATCACTGCTATGAGTTTCAGATAACTCTTGTCTTCTTTTTTAGGCTGAATTGTGTTATTTCCTTAGATAATAAAAGCCAACACCTGAAATGATGAAGAATGGAATATTGAGGAAAGAAAATGTGGTAAAGAAACAAAAATCCTCAGTTGTATTGCTCTCCAAATTTTAATCTGTAAGTACTGTCAATATAATTAAGCATTCAGCCCAATATACAAACATCCCCTCTTGAAACTCTACTGATCTTTTAAGTAAATGTTTTATTTATGTGTAACTCATGAACTAAAGAGCACACAAATCAGAATGTATGGTTTGATGAGTTTTCACACCAACTATACACATGCTTTTGTGACAGCCACAGGACACAAAGTAGAATATGACCAGTATCTCAAGAAAACTACCATCCTAACTCTCAAAAATACACATTAACATTGCTAGTTTTTTTTTGTTTTGTTTTGTGTTTGTTTTCTTTTTGGTACCAGGGATTGAACTCAGGGGCACTCGACCACTGGGTCACATCCCCAGCCCTTTTTCTGTATTTTACTTAGAGACAGGGTCTCACCAAGTTGCTAAGTGCCTTGCCCATTGCTGAAGCTGGCTTTGAACTCACAACCCTCCTGCCTCAGCCTCCCAAAGTGCTGGGATTATAGGCATGCACCACCGCGCCCAGCTAACATTGCTAGTTTTTGAACTTCACATAAATGGAATCACACCACGTGATTCTTTGGATCAGTCTTCTTTAGCTCAAAATAATATATGTGAGATTCACCCCACAGTGTTGCACATGGCAATAGCTTATTTGTTCTCATTGCCTCGTGAGTCTCCATTATATAAAATTTATCTATCAATTCTACTGCTGATGGAAATTTTGGTTGTTTCCAGTACGTGGTGATCATGAACAAAGATGCTATGAACACTCATACTTTTTCTTGGTGCAAACATGTATGCATTTTATTAGTTTTATGCCTAAGTACCCTAATTTATAGGTTATGTTTGCCTATAAAGTAGATATTGCCAAACATGGCACTATGGTATATGCCTGTATTCCCAGTGACTCGGGAGGTTGAGGCAGGAGGTTGTAAGATCAAGGCCAGCCTCAGCAACTTATCAAGCCCCTATCTAAAAATCTGAAAAAAGACTGGGGGTGTAGTGGAATAGTAAAGTTTCCCTGGGTTCAATCCCTAGTACCAAAAAAATAAATAAAAGTGGATATTGCCAAAAATAATTTTAAGTGGTTGCACCAATTTAAACTCCTACTAATAAAAATTGGAATTTCTCATTGCTGCATATCTTCACCAACACTTAATATGATAAATCTTAATTATAGTTGTCCCCATGAGTATCTGTTGGTACCTCGTCGTATTCCAGTTTGCATTTTATGGTAACTAAGGTACTTTTACATGTGCATATTTTCCATTTGAATGTGAAGTATTTGCTAGTAATTTGTCATTTTTCTTTAGGATTCTGACATATTTTATATTTCTAGTAGTAATTTATCAGAAATATATATTGCAATTATCTTCTCTCCTACACTCTCTGACTTGCTATTTCTAGTTCTCAATAAAGTTTTTTGAGGATTGAAATTCTTAATGTTTAAGAAGTTCAGATTGTCAATCTTTCTCTTTATGGACAGTGTTTTTTCTTTTTTATAGTTTCTCAAAGAATTTTACCTGCCATAATGCCATGAATTATTCTCGTATGTTGTCTTCTCATATATGTTAATACCTTTTACAATTAGATGCAATCTACCTAGAATTGATTGATGCATATCATCTACAGTGGTATTTAAGATTCATTTTTTCACACATGGCTACATGGTTTACCCAGAATCTATTCACTATGATTTGAATGTTGCCCTCTCCAAAACTGATGTTGAAATTTAATTGCCACTGTGACAATAGTAAGGGTGAGACCTTTAGGAAATGATTAGGACATGAGGCAGAGCTATCACAAATGGATTAAGGTCCTAATCATGGGAGTATGTTGGTTATGTTGAGAGTGAGCTTGTTATAAAAGTGAGTCTGATCCTCTTGTGTGTCCTCTCTCCACCCCCCCTCTTTCTCTCTCTCTCCTTCTCTCTCTCTCTCTCTCTCTCTCTCTCTCTCTCTCTCTCTCTCTCTCTCCTCCCTCATCCTGTGATGCCTTTCACCATCATACAAGACTATTAAGAAGGCCATCAACAAATGCAGACACACAGTCTTGTACTTCTCAGACTTTAGAATCAAGAGTCAATTAACTATCTTTTCTTTATAAATTATCCAGTCCGTGGTATTCTACTATGGCAGCAGAAAGAAAGCTAAGACACATATTTTGCAGAGACTGCATTATAGTGTGGCACTTTTGTCACGTCACATGACCGTATATGTATGAGGCTATTGCTGAGTTATGTTGTCCCACTGGTCTACGTATATGTTTGTGTCAATACCACATTGCCTTATTTTGACCTTGTTATTATCTCTATTTGGAGATTCAGTATGGTCTTAGGAGATGTGGTTGGGTGCTAAATTGGCAAATGGTGGTCTTGTGGTAGTTAATTATATGTGTCAACTCAACTGGGCCAAGGAATGCCCAGATTGCTAGCTGTTAGACATTATTTCTGGATATGTCTATGAGGATATTTCTAGAAGAGAAATATTTAAATCAGCAAAATTTAGCAAAGAAGATCCATGCCTACCAATGTGAGTGTGCAACAGATTGATTAGAACAGAAAGGGTAGTGAATGGTGAATTTGTTCTCTCAGATCAGAGATATTTGTTTTCTTTTGCTCTTGGATATCACTGCTTCTGGTTTTCAGGCGTTGGGACTCAGGCTGGCCTTTCACAACTGCCATCCTTCATCCCCTTTCTCAGACCTTCAGACTCAGACCAGAATTTATACCACAGGTTCACTAAGTTCTCAGGCCTTTGGATGCAACCCAAACTACAGCATCAGCTTTACTGTTCCTCCAGTTTTCAGATAGTAGGTGATGGAACTCCTTGACCTCTAATTGCTTAAGTCAATTCCCATGAAAAAAATCCCTTCATGTATGTACATATGTATACATGCCATATCTATATCTATATCATGCCATGTCTATCTAAATATCTATTATATCCTATTTGTTTTTTTCTTGGGTGGAACCATAACAATTCTCAACTTGATCACACACTTTTTTTTAATTTAATTTAATTTGTTATACATGCTTTTAGAGTGCAATTCCTTTGTAAAACTAATGACTTCATCACACACTTTTTATACTAATCACCTACTAAGTATTTCCAACTGAACATTACAGACACTTCAAACTCCACATGTTCAACTGATTTCATCTTTTTCCCACTCCTTCATCCCCTCCTCCTCCTTTTACATTTGTAATTTCAATTAAAGGTGCTATATATCACCTACTTTCTTAAAGCAGAAATCTTGAATTCATTCTAAATTCTTTTCTCTCTTTTCACCCACATATTTTCGTTCACTGATTATTCCTCCTACATGATTCTATAACCCCTCCTTTCATCCCTACTACTACTGCCAAATTGAGATTCCATTCTTTCTTACTTGACTACTGACTGACATAGCATCCCAATGGCTCTCCTAACTCAGTTTTGCCCTCCGTCGAACCTCCTCCACTTATGAGTCAGAATGACTCCTAAAATTCAATTTGACTATGAAATTTTCATATTTAAACTTCTTCCAAGGCCTTTCATAGGATTGTTACTCAGCACACTGGGCCTTCTTTAAACTCATTCTTTATTTACTTCTTCATTTCTACCTTCTAATAATCCCCAACTGCTTGTAATTTCTATTAAACAATAAGGTTTCCCTCATTCCTCACTTTCTTTGTGATGTTCCCCCAGTGTGGAATGCAACACAGCTCTTAACTCATCCCTCAGAATTCGATTCTGGGAATAGCTCCTCCAGGAAGCCCAGACCCCTTAGGTTAAATTGAATTTATTTCTGCTCTCCCACAACTCAATATCACTACATGCACTGAGATGAACTGCTTATAGTATGTCTCCTCCACTAAACAATCCGTTCCTTGACAGCTGGCCTGATGACATATTTGTCTTTGTGCCCAGGATGTTGTGGACAGACTGGCACATAAAGAATCAAATATAGCTATTGCATTCTGTTGGCTCTCTCTTCACATTATTGATTGTTTCCTTTGCTGAGAAGAAGCTTTTTAGTTTGAATCCTTCCCACTTACTGATTTTTTATTTTGCTTCCTGTGCTTTAGGAGTCTTATTAAAGAAGTCAAGTCCTAACTAGAGAATATCATGCTAAGTGAAATAAGCCAATCCCACAAAAACAAAGGCCAAATGTTTCCTCTGATAAGTGGATGTTGATCCATAGTTTTGGGGGGGAGGAGAATGAAGGAACTTTGGATTGTGCAGAAGGGAATCAGGGGAGGGGAGGGGTGTGGGGATAGGAAGGAGGGTAGAATGAGACAGACATTATTACTCTATATACATGTATGATTACACTACTGGTGTGACTCTGCACCATGTACAGCCAGAAGAATGAGAAGTTGTGCTCCATTTGTGTACAAGGTGTCAAAATGCATTCTACTGTCATGTATAACTGATTAGAACAAATTTTAAGAAAAGCTATTGCACTGAAATTTTTGAGGTCATTTTGAATATCTGTGACACAATCCAATATCTGTTTTAGCCTTTTTTTCTTTAACAGAATTTCAATTTTTGTATAGGTGACAATGCCCCTCACTCAATAACTTCATTTTCTCACTCTCCTTTCCCATGATAGATCAGTAAGATGTAAGAACTCACTGCTAGCTTTCTGAAACCACTTTAAAGGAAGCTGACTCAGCTGGGGGGGAAATGTTCTTTTGCCATTTGTTCCTCCCTTCCTCTTGCATGAAATATATTCAAATGATAGAAATTCTAGAGACATCATGTGCCCTTGAAGATGCAAAGCCATACTCTAAAGAAAGATAAAAGTCTAGTTTCCTAATAACCATGGAGCTTTTACAGAGCCTGTGATAGCATTCTTTAGCCTTTTATTACATGAAAGAATATGACCCCTACTTTGTTTAGCCTGGCTGTTCTTTTTACCGACAGCTGAATGCAAACATTAGCTGTTAGCTTTTAATAAAAGTTTCTTCTTAAATACTACAACTGAAAATTAAAATTGATCATGAAATAATACTTAAGCAGGATTATCTAGGATGGACACACTTCTATTTCTAAATATATTGCTCTACTTAACTTCATCTGGGAAGTGAAGTCTAAATGACTTTTAATATGAGGGGGCTGGGGATATAGCTCAGTGAGTTACTTTTTTCTAGTTTTAATTTAGTATTTATAATTTGTGGCTACGATGGAGTCTGTGAGTCAATTATTTGAGTAACTTTTTTAGTACTCTTATTCACAGCTACTAGCTAATGTAAGGGCATCATAATGCCTAATTAAAAAACCAGGACAAATTATTAGAGTTCTTTCAAGGATTTACAAACAAAGAAAGCATCAATAAATCTTCTGTATATACTCTGAACTACATGTATCTGTATGTATGCATAAATATAAACCTTTATATAGATTGCAAACATAACTTCTTAAGTTAGCTTCTTTGTTGTAGGGACAGACAAGGCAAGGCACCAAAGATAGCAGGAAAGTTTTATTTGGCTGCAGCCAGGTTCAGAGGGTACAGCTCTCGCTATAATCAATTAAACCTCTGAACCTCGAGTTCAGATAGTTTCAGAACTTTGTACCCAGCATGTAAGGGGAGGGGCTCAGAAGTTCACAGTTTACAGAAGTTCACATAAAAGTAGTTTTTTTTTTCTTTCACTGTTCTGGGCAAGTTAACCCTTCAAGGACAACACCTGAGAAGGGGAGAGCTTCTTCTCCCCTCTCTTTCCTCCCCCTACCACCTGTTACCATGGAACCCAATTGGTAACTTCTCTTATCTTAGAAATGTATACATCTCTGTGAAGCTCCAGCTCAAGGCCAGAGGCCTTGTTAAAGAAATTGTCTTTTTATTACCACATTTTGCTTTGGCAAACACTTCTACAAACTACTCTACTGGATACATGTTTATAAAAAACAAGTAAAGGGGCATCCAAAATCTGGAGTGTTGATTTCTTCCAAGCCAGTGGCCAAGTAATAGAGCAACAGGAAAATAGTTAGTTTATCTACACTGAACTCTTCTGTAGAGACTCTTTTGCTGACAGTCCTAAAATCAGCCATGGTGAAGATTTCTTGAGAAGCTTCGTGATTTTCTGTGGAGGAAGGGGTGTCACTACATCTTCATTTTTAAAAACATAAAATAGAACAATGAAAACAACAACATGTATACACAAAATTTAAGAGTGGGTCAACAAGAATATAACAGGAAGTTTAGGGTTGCATTCTGAGAAATACGTTGTTAGGTGATGGTACAGGTTTATCCCTCAATATAGCCAGCCTCTTGATACAATCAATAGACACAATAAATATAAGATATATGAGGCTACAGCCAGCACAACAGAGCAGCAAATTTTATTTTTTTATAAACTTCATTTTTTATTTATAGTTTAGCAGTAAACTTTAATTTTTAATCACCAAAAAGAATATACTCAAATGATAAAGAGGAAAGCAATTACATAGTCATTCATTATTATTATCAACTATTATTTACTATACATAATTGTATTGCTGTACTCTTAAATGACTGACACTACAGCTTTGTTTACATCAACAGTACCACAAACACATAAGTAGCACGTTGTGCTACAATGTTGTGACAACTCCAGTGTCACTAGGTGATAGAATTTTTCAGCTCCATTATAATTTTATAGAACCACCATCGTTTATGTGGTTCACTATTGAATGAAACATTGAGCCATTTAAAAATCCATATAAGACAAAGCCTTGATCTGGAGGGTGAAACATTTTGTCTTGTTTTATTTTCAAGGATAAATTATAAGATATGATGATATCAGAGAGCTTTAGTCTCCAGCTGCCATAACTTGCCCATAATGTGTGGTACATGTCAGGTATTTGTTCTGGTATAATAATAATCAATTTGCCCGAGCTCCATTCCATTTTCTCTAAATATTAGATATCTACCATGTGCCTTGAACTGTGTGAGGTAGAAGATCCTATAGGAGGCAAAGACAGGTATGGCATCTGATTACATTTACCTGAGGAATACAAGTGTTCAGAAAATAATCACAGAAGTTAGTTTACGATTGCTAACTGAGACAAATACTATGAAAAAAAGAATTTTTTTTTAGTTGTTGACAGGTGGTTTCAGACCAATTGTCTTAGAAAATTGTTTAAAATTTTTTAAAAATAATTTTTAATGTGTACAACTCACATACAACTGTTTGTATACAAAGTATATTCCTACAATTCAGGTCTTCAATCATGCATTTAGGAAAATGATATCTGTCTCATTCAACCACTTTTCTTTTTTTTTTTTTTTTCCTTTTCTCCCCCTCCCTCCCCCCCTTGCTCCTCCCCTTACCCTCCCTTACCTTTGACCATTCTAGTGTTCCTCTAGTCCTCCTATGTACCCCCCATCCAACAATACTATGAACTAGCCTCCTTATATCAGAGAAAACATTTGGTACTTGGATTTTTGAGACTGACTAACTTCACTTAGCATTATGTCTTCCAACTTCATCCATTTACCTGCAAATGCCATTAATTTATTTTCTTTTATTGCTGAGTAAAATACCATTGTGCGTATATACCACATTTTCTTAATCCACTCATTTACTGAGGGGCATCTAGGTTGGTTCCACAACCTAGCTATTGTGAATTGCGCAGCTACAAACATTGAGATAGCTGTGTCACTGTAATATGCTGTTTTTAAGTCCTTTGGGAATAGACCCAGGAGTGGGATGGCTGGGTCATAGGGTGGTTCCAGTCCCAGTTTTCCAAGAAATCTCCATACTGCTTTCCATAATGGTTGCACCATTTTGCAGTCCAACCAGCAATGTATGAGTGTGCCTTTTTCCGCACATCCTCTCCAACATTTATTGTTGCTTGTGTTCTTGATAGCTGCCATTCTGACTGGAGTGAAGTGAAATCTTAGAGTAGTTTTGATTTGCATTTCTCTAATTGCCAGCGATGTTGAACATTTTTTCATGTATTTGTTAATTAATCGTGTATCTTCTTCTGAGAGGTGTCTTCTCAATTCCTTAGCCCATTTATTGATTGGTTTATTTGTTTTTTTGGTGTAAAGTTTTTTGAGTTCTTTATATATTCTAGAAATTAGTGCTCTGTCTGATGTGCATGTACTAAATATTTGTTCCCAATTAGTTGGCTCTCTATTCACCTCACTGATTGTTTCTTTTGCTGAGAAGAAGCTTTTTAGTTTAAATCTATCCCATTCATTAATTCTTGGTAGTAATTCTTGTGCTACAGGATTCTTATTAAGGAACTTGGGGCCTAATCCGACATGTTGGAAATTGGAGCTTACTTTTTCTTCTATTAGGCGTATTGTCTCTGGTCTAATTCCTAGGTCCTTGATCCACTTTGAATTGAGTTTTGTGCATGGTGAGAGATAAGGATTTAATTTCAATTTGTTGCATATGGATTTCCAGTTTTCCCAACACCATTTGTTGAAGAGGCTATCCTTTCTCCACTGTATATTTTTGGCGCCTTTGTCTAATATAAGATAACTGAAATTATATGTATTAGTCTCTGTGTCCTCAATTCTGTACAATTTGGTCCACCAGTCTGTTTTGGTGCCAATACCATGCTGTTTTTGTTACTATTGCTCTATAGTATAATTTAAGGTCCGGTATGGTGATGCCCCCTGCTTCACTTTTCTTGCTCAGGATTGCTTTGGCTATTCTGGGTCTCTTATTTTTCCAGGTGAATTTCATGACTGCTATTTCTGTTTCTTTGAAGAATGACATTGGGATTTTGATTGGAATTGCATTAAGTCTGTATAATGCTTTTGGTAGTATGGACATTTTGACAATATTAATTCTACCTATCCAAGAGCAAGGTAGGTCTTTCCATCTTCTGAGTTCTTCTATGATTTCTTTCTTTAGTGTTCTATAATTTTCATTATAGAGGTCTTTCACCTCTTTCGTTAGTTTGATTCCCAGGTATTTTATTTTTTTTGATGCTATTGTAAATGGGGTCGTTTTCATCATTTTCCTTTCAGAGTTTTTGTTGCTGATGTACAAAAATGCCTTTGACTTATGTGTATTGATTTTGTATCCTGCAACTTTGCCAAATTCATTTACTAGTTGTAAAAGTTTCCTGGTAGAGTTTTTTGGGTCTTCTAGGTAGATTATCATGTCATCAGCAAATAGTGCTAATTTGAGCTCTTCTTTTCCTATCTTGATCCCTTTAATTTCTTTCGTCTGTCTAATTGCTCTGGCCAGAGTTTCCAGTACTATGTTAAATAGCAGTGGTGAAAGGGGGCATCCCTGTCTTGTTCCAGTTTTTAGAGGGAATGCTTTCAATTTTTCTCCATTTAAGATAATGTTAGCTCGGGGCCTTGCATAAATAGCTTTTATAATGTTGAGATATGTTCCTGATATTCCTAGTTTTTCCAGTGTTTTGAACATAAAGGGGTGTTGTATTTTGTCAAATGCTTTTTCTGCGTCTATTGAGATGATCATATGATTTTTGTCTTTAAGTCTATTGATGTGGTGTATTATGTTTATTGATTTCCGAATGTTGAACCAGCCTTGCATCCCTGGGATAAACCCTACTTGATCATGGTGCACTATCTTTTTGATATGTTTTTGTATCCGATTTGCCAGGATTTTGTTGAGGATTTTTGCATCTATGTTCATTAAAGATATGGGCCTGAGGTTTTCTTTTTTGGATGTGTCTTTGCCTGGCTTTGGAATTAATGTGATATTGGCCTCATAGAAAGAGTCTGGAAGAGCTCCCTCTTTTTCTATTTCTTGAAATAGTTTGAAGAGCATTGGTATTAGTTCTTCTTTGAAAGTCTTATAGAACTCGGCTGTAAACCCATCAGGTCCTGGACTTTTCCTTGTTGGTAGCTTTTTGATGGCGTCTTCTAATTCTTCGCTTGTAATCGGTCTGTTTAAGTTGTGTATAGCCTCCGTTTCAAGTTTAGGCATATCATGCGACTCAAGAAATCTGTCAATGCTTTCAATATTTTCTGTTTTATTAGAATATAAGCTTTCAAAGTAATTTCTAATTATCTTCTGTATATCTGAGGTGTTTGTTGTGATATTCCCTTTTTCGTCATGAATGTTAGTAATTTGAGTTTTTTTCTTCTTCTTTTTGTTAGCATTGCTAAGGGTCTGTCAATTTTGTTTATTTTTTCAAAGAACCAACTTTTAGTTTTGTCAATTCTTTGAATGGTTTCCTTAGTCTCAATTTCATTAATTTCTGCTCTGATTTTAATTATTTCCTGTCTTCTACTGCTCTTGGTGTTGGTCTGTTCTTCTTTTTCTAGTGCTTTGAGGTGTGATGTTAAGTCATTTATTTGTTGGTTTTTTTTCCTCTTAATGAATGAACTCAGTGCAATGATTTTTCCTCTTACTACTGCCTTCATAGTGTCCCATAGATTTCTATACGTTGTATCTGTGTTCTCATTTACCTCTAGGAATTTTTTAATCTCTTCTTTGATGTCTTCTTCAACTCCTTGTTCATTCAGTAGCATGTTGTTTAGCTTCCAGTTGTTGAAGTAGTTTTTCTTAATCCTTGTTTTGTCATTGATTTCCAATTTCATCCCTTTATGTTCTGATAGAATGCAGGGTAGTATCTCTATTTTTTTATATTTGCTGAGAGTTTCCTTATGACCTAATATATGGTCTATTTTGGAGAAGGAGCCATGTGCTGCTGAGAAAAAAGTGTATTCGCTTACTATATATGTCCGTTAGGTCTAAATTGTTAATTGTTTTAAGTAAACTTAAAGTTTCTTTGTTTAGCTTTTGTTTGGATGATCTATCCATTGGTGAGAGAGGTGTGTTGAAGTCCCCTAGAATAACTGTGTTGCGGTCTATTTTACTCTTGAACTTGAGAAGAGTTTGTTTGATGAAGGTAGGTGCTCCATTATTTGGGGCATATAGATTTATGATTGTTATATCCTGTTGATGAATGGTTCCCTTAAGTAGTAAGAAATATCCATCTTTGTCCCTCTTGATTAGTTTTGGTTTGAAGTCTACCTTCTTTGATATGAGGATGGAAACCCCTGCTTGTTTCCGCCGTCCATGTGAGTGATAAGACTTTTCCCAGCCTTTCACTTTCAGTCTGTTGATGTCTTTTTCTATGAGGTGTGTTTCTTGGAGACAGCAAATTGTTGGGTCATTTCTTTTAATCCATTCTGATAATCTGTGTCTTTTGATTGGTGAGTTTAGGCCATTAACATTCAGGGTTATTATTGAGATGTGATTTTTATTCCCATCCATTTTTATTTGAATTATGGTCTTTAGCTTGATTTGGTTTCTCTTCTGGTTGGTATTTCCTTTAGTTTAATATCTCCCTTTGTAGATTTTTATTGTTATCTTTCTCTTCTTCTTCATGAAAAATGTTGCCCAGGATGTTCAGAAGTGCTGGCTTTCGAGTTTTGAAATCTTTTAACTTTTGCTTGTCATGGAAGGTTCTTATTTCATCTTCGAGTCTAAAGCTCAATTTTGCTGGATATAAGATTCTTGGTTGACATCCCTTTTCTTTCAGAGCTTGAAATATGCTATTCCAGGATCTTCTAGCTTTTAAGGTCTGGGTTGAAAAATCTGAACATAGTCTGATTGGTTTCCCCCTATATGTGATCTGCTTCCTTTCTCTTGTGGCTTTTAGTATTCTCTCCTTGCTCAGAATATTAGGCATTTTCATTATAATGTGTCTTGATGTGGATCTGTTGAGATTTTGTTTGTTTGGTGTTTGGTATGCCTCTTGAACTTGGTTTTCCCATTCATTCTTCAAGTTTGGAAAATTTTCTGTAATTATTTCATTAAATAAATTACTCATTTCTTTGGCTTGAAACTCTGCCCCTTCCTCTACGCCAATCACTCTTAAGTTTGGTCTTTTTATGCTGTGCCATAATTCTTGGATGTTATGTTCTTGATTTCCAACGAGTTTTGCTGTATAGTCTAAATTCTTATCTAGGACATATATTTTGTCTTCATTGTCTGAGGTTCTTTCTTCCAAGTGGTCTACTCTGTTGGAGATGCTTTCAATTGAACTTTTATTTTGGTTTATTGCTTCTTTCATTTCTGGAATTTCTATTTGGTTTCTCTTTAGAGCCTCTATTTCCCTATTGAAATAATCTTTTACTTCCTGTATTTGTTTTTGGAGTTCTTTGTCGAAATGATCTTTTGCCTCCTGTACTTGCTCCCTCATCTCATTTTTGAGTTCATTCTTAAGTTCCCTAAACATTTGGCATATGTAATTTCTAAATTCCATCTCTGGCATTTGACCAACTGTGTTTGCCATGAAATCTACTGCTGAGTAATCTTGATTTGTTTGTGTCACTTTCTTCCCTTGTTTTTTCATGATGCTTGTGTGTCTTTTCTTCCTGCACTGTGGGACCTTGACTATTTCAATTTTACCTTAATGCCTTATGTTGTTCCTGTAGTACAATGCTATCAGATCCCCTTATAATTCCTTTACACTTTAAAACCTAACACTTTCTATTCAGAAAATTCAATTTTGATCACAATGTACAGATTTTGTTAACCCAGATATTATTTCCAATTTACTCTGTATGCTTCTGATGGGGTTTTATAGCTTCAAGTATTGGATACAGAGGTATTATGTTTAAGAAGAAGGAAGTGTCTTGAATTGTTCTTTCTTGGAAAGTATGAAAGGAGAGTTCTATTGAAGTGGTTTACTGGAAGTGGTTTAGTATCAGTAGAAGAGAGAAGATAGAGAATGGAGTAGACAATTAGGTGGAGAGACCAATTTATATATAAAGTAAGATGGAAAAGAAAAAAATGATAAAAGAGTAGAAATTGGTGTAAGAGAGAGGAGAGAGAGAATCAAGAAAATAGAGAGTAAACTATATATAACACCGCTTTGCTATCCAGTTCAATTGCGCTGGTTCTAGAAATCCCAAGTTCTGTTTAAAGCTTGTTTTTGCCTCTGTTTAGTATGTACTGGTAGGGTGCAAATATGAAAGATGAAGGAGGAAGAAGAGATGCCAAAGTGAGAAGGAAGAGAAGAAGGAATGAGAAAAGGAGCAGAAGCAAACAATCAAACACACTGACAATCAATGCAAAAAAAAAGCAAAACAAAACAAAGCCAAAAAAAGAAAAAGAAAAACAAACAAACAAACAAAAAACCCCGAAAACCAATAAAACATGCAAACCAACCAAAAAGAAAAAAGAAAAAAAATGTCGAACCCCAAGTCTCAAACAAAACGGGCCCTGGGAAGCCCCCCTCTCTTTTCCCTTTCCAGTTTAAGCCAACTGCATCGGACCTCATCCAGATGGTCTCCGACCCTGTCAGTGGAGTCAAGTCTGCACCCTAGGCCTGTGGCCGAATGGCTCAGGGGGACGATTGGCTCAGGGCGGTTGTGTGTCAACAGATGAATGGCACCGGGAAGGGGACCCTCCAGAAGGCACCCTTTCCCCATGCCCACACACAGTTGTAGCTTCTTGTGGCTGCTGGGCTGGCCTTAGACACGCCCTCCCCTGCTGGTTACCCGAGTCTCACCCAGGTGTGCGCTGCCTTCAGAGTGCTGGGGCTCCCTGGATGTCTGCAGCTGTTGTCTCCTCCATCTTTTCCCCTTTGTCTGGGTCAGCCACTGCACTTCTCAAAGATGGCGGTGTTCTCCTCCCATTCAACAGCAGCTCCGCAGACCCTTGTGTCAGTCCAGAGCGTGCGGGATCCGCTTGGCAAGCAGTGCGAAAGAGCTCCACGTGGACACCGCCCACGCCTCTAGGCCTCTTTTTATCCTCCTCCCCCGATCGCTTTCAGAGCAGCTGGGCGGATCATCTCCTTGCCGAGATGGTATTGGCCCCTGCGCCTGCAGCACAAACAGCGCTGCTTCGGGCTGTGAACCGCTGCGACTCTGCCCCTGCTTGTTGTGGTCCGGAGAACCTTGTATTTCACTGTCCAGAGGTACACGAATGTCTCGGCTCCCTTTCAGTTGCAATAGAACCCCGAGCAATGCGCTCAAACTTCCCACTCCACGTCCTTCAGCAACTGCGTCCAGAGAGCACCTCCCTCCTGTCGGCCATCTTCCCAGGATTCTAAAAATTTTTTAAACAATCTCAATATGTCACAAAGCTACCAAAACTGTACTTGATGGACCAGAAAGAGAGGAGGGAAGTGCAAAGAGGTGAACCTGACGGAGTTACTCTTCCTCTTAGGGCATTTGCTTATTCTTACTGGAAACTCAGAAATAAGCAGAGCCTGCTATAGTCTCATGCATCTGTGCAAGTTTAGGACCTAAGAAGAATGGGAGTCCTTGATCAACGCTGAAGCTTCAGCATGAGAAAGGAAAACACTCATGACTGACCTTCTCCATGACACGTTCTGTATGCTCTTAGATGCCTTCAACCAGTACTCCAGACAGTCATGGTTGTTCAACCAGTGAGTGACTCAAAATATCATCTTAATGTATCTGAGCCAGCCATTGATTATTCTGCATATAAGCATTGCTTTAGTCATTTATGAAATTAACACTGAGTTTGGTATTACCAAGAGAAAATCCAGAACATAGGTTTAGTTCTATTCATGCTTATCTCTGGACCCAATGTGCAGTGACACCTTTGGTAGTGTTAATCAATAGGCCTTTACCTCATTTCTTTCTCTATAAAATAAACTCCCTTGGTCAGAAGGAGTTGGCAGAATATCAAAATAGACTATAAAATATTCCATGGATGATGATACTGAAAGAAGAAAAACTAGGAAGAAAGGAAAATTCAAATTTAAAAATTAAAGCATCATACACCTCTTCCTGGATGGAAGGAGTCTAGCTGTCTGTACGACTGTATTACAGGCTCAGGGTTAGTAGCTATTACTGCAACTGAAAGAAGGTCAAATTTTCTGGACAAAGCCCATGTTTTAATGTCTATTACCATATCCACTTTGATCAGGACTAAAGAGGCTTGGGAAAGAAGTAAACTGACATAAAAAGAGTGAGTCATCTTATTCACCTATTAATTACAGGTTTCATCCACTGTGACCCTGTGTTGATCATTCACATATGATGTTTAGTCATATTTTGAAACTGCATTCAAAGAAGTTCATCCATATATGTCTTCCCCGAAATACCTTGTAATTAATCTTACAATTCTGTTTCTTTCAGGTCCCTGACAATCTGATTGTACCATTAGACTGACCGTCCATCACTGTGGACACCCGCCTCAGGCTCTCTACTAACAGACAAAGTGAACAATAAGATAAATTGTCTAAATTTCTGTTCACAGGGAGGATTTCCTTTCTTCTCAATCCTTTAAGACCACCTCTGAGGGAGGAAGTAATACCTTAGCAATCTGCTTCTGGATGGCATAAACACATGCAGAAACATTCCCCATTTTTAATCATATGTTTTCCTCTTCAGTCAACTGAACTGAAGTAATTTCCTCAAGAGAATGAAGTTCAAGGCAGCACCAGGAGGCAAGGTGAGAGCCAAAGAAATTACTTATGTAACTTATTTCTGCCTTCATACTGGCCTTGACCTAATCCTGGATAAACCACTTTAACTCACTGATGAAGGACTTCTGGCCAACTTCAATGTTGGTTTCTAATCCTTCACTATTTCTGATACCATCCTCTATCCTTCATCTTTTAGGAAAAGAAATAATTGAATCTCATTCTGCTCTACACCTCTGACCCAGTCTCCTACTTTTGTCACCTGGGGGCTTCACTCCATCAAGCCAGTCACATCCATAATCCTTGCCTTTGTTGTTCTTTCTGTCTAGGCTACTCTTGCTTGGAGATGCACAAGCCTGCTTCAACGCCTCCTTTAGGCTATTGCTCAAATGTGACATTCTCAGTGACACTGTCTCTGACAATCTTTTTAAAAATTCTGTTCTTCTCACCCTGGCAATCCTGATCTATCCAGATTTATTTTTCTCCTTATTCAAATCCCCTCTGACATATTATACATGTTCATTCACTTGTTCATTCTCTGTCTTTATCCATTAAAAAATAAGTTACATGAAGGAATATTCATCTGCCTAGTTTACTGCTATATCTATAATACCCATAATACTGGGTCTGAACATTTTAAACATTCAATAAATTATTTGAAATATTGAATAAACTATTCTCTTCAAAATCCTGCCAAAGTTTAAATTTTGTATGAGTATTTCAATGGGTCAAAAATAGTATTACTAGCCGGGCGCGGTGGCGCACGCCTGTAATCCCAGCACTTTGGGAGGCTGAGGCAGGAGGATCGCGAGTTCAAAGCCAGCCTCAGCAATGGCGAGGCACTTAGCAACTCAGTGAGACCCTGTCTCTAATAAAATACAAAAAAGGGCTGGGGATGTGGCCCAGTGGTCGAGTGCCCCTGAGTTCAATCCCCGGTACCACAAAAAAAAAAAAAAAAATAGTATTACTTCATGAATTGTGTGTCTTATTTTGTTTACCTACATTGTCGAACACCCCCAACTTATTTTCTCTTTGTTTGCCCCCCATCCTTCATATATATATATATATTAACTTTCAAGCAAGGAGAAGGCAGTTCAATTTGTTCTTCTTTACCAACATCTGCTGGGTTTTAGAATAATAATGCCACTTGTTGTTTCAGATTCAAACACAATGTGAGGCTTTGTTTCTTAGACAAGTCAACCAAGCAAACAAACAATTAGAATCACTCCCAGATTAAAGAGGCACATTGAATCCAGAATCTGAGTGAGCTGTCCCCATCATGCTAAAATCAGCCTGATCTAAAATTATCAATTCCCCTGTTGGCCTACTTGCAATGTACAAACACACAGACATATTCGCATACCCACCCACTAGCATAGAAAAACAATTCTGATGTAAATAGTTTTGCAATTTTTGCGAGTATTTTTTCATTACACATATTTATTTTTAAATTGGGTCCTGGAGTACATAGGGATCTGACAATAGTTAAGCTGGAGACAAAGAACAGGATGAGGATGGGACAAATGACAAAGTGGCTGCCCCTGGCCAGGTAAGACCCTTAGTTGGGTTTGTTAAAGGACTTTTATTTAAGAGTCTTCATGCAAGAAGGAAAGAGCATTGTCAGCAGCAACTTTACTTGCCAGTAAAGCTCACTGGGGAGTTTTAAGGTTCTCACATATAACAAAATTTCAATTCTCAGCATCCTACTTCTTGATCAATACTCAAACCTTACATCTGAAACATGGCAAAGCTGAAAATTCAGCTAATCCCTAAATTTGGCAATATGCAGTCTCAGTGTGTGTGCATGTGTGTGTTGGTTCTCTTACCCACTAGGCTGCAAAAAATAATGTGATGTTTCTTTTGCAGAGTTAAAAAAAGTTACTGATTTTTATTCCATACATTACATAGGAAATTGTACAATGTTTAATTAAAATCCATTTCTTTAAACTGTGTAGAAATTTTAACAGCATTTCTATAGGCTACAGGTCCAGGTCTTGAATAATTATTTCTATTAGGCCCTAACAGAAGCTAATTCATCCCTCAAAACCTTATTTCAATTAGCAACACATATTACATATAATTATAATCTACCAATAAATAATAATTTAGAAAAAAGAATTTCCAGTTTAGTTCTTCACAAACTATTGATAAATTCTGGTTAAAATGCTAAAAAACAATGCTTCATTCTAGGGTGAATAATTTAATATAATGTGTTACCTTTACATACCATAGGTTGTCAGAGACCTGTCACTTACTAGCAAGAGTTTTCAACATTTTCTTCTCTGATTCAGTCAGTTTGACATTTTCCATTGCTATAACAAAATATCTGAGGCCACATAACTTATAAAGAAAAAAATATTTTATTTAGCTCAAAGTTTTGAAGGTTCAAAAACATGGTGCCAAAATCTGCTTCACTCTGGTGAGAACCCCGTTGGCTACATCACATGGTGGATGGCACATCCACCTGCCTATAGTTACCACCCACTTAGTCCATTCAAATTAAGATGAACTGATTAGATTATAGCTCTCACAATCCAATCATTTTGCCTCCAAACATTCCTATATTAACACAGGGGGATACCTCATATCAAAACCTTAATAGCAATGTAGTGTACTATACCCACAGTGGGAAGAGAAGAAAAGTGAATATTTTATTTACTCATTAACATATATTAATTGTACATATTAATGATATTCAGTGTGATACTTTCATACATGTATACATCATGCATTGATCATACCCAACTACTATTTTCCCATCCTCTTTCCATCTACACATACATGTGCGTGTGTGTGCGCGCGCACACACACACACACACACACACACACATACACACCAATCCCTAGTAATTATGATTGCACTTTCAGGTTGACTATTCTAGTTTCTAAAAATGAGAAAGAACATTCAATACTTGTCCTTGTGTCTGGTTTATGTCCCTTGACATAATGCCCTCCTATTCTATCCATTTTGCTTAAAATTACCTAATATCATATTTTAGATGTTTGGATTAAATAAAATGTACTCTTTAAATTATTTTTCCTATTTCTATTTTTTTAAAAAATATATATTAGAAAGTGGCATATGTGGTTCACATTACATTTCTACTGGGCAGCACTACTCTTGACACAGCAGCTTTTGCTGCCCACCCTGCCATCACTGGATGTAAGTAATTGCTGCTGGCGGGACCACCACCAATGAGGTCTCCAGAAACTGGAAGCTGCTAAAATAGCCAATACTAACAGAGGAAAGTCTCTTCCCTCCCTGTCTTCTTTACATCTTGTTTTAGTCAGCTTTTATGTTGCTGTGATCCAAAGATCTGACAAGAACAACTTAGAGGAACAAAAGGTTCATTTTGGCTCACAGCTTCAGAAGTTCAGTCCATGGTTGGCAAACTCCAGAAGTTCAGTCCATGGTTGGCAAACTCCACAGCTCTGGGCCCAAGGTGAAGCAAACATCATAGTGGAATGGCATGCCAAACAAAAACAGCTCAAAATGTGGCAACCAGGAAGCAGAGAGAGCAAGCTCCTCTCACCAGGGACAAAATAGAAACCCCATAGTAACACCCTCAGTGCCCTACTTCCACCAGTCACACCCTAAAAGCCTACAGTTACTGCCCAGTTAATCCATATCTGTGGATTAACCCACTGAATAGGTTACACCTCTCATAATCTAAACATTTCATTTCTAAAAATTCTTGCATTGTCTAATACATGAACTTTTGGTGGAAGGGCACTTCATGTCTAAACCATAACACATCTCTACTTCCTCAAAATAATCTGGGATAGATCTGTCTGTTTAGCCAAACTTGGGTCACATGCCCATGCTCTGGATTTAAAAGAGGCTAACAAAATTTTTGCAGACTCTTGAGAAGAAAATAAACTCTTACCTCTCACTCAGACACACAAAGTAGGATTCCCTAATTATTGATAGAGGTTTTGACATAGAGCGCTCAAAGTCAGTTTAAAAAATTCCACTTTTTGACCTAATATTTCCCTGATAAGGCATATAACCTTAAGAAATTTTAAATATAGGAGAGATGGATAGCGGATGGTTATTTGGTACAGGGGTACAACTGGAGAGGAGGAACAGGTTTTAATATCCTGTAGCACTGGAGGATGGCTATGGTTGACAATTTACTGAATGTTTCCAAATAGCTCATAAAGAGGATTTTGAATGCCAACTTGAAGAAATGATACCTGGCTGAGGCAATAGGTATGCCAATTACCTGATCTTATCATTGTATAAATTGTATGCATGCATTGAAATGTATCTCTGAACTCCATAAGTATGTATGATTACTATGTGTTAATTAAAGACAGACATATATTTTAAAAGAAAAAAAAAAAGAGAAATAGGAATATAAGCAAAGATTTTCCTCTCAGATAGTCCTCCCAGAAGCACACATAAAACTAAACAGTTCATTTGTGAAACTGTTACCAGTGTCAACAAGTTCCATTTCCCCAGATGTGAAGATTGAATACCTGAAAAACACCCAGGCAAGAGTACAAAGCAAGTTTTATTTAAAGGATAGAAACAGACTTCTCCCTGGAAGAAGAAGGGGACCTAAAGCTGGTGTCTGTGAGAGAGGGATGTCCTGTCCTTTTTATACATTTTAGATTTATTAGAACATAATTTGTTCTCCTGCCCTCTTCTCCCATTATTTTGCTTCTTTCCTCTCTCCATCCTGCATATGTGACAAGTGGCCAAAGGATGAGCCAAAAGGTGAGAAGAAAATGGGAAGGGGAAGGGCCACCCAGGAGGTGCTTCATTAACTGCCTTTGGGGAGGAACAGTTGCTGATTGGCAGGTAACCTTGGTAATCGGTGGGGAGGGGGTGAAAGGCTCTGGAAGTATTAGCATTTCAATACCCCAGAGACAGTGTCTATCTTCCCAGACCCAAATCAGCTTTCATCTTCCAAATCCCACTATCACCAATCTACACTAAATGCCTTTCCTCTGTTCTTGTTTCAAAATGACCCTAGAGGCATCAGAGAGAAGTTCAGAAGGAAGACAAGGAAGGCAACAAGATCAATTCAACAGGTCATTAATGAGGAGGTCCACTGTGGCTCAGTCCTTTGGGGACCTTTAGGACCCATTTTAGAACATATGTTAATGTTGTTCCACCTGAGGGTGAGGATGGTAAGGTGAAGGTTGTCCCTGGGAATGTTCTAAATTTGATTATCGTAGTAGTTGCTCAACTCTGTGAATATACTCAAAGCCATTGAATTGTACTCTTCAAATATTTGAATTGTGTGCTTTGTGAATTATATTTCAATAAAGTTGTTTATTAAGAAGTTCTAAGGTTTAAGTTCTTGGGGATTTGTGACATCTCTCCAACATCTAGCAGGAGGTTAGGGAAGGACTCTTGGAATTTAGAAGAGGTCTAGGATTAAGAGGTGAATTTGTGGACTCAGGAAAAAGATGGCAGACAGCAGAGAAGCACTCTCGGGAGACTGTCACTAAAAGAGGCTTACCGGGAAGATTGAACGCATTCCTAGCAAACACTCCTGCAACTGGAAGGGAGCTGAGACATCCACGCACATCTGGATGGTGAAATACAATGAACTCCAGACCGCCGACGCACAGAGTCCAGTGCCAGTGGCCCACAAACCAAACCAGCATTAGCGGCGCAGCTGCCGTGGTAGCATTGCAGTACGGGAAGTACAGACCACGGCCTCGAACAGCGCAGAATAAAAAGAAATCCAGACACGAGCAGCGGCCTCACAGACTTCTTTCGCGTAAATTGCCAAACGGGACCTGGACGCCTCGGAGTGACACACAGGTCCAGGGTACTGCTGTTGGGACCAGGGAAGGCACCGCCATTTTGGAGGAGGGCTGCAGCTGACTGCAGACATCCAAGGATCGGTCCAGGGCCCGGAGAACAGCACACACCTGGGTGAGACGCGCGCAGGCAGCCCGCAGGGAAGGGCCTGCCTGAGGCCAGCACAGCAACCACAAGAGCTATAACTGGGAGCGGGCATGGGGAATGCGTGCCTTTTGGATGAACCCTTTCTTGGTGCTATTCACGTACTGACACCCCCCTACCCCCAGCCATTATTTCTCTGTGCCAATCTGCCGCTGGCCAAAGCTGCAGACTAGACTCCACTGTGACTGTCTGGGCGTGGTCCAGGACAACTGGCTTAAACTGGAAGGGCTTCCCAGTGTCCTGTTTATTTGAGATTTGTTCCTGGGTTCCACTCTGGTTTTTTTGTTGTTGTTGTTTTGTTTTGTTTTTTGTTTGTTTGTTTTTGTTTTTCTTCTGTTTGATAGTGTGATTATTTGTGTGTCTGTGTTCCTCTTTCCTTTCTTCCCTTCTCACTTTAGTCTCTTCTGCCCTCATCTTATCTATTTACACCCTGTCATTATGTACTCATCAGAGGTGAAAACAAGGTATATGCAGAAATTGGGACTTCTAGGCCTGGGGCAATTGAAATATACAGAAAAGCGGTGTTATATATATAGTTTACTCTCTATTTTTCTTGACTCAGTTTCTCCTCCTCTCTCTTACACTAATTCTTACTTCTTTGTTATCTCTCATTGTTCCTTTTTATTTTTTCTTTTCCATCTTTCTTTATTTTTCTTCTCTCAAAGGCTAAATAAGTTTGGTTTATATATAAATCATCTTTCCTCTAAATTGCTCACTCCATTCTCTTTTCTCTCCTGTCTGCTGATATTAAACCACTTCCATAGAATTCTATTTTTATACTTCCTAAGAAAGAACATCTCAGTAACCTCACTTGCTTCTTCCTAAACATATCATCTCTGTGTCCAATACCGAAACTGTAAACCCCAACGCAAGCATACAGAGTAAATTGGAAACAATACCTGAGTTAACTAAATCTGTACATTGTGATCAAACTGGGATTTGCTGTAAAGAAAGTGTTAGAGATTAAATTGTAAGGTATTTATAAGGGGACCTGACAGCATTGTACCACAGGAGAAACATAAGGCTATAAGGTGAAATCGAAATAGGCAAGGTCCCACAGTGCTAGGATAATAGACACACAAGCATTATGAAGAAGCAAGGAAGAAAGTGGCTGAAACCAACCAACATGCCCCTCAGTAGATTCATGGCAAGCACAGTTGGTCAAATGCCAGAGACGGAATTTAGAAATTACATATTCCAAATGTTTATGGATCTTAAGAATGAACTCAAAAATGAGATGAGAGAGCAAATAGAGGTGATAAAAGACCATTTTGACAAAGAACTCAAAAACAAATACAAGAATCAAAAGATTACTTCAATAGGAAGATAGAGATTCTAAAGAAAAACCAAACAGAAATTCTGGAAATGAAAGAAGAAATAAACCAAACTAAATGCTCAGTTGAAAGCATCACCAACAGATTAGATCACCTGGAAAAAGGACCTCAGATAATGAAGACAAAATATATATCCTGGAGAAAAATCTAGAGGACACTGCAAAAGAAGTAAGAAAACAAGAACAGAGCATTCAGGAATTATGGGACAACATAAAAAGACCAAACTTAAGAGTGATTGGTGTTGAAGAAGGTGCAGAGTTTCAAACCAAAGGAATGAGTAATTTATTCAATGAAATAATAGCAGAAAATTTTCCACACATGAGGAACGAATGGCAAAACCAAGTTCAAGAGGCTTACCAAACACCAAATGTACAAAACCACAACAGATCCACACCAAGGCACATTATAATGAAATTGCTTAATATACTAGGCAAGGAGAGAATACTAAAAGCCACAAGAGAAAGGAAGCAGATTACATTTAGGGGAAACCGATCAGATTATGCTTAGATTTTTCAACCCAGACCTTAAAAGCTAGAAGATCCTGGAATAGCATATTTCAAGCTCTGAAAGAAAAGGGATGTCAACCAAGAATCTTATATCCAGCAAAATTGAGCTTTAGATTCAAAGATGAAATAAAAACCTTCCACAACAAACAAAAGTTAAAAGATTTCACAACTCGAAAGCCAGCACTTCTGAACATCTTGGGCAAAATTTTCCACGAAGAAGAAGAAAAAAATAACAATGAAAAACAACAAAGGGAGATAGTAAACTAAAGGAATTACCAACCAGAGGAGAATCCAAATCAAGCTAAATACAATAATACATTTAAAAATGGATGGAAATAAGAATCACATCTCAATAATAACCCTGAATGTTAATGGCCTAAACTCACCATTCAAAAGACACAGATTGACAGATTGGATTAAAAGAAAAAAAACCAACAATTTTCTGTCTACAAGAAACACACCTCAAAGAAAAAGACATCAAGCGATTGAAGGTGAAAGGCTGGGAAAAGTCTTATCACGCACATGGGCTGCAGAAGCAGGCAGGGGTTTCCATTCTCATATCAAATAAGGTAGACTTCAAGCCAAAGCTAATCAAAAGGGATAAAGATGGATATTTCTTACTACTTAATGGAACCATTCATCAACAAAATATAACAATTATAAATCTATATGCCCCAAATAATGGAGCACCTACATTCATCAAAAAACCCTTCCCAAGTTCAAGAGTAAAATAGACCACAACACAGTTATTCTAGGGGACTTCAACACACCTCTCTCACCAATGGATAGATCATCCAAACAAAAGCTAAATAAAGAAACATTAGGCCTTGTTAAAACAATTAATAACTGAGACCTAATGGACATATATAGAATATTTCATCCCTCAGTAAGCAAATACACTTTCTTCTCAGCAGCACATGGCTCCTTCTCCAAAATTGACCATATATTATGTCACAAGGCAACTCTCAGCAAATATAAAAAAATAGAAATACTACCTTGCATTCTATCAGACCATAATGGGATGAAATTGGAAATCAATGATAATACAAGAAATTAAAAAAAAAAAAAAAAAACTATTTCAACAGCTGGAAGCTAAACAACATGCTACTGAATGAACAAGGGGTTGAAGAAGACATCAAGGAGAAGATTAAAAAATTCCTAGAGGTAAATGAGAACACAGATACATCATATAGAAATCTCTGGGACACTATGAAGGCAGTAGTAAGAGGAAATTTTATTGCACTGAATTCCTTCATTAAAAGGAAAAAAAAAAAACAACAAATAAATGACTTAACATCACACCTCAAAGCACTAGAAAAAGAGGAACAGATCAACACTAAGAGCAGTAGAAGACAGGAAAATAATTAAAATCAGAGCTGAAATTAATTAAATTGAGACTACAGAAACAATTAAAAGAATTGACAAAAACAAAAGTTGGTTCTTTGAAAAAATAAATAAAATTGACAGACCCCTAGCAATGCTAACAAAAAGAAGAAGAGAAAAAACTGAAATTACTAGCATCCATGATGAAAAAGGAAATATCTCAACAAACACCTCAGTTATACAGGAGATAATTAGAAATTACTTTGAAAACTTATATTCTAATAAAACAGAAAATATTGAAAATATTGACAGATTTCTTGAGTCGTATGGTTTGCCTAAACTGGAAATGGAGGCTATACACAATTTAAATAAATCAATTTCAAGTGAAGAAATAGAAGACGCTATCAAAAAACTACCAACAAGAAAAAGTCCAGGTCCTGATGGGTTTACAGCCGAGTTCTACAAGACCTTCAAAGAAGAACTAATACCTATGCTTTTCAAATTATTTCAAGAAATAGAAAAAGAGGGAGCTCTTCCAGACTCTTTCTATGAGGCCAATATCACATTAATCCCAAAGCCAGGCACAGACACAGCCAAAAAAGAAAACTTCAGGCCAATATCTTTAATGAACATAGATGCAAAAATCCTCAACAAAATTCTGGCAAATCTTATTCAAAAACATATCAAAAAGATAGTACACCACGATCAAGTGGGGTTTATCCCAGGGATGCAAGACTGGTTCAACATTCGGAAATCAACAAACATAATACATCACATCAATAGACTTAAAGATGAAAACCATATAATCATCTCAATAGATGCAGAAAAAGCATTTGACAAAATACAACACTGCTTTATGTTCAAAGCTCTAGAAAAATTAGGAATAACAGGAACATATCTCAACATTATAAAAGCTATCTATGCAAAACCTCAAGCTAACATTATCTTAAATGGAGAAAAATTGAAAGCATTCCCTCTAAAAACTGGAACAAGACAGGGATGCCCCCTTTCACCACTGCTATTTAACATAGTACTGGAAACTCTGGCCAGAGCAATTAGACAGACGAAAGAAATTAAAGGGATCAAGATAGGAAAAGAAGAGCTCAAATTAGCACTATTTGCTGATGACATGATAATCTACCTAGAAGACCCAAAAAACTCTACCAGAAAACTTTTACAACTAGTAAATGAATTTGGCAAAGTAGCAGGATACAAAATCAATACCCATAAGTCAAAGGCTTTTTTGTACATCAGTGACAAAGCCTCTGAAAGGGAAATGATGAAAACTACTCCATTTGCAATAGCATCAAAAAAAAAACAAAATACCTGGGAATCAACTTAATGAAAGAGGTGAAGGACCTCTGTAACGAAAACTATAGAACACTAAAGAAAGAAATCGTAGAAGAACTCAGAAGATGGAAAGACCTACCTTGTTCTTGGATAGGTAGAATTAATATTGTCAAAATGTCCGTACTACCAAAAGCATTATACAGATTTAATGCAATTCCAATCAAAATCCCAATGACATTTCTCAAAGAAATAGAAAAAGCAGTCATGAAATTCATCTGGAAAAATAAGAGACCCAGAATAGCTAAAGCAATCCTGAGCAGGAAAAGTGAAGCAGGCGGCATCACCATACCGGACTTTAAATTATACTATAGAGCAATAGTAACAAAAACAGCATGGTATTGGCACCAAAACAGACTGGTGGACCAATGGTATAGAATTGAGGACACAGAGACTAATACATATAATTTCAGCTATCTTATATTAGACAAAGGCGCCAAAAATGTACAGTGGAGAAAGGATAGCCTCTTCAACAAATGGTGTTGGGAAAACTGGAAAGCCATATTGCAACACAATGAAATTAAACCCTTATCTCTCACCATACACAAAATTCAATTCAAAGTGGATCAAGGACTTAGGAATTAGACCAGAGACAATACACCTAATAGAAGAAAAAGTAAGCTACAATTTCCAACATGTTGGATTAGGCTCCAAGTTCCTTAACAAGAATCCTGTAGTGCAAGAATTAATACCAAGAATTAATGAATGGGATAGATTTAAACTAAAAAGCTTCTTCTCAGCAAAAGAAACAATCAGTGAGGTGAATAGAGAGCCAACTAACTGGGAACAAATATTTAATACATGCACACTGGATAGAGCACTAATTTCTAGAATACATAAAGAACTCAAAAAACTTGACACCAAAGAAACAAATAATCCAATCGATAAATGGACTAAGGAATTGAAAAGACACTTCTCAGAAGAAGATACATGATTAATCAACAAATACATGAAAAAATGCTCAACATCACTGGCAATTAGAGAAATGCAAATCAAAACTACTCTAAGATTTCATTTCATCCCAGTCAGAAGGGCAGCTATGAAGAACAAAAAAACAATAAATGTTGGAGAAGATGTGGGGAAAAGGGCACACTCATACATTGCTGGTGGGACTGCAAAATGGTACAACTGTTATGGAAAGCAGTATGGAGATTTCTTGGGAAAATGGGAATGGAACCACCCTATGACCCAGCCATCCCACTCTTGGGTCTATTCCCAAAGGACTTAAAAACAGCATATTACAGTGACACAGCTACCTCAATGTTTATAGCAGCACAATTCACAATAGCTAGGTTGTGGAACCAACCTAGATGTCCCTTGGTAGATGAATGAATAAAGAAAATGTGGTATATATACACAATGGAATTTTACTCAGCAATAAAAGAGAATAAAATAATGACATTCGCAGGTAAATGGATGAAGTTGGAGAATATAATGCTAAGTGAAATCAGTCAATCTCAAAAACCCAAATACTGAATGTTTCCTCTGATATAAAAAAACCGGTTCACAGTATTGTTGGGTCGGGGGGGGTACATAGGAGGATTAGAGGAACACTATAATGGTCAAAGGGAAGGGAGGGGAAGGGAGGGAGCAAGGGGGGAAGGGGGAAAAAAGTGTTGAATAAGATGGATATCATTATTCTAAATGCATGATTGAAGACTTGAATAGTATGAATATACTTTGTATACAAACTGTGTTGTGTAAAAAGATGCTATATATGTATAGTATGAACTGTAATACGTACTACTATAAATAAAAATTTAAAAATAAATAAATAAATTTTTAAAAAGTGGTGAATTTGTGATTTCTTAACATGTAGATAATACTTAAAAACCACTATACTAGTAGAAATTGAAGAAAAGAGACCTGAGACATAGTCTGGGGCATGCCAATGCCTACAGGATAGTGGTTATATAAAGGGACCATCAAAGCAGCCAAAAAGAGGGGCTAATAAAGTAGGAACAGAACCAAGAATATAGTGTCCTAAAGTAAAGAAAGTATTTAAGGGAAGAGTGATCATCTCTCTCAAATGCTGCCAACAGCTAAAGTAAGATAAAAACTATGATCCATCACTAGTTTTAACTATGTGGAAGTCAATAGCAATTTGACAAGGGCTGTTTTGTAAAAGCTGTGAGAATGAATGCCTGATTCATAAACAGGAGACAAGCAAATTACAGATATTGAGTAAGAATAATATTGAGAAGAGTTGCTTTTCACAGGACCAGAGAAATGATCCAGTAACTGCAGGGACATAAGGAGTCTGGAAAATTGTGTTCTCCTTAAGATAGAAAAAATAATAGCATTTATAAGCTCATAAAAATGGCCAAGCATGATTTTACAGAAGAGAGTCCTGCTGATGATGTGATGCCCTTGAATACGGAGGGGGAAATGGAGGGGAGGGGGCTGACTTCAGCCTGGAGTGTGGAGAGTCACCCTAATAAGAAAGTCAGAAATGGAGGGCAGAGAGCAACCAGCTGGGTAGCTGTGGTGGCAGAAGCAGACTGGAGGGATCTTTTGGTGGCTTGCATCATCCAAATAAAATAGAAAGCAAGGTTTCAGTAAAGAGTGAAGAGGCAGGAGGAGGCATCACCAAGGAAGGAGAAGAAACAGGGAAACAGTTAATGGCTAAGCACTGGACCAAGGGCAATACAGTATGGTACCAGGCAGATTAAACATGAGGTTGTAGTTAATAGCATTGCACTGAAAATGAGACAAATCAGCAAGATTGTATTTTCTTCTGGGAGTGTTTAGCCAGAAAAGGACAGACCCTGATAAAACGAGAGTTGTATTTAACCAGGGTTGGAATTATCAAAATGGGAAAATGCTCACAATTTTGTAAAAAAAAAGAAAGAAAAAGAAAGAAAATTTTACATAGAGAATGATTGTAGTGCTTCCATAGAGTGGGGGTGGAGAACAGAATATTTATGGGTGGCAATGGCTTACTTATTTTCCGTTATATTCTCTTAGTTGCAAAAATCAACTCATTCAATCTATCTTATATAAGCTAGTATTTGAGACTACCTCACATAACCAAAGGCAGGAGGTAGAGCCAGGTACCACAAGAAATTTAAATCTGAAAGCAATTAAAATAAATAAAAAATTCTGAGTCTTCCCCTTATTGTAGGGGACAGACTAGGCAGAGCATCAAAGATAGCAGGAAACAGTTTTATTTGGCTGCATCCAGGTTCAGAGGGTATAGCTTTCACTTTAATTAATTAATCCCCTGAACCCTGAGTTCAGGTAGTTTCAGAATTTTATACCCAGCATGTAAGGGGAGAGACTCAGAAGTTCACAATATGTAGAAGTTCACATAAAAGCAGCTTTTTCTTTCACTGCTCTGAGCAAGTTAACCCTTCAAGGACAACACCTGAGAAGGGGAGAGCTTCTTCTCTCCTTTCTTTCTTCCCCCTGCCAGCTGTAACCATGGAGCTCAATTGGTAATGTCTCTTATCTTAGAAATGTAGACATCTCTGTGAAGCTCCAGCTCAAGGCCAGATGCCTTGTTAAAGGATCTGTCATTTTTTTTAATCACATTTTGCATTTGCAAACACACTTCTACAAACTACTATACCGGATAAATGTTTGTGAAAAACTTATAAAGAGGCATTCAGCACCTGGAGTGCTGATTTCTTCCAGGCCAGTGGCCAAGTAAAATAAAGCAACAGGAAAAAAGGAAGTTTACCTACATTAAACTCTTTTGTAGAAACTCATTTGATGATAGTCCTAAAATCAATTATGGTGAATATTTCTGGAGGAGGGGGCACCACTATACCCTCTCACTTGTGTATATTTCTCTCTGGGTTTCTGCACCAATGCCTTGAATCCCCCTGCTTGTCAAATGAAGCACAGGACCCCAAAGTGGCTGCTCTTCTCTAAGTTCATAGTTCCAGAGACCATCATCATCACATGGCTGGGTCTTTGTCTTAGGTAAAACCCATAAGATGCAAGCTGATTGGCTAAACTTGAATCAATCCTCCCTATTTGGCTCAGTTGGCCAGACCTAAAAGTGGGAGGTTAGCTGGTCAAAATACGGCAGTCACTCCACACCACTTCTTCAGCCAAAAGTGGGATGAGAGGTAACTGCAAATGAAACAGCCAAGCAGGACCCCAAATATAACTCCAAAAGAGTACTAGGATTATTATAATATAAGTAGTTTCAAATACATATTAACAAAGAAGGTACCAAGAAATATTTTTAAAAATCATAGTTTCCCTCTTTTGGGCAAATATTCCTTCTTCTTCTTTTTTTTTTTTTTTTTTTTTTTTTTTTTCATGTAGCTTTTCATTATTGTGATTTCTGAAAATCTTCCTTTGAGGCATCTTGTCCTTCACAGCATGGAATGAGTCTGACTGGCATAAATCATATTTAAGAGTAAAATTTACTTTGTAAGTAAACATCAAGAAGCTGGTGCAAAATGGACCTAATGAAAACATGTGAAATTCTGAGGATGTCCTTCTTTCTTCTGTGAATGTCCAGTGAATTCTTATCACATGTAATTAGACATGGAAGTTAGATTAGAGGCAATAGTAGTAAGATAAAACTGAAACAATAGCCCATGCATGCATTTTCTTTTAACATTATTTTAGTTGCATAAATTACACATAATACATGTTCATGTATTTAAAACTTCAAATAAAAAAATAAGCAAATAGACAAACAGAAGAGGCTCCTTTAATCCTGCCTCCTTCATCCCCAACTATTCCCAATTCCTCTACCCTCTGCAGAGGAATTGTTTCAACTCTTTTCCTATTTAGGTTTACTTTATAGTCCATTCTTCAGTCTTTCTTTTCCATTTTTAAGCTTGCCTTTTTTCTTTATGCTTATGACTTACTGTCAGTATTCTTGGAAAGTTATATACTCTGATGGCCATAAGACATCCAGGACCATAAGACATTTCTAATAATACACAGATGACCTAACCTCTCAAGACTCTCATATTTCACCCATTTTTTAAAAGAAAACTGTGGACTGGTGAAGAAATCATTTAGAAACATATGTCTCTGAATCCATAATCATTTTCTAGTATGTTCTGCCTTGGAGGGGGGGGCGGTGGCAGTTACTACAGTAGTCTTCCAGAAGGACAATTCTTTAAACCAAATCTTTAACATGAAAGCCACTATTTCAGATACTGGGAGCTGTCCAGTCTGTGATATCCATTTATAAAAAAAATGTTGTGTTAATAATTGACTTGAAAATGAGATTTGCACTACAGATTCAGTGATGAGTGATGGAAATAAGTGAGTTTACAAAATTCATTTGATACCAAGCACAGTGTCAAATGTGCCTTTTTAAAAATAGCATATCACGTTCTTACAAGACCTTGTTGTGGTTTTTTGTTGTTACCCTGATTAAAGATGGCTCAAGCAAAACCAACATTGTGGAATTGTCTAAATTTCCCAAATAGTAAGTAATATGCAACAAAGAAAAAAGTCTCCGCAGATTTTTCCAAAGGAGAAAAATCCCTTGAAATATGTCTTTTGTGGACTTTGAGTCATGTGTATAGAAACAGATTCTATCATTTGAATTATACCACTTTGAATAGGCATTGGAGGTTTTCTGATTTTCAGTTTCCTCTTTAAATTGGAAATAATAATGTCTATTTAGCAAGTATTATTGTTATGGTCTAAATATTTGTGTCTTCCTAAAATTAATATGATGGAACCTAATCCCCAATGTGATACTCTTTAAGGGACAACAGGGACCAGGGTATTTCCCTTCTATCATGTAAGACATTGCTAGATGGTACCATTTTATGAATCAAGAAATGAGCCCTCAGTGAACACTAAATCTATTGGTCTCTTGATCTTGGATTTCTCAGCTTCCTCACATGCGAGAAATAAGTTTCTGTTGTTTATCAGCCACCCAGTTTCTGTTATTTTTTTACAATAACCCAAAGACTAAGACGATTGTATAAAGTACACACAACAGCAGTTTTGCCCTGAGCCTGGCCTTTCAATGATTCCAATTCCAACTGATGGCAGAAAATTTCCATGAATACTGCCAAAACATCACCTCAAATGTCTACCTTGTTGTTCAGCTTTTCTGCCTTAGCATTCATTCTGAAGATATGATTCTTCAGCTTTATGCAGGACAATCCAGAAACATGGGAGCATGAGAGCCTTCAGTCAATGCGGAAGAGGAGTCAGTGAACAAATGCCCCAGTTTTCTGTTCTCTGGAAGGACAATTCTGAAGCCCACTATATATAATTTCCTGAGGGGTCCTCATTAAAATAGAGCACCAATCACCCACAGAAATACCTGGCTCAATAATGTACCCATAACTGGCTTCCTGGGTCATTTTTCAAATAACCTACCTTCAGTCAATGGTTTTTCTCGGGTTTGGCTATAAGAAAAAACTAAATGAAGATGTTATATAAAGTACTTTTAAGAGAGCCCAGTACAAAATTCACAGTTAATTCATAATAGTCCCCTTCTCTGAATCTCTTCAGTAATGCTTACTGGTGAATCATCTCTCTAGTTCTTGGTAATAAATCATTCTGGACAAAACAGTGCTCTAGAAAGGGTAGTCACATGTGGCTATTGAGGACTGGAAATGTGCAAATACAAATTGAGAGGTGCTGATAATGTAAGCTTCAAAACATTTCAAAAAGTAAGGGGAAAAGAGAATATAAAATATCTTGTGAATAAATTTTATGCTGATTTGCTAATATAGTGATACTTCTGCTATATTGGGTTGAATAAAATATATGATTAACATTAATCCCCCTGTTTCTTCTTTTCATAATATGGTCTACCAAAGATTTTTTAATTATTTTAGTGATTGTGTTATACTTTCATTGTACAGCACTGCCCTAGACTTTGTGGAAAACAGTTGTTTTTGTAAGAACAGAGAGAGGCAAAAAAAAAAAAAAAAAAAAAAAGGAGAGAGAAAGAGAATGTGTGTATGACTCAACATATTCAGCAAGATATTTAATTATAAGTCACAGAAAACTTAGGCTAATGTAAGCATAAGAGATTTTATTAAAAATTAAAGGAGGTTCCAAAACCTGTTTCCAAGAATCAAGATTAAAGATTACTTGCTGGGCACGGTGGTGCACGCCTGTAATCCCAGCACTTTGGGAGGCTGAGGCAGGAGGATCGCGAGTTCAAAGCCAGCCTCGGCAATGGCGAGGCACTTAGCAACTCAGTGAGACCCTGTCTCTAATAAAATACAAAAAAGGGCTGGGGATGTGACCCAGTGGTCGAGTGCCCCTGAGTTCAATCCCCGGTACCACAAAAAAAAAAAAAAAAAAAAAAAAAAAAAAGATTAAAGATTACAGTCAAGTACACCATTTTTGGACAGTCTGAATATGGCTGCCATTATTCCCCTCCCTATATCCAGTCCCATGGGAACATGCCTTTAAAGCCCCTCCTGTCAAAAGGTGGAGTGCATTTTTTTTTTAACTCTTTGATTTGGGGTGGCCTTGTAACTTCTTTTGGTCAAGAGAAAGTAACAGAAGAGACAGCTACATCATTTCTCAAGACAGCCTTCATGAAGACTTTCCTTCTTGAAACCCTACTCAGGTGCCATTTGAAAGAACCCAGGCTGACATGGTGGTTGACAGGGACATGATATTTAGTTGTTCCCAAACCTCAGCTGACAGTCACCCACACCACAAAAACAGAACTGCCTTGCTGACCAGCAGCTGATTTCAAACACTTGAGTGAGCCTAGAGCTACTCAGATAAAACCAGTTCAAATTGCCATTTCCATAGAATCATGAGCTTAACAGGCTATAAAGTTCTGACATGGAATGTGTCAAAGATAAATTTAAAGGGTAGACTTTCTTCAGTAATAACCATCACAAGGGGAAAGAAGGTCCAGCACAAAACAAACTCAACTTCAATTTGTGAAGAGGTTAACTGAGCATTTTAAAAGGGTAATGAGGAAATAGGGAAGGGTGGGAAATGGGCAGAGACATAGTTTGCTAATTGTTGTTTAAATGGAGGGGAAGCAAACTTCTTTTGTCTTCAGGGTAGGACAAAGTGGTGTAAGTTAGAGCAAGTCACCCAAAGGGTAGAGAAGGTGAGCAGGAGTTATTTTCTTAATAATTGCATTTCAAAGAGATTAGCTCTCACATACTTGAGAAGACAGTTCTCCCCTACATAGCCTGGGAGCTGCAGGCAGTGAAATTTGGGTTTCTTCTGCGTTTAATGGGCTGGTTGCAAAATAAAGCAAATAAAGAGAAACCACAGCCTCTCCAACATTTACTGTTGTTTGTGTTCTTAATAGCTGCCATTCTGACTGGTGTGAGATGATATCTTAGGGTAGTTTTGATTTGCATCTCTCTAATTGCCAGTGATGTTGAGCATTTTCTCATGTATTTGTTGATTGATTGTATATCTTCTTCTGTGAAGTGTCTGTTCAGTTCTTTGGCCCATTTATTTATTGAGATATTTGTTTTTTTGGTGTTGAGTTTTTTGAGTTCTTTATATATTCTAGAAATTAGTGCTCTGTCTGATGTACATGTATTAAATATTTGTTCCCAGTTAGTTGGCTCTCTATTCACCTCACTGATTATTTCTCTTGCTGAGAAGAAGCTTTGGAAAAAGGCACACTCATACATTGCTGGTGGGACTGCAAAATGGTGCAACCATTATGGAAAGCAGTATGGAGATTTCTTGGAAAACTGGGAATGGAACCACCCTATGACCTAGCCATCCCACTCCTGGGTCTATTCCCAAAGGACTAAAAAACAGCATATCACAGTGACACAGCCATCTCAATGTTTGTAGCTGCACAACTCACAATAGCTAGGTTGTGGAACCAACCTAGATGTCCCTCAGTAGATGAGTGGATTAAGAAAATGTGGTATATACACACAATGGAATTTTACTCAGCAATAAAAGAGAATAAGATAATGGCATTTGCAGGTAAATGGAAGAAGTTGGAGAATATAATGCTAAGTGAAGTTAGTCAATCTCAAAAATCCAAATACCAAATGTTTTCTCTGATATAAGGAGACAGATTCACAGTGGTGTTGGGTGTTGGGGTACATAGGAAGATTAGAGGAACACTAGAATGGTCAAAGTGGAGGGAAGGAGCAAGGGGGTATGGGGGGGAGAGAAAAGGTGGTATAATAAGATGGATATCATTATCCTAGATGCATGATTGCAGACTTGAATAGTACAAATATACTTTGTATACAAACAGTATTATGTGAAAAGAGGCTCTATATGTGTATTATGAATTGTAATGCATTCTACTATTACAAATACAACAACTTTGAATAAAAAAAAAAAAAAGAAAGAAACCACAGGACATAGGAAGTAATTTTGGTAAGCGAGAATAGGATGGCTCTTCAACCTGAGGGGTTGAGCTTCCACACTGGAAAGAGAGAGTGAGAGCCTGCGTTTGCTTTATTTATATGGGGGAAGCATCAAAGGTTTTTCCAAGGGACATTCTTTTGCCAAATAAGGTAGGAGGTGTGCTGTCCACTTTCCAATGGGTTACGCCCAACTCCAGAGCTATGAGATTGGGCTCCCTACCCAAGTGAAGACAGAGGTCAGTGCATTGTGCAAAACAGATTGCAATGCCGAACCTAAATCTCATTGGCTCAAGGTCAACTGAGGAGTGACAATAGCTCAGGGGTAGCTTCCCATAGGTGGTAGAAGATCTACATCTCAAAGGGAGAGAGAAAAGAATGACCCTACTTGCAAGCTTCCTAGGGAACCTATTACAATAGCTGGAGGTCAGTTCCCATCTGTCTATTACCAGGTTGGGGCCAGAACAAACAGTAATTCTCCTGGCAACCTTCAGCCTTCCCAGGCAGACATCTAAAGGGGGCCAGGGCATTTTACTCTACGGATGTGGCCTTGAACTGGAAAGCATGTTGGTGTTTATTCAAGTCATTCAGTGTGTGTATGTGCATGTATGTGCATGGGGTGGGATGTAGGGTGGACAAAATCACAAGCACTGAGAATCTGCAATTTTTATAAGCCTAAATTGAGGCCTTGTCAAAAAATAGCCTAAAATTTTGTCAAAAAGAAACCCTTTGTAAATAGCCACTTCGTTTTGGTATGACTTACTATACAGTAAAATCTAAATAAAATAATGTCTCAAATCAAGCCCAGAACTGGCCCAAGTGGAAATACCACAATCCCTCCCTCTGAACCCCAAAACTTGAGTTTGCACAGCTGACTCACTGGATAGTGGACATAGCACTACTACTCTTTTCCTGCAAAGGGTTTGTAGCTCCCTCTGCTGCTGCCAGGAGCACCAGAATGAATTTTGTGTGGTCCATGTCATTTGGAATCACTATCCTCAAATTAAAGTCTGATGGATGGAGCCTAAGTCAAGCCCTAGCTTCACATTGGCACCTTAACTTTCTGCGATGCGGAAGGGTTCTGTTCAATGAAACAGAGAATTCTCCAATACTAAATGTGTTCAGGTGCTAGCTAGGTCATCAAAACAAAACCCAAATACTATTCTATGGTTTGCCTCCATAGCTTACTGATGCTGGCAACCATGCCTGAAACACACACTTCATCTTCCTCTCTCTTAATGCCTTCTTCTTCAGCTTCCCTGAGAACTATTTCCAGAGTTCCCTCTTCACCAGCCCTGACCAAATTATAAAAATGCATACAGATGTATGAAACCTAGCAAAGTCATTAGAGCTCCCACTTTTTTTTGGGGGGGGGGTCCTCCAATCACAGTTCTAACTATGAAGAATCCTTGAGTCACAGTGACTGAAATCTTTCATTCATTCCCTAGTATCTGGCATGATGCCTGGAACATAGTAAGCCCTCAGGTCTTGCTTCCACACAAATAAACTGGGGATCTTATGAAGGAAGAAATGGGAGATCAATTTTATAAAATAAGTTGGTGTCTGATCATGAAACATGTCAGTGTAATTTATCTCAGAGACAAGGTGGTTCCATTGAAGGCTTTTGTACTATTTATTAGGACTCATATGGAGTCATCGCGTAGGATGCAAAAAAGAGAGTGAGACTGCAGCCTAGCTAGCAAGTTTCTGCAAAGTGCTGAGTATGCAAGTAGAAGAGGGTAGCCATGGCAATGGAAAGGAAGAGCTGGATGCAATGATAAAACTAAGATGCTGGAAGCAAGCTCCAGTACCCAGTAGATAAGAGCCTTTTCAATAGGATGCAAAGAAATCATGGAGGAGCAGCAAAAGGCTTATGTGCATATACAAAAATAACTGGAATGAACACTATCCCTAGGTGTGTACCTTGGGAAGAAAGGTTGGAGAAGAGTTTGGTGTTTTAGATCAACTGCATTAACTTAGTACTCCAGCATCAGGGCAAAAATGGTAGTATGGGTCTCTAAATAATATTGACATTGGGCCAATACTTAGATATGACTCTGTATGACATCAAGGGACAAAGAGGCTCTGATGACAGGTCTGATCCTACCTAAGAAGTGGACAAATAAACTTTCTCTGCTTCCATAAATAGGGCTTAGAATTTACTTGGAAGATATGGCTGAGGGTGAAAGGGACTTGAATTTCTAACCCAAATGCAAGCATGAGACTTTTATAATCTCAGAGATTTCAGGAAGTAGATTTTGAAAGAATGACAACTACCATGGCTAAATCCCTACCTGACCACCCTCAACCCCACATCTCCATCCTTTCAAAAATTAAACTGGAAACAGTAATATCACCCTGAAGAAGAGAAAAAGGTAAACTCCAGATGTGACATGGTTTTAATCTTGAAGTGTTCAAGAAAGCATGACAAAAGCCAAGTTCACCTGGAAATCACTAGATTTAGTTTTCTACCATCAAGGAAATAGGGTATATGACAGAAATTAATTTCAATTAAAGGAAAATAAAATGCCTGTTTTGCATGTATCACTGTAGGGCCTATGAAAATGATACTTTAAAATGTATAAAGGAGTTTACTGGATTTTTTAAAGGACCAAGATCTCTCTTTGGGAATCTATGGCATGTGTTATTTTAAAAAGAAAAGAACATAGTAAATCACCGACTGAAATGCTTCAACATTAAATTGACATTAACAAAGTAAATTACTGTCTTTCTCATCCCTGGCCTACCCTCTGAAGCATGTTCTAATTTTAATTTAATCTGTGTTTGTGTCATCAGGTGATTCTAGTCAATATTGTTCAGTACAGGTCAATCCAAACATTTCCAATCCATTTTTGGGTCAGCTGAAGTCTAGAGAACTCAGAAAAGATCATTAACTATTGAAATGGATATGTTATTAGTAAAAGTTCTACATCAGTCCTTCTTAATTGGGGATGTGAAAACAGTCTGTTACTCAGGGAACAGTCAGCAAGAGATAGTTTGGGTTGTCACAACTGAGGACATGCACTGACGTTTAGTAGGTAGAGACCAGAGATACTGCTAAACATCCCACAATGCACAGACAGCCCCCACAAGAAAGTATACTGGGAATAGCATCACTATCCAAAAACAGGCTTCAAACAAACTGTGGTATATTTATATGCTGATGAATGAACTACTGATATATACAACAGCATAAATGAATCACAGAAATGTTAACACTGAGCAAAAGAAAATAGACTCAAAAGCATACTGTTAGTTTTTGCCACTGTAACAAAATACCTGAGATAATCAACTTAAAAAGATGAAAGGAATATTTCAGCTCATAGTTTTAGAAGTTTCAATCCCTGGTCAACTGGTTCCATTGCTTTTGAGACCGTGGTAATGAAATTGGAATTTGAGACAAAAACTCCATTGTCTGCTTCTGCTGGTGAGTGGGATCTGCATAAGCTGGAGGCCTCTTCAAAAGAGAAAGCCCCTTGTAGTGTTAGCAGCTAATCACAGTAAGCCTCCCAGCATCAATTCCTAGGGTCACAGGTGGGAAAGCCGGATTCTTCTGGGCTATTGTTCAGCAGCATGTTGCAGTTCTCCGTGTCGCAGCTGTAAATGGTGGGCTATGCCCTCCAGTGTTACAACAGATCACAGCAGCTCACTGCCAACTTCTTCCCAGGTTCTTTTCTCCCAAATCTGAAGAATAAAATTCATGGGACAACAGAAGGCAAGAGTGACAAAAAACTTAACACCAAACCAAACAAACAAACAAACAAAAAATCAATCAGCCCAATCAATAAAGGGCTAAGTAACTGAACAGGCATTTCACAGAATAAGAAATATGAATGGTCAAAAAATATATGAAAAATGCTGAACATCTCTAGCAATTAGAGAAATGCAAATCTAAACTACACTGAGATTCCATCTCACCCCAGTCATAATGGCAGTTATCAAGAACATAAGCAACAATAAATGTTGGTGAGTATGTAAGGAAAGAGGTTTACTTGCACATTGCTGGTGGGACTACAAATTGATGTAACCACTCTGGAAATCAGTATGGCGGTTCCCCAAAAATCTTGGAATGGAACCACCATCTGACCCTGTTATCCCACTCCTCGGTTTATACCCAAAGGACTTAAAATCAGCATACTACAGTGACACAGCCACTTCAATGTTAATAGCAGCTCAATATAATAGCCAAGCTATGGAATCAAACTAGATGCCATTCAACAGATGAATACATAAAGAAAATGTGGTATGTATACACAATGGAATATTATTTAGCCATGAAGAAGAATGAAATTATGGCATTTGCCAGTAAATGGATGGAACTAGAGAATATCATGCTAAGTGAAATAAGCCAATCCCCCAAAACCAAAGGCAGAATGTTCTCTCTAATATTTGGATGCTAACCCACAACAAGGGAGGGGAATATAAGAAGTTCATTGGGCTAGACAAAGGGGAATGAAGGGAAAGAGGAGGAGAGGTAGTAATAAGAAAGACTGTAGAGTGAATTGGACACGTTTTTCCTATCTTCATGTATAAATACATGACCAATTTAACTCCGCATCATGTACAACCACAATAATGGGATCCTAATTGGAACAAGTTATACTTATTCTATGTATGTATAATAATTCAAAATATACTCTACTGTCATGTAAAAAACTGAATAAAAAGGCAAGTGTGAAAGGCATAAAATTTATTAAATCATGAAGAACAGAAACAGAACTCTTCCAATGTCAGAAGAGAACCCCATAAGGGTTGCTACCTGAGTGTGCTAGTCTAGGGGTTTGCATAGCACTTAGGTCCAAATTTTTACTAATTAGAGTTTGGAAAAATGCTAACATTATTGGTCAATATGTATGCCAATCAGGACTGGGAAAAGTACTATTGCTAATGATTAAACCTTGAGTCTCAACTTCCATTCTGGTCTGCCCCATTTCTGTTTTCTTACCTCTCATAGGGAAGCAGGAGGTTGAGGTCATGGGATCGTAGATGCTCAGGGGTTCGGGACTGCTGTGCAGAGCAGGTGTTCGCACCCAGCCAGCTCAGGCTGCCTCAGTGCAACAGGCAGAAGTGCCCTGGCTTGCTTCAGCCCTGGCTCACTGTGCTTCGGGCCTACACCAGCATGGTGGGCTCCTCATCAACATGTCCTGTACTTGCCACTTGCACTCCAGCCTGCCTGTATCCACCTCTCTGGGACAAGGGCTTGACTTCCCTAAGGTAGAAGAACACCCTGGTGGGAACACTAGCAGAGGGAGCTCCTCACCTCATTGTGGCTGGAAAGTAAAAGAGAAGAAGGAGCCAGTGTTCCAATATCCCCTTCCGAAGCCTGCCCCTAGTTGCCTAACTTCCATCCACTAGGCTTATCTCGTTAAGGTTCTACCACCCCCTAACAGCACCACAGTTTAGTGACCAAGGCTTTAACACAGGGGTATTTAGGAGACCCTTATCCAAACCATAGCAAGAACATACTAAATGATTCCATCTACATAAATTTCAAAACAGGTAAAACGGATATTGACAGAAATCAGAAAAATTATATCAGGGTGGAGCCCAAGCAGGAAACAAGGAATTTACTAAAGTGATAGAAATGCTTTATATCTTGACAATAGTGTGGTCTGCATTGCTATTGGCAATGATGTGGCTTACACTGATTGTAAAGATAATAGTGTATTCATTTGTTACTGAATGGTACATTAACATGTTTCACCACATGCAAATCTTACCTCAAATATACACACCATTTTGAGTTTTTAAAATGTACAGAAGTTGAGAGAGATGTACATTTTATACACTTCGGGTATTAAAAAATCACAAGGCATTCTGCTGGAAAAACAGTTACATTGGGAGAAATTCTTTTGGGGTGTGCCATATTTCCTGTCTACCAAGAAAGATCTGTCCTCTTCTGTATCTTTTTAGATATGAGAGCAGAGTCAAGGTTATACAGGGGAGGTTGCTACACTCAGAACCACAATGTTTTAATTCAGTGGAAATTCCCAACAGTGAGGTTCTTTTCTCTACTACCAAGAATTATTTCTCTACCTGTAGTTGTAATCCAAAATATGATATTACCAAATTTTATTTTTTTAATGTTTATTTATTTGCTTTAGTTGTACACAATGCATGTATTTTTACGTGGTGCTGAGGATCGAACCTGGGTCGCACACATGCTAGGCGAGCGCCCTACCGCTGAGCCACATCCCAGCCCACCAAATTTTATTTAAGACAACAATATTGGGAAATATTTTTGTTACTTGTGGACTTAAATGTCGCACACTTCATTTTTCTTAAGATCCAAAGAAAATGTGTCATTTGATGAGTAAGTTCATCTGCTAAGTCTCAGAACTCATCCTAAGAGTATAAAAGAGACAGAATAACTGTGGGTAAAGGATTAACAAAGCCTTTTGTCCTTTATGAACAAACTTGACCTTGAGTTAACTTTATAGCACTGTTTCCCTGGAAACCTGAAAATGGTAAGTTGGAAGTGGTGCTACTTGGCACCAATATTTCTTAGGATAAAAAATGACAAATTGCATCTGGCAGGAGAGAAGCTATATATGAACTATAAATACCTGGTGGGAAATCATAGCTTTGGGCTCTCTGAGTGCAATGACCCTCATAGCAAGGCTGCTTGCAAGGAGTCTGGAATTGACACCTCAAGTGTTGTTATAAGAGATAAACTTTCCTGTTTGAGAAAGAAGGTTTTTAAGCCAAGATGGACTACATATATGTGTCTCATCTTCTTGCACCTGAACTGTCAACTTGGCAGCCAGGGATTAGCCTCCTGGTGTGAAGACTCCTGCAAGAAGTCTTACTGAGGAGAAATGCCTGATGCTGCCCACTGGGCAAGGTGCATTTCCTGCCCTATAAACTTCTAATAGAATCTGATGGCAAATGTGCCCTGTGGAAGTCCTGTGAGTCAGAATTTTTAGAGACACCCTGTGAGGCATTGCAGTAAGCCTATACACAACACAAATACCTAATGCAGAGTGGTAGTCAATGAATATGCCTATCATGAATGATGGGGCATTCATTGCTGTTAGAGTCATGTTTATCTCTGTCACCATGGATAAGTTACTCTAAGTCACTTTTCAATGCCACAGTATAGAGTGAAGATGTCATCTGCTCTGATACAATAGTAAGAATGAACATAAGGAGTATATGAAGTATCTTTAATCTCCTTAGAGGAAAGCACTACAAAAATCAAAAATATGTGTTGATATAGGTAAGGCTGCTGGCATAATTTCCTCTGCATTTTTTACAATCTTCTGGAGGGTTTTTTCCCTACAAATATGTACATAAATGGTCACCCTTTATAAATAAATGGTATACATGTATCAAAGGTGAAAATCATAATTTCTCCCCTCTATCTGGTTAACTCCCCCCAGCCATCATATGTCATAATTTCACAAATCTAAAGTTAACAAAGGAAATGGCCAAATGCCATAAGATAACTTGGTAATCACAGCATAGAGAGAAACATTCGGAAATGCCAAAATCATTTTTCAACAGAGTGATAAAGTTAGAGACATTTAGAGTTAAAAGTATTTGACACAAACTTTAAATACATAAAGCAAATGAAAAATTGCTCCTGAACAGTTTCAATGGACATATAAATTAATGTACCTGGTGAGTTTGTCAGAAATCACAGTACTACCCTATGTCACTACTTTTTCTTAAGTTTTTTAGATAAAACTTTTCTCTAGATAAACTTTTAATAAGCCTTATATTTAAAAATAGGCCAGTGAATCTAATATTAAATGACATACTTTTAAGAGATTAAGACTCATCCTGAACATTTTTCATTTGAACTTAAATTATAAAAAAAAAAAAAAAAGAGAGAGAGAGAGAGAGAGAGAGAGAGAGAGAGCTGGGTACATTCAACTTCCCTTCTAGTTCTACGTATAAAGCCCACATACTCATTTGGTACATTTGGTAGCTACCAGAACCATTTGCAAACATGGAACAGCACTGCAAAGAAAATGGTTCGATATATCTATGACTAGATAGCAAATTTTGATGATGACTTTTTTAAAAAGAAAAAATTACTATAGTTTTCACATGATGAAGTTGAAATATTTAACTATCTAAAATTATAAATTATTTTCCAGGCACACAAAAAATTTACTAAGAGTCTATGGCAACATATTTGAGCAGCTACAAATTAATTCACACACTCTAACCAAAGTCATTTCTATTCTCTAGGTGTTTTCAGAATGGCCTATGGGGACATCAAAGAAGAAGTAAACCACTCCACTTAAGCCTGTAATTTTCACCTGAATTTATCTTTGAATCTATAAGAACTAAACCACAATTCCCTGCATAGGTGTTGCCCCTTCTGTGGCAGCAAAATAGAGCTCCCTCCAATATTGAATGAGAGTGGAATCCATATAGGCCCACGACAGAGATGATAGGATAAACTACCTATGTCTATCTTGATATTCATAGAAGTCTAAGCAGTTCTTCAAGTTACATTAAATTTGAATGCTAATAAGCACTTGCTCTGTGATAATAGTGTGTCAGACAGCTAACTTTGTGATTATTTGTTTGTTTTCCCAACCATAAGGACATGCATAAACTGTTATCTTATTAGTCTTTTTACCTTTAGGTTTTGCATAGAGACCACTCTATCATAAATTATTCAATAAATGAATAAATAGTATGATAGAATCCCTCCCTTTAAAATGTAAATTAAATGTAATTTAACTCATACATAAAAACATGAAAATTGTACATAATCATGGAGTACCATGTGATGTTTTGATACATGCATACATTATGTAATGGTAAGTCAGGTTAAACATACCTATATCCTCAATCATTTATCATTTCTTTATGATGGAAACTTTAAAAATCCTCTAGCTTTTTGAAATATATAGTATATTATTGTTGTCTTTAGTCATGCTACTGTGCAATCACTCATCAGAACTTTTTACTTCTATCTAGCTGTGCTGTTAGTTGATCACCTCTTCTCATATTATAGATAATGAATTATTTCTATACTTAACATATAAGATTTAACAAAACACTAAAATAAAGCAGGAAATAACAATGTTACTTGTCAATGTGGTTGACATCTTTACAGTGGTAAAGCAATTGAAATGCAAATGTATTTCAGTGCCATTAAAAACTCCATTCCAGGGCTGGGGTTGTGTCTCAGTGGTAGAGCGCTCGCCTACCATGTGCGCGGCCCGGGTTCGATCCTCAGCACCATGTAAACATAAATGCATTGCATTGTGTACAACTAAAGCAAATAAATAAATATTTAAAAAAAAAAAAAAAAAAACTCCATTCCAGGGGCTGGGGTTGTGACTAAGTGGTAGAACGCTTGTCTAGCACACATGAAGCACTGGGTATAATCCTCAGTACCACATAAAAATAAATTAATAAAATAAAGTTATTTTAAAAATTAAAAATAAAAACTCCATTCCAAATGCCATTACTTAATGCCTATCACTTACAAAAAGTGGTAAATTTCTCTAGAAAAGAAATTCTGTTTTGCTTTCTACTGTATAAATAACAAATGATACAAAATCTCACATTTTATATACATTTAATATGATTTGTTGAATGAAATAATTTAAATTTTCGTTGATTTAATTTTTTGAAAAGGTATGATATAGCCGGGCACGGTGGCACACGCCTGTATTCCCAGCACTTGGGATGCTGAGGCAGGAGGATTGCTAGTTCAAACCAGCCTCAGAGATAATGAGGCACTTAGCAACTCAGTGAGACCCTGTCTCTAATAAAATACAAAAAAGGATTGGGGATGTGGCCCAATGGTGGAATGCCCCTGAGATCAATCCCCGGTACAAAAAAAAAAAAAATAGAAAAAGTATGATATGTTCTAGAAGTTCAAAAAACACAAATATTGTCTTCTTTTTCACTTACCCCTTAATGTTATCTTCTCTCACCAACAGCTTTTTCTGAACTACAATGAAACCTTAAATTTTATGCCTAGCTCAATGGGCACACACCAATAGTTAACTCTGAAATATGTCTGGATTTCAATTTCTAGTTTAAATATTCACACCCAGACATTTGATATTTATACAAAGAAATAGAAAAATAAATCTCTGGTGAAATATTATGAAACAGACCCCCTTCTAACTTCACATGCATCAACCCTAAACTTCCCTTTTATCACCTTGAATTTAACAGTGGGAATTGTGCACATTATTAAAGACTGGATTTGATCCCCAGTGGGAAAAGAAAGAAATCAATAGCAAGGCAGTTAACTCCCAATCTTTACCTAGAAATGCCAACACAGAATTTATCCAGATCCTGGAAATAAGTTTGGTTTGTTCTGCTTATACAACAGGATAATGGATCAGCAGACAGCCTACTCATAAAGTCAGCATTACGAAAATTATAGATGGTAAGTCCCTTTAATGCAAATATTTGTATCCTTAACTTTCCAAGGGATGCTTGTCTAAGCTTAACAAAAGTCATAATTTTAACAGTGATATTTTCTTTAGCATTAAGGATTTCAAAAGAGCAGCACTTGACTCCTTGTATAGAATTCCGAAAGGATTCGATTTTTAGGAAATGGATCAACAAAACTGAAATAAGCCTGCCACACTGTTCAAGTCAAATGGAAATAAAAAAGAAATTCTAAAACAAATAGTTATTGCTTTCTTGCTTATTAAAAATGAGAAAAAAGTTTAAATAGGTATTTTAACCTCAAACTTATTAAGGTGATTTTGAATCTATGATTGAAAATTAAGTCTTCATTTTTTATTAAACAATTTTAATTTTGATATTGATTCATTCACTCACACCTTCATTTGAAAACTATTTATTGAGCACTGCAGCAGAGATTGCGTATAGTCTCTTTCAATATCCATGCTCTCCCTCTTTTAGAAGCCCTGGTTTTTAGCTGGACATATGGATGCCTGGAATAAAGGCATGATCTTCAAGTCTCCTTTTCAGCTAGCCAGAGAAATTACATGGAAGCTTATGAGAAATATCCTTAAAAGGCAACTGATATATATTCCCAGTTTCCCAGCCCCCACCCCACCCCATCCCCACTGTTTCAAGGAAACAGTTCTAATGAAAGGAACTACTTGCATACAAAAATAAGACCCACAAAACCAGGGATGGCCATGCAGAAAACTAGAAGCAACAAATACACTTGAGAACTTTGTGGACTAGAGCAACCATACCTGCCCAGACTGCCCACACCTAGACTTAAAGCAAGACAAAAAATAAAGTCTTGGATGGGTACAACTGTGCACGCCTGTAATCCCAGCTACTCAGGAGACTGAAGCAACAGGATCACAAATTTGAGTTCAGCTCAGCAATTTAGCAACACCTGTTTCAAAATAAGTAATAAAAAGGGCTGGGGATGTAGCTCTGAGGTAGAACACTCCTGGATTAGATCCCCTGAAAAACAATTAAATAAATCCTATATTTTTAAGGCACTGTTATTTGGGGGTTTTATATTAATTGCAGCAAAACCTAATCCTCATGATTTAGTCAGATTTTCATCACTGTAACAAATACCTGAGGGGGAGGGGGAACTTAGAGAGGAAAGAGTTGTTGTTGTTGTTGTTTTTAAATATTTATTTATTTGCTTTTAGTTGTACACAATGCGTTTTTATGTGGTGCTGAGGGTCGAACCCGGGCCGGGCATGTGCTAGGAGAGCGCTCTACCGCTGAGCCACAACCCCAGCCCCTGTTGTTGTTGTTTTATTCCCACCTCTATTTTGTACTTTATTTAGAGATAGAGTCTCACTGAGTTGCTTTAGTGCCTTGCTTTTGCTGAGGCTGGCTTTGAACTCACAATCCTCCTGCCTCAGCCTCCCTAGCCGCTGGGATTACAGCTGTCACCACATCCAGCTGGAAAGAGTTATTTTACCCCAAGTTTTCAGAGGTTTCCATCCATGATGGACTGATCACAAAGCAGAACATTATGGCTAACGGGTGTCATGAAAGAAAGCTGCTCAGCTCATGACAGCCAGGAAGCAGAGAGATGGTGAGGAAGCAGCAAGGTCCAAGAAATACCCTTCCAGGACATGCCCCAGTGACTTACTTCCTCCAACTAGGACTCTCCTCCAAAGTCTCCACTGTCTCTTAGACCATTTAGCTATCAATGAATTCATCCACTGATGTCAGAACCCTCATGATCCAATCACTCCATCTTTGAATATTGCCACATTGAGGACAAAGCCTTCAACATACGAGCCTTTGGGGCACATTCCAGATCCAAACCATAAAACCTAATGATACAAGCAAAAATTATGAAATACTAAGTACTAAAATTAGTGCAAATGAATAAGACAGTTGCTGTACATCCAACTTAAAATTTAATAATGAAAATTAATGTTTAAAGACCACTGGTGTAGATTATGACACATAGATTTTTTTCCCCACTTACTACATTTCAAACCAACGTCCTTCCTCTGGTGACAATGACTACTTTCCTTTGGTGAAAGTCTTCTTCCACATGAAAATATTGAATTTTAATCCCTATACATCCATTCCTGATCCAACTTCAGATATTTGGGGACAGGGGCAAAGGTGGAAAAATAATCAAACCTGGCCAATCTTTACCAGGGAATCTAATCCAGGAGTGTTCTACCTCGGAGCTACATCCCCAGGTTTTGGAGTCACTAAAATTGACTCAGGGATGAGCATTGAATTAAATAAATTAATTTAGCCACTCAGAATCTCACTGTATCATTCAGGTATTGCTGCAATAAATGACCCACAATTCAGTGCTTCAATAGCAAACACCTATTGCAGCTATAAAAGTCAGCCATGACTACCGAGCCTTAGGCTACTGATTGGGCCCTAGTCTGCCCCACATATATCCCATCCTCCTTGGACCAGCAAATACCTTGGTGAAGTTCTTGAGATGTGACAGGGGCATAAGAATCCAAGCTAAACTATATAAGTACATTTGAGTTCTCTGCTCATTATTATGTCACTTACTATCTCTCCAGAATTAGGGAATATATTCTTCTCACTATAATGAACTATAAAATCACATGATAGACAGAGAATGAGGAAGTGGAAATAATAATGCAATCGATTTTCCAAACACCTTGAGTTTCCCGTAGTTTTAAGGTCATGGTACCAGAAGGCTATAAGCCTGGGTCTTATTGGCTGTATGCCAATCTCCCTAGCTAAATGGATCAGTACATCTCCCAACAGGAATGCATGAAGCAAAGAAATGAGTTCTGAGTGAATGGAGATATTGAATATACTAAATTCTTTTTTTAGAATATTTTTATTTATTTGCTTTTAGTTGTACACAATGCGTTTTATTCATACGTGGTGCTGAGGATCGAACCCGGGTCGCCCACATGCTAGGCGAGCACTCTACCGCTGAGCCACAATCCCAGCCCTATACTAAATTCTTTTCCTTAAAAATGGAACCCCGCCATAAAAAAAATACCAAAAATAGTAGTAGCATCATCAAGTTATGGAGATTCAGAAAAGTAGGAAGGTTGGAGAAATGTTTGTAGCATCCATTCATTTGATTTGGACTTTGATGATGAGAATGATATTCACCATTACACAAGTAAAAGTGATTTTCAGATATGAAAATTGTATGACCTCTCCAGCATACACTGTTGGCTTATTTGCAAAATCTCTTGCCTTCTGTCACGGTGGCTGAAAAAGATACTCATTTTTCCCAAAACCCATTGTCACCAAAGGTCATACAACAGTTTCAGTGATCATACATAAGCAAAAATCTACTATCACCTCTTGGGAAAGCCTTTCCTTCCTGGCAAAGGGAGAGATATGGCTTCCTCTCCCTGCTTTTCTCAGATATTCTATCCCTGTCTTCTGCCCTGGAAGAAAATATGCTGCCTAATTGCAGGACAGCAACCTGAAAGGAAAGCCAGGATAGGTGCAGAGAGGGTAGTCTTGACAACAATGACAACTGCCAGCATTTAATTCCCCTGATCTTGTTCTGTGAAACAGATAAACTCTCACTTGATTCAGATACTGCTAACTGGTTTTTCTGTTAACTTGCACCTATATGAAAGGATTCTGAGCTGAAGTAAATCTAATCTTTGTATTAATTAAATGTAATCTTTGTATACTACCATACTTTTTAATAACACATTTTTTTTTTTTGCACACTGCACTAAGTAATTAGATTAGAAAAGATTGTGGTTAAAGATAATTTTTTTTACTATCCAAGGAAATAAATGAGGCTTTATCAAAAAGACAGTAAACTTGAAAGCTACCTATTACTGCCTAAATGCTAAATAGATTTATGTTATTACTGTTATGAGAAGGGCACAAAGCCATCATGATTTTTTTAGAAGAGTATGTCATCTGCATTTGTTTCAGATTCGGACTCTTGAAGCCAGATTTAAAGATAGGTAGTGAGTGTAGTTAGGTAAATCGGGTCTAATATTGAGTCTAATAAAGAAAATGGAGAGCCGGGCGCGGTGGCGCACGCCTGTAATCCCAGCACTTTGGGAGGCTGAGTCAGGAGGATCGCGAGTTCAAAGCCAGCCTCAGCAATGGCGAGGCACTTAGCAACTCAGTGAGACCCTGTCTCTAATAAAATACAAAAAAGGGCTGGGGATGTGGCCCAGTGGTCTAGTGCCACTGAGTTCAATCCCCAGTACCAAAAAAAAAAAAAAAAAGAAAGAAAGAAAATGGAGTCCACAAGGGAAATGGAGTCTGTCTGAGCCCTGGGAAAACCAGGACAAACCCTGGGGAAATTAGAATGTCAATGTCTGCAAGGTCAGGGCCCATCCTAAAGAATGCTAATGAAGCAGCTCCCAGCAAACACAGAGATGCTAATCAACTTGCCCTAAACCCTACCTGCCAGACCACTCTTCCCTCACCCCTCAGCGTCCCACCTGTGTCACGCCTTTTGGCTTTCCCATCCCAGGCAGGATAGTAAGAGATAAGCAAAAAGAACAAAAGAAGACCTTAGATATAAAAGGGAGAAGACCTCCCCTTCCCATGGTTTCCCATCTTCCAGGTCCCTTTCTCCCTCAGGGGAAGTCTTTTTCTGCGGTCCTTAAAAAAAGCCTTTTCTTTTCCACTCTGCCCTTGCCTTGGCATGCTTCTTCAGTGTTGGGGAAGCAAGGACTCCTCATGATAAAGGGCAGTAACACTCTGAGGGATGGACTTAAAAACCAGATAAAAGATCAATTTACGTAAAATCAAGGGATTCCAGCCAGAATGGTGTTAAGAGTACCAGAAAAGAAAACTAGTCAAAATATATGCCACACCTATTTTTGATACCAAAGCACAGGCCAAACATGTGATTCTTAATTAGAAAGGAACAAATGAGATATGGCCTACAATTGCCATGATTTCATGCCTGGACGTATTTTCAGACTATGGTCCATATAAGGAAATCCAAGTAATACTGTACTGAGGACAAAAAGGTTCAGTTTGGAGAGTATGAGGTGACTGGAATTTGCAATAAACAGTGCTAGAAAGGAAGAACTATACATAGAAACTTTCAGAATTTAAGCCTTTGGCTGAAAGACTAAACTATGCATTTGTGGGGTGAGACTCCAAGAGGGTGGGCAAAAATTCACCACAAGGGAAAGGACAATTACTGGGGAACTGTGAACTGAACACCTACTGAAACCCACAGGAGCATGAGTCATTTGAGTTTTATTCAGCAAGAGCATAGAATCTTTATTGAACATCTGTGACAAACAAGAGAGAGCCCAGGAAGCCACTCCTTAAGGATAGGACTAAAATACCCTTACAACAACACAACAGTCTAGATCTTTACAAACTAAATTTATAAACAGCCTGAAGGAGTGGGGATGTGGCTCAGTGGTGGACTGAGCGTGCTTAGCATAAATAAATAAGCAAAATAAAAAATAAAAACAAGCCTTGAAGGGTTCAAGCTGATCACTACTAAAATAATAGCCTCCAAAACAAAGCCCAACCCTCTTTTAATGCTGTCATAACAAACTAACACAAATTTATTGACTTAAAACAACACACTTATTATTTCACAGTTCTGTAGCTAAGAAGTGTAGTATAGGGTGCTTAAGTTGAATTCTCTGTTTAGAATTTCACAAAGCTGCCAGGCATGGTGGCTCACACCTGTAATCCCAGCAGCTTGGGGACTGAGGCAGGAGGATTTCGATTCAAAGCCAGCCTCACCAAAAAAAAGGCTCTAAGTAACTCAGTGAGACCCTGTCTCTAAATAAAATATAAAATAGGGCTGGGGATGCGGTTCAGCGGTTGAGTGTCCCTGCGTTCAATTCCCAGTACCAAAAAAAAAAAAAAAAAAAAAATAGGGCTGGGGATGTGATTCAGTGGTTGATGCTCCTGAGTTCAATCCCCAGTACCAAAAAATAAATTAAAAATAGATAATAAAATAAACAGAATTTCACAAGGCCAAAGTCAAGGTGTTGGTAGGAGTGTTGGAATGAGCTTCCTAACCCTTTCACATTGTTGACTGAATTGTTTCCTTGTAGTTTTGGAACTGAGGTCAAACTTCTTGCTGAAGGTTGGGTAGAGGTCAGTCTTTGCCTAAGGTAGATGCAAGTCTTTCTCCAAGATAGAGGCTAATCTTTGCTCCTAGAGCAATAAAGGGTCAATTCCCTTTAATGTTTCTAGTTGCTTTGACAACTTCTACTACTGGTCTCTGACCTTGGTTAGAGAAAAAAATCTCTGCCTTTAAGGATTCATGTGATTAGACTGGGCTTTCACCTACCCTTTACTAAGGAAGGAAGATCATAAATTTGAGGCCAGCTTCAATAACACAGCCCCCATCTCAAAACATTTTTATCCAAATAAGGAATGGGGATGTGGCTCAGCAGGAAAGTGACCCTTGATAAAATCCCCAGTACTGCCTAAAAAACAAACAAAAACAAAACAAAACAAAACAAAAGAGGGTAGTTTATGCCTTGTAGTGTCAGATACTACAAGCCTGAGGCAGAAGGATCACTTTGAGTCCTGGAGTTCAAGGCCATCATTGGCTGCTGAAGTGAGACCCAGTCTTAAAATAAGTAAGTAAGTAAATAAATAAATAAATAAAAATAAAAAATAAAATCAGATCTGGATGTGTAGCTCAATGGAACAGTACTTAGAGCACTATCCTAGCATGTGTCAGGTCCTGGGGTTGGATTCCCAGCACTGAGAAAACAAACAAACAAAAAACAAGCAAGATGAAACTATGTTGTCTACAAAAAATGTATACATTAGTGAATAGGAAAATACATAAGTAAACACCAATCATAAGAAAGCAGGAGTATCTATATTAATATCAGAGAAAGTAGATTTCAGGAGAAGGAATGTTACCAGAGATAATTTATTTTTCTTTGTCATTGACAACAGATCAAATAACTGAGAAGACATTAACAATCAATGTGTAAAATGATATAACCACTTTAGAAAAGAGTTTGGCAGTTTGAAAAGGAACATATAGGACTGGGCGAAACCACTGCCTAGCAAATGTGATACCCTGAGTTTAATTCCCAGCACTGTAAAAAAAGAAAGTAAAATTAAATATAAACTTACCACATGACCTATCAATGCAACTTCTAGTTATTTACCCAAGAGAAAAAAATTAAGTACACGAAAAGATTTGTACAAGAATGTTTATGGAAGTTCTAGTCCAAAAACTTACTTTCTTGGATCCTGCTCCCACTCCTGCTCCCTCTCCCGCTCCCTCCCCCCACCCACAGTGTTTAAGTTCATATATATGAAATTCTAGAACAGGTTAAAAAATTTTTAGTGATACAAATTAGATTCTATGTTGGGGGAGTTTGACTAGGAAAGGGGAGAAAGGAATTTCTGGATCGTGTAAATGTTCTATATTTTGATAGTGATGGTGGTTACAGAAGTATATTCTTTTGTCAAAACACATCAAACTGTGTTTTCAAAATGTGAAAATTTTATTTCTGTATATTTATTATACCTAGATTTTTTTTTTTTTAAAAAAGGAGAGTTTTAAAGAGAGCAAGTAAACTGTAAAATGACAAAGATAACTAAGAATCAAAAAACAACTTCAATAGAAATAAATTACTAATAATTTTGGGAAATTTTTACTGAATCACTTTTTAAAAAGCCACTTTTATTGTCAAGATACATAAAATCCAGCATGAAAGATTTATAGGCACACTAACCTACAATGAGAAATTAAAATACAAAAAAAAAAAAAAAGATTTTTTTTAACATGGGTTAATGTTTATTTTATTTTTTAATTTATTTTTATTTTAAGTTGTTATAAATGACAGCAGAATGCATTACATTTCATATTACACATATAGAGCACATTTTAACATATCTCTGGTTGTATGCAAAGTATATTCACACCATTCGTGACTTCATACATGCACTTTTTTTTTTTTTTTTTTGGTACTGGGGATTGAACTCAGAGGCACTCGACCACTGGGCCACATCCCCAGCCCTTTTTTGTATTTTATTAGAGACAGGGTCTCACTGAGTTGCTAAGTGCCTCGCCATTGCTGAGGCTGGCTTTGAACTCGTGATCCTCCTGCCTTAGCCTCCCAAGTACTGGGATTACAGGCATGCGCCACCGCGCCCGGCTAGCAGAACACTTTCTGAGGTATTAGAGCCTTGTTATCAAGTGTCAGTTTGGTCTACAAGTTTCTAAAATGTATGGAATCCACTCCCTCTACCAGTTCATGAATATTTACATGTAAAATGTCAACCCAGCTCCCTTTCCTTTTGTGAATACAAACGAAACAGGTGCTTATGATGCTGTGGAAAGCAGTGGTCTTGAGTTTTGAGTTCAAATCCTAGCTCAGTTTGTAACCATGAAGACTTGAGTTAGTCACTGTAGGCTGCAAAAATGAGAAAACAGCTTCCGTTTTTGAGATCCTAGGCCGTTGTGAACACGTAATAAAAAATGTACGCCAAAGTATTAACATGAAATGTAACCTTAAAAAAAAAAAAAAAAGAAAGAAAAAGAAAAAAAGGAAGAAAGAATTTTAAAAGTCGGGCAGAGTTTGAGAAAGGGGCAGGACCTAAACAGGAGAGCTGGGGCTTCGGGATTACTCCCGGGGTTTGTAAGGAATGTACCATATTACGGGAAAGGGGCGCCCCATCAAAAATAATATTCAACAAAGAAGCTTCTGTACTTAAACTACGCTTAAATCAAGATACACAAAATACCAAGTTTTCCCTCATTATGTAAGTTAACGGGCATCTAATCGGAAGTTCAGTGGTAGTATTTCGCTTCAGTCTTCCGATTTCAAATCAAGCCCCACTACCCACGCATCTCCGTCCCTTTCTCCCACTCACCCATCACTTTCCTGCCCCCGCCCCCCCCCCCCCCCCCCCCCCCGCGGCAGCCCGTGCCCCAGGGCAGTAGTTTCCACTACGCTGAAGGGGGAGGTAGTAACGGATTCATCTATCTATGCACTTCGAGGAGGGGGGTGTGAGGAGCCACGTTCCACTGAACGGCAAGGAACCTGGGCGAGGAGACGCACGAGCACAATAAAACTCGAGTCAAGAGCGCGCCGTCGGTGTACCAGGGAGCGGCTGGCCGGCGGCCTTCGTGGGAGCGCATGGCTTGACCCCGCATCGCGCAGTTCTTCCCCGCAGCATGTCCCGCGTGGCGCCGGCGGGAGAGGGCGGGGCCCGGCGCGCGGCAGCAGCTTGTGCTGCGGCCGCCTCTGCTGCGGCCGGAAACAATAGTGGAGGAGCCCGTGCCGCGCGGAACGGCTGCGGCGGCCCACGGAGCCGGACGGTAAAGACCCCCGCAGTCCTGCCCCCCGCCCTGCCTGCGCCCCCTCCCGGGTCGTCCAGCCTCTTTTGAGCCCCACGTCCCATAGACCCTAGCGCTGCCGCGCGCCGAGCGCCCCTAAGAACCGAAAGACAGACGCGGGTCTCTGGCTGTCTGAGGGACGGGCGTGCGTCCCCCGTGCTGGAGGCCGGCCGGGGACCCGGTTCCGAGACGCTGAGACTGAAGGACCGGCTGCTGTGGCCCTCGGAAACCTTCTGAGTGGGAGGAAACCAGGGGCGAGTGGACGGGCGCTCCCGCAGCCGGGCTCCGGTACCCTTCTCTCGCCCTGGCCCCGGCTAGGGTCCCTTCTGCTGTGCCTCACAGGTCCCCGTCAGACCCTGGGTGCCGGCGTCCGGGACGGGGGCCGCTTTCCCCGGGTATTCACCTTTCCCACGTGCCTTTCTCCGACTCAGACCTCCGATGGGAAGCCTCGCTACGCCGAGTTAGCAAAACACATCTGAGGTTCGCACAATGAAGTTAGCAGGGCAATGTCTGGAACTGGGTCTTTTTTCTGCTTTTAATAGCGTTAAGTTGGTTGACAGAACCCGGTGGCTGAAAGGCCGCGCTAAGCTCCTTGTGTCTCATTATTCAAGGTCTGGGGACGAACAGGGAGAACGAGAACACCCGAAGACCTCTTGCCTTCAGATCCCCATAACCCAGTGAAATATGGGAGGGGGGTGGGTGAATGTAGTGTTACCTGTGACCAGGCTTTTACTTAGCTTTGTGTTTTTCCACACTGAAAGTATTATATTGAACTACAAGTATGGCGATGCTTGTGTGATGGGGCTGTTGGGAAAAGCACCTTTCTTGTTTCTTAGAAGTTCTCAAATATTGCATGCCATAATGACAAGTTCTCGAAATTGTGTAACTTTCCTGTTTCTTAATAGGGGCAGTATGAACGAAGAGGAGCAGTTTGTAAACATTGATTTGGATGATGACAATATTTGCAGTGTTTGTAAACTGGGAACAGACAAAGAAACACTCTCCTTTTGCCACATTTGTTTTGAGCTAAATATTGAAGGTAAGGACATAGTATAGATTTAACTTTGTGGAATGAATTTTACACAACTACTTTATGCTGAACTGGTTATAAGGTGAAGTTAACATTTCTTGAATGAGTGGAAATTGTGCCAAGTATGAAGTGTGGAGATTATAAGGAAAATGAACCTGCAATGATGAACATAAGAGAGATCTTTGTTTTTAAACACCCACATACTAATCCTTTTTTTGCCAATATAAAAGCAAGGTATGGATGTTGCCTCCTAAACATGTTTTCTGGTTGAGATCTTATTAGACGTGTGTTTGTATGCCCTTGTGTGTATTAAGAACTAGCATATCATTTAATTGATGAGCAAATGTACTTAGGACCTACCATGCTAGTACCTGAATGAAGTGAGCATCAACTCTTTTCCCTTAGTGCTTCCATCATCTGGAAAAATGTTTCTAATTGGTTTTTTTTTTTAGTTTGTTGCACCTGTACTCATGGACCCAGCTTCTGAAAATTTTAGTAAACTCTTTTCAGTGATCACACACACACACTTGGTAATTTTTAAAAATTAAAAAGGTTTATAAAATTTATTAATAATATTACTAAGATACCTGAGAAAAAAATTTCTCCGGAGATTTAAAAAATCTCTTATTGAAGGTATTTGGATTAATCCACAATTAATGTGTGTATGGATATCAGTAGTTTGCTTCCAGGAAACCTGAGATGTTTCCTTAATCTGGACATTGTTATATTAAAACTTTCAATCCTTTTAGATATTTTTGAGTTGCACTAAGAAAAAACCTTAATATTCCTATAAAAATAAAATTTTCCCTATAATTTCTATTTTAAGTTTTAATCTATCAGTAGAGGGATTTTTATTAGACCTTTAGATTGTGGACTGCTTCTAAATAGCACTTCCTTTTTGCTAGACTGTATTTTTGAAATTCTTTGTGATTTTAATTTTTTCTGTTTTAATTAAGAGATATGAAATGTTCTTTTTAAAAATATTTTATTAGTTGTTATTGGACCTTTATTTTTATGTGGTGCTGAGAATTGAACCCAGTGCCTCACACATGCTAGGCAAGTGCTCTACAACTAAGCCACAACCCCAACCCTGAAATGTTCTTATAGTGAACACACCACACACACATACACACTGTGATTACCTTGAAATTCCTGTTAGGACTTGTTATTCAGAAATGGTGTAGTCACCAAATAGTATATGATGAACATCATGGATTTCCTGTGAGTTATATAGAATACCTTTAACTTTGGCTTTAATGAATGTAGTAATTATAACTAATTTCAAAAGGATGATGTAAAAGTAGCCTTCTGTAGCATTTAAATTACCATTTTCTTAATCATACTAGAGTAAAAGATATAAAATTAATATTCTTTGGAAATAGAGTTGACTATTTATAATAGAGCTGGGTATACTGATACGTTGTAGAGTTTCACATTTAGATAAGCAGAGACATTAGAAATTACCCAGCCCAAACCATCTATTTTATGTCTGAGGAAACTGAGGGCAAGACAGTAGGAACTGCTCAAGATTACTGTAGTGGTGATGGTAAGCTATTGTTTTATGCCAGGCATTTACTTTGAAAACTTCTGTACCAGGCATTCTACTAAGCATCTTACGTGGATTATCTTATTTAACTCATATCTTATTTAACTCAGAATAGCTCTGGAATGACTATTGTGATTATTCGTTTTAAATGTGATGGAACTGAACCTTAGAGAGCTAAGAAATGGACTTTGAAGGCACACAACTAATAATTGACAGTCCTGGGCTTTGATGCATGGCCATACGTGTCCATCTGGTTCTAGTGCATGTGATTTTTTTTCTCTTTTTTTTGGTACAGGGGATTGAACTCAGGGGCACTCCACTACTGGGCCACATACCCAGCCCTTTTTTGTATTTTATTTAGAGACAGGGTCTCATTGAGTTGCTAAGTGCCTCGTCATTGCTGAGGCTGGTTTTGAACTCACAATCCTCCTGCCTCAGCCTCCCAAATGCTGGGATTACAGGTGTGCACCACCATGCCTGGCAGTGTATATGATCTTAAATCCATTTATCTACTGTCAATAGTTATTTTAATTGTAAGACTAATGTTAGTAACCTGTCCTCCTAAATTACAGTTGGTTATCCTTGCTGTTTGTTCTGCCAGCTTTTCCTAACCAGTGCTTCCTGCTAAGTCATCGTTAGAGGGGTTCACATTACACTAAAAATTTTGCAAAACCTAAATTTTCAGAACTGATTTTCTAGCCTTTTTAAATATGCCTTTTAACTGGTTCTCAATCATTATATAGAAAATATACAAACTTTCCTCAGGTGTCATCTTTGTAAACATTTCAGCTTTTGATATGTAAGCATAAGTCCTGGTTTTGTTTTTTTTTTTAGTACCGGGGTTTGAACTCAGGGGCACTCGACCACTGAGTCACATCCCCAGCCCTTTTTGTATTTTATTTAGAGACAGGGTGTCACTGAGTTGCTGAGTGCCTTGTTATTGCTGAGGCTGGCTTTGAACTTGCGATCCTCCTGCCTCAGCCTCCCAAAGTGCTGGGATTACAGGCATGTGCCACCATGCCCTGCTAAGTCCTATGTTTTTGAATGCCACCATGCCCTGCTAAGTCCTATGTTTTTGAAGTAATAGTTGTGTTTTAGTTTGAAAGACAAAAACCATTCTCAATTTGAATCTAAACTATTTCATTTAATATTCTATATGTATTTTAGATTTTGTGTATTAAAATGCCAGTTTAACTTTTGTGACAAAAATTAGTTTAAGTTTCTTCTCAAGGTTAAAGTTTCTTCTCTATAATGGCATTATATCCATTTTGTTTACTATCATAAGATTATTATAGGAAAAAGGTGGGAAAGGAATGTACTACATTTTATGGACTTTCATTTTTTATATCAGTTTATAGGTTTTTAAAAATTAGGAAAAGGTTGATAAAGCAATCACATGCCAGATGATTATTGGTTATATTCTTTATTTGGAAACCTTTATGGGGCTGGGAATATGGCTCAGTGGTAGAGCATTTGCCTAGCATGCACAAGGCTCCAACACCACAAAACAAAACAAAAGCAAAAACCATATCTCGAAACCTTTTTTAAAGTGTTCTTTCCACTACTAAATTCTCAACACAGTACCAGTACCAGTCAGTAGACTAAAATGCAAGGCTGACTTTTTTTTTTTTTTTTTTTGTGGTACCGGGGATTGAACTCAGGGGCACTAGACCACTGGGTGACATCCCCAGCCCTTTTTGTATTTTATTAGAGACAGGGTCTCACTGAGTTGCTAAGTGCCTCGCCAGTTGCTGAGGCTGGCTTTGAACTAGTGATCCTCCTGTCTCAGCCTCCCAAGTGCTGGGATTACAGGCATGCGCCACCTGCAAGGCTGACTTTTAAAACATGATATTTAACTAGTAGTTTGGTATAATTTTCTTTGTAGTACGGTAATACTGTAGTCACCTGGTTTCTTGGCTTATTAACTGCTAAATTTGCGCTAAACCATTCTGCTTTTCTTTTTTCCACAATGAGGCTTAGTAAAAATAAATTCTTTTGAGGGATATCAACAGTTAAGATAGTTTTGAGTCCACACATTTGTAATAAATAAAAATAATACTTTATACTTTTGGGATTTACATCAAACTACACCAGTCTCCTACTAATCAATTGGCTTCTTGTTTAAAAGCTGTGTGTTTGCATATGTTTATGAAGCTAAAACAAAGGAAGAAAAGAGCAACAACAAAAGACAGTCTGATCTTGTTGCAGAGATTCTGTATTCTGGGCATGGCTGTAAGTTGTCTTTTTTTCTGTGACTTCACAGTAGTTAAAAGGAATGGGGTACATAACTTTTACATACTTCTAGCCATAGATGATATGCTTCAAGGATCTAAAAAATGGATTTTGACAAATGTTTTTAAATGTTCTCAAGGTTGATTTTTTTTTAAGCCTACAATTCATTATCGGCATAATTTGTCAACTTTTAAGATGAGGAGACAGATGCATGAACTTCCTAATCCCTGTGGCCTAACCTTGGCACTAAAAGACTATAAACCTCCCATTACCTATCAGCTAACTTGACTTGAGACACTACATTTTTTCACATATGTTAGTGACCATATACACATCTAGATCACTGTGTTAAAATCTCTGAAGCTATTCCCTACCATTCCCTGAGCTGAGGCAAAGAGTGAGGCAGCCTAGAATAGTCAGCAGCCAATAACAAAACTCAACTATTGTGTAACAGTCAGAAATGAGACCAGAGGGGGGAAATCCACGGTTCAATACTATAACTTCATATTTTCATTTTGTGCCAGAAAATTGTGCAAATAGTTCTAAGATCATTTTTACTTTCTCTGATAATTAACTTGCTTTCTTTTTTTTCTTTCTTTATTTATAATAGTAGTATGTATTACAATTCATAATGCACGTATATAGCATCTTTTTACATACAACTGTTTGTATACAAAGTATATAAGTACCATTCAGGTCTTCAATCGTGCATTTAGGATAATGATATCCATCTCAAAAAAAAAAAAAAAAAAAAACTTGCTTTCTTTTCTATGGAGAAAATCTCTTTTAGAAGATTGGACTGATTCCTATTATACCAAGCAAACAAAATTTTCAGTGTAAGTTGACCTTGCTAGTTTATGAGCAAGCATATGTCTGGCCACTCTCTGTGTAGTCCATCTTGGACTTCTTTCTATTTTAAGTGTTCTTTCCAGGAAGCAGAAGCAAATTCAGCTCCTTAGTAATCTTTTCAGCAATAAAAGTCTGTAGGTGTTTTCTCTTAGTTAAGGCACAGGTAAACACATTGCCTGCTTTTATTTTTTTGGCAGTGCTGTGGATTGAACCCAGGAGCACTTTACCACTAAGCTATGTCCCCAGTCCTTTTATTTTTACTTTTGAGATAAGTTAAGGCTGATCTGGAATGTGTGATTTTTTTTATGCCTCAGCCTCCTGAGTCTCTGGGATTACTGGTATGCATCACCACACCTGGAGGTTTTTATTCTTATTCTTCCTTACTTCTCTGTGTTTGAATATACACTGGTCATTGTCAGTAGTCAGGGATCAGTTTGAATCTTAGTGTTAAATTTGACTTAGTTTGGAAGTCAGAACTGGTTATTTACTGATTAAGATCTTTGAGTCTTCCTCTGTGTCCTACTTCTGACATATCATCTTTGCATCTAAGTAAAAGGGGCCCACCCCAAACTGTAAAAAGCAAATTCAGTCTTTCTTTAGTTTCTCATCATATAATGGCAACATCATATATTAACTTAAAATAGCATTTTTAATATGAAGCCTAACATAAATTCTGAACTTTATCTTGGTTATCTTTTATATACTTGGAATTAAATATTGAAAGGTTTATTTTTCTCCTTAAGTGCTTATGATTGTCACTTTGAATACATTTGAGTACTTTTTAAATGGTTCTAATAGTAAAACCTGATTATTTGGTCAGAAGGGATAGAGGTAGAAAGTAGCCTGAATTGGTGATAAGTTTAAATTATTAAATTAAAATATTTTAAAAGAAAAGTAATTGAAGCCGGGCGCGGTGGCGCACGCCTGTAATCCCAGCACTTTGGGAGGCTGAGGCAGGAGGATCGCGAGTTCAAAGCCAGCCTCAGCAATGGCGAGGCACTTAGCAACTCAGTGAGACCCTGTCTCTAAATAAAATACAAAAAAGGGCTGAGGATGTGGCCCAGTGGTCGAGTGCCCCTGAGTTCAATCCCCGGTACCACAAAAAAAAAAAAAAAAAAAAAAAAGAAAAAAAGAAAAAGAAAAGTAATTGAAACTAAGCTAATAAAATCTGGTAAAAACAAGTTTAAATGACACACAAATTTTGGTTTTGAAGCTGTACTGTTAGGAATTAGGTCTGTGTGTAACAGGAAATCCAAATATAATGGAAAAAATAAATGAATATTTTAAATTTTTTTTTATTCTAATCTGTTATATATGACAGCAGAATGCATTACAATTTGTATTATACATATAGAGCACAATTTTTCATATCTGGTTGTATATAAAGTATATTCACGCCATTCATGTCTTCATACATGTGCTTAGGGTAATGATATCCATCTCATATAAATGAATATTTCTTATATAAGAAATATATATTTTTTTCTGTTCTACCGTCCTTTAATACCCAATTTTGATCTTTAAGGTCACCTCATGAGGCATTGTGGCTACTGGAACTCCAGTCATTGCTTCCTTATTTCCAGACCAAAAAAAAAAAAAAAAGAGAGATATCAGCATTCACTGCTGCACCTAAAAGAAGATTTTCCTTAATGTCCCTTGTAATTCCCCATTTCACTGTTCTTAATATTCAAGAGAAGCTGCTCCAAATTAAATCAGTATTTTTCTAAAAAGGAATGATGGATATTGAGTAGAGTACTCACAAAATGCGCTACAAAGAGGCCTTTTTAGTAATTAAAGGTTACACTACATTGGAGCCAAACTATTTGAGCTACAGTTAGGACGAACAATAAATGCTCTGATGAATTTTTTATTTTTGCAGTTTTAACTGAAAGAGATCTTAGCAAAATAAGGGATTATATTCTGAGAATGAGCATGCAACCAGACCTTGAGTGGACTTGTTGCCAAAAGTTGTAAGAATTTTTAAATTTTTGACTCATCTCAGTACATAAAATGTAATGATTAATGCTACTGCCCATAAAGAGGCCCCCCTTTCTTTATTGTCAAAAACTTGTGTAATTAACATAAGAAAGTTCACTTATTTCATAAAATTAGATCTCTTCCCTGGTTTCTCCCAGCCTCTATTGATGATGATTAACACAGTAATTCTGCCTTCCTTGTTACCTTTACAGGGAAGATTGCTCTTCTACAGCTAGAAATTTCTGCTATTGCTCTACTGCCACTTTGGTGTTTAAGCACATGAGCCAGGTCTTGTTTTTTTGACCTTTTCATTTACTAGTTGGGTTTTCCTCACAAGATTACTAAGCTAATACTGTCATACTGGTTCCCAAAAGTTATCAGTAAGGCAACTTTATATTTTTACTTCTATTATCATTATCTTTATTATTAATATTAACATTAATCATGCAGATTAATGGGATTCACTGTGACATTCTTAATCTTGAAATTATTGTGCCAGAATCTAATTTTTAAGGTTCAATTCTGGTTATTGCCATTTTATTCAAGAATACCTGGCAGTACAAGCAGTGGAACTCAGATGTTTTTGTTTCTCTTGAGACTCAAAATAAAACTTAGAGTAATTAAGCACAGTAATTAGAAGCACAGACTCCTATTTCTGTACTTTGAAGTCCAAAAATTCTAGGTGGTTGCACACTCCAGAGCCAGACCGTCTCCATTCAGTTCCCCGTTTAGAAAAGGTAATATTGGCATGACATGTTCTGTCCTAGGTCTTCCAAACTCACTCTCCCTTGTCTTTTTTGACCTTGTGTATATGGATATCTATTAGCGTACCTCCTACTTCCATTTCCCCCTCAAGCTATAATAAATATATGCAGTTAACTGTAGACATCTTGTATAGTCCATGAGTACCTCAAACTGTGTATCTAAATCTAAATTATTATTCTACCCATTCCATATGTCATTTTGAAATGATTAAAGTAAGCAAATCTGCACTTCCCAAACCCCTGAAACCCAAAATATTGAGGTTAAAAATGTCGTATGGAAAAGGTAAAGAGCTACCTAACATATATGCATAGTAATTTTCTTACATGTTCATTTAATACACTGTTCCCTCTGGTGTTTGCAGTTCCATAAGAATATGGATTCGAGTTTATTTTATTTACTAGTATATGATCAGCCATGGTGCTAGGACTGTCAAGAGAGTAATGAAAGACTATTTGATAAATGAATTAATCTAAAAGAGACTTTAGAGAACTGCCATTTTGAGTTTCTTCCTTTAAACTTGTCTACTATGAAACTCTTTTGTTCATTTACCAGATTCCATGAGATCTTTCTAGAATCTTTTAAGTTTTGTGAACCTTACTAGTGGAAGAGTTTTATCTCATAATCAGAAGAAAAATATAATAATAGCCAATAATGATACCAGTAGTGATCTGGTTACCTTATTTAATCAAGAGAATAAAAAACAGAATTTTGCCCCAAACATAGAGCAAATAATTTTGGTAGGGCTGTCTTTAGAATGAGTTTTCTAGATTCATTTGACACACTGTAACTATTTCTGGACACCACAGTAGAGTAGTATATTCCCATAATGACTGAGGCATTTGGTGGTCCTGAGCTTTTTTAAATCTATATAAAAATGTTTTTTTAAATAACTGATTTAAAGTTAAAACAAGTATGCAGAACATACAACCCAGAATAGATGTAAATAAGAATATCATAAATAAAGGATTTATTTGAATGCATAAAAATGACATTGTGGTTCAAAAATCATAGTTTTTTTATCACAGTATTCTGACAGAAAATGAAAAAACTATTTTATGAGATATGTGAAAACAGATTATATCTAGATTGAAAGATTTTAATACTTGAAATGGAATTATTCCCAGCAAAGGATACAGTTTTCATGATTGAAATAATTTATAATAACTGTTCCTAGAGAATTGACAAAGAAAAATTAGCTACTCAGGAATAAAGGGTAATTTCTCAAGCACATGTAAATGACAATGGCCCAAAGAGGTTTATCTCTAAAGGAAGTGAGGTATCACCCTCTAGTTGGGAGAAGCTGCTTCTAATCTGTTCTCAGTAAATACTGAAGGAATTTATACTTTAGATAAATGCCTTATCCGAATCATAGAGGGCTATTGTTCGCCATGTATTATATACTTTATATGCATTATTTTATTTCGTTTTTAATACAATTATATGAGACAGGAGCTATGTTATCCCAATTTTATGAATAAGGAAAGTGTAGAACTAGTCCAAAATTACAGTTTAGATGTTCAAACTCAGGGTCTCTTGATTGCAAAAAGCCCAAGGACTTAAATCTTTTCTGTTCCCAAAGAAAATTTCATGGACCTTCAAGAATTTCAGAAATAAAAGTCTAGGCAGAATTGAAAATGAATTACAATGAAGTGAGGAACAAAATTTGGATCCTAAGAGATACATAATTTTTAAAATAATTTCTACCTGTGCAGTTATTTAATTAATATACATTATATGGAATATCCAAAAATATTCATTTTTAATGACTCAAGGGAGTGGTATGATGTGGTCTCCATATAGATTATAATCTAAGTAAACAGTTATCTGCCAGAGTCTTCTATGTAACCTAGCATGTTGCTCAAAAGGATGATTAGAGTAGCAAAAATGCTCACGTCTTCCATATTTAAAAGAAAAGAAAATCTTTCCTTTTCCCCTCTTAAACCATAAAACTTGAAAGAGCATTGTTCAATATCTTTCTCTCCTCCCAACTTAGTCTTCAGCCTCCTATAATTAGCCAGCCTCTTGCTTTTACTGGTAATCTCCAAGCTATCAACACAATAAGTAGTTTTCATGTTCTTGCAGTTTTCAAAGTCTGACATTTAATATTTTGCTCTTTCTTCAAATACTGGACTCCATGGGTTCCATGATAAAGTAGCTCTGAACTCTTATTTCTCCCTTCCTACATTCATTTCCTGCCTTAGGCCCTTCTTTGAATACTGTACCTATCTTGTCTTCTCATACTGTAGTAATATATTTCTTTTACTGCCATGTCTTCAACTATACATTTACAAGTTTGGTGAAGTTAGCTGAAAATGCCACAAACTTGTTTTGCCAAATAGTTCATCTAAGCACCAGACCTTTATATGCAACTTCCTGCTAGATCTGTCCAAGTAGATATTTTGTAGGTGTCTTGAATTTAAGTTTCTTGAACTAAATGTATCTCCTTACCTCTATACCTGCTTGCATTTTATATTTCCTTTAATATCAGTTCACATGGAACTCCAGGCCCCATTTCCCAGAGATTTTGATTCATTTGAAACCTAGAGTTGACTCTAGGAATTTGCATTTTAACAATAATCCCAGAGGACACTTAAAATGCAGGTGATGAATGGACCAGGTTCTTCAACACTAAACATGTAGAGTTGGTAGGTGTAGTGATGAGTTAGGTAGCGCTGAAATCTAGTCTTAGCTGTGCTTTTCAAGCTGTGTACATTGGCAGAGGATAGTTTTCCAGTTTGCAAAAGCAGATGTGATGTGGACTAGCCCAGCTCTGTCACCCTCACTCTTTCCCACCCCCTTACCTTCTCCATGTAATCTGTCTCTGACTCTTGATTCTCTCCAATCTGTTCCTTGCTTGTTACTCTTTCCGCTACACCTCAGTACAGGGCATTATTCCTTCTTACCAGTGTTATCTAAAAAAATACTTAATGCTTTCACTGACTTATCCTCTCTCCCTTATCCCTACCTCACATATTTAGGTCCTCTCACTATAATCAGAAAGGTCTTTAAATATGAATCTGATCACGCCATTCAATTTTCCTTACCATTTTCTTCAGTTTAAGCTATTAACTCCCTAAAGAGGCTCACCTTCATTATTTATCATGCCCTAGAAAGATACTCTACAAGCCGTTCATGCTCTTCTCTTTCCTTTCCCTTTGTTCTGTCTGACTTCTCTACCTTTGATCATCTAGTTCCCTTTCTCCTAAACATACTTTCTTCTTCCTTCTCGTATGAAATTGCTTGGTTTTGGAGTATCTTATTGAAAAAGAATCATAAAATATGACCATTGCCTATGTCATAGGACCACTGAAGAGATGAGAAAAGATGATAACTATAGGAACTCTATATAAAATATAGGTGTATATGTATAGGATGTGAGGCAAATGTTAGTATTCAAATTGAAGTACAGAGGCTTTTCATCTTGTCTGAAAAGATGAAATATTACTGAAGGTATTTCTGTTATTTGGATAATATATTGAATAACTTCTCCATTAACAAAGTATTAGACACTGAGGAGGTTTAAATTGATGTTGAGTTGGCCCTTCTGTGCTGTGGTTTTCAGTAGGTTTTTCTGCTCTGGCTTCCTTCATTAGCAGGTATCCACCAAGTGCTTTCACCAGTTTTTAATTGAACAATGAATTGTATTCATTTAACATCTTTTCCCCTACTACTCCTGCAGTATTTGAGTATCCAACAAGAATTGCCAGATAGGGCTTTTACTGTGTTTATGAGTTTACTTTGAAGGAAGGGGACAGCTTTCATTTGAGGGTTAAATACTTTTCTTTGCTAGATACATTGTTAGGCTAAACAAACTCTCACAATAAAAAAAATTCAGATTTTAAGATATTTTTAATGTCTTTTTAGGATGTTTTAAGAATGCATGTCTTTTACTGATTCAGTATCTTAATTTTTTGTACACTTAATTCACTGGAACACACAGTACAGTACCTAAAGTCTTAGTTTCTCTTGGACTAAGGAACAATCTGTTTTTTCCCAAACCAAAATGTATTTCTTCATGGGCACTTTAGTGATGTTTTAAATTTTTACTCCTTAAAATGATAAAAAGATTTTGTTTTCCCAAAATAAAGTTTCCTTATTTCATTGAAAACACATGGTATACCTATTACATGACAATCATACTATAGGATGCAAAATGAATATAGAGGTTCATAATCATAATTACTTACTTAATAATCTCAATATTTTTGGTGTGTTCTGCTTCTAAATTTTTGGCAGCAAGGCATGTAACGAGGAGGTAAATTGTATTTAAAAAATAAAATTAAGCATTTATACCATTAAATAACCAGCTTTTTCATTTAATATATTAGGAACATATTTTCATGTCAGTAGGTAAAATTTTACATCAATTTTTTAAGTTTGCATTTCATTCATAATTCATTTAACAGTATCCCATTGATGATGACTGTTTAGCTTTCTTCCAAAATACAGGTACTAAAACATTCTTATATAGTATTTTTATGTTTGTCTGATTAAATTCCTATTGTCTTGTGGCTTAAATTTCCAGAACTAGGCTTATGGATCAGTCATGTCCCAGTTTACAGGCATCATTTGTTTTAATGTCTTCTATTACCACTAAATTGATAGCATGTAATCTGTTGTTTAAAAAAGTATTCATTGCAAATCTACCAATTATCCTTTGCCCACATATGAATATATCACAATGAATCTTGCATGCACACACATATATTTTACATAATATTAAGCACTAATTGAAATAATGATAATTATTAAGGGAGAACAGTAGAGTAGATAGGGGAGGGAGAAGGAGAGGAAACGAAAGAAGGTATTACAGAAGGAGATGGGTCAAATTATGTGCATGTACAAGTATGGCATAATGAATCTACTATTATGTATAATTGTAATGTACCAGTAAAAAATTAGAAAAAAAGTTATTTGCTTTATTATGGAAAATACTTCATCTTAATTTTGTAATCCCCTTATTTAGATCAAAGTTCTTTTTACTCTAGAATTGCTATGATAGAATTATGACAAAAGAGTCACAGTATTTAAGGGTATTAATGCCAATTAAAAGTAGAATTCAGGTTCCTGGGTATGAATCCGTATGCTCTTGCCCCAATAATAGTTTCAAATCCTTGTCTTTGTGTAGTTAGTATAATTAAAAGAAATGCTTATAAGAATAGTTCACATTGGCCTGCACTGCAATTTCTTTCTTTCTTTCTTTCTTTTTTGGTACCAGGGATTGAACTCAGGGACACTCGACCACTGGGTCACATCCCCAGCCCTTTTTTGTGTTTTATTAGAGACAGTGTCTCACTGAGTTGCTAAATGCCTCACCATTGCTGAGGCTGGCTTTGAACTCGTGATCCTCCTGCCTCACCCTCCCAAGTGCTGGGATTACAGGCGTGCGCCACCGTGCCTGGCTTGCACTGCAATTTCTTATTTCTATTTTATCTTTTTGCAATGATTCCTCAGTTATTGCTTTTTCTTTTTTTAGCTTTAGTTTTCTTATGAAGTGATTGATAAGTTGTAATGATTTTTTTCAAATTAGCCTTAATTTTTATTATTTATTACCTAGAATAGTAATTTAATTATAAGTACCTCAAATTCACTAGCTAAAATTCATTACTCTTTATTAAATGCTGTTATAAAATACTTGAAGAATATTTAACTAGAATTGTAGGATAAGTGATTCAAATATATGTGAAGAAGTTGAGTTAATAGTTTGGAGTCAGCTTTTTATTTTGTTTCTCTTATTTATAAGAAAATCAGTTTCTCAGAATATTAACTAGGCATATAGCAGTTGAGGAGGTGAAAGGCAAAGAATTCATCCAATTATCACATTTCTTGATTTGGAATCCGTAAATTTACATTGTCATAATGGTTCACCTCCATTCATCTGATTATTATGAAGGTATTTTTAAGGCTATATTTTATTTAAGTAACATTTCTATTTAACTTTATTTACCATTAATAAACTATTGTTTTTTCCTGCAAGATAGTGTCTCTGTATGTCACATTTAAGTGGATATTTGTAACTAATAAATCAATCCTATCATAGTTAATTTGAGTAGCTTTTTAGGAGTCTTTTATGGCAATTCCATGTTAAAATTATTTTAGAATAAATATCAGTGCACTGAATTAAAGCTATTTAATGGAAAAATGAAATAGAGATAGGGTTACTTGGGTCAGTTGAATTATTGGCTTAAAATATTATGGTATAATTTAAATTATTGTGCTACTTAAAAATCATATACTTTAATATTGCAAAAATATTTAGCCTTTTATATTCTGTGCTGCTAAGAGCTTAGTATCTTATATTAATCTATCAGTAGACTGAGTTCCTAAGTCACATTTAGCTGTATTTCAAATGCTAAATAGTCCCTTGTGACTGGCATCTACTCTGTTGGATAGCTCAGATATAGAACCTGTCATATCCATCATCACAGAAAGCCCTTTTGGATGTTGGTGGTTTGAAAACAGGTAGCTAAATTAGTAGACTAGAGTATGGATTGTTATTTTTTGTACACTTTTAATAATAAACAGTTGTTATGTAGGTGTGTTTCTTCAACTTTCCAACTGTTAGAATGAAAAAGTAGAATTCACTGAGAGAGGTGTTTTTTGTTGTTGTTTTGACTAGTCATTTGCATTTTACATATCTGTCAATAAAACAACCCAGTTCTATGACTTTCTTGGTTATTTGAGAGTGAGGTTTATCTATATAATATTGTCTGTCTGAATTCTTAGCTCACTGACATTGGCCCTTACAATGCATTTATTGGATTAAGCTGATTTGATTAACTACTTAATCCTTCTCATAGCACACAGAAACTTGACCATCATGTAGACATCCCTAAGTTAAAATCTTCTGTCTAATGACCACCTGTTGGCATATCTTTCTTTAAGGCAATACTTCTCAAATGTGGAAAAGCAAGTTGCTGAACCCATCTGTGTATTGGCTTAGTGTGCTTGCCAATAATTCCATCTGCTACTATGGCAGAAATAAACAATTACCTTTTACTTTCAAACAGTATATTGAGTACTCTATTTAGTAATTTAAATGACTCTTGAGTTAGTAAAGGTCTGAAGGGAAAAGAATGTGGCACTTCTCTACTGTAGTATTCTCTAAGTTACATAGAACACGTGATAAAATTTTCCAAGAAGCATAAATTATTCTATTATGGATTTAGAAGTAGAGATTCCAATCTTGCCTTCCCACTTTTGTTCTACCATATTTAGTTCCATGATGGAATAGACAATTTGAACACCATCCCACTAACAGTCAGTGATTGGCAGTAGATAAGATGGTAATAGTTTTTCCTGAATCATGGCGTGGCTATGCTTGCTCATCAGATGCATAGTAGTTTAGTCAATCTAGGTATCAAAGCATCACTCAGACAAGCAGTATTTATACTGCAGCAATCCAGAGAGAGATCAATATATAGTCCTACAGCAGGACAGGTGGCCTGGCATAGCTCAAGAGCCCATGAAATCACAGTTATTTGACATTCATTAAGAGTGATAAGAACTGTTTTGAATTGAAGAACACTTGTTCTATTTTCTTTTGGTAGCTGCTCCTCAGTACAAGCCATTGGCTGCCAGATCTTCTGATTTTGATTATAAAGAGAAAACAAGAAACTGAGAATTGCATGTGAACCTAATGTTTATTTTCTTTCAGACACTTGGAGGCCAAACAAAACTTCTCTGCAGTATAGATCCAGTCTATAGGCTGTGGGTGTGCCACCTCTACTTAATATGGCTTTTCCTATATTCCTTTTATAAGAAATGCTTATTTGCTCAAAAAAAAATGAAATAATCTTTCAGTCCTTTTAGTCTTTCCTAGTGTAACTGTTTGGCCCTCCTCCCGCTTTTTATAAATAACACTTTTTTAGAGAAGCACAATAATACTGCTTAATATGGGCAACCTATATACATTCAGGTGCTTGTACTCACTTTCTTAGGAACCAACATTATCACACACACACAAAAAAAAAAACAAAAAAAAAAAAAAACCACCTCACATCGTGGGAAGTTATTTCATCTGGGTAAAATGTGAATTTCCATATAAAAATTTTAAAGCAGTTTATTTCTACATAAATTGTACAAATGTTTATGATATTTGATGGTAGTATACTTAAATCTTTTTCACAGCATGTTAACAGCCTGGAACTTAAATCATAACTTAATTTTCTTGCCATGTTTAAACATCAAGGAAGAACATACAAATTTCCACCATTTGGAAGACCCATGCTGCCAGTTCTCTAATTCTGCTCAAAGTTTGAGGTTAAAATTGAAGTGCTTGCTCTCTGTGCTGTGATACATGTATCTTACAACTTTACATCCAGCTACTGTTTATATTCTTTCCACCTATGGAGCACCAAAATATATAAAACCATCCCTTTGATTGGAAAATAGAATATGTAATTAAATATAGTCTGATTGATAATAACTAAATATGCTTAAGGCAGTCAGATGGTGTGATTCAGGAATGTGAAGTATAAAGCTATGCAGCATCAGTGTAGAGACAGTGCTGAGAGTGCCATTTGACAGGACCAGCTGGTGAACCATCAGGAAAAGATTAGTTTTGCTTACTTTATTACCACCATATTATAAATAAAATCTTCAGGAGATTAGGGATAAAAGGCAAAGGATAATGGGATATCTGATAGAAGTTTTTAAGTGTTTTTATATTTATGATTTTTTGTGCTATTTGGAGTATCTTCTTTATTAGGAAAAAAAAGTTGCATTACTGCAATAGACAGATTAAATATAAGTATAGAAATACTCTTAATTTTAAAGGGTGACAGTGGTAATTAGAGATAAATGTCTACATTTTAGTAGCCTTTGCTTTTCTCTGGGTTTAACCAAGTTTACATAAAAGAATTAACTTAGAGAGTTAAAGAATAGAAGTGTGGGGGGGATAGCATGCCAGATGGGCTAGTGGGAGGGTTTTCAGAGTATAAAAGTGGTTTATATAAAAAATCTGGGATAAAATGAGAAAAAAATAACTGTTCAATAAGAACAGCTTAACTTGTAAAATACCACTGTTCATACAGAAATTTCTAAATATCTTTTATCCAGAAGAAAGTAGTACTTTAATATATATATATATATATATATATATATATATATATATATATATATATATATATATATCAGTTATGATTTGCTAAGTAAGGTATTAGTTCTCTAATAGTAATGACCTTTTCACTGAAAAAGTGACATGGTTGTATTTTTCAGGCATGTTTTAAGGAAATTTTCATAATAATTACTATGTGACATTGGCCTTCAGAATTTTTATTTGTAAAGAAATCTTTGAACTGGTTTGGAAATGCCTTATAACTCTGTTTCTCAAAAGTATCAATTCATTTAATTACATTTAAGTTCATTCCCTTTCAAAAGCTGCTTAAGAAACAACTTAGTGCTGAGACTTATTTGCACTTGTAAATGCAATCAAAATAGAAAAGTCGGTTGAGAAACTTACTGAGATCTCTGATAATAGGTATGGTTGTTTCTCCCACATTAATTTGAAATGATGAAGTGGAAAAAATATAGCTTCAAGAATTTAAAAAGTGACATGCATATTACTGTTGTAAATTGAACTACTTACATTATTTTCTAGACTAAAAAGTAATATGATGTTATATGAAGTAGTGTATTTTTAAAATTTTTTTGTTTTGTTTTCTTTGCTACATGGGATATTTTAAAGTATATTTAGAAAACATGTCCAAATTGAACTTTAAAACTAAGTTGTTTGAAAATGTTAGTATAATTGACTTAGCTAAAGAAGTTAGAGATACAGATCTCAATGAATTACAGTGTGCATAATAAAACAGCCCTCTTTATATTTGTACTGTCTGTAAATTTCTATTTAAAAATATATTAGACTAAGCATAGGTGTACCTTTACTTAAAGATGCTCTTAATTATTCTCTGAGCAGCCTGGTGGAAGTGCACATCCTGGTTCTCTTGCTAGTACTGGTAAAAACTGCATTGTAGTACACTACAAATGATAATTGGTAATATGGTTTGTTTGGGATTTTTTAAAACACAGTTTTAATTTTTTCTAATACAGTTGCTTTTTCTTGAATACCTGCTGTGTCCAGACATAATAACACTGAGGATGCATATGAGGAAAATAGATATGGTCCCCTTTTTTAAACAATTTTCCTTGTAGCAAGAGATAAAGGCTAATAAAGAGGCAGTTATTAAATAAACTATCCAAGATCTATTGGTTAGAGAAGGGTTCTTAGAGAAGGTGAGAAGTAGACAAATGATGATGATGACTCCAGTTTGCAGTGGGAATGATAATGGAGTGAAATGAAGGATTTAAGATGTTGTAGTTGCTAGATTATGGGAGAAAAATCAATTAAGGTGGATAGAAAAACATCTTTTAAAAATGTTTATATTGGATCCACAATTTAGCTATTGTGAATTTTGCTGCTATAAACCTTGATGTGCTGGTTCCCTGTAGTATGCTGTTTTTAAGTCCTTTGGGTATAGACCAAGGAGTGGGATAGCTGGGTCAAATGGTCAACATAACAGGTCAAATGGTGGTTTTATTCCAGTTTTCCAAGGATTCTCTGTACTGCTTTCCATATTAGCTCTACCAGCAATGTATGCAGTCCCACCAGGAATGTATGAGTGTGCCTTTTTCCCCCACATCCTCGCCAACACTTATTGTTGTTTGTATTCTTAATAGCTGCCATTCTGACTGGAGTGAGATGAAATCTTAGGGAAGTTTTGATTTGCATTTCTCTAACTGCTGGAGATGTTGAACATTTGTTCATATATTTGTTGATAAATTGCATATGATCTTCTGAGAAGTGTCTGTTCAGTTCCTTGGCCCATATTGATGATTTTGTTTTTTTTTTTTTTTTTTTTGAGTTTTTTAATATATCCTAGAGATTCATGCTCTATCTGATGTGCATGTAGTAAAAATTTGCTCCCATTCTGTAGGCTCTCTATTCACCTCACTGATTGTTTCTTTTGCTGAGAAGCTTTTTAGTTGAATCCATCCCATTTATTGATTCTTGATTTTAACTTTTGCACTATAGGAGTCTTATTAAGGAAGTTTGGGCCTAATCTGACACGATGGAGATTTGGGCCTACTTTTTCTTGTATTAGGCACAGGATCTCTCTGGGTCCTTGATCCACTTTGAGTTGAGTTTTGTGCATGGTGAGAGATTGGGGCTTAATTTCATTTTCTTGCATATGGATTTCCAGTTTTCCCAGCACCATTTGTTGAAGAGGCTGTCTTTTCTCCAATATATGTTTTTGGCGCCTTTGTCTAATATAAGATAACTGTGATTATGTAGGTTTGTCTGTGTCCTCTATTCTGTACCATTGTCCTTCAGTAGATTAATGGATAAAGAAAATGTGTTATACACAATGGAATATTACTCAGCATTAAAAGAGAATAAAATCAGGGCATTTGCAGGTAAATGGATGGAGTTGGAGAATATAATGCTAAGTGAAATAAGCCAATCCCAAAAACCCAAATGCCAAATGTTTCCTCTGATATAAAGAGGCTGATTCATAATGGGGTGGGGAGGGGAGCATGAAAGGAATAGATGAACTTTAGATAGGGCAAAGGGGAGGAAGGGGAAAGGAGGGGGAATGGGGGTAGGAAAGATGGTGGAATGAGATGGACATCATTACCCTAAGTACATGTATGAAGACATGAATGGTGTGACTGTACTTTGTGTACAACCAGAGACATGAAAAATTGTGTTCTATATGTGTAGTATGAATTGAATTGCATTCTGCTGTCATATAATATTACAAATTAGAATAAATGAAATAAAAATTTTTTTAAAAAGTTTGTATTGGTACATTATAGTTATAACATATAGTGGGGATCATTTGGACATAATCATACATGCATGGAATATAATTTGCTCCATTTCTGTCCCCAGTACTTGCCTCACTTCCCACACCCTGTTCTCCTTCCTCTAGATACACACAATGTGGAATTCACTGTGGTATGTTCATATAGTTACAGAGTACAATTTGGCCAGTTTCATTCCATAATTGCTCATTTTTTTTTGTCCCTCATACCTCCCCCCGGTCCCCTTCCTCTGCCTCACTGATTTTCCTTCTATTTTCCTGGGCTCTGTCCTTCCTGCCCTCATTGTTTTTCCTTATTTTGCTGTAGCTTACCCATAATAGAGAAAACATTCAACCCTTAACTTTCTGGATCTGGCTTATTTCACTTGGCATGATGTTCTCTAGTTCTATCCATTTACTAGCAAGTGCCATAATTTCAATCTTCTTTATGGCTAAATAAAAATCTATTGTGTACATTTGCCACATTTCCTTAATACTTTTATCTGTTGACAGGAACCTGGGCTGTTTCCATGATTTGGCTATTATGAATTGCACTACTATAAATATTGATGTGCCTGTATCACTGTAGTATGCTGATTTTAGTTCTTTTGGATAAATACCCAGGAGTGGGATAGCTGGGTCATATGGTAGGTCTATTCCTAGTCTTTTGAGGAATCCTCGTACAGCTTTATGGAGTGGTTGTATTAATTTGCAGTCCCTCCAGCAATGTATGAGTGTATCTTTTCCCCTACATCATCACCAGCATTTATTATTGTTTGTATTCTTGATGATTACCATTCTGACTGGAGTGAGATGAAATTTTAGTGTAGTTTTTATTTCCATTTCCCTGATTGCAAGGGCTGTTGAACATTTTTTTCATATATTTATTGTTCATGGTATTTTTTCTTTTGAGAAATTTCTGTTTATTTTCCTATTTATTCATTGGGATTTTTGTTTATTTATTTAGTTCTTTATGTATTTTGTTTTTTAATCCCATGTTGGAGAAGTAGCTGCTAAAGATTTTCTACCATTCTGAAGACTCTTTCTTCATGCTTTTAATCATTTCCTTTGCTTTGCAGAAGCTTTTTGATTTAATGTTGTCCTACTGATTGATTTTTTTTTTTTTTTGTTTGTTTGTTTTATTTCTTAAGCTTTAGGGGGCTGACCAAGGAAGACCTTATATTCTTTTCTAGCAGTTGCAACGTTTCTGGTCTAATTCCTAAGTGAAGTAAGCCACCTTGATTTGACTTTTTTCTCCCCCCCTGGGTACTAGGGATTGAAGTCAGGGGCACTCGAGCACTGAGCCACATCCCAGCCCTATTTTGTATTTTATTTTGAGACAGGGTCTCACTGAGTTGCTTAGCACCATGCTTTTGCTGAGGCTGGCTTTGAACTCACGATCCTCCTACCTCAGCCTCCCAAGCTGCTGGGATTACAGGCATGCACTACTATGCCTGGCTCTGATTTGACTTTTGTGTAGGATGAGAGATGGGAATAAATTTAATTCTTCTATATCTAGAGATCCAGTTTTCCCAGAATTAAAAGTTTAAAAGCCTATTTTTTTCTCTGTTTTTCACAACTTTGTTGATTGTCAAATGACTATATCTATGAGGATTTGTCTGTCTTCTCTTCCATTAGTCTTCATGTCTGTTTGATGTCAGTACAATGTTGGTTTTTCCTACAGCTCTGTAGTATAATTTGAGATAAAATATTGTAATACCTTCAGTGCTTTGGCTATTATGGGTCTTTTATTCTTCTAAATGAATTTTAGGACTATTTTTTCTAGTTCTGTGAAGAATGTCTTTGGTATTTTGATGGGGATTGCATTTAATCTATAGATTGCTTTTGATAATATGGCCATTTTGACTATTAATTCTTCTTAATAGAACATGGTAGGTCTTTCCATCTTCTGAGTTTACTTTTTCAGTGTTCTGTAGTTTTCATTGTAGAGGACTTTCACCTCTTTATTCTCACGTTTGTTTTGTTTTGTCTTGTTTTTGAGGTTATTGTGAATAGAATAATTTCCTTAGTTTCTTCCTCAGAAGATTTATTATTGGAATACAGGAAAGTTATTGATTTATGAGTGTTGATGGTGGATCCTGCTACTTTGCTGAATGAGGGAGAAGCTCATGAGAAATTAGTTCAGGTTTCTTCTTCAAGCAGTTGATAGTGCCAGACTCAGTAATAGGTTGGGGTTTAAATAATGAGAATGGAAGGCAGAAGTATTCCATTTAGATAGAATGAAGTCGAGGAGCTTCTAGGGACACCTATATGGAAATGTCCAGTAGATGGCTTTACAAAATATGTATTCAGAACTCTTCTTGCTCATGACACCTTTTTTGTTGTTGCTATTCTTGTTTGTTATTTATACAGAATTTTTCTCCTGTGTGTCTGCAAGAATTTGAAATTTATTTCACACTTTATATATTTTCACAATAAACAGCTACTGGAGTTTTATGATTTACTGTTTCAAGAGATTGCTTATAGCCTTGTGATTATCTTGGTTTCTGTTATTGATTTGGGGATTTAAGTAGAGGTTAAGATAAATCATTTATGGAAAAAGAAAAGCTATATTGCAAAAAAGCAACATTGGATAAAAAATAATCTTTAAAAGTCCACGTTATTTTATTGACATGTTATTAAAATGAAGCTCTGGGTACATGAGGAAATTACTTGTTTCATATACTTATTTTTTAGTATAGCTTCTTAAGTTTCTGTATAAATACCAAAAACTCTATATTTAACAGTAAATATTGTTTTCTATAGCCTACTTTATAATTTTTTCTTTAATATGCTATAGACTGAAGGAGAAACTCATAATTTACTCTATTCAGATGCAGCTAAATTATTGGTACGCATTAGAGCTGTGGCAGTGAACTGAGAGAGAAACCATTTACTTAGGTGTTTCAGTGGATTAGCTAGCCATCTCTTGGCAATGAGACCTCAAAAGAGTTTGCAAGAGAGTAATGAAGTTCTTTAATAAATTTTATAAAGTTAGTAAAGTAAGCAAGCTTTAAGTTTTCTCTGTGTTTCTCAAAAATACAAGCTTTGGAATAAAACAGTAAAATGGAAATATTTTTTATTTGGTCTACAGCTGTGACAACCATCTTTTTGTCTTATTTATGATCTAAAATATAATAACAAAATTTTAAATATTTTAATAAAAAAGGATTGTGAACCTGCTTTTCATGTTAATTTACCTAGTTTTGAATATGTACACTATTTTATCAAATAGAGTTTGAGATTTTGCATGTAAATATTCTAAAGTTGTTGGAAATTTGACCTAGCCAGTATGTATTGCAGTACAATAGCAAAGTAGTAAATAGAACTTGTACTTGCAGTATAAGTAGGAAAGTCTTATGAAATTGTTTGTTTTTAACAATTTTTATGCATATTGGAAAAAACAAAAGTTTAGACTTTCAAACTTGCTTCATGAGGACAGCTGTTCATATATGCCTGTAATATTAGTGTTCGGGAGGTATGCTCACATAGCTTAAGGTAACTTGTGAAGGAACTGATAGGCAGTTTAGCATATGATTATGTATTTGTTATATGTTTGAAAATGTATTCTAAATTTTAAAAAATCAAGTTAGAATACTTTAACTCTATTGGGAAATCAGGAAATATAAAAGTGGAATATAAATAATTTCATTATTTATGGCATATAATGAATTGTTGTGACTTGAATTGTACTGGTTACTGAATCTTGGAAGATTGAGCTTACAGCTATATAAATAATAATTGTGTATAATGCATTTTTTCTAAAAGATTACATTATCTTGATAAAGTTTTAGTATAAATTGAAAATGTGAAAAATATTAGATGCTTTCATTTTTCTTTTCAACTTGACAAAAAGTTTATTGACTTTTTCAGACTTTGATTGTATATTTTCTGGTTCTGGTTATCTCTTTCCAATAAAAACATAACTAGTAATTTAAGAACATGATTTACCTTTTGTTTGCCGAGGACTTGAACATTTCTGATATTGAGCCTTATAAAAGAAACTTTTGCAGGTATGCACTTCAGAAATATTTGTAAAGAAAGCATTGATGTAAAGGCCAAGAGTCAATGAGAATAAAGTTCTGGCCTTGCACAGTGGTGCACGCTTGTAATACCAGCAGCTTGGGAGGCTGAGGCAGGAGGATAACTAGTTCAAAGCCAGCCTCAGCAAATTAAAGACGCCCTAAGCAACTCAGCAAGACCCTGTCTCTAAGTATAATACAGAAAATGGCTAGGGATGTGGCTCAGTGGTTAAGGACCCCTATTTTCAATCCCCAGCACCCACACCCCAAAAAAGAATAAATTTCTGGGTTTAGTAATGCGTTTTGTAATATGTGCCTCTTGGTGGACTAGTATTAAAATTGAATCATAAGAATATTACTGAACATATAGTTAAATTGAAACTCAAATCATTAGGCCACATTTTATGTTATTAATGCCAATATTCTGTAGCATTTTTCCTCTATAAGCTATGAGGGACTTTTTTTTTTTTACTAAGATTTGTATATTCTTAAAGCAGCTTATAAACAAACATTTTTTTCTCTCTCTCTTTCCTATAGGAGTACCAAAATCCAATCTTTTGCACACCAAGTCATTAAGGGGCCATAAAGACTGCTTTGAAAAATACCATTTAATTGCAAACCAGGATTGTTCTCGATCTAAACTTTCCAAAAGTACTTATGAAGGAGTTAAAACTATTTTGAGTAAGAAGATAAACTGGATTGTACAGTATGCACAGAATAAAGACCTGGAATCAGATTCTGAATGTTCTAAAAACCCCCAACATCATCTGTTTAATTTCAGACATAAAACAGATAAAAAATTACTCCCACAATTTGACTCTCAAGTACCAAAATATTCTGCAAAATGGATAGATGGAAGTACAGGCGCCATCTCAAACTGTACACAAACAATTTTGGAGCAGAGGGAAAATACAGACTTTGGTCTTGCTATGTTACAAGAATCAGATGGCACCTTATGCCATGACAGTGTGTTATGGCCTCATAGTCACAACCAGGCACAGAAAAAAGAAGAGTCTCTCTCTAGTCCAGAGGCTAATGTCCAGACCCAGAGTCTACATTACAGCAGAGAGGAATGTAAGTAAAATGGGAAGAAAGGTAAACAGAAGTTTGGGGTGGGTGTATTGTTTGGTTGTTTTGGAGGGGTTTTGTTTTGGTTTTTTATATATGTATGATGTGTCAAGAATTTTGATTTAGAACCACAGACTTGTTAAGCATTGTATTTAGTAAAAGATTTACCTTAGCAAAAATGATATGGCTTAAAACATTATGCTTTAGAATAGTTCTGAGTATGTCTCACATGTTGACGTTTGGGAGTCCTCTATCATTTGTTTTGCCATTTTAATGATTAAATTGAATGGAATCACCAAACTCAGTTGGCAGTTTCAGGGTTCATATAGTTCAGACATATAGCTTCAACTATTGGCTAATACACATGGTCACATTGCTAATTGATACCAGACTGATTGGGGATGGCATTCAAAAGCAAAAATCTGACATTTTTACTAAAGGCTAAAAGGTAATGTATGCATTTATTTAAAAATTAGAAGTAACTGTCTATTTATATGAAAAATCACAGAAACTGAGGTAATTTTAATTGACTTTGAATCATCTATTGGAGTCAGAAGAGACTTGATGGGTAAAGACTAGCACTTTTTAAAACCTAAAATAGAATAGGAGATACCAGAGTTCAGCAGACCTACTATTAAGTATTTTTTGTGAAACTTTTGTTTCTGGTAAAGGGGTTGTTATTGGTAGAAATGTCAAATGTGGTTTTTGCTGTTGGGTGTGGCCAGCATTTGGAAAGTTCTCCACATTACAAGAGCTAATGCATGAATCCTGAGGTACTCTTTAATGTTGTTGGCAGATAACTGCAATTTTTAAAAATAGGATATCGTATTCGACAACTTAGATTATATTATTATATTAGGCAAATTAGATTGTAGTGGTAACAATGAATGTATTTTCATGTTTCAGTGAATTTGATGACTCTTGGTGAGGTAGAGCAACTGAATACAAAGCTCCGGCAACAAATCCAGGGTAAAGAATCATTCTCAATGTTTTTTCACATGAAAATTTTGATTCAGAAATCCTCTGTGACAAGATACCATTGGCTTTAATAGCATTTAAATTTGGAAAATAGAAATTTGAATTTTTTAGTTTCCAGAGCAGAGAATAAGAAAACAACTTCTTTATGAATTGCAGGGGAAATAGGTCCTTTGCTTTTCTAAGTAAAAATGGAAACTAGAGTTAATCTGTTAGTAACATTTTACTGGTTATATACTACTGTGCCGGGGATTGTGGCTGTGCTCTCTGATAGTTCTTTAAAGCACGTAGTATTAGCCCTGATTTTTGTTTTATTTTGGATACCAGAGATTGAACCCAGGGTTCTTAACCACTCAGCCACATCCCCAGCCCATTTTATTTTTTATTTTGATACACGGTCTCACTAAGTTGGTGAGGCTGTCTTTGAACTTGCAGTCTTCCTGTCTCAGTCTCCCAAGCTGCTGGGATTACAGGCATGAGCCACACTATGCCCCAGCACTGTTATTTTCAATCTTAAACATAAAAGAAAATTGAAATAGAAAGGTTTAAATTACTTGATTGAGGCACATAATAGTAGGAATAAGAATTTGAAAATTTAGACAATGCGATTCCAAAGCCTCTTAGAGAAGTTTCCAGACTTGGCTACTAATGGGCACTTCTTATGCATACATAAGTTTTATTGCATATTGATGAAAACTATTTAGAGATCCTAATTGAGAAGTGGCTCAGCTGTAATGGTAACCACCATTTCTGCTGTGTGGGTCTATAGTTATTGCTGTGACTCTTAAGTTCAAACTACAGAGACTTCCAAAGATGATCAGAACTAAATAATCTTTGAGAACCCAGGTGTTTCCTTGGAGTCAATTCAATTTCATTGCTTAAATTTGTCCAATGCATTCCTTTCAGTAAGAGTACTTATATATATTTAAAATCTTAGTATTAGCTTTAGTTTTCTATGTACTAAAAAGGAAACCTTTTTAAACCTCTACAGAAGTATTTGAAGAGTTAACACATCAAGTACAAGAAAAAGATTCTTTATCCTCAGAGCTCCATGTCCGTCATGTCGCCATTGAACAGCTTCTCAAGAACTATTCCAAGTTACCATGTCTACAAGTAGGACGAATGAAGACACACCTACCCATAAACAACTAATTTTTTTTATCAGTCTGCCAAGAATGCAACTTGAAGAAATTTTAAAGAAGGTTATGGTCCATTTTTTTATGGTCATTAAATTTGCAAAGCTTAAGGCACACTATTTAACATCTTTGTCTAATAAAGCAGATCATTATACTCTAGTCTTCTAGGATTAGTCATTTGGCTTCATTTTGGGAATCTTTTTCTCATCACTAAATTTTCCCTCCCTAATTTTTATCACGTATCTTGTTTAAATATACTGTTACAGTGTGATTTTATTGTCAAACAATAGATTAACAAACTCCATATATTAGCCTGAATTACTAAAGATAATTTTAAGAGGGAAATGGAATTCATAATAATCACCTCTTATTTACTATGAGCAATATTTTAATACAAAAATTTTATATATAAAAATGCTATTTTAGGTACCTTTTCATTCTCTTTGTAAATGTATATTTGAATGGCTTTGTGTATTTACACTTTTATGTGTGAATATGCTCACCTATATTTCAGATCACTTCATTTTATTCTCTTAAATATGATGTTTTTACAATTGTTATTTTGCCTTCCAAAGATAAATGTATTTTGGAGTAGAAATCTATCTAATTGAGTTGTTTTAACTTCTAATAACTTAATGAAAATAAGAATAACTTTTTAAAGCAAGTATTCAAGTATATAAAACACATTATTATTTTCTAACAAAAGCAGTTCTGAGTTAGCTTAGGAAGAAAATACTAATCTAATTTTGCCTCCATAGAAGTGAAAACCTCTTCTACTTTATAATTACTTTCATTCTAATGACTTCAATGTGTTAAAATTTATTGATAGAGTAAGTCAAGCCTCACTTCCAAGTCAAAGTAATATCTTCAAGTTGAAAGCGTCCTATTTTGGAAAAAAAACTTGTTTGCCACTTCAGATAGTTCCAAGAATTATTAAATTGTCCAAATTCTGTTATCAATGTCATTGAAATTAGTGTTCTAAGAAAGCTTTGTAAGGTGTTTTTCTAAACCATAGAATCTAAGATAAAAATAACATTGCTTGACATGAGAAAAATAAAAATTCTAATTTAATAATCCCATGTTTAGAAGGTTATGCTTATAAGCTGCCTGTGATGTTTCCAAAGAGTTGATAACTAATAGATATTAAGTTAAAACTATCAAGCAGCTAGATAGTTTTAATAATGTATATACCAAATACTATAATCCGTGCAAAATACCAGTGGATTCTAAATTCTGTTTTCAGCTGGTGCATAGAATGTATTTATGAGGTAGATCCTTTGGTTGAAAGAATCTACAGAGAAGTCTATTCACTTAGCAGCCTCATACATAAAGATATGAATGACTTCTGCCTAAATTTGGCAGCTTATCCTAGGTTGGATCAGAGTTTAGTCTTAAACACAAACAGTATTTAAGTACGCAATGATATCCTTCAATCTCATTGAAGGTAACTTTCTATAATGCTAAGATGTGTGAAACTGGACTGAGGATAATAATTGCTAATCTCATTGATTTTGTTTTTCTTTAAAATACGACATAACTATCAACCTTTTTGTAGGGAGCTCTTGAAATATTCTTTGAATTTTTCTCAATTCTTTTGAGTCACCCAGAATGAATTTAAAATCCAGGGAGTAAGAATGTGATGCATTGCCTTAGGTTTAATAAGCTTTAAATTGAATATGTGCAATATGAAAATATCCAAATATGTAAGTTGACTAAAGCCTTGTGCTGATTATGCCAGTTAGTATTTTAGCACTTAGTTGTTATGGTTACATTTTCAAATTTGACTTTACTCTTTTTTGGCATAATTCATTAAGAATGTTACCAGCCTGTGTAGTTGCACATATTTGGGCTTCTGTTTAGATAACTTAGGGACAGTCATAAAAGTTTGGGATGTGTTACATTTCATTTCAGTAGTAGCGTATTTCCAGAATATGAGCCATATGGTACAGTCCTAAATACAATAGTGTTATCCAAAGGAAAGGTTTGCTTATCCCTTAGAGTTTTCTGGCAAATACATAGCTTTACTAATGAGTTCAGAGTAATTGGGTAGGATTGTTCATGTTCTAACATTTTAATTGAGGACTTCTATTTATTCCATTTAGATAGTTCTGCTTAAGCTTGTTTTCAAGGGAAAGGTGCTCTTAAACTGTCTATGGTGCTGGTATTCACACTAGTACTTACTCAGATGAATTTCTAGGAAAAACAGTTTTGAAATATTTTATGTAGAGTCTATCCAAATATTTGGTAAACTTATATATTCTCATCCTTTGTTGATTGAACATGCAATTATTGTATATGCTAAAATACGGTTCAGGAACAGAGTTGAATTATAACTTGAGAGAACATGAAATCACAAATTCCATATTTCGCTGTTTTGTACAGTTAGTACATTTTGAGAAAGTTTAGAAAAATATCTCACGTATGGTTTCAGTTTCAAAAATGGCAAAAAAAAAAAAACTGCTAGTGAGACATTACTAACATTTTCAGAGCTTATATGATTAAGGGGACTGAAGTAAGACTTAACTTTTTTTATATTAGTTTCATAATTAGACAAATCTAGTTTTAGAAAACTGGAAGTCAAATGTGGTAAGGCCCTAGATTTGATAACCCAGCATCACAAAAAAATAAGTAAACAAAGTTTTTAAATTGTTCAATGTTGTAATATTTATCTTGATCATCTTATCCATTGATCCTAGTATTAATATCTAAGTCCTTTGAAAAAGACATGCACTTGAGATACCAGTAGATGATTCAGGCAGCCAGATGATGTTTTATTCCATTATGTAGTTTCTTTCCTGTGTGCTGATATTGGAGCAAAGAGATGTTCTTAGTTTTTCAAAGTACATGTTCATTTCACCATAAAGTGCCCATTTTTATATGCATTTAAGAGTTATTTTTAAAATAGAAAGTTCATGTTGGAAAATTATTACAAAAATATAATTGAAATATATTTTATTGTCATCTTGATAGGTACATTGAGATTTCTTGGTTTTGTTTTACAGTATTTCTGCCATTGAAAATGGTTTAAAGTGTTTTTGGGTTTTTTTAAATAATTGTTTACCTTGGTGTGTACACTGTTGAGACTTGTCAATTTTTGCTAGTTTTTTAAAGTAAGCTTTTTAGATCTATTTTTTTCTTTGTGTTAAAGTTAACCTATTTGGGTTTTATTGTTTCATTTTAGAGGAAGTTTGCTTTTATTTTTAACATTGTAAAATGTCATACAAAAAGTATGAGCTCTAAAGTTAAGTAGGAATTTTATATTATTTGTGTAGTGTATTAGGTCCAGATTAGTAACTATAAAAATAGATTACAGGTACATGAAAACTTTTAAATGGTATAGTGTTTAAAATTATTGTAGTGTAATATTTTACGACTTTTGCCAGTTCATTTATGGACATGTTATTATTGCTTATGCTAAAGTAAGATATTTGAGTATTTTAAGTACATATTACGTTTAATACTCTATAAAACTTTCAGATACCTTCTGTTCAGATGTGACTGTAAAGCAAACAAAACTGATTTGATTTCAGTATATGATTGCATTTTCACTTTAGATTTGTGGAAATGATTATTTGAGGAAATCTGTGGTAAAAATTAGTAAGAGATAAAGCCCTCAACAACTTATGCTTGCCAAGTTAAATGGTAAATGGGATAAAGGAGCATTTATTTACCAGAGTAATAAGATAATGGGGATTTGGCACAAAGGAAGAGAGGGCTACATGTGTTTGGGATGTTGAGGCTCCATCTTGAATCTCCATATTTGCGTTTCACATTTGCCATTGTTGTGGTGTAGTCTAACCTATTAAGCAACTTCAGGCTATGGTTACCTTGCTGTGAACCATATTATAGCAAGTTGGTACCATTAATTTTTTTTTTCTCTGCTGTTTTTAGTTTAAAAGAGTTCATATTAGAAGTGCATCTCAGTAATTTTGAATTTTAAATTTACCAAAGTGCAACTACAAAAAAAATCATGGAGATGAATATTACCCTTTCCCCCAAAAAAAGTGTTATTTGAACTTCCCCCAACTGCACTAAAGAGTATTTTAGGTTTGTTTAAACCTGTCTAATTTTCCCCCCTATCCTACTACCTCCAAAAGAGGCAATTTAGAAAATATTTAGTAGTAATTTCTGTTGAATGCCATTTCTACTTTTATGATGTGTCTGTGTGTATAAATCTTGCTTTATATCTGAGTAACATGTAATATGATCATTGAGCTTACTAATCTTGCTTTGATGTTACAAATATGTTTTACAAAATTATGCTAAGGCATTTAGAAAAAGAAAACAAAACTGCTGTGGTCAAAACTTAAGTTTGTTTAAAAAATGTTTATTTAGACATTATTTGGTTATATTTTCTTTGAAAATTGCAATAATTTATATATTTGTACTCTGCTTTGGAACTGTATATATGCTTGTCTACTATTCTTAATTTTACAATAAAATAAATATTTTGTTATCTGCTACCTTCAGTGGATGTATTTTAAGAGTACCTGTTTTTTTCAATAGTTGACTTTTTAAAAAAAATTTATTTATTTTATTTAATTTGTTATACATGCTTTTTGAGTGCAATTCCTTTCATATTACATATAAAGAGCAGTTTTCCAAGTCATTGGTTTTATACAAAATATTTTCATACCATTTGAGTTTTTATACATGCACTTAGTATATTGATGGCAAACTCCTTCTGCCATTGTTTTTATCCTCTTGCCCCTTTCCCTCCCCTCCCCCACTTTTTTCTATTTAACATTCCTTCATTCCTCTCATCCCCCCTTCACTATAATTCAATATCATCATAGCAAAGGAATTAATCAACCTTTGGTTTTCTGGGATTGGCTGACTTCACTTAGCATTATTTTCTCCAACTCCATCCATTTACCTGCAAATGCCATGATTTTATTCTCTTTTAGTGCTGAGTAATGTTTCATTGTGTATATATACCAAAGTTTCCCTATCCATTAATCTTAAATAGTTGACTTTTCTACATGTGTTTCATGTTTAGGGAGTCTAACTTAGAATTGCCTTGCTGGAGCCATAGTTAAACATTAGAGTGCTTGCCTGGCATATGCAAGGCCATGGGCTCCATCCTCAACACTGTGCCCCCCCCCCCCAAAAAAAAAAAAGCCATATGAGACTCATACATTTTTTATATTGTCTTTGATATTTATTAGTCCCTGTGTCCTAAGAGTCCAGAAGCAGGAAATAAAGATTCTAAGGATTCCTGTGACTTACTTGATATATGTGTAATTTTTTAAATTGGGGTGCAGGGCTGAGGGAGAAGTTTAGTGGAGAGTACTTGCCTAATAATGTGTAAGGCAAGTACTAACAGCAAAATAAATAAATTGGGGTGTAATTTATATACAGTAAACATATAGCTTTTAAGGATATTTTGAATTTTAACAAATTTATATAGGTATACAGTTATCAGTGCCTTTGGTCCCCTTCCAATTGCTTCACTCTCCATCTCCCACCCATAGTTCTGATCTCTATCACCATAATTTGCCTGTGCCTGCCTTAGAATTTTACCTACGTGTACTCTTATAGTATGTACTCTTTGCCTCTGACTTTTTCACTCATCTGGATGCTTTTGAAATTCATTCATGTTAGCTCAATTGTGAATGTTAGATCAATAGTGCATTCCCATTTTTTGCTGACTGGTGTTCCATTGTATGAATGCATTGAAATCAGTCTGCTTATCCACTGTCCACTCTGAAATTCATGGGTGTGTTTGGGTTGTTTCCACTTTAAGCTACTAAGAATAAAACTGTTAGGAATTTTTTTTTAAACTGACTTTTTTAAAAAATATTAAAAATAGGAAAATAAAATATTTGAGACCTTGATCTATTTTTAATATTTTTATGTTGTTATTAGCATTATGAATCTGGATATTTAATAAATTACCCTTTTAAAAATACTTATTATTTTTACACGATGTGTTTGTGGTAACAATTTAAAACTATACAAACAACTTTTCAAAAGATCAGAGGCAGATTATATTTAAGGATTGAAACTTTTAATAGAAAAAATATTTTTATAATTATTAACATTAATTATACAAATTAATAGGTTTCACTGTGGCATTTCCATGCAAACATATACCATGTTTTACTTGTGTCCACCCTCCCTTGTACCTTCTCCTGCACCCCTTTCCTAGTCCCTTAAGAGTCCCTTTGCTACTTTCAGGTCTTTTTTGATTGATTGATTGTTGTTTTGAGAGAGAAAACATGCAAAACTAGCCCTGGTTTAGTTCACTTAACATGATGTCTTCCAGTTTCTATCCATTTTCCTGCAAATGACAGGATTTCATTCTTTATAACTGAATAGTACATCATTGTTTATATATACCTCATTTTCTTTATTTGTTCATCTGATGGGCAAGAAGGCTGATTGCTGATCTTGGCCACTGTGAATAGTAGCACAATAAACATGGGTATACAGGTATTGCTTTTATATGCTGACTTCATTTCCTTTAGATATGTAACCAGGATTGGTATAACTGGATCACGTATTGGTTATAATTTTAGTTTTTGATGAACCTCCATACTGTTCCCCATAGTGTATGTACTATAATTATCACATTCCCATTCTCGCCAACAGTATATAAGGATTTTTTTCCACACCCTTGTCAGCATTTGTGATTTGGGGTTTGGGGGGCAATTTTGGTAATAGCCTTTCTAACTGCAGTGGGATAGAATCTCAGTGCAATTTTTTACTCACATTTTCCTGAAGGCTAAAGATATTGAGCAGTTTTTCATATTTTTATTGACCATTTGTACTTTTGAGAATTATCTATTCAAATCACATTTTAGTCAGCTTTTCATTGCTGTGACCAAAAGACCTGACAGGAATAATTAGAAGAGGAAAAGTTTACTTAGAGCTCACAGTTTCAGAGGACTCAGTACCTACAGGGCCAACTCCACTGCTCTGGGCCGATCGTGGGGGATGAAAGCAGCTCAGGAGGTGGCCACCAAGAAAACAGCTCTGCTCACCATAGACAAAATATAAACCCCAAAGGCATGCCCCCAGTGATTCACCACCAGCTACACTGTACCTGCCCAAAAGTTCCTATTGAGCTAATCACTATCTGTGCCAATCTTGAAGTGTTTCCCCTATGTTTTCTTGCTAGAAGAATCTTTTTTTTTTAATTTAATTTGTTATACATGCTTTTTGAGTGCAATTCCTTTCATATTACATAAAAAGAGCACAGTTTTCCAAGTCATTGGTTTTACACAAAGTATTTTCATACCATTTGAGCTTTTATACATGCACTTAGTATATTGATGTCCAACTCTTTCTGCCATTATTAGAAGAATTTAATCCTGGAAAATCTCTTCAAAATCTTTAAGTCATAGTACTTTGTTTTTCAGGAAATAGAGACCAAGAGAGTCTGGTTTGAAAAACAAAACATGTTGATAGCATACCAGAACATGAAGTTCTCCTGTTTAGCTCTAACTGAAGGGCAAAAATCACACCAGAGACAACCGTGCAGCCAAGAGATTGATTACCAGCCTTTATGGCTGGTCGGAGGTAGAAGAAGTACAGGGAGAGAGGAGTCAGGGAGAGGGGAGTGTGCAAGCTCTGAGAGGAGTCAGGGAGAGGAGAGTGTGCGAGCTCTGAACAGAAGATAGGTGCCTGGTCACGCTGGCTATGGTCTCTGGAGCTGTCGGCTAAGGCAGCTGCCATCGTCGGGCTGAAGGCTGGAGCTGTTGGCTGGGGCAGCTGCCGTTGGGCTGGAGCTGTCACAGTGGCTGCCTCCTCTCAGCAGGGAGGAGCTGTTGAGTCTGAGCTCCGGGCAGGCAGGAGCTTAAGTAGGGATTTCTGGTAGGGGGTGTACCAGAGTGACCTTTAACACTACTGGCTCTTTGCCTGGGGAACAGGGCAAAATTTAAGCCTATTGTTTTTCAGGAAATAGAGACCAAGAGAGTCTGGTTTGAAAAAAAAATGTTGATAGCATACCAGAACATGAAGTTAACATGAAGTGCTAACATGAAGTTCACACACTCTTCCCAGGGAAAATGAAACAAGGTTGCTTGGGGGTGGGGTGGGGGTGGGGGCATTGCTTATCGGCCCAAGACCATCTATCAATAACTACTTTGTGACATTAAGGGGAATTCCTCTTGACTTTTTTAAGCTTGGATTCACTCAAGTTTTGTTCCTGCTCAGTTCCTCAGCCTTCTAGAAAATTTTAAAACTAGTTTAAAATGGTTTGTTTCTTCATTTGTTTGATGTCATTATAGGACTCAGAATTTTTTGTAGGTGTCTTAGTGGTTGACAAGCAAGTGTAAGTTTGAATAAAATAGGATGGGCAGCTATAGGCAGAAAAATGCCCTTTTATATAATTTATTGATATTCCAAATTGGTTTTTAAAAAGCATTTTAAGGAGGTTTACTTTTGGAGTCTGATCTAAATGATGTGTTAAATTCCTTCTGGCTTGAAAATTGCATATGACCTGCAGGTTTACATAAGTGGATTTTTCTTTCTTAATTAAAAATAATAGTAATAACCATTCCTCCACATATGAATCCCATTCCAGAGTTTGGATGGCACAACCCACCAAACCACCTGTAGAAGCAAAAACTTGCTATCCCAACCTCCTTTGTATCTGGGGCACCCCTCTCTGTGTGGTGAAAGGGGAGGAAGAAAAAAAAAAAACTGGATGAGGTAGAGTCCATGTTGAAAGCATTAGTTCTAACTATGAATAGGACACAACAGCCACTATCCACATTCAGTGAGGCTACAGGTGAGCTGGCATGTGGTATTGAATAGTAGAAATTGCTGTATGTATATTTGACTATGAACCTAGTAACTGATTAATTGCCTTTGTTTCTGTGGTTTCCCAGCTTTCTGATTGATCTTTGTCCATCAATTACATTTCTTTTCACCCTAAATCAACTAGTTGGCTTTCTCTAGCTTACAATCAAGAGTCTGTTTTATATCCAGTGCACTCCTACCTCAGAGATCTTAGGAAACTGGTTTGTAGAAGTGTACTACTGAGAGCCACTGAATATCTTAACTATCCTTCAGGACCTCATGACTGCCTGTTGGATCAGCTAAAACTTTTTATGAAGAAAAATTAAAACTCATGGTAATGCAGATATTAAGTTTGGTTGTTGAATGTTCTGTGTTCACAGGAGATGTGACTTAGAGAAGCCCCACCATCTGCCATTAATAACTAAAATTGCTCAGTTTCTATCTACAAGGATCTTGGAAGGAGTGGTCTAATAGAACAGTGATGATCATGCAGGGGTCAGCCTGTGTTCTTGGTAATACCAAGCATCCCAGTAACCACGTGTTGAATGAATGAGTGAATGATTGATTTCATAGACAGTACCAGGGCTGCATGTCCTCTAAATCAATAGCAACCCCACCAAAAAAAATGTCTGAGCCTCTTATTCATTAAGTGGTTAACTACTACATATTCTCTGCACGCACCTCACTCTCTCTCCCACCTTCTTGACTTTCTGGCTTTTGATAACTTTTCATTTCTCCTCCAAACCAGTGATTCCCTAAATTTTGTGTTTCATCAAATATGCACATTTAGTGGGCCTCACCTCCAGAATTTCTGAATCAGTAGGTCAGGAGTGAAGCCCAAGAATTTTTCATTTAACTGGTTCCACACAGCACTTAGCAAACTGGTGCTTCAAACCATCCGCTGCTCTACAGTTCTCTTTCCAAAAGAATGTGATACTGCTTTTCTATTCAAAGATCTTTCAAGCAAGATATTATAACCTTTGCCATCTGGCATCCATATATTTTTTCCATTTCAATTCATCAAAACATTATGTGTCAGGAACTCCACCAAACCCCACAAAGTTTGGATCCAGGGATTATAGAAGCCAATAAGACTGTTGGTCAACTAAAAGATTCTGCCAAAATATTACAAATTTTAAAAAAATCAAAATTGAAAAATGTCCATTGGGTTTAGCAACCAAGAATTCACTAAGATCAGTTTTAATAGATCTCTGGGAACAAAAATAGATCACAGTGGATAGAAGTGTGGGTGCTGGGCTTGGACTCAAAGGCAGAACGCTTGCCTAGCATGTGTGAGACTGGGTTCAATCCTCAGCACCACATACAAAACTAAGAAAATAAAGGCATGCTGTTCACCTACAACTATAATTTTTTTCTTTTTACAAATTGTGGGTACAGGTGATCTCTCTGGATTTGGGTATGATCTCTTTATTTTATTTTTATGTGGTGCTGTGGGTATGATGTCTTTAAGAAGTTTAGCCAAAGTAAAGTTCAGGCAGTCAGGATGTGGGTCCAAGGTTTTTTTGTTTTTGTTTTTTTTTTTGTTTTTTTTTTTTTTTGAAGTTGGAAAGTACTTAAGCATGAGTAAATACTAAGGGGACAACAGATACAGTAGAAAGGCTAATGATGAAGAGGTAGCAATAGTCAAAAGAATCAAGTCCTGAAGAGCCGGAATAGGACATCCCCCCTAGAATGACTTGTCTTTGAAGAGGTTTAGGACCACCTCAGGCTTTGACATTGGGAAGAAGGTAAAACTGCAAATGAGTGTATTTGAAGGAAATTCATTGAAGAGAAGGTTGAGAAAATCCTTACCTGATTGTCTTTATTTTCTGTGGCAGAGAAGGAAGAGCTAATCGGGTCAGAGGCTCAGGGAAATGGTGAAGGGCTAAACAGTGTCTTCCAGAGGAATGAGAGGGGCCCAGATTACCACAGGAAGGTTGCTGGACTGTTCGGAAGAGGCAGGAACTGGGGTCTATGAATCACCAATGGATGAAGTTCTCTGAATTTGCATTCAGATTTTGTTGTAAATACAGAGAGGGTATATATTTTTAATTGGAGTAAACTAAACTCAGAGTACTACTGAAAATAGAAACTGAAACTTAGATAAATGTGTGGCTCAAGAATATCCACAAAATCCCTGCTCAATAGACGAAATTGTAAGTGCTAGAAAAATGAGAAATTTGAAGAGCTAATAGAAATGGTGTGTGGATAAAAATTATAATTATGTAACTTTAAATTATTTTCTTTATTTTTAAATCTTTTTTCTTAGTTGCAGTTGGACACAATACCTTTATTTTATTTATTTATTTTTATGTGCTGCAAAGGATCAAACCCAGCACCTTGCACGTGCTAGGCGAACACTCTACCATGAGCCACAACCCCAGCCCCCTAACTTATTATTTTCAAGTAATTATTTCATTTGCCCTCTCTAGAGGCAAAGGTAGACTAAGACTGTTTTGAAGGCCAAGCCCTTATAGGTCAGTAAGTATCAGGATTTGCCAAAATAAATTCTGGAAAATTTTGACCTAGATGGAAGAAGGTCATAAGATTATAGGTCAGCATTACAGAATGTGGAAGAAAGCCAAGAAATAGCCAACCTCATAGTTTCAGATCTGTAACATCAAAGCAAAGAAAAGGCAATGTAAAAGGAGACAAGCCATTTTAGGGGGAAAAGGCAACTGAATCGAAAAGTGAGGAAGGCAGAAGAGGAAGTTATAATGAGCAAGGGGATTGCCCCCCTCACAATCAGGAACTTCAGTCTACTCCTTCTCTGCCACACTGGGCACCTCTCTACCTCTTTTTTACTTTTGTGCTCTCACTACTGAAAATGGAAGCGAACTTGATCCTTAAGGGAACTTCCAGTAATCACATTCGACAGATAACATGAATGTTAAGAAACTTGCAATGGAAAATCACCCCAGCACCTGCAGAAACAGCAGTACTGAGCCACTAAGGCACAAAGGAAGTGTGGTTTCCTTGAAGAAGCTTGTTATAGCAAGATCGTTCTATTATCAGCTATGGCAAGAAAGAAAAGACAGCTGAGTCAACCTGGTACATAAGCTACACAATTTTCCACATACTATTTTTGAGCATCTAGGTTGCAGAAAGGGAAGAAAAAGCACTATAAAAGTTTTGAGAACTTGTTACTCTTCCACATTCTCCTATCAGGGGAAACTTTCATATCAGGGAGAATGCTTTCTCAGGAGTAACAGTGGCATAGATGGTTCTGACACACAATCAGAAGTTGGGTCCCCAAGAGCACAGTTCCTAATGGCTGGTTCAGTGACATTTCCACCTGTACATGGAAAATGAGAAATGTGAAGGTGGTGTGGTGAGCTGTTTAGTGGAACATACTTTATTCATCAACAGAGTTGTCCTTTGTTCTGAGATTATATCTTTCCTATTATGGGAAAGATGACAATAGATGGTAGGTCTTCATTTTTTAAAAATTTGGTTTATTATTTGGGGTTTTAGATTTTTTTAAATTTTTTAAGTCCTTGGTCAAATTAAAAGCATAATCTTCTGTGTCAGGAATTTTCAAAGAAACAGACTGGAGATATATATCTCTCCACACACACCATGTACATATATACACATTTATATCGAGAAAGAGAGGTTCAAACTGACAAGTCCCAAATCTGCAAGATGGAGATTCCAGCAAGCATTGATATTGCAATACTGAGTCCAAAGCAGTCTAGAGGCAGAATTTCTTCCTGCTTAGGAACCTCAGTTTTCTTTTCTCTGGAGGTTTTCAACGAACTAGATGAGGGCCACCCATATTATGGAGGCAAATCTGCTTTACTCAAGTCTACTGACTTAAATGTTAATCATATCTTTTAAAAATACTTTCATGAACATCTAGACTGGTGTTTGACCAAACAGGCGGCACCACAGCCCAGTCCACGTGACATAAAATTGACCATCACAGTCGATCTCTCTTTTCAACTTTAATACTCCATGAATTTGACAAGTCTGTAAACCACAGATCTGGCATTACTTATTTTAGACAGCTGTCTCTAAGCAGTACTCCCCACACCCTCCAGCAGACTTCATGATCTCTAAAGAAGAAAATGTATTCATCAGACTCATAGTACCCTGAATTTTTCTATATATTCTAACACACTTCTTGTTTTTGTTATTAATTGTTTAACAGTTCTTCATTAACAAAGACAAATAAGACATTTATCTGGGGGCTGGGGTTGTGGCTCAGTGGTAGAGCGCTCACCTAGCACGTGTGCAGCCCGGGGTTCGATCCTCAGCACCACGTAAAAACAGATTGTGTACAACTAAAGCAAATAAATAAATATTTAAAAAAAATAAGACATTTATCTGATTATTCTTTTTTCTCATGTTCAATACTAAATTACTTGAAGTCTAGTTTTATATAAAAAGTAACAAATATACTGCTCTAAGTAGATTCAATACCAAAAATATTTAGGTAAATTTTCAAAAGTTGTTCACACTGAATGTTTGTTATGTTCATCTCTTACTCCTCCTCACCTCTGCCCCACAAACAACATATCAGTCTGTGTCAGAAAGATACTATTCATCTCCAACCACCACCAGCTCAAAGCACACGTTACCTTGAAACAAATCTATGTAGTCCCAGGTGTTAGGAGAGCTCCAAAACTCCCTAAGTCTCACTGGGTAAACAACTGAGTTGCTGGCAGTCTCAGTATGGGTGTGTTTGTTCCTTGCAGTCCTGATTAGATAGCTCTGAAGCTAGAAGAGGCAGCATCTGGGCCTCCTGCTAAGTTTCCCTCCACTCTTGCTTCCAAACTGTTCTGCACAAAAGCAACAGAAAAATGTGGGGGCCCCTTGTGCTGCTGCTGCTGCTATTGCTGCTCTACAGAAAGATCAAAGAAAATGCAGGAGAGTAGTAGTGAATGCAAAACCACATTTCTTTAGCTGCTTTGTCTCTTCTCATCTTCTTAACTGGTGTGAACCACAAACGGGTCAGTAGTCTCACATCCTACAGGGCTATACAGCTTTTCATCAAAATGGAAAGAATTCCTGTCCCAGATTGACGCATTGGTCTCATCTCACAGGACAAAGTAAACCAGCATGTGAGATATATAAATATCACAGGAAACCACTAACTAGAGCTAGAGGGGTCTTTCAGAGTCTGTTGCTCTAACTGATGCAATCTGATTTTCTTATAGCAGAGGTCTTTCTTAAAAGAACATCTTTCACGACCAACTAATACGTAATACATATGAAAATAAAGCTGTTGTTGCTTTATTTAAAAGACAAGGGAGATTCCTGGGGCAAAGACTCCTTCAAATCCTTCTTAGTGACTATCCTCCCAGTTCACTGACCTGCCACGGGGAGCCACTGAGGCAGATCTGAGAGACCCACAGCACCCTGGGTGCTTACAAAGCACTACTTTAATACCCTCAGGGGGCCTAAGTCACTTAAGAAACTTCCAAACACTCTACACTGTTAGTCCCAGACATAAGGACAAAATCCCAAAATCTCCTGATTCTATTTCCAGAGCTCCTATGACATGAGACCATCTCCAACCGGGTTTCTAGTTTTTATTTTTGTCACACAAGATCTTCTGTCAAATGGACTTGTAATCTATTTCTTCACACTGATGGACCACAGAAATAGCCAAGAGAGGCAGTGCAAGTTTTGTACTGAATCAAGAATTATCTTAGTTGTCTTTATTCTGGAAGGCAACCAGGAAAAACTATGGGAACAAGCCAAATCATTAGAACCTGAATACAGCAATGCCTTCCTTACATCAAAAAGCCAGTTTCAGCACAATTCATAACAAGGAAATGTCAAGGTGTATGAATGTCCATTGCTATTACCTAGCAGGAAAAAAGAAAAGAAAAAAGAAAATGCATACCCTGCTGCTCCTAACTAATCTTCAAAACAGAGGAGCTACAATCATTACTTCTTGTAGTTGTATGTTCAAAGGCCTGTGCATGGTGTGGTTAAGATTTCCAGTGTCAACAGAAGGAAATTACAATGATATGTACAAAAGCCCCAAATATCTCTTATTAATACAAGCATCTCTTGAGCAGAAATGATATATTTCTATACTGCACCCTGGAACTAATGAGAAGAAGTTTAAGGTAGCTGGAGCAACAAAGAAGCTCATTAAGAAGTCAAATTCCAATCTCACACATGAATGAATTTGCAATGGAAAGCCCAGTTAGATACACAGAACTTAGAACACGATCTGAAAATCTAGGCAAGTAGCCCTTCTCTTAGTCATTACCACTAACTTAATGCTCATTAGAAGTGAAAGGAAAACCTATCTAATTACCCACTGCTTGGTTTCCTGTTGTGCTAATGAACAGGAAGAAAATTCTTGCTAAGCAAGAATTCATGTCTGCATGCAGCCTGCAGTTTGGCCACATGGCTGGGTGTGCTGAGTGGTTCTGATCAGTTGACCTAGGTAAAATGTCATTACTGGAGATGTCAGAAATAACACCAGCAAAATGCCCTAAGAAAACCCCAAACATTTATGCTGCTCATCTCCTTCTGGAACAATACAGTCTTAGAGCTATTAGGTACATTAACAAAGTAGGTGTCCAAAGGAGTATAGGAGATAGGGCTGTTGGTAAGGGGCACTAGAGCTGGAAGAGAAAAGTTCTCCTATGGGGTGAGAGGGTTGGTCTGATGCAGGTTGGTCAGATCCAGAGTGGGATGAGGAGAACACCCCTGGGGGGCAGCAGAGAGAGATGGAGACCTGGATTTGTTAAGTCGGAGCCTCAGTGAGCTGAAGAGGGCATGTGCAGGGAAAGGGGCAGAAGAGGCCATGAAGATTGGTTATGTATAGGAAGGTGATCAAAAAGTAAATATATTAAGGATAATGGAAGCCTCATTCCTCAAAGAATTACAAACATAGAAAAGGGAGAGAACTAGAATGAATCATATGAGTCTAGAAGGAACTGAAGATAATGGGGTAAAGTCATGACTGTCCTTATAAATAGAAATATGGAGGTTGGATGTAGCTCTGTGGTAGAGCACTTGCCTAGCATAAGAAGGGACCTGGGTTCAACACAGAACAACAGAATTTAAAATAAAATAAAACAAAAAATCAGCTAATAGCTCTCAACACAAATCCTTGATTCTTACACTTTCAGACGTTAACAATTTGAAAGAAGCTCTAAATTTCTAGTCATACTTTTCATTATATAGGTAATAAAATGCTATCTAGCATTTGTAGAGTTTTACTGAAGGACGAGGATTTTTTTGTTTGTTTGTTTATTTTTTAGGTATAGACAGAGGTTTATTTAAGAAAGTAGATTTGCATTCAAGGGAGAATGGGGAGTGGGGGTGATCTCAATGAGAGATGCCTTTGGGAAAAACCAAGGACTACTCAGTCAAGGGAGAATGAAGACTATATCCAGAGAGAGAGAAATAGCAACCAGTTGGTGTGGGGTGTTAGTACTTACAGAGTGCACCCCCACTAGCTAGTGTTTTATATGCATTATCACATTTTACTTTTCACAGTTTTTCTATGAGATAGGTACAATTATTATCCCCATTCTATGGATGAAAACAGTGAGGTGCAAAGAATTTAAGAACTTAGCCCAACATCACATAGTTAGATAGGCAAACCTAAGTAGTTTAACTCTTATGCCTCTCATTATACACATAATTCTAATTCATAATTCTAGCCCTTAGTTCAATATCTTCATATTTAATCAGTCATCTAAGACCTATGAATTTTGTCTTCCAAAACATCTCTGGGAGTTTTATCTGTCACCATGACTACTCAGCCTTAATTCTAACCCTGGTATTCAATGCCTTGGTTTATAAGGAGCCTCCTAATTCCTCTCCCTGAGTACAGATTTTCTGCATACTAACCTATACACCAGGCTCTCACCCAAGTAAGGTTTCAATGACAGATTTATGCAGGTCACACTCCTACTTAAAAATGTGATATTGATACCAGTGTTGAGAATCAGGGCACAGTCTCATGTCCCCCTGTCCCTCAACTCCCCACCCCTGTGTTGAAGATTGAACACCTAAGAAATGCTGAGGCAAGAGCAAAAAATTTTATTTAAATGATAGAACAGAGAAAGAGAGGGACAGAGGCTCCTCTGCAGAAGAGGGGGTCCAAATGTGCCTGAGGGAGTTTGTGCAGGCCTAAGGACTTCTCAGGCCTTGTTTAAAAAAACAAAATTGTGCCAGTGTGGTGGCACTCCCTTTCTTTACAGAAAATTTTAACTGGGCTTCTCCAGAAATCTTCACCATAATTGATTTTAGGACTATCAGCAAAAGAGTCTCTACAAAAGAGTTCAATGTAGGTAAACTTCTTCTTTTTGTGTTGCCTTATTTCTCTTGGCCGCTGGCCTGGAAGAAATCAACACTCCAGGTGCTGGACGCCCCCTTACTTTTTTTCATAAACATTTATCCATTTTAGTAGTTTGTAGAAATGTGTTTGCAAATACAAAATGTGATTAAAGGACAAATTCTTTAAACAAGTCCTCTGGCCTTGAGCTAGAGCTTCACAGAGATGCATACATTTCTAAGATAAGGGAAGTTACCAATTGGGCTTCATGGTAACAGCTGGCAGGGGGAGAAAATAAAGGGGAGAAGAAGCTCTTCCTTTCTCAGGTGTTGTCCTTGAAGGGTTAATTTGCACAGAACAGTGAAACAAAACAAAAACAAACAAACAAAAAAAAAAAAAACCACTGCTTTTATGTGAACTTCTGTAGACTGTGAACTTCTGAGCCCCTCCCCTTACATGCTGGTATAAAATTCTGAAACTACTCCAGGTTCAGGGGTTTGATTGATTACAGTGAAAGCTATACCCTCTGGACCTGGCTGCAGCCAAATAAAACTGTTTCTTGCTATCTTTGGTGCCTTGCCTCATCTGTTCCCTACAACACCAGAAATGTAAATTAGATTCAGCTATGATCCTCCATTGTAAGTGAGGCCCCATTCCACCCCAAAAGTTCATTAACTAATGGGAGGCTCAAAACAGATCAAGATTCATTTCAAAAGGTATCCCATGTTCTCCCCAGCATTACAAGTCACATGGTAAGGATGGACAATCCAGAGGCTTGCATCTTTTTTATGGCAACCTTTGAAAAAGCACATGGGTTATGACCAGAATGGTAGGCAAAAGTTAAAGTATGGGGTAGAGGCGTACCTCAGTGGCATTGCATTTGCCTAGTGTGTTCTATGCCTTGAGTTCAGTCACCAGCACTGCAAAAGAAAACAAACAAACAAACAAACAAAAAAGTGTGATGATATTTTTTTGGCTGAGGATGGGGTTCATAACTTCCTAGAGGGTATTCAAAGCTCTGTACCACCATGTCCAGTTCTGACCACACTTTTCTATGAAATGTTCTCTCTAATCAATACTGCAAATGTATCTGTCATAGTCCATTTTCCATTGCTATATCAAAATACCTAAGACCTGGTAATTTGTAAAAAATATAGAGGTTTAATTAGCTCACAGTTCTGGAAGCTGAGAAGTCCAAGAGCATGGCCACTGGCATCTGGTAAGGTTTTTCTTACTATACCATAACGTAGCAGAGAACAGAGCAAGGGTGCCAGCTCATGTCTCTCATGTCTCTCTTCCTGTTCTTATAAAGCCAATAGCACCATCATGTCCCATTACATTCATGCCTTCATTTAACCCTTAGTCCCTCCCAAAAGTTCCCTTTACTGTTATCATATGGGTTTGAGGATTACATTTCCAACGTATGAACATTTGGGTATGTGTTCAAACCATGCCATTATCCTTTCTCTATTCCTATGTAAGCTCTATGGATGTTTCTAGAATACCCTTCCCTCTCTTCTCTCCCCAGAAATTCTCTTTTTCTTTATCAGACTTATTTGAAGTGAGTAATCTTCTTGGCAAGGTTTTCTCCAAATATCCATGCTCCTATAACACTTTGCTTAAACTCTATTTTGGCAAGTATTTGTTTAGGATCAATCTCAAAGACTGAAAATGCCCTAAAGGCAAGGACAATATCTCTTTGTCTTTGTATTTTCATCCCTTACAGAGGACTGTAGTTAATAGGTGCCATTAAATTAATGCTGAGAGAATGAAGTGAATTTATGAATACATTCTTTCCAAATTTTGATAGCCATTAAAATGGCTGGAGTAACAGATCATTTTTTAAAAATAGAGGTTTATTTTAGAGATAATCTTGCTTATCTAATCTCTTAGCATTGCAGATTTGCTGCAGTTACACATTCAGGTCACTGATCAACTATCAAACAGAAAGATAGCTTGTCATTGCATCTGCAGTGAGTCACTTGCCTGGGGGGAAATATGTGTCATACATTTACATTTTCGCCTTTAGGTGAAGGCACTTTCCGGTTTTCTGAACAGAGCAAGATTCTTGAAAACTAAAACAATAAATTCAATGCTGATTGTGCTCAGTGATGAAAACCTGACATCCCTTTAAAAATAGATAGGTTCTGTAGGTATTTTCCTGATCTTGGGACTAGTATTTGTATTGGTGACTCCTACTAATGAGCTGTCAAATCTAAAGTCCCCTACAGATGATTTAAGTCAACAGTCTATAATAAGCTTGCCTGTTGAGACATTTCTTTGAGAAACATCTTTAAAAGAAACATCTGACTTTATCACTGGTGACCTTGAAAATTCTACAAGTATAAGAAGCTCCAATTGGCACATTTCTTTGAGAAACATCTTTAAAAGAAACATCTGACTTTATCACTGGTGACCTTGAAAATTCTACAAGTGTAAGAAGCTCCAATGTTTCTTTGAAAAGAAACTCCAGGTAAGAGTGGTGACTAAAGAGACATTATTTAGGAGGCACCTACAATAGTCTAGAGATGGCCTTCCTCGGTGGAGATAGACAGATATTTCTTTGAAGTTTCTTGTTCTACCATTGTTTGAAATATAAACTATTTAGAGATCCACTCACACATACATGCATACATAAATTTTTATTAGAATAATGTATTTGAGCCTAGGGATCAGGTTCTTTTCTTTATTTTATAGGTAACATTAGTATATGTAAAAAAAAAAAAAATGTACTGGACCTAAATCCAGAGGACTTTGGAATAAATGATAATAATCATAACACAATTATACAGCAATCACCATGTGCCGCTGTTAGAAAATGCTGAACAAAGTTAACTTAGCCGGGAACACCGTGTTAGTGAAATAAAAGGGTTTATTGGGGTGCCACGTGGGGAAGGGTAGGGAAAGGAAGGAAAGGGAAGGGGATAGGGAAGGGGGAAAAAGGGATGAACAGGAACAGGGACAGGTACAAACAGAGAGAGATTTCAGTCCTGGGGGAGGCTTAAATAGCAGACTGGTGGTCAGGGAGACCCCTGGGGGCAAGTGTCTCCACAGGCTGCCGGAGGTCAGGAGGCAGTGGCAAAGGTACCTGCTGGCCAGGCTGAGGTTCCCTGGGAAATGTAGTCTTTTACCTGGGGAGGTGTGGCCTTCTACCTCCCTGCCTGGAATCCAACAGCCGCAAGTTGTTCTTTTACTTTACATGTATTAAATAGGTCCTGTTAATAAACCTAAGAAGTGGGTACTATTACATTACAGATAGGAAACTGGAGCACAAGAAGAACCACATTACACAAGGGTAAGTAGTAAGGCTGGGAAATGAGACCAGGCATACTTAGATAACAAGATCTGGACTCTTGATCACTAGCTCCAACGTTTAGTATTCTACTAAATTGTAGTTATATAACATATTGTTCTTGTCTCCTTTTACTTGTCCCATTTGTTTGGGTTTTTAAGCATTGGTGGATTTGCCATACAAACAACCCTCAGGCTGAAATTATACAGTCCAACAGCTATACAATATTAATTAAATGGCTAGAGCATTTTTCTAGCATACATAAGACCCTAAGTTAGACCCTAAGAATATCCTCATAACTGAAAAAAAAAAAAGAAAGAAAGAAAGAAAGAAAGAAAAAAAAGAATAAGGAAACTAAGATGCCACTTCCTCAGTTATGCAAATGCCTATTCATATGTCTATTCCCAAGTCATAAAAATCTCCATTGTGTAACAGGCACCTAAACAGATACATTCTATTATTCAATAATTCTACCTCTCCTTCTGCTCACTAGTAAATGAAATGCTTGTCTGAAAAAATATATATAAATCAAAAATATGTCAAATTTTGTGTAGATTTAACCTCATTTGATTTGTTTAAGAGTGTTCTTTGGGAAAGTTCTAGAAGCACTATTCGATCATCGAATCACTATTCAATCACCTTAGAACCCTTGCAATATTATATCACTTTGCAATAACAATCAACACAAATAAATGTTCTGAAATTATATTGAGCAAGAGCAGTTGAGTGTGCTGAGGTTTGCAGGTTGAGTCTCTGGTATCTTGATCTCAGCAAAAATGACTGGTAAACTCAGTTTGCCTTTTAATTTCACAGTTCCATTTCCACCAAGATCCAACTTCAGGATTTCATTTCTCAAAGTTCAGAATGTATCTGACTGTAGCTGTTTCCCCTGCCTGCAGGTTTTATGAGGACAGTGAACTAGAGTTTATTTTGTTCTTAAACTAAAACCAAGTAATAAATGATAGGGAGGAAACAGAAGCAAATTCTGCTGAGGAGGTAATTTTTTCTTAAGTGACTGGCTGTACCTTATTCTGAATGAGCAAGTAGTGGAGCATATCTTAGGAATTTGTCATCATATTTCATCATTATTTTGCCTCTAGTTTAGCAACTGAAACAATATTTTAAAGAAACAATTTCTACACGGGGAAAGGTAAATTGAGAGAATAATGGTGTTCTAGCAGTTATAATAGTTACCCAATAAATACTGTTTCAGCAACTGGATTGTTTTCTTTTTTAAATCCATGGACAAAAATGCTGGGGAGAGAATGAAACTCAAATATTTCATTCTTCTCAGCATTCCTGAAACTGCTGAGTGCCAGCTACAGCATCTTTTTATACCATACAGTTTAGAATTTTCAGGAGAACAGGGAAGGAGGGAATCAGATCTATGTCATAAAATAGACAAAAATCAGTCTTTACCAAATAGTATGAAGTATGAAGACTAAGAATAGTATGAAGACTAAGGACAGAGAACAAACCTCTGAGGCTCAGTGCTTGACCCCCCCCCCCATCAAACTTATCTCTATACAGTTTGCCCAGCCCACTCACATCCCCAAAGCAGAACAAAATTTGCATAAAGGTCCAAGAGTCTTTGCACCAAAGAGAAAAACAAAACTCAGCAGGTTCCCTGCTTTCTTCCATAATGACACATGCAATGCCAAGACAGCCTCATGAAATACTCACATTTGTCACACTATAAAAGAAAAAAGAAGGGCTGGGGTTGTGTCTCAGCGGTAGAGCATTCGCCTAGCACGTGCGTGACCCGGGTTCGATCCTCAGCACCACGTAAACATAAATGCATTGCATTGTGTACAACTAAAGCAAATAAATAAATATTTTTAAAAAGAAAAAAAGGAAAAAGAAATCACCCATCCAGTGATATTTCCACCTCCATCCACCCACCCCCAATGTGGAGGAAATAAAACTAAAGCAACATCATCTTGAGATGGGAATTGATGTCCTGACATTGTAACTAGAGAAACAAAGATTCTAAGAAGCTGCTACTGTTTTTCAAGCCCACAAAGGTTCCTCACAGTGACTTTGAGAACATAGGAAAGCTGCTTAGGTTAAGGCTGCTCATTGTGGTAATTCTATATCTTAGGGAAATTCTGTCTTCAACAAATTCTCAGTCTGGAAAATTGAAAGGATAAAACCCTGTACCTTTTCTTTAAAAAACAAAAATAAGCTGGGCACAGTGGCGCACACCTGTAATCCCAGCACTTGGGAGACTGTGGCAGGAGGATCATGAGTTCAAAGCCAGGCTCAGCAATGGCGAGGCACTTAGCAACTCAGTGAGACCCTGTTTCTAATAAAATACAATACAAAAAAAAAAAAAAAAAAAGGGGGCTGGGGGATGTGGCCCAGTGGTTGAGTGCCCCTGAGTTCAATCCCCAGTACAAGGAAAAAAAAAAAAAGCTCAAATTAAAATGTTTCCTAAAATAAAATCATCACAAAAGTGTTCCATATTACTTGATTTTTTTTTTTTTTTTTAAGAAACGAGGTTCCTTTCCACCCTCTATAGAGATAAAAGGGAAGGTGTTTGTATTAAAAATGACTATCATCAAATATATTCAGAAGATAAGGGAATTTCAAGAAATCAGGGTTATGGAACAGCCCATGAATTAAAGCAAAGTAATTCTTTTTCAAGGGTGTTCTGTGAAACAAGGCTTTTCCTAGAATGTTTAAAAATAAACAGAAAGTGGAAAAAAAGAAGAAACTAGTACATGGTGGTGGTAAGTGCAGAAATTGTGTTCCTTAATAGAAATATTAAAGAGCAATCTGTGCCATGACAAACAGAACCATTAGCCAAAACAGTTGTGTCTTGTAATGAGAGATAGCTGAGTATCTGAGAGAGAAAAAAAATAGGGGAAGTAGAAATATGTGCTGCTCTCAGACATTTCTCAGACAATCCCTTAATCCCTGTATTTTCATATGCAGTTCTGAGAGGGATGACAGACTCTTCTGATTGACTGACATACCAAGAACAAGTTTGAGGCTCCTCAGACACTACTCTGTCTTAACTGCCCAGGCAGGGCCAGAGGGGCTCTCCATTATGTTCACAGAGCCCTTCTTTCTATCACTATTTTGGCACATGTCACAATTGCAATATCATTTCTTTACATGCCAATGGGTACCAAATGATAAAAAGGTAAGAACCAGATACTCATGTACCAAAATGGACTAATATGTTTGCATCCTCATCCCCAAATTCATACATTGAAATCCTAACCGCCAATGTGGTTGTATTAGGACATAAAGACATTGGAAAGCTAGATCATGAGGGTGGAGACCCCATCAATGGGATTAGTGCCCTTACAAAAAGAACTCTGGAGAGTTCTCTAACCCTCTTTCTGCCATACAAGAAGAAGGGGGGAATCTGACACCAGAAGAGGGCCCTCACCAAAACTCAACCATGCTGCCACCTTGGTCTTAGCTTCTAGGTCTCAGGACTTTGCAAAATAAATTTCTGTTGTTCATAGGTCACCCAGCCTATAGTACTTTGTTATACTGACTCAATAAATGGGTATCAATTCATTCATTGCTAAATTAAATGATAAATTAGTGCTAAGGAAAATAAGACCTAGACTTGTTCATTAACTTTTCACAGCTGCTTTGTGCAGAAGTAAATTTCTCCAAAGGCCTTCAAACATTTTTTGAATATGCAATCCAGCAAATAATTTATTATACAAGAAAAATTCTACAATGAAACTGGCAATGACTTATTACATAATGCATATGTATGCTGCTAACTAGCTATTTTCTTTTTTTAGTATTTAAGCAATAACACTATGCTGCACACTATGGAGAGAAGTTGATGCTTTGGAGCAAATACTAAAAATAATTCCATTCCATTTTTCCACACATATGCATCATGCTACCTCTGTGTTCCTGACACTGCTGGGACACAAAGACAAATGAAGCAGAGCCAGACTCCTGAGAAGCTTGTAGCACTTACTGGAGAACCTATATATCCTTCATTTTAAAAAACAAATACACGATTTTCTTGAGGTAATTTTTTTTTTTTCACAGAAAAATAATGCATGTGGTTTTCAAAAGTTAAGGGAAAGTTCCTGAAAACAGAGACGTGTAAAGAAAGAGAACAGCAGTGACCTTAAGTTCTAGTACCTCTCCCTGGTTGGCTTCCCACCAGCCTGGTGCTTTACAGAGGTCTTCACTGCTTTAGAGAGTCTTAAAGGTTATTAACTGAATCCTTGGCATTCTTTCTTAATCCATCATAGTCTATATATTCTGAGGAACAAACCAGATATTCTCTGCTTTCTGTGTTCAAGAAAACTCCCAAATTCCCAGGCGATGCTGATGGTACAGGTATAGGCACCAGATTTTCAGATGCCCCACCTCCTCACAAAAGCAACACTCTAACACAATACATAGAGAAATAGTGGCTAGGAAAGTCATCTCTTTCTAGCATCAGCAACCTGCCACAACATCCTCATATGCATCACACAGCAACTTCTACCTTACCCATGCTCATTCCTGGAATCTACTTTCTCTTCCAAAAATAACTTTACAGACATGTGACCTAGACAGACACAAGTTCTGCTTTTAAAAGGGCCTCACACTTAGTTAAATGTCCTCTTACTGTCATATGAAAATCCTTAATAATTTTTAACAGAGAATTTCACATTTTTTATTTTGCACAGGAATCACAAATGATGTTCTTGTGACCTCAGACTCTTAAAATCTAGGCATTAAGATTGTACAGTTTCCCTATTAACACAGTGTCCAACTCCCAGGAGGTACTTTCATCTCAGGCATAAAGCATACTGAAGCCAAAGTAGTGACTGACCTTCGAGTGCAACAATCCTTCCTATGTGAGGTAAGGAACATGATAAAGGGATTCCTTTTAATTCCAGTATGGACTCAAAGAACCAAGAATTTCCAAAACAGTGCCAGTTAGAAAGGTTGGCCTCCCTTCAGTCACAGTCCATTGATACATTGGTTCAGTCAGAACTGTTCTTAGGGTCTGCCAAACATCATCCTTGGTAAGCAGAGGAGGGCTAAAGGGTCTAAGGGAATGGGGTATAGATCTCTTGTAGATCTCTTACTATATACACATGATTACTAGATATTACTATACAACTACAATAGGTCTATAAACCTGAACCTGTAACATCAGCATTACTGAAGGATTTGTTAGAACTGTTCAACCTCAAACCTGAATCAACCATAGAGGGGTAGGGGTAGCAACCTGTGTTTTAACAAATATCCAGGTGATTCTGGTATCTCTGAGAACCACTGGCTTCTTATACATAGAAGAAACCATTACTTCTAGTTGCAAATGTATAGCATCAGTTATGATGAATGTCCTACAACATTCAACCTATTGAGGAAAGTTACATTTATTTATTCATGTACTTCAATCACAGTTACTTTTATACATATGCCAAGTGTGTGTGTGTGTGTGTGTGTGTGTGTGTGTGTGTGTAGTGAGCCAGGCACTGAAATGGATATAAAGCTAATTGTGTGTCATAAAAGGGTTTACAACCTAATGGACAGGATAAGAAAAGGCAAATTTGTAGACAAGAATAACACTGCCCAGAATTCAAAGTTAGTACCAGAAAGTGTACTATGGACATGACTAAGAGGAGAGGAAAACATGGAGTTTATTAAAACAGGGGTAGCAACACTTAGCAAAAGCACTCCCTAACTGGAATTTTGACATGTAGTAATAGGGAAAAGAATCTTCCCACACAGGAAAAACATAAAGGCATGTGTTGGGAAAGAATAGTGTATTTCCAGATGAATGAGTAATTCTCTTGTGTTGGATTTGAGTTCTGTGAAAAGGATTAATCTGAGAATAAACCAGAATAATAGTGTGAGGCCAACTTTTGGGGTGAGGGCCTTGGGTTGCAAGGTGGCGTTCAGGCTTCTCAGAATGAGGTGAGAACAGTATTCTGAGTCCTTTTATGGGGGTGAGCAGCACTCATTCCTTCAAATTCCTGCTTAATCTTGGCCACATTTCCACCATGTGATTCCCCAGGAAAACAAGTAAGCAATCTGTGATGTTATTTTCACAAACAGAAAAATGTATTTGTCCTTTTATTTCAAAGGTAAAGTCAGATGGGCAGAAATGAGTTTAGAGCCAGATGGGGACAAAAGCAATTGCTGGTCCATCCTGTTAAACTGGATGCTTCTTTATGGTCTTGCCAAACAATGCAAAAGATGCGATTTGTAAATTGCTTTTTTATTTTTTCACATTGAAATTTCTCAGGAGAACAGGTGTGTTCTTGTTTTTGTTTATGGCTTTATTATTTTTTTTTAAGTTACAAGTAATTTGTAGTTTGGAGAGTTTTCTGAGCAAGGGTGTGTTTCAGCTTCCACTTTTAGACACTAGACTTCCAGCTCATTTTCTCTCTCCACCCTCATTTCCTGTGTGGTGTCATGGATGGATTAATAGGCAGCCTCTTTAAATCCCTGGGCAAGAGACATCTGTGACAACATGATGGGCCCTAAGGAGAGCGAGTAATATCACTTGTTAGTGAGCTTTTAAGCTTTTTATGCTGATTTCATTACAGTCCCTCTTTCTGACTTTTCTAAGGCTAGGTAAAGAAATGTAAACAAATGGATTATAATAAACAAAACAACCTATTAAAAATGTGTGTGTGCTTAAAAAATAATTAATCTTTTGAATGTTAGTTCCTGAGGGCAAAGACTACCTATGGTTAATTCTGTACAGCATTCAAATGATATAAACTAAGTCAATGCTTTGAGGGCCCCATTTAAAAAGCAATACAAAAATAGCTAGGAAAATGTAAATTAGTACTACTTCTATGGACAGTAAGTTGGCAATGCACATGCAAACTTAAAATACATCTAAAATGCAGGCCAAAAGTTATAGTTCTAGGATTTTTATCTTATAGAAATACTCAAATAGGCAAAATGGCTCTGTACAAGATTAGCCAATAAAATATAAATTATAATAACAATTTTTAAAAAGATTTTAAACTACCAAAATGACCATAAATAGGTAAGTGATTAAATAAAGAACATTCATATGACACTTGGCAACCAGAGCAAAGGAGGAAAAAGCACTTTATATACTAATATGGAAAGAGCTCCATCATATACATTTCCGACAAATGAAAGAGGCAGCATAAAGTGGTCAGTATATTAACATAAAAAATCAGGGACAAGGACTTATATGCTGATTTATAATAAATAAATAAATACAAGACCAGGTGCAAAGGCATATGCCTGTAATCCCTGAGACTCAGGGTGCTGAGCAAGAGAATCACAAGTTCAAAGCCAACCTGGGCAACTTAATAATAATGAAAAGGCCTGGAGATATAGCTCAGTGGTAAAATGCTCCTGAGTTCAATCCTGTTTCAATAAAGAAATAAACAAAAGTATACAAGAAATATGGATACAAAACAAAGATAAGATCTGCACTCCCATGTTTACTATAGCATTCTTTTGACAACTTCCGAGGAAAGGAACTAAGTGGTTAAGAAAAGAGTTGGAGCCGGGCGTGGTGGCGCACGCCTGTAATCCCAGCACTTGGGAGGCTGAGGCAGTTGGATTGCGAGTTCAAAGCCAGCCTCAGCAATGGCTAGGCACTTAGCAACTCAGTGAGAATCTGTCTCTAATAAAATACAAAAACAAGGACTGGGGATGTGGCCCAGTGGTCAAGTGCCTCTGAGTCCAATCCCCGGTACCAAAAAAAAAAAAAAAAAAAAAAAAAAGAGTTGGGAGACTTCATTGTATACCCTTTTGTGCCCTTTGGGTTTACAGCTATATGAATGTGTTGTCTACATAAATGGTCCCTATCTCTGAATATGACAAAAATCAACTCGAAATAATAATGACTTAAATATAAGGCCTGAAACTATGAAACTACTAGAAGAAAACAGAAAATGCTTCAGGACATTGGAATGGACAAAGACTTTTTGAATAAACCCCAAAAGCACAGGAAACAAAAACAATAATAGATAAATAGGATTATATGAAATTAAAGTTTCTGCACCATAGAAATAATCAACAAAATTAAGAGAGAACCTGTAGAATGGGACAAGATATTTACAAACTATCTGAGAAGGGAATAATATCCATAAAATATAAGGAACTATAAAAACTCAATAGCAAAACAGCAAATAACCATATTAAAAATAGGCAAGGGATCTAAATAGACATTTCTCAAAGAAAACACATAAAAGAACAACAGGTACATGAGGAAATGGTCAACAACACTAATCATTAAGGAAATGAAAGTCAAAACCTCAACAAAATAGCACCTCATCACTTCTATAATGGCTAGTATCAAAAAGACTAAAGATAATAAGTGCTAGTATGAATGTGGAATAAATGAGTCCTTTCAAACTACAGTGGGAATGTAAATTAGTACAGTGATTACGAAAAGCAATATGGAAGTCCTCAAAAAATAAAAATAGAACTACTATATGATCCAGAAATCCTACTACTGGGTAGGTATCCAAGGAAATGAAATAAATCTGTCAGAGGCATCTGCACTCCAATGTTTATTGTAGCACTCTTTTGACAACTTCAGAGAAATGGAAATGTCCATTAACTGATGAATGAATTTTAAAATGTGGTAAATACACAGAATGGAATACTATTCAGTCATAACAAAGAATAAAATCCTGTCATTTGTGACAGCATGAGTGGAACTGAAGATCATTATGTTAAGTGAAAGAGCCAGGGACAGAAAGATGAGCACCATGTGAGCTCATATGTAGAGTATAAAAAAGTTGATCTCATAGAAGCTGAGAGTAGAATGGTGTTTACTAGTGGCTGGGGAGTATAGAGAAGAGTGGGTGGGAAAAGGTTAATCAATGCATACTAAGTTACAGTTAGGAGTAAGAAGTTCTGGAGTGCTATTGGACAGTAATGTGTCTCTAGATGATAATGTGTACTGTGTATTTCAAAAATGTAGAAGAAGGGGTTTGAATGTTTTCACTATAAATTATAAGTGTTTGAAGAGATAAATAACGTTTCACCTGATTCAAATTATACCATGTCTACAGGTATTAAAACATCACATTATTCCCCATAAATATGTATGATTTGTGGATTTTTATGTGGCAGTTAAAAATTAATTTTAAAAAAGTAAATAAAGTAAAATAAGATTTCTGAGCAGGTTTTTTAAATTAACTAAATTATCAGCCTAAAAAGTAAAATAGAAATTTTTATTTCTCTTAATCCTTCTGAAAGACTGTCACTTTGAAGTTCTTTTTCATAAATACTCAACAAAATTTCTCCAGTCTAAAAAAAAAAAAAAAAACAGGAAAAAATAGGGACCAGGAATGTAGCTCAGTGAAAGAGCACTTGCCTAGCATGGACAGGGCAATCCCCAGCACCACAAAATAAATAAATAAATAAATAAATAGATAGATAGATAGATAAATAAAAAATAGATGCTAGATGATGGGTAGATTTGGGATAGATATAGATAATGGATAGGCAGATTGGATGAATAGATGGATAGATGGACAGGTAGGTAGATAGATAGATAGATAACATTTTTTATCCTGGGGCTGGGGTTGTGGCTTAGGGTAGAGCGCTCGCCTAGCATGTGCGTGATCTGGGTTCGATCCTCAGCACCACGTAAAGACCAATGCATTGTGTACAACTAAAGCAAATAAATAAATCTTTTTTAAAAAATTTTAAACTGCCAAGAAAGAGAAAAAGATCCAAGTATCACCCTTACCCCAAAGAGTCAAAGCTAAAAAGGCAGTGTCTTAGTCTGTGGTGCTATAACAAAATAAACTGGGTAATTTATAAACAACAGAAATTTATTTCTTACAGTCATGGAGGCTAGGGAGTTCAAGATCAAGTTGCCACAGATTAAGAATCCAAAGAAGGCCTGCTTTAGCACCTTCTTCCCAAATCCTAACATGGTAGGGGGAGCAAGATGTCTCTCTTTGTCCTCATTTATAAAAGCATTATTCCATTTAAGGGGGCTCTAATCTCATGACCTAATCACCTCTCAAAGGTCACACCTTCAAATACCACCACCTTGAAAGTTAGGATTTCACATGAATTTTAGGGGGACACAAACTTTCAGACCATGGTAGCCAGGTAAGAAAATGTCACTGAAATAGTGATCTTGTGAAAGGAGGGCAATATATGAAAGTGGAAAGGGGGTTAATAAGCCAAGCTATTTATTTTGATTTTCTCATATCAAGGAAAATATCATGGAGCCTAATTATTCACATACAGTAAAAAATGCAATGTCCAAAAATAAACCAGTTGTTCAATAAAAATTAACTTTTCTCCCAATGGATATACAATATTTTTGCAATGAAATGAAAAATAAAGTCATTACATGTGGCCTTATGAAGAAAACATATCATGCCATATAATGAGTAAGTGAGCCAACGACATCTTCACAGTAATTATTGTATTAATAATATGCAGGTATCATGATAACAAACACAATAAAACAAAAACTATTGTTCAAGGGACCAAAACAATGGGTCCCATATGAACAGTCCTGTTATAATCTGTTTTAATTAAGGATGGATTCAGATCATCTGAGGAGAGCAAGGATTACATATTCTTTGAAGCTGTTCTCCATAAACATTACTCTTCTCAGTTGGCTTCTGCTTCATACAGACTGACTGTGAGTTTAATGTTATGGTTTCTGACAAGTGCCTGGAGATATTCACAGGTACAACTGTAGGACAGAACAGTGGATTCTAATCATCAGCAAAGTTCACCCTGAATTAACATCCTTTAACTAAAGCTGAAGAGGCTTTCTGTCCCACATGGAAATATAAATTTTAGCTACTTCTGCATAAAAGTGAGTTAATGAGAGGTCAAGTCTTCCCTTGAAAATATTTTAGGCCCATTCTAAAATAAGCATGAATGGAGTAATTGATGGTCAAAATTTGACCAAAATTTAACATTTTGCCTGAAAAAGATACAGACAAATGTTATCAAAAGTCCCTTTTACCTTTTAGTCTTTTTATTTATTTATTTATTTATTTTATTTTTGGCAGGGGGATACCAGAGATTGAAGTCAGGTGTGCTCAACCACTGAGCCACATCCCAGCCCTATTTTGTATTTTTATTTTAGAGACAGGGTCTCACTAAGTTGCTTAGCACCTTGCTTTTTGCTGAGGCTGGCTTTGAATTTGCAATCCTCCTGCCTCAGTCTCCCAAGCTGCTGGGATTACAGGCATGCACCACTTTACCCATCCCCTTTTAGCCATTTTTTTTAAGTAGTCAGAGGATATTTAAACCTGAGCAAATGACTTCATGGTAAAGGACCAAAAATAAACTGGTTACAAAATGTATGTCTTGGTAACTAAATCAGTTGGCTTGTAGTAATGGATATAAGCAAGCAAAAACACCAGTTACATGTTAGTGGATACCTAACTAAGAAATCTGTTTTGTTTCTTTCCAGCAAAGTATCAGTTAGAATAAATTTAAGCCTCATTTAACAGAAAGACCAAAATAACAGTGTCTGAAACAAGAGAATTTTATTTCCCTCTTACATAAAGAACAGCTAGGGCTGGTGCAATGTTTCCATAGTCATCAGGACCAAGGTTCCTCCCCTTTTCCTTCTGAGCATCCTAGATTGTGTCCATCTTCAAAGACACCCACATAGTCCAAGATTGTGGCTTCGGCTTCTTCCCACATAGCCACTTCACAAATATGAAGAGGGGTAAAGGACCACAACTGAGTCAACTGAGTGCTGGGGAAATATAATTTAAAAGCAAAATCTCTGAATCCAGAAATCTTCTCAACAAAGGTAGTGGAGAAAGAAAGCATTTATTTTTGAATAAGCATGAAACCAAAACATGATGCCCATCACAGGCAATCTGATAAGACTGAAAAAACAGAGTAAAACCTCACCCTTCATATAGCCAAATGCACAACTCATTACATACATGTCCTCAAGATAAATAATGACTAGTCTTCAAGTAATAGGACTTGTCCCCTACATTTTATTGCACTTAGTTCAGCCTAAATGTACCTGGTAATTGAGGTGACCTCTGTTGGTTAATTGACTGTAAACAAAGGAAAAATAATGATCTCATATCTTGGTGACAAGAGGTGGTTTTACAACTTGGATTTAGGTTAAAATTATGTTCCTACTCCCACGGATTAATGTAGGAGATAGGGAACTCTTTTCCCTGGATATTTGCATTTAGAGGAGATGGATCCCCAAGTTTTGGGGACCTGTACTCCTAGATCAATATGACAAAGGGCCTACGTACTTTTTTTTTTTTTTTTTTTTTTTTTTTTTTTTGTGGTACCAGGGATTGAACTCAGGGGCACTTGACCACTGGGCCACATCCCCAGCCCTTTTTTGTGTTTTTATTAGAGACAGGGTCTCACTGAGTTGCTAAGTGCCTCGCCATTGCTGAGGCTGGCTTTGAACTCGCGATCCTCCTGCCTCAGCCTCCCAAAGTGCTGGGATTACAGGCGTGCGCCACCGCGCCCGGCTTAGGGCCTACGTACTTTTTAAAAAAGATTTATACTTTCTTACGAGGCTGGAAAGTACTTCCAGTTACAAGTTTCCAGAATAAATAAGCTAAAGAAGGGAAGGGAAATCTCTAGCTTTACTTTGAACAGGGAAAATTAAGCCTCTTACTTTTAATTTGCATTTGTCTTACATGTATCAATTTCCTTTGAGGAACATTTTTGGAAATCTCACAGAAAGATTTCCATTTACATCTCATTAGCCAGCACTTGCTTAAATGGATACACTTAGCACCCCAGAAAGTTGCAAAAGTCTTTCAGTTGGGTGCATTGCTACATTTAAAAAGACAGGTCAGGATTCATCTCTAAGAAAAATTTGATTTTTCCACTGGTAATATTTAGGTAGCAGACCAAGTTGCCAAATATACCATCTATAGAAGAAATTATTAACTTCTATAATTCTTTTTTTGATAATAGGAGATTAGAAAGGATAAGAGCCATCAAAAATTATCTGAAATGATTCCTTACTTAGAACCCAAGTTTAAAAACTGTGATAGAAGAAAGTTCTGCTGGAAATGAACTTGTTTTATTCCATTATGTAATATCAGCTGACCCAGGAAGAGGCCACTCTTACTGATTTACTACTTAGGAATAGCTTCTATTCATATTCGTAACCATTAAGCATCCTGTTTAAGTAGCAAGAAAAGCTAGAGAATACTTAGGAATTGTCTAAATATGAAATGAACAAGAATGAAAAACAGATCTTTTAAAACCCTCTGAAGGACACAAAAGAACTGATCTAAAGGCAAGACATACTTTGTCTTAAAATGAGAAAAACCCAACATCATGAAAATGTCAAGTACACAAGATTTTTGTCCCTTTAATACAATTTCAGTAAAAATAACAGTTTTTCAATTAGACAAGATAACACTGAAGCTCTTTTGAAAAAGTAAATAAACAAAAAATGCCAGGAAAACTGACAAATGAAGAACAATGCAGGATTGGCCCCTCTAGATATTGAATAAGTAACAAAGCCTTAACCATTACAATAGTGCTGTCTCCCACTTGTGGATTAACAAATGACCAAGACACAGAATAAGATGTCTAAAATAAACCAAACTACATAAGGGGATTTAGTGTATATTAATGATGGTGGTTCACATCAGTAAGGAAAAGACAAGCCATTTAAGATATGTTACTGGGCTGGGTAGCCATCTGCAAAAACGTTAAAATAGAACTCAAAGCTCAAAGTGAATGCTAGAAAAAAAAAATTTAATGGATCAAAATCTTAAATTAAAACAAGGAAGATATAAGTGTACAGGAAGAAAACATTAATAGACCATTCTAAATTGTGAGTCCAATGTCCAGAAGTCTTAAAAGATTAATAAATTCAACTATATAATTTTTAAAAAACTGTGTAAGAAATAAAACAAAGCAGGAAAAAAAAGGGGGGGGGGAGGTTTGCTGGGACTGTAGGTTATTGGTATAGCACTTGCTTAGCATGTACAAGTCCCTGAGTTCAATCCTGAATACCATGAGAGAAAGAGAATAAGAGAGACAGAGGGAAGAAATAAGAAAAATACTCTAAGCAAAACAAATAACAAATAGACAAATAAATTTGATATTATATGGAAGCCCTAGTATCCTTAAAATATAAAGAGTGTTTCAAAAAATAAGGAAAAGAGCAATAAAAGGGATAAAAGATACAAATAGGCAATTCACAAATAAAAGGAAATATGAACCTTAAATATGTTGAAGTCACCTACTGGGTTAAATTATCCTTTACAAATTGTCCTTTGCAAACTTGCCTATTGTTTTTCCCTTTGCCTGATATTCAAAATTCAAAAAAAAAAAAAAAAAAAAAAGCTGCACCTACATGATTTAGATATTAACTGCTAGAGTCAGCTATTCCAAGAAAAAGAAACAAGAGAAACACTGGTCACAAGATCTCCTAACCATTAATCTTTCTTTAGATTTACAGAACCCAGAACACCTACTCATCTTCAGGTAACATCAGAATGCCTATCAAGAAATAGACCACTACAGTATTAATGATTACTCTGCCACCCACCCATCTGTGGCTAAGAATATACTTCCTTAAATTTCCTATATAAGTTTTTGGCTTGCAGTTGTTAGGGAAGATGATGTTTCCAAGACGACAGGAGTCTGCCATCTTCAAACTTGCCAGCATGGAGCCAGAAAAGTTCTTTCTACTCCTGTTACTGTTTCTCAAGTCATTGGTTTTACCAGATGGCAAGAGAACCAGACATTTCACGGTTACAATATAAGAAAGTGTGTAATCTCGTTTATGACACAGATTAAAACAGACTGAATTGCTCACTTTTATCTATCAGATGGACAAAAAGTTAAAAAAAAAACATAGCACATTATGTTGATTAAACTGTGGTAAAATTGTACTCTCATGTCTTGCTGGTGAGGTGTAACTTGGCACAACCCTTAGCGAAATGGAATTGGACAATATCTATAAGAATAATACATTCATAATGTAGTTTTGAAATTGTTTCAATTCTAAATTCTTCACACATAGGTACAATGGTGTACACACACACACACACACACACACACACACACACACACAAAGGTAGTTATTCATTGGAGCATTATTTGTAATTGCACAAATCTGGAAATGTCCCAATAAAATTCTACACAGCTGTCAAAAGGAAAAGCAATTACTCCAAAACCCAGCATGAAGGAAAAGTGATTACTCCAAATCCCAGTAAAACCAAGAATCTTATATACTCTTTTCTTAAGGGAGAGTAATAGAGGGCTTTAGGCAACTTAGGGGATAGTAAACAGTTTGGAGGAGAATAAGAATGGCCCTTAGAAGAATAAGTGATACTTGGGACAAAGTCTGCCTGAACCTGGTGCAGACCTTCAGTCTCCTCTCCAGTGACACAACCTTCCCTAGCTGACAAAAATTCCTGAAGCGAGGACTTGTGAAACTTTTATTCTCTCTGGTGAATCTGAATCTGTCTTTAGTCAGACAAGGGAAGTTCTCAAGGGAAGGTGCTCACTGCACCCCAAGTACCCTCAGTTTGAAATCCAGAAGATGACATATTTTGGGATGGCATTTACCAACCTCCTTCAGTATGCTGCCTGCCATATGTGTAAAATGGGCAGAAAATCACATTATTATCTTTCTATATATTAGAGTTAGTTTCCATTCTTCTCTCACATTTTCTTTCTCTCTCTGCCCCTTCCCCCTCAAGGCACACACACTATATAAGTGTACATAGGTACATATGTATTATGAGTATATATTTATGTACTACACATACATTTAAAATTTCCAAATTAATGGAGAAAAGATGGTTACATTATTGAATGGAGGGTGTCACAGGGGCAATACAAGACAGGGTGGGAAGGAGACTTCTTACCAAGTAACTCTTCAGAGGTATTTTTAACCATTACTATTTTTAAAAATAACATTTTTAAAAGGAGGGTTACTAGAAAGTGAACACATGCAATTTGGTATACCAACTAAATCTGTTTTAACTCAAAACTGGAGAAAAGTCTATTATAATCATAAATGCCTACAATTTTCTTAAGACACTTCTATACCTGATTATTTAAATTGCCAGTAATAGGAGCCCTATGCCTGAAGCCTTTCACTGAGTATTTATCTGAGATACTCAGACTTGCAGTGAATGAGTAAGGGGAAATGCATTTGAGTTAGATAGATAGATAGTTCCACTTAATTAACATAATTATCGTTTAGTAAAAGGGTTACCTTCTTCCCAAATGTGATAAATTACTTTCTCAATTCAATCAGATGGAAACACATTGGTAGAACTGTTTGAAAAATATTTTTTCCATTGTGTATATAAACCACATTTTCTTTATCCATTCATCTGTTGATAGGCATCTAGGTTGATTTCATAGCTTAGTTATTGTACAAGACTGGGATCCTAATTAGAATAAGATATATTCCATGTTTGCATAAATATGTCAAAATAGATTCTACTATCATATATAACTAAAAAGAACAAATAAAAATTTTAAAAAAGGAAAATATTTTTTTAATTGGCCAAGATTTTCACTCCTGTTTACAGTTTTCTCAGGGTAACTCCTTTCAAATTTTTAAATTATGTGTGAAACACAAAGGAGCATAAACGAAGCCCTGTCAGAAAGCAGTTTAGCATCTACACTAGTCTGGTGATTGACTAATTGTTCTATTTGGTAAAAGACAGCCATATTTTTAATGTTTATTTTAACTTTTGACACTTTATTTTTATGCCCATAATTTATTATTATTAAGACAAATTAATTGTACAAATTAATGGGTTTTGCTGTGCCATTTCCATACATGCATGTGTTGTGCTTTGATCATGTCCACCCTCCCTTTGAACTCTTCTTACCCTCCCATTTTTCTCCCCTCCCTCTCCCTGTTCACCTTCCCTTCTCTAATAGTCCCTCTTCTACTTTCAGGTCTTTTTTATTTTTTATTTTTTTCAATTTGCACATACAAGAGAAAATATTGTTTTTCTGGCTTATTTCACTGATTCTCGCTCTGGTTCCATCCATTTTCCTACAACTGACATCATTCTTCCTTATGACTGAATAATACTCCATACATGTTTTCTTTTTTATTCATCCATTAGTGGGTATCTAGGCTGATTCCCTAACTTAGCTATTATGAATAGTATATATGTATGTAGTATATATGAAGTGTATATATGAATATACACTTCAGGTATATGCCCAGGAATGATATTGTAGTTCTGCTTCCGGTTTTTGAAAAAATCTCCATACTGTTTTCCATGGCACTTCTTAGTGGCTATACTCACTTACATTCCCACCAACAGGATATAGGGTTCCTTTTTCTCCATAACCTCCCTAGCATTTGCGACTTTTATTTTGATAATAGCCATTTTAACTAGGGTCAGATGGCTAAAGATATTTAGCATGTTTTCATGTATTCACTGGCATTTGTTGGAGAATTGTCTGTTCAGATCATTTTTCCACTTTTGATTGGATTGCTTATTCATTTGATATTAAGATTTTTGAGTTCTTTACATATTATTAATATTAATCCTCTGTCAGGTGACTAGCTGGCAAAGATTTTTCTCTCATTCAATAGATTGTCTGCTAATTCCGTTGATTGTTCACTTTTGTATCAGTAAGCTTTTAGTCTTGACTAATCAGTCTCTGTATTAGTCTCTATGACAAAAATACCTGACAAGAACAACTTTAAGAGGAGAAGTTTATCTGACTTCCAGTTTCAGAGGTTAGTTTCTGGAAACCTGGCTCATTTGCTCTGGGCAAGAGCTGAGGCAGAAAAGTGTGGCAGAGGAAAGCTGCTCACCCCATGGAAGCCAGGAAGTAGAAAGGGGAGGAGCCAGGGGAATGAGATATAACCCCAAGGACACACCCCACCCGCTTTCAGTTACCACCCATTACAATAGTCCTTTTGAATTAATCCATCAAGTGGATTAATCCACTAATTAGGTTACAGCACTCATAATCTAATAATGTGGTCTCAGGGGTCACCTCATGTCCAAACCATAACACCTTTGCGGTGCAGAAGCTTAAGTTGATGTAATCCCATTTATCCATTCTTACCTTTATTTCCTGGGCTGCTGGAGTCTATTCAGGAAATCCTTGCCTGTGAAACTATTTGAAGAGTTTCCCGTTTTCTTCTAGCAGGTTCAAAGTTTTGGCTCTTATATTAGGGTCCTTGATCTCAGTGAGTTTATTATCGGTGTATAGAAAAGCTACAAATTTTTGTATGTTAATTCTATCTCTTATTACTTTGTTGAATTTGCTTATCAGTTCCAAAGTCTTTCAGTGAAGAACCAGGTCTTATTTTTTGTTTTAGAGGAAATACTTTCAGCTTTTCCCCATTCAGTATGATGTTAGCTATGGGTTTATTATATATATCTATATATACATATATGTATGTGTATATGTATATGTATACATATGTACATATACATACATATGTATGTACACACATATATATCCTTTATTATGTTGAGGTATGATCTCTCCATATCTAATTTATTCTGGGCTTTTATCATAAAAAGATGTTGAATCTTTCAAAAGCTTTTACTGCATCTGATGGGATGTTTATGTGATTTTTAAAAAATTTTTTATTATATTTATATGGTTTGTTATAGTTATTGATTTGCATATGATGAATCATCCTTATATCCGTGCAATAAAACCAACCTGTATAATCTTTCCAATGTGCTATTGCATTTGATTTGCAATTTTTTTTTTGAGGATTTTGCATCACTGTTGATCAGGGATACTGGTCTATAGTTTCTTTATTTTTGTTGTTGTGTCCATAACAGGTTTAAGTATCAGAGTAATGCTGTCTTCATAGAATGAGTTTGGGAGGTTTCTCTACCTATTTTATGGAACAGTTTGAGAAGCATTGGTATTTTTTCTTCCTTAAAAGTCTGGCAAAATTCAGCAGTGAATCCATTTAGTCCTGAGCTTTTCTTTGTTGGGAGACTTTTTATTTATGTTTAATTCCATTGTTTGTTCTGTGTTAAGTTTTCTTATATCACTGGGATCAATTTTGGTAGATCATATGTCCAGGAATTTGTCCACTTCTTCTTGGTTTTCAAGTTATTGGCATATAGTTTTTCAAAGTATTCTATAATGATGCTATGAATTTCAGTGGTTTTCAGTATCCCCTTTTTCATCTCTAGTTTTATTTATTTAGATCTTTTTTTTTTTCTTAATAGGTCTAGCTAATAGTTTTTCAATTTTATTTATTTTTCATAGAACCAGCTCTTTTATTTCATAAATCCTTTGTATTGTCCTTTCATTCTCTATTTATTTCTATGTGATCTTTATTATTTTTTTTCTCATACTATTTTAAATGTCATTTATTATCATTTTTCTAAAACCCTGAGATGCAGTGTTAGGTTCTTAATTATGATCTCTCTATTTTTTAATGATGGCACTGATAGCTGTAAACTTCCCACTTAGTACAGCTTTCACTGTATTCCACAGATAATCATGTGTGTTGTGCTTTCATTTTTTGTTTGATTGATGGAATTTTTAAATTTGTCATTTAATTTCTTCATCTAAAATGTATCGTTCCAAACAAAAAAATATTAGAGAAGATGTGGAGAAAAAGAAACACTTCTACACTGTTGGTGGGCTTGTAAATCAGTATGGAACTTAGTATGTAGATTTCTCAAAAGACTAGGAATGAATCCACCATATGACCCAGCTATACCACTCATTAGTATTTATCCTAAAGAATTAAAGTCAACATACTATAGCAATACATGCATACCCATATTTATAGCAGCACAATTCACAAAAGCCAAGCTGTGGGACCAGCCTAGTTGTCCATAAATGGATGAAGGGGTAAAGAAAATGTGTCGTATACACAGAATATCGTTTTACTCAGTCATTAAAGAGAATGAAATAGTGTCATTTGCAGGAAAATGGATGGAACTTGAGAATATTATACTAAGTGAAATAAGCCAAACTCAGAAACTAAATGGTTGTATTTTTCCTCTCATATGTAGAAGCTAGAGAGGAAAAAGGAGAAGAAAGGTGGGCAGGGGTATGATTCATGAAATTGAAGGAAGATTAATAGAGTATAGGGACAAGAGGGAGGGAGGAAAGGAGAGAAAAGGAAAATACTGGTGAGGAATATTGACCAAATTTTGTTGTTACATTATGAGCATGTACAAATATGTAACAACAAATTCTAACATATGTACAACTATAATGCACCAATAAAAATATGGAGAAAGCATACTGTTCAATCTCTATGTGTTTGCATAATTTCAGTAGTTGCTTTTGTTGTTGATTTCCAGTTTCATTTCATTATAACCTGATGAGATGCAAAAAATTTTATATATATATATAAAATTTAAAATATATAAAAAAATATATATATATATATATATATATATATATATATTTTTTTTTTTTTTTTTTTTTTTTTGGTACCGGGGATTGAACTCAGGGGCACTTGACCACTGGGCCACATCCCCAGCCCTTTTTTGTATTTTATTAGAAGCAGGGTCTCACTGAGTTACTAAGTGCCTCGCCATTGCTGAGGCTGGCTTTGAACTCACGATCCTCCTGCCTCAGCCTCCCAAAGTGCTGGGATTACAGGCGTGCACCACCGGCCCAGCTAAATTATTTATATTTTAAAAAATTTGTTAAGTTTTACTTTGTGGCCTAATATATAATCTACTTGGAGATACTTTCATGTACTGATGAAAAGAATGTGAATGTGTTCTGTAACTTTAGATGCAGCACTCTATAGTTGTCTGTTAAATGCATTTGATCTCTATTGTGATTTAACTCTGATTCTTTATTGAGCATTTTTGTCAGGATTTTCTATTATGAGAGTGGGGTACTGAAATCACCCACTATTATTGTATTGGGGCCTATCTCCCTTTAGGTTCAAAAGTATTTGATTTATAAAATTGCATGGTTTGATATTTGGTGCATCACATCTAAAATTATTAAATCTTCTTGATAGATTGTTCCTTTTATAGAAATGTACTGAATTTCTTTGTCTCTTCTGACCAGTTTTGGCTTGCAATCTCTTTTGTCAGATAAGAATGTAACTACTTCTGCTTCCTTTTGAATTCCATTTGCTTGGAACATTGTTTTCCATATTTTCTCTTTCAGTCTGTGTATGTCTTTGCAGGCAGAAATTGTTGGGTCTTATATTTTTGTTTTGATTTGGTTTTCTTTTTGTTTTAAATACAGTTAGCTTTTCTGTGTTTTTTAATTGAAAAATCAAGACCATTTCCATTCAACATTATTATTGAAAGGTATGTACTGGTTCCCACTATTTTGTTGTTTTCTGGTTGTTATGAATGATCTATGTTCATTTCTTTATTCCTTATTCATTTTAAAGTATTGATTACTGAATTAAAGTTTGATTATTTTCTTATTCTCACTTGCTTATCTATTCTATTAGTGAGGTTTGCTCTTTCCCATGATGTCATGATGGTGTTTATCTTTTTTTCTCTTCTGTAGATAAGTTTCCTAAACATATCTTTTGTAATACTGCTTTAGTAGTCATGAATTCCTTTAGTTTATGCTTATCTTGGAAGGTCTTTATTTCTTCTTCCAGTCTGAAAGATAACTTTAATGGATATAGTAATGTATATTATAATGTATGTTATGAGAGTGGGATATTGAAATCACCCACTATTATTGTATTGGGGCCTATCTCCCTTTATGTTCAATAGTATTTGGTTTATAAAATTGCATGATTTGATATTTTGTGCTTCACATCTAAAATTATTTAATCTTCTTGATAGATTGTTCCTTTTATAGAAATGTACTGAATTTCTTTGTCTCTTCTGACTAGTTTTGGCTTGTAATCTCTTTTGTCAGATAAGAGTATAGCTACTTTTGCTTATTTTCTTTTCAGGACTTGAAATATATCATTCCATGTTTTCTTGGCCTGAGATTCCTCTGAGACATTTTTTTATTTTTGTATACAACCAGAGATATATAAAAGTGTGCTATATAAGTATAATATGAAATGTAATGCATTCTGCTGTCATTTCTAACAATTTAGAATAAAAAAATAATAAATAAATAAGAAGACTCTGCTGAGAAATTTGCTGTTATTCTGATGAGTTTGACTTTATATGTGACTTGGTGCTTCTGTCTTACAGCTTTTAATATTCTTCCTTCTGTATTTTTGGCAGTTTAGCTATAATGTGTCACAAATAGGTTCTTTTCTGATCATGTCTATTTGGGAATCTAAATTCCTCCTATCCTTGAATGTCCATATCTTTTCCAAGATTTAGAAAATGTTCTGCTATTATTTCACTAAATAGGTTTTCTATACCTTTAGCCTATAGCCCTGCTCCTTTGTCTCTGCCAATTATATATACATTTGGTCTTTTGATGGTGTCCCACAGACCTTGTATGTCCTGCTCATTCTCTCTCATTTTTTTTCTTCATTATGATCTGAATGTGATAATTCATCAACCTTGACTTCAAGTCCTGATTCTTTCTTCTGCTTAACTTAGTCTTTTAGTAAGCCTTTCAACTGCATTATTATTTGACTTATTGAGCTTTTTATTTCCAAACTTTCAATTTGGTTCTTTTTCAGAATCCCTAATTCTTTATTTAATTGATGTTTCACATTCTATATTGATTTCCTTAATTCATTCATGTATTTATTTTATCCTTGTTGAAGTCATTAATCATCTTAATACCATTTTCTTGAAGATTAAAGACAACACAAGAAGATAGAACTCCAATGTTCTCAGATAGGCAGAATTAATATTATTAAAATGGCCATGCTACAAAAGAAATATAGAGCTTCAATGCAATCCCCATTAAAGCACCAATGACATTCTTCACAAAACTAGGGGTGGGGGGGAATTGTACAATTATTTGGAAGAATAAAAGAACTAGAATAGTCCTGGCAATTCTAAGCCCAAAAAGCAGTGCTGGAGACATCATAATACCTGAATTCAAATTATGCTATGCAGCTTAGTAATAAAAACTACATAGTAGTAGCACAAAAACAGACACACAAATTGTACAGAATAAAAGACACAGAGACAAACCCACACAGATACAGTCATCTGATCATCATAGTTCAGATAGGTATGATGTAGACAGCAAAAAAATATGGGGTACATCCCCTGTGGTTACTCCTCCAGACTTGTCATCAATGTGCAGGAAGCAACTTAGGCTGAGGTCCCTTGTAGGTAAAGTGTCCAACTTTTGTGTACTCTCTGCTGTTGCTACGGAGGTGAATGACAAGAAGCAGATCCTCGGCCCCCATACCACCCCTAGCCATGCCTACTTGGTGCAGGTAATCAACTGGAGATTTTATATTCCTTATTCTTTAAGTTGAATTATTTGCCAAGGTTCCAACAGGGTTGTGTCATAGGTGAAGTAAGGTACAAATTTTCTCAGCTGGGTTGGGAGTATAGCTCAATGGCAGACTATCTATCCAACCTGCTCCAAGGCTTAATTCCCAGCCCCACACAAAAAGAGAAAAGCAAGTAATGAAACCAAATCAGATAAAGAAACAAGGTAAAAACTAAGTAAAAATAATAATAATACCAAAACCAACAAAAAAGAAGAGAACAAATCACACACAACTATTCTATTCTGGCAGGCTCTAATAGCTGATTTCCTGAAATCAATTCTTAAAAGAAAGCACCTTCTACTTTTCTCCACATAGCAGACCTTGCTTCTCATCAAAGACAGCTCTTAGCAGATTTATGCCAAAGTCACTTCCTTGAGTCCATACTGTCTCTCAGCGCAGCAGGTTCACTGATCCAGTGTAGAGAAGAGGCCATTGAGTCTTGAAGATAAAGAAATGAAGGGGCTTCTGGCAATCAGAGCAGTAAACTCAGATAACAGAACACTTCCTAAGATTGTTCCCAGTCAGGGACTGTATGAATACTTTGGGAAGTGTAGAGACCTTCTTCCCTAGAACCAGCTGGTTATGTAAATCTCAGGTCTCTTGTTTGTTTAGAGTATGTGTTTGCAAGGTTCTGAATTCTCTGCTTGTGGAGCTAAGACTCTCTTACTTATTCTGGGGGATACATCCCTCCTTCTGCTGAGCCCCACGCACTTGGTGCTGGGGAGCTCTGTTTCTCTTACTATTACCCAGTATTTCTGAGTTTCACCTGGTCACTTACTCTAGTGTGGCACTCTAGAACTTTCCTATGAAACCCACCTCAACATATACCTACACACCTGTTGTTTTGGTTTAATCTGGTGAAGAAGCAGGTGAGTGCTGGGGTGTCTCTAATCTGCCATCTTCCAATCTCCAAAGAGAGCTTTCTAAAAACTGAATTCCACAGCCTCATATACTGTATAATTCAAGTAATTATTTCATTCAATTTACCCACACTACTATATTTGATCATCTTTCTTCATGAATTTTTTTTTTTTTTTTTTTTTGTACTGGGGATTGAACTCAGTGCACTCGACCACTGGGCCACATCCCCAGCCCTTTTTTGTATTTTATTTAGATACAGGGTCTCACTGAGTTGCTAAATCCCGGTGCTTTGCCATTGCTGAGGCTGGCTTTGAACTCGTGATCCTCCTGCCTCAGCCTCCCAAGTGCTGGGATTACAGGCGTGCACCACCGCACCCGGCTCTTCATGAATTCTTCATACTCAAGTTTTTATTTTTTTTTTAAATCAATGCAAATCCTCATATGAAACACATAAATGCAATAGGGTGCCTGTGCAGGAGCATACAAGATGCCTGAGGAGAGATCATGACTGAGAATAATTAGAGAATTTCTCCCTCTCCCAAAGAATCCAAATGCAACAATAAATTAAAATCTGAGCTGATCTCTCTCTCTCTCTCTTACACACACACACACACCATAAGTCAGTAGGCTAAATTTGCCTCTAGATTATCACTTTGATACTCATAGATAGAATCTATTTTAAAATATTCAAATCTTTTCTGGGATGATAAAAAACTACTTTTCCAAGGTCACTAACAAAGAATTTTAAAGGATCATATAGAGTGAACACTTTACTGAACCACAACTCAGGTCCAAGCTCTAGGTCCTATGATCCAAACAGACTAAGACAAGTTTCCTTCCCCAATGAGCTCCCAGACTCATGTTCAAGAATGTCACTGCTATTCATTCAGTTTCTGGTCCCCTTTAATAATCAAGAATATACCTCTGAAACGTCATTGGATAAACTCACTTGTAGCTCTTTTAAAACTGCATTTAGTATAATATTGACAGGACTTTTTCTTTTCCTTTTAAATTGAAAGTAATAGATTTCCACTCATGTCTCTGCCTGTCTTTGCCTATGATGGGGTTCAGGAAACACTACCCCAGAGTATTTTAAGCTGAAGGAATTTGAGAAAAACCACAGAAGCAGGAAGGTCTCTGACCTTCCTCTGCCCTTCTTCCCTGAAACAAGTCATGAAATCTAGCGAAAATTTTACTATCCAATGAAGCAGGTCATAAGACCATTGTGTGAGAGGTACCTTCCTTATAGCAGAAGGAAAAAAAACATCCTTACCTTAAAGATAAAGGGACACAGAGAAAAAACTGAACAAACAGGACTTGCTAAATTTCCCCAACTTATTACATTTAGTTCATATCTGCTTCGTACCATCATATTTCTCCATGACTGCCTATTTTTTTGGCAAGGTGAGGGTCCTGGGGATTGAAATAAAGCCAACTGTCTACTCTTTATAATAACCTAATAATTAAAAAAATACCCTTGGGCTTAACTACTTTTTGGGTCTTCATCTGCTTATGAAAACTCCTGTGTCACATCATAAAACTTACATTAAAATATTCTATATGATTATCTCGTTAATCTGTCTTTTACTATAGGGGTCCCAACCATAAACTTAAAATGAATTTTAAAAAGATATGCCCCACCCCACACTTCCCTTCACTTACCCACATCTCACCCTGTTAGTGCCCCATGTCATGTAAGCCCCTGGATACTCACAAACCCTAGTTTGCATCTCTGGCTGAAACTTCTGCACCCAACAAAATTGCTGGCACAGCATATGCTTTTCATGCACTCAACTATGTTATTGATCCTGAACTTGATCTTCCTGAGTCTCTTGATATGAACCTGAATCTTCACATGTTAAACCCATTCAACCCAGACCTAGTTTCCTGAACTTGGCCTTTCCTTCCCTCTAGTCTGGCGTGACATTTCACTTTGATTTTCCTTTCTGTAAGCACAGGGCCCCTCACGCCCTTCTTTCCCTGAGAACAGATGTTTCTGCAGTAAGATGCAATTTCTTTTCTGTATTCTTAGCTCCTCTCACTCCCTCACTGTTCTGGTTCTTCTCAGTCAGTCCCATCTCCTTGCTACTCAGCAGTCCCCTGATACTTTTGATTGCATCTTTCTATAAAGCTGCTTTTAGAAAGGCAAGAAATTCAGAGTCTAAAAGTCAAACAGTAAAAGACACAAGTCATACATGAGAGATTCATGTTTTATAAAGAACTATGGGGGGCTGGGGTTGTGGCTCAGCGGTAGAGCGCTCGCCTAGTACGTGCGTAGCCCAAGTTCGATCCTCAGCACCATGTAAAAATAAAGGCATTGTGTGCAACTAAATCAAATAAATAAATATTAAAAAAAGAACTATTGGGGCTCAGAAAATGATACTCCAAAGAATGGCACTTTGGCTTGCTCCCTGCTTTGAACTAAATGAGAACCAAGGTCTCTCTGACCTCCTCCTGCCCTCCTGTCTCTCATTTCTCTTTTTTTTCCCAAAGCACAGGCACAAATTTTCTCTAAATGTCCTTTGCCTACTTTGAAACTGGACCCTCCTTAAAGAATAAAATTGTGTCATGTCCCCTCCCCAGGAATCTCTTCATTGGAGGAAATTGATTCAAAGCACAGGAAAGAAGACCAAAGGTTAACACTACATCCAGACAGTCTATGTTACAGCCTTCAGATACCTTGATTCTCTCCCCAAAATAATTTACTCTCCCCTAAGATGCCCACATGCCCCTTCCCCTCTCCCCACTGAAGATAGCATATAAGCTCTTAACATTTCATTGGATTGTTGGGGACCCACATTTTTTCCTTGTGATATACCTGTACACATAATAAATTTGGAACCATTTTCTCCTGTTCATCTAATATCTGTTTATTTCATAGATGTACTTATTGAAACTTCAGAGGATGGTGGAAAAGTTCTCTTTACTCTTACAAAACCTAATCCCCACCATACTTTAAAAAAGGATAAAGCATTAATTGGAAGATCTTGTCTATTGAATGAAAGTCCTTCCTATACCTCACTTATTCTTCCCATTCTGCTCCTCTATTTTTTATAGCCCAAATTACACATTTTTCTTTTATCAAAGAAAATATCTATATGATCATATATATGACAGACCATTTTGGGGTCACTTAATCATTTAATTCTAACTTTAAAAAGCTTCTTTGTATCTCACTTAATGTTTTATTTGCTGTGTGATTCTCATTTTGAGTTTTTCGATTCAGTTAATGAGCTCTATCCTCACTTCTACAGTCATAGGACTTTGCTGACCACCTGTATATTCTGTCTCGCCAATACAAATGATTCTTTTCTTTTCACCCAATTACTTCTTACTAAATTCCCACATAAGGCTCAGCAGACAACATTTCCTTTAGGAAAAAAAAGTTTTTTAAAGCATGAGTAATCTAGTAAAACACCATCTACTTCTAAATCTGCTTTCTAAATACACACATTTTAGATGTGGGAGCAGTGAAAGGGATTCAAAATCATCCCCTGTTATCCAGATTTCACATAGCTGTCCTTTGGCAAAATTTTAGAATTACAACACTTTTGTAAATAAGAACAAAGTTCCCTGAGACGCCAGTCTACTGGGACTCGTTATTCATTTTTACTTGATTACTATATTAAACAGTAAATAGCAGTTTTGATTCCTTGAAAACTGACAGATCTCTTAAAATCACAATCCATTTTTTAAACTAAGTGAATATGAATAGTACATGAATAGAGCTATAAGCCCAGATAATTTCAATTTTTCATAAATCAACATCTTTCCTCCCCCTAAACTGGTGTTAAACATACCTTCCATGTGACCATTATTGTGTGATGATTTGGTTCCAAAGTCAAGGAAAAAAAAAAAAAAAAAAAACCCACAAGTGAAGAAGGTGGTCTACCATGTGAATTCCCAAAGAGAAACACATTTTGAGTTCCAATTTGGACTGAACCAAGCATGTCCACAAACCCAGAGTTATGAAACTCAACTCTGCTCTGTTATTAAAAAAGAGATGAGTGACAAAATCAGTTAACCAGTAGTGGTGCTAGGAGAAGAGGAGGAGGAGGAGGCAAGCAAATGGAGGACTGGGTAGAGAAGACCACAGGATGCTGTCAGCTAGACCAATAAAATGAGGAAGTCCCCAACGTCATGGTGAGAGAGACACGTATAGCAGCTGCAAAAGGGAAGTGCACATGTTTACACAATGGATGGATGTATGTTCATAAGTAAGAGAATGTAATCCTGTTTGCCTTTAAACACTTGTCATGAAAAAGTTATATTGGGGGACTTTTCTGGAACAGAGCTGCAATCCCTTGCTGTTGCCGGAAATTGCCTTGTGGGTTGGTATCCTGGGAATTTGCTTGCCTTTTTTGTGGCTGCCACCCCACACTGGGAGCCACCAAGTCAAAGTTAAATAAGAGCTAAAATTAAATTACTTCCCTTCCTTGTTTATGTATTTCTTTGGAATGAAGACATTTTAGCACTTACAATGCATTAATTTGGAGGATGGAATGTCACAGCAAGTCAATCATAGTCATAATGAAAATACAGGAACAATCCTGTATATTTTTCCATAATACATTATATTTAGTTAGGATAAAACATAAGATCCCCAGTTACATAGCACTATAAATAGATATGAATGTCCTCTATCATAAATGTGAGTAGATACATGAGACAGAAATTTGTGAGTTGTGTTCAATAACTTCTTTTTTAAAAAATTTTTATTTATTTGCTTTAGTAGTACACAATGCAATGCATTTATGTTTATGTGGTGCTGAGGATCGAACTTGGGCTGCGCACGTGCTAGGCGAGCGCTCTACCGCTGAGCCACAACCCCAGACCCTGTGTTCAATAACTTCTGAAGAACAATATAGAGACTGCTTGATACTAAAGCAAAATTTTTAAGATTAAACAAAAAGCTGTTGTTATAACTTGAAAACTGCCCTCTAGAAATAACCAAGGAAAAATGAATAGGGCTTTCAAAGGGAAGAGATTTGTGATCAAACATATCAACATACACCAGAAAAGAAGAGTGAGAGAATATAAATGTTAAATGCTGAAGGCTTCAAGACAGGAATAGAGTATGTAGAAGTGCTAGAAGAGTGGTTCTGAATATTTTTGGAATTGCTACCATGATCTATAACCACACTTTCTGCTTCTTGTCAATCCAACCTTCTAGAAGCATGCAACCCCTTCCACACTGCTAATTAACTATACTTGGATCATAACTATGTACGGGTATGTAAAAAAACCCAAACTTTCAGTTACAGCAGGCTTTTACCTAGGATTTGCACAATTTAAAAAGTAAGGTCAAAAAGAAATAGGTAGGCTAATTCCTGTCCCAGTCAAAATGCTGTTTTTCCCTTACTGTGTCTGAGAAATCAAACTAAAAGTGAGCACCCAAAAATATTTCAATTTTCTTGTTTTTCCTCATTTTCCTAAATTCACCACATCTGGTCTTTTTTCTCATCTATAATTAGCACTTGATTTTATAATATTGTTATTTTTTTTCCTTCTTTTCTTCTCTCCTGCATCCCTCCCTCTCTTTTCTCTCTCTTAAGAAGACAAAAACAACAACGAAAAACCTTCCCAAAGTAGTACGGGTTTGCTGACAGTTCACTCTGGTATGGAGCTGTTGGTAGACAGCTTTTCTAAAATAAACCTTTGTCCAACTAGACTAGATGCCAGCTTCGGTGTACCCTTGCCTATGTGTCATCAAGTTCTGTATTCATACCGTGGTGCTTTATAGGCTTCTTTCCAGGATGACAACATGGACAGATAGAGGGCAACTCAGGTCTGTTCAGCAATATTAGGAGAGAGAAAGGAAGCGGAATATATTCTTGTGATTCTCAAAGGCACTTCACAGAGCTGGGCATGGTGGTGCATGCCTGTAATCCCAGCAACTAGGAAGGCTGAGGCAGGAGGGTCGCAAGTCTGAGGCCAATCTCAACAATTTAACAAGATCCTGTCTCAAATAAAAAGGGCTGGAGAGGTATCTGAATGGTAAAGCATTTCTGAATTCAATCCCCAGTACCAAAAACAACAACAACAACAATAACAACAACAAAAAATGATAATCATAGAGCTAGAGTACAAAATTCTATTCTACTACAGGAACATACCAATAGAACAGCAGTTAGAGCTAGTGAAGTAATCATTGGAACAGTGAATTTATTCTCTCTCCATCTCCCTTTCTTTTCATCACTTTTTATTCTACATTATCTTTATATTAAAATTAAAAACCTCTAAGAGTTAGGGATGTCACTCAGTGGTAGGGAACTTGCCTAGCATGTGCGAGGCCCTGAGTTTGATGCTGCAAAATAGATAAGTACATAAATAAATGAATATTAAATAAATACCTCTAAACATGATCCCAATCCAATCATCAAAACATCAGAAAAACCAAAATAGAGGAACCTTCCACAAATACTCCCAACCACTACTTTTTAAATCTGTCAAGATGCTGGGCATGGTGGTGAGACAGGAGGTCACAGTTCAAGGCCAGACTGAGAAACTTAGTAAGACCCTTTCTCATCTGTCTCAAAAAAAAAAAAGTGTTAAGGATGTAGATCACTGGTAATAATAACTCAATAGAAGTTTGTATTACTTCTATTGATCTTGCCTGAAAATAAAAATAAAAATGGTGTACTCCATTGTCATTTATGCTACATTACTGAATATATTCCTGACAGGAGGGAATCACCACTTTGACTAGGCTTCAAAAACAACTGAATCTTTTATGCTTACAATTGTATACATTTGATGACTAGAAAAAAATTCCCCAAAGTGGATTCTTGATGTCTCCATTCTAAGTCTTCTTTCTTCTCTATTGCTCAGGGCCAAGCTCCATGGGACACATCTAGGAATGACTTCTACTCTGGAACAGCAAATGATAGCCATACAGGGGAGACCTAGAACAACCCCCTCCCCATAAATTCTACCTCATCTAAATGCATCCCTATCTCAATATCTCTAATCCAGTTGCCCAACATGAGGCAAACCATGATGGAGGGAAAGTCAGAAAGGAAAGAGGGAGAAGCTCCTCTCTGAAAATTGTGGTTTCTTATGTAAAATTTACAAAAACACGTGCTGATGTTATCACATTGTTAGGAGTCTTAGATGAATTCAGTGCTAGTGAAAATAGTGCAATGCTGACATAAAAAGAGATACATCGACCAATGGAACAGCATAGAGATCCCAGAAATAAGTGTACACATTTACAGTCTATTGATTTTCACAAAGGTACCAAGAATGGGAAAAAGAATATCTTGTCAGTAAATGATGCTGGGAAAACTGAATAGTCCCATGAAGAAAAATGAAATTGGACTCTTATACTAAAGTGAACTTAATATGAATTTAAAGACTTACCTGTAAGTTCTGAAATGTAAAACTACTAGAAGTTAGCACAGGGAGAAAGCCCATAACATACTTACTATCCCAGATCTCAGATATAGCCCCCAAAGCACAGGCAACAAAAGCAAAAATGACAAATGGGATTATATCCAACTAAAAGGTTTAAGATTTTTTGTTTCACAACAAAACTGCCTCCTTTTTCTTCTGTAAAATAGGGATAATATTAACCTCATTTACTGAAAAGATAGAGTAGGGAAGAAATATATAAATATTTTGAAAATGAAAGGTTCTTAGGATAACAGAAACAAGTAGACCTGACAGGAAACTTTGTGGAGGACTTACCCTCCAAATTATCATTTTAGTGAATGTAAACAAAAATAACATTTTGGCATATTTTCATCTGTGCTTTCTTCTTTTTCTTTTATCCCCACATTTGCATATAATTCTGATATTTCCTCCCCCCTACCTGGCTCACGTTGCTTGCTTTTTCATGTCTTCTATGTTCTGCTTTATCTGTTCACTATTTTTAAAAATTTTCTATCCCCTTTCTACCGCTCAGTCCCTAATTCCTGTTGCTTGTGTCCACTTACGTAGTGGCAGAGCTGCTCCCCTAGCCTTCTCTAAGCTGCTTTTCATATCTTTAAAACCTATGGATGCTGGGAAATGCAGTCAGTCTGGAAGAGAAATGTAGCCACGTGATGCCTTGCTCAGCAGATGGGATTTCAGGGTGACCCTGTCTGATCACCAGGCTTGCCTTATGAAATACTGCCAATGATGAAATGCATGGCAGGCAAACTCCCTGCACAATGCAGGGCAGCAGCATGATAGATGGGCAGGAGATGCTGGATAAATCACTCCTCTCCATGAATTTTGGTTCATGGGTTTACTCCAGAAAGGATTGAATTATCCCAGAGATAAGAACACTCTACCAGGAGCTGGGAAGTGGGCTTATCATTTACTTAGGGATAACACCCTCATTACTCAGTAAAGCAAACTGTTACTTACAATGTAAGGTTTCAGTACATTTTGGTGGCTTTTAAATTAAGCAGACAGCCTAGCATATGGATCAAGATTCCTCAGACTATGAAAGATTCTCTTCTAAAGTATGAACATAGCAGAGAATTAAAGTAAAAGGGAAAATTTATATATAGAAGCTTAATAATCCTACTTGTCATCTGCTCATTCTTTTTGAGAAATAACTATTACAGTTCACCATAATCTTAATCCTGCATACTCATTTTTAAAATACATGACCCATTTTAGTATTAGGAAATGGATCAGAAATCTACATATGAAAAAAACTGGGTGACTTTAATATGACTGCTAACATTATCTCATTAATCCCCATTGGTTTTCTTTTCTTTTCTTTCTTTCTTTTTTTTTTTTTTTTTAAGATGTATGCAATGTATTTTTATCTCCACTTTACAATGTGAAACAAAGATATCCCAAAGCTCTTTAACATACTTAAGGTCACACAGTAGCTCAGTCAGAAATAGAAGCTGGTTTTATAACAAGAAGTTCTCTGACAATTAATCAGAAGCACAAGTCTACTCTTTGATGACTAGAAAATTTATCCAAAGCTGAGTGCCAATTTGGGCAGGAATAAAGTCATTGCAGCTAGGGGTTTTGTATCTTTAGGAGAATTTCAGTCTAAAAACCTATAAAATCATGTATAGCCCCCACTTGGATTTGGTGTATCTACCAAAAAATTATTGTAAAGAAAATCTTGGGATTGGAGGTATAGCTCAGTGGTACAGCACTTACCTAGCATGTATCAGATCCTGGGTTTGATACCTAGCATTAAAAAAAGAAACTCTTATTCTCCCCCAATTATCCCATTTATAAAATTCATAAAATCATTCCTGCAAATGCAATTCATAGGCCCCAGTTGAAAAAGAAGTTGCATTTCATAGATCAAGATCTAGAAGAAGACAATGGAACATCTTGGAAACAGGACTCAGTTACCTCCTAGGGCTTCTGGTCCAGGCATGGATAATAATAATGGTCACATCACATGAAAGAGTTGTGGTTAAAAAATAATAATAATAATATTTTTATTCCTGCTGCTTAGCTTAGCCAGCTAAGCAGGTATTTAATGCACAATTCTTGATGCAAAAAGAATCCTTGAAGATATGTGAATAATCAATAATATTCAAATGTTTCTCTATTCCTGTGCCTCAATTTATCTCCATGTGGAGACAATACCTATATTCTTGGAGTATCTCAAGTTCTTTCCATTACCTGATGCTTTTCCACCCAAGAGAGTTTGCGTCAGTTTTTCATTGCTGGGACCAAAACACCCAACAAAAACAATGGAGAGGAGGAAAAGTTAACTTTGGCTCATGGTTTCAGAGGTTCAGTCCATAGTCAGCCAGTTCCTTTGCCATGGGCTCAAGACAAGGTGGAGCATCATGGCCAAAGGGCATACAGAGGAAAGCTACACATCTCCTGGCAGCAGGGAAGCAGAGAGAGAAAGGGTAAGGGGCCACAGGGAAAATGCACTCTTCCAGGGCATACTCCCAGTGATCCACCTCCACTAGTCACGCCTTACCTGCCTACAGTTACCACCCAGTGAGTCCATTCAAACTATGATGGACTGATTAGGTTACAGCTCTCATAATCCAGTCATTTTACTTCTGAATATTCCTGCACTATCACAGCAGTTTTTTGGGGGACACCTCATATACAAACCATAAAATACCTCTTCTGTCTACCTTCAATAACAATGGAATTTTATATCTCTATGTCTAGCAAGGTTTTACATTTGCAACTACCATCATGACACTTTAATTGAACAAATAACCAGTAATTCCATGGTTTTCTAACTTTATTGAGCCTAATCATCAGTAGGGGTGCATTTTAACCACAGATTCACAATCTTCCAGTGATTTGGATTCAAATGGAAGGGTGAGACTCCACATTTCAACAAGCCCAGTTGATTTCAACACAGGCATTCTAAGGACTACTCTTAAAGAAATAAAGCTCTCCATTATGGTTTGATGTTCTGCTTTATCTTGGGCTCAGAACAATGGAGTTGACCAACCATGGACTGAACCTCTGAAACCTGAGCCAAAATAAACTTCTCCTCCTCTAAGTTGTTCTTGTTGGGTATATGGGTCACAGTGACACAAAGCTGACTAAAACCCTCTCTACAATGGCCCTATTTTGCAGCTAAAATAATGGAGACACAGAAAAGATTCCCACCCAAATAAAATAATTCATCCAGTCATTAAAAAAAAAATTTGGAATATAGATGCTCAGATTGGTTTGCACAGAACTGGATCCTAGTCTGGTCTTTAATTCATTGCTATTTTTATTCTGCCTGCTGTTAGATGTTATGCAAGTTCAAAATAACACAGAAGACTGGCAAGGGATGGACTCAAAAAAAGGCTTCATAGAGCAAGATGTATTTGGAATCAACTTTCAAAGGTGGATAGAATTTCTGCTGGAAAGATGAGGATCAGGGAATGGGCCAGCAAAGATATTGATAATGGGGCAATGATTTGTGTTCCAGTTGTACCCAGATGAACAGTCAGAGATGGCACAAGGTAGAAGAGATAGCTCAGGGTATCCTATTCAACATATTTGAGGACGCCTCAAAGGTTTACCTTGTGAATCCCCTGGGAAGATCTTACCACCACATTCATAAGTTTGCTGGGATTTCCATAAAGAACATAAAGATTCCCTACAGCAATAGCAGTCAGAGCTTTCACCAACCTACCCTCAGGTCTTCAGTGTCAGTAGCCCTATTTGGAGTGCCTCTCTTCCACAGACTTCCAGGAAAAAGAACCTCTTCCTTACCAATAACTTCCTGATGCAGAAGGATAGGAAGTGAGAGGGGAAGGGCAGCATATCAAAACTAGACAAGCAGAATAAATATGACCTGGATAAGTCCTCGGGATTCTGGGGACTTGTGAAGGAGAAAAGAACCACTAATCAAGATGTATGAACATGCAGTGACTATCGTAGCCAGTAAGGGATTGCAGCCTGGAACGGCGGCGCCGTGGGAAGGAGCCCGGAGATAGGATGGCAATGAAAGAATTCTTTTATCTTTCTCTTTCTGTCTCTTGTAATTTCTAACACCACATACACACTCTCACAAGAAACCAAGGCACGTACTCTTACAAGAAACTACAATATATATACACAATAGCATTAACCCATCCATTCTCTCTCAGGTCTCATCTGACGTGCCCGAGCAGGAATGGCACTCGCCCAATCTGCTGAGTCACGGCTCAAGTCTCTCGAGATCCCAGGCCAAGTCCCATGAGACTACAGAAGGCGGCAATGCCCAAAAATGTCCATGGCCCGTAGTCAACCGCAATCTTAGCTATCTCCCCAAACAGGGCTCCTGCATTTCCCCCCTTTTGTTTTAAAAGAGGGGATGCTCTAGGACATCTATGTGCAACCAACATTCTTACCCATCATCGGATAATCAAGGCTGTGCCCTTGACTCCTGTCTTAGGTTGATATGTCGGCCACATGAGACTGTCCAGTGCGACTGTGCCTGTCTTAGGTTGTCCCCCTCTGGGGATCTTACCCGTCATTGGCTAACCAGCCATCCAATGGAGCCCTTTAGGATCGACTGTGTAAGATGACTAACAGCCGTCCAATTGTGAGGAGATGCTGCGGCTTTAAGGCGACAAGCCTTTTGGTGACGAGCCAAATTGCATAGCATATCAAATTCTTTAAACAAATCAGCTGCCCTAGGTTCCATCAAGTAACACAGTGAGTTCTCTAAACAAATACCCGCAAGGTACTGTCCCATGAAGTCCCAAACAATGAAAGATCAAAATGTCCACTTGTTATAACATGTAGATCTAGGAGGCCCCATGCATGCAGAGCAGAGGCCACACTGCTGGTGAGGTTGTTTGACACTTGAGCAGCAGGGATGCTTGCAGCGACCGCAATCCCTGCATCTGTAGCAGCAGCCATCTTTTTTATGTCTAGACAATGCCACCGGCAAATCTTCAGGGCCCGCTACCTAGGGACTCACGCATCAATTATTAAAGGAAAGGCAGTGCTATTCCAGCACTGAGTCAAGAGGCGAGTTGTCAAAATAAAAAATAGAATTATTAGATTAGAAAATTAAAGTTGATTTCTGCTCACACACATTGCAGCCTGAGCTCCCACAAACATAAGCTGGCAAAATATCATATTTAGAACAAAACAAAGAAAGACTGAGGGTATTTACTGCATTAAAGATAGATTAAAGAAAAACTAAAAGCACTTTGGAGAAATAATTTGTTAGCTGGAACTCTCGAGTTTCTGCATACACAGCAATCCTTTACCTGTTGAAATAATTGAAATTAATCATTTATTAAACAAATGAAGTTAATAACAAATAAGCAACCTTATGTCAAAACACCAAAATATCAGGTTATACAGCACTAGTCATATTTTTCGCTAAAGAGAAGTCCCTGGGACACCTATAAAACAAAATTGAAGGTACCTTCACTTATTAAATCATTTACCCAAATTGAATACTCTTAAACTTAAATGAATTAGAGTTATTTGGAGATTACAGAAGGCGGCAATGCCCAAAAATGTCCATGGCCCGTAGTCAACCGCAATCTTAGCTATCTCCCCAAACAGGGCTCCTGCAAGTGACTTCTCAGGGCATTTTGGTTCTCAACCCAAGCTGCATATTTGAATTACATAAGGAGATTTTTATTTAAGTATTGATGCCCTGGTATCTCCACAGAACAATGGACTTAGAAGCTCTAGGGTGGACTCCAGGAAATAGTATCTATTAAAAGTTCACCAGGTGGTTCTAACATGCACCCAGGGATATGAACCACTGATCTAAAAAGGTAGACCTTGAAGATAAGAGATGCAACGTAAATGTGCTAGAGCCAATGAATTAAGACGCGTGTGACTTTGGACAGAGTAATTTCAACCTGCGACCAAGAGCCTCAAGAAAAAAGGCCTAGTCAAGTATGGTAGAGCATGTTTACAATCCCAGTGACTTGGGAGGCTGAAGCAGGAAGATCACAAGTATGAGACCAACCAGGCAATTTAGCCGGACCCTGTCTCAAAATAAAAACAAAGAAAGGCCTAAGTAATTCAAGGAGCAGGGTAAAGGTGAGAGCCAGCCCATCAGAGGGTAGCACCTAGGGCTCTTATCTGTGGAGGACTAATGTGTGCCAGAACAGATGAACTGATTTTAACAGTAAATAATGAATAAAAAATAATAATAATAAATAAATAAATAACTTCTGTTGTTATCATCCCTGCTTCACGTAGGGGGAAAACTACCTATAACCGTTGATCAAAAAGAAACATTTATTAAACAAACAAACAAAAAAACTGATATGAAACATGCAATAGAATGCATTTGGTTGAATTATAGGACATTTCCCATTTCTATAGGTCATAAATCATTGAACATACATAATTCTTCATGCCTTATCCTAATGCATTCCCATCCCATCTTTATGTGTGTTTCTTATTCAAGTGTTGCTTCTGACATGTTTGGACATGAAGTCTAATTGTACCTTGGCTTCTTATGCTCCTAGAATTTTCTTCCAGGCACTAGTTTTAACATACCAGAATTATCAGTATTACTATATCAGTTTATCTATTTTCCAATTAGTTCCACTTGATAAAGTTTAAAACAAAATTCACTGAATACACAAATTATTTTCCCTGACACTAACGCTAGACTAATAAACCTTTCTAGGGCTTTTAAACTTAGCAGGGAGAACTTGAGTTCCTGCCTGGCAGGTTTATGTGAGAACAAGGACAATAGTTGTAGCAAAGTAACAGAAACAAAGCCTGTGAATTTAAGCTCTAACTTCTTTAATAAAAGAGAAGAAGTGCACACTTTTCTCCCCTTCAAACGTTTGGATTTAAGAGTATCCTACAGGAAACTATACTGGCTCTCGCCTTAGTTCAACTAGTAAGACCAATGCCTAGAAAAGTTTAATTTTATTGTCATCTTGTTAATTTCATTCTCCATTAAGAAGAACTATTTTATTCAGCCCACCAGATTGCTTTGAGTAAATTCCATGATGCTAAGACTATCTCTGTCTTATTTGGCTCTTCATTACCAGTGCTTGGCACAGTACACAATATAAGATAGAGGTCAATAAATATTTTGGAAAGAATGAATATGTTTAAAACAGTAGAAGTTAGTGTAATCACAACACAAAGACTGTTTTCCTAATCTCAACCTGCTGAGAACTGGCTGTGTGATATTGGACAAGTTATTTAAACTATCTGAGCTTCCCTTTACTTCATTAGTCTAAGGGGGGATTTGGTTCAAATCCCTCTTCACCTACAATTTTAAAGCACAGAAGAATGTGATTACTCTTGTGAAAAGAGTAATTAACACTTCCATTCTATTCCCCCATCTGTTCATCGGTCCTCTCTATACTTACCCAAAAGCACACCAAAGAAGGACAAGGAATGCAAAATTAAGAACTAAATTGCAAAGAATTCTCAGAAGACTTCTCAAGGCATCTGTGTTTCTCTGACCACATGAGATTTTACAACAGCAAGGCTCATAGGGGCAAAGCCTCAGTATGCGGAAATCATATACTCTTTGTACATTGTTCAATTTAGTTTAGGAATAATTTCTCAATTGTATCTCCTTCCATAAGGTCCATATTTTCAGAGCAATTCAATGAAAATTCTATTTTCTCTCTTTTTAAAAACAATTGAAAGTTTTCAGTGAAAACTGGTTCTCTGCCTTCTCCAAAGAGTTGGATTCTCCTCTGGAAAGAAAGTAGCTAACAATGCCTTCTTAGAAAAGTCAGACTTTTGTAGTTTTGCTTCAAATGGATAAATTTATTGTCTCCAAGAATTGAGAATTCAACTCTCTGCCTTGTGGAAAGATAAGTCCTCCAGTTGATAAATGGTATATGTCCTAGGATTCCACTCCATTCTGCAGTGGAACAACAGTTCCAAACAACACAACTTTGAACTCTCTATTCATCATCTTCTTCATATTCCGTTTTGGAGGGCTATAATCAGGATCAAAGGAATATATTTCAAAGAGGGAAGGAAAGGGAGAATTCTTTGAATCTCTTTCAAGAGGTTGGGCTGGAGTGGGATATCTATATCCCTTTGCTTTGAAAATGTATGACTCATTGATTGTTTTGACAACAGAAAATAGCAGAAATGATATTGTACCATTGCCCTTAGATATTTACTAAAAATGATTGAAGATGTCTTGTTTGGGAATTTGATAAGACAACTTTAATGTACTCTAAAGAAACTTGTTAACAAGTTTACAAACTTTTATTCCTCTTCTATGCATACATAATGAATGTATGTGAGCCATTCCGATTCCCCTTCAAGACCCATGTACTCCTTCCTCCAGCTGCTCAGAGAATTGGTGGTCTATGATTCTCATCTGACTTCCTCCCTGGAACTCACCTTGCTCTGAAAAAAGCCACGTTGTCCAATGGGCTGCCCCCATCTAACTGCTGATCTTTCTCGTGGGATTGGCTAACATCTTTTTGGTGACTACGTCACTATTCAACTCCTTCCTCTGTGTAATCCTTCTCTCCTTTTCCTTATCCTCATTTTAGTATTTGTTTCCCAGGAAACTTAACACAAAACATAAGCTCAGCAGCAATTAGAGGACTAATGCTGATGAAAGGAGTCTATGTTTACTTTGGAAGTCCTGGGAGTGACCAGGTTAGAGTGAACCGGCCATGCAAAGAACTTGTCAATTATAGTGCCCCACTGGGGAAACCTCAGAATGGCAACCACACACCCACAGGAAATGGCTCTGAATGCTTCTTCAAGGTGGAGCCTTGTTCTCTATTCCATTTAGTGGTGTGCTGAAAGCTGGCTCTGTGGGAAAAGAGTCTTGATCTGTGTAGCCTTTGCCAAAATCTGGGGTATAATTACTCCTGCTTTGGCTGATTTCAGGCTTCAACTGTTTTACAACTGTGTTCATCAATTTTCCAAATATATTACAATCAGTTCTTAAGGACCAATAGGTGCCACCATCAGCAAACCATTCTTGTTTCAGAAATGCTTGGACCAGGATAAGCACTAAACTCATGGGCAGCAAATCAGACATAGGCCTGTCATCAGTGTCCTAGGCTTTTGACATGAGAATCAGAGAAAACTAATAGTATTAAACAAAGCAATACAATTTCAATGCAACGTATGTAGAGAATGTGAGCAGTAAATACCAGGGATTAAAAGCCAGGAAGGCAGCCAGCAGATGCAGTGGTGCCATAGAAACCAGGAAATGGTAGAAACTATCAGTGAGCAGTTGGTAGTGAGAGATAACCAGGTGGCACTACAAACAGAAACTGAACGCTACTCCAAGTAATACAGAGACAGGAAAAACAGCTGAGCTATTTTAGTAGTGGAACCATACAGCAAAGAGTAATCGAGTCACACTGTTGACACAGTGAAAGGAGGCTGCCTCAAGAGCTGCATTTAACCCTCGACCACCATGCAGTGCTCTGTTGTCTGAGTAGACATCCCTCCAGCTGGGATCCTCATCTACCTTATTTCCATATCCATCTTACAACTAAGCCCGTTGTTTGGGGAAACTAGGGAGACTCTTTGTTGCCCACAGAGACATGATTTTATTAATTCCAGGTCACTCTCTGAGTCGAGCAGTCATAAGGCAGGAACAAATCCAGAGTAGATGCCAAGGTTGTTGACATCATCAGAAGCAACCCAGAGTAGAAGGGACAGAATCTCAGTTACAACAAGGGAGAACCAAAGTCATATTTTTTCCCTGAGTCTCTAAACATTTGTTGCAACAACTTGATTAAGGCACTCCTTTACCCTGCTAGTCAAAGAAAAAAAAAAAACTATTAAGGAGTTGGTGCCACTGATTAATTCATGTGACAAATATTTAATTGTCCCTCTGAGAGTCCCACATTGTTTGGGGCTCTAGGATGAACGGAAACAGACACAGGAGCTCCATCATGGAGCCTATGGTCTGATGGGAGAGAAAAATATTTGATCAGAAAATGTCAGAACACATAGAACTCAACTATGCTAAGAGCTCAGAAGGAGAGACATATGGCTCTGTTCGACTTTACAGTGGGGCTGGGGGACTTGGTTTAGTCTGAGAGATTAGAGGAGACTTCCCAGAGAAGTAACAAAAATTAAGGTATGCATAATGTTTTCAAATGATGATAGGAGGAAAACGTATTGAAGAAAATGAGGCATAACACGTGCAAAGCATGTGCAAAGGGAGCACAGGGGCTGACAAACGTTCGGATTTAGAGCTGAATCCTGGACAGGCAGTTTCAGTATCACTTAAGAGCTGGTTAGAAATGCAGAATCTTGGGCTCCATTCCAGATCTGCTTATCTGTAGTCTTCAGCAAGTGGATTAACCCACTTGATGAATTAATAATTCAGACAGACTATTGGGAGGTGGAGGAAAATGTAGGCAGGTGGGGCATGGCTGGAGGAAGTAGGTCATTAGAGGTATGCCATTAGGGACTATATCTTACCCCTGTCCCTCCCCACCCTTCATCGCTTCACCCCCATCCCCTCCTCACCCCACATCCTGCCTGCCATGAGTTGGGCAGCTTTCCTCCCTATGCCCTTCTGCCATGATGTTCTGCTACACTTTAGGCCCAAAACAATGGAGCCAGTTGACCTTGGACTAAAGCCTCTGAAACCGTGAGCCAAAATAAATCTTTCCTTATTCAGGTTGTTTTACTTGATTATTTGTCACTGAGATGAAAAGCTGACTAACACAGATGAGTTTCCATGTTTGTTGGCAAAAAAACAGTCTAGTTGATCCTAAATGCCCCTTTCCCAACCTGAAAGTTAGAAAGGAAAAACAAAATGCACAAGAGAAAAAGAAATGTTGGAAAAAAATAAAATATATTAGAAAACATTGAGAAAGTTGTTCTACAGGATTTCTCCAGATTCTGTGGAGAAGGGCAAAGATGTTTTCATTTTGTATGAGATTGCTGTGTTATCTGATTACCTGGCACAGTAGCTACTCAGAAGTCTCTTAGAGATTTCCTCTAATTCAGTCATCACTCTCTAAGAAGGGTTAACAGATAACCTTTCTTATCCTTTCCTGTGACACAAACATTATTATCAACTCCCTGTCTGATTCTAAAGGTCACCCTCATTTGTCAGGGGCTGGTCTACATTCTTGGTCAACCACATATCAGAGATCACATTGTTGTGACAGGCTCATCATCAGTGTTATTCTCTACAAAATATCTGCAGTACAACTGGGTCCTGAGTCCAGAGAAGAATAACTGACTAGAAACTTGGACTTCCTGAGAATGAGAATTTCAGTGTTCATCTTGCTTAGGTTTTTTGCACAATGTAGGTACCCACCACTCTTCCTCCAGAACTGGCTAAGAGGAATTATCCTAGACTAGTCTTGGTCTTGAGCCTGGCTATGATTAATATGGTTCACTCTAGAACAAGAAACAACAAAGCTACTTTACACACAGGTAGTGTCTAAAGATTGGTGCTTCAAGAATTCACCTCTATGCAGTTGTCTAGGATTTGGAACCATATTTTCATAGACTATGTATTGGCTGTGCTGACAGGCTCCAAGTTAGTCATCTAAAGTGGACAAAAATCACTGAATGCAACTACATTTGATAGATGATTACTACATAACACTCTACTCAAAGTGCCCCCTTGGGATTCCTGGAACATAGACCTACCTGCTGAATCAGAGTCCTTGTCTTCTTCCTCCTGATCCTCCCTCTATCTGCCTGCTAAGCAATCAGAAGCAACTATATTCACCACTGGAAGCCAAATCAAGCAAAATTCCTCCAAATAACATGCAGAGATGAGTTTGTGCAACAGATAATCCCAGGTGGTCAGGGAGAAATGGTCAAGGGGGTCTCTAACAAAACCTCTTCCTGCTGAATTCTCACCTTTCTCCTGGGCTGCTTTTAACTGCTTAATTAAATTTCTGTGCTAAATAGCTCCCTTCTGCAAACCTAGACATAAGCCAAGACTTTGTTTTCCCCCTCTCTTTGGCCAAAGCAAAAGAAGATGAGTATTTTTAAAAGGGAATTTTATCAACAACAGAAAGGTACAATAAAGGGAATACATAAGCATGAGTTCGTGGTGAATGTCACTACTGTGGATTGCTGAGCAGAATGCCTAAGAAACACCCTAGTCATTTGGCTAGCATATAGTAGGTGATGTCCCTCTGCTCTCCTTTTTCCCCAGCTGGGGAGCATAAAGCTGGTTTCCCCAACCCCTCCTGCTCACCTCTGTTATCATGTTAGCTGTGAATTGGCTCCTGCGGGCTCACTGAAGCAAGACTCTCTGGTGGACTGGCATGGACAAAAGAGGAGGAAGTAACTGAAGACTTTAAACTCTGCTCCCATAAGAAGAGTTCAGTGTGGAGCTGGGATAACAAGATGTAGCATAAGCAGAGTAACAGTGGTCCCTCTGAACAGAGTCCTGAGAGTGTGGCAGCGATATCACTGCCCTAACTACCTTCTTCGAGCCTGCAACTCAAAAGCTGAGGCAATGGCTACCCTAGTGCTCCAGAAACCAGTGGCCTCGCCTCTATAACCACAAGATCCTCTCACCAAACACTGCCTGGCAAAAAGGAGCCTGACTGAGTGGTGGTGGTCAGGTTTTCCTTGTGACTCTGGGAAAGTCCATTTCCTGTAGCTCTCCTTGGCAGCCTTGCTGGGTGAAAGGAGCCAGGAGGCCCCTGTCCTGCCCTCACCCTTCAGAGGTGTGGGGACTTGACACCTTCCTCCCTCTTGGTATTTATTCATTGCTGGGGCGGGGGTGGGGTGGGGGGCGAATATAAGCTAGTATGGAAGATCAGATCTGGCTCCTTTGCCTAGGTCTGGCGATTAACTTCACAACCAGTAGCCGGGCGTGGTGGCGCATGCCTGTAATCCCAGCACTTGGGAGGTTGAGGCAGGAGGATCACGAGTTCAAAGCCAGCCTCAGCAATGGTGAGGCACTTAGCAACTCAGTGAGACCCTGTCTCTAATAAAATACAGAAAAGGGCTGGGGATGTGGCCCAGTGGTCCAGTGTCCCTGAGTTCAATCTCCGGTACAAAAAAAAAAAAAAAAAAAAAACATCACAACCAGTGAGGAAGTGGCAGGAAAGCTAGAATGCCTCCCCCAGTTGGGGTAGGAGAGCAAACTGTTAGATTCTTCAGGTGGGGTTGGCATCCCCCACATGAGGGGTTCTGATTAGGAAAATGACTATGATGTGCTAATCATGGATCTTCTGGGACCCAACCTTGAAGATCCCATCAATTTCTGCTCAGGAAGGTTCACAATGACAAACTGTGCTTATATTAGCTGACCGGATGATCAGTAGAATTGAATATGTGCACACAGAATTTTAGATATGAAGACATTAAGCCTGATAACTTCCTAATGGGTATTGGGTATCACTGTGATTTTATTCCATATTGACTTTGATTTGGGAAAAAAACAAACAAACAAACAGAGATGATAGGACAAGGACACACATACCATAAAGAGAAAATTAAAACCTCTCTGGAACTGCCCAATATGCTAGCATCAATGCACATCCTGTTATTGTGCAGGCACTGAGATGACAAGAAATCATTAGGATGTTTTGATACATTTTAATAAAACCATCCTACCATGGCAAGGACTGAAGGCTGCAACAAAGAAACAAACAAACAAAAAAAAAAAAAAAAAAAAAAAAGAAAGAAAAAAGAAAAGAAAAGATTAGTGATAGAAAGATGTCCACTCTTGATGAAGTTTTATGTAAGGGGTTTCCTGTAGAATTTGCTATATTCTTCAAATATTATCCTATACTCTTGGAGGAAGTCTTGGATTACATGAACCTATCCAAGACAGCTATTTCACATCCTTTTCAGGCTCCTGAACCATGAATATGGCTACAAATTTTATTGGACAATGTTAAAGCAGCACAGGCAGCCTCTTCCAATGGGCAGGGCCAGCAAATCCAACCCCCCAGAGATAAGCAAACTGAAAAAACCTTGCAATAGTGAAACATAGTGTCTGGTTTTCTGTTGATATTTTTTTTTTTTCAAACAGAAAATTTAAGTAAATGGTTGACACATCAATTGGTAAAATCTTGCATGTGCCAATTTTTTTGTTGAAACCTTTTCTTTTGAACTATGCTGCTTTGAGATTTCATTGCAGGAAAATGGTATGAACAATCTTCAGTCACAGTTGTGATGGTTGTAAATGCTCACAATTGTGCATTCTTAGCTTTTTTCCACTCCTATGGTTTGCAACTTATTCACTTAAAGCATTCTTCAAATGGTTGGCTTCTTGTTTGCAATCCAGCCTTGGGAGCAACCAGATACCAGTTTCACAGCATATGAGAGGGTCTGCCTTCTTACCTGTTTCAGAAATAACAGCATCTAAAGTGAAGAAACTGCTGGGTGCGGTGGCCCATGCCTGTAATCCCAGTGGTTTGGCTCGGGAGGCTGAGGCAGGAGGATAGCAAGTTCAAATCCAGTCTCAGCAAAAGCAAGGCACTAAGCAACTCAGTGAGACCTAGTCTCTAAATAAAATACTAAATTGGCCTGGGGATGTGGCTCAGTGGTCAAGTTCCCCTGAGTTCAATCCCCAGTATGCCCCCTCAAAAAAACAAACAAAAGAAAAAGCGAAGACGTAAGAAAAACTCAGTGACTAATATTTTATCCTTAGGACTCTATATTAACTATATAATGTTCTTGATATTAAAAAAAAGAAAATACTTACTTTCACAGAAAATTAATTAATATCATGCAATTAAACATATATATATATATATATATATATGGCTTTGATAAATGTAATCACTGTAAACATCTCTATTATCTGGGATTTGGTTATTATTTTGAAATGGGAGTTTACAAGTTCACTAAACACTAAAAACTATTTCAATAAGGAAATAAATATTTTAAAAAACAAGAACAACAAAATGCCTTGCTGACTCACTATGAAATATAAACATCCCTGATTTTTGATAGATTACTTCAAGCCACTTGTTACATGATATTCCTTTGTGAATCTATTAAGAGTTAATGTTATAAATTCTCAATTTTTTTTTTTTTTTTTTTTTTTTTTTTGGTACCGGGGATTGAACTCAGGGGCACTTGACCACTGGGCCACATCCCAAGCCCTTTTCTGTATTTTATTAGAGACAGGGTCTACCTGAGTTGCTGAGTGCTTCACCATTGCTGAGGCTGGCTTTGAACTCAAGATCCTCCTGCCTCAGCCTCCCAAGTGCTGGGATTACAGGCGTGCACCACTGCGCCCAGCTTATAAATTCTCATTTTTAATTTAGGTTTTCTCCTTTGGTCTGAAGGGAAAAGCCATCCTTTCTTTCTTTTTTTCATGACTTGTAGGCATAATGTCCAGTACTGCACTTGCCAGAACTTGGCATTATAACTCCTGTTGCCACTGACTAACAGACTGATTCTGAGTAAGAATGAAAGCCTTAAAGTGTTGGATTGTAAAATGTTTTTCTTTAAAATATTTGTGAAATGGCTATAAGCAGTTGTCTCTTAACCTTGGAGAGCATCACACTGTGTGAAGTTCAAGTGATGGTTGACCCTCTCTAGACCCCTACCCTCTTCTGTAGCTTACCTGTGTCCCTGCACTTCTTCTCAATCATAGTTGGATGTTCTTTTCATTTTCTCTGACCCAAGAGAAAGAAAACTTATTCATGACAATTCCTTAAATAGTATGATTTATTGTTTTATAGCTTGTCAAAATAAATTAAAATAACACTTGACTGAAAATGCTGCCGGGAGCCTATTGTGTAAATATATGTATTTTATAAAATAACCTTGAAACTGTAAATTAACATTTGTTTGGTCAGATTGTGTCAAATTTAATTTTTTCTTTTTTTTTTTTTAATTTGAAAACTACTTTACAACAATTAATTCCATGATTTCCCATTCTTCCATTAAGGGACACATTTCTTTGGTATCCTAATAACAAAGAAATCTTAGTAAGCCAGAACTTTTGGGGTATGCAGCTTCTTTGTTCTTCTATAACCACCCTCATCAATTAAGGTATTTTTCTTAACTAATAAACCTTTGATACTTATAGCCCAAAATCAATCTTATAAAACAATGTTTGACTGCAGTGAGTATAAAATAAAACTGTTGAGCTTTGGTGATTAATTTTACAAGATGAATTCCCTCCAGCAAGATATTGTTCAGTGGTTTTATTTACTTTGCACTTAGACTATGCACTTTTTCAAAAATATTTTTGTAGCACATTTTTGTATTTTTCCCCTTTGAAAACGCTGTGGTGTTGTTGGTCTGGAATTAAATGGCAGATTTAAAACTGCTGTTAGCTTTGTAAATCAAGATATAGGAATTTTTGCCCTGGTATATTGTCATTCATCTGCAGCTGGAGCTAGAATCCCATTGATCTTCTAGCTACCGTTTATTCTCTTCACAATTCACAAAAGAAGACTGTGAAATTTAGTGAATGCTGTTACTAATCCTGTCAGGAGATGAATCTGATTTCACCAAAATTAAAGTTGTTTTTTTGTTTTTTTTACTGAAATGATGGTATGAGTTGAAAACACATTGCTCTGAAATTGGAAGACTTCAGCACTTATAGCCTCACAGTGGCTTACTCAGCTGAACTCTAGGTTACTACTCTTTATTTTGCTCACGATTGGAGGGTGCAGGTTTGTTTTTCTTTTTTTAAATATTGGGAAATGACCATTCTAATTACTGTTGAATGTTTCTGTTTGGGGAACATATAACAACCCCGTGAAAAATAATATGCATATTAAAAAAGAAAAAGAAGTGTTCAATGTTACCAAGCCAGTTAAGGGAGTGGTGAGAAGTTCAAGGAGAAGCCACCCTGCCAAATGCTGCATTTGTGTCTGACTTCTCATCCTCTTTGTAGGTGCCTGGGGCTGTGCAGACAGTCTCCTTCCTTGTCTCTAAATCTGGAGTGGGAGAGAGAAAGGAGAGAGAATTTCAGGCAGGCTCATACTTGCTCAGCAGTCAATGAAAGCATGGTAGAGCCCTTGAGAGAATCTGGGCTTTTTCTTTGGAAAACATCAGGTGACCATGGGTTCTTTTGCTGGGAACAGGGGTGCTGCCCTTACAGACTCTCCTTGGTTGTAGTCCCTTGGCTACAAAGAACTAAGAATCTGCAGGGAACTGACAGTACAAAGATAACAAGAGTAAGTAAAGATAGAGCCTCTTAGTTACTCCCAACCTATTACCTGTACAGAGTGTCTATGAAGAATTAAAAGGAACAATAGCAACCAGAAGAAAGAGAGTGAGTGGGAAGGAGAGAAGGAGGAAGAAAGGAAAGGGGAAACAGAGGAAGGATAAAGGGAAGGAAGAGAGGGTAAGGAAAGTAAGGATATATATATATATATGTAGTAGGGATTGAACTCAGGGGCACTTGACCACTGGGCCACATCCACAGCCATTTTTTGTATTTTATTTAGAGACAGGGTCTCACTGAGTTGCTAAGTGCCTCGCCATTGCTGAGGCTGGCTTTGAACTTGCGATCCTCCTACTGAAGCCAGATTCAAAGCTAGGTAGTGAGTGTAGTCAGGCAAATCGGGTCTAACATCGAGTTTCATAAAGAACATGGAGTCCATAAGGAAAATGGAGTCAGCCTGAGTCCTGGAAAAACACAGAGCAACTCTAAGGGAGATAAGATGGTTAATGTTCCCAAGTTTAGGACCCATCTTATGGAATGTTAATGAAACAGCTCCAGCAAACGGAGATGCTAATCAACTAGCCCTAAGCCCTTCCTGTGAATCTCACTCCCGCCATGGGCCCTCCGGTGTCACATCTTTTGACATTCCTGTCCCCTGTCCCAGGAAGGACAGAGATAGGGAACATGAAAGGGACAAAAGAAAGATTTCAGATATAAAAGGGAGAAAGCTTCTCCTCCCTTTGGATTCCTGGTTTCCAGGTCCCCTTCTCCCTCTGGGGGAAGTCTTTTGCTATCCTTTAAATAAAGCTGTCCACTTTCCACTCTACGCTTGCCTCGGAGTGCTTCTTCGGCGTTATTCTTCAGCGTTCGGGGAGCAAGAACTCGTCACGGTAAAAAAGCGGTTTCACTACCTCAGCCTCCCAAGTGCTGGGATTATGGGCATGCACCACCGCGCCCAGCTATAAAGTAAGGATATTTTGAAAGCAAATACTGGACTTCTTCCTGGCTTCCCCAGCCCCTGGATCTCATGCTCCCTGAAGCCAAGGAAGGTCTCTGATGTTCATCTCTCACCAGAAAGTCTTGTTTAAACTTATTATATAGTCAGAAGTTTACTTGGTCACAGTGTCCTTTCTGAAATGTCTCAGAATGAACTCAGACTCCTAGGACAGAGCCTGATAACTAGTAAGAAGAGCAGTACTCCACAGTTACCCATCTACTAGGAATCTTAGAATACTAAACACACCTCTTGGACTTGATGTCATTTGTTTCCCTATTAAATGTTTTGATTCAGTTGAAGGCTTCTTCCTGAATCTTTTTGTTTCTAGCTGGTGATTTTCTGAATACTCTAGCCCCATCATGTAAACCTGCTATCCTCTACTCTTACCCAGAGGATGATACTCTCCATCCTTTCCCCATCCAGTCATTACCTTGCTCCTATAATTTATCCTGCTGTTTTGAGCCCCCAAAATATAAATGTAATTCTAACAGAACAGAACAAAACAAAACAGTAGTTGATTTCAGGTAGTGGTGCACCACCGTAATCCCAGCCACTCAGGAGGCTGAGGTAGAAGGTTTGCAAGTTCAAAGCTAGCCCAGCCAACTTACTGAGACCCTGTTTCAAAATAAAAAGGTAAAAAGGGCTGAGATTTAGTTCAATGGTAGAGCAGCCCTGAACCAAATCCCCAGTAACACAAAAAGCAAACAAACATAAAAACCACTAGTTGAAAAACCAAATTCAATAGCACAGCACATTAAAAGAATCATATGCCTTTACCAAGTAGGATTTATTGCTGGAATGCAGGGATGGTTCAACAACAACACAAAAAACCATGTGATGTGAATCGAATAAACAAGCAAGGGTTTCTATCCTCATATCAGATAAAGTGGACCTTAAGCCAAAGTTAATCAGAAGGGACACAAAAAGACACACATTTCATACTGCTTAAGGGAAATACAAATCAAGAAGACATAACAATCATAAATATTTATGCCCCTAAACAATGGAGCATCAGTATCAAACAAATCCTTCTCAATTTCAAGAATCAAATTGACCACAATACAATAATGCTGGGTAACTTTAACATGTCTCTGTCACCACTGGATAGATCCTCCAGCAAAAACTAAATAAAGAATCAATAAAAGAAAAAAATACAATAGATAATTTAGACTTAACAGACATATATAGGCACTTTCTTCTCAGCAGCACACAGATCTTTCTCTAATATAGACCATGTTATCTATCACATGTGTTGGCATACAATTACTTTAATATATTTTTAGCATCTGTAGGGTTATTTTGATAGCTTTCTTTCCATTGATATTAACTTTTATGTTCTTGCTTTTTTCTTGATTAGACTTGTTTGATTTTTATCAAATTTTAGCCATATTTTCTTCTCTATTTCATATATTTCTGCACCTGCTCTTTTTTCCTTCTTACTACAAAATTTGAAAATAATTTGATTGTTATTGTAGCTTCTCTCTGTTACAAGTACTCTATAAATGTTCATCTGAGTACCATTTCACCCCAGAGATCTTGATGTTTTAACTTTTATTATCACTTAGTTCAAAGCACTTTTTGTTTTTCCTGTGCTTTCTTCCTTGACCTCTGAGATTATTATAAGTGCACATTTAATTTTGAAATAGTTGACATGGGTGTGGGGTTTTATATTATCTTAAGGTGATTGATAACTAATGTAATAAATCATGCAGGAACAAGTCTACATGATTTCAAATTTAAAAAAAAAGTAATGGAAATGCTTTTTATATTGATTGTATTAGTTACATACATGTCAAAACTGATTAAATTGCATATTTCAAATATGTGCATTTTATTGTACTTCACTTTTACCTCAATGAAACAGCGGGGAAAAAATCCATGTGATGTACTATATTGAGAGAAAAACAGATGAAAATTACCTGGTCATCTCAACAGATGCAGAAAAAAACATTTGATAAAATTCAAGATTTTCCCATGACAAAAACACTTAACAAACTAGCAACTGATGGTGATCATGTGGGAAAAAGGGTACACTCATATGTTGTTGGTGGGACTGCAAATTAGTGCAACCAGTCTGGAAATCAGTATGGCGATTCCTCATAAAACTAGGAATGGAATCCCCATTTGATCCAGTTGTCCCACTCCTTGGTATATATCCAAAGGACTTAAAATTAGCATACTACAGTGATGCATCCACATCAATGTTTATAGCAGCACAATTCACAAGAGCTAAGCTATGGAACCAACCTAGATGCCCATCAACAAATGAATGAATAAACAAAATGTGGTATCTATATACAATGTAATATTACATTAAGAAGAATGACTTTATGACATTCACTAGTAAATGGATTGATCTGGAAATTATCATGCTAAGTGAAATAAGGTCATTCCCAAAAGCCAACGGCCAAATTTCTATCTGAGATGTGATGTTAACCCACAAAAGCATGGGAGAAATAAAAGCTCATTGGATTAGACAAAGAGGAATGAAGGGAAGGGAGGGGGAATAAGAATAGTAAAGACAGTGAAATGAATCTGACATAACTTTTTCTACATATATATATGAGTATACCACACTGAGTCTCAACATTGTGTACATTCACAAGACTGGGATCCTAATTAGAATAAGGTATATTACATGCTTGTATAAATAAATAAAAATAGATTCTATAGCATATAGAATTCTATAACAAAAAAATTAAAAATTAAAAAAGAAAAGAAAAGAAAAAACATACTAGTGACTAAAGAAAATAATCTTAATAACCCCAAAGGCCATATATAAAAAGGCTTCTGCTGACATCATACTCAGTGGTAAAAATCTGAAAGCTTTTCCTCTGGAACAAAGCAAGAATATTACCTCTAACCACTTGTATTCAATGATATATAAGAACTTATAGCCAGAGAAGTTAGCAAAAAAAATAAGACATCCAAATTTGAAAGGAAAAAGTAAAATTACTTCCCTTTAGAGATAATATAATCATGTACATAGAAAACCCCTTAAAAAAAGTTTGAAAATAAAAATGAACAACTGGTAGACAAATAAACAAATTCTGCAAAGTTTCAGGATGTAAACTCAGCATAAAAATATTTATTGTGTTTCTATAAACAATGAGCAATTTGAAAAGGAAATTAAGAAACAATTCCATTTGTGATACCATTAAAAAAAAAAAAAAAAAACCTTAAGGATAGAAACCAATAAGGTGGCATTTGCAAGAAAATGGATGAAACTGGAGATGAACATGTTAAGTAAAATAAGTTAAACTTATTTTTAACGTGCTAGGTGAGCGCTCTACCGCTGAGTCACAACCCCAGCCCATCATTTATTTTTATATATGTCTCTTTAATTTCTTTCATCCTTTTTTTTTTTTTTTTTAATTTCCAGCATACTAAAAGAGAAAACAAAAGTGGGGATAGATATCCCCAAAAAAGAGAAAAAAACAAAAGTGGGGATAGATCTCCCCAAAATCAAAGGGAGATCAGTAGAGGAAAGAGACTAATAGGTGGGAGGTAAGGAGGAAAGGAGGAAGTTCTGGGGAGTGATATTGATCGAATTATATTGTTACATTGTGTGCATGTACGAATATGTAACAACAAAACCCATTAATATGGACGACTGTTGGGAGTGGCAACTGAATTATGGGTCTTGAACTTTCCTGTGACAGAGGCCTTGACTTTCTTGAGAACTCTTGGTGTGAAGGCAATGATTTGAGACTGTCCAGTTGCTAAGGTGGCCCTGTTCAATAGGAGGTTCTGTGCTAGCCACAGAGCTATTCAGTTCTTGACCTTGAGATTCAGATGCCAGCTACTCAGGGGTAGAAAGTTATGGCCACAAGCTAATAATCATAATCGGACTGCTCATACTCATGACCTTGGTTCTGCTTACTTTGAAGAAACTTTCTTACAATAAATCCTTTTGATGTTGATACCTATATAATAAATGTTGAGCTTGTTGTATGTCACTACCTCCCTACCAGGGCTGTAGTCAACCACCAAGACCCAGCTTTTTCTCTATTTGTGTGTCTGTTTGTCTTTTCTCCACCCTCACCACCCTGTCCAGGAACTTAAATTAATTGCTGTGTAGGTGATGGCATACAACTATTATGCACCACTAAACTATGTGGAAAAAAGGTGAAAAATTTGTATGCTGGAAATTAAAAAAAAGAAGGATGAAAGAAATTAAAGAGACATTTATAAAAATAAAAGATGGGCTGGGGTTGTGGCTCAGCCGTAGAGCGCACGCCTAGCACGTGCGCATGGCCCGGGTTCTATCCTCAGCACCACATAAAAATAAATAAAGGCATTATGTACAACCAAATAAATATTTAAAAATAAATAAAAGACATCCTATGTCCATGAACTAGAAGATTTAATATTGTTAAAATGTTGTAATACCTAAAGTAATCCATAGATTCAATGCAATCTATCCCAACATCCCAATGGCATTTTTTTTCAGAAATAGAAAATGAAGTTGGATTTTTGCCTTTTACCATATATAAAAATTAATTCAAACTGGTTTAAAGGCCTAATGATAAGACCTGAAATTGTACAACCACTAGGAGAAAACATAGAAGAGATGCTTCCTGAAATTGGATTTGACAATTGGTTTTTGGACACGACACCAAAAGCACATACAACAAAAGCAGAAATTGACAAATGGAACTACACAAAGTTTTAAAACTTCTGCATAACAAAGGAAATAACCAACAGAGTGAAAAGGCAGCCTGCATAATAGAAGAAAATATTTGTAAACCACATATCTGGTAAGGGGTTAAGATTTTAAAGAACTCTTAATACAAAACAAAACAAAGCAAAAAAAAAAAAAACCCTAAAAAATATTGATTAAAAAATATGTGAAAGACTTAAATAGACATTTCTCCAAAGAAGATATGCAAATGGCCAACAAGTATATGAAAAGATGTTCAATGCCTCTAATTATTAGGAAATGCAAATCTAAACCACAATGAGATATCATTTCACAGCTAGGAGAGTGGTCACTCTCAATAGAACAAAGAGAAAACAGAATTTAAGTGCTGGTGAGGAATATGAAGTGGTACGGCCACTATGAAAAGCAGTATAAAGGTTCTTCAACATATCAAAAAGAGAATTTGTCTAGTCTGATATGGTGGTGCATGCCTGTAATTCCAGCATCTCAGGAGGTTGAGCAGGAGGATCCCAAGTTCCAGGCTAGCCTCAGCAACTTAGCAAGGCCCTGTCTCAAAATAAAAACTTAAAAGGACTCAAAATTTTAAAATAAAATAAAATAGTTCAGTGGTAAAGTGCCCCTGGGTTCAACCCCCAGTACCAAAAAAGATAGATTAGTCTATGATCCAGAAACCCTAATATATGTGTGTGTGTGTGTGTGTGTGTGTATTCCATTAATCCTTTATTACTCCCTGCAATTTGTCTCCTTCCTTTCTCTGCAGGGTTTTCAAAAAGAAGTCAACATTCATATTCTGCTTCCATTTCCCTGGACAAGGTCAACAATGACTCTATACTATCAAATCTAACTAACATATTTAAGTCTTTATTATAAAAATTATTTCTTTGATTTTTTTCCACATTTCCTCTGTGGCTACTGTTATCTCTATTAATCTTAAAAATATTGGTGCTCCAAGGGTTCATTTTCAGCCAACACATGCTTTACACTGTGTAATTTCAGCCACTCTTGTAGCTTTAACAACCGCCTATATGAAGATGAGTCCCTAATCTATATCTCTGACTGAGACTTCTCCCCAAAGCTTCAGGCACATATGTCTAATTTCTCATAAGTACCATGCACTATCCAACATTTCCATCTGGAATCCCCATGGGAAAATCAGATTCACAAGGTTCAAAGTAACCCAGCAAATTCATACAAAGCTTTTCTCTTTCTGTAGAATCAGTCTTCATCCCATTAGAGAAGCTAAAAACCTGAGAGTTACCTTTGGATCTTTGAACTTTTTCACCCTAGTATCTCTTTTAAGTGTATTAAGTGTACCTAATTCCTTTTAATAAAAATACCTCAAGAATCCTTTATTTTCTTATAGCTTACTATAATGTCAGAGTCTGGATTTCTCAGGGGCTTCTGATTTTGCTGAGTAGTGTGGCAAATCTCTCACTCAAAACTGAAGTGAAGGGGCTGGGGTTGTGGCTCAGGGGTAGAGCACTCGCCTAGCACGTGGGCGGCCCGGGTTCAATCCTCAGCACCACGTTAAAAAAAAAAAAAAAACTCATTGTGTACAACTAAGGCAAATAAATAAATATTAAACAAAAATAACTGAAGTGAAACCAGTGGAAAAAAAGAAGGAGTTAAAAATCCAATAAACATGACTAAGATATAAAATAATCTGTGTCTCATTTCTATGTCAATGCATTCACCAGAAACTTACATAGTAGGTTTCTTGGATTAAAGGGAGAGTATTGATAGTTAAAATTGATATCTCAATTTTTAAATAAAATGTACCATTTTCAGAATAAAAATGGGACAACTGATTCTACAATACAGAATGAAATGAGTTCAATGAAACCAAAGATATTTTGAATAAAAGGATGTTGACCTTTGACAGAAAATGACCAAAGTAATATACATAGTATTTCCAGAAAGTAAGACACAGTTTTGAAAAATTCTAAGGCAGCTCATATTCCAGTATAAACTTTTGAAGGAGAAATCTTGCTGGTTTCTCCTTATTTTGACAGCCTATCCTATTCAGCATTCAAATACAAATATGAAAACTACCATAGGTATTGTGTGCATATACAAACATATAACAAAGAATTCCATTGTTAATATATAGTTATTATGCACTAATTTTAAAAAAAAGAAAAGAAGAGAAAGAAAAAAGAAACAGCAAGAAAGAAAGAGGAAAAGTTCCATAGAAACCACCTACTTCTGGTAATTATACCTCTTTACTATTTCTCAGAATTGACCATGCTACTTTCTACTTAAAACTCTCCAATGGCTTTTCATTGTACTTAGTATCAAATGAATATTTCAAGGTTCCATGTACTCTGCCATCTGTCCCTCATCATATAGTGTGGCCCTTCTTTTACTGGGCTCTCGATACTTTGTGCCTCTTTCTGTTTCCCAAACACTCAAGTTCATTCATATCTCAAGGTTGTGCCACTTGAGGTTTCCTCTTCCTGGAACTGTCCCTGACAGTTCTTTCTCAGGTTGGTTCCTCTCTCATATCCATTTCTCAACACAAAAGCCACCTCTGAGAGCCCTTTCCTACCACCAATCCACCTAATCCTGACCCACCTCTTTCAATAAGCAGATCCTTTTGGACACATTGTCCTTTTATTTTCTTCAGGGCATTGACCACTGTTTGGAATCATTTGATTTGTGTATTTGCTTATCATCTATTACCTCTATTAAAATAAACACTTATAATTTTAGAAATGTATTTGTTTAACTTGCCTTTGGTCGATTCCCTACTTTAATTTAAATTTTATGAAAGTCAGGATCTTGTATACATGCTATATAGCAAATTCTAGTCCCCTTCAGCTGGTCATATATATATATATATATATATTTCCCTCACCTTCCTAGTCCAATTCCATGAACGTTCCAGCATGCTTTATACCTTAACTAAAATCTGATAAAGACCAAAACAAAATAAAACTTACTCCCATTCACTTTTCTGAGAGGAAAGTCATGCTGTCAGCTCTGAGTCATACTAAAAGTATCATGACCCTCACAATGGTACTGCCATGCTCCCAGGAATGTTCAATATTTATTGGGCCTCTTCTATGTGCCCTGTACTATATTAAAGGCTATGCCTTACATTGGTGAATTCAGCCCTATCTCTAGCCTAGAAGAGCTCATACTTTTATCAGGGAAGACACAAGCAACTGTAACTGTGATAATCAAATATCTCAAATAATCAGGGACAATTCTAATAGTGCTAGGTCATGTGTGCTCATTTGTGGTTCAGACTAGCTTGACTTGTAAGGATAAATCTAGCATAATAAATAGTTGTATGTTGTTTGTATGAAGAAATTTGTTGAGAATATAGAAGAAGAAATTAACTCTGATGGTAGGATTAAGGGAAACCCCACAATGGATTGTCAGTTTGATCTTGATGTAAATATAAGATTTTTTTTTCCAAATGCAGAAGATCATTCAAATCAAAGAAAAAAAAATGAGCAAATGAGAAGCAGAGAGATAAGTCATGAACAAGGGTGGGAGAACCCACCAAAATAAAGGCTACAGAATGATAGAGCTTGTGGCAAAGAGCCTTGAATGTCAGGGTAAGGAATGTTGATTATTTTCCTTTCTCTCTCCAATTCACTAGTTCTCTAAACTGTGCCAAACTGACCAATTAAGAATTACCTAGAGGGGCTGGAGATGTGGCTTAGTGGTAGAGTGCTTGCCTAGCGTGTGTGAGACACTGGGTTCAATTCTCAGCACTGCATATAAATAAATAGAACATAAGGTCCATTGACAAAAAAAAAAAAAAAAAAAAAAAAAGAATCACCTGAAAAACTTGCTTAAAATGAATATTCTCTGAGTCAGATCTAGATAATCAGATTTAGGATAACTTTCTTTTTAATTATTGGTGCACATTAATTATACAGAATAGTAGGCATCATTGTGGCATTTTTTACTGGACTCCGAAATCTTCCCAGGAAATTCATATGATCAGCCTCTTTTGGAATTATAACTTTAGAAAAATGAAGTAAATCCTTCTTACTCTTGTTTGACTGGGGTCAAAAAGATATAAAACTGGTCGGTTTGAACTTGGAAACTTCCTAAATAGGGCAGGAAGTCAACTTGTTACCTCACATTCATCAGAGCATGGGTGCTGCATTTAGTCTTGGTGTTGCTACCCATTGCCCAATATTCTTGGGCATTCAATGTCCATTGGGCCTCCGGAGGTCTTCTTCCATCCTCTCCCACAGATGCCTGGTACATATAGCTGGGCTTCTGTCTCAGTGTCAGAATCAGTAACCTAGTCTGACTAAATCTAGAAGCTTCTGTGAAAAATCCTGAATTGCTTGGCTGGGGCACAACAACCTACCAAATCTTAATACTCTCTTTTTTTTGTGTGGCTGGCTCCTACTTGTTAGTGAGGGTCTTAATATAAAACAGAGAGACACAGGTCCTTGCCAGAATCATCCGCACTATGAAAATAAAGGCTTTCAGCAGGACACTGACATAACTGGATCTATGTTTCAGCAAGATGGGTTACAAAACACTAGGAGTAATTGCAGGAAAACATTTAGAAGTCTGTTGTAGTAGTTTCGGAAAAGAGTGAAAAATTTTGCAAAGCAGTGGCAGAGAAAATGGAGAGGAAGGAACTGAAAACTTGATCACAAATTATAGGCAGAGAGGACAGAGGCAAAGATCTCACCAAGGTATCTAGCTTTATGAAGTGATTTATTAGCTGGATCAGGTGTTTTACTTCTGTATCTTGGTTCCCTGGTTTTTAACTGTGCTCAAAGATTTCATGCATGGAGAAACACTATTATTAATTTATGTCACTGTGTATCACAGTCCATCTGTATAAAGCACTCTAAGTTCCATGCCATCAAATATTTTCCCCTTAGCTTGAACCAGTTTTCTCCATCACAAATAACAAAAATGCATAAAATGTATAAAGCAATCATTTTCTTTTTTAAAAAAATATTTTTATTTATTTGCTTTAGTTGTACACAATGCGTTTTATTGCTACGTGGTGCTGAGGATCGAACCTGGGTCGTCCACATGCTAGGTGAGTGTTCTACCGCTGAGCCACAATCCCAGCCCTAAAGCGATCATTTTCAACCACCAAGATAATACTATGATTCTTACCCCAAAGTATTATCCCTTAAAATGTTATTTTAGAAAAATTAAAAAAAAAACATATATAGTTTATCTTAGAGGTGAGACTCTCTTTCTAGTCAAGTCTACTAACATGAAAATAAAACCATAAAAAAATAGTGGCAGGCTATCAATTCTTTTGTTGCCTTCCCCCCCCCCACATAAGCATTCCAGCTTTATTTAACAAAGCTATTTCTGACTAATTTGAACAGCTGTGTGTTGCTTTAATATTTGGCTTGGAAGACAATTTTGGGGGGTAAAAATAATACAAAGTCATGCTTTGCTTTTAGAATATTTATTTCTCCTGAGATTCTAAGAGATATGCATAGATTTAAAGGAACAACTCTAAATTTATATTTGTATTTACTCTTGGACCTTAGAGTTGTCATTCCATTTATAGAGCTATCATCCTGAAAAAGACACACTAAACCAGGCATGGATATGCATTCCCAGCAGCTCAGCAGGTGGAGGCAGGAGAATTGCAAGTTCTAGTCTGGTCTGAGAAATTTGGTGAAATTCTGTCTCAAAATAAAAAGGGCTGTGGATATAATATACTATGTTGTCTACTGTCCTGTCTTGGTTCCTTGAAAAACTATTCTGCATTCTTCACAGTGCTTACAGTTGTTAAGTAGAACCAATAATGGTGTTCAGTAGCAAACCTGCCAGAAGTGAGATTTTTTTTCCTAGTTTCACTAATGACCAACTCTAAACTAGAATGCAACAAAACTCTCACAGGTGTTATTTGCAAAGAAACCTGACTCATATGTTGAGTCCACAACCTCTGAAATGTCAATTTGACTTCCTGATGTGCAGGCCACACTCACTGGAGAAACCTGTAAGCCTGGAGGACCTGTAAATTGAAGCAACATGTCCTTTAACCACAATTTTGTTTTTCTTAGCCTTTTTCTTTTAAGAAAATAATAGAATGATTGCCAATCTCCACTTTTCTTCTGTTACATAAATGCTTTCTTTTAACAACACACATCGCAAAATTATTTTCTTCCTTGATGAGTCTATTAGCCTAGTGTGTTCAGGAAAAAGCAGAAACCGCTCCTCCAAAAAGCTGATGAGTAATTGCTTAGAAGGAAGAAGCAAGCTCCTGGCTGAAAAAGGGAGGAAGGGAGTTGCCTGCTTGCTACTCGTTATCATGTCCCCTGCCAAGTAACAATTGTAGGCTGATTTTCCACACTGAGATTCGGGAACAGTGATGTTCTTCTTTGTTCGGATAAACTGGGGAGAAAATAATAAAATAAGCAACAGGTATGGCCTAAATCACCACCACCTGTGCTGAACTTCTAACAAAGAAGAAGGGAAAAAAAAAAAAAAATCATCTCCAACACCTACATGTAAGAACAAAGCTCCACTACAACAGGAATTTGGGTTGAAAGCCAGTTTTCAAGCGATGATAAGAGTTTGGAATTAATTACCTTATGCCAAAATGCAAAGAAAGTCAGCACAGGCTAGGACTTGATGGGCTGTTGGAGGCCCTGACATGTCCTTTCCTTGCCTTCTCCCCAGCTGGTACTTAAAAGTAGAAATGGCAGGCATGTTACTACATTGCTCTTGCTGTCTTATTCCCACTAATGTCACCTGAACCCAGAGTTCAAAGGAAATTTTAAAAGAATTGTTTCTATGGAGCAAAACTAGAATTGCGTTATTTTTTAAAGATGTTCTTGTCTTTAGTAAAATTCTGTATAAATGGAGCAAATCCAGTTAAATTGTTCCCAGGAAGAAGAGAGGGATATCAAAGTGCTACCACATTTATTTTCCAAGCCCTCACAGAGTCACAGTACATTCTCTTTCTCTGTCTCTCTCTCTCTCTCTCTCTCTCTCTCTCTCTCTCTCTGTCTCTCTCTCTCTCTCTCTCTCTCTCTCTCTTTTGGAGGAGGGACCAGGGATTGAACTCAGGAGCACTTGACTACTGAGCCACAACTCCAGCCCTAATATTATTTTATTTAAAGATAGGGTCTCACTGAGTTGCTCAGCACCTTGCTGTTGCTGAGGCTGGCTTTGAACTTGCCATGCTCCTGCCTTAGCCTCTGGAGCCCCTGGGATTACAGGTGTGTGCCACCGCACCTAGTTATATTTTCAATCCTTACCTTAGGTGCAGACATTAGCCTCATGTCATGAAGATGGTAACTGAAGCTTGGAAATGTTAAGGCATCATCATCATCTCAGGGGCAAATGACTAATGCTAGGCAGAGCCTGGTGAACAGGACATGGTAGACCTCAAAACAAAAGTTTGTCCCTCATCCCCTGGCTCCTAAGTACTAATCTCTGAACTGGTGCTAGCCTGGGCCCTACTAAGACCCACCTGGGCATGGGTCACAGGCTCCAGAGAATCAAACCCAGTAACTCTACATTGTGACCTGGGAAACTATGTTCTAGTTTCAGTGGTCTTTTAAAAATATCATTGAGTCAGGACTTAAAGGATGCTTTCCTTACATTCAGAAAATGAGGATGCATTCCTGGGGCTAATTTATCACCCACAATAGTCTTGCTTCAAAACTCCAGTTTTCTGAAGGTTCAAGACTTTTTTGTTTTGTTTTGTTTTTTAACTTCTCAGTAGCTTACATGTTCTGACACTCAGAACAAATTCCCCATCTGACATTTGTAGATCTATTGCACCTCCAGAACTTTATTTTAGGTGTAGGTCTGTGCATGTGTTTCAGCCAATTTTCTAAAATATACGTTTTCCTGAGACAATTTTTGCTTATTGTTAAGGGCTCTGTTGAGCATGTGCTGGGACCTATTACTGTGTTCTCCAGTTAAAGGTTCTTTATGTCCCTATGTCCAGGTCTCAAAAGTTTATTTCTCCTTCTCATTCACTCCTTTGTTATGAAATGGTCCACAGCTGGGCTGAAGCAGGGGTTCAGCAAACTACAACACAGGCACCAAAACCAGCCTCAATCTTGCTTTGTTAAATTAAATTTTATTGGAAGCAACCATGCCCATTCATTTGCTTATCTCTGGCTGCTTTCACACAACAGTGGCAAAGTAGCCAGAAGTAGCCAGAGACCGTACAGTCTTCAAAGTCAGAAATATTTACTCTTTGGTCTGTTAGGGTTTGAATTTGGTTTGTTTCCCAGGGGTGCCTGCATTAGAAGCTTGATCCCTAGTTTGGGAGGGTGTGGACCTTTAAAAGATGGAGCCTGGTGGAAGGTACTTAAGTCATTGGACTGCTTCCCTTGGAAGCAGTTAAGGTAGTCCTCATGGAACCCTGAGTTCTCTTAAAAGCCAGTTGTTATAAGAATAAGTGCAACCTTTGAACTACTCTCTGATTTCCTGTCTGGTGATATGATCTCTTCTTCTCCCACATGTTCCCATCATGAAGCTACCCACCATTAAGCCCTCCTCAGAGGCTGAACCAATGGGGCTACCTGAACTTTGACTTTCGGCCTCCAAAACCGTGATCCAAATAAACCCATTTCCTCAGGCATCTTGTTATAGTAATGCAAAACTAATACATGACTGTGTATAGAAAGTTTATTGATTCCTGGATGAAAGGAAAATTTCCAATGGAAATATGTATAAAATCTTCTTCTAGGACTGGGGTGGTAGCTCAGTGGTAGAGTGTTTGCCTCGAATATGTGAGGCACTGGGTTCAATCCTCAGTACCACATAAAAATAAATAAATAAAGATATTGTGTCCATCTACAACTAAAAAATATTTTTTTTAAAAAAATCTTCTTCTGGGGCTGGGGTTGTGGCTCAGTGGCAGAGTGCTCGCCTCGCATGTGTGTGGCCCGGGTTTGATCCTCAGCACCATGTAAACATAAATGCATTGCATTGTGTACAACTAAATAAATAAATATTTTAAAAAAATCTTCTTCTAAGAGAAGCACCACATGTAGTTTTGCTGATAACAAAAAGAAACCTTAAAATGCATATTCTGTGAGAATTTTGATGTTTGCCTATGTTTCTTTATTTTTAACTATTTGGTTGAAGACACAACATTCAAGTTATTGTTTCAACCTCATGTTCATATTTTACTGATTATTAGAGAAATTGTATAAGGGCTTAAAAATGATGTAATGTCTTATCAATAAAAAGTCATTCTTTAAGTGAGCATGGTGGTGCATAACTATAATCCCAGTGACTTGTGAGGCTGAGACAGGAGGATCACAAGTTTGAGGCTAGCCTCAGCAACTTAGCAAGACACTGTCTCACCATAAAAAATAAAAAATGTTGGGATATACCTTAGAAGTAGAGTGTTTCCTGGGTTTAATCCCTCTTCCATCCCCACAACCCAAAAAGTTCCTCTTTAATCACCTAGTTGCATGTATGAGAAGAAGTAGTATGGAGATTATTTGAATCTCTGTAAATTTGCTACACTTTTCTGACATAATTCTTAACCTTTCATCTGCTAAAATAAACCGAATTTCACCAATATGTAATTTGTATTGCTGATAACAAAGAGAAATAACTTTTCACTTACTTTTCCCCAAGCCATCTGGATATTTCATGATAATGCAAAATGTATACCTTAAAAACAACCTAAAACGTGTATCTAATAAAATCTTAACCCAGGAACATAAATTTTTAGAGAAAACGCTCATTTCTTTTAATGAAAGTAAGAAGCAGTATAGCTTATTTAATAATAAGTAAAACCTTGTTACTTTTCTCAAATTTCATGAAAGTTACTAAGAAAATATTTCAGATTTCATACTCAGTTAGCATTTAAAAGCAAGCTGAGCAAGGTGTGGTGGTGTACCTTTAATCCCTGTGACTCAGGAGGCTGAGACAGGAGGATCACAAGTTCCAGGCCTGACTCAGTAACTTATCAAGACCCTGTCTCAAAATAAAAAGTAAAAAGGGAGCCAGGTGCAGTGGCGCACGCTTGTAATCCCAGCACTTGGGAGGCTGAGGCAGGAGGATCGCGAGTTCAAAGCCAGCCTCAGCAATGGTGAGGCACTTGGCAACTTAGTGAGACCCTGTCTCTAATAAAATACAAAAAAAGGGCTGGGGATGTGGCCCAGTGGTCCAGTGCCCCTGAGTTAAATCCCCAGTACCAAAAAAAAAAAAAAAAAAAAAAAGTAAAAAGGGATGAGGATGTGGCTCAGTGGTAAAAACCCCTGCATTCAATCCCCAGGACCAAAAACGAAAAAGAAAACAAAAATCAAGTTGGCCTGTACTTGACTCTGTACATTGTCTTTGTGCTCCCTTTGCCTTGATATTTAAAAGTACTAGTGCTCCCTCTTGTGGTATTTTGCAACTACTTTTTTTTTGTGTGTGGTTTTTTTTTTTTTGTTTGTTTTCATTTTAACTACTAATTGAAAAATTTGGTATGGAACTGTTAACTTTCATGTAACTAATTTTACAAGATTCCACCCTATCTCACATTTCATCTGTAGTTGGTTTATATAGAATAATAATCAATCATACATACTTCTTTTTGGTACCAGGGATTGAACCCAGGGGCTCTCGAAAACTGAGACACATCCCCAACCCTATTTTGTATTTTATTTGGAGACAGGGTCTTAGTGCCTCGCTTTTGCTAAGGCTGGCTTTGAACTTGCAATCCTCCTGCCTCAGCCTCCCAAGCCTCTGGGATTACAGGAGTGCGCAACCGCACCCAGCCAATCATACATTCTTGAACTTGCAGTATGTACTGCTAAAATTAACCCTAAACCATATATCACAATTATCACACCCACCCTGAGTTAACAAATTTAACAGTAATAAACCTGCCATCCATTTTTGGTTCATAGGACTACTTTGCACAAGGAAAATGTAAAATGATTTTATATTCTTGTATGTCAGAAGTTATAAAGAACTTCTGTCTGTTCTGCTTTCCAATATGAGAATGTGAATACATAAATAAGTGTAACAATTTTATCAAAAGCACCTGATAGGTAGAAGAATGAAGAGGTTTTGTGAAAGTCAAATCTACATCCCATTGTCTGGCTGCCACCTTTCAAGGGGATCTTTGGGTACTTATTCTGGCTACTTGACTTTGTGGATTCATTGGTTCAGGATAAAGTGCAAGCCACATGGATCCACTTGATTATATTCTGGCACTTGCGAGAACAACCACCTGTGATCTCACCTGTGGAAACAACACACATTAATTTCTCTTTTGTTACCTAAAAAGGGGTTTAAACTCCTCCTTCTTTCTATGATATCTACTGGAAGTTCAGATTTGGAAATCCAGATTGCTTGGACTTTTTTTTTTAAACATATGCAATTCCCACCATGTACTGGTTTTGAGGCTCATAAAGCAGTACCCTAAGGTATGGGCATTGGTGTTGGGTGTTTTGTTTTTTTTTGAGTTGCTGGGGTCTTTAGCTCCCCACCACCACCCGGGATAGGCTCCTCCAGCCGGCGGAGATGACTGGGGGGAACACGCCCCAGTGGAGGCAAACTCGAACAGCAGGGGCTGGCTGGAGACCCACGCCAGCCCTCACGATGGAAGACAATCAGGGACGCACCAGGGAGAACGTTCAAGGCATGAACTCAGTTTATTGAAGAAGTTGGACGGTCTTATAGAGGACATGGGCCAATCAGCAGAAAGATCATAGGGACACATAAGGAGCATGGGCAAATGCCATTGGCGGAACCATTGGCCTATCCTTGGGGTGGTTTCAGTTCTCATCTTACATCAGGGGAACGCCCCTTGGCCAGGCAAGTCCCCGTATCAGGAAGTGGGAGGCAGCCAGAGAGTTTTTATCTACTGGCATGTTGTTAATTCCCCAACAATTGGCAGGCTAAGTACTTTGCACTCGAGGTGTTTGGAAGATCTCAGAAGCAAGTGTTCTCTGACCTTCTCTGCCAACCTACCTCCCACCACTACCTCTCCCCTGAAGCAAGTAGAGTCACAGAAACCACAACTCCTTTTCTTCAAAACAAGCCCTGAAGCCTAGAAAGCAGGGAGAGAGGCCCTTCTCCTGCTCCCTCAAAGACCCTCATTTCAAAGGGTCCTGCCCTATCTCTGGGAGGAAGGCATGCTACACAGAGAAGCCAAAAAGAATTTGAACAGACAGGCCTTACTGGATTTCCCCTCAATCTATTATCATTAGGTCATTTGTCCAATCAAATTCTATACAGCTGTCCAGTCTTCATTGAACCTAAGCCTAAAAACAGACAATTTTCCTTAGTCTTTGGGTCCTTTTTCCTAAAGGCTCGTGTGTCACATAAAAGTTTAATTAAATAAATTTTTTATGTTTTATCTTGTCTTAGTTATAGGGAGTGTGGGCCCTGACTCTTATGGTGAGGAAGGGTATTCACACACCTTCTCACCTTCATACGGGATCAGATGGGATCCCTTGGGCAATTTACTGCAAGGCTCTCTGCTTTAATTCCTCATCTGTAACATGGAAATGTTAATAATGGTAACCTCATATAACTGTCATGAGGATAAAATACAATAATGAAGTTAAGGTATCTGGAATGAGACTGGGAACATAGGAAAAGTTACACAAATATTATAGTTAGTATGATTTCCAGGTTTTCTGAATATATTCTTACCCTTTATTCTCTTAATAATCCCCCTTTCCTTTGGTCAATTTTCTAGTACATGATTGGTCTGTTTTATTATTTTTTTTATGTTTGCCTTTGATTACTGTGTGGCAATGGAAAAACTAGATTGTAAAGTTGGGGTTCCTGTTTCAGAAGTTCACTTGTTGCTATTTGTAATACAGGAAGACTGCATTATAAGGCCAATACCTAGAAATGTAAATGGTGGAGTATTTTTATGCTATATAGGTATGAATCTTTGGACACACTTTTTTTTATTGGAGAGCTAAAAGAAATGCCTCCTGATAAGATGTTTTACAAGTAGGGGTGGCATTATATGTAAGAACCTACTATTAACCCCGCCCCAGTGGTCAAGAGATTCTTTTGCATTTATCCAGAAGTTTCTATAGCAAGTTAATTATGTAATTAAAAAACTCTCATACCATGTATTACTTTTGCATTTTTATTATTATTATTATTATTATTTTCCTTTATAGCAGTGCTGGGATTCAGATCCAGAACTTTTATTCATGCTATGCATGCACTTTACCACTAAGCACATGTCCAGTCCTGTCTGTCCATTTTAGGAGAGAAGAAGAATAAACATTGAGTATGATACGACATCACTGAATGGAACAGATATTCTAGCTATCTGAGGGTATCCTTGTTCACATCTTCATAGAGCTTCAAGAGTCAATTTCTAGGCCAGCTCTTGCTGGAAAATGCTAATTTAGGAACCCTCATTTTTTGTTTCCCTAGCAATGCTGTAATATGTCAAGATTCTTAAATTCAGAATTGGGAGACTACACACACTTTGTGATTCTTCTTATACAACTTATATTTGGAATTATTTCAAACTCTTCATTAGGTTAGTTAAGCCTAAAGTATGCTTATGAGAGAGACAAATAAAGTGAAACAGGCTTTTGAAGTAGGTAATTTAAGATCATTTTTTAATAGATTTCTACCTATGTCTGCCCTGGTATTCATGATTGTTGTCTGTTACCTAGGAATTTAAATGTTGAGCAGCAAGTTATGATCACTATAGTAACTTGAAGGTCAATGGAACATTGAAAATGAGAAGGTGCTAAATTTAGATCAGAGTGAGTATGTGTCCCGTTATCAATCCTTCTGTAGGAGCTCATTTTCTGCAATAAATCTCCCTTATATATTATGTGAAAGACCTTTTACTCTCTTGCAGTTTTCAAAACTGTTCAGCTTGCGTAGTATGTATTAGGCTGTGGGTTTCATCACCAGCACTCAAAAATATAGAATCAAAACAAAACAAAACAAAAAACTGGCCAGGTATGATGGTGCATGCCAGTAATCTAAGTGACTCAAGAGGTTGAGGCAGGAGGATCACAAGTTCAAGGCTAGCCTCAGCAACTTAGCAAGATCCTGTCTCAAAATAAAAAATAAAATAAAATAAAAAGGGCTGGGGATGTATCTCAATGATAAAGCATCCTGGGTTCAATCTCTAGTAGGAAAAAAATGTTCAAATTATCAATTTTGATTCCTTTTTGTCTTGTTTTCAGTAATAATTAAGGTTGCCGGGTATGGTGGCACATGCCTGTAATCCCAGTGGCTTGGGAGGCTGAGACAGGAGGATTCAGAGTTCAAAGCCAGCCTCAGTAAAAGCAAGGCTCTAAACAATTCAGTGAGACCCTGTCTCTAAATAAAATACAAAATAGGCTAGGGATGTGGCTCAGTGGTCAAATGCCCCTAAATTCAATCCCTGGTATCCCCCCCCCAAAAAAAATTAGGGTTGTTTTTTCAAAATGTAACTTAAAATAATTATGTCCCTATGTTATGTAGCTTTCATTGTATAATAAATAGCACAAATGTCTTTTTTTCTAGGCACATGCTTTTAAATATTTCTTCCTTTTTTTAAGGTCAGAAATAACACCATCTGACCCATATTGTGACTGTCATGCTGTTGCTGGCATGTTGTAGAATTTTAATGGTTTTTGTGGTATTAACTTCCCTACCCATAAACAAACAGCCTTCAAACAACCCAGATGAGATCAAACAGTTGGCATTTATATTTTCTAGGTGTCAGAAAGGATAATTTAATCCTGCAAAGTTAAGTGCCCTTAGGAGGGAAAAGTGAACATGTGGATGCTTGGCTTCAAAGACAGAACTATCTTCCATCTCAGTTTAGTGTTTCCAAACTCCAGGCAGTCTTTTCATTTTTTTTTTTAATTCTTTTCTCCATTCCCTTTCCCTCCTGGCTCTCTGAATTATAATTAGGGACCTGGAGGGCAGATCTGACCTTCACTTGTGCTCCTTTTTAGTAATATACAAAGTCTAATAGAAGATTGTTCTGCTTCTCCTCAAATGATTGATTCTAGTTCTTTGGTGTTCCCGACACAAGTCTGTGGGTTATTGGCAATTGTCTTACAAACAGTAAACTCCTGAAGGTGGACTGCATTCCAAGTAGTGCAAAAACTTGGCGTTGGTGGTTATATATCATGCTTCATCCATTTCCTGTTGCTGTCTAAAAATAACAAAAACTCAGGACCCAGATCTTTACTAAGACTTTCAGAAGTTGACCATCCTTGGGTTGTGTCTCGGGAAGAGATGGATGAAGGACAGAGAGACCCTCAGTATACACAGGGGATTGGCTCCAAGATACCCTACAGAGGCCAAAATCTGTAGATTTTCAAGACCCTCATATGAAATAGTTTAGTATTTGCACTATAACATATGTGCATCCTCCCATATACTTTAAATCAACTCCAGGTTACTTACAATATCTAATACAAAGTTAATGCTATATAAATAGTTATAATGTGTTCTTTAGGAAATAATGACAAATTTTTAAGTCTGTACATGTTCGGTACAGATGCTATTTTTTTCAAACATTCTTGATCCATGGTTCATTAAACCCTTGGATATGGAACCCATGGATAGGGAAGGTTGACTATATTTTATTTCCAACCAAATTCCCAGACAAGAGCATTGATCAGAATTAAGAAGTGAATGAGAGGTGCTGTGCTTGTATGGTTCAACATGAGAAACTGGATATAGTTCTTAATAATCTAAACCCAATGCAGACACATAAGGAATCTTGAGGATGTCTGGAGACAAAATACTTATTTTCCAATATGGTGCCTGACAATACTTACAGAATCTGCCTTGAGTGGGCACCTGGGAGGCTCTTTTTTCTGCAATCTCCTTCCTCTCCTGGCCTCACTGAAGATGCCTACAGCCCTCCCAGGGGTGCCAGCTTTGTCTTGGGAGTGGAGTGAGCAGTAAGATCCTTGGTGACTCATTTTCTCAGAAAACAGAATATCTACTATGCTTGTGTTCTCCCTCCTAAGAATAAACTTGGGCATTTCAGATTCTTCTAATTGGAATATTTAAAATAAAGATGAACACTTTTTATTGTAGCATTGCTACTGCTGGTAGCATAACATATTTAATGTGCTTAAAATTTATTTCACACAAAAATTCCAGAGGAAAGGAAGAAAGAAAAAAGTTTAAATATATTCATTCAAGAAATCTAAGCCAGGGAGCTGGAGTTGTGGCTCAGTGGTAGAGCACTTGCCTAGCATGTGTGAGGCACTGGGTTCTATTCCCAGCACAACATATAAATAAATGAAAAAAATAAAGGTCCATCAATATCTTTTAAAAAAGAAGGAAAGAAAGAAAAATAAATCTAAGCCAGGCAACAGTAACACACTTCTGTAATCCCAGCCATTTGGGAGGCTGAGGCAGGTGAAGCACGAGTTCAAGGCCAGCCTCAGTTATTGAACAAGACCATCAACAACTTAGTGAGACTCTGTCTCAAAAATAAAAAAAAAAAAAATCTGGAGATGTACCTCAGTGGTTAAGCACTCCTGGGTTCAATCTCCACTGCTGAAGGAAAGAAAGGAAGGAAGGAAGAAAAGAGGAAAGAGAAGGAAAGAAGGGGAAATTAAACACGAACTAATGCAGTCTTTAAACCAAGAATTGTAGTAGATGCTGAGGTTGCTGAGATGAATAATTTACTGCTACAATGTCAGTGTCTATGAATTCAGAATTTCATTGGGGGGTGTGTTGAAAGTGGTAAACACACATATAAAAAATTAATGGTGATGTGGTCCTGTAAGAACTTGCATCTAGGTATGAACAAAGTGTGGTGTTAGCTTTGAGGAAGGCACTCTTCCCTGGGGGAGCATCAGCAGGTGGGAGGCAGACACAAGCACACAAAGGAACGCATGTACCTTGATTAATTTTCCTAGGTCAGCGCTTCCCCACAGCCAACTCCAAAGTGGACCTGTATCCTTTTACACAATGGTTCTCACTCTTCACCTGATGCTTAGTGACTATGGAACAAAATCATGGGACACCAAGAGTGGAGAAACAAGAGGAAAAGGTGGCACAGCTTTGAATATGGCTTTGTTGTTTAGACTACTTTATGGTGTGCTAATTTGACAGGGCTGCCATTACAAGGGACCACAGACGGAGTGGCCTAAACAGCAGAAGTATATTCCCTCAGAGTTTTGGAGGCTAGAAGTTTGAGATCATGGAGTCAAAAGTGTTGGTTTCTTCTGACACCTCTCTCCATGATCTGTATATGGCCATTGTAGGGAATAAAAGGACTAATACCATTTCACCACCCTTTGCAAGGGGCATAGCTACCACCACTAATCAAAAGACAAGTGCTGCAATTTGGATTTTTTTTTCTTTTGGCACTGGGAATTGAAAATAGGGGTGCTCTACCACTGAAGTACACCCCCAGCCCTTTTATTATTTTTTTTATTTTGAGACAGGGTATCCCTAGGTTGCAGGGGCTAACCTGGAACTTGAAATCCTCCTAACTCGGTTTCCCAAGTAGCTGGGGTTATCGGTGTAGGCTACCATGCCCACCTACAATTGGTACCTTGAATGTCACTCAAAGGCCCATGGGTTAAAGGCTTGGTCCCCAGGGTGGAGCTATTTAAGAGTGGTGGAACTGTTGAGAGGTGGGGCTTAGTGGGAGGTCCTTAGGTCACTGGGGGCAATCCCTTGAAGAGGACTATAGGACATGGTGCCTTTCTCTTTCTCCCATTTGCTTCCTGGAGATGAGGTGAGCAGTTTTGCTCCACCGCACACTCCCATGATGATATGCTGCCTTGTTACAGGCCCAAAGTACCCAGGACCAACCAATCATGAACTGGGACCTCTAAAACAGAGCCAAAATAAGACTTCTCCCTTTGTAAGTTTATTATCTCTGTTGTAGTAATGGAATGGTGACTAACACAACAAGTTAACAAGAGCATAACAAATATATTCTATTGGAATTTTTCATGACAAAAGACACTTCAGAAATGAAAACCCCAAAGCCCAAAGGAAATTATATATTTATATACTTAGGTTCAATGAAGAATGGACAGCTGTGTGGAAATGTGATTGGACACAATGGTCTGAGATAATAGTAATAAACTGTTAAGATCCACTGCACATAGCAAACACTCCTCAAGGCACAGAGAAGGACCCCTGTCACATGAGGCTCTTCAGGGAAGAAGGAAGAAGGCTGCAGAGAGACATTTCTAGATTTTAATGTTTGCTTTAGGAGAACAGAGTTCCAGTTTCTATGATTCAGCTCAGAGGAGAGGAAACTTGTTCCTGTGACCTGCCTTGGAAGAGAAAGAATTGGCAAAAAGGTGGAAAAGTCAGAGAAACATTCCTTCTGAGGCCCTCTCAATCTTCTTCAGTTCACAATACTCAGTATGGCTGCTGCAGTAGCATACTCCTATAATCCCAGCTACTTGGGAGACTATGGTAAAAGGATCACAAGTTCAAGACCAGTGTGGGAAATTTAGTGAGAATCTGCCTCAAAATAAAGTTAAAAGTGCTGGGGATATAGCTCAATGGCAAGGCACCTTGGGTTCAATTCTTAGTACTGCAAAAATAAAATAAGGTATCATGTTCTGAGCCCCAACACTGTCTTCCTCTAGTCTCTCCACATGGTCTTTTCTCTGTGTGTATCTGTGTCCTAATCTGTTCTATAAAGCCAACCAGTTATACTGAATTAGGGCCCAATTATATTACCTCATTTTACCATAATTACTTCTTTAAAGGCTGTACCTCTAAATAAGTCACAATTTGAGGATGTTTAGCTGAGGATTAAAAGCATGACATAGGAATTAGATGCAACAACCAGCCTATAACATAGGATCTTGAAATATTTGGGATGTGTAGTAAGGAAGTTCCACCTAAGAAAGAGAGATAAAATAAGGAAAGGAAGGAGAGAGAAAGAGGTAAAGAGAATTTTTCTGTTTTTCTTAGAACTCTGTAGAAGGACTAAGATTAAGATTAGGTTTCAATTGGTAAACTCAGTGGATTGGCTGGGGCAGCTTGGAGCCCTATATTGAGAAGTGAGAAGGGCAGAATAGAACAAAGTGGTCATCATCTGGATGATACTTTCCTCCATGTGCTTTAGAAAAACTGAACTTAAGGGGAAACAATCAGCAAATGCTGTGATATTCTGAAGTATTATCACATGACAATTGAAACGCCTACCAGTTATCAACCACTTACTATTTCAGCCAATGGAGAAGTTAAACGCATGGTTCTTAGACAGTTTTGAATTTGAGTCCAAGTTCTGTCACTTATGATGTGCCTTGAACAACTCAACTTTTCTGTGCCTCATTATCACATCTGGAAATTAGGAATAACGATCGTGCTCCTTAGAGGGCCCTGGTGAGGACGAGACAAGACAATGAATGTAAAGATTATTGTTGTTACTATTAATATTTTTCAGGAACTACACATAGTAGCAGGGGTTTTATATATCTTACTTTAACCTCTACCAACATCCTATGAAGTATCTATCACTAGTCCCTGTGTCCTAGTATCCTACTGATCCTTGCTAGTACTGAGGACAATTCTTATGGGAAGATTCATGAGCACTTTACACTCTGAAACTACTAGAGCAACTTCAAGATCACTTCCTTATACCAGGTTCAATGCTGACCTTGAACTTGCAGTCCACCTGCCTCAGCCTCTTGAGTCATTGGGATTACAGGTATATGCCACCATACCTGGCTTGAAAGGATTTTTGACATGTGGAATCCATTTTCAGAAATCTTTGAGTATATATATATATATGTGTGTGTGTGTGTGTGTGTGTGTGTGTGTGTATACACACCAGTGGGCAGTGGGACTACTGGATCATATAGTAGTTCTAGATATATAACGTTCTATACAGATACAGATATGGATATATCTCAAAAATTTTAAAAAGTATTTTTATCAAAATATACAAGTTTATTATTTAAAATGTTAGGAAAAATTTTTAATTGGTGAAATAAGTGGAGTTCAGGTTGTGCGATTATGAGAAGTTAGGCACCTCCAACTTTGCATGAGTAACACATAAATAACGACCTGCCTAGGCCAGTAGTTCCTAACAGAAGGGAAGCTTCCAGATCCAAGATTCCATTGGTCTCATGCTCCTCCCCTTAGCAAAAGATTTGACCAAAAGTCCAGGGCATTTGTCCATCAAAACATCTGTCTCTCTCAGATTCTATCATGAAGGTGCTGTTCGGGGTTGACAGTGAAAATATTCCAAGTACACACACACTATTTGTTTTGTGCCTGCTTGCTAGCAGATATTTGTTTGCTTACAATAATGTGGTCTGAAAAGTACTTTTGCTACAACTGCCTGGTAGGAATATGGGGGGTGGGGCATTAGAAACAGAGTTGGCACCCCGCCTAATGATTACAGGATTCCAATGAAGTCCAAAACTAACTATTCATGGAACTATTGGTTCAAATTCTCACCTTTTATTCTTCAACACGTACTAATAACGATGTATCTAAATTTCCTCCTGCCACACTGGCATGTGTCTTTATTGACATGCTCATTGATCTTTATATAAGTGCAGTCTACTGGTCAGATTATTATTTGCAGGTGATGTAGAAATACCCTGATTTTCACAACCACCATTTAGGTACTGAATAATGAATCCTCATACTAACTTCCAGACTAATTTTTTTCCACTTTTAAGTGGACTCTATTTTTAGAACAGTTTCAGGTTTATACCAAAACCAAGTAGAAAGTAAAGCTTACATATGCTCCTTGCCCAACACCAGCTTTCCCCACTATCAACATCCTGCACCAGAGTGGTATGTTTGCTAAAATTGATGAACCTACACCGACAAATCATTAATGCTGTCAAAAGGCAAAACTGTCACAAAGTTAGTTTAAAGATCCGATTGCTGGTGGCACATTCCTGCAATCCCAGCTATTTTAGAGGCAGAGGCAGGAAGAGAGCAAGTTCAAGGCCAGTGCAACTTAGCCATTGCTTCAAAATAAAATAGAAAGTGGTGGAACACTTGCCTGACATGTACAAGGCCATGGCTCAATCCCTAGTGGCAAAAAATAAATAAATAAAATAAAATAAAATCTAATTGGCTTTAATTTGAAATTCTAGAACTGGGAAGTCCTCATGCTATAAAATGGAAAGAGTATTCTGATTAGCTGAGCAGAGGAGTTGGTTTCATATACAGAAAAGAGCTAAAGAAAGCAGAAGCAGGAAACGAAGAGCAGACTGGCCATATCAAAGTAACTTTACGATGTTAAAATAGAGGGTACTTCCTTACTATGCTGCAAGGAATACTCAGGTTGACTGCAATCTCCTGTTTTTCTGGAAAACTTGCCCATTTCTAAATTCAGTTTGATTATGTGGCATATGAGTGACTCTATGGTTACCTGGTCTACTGCACTGGCACCTAGTCCAAATGGCTAATCCAAAACAATGGCATCCTATGAATTTCGTTTAACAAACTCAATGTTTATAGTTTACATTAGGGTTCATTCTGGGTGTTGTATATTCTATGGGTTTTGACAAGTGTATGATGATGTGTATCCACCATTGTATTACCACACAGGAAGGCTGAAAGCAGAGGATGGATATGTATTGAATAAAAACTCTATTTTAAATTTCGAATTTTTCCTGGGCTAGCAGGATTCAGCAGATGCTCTCCTATGATGCTGAGCAGCTTCAGTGAGCTGCAGCTCTCGGTCAGTCTTGTGATCAGGAGGGGAAACAACTGATACTCTACAGTATACTGTGTTGCTAAGTTAGTAGGGTGTTAAGCGCATTCTCAACTTATGATATTTCCACTTACAATGAATTTTTTAGGTTCTAACTCCATCATAAAATGAGGAACATCTGTGCCAAAATCATATAGTATGAAATCTTTTCAGACTGGCTTCTTTCACTTAGTATCATGCATTTAACTTTCCTCCATGTCTTTCATGGCTTGATAGCCCTTTTCTTTTTAGTGTGGAATAATATCCCATTGTCTGGACTTATCATCATTTGTTGATCTACTCTCCAACTGAAGGATATTTTGTTTGCTTCTGAGTTTTTCAGTTTGAACAAAGCTGCTATAAAATATCTGAATGGAATTTTTGCATGGGCAAAAGTTTTCAATTCACTTGTATAAATATGAAGAAGTCCGATTACTGGATTTTATCGTAGGGATATATACAGTTTTGTAAGAAACTACCAAAGTTGTACCATTCTGTATCCCCACCAGCAATGCATGTTAGTTTCTGTTGCTGCACATCTATGCTAGCATTTGGTGTTTCTAATAAGTGTCTGGTGGTATCTCATTGTTATTTTAATTTGAATTTCCCTATGACATATAAAATGGCATACTATTTGCCATCTGCATGTCTTCTTTAGTGAGGTATCTGTTTAGAAATTTTGCCTACTTTTTAATGGGGTTATTTTTTTTTTATTGTTGAGTTTTAAAAGGTGAGTTTATATATATTGGATAACAGACCTTAGTCAAAGCTGTCTTTTGCTAAGATTTTCTTGTGGTCTGTGTCTTGTCATTCTCATTGACCATACTAACTTTTAATATAAGGAAAACATGTGGAGTTGCTTGTGCACCAGACTTATTCATTTATTTACTTTTCATTTATTAAATGTGTTTTAATTGAGCACCTGCTAAGTAGTCAGGCACTGTGCCAGGCATATAGAAAATAGTAACAAAAATGGGCATGCACATTTGCCTCTAAAGCATAAGAGCTCATATTTTAGATTTTCAAGTTTGTGTTCACATAATTTGTGATTTATTCTTTGAAATATTCTGAAGCCTCTTTATTCTCAGAGGCTACCCTGGTTACTCTCCTTCTCGTCACATATAATTGTACCAAAGTTGTCTTTTTTCTCATAGGTCCCCTTTCCAATTCTTCCTTTACATGGGTAACAGAGCTGTTTTTCTAAAATTTAGATACAATCAGAATATATTTCTGGCTAAAAAATATATTTCTGGCTAAAAAATGACCTATGGTTGTAGGTTTACCATGTAACATTGGACAATAAGATATGTTACTTCAGGCCAGGTGTGGTGGCACATGCTTATAATCTCAACAGCTTGGGAGGCTGAGGCAGGAGGATCGCGAGTTCAAACCCAGCCTCAGCAAAAGCAAGGCACTAAGCAACTCAGTGAGACCCTGTCTCTAAATAAAATACAAAATAGGGCTGGGGATGTAGCTCAGTTTTTGAGTGCCCCTGAGTTCAATGCCAAGTACCAAAAAAAAAAAAAAAAAAAAAAAAAAAAAAAAAAGATATATTACATCTGTTAACCTCTCTAAAATCATTAATTTATACTCAGCCCTATTCTACTCAGCCAGCAAGAAACTTCATTTCAATACTCTTTATTGGTCTCCTTCCTCTGTCAAGAATCTTTTTGAAATTTATAGGAATCTCACACAGAATATTCCAGAATAGCCTCACTAATCTTGGCTTACAATGTACTCTAAGCCTGGTGCGGTGGCGCACGCCTGTAATCCCAGCAATTGGGAGGCCGAGACAGGAGGATCATGAGTTCAAAGCCAGCCTCAGCAACGGCGAGGCACTTAGCAATTCAGTGTGACCCTGTCTCTAAATAAAATACTAAAAAAAAAGGTCTGGAGATATGGCCCAGTGGTCGAATGCCCCTGAGTTCAATCCCTGGTACCACCAAAACAAAAGAAAGAAAACAATGTACTCTAGAGTTCTTTACGTTTAGTACATCCTATGAAGGAAGGTAATGCCAAGCCTGGCTCTTTGGAAATATTTAAAAATTCTCCCAGCAATACAAAAAAGACCCTGAGACAAAACAAAAACCCATTAGGAACCTTCTTTGGTGGGAGAAGGTAAATATACATAAAACAAGAAAAACAGAAGCACTAATCAACATTTCAAATTATCTCACCTCATGGAGAGAGTCCAAACTTCTTAGCGTTACTCCAAGATATATCTATCCTTCCCAATTTTACCATTATCCTGTGGTATGCTGTAGATGGTTCACACCAGTTCATGAGAGCCAAGTGTTAGGTTTTTCAGGAAATTTTTGAGCCAGTTGTCCAACATAAATATTATTAAAAGTTTAATGATATAAACTTCCCTCTCTTCCCCCATCTCCCTAGAAGAGCCTCCCATTCCCATCTGAGATCCCAAAGCACTTTGTAAAGACTTGGTACAACAAACCAGACATGGTTCCCAATTGTTGTTTTCACTAAAATATCCCCCAGACTCCGAGATTGCAAATAAGATTTTTCATTCATATTTGTCTCCCTTGTTGGCAGAGGATGTGTCACATGGTAAGATTTTTTTTTTTTTTTTTTTTTTTTTTGGTACCAGGGATTGAACTCAGGAGCACTCGACCCCTGGGCCACATCCCCAGCCCTTTTTTGTATTTTATTAGAGACAGGGTCTCACTGAGTTTCTAAGTGCCTCACCATTGCTGAGGCTGGCTTTGAACTCGCGATCCTCCTGCCTCAGCCTCCCAAGTGCTGGGATTACAGGCGTGTGCCACCGCGCCCGGCTCATGGTAAGAATTTAATAATAATTTTGTGAGTGGGCGACTCTTGCCACCTTTCCCTGACCTGGCATACTGGGATCATCCCTCTACCCAGCAGCACTCCGAATTTCCCAAATTAAGCTTTATATTCATAGGAACCCGAGGCTTTCCATTCTTTGATCAAGCACCATGGAGGAAATACTTTTCTTCCTTCCCCAAAAGATGCATTTTTCATCTTCTAAGGCTCTTCCATCAGGGGAGGCTTGAAATGCAAATAGTTAAAAAACAGAATTTTGTGATGCAGTGGTACATGTCTGTCATACCAGCTACTTTGGAGGCTAAAGCATGATTATTGCAAGTTTGAGGAAGGCCTTAGCAACCTATCAAGACCTGACTCAAAATTTTAAGAAGATTTGCAGGGGGCTGGGATATAGCTACGTGGTAGAGTACCCCTAGGTTCAAACCCTAGTACTAAAAAAGAAAAGAAAGAAAGAAAGAAATGGGGAAGGGAGGGAGAGAAAAGGAAAGAGGAAAGAAAATAAAGGAGGGAGGATAGGAGGGAGATAAAGAAACAATCTTTACACATTCCCCGAGGAACAGAAATCAAATGGATTACAAGTCTCAGCATTCATAGGGTAATGTCCTCTGATAGGTGAGCCTGAAATGGAAGGTCCACATGGGCTGGCTGGTGAACCAGTGGAAAGCTTCCTTCAACCCAAAAGACATTTTTGAAGAAGAGGATGGATATGAGATATGGAAATGGGTGACATGTATCAAACTGTTGGGTGGGTTGACAGAGATAAACAAAACAACCTGGAGGGTTGCTCATTGCATAGATATACCTGGAAAACATCCCCTTTTGCCTTTCAGCACATTATGGAAGGTTCATGACATAAAAGTACCTAAGACTAGAAAAAAACCAAGGTTGAAAGCCATTGCTTTGACTTCAGACCATGTAACCCCAAATATGGAACTTCTTGACCTAATTTCTGATTCCATAAAAAGCTTTGGGGAAATAGCCATTGTTTTGCCCCAGTCTTCCCAGAACAAGAACCAAACATCCCAAAGGACACCAAATGACACCACCACCCCACCGCCAAGCTGGCACCGGCAAAGACAGGCTATTTGCAGAGAGCATGCCGCCTCTGCTGTGAGTGGGCAGTAAACTACCAGGGAGATGCATGCTGCCTGCCTGGAGACAGGGTTGCTAGGTGCCTCTGAAGTAGTGAGACCGAGAGGTGTACATTATTTCCCCCACACTTCTTATTTTACACAGTGACAGTTGTATCTTGGAAACAAAAGTGAAGAACAGCGTCTGTGGTGTTAGGAATAATGGCCAGCCAAGAGCCCTATGGGCAGAAGGAGTGGGGCTGAGGCTTTTATCAGGTCAGCAGAAAAAAGTAATGTGATTTGGTTTCACCATAATTGCTTAAGCAGCCTGGGTGAGAACTAATTATGAGTTCATCTGGCTCCAGAGAAACCCCACCTCTTCCCTTCTCCAGAATGGTACTAAAATATCAGCATTGCATCACCAAGAATCACTCTCATTGGTGGCCTTTCTTAAGGAAGGCAGCATGCTCTGTCTTTCTGAAAGCCGCTGGAATCTATATAGACCCAAGAATTTAATCTTTCCATGACAAATAAAATATCCCTGGCACTAACTTTTCACTTGAAAACTCAAGAGTACTTTCCCACTATTATGTCACAGAGAGATTGTTGTTTTTTAAAATGTAGGAATGATGAAACACAGAGAAGGAAATAAAGGATGAGTTATAGACTTTGTGTGTATAATAGACTTGCCATTGTTAGACTCAGGAGGGGTTCCTGGATTTCAGAACCAGGGTGTTCATCAATGATATCTTGACCCTTCCAGGCTCTTCCCAGGCTCCAGTGGCCCTCAAGAGACAAGTACTTTTGTTCAGAAAGCTGCAAATCATCAGGATAGGACTGGGATTCCATGCAGATTAGTAGTCCAAATTACAGATCTAAATAAAACTAAACAATGCTGCTATTGTGAGCTTGTACATTTCCATAATATGCAGACTGTAGGTGAGCTCTGAGCATGAAGAGAGCTGGTACATGGTGATAGGAAGAGCATGTATTCAGATGCTGGGTTCAACCTGGCTTCATGTCCTGACTCAGATACTTAATAACTGTATGGAAGTTACTTGCCTTCTCTGTTTTATCAACTGGAAAATGAGGTACCAATATTAGTTCCCTTGCAGGATTTACATAAGGATGAGAAATAATATGTAAAGTACCTACACGGTGCTTGAGTGTGAGGAGGTATGAGATAAGCGGTGGCACATGTCATAGTTGTGTCTCTTGCTCCCTTAGTCTTATATGAGTACCTCTGCAAGCAAGCACTGTAGGGGTTACTAAGATGTACGATGCATGACTTTTGTCTTCTAAACCATCACAATTTAGTTAAATGGAGGTGGGGAGGAGGTAGTGGGATGGTAGGACTGACTGTCTGAAGAAAGCAGCAACAAAACGGCAGTATATAATTAGATAGAAGATCTTGCCATACAAATTCTAGGTGGGGTAAAAACTCCGTGAAAAGGAAGAACAGTGAGAGTGAAGCATAATTTCAAGCATTAAACAGAAAAATAAACACAAGTGTGATTGCGAACTGCTAAGATTTACACAGAACTCATATATAGATTTAACAAAAGCAGAAGATGAATTTGACATGAAGAGGCTCATTTTAATAGATGAAGGACATGTAATCAAAACCAACCAGTTATGAATACTTATTTTCCACAATATTCTCAAAAATATTATGGAAAATAAGAACTTTGAAGGTTCTAAACATGATCCTTCACTGGGCTCACCTGTTATAGATAAAAGATGAATCACCATCTTTGTTTTGCAAGAAGAATTGGTTTAAAGTTAGGATGCATGGAGCAGAAATAAATCATCCAAGTTCATAAAATGTCCAAACTAAAGTGCAAGTTTAAATAGTATTGCTGTATAAAGTTAAAATGCCTTAGTCTCCCTATGACTCTGCTGATCTCCCTTGTCATAAACTCCTCCCCCACCCCCAACATACTACCCAGTACTGAATCCAGGGCACTCTACCACTGAGTTGTATCACCAGTTGTTGTTTTTTTTTAATTTTTAAATTTTTTTATTTTGTGACAGGGGCTCACTAAGTTGCAGAGGGTGCCCCAAACTTGAGATCTTCCCACCTCCCAAGTAGCTGGGATTACAGGTATGTGTACTATACCTGGCTTCATATATTCTTTTATATATATATTGAGCTTATGCCCACTTCCATAAACATGGATATAATAAGTGGCACTTTATCTCTGTAAGTCATAACTTATAAGAATATTTACTCCAAGGAATATTCAGTCATAGTCATTATTGGCCACCCCCTTAAGTGAGAGAAGAGGAGGGAAAATACTATAGCAATAATTGTATGTTTAGGTTATACCCATGCCTTATATTTCAACCAGATTTGTCTAAATACCACAAAATACTTGAACATAAGATGGTATTTTCCCCCCAAAAAATTTCATAAAATAAAACAATTGCTTTATTTCATGTTTTTACAAAATCTCTCCAGTTATAAGCATCCTATTCAGCCATTTTGAACAACTAATTATATGTGTCTGAATAAAAGGTGTAGAAAACAGCATACTACAGGGATACAGCCACATCAATGTTTATAGCAGCATAATTCACAATAGCCAAACTGTGGAACCAACCTAGATGCTCTTCTATAGATAAATGGATAAAGAACCTGTGGTATGTGTGTGTGTGTGTGTGTGTATATATATATATATATATATATATATATATATACACATATATATATACACACACACACACAATGGAATATTACTCAGCATTAAAAGAGAATAAAATTATAGCATTTGCAGGTAAATAGATGGAGATGGAGAATATCATGCTAAGCAAAGTAAGCCAAGGCCAAATGTCTTCTCTGATAAATGGATGCTAATCCATAATGGGTGGGGGGCATGGGACAAGTGAAGGAATTCTGGAATGGGAAAAGGGGAGGGAAGAGATGGGGGCATGGGTTTAAGAAAGATGGTAGAATGAGACAGATATGATTACCCTAGGTATGTGTATGATTGCATGAATGTTGTGCCCCTATTTCATGTACAACCAGAGAAGTGAAAAATTGTGCTCCCTTTGTGTACAATGAATCAAAGAGCATTCTGCTGTCATGCATAACTGATTAAAACAAAAAGATAAATAGAAGCCTTAAATGTTTATAGAGGTCAGCCAATAGAGTTGGTAGAATTAGAGGCAAAAATATTTTACACAGATTTATAATTATTTCTTAAGGTATAAATTCTAAATTAAAAGTTTGATGACTGCTATAATTTGGATCTGAATTGCCCCCCAAAGGTCCATGGTTTAAAGGATTAGTGCCTGGATTGGTGCTATTGATATGTGGTAGAATCTTTAAGAGGTAAGGCTTAGTGGGAAGTCTTCTAGTCTTTGCAGGTGTGCCCCAAGAGGCACAATGAAACTTTGTCCCTCCCTCTCTGTTTTCTGATCACCATGAGGTGAACAGCTTGATCATATGTTCCTACCCTGATGTAATATTTTTCCATTGTCCCAAAACAAATGGGGCCAATTGACCATGAACAGAAGTCTCTAAAACTGTAAGCCAAAATAAACCTTTTCTTTTTATAAGCTGATTGTCTGAAGCATTTGTTACAATAGCAGAAAGCTGACAAACACAATGACATTGTAAATAACCTGTTTAAAGATCAATTTAAAAAGCAAAAAAGTAAATGATTTTGAAAAGGACATAAACAGACTTATGTATGAAATAAACGAACTGTGGAGCAATGATGTCTGACTAAACATATTCATTTGTTTTTTTGTAACCTCACTAGAACATGGCAAAGAGGTTTTGTTTTGTTTTGTTCAGGACAAAGAATTAGGGAAGATACAACAGCATCAAAATTTAGAATTGGGAAGGACGTGAGTAAAAGTTCACTTATGGAGCAGACTCAACAGTGCTGGGTCCCAAGATGGTGGAAGAAAAACTAAGAACTACATTAACTACACCCAAGTCTTGGGAACTGATGGTGCTGGATAGCTCTGGAAGAAAGATCAGAAGTTGAGCAAAAGCAAGATGTTAGAACCTCAAATCCCCTGTTTGCTCTCAGTAAGAGTCTGGAAGTTTATTTGGAGGAAAAACTGAAACAGAGGCTCTGGGAAAGGTGACAGCTGTAACACTGAACAAAAAAATAGGCTTAGGTAAATGTTGACATATTGAAAACTAAAACTCATCCTTGCTGCCTAGTCCTCTTTCTCTACCTGGCTCTCAGAATGCTAGCAATCAGATCTAAACCTTCCCCCCAAAAATTTAAAGCTTTGTTTTTTTCTAATGAATTCACCCAAACTGACAAAAAAAAAAAAAAAAAAAAAAAAAAAAAAGAAAGCAAGGAGGAAGTCTAGACCCCCATTGTCCAATGTAGTAACCAATAACTATCTGTGGCAATTTTATTTTTCCTTTTTTTGTTCAGTGTTAGGGATTGAACCCAGGGCTTTTACATGTGAAGCAAGCACTTTACCACTGAGATAAACCCCCAACCCCACAATTAATTTAAAAAATTATAAATTGAGTTAAAACACCATTTCTTTAGTTGCACTAATCACTGATAAGTGATCAACAGACCCATGTGGCTATCAGTGGCTGTGGTACTGTAGAGTGCAGATATGGAATATATCCATTATTACCAAAAATTTTATTACATAGCACTAGCCTAGTAAATCTCCCCAAAGTAAATTTGATTATCTCAACCCTCACACTCTATGCTCACCATATTCTCAAATACATACAAAGAATGAATGAATAAAGTTTCACTAGATTCACACAACATCTTTCAATACAAAATAAAGAACACAGTTAAAGTTTAAGCAAACTGGAAGAATCAGGCAGAAGAAAATGCATTAGCATTAATATCCTGAAGCAGGTAAGAGAAGATAATGTTTGTATGAAATGAGTACAGCCTGCTATAAAAAGAGGAAAATTCAATCAATGAAATAATAAAAATTAAAAAATATGAAGGCATAAATGAAAAACTCAATAGAAATGTCAGAAAATAAAACTGCAGAAATATTCCAACAAAAAGATAAAGACACAGAAAACAACAACAACAACAAAAAGATAAAGACACAGAAAAGTCTAACAAAAACAAAAACAAAAACAAAAATCAGAAAATCAGAGGACAATTTCACAAGTTCAACATTCAAATAAAAGGTAGTCCCAAGAAACAGAACAGATAAAATCATTTGAGAAACATTACAGGTGAATTTCCCAGAATAGAATGACCTAAGTATTCAGAATGAAAGAGACCAGAGTACCTCACTGATGACTGAAATAAAATACACCAAAAACCACATCATCACAAAAATCTTAGAACAATGGTGACAAACACAAGTTTAGAGGAAGACAGGGAAATGATCACCTAAAAAGACCAAGAATCAAAATAGCTTTGGATTTTTCAGTAGCAGTTGGAAGTTAGAAGAACAATACCTTAAAATTTTTGAAAGACAAGATTTATCAATAGAAACATCTACATCCAGTCAAGTTGTGAATTAAGTATGAAGGAAGAATAAGAACATTTTCAGACATTCAGGGTATCAAAAATTTTGCATCACTGTGCCCTCTCAGCCACTTATAGGATATGCTTTACTAAAATCCGTGCATAAACTAAAAGAAAATACGTATTTTAAGGAAAATATTCTCTCCATCTCTCTCCCTGAGAGAACCATATATTCGTGAGCAAATTTATGATCACAAATGTATGGCTGGCTCTGAGTTCAGCTTTCCAGATTAAAACAAGTTATCATTCTTCAGAAAGGGTTGCTTCAGGGATATGTGATACCAGAATACTTATGGTTCTGAATACACTAAGAAGAAATGTAGACAATTTGCAGAAAGTTAGAAATACACAGAAAAGTGATTTTTTAAATATTTAAGGACACTTACATAACCCAGAAAAAAACATAGCTTGTGAATGGGAAGATGATCAGCTTGCACAAATTATTGTGTTCTATAAAGTATAGCTGTGTTTAGAATTTGCATTACCATAATAATGTGAAGTTTTGTTCTAAGTCAAAGTATTATATAATTACACTGGAAAGATGGAGAGCAAAAGAAGGAATTCATGGGATGGGGTAGAGGTGTGGTCTAAGTATGAGAAATAGAGAAAAAGTATCATATTCCAAAATGGGAAGTAAATATTAATAGACAATGTCTAAAACAAAAAACAAAACAAAAAAAAAAAAAATCAAAGCTGGGCATGGTGGTGGATGTCTGTAATCCCAGCTACTTGGAAGGCTGACGCAAGAGGATTTTAAGTCCAAGGCCATCCTAGGCAACTTAGCCAGACCCTGTCTCAAAATAAAATAAAAGGAATGGAGATATAGCTCAGTGATAGAGCATCACTGGGTTCAATCCCTAGTGAAAAAAGAGAAAAAAAGAAAAGGAAAGGAAAGGAGGAAGGAAGGGGAGAGAAAGAGAAAGGAGAGAGGGAAGAAGGAGAAAGAAGAAGAAAATAATCAAGAAACATGGGCTAAGGGTATAGCTCAGTGTGAGTGTGCTTGCATAGCATGCATGAGCTCTGGGTTCAATCCCCAGTACTCCTCCTTCCCTCAAAAAGAATGGGAACATTGGCACATTATTTGCAAACACAAAGGTCCTATTCCTAAGAAAAAAACAAAACACTCAGAGTTGAAAGTGGTTGATTCTGGGTAAAGAGAAATGGATGAGAGTAACTATGGTTTGTTTGGCACATTCTGTTATTTTATTCTTTAAACCTTATGCACCTAAATTTTAATTATTAAAAAAATTGAATGGGAAAAATTCACCATGAATTCAAAACCTGCTGTCCAGATGCTATATGAACACTTATTTGTGTCTCAGAGAAAATTTTCCAATGATAGCATCATACACAAATTCCTCTCACTTCTCCTGTTGCCATCTCTCTTCTAAGCTTCCCATAGAACTTCTGTACCACTCATGACTCCTGCTTCCAAATTCTTCCATCTAATTTTCCTATGGCTGCTCTCATGATTCACCTGCCCATGTGTCTTGCTAAGAGATATGAACCAGTCCTTCCAGATAGTTCTACATACTTAATTTGTGCCTCTAATTATAAAATCCTTGAGAACTAGTTGTTTTGTGCATCTTTAAATCTAGTGCCTTATTCCATTCTTGCAACAGTATGTACACACGAGATTTCCTGGTGACAATTTATTGAACATATACCATTGTGATATAGTCACTTTGAGTCATCTAGTTTAATGTTAAAACAACTCTGCAAGGTGAGTTCAATAGCTACCATTTTGCAGAAAATTAAAAAGTGGGTGGTGGGGGAAGAAGTAGTGAAAATTTACCATAGCCCTGTGTAGAAGTATCACTTTTCTTTATTTTGTTTAAATCAAATTGAGCTGCTTAGAGTAACAATCAACTGGCAGAAAATTTCATTTCAATTATTTCTGGACTTCCCTCCTATGCTCCCATTTCCAGGTGATTCGAAGGTTGGGAGCGATGATGTTTTCTTTTTGTGTGTGTGTGTGTGTGTGTGTGTTCTTAATATTTTTTTCTTTCTTTTATTTTTTAAATTTTTTATTCAAAGTTGTTGTATTTGTAATAGTATGCATTATAATTCATAATAAACATATAGAGCATCTTTTTACAAAACACTGTTTGTATACAATGTATATTCATACCATTCAAATCTTCAATCATGCATTTAGGATAATGACATCCATCTTATTCAACCACCTTTTCTTTTTTCCCCTCCATCCCCCCTTACTCCCTTCCTTTCCCCCCCCCCTTTGACCTTTCTAGCATTCCTCTAATCCTCCTATGTACCCTGACCCAACACCGAGAGTGATGATGTTTTCTGCAGCTCAAAATATTGAAAGGAGCCGGGTGCGGTGGCGCACGCCTGTAATCCCAGCACTTTGGGAGGCTGAGGCAGGAGGATCGCAAGTTCAAAGCCAACCTCAGCAATGGCGAGGCACTTAGCAACTCAGTGAGACCCTGTCTCTAAATAAAATACAAAAAAAGGGCTGGGGATGTGACCCAGTGGTCGAGTGCCCCTGAGTTCAATCCCTGGTACCACAAAAAAAAAAAAAAAAAAAAAAATTGAAAGGAAGGAATAAGGCTCCACTGATCCCCTGATCCCCACTCTTACAGTCATTATCAAGGACCATAAGATCTGTCCCTGATGGAAGTTGTAATTCTGATAAGCTTGGACAAGGGTCTTCATCATGGCAGTTCCCAAGACCACCACTGCTAGAGTCCTTATTTCCTTGCATCCTGTATCAATCCACCCAATTGGGCATTAACAGAAGGATGTTTACTACCCTCTTTGGAAACCACCCAAACTCTCTTCCTTCTCTTTGTCTCAAGGAATTGCAATATGAGGTCAAGTCTGTCTCTGCTTCCCAGCACCTCCCCAAAGATCTCATCTTCTCTTCCATTCTGGGTGATATGGTATAATCACCACCAGGGCTCTAAAGATCCAAAACAAAACAAAACAAAAGTAGAATGAAGCCAGTCCTCTGGCAACATTAGCTTTCCACTCAGCAATCCAAAGCCCCTGGGGCAAAAGAACACAATGGCTTGGCTACTTTCTTGGAATGGGAAGGGGGAAAATACCATTTAGCAGTAAAAAACAAAGTACAAAGCTGAATTGCAGAGAAAAAATTTATAAATACACATATTTGGAGGGGGAAGGGAGACTGGAGAGTTGTTGGACAAAGGGTACAGAGTTATAGTTAGGAGGAATAAGCTTTGAGATCTGTACACATAGCAGAGTAACTACACTCAGTAACAAATAATGTGTATTTCCAAATTTATTTAGTAACTTTCAAATGTCTCACCACAAAAAATGACAAGTAAGTGAAGATGGGTATGTTAATTAGCTAGATTTATTCATTCCACATAAATACACGTACAAAAACATCACATGGTTCCCCATAAATGTATACAATTATGATTTGCCAATTATAAATAACTACACATATTTATCTATTTCAATGTAAATATATGTATACACAAACACTATAAACAAAGCGAAGTATAAATGTATGCTTATATATGTATATATATAATTACATTTATATCATACAGTTGAATGAATACTGTGAGAAAAGAAGATTTTCACTATAAAAGAAGAAACTTTTTATTAAAAGTACTTTTCTCATCCTCTAGACTTCTATTATTGCCTTTGAACCACATTCCAAACCCAGGGAAAAAACATGTTTATAAAACTGCAAAGGTCAAGGTCAGTAATGGAAATTGATTTTACATGCTCAGCAGAGTGTTTTTAAAACCATGGAACAGTCTAAGGGAAAAGAAATCTATTTAATTACTCGACAGTCTTTTGTAGTCCATTAAAAAGGCTCCACAATTGTCTACCTCCCCTAAACCAACTTAACATAAATCCTTCCCATTAAAGAATACTTCTTAGAAATTGCACAGAATGAACCTCTGAAGAGGTGAAAACTCCAGAGGATGAACTCAAACTGATAATAATGATTCCTACATGAAGACAAGCTGCTTCCTTTATATGTTTTTAATGAGGCAGAAATTTTTACTTCAAGCTCCTGCCTGTTACCTGAGTAGCAGGTCCCTTTGAACTTTTATTTTTCTCCCTTCCCTTTATGTTTGATGAGATAATGGAGAAGAAATCAATAGCCTCTGCTTCAGGAGCAATTAGGGTGCATTTTTTCTTTTACTTTATTCTTTTTGAATTTCAGTCTATCATGTCCAACATTAAAATCTTTCCTATATTTTAAAGCAAATTCATGATAATTTGAAATCTGATCTTACTTTGATTAAGAATTGACTGCTTTTTAAATTCTTACCATTTCAGATAGGAAATAAAGCAGAAGGAAACAGTATATAAATTAGATTTCAGGAGCTGTGAATCAGAATGTCTACTTGGTTATACAGGCAAGTATGCTTCTCATGACAGGTCAGTGCTCAAATCAGTCTCCAAGGACAACTGTTCTCCAGCTATAGGAGGTCAGACTACAAGATCACTATGTTCATTAGAACATTAATTCAGTTAATCCCATTCAGCTAAGATGCTTGAATGAATGCATAGTCAACGTTATTGTTTGGAATTTAGTAGTCTTTCCAAATCAAGCCCAATTAATCAATTATACATTAACTATATAGTATCTCTCCCAGGACAATAACTTGGAAACTATGGTAAATGGATTTTGCTATCACTATTCATTTGAAATAGATCATATTTCAAATTGATTTATAGTGGTATTTCCATATGCTAGCAAGATTTTACTGTATCATAACTATTATATTAAGGTAGGCTTTCATCTAATCCTACTTCTATCTTTTTAACTGAAATTCAGCTTTCTGCTGACTCCTTCCCTTGCATCTCATTCCATTGACACTCACTTCCTTCTATTCATCCTAAAACTGCAAAAATTGTCATTTTAGGACTGTGGATATAGCCTAGTTGGTACAGTGCTTGCCTAGCATGCACAAGGCCCTGGTTTCAATCCGAAGAAAGAAGAAGAAGAAGAAGAAGAAGAAGAAGAAGAAGAAGAAGAAGAAGAAGGAGAAGAGAAGGAGGAGGAGGAGGAGGAGAATGTTTGCATTAGTTAGGCCCAACTCAGCCAATTATTCTTGACTCTCAGTCAAGTTTTGAATTTCTAGGTCAGTTTTCTTCTTCATTATGAGGCTGAAAAATAGTTCTCCAAAATATCCCAATCCCTGCAACTTTTATATGTCACTTTGTTTAAAAAGTGTCTCTGTATATTTGATTAAATTAAGGATCTTGAGTTGAGGAGATTGTCCTGGATTATCTGAGTAGCCCAAAATGCTGTCACATATATTCTCCTATGAAAGAGGAAAAGAAGATTTCAGAACTCAAAGAGAAAGCAACACGAAGAAAGAACAGAGAGAGATTTGAAGATATTGGCCTTAAAGATTGGAATAATGTATTGGGACTGGGGATGTAGCTCAGTGGTAAAGTGCTCACCTCACATGTGTGAGGCACTGGGTTTGATCTTCAGCACCATATTGGAAAAAGGAGAATATATATATATATATATATATATATATATATATACACACATATACACACATATATATATATATATATAAAGGTATATGTCCATCTACAACTAAAAAGGATATTTAAAAAAAAGTTTGGAGTGGTATGGCCACAAGCCCAGGAAAACTGGCAACAACCAGCTGCTAGATGTGATAAGGAACAGATTCTTCCTCAGAACCACTAGAGAGAACACAGCCCTGTTGACACCTTGATTTTTATCCACTGGTACTGACATTTGACTTCTGACCTCTAGTACTGTGAAAGAACAAATTTCTCTTGGCTTAAGCCAAATTTGTGGTAACTTGTTACAGTAGCCAAGTATATATTGTATTAGTCACCTCTGATATACTACAGTGAAATATGGAAGGCAGTTAACTTTATAAAGATGAAAGGTTTGTTTATTTATCTCAGAGTTTTGGAAGCTCAAGGGCATAGTGAGGTAACAATGGTAGGAGTGCTAGTCAGAGTAAGCAGTCAAATCTCAAATCAAAAACAGAAAAGAAAAAAAAATGGGCAGGACCAGCTTTGCTCCTTTTATAACTACTGTTCAGTGACAATTACCAAAGGGGTCACCAGGAACTACTAAGGGATTACACAAGAAATTCCTCATGCCCTTATTGACTTCTTAGGGGACCCATCTCCCAAAGGTTCTACCACTTCCCAACAGCACCACCCAAGGAACAAAGGTTTAATCACAATCAACCCTTCAGGGACACAAACTATGTCAAAATCATAGACCATCCTGTTCCTTACCTTCATTCTCTGAGACTCCACTGTCTACATTGTGCCAAAAAGTCATACAGAAAACCAGGACTCATAGAAGCTTATGAACAGATCAAGATCAGTACAATGAATATCTTTAATAATATTTTAAGTTAAAATAAAAAATATTAAGATAAAAGTTGCAAATTTCCTATTGGATTAGACAACTAAGAAGTCTTTTAGTGATCAAATGAACAGTTTCAATATAGTAACAAAGATAACAGACCATATGCAGTATCTAGTAAATTGAGCAGTGAGTGGGAAGTAAGAAGAAACCAATAAGGATAAATCCAAATTTCAAAAACCATGACTATATATCGAAAGGAAAATATGAGTTAGTTATCTGGGGTGGACCATAGAGTCAAAAGTGAATTTATTATCCTTAAGGGGAGATGGGATATTAAGAAGAAAGCAGTGAGTAGAAGAAGACTGAGCATGCAAGAGGAGATATGAGGTCCTTGAAGAGATGAGCAAGGATAAGAGCAAGCTTTTGAAAGATCAACCATGAACGGGAAAAGGGCACTACTTTTTTCCTCTGAGATGGAATGAAAAAAAAGTAAGAATGGACATGGTGGCAACGCATTTGGTGTTAGCATTTCTCCATCAAGAAGTAGAGTCTTATTTTCCAACCCTTGAATACAGTCTGTTTTTGATGACTTGCCTAACCAATAAAATGCAGTTGAACTGATGTTCTTGGGCATCCACGACATAAGATCTGAATGTCTTGGAATCCTTGCCTGCTCTTGAGATGCTACCTTTGAGACCCAGCCACTATGCTATTAGCAGCCCAAGCCATAGAGAGCTACATCCCCAGTTCCCCATGTAAGTACTCTGAACAACAGCCCAGACCCATCTTCTAGCATACAACTAGCATCAGTTGCCAGCCATGCTGGAGAGATATCGCAGGCATGAAGTCCAGTCAAATTTTTCTCTACAGGCCAAGTTGACTGTCTGTAAGTCAGTCTTCATTACTGAGAGATCCAAAGTGAGAAATGCCCAGCTGTGTACTTTCAACCTACAGTATCTTGAGATTAAAATGATGTCTGTTTTAAGTTACTAAGTCTTGGGGTATTTTGTTACCTAGTCAAGGCTTATCAGAACACAGAAGGAAGGGAGTTAAGAAAGCTCATATTTTATTTTCTCTTAATGGAGGCAAATACTAAATGATTTGGAATAGTTAATAGGAGCAATGAAACAGATCATTGACCAGGGACACGGAGAAAATTGTTAAACTATACAGAGAGCATCTGCGAAAGTATCAGTATCCTTTATGACTTTTCTATATAGAGTGCAATGGATTTATCTAGAGTTGAAGGCTGGCAGTGCAGGTATTCAGGGGAAAAGGGCCAAGAGAGCAGAAGGTGGTATCAATAAAGTGGTTAAAGTAGTAAACTGGTGCCTAGGCTTGCTGACTCTTCAGGCACAATAGTATCAGAGCCTATGGTCTACAAGGCTTGTGATAACCACAGAAATGTTCTAATTTTCTTTTTTTTTAAGAATAAGAAGACAGAAAAAACACTGAGAGCAGAAAAAGATTTAATATACATCAATATATTTATTTTATACAAGCACAATTGTAAAATGTAACATTGACTTTTTTGTGTGTGTGTGTGTGTGTGTGTGTGTGTGTGTGTGTGTTTGCATTAGTAGGGATTGAACCAGGAATGTTCTAACACTGAGCAACATCTTCAGATTCTCAGCCATTTTGTATTTTTATTGAAACAGGGTCTCATTAAATTGCAGAGGCTGACCTTAAACTTGCAGGCTTCCTGCCTCAGCTTACCAAGTTGTGGGGGATTACAGGCATGCAACACTATTCCTGGCTTCATTTTATATTATTTTAATGAGGAACCACTTGGCATATTCTCAGTCATGATGTAGATGACCACATTCACTGAGGCAGGTTAGTGTGTGTTAGACTTTGAGTGTGCTATACCACTCAAAGGAAGAAGGCTTTTGGGATGTGATTGGAGAGTCAAGTTTTGGAAGTGCTAATGATGGTCTAAATTACCTAGAGATAGAGATGGAGAAAGAATGTCAGTTTTTTTAGCAAAAGCTGCCTGTGGAGTGATGATGTCAAGGAAAATCACATTTCCGCTAAGACAAGAACATAGTAAGTTCTGCAAACAGATTGAGGCTATTATAGAAAATAGAATGAGATTTCCAGAGAGCATTCAAAAGGGTTGTGAGAGAGGTCAGCAGTGGGAAACAATAAGAAAATGACTCATAAAAAGAAAACATAGAGCAGACTGGGGGAAAAAAGAAGAAGAGGGATGTCTGAGGAGCTGTGGGTGACAGCTATTAGAGGAATGAGAAGAATTAAGAATTAAGAAGGTTCTGTAGTTTTCTTGAGTGTCAGGTTGGGCTCAGGCTACAGGTGACCAATGGTGTTAGTCAGTGGCCCAGTCTGTAAATGCTAAGATTGGCACTGGCCAGAACCCAGACTGTTTTGACTGGCATTTATTTCACAGACCCTGCAGTGTTCCTAAAAGAAGGTAAAAAATTGTTTCTGTGCTGTCACAAATTCAATCCTAAGTAGTGTTTTCCACCTACATGGGGGCACTTCTACCCCAACCTCACTATCAATCTGAAATTTCATGTTCTGACTTATTTTTTTCAACATTCATTGTCACCCACCACCACCAAATCCCCAGTGTAATGGAGGTGTAATCTTTAGGTCATGATCCTTCATGAATAGGACTGACATCCTTATAAAGGGGATCCAGATAGCTACCTTGTCCCTTCTACCATATGAATACACAGCAAAAAGCCATCTGGGAACCAGGAAGTGGGCCCTCTCTAGAGAGTAAATCTATCAGTACTTGCTGTTGGACTTCTCAGCTTCCAGAACTGTGAGAAATAAATTTCTGTTGTTTATAAGTGACTTAGTCTATGGAATATTTTTTTAGGGGGTACCAGGGATTGAACTCAGGGGCAGGCACTCAATCATTGAGCCACATCCCCAGCATATTTTGTATTTTATTTAGAGACAGGATCTCACTGAGTTGCTTAGCACCTCACTTTTGCTGAGGCTGGCTTTGAACTCACGATCCTCTTGCCTTAGCCTTCTGAGCTGCTGGAATTAGAGGCATGTGCCACCGCACTGGCTTGGAATATTATTATAGCAGAATGAATGGCCTAAGAGCCTCACTGCTTTGCTTCAAGGATTTTACCATTATCTTACTTTCAATCTTAAAAAGACAAGAATGAATTGTGCTGCTATAAACATTGATGTGCTGCATCCCGTAATACGCTGTTTTTAAATCCTTTGGGTATAAATAGAAGAGTGGGATAGCTGGGTCAAATGGTGGTTCCATTCCAAGTTTTCCAAGGAATCTCCATACTGCTTTCCAAATTGGCTGCACCAATTTGCAGTCCCACCAGCAATGTTTGAGTGTGCCTTTTTCCCCACATCCTCGCCAACACTTACTATTGTTTGTGTTTCTTGATAGCTGCCATTCTGACTGAAGTGAAATAAAATCTTAGGGTAATTTTGATTTGCATTTCTCTAATTACTAGAGGTGTTGAACATTTTTTCATATATTTGTTGACTGATTGTATATCATCTTCTGAGAAGTGTCTGTTTAGTTCCTTGGCCCATTTATTGATTGGGTTATTTAGTTTATTGTGGAACCAACCCAGATGCCCTCAGTAGATGAATGGGTAGGGAAACTTTGGTATATATACACGATGGAATATTACTCAGCATTAAGAGAATAAAATCATGGCATTTGCAGATAAATGGATGGAGTTGGAGAATATTATGCTAAACGAAGTAAGCCAATCCCCAAAACACCAAAGGCCAAATGTTTTCTTTGATACGAGCATGCTCACTCATAATGGCAATGGGGGAGCATGGGATAATGGAGGAACTTTAGATAGGGCAAAGGGGAGGGAGGGAAAGGGAGAGGGCATGGCATAGAAGAGACGGTGGAATGAGTAAGACATCATTATCCTAAGTACATGTATGAAGACAGGAATGGTGTGAAAATACTTTGTGCAGAACCAGAGACTTGAAAAACTGTGCTCTATATATGTAATATGAAATGAATTGCATTCTGCTGTCATATATAACAAATTAGAATAAATAATTAAATTTTAAAAAAGACTATAATAAAAAAGAAATGGTAGAGATCATCTGCCATAGTGGTTTTCAGACTTGGTTGCTTATTATATACCACAGGCATGCTTTTAAAAAAAAATAAACATCCAGGTCACATCTCCCAATCTGATTTAATTCTACTAAAACAATGTTCTTTTAACTTCCTAGGCAATTCCATGTGTAGCCAAGATTATAAATTGATTGAATTCAACAATTTGGTTATAAAGATGAAGGAAATGAGGTTATCTTAACTCGATCATCTAAACAGTGAGACAGGATTGGAACCTCAATCTGGTGCTCATATTTTTGTATCGTTGCTTTGACTTAATGGTTGTGCCCTCTCTTCTGGTTTTACCTGGCTCTTTACTCAACCTTAAGGCAGCAAAGATAACAGAATATGACCAGCATAGCCTTCACATGTACCAATGTGTTCATTTTCCAACACCTATATAAAAACAAGACAGTTGTAAGCTGCTGTACATGGCTTAAGAAAAGTCACTTTATGATACCACTATGTATTTATTCTATCTAACCACAGAGTGTCCTCATTTTGTGTGGCCATCCTTATTTTACCCATCTTCATTCCTTGTCATGCCACCCAGAAAGGCTGCTACAAATCTTTTCTGTGCTCCTTCAATCACCTTGCCTTAGCTCTGTATGTCAACCTTAGCAGAATTAACCATTTGAAATTAATGTTATTTTCTAGCTTATTCTCTGCTTGAACTCATTTCTACAATCCCTTATCCTCTTTCCAAGTCTAATTTTTGCTTGTTTTTGGATTTAACCCTTCATTTGGTTCTCTTGTGTGTGTTCTGTCTGTCCTCCTCTCTTCTTTCTCCAGTCATTTCTTCTCTACTGCTTCTTATCTCTTTGCCTATGAACTTGGGAGTCTTTCTACTCCTAAAACCTTGCCTTAAAATTACCACCCTGTTAAACTATGAACTATCACACATCTTCCATACTCTGCTGAATTTTTTCTACCAGATGGTTTATAATTACTGATAAATTTTTCTTCCTACTACCTATATTCCGACTTCTATCTACTTAAACTATTTTCTTAATTTTTACATTTTGGCTAATTTGCCAAAATCAACAGCCTTATTCATTGATGTGCACTAAGGAGCTCACTCTTCATTATGTTGCTTTCTCAATTTTTATTTCCTCTTTCTCCCTCTCCCTTCCTACACCCCCCCCACCTTCCCACCTCTCTCTTCTGAGTTTTCTACCTCAGTTATCCCAGGTTGGAGGACCTTGCCACTCAGTGTGGCCATGGAAGAAGTATGACCCAGGAATTTGTTCTAAATCTAGCATTTCTGGCTCCACCTCAGGCCTAGTGAATCTGCATTTTAATAACATGCTCAGGTGATTCCAATACACATAAAGCTTGAGAAGCATTACTCTAAGAGTCCGCCCTTGGCTATATTCTTTAACATCTCTTGTCTCTATTCTTTCCTACCTTCTCTTTATCCCTGATGGTTTTGTCCAAACTCTAAGCATTCTAAGCAAAAATCCCAGAATCTATTCCTCTAACCATAAGCTCCTTCCATCTTGTACATTATGCCCCCATTTTCAAGAAGTTTTTGAACATCTATTTTGTGGTTTTGTTGTTTTTGTTTTTCCAGTACTAGGGATTGGACCAAGGGATGCCCTACCATTAAACTACATCCCCAGCCTTTTAATTTTTTTTATTTTGAGACAGCGTCTCATGAAGTTTCCACTGGTGGCCTCAAACTCATGATCTTCCTGCCTTAGCCTACCAAGTTGCCTGGGATTACAGGCAAGCATCAGTGCCCAGTTGCTACATTTTAAAAAAGCATATGTGTGTGTGTGTGTGTGTGTGTGTGTGTGTGTGTATGTATATATATATATATTGTCAGTGGACCTTTATTTTATTTATGTATTTATGTGTGGTGTGGAGGATTGAACCCAGTGCCTTACCTGTGGGAGGCAAGTGTTCTACCACCAAGTCACAACCCCAGCCCAGTTGTTACTTTTTTTTGGTACTGGGGATTGAACTCAGGGGCACTCGACCACTGGGTCACATCCCCAGCCCTTTTTTGTATTTTATTTAGAGACAGGGTCTTACTGAGTTACTAAGTGCCTCGCCATTGCTGAGGCTGGCTTTGAACTCACGATCCTCCTGCCTCAGCCTCCCAAAGTGCTGGGATTACAGGCATGCGCCACCACACATCAGGCCCGGCCAGTTGTTACATTTTTAATGAACAATGTATTACAATCAAAGGAGGTCTTGACTTCTTCTAAAAACTGTTCTTTCTTCTCTATCTCATTAATGAACACACTCTCAGGAGCTCTGGATTATTTTTTAAATTAATTTTGATTCTTCTCTGCAATTAACCTTCACTTGATAAAGCTTATAATCTTTTTTTTTTTTTTTTTTTTTTTTTTTTTTTTTTTTCATTGTGGTACTGGGAGTTGAGCCCAGGGGCACTCTACAACTACATACCCAGTACTTTTATTTTTTTTTTTCTTTTCAGAGATCATACTAAATTGCTGAGGCTGTCCTCAAACTTTCAATCCTCCTGCCTCAGCCTCCTGAGCAGCTGCAATTATATGCACCATCATGCCCAGGTAAAGTTCTATCTTTAAATGTCTTTTGCATTTTTATTACTTAAGAAACATAAATGAACAAATAGGTAAATTAGATAGATAATGGATATATACACAGATAGACATAAACAGATAAATACATGCATACGTATATATGTGTATAGATCATACAGATATAGCTATATAATCACATATGAGAGCTATATAATCACTCATTCCAAGAACTTTACAAATATAATCCCATGTAAACTTGCCTTTGGAGGCCAGGATGTAGCTTAGCAGTAAAGTGACTGTCTAGCATGTATGAAGTCCTGGGTTTGATCCCCAGCATGGGGGAGTAGAGGAAGGAGACAGTCTTTGTTCCACAAGGCTCTTACAATCATATCCTCTATTTAGACTTTGGTTCCTTTTTACCTGGCTCTCTGCCCTTTATCAACTCTCTGGTTGCCTGCCTGCCTGCCTGCTTACTTCTACATTTTCCCTACCACAGGACATGAAGAACACTCTATGATGAAAATCCTGACTAATATTTACATAGCACTTTCTAACTTTCAGAGTATTTTTACATAGATCATCTTATTTAACCCTCACAAAAAACTATGACTAAGGTGTTATTTAAATCTTTTAAAAAATAAGTAAAATGGGACTCCAGGTATTTATATGATTTGCTCAAAACCCACATCTGACTCCTTACACTTCTCCTGTATAGCTTTCTCTTCCAAAAGGAGATGAGAGTCAGTTAACAAAACAAAAAAAATATTAATGTCTTCTAATTACCTATAGAGTGAAGCAACCTGCCTTTCCAGTTTTAACTCCTCCACATCGTATTCTACAATTACTCATCATCCCCAGAATGTACCAGTGTGCGTTCCCAACTCTGCTCTTGTGCACACTGTTCCCACCACCTACGATATCCTTTTCCCCATCATTATGTGATAAAACTGTACCTATCACTCAAGGTCCTGCTCAAATGACCTTGCCTCTATGAAGCCCTTTCCTGATCAGCTACTACAGGCTTCTGAATGCCTTTTCTCTCTTACGAGAAAAGAGTATTGCTTTTAGAGTTCACGTTCCTCAGTTTCTGTCCTGGCTGTGCCATGTATGAGCCATGGGCTTCAGTTCCTATCAGTAAAATGAGAATGGCAATTGTACTTAGCTCATCATCTTATGATGAAATGCCAAGCACAGTTGCAGCAGATCTACAGTAGTGGCCAAAATGACGAGGTTTCTGCAGCTGTGAAGCTTCCTTTCAGAGGGAGAAATAAGCAATAACTGAGTAAAAATCAATATTGATGTATGATATCTTAGCTGATCATTTACTTAAAGGCCCTCTGAGAAATGAAGAATGATAAACAGAGTTTGGTCCATTCAATACACTGGAGGAAGAATGTCCCAGCAGAAGTAAAAACCATGTACAAGTGCCAAGAACCGTGGTGCATGCCTGTAATCTCAGCGGCTCTGGAGGCTGAGGCAGGAGGATTGCCGAGTCCAAAGCAGCCTCAGCAAAAGCAAAGCCTTAAGCAAGTCAGTAAGATCCTGTCTCTAAATAAAATACAAAATAGGGCTGTGGATGTGGCTTAGTGGTTGAGTGCCCCTGAGTTCAATCTCTGGTACTCGAAAATAAATAAATAAATAAATAAATAAATAAATAAGTAAGTAAGCACGCAAATAAATAAATAAATAAAGCAAGTATGTACAAAATGTACAAAGGCTAGAAGGATAATAAATAAATAAATAAAAGCTAATATGTTTGCAGAATTGCCATGACAGAAGCATAGGAAGTGAAAGGTAGTAAAAAAATTAGGCAAAATTGGAAAGAGAAACCAGGCATCTCATGAAGCATGGCAAAAAGATTTGACTGAATTTATATTAAAATGGGAAGTATTGAAACATTTTTAAGCAGGCAAACAATGAGGTAAAATTTTCCTTTTTAAAAGAATGCTCTGGGGCTGGAGTTGTGGCTCAGCAGTAGAGCTCTTTCCTGTACATGTGAGGCACTTGGGTTGGATCCTCAGCACCACATAAAAATAAACAAATAAAATAAAGGCATTCTGTCCATCTACGACTATAAAAATTTTTTTTAAAAGAATGCTCTGAAGAACAAGAAAGAGGAAGAGAGGGAAGGGCAGAGAAGAGAAGGGAGAAAGGAAAGAGGGATACTCTGAAGTTTGTAGAAATGAAATAACTAGGGCTAGAGATGTAGCTCACTGGTAGAGTGCTTGTCTAGCATGTTCAAGGCCCTGGGTTTGATCCCCCTAACATCACAACAACAGCAGCAACAAAAAAGAAATTAAATAACTGTGTTCAGACATCAGCATATTGGCAGGTAAGAAATAATGGTCTTCCATACTATATCCTCTAAAGATGACAGCACCAACATAGTCCAGGCAAATGCTCTTTTTACAATATGATGTTGGCAGCCGGGCGCGGTGGCGCACGCCTGTAATCCCAGCACTTTGGGAGGCTGAGGCAGGAGGATCGCGAGTTCAAAGCCAGCCTCAGCAATGGCGAGGCACTTAGTAACTCAGTGAGACCCTGTCTCTAATAAAATACAAAAAAGGGCTGGGGATGTGGCCCAGTGGTTGAGTGCCCCTGAGTTCAATCCCCGGTACCAAAAAAAAAAAAAAAAAAAAAAAAACAATATGATGTTGGCATTATACTGTCGATCAATGGGGTCTAGGTCCCCTCCCTGTGAATTGAATTGGGGCAATGACTACAGCTCTAATGATATCATGTGACTTTTAGGCTGTCGTAAAAGGCAACTTAGCCCCCATACTGTGTGAAAGGCGAGCAGCAATATGGAAGAGGTGATGAAGGCATTCCAGCCACTGCTCCAAGCAGAAATACCAGCTAATAGCCCAGATCAACTCCTAGACATTTGAAAAAGTAAGACTTCAAATGATTCCAGCCTTCCTTGAGCTACCACAGCTGAGGCAGAATAGATCAGAACGCTGATTTCAGCCAAACTTCAGACTTAGGACCAAATTAAATGTTGTCATTGTTTTAAATCACTAGATTTGGGGGTGATTTGTTGAATAGCATTAGATAAATAGTAACTATGGGTATTAATATCATGTCTGCTATTTGTGTACCAATAGTCTCTCTCACTTTCCTTCTGAATTCCAATTTCCATTTGAGCCGTTAAACACTCGGTTATAAAAACTTACTTCCCCAGATAATTTGTAAAAAGGAATTGGCATGTGATTTATTTCTGGCTAATGAAATATAAATGCCTATGTCCTGTTTAGGAATTCCTGGAAAAGCATTCTATTTCTAACAAAAAGAAACAAACTCAGTTAATAGAACTTTTGCCTTCACCTTTTTCATCCTACTGCTCAGAAATGGAATATGTCTGGAGCCATCTTGCAACAATAAAGATAAAGGTCCAGCTTCATATGTGTGCAACCCATGCAGTCACACAAGGCCCCACACTGTGGTTTAATGATTTATCATAACTATCTTGAATTTTTTTTTTTTTTTTTTTTAGGCAGTAGGGATGGAACCCAGGGGTGCTCTACCAGTAAGCCCCCAGCTCTTTTTTGAGACAGAGTCTCACTTAGTTTCCCAGACTGGCCTTGAACTTGTGATCTTCCTTCCTTGGCCTGCTGAGTTGCTAGTATTACATGCCTGGTGCCATCCTGGAATTCCTAATATTTGAACAAGGGTCCAAATTTTCATTTTACATCAGACACAACAAATTACATAGTCAGTCCTGGTTCTACAGGAAGAAGATTTTGAATTTGAAGGATTTAGTGTTCTTGAAGACTCACTGGAATCTCCCTGGAGATCCACATCAATCCATATTTCTGTACTGGATGCTTCTTGTTATGTAAGAAATATAACCTCCTTTATTTTTTTAACTCATTGCAGCAGAACTCAGTGTTAATGATATACTTTCTTTAGCAATTACTCTTGCCTTCTTAGATCTGGCATAACTGATATTGACATGACCCCTATTAGATCACAGTAATCTGCATAAGAGCTAAGACATTTTTCACTGATCCATGTGTTCTCCCTGGAGCACTGAACAAGGCTTATAATCTAGGCACCAGGTTATAGACAGGACTCCCCTCAAGGAATTTATAATCTACCAGTGACCTCACACACATAAAGAAGTTATTCCATTTAGTACATTATTTAAAATGATAGAGCTAACATGTCCTTTTGGGATGGTAGGTAAAGGAAATCAGTTAATAAACATTTAATAAATATAACTGTTAAACAATAACTAACTGTCCCTTTAGCTTTGCCATTAACACAGAAATATAGTTTGCTTCAATGACTTATTATATCTCTTCATAGCCTATTTAGGAAAACAGACCTAAGCAAGCTTATTTTTTTCCCAAGTCTTAGGACAATATTTGTACTTGCTTCATTTTTGTTTTATTCTGAATTTATAATTTAAAAATAACTACAACTATGGAGACAATAAAAATATCAATAATTGCCAGGTTCTGGGGGTAAGAAAAGATGAACAAGTAGAGCACAGAAGACTTTTAGGGGAGTAAAACTATTCTGCATGAAAGTATGATGATGAATACATGTCATAATCCATTTGTCAAAATCCACAGAATGTACAACACCAAGAGTAAACCCTAATATAAACTACAGATTCTGCTACATGCCTGTAATTTCAGTGACTTGGGAGGCTGTGTTAGGAGGATCGCAAGTTTGAGGCCAGCTTGAGCTATTTTGCAGGAACCTGTCTTAAAATAAAAAATGAAAATGGGCTGGGTATTTGGCTTAGTGGTAAAGTGACGTTGGGTTCCATCTGTAAGAACCACAAAAAAAGAGAAAAGAAAAAAGCCCCTACGGATTCTGGTTGACAATGATGTGACAATGTAGGTTCATCATTAATAATAAACATATCACTCTGGTGTGGGATGTTGATAAAGAGGTTTTGCTCCAAAAATAGTCTATTTTGAAAAATACAAATTCAAATAAAAATATTGAAGACAATTTCTATAATCGATATATATCACCTTTAAATATATTTGACAAAAAATTTTTCTTGCTAGGTTTGACTATAGTGTTATTTTATTTCTTTACTGTAATTAGATCATATATTATCTTGACAGTGACTTAATCAAAAGGCATTTGAGTTGGCATTTTAATTGCTTGGCCTTTGAAGTCGAACAACCTGGATGAATGAGTTTGGGGCTTTGTAACACCTCTGAACCATAGTTTCCACTTGTAAAATAGGAAAAATAAAAGTCGCTGTATTAGTGGTTGTTTCGAGGGGGAATAAGGCAGAAAATGTGAAGTACCTTAAATATATATACTGAATAAATAGTATAGGTGACTGTTATCAATTCTGGCTACTCATAATCCATTCTGTTCCTATTTTCTACTTAAACAGTACCCCAGTGACTCTCAGACCATGTGATTTTGATGGCTCTAGACCCAAATCAATTTCTGGTAGCACAGTGGATGCATTTTTCAGTCAATCAACTCAACATATTTTCCAGGCCAAGACAATTCACTTCAGGATAGGCAAGTTTCCCAACTCAAAGGAAATGTAGCAAAACTTTGCTGAAACTTTTGAGGACAGAGGCAGATACTCTTTTTCTGGTGGTCTTGAAGCTGAGAATATGTAAGATCTGAAGCTGCTGTAGTCATCACAAAATGAGAAGATAAGAACAGTCCCAGAGATATGGAGAAGAGTAGAGAGCCTGAGAGAAACAGCCTTAATATTATCACCCAAGTCTCAGAAGCTGACTTTCAGTTATATGACCAAATAACTGTCCTTTTTATTTTAGTCAATGGGGACTGAATTTTCTATCCAAAGCCAGAAGAGTTCTAACTGACTCAGCTATTATTATTGATGAAATTTTATTAACATATAATACACAAAGCCTAGGAATATATCTTAATGATAAAGTGCTTGCCTAGCATGAGCAAGGCCCTAGGTTTGATCCCCAACATAATAATAATAATGATAATAGTAATAATATATGTATATATATATAAACTGAAGAATCAGAAAAACAATAATTACTCATAATTATACCAACCTTGCAACTATTTTTGCAGTTTGCATATTACCTCAGAAAAATTGAAATAGAGGTGAACTCCCTTAACCCAAGAAGAGGCACATATGAAAATCCAATAGGCATATACGTAATCTTCCTAAAATGGGGAACAAGGTAAGGGTATATTAATCAGGGTTTTCCAGTGAAACAGACACACGAGAGAATGAGAGAGAATTTATTATAAGGATGTGGCTCACAGGATTATGAAGGATTTGAAATCCCACAATATACTCTCTGGAAGCTGGAGACCCAGGAAAGCCAGTGGTCAGAAGGACTGAAGGGAGCATATGGTGAAAATCTCAGTCCCAAAGCAGATGTGATGAAATGTCCCAGCTCAAGAGTGAAGCAGAATAAAAGGGAGGAAGCCAGGCATGGTGGCACACACCTCATCCCAGTGACTCAGATGACTGAAGCAGGAAGATTCCAAGTTTGAGGCCAGGCTGGGACCCTGTCTCAAAATAAAACTAAGCGAATCCCTGGGTTCAATCTCTGGTTTAAAAAAAAAAAAAAAAAAAAAAAGGCTTAAAGATAAATTTGACTAAAGAAGTTGAAAACCTGTACACTGAACACCACAAAATATAGCTGAGAAAATTTTAAAAAGACCTAAGTACACAAAGAGATACGTGCCACTTTCCCAAATTGGAAGAGCAGCTGTTGTTACAATGTCATTTCTTTCCAAATCTCTTTGTAGATTTAAGACCTCCTAATAAAAATCCCAGCAGGTTACTTTGTAGAGGTGGCAAGCTGATTTTAAAATACATATGAAAGCACAGACAGAACAAATGAGAAAAAACAAAAAACAAAAGCAGAAAGCAGTGTATGTATGTGTGTGTTAAATATTTTCTTAGAAGTAATTTCTAGGAGTAGAATTAGTGAATAAAAGGCCAGGAGTATCTTTAAGAAAACCAACATATCATTAAAGTAAATTTTGTGCTCAAAAATCTTTCAATTGTTAAGTATTTTTAAAGTAAATTAGAAATTTATAAGAGCGTGAGAAATGCCTGAGTGAGTTGACCCTTTGAAGGCCAGGTGAGAATGAAATGGGATGGATGAGATTACTTGCTGGTGACATATATTATAGACAAGAGAAAATTCCCTAATTTAATAAATGAATTAACAGCCAGCCATGGTAGTTCATGTCTGTAATCCCAAATATTGCGAGGCTGAGACAGGAGGATTGCAAGTTCAAAGTCAGACTGGGTAACTTAGCAAGACCCTGTCTTCAAATAAAATAAAAAATCAATTAATTGACATTCTACATTAATTAATTAATTGACAATTAGTAGTAAATTTATGAAGAAATAAAAGTATTTTCTATTATACATGTTTTATAAGTATTTGATGTCAATATATATGCTTTAATAGAGCAAATTGTAACTAACTTAACATCAAGTTTTAGAAGCTTCAGAAAATACATTGAATTGAGAATCTGCTGATATAAATTTTAATTCTGGATTTGTCACTAGCCGGCTAGTTAATTTTGGGCAGGTAACTTCATCCCTCCAGATGTTAGCCTCAATAATTTTCCAAAAGTTATTTTTTAATATTTATTTTTTAGTTTTAGGTGGATACAATATCTTTATTTTATTTTTATGTGGTGCTGAGGATCAAACCCAGTGCCTCATGCATGCTAGGCTAGCACTCCACCACTGAGCCACAACCCCAGCCCTCAGAAAGGTGTTATTGAAGGGCTGTTTTTACATTTTTACCACAGATTCTATTTATTAATATTTCATTGTTGTTATATTTTGAGCAACTTTCATTCATTTATTCTCTATAGATTCCAACTCCTCATAATTTAATATGTTTATTAGAGAATATTACCATGAGATTATTTTATTTGCATCCAAGGAATCAAGGGATCTAAAATGGTTTTCCTTTTCACCATCAGGGACCAGTGAAGAAGGGATTAACAACATGTCTCAACCACTGGTTATGAATACTTCTGCTTTTCTTCTTCCCACAGTCCTCCAAAATGTAGTCTCTGCTACACCACCTACAAGAAATACCACCATTATTTCTCTCTAATGATTTCCAGAGCAGTCAAGAATATTAGAGGATATGTTACATAAACTAAATAAATGGTCAGTTATCTAAACCAAAATAACAAGTTCAAGTCCACCAACTGCCCTTGTTCTAGCTGTAACTGAAAAACTTCCTTCCAGATTTTTGTTAAGTCTAATTCTTTTCTTGCTGGAAGAAATAGTAGGATCATAATGATCTTAATCCAAAAAGAACTCTTTTAAGCTACCTCTTTTCAGTGCAGAAAGCCAAAATTCAAAATTATAAGTAACAAGAATAAAATTTCACAAAAAAGTACTTTGTCCTTTAGCTATAAAGAATGAGGTAACTTTACCTTATTCTGCCAAGACAAATCCCAGGTAAAATATCCTCCATCCTTTATGAAAAATCCAGCGGGGGTATGGCTTAGTGGAAGAGTACTTGCCTAGCCCATGTGAGGCCTTGGGTTCAATCCTAGTACTGCAAATAAATAAATAAACTAATAAATAAATAAAAAATAAAAAGAGATAGAAAGAGATGTGTCCAAAGTTATAAGGGGTTGAGGTCTATAGCCCCCCTGTACCCGGGATGGACCTCTTCTGTCTACCAAAAGAGGCCACAGGGGCCTACCTCAACGATGAGACTGGATTGGGAAAGTAAAGGCCGCCAACGCCCCCCGCCCCACCCCACCCCCCTCTCCCCCTTCATAAGACTCAGAGCCACCGGGGAGCCCAGTCAGTAGAATGCCGGAACTTGTTTATTGAAGGGGTGCACAATGCTTTATAGTGGGCCACAGCCAGTCAGTGACCAGCACGGCAGTTCTGGTTCTCACAGCCACGCACCCTGCTTAGCCTAGGTCAGGTAACAGGGTGTGGTAATGTGGCAAGCAGCCAGAAAGCCAGAGCTTTTCCACCCCCTAGGCAGACAGTGTAAGGTCCCAACAGAGATGGAATTTCTCCTCTGAAGATCATACTCTTGGGTTTATGACATTAAGAGATTTTCTTTCCTCCTGCATTATTCTGAAGCACACATTGGTCCAAATGACCTGCTAATTTTTTGCCTGTGTGTGTGTGTGTGTGTGTGGTGTGTGTGGCCATTCTGAGATATAAGTATCACAAAGTTAAAGAAAATTCCAGGTGTAGTCTCATGTTATCCAATTACTTTAGCATTCTCAAGAGCATCAAGACCCTAGCTCTAGCTAGAATTTGAACTCTGTCCTTCAAACCAATAGATTCAGTCTTTGACCCAAGTCGCTTCCCTTTAGTTTTTTAATACAAATTATGTTTTTGATGACCACCTGACCAAACAGCATAGTTTGCGTACCATAAATGTTGCCCTTTGAAAACCTTGATCCGCTTGTCCAAACACATGAGCTGAATCTCCATACTGATACGCCACTGTTATTCTGAGTGCCATCCTTATCTGTTCTTTTAAATGGTTCTTCCCATCCTTGATCTTTCCTAGTAGAAAGTTAACTCATATTTTATCCCCTAAGTTTCCCTCTGAACACTTAAACTTTTGTGTTTCACAGACATTTCCACTCAGGCTTCAATCTTAGCTATAAGAGTATAAAATCTTTCAGATCTCAAATGTTTTACTTTGAATCTTTTACTTTGTAGTACTAAAACTGGAAATAAATAAGTTATGTATACCCAAATTCTCAAATATGTCTGCTGCTTTCTGTTGAAGTCTTTCAAATTCAGACATTTTGTAAATAGTGTGAAATGCTTCGTCTTCCTTCACTGTCACTGTAATCAAGTGGTATCTAGTCTTCCACACTCGGGGTGGCTGAGCAGAACAAACAAATGTCTTTAACTTACAATCTGTCTTAGATGGCAGTAATGTGGAAAGAGTATGAAGTGACAACTTGTGGAGAAATGTAAAATATGAAAATGATATGAGGGGCAATATAAAAAGCTTAAATTATTAATACTATCATGTGTTTGCAATAGGGTTCATTAAGAAGAAATACTTGATATATTTGCAGTGTTGCTGAAATCTTCCCTGACTACTGTATACTAAATTTTCAGAGAGGATTCTGGAACTGTTTTAGTATACTAGGAATTCACAAAAAATTATTTCATGCAAAAAGAATACAAACTGACAGCTCTGAGTGTTATATCACACTTAAGTAAAAACAAAGGCAGCACTGCCTGGTTGTAGCAGTACTTTTATTTGACACTTTGAAATACCTGGCTTAAAATGAACTAGTGTGCTGGCCAACAAAAAGCAAAAGAGCGTGAAAAGTGGTGGGGCAATGAAAATGAGTAAGAGCAAGACATTTTCAGTTCAACTGTTTTGTTTTATTTTATGGTCTAACACCATAAAAGCAACAAAGTGTAAAACTATATTGTACAAAACTATATTATTTGCCATGAGATTCTATATGATTCTACAATAAGTATCATAATCTAGTCCTTCCTCAAGAAAGATATATGAGTTCTATGTTTAAGCTAAAGAACCTACAAAGTCAATGTATCAATAATCTATTTAGTGGATTTAATGCATTTTAGTATTCAGATTTCCATCATCCTCTTAATAAGCAATCAATCCTTCTATGATTGTCTTAGAGAGTATAAAACCCCGAAGTATGACACTTTAACAAGCTAAGACCTCTGAATTAAAAGAAATTAAAAGGCATAGGTAGGCAGCCTTGAATCAAGGTTTCTCCAGCCTTCTCTTGTTTCTCCTTCTACCCCAAGCACAGAGAAGAACTACTCTCCAAAATTATCTTTCAACCGAAAGACCAGATCTGCCAAAAAGGCACACAATTGCTTTTGATTCCCTCCCTAAGATTTCATAAACCAGGAAAGATTAAACTCACATTACAGGAAGGAAGATTGAAGACTGTCATCACACCTAGACAAACTGTCACAAGCTATTTCATGTTCTTCAGTCCATTCAACTTTGAGAGAATCATTTACAAAGTATTATCTATTGTGGGCCCATTGAAGTCCCCTGAGAATAATTTACACCTTAAAATTGCCTATGTTCCCTACTCTCCCTCCCCATTATGAAAAAGGACGTTACTTTCCTATATGTGCATATGAAACACGAGCAATGTAATTCCACATCATGAAGAATGGAAGTTATACTCCATATATGTATATGTCAAAATACATTCTACTGTCATATATAACTAATAAGAACAAATAAAAAATAAAATTTTAAAAAGGGCATAGAAATTCCTAAATCCCATTGGGTCACTGAGTAATCACCTTTCTGGGATTTTTCCATATACATATACATTATTTCCATATACATATGACTTTCCTCCAGTTAATCAGTCTATAGTCAGTTCATCTTAGCAAACCTTCAGTGAGCAAAGGGAAAATTTCCTGCATCCCTTCACCCCATTTTTCATATTTCGTTCACTTCCTTTAATAAGCATAAGGTATCCAGAGAGATACTTTATTTTCTCTTCCTCTCCATTCATGCTTCCTTTGTCTTCTTCATCTATGCCTTGTATTTCAAATTCTGTAGTTCCTTCCTCTTTATTTTAATCAACCACTGTCCTGGAAAGCATCTTCTTAATTCTTTTGCGCTCATCAGATCCTCTTATTCAAAGCTGAGCAGGGAGCAGAATTTACTGAAAGTATATAAAGAATCACACTGCAGAACAATAGAAAAAATAACTTGAAAACAAATACTAGAAATAACTCAAAACATGGGAAATTTTAAGAACAACAAACCCAGTCCCTTTAATAAAGTGAATAACATCATGAGAACCAAAAAAGTTTGGAAAGAAGGAAGTCTTCTCTACATTAAGAGGACATGAAAGCAGAATATTCAAATGTAATGTGTGAACTTTGTTTGAATTCTCATTTAATCAACCAAATGTCATAAAGAAATTTTTGAGGCAACTAGGGACATTTTAAGATGCTAGGCAAGTGCTATGGGCCAGCACCAGGACATTTTAATATGGACTGAATAGCTGCAAATGACAAAATGATATCAAGAAATTGCTATTAATTTTAACTCTCACAATGATTTATATTGGGTAACATGAAAACAAAAATCTTTTCTAAACAAATTGAACAATGAAGCATCATTAAAATCTTGAATCTTCAGATAAAGAGATGATAATGCAAACTGCTTTCCTTCTGTTCATCAATTGGAGCAAAATAGTACCCGGCACAGGTACAGAGCTTCTCAACATTCATAAGTAAACTCCTACGGAACACTTTACATGCCTTCTTGGCTTCCATTAACAACCACAAAATTGTCCTATGAAGCTTTTAATTTCAATATAATTCAAACCATACTCAATTGCTATTAATTTTTGTAGGTATAAAAATGGTATTAAATTATGTCATTTAAAAAGTTCATATTTTTTAGAGACACATTTTAAAGTACATAGAAGTAAAATGTCAGGGTTTCTGAAAATTGTTTTCAAATATTTAGAAAAGGAAGAAGAGATTAAGCATGTGTGGCACAATCTTGGTAACTATCAAATTTTGAAGGATATGGGGGCTTCATTGTGCTATGTTCCCTCTTTTTGTGCATGTGTAATTTTTTTTCATTTCATATAATTTTAAAATTTAAAAATAAAAAGCACATATTCCTGTTTTTAGGACTCTTGATAAATCCTGAATCTTAGAAAATTGTATTAGTGTCTTCTCCATTCAAAAATCGGTCCAATTCGAGCCGGGCGCAGTGGCGCACGCCTGTACTCCCAGCACTTTGGGAGGCTGAGGCAGGAGGATCGCGAGTTCAAAGCCAGCCTCAGCAATGGCGAGGCACTTAGCAACTCAGTGAGACCCTGTCTCTAAATAAAATACAAAAAAGGGATGGTGATGTGGCCCAGTGATCGAGTGCCCCTGAGTTTAATGCCCGGTACCACACACACAAAAAAAAAAAAAAAAAAAAAAAATCAGTCCAACATATTTTGGATAGACTTGATTTAATCTTAAGACTCTCACAACCTAACCTACAGACCATTTCCAATCTTCTAATGCCCACTTATTTCCCATCCAGACAATTTAGAATTATCCTCACTTATTCTGGCAATTGTCAGAGAGCTGATGTCCATAAACAAAATGTGTTTTCCTGTAATTTTCATGTATCTCCCCTTTCTCCACAGGCAAAATTTATCATTCTTCTATTGCATTTCTATAGAATTAAAAAAAAAATAACTGCATTGAAACACTGACAAAAGAATCATTCTTAAATTTAAGTCCTAAATTTAATTACAAACAGCTGGAGTATGGAAGGAAATAAAGATAGGGTAGGTTAATCAACAACATATGTTTTAGTCAGCTTTTACACTGCTATGACTAACAGACCTGACCCAGCACATTGTAGAGGAGGAAAAGTTTATCTGAGGGCTCACAGTTTCAGATCAATCCATAGACATTCCTCAGGGCTCGAGGTGAGGTAGAACATCATGGTGGAAGAGTGTAGTGCAGAAAAGCAGCTCATATGATGATCAGGAAGCAGAGAGAGAAAGACTCCTCTCTCCAGATACAAAATATATACCCCATAGCCATGGTCCAAATGAACCACTTCCTCCAACCACACCCCACCTGCCTCCAGTTACCACTCAGGTAATCACATCAGGGATTAAATTGCTGATTTGGTTAAGGCTACAACCCAATCATTTCTCCTCTGAACCTTCTTGCATTGTCTCACACATGAGCTCTTGGAGGACACCTTACACCCAACCATAACAGCATGCTACAGACCTAAAGAATAAAGACAATTTTACATTCTTGAATGTATATTAAAACTTTAACTAAAATCCCAGGCACACTCCTGAAATCTCAGCTACTTGAAAGGCTGAGGCAGGAGGATTGTAAGTCCAAGGCCAGCCTCAGAAACTTAACAAGACCCTATCTCAAAATAAAAAATAAAAAGAACTGGAGATGAAGCTAAGTGCTAAAGCACCCTGGGTTCAATCCACTGTACAAAAAAAAAAAAAAAAAAAAAAAAGTCTTATGGTGATTCCCTAGGTGCCATTGCTTATTGCTTGCTAGCCCATCCAATTTAGAAACAATGATTGCTTCAACTTACAGATGTCCTCCTATATCAAAAGCCTTCCCACTTCAGATTATTATTAATAGCCAGACCAGATTCAATGTAAATAATTTGTTCCTTCCTTTTCAAAATTTTCATTTTGAAGTATTCTGGCTTGATAGATCCTGCAGACACTGCTAATAGTTATGAGAACTTGTCCCAAGACAGGAACATTGGCTTTTCTAGTGCTTGTTTTTTTTTTTATTTTTTTATTTTTCTGGTTAGCATCTGTAATGGTTTAATAAACTCTTTTAGTTCAGAGACCTCTTGGTCTCAGGAGTTTGGGTTTTTCAGCACTAAAATTATGTGCTAATATTATTATTTCACTTTACTCTTTCCTCAAGTAAATTGTAAGCACCTTGAAGACGGTTAAATTAGTGTCCACTCAACTGGGCACTCAGATATTCAATCAAATATTATTCTGGGTGTTCCTGTAAGGATGCTTTTGAATAAAATTAACATTTGAATGTTTAATTGGTTGAGCAATGCAGATTGCCCTCTGTGATGTAGGTGGGATTCATCTAATCAATGGAAGGCCTGAATAAAACAAAAAATGCTGTCTTCCCCCCAAATGAAAGAGATATCTTTCCTTTTAGATTGCCCCCATACTGGGATATTGGCCTTTCCAGTACTTCAAACTCCAACTGGAGTTCTTCCTAGGTCTTAAGCTTGCCAGCGATTGCACTAGAGATACACCCTGGGCTCTCCTCATTCTCAGGCAAGAACTATCCCATTGGCTCTCCTGGATCTCCAGCTACCTGACTCATCCTACAGATCTTGGGACCTGCCAGCCTCTATCATTGCATGAGTCAATTCTTTCAAATAAATCATTTTTTTTATATATATATATATATATATATATATATTTTTTTTTTTTGGTTCTCTTTCTCTGGAGAACCTGATGAAAACAGAAAATGTTATCTTATGCATTTCTGAGGATCCAGAACTTGGTACATGCCTGAAATAAAGTAGGTGCTTCTTTTAAAGGTCTAGTGAATTATTTGGTATTTTAATACAGTACTTTTACAGTCTCCTATGTGTAAGACTTAAATCTGATTATAGTTTGTGTATGAAAGTAAAAGTTGGACTCTAAGAAAAAGAAAAGTTTAGAAAAGTTGGGTTCTGCATTGATATGAGAAAAAGTGAATTCCTTGCTTTTTAAAAAAATGCAACTAGAAAGTTAGCCAACTAAAAGAAGGAAACTACTACTACTAGACTAGATTAGAATTAATATAATTAATTAATATAATATAATTAATATTATATTCTTTATTGATCTAAACTTTTAAATTTCTTCACACATCTATCCTTTTATCAATCTGATTTTTAACTTTCTCTTCATGGACCATGAAACTGGCTCCTCCTCACGTGTCTCCCAGGCTCTGGCCTCTCACTCTTCTCATCTTTCCCAGTAGCAACTATAGGTAATTATTCCTCATACATTGGTTTTCTGTTGGCCCCAAATTTTCAGCAGCTCTCCACTATCTATACCCTTTACCCTGGTATTCAAGTTGCTCACAATTTAATCCACTCTGCCTCTTCAGATTTATCTATTATCAATCAAATCCTCTGACCTTCTTATAATGTTGATTAATGTACCTGTCTTTGATATACACTGAACTAAATTTACTCCAGTTTGTAAAACACATTCTTCCCTTACTCTTAGCCAATCCAAATTATCTCAGGGACCAGTAGAGAAAGCATTAAGTTTGGAGTTATGAAACCTTGGTTCTAATATTTTCCAATATCACCATGTTCTGAGACATGGGACAACTATGTAAATTAACCCTTTTGGAACTCAATTTCTTTATCTGCATGACAATGGGGAAAGATAAAATTATCTCAAGTTCTTTTTCAATTAAAAAATCTTTACTTTTTAGTATAACTTGTCATTAATTCAACAACAGTTCTTGAGGGTTTGTTATAAAATATAAGCATCTGCTCTCTGAATCTAACCTTAACTTTCACCACCTCATCTCTAACACCTGGATTTGCTGACTCAAGTACATTGATTTTCTATGCTATTCATTTGAGGTGTGGGAACCCATATATATATATATATATATATATATATATATATATATATATGTACATATATATATATGTGTGTGTGTGTGTGTGTGTGTGTATGCACAACATGTATACACACACACATTTTATGCCTTGTCATACTAAATACAAAATTAGCTTCTTAATAGCAGGCAATTATGCAAAGCAGATCCTTGTAAGATAAAGTTCTCAAACTCTGAAGAGTACAACCTGAGACAATTATTGAGAAATGTTGAAACCCAAGTCAACCATCCTCCAATTCTGATTCAGTAATTAGTAACCTACATTGTAATAAGGACCACCTTCCCTGCCCCATGTTTCTGAGTCATGTGATATGGGGACCATGCTTTAAGGAAAGACTGTTTCACTTGTATGTAGCACACTTTTTTTTTTGCTTACACTTAGCATAGGCTCAAACATTTTTTCTTTTAAATCTTCTTTTAATTCTAAGGGATAGGTACACTTGCATTGACAAAGATCTAAAATAGAAAATGACTCATTAGGAATGGGTAACTGTAAAAGAGTCTGCCCGTATTAACAAAAACAATACCCAGGAGGAAAGAAAATGGGGGAGTGCTTAGAAAATTGAAGAGACAGTATAAGATGCTTCCTGATAGGTCAGTTACAACTGTAAAAGATATCAGCTAAAATTCTTAACAAAAAAAGGCCAAATGTCAGAATGAGCTGGTACTTCACAAGGGGCTGTTTAGCTAAATTCAGAGACTATTCAGATCCCTGCTGCGTGCTGCTGAAGACAAAAGCAAAACCTTCAAAATCTCATTCTGTTTTCACTCTTTAATCCAAAGGAAGCAACCCTGATTAAGAAAACAACAACAACACATACTGAGGAGGGCAGTTTAAAAAAAAGAGGAGTGGTAATTTTGAGTGGATTTATCTCTCTCTAGCTCTAGCGTCTTTCATAAATTTAGGGTGTATTGTCAATAATCTCTGAGGAAATATTTAAAATAAGACAAATAGCAAGAACTGGCAAGTATGACATGTCCTTATTTTGAAAGAATTAAAAGGGTGAATTCTGAAAACTACAGACTTGATCTTGAGCTTTTTCAAGATTTTAGCACAGATTATTAAACACATTGCCAGCGTTTAGTGGGGAAGAGATGAAGATTTTGAGGATTTAGGTGTATCAAGAACAATAATGCCAAGTTGCAAGTTTTAATTGACAGATCAGAAGATGATGAAAGAAGTTATTACTAATGATTTTGACGAGGTGTTTGACAAACTAATGATATTCTTATGAATAAGATATTTTAAAAGTATTTCTTTAAGGTCAGTTCAGAGTTAGTTGACTAATTTTTCTCAGACATGAGTAATCAATGAGGCCTCTGCAGCTTTTTGGTGATTTACACTCATGTAACAAATACTTATTGGCCAAGCATGGTGGCACATGCCTGTAATTGTAGTGACTTCGAAGGCTAAGACTGGAAGGTTGAAAGTTTGGGGCCAGCCTCAGCAAGTTAGCAGGACCCTCAGTAACTTAGTGAGTCTCCATCTCAAAATAAAAAGTAAATAGGGCTGGCAATGTAGCTCAGTAGTAAAACATCCCTGGCTCAATCCCCAGTGCCCCAAAACCCAAATACTTATTGAACACTTTACTACTTATCAGGAATTTTTCTAGATAGTGGGTATCCAACAGTGAATAAATCAAAGTCTGCTCTCAAGAAAACTAGTAAAAGGAGACAGATAATATACAAGTAAACAAATATGTTCTATATCAGGTTTTGGTGAGACAAAGAAAGAGTGGAAGTTAAAAAAGAGTAACTGGGGAATGTTTCCTTTAAAGGCTGGTCAGAGAGGCTGATAGGATCTGGGAATAACTGAGCAGAAACTGAAGGAATGATGGAATGAGTTGTGTAATTATCAAAGGAAAGAATATTCCAGATAGCAGGAACCCAAGAATAAGGGCCAGAGATGTAATCTTGCTTGGCCAAGAGAATGCATCATATGCAGAATCATGGTTCCCCAAAGATGTTCATGCCTGTATTAGTCCATTTTGCATAACTATAACAAAATACCTGAGGCTGAGAACTTTATAAAATAAACAAGTTTATTTAGCTCATAGTTCTGGAATTTCAAGGTTCCACATCTGAAGATGGCCTCCTTGCTTGCAGAGTCTGGAAGCAGTGCATGCCACTACATAGCAAGAAACATGGAGTACACGTGTATGTATATGTCCTCTGCTCTCTCTCCCTCGTCTTATAAAGTCACCGGTATTCAACCATGGTGCTTCATTCCAATCCCCACCCAAAGGCCCCATCTATAAACACCATATCTGAACTAAGTTTACACCCTCTTTCCATCTCACAAGGGGATTAGTTGAGTGAGGGGACATACTCAAGCCATATTCAAACATTAGTAATGTCCTAATTCTTGGAACCCATGAATTTATTATATTACATGGCAAAAGAACTTTGCAGATGGAATTAGTGTTTCAGAATTTAAGAAAAAAAATGATTATTTTAGATAATCCCATCTAATCACAAGAACTTGAAGACAGAGAACTTTCTTTGGCTGCAACAAGAAAAATTCAGCAGCAGGAGAAATTAGAGATTCCAAATATGAGAAGGACACCACACAGTTACTGGCTCTGATATGTAGTGTCCTGTAGGCAAGGACCAGAGAGAATCCTGTAATAGGTTAAGAGTATCCCCTAGACACTCTGTTCTCAGTTGTACCAACTCAAGACACTGGATTCTTCCAACAATCAGAGAAAACAGCTGAGCCAATCCAGACTTACAGTACTGTGAGATAATAAATTTATATTGTTTTAAGCTGCTAATTGTGTGGCAATCTATGATCATTTGTTATGCCAGCAATAGCAAACTAATAAAGACCATAAAGATAAGAGAGGAATAGGTAGGAGCTGAGGTGAGAGAGGTAGGGAACATGAGTTGGAAAAAGAAAGCAAATGAGGAAATAGCTACCATGGGGTCTTGTAGACCTTGTAAAGCCTTTGTCTTTACAATGGGTGAAAATGGGGAGTCAACAGGGCTTTGGAGCTGAGGCAAGACAGGATCAGACTTATATTATAGAAGGATAGTTATGAACTACCCTGTGTAGAATCCAGCTGGACCGATGTTGGCAATAGGTCAAGCAACAGTTAGAGAAACCATAATGAAGATGGAAATGATCAGCTTCAGATTATATTAGGTTGAACTATATAAGATTGCTACTAAAGTGGGTCAAGAGAGTTGAAAACCAAAAGATGAGTCAAGAGATTGTTCATGGATGGCTTATGGGGTGGTGGGGAAAGAGAGGAGTCACTGTTGACTCAAATCCTGACCTAAGCCATGGGTAAGAGTCATGCTGAGATGGTGAAGAGTGAAGGAGGAGCAAGTTTAGTGGAAGTTAGGGGACAGGGACAAATATGGGTTCATCTTGGAACATGAAAGTATGAAATAACTATCATACAGCTAATAAGAGATGTTCACTGAACTGTTAGGTACAGTGTGGAGTTCGGAGGATTGTCTGAAGCTGAAACTATTCATGCAGGAGTCCTTTCATATAGATGGTTTTCAAAGCCATGAGGTAGCATGTGTGGTGGCATACACCTATAATCCCAGGTACTCTGGAAGCTAAGGCTGGAGGATAGCAAGTTTGAGGCCAGCCTGCACAACTTAGCTAAACCCTAGCTCAAAAATAAAAAGGCCTAGCGTATAACTCTGTGGTAGAATGACCCTGGGTTCAAACTCCAATACACCCCCTCCACACATAAAACAAAGCCATGAAATGATTGATTTAAACTTGGAGGAAATTAATATAAAGAGAGAAGATTGGTACCCCTTGGCTTACCTCTTTTTGGAAGTCTTTCCTAGACTATAATTTCTTTCTGACTTGTAAATACAAATACATGGAGAATCCCACAAACCAAAACATTTTAAAAATATTTAGCTATGTATTTAATGATGTAACTGCCTTTAAAATAATAAAATTGAATAAAAACCATATGATTGCTGACAACAACATAGTCATCACTTAACTTTAGGTCTTCCAAATTAAACAGATTATATAGTTGAAAAAGCCTAGTGAAATTAGCATAAGCTCCACACCCATATTAAATGACAAATGGCTCATATTCCCAAATTGCTGTCACTCTAAAACGATTTAAAGTCTTAGAATTGTGATCCTTTTTATATAACATTTATGCTGAACATCTGGCAAGAAGTATTATTCTTTCATTTAAGTTCCCCAGCGCCATGAGGATCCAGTATTTACATGTCTGCAGTTAAAAACAAAAGCAAAACAAAACAGAAAATTACCAACCCAACAACTTTGTTCCATTGTCTTCCATACATGATGTCACCATCATGTTTTAGTTGTGGCTAAGGATATAGGTCATAGTTAGTAACTTTCTTCCTGGGGGAAAAAAAAAGATTTTTGAGCACTTCAGATTAATATAAAACTACTGTTATAAATTATCTGCCTTTTAATTATTCCCAGAAATAAAGTCTCTCTCTTTCTCTCTTCTCTCTCTCTCTCTCTCTCTCTCTCTCTCTCTCTCTCTCACACACACACACACACACACACACACACACACTTTTTTAAAAAGTTAACAGAAACCTTCCTGCAAGGAAAAGAAAAACCTGACCTACTTTAATTATCTTCTAAAGCACTCCTATAAGTACCATTACAAAATATTTTTGCCAACCATATCACAAACAATTATTAAGGTACTAACTTCAGTCCATGTTTTAAACTACAACTAGATCGGGGTGTGGTAGGATGATGCTCTTTAGGGTATCATCTCATTGGATCATCTGCTGACAAAGCAGATTTTTAAAGCTTACCCATAATCACTCTAATTAGGCCATCAAGTGTCAGGACTTGCTGTGAGAATTTGTTTAATTCTAGCCATTTCTGTGGTGCAACTTATGTTGCCTGCATTAAAGGAATGACTCTGCCTTCAAAGCAATTTTCTTATGTTTATGGCCTCTCCCCTTCTACCTGTTGTATTGAAAAAGTTGTGAGAAAGGTTTCAAGGTTGCCCTCACAAGTCTATAAAACTTCCTTTCATTTGGGAGCCAGTCATATCCAGACCCTTTTAAAATATCTACACCACTGTTGCCTTTATATATTTTTGTGGTCCTTAATTTATAACACAACTTGCAATATGTAAGACAGATTTTTCCTATCTGTCTTAATCCATTTGTACTGTTTCAATGCAATACCAAAAACTGGGTTGTTTGTACATAACAGAAATTTATTTCTTACAATTCTGGAGGCTGGAAAGTTTAAGATTAAGGCCAGTGGAATTGTTGTCTAGTGAAGGTTGTTCTCTTCCTCTAAGCTGGCACTTTACTGCTGCATCCTCTGGAGGGAAAAAAATGCTGTACCTTCACTTAGAGGAAGATAAAAAGGCAAAGGAGACAAATTCCCTCTATCAGGCCTTTTCTAATACTAATCTCAGTCACAAAGGAGGAGCTCTCATGTCCTAATGACCTCTAAAGGACCCACTTCTTAATACTATCACATCAGCAGCACTTGAATTTTGGAGGGGACACATTCAAATCATAGCAACATGTCTCTGTCTTTAAATAGAGACCAACATATCTGCTTTTGATCATAATGGATGCACTGTCCTTAATGCTTTGACACAAATATTTGATATGGTTGTTTGATATGGTTATATAGAAGACAGTCTGAAAACAGGCATCCAACCCTCTCCCATTCCCCACCTATCCTCACTACCACACAACTGACTGAAAAAAAAACAAAGAAAAATAAAATGAGGGAATTTCTCCCCCCCGCCCACCCCGCTACCTCACCAGTCCTTTTTATTTTGAGACAGGGTCTCACTAAGATGCTTAAGCTGGCCTTGAACTTGTGAATCTTCCTGTCTCAGCTTCCCAAGTCACTGGGATTACAGGTATGTGCCACCATGCCAGGTAGAGTTTATTTTCTTAATGAAAACATGACTTTAAAGAAATACTATGGAATAGAGGTTGTTGTGATAGTTGATTTTATGTGTAAACTTGCAAAGCTATAGTGCCCAGTTGTTTGATCAAATACTATTCTAATGTGTTGTTGTGAAAAGTATTTTTGTAGATGTGATTAACATTTATAATCAGTTGACTTTAAGTAAAGAAAATTGCCCTCAATGATGTGACTGGACCTCTATCAGTTAAAAGCCTTAAAAGCAAAAAATGAAGTTTTGCAGAGAAGAAGAAATTCTGCCTCAAGACCATAACATAGATATTCTACCTATAGATTTTGGCCTCAAGACTACAATTTCAACTCTTGTCTGAGTTTTCAGCCTGCTGTCCTTATGGATTTTCGATTTACCAACTCCCCCAATCACACAAGCCAATTACTTAAAATAAATCCCCCCCCTTCTCTCTGTGTAGATGGGGGCGGGGGAGAGAAAGGAAGGAAGGAAGGGAGGGAAGGAGAATATTGTCAAAGGAATCCAACAACTGTGGTATCTCTCCCTGCCAAGCAGGGAAATTTTACATCAAGGGCTTCCAATAGAAAGCTCTAACTAAGTCTAGTGTGTCTAGCACAGTACTTAAGTTTTATCTTAACCTAGTTCGTACAAAAACTGAACTTTACAAATAAAGAATTGAGATATTTGCTCAAAATATTCTTTTCTGGAAAAGAGGGGCCATGTTCAGGGTCTGGTTGGGGCAAAAAGGAGAATTTCAAAGTGAACATAACCCCAAATGGAAGGTTGGTATGTCCAGTTTGCATTGCTTCATTCGTCAGCTTTCTGAAATGATGTAATAGAGAAAGTAATGAAGATTACACATTTTCTTTATGTTTATGTTTTTGTAAATCATTGCCAGTTTATGGATATTTAAGAAGCCAAAGTAAAGAAAATAGAAGTAGTTTAATTTAGGTAAATGGCTAAGTTCTGGAAAGTTTTCAAGGAATTTTGCTGCCATTTGGATGTTGAATATATCCCAAATGTTCACATGTTAAAGGCTTGGTCTTGGTGGCATTATTGGAAAGAGGTAGAACCTTTAGGAGGTGGGACCTAGTGTAAAGTCTTTAGTTCATTGGAGCCATGCCCTTGAAGGGGATTGTGGTACCTTGATCTCTTCTTTCTCTTTTGCTTCCCAGCCATGAAGTGAGCAGCACCTCATAGTAGACCATGCTCTACCACCTGCTCCTCACCACTGCCATCTAAAAGAAGGCTAAAGTAATGGGTCCACCTGATCTTGAAATGGAAGCTTCAAACCTGTGAGCCAAAATAACCCTTTTCTCTTTATAAGTTAATTATTTCAGATATTTCACTATAGTGAGTGAAAGCTGGCTATTTTAGTCAGTTTTTTGCTGCTGTGAGAGAAATTGGTACTGAGAATTGGGGTCATTGCTGTGCCTAACCTGACCACATTGATTCAGAAGATTTTTCAGCGTTTTGGAATTCTTGGGAGGAATTTTGAGATGCTTAGCAGTACAAGCTGAAAATGCTTTTAAATTGTTGTAAACAGAGCTTAATGGCCAATTCTGGTGTGAGCTCTGTGGACAGTGAAGACAGGAATCAAGAGGGTTCAGAAAAGGAGGTATGTCCAGTTTGCATTGCTTTATTGGAATTGGAGTATAGGCCATTCGTGTTATGTTCCGGCTGAGAAGTTGTCTGCATTTTGCTCATATCCTGGGAATTCCTGTGGAGCTAATATTAAAAGCAATGGACTTCTTAATTAGCAGAAGAAATATCTAGGCATCATAGCATTCAAGAGGTGGCGTAGACATTGGCTGGCAGCATTTAGCCAAATTTATTGTGATATTCAAGAGCAGAAAGCAGAGCAGAACTGTTTAAAAAAATGATGACTTGAAAGGCTGGAGTAAAACTGGGCTAAGAAAGTTGTAATTAAAGACATTACTGCCACTAAAAAAATGCTGAAGACTTTGCCCAGAGACAATAAGAAATATGGCTTGAAGGCATCTCAGGAGCTGGAAAGACCACACCCATCTCAAGCTCAAGGGAGTAAAGGTGAAAATTCTCTTGAGAAGAGACCAGTGGGGTACAAGGGGGCCTGGGAAGTTTTTTCAATATGATTAGCCACCCAGACACTCAGAGGCTGCTGCAGCAAGGGTCCCTGGAGGCTGGGCTACTGCTTGAGATGGCAGCTGATCCTGGCATCAACCACGTGGTGCTGGTTCTGCAGGAATTCAGGATGCTGCAGTTAGAGGTTCATGGAGGTTTCCACCAAGATTGCACAGGAAGGCCTGGGAGGCCAGGCAAAGTACAGCAGGGTAGGAGTCCCTATGGGCACCCCCTGAGAAGTCAAAATGTGGAGATGTGAGGACAAAGTCCAAGCAGCAGTGGAAACCCCCAAGATTAAGAAATGCCAGTAACATGGAACCATCGTCCCCAGAAAGCTGCAGGAATCGAGCAGAGACTAGCCAACAGAAAGACCACTTGGGCTACAACTAACAAGGCCACAGAGGTGGAGCTATGCATGCCCTTTGCAGAGAACTTTAAGATGTCAGTGCCCAGATTCTGGACATGAAGCTATAGGACTAACTTGCCCAGCTGGATTTTGGTTTTGCTTTGGTCCTAGTACTTCTTTCTGTGCCCCTAATTTTGTGAATGGAAATGTTTACTCTGTACCATTATATATTGGATACTTGTAAGTTGCTTTTACTTTTACAGGAGTATACAGTATGAGATTGCCTTGAGCTTCAGAGAAGACTTTGGACTTGAATTTTGAGTAATCTCCAAACTGTTGACTATGAGTACTTTTGGAAATGGAAAAACTGTATTTTGCATTGTGAGATGGTTGTGAGCTTTTGAGGGCCAGGGGCAGAAAGTTATGGTTTGGATGTGAGGAATCCCCCAAAAGCTCATGTGTGAGACAATGCAAGAAGGTTCAGAGGAGAAACGATTGGATTGTATGAGTCTTAACCCAATCAGTGATTTAATTCCCTGATAGGGATTAACAGTGGTAACTGAAGTGGTAGGATATGGCTGGAGGAGGTGGGAATTGGGGCGTGACTTTGGGTATATTGTATGGGAGAGTGGAGTCTCTCTTTCTCTGCTTCTTTATCTCATGTGAACTGCTTCCCTCTGCCACACAGTCCACCATGATGTTCACCCTCACCTCAAGCCCCAAAGAATGGAGCTGGCCTTCTATGACTAAGACCTCTGAAACAGTGGGCCCTCAAATGAACTCTTCCTCCTCTACAATTGTGCTGGTCAGGTCCTTTAGCCACAGCAATGAAAAAGCTGACTAAACAGCTGACTGACACAAAATGTATTGAAGTGTTTTTTAGAATTAGAAGTCTTAGATTCTACTTCCTTGACTTCCAATGACCCCCAATGGCTATACCCTTCCCCCTGATGTTACATACTGTAATAGAACCCTCTATGTCCACTATAAAAGTGACAGGGTTTTTTCTCTTTTTGTATTTTTTTTTTTTGCTTTGTTTTGTCTTTAAAGTGACAGTTTTGTATTCAGATTCTGTGTACTGAGAATATGATACCTGAGACTCTTTATTTCCAATGCTGAACTTCTTTGAGTTCAAAGGAACAACAGATTTTAAAGTTATACATTTACTGAAAATACAATTTTCAAAGCTATTCACAGATTTTGTTGATTATGACTCTTGTTCTCTGCAAAACAATCACAGGATGTATGTGATGATAAAACCTCAGCCCTATTGTGGTGGCTCATTTTCAAAAGAAACCACATAGAAGCAAACTATACCTATTAACAGAAAACAGTAGTGAACACTTAAAGTTAGCTATTAAAGAGATACATACCAAATTGTAATTAATGATATTAGCTATTTCTGTCTTAGTCCAGGTTGCTATAACAGAAAACCATAGACTCAGTGGTTTAAAAAATAGAAATTTCTTTCTCACCATGTACATTGGCACACACCTGTAATCCTAGTAGCTCAGGAGACTGAGGCAGGAGGACCATGAGTTGAAAGCCAGCCTCAGCAAAAGTGAGGCACTAAGCGACTCAGTGAGACCCTGTCTCTAAATAAAATACAAAATAGGGCTGGGGATGTGGCTTAGTGGTCGAGTGTCCCTGAGTTCAATCTCTGGTACCCCCACCAAAAACAAAAATGAAACTTCCTTTCTTTCTCACAGTTCTGGAGATTGGGATGTTCAAGATTAAGGTGCCAACAGTTCCCAGTGTCTGGAACAGGTATACTTCCTAGTTCGCAGTCTGTTCCTTGGGTCCTCTGGCAAAGAGCAGAGAAACTGATCATATCTCTTGTGTGTCTTCTTATAAGGGCACTAATTCCATTTATGAGGCTCTACTTTCCTGATCTAATCACCTCCCAAAGACCCCCCACCTAATTAAGGATTTAGTTTTCATGAATTTAGAAGGGACACAAATATTACACCAGAGCAGCTCCTCCTTTTCATTCCCTGAAGTGGAGAGTTTGCTTTGCTAGATTTTGTTTGATTTTGTGCTTTTGGCTGAGGGGAAAGATCTGAAGCACACAGAAAGGAATAAAGAAGAATTGGGCCAGTTTTAAAAGGCAGCTACTATTGGGGAGATAAATGGATGAGAGTGAAAAGGAGGTGTTTAGTATATAATGTTTAGTATGTACCATTACTGTTTCACAGTGTTTAGCTATGAAAATGTTTTGTAAGTTATTTTGAAGCGAAGCACAGTAGCACACACCTGTGATCCCAGCTATTAAGAGAGGCTGAGGCCAGTTTAGCTAGACCCTGTCTCAAAAAAAATAAAGCCCATAGATTCAATTCCCAGTACTAGTCAGGAAAAAAAAAATCTGTATCAGTAAAATAAATTCAATCTGATTGATATGAATTTAAAATGAAGCACCCTCACATTTTCTAGAATAGTCCAAGGCATAATTTAAAATTGACAAGTAGGTAATCCTAGCTCTAGAACACTATAATTTTTTAAAACAAATGAAGTTATTGTACTGTTTTGGGGGGTTGTAGATTTATTGTTGGTAAAAAAAAATGTTTGACCTCCTTATATCAGAGAAAACATTTGGCATTTGGCTTTTTGGGATTGGCTAAATTAGCATTATATTCTCTAACTCCATCCATTTACCTGCAAATGCCATGATTTTATTCTCTAAAAATTACTGCTGAGTAATATTCCATTGTGTGTATATACCACATTTTCTTTATCCATTCATCTACTGAAGGGCATCTGGGTTGGTTCCACAGTTTAGCTATTGTGAATTGTGCTGCTATAAACATTGATGTGGCTGTGTCCCTGTAGTATGCTGTTTTCAGGTCTTTTGGGTAAAGACCAAGGAGTGGGATAGCTGGATGGGGAGCATAGGAGGATTAGAAGAACACTAGAATGGCCAATGGGGAGGGAGGGGAAGGGAGGGGGCAAAAGGGTGAAGGAAAAAAAAAAAAAGATGGTAGAACGAGATGGATATCATTACCCTAAATGCATGTATGAAGTCACCAATGGTGTGAATATACTTTGCATACAACCAGAGATTTGTAAAAAAGTGCTCTATATGTGTAATATGAAATGTAATGCATTCTGCTGTCATTTATAACATCTTAGAATAAAAAATAAATAAATTTTAAAAAATGTTTGAATTGCTAATAAACTATAATCACCGACATTAGGAATAAAAAATTCAAACATTCATAAAACTGGGCTAAAAATATGCTTCCAAGCCTAGTGGGCAGTAAGGAAACTGGTCAACATATAAATTTAACAATCAGGGGCTGGGGTTGTGGCTCAGCGGTAGAGCGCTCATCTAGCATGTGTGCGGCCCCGGTTCAATCCCCTAGCACCACGTAAAAATAAAAACGCATTGTGTATAACTAAAAGCAAATAAATATATATTTTAAAAAATTTAACAATCAGTCCTTGAATAACATACGTTTTTAGCCCTCTTTTAATTTTTTTTAAGTACTCTTCTGACCCTATTGATGTAAAGTGCTTTCACAAAACTAATACCTCAGTGTGATGCCAATTCAATATAAAAAGATGGGGAGATGTTCCATCCTTTCTTCGCAAAGTTAATGTTCCTTTTTTCCGTATTTCTTTTTGTTCAAAAATTAAGCTTTGTATGTGGCAAGTCCTTGAGTAGAAATGTTTCAGAAACAGAAAGCCTGGAGTCAAGGCTTCATTCAGCCTTGGAACCTCTATTTTGGACAAAACGCTGATCAGGGCAAGATAGGGACACAACTGTCAACAGGAGGCAGTCCCTGCACAGAGGGAGACAGGGCTCGGCCAGGGAAGAGCTGGAATAGGAGTTCTAACTACCTCAAATATAGCAGAACAGCTGCACAGTTCATGCTCCTGAAATTACTTCAGCAAGAAGGATGAGAACCAGTCCATAAACGTGAAGTTGCCCTTCCTGTCTGGTCCGTGTTCGGAAAAGCCCTGGGTCCAGAGAGCAGAATCTAGAACTGCCGGAGGGTTTCAGGACGCAGAGTAGAAAAGAGTGATCAGAGCGGGAAGCAGCGTCCCAAGAGCCAAGGGATGTGACCCGCACGACCCCCGAAGGCACCTCGGCAGGTATGGAGGCCAGACCGGGGTCCGTTCGGTCCTCGCCGCGGTCTCTGCCCAGAAGGGAAGTCCAAGGCGCGGTGGGCATCGTCACCCACACCAAGGCTCTGTGCCCAGCTCCTAGCAGGGTCGCAGCTGCGCCACGACCAGCGCAGCACGGTCCGGGACTCGGGGGGGCGGGCCCTTCCTGAAGCCCCGCCCCTTGCTCCTCCCCCTAGGCGCGCGAGTTGGTCCCGCGCGGCGCCAACCCTTTCCCGGGTCATCGCCCCTCCCCTCTTCCGGGCCTCTAGCCCCCAGCGCGCAGCCTCGGGACCGCGCTCGCTCGTACGCGCGCTCGCCCGCCTGCCCGCCCGCTAGCCAGCCAGCCGGTCCCCTCAGCGCGCGCTTGGCGGCCCGACGACGCGGGAGCCGCACGCGCTGGACGAGGCTCGCAGCGCTCCCTGTCGCCCAGCGCGGGCAGCTGAGCCGGCGCCCTCGGTTTCCGGCCCGGACACGGTCACGGCCGCTAAATCTGCAGCCCCAGAGAAGCGGCGCCGCGGCGGTGAGGAGACCCGGCCCGGGGGAGGCGGTGATGGCGGGGCTGAGGGCAACGGGAGAGGGTGGTCCGAGCGCTCCTGCGGCCACGTCGAAGGCTCGCTGGCGGGCGGGGAGCGGGGGGAAGGGGAGGGGTGCGGGTTCGAACCCGGGTGCACGGGCTCCGGCTCGGCTCCGGGAAGGGCTGAGGTCCGCGGGGATGGCTCGCGGTGGTTTCCGCGGGACCCCGGCGGGCCCCACAGCGGGGAGACGCCGCCTCGAGGCTCGCGCCACGTTTCCACCGCGCGTTACCCTCCGCCCTGGGGTGGGCGACAGCCCAGCGCCTTCCCACCCTCCGCCAGCCCCTTTCGCTTCGGTGGCGTTTCCGCGGCCCTGGGCCCGGCTTGCTGTCGGAGGGTCGCTCCTCAAGGAAGCCGGGTCTTCGAACCCAGGGCCCCGGGACCTGGCCGCCGGCCGGAGACCGCCCGCCCTAGCGAGGATGCTGTGGGGGAGGCCGGGAATCGGGCCTCGGGGGGAAAACCAGGATTGCAGAAGTCCGATCGGCTGCGGGTCGTTCTCCAGAGCGGGTGGAGATGTTTGATGGCTCTTGGCCCAGTCTCTTAAATCCCCAGCGGGAGTGCCTAGCAGCAGGTTCTGATGGCTTCAAAAAGTCAAACTCTTGTCTCTTGAAGTTTTTTTCCCCGCCTCATGGTCGGGATCGGATCCCGCCTAGTGACGCCGCCGAGGCCGGTCTCGGACTCCGCACCCGCGAGGCCGGTCTTCCGCTCCCTCATCCTTGGGACATCTATCTCTAGAAATATCTGTTTCTGGAAACGGATGCGATTAGCTCTTCGTTACCAGGGAGGGGAAACTACAAAGTTATGAACTCCTCGAAGGCCGGGCTTGGTTTTCCTTTGGTTTTATCCACGCAGCCAGGAGCTGAGGAGACTGGAACAAAAGTAGAACTTGAGGAGCTGCCGCGGCTGTGACGACGTCCCAGGATGACGTCACCGTGCGATATTTAAAATGGGAGCTCTTTGCTCTGACTGTGGTTGGAAGGGTTATGGCCACTTACTCGAGATGTCTAAGGTCTTACTGGCCCTGCTTGGTTCTGCTTGTTCTCTTTCTGACTTTATAATTCTCCCTCTTTTACCCTTTGGGACTCCTAGAATACTGCTGATGGTGGGTTAACTTTTTAGCTATTCCAGTCACCATTGCTTCAAACAGAAAAATAAATCAAGTCCATATGACTCATCTTGTGTTACAACCAAAAGCAGCCACTAAGTGGTTCTTTCCTTCTTTTTTTCCTTTTTATTTTTTTATATGAAACTAAACAAACAAGAGTAAATCCCAAAATTCTGATATGTATCACATAGTTGGCAATTTTAATGAATGAGGACAATGATTTAGTAACGAATTCAGTTCATTTCTTTAGTGTAATTCCTTGTTTTCTTTGGTGGAATAGAAGTTACTATAGTTCCTTCAGCAACTTTCTTCCCAAAGGGTGTATTAAATTGCAGTGGGTTTCTTTTCCATCATAAAGTGGTAGAGTATAAATGTAGCTTTATAAAGTGGAAATGGCTTTCATTTTTCAGGAAGGAGTTCTATAGCAGTTGCAGTCCACTGAAGTAGTTATGTAAGTAGCTGTGCCCAGGTCCTGGTACCTAGCAAGAGAAGCTGAATTGATATTCTAGGCCCCAGGAAAAAAGTTCAGGTGTCTTCCAGGATCAGGAAGCACATAACTGCCACCACACCTCTCAAACTATATAGCATTTATTTCACAGTAAGTTCCCTTGTTTGAATTTATACATAGAGTAAAAGAATCACATTATGAAGGGAGACTTAAAGAGCAGTTTAAGAAAGAAAGGTAACAGAATCAGCTTTGTTTTTTGAATGTGTAGGAACACAAATTCTTGCTGAGTTAGTTGGATTTTATACTAAACATAGCAGAGGCTCCCAAAAAGGTGGTGTTGCTTAGTAAATGCAGCAACCAAATAACTCTGTTACTTACAGCAGCCAAATGAATGAGCTCATCCAGTAAACAGAATATATATTGAAACAACCCCAAGACAAGATTTTTGTCTTTATGGATTAATCAGTGATAAATAGATCTGCCATTTTAAAAGAGTCTTTTTTCTTGAAAATGCAGCTACATCTCTAATTATTTCTTTTAGCTTTTCTATGAGCGGCCCTGAATTCCACTCTCTTAAATATGTTTTGATGGAGCCACTACTTTTTGTCTTATCCTTTAAAGAACCATATATCTACTCCTGAAAGACTACTTACAGAAAGTCAATGCTGAAATTTTTATGTATAACAGTTTAATTGAGATATAATGCACATACCATACAACTTACCCATTTAAAATACGTAGTTCAGTGGTTTTCATATATTCACAGTTTAATAACCATTATCATAATCAGTTTTGGAATATTCTTAACACGCACCCTAAGTATAAGTAACCATAAGGTTACTTATAAAAGTAACCTTAAACTTATTAGCATCACTCCTTTTTCCCTTCTGCCCCTAGACCACTGATTATTTTCTATCTATAGATCTACCTATTTTGGACATTTCATATGAGTGGAATTATATGATATGTGATCTTTGTGACTGGCTTATTTCCCTTAGCATAATGTTTTCAAGGTTCATCCATGTTATAGCATGTATCAGTACTTCGTTCCTTTTAACTGCTAAATAATGTTCCACTGCATGTGTATATGCAATTTGTCCATTCATTAGTTGGTGGACACTTGAATTGTTTCTACTTTTTGGTTTTTATGAATAATGCTTCTATGGATATTTTTGTACAAGTTTTTGTGTACACATGTGTTTTCATTTCTCCTGGGCATATAGCTAAAAAGTGGAATTACTGGATAATATGATAACTGTTTATAACATTTTTAGGAACTACAAAACCCTAAAACAGCTCTTCAATACTCAGTTCTAAAATGGACTTTCTTGCGTGTTTTAAAGTTGAAATAATTTAATAGAATTTTAAACTTTTTATAGCTAAATACTGACATACTTAGGGAAATCGGTATAATAATATCATTTATTATAGTAGTTTTCTTTAATATCTGATATCATTTTAGTCAACAGGAACAATTTGGTGTGTTCTCTTTACTGAACTTCTTCACAAAGCTAAGTGATACAGTTCTGAAATGGTATTTTATAATAAGCTCTTTATGGTATAAACATAAATCAATGATTGTTCCGTGCTTCAGATATGAACCAATGAAATAGAGCATTAAATTGCAAGGAGGAAGAAAAGCTATAAGGAGGGTTTTTTGCAGAGCTTTATCTTCCAGTTTTTATATTTTGTTTTATTTGAAAAAATATTTTATCTTTGCAGGGAAAAATGAAGAATGAAATTGCTGCCGTTGTCTTCTTTTTCACAAAGCTAGTTCGAAAACATGATAAGTTGAAAAAAGAGGCAGTTGAGAGATTTGCTGAGAAACTGACTCTAATACTTCAAGAAAAATATAAAAATCATTGGTATCCAGAAAAACCATCAAAAGGACAGGCTTACAGGTAAATGATTAGATTGGACAGTTGGATTAAACTAGAGGCAAATCAACTCCTGAAAAGGGTGCAAGGCCAGAGGATTGAAGGATGTCCCAAAAATCCCTACAATGATTTTATCTGCAAAATATAGACAAGTTCTGAGGTGTCAGTTTTCTCCTTGATCATTTGAAAGAATAACTATTGATGGAGTCCTGCTGCCTAGACTTGGAAGGCCAATGCTGTAGGCTCATAGGATTAGTCTCTTGTAGTTATAGAATGATTCATGACTGAGTACATTTCTCTACGTATCATTGGTACTTGGGGTTTTTCACAGTTCTAGAGGACTCCTAATCATTCATAAATAAGCATGGTAAGAGTTGCGGCTTATATCTAAAAGTAAATAATATGCTACACAGTTTTGGGGGATTAAACCCAGGGACACTTTGCCACAGAACTACACCTTGGCCCTTTTTATTATTTTATGTTGAGACAGGATCTCATTAAGTTGCCCAGGCTGACCTTGAACTTACCATCCTCCTGTCTTAGCCTCCCAAGTAGTTTGGGCATACACCACCGTGCTTGGCTGCTATGCATAATTCTTTTTGGTAGAAGCCAGGGTAACATATTGTAGATGAAAGTAACTCACCTATGATCCACAGCTAGTAATCCTTGAGTTCTAGGATTTGAACTTAAGTCTAACTGACCAGATTCTCATGCACTTTCTGCACACCACTGCCTTGGCACCAAGAAGGAAGATAATTCTTTCTTGTGGCTGTCTTTTATATTCTGGTTGATAAGTTACATTTGAAGTTTGAAGTAAAGAAGAGCAGGCACCTACAGAATGTGTCCTGGCATATTCACTACCTAATATTTATGTAGCTGCTTAGAACTGGGGCTGAGAATTTCTTCCTAAACTTAGCTGTCAAACCTTTCCCCATTTGTACATGTGGCCACAAAAAATAAAAGTGGAACAGTTGTGACTACAGTAACACAACAAATTCTTTTATCTGAGCCTATTGCTATCCCTAAAGTTTATTCTGCAAATCAGTCTTTCTGTGCTTTGATGTAAAAGTACTTCTTTTCTTATTGAGCTATTACGAGTATAGAACTATTCAAGGAATCTAGGAGGGGGTGAAAATATGATTCTTTTATTTCTCAATTGCTAAAAGATAAGAGCTAGTGTCCTGTTGACAAGAGAACCAAGATTAGAGTATTTTCTCTTTCATATATATCCAAAGAGCTTTCTTCGTAAATTAAAAAATGTAGTGGACTGTTGGATTGAAGTAGAAATGTGGATGTTAACATAGGCTTGGTCATTTTTTATCCTTTCACTGGAATCCCTTTCTTTCTTACTCTCCTTTATCCCCCCTATGATGGAAATTGAATCCAGGTAATTAACCTTTGACCTGCATTCCCACCCCCTTTTATTTTGAGACAGGGTCTTGCTAAATTGCTGAGACTGGCCTGGATCCTGTGATCCTCCTGCCTCAGCATCCCCCAGTAGCTGTGATTGCAAGCGTGCATCACCACATCTGACTTTTTCACATCTACATTTCTGATAGAACATCTTTTGAGTTAGAGCAATTGAGGCTTTTTACACTGACGTAATTGATGAAGGCTTTTGGAATTGCCAAGACACTGTATTATTATAGCAGAAACAACAACAACAAAATAGTGGCACTGTCAAGTAAAGGTCAAACACCGTATGATTTCATTTCCACTAATTCTAAAAACTAGAGAAAAAATTAGTTGAACAGGATTAAGTTGGTAAATGATCAGAAGTATCATTCATTTTAAAACTCAGTGAAAGTCTTTGAGGTAGAAAACCATTTGACTTCATGGTGATTTGTTAATTTTATAGATATGAGAATATAATATTAACCAGAGTTATTAAAATCTCAATATATAGAGTAAGTTGAAATATTCTTCTTATTCCAGATGTTTATACATTAAACTTGTTTTCTCTGTAATATATACTAATAAGATACTTACCAAGGACAATTTGACATTAAGATCTGTAAAAATGTTCATGCCTTTTAAGCATTAAGTCTAAGAATCTATTCTGGAAGCATAATCAGAAATGCAGACAAATATGTATGAATATGGATGTTTCTTACACTTTGTAATTGGAACGAACTAAACTGACAACATTGAATGGTAGACTATTTTTATGCAACTTTTAAAATCTTGGTTTTCAAGAGTAGTTAAAGGAGAAGTAGTCACAGTGTGTAAACAAGTAGCATAAAAATATGTAAGGTATCTAGCCAGGTGTGGTGGCATGTGCCTGTAATCAGGCTTCTCAGGAGGCTAAGGAAAGAGGATTCCAAGTTCAAGGGCAGCCTGGACAACTTAGCAAGACTGTCTCAAAATTTAAAAATTTTAAAAATGGCAGGGGATGTAGCTCAGTGGTAGAGCACCTGCATGTGTGAGATACTGGGTTTAATATCCAGTAACAACTACACACACACACACACACACACACACACGTAACTACATTTGTTGAAGAATAATTCTGCTTAAGCGTATAATTTTTAGGCTTACAGCCTGTATCACCTTCATTAAGGATATGAGTAACATCCTTAACTGCTTTTGATGCTGGGGCTTTTGAATTAACCTTACATAAATAACATTAAAATCTGTCTATAAAGGATTGAGCACCTTCTTACATTCTATAAAGCAGTTTTTTACTCTAAATTTGTGGTATTGTTAATGATATTAAGATAGGTACAGACAATCAGAATAGATACCCGTATTGTGTTTTTTGTTGTTATTTTTTGTAGCACTGGAGCTTGAACCTAGAGCCTCATACATGCTAGGCAAGCATTCTACCACTGAATTAGACCCCAGCCCTGGGTATTGTCAGATAACATGAATTTTGGTGTCTGGTGCCTGGATTTGAAATCTAGATCCATTGCTACTAGTTGTGTGATGTTGGAAAATTACTAAAACTCTCTGCCTCCTGTTTTCCTATAAGGGTGAAAATAATATTTAAATCATGGGATAATTGTGAGAATTAAGAATTAATATAAGCAATGCATTTAAGAAACTGCCCATTAGATAGTAAACATTCAAACAGTTATTATTGGCTATTACTAATGAGAACTTTTCCATTTTTTGTATTTTGTGACATAATCACTAATTGTTAGTTTGTGCTATCATATTTATAGTTTCAGGTCTGAAGGAGAGGGTAAATGATTTATATCTGTTTGCCCAGTAAATATGGGCTAACACTCAGGTTCTCTTGATTGGCTCTTGATTATAGATGTATTGTTTCTTAGATAAAAATGTAACAGGCTTTCTTGCCACCTATTTTTTTTGAAAAAGAAGGTATATGAAATAAACCAATAACATTTTATTGTCATATTTTAATCATAAGCATGTAATATGAATGGTTCTATGTCCTTGATTAATTCTATATTTTTAGAACAGCTATAGGTGAGGCAAAGGGTTCTCTTTGAACATTATTATCTGAGATATAAAAACAGGTTCATGACACATTAACACATCACAAGAATTTTCAAATATCATTTGAAACACTACTTGAGGTGTTTTGTTATAGATTTTGTTGTCTTGATGCTGCCTCCTAGCTTGTGAAAATTCTGTTATATAGGAACTTGGCATACAAAAACTTTTGCCTTCAGAGTTCTAAGTAATTCCATGCAGCTTTCATACTCCATGCACATGAACTGTACAGTGCAGTCAAATAGTCTCTGGGTAAACTGAGGTAGACCCAGTTCCAGTGATTACTCTGGCACCTTCTTTTCAGCAGACTGGAGTCTAAATGTAACTCCTAGCTTGTAGTTCACGTATATTATCTATTTAGGGTAAATATGCTCCTGGGTTCTCCATCAGGGATTTTGTTGTTATTGTTATGTACTTTGGCAAATACTGATAAGTATGATTTGTGATTAAGATTCAAGTAAACCCTAAACCATTAATATAACTTCACTTTATTGTAGATGCATTCGTGTCAATAAGTTTCAGAGAGTTGATCCTGATGTCCTAAAAGCCTGTGAGAACAGCTGCATCTTATACAGTGATCTGGGTTTGCCAAAGGAGCTCACTCTCTGGGTGGATCCATGTGAGGTGTGCTGTCGGTGAGTTCTAAAGTTTGACAACTAAACTGATTTTACCAAATTCTCTCATGAGTGGCCTGCCTACATATTTTTATGATTATAAACTGGTGGTTTGGTCTTCTCAAATATTTATTTTATGAAATACTTTGCATGTGGTAATGGGGATTGAACCCAAGAGTGTTCTACCTATGTGACATCCCCAGCTATTCTTTTCTTTTTCTTTTCTAGTTTTATTCTGAAACAGGATTTGCTAGGGTACCCTGGCTGTCTTTCATGGTGGTATACTTTCCCTTCAATTTAGGAAAGAAGCTAATTCCAAATAATACTGTATAATAACTTTTGGTTGGTCTCTGTTTTTTACTATACCTCCCTTCCCTATTTTGGTTTACAGGTAACTGAGGGATATTTTCAAGGTTTTGTTTTCATAATGGAAATTACTTCTCTCATCTCACAGAATTGTAAGAGATGAGTGCTAGGTATGAAATCTGTTTGAACTCCATTCAAAAAACATTATGGACTAGATCCTTTTAGTTGTGGGATTTTAAAAAATAAAAGCAACATTCTCATTTTAGGTATTTCACAGTGTAATAAGAAAGAAGAATGGGTAAGCCATGACATCATAGTTTGATTTGTGTTATGTTGGAACTATGTAGCCAAGCACAGTAGCACATGCCTATATCACTAACTACTCTGGAAGCTGAGGAAGAATGATCACAAGTTCCATATAGGGATATAACTCAGTGTTAGACTACCAGTCCCTGTGTTTAATCTCCAGTACTGTAAAACAAACAAAAAGAGTAGAAATTGTACTTAAGTGCAGTAATAGGTGACACCAAGGAGGAAGTTAGAGGCTGTGCTAGTGGGTGGAGGGCAGGTCAGAAAAGATGAAACTTGAGCTGACAGATAAATGATGATTTGAGGTTGACTAGGCGACAGGCAGGAATGATATTCCTCCGGGAGGAACCAAAGGCATGGAATCCCCACAAGAATTTTCCAGTGGCTAAACCTGAAGGGTGTTTCTCTTTGGTTTTGAGGTACAATTCTCTTGGCCTCTGTATTGATTGTAGAAGAGCTTCCTTTGGATATAAACCTAATTATGCTCCTCAGCTTCAGCAGTGAAGGGGGGAGTAAAGATATGTAGTGCTAAAAATACATGGTTATTCTTCCACTAAATTTTATCAGGAACACCTGGAAATTACTACTTGATTTGCCAGCAGTTGATATAAGCTTATTGCTTTGGGAAACCACATGGAGAAAGTAGAGGTTTATAGAGATGAATATTCTCCAGCACTCCTTTCAGGTAGAAAAAAGGAAGATTAAGCCATCACAAGTTTAGATCTGAGAATGTCAAACGTTTTTAGATTCTGGGACAAATTAAGGATACGTCTTAGGCTGGTGTCAAAATTTGGAGATGGTGGTCACTGGACTCCTGCAGAAGACCTCAGTTTACAAGAAAAACTGTCATATTGAATTGCTTACTTTTTTGTTTACCTCAGTTGACTCTTATTTAACACATAGTTCTTTAAGTTAGTTGTGTAGTCTCAGCCCATTAAAAAAAAAATTAATAGCATTTGAAAGAAAGTTCTTCATGGTAGTCATACAGCTACAAAAAACTGTTATCTAGTCTTGACAGAGAGGTCAGAGAAAGCTAAAAAGTTGAGCACAAATATATTGTCACACAGTTAAATAGTATGATTCTGGATCATCAGGGAAAATTTTTATATCCAGGGATGTTTAAGAAGTTGGGTGATTATATGAATATTTTGGACATATTTACTTTGAATATTTAAGTCTTAGAACCTGAGGATAAAAGCTTTAGTTATATGGACATTTTACTTAAGTGGATATTTGCATTATTTGACAATACCAGATAATGAAAAACACTATGCATTCATCTTGTTATTTTCAGTAATCTTCTAATAATTTTACATATGATTAAAATTTTGCCAAAAAAATGGCTATGATGTGTTTTTTCTTCCCACTGCTAATAAAATTCACCTCCAGAATGTAAGAGACTCAATCAGGGATACCAGAACACCCACCATAAAAGATGCATTAGCATTTGAATAGAGGTGATTGATTCAAGTAAAAAGAGGACATTGAGATATTGTTCTCAAGTGCTTTTTTGGGAGGAGTGGGGTACTGAGGATTGAACTCAGGGGCACTTGACCACTGTGCCACATCCCATCCCTGTTTTGTATTTTATTTAGAGACAGGGTCTTCACTGAGTTGCTTAGAGCCTCACTTTTGCTGAGGCTGGCTTTGAACTCATGATCCTCCTGCTTCAGCCTCCCGGAGCTGCTGGGATTATAGGCATGCACCACTGCACCCAGCTTCTCAAATGCTTTTGAATCAAAACTGGAAGGGAATATTCTGAAAATTAAAACAGCACTGATGCAGCAGTTATGTAATTGAACACAAATCTGAGTCTTCAAAATTAATAACTCATATTGGTATACTAGAAACAGATTATAAAAAAGAATTGAGGTGCACTGGGAACATTCTTCATAGTTCTCAGTTATTCTGTCAGGATGAAAAGCTAAATGAGTACAAAGAATGCCACATAGTTAGAAAGGTTATCATTTAGTGAAATATTTGAGGAGACAGAATAGATAACAGATTTTTCTTAGGATGAGAAAATCTGAGAATAGTTGGCAGCTTTATTACCTAGTCAACATATTTTATAACTTTTTACATGATATTTGTAGTCTTTTGTTCCTGATAAAGAATTAGATAACTTTGATTTGTTTCATATTGACTAAATTAACCTTGATGTTTTAGCAGTGCATCATTGAAAACTAGAAAGTTTAGAGGTTGTCCATTACTAATTCTTCTAAGGAATAAACTGTACATTCTAATGTTACAGTAATACAGCCAGCAGCTACGCTTACTGTGAATAAGGCCCTCATACCAAAATACTACAGAGAAAAAGATACAGAACCTAACTTGGTGTCAAAGAAATCTGAGTTAATAAAGCTGATCCTTCAGTCGTTAGACGGCTGCCTTTTTCTTATAAAGGATTTTTCACGACTTTCTTGCTTTTCTCTTTTGCTTGAAATTTGAGTTCATCAATGGACAAAACAAGATATACTTAAACCCATTGTTAATATTACTGTTATTAACATGAATTAAGCTTTGATTGTGTCAAAATTGAGCCTTTAGCCGGGCGCAGTGGCACACGCCTGTAATCCCAGCACTTGGGAGGCTGAGGCAGGAGGATCGCAAGTTCAAAGACAGCCTCAGCAATGGCAAGGCACTTAGCAACTCTGTGAGACCCTGTCACTAATAAAATACAAAAAAAGCCTGGGGATGTGGCCCAGTGGTCGAGTGCCCCTGAGTTCAATCCCCAGTACCAACAAAATAAAAAATAATTGAGCCTTTAAAGCATGGAGAAGACATAGTGGTAAGTTTCTGTTAAACACTCATGTTAAATAAACTTTGAAATAACATATACTACATGCATTCTGTGTTGTAAGGAACTTACCCAATTGCTTAGGCTTTTTATAAAAAGAACTTCTGGTCAAAGATATCTGAGTTTATCCAGCCAACTCCATCTTCTTCATCCAATATATAGCAAAGTTAGGCCTGAGGAAATTAAGTGAATTGCCTCTGAGGGTGACAGAGCTAGTTAGTGGCAGAGCCAGAACAAAAAACTAGTCCAGTGTTCTTTGTACCAACCTATAAGAACTCCATTTGTGAGATAAACAAGAAAAGGAAGAGGAAAGAAGTGTTATACTTTGCATTTAGGTAGCACTGATAATTTTTATTCAACCTATGAAAATGGAACACAGCACAGTTATTTAAAGAAATGGCCATGATTAAAAAATAATTTGAAACAAGGGTTATCTTGTAATAAAATAACAGCAGTTTACCCTTATTTTTCTATTAAATCAAGTTTGACATTTCCACTTGAAGTTACTTGTTTAATCTTTTTTTCAAGCCTTGAGTCACTTTGTGTTTCTAACTTTAAAGTACGTATTATGTGAACTAGTCAAAAATTAATTTTTTTGTCCTAACACTGATTAGAAATTGTTGTATAGTATTTACATTGTATAGTCTATTTGAAAAGATTTGTGGGTTTTTTCTTTGTCTTTTTAATACAACTTGGTTTTACTGTTCATTTTACATGCATTTTTCTCTCATTGCAGAATTTATTTTCCTTTTTTTAAAGTAACCCAACACCCAGCACTATATACTTTGATAATTAGTTTTCTTACTTCAGGCTTTCAAAAATGTTTGGAAGGATAAAAAGGCTTATGTAATTTACTTGTTTTTAAAAATTAAGAGCTGAGTACTAAAAATATGTGAGTAAGCAGTATAATTCAAGCAAAACCCCTTTATTTTTCAAAACAAGTATTTTTTCCTTCAACATCAATAATTGTCTGAAATCTCATTTTTGAACATAAGAAACAGGCCCCTTTTAAGTATAACCATGGTAAAAATAAATATCACAAGACATGTTTATTTGATTTGTGACTTAAATTACTAGGATATACATTACAGTGGTCATTCAGAAGTAAATCAGAAAATTTTTCTTTACAAGCAGTTTCATTGATGTATACAAAAATGTAGTCAAAATAATGGATCTCTTTGTGATGTTTTAAACATTGTTAAATCAGTAGAAGAGAAAGAAAATGGAATCACTTATTTGTACCTAAATAGACCAGAAGTAGAAAATTATGGTGTTCTTGCTGGCATATAGGTGGGTTAGGTTATTAAATATGTCAAGTCCAGTTCTAGGATGGTTCCTTTCTTTGTTGCCTTGGAATAATTGTATATCCAGACCTATATGATTGTTTTTATGGACATTTTCTTGCTTTGTTGATGTGATTTCAAGATTTGTAAATTTTTTTATACACTTAGGTATGGAGAGAAAAACAATGCATTCATTGTTGCCAGCTTTGAAAATGAGGATGAGAACAAGGATGAGATCTCCAAGAAAGTTACCAGGGCCCTTGATAAAGTTACATCTGATTATCACTCGGGATCCTCCTCTTCAGATGAGGACACAAGTAAGGAAGTGGAAGTAAAACCCAGTTCTGTGACTGCAGCCCCGAGCCCTGTGTACCAGGTAATAGTCTCATATTAAAGGCATTAGTAGGACTTGCTTATGTCCTACAAGTACTCCTGCCTGTGTTGCCCATGGTTTCTGACTTTATATTCAGTTACTTGCCTTTCCCGTACTCAGGGAACCTGCTTCTCTGAGAGATAAATTGGCATTCTGCATCACTTTTTCAAAAATCTACTTGACTACTCAATCACTAGGGCAAATATATTTCAGAATATGTGCCCCTCCAAAAAACAATTGGAAAAGTTAAAATATACCTATATTTTAAAATTCTTTATTTTATTCAAAAATTGCCACTCATTTTTTATACTCTTGAACATTTCCAATATTACTTTTGGGTTTAACTTTCTCCTTGTTCTATTTCCATTATGAAAGAGAAATTTAACTAAATTATATTTTGGTTAATTTTTTACTTAAGCCAAAACAAAGTCTCCTTCATGACTTTAGTATTGAAGAATCATATGATACATGATACATTTAGAGACCCTTTCACTTATTTATATCTATATCAAAGAACATTTAGTGTACTTTAAAAAAGGTTTGGCCAACAATATTCTTCAACAGAAGAAAATTTTTTAAAGTCATAAAAATATGGAGATCTTTTGAATTGAGCCTTATTCTATACGTGTACTTATTTCTAATTTTGAGTATATTTTAATGTACCTGTTTTTATTAATTTGCCTCAAACATCATTTATTATACCATGTTATGGATTAGAGTTGGACTAAAATGAAAATTTAGACCTAATGAATAAAAAGAAGGGTATGGGGATTTGAGTATGAGAAACAAAACTTCTAAATTTAGCATACATTTATTTATATAATGAACATTTTTTCATTGAAAGTTATTTTTTATTTTTCTTGGGAGGGAGATGTTGCTGAATTAGCCTTCCTAGGTTTGAGAGGAAGATTAGTTTTGAGGATTATCATACTAGGGATATGTGTGTATGTATATATGTTAACACACACCTGCTTTATAAAACTTCAATAAAAAAAGAGTAAAATAGTAAGGTGTCTACCCTCCCTCTTTAGCTGCCAGTCCTGTACCTTTCCACAGAGGCATTCATCACCAGGGTTCTTTGTTGTTTTGATATACTTCCATAGAGATTTCCTATATAGATAAGTAAATATATCTGCATTTCAGGGTCATTTTTAAACTTTTGCCATAAATACTTTGGGCATTATTTTTCTCTGCATCATATACTGTAAATTACCTTTACTGAATTTCCTGTAATGCATTCATGTGTAGCAATCTTGTTATTAATCAAGAAAGAATTTAAGTCTCAAAGTGAATTGATTGCTGATAATTTTTTATAAGTAAATAGATCCTTAATTTTTAGGATTTCTTTTAAAATTAAATTTCATTTGGGGGCTGGGGTTGTGGCTCAGCGGCAGAGTGCTGGCCTCGCAAGTGCGCGGCCCGGGTTCGATCCTCAGCACCACGTAAACATAAATGCATTGCATTGTGTACAACTAAAGTAAATAAATAAATGTTTTTTAAAAAATTCATTTATTTTCCTCCACCATGAAAGAATATGAGGACAACAGAAAGTCATGGAAATCAAGCTTTTACATGCTTCTTCAGAAAACATTTCTCCTTGGACAAAACATTTCTAGCAGAGAAACACTCCGATTACAAGCCCTTTTGTAGAAAGCCAGAGCAAGTGGCCCACTGTAATCTTTTCTTTCTGTCTACTTCTTCATCCTGAATCTGGGATTGCCAAAAGCTTTAAAGGGAGTTATCAAATAAGGACAAATAAGGACAAAAAATTCCTAGCTTGTGGTCTTTGTACTGGAGTGTTTTTGAAAGGTATTCCTTGAGTCAGCTCCCCACAGATCAAGAAGTGAAGATGATGTCAGTTCTGCTCAAATTGATCCTAGAGACTTGGCTTTTAGTATTTGTCAATATTAATAAAAATCCTAAAAGCCTTTTTAGAAAGTGACAAATGATTCAAAATTTTAAAAATACAATCAAATCAGGGAACTCTCACTAATATAAAGCTATTACATTCATTGAGACAGTGTGTTAATGGTTTAGAGATACACATCTTTATCAGTGGAACAGAACAGAAAGTTCATAATAAGCCCAAATATGTACAATTGGTCTCCTCTCTAGCATAAATATAAAAGTAATAATGCAATTCAGTGAGAAAAGTATTCAGGAATTGGTACTGAAACAATTGTATAAAAAAAATTGATTTGCTACCTAATGCCATATACACCAAAAATTACAGATGGACCATAAACCAAAACATAAAAGCTAAATCTTTGATGTTTTTAGAAGAAAACATAAGGAAGCACCCTCATTATCTTGATAGAGGCAAATATTTCTTCTAGGAATCACAGAAATCACTAACAAAGAAAAAAAAAAAAACTAGACTTCATAAATTAAAAATCTTGGGGCTGGGGCATGGCTTAGAGGCAGAGTGCTTGCCTAGCACATGTGAGGCACTGAGTTTGATCCTTAGCTCCACATAACGAATGAAATCGAGGCATTCTGTCCATCCAACTACAAAAAAAAAATTTTTTTTTTTCACTCATCAAAAGAAACCATTAAGAAATGGCACACTGGCACATACCTGCAATTCTAGCAAATGAAGAGATGAACAGCAAGTTCTAGACCAGCATCAGCAACCTGGAAAGACCCTGTCTCAAAATAAAAAGGGCTGAGGAATGCCTTTAGGTTCAATCCCCAGTACTGAAAACAGAAAAAAAGAATTAAGAAAATGAATGGTCAAACCATACACTGAGACAAAATTGTGTGTTTGTGTGTGTGTGTGTGTCTACGTATGTATATATGTACATACATACATATATATTAGCTCAGTGGTAATGTGCCCCTGGGTTCAATTGTCATTACCGAAAAAAAAAAATGAGAGGAAGTTGTGGATATACACTGTACAAAAGAAGGTATATAAATGGCCAATAAGCACATAAAAATGTGCTTGACCTCATTTGTCATCAGGAAAATGGAAAGAAAAACCACAATGAAACATTACTTCTTCCAAATTAAAAAGTCTGACAACACCAAATATTGGCAAAGATGCAAAGCAGACAGAATTCATAAATTGCTGATGGAAGTATAAAATGATGCAACGACTTTAAAAAATTATCTTTTGAAAGTAAATATACATCTACCCTATTAGCCAACAATTCTGCTCCTAAGTATTTTACCAAGAAAAATGAAAGCATATTTATAAAACCAAGTACAAAAAGAAAGGAATAGTATGTGTGTTTTAAAATGTATAGGTATGTTCATAGGTACATGCATAGAATCTCTCTTCAGGTATATTTAAAAAATTTATCAGTGTCATTTGCTTCTGAGAAGGTTAATTAGATAGCTTAGTTCAATAAAGAACAGGGACTTCCCACTCTCCACCATTTTGTATCTTTTTTATCATTATATTCTGTCATGAATATAATGCTATACAGGATATAAAAATTATTAAATGTATACTTGGCCAGATTAGAGATCAAGAGAAATCTGAAATTTACAAGGTGGAGCTTTTTTTTTTTTTTTTTTTTTTTTGGTACTGGGGATTTAACCCAGGTGAACTACATTGCCAGTGCTTTCTATTTTTTATTTGAGAGGGTCTTGCTAAGTTGCTTAGAGCCTTGGTAAAGTTGCTGAGGCTGTCCTCGAACTTGGAATCCTCTTGCCTCTGTCTCTCAAGTTGCTGAAATTACAGACATGTGCCACTTCTCCTGGTACAGCATGCAGCATTTTGCAGAGGTGTTCCAAAAGTTCTGATAGAAACATTTTAAATAATGTGAACTTGATGTCTGTCTGACTTATGGGATAAACACTAAACTGGCTACAACAGAATGATCTGGAGAGTTTTGTCAAAATACTTGGCCTCTGTTCCTAAGATTTTATTATTGTTCAGTAGATAAAGGCAAAAGCATGAATGTTTTATGTTTAGAAGCTCCCTAAATGACTCCTTACTTAACTAGCAATGAAAACTACAGGCTAAAACATTGTATGTTCATATAAGGTTCCATTTGTTCCATGTTTTGATCTTTTCTGATTGAAGTTGTCTAAAATGTGTTTTGAGTTTATTCATTTCATTTGGAAAACACTGATCACCTATTATGGATAAGGTTTTTGACATTTAGACTTAACCATAGGAATACTACTTGTATCTACTTTTGGGATTATAGATGAGTGATTTTGTCTTTAATGAAATATTTAGAAAATCATGTAGTTTTTGTTGAACTTGTGACTAACTATTAAATCTACTCAATATTTTCTCTTTACAGATTTCAGAACTGATATTCCCACCTCTCCCAGTGTGGCACCCTTTGCCCAGAAAAAAACCAGGAATGTACCGAGGGAATGGTCATCAGAGTCACTATCCTCCTCCTGTTCCATTTGGTTATCCAAATCAGGGAAGGAAAAATAAACCATATCGCCCAATTCCAGTGACATGGGTACCTCCTCCTGGAATGCATTGTGACCGGAATCACTGGATTAATCCTCATATGTTAGCACCTCATTAGCTCCTTTTGATTCTATGAGTGTCATATTGAGAGAAAGGTAGAATATACTTTACAACACATTAAAAGTTCAAAGTTCATATTCAGTAGTGAAGTTAGATGGACCAAAACCATCAAACTTATTTTTATAGAGAAGTTATTGAGAATAATCTTTCTTAAAAATATATATATATATGCACTTTAGATATATTGATATAGTTTGAGAAACTTTATTAAAGTTAGTCAAGTGCCTGAGTTTTTAATATTGGACTTGAGTATTTATATATTGTGCATCAACTCTGTTGTATACGAAACACTGTAGGAGTGGACGATTTGTTCTAGCACCTTTAAGCATTTACTTTATGGAGAGTATGTAAGTTATTTATATACAAGGAAATCTATTTTATGTCATTCTTTAGAAAAATTGCGTGAAATCATGTAGTTGCAAATAAAAAGTAGTTTGAGGCATGATAATGTGTGTTTTGTTCTGTCCTTAAAAAACAAAGAAGGAGCAGAAGGAACATTTTACCTCAATGTACTTTAAATATTTAGCAAAGAAGAGAAAAATAGGAATTTCAAGTTTTCCTTTAAAAAGTCAACTTTTTATTAATCATACCTTCCCAAAGGTCACACACCGAAATGGACATATAAAAAGTCTAAACTTTGTTAGTAACTAATTGAAAATAAATATGATAAAATAACTTTTAACTATCAAGGTCACTATACATATGATTTTTCTAACCAAGAATTTGGCCTGTGGTAATTTTGATATGACATTTGACTTACATGCCTTATACCTTTACATAAAGCAGAAATGTTCTTTGGACACTCAACGTTTAAGTCTTTACTAGAGGTCTAAATTAAAGTCAAATATTACAGTACTTCAGATTCTTCAGTAGTCCTTCTATTTATACCACTGTAATGCCATCAGTCTTGTAAGCGTACTTGAACTACAAAAAGAAAAAAAAAGAGACACATCTATTAAGAGATTGGATATTTTTTCCAAAAATTAGTTTTTTTAAAAATTAAGATCAGCAATACTTTTCCCATCACCCTCATCTTTAAATTTTTAGTATTAAATTAGTTGACTTAATCATGAAAACCACATCTTGCTCATTGGATGGCCTTATCCCAAAAATTCTTGTCATTTGTTTAAAAAAAAAAATTGTTTAAGTGTAGAATACAGGAAAGTGTAGAATACAGAAAAGGTGTAGCTGAATTTTGTGAAAATAGGAAATCAGTTTTGACAGAATTTATGGTATTTGCAACTTTAGGAGGAAACATTTTCAAACTGTAGAGACTTTTCTAGTCTTAATTTTGTTGTTCTCTGCTAAGCCATAAGCATCTACTTTTTTTTCCCTGAAATTTTTTCCCAGTAGTAATTGGCATCACAGATTTTTAAAATAAAAAACAAGTTTAACTGTCATTTATCTCACTGTTTTCTTTTAGGTTCTAGAGAGTTTTAGGATGATAATGAGAAATTTTGTAGACAATTGCTGGAAAGTTTTATTACAAGATTTAGCAGGTAGAATTTCTTTTATTAGTCTGCTGATGTTGTAGGTAGGTATAAGTTCCTTGGGAAAATTGGAAGCATAATAGCCAGTATAGGAATGAAAGTTTTCGTTATCTTTTTTCTTTTTTTTTGACACACACCTAATAACCAGACTATTTCTTCCACACCAATACAAACTTTAAATCCCTTCATTAGTGCAGACAACTAAATGACAACTTTTTAGAGAAAATGCTAATTCCAAATTTGACTTCATCTTAGATTACTACCTGTTGAAGATTCTGCCTTTTATTAATTATCCTTCACCTTGTTCTAAAGTTTATTAAAATCAAAATAATATATAAAACCTTCATCAATATAGCTTTTCTAATCTGTTACTAATGAAATAAATCATCACTTTTTTAGCTGTTGGGTCCTAAATTCTAGTAAACCTGGTATATAAAAGTTTACCAGACAACATCTTCACCATGCCACCCACCCATTTTATTTGCGGTACTAGGGATTGGAACACTCCACCACTGTGCTTCATCCCCTCTCACTAAATTGCCCAAACTGACCTGGATTCTGATATCCTCCTGCCTCAGCCCTAACCTGAGTAGGTGGGATTATGAGCATGTGCCACAACACAGTCTCCCCACCTCTTTTTTTTTTTTTTTTTTTTTTTTTTTTTTAGTTATGCAGAATAGTGTACCAAAACCCTTTTTAATAGAAATTAGGACTTGGAGTTAATGTTTCTAACCCCTTTATACAATTCCAGGACTGCTCTAAATGAAAACATGGCTGCATAATTCCAGCTTTAAAATATTTTCAGGCTATTTCAAGCAGGAGTGGTTGTGACTGAATGCTGAAGATAATTTTGTTTTAATTCTGTTTTATTTTATATTTGTAGGCATAACTTCAAAACTCTTAAATTTTAAAGGTTAAAATTGGACATGGATGTTTAAAAAAGTACAAATTCTTTTGGTAAGTTCTAGTACCTTAATGCTAAAGTATTTACTGGCTTTTTTTTTAAGCATAATATTTATCTCCAAGTAGTTACCTTTTCAGTAAACAATGATTTTTAATCTAACAGAAAGCATTTATGTTGAATACTAGGCCATCATTTGATAATTTCCTACTTGATGATTGAGAAAGGAAAAAAAACACACAGACCCCATACATTTTACCTGGCAGAGTAGCCATTCTATTCATTTTACTAATAGTAAACTGTAAACTTTTGTTTTTATTACTGTGTGCCAAAATTTTGTTTAATCCTCATAATAACTACCATTATTTTCCTGGTTCAGCTAAGGCCTCCCAGAAAAGTTTAAAGTGCTGAAGATGTTAGAAAGCTAAGTAACAATTCCTGACTTAGAAACAAGTTGGTTTTTTTAAAAAAGCTGATGCTCCTGCTTTGGCACCACGTTGTTTATTACCTACATAATTTATCAACTCTTGAAACTTGTGAGAAGGTTCAATATCAGATCAATATTTCAACCAGAGGAATGAGAATTTGTGCTCCATTTGTGTAAAATATGTCAAAATGCATTCTACTGTCATGCATAACTAATTAGAACAACAAAAAAAAAAGATCATATTTGAAAAAAAAAGGACTGATACAAAGGTTATATTGAATGAGAATATGAGACACTAAAGTGTCCACATTACTAATAATTCCATAACAGTTCCTTATTACAAAATACTCTGATATTTCTGGAAAGGGACTAATAACTTGATAACAGTTTTATTTGTTTAAACCATAAATCAAATTGTAGTACAGCTCAGTGGACAAGAATTGAAATAAGAAAGCCAATTCTACCAATGGTTCATCAAGGGAACTAGTAATTCCCAGAGATCTAGTAATTTTAGTAATGTTGAAATTTATCAATCTTTAACTTATTTTTTCTTAGTTATCAAATATTTTGTGATTTAACATTGTGCGTTTTATTTCCTATTTGTATTCCAGTGAATGAAACAATAACATAGAATTTCTTAGGGAAACTCAATACCTCTACATTATAGATGGCACGGTATTGACTCATCATTCTGCAAGTTGTCACACAAGCACAAGTAACAGGAAAGGCTCATGTAATTCCAGTTTAAAATGTGTACACTTTATTCATTGTAGAAACCATCACCTTCCCAATTTCATAGCTTTAGGCCTTCTTCCAGGATTCTTTCATGTATAAATTTTTAAAATAACATAAGGACCCCAAATGGAAACACAGCTGGACATTGTGGCACATGCCTGTAGTCCTAGCTACTTGGGATTCTGAGATGGATAGATCACTTGAGCCCATGAGTTTGAGATCAGCCTGTGTAAGAGCAACACTCCCATCTCAAAAGAGGGTGGGGGCGGTGGGAAACACACGTAACCCTTAGGAAAAAGCATCAGGATTTGTAGCAGATACATCACTGCAATTAGAGTGGTTTGGTATTTATTTCTAAAGCACATAATCAGTGCAAATAAAAGTATTGAATTCCTTTCTACCCTCAAAAAGGGAATATCTATCTGGGCATGGTGGTACACACCTATAATCCCAGCAACTTGGGGGCCTGAGGCAGGAGGATCACAAGTTCAAAGACAGCCTCAGCAACTTAGTGAGACCCTAAGTAACTTAGATCCTATCTCAAAAATTTTTTAAAAACGGCAGGGGAGGGGGGGTTGGTGGTGATGTGGCTCGGTGGTTAAGCCCCACTGGGTTCAATACCCGGTACAAAAGAAAAGGACTTTCTAGCTACAGAAAGGACTTTCATATGAAACAGAAACATAATCGATTTAGTCATAGCATGGCAAACACATTTTTACCATGTTTTTATGTATATATATATACACACTTATATAAAAATTTATAAAATACAAATCTACAAGGTAAAAATCATTTCAATCCATATTAAAGTTTTAATATATTATTTCTGGACATAATTTTAGTGTTCTGGCCAATAAATATATCCTCTTCACTAGATATTAAATACAAGTTAAAATAGAGTTGGTAATCATAATAATACCCATCATTTAATAATACCCATTGTTGGGGCTGGGGATATAGCTCAGATGGTAGAGTGTTTACCTTGCATACACAAAGGGTTCAATCACCAGCACCACACACACAAAAAAATAATACCCACTGTTTAAATATTATGCAGTATACATGTACTGAAACATTACATGGTATCCCATAAGTATGCACACTTTTATGTTTTTATCATTAAAAATAAATATAATTGAAAAATAATAATCCCATTGTTGGTGATGGTATGTGAATAAGTAGGCACTCTTTTAGTGTTAGTGGAGATTTAAAAATATATGAACTTTTTGAAGGAAGTACATCCTTTAACCAAGCAACTATACTTCTAGAAACTTATCTATGGAAGTCTCAAATAAGGGGGCCAATAAATATGTTGATTGAAAAAAAATTCTTGAAAGGCAAAAATAAGTAACCATCAAGATATGAACAATTAAATAAAATTTGCACATCTATTCAGGAAATACTGTGGAAAATACCATGTAGCCATGGAAAAAGGAGAATATAACAATATATAAGGACTTAGAACAAAATATTGCAAGTGGGGCAGTGAAAATGTTATGTCTAGAATGATGTCTATATATTATCTGAAAAATAAATACCAAGTTTATAGTAGTTAATGCCTCAAAGGCAGGGAAAAGGGGACAGGTGCAGACAATTTTATTTTTCTACTTTGTACATTTTAATCTTTAGATTTTTATAAAGAGCATTATTATTATGTAACTAGAGAGGACAAAAACACATTTTTTGAAATGCTTAATACAAGTTCAATGAATTTATTTTTAGAAAATACAAATGCTACATATCACTGAGTAGCCTATGGAAATACTTTCACAAATATACAAAAACTGGCATGCAAGAATGTTTTATTGCAGCATTTGTAATAATAAAAGGTTATAACTCATTCATACTATGTAAGAGAATGAATCAATAAAAGAATGATTTGTCTATTGAAGTGAAAAGATGTCCATGATATTTTAAGTGAGAGATGCAAAAGAGGAGGGTAATAATAGAGTTATAAGTTTATTGTAGAATGAAATGATTAATGTAAAACTGCAGTACCTAGCAAGTATTAAATGTTGCATAAATTCTATTATGTTTACATAAGGGATGAAAATGAGTATAAAAGATAAGGATAATAATAAAGTCCACCTACATTTATCACAGGCTAATGTTACCATTAGAGTTCATCTGTGTACATACAAATAAAAAGCATTTTATCTAGTGAAATAAGTACTGTTAAGTGCTTTCCATTCTATGATAAACCTGTGTATACTTAGTATTATCTTTATAGATGAGGAAATTGAATATTCAAATAACTTGCTCTAACCCAGCATTGGTACATCAGGACACCAGCTTTTAGAAGCTAGATAGAGGGTTGTGAATACAGTTCTTTCATTGTTAGTAATGGTTACAACTTAAACTGTTAATAATAGTGCATGATCATTATTTTTTGTCATTTAGAAATCAACAAAATAGATACTGTTTTGGTGTTTTCTTGGTTTAGACCAGATTTCAATGAAAAAAAAAAAAAAATTAGCTATAAAAATTACTGACCACAAGAGGGCATCAGATATTGTTTTCCAACTTCAAAGCTAACGGTTGGAATAGTAAATTGTATCTATATGAAAAGCATTAGTGGTGATACTCTGAAGCACTGCTTTTTCAATAGTTTTAGGATGCTTTAGTTATTATATATCATAAATGTTTCTTTATTATTTTTTCTATTAATAAAATTAGTTACAGGGAAAATATACAAAAAAGCACAAAGAAAAAAAAAATAAAAATCACCAATCATCCCTACAGAAGATGTAGCTACTATTAATAATCAGAGGATGAAGGAGATTTTACTTCTACATGTTGTGTTATACTATCAAAATATTCACTTTATGGTCATAATTTTGAAAATATGGAATATTTATATCACTGATTTATTTCTTAAATTTGATTTTTAATAGTTTCATAATTTTCATATATATGTCCCTTAATTTATTTAGTCAATCTTTACCAGTAGACACTAAACTGTAGATCTCTTTTGAAAAAGTTTTTCATCAAGTATCTCAGTATATGCCATCTGTGGTGATGGGGATTATTCCTTTAAAGTCCAGAAGTGAATGAACAAGTTGATCTCATAACAACGGCAATTTTTAAAAATTTACACATAGAAAATATGTATATAATACATTTATTAGAGTCAAATTAATATGTAAAGCTGGAAAATTCAAAAGAAAAAATAGCCAATGTGATTGCTTCATTAAATTCAATGGGAAACAAATATTGTTTTGCGGCATATAAATCATCCATCAAATACTTCTAAAGAAGAGGTGGTATTAGCCTATTCCCAAAGGACTTAAAAACAGCTTACTACAGGGATACAGCTACATCAATGTTTATAGCAGCACAATTCACAATAGCTAGATTGTGGAACCGACCCTGATGCCCATCAGCAGATGAATGGATAGGGAAACTTTGGCATATATACACAATGGAACACTACTCAGCACTAAAAGAGAATAAAATCATGGAATTTGCAGGTAAATGGATGGAGTTGGAGAAAAAATAATGCCAAGTGAAGTTAGCCAATCCCAAAAAACCAAAGGTCGAATGATCTCTTTGACATGAAGATACTAACTTATAAAGGCAAGAGAGTGGGGATGAGAGGAATGAAAGAGCTTTAAATAGAACAAAGAGTGGGGGAGGGAGAAGTGGGGGCAAGGGGACAGGAATAATGGCAGACTGAGTTATATCCATGATTACCCTAAATACATGTATGAAGACACAATTGTAAAAATACTTTATATAAAGCCAGCAACTTGAAAAATTGTGGTCTTTATATGTAATATGAAATGAAATGTACTCTGCAAAATGTACAACAAATTAGAATAATAAAAAATTTTAAAAAAGGAGAGGTGGTAATAAAATATAATGATAAAAAATGAAAGGGTAGCTGGGGACGTAGCTCAGTGCATTTGCCTAGCATGTGCAAGTCTCTAGGTTTGATTCCTGGCACTGCAAAAAATATAAAAAGGAACTATTATAATTTTTTGAACTTTTGTCTAAAGTGACTGAAACAGAAAATATATATAATTTTTGTCATCTGAGTTATTACTAAGTGAAATCTATTTCATGTTTCTTTTGTCTGGTTAATTGCAACCTGCTAATTCTTTCTGCTAAATGTAAGTATAAGAGTGTAAGAGATAAAAACAAAATTCATTATGACAATCAAATCTTCCTATAAAAATTCTGATAGACTGCACTGAGGAGTATTGGCTGAATTTTTGCTTGCGCTGTATAAATGTATACCTGATGTTTATAACTTTTTTGTATGTTTAAAAATAACCACACCTGTCTAGGCTGGCATAGTAGTAAAGCTGCCATTAAGGGAAAAAAGCACAAATATCTAGGACATAAAGTGAATAAAAGGTACAGAACAGAAGATAGGTAAATCTAGGTACAGTGTCACACACCTGTAATCCCAGAAACTTGTGTGCCCGAGGCAAGAGGATTGTAAATTTGAGACCAGCCTGGGCAACTTAGACCCTGTCTCAAAATAAAAAAGGGTGGGGATTAGGTAAGTGATAAAGTGCCCCTAGGTTCAATCCCTCTGGTAAAAGTGAGTGTCCAGTGATAAAATAGATCATATTTTAAAATTTGATATTGGTAACTAAAAAAGATTCTTTGGCAAATAATTTTGAAAATACCATTTGTGATAGAAATCTAGGGGGAAACATACAAAAGTTAAAATGCAGGATGTGACAAAGATTTGCTGTGCAGGTTTACAGTACAGTCAGTCCCTCTGACACAATCAGGCAATTTAAAAAAATGTAAATGTGGATCCATTAGATACAATAAATTCCTTAAATTTTAAATGTTTAAACACATCAATATAATTTCAGTCGCCAATTTTTGTCCTACAAATGTACCTTATGATCATGTTACATCCTGATAAACTCATCATAAGTTGAAAATATCAAAATTTTGAAAAGGCATTTAATATACTGAACCTACTGAACACCATAGCTTAGCAACATAGTATATTATAAAGCATCAGTTTGAGACCCTAAGGCGAACTGAGAGCTGGGGTCACTGCCACTGCCCTCTGTTGCCAGAGTATCATATTGCATATTGCTGGGCGGTGGGGGCTGTAACTATTTCAATTCAAAATATAGTTTCTGCTGAATACTTCACTTTTTTTGTTGTTTGTTTTTGGCCTGTCAGTTTTACACCATCAAAGTTGAAAAGTCCTAAGACAGACCACCATAAATCAGTGACTTGCTGTAAAGAATATTTCTGTTTCTGGTCTAGGGATGTAGCTTAGAAGTACAATGTTTGCCTAGTATGTGTACAAGGCCTACTACTGTAAGAAAAGGGGAAGGGGTGTCTCTTGTTAGAAGTTATCTGTTTTTTCTGTAATCTCCATCCATAACATATGGATCCTCATTTAAAAGTTTGGTTTCTTTTCAGTAGAGTGAAAATTTAATATACTTTTAAGGCAATATGACAGTAAAATCATGTTCTCCCACCCCCAGTACTGGGGACCAAATCCAGGACCTTAAAGCACTCTTACCACTGAGCTACAGCCCCATTCCCAGAATCAGAATTTTATTTTTCCTTAGATATGTTGTCTTCATCATATTTAGCATAGTTGATGTGTACTATTTACTTATATTATGTAATTATAGGAAGTATAACAATCACAAGCAACTGGTATGAAACTAAGGTTACTTTCATTAAGCATATACACCCCACGGACATCAGGAGAGTCAGGTTCCTAACGCTCAATGTGCCCAGGGCAGCAATGACCATGTTTCAAATAGGGGATGGTAGGCACCAGTTATGAGGGTCAGCTGGCCTTCTAATGGCCTTCCCTCTGGCGGGTTTTGGCAAGGGGAGCTGTGAGGGGAGTAAGGAAAACTTACACTCTTCCATTCTTTCCTATCAGTTTTTTATAGGGACTAGTGCCAAGAACTCAAGGTTCCTAGGAAAACAGTAGACCAAAAATCAGGAGAGTTGGAGTCTGTTTCTAACTGTTTGGCCTTGGGAAATCAAAACTTTTCTGGATCTTGTTTTTTTCATAAAATGATATTGAACTAGAAAACAGCATTATATAGTGATTTTTTATTACTGTATCGTTCATAGTGATTTCAACATCTCTGTATCTGGTTGGAAAACAAAGCTGCCTCTAAAATGCCATCTTTCATCAAGTAAGCATTTTCTTTCCAAAGCATTTGTTTCCTACTCTTGCTTTGTCATTTTGGGAACAGGAATTTTAATTTTCAGATTTACAAGTCCTTAATGGTAAAATCTGAGAGTCTGCAAGATAATGACCAAGGTAATGAAAGGATGACAGGAGACATGTACATTAACTAACCTCTGCCACAGTACTTAGTTCTCTTAAGATTATCTTCACATCCCTGTTACAGACCAAAACAAGTAAGATAAAAGCTAAAGCTTCATCTTTAATAAGAACCATCACATATTATTGGCAAATACCAGCCAAGTGCTGTGCTGGGCACTTTATCTTATGTATATTCATGAACAACTAGTTCCTCATTTTCTCAATGGCTAAGCCAGGATTCACATCTCTAACTCTAGATCCCAAATTTTTAACCCCTTGTACTTACTGCCTTTTAGCTGAATCCTTCCGTTTATCTTAAATCATAGGCAAGCATAAACCTTTCCCTTCCAAGTTGATTGCATTTAAAAAAAAAATTAAAAAGAGCCAGGAATAAGGCCAGGTGAGGTGGTGCACACCTGTAATCCCAGCAGCTCAGGAGGCTGAAGCAGGAGAATCTTGAGTTCACAGCCAGCCTCAGCAAAAGTGAGGCATTAAGCAACTCAGTGCAACCCTGTCTCTAAGTAAAATACAATATAGGTCTAGTGCTGTGACTCAGTGGTCAAGTGCCCCCAAGTTTAATCCCTAGTACCCCATCCCCCCAGAAAGCCAGTAATATGAATTTCTTATTGCAAGCCTTGAAAAACTCCAACTTGTAGCATAATGAAGCCCTTTCTAGCACAGCAAAAAAAAAAAAAAAGATTTAAGGTTTAGGTGAAGTGTTGCACCTATGAGCAGCCCTGATTTCCCTAGAAGCCATTGCAGGATATTTTAACAGATAAGAGAAAATCTTAATGTCTTTCTGGATGCTTCTGTAAATTGTTCTCAAAGAAAGGATCCAAAAAAGGATTCTCATGAAATAATTGGGATAGTACTGAATTTTTCAAACAATTTTCTTTGAGCAAATGGGAGTGGAGGACGATACTTTATTTCTTCATTAACACTTGAGTATTTTAACGTTAAAATAGTCTTACTTTAATTTTGCAGAGCCAAATGAATTTTAAACTGTGTCAGCATAACCAAATCATCTGTGGCTACTTTGGCGAAGATACTGTGCTTTAAATATTGCTTTGGTACCAAGTAGATGTTGTGTGTGAACACATAAAATGTCCCCTCCTAGTCAGATTAGAAGACTGGTAAATGTTGGGAAATTGCAATTTTCAAACAGTTTACTGGTTTTTACTGTATCATACTCTGTCCTCCCAGAATTGTAGGGTCATTCCACTGTTTTCTAGAAATGTTCTTATTGATGACAGTTCTAGGACTATGTGAGAAGATGTCCTACTTAGCAATATTAGAAGAGCACAGTGCCAGCAGCCAACATTCACTTGGAATAGTGTATGACAGCTGACCCAGGATGTGACCTAAATGCATCTTCTTTTTAAATGTAAGAAAATTTATTTTCTTCATTAGTTTAGTTTGTATTGATTCCATAAAACTGTTTTAGGTGAAAACTCCTACAACTTAAAAAAAAAAAAAACAAAAAAACGACGATGAACGCATGAGAGACACTGTGATGTGATGGGGATAATATGGCAGTAGCTTAATAAGAACATAGCAAAATCATCAACAAATATTACTGAGAATCTATTATATATTGAATATTTAGGTGTAAAGATGTTTCTACCTTTGAGAAGTCTGACATCTGCTCAGATAATTGAGAACCTCAGCTTCCTTGAGGGTACAATGAGGGAGAAGTCAGATTGAACCAGAAAGGTTTGGAGGTGGCTTCTTGGGTAGTGGGATTTAGGGAAGAATTAGGATTGTATGGTCAGGAAAAGGCAAAACCATAAACAGCCAAGTAGAAATGACAACTTGAGAGAAAAAAATTGCAGTTCATATAAAGGGATTATTAATGTTCAAGAACTCCTCCAAGTTAGCAGAATAATAGTACAAAAGAAAAACGGGCAAAGGATACCAACCAGTTCTCCAAAATAGAAATACTGTTCAGACAAAGAGAAAATTGATCAAGTGAACAAATACATAGAATTTTAGGCCACAAAATTATTGTCTCCTGATATCAGGAAAGATCAGAAATTTGGGTAGAGTATTGATGAGGATTTGTTGGATATAAGCACTCTCATACACTGAGACCATAAGGTTCTACCACACTTTAGTAGGAGAGTATTTTTACTATCAAAATACTCTACTCGGTACCTCTCCTTTTAGACATTTATCTTAGATGTACTTACACATATGTAAAATGACATACATAATATACTGGTTATAATTTTATTCATACTGATGTAAGAATGGGATTGTTTCAGTGGCTGCCAATTAGACTGGTTAAATTATTATGTTGATGTACAATTTAAAAAGAAAAGTTTTATATAGGTGAATACAAGATAATTTGAGAGGAATAATTAAATTAAAAAGTAAGTTCATATAAAAATTTCTAAAGAAAAAAATAAACATATGTATGTCTAAGTGTTAGGGTAGAATAAATATGAGAGTGGAAAAGTCGGGTGTAAAAGTGAAAAGCCAGGATAAGGTTTGGACTTTATTTTTTGCTTTTTGCTTTTTTTTTTTTTTTTTTTGCATTACTAGGGATTAAACCTAGGAGCACTCTACCACTGAGCTATGTCTCCACTACTTTTTATTTTTTATTTTGAGGCAGGGTCTCCCTAAGTTGTCCAGGTTGGTCTGAACTTGTAGTCCTCCTCCCTTAGCCTCTCAAATAGCTGTGGGTACATGTGTACACCACACCCAGCAAAGGTTTGGACTTTAAATTAGAAGTTAGGTAAGAAAGCTTTTGAGTAAGAGAGTGAACATAATGTTTCAAGAAAATAAACCTGGAAGTGACAGTTTTAATCAACTTTCATCTAGGAGAACTTAAGTCAAATAGCCATCTATTTGCTTCTATAACCAGATGGGTTCTAATTTCTAAAGTGGTCCATGGCCACTTCATGTCTGCCTGAAGTCAAATGCCTCCAAATTCTCTATAAACAGTAGAAAATGAATAGGAAAGGTTGTTACTATTTATAAAATAGCAGGAATGAAACAAATCATGCCTTTATACACTTTTACTGAGCACTTAACTCTTTGCCAGCAAAACGTACCATGGCCTGAATAGGCCAGGCCTAATGAATTTATGATCCAAATCTTATCAGCCCCCTCAGGACCATTCCATTGGAACTTGTCTGTTATGAGTGATTTCATTCTCAAAATAGCTTCTTTTCAGTTCTTTTGTGCCCTGGCTGCTCACTTGGGTCCTCATCTCACTCTACACACTCATTCTTGATTATTTCATCCCTCTTATGGATTTAACCTGTGTCTTTAACTTAAAAAAACCATAACTTTTCACCTTACACCTGTTGGGATGACTTTTATTTAAAAATAAGGAAACAAAAAACCCAAAAGAGAAGTGTTGATTAAAATATGGAAAATAAATGGAACCCTTGTACACTCTTGGGAATGTAAATTTATATAGCCATTATGGAAAACAGAATGGAGGTTCCTCAAAAAGTTAGAAATAGAACTACCATATGATCCAGAAATCCTACTCCTGGGTATTTATCCAAAAACAAAATGAAATCAAAATCTCAAAGAGATATTTACAAGAGCAAAGATGTGGAAACAATCAAAATGTTAATAGATTGGATAAAAAAATGTAGTAGTGTATGTATACAAAGCAGTATTATTTGGCCTTAAAAAAGAAATGTCCTGCATATGTGACAACATGAATAAACCTGGAGGATATTATCCTAAGAAATCAGTCAGTCACAGAAGGACAAATATTGTGTAACACCATTTGTATCAATTATATAAAAAAGTCAAACACACAGAAATCGCAAAATCATGGTTGCCAAGAGCTGGGGAGAGGAAGAAATTAGTTGTTATTCTACAAGTAAAATATTTCAGTTTTACATAAGATGATTAAGTTCTAGAGATCAGCTGTACAACACTGTGCCTATAATTAACAATACTATATTGTACACTTAAAATGTTGTTAACACAGTGGACCTCATGTTAAGTGTTCTTACCATAGCTGGGATGGGGAGGGGTGGGGCAAAGAAATAAAAGAGCCAGAACTTGACTTTTCTCCTTACCAGGTTCCTTCAGTTGTGGTGTACAGATCATTGCATAACAAAAAAGGTTGCTTGTGAAATTGTCTGGCATGTTTTGAAAGCATGGTCCCCAACGCAGCAAGGTACAGAGGTAGGCTTTTAGGCAGTGATGAGAGCTATAAATTCATCCGTGGATTAATGTGTTTGAAGGATTAATAGTTTGGACTTCTGGGTGGTAACTACAAGTACACTGGGCATGGCTGAAAGCTGCAGGTCACTGGGGGTGTCCCTTTGGAGATTAGATCTCATCCCTGGCTACTGGTTCTCTCTCTGCTTCCCGGATGCCATGAGCTGAGCAGCTTTCCTCTTTCACACCCTTTTGCCATGATATTCTGCCTCAGGCCCAGAACAATGGGGTTGGCTGACCATGGACCGAACCTCTAAAATCATGAGCCCAAAATAAACTTTTCCTCTTCTACATTGCTCTTGTCACGTATTTTGGTCTCAGTGATGAAGAACTAACATAATGGGAAAAATCACATATATATAAGCATACATGTATAAATCATACACTCAGTATCTCTACCTACATACTCTTAATAAAATCCTCAAACTCAATGTGTTCAATGTTTAATTCCTTAGCTTAACTTTCACACATTAGAAGAATCACAGCTCTGAATTTCTGCTTTTTTATCTGTATAAATTCTGTCATGATGATTTCATCCATTCCTGCCTTAATGCTTACAACCACCAGATGTTTTTTAAAACATTTATTTATTTACTTTAGTTGTACACAATGCAATGCATTTATGTTTACATGGTGCTGAGGATCGAACCCGGGCCGTGCACATGCGAGGCCAGCGCTCTGCCGCTGAGCCACAACCCCAGCCCCAACCACCAGATTTTTATCTCCAGTCCTGACTTTCCTACTTTGGTTCAAGTTTGTAATTCACCTGCCAACTATCATCTTGCCTAATTTTACATGTTACAAGGTTGTAACAGGACTCTTTATACTTTAAATTTTGCTAATCCTATCTTTCCCACCTCAATTCTCCACTCAGTTGCTCCAAAAAAAAAAAAAAAAAACCCTAATATCCCTTCATCTCTCATGACCAATCCATTCACTGTTGACTTTTTAAAATAAATGTTCAGGACAAACTAAAAAACATAAGAACCTCTGTGTGTGTGTGTGTGTGTGTGTGTGTGTGTGTGTGTGTGTGTGTGTAGAACATTCCCAAAAGGATAAAATAAAACCGATCATACTTTCCACAATATATTCATACTTTTGAATGTTGTGTTCTGTGAATAGATAACCTATTAAATTTAAAAAGAATTTCATTATGCCTTTTGAAGGGAAAGTGGTAGCAGAAACTGAGAACATGAGTGGGAGAATTACGTTTCATTCTACACTTTGTGCATTATTACCTTTTTGAAATACTAAAAAGCTATAGAAACTATTTAAATCTGTAAAGAGTTATCCTATGAATAACTTATAAAGCTTCTTGAAATCTGTACTTCCCCGAAAGTTTCATCTTGTCAGCAAGATTCATTAAAAAAAAAAAAGTTCATAACCATTAAGTACTCCTTTGTCACTTGACAAGCAGATGTGAGGTTTAAAAAGTGGTTTATAGCCACCAATACTTGAAATACAAGCAGTATACTCCTAGATTGAGAAGGAGACAATTTAAGGACATCATGTAACTTTTGGTGTTGGTATTTTTATTATATCACTGAAAAGCAAACAAACAGAAAACACTCTGGGTATATATTCCACACCAACTTGCACTATTTTTAGTCCCTCTTCATAATTTGTAATGAATCAGTTACTGTTGAGTTGAATTGTCCCCACCATCCTAAGTTTCCATGTTGAAGTCTTAATCTCCCTAGTAACTGAAAATGTGATTTTACTTGGAAATAGATTTGTTCGTTACTGATACAACTGATCAAGATAAAGTCATTAAGGTGGGTCCTAATCCAACATGACCAGTGTCCTTAAAAGGGGGGAAATTTGGACAACTTTCATAGAAGGAAGATTGTGTGAAAAGAAACAGGCTATCTACGAGCAACACATCCTTCCCTCAGAGCCCTCAGAAGGTACCAACCCTGCTTGATTTTGGACTTCGAAACTCCAGAACTGTAAGATAAGACACGTTCAATTTCTATAATTGAGCCACAAAGTTTTTGGCAATTTCTTATGGTAGCCCTAGCAAATTAATACAATTACACATAGAAATGACTTGTAAATGACCAGTTATTTCAGGTAATATGCCATTTTAAAAAACTCAAAAATAACTGATACAATACTACTGTTTTTGAAAACTAAAAATATAAGAAATGGTGTTTTGGGTACCTAAGCGGGTTTCCCTAATTTCTGATACCAAAAAGTATTACTCTACCAAAAATTAGGCAATAGCTTTTAAGTATGTTTTTCTCCAGTCAGATATGTTTGCAAGAAAAAAGTATTTTGCCATTAGTGACTGAGCTTGGAAATCAGTTACCTGAATTTCTTAGATCAGTCAGAGGTCCCCAAAGTTGTAGATATTGAAATAATATGGCAGATTAATCTGACTTATCCCCAGACCTACTCAGTTGTAATCCTAAGGAAGACTTTAGAGATCTCTGAAATGCTTCTCCAGATTTTGTAGTAATGAATCCTGTGTTAGTGATAGCTCCTATTCAATCAGGTCACCCCATTCTATATTTGGGCAAGTTCACCTTTTAAGCCAAGTATAACCTTTTCCCCCTCACAGTGTGTACTCCCTTTTTCTCATGAAATTACCTTTCAGAGACCAAGTCAGGCATTTTGCTGAACCTATGACACCTAACTTAAAATAAATGAATGCCTGTCCCCTAAGTGTTCATTTCCTTATTAAAATATCCTTTCAACATTAACTATGCAATTTGCAAGTCATATAGTTAGGAATTGGGTACTGAGATGCGTAAACCACTTTCAGACTCCTGAGAGGTATATTAAGCATGTGGAACAATTAGAATGCCAAAGACTTTTTTGTGTAGTAGAAGACTTGCACTGGCAATAGGGAGGGCCCAGAAGTAACCCTGCTTCAGCTATGTGCTCAAGAAGCAGAGGTGTGAATCAGGAAAAATGACTCAAAAGAGTGTTTGAATTTAAAAGTTGCAGGGCAAATATGCATTGGGCAAGAAAAAAGGATAAGGCTTCTGCCTGGCTGAAGAAGTTGTATGTTCACAGAAATAAATCATCGCCCCTTAGCTATTGAGTACCACTATTACCCAGTTCTATGTGGGGGTATGGATAAAATAATCAATAGAGAAATATAATGAACTATATAAGAAGCATTTTGTGTCATGTTAAAATGTATCTCGATGATATAACCAATCCTCTAGGACTGGAAAGAATGGCTTAGAGGACAAGCCAAGATCATAAGAGCTTCTAATACATTGTTTGACATCAAACTTCACAATTTCCTATATTTTTCTAACCTCTATCATTCTCCATCATTGTTAGAATTTTCATAGCTCAGCAATAAAGGAGAAGCTGATCAAGAACTTAGTCCTTGGTTACCTAGACTGAAAACTTATTTCTCAGCTTTTCATTAGCTTCAGAGATTCTTCTTTTAATAACCATAATCAAGACCATAATATCTTCTCTTTCTGTGGTTACATTAGGGCAGCAACTCTTCTCCCCCCATAAATATTTAATAAAATTTAAAATTTTAATTATTTAAAATCTAATTTAAAATTTAAAAATGATTTTTAAAATTATCTAAATAACAAACAGTAAAGTACATTTGATTTATACATCAGAAGCTTAGTTTCTAGGACTGGTTTCCTTATCTTTTCATAGCTGCCATGATTACATCTTAAAAATTCCATTTAATTATGTATGCCTCTGACATAAAACTATAATGACAAATTACTTCTTATTCGATGTCATCCCAATTTAATCAGCTTTGCTATTTGTTACTTAATTAACCAGAAATATGATCTGATGTAGAGTTATAAGACTTAACTATGATCTAAATTAATAGAATTAAATTATACTCAGTAATTTCACTTGGCATATTTTATTATAATCTTGATTCTTTTAAGTCTGTCATTATCGACATTTCAGCTATCAGGAATAAATACAAAGAATTTTCCTTATTACACTAATTCTCTCTCTCTACAATTTTCCAATGTCCCATATGGTTTGGTAAATACCCTTGTGATATAGATGTATTATCCCTGTAGCAACTGGTAATAAGCAATATTCAAACACTTCCAACTCTAAATCCTGTGCATTTCATTTCTTAATCCCAGAGTAGAAAAAATTTCACATTAGTATAAGCCATTGGTTCTCAGATGGAAGTGATTTGCCTACACTGGGGGTACATTTTGACAATGTTTGGGGACACTTTTAATTATCACAATTATAGGAGTGGGAACTAGGGTGCTACTGGCATCTAGTGGGTAGAAGCCAGAGCTGCTGCTAAATATCCTACAATGTACGGAACAGTTCCCTACAACAAAAAATTATCCAGCCAAAAATGTTGGTAGTGCTGAGGCTGAGAAAACCTCATATGAACAAAGTCTTCCTCAACATGTCTTCTTACAGAAGCATTAATATCCCATCCTGGTTTGTCCTGGAATCAGTGTTTAAAGTCAATAAGAATAGCTTAATTTAAATTACAATGAGATGCTGCTATGCTCTGAATGTTTTAGTTATTCCTAAAACTCTTATGTTAAAATCTTAATACTCAATGTGATAGTATTAAGAGATAAGGGCTTTGAGAAATGATCAAGTCACAAGGGTTCCACACTTTTAAATGGAATTAACACCCTTACATAAGGGACTTGAACTTTCTGAGGACACAGGAAGTGGTGCCATTTTGGCAGAGAGCCAAGCCCCAACCTGACACTTAATCTATGCATGTCTTCCTTTATCATGTATCCCAGCCTCCAGAACTATGAGCATTAAGATTCTGTTCTTCAGCCAGGCACAGTGGCACAAGCCTGTAGTCCCAGCTCCAGCTAGACAGTGGCAGGAGTATTACTTGAGCCCACCAGTTTGAGACCAGCCTGGGCAATACAGTGAAACCCCATCTCAAAAATGGAAAAAAAATTTTGTTGTTTATAAATTACCCAGTCCAAGAGATTTTCTTCAAGTATGCATTTAATACATATATATGCTTATTTTAATTCAGCTGCAAAACTGAGTTTATATTATAAATTCTGAAATGACATATCTTTGGAGGATCCATCTCAACTATATACCATCACACAGGGGTAAGAAAATAAATATGTATGTTTGACATGTATTCACTGATGTATGGTTATTACAATCTTTATTCTTCCTGTTTAAAGGATACACGGTGCGGGGGCGGGGAGGAAACCTCCATGTAGGAAAGTAGGAAGGAATAACATTGAAGCTTTAATACACATTTTTTAAAAGGCACAATAAAGCCACACCACAAGGCAGAGAACTGCTTTCTTGGTTTTATTTCAAAAGTACACAAGGTCACAAAACTATAAGAGCAAGTTTTTGGTTTCTTAAACAAGTTTTGTTCTTACAAATTTCAAAATCTGCACCATTGGGTATGTATGCCAGAAATTTTAAATACAAAATCTGCAACTGATACTACCAATGCTCTATTTTTCAAATGTGAAGTGTCAAAATAGTTCTCAGTAGTACAAGTGTATTTACCATTAAAATTCAGTCAGGAAAAAGAATAAGTACATCAGTGAATTGTGGTTCTCTTAACACTTGTGTCTTTAAAACAAGTTGGCAGAAAACACAGAGCTAGCTCTTCTTTGATGGAACCTTTAGAGTCCATGATGAAAAGCAAACCCAACTTATACTCAATATCTTCTTAAATTACAAAACAGGATACGTATTTTGTAAAATTGGATTTTAATAAATAATAGATCAATGTTAACATCCATAAAATATATGATCAGCCTTCCCTAAAGAGAAATAAGCAGAACCACAATTCACAGAATTTATTTATTATTCTTCCCTGTGTCTATAACAATTATGAAAGGAGTTTGTGCTCAGTTATAGACTATTTCAGTATTGAAGCAGGCAAACAAGTATGAAATCCTATTGCAGAACATGTTGCCTTTATTGCTGGAATATCCAAAGACATTTGAAATATTAAAACTTGCCCAGAACATTTATACTACTAAACACGGAAATGTTATAAAGATATATATATATACATATATATAATATATAATGTCACAAGCCACTGAAAATCTAAATTGTGCCAACATTTTCTACAAACTACTCCATATGTGACACACCAAAGCATTAACCACAAAAAATATGGACTTTTCCTGTTTACACTAGAATAAGGCATCTGAAAGCCCTAAACACTGTTGATTGAAATGAGAATTATAAAAAACTATAAACATTCACATAACTTCAAACTTACATGCTGCACGCACACAAAAAGAGACTGAGAAGTTATTTTAATAAGCCACATATTACAGAATTTGATAGCCAAGTTCATGCAATGAGTTTTTCTTATATTTAATCAAAATGTTTACTTGCCCCTTTACTTGATCCAAATTTCCAGGACTCACTTTAAAATTTTTTAAATTATCTGTTTAATAGAAATCAGATTTAATTGAATGCCAGATAATATTGGATAATATTGTATCTATAATCTATATGGATTTTGAAGTTTTCAATTTAACTTCCCCCTACAATATACACTCAGGCTGTGTTTCTACTGTAACAAATCCTTTGCAGACAGCTTAAATGTAAAGGAAAAATTTGCCCAGAATAACTAACTGGTGAGTATAATCAATGAGACTTTTTTTTAGGGGGAGAGGCTTTCTAACAGGGAAATATTAGTAAGACTGGTCAATAATAATAATAACACCTGTAAACTACTCCATATTCAAAACACAGAACCATGTTAATCCACAGTATCATTTCTCTTGAAATTATCCAATGTAACTTTAAAAGATGGTACTAAAGTCTCTCAGGAATAAAGTGGAATCAAACAGTTTTGCTTTGAAGATGCAGTATCTTTATGGCATATCCCTTTGAGTTAGGATTTCAAGATGCTACGTCTTTGACTGATATTACTATGCTCTAGTTGAAATAGTTTAATAATTTTTTTATTGAACTACTTGATCATTGTGAGTACTGGTTCTAGACTAAACAATCGATCTCTGGTTCAATTAAAATTATCAGTGAGAATTATTCGGGAAATTACTAGTACTATCTGACCTTTGGATCAAGTGAAATTTACAATAAAAGTAAATAAAGAAATATTAAGCCTAAAACTGAACTGGGCCCTCTAAATCTAATCATACCTGAAAGGTCTGCTCAGGTTACACAAGTGATTTTTGTACAAGCTTGTTTTGGGGATTACAGTTGGTATGGATCTAAACTAAAACACTTTTTGAAATAGATTCTGATTTACTTAGTCAAATCCAATATAGAGTTTAACAGAAGGAAAACCTTACAAACATCTACTTCCCATAATAATTTCTACTTTGATTAATAGCATAATTTTCACTTTATGAAAAACAGAAATAGGACAGGCCAAAAATCTTTTGTTATTAAAGTTTGTGTTCTGGTTTAGTCCTGTAATATCTTTGAAAAACAAGCCAACATCTGGCATTCAAAAAATTGCTTCAAAATCAGAAATACAGTCAAAGAGTACTGGCGATGTTAGTCTTTAAATTTTTATGAAGAACACAATTATGTAAGTTGCTTTGAAAAAGAACAGAGGAAGAGGCAAGATTCAAAGAATGAGGGTAGAAAGGTGTCACAGTGATGTGTTTTCAGAAACAGTACCTTCACCTCTAAGCACCTTTCAGGTAGGTGATAGCTAGCTCATAGGCACCAAAAATTCATGATAGAAATTAAATACCCAAAAAGGCACAGATGAAGATGTTAACACAAGTATAAAAAGCAACTTTATGTAAGTTAAAAATCTACTTAAAAATGTTTCCAAATATGTAAAACTGTACACTAACCCATTATGCAGACATTCAGCTTAAATTTACCATTAAAAGTATACACAATACTTTCTAATTGTGAATACATGCCAACATTAATTCATAATGTAGCATTTACCACCACAGCACCCAAAGAGATTAACAGAAACCAACTCCCTACTAAAATCTAGGGAAAAGGCTTTAGAGCTAATGAAATAATTTATTACAGACCTTATTTACTATAAAACTGTTGGCTCATTCTACTATATGCACACTCCCTCACAATCTTAAGGGAAATACAATAAATCCACTTTCTTCTACTTAAACAGTATTGAACACATTTGGCAGGCAGGAGTATTCCCTTTACTCCTTTTTCTTTTCTTTTCTTTTTATTTTTTAAGAATAAATTGCTTCCAAAAAACTTAAGACTCAAATTTTTTCAAAGCTCAACTTGATTTGCTGAAACTACACAAAGACACGTTTGGCCACACAACAGCAACTGTACATCCTCCCAAGTCTGTGGTACAGAATTGATGGAGGATCCTTATTTGTGTAAAATGTGCTGAATCACTGAGTCTATGATGAAAATACCCTCCAGGAATTGCATTCAAGAAGGTAAGTACATATAATATGCAACACCATCCCAAAACAAAAAATACACCAAAATAAAAAAAAATACCACTTAAAATTTAATAGCAATAATTAGGGAATTTGCATTTATAACTGTCAAAAAATAAATGAATCACAACATTTTCTTATTAGGAAAACATCACCTAAAGTGGAGAGCCAGTGTTTAGTTGGACACTGTGAAATACATCTGGATCTAGATGGTCACCACATGCAGATGGCCATAGGCCTCAAGGTGTCAGACCATTCAACACTTAAAATCTGCCCCCACTATTAGACCAATGGTGCCAACTCTATATGTAGCAGAAGCAAATGTTGATGCTTCTGTTCTTAAGCATACAAAAGAGGTTATGATGGCCCTGTTGCCTATAGAAGTCTATCAATTAAAAATCATTTCCTACCCAAGGCTTATGAATTGCTTAGCAGTAAAACTAGTCATTTCTAAAATACTGTAGTGTTTTCTGTTATTAGAGATATTCCAAACATCTTTAGTATTTTCAAAGAGGCTAGAAAAACAAGTATAAACATACATGAGTATTTTTGCAATGGATATTTCTTTACTAATTTGGGGGACATTGTTGAGTCATAAATAAATGAGACAAACATCTTTAAAATAATGATAGAAATTATAAATTACCACTTTCAGATGATTCAAGTATCAACTTAATATGCATGTATGTTCACAAATTTCTTCACCTGTGATTTAATACTCAAAGTGCTTATGTATGAATATTCAGATACCTTTGAAATCAACCTCTTAAAAAAAATTCATCTCTTCCAGATGAAGAATCTATCCTTACTAACTATAATGACTTTATTATTTCAATATAACCAAACAAAACTTTGTGAAGCATATTTCTTACAGTTTCTGGTTAACTTTTTTGTGAGGCTGGTAACAAAATTTAGACTAGAATAGGTTTTAATATATCAAGAGAAGAAAAGAAACATTGAGAACAGAGAGGTAAGAGGCTCTATACTATAGACCCGTCCTTGCTCTGTGCTGGAATCATCACAGGAACCGCTCCCATTCGACTTAGATTAGGGGCAGCTACCTTAGCAGGTGGAAGAGTCGGACTCTGAGGAGCACGTTCGAAATCTTCGCTTGGTACTTGATTATATTGAGTCTTGGAATAACCTTCCATGTTGGAAGGAGACATGGATCCCAGGGATGAATGATTGCTGCCAATGTAGCTTCTGGCAGTGGACGTTCGGCTCTTTGGAGGAGGCACGTCTTCCCTGGAAAGCAGAGTCCACGATGCAGGTTAAATAAACAAGTTTCTAAAAACCTACTGTTATGTAAGATATGAATCATATGTTAGGGCCTCTATTTAAATACGAAGTATATAAAATTGAGTGTGTCACGCACAAAAACAAAAAATAACAACAACAAAAAACCCAACCAGAACAAGGTATAATGTCATGAACTATGTATTTGACTCCAATGGACCCACTTTATTGATTAAAGAGTGTATAACGTCACATCATGAAATGTGGCTTCCACACAAATGTGTATGCTTTTATAAGGCTCTACTTATTAAATCCTGAAGAGCTCCATATTCTAGTATCTATGATGAAGATCATCTAATTTTAGTCACATAATCCTTTCTAGTTGATAAGGTACTAACACCTACAGATATAATCTTATCCCCAAAAAAAGGAAAGGGGAAAAAAAAAAACTTTTAGCTATGAAAGTTATCTAATTGAAAACCTTACAGATCTAAGTCTGCAAAACCTGGAAATTCAGACTTAAGAATTTTCATAGCAAGTATCAACAAAGAACATGTATCTGAGTAACTGTTAGGGTACTTTAAAAGTATAAGTGCTCAAACTCCACCCCAGACCTACCAAATGTCAATTTTAAGGGTGTTAAATTATGTCCAGTATTATTATTTTTAAAGTCCTATAATCCAATATGTAATCTACTGGTTTAGCATATTTAAGAAAAATAAAATTATACTACTAACAGTTCAATAAACTACCCACATCACTTGATATAATTAGATCAAACCTCAACATCTGCTCCATTTCTTAAAACTTCATCCCTGCCATCTTATTGTGAAAAGGCAGGCAAGGTAGTCTTGATATAATCATTTTGCAATAGTTCTCAAAATGGGGTAAAACAAAATCTGGGCAGAGAATAATGAAGTATGGTTGGGCCAGTATATTTGAAATTCAAAGTAAATGCTTTGAAATGTGTTATGGGAGGAGCCAATGCCTTTACTCAATTTTCAGAGAGAAATAGCATGCTGCAGATCCTTAAGAGAACTAATTCTTCAGAGATACAGGTAGTATAAATCTGTCAACCCCTCTTTTCACTTAATTACCTGATATCATGGTGAACTTCCTTTTCATACTTTTCTTCTCTGCGCTTTTTATGACAGCAAAAGATGATAAGACCAATGAGCACGAGAGCAAGCAAAATTCCTATAATAGCTCCTGCAATTGTTCCAGCTCTATTTGAAGCTAGAATGAGATGTTAATAAGAATAGTTTTTAAAAATCTAATATTGAAAATGGGATATATACTAATTGATTTTGTTGCACATATTAACTTTTTACAAAGATTTTTTTTTTTTAGTTGTTGATAGACCTTTTTAATTTATTTATTTATGTGGTGCTGAGAATCGAACCCAGTGTCTCACACGTCAGGCAAGCACTCAACCACTGAGCCACAATACCAGCCCACATATGTTAACTTTTAAAAAATTTTTTAAAAAATATTTATTTATTTGCTTTTAGTTGCACACAATGTGTTTATTTTTACGTGGTGCTGAGGATCGAACCCAGGCCATGCATGTGCTAGGTGAGCGCTCTACCGCTGAGCCACAACCCCAGCTCCATATGTTAACTTTTAAGAGACAAATTACTTAGGCATTTGTGATCTAGCAGAAAAAAATATTAAAAGACTTTTCTTCTGAACTGTATATTTCCAGTATAAAAACGGTAAAACCAGACTAAAATAATATTCAAAGTTTTCTTTGTTACCATATAAGAATGTTCTAACTGGGCATGGTGGTGCATACCTGTAATCCCATCTACTTGGGAGGCTGAGGCAGGAGGATCACAAGTTCAAGGCCAGCCTACATTGACTTGGCAAGACTGTCTTAAAATAAAAAATTAATCTGGCTGGGAAAGGAGCTCTTTTTAACATCATTACAAAGATGAAGGTTTTTAAACAATAAAAATGTACTTTTCCTCTCCATGAGCTAGAAAAGGTAATAACCAAGCCAAAGAGTGTACTGATCAAAGTTAGCATCCCCACACCCTCAATACACCCTTGCTGACAACTAAAAAAGAATGTAAAAAAATAACAAACAAAACAGGAAGATACTTACGAGGGACAACATCAAGGCGCAGCAGGCACTGATCAGAGCCCACTCTGTTTTTGACTGTACAGCTGTATGTCCCAGAGTACTCAGAAGTGGCATTTTTTACAGATATAACAGGTGAAGTCATTTCTATGGTAGAGTAAAAAAAAAGAAAAGAAAAAGAAACAGTCTTTTTCTTTGTTGTGCCAGGGATGGAACCCAGGGCCTCACACCACCACTGAGCTACACCCTTACCCACGAGCAAACACACATTTACAGTACGTATCACTCTGCGTTTTTAATAAAGCTAAACCCTACCAAGTTTGACAATCCAACTGAAAGGAAGACAAAATGCTGGGTGCAAACAAAATGCCCTGGAGCCACATGCATCTTTCTAGAAATCAAACAAGCATGCCTAACATTCCTACAGTCAAGGCAAAAGTACCTACAATCCCTCAGCCACAGAGCCTAAGCTAAAGCAAGGGTGCTGGTCTACTGTGCAGCAGAGACAATCCCATTTTGGGTCACATCTGATTATTAAAAAAAAAAAAAAACTTATTCCACAATGGCTCTTTCATTCAGCAGAAAAATATGCAAGATCTATTTTATCCCCCTAGATGGAAGAAAAACATACACAAGAAAGTCAGAAGGCATCATTAATGAAGGTTTGGCCTCTAGTTTGAAAAAAAAGAGAGAGAGAGAGAGAGAGAACGATATAGAGAGAAATCCTACTAGAGATCAGGGTGGGGTGGACAGAAAGAAGGTAGTACATGGTAATAAGTTTGAACTAATAGATCAATTATAATAAACAGGTGAGCAATCAGATTTAGCCCACGTGTAACTTTCTAGTTTACTGTAGCATTAACATGAATCTAGGCAAAACACTCCAGATCCAATTCTTGCTATACTTTAGCACTGATTTATGATCATGAACATTTACCACCAATTAAAAAAAAAAATCTAACAATGTAAGTAATTAAAATATTCTAAAAAGTAAAATTATTACAGAAATATTTCTTCATTTATCACCAGGCTCTCATTATAAAGCACTGAATAATTCCCATGGAAATTTTGATTGTTCTGGACAGAAAAAGGAATTAGTATGTAAATACTCATACAAACCCTACTAGATTTAAGTCCAAATCAGTGGCACATGGTACAGTTTGTATCAGCAGTACCTGCTAACCACGAAGTGGGCAGTTTCTGGGAGTCAGACAATTTTTGCCATTCATATTGCAATGGAAGTGAACCCTCTTTTGGTTCACATTTTAACTTAAAGTCATTTCCAATTTCTTCTGATCCATCAATGAAACATCTTGTACCTGAAGGCTTAACTAAAAAAAAAAAAAGAAAGAAAGAAAGAAAAGAAGTTACAACTCTATACAAGAGAAAGGAAGTTGTTTTGATAACATGACTTAAACACACAGCCTGGTGTACAACCACTGACGCATTATCAGTTGGTCCTGGGTTCAGAATTGACAAAAGAATGAAAGATCACAATAGGCTGTCAGCACAGTTTACTCAACACAGTTTATTCAGCTTTATCAAACACAAAACAGGTAAGAACAAGCTCAGGAAAGCAGCTGTTGCATGAGAAGGCCTGGCAACATCTCGGGCGCAGCTTGGTGCCCTCCATTCCATGAGGCACATGTGAAAAAAAGCAAGGATGATGCGGGCAAGGCCACTTGAGACTCAAGAAAGCTCCCGCTTCCCTCCTTACCTAGTCTCCGTCGTGCTTGAAATGTAGCCCTCTGGGAGTTATGTGCCAAGTCACATCTCTTGGTGCTGTTACCCCGACAGTCAGGGGATTTATAATCAATAATGCTGATAACAGGGACAATTCGCTTAGTGCAGCAAGGACATTTAACAGTCTATATTTATATTAGTTCAGATCCATTGAGAGAGCAATGTTATAAAGGTAAATCAGAGGCTGTTATCTGTATCTCTCTAAGTAATTCTTTAGAGGAGCTACTAACCCATTACCCCAAACCTGGATTAACACCCTGGCATTACATGCCCTACTGCTGAATTGCATTAAGGAATAACATTTAAATAATAAAATGAACAAGTGTTAATCATGTGGGTTTATCACATTTAGGAAACTTGCATATACATCTAAAACTTGGTACTTGTGGAAGAAATTGTTTCCAGAACCCAGAGAAGATACCAAAACAAATACAAAAATGCAAAAGACTCAAGTGCCTTATGTAAAATAGTATAGTATTTGCATATAACCTTCTCCTGCAGACTTAAATCATCTGTAAGTTGATTTAATATTAACACAATCTAAAAACTACATAAATAGTTGTTATAATGTATTGATTAGAGAAAAATGACAAGAAAAAAAAAGCCTACATATTTTCCGTACAAAATTTTCTCCAAATATTTTCGATCCACAGTTGTACAATCTGAGGCTGGGGAAGATACAAAGGACCAACTGTGTACCCAGTAAACATCAGTCCAATTCTCTCCCAAGAAAGCTCCTTCATGCTGGCTGTAACCAATCTCATTTCAAAACCCTGGTCCCAAGGCACCCCGATTTGATTTCTATCATTATAGATTAGTTCTGCTTCTTCTAGAATCACATGGGTGAAGAATAACATTAAAGTTTTTTTTTTTTTTTTTATCTTGCGCCTTTGTTCAGCATGTTTCTGTGACTGATCCATGTTGTTGGACATGCCTTGTAGTCATTCTTTGTTACTGCAGATTAGACTCAATGAATGGCTATAGCACATGAGCTCTTCCATTTACCTGCTAACGAACACGGTTTCCAGTTTGGGGGTTACTCCTGGAGTCTAATTGGCCAAACTGACCAGGAGCAAGTGTGTCATCTGTCAAAATCAGAATGACCAGAGAGGAAGGCACTATGAGGAACTGTGGAATGCTACTTGGCAAGGGGGAGATCCTGAGCATTTTATGGAGACTCTCAGGAAAAGAGATACCAACTCTTGATCAGCTGTTTCTGAGGAGCCATTAGAAATGGGGACTAAATGTGGAGTGGGTGCTGTCAGAGGGTAGAAGCCTTCAGTAATTAGTACCCTAGTGGAGCATGTGTAGTGCAAAGAGGGTCTGGGGACAACATCAGAGAAACAGTATTAGTCAATATTTTGCTGCTGCTCTATGACCTTGGGGGAGTGTTTCTTTCTTTTTTTTAAATATTTATTTATTTGCTTTAGTTGTACACAATGGGTTTTTTATTTGTACGGGGTGCTGAGGATCGAACCCGGGCCACGCATGCGCTACGCGAGCGCTCTACCGCTGAGCCACAACCCCAGCCCGGGGGAGTGTTTCTTTTGTAAATTCTATAGCTGGCTTCATAATTTTTCTTCCCAGCCCAATATCTGCCAGGAATGCTTTTTTTTTTCTTTTTTTCTTTTTTAGTCTAAGTTGGCTTTTGATCTTACAGTCCTGGAAGTGTTTTTATTCCTTTGCTATTAGGAAGAAAAGATGAATGGGGTTTATAGTTTTGCACTATTATGAACAACACTGCTTGAACACTCTAATATTGGCATATATTTTCCTTTTTCTTGGCAACTGCTTGAGTCAGATGGTGAGTGTATGTTTAATTCTGTAAGAAAATACCAAAGCGTTTCCCAGAGGTGGGCAACAGGATGTCATATCCAGTGGGGTATCTTCAAATGAGGTTGTCAATCATGATAAAAATTTCTTACTACTCTAAGCAAATTTAATTCAATTTCTCCCTTTTATCTCCCTTCACTACTCATACTTTTTATTAAGAATCAACAGATGTACTTAACTGCATTATTGATTTTTCTAAATAAAGTTTTTCTTTTTCAGACTGATCAGTTACCCTAGAGACTATATCAATTTAACTTTTTAAATAAGTTTGGTAAATTATTTTACCCTGTGAGTCTTCAATGAAATGAGTCTTATTTGTCTCCATTTCTCTGAACTATCAATGAATCCTTTATTAGAATATACTAACAGAAAGTAAGATATTAAAGCAATGTTTTAATCAAACAACTACTAATAATACAGTATTCTAACCCTAACTCAAATCCTTATCTTTTCTATGGTAAATGTTCCTCTTTGATATACCAACACATCCAATAATGGGCAGCTATTTAAAGTGGCTGTTTAGGATATTTAGTGTCTCTGAGACACTTAATCAAAAAACAGGATCTTATCAGCAATGGTTTCTGAGCTTCACTTAGGAGTGGCCCAACTCCTTTCCAGTGGAGAAGAAAGTCTTTTTTTATGCCAATCCCCAGTCATTACACCACAGGGACAATTAACTCTTCACACACGACACTCTTGCTGAAGAGGAACAAAACCACAAAGGCAACACAGATAATGTCTTGCCCCTTATGTGTTTCTCTGGTCTAGGCTTCCAGAATACCTGTTCACTGTCCTTGGACCATTCATTTGTCTCCATGATTGTCAGCATGGCCCTAGGATCACTGTGATCACCAAGTTGTACTTGGTTATAGCATCCCACCAACCTAGTAATGCTTTGCATCATCTTCCCACGTTAGTGGCCACCATAGCCTATAGGAAATATATTCTAAAGCCCTACATGGGACAAGTTACACTTTTGTACTTATGTCATCCTTCTAAGAATGCCAATTCTGCTGGATTTAAAAATATCCTGACTCCAGGCAAAAGCCATCCATACATACTAAATTCAATGGGCAAAAGTTAAGAAGAGAAAAAAAAAGTTAAGAAGAGAAACAGGATATTCACAGTCTCACAGTAGATTCCCTAAGATAGATAGATATAAATCTATATAATCTATGATTATATATATGTGTGTGTACACACACACACACACACACACATATTTTATATTTTAATCAGAGAGAAAAATAGCAACTTTATGGTGGAGGAACTCATCAGATAAAACCTAAACTAAGAAATTATGATTAACAATAACATATGACATCATGTACCCCTTGACATGACTGGAGGAGATTAAGGAGTCATAAATGCAACATGGATTCTAGACTTCATCTTAGTACAAAAAGGAAATCAGTGAAAAACTATGAAATTCAAATTAGTCTGTATTTTAGTTAATAGTATTGTATCAATGTTCATTTCTGATTTTGACAACTGCAATATGATTTTGTGAGATGATAACATTGGGGGAAATTAGATGATAGTTATATTCTCAGAAATTCCCTAGTATTTTCCCAACATCTCTATTAAATAAAAATTATTTCAATTAAAAGAGTTAGGGATGGGGCTGGGGTTGTGGCTCAGCGGTAGAGCGCTCGCCTAGCACGTGCACGGCCCAGGTTCGATCCTCAGCACCATGTAAACATAAATGCATTGCACTGTGTACAACTAAAGCAAATAAATAAATATTTTAAAAAAATAGTTAGGGAAGCCCTGGCCTGTACCAATGGCTTGCAAATCCTCCAGGATGTTTACGGTCAGAGTTGACTGAACCACTACGCAAGCTGTTGCCACTGAGTTATGACAGCATGGTGTTGTTTGAGTTTATCATATATATCTAGGAGTTCATCAGCTATGCCTGCCATATTCTTCAAAACAACTTTTCAAGAAATAGTCTCCATAAAAGACCTTTTTGGAGCTCTAGGGGAAGGCATTCGTGATATGAAACTACAATATTAACCTTTACCAATTGCCACTTCAGCTTCTGAACCATATGAATTTTGGGGGTATCTGAAAAAGCAGGGCAGGCTCTGGCAATGCAGTTAAGTTACAGCAACATACCACCCTTCACATGTAGTCAGCTAAGTGAGGGTTCACATGGTTCATGGCCACACGGCATACAGGGTGTAAACACTGTTACACCCTGTCATTGTCATGGTGGCAACTATGACAATCAAATGAGAATCAAAGGATTAATAGGCAGAGCCACCCAACACCAGCAAACCAAGCGAGAGCTCCAATGGACTACCACTCAGCTGGGTCACTACAGGGCACTTCATTGGTCCACTCCAAAATTATCCAGACAGAATTTTCAGGCAAAGCTGACAGCTAAGCTTCTTTCTAATTCTTACTTTCTAGAGAAAACAATTCTGGTGGTTTCTCCCAGCAGAGGTCATGACTCATCTAAAAACATGGAAGAAAGAGTTTTGAGAAGTTCCTCTCTGGATCTGTGACAGCCTCATGAGATCACAGCATTAGTCATCCCTGCTTACTTTCAGCAACCACTTCCTTTTTTTTCCTCATATCCTCAACTCACCCTCTCTCCCTGATTTGAATTCAAAGGTTACTTGACTGTAATAATCCTCCACAGAGCTAACATGACAGTGCTTCCCACTTATCCATTCTGAGGAATCAGATGCTGATTCCATAACCAGCTATGATCTACTTGTATATCATGAACCAATTAAAAGACCATATTCGGCCGGGGCGCGGTGGCGCACGCCTGTAATCCCAGCACTTTGGGAGGCTGAGGCAGGAGGATCGCGAGTTCAAAGCCAGCTTCAGCAATGGCGAGGCACTTAGCAACTCAGTGAGACCCTGTCTCTAAATAAAATACAAAAAAGGGCTGGGGATGTGGCCCAGAGGTCGAGTACCCCTGAGTTCAATCCCCGGTACCACAAAAAAAAAAAAAAAAAAAAAAAAAAAAAAAAGACCATATTCATCTTAATGCTTCCTAGAGAACACTAGTGAAGGAAGGTGTAGTCAGGGTTATGATCTCAGATACTTCTAGGTCTAGGATAAGAGTTCAGACCAACTGCTAAGGAAACATTCACCTGCTTACATATTTATCTCAAAAACAAACAAAAAACCAAGGTTATTCCATGTGCATGTGCACAAAATAAGACACAGAAAGCTAGGATTTCCAATGTTACCACAGTCCTTCCTTGGTTTCCTTGTTCAGGTTCATCTGCTTTCATACCACAGAAAACATTTTAACTAGTGCCATTTAGTAAGAATCCTCTTTACCAGGACCCCCTTGGATGCCCACTCAATGAGGCTGCCAACAGAAGCCAGGCTTGGACAATCCAACCAAGACAATCCCTGCTCTGATACTCATTCTTTAGAAAAGAGCCAGTGTTCAAAAGGAGTCTGGCCCCAAACACAACTACTTCTCTATCCTACTCCTAACCAGATCTTTAAAACAAAGGAATATGGTAAAATTTGACATGGGAAGACATACCCTGATTTTTTTATTCCCTGGGTATGGTAAACAATTCTAGCAATGCACATTTCCTACAAAAAGTGGATCTCCAAATGACATCCAGAACAAAACTTGAGATCACAGGAGGACTGACAGAATAGAGAAATGACAGCTGTGTTTTTCTACATGGTAGCAATTGTACATTTTGTGTCAACAAAATTTTACAAGTTTATTTATGAACTATAATCTTTCAGAGCTTCTTAATCTGAGAGATTAACTAACATGAACTCCTAACAACTGTCTAACTCCCCCACCTGAAGGATGAAAGACATTGATACAGGGGGTTCAAATAATTACCTGATGTTTAATGGCCTTACTCCAATTCAGTACTCCTGCTATCATATGGCATTTTCCTCCAATTATTCATCATAGAAACCTCATTTATTCTTTGAATAATAAAGGTAAAAGCTTTAAAGCATATATAAGTGACTTTGAACAAAATGAGATCTGATAGATTTAATAATTAAAACTTTTTATGTTTCAAAATGGTCTGCTGAGGTAAAAAGAAATGTGCAGGTTCTATTTAACTCTAAGGACAAGGCAAAACATTTATCTCTTAACTCCTGGTTAGGGTTTGTCTTAGTCTGTTTTCTGTTGCTGCAACAAAATACTTGAGGCTGGATGATTTATAAAGAAAAGATTTATTTAAAAAAATTAGCACACACATTTCTGGAAGTCCAAGAGTATAGCATCAGTATCTGCTTGGCTTCTACAGAAGACCTCATGGCAGAAAGGAAATGGGCATCAGAGGAAAAAAGGGATAGGGAAATGGAGGTGGCCCATTTAACAACCCACTCTCATGAGAACTAAAACACTACCATAGGAACTATATGGGGAGCCTCCATGACCTAATTAATTCTTAAAGGTCTACTCACCTCTCACACAGTGTTACATTAGGAAATTAAGACTATGAGTTTTGATGGGGCTAACCATATTTAAACCATAGAAGAGTTCTATCTCCTGACCGCAAGACACTTCCATTGATCAACTGATTGACTGACTTGAAGTACTGAGGATCAATCGCAAGGCCTTATATGTGCTAGGCAAGTGATCTCCCACTGAGCTACATCCCCAGCCCCTTATTTTTAAGAATTTCACAAGTAAGTGGGGGCATTTCTTATTTTCCTTATCCCCCCCCCAAAAAACCCAAAACAACAACAAAAATACTGAACTTTCTGAACATCAGAAATAGTTCAAATGTTTTTAAAATCATTACTCTAAGAAACAAAGCTTTGTCTCATATAAATGCTGCAACTACAGTACTATGACCACTGACTCTAAAACTAAGTAACCCATTAATACGAATAAAGCAACTTACCAAGAACTGTCAGCAGAAATTTCTTATTTGCAACACCAGGAGCTTTTTTCACTTTGCACTGATATGTGCCGATATCTGACAACTGTAAATTTGTTACATTTATTGATGCATCACCAGATTTGAGGTCACTACTTGTAAAATGTACTCGTCCTTTCAGATCTTGATAGTAGTTATCGTATATTTTGTCTCCGGAATATAAAATAATCTGAAAGAAAACCAAAATAAAGACAGTGCGACAAACACCTCATTAAAGGATTTCTGGTTACGACACTGTAGAATCCAAGAACAGAACAAGAAAAAAAAAAAAAAAAAAAAACACTGTATTATGACAAAACTTAACCTCCATCCAAATCACAGAATGAGGAAATGGAAAGAGATCAATAGGATCCTTGAGTGCTTCCCATGCTCCCACTTTAAATGGAGGAAAACAGATTCAACATTATTATATTACATATTCCTGTGCAAGAAAGAGATTAAGTGAAACTGCAAAAGGGTGCAGATCTGTTCATTCCTGTACACTCTATTTTTCAACTGCCTCGAAGGTTACATCAGTTAAGGGTATAAATCAAACACATACCACCCTTTCCCAAAAAGGTTTATCATAATTTACCTGTAGAATCTAACAAAAAAGAAAATGTTTTTAATCTTAATAGTTGAAAGCACTTCAGGGTTCTAGACTCTAATGTACAAAAATCATAACATAAGGCTGAGATAAGTGGACCCAGGTTAACAGGACCTGGCAATGAATCTTGCAAAGACCATTTCCTATTAACACTGCATTTTCTGAGCAATGCACTGTTATAAGTTTTAATGTGGGGCTGGGGTTGTGGCTCAGTGGCAGAACGCTTGCCTCGCACGTGCGCGGCCCGGGTTCGATCCTCAGCACCACGTAAACATAAATGCATTGCATTGTGTACAACTAAAGTAAATAAATATTTTTTTTTTTTAAAGAGCACAATTTTTCAAGTTGCTGGTTTAATATAAAGTATTTTTACAACAATTGTGTCTTCATACATGTATTTAGGGTAATTATGGATAACTCAGTCTGCTATTATTCCTAGCCCCTTACCCTTTCCCCTCCCTCCCCCCTCTTTGTTCTATTTAAAGCTCTTTTATTCCTCTTATCCCCACTCTCTTGCCTTTATAAGTTAGTATCTTCATATCAAAGAGATCATTCAACCTTTGGTTTTTTGGGATTGGCTAACTTCACTTAGCATTATTTTCTCCAACTCCATCCATAACCTGCAGATTCCATGATTTTATTCTCTTTTTTTTTTTTGTTTTTAATTTTTTTATTATTTATTTACTTATTCATCATGCACAAGTATAGTATCTTTTTACATACAACTGCTTGTATACAAAGTATATAAGTACCATTCTATTAAAAAAAAAAAAAAGTTTTAATGTGAATCACTAAAAGCTGGATTTAGAAAGAAAATAAAATCTGTGTTAAATTTGGTTTAGAAGAAAACTGTGGTAACATTGAATAAATAAAACTGGGAAACATGAAAAAAAAAAAAAAAAGGAAACTGTGGTAATCATCTCAAATAATTTCCAAAATTAGTTTTTTAAAACATTTCATAATTTTTCACATTATCACAGGAGGTACTAATGAATCCCTTCTTTTGGTCACATGAGACTCAAGGGCCAGAGAACAATGAATGCCAAACTCAAATAATAATCAAGAAAGTAAGTACAACTACCCTGCAAGTATTTTTTATTTTTATCTGAGATGCTGAATATAGGCAGTATAATCAGAATAAATGCCATTTAAAAATACCTTTTCGAAGTTTATTCTGCAGGAACATCTTGGATGGAGGGATTTAGATTCTTTTCTGTATTTTCACCTCCCCTACCCCACTGATCCCACCACTAATCCCTTAAAGATCTTTTATTTACACACCAAGTTTCTGCAACTAGGATGCACTCAAACCAGTTTGCTAAGTAAATATAAAAATCAGGTGGACAGCCCCCAGCTGGCTTCTGCTGTAAACACACACCATTACTTTATTTGCTCCATCCTCTCGTCATACCCTGTTGTCAGCAGCAACACCGAGAATCCCACAAATGGAATGCTCTAGCATCCTTTGTATTAAACTACTGGCTTATTTACTGTGAAAGGCCATAAAGTTCAACCTATTCTACTTTCAGTAGCTCATTTTGCTACACACACACACACACACACACACACACACACACTTTAGTATTCTTTGAAGAAGGGCCCGGCAAACAAGATGTGTCCCCACTGGTAGTTATTTTGTAAACTACCTTAGTATTTTCCCATGGAGGGGTTACAAAATGGGGAATTAACATTTACCAAGCAATTTTACATGTCTTCATGTTTTCCTCATCAGACAGCATTGTCCACACGTCACAGTAGCCTAAGGAGAGTGGTGGTTCGCACACACCAACTTTTACATGATAACACAGGTAAGGTGTAAGCCAGATCTGTTTGCTGTGGCATGGTACACAACTGACGCTTCTGTATCACTTATGAGCCCACAACATGCCTGTGCACACAGTATCTCAAAACAACCTTGAAATGGTAGGTATATCTGTCCCTGTTGTACATATGAAGAAACAGAGGTTTATGTAATATGGGAGGCAGGAAAGGTCAGTGCAATCGATTTTTTTTTTTTTAAGTGCAGGTGTGAGAATAACAGAGAACTAGATTAAAATCTCTACTGTATCTGTGGTCACTTATGAGACTCTGTGTAGGTTTCTTCAAATCTCTGGGCCTTTTTCCTCCTTTTCGTATGTACAATAATTCTCACTTTAGGACTGGGGATGTAGCTCCATGACAGAGCTCATGCATGAGGCCTTGGGTTCAAACCCAGCACCACGAAAAAGAAAAATAAATAAACAAAACACTAAAAGGTATTGTTTTAAGGCTTAAATAATATAAAGTCACAAACTATGTAACAATATTTCTGTCCACCAGAACATCTGATTATTTCACAGTCATCTTAAGTTTCTTAGAATGTATCTTTGATGTGCAGAATGTATCCTTGATGTGCAGCAATGAAGGACTGTGCAGAGTGTATCAACCACACGGTTGCACATGGTAACTGTTAACTGAAGTGACTGTATAGGAGTAAGGCTGGAAATTTCTCCAGCCCAGTCCTCCAAATTCTCATCCTTAAACACTGTCTACTAGCTTAAATAAACTGAAATATGGGTTCCACATAATATATACCTGAAATATATTATATATTATAACATTATATATATATATATATATATATATATATATATATACCTGAAATTCCATTAAGCATCCTCTCCTGCAATCTCTCCCTAATCATTCCACTTTTCTTTTAGTCTGATTTTACTGTGTTTTAGGTTTGAGGCTATGTTTTTAGCCCAGAAATGGACACACTAAATTCCAAGCACCCAATTTCACACCTATCTCACAACTCCTGTGGAGAACAAGGCTGTGTCTGTCACTCAGCCAGGAAGAGCTGGGTCTTCCTTCCATGTGGACTCTCCAGGCTCAGGTGACGCTGTGCTTCTTAGTCTCTGTACATACCTGTCACAGGCTTCCCATGTGTTGTGTGTCTCAGACAGAAGCCCCGAAGCCCACATTCTCTGGTCTTGCCCACACCATCAGAGCTGTGGTCTGCCTAGCCCTGGCACCTCTCCACTACGCCCTGCCTCAAACCCGGATCTCCAGAATTTTCACAAGTTCCTCTTCCTCTCTGAAGCCTTCTCAAAGAAATCTAGTGACTGTCCCCTTCTGTACTCTTAGGACACTTATTATTCATTCCAGTCCATTTCAGTGTCCTCAGTGTCTCCTCATCTGCACCCAGTTTTTTGAGCAGTTAGGGGCTCTCTTCCCAGCTGCCTACATCCCATCTATGTGATAAGCAGTGATGGACACAAGAGACAGAGGCACAGATGTCCACTAGTGAATAAGCATGTATCAGACTCACCACTTGATCCACCTTCTGATTATCGGATGGGGAGAGCAGCCATTCAATGTCCAGTGGTCCATGGTCATCTGGACTAAGGGTAAATTTGCACGGCAAATATGCAGTTTCCCCTTTGGCTTTTTCAATTGTCTGTTCAGGAGTGGTGATACTCAGACTTCTGGTGAAATCTGTATAAAGAAACACATAGAACTGAACGTCTGTGATGATTCTGACATATGTTCTTGAGCCACTGAAGGGAGCACAGTGATGTGAGGGACACAGGACAGGGTTTGGGCCCAGAAGGATGGTGCTCAAATTTCAGCAGTGCCTTCACAAAAATGGAATGATGCTATTAATATTATCTGACACCATACAATTCCTTGTAAGAGCACTGTGAACTTTGCAGCATCGTGTAAAAATTAGAAGTTTCTACTACCAGAGGTTCTCTACACACTAGCAGATGTTTAAAAATGTATTTAGCCAGAGTATCTGAAAGGTCAGTTATGTCATACAGATTCAAGGCTCCATTAATTCATGTTTGCCAAACTGCCGTGAAACACTGAGAACTCATTGTTCATGGGGCACAAGCTGATAGATTTTGACACATTTTCTGCCTTCTTTAACTCTAAAATTTTATTAAACTTGATTCTCCAGTTTCTATTAAATGCTTAAATATTTTACAAGCAATAAATTCCGATGAGTACAGTTCAAAATGAAAGGAAACACTTGATTTATACATAGTTATGCACTGCATAACTATTTAAGTCAAAAGTGGGCTGCATATATCTGACAGAGGAGCCATAAGATTACAATGCAGCTAAAAAATTCCCATTACCTAAAGTATTTTTACCATACCCTTTCTATGTTACACAAACACTGCTGATACTATGATACACAAACACCATTGTGTCACAATTACCTACAGTATTCAGCACAGCACCATGCTATCCAGGTTTATAGCCTAGAAACAGTGGGTACAACATATCGCATGGGTATATAGTAGACTGTACCATTCAGATTTATGTAAATACACTCTTCACACAATGGCAAAACTGACTAAGGATGCATTTTCTCACATCATACCTCCATCATTTAATGACTCATCACCGAATTTTTTAAAATTTACCAAGTAATTAATCTTGGTAATCTTTAGGACATTTTGTACTGTTCATCCCTTCCTATTTCCTTCTGGAAAATCCACCAATCATATTTAAAAAGACATCTTAAAATCCCATAACTTATCCTGAAATTTGTATTCTACAAAAATTCCATTTACATCCTAATTAAGAGAAAAATCAATGCTAGATGGCAATAAAAAATATGTAAAATAAGATATCCTGAGCTACACACAAAAGTTACCATAAACATACTTCCAGTTGGGTTTGTTAAAGAGAGGTCTTAAACAACCTGCAACTAGACAAGATCTCATAGTATCCTCCTTGCTAATAGTTTATTATATATATAGATTATTATATAAACTATATAATAGTTTGTTACATATGTACTATATTTATTATATATTTTATATATTATGTATATCATTATAAAACATACCATTATATGTATAATTTATTACAATAGTAGTATATCTTAGATGCATAAAGTGTAGAAATAAGCAAAAAACTATAAGCAAAATCCTTCTATTTTTTGATCTATAAGAGAAAAACAGTTCAATAAAAATTCAGTTCTGTTTTACAAAAGGAAAGTAATTCACTTCATATCAATTTGCGCTTAAAAATAGGTGTGTTCAATACCTATCTTCAAACAAGATCAAACATTTGAACGAGCCATCAATTTGATTTGAAATACAAATTTAGTTATACATGAAATCACACAGAACTTGTATTTTTTTACTCTTTGAAGTATGCACAGCACGAACTGTCACATCTGTGGTTCCTTGTTGTTGGGGACATTAAACAGCACGCCAGTAGAAACTCCAGCTTTTTCCCATTTCCTGGTACGAGAACTTGGCCTGGCCAAGGGGCGTTCCCCTGACGTAAGATGAGAACTGAAACCACCCCAAGGATAGGCCAATGGCTCCGCCAATGTAATCTGCCCATGCTCCCTATGTGTTCCTATAATCTTTCTGCTGATTGGCCCATGTCCTCTATAAGACCATCCAACTTCCTCAATAAACCAAGTTCGTGCCTTGACCGGTCTCCCTGACCTGTCTTTGTCCTCTGAAAGGAGGGCTGGGTGTGGGCGGTCAGTCAGCCTTTACCTTTCCCGAGTTCGCCTCCGCTGGGGCGTGTTCCCCCCAGTCTTCTCCGCCAGCCGGAGGAGCCTTTCCCGGGTTGGGGGGAGCTAAAGACCCCAGTAACTCAAAAAAAGACCCTAACAAGTAGCGCTCCACATGGGGCTCGAAAAGGATTGTAACAGAAAATTCTCAGCGGCTCAGGCTAATAGGTGCTACGAAATAAGGGCATCCCTAAAAAAATGGGGCAAATATATCACAAAGTTGTTTTTTTTTTTCTCTCTCTCTCCCGCTTTTTCTCTCTTTCTTCCTCTCCCTTTTCTGGGAACCTCAGCCTTCAGACTTAGGTCTGAAACCTCTGCGCAAGGAAACCTGCAGTTTTCATGTGCACTTGGCGGGGGAGAAAGGGAAGATGTCCGGGGAAGGCGGCTAGGTGACAGGCGTGCCAACCCGCATCCGTCTCCTCTGGCCCCGGCCATCCCCCACCGAGCCTCCAGTGAGCCGCCTCGGGCCTTGGCCCAGGGTCGTTGCCGCCCACCCGCCCACGAATGGGCGTGGTGGCCTGTGCAGGTGCATCTGGTCGGTTCTGTCTTTGCCCGGTGACGGGTTGCCAATGGTGCATGGTCAGTTGGCTGCCGAAGCCATCACATGGCTTGGGCTTTGTCACGGACTATCTGGTGCGCTGCCCACATCCGCCCTGCTGGGGTGGGGCTCGTGCTGAGCGAGGAGGCGCATGTGCATGACCATGCCCTGGCGGTGAGCCACAGGATCCCCCGTTGTGTGGTACAGACCCACGGCGATGGTAGGCCACGTGCCACCTTCACCGCCGCAGTCCGCCCGCCGGCTGCCACCTGTGAGTGGAGGCCAGAGGGGGAAAATGGGGGCGAAAGCGCTGCCGTGAAGTGTCGCACGGTTGCCAGTCCATTTGCACTCGCTGTGCATGCATGCACCTCCATGTTGTTCCGCCCAATTCTGCCTCCACTTCCGCCCCTCACTTCCGCCCTTCCGGGATCCTCCATCTTCTGCCCTGACCCATGTGGTTCCCTCCAACTCCTGGCCCATCACAGCCTTACTGCGCGCCTCCGCCCCTGCGCCAAAGCAGCCGACCCTAGCCAAGGCAGCTTGCCCATTCCCTGCCTTGTGGCAGCGGCAGCAGCAGCAAAAGCCACGGGACTCTGGTCCCACATACTCTTCCATTCCTCCTGCCCGCACTGATGGCAGGATTGCTGCTGCCAGCTGAGCATGTCCGTGGACCTGTGCAGCCTCGCTCAGTTCTCCCATCACAGGAGGCTTTCCCCTCCCCCCACTCGGGCCACCGCACCCTGCCTCAAAAAGGCTGTGTCCCAGGCTCTTGGGCCCACCTTCTCTTCTGTCCCCCTTCCTACACATGGGACCCATTGTCTCAGGCCCTCTCGCCAGCGCGGGAGCGAAGTCACGGGCAGGCGGGCCTGGGACCTGCAGACTTTCCCAGGCGCCCGTCTGGCTTGCGCTGCCTGCAGGCCCCGCGCCCCCAGCCCAGCCCAGCCCCACCGCAGCCTCACAGACCCCGTGGGCCCGCAGCTTGGCGAGGAGTAAACAGGTCATGGCACGTTTAACAAAAAGATTAACTTGTGCTAGATAGAGTTTTTAAACATCTGCAACATTACAATGGAATGCAAAAAGCCACAAGGCCTTTGCTATTGTGTTACTGTGTGCACACTCATGTTGTAAAGACTGGCAAACAAAAAATGAGCGCTCATAAAATTTTTAAAAATGGATCCAAATACCTTTAATTCACGTGATTTAAAAGGTTCAATTTAAATTGGGTAAAATAAAGGTGCCTTTAAAGCTAACTGTTAAATATACCATCAAATCCTCTTAACTCCTTGAATTCCATTGGGTAACATTATTGTTTTCATAAATTGGTAAATTTAAAAAAAAAAAAGGTTGAAGTTCCAACAGGTATAATCCTATATGCTTAAACATTGTGTTCTTGTGAAGTGGTTAACAGATATGTGATTCTATATAAAGGTTTATAAAAGATTTCTGTATCTGCAAAGGCTGAAAGGATTCAGCTATTTCTGTTGGGAGTATTTTAAGTAACAATATTTTTATTGAGATAAAAAGTTTGCCTAAATTCAAATTATTACAAAAATAATTTAAAATTATGAACAAAAAGGGGTTATATAAAAGCTCTGTAAAAGTTGGTTATCAAGGGGCTGGGGTTGTGGCTCAGCGGTAGAGTGCTTGCCTAGTACGTGCGCAGCCCGGGTTCGATCCTCAGCACCACAAAGGCATTGTGTACAACTAAGACAAATAAATAAATATATTTTTTTTAAATGTTGGTTTATCAAGAAAAGCTATTGAAGGTTTTTTCCTAAGGTCAAATGTCAATGTACTAATATAACATTATGTTTATTAAGTTTTGGTTTTTTGAGCAAGTGATCTAAAAAAAAAAAAAAAAAAAAAGTTAAGAGTTATACAGCTATGGTTGAACATTATTATTTTAAAATATTATAGCCCAAGGTCTTCATGACCTCACTCATCTAAATTGGAGAAGACTACATCATAAATTTCCCTTGGTTCAGTAAAAACATTTTTAAACCATAGATAAACCACCTCCAATAAGAAGCTAATAATCAAGTTGCTCTTACTATTGAAATAGATAAAGCTTTATCATGTCCTGATAATTCTAAAAGTGGAATGCTCCTTGATCACTTTCATTAACCTCTGCAAGCTATTTAAATATGTTAAGCCTAATAAAAACAAGAACAAGCCTTGAGGTGAAAACTCTGAAAGAACATTATATCCAAACTTCAATTCATTTATCATTATGGTCAAAGGGGTAATTCTTGTTGTTAAAAATCAGGGGTCACTTTGGGAGGCTGAGGCAGGAGGATTGCAAGTTCAAAGCCAGCCTCAGCAATGGCGAGGCACTTAGCAACTCAGGGAGACCCTGTCTCTAATAAAAACACAAAAAAGGGCTGGGGATGTGGCCCAGTGGTTGAGCGCCCCTGAGTTCAATCCCCAGTACCACACACACACACACACACACACACACACACACACACAAAAAAAAAAAAAAAAAAAAAAAAACAGGCGTTATAATATATAACTCAAATTCAAAATGGTTATTAAAATGTTTAAGGTTTGCCTGTTGATGTTTTACAGAGGTATTGCTTCAAGAACACAACCTGAGTTAATTTAAGCCATCAAGGGTTATATTTACATTTCTAATGACTCTGTGCATATTAAAGATTTATATTCCCAAATAAAGGCCATGTCCATTCTGACCTTATTATGGGGATAACTTCTCAGCCCTCACACCTCCTGGTGAGAAATTATTGACTGCTACCATGTTCGTGGTATGCATTGACATGTTCCAGATGCTGCAACATTTATTCAGTACTAATGTTGTTTGTTTCTGTTATAGAAACTCCCGTCCTTGATGAATGAAGCCAAAGTCTATTGGGCAGTCAGTGTAAACAGGTGATTTTGAGTGAGTCCAGAAAAACTGAAGACTGTTGGGAAACTGTCCACTGAAAATTTAAAATGTTCATTCCCTCGGGGCCCTTCCTCCACCCTTGTGGAGATCCTGCCCCTGTCCCAACCTGTTCCAGAAATTGCCCCTCCCAGGAGGAGCTTTAGGACTTTCAATATCACCCCTCCTCCTGCATGTCATCAGGGGAGTCCCCAATGCCAGCATTCAGTCTCCTTGATTCTGCCTGCTGGTTTCTCGACTAAACTTGGGGATGGCAAATTATGGAAAAAAATAAATATTTGTTCTCCCCCAATAAGACCAGTGGGAAATGTAATAAGCAAAGGTGACTTGAACTGTCTCCACCCAATGGCCCATTAAACCCCCTCCACCTGAGGGCTTAAGGGTGTATTAACCCTGTGCTTTACCCTCCCCCTCTTACACGCCCAAGGAATGCTGAAAGCCATTTTTTACAATGTTTTGCTATCTTAGGCTTACCCCTACAGGTTAAAACAAATAATAAACCTTACTTTATGAGCAATTCATTACAAAAATTTTTCAAAAGATGGCACGTTAAACATACCATAAAAAACAAGCCATCATCAAGAGGCTCAATAAACCCTAAAGGACCAATTAATAACACAAAAAGGGAAGCAGCCCCCATGATCAGTTAAGGACAGCGATACTTACATTAAATATTTTAAATTTTTCCAAGCATCAGCCCTTAACTGCCTTTCAGAGACACTGGTCCAACCAGATGCCCTACTAAAGGTTGAGGTCCAATGGAAGGACCCACTAACTGGGTGTTGGCGTAGACCTGATCCACTCATAAGTGCAGGCAGAGGATTTGGATGTGTCTTTCCAATTGGGGAACCAAGCCCTATTTGGGTACCCGCCAGGGACCTCAAATACTGCCAGTCAGAACAAAATGACCACCCAAGAGCACATTCTCTTGAGGGGTGATTTTTTCCCTTTTTCCACAGGAATGAAAAAACCGTGATGGACCTTCTCTCTCATTGGGATTGGACTCCTCATCATCTCCATCCTAATTTTCATCGGGAACACTATTGTCCTGGACGCCCTTTGTGAGCATTCCAATTCTCCACGGCTAGAAGAGTGTTGTTTCTGTGCCAACTACTTGGGCTTTGTCCAAGACAGCTTCCTTTGGACTGAACTAACTGGGTGGCTCCCCTACCTTCTCCCCTTTGTGGGACCCCTGGTTGCCATTATCCTTGTGTTCACCTTTGGGCCCTGTGTAATCAACAAGCTTGTTCAATCCCTTAAGGACAGGGCCAAATTGGTACAGCTTGATAGTCTGCCAATAATATGCTGCCTTCAGCTATGCTGAGTGGGAGCCCTATAAACTTGGCCATGGTCCTTCTCAGGATGTGGAGGTCTAAACCATCCTTGGGAAGCTTTCCCAAAGGCAACTGTTCTGTCCCATGTCTTCCCCCCAGCTGCTTGCTGGCCTTGGGTGAGTCCACCTGATGTGCTAGGGTGGTAGCCAGAGACGGGTAAGATTCCCAGAGGCGAACAACCTAAGACAGGCACACCCTCAAGTAAGATGGGCCCCCATTAATTAAACAAAACGGGGGAGATGTTGGGGATGTTAAACAGCATGCCAGTAGAAACTCAACTTTCTCGCACTTCCTGGTACAAGAACTTGGCCTGGCCAAGGGGCGTTCTCCTGACGTAAGATGAGAACTGAAACCACCCCAAGGATAGGCCAATGGCTCTGCCAATGTAATCCGCCCATGCTCCCTATGTGTTCCTATAATCTTTCTGCTGATTGGCCCATATCCTCTATAAGACCGTCCAACTTCCTCAATAAAACGAGTTCGTGCCTTGACCTTTCTCCCTGACCTGTCTGTTTGTCCTCTGAAAGGAGGGCTGGGTGTGGGCAGTCAGTCGGCCTTTACCTTTCGCGAGTTCACCTCCGCTGGGGCGTGTTCCCCCCCAGTCTTCTCTGCTATCCAGAGGAGCCTATGGGTTAGGAGGGGGAGCTAAAGACCCCAGCAACTCAAAAAAAGACCCCAACACCTTGTGATAACCCAACTTCTTCTTAAAAGTCAAGCACCTAATGTGTACAGAACCCTAAGTTCCACCATTTTCTGTTATGAAGCAGCACTACCACTTGGACCACCTTGTTGCCTGACACTGACATTCATGGCTGAATGATCATCTGGGAGAGGCCTTAAGGGCTAAACTGATGGTATGGTTCCCTTCCTCTCTTTCCTCTCTGTCCCCCTTCTTCCACCCATAAAAATAAACACATCTGCTGGGCATGGAAGTGCACTCCTATAATCCCAGCAACTTGGGAGGCTAAGGCAGGGGCACTGCTAGTTTGAGGTCAGTGTGGGCAACTTAGTGAAGCCCTAAGCAACTTACTGAGACCCTGTATCAAAATAAAAAGTCAAAAGTGCTGGGGATATAGCTCAGTGTAAAGTGCCTCTGGGCTCAATTTCCAATATAGAAAGAGTCTGGCCTTGCTTTGATCAATAAATAGAATGTGGCCAGAGTGCTACGTGAGCTGAACCTTTAGTCATCATGAACACTTTCTGCTCATCCTCCCTCCTCGGACCCCTGCCACTATGTATCAAATCACATGGGAAAGAACTGCAGTCTGACCAACAGCTTCCCCTACCCAAAATGTAGCAACCCTAGAACACGCAGCCCCAGTTCAGTTCACACTGTCTGCAGGATCCACCAGAACTTCCAATTCCAGCCTAGCCTAGCCTAGCACTGTACAAGATCACCAATACATGACTTTCCTGTAAAGCCTCTTAAGATGGGGTTGCTTGGTTACACAGCAAAGATTGATGATACACCCTCCAAACCCACTGGTTCAGACCAAATCAACTACCAAAAGTCCAAATTTCTCAATCTCCTCTTCATGTCCACATATCTTATTTAAAATTATGTTACTTCATATTTATGTGTGCAATCACAAATGTTTCTGAATAAATATGTAAACCTCTGAATAAATTCTTTTTATCACTTCTAATAAACTTATCTCCATTCCTACCATATTCATTAGGCATTTGTCACCTCTCCATCTGACAATGAGTTTCTGTTCTTCCTTCTATGAATGCTCATAGGACTTTACAACATCTGGGTCACCTATGTGGCACTTAGCATACGGTACCTTCGGATTCTTCTCCCCTCCCCCACATTTATCAATTTTATGGTGAAGTTGACTTTGATAACATCCAGGGTTTTGTCACATCTCCTAGATGTTAAAAGAACTTATCTTCTTCCCATACCTTGTCTTCTTAGGAACTGGTTTGCCATCAAATCATTAGCGTCATTAAGGCTGGGAGAAATCATGGATGTTAGATTCCGGGCAGGGAGGCTGCACCTCCCAGGTAGGAGGCCACCCCCCTCCCCCAGGTACTTTGTGAAAAGGCTACATCTCCCAGGTGCCTCAGGCTGGCCAGTGGAGCTGGCCACCAGGTGCCCTTGCCACCCCCTCTTGACCTCCAGCAGCCTATGGGGACACGGACTCACTCCAGGGGTTCCTCTAACCACCAGCTCGCTACTTAAGCCTGCTCCAGACTGAAACCGCCCTGGTTCTTCCCTTTTCCCTGGTCCCTTATCTTCCCTGTCCTCCACGCCGTTTCATCCCCTACCCTTCCACATGGCACCCCAATAAACCCCCCTTTTTCAACACAGCATTCCTGGCTTAGCTTATTTTCTAATATTTGGCGCCTGAACACGGGGCACATCCCCAACCAGAAGACAAAAGCTACCTCCGGGAACAGCTTTTTTGCCCGCCTTCCAACCGCTGCTGACTTTTCCTGCTGACCTTCCACCACGTCTCCAGATGGGTAAGCCCTTTCCATTTTGAGAGTTCTTAACCAGACGGGCCTCCCACGGTGGGAGTTGACTGTTGATTGTCCGGCAGCCCCACTGCTGGCTCGTCCAGGAGGACCACACCCCGCCTAGACCTTCACAGTTGAAAGTGGACTTCACTAGAGCTCTCTCTATCTACCTCCCTTTCCCTTTCCCTTTCCAGAGAACAGCTGAATTTATCTCCCAGTTAGATTGTATCCCTGCTGTGTGTCTGCAGCACCCCCACCCCCACCCCAGCCAGGGAACGGGGAGCACATGTCCGCCATTCGTCCAGCCCAATGCCCTATTCCCATGTCTGCCTGGCTCCAATGTACTGAGCCACAGACATAAAAACCGCTTGTCTCACCTGCGCACAAGCCAGATCCCGCCGCGGCCAGGACACTGCCTGTCTCTGCACCACGTGCCCCAGTTCTCCTGCAGCCCTGCGCCCCAAACCTTTCTGTGCAGAACAAAAATATGGGGGCGCTTCTGTCATCAGCACCTCAAACTCAAACTCCTTCATCCTTCCTAGAGGACTTAAGCCAACCTTTGTCAGTTGAGTGTACTCCGATTACTTTATTTTCTACTTTGGTGGTGATTTTACTTCTTAGTCTAGCAGCCATTCACTATTGGTCATGTCCCCTTCCATCCTGTCTGAGCCTAGCTGACCGTCCCCTACAGATACTCCTTGATAACTTGACCAACCTCGGCCTGAGTTCCAAGATACGGCCAAAAAAACTGGTTACGCTATGCACTCGCGATTGGCCCAAATATCCTCTGACAAATCTGTGGCCAAGTTTGGGTTCAGTGGACCCTGCTGCTTTACAGCAGCTGTTTGATTTTTGCAGGCAATTGAGACGGTGGGAGGAGTTACCGCATACAGATGGGTTTCTGCTCCTTGGTCTAAACCCCTCCCTCGGTGCTCATGCTGTGCTTCAGCCCTCCTTCCATGCCGACCGAGCAAGTCATCTCTAGGTGACCTGGACTTCAACCAGGGTTAGAGGTTCGACCCAACCCTTACCACCATGCTAGGAACCCTAGTCCACCCTCAGCTCCGCCTCTCATGGATCCGCCAGCTTCTTCCACCCCGACCTTGCCTTTAGGCCCTCCTCTTCCGTCTCCTCCTCCTATGTCATCTCCTGAGACAGGTTCAGCCCCCCCCCACCCCCCACCCCCGAATTCCACAATGACTTCTCTCGATGATTCCTCCACGGTTCCAGCAGCTTTTCCCAATGCAATTTCAGAGCCAATTCCAAACTCACAGGCTATCACGCCACTCAATTCCGACTTCAGTCCCCGTATCACCCGTTCAAAAAAACAGGTAGAACTGCTGATGCCGACCATAGCACCTTTGCGGGAGGTAGTGGGGGGCGGAGGGAGTAATTAAAGTTCATGTTCCATTTTCCATGGCAGATTTATCACAGATCGAAAAAACGGTTGGGTTCTTACACTACAGACACCACAATATATTTGAAAGAATTTCAATGGGTCACCCAAGCGTATGATCTCACCTTTCATGATGCGCACGTCATTTTAGCAAACACTCTCCTTCCAGAGGAGTGCAGACGAGTCTGGGAACAGGCAAGAGCCTATGCGGATGAGACTAACAGAACTAACCTGGACTTTCGCATTGGTCCTGAAGTAGTGCTGGACGGAAATCCAAACTGGGACTATAATTCATCAGGGGGTGTGACCTTAAGAGACCAGTTTATTATCACTTGCATAGGGGCTGGTCTTAGGCGAGCAGCTCAGAAACCCATTAATTTTGATAAGCTACGGGAAATTATACAAAAAAGAGAAAGAAGAGACTCCCTCTGAGTTCATTGATCGGCTGACCAAAGCGCTTCAACGGTACACAAATCTAGACCCCCGAGTCCCAAGGGGGCCGCCAAGTCCTTATGACTTATTTTCTATCCCAAAGCTACTCTGACATACGGGCTAAATTAAGAAAGTTGGAGCAAGTGCCTGCAACACCTCAGACTGAGATTTTGGCCACAGCCTTTAAGGCATATCATAATCGAGAAGAGGAGATGGAGCGTCTCAAGTTTCAAAAATATGAACAACCAAAGTTTCAAATGCTGGCTCGGGCCCTTCGGGGCCCTGACGTTCAGGCCTCAAAAATAGGCTCGTAAGTCCATACAAGGGGAACCCCCAGGGCCTTGCTATAGGTGCGGGAATGAAGGACACTGGGCTAGGGCCTGCCCTAATCCCAGGGCCCCTAAGCGTCCATGCCCTAACTGTTCCCAGATGGGACACTGGGGTGTTGACTGCTCCAATCCCCGCAGGGGGGCTGGAAAAACACAAACCCCAACCTGCTGGCACTGGCTACAGAGGACTAATGGGGCCCAGGGACTCCTTTCCTGACCATTGACATCGCCTTGCAGGAGCCCAGAGTTACCCTCCTTGTTGATGGCCGCCCCATAAATTTCCTGCTAGATACAGGAGCCACTTTCTTGGTCTTGAAGGAGTTCTGGGGCCCCACCACCATAGCACCATCCCCTATTGTCGGGGTAGAGGGAAATGCTATTCGCCCCTGCAAGACTCCTATCTGTCTTGCTGACTACACCACCACCTATTCACCCATCAGTTCCTAGTAATACCGCAATGTCCTGTGCCTTTACTGGGCCGGGACATATTGGCCAAATTTCAGGCCTCAGTTGTGTTCTCTGATCTGCCTAGCTCAGTTGTGCTCCCTAGTTCGTCTCACTCCATCTCTACCTCTTTCTCCTTGTAGTTTTAGAGGCCACTAGTGCCTCTGAAGTAACCCCCCAACCCTCTACAGATGCAGGAACCCCCAACTCTCTACCCATGCAGATCTTCAGCCCTCAGCTGATGCAGAAACCTCCCAGTACCCTGCTTCCACTGACCTCATAGACCCCAAAGTTTGGGATACCCAGACTCCCTCCCTTGCCCATTGCAACCCTGTACAAATCCACCTTAAAGATCCCCGGTGTTTCCCTAACAGAGCCCAATATCCACTCCCAGCCACTAGCCTTAGAGGTCTCCAACCCATTATTTCAGATCTTCTGCGGAAACGTTTTCTCAGACCCACCCATTCCCCTTATAATACTCCTATATTGGCGGTTCAGAAGTCCAATGGGTCATATTGGCTAGTCCAAGATCTTCGTCTCATCAACGAGGCTGTCAGGCCTATACACCCTGTGGTCCCAAATCCTTATACTATTCTTTCCCTAATTCCTTCCATATATACCCATTTCTCAGTTATTGATCTCAAGGATGCCCTTTTCACTGTCCCTTTAGCTCAGGAGTCGCAAGACCTCTTCGCCTTCACCTGGACTGACCCTGACACGCAAGGGTCCCCACAACTGATCTGGACAGTCCTCCCTCAAGGTTTTCGAGACAGCCCTCATATCTTTGGACAGACACTGGCTGCTGACCTCAAAGACCTTGAATTCTCTGACTCCACTCTCCTGCAGTATGTAGATCACCTTCTCCTCCGCAGCCCTTTCTTTTTCACAGCTCGTGAGGACTCTTGCACTCTTTTAAATTTTCTTCCTCTCGTGGGTATCGTGTTTCCCCATCCAAGGTGAAATTTGCTCAGGCCCAGGTAGTTTACCTCAGAGTTCAAATTTCCCATCAGTCTAGGTCCATTACTGTAGACAGAAAGGCTCTCATCGAGGCTCTTCCATGTCGCAAGACAAAGGAAGAGATTCTTTCCTTCCTAGGCCTACCGGGATATTTCCGTGCCTGGATTCCCAATTTCTCTCTTTATGCAAAACCCCTATACGAGGCAGCTAAGGGGGTTAAGGAAAAGCCCCTCCCCGAAAGCATTCAGGCTGAGTTTAAGCATCTGTAGCAGGCACTGTCACAGGCCCCAGCTCTTCATCTCCCAGACCTTCTTCAGCCATTCACCCTTTATGTCCATGAGGTAAAGGGTCTGGCTCTAGGTGTTTTAGGCCAACACAAGGCCTCCACTTTTGCTCCAGTTGCCTATATTTCTAAACAGCTTGACCCCACCGTACGTGGATGGGCACCCTGTCTCCGGGCTCTGGCTGCTGCTTACCTACTTCTACAGGAATCAAAAAAGCAGACCTTTGGTGCTCACATCACTATTGCCTCTCCTCACCATTTAAAAGATTTACTAACCTATAAGAGCCTTCAAACTCTCCCCACCCTGTCACGTTCTCTCTGTCCTCGTTTCTTTTTTCCATGACTCTTCAATCTCTTTCCTACCCTGCTCCTCTTTACACCCAGCTTCCCTCCTCCCAGTCTCCTCAGAACCCCCAGAGCATGATTGTATAGAGATGCTCGAGGCTTTAATCCCCCACCCCTCTCACATTCAAGAGGGACCACTTCCTGACTCTTCCGTAATTTGGTTCACAGATGGCAGCTCTTTCTTTAAGGATGGGCAACGTTTTGCTGGTTACGCTGTAGTTTCCCTATCAGAGGTCATTGGGGCGGCGCCCCTCCCTTCCAACACCACAAATCAACTGAGCTAATAGTTGTTATTCGTGCCTTCGAATTAGCAGCTGACCAAAACCTCACCCTCTACACAGATTCAAAATATGTTTACCATATTTTGCTTTTTCATTCGGCAATATGGAAAGAGCGAGGGCTCCTAACCACAAAGGGCTCTACAGTTACTAATTCTAAATTAATATCAAAGCTCCTGCAAGCCTCTCTTCTGCCCAAACTAATAGGGATCTCCCACTGTCCTTCACACCAAAGCGGGGACTCTCCCATAGTTCAGGGAAACACGAAGGCTGATAGGGCAGCAAAGGAAGCAGCACTATCTTCTCCTTCTCTTCTGGCTCCAGTCCAATCCACTACCCAGACCTCCACATCCCCTTCAGTACAATCAATCCTCTCCTATCTCCATTCTCTATTCCATCCTAACCCTCAGGGCCTCAAAACTTTCACTACCTCTTTCCTCACCCTGACTCCAGAGGACACACAGTTTCTCTATCAACTCACCTCCACATGCACTGGATGTCAGCGCACCAATCCATATACCCCCTTAAACTAGGAACATTTCCCTCTCACCAAGCTCGAGGTCAGCTTCTAGGAACCGACTGGCAAATAGACTTCACCAACATGCCAACTGTCCGGAAACACAAATATCTCCTGGTCTTGGTAGACACCTTCTCTGGATGGGTAGAAGCCTTCCCTACTTCCAACAAAAGGGCCTCCACAGCAGGTTCTATTTTAGTTTCAGAAATTCTTCCCCGCTTCGGGTTGCCCATGTCCATCCAGTCTGACAACAGGCCTGAATTTGTCTCTTGTGTCACCCAAAATGTTTCTACTTCTCTTAACATTCCTTGGTGCTTTCACATCCCATATCACCCCAAGTCTTCAGGGAAGGTAGAGAGGACCAATAGGACTCTTAAGAATATTCTGGGGCTGGGGTTGTGGCTCAGCGGTAGAGCACTCGCCTAGCATGTGCACGCCCCAGGTTCGATCCTCAGCACCATGTACAAATAAACACATTGTGTACAACTAAAGCAAATAAATAAAATATTTAAACAAAAAGAATTATTAAAAAAAAAAAAAAGAATATTCTGATTAAACTCTCCCTGGAGCTTCTCTTGGACTGGGTCAAACTACTTCCCCTTGCCCTCTTCAGGCTCCAAGTCCTCCCAAAGAAACCTTCCTTACTATCTCCTTTTGAGGTCATGTTTGAGAGGCCAGCTCTTCCACCCGGAATTTCCCCAATTCAAGGACCCTTGCCCAAAGAGCTCTCTTCTCTTCTCCTTCATCAGACATCAGATATGGACGTGCCAAGATTACATTCTGCCTGACCCAAGTAGACTCTCTGCTTCATTTCCATTAACACCCAGTTCTTGGGTATATTTCTCCCCTCCCCAGGGATCAGTCTCCCTTGTCCCAAAGTGGACAGGCCCATTCCAGGTTGTGCTGTGCACACCCACAGCTGCTAAGCTTCGTGAAACCTCAGGGAATTTGACTTCTTAGATTCATATTTCCAGACTAAAACCAGCTGCTCAACCAGCTGAAGATCCACAAAAGGACGACAAACAACTACCTCAATATACTTGGTCTCCCATTCCCACCAATCCCGTAAAAATTAGTTTCTCTCACGTCCCTGATACCGACTCAAAATAATCTTTTCTGTTTTTCTCATTTTGAACCTTTAACCAGCTTTTTCTCAGGGATTATCAACTATTGAAAAAAACCAACGGATGACTTTCCAACCAGAGATGACTTAGACTCCTCGTCAGCCTGCTCCGTGAAGCCTCTAACCTGCCACCCTATGCTCATTATGATGCACCTCACACTCTCCATTGGCCTCTTCACCGTAAGTCCCACCTGGTGGAACACAGGCCTATGGACAATAATCCATCTCACCTTCTTTCCCTTTGTTGCTTCCATAATAGTGTTACCTGTAAACTCGCAAGGCCTACAATTTCTACATGCTCTTCGAGAGGATAGCTGGCTGACTCCCTCAGTGACTTTCTGCAGAAGCCTGGTTTGACACCCTCACTGACCTATGGTCAAGGAAACTTCATCTATCTCATACCTGGAGAGATTCATCTTTTCGCACCTACCTCCTGGGAATTTTTCCGCCCTCAAGCCTGACCTGCCTGCCCACATCTCCTCCCCTCATAACACCCCATGTCACCCCACTTCAGCCTGAAACAGCCAGATTGAAACACGATGCCCCACTTCCTAAGAAAACAAAAAGGGGGGAATGTTAGATTCCAGGCAGGGAGACTGCACCTCCCAGGTAGGAGGCCACACCCACCCCCGGTACTTTGTGAAGACTACATCTCCCGGGTGCCTCAGGCTGGCCAGTGGAGCTGGCCACCAGGTGCCCTTGCCACCCCCTCTTGACCTCCAGCAGCCTACGGGGACACAGACTTGCTCCAGGGGTCCTTCTGACCACCAGTTCGCTACTTAAGCCTGCTCTGGACTGAAACCGCCCTGGTTCTTCCCTTTTCCCTGGTCCCTTGCTGTCCCTGTCCTCCACGCTGTTTCGTCCCCTACCCTTCCACATGGCATCCCAATAAACCCCCCTTTTTCAACACGGCGTTCCCAGAGTAGCTTATTTTTTATTTTTTTAAAATATTTATTTATTTGCTTTAGTTGTACACAATGCATTTATTTGTATGTGGTGCTGAGGATTGAACCCGGGCCGCACACATGCTAGGCGAGCGCTCTTCCACTGAGCCACAATCCCAGCCCAGCTTATTTTTCTAATAATGGATACATCTACCTATTAAGGTGATTTCCTGCATATAGTAGAAAATAACTGGTGACTAGATTATAAGTTTGATAAATTTTAAAAATGTTTTTAAAAGCATTAACATACCATGAGAAATTCCTGCTACTTCAAGTCCTTTTAATAGCTATTAGAATTTACTGTCTACATTTGACTAATATTAATATTGCATGTATCAAGATAAAAATACCATAAGTACACTCCAGAATAAAAATTCCCTTTCAAAATAAATCAAGACATAGTCCCAAAATATGAATTTAAAAAAACCCATAAGTTAAGAATGCAAATTACTATAAATAACAACTAAAGCTTCATGGTTACAATGTTTTTGGTGTTTTTATTTTGTAGAAATCAAATAAAAAGTTTAAATGACATTGATTAGATATCTAAATGTATAACCAACCATTCAAAGTCTAATTCATGCTCTCAGTACTTAACACTACACAAAATCATCAGAATAAAATGCAACTTAGTTTAATATTATCTTTCATTCTTTCTTGTTTAATATAGAAAAAATACTCTTATTTTATACAACCACCTTTAAAAAAGTATTACATGTGTGTGTGAATTTCCCATTGTTGTAACAAAATACCTGAGATAAACACTTACAAGGAGGAAAGATTTATTCTCATAGTTTTCCATGGTTGCTTTGGGCCTGTGGTGTGACAGAATATCTTGGTGAGGAACACATGATAGCACAAAGCTGCTGACTTCATGGTGGCCAAAAAGCAAAAAGAGAGGAAGGAGCTAAGGTCACAACAAGCCCTTCAAGGGCACGCCCCCAGTGACATACCTTCCTTCCACTAGGCTCTACCTCCTAATGTTTCTACCACCTCCCAACAGCAACAGCGTCTAGCCAATAACCTTTCAACCTGTGAAACTTTGGGGGACACTCCAGATCCAAACTATAACATTATCTGGATACAAATCTGTAAAGATATAGTCTGAACTGATAACAGCAATTAGGTTTGAGAGCTGAGATTTTGAGAAAGGGAAATGCCCATTTCTACTTTTTTTCTGAAATTTTATTTATATACAGATGACCCTCCATCTGTGGGTTTCTCATCCATAGATTCAACTAATCTTGGCTTGAAAATACATTTTTTAAAAATTACATCTGTATTATGTACAGACGTTTTCCTCATCCTTATTACCTAAATAGTTTAAATACTATTTACATAGCATTTGCAGTGTATTAGGTCATTATAAGTAATTCAGAGATGATTAAAAGTCTACCAGAGGACATGTTTCAGTTACATGCAAACACTATGCCAGTTATATAAGAAACACGAGCATGTGTGGGTTTGAAAATCTGTGAGGGGGCCGTGGGGCCAATCCCCTATAGATACAGAGATATAACTATACTGCTTAAGAAATTGTAAACAGATTTTTAGATGATTCTCAGTGTTTCTTTTTTCAATGTTTAAAACATCCTACTGCTCTTCATTGTGTTGAACTAAAAATGAATTGAAATCTCAAGATCGTGCAAAACAGTTGGGTTTCCTAGCAACAATGAAAGGTCTCTTTTCACAGACACATAGTCCCCCCACCCCTGCCCCCAGTGCTGATACTGACGTAGGCAACAGTCACTAGTTGTATGAGACAAAGGGTAGACACTTGGTTTCATGTAGTGTCCTGGGGCTTCTTTCCTAATATTGCCCAATTTTATTTGTGCAGCAAATTGAGTGATAATTTAATTTGCAAACCATTTGCAGGTTCAAACATGATTCAAAAACTAAATCAATTATCAAATCTTATAATATTATTCAACCTCACATTCAGAGTGTGATGAAATACGTAGCACACATTCATAAGCCACGTGTATTTGTAGAGTTCAGTTAATAAAGTGGTTCATACTGGAGTATATAAACAAAGTGAACCACATCCCATATTGGCAGTGATTGAAATAACATCTCCCAGTTTTCTTGCTTTTTTAATCTCCAATTACCAAATCATTTGGCTCTCTAGAGCCTCTCTGCTGTCCAGTCTGACTTCTGTCTGAGCATCAAAGTGACATGAGTTCATCAAAGAGTATTTTTCAGCCCTTGATGTCACCTCCCACTAAGACCTTAGAAGCTTGGTTTCTAAACTAAGAAGGGAGCATACCTGGGACAATGGAAGGAGCCAGTCCTTTGGAAGGGAGGCAATAAGCCTTGATTTCTTTAACCTGATTTTCCAAGTTTAAGTTATTTATTTAGCTACATGATTTAAGTGATCACTTCCTTCCGGCAACCTTAAAAACATAGTAAGTTTGGCAATCTTAAAATTATGGAATATAATTTTAGGAATAATTATAATTTCAGGAAATTTTATGGTTGCTTTTTAAAAAGAGACCTCTTTGTGATATATCTCATTTGAGTATTTTTAAGTGTTTTGAGTGAGTAAAGTAGAAAAGAAAAAGACAAAAGGAACCCATGAAAGAAAACCAAGAATCTGACTATGCTAAACACTTTTAGTTAGAAAATCACCATTTTGCCTCAAGCAAGATGCTGAAAATTAGTGCATAAGAGTATGAGAAAAAGGATGTTTTACACAGTGTCAAAAAAATCTTCTCACAAAATATTTATCAATTACAGAGAGAAAAGTAATGACTTCACAACATGAAATTCAGGTAAGCACCACCTTAACCAAATGATCAAAGTTACCTTCAGAACAAATGAATATCATATGCCTCCTGATTCAAAGGATACAGTATTACTCTCACGGTAATGCACACCAAACAAAAAATGCATAATCTAGCCCTGAAGACATGAAGAATTCTACATGTATGCTACTAAGTAAAAGAAACCAATCAGAAAATCCCACATTCTGTTCAATTACAACTGTACAACAATCTAGAAAATGAAAAACTTAGAGAGACAGTAAAAAGATCACTAGTTGACAGGTGCTAGAAAGGAGAGGGGATGAAAGGTGGAGTAGATGATTTTTAGGGAACAACACTCTTCTATATGATACTATAACAGTGGCTACATGTCATTATGATTGGTCCAAATCTACAGAACCTGCAATGAGAGTGAACCTTAGCGAAAACTACATGCCATGGGTGAGAATAATGTGTGGCTATAAGTTCATCAGTTCTAAGAAATGTACCCCTTGGGAGGGAATACCAGTGGGGGAGGCTATGTGTGGAGGTGGACAGAGGTTATAAGAGAACACTCTATACTTTCTACACAATTTTGCTGCAAACCTAAAATTGCTCTAAAAGTTTTATATTAAATTGAAGAAATATAAGTTGAAACAAAGTAATACTTTATTTCTCATATGAAACTCACAGTGTTTAAAAATTTTAATAAATCGGGCATGATGGCATTGGTCTGTAATCCCAGGTACTTGGAATGCTAAAGCAGAAAAGTTTTCTAGTGAGATCCTGTCTCAAAAATAGTAAAAAAAAGAGCTGATATGTAGCCCGGTGGCGGAGCACTTGGCTCAACGATGATGATGATGATGATGATGATGATGATTAAAGGCAACCTTGGCTACTGTGTTAGAACTGTGGCAATATGGAAAGTCAATCAGTACAACCCACTATCAACAGAAGGCCTGGGGAATGCTGACACTGTTAGCACAACTTGACAATTGTGGACTGAACTCTCATGGTGAAGAGTTCACATGTATGAGGACATTATTCACCAACACATTCTTATTTCCTGATATATTCTAAAACAAGAAAACATTTGAAAACAATCTAAATGCCAAATAACAGGCAGGAAAGTTAGGGTAAAAATAATCCAGTTTTTCTAATTTATTTCTTAAAATTTCTCTGGTGAATCATTTTTCACTATTACGGTTTTGATTTAAGGCTGATGAATTCTGGGATCTGAACTCAGCAATATTACTGAATGTGTCCTCTCAAAGATAGTGACACTGATGACATAAACTTTGACTTATCTCAAAAAGCTTAATGTTAAGTTTTAAATAACACTTGACATTGAAGTCATTCTAACATCCTTTTGAAAAAAAATAAATATGCAAGACATTTGGAATGTGAATTTAAAGTTCTCTTATTATTATTATTTCCAAATTTTTCCCTTTTGCTAATATTTTTGGGATAACTAGATATTTTGCATAAATGTCTAATTTTTTTTCTTTGTGCTTCATTTTGTATTAGAGATAGCTGAAAGTCAAATTTTCTTTATCTGTAGCTGTGCTTTTAGAATAAGTGCATGCAAAAGTTTTTCTTAACACATTTCTCTTGCTAAATTAAATAGCTAACTATAAAAATAGTAAGTATTCTGTTTCCATATATAGCAGGCAGCAGTGACCAGACTTTTTCAGCTCCCTTTGAGCCATATCTCAGGACCGATTTCTTTGCTTTCCCTTCAAGGTCTGATGGTCCTCTCTCCCATCCCCATTCCTTTTTCAAATAGCTTCTTCACTTCACCTTCCTTTTGCTCTGAGTTCCTTCCCTCCACTTGAAATTTAGCGGTTTTGTCCACTTGCATGGTCCACAGGCCCATTGAATGAGGCTTAGGACATGCACCCTCCAGAGATGAGGCACCAAGACCTTGTTTTGTGTGTGCTTGACTACAAATACTATAGATGTCTAGGTCGGCAAGTTGCAGACATTCCTAACCTATGCAAAAAAGCATGGCCGTGCTATTTCCTTTCCCCCTTCAACCATCTGAGCCAACTTACTCCTTACCAAAAGGTGCCTTGGGATTAAATATTTGTGAAAGTTACCTAAATGGCAAATTTCTATTAATAAAAAAGAAAGACACTTTAAACGTGTTAATATAATTAACTATTCCAACTAGGCCTTTAAATACTTTTTAGAGAGATAAGAAAACACAGGTAGGTAGAAATTAGGTCCTCTGCAGTCTAGGAGTTTTAGTGGTCTAATTCCCATATGTACAATACTAATATGTGCTCAGAGCTAAGATAATTAACACTTAGATAAACTAGTAACAATGAGTGAAATGTACTTCTTTAAATGTACTTCTTTTTTATGTACTTCTTAAAAATGTCAACTCCTGGCTCCCTATCCACAATGAGAATCAAAAAGCAAATGCCCTTGAAATAAGCTGAGATGAAAATGGGGAAACCATCACCTCCATAATAATAGCCAAGCAGTTTTCAAAATACCTTATACCCACTTCTTTTCATTCTCATGACTCCATGAAAGAGGTACTAGTATTATCCCACTTTGGGGTGGGGGATGCGAAGAGAAACACTGAACTAATGGAGCAATATTACAAATCCAGGCAGATGACTCCTCAGCCACATTCATCCTGGGTGCAAGAGTCAATCGGCACACACCCCAGACACACAGTTTCATTTCTGAAATCACTATGGAACTCAATGAATACACCATTAGAAACCCATCACCATGGTGAAGGAAGGTCTGGAGTTTACAGTATTCCTCTTCCACACTAGATTTCTAGGTAGCAATTTAGGTAGAGTTGGGGTAATATTTCTTGTCTTTTTGTTTTCTTAAAAGAGAACTAAATATCAGACTAGAAATCTGTTGTCATTTATCACAAAAACAAACAAACAAAAAACTGTGTATCATTTTGGACAAGCCACTTCTCTAGGGCGCAAACATAAATTAAGGGTGTTAAACTATATATTTCAGATCATATTTAGATCTGTTTAGATCTGTTCTAATTCTAGACCATCAATTAGTCAACCAATAAGAAGTCTTTCTGACATTGTCTCTTCCCCTGCCCTCCATACATCTCAATAGCATTAGCAGCCCCCTGAGTCCCCTTCCCCCAAAATGCAGACATTTCTTAAACACTGGCATCCTGAATTATGGCAGCAGTTCAACCCATGAAGAATATGGGTTTGACTGGCTGCGCACGCGTGTAATCCCAGAGACTTGGGAGGCTGAAGCAGGAGGATTGAGAGTTCAAAGCCATCCTCAGCAACTGAGAGGCCCTAAGCAACTCAGTGAGACTCTGTCTCTAATAAAATATAAAAAAGGGCTGGGGATGGTGGTTCAGTGGTTAAGTACCCTTGGGTTCAATCCCTGGTATCAAAATTTTTTTTTAAATTAAAAAAAAAAAATAGTATGGGTTTCTAAGTTAGATCTGAGCTCATATTCAAAATCAGTTTACTAAATGCTTGGCCACCAGCAATTTCTAGCCTCATTATGACTAGATGTTTTTTCTTCTTTAAAATGAATACCAACAGAAGGATCATACGTTCAAGGCCAGCCTGGGCAACTTAAAAGACAAGACACCTTTAATTAAGACTGGAGGGAAGAGGCTGGGGGCATGGCTCAGTGGTAGGGTGCTTGCCTAACATGCTCAGATGCCCTTGGGCTCCATTCCCAGCACCCCAAAAACAAAAAGATGAAAAACACTGGAGGGAGGGAAGGATGTAAGGATCGGTACAGTTATGGGTAAGTTCACATACTGGGGTTCAAGAAATTAAGGGAAATTGTGCCTGCTAAGCTCTATTTCCTCTGTGCCAAAGGAGGCAAACTATATTAACTTAGAATAAAGAGAGTAAAAACTCCTGCCTCTGGACTTCAGCTTGCCAAGAGTACTGGAATGGTTTCTTCTCTCTTCTGTCTTCTGAGGCACCCATCACAACACCTTGCCTATAAATTTGTGTTACAGTACACATTTACCCTGGAACTTCCACAGGGACTGAGGTGGCTTATGAGAAATATTTAATATTTCTTAGAAAGCAGGACTAATGAAAATATAAACTCTAATGGAAAGCCAGACAGGGCGTTAAAGTAGACAAGCAGACAGATTTTCCACAAGCATCTGCTGAAATGGGTTGTGATTCACCCCTCCCCTATTTGCCTGAAGCAGGCATGAATCTGAGGGAAGTATTCAACTTTCAATTCCAATCCAAATTATCCTAGTCCTTCCTTTCAATCTAAACAGTATATTACCTCTTCCTTGGCCTCTCATACACAGATGCTAATTTCAGAATTCTCTAGCAAAAAGAAAAAAGAGAAATGCAAATAGGGTGCTTTGCATTATGGGTAAAGCAGATCAGTTGCCATGGTGAATATTTTCATCACCTTCATAGAATATGTATCACTCCATTTTAGGAAATCTTCCTTTGCTTCCTTGCTCATAAAAACCTCAGCTTATTTCTCTTCTTTTTTAATTAACTTAAGACAGAAAAAGTGACTTTTTGCCCCCCCATCCATTCACATAAATTAAGTGTCTTGTAAATCACAGAAAATAAGAAATCTCAGAAACAGTAAAATGAGTAAATGATGTGTCTCCTTATGGAAAAGCCTGAAGTCAATAAAGAAATGGTTACTTACAATAAGAAAATCATGCCCACTGGAAGCATATCTAAATTCACTGCTGCAATCTTGGTATAAATTCCTTTTTAACATACCACAGTGAATTCAAATCTCCTCAGCAACGTTAGGAGGGCCATTTTATCCTGTTTATTTTGCACCCCTCCATAAATGCATTTTTCCCCCTATGGTCAAGTTAAAAATATGACTTCTGTGCACAGACTTTTATTTTTTTCTGCCTTATATTTAAAATGTGAATGCTCTGAACTATTGATAAGGACAGCTGATATAATTGTGTGCATGTAACAAATTCTCTCATGATTAAAAAAAACTAAGTAAGAAACAATAGACTTTTTAAGATCACTGCCAACAAGGAAATACTATATGACACGAATAATCATTTTAGAGGTAAAATCTCACCAGACAATTCCAAAGGCATGTTCCATTGGACAAAGCTGTTCTGACGGCACTATGCACCCAAGCTTTTTCAGGTTAGACATTCTAGGACTAAAAGTAGAAATAAAGCTCCAAGTTCTAGCCCAATGCTGACCACTAAGGCAGTTTCCAGACACTGCAAAGATGGCTGGCAAACAATAAAATGAGCTCTTTTAGTCAAGCAAAATACTGACCAGATTTCAAAGATAGCATGAAAAACAATAACATCTCGGTGTTTTTAAATTTGACTACATATGGAAACATATACATCTTTTGTATAAATTGGGTTAAACAAATTACATTCAAATGAATTCACCTCTTTCCTATGGTCTTTTAATGTGGCTATTAGAAGAAAATGTTAAATTACACATGTGGCTTGCATGATACTTATGTGGGACAATAAGTGCTTTGCACTATTGCCACAACATGTTGGACTCAGGTCTTGGCTTCTGGACTTGATTCCTATCAGTGAGAACATTATGATGTGTCCTTCTTTTTTAAAAAATTTTTAAACAATTTTTTTATATTTATTTATTTGCTTTTAATTGTACACAATGCGTTTTATTTTTACATGGTGCTGAGGATCGAACCCGGGTTGCGCACATGCTAGGCAAGCGCTCTACCGCTGAGCCACAACCCCAGCCCCCGATGTGTCCTTCTTGCCCTAAGGTTGTTGAGTGGATTCAAACGTGATGTGTGTAAAATCATGTTAAAAATAAATAAATAAATAAGGTATGTTAACTGCTAAGCACAGACTTAACAGTTCATTCTAGAAATATCAGATTTCATATTGTACAACTGACTTAAGTTAGAGTCTTCTCTATTCTTACTGCAGAACTACTCTGGCACAAAGTCAAAAGTTTTTGTCTAATCTATTAGAGAAACCCTGTTTGAGAATGTTCTGGTATTCAATAGTTCAAGACACTTATGAAGACTGAGGTGGGTCAGTGATAGTCACATTTCAGGCTTAACAAAGACATGGCTCAATAAAGGTGGCTCCCTGTATCTGGATGTCCCATGGGATTCCTTGAGAGAACTTTATCCATGCAGCCTGACCATCTTTCTTTGAATAAACCTGTAAAGCTCACATAGAAAACATGTCTCTATCACAGGATGGTACAAAAGTAACCACAACTTCTTGTTTCTTTGAGAAATCTAAACATATTTTTATTTCTTAGGAGTAAATGAAGTAAAAATCATTCCCACTTCAATCTGTAAACTACCTTTGAAGGCATCAAAATGATTTAAAGGTTCCAGAAGAAATTTGGTTTTGCTAGGTATGTATACGTGTTGTTCACCTGTTAATCCTTTTTCTCACCAAACATCAAACAACAAACCAAACCATGCCACTGATTTCATACCTACCCTAAAAACAGACTGTTGTTATTATCTCCCTCTCTTTTCCTATCTTCGTTTTGCCCACAGAGCAAGAAACAGTCTTTTTCTCCTACAAGCACTCTGCCAACTCAACTGCAAAAACTGCTGACTTAAGTTACCTGTAAGACTTTAATTGCCTAATTCCTTATTCCACATCAGAATGGGTGAGGCTGTGAGGGGGGAAGGGTATAAAAAAGACAAATGGAAATGCACAGAAGAGCTAAAATGTTATTCCATTACAATTTTGCCATTGATTACAGAAACATATTTAACTTTTTCTTTTGCAGTTCCAGGGACTGAACCCAGGGCAATTTAACCACTGAGCAACATCCCCAGCTCTTTTATGAGACAGTGGTTTAGCCAGCTTTTTCACTGCTGCGACTAAATGGCCTGACCAGAACAACAGTAGAAGAGGAAAGGTTTATTTAGGGGCTCACAGTTTCAAAGGTCTCAATCCACAGGCAGCAGGCTCTATTCCTCAGGGCTTGAGGTGAGGCGCTCTTCCATAGCAGAAGAGTGTGGCAGAGGGACATGACTCACATGACAATTAGGAAGCAGAAAACAAGATCTCCACTTGCCCGATACAAATACATACCCCAAAGCTGAGTCCTCAATGCCCCTCCTCCTCCAGCCACACCCCACCTGCCCTCAGTTACCACTCAATTAATCCCATCAGGTGATTAATTCACTTGATTGGGTTAAGGCTCTAATAACTCAACCATTATCCTTCTGAACCACCTTGCATAGTCTCCTGTAGGGGAAACTCCCAGTTCCTGGTTGGCAGCTGTGAATGTCTCACGTGTATAAGGAAAACCTATGCACACACAGGCCTATCAGAAAAATCTGTAGGAAGGAGCATTCCACTCTGGCCAGATGGAATGAGAGCCCCTCAATTGGAAATCTGCCCTGGCTGATAGAATAAGCCCCCTTCCCATAATTGCAAATCTGCAGGAAGGAGTGTCTGCTGTGATAGAGTAAAGCCCCTTCCCATAATTGCAAATCTGCAGGAAGGAGTGTTTGCTCTGGCCTGCGGAAGGAGGAAGCCCCTTCCCACAAATTACGCAAGGGTTGCCAAGGAAACCAGGGGAGAACTTGGTGGTCTTGCCCACCGTGGCATAATATGATTAGGCAGAGGGCCTTTAAAAGAGTAAGATGCTTCCTCAATAAAAGAGCTAGCAGGAGGGTCGCCAAGTGCCTGCTTTCACCCAGCTCCCGGTGTCTGGTGTCTGTTTCTTCCTGGGATCATTTGTGTTCTTACCCCACCCCCCGCAACTGATTTTGGCCAAGACCCACAGTAAGGACAACAGTCTCACACATGAGGTTTTAGGGGACACCTCGCATCCAAACCATAACATTCCACCCCTGGCCCCCAAAAGCTCACACTCATCTGACAATTTGAAATACATTTAATCCATTCCCGAATCCCCACAGTCTCAACAGTTCTAAGAACTTGCTCAAAGTTCAAATCCAAAGTCTTCTCTGAAATTCAAGGCAATCTCACATTGTGAGCTCCTATGAAATTAAAAGCCATTTACAAGTATCCAATATATAATGACAGAGTAAACATTTCCATTCCAAAAAATAGGGGTATAGAAAGAAGGGAGAGGACCAAAGCTAGACTAAAATCCAGCTGGGCAAATAAGTCCTATAGCTCCACATCCGGCACCTGGGGCCCATGGCATGGTGATGTTCAGTTCAAGGGGCTTCTGTAGCTCCGCCCCTGTTGCCTTGTTGGTTACAGCCTAAGTGGCCTTTCTGTTGGCTTGTCTCTGCTCAATTCCTGCAGTTCGTGGCCTTTCTGTTGGCTTGTCTCTGCTCAATTCCTGCAGTTCTCCTAGAACGACATCCCACGTTATTGGCATTAATCTTGGGGGTCTCCACTGCAGCTCTGGCTTCCTCCTCCCATCTCCCTGCTTCATCCTCTCAGGTACTGCCTGCAGGGACTCCAACCCTCCTGCATCTTGTCTGGCCTCCTCAGCCTTCCTTTGAAATCTTGGTAGACGCCTCTAAGACCTCCTAACTTCAGCACCCTGCATTCCTGCAGAACCAGCACTACAGTGGTTGATGCCAAGATCTGCCACCATCTTGAACAGAAGTCAAGCCTCCAGGGACCTTGGCTGCACCAGCCTCTGAGTGTCTGAGTGGCTGCGCACTTTGAAAAAACTTCCCAGGCCCCCAGTGCAAGATGGATCTCTCACTGGTCACTTCTCAAGAGGATTTTCACTTTTACTCCCTGGAGCCTGAGATGGGTGTGATCTCCCCAGATCCAGAGATCCCCTCAAGCCATTTTTCTCATCCGACCAAAGTCTTTACCATTTCTTTTAGTGGCCGTCAGGTCTCTAACAACTGCAATTACTTTAGCCCCAGTTTTACTAGCACCTTTAAAGTTCAAGTTTTCCATTAAAGTCCAAGTTTTTCAAATCTTTCTGCTCTGCTTTCTGCTCCTGATTATCACAGTAAATTTGGCTAAAAGCTGCCAGCAATATTCATGCCACCACCTGAATGTTATGCTGCCTAGGTGTTTCTTTCGCCGGATTAAGAAGTCCATTGCTTTTAAAATCAGCCTCACAGAAAGTCTCAGGACACAGGTATAATGCAGGCAACTCCTCAGTCAGAACGTAACACAAATGGCCTCTCGTCCAAATTCCAACAGAGTCCTCCTCTGAGCCCTCTTGAGCCCTTTCTTCAATGTCCACAGTCCAACTGACATTCTGATATTCTGAGCTCCCATTGGAATCATCCAATAAGCTCTGCTTCCAACAATTTAAAATATTTCCAGCTTGCACTGCTAAGCACCTCAAAATTCCTACCACCAATTCCAAAAAGCTCAAAAAGCTTCTCAACCCTATGGTCAGGTTAGTACATCAATGACCCCACTTGGTACCAATTTCTGTTTTAGTCAGCTTTTACGCTGCTGTGATTAAAGGACGCAACCAGCACAATTGGAGAGGAGGAAAAGTCTGTTTGAGGGCTTGTGATTTCAGAGGTCTTAGTCCACAGAAGGCTGGCTCCATTCCTCAGGGCTTGAGGTGAGGCAGAACATCATTGTAGAAGAGTGTGGTGGAGGGAAATGGTTCACATGGTGATCAGGAAGCAGAAAGAGAAAGAGAGAGAGAGAATCTCCACTCTTCAGATACAGACAGGGTCTCACTAACTTACCTAGGGCCTCGTTAAATTGCTGAGGCTGGCTTTGAACTTGTGATGCCCCTGCCTCGGCCTCCCAAGCTGCTGGGACTACAGGCTTGTGCCACCACACCCAACTAAAAACATATTTAACTTCTGAACACTTACAAAGCAATACAAATAACAAAGCCCCAAAAGACCAGCAACCCAAACCATGACCTGGGTGCCAGCTTCCTGAATGGATCACTTCCCCAAGCCAAGGTGACCTTCTTCCATAGCAGTCACACACTGCCATCTGTACTTCCAACCCCACTGAAGAAATCAAGTAAAAAAGGTTAAGAAACCAGAACTCAAAAAAGTTATTCCTCTTTACTTTCTACTCTTACATAGCACCACAATCCACAGAAAACAATCTAAATCCAAACCAATCCAACGGTTATTATTCTAAAGTATGAAATTTGTTTTCTTAAGAAATACAAGTTAGATGAAAGTCAGATAAAGCCCTAAGGTCATTCTGGTTAGATAATATTTAGACGCTTTCTGTGTAACTTTAGTAATTACTTTAAAGTTCACTTCTACTACTTACTGGCCACCAAATCACTCTAATCCAAAACTCCCAGCCCCTATTATTTTCTTTCTTTAATTACAGAAAGGATCGATTTTCACCCATTAATGACTTGTGTATGATAGAAGAAATGTGGAAAGAAGGGGAGGGAAGAGAACAGGCTGCAAATGGGAGATCAAAATTTGAGACAGGAGTTGAAATGAATATTCACTCCATTCCTGAACCCCTGGCAAAGCCGACATACACAAAGCTGACCTGTGCATGAAACAGAGCCTGGCCTTGCCCATCTCTTCCATGATGTACCTATTCTTGATCTACAGAGGTTCTTTCCCCTGTAGACCCTTCCCAAGCTACAAGCATAGATTCCTGTCCAGCACACCTTTTCCCATTCATTCAATGAACATCACTGTGCCATATGCTGTAAATGAAACGTAAACAGTCCCTGACCTAATGAAATGTAGCATATGGAGAGAGAAAACAATTACCATGAGATGGATATCATTATCCTAAATGCATGATTGAAGATCTGAATGGTACTTATATACTTTGTATACAAGCAGTTGTATGTAAAAAGATACTATACTTGTGCATGATGAATAAGTAAATAAATTAAAAAAAAATTAAAAAAAAAAAAGAAGAATTCAAAGTACAAAAAAAAAAAAAAAAAGAAAACAATTACCATAAAGGCATGTTTGATAAGTTCTAGGACATGCTGCTGTAACAGGATATGCCTGGAGGAGGTAAGAGCTCACAGATCAGAGGCCAATTATGAAAATACTTCAACAAGAGATGATGGCTTAACCTGGATTACAGGTCATGGCTGGAGGGACACAAGGGTCTTAAAAACAGGATGTGAACGGGTGGGAGTATAAGAAGAGTCAAATCAAATACCTGTTTTTCTGCCTGAGCATTTGTAGCTGAAAAAGCCACTTAATGTGAGTGGGAATAATGTGTAAACAGGTTTAGTTGGAGATGCCTATGACAAGTCTAAGCAGAGTTGCCAGTGGGTGGTTTGATATTCTGGGTAAAGCTTGGGAGAGAGAAACTAGAAATAGACTGAAGGCTAGACGCACAAAAATGGTGACTGAAACCATAAATTGAGGAACCTCAGCATTTATGAGGAGAAAACTGAGCACACAAAAGAAAATGAAGACTAGGTCAAAGGGCAAAGTGTTCAGTAGAGCTATTCATTCATGCTGAGAGGTTTTAAGAGGCTGAAGGCATGAGGTACCCACTGGAAAACTGCAGTCTACAGCAGAGGGGGTGAAAACTCAATTTCAAAGAATGGAAGAATTAGCAACAAAAAAGGAGATGATGGAGTCAGTAAATGCAGGCAACTCCTTCCATAAGCCTGCTTAAGAGAGGGTAAGGATGAGCAGAGTTGAATGGAGGACCACAGAGTTGAAGGGCTATAAAGAGGAATAAATAAGCTTGTTGAAAGTTGATGAGATGCAAATTTAAGAGAAGAGAGAGAATGACATCACTGAGAAGCTGAAGGGTTCAGGAATTAATTTGAACGAGGAATACAGTGTTCTAGGAAAAAATTATGAGATGAATAAGATTCTAGTTCTAAAAGGAGGAAAATTAAGAGAGTCCTTATTAGTTAGCTTCCACCTTCTCTCTTGGGTATGTACTGTCCTCTGGGATTAAGGCCATGTGGGAGGTGCCTCACCGTCACACTACATGCAAGTGCAAAGTACAGTTCTCATCGTCCACTAACCTGATATGCACACAACCTATTGAAATCCAGCTTTACTCTCACCCGTACAGAAAGTGCCCTTCCTGTGGAATCAATAACTTCTTGAATTTCTCAATAGTCTCTAAATGGTAAGACCAGCCTCATTTCTCCACCAGTCTCTAGGATACCCTTGCCCTATGCTTCTCCTATCTTCTTGCTCCTACATTCCTCATCTTGTGTCTACCTCTTAGAGGTTGGTGTTTCTCTTGCCTCACTTTTCACCTTCTCTTCTAGCCCTATCTGCACTTCCTGGTTAGCCTTACACAGGTGAATCCTATCAGCAGTGATTTCTCAATTCTGCATCTCCAATCACTGCCTCTCTTTTAAGATCCAGTCCTTTGTTTAAATCTTTCTACTGGATTTTTTTTTATTTTATTTTATTTTATTTTTTTACTTCCAACCTTCTCAGGCACCTCAAATGATACATGTCCAAACTTATTCACTGTCCTCTCTCTCAAACCTGCTCCTCTTTTATGTATTCCCCTATAGGTCAGTGACATTACCATACACTCAAGTCAGAAATTTGATTGCTTCTCTTCAACTTTTTCTTGCCACTCCTTCAAACTACCAAGTTTGACTTCATCAGAAAAGCTTTCCAAATCAAAAGAAAGCCTAATTTTGCTTGGTTATATTTCTACAGGGACTGCTTATGTCCATCCAGATCATCCCAGAGGAACTCCCATGTTGTTAGATCCACTGGTTCTACCTGCTTCCAGAACGGTTGTATTATTACCACGCAAGAGAATAACCTCATTTCTTCATTACCTCCATAGGCTTCTTGGTGCCACAGGGGTGTGGGACATAATGTGACTGACCTATCATTTCCTATGAAGCTCTCAAGCACAACCTTTAGTTCTTTGCTCACATGAAATGTGGTCAGCAATGACATCATATGAAACCTGTTAAAAAAAAAAAAAAAATCTCAGGCCCCACCCCAGACCTCCTCATAAGAATGACTCAGATGCATATTAAATGTCTGAGCAGTGTTGGTTAGATGCTTTATATGCACTGAACTTCTCAACTCTCAAGACACATCATACCCTTCAGATCTTCATGTCTCTGCAAAAAACTACATCTACGTGGAAAACCATACCTTGTGCAATTTGCAATGCCATATACTATTATAGGGGCACCTAGCACAGGGCCTAGTACATAGTAGACCATAAAGGGCTGAGGGACTGAATCATTTAATAGATCAATTAACAGATGAGTTCATTTTGGGGAACTAGGAGAGTCTGAGGTACTCAAGTACCTCAAACTGACTGTTAGTTGAAAATAGTAGCCCAGAACTCAAAGAAGTAGACTTGGCTAGAAATATTTTCACATAATTGCAACTACTAGGTGGTTACAGTGATGAACAGAGGAGGTCATCCAGGATTAAGATGGAAATTGAGAAGAAAGTTATGGGCCAAACCACAGGAAAGATGACATTTAAGGACAGGTTAACAAGGTTGAAAAAGAACCAAAATAGGTGTCGTGGAGCTCCAAAAAGATAAGTACATTTGGTACATGGGTTATTACTATCTATGACAACTGGGGGGTGGGGTTGGGGAGCATAAATACAACAGTAAGGTCAGAGATAAAGCATTGGGAATAACTACATCAGGCTAACTTATGCATTATCTCATACTTATTTTTGGTGGTGCTTCCAATCTATCTCAGCAATTTTCAAGAATTTAATATGTTGCTAGTAACTATACCAGCATGTTGAACAATAGATCTCTTGAATTTACTCCTCCCATCTCCATAAGATATTTTATCCTTGGGGCTGGGGTCGTGGCTCAGCAGTAGAGCGCTTGCCTAGCATGGGTGTGGCCCAGGTTCCATCCTCAGCACCACGTAAAAATAAAGGCATTGTGTACAAGTAATACATAAATAAATATTTTTAAAAAACTTTTATCCTTTGACCAAATCTCCCCAACATCTCTGCAGTATATCCATTCTTGACACGTAAAGCAAATGAAGCACACAGAGACAACAGTGGTCTGGTCACCACCAAATAGCTAACAAGTGGTTGGGTGACTGGCTAGACATTTTTTAGTCCCACTCAGTGGCAATGTGAAAACCAGCAGCACCCTATTACTTTAACCAAGTCTAATAATGATGCCTTAGGTGCATGGGCCACATTCTTTTTCAATACCAGTATAAGCCTTGGAGAATATTCTAGAGTATTCACAGTGCCTGAAAGTATTCAACTAAGATCATGAAGTTTAAAAGCTAATAATAAACATCTTTAATAATTGGTATCCAATCAACCCAACAACAGGTTCTTAATAAATGACAGGTGACCAATGGCAGAAATTAGGATTTCAATTACAGGTAATCAAAGAAAAGTGGCTGTTTCAGACACATAATAGCATAGTGATAAGAGCACAGACTGGAATGCAAATTTATGCCCTGGCAAGTTTAGTTACATAACTACTCCATGCCTCAGTTTCTCTGCTTAAACAACTGGAATAATAAAAAGAAATACCCTCAAGGGTTGTTTGATAGATTGGGTGCATGTAAAGTCCTGTGAAAAGTGTCCAGCATTTAATAACTGCTGAATCAAGGGTTTAAAACTACTATTGCTACTGCCACTGCTCTACTGCTGCTACTATTCATGACAATAAGACTTGAAGCACATAGACAATAAATATGCATCAGAAAGAGTCCCCTCACCAGCTCCAGTACACCACAAAACTCTAAAGAGACAAATCTAAATGAATAGCTATCATTATAGCACTGTAATTTTTAATATGAAGACTGTTTTGCAAATATAGGATTCAATAATGTTGACACTGAACTTGAGTTCACAGCAATACATTTCTAAAATGGTGTGAAATATCTGAAGAAATATTCAAAAGCATACATCAATTACACAGTTTCTGAGTTGTTTTTTAAGTTGGAACACTGGGGGGGGGGGGGGGGAAGAGTTGTCTTGTTTGGCCGAAGATGTTAATCTTCTAATAGTATATAGTTATCCACTGTACCCTAATGTACACTTCATGAACAAAATAACTACATAGTATTAAAATATCCTCAAGTGGGATTATGCCTATCAAAGAGAAGCATGGGGGGGGGGGGGGAAATTAAGTCTAATTACCTGAAGTTCCTCCTCCTGCCCTTTCCCCCCCCCCAGGAAAAAAAATCTCTACGTGGCTTATATTCTGCTTGAGATACGTTCTAAGACATTTTCTTTTTTCTGAGAACACAAACCTTGGGTTCTCAACTTTAACTTTTTTTCCCCCCAGATTTCTTTCAAAATTTCAGCCCAGCCTAAAAAAAAAAAAAAAAAAAAAAAAAAAAAAGGTGGAGGTAGTGCTATACACTCAGATGAAGATTAGACTTGTTAATAGAATGTTGATCCCATGAGTAATGCTCACAGCTGTGGCATCCAACAATGGAATTAACATTTCAACAGGAAGCAGAGAGCCATCCCAACAGACAAGGCCACCCGATATTGCTGCTGAGCACTTTGAAAGAAAAAAAAATCTTCCGTAGGCTACACAAAGTGTGCCTCTTAAGAGTCCCGCCTATAGATTTAATTTTATTTTTAAATGAATCATTCAGTTACAAAAAGCCGCAAGTGCTTGGGCTAAGATCAGGTGGTTAAAACAGACATGGAAACAGATCAGTTTTTTCAAGTGTCAAAATATTTACGCTATCTAATGGTCCACGCATATTTTAAATGCCTTTTCCCCTCCCAGAAAAAGGTGCAGTCAAAAAATGTACTTGGCGAGTCCTTTTAAGAATTACCCTGTACAAGTTACCATATCTTATCTTTAACATGTACCAACTCATTGCAAACTCAACCCGAGGTTATTAAATTCTCCCCTGCACTTTGCCCAGGACGCACAAATCGATACTGCATTTTTGCAGGAACCTACTTTTGATTTCCCACGGTCTACTCCTAATTTCCCCTCTAGGTAGCAGCCTCTTCGATGAGACTACCAATATCCAGGCTACTGTTCGTCCAGCTCCTCTTTCCTAGAGGTAGCTTGGACGACTCGAGGCACGGAACGGCTCAGTGTCCATTGAATAATGGCGTTTGCAATTCAACCTCCCGCCTTGGACTACTCGACACCTGAAACTCGCCGCCCAAGGCTTGGAAATCAGTTAACGCTGGACCACGGCTAAGACAGGAATAGGCAGGAGCAAATAACGCAAAGCAGTACCCGAGGCGGAGAACGCTCGGGGAAACAGACCAGGCGCTCGCGGAGCGCCGCGCCCACCCCTCACCACCCCGCTCAGTCCTCAGCTCTGCCAAGGCACCTCAGGCTCCCCACTCCCCCGGTGCTGCTCCCTTCAGGGCCGTTCCACCCTCCCGGCTCGCGCGCTTGGCTGGGTAAAATCACTCCGGCGCAATTCTGCCCACCCGTCAATGCCGCAGCGCCCCCCAAATCTCGCCCCCTCCCCCACACCCATTGTTCCTGGGTGGCCGCGGGCAGCTAGCGCCCCCGGGCTGGGAGCGTGCTGGAAACCAAGCGGCGCCCACTCACCCGCGACTCCGCACAGGAGCACGAAGCGCAGCAAAAGCGCCATGGTGGCTGCCCGGCCGTGGGCGGCGGCTGCAGGTAGGCGGCTCTAGCTCGGTTCTCGGTCTCCCAGCGCCTCGCGCGCTCCCGACTGGCTGGCGGCGGCGGCACCTCTGCACCCTCGCCTTCCCCCGCCCCCTCTCGGCAGGTGAACTAGCGTCACTTCCGGCAGCAGTCGGAGCTGGGCAGCAAGTGCCTGCAGCACCAACCGCGTGGGGTTGCCATGGCAACCGGTGCTGCGCGCCGCCGCCCTGGGGGATACTTCAGGTCCAGTCTTCTTCCTCCGACTGTATTGCGCGGCTGCGGGAGTCGCCTTGTAGCCTCGTCCCACGCCCCCAAGCGTAATCCGGGGACCCAGCTTGCATCTCTGTTAAATCGGTATTTGTGCACTAGGATCGGGCCAGCTTGCCTCTCCAGGCAGCTGAAACTGCAGTCACGCCCTCCCTTGGGGCGCGGCGATGGACAATGGTTGCTCGCCTGTCCCCAGACCTGTTGGTCCGCCGGCACCCACCCAGCTCGCCCCTCGGGGTAGTAAGGGACGCAGGACTCCAGCCACCGGCCCCACCTTCTGCGATGTGCAGCGAGAAAGCGAGGTGGGCAGCCCTAAGCATTAACTGTCTTCTCACTGAGTCGGTGGGCTGATGTAAAAGGCGCAAGAAAAGACTTTTTTCCTTCTCTAGTAATGACTGCACCTATTAACTGCAGCTACGATTTGGGAAATGCTCAGTTTTTTCCTCATTGCATGAGTAGGTTATCCTACCCCTGAAATTGGCAAATGAGGACCTTTAAAAGTGGGACTAAGTGGGGGCAGTTAAAGGCTTTAGGTAGCTTGGGATGTAGGCGGGTCTGGAGAATTAAAGATCTTCAAAGTCTCCTCATTGCTGCAGTGTGGCTCCCGCCTCCTGTTGTGCTCCACCGACTTGTTCTTGTGCTATTTTGTGGCTTGTTCTTGGTTGCTTTTCCCAGATAACGTTTATTTATAACTACTGAGAGACTGGATTGCACAATGGTCCCAAATCAGAAGTGAAGTAGAAAAAAGCAGCAGTGTTGCACCATGGGTAGAAGCTTTGCTCTCTTTGTGGGCAAGTTATTCAGAACTGGCACCCACCTCGGGTTTGAAGTGAAAATTAGATGAGCTAATGCATTAAAAATGGGCGTGTCCTATCTGGCACTACACGTAGTTAAGTCTTCTCTGTAAATGGAAGCTAATAAAAATATTAGCGGAACATTCTTTTTTATTTATTGAATTAGAAAGGAGAAAGGGCACAGAAAATAAATTAGTTATCTAGAAGACAAGAATTGCCCAATTTCAATTTAGCCCAGTGGGTTGCAATCATGGGTGCACATTAAAATTATGTGTAGAAATTTTTTTTCTTTTTTTTAGTTAATTTATTTTTTATTCTAAGTTGTTAGAAATGACAGCAGAATGCATTACATTTCATATTATACTTATAGAGCACATTTTTACATATCTCTGGTTGTATACAAAGTATATTCACACTATTCGTGACTTCATACATGCATTGAGGGTAATGATATCCATCTCATTCTACCATCTTTTTTTTTTCTTCTTCACCCTTTTGCCCCCTCCCTTCCCCTATATGTAGAAATTTTTAAAAGTACCCTACAATGCCTAATCCTCACACTAGTGTTTAATATGATTTGAGTGAAATTTGGCTTACCCTAAAAGAAATCCAAGTATAGATGTGAGACAACATCATTAACAGGGACTTCCTATTAACTGAGGAAACAGGATTTCTACTGGATATAATTGCAGATATATAATATTTGAAATTCAAATTTATACTAATAACATGTTATAGTTTGGATTTGTAATGTCCTCCAAATGCTCATGTTGAAGCTTGCCTCCTCAGCAGGTGGTGCTATGGGGGAGGGGAGGGGCTCAGGAGGTGGGGGTCTAGTAGATCAATGGGGACTTTGAAGGTTGTTGTGGAAAGCAGTCTGGGCCCTACTCTGAGTTACCCATGATGTATAGAATGGTAGTTTTCAAGCTATGCCTAACCCTGAGCAATTCTGTTTTGTGAAAGCAGTAGTTTGCCATGAGTTACTCCATTTTGAGTACAAGTGCCAAGATAGAATGACTCTACACCTTGTTTGTACAAGTGAACAACACCTATTTGCCTACCACAATCATGAAGCACAAATTGATAAATAACTTATTCATGTCAACTACCAAACTAAATCAGAAGCACCTGTACAGTGTGCATTCCAAATCATCAGAACAAAAACAGGAGTTTATCAGCCTCACCAGATTTAACCCCCTCACCTAAGACCCATAAAAGCAGGAGTCCCCCAGGACTGGACATGGCAGCATCCTGACTCCATCCCCTAGTCACTTATCACGAGACTTGTTCAGGACAGTTGTCACAGCAAAGAGACCCTGATTCTGTCTCTCCAGGCTTCCTCACAGCCTAGTCTCTCTACAAGCTGCCACTCCAAACTGACACTTTAAATGGACATTCTGAAACTGAAATTGCCATCCCTCCCTCCTGACCCTCTGCCTTGACAACTCTGCAAAACTGGTTTCTTAAAACCCTTATCTGACCACCTACTGTGACTCTTGACACTGTCTTTGAATTCATAGCTACAGGTGCTCTTGACAAAGCCTTCTCTAACTCTACACCATCTTAATCCTTTCTTTGCTCTTCTTATGTGATTGTGTAAAGTATGGTGTGTAAATTGAATGCTACAGATACCAGAAATTAAGATTGGAGTGGAATAAAAGAATTTGTGATTGCCTGATTTATGACTATCAGGTGATCCATGAGTATTCAGTGAATCACAACCACTGAAAATGGTGTAACTTGTGAATCTATGTTATTAAACCCTGACATTGTGGAAAGACAAGAACATGTTTGGTCTACATTAATGGCATAGCTTGCTCATGACAGTTATGTTTTGTTCCCTGGTCCTTTCTCTCTTCCTCTCTCCCACTCTCTCCTCCTTTACTTCCTCCTCCTTCTCTTTGTCTTCCTCTTCTATTCCTTCTCCTTCTCCCTCTTCATCTTTGTCATCTCCTCCTCCTCTTCTTCCTCTTCTTCCTCTCCTTCCTCTCCTTCTTCTTTTCCTCTCCTTCCTCTCCTTCTTCTCTTCCTCCTGTCCTTCCTCTCCTTCCTCTCCTTCCTCTCCTTCTCCTTCTCCTTCTCCTTCTCCTTCTCCTTCTCCTTTCTTCTTCTTCTTCTTCTTCTTCTTCTTCTTCTTCTTCTCCCTCTCCCCTCTCTCTTTGCCTACCAACCAGCTTGAGGTGAGCAGCTCTGCTCTGCCCTATGCTCTCCACCATGACGTTCTACCTCACCAAAAGCCAAAGTGATGGGGGCCAAACGACCATGGACTGAAACCTCAAAAAAAAAAAATATGAGCCAAAAATAAATCTTTCCTCTTTTTAAAGAGTTTAAATCAGGTATTTTGTCACAGTGGTAGAAGGCTGACACACCACATTATACTTTATAAATAGAAAAGATCAAGCATTAAAGTTGTTTCTATCCACTTGACAGTTTTCTGAAAACTTTCCTTAATATGCACTGCTCCATAGAAGCACACATTTGTCATAATCTTGCTAACCTTAGGTCTCCGGAAGAAATCAAACCCACCCTTCAGGAATCATTTCAACCACTTACTGGAATAAATCTTAGAAATTATCCAAAAGAATTTTCATTTTACTTCTCTTCCTGGCACTTTTTCTTATAATCCTCATATTTTGCCTCCTTCTGTGGTAGGAATTTGCATAACTATTACTCATTTCTCTTACTCTAAATATTTCTAGAAAGCAAGAAAAGGCACATTATTCATTTCGTCAATCTTGGAAGCACAGAACATCTTAGGTTCTCAAGTGTTGAATTAAATATTTTCATGTGTTAAAACATTTTTATATATTAACACTTAATAGCATGTTAAAATATTTTAAATATTTAAATATTTATGCAATAGCAAATCATTACATTTGATATGTCTTTTTAGAATGTACTTTTTAAAATTTAAATTTTATAAACTTACTGTTTTCTGCCTCTTTGCTGAATACAAAATTTTAAAGTTGTATCATTCTAACAAAAGTAATCATAAAAGGAACACTTTATCTTATTTAGAGAAGCATTGTTCTTTGAAAAGTTATAAGAAGTTGTCTTTAGTCCTTGGATTATGACTAACATTTCATGTAAAAACAGTAGCTAAAATATGCAGTTAGGTGAAACCTATTAATGACACCTTAAAAAGGTTTTGTGACTGTTGTCAGCTTGGAAATTATGTCTTCTGGAAGCTGTAATGAGATTATCTCTTTAACTCTGGAACATTCAAATTATTCATTGTTTTGTGTGCTTAAACCAAGCTAGCAAATAGTGCACAACCATTAAATGAATTATCCTTTCTTAGTAAAGCACCAAGTACTCCACATTGTATAGCCTCTAAACCAACAGAAAGGTGATTCCTGGTCCATCAAGAAGGTAGTAATTAGAGAGACATAAATGACTCTGTGGTTAATAAAGCATCCATCCTTACACAAATTTCTCAGCAAGTAATGGATCTGTCAACACACCCACAGGTAATTAAAATTCTACAAGTACATTCAAAGGTTAATTTATACTTAAGAATTAAAGGATTATCACCTCTCCCCAGCCTAAACTATGAAGGCATATTAAGTCAGAAACTTGGCGGGTGTGGGGGGCTGGATACTAGGAATGAATCCAGGGATGCTTTACAACTGAGTTACACCTCCCAGTCCTTTTTATTTCTTACTTTGAGACAGGGTCTTGCTAACTTGCTGAGGGTCTGGCCAACTTGCTGGAGGCTGGCCTTGAACTTGTGATTCTCTAGTCTCAGTTCCCCTCCCCCCACTCCCAAGGCTGAATCACTGAAATTACATGGATGTGTCCTCACCTCTGGCTCTAAAGTTAGAAATGTTCTATCATACATGACATTGCTGATTTCTATATTTTGCAGGGAAACCATAGTGCTGTTTTTGTTTTTATTTTTAGTTATTTAATTTTTTAATGTTTATTTATTTGCTTTAGTTGTACACAATGTGTTTATTTGTACGTGGTGCTGAGGATCGAACCCGGGCCATGCACGTGCTAGGTGAGCACTCTACTGCTAAGCCACAACCCCAGCCCCATAGTGCTGTTTTTAATAAGGAAACTAGGAACATTGGTTTCATGGACTAATACCATCCAAAAGCTATGTATTCACCCCTAAGAAATGATTTTATAAATATATACAATTTTAGTTTTATGCCATGTATATAATGTTTACAAATTAACCTTTAACCAGTGCCCCCAAATTTTTTAGATTCCTGTAATGCAGATTGCAAAAATGAATACACAAAAGTAATAAATTTATACAGACCAAAATCGAGCATCTATTTTATATATCTTCTTCAAGAAAAATCTGTTTTTTCATATTGCTTCCCCTTCTGTTTTATCTCTTGTCACTTCATACTAGTTTTCTTCGTCCAATTTCTGGTAATTCATGGATTTCTGTTCAACAGTTAAGATAGTGTATAAAAAAAGATGTATGGAGATTCTCACCTTGTAGGTATTACATTTTACTGTGGTCTCAGATTAGGTCATTTGAGGGAGGACCCCAAGGTAATTACTTTTAGGAAAAAAACACTAATTTCCAGCACTTAAGTATAAACACAGTTGTATGGCCAGTGTTCTGGAAAGATGATTGGAAAAGGACAGGGAGCATCAATTTAAGTACCTGTTAATGAACTTTTATTTAATCCCTATGTATTCCATAGGGTACCCCCCCCCCCCCCCCCCACTGGCTGGCTTGATGACTCCTTCTCTAAAGACTCTCTTTGTAGCACTGGAGATTGAACGTGCAGCAGATACTCAACCATTGAGCTACATCCCTAGCCCCTAATATCTCTTTTTTCTCACTTCACAGAATAAATATCCAGTCTTATGTCATAGTACACAAGGGGTAGAGATGAGATCTCAGTGTTTTAATTATTTTTAAATTAACTTTGAGTCAATCTCCCTCTGTTCAACCTCACCTCCATCCCACTCTCAAATATCCTGATACTACCAAATTCTGAATCTCTGAGAACGTTCACATTGACTACCACTGGCTTAGAATCAGTTTTCTTGAGTATGTTGTCAGTAAATTCTCATCTTTCTGTGTTCCAGTCCCAAATTTTGATATTATCTTTTGTCCTGTTTTCTTTGTCCTTTGTCTACAGGTCTTTTGAAAACTCCATTTACTGTAGTTTTGTTTTTAGTGCTGAGGATCAAACCTGGAGCCTCATGCTTGCAAAGCAAGCACTCAACCACTGCGCCATATCCCCAGCTGTATTTACTGTAATTTTAATGAAGTTTTCATGAGAAGTGGAGGTGAATGCATGTGTTTAAATCTTTACCTCTCCACAGAAATCTGCCCTCAAATGCAGTGAAATGTCCCCATGCATATTTAAAGTTTTTTTTTTGTGTGTGTGTGTGGTACCAGGGATTGAACTCAGGGGCACTCGACCACTGGGTCACATCCCCAGCCCTTTTTTGTATTTTATTTAGAGACAGGGTCTCACTGAATTGCTAAGTGCCTCGCCATTGCTGAGGCTGGCTTTGAACTCGCGATCCTCCTGCCTCAGCCTCCCAAAGTGCTGGGATTACAGGCGTGCGCCACCGCGCCCGGCATATTTAAAGTTTTTAAAACATTTATTTATTTTTTTTTAAAGTTTAAAAGAATGAACATCTTCACTCTTCTGAATCTCAGACTATCATATTCCTCTCCTGATTTACATTGTAATTTAACGTATTTTCTGTCTGCCTTGTGAATTATACATTGTCATGTTTTTCATATAGTCAACATTCAGTTAGATTTTACTATGTGTCTTTTTTCACCATTTCATCTTCATCGCAAACCACTTTTTGACCATTTTCCTTCTTTCAGAAGTATGTACTTTCCAAACTTCTTTACTGATGATCTCTTTAAAGTAAAAGATCTGTGTTGCTTATATTGGTCTAAAAGTATATGTGTTATCCCCGAATTCTGGAGAAATCTCAATATTCAAGTTCTTGTTGAATGTTGCTTTCCCCACATTCTCTAATTTCATCTTCTGGGATGACATTTAGGTATGTTACACCTTCTTATTCTATCTTTTTTTTTTTTTTTTTTTTTTTTTTTTTGGTACCAGGGATTGAACTACTCAGGGGCACTCGACCCCTGGGCCACATCCCCAGCTCTTTTTTGTATTTTATTAGAGACAGGGTTTCACTGTGTTGCTAAGTGCCTCGCCATTGCTGAGGCTGGCTTTGAACTCTCGATCCTCCTGCCTCAGCCTCCCAAGTGCTGAATTACAGGCGTGCGCCACCGCACCCGGCTCATTCTATCTTATTTTCTTTTACTTTGTATGTATTTTATATTCTGAGCTGAATTCTGGGTAATGATTGCAGTTTTATCTACTAGTTAACAACTTTGCCCTTCAATTTGTATTTAATGTTGAATCTATATACTACTTTTTATGGGTTGTATTAGCTTTCATCACTTAAGAAAAAAACCCAACACAACCTACATTTGGGGAAGAGAGAGAGAGAGGGAGAGAGGGAAGAAGGGAGAGACGGAGAGAGAGAGAGATTGATTTAATTCACAGTTTTGAAGGAGGTTCAAGGTCATTGGTACCTGCTCAGTTCTGGGGAGGGCCCTGTGGAACATGGTGTGTGGTGGTGGCAATGGAAAAAACACATGTCTGGGACAGGAAGTTATATCTTAAGCCAGAAAGCAAAGAACTGGGTGGACTTTAGAACAGGCTCAGGCTCAGACTCTTAATGTGATGGCAAAACCAGAACTACCTGTGAAATGAAATTACAAAGACGTTATGGTAAAAAACCAATGCCTAGGAAAGGGATGAGTTCCGCTCCCCTCTCTCAGTCTCTCTTCAGGAAGCCTAATGAACCCTGGCTCCCTACCTTTTGGATTGTAAATAACTTCCCTAGGAGTCTCACTACTCCCTCTTGAAATGTAACAGATGCCCATGAAAAGAGCTCTTTCTTCTTGTCTATCTGTAGGCATGCTTTATGCTAGAGACCCTGCACAAGGACTTCAGCCACATAGAATAGGAATTTTTTTTTTTTTTTTAAAGAAAGAGGAAAAAGCCCCGATGATGAGATAGGTCTAAGATGATGTCAAATAACCTATACATATTGTGAGAAACTGCGGATCAGGGCTTAGAAATTGGAGTTTTGTTTTCCTCTGGGCCTGCTGGCATAAAATAAAGTTTGAAATTCTCCTCCTCTCTGAGTGCTGCTTGCTGTTTCTCAACCTGTCTGTTTCCTGCAACATTGCAACAACTCACTCTCCATAGCTCACTCCAGAAGACTGGTATTCCCTTCTAAGAGCACCACCCTCAGGACCTAAGAACCTCCCACTGGCCCCACTTCTTAAAGGATTCCATCACCCCCCAAGAGTGCCACCCTATGAATCAATCCTTTAAAATCACATGAATGCTTGGGAGGAGCAAGTAGTCCATAGTCAAACCATAGCATGGATTTTAAGTGAAATTATAGTTTCATAGATATTTGTTCTTATTTTCACATCTATTTGATTTCTTATTTTCTGCTCATACTACCAATTTCTCTTCTACTTCTTGAAACACAACAAGTGTACTTTATATATAATATACTTTAATATTGTTGTACCAAAAATGTTGTATCCAGCATAATGCCAATCAAAACTCCAAGCCACGTCACATTTGAGCCAATAAAAAGCCTTTATTAAGCTGATCAGCGGCCACCATCCTCACACATCACATAGTGTGACAAGATGGCGCGCAGGCAGTGATTTTTCAAGGGTTTATAAAGAGCAAAATCACAGAGGGCGGAATATTCAATTGCAGGGTTTCAGCCAATGCAAGCAAGCCACAGTACAGAAGCTGAATCTAGGCAGTTAGCAAGACAAAGCAATGGGTACAATAATATTTCCCATGGGACTTTCCAGGTTGATATAGCAACGATCAAGTAGAAGGGAATGGGGTCATGATGACTCTAGTTGAGTACATATTAGAGAATGGTTACTAACATCTAGACAATCAATCTCTGACAAGGTATGTTGCCCAGGAAAAATGGAAACCAAAGAGAGCAATTTTACATTGTATAGGAATTGCTGTTTTTATGCTGTCAAGCGTATTATGCTAGGTAACAATGGGTACAGAGGCAGGACTTTCCGTGTTCTATTATTTCTGAGAAACAGAACTATTTCTCGGAACTCCTAAGATGGCTGCTGAAGAACAAGAGGGAGTCCCTTTAGTTCTCTTATCACAATATAAACATATGTATATATAATATGTACAATAATTTGATCATCTGAGAGCTTTTAGTGTCTCACTTTGTTTTTTGTTGTTTACACAGATTCTTGCTCCTCTTTTCATGTGTTTTATGATTCTTTTTATAGTGAGCTCATGTTTGTGGAACTTTATCTGTGTGCATTATTTGAAGGTTTTAAGTTTTCCTTGAGAGAGGATTTGATTTGGCTTTTGCCAGGATCCTACGGCACTGCTGACCAAAGTACATTTCTAAGTTCCTAAGTTTATATCAGAAATGAGCCTGAGGAAGGGCTTGTACTTATAAATAAATTCACAGATGATGAGGTTCCTCACTCTCATTTCTTCAACTACCTTTTTTTTTTTTTTTTTTTTTTTTTAATGGTACTGAGGATTGAACCCAGGACTTCAGCATGCTAGGCAAGTGCTCTACCACTGAGATACATTCCACAACCCCACTTTCAGGGATTTTCTACTAAATTTGGTAGTGAATTTCAGAAAGAAAGCTTAAAGAAAAAGTTATAACTCCTGATGTTGGTGACCTGCACACCATAGGGCATTTGGAGACTAGATGATTTAATGTTTGCATAGCACTCTAGGCATTAGAGATCAAAGATACTTGGCTTACCCAGCACTAAACCCATTTAATTTATATACAGAAGTGTATAGTGCCTTGTTGTACTTTACATTTCACTGGTCTCTTTTTGGCTAGAGACATCTTTCTGTCTGATAATAACAATGCTTTACATTTATAGGTAGTAAAGCATCTTTCATCCAAGGAGTTCAAAGAACTCAGTAATTATGACTCATTGTTCTTTAAATTATCTCTACAAAACTGGAGGTGGTATAAGTATTGACCAGGCACTTCAGAAGTCAGAGATGGAATTCAGAATAAGTTCCCCTTTATTTGATTATACTGGAACCAACAGCACACATTTCCTCCCTGTAAAGGTCTTCCAGGATTTCAGTTACATTTACAAGAAAGATAATAATTCTTAACTCTAAAAGAGTGTAGTGCTTACCTGCCTCTCCACGTTCATCTGCTACAGTAACTACAGCCACTTTGCAGATGCTGTTCCTCTGCCTGGATACCTACTACTTATCCAGTGGATATCTCCTAGTGGATTCCTTCATCTTTCAGATCATTGTCCCTTCCCAAAGGGACACTTGGGCAAGTGTACTTCCAATTAATTCAAATTCTAGCATTATTATTTCTAAAGCATAGACGGATGGTGCATGGATTGTTCAAAGGCCAGTTGCAGATTCTATGGGTGGAACTGGTATTCTAGTTTTAGGGTATTTCCCAGTCAAGGCACTTGCCACAGCTTCAATTTCATATTTGAGTGTATTAATTATTGGATTGTTTGATAAGTGTCTGCCTCACTCCCCCAACTGTAGACTCCATGAAGGCAAGGAGCATGTCTGTTTTCCTTGCTGTTGTAACCCCAGCATTAGTTTAACACTTTGTGCTAAATATGGGCTTTAAACACATTCATTACTGAATTAATTTGTGTTCTTAGGGGAAAATTTTTTTTTCAGAATTTGAACCCAAATCCTGGAACTTCAACTTGAAATTGACATTCTAAATTATCACTTTAACATATTTCACTAAAAGAATGTGTAGAATGTGTGTAGCAACTTACTTTCAAATACTAGTAAATTGAAACCAATTAGAAATGTGGTGAAAGCAGGAGAGTTCAGAAAAACTGAGATTGAGGAGAGCTACCATAACTAATGAGAAAATTATCTCTGGTCCATAGAAATATGAGATTAGACAAGAAAGCTACTAGATTGTTTCTATAGCAGGACTCCACACTTGAATCCATGAGGTGGACTCCTCTCTCATATTCCTTTAGCTCCTAGTAAGGAGAGACTCTGTAGATTTTTTTTTAGGGCCCTTGAGGTGAAAAGACTGCATCAGAGCTGTCTACTCGCAAGCCTTATTGAATGGTTCATATCTGAGACTCCTGGGGATCTACTGTCAGAAAATACCTTAGTCACAATGCCTGGGTGCTCAAGTGTGACAGAATGGGCAAGAATCCCTTTTCTTCTGAAGTCAGGCTCTTTGGTTTAGTACAAATAACAATCCACCCCACCTCGCTTTTACACAGGGGACTATCATAATCCTATCTGTGATTTGAGAAGAAAACTCGAGAGGCGGTGTGAAAGAAAGATCAGAAGAGGATGAAAAGAAACAAAAGGAAGGAAATCAGTGAAGAAATCATTGCCATGGTCACAGTGAACGTTGGTGGGGTCTAAACTCAAGTTATGGCAGCAAATGAGGTTTGAGGGTATTTTGGAGGAAGGACTAAAAAGATCTGAGCCCAGCTGACTATGGGCAGTGAGGAAAGGAAACAACCTGGCTGTCTCGGGTTTCTAGGTTTGGGCAATCCATGGGTAAGTGTGCTATTAACTAAATAGGGAAGAGCAGAAGAGCAGGTTTAGTGGGTGCAAATGTTAGGTTTTTGGCGCCTGGGGGACATGCAAATGGATATGCCAGAAAGAGAGAAGACCTGGCTGGAGATCCAGATTTAGGAACCTAGATTACACTCCTTTGAGGAATTAGTTTGCATTTTATATTGATGGTAAACCTTAATACATCTCATAACAAATGTTATGAGATTAACCAATTTCGCAGGGAAGCTCAAAGATGCCTGTTTAGCCTATAGTTTTCCTGAAAGAACATGATGAAATGTCATTTGTAAGAATGTTTCTGTGGGGACTTGCATTCACCAGGCCAGCTCAGTACTACAATAGAGCATCTTTTCTTGCTCTGACACAGAATTGTTAGTTGAGACTTCTTTACCAAAACTTGTTCTCTTCCCAGTAACAAAGGAGCATAGATTGTTTAGAGTAAGTAGCAGATTCTACAATGAGGTATTTGCAGGTTTAGGGAGAAGGGGCTATGTTTTCACTTAAAGAAGAGGAAGGATTGGCAGATGTTTCAGGTAAGGAAAGTGATTTAGCGTGTTTGGATGCTGGTGTGATGGAGTGGAAAGTTGGAGTGAAAGACCCTGATTATTAATAGAAGAGTGAGTCATGAATAACAAAGAATGGGAAGACTGGGAGCCACAGCTCCTGGGCCACTTTGGTGACCTTATTAATGGGTTTGGAGGATATCAGTCATGCATCCTGCTAATCAGTAGTGAAAAGAAGGAAGGTGAATGGGAGGGGTACCCAGGAGCAGTGGGACTAGGCAGGCAAATGCTGTTCTGTTGACACCAGGTAACTCCCTGGTTAGGACAGCCATTCTATGATATGTTGATTTAATGCAGGGTTGCTGGTAGAGAGAACATATACTTCCAGCTTATGAATCAGGCTCTAAAGGAAGCTTGTAAAATTCTGATAAAGGAGGACCTCTACTATTGTGCAAGTAGAAATTCTTTTTTTTTTAATATTTATTTATTTACTTTAGTTGTACACAATGCAATGCATTTATGTTTACGTGGTGCTGAGTTTCGAACCCGGGCCGCACACATGCGAGGCAAGCGCTCTGCCGCTGAGCCACAACCCCAGCCCTAGAAATTCTGTTTAGGTTATCTTAACTGTCCTTACTCTTACAGGTTTAAAAGTCAGTTAAGACCACCATTTGATCCAGTCATCCCACTCCTAGGTTATATCCAAAGGACTTTAAGTCAGCATAGTATAGTGATGAAGCTACATCAATGTTTATAGCAGCTCAATTCACAATAGCTAGCCTATGGAACCAACCTAGGTGCCCTTAAACAGATGAATGGATAAAGAAACTGTGTTTTTTATATATATACACAGTGGAATATTACTCATCCTTAAAGAAGAATGAAATTATGGTATGTACTGGTAAATGGATGGAACTGGAGAATATTTTGCTAAGCAAAATAAGCCAATCCCAAAGAACAAAAGGCAGAATGTTTTCTCTGATATGTGGTTGCTAATTCACAATAAGGGGATGGGAAAGAATAGAGGTACTTTAGACTACACAGAGGGGAGTGAAGGGAGTATGGGGGTGTGGGGTAGAAATGATAGTAGAATGAATCAGATTACATTATTACCCTATGTGCATATATGATTACATGACCTGTGTAACTCTACATATGTACAATCAGAAGAATGAGAAGTTATACTCCATTGATGTACCATGTGTCAAAATGCATTCTACTGTCATGTATGACCAATTATAACAAATAAAAAAATAAATAAATATGTCAGTTAAGAACTCCTTATTCAGAAACACTTGAAGCCAGTGTGCTGATGTGTACCTGTAATCCCAGCTATTCAGGGGGCTGAGGCAGTAGGAGGGTTTGAGTCTAGGAATATGAGACTAATTGGAGCAACACAGCAAGACCCCATCTCAAAAAAAAAAAAAAAAAAAAAAAAAAGTACTTGAAATGTTGGAGTCCCCTTATCATTAAAAAGCATTTGTGTTGGTATTAAGCATCATGATTTCATTTTAGTATAAAATGAAATTATCTTTATTGTATATAAAAATAAGGTGGTTGAATTTATTCTTTTTGTTTGGTTTTGTTTTCCTTTTTCCCTAATGCTATTGCTGAGCAATGATAAAGTGGAGGAAGGAATCTCCTAGGAGGTATTACTAAAGGGAGATGAACTTCTGTTGTGTCAGCCAGTCAGATAAACTTTCGATTTGGCAGGAGGTGCTGGGTGGGTGTGGCATTTGACCCTTTGTAGAAACTTGAGAAAAATGAGGAAATAACATTTAAACATTTAATATGCATTGATTTAAAAAAAAAAAAAACTTTGGTGGCTGCAATTTATAGTATCTTAGTTTTTGTGTTATTCAGATGGAGATTAAGTGCTCTCTGGCTTAAACAAATAGAAAGACTGAAATTCAGCACATGTTGGATTCTACTAACCCAATAGGAATTTTTCAGATTCTATTCTGTAGATGTGTTAGACCATCTTTTCTGAGTTCTTTATTCTAATGTTATGCATTTCCTACTTGCTGGATTCAGGAGAGAAGTGGACTTCCGGTGGAAGAGTGAGATCCTATCTCCTATTGCTGTCAACACGCGGCTGCTGGTTTCCTGACATTCTTTTTGTGTAGATGTTCTATCATGCAGTAAAATTGCTTAATGGACAGGAGAAAAGTCAAATGGACAAACATTGGCAACTCAAATAAAAACTCAAAATGGGTAATTAGGTTTGGTCTGCAGAACTGCAAAAATCCATCTGCTGGACAACATGCCTACAGTTTGGAGTCCAGCTTCTTGTAACAGCTACGAACACTCCAATTAATCTCAAAAGAAAGATGAGAGCCAAGCAAAGGCAGAAAGAAGGAAGGATAAAAAAAAAAAAAACAAATTAAAAAAAGAATTAAGGGGTCTGGGTTTGTGGCTCAGCGGTAGAGCACTTGCCTAGCACGTGCGCGGCCCCGGTTTGATCCTCAGCACCACCTAAAAATAAACGCATTGTGTACAACTAAAACAAACAAACAAATAATAATAATAATAATAAAAAGAATTAATCAGAGTATGTTGCGATCTTCAACAAAATAAGATCAGTTAAATATGTAGCCTCCATGGTATCCCAAGTTAGCTCATTTTTATTCATTCAGCTTCCCCACCCCCCACAGACACACACCCCAACAAGGCCCCAAGGAACTTCGAGGCATTTTAAACACCTACACTGAACATAAAAGGCTAAAATATTAGGACGAGCAATGCATATTCTCCATAAGCTACCTCTAGTGTGCTGTGGCTGGGGGAGAGTATGAACACAAAGTAGGGTCTTATTTCCCATTAAAGGAAAGATCAGTGGCATATGAATGGGGATATATCCAAAGATGGCTACAGAATTGGGCCCGTTTAGCAGGCAAGCTGACTTTAGCACTGGTTGGTTTGAGTATAGATGACCCACCCAGTTGAGAGCCAGAATAGTTTGTCTATAAGAGAACTAATGGGTAGTAGTTTGACTTGGGCTGAATTCTTCCAAAGGTGGACCCTGAAGTACATGTTGAAGTCCAGGTTGGAAGGTGATCTCAGGAAACATGGGCAGGGGAATAGGAAAGTGAGACAACCACGCGATAAAGTCTTGGAGAGTATGTTTATGAGGAGGCTAACCATTAGGCCAATCCCATTGGGAGAGCCTGGAAAGACTGTTTGAAGTAGGTCTTGGAGTTCCTTCTTTGAGGGGTAAGTAGCTGAGATACTTATTCACCATCTGCCAACGGGTGAAGGCTATTCCAGGAGGCATTAACTCCTAAGTATTCCTCATCTGTCCCTCAGGGGTTTAGCACTCCAGCAGCTGAAGAAAGCTCTTAGGCAGTCAGCCACTGGGGCTTGCCGTTAGGAAATGTGGGCCAGAAAATGCTGAGTGGATATGGGACAGGCACCGATAGCATTTGCTGCATAATTCTTCAGTTGTTGTTGGTTTTTATTTTATTTATTTATTTATTTGTGTGTGTTTGTGTTTTATTATCACTTAGTGAATCAGACTAAAGTTATTGATCTCATTAGAAAAATAATAAATCCATATATATATATATGTATATATATATATATAATTTTGCATTCAATTTATTAGGATTTTCACCTGAAGCACCAGGGTTTCTATCTTTAGGAATCCATGCTGGTTTATAGAATACAGTTACCTTTTTTCAGCATGCCGGAAGACAAATACAAGATGGCTGGAACCAGCTAGAGATTATCAGTCTTGGATGGTCTTATGAAAGAAAGTGTTGTGAGATCTAAATGACAGAGTCTATGGTTATATGGAAACACCATGATCTTGATGGAGGGATGGTCAGCAGTCTTGGCAGAACTCGGTTATATGAAGGAGGAAAAGTCAGGTGTTAATATGGCATGCAAAATAATCAAAATGTCATTGTAAAGGTATTGTGCCAGAGAGATACCTATAGACTAAAGAATAACATCTTTTCAAATTAGAAGAATTATGAACCCTAATTTGATACTGATGTGGCCATCTAACTGTCCTGTAGAACAGCACAATAGTCTATTTTATTTCACATTTTGTTTAAGTAGGTACTGCAGTTATGACTCCCACTTCAGTAGGTATAAAAGGAGACACAAGTAATTTTTTTCCTTATGTATGACTGCTAGTCATCTAGAATTCCTTCAGAAGCAGTAACTGCTATCAGTTTCTAGCATGGTGATATGAATGGCTTGGGAATGATAGTCCCAGTACCTAAGAAAATGAACCATCACTAAAACAGTATTCACAGTTGCTACTATGCCATCATGACCGTGGAACAAAGGCAACATGATAAAACCAGTGAGAACATCCATGATGCCTACTCCAGGTGAAAAAGGAGGGTTTTTTTTTTTGTTTGTTTGGTTTTGATTTTGGCTTTCTAGAAGGTTTCTGGGGTGGCATAGACCTTGTATGTTGTGATATGAACATTTTTCCCATTGTGGTGGATGAGGCTACACTGCACATCCCTGTGGCTGGATTACACCTTAAAGAATGCTCTGTGACCCTCTGGTGGGGACTGTGTGTGAAGTTCCTGGCTTCTGGTGCACACTGCAGGCTAGACTGGCAGCAGTCAGGTTCACTGCCTAGTGAGAGCCTTTCTCTTAACAGGGAGCTAGTCAGGGTAGACATTATAAGGCCATGGGAATTCTGTGCTTTTGTTTTCTAAGTGGACCTGCTGGTCAGAGAAGAATACTGGTAGCAAAGTGCTTGGCCTGCATGGTTCTCACATGGTGACTGAGTCACCAGAGATGAGGAATGGGAGAAAGGATCTATGACTTGTGGACCAGAAGTTCCAGTCTTGGGGTACCAGGGATATGTGTGTTTCAGAAAGTTAAGCTATAAAATACTTAGTTATGTAAAATACTACTTCTTGATTAATTTAAATAAATTGTGGCCACAAACCCCCACCAAGAAGAAGGAGGAAAAATTGTCAGTGATTCAGCATGTTGATAAACTGCCAGTGCTTTGTGGTTCTTTGTCATCTATTTTAACCATCCTGACCTCCTTTAAATACTGCCACTCAGTCTCTAAAGTTTCCCTGATGACCAACCAGTTTCGGCCTTTGGTTTGGAGTATGGGTGTGTGTGTGTGTGTGTGTGTATGTTTAACAAGTTTGATATCTCTGCTTGGCCTTAATCACTTATGGAGAAATGTGCACACAGTAATGACAAGACAGATTATAGACACGTGTTAGTTCAGGTCCTTCAAGAAGTTGCTATCATGAAAACAATCTAAATGTCCATCAACTGACAAACCTATAAAGAAAACACACACACACACACACACACACACACACACACACACAATGGAATGCTATTCAGCCATAAAAAGACTGAAGTTCTGTAATTTGTGACAAGAAGGATGGAAATGAAGATCATTATGTTAAATGCAATAAGGCAGGCATAAAAAAACAAGTGCCCCATGATCTCACTCACAGGTGGCATCTAAAAAAGTTGATCTCAGAATTGAGTAGAATGATGGTTACTGAGGCTGTGGTGAAGAGGGTAGGGAAAAGTTGATCAACAGATGCAAACTTACAGTTAGATAATAGCAAAAATTTATGGTGTGCTATTGTACAGTAGAGTGACTATAGATAAAAATAATGTACTGTATGTTTCAAAAAACTTGAAAGAAGGATCTTGAAAGTTTTCACCATGAAGAAATGATTAATGCTTAAGAACATTATGTTTAAACCGATTTAAACATTATACCATGCACACATATCAAAACATCCTGCTACCCATTGATATGTAGAATTTTTATATTTTTATGTACTAGTTAAAAATGAATTAAAATAAAAAATAAATAACATTTAAATTACAAAGTAGTGAGAACTAAAAAAAAAAAAAAAAAGAAATTGATGTCAAGATGGTATTCAAAGTGTAAGAAATTTCTTGCAGAAAATGCCTGTGAGGGAAAATGAAGAGGGAACAGGGGAGGCTGAAAGCACCTAGCTCACACATCTGGTTTGAGCCTGGGAAGGAGTGAGGGCAGAAGAGGGTGGGCAGGAGGCATCTTATCCTACAGTGCAGTTCTGAGAACATCTTGGCAGGCCCAGGAGGCGTGGAGCCAATGTCACCAGGCTAGGAATGGGTCTGCCTTTGTCTTCCCGCCACACTTGATCCTTGGCTGGGAGCCGCCCATGGGAAGCTTAACCTGTGGTGAATTCAGTTCTGGAATGATCCCTTGCATCTGTAAAAACAGGACTGTTTTTACAATTTTGAAGATATTTACAATCAATTTTTATAAGAGTTTCAAGTATTTCCAGAAGGTAGTCGAGATAAAGCAAAGTTGCTCTGAATAACAACAACCAAAAACAACAACGTATATTTATATGTGCACCAACCATTTACTACATATGCATTAAATCATGAAATGTTTATAGTAATTGTGAAGTGATACATTAGGCAAGACTCTTTCAGTTGCAAATGAGAGAAAGTCGAGGACAATTAACTTGAGTGAAAAAAAAAAAAAAGCATGTGTAGAATTTATCTACTCCTGTAATAACTGGGATGTCTCAGAGCTGGGATTAAAAAATAGGCAACTGAAGTAAGATCTATGGGTGCACAGTGAGACCTTGTTTTTATTTTAAAATTTGATATTTGTCATGAATTTTTTTTGTTTTTAAAAAATATTACTTTCTTGATTACTGAAAAAAGTTTTTTTGTATCTCCTTGAATTTTGCTCCTGAGGTAAATGATTCACTTACCTCACCTTCATCCTGAGCCAGTTTCAGGCATAGCTGGATCCAGAAATTAAAACAATCACATCATGACTCAGCTCTGCAGGCTTTTCTCCTCAGTTCAGCTTTACTTCAGGTAGGTATTTTCTATACATGACATTTAACATTCACAATCTCAAGAGCGAGGCCTTTTCTCTTCTAGCATACTTGCTGATCTTGAAAGGACTTTGCTGGAATCTATCTGAAACCTAGGGAATTCTGGAAGAATTTTTGAATTATAGGGCATATTCCAATCCAGGAGGAAAGAAAATTTCTGAATTTATTTTCATTCCTTTCTTTTTAAAAATTCAGTTAAAAATCGCATTTATAAATTTCAACATCCTCAAGGGAACATAGAAATAGTCTTAACTAAGTTCACATATTATCTGGGTGATAAGATCAAATTTTCTTTCACTGAGGAAGCATTTAATGAAATATACATATTTTTTCTCTTTGTGAAATAACAATGTCACGGTATTTTGTGAGTTGAAAACAAAGCAAGATACAAAAACATGTCCATCACATATCATGATTTGTGTTAAATATGTGTGTGTGTATGTTTAAAGGCATATGATTATTTCTGAAAAGATACAGAAAAATGCTGATGACAATGGTTGCTTCAAAGGAAGGGAGTTGGGTGCCTGGGAGAAGGAAACTCAATTTTCACTATAAATTTTTTTTATATCTTTTGAATTTTGTACTATGTTTTGTATTCTGTTGTGTTTTAAGTCAGTTTTCCATCACATAACAAATACCTGAGGTAATAAATTTGTAAAGGGAAAAGGTTCCTTTTGGCTCACAGTTGTAGAGGCTGGAGTCCATGATTAATTGGCCCCACAGCTTTCCTGTGGCCATACAGGACATCATGGTGGAAGCCCAGGCAGTGCAAAACTGTTCACCTCATGGCTGGGCAATAAATGAGAAGGAAAGAGGAATGGGCTGAGGTTCCAGTTCCCTTAGAGGGCACTCTCCCATGGCCTAAAACCCTCCAACATGCTTTAACTCTTAGAGTTTCTACCATCTCCCAATAATGTCAAGCTGGGGACCAATCCTACACCACATGGGGCTGTGGAGGATATTCTAGATCCAAACCATGACAGCATGCATTATCTATTCAAAATATAAATAACTAAAAATATTTTTCCAACAAATATGTGATGGATACTCTTATAGATATTAAGTATAAATTAGGTCCGGGACAAATAATAATAGATTTCTATGAACATGGTGATGTCAGTACAATTTCCACCTACAACTAAAAAAAAAAAAAAAAAAAAAAAAATACAGATGTGCAGGAATTGTTGGACCAAATGGCTATACCATTACCAGTGGCAGGAGAAAGTGGCATCATGCTGCCAGCTCACCCATAAAATGAAGAGCTGCTCTGTTGCTAATGTGGCTATATTGGCTGCTTCTGATCATTTCTTCCCTGGACTATTTATCTAAGCCATCTGGAAGGAACACTTTCTCTTCATTTTTAATTTTTAATTTTTAGGATTCCAACCATTGTTGATTATTCAAGACTTTTAGACCTGTTAAATGAAGTGCCTGATGGGTGTTATTTAGTTCAGTGTCCTCTTTATGGCTTTAAATCGCCACGGGTTATTCTCTAACATCTGTGTTACTAAGTCATAGAACCTTTGATACAGAGAAGAGCCAAGACGTCAATCTCTCTTATTCATTTAGAAATGTCAGTGCTGAGGTTGGGAAGGAGGCCAGCTACTAATCCATTATTCAGAGACAAATGATTTTGCTAAAATTATTTGGCAAATTTGGAAAACCATATTCGGTTGGCTTAATTTATGACAACATGAGCAAGTGTATTAAACAATTTAAAACAAAATAATAAGTAATCAGAAGAGGGCTAGAGAATGTAACTTGGGGCTGGGGTTGTGGCTCAGAGGTAGAGCGCTTGCCTAGTATGCATGAAGCACTGGGTTTGATCCTCAAAACCACATAAAATAAAAAATAAAGATATTGTGTCCACTTATAACTAAAAAATAAATATAAAAAAAAAGAATGTTAAGGGGGTATTTCTTTTTTGGTACTGGGGATTATACCCCAGGGGTGCTTAACCATATTGCCAGTGCTTTTTTTTGTAATTTTTAATTTGTTTTAATTAGTTATACATGACAGTAGAATGCATTTATACACTTTGATGTATCATACATAAATGGGATATAATTTCTCATTTTCTGAGTGTAACTGTTGTAGAATCATACTGGTCATGTAGTCACATATATACATAAAGTAATAATGTCTGTTTCTTTCTACTATCCTTCCTATTCCCACATCCCCTCCTCTCCCCTCCCTTCACTTACTTCTAGCTAATCTAAGGTAACTTTATTCTTCTCTAGTACCCCCCACCCTGCCTTATTGTGAATTAGCACCCATATATTAGAGAAAACTTTCAGCCTTTGGTTTTTTGGTATTGGCTTATTTCGCTTAGCATGATATTCTCCAACTCCATCCATTTACTGGCAAATGCCATAATATCATTTTTCTTTGAAGCTGAGTAACATAAGTGCCATTTTCTAGTTAGTGAGGAGTTTCCATTTTCCTGCTGTCATGTTCCCAAGCTCAGGGGGCCTAGTGGAGCCAGAATCTGATAGGCAGTCAGTATAGACAGGTAAATCAAGTCAGGTCGGATCAAGAAAGCCAATTTTGAGTGAGTCCAGGGAAGTTGAAGACTGTTGGGAGACTGTCCCCTGAGGAATTGGAATGTTAATTCCTTCAGAGCCCTTCCTCTACCCTTATCAAAACCCTGCCCCTGCCCCAACCTGTTGCCAAGGTAACCTGTTCCAGGAATTGCCCCTCCTTATAAAAAGCTTTGGGGGGGGGGGCAGTGCATGCCTGTAATCCCAGCACTTTGGGAGGCTGAGGCAGGAGGATTGCGAGTTCAAAGCCAGCCTCGGCAATGGCGAGGCACTTAGCAACTCAGTGATACCCTGTCTCTAAATAAAAATACAAAAAAGGGCTGGGGATGTGACCCAGTGGTCGAGTGCCCCTGAGTTCAAAACCTGGTACCACACACACACACACACACACACACACACAAAAAAGCTTTTAAGTTGTTAATGTGTCCTGGGCTGCACCATCCTGCCCTTCCCCCTTCAGCCCATCTGCTTCCCACCTTTTGGCCATCCCACTGGGCCTGGTCACATAGCAGGAAGGAGAGAGCTAAAGGGAAGAGAGCAGGAGAACAGAGGAAGCCCTGGGACATATAAAATGGCAAGACCTGCCTTGCTTCTTGGGATATCCAGAATACCAGCAATGGCCCCCTTCTCCTTCCCGGGAGAATGCGGTATTTCTCATCCGGGGATTGAGCTGGATCTCCAACCCGTTAGTTCAGGGCTGTGAATCTGAGTTCTTCCTACCCAGGGATTGAGCCCGATAATATGAGTTCTCCTTGGTCAGGCAAAGGAGTTTGAACCCAAGCTCCTTCCGGTTAAATGCCTGGAAGTTTGAACTTGGCTCCTCTTTGCTGATAAGATGCCACTTTTATGCGACTATATTAGGAATTAACTTTGTCTGTATATGCTCTTGATGTATTTCTACAGCTCTTGATGTATTTCTACTCTATGACCACCAGGTTCTAATACATTTAATTATCAAAAATAAAACCAGTTCAATGGCCCTGTGGAATCTAGCCAGAAACTAGCTAAACTGGCAAGATAGACCCAGCTGAAGTTTAAAGAAGATACTAGGGCAATATAACTTTATGAGCAGGCGTACCTAGAGTTGAGGAATTTTTTAACATTAGCTTTAAGATTTTTAGAATGCTTTCCTCTGCCTATAGATAAGATTTATCAGTAGTATGTAATTAGGATAATGTTTGATTTTCCCCTGGAAATTCCTGAAATTCTTTATTGTAATCTCCTATAGTTAATTACTGGAAACCTTTATTGTAATCTCCTATAGTTAATTACTGGAAACCTTCTTTACTGGAATCCTTTATTGTAATCTTCTTTATTGGAATTCTTTTAAGTAACCTCCTATAGAAAAAATGTGAATTACTGTGCTTGTTGGGATGTATAAAAAACCATGCTGAGAAAAGTAAAATCAGAAGAGTAGAAGGATCTCTACAACATGTCTCGTGTGTGGATTATTTCCTTTTCATCGACTTTCCCCTCCAGCATCGGTTGGGCTAAACTTGACATGTTTGCTGAAGCTGGCCTTCAGCAGGAGAAGTCTATGTTACCCCTTTAAATTAAACCCTGCTTTATATGCTTGCCTTGGCGTGCTTCTCTAATGTTCAAACTTCAACATTTGGGGGCGCAGAATTCATCACCACCAGTAAACAGCTGTATCACTAGCATGGTGGACACACCTGTAGTCCCAGCTCTTTGGGACATTGAGGTGGGAGAATCAATTGAGCCCGTCAGTGTCACACCAACCTAAGCAACAGCGTGAGACCCTGTCTTAAAAACAAAGCATAAAGAATCACATAGCATTTGGAACAGTGCCACGTGAGGATGAACAGTTCCTGTTTAGTCATGAATGTGTATACATTTGCCTGGACATACTGAAATAGGATCTTTATTCTTTTCATGTTGGCAATTAGAGTGACACTGAGTGCTAGAATTATGTTTATTTTAATTTTAAAAACTATTCAGTTATAACAAAATTTTCAAAAAGTTAAAATTCAGCACCTAATAAAGTTGATTTAAAATTGGTATTCTTTAATTCTCATTTGTATTTTACCTTTAAGTCTTTTAAAAGAAAAATGACATGTTTTGAAAAATCTATCTCATACTTTAATTTTCATATTTTGATGAAAGTATTCTTTAAAATTTTGCGCACTTTGAAAACAATTGTGTTTAATTTTTTAAATCTTGAGATCATTACTGTCAATAGATCACAAATTGTGAGAAAATATTGATTAGAACTGTTAGATACAATTCAGGCCGGCAGGCCATATCCCCAGGTTCCTTCCCCAGAAGTGCCCATCTCTCGTGAGAGTCCACCTTTGGCAGGCTCCAAGTCTCCACCCTTCCTGATCCTGGGAGTACTTGCCTCTCACGGGAATTCACCCCAGGGCGGGCTCTCCCTTTCTGAGTCAATCTGGACCATACAAGTCACGCTTCCGCCCCTCTGTACTTAAGCCCCTGCCAGTCCAGAACTCTGCCCCTCCCCCTCCCCCCCTGCCCGCCATCCTCTCACCAGCTCTCCCCTTCTTCCCTTTCCCCGTTCTCCTTTCTCCCCTTTCCCGTTCCCCTCTCCCTTCTTCCCTTTTCCCCTTCCTCCTTTCTCCCCTTCTCCCCTTCCCTTAATAAACCCCTTTGACTACAAGGTGGTCCCAGTGTGGTTTTTGCCCTTCAAAAACAATGACATTTGTGCAATGCAATTTACTTCAATGAGGAAGTGAAAAGGGATTGATATAAAATCACTTATAAATTCATTATGTGTGTATTTTATTAGTGATTTAAACACCAACCAGCAAAGGATATTCAGGTCTCTCTCTCTCTCTCTCTCTCTCTCTCTCTCTCTCTCTCTCCTCTTCCTCTGGTTTCTTTTCTTTTCTTGTAAAAAAAAAAATCACAAGATAATGGTGAAATTATTTGTATAATTTCAAACAATCTCAGTTTTGTCCTTATTAACCAGAATTTTAATATCAAAATAATTTTTAAATTTGACTTACTAAAAGTATTCTGTGTCTTCTCCCCTTCACTTATCTACAGTTCCTTTTCTGAAGTGAATAGCATAGCAAAAAACAGAAAGGAATTTTAGTGGGGCAAATCTAAATAACAACTTTAGGAGGTATACATGATATGTAAACAACAGGAAGTGGAATCTGCTACATGTCATTTTTTGTTGAAGTATTTTTCTTAGCACTCAGAACCCATCATAATCTGTAGTTCCACAAATCTGTCAACAACATTCCTGGTAGGAATGTAATTGGGAGGGTTTTATGGAAAATACACAAGGTATATTCAGAGTTTTATAAATAACAATGGTAGCTATTAGATAACTAACTCATATTGAGCTCTTGCATTGGCACTACTAAGTTTTATTTACATTGTTTTATTTAATTCTTACTATAGGATAAACTCTTATGATCTCCATTTTAGAGAAAACCAAAGGCAATGCTTTCAGCATTTTCTCTTAATTATTGTTAAGAATTACTCAATTATTACAGTAAAAACAATATATGCTTGCTACAAATGATTTATACAATACAGAAATGTGCAAAAAGGACAATGAAAAAAATCATGAATTTATATCATTAAGAAGTAGCATAGTGGTAACTTCACTGAAGACATTATTAGAAGGAGGAGAAACAAATGAAAGATAAAGTTTTCCACCAATCAGTTCATAATATGAATCCTACTCCTAAATACAGCATTATTTAAAATTTATAATAGAAAAAAAAAAAACAAGTAAAACTAAAAGAATTTTTGAAATTTAAAATCAACATATATTGTCACCATAAGAGACACTAATTCCTGAAAGGTTTCTTCTATGCTAACAACGAATTGGTGAAAAATACAAAAGGGTTGCAGTTGTGTTTACTTTTTAAATAAAATCATTGCATTTTAGTTGATATCAATTAACATCCATTTAGAAAGAGATTGAAGGCCTTAGAGCTCCCACAATTGCTCTGGATTTTATTTACATTATTATTATGGATACATTGTACAATTTTTAATAATTATTTTCCATTTTGTATCAAAATTTCTAGAGTAACTTAGTATCATCTCTCCAACTGCAGAGTCAAGGCTCCTCACTGGTTTTTTCACCAGGGTTTCTCATTTCTGAATGCTTTGTTTTGATGACTGTCTTAATTGGCTCTTTTCCCTTAACAAGTACAATAGCTTTTTAAATGTATCTTGCACTGCCTAACAATTTTCATCTATGAAAATATGTACTTACTTTTATTCTTGAATAACATCTTGTCTGACTGTATTATTCTTGGGTCACAATGTATATATTTTTTGGATCACATTCTATTTCCCTTCTTGAGGATTGTTTTAATTATTGGGGTGAAACAAATTATGGGAAATTTTAGCCTCTTAACCCAACAAACCTTTATTATTGTACATAGTTTCTGAGGATCAGGAATCTGGGAGTGGCTTCACATCTTGGCCTGGCTCTGAATCTCTTCAAAGATATTGCTTTCTAGCTGTGGGCGAGGGCTTGCAGTCATCTTGAGGGCTGGGTTAGGGCTGGAGGATCCATTTCAAGATAGGTCATTCATGTTGTTGCTGCAGGGAGGTTAATTCCTCATTGTTTGTTGGCAAAAGTCTTCAGTTCCTTGTCATGGTTGTCTTTGCATAGCAACAGGCTTACCCCAGAGTGAGTGGTCTAAAGGGAAATAAGAGTGCCACAGGAGAGAAGCAGCAGTTTCTTTTATAACCTTGTCTTAATTAAGAATGATCTACTGTCACTTCTGCAAGATTCCATTGGTCAGAGACCACCCTGTGAAACTATACAAGAATATGAATACTAGAAAGAAGAGATCATTGAAATCCACCTTTGAGATGGGCTCCCATTGCTGTGTTGCCCTGAAGAAGTCAGGAGAAGCAACCTGAGTATGTAAATAAATAAATAAATAAATAAACTAGATGCCTGAAAGAAAATATTAATTTTTGACGTTCATTAGTTTGTCTGTGAGTTGAATATTTTTACCAAATTTTCTTGGATGTGATATTTTATTATGTAGATTTAGTTTTTGGTTCATTTCAGAGATATTTCTTACATTATAACTTTGAAGAAAATAAAATTTTCTAGGCATTTTTTTGGATTCTCTTCTTCAAGAACACCAATTGTTCTTAGATCAACTTCCATATCTATTAGGCCTTCCCTAATTGCTTTTATTTCTGTCTTCTTCATTCTGCTTTCAATATGATTACATCTTGTAGTGATAGTTTTTAATCTGTGTTTATTATATTCCTTATCATTTACTATCAAGTCATTGGTTATATACTTGTGTTGTTTTGGTTCTCATTTTTTATTCCTTTAGGACTGCAATAATTTATCTTTTTCCAAAATATCATTCGTTGGCTATTTTATCTGAGACTTCTTGATTTATTTAATTCATGTTTTCATTAAGCAGTTTTTAGTGTAAAACATCATAAGACAGAGCTGGGCGTGGTGGTGCACGCCTGTAATCCCAGCACTTGGGAGGCTGAGGCAGGAGGATCGCAAGTTCAAAGCCAGCCAAAACAATGGCTAAGGCCCTTAGCAACTCAGTGAGACCCTGTCTCTAAATAAAATACAAAAAAGGGCTGGGGATGTGGCCCAGTGGTCGAGTGCCCCTGAGTTCAATCCCTGGTACCAAAAACCAAAAAACAAAAACAAAAACAAAAACAAAAAAACCATAAGACATTTTCTTTTATTCTTTTATTTATAATAGATGGCCCTAAATAGCTTCCAATAGGATGGGGTCATAATAACCAAGTGGAGGATATGCAGTAATATTGAATAACTCTGCAACTTTCAAGTCCCCTAGGTCTGAGATTGCAGAAATAGAAGTGCTTTTCTTTCTCTGCCCTCCAAGCATGACCAGGGAATGGGTGGTACTTAGGTAACCATGTAGCCCTATCCATTGTGAGATGTCCCTAGGAATCTAGGAAAGTCAACCTTGATGCAGATTTAGTAAAAGGAAATTACAATTAATCTATAATACCTTTTCTTCCTAAAATTATACAATCATCAATCCTTTTTACAAAAGCTCCTAGAGATTACCCAAATTCTTTCTTTGGAATTTTGTCATATTAAATATTGCAAAACCACTAGGAGGGAGGGATTTAGAGTATCATTTTGATTGCTAAATATCACAGAAATGATTAATCTTTTTGTCTATTTTGAGATTATTCATAATTTTATGAAAAACAAAGTTAGCAAGGTTTTCTAAAACATCTGAAACAGTTATTGTCCACTGACTTCCTCACTGGTAATTTCTAGTATGTACTTCTGGAACTGATTCATATCATATTTTAAAATACAGATTTACATAAATGAGGACTAGAGATACTTTTTATACCTACTTTTTATACTAATATTGGACATCTTTACACATAAAACTCTGATTGAATTTGATTTTTTCAAAAAGTATAATAATTTTTTTTGTGTGTGCTGGGGATTGAACCCATGGCCTTGTGCATATGAGGCAAGCACTCTACCAAATAAGCTATATTTCCAGTCCAAAAGTATAATAATTTAGTTACAGTTCTCTGCAGAAAATATTTTTGTATTTTTTTTTTAGTGGTACTCAGATTAACTGAGGAGTGCTCTACTACTGAGTTACTCCTCAGACCTTCTTTAGTTTTTGTTTTGAGACAGGGTCTCAATAAATTGCCCAAGCTGGACTTGATACTGTGTTCCTCTTGTCTCAGGCTCCTGAGTCCCTGGGATCATAGGCATGTGCCACTGTTCCCAGCTTATTTCCTTTTATGCACGTATAAACGCTGCTTCAATAAACATCTTTGTTCATATAGCTATTTGTGTATATGTGCGCATGGGTTAATAGGACAAGTTTCAAGGAAAGATTCATAAAATTATTAATGTAAGTTTGGTGTTACTCACCAGACACTACTCAGAAAAAAATAGTTCTTTACCTATTACTTTTGAGACTAGGAAACTCACGTTTTATGGGGTTTAGTATATTGGGGCTCCTTTTTATCAATTCATAAAAGTTTCTGAATATTGTGTTTCTTTTCACTGATAAGGTTGTTTGTTTTTTGTTTGTTTTGGTACTAGGGATTGAACCCAGAGAGGGTTAATCACTGAGCCACATCCCCTGACTTTTTAAAAAATATTTTATAGCCGGGCACGGTGGCGCACGCCTGTAATCCCAGCACTTTGGGAGGCTGAGGCAGGAGGATCGTGAGTTCAAAGCCAACCTCAGCAATGGCGAGGCACTTAGCAACTCAGTGAGACCCTGTCTCTAATAAAATACAAAAAAAAGGGCTGGGGATGTGGCCCAGTGGTCGAGTGCCCCTGAGTTCAATCCCCAGTACCACAAAAAAAAAAAAAAAAAAAAAAAAAAAATTTATTTAGAGACAGTGTCTTGCTGAGTAGTTTAGGGCCTCAATAAATTGCTGAGGCTGGCTTTGAATTCATGATCCTTCTTGCCTCAGCCACCCAGATTGCTGGGATTATAGGCGTGAGTGACTATACTTGGCTCTATTAATTTTTAATTGGTACTTGAAAACCAAAAATAAACAATGTACTGGTATTATAGAATTAATTAACTGGGTAAAAATATTACATTTCCTGAATACCAGTGAGTGATGTCCTTCTTGGTTCACATCTGACTGTGCAGAACACTGTTTTTAAGTGTAGTTCAGTATCTGCCATTGGTGTTTTTTGAGGCTAGTCAAGATTTTTAAAGGGAAGTGCTACAATAAAAGACTAAGTGAACACTGGCAAAGCAATTTATTACATGGAGCACCAAGAGTGACACAAAGGTGTGTGACTATCAGTATACCTAGTGAATGGCAAAGCTGTACTTTGAACTCCAGCTCTTCCACTCCAAACATCAGGTAAAGGACACGTCACCTGCTACATCAGACAGGGACGCACTGCTGCATTCTCAACAGCAGCAGTGGCTTCTTCAGCAGACACTGGCATCACAGTTACTGCTTTTCAGTCCCATCTAATAACTGCAGTGAGCTGGAGGAGGAGAGGGACACACAGAGGTCCAAGAACTAGATCAAGCTGCTCATGGAAAATGTTCTTTAGTCTCTTCTAGTATGATTTTGAAAGAATATGAGAAAATTGGAGTTCCCAAAGAATAGAAGGAGCAGATCTAGGCTGCCTTTTCTCATAGTTTTGTCCCAGGCCCAGCTTTCCGGAGTGTCAATATGTCCATACATGCAGTTTCTGAGAACACATGAAAACAAAGATACTTATGTTGAACATGACCATGACGGTGTTGATTTATAACAGATTCTCAGTAAGGTCTCGGATTAAACCTGTACTCAAGGTAAGATAAACAGATCTGTACTTGTTTTCTTTACTGTCCTGGCTCTGATCCCTTTGAAACTCATGCCAATCTATTGTGGGCTGTGCCATACCAGCTTTATGCCACACTGGGAATATCCTGGTATTGGGCTATTAAATAAAAATTACAGGAGGACATTGTTTTAGAAAGCTCCAAAAGACCAGGTTGAAAATAAAGACATAGTTAGTTATGATAAAATTGCATGTAACCAAGACAAAACTATGCTGTTTATCTGAACTTCCTTGAAATCAGGAGAGAGGGGTAACAGCCAAATAACCCAAACAGGCCAGTTTCGATTGGCGTAATTTATTTCCCACTGTCTTAATCCTTTGACAAAAAAAAGAAAACCTAAATATACATGATTTTAACCAACTCATTGTTTTTCCATTGTTCTATCTACCAATAATCAGTCTGCTTTTCAGTTTCTGTTTCTGCTTTTTTCAGCCCTTTTCTGTCTATAAATCAACCTTCTCTGTTCAGCTTCTTAGAACATTTATTCTATTTTATAGCAGCAGTGTCATCCAATTCTGGAATAAAAAACAAAGTCAATTAAGATCTTTAAGTTGTTACGATTTTCTCCTTTAACAAATCTACATATTAAAACTATATAATTCTTAGTCTCTGTCCACAATTGTTCAAGGTTCAGACTGAACCTCTTTCTCATGCTACATATTCTGGGAATTTCTGCTTCTATTTGCTACAGTTAGCTCTGTGTGCATGGTATGATTCTCCCCTTCTCCTCATAAAGTATCTTTCATTTGGCTCCCCCTGCTATAGTGGGAGGGTATTTTTTTATTACCAACCATTGGAGGGAAGTTCCAAGGCAGAGAGCTTTATGATAACTCTCTCCCACTGTTTAGAAGCAATTTACTTCATGGTTACTTGGGGACATTACTCAACATCATTACCTAACCTGGATCCCAGCATCATTATTTATACTTATTTCATGGCTGGAAGCAAAAAACACACTCACATATGAACAGTAAATTGTTAACAATGAGAATTTGGAGTCTGATAGAACTAGATTCTAATATAAGACAAAGTGTATGACCTTAGGCAAGATAATTAACTTCTTCGTCCTCCATTTTCTTGGCTGTAAGATGACAATTAAATGATATTTTTTGCACATTTTTAAACACTTAAAGGGAGAAAATTATTTGTTTTTAAGATATTTGTTATTTGGGGAAAGTAGTGCTGGGAACTAACATTTTTATTTGGAGTTGTGAGAAAACTGGGTTTTCTGAAATTTACTGTTGTGTTTGTTGAGTGCCAACTGCCTCTGACGAAATTTTAAAATATTTTGCTCAGATGGGTGTGGTGATACACACCTTTAATGCCAGCAGTTTAGGAGGCTGAGATAAGAGTCTAAAACAGACTCCCCTGCCCCATGTTTTCCTGCCCCTCCCATCCATAGCCAATGTAAGTTCAATGTCAACAACTTACACACTTCCTTTCCTCAATTTTTAGTATAAAACTTCTCTTGCTTTGTAGGTCTGGTGGATATATTTCCAACTGCTATCCCGCCTTGCTGCTGATAATGGTGGAATTTGTTCCAGGACCTGGTTCTTTACTTACTAGTATATGTGACAGCTCAATTAACCCTTTTATTTCAGAGAATACTTGGTCTCAAGATCTTTGGGTTAACATAACTAATGGCAGACTTTTATTGTAAGATACGTGTTTATTTTTAACCACTTTGTGTGTGTGTGTGTGTGTGTGTGTGTGTGTGTGTGTGTGTATGTGCTTTAAGACTAGGTGTTGCTACGTTGCCCAGGATGTTTTTGAAATCCTGGGTTCAAATGATCCTCCTGCCTCAGTCTTCTGAGTTTCTGGGACCACAGGTGCATACCACCTCAGGTATGGCTTAATGGCAGTTATTTTTAAGGGCAAAGGAAATAGGATGGTGTTTCCCTAGCTGTAGCAAGCATGGATTTCTGCTCCAGATCTGTGTCATTTTCAGACTATTCTACTGAGATTTTAATCCAGCTTCTCTGCATGAACTTTGAGGAGGGGTACCCAGTTTGACAGATTACCTAGGAGTAGCCAGTACCCAGCAACTCCAAGTTCCTTGGTATATACTGCCTGGGCCTGAGGGCCTGACTACAGCTTCACAGAGTCCTGCTGCTTTTGAGAAATCAGCCCTAATTTTGGTATCTTGCCTAAGGTTCTGTTCAGCCTCTGGCTCCTTTCAAGCCTTGAATTTCAGGCCCTGGACTCTAGCTAGTATGATACCCGCCTGCCAATGCCAGCTCAGTTTCCACCCCACCAGGAATTTGCTATTCAGCAACCCAACCCTGTTTCCTCCAGTCCAACTGACCTAGTAAAGTCATGCTTGGCCTCTGTGCTTATCTGTGAGTTGAAAACAGTGAAGTAGGTAAAATTAAAGGTATTTGTAGCTCTAAAGTTGTCACTGTGTGCTTAGGAACAGCAAATAATGGTACCAGTGTAATAGACTAGATAAGATTCTTCTATTAAAACTCCCTTTCATGCTGACTGACATTTGTCCTATTGTGATATAGGTACAAATGCTGAAAATATTACGTTTGGTTTGAAAGTTCGGCTAGTAGTCAGTAAAGGGTTAATAGTACGATGAAGCAGACTGGGAGTTTGGAAACAAGAATTTAGCTGAAAAGATAATCTGTTAGTCAGTACAGAAATTTTCATATCCTGAATATAATCCTGAGAATATTGAAGATCTTCTAGGGGCCTTTGGACAGACTATTTGTCTTTGCATAAAATGGTTTTGACTTTCACTCCAGTGTAGCCTAAGCCCAGGTGAAGGCAGTGGCTATTTGATAGGGCTATTTGCATTTCAAAGCTAATCAGTACTAAATAAAAGCTGGTAAAAGAATTGTAAGAGGGTTATTGTGTGTATTTTATTATTGTGTAAACTTGGGAAAACAAGCTGAGAAGCTAAGGGACCTTACTCAAGTTCCTACAGATAAGAAAGTGGCTTATGTAAAAGGTCTTTTAATGAGTGAGTTACTCATTACTTCCCAGGGACTGTGCCTGGAGGTCACATGACTCCTAGGCTTCATGAGGAAGTAAAAACAAAAAGTGGAGAGAAAAATCTCATTATTTTTCATACTTAACACTTAGCACTTCTTAAAGCTTTAGCTTTTATTTCTCTGTGCCTTTTGCAGTCCTCTAATAACTTGAGTTAATTTATAATTATAATAGTTCATTTACCAATTCAGATCAACCTTAATTATAACTTTAATATGGTGGTCTTAAACATGGCACATTAGAATTATTAAAGGAAAAGAAAAATATTTGTGCCAGTTCCTATCCCAGAGAGGTGATATTCATTGGTTTGGTATGTAATCTGGTTATCAGTGTTTTCTATTAGTTCCTAGGAGATTGTCCTGGGTTGCCAGGTGAGGACCACTATTCTAATTTATATCCTGAGCATATCCTTCTTCACAAAAAAGAACTCACTGACTCTTCCATTATCTGCAGTATAGTCCCCAATTTTAACTGCACACATCCATTGGTTAAAAAGAAAATATTTTAGAACATATGACAAAGTTTCTACATGTATATATTTAAAATTATAGAGATGTCCTATTTTACTACCAAGTATATTATGAAAAACATACTGAAAAATAAAAAATATGTAAAATAAAAATTAACAAATAAAAAAATATAAAGGTCTATAAAAGCAGAATAATAATAAATATTCTCTTCCTATACCCCTAAGCATCATTTTGGCCACTCCATTTTGGAAACCTCTATTCCAGAGGTTAAAGTATAAATTCCTTGACATGATATTAAAGGTTTTCCTCCAGATCCAGTTTTTTTTCTGTCTCATTGCTATATTGCTATATGCCTTGTTGTCATTATTATTATTATTATTTTGTGTGTGTGTGTGTGTGGTTTAATCAGGCTACTTAGAAAGTAATGAGAGGTTTCTTTAGCTCACAGTTTTTGAGGTTCAAGTCTTAAGATGGGCAACCTTTTGGTCACTGATGAAGACAGTGCATGACAGAACAAACCGTCACATCTGGAGCCATGAACAGAGAGAGAGAAGAGGATGGATGGGGTCCCACATTCCCTTTCAAGGGCACTCCCTCAGTGACCTAAGGATCTCCCACTGAGCTCCACTTCACAAAGGTTCTAGTTCTTCTTCTGATACCATCCTGGGGAACTTGGAGGAACATTACCCATGTTCACATCATAGCAATACCCTACTCTTATGGGTTGCCTTATTGTTTTGTTGTTTATATACCCCGTTGCCTCAAGTCCATTGTTCTGGAGGATCCTGAGATAGACCCTTGCATATAAAAATTTATTGAGGAGAAGAAATTAGGATTGAAAAGAAGTGAGACATTTACAACAAAGTTCTCAGCCAGTTTCACAGAGAGTTCTGGAGCTGGGCCAGAGGATTAGGCCCCGTCTTCCTACCCACCATTCAGCCACTGAGTAGTTATTAGATGTGGGCTGCCCCTGAGGAATGTGGCTGTGTTGGGGCGAATCCATATCAGGCACAGTTGGCCAGTTGTCGGGACAATCAGTGCCTCAGTCTGAAGAGGGGTGAATGCTCACTACTGTATTCCTTGCATTTAGGCTGTGGCAGAACTTGAGGGATGCAACAGAGGTGATGGGGCTGAAGACCCCGTGGGAGGTCAGAGAGAAGGTCCGCTTGGTGGAAATGAAGTGCCCTCTTACAGGTATGGATGGATAAGAGGACAGGTTATAGGGAAATTTCTGTAGACCTTAAATAATATATTTTAGATTGCATCCTGTACGAACCAGGGAGAACACATAAGACCTTGCTAAAAAAAACTCTTAAGCGTGTTACTTCCAAGGTCAGGACTTCATGAGTTAAAGTCTGAATTCTTCAACAGACTTCCATTCTTAAAATTTTCAAGTCTCTCTTCATCCCTTAATCTCCTTGTTTTTCCATTCCTGTGACATCCCCACGTGGTTGCTATACACACTGGCAAATCCCCCATTTGGAATTCATCTTCCTGTATTCTCAAGGAACTCAGTTTAATCCACAGTTATAACCTTTGCTAGTTTCTTGCTACTTTGCTTTATAATTTTTTTGAATTTAACTTATTTATTTATTTATTCTTTTGTCACTGGGGTTGAACCTGGGAGTGCTCTTCCACTGAGCTACATCTCCCAGCCCATTTTAGTTTTTGAGACATGGTCTCGCTGTGTTGCTGATGCTGGTCTTGAACTTGCGATCCTCCTGTTTCTCAGACTCTGGAGTTGCTGAGATTACAGTGTGTGCCACAGCACCTGGCCTGTTTGCTTTTTGATCATGTTCTTTGAGTAGATGTTGGTTTCAGGCACCGGGTGTACCCGTGCAGAGAGCATGCGCAGAGCCGTCTTCATCTTCATACCCCACCCTCTGTGCAGGGTTCAGTACAGAGTAGTATTTAATGAAGGTTATTTGAAATAGTGATTTCTAATTATAAACTAGTGAAAATGCTGAAAGTCATTTCCTCCTACAAATTGACATTAGTACACATTACAAGCAGACCCAACATAAAAAGTTGCTTAATGGATGTTCAAAGTCAGTTACGTAAATTCCTCTGGGGAATTATTTCTGCCTGAATCACATGTTTTTCATTCAACTGATATTAAGTAATTATTTCAAGTCTTAGAAAGGATTGACAAGGTGAAAAGTTTTATGAAAAAGATTGGTTACTTATTTGAGGAAAAGTTTTATTATGGAAACGAGAACATTTTTGCAAATGATAATAAATAAACCTCTGGCAATTAGACATTATGACTTGCCTGGCTTGATGGTATTAAAGAGAAACAATTTTTTTTATATATTGTCTGTTGTGTTGGACTTTATTCCTCTGGTTGATAAGAGTTATCAACATTTACAAGACAGAAACCTAAATGAAAGTCAGTATTTTTTATCGCCTAGGTCATAGCTGGTTTCAAATCTCTACCTGTTCTATGTTTATATTTGATTGCTAAGTGTACTTTCTGTCAGGAACAGAGAGCCATTGAGAAAGCCACTAGATGGAGGCCAAGAAAAAAAAAAATAAGCCTGGCTTATTCACTAATGAATAACCAGCAGGTATGAATGAAAACCAAATGCATAGTCATCTCCTTGTTTTGAAAAATGTTTATTAATCACTCCCTGGGTGGCAGAGGGTAGGGGACCATGTCACACATGCCCTTCTAACCCCTTCGTTAAATAAACAACTTCAGGAAATCCCCCAATGCAGCCTTCAGAGCTCAACTCCAGAGACTTCTGAGAATGGCACCTCTCTCCAGGTGGGGACACAGCAGCCCTGCCTCCACAGAAGGTGTCATTCAATAATTGTCTGAAGGAAGGAAGGAAACTAAGGCAGAAGAGTTTGACAAAGGCGTTTTTTGAAACCAGGGCCATTGTCCCAGGAAGGAGCATGACAGTGCTACATGAGCCATACCAGCCACTTAAAATGTGCCTCCCCAGGCAATCAGAAAGGACAGTTCTACATAAAACCACTTGAAGATATATTTCCTGATGGAAATACCAGGGATGAACTTATCATCCATATGAAGTTAGAAAATTATTTGTTTGACAACAACTAAGTGAATATTTGCATATTTCAAAACAGCTAGAACAGAGGATTTTGAGTGTCAGAAAAACAAAGAAATGATGTATGGTGAGGTGAGAAATTTGCAAAGTACCTTAATCTGGTCATTACACATGTTTGTACTCATGCACTGAAATGTCACTGTATGTATCCTGTCAATGTGTACAACTAGTATGTGTCAATTAAAAATAAGTTTTTTTTTTTCCCCCTCTTTTGCACAATGCCCTGGGTTAAGTCCTCAGTACTGAAACAGATATTTTTATAATAATTTTTTTTAAAAGAAAATTCTTCTGAGTGTTGGTGTTTTCCTTCATACACTGCCCTTCTCTCTCTATGCCTGGGGCACTCAGGAGCTGTCCTCGAGTGTGAGTAAGTGTGCAGCATTAGTGAGTCATATTAGCTATTTTTAATACACGGACATGTGAGAGAGCTGTTTGGTAGAAGACTCGCTTGCCAAAAGTCGGGTATGAGAAAGTCCAGGGCTTCAAGCCAGTTTCTGAAGTGAGGCAGAAATGAGGACTAGACAGAAAAGCCTGTCATGTTTTTCAGACTAGAACAGAAAGAGTGCAGATGTAGGGTTTAATTTGAGCAGTAACTTAGCATAGGTGTTGATTTTAAAAGATCTAAAATATATAGAACTAATGGAAAGGTTAATGAGGGGCCTTGAGGTGAGTGAATGATGACTTAGATTGCATTTAGACCCTTCTCATTATGGATTTTAATGCCTAGGTGCTGGATAGTGGTAGCTAAAAATAAAATGTGGTGGTATATTTTTAAATAGTAGATTTGTTCCCTCTGCTGGATTTCTAACCTGATTTCACGAACACAAATCTGATTTTAAAGGTAAAGGAATTTCATGCTGGTTTTATGAGCATGGATGCACAGAGATTAGAGAATTATCTGTTGGCTTATTTATTCTATTTTATTTGTATTTTGATGCCTTGCTCTGCAAACAATTTAGACAGAAATGATAGGTGACCTTAGGGAAATACCAAACCTATGCAAAACTCTCCTACCCTGCAATCTTACATATCTAGAACCTGGATGGGAAACTAGGATATTTCCCAAATCTCAATGCATTTAAATGGCCGCTACAGGATTCAGGAGTCAAGTCAGTCAGTACCTGTTCACCATAGTAAAACCACTCAGGCCCTCACTCATTATTTGTTTCATTTTAGACATAATCAGCTTGGTTATCAGGGTTTATTCAGGTCCTAGGAGACCAGAGGGGCACATAGCTGCACATTTTTTTTTTTTTTTGGCATTAACTGTTATACAAAGGGTTCGCACATCCATTATTCTTTGTTCAAGGCAGACACAGCAATAGCACCAAGAAGCGTCAGTTGATTGCTTGGCAGGACCATAAATAGTTAGAAAGAGAAGGCATATAAACCACCAGAACACTTAATCTACAGTCATAGTCAGAGGGACGGAGAGAGCCACAGACCCCCATTCCCAGAACACATCACCAGAATTCTTAGAACCCCGTGTGCTTTGAGTCCAGTGCAGTCCCGCAGTCAACACATGATTCATCTGGGTGGTTCTTCTCCAGTGGCCTGACAGCCTCTGTTTATGCGTTGACAGGAATGAAATTCTCTAGAGTTCACAAGGAATCCCTGAGGATTGATTTTTTTTTTTTTTTTTTTTTTTGGTACTGGATATTGAACTCAGGGACACTCAACCACGGAGCCACACTCCCAGCCCTATTTTGTATCTTTATTTAGAGCTAGGGTCTCACAGAGTTGCTTAGCACCTCACCATTGCTGAGCTGGCTTTGAACTCATGATCTTCCTGTCTTAGCCTCCTGAGCTGCTGGGATTACAGGCATGCACCATTGTGCCTGGCCTGATGATTGATTTTATGTGTCAACTTAGCTGGGTCATGGTGTGCAAATATCTGTACATTATTCTGGATGTTTTAGTGAGGGTCATTTTGGATGAGATTAACATTTAAATTATTGAATTTTGAGTAAACCAGATCACCCCTCTAATGTGGTGGGCCTTGTCCAATCAGTTGAATGCCTAAAAAGAACAAAAGACTGACCTCTCCTGAGCATGAAAACATTTTGTAGCAGATGACCTTTATCCTTAAACTGCAACATCTTGCCTGGGTCTTCCGGCTGTTGGTCCACTCTGCAGATTTTGGATTTGTCAGCTTCCATAATCATGTGAGTCAATTTCTTAAATAAAAAGATGTGTGTGTGTAAGTGAGTGAATGAGTGTGTGTGTGTGTGTGTGTGTGTGTGTGTGTGTGTGTGTATCTGTTTCTTTGGAAAACCCTGATTAATACAGAATCCTTTTGCAAATCAGGATATGAAACACTGCATAGCTCTGATTATGTCATTACTAATAATTCTTGATGGAAAATATTTTTTGTAAAACTATCAATAATTGCAAAACAAAAGTATCCCAGTGGCTCAGGAAGCTGAGACAAGAGGATCGAGAGTTCAAAGCTAGCCTCAGCAACAGAGAGGTGCTAAGCAACAGTGAGAACCTGTCTCTAAATAAAAAACAAAATAGGGCTGGGGCAAGACAAATGGAGATTTGCCTAAATACATATTGATAGTAATTGAATAAATGAATTATAATAGGTCATATCTCATGCTGTACAATAATGTTATGCTTTCAAAAATGATTGTGGTAGACCTATGTAAAATGGTGATGGTGACATAAAGAAGTGTCTGAGATAGACTATTAGTAAAAAATTGCAAATTGCAGTGAAGTATACATAATTTGATCCCATTTATGTGGGAAATAATTATACAGAGTATAGTCTAATAGGAAATAGTACAATAAAAATGACTAACACTGCTCACACGTACTGACAGCCGCCTATGCATGTGAACTACTTAATGTGCATGTGTGTATTAATTCATTTAATTCGTTCAGTTCAACGAATACTTATTGAATGCTGTGCTAGGTGATAGGTATTCAGAAGTCAATCATACCAGTGTTTCTCAACCCAGGGTGGTTTTGCCCCACAGGGGACATTTGGTTCGTAAACACTTTTTGTTGTCATGGTGTGTGTATACAGAGCATTTCCTCCTGACATCTAGTGGGTAGAAGCCAGAGATGGTGCTTCACATCCTACAATGCATAGACCAGCACACACCCAAGAATTATTTAGCCTAAAATGTCAAAAAGGCAGACGTTGAGAAACCTCAAATCAGACAAAATCCATGCCTCCATGGAACTGGCAAAAATTTACTTCATTCTCATAACAAGTCTATGAAGTGGATGCTATTATTAACCTCCTTTAATAGGTGAGACGCCTGAGAAATGAGAAAGTTAAGTGAAGACATAAGTTAAATGTCTTATGCATACCTTGGGGAATTGAGGTTGGTGGTGGACTTCATTTTATGTATATATATATATATATATATATATATATATATGTATATATATAGGCAAATATTATATATATGTATATACAAACACACATATTTTTATATATTTGAATTTTAAACAACAAACTTACTTCTATAATAATTATTCTTAAAATTCAGATTTGAATTTTAAAGGATCTTAAAATGCATTATTACTCCTAATTGCCTGTTTAAAATAATTCAGTCTCTCAGGTTTTCTTCCCAGTGCTCTGTGATCTAGTTTCATCTAACTTTTCAACTTTCTTTCTTCCTCACATTGCAGTCTCAATTCCAACTGCAGTAGGGCCTTGTCTTTTTTTTTTTTTTTTTTAAGGCTGAGACATCTTCTATTTGTGCACCATTCTATTAAAGGCAAAATAACTGGGATCTTCTACCTAAATTGTGAACTGAAATGAATTTACGAAGAAGAGTTCCTTTTATATTGAACCAAATCTGCTTCTCTGTAATCACAATTACCCACTGATCCTGGTTTGCTGCTGTAGATACTTACATCTGGATTTATATCCAGAGCATCTTCATAAGACAATACTGTTAATGTTTAAATATTTATATTTTTAAATATCTAACCTCTTAATTTTGAAATCTTCTTTAAGTTTTCTCTCAGTTAAGCCTAATTCTTTTACGTTTTTTCTTTCTTTCATATTTCTTTGTCTCGTTTTGTTTTCCTGTATTAAAAAAGGACCCCAATACCATGGTAGGGAAGAGGAGAAGAAGGGACATAGCTCTCAGTCTACACCCCTCAAAAGGGGTGGGAGGAGATGCATTAAGTCATTCTCTGAAAAGCTGGAGGAGGATTCTCGCCAGCCTCTGAGAGGAAGGCACAGGTTGCCTTCTCACTGAGCTTCTCTCCACTTGGGCATCCTAAGAAGGGGATGTGGCAACTTCTCTTCCTTCTGTGGCAGCTGCTCTATTGATCTCTGGGGATTGCCTTTTTCCATATGTAGGTGAAAGTGCTGCAGGGCTGGGAGGGTGGATATGGGCTTTCCTGGACTGGGAAATCAGAATTTCCAGCAGCAGCTGGGTTCCCTCCTTTATCTAGGGCACCATTAACTACACTGGATGAGGTCCTGGGGGTGGGGAGGAAGGGTCCTAAGGGCACAGACACATCTCCAGACCAGGCATTTTCCGGAGGCAACCCAATTAGGTCAAAGATTTTGCCCAGTTGGTCAACTTCACTGTTTCCACAGAAGAAAGCTTTTGACGAACATCTGTGCAAAGGCATACCTGACGTGCCACACACCCACTGCTGTTGCATATGTGGACTGCAGGAGAACTTCAGGAGCATGATACCAGAATAACAACCACAGGGTTAAGTGACATCTGGTAGCTGTAGATTCTGGCTAACCCAAAGTCTGCCAGCCTGACAAACTGTCCTGCCACTTGTCACTGTAATGTTCTTAGGCTTCAGGTCTTGGTGAATGATGCAATGAAAGAAATTCATCAGATCCTTGACAGTCTCTGCCAGCAAGCCTTGTGGGAGTGAGTACCTTGTCCAGATGTGTCCTTAGGTCTTGGTCTTCAGCATATTGCTTAAACACCAGGGTCACTTTGGTCTTTCATTCAGTTCAGGGGATAGCCTAGATGTCTACAGCTGGGTACATTGGTTTTCTCAAAAGCTTCTACTCATTTCAAGTAAGGCTACCCCAACATCTGTGCTGAGGGAGAGACCCTCTCCAGTTCCTCCTCTGTCTGGCACTCACATATTCTTGAGGACTACAAAGTGGCTACTATAAGGGTCATGGATCTTGTGTACCATTCCTTAAGCTCTGGAACCTTTTCAGCCACTAGTCACCTCAAGAAGTAGCCATGCTCAGATCATGGGAGACCCTCATGCCAGGCTAGAAGCTGCAGAAGTGTCTGGTTATGTGGGCCTGAGAGCTGGTTCCTGCCCAGTCATATACCCCAGCTTGTTCTTGGGAAGCTGGACTACAGGCCTTAGGCTGGATACGCCCCTTACTCACCTCTAATATTTTGAATCATTTCCCACTGAATCTTGTTTCAAGATAATTTAGCATCCTAGTGAACTCTTCTAGAATATTCCACTTTGCCAATGTGCTTCCTGAAATGGCACATGCAGTTATCTATGCCAAAGTTCAGATTTAAAGTGAGTGATTAGAAAGCAAACTGTCTCCTACTTCTTATTTTTGTCTGAACTCTGTTCTTTGTACTCTCATTGCATTCCCTTTCTTTGCAATGTATCACCATTGAATCACAGCTCCTCATGATAGTAGGCAATGTCCATCATTGTATTGAGTCATCAATAAAGCATAAAATCATAGTCAGTACACTCTGTTTAAGAATGTAAGGAAGAATTTCTCTTGCCTTAGACTTTAGAGCTCCTGCTTCTGTGGCCTTTGGACTCAGGAATTTACCCAGTGTCTCTATTTCCTCCACTCCTGGTTCTCAGGCCTTCAAATCTAGATTGAATTATTCTACCAGCTTTCCTGGTTCTCCATCTTGCAGATAGCATGTCATGGGCCTTCTCAGCCTCTGTAGTTGATTTTTGTAGAAATTCAAGTTTGAGAAATCATTGAATTCTTTCTTTATTTTATCCATTCATCTTTTGAAGGGCATCTAGCTTGGTTCCATGGTTTAGCTACTGTGAATTGAGCTGCTATAAATATTGATGTGGCTGTGTCACTGTAGTATGGTGATTTTAAGTCCTTTGGGTATAGACAGAGGAGTGGGATAGCTGGGTCAAATGGTGGATCCATTCCAAGTTTTCTGAGGTATCTCCATACTGCTTTCCATACTGGTTGCACCGATTTGCAGTTCCACCAGCAATGAATGTATGAGTACACCTTTTCCCCCACATTGGAATCATTGCATTCTACACAGGGAAGTTCTAGCTGGAAGGCAGAGCTAGTTTTGGTGATCTGAGCCAGGGTCATAGGCCAGGAAGCTACAGAAGAAAGGAGAGTCATAATTTCCCAAATGGACTGGGAAGTTGGTAAGTCTTGAACCCAGTTGTTTACATTTATGAAAACCTTATCATAATTATTCATTTTCAATAGAGAAAGGCATCCTCACTGTAATTTTTAAACATTCCAAATTTGCAAATGAGAAAAGACAAATGAGAAAAATCTAACCTCTTATACTAATATAACTTCTGTTCTCAGTTCCTTTGAACCTGGAAGGCTTTTTTATATTTCTTTTCTCAGGGAAAGAGTCTTGCACAGTGCTATAAATACACACCCACCACCAGTTTAAGATTTAGTTTCCTAGAAACTAAAAGTAGAGTTGCTTTAAAGTTCAGTTTTGTCTAATTTAGAAATAAATCTCAATGTTCGGGTAACAGTCTTAGCTAGCTCTGTATTCTCAGCCAGGTTATTTCCTCCATGCTTACCAGTTGGAGGCATTTCTTATCTTCACATTATGTCCTACTTCTCCTGTTTTAAGTACCACCAAATGATGCTTCTGGTTTCTTTGCTTTCAATTGAGCTCATGTACTCATAGTAGCCATGTAAGTAAATCAGTTCTTCCCAGCCTTTTGATTTCCTGATCTTCTCTTCTATAATGAAGCACCCTGTTCCATTAGATCTTACAGGATTTATCCCATGTACTCATTTTTACAGAAACAATTTGTTAATCACATATGATGTGATGTAAAGAGAACTAAATGCATGTTGAGTAAGCTCAGTGGTTTTCAGAGTGTCCCCTTCATGTGCACCCAAGAGGCTTGGTGTTTGTCTCATCAGCAAAATGAAGAAGATTAGCTGTTCTCAATTCTGGGTGCCTATTAGAAGTATCTGGGGAACTTTAAAAACACTACTGCTGGTCCCTGGCCGCCTGGGCCCAGAGTAGCAGCTCCCTGCTGCTGCACACAGGGCCAGACCTGGGGAAGGGCTTCCTTCATTCCCGGGAAGAGTGGGACCTGCCCAGCTGTGACCAGAACAAGAGGTAGGCACCCGCCCGCTGGAAGGAGAGACCCAGCCGCCAGTGTCCCTGGCCCCCTGGGCCCAGAGTAGCAGCTCCCTGCTGCTGCACGCAGGGCCAGACCTGGGGAAGGGCTTCCTCCATTATCGGGAAGAGTGCGACCTGCCCATTTGGGACCAGAGCAAGAGGTAGACTCCCGCCCGCTGGAAGGAGAAACCCAGCCACCAGTTTGCCTGGTCTTCAGGGCCCAGAACAGCATCTCCCGGCTGCTGCACGCGGGGCCAGACCTGGCGAAGTGCTTCCTCCACTCCCTGGGGGAGTGCGACCTGCCCAGCTGCAACCAGAGCAAGAGGTAGGCACCTGCCCGCTGGAAGGAGAGAACCCGCCGCCAGTTTGCCTGGCTTCCAAGGCCCATAGTAGCATCTCCCTGCTGCTGTAAGCAGGGCCCAGCCTGAGGATAAGCCCCTTCCACTATTCCACTGTGCCACTCTGCAAGGACCAAAGGTGCAGCCTTGACTCCACTAACAGGGTTGCTGACTGTACATGATCTGGGTCAGGTGGCTTAAACTGGAAGGGAAAAAAGAAGGGCTTCCAAGGGTCCATTTTGTTTGAGACTTGTTCTTGGGTTCAACGTTTTTGTTTTTATTTGCTTGTTTGTTTGTTTTGTTGTTTCTTGGGAGTTTTTTGTTTTTGTTTTGATTGACAGTGTGTTTGTGTGCTTCTGCTCCTCTTTTCTTCCTTCTCACTTTTATATTTTTTTTTTCTTCCTTCATCTTCCCTATTTACACCCTGCCATTGCATTCTCAACAGAGGCAAAAACAAGTTATATGCACAAATTGAGATTTCTAGAACGTGTACAATTGAAATATATAGCAAAGTGGTGTTATATATGGTTTATTCTCTATTTTCTAGACTTATTCTCTCTCTCCTCTCTCTTACACTAATTACTACTCCTTGGTTATTTTTTTTTCTCTTCTTTTTTTTTTTTTTTTTCTTTTCCATCTTTCTTTATTTCTCCTCTCAACCACCGCATAAGTTAGGTTTATATGTAAATCAGTCTTTCCATCTATTCATTCACTCCATTCTCTTTCCTCTCTCGTCGGCTGATACTAAACCACTTCCATAGAACTCTCTTTTCATACTTTCTAAGAAAGAACAAGTCAATACACTCACTTCCTTCTTCCTAAACATATTACCTCTCTGTCCATTACTTGAAACTTTAAAACCCCATCAGAAGCATACAGAGTAAATTGGAAACAACATCTGGGTTAACTAAATCTGTACATTGTGATCAAACTGGGATTCTCTGAATAGTAAGTGTTTGATTTTAAAGTGTAAAGGAAATATAAGGGGATCTGATAGCATTGTACTACAGGAGCAACATAAGGTTTTAAGGTAAAATCAAAGTAGACAAGGTCCCACAGTGCAGGTAGAATAGACGCACAAGCAATATGAAGAAACAAGGGAAGAAAGTGACACAAACAAATCAATATACCTCCTCAGTAGATTCCATACCATGCACAGTTGGTGCAATGCCAGAGATGGAATTCAGAAATTACATATTCCAAATGTTAGCGGAACTTAAGAATGAACTCAAAAATGAGATGAGGGAGCAAATACAGGAGGTGAAAGATCATTTTGACAAAGAACTCCATAAACAAATACAGGAAGTAAAAAATTACTTCAATAGGGAGATAGAGGCTCTAAAGAGAAACCAAACAGAAATTCCAGAAATGAAAGAAGCAATAAATCAAAGTAAAAGCTCAATCGAAAGTATCACCAACAGAGTAGATCACTTGGAAGAAAGAACCTCAGACAATGAAGACAAAAATATATATCCTAGAGAAAAATCTAGATTACACAGCAAAAATGGTAAGAAACCAAGAACAGAACATTCAAGAATTATGGGACAACATAAAAAGACCAAACATAAGAGTGATTGGGGTAGAGGAGGGGGCAGAGTTTCAAGCCAAAGGAATGAGTAATTTATTTAATGAAATAATTACAGAAAATTTTCCAAACTTGAGGAATGAATGGGAAAACCAAGTTCAAGAGGCCTACCGAACACCAAACATACAAAATCACAACAGATCCACACCAAGACACATTATAATGAAAATGCCTAATATACTGAGCAAGGAGAGAATATTAAAAGCCACAAGAGAAAGGAAGCAGATTACATATAGGGGGAAACCAATCAGACTATGTTCAGATTTTTCTACCCAGACCTTAAAAGCAAGAAGATCCTGGAATAGCATATTTCAAGCTCTGAAGGAAAAGGGATGTCAACCAAGAATCTTATATCCAGCAAAATTGAGCTTTAGATTTGAAGATGAAATAAAAACCTTCCACGACAAGCAAAAGTTAAAAGATTTCACATCTCGAAAGCCAGCACTTCTGAACATCCTGGGCAAAATTTTTCATGAAGAAGAAGAGAAAAATAACAATGAAAATCAACAAAGGGAGATATTAAACTAAGGGAAATACCAACCAGAAGAGAAACCAAATCAAGCTAAAGATCATCATACAAATAAAAATGGATGGGAATAAAAATCACATCTCAATAATAACCCTGAATGTTAATGGCCTAAACTCGCCATTCAAAAGACACAGATTATCTGAATGGATTAAAAGAAATGACCCAACAATCTGCTGTCTCCAAGAAACACACCTCATAGAAAAAGACATCAATAGACTGAAGGTAAAAGGCTGGGAAAAGTCTTATCACTCACATGGCCTGCGGAAGCAAGCAGGGGTTTCCATTCTCATTTCAAATAAGGTAGACTTCAAGCCAAAGTTAATCAAAAGGGACAAAGATGGATATTTCTTACTACTTAAGGGAACCATTCATCAAGAGGATATAACAATCATAAATCTATATGCCCCAAATAATGGAGCACCTACATTCATCAAACAAACACTTCTCAAGTTCAAGAGTAAAATTGACCACAACACAGTTATTCTAGGGGATTTCAACACACCTCTCTCACCAATGGATAGATCATCCAAACAAAAACTAAACAAAGAAATCTTAGGCCTCCTTAAAACAATTAATAACTTAGATCTAACGGACATATATAGAATATTTCATCCCTCAGTAAATGAATACACTTTTTTCGCAGCAGCACATGGCTCCTTCTCCAAAATAGATCATATACTATGTCACAAGGCAAATCTCAGCAAATATAAAAAAATAGAAATACTACCCTGCATGCTATCAGACCATAAAGGGATGAAATTGGAAATCAATGACAAAACAAGGAATAAGAAAAACTACTCCAACAACTGGAAGCTAAGCAACATGCTACTGAATGAACAAGGGGTTGAAGAAGACATCAAAGAGGAGATTAAAAAATTCCTAGAGGTAAATGAGAACACAGATACATCGTATAGAAATCTCTGGGACACTATGAAGGCAGTAGTAAGAGGAAAATTCATTGCACTGAGTTCATTCTTTAAAAGGAAAAAAAACCAACAAATAAACGACTTAACATCACACCTCCAAGCACTAGAAAAAGAAGAACAGATCAACACCAAGAGCAGCAGAAGACAGGAAATAATTAAAATCAGAGCAGAAATTAATGAAATTGAGACTAAGGAAACAATTCAAAGAATTGACAAAACTAAAAGTTGGTTCTTTGAAAAAATAAACAAAATTGACAGACCCTTAGCAATGCTAACGAAAAGAAGAAGAGAAAAAACTCAAATCACTAACATTTGTGATGAAAAAGGGAATATCACAACAAACACCTCAGATATACAGAAAATAATTAGAAATTACTTTGAAAACTTGTACTCTAATAAAACAGAAAATGCTGAATGCATTGACAGATTTCTAGAGTCATATGATTTGCCTAAACTGGATCTGGAGGCAATACACAATTTAAACAGATCGATTACAAGCAAAGAAATAGAAGATGTCATCAAAAAGCTACCAACAAGGAAAAGTCCAGGACCTGATGGGTTTACAGCAGAGTTCTACAAGACTTTCAAAGAAGAACTAATACCAATGCTCTTCAAACTATTTCAAGAAATAGAAAAAGAGGGAGCTCTTCCAGACTCTTTCTATGAGGCCAATATTACATTAATTCCAAAGCCAGGCAAAGACACATCCAAAAAAGAAAACTTTAGGCCAATATCTTTAATGAACATAGATGCAAAAATCCTCAACAAAATTCTGGCAAATCGGATACAAAAACATATCAAAAAGATAGTGCACCACGATCAAGTGGGGTTTATTCCAGGGATGCAAGGCTGGTTCAACATTCGGAAATCAATAAACATAATACATCACATCAATAGACTTAAAGATAAAAATCATATGATTATCTCAATAGATGCAGAAAAAGCATTTGACAAAATACAGCACCCCTTTATGTTCAAAACACTGGAAAAACTAGGAATATCAGGGACATATCTCAACATTATAAAAGCTATTTATGCAAGGCCCAGAGCTAACATTATCTTAAATGGAGAAAAATTGAAAGCATTCCCTCTAAAAACTGGAACAAGACAGGGATGCCCCCTCTCACCACTGCTATTTAACATAGTACTGGAAACTCTGGCAAGAGCAATTAGACAGACGAAAAAAATTAAAGGGATCAAGATAGGAAAAGAAGAGCTCAAATTAGCACTATTTGCTGATGACATGATAATCTACCTAGAAGACCCAAAAAACTCTACCAAAAAACTTTTACAACTAGTAAATGAATTTGGCAAAGTAGCAGGATACAAAATCAATACCCATAAGTCAAAGGCATTTTTGTACATCAGTGACAAAGCCTCTGAAAGGGAAATGATGAAAACTACCCCATTTACAATAGCATCAAAAAAAATAAAATACCTGGGAATCAACTTAACGAAAGAGGTGAAAGAGCTCTATAAGGAAAATTATAGAACACTAAAGAAAGAAATCATAGAAGAACTCAGAAGATGGAAAGACCTACCTTGCTCTTGGATAGGTAGAATCAATATTGTCAAAATGTCCATACTACCAAAAACATTATACAGATTTAATGCAATTCCAATCAAAATCCCAATGTCATTCTTCAAAGAAATAGAAAAAGCAGTCATGAAATTCATCTGGAGAAATAAGAGACCCAGAATAGCCAAAGCAATCCTGAGCAAGAAAAGTGAAGCAGGGGGCATCACCATACCGGACTTTAAATTATACTATAGAGCAATAGTAACAAAAACAGCATGGTATTGGCACCAAAACAGACTGGTGGACCAATGGTACAGAATTGAGGACACAGAGACTAATACATATAATTTCAGCTATCTTATATTAGACAAAGGTGCCAAAAATGTACAGTGGAGAAAGGATAGCCTCTTCAATAAATGGTGCTGGGAAAACTGGAAATCCATATGCAACAAAATGAAATTAAACCCTTGTCTCTCACCATGCACAAAATTCAATTCAAAGTGGATCAAGGACCTAGGAATTAGACCAGAGACAATACACCTAATAGAAGAAAAAGTAAGCTCCAATTTCCAACATGTCGGATTAGGCCCCAAGTTCCTTAATAAGAATCCTGTAGCACAAGAACTATTACCAAGAATTAATGAATGGGATAGATTTAAACTGAAAAGCTTCTTCTCAGCAAAAGAAACAATCAGTGAGGTGAATAGAGAGCCAACTAATTGGGAACAAATATTTAATACATGCACATCAGATAGAGCACTAATTTCTAGAATGTATATAGAACTAAAAAAACTTAACACCAAAAAAGCAAATAACCCAATCAATAAATGGGCTAAGGAATTGAAAAGACACTTCTCAGAAGAAGATACACGATTAATCAACAAATACATGAAAAAATGCTCAACATCACTGGCAATTAGAGAAATGCAAATCAAAACTACTCTAAGATTTCATTTCACTCCAGTCAGAATGGCAGCTATCAAGAACACAAACAACAATAAATGTTGGAGAGGATGTGGGGAAAAAGGCACACTCATACATTGCTGGTGGGACTGCAAAATGGTGCAACCGCTATGGAAAGCAGTATGGAGATTTCTTGGGAAAATGGAAATGGAACCACCCTATGACCCAGCCATCCCACTCCTGGGTCTATTCCCAAAAGACTTAAAAACAGCATATTACAGTGACACAGCCACTTCAATGTTTATAGCAGCACAATTCACAATAGCTAGGTTATGGAACCAACCTAGATGCCCCTCAGTAGATGAGTGGATAAAGAAAATATGGTATATATACAAAATGGAATTTTACTCAGCAATAAGAGAGAATAAAATAATGGCATTTGCAGGTAAATGGATGAAGTTGGAGAATATAATGCTAAGTGAAATTAGTCAATCTCAAAAATCCAAGTACCGAATGTTTTCTCTGATATAAGGAGGCTGGTTCACAGAGTTGTTGGAAGGGGGTACATAGGATCAGAGGAACACTAGAATGGTCAACGGAAAGGGAGGGGAGGGAGGGAGTAAGGGGGGGGTTGGAAAAAAATTGGTGATTGAATGAGATGGATATCATTATCCTAAATGCATGATTGAAGATCTGAATGGTACTTATATACTTTGTATACAAGCAGTTGTATGTAAAAAGATACTATACTTGTGCATGATGAATAAGTAAATAAATAATAAAAAAATTAAAAAAAAAAAAACAGTTTCAGATTTAAAGGCAACCATATAATGCTACTACTGTTTTCTAAAAACAAATACAACTTTATTGTTTATAAAATTTTACTAAGACAATAAATGGCATCGGAAAAAAAAAAAAAAAAAAAAAAAAAAAACACTACTGCTTGGTCAAATCAGACAAATTAAATCAGATGCCCGGAAGAGTGAGTCATTTTAATTGAGAACAATCCTGTGTCTGAAAGTGTGGTATCCAGAGCAACATGGGGTGGAAATTGGAGGCTGAGATGACAGGAAAGATGTGCTGTTCTCTGTGAAGTGCCAATCAGTGTAACACGGGCAGTTTGGAATGATAAGGATAGAGAAGTTACGGAGGGAGATCATGCCAAGAACCTTACTTGAACTTTACTTGTCTAATTACCTTTCCCCCCTAAACTTTAATGGAGTTGCTCAACTTCTCTTCTTTTATAAGGACCACCATGACATTTGTTAGGTGTTTTCAGAAATATATATTGCTATATTTAAATAAATTCAAATAGTAATAAACTCATCAGGAAAAAAAAGTTAACTCCGAACATGCTAACAACAGTTTTCTGGTTTAGTGAAACTTATTTGCCTTTTAAGATTTCAAAAATTCTTTGTCATTCCTGTTTGATCTAATATTACTATTGTGCAAGGGTTGGACTTCTTATCCCAAATTATAACTCCTTATTTCCTGTTCTAGTTACTATTTGGCTAAATAAATTGTTTTTCTTCACAGACATCCTTCTTATAAATAGGAAAAGGGTGGTTCCCTATACACCCATATTTCACCCTTAATCATGTGCATGATTTTATTTCTCTGTAATTCCCCCTCCTTTTTTTTAATCTTCTTCTTTAGTGGGGAAAAATTTTTCATCTTTCATTAAGTTCATTTTGATTTATGTTTCCTCTAGCATTTATGGTACTGATTTATTTTAATTTGTATGTATTTGATGGGGATTGAACTCAGGGGGGCTCTATCACTGAGCTATATCCCCATCCTTTTTCTTTTTAAATTTTGAGACAGGGTCTCAACCAAGTTGCCAATGCTGGTCTCGAACTTGTGATCGTTCTGCCTCAGCCTCCTGAGAAGCTGGGATTACAGGTATGTACACAACTATGTTCAGCAATTTATTTTATTTTTTAAATCAAAGGGTTCCAGTTTATTTTTATTATTTTTGTATTAATTTTGGTATTTACATGGTAGTTCTATATATAATGATTAGGTTAATAAGATGCACTAACCAAGAAAATAGTAAAAAATCAAAGATAAAGGGACTTGTATTGCTAGTGATTATGACTTGCTAAAATGTTCAATAAATAGACTTGTGTAGCACTTGTGTAGACTTGTGTTAGAAATGTCTTATAAATCAATTCAAGAAAATTAAAAGCCCACTAACATATGTAAGAATATTTGTGTGTTTTTAAGAGGTGATAATTTAATTTACTGTGAATCAGTTGACTGGTATCTTTAAAAGACTTTGTCAAATCCTACATTATTTCCTAACTAAGGGGAAAAAAAAGCAAAAATATATGAGAAATTTAAAATATCAGTGAGAAAAAAATAGAAGTAAACTCCTTTGACAGTAAAATTTCATACATGTATGTGCATATTCACACAATATGCACAAAAGCTGGCGCTACTTTTAATGGAAACTTTGGAGTATTTTTTGACTAAGGACAAAGAAACCCTATCATTAATACAGCATAGTACTCCTAGTTTAGAAATATATAGCCCATGTAATTAGACATCAGAAATAAGAAATATGAAAGGAAACATAACTGCCATCAGGCTCCACAGAACAACTTTTAAGTCAACAACAGACCACGTATAAGATGGTGGTTCCATTAAATTATGTCACCTGTGACATCTAAGCCATCTTAGTTTGTGACCATATACTCTGTTGTTTAAAGAATGGCAAATCACTTAATGACACGTTTCTCAGAACATATCCATGTCATTAAGTGACACAAGTTTTAGTCAGCTTTGTGGTCACTGTGACCAAAAGACCCGACAAGAACAACTTAGAGGAGGAAAAATGTATTTTGGCTCACAGACGTTCAGTCCATGGTTGGCCAACTTCATAGCTCTGGGCTTGAGTGGGGCAAAAACCTCAAGGTGGAAGGATGTGGCAGAAGAAAGCTGCTCAAGACAGGACAACCAGGGAGCACTGAGAAAGATCACCAGGGACAAAAAATAAACCCCAAAGGCACGCCCCCAATGACCTACTTCCTATATCCATACCCTACCTGCCTACAGTTACCATCCAGTTAATCCAGATCGGTGCATTAAACCACTGATTGGGTTACAGCTCTCATAATCGAGTCATTTCAACTCTGAAAATTCTTGCACTGTCTCACACGTGAGCTTTTGGAGGGGGACACCTCATATCTAAGTCATAACAACTATCATTATTTGCAGGTAACCAATATAACATATCAATAAAAATAGAGAAGTAAAGAAAATGGAAACAATGAGATAAATCAGCAAGGCGGTTGATTTAACACACAAAAACATCCAAATTAATAATTTTCCCATGAAATAGACAATATAGTTGAGTAAAGTTACCAACTGGAGTAGAAAGAAAGAAAATACCTTAAAGTAAAATTGACAAGAAATGTTCAGAAATTAGTTGAAAAATGTTAACACTCTTGTGGGATTTAACACAAAAGAATCTGAAGAAATACTCTGCTTAACTGCCAGCATTGGGCATGATATCCCAAAGGGCATGTTCAAAACAAGTTAAGATGATTGCTTAACTATCTTCTAAGGAGGGCAGTTTCTGGAACCTGAGGGCTCTTTGTTTGGCTGAGCATCAAGGCAAGTTTGAGGAAGCAATTTAGGGACAAGAACTGGATCTTGCAAGCTACTCCTTACTCCAACCCCAGGGATAAGAACAGACAAGTCTAGGAGGAATTTTCCTATGGGGTATATTTTGCAAAACCTGTTTTCCATCTTCCCTTTGAAAACTCTCCTCATGTTTATATGTTCACTAAGATTTTTGCATGAGAGGATTCTTTAAGAGTGTCAAAGACAGGCTGGGTTCATGTGTCTTGGTTGTCATAAGGCCTGGGACAAACACAGGCACAGATGTGGACAATGTGCTCCTTTCTTTCAAATTAGGATACATTTGAAATCTGGGTTTCCTTGGAAAAATGTTTGCAATGCTTTTGACAAAGTTTTTAGTAACCTATGTAACAGTGTTCTCACAATTCAGTTAGAAAGAGACAAATCAAGAAATAAAATGGCAAAGAGAATTTAAAAAATACAAATGGTCAACAAACATAAAAAAACCTATTAATACCCAAGTAAAGCACACAAAGATAGTCAGAGAAATATAAATTATCACCTACCAGACTGAAAACATCTGTTTTTCATCTATCTTTAAATGATCTCCAAATGATGGCAAAATTGTGAGGAAAGGAGTTCTTTTACATTGATACTGGGATACAAATCAGCACTCTTCTTCTATAGGGTAATTTAGAATTATATTTATTTAAAAATCAAAGTAAATGAAACAAGAATTATCTTTAACCTATAAATCACAATTCTGGGAATTTAGCTCCAAATATAATCTCTCTCTCTCTCTCTCTCTCTCTCTCTCTCTCTCTCTCTCACACACACACACACACACACACACACACACACACACAAAGTTGTCTATGTAGAATTGTTCATAATTATAAAAGTTGGAAAGAACTCAATTATATATAACAACATATAACATGTAGTATATAATAACTTATGGTACAACCACATAAAAGAATATTATGTACCATTATTGATGATATAGTAGATATTTATTTACTGAGATGGACAGGTTTTTATCATCTGTTGTTAAAAAGAAAAGCAATATATATAACAAATATATAACAAACTATATTTATGATATCACTTTACTAAGAATGACTTCTTAGGTCACATTCTGTATGTACATATGTGTATATTAACACACATAGTCTATTAAGATATACACGTATAGGAGAGGAATTGTGGGGGATTACAATAATTTCTATACTTCTATATATTTTTCTGTACTTTTAATAAATGCAATTAATTTGATAAAGATAAAGAAAGTAAGGCTAGGTCCCCATCAGATCTTTTAGGATTCTAATATTTTACTATTCCCTGAAAAATAGTTGATTTTATGATCTCACTTCACTCTCATTCATAATGTTAAACCCTTCTCATTAAAAATGAGGTAAGAGCTTCTCTCTCTTTCCTGTGGGAGCTGCATCTTTCCTTGTAGTTTTTGGCATGGAAGAGCTGTATGAAGAGTCAGTGCCTTCTTGTAAGCCCCATTGGTATTCACAAGGTAAGAATTTCACTATTTTGACATCTGTTCTGACACAATATCCCTAGACAATTCTAGTGAACCAATAACTTTCTTATTTGTGTGTGTGTGTGTGTGTGTGTGTGTGTGTGTATTTCTGAGAAGTGATCTAGTAAACCAACAAAAAAACAGCTAGATGAAAGCTTCTGGGAATGTGCGTGCGTGCGCGCGCGCGCGCGCACACACACACACACACACACACACACACACTCAGGCAGTAGTCCTGACACCAGCACTCAGATGTGAGGACAATCAGCTCACAGTCCTTGTTACTTTTCTAAGTATTTGACAATCTGCATTGGTGTTTGCAGGTACTCTCATATTTAAACTCAAGTAATATACCCTTTAAGATACCTCTGAATGTGCCTGTTGAGAAGATGAGAAATTTCTTAGCAGTGTAGAAATTGAGAAAGACAGATTATATGAGTCAGATAGGCCCATTTTCCAGGCACATAATTTGATATTTTATACGTTAACACATCTTTTAACCAACAAAGAAGTTATAGGTAGTCTAGAAAGAGAAACCATTTGAATTTTGAATACAGAACAGACAAAATCTTATCTGTGAAATATCTTAGCAGTATCTGAATCCTTTGAGGTCCTTTAAATGCAGAGTAGAATTTACACTACAAAGTAATAGGACTTGCCATAGATGTGTTCTGTCTTGTAGGTGTGCAGATTTGCACAGGTGAGGGTGGAATAAAGATGTGTTTGCTCCAACATGTGCTCCCTTGGATCATATTTTGAAATAAACATAAACTCTAAACTACCAATGAAGTTTGCCTACTTTCACGATTTGCAAATAGATTATTGGGCTAATCATTATTTTAAAGTGCAAGTCTAAAGAAAGATATCCAATAAGCTTCTCAATTTGGTCTAGTAGAGCAAGAAATTTGCTATAATGCCCATTAACTAGGTTCTGGGAGTGGGATTTCTAAAGAGGAAATTACTGAGGAGATAGAAATTGAGGATGGTAAATTCTTTTATGTGTGCTTTTTGACCTCCACTAAGGATGATGCTGATTACTACACAAGTGTCTGGATATTTTAATATTTTTATGCAAGTTTGATATTACTCATCCCATTTCCAGTAGAGGAAGGAAGGGACAGATTGGAGTGATAAACTGGACAATAAGACGGTTTTAGTTGGCCATAGTGTCCTTTTGTGCTTCCAATATTTGCTTGCTGTTAAGGAAATCACTATTCATGGAGAAGAACTAGGGCAAAGGATTCACTACTCAGCACTTAACCAAGGAGTCACCATTATTAGCATCATTGTGGAGCCTATAAAAAGGAGCCAGAGGGTTAGCTGTGGACAAGACCAGCTGGACACACTGACTCAGCTGGATTTTACTGTATGGTTCACATTTTGAGGGTTATCTGAATGATTTTTAATTTGCCTCCAGACTATCCCAATTTCCATAGTGACTCTTGCTCTCTACAGACAGCTAAACTTAACTTCATTATGATTTGCCAAAAGTTAACCCAAGAAAGTAATAGCCAAGAATTAAGAAAATTATATAAAATGAAAGGGGGGGGGGGAAATTACTTGTTTTAAATGGTGGGCTAACCAGGAAGCAATCTGGCTCCAGAGTAGAATGAAATGGATAAAAACTAGGAACACAGTTGGATGGTACAGGGAAAAAAAAAAAAAAAAAAAAAAAAAAAAAAAACCATGAGCAGTTGAAACAGACCAATGAAAATGTGGTTCTTGAGAGTGATAAACATATTAAGTGTCTTTTATTCTAGGGACCTTTCAAAAGACAGAATTCCTATTCTCAAGGAATGACTCTCAGTTTCTAGACTCTGTCTCTGTCTTTCACACAGTGTCAGAAGAGGGATGAATTAAAAGTTGATCAAATTGCTGTAGTTCCCTACACGACAGTAGTAAAGTTAGATCCTGCTGACTAGAGCAAAACACAAAAGCTCACTTCCAGAGAACTGTGATCTTCTCATAAAACAGCTGGCATTGCCTGAAAGGGAGGTATTGTTGGTAGGTAAGCCAATGTCCTGGGGGCTGGAACGCTGCCAACATCTCATATAACAACCATGCTCCATGCTGATCCGCTTTTGTTTATTTTCCCAGACAAAATGATTGCAGGGCCATGCAAAAACTCTATGATTGTAATGTATTGACTTGCTTTCAAAAATTAGATGCTCTAAATTGTTAAATTAGACGACAACATCCAAGCTAAAAAAAAAAAAAAAAAAAAAAAAAACCCTAGTTAAAAGCTTAGTTGGCCAAAAGGTTATTTTTATAATACTTTGTAAAGTGATCACCAGTTGTCATTTTTTTTTCTTATTTCTATTTTTTTGGGGGGAATGTAAATGGGGTTTTGCCAAAGAAGAAGAAAAGATTCATACTTCTGTAAATATTTTCTTTACTTCCTTTCACCAGGCAGCTGTGGCTTAGTGATTAAGTTTCAAAACACTTAGATACTAACTGGGCTACTTTGGGGCAAATCATCTAATCTTCCTAAACTGCAGGTCATTCATCTGCAAAATGGGGATAATAATACTTCCACTGACTACCTCATGGTATGATTAAAATGATTCAATGAGACATCTTACGTGAAAGCATTTATTAGTGGTCAGGCGTGATATTAACGTGAAGACTGTAGGGGTCATCTCTGTTTTCTTTGGAGCAGATACTGGTCTTGGGGCACTCAGGAGAATTAGGGAGGCTCCACCCAAGTTCTGAGTCTGAGGCTGGAAGAACAGAAAGGAGAGGATCTTGACTTGGTAACTCCCATTTTCCTCTCAATAGGAAGGGAAAAATGATTTTTAGGTTCCTCCTGCCCCAAAGAGTCCTTTGTGTAAATGTTAAAGAAACCCATGAAGAACTAGGTTTTTCCTTACTTCTGCTTCTTTGTTCGGGACCTGTGTTGTCTAATACAGTGGTCCCCAATGACCTGTGGTATTGAACTCTAGAAATAGGGCTAGTCAAAACTATGTGCTATGGGTGGAAAACACATACCAGATTTTGAAAATAACAGTCCCCACTCAGGTATATAAACTATCCTGTTAATTTTTCTTATATTGATTACATGTAGTAATGATGATATTTTGGATATGTTGGGTTATATAAGATATATTGCTAAAATAAATTTATGTATTTCTTTTTTGACTTTTTCAAATATGGCTACTATAAAATTCTATATTTTGTTATCACTTTGTATTTCTATAACATAATGCTAATATACACAATCAGAGTGGGAGGGAAGAACTGAGTCCTTCAGAATTCCTATTCTCAAGGAATGACTCTCAGTTTCTAGACTCTGCCTCTGTCTCTCATTTCCATCTCTCTTCCCATTTCTCTGTCTCCATATCTCCTGGTGCAGTCCTGTGCTTGGGCAGCCAACTCATTTGAGAAGAACATCAAGAAACTAGAGAAAGATCAATAGGAAGGACATTTAATCATCTTTACAGCACATGACACAAAGTAGGCTCTTAGTATTCATTCATTCCATCCATCAATCCTGCATTCAGTCCAAATGGAGACTAGAGGAATTTGGCAATCTATATATTGACAAGACAGATATACTAGGAAAGAATGATTTTTTTTTTCATTCTTATTAGTTTTGAGAAGGGAGAGATACTATGATTAGGCTTGGTACTGTACTGTGTACTAAGTAACTTATTAAAATCTTTCTTTCTTATTTTTTTGGTACTGGGGATTGAATCCAGGGGCACTCAGGCAAAAAGCCACATCCCCAGCCCTTTTTTTGTATTTTATTTAGAGACAGGGTCTCCCTGAATTGCTTAGGCCTTGATAAATTGCTAAAGGTGGCTTTGAATTCACGATCCTCCTCTTTCAGCCTCCCAAGCTGCTGGGATTACAGGCATGCATCACCATGCCTGGCCACTTCTTAAAAATCTTATATGAGTATTTGTAAGCATTTCTTTTCTTCTTCTTTTTTTTTAATACCAGGGGTTGAGCCCAGGGGTGTTTAACCACTGAGCCATATCCCCAGCCCTTTTTTATTTTAAGACAGGTTCTTACTAAGTTATTTAGGGCCTTGCTAAATTGCTGAGACTGGCTTTAAACTTTCGATCCTCCTGCCTCAGCCTCTGGAGTGGCTAGGATTACAGGCCTGTGCCACAATGCCTGCCTGCATGCATTTCTTTCCTACCTTCTTATTTTTTAAAAAGTAATATTTATCTTTTAATTGTAGTTGAACACAATATTTTATTTATTTATTTTTATGTGGTGCTGAGGATCGAACACAGGGATTTGCATGTGCAAGGCGAGCACTCTACTGATAAGCCACAAGCCCAGACCCTTCCTACCTTCTTATTTTAAAGGATATAAATTTGCACATATTTCTTATCTCAGTTCTGAAGATTTAGAGGTCTTCAGGTCAAGAAATATGTTCTGTACCTAACAGGTGCTTATTATATATTCTTAAATATAATGGGTAAAATAAATGACATGATCAGCCTATCAATTTACCTTTCTAACAACAAAAAAATTGACACTAAAATGCTGCATGTATTGATTTCATGATGATGATTTTGAAAATGTGGTTTGTGGTGTAAGATACATTGCACTAGGGGTTGGGGCTGTAGCTCAGAGGTAAGAGCTCATGCTTGGCACATGTGAAGCCCTGGGTTCCATCTCCAGCACTAAAACAACAGCAGCAGCAGCAACAGATACAATGCATTTATCTTAAATCTGCTTGGAAATTTCTTTTTTAAGTCAACTCCAAAAGTAACTAATTATCCTGAGTGGATCAATTCCTCCCAGATTAAATCCTAGCTGACAAACACTTATGCCTAAAAAGAAATCTTCATCTACTTTTGTCATCTGAACAGCAAACTAAAAATTGATCCCATGAACAAATTGTTAAATCCTGTATGAAACAGGAACATTAATAATCAGACAAGTACAAAAATCTGGTTAGCCTGGCAGATCCAGGAAAGCACAGTCAGGGCAGAGCAAGTTGGAGGTGGGAACAGAGGTGACTCCACAGCGGCGCCGCCACCCACCGCCCCCCAGCCCAGAAATCTCCGGAGACCCCACTGCCTTGCCAGCCAGGGAGGGAGGGCTGGGGGGAAGGGCTGAGCTTGGCTGCAGGGATCAAAGAGAAACAGGGGGAAACAGCCAGAGCACCGTCTGCTCTTTGAGCAAAGATAATAGATCTGCAGCGAAGAGAATGAACACACAGAGAAAGATTTAAAAACACAATGAACTCGGAGATGAACCTATTCCTTTATTCCATACCTCAAACTCAACAAGCTTGTCCTCAATTCCAAGTCACTCCATATTGAATTACAGGGTTAGAAAAAAATAAAAGGGTATCCCGTTGAGTGTTTTCCAAACCGTGATGATTGCCACTCCTTAGAGAGAGGGCATCAATTCAGTGGGTGGAGATTTGCGTTTAAACAATGAAACAGAATGGAAAGTAGAAGGCATTGCAGGTGGTAGGGATAAGTGTGGTTTATGAAATTTTTGTTTTCTGTGTTTGTGTTTGGTATAGGTAAAATTTTTTTTTTTGGTCTTGGGGATCAAGTCTAGGACCTCAGACCCGTAAGAGCTACATGCTATTGTAAAAATGTGTCTTCTCCCAGGTCTCAGTCACACCATGAAGCCCAGTGTAAGTGGATCTGGTTCATCTTCCTGTCTTATCATGGGTACTAAAATAGTCCTAGAAGGGGAGATCCTTAGGATTCAGAATTTCATAAGCTCCAGTTGACTCTCAGTCAAGGTGTTCCTCCTGCATTTCATTCTACGGATGCAAAGAATGTCACAGACACGCTTTGCTTCAACAAAGCAGCTGATTCTTTAGGAAAAGAGCTCCAGGATCAGGCATTGCATCTCAGGAACCAAACCCTGTCAGAGACTATGAGCAACCTCCTTCTAAAGCCCCTAATTAAGGAGAGGGAGTGAAAAAAAATTTTAAAAGGTAATAACATGCTTACGATATGGGGTTGCCCCTTGGCCACTATTCATTAGACAGCCCACAAACTGCGGGTTTTATTTAAGGGAAGTCTGGGATGATCGGCTGTCTGGGTGTGGAGGGCATGAAACAGGTCTGTCCAGATGTTGTGCCTCTTACACCCAGCCCTGCTTTCAGCTTATTGTCCTTGCCTTGATTTATTGCTTGAAATTTTAGTTACATTAGATTTATAATTTGCTTGATGATTTACAAAGCAGATAGGAAAAGGGACCAGACATAGGAAGAACATTCCTTGATCCAGTATAGACCGCTCACATTGAGGAGTGAACTGATTGCTATTTCTAAATCTCAAGGAATTAAGAATAAACTTCAAAGTTGACCAGATGAAGGAAGGACAATTAACAGCAGACTTCATTATTTTCTGCATAGCCTGAAGGCAAGGAGAGATTATGTGTGTGTATGTGTTTCCTAAAAGAAGCCCTAATTAAGCCCAGTAACAATAAAAAGACAGATCTCTTCCCACCTAGACACAAAAGAAAGTAATCTAAGGTTTTACTATGGTGTGGCCACTAAAAATACCATTTAAAGATGAGCAAACTTCTTTATCGCCCCTAGAAATCAAAGTAAACCATCTGAAACCTAAGCCATAGGAAATCCCACTGCTCAGATAAGGTATCCAGAGTGGCACTGAAACAGCACTATTGCTTTCAGGGAGCCTGGCTTAACCTTGAGCAAAACCTTTGCTCAGAGTTCAGCTCAGTGAAACAGACATTCTGTCAACTGTATCAGAGACAAGGATTTCAGCTGTAATTATGATCTGCTAATCTGGTGTGGTTTTAGTTAAACAAGCGGGATCAGCACATTATCATTAGGGAGGCCATGTAGTTCCTCTCCCTTCTGCGAGGCCCTGGTCTGGGAGAGAGAAGGCTATTGAAAGGTTTGGCTGCTGTTGCCAGTTTTGCCTCTATCTAATCTTTTAAGAGCTCAGTTTCTCCAGATGAAGAATTGTATGCTACTCTTCCACCTCACAGAGTTGCTGAAAAATGCACAATAAGGCAGAGAGTTGGAGCATGTCATAGCTGGGTGCTGAGTTGTTCCTGGGGGGGGGCGGGTACCGTTCTGCCCTTTCTTTTCCACCCACCTCGGATACTGGCAAGACTGGGTGTCATCCTCGGCTTTTCTGTCCTGTGTCCCCAGGCCCTTCTCACCTCTGGTTAACCTGAGCTAAAGACTTAAGAACTTGCTTCATATTTTAGGAGTATCCAATTTGAATTGCTGCTTTCAGACTCTTGATTTTTAACCACCCTCCCCCCAAATGAGTCTCTTTTGATGAAGTTTTCAGTTAGCTTGAAAGTTGGATATTAAAGGTAATTTTGAGGAACATGTCATCCAATATTTTCTTCAAATCTAATGTTATGACAGCAACACTAACCTTGTTATGTCCTTAAATGTGCTCGTGTCTTCCTCCTCTCTTCCCTTTCCTTCCTTCTCTTCCTTTCCTTCTTCAGCAAATATTTCTGAATGTCTACCATAGGTGAGGCTTTCTCCAACACAATCCTTCTCCAGAACTCATTTTAGTGGACAAAATAGATAATTATAAAGGTTGAAAACCTATGTTGTAAGGAATGTATGAAAGAGGGTATGTGTAGCCATGTCCTGGTGGGTGAGGAATCTTTGGAGGTCTGAAGTAAATCCTAAAGGATGTGAGGGAGTGAGCCCTACGTGAAACAAAGGAGAGAGGATGTTGTAGATGGGGATGGCAGAAAGAAGAGTGAAGTAAGAAACATGATGACTTCCCAGGGATCTGTGTGTGACTGAGTAGTGAGTGATGGAGCTAACTAGGCAAATAGAGTCATTCTATGATGCCTCTTGTTAAGACTCTTGCTTTTATTCTTGAGATCAATGTTTCTTCCCCCAAGGGATTTTGGCAGCAGACATTTTTTCCAAGTTTAATCTGACATGGCACACCCCATAAAAGTTAGGTTGAGAGGAAATTTAATTTGTATACACTTTTCTTATAAATTACAACCATGAAATCATGACCTTTGTTTGAATATAAAGTTGATACACAGATTATGAATGACAGCTGTCATGTTAGCCTTAGCATTGCAATTCATTTATGTCTGAGTTGTATCTGTGGTACAAGATAATTTTGATTCACCCAGACATATGGTTGAAAATGGCAACAGTTTTAAAATGGATTACCAAGGGATCTCAGGATACTGTTTTTTTAAAAAGAGATGGCAAAGAAAGTTTTGTCCTAGTCCTATACAAAAATGAAATTCCAATTGGGCTAAGAAGATGATGGTGCCAATAAACCAAACTGAATATGTTAAACAGCAATTTTTTTTTTTTTTAAAGTTCAGTTTGGGGCGTTTTGTGTTTAAGGTGCTTTATATGGGACTATAGGAAGCTTCCTATAACCGTGGAAGTGTTTCATTAAAGATCAAAGATGAAGCCATATGCAATGGTGCAGGCCTGCAATCCCAGGGACTTGGGAGGATGAGCTAGGAGGATTGCGAGTTTGAGACCAGCCTTGGCAACTTAACAAAACCCTGTCTCAAAAAAACATTTTACAAAAGGGTTGGGGATGTAGCTCAGTGATAGAGCATTTATCTGGCATGTAAAAATCCCTGGGTTTGTTCACACTACCAGGAAAAAAAATCAAATCTGAGACATTGTTCTTTTAGGATTGTGTAACTTCATTTTCCTCTGGTCTCCCGCTGTAGTCTGCTTTTGGAAAGATTTTAGAAGTTCAATTAAGAAATACTTCAGTTTTGAAAATTCATGCAACCACATAACTTGTGCTTTGGAATTCTGCTGTTTCATCATTTCTTGACTTGGCTACAGATGCACTCAGGTCAAGGTCATTTTGTATTTAGCAAAGTTGGACTATTTCACAGAGACTCTTATGTTCTTTCTGAACATTTGTCTGAGCTGGGCTATGCTACCATTCATTTCCCTCCGTCAAGCTGAATGAAATATATTTATTTAATGGATGGCATGTTATAGAACAAAATGGTCTTATTGTTTTCAAATACCGTGGCACTATCATTATTTACTTTTTTTTTTCATTTACATAGTTATTTTCCCAGTGGAAACAGATGTTATAATCTCCCTTGGTTGAGAAGGTATATGATTACATTAGTTTGTAAGGCTGCCTTAACAAAGTACCACAGACTGTGTGGCTTCATGAACAGAAATCTGCTCCTCACAGTCCTGGAGGTGCCAGCAGGGTTGGTTTCTTCTGAGGACTCTTGGCTTGTAGTAGATGGTCCTTCTCTTGCTGCCTCTTCATATGATCTTTTTTCGGTGTAGGTGCCACTTGGGACTCTGTAAAAAATTTCCTTCTTTTTTCCCTTTCTTTCTTTCTTTCTTTCTTTCTTTCTTTCTTTCTTTCTTTCTTTCTTTCTTTCTCTCTTTCTCTATCTCCCTCCCTCCCTCTCTCTCTCTTTTTTTTTTTTTTTTTCCTTTTTAGTACCAGGGATTGAATCCAGGGGTGCTTAAACACTGAGCCAATCCCCAGCCCTTTTTGATTTTTATTTTGAGACAGAGTCTCATTAAGGTGCTTAGGGTCTTGAAAAGTTGCTGAGGCTGGCTTTGAATTTACGATCATCCTGCCTCAATCCCCTGAGTCACTGGGATTACAGGCATGTGCCACTGCACCAGGCCCAAATTTCCTTATGAGGGGACCAGCTAGAATGTATCAGATTTCACTTTAATGCCTAGTTTAACTTAATCACTTCTTTAATGACCTTACCTTCAATGGCAGGAAGGTACTGGGAGGTGGTTAGGACATCGACATATGAATTTAGGAGGGAGACACAACTCAGCTCACAACGTAAATTAAATATTTCGCTTTGATTCTTATGAAAAAGTCAGTACTGACTTTAGTAGATTTAAGCTTTCTCCATAGCTTCATTTTCACTTGTCTTTTGATCAGAAAGGAACCAACTTTTCCCTCTTCCATGAGGAAAAGGGACGTAAACATTTCTTTCTGGGAGGTGCCACAGATATTGCAGCATTTCTCAATCTTTTGCTAACCCAGCATTTGAAGGGATAGCACATACCCACCACAAACAAAGGGCTTGAGCTGAGGAATCCCATAGAATCGGATACAAACCTTCTGTCTATACTTTTCTCAAAAGCTGTGTCTTTGTCTAGTGTCTTATCCTCAGTAAGGATACAGTCTAAGCTACTTTAACAGAAAGTTCTAAACAATACTGTAGCTTCAGAAAAAAAGGCTTTTTATTTTTCTGTCTCCTGTAACAGTCTACACTGTTATAGCGGCACAAGGTGGATGGACAACTCACTTCATCCTCAGGATATAGCTTTTACCTCTGGGCCTATGATAACTGCTCTACCTCTTGCCTTCACATCTGCATCTCATCTAGTGGGAATGAAAAAAGAAATAACAAAAATACACATTCATTTTTTTAAAGGCAAGACTTGGTATATAAGATCACTTATATCCTATTATCAAAACATAACATAGTCATACCTGCTTGGAAAGATGATGGAGAAAAGTAATCTGTAACTAAATGGTCATAGGGACAGCTAAAATATAGGGGTTTCATTATTGAAAGAAGAGCTTAATAATGACTATGGTTGTATGTCTTAGTTTGCTTTCCTGCAAAGCAGAACCTAAGGCAAGGACTTGGATCTAGGTAGTTTATTTGCATTTAGCTGTTAACTGATGATATTGATCCTGGGCAGGAAAAGTGAGAGATCAGGAAGACTGAGACAAGGAAGGGAGAAAGCTAATAAGGAAAGTGTTCTTCAGCTGGAAACCACCATGGAAAAATGAGGCCCAGTTGCTCTGGGTGTCATCAGTAGAACTACATAGATTGTGTCTCAGAATTGCCCCACTGAGGGACAAGGAGACTGGGCATTTATCCACTGATGTCCATCTCCAATTACTTATTAACTCCCCCCCCCCCCCCACCACCAACGCTTCAGCCTGTGCCCCTGCTCAGGCACTGTGAGTTTCCATGTTGCTGGAGAATTCCCCAAGGGACACTACAGTGCTCACAGGAAATGGTGTAGTTGCCACCTGAATGCAGCTGTCCACATTAGTGGCACTAATGTCAGGTGGGCTAGGGAATGGACACCAGGCATATTAGGCCTCTCCTTCTGAGTAGAACTAACCCTCTGACCTGAGTAGAACTAACCTGGGCCACACCCTATAATAAGCATACTGGGGCTTGTGTCCTAGGGTTGGGTGGGGATTGGGGAAATGTTTATAAAGCAACTAAGCCAGAACCTGGCAAGTGGTAGGTGCTCCATAAATATTAGTTTTCCTTTTCTCTGCTTCCTCCCCATATCACAATGCATGTCTTATCATTTTTTTTTTTTTTTTTTTTTTTTTTTTTTTTTGGTGGTACCTGGGATTGAACTCAGGGGCACTTGACCACTGGGTCACATCCCCAGCCCTTTTTTTGTATTTTATTTAGAGACAGGGTCTCACTGAGTTGCTAAGTGCCTTGCTAAGTGCCTCACCATTGCTGAGGCTGGCTTTGAACTCGCGATCCTCCTGCCTCAGCCTCCCAAAGTGCTGGGATTACAGGCGTGCGCCACCGTGCCTGGCTTGCCTTATCATTTTAACAATTAAATTTATTCTGTGAACATAAAGGGTCCTCACTGAGTTTTTCAACTCTTCTATAAATTTAATACGTCAAATTTCAAAATAATAGAAAAAAATCTGCACATCACAGTTCATTGATGTAACATGAAATATTTATTTCAGATTCTGTGACCAGTAAATGACAGGAACAGATGTAAAGGTGAAGAGTTTCATGGATCATGAGAAAGAAAGTCCACATTTATAGTGATAAATGTGTTCTTTAATGCCTCTGCCATGTCCATAGCGTAATGTTTTGTGTTATATGCACTTTAATTTCTTTAACATACCCACTGTCTGGTAACTAAATGCACTAAAAATTTAACTATTAAGAAAATGTGCCAGGACTTCAGGAAGTGTCTAGGTGTATGAGTGCTGGCAGAAGAGGTGCCATTCCAACTCACGCTCATTCTTGAGTTCCTCAAGTGTGCCTAGATGAGAAAACACTGTACTAGAGATTGTGACCAAGACATGGTCCCTGTCTTCAAAAATTTTCTGTCTGTATAATTTGGGTTGATTTACGATAGCAGAAAAATTACAAGAGCTATAAAGTGTTCCTGCTGCTGTAAGGTTTGTGTACAGTAGCGATGTGGGCTCATGTGGGGTCTGAAAGGAGGAATTGAATGATATACAAACTGTTGTGTTTATTAGGGAAATAGGATGTTTACACATCTCCAAGAATCTCCTTACAGATGTTATTTAAAATTTTATTTTTTAAAAATAGCATTCTTTAAAAATTTACTTATCTTTGGTATATAGTTTTATGAGTTTTAGCACAGTTATAGATTTATGTATCATCACCAAAATCAGAATACAGAACATTTCCATTACCTCAAGTCTCTTCCTTACCATCTGGTGATAGTCATATCTCCCCTAATTCTTAACAACTATCTATCTGGTCTTCATTTCTGCAATTGTGTTGTTACAAAAATGTCATAAAAATGGAGTTGTAAAATATGTCATCTTTTGAGACTGGCTTTGTACACTCAAACAAAATGCTTTAGATGCGAGCTGGGTGCGGTGGCGGACGCCTGTAATCCCAGCACTTTGGGAGGCTGAGACAGGAGGATCACGAGTTCGAAGCCAGCCTCAGCAATGGTGAGGCACTTAGCAACTCAGTGAGACCCTGTCTCTAAATAAAATACAAAAAAGTGCTGGTGATGTGGCCCAGTGGTCGAGTGCCCCTGAGTTCAATCCCTGGTACCACAAAAAAAAAAAAAAAAAGCTTTAGATGTTATTGACAGCTTTTTATTGCTGAGTATATTCTAGTTTGTGGATGTACTTTGTTTATCTATCCATCCACTGAAGGATATTTGAATTGATTCCAGTTTATGGCAATTATGAGCCAACATGCTACAAATCAGATTACTAATTAATCACAGGAGTAAAAAGACATGCCTTCAAGTGAAGAAGTTTAGCATTGATAATAATAGCACAAATTAACATCATGGGCCACCAGATGGCATGTACCAAAAAGGGCACGATGTCATTTCTGTACTATTCTCGCCAAAATGCATGACCTGTAGTTAAGCATGAGGAAATTATCAGACAAACCCAAGGCAAGAGCCATTCTATAAAACAAGTGACCGATACTTTATAAATATGACAATGCTATGAAAGACAAAGAAAGAATGGGGAACTGTTCCTGGTGAAAAAAGACTAAGGACACATGGCAACCAAATGTAATGTGTGGTCTTGGATGGGAAAAATATTACTACTGAGGACATTATTGAGAAATATATAAACATGCATGTGTGTATATGTATCAGTAAATTTATATAAAATTATACATATATACATATATGCATATGTGTATACACACACACACACACATTTATAAATTTGAATTGGAAAAAAAGAGAGAAAGTATCAACAAGAAAAGCTATGTTCCTGGGAGAAAACTCCCAAGCTTTTTCCTCAGTCACAAACTGAGTTCCTCAGAAGCAGTGCTTTTCAAACCTTAGCTATATCTTTGTGTAACTAAGGTTGTACCACTATTAGTAATCTCTTTCCAAATATGGCTGCTCCTTATGTTCACAGAGAAACTCCCTACAAAAACCTTAACTCCTTAGGTGTTGTTTACTTGGACTCTGGGGAAAGTCGTATGCAGTTGAGACTGGTTTCAAATTTCTCTTTATACGTTTTATGTTTTTTCCCTTATCATCTCTCCTCTCAATAATGCATGAAGATGGGTGGGAGAGGAGTGATGGATGAGATGGGAGAGAGTAGGGTCCAGGTTCCCCCTGACCGGATGAGCCCTGGCAAAGTGTGAAGATTGAGAAGCAGAGGGAGCCCAGTAGCAAACCGTGATGACTTCTCATGTGTGTATTTCTTCCAAAATACACTAGTGATAGGTATCCCCAATGGGAAGAGGAACAATAGCACAAATTGGTCAAAGGAGAAAACAAACTGATTTGGCCTCTTGGAGGTCAGGAAATTCCAATAGAGTCCTGGGATGTTTAAATAGGACATGGTAGACCAGTCTGACCTTCTAAAGGAAGTCTTTCTGTAATGTGTAGGGTGGATGGGAGAGCCTGGAGGCAGAGGGCCAGTTCTGAGGTGATTGCAGTGACCGAAACATGAGATGATGAAGGCTGGGATTAAGGTAGAGTTAGTATGGAGGAGCAGGAAAAAAAGGTGTCAAAAGAGATAGAGAAGGATATGGGAAAGAAAAAGAAGCAAGAGAGTCAACGAAGGTAAATGGAAGAGAGTGGAATGACAAGCGAGTAAAAAAGGATGGAGATTGATGAAAGGGACAGGGATATGTTTGTTTTCACAACATGTGCTTTAAAATGTGGAAAATTTAAGTAACATGAAACTTTTTAACCAGAAAATATACTTAAAGTAGAACAGAAAAGAGGATGAGGATGGTGGCAACTTAGGTCAGCATGAAACATTGACAAAATAGAAGGTCACAAGACACTAACGTCAAATGTTGATTTTTGCACAAGATGGGCCTTAGAGTGTGCAGGTTAACCCTTCAATTTGTTCTCTTGAGTCTCCCTTCTTGACCAAATATTCTACTTCAGAATAAGTATAGGATTTAAATGTAGAAGATTATAAGTAGAATTTTAATCTAAATTGGCTTTCCTGAAAATATAATATGCACAAGATTTTATGTGGGTATTTGGTTTTAAAAGCACTGAAAGGTCATCATTATTAAAAGAAAAATTTTAAAGCTTTTCTTTCTTACTAAAGAAATGTGAGTCTTATTAAACTTTAAAATACTAAAACAATCCATTTTTGGTTTAGCAATATCTGTACAATGGCTCCTTTAAACCACCTAAAAAAATAAAACCTTAAGAGAAAGACTTTCAATGTTATAAACAAGTTGCCAGAAAGTTAGAAATAATTCTTGTTTACCATTTTTCCAGATATACAATCTAACAATTTGCAACCTCTACTTGTATCATTTCCTCCACTTACGATATGTATTATTAGTTTTTCCTGAACCATGTACGAATTGCAGTTATCATGTCTTTTTATTTCTAAATTCTTCAATGTATATTTCCTAATGAATAGAACATGATCTTATATAAACAACCACAATCCAATATCTCATTTTGGAAGTTTAATACCATTGCCTAACATACTGCTGGTATTCAAATTTTGCCAATTGTCCAATTATGTCCTTACAGCCCCCCCATCTGCCTCCAATGTCCAATCCAGGGTCACACATTATATTTAGTTTTTTTTTTTTTTATGTCACTTTTGCACTCTGTATTAGTTATCTACTATGGCATCAGAATTACTTCAAAGCTAAAGCTCATTAAAAACAGACATTTGTTGTCTCACAGATTTTTTTTTCCAGGGCTGAGAGTTGAACCCAAGGTCTTGTGCATGCTAGGGAAGGGGTATCACTGTGTAACAATTCCAACCCTGACTCACATTTTTTGTTGGACAGGAACCCAGGAGCTACTTAACTTGGTGCCTCTGTTTAAGATCCTTCAATGGTTGCAACTAAAGGGCTAGGTAAGGGTCAGTCTCATCTGAAGGCTTGACTGGGGAAAGATCCAGTTCCAAGATCACTTGGGACTTTTGACAGCATTCAGTCATTTATGGGCTGCTGAATTGAGGGCCTCAGTTTTTCATTAGCTGTCTGTTGGAAGCCTTCCTCAGGTCCTTGACTTTTGTACCTAGGGTAGCTTGTATGGTGAGCAGCTGCCACATGGTAGCTGACTTCCATCAGACTAAGTGAGAGTGAGACTCTGAGCAAGACAAAAATAGAGTCTTTTTGAAAACTAATATTGAAAGTGGCATTCATTACTATTGTTGTAGTCTATCCGTTAGTATTGGGTCACTAGTTCCAGCCCACACTCCAGGGAAGAAACTGTCAGAGGGTGAAAATACCAGGAGCCGGAGATTATTGAGGCAATTTTAGAGGATGTCTACCCTGGTCTTTTTAATGTGGAAGAATCTGTCTTAGTCTTTCATTACATTGAAGGGTATAGGTAGCTATTTTATAGAATTCCCCTTGATAGTGGGGTGCAGTGGTGCATGCCTGTAATCCCAGCACTTGGGAGGCTGAAGCAGGAGGATCTTGAGTTCAAAGCCAGCCTCAGCAATGGTGAGGCACTTAGCAACTCAGTGAGACCTTGTCTCTAATAAAATACAAAAAAGGGCTGGGGATGTGGCCCAGTGGTCGAGTGGCCCTGAGTTCAATCCCCGGTACCAAAAAAGAAAGAATTTCCCTTGATATGGTTTGTATTATGTTTCCCCAGAATTAAATTTGTGTCACAGATTTTTGGCAGGAATATCATAGAATTGATACTGTGTCATTCTTAGTGTGTCTTATTAGAATTCACATGATACTGGTTTGTCTTGTTGATGTAAAATTGAATCACTTGATTCAAGTGGTGAACACCAAATTTCTCAATAATAAATTTATATTTTCTCTTTGCAATTGGAGATTATTACGTTTTTCAGTTCTGAAATTGCCACTTGATTTATAAAATATTTTCAATTTCTCTGATGAAATTTCCTTTCCTTTCTTCAACTAATAGTATCTTTTCCTTTACTTCATCAAGCATAGCTATAATAGTTATTTAAAGTCTTTCACAATTATGACATCCATTTTAGGATTGAGACTTTCAATTTTTTTCCCCTTGAGAAGTGATCACTTTATCCTGATTCTTCACGTGTTAAGAAATTTTGATCTATATCCAGGCATCATTGTGAATGTTATATTATGAAGAATTTAGCTTCGGTTATATTCATTCAAAGAGTACTGATTTTTTTTTGGCACCTGGGATTGAACTCAGGAGCACTCGACCACTGGGCCATATCCCCAGCCCTTTTTCGTATTTTTTATTAGAGATAGGGTCTCATTGAGTTGCTAAGTACCTCGCCACTGCTGAGGCTGGCTTTGAACTCACGATTCTCCTGTCTCAGCCACCGTGACTGGCTGAGTACTGATGTTTTTGTTGTAAAAAGAAATTAATTTTATTGGTCTTAAAATATAAGCTCTGTTCTACCTGTGGGAATTGTCAGTGAAAATCTTGACAGTAAGTCTTCAGATTTTTCATAGCTTCGGCTGTAAGCTTTTTGGAGTTGGAATCGTGTGTGTGTATGTGTGTGTGTGTGTGCGTGTGTGTGTGTGTGTGTGTCTGTCTGTCTGTGTGTGTGTGTGTGTGTGTTTGAGGCCAAGCATCAGTGTGGATAGGCTCACACCAGAATTGGGGGTACTGTCCTTAAGTTTTCTCCCCTTTGGAATTCTGGCTTGCTCTCTGTGGGCTCTAGTTACCTGGGCTTAAACTCTTGCATGCTCAGGCCAGAAATCCAGTATGTAGAGAAATCATTTGAAATTATGTAAATAATCTCTCTGAATTCTCGAATTTTTATCCATTAATAATTCCTTAGATGATTCTTGCATGAGTCAATTATGACAGTCGTTGCAAAATAGTGATTTCTGTGCGTATTGTTCCTTGTTTATTAGCTATCATTGAGATTAAAAAAGGGTTTTCTTTTACCCTCATTTATTTATTTTTGTGTTTATTATCAATAAGTCTTCATGGATTTAACTGTGTACTGAATGATTTATTTCATTAAACCATCTTATTTTATAATTTTGACATCTTCATTAAATTTATATAGTTTTGCAGTCTATCTTACATGATTACTAGGAAGTAAAAGGATTACTCATATAACCACCTAAGATTCCTAAAATTATAAGAGAGACTAGAAATCAATAATATCTAGGTTCAATTCTTTCTTATACTCACATTTATTCTTTGATAATTTTCCTCAAAAAATAAAAAAAAAATTGTTATGAATTTCCCACTGAATGACCATGTAACTTAGCAAATTTTTATCAACAGTATTTGGGCTTTTGAACTAAGAATTTACTCATAGATTTGGTAGTTTTAATACTGAACAGTAAGGTAGCATCATTTATAATAAAATCATTGTGTGCTTTTTCTTAAATTTATTCTAATTTGTTGTACATGATAGTCATATGTATTTCAATTCATAATACAGATGTAGAGCACAATTTTTCATGTCTCTGGTTGTACATAAAGTAGAGTCACACCATTGGTGTCTTCATACATATACTTAGGGTAATGACATCCATCTCATTTCACGGTCATTCTAACTCCCATTCCCCCTCCCAACCTCTCCCTCTCCTTTGCCCTATCTATAGTTCCTCCATTCCTCCTATGCTCCTGCCATCCCCATTATGGATCAGCATCCTCATATCAGAGAAAATATTCGGCATTTGGTTTTATGGGATTGGCTTACTTCACTTAGCATAATTTTCTCTAACTCCATCCATTTACCTGCAAATGCTATGATTTTAGTCTCTTTGACTGCTGAGTAATGTTCCATTGTGTATGTATACCAAAGTTTCCTTAACCATTCATCTATTGATGGGCATCTGGGTTGTTTCCACAATTCAGCTATTATGAGTTGTGCTGCTATAAACATTGATGTGGCTGTGTCCCTGTAGTATGCTGTTTTTAAGTCCTTTGGGTATAAACTGAAGAGTGGGATAGCTGGGTCAAGTGGTGATTCCATTCCAAGTTTTCCAAGGAATATCCATTCTGCTTTCTATACTGGTTGCATCAATTTGCAGCCCCACCCGCAATGTATGAGTGTGCCTTTTTCCACACATCCTCGCCAACACTTATTGTTGTTTGTATTCTTAATAACTGCTATTCTGACTGGAGTGAGATGAAATCTTAGGGTAGTTTTGCTTTGCATTTCTCTAATTGCTAGAGATGTCAAACATTTTTTTAATATTTTTGTTGATTGGTTGTATATCATCTTCTGAGAAGTGTCTGTTTAGTTCCTTGGCCCATTTATTGATTGGGTTATTTGTTTTATTGGTGTCAAGATTTTTGAGTTCTTTATAAATCCTAGAGATTAGTGCTCTATCTGATGTGTGTGTGGTAAAAATTTGCTTCTATTCTGTAGGCTCTCTATTCACCTCACTGATTGTTTCTTTTGCTGAGAAGAAACTTTTAAATTTGAATTCATCCCATTTATTGATTCTTAATTTTATTTCTTGCACTATAGGAGTCTCATTAAGGAAATCGGCCTAATCTGACATGATGAAGATTTGAGCCTACTTTTTATTCTATTAGGCACAGGGTCTCTGGCTCCTTGATCCACTTTGAGTTGAGTTTTGTGCATGGTGAGAGATAGAGGCTTAATTTCATTTTTCTGAATTACATTTATTGATTTCTGTTTGTTGAACCAACTTTGCATCCATAGTATGAACCCCACTTGATTGTGGTGTACTATATTTTTGATGTGTTTTTGTATTCAATTTGCCAGAATTTTATTGAGAATTTTTGCATTTAAGTTCATTAGAGATATTGGTCTGAAGTTTTCTTTCTCTGATGTGTTTGTCTGGTATTGGAATCAGGGTGATATTGGCCTCATAGAATGAGTTTGGAAGTGTTCCCTCTTTTTGTATTTTGTGAAATAATTTGAGGAGTATTGGTATTGTTTTTCTTTGAAGGTCTTGTAGAACTCAGCTCTGTATCCATCTGGTCCCGGGCTTTTCTTGGTTGGTAGGCTTCTGATAGTGTCTTCTATTTCATTGCTCGAAACTGATCTGTTTAACTTGTGTGTATCATTGTGATTCAGTTTGGGCAAATCATATGACTCTAGAAATTTGTCAATGCCTTTGATGTTTTCTGTTTTATTGGAGTACAAATTTTCAAAATAATTTCTAATCATCTTTTGTATTTCTGTAGTGTCCATTGTGATATTTCCTTTTTCTTCATGGATGTTAGTAATTTGAGTTATCTCTTTCTTTCTCTTCGTAAGCATGGCTAAGGGTTTATCAATTTTATTTATTTTTTCAAAGAACCAACTTTTTGTTTTGTCAATTTTTTTCAATTGTTTCTTTTGCTTCAATTTCATTGATTTCAGCTCTGATTTTAATTATTTCCTGACTTCTACTGATGTTTGTTCAATAGCATATTATTTAGTCTTCAGGTGTTGGAGTAGCTTTTAGTTCTTATTTTATCATTGATTTCTAATTGCATTCCATTATAATCTGATAAAATGCAGCGTACTAACTCTACTTTTTGTATTTGCTAAGAGTTGCTTTGTGGCATAATGTATGGTCTATTTTAGAGAAAGATCCATGTGCTCCTGAGAAGAAAGTGCATTCACTTGTTGAAGGATGAAATATTCTATATATGTCAGTTAAGTTTTATTATTGAGTTCTATAGTTTATTTCTTTAGCTTTTGTTTGGAAGATCTATCCAGTGGTGAAAGAGGTATGTGAAAGTCATCCAGAATTATTGTGTTGTGGTCTATTTGGCTCTTGAACTTAAGAAGAGTTTGTTTGATGAATGTAGATCCTCCATTGTTTGGGGCATATACATTTATAATTGTTATGTCTTGTTGAGGTATGGTTCCCTTAAGTACTATGAAATGTCCATCTTTATCCCTTTTGATTAACTTTGACTTGAAGTCTACTTTATTTGATATGAGAAAGGAAAATCCTGTTTGTTTCTGCAGTCCATTTGAGTGGTATGTTTTTTCCCAATCTCTCACCTTCAGTCTGTAGATTTCTTTTCCAATGAGATCAGTCTCTTGAAGGCAGCATATTGTTGGGTCTCTTTTAAAATTTAATCTGCCAGTCTGTGTCTTTTTTTTTTTTTTTTTTTTTTGGTACCGGGGATTGAACTCAGGGGCACTCGACCACTGGGCCACATCCCCAGCCCTTTTTTGTATTTTTATTTAGAGACAGGATCTCACTGAGTTGCTAAGTGCCTAGCCATTGCTGAGGCTGGCTTTGAACTCGCGATCCTCCTGTCTCAGCCTCCTAAGTGCTGGGATTACAGGCAGTCTATGTCTTTTGATGGGTGGTTTAGACCATTAACATTCAGGGTTATTATTGAGACATGATTTGTTTTCCCAGTCACTTTTGTTTACCTTTGGTATTTAACTTGACTTGGTTTCTCCTTTGATTGATTTTTCCTTTAGTGTAATACCTCCCTTTGCTGATTTTCATTGTTGTTTTTCATTTGCTCCTCATGGAATATTTTGCCGAGGATGTTCTATAGTGCAAGCTTTCTAGTTGTAAATTCTTTTAACTTTTGTTTATCATGGAAGTCTTTTATTTCATCATCAAATCTAAAGTTTAATTTTGCTGGATATATGATTCTTTTCTTTCATAGCTTGGGATATGTTGTTACATGATGATCTAGCTTTCAGGGTCTGGGTTGAAAAATCTGCAGATACCCTAATTGGTTTCCCCCTATACGTAATCTGATTCCTTTCTCTTGTGGCTTTTAAAATTCTCTCCTTATTCTGTATGCTAGGCATTTTCATTATAATGTGCCTTGGTGTGTATCTGTTGTGATTTTGTACATTGGTATCCTGTAAGCCTCTTGTATTTGATTTCCAATTCATTCTTTATGTTTGGAAAATTTTCTATAATTATTTCATTGAATATATTGTTCATTCCTTTGGTTTGTAACTCTATGCCTTCCTCTATCTCAATAATTCTTAAATTTGGTCTTTTGATGTTATCCCATATTCTTCAATGTTCTGCTCATGGTTTCTTACCATATTCACTGTGTGGTCAACATTCTTTTCAAGATTATATATTTTGTTTTCATTGTCTGAGGGCCTGTCTTCCAAGTGATCTAATCTTTTGGTGGTGCTTTCTATTGAGTTTTTAATTTGGTTTATTGTTTCTTTCATTTCAACGATTTTTGTTTTTTTTAGAACCTCTATCTCCTTATTGAAGTAATCTTTTACTTTCTATGTTTATTTATGTAGCTCTTTATGGAAATGATCTTTTGCTGCCTATATTTGCTCTCTTATATCATTCTTTAATTCACAGAATATCTTAATTATGTAAATCCTGAACTCCTTCTCTGTCATTTCTTCTGTTGTACTGGCCTTGGATTCTAATAATGCAGTATCTTGGTTTGTTTGGGGCACTTTCTTCCCTTGTTTTTTCATGCTGTTCATGTGTCTTCCCCTCTAGCAGTGTGGGTTCAAGGTGTTACAGTTTTTACCCTATAGGCTTATGGTGTCCCTGCAGGGTTCCAATACTTCTCCTTTAATGGGGAGAACAGTGTGAACAGATCACCATGCAAACAATATACAGCCTTAAACCAAATATCTGCTATTAAGATGTTTACGGTTTTGTCACAATATACAGAAATGGTAAGTTCAATCATTATCTACAATATAAACAGTAGGTTTGCAAAAGGTCTACAGTTTCTGATGGTGGACAAAGAACTGGGGGTGAGGTGTAGGATGAGCAGTTGAGGGGGGTAGGAGGTGAGGCTATAGAGTTATTAGATCTTAGAAAGTGTGGAAGAAGAATCTAAAGAAGTTGGTTAGTAGCTGGAGAAGTGATTTTGGGGAGACAATTAAGTGGAAAGACAGTGGAGTTCAAAAACGAACAAACAGAAATATTAAGAAAAATAAAAAATGTAAAAATAGGAGATAAAAGAATATACAACACAAGGCCAGACATCCCAGTCCTCAGTAGCCTAATTCATGAAAAGTACTTGGTTTTCACAAATGTTGGGGATGTGAGGGCAGGAGAAGAGTGAGAGAGAGAAAAGAGAGAGAGAAGGAGAGAGAGAGGAAGGAAAAAATAAATCTGGAAGGAAGATACAAGGATCCTTTTTTGCTGGAGATCAGTATTTTTTCTGCTTCCCTTCTCGTCCAATAGGTGGGGTTGTCTGTTGTTTGCTGGTATCTCCACCCTCAGGATGGTGAAGGTTATTAGAGTGGGAGGGCTGGTCGTGGAGACGGAACTCCTAGATGTGGGGTATAGCACTTGCGGCTCCCTAATGGAGAGACTGCGCCCCAAGGATCTCCTTTGGGGCCTGCTCATGTGATGTGGGCGCCTGGTCTCATCTCCTTATATCACCTGTAGACTCACAATTCCTGGTCTCTAATTTAGTCTCTAAACAGTATCTCACTCACCCCCTCCTTTTCTACCTCCCAATCAGGAAACTTTCTCTTGGAAGGTCTTGTGGGCTGCGCTTTGGGGGCTGTGCACTGGTCTTGGATTGCTGTTTTGTATTGGGCAGTTCAGAACCTGGTTTTGCGAGCTACTGACCTGTGGTGTAGCCCCAAGCACCGTGCCAGGTTAGCAACTGCTGGGGAAATGGGGAAGTTGAGGACTAAAGTTACCTTGATATTGCTTCTAAGCCCTAGCTGGTGTTCCAAGCTGGGGATTGCCCCAACTAAAGATGGCGACAAAGGTGTCCCAAGATGGAGGAGCTGCTTTCAGCGATGGGGTGTCAGGTGAGGCTGGGCAGTGGCTTTGGGCGACATGCTCAGAGATTCAGCTCTGTATCGTGCCATGTTGTGGCTGGTGGCTGTCTCCAGACTCTGTGCAGTGTTCCCAGATTCAGGCTACCATGTGTAGGGGACTGTGGCAGTCGTTGCAATATCCCAAGATGGAGGTGACCGAGGGAGCCCCACTTTGGTAAACGGGGGTCCACAAGGGAGCAGAGGCCGGGATTCCTGCGTGGGTGGGTGGCCAGGAGTCCTGCTCAGGTGCTGATGCTGGTGGTCCTGCTGGGGTTCCGGGAGGTTATGCATGGGCAAGTGGCCGGAATTTTTGCACTGAAGCTGAGGCCTGGAGATCTGCACTGGTACTTGGCCATTATTCCTGCACAGGAGCAGCTGTCAGGTAAACAGTATTCCCACTATTTGAATCCCAGGTTACAGAGCAACACAAAATGCAGCTTCCCTCTAGCCTGCCATCTTGGATCCCCCCCCTCATGTGCTTTATTCAGTCTTTTTGGTATAGTTAAATACCCACTGAAGTGACATTAGGCTATGATAATTATAAACTATTGTTTCCAATGTAACATTTACTAAATATTAACCACATTATACCTTTGGTGAGGCACTAGCAACATGCTTCATAAACCACAAACTGTCCTAGTTTGACAGGTATTATTATAAAAGGATCACAGCCAATTCTGGGTACTTATCATCACTGGGTATGACTTATAGCATTGAGATTTTTCTTCCCTTTAGGCAACTGCTAAGTCATCTGAATGCAATTTTAGGAAAATGTTTTGAGCAGTCATTATTGGGTAAAACATGTGGCTTTTGTGGCAGGATAATTTGTTGATATTAATTTGTAATTAGTTCTTATTGCTTAAAGTATTTTACCTAGTCCCCTTCTAAGAGGGTAGCCTACCTGGATTTGCATTGCTGGATCCAAAGTTGTCTGTTACCCAGTAGACTACTCCATCCAGGTTTTCTTTGCTGAAAATTAAGTTTGGAGCTGAATTGTGCAGGAAGTAGAGTGATTTCTAGGGTTAGCTGAGGTAGAAGTGGGCTGAGAGAGGTATTTGGAAATTTGGCGGATTCCATAACCTGTTCCCATTTGGTGCTCTTGGGTAGTAGCAAGACTTCTAATCTTATACCTGAGATCTTTGCAGTGAAATCCTCAACCGTAATATCTTCATGGTGACTGTATGGAAGATACAACAGATACTTAAAAGCACCTGTTATTCAAGCTTCATGCCCTCAGGTTCTGAAGACCATGACAGTGATATAAAAAGGTATGCTACTGATGTGATGAGAAGACTTGCTCTGTTTGTCTGTAGCTCCAGGTCTACTAATAAGCTGAGATTGCTATAGCATTGAAGTCACTAGTAATCTCAGTTAACTGGGATGGTAAATGCTTCCCTAGTAGGCAGGTAAATTTAGTCATTGGGAAGATATTCCTTGAGAAGATTTAAAATGAATTATAAAAATATTTAAGAGAACAAAGCCATATGATTAATATTTTGTATTAAAAAATCTAACACTTGTTATTTTTATATAATTATAATACTTAAGAAACTTTAGAAATACATTATTAATAAACATATTAGATAATTAATATAAGTAGGAAGGCTGTGTTAAGTTAGACTACTGGGGCTGGGGTTGTGGCTCAGCGGCAGAGCACTCGCCTCGCACGTGCGCGGCCCGGGTTCGATCCTCAGCACCACGTAAACATAAATGCATTGCATTGTGTACAACTAAAGTAAATAAATAAATATTTAAAAAAAAAAAAAGTTAGACTACTGAAATATTTTAAAAGGACAGGGTATATTTAAATTTATTAATGCAGTTGAAAATGTTTGAAGATATGTATTCAAGTGTGTATGTGGGATTAAACTTCAAGAACACTTTAGTGTTCCTTTTAAGATTCACTAGACTTATGAAGAAGATCACATTTGCAAGTTGATCCTAAAAGCTTAATTTAAAAAAATAGGTATTTTGCATTCATAACTTTAATAGCTTGAACTAATCTCAGTAAGTAACCATTAGATTTTTTTTTCCCTATGTACAAAATTCACTCTTGAGGACATGGACAGCCTCAGCTGAACTCAGAGGAGGATTTATAGCAAGCTGCTTGCTCTGTAAACACATGCTTTCTATGGAAGAGAAAACTGAGTTAAATGGCTTGTGCAATATCACAGGGTTCTTCTTATTATCTGTGTTCTCTTTTGAAGCTCATCCTCAAATATTCCAATTAGTAATATTCCAAAAACATTGCATTATTTTTGCAAGTGTCAATGACTAAGTTTTTGCTCTCCAAACTTGGAATTTTTCTTTCTTATGTTCAATATTTTCTCCATAGAATACTTTTCCAACTCTCCCTACTTATCTATATAGGAATCCTTGTTTATCAGCAGAGATACCACACAATCCTGCTAGGCAATTAGCAGAAGGATCCTTTTTTTCCAAAAGACAGGAGGTTCCCAAACTCTGTCCTTGACCCCTGGGGGACTTTGAGCATTTGCCTGTCTGATCTGTGCGCTCACCTGCTGGTGTCCCGCAGCTGTGTGGTATGGTTATGAAAATCCTAGTTATCAACTTGACACCTATCCTAGGCATCTGTTACCTTTGACTTTATTCACAAATTATTCTTTTAGAGAGGGCCATGGAGGCGTCTATGAACAAAGACTATGCAAAGTGAAACAATAACATTTTTTATCAATAACATTTTAAATCAATAGACTTTGTGCAAGTTCAGAGATTCCCAAACTCTTTTTGGTTCATGGTACCATTAATTTCTTACTAATCTTCTCACAACACTCCCAGGCAAAACAACAGCAAACCTGAAATGAAACTAAACTTCCTGGAGAGGTGGTACAACGCCTGTAATCCCAGTGGCTAGGGAAGCTGAGGCAGGAGGATCCCAAGTTGAAAGCCAGCCTCAGAAACTTAGTGAGGCCCTAAGCAACTTAATAACACCATGTCTCAAAATAAAAATTAAAAAGGGCTGAGGATGTGGCTCAGTGGTTAAGTGCCCCTGGATTCAATCCCTGGTACAAAAAAAAAAAAAAAAAAAAAAAAAAAAAAAAAAAAAAATCCTAGCAACTCAAGAGGCAGAAGCAGGAGGATTACAAGCTTGAAGCCAGCATTGGCAAATTTGTGAGATCCTGTCTCAAAACAAAAAGTTAAAAGGACTGGGGATGTAACTCAGTGGTAGAGAACCCCGGGTTTGATCCCCAGTACAAGACAACAACAACAAACCCCAAACTAAAAACAAACCCCCCAAAACCACACTGTTTTATTTATTAAAATATTGGGTTGAAAGTATTATGTTTTAATACCTTAATTATTTATATTTTAATAATCAAGAAGCTTTTTATAAAGCAGATATATATGTGTGTGTATGTGTATGTTTGTGTATATATATATATATATATATAGAGAGAGAGAGAGAGAGAGAGAGAGAGACTTGTAGGTACTTGGTTTCACTCTTGATGCATGTCCACCTTCACCTACCTGGGATTCAGACTGGAACTGCAACTCTCATTTCCTGATTGGATAAGACTGAACCTCCCCATTCTCTCTGTGGCACACAGGGCACCTCAGGGCACAGCGTGGCAATGCAGGTCTAGGTGAAGGAGGATGAAAAAACGGTATTCTCTATGAGACTCCTAGCTGTCGTGTGGCCTACAGACATACTTTTCTTTTGTCTTTTTGGTATCTGAATCTCCTTCTTATGTTTGGAAAACCTGTACTATTTGTGTCTTTCTGGGAGTAGAGCTCAACTTCCACTGTGGAATCTAAAGGGACTTGAAATCTATTTCCCAACCTCCCTTGACGCTCAGATTTAGACCCAGGATGTAGCCGTGGCCATCAGAACAGTGAGTCTTAGACTGGGAGTCAGAAGCAAGCTGTAAGCAAAGGGTCAGGAATGACGGGGAGACCTCTTTGGATAGGGGTGTTGGCATACATGCTGGTGACTGAAGCAATGTTGGGCTGGTGTCAATGTTGGCAGTGTGGATGGTCTCAGTAGTGGACCTAATTTGCTTGGATGTCCTTTCTGGACTGGTTCTGTGACTGGATTTGGTCTATGGTTTTGGTTGTTTGGCTTTCCCTCTTTAATGCCCATTCAGAACTTGCTTCTCTAGTCTTCCTGAAGATACGTACAGCCAGGTGTCCTTCCAATAATTTCCTTTCTCTGTTTAACTCAACCCCACTACTCTTAAAGATGGGACAAATAAAAAGGAATATTGCTTAAAGATCTCCAATATCAGAAGAATGGCAAGATTCTAGAGGTCATGTTGGACTGACTTCACCAGATGAAATGAGGATCTGAGAAAGCTTTGGGCTGTGCCTTAGGAAGCTCAGACAGTAAATAATTATCAGTGGAGAACCTTCCCTCAAAGGCTGACAAAGTTATAAAAGGAGGGTATAGATAGTGTGGACAGATTTAAAAGGAGAAAACTTGAAAGTTTAGCCAAGAATGCATCAGGCCCACTTCCATGACTCTCAATCCGATACGTTTGCATAAAGTATGTAAGGTTGTGAAGTACATGTTATGTGGATAATGCTCAGAAAATGTGAACACCCCCAGGAAAGGTAGGACAATATTCAGTAGAAACCAGGTTTGAGATCTGCATTAAGCTAATAAGAAGGTCATAAAATCCAAACTGGGGAAATATGTTTGAACAGGTTTTGTTTGGAATACAGATATTTTTGGCATTCCCAGAAATCATTAAATCATTAAATGCCTATAGTGTACATTCTGTAAGGCTAAATATAGAAGAGTGTGTTAGGAAACAAATAAGTGATTATCTCAGAAAACAAAGGGAAAGGAATGCAGAGTGCACCTGTACCAACTTGAAAAACAAGTAAAATGTCTGAAACTCAGGTGGGGCTGTAGAAAAGAAGAAAGGAACCATACCAGGAAGTGGAACCCTAGTGGTACAAGTGAAGAAAAAGTTGTGGCAGAAAGAATTTTCCTGCAGTCTTGAAGTAACACGAGTTCCTCAAGATGAAATAGATTTGAAGGTGCGCCTCACAGAACACATTATTTTTCTCTGACTTCAGCAGAATAGAATAAGACATGTGTTTTTAGCCTACACATTCTGTAAAATAAACTGAACCCTTGTTGTTTAAACTCACAGGTTGTTTAGCCTACATGGTAAGAGGCAGCTTCAGATCTGATTCATTTCATCCCTTGGTAAATGAAATCATGATGTCACATACACATGCCATCATTAGGTACACAGGCTTGTGGGAGTTCCATGCGCTTAGGAAAGAATTGTGGTGCAAGTGTTTGGCTCAAAACCTCTCAAATATTAGGAAACATTATAATTTATATTACCTATTCTAAAATAATTATGGATTCCAGCAATGCTTTTAAAAGCACACGGGTAGTTTTAATGTGCAATCTTATCAGTTCTCAAAACTTAGTTTAAAAACAATTGCCTAAGTTGTTCTAATTATGCTTTGGGATTCCAACCTATCCACCCATCTTGTTGACCTACATGCTCTATGTAAATTGTCTCATGTGTATTTTTGTTTTTAAATCAAGTCTTTGTATACCAACTCTTTCTATCCTGGGAAGAAGGTAGTTTTGCTCAGATAAGGAAATGCTTACTTGGTTTCTGTACTAGGAGAATAGAGCACTTTTACGCTGTTGAAATTGGGTTTGATGGATGGAAAGTCCGGGGCGAAGAAATAACTGCTTGACTCTGGGTCAAGATTCAATTAGTGGACTCATTTTTTCTTTCTAGAATGGTCAATGAAAGAAGTTATAAAGTTGAGAGAGTCCAAACAGAAGAATGAGAAGTTATACTCCAGTTATGTATGATGTGTCCAAATGCATTCTACTGCCATGTATAACTAATTAGAACAAGTAAAAAAAAAAAAGTTGAGAGAACCAGTGGAAGTTAAAGGGTGTACTCATGCCATGAGTACACCCCAATATTGGTATTTAACAAAATAAGTTTTCAGAGAAAGATTCATATCCCTTCAGCAAATGGACTGGGGGTTACCAGAGTCCTTCACATCTGATACCATTTCCTAGTATTTCTTCCCACATATCCTAAGGAACCACCCTGTGGAGTTCCTCATATTTGTCTTTCTACATGAAGATTTTTTGTGATTTTTTTCCTTTGTCATATTTCTTTAGCAATATCCTTTTTTTTTTTTTTTTTTTTTTTTTTTTTTGGTAGTGCTGGAGATGAAACCCAGGTCCTTGTATAAGGCAAGCACTCTACCACTCAGCTACATGGCAAGCCCTTCTTCCTGTAGAGCACAGTTATTTGTCCTGCCGTTCATTCTCCACAGCCCCACAGCACTTGGATCATAACCCTGGGAAGGCACAGGGTCTGCGTTATGGTGCGGTTTCTGTTTCTGCCTTTTACTTTTGCTCTGTACTCAGATTTTTCGTGGTGGGATCTGTTGCTCAGTCATCTTTGTTCTTACCACATTGCAGGGACACTCAGTTCTTAATAAAGTTTAATTGAATCCCATACATTATGTTTGGTCAGGCTCGTTGTCTAGAATGTTTTAATTCAGAATGCATAGGTTTGTCTTGATTTTTGCTTTCAGAGCAGTGTATTATATGAGACAGTCCACTCACTGAATGTTTTCTCTATAAAAGAATTACATTTTTTCTAGATGATTCAGAGATGCTTTTTAGTCTTATAGCCGTAGTTTGTAATCCAAGCCTTTCAGTGTCACCTTGGGCAAGTTATGCAATCTTTCTGTTAAATGAAGAAATTTCTTCCAAACTCAGAAAGTGGTTGTGAAGATTGTTTTTAGTCCATTTTATAGTGCTATTAAAAAATGCCTTTTTTTAATAGCACTATACTTTCTCAGGAAAGAAGTTTATATGGCTCACAATTATGATGGCCAGGAAGTCCAAACAGCATGGCACCCACATATTTGGCTGGACCACAGCATTGAGGGGAAGCAAAACGGGAAACAGAAGAGTAAGCCAAAGAGACAAAGATGTGGGGTGACCCCCCCTTTATAACTCTGGCAAGAGCAAATTCATTCCTGCAAGACCCATCCCACTCGTGAGACCAGCATTAATCCATTCTTGAGGGTGGAGGCCCATCCCCTAGGTACCTTTACTAGGTCCTGCCTCAAAGTTTCCACCACCTTAGCACTACCACTTTGGGGACCAAGGTCCCAGCACATGAACCACTGGGGGACAAACCACACCCAAACCATAGCAAGAATTGAATGAAATTTTATCTGGAATAGATTTAGATTGGTTCAGTAAATAAATGTTTACTGAGCACCTGATGGATACCAGGAAGTACCCAGTAGTGGAGATGTAGAGATAATTAGGATACTGTCTCTATTCTGGGGGAAGTTACAATCTAGAAGCCTTGCCTGGTACATGATGTGGACTTAGAAACCATTTGTTCCCTTTCCTTTCTTTCTTCAGCTTATCAGTTATTTACTACAAGGATTTGAAAGGAAATAAGAAGAAAATTTTACATTTTATATTTATTTCTTGCATCATACTAATATTGAGACATGAACTTCACTTCAAGAGCAAACCTGAAAGCTTATGTCATTTCTTAATAGAGAGAGGGATGATACAATTTGGCAATAACAAGGCCAGACAAGGCCCTAGGTCAGATGGGAGTTCTGCGTTCCCAGAAATTGCCAGAAGTATGTCGTGGGAGTAACAGGTCTGCTGTTCTCTCAGCCTGAGAACAGTGTTTAATATTTCCTTATCTTATAAAGAAAGAAAACAATTCTGTTTCATTAGCAGAGGAACAAGGTAAACACAATGATTCATTGTCTTAATGCAGTAGTTTTATGTTTCTGGTAAATGTGTTTAAAAAATTGCTGAAGAGGGTTATGTTGTTATTTCCAAAACAAGCCACCTGTGTGTTTGGCCTTCAAGAAAACTGCTCACCCATTTTGAAAATTTACATTGGCCAATAAGTTCTGACACTTCCATCCTGCCCTACTGGTTTGCTTTACTTCACCCCATTTAGTACCATATCTCTATGTCAATCAACTAGTTGTGGCCATATGACACCAGATCCCCTTGCTGCAATTGAGCAGTCCAATGATTTATTCACAGAGAGGTACTTAACTACTTATAACTTTTGAATACCAAGTTGAGAAATTCAGAAAATGCTGGAATTTTTATTTTTTTTTTTTCTCTTTCCACATCTTGTTAAATTGGTGAATGTATTTGTACATAATGATGGCATTCGTTGTTACGTATTTGTACATGTACACAATATAATAATACAATTTGGCCTAAATCACTCCTCAGCACTCCCCCCACCCCAGACTTTTCTTTTAAAGCATCAAGTATCTGTCTGTGGTTCTTATGGAGTTTGGCTAAGGGTGTTAATGTAGTACATTTTATTAATAGTGAATGATGGACAACTAACCATTCAGAGAGGAAGAAGGGATTCCACACAGCAAATTATAACTCTAAAAATATTTTTTTCTCAAGACAAATGAGCCATTTAGCCAACAAACCTGGATACCTTTTACTTTTCAGGTACTTGAAATAAAATAGAGGGAAAAAAAGTTGCTAAGTTAATCAAATCTTTTGATTATTAGAGACAAACACAAAAACACACAGTCACAAAATCTTGTGGAAAGTACTTTAGTGGAGGCAAATGGAAACTGTTCCAGGAACATAGGCTGGTGTTTGAGATGCTTGGAAACATTCAGATGAAAGAGAAAAGAAGAGAATTACATGTTGGAAAAGTAGGGGAGGGTATTCTTGATAACAGAAAAAAAATCCTTCACAAGCATAGAGACATAAAGGAGTGTTCAGGGATGTCAAGAATGTATTTGAAATGTAAGAAGGACAGTGAAACTGGGAGGTTGGTTGTGCCACCTTGTTAATAGTTCTTTATGTAGTACTGAAGAGTTGGGACATTGTCCTATGTGTGGGAGCCACCAGTTGATTAGAGGCAAGATTGTGAAAGTCTTGTATTTGTATTGGCATTGGTTGATCTGCACCCTTGTCCATTGTCTCTTTGCCTGCTACAGGAGTGGGGACTTCCATCTTCTGAGCTTTAGTACCTTTCATGGTCTCCAGTTTCAGCATGTAGGATGTAGGGGCCTAGCTCTGAAACAACAAAGTATTTAGGATGTGTAGTTGGAGGAGAATATCTATAGTCTTAGTGCAAATAACACTTTAGTAAGGGACTTAATAGAGAATCCCTTTAGTAAGGGACTCACAAAATTGCTGCATTTCTATGACAGAATGAAATATGCACTGATCGCTATTTGCAATTATGAGAATTCTGTTCCTGAGCAAGATTATGAAATAAACAGTGGCACCAACATAAACTTGATTCTTTACTAGAAAGAAAACTCTGTTTACTCAGAGAATTGAAGTCACTATTTGTTACCCATTCTAGATCTGCCACATTACAAGAAGAAACTGTGGCAACCTTGTAGTAATAAATGCAAGTGAATGATGGAGGTTAGGCTAGATTCCCCAACATCTGTTCCCATATCCCCCCCATAGAGAAGCAATGGTGTAAAATGTGGAGATGACTTCAGCTCAAGAGCTGGGTGTGTCTTGTCTAAAGGAAGTGCTATGTATTTTTTTCCTTGCCAGTTCATAAAGCTGGTATGTGACCCAGTTCTAGTCAATGAGATGCAAGGAGAGTTTCCTGGAGGTGTTTAGGAAACATTTTCCCCTTTTGAAAGTGCTAGATGAGAAACCAATCTATCTCTTGCTGAATATGTATAAGGAACACCTAACTCTGACTGCTACTGGAAACCATTGTGAAACTTCAAGGTCAAGTTAGATTGAAGATCTGGGCTGAGCATGAAAACAGAAAGAAGCAAGGTTTGATGCAATGGTTGTGTCTTTCGATCGATTACTCTCAAAACCCATCCCACTTCTGGATTTCCATTTGTGGTAATTAGAACATTTCTTTAAAGTAAAATCGTTTAAATATTTTTTGTGCTCCATTTCTATTTCGTTGTCAGAAGGGTACCACTCAGCTCTGCTAGTGAAGGAGATGTAGAAGGGCTTAGGTAGCCAGGGCATAATGGCTAGTGAGGAGGTGGGGGTTTGGGCCAGAACAAAGGAGCATGGGGAAGGTCTTCTGATGAGGCCAACTTACTGCTTGAAGAAAGTGCTCATGGACACAAGTGGGGGGCCCAATCACACAGACATTTCCGTACTCATGCTCCTAAGAGTGGGAGCCAATAGAAAAACTAAAACAGATGTGTGGACAGGGTGGGGGCACCGATCAGTAATAGTGAGGAGCTAGTAGACAGGGGAGGAGATAGGGAAAGGAGGAAATTCCAGAGACAATAAAAAGAACAGGCCAAAACTCCCCCACTGGATTCCCAGCTCTGGGGCCCCTTCTCTTCAGAGAAGCAATAAATCTATTTCTTGCTTGGTATCCCTGTGTCCTGTTCTTCAATTCTTGCTGAACCGAGACCATGAACTCAGCACCCCTATATGGTAACACTAGTTCCTTCCCACAACCATCTCCTGGACTCTTAAGTCACTGTTCTATATTTATTTAGGAAATTGATGTCTGACATACATATCTTCTGTCTTCAAATTCTGCCCCAATCCATGGTCATTTCAACATCCTTGAGATGTCATATTTGGCATCCTTACACCAGGTACAATGAATTCTGCCCTAAAAACATTTACCTCTGTTCCTCTCCAACACTGATTTTTGAAGTTGCATTCCATTTTCTGACCACAAAATCCTATCCATGCTATTTCCCCTACCTATCCTGCTTCCTTCCTCCCCTTCTAAAGCCATATTTTCTTTCCTCCCTCCCCCTCTTTTGCCCTCTTACCCTGGTTTCCCATTTGTTCAGTCTCTTCCTGTTTAACTCCCCCCACTGAACGACACAGAATCTGTTTTAACATCCCGATTACCCTCTCATCAGCTCTTTCCTTTGACCTTCTGGTACTTTTGTAGTCCTTAGCTTTTAAGTGATTTGACCATTGTTTTTATATCTAGTACTTTCGGGCAGGATGTTGTTGGAGAAAAAAAGCACATAATTAGACTGAATCCACTTAAGGCTTTTGTTTTTCAACTCATGGGAACTCAAGTGTCATTTAGTATTCTTTTATATGCATCCTTTCCCCCAGTATTGATCATTCAAAACTTGTACTTACTCTTCAAACCTCTATCCATACTCTCACTCTCTCATTCTTGGCCAGATGTCTGACTTCCTGTTTCATATACAAAATAGAAGCCACCAATACAATTTTTCTCGCATATTCTTGTCTCCAAGCCTGATGCTTCTTTTGCCAAGTTATCTTATCTTCAAGGACCTCCCAGCTTAGTGTAAAAAGACCATTCCCTCCATGGATATTATTGCACTTATTAACTTTTGCCAGTGCTGGAATTTTAACCAGTGGTTGGTTATGTCTGTGTGTGTACCTGTGTGCACAGCTCTCAGTCCTGGCTTTCTCTGGTTCTGTTTTCATGGAGACTGGCACATGCTTGCTTAGTCTTGGCAGATTTAGTAGTAGACATTTCTTGAGATATGGCTGACCAGAACAGTGTAGGGGGACCCTCAACCTTACCAGCTGATGGCAAGGGAGTCAGCTGAGCTCTTGAAGGGTTAAAATGCAGCTACCTGCAGAAAGCCTCAAGGGACTTGTCTGGTCACTGACCTCTACTTTGCTAAGAACTCTCTGTGATTGGCTTTTGACTCAAACTCCCTGTTCATGACCTGATCCCCCACAGGGGTTAGAATTTCTACACACCTTTGTCTGCTTGGCTGGTGTTATTGGTTAACTTGTCTTTTACCATAGAGCTGCTGTTGCAGTGATCTTAAGCAAAAAGAAGTCTCATTAGAAGGGTATAGAGAATTCCAGGAATCAAAGAGAGATTGCAGGAAAAATTTGACAAGAAAACAAGAAAGAGGGCAGTTCCAAAGGATCAGAAGGCAGGTGGCACAACAAAAATCCGGCTGTTGGAAAGAAGAGGTGACTACTATAGACTCTGCCACTGTTTCTACAGCTGAGAATGCATTCTTAGCTGCCTGGTTTTCTTTATGTTATTTAAAATTCTAAGTCCTGGGCAAGCATCTGATGGACTGAATCTGAGTACTTGATTTTGTTGTGACTACTGGGGTGGGAAGGGAAGGCTTGGTTTCCTTCAGATTCCATATTGAGAGGTGGGATGCTTCATCCAACCAAGACTACTCTAATGGCTTTCTAATGTCCGTGTGATACCGCCCCATTACCTTGACTACCTTGAGTCCTGCTTCCTGGAATCCTGACAGGGAGGCAAGTGTAGAGTCGAAAGCAAAAGGCTTTATTTAAAAAATAGTAGAAAAAACTTCTCCCAGAGGAAGAAGGAGACCTGAGGGATGAAGAAGTCCCATCCCTTTTAAATCTCAAGTTTTCTTTGTCCCTCTACATTCCTCTCCTTTATCTTGTTTATTTCTCTTCATCCTTCATGTGATGGGGGATGCATGTGGGAAGGCCAAAAGGTGGGAAACAGGTGTGCCAATGGGGCGGGGGAGGAAGGGGGGCCCAGGTGAATTAATTAGCAATTTCCTATTTGCTAAGAGTTGCTTCATTAACAGTTCTTTAGGATGGGCAGTATAGGCAGGTAATTTATTACCTGCCATGGTGGGTATGAAATCCAGTTTTTCCACACTAGGAATAGAACCACCACATGACCCAGCTATCCATTTCTCAGTATTTATCCAACTAACATGTCAATCTCTCAGGTGCAGTTTCTGATTTCCTGGACTCAGGTGGGACTCCATTTTCTCTATCAGACCCAATATCAGACCTGATTTATCTAGCTATACTAACTACTATCTTTAAATTGGCTTCACATGCACACCTTTCTCACCTATTTGCAGTTATGAAAGAGATCTTCCCACTTAATGTAATAATGCCTGGAAACAAATTCATTCTTTCCCCAATGGAGCAAGAATCCCTGACTAAGTGGGGTTGATAGCTCAGTAGTACAGTGTGTATTTAGCATGGGTGATGTAGGTCCTGGGCTCAATCCCTTGTGGGTGTGGGTGGAAACACACACACACACACACACACACACACAATTCATACAGAGAGAAAGAAAGAAAAAAGGAAAAGAATTCCTGGAAAAGTCTTCCTGACTAGCTTTACTAGGATACAATCCAGTGGTTCAGTTTTTTTACTTTCTTTAATTTGAAAAGGAAAATGCTTCAATTTTCTTTATAACACAGATAAGTACATTTTAAAATGGTAGCCTCTGTTGCCACTGAAAATGAGCTCAAGGAAATTTAAGACTATTAGAGTAATCAGGTAGCATCATATTTACTTCAAAATATGATAGAGTACCTCTGACCTACTTTCCAACTAATTTTCCCCTTTTTGTCTTACCAGGCATTTTGCTTATAAAAAAAGAGGCACAGTTGGGAGTTCAATGTTGAAGTATGAACATTTCCTCTACTAAACCATGGGATTACCCAAGGATAAGTAAGTTTTCATGAATATAAATAATGAAGCACTAGGCTACCAACAAATATATCTAGTTTTTAAATTTTCCTCTCTCTTGATTTCCTTTATGTATACACATGTCTTAATCCACTTTTTAAAAAATTTATTTATTTGCTTTAGTTGTACACAATGAGGTTATTTTTATGTGGTGTTGAGGATCAAACCCGGGCCGCACACGTGCTAGGTGAGCGCTCTACCGCTGAGCTACAACCCCAGCCCCCTTAATCCAGTTTTGAAAGTGAATGCTGCATAGTGAAATTATGGTGTGACAAACACATCAGAGGACAAAATACTCCAGGGAAACTTTCTGAATGGACATAAATGGATGTTCTTCCTTCCTCTGTTCTTAACAAGTGGGTTGGGAACCCCTGGAAATATAGTTAGAACTGGTTATTTTCTTTGCAATCTATCATTACCATTAAACCACATGGATTGGGTTGGTAGCCTGTTTACTTACTGTTAGTCTGGCAATCTCAAGTTAAATGCCTTTAATTAAAAGTCATATTTCTCTAGACGGTTGAGGCTCTAGACTGGGACACCAATAAAGATTTACTCATTCCCACTTGCTGAGATTCTCTCTGTCATCTTTGTCTGGTTTGAAAGGCAAATACAAAGTATTTAGCAGTCTTCTTAGAGCTTTGGAAATATAAATCACTTAATTTATTACCTGCCATGGTGGGTATGAAATCCAGTTTTTCCACACTAGGAATAGAACCACCACATGACCCAGCTATCCATTTCTCAGTATTTATCCAAAAGAACTAAAATCATCATACTATGGTGATAAAGCCACTACAGTGTTTATAGGAGCACAATTCACAATAGCCAAGACATGGAACCAGTCTAGGTACTCATCAATAGATGAATGGATTAAAAAAATGTGGCATATATATACAAAGGAGTTTTATTCAGCCACAAAGAAAAATGCAATTATGACATTTGTTTGAAAATGTAGAATATTGTGCTAAGTGAATTAACCCAGACTCAGAAAATCAAGGGTTGAATGTTTTCCTTCATATGTGGAAGCTAGAGAAAAGTAAGGGGAAAAAAAGGGGAGGGATGGACATCAGATACCATAAAGATAGAGGGAAGGTCAGTGGAGTAGAAGGAGATTGAGGGGCAGGGAAAAGGAATGGGAAAGGGGATAAAATGTGGAATGAATTTGGCAAAATTACTCATGTGCACATAAAAATATATTGCAGTGAATTCCACCTTTATGTATGTCTATAAAGGACCAATTAAAAATAAATAAATGAGTAAATAAAGAAGTGTAAGGTAGACCAGTTGAGTAGAGGAAAGGGAAGGGGAGAGAGAAAAGGGGAGGGAAAGCAGATGAACTGGGGACTGAAATGGAGAAAATTAAATTTCATGCCTGTATGATTAGAGTTTGTGGTAGGAAGATCACAAGTTTGAGGTCAGCCTCAGCAATTTAGCAAGATCTTGTCTCAAAATAAAAATTGAAAAGAAAAAAGAAGGAAAGGAAAGGCTCAGAATATAGCCTAGTGGTAGAGCACCCCTGGGTTTAATCCCCAGAATGGTAGGGGAGGGGGGGAACCATGCGTTTTTCTAGTTTGACACTTGAGGAAAAAAATTGAATAAAAAAATTTCCTCTTATTTTTATATCTGGCCTCTTCTTTCATTAATTTCTATTCCTTTTAAAGTTTTTTTTTTTTTATTACAACTTTATGGCAAGTTGCAAGAATGCCCACAGATTCTTCTTCTGTTGAGAAGTGGCACCTTCTTATTCTACCCTTGCATTTGAACTGACCTTGTGACTTATTTATCTCAATAGACTGTGGAAGGAAGGTCCTGGCATGACTTCAGGGCCCAGGGTTCAAGAGGGTGTCCACGATTCTGCTCATTTTCTCAGAACCCTTAAATTAGCATGGCAACAAACCCCACTCACTTCACTAGCTTTCTATAAATGAGAGACCATGTGGATCAGGGATCCAGGAATCCTGTCCATCTCAGATAGCACCAACATAAAGCAGCTGAACCTGGCCAACCCATAAGATGACCACACACATATGAGTGAGCCCACCTGAGATTAACTCAGTCTGGAAGAATCACTTGAGTTGCTGACTACAAAATTGAGGTGGTTTGGTTGTTGTTTTAAGCCATAAAGTTTTGGAGAACTTGTTACACAGCAAAAGCTAACTGAGGCAAACATTATTTTAATGTCTTTCAAATTATTTTACCACTTAGAGTTCTCAAAGTGACTAATTTTTTGTTTGCTGCATCTGCCATTTCTTCATTATGATGATTTATTTTTTAAAATGAAGTTTGTAATTTTTTATGATCTACTTTCAGTAAAGAATTTTTCCTAGGTTATGAATGTAAAAGATCAGTTTTAGGGGCTGAGGTTGTGGCTTAGTGGTAGAGCGCTTGCCTAGCACGTGCGTGGCCCGTGTTCGATCCTCAGCACCACGTAAAGATAAACTCATTGTGTACAACTAAAGCAAATAAATAAATATTAAAAAAAAGAGATCAGTTTTAAGTTTTCTTCTGCCTCAACCCTAGCAACTCCAACAGTCTGGATGAACCAGGATACTCATTTCTTGGCTTGTGAGTTTGCACTGGTTTACATTTATATATAAATGGCAAGTTTTTTTTTTTAATGTTACTTTGGTTCATTTTTCATAAATTAGGAAGTTCTTTGTGGTTCTATTATTTGGGGGCTTAATTTCAGCTCCTCCACTTTTGAAGATATATACCTATTGCTTAACAAGTATTAATATCTCAGCTTTATGGGGAAGTGTCTGTTTTGGCTCCTAGTACTACCTCTTTTCTTCTTTGGAGCAGAACCCTGTAAAACAAGTTAATTTTATTTTTTATCTCCATGTTTGTTTCCATGTATGTCACATCAATCTATCGTATTTCTATACATCTTGGTAGGATTCTGAAGCATTGATTAGTATCTGCTAAATGTTACAAAGTTAGTGTACATTCAACATTGCTCTCATTCTATTAGCTCCATTCTATCTCCTAAGACAAATGTCTTATTCTGTCTTGCTGAGTAGTTTATAATCTCCAAGGGTAAGGGAACTTGTTTTGTTCTTTTTGTATTCTGTCTTCAGAAGTATCTAGAATAGTGAATATTCAATGAATGATTTCAAAATTCACTTCTAAAGTACATAATTCTATAACAATCTGTGAGGCAATAAGTCCTGGGTAATGTTTAAAAATATATGTTAACTGTTGAAAGAACTGCTTGTCAAAACAGGTTCAGATTTTGAAATGAAAATGATAAAGTTTTACTTAAAGTTTGTGAGTTAATAAAATGTTGCAAAGTGTCAGTTTATGTGAATTTTACCATTTAGATCACATAGGCATCAGGTCAACTCCATGCCTTGTTTTGTGTCTCCTTAGAATAAATGGTTTTACTTTGGTTATTGCTATGGCCATGAGCCATGGCTTGTGAAATCAGACTGATCCTTATCTTAGCTCTACTGTGAATTTTTGCTTTCTGCCCTGGGCTTCTCTTTGACAGCCTGGAGAGATGCCTGTGGGAACCGGTTCAGACATTCTGTTGCAAGGAAAAGTCCTAAAAGGAGAAAATATTAACATTTTATGGTGCCATATTTAACCAGTGAAGACTGGACAGAGACTGGATAGACGCTCTCCTTTTTCATCCTACTGTGGATGAAAAGCTCTGATCACCTTTTACATGGCTTCTCAGAGAACCTGTGAGAGACTGTAGGATCAAAACCCAGTTGCCCACAGTGATGACCAGGTTGATAATACACCTTTAGTCTTGCTTTCTCTCCTCTTTCTCTCTACCAAACTCTCTTTCCTTAAGATTACTACACACACACACACACACACACACACACACACACACACTGCTCAAAGTTACATTTATCTTCCTACCACACACCCCGCCCAAAGCAGCCAGGTGGTGAAGACAGAGAAACTAGATTGACATCTCATAGGACAATTGGTAAAAAAAAAAGGCCTTAGGGAAATTCAGCTTTATCAATCAATTAGTTTGAAAACATGGCTAGCTCAGCTAACATTGGCTAAATTCAAGAGTAGAACTTTTAGGATCCTAGAGCTCAGACAAGCTCTCCAGAAAAACAATTTTAATTCTGGTGGAATTTTCAAGCCACACATGCCAATGAGGGTTGAACTGGTAAGAAAGGGGCTGGCATTGCAGAGCAGAACTAGGGCAGAATTTTGGGCTATAAAGCAATTACACATTTTTCTTCTGTATTTCAGGCTCTGCTCCCTCAACTAACCTCTTCTAATTTTATCAGTTGAAACAAATATATATTTGGCATTAAGAGATATACTGGAACCAGGTGAATTCAACTATAATTGAATCAAGAAGCTGGTGTTCCTTGTGGGCAGAGTGACTAATAGCTCCTGCAGACCTTACTTGGATAAAGTTCTTTTTCTTTGACTGATAAACTAGTATGTGATAATAAGACCCTCAGAAGGTCAAGGCCAAGTAGAACAAAATGTTCCTTAGGAACTCTAACCCTGGTGACAGCTGTTGTTTAAGGCCCACTGCTGGCAGTGTATATTGTCTTTATCTGGGTTCTTTTTTTGTGTCCCTGTCATGATGGTTCTGATAAATCCTGCTCACAGTAGAAGAGACTGGCTTGATTATCAACCACAACTTTTTTGGGGACCTTGAACAGAGACTTAGGAGACAAAGAAGTCAAATGTCTATTTAGTGAACATTTATCAGTTGGAACAGTGCATAATATTTATTATGTCATAAGGAGCCAACCTATATATGAAACATGACTTCTCTCAAAGTTTAATTATTGTTATATAGATACTAGGTGTTAGTGAAAATGACAAGAACCCACATTATCAAGAGTCTACCTGTGATAGTCTAGATCCCACGGCTACTTTTCTCACACTACTTCTATCCTCAAAAAACCCTGCAAGGTAAATATTAATTGTCCTCATCTTCCCACTGAAGAAATGATCATTCAATGTCAAACAGCTGGTAAATGGCTGCTCTTCATTTAGAAAAATTATCCTCACCATGATCATAAAGTTTGCTGGCATTATTACGTAATACTGATTATCGCATCTGGAATAAGCATCTTGCATTTTTTAAAAATTTAGCTCTCGTGGCGCACGCCTGTAATCCCAGCACTTTGGGAGGCTGAGACAGGAGGATCTCGAGTTCAAAGCCAGCCTCAGCAATGGCGAGGCACTTAGCAACTCAGTGAGACCCTGTCTCTAAATAAAATACAAAAAAGGGCTGGGGATGTGGCCCAGTGGTTAAGTGCCCCTGAGTTCAATCCCCGGTACCACAAAAAAAAAAAAAAAAAAAAAAAAATTAGCTCTCATAGTAACTCCTTGAGTTATTCCTGTTATACTCATTCTATATGAAGAAAGTAAGTTTTGCAGGTTAATTTTATCAAAGTTTTGCAATGAGTAAGTAGCAGCTCTGGGATTTTAACCGAGATATGAAAGGCTCCAAAACCTTCACGCTTTCCACTAAGGCTCTGAAAACAGATTCTTATAATTTGCCCTCTGCCTGTCTCAACTGTCATGTTTCTATCAAGTATGTGACAGTTAAGTTGCATTTCTCACTATAGCCCCCAAGGGTCTGACTAATGCTGCTCTCTTCAAGGAGCTGCTAACATCTCTAGTTTTAGCAATGTGCAAAGCAACTGATGCGAATAAAACCTGTTCCTCCAAGGCCTCTCTTATGCATGGTTCATTTTCTGGATTAATAAGACCTAGAGAGAGCCCTGCAGGGTCAACTACCAAAAGATCAGCAATGTCAGTGCCTCAGTGAAGCAATAAGCCAGATTAAATGGAAAATAGGCACATTTTATGGTAAATCAGTTCCATTTGTGAGATTTCCTCAAACAGGATCTAAGGAGCTATGACAAGCTAGGAAACTACAGTGACCATCGATTCAGATGTCTACTGTTATATATTCTCCTTTCTTCTCATATGGTATGTGCGTTTCTTGGATGGCAGAATTATAGATCCCTCAGGATTCAAGGTAGGGGAAATAATTTCAAATTAGGTTGCAGAGTAACTTTTTGGGTTTTAGCAAAACATCTATGGCATTTCTGTGCTCAAAGCAGAACCTAAGAACAACAGAAAGGAGGGAAAGTTGCTGAGGTCTGGTCTCAGCGGGGGGGGGGTGGGGGGGTGCAGAGCAGCATGTTCAGGGCATTTGCTGAAGTTGGCTTATCGGCCAGGGTGCTGGGGCAGCACGATGGAGGTGCAACGCGAGGCGCATGACGCGGCACGAAGGTAAGGAGTCAGTGATCAGAGACAGAGAAATCAGCACACAGACACGAGAGTCGGGCTGCTGAATCCTCTACTTTCTTTCTTGCATGTAATATAGCATATTTTTTGGCAGCATACATTAACTTTTTTGGTTACATCACGGTCATAAGATCCAGGGAAACAGCAACATCTGCTGATTACATTTTAGACTTTTTGATCTTTTACCCAACATGTTTCAAGGTCCTGTGTACTCATTATTTGAATGCCCTGCATTACTGTTACACTTTATCTGTAACTAGTCTGGGTTCAATTCATTTCTCATGGATTTTCTGAAGCCATTCCTCCACACACCTGCTTATCTGCCTGATTGAAGCTAATTTTTTCTGCCTGGTTTCAAAGCACTATTGTGTTTCTATAATAGTTTTGTTTTGAACCTAGGGACAGGGAAGGGAGGCATAGCTGTTTTTCAGAGGTCGAGCTAACAGGTATTGTCTCATAGCCAAATATTAGCTCTGAAGGACTTCTACCCTAAGGAACTTGTATATATCTATCTTAAATACTTCAAAAGTAAAAGGAATCCTTATCGATCACAAAAAGACCTTTAAAGCTTTTTCTAGGTGCACATGATTATAACAAGAAGAGGTCAAACAGCAGGCATTTACAAAAGCTGTTTCCTAACTAGAAACCTGCTATATTAGTACAACTTTAGAAAATGTTTTTTTTTTTTTTAATTTTTTTTTAATTTTTTATATAGTTTTATTTTTATAATTTTTAATATGTACAACCCATAGTGCATATATTTAGTATCTTTTTACATACAACTGTTTGTATACAAAGTATATTCGTACAATTCAGGTCTCCAATCATGCATTAAGGAAAATGATATATGCTCCTAACTCAGATTCCATAAGGCTATAATTTCCAGAACCAGTCTCATTTTTAATAATTAATGTATTCATACCTGGTGGCCATATATATGAGCAGAAAACAAGACAGTAAGAATATACACAGACAGGGTTAACTTTCTCAGTGCCATGTTTGTGTTACATCTTTCCTAAAAAAGGAAGAATGATTTTGCTTCTTTCCTTTATTTTGCTCACTCTATCATAAGGAAGATGTCACAGAAAGTAAGTCTCATCTTTATTCCCAGACTTAGAAACAATGTGTCACACAGTGTCCTTACTTTCTATTTGGAGTCTCAAAATACCCAGCCTCTCCTTTACTCTCCTTGAAATTTCCCACCAAACAGAAGTTTGTTGTGAGCCTTCCTTAAAATACTTATAAAGCCTATTAGTTAATTCTTAAGTAGCAGAAGGATACAAAGATGTAAATCTATAGCACACAAAAGTACAGTTCTTGCATACTTGAACATGTAAAAATGGGTTCCAGAGCTGGGTTCAGTGGCGCACGCCTGTAACCCCAGCACTTGGGAGGCTGAGGCAGGAGGATCACAAGTTCAAAGCCAGCCTCAGCAATGGTGAGGCACTTAGCAACTCAGTGAGACCCTGTCTCTAATAAAATACAAAAAAGGGCTGGGGATGTGGCCCAGTGGTCGAGTGCCCCTGAGTTCAATCCCTGTACCACAAAAATAAATAAATAAATAAATAAATAAATAAATAAATAAATAAATAAAATAAAAACATGGAAAAAGAGCCGGGCGCGGTGGCGCACGCCTGTAATCCCAGCACTTTGGGAGGCTGAGGCAGGAGAATCGCGAGAGTTCAAAGCCAGCCTCAGCAATGGCGAGGCACTTAGCAACTCAGTGAGACCCTGTCTCTAATAAAAACACAAAAAAGGGCTGGGGATGTGGCCCAGTGGTCGAGTGCCCCTGAGTTCAATCCCCAGTACCAAAAAAAAAAAAAAAAAAAAAAAAAAAATAGAAAAAGAAAAAAAAAATGGTTTCACCACTAATTAGCTGTCCTAGGCTAGAAAAGGCTCTTGACCTCTGTAAACAGTTTTTTATATATGTAAATTGAGATTACTGATATTAAGGATCTTTAACATCATTCCTGGTTCTAAGATTTGTGTATTCTACCTGATTATTGTACTGAAAATTAACTTTCAATGGTTGACTCTTTAGGGTCTGATTAATCTAGAAAACGAACTGTGCATAAACTCATATTATAGACAATATCCAAGGAGAAAAGATGAGGAGGTTCTGATTATAATTTCTTGCATGAAAAAAATCCTATATAGTTTTTAATTTTTCTTTACTCCCCTTTCCTCCTAACTTTCCCGAAAAGGAACACAAATGAGTCACCATCATCACAAAATCTCTGATAAGAGAACCTTTTCAAGAAGAGGGCAATTCAGCTGGCTGTGGCTGGCTTTTGATTTGGCAGTTTCACCAGAAGAAATGAAAAATAAATAAAATAAAATAAAATAAAATCTCTGCCTGTGAGTGAACAAAGTCCAGACTTCAGAGTGAAAGAGTAGAACGCAGGGGGTTATTCTGATTGTCCTGGTCTTTTCATGTGAAGTGAACGCAGGCTCACAAGGTGTTCTTTCATGAGCTAATTTTTCCCACTTTCTCCTCATGCCCCAAATTGGGAGTCAGTGAGAGCCTGGGCTGTGTAAGAGGGATAGTAGGTTTCAAGGCTGCCTACTCTTTCTTCATGCCCCAAGAAATAAGAGAGAGGGAGCTCTGGTGTTTGTTGAGTGCCTCCCTCAAATGAGGTGTTTACTCTGGAAAAACCTTATGTAAGGAAGGCGTGGCCTTCTTTACTGAACTGATAGAGACCATGGTCTCAGAGATTACACTGCTACAGACTCAAAAAAAAGAGTAAGACCTCTGTCCACGGTGTTTCTTCTTTGCTGGTCCTACCATGCTGCTTCCTCTGTGTCAGAAAAAGCAGAGGGTGGCCTTGTGAGGAGTCCTCTGTCTTCAGCCATGTTGACATTAAGTTAGTTTATATTTTTGTTTTTAAGTTCAAGATTTAAGTTGAATTAATAAATATTTTAAATTTTATACAATGCAGTTCTAGTTATATAAAAAAGTGTGCATTATATCCTTGATAGGAGTTTATGCCAACTGAGGTTCTTTGTATCTGTCAATTTTTCATGCCTTTATATGTAAAGGGCACCCAAAAGAAGGGGAGAAAATATGTGCTGGAAGGTTTGGGACCCTGGGGATGTTCACACAGGGCTTTGTACAGATGTATCATTGATGGAAACATTTTTAAAAAGGACTTTTTTTTCCCCCTAAACTCCCGAGGGAGGTAAGTCAATGGTGAGAATATATAGGCTTACCCCACATTTTCTTTAGGTCAAATGAAAGAATTTGGGTTGAAATTTCTGGCAATCAAACTGCAATCAGGCAGTTCGTGCCTTCGTAGAAGGTGATACCTGCTAGAGTGAACTAATATTAAACATGAGGACACAGAAAGGAAAATGAAGGGTGGTCAATTTTTTTATTCTCTTTTTCACAATTTCCTTTTCCAAATTGTTTAGTAAAATTGTTAGATATTGAAAATCCAACTAAGAAAATCAAAGACTTTGAAAATAAACACTGCTGAGTAACTCATCTCTGAATATGTATTTTTTTCAGGGCGTGCTATAGCATTAGCTGCTTACCTTCATTTCCCTATTCCTGCACATATGAAGGAGGTTTCTTTTGTAGACTCTGCCTTCCCCTTTATGTGTGATTCACCAAAACAAAATAAAAATATGCCCTGGGAAAACCAGTCAAACGTAGTTTGGACTTGATATTTGTATTAATCGTTGAAAAGTTGCTCTCTTCCTCCCTCTCCTCTTTTCTTCCTCTTCCTACTTTCCTTTCCTCTTTTGGTTTTTACTTTTAACTTGCATCAAAGATGTTAATGTACAAAATTAAAAGAGAGAAATAATTTTGGAAAAATGCAGTCTCCATCCTTTCTGCCCATCTTCTTCTTTCCAGAGGAAACTATATTTAGCCAGTTCAGCTACTGAGTTTTGTATTTATGTTTTTATTCTCTAAATCAATACATGGCTAAGTTTTGCAGTCTTTTGTGTTTATTGGTGCATTATAACAATACATCCTATGGGACTAGGGTTGTGGCTCAGTGGTAGAGTGTTTGCCTTGCATGCATGAGGCACTGGTTTTGATCCTTAGCACCACATAAAAATAAATAAATACAATGAAGATTTTGTGTCCATCTACAACTAAAAAAATTTTTTAAAAATAATAACACATGGTAGTGGGATTCATTGTACAATTGTACATACACATAACAATTTGACTAATTTGATTCCCCAGCACTTCCCTCCTGCCTATGTCCCACGTGGGTGGTGGAAATGGGGTTCCCCTTGGTGGAATGGGCTGGCTGAGAAATAAAAGCTAGGAAAAATAGAACTTTGAGAAAACCACAGAACACAGAAAGTAGCTTCAAAAGCGGGGGCAGGATGGGCAAGCTGACCAGACTGATCGAGCTTCTGGCAAGGATGGTGCCTGCGCCTGTTTTATTTATATTGGGAGACATCAAAGGCCTTTCATAGAATGTTCTTCTCCAAAAAAGTTAAAGGTGGGCTGTTCAGTTCTTAATGGGTTATGCCCATCTCTGGAGCTTCTATGAGGAACCTTCCTAACAGAGTGGAGGGAAAGGTCACGTGCATTGGGTAATCTATTGCTGTGGGAGAGCCACAGAAAGTTTCCCAATGCCAGGCCTCTCTCTCCCTGGCTTCCATGCCCAGAGAAGGGCCTCACATATTTCACAGATGGCTTTTTGCACTTCCCCTTTCTCTCCTCTCTTCTCTTCCCTGGTATCCTTCCTCTACTCTACTGGTTTTCTTTCTATTTTCTGTCTTTTTTTTTTTCTTCCAATTGGTGCATTACAATTATACATAAAAGTGGGATTCATTGTGATATATCTATACATTCATAAAACATAATTTGATCTTTTTCATCTCCTCTTCCTTTCCCTTTGATCTCCTTCTTTTACTCTACTGTTCTCCCTTGTATTTTTTGAGGTCTCTTTTTAATTCCTTTTTTGCCCTAGCTTCCACATATGATCGAAAACATTCCACCCTTGACTTTCTGAGTCTGGCTTATTTCACTCAGCCTAATGGTCTCCATTTCCATCCATTTGCCAGTAAATACCATAATTTCATTCTGTTTTTATGGCTGAGTAAAACTGTACTGTGTATGTATACATCACATTTTCTTTATTAATTCATCCATTGATGGACACCTAGGCTGGTTTCATAACTTGGCTATTATGTTTTATGCTACTATAAACATTGCTATGAATGTATATCACAGTATGCTGATTTTTAATTCTTTTGTATAAATGCTAAGGAGTGAAACAACTGGGTCATATGGTGGTTCCATTCCTCAAAAGACTGTGAATGGAACTACCATATGACCTTGATAAAGCTACTTCTTGATTTTCCAGGTTTACGCATTATCCATCAGTTTCTTACTGAAGAAGATGAGAATTTTGTTTTCTTTCCTCTCTCCTCACATACCTGTGTACTCTTTCTACTCATATGTTTTCACTATGATAATATTGTAATTTTGTTTGAATTAGTAATCAGTGGTCATATTATTATATAAATATTCAAAAGATTGCTATGTAGTAAATTATGATCACTTTCCTTCCTTGAATATTCTTTTGTTCACACCAATGTGACTATTCATGCCAATTCATGTCTGTTAGTCTGATGTAATAAATAATAACATCCTGTCTAATGTCAGTATATCCCAGTTTAGAAAAGATGCTGTTCAACCTAAAGTGTTTGCCAATTACCTGAGGGTATTCTAGCAATTACATTGTTCCTCTGCCTTTGATTTTCTGGTGTTGCTGTTGAGAAGGCTAATGTGTTTCTAGTCATTCATTCTCTGTATATCACTTTTCTCTTATTTCTTTCTGGAAACTCTTATAATCTTTTTCTGTGTCATTTTTCTGCAGTTTCATAATATATGTGGGTCAATTTTATTCATTATGCTGGGTGTGCAATGAACCCTTTCAACCTGGAAACTTGTGTCATAAAGTTCTGGGTAATTTAAAAATTTTCTCTTTGTGAAATGTTTGATCTTCTTATGTGGCTCTTTAATTTTCATGCTTTCTTTCTTATTTTAGCCCAGATTTATGGAAAACTTTCTAAGTCCTATTTATCTACCCACAGCCATATAAATTACTGATTTCATATTTTTTATTTGTGCAAATGCTCTTTTGGTTTTTTGAATGTTCTTTTAAGAATATAGATTTTAATTTTACATATGCAACTTTTTTCTTTTCAGATGACATTAGAATAATTTGTTTTTGAGTTTCTTTTCTTGAAAATTTCTTTGTTTTTCCAAGTTTCTTTTCTGCTTATTTACTGTGGTGTCTATAATTTATTAGAGGTTTTCTGCAGATGTTTGCTAATTCTTGGTTGTAAATCACAGCTGGTTTTTTTTTTTGCTGAGGTTGGGATTGAAACATGGGCTTTGTACATACAAGGAGGCAAGTATTTGGCCACTGAATTAGATTTTGTTTTACATAAAAATAAAACAGCTTTAACTTTGCAAAGATTAAAAGAAAACATATCATACATAAAGGCCTCTAGCACTTTGCCAGGAAGTTGTAAGTATTCAGCAATTGCCACTTTCTTATTGCAATAAACGAGAAAATAAGTTTTTCAGTTTATAATTGGAGAAAACTTGAACATATCTGTTTTATTTCTTATTTATTTATTTATTATTTATGGTACTGGGCATTGAACTCAGGGGCATTCTACCACTGAGCTACATCCCCAGTCTTTTCTATTTTTTATTTGAGATGGGGTCTTGCTAAACTGTCCAGGCTGATCTCAACCCTCTAATCCTCATTCCTCAGTCTCCTGAGTTGCTGGGATTTTATGTGAGTGCCACGGGGCCTGGCTTTGAATGTATGTGTTTTAAAATAAAAACCTTTTTTTGACAATATGATCTCCGCAAAGCTGTCCTCATCAGGGAAAAGGCAAAAGGCTGGAGCCCAGAGTTGGGTCAGTGCTGAAGCTACTCACTGTAAACATTTCAGGACTGTCCCAAAGCTTCCAGCTGCTACCCAACCCCTAGGTCTCTCTTCTCCCCACTGCTGCTCCTGCAGCCTTGCATCTGAACCACCCTCAGACTTGGAGTCCAAAGCAATAGATTTGATCTTGCCACTCAATTTCTGGTAGACCACGGATAAAGTACCAGTCATTCTGATTCTCAATTTTATTGCATTAATATGAAGGCAATCTTATGAACCTTACTTATAATATGTCCAAAAAGACTGAATGGGAGAGCTGTATTAAACTTCCGCATGTCCATCGACACAGATTCCACTTGGAAGAATTTATCCTTGTATAAAACAAATCCCCAAATACTCATACACAGTAATACAGTGAAAAGGGTGGGTATTATTTATAATAGGGAGAAATAAGAAATAAATTAAATGTTCATTAGTTAGAAATTATTAAGTGAATTAAGGTAACTATGTAGTCATTAGAAGAAAATGAGGAAGGAAGATCCTATGTTACCTCATTTAACCTTTCATTTCATATGTAGATTCATTTTACTAAAAAATAAAAATAAAAGCTATGGAAGTGCATAAAGTAGAAAACTAAAGCTCCCAGTCCTATTCCACCCTTGCCCAATTCCACTTTTCAGAAACCATTTTAATAGTTCAAAATGTCTTCTTCCAGATACTCTCTTTAGAAATGCTAATACTTATTCTTGCATATGTATGTCCAAACTGATTTATGTATTTTTTTTTTTTTTTTACCTAACTAACATTGTTGTAGAAATCAGGCAAGAAGTAACAAACAGCATTGGAAGAGAGGGAGAAATCAAATTTTATTTCATACCCACGGGAGAGTAGCACTCCAAATTCTGAGCACTCCTTACCAGTTTTTCCACAACATTTATAGGCTACCTAGTGTCATAAATTGTCTAGTCTAAAACAATACATGGACGTGTATAGGGTTTCAAAAACCGATCCGTGATTGTATGTAAGAGTTTTCAAGTGGGAAGCGTGTTTACAGAAGCAGAGTGGGTAAAGGGGAACTGGCTCCTCTTAAAAGGCCTTCAGTAAATCTCTATCCTTGGGACTGGAGCCTTCACAGGGGTGTTTACACTTCAAAAGAAAGTAGTTAGATCCTAGGGGAATTCCTTTACAATCCAATAGGTAGGAGTGAATGGTGCTAATTAAGTTCTCTGAAACTGAGCTGGCTAGAAAGGGGAGGGGAAGGGAACTCTCCCTTTCCCAGGCCCTAATGCTCAGGGACAGTGTCCTCAGTTTATTTTGTATCCAGGCCTGGGTTAGTTACCCATTACAATATCATATCATGCATAGAAATTTACCTCTTGTTTATTTTACTTAAATATTTGCATAATTGTTCTACCAGTGACAACACTTGACTCCTTTCAAAATTCAAGTATATTAGCCTTCCTCCTTTTTCCACTATCTTTTCTCCATCAACACGTCCACCACTGCTCCCAGCCACCATAGATGGATGGGCTCCGGAGAGTTAACAATCTGGAAGGCTGCACAAGTCAAGCCTCCTTTGTTGTGAACACACAGCCCAGAGCTGCTGGGAGAGATGCCTGCAGACACTGCACCAGCAATGAGGTCATCTTCTCTCTTCCAGAGTCCTTTGGGAAGGACATAGAGATGTTGAACCCAGTGAAGGTCAGACTGGGAATCCAATTCTGTGCACCTCCAGTGAACATCTGTTCTTTGAGATAAGGGGGCTGGATTTATGCTTCTAAAAGCCACACTTTCAAAAATTGAGGTTCCTATGTTCCTATTAGGGCCCCAGAGGCATGTGGAGCAGATTAAATTTTCTCAAGCCATAATTTAATGATTATAATACAAATATTGCTTCAAGATTTCTTCTTCTCTATTTCTTTTTCTCTAAATTTTATTTTTTTGAGATGGGGTCTTGCTATGTTGCCCAGGCTGATCTCAACCTCTGATTCAAGTGATCTTCCTGCCTTAGCTTCCTGAATAGCTGGGCTATAGACATGAGTCACCATTCCTATCTATATTTTAATTTTTACAAAGATAATTATGTACATAGCTTAAAAGGTCAAATGGCTTATGATGAGTAAATGAGTTACTTGTTCCAACTAACCCATCTGATGAAAACTGTAGGGGCAATACCACATTGAACACTTTCAGTTATTTCTCCAACTTTAAAAAATAACACAGTTTTCCTTCTCTTTCTTGATTTTCTATTTTGATATTTTCTCATTATTTCCTATCACAGGATATAGGCGTCATTATCTCCTGTGCCTGTCTTGCCTTCCTAATATACTGTTCAATTCATGTCTCCTCATTCCCAATATTTTAAAGACAATTCCTGGCTAAGTCAATGTCCAACATTCACCTTATTAAGAGTGTGTAATTATTTTCAAAAGTGAGTCACCTAGTGGTTTAGCAACAATTTCCGTGGATCTTTTGCATTTCTGCACATTTTGTGAATAGAAGCATGGATAGCTTTTCAGATTGCCATTTCAAGGGTATAAATTGAAGGGCAAAAACCACACCCGGGACCGCCTTGTAGTAAAAGGAGTTTATTAAGGGAAGGGGAGAAGGGGAGAAAGGGGGAAGGGGAAAAGGGAAGAAAGGAGAGGGGAACAGAAAAGGGAGAGCTGGTGAGAAGATGGCAGCGAAAGAGAGGGAGTTCTGGACTGGCAGGGGCTTAAGTACAGAGGGGCAGAAGTGTGACTTGTATGGTCCAGATTGGCTCAGAGAGGGAGAGCCCGCCCTGGGGTGAATTCCCGTGAGAGGCGAGTACTCCCAGGATCAGGAAGGGTGGAGACTTGGAAGCCCCACCAAAGGTGGATTCTCAAGAGAGATGGGCACTTCCGGGAAGGCACCTGGGGGTATGGCCTGCTGGCCTGAATTTTATCTAACATAAATACAGACAATCTCCAATGTATGATGGTTGACCTATGGCTTTTTTTTGACTTTTTGATGGTGAGAAAGTGATATAAATTTAGTAGGAACTGTACTTTGAATTTTGTTTTTTTCCTGGGCTAGCAATCTGTGGTAGGTACTCTCTCTTGATGTTAGGCAATGGCAGTCAGCCGCAGCTCCCAGGCAGTCCTGAGAACACAGGGGAGAGGCCAACGCTGCAGTATGCTGTGTTGCTAAAGTATGATGTTCACTAGGCGGGGTGTATCAAAAAGTATTTTCAGCTTACAGTGGGTTCATTGGAATGTGAATCCAGTTTAAGTCAAGGAGCATCTCTGTGTACAATGAGCAGGTTTGGAAGGTAGTGATAGTGTCAAGAGAGGTGTGTTTACTGCCCAGTAGGGAAACACAGTGTCTCCCTCTGGGGCAAAAGTCATACTTGTTTGCTTTCTGTCATCATAAAAGGCTGGAGTTGCTCTAGCTCAGGGTTTCTTAATTGTGACAAAAGGTCTCAAAGATGTGGTATAGTGCCTCTGGGTTCCACCTCTTTTAAAAAAAATCAGTTTGAAGAAAAAAGTTAGTATCCAATATTTTTTTTTTCTTTTTATATATTTAAAACCCCTTCTTGTCCTTTCCTAATATAATGGGTATTTTAGTGATGGCCTGGAGTCTGTGCCAAGTGATTACACATTACATCTACTTCCTCACTCGTAGGAAGTTAATCTTTGATGAAAAGGAAGCACAAATAATAAAATGATGAAAGTTCTTCCTGTTAGCAACTAGGAAAAAAAGCATATTTCTCTTTGTTCCTTCTCAGAACCCCATCTTTTATGATTTCTTTGGAGTGTGAATAGCTGAGAAATTGTTGACATACCAGAAATACTTCTTGAAACATATTTTCAACCTTAATTTTTATCTCTGAGAAAAATCATTAAGTCTTTTTCGAAACTGTGCTCTGAGGCACCCCAAGGAGCTTTAGAAAAACGTTCAGGGACCATGTGATACATTTTAAAATTTCTAGGGAAAAACAGCAACATCTGTTGGCCAATGCATGAACTACTACTAGCCCTCAGTAGTTTACAGTTTCAACCTTAGATGATGCTGAAGCCAGAATCTGATAGGTGGTCAGTATAGATAGGTGAAAATCAAGTCCCAGGTCGAAGAAGCACTCCGAGGCAAAACCATCTTATCTCTCTTGGAGTTGCTCTGTGATTTTCCAGGACTCAGGCTGACTCCATTTTCCTTATGGACTCCATGTTCTTTATGAAACTCGATGTTAGACCCGATTTGCCTGACTACACTCACTACCTAGCTTTAAATCTGGCTTCATTCCCCCCTCTAATTTCAGGAACTCCTTACTGCTGTAAGGACATGGGGCGACGACCCGAATCTAACTTCTTCGAGCTGAGAGGGGGCGAAGTGGGCCAGCAGTTTGGAGTCCCCGTTTAAAAAATCGGGTCTATCGAGTGGTCCACGATAGAAGTCCAGTTGAGAGTCAATAGGCTGAAGGGTCATTTGAGCAACTGGTGGTCAATGAAACACAGATCGTCCCCATCGGTGTTTGAGATTGGGGAGGTTTGCTGGTTGTTCTATATTTGGGGGTCCATCTCCCTTGCATCCAGGGATACCCAATAGTACATCTTCCTAACCAGCCTGGGGGAAGCCAGGGCCACAAGTTGGTTCCACATATCCATTGTGTTCCATTGGGTGCTGGAATACCGTCCTTGGGAAGGAGAGGTCTCTTCAGGTGCCGTCTCAGGATTGTAAGCCTTAATACCGAGAATGATGAATCCAGTTCTCTTGTCCCAGCACCTTTACTGCAGAGGGGGTAGATAAGATTACAGAAAAAGGTCCTTTCCAAATAGGATCTAGGTTTGGGGAGTTTGAAGGTATGGTCTTGATCATAACTAGGTCTCCAGGCTCATACAGAGGTGGAGAAGTAGCTGACTCTGATGGGGGATATTTACTAATTTCAGCTTGAAATTTAGCCAACTTTGTGATATGAGCCACTAAGTCTGCAGTTTCCTGATCTTTGACAATGTCATTCCTTAAAAATGGCCTCCCATATAAAAGCTCAAATGGGCTGAGCCCTAATTCTTTGGGGTGTTCCTGATTCTGAGTAGTGCTAATGGAAGCACCTTAGGCCATGGGTAGTGGGTTTCCTGAGTGAGTTTTCTTAGATGCCTTTTTAAAATGTCATTAGTTTTCTCTACCTTTCCTGAGGACTGAGGTCTCCATGCACAATGGAGATGATATTTAATTCCTAGGGCCTTGGATATTCCCTGAGTAACAGCTGCCTTGAAAGCTGATCCATTATCACTTTGTAGACTGTGAGGCAGCCCAAAATCGTGGGATTATTTCCTGTAATAAGGCCTTGACTACTTCTCCTGCCTGTTCAGTTCGGGAGGGATAGGCTTCTATCCATCCGGTAAAAGTATCTACCATCACCAGTAAATATTGGAATCCGTTGCTCTTAGGCATGTGGGTAAAATCAAGTTGCCAGTCTTCCCCAGGGAACTGTCCTGTCCTTTGTAATCCTGGGGGCTTCTTGGCAGAGTTAAGTGGGTTTATTTCTTTGACACATTTCATAGGCCTTGACTATTTGATGGATAGTCTTTGGAATATTTTTCCTTCAAATATCTCTCGGGTTAATTTGAGAGTATTTTCTTCTCCTAGGTGGAAAGATTGGTGTAGGGTGTGTAAAATCTTCCATTGGGAACTAGCAGGTAAATAAAGCTTGCTGTCCTCCATTTGAATCCACCCTGAGGGTAAGAGGCTACCTCCTTTAGATAAGGCCTGGTGTGTTTCCTCCTGAGTATACTGAGGTCTTATCTCTGGAGGAGGGCCTGTCCATATCAGGGGAGCTAAGGTTGCCTTCTGTAAAGTTCCCTTAGCAGCTTCTTTGGCCTGTTGATCTGCAAGTCTATTACCTTCAGCTATTTCATCTATTCCCTTTTGATGACCCTGACAATGTATGACAGCTACTTCCTTGGGCAAATGAACAGCATCTAGCAGTCTTAAGATTTGCTCATAGTTCTTTATAGACGTTCCTCCGGTTGTTTGAAATCCTCTTTCTTTCCAAATTGCTGCATGTGCATGCAGGATTAGATAGGCATACTTAGAATCAGTGTAAATATTAACTCTTTGCTGCTTCCCTAACTCCAGTGCTCTCGTTAGGGCTATTAGTTCAGCTAGCTGTGAGCTTGTGCCTGGGGGCAAAGACTGTGCCTCAATGGTGTCATATAAAGTCACCACAGCATATCCAGCCTTGCGTTCTCCTTGCTCTATGAAGGAACTCCCATCTGTGAACATGGTGAGGTCTGGATTGGACAAGGGAAGGTTCTGAAGGTCCTCTCGGGCTGAGTAATTTATGGCTAAGACCTGTTGGCAGTCATGCTTAGGATTTCCTTCTAACTTTTCTGGAAGGAAGGTGGCTGGGTTTTAAGTTGGAGCAAGTCTTTATCTGGGTTATGGGTCCTTCTAAAAGTAAGGTCTGATATTTTAGAAGGCGACTGTCTGAAAGCCATAGTCCTCCTTTTGTGTTTAAAATTCCTGTAAGGTCGTGGGAAGTGTATACAGTAAGGTCTCTTCCCAGGGTGATTTAATTGCCTCAGGAGTTAGTAAGGCTACTGCTGCTATTACCCTGAGACAATGAGGCCAACCTCGAGACACCTGATCAAGTTCTTTGCTGAGATAAGCTACTGGCTGTTGAGCAGGTCATTCTTCTGCGTGACCACTCCCAGAGCTGTTCCTCCTCTCTCAGTGACAAAGAGGTTAAACTTTTGCTTAGTAGGTAAGCTGAGGGCAGGGGCTTGAAGTAGAGCCCCTTTTAATGCCTTAAAAGCCTTAATTTGTTGGGGTTCCCATGTCAGGGAAGTTGCTCCTTGGCTTAATGTTTCTTTGAGGAGGCTATAAAGAGGCTTAGCTAGTTCCCCATATCCGGGAATCCAAAGCCTGCAGTATCCAGTTATTCCTAGGAAGCCCCTAAGTTGTCTTATGGTCTGAGGTAAAGGATACCTTCCTATGGGGGCTATTCTTTCCCGCCCTAGTCTGCGAGTTCCTTGAGACAGCTGTAATCCTAAATATTGGACTTGTTTCTGACATAATTGAGCCTTCTTCTTTGAAACTTTATAACCCTTATCAGCTAAGAAGTTCAGAAGCTCGGTAGTGGCTTCTTGACATTCCCTTTTGGTAGAGGCATATAAAAGTATGTCATCTACATATTGGAGAACAGTTACAGATGTTTTGTCTCTGAATTCCTTTAAATCTTTAGCTAGAGTTTGGCCAAACAGGTGAGGGCTGTCTCTAAATCCTTGGGGCAACACTGTCCAGGTTAATTGAGATCCACTATCTGGTTCCTCAAAGGCAAACAGATATTGCGATTGGGGGTCCAGCGGAATACAGAAGAAAGCATCTTTTAAATCTAACACAGTAAACCAGGCTGCTGCCGCTGGAATTTCAGATAACAGAGTGTATGGGTTAGGAACCATAGGGTGGAGGGGCACCACTGCTTCATTAATTATTCTGAGGTCCTGAACTAGGCGCCATTCCCCGTTTGATTTTTGAACTCCTAAGATAGGGGTGTTACATGGACTATTGCAAGGTACTAAAAGTTTTTGCTGTTTGAGGTTCTGAATGACTTTCAATAGTCCCTCTTTTGCTTCTGGGCGTAAGGGATATTGCCTCTGGTGTGGAAAGACAGAAGGATTTTTTAAAGCTATTTTGATTGGGACTGCACTTTTTTGCTCGTCCGATTTCACCTTCTGTGGCCCACACTTCAGGGTTTATGTCACATTCTAATAAAGGTAAACATAATGGTCCCTCTGGCCCCAAATTCATTGTAACAGAGGTCTTAAGTTTTGAAAGTAAATCCCGTCCTAATAAAGGGGTGGGGCACTCTGGAACTATCAGGAATGCATGAGAAAACATCATCCCGTCCCACTCACAACTCAGTGGGGGAGTGAACTTTCTAGTTATACACCTTCCAGACACTCCTTGCACCGTCATGGTTTTAGAGGAAAGGGGTCCAGAATACGTCGTGAGAACAGAATAACTGGCACCAGTATCTAAGAGGAAGTTGACCTCTTGGCTCCCTACGGAGAAGCAAACCCGGGGTTCACGTGTGGTGATAGGAGTTACGGGAGCCAGAATCGACCCCGGGCCCCATCAGGCCTGTGTGGGAGAGTCTGGCCTCAAGGACCTACGCCCCTCAGGACAGTCACTCTTCCAGTGGTTGCCTTGACATTTAGGGCAGGGCTTCGGAGGTGGCCGCTTTGCTTGTGAGCACTCCCGCTTGAAATGTCCTTTTTCTCCACAATGGAAACAAGTCCCTTTTGTGGATTGGGGAGCATTTCGTACTCCTCCTTTTCCACCCTGGGAGCTTACTCCTTTAAGAGCTAATACCAGCGTCTCAGTCTTTTTTCTGTCTCTGCGCTCTTTCACCCTTATTTCCTCCAGGTCTCTATTATAAAAGACGGAAGTAGCAAGTCGGAGGATATCATCTAAAGACTGATCAGGGCCATATGCCAATTTTTGTAACTTCCTCCGAATGTCTGGGGGCCGACTGGGTGATAAATTTGTCCTTTAAAATTATGTGGCCCTCTGCGGATTCAGGATCCACGGTGGTGTGTTTTCTCATTGCCTCCCTGAGTTTCTCCATGAAGATAGCAGGACTTTCCTGCGGGCCCTGAATAATTTCTGACATCTTAGAATAGTTAATGGGCTTTTGCTTAACTCTAAGGGCCTCAAGAATTAGCATTTGAAAGTGACTAAGTTTCCAAGCATCTTGTTCATCGTTTGGGTCCCAATCAGGATCGTTCCTGGGAACTGCCTGTGCTCCTGACAGGTAATTGGGTTTGCTTCTAGTCTGTGCTGCCGGGGCATGAGCAAGGTGTAAGTCATCCCCAAATTGCTCGGCTGCTCTTAAGGCAGCTTCCTTCTCATTAGAAGTTAAAGTCTGGTTGAGTAACAGCATAATGTCTTTCCAGGTAAGGTCAAACACCTGGCATATGTTTTGAAATACCTCAATATATTTATCTGGGTCTTCTGAAAATCTCCCTAAGTCAGTTTTTATCTGTCTTAAGTCTTGAAGGGAGAAGGGAGTATGTACTTTGACTGGTCCAAATTCTCCTCCTGGCATCTCCTGGAGGGGTAATACATTTGACTTGTCCATTGGGACAGATGGAGAGAGGCCAGGGTATGGGGGACAGGAGGGCTGCTGCTGGACGTCAGCAGAGAATGAAGATTTGGGGTGTCCTCCTGACTCCTTCTCCTCGACAGGTGGTTTCTTAGGATTCTCTTCCTTCATAGCAGAGATCATAGCTAAGTCTACTTTTACACTGCTGACATAATTGGGGGTCTTCCCTTAGGGCAAAGAAAGCCTGAACATATGGCACCTCCCCCCATTTCCCTTCCTTTCTGCAAAATCTATCAAGCTGCAAAATCGTATTGAAATTGATACTTCCCTCTGGTGGCCAGGATTCTCCATCAGGGAGTTTGTATTGAGGCCAGGCCTAGCGGCAGAAGAAAATAAGGCACTTTTTCTTGAGTGTCTGTGGGTCAAACTTATTCCAGTTTTTCAATATGCAGGTAAGTGGTGTACCCGGCATATTGGAGAGAGAAGCTCCCATCTGAGTAAGAGAAAAAACAGGACTCAGGCGCCCGCGCTAAAGAGAACTGTTCCTATTAGGGACGTCTCCCTATCTCTGGAGCTTCCTCACGGTCCAGAAAACCCGTCTCTCATCACCTGGCTTTGCCAAAGTTATTTCTGGCCTCCTTTGGCAAAGTGCTGGGGTCTCAGTTTGCCCTGTGCCAGAGACCCTAGGAGGATTCAGACTTAAGGGCATTACTGCTTTCCTCCTTGCCACTATAAAAACCCATAACATAAATTCGCCTATTTTCTTGTTAAACTATTTTGCTCTGTGGACTAAAGGGACCTCTTGCAGGTGAAGGGGAGACATCTACTTGTTGTAAAGTATACCACCTTTCCTATTGGAGGGACCCTGGAAAGGTTGGACATTAGCCCCTGGCCACTTACAAAGAACACATCACATTTTAAACATCAGGATGAAATCAACCTACACATGCAAGAGAAATATAAACATTTCCTACAAATTATCTTAAGTCTTTCCCACATTTCTACAGCCTGAATTGCTAGCATTATGATCGGCGATGCAAAGGGAGCATCCAGGAGGGAATGGATGCGGGGTGGGGGAATGTGTGCTGGCCCACACGGAGGCAATTTGTAATTGGGGCTTTCCCTCAGCGCCATTCGTCTACCGATCACCTAGATACCCCTAAGGGCTGTCGGGAGAGGGCTCAAGGGAAGGAACCTTAGGAATACGTCTGAGTGTGGCCCAGACCCGAATTCCGCAGTTGTTCCAACTCTTTCCTCCGTCTCCACGCATCTGAGGTGGATCAGGACTTGGGACGCTGTGTACTCACGCCAAATGCTCTCCGGGCCGGGACAGAAAAGTAGGAAACGGCTTTGACAGAGCCCAACATGCCTGTTCTGTCCAGAACAGGTGATTGGAAACTGTCTAGGCCGAGAAACCTCTCACCCGAGTCTTGAAGAGTGGCGGCTGCACTAACTGCATTTAAGTAGCCGACGGGTGCCCACTTTCTCCTCCGAAAGAAAAAGAGACAGATGCACCTCGACAGATTTGGGGTGCATAAGAAGAGCTTACCTCGTGTAGTTTATCTCGGTGGAACCTCCACTATGAAACCGCTTTTTACCGTGACGAGTTCTTGCTCCCCGAACGCTGAAGAATAACGCCGAAGAAGCACTCCGAGGCAAGCGTAGAGTGGAAAGTGGACAGCTTTATTGAAAGGATAGCAAAAGACTTCCCCCAGAGGGAGAAGGGGACCCGGAAACCAGGAATCCAAAGGGAGGAGAGGCTTCCTCCCTTTTATATCTAAATCTTTCTTTTGTCCCTTCCATGTTCCTTATCTCTGTCCTTCCTAGGACAGGAATGTCAAAAGGAGGGCCCATGGTGGGTGTGAGATTTACGGGAAGGGTTTAGGGCTAGTTGATTAGCATCTAGCATCTCGTTTACTGGAAGCTGTTTCATTATCATTCCATAAGATGAGCCCTAAACTTGGGAACATTAACCATCTTTATCTCTCTTGGAGTTGCTCTGTGATTTTCCAGGACTCAGGCTGACTCCATTTTCCTTCAAGATCAAGAAAGCCAATTTGGGTGAGCCAATTTTGGGAAGTTGGAGACTTGTTCCCTGAGGGATTGAAATGTTAATTCCTTCAGAGCCCTTCCTCCACCCTTATCAAGAAGCTGCCCTGCCCCAACCTGTTGCCAAGGTAACCTGTCCCAGGAATTGTCCCTCCCTACAGGAAGCAATAAAGTTGTTAATTAATGTGTCCTGGGATGCGTCATCCTGCCCTTCCCCCTTCAGCCCAGCTGCTTCTCACCTTTTGGCCATCCCACTGGGCCTGGTCTCTTAGGAGGAAGGAGAGAGATAAAGGGAAGAGAGTAGGAGAGCAAAGGAAGCCCTGGGACACATAAAAAAGACAGACCTGCCTTGCTTCTGGGGATATACAGAATACCAGAAATGGCCACCTTCTCCCTCCCCGGAGAAGTCTATGTTACCCCTTTTAAATAAACCCTACTTTATATGCTTTCCTCCGCGTGCTTCTCTAATGTTCAAACTTCAACATTTGGGGGAGCAGAACTCGTCACCGGTAAAAGGCGGTATCAATGCCACATTGCTTTTATGGAAGACCTACCTTTGTGAAGCTGGCTTTTCAGAGGTTGCTGTGATAAAAATAAGCTGCTGCATGTAAATAAGTGTGGAACAGGAAATGGGGGTGTCTTGATTCCAGAGTACATGGTACTGGTACATGTTGATGGCTTTAAAATTGTCCAATTTTTTGACAATCTTCCCTTTAAGAGATGGAGCCTAATCCCCCCACCTTTGAGTATGAGCTGAATTTGGCAACTGGCTTCTAAAAAATACAATGTGGTAGAAGTGGTGGTATAAGACCCTTAAGTCAAAACTCATAAAAGTCATCAAGCTGTTACTCTACCTGGCTTTCTTCCTTGGATTACTTACTTTTGGGGAGCCCACTGCCATTTTGTAATTATCCTCAAGCAGTCCTCTGAAGGTGCCCACTGGGGGAGTATTTGATAACAACTAGCAGGTAACTGAGTCTTTCTGTTTACGAAGAAACCATGTAAAACAACCATGTACTGGATCCTCCAGGCTCAGCAAAGCCTTTCAGTGTCTGCATCACTAGCTAAGATCCCAGATACAAACTCATGACAGATCCCAAGTCATAGGCATCAGCCAGTCACCCCTCCTAGATTCCTGACTCAAAGTAATTGTGAGACAATAAATACTATGTGTGCTTGTGGCACTGGGAATTGAACCCAAGGTCTTGAATGTATTAGGATCTCTACCACTGAGCTACATGCCCAGAACTTATTATATTTTACTAAGTTTCTCAGGTTGGTGTTGAACTTAGGGTCCTCTTAACTCAGTCTCCAAGTACCTGGGATAACAGATATGCACCAACAAGCCCTGCTAAGTACTTATTTAACTCACCAAATTTGGGAGTAATTAGATAATTAATAGACTCAGTGTGAAATGATGAAGTAAAAATATTTTTCCATTCATATGTGTAATTTGTTCAAATAACTATTCAATTATTAGAACCTAAATACTTCAGTTCTTAAATTTAACTTCTTAATAAACATAACTTTGGGTTTTTTTTTTTTCAGGGTTTTTGGGATGTGATGAAAAAGTTATCGAGCTATTAAATGCGTCATTCACTAAATGTGTCATATAAAAAGTCTGGGAACCTTTTTATTAAGTTCAAGGTAGTTGCTGTATCTTTATTGTCTATTTTTGGAATGGAAATTTTTATATCGATACTGAACACATTTTTTTCTTATTATGTCAGCAAAGCCATGAAAATTGAAAAAAAAATTCATGTCAGCAAAGCCATGAAAATGGAAAAAAAATTCATGTTAATCTCCACCAATGAAATTGAGTGTAAATTGACTAGAATTAAACAAACATACAGGAAATTATTGGCTTCTAGATGTCAAACATGTAAGAGCTAATATAAAATTTGAGAGCAAACTAACTTTCACATACAACGAAGAATGCAAATATCAGTTTATGAATATAGGAAGGCAGTGTGTGCCTTTTCAACACGGTTGTCTGTTTACTGCAAATAAAAAGAGGCAAAGCACCCCCTAGTGGTCATTGTTGATATAATCCAATGCCAGAAAAAAACAAAAAACAAAAAACAATTCCTTCCTCCTTTCCTTGAGACAATGTTTAAAAGGTATTTACCCTGTTCTTTATTTCACTGGTAAAAGTAAACTCTTGGTTATGGCTTTGGGATTGTAGTTTATTGAATGCAAGCACAACACCACCGACCTTTTAAGTCAAATTTGGTAGCATCAGGTAGCTTTATTTTACATAGTAAAAACAAACAGCTTTTCATTTTAATTCATTAAATAGCAAAACAAAAACCCAGTTCAATGAAGTATGAAATTTTTTCAAAGCAGATTGCAGCAGCTCCATGAAAGCAACTTTCAAGCAGAAGGTGTCCCTCATGAATTGCAATGCGCCTCTTCCTGCTTTCTTGTCCATTTAGTAAACAAATATTTAAATTTCTACCTTTGTGCAAAACCCTTAATGATGTGAGGAGGTTTGGAAGAGGCAGAGAGGGATTCAGAATAATGAGCAAGTGGGTGTGGTCCCAAGGATGAAGTGGGGAGAACAGGGTGTCCTGGGGGTCCATGCAGAGCACCTCCCCTGGTTCTGAAGGAACAGTCCAGACCTCCAGGAGGAAGAAGCACACAAAGGCTGTTTTGCTGTTTTGATTTATCCTAGCTTGATAAAATAAAGGCTTAAAAACTGTTGCTTGGACTAAAAATAAATTGCTGTAACAAAAGGAGAACAACATGCTTTGTGAATTTGCTAATTATTCTATTTGTACTTACAATGAAAATATCTTTTCTGTTTGTCTCAGAGGACTGATATTATCACCTCTCAGAACAATGAGTCATTTTCACCAGGAAGATTTTTCTAAGTGTTTACTTCACCTTGTGCTCAAAATTGCCACCCATCTCCAGGGATGATTAATAATTTATGCCATCTGAATAGAAGAGGACTGATTTAGTCAACAATGCAGTTAATGGAAAGCCCAATTTTAAAAATGATCTCAGCTTATCTTTTTCATTAATTAAAAACAACCGATTTTCATTTTTTTTTTGTGGGTAAGTATAGTTGTGGAAACATATACACTTAGTGAAATTTTTGTGCCACAGACTCATCAGCATGTCATTTCAGATACTAGCTTAGCTCCATAAACGTCTACTCCACCACAGACTGGAGTTGAACTGTACCACTATTCCCTGTTTCAGAGGTATGTTTACCTATAGAGGTCAGCAAATAAACATAGGTAGCTGCAAGAGAGGAATGGAAATTTCTAATGAACCATTTTTTTTTTTTTTGGTCTTGATTGGTCAAAGAGAAATCTTAAAAGATAATGTGTTTACTTTACCTTGGTAATAACTAACATAAATGAAAAATAAATGAGTTTCAAAATATAAGATATAATTTGGATATTACACGTTTGTTCCTAGTTGTTTCTTAAAATCATGAGTCACAATTCATAATTGTTGAAGGTAGGTTGCAAATGTAGCAGATGAGGAATAGCTACATTCAAGACAACTTGGACACTTAGATTACATGGAAAGAAAATTTATATTTGTAGAGAAATCCAAGGCAGCCTTATTTAAACAAAGAGTGGATTTATTGCCCTATGTAACTGGAGTGAGGAAGCACTAGGCACAACTGGCTCACAGACAATACAGACTTATAAACACTTTTAAAAACTCCACACTTTTGCTCCTCCATATTGACCAAATGGCCAGGTTTGGTTACAGTAAGAAACTTTGGACCCACGAGGTATCTAGTTCTTTGCTATTCCAAGTGTTTTCCATGGATCAGTCACATAGGCATCATCTTGTGAGCTTGTTAAAAAAAATGCAGTCTCTCAGATGTACCCTATCTACTGAATCGTAATCTCCACATTAAGAGATCCCTAGGTCATTGGTTTACACATTAGTTTGTGATTCTCTATATCAGACTGCTATGGCCAGGCAAAGGGGCTTTTATAATTGTTTGGGCCTAGGTCTCATTGGGACTGAAATGATTATAGAAGCATGAGGGTAAGGGCAGCAAGATCATAGTCACATGATTGAAGTGAGAGAACATAATCTGGAAGAAGCATACAGATGGACAGCAAAAAGCAATTCCTTATTGCTGCAACTGGCAAATTACAATTTGGTTTAAGGTTACTCTTATTCCTGAGAAAATTTGAAAACAAGTTGGGGAGTTCCAAGATGCTTTCCAGTGGAAAGGAGATGGAAAAAAGAGGGCACCTGGGTGCATCTTTTGTGTATTATACATGTCTGTTGTTATCAGCATCTTCATAGGATAAACTTGTGAATTTTAGGATAAAGAAAATAAGTATGTCAAATGTCATTACTTCGATATGTGCCTGAGAAAATTGTTTTATTTTTCTAATGAAATTTGCCATCTTTTATGGCTTCCCAGAATGTAACCCTCCTTATTTTGGGAGAATTCCATATTTTCTATGATGTACTGGCAGGCATAGTCCTAGCAGAAGAGGACTGGAATAGGCACATGGCTTACACTGTGTTCATCAGTTATCTTTACCCAAAAAACTAAATCAGGAGCTAGTGATCCACAGAAATGCAGGAACTAGAGAAAATTTTCTTGTTAGCATTGATGGTAGATGCAATAAAAATTAAACTCTCAATTTATAGTGGCAGCAACTCCAACTATAGCTTGAAGTATTTCATGGTAGTGGCTATGATGTCTTCAATAGGCTAATCTAGGGCTCATCTTGGCATCATGCTATTATTGTTTTGAAATTCCTAACAATTTTGACAAGAAGATCCACATTTTGGTTATATATCTGGTTAACTGATTTAATATTTCTTTTTCTGAAAGACAAGTTATTCAGAGCAGAAAATTTGAATGGCTCAGGAGAAATGAAAAGTGTTCCTGTGTATTACTTTCTGGGTAGTTAAAGTCTTCCATGTCCTATAGTCATTTGCGCATCTATCCACTTTGGTCTCTATTCATTGGAAACTTCTGAAAATACAAATCATGTTCCCATAGCTCCCTGTCCCTCTCTATGGTTTGTCTGTCTCTCTGTCTGCAACCATCCAGACACATAATTATTACTGAGCAAATAATATCATCTCATGTGATCCTCATCTTAGCTCTGTCAGGGTTGTCATTGCTATCATACTCTAATTATTGTTGAGGACTATGATTCAGGGAGATTGTATGTCCTGATTCACTCATGGCTCTTTAAAACTTTTTAAAAATGGATGCTTTATGTTTTCTAAGGTGCTTTCATTGTCATTTCGGGAAAGATAACTTCTATTGTAAGATGAATAAACAGCCTCAGATTTTGACTTGTTGCCCAGGTATAATCATCATGATTAGCAGGCTCAACGTATGATCCAAACCTAACTTCATGGAAAATTCTACAGTAGCAGAAACAAATACACAAATAATCATTAATGTATATGTACATCAAAGGATTGTAGTTTCTATTTCTGGAATTCTTTGAAAAGGGTGTATTTATACTGGTACATTTTCTTAAGAGAGAGGAATAGATTATACCACCTGCTTTTTTTTTCTCTTGTGATTTTACTTATTTTGGAAAATGTTTCTTCAGGTGCATTCTGGCTGCCACAAGATCTCTCCAAACATAGTTAAAATAGTTTTGGTTTCTCCTATAATACAAATGTTTTTTAAAACAAAACCAGCAGGTACACTCAGTATCTTGAGAATTCTTGGGCAACAAAAATAATCATAACAATTATATACAAAAGTCAGTTTCTATAAGTATTTAAACAAATATTTGATTATTTCACTACTTTTAAGAGAAATATTTCTGAATAATCGTTAAAATATTTTTATTTGAGGCATACTAATTTTTGGGAGAAGGAGAGCTTTATATTGGAAATAAACACTGACTCAATGTCAATTTTTAAAATTAAGATATAATTTAAAAACTTCTTTGCAATGTACAATGTGATTTACTACTCACTCAACCTCTACATGAACATAGGAAATTGGCTAGTTTTAGAATTCCTTCATAAAAATAACATTTTTTCTATTATCCCATAATGATATTCTTTAAGTTCTTGAAAAAATTTTGTTCTGTTAAATGAAGTGATCTTTGTTTTAAGAAATGCAGTTAATTTTAAGTTAAGAGTTTATAAGCTATTATTACTATAGAGCAATCTGGAAAATAACTTTGGGATAATAAGAAATTATTATCAGCTATAAAAATCAAGAAATGGAAAACTGCATGTGATTAGATGGTATTCCTCACTACCTGTTTATTCTTTTTTCTCATGAAGAAAGATTCTGTTAGTAGGATGAATGAAAAATCTGGAATGTTAGGTTCAGGCCACTGCCAGTATAATCCCCTGCTTTCTTAGATTCACTGATTGGAGCCCTGCAAATTAAACTGACAACAGACAGATTAATGGGCAAAAAAGTTATTATATATGCATATGTCAGCTTTCACAGAAACACAGACCCACAGAAGTGGTTTAGACCTGGGGACTTATGTGCCATTTTAACAGAGTGATAAATTGTGAAGACATAAGTAGACAGAGGAAGTGGGAGTTGGACTCAGGTTTCTAGGGAAGGTAAATTATGGAAAGGTAAATTTACATGGGAAATTAATGGAAGATAAAGATTAGTGTAGTTCATTCAGGTTGCTATTACGAAAAGATTGTAAATCTAGAAGCTTGTAAACAACAAAAATTTACTTCTCCCTGTTCTAGAAGCTGGGAAGTCCAATCTTCCAACTGGAAGATTTGGTGTCTGAGGTAGGCCTGCTCATGGGTTCAGGGACACTGTCTTCCATAACCTCACTTGGAGGTGGATGTGAAGTAGATCCATAAGGGTACTAATCCCATCCATGAGGGCTCTGTCCTCATGACCTAATCATTCTAAGGTCATCCTCTTGGGGACCAGGATTTCAACAGATGAATTTGGAAGGGACGCAAACGTTCAGACCAGGGCAGAATTATTTAGCAAAGTTTGCGATGCAGACAAGTTGGGGCCTTCTCCATTGTTAAGAGCAGTTTTTGGCAATTAAGACATCCTCTTCCTTGTGTGGGACAGAAAGAAACATATATGAATGGACATTCATGCGACCTTTTCAAAAGAGAGGTTTACACTGTACTTGTAGGCAGAAAGGGAATATTTCCTGTATCTGCTTTCTCTCAATTGCCTTCAGCTCAAAATGATCCTGATGACTTGGACACATGTTTTGTGGTGTCATCTCTGATCCCCTTTCCCATATTACTCATGACCTATGATCAGGCCGGCTTCATGGACATGTGACCTGTCAATCTCATAAGATTCCATTCTCAGAAAGTTTTGTGCTTGTAATTGTTTCAACCCTGAGTTTTTGTTATCTTGAAATTCTTAAATATTTCTGAAGAACTCTGCATTTCATTTTTCATTAGGTCTCAAACTTGTAGCTACAAGCCATAGGACCAGTCCTGAGTCTGATGTTGCTGAACCTGTTTATCAGTCAGAAACTTCAAACAGAAACAGAAACTTCAAACTCTCATCACCCCCAAACCTCTCCTGACTTCACTCTGAGCACAAATTTTTCTTTCTGCTTCCTTGGGTATGAATCACCCCATTTCCTAACATGTATTTAAAAAGTTACCTGTGTCCCTTCCTCGTGTTATTTTCCCTAGGAAAACACCCTTTCATCCAGGTTATGGAAGCCTCATCTTGTTTCATCTGCTCTAAACCTTGTTCCATCAACGATTCCCCTCTCCTACATCTTCAACTTTCTCTTTTTCCTGGTTCCTTCTCCTAAACATATAAACATATGTTTAGTGACCTGCCTTCTTGCTGGGTACTGGCAGATTGGTTTAACTCCCAGACAACTTGATGTCTGTCTGTTCCAGGGAAACACATCCTTGCTGGGCTGAAGGAGGGGGATGGTAGTGGTTACGATGGACACCATGGAGCCTACAGTCACCTCCCTTTTCCAGCTCTGCTAATTTACTGGCTGTGTGACCTTGAGCAAGTTACTTCACCTCACTTTGCCTCTGTTTCCTTATGAACAATGAGAGTGATCATGTCCCTGCATCAAAGGGTTGTTAGGGGAACAAATTCAAATGTGTATAAAACAGTGCATGACAGGTAACAGGCACTAAGTATTTCTACTTTTATTCTTTCTTTCCCCAGCTCCACTCTGTTTCTCTTATGCCCCCTTCTTCATATCAGAGCGAGGTGTAGGGGAAAATAGAAGGTTCTGCTAGTCAAAGAAATGGTTAAGCAGGGTGTGGTGGCGCACGCCTGTAATCCCAGCACTTGGGAGGCTGAGGCAGGAGGATCACAAGTTCAAAGCCAGCCTCAGCAATGGCAAGGCACTTAGCAACTCAGTGAGACCCTGTCTCTAAATAAAATACAAAAAAGGGCTGGGGATGTGGCCCAGTGGTCGAGTGCCCCTGAGTTCAATCCCCAGTACCAAAACAACAAAAACAAAAAAAGAAATGGTTAAAAGGTAAGCATTGTGCATTGTATTCTTTCCAGCATCAGACCTTTGGTCCTTAGCTGTGGTCTTTAGTTGTTCAATCTAGAAAAGAGGAAAGATACTGAGAAGCATGCCAAACTCTCCTTTTAAGACTCATTACTAAATAAAAACTAAAGCATCAGTTTTTTTTTTTTTTTTTTTTTTTTTTTTTTTTTGGTACCCGGGATTGAACTCGGGGGCACTTGACCACTGGGCCACATCCCCAGCCCTTTTTTGTATTGTATTAGAGACAGGGTCTCACTGAGTTGCTAAGTGCCTCACCATTGCTGAGGCTGGCTTTGAACTCACGATCCTCCTGCCTCAGCCTCCCAAGTGCTGGGATTACAGGTGTGTGCCGCTGTGCCCAGCTAAAACATCCAGTTTTAAGCACTACCAAATACATGCTTAACACATAGGTCTGCAGCAGCATCTTCTCTGAGGTCTTGGGAATGATTTTCTGTGTATCACCAAGAAGATATTCCTTTCACTCTCTGCCCTCTCCCACTTCACCCCCTGAAGAAATAAGGAAGGTAAGGAACTGTTAGCATCAAAAATGCAGAATGTCAGCATTTCCCCAATTCTTATTCTCTCGCCAAATAAAATCAAGATTCCTTGGTTTTCTTCTCAAAGGTGTATTTATTTAACTACTTTTATTTATTTATTTTTTTTGAGAAACATCTTACTCCTTATGTGAAGTAACATCATTATTCAAATAAAAGTCATTAATTCAATGTCATTAAAATAAACCAAATTGTCAAAGCCAGAAAACTTGCATTTATCAGAATTCTGCATACATTTCTGACCCTCACCCTTTCACTATCCATCCAACCACCACATCCAGTTAACCGTGGCCTCCAGGTTCTCACATCTACCCCTTCTCCTACTCTGGCTTAAGTTTTTCTCTGTCTCAGTGGCTTTCACCACTAGTAAGGCATTAAAACCTTCCTGAACTCAATAGGCCAATTTCTGGTTTTAAACCAGGCCAACTGGACCAGAACCTCTGATGATGAGAGCCAGCATCAGGGTTTTTTAAACACTTCCCGGGTTATTGTTCTCATGTTCATCCAGGGTTGAGGCCTCTGACTCTTCTGACAGTGTGGTGACTGCTTGGCCATTCTCCCTGGGTCTGTCCATCCTCCCCAGTGGATTGCAATGTTGACTCAGAGTGAACTTATGGTAGATAAATCTCATCGTGCCCTGCTCTGCTTAATTGCCTCCCTGGCTTCCTTTCCATGTAAGCTCCTTCACGATTCCACCACAATCTGTGCATCTGCTTTCACCCTTACTCCCCTATCAGTATCACTGTATGCTTTACATCAATACTCATATTCCCCTCAATACCAAGTGTTCAAGCCTCTGGCTCCTTTTATTTTGTTTCCTCTGCCGCCTGGAATGCCTAGAACACTCAGTCATCTTTTAGGGACGTGCCTTCTTTTTTTTTTTTTTTGGTACTGGAGATTGAACTCAGGGGCACTTGACCACTGGGCCACATCCCCAGCCCTTTTTTGTATTTTATTAGAGACAGGGTCTCACTGAGTTGCTAAGTGCCTCGCCATTGCTGAGGCTGGCTTTGAACTCGTGATCCTCCTGCCTCAGCCTCCCAAGTACTAGGATTACAGGTGTGCGCCACCGCGCTGGGCCCTTAGGGACAGGCCTTTTATAAAATCTTCTTTTAGTCCATTTTTTTTTTTTTTTTTTGTATTGAGGATTAAACCCAGGGCATGTTATCACAGAACTACATCCCCAATTCCCAATCCCTTTATGTGTTTTTTTTTTTTTTTTTTTTTTTTTTGAGATGATCTTGCTAAGCTGCTGAGGCTGGCCTCCTGCATAGCTGGGATTACAGGCATAAGCCACCTGCTCTGTTGAGTTTTTAGGTACCCCTTCCCATATGCTATCGTTCTACCTTGTGCACATACTTCTCAACCCCCACTTACACAATAAGGACAACACTGATTTGAGAATATTATGGATTCTCATGTTTAAATATGACTATATGACTTGCTCCTCTTTAAGAATTCTTATTCATGTATAATTGTAGCTAGCACATAACAGGTGCCAAAGCTTGTTGAATAATAGATGTACAGAAGAAATTACATCAGAAAACCGACTGTGAAAGATGATAATCATAAGGATGAAAAGAATGACAATGAGAATTCAAAAGCTTCAGATCTCTTCTTCTAGTTTAATCTGAAACCCAGAAGGCCAAGCAAACCTTGAAAGGGCATTTTGATAACAGACAAGGGGAATAGTAAACATGGAGGCAGAGCAGGCAGGCTTTCTTTAAGAAGGTACACTGCTAGTAGATTTTCCCCTGGGCCCACAACTCTCCATCCAAGGTAACGTCGAGATCCATCCAAATTTCAATGTCCACCTTGACTACACATCAAGGATGTCCAGGACAGTCTTAGTTTATATCTATTTACTGATATAATTATTAACTGTGATACCTTTTACTCTCAAATATGACGTGGTTTGGTTGAAAATTATGTACTATAATTCAAATTTAGCTCCTAAAAAGTTAATTTCCCTGCAATGTTGACTGATTCATGTAATGTGAATGAGTAAAAATATATCATAAATACAAATACTTTAGTCTTCCACCTAAAATAGAGAATGAATCAAGTTGCCACATAGCTAAATGTTTACATTTTTCTGGTTTTTCTTGGTGACAATTATTATCATGTTCATGAATATAGTAGGAGAAAACAATAAAAATCAGAAATTAACTTCCTCTCCTTTTTCTATTCTCATTTTCTAATCTCTTCCCCCCCCCCCCCCCCGTGTTGTTAGGGATTGAACTCAGGGCTTTGCACATGCTAGGCAAACACTACCACTGACCAACATCCTCAGTCCTCTAAGTGTTTTAGAACTAGCAATAAATTATGTCTATGCATACTGAACATTTGGCCTTTTTTTAATGTTTTCCTTTATATTCTGTCTTTAATTTATAATTTAAAGCTTATAATGTACAAAGGGGGCCTGAAAGGAGTTGTTTAAGCCATCCTTTATGATTTATTTATTAAGATGTGAGCCCTAGGATACATATTTTAGATTATATGAAGGTCAGGAAGAAATACTTGGCCTTACTCAAAGGATCAGCTGAGAATAAGCTGGTAAAAATGCTTAGGACAAGAAAGAAGAATGTAATTGTATCTTAAGGGTTTGGTTACTAAAGCTAAAACATTATTGGTTGTAGTATGTTCACTGAAGCCTAGCTTATTCATTTTTAATAAAAAGATTCTTTCTTTTCTTTTTTGCTTGGAATAGAGGGATTTAATGGTTAAGGTTTAATTTGGGTGAGTTCAGGAAAGAGCTACCATTTTTAGCCCCAGGCAAATTTCAACTTTTGAAGATCAGAGGGAGTGACTATGGCAAGATATACTCATCTGGTGGCAGGAAATTACAGGAACAGCTTTTGAAATTACAGAGAAAGTTTTTCAGTGTTTTAGCAGGGAAAATGCAAAAAAAACAAACAATAGTAGTAGGAGAAGCAGGACTGGTTGTCGCCAACATTTAATGTGAGCTGACCCTGTGTCATGCACAGGGCTAAGTATTTTATATGAAATATTTCAGTGATTTCTCATAGCAATCTAATGATGTGAGTCTATGCTTAACTCCTTTTTATGAATGAGGGAAGCTAGGGCTAGCAAATGGTACAGGCTGGAAAGGAACACCTGTCTGAGTCTAGAGCCCAGGCTTTTAAACAGAGCTGGGCTGCAGCTCTGACAGTACACAATGAGTGACATTTATGAGTATATGCTAATGCTAGGTGCTCTAAAACTGTTTTCAATCCTATTACAAATGTATTATTTTCCTCTTTCCCAGAAGAAAAAACTAAGGTTCCAGGTACTTAGATTAATTTTCTATTATCACAGTTAAATTTACCTCAATTTGGGTGGTTTAAAATAACACAAATTTCTCAGCAGCTTGGGTGGCAGGAGGATTGCAAGTTCAAAGCCAACAACTTAGTGAGGCCTTAAGCAACTTAGTTAGACCCTGGCTCTAAATAAAATCTAAAAATGGCTGGGGATGTGGCTCAGTGGTTAAGCGCTTCTGGATTCAATCACCAGTACGAGAAAAAAAAAACAAAACAAAACAAAACAAAACAAAACAAAAACCCAAAACACCAAAGCACAAATTTGCTCTGTTACAGTGTTATAGTTCTGGAGATCTGAGGGTGTAAAATGTCTTCAGTACGGCTGTGTTCCTTAGTCTCTGCTTGTATAACTATAGCTCTTCCTTTGACTCTGACCTTCCTACCTTCCTCTTCTAAGGACCCTGGTAATGACTTTGGGTTTAATGGACAATATTTCCATCTCAGGATCCTTAACTGAATCATGTCTTCAAAGTCCCTTTTTCCATAGAAGGTAACATATCACAGGTTCCAGGGGTTAGGATGAGGTCATCTTGGTAGGCCATTGTTCAGACTACCATGGTGCCTCACTAATTTCCCTTAGTCACAGAGCTGGTAAGTATTCCAGGGGAGATTTGGATCTAGAGGTTTCTTTTCCTTGAAGTTCACACTATTTCTGCTGTACCATTTGACTAACGATGTAAGACAACTTTACAGCAATCCTGCTAGTTATTGAAAGAGACATTTCTTGAGGCAGTAAAGATGCTAGACACTGTGTAGGTACTGGGAACATATGAAGTTGTTGGTGATGAGTAATCTTTGCACAGGTGCCTTATTAATCTCCATATTTTTCTGAAGTACAGGAAGGATTTCTCAGCTTAAAAGATTAGGTAAGATAAATAATTCCAAGAATAGGTACTATTAAGCTTCATTGTTCTACATTAATTTTTTTTTCCTTATTTCATCCTTCCAGAGACTAACATCAGGATAAATTCTCAGCTACTGTACTTCTCAAAGTTTCATTTTTGTTCTTAGGTCTACAAAACAGACAAGACATATCTATGAATGAAAAACATCTGGTTCTGTCTGTTTTTCAATGTCTATGAGATTTGCTTCCTCCACAACTAAAAAGCAATACAAAGTGTGGTGGTCTTCTTTGAATTTTATCCGAGCCTTGAACCAAGTGGCTTGTGAAGACACCAGGTAGCTCAGAGTAGGCTCTGGAGCAAGAGGAAGCACTTTAGCCAGAGAAGTGGATCTGGCATGTTTCCTGAACGCCCCAGTAGATCCACCTTTCTTGGGCAGGTCTGGATGCTGTATGAAGGCTATGGCGGGCATTAGGGGAATTACAACTGAGGTACTCAGAATTTTGGAGTAAAGTCATACTTCTTTTAAGTTTTTGTTTTTGAGAAGTAGTTCTAGGTTTTCTGCTTTTTTTCTATTAGAGACTGAATTTCTGACCATGGCACCCTAAGGTGTGCTGAGGATCTGCACTGTGCACCAAGAATTGGATGACATCTGAACCTAAACCATATACTTAGATGGTTCATTAGCCCTTTAACATGAAGTTGAAATTGTGTACTTTAATTAAGAAGGGCAAGATCAAGTTGAATAAGCAGGGGCTCCTCACTCCCAAGCTGCACAAGCATGACTCTTCTCCTATGATATTTCCAAATAACTTTTTTTTAAAAATTTTAGAATGGTTACAGATTTGCAGAAAAGCTATGAAGATATATACTCTCCACCCACACCCAATTTCTCCATTATTCACAATCTTATATTAGCACGGTATATATCTTGCAATTAAGGAACCCATGTTGATCCAATATATCAAGACTTTCTTTGTTTTTGGTGACCTTGACAGATTTAAGTGCTCATAAGAAGGATTTTCCCCTAGATAGGATGATTGGGAATAAGAAGAATGATGGGTCTGTTTATTGATGGTATATACTACTGAGTTGGACTCTGGCTCAACCTTAGACCTTGGAAGTGGTTCTGAAGGAGGGTGAAGAAGAAAAAAATCTCTGGTGGGCAAAACAAACACATTGATTGTTTACTTTGCCCCCACCTGAATAATGCAGTATCTTCTTGAAGGTTTTTGAAGTCTTCAGGTTGAAGAAGTAGATCCGATTTAAACCAAGAGAAGGATTTTGTATGCAGAAACTGGACTGGCACACCAAACCTCAGGCTGGTATAACAGGGTCTCAGGATACAGGTCTAACTAAAGAACTGGGGACATAAAGGTGTGTACTTTGCCTCTTTTCTGATCATCTTACTCTACAGTTGCTTAATTCCTTCTTTCTGCCTGCACACTCGATTCCATTAGTTCTTTACTCTGGCAGAAAAAAATTGGTCTCCAGGGCTTGGAGTGCAGCTCAGTAGGAGAGCACTTGCCTCGCATGTGCTGGCATGTGCAAACCCTTGGGTTTGATTCCCAGCCCTGCAAGAAAAAAGAATTGGTCTCCCATAGCTCAAATTTTATATAAAGTAAATTTAGCTACCCAGAGAGAGGCTAAACAGTGTCTTACAATCATGCCAATAGTATATTTTTTACAGCTCTGGGACAAAAAGAGCTACCAATAGCCAAAGCTGGAACACTTGGAGCAATCAAGTAATTACTGAATTATAATCCAAAGTGTAATATAAATATCCATTAATCCATGCTGATACAGATAAATAAATGATTAAATAATAAATGAATGGGGGGAGATAAATCTGTGCAGAAAATTCTGAAATAGTTTATGTGGATACTATGTTGTTACAGAGATAAAACATAACTCTCCACTCTTCTGTGTGGACTGCACATAATATCTTCCTTTCAAATAAAGCAGTATGGAAAGGGGGTGGGGGGGAAGAATAACTTTAAAGTGGAAAAAACTGACAAACACTACATCAACCATATGATAAAGGTTGATTGACATCAACAAGTTATGTTGAGAAATACTCTTGATAAGCGGTGATAAGAATGACAATTCATCCCTTTGGTCTTTCTCCCAAACTCCATAACCCCAGTCTAGTTAGGGGAAAAAAACCTATCAGGTAAAGTCCAGTTGAGAGACATTTTATAAAATACCTTATGAGCACTTAAATCTGTCAAGGTCATCAAAAACAAAGAAAGTCTTGATATATTGGATCAATATTGGTTCCTTAATTGCAAGATATGTACCAAGCTAATATAAGATTGTTAATAATGGAGAAATTGGGTGTGGGTGGAGAGTATATGTCTTCATAGCTTTTCTGCAAATCTGTAACCATTCTAAAATTAAAAAAAAAGTTTATTTGGAAATATCATAGGAGAAGGAACTAATGAACATTAGGGAGGGAGAGAGGAAGTAGGAAAAGAAAGAGGGAGGGAGAGGGAGAAAGAGAGAGTATGTATGTGTAAGGGAACAGAGAAATCAAATAATATACTGCTGGTAGAGAAAGAAAATAGTGCTGGGCATGTAACTTAATATGTACTCATTAAATTTGAATCCTTGCCTCACCCATACACCTCACATCTTTATTTTGTATGTCTGTGGGATTGTCTTCTGGTTTCACAAACAGTTCTTTCATTTTCCTTCTCTAATTCTCCTTCCTTCCATTCTTACACTAGGTTGGTGCCTTTTATCCTCACCATGCAATAGTGCTGCTACTGCTAAAGGATCTATCCAAGGTACTGGCCCGTATGGTGCCAAAGTTTTGCTAGGAAACAGTTTGATAGAAACTTTACCAGATAAAGATGAGAAATTCTATAAAGTAGAAAAAAAAGCTAAAATGATGAATAATATAAGAGATAATAGACAGGTTACCTAGAATTCTAGAAAGAGAGAACAAAGAAAATGGTATGGAGAATCATCAAATTAAAACACACACACACACACACACACACACACACACACACACACATGGTGACTTTTCAGTGCTGAAATTCCCATTTAAAGACTGCACTGAGTTCCTAGCTCAGTGAATAACGACACATTTTTAGACAAATCATTGTGAACATTCCAATTATTAAAGGTAAAGAGTCTCAATTTTTTTCTTGAGGAAAAAAATATTTGACCTCAAAAAAAAAAGGCCAAGCCTGATATCACATTTTTCTATCAGCAATGTTGAATGCTAGAAGAAAGTGAAAACTGAATTTAAAAGTGTTATGAATGATATCAAAAGATTCACAAAATAGTTCCTGCAAACTTTCAAGAGAGGTTATTTCAGGTTGGGTGGCATCCAAATGAAGAAGAAAATTAAAATAGAAAAAATCTTGGCATCCTTGAAATAATGCAGCCAATTTGTCTCTAAAAGTGTTGCAAAGGGAATTCCTGAATTACAAAAATGCAACAGGCATGGAATTCAGCCAGACATCAGAAGAAGCAGCAGCAATTCAATAGAATACCTTCTAAATGGAACTGACAAAAATAAAAGGAAAAATGAGTATGATTAGAAAATTAAAGACAAAACTATCAAAACATTTCACAATAATCAACCCACACTGATGGGATCTGTAGGAAACCATGTTTATGTTCTTAATATCTTTAATAACATTCAAATTTTGCATCAACTTACAGATAAAACATGGAAGAGTCAATCAAATATCAATATCATTTAACATTGCAAATATTATGTAGATAACAGAAGTCAAGGAGAAAAGAACAGAATGATGCTGAAATGGAATCCATGGTCATTAACATCATCTTCAAAAGTGAGAAGAAAAATTAGGGTTGCAGCATGTATGGTTCTCTACCTGATAAACTTCTACCACTTTTTCCATTGGTAAGGTGGGGAAAGGTGACAGTGAGATATTAAAAAAAAAAAAAAAAAAAAAAAAAAAAAAAGAAAAAAGCTGTGGCTCTACCAAGACTGGTGGTTGAGGGTTGGTTTCTAAAGGTTTGACTACAGGCATCATGTAAGAAAGATGGCTGCCTCAGATTCACCAGGTTTCAGAGCCGACTTGCTCTGCCTACTTAAATTATTTGACTAATCAATTACAATCAAATGTGGACATTTTTGCTGAGTATCTCCTAAGAAGCAGGAAAGTAATCATGTGTCCTGCTATCCATTCTGGAACATTTACAATAGAGATCCAAGGTATAACTTGTACTGGGGATGATATCTGAGAGAGCAAAGGACCTGGGACCTCACTTAATGGTTTTCTAAGATGGACAAGGCCTCAAACAGATGATGCATTAACCTAGAACTTAGTAGTAATCAAACTGTCACACAGTCACTAGGTCCTGAATAACAAGGCTAGGGAGAATAGTTTCTAGTATTTGAAAGGAAAAGGACATGTAGAATCTCACCTTGTATGAAGTATTGGCTTTTGGATGGAGGACATAGATAGCTTCAGGTAACCTTGCAAGAAGTACTCTATGGAAATAGATACATTGACTTTATTCTACCAGTTCCCTCAACTCTTTGAGGTCTTTCCATTGATAGAAGCCAAGTGGAAGACAGAAGGTATGGGAGTTTTGGTCTCAGTGTACTACCTGGGACAGAAAGAAGGGTGGACTGTGGATTAAAAAGGGAATAACAGAAGATTTTTCTTATATGTATATATTTCAAACTTTAGGTCCCTTAGAATTCACCCTTTTCCCTTAGGTGGTAAGCTTGTGTTCTAAATGTGATGAGACAAGTACGTTTTTCTGGGTTATTATGTCATCATGGGATAATATTAACTTAGTCATACCCCTACTGAAACTTACCTTAGCCACCACAAATGTTACCTCTAAAAAGTAAATGGGGGAAGAGGAGAGAACAAAATATAAGCAACATAAAATGTAATGGCTACATTCCTGCCTTATTTATAGATCACCATGAAACCTAAATTGACAATTACATCTACTTTTTTTAACCTCTGATTTTATTTATCTGCCAACAACTCAACTGTATATGATTTAGTTAGCTTTTTCACCACTGTAACCAAAAGATGTGACAAGAATAATTTTAGAAGAGGAAAAATTTATTTGGGGATCACAGTTTCAGAGGTTTCAGTCCACAGACAGTTGACTCTATTACTCTGGGCCTAAGGTAAGGCAAAACGTGATGGAGAAAAGGTATGGTGGAGAAAAGCAGCTCTGGACATGACAATGAGGAAGCAGAGAGAGTCCCCTCACCAGGGACAAAATATATACCCCAAAGTCACACCCTCAATGAACCCACCTCCTCTAGCCACACCCTACCTGCCTATGGTTACCACCCATTTAATCCACATCAGTGGAGTAACATACTGATTAGGTTAAGGCTATCATAACCCAATAATTTCACTTCTGAATGTCCTAGTATTTTCTCACATATGAGCTTTTGGTGTACATCTAATATCTAAACCATAACAGGATATGATTCTTTACCTAGTTTAAAATATCATTCTTGGAGGGTTGGCATTCCTGGTGGTCTGATATTTATGAAGTTGTTGCAGTTCTCCATTGATCAGAACTATGAACATAAAATTATTGCGAGATATCCCAGTGTATTCCTGGGGTTTCAAATATTCTTTGTAGACACTTATATGTATTTACACCTCAACTTCTTCAGTTAACTGATATGAATCACATTCTCCAATAAAAGTAATCTCCTTTTTATTTCTGGTGGTTCAGAGTTATGAGTAATTCCAAGTTGTTAAGGGTCAATCTTTGCTTCCAATTCAACAGAACCATTTCGTGTTCTGTAACAAAAACCTCTCTCTATTAGAATGTAGAACTCCTAAACACATCAAACTCAAAATCACTTGATGGGAAACCATTAGTCAGTTTTTTTTTCACGGAAAAAAATACCTAAGACAAACAATTTAGTGAAGGAAAAAGACTTATTTTGTACCTGGTTTCATAAGTTTCAGTCCACAGTCAACCAACTCCAAGGCAGAAACATCAGTGCAGAATAAAGCTGTCATTTTATGAATCTGTCAGTGAATTAATCCACTGTTGAGGTCAAAGCCCTCATTTCCAATCACTTCCCCAATGCCCCACCTTTGAACACTGCTGCATTGGGAATCAGTCCTTTAATACATGAGCCTTTGGACATTTCTGATCCAAACTTTAATGGAACCTAAATATTTCTAATATTTTATGTGAATACTTTATAGAATCCAAATTTTAATTTATGTGCTAGTTTTAAAACCATAACTCTTTGCATTACGGTTTTAGTGGTTGCTTGAGGTATTATAACATATAGCATAACTTTTCATGTTCTACTTAGAGTTAATATTTATTACTTCAAATAAAATATAGACATTTCTACAATTGTATAGATACATTCTCTTCTACTACTCTTCATATCTATTACATCTAATATATCTATATACCTTATAAAACTTATAAGACAATGTCATAATTTTGCTTTAAATAGCATGTGTATTTAAAAATATTTATAGGATAAGCTTTTTATTTACTTGGATATTTTACATTTCAGATGCTTTAATGTTTTCTGGAAAATTGAAGTTTCCCTCTAGTGATTGATCTTTTTAGTTTGCAGAAATTCCTTAAACTGTATTTTTTTTTTTTTTTTTTGCCTATAGTTCTGCTGGTGATAAATTGTTCTAGTTTTCTTAAAAGTAAAACTCTAAGTAGAACATTCATCTTTATTCTTTAGTGACATTTTCATTAGACATAAAATTTTGTGTGGAAAGGTTTTCCCCTCATCTTTAACCCCTTTGAAGAGGCTATTGCTCTATCTTCTTACCTGTACAGTTTTTGTTGACAAGTGTACAGTTATCCTTATCATCATTCCTTAGTATGCAATGTTTCATTTTTTCTTGCTTCTTTCAAGATTTAGTCTTTATTTATGCTTTTTAGATGTGTGACTATGAGTGCTTAATTATGGTTTTCTTTTCATATGTGTCTCATTTGGTGTTACTGGCATTTTAAAATCTGCATATTTATGCCTTTCATCAATTTGAGAAGCTTTGGGTTGTTATTATTTCAAATACATCTTCCACCAATTTTCTCTCCTCTACTTATTTTTTTTTTCATTTTTAAAATTGGTTCATAGTAGTTATACACAACATTAGGATTCTGAATTAGTCAGGGTTCTCTAGAGGTACAGAGCTAAGAGGAGATATGATTCTAAAAGGGGATTTATTAGATTGGCTCACACAACCAGAAGCTGAATAGTCCACAATGGCAGTCTGCAGGCTGGAGAGCTGGAGGAACTGGTTGGTAGCTGTGCATTCCAAGATGCTGAAGCCTCAGAACAAGAGGGATCGATGATGTTACTCCTGTCGGAGACTGAAGGTTTTTGGACATTCCCTGGAGAATCACTGGCAAAATCTGCTTTGGAAGAATGAAGGATCGAGAGTCTGATGTCCTCAGGTGATCATAGAAGAAATCAAGAACCCATTCAAGAAGAATCCAGTTTGCATCTACTGCTGCCTCCTTGTTCTTCCAACTTTTATTTCATCCAAGCCTCCAATGTATTGGATGGTGCTGTCCACACTTAGGCAGGGTTTCCAATTTACTATCCCACATGCTAATCATTCCTAGACACACCCTCATTGACATACCCAGAAGCCTCTTAATCTTCAGCATCTCTTAATCCAATCAAGTTGACAATTCAAATGAACCATTACAGATTCATTTTGACATAAATATGAAAGCATGGAATATAATTTGCTCTAATTCCATCATTAGTACTTCCTCTTTCTATCCTCTCCTCTTACCCTGTTTCCTACTCTACTAATCTTTCTTCTATTTACTTATAGTTTTTTAAAAATTAGCATCTTATGTATATACATAATGCTAAGAGTCATTGTAGTCTGTACAGATTTATTCTGTTGTTTTTCCCTTATCTCATCCTTCCTCCCTCCCCCCTCAATTCCCTTCCTCTACTTACTTCTAGTACATCAGTAATATATTTCAGTTTTTTGGTATTTTCCTGCATGTCCCTGAGTCTCCATTTATTTTTTTAAAACATTTCTTTCTTCTTTAGATTTTGTTATTTATATTTATCTATTTTAAGCTTATTCTTTCTTATGCCACTTGTATTCTGATATTAAGCCTAATTCAATTAACTATTTCTTTGTTTGTTTTAGTTACTTTCTTTATCAATTCTGGAATTATTCTTTCATTTTAAAAAATTTTCCATTTGGTTGCTGACATCTTGTATATTTTCATTTAGTTACAAGCACATTCTTTATCTCATTGAATAGTATTACAATAAATGTTTCAAGGTTTTAGCTTGATGATTACATCAGGGTAATCTTGGGGCTAAAAACTCAGATTGTCTTTGTTTAGGAAGGATCTTATTTTCCTGAATTTTTTGATATGTTAGCTCATTTGAAAATGTAACTTGTAATTGTTAATATTACTTTTTAGAGATTCTAAATTTCATTATATTCTTCCAAAGAGTATTGATGATATTGTTTTATCAGGTAATTAACTAGGTTAGACTAAAACTGCTGCTGTTTCCCCTACAGTTGGTAAAAGCCTTCAGTCTCAAAACCCAAATCTCAGTTAAATTTGTTTAGCCTTAGCTAAGTCTGCTTCACTCAGGCATAGCTAAGAGGCTAGAACTAGGGATTGAACCCAGGACCTCATACATGCCTCAAAGTTTTGGCATAAAATTTTTAAATAATTTGTGACTAGTATTCTCTGGTTCTCTCCTTTTGGGGATTCTCCTATCAATTTCCAGTGGCTATGTTTTCTCCTGGACTCTCTCCTCAGGTTCTTCAGGCCAGAAAGATAGTTCTAGCAGTTTAAGTTCTCTGGTCCCTTCTTCCAAATTTTAACTCCTTCTAAACTCTGACTGATATGTTTCTGTTATAAAATATTCAAGCAGTTGATTTTTAAATTCTGTCTGAAGTTTATAGTTATCTTCAGAAAGGTTGTCAGTTAAATCTTACTCCATCATACCCAAAGTCTCTTCTTTCAAGCTGTATTTTTTTCTCCTAAGTCATTATTATAAATTAATAGTTTGAAGGATAAGTGTTAGGAACTGATGTGTGTTTTTTTACTTTGGGCAAAACATCTTCAATAGAAATTGCTTTAAGAAGTATATCCTAAGTATCAATACAAAGACAGCATTATTTTAATACATACTTAGATACTTACGTCATATCATAAAATACAGTTATTTTTTAAAACAGTTCAAGATACAGAGGAAAAAAATTGCCTTTGTCGTACTACTTACATTTTCATTTTAGATTCTTTAAAAATTTAATTATAGTCACTTGGTAAATAAAAACCATAACTAAAGTCTGTAAGACTTCTGGAATATAATAATTGCATAAATTGAGCCTTGTCTTAGGAAATAAATAGAGGTAACAAAGTACTTTAAAAAGTTGAAAAAAAAAAAAAAACAACTTTAAGAGAAGAGGTATGGTTGTATAGTACAGATTTCCTCAACTGGTGTCCCTTGGAACCACTTGGCATTTCGTGAAAAACAAGTTCTATGGTCGACAAGAAATTTGTGTGGAGACAAGATATGGTTTTAGGCACCTTTGTCACTTACTTGCTATTTGTGCCCCTTCTCCCCAGTTATTTTTTTATGCTGGCTATTGAATCCATGGATGCTTCACTACTGAGCTATGTCCCCAGTCTGTTTTATTTTAAATTTTGTGACAGGCTCCCACTAAGTTGCTGAGGCTGGGCTTGAACTTGCAATCCTCTTTGCTCAGTCTCCAGTGTAGATGGGATTTTTTTTTTTTTCTTTTTTACTGGTGTGTTCTACCACACATGCCTGCTCTTTTTTTCTTCTTCTTTTTATTGGTGTATTATAGCTATACATAATAGTGGGATTTATTGTTATGTATTTATACATGCACACATGTATGCAGTGTAATGTAACAGTATAATTTGGCCACTTTTGTTCCCTGGTACCTCCTCTTTCTCTTCCCTCCTTACTTCCCTTAGTCCCCTTTCTTTCCTCTACTCATTACAATTTGTTCTTAAGAAAACTATTTAAATACCCTAACTCTCATGTTCTCTAATCTCTAAAGTGAAGTGAGTATTAAATATGTACAAAATCCAGGTATCATTCTTGGATGAATAAAGCATGTGGCAAAAAGTGGCAGAGTGTGGTGAGGACTGTAAGTGAAGTGGAAAACATGGGTATCAGCAGCCACCAGGCTGTAGCCGTTATTGCTACATAGGATTCCCAGCCTAGTGTTGCCAGACCTTGAAATATTGAGTTGCAATCTCCACACTTAAAAATGCGGTAGATAATCCCAAGTATGTAAAACGATTGCATGTGCAAACCACATCCACTCTATGGATCAGCAGTTTGAAACCTCTGAATTAGCTGATTTTTAACCAGTCTTCAAATACCGGTATGTTGTGATTCTACAGGGGTAGATAACAAAGAAGAACGTGAAAACATGACCCACGGCTAACAACTTAGGTATAATGCTGCTGTCTGAATGACGTATTTTAGTATTTTAGTTCACAGCAGAAGTTAGTCATGTTCTGGTTTTGAATTATTATTCAGGAATGACAACTATTTTCAGTTTTTGAGAAAGTAAAAGAGCTGTGAAGACTCTAGTCTATATCTGAGAAAGCTTTTAGGATACCTGTAAGCAGAGCTTTTGTGAAACACTAATGCACACGTGTGGTAAGTGATTGGGGATCAGTAGCACAAACCCCAGTGGGATAGTAGGTCTGGACTAGATTTATCTATGGGCGTCAACTCAATCACCAAGTATTACTAAAAGGATGGTAAAAGCCCATGTAAGGATCCAGTTATTGGTCACATGACCTGATCTAGGGAAGAGATAAAAGCTTATATGGATCTTATGGAAGCTTGCCAATACTTGTCTCCATAATACATGATAAAGCCCTGACAGTAAACCACTCCTGGGAGTTTGGCATTAAATTAGAGAGGCGGCAGCTCTCCTTTCTGCTGTTTTCAGATATCTAGGCATAGCTTTCTAATAAACTGCTAATTTAGAAGCCAAAAGATGAAAGCTCTATTTTAATGTCTCTTTAACACCTCATATTTTCTATTTTTGTTGGAATATAGTTCAGGACTTTGGGAACTATTAATGTGTGATATGCCCCATTCACTAGGCTACAAATTTCTAGGATTAATATCACGCATGTACAGATTGAAGGATGTCTTTCTTTTCTTTAATATTAATTTTTTAGTTGTAGTTGGACACAATCCCTTTATTTTATTTATTTATTTTGATGTGGTGCTGAGGACCAAACCCAGGGCTGCGCAGGTGCTAGGCAAGCCCTCTACCACCGAGCCACACCCTAGCCCCTGAAGGATGTCTTTCTTAAGAAAGCTTATCTCATTCTTTCTAGAAAATATGTATACAAGTAGTTGTGGTTTAGTTAGAAATGATTTTCACCTCTAAACCTCATAAAGTTAGTCTAACTTGAATCAATAAGGAGATAATTTTATTCAAAAAAATCACCAGAATTATTTTTGCATAGAGGTGTCTTTCCTTAGGAAAATTATTATCTCTGTAATATAAGAAGTGGAATTTACTGTGCCTCAGGCAATGGGAGAAGAGAGTAAAAGGACCAGGAATGGAAGAGGGAGACAGAGGAGGGCAGAAGACTGAAACGGCATCAAGTGTGACTCCTCCTTGAAATCTTCCAAAATCTTCAATAAAATTTAATAAGCTAATGAATTTTTTAAGATTAAAATTTAATTTGTTTATAATTGTGGTAAAATATATATAACAAAAAATATTTTTTTAGCCGGGCGCGGTGGCGCACGCCTGTAATCCCAGCACTTGGGAGGCTGAGGCAGGAGGATCGCGAGTTCAAAGCCAGCCTCAGCAATGGAGAGGCACTTAGCAACTCAGTGAAACCCTGTCTCTAATAAAATACAAAAAAGGGCTGGGGATGTGGCCCAGGGGTCGAGTGCCCCTGAGTTCAATCCCCGGTACCAAAAAAACAAAAAACAAAAAACAAAAAAATATTTTTGTATTGAAGTTTGAACCCAGGGGCATTTTACCACTGAGCTACATTCCAAGTCCTTTTTATTTTTTATTTTGCCATGTTATTAAGGCTGGCCTTGAACTTATGATCCTCTTGTTCCAGCTCTCGAGTCTTTGGGGATTACTGGTGTGTACCACTGTGCCTTGTTATATAACAAAATTTACCATTTTAATCATTTTAAATCTTCAGCTCAGTGGCAGTTTGGTCATTCATATTGTTCATCACCATTACCAGAAGTTTTTTTTTAATCTTTCCAAACTGTATCATCATGTTCATAAGGCAATACCTCCCCATTTCTCCTTCCCCTTAGCCCTTATCAATCATACATTCTCCTTTCTGTTTCTGTGAATTTGATAACATTAGGTAACTCATATAAGTGGAATCGTATAGTATTTGTCTGTTTATGAAAAATCCTTATTGAGATTGTGTTGGAAAAAAAAGGGCTGAACTGCACACGAAGGATGACATCATTGGGTCAGAGGCTGCTCAAGGAAGCACAAAAGCCTAGAGGCAGAGGTGGCTCCAGGAGTGTAAGACAGAGTCTTCCACCCACTTCAAGAGATGATAATCTCTTGCCACCCACTTCAGGATGATAATCTCTTGCCACAAATTTTTACTGTCTTCCTAGAAGCTCCTCTGATGCTAAGGGTGCTCCCTGGAGTAGCAGGGGCTTGGGGGCTCATTTTGTCCATGTGTGTTGACTTGTAAGTGTGAGAAAGTCAACATCCATGGAAGGTGACATCATTTCCAAAAAAACAAGGAGTGGGAGCTGATACATAAATGCCCTGCTTTCCAAACTTCCAGCAGGTGATTCTAGGAGATGTTCTGTGTAGTTTCCTGGAAGTTCAAGCAGAATCAAGCCCTTGTGTCCATAGTGGTAATCACAATAAAATACCTTTATAATGGCTCTTCCTGGTCTCACTCTTCTCTTTCCCTGACTTCTGCTCACTTGGTTTTCTTCCCAATATTTGACTTGTTCACAAGTTTTGTCACAAGTTCTGCTTTTCAGGGATGCCGTTTTGAGGCAGTTTGGTTTATGTCAGGTGTTTACTTTATTTGAATTGTGTTCCCTAAAAAGAAGTATTGAGGTACTAACTTCTGGTATCTCAGAACGGATCTTATTTGGAAATTAGGCTGTTGCAAGTGGAAGTATTTAAGGTGAGGTTATATAATAGTAGGTTGGATCTCTAAACCAATATGGCCAGTATCCTTACAATAAGAGACAAAGACTCATGAGGGGTCAATGCTATGTGACCCTAGAGGCAGAAGTTGAAGTGTTACAGTTGTAAGCAAAGCCATAGTGAACTTTCCATCAATAAACAGAAGCTAGGAAAAGGCAAGAAAGTGTTCTGGCAGATTTCAGAGACAGCATAGCCATTCCAAAACAAATTTATTTCAGACTTCAAATCTTCAGAGATGTGAGACAATACATCTATATTGTTATAAGCCATCTAGTTTGTGGGTCTTTGTTACAGTGGCTCTAGGAAATGAATACACCAGCTTGTTACCAGATGATGAGCACACCTATCCTACTGTTCTCTTTAAAAATGTTTTTATTAGTGCATTATTATACATAATAGTGGGATTCCTACAGTCCTCTTATTAAGAACATAATATATCAGACTCTTTAATAAGGTGGATTAAGCTAGGGTGGAAACTATAGGTATGTAGAATGTGAGTGGAAGTGTTTTTAAAAGGGTAACATAATGATGATAATTGAAAAAATGGGAATTAATATGAATTTTATTTTAAAAAAGCAGATTTTTGGATTCTGCCACTTTACTGAATTCATTTATTCTAGCTGTGTGTGTGTGTGTGTGTGTGTGTGTGTGTATGAATTTCTATACATAGGATCATGTCATCTGCAAATGTTTTATTTTTACTTTTTACTTTCTAAACTGGATGGCTTTGATTTATCTCTTTTCTTTTAATCTGATAACCCTTTCTAGTCCTTCTAGCACCATGTTGAATAGAATTGGCAAAAATGGACATTATTGCTTTGCATCAGATCTTAGTGGAAAAACTTTCAGTTTTCCCTCATGGATAATGATATGAACAGTAGACTTTTCAAAAGTGGAAGTATTATTTTGAGAAATTTATTTTTATACCCATTTTTTGAGAGATTTTATTGAACTTTGTGAAATGCTTTTTTTGAAATGCTTTTTTGTATCTATTGAGATGATCATGTGGCTTTGAACTTCCATTCTGTTAATGTGGTCTATCACATTGATTGATTGGCAAATGTTAAACCAATCTTGCATCACAGATACAAATTTCATTTGGTCATGGTATATATGTTGTTGAATTTGGTTTCCTAGTGTTCCCCCCCCCCCCGGGGGTTAAAACCCAGGGGCATTTAACCACTGAGCCACATCCCCAGCCCCTTTAAAAATATTTTATTTAGAGACAGGGTCTCTCTGAACTGCTACCTGCCTTGCTAAGTTGCTGAGGCTGGCTTTGAACTCACAATCCTCCGCCTTAGCTTCTCAAGATGCTGGGATTAGAGGCATGCCCCACTGGTTTGCTAGTGTTTTATTGAAGAGTTTTGTTTGATGTTCATTAAAGACATATGATTGTATTTTTTGTTTGTCTTTGTCTGGCTTTGGTATCAGAGTGATGATAATCTCATAAAACGAATTTAGAAGTATTTTCTGTGCTTCTAATTTTTGGAAGAATTTTAGAAGAATATCATGGAATGATTCTTCTATAAATGTTTGTTAGAATTCAGCTGTGGAGCCATTTAGTCCTGGGCATTTCTTCTTAGAAGATTTTTGATTAGAGGTATTTCTTTACAACAAAAGTAGTCTATCTAAAGAAAAAATATCTCATTTATCAGAGCACCACAAAGGATAAAATAAATCAGAAATAAATTGAAACAAGGAGGTAAAAGATTTGTCCACCAAAAGCAATAAAACCTTGATGGAAAAAATTGAATGAGACACAAATAAATGTAAATATATCCTATGTTCATGGATTGAAAGCATTAATATTGTTAAAATATCCACATTACACAAAGATTCATTGCAATCCCTGGAAAAATTCCAATATGCTTTTTACAGAAATAGAAAAAAAAAATTCTAAAAATTGTGTGGACCCCTAGTAGCTAAGACAATCACAAGAAAGAAAGACAAAGCTGGAGGCATAATACTTTCTGATTTCAAATTAAATTATACAGTTATAGTCACCAAAACTATTTGGTGCTGAAAGAAAAATAGACACATACATCAATAGAACAGAATAGAGAGCCCAGAAATAAACCTAGCATATATGTAGCCAACTGATTCTTGACAAGACAACCAAGAAGATACAATGGGTCTGGGAGGAATCATATTTTAAATATATAGTGTTGGGAAAATTGAATATCCACCTGTGAAAAAATGAAACTTAACCCTTATCTTTTAACATACCAAAAAATTAGCACAAATGGATGAAACATCTAAGCATACATGTTGAAATTGTAAGACTTATAGAAGCAATATAGGGGAAATTTGGGGGACATGTAGGGATATTGACTTTGGCATTGATTTCATGATTGTCACACTAAAAGCTTAGCCAAAAAAAGTGGAATTATACTACACTCAAAAGCATTTACAGCAAAGGAATATTATAATCAACAAAATGAGCTCACATGGTGGCACATGCCTGTAATCCCAGTGGCTCGGGAGGCTGAGGCAGGAGGATCACTAGTTCAAAGCCAGCCAGAACTGTATGTGTGTTCCTAGTTCAATCCCCAGCACCCCCCACCAAGAGAGAGAGAGAGAGAGAGAGAGAGAGAGAGAGAGAGAGAGAGAGAGAAGTCAGCCAACATATTGGGAAAAAATAATTGCAAATATATCTGGTAAGGGGTTAATATCCAAAATATATAAGAAATTCATTCAACTCAATGGCCAATAAAAGCTCCAAACAAGAAATAAAAATGGGCACTAGGTATATGAAAAAGTACCTAATATCACTAATCATCAGGGAATTACAAATCAAAACCATGATGAGATATCACCCCAAACCTGCTAGGATGGCCATCATCAAAAAGATAAGAAGCCGGGCGCGGTGGCGCACGCCTGTAATCCCAGCACTTTGGGAGGCTGAGGCAGGAGGATCGCGAGTTCAAAGCCAGCCTCAGCAATGGCGAGGCACTTAGCAACTCAGTGAGACCCTGTCTCTAAATAAAATACAAAAAAGGGCTGGGGATGTGGCCCAGAGGTCGAGTGCCCCTGAGTTCAATCCCCGGTACCACCAAAAAAAAAAAAAAAAAAAAAAAAAAGATAAGAGATAACAAGTGTGGGTGTGGATGTGGAGAAAAGGAAACCTTATATATTGTTGGTGGGAATGGAAATTAGTATAGCCATTATGAAAAACAAAAGTATGAAGGTTTCTGAAAAAATTTAAAATAGAGCTACCATACAACTATTACTCCCTCCATGAGTATATTTCCAAAGGAAATGAAATCATTACCTTGTAGAGATTTTAGTACTGCTATATTAGTTGCAGCATTATTCACAAAAAACGAAGGTGTGAAATGACCTAAGAGTCTATGCATGAAGGAATGGGTAAAGAAATTGTGGCATCTGTATCCCTATTTATCTATCTATTGGTCAAATTTAAAAAAAGAGAGTGCTACTTGTGACAACAAGAACACAACTGGAGAATGTTATGCTAAATGAAATAATGGACACATACAGAAAATACTGCATGATCTCATGTATATGCGGAATCTAAAACAATCAGATATGTAGAAGCATCATATAGCTTGGTAGTTAGCAGTGTCCAGGAGCAGGATGAAATGGGCAGGAGTGGGTTAAAGTGTTCAGACTTGCAGCAATATAGGATGAATCAGGCTAGAGATCTAATGGACGGCATGAATACTACATAATGATGATGATGATATTGTAGAATAAACATTTGCTACAGAGTAGATTTTCAGTGATTTTATCTCTCCCTCTCTCTCTCTTTCTTCTCTCTCTCTCTCTCTCTCTCTCTCTCTCACACACACACACACACACACACACACACACATGCACACACACATACAGAGAGAGAGAGAGAGAGAGAGAGAGAAAGTAACAACATGTTAACATAAAAGGTGACGGATATTTTAATATGATTGGTTGGGGTACCTCGGTAGGCTTCCTCAGATTGGCCCACATTATGAAATCACTGGCAAATAAGATCTTTAAAGGAATTTTAGTAGCTGAATTTATGAGCATTTTAAGCATTTTTTGTTTAATAAGATAAATACAAGCCAATATTTTGCAAATAATGAATAAAACTATCTCTCTTCATCTTGGAATTTTTTAAAAACAAATCCACTGAATAGTCTGGGATGTATAGAATCATAGAACAAGATTTTAAAAAACATGGTTGGGTAACAAAAATGAAGAATTTGGTCACTGATCAGAATTTATCCTTAAGAGAAATACCATAATATTAGGCAACATTAAAATTCCAAAGTCAATGTGGATAGAATTTTGGAATGTATATATGTGGAGATACACACACACACACACACATGCACACACACACACATATATACATACACACATATAATATACACATACACACATATATACACACGTATAATGTGTGTGTTTATGTATGTATATATATGTATGTATGTATGGTTGTGTATCTCTCTCTCTTCTCTCTCTCTATAGATATTTATATGCATATATAAAATACTGGGAATTGAACCAAGGGCTTTACCACTGAGCCACATCAACCCTTTTTATTTTTTGAGACAGGGTTTCACTAAGTTACTTAGGGCCTTGCTAATTTGCTGAGGCTGGCTTTGAACTTGTGATCCTCCTGCCTCAGCTTCCTGAGTTGTTGGGATTACAGGTATTTACCACCATGCCAGAAGAATTTTGGAATATATAAGGTGAAATGTAAATTTTAATTCAAATGTCTTATTCTTTGGACTATTAAAAAGTTGTTATCAATGAAATTTTGTTTGTAGTACTGAAAATAGTTTCCTCTTAAAAAAGTCATGTTGTACACAATAAAATATATAATAAAAAATTTAAAAAGCAAGTAGAGCAAAGTTTTTAGTGTTTTATTGGCAATAATGCTGTATTTCCATCTCTCTCTTTTCTGAACATATAGGTAAGAGCTTTATTTACTAGGCTTCTCTCTAGATAAATGAAGTTGTATGACAAAATTTGGCTAGAAATTGATTTAACTGAACAAAAGAATATTTCTGGCAAAGGATATAAGTCAATATTGGTAAAAGGACCATGATGCAAAAAAAAAAAAAAATCAATCTAGTATCTTTAAGTTAATAAAAGCAGTTTCTCAGTCAGAATAAAGGCTCAGATCTTCTCAGGCATTTAACTCTCTTCTGATATCCAAGCCAACTAATCCTCTGTGAATTTCAGGCTCAGACAAAGGCTTGTCTGTGGGGCTCATTGACATTGCAGGATCTGTGGAAGATGATGAGGCCTTCAATCATCAGGAAAAAACCCACATGAGCATCCACATAAGCAGGAAGAAGCTTAAAGTGGATGCTGCTGTCTGTCTATAATCAAACCATTATTGATTGTTTCTCTGTGGTTCCTTGGACAAAGCACTATTGTTTCCATTTAAAGTTTCTTCACAATAATCATCAGCTATAGACATCAGCAGAAGCAGTAAATACCTGTTGAAGAGTTGGGCAGGATACTGTGCTAGGTATCTGAATTATGAAGAAATATATTGCCTTTAAGGATCCTAAAATCTTACAAACCCTGCCTTCAGTGTGGATAAAAATTAGAGAATACCAAAATGTGGATTTGAGGAGAAAACCATGAATTTCTCGCAAACAGTAAAGGGGAGAGTTTGACAAGGGTGGTGGTTGTGTGGAAATAGAGATAAGTAGTGAAATTGGGAAATAGTAGGATATAAAAATCCATGCTCATATGTGAGAGATTGAATGATAAGAGGCTAGAATTAAAAGTGATTCCTAGGGTTGTGATTCTCTTGGATGGATAAGTAGGTGAGGCCTTTTGCTATGATGTGGAGCATTGGAAAGGGATTTTGTTTGTTTTGGGATTGAATATGGAGTGTATTTTGGCACAGTCTTCAGATCAGAGGAGTGGTCTGAACTGGAGATAGAAATGTAAGGCATTTGATTACAGCTGGTAATTGAAGTCATCCAATGTGGGAATAAATTTACTATGGTAAGATTGTACAGGGAGAAGACAATCTGTGCTAGGGATGATTTTGGGCTGTCTCTATAACTTAGTGGTGGAAGAGAAGAGTGATCCTGCAACAAATTCCTAAACTTAAACAAGTTCATAGACCTAAGGTCTCTTACATGAATGGGGTGGGGGAAGGCTGGGTCCCATTGAGAAAGAACCTTGCTACACAGCAAAAATATATAATGTAAATAGTCATTATAGTCCTCCTGAGAGAGGCCTGTGACTGTTTATCATGATGACAGTGTAGGGGGGAAGAGTGATATCACATTTTTCAGGGACTTCTTGACAATGACTCTGGACTGAAGCTAGTTTGTGAATATACTATTGGAAGATCCCAATCAGAATTGGGGGTTTTGACTTGTGTTCATTGAACAGTGGGTCCAGTAGTTCTCTGAATTCACTTTGTGGTCACTCCTTAGTTCTAGAATGTATAATAGGCATGGACATATTCAGAAAATAGCAGAATTCCCACATAGATTCCTTGACTTTTCCTTTACTATAGGTAGGGAAAGCTCTGTTCTGGTTACCTGAGATGCCTCTTTCTATCAAAACAGGAAACCACAAACAATACCATATTTCTGAAGGGTTACAAAGATTAAAGCCACCATGAAAAACTTGAACAATGCAGGTGTGGTAATTCCTTCTGTATCTTCATTCAATTCACTTATTTAGCCTGTGCAGAAAATGGACAGACAGATCTTGAAGAATGACAGTATTATGCCAAACTTAGACAGGTGGTGATTTCAATTGAAGCTGCTGTTCTAAACATGTTTTATTGCTGAAACAAAACAATCCATACTCTAGTACCTGATAAGCAGTTGTTAACAGCAAATGATTTCTCCAGACCTATAATTGAAGCTCTCACAAACTGCTCTCTCTTGACAGAATAACAATATACCTTCACTATCTGTTTCAGAGCTATTTTACGTCTCCATCCTTATGTCATAATTTGGTCTGCAAGATCATCTCTCCATTTCACATTTTACTTAGAATAATCATATTAATGATAGCATGTTGACTGGATAAAAATATCATGTGTAGTTGTATTAACCTATTTTCTGTTAGTATCCTGAAATACTTGAGGCTATGTACTTAATAAAGAAGAAAGGTTTATTTAACTGAAAGTTCTTGAAGGCCTCAGCTTCTGGTGATGGCCTCTTGACACACCAGATCATGGTGGGTGCATGCGCAGGAAAGAATCATGATGTTGCAAGACAGGAAAGGGGGGAGGGAGAGGTAGGGGAGGGGAGGGAGAAAGGGAAGGGAAGGAAAGGAAAAAGAAGAGAGGAGAGGAGAGGAGAGGAGAGGAGAGGAGAGGAGAAGGGAGAGAGGAGAGAGAGAGAGGAGAGAGGAGAGAGAGAGAGACCAGTGTCCCTGAAGAACAACATTAATTCCTTCCAAGGGCATACCCTCAATGACCTAATGTCTTCACACTGCTCCACCTCTTGAAGGTCCTGCTGACCTCTTAACATTTTAATGCTGGGGACCAATCTTCTAGCACATGAACTTTTAGGGGACTAAGTGCATCCAAACTATAGCATAAGTAATAACTCCAGATACCTTGTTGAAACACATACATATCAGAGTATGGGGAAAATACCACAAAATTTAAGTTATCTATCACCATGGGAAAATTTGTAAGGGTCTAGGACTGGGGTATTTCTAGATTTTTTTTTTCAGAGTGAAAGTCAGATTTCTGTATTTTGTCTTTTTACCATCAAGAAAGTGGTATGATACCTAGTAAGCACCTTTTAACTTTGGAGGTAATGTATACTTCATTCAGGCATGTTATTCTGATCCATTTACTAGATAACTTAAAAAGCTCCCAGTATTTAAAAATGCCAAAAGTAAGAGAAAAATCCTATAACAAGTCCAGATTGTTATGCAAGCTATTCTGCCACTTGGACAAATCCAGAGGATATGATGGTGGTTGAAATGTCAGTGGTGGATAGGGTTGTTACATAGTCTTTGGCAGGACCCCATAGGTAAATTATAACACACTGACCTTTATGATATTAAAGCAAAGCTACCATCATCTATTGGTAATATTTATCCTATTCAAAACAGTGTAACTATGGACAGCTAAGTTACTGTAGAACCTGAGCTCCCATCATAAGTGGGAGCCCATTTATCATGTGCACTCTCTTATGATGGGAGCTAAAGTTCCATAGTAACAAGATGGTCCATGGTCAAGCTGATTTTTAAAAGAAAAAGCCACATGTTGAACATGCACAGCAACACTCCATCCTCAAACAGAAATTGTGTATGTTGTGATTGGGCTTAAATAGGCCAAAGACTGTAAGTTGTATATGGAAGTACTCAGAAGGCCATGGTTCAAACTCCTTCTATGCTGCCTGCTTCCTCTCAACCTGTTGATGATCTAATGGAATTTTCCCATTAACCAGTTAACAGAGGAAGACAGTTCTACACATTATGCTGGCACCAACCAAAGTAGATGGCTTCAGCACTATAGCTCCCCTTTGGGATGGCACTACATGTTACTGGAGAAGGAAAATATCTCAGTTAGAGAACTCCAAGCAGCTTTGCCTATAAGGGTAGATGGCTAGAGATAAAGACCCCTTAACTTTGCCATCCCTGATTTTGCTGAAGAACTTATGAACAGAGTAACTATGGTGACAAGGACAGGGATTATACGTGGTCTTTGCCACATAGATTCCATTCATTAAAGTTCATCTGGCTTCAGACACTGTTAAGTGTCCCATTTGTTACAAGTAGGGACCCACTCTGAGCCTCCAATATGCCACCTCTCCTGAGAGTATTAACCAATTAATTACATGGCAGAAGGTTGGTTACCTAGGATCATTTATATATCATGGAAGAGGTAGTATTTGTTTTTTATTGGAATGGATTTTTAAAGTGGACATACATTTGCTTTTTCTTCCTGCAATACTTATGTCATTACTACCCTCATGAGCTTAATGAATATCTTATTATAATAGTCATGGCATTCCCTACAATATTTCTTGGAACTCATTTTATACCAAATGAAGTGGGGTACTGGGCTCATGTTCATGTAATTCATTATTCATGTCACAATCTCTCTCCTTAAAGAAGCTAGACTGGTACAACGGTGGAGTGGCTTTTTGAAGCTCTGTTATGATGCTAGCTGGGTGACAATATCTTGATGGTCTATAATTTCCTTTAGGATACAGTGTATGTTTGCAATCAGTTGGTAATACATGGCATTCTTCCTCTCATTGCCAATGTATACTGTTTAGGGAATCAAAGCCTGGAAATGGGAGTGAATCTCTTCACTGTTAACCGTAGAGATCTACTAATAATTTATTTTTCCAAAAATTTGAGCTCTGCTGTATGAGAATTTTTTGTTCCCAAGGGAGGAATGCTTCCACTAGAAAATACGGCAATGGTTCCCTCCACTTGAAAGTTAAGGCTGATGCTTGGCTTGGCCACTGTTTTAGTCAGGTTTTTCACTGCTATAACCAAAAGACCTGACCAGAACTTTTTTTTTTTTTTTTTTTTTTTTTTTTTTTTTGGTGGGGGGGATTGAAACCAGGGGCACTTAACCACTGAGCTACATCCCTTTTTATTTTTTAATTTTGAGATATGACCTTTCTAAGTTACTGAGACTGGCCTTGAACTTGCAATTCTTCTGCTCCAGCCTCCCAAGTTGCCTTCCTGAATATAGACATGTGCCACAGTGCCTGGCCTGACAAGAGCAATTTTAAGGAGTAAAAATTTATTTGGGGGCTTGTGGTTTCAGAGGTCTCTGTCTATAGACAGCCATTTACATTTCTTGGGGCCTGGTATGAGGCAGAATATCATGGCAGAAGTGTGTGGCAGAGGAAAGTAACTGGGAACATGGCATGAGTAAGCAGAGAGAGAGAGAGAGAGAGAGAGAGAGAGAGAGAGAGAGAGCGCTCTGCTCAACAAGGACAAAATATAAACCCCAAAGGCATGCCTCCTGATTCACCTCCTCCAGCCACACCCTATCTGCCTCCTGCCTTCAGTTACTACCCAGTTAATCTCTATCAGGGTATTACTTTTCACGGATTGGGTTAAGGCTCTTATAACCCAATCATTCCACCTCTAAACCTTCTTGCATTGTCTCACAAATGACATTTTGGGGGACATCATAAATTCAACAGGGCAAGAAGGAGTCTCTCTACCGACCCCTTCACCTGGGATGATTGATCCTTACCATAAGAGGAAACTAGATTGTTCCTATCTAATATCAGTAAGGAGAAGTATTTTTGGAATGCAGGAGACCCACTGAAGAGCAACACATTATTCTTATGCCCTTTGATTAAAGTCAGTGGGAAACTACTATCCAAAATAGAATGCCAGTTGATCTAGGCCTTTTAGGAATAAGGATTTGGTGAATTTTCTAGGCAAAAAGCCATGACCATTTGGATATTTAAATATCAACACTCGACTAGAGAAAGATGGCGGACCAGAGAAGGGCGGCATTGGGCTTTTGTCAGTAGACAGACGTGCAGTAGTGAGAGTACGGCAGCATTACCAGCGATTTTACTGCAGCCATGGGTGAGCCAAGGCCTTCCTGCTTCTCTGGGGTGCTGAGACGGCAACTTACAGTGAGGGTTTCTCTCCAAACTGCAGACTCTTACCGACCCTGCACGGGAAACGAACAACAGCAGAAATATTGGTGGTGGAGCTGGGAGAAACGGGGAGGGTGGCGGGGGGGGGGGGGGGGGACAAAAACAACGACAGCATTAACAGAACAGAAAAATAGTCGTGGACAGCTGAGTGGCACAGCGTGTTTCCACCCAAGTCACCCAGCGGGTTCATACATGCACATACAGGAACGCCAGTCAGGAATGCCGGTCGGGTCCTGGGAGGTGCCATAACGCCCAGGGTGATTAATCACTGCCATTTTTAAAGGAGGTTACAGCAGATGGAGAAAAGGGGGAAAAAAGGGGAGAAGTGAAACCCTGCACATATCCAAGGAATCTGAGCAGACCCTGAGGGCAGCCTACATCTAGCTGGGCCAAAATCAGCCAGCGTGGGTACTCATATCATATCTGAATCCAGTGTGACGGGCCCATGACTCTGCAACTGTGGAGCGACACGGAATGCTGACACATACTTGATATGTCATCTTCCAGTGCCACGCACTGAGGGACCCAACTTACTGGGCTAAACAGATATGCAGACTGTAACCCCACCTTCAACTCTTCTACAATAGACAGAGTGGTTTCTGTGATAACTTGACTGGAGGGGGACAAGAGAAACCGGAAAATTGGCATCAAACATCTGCATCCACTCATTGTGAAGGGATCCAGAAAATCGTCCCCCTAAAGAGTCTTGACTGAGATTAATTTGTGGATTCAGCTTTGTGGGTTTTTTTTTTTTATTGTTGTTGTTTGTTTTTTCTTTTCTGTGTGTGTATGTGTGGTTGTGTGTGCACATGAGAAAGCATTTTTTTCTCTCTCTGTCATTTATTCTTTACTGCTTTGTTAGTCTTGTTTCCCCCACTTCTTTTTAATTTTTATTTATTTATTTATTTATTTTTATTACTATTATTTTTTTTCTTTCTTCTCTTTTATTTCTTACCTTATCTTTCACTTCTCTATTTATGCCTCGCCTTTGCACTATCTACATAGGTGAAAACAAATCTTATACATGAAATAGGAACTTGAGAACTGGGGCAATTGAATAATACATCAAAGAGGTGTTATATATAGTTTCTTCTCTATTTTTGACTCACTTTATCTTTTTTTTTTTTTTGTACCAGGGATTGAACTCGGGGCACTTGACCCCTGGGCCACATCCCCAGCCCTTTTTTGTATTTTTTATTAGTGACAGGGTCTCACTGAATTGCTAAGTACCTCTCCATTACTGAGGCTGGCTTTGAACTCAAGATCCTCCTGCCTTGGCCTCCCAAGTGCTGGGATTACAGGCGTGCGCCACCGCACCCGGCTTCACTTTCTCTTTCTTCTCTTTGTCACTAATTTCTACTACTTTGACACTTTTAATTTTTCTCTCAACATATACATAAGTTTGGTTTATATATAAATCGGTCTCCCCACTAACTAGTTCACTCCAATTCATTTCCTCTCCTTTCTGCTGTTATCAAACTACACCCATAGATTTCTCTTTCACACTTCCTTAGAAATAACAACTCAATATCCTCACCTCCTCCCTCCTAATCATATCACCTCGGTGTCTAATATTAGAAATTATAAACCCTGTTACAAACCTAAAGAGTTTATTGGAGACAATATCTGAATTCACTAATTCTGTACATTGTGACCAAATTGTGAATATCTGAATAGAAAAATGTCTGGTTTTAGAGTGTAAAGTGTTTATATGGCGATTTGATAACATTGTACTATACGGGCATCATAAGTCTTTAAGGTAAAAATGAAAAAGTCAAGGTTCCACAGCACTAGAAGAAAAGTCACACAAGCAATATGAAAAAACAAGGAAAGACAGTGTCCCAAACAAATCCACATACCTCCTTAGCAGATCCAATGGCAAGCACAGTAGATCAAATGTCAGAGAAAGAGTTCAGGAGGTACATAATCCAAATGTTTAATGACCTTAAGAATGATTTGAGGGATCAAATACAGGTAGTAGAAGATCATTTTGGCAAAGAACTTTATAAACAAATACAAGAAGCAAAAGATTACTTCAATAGGGAGATAGAGGTTCTATAAAGAAACCAAACAGAAATTCTGGAAATGAAAAAAGCAATAAACCAAATTAAATGTTCAATTGAAAGTATCACCAACATATTAGACCACTTAGAAGATAGGACCTCAGATAATGAAGACAAAATACATAATCTTGAAAAGAATGTAGACCACACAGTGAAAATGGTAAGAAATCATGATCAGAACATTCAAGAAATATGGAATAGCCTAAAAAGACCAAATTTAAGAGTTATTGGGATTGAGGAAGGAGTAGAGTTCCAAACCAAAGGAATGAGTAATTTATTCAATGAAATAATAACAGAAAATTTTCCAAACATGAGGAATGAATGGGGAAAAACCAAGTTCAGGAGGTTTATTGAGCACCAAATGTACAAAATCATAACAGATCCACACCAAGGCACATTATAATGAAAATGCCCAACATACAGAATAAGGAAAAAAATATTAAAGGCCATGAGAGAAAGGAATCAGATTACATATAGGGGAAAACCAATTAGATTATGTGCAGATTTTTCAACCCAGACCTTAAAAGCTAGAAGATCCTGGAACAATATATTTCAAGCTCTGAAAGAAAATGGATGTAAACCAAGAATATTATATCCAAAATTAAGCTTTAGATTTGAGGATGAAATAAAAACCTTCCACGACAAACAAAAGTTAAAAGATTTCACAACTCGAAAGCCTCCACTTCAGAACATCCTGGGCAAAATATTCCATGAAAAAGAAAAGAAAAATAACAATGAAAATCAGCAAAGGGAAATATTAAACTAAAGGGAACACTAACCAGAGGAGAAAACAAATCAAGTTAAATACCGTAAATAAACAAAAATGGACGGGAATATGAATCATGTATCAGTATTAACCCTGAATGTTAATGGATTAAACTCACCATTCAAAAGACACAGACTGTCAGACTGGTTTAAAAGAAAAGACCCAACAGTATGCTGTCTCCAAGAAACTCACCATATACAAAAAGACATCATCAGACTGAAGGTGAAAGGCTGGGAAAAAGCTTACCACTCACTTGGGCCACAGAAGCAAGCAGGGGTTTCCATTCTCATATCAAATAAAGTAGACTTCAAGCCAAAGCTAATCAAAAGGGACAAAGATGGATGTTTTTTACTGCTTAAGGGAACCATTCATCAACAAGATATAACAATTATAAATTTATATGCCCCAAACAATGGAACACCAACATTCATCAAACAAACCCTTCTCAAGTTCAAGAGCCAAATAACCACAACACAATTATTCTAGGAGACTTCAACACACCTCTTTCACCACTGGATAGATCGTCCAAACAAAAGCTAAATAAAGAAAACTTAGACCTCATTAATACAATTAATAACTTAGACATAACAGGCATATATAGAATATTTCATCCCTCAGTGAATGAATACACCTTCTTATCAGCAGAACATGGCTCCTTCTCTAAAATAGACCACATACTATGCCACAAAGCAACCCTTGGCAAATATTAAAAAGTTGAGATACTACCATGCAATCTATCAGATATAATGGAATGAAATTAGAAATCAATGATAAAATAAAAAATAAAAAAAATTACTCCAACACCTGGAGACTAAACAACATGCTACTGAATGAACAAGGGGTTGCAGAAGACATCAAAGAGGAGATTAAAAAATTCCTAGAGGTGAATGAGAACACAGACACTTCATATCGAAATCTCTGGGACACTATGAAGGCAGCAGTAAGAGGAAAATTCATTGCATTGAGTTCATTCCTTAAAAGAAGAAAAAACCAACAAATAAATGACTTAACATCACATCTCAAAGCCCTAGAAAAAGAAGAACAGATCAACACTAAAAGCAGAAGACAGTAAATAATTAAAATCAGAGCTGAAATTAATGAAATTGAGACTAAAGAAGCAATTCAAAGAATTGACAAAACTGAAAGTTGGTTATTTGAAAAATTAAGTAAAATCAACAGACCCTTAGTGATGCTAATGAAAAGAAGGAGAGAAAAAACTCAAATCACTAACATCCATGATGAAAAAGAAAGCATCACAACAAACACCTCAGAAATACAGAAGATAATTAGAAATTATTTTGAAAATTTATACTCTAATAAAATAGAAAATATCGAAGGCATTGACAGATTCCTAGAGTCACATGAATTACCCAAACTGGATCCAGAGGCTATACACAATTTAAACAGATCAATTTCAAGTGAAGAAATAGAAGACACCATCAAAAAGCTACCAGCCAAAAAAAGTCCAGGACCGGATGGATACACAGCCAAGTTCTATAAGACCTTCAAAGAAGAACTAATACCAATACTGTCCAGTTTATTTCAGGAAATAGAAAAAGAGGGAGCTCTTCCAGACTCATTCTATGAGGCCAATATTATGCTGATTCCAAAGCCAGGCAAAGACACAGCCAAAAAGGAAAACTTCAGGCCAATATCTTTAATGAACATAGATGCTAAAATTCTCAACAAAATTCTGGCAAATCGAATACAAAAACATATCAAAAAGATAGTGCACCACGATCAAGTGGGGTTTATTCCAGGGATGCAAGTTTGGTTCAACATACGGAAATTAATAAACGTAATACATCACATCAATAGACTTAAAGATAAAAACCATATGATCATCTCAATATATGCAGAAAAAGCATTTGACAAAATACAGCACCCCTTTATGTTCAAAACACTAGAAAAACTAGGGATAACAGGAACGTACCTCAACATTATAAAAGCTATCTATGCGAAGTCCCAGGCTAGCATCATTTTAAATGGAGAAAAATTGAAAGCATTTCCTCTAAAAACTGGAACAAGACAGGGATGCCCCCCTTTCACCACTGTTATTTAACATAGTACTTGAAACTCTGGCCAGAGCAATTAGACAGATGAAAGAAATTAAAGGGATTCAGATAGGAAAAGAAGAACTCAAACTAGCACTATTTGCTGATGATATGATTCTATACCTAGAAGACCCAAAAAACTCCACCAGAAAACTTCTAGAACTCATAAATGAATTCAGCAAAGTAGCAGGATACAAAATCAACACCCATAAATCTAAGCCATTTCTATATATCAGTGACAAACCCTCTGAAAGGGAAATGAGAAAAACTGCCCCGTTTACAATAGCATCAAGAAAAATAAAATACTTGGGAATCAACTTAACGAAAGAAGTGAAAGACCTCTATAACAAAACTACAGAACGCTAAAGAAAGAAATTAAGGAAGACCTTAGAAGATGGAAGGATCTACCTTGTTCTTGCATAGGCAGAATCAATATTGTCAAAATGACTATATTAACAAAAGCATTATACAGTTTCAACGCAATTCCAATCAAAATCCCAATGACTTTCCTTATAGAAATAGAAAAAGCAGTCATGAAATTCATCTGGAAAAATAAGAGACCCAGAATAGTTAAGGCAATCCTTAGCAAGAAGAGTGAAGCAGGGGGCATCACAATACCAGACTTTAAACTACACTATAGAGCAATAGTAACAAAAACAGCATAGTATTGGCACCAAAATAGACCTGTAGACCAATGGTACAGAATAGAGGACACAGAGACTAATGCCCACAACTACAGCTATCTTATATTAGATAAAGGTGCCAAAAACATACATTGGAGGAAAGATAGCCTTTTCAACAAATGGTGCTGGGAGAACTGGAAATCCATATGCAACAAAATGAAACTGAACTTCTATCTCTCACCATGTACAAAACTCAACTCAAAGTGGATCAAGGACCTAGGAATTAGACTAGAGACACTACGCCTAATAGAAGAAAAAGTAAGCTCTAATCTCCAACATGTTGGACTAGGCCCTGACTTCCTTAATAAGACTCCTGTAGTGCAAGAATTAATATCAAGAATCAATAAATGGGATAGATTCAAACTAAAAAAGTTTCTTCTCAGAAAAAGAAACAATCAGTGAGGTGAATAGAGAACCTACTAATTGGGAACAAATTTTTACCACATGCACATCAGATACAGCATTAATCTCTAGAACATATAAAGAACTTAAAAATCTTAACACCAAAAAAAAAAAAAAAAAAAAAAAAAAAAACCAAATAGCCCAATCACTAAATGTGCCAAGGAACTGAACAGACACTTCTCAGAAGAAGATATACAATCAATCAACAAATACATGAAAAAATGTTCAACATCTCTGGCAATTAGAGAAATGCAAATCAAAACTACCCTAAGATTTCATTTCACTCCAGTCAGAATGGCAGCTATTAAGAACACAAACAACAATAAATGTTGGAGAGGATGTGGGGATAAAGGCACACTCATACATTGCTGGTGGGACTGCAAAATGGTGCAGCTAATCTGGAAAGCAGTATGGAGATTCCTTGGAAAACTGGGAATGGAACCACCATTTGACCCAGCTATCCCACTCCTTGGTCTATACCCAAAGGACTTAAAAATAGCATACTACAGGGACATAGCCACATCAATGTTTATAGCAGCACAACTCACAATAGCTAGATTGTGGAACCAACCCAGGTGCCCCTCAGTAGATGAGTGGATAAAGAAAATGTGATACATATACACAATGGAATTTTACTTAGCAATAAAAGAGAATAAAATAATGGCATTTGTAAGTAAATGGATGAAATTGGAGAATATAATGCTAAGTGAAGTTAGCCAATCTCAAAAATCCAAATACTGAATGTTTTCTCTGATGTAAGGAAGCTGATTCACAGTGGGGTTGGCTTGGGAAGCATAGGAAGCTTAGAGGAACACCAGAAAGGTCAATGGGGAGGGAGGGTAAGGGAGGGAGCAGTGGGGTATAAAAAGAGGAAGAAAAAAAATGGTAGGATGAGAGGGTTATCATTACCCTAAATGCATGTTTGAAGACATAAAAGATATGAATATACTTTGTACACTAACAGTGATATGTAAAAAGGTGCTCTTTATGTGTATTACGAATTGTAAAGCATGCTACTGTTATCTATACAACACTGAATAAAAAAATTTAAAAAAATCAACACATGTAGGTGTAATATGGCTTATGAGAACAGAATCTGATGGAGCATAATAGAATTTTTTCAACAAATTGCAGGTGTTAGAGAGTTGACTACATTCCCCTTTTCCAGCAGTAAAAATAGAGCAATTTTCTCATTAAAAGAAAAAGGGAACAAGAAGATGAATGTGTCCATCATTCAATGAAAGGAAAGAATAAGACACTAGGCTACATAGAGCTGCCCTAACTGATTGTAGTAATCCTATTTTAGAAAGAAAGAAATTTAGAAGAATTTTGTTTTCTTCTTCCAGTTAGAACTTCCTGTGATACACTGTCCCAAACAAGTAAAACAGTTTTGATCGAATAATATGTTTGCTTTTTAAAAAAATTTGAAGGCCTGATCATGTAATATGGTGACATCCATAACAAGCAATAGAGTCTTTAAAAAGAAAAAAGACCTTAGAAATTAATCTATTGGATGCCTTTTGCAATTTTAAAGATAGTCTAGCTCCCAGCTTAGGAGGACTTGATATGGGGCAATTGCAGATGCAGAAATACCTTTCTAGTAGTTAGTCTCAAATAAAACAGTCAACTAGATGTTAGAGCAGAGGACTACAGAAGATGGGTATTGATCTGTCCTATAGCATTTTAGGAATTGAAAGTTAAGACGGGAAAACCTCAAATATGTGTTCAGCAGCACAAGAGTATATTTAAAAATATTTTAAGCAACCATGTGTAGCCTGGAATATAGACTCAATTATAGGAAGTCAAGTCCAGATTCAGTTTTTACAGCCTCACTATAAATACTCCCAGACAACACTGATGGGATTGTTTGAAAATGTTTCCCTCCTGAGAGAGGGCAAAGTGAAGAGTTTCAGTTAGAACTATTGAAGGCAGTAGTGATGACATTAATTTGATATCCTTAAGATGAGGCCTCTGCCTATGTGTATTCCTGTATATCTGTTTACTTTAAAAATAATTCAGAAGTAAGAAGGATGTCACATAAATATATATGTACAACTTGAATTGAAAATTTAGGTTAGATTTTTTTAGCTTAAGTTTATTCATCATGATACCTACTTACTGTACTAAAATTCATGGAGGCCACCAAGAACAAGTTGAAGAAGGTAATATTGTATTTTTGTGTAATCTAAACAGCATAAACTACTGTACTTTTCAATATCATGTGCTGGCTTCCATATTCTCTCATGTCTAGTAACCGCCATTCTTCTTCTCTGGGTTCTTGAATATAGTAGCAATATTCTTCTTTTTTTTCTTAATCAAAAAATTGTTGGGAATAAAGATTTGTTAGAACTCTGGGGTAAAAAAGTTCACAGTTTTTATAGGAGGATTCAAGGGGACTTTCCTTTAAGTAAAATTAACACGACACATAGTTTCTTTTGGTGTTTTGGTTTTAACTGACCTTACTGAAATCTAATTTACCTAACATGAAACTCACAGCCTAGGTTTGAAACATTTCAACTGCCCCACAGAGTTTCTTTGTGCTATATTAGAGCCAACTCTCACTCATTCCTAACCCCAGGCAAAGTGAAATGATTGAGTTGTATGGCAAATTTATATTTAGCTTTGTTTTCAAAATAACTGCACCATTTTATATTCCTACCAGCAGTATAAGAGGGTTCCAATTTCTCTCCATTCTTGCCAACACTTGCTAATTTTTTATCTTTTTATTTTGTTTTATATTGAACTGGTGGCTGAAACCAGGGCTTGATGCATGCTAGGGAAGCACTCCACCACTAAGGTATATTAGCCCTTCTTGTTGTTTATTTTGAGACTGGGTCTTGTCCAGGCTGGCCTCCAAAAAAAACCAATAGCCCAATTGATAAATGGGCAAATGAACTAAATACACATTTCTCAACAGAAGAAATATAAATGGTACCACAAATGTATGAAAAAAAATTCAACATCCTAAGCTATCAGAGAACTGTTAATCAAAACTACACCAAGATTTTATCTCACTCCAGTTAGAATGGCAAGTCAAGAATAAAAATAATAATATATGCTAGCAAGCATATGGAGGAAAAAGAACACTTTACATGGTGTTGGTGGGCCTGGAAATTGGTACAAACATTATGGAAATCAGTTTGGAGTTTCCTCAATAGACTAATGGAACAATCACCATATGACACAGTTATACCACTACTTAGCATTGCACTGACACCAAAGCCAGACAAAAACATTACAAAAAAGAAAAAACTACATACCAAGTTTTTTTAAATGAATATTAATGCAAAAATCCTAAACAAAATAATTATAAACTAAATTCAGCATCACATTAAAACTATTATATATCATGAAGAAGTAGGATCTATCTATTCCTAGAATGCAAGACAGGTTAGAATATGAAAATCAATCAAATATATATAGTGCACCACATTAACAGAATGAAAGCTGAAAACCAGCAATCCTACTTCTGGGTATATTTACAAAGGAATTGAAACCATTATTGCAGAGAGACATTTTCATTTCCATATTCACTGCAGCATTATTCACAATAGCCAAAGTCAAGAAACAACCTAGTATCCATCAAGGGGTCAAGGAAAAAGGAAATTTTATATGCATGTGCATTCACTCATGCCTACATACACAGATGTGTGTGTGTATGTGTGATGGAATGAAATTCAGTCCTGCAAAAAAGAAGGAAGTCCAGTCATTCGCAACCACAAGGATAAACCTAGAGGATATCATGCTAAGTGCAATAAGTCAGACACAGAAAGACAAATACTGCACGATCTCACTAATATGCATAGCCTGAAGATGTGGAACCCATAGAGACAAGAGTAGAAAGGTGACTGCCAGGGGCTGGGAAATGGAGGAAACAGGAGGCTTTTGGCCAAAGGGTACAAATTTTCTGTTAGAAGATGAATAAGATCTGGAAATTTAATGTATAATGTGGTAACTGTAGTTAATTATGTATTGTATACTTGAAATTGCTCAGATAGATTTTAAATGTTCTTGTAACAAAACAATAGTATCTATATAAGGTGATGGATGTTAATTTTGGTAATCATAATATATACTTGTATCAAAAAACCATATTATACAACTTAATTATATACAATTTTAGTTTTCAATAATATGAATACATATTTTGGCACTGTTGTCAAGATCAGATGACTATATCTATATGAGTTTGTCTCTGTACCTTGTATTCTACCCTATTGGTCTATGGGTCTGTTTTGCCAGTACCATGCTCCTTTTGTTACTGTAGCTCTATAGTATAATTTAAAATTAGGTATCATAATATCCCTAACATTGCTCTTTTTTTTGCTTAGAATTACTTTGGCTATTGTTATGGTTTAGATATGAGGTGTCCCCCAAAGCTCATCAGAGGAAATGCAGGAAGGTTTAGAGTTGAAATGATTGGATTATGAGAGACTTAACCTGATCCGTGCATTAATCCCCTGGAAGGGATTCACTGTAGGCAGGTACAGTGTGGCTGCAGGAAGTGGGAATACATACCCTTTGAGGTATATATTGTATATATTGCATCTGGCAGGTTGAGTTTCTCTCTCTGCTTCTTGATCTTGAGCTGCTTCACTCCACCACACTCTTCTGTCACAATCAATGTTCAGCCTCACCTTGAGCCCCAAGGAATGGAGCCAGCTGTCTATGGACTGAAACCTCTGAAACCGTGAACCCCCAATAAACTTTTCCTCCTTAAAATTTTTCTTGTCAGGTATTTTGGTCACAGAGTGAAAAAGCTGATTGAAGCAGCTATTTTGGGTCTTTGATTCTTCTGTATGAATTTTGGGCCTTTTCCCCCCTATAACTAGACACTTTAAATAATATATTGCAACAACTCTGGATTCTTCTTTTTGTTTTTATAGATTATTGGTGTTGATGTTGTTGCTGTTGGTGGTGTTGATGTGGTGGTGGTGGTGTGTGTGTGTGTGTGTTGTATGTTTGTGTGTGTGTGCATGTTTAGTAACTTGCTTGGACTAAATACACAGAGTCTGTTCTTTTGCACAGTGTCCATCCTCTGATATTTCTGCTATTTAAAAAAAAAACATTGTCTAGAGCTGGGATTGTGGCTCAGCAGTAGAGCGCTAGCCTAGCACGTGGGCGACCCGGGTTCGATCCTCAGCACCACGTACAAATAAAACACATTGAATAAAACGCATTGTGTACAACTAAAGCAAATTAAAAAAAAAAAAAACAAAACATTGTCTATGTTCTTAAAGCTATACTTTTAGGGGTCACCTCTATGACACCATAGCTTAGAGCTCTGTAAATAAATGTTCAAAAATTGTACTCAAATACCTTGGGCCAGTAAGACTAACCCTGTTTGTATTGATCTATGTGTCTGAATATTCAAACTTCAAGCAGTTTACAAGTCTGTCAGTTTTCGATTTCTTTCAGGCCTTCACATCTCTTCCATGCATGTCTAAGGATGAATCAATGGCCTGGTCCCTTTCTGGTTTCTCCTGCACATGTGCGTCTGTATAGCCTACCAAATTTCTAGAGACTCGTGGGAACTTATCAAGTCCCATTAAGGCCATCTCATTCACTAATCTTGTTAATTTCCTAACTAGTTTGATAGTCTGTCACTTCCTTGGACCAGGAATGCCATCTTAGTGTAACCTTGTCATAGCCTTTCCTTTTTCTTTGTCACAGGTTTGTGTCTGTTTGGGGCAATGCTTCACTCCAAACTGGAATCTCCTCCAATAGCAAAGCTGCTGTTTTTCACAGCTTGCCGTCCTCACAACTACCACACCAACAAAGCTGGGGAGTGGGGGGTGGGGAGCAATCCCAGATAAAAATATTGCAGATCTCACTGTTCTCCCTGAAGGTTTTTCTTGAATAAATTTCTCTCAATTTGCTGCATTCCTTTGGACAATTTCTGGAGTTCTGAAATCATTAATTTTGGCAATTTTTTTTTCAACATTTTTTTGGGGGGAGAGTATTTGCTGAGTTTCTTATATTGGTCGTCTCCTATCTGAAATAATCACTATTCACTTCCTTTTTAGTTTTCAATCACGTGTCAAGTGATTGAGATGCCAGATAAAAAATAAGCATCTTTTACCTCTGGCTCCATCAATATTATATAGCTGCTCCTCACCTTAAGATGGGATTATATCATGATTAAACCCATTGCAAGTTAAAGATATAGTAAGTAAAAAATGCATTTAATACATCTCACTTAACATCACATCTTAGCAACACAGTATTCTGTAGGGTATTGGTTATTTACTCTCACGATCACATGACTAGCTGGGACCTGCATCTCTCTAGTGCTGCTCAGCATCATGAGGGAGTATAGCAGTAAATATTGATAGCATGGGATAAGATCAACAGTCAGATTTGAAATATAGGTCCGACAGAATGCATATTGCTTTGGAATCATAAAGTGACAAGCTTGTAAATTAAATCACCATAACTTTGTAACCATTTATATTCTGATTTCTAGAAATATATCTATAACACTGAGACGTACATGAACATGGGCGATATTCTTCATATATTGGAATGAATATTTTGCATTATTTTAGAGACTTTGTCTTGGAGCATTTTGTGTTGCTATAACAAAATACTGCAAATTGGATACTTTATATAGAACGGAAATTTATTTCTTACAGATCTGGAATCTGAAAAGTTCAAGATCAAGATGTCAACATCTAGTGCCTGGTGAGGGCCTTCTCCCTGCATCTTCACATAAAATAGAGTAGAAAAGAGCAAACCCACTTCCACAAATCCCCTTTAAAGTGACATTCTTCCTAAACTCCTTCCATTAGACCCCAGCTCCCAACATTGTTGCAATGGGAATTAAGTTTCTATTTTAATTTTATTTTTGGTACTGGGGATTGAACCCAGACATGCTTTACCACTGAGCCACATCTCCAGCTTTTTTTTTTTTTTTTTTTAAGGCAAGTTCTCACTAAGTTGCTGAGGGCCTTGCTAAGTTGCTGAGGCTGACCTCAAACTTGCAATGTTCTTGCCTCAGCCTCTTGAGTCACTGAGATTATAGGTGTGTGCCACCATGCTGTCTTGGGGATCAAGTTTCTACATGAATTTTGGAGAAAACAAAAACATTCAAACCCTAGCTCTTCATCTATCTCAGCTCCATAAAGGAGAATAATGGAACAGGAGATAAAACTGAAGGTGTTAGAAATGGTACAGGGAGTAGCATGGGTATTTATGATATCCTTTCCACTCTCTTTCTGGATGACATTTTAATAGTACACCATATAGGAGGTCAGCCATGACCAACAAAATACATAAACTTGGTAGAAACCAAAAATCTTTGAAGCATTCCAGGAGCTGAATTGACACAGTTTTTGTGGGTTAAATGTACAACAATCAGTTAATGAGAAAAAATCTGACAGTTATACTTTACCATGATGGCATATAAAACAGAAATGAATCTAATTTGATAGCTTCAGGGGGTCATATTATAATCTGATGCATATTCTGAAAAGAAATTGTGATTTCTACTTTTTAGAAGCTCCCTCCAAATTTATCTTCTTATTTATTTCCTGTGGGGAGTTTTTTTGGGGAAAAGCACATATAGTTAAGGGGGAAAAAGTCTAAGCAAAGTCCCTCTATTTAGGTAAAATGAAATTTCACTAAAACAATGGAATTTAAAATTCAAATGTTTTCAGAGTAGTTGTAGTTATAATTGTTTCCACTAAGGTGTGCTAGATCTCTAAATATTATTCATGCTCTTGTGTTACCAGATTCACTGCACTGAATTCAACAGTGTTCACTGACTTTCCCTGGGGCTGCCAAGCCCTTGCTGCACAGGACGTTTTAGAGCTGAAATGACGATATGCTGCACAAAATTCAGCTAAAATACAAAGGCGAACAAGAGACTATTTTAAAATGTCAAGTGAAAAGGACAAATAGTTGCATTTTGAATTGATGAATTTTATAAACAGACTCATATATTGGCTTTGATTTTGTGGAAATTGGTTTGTCTGAGAAATTTTAGAAGGTTAACCTGATAGAAGTTTTCCAGGCAATAATAAAATCCTTTAATGTCCTATTATTATTTATAACTAGTGCTACAAATGTAAGTTATCCTTGCTTTAATAGCATATCAATCTGACTCTCTCATGATTCCTAATGATTTATGTCCCTCGAGGTTTCCGAGATCATTGAGTGAAATTTGAAAAACAGTTAACACAAAAGAGCAGTTCTAAATAAGTTTTTGAGGCAGGAGGTAGCCCTGTTCTGGATGCATAATTAAAATTTACTGGAGAGAAAGAAAAATTAATTCTTTTTATTTGCAGCATTGATCTTCTTTTTTTACAAGTCTTAAAGTTACCAACAAGAAGTTTAGCTATTTTGCTTAAAGCTTTCTACCTATTTAGAAATTTAATGATACACTCTAAAATATTTGCCAGGAGAATATGCCAACTTTTCTCATAGTCCAAATCTGGGTGCTTCATACATGGCACTACACATTCACTTTAGTCTAGAAGCACTTTTATATGTGGAAATAGCGTCTTTTGGTCATGAAATTTCATTTGGGATGTGCTTTGGAGTTTGTTTGTTTATCTCACCGTGTTTTCAGTTAGAAAGACGAGTTGTACCTCCTTATCTCCAATCTAAGATAGTTCAGCTGCTTCTCTACATAGATAATTTGGTGTCATGATTTTGATTATATTGCCGACTTATTATAATCAAACATCTTTGAGTAATAATTGTTAAAAATTAGCTCTAAATTGAAATTAACCTTAAAAAGTCTCAAATACAATAGCAATTAAACTTAAATTGTTGATACGGTTTATTTGTGTAGGAAAAAGGCATTTTTATGCAGTTGCACAGCTAAGTGGCACTTGATAAGTAACTACGTAGTTATAGATGGTCTTAAAAATGACAACTTTATTGAGTGGAATTAAAAATTTTCCACCAAAATAGATATTTTTTTTTCATAGATAACAGTTGTTGTTTCCTAGTTCGTATCATTATAAAGCACTGCCTTAGAAGCCCAGACCAAATTTCATAATATTAAAAAAATCTTTTTGAGTATGTTATGATTCCTTTTGTTTGGAGGAGTTTTCAAAATAATTGCAATTAGAAAGCATAATCAAGTTCATGAATTTTCATCTATATGAACAATTTCATTGGTGTATTGGAGAAAATAACACGTGTTGTCGTTCTGTTGCCTTCTCATCTGGTTATTATGTCAATGAGTTGAGCAAATGTGAAATGATCTCTCTACTTTTACTGAGATATGTTAAAACAATATATCTCAGTAATGTAGAATAAGGAAACAATTTAGGAAAGCAAAGTTTTTACAACATTAACCCAGGAAACCCTTTCATTTGTGAGATTATTTGAGATGATTTATTGCCACAATTGTCTCCATAATTATCGCCTCCTAAGTAATGGTGATTAATGATTATTTCCTAAAACCTTATGTAAGGGAATATGATTCATTAAATCCATTCTGAATACATCTAGAGGTAGATGGGAGTAGTTGTTCCCCCAAATAGAAGTTTACAGGAACTTTTATTCAATTTAACACAAAAATGAAACAAATAGAACTCTTTATGCCCTATGTTAACAAGTTTAAAAAAAAATACTTTCTGAAAACAAAGAGAAATGAGTGTTGAATATCACCATGAGTTAAAAGGTAATGAGAAAATTTAGATCATGCAGGAAAGTATCTAACACTAATTATTTTTTTAAATGATGCAAAGAACAAAATGAAGATCTTCAGCGTTTGGAGCAGCATCAGCTCCTACAGAACAGAAACCTGCTGGGAAACCGAGCAGGCCTGTCAGTGGTGCTCAGCTTGTATTATGAGACAGCAGTTCATCTGGTTTGGTTTAGATTCAGGGCACTCATAGGTGTGTTTTCTAAAAAGTGAAGCCTTTTTTGGAATTTAATTAGAAGTGTGGAAACTCTACAAGGAATATTTATATCAGCTAATGCCCTATAATAGATATTAAAAAGAAAAGAAAAGAAAAATACCTCATTTCCTTTTTGACAACAAGTGAAAATAGAAATGTTCCTTAGGAATGCTTTCCCAGAAATATTTAAAATGAATACAGATAATGCAAATTCAATGGACGGTTCTTTTGGAAACACGAATATATTACAGTAATAATAATAATAATGATAATAATAATTTTTGTGTGTGTGTTTAAGTGATTGAGGTAGGGTGCAAACTTTGAGTGAATTAGAAAGCACTACTCATTTGCATTTGTAGAGAAAATTGGCTTGGTTTAATGTCAAGGTTATAGTCAGAGACCAACATTAACTAGATAAACCCAATTCAAGCTTTGCAACAAAGCTATTTTGTTATTGAAGTGAGAAATTCCAAACCTGTTTTGGAACAGGAATGAAGTTTGCCTCTACAGAGGATATGGAGCTAAGGAGGGGCAGCAGCTGGGTAGAGGAACAAGGCCCCTGTGTTGGAGGTCCTGGGAGCGTGACCACAAGGACTCCAGGAAGGTCAGAGGGAAAATTTTATTTCACAATTTCATTAGCGTCACTCTGAATTAATTTTTATTCAGGTAGAAGAGAGCTATGTTGTACAAAGAACTAGGGCAGGATACTTCTTCACGTGGGTTGGTTTTCTCTAGTATTCTTTTTTTTTTTTTTAATAATTATTGTACAAATAAAACTAAATTTCCATGAAAGCTTAAATTTGGAAGGAAGAAAGCTGAAAAGAGGAAACTTCTAAACTGTTGGTGGGCAGGTGAGATTGGGTGGGGTGATGGGGAGGACCAAATCTTGGATGACACAGTCTAATTTCCCAGAGAGCAAGTCAGCTTATAAAAACTCAGGATCAGAGAAAATATAAATTATAATAGGTTAAGAGTAGGAAAAGTATAAGCTCAAGATCTGAAAAAATTAATTTAAAAGGTGGTCTGTAACTTTGGCTGTTTCCTGCTATTCAAAGCAACTTACTTGCACTATCAACAGAAAGAAATTACATCAGTTTCTTGGGAGTAACAATTTCTTTTCACTGTGTTCTGTAGAACATGGGAGACAGTTTTATGATTAGTAGTTTATTACTTTGTATTAATCTTAATTTTTCTTTTAAAATGCAAATGCCCAAGGAGTATATATGCTATATTAAATCCCATTGGTGGAAGGATGGGCTTAATTTTTCCAAGGGTGAGTCATAGAATTAGTAAAAGAATGATTTCTAATTTAGCTTTCCTTTCTGCAGATTTTATTAGTTCTATTTTTCTGCCGATATTGGTTGCTTCTATTGGAAAAGAAATGAAATACATGTAACCCATGTATAAAGTTATTTAATTATATTGTAATCTTAGATGCTAGGGGCTCTGGAACATGTTTATAGTTACTGACTTAATCCCTACAGTCCACGTGTTATCAATAAACCTTCTCTTTTATCAAGCAAAGACACATAATTTTTGTGAACATACTTTTTAACTAGGTCAAGTTTGCTATTAGTTCATTCAAGGAAGCCATTTTCAAAGAGATGCAACATCCACAGAGAAGCTTCCAGTTTGCTTTTTGCCTGGTCTCAAGATGGGGTAATTGTGTTTATTTAATATATGGACTCTGATACGCCTGCATCAAATAGTCTTTAGTTTTGGTCATGGGTCTTCATGTTTGACATTGACACCTCACTCATTAAATATTTTTACCTTCTTCCTCTCTCTTGTCTATTGCTTCATGTTTGACATTTTAATTATTAGAGCCGAAGAAAGCATTTTACTGCAGGACATTATTCATATGTGTTGGTTTTCTTATATATATATATATATATATATATATATATATATATATATTATATATATATATTTAATAGTTAATGTACAAATAAAAAATACATTGCTTTGGAAAAACAAACCCCACAACTCCAAAGCAAATAGAAGAGTTGGACTGAGATATAATGAGCTTTGACAACACTAAAACTGTGAGTCAAAATATAATCCATATTCATTTTTAGTTGTGAATATTACTTTTATATTTAGTTTTTAAAGTTGAGGTCATGTGATATATGTAAAAGAAGGAAAATGTCAGCTTTAATGGGTTATGCATGTTTTATACTTTTCTGAAGTGAGTTTGAAATTTGTTGAATGCATAGTTTTTTACTGTTATCTCAGAGGACAAAATCACTAGTTCTTCCCTAAGATACCCAAATATTCCAAAAGAACATACAGCATGCCTGTGTGTTTCTTCTGTCTGGTCTTTGTTAGGGATGTTTAATGTCCCTGAGAAGCCTTGAAGATGCTCATCAGTTCTCTGTTTTATGTTCTACTCAAGCAGTCCTTTGTTGTGACTCTCCTCCAGATAAAGGAGAGAAGATGGGGTTTCTTATTTTAATTGGTCAGTGGGGAAATCCCTGCCGTGTGACAAATCTCTTTTTCATTGCTGAACACACTTTTTGCTTTTCTGTGTTTCTATCCTTATGTCTGGAGTGTGAGATGTTTTATCTAGGATGGAGCATAAGAAAGACATTCTAACAGTCAACTGAGCAGGGTATTGATTTAACTTGTATTAATTTTTCTAGATATAACCTTGGGAGCTGGAAAACCACAGACTCAGACTTTTAAACATGGGTAGGAAATACTGTGTATACATAAAATATTTCTACCTCCCCAAATCTCTATCTAAAATAATTACAAAAATAAGAAAAGGGGGAGGGGAAGGAGAGCACTGGATGCATAGCATAGAAAGCTCCTAGAAGTCTTCTATCTGAGGTGAAATGACATCATGGGTTGCCAATGTGATAATTTGTGTACCTCAGCTATCAAGTAGAAACCAACATTTGATTTTATATGCAACAGAAAGGTTAGTTCCTCTTAAATGAATGCATTTCAGAATTTAACTCAAGAAAGTCAAAGGAGCTACCACCCATATGAAATTAGAATATATAACAGTTGCATTATTAGCTATCTGCTCCTTTTGTCTTATTTTCTTAGGGAGAAAAAATTTCTATTGGTGTTTTATTGTCAACTATATTATATAAAACAACATGGTTTCACTTTCAGTAAGACTTGAACAGGACTATCTACTATTTCTAATATTTTAATATAAAGTCAATGTAATATTTTTGCAGCTAATTTAAAAAATTCTTACGTTTTGCTAACAATTTTGGTAACTGACTGACAAACTTACATTCTAAAATGAGAATATAAGTTCAGCTTTAAACTTCTAGGCTTGATATACCCTTATGTATGACTATAACATTCAAAGTCAATTTAATATAAATATCATTTACTCTTATTTGCTTTTTCAATAGAAGGGTAGTTCTCTTAGGCTCCAGCATATTTTTAGTAGCTATAGGTATATTTAAGATTTCAATTTTTATTTGTTTCTTTCCTTCCTATGTGGTAAAATTCTCTTTTAAGTTTTTCAAGTATTGTTTCTGGAGAAAATATACTCCTTAACTTTCCCTGTACAGATATGAATTATAACATTATCATCAATGCACTTGCAACTGGAATACAGAAATTCACACAGGCAAACATACAAGAAAAGAGGCTTGCTTCTCCCCCCTCAAGACCATAAAGGATTTCTGTCAGACAGTAAAAACCTAAATTTAGAATTTATTGGACAGAAGATGGAGGGCAATGTGTGGTTATGTTGGGATTTTCACAATTTTTCTATTTAAAAATTTACCACAGTTTTTACGTGGCATTTATAAAGGAAAATATCATCTTCACTCTATGAAGTCATGAATACTATTTTATAGAGTGTGTTGGGGGAATTATGGTTTGAATTTTGAATTAATGCAGAAAAACTAAGGACACCAACATAAAACAGTGTTATGCTTATGCAGACTTATTTAGCCAAAATATGGCACTTATCTGAGGTAATATTTACACAGCACAAGCAGTCAGAAGAAAATTTATTGTCCATAGTATATTCATAACATAGTGTCCTAAGAGACAGCTATTAAACTACATACAAGCACTATTTACTTTTAACTTTATTTCTCATTAACCCACTCCTTAACACTGCTTAGGATTCTAGAAGGCTAGAAAATATTTGCTTTGCTCTCATTTTCATTTGAATTATTATAAACATAGAACTGAATAAATGTATTCTTTAATTCTTTTCAGTGTTTACTCCTGATCATAACTTTCTTTCAGGGAAGGAGATGTTACATAGGGTTACTAAATAACTAAAGCTACATATTAGTTATGTAAAAATGAAAGAAAATGGCCAGCAGATGTTTGCTATGAATGTCCTTAGAATTCTCAATTTAATGAAATATTTTAAATAACTGAAATAAATAAAAAAGTCTAAAGATTTAAATGTAGTAAGATCATATGCTGTATGCACCACTAAATTTATGTGTCATCTTGTTTGCAAACTTTGAAGTTCAGAGGCTGTCTAAGGAGAGATGTGAAATTATATTTGCTAGAGTGATTACAGATTTTACAAACGACAATGACACAGGTCAATAGAAATTGGCAAATGCAGTGTACTCCAACAGCGCTAATAATACTACATGAGTTTCTAAATCAATTTCTTTTTACCAAGGGTAGTGTAAATAGGTAGGTGTGGAAATTTCAGGTATGTGTATCACAGCACTTTCATGATAATGCTCAAAAAGAGCTGCATTACACTACAAAAACTATTTTCTATGTTGGTGCAATATTTTTGTTTTATGCAAACTCCTCAGAATGTGTACCAAATTATGTCATTGCAGATATGAAACAGCCACTAAAAATGGGATCATTGTTGTAAAGATGATGATTAGAGGACACCTACCAGGCTTTGTGGACTTACTGAAATTGTATGTTCAAACCTACAAGTTTTTCCTCTCTACAAAACAAGATTTTTGCATCTAGAGGTTAAGATACTAGTTTTAAAAAAATCAAATATTTTCTCTGACATGTGGATGCTTATCCATAATGGCGAGGGGGTGGGGGGGCTAGGGAAGAATGAAGGACCTTTGTATTGGGCAGGGGGCAGTGAGGGGAGGGGAGGGGGTGTGGGGGTGAGAAGGATGGTGGAATGAGATGGACATTATTACCCTGTGTACAGGTACGATTGCATGAACAGTGTACTGTGCATCATGTACGGCCAGAGAAATGAGAAATTGTGCTCCATTTGTGTACAATGAGTTGAAATGCATTCTGCTATCATGTATAACTAATTAGAACAAATTAAAAAATATTTATAAAGGTTAAAAAAGGATACAAGTTTTATATTGGGAGATTGAATTTGATTGTGTAGAAATACACTGTCTACTTAATTTAGATTTTTAAATGTTCATGAAATAAAAATGATAACATTGTACTTAAGCACTTTCAAAGAATCTTAGGAGAGGAAAATATTCAGATACTAAGTGAGTTATCCATTAAAATTCAGCAATGCAGCCTAATTTGGAGCAGTCTATGTTTCTTTCTTTTCTTTTTTCTTTTTTGCAATGTTGGGGATTGAACCCAGGGCTTCTTGCGTCCTAGCCAAAAGCTGGAACATTGAGCTACATTCCCAGCCCCTGGACTTGTCTAAATTCATGAATAGTCCTCTGGGTTTAAAGCAGTTTTATTATTTTTATGTGCACAGTCAGGCAAACTAAGTAAACCAAATGTTGCCTTTTTTAAAGTTACTTTAACTACTAGTTAAGGATCATTTGCAATTAGTTGAGTGTACAAACATAACAACACTTGCTCTTGCTTATATAGTAATTACTTGTGTGTAAAGAGAGACTCGCAAATTTGTAAAATAATGCTTTTCTTCTAGAGGAAAATTTTTCTTTGGAATTAATGTATTTAAGAGACTTCCTTGCCTATAAATAGTGCAATGTGATTTCATCTACTCTTCAACTAAATCAGAATGAATTCTATGCAAATCAACTTTGAAATAATAAACTGCAGAAACACTAGTACATTGCCAAATAAAAGCAGTTTACGTGTTGCTTGTCCAATATATTCTTTTGAGAAAATTTTATTTCTTCATAGTTCTGTTTCTGTGATTCCTATATCTTATGCAACAGGAAGTTCATCTACAAAAATTTCCTTATTGACACTGAAGATAAATTGGAGATAATTTGTTTTAAAAGGGATTCTTCACCTTATGGAAATATTCATACTAGAATTGCTTTGAATAATAGTGTACATTTGATGTCATTTAAACACAGACAGCTTACACATTTTGAAGATTAAAAGTTATTTCCAAGATCATTTAAAACAGTGCTTTTCAAATTTTAATGCATATACAGATACCTGAGGGATATTGTTAAAATGCAGGAATAATTCAGGAGCTCTGGAAAGGGGCTAAAGATTCTGCATTTCTAACCAGCTCCCAAAAGCTGCTGACCTTAGGACCATACTTTTTGAGTTATGGGACCTAAAACATCTTTACAAATGTAGTGATTCTTAGGGTGATCTGATCATTATAAAGTTTTTTATTGCAGTAAGTTACACACTGTCTGTGACAGCAGATTTCTTTTTCTCCATTAATAATTCTTGAAAGGCTCAGAAGAAGGAAGCCAGTTATATTAATATCTGGATTTAAACTGACTTGGTTTTCATAGACACAGACTACTCCTTTCTGTCTTTTAGGACAAATTGATCCTGATTTGTGAACCTGGTTAAGACATTGAAAATCTCCGGGTTTCAGTTTTCTCTTCTGTGGGATAAAGTGTAGAATACAAAGCTTAGCCTCCGGTGAACATACCAATATATTTGTTGTATAAATAAGAGAATCACTTTCAGCTTTTGATTTTGTGATCTTATAAATCAAGGTGGGTGTTTTCCTTGAAAAGTGGAGCATAAGTTTTTGATATTATTAATAAAATGTGATTGCATTTGGGACTTGTAGATACTAGATGGAAAGAAACAATTTGGGATGGAATACATTAAAATCACATTTTCAAGTGATAGTACTCATTCAGGTCATTGGTCCCCAAAGTCCTAAGAAGGGCTTCAGTGTTGATTTTTGTCCTGACTTCTCTTAGGAAAAATATACATTTTCATGCACGGTCTACTTGGGACTGGTTATTTACAGCAGAAAGATAGTCTCCATGCCCTTTATTTCATTTACCATTTCCAGATTAATTTACAAAGTACAAATGAAGTATATTAACCCATTAGATATCATATTCCTCTCCATATATTTGTTCTTCTATTTGGCCTTAGTTTTCAGAGATTAAGTACTTTCAAGCTTTATATAAAACTCACTATCTGCTTTTAATTACAGACTATAGTGACTAAACCAGATAATGGTGAGTGAACATTGTTTAAAAAAAAAAAACAGCATAAGAATTTCAAATTGCAATATCCTTGACATAGGATCATGCTAACCATAACTAAAAATAAAGTCCTTCCAATAAATCGGCAAACTCTATGACTCTTCTATCTTTATACCTTCAAGTTACATTTCTGAAAAATTTCTGAGTTTTTTAACTCAGGAGCTTCTGAGGACAAGTTTTCAGGTTGACTTTTTTTGCATGGAGACATTTTCAGGATAAACAGTGGAGGGAGCAAAAGCGTTGGGAGGGCAAAACAATCGGCATTGGAAAGTGACACTGGGCACTTCTTCATCTCCTGTTTCTAGCTGTCCAGAACTGAGCCCTGGGTTATGGATGCGCCATCTCTGGCAGGGTTAGCCAGGCAAGGAGAGGAGAGCACATGAGAAGCATCTCTGGGGGTTTCACAAATAACAATTTGGATTTAAGGGGAATCATTTTTAAAGAAAAAGTTTGCTCAGGGTGGAAATTCAGCTAGTTGGAATTTGTAAGAACAAACTTATTGCTAAATGGCCATCATCTTTGGAGCCTCCCAAAGAACATTCCCAGGTTTTTTTTTTTTTTTTTTTTTTTCTTTTCTTTTTTGACTTCCTTGGCTTCTCTCCCAGGCCCCAGGTATTTAACTGTTTGCTATTTTTTTTTTTTTTGGGTGCTTGGGGATTTGAATCCAGGGCCTCATGCATACCAGGCAAGTACTTTACTACTGAGGCACATTCCCAGCCCACTAAATATTTTTTAATATCATCTTTGACTTAGCTTATGTCTATCTTCATAGTCTAGGGAAAAAAAGGAAACAATGTTTGAGGAAGAAGATGGTCAAGCCTTTTCAAAGAGAAAATACAGAGCTGTGTAGAAGCAAATGTAAGTTAGCCAGCTGTGGGTCTCTTTGCTACTATTAGTGAAAAGTAATTTCTAGAAAAAGTTGTCAAGGAATTTCCTTTCCAACCTCAAAGAGAAGACTCTGAAATGCAAAAAGACTGTAAGTGGCTCCTCCTTTACCTTCCAAACCTTTGTTGCCCTCTTGAGAAAAGTGGTTCTGGTATTGGAATAATAGAATCAAGCTATGACTTTAAAAAAATTCACAGAATAATCCCAAACTGTGCACTCCTAATGCCAGTTTAGGATAAACTAAATTAGAGGTTTCTATATGATATTATTTTAAGGGGTGCTTTTTCCTAAGTAGATCTACAATTTAGTACTATGATCTTTAGAAATCCCTTGCCTGACTTACTATTTTCTTTTACAGTTGATTTGATTTTTTCAGTGCAGATGCTCTTCTGTCCTTAGCATGGCCCACCAACCTGGCCCTCAATCTCTTCTCAGGCTGTCATGGGGCACTGAGTGACAAAAGCTGAAGAACAGGAAAGATTTCAAACAGATGTGAAATTGAGAGAAGGAGCCTTCCTTTCCTGAGACTGTCCACACCTTGGAAATTGTATTAAGAAAAGGGTGTGTGATTAAGAGGACGAAGGAGCGGCCACCTCTGGTGATCCCCCACATCCCTGTCCAGTAAAGGAAAACTCAACTCAGACCAGCTCGAAGGCTCAGTTTCATGTGATGGTCCTTTCTTAAACTTGAAAAGAGAATTAAAATATAATTATCAGTTTGAAAATTAAGTAAGGCTGACAGATATTGTTAGGAGTAATAAGAGACGTACTCAATGGTCTCAGATGAAGAATTCTGAATTGTTTCAGACATGATTTCCAAAATCTTGGTGGCCTTTGACAGAGTTGATCACACTGTTCTTAATGAGGCCTTTTTTCTTTTTCTGAATTCCTTGACATTATCTTGGCTTTTTGGCTCTCTTTGGCCACTAATTTTGCATGTATGTGTTCCCTTTCTTGCCTTTTCTTGCTGGGTTTTTCTTCTTCCCATAATACCCCACATATCCATTCTCATACTGCCACCTCACCTCATGCACAATATGTTTTCATCCACTTCTCACCCTTCAAGATTGCAGCAGCTTTTATTGCTTCATGCAAATCACTCCCAGTTCCACAGCTCAGCTCCCTAACTCCACCAAAGCTCTAGCTACACTTCCAACTGCCTGCTAGACATCATTATTTGCATGTTCCACAGTTTCTTTTTGACTAAAATTTTCTCGAAACAGATTTATCACCTTCCTCCACAAAACAACTTATTTATTCCTAAATATCCAATTTCTGCCAAATATAACAATTTTCTCCTATTGACTCAGCCTAAAAAAATATGGAGGTTTGTTGGAGTTCTTCATCTCTGTCTAATTAGGTATTTCATTCTTCTGTCTCATTGTTTTAATTCTGCCTATCACTTCTTCAGTTCACATCTTTATACTCCTCCATTTTAGTTCAAGGGCTGTTAGAGTTTCTGCTCATGCACTGTGTTAACCCACATCAGGGGATTTAGGATCTATAAAGCAAAAAATTGTGCCTTTCCCCTTTTTAAGCCGGGGTAACAAGTATTAGTCTTAAGCTTAGCAGATACTAAGTAGATAATTGTTAAATTAATTATTTTATTGTTACCAACTCCATATTATAGGGGTAATAAAAATAATAAAACATAAAAATAATATCCAAACTTGGTCATTAAAAAAAGCATCAAAATAAAAGAAATAGTACTTAACTGATTTGATTTGAATGAGTCTTGGCTACCAACTTAAGTTCCAATATACAGTGGAATTTCTTTAAATTATTTGCCTTACAGTGAGACAAATCCTGTTTCACAAGATCGACTTTAATAATTTAAATGTTTCTTTGGATTTTAGACTTGAAAGCTAAGTGTATGTGGGTGGAAAAGGATGATTCTGACTGGAGTTGATAGGATTAAGAAACAACCCATCTGAGTAAGCTTTTGTGGCTGCAATTCACTTAAAATGCAAAGGGTAGACAGTTGTATAACTAATACTAGAGACAGAGACCAATTTTAAATGTAGGAGAGGGATTTAGACTACTAAATACCACCTTGCTTATGCATTCAGAAATAATTTCACTTGTCTTTGAAACAAGAATTGAGAATGGCATTTACTTTAAAGAATCCAATAGAACTAGTGTGATGACCAAGTATCTTTATTCTTCATCTAAATGAAAATCACATGATAACACCAGGATTGGCAAAAATGGATGGAAAGGCTCTTGGGTATTATAATTGCCAAGATTTGGGCTTCTTATTATTCTGGTCATCTTTTGCATCTGGCAGTAGCTTATTGTGAGCCTCTGCCTCCCCTAGTATGGATCATATTAAGTCAGAGAGTTCCAGCACTTCGGGTCCAGTGTTATCCAGTTAAGATTCTGGACCAGGGTGGCAGAACATTTATAGCCTTATAGTCATCCATAGGTGGGAATTAGGCCCAGTCTCTTTTGTGTCATCTCCTTGGTCATTATCCCTCTCTCATCTTTATTAATTTATTTTTTGAATGAAAGTGAAATCAAGCCCAGAGAAAAATAAAATGCTGTATTTTTTCTTTAAATTACTTATCTATACCAATTTAAATAACTCTCTTAAAACAAGAAAAATAGCTGCTTTTCTGTCTTCAATCATGTTTCTCCAGCAAAACACCAACCCTGCATCTACCTAAATATCTCCTTTCTCTAAGCATGTGCCTAAGCACAGTCAGAGAAAACCATGAACTCAGCAGATTGCTGCTTTTGTAAGTTCCTTAGCAGTACCCTTAACATTATCCAGTGACTAAAAGCTACCCTAGAAAGTGGCACTATGGAGAAGTTACTTTTCCTATCCATTTAATACTATTGATACCCTATGATCATGTTTACCCTGTGCATATGTTACATTTGCACTGATAGCCAGAGGATGAAACTAGCAATAAAGCATAACATTAGAAGGAAGAGGGAGTAGTTAGGGGTGTCAGTCAGTTCATCAACAACTGCTAAGAAGTCAAATAAAATAAGAACTGGAGAACAATCACCGAATTTAACCACGCGGAAGGTCATTGATCATTAACTGAGAAAGGTTTGGGAATGCAAGGGAGTAAACACCAATTTTTCAAGATATTTGACTTTTTCTGATATAATATCTGAAATTTCTCCTCCATATGGAGAATAGAATGTGGCTATAGAAATAGAAATAGAATGTGGATTTAGAAATAGAAACTGAAGTGGTTAGGATGTGGAGTCAATACGATACTTAGTTTTTATCATTGCTATTTTAGGGTGACAGCCACATTTAAATGTAGATGTGAAGAATTAGGTAAAGGAGGCAGGTTGAATGATTTGGGAAAAAGAAAGTTTGCTAATAAATTTCTTGAGAAGGGCAGAAGGAATATGATTGGGAGGCAAGAAGTGGAAGAGTGGACATTTGGAAGAAAGATAGTTCATTCATTGTTCAGGAGAATGGAAGAGAAAATGAATGTAGGTGCATGAATCTATGAACAACCACATAGATTTGGTGAAGGTAAGTGGAGAAAATTCATCTAGTGATTTCTATATGCTCTGTGGAGTGTAACCAAGTTATATTTAGAAGTTTAAGGAGAGCAGAAACGTTTTGAAATATTCCTGCACAGAATGGGAGTTGAGAGTTGACCAGTAGTGTATCAGGCTACTGGACAATGTTAAGGGTCCAACTAAGGAAGTTCTGATGGTAGTGGTCTGCTGAGCCTTGGACTTTCTCTAGTAGTGTTCATACCCGTGCTTAAAGAAAGCAGGTATGTTAGATGCAGGGTTGGTGTTTTATGAGAGAGATGTGATCAAAGACAGAAAAGCAAGACAACTTTGCCTGTTTTTAGAGAGCTATTAAAATTGGCACAGATATGTCATTTTTGAAAAGTAATACAGAATTTTATTTTTCTCTAACTGAACTTGATTTTGCTTTCACTCTCCATGTAATCTAGAGGCAGAAAAAATTTATTAAATTACATTTTTTTTGGATCTCCCTGTGGTTACTATCATTGTGTTTGATGGTGAGTTTGTGCCTCTATTTCTTGGTAAATTAACCTTAAAAAGTAGCAAATTTCAAGGCATGAACAATGAGAAATTTTATCTCATTTATGCTTTTTCCCCTTACCCAAGTTTTGCTTATTGTATACAAAATGGGATGTCGAATGGCAGCTTCTCCTTGGGCCCAAGGCTCAGAGCCAAGGAAAGGCCTTGAAGTGAAGGAAGATGTTTTGAATTGAATCTGAATTAAGTTCTGATTAAGCCTAAAGTGTATATTTTTAACTCGAAAATCCATTATTACCTTGTTTCCTTAGGTGAGAGTGGTATGAGGACCAGGGATCTGCTCCAACATTAGTTATGGAAGGGAAAGGAAATCTCACAGAGCTTTTTTTGTACAGCTTTTTTGAATTCCTAGTGTTTAGAGAAAAAGGAGATAATTCCTTTTTAATTCTGAATGGCTCAGACTCCTTAGCTTACCAATTGCATGTCATATTTGTTTTTTTTCTGTTGGTAGCCTTTATATCTTTAGATACTAAATGCAAATTTCTGGTTCTTTTTCACGTAGGAAGAGGAAATGAATTCTTTCCAGTGCTTTTCCCATCAGCCTTCACTTTCTAAACAGCTGTCAACCACATCTTTACTGTTGAAGTGTAAAGTTGACATCATATTGTGCCAATATAATTATTTTAGGTACTATGTTTGTACACTGATTCTAAACACTAGAAGCAAAGAGTTTTGTAATTCTTTGAGGATATAAATGTTATTTACCATAGAATCAAGTCATGTAATTGACTTTACAGCTTATAAAAATAATCATGTTACTAAAAGTAAAATGTTCCAAATATCAAAGTTAAATGTGTTATATTTCAACATTTGCTCAAATCAATGCTTAATTTTAGTTTATTTCATATTTGGGCCTTTTGCTACTTGTACAGCTTTTTCTGAAGTTTCCAGTGGACTTCTGCTTTGTCTTCTTTATCACATAATTATGATCTTTTAGATTAACAAACATATAATCTGTTATGATTTTTATTTCATTCTTTGTCCAAAAGTTATATTTATTGGAGTTTTCCAATATCCTCTTCTGATCTCTGTTCACTGGTTTCAAAGCTTTTCACATCCACAGTACTGGGTCTCCTTTTAAATGAGCTTCCATGTTGTTTCACAATATTTTGGACCCTTCCTCCCTATTTTCTTTCTTTTGATATTTTCTTACTTATTTTGCTAGGGTGCATCCTGACATAATTTCAGGAAGAATGTGTAAGAAGTTAGATTTATCAATGAAGCTATGTGTACTTCTCTGCTTTCTTTTTTCTTTAATTCTGCCTGCTCAGACTATACAGATTCAATGCAATACCAATCAAAATCCCAATACCATTCCTCATAGAAATAGAAAAAGCAATCATGAAATTCATCTGGAAAAATAAGAGACCCAGAATAGCCAAAGTGATTCTTAGCAAGAAGAATGAAGCTTGTGGCATTACTATTCCAGACCTTAAATTGTACTACAAAGCAATAGTAACAAAACCAGAATGTATTGGCATCAAAATAGACCAGTTGACCAATGGTACAGAATAGAAGACTCAGAGTTGAACCCACACACCTTCAGTTACCCTATATTAGACAAAGGTGCCAAAAACGTTCACTGGAGAAAAGACAGCCTCTTCAACAAATGGTGTTGGGAAAACTGGAAATCCTCATGTAATAAAATGAAATTAAATCTCTTTCTCTCACCATGTACAAAATTTAACTCAAAGTGGATCAAGGACCTAGGAATTAAACCAAAGACCTTGTACCTAATTGAAGAAAACAAAGTAGGCCCAAATCTCCATCACGTTGAGTTAGGCTCAATAAGACCCCTATAGCACAAGAACTCAAAACAAGAATCAATAAATGGGATGGATTCAAGCTAAAAAGCTTCTTCTCAGCAAAAGAAACAATCAGTGAGGTGAATAGAGGACCTACAGAATGGGAGCAAATCTTTACCACAAGCACATCAGATAGAACACTAACCTCAAGGATTTATAAAGCTCTTAAAAGCCTTAACACCAAAAAAACAAATAACCCAATCAATAAATGGGCCAAGGAACTAAGCAGACACTTCTCAGAAGATGATATACAAACAATCAACAAATATATGAAAAAATGTTCAACATCTCTAGCAATTAGAGAAATGCAAATCAAAACAACTCTAAGATTTTATCTTACTCCAGTCAGAATGGCAGCTATCAAAAAAAACAACAATAAATGCTGGCGAGGATGTGGGGAAAAGGGCACATTCTTACATTGCTGGTGGAGCTGCAAATTGGTGAAGCCAATCTGGAAAGCAGTATGGAGATTCCTAGGAAAACTTGGAATGAAACCATCATTTGACCCAGCTATCCCACTCCTTGGCCTATTCCCAGAGGACTTAAAAACAGATTACTACAAGGACACAGCCACATCAATGTTTATAGCAGCACAATTCACAATAGCTAGATTGTGGAACCAACCCCGATGCCCATTAGCTGATGAATGGATAGGGAAACTTTGATATATATACACAATGGAACACTACTCAGCACTAAAAGAGAATAAAATCATGGCATTTGCAGGTAAATGGATGGAGTTGGAGAAAATAATGCTAAGTGAAGTTAGCCAATCCCCAAAAACCAAAGGTCGAATGATTTCTTTGATATGAAGATACTAACTTATGAAGGCAAGAGAGAGGGAATGAGAGGAATGAAAGAGCTTTAAATAGAACAAAGAGGGGGGAGAAAGGGGAGGGGACAAGGGGATAAGAATAATGGCAGACTAGTTATCCATGATTACCTTAAATACATATATGAAGACACAATTGTTGTGAAAATACTTTATATTAAACCAGCAACTTGAAAAAATAAAATAAAATAAAATTGCAAAAAATAAAAAAATAAAAATAAAAATAATTCTGCCTGCTCAGGACTTTAGGTTGGAGACATTTGTCTTTGTTCAGCCTTCAACGTATTTTTCTGTTTCTTTGATATTTTTATTTGATTGTGTTTTCTCTTCTATTGTTATATAAGGTGGATGGATGTTAGATATCTAGAGTTAACCCTTTATAACTTTCAATTTTTCTAAATATTTTCCCATTTATACTTTGGGGTATGAATGAAAATTTTCTTTTTCTCATCTTTGTTCATCTTACACCCATTTTATTCTCAGTTCTTCAAATGTCAGAACTGGTAGAAACTCAATGAATGGATAAATAAATTAAATTTATATGTATGCTTGGAACTCTAATGTGCAGAAAAATTCTCATGGGCTACATTGCTAGAATTAAGCACTCAGTGATCAAGTGCCTGTTAAGTGTCAGGCATTGTTAGTAAAGCTGGGGATGTAGTGGCAAGCTTTCTGTTCTTTACTTTCTTTCTTTTTTGGAAAAAGTAGACTTCTAATAACTGTTTTTATCATCAGGTAAGTCATGCAGTTACAAAGCAGTTAGAAATTTTTGAAAGGGCATTATTATTATTATTTTTTAAAAAGCACGAATTCTTACATAAATATTTAGTACTTCACTGGGACACAACTGCTCAAAATGCCTTGGCCAAAAAGATGCCTAAACACTAGAACCCAGTTGTTTTCAGCCTACTGTTAATGAAGCTGGGTGCAGAATGCAGAGCCTCCGTGAGGAGAGGATGTATAATCAGGTTGGGTCAGGGCCATAGGCAGTGCTCAGAGCCAGGTGGACTTCAAATAAGGAGCCCAGTGGTTTTTCTTGGGACACTCTACTTGAATTATGGTTCAATTGGTCAACACAATAGATCTTCAAAAGGGAAGAACAATTAATTAACATGATAAAGAGGTTACTGCATTCTTTGGACTATGTGTCATAATGGTAGTTATCAAATTCTGATAATCTTAACAAAAATAGCCTCCAATGTTTCTAGGTATGAAGACAGACCTCCATTGGGCTTTTTATTTTTGCTGGATAATACATGACTGATAAGCTATAAACGATACTGTTTTATGTTATAAAAATACTAGCTTTCTTCATTTACTATGTTTATAGGCATTCACTGATTGAGTCAAGATTAGGCTTATTAAGTGATTCAAGGCAATTTTATTATAGCAGCATGTAATAAAGAGACAGCCTTTATTTTTGTTTATAACTTGTAAGATTGAGTTATTATGCAGATACAAAATATCATGAACTCATTTGAGAACCATGCCACCTTCTGAAAATACCATACATTTAATTCTCACATGTGTCAAAGTTACAGCACATACCAGACTTGTCCAGAGCAAAAATGAGTGACTGTTCTTGACTGCTCTCCCTGGCAACAGCACTGACTGTGTTAGGAAAAGTCCTGGAGCAAGGCAGAACAGTCAGGTGGAAGAGATTTTATATTTAAAAGCAAAATGCCTAAATGACTCTCTGGAATAGGTGATTTCTACTTTCACACTCATCAAATTGTACATGATCCCCTAAACTTAATTTCTTTCTTCTTAAGGGGCCGAATCAGGTTGACTTGTTGAGAACAGTGTCCAATGTTTAATGTGTCATGAGAGAAAGATTTCTGTGGTTACGTGTAAACTTGTGATAGGTCAGCTGAAGTTACAGGTGAAGAGGGTGGTAAAGAAGTTAACCAGGATCCATGTATGTGAAGGTCATGCCAGCTTCATCATACACTTTGAAGACTTTCTCAATGGCATTGACATGGGTAGCTGTTCTCAGGTCCAAGCCCAGGTTATACTTCATGGCTGAACACATAATTTGCATGGCTGAATGCTCCATGATATAGGCTAAGCTAGAATGCACTATGTTTTTCTATGATGCACTCAATATCCTATCCTGGAACGCTGTGGTGGGTACAAAAGGAATTGTTCCACCATGCTTTCCAAATTTTCATTCCAAATGCTCTTGAACAGACATGAGCAAGGGATAATTAGAATCCCTTTCATATTTGAAGGTTAATTGGCCACAGCTGACATGATTCACATTCTTCAGCCACTCAAAGTAAGATACTGTCACTCCACTAGCATTTAAGTAGAGATCTGAAATAACCATGATGTTCTTCTCCAGGAAAATCTTATCAGCTTCTGGAGAAGTTGGTCCTTTTGCACCTTCAGCAATGATCTTGGCTTTGTCTCTGGGTGCGTGGGATTTGGTCAACTGCTTCTCACATGCAGCAGGGATCAGTATGTCACGGTCAGCCTCCAAGATGCTTTCTTCATATACCTTTGCCTTGGGGAATCCCAGAATTGATCCATGTGGCAATTTGAAATCTTCCAGTTCCTTTGGGTCAATATCATCTGGATTCCATATATCCATCAGATTCACCAACACGAATACATTTTGCACCAAAACAGTGTAAATACCTCATAGAGTACAGGCCCACTTTACCAAATCCCTGAACAACAATGTTTTATCTCCAAATCCTGGTGTCATTCCTAAAATGCGCCTGTAAGAAGCTTCATTGATGAAGTTTTCAATCCCATGGAAAACACTCAGGCTAGTAGCAGAGACGACTCCGTGTATGCCTCCTTGACTGATGAATCTACCAGTAACACAGGCATGTGCATTAATAATTGTAGTGCCATATGGTGCTGGCATAGGTGTCAGTGATCCAGGACATCTCTGGCTTACCTGTGCCCATGTCTGGGGCAGGCATGTCAATGCCAGGACCAATAAAACCTTTTTTTTTTTTTTTTTTTTTTTTTTTGCATGCTCCATGGAGAACCTTCTTGTGATCTTCTCCAATTTATTATTTGTATAGTTCTTGGGATAAATCTGAACACCTGCTTTAGTACCCCTCAAATGACAGACACATCAACCACTGCACACTTATAAATCACCAGAGAAGCCAATGCTTTTACGTCATCTACACTCACATTCGTGCTGTAAAGGATACCTCCCTAGCAGAGCGTGCAGTGCTGGCTGTGCTGCGCCTGGTAGCCCTCCGTAACCTCCGTGAACGCTGAATGGGGAAGGAGAGGCTCAGCGCATGGTTGCAGGGCTTATCCACCAGGATGCTGGTGCCACGGTGGAAGAAGCCCTCCACCATCTTGAAGAAGCTGGGGTCATCTTCGAGGCCAGCTGTCCTCTCGCTGTAGTGGTGCTGGGTGGGCGGTGTGAGTCCTGGCTGCGGGGAAGCGGCAGGTTGCCCGTGTGCCCAACCCAGCAGCACGGCCCAGTTGGCTGCAGCCGAGCTCAGGATAGCGGGTCCCGCACGACAGCAGCCCCGCTTGGCCCAGGCAGCACCACCCAACTGAGTAGAGGCGAGAGGCCAGCTGGGAGGCCCCGGCTGAAGGAGCTCCCTGTTCTTATAAATTTAAACTCTTTGGAGTGGGTGGAGGTAGTGGAATAACAAAGAAATACATACCAAATATGTGCCAACCAGCACATCTATGTTGAAAAATGAATGTGCGAAAAATTGAGCAAGTAAATAAGGAATGAATTACATTGTAATAGTGCAGTATAGAAAATTAAAAAAAGAACGTTATGCTGCAGATTGGTTAGGTAGTTGAGTTGTCAGGTTCTGACTGAACGGGTGGCATTTAAGTTGAAATTTATGGATGTAGAGAGTTTTGGAGGCAGATGGAACAGTAGGTTGTAAAGCCCTCTTGCAGAAACAGAAAGACGGTCAGAGTGGTCACTGTGTGGTGTGTGTGTGAGAGAGTGGTACGACTAAGTAGAAGTATAGGCAGGTGGCACACTCCTGTAATTCCAGCAGCTTAGGAGGCTGAGGCAGGAGGATTCCAAGTTCAAAGCCAGCCTCAGCAACAGTATCTAGGCCCTAAGCATCTTAGTGAGACCCTGTCTCAAAGAAATTAAAAATAAAAAATAAAAGGGCTGGAGATGTGGCTTGGTGGTCAAGCGCCCCTGGGTTCAATCCCTGGTGGATGGATGAAAGAAAGGAAGGAAGGAAGGAAGGAAGTAGAGAAAGGAGAAAAGTGGAGACAAATTTCCCATGGCTTTGTAGGTCATGGTAGGAATCTGGATTTTCTCCTGATTTCTTCCCTGTGATGGGAAATCACGAGAAGTTTTTAAGGAGGGAATTGGTACAATCTGATTTGTGTTTTAAGATGCTTGCTCTTGTCACTGTATGAAGAACAGGATGAAGGGGGTTGGAGAAAACAGTGTAGCAAGTAAGAAGGTTTTTACAGTAGTTCCAATAAGACATGATGGTGGCTTTACCAGTCCTAATAAAGATGGAATAAGTGATTCATTAAAACCACTGGGGCAGTGTGCATGTGGTTTTCCAATTTTACAAGTTGTTCTTCAAAAAGATTTTATTGATTTACCCTCTTCCAATGGTGTATGAGAGTATAAAATAATAATATAAAGCTGTAATTTATCTTAGAGATCCATATTTCAGTTTTATAAAAGATAAAAACAAGGCCAACTGATCTTACATGCATTAGTCCAAGATGACAAGTTCTTTTCCTAGGAAGGGGTCTCAGGGGTCTTCCAAGTTCTGTCAATCTGTTAAGTATCACAATGTTTTCCTCAGATTTCTCTTTTGTCTGACACCCCTCTGTGGCACCTCTCCGTGTAATTTAGGTACAGGTACATATTCACCAATGCTTTTAGGTTATGAGTTCTGAAGGCAGGCACTACCTGTGTCATGGTACTCAGCAAGAATGGTGTTGAAAATGGTGTTTAAAAATGGTACTTGAAAGAGCCATCCATGTCCACTTGAACAGAGACTGAAAAAATAAGAAACTAATCATTACGTTTGTTTTCTATGCCACAATCTGGTCACTAAAGGAAGTGAATCACAATAATCCTACCATAATTATTCAATATCTATGCTAACATTTTATGAACTATTAGGTGAAGCAGCCAAAGAATTCCTTTCAACTATATGTAGAGGAAAGAATTTGGAATTCAGAAAAAAAAATTAAATTCAAATTTTGCCTCTGTTCCTTTCTGGTGGTGTGACCCTGGACCTTGGTTTCTTCAACCTTCAATTAGTCTAATAATATGTACATGTCTTCCTTGGGTCAGGATATTTTATGAGATTCTGAACATTGTATGTGAAAAGGACTTGTAAATTTTGAAGTACAAAGAAAGACTGCTATATAATAATGGCTGTGGTTGATTGGGTTCTATGTTATAAATACTGTTCTAAAATTTTCATGTGCATCAATTCATTATTCCTTATCACATTTCTGCGAGGACAGGGCTAATACTATACCCATTTTTCAGTTGAAAAAAACAAAGGAGAAATTATGTACCAGGAAATGTCAGAGGCAGGACTTGAATTAAGGGCATTTGACTCTATAGTCAAATATAATATACAAAATAATATAATGTAACACAATATCCATGCTATGTTAGTGCTTTGTAAATGTGGAATTATTAGACCATCCAGAGTGCATAAATCAATATAAAATATGTGCCAGGCATACTGCTAAACACTGACTGTACAATAAAGGAAAGGGCAGGATCAGTCACAGCCTCTTAAAGAACTGTAGAGAATTTCTTTTTTCTTTTATTTTCAGTGCTAGGAATTGAATCCAGGGCCTGGTGTATGCTAGGCAAATACTCAACTGCTTAATTACACTCCCAGCCCTAAATTTTTTAAATTAGAACAAAACCTTCCTGATTAAACAATATTGTGAAAATAGTTTACTTAATTAGTATGTGTGAATTCATAGATAATGTTTCAATATTATAGACTAGTTTACATTTTATTACATATTTATTCTATCAGGAAATATTAACCTGGCTACATTTTTTTCAGAAAAATTACTTTGTCCTTTAACATTTCAAAAAGATTAATTTTCTTCCAAGTAAGCAATTATTTTATTTTTCTTTCTTTGTATTTGTGGATATTCAAACATATCCAAGAGTTTAATCATGTTTAAAAACTTTAGCTACTGGGACGCCAATTTCATCTTCAATTTAGTGGACAAAGTGACTTTTACTTCAGGAATAATAAAAATAAACAGGCTGTGCAGATGGGTTTACTAACATAATTTTTGATAATTATAGTACCATGGAAACTGGAGTTTTACAGCTTGACAAAACACCCCATCTTACCTGCCAAATGGAGGTGTGGTGTTTTTGTATATTTAAAATAATTCTCTTTAGTTCCATATTATATAAATTCAATCTTTTCTTGCAAAGAGTTTTCTATGACACCACAGATGATTATCCAAGGCCATTTATGTAAGTGAATTGCTCAGTGATATTATCAGCCAAAATTGTAGGTTGAGGTCAAGTGATGTCAAGTCATTATTTAAAGAAAGAAAGACAAAGGGAAAAAGACAAATTGTGGAGAAGAAATTTAATACATTTTGGCAACATAAGTAGGAAGGTCAGTAAAGGACATGAGGCTAGAGTGATGTCATTATAATTGGCTTCAGTTTAGAAGTGGCAGAGTGGCAGTTAGCCAAAAAGGCACTTTGATGTTGTTTGTTTATATATTGCTATTTAGCTATCCACATCCAGAGTGGAGATTGCAGCAGATAATTTTACAGTGGATGACTGAGTATTGTGGTTATGCCATTATTTCAAACTTAGTTTCTAAAATACAATGACTTTATCTTACTTAGAGCTTTCATTTTTAAGAGGCATTTCCTCCATGCATGTAGCCCTATAGAGATGAAAAGGTCCAACTGCTGCAGAGGTATTTGTTGGATGGGGTGATATGGATATAGGTTTTGAGTTCAGATAATACATTTAGGAAAGAGTCCCATGATCTTTTAAAATTATGAAATAAAATTATGAATATGAAATAGGCAAATCTGTGCAGCCTCCATGCCCTATTTCATGGATAGTGTTTATACCACGCCTCTGAAGAGGGTGAAAGGAATGAATTTAAGGGATGTTTTCCTTTCTCAGTTTCTCATTAGATTGCACTGTATACTTTATTTCCCTGCAGTTCATGGGCATCTGAGAAGCTTTTACTCTATGAGCTATGTCATATGTATTTAGATATCTAAGGCCCTTTATTGGTTAGAGGTTTTAACCAACAAGAAGTGAAAAATGTTTTTTGCATGGAAATATTGGAGAGCAAACCTGTCCAATAGAAATATAATGCAATCCACAAATATGAGCCACATGTTATTTTAACATTCCAAGTAGATATAGTAAAGAGTTAAAATTATTTTAATGATATATTTTTTTAACAGATTATATCCAAAATACTATCATTTAAATATATAATGGAAAACAGACCTAATGCTGTTGCTGCTCTGGAGGCTACAACAGATGCTGTCTTGCTTCTACCCATTCTATATCCTTATCACCCTTGATTAGTACCCCTCCTATTCTCAGTGGCTTTGATCCTTACTTTCATCCTGGGGAGCTATGACTGTAGCAGCCTAACTATTTACTATAAAATCTGGACAGAGGCATCCACTGGGTATCTCAATAATAGGTCTTACCTCCAAAGTCAAGCAACTCACCACAGGTCTGCTAATCACCAAGTGTATCTATTCTAATATAACATGAAGGATAGAGATAATGATGACTGGATTGTTCCACCTCCTGTTGCATTGTGGATTTACTTATTACCCTGTGCCCTACTCTGACATGAACTCCCAAATGACTTTGCATTCTTGGAAAATCAACATTAACTTGAAATTTCTGAGTACGTATGGAGAGGGCCAAGTGTTGTCTTGAAAGGCAGAAGTTTCTGTGTCATCTAAAAGTAAAGCATGTAGCGCTAGTCTCTAAAAGGGAGAAATGGACCATTTCTTGAGGGCCTGGAAGGTTCAAGAAAATCTGAGTATTTAAGATTTTTGAGTGCAAAGACCTGAACATTACCATTTCAGGTTTATTAATCCTGGTACTAGTCTTGGCATTGTAGAACTGCCTACTTTAGAATTTAACTTTCTCTGGAGTTCTGCTACATTTATAATTCAGTTCTGGGAAAGATCTTAGCTTTCTTTGCCCTTCAGCTACGGTAGAACAAAGATTCTTTATTTACTGCCAAGGAATCCCTCTGGCTTTCACAATTACCTTGAACTGGTGATTAATTATTTCCAACTTTTTGTTGTCTTTCTCTAATGAATTGATAGCCCTTAGTAACAGATGTTTCTTCCACAGTCCCTATAATTACTATTTCCTCCAAATCTCCCAAATGCTTGAGATAGATGTTGCCCCCAGACAGTGTTTTCCCTTCCCATTCCATTCAGCTTAGGTCAAAGTGTTAACAATTGCACTGTTACCATTGCATGCTGGGGGCTAGCACTGCTCCACCTACCACCAGTGAGGAGGTACTGAGCGCTAGCCATCAACAGGTGACTCACCTCTAACATCCCATTTCAGAATCTGAGTTCAACTGCTTTAGGTTAGTATTCTTGGAAACAGACTTTGAGATGGAGATGCAGGAATTTTAATGGAGAATACATGCAGGAATTAGACTTGAAGGGATTGACTGAAAGAAATAGGCAGAGGGAAAAACTGAAACTACTTTTTAGTTGTAGCAAGGAAGTTCTGGAATTTATGTGGTTTTTCAGAATTGTCCCAAGTTGAGGAATGGGGGATTGGTCATTTTACCTAAATCCCCCCACTCTGCCAGATAACTTGTCATTGGATGTGAACACGTGTGTGTGTGTGTGTGTGTGTGTGTGTGTGTGTGTGCGCATGTTAACTGACATACTTTTATTTGATGATTCAGGTTTATCTTAATTTCCAAAACATGCTGATATATTTTATGCCTATTTTAGTCATTTATATTTTGGCTAGACTGTCCCACCTACCTTCCCTCTTTCTTTCATAGTTTAATCTCTTTGGTTATGCTTTTCCCAGTTTATCCCTAAAAGAGCCAGTGGTTTAGTCCTCTGTGCATCTGTACCACATCCTACATGCTTTTGCTGTGGACACCATTAATTTGTCTTGCAATTACAGTGGGAAAGCATGAGATGAGCATTTGACTTATACAAATTTAAGTACATCTGCTTGTCAATAAGAAGAAAAATGTAAAAGGTGGAGCAAAAGTGTTCAGCTGTGGATGCATTTGGGTCTGCAACAGCCTATGGATACCTAACAAAAGAGAGTTGTAAATTGAGGATTGTCTTTTTTTCTACTTTAACAAGGAAAAACAATGTAGTGTTTAAGTTATTAGGCAGATGGAAGATGATGGCTTTCTGAAAGTAGTCTAGGAATAAACATTTTACAGAAAAGAGTTCTAAGCATTGGTTACAGGAAGTATAAAGAAAAAAATTTCCCTATTAGATGAAAATGTATGTAAGAAATAGGGAAATATAGCAGGTTGATATTTTCATGATTTTGATAAAGTTTTCAATAATTTCTAAGTATGCTCTAAAAAATAGATGCCATAGAGTACCAAATACATAGCATGTTATTATGCACGTATTACAGAATAATATACACATATTATAGAATAAAACCGTTTAAACTGTATTTTGCAGAGAATTTACACATTTCTTCTTGTCTTATGCTATGACTTTAGAATTAAATCTAGTATACAAGTTGATATGTTACCCTCCACTTCTTCTATTTCTTAGTCCCTAAACTCCACTGAACTTGTGGTTCTCAACTAAGGATAGCATATTTTTAGGGGGAGGCACATATCAGAATTTCAAAGTGAACTTATCAAAATACCTCAAATGCAAAGATTTCTCACAGATTCTGATACGCACCCTTGGAGAGTAGGGGAAGAGTCACAGAAGTCACAATCTGTAAAGACTGGTATTACTGATGGGATGGTTATCATATGTGTACACTGTGTAACAGTGGTCCCTTCACCTTCTGAATATAGCCCTCATTGCTCTAAGGCTTATTGTTTTAAAAAAATAATTTTTTCTCTCTTCTCCCCTCTCCCCTAACAAGATTAGGAAGACAGTGTTATCTTTTTTCCCCCTAGTTAATTGCCCTTGAACACACCCACTACAGGAAGGAGATGCCTGTTGAGGATCTGGGAAGTGAATATTTCCCAAATTAACAAGTGAATCCTAACACACCATCAGGGCACCCTGGGACCCCTTGGAATGTAACCCTTGAGGAGTTCCTTTTAAACCCCTCCATCCCTCCTGATAGAGAGAGTCACAGTCTTTGGGACAGGAGTCGCCTGTGTTTCTTCTTTGCTAGCAAGGCAATAAATTTTCTTTTTCCTTTTTCTCAAGACTGTGTCCTCATTATTAAATTGGCATTGACTGGCATTAGGGACGGGGACAGAGCTTTTGGTTACAATTGTATGCTGTAAGAAAGAAAAGGCTGTGCTGGGGTTGTAGCTCAGTGGTAGAGTGCTTCCCTAGCACGGTTGAGGCACTGGGTTCAATACTCAGCACCCCATGAAAACAAATAAGATAAAGGTTAAATTCTTTAAAATATATAAAAAAAAGAAAAGGCTGAGACACAGTGTCACAGACTTAGCAGGGAATCTAGCTTGTTCTTGGCAGTATTTTTCCCCCCGTATTCACTGTGGTACCTAGCACAGAGAAAATATTCAATAATAATTGTTAAGTAATATTCTTTGTCTCTATTTTGCACAAACCTGAAGTTGGGGTGTCTCACCATTTGCTTAGTTGAACATGACCTCTAAATTGGCCTGATGACGTTTAGAACTGTTCTCTCAGCAGTGAATATCCTTGTAGGAAAAACTTGATTGGTTATTTAATGGGAGAAGAGTATTTTCAGAATGCTACCTAAAACTTGTATTTTTCTCTCTTTCCTTGTTCCTTTTTTGTTTAGTACTGGGGGTTAAAACCAGGGCCTTGTGCATGTGAGGCAAGCACTCTACTGGATCTCTTTGTTCTTTCTTTAATGGAGTTATTATCTAGTTAAAATTCTTCTTTTAAACTTTGTTTTTTTTTCTTTAAAAAAATTTCCCTTCCCTTCTGTGTCAGAGCTTTGGCTGAATGTCTGAAATGAGCATGCTGGTACTGCCTCTGCTGATCCTATCTTGTCCTTAGGAAAAGCCACATGAAGAGATGCTCCAGCTTTCCTTATCCACCCCACTATGCCCCACTATCAGGCCTCCCCTTCTAACCTGGAACCCTTTCTGTATTTTCCATGTCAGTCTCTACCTGGGGCCTAAGGCATTAATGATGTGGCATAATTTTATACTAACAGCTACCATGTAGCCATTGTATCACATAACATTTTAAAAATTGATAATGTTCAATTATTTCTTAGCTATTTTCTCAGTGATTTCCTCATGTAAGTGTACAGATCTTCTTTTACTTCTAGAAAAATACATATTATTCCAACCTGTATGTACAGCTCATTTTATACCTCTAAACATAATGAACATCATTTTCCCCATAACATCTAGACCAGAAGTAGCATACTTACTGGCTAAAAGAGTCAGCCAGGTAACGGTTGGACTTAAAGTTGCCAGATATGAGAAAAATGGATGATGTCAGGACTGTGGAAAGAGGAGTACTTGTCTTATCTAAAGACATTAAAATTGAGCTTAAAAATGAAAACTCTTCTCTGGCAAAAATCAACTTAAAAATTGTCTACAGGCTTGATTCTGATTCCTGATTTAAATCACAGACAAAAGCATCACTAACATGGAGGGCTAGTGTCATGTTTGTTTCTTCATCATTTAGCACATTCATTTAACACTGAATGCTTGCAGAGTTTCTGTTATCTAGTAGTTGCTGTGCCTCTAAATGATCAAACAACTACTGCTAATACTAGTAATAAGTATTTGTCTTTGACTTCCAGATTCTCTGGCTCTAGAAAAACAGGTGGCAAAATAAATGCCTACTCAGAGTACTATGGGATAAATGTAAGGAAGTGGTAAGTTTCCAGGGGGTCTGAGAATACAGAACAGGGGGTGGTGATACTTGAGGACTCAGTGCCTAACAGAAATAGTGAACCTTTTGCTTACATGTCAAAAAAAAAAATAAATTTATGACTTTGGTGTATGGAGAAGAGAAGGTAAGGAAATGAAGGCAGAAAACAGATTTTGAAAATTATCAGGTTGCTCAGTAGTTTTTTAAAAAACATTTTTACTTGTTATATACCTTAAGGTTGGAAGAGTTGGAAAAGTTGTTCTCATAATTTTGGGGATAATTCATTCTATATATTATTTAAATGGTTTTTAAAAGAAGTGTCATTTCATAGTTATTCATAATTAAGTGGAATACTGGTTGTTCTGGTGATTTCTGGAAGGCTAGGGAATACTACCTAGTGGCCCACAGGAAGAAAAGAAGTGATTCATCCGTGTGTTGTTTTGGAGTTTTGTAATTCACATTTACAAATTAAATACATTTTCCCCACTCTTTGTCCTTATAACTATCAACATTTGTGGAACAGTGTTTTGAAAAATAGTGGATTATAAATTGTTGATCTGTCCTACAACAAAACAATTATTGAAGAGTGAGAAGTCATGGTCATCCAGGGTCCATTTGGGTTGTATTGGCCCAAACAATAGCCCACTTTTAATTCTTCTTTTTCTTCTGTTGTTAGCAAAAACAAATTGAGCATTTTACCAGTTCATTCTGTTACTGAATTAACTTTTTATTGAAGAAGCTGAATTGAATAGTAGTTTTTGAACTATTATAGTCCTTGTCTAAGTAAAGTCAAATGAAAGGTACTTGCAAGGATTGTATAACAGTGCTATGATAATGATTAATTGTACTTCAGTGCTACTAGAAAGCAGGTTATTAGATGTTCCAAAAATATAAATAAAAATAGATATTACTGAACATTGTTTAGTATCCATTCAATAAAATACAAATCAGACCTCTGCCTGCCAAGACCAAATGTGCTCAAAGGCAAGGGAACCATAATATGTGAATCTTCAGGATGGTGTGGACTTCCAAACAGAGCTCAATGAATTTCAGGAAGTAGAAAATTTTAAAAGTAGGTTTTTTGTTTTGCTTTTTTTTTTTTTTTTTTTTTTTTTTTTTTAACTTTGGCAACCACGTTTTAGTGTTCTTTTGCTGTGTTACTTCTTGCAACATTATGTCCTGATTGGGGCTGGAAGTTGACCTATGAAGGTCCCTCTGTAGGAGCAACATTTAAACCACAAGATACTTGCTTACCCATATTGTTCCTAATGCTTTGTTAGAACACATGCAACACTCTCTCCAGAGACTTTGTTTTCACTCATCTGCATCAAGTGGTAGACAGCAGAAGCACTGTCTATGTGGCACTGAGGTGAGCATCTGGCCTAGAGAAAAAGTAGAGGAAAACCAGAACTCAAATGTATGAAAAGTTGCATTCTGCTTTAATTGCATATCAGAAAATGAAAGAAAACCTGAAACCTATTGATAGGGAACTGGTTACATATATTAATATATAAACATAAGCTGCTAGCTAAACTGTCCAAGGGAAGTTTGCGAAAAGATAGTTAAGAAATATTGATGGCTATTATCCATGGAAAGTGAGAGTAGTGTTCAGCTTGGAAATAAAACTCAGTTTTCAGTGTATAAATACCTCTTTTGGTGTGTATGTGTGTGTGTGTGTGTGTGTGTGTGTTTTCAACAACAACAACAATGAAAGCAACAACATGAAGACAACCAGGCATGACAAAGTCAATTTGGTGGTGGTGCTCAGCTGGGTGTCAAGAAGTTTTCCGTCTGTATACACTGAATGTCCACTACATAAATATTGTGAGCATGCATAAAAAAGACTGTTGGAAGCAATAGACAACGCATGGACTTGTATGAACATGTTTGAATGTGTTAGAATATTGACCTTTATTAATAGTAATTAAGTTAGTATAGCTGAGACTTAGATTCCTCTTCTGTAAAATGGAAATAATTCTTGTCTTCTAGATAACCATGAAGGAAGTGTCTGGCATAGTGCTTATTGTTATGATTTCTATGTATTAGATTGCCTTCCCAGCTTTGACTATTTTAATTTTCATTTATTATACAGATCTCATGCAATATGCCACTTTTTTTTTCTTTTTGGAAATTTAGGGCATTATTTAGAAGATTTTTTAATGTTCTATTTTGTCTTGGATAGTGTAAAATATTTATTTATTTGAAAAATAGGAATTGTGTGTGTATATGTATATATATGTGTATATATATATAATATATGGCTACTGTATGACATTTCAAAATATGTAAACATGTGGATAGGCTAAAATAAGCTAATCAAAATATATATTATCTCATATATTTATCATTTATTTGCAGTGAAAACACATTAAATTTACCCCCTTAGCAATTTTCAAGCATATAACATGTTATTGGCAAGAGACAGTACTGCAAATCTTTTAACCTTATTCCTCTTGACTGAAATTTCAATTTGACCAACATCACCCCATTATTTCCTTCTGACCCCAGCTCCTCATAATCATCATTTCACTCTCTGATTCTATGACTCATTAAATTCTTAATATGTAATATTTCCTCAAGATTTTCTTTCTCCACGTGAGAAACAAATCTATTATCTTTGTTATGCTCTGTATCTGGACTAGGCCACTAGGTCCAAGAGCACCTTTTGTTATTGAATCATCTAAATTATGAATCCTATGATAACTTCTCTTTCCTCATTTCCCCCTCCTCCTTCCCTTCTTTCTTCCTTCAAAAGAAAATTCTTTCTATTCTTTGCTTTGGCAGAAATATGACCTGGAAACCCATTTTCATTTGAGATTTCTGTCCTGAGAATTTTTTTTATGTAAAAAACAATTCTGTTCCAGAGATACACTTATGTTCTTCTGTCTCATAACCTAAAAAACAACTTTAATACTTCATACATTTTGCAATTTCAATGTATGCAATTGTTAGCTTAATGTGGCAATTTTGCCAGGCCACAGTGTCTGGTTATTCAGTCAAAAGAGAGCTAGGTGTTACTCTGAGTATACCTTGCAGATGTAGTTAATTGTAACCAAATGACTTTATTTAGAGGAAGTTAATGTGGATGGGCCTCATTTAATCAGTTGAAACACTTCAAGAGCAAAACTCCAGTTTCCCTGAGGAAGAAGAACTTCAATCTGTGGACTGTAGTCTCAGCACCAGCTTGAAAAGTTCCAGCCCATAGATATCCTTTACAGATTTTGGAATTGCCCAACCCAGAATCTACAATCACAGAAACTAATTATGTGAAGTAAATCTCTTAATGTGTACATATACATCCCACTGGACTGTTCTGGTAGAATCGTGACTTAAATGTACTTTGGTTTTGAGAGTAGTAAAGGTTAAAGGCTGGAAGTATTTGATATTAAAAGCCTCAAGATAATGTTGGTGGAAATATGAATGCTAAAAGTATTTCTGGTAAGGTCTCAGAAGTAAGCGAAGCACAGATTATCTTCAGAATCGTCAGAGGTACCAACCCTGCCATCACTTTGATCTGATTTTTTGGCTTAGAAGTAATAAGAAAATAAATTTCTGCCATTTTAAGTCATGTTTATGAACCACTAATTCTGCCTCAGATACTTTGGGAAAGTCATTTTGCTTAAAGTGTGTTTTGTCATTTGAACTAAACAATAATTTTGCTGTATCTCATCTTTCCTATACTATGCCTGGATTAAGTCATAATATTTTGTAATGATTGTAATCATTTCTCAAGAGTTTCTGAAAGGGATTCTCTTGCCAAAGGGTGTTTTCTTGCAAACTTGTTTGAGACAATTTAGCAGGTTTGCAGCTGAAAAGATCCAAGGAGATGATGTAATTTTGTGGCTCAAACATTTCCTTCATTGGGACAATCACTGAAGACGATCAAGCTTGTATTTCAGAACACTCTCAGCATCTTTTGATGTAAGAAGCTTTTCAGGAAAGTAAAACATATAGAGCAACAGGCATTTTTTAAAAAAAAAACAAAACAAACTATCTTTTTTCCTTTTAGAGACATAGACAAAGATAAAATTATTAAGATAAAATTACAAAGATACAATTACTAAGAAATGTACGGTTAAAAAAGTATAATTGAGAAGCATAATTTATAATCATCCAGCTATTGATGGCACATCAAAGCTATTACGTGAGATAGACTGTGCTTTGAGTAACTCCATTTTTGCTGTCTAAAATGCTACTTCATTTACTCCACACAAATGGTGGTGCTGGTGACTGATTTTCACGTTTTAATAGGGATAAACTTGGGATAGCTGTATATTTTTAAAATAAAATTATTTGTATGTCTTGATAATTTAATTATTATTAGGTGGAACTACTTGCAAAACATTGCCTGGTTGCTCATGACATAGCCGTGTGTCATAACATTGGGGCTATGCATTGTTGAACTAGCTCAGCTGCTTAATTTATGGAAAATAAAGCTGAGACCCAAACAGTGACTTGCTTAAAATCTCACAGTTCACTAATAACAGAATTGGAAATAGAGGAGAGAAGGAAATCAAATTAGAACTTTTTTTGGTACCTGATATTGTCCTAATCATTTTCTATACATTCTCCCAATTTTCATAGCTCTTCAAGGAAGATGTTAATTTTCCCATAATATAGAGGAGACAATGGATTTCAGAGATTTTAATGATCTATGTCAAGTAAGAAAACTAGCAGGGATTCCACACAGATCTAAATCTCATATTACTCAGCCAGGTGTGGTGGCGCATGCCTGTAATCCCAGCACTTGGGAGGCTGAGACAGGAGGATCGTGAGTTCAAAGCCAGCCTCAGCAATGGCGAGGCACTTAGCAACTCAGTGAGACCCTGTCTCTAATAAAATACAAAAAAGGGCTGGGGATGTGGCCCAGTGGTTGAGTGCCCCTGAGTTCAATCCCCAGTGGAAAAAAAAAATTAAATCTCTTATTACTTAGCTGTACTTAAAGGTAGAACTCAGATCTCTTTCTTCAGTTGTGTATACACCATATACAATGTTCTCTCCTTTAAAAAAGTTGTAAAAGAGCAAGTATGTGCCTGGTTTTGGTATATTCAAGATGTATTACTACTACACACATTGACTTGGTTCGCCTCTATAATTTGTTACACATTTTGTTGATTTTCTTCAGAATAAATATCACTTCCCCTAAATGTTTTTGGGTCAATTATTGACCAAAAACAAAACAAAAAAAACAAAAAAAACTTGGACTCATCAAAAGGGTCAGAAAGGTTATACAGCTATAGTGACCAAATCTGAAAATGATTGCTCATCTCTTCCTTGTTTTAATAATTGAAAAACTGAATATTTAAGGTTATTTAGGAAAGATTGCTATTAATAAATTACATAAAGCATAAGTAAAATTTTAAAAAGTTGAACACATTTTCTATAATAAAAATATTACCTTGGAAAAAAAAGTTGAACACCTTACCTACTTTGGTATAGTGCATTAAATAATTACTGAACTGCACCCATTGTTTTATCTATACAATCTTTATGATAGGCATGAATTATAATTCCAGTCATATGAAATTTCTTTCTTCTGCTATACCCCTATATAAATAGCCATTTTCCAATTTATTTTGAAGATGAATGGCAAGTTTTGATATTTCTAGTTTAAAATTGTGCTCAGTTATCTTGTTTTTACATAACAAATTGTGGCCAAAGCCGTACTTAACTATGCTTATTTCATTTATAAACCTTCCACTGTGCTATTAGCCTCCAAATTTTATTAACATAAATGGCTGAATCATATTATTGTATAACAGATTCATCTTTCATCTGCAAGTCTGAATTGGCTTAGCTTACTTTTACAATCTAAATTAACATTTTTTTTTCTCAAAAATGTGTTTTATATATATATAACAATCTAATTTATTCTCCTATCTACAAATAATTGCTGATTTGGAAAAAGCCCCACCCCTTTTTATTGAGACAGAATCTTGCTAGTGTTCAGACTGGTCTTAAACTTGTGGGCTTAAGTGATCCTCCTTCTTCAGCCTCTCATTTAGGTTTATAGGTGTTTGCCACTGCACCTGGTTAAATCATCTAATTTCTACTTTCTAAAATTCACTTTAGAAAGTTCAGTAAATATATCCTGAGAGGATGCAATTTATTTCAATATAGAATGGAGGAGAGTTACAGGTTAACAGAAAATTCAGTTTTTTCTTAGGAATTATGATGAGACTGTTAACAGAAATACCTTTTTAAGCCAAAGTTTTGAGCTCAGCTGCCATAGACCAAGCCAGTTATAGAAAAAAATATTTTGAATTTTAAGTAGGGAATTTACATCTTTTTCAGAATAAAACTATAAATAATTAAAGTGACTATTATTTTTGTTACAAGGAAGGAAGGACATTATGTCTAACTACTCATATTTATTTTCCTATACGATGCCCTAGCTACCTCAAATCATTTGTGGATTTGTCCAGTTAGATGAAAGATAGTAAGGAAGGAAGAATGGAAGGAATGAAAGGGGCATGAACATGCTAACGTACAGCTTCTCAAAGCACAACTGGAAGTCGACAGGAGTGCTTTTGGAAGCAACTTTGTTGACGTGTTAAAGAAAGCAGGTTTGGGAGAGTGAAAAGTAAATGGATGAGGCTGCAACAGGAATCTCAGATGCTGCATCAGGATCTAGAATTATGATCCTTCAGATCATTCCTGAGTCAGGGGCAGGGTGTTTGTTCCTCTGCACCATTCACTGGTTGCAGGCTGTCCCTTAGAAAACACTACCTTGGTTCAGGTGGCTTAATTGTACTTTCCATGGGCTACCACTTCCCTCATTCCTTGCTGCGAATTGAAGTTCTAGGCCATGCAAGGTGAAAATAGTATTCTAAAGAAAAAAAAAAAAAAAGAAAAATAATTAAATATAAATAGAGTTGGATATATAGTAGTGTTTCAATAGGATAGAGTGTTTAAATAATAAGAACAAACCAATTGTTCTTTATTTTCTTAAAGATATTGATGCAGAATTATTGCCTGTCTGTCTTAGTCTTATTGGACTGTTTTAACAAAATACCTAAGACTGAGTAATTTATAAAGAACAGAAACTGATTTCCCGTGGTTCTGGAGGCTAGGAAGTCCAAAATCCAGGGGCCAGCTTTTCTGGTGAGGGTCTACTTTCTGCTTCTACGGTGGTGCCTTACACCCTATGTTCTCACAGGGAAGAAAAGTGGAAGATAGAGAATTCACTTTCTCAAGGGCTTAATCACCTCAAATTTATGATCGGGTTTCATCATAAATTTTGGCGACACATTTAGATCACAGCACTGTCTTTCATCATTTTTGAGAGTTCTACCTTCTCTTATAAATTCTGATAAAATAAGGCTACCTTTGCTCATAATCTGAATTGCTTCACTTTTCTTTATCCATGTTTTAAATACAAATTCTATAATCTCTACAGTTTCTTCCTAAATTTGGCTAAGTGAAGAATTTCTTGCCATGTTCTGACTCACCTCAGGCCCTGAGAAAAGTAGTCAGTAGTACACAATTGAATAAATAAGTAATTTTCATAGACTAAGTTGGAAGGAAATTTCTAGCTGCCTTTGCTGGGAAAACATAGGAAGCAGTAACTGAGAAATATATTCCTAGAAGAAACAGAAAAAAGTAAAGAAAAGAGAAATCTAAATCCTTCTCTCTTTAGAAAGCATTACTCCATTTATGTATGATGTGTCAAGTACATTCTACTGTCATGTGTAACTAATTAACAAATAAAAAAGCATCCTATTAAAATTAAAAAATAAATACATAAAATAATAAATGTTATCTTATTTCCTTAAGCATTATCACAAAATTTTCAGTTCAGAAACATACAACATGATCTTAGTTTTTTTTTTTTTTTTTTTAATGTGTGTGGTTTCACCTCTGTTTCAGTCTTTTAATGACTAATACAACTTGATAAGAGTGTAAAGCTTTAATTAAAAAAAAGAACTTAGGATGTATTTTAAGTATTACAGAACATTTTATAATTGACATAATTTCCCCAGTTATTTCACCGTTAGATGGAGAGAGGAAGAGATGTGTATTCAAAATTCCTAGCAGAATACTGGCAGAGGCTTCAATCACTGGAGGAATTTTACTCCTTTTTACACCTGGAGCTATATAAAGCAGTAGTTCCCTTGCTAATTGAAATAAAATAATATCAAAATTGCTACAGGTGAAATGTTCACACTGAATACTTAACAGCTGAAAAAATATCAGCAGAATTTGAGACTTTTTAAATTTTATTTTTTGTTTCTAATAGAAGAGGAAATTTTGCCCATCACAGATAGCAAGAAGAATAGAAGACAAACATCAGTAATCTCTTTGCTTCAATGTCATCTTAGAACATGTATAGAAATTGAAGAATATTTTACACGTATCCTTTGTCATTAGCACAAAAAACTGAGAAAACATAGGATGAAAGCATCTTCCTTTATTGACTCTTGTGAATATGTATCTCTATTTGTGGAAATGGTTTGAAATCGACATCTAAGTTATTTTCCACATAGAACAAAACTTATAAATAACCTCTTAACTCTTGCCATAATTATTCATTTGTATCACAGAAAGTGTTCCCTATAAAATGCTGCATGGCTTTACAGTTTAATACATTTTTATCCTTTTATTGCATTGTTTGATGTTTTCCTCAGGTTTTTCATCGCTGTGACCAAAAAGATCTAACAAGAACGATTTTGGAGGAGGAAAAGTTTTTTGGTGATCGTGGTTTTAGAGGTCTAAGTCTATAGATGGCTGACTCCTTTTCTCAGGGCCTGAGGTGAGACAGAACATCATGGTGGAAGAGTGGTGAAGGAAAGTGGCTGAGGACATTACACAAGAAGTAGAGATAGGGGGTGGCGGGGGGAGAGGGAGAGAGGGCATTCCCTTCACCATAGGCAAAATATACACCCCCAAGCCATGTTCCCATCAACCCAGTTCCTCCAGATATGCCCTACTTGCTTATAGTTGCCACCAAGTTAATCCCTACCAGGTGATTAATGCACTGATTAGGTTAAGGCTCTCATAACCCAATCATTTTATCTCTAAACTTACTTGCATTGTCTAACGTAAACTTTTGGGGGACATCTCATATTCAAACCATAACATTTAATTTTTTATCATTGAGTTTTAGAGTTCCTTATGTATTCTGGGAATACTTACTTCTATCATATAGATATGATTTGTAAATATTTTCTTTCATTATGAAGACTGTATTTTTATTCTTTAATAGTCTGTTAAGAGCAAAAGTTTTTATTCTGATAAAATAAGACATAGATATGTTCTTTTATGGATTGTGATTTTGTTCTTATATACCCCAAATTTTGTCTAACTCTAAGTCACCTACATTTTCTTTTATGTTTTATCCCAGAGGTTCCTACACTTATAGATGTTAAACTTAATTCTCTAATTCATTTGACTAAATTTTTGTATACAGTGTGAGATGTAGACCAAATTTCATTTATGGGCATATAAATATTCAGTTTTTCTAGTTCCATTTTCAGAAAAACTTCCCCCACTAATTTTGCCTTTGCAACTTTGATAAACTCATTGTCTACATGTGTATGAGCTTATTCCTGGATTATTTTTTTTTCTCCACTGAATTATATGGCTATCTTGATACTAACATAGCATTGTTTTGATTACTGCAGCTTCATATGTCTTCACATCATCTAGTAGTAGTCCTCTCACTTTGTTCCTTTTTGTTTTTTAATATTTTTGAAAATTCATTTGTAAATGATACATACAACATAAAAATTTTTCATATTAAAAGAGGACCATGTAATATTTTGATACATGTGTACACTGTATAATGTTTGAATCAGGCTAAACATATCTATTTCTTCAACCATTCATCATTTTTTTATGGAAAAAATTTAAATCCTTTCTTCTAGATACTTGTTACTTCTATTCATTCTACTGTGCAATAACACATCAGATTTTCTTGTTCCTATCTAACTTAGTACCCGTTGATAAATCCTTCCCTTTCTCTCTTTCCCACCTTATTCTTCTGACCTATGATAACTACCACTCCACTTCCAAATTCAATGAGATCAACTTTTCAGGGTCCACAAACGAGTGAAAGCATGTGGTATTTGTCTTTCTGTGTCCATTTTATTTCACTCAACATCATCATCTCCAGTTCATTCATGCTGCTTCAAATAACAGAGTTTTGTTTCTTTTCATGACTAAATAGCATTCCACTGTGTATATATACCACATTTTCTTTATTCGTTTATCAGTTGATGGAAACTTAGGCTTTTTCCATTTCTTAGCTATTGTGAATACTGCAGCAATGAACATAGGAGTGGAGATGTCTCACTGACATACTGATTTCATTTTCTTTGGCTATATGGCCAGTAGTGGGATTGTTGGATCATGTAGTAGGTCTATTTATTTTTTGATAAATTTCCATCTCTATACTTTTATCCATAATGGCTTTACTATTTTACATTCCCAACAAGAGTACAAGTGTTCCCTTTTCTCTACATCCTCACCAGTACTTGTTGTATTTTGCTTTTTGGTAATAGCCATTCTTACTGGGGTGAGGTAATATCTCACTGTGATTTAGAATTGGATTTATCTGATGATTAGTAATGTTAAATATTTTTTAATGTACCTATTGGCCATTTGTACATCTTCTTTTTATTCATATAATTCTCCATTTTTAAATTTTATTATTTATTTATTCATTAAGTGTTTTGAATTCTTTATATATTCTGGATATTAACCCTCTGTTAGATGAATAGCTGGTAGACATTTTCTCTAATTCTGTACATTTTCTCTCTTCACTAAATTGTTTCCTTTGTTTTCCAGAAACTTTTTAGTTTCATAAAATCACATCTTTCAATTTTTTCTTTTGTTTCTTGTACTTTGGGGGGGTCATATTCAGAAAACTACATTTATCTGTACCCATATTCTGAAGTATTTCCCATGTTTTCTCCCAGTAGTTTCAGAGTTTCAGGACTTACATTACATTTTTATGTTTTCTCTTGTCTGAGTGGGAAATTTCAAAAGACCTTTCTTCAAATTCAAAGTCTTTCTTCAGTCAATATTATCTGCTATTGAAGCTTTCAACAGAATTTTAAAATTTCACTTATCTTTATTTCCAAGATTTATGTTTGATTCTTTTTTTATTTGTTGAATTTATCATCCATACCTGCATTGTATTCATAATTTTATTTAACTTTTCATCTATGTTATCCTGGATCTCATTAAGATTTTAGAAAATCATTGTATGGATTCTTTATGAAGCATTTCATTAATTTTGATTTGTTTGGAATCTATCGCTAGAGAGTTATCTCTTGAAAGTGTCATACCAACTCTTGTTCATATTTCTTGTGTTCCTAGATTCAGATTTGCACAACTGGTGGATCAGGCATCTCTACCACTTTTATGTGATGGCCTTCTTAGTAAGTGGATTTCTCCTAAAGATGTCTTTGGGTATTGGTTTGTTCTGCAATGACAGTTTTACTTCCCGCTGTATGATGTAGTAGGGTCTCCCTATGGCTTCTTTGTCTGTGATTAGTGAGTTTGGGCACAGTGTATGGCAATGTCAGAGTTAGAAAGACCCAAGGTCTTTGCAGGCCATGCAAGACTGGGGATATTCCAGCTTTAGTCTTTCTTATTTCAAAGTGAAAAATGGCATCATCTTTGAAATTAGGCTTTTTAATTTCTGTAGAAAAAGTTACCTTACGTTCTGTTACAGTAGAAGTACACTAAAATAAAATTGATTATTTGGGGAATTTTTTGTTCATTATTACTATGAAGATGATTTGGCTTATAGGGTTCCATAACTTACTAAAACATTCAAAATATAAGGAAAATAATGAATTAAATCTTTAAACATTAATTTGTAATACCTGGACTTACTCCTTTGATAGCTCAAATTCTTAATCACTTAAGTCATGATTTGTTCCAGGACAGATAAACTAATTTATATAGAGTGGATTTCTACCAATGACCTTTCTAATGAAAACTTGAAATGCTTTCCCTTTTTGTAAATTAGTTTCCTTAGAATTAAAAAATTTTTTTTTAATTTATTTTAAAGACAAGCCTTATCCATTTGTGCTAACCTGGTAAAATGTTCTCAGCATTGTTTCCTTTTTTTTTTTTTTTTTTTTTTTAAATGTTGTTTACCTTTTTAAGTGCCAGTCTGATCAAGTTTGCAAAGTTCTGGCATTCTTTGGAGGGAAAACAGATTTAAAAAGGAACCCATTAATCTGTTGCAAATCTTCCATTTAAAATATCCCCTTTCTCACTTCAAATCCAATGGTAATAGTACAAAATAAGGTTACTCTTCAGAACTGGAGAGATTGGAACAATGGAAATTTGTAACTCTTAAAAATTGCATCAATTTTAGTTTAGTTTTGATTGATTTCATAGAAAAGTGCTCAAACTTTCCTTTGATGCGGGGTTTTATTTGGAAAGTTCCACACATGCAGCAGTGAGATTTGTCTTCTGGCAGCTGTTTGGCTATTTTCACTGAAATGATGTTGGCATCTTTTTTGCCCATGTGGATATTTTTACTAGCTTTTTCCAGGTACAAAAAAAAGATAAGGCCCCTTCAAATTCCATGATAATGTATGCTCACCAGGCAGGTGATTTTTTCCCTCTCTAATCCACACCCTAATTTAGGAGACTTAAACCTATTTTGTTATTATTGGGAGAAATAACTCCTATATTATTCATGTGTCTACTTATATAAAAAAGGTTTTATTTCTCTCTTTAATTAAAAAAGTAACAGATCTTTCAAAACAAATCTGATTCTACTGTAATTTTATAATAAAATGAGAAGCTGTGAGAGAGATTTTATGTATGCTTCCTAAAATTAGATTTAGATACAAAAAGCAATTACTATCTTTTCTTGAGCACTTGTTAAGTGGAACTTTGTGAGAGTAAGAAAGAGCAAGGAATCATAACAAATACAATAATAAATGTGGAGTAGATTAAATTTTTGAGAACTGCCATGAGTTTCCTGGCTAAGCTAGATGGAGATGTCAAATAATAAACTGAAACCAAATTAGAATTACAACTTACTCACGTAAGGATGTATGTTAAGTTTGAGAGAAATAATTGTTGCTTTGGCAGACGAGCTGCTGTTCACTTTTTTTTTTTTTAATTAAAACTAGAACAAACATATTGACATGTACCCAGATATACATATACAGTTTTTTAAGGAGACTCTCCCTAATACTGAAAATTCTTGGCTACTTTCCCAACTAAGGAGAGGTTAGCCAGAGACTAAACTTTACTAAGACCACCCAGAGTATCAGACTCCACTTCTTCTCTGAATCTGTGCCACCTGTTCTGCAAATGAAGAAAATTTAAGGGGTGAGGGGAGTGAAGCAGAGAGCAAATGGGGGAGATGCAGGAAAAAAGGAGACAGAAAAGAAACGGCAACTTTTAAATTAAAGATGAAATTAAAATTTATTTTTTCTACTTTCTGGAGGGATGAAAGATACAAAACAGTTACATCAGTCACTTCTTAGCATGTGTTTTGTGTTTGCTGCTTTTAGCTACAGCACTTGCAATGTTTTGTAATAGTCATAGTTGCAAACTGCAGTGTTATTGGGTCTATCTTAGATTTTTATATTAAAGTATATACACCGTTTTGAGAATGTCTGCCTGTTCTACAAGATTAATCTAGTTCCAATATTAGCTCTAAATATGTATTGTAGCATTTCACATGGCGGGGAAGTATAAAAGTTCACTCTATGACAACCAAAGTTTTATAGAAAATCCTCACTCATTTTTCTTGTTTGGAGACCTTTGGATCTAGATGCGAAGTCCTACAGAGATTCACTTGTACTGAGACACTTTAAAAGATTCCCACAAATGTTTATGAGAATTATTCAAATGATTATATGTTTATGAACATCAAAACTTTCTTTTTAATTATTATTATTTTTTTTGTACTGGAGATTGAACCCAGGGTTGCTTAACCACTCAGCCACATCCCCAGCCAGTTTTCTTTTTTCTTTTGAGACAGGGACTCCCTAAGTTGCTTAGACCCTCACTAAGTTGCTTGCTGAGCCTGGCTTCAAACTTGTGATCCTTTTGCCTCAGCCTCCCAAGTTTCAGGGATTACAGCTGTCTGCCATAAAGCCCTACTAAATTATTATTTTAATTGTGCAATTTGAGAATACAGTATGATAATTCAATAAATGTGAACAGTGTATAATGATCAAATCAGTGGTAAACACTTCCTTAAACACTTAAAATTTTCTTTTGATTAACATGTAATAATAATTGTGCATTCTTAACTATCCTTACCAAGACTGTGTGGATCCTTTCCTGTAAGTCTCCTTAAACACTTTTTTTCCCCCCAATTAAATGTAGGCATGGGCAGGAGTCTGGCAGTGCACATGTGCTATGTCAGGATGCACCTGGATGTATTCACTGGGTGAGGTGGTCTGCACTTGAAGATGATCTAGTGAGTGTCCAAGAGGGGGCTTGTTCCTTTGTCTGAGTGACATTTGCCAGTCATTCTTTGCACAAGCAGTTTTCAGAAATCTTGCCACTGATCAAAATGTTTCAGATAACTGGGCCATTGACTGTACCACTGTTTTAGATTAGAACATGGGCCTGGCCTGGAGCCCAAGAGTTGTGAGCAGTCAACATAACCATAAAGGAAGACAGGTTTACCAAAGATTTCGCCACATTTGACTATGGAGTGTGTATGGAAGAAGGCAATCTGAGATTTTTTTTTTTTGGGGGGGGTACTGGGGATTAAACTCAGGGGCACTTGACAACTGGGCCACATTCCCCAGCCCTTTTTTGTATTTTATCAGAGACAGGGTCTCACTGAGTTGCTAAGTGCCTCGCCATTGCTGAGGCTGGCTTTGAACTCATGATCCTCCTGCCTCAGCCTCCCAAGTGCTGGGATTACAGGCGTAGGCGTGCACCACCACACCCGGCAACAATCTGAGATTTTAATAGAACAAGTAACCAAGTTAAAAACTGCAAAGTTAAAATTGAACTATTTGGGAGCTATAATTCATAAAATAACTCAGTGAATATCCCCATCATGAATGACTCTGACTTTGGGATGGTGTACCAGGGGTGTGGCAGATGCTGCAGAGCCTTCCTGGAGAAGACCCCCTATAGCTGACCATTCCTCACCCTTTCTATCAGAGCTCTGCCTCTCTCCTCCTGTGTTGGAGTGTGATGACATTTCTGAGTCCCAGACCCTACCTATTCTTATTGTTTCTTATCTTAAATATAATTGTAGGTGAAAATTCATTTTTACTTATTGTTTCTTATCTTCAGCCAACTTATTGTTTCTTATATTAAATATAATTGTAGGTGAAAATTAATTGGATTTACAAGTAAACAAACAAACAAAGCATTTGATTCAGTTTGGGATTATATAGTAAGCATTTTTAGGCTTGTTGAACTTTCCTCTTGGCCCTACTTACAAAACAAAGGAACAAGTACAGCTAAAATAATGTACTAGAACACAAGGAAGTAACAGTGACCTGAAGGCCCTGGTCAGCCTTTGAGTCCAATGAACTGGGATACGTGGTCTATCTCCAGCTAGTAGTGTGGGCCAACCTCAAACAGGTACCTCAGCTTGCCTGTGAACCTCTTTCTGGTCCTGGCCTCTTGGGAGTCAGAATAGCCTTGTCCATAGCAGTTTTTTGTCTACATTGGAAGTGTGTTTAACTCATACATCCTTATAATGTGCATTGTATATTAAAAAGCTAAGAAAGAGAGAAAGATTGGTGAAATTACTATTTAGGTCTTTTAATGCTTTTTTCCTAATTTATATCATGAGGAGATTAGCTTATTTCCTCCCATTTGAACTACTTTTCCTCTAAAACTTTAATTGTATCTGGAAAGAAAGATACTTGAATGCAGTCAATAATAAGTTGTATTGAGAGATAAGTCTGTTTTATCTGCACATGTAACCCAAATGTCAAATATAAATTGGCTCAAGTGTGAAAAAAAAACAATTTAAAAACTTGGAAAAAGTTCTATAATGTTGGTGGGCTTAAATATTAATCTGTTAACAAGTAGTCTTTCATTAGCTTTTAATAAAGTTATAGGCAAATTTTAATGCAATCTCAAATTCATATGGAAATACATCAGAAAAGATCATTTTCAAAATAAACTGGGGAGTTATAAAAATACAACTGATATATTAAAAAAAGTTAAATGTAGCACACTAAAGAGAGATGGTGAGCAAGTCCATGTGCTGTGTAGGAACTTACAGTCATTTTTTCCAACTCTCCATGAAATGAAGAATGTCCAGTTGTGCTACAGAGCATCAGAAAATATTCCAGAAGATCAAGGCATATCCACTCAAAGAGATCAAAGGAGGCAATTAGTAATAGACAATGTGAAGAAAGTCTGAGAGGACATCTGAAAGAAAAGACTGATGTGGGGAATGGGCTTCAGTGTGAGGACTTGGAGAAGAGGACTGGATGGCGATTTTCTCCAGAAGGCATGTGCTGCCCATTGCTGGGTGAAAGAAGGATGGGTGGAGGTTGCAAGAGTAATGACAAGAAGAAAGAAATGAAACATAGCGATGAAAATGTCCTGCACATGGTCACATGGTTCTCTTCTTGTTCTCTGTATGCACGCTCCCAGGCTTCTACACCACCATGTGCATAGAATTGGTTGATTCACTTCTTGGGACTCCTGCTAATTTCATATAAACATTCCCTTAGTGGTTTAAACACTTCTGGGAGCAATTATGTTTCTTAGAAGTAACTCTGTGCTTTCCAGTGAAGATACTAGGGAAAATGTTGCCAGTCTTAAAAGTCAGACATTTTTTACTGTTACTGTGAAAGATCCTTAAAATTTTCATGAAGAAATCACTGTCAAGGACCTAAGGTCTTGGAAACTTCTATATGCTTACATCGAAGTACCTGTCTATTTACCTATCTACATATACAAGTATCTTTAGATGTTCACAGTTTGGTACAAGTTGGCCTATAATACTCTCCATACATTCATACTTCAACATATTAAACTTGGGGAAAACATGAGAAAAGTTTTATTCTTTTCAAGTATAAGAGGTTTGTAGGATTCTCTACAAATAACAAACATTTCAAGTCTCCATTTCTTAAAATCAAAAGCAAAATCCAGTATTTTAAATATCTGTCACTTTAAATTTTGCATCTTACAAGAACACAGTTAAATTAAAAATTCTAATCCTTAATTCGTTGACAATGCAAATTATTTGCCAGCATTTGGAAGTCAAACAGGGTGAGAGGGGAGAGCCTTTACATATTCCAGGTTTAATATCTAAGCACCAGATGGAAATAATTCTACAATGAAAGAAAGAAATCTGTTAGGATATTTTGGAGATCTGTTCAGTTCAGCAGCACGTCACTGGTTATGGAGGCCAATTTCTCAGAGGACTTATTTGAATTGCAGATACTGAAGTAGTGCACTGATTTAACCCAGAAAGTGCTGAATTATGGGATTACTTAAATATCAATATTTCTTCAGTTTAAAAAGTGTTTTGTTTTCAATAATGACTTTTTATATACCTGAAACAAAGAATTTTGAGGCAAAGAAGGATGAAGGGCATGCTTTTTTATATAAAACTAGAAGAGTAAGAAAAAGTTTCACTACTAATATCTATAACTCCAGCCATTTTAAGGGTATTCAAAAATTGTTTCCATGCATTTTTGCTATGATTTTTAAAAAAATCTCCAGGACTGTTATGGCATTTAATGCTAAAGGATTAAAATAAGTTGAAAATTAAGAATAAATAACTTAGCTTAAATTGGATCTTTCAATGGATGGTTTTAAGTGAATTTGAACAGAAACAAAGGGCAACAAAATGTGCTTTATAAATAATGGAGAGTTGAGTTTGACAATGAAAGGAGGAGGAATTAGTGGGACACCAAGCCAATAAATCACAGAGGGGGCCTCTTTCATATTCATACCTGTGTTTTCTGGCAAAATAAGTGTCAAAATTTGCAACTGTATGACAGCAAAATTATGCATCACATGGTGAGTTATAGAGTTCGGATGAACTCCAACTCAAACACTTTCATAAGAACTTGACACGATAAAACACATTGCTTTTCCAAATTGCATTTATTTTAAAATAAAAACCGAAATGCTACTATATAATAGAGGATTAGAATGTCAATCCTCCCCACTCCTATTGCTGAATTTTTACTTCGTGAAAAATCGTGAGAGGATGTATGACTATTTTATTGTCATCTATACACAAGATGCTGAGACATCAAACAGGAACAAAGCTAATAGAAAACAGGAAATCCGCTGCAGCTTGTACATGTATTCTGGGTTTGGGAGAATGGGGGTCTTCACAAAGGGGACAGAACATTCATCTTTCAACTCTCTGTCTTGATCCCATCTTTTTTGCTGCATATTTGAACAGAGAGATGGAAGCAAGCAAGGAGGAAATAGAATGGGATTTAAAAGCAGCAAAAAGGAACAGCAGAAACAAGAAAGAGGGAATAATAGTGAGGAAACTATATTCTTTTGAGGTGGGGTTCTTGGTTTCTGGGGAAAGGACTTTGCCCAGTGACCTTTGCTCTCTTCTCAAGAGCATCTTTAGGATAGTCTACCTATCTCTATATTACTAAAGCAAAGGGATGAACTGAGACTAAGTACAAAACACATTTCATAGTGCTGGGATAGACTCTGAGTAACTTAAGGAAGGGGTCAAGAAGAGTAAACTTCCTCATATAGACTTTACCTATAATTTATACACTTTGTATTATTAAAGAAGGTGGGACAACTTTTTCTAAGGACAGTAGATGATGGTCCATGAATTACAAAACCTGCATTCAAGTTCCATATCTCCATCTAAATGGGACTAAGTAGAGAGGAACCGAGTCCCTAATGACCACATAATAATCTTATATAATGGTGGTAATTTATTCATTTTTAAAAATGGAATGGTTTCTGAGAACAACTTGTCTAGAGGCATAATTCTCACAATGTAAATTCAGAGAGTTAGTTTTAAATTCTGATATTGTATAAAAGACACTGAGGTCTGTTCTTCACTATATATGCTTGGTTTTATGTTAGTAGGGTATAAACTTGCACAATCTTTCTGTATTAAATTGTAGAATGGATGGATTTTAAGGATGGAGTATATCTTACTGTTGGTCTTTTCCAATTTCCTACCTAAAGATGGCTACAGAACAATAATATGGACATTAAACTGGGATTGACAAGATTAAGTGTATTCCCCAGCTTCTTTGCTTTCTAGCTGATGACTTTGGATTTGGGGCATTTATTTTGGGAGGAATCCAGCTATATTTATTTACCTATTAAAAATTTAAATGATATCTTATTGAGATAAAATTCACATGTTACATTTACCCCTTAAAAGTGTATATATTCACAGAGTTGTGCCACCATCATCACTATCTAATTTTAGAATACTACCATCACTCAAAAGAAAAAGCTCATGCTCATTAACAGTTCTCTCCATTCTCCCCAACTTCCCAGGTCCTGGGAATTACCTTCTGTCTTCATGAATCGCATACTGTGTACATTTTATATAATGTAGACATACAGTATCTGGCTTCTTTCAGATAGCATAAAGTTTTCAAGATCATGCATATTATAGCATGTATTGATAAGTAACAACTTCTTTTTATTGCTGAATAGTAGTCCATTATATGAATATGCCACATTTTTAATCCATTCATCAGTTCATGGACATTTGGACTATTTACCTTCCAGCTATTATGAATTATTCTGCTATGACATTTCTGTGCAAGTTTACACATGGACATAAGTTTTCAGTTCACTTGGTTATGAATGTAGAAGGGGGAATTGCTAGGTCAAATGTTAACCCTGTTTAACTTTTTGAGAATATAGCATACTGTTTTCTAAAATGGTTGCTGCTATGATTTGAATGTGTTCCTTAAAAGTTCATGTGTTGGAAAACGCAGAGGGTCCTGTGCTCTTGCCCCAGGGCTGTGCCGGGCAAGGATGCTCTACCCAGGCTGTGGCTGCTAGGAACATGTGGGATATAGTTTCCATGTGAGTTTTTGGAAATATGCTCATCATGGTTACAAAGGAATTTAGAATCTGATTCATGGAATCACTGTAAGGCTCAAATTGAAAACAAGTATACATGTGTACTCTTGGGAGGGAAGATGGCAGATTAGAGGAAAGGTGCACTTCCCAGAAGTTCTTTTGCACCAGGTGTAAAAGGCAGGAAGATGGGTCCTCAGAGAGATGGGTAACCAAGGGAACTACTAAAATTCAGTACTGGATACTAAGAGAAACCATAGAGACCCAGAAAGTTTTAAACTTTGAACATAATATAAGAGATAATATGTTAGAGACATTCCAATTCAGCTGGCAGCAGCAGGGCTGAGGGGAGGACAGCCGGCAGAAAGAGAGAGGACAATGTAGTGGGGGGGAAAATTGGCTTGGGGGAACTTGTGGAATAAAGGCAAGGTTGATCTTAATGGGCCCAGAGTTGGTGGGAGAAGTAGTTGAGCAAAAAGCAATCAAAATCACTCAGCCATGGATGGATAGTTCTGTGGTAACCAAGGTTACTGGCATAGGAACCATTTATAATGGCTGTGCTGTTGGGAGCAGAGGCAGATCAGGAATTCATAAAGGAAGTTGCTAGCTGGACCAAGAAGTTTTCCAGCGTGGGTCCCAGAATGTGCCTTGACCAGTATGACCATAATAGGGCAAAGAGAATTGTGCCTATGGCATCCAGGCTCTGAATACCAAGGAGGGAAGTTTCTGTTGTTACTGGTGCTCTATAAGCTGTACCAGAAAGATGTCAATAATAGTTATACAGGAGTATCTGCACTCCAGGGATGATCCTGGTTAATTCATATTCATAGAAGTAACTCTGAGACCTGCAGAGGTTTAGTAGACTCCACACCATAAAAGTGGAATTTTTTTTTTTTTTTTTTTTTTTTTTTTTGTTGTTACTGGGGATTGAACTCATGGGCACTTGACCACTGGGCCACATCCCCAGCCCTTTTTTGTATTTTATTAGAAGCAGGGTCTCACTGAGTTACTAAGTGCCTGGCCATTGCTGAGGCTGGCTTTGAACTCGCGATCCTCCTGCCTCAGCCTCCCAAAGTGCTGGGATTACAGGCGTGCGCCACCGCGCCCGGCTCATAAAAGTGGAATTTGCAAGAGAGACTTGAGACCCAGATGTCCAGCAGAGATCAGTATCTCCCCAGCAACAGGGGATGCAGACCAAATCTTAAATACCCACTGACAGAGTTCCAAGGGTCAGCCAAGAACAAACCCAGGCTAGGCTACTGAAACTTCCAGTATAGAACTCTGCACCATCCTTGTTATAGGAATACATAATTTGTCAGTATTCACCAGTCTCGATCATCCTATGCTGGAAGACAGAAAGCTGAGAGCTATTAAAATCAGCTTCCTTGGCTCCTAGCCACCATGACTGGCAGTTAGGTGAGGAACACAAAGATGGTGGACTTACAAAACCCTCAACCCTTGACCCAAGGGCTACTGAGCCCCAAAGCAAAAGTAAAACCAATCCTTGCCTACAGTTTTAGCCACCTCAGTGGAAACAAGCCCTTTATTTCTCATTAAGAGTGTTTTTTTTCCTCTTTGTTTCCATAGTCCCACTCTCCATTTTTTACACTTTATTTTTAAATCTAAAAAATTTTCAAATATCATTTCATTATATTTGATTTTTTTCCCATTCTGTAAGATTCTCTCTGTGTGTTCTCACTGTGCAGATAAGTTGAAAAATAATTTTACTTTCATTTTAATTGCTTTCTTCTTAAGCCATTTATTATTTAGTCTTGGTTTGACTTAGATGTGGTATAATTATATGTGGGTTTGAGTTGTTTTGATCTTATATTTTCTTATTTTTACCTTGGTTTATTTTTTCCTTTTATTGCCCCTTTTTCACTCTCTTCATTCACTAACAACTAAGTTTTCCTCTTCCCTTTTCCACTCTTGTTTATTTAAAATTTAATTTTAGTTCTTTTTAAAAAATTCATCCTGCTTTATAGCCATCGCATGTTACTTATCTCTTGCCTTTTAAAAGTATTTAGATATTTCCTTCCTACCCCATTTTTTCTTTACTTAAGAAATCATAATCCAACTGTTTGATAGTATTATATAGTTTATGTAATTCCTACTCATTCATGTTGTTGTGATTATTAATACAATGAACACCTGTTGTTTAGTGTCTGATCTAATTCACAGTTCTACATTATTGGTACTGATATTTAAAGCTGACCCACCATTCCTATATAGGTGGCAATTAGTGTTACAGTTGTCAAAGTAGACACCAGACGTTTATCTTAAGAATGTACACTTGTGCCGGGCGCGGTGGCGCATGCCTGTAATCCCAGCACTTTGGGAGGCTGAGGCAGGAGGATTGCGAGTTCAAAGCCAGCCTCAGCAATGGCGAGGCACTTAGCAACTCAGTGAAACCCTGTCTCTTAATAAAATACAAAAAAGGGCTGGGGATGTGGCCCAGTGGTCGAGTGCCCCTGAGTTCAAACCCCGGTAGCAAAAAAAAAAAAAAAAAAAAAGAAAAGAAAAAAAAAGAATGTATACTTGTAAGCCGGGAACAGTGGTGCAAGCCTGAAATCCCAGCACTTGGGAGGCTGAGGCAGGAGGATCACTAGTTCAAAGCCAGCCTCAGCCATGGCGAGGTACTTAGCAACTCAATGAGATCCTGTTTCTAATAAAATACAAAAAGGGCTGGGCTGGGGATGTAGCCCAGTGGTTGAGTGGTTGAGTGTCCCTGATTTCAATCCCTAGTACCAAAAAAAAAAAAAAAAAAAAAAAAAAAGAATGTACACTTGTTGCTAATATTAGTGCTTTTCCTGACACCCTCTTTCTCTAAGAAGGGCTGGAAAGTGATTGGGATACTTGAAGATCACAGAGTACAGATTCTCCTGCTGAGAAATAAAACTCAGCTAAGTAATAGTGAATCTCACTCCACACTTGATCTATCTTCATCCAAGTCTCAACAATACATTAATGCACAGAATTGGGGAGAAAAAAAACTCCAAACCAACAATCAGGCCCCAAGGAGGAACAATCAGAAGGGGATCTCACATCCTACTCCTGGACATCTATTTCTACATCAAAAACAAGGCGAAGTCCCAGAATAAAAAAGACCACTACACACAGAAGGACACACATATAAAATAGGAAAGGGAATCCATCTTGATTAAAGTGTAAGTTCAAGACTTCTGAAAAAAATGCAGATACAGGCAAACAGATCTCCCTCCAAAATTCGTAATCCCCAAACAAGACAGCCCCCAAATATGGAAGTAGACGAAATTCCAGAAAGACTAGAAAAAAACAATTATTAAAATGTTCAATGAACTAAAAAATGATCTAAGGAATGAATTGAGAGAGCAAATACAGGAGATGAAAGAAAATCCAATAAAGAAATAGAGATAATGGAAAGAAACCAATCAGAACTCCTAGAAATGAGACAATGAATCAATTAAAAATTCACTTAAGAACACTACTAATAGATTAAACTGCACAGAAAATAGAACTTCAGGCCTGGAAGACAGAACTTCAGGCCTTGAAGACAGAGTAGATAAGCTTAAATACTAAATGTGCAATAAAGGAAAAGCAAATAAAAGAGCCTGATCAGAATATGCAAGAACTCCAGTACAGCATCAAGAGAACAAACTTGAGAGTATTGAGATAGAAAAGAACATAGAGATACAGACTAAAGGCATTAAGAACTTCTTCAATGAGTAGTAACAGAAAATTTTCTCATATTAGAAATGAGATAGACATCCACATATAGGAACATATGGACCCCAAAACATGGAAGATCAGAACAGAATCACTCCAAGACACATTATCAAAATGCCTAACATATAAAATAAGGAAATAATATTAAAAGCTACAAGATAAAAACATTAGGTCACATTTAGAGGTAAACCCATAAGGCTCACTTCTAACTTCTCAATTCAGACCCTAAAATCAAGGAGCATCTGGAATGACATAATCTAAGCTCTTAAAGAAAACAACTTACAGCCAACATTTTTATGTCCAGCAAAGTTATCTTTCAAATTTGATGATAAAATAAAATGTTTCAGATTAGAGTTTACCTTTTCTTCTAATATGCCTAGTGTCTCTGGTCTAATTCCTAGATCCTTGATCCACTTTGAGTTGAGTTTTGTGCATAGTGAGAGAAAGGGGTTTAATTTATTTTGTTGCCATTTTCCCAGCACCATTTGTTGAAGAGGCTATCTTTTCTCCAATGTACATTTTTGGCACCTTTGTCTAATATGAGATAGCTGAAATCATATGCATTAGTCTCTGTGTCCTCTATTCTGTATGATTGGTCTACCAGTCTATTTTGGTGCCAGTACTATGCTGTTTTTGTTACTATTGCTCTGTAGTATAATTTAAGGTCTGGAATAGTGATGCCACCTGCTTCACTCTTCTTGTTAAGGATTGCTTGAGCTATTCTGGGTTTCTTATTTTTCCAGATGAATGTTATAACTACTTTTTCTATTTCTATGAGGAATGTCATTGGGATTTTGATTGGAATTGCATTAAATCCGTATAGCGCTTTTGGTAGTATGGTCATTTTAACAATATTAATTCTGCCTATCCAAGAAGAAGGCAGATCTTTCCATCTTCTAAGGTCTTCTATAATTTCTTTCTTTAGTGTTCTGTAGTTTTCATTGTAGAGGTCTTTCACGTCTTTCGTTACATTGATTCCCAAGTATTTTATTTTTTTGCTTCTATTATAAATGGGGTAGTTTTCCTCATTTCCCTTTCAGAGGATTTGTCACTGATATATAGAAATGCCTTTGATTTATGGGTGCTGATTTTGTATCCTGCTACTTTGCTGAATTCATTCATGAGTTCTAGAAGTTTTCTTGTGGAATTTTTGGGGTCTTCTAGGTATAGAATCATATCATCATTGAATTGTGATAATTTGAGTTCTACCTTACCTATCTGTATCCCTTTAATTTCTGTCTTATTGCTCTTGCCAGTATTTCAAAAACTATGTTAAATAGAAGTGGTGAAAGAGGGCATCCCTGTCTTGTTCCAGTTTTTAGAGGGAATGCTTTCAATTTTTCTCCATTTAGAATGATGTTGGCTTGGGGCTTAGCATAGATAGCTTTCATAATGTTGAGATTTGTTCCTGTTATCCCTAGTTTTTCTAGTGTTTTGAACATGAAGGGGTGCTGTATTTTCTTGAATGCTTTTTCTGCATCTATTGAGATGATCATATGGTTCTTATCTTTAAGTTTATTGATGTAATGAATTACATTTATTGATTGCCTTATGTTGAATCATCCTTGCATCCCTGGAAGCACTAATCTCTAGCATATATAAAGAACTAAAAAATCTTAACACCAAAAAACAAAACAACAACAACAACAACAAAACAAATAACCCAATCAATAAATGGGCCAAGGAACTGAACAGACACTTCTCAGAAGAAGATATACAATCAATCAACAAATACATGAAAAAATGTTCAACATCTCTGGCTAGTAGAGAAATGCAAATCAAAACAACTCTAAGATTTCATCTCACACCAGTCAGAATGGCAGCTATTAAGAACACAAACAACAATATATGTTGGAGAGGATGTGGGGAAAAAGGCACATTCATACATTGCTGGTGGGACTGCAAAATGGTGCAGCCAATCTGGAAAGCAGTATGGAGATTTCTTGGAAAACTGTGAATGGAACCATCTTATGACCCAGCCATCCCACTACTGGGTCTATTCCCAAACGACTTAAAGACAGCATACTACAGGGACACAGCCACGTAATTATAGCAGCACAATTCACAATAGCTAAACTGTGGAATCAAACTAGATGCCCTTCAGTAGATGAATGGATAAAGAAATTGTGGTATATATACACAATGGAGTATTACTCAGCAATAAAAGAGAATAAAATAATGGTATTCACAGGTAAATGGATGAAGTTGGAGAATATAATGCTAAGTGAATTTAACCAATATCAAGAAGCCAAATGCCGAATGTTTTCTCTAACATAAAAAGGCTGATTCACGGTGGGGTTGGGACGGGGAGCATAGGAGGATTAGAGGAACACTGGAATGGCCAATGGGAAGGGAGGGGGCAAAAAGGGTGAAGAAAAAAAAAGATGGGAGAATGAGATGAATATCATTACCCTAAGTGCTTGTACGAAGACACAAATGGTGTGAATATACTTTGTATACAACCAGATATATGTAAAAATGTGCTCTATAAGTGTAATATGAAATGTAATGCATTGTGCTGTCATTTATAACAACTTAGAATAAAATAAATAAGTTGATTTAAAAAATAAAATGTTTTATGACAAGGATAAACTAAAAGAATTCACAACCTTGAAACCAGCACAACAAAGAATACTCAACACACAAAAGAACTCAAAAACAACCTTCCAAAGCTTCCAAATAGATGAAGAATACTAGAGGAACAACTAACTAAATGAAAATCAAGACAGAATTAAATATAGCAAAAAAACCCAAAATGGCAGGAATCAACAAACCATAACCATAATAACACTGAATGTAAATGGTCTCAACTATCCAATTTAAACACATAGATAAATAGTATGGATAAAAAAATCTGACTCTTTGATGTTTTCAAGAGAGTCATCACATAGGCAAAGGCACTCACAGACTGTAAGTAAAAGGATGTGAAAAAAATTCCATGCAGTTCAACCAGAGACATGAAAAATTGTGCTCTATTTGTGTAGTATGAATTGAATTGCAGCCTGCTGTCATACATAACTAATAAGAAAAAATAAAATTAAATAAAAAATTTAAATTTATTAAAAATTCCATGTAAATGAAGTTTGAAAACAAGCAGGAGTAGCTATTCTCATATTTGACAACAGAGATTTCAAGAAAAACTTAACAAGAGGCAAAGAAGACCTCTACATCCTGGTAAAGGAAACAATCAAACAAGAAAATATAATGATACCAAATATATATGCTCCAAAAGTCAGTGCACATAATTACATTAAAACAAAACAAAACAGAACAAAACAAATTTCTTGACATTGAATTCTAGATAGACGACAATATGATAATACTAGGTGATTTCAACACACACTTATCACCAATAGAAGGGCATCCAAACATAAAATCAGTAAAGATATTTCCTACCTAAATAATACTATAAATTAAATGACTCTGAAGACATCTATGCAATATTTCATGCCAAAACAACTGAATTTATTTTCTTCTCATCAACTCAGGGAACCTTTTTCAAAATAGACCATGTTCTAGGGCACATTGTAAGTCTTAGTAACTATTTTTAAAAAATTAATATAATCCTATGCATTCTATCAGGTCACAATGAAATAAAAGTAGAAATCAAGAGCAAGATAAATACTAAAACCCACATAAACACATGGAGATTGAGTAATTCTCTTTTAAATAAAAAATGGATAATTGAAGAAATTAAGAACTCTTTAGAAACAAATGAGAAGAGAGATACAACATAACAAAATCTCTGGGACAGTATGAAAGCAGTTCTCAGAAGAAAATTCATAGCATTCAGTACCTGCATTAAAAAATAGAAGGATTTCAAATAAATAAGCTTATGGTCCACCTCAAGGCCTTAGCAGAGGAATAATAAACTAATTCTAAAATCAGTAGAAGGAAATAAATAAGATCAGAACCAAAATTAATAAAATTGAGAATAAAAAAATTACACAGTATCAATTCAACAAAGAGTTGATTCCTTGTAAAGATAAATAAGATTGATAAACTGAGATAAACTAACCAAAACAGAGATAAAGAAGACCCTCATCAATCAAATTAGAGATGAAAAAGTAGGTATCACCACAGGCACTTCTGAAATACAGAAGATAATTAGAAACTATTTTGAAAATTTATACTACAATAAACTGGAAAATGTGGAAGACATTGACAAATTTCTAGACACATATGATCTTCCCAGATTGAACCAGGCAGATATAGGAAACCTAAACAGACCAATATTGAGTAATGAAATTGAAACAGCAATTAAATGTCTTCCAGCAAAGAAAAGCCCAGAACCAGATGTATTCTCAGCTGAGTTCCACCAGAACTTTAATGAAGAACTAACACCCATCTTTCTCAAATTATTCCATGAAATTGAAAGAGGAGGGAAGACTGCCAGATTCATTCTATGAAGCCAGTATAATCCTGATTGCAAAACCAGACAAAGACACATAAAAGAAAGAAAATTGCAGACCAATATTCCTGAACATAGATGCAAAAATCCTTAATTAACATATTGGCACACTGAATAAAAAACACATCAAGAAGATACTGCACCGTGATCAAGTGGTTTTATCAAGTTGTTCAACATACACAAAACAAGAAATGTAATTCACTACAGAAATAGCGTTAAGGACAGGAATCACACGATTATCTTAATAGATGAAGTAAAGTCCTTTGATAAAATCCATCACCCATTCATGTTAAAAATGTGGGAGAAGCAAGGGATAAGGGGACGTTATCTCAACATTATAAAGACTATATATGATGAACTGAAAACCAACATCATTTTGAATTGGGAAAAACTGAAAACAATTCCTCTAAAATCAAGAACAATTTAACAATATCCAATCTGATCACTTTTTTTCAATATAATTTTCAAAACTCTAGCCACAGCAATCAAGCAAGTGAAGGAAATTAAAGAGATACAAAGAGTAAAAGAAGAAGTCAAATTATCTCTGTTTGTTTAAGACAAGATTATTTAGAAGACATACCTCCCCCCCCAAAAAAAAATAAATAAAAACACTCCACCAGACGACTTATAGAGCTGATAAGTGAATTTAACAAAGTAGCAGGATACAAGATCAACATTCATTAACTTTTCTGTATTCCAGTAGCAATACTGCTGAGAAAGAAATTAGGAAAACTATCCCATTTACAATAACCTAAAAAAATACTTGGAAATTAATCAAATCTCTATAATGAAAACTATAGAACAGCGAAGAAAGAAATTGAAAAACACCTTAGAAGATTGAAAGAGCTTTCATGTTCTTGGACAGGCAGAATTAATAATGTCAAAAAGCCTATATTAGGGGCGCTGTGGCGCATGCCTGTAATCCCAGCACTTTGGGAGGCTGAGGCAGGAGGATTGTGAGTTCAAAGCCAGCCTCAGCAATGGCAAGGCACTTAGCAACTCAGTGAGACCCTGTCTCTAATAAAATACAAAAAAGGGCTGGGGATGTGGCCCAGTGGTCCAGTGCCCCTGAGTTCAATCACCGGTACCACAAAAAAAAAAAAAAAAAAAAAAAAAAAAAAAAAAGCCTGTATTATCAAAGGCCATATGCAGATTCAATGTATTCCTTATCAAAATATCATGACATTCACATTCTTTACAGAACAACAAAACAGGGTCATAAAACTCATTTGGAAGAAAAAAAAGACCCCAAATAGCCAAATCATTCCTGAGCAAGAAGAGTGCTGTGGGAGGCATCAAAATACCTGATTTCAAAATGTTCTACAGAGACATAGTAATAAAATAGCTTGGTATTGGTATTGGTATTGAAATAGACACAAAAACCAATGGAATAGAAAAACAACACAGGGACAAATGCACATATCTACAGTCATTTGAAATTTCACAAAGGTTACAAAAATACATGTTGGAGAAAAGTTAGCCTTTTAAACAAATGGTGCTGGGAAAATTGGTATCCATATGTAGAAGAAAACTTTTGACAGTTACTGCCCTGATAGGGGATTAGTATCCAGAATATATAAAGAAAATTATAAAAACAACAACAGCAACAAATAACCCAATCAATAAATGGACAAAAGTAGAAATGCAAGTGGCCAACCAGTACATGAAAAAGCGTTCATAATATCTAACAATCAGGGCAATGCAAATCAAAATTACACCAATATTCATCTCATACCAGTCAGAATGGCAATTATCATGAGTACAAATAATAATAAGTGCTGGTGAGAATGTGGGGAAAAGGTTCACTCAAACATTTCGGGGGGCTACAAATTAGTACATCCTCTCTGAAGAGCAGGGCAGAGATTCCCCAAAAAGTTAGGAATGACTTGGGAGGCTGAGGAAGGAGGATCTCAAGTCCAATCCAACCTCAACAACTTAGTGAGGCCCTAAGCAATTCAGTGAGACCTTGTCTCTAAATAAAAAAATAAAAGGGGCTGGGGATATGGATTAATAATTGAGTGCCCCTGGGTTCAATCTCTGGGGCTAGGACTGGAATCCATCAAATGGCCCAAGTGTTCCACTTGGTATTTGTTCAGAAGAACTAAAAGTAGCACACTATAGTGATACAGCCACATCAATGTTCACAGCAGCACAACTCACAATAGCCAAATTATGAAGCCATCCCCCATATCCATCAGGTAATGAATAGATTAAGAAAGGGTGGTAGAGTTTTACTCAGCCATAAAAAAAGAATGAAATTATGGCATTTGATGTTAAATGGATGGAAATGAAATGGAGAACATTGTGCTAAGCAAAAATAGCCAGACTTAAAAATCAACAGTGGAATATTTTCTCTCATACCTGGAAGCTAGAGTGAAATATAGGGGGAAAAAAGGAGGCAACGGATATCATTAAAATATAGGGAATATCAGTGGAGTAGGAAAAGAGATTGAGGGGGAAAGAGGAAGAATAGAAAAGGGGAGAAATGTGAAATGAATTAAACAAGACCACGTCATGTATATATGTAAGTACACCACAGGGAGTTCTACCTTTATGTGTGTGTAGAAAGCACCAATCAAAACCAAATACATAAACAAGCAAAAGGAAGGTCAGTGGAGTACAGGAAGGAGAATAGTGGAAAAGAGGAAGGGAGGGAAAGTGGTGGGAGGACAGGGACTGAAATTGAGTAAATCAAATTCCATGCCTGTAAGAATTTGTCAAAATGAATCCAACTAATATGTATAACTACAGTGTCTAATAGCAAAGTTCATATGTTAGAAATTTAATCCCCAAATTCATATATTAATGTTATTTTTAAATGGAGTCTGAGATGCAGTTAGGTGAGTTCATGGTGGGGAAGGCACGGTGGCATTAGTGGCTTTATGAGAAGAGGAAGAGACACCTAAGAGAGCACAATGGCTCTGTGTCACCATCTGAAGCCTTCTACCATGTTACGAAGAGCAACAGGTAGGCCCTCACCAGATGCCAAACAGATGCAGGTACAATATCCTTGAACTTGCCTATTTCCAGAACAGTGAGCCAAATAAACTATTCTTTATAAATTACTGAATGTCAGGTATTTTTTAATATCAACAAAAAATGGACTAAGACAGCTGTATAATTTTAAATTCCTATCAGTATTATATGAGGCTCTGATTTTCTTAACTTACACTTGTTATGTATCCTTTTGACTATGACCATCCTAGTGTATGAAATTTTAACTTCTGGTTTTGATATGCATTTTCCTAATGATTAATGATGCTGTCTATCCTTTATGTACTTATTGGCTATTTATGTGACAGCAGGATGACCTATTGACATTTTTTGAATATTTAAAAATGGAATTACTTATGTGTTTTGTTGAATTGTAAGAATTTGTTAAATATCCTGGGTACAAGTCCCTTAACAGATATACAATTTGAAAATAATTCTCCTGTTTTGTGTGTTTTTCACTTTCTTGACGGTATCCAGTAAAACAAACAAACAAACAAAATATAGTTTGATAATGTATAATTTATCTATTTTTTGTTACTTTTACTTTGGGTATGTTATCTAAAAAAGAATTTTCTAATCCAAGTTCAAAAGATTTATGCTTACTTCTAAGAGTTTTTTAGTTTTAGTTCTTACATGTAATACTATTGTTTTAGTCAGGATTTTTGCTGCTGTGACCTAAAGACCTGACAAGAACAGTTTTAGAGGAGGAAAATTTATTGGGTCTCATGGTTTCAGAGGTCTCAGTCCATAGATAGCCATCTCTATTGCTCTGGACCTGAGGTGAGGCAGAACATCATGGTGGAAGAGTGTGGTGGAAGAGAGCAGTTCAGGACATGGCACCAGGAGGCAGGGAGGTACCATGACTTACATGATGTTTCCTCGGTTTCCCCAAACTATGGCTGAAGAGAGGTTTGGAAATAACAAATATAAGGAGTAAAGACAAAGACTCAATTATAAGTGGAAGCAGGACTCAGTGGGTGAACCAGCCCTGGTGGGGTGTGATCTTTAACAAGGAGTGAGACTGCAGATTTTATTATACAGGCAAAAACATCAAAAGCATTTATTGTGAGAAAGCTTCTTCATGACGAACAAAAGTGAGCTGGTGTGGGAAATAGCTTATCAGCTTGCCTGATATTTCTCCCTCCTCCAGGCAGCTGGCATCTCAAGGCTATTAAGTACACCCATATCTTTTCCACCCCCAGGGCAGCTGGCGTTTGAAACTAAGGCTATTTGAACGAATAAATTCTGTGAGACACCGAACTCTCTTTGAGCAGCGCGTCCCCAGCAACTGAGCAGTCTCCACTCTGCAAGATACCACTGAGAGTTCTCAGAAGGGCATTGCCTCTGCCTTGAGATGGTTCAAACAAACCTGTAATTCATTCACCACTACCAGCAGGGACTGGGTGGGGAGGGAGGGAAAAAGGGGGTGGGGGGAGAGAGAGGAGAGAGAGAGAGAGAAAGAGCGCGAGCACTTTCCTCACCACACAAAATATATACCCCAAAGTCAAGCCCCTAATGAGCCACCTCTTCCAGCCATACCCTACTTGCCAATAGTTACCACCCAGTTAGTTAATTCTTATCAGTGAATCAATGCAGTGATTAGGTTAAGGTAATAAGCCAATCATTTCATCTCTAAACTTTCTTGCATTGTCTCGCACATAAACTTTGGGGGAACACTTAATATTCAAACCATAACAACTATGACCCATTTTGATCCAAACCTTACCTACAATGTGAGATGGGAGTCCAACTTCATTGTTATGCATGTAGATAGATAATCAGTTGGCTCAATATAAGTTTCACCCATTGAATTTCTTTGGTGCCCTGTGAAAATCAATTGACCATAAATCAAAGGGTATAATTCTGGAGTCACAATTCTATTCCATTGTATTCCATACTCTCACTATGATAGTACTACATTGTATTAGTTATTGTAATTTTGTAGTAAGTTTTGAAATCTGAAATGTGAAGACCCCAACTTTAGTTTTTTCTTTTAGATATTATTTTGGCTATTCTGGGTGCCTTATGTCCATGTAAAATTTAAGATCATCTTGCCAATTTGTGTAAAAAAGAAAAAAAGAAAAAAAGGAAAAAAAAAAAACCACAGCTGATATTTTGTTAGGGCCCACAGTGAATCTTTATTTAGATCAATTTGGGGAGAACTGCTATCTTAGCAAGATTACGTGTTTCAATCTATGAATATGGTTTTTTTTCATTTATTAACTTATTCTTTTATTTTTTCAATGATGTTTTATAGTAGCATTTCTTGGAAATATTTTAAGCTAAATTCATTCCTAAGTATTTTACTCTTTTTGATACTATTGTAAATAGAATTGCATTTTAAATTTTTTATTCAGATTATGTGCTGCTTGTACATAGAGATACAATTAATTGGTATTGAACTCATTCTGCAACCTTGATGTACTTGTTTACCTTAATATTTTTTTTGTCAATTCCCTCAGATTTTTCTCATACAATACCATGTCATCTATAAATAGAGTATTATTTATTCATTTTCAATCTGAATGCCTTTTATTTATTTCTCTTGCTTGTTTACCACTGCTAGAACATTTAGTGAAGTGTTGAATAAAGTGCAAGAGTGGACATAATAATTTTGTTACTTATTTTACAAAGAAAACATTTAATTTTCACAATTAAGTATTATATTCGTTGTTGTTTGTAGCTGGACTTGTGTGGCGAAAGGCCTTTTTATTTATTTAAAAAATTTATTTATTTATTTTTAGTTATACATGACAGTAGAATGTATTCTGACATATCATACATACATGGAGTATAACTTCCCATTCTTGTGGTTGAACATGATGTGGAGCTACACCTGTTGTCTATATATGAACACAGTAAGTTGTGTCTGATTCATTCTACTGTATTTCCCATTCTTACCCTCCCTCCTGCCCCCCATTGGCCCCTGTCCATTTCAGTGAACCTCCACTTACTCCCTGCCTCATCCTGCCCCTGCCTATTATGAGTCAGCATCCGCATATCAGAGAGAACATTTGACTTTTGGTATTTTGGGATTGGCTTATTCCACTTAGCAAGATAGTGTCCAGTTCCACCCATTTACTGGCAAATAATATAATTTCATTCTTCTTTATGGCTGAATAATATTCCATGGTGTATATGTACCACATTTTTTTTATTCATTCATCTATTGAAGGGCACCTAGGTTGGTTCCATAGCTTAGCTATTGTGAATTGAGCTGTTAGGAACATCAATATGGCCACATCATTGTAGTATGCTGATTTTAAGTCCTTTGGGTATATGCCGAGGAGTGGGATAACTGGGCCAACTGGTAGTTCCATTCCAAGTTTTCTGAGGAATCTGCTTTCCCGAGTGGTTTGTAGTGCGAGCAGCAATGTATAGAGTACCTTCCCCCACATCCTTGCCAACATTTATTGTTATTTTTATTCTTAATAATTGAAAAGGCCTTTATGAGATGGCCTTTTTTTTGAAAGAGTGTCGGAGGCCTTTACTTTATCTACTGAGATGATCATATGTTTTTAGTTCTTTATTGCTTTAATATGGCATATCACATTGAGTGATTTGCACTTGAGATAAACTCTACTTAGTTATGGCATATAATCATTTTTTAAAATATTTATGCATTTGGTTCACTAGCACTTTGCTAAGGATTTTACACTAATATTCATAAGGGACTTGGTCTTTAGTTTTCATTTATTATGATTTCTTGGTTTGGTGTGATAATGCTATTCAAATAGAATGAGTTGGAAAATATTCTCTCCTCTCCTATTTTTTGGAGATGAGTTTGTGAAGGATTGATGTTAATTCTTCTTTGCATATATACAATTACCCAGTGAGGACAGCTGAGCTTGGAATTTTCTTTGTGGGTTAAATTATTAATTCAATCATTTTACTTATTATAGATCTTTTACATTTTCTGCTTTTTAAGAAGTCAGTTTGGGTCATTTGAAATTTCTAGAAATCTGTTCATTTTATTTGCATTATCCAGTTTGTTAGTATACAACTGTTTGTATTATTTCCCTGTAATCTTTGACAAAATTCTTGTAAGTTTAGCAGTGATGTTCCTTGCTTCGTATTTGATTTTAATATTTTAATTCCTCTCTTTTCTTCTTGGTTAATCTAGCTAAGGACTTGGCATTGATATTTTCAAATAAACAAATTTCATTTTGTCAACTTTTAAGAAATGAGGCAAATTACTTTTATTTTCAGATTCCATTCTCCAATATGAAATAGTTCTGAAAAAAGTCGTACAGCTCACGATATGACATTCCTATTATTGTACGTCTCCTCCATTTTTCCTGCTCAACATAAATACAAGACTGGAAAGGTTTTTATTCTGATGATGTAACAAGAGTATGTTTCTGTCACATTCAGAGTGTCTGGTAATGCTCAGGCTTATTCATTGCTTTATGGATATAATAGGGTTTGCTTGTTTTCAAGGTCATTTGAGTTCATTTGAGCTCTAATGTGTGTTTTTTTTTTTTTTTTTTTTTTTTTTTTCCTTTTTGCGGCTCTGTCATCTCATTTTCACAGATGACTGGTAGAGAAAAAGAGGGATTTTGGGCAGCCTCATTCTTGGGCACGCTGACACAGTTACCCCTTTCCCTGAAGTCCCAAATCTCCTTGTTAATCATTGACATGTGTGTGACAGGGGTATTTGAGGGATGTAAAGCTTGGGATTTACTTTGCATTCAACAATAGGTTTCATTGCTTTTTAAAAATTGTTTTTTTCTGTTATCCATTTTATTTTTTATCTGACCTCATCTACTATTTTCTTCCTTTTTCTTTGGTTTCAGCCTTTTTATTTTTTTAAGGTACAAGGCTCTGTTATTGACTTGAGGTTTCTTCTTCTTTGACTCATTTTTTTTTCTTTAGAAAGATGTTTGATTTCTACATATTTGTGAATCTTCCAGATTTTCTCCTGTTGTTGCTTTCTAATTTCACTCTATCATGTTTGAGGGGAAATAATTTGTATGATTTCAAATGCCTTAAATTTATTGAGGCTTGATTATGACCTAACATTACGGTCCATAACAGGGAGTATAGTCCTTGCACATGTAAGTGTATACTGTAACTGTTGGGTAATATTTATAGATTTCTATTATATAGAGTTGTTTCATAATGCTGTTCAAGTCTTTATTTTCTTGTTAATATTCTGCCAAATTGTTCTACCACTTACTGAAAGTGAGAAACCATTATTAAGGTCACAAACTGTTTTGTTGAGTTGCCCATTTCTTTATTCAGTACTGTTACTTTTATTTCATGTATTTTGGGTTCTTTTATAAGTGCATATATATATATATTTACCATTGTTGGTGAATTGCTTCTTTTGTCTCTATAACTTGTCCTTTTTTGTCTGTAGTTTCAGTTTTTCCTCTTAAAGGTTGTCACATCTCTTATTAATACAGCCATTCCAGCTCTTTTGTTTTACTATCTGTACAGCAAGACTTCCTCCATCCTTTCAATCTATATCTTTGAATCTAATGTGTATGTCTTGCACATAGCAGGTACTTGATCATTTTTCCTTTCATTCTTTTGATTGGAGTGTTTTGTCCATTTGCATTTAATGGCATTGTGATAAGGTTGACTTTATTTCTACCATCTTGGTATTTATGTCTTATGTTTTTTTTTCTTAATTTTTCCATTACTGCCTTTAAAACAATAGACATCTTCTACTATATCATTTATATTTCTTTATTTTTTAATATATTTTGAGTTAGTTTCTTATTAGTTGCCCTAAAAATTACACTTAATATCTTAACTTTTAAAAACCCACTTTAGATTAATGTCAACTAGATTTCATAATTATATCAAAACTTTGTTCTGCTGGGAATGGTGATGCATGCCTCCCATTGGTTGGGAGGCTGAGGCAGCAGGATCACAAGTTTGAGGCCAGCCTCATCAATTTAGCAAGACTCTAAGCAACTTAGTGAGACCCTGTCTTAAAATAAAAAAATAAAAAGACTGGGATGTGACTCAGTGGTAAAGTGGCTCTGGGTTTAATCCCTGGTACCAGGAAAAACAAACAAAACAAAACAAAACAAAACAAAACAAAATATCCACTTTGTTTCATGATAGCTTTAGCCCTTCAACCATTTTATGTGTTGTTATTGTCATAAAACTATAAAATATATTATATGCTTTGAGTATTTAAAAAATAATAATAGTTATAATCTTCAAAAGTTTTTTGTTAGTACTAAATGCCCAACCTATATGATGCTATTATAAGCATTATCCCTGGTCCTAGAAAGGACTAAAAAATAATGTTTTATAAATTGATGAGGAATGCAGGTAATTAGTTGACCACTTAAAAAATATACTAAGGGCAGAGAAATTCCCTGCCTAACCGTGAGTTTTATCAGTTTTCAACAGCCTTGTTTTCACATTCTTTTCATATCTTTGTCTCATATTTTCTACACATTGACTCCAGATTAATTTTCTGGAGCTATGTAGATACAGTTTTTTTTTCGTCCCTTCTACCTGCAAACTGTTCATTCAGCTTGTGTAAAACTCTTGTTCTAAGCTCTAATAATATGTTGTTCATCAATTCTTCTGCAAGATATAGTTCTTGTATTTCTCCTGATTGTTTTGTCCTCCATGTTTACTAAAATTTTTAATATTTTTTTTATAAATACAAAGCCTGAAACTAGTCTTATTATAAATCTGAATTAAATTAAATTAGAAAATACTAATGAGATTTCATGATCACCCACCCCATTTATAATTATATACAACAGGCAATTTCTAAAGCAAGCCTTATTTTGTAAACTTTGAATTTCCATTTGTTTATTTCTTCCCTGTCTCTAATTTTCCCCCACTTTAAAAAAACTCAGAAGATCTCATAGATTATTAAAAATGTGTTCTGTGAACCTTGGGAGACAGTCACACAGAAGACATTCACATTAGAAGAGAGTACATGTTTCACTGAGGTGTGAAAATTTCTAGTCACTCCCCCTCTTCTGCAGACATGTCTCATTAATCTTGCTTGAAATTTATTATTTTTCACTGTCATGCTTTGTATTTTAGACATAAAACACACTTTTTCCATTTTATTTTTAGCCATGGGAAGTTATATTGAAAAGCTCCACTGCCTCTCTTTTACATGTAGAAAAGATATTTCTTTTTAGTTATATACTGAGTCAAAACTCATAGGGTGCTATGTCCAGCATGGTTGTTAATTCAGAAACTGGTGAACGGTGATGGGAGATTGAGAAAAGACAAACAAACACACACAGAGAGAAAGTTGAGACCAGGTGGGACCCTGTCCTTTGATGGAGGCACAGTGACCCAGAGCTAGCTCAGCATGTTTATTATATAGGTTTTATCATGAAAAGGTTGTTTGTGAGAAAGTTTCAGTGAAGCAGACAGACTTGAAGGTCGCAGTGAAACTTGCAAGACATTGAGGTTATCTTGTTATGCCCAGAATTCTCTTTCCCTGGGATTTGGTGTCTGAGCTCAAGGTCCAGCCTAATATGGCGCTATATATTTGCATGGAGCTTACCCAGGCCAGGCATCATCGTAGCAACTGGGCAATCTTGACCTGCACCTTTGCACAGGAAGTTCCCAGCACAAATGCAGCCATGTGGCAGTTAGACCATGATCCAGGGTACTGCTCTCTACAATAGATATCACCTACAAGAGGAACTTCTCCTATCTACCATACTATCTCTGTGGTTTACATGAATCACGAAATCCTTTAATCTTGGAAATTCAACCAATACTGGTGCTTTTTCCAACCTGGTAACCAATTCCAGAGGCCCCAGTGATTTCATACTTGATGGTCTTAATAATCAGACACACTCAGAAAATGGTGAAAGAAGCTGGCACTTTAGCTATACCAGTGTGGGAGTTAGCTTTGTGTTGCTGTGAATAAAGTACTGACAAAAACAACTTCGAGGAGTAAAGATTTATTTTGGGTCAGGCTTGCAGGGGATTCAGTTCATAGTTACTTTCTGCAAGGCAGAAACTTCATGGCAGAAGGGCAAGGAGGAGAAAGTTGCTTAGCTTATGGAAGCTGGGAGAGGGAGAGAGGGAGAGAGGAAGGGAGAGAGGGAGGAAGGGAAAGGCAGGGAGAGAGAGGTGGGTGGTGGTGAGGGAGAGAGAGAAGGAAAGTAGCTGAGGAGATGATAAACCATTCCAGGGCACATCCTCCAGTGGCCTACTTCTTCCAACTAAAAGCCCCTGAACATTGCTACATTAGGGACAATGCTTTTAACATGTGAGCCTTTGGGGAGATTTCAGATAGAAACCACAACGACCAGGTAGTGAATTCCACCCCCAAGTCCTAAAATCATTGAGACCAGGGACCATCTTTGAGTTTCCAGAGGTTAAATAACCGTGACCTAAAATGTTTGTTAAAAAATGATTATTGACCGAGCCAAGAATGAAGGGCTATGAGGAAAAAGCATAAAACTAAGGACGCACACAAATATATTTTGTAGCAATTTGAATTAGCTAAGAATAAGGGGTCCAAGAGACTGTCTTCCATAAGATTCTGTAACAGTCTTTTAATTATCTTTTGTTTCATTAAATAGAGGCAGTGTGATGTAAAGAGGAGAACTGCAGTCTCTATTTTTAAAGTCTTTAAATTTCAGCCTTGCCTTTGTTTTGCCATCTGAACACGGACATTGCAACACAGTCATTAAGAAGTACTGATTATTATAAATAAGAAGAAACAAGGATCATCTCCCAGATAAGTCCTGGTGGTCCAAACTGGGCTGGGGTTGTGGCTCATCTGTAGAGCACTTGCCGCACGGGTGAGGCCCTGGATTTGATCCGCAGCACCACATAAAAATAAATAAATAAAATAAAGGTATTGTGTCCAACTACAACTAAAAAAATAGATATTAAAAAAATCCTACACAACAGAATTCCAAATTTATTTCTTAAGTGGAATTCCCTGAAACCACTTGATGTCATAATATACTACTGTTTTTTATGACTAGAATTTCAAGTGAATACAGAACTTAATGCTGAGAAACAGAATGTAGTATCCATCATGGTATTAAACACTAGACAACACTGAAGCCATTGTAAATATACATATATATCTGTGAGATTCCCTAGTATGCTCATCTTCAGGAATATTTGTGTGGGGGGGGGGGGGGAGTGGGAGAGGGGGGAGAGAGAGACATCTTAGAGTCCTCCTATCCTAAAATTTTCATATGCCTTGGAGGCCGTCTATTTTGTCAGATGCTGCAGCCCAACAGAATCAGGACTGGGTAAAGAAATACTATGTGTCTGGGACTGCTTTTCTGGTTTGCTTACTTAGGGTTATAGTAGAGATCTGATAGTTTCTTGTGATTTTTTTAAAAAGACAGCGCAAGAAATCCTACATTATGTGATGAAATGAATCCTCATGTATATATCTTAAGGTTCTGATAATATTCCTAATTAACTTTGTTGACATGAAAATTCAAACTTGATTTTGGTCTTGTTTGAATACTTTTTATTTTTGATTCTTGATTCTCTTCTGCACTCTGAATTAGTCTTCTTCCCTGCTTTCCACTGTAATGTCACATTTGTGTACTTGGTCTCTAACTCTTAGTGTCTTTGCTGGACTTGGCTATAAGTCCAGCCTCTATCATTCACTTGTTAGAGATGCTTGTTTTCTCCTGTAAGACTGGTGGAATTCTACTGTTGGTTTTATGTACTCTCAAGTGAATTTCTTCAGTGTATTTATGTGGCACCCTCTTTCTTTTTGCCCAGGTGAGTTTGGTCTTTGCTACACTGCCCTTAAGAGGGGCACTTTCAACATTTGTTAAGGAAAATATCTTCCTTTTTGGTGTTCAAGCTGCAAAGATATTCCTTTCTTTTCCTCAGTATTACTTCCTTTATTAATACCACTAAATGTCTTCTGTCTTAAGTACAGCAGGTCAGGGGATGCATCCATGAAAATGTTATGTTAAGAGTATTTTAAATGCTGTACCCACACTGAGTAAGCTGTGATAATCTTGATTAAACGGCATTAAAATATCCCCAAATGATGTGGATGAATCTGATTAGAATCCAATGGAGTTTTCATGATCTCAATAAAATAAATTAGAAATTCTGTCAAAACACTAAGATATAATAGTGATAGTTGTTTACAACTGGGATTCATTACATCACAAATCCCCAAACCCCAGTGATTTCAAGTAGTACATTTTGCATGTCCATCCTGTTGACTGGGGTGGGGGCGGGGAGTCTTGGCTCATTCTGACCATGTAGGGAGATAGGCTGACAGAGGGCTCCATTTCTACATGTGCTTCCACAATTGCCATGTTAGAAAGAAATCATAGCAAACTGCATACTGACAATTAAAATTTCTGTTTGAAAGTATGGCATGCCACTTCTATTCATATTGGTTTTGGTGAAAACCACTCACTTGGCTATACCTCATGTAGAGGGACAAGAAAGTAGGATCTGCTATGTGTCCTGTGGGGAGCCAACCCTGAGCTATTTGAGTGTCTTCACTCTGCCTTGGAGCCAAGGAGATTTTGGTCTGGCATTGCAAGCTATTTTGTGGCTCCTCCCATTTAATGGATTGTGCAATGTAGTGACCTTTGTCTTCGCTGGGCAAGGAAGACTGATCTCATAGCTCCAGAGTTAGGCATGACTCGTTGGGAACTAACTGGACAGCCCACCTCTTACTTTAATTGGCTAAGAACATTCTGTACAAAGCCTTTGAAATTTCCCCATATAAATAAAGCAAACACGGGCTCTCGCGCTCTTTCCAGTGTGGAAGCTTGACCCTTAAGGTCAAAGAGTCATCCTGCCTTAACTCTTTAAAACTATTTTTTGTGTCCTGGGATTTTTTGCCATATTTCTCAGCCAGCCCATTTCATGCAGGGGAACCCAGCTTCCCTTGCCTGTGCGGGCCTCAGGTGAGAGTGTCCAGATATGGGGAGACCAGACACACAAAAAAATAACTGTAATAGCTGACAAGACATCTAAAGTCTAACAAGAGTAAGCATATATTCAAGATCACCTGATCTTATCAAGTCACCAACAATGACAAGACAGGAACTCAAATGAAAATTTGTCATGACGTAACTCATATGCACTTCAACTGAAATGGGCTTTATAAAGAACTAGAACCAACTAGCCACATACTCCTTGAAGTGGGAATTAGAAGAGCAATTTCAAGATGAAACAATGGCTTAAGGAAAGAGTGATGCATTTGTTCAAAAAATGTGCTGAGACTATGGCTTGCTGGGAAACAATGGCTGACAGGCCAGCCTGCACACGGAATCCAAGGCTGTGAGGGAGGCTCCCTCTTAGCAGAGCTGTGAGCTGTCTATAATGCTTAAAGGGAGGAGCCAAGACACAAGTGCTGCAAAAGACAGGTGGCATGGAGAATCAAGGATCATTTTTCTATGAGTACTAAATATGCAATGACTCTTGATTGAGCCTCTTCATTCCATTGACCCTACCAGTCCCTCCATAGTAATCATGAGCGTTTTCCTGCAAGAAGAAGAATCACCATTTAAATTGATTCTTTTTAACGTGTTGCCAGGAGCACATATTCCTCATAAAAATAAAGCCTTAGAAAATAAAATGTAAAATGAGTGCAACCTTAATTTAAATGCTCTCCTGTTGCTAATTCTACAGTCAAGATGTAAAATTAATAGCATTTTTTTCTGTCATTTTTGATGATCTTTGGACTCTTTCCAAACTATCCCATCCCCCCCTTTTTGGTACTCACTGATGATGATGAATCAGATTAGACTTGCTAAAGTAGAAATGTTTACATTTCCTAAGAAGCCTCATGTTTCCCTCAATATTGGATGTGACATACTTGCTCTGTAATATATTCAGGTGGAATTGAATTCGAACTTCAAATGTGTTTATTTTTACATTCATTATACAAGCTTTAAAGGAAATTTGGCATCCAAATGAGTACAGTTTTATCTCACTAAGATGAAAAAAAGTATTCCTAAAAAAAAAATGTTATGTCTTCTGCTTGATTTGAAATTGCGTATTTCAGAAGATCAGTTTATCTTATGTTCATATTATCAGTGGAACTCTTTCAAAAATAGCCTGTTAAATTTTGCCAGGGATTAAGTCTTCTTAATTCACTTACTTACTGATTATTATTCTTACATAAGTTTGGATGTTTATAGAAATTGGAGTTTTTTTATGGTACAAAGATTGTTTATATAAACGTGTGGATGTTATACTTAAGTCTATCATTTTTATGACACTAATAAGTGTTTAAAACGCTCTGAAATCTTGCTGTTTTTTCTAACAACATCAAACTAAACAATATTTATATCAGTATATTCAAGTTTAGACAAGAAATACTAGGAGGTCTGCTTTCTTTTGGTCTGGAATTTTCTGTACTTATTTTCTTTATATGTTAATACAAAATGTTCATTATTTCAGATGCAGCAATTTTTGTAATGGTTTTTGGTAAATGATTCCAGTCTATTTCAGAGTCCTTAACATAAATTCTCTGTTCTTTTAGGAGTAGTTTTGAGCTTTCTTTTATTTATGGATTGCTGTGTTAGAAACCACCCCAAAACTTAGTGGCTTAAAGCAATGACTCTTATTGCTCATAATTCTGTGGGTCAAGAATTCAGGCAGAGCTCAACAAAGATGACTTTTCTCTGTCCTACCTGGTTTTGGATAATGTGATTCCTCTGGGGCTGAAGGATCCAAGGCAACCTCCTACAGTACCTGAGGCCATGGTGCTGACTGTTGGCAGGACATCTTGTTTCCCTTCCTAGTGTCTTATCTCTCTTCATATGGTCTCTTGTCATTCAGTTGTCTCCACTGAGTTTCTTTACATGAAAGGTGAAATCAGAAGGAACAAAAGCAAAAGTTTTAAGACATCTTGGGACACAAGCTCAGAACTGCTCATATTTGCATCCACTGTCTTCTATGGGTGCAGCAAGCTATAAGGATATCCTAGGTTCAAGACAGGGAAATGTACTGTTTGATGGGAGGAGGGACACACTCACATTGTAAAGGGTTGCGTGGGAAAGGACGGATTGTTGCAGTTGTTTTGGGAAATGTTATACCACAAACATAAATAAGTGAATTACATTTCTAAGCCTACTACTATACGCTCCTCACCCAAGTTACAGCCCAAATTCTAGCTGTATGAATTTATATTTTTGTATTTCTGTTTGGGAGCTGCTGAACCCATCAGTAAATTGAACTGAATGATTTTTCATCCTGCCTTTCAGGCATCGGTAGTTTTCTGTGGTCTGGAGTGTGCCTCACGGAATGAATGAGTGTGGGGGAAATATTGGCAACATCAGAGGCATTGATACTTCCAACGGGTCTTCAGTACTCACTGTGTTCAAGTACGTCAAGTACAGTTCCAGGCATTGGACCTGAAAATAAAGATGAGTAAGAAGTGGATTCTAGGGCTGGGCCCCCGTGGTGCATGCCTGTAATTCCAGTGGTGTGGGAGGCTGGGGCAGGAGGATCACAAGTTCAATCCAGCCTCAGCAACTTAGCGAGGCCCTAAGCAATTTACTGAGATCCTGCCTCTACATGAAAAGGTCTGGGAGTGTGGCTCAGTGGTTGAGTGTGCCCCTAGGTTCAATACCCAGTACCAAAAAAAAAAAAAAAAAAAAAAATTATATTCTATGATGTTTACTTATTTGTCACAGCTCTTCTTTTTAGGGATGGTATCATGCATCCACAGCCTTGTCAGGGGATGTGGGGAAGGAGGATATTCCCTTGCATCTCTGAGGTTGAGTTGTCCACATGACTTGCTTTTGCCAAAAGGATATTAGCAGATATAATGGAAACAATTGCATGAAATTTGCTTGCGCAGTGGGGTTTGGTTTATTTATTTATTCTCCAAAACCCTAAGAACTAGGCCCCAGAAGTAATAACACACCTAGACAAGCAAGGAGTTAAGTCTAGCCTGATCCACAGCTTGATGCAGTCAGCCTTGATCTGTGCCAAACTGCCAGGTTGTTTTTCTACTCACAAAAGCTGCCTGAAGCAAGTGATTTTCTGTCTTGTGCAGAAGAAATACATGAAAACTGATGATTATGCTATCGTGCAGGCTGTGTAGCAATAGAAATCTCTACAGAAGCTACCAACTTCATTCTCTCTGGGTATGTGTATGTGTAGTTGTTAGAGAACAGTGAGGAACATGTTCTAGAAGGAGGTGACACAAAGCTGAGTCTTAGAGCAAATGAAAGGATATGTGAGAGTTTACAAAGGAGGGAAAGTATCACAAGCCAAAACTCAGTGTGAGCAAAGGTATAAGGATAAGCTCCAGCTTGACATGAAGAAAATCACATAAACAGTTCATTGTTCTTGGAAGTGAATGAATGGGACCATCCTGATTTACCAAGAAATGTAAAACTTTAAATTGGTTTTGCAATCAATTCTAATTCCAAGAGATTTCTAGGCTGATAATAACTAGGATTGACATGAACCTTGTTGATCTGACTAAGCATTTTAGAGAATTTACCTTGCTAAATTTAATATAAGCACAGACAACTCCATTGTTTCTGCCTTTACAAATAACAAAATTACATTTTAATCACAGACTTCAATTGCACAGCTAAAAAAGGCACAGACAGTAATCACAGTCATGATTTAACAGAAAGATGCTTAATTTAAAATTAACAAGAACTACTATTCCACTGCATGGTATTTTATATAAAAATTCTAGGTGGTCCTCCTTTTAAGTAATATCTGTGCTCCTGAAAAAATGTTTGTAAATCAAATTATATTAGATATCCTTATAAAATATTCCAATAGGGAATACTTTTCGAAATATGGGTGGTAATTTCCAGGCAATGTTTTATTTTTCTCAAAGGAAGCTTACTTTTATGCATTTATAATTTACTAGGTGATTCCTATTTTAATCTTAATTTTAGAACATTGGGGATCATGCTTTCAACACATGACATTTTCAACATCTTTTATCCCTCATTTAAATCTTAATTAATTTTCTGGCCCTGCAGCTCTGAAAGCTTGGGCAAATTTGCAAATCTCACTGTATCTCAGTGTCCTCATCAGTGACAATGGGTAAATAATTCTTATTGTATATAGAACCCTGTGGTGATGAAATGAAATCTTACAGGGAAAAGTGTCCAATTTACTGTGCAACAGATGGCAAGCACCCAATAAATGTTATTTACCATTATTTTCATAATAGCAGTAAATAACATAATTACTAATTACTATGCTACTTAATCTTGTAGTTGAAGAAACAAGAGGCAGAGAGAGGCTAAAGGACTTGGACACTGGTGTGTGCTTAGGAGTTCTATAAACTGAAAAAGATTTTAGTTCCTGAATTTTGTTTCAGTGCTTTTACCTGCTCAAGGTTGTCCCTCGACAAAGTTTCTAAGAATTTCATGAAGAAAGCCAAGTGTTTGCAGAAATCACCACACCTATGAAACTGCCTTGAAACTGAAAGGACATGAATTTCTAAATAAAAGCAACAAAGGGTGGGCAGTTGTCCCCAAGTACAAGCACAATTCAAGTAATTGCATTGGGGTTAAACTTATCTTCCTGGGAATTCTCCATATGTGATAAACAATATTGCTTGTAGGTTTGAAGCTTGTGGTCAAATTCCAACCAAAGAGGTAGAAAGTTTTCATATAAAATGACTGGAACACTTACTAAAGTTAAATGAAAAAGGCTGCTATTTCCGAGAGTATAGCTGATGGCACTTTCAGTTTTATCCAAATGACTGCACACGGCCCTACTTCAATTTCATTATAAAGGTAAAATTAGGAAAGCTAAACATTAAATCTTATAAAGAAATATAATTTAATTTAATGTTATTAGAAGCCAGTGCAAAGTATAGAAGAATATGGAGCCAGCTTAACTGCTTCCATGCTGAATAAAACATCAGCCCTTAAACCATTCACCTCCATGCTCCCAGCTATACCTGTTGGAGCTAATTTCTACTCATTAGCTCAGTCATTTCATGGTATGCCATTTTAGGGGCACATATGTATTCTATTAGCAATAATGAATTAATGCGGGACATGTGGTAATATGATAGCAAAATTCAGTAAAAATTCTATTTGAACTTAATTCTTTGGGATATGAACATAACCCACAAAGGATTACTGTGATCTATAGTGAAGAATAATTTGCCTACTGCTCTGGTTTGCAATTAATGAAAAGTCCTCAGGAAATCCCAATTTCTGATTAAAGAGAGTTGATTACAATTAATGTATCCAAATTAACTGCCAAAAAGGAAGGGACCTCATAATGATCTACATTGCTCCTCCAGTTTTTAAATTCCCAAGGCTACTCATATCTGTGCCCTTTTAAACCTTAATGATACATATTTGGTTTTAAAATTTTGGTTTTTGGTTAATGAGACAATGATAGTCCTTTATTCCTGCCTGTAGAAAATATTCAATGCCTTGTGAATTTTCTTTTTCTCTAATTTTCTGTCAAAATTACATCGCTGGTATTTACAGAAGGTTGCCATAAACCCGGGACATCAGCTGCAGCCGTACCTCATCTAGTCCTCCAAGCATAACCTCCCTCCAAAGGATTTTCTCTTAGCCATTGTGTTGTGCTGTCTGCCATGACACACAGGCAAAGATTTCAAGAAACAAAAGATATATTTTCAGGCAGATATGGCATGGAGGACTGACTACACGTATCATTTTTTAATATGATTACCTTAATAAGTAAGTTCTTGCAGACCAAATCTTTGTAACATTATAAAATTTTGCTTTTTTCAGTATATTTGCAAACACTTTTGTGGGACATTTAGAGATGTTGCATCAAATTCTGTTAACTTGTATGTCATTTTAAACTGGAAGTCTCCCACATATTGTATTTGTTAGAAATCATCTACTTCTATTGGAATCACATTTGTATCTTAAAAGCAGCAAGAGATTACTATAATTTGTAAGTTATAATAGAGTAGGAATTAGTCAAGAGAATTAATATTTACTTCCTGAAATAATTATTTGTTTATACAATATTTTTTTCCTACAGGAACTTCTTTTGATTCACCAGTTATATTTTTTTAATTAATATATTTCATGAGTTATCCAGAATTTTAGTAAAAAATTCAAATCACAGATGAAGAAAAAGAAAAATTAAATATCATAAAATCTCATTATCTAGGCCCAGTCATTGTTAACTATTTGGCATTTTGTCACATGTACTTTTATATTAAAATACATGTGTATAGCTTTTATTGTAAAATAAAACTACATTTTAAAGTATATATTGGACTTTGCTAAATTAATTAAAAATATATCCATTAATTTCAGAGACTGTATAATATTTGGTTGCATAAAAGTACCATCATTTAAGTTGCTTTCATTTGTTTTCCTATTTTAAGTAGAGCCATAAAGGAGGCCAATATAGTTAAATCTTCATGTAATTAGCTAATTGTTTCCTTAGGAAATATTTTAAAAATTCAATTTTAAAAGGTGTGTGCTTTTAAGCATTCATAATGCAAAATGCTTTGAAATATAATGTATCATATGTCAAAATACACTGTACTGTCATGTATATCTAAAAAGAACAAATAAAAAAAGAATGCACCAATATGAACTACCAACTAGTTTATGGGAGTATCCATTTCTTAGTAGGCTTACTAACAATAGAGATTATTTCAGGTACTTAGCAATTTTATAGGTTTGGTATCTCCTTGTTCTTTCAATTATTATTCACTTGATTACAAGTTTTAAGGAGGTATATTGATTATTTACATTTCTTCTGTAATTTTCTTTTTAATGTTCTTTGACTTTACTTTCACAGCATAGTGTTTATTATTTTCTTATAATTTTGCAAGATATTTTGTCTTATAAATATTGTAGATAATTTTTGAGTTAGATATTTATTTTTAGCCATTATTCTGTAGTTTCTGCCATAAGAATTGAAAAATACTTTACATGCTCAAAAATCAAGCAACTTGCCCAAATGATCTGCAAATTCTATCCCTTTATTCCCAAATGTGCTTACTAACTCAGTTCTGTGTGCTTCATTCCAAAGATAAACCTGAATTACCAGTGAAGTATGCAACCTGCAAATGTAAATAGTGATTAAAAAAAAAAAACAAAAACAAAAGCTGCCCTTTAGAGGCACAAAAGGAAGGAGTGATATGAATGGGAAAGAGTGCGGGCGGGGGTGGGGGGTGGGGGGGGGATGGTGGTGGAGGTGGGGTGGGGGGGCAGGCAAAGGTGTAACTACACACATTTTCACAGAACACATTTTTAGGATAGAAAATTTTAAAATTTTAGTATTATTTAGTGGATGGAAATGATAAACTTAAATGTAAACTCTGAACATTCATAACTAGAGAAACCCAAAATATTATGTCATTTGAATTAGAAGAGTCATGACAATGAAACTTGTATAGCATGTAGGCAATGTGGCACACCCAGGGGGCGTGCTGGAGGAAGAAAGCAAATCTGAACAGGAGGAGAATCGAAACACCATACTTAACTATTCCTGGCAAGCATTTAATCTGTTCCCTGAAGGGAGCCTAAATAAAAAGATTAACAACAGGTCTTTACTATATCATGTGTTAAATCTACTGTATTAAAAAAAAAAAAAGTTTGTTTTTACTAGTCCATAAACTATTTTATTTTTACTCCAGAACAACTATCTAGTAATTCTCAGCAAATTATTTTATCTTCATTAATCCTGACTTAAAGAAGGCCTCTGTGTATTGCTACAATATAAATAACTAGAAGGACCTGTTATTAGAACTGAAATCTGGTGCCCAGAGTGTGCTAAATCAGTAAGAATAGTCAATTAGGGAAAGGTGACTTGATAAGGTGTGTTTGTGTCTGGGTGTGCTGATGTGGCACAAGCACAAAAATCCAGCCTCCCAGGAAGAAATGTGAATAATGTTTCATGTTTATTCAGTTCTTTATTTTCCATATTTTTATGATGTGGTGATGCATCATTAAGATATCTTTAAAATGCTGAAGACTGTCAGAAACAGCTAATATATACCCTGAAGGCATGACTCTGTCACCCAACAAGATGCTTGCTTGCTCTTCTGTCTCCAGAATGACATTATTTTAAAAATTTTAGATATAAATGTGGTATATAGATGAAGATTTGTAAAAACAAAAGTCATAAATAAATAAATTATTCCACTACTAAAATTAATGAGATGATAATGAATAATGGGTGATTTAAAAGTCTACTTCATAATGTATTCACCAAATCAGTATTACATTTGTTCCTAAAACAAACTAGAAATATCTCTTTAATATAGTCATCTATTTCCCTTCTGGTTTTCTGTTACTTTGAAGAGTGAAAATATCAGGCTGGGGCTGTAGCTCAGTGGTAGAGTGCTTGTCTAGCACGTGTGAGGCATTGGGTTCGATTCTTAGCACCGCATAAGAAACCAAACAAATAAAGGCATGCTGTCCATCTATAACTATATTTTTTTTTTAAAAGAGAGTGAAATTTACCTTACATATGTATATGACTGGCATGACCAATGTGATTCTACAACATGTACAATCAGAAAAATGAGAAATTATACCCCCCCCAAAAGAGTGAAAATATCAGTGAATAAACGCTCATAGCTTCATCAGCATGTCACTGTTGCCAGAACTTATTAAAGAGGAAATGCAGGCAAGCTCTCTCTGCCCTAGTTTCTTCACCTGTAAAATCTGGAATAATGCATCAAAAATATTAGTGTTTGGGCTGGGGTTGTAGCTCAGGGGTGGAGTGCTTGCTTCTAATGTGTGAGGCCCTGGGTTTGATCCTCAGTACCACATAAAAATAAATAAATAAAAATATATTTTAAAATATCTTTATTTTTATTAAAGATAAAACTAAAACAATTTTTTTTTTAAATTAGTGTATGATGTTCCATTTGTCTCACATGAACTTTGGTTTTTGAGGAGCTACATCATAACTCATTTCTTTTCAGGGCACCTCTAATCTCAACTTGTTCACATTATATCTACATTTTTTTCCTAGACAGATTTTTGGTATCAAATATGTAAATTGGTAAACTGTTCAGAGCATTTATCATTTGTACCATTATTCAGCAATCACAGTCTTACTGATTTATGGCACATCTTTTACTATCATCTAAGTTATTATTTTAATATTTCTCTTATATTGAAAATTAATGAACTTCAGTCCTTCCTTCTTCAGGGCAGGGCCTATGATGTTTTTAGTGACTCCCACACCACAACACAGTCTCCATATGTCCAGTGTGGTATTTCTTATGTCAATGGGTTGTAGGTTTCCACAACTATGGCATTATTGACATTTTGGACTGGATAATTCTTTGTTGTAAAGGGGACTGTTCTGTGCATGATAGTACATTTAGCAGCACCCTTGGCCTCAGAATCTCATATTCATATATGAGATTCCAGTAGCACCAAACTTCCTTATCTGTGTTGTGACAGACAAAATGTTTCAAGGCCTTGATTGTCAAATAGCTCTGTGGGGTGGGGATTTAGGCCTCATTGAGAACCAGTAGATGTCATGAAGAAGCAATGAGATTCAATATCTAATGAGAGTAGAGTTCCACAGAAACTTTACTTATTCCATTTAGAAATAAAATGAGTGTGCTTCTCATGGTCTGACTTTTTTGGAGTGCATGTGTCTTTCCTCTCTTTTCAGAGGATTAAACGGTTTTCATCTCAGTGCTTTCTCTAGTTCCTCTTTCTCTCTGGGTCACCTAAGTTTTTGTCATCAAGCTACATTTCATCCTGATTAAAACTCTATCACTTACATAAAGTTGTTCACTAGCAGCTATTATTAGAGAAAGGTTAGAAGAAGGAATAAAACCAATGTCTAGTAGTGTGAGTTAGATGATCTGTTCTCTCATTTATCTAATAACTAAGTTATGGCAGTTTTATTTTTGAAATATCTTTCAAGTCTTTTGATGCAATTCGATTCACATTGAATTGCCCTATTTCAGTCCACCATCATGTCTCACTGAGATGGCTGCCCTACTTACTGGTTCTGGTATTTCTAATGGGAGCAAATATCAGGTACACTCAAATGGGAAAGAAGAAGTGTCTTGGAGATGTATCTTAAAGATGCACTTGCTTAAATTTACATTTATATTGAAAATTAGAGATAAAAATTAGAGACATCAAAGAGTTTTTTTTTAGTAACAATACTAATCAAGAACATATAATTCTCCATATAGAAGGTTGTTAGTATTGCGATAATGCAGATAATAGTAGTGATAGCTTTATTTAGAAGGATAGTGGGAATGAGGGATTGTTGGGAATCAGTTACTAGTTAGTAGCACCATGATTACCCAGCCTTTCAACAGCTATTTGGATATCCACAATTCATCTTCTATTCTCTAAGTCTCACTTCTAAGGTTATAGAACATTTATGGTGGATTGCAGTTAGGAGGTCATTTTGTTAATGAGATACAAAGACTATCATCTATCTATGTGTGTGTATACATATACATATGTCTGTTTCTATGTATGTAAACACATGCAAGTACACTAACACACATGAGTGAAAGAAGATAGTATCACACAACCATAAATTTATTTTTGAATGCAAAAGACCTGTGGTACTCTCTAAATTGTTATTTTTTGAATTCTATATTTTGAAGAGCATTATTTTATGCAATTGATCATTTTGTAAATGAACTATGGTATCACTATTTTAAATAGAAATGCTTAAAATACACAGTTTTTATTAAAACATTTGACATTTTTCAAATTTCAAAAATATTCACTCATATATGGTTAGCATGGGTACCTACAAAAGGGATGCATTAATTGGTTGGCAGAGATATTTTTCTATTAAGATATGTTATTTCCTGGCCTTCTGGTCTTTTCACATCCTTAAAATCACTATGTGACTCCATCTATAATTTCCCTTTGTCTTTGGTCAACCCTCCAGGCTGTTTTAGCCCTGGTATTCCTGAAGCAGAACTTTGTATCACAGCTTGCTTACAGGTAGTTTATTCTGAAGAGATCCCAAGTAATAGCTCTAGGGACTGGAAATGATGAAGCAGGGGATGAGAGAAAATTAATCTAAGAGGGTTTTATCATCACTGTATGGGACTGGAGTTCAATCTTACTAGAGACCCTTGAGGAGCTGTGTGAGGCAAATCTCGGGGTGTTTATTCACTAGTTCCCTCTTTTCCCCTTTGGTCAAGAATTGCCCTTGTAGAGTTAGTTCCCTCCACCCTCACATTTGTGCATGGGTCAGAATGGCTTAGAAATTTCTAAGGGATTCCCATGAGATAGAAGCAGAGAAGTCCCAGGAATAAAATATCAGAGACATAAGAGGCATCTGAAGCAGCTATTGTCAGGTAACAAATGTGTGCAGATGGTTTACCTGTTACAAATGTGCAGATGGTTTTATAGCAATGACTGCGGTAATGAGTTGTGAGAATGTGAGATGGGGGTGCTATGGTCATCCATTACAGGTGCTTTAGCCATGGATGGATCATCTTCTTCACAATGTCAAAGAAGTAAACAAAGTGACCATTATCATTCAAGTTTGAAGTTGAGATTTGGATGACCATTGTTATTCATTTACTTTACTGTGTCTTGTTAAAGATCTTTAAAGAGAAAAAATTGATTATACTGTTTATCCACAGAATGAGTTTATAAATGTATGTAAATATATAACTTAATATGAAATGTTTATTAGGTTATCAGGGATGCAATAATCTGGCATTATTTGGAGATTTACTAAGTGAAATGTATTGTCCTGGGAACCTCCTTAACAGAAAAAAAAAAAAAATTGAAAAGAAGATGAAATTCTACTTTCAGTTAATTTGTAGTAGATTAGGAAAGACCATGTTCTTTCAATAATGATGTTACAATATTGGCTAAACTAAAGTCGTATTTTTCCTTAAAATGGTCAATGAGATGTGAATGCAAAAATGTTGAAACACACCAACAAAAGGGATGGCTCCTTCTTAGGTGAGAAAAGAGTGGAAGCTACTTTCACCTCTGGACATATTTATTGCATCTGGGTACTCAGACAGTTGGAAGAATGTGCTTGAAATGAACAGAGAAACTTCATTGGGAGAAGAAAAATCCAGGCCTTTATTAGTTGCACATGGACTGGCATGGTGGGTTGGCATTTGGAAGAGCTCTAGACATGGAGCAAATCTTTTCCACCCACCAATTCTCCCCCATAGGATTTGCCGACTAGATGGTGGCTTGGGAACCTGAGGACTGGATGGAAAGGAGAAGAGAAATCACAGGATCTTGCAATGCATCGATTAGTACTGCTTCCCTTGTATGACCAAACATGAGACATTCAAAAAAGCAGGACAATGAGACTCAGAATCAAGACAGAAAAGTCACTAATATAGATGTACTAGGGATCCAGATGTTGGATTTAGCAGACAAGGACTTTAAATAATAATTATAAATAGTTTAAAGAATTTAGAGGAAAAATATTTAGTGTGGATTCAAAAGATGGAGGATTACAGCAGAAAAATGGATATTGAAAAATAATCAAATGGAAATTATAGAAATGAAAAATATCATGTCTGAAAAAACAGAAGTTAACTCACTCTCTTGACCCACTGAGAGTCCCTGGAATATGGTATGTTTTCTGTTTTTCTCTATTTCAAATATTTGCACCAAAACTCCAATGCTTGAATTACAATGTCTTTTTATATGTGACCCCTTCTTACCTCTCTATGCCCTCACTCACACTTCTCACCCCAAAGGCAATGATCTGTCCTCACAAGAGTGTGTGGCATACCCTGGCTGGGACTGCGCAGGTCAGAGAGGGCCACGTGGCCCATGGTGTCAAAGGTTTACTTAGAAAAGTGCAATAGGGAAGTTCTCGCTCCAGGTGTCTAAAAGCACCTCTTTTTGCTCTCTCATGGTGTCAGTGACTTTTCTTTATCTGGAACTTGTTACCTATAGGCGTCGGATCGGATTCATGTTCCATGGAGTCCAAGAGTGAATGTGGCTAAAGCCCCCAGGTAAGCAAGCAAGCAGGGGTTTTATTGAAAAGGAAAGTGAGAGAAACATTCAGAACTCCTGGTGCAGCAGGACTGGTGGGCAAGACTGCTTGCTGTTTAAGTCTTACTATCCTCCTCCTTTTAAAGGCAAGTAAGGAGAAGTTGATAAACTCCTCTGGATTGGTTTTTGATTTTTCAGTTGTCCTGCAGTGGGGGCAGGTGGGATTATGTAGTCCTTTTTGGCAAGATGGAAACTTCTGCCCTTTTTGAGAAATAGGAAAGTCTTATAATAATAGCCTATTCAAATGGATGCCCTTGAGTTTGCCCTCTTGCTGACCTTTACTGTCCCTTCCCTACTCTCCATTGCCTAGTCTTTTCTATCTCAGACTTGTCACTCATTTTTTTTTTTTTTTTTTTTTTTTTGTGGTTACCGGGGATTGAACTCAGGGGCACTTGACCACTGGGTCACATCCCCAGCCCTTTTTTGTATTTTATTTAGAGACAGGGTCTCACTGAGTTGCTAAGTGCCTCGCCATTGCTGAGGCTGGCTTTGAACTCGTGATCCTCCTGCCTCAGCCTCCCAAAGTGCTGGGATTACAGGCATGCGCCACCGTGCCCGGCTCTTGTCACTCATCTTTACCTGGTCAACTCTTATTCGTATTTAGGGTAATTTATAAATTACTTCTTCCAGGAAATTTTTAATCTTTTAAGTCAGAATTAAATATTCCTTCTCCTTCCCTCTTCTTTCCTTTCTCCCTCCTTCATTCCTTTCCTTCCTTTTCCCTTCCTTTTTTCCTTCCTTCCTTCACCCCCCACCCCATTTTTCTCATGGTGCAGCTATATTTGCTGTGAATTAGCATTATCCATTAATGAAGGAACCCTAAGTTAGATCCATGGGTCTTTTTCTATATACCAAACTGTTAGTCAATATAATTTTTGTTGTTGTTGTTGAAAAACTTCTATGCAGTATTCTGTTATCCTAAGAAGTGGCACTAGAGAGAATGTAACTTAAAATTGTTTCCCTTATTGTCTAGGTTTGTATTTCTCCAAATTTTTTGCTTTGTTTTGCTATCAATGAAAAATATTTGAGTAAGCATACACCCTGCAATATGAAAGTAGTTGTTTATTCATTTATAACATGTACCCTGAAAGTTTAAGTAGTAAACTTTCCAAAAGTTTAATCACTAATTTTTGGAAAAATAATTATTAGAAGTTCTGATATGTTCTTCACATACCTCCATGATCCCTCTCACATTTTTTCTAGGGTGTGTGTACCCTACTTTGTAGCCCACTGGTTCCAATTGGTGAAAGTATACCAATTGGAATTACAATTACAATTCTGATTGGTATACTTTCACCACTGATAACTTAGTTGTGAATTTTTTGTCCAATGAATATGTGTCTAGGATGATGATTCCTATGTAATTTCCTGTTTTCATTTCAATGCTTTCTTAAATCTGTGGTGATATAATTTATCAGGTAATTCTAGAGTTGAGGTGAGATTACATAGGGGGTTTGAGGTTTCTTCAATAGAAACTCCTATTTTTTTTTTTTTATCATGGAGCAGTTAGAAATAGAAGAACATTTAAGCCGGGCGCGGTGGCGCACGCCTGTAATCCCAGCACTTTGGGAGGCTGAGGCAGGAGGATCGCGAGTTCAAAGCCAGCCTCAGCAATGGCGAGGCACTTAGCAACTCAGTGAGACCCTGTCTCTAAATAAAAATACAAAAAAGGGCTGGGGATTGACCCAGTGGACGAGTGCCCCTGAGTTCAATCCCTGGTTACCACAAAAAAAAAAAAAAAAAAAAAAAAAGAAAAAAGAAATAGAAGAACATTTAAAATGTTCATAACAATATTGTAGATCCTCTGCTCCCAGGAATACCATTAGGGGGTTGTAGCAACATATTACTCCACTTGATAGACACATACTTGTGGTTGGGAAGGATAGAAATATTCTAGCTTAATGATTTTCAGATTTGTAGCATCCACACTTAATAATTCTAAAGGAAAAAAAAGAGATACAAAAGCATAATTACTATAACATGTGTTTCAGATTTTAAGACAATTAGCTGGAGACCTCAAACTTTCCTGTCTCATTCAGTACACACAAGAAAAATAGTGCTTCATATTGGGTAAGCATTTCATACTTTACAAAGTACATAAATATTCATTGTTTCATTTCATGTTTATAACAATACTGTGACATAGCCAGGAATTTTTATCCCATTTTTTTCTACTTGAAAGAATTGATAAGGAGCAGATGAGATAAATAGATAAATGGCTTAAAGGTCATATAGCAAATCTGGGTGGAGCACAGCAACTCAGCTCTGAGTTTCACTTTCTTTAAATTTCTTTTTTTTGGGAGGTTGGCAGGACTTTAATGATTTATGCAATTCATTTACATATTTATGTAAATAAAAAATCTTAACATGCAAACCACTCCTTGTAACACAAGTGGAATAAATATTATCTGTAAGTCTGATGCCCCAGTTGATTCCCCATCAGGAGAATCACAGAACTGGAAGGAAACTTACACCATTCTTCCATGGATTCCCCTATGCTTGACATGACTGATGTACCTATTTTGTTCTTAAAACTCTTCTAGGATGAAAACTCCAAGTAGTTCTGCTTAATATTCTTGCTGTCTTTTATAATAATAGAATATAAAGTTAAATGTACCCATTTAGCAACATTTCTTCAATAGAATAGTGACACTATATGAAAAAATGGTGTGAAATTTAACAGGGAAAACTTACATTACTGAAAACTCAAGGCAGGCATTCTGACTGGCTTGTCTTAGAAAGGAGCTTCTTTAAGAAATTGCTAACTTATTAGCTCCCTCAAACACCTACAAGTGTCTGATCACTAGAAAAATTGTTATTTATAAGTATGCATTTAGAATTGCTTTAATTGTCTTCTTATCTTTAGTTATAATCTATCATTTTCTAGGGCACCACCCAGAATATTGATTTGCCTTATATATGTTTTCCTTCATTTAGTATATCAAATAATTCATATATTATGAATATATGTAGTGTACATCATATGTATTTGAATGATGGAATCTAGGGCCTTTTGCATACTAAGCAAGTGATTTACATTCTCCTTTCTTCAGCACTTATTGTAGGAATGACTTTTTTTTCTAAGTGCATAAAAAATGTGATCTGTCAACTCAGTTAATGAGCTTGTATTTATTATCCAGAGATTGTCACAGTGATAAAAATACAGTAAAAGCTGATATAGACATAGACATAAGAATTATGTTTAATGGAATGTCTGCTGGTAGATTGACCTGAGAAGGAGCTGAATTTCAGCAAAATCTTGAAAGATTGCCAGGATTTTCTTAAAAGTCAAAATTGATGAGCATCAACTTTAGGCCAAAGCATGAAAATGAGAAAGAGTGGGTGAGTCAGGTATAATAAGTCATTTTTCTCTTCTAAATTATATTTAAGCTTCTTAAAATAGGCCTAACTTTCCAAGTCTAGTTTTTTTAACCACAATTTCACAAAGTTCTTTTGTATTGTCCTTATAAACTATTCATTATGTAAAACATTACTAGTAATTCTCTAAGAGAAGAAAATATGAATTGTTCCTATTATGAAGAATTGCTACAAAAAAAACCCCAAGACTGTGTTCTTGTGCAAACCTGGGAACTATTCCCACTGACAGAAAATATTCACTGTATTTAATCCTCTTCTAGCAGCAAGTGCCACGACTTTTTGAACTTCCTGTTCATTGGTTATAAATATTGCCTTTAAATGTTTTCAGATATCATCCTGTAAGCTAAAACCATATGTTACATTTTACAAGTTATTTTTTTATATAGCACCATATTATTATGTTAAAGTTCTGCAATTATTTCTTTTGACAGGAGATTCTGAAATGGTTGAACACTATGTATTATGCTTCCTTTTGACAGAAACTATTTTTTTTTTATATCACAAACACATTTTCACTATTAAAAATGTAAAAGAAACCAGATTTATTGTCTGGATTTTATTGAAGGAAATGTGAAAACAACAGTTTTATAGTGTGCTGGTTCATGGGATAGATAGCACATTCCTGAGAGTTTGTGTTAGCCAGACACAATAGGGGTCTCAAAACATGGCAGAATCATTGTGTGGGCAGTGGGATACTCTAGAGATCTGAGAAGTGTTTTGCTGATTCTTCACTGGGGAAATTAGTGTCTGAAGAAGAGTTTTATGTCCTTCATTTGTTTTCTTTTTGGGTTTAGAAAACATTAAGGGAGAGGAAGTTGGGGGAATTGCAGAAAGACAGATAGATATTTCCTCCCTGTATTTTAACTGGAGCCATATAATGTTGGGCAAAAGATTTGAAAGCCCAGTCCAAGGAAGCATTTCCTCTTTATTTACTGTGTCGCTTATGCATAAGAAAGACCCTGAGATGGCATCTTATTTATCTCCCATGAACTGTGGTTAGTTAGTAGTATCTAACTTAACCTGATTGTGATATGGATTCAGCAGAAAGAATATTTCATCCTCAGTAAATGGTTTACTGTACCGGCTTTCTATAAACCCAGTTTATCCTCTTTGGGGTTCATCTGTGTTACTGTTTCACTCACTACATGACTAAATTGAAAATGTATGCTTGGGTAGAAAGGATGGTGAAGAGAAGATGAAAACATCCTTTGATTCCATTTTCCAAACCTCAACCTGAAGGATGAAAAAAGCTTTGGTAATTGTGGTGTGCTTTCCCTTTGGACTGCAGTTTAGATCTGAAGAACAGTGTCTGCAACAGTTTCATGGTATTCATTTAGGGTGAGGGTGACCTTGTTTGTAGATGACTTCTGACATGTTCTATTTGACACTCCTTCCTCTGCCTAGCAATCTTCACCTGCCAAGAAAACTTTGCCTCCACACCAAAGAAGACCTTGCCTGTCAAGGGGATGACGGTCGGCAGCTGCTACTGAGACAAGTAGATTCTCTGCTTTGCAGAAGCTTGTCCAGCCCACTGATGACTAAGGACTGGCCTAAAAACAACCATGATTGGGCATGAGTTGATTATAGGAGTCTGATTTTGGGGGAATTCCAATGACTTTGAAGTTTTCCACAAGCATGGTTTTTCCTTTATTGGAGCAAGACAAGTCAAAAGATATGAGCAAGACCCATGTGATCAATAAGCAGAGAGCAAAACAGGTTAATGTGTAAAACATCCCTGGAAAAAAAGTGCTCTTTATCTTTTATAGCACAAAAAAAATTTTCCATTTGGCAAACTATGTTCCTTTAAAAATAGCATGAACTCATGGTATAAAATGAGAAAAGAGACAGGAAAGTATTCTAACATGGTTTTGGAAAGTTATGAATTGGATTTCATCTGTATGCTGAACCTGGAAAAAGTTGCTCTAGGATTTTTTAAAAAGTTTTTTCAAGTCATTGCAATGCTTTATCTTTACTTCTTACAAAAGTTAAATAAAGCTATGCCTTAATGGAATTTACATAAATTTTGGCAAGAAGTAGCATTTGATTACTCCACTTGATTATCTGCTTCTCAGAATATACTGGTTTTTGTCTTAGAATAATGTCATCACAAATACTTTAGTAACTTAAATCAACCCCCTTTTGTTATCTCTACAAGGATTTGTTTTTACTGTCTTTTTAAATTATTATGAAAGTAAATGTCAATAAAATTAAAAATCCATTTTAATATGGGAAATATCACACATAAACTAAAAGTAGAGAGAAGAGTAGAATGAATTTGTATCATCCACAATCAAAATTCTCCAACCTATTTTCATCTGTTCTTATCAGTCCCCTGCATATACTCTCTTGGATTATTTTGAAACAAGCACAAGACATAATATCATCTATTCTTCAGTTACCTGTGATCAAAGAATGTCTATTTTAAGATGTAACTACATTTTAATTGTACTGTATGATTATCACACTAAAATACTAATCAGATTTTTAAAAGTATCAGATATCCATTCCGTGTACAAATTTCTCTATTTGTCTTGTAGTTTTTAAACTTGTTTGTTTGAGTTAGTATTTTAGAAATGGTCCACCACACGCTGCATTTGTAGAAACATAATGTTTCTATATTCCCTAAGTCTTTTTTATCTTTTGCTTTGCTCTCTCTGTCTCTGTCTGTCTCTTTCTTTAGAGCTTATTTGTTGAAGACAGTGGGTAATTTTGTCCTCTGGAGTTTGCCACATCCTGGATAATGTTAATTTTATCCCTTTTGGGTCACGTAAGCTCTTCTGTCTCCTATAATTTCTGAAAATTTATAGTTATATCTAGAGGCTTGATCTGACTCAGGTTTGATTTACATCAGATGGTGTTGTCTACTTACATCAGGAGGCACAAAGATCTTTTTCTCTCTGGTTTTTAGCAGCCGTCAATGATCATTTATTAGACTCACTGAAGATGGGACTCTTCTAACACTATCAATTCTTCTTTATTTCTGGATACACACGAAAGTACCAAACAAAATTTCCAGTTGTTTGGATGTGAGGCAGCTAAGAAAAATGAGGAATCAATAGTGACTTTGAGAATTGGGCCAGAGCAATTTGAAGGATGGGGTCACTGAGATGGGAAAGATTTCAAATTTAGCAAGTTTTATGGAGATGGGAATAAAATCTGAAAGTTAGTTTTGGATTTAACTGGGTTTGATGATATCTGTAAAGGCATCTGAATCAGTCAAAGTTCAAGCTGAGCAGCAGACCTCCCCCCACACAAATTTCCCTATCAAATCCCTTCATAAATCTCTCTATCTTTATCCACATATACCAGATATAGTCAATATAAATACATGAATGGATTTTGTTAAGAGACTTGACCTTGTGCAATTGCAGGAGTTGTTTAAACAGTTTCCATAGTCTTCTGTCTTATACTGAAACTTGAAATCCATAGACAGACAGTTGGGAAGAGAAAGATGCAAAATGAGGAGGAGGGGGAGAGAAAGCAAGAACAGAATGTCCTAGAATACATATGCAATGTCAGTTCATGGTGCCTCTGACCTTGCTAGTGTAGTTCCCTTGAAGAATTCAGAGCTTTTATCAGACAGATAACACTTAGGCCCAGCTAAAAGATATGCTAAGAGCAAGTGGAGCAATTGCATATCTCGCCTCTGCCTTATGCCAATGAGGAGAAGTAGCAGGCAAGTGAAAATGAGTAAGAATTTCCAAATAGCTGCAGCTTCTTCACTTTTGCTTGCAAATCTCTTACAAGACTCTATTTCACAGTTTAACCAGAAAAAAACAAACAAACAAAAAAAAAAACAGCGTACAAGTAAGGAATTCTGGGAAATGTAGATTAAATCTCATGAACTCATTGATACATGAAAAACCACCACGACATCCAAACAGATGTTGAATAGCTGATTGGGTACATATGTAAATCTGGTGTCTGGGAAAAATAAATGTGAAAGTTGTTAATAATAGAGATTTTTCTTAAAGCTCCAACTGAATGCAATAACCAAGGGTATAAGAGTAGGCAGAGGAGTTAAGTTTTAAGGACTTAACTCTGGTACTCTCCAATCTCAGATTGAGGAAAAGAAATATAGTAAGTATAAGAAAAGTAGTAGAGGACGATGTCCTAGAAGCCTTATTTACAAAGCATACCAAGGTAGAAGCAGAGAATTACCTTCCAAGGAACTGGAGACTAATATTTAGACTTTTGCCCTAGCTTCTTAGGAATTGCTGCTGGTGATGTATTAGTTTGCTAGAACTTCCTATAGCAAAATACCACCAAATGTTCTGAGACCCTTACAGTTAGGACTTCAATATATGAATTTTGAGTTTCTAATTCTTCTATCTTTGTGAGATATCTTATGTCAGGGCTAAGGAAATCTACATGGATTGTTGAAAAACCTGTTAGGGAAGATCTGAGTGATTCAGCAGGGACTTCAGATAGATGCTGTGAGGGTATGTGGCAATTTTTCACCATAACTGCAGCTGGATTAGAAGCAGGCTAAGGGGGTGAATTTTGGGGGCACCCATAACATACCATATGTACTGGTGTCACTTTAATTTGTGATGACTAACTTGGCGTGGGCTCTTGCTGCCTGACAAAGTTGCCTAATATTTGTACATTTTCTTACCAAGTTATTTTTTCCCATCTCTGCTAAGCACCTATGCATGCTTAGAGAAAACCTTCTGTTTTCTCTTTTAATATCCAACACCTCCCTCCCCAGCTTTCATCCCAGTTTTTGAACTTGCTTCTAATTGCCCTAAGAAAATGGAAACAATTGGAAGAGCACTTTCATGAGACCTTTCCATCCATACTAGTCCTTGCTGTGATACCCAAACACCCACCTTCTCTCCTGCCATGTGCAGCCCAGCCACTCTCTCCCATCTCCTTTTGCCCAAAGACATGGCTTTAGTGTTTTACACCTTCTTACTCATTTCTTTGATGTAGTTTTCCTCTGACGATCCCATCAGCATAGAAACATGTTATTCCCATCCCATAGTCCTACTATCCCATTATTCTTTCTTTTCACAGCAGAATTTCTTGGGATAGTTATCTTCACTTCCTTTACCCAATTTCTCCCTGAGAGTTTCTTTTGATTCCTTGCCACTCAGTCTACCTGGAGTTACAAATCCATGAGTGCATGTTATTCAGTCCATGCTTGATGCCCACTCCCTACTTAACATATCTGCAGCACCTGACGTTACTCTCTCCCCTTCAACACCTTCCTAGCTTGGATTTCACATGACCATTCTCACCTGTTCTTCTGTCTGGGTGGCTGCTTGTCTCTGTTTCCATTGCTGGTTCTTCCTTAATTTCCCAAACATATCTTCAATCCAACTGTTCCAAATTTGAGATCTATATGTATATTTCCACTTGGACAATTATTAACAAACATCTCAAAGTTAACGTGTCCAAAATGGAGCTCTAGATCATTTCCCACTAAAACTCCCCTTTTGCAGTTTTTTTTCCCCCACTTCAATCATCCTAGTTTTCCACATCGGAAGGTTTAGAGTCATCTTTTAACTGTCATGTTCTCACACACCCTAATTCAATCCTTCAGAAAACACTGTGGTCAACTCCAGTATATCTAGAATCCAGCCACTTCTGACCACTTGCGTACTGCCATGCTTCCTGTGGTACAGTTAATTGCTGGATTATTGCATTAGAACCTTTTCGACCTCTCTGCTTTGGCATTCACCTATAGCTTATTGACAACAAAGAAGTTAGAATGATTTTGTTAAATACAGGTCGGATCCAATCTCACCACTGCTTGGTCTTTGAGTGGCTTCTCATATCACTTAGAATAAAAGCCAAGAAGCACTATTATGGCCTGGCTTTCAGTTCTTTTCCTGACCTCATCTCTTGCCATTCTCCTTTTATCTTACTCCACACTTTCTGTAATGGCATTCTTGTTTTTACTTAAACATGCCACTTACACCTGTGCCTCAGGTCCTTTGCATTTGTTCTTCAACTCCAGCAATTGTCTTTCCTTAGATAAGACAAGTACTTCCTTCAGGATCTTGCTCAAATTTCACCTTTCATGAAAGTCTTTCCTAAACTTCCTATTTAAAATGTCAAGTCCTTTTCGTAATATGTCTTATTTTTCTTTACTTCCTCTTTTTTTTAAAAATATTTTTTTTAGTTGTAGGTGGACACAATACTTTTATTTTATTTATGTGGTGCTGAGGATTGAACCCAGGGCCTCACACATGTGAGACGAGTGCTCTACTGCTGAGCCACAGCCACAGCCCCTTATTTTTCTTTTCTACTTAATATATTTTTAACTTTAATTTTTAAAGGCTAAGCCTCTTGGTGACCTTGGCTGAACCAGGTCATCTCCTTCTTACATGCAATTCTCAGGCAGAAAGTACACAAATGCAATATGCTAAAATAAGGAGGAAATGTCCAGAACAACTTATGCTGCGTCTTCCCAGAACATGATGATTTACAAAACTTGTCCACAGTAAGTCCAATTATACCAGGGTATAAAACCCAGGGTGATGTGCTGTGCTGTAATGTGAGGCCCAAACAGACAAGATTCTATCTGCTATGGGTAGCTTCTGGCTTACCATTGATCTGAGGTTTTTGTTTCTTGTTTTGCCTATTTGTGAGCAATAAAGTTGGTTTACTTGACCTGAGGTGTGAGTGTTCTATTTTACCAAATGCTATGGTTTAGATATGAGGTGTCCCCCAAAAGCTCACGTGTGGGACAATGCAAGAATTTTCAGAGGTGAAATGCTTATATCATAAGAGGTATAACCTAATAAGTGGATTAATCCACAATACAGATTTGCTGAGCAGTAACTGTAGGCAGGTAGGGTGTAACTGAAGGAAGTAGGCCGCTGGTAACTGGAGGTTATAACTTTAGGGTATGTATTTTGTTCTTGGTGAGTGGAGCTCTCTCTCTGCTTCCTGATTACCATGTCCTGAGCAGCTTTCCTCTACTCTGCCCTTCCTCCATGATGTTCTGTATCACCCTGTGAACAGAGCTATGTAGTTGGTCATCTATGAACTGAGATCTCTGAAACTGTGAGCCCTAAATAAACTTTTCCTTCTCTAAGCTGTTCTTGTCAGGTCTTTTGGTTGCAGTGATACAAAAGCTGACTAAAACACCCAACTAGACTAGGACCTTTGCAATTATCACTAACACAGTATATAATTTACTGATTTATATTGCTTACTTTTGGTTTCCTATTAGAGAGCAAACTCCAGAAGGGCGGGAGTATTTTGTCTGTTTTTGTTACTTCTATAACCTCAGCACTTACTCCAATATCCTCAGGTAGTAAGTAATCAATACATACTTGATAACAATGAATGAAGATGAGTGGTAACCTACTACTGAGAGGTAGTGAAACAAGTTTGGATTTTGTAAAATGATAGTCATTGGTGACTTTGGAAAACACATGTAGAGTGGCATAGCAGGGAAAAATGCCTATTGGAATGGGTTGGGGAACAAAAGATCATGAGTCACCAACCTTTTGATTACATGTAGAGGAGAGAAGAGAAATCATTATAACCAAGTGGGTCTTGGTCAAGGAAGATAGTTATAGTAGGGCATGGTGCTATGCCACTGGGATATCCTCTCTCTATAGAAAGGGAGAAGCTAATGATACAAGAAGGAAAGGGTTAAAGTCTGTATAGGAAACAACAGACACATGTATCAAGGTTAGCCTTGGGTGGGACTAGGGGACTCCATCAGTTGTAAAAATGTAGAGAAAGGTATTTGGTACTGATGACAACAAAGTTGATAAGACAAAACATCTGATTTTTTTCCCTCAATTTTGAGGAAAATTAATGTCAACCAAGAGAGTAGAAAAAAATGGGGAAAAGTTCATTAAAGAACAGGCTAACCTAATAATGTTGTGAGGGCCCTCTGTTATTATGCCACAGGATGAATATTTGTGGAGTGCAATAAGCATCTTAGTTGAGGGTAAAATAACAGGGGAAGAGAGGCAAAGTATTTGTTGCAGAACTGTTATCTGGACTTAATTTCAATTTTCCATGTATGTCAGTTAAACTAGTTCTAGGCACCTACAATTATTTGAAGTTCTATGGTCCTATTTTTTTTTTTTTTAATTTCAGATCCTCCAAAGAAAAGTGGGTTAAGTTGGTCAAATATGCCTGCCATACCTAGTGCCTGTCCTCTAATCCCCGAATACCAAAAATAACCAGCAATCTTTCATGGTATTTTACTTTTATGTGTACAGATTTGGCATTGTATTGAGACTCAGACTCCTGGAGAAAATGGTAGGTAAACACAGAACAGAGAATAACACCTTGTCAACATGTGTTTTCAACAATTGCTTTAATTATTTCATTATTTTTTTTTTCATAATTTTAAAAGAAAACAAAAGCAATTTCAAGCCAAAGTCTTCAAAGTAATAGGGCATAATATATAAATACAAACAATCCAATTTTGTGTAGTTTTCTTTCCTTTCAAAAGTTTAATCTGTGGTGATTTCAAATAATTCATAGACTTGGTACACAGACATTGGGAGCCAGCATAATAAGGCATATTCATTAAAAATAATGAATGTTCATATTTTAGAATGGAAAATGAAACTTACACGATTCTACCCAAAGCCCTCTTATTTGAGTGATGTGCTAGTTTTGACACATTGGCTCACACGTCAAGTCAGTGTGCTCTCCTATTTCACTATTTATACTATGGTATGGAGGAAAAGCTCAAACAAGAAAAGAGATGTTCTTAATGACTTAATTAACACAAGCTCAGATAACTGGGAGACCAGGTAAATAAATTAAGACATTGGCTTTGAATTATGAGTACTGCTGGGGCACATTATATGACTTGGCAACATTTGGGGGTCAAATAATAGAACTGAGAGTTAAAATTTGTGGAATCATATTTTATTGTATGCTTTTATTCTGTGAAAGAAATACACAAATGAAAAAATGGGTACAAGAATCATTGTGTCATTGACAAAGGTGATAAGAGAAAGTGAATTATCAATGGTTAATTCTGGAAAAATGACCACAATCTCTTATCTACATTTTAAAAGTTGCTTTTCAGGTTTATGTTACCCACCATTCTTTTCTTCCTTTCCAGTTAATTACTTGGGTCTTCCAACCTGCCCTTGTTAGTGCCATTCTTTTTCTTTCTTGAGACATCTTGGTCCTAATTGGTTAAGAACTCCCATGTTTATGCAAACCCAAGGGCATATATCCTGCCTTGGAAAACATCAGATATATCTGACTTGCATTTCCCTGAGAAGTTATGACATTGACATCTTTTCATGTGGCTTGTTGGCTATTTCTATGTCTTTTTTGGAAAACGGATTCAAACCACCTCACATCTATTAGAATCACCTCATACCTCTTGCAAAGATGGTAATAAAAACAAAACTAAACTACATAAGCAATGGTGAGGATGTAGAGAAATTGCAACCCTTTTGGACTGCTGGTGGGAATGTAAAATGGTGCAACACCTATGAAAAACATAGCCTTAAAATGAATAAAATCCTGCCATACACAATAGCATGAATGAACCTTAATGACAACACCAGCTCTTTTCTTCCTACTCTAACCACTTTGTAGTGCCATGCATTAAGCTTATATTCACAACCCAAACTCCTCTTTCTCTTTTTTAGAATTTAATTTGGGAATTGCTGCTTTGATTTATTTTCTCACTACCTGACCTTAGGTCAGTCAGTTCTTGTACATGTAATCAGTTTTACTTTATTTTGAATCTTGAGAAGCAGAGTTTATTTTTAGTACCTTTCTTTCTTCATGTTTATTCACTCTTTATGGAAATGAGTTCATAACTCTCATGGAAATATTTATGTAGAGTGTAGGGGAGGTGATATGGGCCCAAATTTATATTTTTAGAATCAAAGTAGACCTACACATCAAATAATTTTTATCTCTGCATTAACTGGGATTAACTAATTTGGTTCATTTAGGCAATAATCTATTTCAAATATTCTGTGTCTAACTTATCAGAAATAAACATATAGTAGTAATCAAGGAGAAATAAGAAAATATGCACGTTGTTAAGTATCCTATAAAATGAAGGATATGATGATTTATCCTACTAGACAATGGATGGGAGCACAAATTGATGCAAATATGTCTGTATTTATACTAAACAGTGTGGCATTTAGTTCTTGCATGCTAATCACAAAATGTAATAGTCATTTATTATTTCTCATAAGTCAATAAGTCAACAGGAAGTTCAAGTCCTGACTATCCTCAGTCATATATCTCTGGGTAGCTATAGGTCAGGATGGGAGCTCGGTTGATCTTGGTCGGGCTCCTCACATGTCTGGAACTGGCTAACTGAAAGCTCATACTGGATAGCTTCTCTAGGATGAATGGGCTTTCCTCCCTATATACAGAAGGCAATAAAGGGCTTGTTCATGTGTGTTGGCAAGGATTTCAGGAGAGTGAGAGGAATCATGCGAGGCCTCCTGAGACTTGTGCTTGGAATTTGCAAAATTCCTCTGCTAAAATATATTTGCTAGACAATTTAAAAAATCCAACCCAAATTATTCACTGTTCTTTTCTCTCTTTCCCCTTTTCCTTCTTTCATCCCTTTCGTTCTTTCTTTGTATGTGCTGGGACTGGAACCTAGAGCCTCACCCATGCTACACAAGTGCTGTACCACTGAACTATACCCCAAACCCCCTAAGTTTTACCTTTCAATGACAGAAGCTGCATAATTACATTACAACAAAAGTTTGATTCATCTTTTGATGTTTGACAGAAGGCATATTTTAAGCCTCAGCCCTACCTCATTTCCCTCTACTGCACATCTGGGAATGCTGGTAAGAAAGCCAGCTTTCTCTTTTGAAGGCAGGGAAACTCAAACCACAGAAAACCCTATCTATGCAGTCATCTTTACTCAGTTCTACTCCTAACCATCATTAACAGACCTGGATCAGTTTTCTTTCCTTAATCTCTCAAGGTACCTTTGGATCGTCATAGGAAACAAAGTTTTATTATATAAGTAATAAATATTTTCATACCTTCTTCGTGTGTGTCTGTGGTATTATCAATCTTGATACCAAAATCAAAATTTGGAGTCCATCTGGCATAGCATAAAAGTGTGGATACAGGGTAATGGATACAAGCAATGTCATCTGTAATCTCAAACAGTCAGTATTTCTGGTTATATTAGTCACAAAACCCTTCAAATTTCAGTAGTTTATAAATCAACCGAATAATAAGATAAAATCAAAAGATAAAAAGGTATATTCTTGCCTGCATTATGTGTTTTCTTTTTATTTATTTGCATGTGCGCTTCATTGTATTCCTATTGACTATGGTCACAGCTATGTCTACCAGTTAGATATCACCATAGCAGCCTGTTAGGTGCTAAACTCCACATAACTCTGGTGTGTGAATCCTTTTCCTTCTGGAACCTTAGCTAGTGGAACAGCCCTTAGCTGGGATTGGCAATTGTAATGTCAGAAGGAAAGGAAAAAAGAGCCAGGGAGAAACCACAATCGTTCTTTTTTTTAAAAAACTATTTTTATTTGTTTACAAATAAAAATACATGGAGTATAACTTTCCATTCTTGTGGTTGTGTATGATGTGGAGTTATACAGGTCATGTATTCATATATGAATGTTGGAAAGTTATGTCTGATTTATTTTACTGTCTTTCCCATTCCCATCCTCCCTCCCTTCTCTTCATTCCCTTTTATCTAATCCAATGGACTTTATCTTCTCCTGCTTTATGAGTTAGCATCTGCGTATCAGAGAGAACATTTTCCCTTTGGTTGTTTGGGATTGGCTTATTTCACTTAGCAGGATAGTCTCCAGTTCCCACAATGGTTCTTAAAGCTTTTCCTTGGATGTGGTAGAATTCACACCTTCTCATATGTTAATGGCCAAGGCCAGTTGTTATGGTTTGGTTCTTTAATGTCATCCTCAAAAGCTCATGTTTTGAAAGCATGTTCATTAATACCATGAGGTTCAAAAGTGAGGTTTTTAGTCAATGATTAAATCATGGGGTTTATAACCTCACCGGTGGATTAAGGCATTGGATATATTAACAATTTAAATTGATTATTGAGTGAGAACTGTGAGCAGTTGGGATAGAGCTGGAAGAGGTGGGTCATTGGGGACATGATTTTGGGAATTATCTGTCTTCCCTCTCTTTCTGTTTTTGCTTCTTGGCTGCCAGGAACTAGGTATCTCTGCCACATCCTTGCACCATGATGTTCTGCTTCACCTCAGGCCCAGAGAGACAGAACTGACCGACTATGAACTGAGACCTCTGAAACCATGAGCCCCACATAAACTTTTCCTCTTCTAACTTGTTTATCAGTTGCTTTGGTCATTAAAATGAAAAACTGACTAACACAAAAAGTCATTTATCTAAACCCAATACCATTAGGACAAGAATAACTACTTCTTCTGATAAAGGCATAGTAAATCATGTGATGGCATGAATAATCCTCTTAATAGAATGAAGGAGGTGAATTGGGAAAAATGTCATAATCTACCCAGACTTTAATAAAATTGTAAAATGATTTATTTTTTCCTTAGTTTTTGGCCCAATAATTCTCTGTCTAGAAATTTAATAAAAGCAAACAAGATATTTGAAATTATGGAGCTATAAGGATTATCATTACAACTCTCTCTATATACAAGAGAAGCTCCTGTGAATAGAAAATTTGTTTATTTATTTTAATCCTTTATTATGATACATATTGTTTATTCATTGAAACAAACACCCAGTAATTTAGAAAGATGTTCACAATATTGCTGTGTGGCAAACATTTATTTAAGGAGTATATAAAAAAAAACAGTAGAGAACAATCATTTATATATTTATATATTGGGAAAATTAAAATACAAATATATCCATCACCTCATATTGTTATCATTTTTTCTGCTGAGAACATTGTTAACATTTGTCACCTTATTGTGCAATAGAATATTAGAATTTATCCCTCCTATCAAACTATATCTTGGTATATTGACCAACTTGTCTTCCCCTGACCCCCGCCCCAACACACACATTCCTTTCTACTCTCCTCAGCCTCTGGGAGCTACTGCTCTACTCTTCATATTTAATTTTTAAAAAAATTTAATTAATTAGTTTATTTATTTGTGGTTTTGTAGTTGTTGATGGACAGCATGACTTTATTTTATTTGTTTATTTTTTTGTAGTACTAAAGTTCGAACCCAGTGCCTCATACATGCCAGGCAAGTGCTCTGCCACTGAGCTACCACACCAGCCAGCTGATTGGTTTGAACATAAGATAATTGGTACAGAATTGGGTTGCATTAAGATCAAAACCTATCAAATTGATATTTTTAAGATCAAATTTTTTTGATTCTCTAATGACTCTAATTTTTAAGACAAATGTGTCCACTTAGAATGAGAGGAGTATAAAAGGCATAATTTTAATTCGTCTGTCAATGGTGATCTTATAAAAAATAAATGTAAATGAAGAAACGAAGAAAATTCTTCATGTTCTCTTTATTTTTGATTGCTTTTATCTTATGAAGATCAGTTTATTCTGTGAAGTGATAGGGGGAAGTCTGTTGTTATTTGTTGTGCTTTCATTTAAGCCTTAAAGGTTTTTTCATACAAAACCTTACGTGGGAGTGGAGTTTACTATATAGAGCTGCCGTAGCTGGAGCAGTGGTATAGGAAAGGGATTTGGATGGCTGTCCATCTGACATTCTTGATTCATTTCTATCTGTTTTCACTGATGCAACTTCAAATATCTCCTGGACTCCAGGAGAATCTGATTTGAACCACTGACTTCAAATATAAAACAACACAGCTTTGCTCTTAGAAGTAAATCCATATATCATACCGCCTACTACCAACACTTAAAAATAGCTCTGCTAAAGCACACCACAAGCTTATAAGCTGTGGCCAGCTTATAGAAGTTTACAATTTCTATCAAGAAAATGTTTGAATTTCAACATTTCCTTTAAAATGGCTGTGCTATCACATTTTCATAGGGAACATCTGTTGGAGTTAAAATTAACATGGTATTACCTGTAATTAAGGCCACAAAAGATTTATTCAGGCTCTTCACACAGGGTTCAGCATGCTGCACACACTGGCCTCTTATTTGAATGTGAGAAAGGGTAATCTACAGCTTGGTAATATGGAACCAAAGGTTGTGGAGTAAAGGTAACATGAGGAATAGAAGACATAAAATTTTATGTATGGAAAGAGGCAAATTATCCAGAGTTTTAAGTCTTGGCCAAACAAAGAAAGCTTTGAGACTTGCATGAAGCAGTTCACATTTGGAACTAAGCTGTCTTTAGGAAAGGACAGCAAGAGTGTAATTGAATTTCTCCCAGGTTTTGATCTTAATGCAACCCAATTCTGTACCAATTATCTTATGTTCAAACCAATCAGCTGGTAGGTGCATAGGGCCTTAATGTAATTTGTGGGGTGCAGTCCAAAATGAAAACGTGAGGCTCCTTGTTCAAAAAGCAGGGAAAATCTCCTGCTAAAAGTACTAAAATATAAAGCTATTTCTTTCCTTTCATTCTTTTCTCTCTGAAATATCATGGTATTTTTATTTAATGTCATTTTTGCTAAAAAATTTTATAAAACATATATTCATCTGCATGAATTTTACCGCGCCCGGCTTGCATGAATTTTATTTTTTAATCTTTATCCTGTATGACAACAGTGTTAATACAAATGAAAGATGATTCAATTCTTATGTGAAATCACCAAAACTATATAGTTCCTATTTTGTAGCTCATGCAAACTTATGTATTTTGTTCCTGTCTGAATAGAAGAAATATTACCCAAAAGTAACTCAACTCTTTTTATATCACCTTTTCTATGTCCACCTTCTACCAATACTTTCTACTTTCAGCTCACTGTTGAGCAAGAAAGTTCTGAAAGGAGAAGTGACTGTGGTTGCCCGAACTTTCCCTTTCCTTCTCTATTATCACTCCCAGGATCAGTGTTTGGTTAATGTGGGGAAGTAAGATGAGTATGAGAAGATGCAGTAGGGTGCCTTTGCCATGTCTTTTTCTGAGAACACTATTGCCTTCTTTCTTTATTGTAGAAGAGTTCTGGTTCAAATGGAGAGTGTGGGCTCTCTGGGCAGTTAACATCCTAGTTATTCATTTGTAAAGGAAAACATGCTTATACTCTCCTTAAATCTTGCTGAACTCACACATCATGGGTCCACTGGAAATCTCTGCCCAGTGGCATCTTGTAAATGGCAAAGAGGGCTAAGTAATGATTACCTAAGTAATGATAATTACTTCTGTTGTTTGTTCACAAAATTTACCCACTGGGGGGTGGCCATGTCCTCATATACTTGTCATAGGTTTGCTCTGGCCTTCTGATTCTCTTTGCTTAGCATCACCTATACTGTGTCCAGTGTTTCTCATGCTGGTTGGCTTATTGGTCAAAGAAGAGAGTAGAATCAATGGGAGCAGAAGACACTTAGAGGGTGATAGATACAACTTCTCCAGAAATACCACTTCCTACCCTTCCACCTCCTGTTTTTGTTTTTTCTTTTGTGAATCTTACCACTTAGTTATATCTATATCTTTCCATCCTGTTTAGAGATCTTCTGTTGCCTACCTGTAGTTACCACTCAGTTCATTCTGAGTATTAAAGTCCTTACTCACATCATGGTTTAGAAATGAGGTGTCCCACAAAAGCTTATGTGCGACACAGTGCAGGAATTTTCCAAGGTGAAATGATTAGATTATGAGAGCTATAACATGATCAGTGTATTAATCCAATGATATTGATTCAATAGGTGGTACCTGTAAGCAGATAGAGTGTGGTTGGAGGAAATAGATCATGAGGGGTGTGACTTTGGGGTTTATATTTTGTCCCTGGTGAATGGAGCTTTCTTTCTACTTCCTGATTGCTATGTCCTTTACTCCACCATGCCTTTCTGCCATGATGTTCTGCCTCATCTCAGGTCCAGAGCTATGGAATTGGTGGGTGATGAACTGAATCTCTCAAACCATGAGACAAAATAAACTTTTCCTCCTTTATAATTGTTCTTGTCAGGTCTTTTGGTCACAGCATTGCAAAATCTGAAGAAAATAACTGCTTAGGTTGTAACTCTCAAAATTCAATCATTTCACTTCCTGCATTATCACAGGAGCTTTTGGGGGATACCACATATCCAAACCATAATAGTCACAAGTAGAAAAATTATCCTAGATTATTTGGGTGGTTTCAAAATAATCACAAGTGTCCTTATCTAAGGAAAATAGGAGAATCAGAATTAAAAATAGGGCAGTTAAGGATGGAAGCAAGAATTAGAGAAGATAGATGTTTTACTGCTGAATTTGATGAAGAAAGAAGGAGCCGTGAATCTAAAGATGTAGGCAGCCATTATAAGCTGGAAGGAAAAATGAAACTGATTCTCTCCTAGAGCCTCCAGAAAGGATCAGTCCTATTAACACCTAGATTTTAGCTCAGTGAAACTAAATTTGGACTTCTGACCTCCAGAACTATAAAATAATAAATTCATGTTGCTTTAAGCCCTTAAATTGGTGGGAAAATGTTATAGCAGCAATAGAAAACTGATGCACATCTTTTCTTAATACTTAGGGTAATGGAAACATTTCCCATCAACAGATTATTTATCTAATAAAATAAGTTTTAATACTGTGGTACTAACAGAAGAATTCTGATGCTGGCATAGAGTATCTGTAGAATGGTCCGAGATTCTACTTTTATTAATCTGGTCTAATGGAAGGACATGGATTAAGATCAATTTATCTGAAACATTTAACAACTGAAAAATATAGTTCATGAATTTATTAATGAATTTTCTTATTTATTAAAGTATAAGTTTATGGTATTCTACTACCTAATTTAAGCATATTTGATTATATGACTAAGAAGATATGACACAAAGAAGAACACAACTTCATGGATTTTATAATCTGTTAGTGAAATAAAATTAATGCACAAATAATTGCAACACGAGTCAAAATATAAGTGAAGTGAGGAGAGAAACAAAGTGATATTCTAGCTTAAGATAGGAAGCTAGATGAAAGAGTGGGAGGTCATCAGAGCAGTCACTCTGACACAGTCATTGCTTTTGTTGATGGTTAGAATAGGTAGAGCTGGAAGGAGCAGGGGGGGGGGGAAGGATGTTTCAGTTGAAAGAAGTAATGTGACCTTAATGATGGAAACAAACAGAACAAGTCTTAGCTGAGAAACCAGAATAAACTGGTTTATTTGGAATAGTATACTAAAAGGCCTGCCAGGAGGTAGTGTGGAAGGAGAGATAGTAGTTCAGAGTTTCAGAACACTCAATGTTGGGCTTAGACATTTTGGACTTGGGTCTACAGGCAAAGCAGTGTGTTTGCAGAGCCAAAGAGAATCATAGGTAGAGATTTTATAGAAGGGTGTTAAAAATGTGTGCCTAAAGAGTAGAAGCTCCACTCACCATGGGCAAAATATAGAGTCAAAAACCTGGATTTTTATCTCATGCCCCTAACTTGGATAAATCCCTTCTTGATTCATTCATATGTAAATTTGTTATTTTGAAATGATTTATTTATTATAGTTTAGTCATCTGTGACTGTGATATTGGGATATTTTGGGGTCATTTTCAGAGAGGTCATAGCTTTTTATTTTTTAATTTAATTGTTAGCTCATATTGATCGTACAAATTCATGTGCTTCCTTTTGACATTACCATGCATGCATCTAATGTGCTTTGATTTTTGTCCACCCTTCCTCCTTCCCATTACACTCTCTTACTACCTCTTACCCTCCCCCCAGTTCCCTTCCTATGCCCTAAAAACTCCACTTTCATGTTTTGGGGTCTTTTGTTTATTTGTTTAAAGATAAAATTATGAAAACAGCTGAGAGTACAAAGGCAGCAAATAAAGAAATTAAATTCAAGAGTACCAAGCGTAGAATATCATCAAGTACATAGATATATGAAAAGTACAGGAAATGGTACCAGAGAATGATATCAATGAGAAATAAGAGGCAAGAAGAAAACTCAAGGAAGTCATCAGAGAAGACAACATCAACAATGGCTAAGGACAAGGAAATTTGAGCTTGTTTGTGGGCTGAAACAAAGAAAAAAATCAAAATTACAAAACAATGTTGAAGAAAAGACTGAGGAAAGATTTCAAATGGGGAAATATTTTCTAAATAGATGGAGGAAAGAAAATTGAACTTATAATGGTGTAATTAGCCTTAGCAAGAAAGAAGTACTCTTGCTTTTTACAGGAGAAACAAAAAGGACAAGGGTGAGGATTCTGAGATGTCTGAGGGAGGAGCTTGAGAACTTAAAAAAAAGTTTTCAAGATTAATATAAAAAAATTCAATTTGTCACAGTCTTGACATGTGGAGGAGACTGAATTTTCTGAGTAAAAAATATTGAGTGATAGATGGTGTGGAGGATGAGAAAAACTGTTTTAGTCAGCTTTTCATGACTATGACCAAAATACCTGAAAAGAACCCTTAGAGGAGGAAAAGTTTATGTGGAGTTGTTCATGTTTTCAGAGGTTTTGATCTGTAGAAGGCCAACTCCATTGCTCTGGGCCCAAGGAGAGGCAGCAAATCATGGGGTATAGTTCCAGTGGAGGAAAGTTGCTTCACTCATGGTGGGATGAGAAAGCAGAGAGAGAGAGAGAGAGAGAGAGAGAGAGAGAGAGAGAGAGAGAGAGAGAGAGAGAGAGAGAGAGAGAGAGAGAGAGAGAGAGAGAGAGAGAGAGAGAGAGAGAGAGAGAAAAGGGGCTGCAGGAAGAACAATTCAGCCATACCCCACTTGCCTACAGTTACCACCCACTCAGTTCACTCAAACTAGGATGGACTGATTAGGTTACAGCGCTCATAAGTCAGTATTTTAACCTCTGAGTAGTCCATTAAAAGAAGCTTTTGGGGGGCTGGGATTGTGGCTCAGCGGTAGAGCGCTTGCCTAGCACGCGCGTGGCCAGGGTTCGATCCTCAGCACCATGTAAAAATAAAATGCATTGTGTACAACTAAAGCGCAAATAAATAAATATTAAAAAAAGAAGCTTTTGGAGGATACCTCACATCCAAACCATGACAAAAGCTAAACAATTATTGTTATAAATCAAGAAGAGAATTACCTAGGTGGAAATAAAAAAAAAAAAAAAAAAGAAAGAAAGAAAAAAAAACACAACAACAATAAAAACAAACAAAAAACTGTGGTTGCAATGAAGAATAATAAGGGAACATGTGCTTGATTAAATATTAAACTATATATCAAGATGCAATCATTACAGCATTATGGATTTACAACATGACTTGGCTGAGCAATAGTGGATCAAGATATGTAAATCCAAAAAAAATACATAGTGCAGAAGCAGATTTGAGTAAATAGGAAAAGTTAGCATGTAATTAAGATGACATTAATGATCAGGAGAAGGAAAGAATGTGCTTTTCAATGTATCATGTTGAATAACCTTGTACCACTGTGAAATTTTCACAATAGTTAAAAAAACAAGGCTAACCTTATAAAAGTAATGCACGGCAATCATTTTCTTATTCCATATGCCCAAATTGCATGTGACTGTTTCAAGCTGAAAAAAATGGGTCTCCTCACCCAAATTGGAATTAAAGGGCACTCTGGGTTTCCAAATTTTAGATGGCAGATTTTAGGACTTCTCAGCCTTTATAATTGCATAAGCCATTTCCTTATAGTAAATCTAATCTTACTTGTACATGTATATGTTGTTGGTTTTGTTTCTCTGGAGGCTATAGTCTGATACAGATTTTGGTGTGAAAATTATAAAAATGAAGGAAATGAAAGTAATGAATATTTTGATAATTCCTTAGGTGGCTAGTTCTCTATATGCATGAAAAGAAAGACCAAACTAAAGAAAAAAATTGATAGATTTGACTCTGTTTAAAAAATATTTTTGAAGGAAGAGAGAAGAGAGAGAAAAAACATCATGGAAAGGTGTTATCTTACCTGATAATACTAACTCCCTCTAGATGGTAGCATTTGGAGTCATTTTCATACTTTCCTACAGTTTTTAAAGAAAAGGAATTATTATGTGTAAGCTCGTTTCAAATTTTGATAACAATAAATTAAAAGGACTTATCATTTAGAAGTGTTTAGATTGTAAGAATTGGAGGTGAAGTGAGTCATTATATGGCACCGGTTTGGCTGTCTATGCATTAAAGTGGGAAAGCAGGTTAGGAAACACACTAAGTATTTGGGCTAAATTAAATGAGAAGGTGGAGAAGGGCTTCTCAGATACTGGTAAGACACTGATTGAAGGGATGATCTTTGGGCTTCAAAGCACCCTAGGAGGCAATGAAACGTTCAGAGACCTTAACTATGGAGACACAGGGAATGGGGGAGATACATCCTTGAGAGGACAAAAGACAGTGGATTCCTGGGCTTGAACTTGATGATGGGCTAAAGGAAATTCTAGCTGTGGATTTCCAAAGTGAAAAAATTCCGACTAATGGTCAGGCACAAATAATAGTGTTTCGTATAAGGAGTTAAAGTAGGTTGGCCAAATAAATGTCATTTCAATTGTTCAGCATGAGTAATTGTCACTCAGTATTTTCATGGCTAGAAAGTATTCTTTGAAGAAAAAAAACTAAAAATGCTCTTGAAAGTGTTAAGAATTGGAACACCGTGTTTTATATACATCTCAGTTCAATAAATTCAAGCGTCCTCAAGTTTCACATTGTACTATACTAACTCTATTTCTTATTTCTTAAATGACATTTAACATTCCTTCAGGATTTCTATCGGCCACATTACTTTGTCAGCAGAAACATCTGTGCACGGAAAAAGTTTTTCTTTTTAAGTTTTAAAGTTATGCTGTCTTGGCACACGTACAAAATATGTTAAATTGATTGGTTTTGATGTGATCAGCACTAGTGCCTGGATTAGTTGACTTCTATAGTTTGTATTAGTTGAAATATAGCTCTACGATTCAATAAAGGGTCCAATGAAAGAAATATGAAATGAATTATTGAAGTTGTTTATACAACTGCCACAGAGAGGAGTATAAATGAATCTTACAAAAATTAACAACCTTTCTCTGTTGATGGTTCACTGTCCCTGCCAGTCCCTCATAAAACTCCATTTTAATATCTTAGGGATCTTTATCTTCTGAAGTTGGCTTTCATTACATTTTATGTGGTTGTCTATTTACAATCCACTTTCAAATATTGTCCTCTGTTAAAGGCGAAAAGTCAGTCTTATTATCTTTTTAATGCACATAATGAAATTGAAGCTTGGCAAGGTTAACTGATGAGAACAAGGATACACAAAAATTATAAATTGTTATGTGCTTAGAGCTAAAAGTGCAATCTATGTTATTCCACAGACCACATTTCATTATGTACATGTAAATATAGCTTTTCTTACACAGTGCTAAAGAACATGTCAAAGGAATAAGCAATAGCCTTCTAAAAGCAAATAATTATTTTGATATAATCTCTTCAGTTTGATGAGGAGTAAATTCTAAATTTTAATATCAAATACTTTTCACTTGGAATTTTCCTCTTTGAAAAATATTTTTAGGATAATTAAGATCATACATCCTGCAAAATTTTGAAGCAGCTAATTTGAACAATATAGACAATGTTCTAAATTTCCTATTCAGGGTTTTCTATTAAAGTCCAAAAATAAATTTGAATCAAAGAAGATTTTCTATAGTTTGAAAATTTTCTCATACTTGAGACTAGTTAAATTCCACATGTAGTCTTTACGATATTGTTCAGTCTTACTTTTGAATGCAAATTATTTTCAATTTGTAGATCTGAACTGCAAAGAACACTGATGGGATTATGACAGTTAATTCACTGCTACAGGCTCAATTGATTCTCCTGAAATTCATATGTTGAGAACCCAACCCTCTGTACCCCAGAATGTAACCATATTTGGAGCTACGACCATCAAAGAAACAATTAAAGTTAAATGAGGTTGTAAGGGTGGGCCTGAATCCAATAGGACTGATGTCCTTATAAACAGAGAGACACAGGTTTTCATGTACACAGAAGAAAGGCCAAGTGGGGATGCAAGAAGACACCATTTGTAAGCTAAAAAGAGAGGCCTCAGGAAAAATCAAAATTGCCAGCACTGTGATCTTGGACTTCTAGAACTAAAGAAATAAATTGCTTTTGTTTAAGCTGATGTTGGACTTCTAGTCTCCAAAATTAAAGAAATAAATTGCTGTTGTCCAAGCTACCCAGCCTGTGGTATTTTGTTATGTCAACCCTAGCAGATGAATGGATTCGCTAAGAAGTGATGGCTTTCAGAATATGCTATAAGACTGAGTCTTCAAATTCTATAAAGGAATCTGTGCTCATGATGGTATTGCTCTAAGGGAAATAGAAGGTTATGCTTCCTAGATCTCCTCCCACAGAAGGCCTGTCTCACTGTTTTAGAGTGTTCAAGTGTTAGTGTAGGAATATCCAAAATTATTTTCCCCTTGCCCATGTGATTGTGAAAACAGGTAGGATAGCTCTCTGAGTGACTACATTTATACATAAACTCTTATTCTGTGAAACCACTGACATTGAGAAGGGGATGGGTGTCTGTTAACACAACATAACATAATTTATCCTTGTGTTAAAACTGTGTGCTAATTTGTTCAAAATATTACAAGTCACTAATATCTTCCTGCAATTAAGGAAAACAGAACAAAAAATGAGGTATTGGCCTGGGGATACATGACCAGAAAAAGAAAACAAACAAAACAAAACAAAAAAACAACCCCAAAACATCCCAATACTTTGTTTATGCAAATTGTTGCTGAATCCACAGATAATATGATCATTCTTCATCTCCATGGAACAAGGTTAAAAATATTTTATCCATATCAAGGGAAAGATATTTGGGTGATTAAAGGCCCAGAGCTGGCAAATGTGACTCTTCACTGTTTATAGAACAGGTTTGGCAAGATTCCGGAACATCATCACCATTTATAAAATCATAAAAACCCTCTATTCAGTATGAAACAAAGCCAAAGTTCATTTGCACAGTTTTGCTGCTGTAATTGAAACCACTTAGGGATGTTTATTGTTCTAAGACCAGAAACAATAAAGACAGCATAAACAAGAAATGGACCCAGTGTGATGCTATCGCATGAATCAAAGAAAAACAACGAAGTTTCTACATACACAGTTGAGCTCATTCTCTCCCTGACTGTGATTAACTTGCCAGCATGTCTTTTTATACTGTCTTTTTGAAACTGGTTATGAGGGAGGGGGCAAGTCCACAGCAGTTGTAAGGGTGGCTCTGTTTTCGTATGTTTCTCTTACTCTCCTTCTTTTTAATTTATATATTATAACATAAATCTGATTAGGGAAAAAAGGAAGCTAATATTTTAATGCAGATGATCATTCCATGCATTGTGGAGAAAAGACAAAACTCCTCTTCAGTATTAAAAAAAATAGTTATGTTAAGGAATTTAATGTGCCTTACATGAAGATAATATGTATTAAGCATATACAACAATGGAGACCAAAGATTAAAATAAAAGAAATGGATTCCCAAATACCAAAAACTATTAGAAGACACTAGCAAACTGGAACAGGGCAAGTGAGTTGAGAAGGTAACAGAAGGCAGCTGGGTGTTTTTAGTCATCTTAACAATAAACACACCAGCCATTCCTTGTGCTTTGATTTCTGTTTGTGATGTAGATTTTCAGACTCAACCCCATTGATACATGTGCATGAGATTTAGTAAGAGAAACAAGATGGCAAGAGAAGATTATGAAAGGTGTCCAACAAGGCACATAGAAGTCACTGAACTGCTCCTTGAATGCAGCCATTAGTGAAGTTCATCAATAGCCAGACATTATCTTCAGTTAGACTTGAGAGAGACAAGGGTTTTATTAGCTAGACTTCAGAAGGAACAGAAACCAGCTGTTGGAGATCCTGACCAAAGAAGCCACCCATAGTCACACAGCAGTGAAGGCCTAGGGGACAGTGAATGATAAGGGCTACTCCTCCTCTACATCTTGACCTTAAGTTGTTTTGGCTTGTTTTAGTTTGACATTTATAGAGTACGGTTAGGAAATTAACAAAATCCTGAATTTAGAACTGGGTTTACCTGAAAGAGAATATTTTATTATGGAACATAGTAAGATAATTATTTGCATTATTGTCATTATTATGTAATTTCCCCCTGATACCTAGTGGAAGACTTGTTCATGGATTATGTAAATAGAAGCAACAACAAACTTGTGCAAAAAGTTTATTACACACATCATTACCACTCCTCCTGTAAGTATTTTTTGCTATCTGTTATACACAAGACACTGGACTGATCACTTTATTCATCAGTGATATTCACTAAGAAGTTTTCGTTATTTTTTTAGTACGCAATTTATTATGGCTGTAAATTGAATTTTTACTGCTCTAATTATTGAAGTATAAACATTTAGAAAAGTTTGATTTAAGATTAAAGGTATAATTTGTCATCTCTATTTGGGAATATGCCCTATCTATGGAGGGCTTATCTCAATTCTTTGATTACTGTGTTCCTGTCAGAATACCAATTAGATCTCTGTTTCAATCTCCTACCACGTTAAGTCCACCACACTCATTTCAATGCCTATAATATTGTTTTGGTGAATAAATGAGCAAATATATGATTCTTAAAGACTATGTTCAGTTTGAAAAAGATTGCAAATATGATTCAATTTAGAACATATTCTCTGATTCAAAGCAATCTGTTTAAGAAATGAAAAAAATAGATCATAGATTGGTAAATTATAAGTGTGGGGAAATCGGGAAATGCAGATAAGAAAAAGTGTATGTAAACACCCAATTTCTGCTGTCACATAACTTCTAATTACTCTTTCTATGGCAATAAGAGATCCATAAATGATAGTTGATAATAGCTAAGACACAACTGTTCTTGTGAACACTTTTGAAGGGCAACCCTAGTAGCCAGAATCTCCCCATGATTCTGTAAAATGACAATGCATCAGCTACAGGCTGTTCAATTCATGTTTTGATTTGGGATTCAATAGTAAGAGCAGGAATGTATACTGAATTATATTGTCGCAACATAAAACATTTAAATGAACTCTCTTGAATATGACTTAACTTTTGGTTTTCTGTAAATGCTCATATCATGAAAAAGGGCAAAAACATCTCAAATTTACTCTCCAAAGACATTGTGGCACAGGGGTTAAGATGGAGGCCATAGAATCAGAAGGCTTGAGTTCCAGTCCTAGATCTGAAACTTACTAAGTGAACAAGTGCAGGCAAATGGCTTCATCTTTCAGAATTTCAATTTGCTCATTAGCAAAACTGTTGAAATACTTGGCTGTACCTCACAGAACTGTTGTGAGGATTAAATGTACTAATAAATGCTAAATGACTCAGCACCCTGATATTGGGTTTTCTAATCAACTTTGAGTTTGGAAACAATCTTGGAGGAGAAGGACTCAAAGAAGAGCCAAAGAAATCATTTTCTAAATAGAAGAAGTAATTTTATGAGGGAAAATGAAGGATATAAAATATACATCATCTAGGAAAAGGACAAGGGGAACATAAGTCTACCCATCTTTGAAAAATTTAGATAGCAAAGAGGATTATTTAATGAAGGAGTAAAACTAATTAATAAGACCAGATCTCTAGAGAAAAACATTTTGTTTAAACATTAGGAACACACAAAAATAGACACTTCTTAGTAATGAGGATGATGTGATTATTGGAAACCACCTAGGAAGGTGAGTGAAGTCCTGCTGATGAAAGCGTTTTAACAGCGCCGCCAGCAAGGCACTAAAATGTCACTGTCTTGTCCAGTATGAAGGGCCAAGAAGAGCAGTTTTCAGTGTCAAAACAAAGCCAGTTTTCCTTTCTCCTGTGTCAGTAAAGAGTCTGTCAGTAAGAGTTTCAGAGTTTTGTAATAGCTATGTTTTTAGGATCCAAATTTTTGATCATGGCAGGAATATAAATGCTTAAAGTATTTAAACATGAATATAATATAATCATATAACTTGGCAACTGTCATTTCCCAGTATTTCCCCTTGCCCTTCTTCCTCCCTCCTTCTGTCCTCTTTCCTCTACTCAACTAAAGACCCTTCAATTTTCATGAGATCCTCCCCCACATTTTCCTTTTATTTTTCCTCTCTAGCTTCTATGTAGAAGAGAACATATGACTCTTGACTTTCTGAGTTTGGTTTATTTCATTTAATATAATGTTCTTAAGTTCCACCCATTTTCTTGGAAATGACATAATTTCATTTTTCTTTATGGCTGAATAAAACTCTATTGTTTGTGTGTGTGTACATCTGTATCTATCTAGATATACATATATATTACATATATGTATATATATTACATTTTCTTTATCCATTCATCTATTTTTTAAATATATATTTTTTAATTATAGTTGGACATATACCTTTATTTTATTTATTTATTTTTACGTGGTGCTGAGGATCGAACCCCAAGGCGGTGCACATGCTAGGCGAGCGCTCTACTGCTGAGCCACAACCCCAGCCCTATCCATTTGTCTATTGATGGACACCAAGGCTGGTCCTGTTTTTTGGCTGTTACGAATTGTGCTAGTGTAAACCTGGGTATGTATGCATTGCTATAATATTCTGACTTAATATTGTAATAACCAGTTCCACTCTTATGCACAATTATAATGCAGCAATAAAAAATACAGAAAAAAAGAAAAAGAAAAAATAATAAACACGGTATCCTGCACCCAAAACAAATGTTTAAAGTAAAAAATTAAAGTGAAATGTGTTTTCTTCTAGAGAATATTATAGTAACTCCAATTTTATAGACAATAGGAAATCTAGATTATTGTTCTTCATTCCTAAGTGTTGTTTGTTCTCTTCCCTCTGGGCTACTTGGCATCCTGACTGATCCTCACCTTTGTTGGCTGGCCCTGGTCTGGCCTGGCCCACCCAAGTTTATGTTGAACCTGTGTAATGGAAGAGATCAAGCCTTCTTCCTGGAAACTTGCTCTATTTTATTTTGTTAGAGAGGTAAAGCTAAATAATCATACCATGTGAGAAAGATCAATTTGCAAGACCAGATATCCAAGTCAATATAGATGGTTTCTAGAAAACGAGAATAAGGAAAAATATATATCATCTCCAAAATACAATGCATCAATGCATTGTTACATCATTGCATTCGATGCATTAATACAATGCATCAAATACAATGCATCAATCAATCAGACAAAAAAGCAAAATAAAAATGAATAGTGGAATATAACTGAAAATAAAATAGAGCACACATTACTTGTAAAATTTTTTAAAAAGTACTTTGAGGTATCTATAAAAATTTACCTGTAATATCAGATAGAAAATATTTTACATTTTGTTTGCCTTTTCCCTAGATTAGACTATGTAGTGACTCCATTGAAGGCAATGTAAGCCAATGGTCAGTTTGGAATGATGAAAAGAAAGATCTAGAAGATGCTGTTCTTCAGGTGGTTTGGGTTGTGTAGTTAAATAATAATATCTTACGTACTACTTTTTCATTTTCAAATGATTTCACACATTCTCTCATTTAATTAGTTTTAATTTATCTTTTAAAGAGATCTTTCAGCAAGGGAGTTAGAATTCTTGGTTAAGAAATACATAGGCCACTTTGTTTCCACTTTGCTTTAATATACAAAGATTTCTGTGTGCAGACAATTAGCAAAATTTCCAGAGAAGATTAGCAATTCTATGAATCATGTTTCTTCCAGCACTTGTATTCCCAAAGCTCATTCTCCAAGTGTTTTAGCTCTTTGAAATTGGAGGACAAGAGTTGCTATTTTATATTTACAAATCTTGATTTTACACTGTAAGTCAGGGTCCTCAAATATTCATATGTATTAAAATATGATTAGAGCCAAAGCCCTAATTATACACTATGATTAATAAAAGCAATCCACTGTTTACAAAAACAAAATTACTGTTTCCAAAATTGACTTTGGTTATGCTGTGGCATTATGCATGAAAACAAAAACAAACCAAAATAACTGAATCTATCCCAGGTGGAATTAATCTTGGTAAATAAAAATGAGCCACTATTTTTAGTCATATTGATAACCGAAAGTGAGACATTAGTTATTTCACATTGTTTCAAGATAACAGCATGTATTTTAGATAGAATTTGAAACAATATATTTGCTAATTGGTTTTCCCTGCAACAATTTTTCCATGTTTGGCTTATAGCCATCTTACACATGAAAACTACAAAGCACTAAAAAGTGGTTGTATAACATTGGAATACTCTTTTTGCTCATATTCTAGAATTAACCTCTTAATTGTAGCACTTAAACAAAGGGATCTCTGGGAGCTAAAACTTCCTGTTGAACACAGGGCAGGAAACTTTATTGCAACAGCTTTTTAAAACAATGTCAAACCAGAATGGTTTTATTCTTTTTTCTCAAGCACTTCGTGTTATAATCCCTCTTAAGACCAACAATTTATAGCACAGATCTTGTCTCATTCTGCAGTAATTGAGGGCAGTGAAAGGTGCCATGGCAGGGAGAGATTGACTCCCACCATCTGGTCTGCAATGGGGGTCAGAGAAAATGTTATGAGGATGTGACACTTGGTCTGTGTCTTGAAGGAAGAGGGAGACTTATTTCTGCAGGAGGACCAAAAGGGAAAGGAGGGCTAGATGTACAGGTACACAGATGTGGGAAGAAGCCATGCTGGAAGTTCTCCATTGCCAAATAAGTCGTATCATGAGTTCTAGATTCAAGTCCAGGGTTCATATGGTGTATAGAAGTGTGCAGGTCTGCTGGGTCAGTGCGTCCTGGCAGAGGAACAGTTCATTGGAATTCAAAAGTTAATTCAAATAAATCTGGGTGTGTGTGTTTGTGGTTTTGTAGTGGCACTCCCTTCTCCACAGAAAATCTTAACTAAGCTTCTTCAAAAATCCTTACCATAATTGATTTTAGGACTATAAGCAAAAGAGTCTCTACAAAAGAGTTCAATGTAAGTAAACTTCCTATTTTCCTGTTGCTCTATTTTACTTGGCCACTAGCCTGGAAGAAATCAGCACTCCAGGAGCTGAACACCCCTTTACTAGTTTTTCACAAACATTTATCCAGTATAGTAGTTTGTTGAAGTGTGTTTACAAATGCAAAATATGATTTTAAAAAAAGGATAAATCCTTTAAACAAGGCCTCTGGTCTTGAGATGATGCTTCACAGAGATGTCTACATCTCTAAGATAAGAGAAGTTACCAGTTGGGCTCCATGGTAACAGCTGGCAGGGGGAGGAAAGGGGAGAAGAAGCTCTCCCTTCTCAGGTGTTGTCCTTGAAAGGTTAACTTGCCCAGAACAGTGAAAGAAAAAGCTGCTTTTATGTGAACTTCTGTAAACTGTGAACTTCTGATCCCCTCCCCTCACATGCTGTGTGTAAAATTCTGAAACTACCTCAATTCAGGGTTCACGGGATTAATTGATTACTGCGAAAGCTGTACCCTCTGGACCTAGCTGCAGCCAAATAGAACTATTTCCTGCTATCTTCAGTGCCTTGCCTCATCTGTCCCCTACAACAGTTTCTGTATTTATATTTATACAGGGATCCATTTGTTTTATCTATATCTATTAATTTCAGGTTAACATCATACATATGACGGAATTCATGTTATAGGAATTCATATTATATTCACAATCATATATTTTATGACGTTTATATATCTGCTGGGATTCAGGATATGCTAACCCAAATTATTTTAAGTTAAAGGGATTTGAGAAAACTGTAAAACCAGGAAGTTCTCTCCCTAACCTTCGCCCACTCTTTTTCCATGAAGGAGGCCATGAAGACCTTCATGTGAAAAGTGCCCCCCTGACCCTTGGAGGAAAGAAATCCTTATCTCTGAAGAAATGGGATCTGAACAAACAGGCCTTGCTAAGTTTTCCCAGCTAATTATGATTAGATAAAATAAAACTCTATGTCCAATCATACTTCTCCATGACCTTCTACTACTTCATCAAAACTCACATAAAAACACACACAGATCCACCTGCTTCTTCGGGTCTTCATTTCCTTATGAAGTCTCCTATGTCATATTAAACTTATATTAGTGAATTGTAGGTTTTTTCTGAGGTTAATATTTCTTTTTTATGGGGCCTCAACTATGAACCTAGTGATGGCCATGGAAAGACCTTTTCCTCTAGGTGTTGTACTAAGCACTGGAGACATGGAGAAGCATGAGAGAACTTCTCCCTCAAGAATGTTGCAGTCTACTGGCCACAAATGCATCTTGCTCACATCAAGTCTCTTGGTGTCTCTTGACAGGTTGAGTAGGAGCTTTCACAGAGCTAACACAACCAGAGCCAGTACAGAACCACATGACTTGTGAGAAATCAAACAGCAGATGTCTTATTCTGATGGCTGCCCAGTAGAGTGGGAGGGGGAATATAAACAAACCCTCTAGCTTCACTTGCTCTTAATGACTTAAAAATCTCTGGTTTTGGTCTGGGGTTGTGGCTCAGCAGTAGAGTGCTTGCCTAGCATATGCAAGGCCCTGGGTTTGATGCTCAGCCCCACATATAAATAAAATAAAGGTGTATTGTGTCCAACTATAACTAAAAATATTCTAAAAATCTTTAGTTTTGGAGCGCACACAGCTGGGCAATATGTTGTCAGAATGCTTCTAACTTTGCTGTAGATTAGATGTCTGATGTGTGGGTCATGATGACAACAGCTGCCTCAGTTACCTTTTAGGGACATGAAACTGAGAACACTGACTCTTCACGTGGGCCTAGGGATGCCCATGAGTGACTGGGATGAGATGAAAATGCTCCACATCTCTGTCTTCAGATTGTGTCTGTCTCCTTTGTCAGTTTAACCTTTGGGTCAGATTTCACTCAGCTCTGTGTGAGACATGTTGATCATCTGAGAAATGTTTTGCCCAAAGCTGTAATATAGGGTTAACTTTATCTAGACTTGCCTAGTCTCCATCTTCATCCCTTCAAGGCTAAAGACACCTACTAATTACCAAGACTGGAAGTACTAGCCCATGAAAGGAGTGAAAAGAGCTGAGACCAGAGTTCTCAGAAGATCCATTTCTATTCCCAGAAAAGACATGAATATTCTTCCCCTTCATTAGACTATCTTTTTCTCCCTTATTATTCCTAGCCTATAACCCCCTAATTCCTTGGAGGTGAGAAGCTGATTTGTGAGCAAAGCTCCATCTTGGGCCATTTATTAAAGCCTGTCTCCTCAACACTTGTCTCTCAAGAGTTTGGTTTTTCCTTGGGATGAGATTCTGAACCTGGGTCTAATTTCAATAACAGTGTCAACTTTTCACACAAAGAACAATTCATTAACACTTAGTAATTAATTTATTGAATAGCCACAAAGAAATTCCTTGAAACCTCATCTTTGCCTTTGTGCTTTTAATTTTCCTTTTAACCCAATGTAACTTCAACTCAAACTATTATGGCTCTTGCCCAGAACAGTGTGGTAGAAGAGAGATGTACTTGGGTTTAGGGGACCAGTGTCTGACTCTGATTCCACTGCTTTCTAGACATCTGCACATAAAATCACCAAACTCATTCCCCGTTAGTAAAAGCAACATCCTTATTCTCCACTACTTCATAGGATTGTTGTGAAGAATAAAATGGAAAGAAAAAAAAAAACCTGACTTATATAAAGCCTTGTGCAAATGGTAAAAAACATTATGTAGATATAATGAATTAGGATGGGGCTCAGAGTTGGGCGTCTGTTGCAGAGTGACAGTTCACTACAGTTACCACTTTCATTATGGTGCATAGACTTAAAAATGGAGCTAGAGAGCAACCTCTGGAGTTCCATCAGGTTGTTGAGAAAATAGCTGGCACTATCTGAATACCAAAGTATACAGATTATGAAGAAATACCATTATAATAAGTTATCTCTCTTCAGTATTTAGATAACACTTTGAGGGCCTTCTATTTTATTAACCTTCTCAGTGGATAAAGAATTGAGAATTACATTCCTGTATTATATGAGAAATTTCACTTTATCAATATCTGACACGACTTTAGAAAACGCTGATGGTTTTGAAACAGTTTGTTACTCAGTAAGTCTCTCATCACTTGAAAGCATTAGAGACCCTTATCAAATAAGAATTGATTAAACTTACAGCTTCCCAGAAAGGCTATTAATGCTGATTAATGAGTTTCTGGGAGATTAGAGTTAGGGAGTTTTGATATAAAACATGTACTAAAATTAGCAAAATGTCACATCAGGAATGAACAAAGAAAAAATGACATTCAAAACTTGCTATCTGATCACGTAGTCTTTACTTAGTGTGCAGCAATAGGAGGGGTGATACTTTTAAACCAGGATGATATTAAAATACCATTAATGTTGTTTAAAAACTAATTTTTTAGTGAGTATAGATATCTAATTTTATCCTTCAAGATGAAAAACTGTGTGGTTTGTCTTCAAATAGATTTAACTCTGTATTAAAAATGTCTATAATTGGCACTGGACTAAGAAAGCAGTGCCCCTAAACACTATATCTCCATGTGTTTCTGTATCTGACCTTCTATTGCCACTTTTGTGGGGAGGTGAGGAGATGGTGGGGTATGAACCCAGGGTCTCATCATGCTCAACATGCACTCTACCACTGAGTTATGCCCCTAGTCCATGTTGCCACCTTTTGAAAAAGCTACCAACCACTCAAACAGTCTAAGGTAAGATTTCCTAGATAATATCCTACTTAAAACAGTAGAATCAGATAAACAATTTCTCTGAATAGTAATGATTTTCAAAATTGTATTTTTTAAAAAATTTATTGGTGACTTTAGAAAAGAATCAGTAATTTTATATTGCCAAAACAGCAATGAATAAAATATTATATAATTAATTTAGGTTTTCATTTGGGCCATTTAGGAGAGTTTAACATTTTCTCCATTAAGTTCCTATAAATGTCTTGTTGGGTTATTCCCTAGATAGTTGGTAGTTCATTCTACTGATTTGAATGGTCATCTTATTATTTTTATATATATATATATTTTCTCACCCATTATTTTGTTGGTAAAGAGCAAGTTTTCATGCCAAACACAGCTCAGGAGGTTGAGACAGGAGGATCTCAAGTTCAAAGCCAGCCTCAGCAAAAGTGAGGTGCTAAGCAACTCAGGTGAAACCCTGTCTCTAAATAAAATACAAAATGGGGCTGGGGATGCAGCTCAGTGCAGTGGCTGAGGGCCCTGTGTTCAATCCCTGGTACCCCCCCCCCAAAAAAAAAGAGGGTTTCTCACAACTTTACAATTAACACTTTGGAATGGATAATTCTTTATTGTAGGAGGTTATCCAGTGCATTGTAGGATGTTTAGAAGCATCTCTGTTCTCTACCCACTAGATGCCAGTAGCTCCTTCCCTTTATACCCGCAACTATAATATCTAGAAGGTTTCTATGTATTGCCAAATGTCAGCTCATAGACAAAATCATCCCCATTTGGGAACTGCTGGTGTTGAAAATTGTTTATTTGTTTTGCAAGCTAATCTTATAGTTGACAAGCTTGATGGACATTCTTAATATTTCTAAGGGCTTGAGGATCCTTTTGGTTGTTTTATGCAAGAATTATTTATCATTTAATCCCATACCATAAGATTTTTTTCTTATTATGCCTTCATTGGGTATATTCTCATATTCTCTCTAGCACACAGTAGTAGCATTGAGCATTGAGCATTCTAATTGTGTACAGTAAAGGGAATTGCTGGAGTATCTCTATTATGATTGTCTGTATCAAAGCAGGGAAATTCTCTGCTTTCAGTTTTCTGTGAGTTTCTCTCTTTTTCTCAAAATCATAGATAGACCTTGAAAAAAATATATATGTATTTATCCAGAAGATTTTGTATTTCTCTCCTTTTTTTTCATCCTTATGGTTAAATTACATTGCATATGAGAGATTGTCACCCTTGCATTATTGGAAAAAATTTTTACATGATTATCACCATATTTCTCTTGTATATGCCTATATATCCCAATATCTAATTTGATAGATTTGAATTAGCTTTCATATATTATTCCATCTTTAGTTGAAATATCAAGATTATGCCATAACCATAAATGATTTGGCAAGTTTACTTTCCTACTTTCTCAAAGAGATTTATTAAATAGCAAGGATCTCTTTTACCCGTTTATTCTCCTTTTAATGCTTTCTGTCTGTTTAGTACTTGAACTCCTCAGCTATCTCTTATCACTCTCCTACCGTTTTCTTGGAATGACCTACCAAATTCAGGTTGAGAGGGAGAGAGATTACCTAGGCCGTAGTTGGTTCTTTTCCAGGCAATTTTAAGGTGCTTAGGAACACGTTCAGAGCAAAAATCTTCCAGCACAGCAAGATGGATCAACTCCTCACCTGCTTACCTAAGCACCTCTGGTGTCAAGAGATAACGTAGTAACAGCTGAATCAACTTTGTCAGATCTACTGATTTTTTCCTTAGTGATCACTCTTGGAAGTTCATGTCTTAGATGTGCCATACCCTTTTGGCATTTTATTTTATAAGCATTTTACTATATTTATTATTTTTGGTCTATTTCCTCAGATGATGAGCAGAAAAATTCTGAGTTCATGTCATGTCATAATTTGGCTCAAAAGTTTAATTTTTTATTTGATTATTGTGAGGAGAGACACTAATTAGATACAGTTGCTTAATCCCTGTTGGTCCTGACGTGTTTTTAGTTTTGTTTTGTTTTCTTCCTGTTATAGTGAAGCCAGAATTAGACAGGCAGTCAGTATAGATAGGTAAATCCAGTCAGGTCAGATCAAGAAGGACAATTTTGAGTGAGTCCAGGAAGTTGGAGACTGTCCTCTGAGGGATTAAAATGTTAATTCCTTCAGAGCCCTTCCTATACCCTTACCTGCCCTTGCTCCAACCTATTGCTAAGATAACTGTCTCAGGAATTGCCCCTCCCTACAGGGAGCTATAAGGTGTTAATTAATGTGTCCTGGGCTGCTCCATCCTGCCCTTCCCCCTTCAGCCCACCTTTTGGCCAGCCCACTGAGCCTTCCTGTGCCAAGTCACTTGTACAGGAAGGAGAAAGATAAGGGGAAGAGGGCAGGAGAACAAAGGAAGCCAGGATACCAGCTATGGCCCCCTTTTCCCTCCTGGGAGAAGCCTATGTTACCCCATTTTAAATAAACCCTACTTTATATAAGCATGGTGTGCTTCTCTAATGGTCAAAACTTCAACATGTGAGGAAGCAGGACTCATCACTGATAACTAGCGGTATCAACAGGACTGGATCAGGTTCATGTCCAGACCCAGCTGTTCTGTCTGAGCAGGAAAGATTCTCCCATTCTCCAGGAGTACAGCTGCTGTGCTCCTAAAATACAAGCTATTATGGCTTTTGGTTGTTTGCTGCTCCTAAATCAGGTAACCGAGCATATGACCTATGAAATGTTCTTTGTCATCTGATTTATTCTGTCACTACTTCTGTGTGGTGTGCTATTCTTTATTTCTTTTTCTCAGAATTCATTTCAGTATGGCACAATCCTAAATGTTTACTCTTCTTGTTGAATTTTGAATCTTGTCCTTTTGTAAAAGTTGATCTTACTGAATGAGTTTCATTAGTTTTGAAAATCTTGGCCTTGAGTGATAAATTGGAAAGGAAGGGTGAGTATGAGAAGGTGCATGATAGCAGTAAGATGTAACATCTAACCATGATGACCAATGGCAAGGGGAGAGACAAAAAAATGACAAAGACTTAAGGCATTTAGTAACCTGATCATTTATGCCAGGTTACTAAGCAACCTTCCAGGAGTATTAGAGCATCTCTGCACTAGAGCATGAAAATAACATGGTTTTATAGTGTTTATAATACTTCACAAGTATGAACTCAAAGAATGCCCTATATATTTCAACTACAAATGTGGGAAGTGCCTATTCATTTCACAAATATTTCACCTTAAAATAACTCTAATTAGATGTACTTGTAAATTTACAGATGATAGTTTCAGTTCTCTTAAAAACTATCTTGAATTCATTTTTAAATGAATGGTTAAAGATTATTATTCTACTTTTAACTGTCTCTGAAGTTGGCATTCTAAACATTTATTGCACCTCCTTTTGTAAGATATTTGTTATTTCAAACATTATTAAAAACCATTTAAAAACTTGTGTCGAGTATTTTCACTGAAAAATCCAATTTTTAAAATTAAAATACCAAAGGGAAAATGTCTCACTACCATGTAGAATCAAAATTTTTCTACAGGAGACTCTTGAAGATGTCCTAGTGAAGATGTCAGATCTAGTACACTTAGAGGCTAAGATTTAATTCTATTTAGCTACCTTTTTAATTTTTAGCAACTTTTAGAATAGCAAATGTGTCTCATTGGCATTATGAGAACCATTTCATCATTAGTTTTCTAAGATGTGTCATGAAGAATAAATTTGGATATTAGTTTTCACAGTTGAGAAAGCAGAAGGAAATGATCATTAGATGGCCAGGACAATTTATTTGTAAAGAATGAGTTTCTTACTCGTAATCTCTACATCTGCCATTCCAAGATATATAGAGTTTACCCCTATCATTCTGATTTCCACAAACAAGAGCTGTGAAGAGTGGTTGGATATAGAATTGAATAGCCCATGCTTTTCAAGTTCAACATCATCATGTGTTACTCTGAGTAGATGCCTCTTTTTGTGGTACATATGTTATGGCTAGCACCAACCCTGAACATGAACTTCACCGACTTTCTGGAATTCAGACATGGAAGACTTCTTGAATGTAAATGACTTTTTGTTCCTCTCGAATGCAGAGATATAACTGATAATACTGGTTCTAGATAGCATTTCTCAGGGTAGATTTCTTCTAATTACTATGTTTATTACATGGAAATTCATCCCAACTTGTCATGAACCTAATGTCTTCCCATGTTGACCTCCTTCAAATTGTTTTTCTCTCTCCCCTCAGAGACTGGGAATTCAATTATATGAAAGAAATTCCCATCTACTTAGTGTTTGTACTTTATTAGACTGTGTCCTTTTGTGTTCTTTAATGGGCTTCACAAAGCATATATTTTCCGTGTAGAAACGATTTTATATCACTTGATGGTTATGTAGGATGTGAGAAGAACATGCAAAAGGTACAGTCTACGTTGTCACTCTTCCTATGAGATGAAGTGACCAAATGTTTTCCTTTTCTGAAACTTTTCGTAGCTGAATAGAGGCAATTGTTGGATTTTCTTTGAACTTACTCTGTTCTCTACTCTCCTATTCACAGGAAAGTTCCAAGTATTCAAAAAGTAGTATGATTAAACCATGCTCAGTAAATGAGAAACTAAAAGACCTAGAGTAGAATAATATGTCATAATAAATATTCAGCAAGCAAGTAAATACTAAGATATTGGAAAGGAGGCCATGATCATGTGGCTTATTCTTCAAAGTCATCATAATCGCTACCCAATAAAATAGTGATACTCATGGACAAGAAGAAAAAATTTAATGTCTAGCAGTTTTTTAGAGACTTTTAGTGACATTGAGTCTTGTAGTGTTACAAGACTCTCAATTGCTCTACAAATGAAATGATGCTTTCCTTAAGTTCTGAGATTGTTCCTGCTTCAGCATTAATAATATTTTATGAAAAACTCCACAAAAAATTTAGGAACAATCATCTCTTGTCATCCTGTCTTCCAAAGTAACAGTAGTCCCAGAGCTTATATATAGAATGGGTCCAGGTGGCTGGAGGGTAGAAAAGCAAGGGATGTTTCTTGAAGCCACTTATATATAAGTAGATCATCGGTAGCTATGTCATTGGTTATAATTTTACAAATTATGTTAAATCTTCAAATATTATTTTTGTTTGGTACCAAATATTAAAACCAGAAGTGCTTAACCACTGAGCCACATACCCACCCACCCCTTTTTAAAATATATGTTTTATTTAAAGGCAGGGTCTCACTGAGTTGCTTAGGACCTTGCTAAATTGCTGAGGCTGGTTTTGAACTTGCACTCCTCCTGCGGCCTCCTGAGCCACTGGGATTACAGGCATGTACCACCACACCTAGCCAAATATTCTTTAATAAGTAGTACAAAATTTTACATAATATTCTAGACGTATTATGATCAGATGTGGTTACAATGGAAGTTGTAATTTTTTGAAGAAAGGGATGGACATAGTTGGATTCAGGCAGAACAGTCATAGTGTAGTTAATTGAAACTGTTTTTATTTCCTAGATAATAGAAAAACCTTAGGATATCTTAATTTTGTTGACTATATCCCCAAATCTAAAGGGACTAATTTTTATTTAATATTTAATTCTATTTTTAAACTTCAAGTTGACATCATCCTTATTTTATATAGTTATTGTTTCTCTTCTGAACTTTGAGGATATTTGGTTAAATCAGAGAAATTGATGATATTTTACAATTCTTACTGTAACAAAACTTGTTCAATTTAGTACTGTTCCACTGACCTGTTTTCCCTGTTACCTGTTGAGGAGGCTATTGTCAAATTAACTGCTGGTCTTTGAAAGAATATCTGTTTTCCTTTCTTTAACTGTTTTAAGATTGATCCCCTTTTCTTACTATGCTATGCTTAGGAGTTTGTTAGAGGCTGAATTGAGTTCCTCTAAAACATAAGAATTTCAAATCCACAAGAATCTTGGTAACATTCATCTTTGTAGCTTCATTTTTCTTTAAATTTTTTATTATTTGAATTTGTTATACACGTTTACAGAGTACATTTCATTTCATATTACATATAAAGAGCACAATTTTTTGAGTTGCTGGTTTAATATAAAGTATTTTTACAACAATTGTGTCTTCATACATGTATTTAGGGTAATCATGGATAACTCAGTCTGCCATTATTCCTAGTTTCATTTAATACCAACCTCTGCCATCCTTGCTATCATCTAGCTTCCTTTGCCATTTCTATGTTTCTATCAAGCTTTGCACTGTCCTTTGCACTGGCCCTTCTACTAGCCAATACTTCTCCTTGGAAATACATATTGACATATTTCTGCCTGGCTATTCATTTTGAATCATTCAAGCTTTGGACACCCCCATGCCTAAAAGGCTTTCCATGGTGAACCAACCAATATAGTTCATCATTTAAGAATAAATATCCTTTCTGATATCATCCTGTTCATTTTTCTTCCCATTATACTCTCAAGTGTGAACAGGGACCTTCTTGGCTATTGTAGTCCCCATTCCTAACCCGTGCCTAGATATTTGATGAACTGAATGGACTATCTCATCTGTAAACTTTCTGACAATGATACTTACATCTTAGAATTTCTATGAATATTAAATTAAATAATTTAACAATACACTTAAAATGACTGGTTTAGTTTAAGTGATTTCATTCAATATTAGGCATGATTATTGTTATTATTATTTAAAATTTTTTTTGTAGTTGTAGAAGGAAAGCTTGCCTTTATTTTATTTGTTTATTTTTGTATGCAGTCCTAGGCAAGTGCTCTTTTACTGAGCCCCAGCCCCAGCCCAGGCATAATTATTATTTGGCTAATTTATAGTATCCTACTTTATCATTATCTAGCTTAAAAGCTCAGATATTATGAATTTTGATATCTAAATATTCTACTATCATATATTCTGAATTTTGATAGGAAAGACCAAAATATAACAGAAGACATATTTCATCAATCTTTATCTATTGCTCAGTGGAATGAAGAATGTCTTCTTTGACTTTCACCATCATCTTCTTTGCCTACACAGAAATTTTAAGCAACTGATCTGAACAATACATTGGGATGACACTCAATCAATGTATGAAGGGAAATTTAGTATAAAGGAAAATACTCATCAGAGACCACAGTAATCCTGGTAGAAGTTGATTAGGTCATAGTATTTAATTGTTACTCTTTTACTACATTGATTCAATGATATTGAAGGCAGTACAAGTGAAGGCAGTATAAATGCAGCCCCCTTTATATGTTCTCTCTCTCTCATGTGTTTTTTTTAGTTTCTCTTACTAAGGTAGAGAAGTATATTTTACTACCTGTTGACTTTGGACAGACAACTTGCTTACTTTATTTAATTATTTGTCTATTTATTTATTTTGGTACTGGGGATTGAACTCAGGAGCACTCTCCTATGGAGCCATATCCACAGTCCTATTTTTGATCTTTCATTTTGAGATAGGATCTTGGAAAATTGGTTACCCTTGACTTGTAATCCTGATAGCTCAGACTCCCAGGTTTCTGGGATTATATGCATGTGCTACCATGCTTGGCTCATACGACTTGTTTTAAGCAACCAAGTGAGTTGGATGTCAGGATAGTGTGTTTGTTTCTATTTGCTCTTCAGTTTCTGCTACTGCCCTGAAAAGAAAACACAAGGTTATTACACTGGTCCAATAAGGATGGGGGGCATGTAGAGAAGAGTTGACTCCAAGACAACATGTAAACACTAGAGTAAGCCCAAATTATATCAGCAGGACTCCCCAGAATACCAGAGACAGGAATTCTTATTGCCATATGCCACTATAATATTGTGGTTGTTCTTTATGGTGAGTAATTTTGCCCATAAAAACTAATACAGCTCAACTTGATAAGCCAAATAGAAACCAGAGATTGTACTGAACATGTTGCCTCTCTTCTTGCTCTGTGTGGAATATCGAGACTATAGTTCAACTGCTGAGTAAATGAATAGCAAGTGGACTGAAGTGTAATTGATCCGTAGGCAAATACTAGTACTCAACTGTGTTAGTGACAAAATACCTGAGAAAAACAACTTAATGGAGGAAAGATTTACTTTGGTTTACAGATTCAGAGGTTTCTGCCTGTGGTTGGCCAGTTCCATTGCTTTGGGCCTGAAGTGAGGCAGAACAGGGAATTTATGGCTATGGGAGAGTTTGAACTGGACTTTTTTCGTTTAGCAGAGAGAACTGTTCATTCAAGTGCTGTGACCAGTCAAATGCTGTGGTCAGGAATGAAATGAAAATGTTCAAAATCTATGCAGAAATTATCTTAATGCATCTGGTTTAATCAACTTTTTGTCACTGTGACCAAAAAACCTTACAAGAACAATTTAGAGGATGAAAAGTTTATTTGGCTCTTGGTTTCAGAGGTTCAGTCCATGGTCAGCCAACTTTATAACTCTGGGGCTGAGGTCAGGCAGAATATAATGATGAAAAGGGCACAGTGGAGGAAAGCAGCTCAGTTCATAACAGCCAGGAAGGAGAGAGAGAGAGAGAGAGAGAGAGAGAGAGAGAGAGAGAGAGAGAGAGAGAGAGAAACAGTGACAAAATATAAACTCCAAAGGCACATCCCCAGTAATCTGCTTCCTCCTGCCACACATCCTACCTGCCTATGGTTACCACCCAGTTAATGAACTTAAGTGGATTAAATCTACCGATTACGTTACAGCTTTTATAATCTAATAATTTCACCATTGAACATTCTTGCATTGTTTTACACATAAGTTTTGGGGGAACACTTCATATGCAAACCATAGTAACACTCATTAATGTTTATTTTCTGATCATTTTGATTGATTTCCTTGTGCATAATCATTATAAATATATGTCATATTAATGAGTTTGTGTGCTACATTTAATAACAAAAGGATTAGGAATATAACCATGAATGATGCATACCTATTTCTTTCCTCCTGATACTTATTGCTTTCTTAACATTTTGAACAATGCCTAAATATGTTAATGTTAGAGGATGCTAAGTAAGAACTATATGGAAACACTGACTTTATTTGCAACTGTTATGCAAGTCTAAAATTAGTTCTAAAAAATTTATGGAATAAACTTATGAAATAAAAATTTATAAAGTACACATGCTAATTGTAACATGGTAAACTCAGTGTTTTTAGGAACATTTGATAAATGGGGAGAATTTGGGAGTCCTGGAGAGAAGGGGCATAATCAAATCCAGACCAAGGGACGAATATGTGGAATAGCCCTATGGTGGGAGACAGAGCTGGTGTAGTGGTGAAGATTAATGACATTCAGGAAGGCTGGAGGATCAGGAGTGAGAGGGGAATGAATTCCAGTCCATTTGGCCATCCCCATCATGGGTTCCTGTTCTCGTGACAACGTTTTTGGAAAATAAGAGCTGCTAATTCGTAACATGCAATTTTGGTCTGAGTTATTGATGCAAAGCAGATGCTCAAGGTTTACATTACACCTTACCCACTTCCCTTCTCGTATAGCCAAGCAACTAGATTTTGCCAAGAGAATATGAGTCTGTAGGAAATTGGAGCCATAAGAAGACCGAGTCTCTAAATTACCACATGAAAGATGCTCTCCTATCAACAAGGAACACTTGTATTAAACTTCTGCTTTGTTAAGCTACTCACATTTTGCTTTTACTTATTACAGTAGCTAAAGTTGACTTAACCAACAGAAATATTAACTTAAGATTCTGGGGTTTGGTCTTGAGGATCTTGATGTTTCCAGATCTTTAGACAATGCTTCTGTATGGAGCTTGGCTCTTACTCTTACAGGCCTGCTCTATCCTTTGTTTCAATTTAACAGTAATTTGTTGAGTATCAACTATAAGCCAGAAAGGTTACCCAGTAGAGTAGAAAGAGTATTTGGGATGGGATGATCAGCATTCAGGCCTTTTCATTTACTTCTGGTTGAGGGGTATTCAGTAGCATACTTAATTAGAACCTCAGTTTCTCTTGTTTTGTTGTGAATGAGAAGTCAAGTCGGTACAGTTCTTCAGGTCTCCAAATATTTCTATTTACATGATTTAATTTATTTCTTAAAAGAAATCATTTATTTGATATAAGTATTCTCACTCCTATCCACTTTCAATGCCAATAACACTAAGAAAGCTTAACTTGGTAATGTCAAGCAATTTTGCCACAGTCATAGGACTAATCGGTAATGTAGCCATCATCCTAATACAAATATTCTGACTTAAAATCCCATGGTCATTCCTCTTCGCATAACATCTTATCTCCTAAAAAAATGTGAGAAAGGTGTAGGCAAAAAGAGAAAAAAATACATGAAAACTGACTTGATTTTCATTATCTGTTTTCTTTTCTGGGTTTCTGACCTTCATTTTTCTTGACTTCCACCTCATGGTCATGTTCGAGATTATATTCAAAGTCAGAGTGTATTCAAGCCTCTTGATCTACCTAGAGTTTATAGGAAATGTAGTTGCAAGAAAGACAAGGAACAGAGTGACTGCTACATGGAGTTAGTTGTTCTAGTCTCATTGCTATTTCATGATCACAACTTAATGTTAAATAATTAGGGAAAAAAACCACAAAGGATGGTGTGGACTGAATGTTTATGTCTCCCCCAAACTCATATTTTGAAGTTCTAAATTCCAATGAGGTGATATTTGGATACAGAGTTTGGGGGAGGTAATTAGGTTTAAATGAGTTAACGAGAGTAGGGTTCCCATGATGCGATAGTGACCTTATAAGAAGGGGAAATGAATGGACCTTTTTCACTTGCTCACTTTTTTCCTTGTGAGGATACAGTGAGAAGCAGCTATCTACAAGCCACAAAGAGTGCCCTCTCTGAACCTGATCACACTGGCACCCTGACCACAGACTTTCAGACTTTATAGCTACTAGAAATAAATTTCTTTCTTTTATACTACACAGTTTACAGCATTTTGTTTTGACTGCTTAAGCCGAGACAGAGAGCAATAAACTTTTATATAAGCCTTATTATATTTTCCTCCTTTGCTTCTCAGCTAAACTTGAAGAATTGTATCACTTAATTCTGCTCCATTCAGTGGGTACACAACTGTAGACTGTTGCTTACCTCCTTTAAACCTTTAAAATTTCAAAAGAGTTACCAATAATCTTTGTACTAAAAATACTGAGAGTCTTCACTTAAGTCTTTTTTCACTTCTTATTTCCTTGGGATTTATTAGTGTTGACCAGTGGCTACAACTGGATTTTGTTGTAGAAAATGAAAAATATTATACATATTTTCTACTTAGCTTCATTGACCATTTTTTTCTGCTTTTGATTTTAATGTAAATATTCCCCCATAAGTCAAATTTTTCTCTTTTCTTGTTGAACTTCACACAAATCTCTGAATGATCTCAATCTTGTCCACAATTTTTACCCTTCTCAACATTTAGTTTGATAAATAGTTGATAATTTCCAAATACATATTCTCATTTCTAGACCTTGATTTTAAAAGCTGTACTAGCTATAGGCCATCTCCATCTCTGTCTCTCAGGAAACAAACTCAACATGTCTGAGATGGTTCTAAAGTATATTCTTCCCTTCAAGACTTGGAGCTTAGCTGCCTTTGAATATGGGCTGGATTTAGTAACTCACTGTAATGAATGGAATATAGAAGAAGGGATGGAGCAGAGCTTCTTGGGCTAGGTCATAACAGGCATGGCCACTTCTTGCTTGCCCTCCCTCAGATTGCCGAGCAAGCTAGTTGTCATGTTGTCAGGGCACAGCTCACAGGTCCCCGAAGGGAGGAACTGCAACCTCCTGCCCAAGCCACGTGGGTGAATTTGAAAGTAGGTTCTTCAGTTCCAGTGACGCCGTTTGAAGAAATTGAGAGAAGTTATGCAATGTCCTGAGGGTAAAGGGGTCTCTTCCTTTGATCCTATAAATATCTTCATATTTTGGGGAGAAAAATCTGTTTGAGGCAACAGTGAGGTGACCAAGATGGAATGATATGAACCATTGTACAAATAGTTCAGTTGGGGTGAACCCAACTACTATGTGTAACCTTAAAACTCTAATAAAAACAAAAAAAGAATCATTGTTTATAATAGTGTAAGCTTTAAATCCAAAGTGCATTCTTTCTTTTTTCAAGTATTGTCACATTCATCACACAACCATAATTCCTAGAAAGAATTATTATTTGATAATTAAAGCACACATGATTACAACTATTTGGGTTTAAGGCAGACCACAGTTATTTTCCCAAATGCTATAGACCCCGAAGCAACCCTAGACCAAATTAGCAAAGGCTGGTTCAGCAACTGTCCCTCAGAGTTGGGCTGACTGGTTGCTATTTGAACTACTAAGTGTTGGTCTAGATAATTGATAATAATCATCCTATTCCTTCTGGAATTAATGAAACTTGCCTAAGTTTGCATATTAGACTGCCCCAAGGCAAGGGAATACCTGTGTTTTGGGCATCTTTCTACAATTGTCTATTCCAGTACTTTCCTATAGATAGTTGTTGAATTTAATCCTAAGGTTATTAGAAAATAATGACATTTTCCCCAAAACTTGAATAAAATAAAAGAGAAAACACTTGACAATCTCTGGAATGGGTAGATACATAAGCCTGGTCCAGTCTTTGCCTAAATGTTATTGGTGGTTGATTGATGACACCTGGAACTGATGCCGCCTCATTTTTTTTCCCCCAAAAAGATTCTTTTTATCAGAGTTTGAGCTAATATGTTTTTCTATTTCAAAATCATATTTCACCTCTTCATCCAATTTTGTACAGATTTACCTTTTGGCTCTCATGTAAAGTAAAAGTCTTCGAAAGGTGCAGCACTATATTTAATAGCTATTGCTAGGCAGAGGCACTAATAGCATTACTGAAATCAAATTAATTGGCCAGAAGGGACTGAGCCTGGAAGCATTTTGGATTAAAAGTGTTCTCTTTGCTGCTGTCTGGAACAATATATTTCCAATAAAAACTGCTTTACATAAAAGTTCTGTTGCTATTCAGTCCTATAGAGATTTTTTTCCTCTTCTCACAAAACATCTAGAGTGTTTTTCCAATTAAAAACGAGTTGGGATTCTGTTTTATCTTCTTCCACATTAACTTCAGATATTTCCCATGATAAAATTAAAAAATAGCTCACGTGTTTTATGCATTGTGCTAGAAGCACCTTTATTTAAGTACATTATTAAGGTTTATAGGTTAGCCTGTACATATATCTTAATGTATGAGTTTGTAGCTGCTAGGGCATTTGTGAGATGGAAGAGAGCCTTTAAATAGCAAAGAAAGAAACAATCTTGGAGAAACATATGCTTGTTAAAATCTCCTTGAGTTCTATGACAGTGTCATTGGTTCAGAAAATGCACCACAGAAGGCGAATCTTCCCTTATGAAAGAATTGACACCTGAAATTAAGAGAAGATGTTTAAAGGATCACACACATATCTAGGGCTTGAAGCTTATAAATATGAGTATATTATTTCGATATATTTTGTCTGCATGAATTACAGTGAAGCCTTTGAATGTAGGAACTGAGAGACAAAAAAATGACTGTACAATAGATATTATAAGATGATGAGATAGAGGGTTCCTGCTTTGTTTTTTTAGACCAGGGATGGAAGAATTTCTTTAAGTCCTGCTGCATGCACATTGAGACATGCTTGAGTTCTCCTATTTTCCCTAATCCTTCTGAAGATGGCTAACATGGAAGTGTAGTTTTACTTTTTGTTCTTTTCAAACACAGGTTTGACATGTGATCCTAAAGAAATAAGGTAATGAGAAGGAAAATTGAAAAAAAGAAAGATGTTTAAAAGTTTTGCTTTTCTTTTCTCAAAAGTAGTTTGAGGCCGGGCGCGGTGGCGCACGCCTGTAATCCCAGCACTTTGGGAGGCTGAGGCAGGAGGATCGCGAGTTCAAAGCCAGCCTCAGCAATGGCGAGGCACTTAGCAACTCAGTGAGACCCTGTCTCTAAATAAAATACAAAAAAGGTCTGGGGATGTAACCCAGTGGTCGAGTGCCCCTGAGTTCAATCCCCGGTACCACAAAAAAAAAAAAAAAAAAAAAAAAAAAAAAGTAGTTTGAGGCTCTTCTTTCACTTCAGTCAATGGAAGTAGATTCTTAAAACCTAAAAGATGTCCAATGAAAACATTTAATGAAAATGACTAGAGTTGAGATTTCATTTTGACAGTTATAGAAATTTGTCATGGTGAAAATGACTGTTTAAAAAAAAAAAAAAAAAAAGACCTGGATAAGAGTTAAGGAAATGTAGTAAAAATAAGTGTGACATTGTTTATGTTTTTTTCTTAAAAGTCTTTTTGCTTTTAATCCTAGAAAGAAAAAGTTGGTTTAGGGAAGCTCATTATCACAATTCAAAATGTAGTTAAATTTTATGAACACTGGCTTCTTTTTAATAGATTTGTTGAAGTTGGATCAGGACTTGGGTTGAAGTTTAACTTCAGAATATTTCCCCAATATATTTTGGAAAACAATTGAAGCTAATAGAAAAATAGAAAAAACATATTACCTTTATCATATTACCTATATCCATATTACCTTTATGTTGAATCACCAATTGTTATGATTTTGCCATATTTTCTACATTCCTCTTAAAAATATTTTTTAAAAGTACATTGGTGATGAAAATTCATTTGATTTTAAATATCTTAGTTAACTTAGTGATATAATAACAATTGTATTCTCATACTGAAAAAATTTAACATTTATAAAATAATATCTCATATGCAATACCCAATTGGTGAGCTCAAAATGCCCCCTTTAACTGTTTTTATTTTCAGTTTAGGGATTGATAAATAATAAAATCGTTCACAAATTTCATGTTTCTTCATATTCTTACATTTTTGTTTTTCATAATTATGACTTTTTAAAAGCATCTGGAAACATGGTATTGAAACTAACACACAATTGGCTTTGTCCAATTACTTCCTTATGATTAGATTTAAGCTAAACATTTACTCAAGAACAATGCATAGATGACATTTTTAAATGAGAAGAGTAAGAGTCCAGTGTCTGTTTGTTTGTCTCTCTATTTCTCTCTCTCTCTCTCTCTTATTGCTGATAAGCTTGATTATTTGGTTTGTATAAGATCTCCCATATAAGGTTGCTGTTTTCCCCTTGGTATTTAATGTGTATTTTGATACTTTGAAATTATGTGAATTTCTGATCTACAACAAATTCTCAGTAGCTTTTACAACTATTGATAATTAAATCAAATAGGACATATAAATTTGAAAATGGTCATCTTAATTCTTTTAATTCTGTCATTCTACATCAATTAATTGCCATTATTCTACAAAGAAGCACTTTTAGTTTTCTTCCTTTCTAGTATAATTATAGTGTCTTGGATTATTTCTTATTCAGTACCTTAAAACTCATTATCATCATTATTCTTTTTGATATTTACATTAGCCTAAAATTAGCCAATAGTATGTGTTTCAGCTTGGTTCCCATGTCTTTTTTACATGGCTCCTTAGTACTTAATTCTTCAGTAATAGATGCGAATCTTTGTCATCCATATTCCTACTTTAATACCAAAATATATATTCCCATTATTCCAAAGTATGACAACACACAGCTGTCCACACATTCTGGGAATTGTCCTTGGCTAGAGATTGCTGCCTTGATCAAGGTCGAATCTCCTTTATGGGAAAAGTTGCCTGTGGGAAAGGTAGGAATTTACAAACAATGACTCCTTGGTGAAGGGATAGAAAATCCCTGCTCTCTCTTTTCAATCCAGGACAGCTCTGAAGAGTCTCTTGCCCACTTCAGAGCCCCCTTGAATTTAGCTATAGGTCATGGCCCAACTTCTACTCAAATTTGCTTTTGTTCACTTTTCCCACAATTGTTGACTCTGAGTGTTTTATTCCATCTGCATGTTATAATAGGTGTATATTAATTTCTTTCTTTTAAATTTTATTTAAAAATGATACATAGTAATTATCCATGTTTATAAGATATAGTGTGAAGTTTTTATGCATGAATACGGTTGGCCTTCAATATTCAGAAAGAGTTGGTTCCAGAACCCCTCTCAGATTCCAAAATCCACGATTACTCAAATCTCAGATATAAATTGGCATAGTATTTGCATATAAACTTTGAACATCCTCCCATATACTTTAAATCATGTCTATATTACTTATAGTGCTTAACACAATGTAAACATTATTAGTTGTTATACTATATTGTTCAGTGAATATGTCAGGAAAAAGTTTGTACATGTTCAGGACAGATGCATTTTTTTTTTTTTCTGAATATGTCTAATCTGAGTTTGGTTGACTCCACCAATCCAGAATCTGTAGACATGGAGGGCTGACTGCACATTGTATAATAATCAAGTCAAGGTAACTAACAATCTATTGCCTCAAACATTTATCATTTTTTTGTGGTGATAACATTCAAAATCCTATTTTATAACTATCTTGAGATATAGAATATATTATTTTTATTAGTTAAAAATCACTTCATTATGTAATAGAACACTGGAATGTATTCTTCCTATGTAACTGTGACTTTGTATTCCTTTCTTATCCCTCTCCATGCCTCACTTAGCATTCTCTCTAATTTCTGGTAACCAATATTTTATTATCTACTTCTATGATATCAACTTTTTCAGATTCTATATATGAGAAAGACCATTTTGTATTTGACTTCTCATGCCTGGCTTATTTCACTTACCATTCTCCAGGTTACATATTACCACCAATAACAGGATTTCTTTCCTTTTCTAATAGGTGAATGGTTTTGCATTGTGTGTATATACAACCTTTTCTTTATTTACTTATTTATTGATGGACATTTAAGTTGGTTTCATCCCAAGAGTATTTTGTAATGAACCCTCAATTTGTTAATTTTCATTTCAGTCTACTTCTTGCCAAACTATGCCTGACAGTTGGTCTAATAATGGTTTGAAAAAGAAAACGCTTCAATGAGATTCCAGAGCTTGATCACTCACTGCTCAGTGGGCAAGGAAGTAGAATATAGAGATCCCCTGGAAAAAGGTGGAAATTTTACAGCTCTTACATAGGTAAGCTGATCTACTAATGAAAGAAAATGCAATAGTGGGTTCAATGTTTTAAGTATGTAAGATACATGAGGAAAATGGTAATAATTAAAACAATGACATTGGATAGTGCTTATTGGGGGTGATTGGTCTTTTGGGAAGAGAGAATGAAAGGCTATAAAAAATTAATGGTTAATAAAAGGTTAAATATGAAAGCTAAAAGGACTCCTTCGCAATCATAAAAGATTTCTCACTTCCTAAGCCTGAGGACCTGAATGGGTAAGAACCCTGAGAACCAGCATCAGGAATTAAGAATAGCAGACTTCCAGAGAAAAAATTACATTCTCCAACTAGTTAGACTGCCTTGACAAGAGCAGGGCATTGACTCCAATGAACAGGAACAAAGATATCAGATGAGGATATCTGTTTGATGCACTTGAAAATCATGAATCTTCAGATTCCCTGGGCCTTCTGATTCTGCAGAAGTGCCTATCACTCCTTTAAGGGCAAGCACTTCGTTTGCTTGAAGTTGATGCAGAACCACTGTTTCATAAGACAATGCACATCCTCTACAGCATCTGTCTCTATTGCTTCTCTGGACAGTAGGATACTAAGTGGGTTAATATCATGATAGTGAAGGACTGGCCTATAAACACCTACTTCATGTTGGCTGGAAAAGCACAGAAAATACATGGACTGGGTATTGGGACTGGATTCTGAGGGCAGTGAATCAAGAGAAGTGGGATATAAGGCTGGATAAGGAAAAAGTTGTGGTGGTATTTTCTCGGGATATAGCATTTACCATGCTGTCAAGAACACCAATATTTGTGCAAATATGCCACTGGAATAGCTTTTGGAAGCTTGGAAAAACCATAGCCCACAAATGTTTAGAAAAGTTTTATTAGTTGATATATTCATTGTTTACTTTGGGAAATAATGAGACTGCATTGAATCCCTGCTTGGGATGCATTTGGGTAGAAAGAAGACAGGGTTTGGAGGCAATGTATTTGGAAGATGATAAAGAACCGCAGTAAATTTGTGAGATAAGGAAACTTTCCCTGGGAATTCTCATAAGTATTCAGATAGAGAAACAAGATTTCAACTGGATTTTCTTTGGCAGACATACGGAATATTCAGATACTTTAACTGAGAAAAAAAAAATTACCAAACACACAACTTTTCACCACTAGGGATAGAGACAGAAAATTAGGGAAATAGTTTGTGCCTATTTGTAAAACAGAAGTAGTGATTTCTGATTGAAATGTGATACAGAGAGGCAAGGTACATCTTCTTATCACATTCTTCTCCCAAAGAAAGGATATACTCTGTAAAATCCCTAGGGAACAGGGACTGAAAACTCTAGAGTAAATCCCATTCCTTTTCAATTTTACAAAGTTAAAACAATATTCTCTGTTACACATTTCAGTGATATAAATTTCCTGCCTCAATTGTATTAAAATTATTGTAGTATGACTTATGATTAAAGATAGTTTCTAGCATGTCATAGATAATCTGTAATAGAAACTCCTATTCATCAATTTAAATAATAAAGCATAAGAGACTCCTGTGTCTCAAGATTTTCCATTTCCCCTTCATAATAATACAGCATAATCCTGAGATTTTATTTATAAAATATACCCAGAAGTTCTTATGCTGCCATCTAACTGATGGAAATATTATGCTGCAGAAAATACTAAAATAATAAGAAAATATAAGAAACAAAGTTTTAAAATTTTTATCTAACAAATCAGAAAATTCTTCTAAAAAAATATATTTCCTCTATTAGTAGTCAGTGTTCAATGGATGTTTGTCTTTTCTAAAAACTCAGAGTAAAAATTCTAATCCTGAAAGTAATGGTTTTAGGATGTGGGGGTCCTTGGAAGTTAATTTGGTTATAAGAATAAAACATTAATGAATTTTTTTTGTTTGTTTTTAATGAAAAGACCCCATAGAACTTTACAGCCTTCTTTCCACCAGGCAAAGCTACAAAAAAATGTCAGTAGTTTGCAACCAGAACCCAACCATGTTGGTAGTCTGTTCTTGGGTTTCCTTAGAATTGTGGGATATAACCCACCCAGCCTTTGGTATTTTGTTTTATATATAAGACAGTATTTCTTATTATGATCAAGTCAAAGTTAACTTTGAAATGAAAAAAAAAAGGGCTTTGGTATAAATTTAATAGACATGAAGGAAAATAGGTAATTGATGGAAGAAAACAAGTAACGCTTAAAGATGTAGAGCAATGTAAGATCAAAAATTTTAATCGGAATTTCTATAATTCTCATGAGAGAAGGAGTTGCTTGGGATAAAGTGAAGGGGTTGCAAAACATGAAAGACTTTATTAGTATTTAGAATTTCAAAGTATTTATGGGGAGGGTTTGCTTTGACAATTAAGTTCAGACTAACACCTTCCAAGTATTCCAATCTATGGAAGAAACACAAAGGAAATTGAAAATAGTTTACATGAAGGAAGATGTACATAATGCTTATAGGTGTCACGAACTAGCCATGGGCTGTGTGTGTGAGCTATGTGCATTTGAGTGTATAAGGGCACTGGACTGAGTGTTGCTGCCTGATTGGGCTGTCCGACCTATGTGTGCCTTTTCTCTCATCTGCCTTAGATCCCACACAGCACCTGAGATGGGTGTGGCTTTCCAAGCTGTCAGTCAATCTGCTGACCACAAGACATCAGCTAGCAAGACTACACCCTCTGAAACCCAACCTCTTGCCTTATTTGAGTGGAATATTCTATGAATGGCTTCTCCCCAATGAATAGGGGGGGTGTCAAGGTGTGCTTGCTTCAAGGTATTCTCTCTCTCTTGCCTGTTGCCACCCTTGTTCTCCATGCCCTCCAGTGTGGGAGCTTGATTTTTGAGGCTGCAGAGCTGTCTTGAACCCCCAAAAAGGTATTTTCTGTGTTTATGTGTTTTTTTTCACTGCCGGTCCAATCTACCGGGAGGGACCCTGATTCCTGTCGCATATTGTGACATGTAAGTATATGTTCTGGAAATAATATATTTTGATCATTTTTAAAATTCTTATCTTTCATTGGAAGGCATCTGAGCTTCACTGAAAATTAAGAAAAAGCTGAGTGAGCGGTTGTGCATCTGTCTCATTGCCTGGCTGGATTAAACCAGGCACAATACCATAAGACTGCTGGCTCCAAGCCAGAATTTTTCAAGATTAAGGTTGACGGCTGATTTATATCCAGCCAAAATTTATTATCTCTAGAAACAATATGCACGTCTTCTCCAATTATGGAAATTCTACATGATCCTGGATATGGTACTTCATAGAAAGAACTGAATTCATTTGCTAATCATTACTCTGATGTAGTAAACTGATTTAGAAGGGAAGGGCTTCTTTACTGACTGAAAAGAAATTATAGTTAGGGAACTGATATCCTGTGTAAATGAAGAGAAACTTAAAATGCAAGGAATATGAATTATGGGGAAGGACAGGACAGTCCCCCCCCCCTCCCCCGAACACATACACAAACTCAAATATACCTTTCTGTAGGAGCCCTGTTTGGGGAGATGGCTTAAATTGCGGTTGACTATGGGCCATAAGGATTTGGGCATTGTCGCCTTCCGTCGTCTCACGGGACTTGGCCCGGGATCTCACGGGACTTGGCCGAGATTGCTGATCGGGTCAGCGCTATTTTGGTGGTGTGTGTGGCAAGTGTTAGTCGTTGTTAGAGCCAAAGAGAAAAGTTATCAGAATAAAAAGCTGTTTATTTCCAGTTTGCCTCTAAACTTCTTCCCGCGGCTTCGTTGCTCCAAGCGGCCATCGCTTCAGGCGACAACACCTTTCTCCCTCCTCTTCAGGCCAGTGTGGACAGTACCTGAAAAACAGGAACACAGGCCAACTTACAGCATCTGGGATCGGCTTACACATATTCAAAACAATTATTTTTTACCACCCTCAGGAATTAGAACCAAGAGGAAGAGAACAAATTTGGCTGTTAGTTTTTCCTCTTTTCCTTGAAAGTAGTGAAAGATTTAGATTTGTGGAAAACAGATTAATTCTGCAAGGGAGAAAGGGTGGCTAGAGTTTGGAATGAGTAGACATTGCAGGTGAAAGGGAAAGACAAGAAGGGATATAAAAAGGCTGATTTGACTTGAGCAGAGAATTCTCTATGGTAGTGAAAAATAAGGCCCTGCAAGGTTTGTGGGAACAGGTGACTGAGGACTGTGAATTCTGCCCAATAAAAAATAATCCAGGATCTCTAAACTATAAAAGAAGAGAGTGTCATTGTCAGAGTGGGATGCAGGGAACTTAATGTGGCAGTGCTGCGCAGGAAGGCTGAGGGGAGAGGCACTTGCAGGTGAGAGATTCCTGGGGGCAGGATAGGAGTCTGACAGGGAAAAATCACTCCCCAAAGCAGGAACTTAATCTGACACTGTTATTATCTCACTGTTTCACTTCTTCATTCTTTCTTACATATTTTATCCCACTTTTCCATGTTCCTTTCCTATCTGCTATCCTTATGTTTGAATTTAAAACTGTTGCTCTGTGGTCATGTTTTAAGTAATATCCACTACTGTAAAAGGTCTTGAGTAATGACTTCTGTCTCATAAATTGTTGTTTTTCTAACTTCACTAGGTGGGTTGTCTGGAATTTTTTTTTTACTTTCTCTTTCCCTCCTCCTCTCTCTTTGCTTAAGCATATATTTTACTGTAAAATAGGAAAGGTGCTGCTTTTTCTTTTTCTTTCTTTCTTTCTTTTTTTTTTTTTTTTTTGCTACTGAGGAGCACTTAACCACTGAGCCACATCTCCAACCCTTTTTTGTATTTTATTTAGAGACAGAGTCTTGCTGAATTGCTTAGGGCCTTGCTAAATTGCTGAGGCTGGCTGACTTTGAACTCACAAGCCTCCTGCTGGGATTATAGGCGTGTACTATGGCAAGAGATGCTTTTTCTAGGATATAGAAGGTTCATGAGTTTTCATAAATCTATGTTTTAATCAGCGTTTGAATTGCTCTGACCAAAATGCTGGACAAGAACTATTTAGATGAGGGGAAGTTTATTTGTGGCTGATGGTTTTGGGGTTCTTAATCCATAGATAGCTGACTCCCCTGCTCTGGTTCCAAGGTGAGGCCGAACATCATAGAGGAAGGGCTCAGGGGAGGAATGCTGCTCAACTCATGGGGGAGGGAATCTGGGAGCATAGAGAGTGGGGGAAGGGCCCTCAGTGATCCACCTTCTCCAGCCACACCCCACCTGCATACAGTGACCACCCAGTCTATTCAAACTAGGATGGACTGATTAGCTTCCAGCTCTCATAATCCAATCATCTAACCTCGGAATATTCCTGCATTAACAAGAGTTTTTGGGAGACACCTCACATTCAAACTGTAGCACACTATAAAAACGTTAATTCAATTTTCCAAGATTGTTTTAGTATTGTTTAGATTTCTCCTCCGTAAATATGTTTATCTACTTTGCTGCTTTATATGCTATTAGACTGAAGAGTACACACAACAGCCTTTAATAAGTATAAATGAATACTAATGCCAGAAAAACCAACCATAAAATGGAGAATAATTTAAAAAACTAAGGTAAAGAACAAAAGGTATATCTAATTCTTAGAAAACCTTTAATACATGTGAGTCTTAGTGTTATGAAGGGGTTCCTTTAATGATTCCTCCTCAGGTTCATTAAAGCCTTGCCAAATGATTATTTTCTGACTATAAAGCTACAAAAATTATTAAGTCCAAAAAGCAGGAAGCCAATTGAAAGATAATAGGAAAGGAAGACAAAATAGCTGATATTTTAATACAAGTTAATTGGAAATCCAGAAAAGAATCTGCATTTCATCTTTTTACAACTTGTCTGTGTTTGTTTCAGTGAGTTCAGGAACAATCTTCATGTTCGTTTTGTGAATCCACTAGGAAGGCCTGCTTCAACTCAACTACTATGCAAGTTGATGAAGCTGGTTTTCACGTTAGAGTGGTAAGGAGATGGATTCTTTTTTTCTTTTAATGGCATTTGGGGAAAGTTAGACTTTTTAACTCATTCATATCCTAGATAGTTCTGAGCTCTCCTTCTTATCGATGAGCTATAATTAAGGGACAAATGTATCATTAGTTGACTCTGACCAATCAGAGAACTGCAAGTGTTGTATTTGGACTCCAACCCCACCCCACTTTCGCTGTATAACCTGGAGACCTTCAATTCTGATGTTAAGTGGTTCTACTCTGTGGAACTTCACAGAAGATGGGAGTCTTTGTGTGTGTGTGTGTGTGTGTGTGTGTGTGTGTGTGTGTGTGTCTGTGGTGCTTGGGTTTGAACCCAGGGCCTTGTGCATGCAAGGCAAGCACTCTACCAACTGATCTATATCCCAAGTCTCAAGAAATGGGAGTCTTTGATTTCACTACTGATGGCAGGGAAATTGCATTTGGCAAAACTATTGCCAGGTTGTTGGCCCTGGGTCCCTACAAAATCTTGAAACTGTATCAATTTACGCAAATTGACTTTGTAACAGTTACATTTGGTTTTTCTTCTCTGCACCCTCTGATTTTGTTTTAGCATTTTTAGACCTGCAGTTAATGCTGAATATCATTTTTTTGTCCATGCATTTTCCATTTTATACACCAAACCTTATCTTTCATGGCTGTCAAAATTTGTCCCAAAATTAATTTCTAACAAGGAGTTATTCATGATTAGCCTGGCTTGATATTGTTGATAACTTTATTGCTACAATATTTAAAAATAAATTTTGAATTATATGGAATCCATGTACATGGTGTCCCTCCACAATGCATTTTAGTTATTGTTTTAGCATAGATACCTGCATCTATAAATAGTTTCATCAAGAAACCCTGAAGTCAGGAACTGTGCAATGGATTTATTACCTCCTTGTGTCTCCATAATGTCTTTGCCACAATAAAGAAACTTGTTGGCTGACTTCCCAGGACCAGAATATAGCAGTCTCTTTACAAAAATGTCTTTTAATAGGAAAAAAAGGTGCTTTGGAGAACCTGGAAATTTTCTGGGGATTTCCCTATGCTTCAGTCTTGCCTGTATTCCTCCTGAATGTTACGCTAGAGGATCACCTAACTGTATCATGTTCCAGCCGTTGAGGAGAGCCTGAAAATTCTGAGCTGCTGCTGTTTTATTTATTTATTTATTTTTTCTGCCTTTGCTTCAATAGCAGAGCTTGCACACTGCCAAACATTTCCATAATATGACAGTATGTGAATGTTAATATTACTCAAATTAAAATGCCTTTCTGTTTCCTTGTGCCTAATCCTCTCTGATCCCCTGCTGAGTCCTTACGACTGGGCTGTGAAAAGTCCCCTAAATTGTGCAGCTGTTTAATGGCTCTCACTTATTCACTGCAGCATTCATAAATGACAGATCACAGACAATCAGAAACTGAAATGTCAAATCAGACACTGAAAATTTCATGAAAATCCAAAGGCCAGAACCTTCCTGACTTTTTTCTCTTAATTGCATCAGTGAAGAGACAGCACAATTTGCCTTGGCCAACACCAAAATGCAAATGGTAATGAACTTGAAAGCCCTCAGGCAGACTTTTCCAAAGCCAGTTAATGGGACTACTAGGGGAGAATGTGAAAATGTACCTCATTCTACTAGATCATCTATTACCATGTACCAAGCACTCTACGAGGCACTTTTATATAATTATCTTTTAAAACAAATATCCTCATACCTGAAATTTGTTTTTTTCCACTTCATATCTCAGTTACATCTTTCCCTGAGATGGTAACCAGAGCAGTGTGTTGCAAAAAAAGTCTCTGGAGGCTTACAGAATTTTACTTCACTATCTGTGGACCCTCAAATACAATTGTCTATGATAGGACTGTAATTTAAATAACCCTCAAGACAAAATTAATGACAATTGTTTAAGAGGAAGGAGAACAGACACTATAACTTTTGAGATTCTTGAATCACAAATAATATATTTTGCATATGTGATTTGTTTGTTACAAAAGTGAATAACAAATTTAGAAAGAATGTAAAGCAAAAATAAGAAATTAAAAAGCTTTTGTGTTTCTTCAACAGAGACATGTTCAACACTATAGAAAGCTGTTCCTATTTAAGATTCACTATAAAATTGGGAGATTTAAAATAAGAATCACTTAAATTCACTCTTGACTGTCAGCCAGCATGGGATAAGCTGATTTGGGCTGTTTTAGTTACATTTGTTTCCTTGTCTCAGGTCTGTCTGTTGATGGGGAGCTCTGTTCCCCTTTTCCTTGGAAAAATGGGCTGGTCAGAGCATGATTTCAATGTGAGGGAGAAAGTAGCTATGGGAAAGCATGTTTCAGGTATTTATGGTACTCCGCTAACATCCCATCTGTCAAAGTTATTCATAAGGCTAATTCTAAAATCAATAAAACAATGAACTATTGTTATGGCTCAGATATGAGTACAAAGGATTTTATAAAGAGTTAATAAGAAAGATGAATTGCGAGCATCTGAGCAATTGGCAAGACCACACCCATCTCAGGTTCAAGGGTGCAGAAGTAAAAATTCTGTTGAGAAGAAACCATGGGGGTACCCTGCTTGTGCAGGGAGGCCTAGGAAGTTGTTTCACTGTGCTCTGCCACCCAGGCATTCTGAGGCTGCAACAGTCTTGGTCCTAGAAGCCTTGGCTACTGCTAGTGAAGGTGACAGACACTGGTGTCAACCACATAGTGCTATTTCAGCTCAAATACAGTATGCTGTCATTGGGGGTTCATGGAGGCTTCCACCTGGATTTCTAAAGGAAGGCCAGGAAAAGTGGAATAGAGTCAGATTACCTGCAGGCAGCCCCTGGGAGGACAATTCATAAAGCTGTGAGAAGAAAGCTGAAGTCTATCTTCCTTTGGTCCTGTCCCTTCTTTCTAGGCCCTTATTTCTCCCTTGTAGAATGGAACTATTTACTCTGTGTCATTATATATTGGATATATAACATCCAACATATATATACACACATATATATGTATATATATTGGATATAAATATAAAAGTTATATATATACATTACATATATAATATATATTACATGTATATATATTTATTACCTATATATATCTTCTGATTTTTATAGGGGCTCACACAAAGTTTGCCTTGAATCTCAGAGGAGACTTTGGACTTGGACTTGTGAGTAATGCAGGAACTTTTAAGATTATATGTACTTTTGAAAATGGACTAAATGTATTCTATTATGTGAGATGGGCATGAGCTTTTAGGGGATGGGGTGGAATGTTATGGCTTAGATATGTGCTGTTCCCCAAAAGCTCATGTGTGAGAAAATGCAAGAATGTTCTGAGGTGAAATCATTAAATTATGAGAGGTGTAACTTAATCAGTGGATTAATCCACTGACGGATTAACTGGGTGGTAATTGTAGACAGGTAAGATGTGGTTGGAGGAGAAAAGTCACTTGACATATGCCTTTGGGGGTTTATATTTTGTCCCTGGCTAGTAGAGCTCTTCTACTCCCTGATCTTCATGTCCTGAGCTTCTTTCTTTTGCCACATCCTTCCACTATGATGTTCTGTTTCATCATGGGCCCTTAGGTATGGAGTCAGCTGACCATGAACTCTGAAAGTGTGAGCCAAAATAAACTTTTTATTTTTTAAAGTTGTTCTTAACAGGTAAACTATAGCAGGAAGGAGAAGAAAAATAAATATTTCTTGAACAGCAATCCAAGGTGTTTCTCCTCCTAGGCTTCTGTGCATCTTATAGTATGACTATTTTATTGGATTTGTAATTTAGCTAAATGTTCTTTCTAGCCTTCTGCCTCCTTCCAATGCAGATTCCTCTACCTGAAATGTCCTTTTATCTCTCTGATTAAATGCTACTTATATTTCAAAATTTCCTTAGCATCATCTCCTCTAGGAAGACTGGACTAAGTGCCTCTTCTCACTTCAAATGCAGCTATCAGCATATTAATTTGACATTCTCTAATTACATATCTGTCTCCATAATTGACAATAAGTTTCTCCAGAGCAAGTTTCAGCTCTTAATTCTAGACATAGTAAGCTTTTCTTAACTAGAATGAAAGCATGTGTCCTACATGTGCCATTTTAGTTTTTAATCTGGTTGTCACCTATAGTCATTTTCCAAGTGGCTTCAGATAACAAGTACACAATAGTCTAATAATAACAAAAAAATTTCTCATCTTCACAAGGCACGAAAGTTTATTAAGTGCATCCATATTCATACAATTTAAGACAATAAACTTCTCTGTCTCCATTTCCTATATTTACATCTCCCTCATTGTCCATTATTAAATCTATCTTTAAATCTCATTGTGCCTTCCTGTCTCCTGTCTTAAACTCTGAGTTTTGTATTGACAAGTAATGTTGGAGAAATTACAAAAACTGAGAGCACTCTTTAAATTTTTAATCACACCTGAAAGAAGGTCATTTGGCAGTCTTTTATTTTGTTGATGGTATCCTCCTCCTTGTCCTTACTTACTACTATAATTCTTCATGGTAACTTTCATCTGCTAGTCAATTCTCCTTCCCTCCCCAAGTTACCAACATTTACTTAAAGAAAAAATTATATGAATTATATATTTTGTCCATATGAGAAGAATGAATGCATACATCGTGTTCTTCTTTGCCCTGATGTTTCAGCACTTTATTTTACTTAACCTGGAATCCTGACTCCTTTTCTTCTCTCAGAAGCTCTCCAGGATTAGTTCATCTTCTTTTCTCCCTAAACACATACCTATAAAACACTTATGTAAGGAACTATAATTATCTGTTCATATGTCACCCATTAGAAAATAGGCACCTGGAGTGTCATCTTTTTAGGACCTGAAGTATGCATCACACCATGGTTTCCTGACCATCCCATGGCCTTCCTGTCTCTAGTCCCCCCAAGCAGAATGTACTCTGGGTTGAGAAGAAGTGATCATTTCTTCCTCTGCTTTGAGTGCATGGCTAGAAGATGAGACAGGAAGGATAGAAATGGATAAATATGTCTATTTAATCTTTGAAAGATAGAGGTGCCAGTGCCAAAGTTGATATCAAGAGATGCACAAGTGCAAAAGATAGGCAAATATAGGCTATTGTCTATCAGGCAAACTGTTGGTGAATATTCAAAGGTTATTGACCATTTGTGGGAGATCAGGTATCTCTAGTATAAAGAATATACATGCACTGCACTCGTCCATTGAAGACTCAGAATGTACAAATGAGGAGACTATGACATGCACTTGGTTGAATGAATGCATTGAGTATGGTAGGTATTGCTTTTTCCATTTTTAATGAATAAAATCAGTACTTTATGCAAGCATTTGAAGAAAGGGCATGGAAATGCCCACATCAAACTAAAGTCTTCTTTTTTAAAAAAAATATTTTTATTTATTTGCTTTTAGTTGTACACAATGCGTTTTATTCAATGCGTTTTATTTGTACGTGGTGCTGAGGATCGAACCTGGGTCGCCCACATGCTAGGCGAGTGCTCTACCGCTGAGCCACAATCCCAGCCCCTAAAGTCTTCTTTATTGAAGTTCTCATCCTTGTCATTTGGAACTAGATTTTTGATTTATTCCAGAGAGAAAAATCTTGTCAATTAAATGAACCTGTCTATTGTCCTCTCCACCCACTGTACTTTCTTTCCACAAATATCGTTGATTTTCTTTTTAAAAAAATGTTGAAAAATTAGTGTTATTTGTTTTAATTAGTTATACATGGCAGTAGAATGCATTTATGCACTTTGATATATCATACATAAATGAGGTGAAATTTCTCATTTTTCTGATTATACATGTTATAGAATCACATTGGTCATGCAGTCATGTATGTACATAAGGTAATAATGTCTGTTTCATTCTATCACCCTTCCTTTCCTCATATCCCCTCTCCTTCTATCACCCTCCTCTATCTATTTTAAAGTAACTCTATTCTTCCCTAGAGCCCTTAAATACACTTTGTTCTGTAGGTACATTTCAAGAGGTAGTTATGAAAATTTCAGAGTGTAACAAAAATATCACAATGGATATAAATCTATAATGCTGCAGAATGTGACCTGAGTTCATCTTTTACTTTAGAATGAATTTGAAAGAGAATTTGCTATTTCAAAGCCAAGGTGCTTTGAAATCTACTTTATTATTTCCAAGAGGAACTTTTCTATCTGTGTTTTCTCTTTTTTATTTTTCTGATTTCATCTTATTTATAAGTATATTTACTGAGATTGATTTTTAATTCATTCTACTTAATTTTCTAAGAAGTTACAGTCATGTAATTTGACTTATAGTAGATTTTTAAAACAGGGAATTTAACTCCATGTTAGTTTTCCAAATTTTTCCTTTTACCTAAACTCTTACATCTGTCTGAAACATTGGATAAAATTGTACTCAATTTTAAAACAATTCAAATGACTTGCCCTCTTTCCGGCTCAATTATCTCTACCTCTTTTATTCAAAGCACCAGTTCTATACTCTTTACATTGCATTCAATCAAATCTTATGTTTATCTATCCCCATGTAGACTAGGCCTTCTTTTAGAAAATCATGTCAGGGCTTTGTGTAAACAGCATTTATTACATATATGCTAAATAAATGGATGAGGGCTGAAGTGTCAAGGGGACTATTAAGAAAATAGGCGTAAAGAGGAGAAATATTGATGAGATCTAACTAACATCACAGTGAGTTTATGGCCTTATGTGAACACAAGCCATCATAGTTAGAAACCTGGGAAAAATAAAAACAAGTGCAAAGAAGGCATTGGTTTTCTTCCTGAAGTATCACCTGCTGATTGCACCACTCTGGAAGAAGGAGTAAAAAATCAATTTTGATTTAATGTATTGAGGGTAGAAGTAGAGAACAATGGCTCATTTCAGTCACTAAAGCTGATGGAGAGTGTGATCAGTGCTCAGGGCAGAAAATCACCCCAAATTACCTGAAAATTTATTATTAGCTAAGTCCCAAATAAGGCCTAGCTTAATGCAATAGGAAGTACTTTTCAAATAGATTTGTTTATCTATCCATCTGTCTCAGTCTAATTTACAATTTGCAATTATAAGCATTTCATTAATCAGTTAACAAGGCATATTTATAAGGCACATTAATTCATAGGTTACAACAGTAAACTGCCTTTATTTTAAAAGCAACCTTGACACTTTATCAAGGAAAAGTTAATGTTGTTTATTCTAGTGCTTGGTTTAATATTAAAGTATTGGATTGGAAATTAGGTTTAAGATGTAATTCACCTGGTGTGCTAATAAATGCTTTAGTTTATTATTAGTAAGGTGGTAAATTGTTGATCGAGCTTACATGATATAAGATAGATGCAACATGAATATCTACATATAAAAATACACAAGCATTAGAGAACATGATTAAATAATTAATCTTTCATGTTAGTATATTGGCTTCCTGTTTTTTCATTTCTGTGAAATGTGATCATAATATCGTGACTATTTCTAAAAGTCAAGTTTTAAAACACATAATCAGGAGAAATGACATCGTTTTTAAGTTCTTAGAGGCATTTACAATCAACTATTCTGCAATATTTAAGTTACTGAATAAGCATTTTGGAAAAGATAATGCAATCTTGGTTCCTTGCACCTGTGAATTATAAGTCTAAATTGTGTGACTGATGGTGAATAATTATCCTAAGCAAATTTATACTCTTTCAGTTTAATCATATATAAGCTTTCTTTTCTTGGTCTGAGAGTCTGCTGATACCAGAATGTTTTTGAATTACTGGGTTAGTGTATAAATTTCCTTTTCACTGGAGCTGCAAGATAGATCTTAGTGCCTTGAAAAGCTTTTATTGGTACTTAAAAAAACAAAAACAACAAATAAACGCTTTTCTGCCTTTCTGAGCCAAAATAGAGTTCCTAGTCACTCTTTTATCTAACCAGGCATTGACCAACTCATCAAGCATAAAAAATATTAATAGAAGCATGATCGATGTTTGCCAAAACTCCCATATCTTAACAGCTAATCCAAATCCCATTGTTCAATAGCAAATCTTACCTGGCTATTATAACACTGCTGTCATTTTAAAGAGGGACAGAAGCATGTAAACCTGATTTTATATTTTCCATTCAGCAGTGTTGAGATGATTAGCATCTGGTGCCTGGAGCTTTTGTAAAGAGTATTGATTAGCTTTCACATAATTCTATGAATAGTAAAATGTTGAATTTTGCTCCAGGTAAAATGTGTCCTGTCAAATAATAATCAGCAGCCAACTCACATGTGTATTTGAAGAGAGAATTCACATCTGGCAAGTCATAAACCAACATAGACATTAATATTGACTGGAGCATTCTCACTAATCACACACATCTCTGGAATAAACCTCAGCTTTGGATATTGTCTCACATTGATATTGATATTCTTTCAATTAAAAGCTACCCTAAAGACAATCATTTTTTTTCATATTGTTCAATTTGCCTCTCATGATCAGAAATGACTAACTTAAAAAATTTATACTGTATATTGTTCAGTCCAAGCAGTAGCTACTGAAAAATGTTTGGACAGATTTAGTCTAAGGCAAAGGTCCCTGTGATCACAGCCCTCTTCTCCTGAACAGTCTGGATTCGAACAAGGAGCAGCTTCAGAACTGTACACACATTTCTTTGCCTCTCTGGATTTCAGTCACACAGAGGGAAGAGTCTGTACTAGATTAGCTCCAAAGTCATTTCCAATTCCAGAAAAAAAAATATTTTCAAAGTCAATAAATTCTAACTTTCATGCCATTAGGTTCCTCTCCATTTTATTTTCTCTTAAATTATTTGGTATGGTTTCAGAATTACAATGTAATTAGTCATTAAAGTGATTACTGTGCTTCAGCCCTAGTAGAATTGATTACGACAACCAATTTCTTTGTTATCTTTTTCTTCCTAACTTAGGAAAAACATAAACAGAATTCTTGTATTACCTAAGGGAGGAAATATGTGAATAAACTAAACAAAATTTATCTGGGACTTGTAATTAAGACAGTGTGCCTCTCAAAATGGTGAAGTTGTGCCTTAGGGCTGCTTTTTTATGACTCAGAAATGTGCATGAAAATGGGTAGGTAGTGAAGTATTCAGATAACTATACAATTAATTCTCCCATCACAAACAAGACAGAGATGTAATTTTTAAAGAAGCTTTGGGTAAAGGTCTGAATTATTACCATTGTGCCTCTAGAGAACAGAATAGTTTCTTAATATTATAAACTAATTCATTAAATAGCACATAATACTTACAATAAAATATATTGCAAGTGGCTGTGTAGAGCTATAGATTTAGGGGAGCCTATGACCTTTTCATTATCAGGTACAAAGGAAAAAAGATAATTCTTTGTGTATAATTATATTTAAATTTTATATCGTAATAGTAAAAATGACAATGGCTAGTCCTTTAAGGATTAATTTCATGACACATACTTTGGCACTTTAAAGCTTGATGAATGACACATCTTTTGGTTATTTAGAGAGGTCTAAAAAATAATAGAAGGGAGTTAAATTTGAAAGAATCCCTCACTTTTTTTATAACCCATATCAAAATCTGTTAATGTGGCTTTGTGCTGCATGAACAAGTTTATGTAGGTGACTGGTAGGGAGGATAGGGGGTGACATTTACTCAGAGGCCTTTCCATTTTCTAAAATGAAAAATCCTCTCACCATAAATTAAGTTTAACTACATTATTTGGTATTAAATATCTAAAAACAATAACTAACTTGAAACAGGAATAAAAAAATATAAAAATATGAGTAAGAAAATGATATGAAAATTCTTTCTATAACAAATTAACAACCCACACCAAGAGCTTGAAGCTCTTAGGCAGTGTGTTGGGACTAGGTTGTTTCTCCTGTGCAGCCCAGCTCCAAATCACAAGGGGCACAGGGACAGCACTCTACTTGGGGATATGCAATCGGGAATTTTTCTCTTGATGTACTGCAGACTTTCTGAGACCTGGAGCAAATTTCAAGGAAATTTAGGAGGGAAACAATTGGTAGGAATGGTAATATGAAGAAGAAAAAGGAAGGATGAGGCAGAAGCTTGGGATAAAGAAAAACTACATTATACAGAGGATCTGGGGGAAGGGGCTGTAGACAGGGAAATTGAAAGTCATAGTGTAATTAGGAAAAAAAGTGATTTAGACGCTTTTCGGTTCTTGACATGTGTAAATTCTAGAAGATTTAGAAACGAAATGCAGTCGTTGGAAGCTATGAGTGAAACAATGCCTTCCTGGAGAGAATTTACGAATCTCAAATCAGGAAATTAGGCATCGCTGAAGTCATCATTATTATTTTGTTGGTAATGTGGGACTCTACTATGACTTGATTATGGTCTATAAATACTATTTTTAATCTCACAGGTTTTGACTACTTCAATTTGATGAAAACTATATCATTAGAACATTGTAAAAACTCTATAAAGGATTTAAAATGAAATCATTTGTCATTTCAATGGGCATTTTAGTACTCTGTGTGTGTTATTAAATGCCCAACTTCAATATCTGAATTTAACATTCTGAATTAAGAATCATGCTTTTCTTAAAGCAATGAAAGAATACAACATTCATACTCTGCTGGTTTGGAACTGGTAAAATATGAGTAGACTAGGCTCAAATTAACCTTTACAAAACAAATATTTCCTTTGCCCGAATTGCTAATTCAGTAGATTAAAAAAAAAAAAAAAAAAAGGAAAAAAAAAGCATTTTAGAAGTACTCACTGGGCTAAAGAACAACCATTATGTTAATTAGAGATCATGTAAAGGTTTGTAAAAATTATTTAGCTTTCTAAGGATTTTTCTGGGTCCTCTGAACTGGTCATATGACACCTGGAAATTCTTTTACTACCAATTACATAGGTCTCTGCCAAATACTGTTATATCAAATTTACTCTCTTATTGTTACCAAAACCTAAATCTTGTTTGACACAGCAATATCTCCAGGTATTTATTCTTTTTTCTAGTTTATTTGCAGCTAAGTTTGACCATGTGACATCGACAGTTCTAATAGTTTGGAGGTTAAATGTAAACAAAGAGATGCAGTGAATGTCTTCTAGAGTTTTGGGGGATTATAGGGGATGACATTTACTTGATGAAGATATATTAAAAATTCAGATACTTAATCCATGGCCCAGAATTTTTGACTGAATAGATCTGAAGTAGGTACCCCAAATTTTCAGATTGAACAATGTTCCCTGATGATTTTAATGCAGATGCTCTGAGAAACATACTAACTAATATAATAAGGAATCACTATTGTATAATCCTGCTCCAAATTAATCAGTTTTAGCTATAGTGGAAATTTGAATATCTTTTAAGTCACACTTTAGGTATCTTTTATGCACACTTTGGATAGTAGGGTATTCTTGATCTTCTGGATAGGGTATGCACAGGTCTGGCAAATATTTTAAGTGGATTGGTATATCTAAAAGACATTATCAGGGACAGAACTGAGTGGCATATATAGTGTTGTGTTTTAAAATACACTCTGTAGACCATTTTTGATAGAAAATCTTTGGTTGGTGATCAGAGCAGTTGGGCAGGGCAAAGAGGTAAGTTTATATAGGTAGATCCTAGATCTCACCCACACGTTTTGAACTAGATCCCCATTAATTGGCCTCGGCATATGCCTTTTTACAAAGCTTTCTGGATTAGTCTTATACATTTGAGATCCACAGATAAAATAAAGCAAGATTTTTAGAGACATTTTTAAAAGAGAAATCATGAATGTCCAAACATTTGTATTGTAATTGTGTTGACAATTGTGTTAACAAATCATGATTCAAATATATACACAAATGTATATATATATTTGTAATTTGAAGTGTACCCTCTCTGTTTCTTTGTAGTCTGTATTTATTTTCAAGAATAAATCCAAAATAGAAATATAAAAAACCAATAAGAAAATAGGGCTGGGGTGTAGTTTAATGGTAGATTGCTTGTCTAGCATTTGTGAGGCCCTGGGTTTAATGCCCAGCACTGAGAAGGAGAGGAGAAGAAGAAGGAGGAAGAATCATCTTGCCTGGCCAGAACTTTGAATGCTGGAAATGTCTTAAATATACATATTATGGGTTACTCAAACCACTTTCATTTCTGTTTCAAATCATTTAAAAAAGAAAAATGGTCTTTACACATGTGTCCATGTTTTGATGAGTAGGAGCTAAACTTCTCTGATTCAGTATCTCTTCAATATCACTCAAAATATATGTGGAGTAAGGACTGCCAGGACAGAGGTGACCCTGCTTAGTCACTTTGTTTCTGGGACATGTGCAAGTCCTAATCAAAAGCTACTTGGTAACATCAATAGATACAGTTAAAAGTTAATTTTAATAATATGGGGTTATGCACTGCATGTTTGTGTCTCCTCAAAATTCATATGTTGAAATTCCAGTTTCTCAAGATGGTGGTTTTAGAAGGTGGGGGCTTTGAGAGGCATTCAATCATGAGGATGGAGCTCTCAGGGATGTAACAGGTGCCCTTACAAAAGAGATTGAAGAGAGTTCTCTTGCCTCTTTGAGGCCATGTGAGGACACAGCAAGAAGACAGCCATCTATGACACAAGAAAAACATCCTCATCAGACACTAAATCTGTTTTGGTCTTGGAACAAAACCTTGAGAACGCTGAGAAACAAATGTTGCTTAAAAAACCCATTATTTTTATGTTAGTAGCCTGAATATACTAATGGCAATGTACACATTGCATTGCTTCATTTTTCTATTACCTTTAAAAAATAGAGCAAAAGAGAAATAACTTGCTGTTGTTCTTTGTGACCTCCTTTCTCTTGATCCCATATTTTATAATGTTCTCACCTCATCCTGCCAAAGAAGCACCTCCCTATCTAGTAAGTCTACAGCTCTATGAGTCAGATTTTTATCCTCAATGTTCAGGGAGACTGTCAATCCTAGGTCTTCATTTGTTCATTGGTTTGCAGTACCCTGGCTCTGTTGATGCTTAGCCAACAAATCTTTTTAAGTACCTATAGCAGCACTTGTACATGACAAATAGTTCAAGTCTATTCAGTGTTAAATTAAAAATTACTCAATGATGGGTGCTTAGGAGATCTGGAAGTCTAATAAATGCTGAGAAATATGGTGTTCTTATGGCTTTTACTGCTGTCATGCTGCTGTGCACAGTTGCCACGTGGTGATGAGGTTCTGAGCCCACCTGTCAGTCAGGAGTCAGAGGAGAGATTTCAGAAAACAGGGACTTATGTGTGCAGAACTCAATTATTGCTTGGGGAAATAAATGTAATTTATATTCATGTGTTGCACAATCTAATTACCTATATAGTAATAGTGTCTTGAAAATAGTTAAAGAAAGGCATAAAATGGAAAGCTCAGGGAAGTCTCAAGGAATAACTTGATAGAGATGAAACCAGTCTGAACTAAAACATTATAACATGTATGAATATTTAGATACTCTTTTTGATATTATTCTACTCTATATTTTCTAAAATGCTGGTTAAAATTTGTTTCCTGATTCATCAAAAGTTCTTCATCACAATATTAAATACATTGTTTTAGATACTGAAGACACAGAAAAGTCATGGGACATAATAGTGGAAATCTCCTTGGAAAGAGATCAGAGAAAACCTTAAAAGACATTGTAAGAATTTCTTTTAAAAAAGCTGTCTAAGAAATTATTAGGTACTTGTTAGGCAGCAACAGGAGTAATTTGGTTTTTGAGCTAGTGTAGCATTATCACTGTTAAATTTTAGCAAGGTGAATCTTGCAGTAAAGTGTAAGACAATGATGAAGAGATTGTTACCATGATGAGAACAGTCTAGATATCTTCATCAGAGTAGATTTGAGAGTAGGAAAAACTGTATTAGAATTCATACAAAACAAATTTTAATGGAAAGAAGAAGAGGAAGAAGGAATCAGAAAGCATCTGAAGCTTTTGGATGATTAGAATTTTTGGGGTATTGTTATGGGTTAGATTGTATTTTCCAAAATTCATATATTGAGGTACTGACACTCAGTAGTCCAAAATGTGACTATATTTGGAAGCAGGGCCTTTAAAAGGTAATAAACTTAAACTGAGAATCCTAACTCAATCTAACTGGTGTTCTTATAAGAAAAGTAGATGAGGACACACACACACACACACACACACACACACACACACAGGAAAAGAGAGAAAGAGAGAAGTTACATCAGAGGTGCACACATACACGTACAGATGGATAACCACATGAGAAGGTGTCCCCCCGAAAGCCTGAGCTTAGGCCTCAGGAAAAGCCAACTCTTTTGACACCTTGATCTTGGACTTCCAGCCTCCTCCAAAACTGTGAGAAAATGAATTTTTGTTGTTTAAGACAATTGTCTAGTGTTTTACTATGTTAGCCTTAGCATACAAAGACAGATACATTAACAAAGGTAGAGATATTAAGAAAAGGGGTGAGTGTGAGATTTGGGGTGATGTAGAAAAAGATATGTTGTACTGATCTTGAACAGTGCACACAAAATACTGTAAGACATACAAAAAGGCAAAGAGATGAGATACAAGGACACATAGTTATGTTGTACTCAAAATTAGTTAAATAAATAAATGTGAATCTGAACATGTTTAGAGACTGCAGAAAATTCCTCGTTTTCAGGGAAGGTATAAAATGCCACTTTCAGAAATTTTGAACTTGTCATTTTGCATTTTAGTCAACCAGAGGCTTAAAAGTTGTAATCCAACTTTATAATATGCTTTGATTTAATAAAAAAATTCACTTGATCCAAATATCTATGTAATAATCTAATTTAAAGTAATATTTGCAATTTTTCCTTATTACTGATGAATCCTCACAGATGGAGCAGCAGACATATCATCTACAACATGCATAAGGAACTGAAGGACAGAGTGAGATACTTGTTTAGAATCTGATAAAGAAATATAGCTTTCCTTGGAGGCAATTCCATGAGTAATTTTAATTTTAGCTACAATTTCCTTCCTTGCCTAAAATTTTGAACTATCAACAACAATAACAACAACATAACAAATTTCAAAACAAAATTTAACTCTTTTCAAAATTTTGTTTGAATTAAATTATATTTTGTGAAAAGTATAATAAGTCCCTCAAATATTTTTATTTCACTTGAAACTGTCTCATACCTAAAGCAAAACTTTCTTTTTTTTTTTTTAACTTTTGTTTTATTTTCACAGAAAAAAAGAATCTTGTAGCATAACTTACAGTTATGCTCATTATTTTTTTCATTTAACAAGTTTTGAGAAGTTCTTGTATTAAAAATAATGAACTTCAATTTTTACTACAACTGAATAATATTCCATCATATGAAGTCTCATAATTTATTTGATTTGTCATTTTTGGAATGTTTTAAGTTTGTTTTCACTTGCCTTTTTCTATTTCAAATGATGCTCTGTAGAAGTTTCAAATATACAGGTTGAAAAACCCTAATATACATATTTAAAATGGAAAAATGCTTTAAAATTTAAAACTTTCTGGGTGCTATCATAGCATCATAGGTAGAAAATTCTATACTTGACTTCATGTTATGGCTTTCAGTCAAGACACAGATGCACTAAAAATTCATAACTGGATAAACTAGAAAATCTTAAAGATACTGACAAATTTCTAGGCATATATGCCCTACTCAAATTGAACCATGAGGATATAGAAGACTTAAACAGACCAATATCAAGTAATTAAATTGAAGCAGAAATTAAAAGCCTTCTAACAAAGAAAAGTCCAGGACCAGATGCATTTGCAGATGAGTTCTACCAGACCTTTAAAAAAGAACTAATGTCAATCATTCTTAAATTATTTTATGAAAAAAAAAGGAGAGAACATTACTAAATTCACTCTGTGAAAGTATCACACTGATATCAAAACTAGACAAAGATATATCAAGGAAAGAAAACTTCAGACCACTATCCCTGATGAACATAGATGCAAAAATAATATTGGCAAGCCACATTCAAAAGCACATTAAAAAGTTGATACACCAAGGGCTGGGGTTGTGTCTCAGTGGTAGAGCACTCACCTAGCACATGTGAGGCCTTGGGTTTGATCCTCAGCACCACATAAAAATAACTAAAATAAAATAAATGTATTGTGTCCAGCTACAACTTAAAAAAAAAAAAAAAGATGATGCATCATGATCAAGTGGTTTTCATCCCAGGGATGCAAGGTTGATTCAACATAAATTAATAAACAAACAAACAAACAAACAAATGTAATACACCATATAATCAGTTAAGAACAAGAATTATAATTATTTCAATAGATGCAGAAACAGCATTTGACAAAGTATGCCAAGCATTTATGTTTAAAACATAAGAGAAAATAGGGATAAAAAGAACCTATGTAACATTGTAAGAGCTACGTATGACAAAACCAAGGCCAAAATCATACTGAACAGAGAAAACCTGAAAGAATTTCCTCTAAAATCAGAAACAAGACAAGGGTGCCCACTCTTATTACTCCTATTCAACATGATCCTTGAATATCAAGCCAGATGAATCAGGCAAGGGAAGAAAATCAAAGTGATACAAATAGGAAAAGAAGAAATTAAATCTTCTCTTTTGCTGATGACATGATCCTATATTTAGAAGACCTAAAAAACTCCACCAGAAGACTGCTAGAGCTGATGGACAAATTTAGCAAAGTAGCAGGATACAAGATTAACATAATAAATCAATCACTTTCCTATTCTCCAATAATGGATCTGCTAAAATGAAATCAGGAAAATCATCCTATTCATAAAAACCTAAAAACAAAAATACATGGAAATAAATCAAACCAAGGAGATGAAAGACTTGTACAGTGAAAAAATACAGAACACTGAAGAAAGAAATAAAAAATTTTTTTACCACATGCACCTCAGAGCATTAATCTCCAGGATATATGAAGAACTCAAAAAACTTAACACCACAAAAACAAGTAACCCAATCAATAAATGGGCAAAGGAACTGAACAGACACTTCACAGAAGAAGAAATACAATCGATAAACAAATATATGAAAAAATGTTCAACATCTGTAGCAATTAGAGAAACAACAAATAAAAACTACACTGGGATTCCATCTCACTCCAGTCAGAATGGCAAAAATCAAGAATACAAGCAACAATAAATGTTGGTGAGGATGTGGGGGGAAAGGCACACTCATACATTGCTGGTAGGACTGCAAATTGGTGCAACCACTCTGGAAAGCAGTTTGGAAAGTCCTAAGAAAACTTGGAATGGAACCACCATTTGACCCAGCTATCCCATTCTTTGGTTTATGCCTAAAGGACTTAAAATCAGCATACTACAGTGATGCAGCCACAACAACATTTATAGTAGTTCAATTCACAATAGCTAAATTATGAAACCAACCTAGGTGCCCTTCAACAGACGAATGGATAAAGAAACTGTGATATATATATATATATATATATATATATATATACACACACACACACACACACACACACACACACACACAATGGAATATTACTCAGCCTTAAAGAAGAATGAAATGGCATTTGCCATTAAATGGATGGAACTGGAGAATATTATGCTAAGCAAAATAAACCAATCTTAAAGAACCAAAGGTCAAATGTTTCCTCTGATATGCAAATGCTAATTCACAATATGGGGGGGGGATTGAGGTATTTTGTACTAGACAGAGGGGAGTGAAGGGAGGGAAGGGGTCATAGGGGTAGAAATGATAGTAGAATGATTACATGACCTGTGTAACTCTATTGAAGGAGCCCTAATTAGGAAGGGCTGTTGTAGCTAGCTGGAAGCCATGGGTTCCACCTGATATGTATGTGACGCACCTGTAGGCACCCGCAAACCTGAAGGTATAACCAGATAGAAGAAGTAATGACTGGTCAGAGTTAGGCCGAGGCTCCTGAGGAAGACAGAAGACAGAAGACAGAAGAAGGAAGAAAGAAGAGAGAAGAAAGAAGCTCTAGTCTTTCTCTAAGCTAAGCTCTATCTTTCTTTAAGCTACTCTACTCTAAGCTAAGAAGAAAAGCTAAGCTCTATCTTTCTTTAAGCTACTCTACTCTAAGCTAAGAAGAAAAGCTAAGCTCTATCTTTCTTTACTCTACTCTAAGCTAAGACTCTAAGCTAAGAAGAAAAATCTTTCTTTCCCTCTCTAAGAAAAATCTTTCTTTCCCTCTCTAAGCTCTAAGAAAGTAGAAGTAAAAGTAGTAAAAGCATAACTCTGCCCCCGAGAGTTTTTATCCCGGTTTACGGTACCAGGCAGCTTACACTCTATATCATGTACAACCAGATGAATGAGAAGTTATACTCCTTTTGTGTATGGTGTGTCACAGTGCATTCAACTGTCATTTATATAACTAATTAGAACAAATAAAAATATATTAAAAATATAAATAACTAGCAGGATGACCTGTAGAGGAAAGTAAACAGAAATTGGGAGGAGGAGAGGGAAAGGGGAACTACTGGGGACTTAATTGGAGCAAATTATATTTTATGTTTATATAATTATGTCAAAATAAATCCCAATAGTATATGCAACTATAATGCACTGATTTAAAAAATGACACCTTGACGAAAGAACAAAAAGAAGAGCAAGGGGGACGAACCAATCAGAGTGAAACAACATGCAAGAAGAGGCAGAAGAGATTTGAGGTCTAAGAGGAACTTGACTTTTAAGACAGAGGGAGTAGACTAGGATTCAAGGAATGTAGGCAGGCAGCTTACAGAAACTGCTAACTGTTCTCAACTGACAGCCCTATCAGTGATACAATTCATCTATCATATAAACAGGTGGGGTTTCATTCCTACAACTGTGAAGGACTGAGTTCTGCCAACCTTGAATGCACAGAAAACACATTTTCCCCCTGAGCTTCTACAATAGGGTACAACCCTGCCAAAACCTTGAATCTGGCCTTGTGAGAGTCTGAATTAAAAACCCAGCCAAATCTATTAGACATACATAATTTTGAAATAATAAATGTGTTTGTTTCAAGTTTAAGTTTGTAGCAACTTTTTTTTACAGCAATGATAGAAAATTAATACAATCATTTTACATCTGTACCTGCAAAATAAATTTTGAAAATGGAATTACTGGATCAAAGAATAAATGCAACGATCATTTTGGTAGATTTCTCAAAATTCCCTATAGACAGTTCAGAGTAAGTCATCCTCCCATGAACAATAACAGTCCAGATTTTCTCATTGTTATCAATCTTTGGGATCTTGGTAGAATGCTAGAAAACAGTATCTTAATTTTATTCTATGTTATTTTATTATGAGTGAAAATTTGCAATTTTCACATTTTCAAAAGTCACTTTTATTTCCAAATCTGTGAACTCCTAAGTAATTTTAAAAAATGTTTTATAAACAGAATGGGCTAATGCATCTTTCTGATTTGCAAAGCTGTTCATCTGCTATAAAAACGTGTCTTTTCTCTATATTTTCCCTCTCAATTTGATGTTTGTCTCTTCATTCTGTCCATGGTGGCATTTTTAAGGAATCTATATATTTTTTTTTAATTTTTAAAGAACGTCTTTTATTTAATGGCTCTCCGATTTAATGGCATGCTTAAAATACTCCTTAGGTAAATGTCTTATAAAAACATTCATTAAGATAATTTTATTACTTTTGGTTCCATTTTTTTGACATTTAAATATTTGATCTTCCCATATATCGAATAATACTTTTATCCCATACGTATTTGATTTGAAATGTCATTTTAATCTTGATTTTAATTTTCATTTGTATTTTGTACATTTCTTACTCTAGTCTGTTCCTTTCCTGATTGCTTATTCATACACTAACAGCACACCTTGAATTATGGAAATTTTAAATTGTTTTAACATCTGTTAGTATTATCTGTCATATTGCTTTTCCTTTGTTTCTGTTAACAATTTTTATAATCATTTATTAATGAAAAAATACACCTAGGGAGTTTGCTAAAGTATTGATAAATTTATATAATTTGTAAGGGGAATACTCTTCCTTATGCTATTGCATCTTCCTCACCAAGAGCAAATCATATACTTTTATCTTTTCACTTAAGTCCAATGATACTTTAGTCTCCTAAAAATGGTTTCTTCACATACATTTTTAGGATAATTTCCAAATATTTTATCTTTTATTGCCAATATAAATGGGATCTTCCATCATGTCTTATTCCTGGTTACTATTTATGAGAATAATATTACGTGAATATATGCATGTATGTATGTATGCATATAAATAACATTATGTAAAATGTGTGTTTTATTTTCTGACATTTGGTGAATTATTTTCTTACCGCTTCTATTTAAGTATAAAATTGTATGAAATATATCAATCTACAAATGATATTTTTTAATTGTTTAAAAAATTTAAATGTATAATATTTATTGTCTAATTATGTTTAAAATATTAAACAATTGCTGTCAGAAGTTCCTGTGTTTCAGAGTACTACTCAGCTACAAGTACTGTCAGGTAGCATCCTTTGCCTTTGAACACCATCTTTGGAACCATTTGCCCTGCCCTTTTTAGCTGACCCCAACTGCCAGTTTGTGTTTCCAAGCCTGGACAAGGTGGGCTTTTTCCCTTTATAACATGTCTGAATGGCAGTCTTGGTGCTGACTGTTGGATATTTCAACCTTTGTATGACATTGTGTAATGACTTGCAAACTTGGTTTTGTATCAGAATCACTTTTTGGAAACAAATGAAAATAATTGATTTAGAATCTAGATATTGACTGGATCACCAAAATGCATTCTGAGCTCATGGGACTGATATCTTTTCTACGTACCATTCCATACTCACCAAGTTTCCTTGAAAAGGAGCACATGGAAATCCAGAACTGAATTCCTTACTCTAAAAATGGCCAGCATTTTCAATTGAATGCCATTCTTTCTTGAATGTGAATCTACTTCCTAAAAAAATCTTGTTACCTGAATGGCACATGCTGAAACATTTTTTTTTTTCTATCATTTATGCCAGAACCCCTCTGCTCCTGAGTCAAGTTCTCTTCTTTCTGAGAACTTCTAAGACACTTTTGTAGAGACAACTCTTTTCCTGTGACATTGTGATTATGAGGAGACTATCAAATGTTAAAGACCTCTGAGTAGAAGATGGAATCCAGACTTCTAAACACTTCAAATCTGCCATACTAGCCAATTTCTTAACACCCTTTCAAATGAGAGAAATAAACTCACTAATTTGCCAGCTTTTTCAGCGGAATGCAAATTCATCACAATGCAGTTATTTTCTTAATGAAAACATACAATGTTAATAAGGGTATTTAATCAGTATTCTGAAGAAGTTATAAGATATGAAAAATGGCATTTACCATAATAAAAATTATGATCCTAACAGATGACCCTATACTTTTTTTGTAGGAAGGGAACTGTCTTTGTAAGGAGAATAACCGCAATTGCCTGAGAGCTTAAAAGTGAGATTTTCAGAATATGGGTTAGCTAGTGACAAGAATTTTAAAATATTGCTCAAACTCTACATGAAAACTTATCTTGGAATGAAAGAAAGAGGTGAATTTCTCTAGGAGGAGTGACCCTGGATTACAGTGATAAATGAGACTGGGCAAATAGATAAAATATGTAAGAACCAGATACATAGTGTTTATATTACTTTGATGTAGAACTCTCTCTGATGCTAGACCTCTGGTAAAGTCCACTGCATTTTGTATGGACTGTGTTTAAAGTAGAGTCATATTATAAGGACTTTATCTTTAAAATTCATTGTTATTAACTATAGTCACCATGTTATACAACTGGTCTTTTGAATGTATTCCTCTTCTGTAACTAAATGTTTGTGTTGTTTGATCAACAACTCAATAAAACAACCCCCATTAGAACTTTCAGTGTTTCTCCTGCTACTTTTAAAAAGAGATCTGGAACTCACTATGGGTGTAGAAAATCTGAAAAAATAAACTCTCCTGCCTTTAATCATTTAGTGATTAAACTGCTGCTTGAAAAGATAGAAGGAAAATGACTGCCCACTCAGAGATAAGCAGCCATGAGAATTTTAGCTTTAGGCCTAAGAAGAAGGTTGTATAACATGAGGAACATGAGCTAGAATATAAAGTGTATTAAAAATGAATGTTATGAATCAATAATGAAGTTTCCCCAAGGCATTCATTTCCTTAAGATTGCTCAGAAAATATATCTTCTAAAATAGTGCTGTATAAATTTTTGTTCTTCTGTGACAACAAGTTATGATCTTTTAGTATTCATACGTAAATGAGGAACAGTCAACTACCATCATCTGGAACTTTCAGTATGACTCAAGATGTTTCTTGTGGCTGTAGCAATCTTCATATCTGTTGTCACAGTATCCAACTTCATAAAATATACCCAAGGGAGAGGAAATCGTTGCTGATTTACAAAAAACTACATTGTAAAATGACAGTGAATGTCATAACAGACATAAACAGAGTATATAATTAAGTAGATAAATCTATTTTAGGAAGTTATGTGGTATATCCACAGGCATGTAAAACAAAATAAAACAAAATAAAATAAAAATCACTTTCTTCAGAGAATATTAAGTCAAATAATTAGAAAAATGCCCAGGACTCAAAATTAAACGAATGAAAATCTAATAAAATTTGAAAGTAACAGATATAAACAGAAAGCACTTAACTAAATTTTCATTCTTTATAAATTTAAATGAATAAATAAGACTTTTCTAAAATTTGGAATAATTAGTCTTTGAAGACATAAATTCAATTATAGATTTCACTTCATGCTACCTGAGATTCTTTCTTTAAGAGAAAACAGCTGAGAAGTCAGATGATGTTTCCACCTATGGCTTACCAAATATAATTTTTCCCCATAAAATTTTGCATCTGTGTTGTTTGGAAACAAGTTACCGCAGACGTCTGTGAAATCACTGTTTCCATAAAGTTTGGATTTCAACTTACCCACTGAATAGGCCTTTAGATTTTTAAGGTGCCTAGATTATTTTAATGTAATTGGCACTTGACTTGCATGGAAATTCAAATAAATATTTAATGCTGGGAGAAGAGAGCTCAACTCTACTTCCTGAGGCAGAAATGAATTTGCTGCAATTCCTTCCTATGTATTAACTGCCTACACAAAGTCTGAGGACTAAAAATAAATGAATAAATTGCATCTCTTATCATTTATTTAAAAATAGGAGGTTATTAAATAATTTAATATCATTAATCTGTCAAGTACAGTCTTCTTCATTAAAGGGGGAACTATTTGTACCAACAACTTTATGGATTGAAAGCAGTAATGTGCATAAATGTCTGCAGAAAAAAAAGAATGAGAAAATGTGGAACATGTAGAAATAGATTAGAGGAACACTAGAATGGCCAATGGGAGGGAGGGGAAGGGAGGGGGCAAAAGGGTGAAGAAAAAAAAAAAAGATGGTAGAATGAGATGGATATCATTACCCTAAGTGCATGTATGAAGTCACGAATGGTCTGAATATACTTTGTATACAACCAGAGATATGTAAAAATGTGCTCTACAAGTATAATATGAAATGTAATACATTCTGCTGTCATTTCTAACAACTTTGAATAAAAAATAAATTTAAAAAATTTAAAAAAAAAAAAAAAAAAAGAAGAAGAAGAAGAAGAAGAAAGCAGATAAAAAGATATACCTGAAGGGTCTTGCACCTTCCAGAAATTAGCAATTCAGTAGCTTGGCATTGCAGGTAAAAGGTAGGTGGTCAAGTATGTTTAAATTGATTCCTTCCATTTAGTCATTTAGGCTTAATACCTGGGACAAGATAAGCAGAGGATGAAGAGACTTATTGCTTTTGCTCCTGCTTCATTCATTCACCAGACAAGTACTTTTGAAACATACAGAAGAATTTTCTTTGTTTATTACTATGCAACATGTGGGGGATAACAAAGAAAAGCTGAACCAGACTCCTGGATTCAAGAATTTTCTAACATGGGGTAAGTTAAATCAATACGGAAAAGATCCAGTAGAGGATTTGCAACAACCTGGTGATTTGGATCTTTACAACTAAGTTATTTAAAACAATTGTCTCCCAGTCCAATTATTTTGCAAATTATCTAAATGGTCCTGACATCTAGGAAGTAAGATAAAAAAGTAGAATTTCAAAATTTATGGATTAACAACCAACCATTCCCTCTTTGATAGTGTCGTCATTTAAAAAAACAAACAAAGCTACCAGTGATGAATAAAAAGAAATAGTGAGCTTTTAGTCAAAAGAAACACTTTAGCTGTCACTATATTTCTTTAATTGTAACACTCATTATATCATTAATGCCATTTTAGTGTGTATTTCTGTTTCTGCAACATAAGACATATGGTTATGTATTTTAAAGGAATATATTTAGTAGTAGCTTTATTTCTGTTGAAAGTATAATCAAAGGAAAAAAGTAAAATTAAGATGTTCTGAGGTTGCTTTTAAATAAAAAAGTTGAGAAAAAACAATATGTATTTTTGACTTCTAAGCTTTTCACACTAGTTTCATTTTTCAATTCTCTCCTACACATATGCACTGCAGGACATCTCTGATCTCCACCTAATTATTCTATATATTTTGTTGCTGTTAATACTCAGAATTTCCTAATCTGCTCTAGATAGGTTCCCTTGAAACTTTGATCTCTTCCTGGACTGTTCAATTGTCAAGTCTGAAGGATACCCGAACAGGGGTTTGATTCTGGCAACATCCTGTTTTGAATTTACAGTCAGACTCATGATATGTCCTGTTTAATTTCTAGCCTTATCCTCCAGTTGCTGACAAGTCTTCCCTTAGCCATTTCTCTGATGACTTTCAAGCTGTTATTATCAACCTGAGTCCTTTGATGTGTTGGAATTTTGGTCCTGTTTATTCATGTTTAGTTCAAACATGAATAGTGTTAGGTGATTAACATGATTGTTGCAATTGAAAGCAATAATGCTCACTTAGAAAATCTTTACATTAAACCAGGATATGGTGGGTACTATTTATGAATTTTTCATACTCACAGAAACCAAGGTTATTTCAGACCTATGTATTAGAATCAAAAAGTGGAGGCAAGCAGTAATTCAGTCCAAAGAGCTTTTTTTTTTCCCAATATCTGAATTTAAATAGATTTTCTACTTTTCAAATCTTTTTTTTCTGAGTTATGTATTTCCATCCATCAATCCATTCATCCATCCATCTACCAAATATTTCTCTGTGTTAATTATTATCCTAAATATTGACTGGAGGGTTAAGGAGCATCTTGGTTATGAAAGGTCATAGAGGCAAATAAGACCACTGAAGCCTCCAAACCAACAGGAATGGGGAATCTCCAAAGTGCCTTGAATTAGAGAATGATGAGATAAAGTGGAAAATGGATTGGAAGAATGGAGTGTGAATATTTGGGGACCAATGTTTGGTGGTTGTAAAAAACTAGGCAAGAGATGATAGCTTGGACTAGGATGATAATGCTAGGAATGGATACAAGTTAGGGGATTTGAAAAAGTTTTGGACACATGTTGCAAAGAATTAAGGAATGATTTAAAATTGAAGGTAAGGATGGAATTTATTATAATAATTATTAAAATTATAATACATTATTGTCTTGAATAGACAATGGTGGTGCCATATGTAAACAGAGAACAGGATTATAATGAATTTGGGAAAAAGGTAAAGATAGGGCATTCTGGGACATATTGATTTTTTTTGTGTGTGTGATGCTGGGGATTGAACCTAGGTCCTTGTACATATGAGGCAAGCACTCTACCAACTGAGCTATATCCCCAGCCCACATGTTGATTTTTATAGGCAAGAGTGGCTCTGTCAAGTGGAAATACCAGTATAGGTAGAACAATATTTTCCTAAATTCAGGAGAAAGCTCTGGAATGGAGATTGAAATTTGGGATACATCAGTATTCTAGTATCTACTAAAGTCATAAGAGTTAAGGTAATCTCACATAGAAAGAAATATAGACTAAAAACAATTTGATGAACTGAATTTTATGGAAAATAATGTTTAAGGACAGAAAAGGGATCACACACACACACACACACACACACACACACACACACACACACACATACCAAGAAACAAGCAAAAGAGTTGGGAATAAAACCAGGAGAATGAAGTGTGATGAATGCAAAGGAAGAGAATGTTTAAAAAGGGAAGGAATAGATAATGTGTCAAATGCATCCAAAAAATAAAGATTGTGCCTATTAGTTTTGGCAGCAGACAGACCATTATTAACCTTGGAAGAGTAATTGGAGCAGAAGCCAGATTACTGTGGATGAAAGATTGAGTGGAAAATAAGGAGACAGAGGCAATGAATATAAAGAAATCTTTCAAGATTATCTACCAGTGGGAAAAAGAATTAGGAAGGTTGCTAGTCTTTTTATATTCTGATAAGAACTGGTGCCATAGAGAATTGTAGGAGTGTAGTTTTGTAACAAATGAGTAAAGATGACATGTTTCCTCAGGTTACATCTTCTTGACTTTGAACTTTTTTGGGGTATCACTAATAGCCACAATCTGGCCATCAGTTATGTTAGTTCCAAAAATTGATCTTCCTCATATTAAAGAATAAACACGTCAATTGGCTATTCAGAATATTGATTTTTATTAACATGTTTTATTTTTAGGACAATGTTAGATCTATAGAAAGATTGAGCTGGCAGTACAGGAATTCCTGTACATTTTTTATCACCCTCACAGTTTCCCTTCTTGTGAATATATTATGGTCTGTTAATGATGAATGAACTGACATGGAAACATTATTATTAACTAAAATCCATAAGCATTTCAAATTTCCTTAGTTTTTACCTAATGATCATTTTATGCTTTAGGGTAAATTTTTCTTATTTTCCTCTTGGTTTTGATCATTTCTAGCACATTCCTTGTTTCTGATGAACTTGGCTATTTTAGGAAGTACTGGATATTGCAGGATATCCCTTTATTGGAATTTCATGATTTCCTCATTTTATTGGTGTTATACGTTTGTTATTTTTATCATATTATATCTAAGGCACAGACAACCTACCTCATTTATGAACATAGATGTCCATTTTGGTCACCTGGCTGAAGTAGCGTTTGTCAACTTTCTCCACTTTTATTCTTTCTTCTTTCCTTTCATACTTTATTCTTTAGAACAAAGTTCCTACATTCAGCTCATGTTTGGGAATTGGAAAGTTATGTTTCCCTTCCTGTAGAATAGAGTTATATAATCTGTTTATATATATATCTAATTATGTATAATTATTTATATAATAATCTATAATATTATATAATATTTAATATTATTTATTCAGAAATTTTCTGCATGGGGGATTTATCCCTTATCTCCCATTTATTAATTTATTTAATTATTTATGTCAGTTTAGATTTGTGGATGTTTGTTTCTTATCCTTGGGGTACAGTCCAATACTATTTTATTTTCTTGCTTCAATTGTTTTTTAGTTTTAGCCATTAGAAACCTTTCACTTGGCTCCTGAGTCACTTTAACATATTCTAATTATTATGAAGTTATTTTTCTTTTTGGTTTTGAGTTTTTTGTTTTTTGAAACACTGTGCTTTATCCTTTCACTCCTCTCACCCTTGCCCCTTGCTTGAGCAACCACTGATCTTTTCTCTTAAAACAACATACTATATAACATTTTAAGACTATCTTCTTTCACTTATAGTATGCATTTAAGCATATCAATTTAAATGCAGTATTTGTTTAAATATACTATGTGTTTAAGCATACCAGGTCTTTTTGAGGTTTGATTAATCACATTTTTAATCACTGAATAATATTCCATTGTTGGATGTACTACAGTTGGTTCATCCATTTGCTTATTGAAGAACATAACATCTTGACTGTTTACACTTAAGAGTAATTATAAGCAAAACTGCTGTAAACATTTGAGTGTAGATATTTTTGTGTATATAAGTTTGCAACTCAACTAGTAAATACCTAGAAGTATAATTACTCGACTACATATAGGGTAAAAATATGTTTAGCTTTGTAAATCAAGGCTAAATCATCTTCCAAAGTGGACCCACTTTATCATCTTGCATTCTTACCAGTAATGAATGAGAGTTCCTGTTGCTGCACTTCAATGTCAACATTTGTTATTGTCAGCATTTTGGCTTTTAGCCATTTGTTATGGTTTAGATGTGAGGTGTCCTCTCAAAGCTCGCATGTGAGACAATGGAAATGATTGGGTTATAGCCTTAACCTAATCAGTGAATTAATCTCTGATGTGATTAACTGAATGATAACTAGAAACAGTTGAGGTATGGCTAGAGGAGGTGGTTCACTGGGGGCATGACTGTGGGGTATGGGGTATATATTTTATATCTGGAGAGTGGAGACACTCCCTCTCTCTATTTCCTGATCATCATATGAGCCTGCTTCCCTCTGCCACACTTTTCTGCCATGATGTTTAGCTTCATCTAGAGCCCCTGGGGAATGGAGCTGGCCTTCTATGGACTAAGACCTCTGAAACCATGAGCCCTCAAATAAACTTTTCCTCTTCTTTAATTGTTCTTGTTGGGTCCTTTAGTCACCGCAATGAAAAAGCTGACTAAAACACCATTCTAATAGGTAGGTAGTGGTATTTCATTTGTTGTTTTCATCTGTAGTTCCCTAATGAAAAGTGATGTTGAATATCTTTTTATATGCTTATTTTCCCTCTGTAAATTTTCTTAGATGAAGTGTATGTCAGGATATTTGCTTCTGTAAGGACATTTGAATTTTTTTTTTTCTTTTTGTGCTGCAAGATATTGAACCTAGGACCTTGAGCATATTCTAGTCTAATACTCTACCACTGAGTAACACCCCTAGCCCTGTATTGTTTTTAACCTTTTTTAAAAAAAATTCTGAGTTTTAAGGATTCTTTTTATGTTTTAGATAATAGCCCTTTATCAAATATGTATTTTGCAAACATTTCTCTACAGTACATGGCTTGCAATTTCAATATATTAATAATGCTTTTCATAGAGCATTAATAATGCTTTTCAATCTATTAATAATGCTTTTCAATTTTAACAAGGCTAAATTTTTTATGTAATTTTCATGTATTTGATATTGTAACTAAAAATTCATCATAAAACCAAGGTTATCTAGCTTTTCTTATATTCTCTTCCAGCAATTTTTATAGTCTTATTGTTAGAGAAAAAAGGTAAAGTTAACCTAGGGCCGGGAACACCATTTTAATAAAAGGGAAATTTATCAGGGGCCATGCGGAAGGTAGGGAGAACAGGGATGAACAGGAACAGGGACAGGCACGAACAGAGAGAGGTTTCAGTCCCGGGCAGGCTTAAATAGCAAACTGGTGGTCAGAGAGGCCCTGGAGCAAGTCCGTGCACTATAGGCTGCCGGAGGTCAGGAGGTGGTGGCCAGGGCACCTGCTAGCCAGGTTTGCTGGCAAGGCTGAGGCACCTGGGAAATGTAGTCTTTTCACAAAGTACCTGAGGAGGTATGGCCTTCTACCTGGGAAGCACAGCCTCCCTGCCCGGAATCCAACACATATCATGATAAATTTTGATTTTTTTGTGAAAGATGCAACTTCTTTATCTACATTCACTTTTTTGCATATAGATGTACAACTGTGCCAGCACCATTTATTGAAAACATTGTCCTTTCTTGATTTATTTGCCTTTGCTTCTTTGTTGAAGGTTAGTTGGCTATATTTGAGTGGATCTATTTTTGGCTTCTCTACTGTTCTATTATATGTGTTTATTGCAAATATTATGCTGTCTTGATTATTGTAGATATTATTTTAATATTATAATTATTTATTATTAAGATACTAAATCATGAAGTCAGGTAGTTTTAGTCCTCTGAGTTGTTTTTCTTCTTCAATATAATGCTGGCTATACTATACTGGATCTTTGACTCTTTTATAGAAACATTAGAATTTTTTTGATATTCATAAAATAACTTGCTGGGATTTTGATTTATTACTTGAAATCTATAGAACAAGTTGAGAAGAATATTTCAACAATATTAGATATTTCTATCCATAAACATGAACTATCTCTCCATTTGTTTAGATATTTCTTGATATATTTGATCTGAGTTTTATAGTTTTTTAATATAAATCCTTTACACATTTGTTATATTTATGCTTTAGTATTTTATTATTTTTGGTGCTAAGATAAATGATATTGTGTTTTTACTTTACATTTCTATTGTTCATTGTTTGTGTATAGGAAAACAAATGATTTGAATGTTAACTTTGTATCCTTCATACTTGTTATAATTACGTTTTTGTTCCAGGAGATTCTTTGGGATTTTTTGTACAGACAATGATGTCATCTCTAAACAAATGAAATTTTATTTCTTCATATTCTGTGTATATTTCATTTTTACTTCTTGTCTTATTGCATTTGCTAGGATTTCTAATATGATGTTCAGTTGGTATGGTTCCCAGTGGAAAAGCATCTAGTTTCTCACTATTGAGTATTATGTTAGCTATAGGTTCTTTATAGATATCCTTAAACAAGTCAAGGAAGTTCCCCTCTGTAATTAGTTTGCTGTGAGTTTTCATCATGAAATGGTTATATGTAAATATTTTTATTCTGAGTCAATTGATAGAATCAGAGGATTTTTTCCTTTAGTGTGTTTATATAATAGATTATATTGATTGATTACCACATGGTGAGCCAATATTACATTCCTACAATAAATTTCATTTAGTTATGATATATAATTCCTTTTATATATTGATAGATTTGATTTGCTAATATTTTGTTGAGGAATTTTGCATCTATGTTTATGAGAAATATTGGTCTGTATTTTTCCTTTTTTATAATGTTTTCATCTGGTTTTATTGATATACCTTTACTTTTATATATTTATATGCAGTACTGAAAATCAAACACAGTGCCTCACACATGCCAGGCAAGTGTGCTACCACTGAGCCCCAGCCCCAGCCCTTGTATTGATTTTTAATAGATATTCCCATTATTTCTAAAAGTGAAATAAATTCTCTAATGTATCCAATTCAATTTGATTTAATTTAGTTCTACTCAATGTCATGATTAAGTAATGCAAGAGATTGGTATATACTGAATTAGATTCAGAGATAGATAAAACAAGTTCTAGATTTCTTGAGACTGACAATCATATTGAATGTGTTCCCTTAAAAGAGTAGCTCTAGATAAAACTCATTAATGATGGAAGAAATAAGTTGTTTAAAAAGCCATTTAACAAAGCCTTAATAGACAAATAAATGTGCAAATCTACTCAAGAATATTTGGATTCTATCTATTTTGTTCTTGCTGTATCCCCAGGAGCTAGGAAAACTCATGGTATATGGCACATACTAAAGTATTTCTTTTAAAATAAAGAAATTAATTATTAGAATATTTCCGAATAAAGGTCTGCAATTGTTATTTTTAATCTGAACAGCTTTGACTGTCACAGAAATGTTTTTAAGTGCTGTCCTTGGCCATTTTAAAAATATTATTCATTACAATGTTTTCTTTTCTTGTCACAACATTTTAACATCATTGCAATTGCTAACTGTAAATATTTTTTAAAAATTGTTTTAAAAAATATTTTTGATTAATTTTTAAAAGGCATATATGAAATTAATTTTCTTCTAAAATTAACCCATCTTTAAATCACAAAAAAAGATTTATTCCTATTTTGGTAATTTCCTCCTCTCAGCTCACACACAATGTCCATGGTTCTCTTCTCCCTTTTCAGTAAAAATAACTTGCAGAGAGCTAAGTTCAGTTATGTCCATTACCTTCAGTAAAAAGAAAAGACATTTTGTACAAATTTTTTTGCATTATGCCTCTACTTTTCTTTTACTTATTTACAGTATACTGTTCACATTTGCAAATTTAGCAACTGACACGTACATGACCGGCATTACAAATAGAAATGGTAATATTTTTCATAAGTTGGGTCAAATAAAATGTATCATTAGACTGGACTTGCCTCTTTCTTTTTACTATTTTTGAAGAAATGCAGCTATTAGAAAATTTTTAATTATATAGATGGCTCACAATATATTTTTATTGGACTGCATTGAAGACTATTGAGGATATGTGAGATTGCTCTTTATTGGTCATTGGAAATAAGTTAATTATGGATTTAAACTGCTCATAATGCATCTGCTCATTTTTTAGATGCCCAGAGAAAAGCATAAGCAGCTTGTCTCCCAAACATTAATGTTTCCAACAGGCTTTTCCAGTGGTAGGAAGAGATGATAAAACAATTGGTTGAGTCCATTATTCATGAAAGAATATGACCATGATAATTAAAAAGACGTATCTAAACAACATACCTGAATCATTACTGATGCTCTAATTTATGCAGTTTTATTTCCTCTCACATGAGCATTATCTATTGTTAAAGTATACTCCTAAGTCTTCAATTGCTTTGGATTTCTGGGTCACATTCAAGTTATGTAGTTCCTTTGTTACTTTTTACTAGAGGGGATGGCTTCTACATTACTCTGTGAGCATTCTCGTTATCTATACTATTAACTCTTGAACACTTGTAAATTATTTTTTTAGCCTTTATGTCTACACCTTTCATATTCTATACATCATCACAGAATTTCCTCAAAATTGTTTTTCTCTCAGCAAGTTTCTCTTGTGTAATTTATGCTTCATTTACATTTTCACATAAATAAAACACTCATTCATCATTTTGATTGCTATCCTCTGTACTATTTCATTCATATATATATATACATATATATACACACACATATATATATATTCTTCTGAAATAGAGAAATCTCAGTATTTTTGTTTTCAAAAATAAGTGCAGAAGTGCAGACAACCTCTCTTCCTTGGTCAGGTTATGTAAGGCATGAGGTTACAGTTGGCGTTTTCACCACAAGTCTAGCTTAACAGTTACATTCTACACAAAGTAAAGAACCTGTCAATAATGCTACAAATATTACATCCTAAAAAGTTTATATGAAAATTCATCATGATTTTTCAATTTGGGATAGCAGCAATGCATCCTTTTTTACTGTGATGAAATAGTTGAAATCTCCTTCTCAACTCACCTGTATTTTGGCAAGAGGAGTGGAGAATCCTCCTGAATAATGATATGGACACCTGGGTCAGGTTAGGGATCTGAGCAGCTGAAGATTTGAGAACAATGATGTCACTTTTTTAGTGCTGGAACCTAAGAAAACAAAAATTCTATCTGTCTGTTTATCTATCTATCTGATTGTTTTATGTTAGTAAAGGTAAGTCAACACCAGTCTTCCCTATGTGATACCATCCTTTTCTCCTAGTAATTTTAGAAGTGTAAGTGGATGATGAAGGTAAATCTCGGTACAAAAAGGCTTTAAAGATCATCGATCTACATTTCAGGAAACCAGTCCCAGGCCACACTGTTATTTTAGGAGTTGTACCAAGGACACAAGCTCTAAGATTAAAAGGAGCTGTTTTATGAAATCTAGGGTAAGGGCTGATGAGGATAGTGTTGTGTGCATGACCAGGACTAACAGGGAAGCAGGGTTGGGGGGTGGCAGCTCTAAGGTTCTAACATTTCCTCTTTCTTTGTTTCTTCTGTCTTTCATTAAGAGATGAGATGAGAAATGGAGAGAAGATGGGTCAATAAGAGGAAGTCTTATGTAGCTTGCAGTCAAGAAATAAAAGGGAGACAAAATCATTATCAAGGTTTTTTTTTTTTTTTTTTTTTTTCCCGATTTTGGATGTGTACTTACCTTATCTCAAATTTGTTTTCCTCAAAACTGAATAATTTGTATTACCTTCTTCCTCTTGTAAATGGTACTTTAAATGGGTTGTGGTTTATTGAACCTAGGGTTCCTGGAGTTCATAAGTTTGTAACCCATATATATTTTTTAAAGGGTAAATTTTTTATTACCATTTTAAAATCTTTATTTAAAAAGTTTTTTTATTTGTTCTTTTTAGATATACATGACAGTAGAGTGTATTTTGACAAATTATACATACATGGAGTATAACTTATTCTAATTATAATTGCTTTGTTGTAGTTTACATGATGTGGAGTTTCATTGGTTGTGTTTTCATCATATATGAACTTAGGAAAGTCATGTCCAATTCATTCTAATGTCTTTTTTCTTCCCATTTCCCTCCCTTCCCTTCATTTCCCTTTGTCTAATCCACAGTGTAACCTGTATTGAAAAACATGTTTCTTGGAGCATTCACTTCACTGAAAAAAATAAAATAAAAAACAGTAACTCAAGGTCATTTATGATAGCAAGAGTTAGCCAGTTTTCTTTACTGTAAAATTTCATTGCTTCCCTGACATGATACATGTATTGTAACTCTCCAAATAGGAGATCCAATATTCATTATTCAACAATATTATTAGCCTGATAATTCTATTTAAAACAGTATTTCCAAGATCAAGGACTTTTTTGAAATATCTTTTATTAGTAGTATCATTTTTCCATATGTTAAAGGCTAGCTTATTCTAAAACATAAATCTAAGAGTTCAAGAGAAAAAGAAAAAACACTTTACATTCTGGTACTTATCCTGCTGAAATTTAATCTGCACTACCTATCTTAACCAACTTAAGTGTTTGCCTATCTCATACAAATCATCCTCTGTCATGTGAAATTAAAGCATTTCACCAGAATTTTACCTTATTCAAATTACTTCACTAGACTAATAAACATTTATGTTATAATATTTTATCCTCTGTTATATGTCGCTTTTCATGTTTTTGCTACATATTATTATTGTTCTTTGTTTCCAACAGCTCTGTTTTCTAAGGCTTAATATTCTCTTGCATTGGCCATTGTGATGAAAAAGTGTAATTAAGAACTTTGGAGTAGATCACAACTGGGCTTAAATTCTAACTGCACAATTTGCTAGATGTGTGATCTCCAGCAAATCACAGAACTTCTGTGAGCCTAAATGGTACAATGCCTGCTGGCTTCCTGTGTTACCATGCATCCTATTCAGACTAGAGCAAAGTATTATTTTAATTTTCCATTCTGGGAACTTCTGATCTTGAAATTGAGATCTCCCCAGCCCCCCTGCCTCTCACTCTCTTCCCTTCTCTATCTTTTCCTTTTCCCTTTCCCTCTCTTACTTCTTTTCTTCCTTTGTTTCTTCATTTCTTTATTCATTTTGGTTATAGCAAATAAGACCTCAAATATTCTTTAAGGATATCTTTTTTTCAAAATTGCCTGAGTTAGATACAGGTTTTCCAACTACCAATCTACTTCATGAATCAAAGAATAAGGCCCTTTTTGCATTAAAGCCAATCATTTCATTAATGTTGACAAGAAATCACACACAAAAAAATAGGCTGTGAGAATATTAGAAATTTGAAGAAATGTTGTTGTTATAGTTGTCCCTTTTCTAGCGATTCCAATTCTTTGGCTTTCTTTCCATGTGGAAGTCCACATTAGACCTCTGCTCTTAACTCTCATTTTAAAGACAATGAACCTCATATGACCCTCTTTCTATTAATTCTATTCTAGGAATAAAGTAGTCCTTCTTACCCATCGTATTAGAATAATTCAAGTAAATTTTGGTCAGTTCTCATTTCTCTCAGGGAATTGGCATTCTTGAGATCCATTATGCTATGTACCTTCCCCGTTAAGGGACTGCTCCAAGCATTCTCTCTCTTCATGAGACCTCTCTTCATGCACTCCTAATGCCTTCCATATATATGTGGTGCTGGGGGTTGAACCTAGGGCATTGGGCATGTGAGGCAAGCACTCTACCAACTGAGCTATATCCCCAGCCCCTCCATTTATAATTTTGAGACAGGTTTTTGCTAAGTTACTTAGGGCCTTGCTAAGTTCCTAAAGCTGGCCTTGAATTTGCAGTCCTCCTGCATCAGTCTCCTGAGTTGCTGGGATTACAAGCATGTGCCACTATGCCCAGCTGTTTCTCTCTCTTTGCTTCTTGGCTGTCATGAAGTGCACAGCTTTCTTAACATATGCTCCCTCCATGATGCATTGTCTTACTACAGGCCCAAAACAAACAGTACCAATTGACCATGGACTGACACCTCCAAAACTGTGAGCCAAAATAAGCCTTTCCCTTAAGTTGCTCAGGTTAGGTATTTTGATACAGTAACAGAAAGATGGTGAACACAGTGTCTTAGTCTGTTTTCTACTGCTATAGCAAACTACTTGAAATGTGACAATGTATAAAGAAAAGAAAAATTTCCCCCATGGTTTTGGAGTTTGACAAATCCAAGAGCATGGTGTTGACATGTGGAAAGGGTTTTTATGCTGCAGTAGCCCATGGTGAAAGGCAAGTAAGCTCATGAGACAGAAAGAAAGATTAGACTGAACATTTTTCTTATAGGGAAACAATCTCATGATAATGCTGCTCATCAATCATGATCACCTCTGAAAGACCCCACATTTTAATATGATACAGTGACAACTAAATTTCAGTATTAGTTTTGTAGAGAACATTCAAGCAATAACAGTCACTAATTCCATGAACTGATAACATAATTTAATTCAGGTTATTTTTTTCCTCCTGTATACTTCTGACTGCTCTGACACAGATTTCAACTATCCTAATCTAGGGAAGCTCATGCCAAGCACCTTCTCCTTATTTGTATTTTTTCTTCATTTTAACAAACATTGTTTTTTTTTTTTTTTTTTTTTTCTGCTTCAGCATATTGTTGGGGACGTTAAACAGCACGCCAGTAGATAGAAACTCTGGCTTTCTCCCACTTCCTGATACGGGAATTTGGCCTAACCAAGAGGCGTTCCCCTGACATGTTGTGAGAAATCAGATCGCCACTAAGATAGGCTAATGGCTCCGCCAATGTGATTTGCTCACGCTCCCTATGTGCTCCTATGATCTTTCAGCTGATTGGCCTATGTCTTCTATAAACGCTGTCCATCTTCCTCAATAAACGAGTTCCAGCTTTGACCGGTCTCCCTGGTAATTCTGAGGGTCTTTTGAAGGCTGGTGTGGATTACCAGCCGACTCCTGCCTGCCGTTCCCAGTCTCGCCACACCACTTGGGGCATGCTCTCCCAGCCTCACTGCCGGCCAGAGAAAGCTCACCCCGGGTCAAGGGGGAGTTAAAAACCCCGGCAACTTTAAAAAACCCCGACAGCGTATCATTTGCTTATAATTTCTTTTTTATTCTCTTGATTATATATTCTCCAAAATGTCACTTGGCTTAAAATATAAATTTTGTTGTTTTCTAAATCATACTCTTTGTACGTGTATGAGATCTCCTTGAATGACTTCCTCCACTTCTCATTAAAATCTCTTGAGCTTTGGAAGACAGAAGCAATTTGATGAAAGCAGCCCACGTGAACATCCAGGGGTTGCTTCATCAATGCTCCCTCACAGATTTTCCCACAATGGGCTCCAGGATGCTATATCAAGCAGGTAGAATGAGAGCATCCTGATAAAAGGTCATATTTAATTGGGGGAAAAAAAAAAGCTAGAGACTTGTTTATTCAAACCCAGCTACATTTAAATGAAAAAGCTTGCATTCGGAAACTTGTCTCTGTTCTGCTTCCAGGGAGAGTTAGATATTCAAGTCTTGGCTCATTTGTGAAGATATTCTGCCTTTACGAAAATTCAGATAACAAAATTTTTGCTTCCACTATTACAAAAATAAACATTAAAGGCAAGACACTCAAACCAATATCCATGCAAATATATTCTTTGCTGTATAGTTGGAATTTGGAATAATTTCATTATTCATGACAGTTTAGTAAGACCAAAATGACAATATTGTTTAACTTTCCATTCTTTATTGCACTAAACAAGTTAGATGTTATAGTTCAAATTGAATCAGTGAAATTAATAATTGAATGACTATAATAGTGTTAAATCTTCTGGCATTTTATACATTTTTATTTTTACTTGCAATACAGTAAGTATACACATTTGTAGGTGCAGAATGATATTGCAATACAGACATACAATGCATAATGATCAAATCAGGGTAGTTGGCGTATCTATCACCTCAAACTCTTTTGGCATTTTAAATTCTAATTTTTTGTACTCACCTACCAGCAGAAGTTATTAGAATTGTACTTTTTTTAGTTGTTGATGCTGTCAGAAAGATGCATTCATTTTTCAGTATGAGGAAGAGGAGGAAAACATGTTGGTCGAAATAACTAAGACATAACTTTTAAATTAAGAATCCCCTGTGGTTTTAGTCTTTAGACATCAATTTTGTTATCTTCAGTAACATTCTCTGAAATGGGAAAAAATAAATGAGAAAAGGAAAGTGAAAGTAAAATAAGCTAAGTGAAAGAAAAGAAGTGAAAACCTTAAGTGCCAATTTGCAGACTCAGGTTCCTCAGAGGGCTGTTGTAATTTGAACCAAAGACACAGAAGAAAGGATGTCTGTGAAGACTCTGGAATTCACCAAGTCCAGAAAGTGCCCTAAAGCCTAGTTGGGAAGGGAGCAATAAAAGATGCTGTGGAGTGTGCAGATGTACTGGAGTTTCTGCTCTTGCACGTGCTTAATTTCTTTCTAGTCCCCCAACTACTATTGTCAAGCCTTCATATACTATCAGGATTTTGTTACAGAGATGAAAACACTACAGTTTTATAAAGAAAAATAATGTTATAACATTTCAAAATAGGGATTCTTTATTTTGTTTGAAAGTAAAACTAACATATTAGTACAGAACATGGTAATTTCATAATATAAATATAGGTATCAATGGGCAGGACAGCACTGAATGCTACAAAACTTCCCTCTAGTACTTGTAATATATATTTAATGCAATAATTTGTATCCATCTATTGCATGGAATATTTTCAACTTCTTGGAGTAATGGATTTCACAAATTTTCTCTGCATTTTAAAAATAAAAAATTTCACTGATTCATTTTGAAGTTAACATCTAACTGGTTTAGTGCAATAAATAATGGAAAATTAAACAATATTGCCATTTTGGTATTACTAAACTGTAATGAATAATGAAATTATTCCAAATTCTAACTATATAGTAAAGAATATATTTGCATGAATATCGGCTTGAGTGTCTTGCCTTTAATGTTTATTTTGAAAATTTTTCTTCTTTAGCTCTATTTCCTTCAAACACCATAAAGTCCAATATCGTAAGACTTGGCTTAGTAAAAACCACATTTTCTGACAGTATTCACATTTTTAGATAAAGATATTTAAATTATTTTGTTCATTTTTAGATAAAGATATTTAAATTATTTTGTTCATAAATAGACATAAACTCATTGTTCATCAAGGATGCCTTTCTAGGAGCATAACACCACAGTTTCTTTATTTCTTGAGGTGTAGACTCTCAGGCTCCAAAGACAAGGACTTGTGTTTTAGTACACAGGCTCCTTTTTGGCTTAATCCTTTTGTTTTAATCCTTGTTCAGCAAAGTACTACCTTCTTGGAGCAGCCTTTGTGATTCACATATAATAGTGATTTTCTGATAGATTATCTTCCTTTTTTTATCCAATGGAAGCTCCTCTACCACTCTTAGGTTGTTTCATTGAACTTAGTAAATTTTTTTTTCAATTTGTCATTTTCTTTTCTATATGAAAAAGCTTAACTGAAAATTGGGACATTTCACAGTGTCTCCCCTATTTTTTGACATCTAAACTATATTCTCTAAGATCTTGTTATCACTGATGTCAGAGAAATAAAATCTACTTCTATTATGATTCATTTCTTTCTTTTAAGGCTATTTATAAGACAGAAACTAATACAATTTTATACTCACCCAAAACTTATAAAAGAAAATATTAAGTATAACTCCAATGGTACAGCTTTTGTGAAACTATTTTAGTCCATGAATCATGAAGTTAAAACACATTCCCCCATCCATAAAAGAAAAAAAAAAAAGGTTAATCATGGGAACTTTTTGGTCACAAAGAAGAACAAAATTTTATTTGCTCATGGATCACTTCCTGGTATTGCTGTCCAAGTGAAACCTATATGTCTTTTGAAGTTTTCTTTTTCTTTTTCTCTTTCTTTCTTTCTTTCTTTTCTTTTAGTGGTTGGCTTGGAGTTTTGGCCATTAGCATGAAAAATTCTGGTCTACATGTGAACACTTGATAGATAATGACTATATATACTCCAAGAAGAGACATAAAGTATGATTCCATCTAAATCTGTCACTGTAGATCATAATTAGTATAATTCTATATTGTTTTAGTTCCATTACGTCATTTGCTTTTAAAGCAAACAAAAGACTTCATCAGAAGAAAAATGTGCAAAGGTTAAGTCAACAGAGCCTAAAGCAAATTTTCTATGCCTTAACTTCAAGAAAATCTTGCATACACAAGTGTAGAAACTTTTGAAATAAAGCTAAAATAAAAAGGGCAAACATCAAATCCTTTCATGCAATTGAAATAAATGTGAAGAGCCCTTATTATAAGCATTGTAACAAAAAGAGACATCAGAGTGAAATGTATAGATTTCATAGAACATCTTCAGCATGCTAGCCACGTCTGGAATATGCAGCACGTAGCATCAAAGAAGAGGTTCAGAAACCACAGGAATTTGACTTTTTGGCTTACTTTGCAATGCTTTTCATTTTCAAAAATGAAAAGAAACTGACAGTGTGTTTCCAGGGAATTCCTGACTCCCTCAGATGGTATTTGGTATGGATTTTCAAGTATGTCCTTACTACCTCTGTGTAAAGAAGTATCTCTTTTTAGGCAAAGGGCAAATTCTGAAGTGGCATAATCATATTTTTCTTTGAATACTGATTTTGGGAAAGGCTGTGTTCTTTTGGATTCTCCCACAGTCAGGGAATTTTTCCTTAGGCAACTTCGGATGGATCCATGCTGGGCTTTTGAGGATTGAGCTTTAGCTCTGAAGAGGGGGGTTGAAAAACAATCTTTTTCATCACCAAATGAAAGTGCAAAGAGATATTTTTGAGGAACAGAACGTAATTAGCCTAAGTGGAATTGGGCCAACTAAGCAGCATTAACAGGCTAACTGTGCCCCCAGCTCTTAGAGCATTCCAAAGATGGGCTCATTCTTGACTGTTGTAAAATAAAGGGTAGAACATCTACAAAAGTCTAAAACGGGTAAATGGAAAACATGAAAAGAGAAAGAGTTCATTTCTCTCACAAATTAAAGATGACAACTAAAGCTGAACACCCCCACCCTGCCCAGTTGAAAAATCCATGTGACTAATTTTTCTAAGTAGACATTGGAATAGTCCTGCTGGGAACAGGACAGATAATATATGTAGCTGGCAATCCCGCCCAAGAGCAGCTATTGTTATTTGGGGAATGGAAGCCAATCCCCTTTGAGACTTAAAGAAAAACTAAATTAGGATGCATCTAAAAGCAACTGGAATGAGAAAGGGGAAAAAAAAATATCTCATGTTACTGTGCAGTGTGCCAGCTGACCAAATGTAAAACAAAACAATCTCCCCTCCTCTTGGGAGGAGACAAGAAAGAAAGAAAAAGAAGAAGAAAAAAAAAAAAAAAAAAAAAGAAAAGAAAGAAGGAAAAAAGAAAGAAACATGTCCTGGTGCTTTCTTGCTTTCAATATTTTTTCCAAGTTTTAATTTTAGATGTTATGATTCCCAAAAGCAGAAGTGTTCTTTTCTAGGTGTCATTTTTATCTGTTTCTGTTAAGCCCTTTAACAAGAAGTCAAGGAAAACTGTTGCTTAACAAAAGAAGAAAGGATCTAAGTAATTGCTGACTGTAAGATTAAAGGTAGGATAAATAGAGTAAATTTACGTGGCCGGGGCATGAGCAAGGGTTAGTTTTTATCTGTCTTAAGTCTTGAAGGGAGAAGGGAGTATGTACTTTGACTGGTGTCCATTGGGACAGATGGAGAGAGGCCAGGGTATGGGGGACAGGAGGGCTGCTGCTGGACGTCAGCAGAGAATGAAGATTTGGGTGTTCCTCCTGATTCCTTCTCCTCAACAGGTGGTTTCTTTAGGATACTCTCCCTTCATAGCAGAGATCATAGCTAAGTCTACTTTACACTGCTGACACAATTGGGGGTCTTCCCTTAGGGCAAAGAAAGCCTGAACATACGGCACCTCCCCCTATTTCCCTTCCTTTTTGCAAAAATCTATCAAGCTGCAAAAAAATCGTATTGAAATTGATATTTCCCTCTGGTGGCCAGGATTCTCCATCAGGGAGTTTTGTATTGAGGCCAGGCCTCGCGGCAGAAGAAAATGAGGCGCTTTTTCTTGAGTGTCTGTTGGGTCAAACTTATTCCAGTTTTTCAATAGCAGGTAAGTGGTGTACCCGGCATATTGGAGAGAGAAGCTCCCATCTGAGTAAGAGAAAAAAAACAGGACTCAGGCGCCCCGCGCCAAAGAGAACTGTTCCTATTAGGGAAAAATCTCTGGAGCTTCCTCACGGTCCAGAAAACCCCCGTCTCTCATCACCTGGCTTTGCCAAAGTCCATTTCTGGCCTCCTTTGGCAAAGTGCTGGGGTCTCAGTCTGCCCCTGTGCCAAAGACCCTAGGAGGATTCAGACAGGGCATTATGTAAATTCGCCTAACTTGTTAAACTAAACAATCTTGCAAGGTGAAGGGGAGACCCTGGTTTGTAAAGTATACCATATTTCTATCGGAGGGACCCTGGAAAGGTTGAACTTTAGCCCCTGGCCACTTACAAAGAACACATCACATTTTAAACATCAGAATGAAATCAACCTACACAAGCAAAGAAAATATAAACATTTCCTACAAATCAAAAGAGCCTGAAGCTAGCATTAATCGGCGATGCAAAAGCATCCAAAATGGAAAAAAGGAATTTGTAATTGGGGAAAGCGCCAACCGGATAAAAGAGGGCTCAAGGGAAGAACCTTAGGAATACAGTGTGGCCCAGACCCTGGTGCTGAGGTAGATTTCTTGCTTTCAATATTTTTCCAAGTTTTAATTTTAGATGTTATGATTCCCAAAAGCAGAAGTGCTTTTTTCTTTTCTAGGTGTCATTTTTATCTGTTTCTGTTAAGCCCTTTAACAAGAAGTCAAGGAAAACTGTTGCTTAACAAAAGAAGAAAGGATCTAAGTAATTGCTGACTGTAATTTTAAGATTAAAGGTAGGATAAATCAAAGATACTGGATAAATAGAGTAAATTTACGTAAAGATGGAAAGATTTCTTTGGTTAGTAGAAAGAAGTCTGAGAATAGAGCCTTTCAAAATATGACATCTGGAACTTGCTAGGACTAACTACTTGATGGAAAAAAACTATCCAGAGTTTAAAAAAAATTTTTCTACTCGTAAGTTTTATTTTTTTACCAAATGAAATTTAACCCTGCCTGCTATTTCATTTTAGGTGAAAAGACACTATAAGTTCTGGAGATAAAGTTGGATTTATATGCTTTTGGAACTCAAAGGCAGTTTTGATTTTAGCATCAGACTCTTTCAGATTTTGGCTCACCATGAGACAAATGACTCAGGGTGTTTGTTTTAGTTTTTGACTGAATCACTTATATGTGAACTTGAAAGAGGTAGTCATTTTTTGCAAGGACATTTTATATTGCAATGTGGGCTAGTACAGGGAACTGTGGGCTGGATATTGAAACAACTGGACTTGAATCCTCAGCTGAATGACATTGGAAAAATTATGTAATTCTCTGGAAAATGGTGATAATATTTGACTTCTTATGTCGCAGTTTTATAGAAAAGTTTAGATGATATAATGAATTTGAGAAAACAGCAAAATCTATGAAAATTGTGTCAAGTGTGGTAATACTTTCCTTGGCATGTGCTCTTTTCTTAATGCACTTGCTTTGAATTATGAATCACCATTCAAAATTTCAATCTCCTCTTGAGTTGTATTTAGATTTTACTGCAAGCTTATTAAATAATAATTAGTGTGTGTGTTTATATGGTTGAGTTTTTTCCTCTTCATTTATTTCTGTCATTAATTTCTGGTTTAATTTTAGAGATTCTTGATTCAAAAAGTCACATAACTAATTCCCTGAAACGATCCATTTTCCTACTTTATCAAAACATATGGGAATCATGAATAGCAAAGGAGGCAGGGGAGGCTGATATGATTTTAAAGTAATCGTAACTACTGAAGATCACTACTGTACTACTTTCCAGATTGACTTCACCAATTTGCAGTTCCACCAGCAATGTAAGAGTGTGCCTTTTTCCCCCACATCCTCGCCAGCATTTATTGTTGTTTGTTTTTTTGATAGCTGCCATTCTGACAGTAAGATGAAATCTTAGAGTTGTTTTGATTTGTATTTCTCTAATTGCTAGAGATGTTGAACATTTTTTCATATATTTGTTGATTGATTGTATATCATCTTCTGAGAAGTGTCTGTTTATTCCTTGGCCCATTTATTGATTGGGTTATTTGTTTTTTTTTCGTTGTTAAGGCTTTTGAGAACTTTATAAATCCTTGAGGTTAGTGTTCTATCTGATGTGCTTGTGGTAAAGATATTCTCCCATTCTGTAGGTCCTCTATGTTTCTTTTGCTGAAAAGAAGCTTTTTAGTTTGAATCCATCCCATTTATTGATTCTTGGTTTTAACTCTTTTGCTATAGGGGTCTTGTTGAGGAAGTTGGGGCCTAATCCAACATGATGGAGATTTGGGCCTACTTTTTCTTCTATTAAGTGCAAGGTCTCTGGTTTAATTCCTAGGTCCTTGATCCACTTTGAGTTAAGTTTTGTGCATGGTGAGAGAAGGAGATTTAATTTCATTTTATTACATGAGGATTTCTAGTTTCCCCAACACAATTTGTTGAAAAGGCTGTCTTTTCTCCAGTGAACGTTTTTGGCACCTTTGTCTAATATAAGATAACTGAAGGTGTGTGGGTTCATCTCTGAGTCTTCTATTCTGTACCATTGGTCAACTGGTCTATTTTGATGCCAATACCATGCTGTTTTTGTTACTATTGCTTTGTAGTACAATAGAATGCCACCAGCTTCATTCTTCTTGCTAAGAATCACTTTGGCTATTCCGGGTCTCTTATTTATCCAGATGAATTTCATGATTGCTTTTTCTATTTCTATGAGGAATTATATTGGGATTTTGATTGGTATTGCATTGAAACTGTATAGTGCTTTTGGGAGAATGGTCATTTTGACAATATTAATTCTACCTATCCATGAACAAGATAGATCTTTCCATCTTCTAAGATCTTTAGCATGCTATAGTTTTCATTGTAGAGGTCTTTCACTTCTTTTGTTAAGTTGATTCCCAAGTATTTTATTTTTTTGAGGCTATAGTAAATGGGGTGGTTTTCCTAGTTTCTCTTTCTGAGGATTTGTTGCTGATGTACAGAAATGCCTTTGATTTATGGGTATTGATTTTATATCCAGATACTTTGCTGAATTCAAATCTGGAAAGTAGTATGGAGATTCCTAGGAAAACTTAGAATGGAACCACCATTTGACCCAGCTATCCCACTCCTTTGTCTATTCCCAAAGGACTTAAAAACAGCTTACTACAGGGATATAGCCACATCAGTGTTTATAGCAGCACAATTCACAATAGCTAGATTGTGGAACCAACTCCAATGCCCATCAGCATATGAATGGATAGGGAAACTTTGGTATATATACACAATGGAACACCACTCAGCACTAAAAGAGAATAAAATCATGGCATTTGCAGGTAAATGGATGGAGTTGGAGAAAATAATGTTAAGTGAGGCTAGCCAATCCCAAAAAACCAAAGATGGAATGATCTCTTTGTTATGAAGATACTGATTTATAAAGGCAAGGGAGGGGGGATGAGAGGAATGAAGGAACTTTAAATAGAACAAAGAAGGGGGTGAAAGGGGAGAGGGCAAGGGGATAGGAATAATGGTAGAATGAGTTAATCTTCGTTACCCTACATACATGTGTGAAGACACAATTGTTGTAAAAATACTTTATATAAGCCCAGCAACTTGAAAAATTGTGCTCTTTATATGTAATATGAAATGAATTGCACTCTGCAAACATATATAACAAATTAGAATAAAATAAAAATAAAATGAAAAAATAAACAATATAAAGATATTGTGTCCATGTATAACTAAAAAAATATATTTTAAAAAAATCGCTGCTGTAGTTTGAATGTTCCCTCCAAAACTCAAAGTGAAAGTTAATTGACATTGTAAGTTTTGAGATGTGAGACCTTCGGAAGGTGATTAGGTTATGAATGGATTATAGCTATTATGGCAGGAATGGATTAGTCATCAGCAAGTGGGTCATTTAAAAAGGGAAAAAATCAGCTGCCTTCTAGGGCTTTCTCTTGCCGTGTGATTTCCTTCCACCATATTATGATGCAGCCCTTTGATTTTGGACTTCCAAGCTTCAAGAACCATAAGCCACATAAATTTCTATTGCTTACGACATACCCAGTCTGTGGGGTTCTGTGATAGCAGCAGAAAACAGAGTAAGAGAAAATGAATATTTATTATTAATTGAGGAGATTGAGGAAGGGCAACACTAGATGAAAGAGCATATGTAAAAAGTGGTGGCAGACCTGTTAAGGAATAGGTAATGGCTTGGGGCTGTGGAATTACATGGCATTTTTGAATTATCTAGTAATATCAAGGAAGACATAATACATGAATCTTATGAAGGACATCTCTGATGAGAGATTTTTGACTTTTGCTTTTCATTTGAGCCAAAGGTGTCATCCCTTGGAACAGTGTTTCTCAAACTTTAATGTATGTGCTAATCATGGGTGACCTTTTCAAAATGCACAATCTCATCACAAGCTTTAGGGAAATGGCTAGGCTAGAAAGCATTCAGCGTTTCTAACAAGTTTTCAGTCCATGCTAAAGATGTCAGTTCTCAGGCAGCAATCTGAATAGCTAGGTTGAATATCGGTATACAGATGGTCACGGATTTACCATGGTTTGACTTATGATTTTTTGATGGTATGATGGTGGAAAGCAATACACATTCAATAGAAAGCATACTTTGAATTTTGTTCTGTTCCTGGGATAGCAGTTTGCAGAATGATACTCTCCTGTGATGCTGGGCAGTGGCAATGAGCCAAAGCTTCCAGTCGGCCATATGATCCTGACATTCTAATGTGTACTGTGTTGCTAAGCGACAGTGCTCAGTAGATTTGGCGTATTAAATGCATTTTTGACCTACAATATTTTCATTTCATGATGGGTTTAATGGTATGTACCCCTCTCATAATCTGAGGAGCATCTGTGATTTTTTTTCCTTCACAAGTAACACTCCAAGAATAACTATGTTGGAGAAGTTGTGGCTATGAGAGTTTTGTCTCACCAAAGATTTCATTTTTATAAGGCTTTCCTGAGGTGAAATTGATGCACAACATAGTGACATTTTTGAAGTGTATAAGTTGGCATTTTGACATATGTTTACAACCAAAAAAACATTATGACAGTAAAGATAATGAACATTTCTCTCAACATCAATGATTTCTCTTTGCTCCTTTGTATCCCTCTTTCTCCTTCCCTCCATCTCGGTGCACCCACTAATTTTCTTTCTGTCATTTTTAGATGATTTTGCATTTTTTAGAATTTTATCTTATTAGAATTATATAATCTATTTGCCCATAATTTGGAAATTGGAATGTTTGCTACATTATTGGGCACATTACCACTCTTTTTATTACTGACTCCTATTGAAGGGATAGACATCAATGTATCTACCCATTCAGCTACCAATACATATTTATATCATTTCTAGTTTTTGACTATAACATATCAAAATGTATAAGCATTCATGAGTGTGTTTTTGTATATTCTTTTGTTTTTCTAATTAAATACCTAGGTGTAGAATGACTGATTTGCCTAATAAGTATAGGCTTAGCTTTTAAATAAATGATAAAATCATCAAAATCAAGTGATTGTATGATGTTAAGTTTTCACCAGCAATGTTGGTAAATCCAGTTGCCCTTCCCTCTTTCTCAGTTGGCATTAATAGTCTCTAATTTTGGATTTTCTAGTGCGTAGCTAGTGGTACCTCAGTGTGGCTTTAGTTGTTAATATTTCTCTGATGACTAATGAGGTAGAACATCTTTTTAAAAGTTTATTAGTCTTCATATATCTTTATTTACAAAGTATCCAAATATTTTACCCATTTATTAAAACTGAGTTATTGATTGCTGAGCTACACCTTTTTATTTATATTCTAAATCTATCTATAAAGGGCCAGACAATTAATATATTTGACTTTTTGGGCCATATGATTTCTATTGCAACTACTCAACAATGACCTTTATCGTGAAAACTGGCCATGTATGGGCTATAAATGTATGAGCACAACTTAATTTACAAAAGCATATGGCATGCCAGATTTGCTCATGGGCCTTGGTTTCCTGATTCCTATTGTAGGTGGGAGCTCTTTGTCTAATATATGTTTTGCAAATATATTTCCCCATTCATGGCTTGTCATTCTATTTACTTAAAAATATTTCACAGAAGGGAAATATTTTATATTTTGATTCAAAATATTAAAATTTATAAGTCTTGATAATGGTGCTCTGTTTGGGGATCTTTGCCCAGTACAAAATTTACTCCTAAGTTTTTTAGCTTTTATTTTACCCCTGAGATATGAGGTAAGGTTTCCAAACCTACTCTTTTTTTTCAAAATATATTTTCAGTTGTAGATGGATACAATATCTTTGTCTTTATTTAATAATTTATTTATTTTTACATGGTGCTGAGGATCGAACCCAGGGCCTCACACATGTGAGGCAAATGCTCTACCACTGAGCTACAACCCAGCCCTCCAACCCTACTCTTTTTTTTTTTTTTTTTTTTTTTTTGTGGTACCGGGATTGAACTCAGGGGCACTCGACCACTGGGCCACATCCCCAGCCCTTTTTTGTATTTTATTTAGAGACAGGGTCTCACTGAGTTGCTAAGTGCCTCGCCATTGCTGAGGCTGGCTTTGAACTTGCGATCCTCCTGTCTCAGCCTCCCAAAGTGCTGGGATTACAGGCGTGCGCCACCGCGCCCGGCTCCAACCCTACTCTTAAATGGATTTCCTATTGCTCTAGAAACACTTGTTGAAAAATTATCTTTGTGCTATAAAATTACCTTGGCATCTTTGTCAAAATTAATAGACCATGTGCTCCTATTTTTTTCTGCGTTGTTTTTCTCAGAACTTCCTATCTATCCAGTTCCAATGATCTGCATTTAGTTTTTCATTCATCTAACGCTAATTTGATTATTTGGGATTGAAAATAAGTCCTCATGTCAGGAAGTATGACTTTCAACTTTGTCTTCCTTTACAATGTTTAGCAGTCATAGGGAATTTGTACTTCCATATAAATTTCTATAATAATGTCCTGGGATTTTCACTGGGATTTTTTGAATCTACAGATGGGATTCACAATATACAGCTCATGTGTCAAACCCAGCACATACTCTGTTCTCATGGGGTATTCAAAATAAGAATATTTTTAATATATTTAAAGGGATATAGCAAACAAACAAACAAAAAACAGAATGTACGACTGAGACCATATATAACCTGCAAAGCCTAACATAACTAACTCTATGGTCTTTTACAGAAAAAAAAATTGCCAAACCATGGTCAACAGATCAAGCTGGCATGAATCTGTATTTTAGTACAGTTCTATCTTCTGATTAATAAATGTGCTATATTTATTTGTCTTCTTTAATCCTATAAATGGTGTTTTGTAGATTTTACTGTATAAAATTTGTACAACTCATAAAATTTCAGTATTTTGTAAACTTTAGTGTATAAATCTTCCTTAAAGATTATAAAATTTTATTTGTAAAAATTTTAAATTTTTGATGCTTTTTAAATGGTGTTTTTTTCTATTTCACTTTATGTGTTTCTTGATATTTTATTAAAATATTTCATTTTAATATTAAAATAGTCATGTAGTTTTGCTAAATTCACTAGTTCTAGTCATTTCTTTAAAGATTATTCAACCTACCACAATTCCTGTTCCTAGTTTTGCAAAGTTTTAAAATTATGAATTGATGTTAAATTTTGTAAAATGCTTTTTTGTCTACTGAGAATATGATTTTTTAAAAGTTGAGTTTGTATTATGATGATTTACACTATTTGATTTTCAATGCTAAACAGCACCTCATCCTTGAGATAAACTCCACTTAACCATGATATAATATATTTTTCAAAATAGTTAAATTCCATTTCATAAAGGTAGATTAACAGTATGTTTGTAATTTAATATTATTACATATAGTTATTTTATTTTTTAAATATCTTTGGTTTTGGTATCAGGGTAGCACTGGCCTCAGAATGAACTGAAAAATGAATTAGTGTTATTTTTTTTAAATGTTTGGTAGAATGCATCATTGAAGTATTTTTTAAAAGCTTTACAGTTATACATAGTAGTTGGATTCATTTTAATAAAATCATGTATGGGCCAGGAGTGGTGGCGCATGCCCGTAATCCCAGGACTTGGGAGGCTGAGACAGGAGGATCGCGAGTTCAAAGCCAGCCTCAGCAATGGCAAGGCACTTAGCAACTCAGTGAGATCCTGTCTCTAAATAAAAATACAAAAAAGGGCTGGGGATGTGGTCCAGTGGTCGAGTGCCCCAGAGTTCAATCCCCGGTATCAAAATAAATAAATAAATACAATCATGTATGCATCAAATTTAATTTACTCCATCTTGGTCCCTGTTGCCCTGATTTCCCTCCCCTCTTCTCTCTCCCTATTTGCCTTCCTCTTCTCTACTATTCCTTAGGCTCATTTATTTTTGGAGTGGTGTGATTTTATTTATATGATGTTGTTAAATTTATTCTTCATTTTCTCCCTTTCTTATCCCTTCTTCCTCCATCTTCATCTACTTCTACTTCACTGATCTTCTCTATATCTTTATGACATTTAGTTCTCCTCCTTTTTTTTTTTTAATCTTATTTTGTTCTTGATTCTGCATATGAAAGAAAACAGTCAACCCTTGATTTTCTGAGACTGGCTTATTTCGCTATTATGAATCATGATGTTATGAAGATTGATGTGGCTGTATCACTACAATATGCTGATTTTAGTTCTCTTTGAACTAAAGGGTTGGGATAGCTGAGTCATAAGGTGGTTTTAGTGGTAATACTAATTTGTAGTCCCACCAGTAAGGTATGAGTGTTCCTTTTCCAAAACATCCTAACAAGCATTTATTATTTGTATTCATAATAATTGCCATTCTGACTGGAATGAGATGAAATATTGATGTAGTTTTGATCTGTATTTTCTTTTTTTTAATTTTAATTTTTTAATTTGTTTTAATTAGTTATGCATGACAATAGAATGCATTTATGAAGTGATATACCATACATAGATGGAATATAATTTCTCATTTTTCAAAGTGTACATGTTGCAGAATCATATTGGTCATGTAGTCACATATATACATACAGTAATAATGTCTGTTTCATTCCACTATCTTTCCCATCCCCACCTCTTCTCCCTCCTCTCCCTTCATTTCCCCTACCTAATATAAGCTAATACTATTTTTCCCTAGTGCCCCCTGCCTTATTGAAATTATCATCCACATATTAGAGAAAACATTTGGCCTTTGGTTTTGTGGGATTGGCTTATTTCGCTTAGTATGATATTCTCCAACTCCAACCATTTACTGGCAAATGCCATAATTTCATCCTTCTTTAAAGCTGAGTGATATTCCATTGAGTACATATACCACATTTTATTTATCCATTCATCTATTGAGGGGCACCTAGGTTGGTTCCATAGTCTAGCTATTGTGAATTGAGCTGCTTTAAACATTGATGTGGCTGTGTCACTATAGTAGGATGATTTTAAGTCCTTTGGGTATAAAACAAGGAGTGGAATTACTGGGTCAAATGGTGGTTCCATTCCCAGTTTTCTGAGAAATCTCCATATTGCTTTTCATAGTGGTTGCACCAATTTGCAGTGCCATCAGCAATGTATGAAGGTACCTTTTCCTCCACATCCTCGCCAACATTTATTGTTGCCTGTATTCTTAATGATTGCCATTCTGACAGGAGTGAGATGAAATCTTAGAGTAGTTTTGATTTGCATTTCTCTAATTGCTAGAGAGGTTGAACACTTTTTCATATATTTGTCGATCAGTTGTATTTCTTCTTCTGTGAAGTGTCTGTCTGCTCAGTTCCTTAGCCCGTTTATTGATTGGGTTATTTGTATTTTTTTGATTGCTAGAGATGTTGAATGTTTTTTTTACATATTTGTTCATCATTGTTTCTTCTTTTGAGGACTGCCTGTTTAGTTCTTTATCCATTATTGACTGTGTTATTTTTTTCTTTGGTTTTAAGCTTTTTGAGTTCTTCACATATTCTGGATACTAATTCCCTGTAAGAGGAATAGTTGGAAAATATTCCTCTCCCATTCTGTAGGCTCTCTCTTCATGCTCTTAGGCTTCAAGGGTACCTGCCCCAATAGGATGGAGTTTTGATTCTAGGCTTTCTTCTAGCAGTTGCAACATTTCTGGTATAATTCCCAAACTCTTTGATCCACTTTGACTTGACATTTGTGTACAGTGAGAGATAGGGATTTAGTTTTATTCTTCTCCATATGTATATTAATTTCCTAGTACCATTTGTTAAAAAGGCTATCTTTTCTGCAACATACATTTTTGGCATCTACAAGTATTAGATGACTGTAAGTATGTGAGTTTTTCTCTGTGTCTTCTACTCTATTCCATTTGTTTTCATGTCTATTTTGGTGCAAAAAAACCATGCTGTTTTATTACTATGTCTCTGTAGTATAATTTGAAATAAGGTATTGTGATGCCTCCTGCATTGCTCTTCATACTCAGGATTGCTTTGGCTATTCTGGGTTTTTTATTCCTCCAAATGACTTTTAGCACTACATTTTCTAGTTCTGTAAATAATGTCATTGGGATTTTGAGAAGAAATGTATTTGATGTCTATATTGCTTTTTGGGGGTTTGAGGGTGGGTATCGAGGATTGAATTCAGGGGCATTGGATGACTGAGCCACAACCCCAGACCTATTTTGTATTTTATTTAGAGACAGGGTCTCACTGAGTTGCTTAGCACCTCGCTTTTGCTGAGACTGGCTTTGAACTCGTGATCCTCCTGTCTCAGCCTCCCAAACTGCTGGGATTATAGGTGTGTGCCACCATGCCCAGCTGTCTATGTTGCTTTTGTCAGTATGGCCATTTTGACAATATTAATTCTGCCTGTCCAAGAACATGGGTTCTCTCTCCATCTTCTAAGATTTTCATCAATTTCCTTACTCAGTGTTCTAGAGTTTCCTTTGTAGAAATCTTTTACCTCCTTGGTTAGATTGATTCCCAAGTATTTTATTTTGAGGTTATTGTGAATGGGATTGCTTTCTTAATTTATTTCTCAGCAGCTTCATTTTTGGAATATAGGAAAGCTATTGCTCTATGAATGTTGATCTTGCTTCTTGGCTGAATTCATTTATCAGCTTTAGAAATCCTCTACTGCAGTTTTGTTGCGTCTTCTAGATATTGGATCATATCATCAGCACACAGAGATAGTTTGACTTTTTCTTTCCCCATTTGGATGGTTTTAATTTCCTTCCATTACTTGATTGCTCTGGCTACAATTTTGAAAACTACAATGAATAGAAATCACGAGAGTGCACAACTTGTATTGTTCCTGATTTCAGAGGAAATGCTTTCAGTTTTTCTCCACTCAGTGTAATAATGGCTTTGGCCTTGTCATATATAGCCTTTATTATGTTGAGGTAAGTTCCTTCTCTCCCTAGCTTTTCCCACATTTTAAACATGAATGTGTGCCACATTTTATCAAAGGCCTTTTCTGCATTTGTATGATCAGATGATTTTCATCCTTTGTTCTATTTATGTGATGAATTATATTTATTGATTTGCATATGTTAAGCCAAACTTGCATCCCAGGGATAAAACCCACTTGATCATAATGTTTTATTTTTTGATGTGTTTGTGAATATAGTTTGCTAATATCTTATTAAGAATTTTTGCATCTATGTTCATCAGAGATATTGATCTGTAGTCTCCTTCCCTCAATGTGTCTTTGTCTGGATATCAGGGTAATACTATCTTCATAGAATGTATTTGGAGGTATTTCTACCTTCCGACTTCATGGACTAATTAGAAAAATGCCACTGTTAGTTCTTTTTTAAAAGACTGGTAGAACTCATTTGAGAATTCATCTAGTCCTGGGCTTTTCTTTGTTGGAAGATTTTTAGTTGCTATTTCAATTTATTACTTGATATTGATCTGTTTAGGTCTTGTACTATATTTTCTTGGTTCAGTTTGGGCAGATTGTGGTTCTTTGGAATATGGTTTCTAATGATCATCTGGATTTCAGAAATGTATGTGGTGATATTTTCTTTTTATCTCTAATTATATTCATTTGGGTCCTTTCTTTCTTTCTTTCGTTCTTTTGGTTACTTTGGCTAAGGACTTATCAATCTTATTTAACTTTCTGAAGAATCAACTCATTGTTGCATTGATCCTGAATATTGGCTTTTATTCTTACTTTTTTTTTTCTTTTTAATTTGGGCTGTGATCTTCATTATTTCCTGTTTTCTACTGATTTTGGAATTAGTTTGTTCTTTTCTTAGGCCTTTTAGTTGGAGCATAGCTTACTTATTTGGGATCTCTCTATTTTTTAAATGTAGGCATTTAATGCCATAAATTTTCATTTTAGAACTGCTTTCATACTGTTCCAGAGATTTTGATATATCTGTGTTCTTGTTTCTAAGAATTTCTAACTTTCTCCTCTCATTTCTTCTATTATCCTTTCTTCATTTAAAAGAGTATTTTCCATCACCATGTGTCCATGTCATTTTGACTATTTTTCTTGCTGTTGTTTCCTAGTTTTATTCCATTTTGATCTGATAGGATACAGAGGATTATATCAATTTTTAAAATATTCACTAAGACTTAATTGTGACCTAGAACATGGTCTGTTTTGGAAAAGCCTCCATGCGCTGCTGAGAAGAAAGTAAATTCAGCTGTTTTGGCATGAAACGTTTTGTAGATGTCTATTAGGTTTATTTGATTAATAGTACTATTTAGGTCAGAAATGTTTTTATTCATTTTGTTTTGATGGTCTATTTATTTGTGAAGAAGGTCTTTTGAAACCACCCAGTATTATCATATTGATGTCTCTCTGGGATTTAATGTCAAGAAGTTTTTTTTTTTTTTTTTTTGGTACCGGGGATTGAACTCAGGGGTACTCGACCACTGGGCCACATCCCCAGCCCTTTTTTGTATTTTTTTTTTTATTTAGAGACAGGGTCTCACTGAGCTGCTAAGTGCCTCGCCATTGCTGAGGCTGGCTTTGAACCCGCGATCCTCCTGCCTCAGCCTCCCAAAGTGCTGGGATTACAGGCGTGCGCCACCGCGCCCGGCTTTTTCTTTTTTTAATGTAAGCATGTGCACTAATATTTGGGGCATATGTGTTTATTATCCTTATATCTTCTTCTTGGGTTGTTTCCTCTACCAGTATATAGAGACATTTTAAAAATCTCTCCTTGGGCCAGGCACGGTGGCGCATGCCTGTAATCCCAGCACTTTGGGAGGCTGAGGCAGGAGAATCGTGAGTTCAAAGCCAGCCTCAGCAATGGTGAGGCACTTAGCAACTCAGTGAGACCCTGTCTCTAAATAAAATACAAAAAGGCCAGGGGATGTGGCCCAGTGGTCGAGTGCCCCTGAGTTCAATCCCTGGTATCACACACACACACACACAAAAAAAATCTCTCCTCATTTATTATTTCTTGCAAATCTGCTTTGGCATGTATGAAAATAGCTACTCCTGCATGTTTTCTGACTCCACTTGCATGGAATGTGTTTTGCATCATTTTACTTTCAATCTGTGAGTGTCTTTGCCTATGAGATGTGTCTCTTGTAGACAGCACAGAGCTGGATCTTGTTTCTGTTTCATTCTGTTAAACTATGTGTTTAAATTGGGGAGATATGACCATTTATATTCAGTATTATGGATGTATGTTTTGTAGTTCCTGCCATTTTGGCTTGTTTGCTCTATTTAATTTTGTCTTTATTTTCATCTAGTTTATTGCCTTTCTAGTAATCTTCATTTATTTGGGAGTTTTAGCGTTTGTGTTTGAGTTTCTTTCTGTGCAGTTTATCTTTGAGTATTCTTTGTAGTTCTTGCTTAGTAGTCATGGATTCTTTTAGTTTATCCTTGTCTTGAAAAGTTTTTATTTCTTCATAGATTTTGAAATATAGCTTTGTTGAATATAGCAATCTTGACTGGCAATTGTTTTTTTAGAGCTTTGATCATCCCATTCCAACCTCCCTGGATTTGGGGGTCAAAGTTGAAAAGTCAGATGTGAGCCTATTGTCAGGTGTTGTGGTGTGTAGTTGTAATCCCAGCAGCTTGAAATGTGGAGGCAGGAAGATTGCAAATTCAAAGCCAGTCTCAGCAAGGAACTTAGTGAGGCTTTAAGCAACTTAGTGAGACCTCATCTCAAAATAAAAAATAAAAAGTGTTGGGGATATGAATCAGTGTTTAAGCACCCCTGTTTTTAATTCCTGATAAAGCAAAGCAAAACAAAATCTTATTGGTTTGCTTCTAAATGTGACCTGAAATTATTCTCTTGCATATTTATTCTCCTTTGCATTATTATCCTTATTTTTAATGTTAACCATTTTGATTATCATATGTCCTAGAAAAATTCTGTTCTGATTATTTCTATTTGGGATCCTATGTGTCTCTTGCATGTAGATTTCTATCTCACTTCTGACATGGGAAAATTTTTCTGTTACCATCTCATTAAAGATATTCTTAATGCCTTTAACCTGTATTGCCATGTTCTCTTCTATCCTGATGACTCTCAGATTCGTTCTCTTGATGCTGTCCCAGAATTCTTGTATATTATGACCATGGTCTTTTTTGGTATTTTCTTATTTTATTCTTAGTATTCAATATTATATACCCTCTCTTCAAAATCCAAATTTCTGTCTTCAAGGCCTGAAGTTTTATTTTCTATGTAATTGAATCTGTTGGTAATGCTTTCAAGTTTATTTTTATTTGATTTATTGTGTCTTCCATTTCTAGGAGCTCTGATTGGTTTATTTTCATTACCTCTATTTCTTTGTTGATAGTATTTCATCTCCTGTATTTACTAATTAATCCATTCCTTTGATCTTCTTTTAGTTCAGTGAACATTTTAAAAATCAGTTTTTCAGATTATTTCTATAGAATTTTAATCACTTCCATATCTGTGGGATACTTTGTTGGGAATTCTAAATTTTGGGGGTAGAGTTGCTTGCTTATTACTTCATGTTTCCAAAGGTCTTGAACTTACTGTCTCTTTCTCTTTTATACACATGTCCTTTGGAGTGTAGTTATTTTTGTTCTGGGACTTCCTTTGTGTGGAAGGGATAGAGGAGTGAACACAGGGGCACTTATCCACTAAGCCACATCCCAACTGCCCCCTTTTTTCTTTCCATTTTTGATGTATGAGTAGATGTCCAGGAGTGGAACCTGAGGTTCTCCTCCAGTTGTTCCTGCTTGGGGCTTGGTTGTTGGTTTTGAGTTTTTGTCTTTCTTATTCTTTGTGTTGATATATTATTGAGGCTGAGGTTGTGATAAGAGAACTAAAGGGACTCTATCTTGTTCTTCAGCAGCCATCTTAGGAGTTCCGAGAAATAGTTCTGTTTCTGAGAAATAATAGAACATGGAAAGTCCTGCCTCTGTACCCATTAATCATTACCTAGAATAACATACTTGGCAACACAAAAACAGAAATTCTTATACAATGTAAATGGCTTCCATTTTTCTTGGGCAATGTACCTTGTTAGAGATTGATTGTCTAGATGTTAGTAACCATCCTCTGATATGTATTCAACTAGGGTCATTTTGACCCCCCTTCCCTTCTACATGCTTGTTGCTATGCCAACCTGGAAAGTCCCATGGGAAATACCATTGTACCCATTGCATTGTCTTGCTTACTGCCCAAATTCAGCTTCTGTACCCTGGTTTGCTTGCATTGGCTGAACAACCAAATATAAACCCTTGAAAATAACTGCTGGTGCACCATCTTGTCACACTGTGTGATGTGTGAGGATGTTGGCCGCTGATCAGCTTAATAAAGGCTTTTTATTGGCTCAAGTGTGACATGGCTTGGAGTTTTAATTGGCATTTTACTGGGTACAACATTTTTGGTACAACAAGGTGGGGCTAGATTGTGTGTGTTGGGGGGCAAATTTGTTATTACTTGGCTGAGTTATGAGTATTGTTCAGCTTCAAAATCTCTACTTTGTGAATGTGAGGTGTCCTGGTCACTTTCCAGCACATCTTAGAGGAAAGGGGGAGCTGGGAATAGCATTAATGTTAGCAACAGATATACAGCCTTAAGATAAATGTCCCGAGTCTATCTTGACACCTGTAACACTATTTGCCATCTGTATAGGAACTAGATCAAGCATTAAATAATGTATGTCACCCACTGTATAACAATTGCAACATGAATTGGGTAGGAATTACATAAACTATAATTCTATCAGATACTAGGATCTCTGTTTCTTAAGTGAAGAAAAAATATGGTAGGAAAACAAGAGAAAGTTTGAAATATTTAAAAAGTGAAAAGAAGAGAAGTGAAGAGAAGCCAGAGATAGGTAGCAGATGACAGCTATAAAGGAGGAGTAAAAAAAAAAAAAAAAACAAAAAACCTAAAAGCAATGAAAAATGAAGGAGAGGAAAAGAAAACAAAATTTGGCTATTAGTTGGTTAAGAGAGTGAAGAAGGGGCAATAATGGGGGAAAAAACCTAAGGCATGGGCTAACAAACAAATGTAAGATCAAAACAACTCAAACCTACATATAATTTTATAATTTTACCCCACTTAAGTCAAACCAACTCTGAGTAAAAAGGTAAATAGGTCAAGAAAGCAATTAAAATGAAAGCAAAATTATATGAAAAAAAATATGTATATAATCTCCATGTAATGAGAACACACACACACATACACACACATAATCTTGCGAAATGAAAAAAGTTATAAAATAAAATTTAAAAAATTTTCAAGTTAATTTAAAATATTAGAAAAAATAAAGGTTGAACATGGGGATGGATAAAAATTATTAATGAGAAATAAAGGGCTTGTTTCTCTTGAGGTGGTCAAAACTATTGGGAATGATGGATTTTCCATTCTTATTTTTGGACTTTGTAACCCTTGGATTAAGGATGGGGTATTGTTACATCCGATTCTTTGTGTTCTTCATCTAGCTACCATTTGTTGTGGATAGAAGCCAAAGCTGATTAGCTCTCAGCTTTCTGTCTGACAGTATAGGATGGGATAGACTGGTGAATGCTGAAAAATTGTGTACTCCTGTATTGGAGTTGTTTTAGTCAGTTTTCTCACTGTGATCACCAAAAGACCTGACAAGAATGATTTTAGAGGAGGAAAAGTTTATTTGGTGCTCACAGTTTCAGAGATCTCAAACCATAGATGATTGACTTCATTCCTCAGTGTCTGATATAAGGCAGGACATCATGGCAACAAAGTGGTGGAGGAAAGGGACTGAGGACTTGGCTACCATGAGCCTATCACCAATGACCCTACAGCCACGCCCTCCCTGCCTACAGTTACCACCCACTTAATCCCTATTAAGGGATTAATTCCTTGATGAGGTTAAGGCTCTTATAATCCAATCACCTCACCTTTAAACTTTCTTGCATTGTCTCACACACAAGTTTTTTTGGGGGACACCTGATATCTAAACTATAACAGGAGTGCTAGAGAGTTCTAAATTGGAAGTTCCAGTAGTTGGGATTTAGTCTTGGCTGACTTTGGAAACTCCTTTGATGGGTATTTGAGAGTCGTTTCATAGACCCTATTGCTGGTGAGATGTTTAACTCTGCTGATGTATGGGTTCAAGTGTTATGGTTTAAATATTAGGCATCCCCAAAAAGTTCATGTGTGAGACAATGCAAGAAGGTTTAGAGATGAAATGATTAGATTATGATAGCCTTAACCCAATCAGTACATTAATCCCCTGCCAGGAGTTAACTGGTTGGTACCTGTGGGCAGGTGGGGTGTGGCTGAAGGAGGTAGATTATTGGGTCGTGACTTTGAAGTGGGGGTGAGGGACAAAAAGACAGTCAATATAGATAGTAAATAACTGGGTCCGATTGGGAAGGTGGGGGTCTGGTTGGAAAGGAAAGGAAATCAAAATGCTGCCCTTTCACCCTCCCCCTACCAAAACCCTTCCCCCTCCTGCTCAAACCTGTCCCTAAGGTAACCTGTTCCAGGAATTGTTCCTTCCTACAGGGAGTTGCAGGAGCTGTTAATTAATGCCTCCTGGGCTGCTACCTTCCTTGATCACTCCACCTTTTGGCCCACCATTTGGTCAGGTATGCTGTACGGAGAAAAAAAGGGGTAAGGTAAGGGGAGAAGAGGGCAGGAGAACAAAGAGAATCTAAAATTTATAAAAGGTCAGCACACTCCCATTTTTTTTGGATAACAACTCTGGGTCCCCTTCTCTGTGGAGTAGTCTGTTTCTATTCTTTAAATAAAACTTGCTTTCCACACTTGCCTTGGTGTTTCTCCAGTGTTCAGTCTTAAACATCTGGGACCACCTCCTCATCACCAGTAACCTGTGAGATAAACTTTGGGGTATACATATTGTCCCTGGTGAATGGAGTCTCCCTCTTTGCTCCCTGGTGTGATGTCCTGAGCCACTTTCTTCCACCATAATCTTCCACCATGGTCTTCAACCTCAACTGGAGCACCAAGGAATGGAGTTGGCTGTCTGTGAACTAAGCTCTCTGAAACTATGAGCCCCCAAATAAACTTTCTCTCCTTTAATTTTTCCTGTAAGGTCTTTTGGCCACATCAGTGAAAAAGCTGACTAAAACAAGGGGTCTCCAGTAAATTCCACGTTTAGGGTGTAAAGTCACAGGTAGCACATTCACTGCTATGAATGCGGTTTACCCAGGATCAGCCCTGGAGTACAGATGCCACTGTCTGACTAGCATTGGTGTCTTCCCAATAGTAGCTTTTCTGTGATGCCAGCAACAAATGGAACTCTCTCTCTTCAGTACACCAAGCCTGGATTGCCTTAGGTGCAATTCTCGTTGCACCTATTTCAATCAGTCTGGTTCAGACACACTCTGGGACCTACACTATAGATGAGTGCAGTGTTTGCTGGCAACTTCATTAATGAGTTTCTGATCTCTGGCCTCTTCTCATGGACATGCAGCACTTACAAATGGCTCCCACACCAGCAACCCAGTTCCCACCAAACTATTTATCCATGTGCTGAGTGATTTTGGTTGCCTTTCACTCAACAATTTCCCCCCACTGACTCTGGGTCCAATAAGACCAGCCTCCCTTTCCATCCCACAGGCTCTCTCAAGTCAGTTTCTTGTTTTGTTTCGTTTTCTGCCATGCTTTTCTCTCTCTCTGCCTGCATTCCCCTCCCCTCAGCAGCCATGTATCTCTAAGCTATTATTTCTTATATTATGTTCAAACTTTCTGGCTTTCTGTATCTCTGTGGTGTCTTTTACTATCCAGTATTGAATTTCAGTGAGTTCCTTTAACAAGTTGTTGAGAAGCAGTCTTCCTGCTTCTTAGGCCTGGTGCTAAGGAGCTGCTGGGAATGAATTTGTCCTCTAATCCGCCATCTTCTCTCTCCACAGTAAAGTTTTATATATACCTGGATTTTATGTCTTGGGAATCTCATTACTTACAAATGCAATTTTTAAAGTAGACATAGAACTATTGAGTTATCCATTTTAGAACTATTGAGGTTATCCATTTTCTTTCTGAATGAAGTGTGATAGTATTTTTAAAAAAGTTTTGTTCATCTAAGCTGTTGAAATTATTTCTATGAGATTGTTCATAATATCCTCTTAATATTTTTTTATTACATCATCTGCAGCATTTGTAGTAAGTTACCTTCTCTTATTTCTAATACTACTAATATGCATTGCCCCCTTATTTTCTGGCTAAAGGTTTGTTAATTATTAATTTTATTGATCATCTCAAAGAACCTGCTTTTTTGAAAAATTGATTTTTCTCTCTGCGTGTGTATGAGCATTGTATGTGTATGTGCATATGTTTGGGTTTCTTTTTACTCTTTGATTGCATTATGCTTTTTTTCATCATAATTTTCTTTCTATTGCTTACTTTGACTATAATGTACTGTTCTTTTTTTTCTTTTGCGTTCTTATTGTGGAAGCATAGTACATCCATTTTACACTATTCTGCTTTCATTCTACACACACTTAAAGATGAAGCTATTCCTCTAAAAACTGCTTTTGTTGCATATCACAAATTTTGACAAATCAAATTTTCATGTTTATGTAGTTTATATATTTTCTATTCCCCTCTGTGATTTCTTCTTTGACCCATCAATCATTAACAAGTGTGCCATTTTGTTTCAAAATACTTACAGATTTTTCATATTTTTCTGTTATTGATTTCTAATTAAATTTAATTGTGGTTAGACAATAATGGACTTGCACATTTTAAAGACTTTTACATTTATTAAACTTGTATGCATCACAACATGGTCTAATTTGATAAGAGCCAAGTGTGTTCCAAAAAAATATATTTTGTTTTACTTTTTAACTTTAGGGATTTGCTTGCTTTCATCTACTTCCTGAACATGTGGAACATATTTCTTTTTTTTTTTTTTTTTTTTTTTTTGTGGTACTGGAGATTGAACTCAGGGGCACTCGACCACTGGGCCACATCCCCAGCCCTTTTTTGTATTTTATTTAGAGACAGGGTCTCACTGAGTTGCTAAGTGCCTCGCCATTGCTGAGGCTGGCTTTGAACTCGTGATTCTCCTGCCTCAGCCTCCCAAAGTGCTGGGATTACAGGCGTGCGCCACCGCGCCTGGCTATATTTCTAATAATTTGTTTTAACCTTCTTATCTATCAGTGCTGTCACATGTGTCATTTCTGTGTCTGTTTGTGCTAATTGATCTTTTGCCTTGCTTTTTGCATGCCTGATATATATATTTTTTGATTGAATGTCACTTTGTGAATTTTATATGTGGTGTACTAAGGTACTTGTATTCCTTTTAGCATTTTTTTTTTTTTTACTTTATTTTGGAAACCAATAAATTAATGGAAACAAAGTGATCCTTTCAGAGCATTGCTTTCCAGTGCATTGCTGGGAAACAAAGCAGTGCCCTTTAAGGATGCTACTCAATGCCCCATATGATAGGGAATTTTCTTTACCTGTATCGATCATGCTTATGCTCACAATGAAGGTTCAAGGGGGAAGTCTCTGCTGACCCCTGGGTTCTCTTTGAATAGCTATCCTTTTCCAGTCATCTGTCCAGAGAATTCTAGCTGCCTCATTCTCAATTTTGTATCTAGCTTCTCAACTCAGGAACAATTATAGGCTCTCTTTTTGGTTTTGTTTTCCTTGGTTGGAAGCTCCCTTAGGCAACAAAATAAGAAATCTTAAAGCTCACCTTGTTTTTTTCCCTTCTCTGAAAGGTCATTGTCCTGTACTACCACCAATTGTCTAATATTGGAATATCATTGATTTTTACATTTAGCTGTTTTTTTTTTTTTCTTTTACAGTTGTAGTCCATAATGCCTGGAGGCAAAAGTAAAAAGCAGTTTTGTTTTTGTTTTTTCCTTAAGTGCACTCTGAAACTAGACATAATGACAAGTTTGCTTCAGGTAGGTTCGATTTCAAAAGTATCAAGTGATCAATCATTTTGGTTTGTTGCTTTTGTATGGCTAGGGCCAAAGCTAAGGTCTTGCACATGTGCTATATTATTGAGCTACACTCCCAGTCCCTGACTAATCATTTTTAATGCTATTATATTTACCTTCAGCTTCTCTAAGTCTTTTGCCATGATGAACTAGTTTCAGGAGACAGTAACCTGGGTTAAATCCAAATCCATGTCTATACATGTGGCGTTGGAGTCACTAGAGAAAAGCACAATAAGTAGAACAATCATTACTCTTTAAAATCCATAATTATTAATATCATATCTATTAAGACGGAAGACTATCATTAAGATTGTTAGAACATAAATCAGTTAACAGAACAATTTGAAAAGTCTTACATAATCTCTATCTTCATAACTGGACATACCAAAATTCTTGTAAGTGAATCCTATTTATGTTCCTTCCAAATCTCTACATTTGCACAAGGCTTTGTAGGAGATATTTTCATGTTTCTGGAAACCAGTTTAGGCACAAGGAGCTTTGAATATACAGACAGACCTCATTTTGGCAAAAGGGATCCTGAGAACATCAGAAAAATTAGAAAAAGAGGTAAGAGCTTCAGTGAACTGGCAGGCAACCTTGGACCTATTGCCTCCCTTGGCGGATTTGTTAGAAATGTAAGATCAAAGCTTAGCTATTGGCTTGGGGCAAAGCCTCATAGAGCTCACTAATGGAAAAATGAGCAAATGGGCTATGTTAAATACAGACACACACACAAAACATTAGATGTTAGTTGAATTTTGATTTTTATTCAAGCTGAGACATTACCAAGAATGGTAGAAAGCATTTAATGCTAATATACTAATTGCATTGCATTTTAGGTGGAATTGAGTCACAATTAACTTATTCAAAATACATGTTCACATGTGTACCATATTTCTTTATTCTTTTCTTCTCTGACATACTGACAGCCCAAGCATACGATAATGCTGAGAAATATACTCCTAAGAAATATAATGACTTTCAACAAACATCAAAAACAAAACAAGATTCTTTATTGAAGATAGAAACAGACTGAAATAATATAAATGGTGACTTATAACATGTACTCACTTTTTCTTTCTTTCTTTCTTTTTTTAGATCGTGGTGTTTCATACAAATCTAATTGAACTAAATATGACTGCACATTATAGTTACATTTAAGGCAGAGAAAAGAAAATAGTTGTAAATTTAAGGAAGTGTTAATTCTTACAGTTATCAAATATTAGGGATTTTAGCCTCATTTTCTGTAGTTTTTGTTTCAATTTCTTATTATATTAGATATGATCTTTAATCATTGGTGCCTGAACTCAGGCAATATTGCAAAGTTCTCTTGAGGCAAAAGTTTATTAGAGAATCCAAAGAATTTTCACGGGTCAAGTAACATTAGGGTGGACCCTGAGTGGAGCTGCGGTGGGAGGTCTCTTGTTCACTGAGGAAGATGTGAGCTATGATTTGCTACTTTTCGTCCTCCAAGGAATTTTAATTTATTTACAGTGTGATCTCATCCGTCACTGTAATATCTGGCAGGTAGTGCTGTTAGAACACAGTCGACCAATAACAGAATTTCTACTAAAAAAATGTGTTGCAGCTGCAAAATGCTTAGTGACTCCTTGGCCACGGTCAGTTACTGAGTCAGCATAGGGTCAGAAATAGAAATAGAAAATTCAATAACTTATATATCTTCAATATTTTTGCAGCACACAGAAAAACATTTCATGAGATGAGCGACGGATGACACGCCATGTCTTGGTGTTTCCCACTTGATTGCATTAGTTTACCTTCATTGGTTTTTGCCTCAAGTTAATTTTACTTATTAGGTCTGTGAAAAACATGGCCATGTCCTTGGGGCTTCTGGACATGCACACCGAAACAGATCAATTATTTGAAATGTCACAGAATGAATACTACCAGAATAAGCTCCTTGGGAGAAGAAAGGTATCATATAATTTAAAGTAATTTATAAAAAATCGGCTTTCACACAGTATAAGACCTGATACAAACTTCTTTGAAGGAGGTTTCAACAGAGCTGCCAATATTATGGTCACATTTTCTCTTGTTTCATGCCTAGAGTAATGTTAAGTCAGCAGAGTTCAAGTATTTTCTCCAATATCGGCAGAACAGTGTAAAAATAATGTAATTACTTATAGAGGAACATAATATAGAAAATTACTTTGATTTAGATAGCTCTAGCTTGTAAAGTAGAAATTTATCACTACTGAAATAGTGGAAGCTTTGTTGAGATTTCAAGGTGTCCTTTGAGTATTGAAAAAATATTTATTAAAATCAGATTCCAAATATTTTAATGTAAATGCATGAATATGATCAAATTTCTGTTGTATTGCTACCAAACACAATAAACAATGCCAGTGAAAGGAATTCTGAGCAGCAACATTACAGGAATTGCAAAGAAGAATTCTATGAACAATGTACATTAACAAGTGGAGAAAAATATCAATTAAAATAAATTTACATAAGTATTAAGGAAAACTTAATTGTGTAGTTCCTGAATTAAAAATCATGCATTTACACAAACATAGGAGGAAAAGAAATAATTTAAGTTCAATATACGAAAACCAAAAATAGTTTAGTCTCAAGATGAATCTAAACATGTCATTATGATTAGAAACTGACCTTGATAAAGTGCTAGACTTTGGATGTTAACATTAGACTTTAACATTGTGATGTGTGATAAACACATCAAGATAATAACAATCTCTAGAGGAGATCAGCCTTTGTAACCTAGTGAGAGAAGCAAGAAAAACATTATAAGCATGTGGTATAAATGTATTTTCTGTGATATATATGAAAGGATACATTCTTTTAGGGATCTCAGAAGTTATCCAATCTAGATTAGTCTGGAAATGAAAAGTCTCTGGAGGGGAATTATCTAGAATGTATCTGGAAAAAATGCAGGAATATCACCTAGTATGTTAAAAATAAACAATAATCTTAATTAGCAATGTCTTAGAGCATGTTGTAGTCTTTGACTAATGGGGCATGGAGTTGATGGATAAATGCTTTCCTATTTCATTTCCTGGGAGATTAATGGAAAAGAATTTTCTTAATGCTCTTCAGAAAATGCGTTAGAATTGAGTTTTAGTCACCTGTTTTGGCAACCAACGACCCATTCTTACATTTGCTTTAATTCCTTCTCTGTTTCACTGAGTGTTTTTCTCATTCTTGGTTCCTGGGATCACTTCCCAAGTAAACTACCTGCATTCAATCTTAGTCTGAAGCTCTGCTTTGGGGAAACTAGGCTAAACATACTACTCTAGGGTTAGATAATTCATGCCTCTACCTTGAGTCATGATTTTCTCCCCATTTGAAATACAATTATTTGAGAATATTTTTCTTCTCCCTTTTCTTTTTCTCTTTCAATTTGATAATTAACATTATTACTAACAAATTGGTCCACTGATTTTCCACATCACCTTAAAAATACATTGATGTTTTATTTAGGAATTCCCAATTTTAGACAATATTTACTAATATTTTATCATGTAAAATGAAAATATAGTATTCTAAAAACCCTTTTCTCCATTGTCTTTGTTTCCACTTCAGAACTACTGAACTGATGTTAGATTTTTTGTTCTACTCTCCATGTATCCTCAAATTTTTTTGTTTTGTGTTTATCCTTTTTTTTTTTTTTTTGATATAATTTATAAGAGATTCCCTGACTCTTGTCATTACATTTCTACTTAAGCTTTTGGCTGGTCATTTTTATATTCAGTCATTTAACTTTTAATCTGAAAATTATGTATTTTTAAACAGCAAAGTCATAAAAGGTTATTTTATAGTTCCTTTGTGATCTTTTCTGTGTATATCAACTTCTGGCTCCTGAAGAGCCTTGTACATAAGGCCAGCATGTTTAGCAAATTAAAAATACAGGACCCCCATTCAAATCTGAACTTTAGAGAAACATCAAGTGACCTTTTATGTAAGTATGTTCCACATAATATTTGAGACATACTTAGACTAAATAAAAGTACTTATTATTCATCTGAAACTCAGATATAGCTGGGTGTTCTGTAACTGGAAATACTGCTATTTATCTGGAATATACTACTAACACAGTATTTTTGTAGAAATATTAATTTAATGATTTAATGAAAATATATTTTTAATTTCTATGAACTCTTTGTTTTCATATTTTTATGACTCCATCAGTCTCTTTTTATGGAGTCAACATTCTCTTGATATGTACAGAATTTTAAATAAAACAATCTCTGAAATTATTGTTTATTAAATTTAGGATCAGTTCAATTTATTCATCTTTCATCTCCCTCCACCTGTTAAATCTCGTTAAGTGTTTGGTGATCTTCTTTGCCTGTTTAGTAATTACACGCCTGAAGGACTATCTTGATTGGGATGGCTTGCTATTGGCCATTGTGCTGGGTCTGTTCTCCCAAAGTGCCCTTCCTTTAGAGTGTATTGACAAGGAGCTGACACCTCTCACATGAGCAGCAGGTGTAATTCTATTTAATTAATGAATGAGCATGTCATTTAACAAAGATATTTAAAGACCAGTGAGTTTTGAATTTTAAGTGGAAGAAAATGAATTAGTTTTGGATTTATTAATTTCGAGTAAACTATGTGTTACACTGCTACAGAATTTAATTAATCAACTGAAAATAAATTTGTAATTTGAATGCTGCAAGTAGAAATAAAGATACTGAATTTACTTATTTATAAAAGTAGATAAAGTTGTGAGAAATCCCTTGATATTCCATCTTAATATTTTGAATGTCAGTCACAGTCAGGGTCCCAGACATCTACTCACATTTCATGTCAAAATAAAAGAGCAAAAAGCAAATACACATATACAGATGAATCTGAAGTCATGATTAAGGAACTGAATGAATCAGGGTCTTATTGTTGCATCAATAAACACATTTTTGCAATAGTTTTGTTTGATAAAACACTAAAATAAATACATTGATGTCCTTGTTAAACAGAGTAGTAATCTCAAAAAATTTAAGAAATACCAAATCAAGACAACTATGCCATGTATATAATATTCTTTTTCCCAGAGGTTTTTAATGATAACTTTTTTTCTTTCTTGACCCCAAATTGTATTTCTTGGTTAAATACTTTTGTGTTTTTTAAAATATAATGGTGGAAATTTGGCTAACTGTCCATCAAAATTGATGCATTCTCTCATGGAATAAAATTATGGCTCTTTAGCCTAGAGAAGTTTTATTTTTCAGCCTTCCTTGAACCTATGTGGGATCTCATAGATGGCCTGGAGTGTGAGGGAAGTGAGGTGTTCTAGGTAAATTTAAAGAAGAAATAGTGCTGCTCTTGGCCATCTACAGCCAAGTAATGATGACGAAGCCCTTAGGGCACAGCAGAGTCACAATATGGAGAAAGTCTGACTCTCTAAACTATAGCATTATCAACCTCTGCCAAGCAGAAGTACACACTTGTGACTGAGAAAGAGGCTTCAGGTGTACTAAGTTGCTGAAATTTGAAATCTATTTATTGTTTCAGCCTAGCTTAACCTAAATAATACAATCTTCCTAGTTGATACATTTCATGTCTTAAACAAGAAATTGCAAGTTAGAGCACAATTATTAGAGAAAGATAAAATATTTTTTAACACACAAAATTAGTTTCTGTGGTGCTGAAGTAATTTTCAAAAATAGCATATTAATTATAAAATTATAAGACCAACTATTTTTAGAGGATTATTTTTGCCAATATTTTGATCTGTGTTTTTAGAGTTCTGAGGATTACAAATTTCCTTTTCTACTGAAGAGTGATTTGCAAAGGAAAAAAATGATTGTAATAAAATTGGCCTCGCTAAATGCAATTTTTTTTCTCAACTCTTCATAATATGGAATTAATTTTGAGGAAGATCAAGTTTTTTGTTTTTGTCTTATTTTTTTCAAATCTTGGTCAGAATGTTGTAAATATTTCACTGTGAAATAATATGGAAGAAAACTAAGGTCAAAAAAAGGGCACATCATGTAATTGTGCAAAATATCATAGAATTTAAATGAAAACAATTTTAGGGCCAGTAAAAATGGAATTCCTATAACTTTTGTGTGTGTATATGTGTGTACTCGTGGATGCTGGTGCTTTTTCAGAGACAGGAAATTATAACAGGTGGGTAGTTTTAAGGAAAGAACAAAAGAATCCTACTTACAGTTTATTCTCTGAATTCACCAATGGACACCTCTCTTTAATCTCTTGCTGACTCCTTTAGGTATAAATCCGTTTTATATACCCCATTTGTGGAGCAATATATTGTAATAGTGATTACCCTGTTTATAATCAATCATATAAAAAATCATTAGGATAGAAACAAAGTCTGCTCTTTTCAAGCATGACAGTTGCATTTGAGTTCTACTATTGTCAATAAAGATACTGGCTTAAAAGGAGAGCCACTATAAAGATGCTGTGAACAGTGACTTGGAGATTTCATATCAGACAGATGTAGGAAACTACTAAAACAAGAGGTTCAGAGGGAAGGTGCTCAGACACATTGTAATGTCCATACTTAAAGCAGAAGTAAAAATATTTGATAAAAGTTGATTTTCTTGTACACAATTACCAGAAATAGTTAGTCTTTGGTTTATTCTTATATGGATTATATTTTCTGATAAAGAGAGTAGAGAGAGTAGGAAAGGGGAGAGGAAGAAGTCATACTGTCTTAGTAAGTTCTAAAAATTTTAAATTAGAAACAAGGTGAATTCAATTAGCAGCATGATGAGTTTACTATGCATGACACATCTAGACAGAGTTTTAGCTGTTTGGTTTTAAATTGATCAGTTGAGAATGTTAATACTCTGGAAATTAAGAAAATTTATGTTATCTAACATCCATTATTTTCTGATTAAATGTTATTTTATCATACTAAGACACAACTTCTATATGTCTATTATTCACCCTAAGCTTGTATGCCATACTACAGTGGCTAGTTGCTGATTGAATAAAAATGTCTTTGATTCATCCTATGATGCAGAGTCTCCTCTGAGATACCCCAGTTCACCAAGCATGTTCTATAATAACATCAGGACCATCTACCACTACCAAACTAGGCCTTTGAGGTGAGTATTTTCACCTCAGAATAGGATATAAAACAGTCTTGCTGTTCTTTCATCCTTTTCTTATTTGTAGAACTCTTTAAGTTAGCCAATATATGACGATTTTTTGACAAAGAGGAGAAAGATAATGTGCTCACATTTCCTTAAATTAAAACTTCAAAATTTTATTACAAAATTCTTGAGGAGGAATGTTGTATTTTTCTCATGTGAACATATGCCAGTTATCCATTTGCTATCTTTGTATTGATCAGGGTTTATCTCATAGATCACAAAAGAAAAGCACATCCCTGCCTGTTTATCCCCACTCACTAAATTGCATGTCTATACTTCTTTCTCTAAGTGTGGTGGAAAATATGAGAACAAATGGATCAATGCCAATCAGAAATTCAAACTACGAAGTCATTTTAAGTCAGTCTTCAAATAGCTTAAAAATACCCCATTAATTGTTCTATTAAATGATTACCCCCTTTCCTGGAATTATTTAGCAAGATGCCGCTATGCCTCTCTCAGTGTATGCACATTATGTCAATATGACTGATGGCAAACAACTTGCTTTGGCACATTCAGTGTTTGCTATCTGTTTTTCCTGCAGTCTCTGGCAGTTTGTTATCTTGAACTTCATTTGTTAGCTTCCAAATGTAGAAGTGCCAAAAAGCATGCTTGATATTATTTGCATATATTTTTTAATTTCAAAAAATGAAATAGGCCAATATGTGGAAAGTATTAATAAGAACATGCCCTTAAAGATTTTATGGAAGCCAAGATTTTTGGTTTATTTACTTTTATTTTGCAGTGCTGGGGATCAAACCCAGGACCTTGCATCTGAAAGGTGAGTGCTCTACCACTGAGTGACTCCCACAAGCCAAGATTAAAGAGAACCAATGGAGGGTAGAACTGTAAAAATATTTTTTAAAAAATAAATTGTTTAAAGGAAGCAATAATGTAGAGAGATGGAGAAATGTGTGCCTATTAAAAATGTGTGCAGCATGGGCAATTTTCTTCAAGTAAGTCATCCTTTTAGAACTTTTTACTTCTTCGTTGTTCAGTAACAGAAGGGGCAAGAAAGTGAAATATATCTCATCAGATGTCTAGGCAATGTATTCATGTTTTACACAATGGTCAGTATAATTCTAAAACACAAATTCATATGACAGAAGTTTTTTTTTTTTTTTTTTTTTTTTTTTTTTTAACCTAATAGCCGCACAACTCTTATGGTGCTGTAAAACTTGATTTTATCTGTGTTTGAGGTATATAGCAATGCAATTGGTGTTAAGATATTTAATATTCTTTGCTCTTTTGCTCTTATATTCTTTATACTAAAAGGAAACAAATATGCATTATGCTACTTGTTGCAGTTTGAAGGTGATCAGTGAGACAGAGCTCTATATATCCATAGTGATGGAAAACATCATTTAGTCATTGCAATTCAGGATGGGAAGCAGCCTTAGAAATATGAATATGTAAAATTTAATGCCAATTTAAAAATTAACAATGAACAAATTGACTAGAGAGAGAAGTTTATAGTTCAGTACACTTTCTCCAAAGGCAAATCACATTGAAAACAAAGATAAAAGTTGTTGGTAGGAATAGAATTGGAGTAAGGGGAGTTGATGAGAAGATTTTAATTGCTAGTATTACAGAGCTATAGAAATCTAGTGAATGCATTATGCCTAGGTTATGAATGGAATGTTACTGACCCTTAACTGTGGAGAACTGACATCCTTAATTTGATTAATTTTATCTGTAAACATGTATATTTCTTTCCATTTTGTCATGGAACTTTATTTAAAACTGTTTTGTAATGATCTTATGTGTTCTTAGTTAGGTTAATTTTTGAATTCTTCATAAATTTGTTGTTATAAGAATAGAATGCTAGCCGGGCACAGTGGCACACACCTGTAATCCCAGCACTTGGGAGGCTGTGGCAGGAGGATCACGAGTTCAAAGGCAGCCTCAGCAATGTCGAGGCACTTAGCAACTCAGTGAGACCGTGTCTCTAATAAAAAATACAAAAAGAGCTGGGGATGTGGCCCAGTGGTCGAGTGCCCCTGAGTTCAATCCCAGGTACCAAAAAAAAAAAAAAAAAAAAAAAAAAGTAGAATGCTATTTTTTTCATTTTCTATATTTATAGGGAGCATAAAGTGCTATTTTTTTTGTCTTATTTGCATAAGATGGCAATTATATAAAATACTTTCTTCATTGCTAACATTGTTTCTGGTCATTTTGTTGTACTTTTTTAGATAGATAATCTTGTCCTCTACAAATAATGACAGTTTTGCATTTTTTTTTTTCAATTTTTACAATGTCCTACATTTGCTGATAGGATTATCTGGGTACTGGGCTTGCCCCTTCCCACTGGTATCAGTTAGAGTCTAATCAGGAGACAGAAACTACAAGATATTTTGAATTTAAAGATAATTTGAGGAAGAGACAATTCATATTGGAAATTATTGACAGGAGATTAGAGTCACAAGAGAACAATGGCTAGTGGGATTAAAAACATTCCTAAAAAATGGGGTAAGAAAGAATACCTAAGAAAGGAAATATCTAGAAGATTCCTCCCACCCTGAGACTGATTGATATTCAGGTTTTATTGGATGGGAATGTAGCTATAGCTTACTGGATGACAGAGATGTTTACTAGGGCTTTGAGCCCACCCAAGACATTTCTAGATGAGTCTAGGGAAGTATTCCATAGGGAAATACCATATTGGCATTTTTTCCTTGTAACTCCATTCTGGTATGCTAGAGATGCTACGCCTATACAGCTACCCAATGGGGATGAGGAGAAGCTGTTCACAGTCAGTGCGATGTTGTCAGTTGTTCATTATAAATCCTCCAAAGAGGAAGCTGGTAGCCGCTGTCCGTGGGGAACTGCCACGTGCTAGTGAGTATCGCCAGAGCCATGTGCTACAGAAACCACACAAGCTGCAAAATCTTGTTACCCTAGGAGTTGTGCTGAACATGCTTCATGGGCCAATCCAGAGGAGTCCACTAAAACCAGGAACAGATATGCCTTCTTCAGAGTATTTCAGCAACTCCTACTTGCAAACCTTAATACTATGCCGATTGCAAAGGAGAAGAATGGAAAGGGTGTTGGGCTTGAATTATGTCCTCTGAAATTCCTGTTGAAGTCTCAACTTTTAGTACCTCAGAATAGCACTGTATTTGGAGATAGGATCTTTAAAGAGTTAATTTAAAGCTAAATGAAGTTATTAGGATGGTTCCTAATCCAAAACTGCTGGGATCCTTATAAGAAGAGGAGATTAGAACATGCACAGAGGAAAAAACCATGTGAAGAGACAAGGAGAAGATGGCATCTGCAAGCCAAGAAGAGAGGCCTTGGAGTGAAACCACCTCTATAGACACCTTGATCTCAAACTTCTAGCCACCAGAATCATGAGAAAATAAATTTCTATAGTATGATCAACTCATTCAGTGGTAACTTGTTATGGCAGCCTTAGCAAATTAATCCACAAGATATGTTGCCATACCAAATAGTAGGAAATGAAGTGCATATTTGAAGCTGAGACACTCTGAATTGATGACTAACACACCAGGCTTGAAAGCTTGGAAAAGTTGAAAATTCCCTGAACCTGTTTTTCTCATATGTGAAACTGGGATCCTGGACTTTTGAAGGTTCTTTTCAGACTCTTAAGAATCCCTCCCACTTTATCCCTGACCATCAACCTCTTAAAGAGGCACTTCTTTATTCATAGAAGCAGTTTTAACAACCTTTTGAATTATAAATTTCTGTTCATTTTATTACTTACAAACTCTGTGGCCTTTTAACAATAGACTAAACTTTTGAACTTTGTTTATATGGAAATTAGAGGTGCATGCACACACATATATTTACAGTGATGATGTAAAAATAAAATGAAAGAAAATATATGTGTGTGTGTGTGTGTGTATATATATATATATATATATATATATATATATATATATATGGAGATAGAAAAAGAGAGCGAGCACTTAGTTCTGTGCTCAGTGTATAATGATTACTGGGTAAATAGTAGATATTATTATTTTCTAACACCAGTATTTAAAAGAGTGACTTACATAGTATATAAAAGATATGTTTCTTAGACTGACCTGATAGGAGTCCTTCATTGGGTGAACTTCAAGAATACCAACTGCCAGAGTGTGTGTGTGTGTTTCTTCCTTCCTTTTCTTCTCTCTCTCTCTCTCTCTCTCTCTCTCTCTCTCTCTCTCTCTCTCTCTCTCCATGTGTGTGTTGGGGGGTGTTTGTGGTGGTGGTGATATGGGCCCTGGCTTGGCAGCCTACTGGTCTCTGCTGAGAAATGAGTGGTGGAATGGTAGTCCCGGTGGTTTGGAGCAAGGGGTGGTGAGCACTGGGTTGGCAAGCACGGCCCATGTCCACGTGGAGCCTGCCATGTATGTGTGGCAGGACTGAGGCACGATGGGCCAACAGTGAGCCAGGGCAACCATTACCTAGGCAAGGGACTGCCTGCACACAGTTGGGATGCCCAATGCAGAACTGCACTCCCTGCATCCCTGCAGCCCCATCTGATGACCTCAATCTCCTGCTTCCTGACCTGTCAGAAGAAAATGGAAGTGTGGCAGACTTGAATGAAAGTTGGGACTCAAGAAATGACGAATAGCGGTATTATGTTTCCAAACTCTAATTAGCATAAGTTTGGACCAATAGTAGTGAACCAAATGCAATATAAACCCCTAGGCTAGCAAACTTGGATGGAGAAAACCTGCTTATCAGGTCCCCATTTGCACTGTGAGAGTTCTGTTTCGGTTTTTCAATAAATCCTACTGTTACACTCACATATCTTGGCTTGTGAGGTTCATTCTTCCAATTCACAATACAAGAACTCTGAAAGAAGAAATCCATAGTGAGCTGCTGAGATCTGCTGCAATTCTGGATGGCAATGATTTGCCATTTAGAGCTGCAACACTTCCCTGCTGCAGAGGCCTGCAGCTTGTGGAGAACCCATCCACCAGCAGAAGCAGTGAATGGAGTTTCATCTCAAAACTCTGGTTTCAGTGGGGGTAATAGGTTGAGACAGCTAAGTATCTACTTGGTACCTTTCCAGTTACAAAAATGCCCCTGTTGCTTGCAGTGAAGTAGTTGTGGATGGATGCATAGAAGCATGTTACTTTCTAGCATTAAAGACAATAATTGATAACAGACCAAATATTCAAGAAAGAAAGAAAAGTCCTGAGACAAACATAAAAATGATTCAAAGAGCAGACCCCAATAGAGTTAATAGTTGAAGAAAATGTTATTTAAAATTTCTGAGAAAGGAACCAGTACCAGAGAGCAGGAAATCCATCAAGCCTCAACTTGTTTTCAGACAGTCCCTAATGAAACCATGGAGTTGAAATCTGACAGGTATAAAACAAAATTTGATTTTAATGACTTTATTAACTTCATAGCTTTTGTTTGGTGGCAGTTCTAATGTGGGCTTCCTTAGCATTTCATAATTAAGGTCTTTCTCCTTATGATGACGTGATAGGAAGCATATTTTAAGACATATCTAAAATAACATCTAACAAAAAAAAAAGTCTCATATCTTCAATCAAGTGATCATTTCAAGCTGAAGTTGTACATTAGTACTGAGGCATTAAGTCAACACAGGACTTTGCAACACCAGAGCGTGAAGAGAAAACACAATTAGGTGTTGAAATTTCTAGCGTTAAAAGACTAGCACTGAAAAATTGGAAATTTTAAATGTAGCTGCTCATTTTGTCTCTCAAGATATAGGCAGTCACACACACACACACACACACACACACACACAGAGAGAGAGAGAGAGAGAGAGAGAGAGGACTGACTCCTTAATGTCCTCTTAACCAACAAAAGTGATTCTGTTTATTTAGGGGGAAAAAAAGTCAAGTAGAAAGGTCATTATGTTGTATCTGTAGCTCTCACTCCTAATCTGTGAGTCTCATTTATAAGTACAGGGAAAAATCAATAATCCTTTTAAGTTGCCTTGGATTCCAAGTGCAAATGCTTTAACCACTGCACTGTGGTGACTTTGAGTCACTGTGAGGTATTATGCAATGTCTCACCAAGAATCCAAACGCTCTTCAATACCCATTAATTGCACTGCTGAATCTGTCTTGGTTGGTGAAGAAAATGAATAATGCTGTCATTGTTTTCTGAAAGCTAAAATCTTTTATTCATCAGTTTCTTTATTTTGGTCATTTTCTGGATAGTTAATTTTACATGAATTATAAATTTATATGTAAACTTTATATAAGTTAGAAATTCATATAAACTATTTGGAATACTAAAATAGTTTACGAAGCAGGTCTAGCAACACAAGGATCAAAAAAACCTTCAAGCTTTTAGTTTATGTTCCATTAATATTTACAAAGAACCATCCTTATATGAGGTCTTGTGCTAACTGGAGCCACTGCCTAGAAATAAATAAGAAGTTTCTTGCTTTCAAAAAGCCCTGTCTAGCTAGGGAGAATGAGAGAGAATGAGTTAAGAATACAGATGACTATATTTCGAAGTTCTATGTAAATGCCATATGAGAAGAAGCAAAACATTGAACTCAAAGTTCAAAGATTCAGGGGAACTGTTTCCACATGTCATTTGGAAAGTAGAAAAAAGACTTCCCACACCTTGAAGAATAGATGAAAACTTGAAAGTGTGGTGGTGTTTACCTATGTAACATAGCATGACCCTGTCCCCTACCCCTAACCCACAGGGAAAAAAAAAACAACGAAGAGGTAAGGAGATCACCATTTAGAGGCAAGTGAAATCATAAGTCAAAATGAAGGTAGGATAAAAAGTCAACCTTTCAAGTTGGGACAGTAGATAATAGCAGATGAATTTTAGAAGTAGCTAGCCAGATTACAGTTTGCGAAGAGTTTTAAATATGTTGCTTTTCTGAGAAAATTACTAACATAGTCAAGGAACAAGGAAGTAGAGAAAGATGACTAACCAATATGGTTTGAGAAGAAAGCTAGGCAAGTAAAGACACAAAATGTAGTTTAAACATATGATGTCTCAGATACAATAAAGCATGTAGTCTAGGGATCAATTAAAGATTTAAGAGTCTCCTGGAACAAATTCTGAATTTATACCCCCAACGCTTGGGTTCACATCCCATTTCTGCCATAAAACGTGCAGGCCTAGTAAGAATAATGAATGAATTAATGAACAAATAAGTAAGTACCAACTATGTGCCAGACTCTCTGTTGGACGCTCAATATGTACCATTTCTAATATTCACTACAATTATTTAGAGAGGAATTGATGACTCCATTTCATAGGTTAGGAAACAAGGCACAGAGAGCATAAGAACTTGACAAATATTGGACAATTGACAAGGAGCAGAGTTAGAATTTTAAGCCAACTATTTTTGGCTAAAGTCTATGTTCATCCAACCACAGGCCTGTGTCAATTTCAACCTTGCTTTAGCTCCATGACTTAATTCTTATTACTTCACATTTAATTTCCTTATGAATAAAACAATGTCAAGCTTGTTGAATTCTCAAAAATTAAATTAAAATGACTGAATCATAGTGCTCCATAAATCTACTTTTTAAAGACAAAAGTAATAAAGGACATTGTAAAAGAGAATCTATAAAACTTGTTTAAACAAAGATATTTAGTAAAGGTTACCATTTACCAGTTACAAAAACCTTTTATTTTAGTTCCTATTGCCTCTTGGTGATCCACTTTAATTTATTGTGTTTTTCTAAATTCTTATTAGTTCCTTTGTTTCAGATTACATACTACATATCAAGAAATATACCATATTATACATAAATATGAATACTCAGCATCTGTGTATAAGTACACTCAAAGTACTTTGTTAATATTATGTACTGAATATCACTTACTCTCCACAGTGAAAGATTAGTTGACACAAATGATTTCCCTTCCCAATCATTCATTTCCATATGCTTTGGAAACCAAGATGGGTTAGGGAGGTGGGGGTATTATCAGGTGGTTCTGGAGGAAAATTAGATGCACATTCTTGAACAATATATTAAAGGTGTATATATCAACATGAATATATTTTAAAATGTAGTGTTCATTTAAAAAGTACAATTTATACAAGAAAACATAATTTCTATAAATTAAAAAACACATTTGCACCAAAAGCTTACATTTTGAAAGAATCAAAACCTTACATTTTTAAAGAACATACAAACAAAATCACTTTGAACTCATTAGAACATTTGCCTGTGTGGGGAGGGGGGAGGGCAGGGGCTTTGGAAATAAATGCATCAAGTGTGGATTTGTGTGTGTTAATATTTAAACATTGTAAAATGCACCATGATTAATCAGCCCTGGGACCCTGAAGTCCACTCAAAACTAGTGGAAGTATAGGTTTCTGATGAACTCTCAAAGAGGAATGAATCCAACTCTGAGTCAAAGAAATTTCCAGAAGGTGGGAGGTATTTAGAAAGATGGTGTTTGATGACTTAAGGATCAACCCTAAATGAGCGTGGAGGGTTAAGGATAGAAAGCTGTTTCTTAGAACATTACTCTTATTGAATTCTCTAAACTACTTCCTGATGCTTCTACCCGTTGAGGCAATGGGCTCAGGAAAGAGAACAGTGACCTTTAGAATTAAGAATTGCTGGATTTAAATTTCAAATTTTGTCACCTGTCAGTTGTGAAATTCAGAGCATGATACGCAATCTTTTCAAACTTGAACATCTTCAGCTGTGAAATAGGCACTCTACTGGGTTGATGTGAGAGCTAAGTGAAGCACTTGGGTGTCTAATACAGGACTAGGCTCATGATGGGAAGATCAATGGTAGTGGCTATAGTCCTTGTCTTTCTCCAGCACTGCCCACTTGCATGAATTAATGCAGTGTATATTGAATGATACATTACTATGGGTTCTGTACTTGATATGCAAAAAAGAAGATGATGTAATTTATGCTTTCAAAATGATTGCAGTGTAGTGGAGCAAACAGAATTAAATAAGAATTATAGGCTGAGAAATGCAGTGATGAAGGTATAGACTGGGTGGTAGAAGGACAGAGAGGAAAGAACTTAGGTCAAGACAACATTGCTTGAAAGAGAAAATATTTGAGTACTGTCTTGAGGCTTCAATAAGAGACAGGATGCGAATTTCCAGAAGAACATGTTTGTGTGAAGAAAATCATCAAACTCCTGTTCCATCGTAGGATTTTAAAAATTTTTCATCAATAGAATTCCTGAAATACATAGTGATGTGATAAAACTGCCTCTCCGACTTCCAAATCTAAACCATTTTCTGAGTACTTTTTAAAAAATATTGCTTTTTAGTTGTAGATGGACACAATTTTTTTTTTTTTTTAGTTTATTTTTATGTGGTGCTGAGGATAGAACCCAATGCCTCACCAGGCACTGTACCACTGAGCTATTAGCTCCAGCCCTCCAAAGTACTTTTATCTATTTCTTTTTTTTTTCTTTTTTTACTAATTTCATTCCATTTTGCTAGGGAACTCAATTAGCATTTGTGGAGCTAATATTGTTTTCTGTAAAGTTAATATGACTTCCTTTTAGGGACTTGAAATCTCTTGGTACTATTTTTCTAAATTCTGGTGAAATCTATGTTACACATTTCTTTTTGTTAAGTGAATACTATGTTACACACACACACTCATATTTGTGGTGTGTGTTGTGTGCATGTGCATGTGTGAGTGTATCAAATATATATCAGCATATGATCTTTTCTCCCTGAAAAGGGAAAATAAGAAATGTTGTGTTTGGACAGGCTGGTATAAACTGAATATGTGATAGTAATGTTGAAAATATTTTTCCTTTACAACTTCTACTGAAATGGCAAGGCTTTCCTGAAACAACATTTAGTGTTTGTTTTTAAAACAAACCCATGGGTTTATTTTGTAAAAATGCTTGAATGTTTTTCATTCATCCCATATCCTTTTCAGGCTTGTTCTTTGCCAAAGGAAATATGATTAGAGCAGCTCAGGAAGAGTTCCGGTCAGCAGGAAGACACAATGGCTATATCTTGTGTGGGATTCAAAAGAAAATAAGAAAAGTTGTGTGGATACTTTGGAGGGAGCAAACTATAACTCTTAAACTCTTATAAATGATAACCCAGACTTTTCAAAATATCCCAGTCCTCAAATTAATAACAATAACTTAAATTTAGCTCCAATGTTTCTGTTAAAAAAAAAAAAGTAAGAAATGTATGTCCTAAAATTTTTATAAAGCCCAGTGGCAATACTAAAGCTGGTATTGACAAAACACTTAAATAGATCTATTCCCTGTGTGTTCACTTTTGTGCTTCAAATAGTTTAAGATGAAGTGAACTCTGGGGCTTTCCCCCCCCTCTCCTTGCTTTAAGTATTGACAGTGTTTGAAATAAAATATGTTTAAGATGAAACCTACAAGGATGAATTCCTATTGAGTCCCCCCTCCCTCTCCTTGACTTCAGAGCACACCAAGTTTACAACTTGCTTTGAGGTTGGTAGAAATGCTGCACTTTGCAGAGATAGATTGGCATAAAGTGGACGAGGTAAGAAAGAAGGGTGGTGTTGCTGAGAATCAATGTCTAGTTTCAAAAGTACTAAGTCACACAAAAGACAAGATAAATATCTTTTCAGAGATATGTTTAAGACCAGTCAAGTCACAAAGATTCTTACTTTCCACCTTCTCTTTGGAAACCTAATAACTAATAGTTCTGCATTTCTCCACCTGTGCAAAGTGAGTATGAGCAGAGTGCAGATCTGAATTACACTCTTCAGGGTTCTACTTCAACAGTTCAGTTGATGTGAACCTGTTAAATTTAGTAACTGAATGAAAAACACTGAATAAAGCAGTTAGTAAAAAGTGAAAGAGAATGTTGAAAAGTCTCTGTTGTGGTTTGAAGATATTGTTTTGGGAACTGGATTTGGAAAAGAAGGAAGATGTTTTTTCGTGACTTTACAAGAAAATAAATATTAATGATGTTGGCTACCTTAATAATGAAGATTAAGAACACCACTCTGTGTGTATGTGTATTTGTTTCAGACAAATTATAAATTTCACACCTTCACTGGAATGTCTGGATGTCCCAGCAAATGCCTGGCAAGTTTGCAAAGAAAGTTGGTGGCATGTTTCACCTTGGCTTTATGTGCTCCTTTTGTATGTGCTGCCGTTGAAATTTGGTTTTGGTGATTGGCTGCAAGTATCTAAACAGTTTTGGTTTAGATACCAGCATCTGTGATACCAAATAGAAAACACTTAATACAGAATCAGTTTTTCAACCCAAAATAATACTTTATCAATAATCATTTGATAATATGAGTTATCACCACATATAATTTCAGAAACACAGATGGGTATTTTATTTGTATTTATTTTTGGTGTCTAAATATGCAATGTAGATGAACAGACCATTCTAGTTTTAAGTAGGTATAGAAAAATCCCCTTAAATGTTTTCTGTGTTGAAAATTCATCACTAATTGAAATGCATAGATATTATTTCAAAAGTAAGGTACTTTAATAATTAGTGATGATTAAAAAATATACATTTATAAAGGAATTAATAACTTCAAGTAATTAAAGTAAGAGAATAGGTCTTATAGCATTAATGTACTTTAAAATATATTTTAAATTGTTTTATGTCCTAAAGGACAGTAATTAGAATATAAGTTTTTCAAGAAAAAAGTATTGTTAATTTTTCCTGTCTTGTGAAAATGAAATAGAAGTAGAATTTCCAACCCAAACATAACCAAATAAACCCCCAAATAATAGGCTTTAAGCAAATCAATTCTTTATAGTTCTGAATATGTTGGGACTAAAAATTTAAACAAAATTTTGTGGCAATTATTTTATAAACTGCTCAACATTTTTAGTAGTGAACATGAAGATTCTTCACTGATATTTGCATAAACTGGGGACCCGACCTATAGAGTTCCATAAGAAGAAATGACAGAAAGAATTTTCTTGATATATATTCTCCTTTAACATAAGATCATTAATAATATTATAAAAATTATTATGTTGTGGCTTATATATGGCACATAGAGTCTTGTTTTATTTTAGTTCAAAAGCAGATGAGGGGGCCGGGATTGTGGCTCAACGGTAGAGCATTCGCCTAGCGTGTTCACGGCCCTGGTTCGATCCTCAGCACCACGTAAGAATAAAGGCATTGTGCACAACTAAAACAAGTAAATATTTTTTAAAAAATGCAATTAAAAAAAAAAAAAGCAGATGAGATTCCATGCTTCTGCCTCACTCATTGCTTAGGGATTCCTGAGTCTTTGACAATGTACATTATAGTGAATCTGATAAAAAATGTATTTTCAGCATGGAATCCTTTATAGAAAGTGTCTTATATAAAACCAGCAACTTGAAAAATTGTGCTCTTCATATGTAATATGAAATGAAATGTACTCTGTAAACATGTATAACAAATTAGAATAAAAATAAATAAAAAAAGAAAGTGTCATGAATTTGTCACTGAAAATGTAACAGTCATGGGGCTTTTTGTTGTTGCTGTTTATACATATCAGTTATTTGTTCACAGAATAATTATAACATACTATTATCAGATAGCTGCACTTAAGTTAAAGATACACTACATGACATATCATAGTATGTGTATGCTTTTTCAAGGACTTTTCTATATGTGCTTCACATATATTTTTAAAAGAAAGATTGCTAGACCAGATAATTTGAAAATATGCCATTCAGATAATGATATGAACATAGCAAGGTACAACCCATGGTTGCCTATGGAGTACAGTGGCTGGAACCTGCTTGTGAAGTAATAAAACTGTGCCATATTTCTTACGTGCTACCTGCACTAAGGATTCAATTGTACGAACTGATGCTAAAATTGGTGTGATGGCAAGGAAAGTAAAGCCACAGAGATAAATTCTAGAACAGTATGGCTATCTTCAAATTCAACTACATTGTTTCATTGCCACAATTCAAAACCTGATTCAGTGGCAGACATTTGTCAAAGACTGCATGGGGAGTTACATGTTCATGGAAAAAAAAAACCCCATTGGAAATAAAAATATAAATAAATGCTATAATTTTTAGTTTCTTTTGTAACTTCTTTATTGAGATGTAATTCATAGACCATATCATTCACATATTTAAAGTGGACACTTCAGAATGACTCAGTAGAATTGCAGTGTTTTGCAACAATTATTACAACTGATTTTAGAATTTTTAGTACCCCAACAAGAAATCTCACACTCCCTAACTATCATTCCAGAACCTTATACTTCCTCACGCCCCTGGTATATATTCATATTTTTTTCTGTCTCTTGATTTACATATTCTGGACATTTCAAATAAATGAAAACATACAATAAATGTCCTTTTGTAACTAGCCTTTTGATTTATCTATGTTGTAGTATGAACTATTACTTAATTTCTTTTTATTAACAAGTAATATTCCATTGTATGGATATACCACATTTTGTTGATCTATTATCAGTTTGTGTACATTTGAATTGTTTCCACTCCTTGGTTATTATGCATAATGTTGTTATGAACATTTGTTTACAAGTTTTTGTATGAACATATGCTTTCCTTTTTCTTGGTTGTATACCTAGAAGTGGAATTATTGGTCATATGGTAATTCTATCTTTAACATTTTGATAAGCTGTCAAAATATTTTCCATAGTGGCTGCACAATTTTGCAATTTTACCAACAATGTATGAGGGTTCCAATTTTTCCATCAACACTCCTTATTGTCTGTTTTCTTTATTACAACTATCTTAGTAGGTGTGTTCTATTTATATTCTGGATATAAGTGCCTTATTAGGTAAATGACTGGGAAAAATTTTCTCATACTTCATGGGATGTCTTTTCATTTTATTGCTCATTCCCTTTGATTTTATTTTTTTGTGGGTTACTTGTGATGTCATATTTAGAAACTGTTTCATATAGTAGGTAGCAAGATTTACTTCTATGTTCTTTCCTAAGGGTTTTGTAGCTCTTATGTTTATGTCCATTATAAAATTATGAGTTAATTTTATGTACAGTCTGAGGTGTTCTTGATCCTCATTTGGATATCCAATTGTCTCAGCATCAATAATTTTCAAGTATTCTTTCGCTGTTGGATTATCTTGGCACCCTAGTCAAAACTGAATGGAAAATGAAAGTCAATTGTTAAATGTGACAAAATGGGTTTATTTCTGGACTCAGTCCTACTCCATATATATGTAAATGTAAATTTATGTTACACTCTGTTGCTTATTGTAACTTTGTAGTAAGTTTCAAATCAGGAAGAATGAATGAGTGCTCCAATATTATTCTTTTTAAAGATTGTTTTGCCTATTTTAAGTTCTTTGTCTTTTCATATGAATTTGAGGACTGGTTTGTCAAGTTTTGCAAAAAAAGCAGCTAAGCAGTTCAAATTTGATAAAGACTTTATTAAATCTGTAGATGAATTTAGGGAATATTGCCATTTAAAAAAATATCAAGTCTTCCAATTGTGAACATGAGGTCTTTCCATTAATCTGAATGTTTTTTTATTTCTACATGCTTATTTTGTTAAAAATACTTTTATGTATTTGATATTCTTGATGTAATTTTGAATTAAATTGTTTTCTTAATTTCATGGTTACAATTTTCATTGCTATTATATAGAAATGCAATTGAATTTTGTGTGTTTATCCTGCAGCTTAACAGAACTCATTCATTAGTTCTTGTAGCTTTTCACATGTGTGTGTGGAATCCTTAGGATTTTCTTTATCCAAAATCACAACTTCTATCAGTAGAGGTAGCTTTATTCTTTTCTTCCAATCTGGATATCTTCTATTACTTTTAGTTGACTAATATTCCATTTTTTTGTTTTTGTTTTTGTTTTTTGACTGAGTTTTCTGTGCATCTCAAGCTGTAGCCATTGTGAAATTAAATAATTGTCAGAATTTTATTTTACTTTTTTATGAATTCCCTGGGGAAGTTGCTCTCTCCACAAAGAGGGTCCTAGTAAGGTCAAGAAATTGATGTCGGAGCCCTGGGCCTGCAACCTCCCTAGGTAGGCCACCGCCAGCAGACTTTCCCGACCGGCCAAGCGCAGAGAGGCAATCCCAGTGCAGCACCCCAGCAGAAAAAGCCCCAGCCTGCAAGCTTCCCAGGTTCTCGGTAACTACCTGGACGTGAACCCGGACAACTGGCTTAAACTAAAAGGGGGAAAGAAGAAGGACTTCACAGGGTGCTGTTTGACTGAGATCTGTTCCTGAGATTTGTCCCTGGGTTCTACTTTGTTTTTTATCTTTATTTTTATTTATCTTTTTTGTTTGTTTTGTTTTGTTTTGTTTTCCTGTTGTTGTTGTTGTTTGTGCGTTTCTTGGTTTGTTTGCTTTTATTCCTCTTTTCTTTCTTTCTTTTTTTCCTTCTCACTTTTGTCTCCTTTCTTCTTCCCTCATCTTTCCTATTTACACCCTACCATTTTATTCTTAACAGAGGCAAAAACAAGATATATGCAGAAATTGGGATTTCTAGAACTGGGGCAACTAAATTATACAGCAAAGCAGAGTTATATATAATTTATTCTCTTTTTTTCCCCTCACTTTCTCTTTCCTCTATTTTACACTAATCCCTACTTCTTTGTCATCTCTCTCTTTTTTTCCTTCCTTCTTCTTCCTTTCCATCTTTCTTTTTTTCTTCTCTCAACGTTTGCATAAGTTTGGCGTATAAATAAATCGGTCTTTTCACTAAATTGTTCACTCTCTTTCCTTTATTGTCTGCTGATATTAAACCACTTCCATAGAATTCTCTTTTCATACTTCCTAAGAAAGATCAACCCAATACCCCCACTGCCTTCTCCCTAAACTTATCACCTCTGTGTCCAACACTTGAAACTATAAAACCCATCACAAACATACAGAGTAAATTGGAGACAGTAGCTGAGTTAACTGTACGTTGTGATCAAACTGTGATTATCTGAACAGAAAGTATCTGGTTTTAAAGTGTAAAGTATTTATAAGGGGATCTGATAGCATTGTACTACAGGAACATCATAAAGATTTAAGGTAAAAACGAAATAGTCGAGGTTCCACAGTGCTAGAAGAAAAATCATGCAAGCAATATGAAGAAACAGGGAAGAAAATGACTCAAACAAATCAACATATCTCCTCAGAAGATTCCATGGCAAGCACAGTTGGTCAAATGCCAGAGATGGAATTCAGAAATTACATATTTCAAATGTTTATGGAACTTAAGAATGAACTAAAAAATGATATAAGGGAGCAAATACAGGTGGTAAAAGATGATTTTGACAAAGAACTCCAAAAACAAATACGGGAAGCAAAAGATTACTTCAATAGGGAGATAGAGGTTCTAAAGAGAAACCAAACAGAAATTCTGAAAATGAAAGAAGCAATAAACCAAACTAAATGTTCAATTGAAAGCATCACCGACAGATTAGATCACTTGGAAGAAAGGACCTCAGATAAGGAAGACAAAATATATATCCTAGAGAAAAATGTAGATTACACAGCAAAAATTGTAAGAAATCAAGAACAGAACATTCAAGAAATTTGGGACAACATAAAAAGACCAAATTTAAGAGTGATTGGGGTGGAGGAAGGTGCAGAGTTTCAAACCAAAGGAATGAGTAATATATTCAATGAAATAATAGCAGAAAATTTTCCAAACATGAGGAATGAATGGGAAAACCAAGTGCAAGAGGCTTACTGAACACCAAACATACAAAATCACAACAGATCCACACCAAGGCACATTATAATGAAAATGCCCAATATACTGAGCAAGGAGAGAATATTAAAAGCCACAAGAGAAAGGAAGCAGATTACATATAGGGGGAAACCAATCAGAATATGTTCAGATTTTTCAACCCAGACTTTAAAAGCTAGAAGATCCTGGAATAGCATATTTGAAGCTCTGAAAGAAAAGGGATGTCAACCAAGAATCTTATACCCAGCAAAATTGAGCTTTAGATTTGAAGATGAAATAAAAACCTTCCATGACAAACAAAAGTTAAAAGAATTCACAACTCGAAAGCCAGCACTTCTGAACATCCTGGGCAAAATATTCCATGAAGAAGAAAAGAAAAATAACAATGAAAATCAACAAAGGGAGATATTAAACTAAAGGAAAGGCCAACCAGAGGAGAAAACAAATCGAGTTAAATACTGTAAACAAATAAAAATGGATGGGAATAAGAATCACATCTCAATAATAACCCTGAATGCTAACGGCCTAAAATCACCATTCAAAAGGTAGAGATTGTCGGACTGGATTAAAAAAAACGACCTGACAATTTGCTGTCTCCAAGAAATCCACCTCATAGAAAAAGACATCTATAGACTGAAGGTGAAAGAATGGGAAAAGTCTTATCACTCACATGGGCTACGGAAGCAAGCAGGGGTTTCCATTCTCATATCAAATAAGGTAGACTTCAAGCCAAAGCTAATCAAAAGGGACAAAGATGGATATTTCTTACTACTTAAGGGAACCATTCATCAACAAGATATAACAATTATAAATCTATATGCCCCAAATAATGGGGCACCTACATTTATCAAACAAACCCTTCTCAAGTTCAAGAGTAAAATAGACCACAACACAATTATTCTAGGGGACTTCAACACACCTTTCTCACCAATGGATAGATCATCCAAACAAAAGCTAAATAAAGAAACTGTAGGACTCATTAAAACAATTAATAACTTAGACCTAACGGACATATACAGAATATTTCATCCCTCAGTGAGTGAATACACTTTCTTCTCAGCAGCACATGGCTCCTTCTCCAAAATAGACCATATATTATGCCACAAGGCAAATCTCAGAAAATATAAAAATGTAGAGATACTACCCTGCATTCTATCAGACCATAATGGGATGAAATTGGAAATCAACGACAAAACAAGAAACAACAACAACAACAACAAAAAAAAAACTATTCTAACAACTGGAAGCTAAACAACATGCTACTGAATGAACAAGAAGTTGAAGAAGACATCAAGGACGAGATTAAAAAATTCATAGAGGTAAATGAAAATATAGATATGTTATATAAAAATCTCTGGGACACTATGAAGGCAGTACTAAGAGGAAAATTCATTGCACTGAGTTCATTTCTTAAAAGAAAAAAAAAAAACCAACAAATAAATGACTTAACATCACACCTCAAAGCAGTAGAAAAAGAGGAACAAATCAACACTAAGAGTAGTAGAAGACAGGAAATAATTAAAATCAGAGCTGAAATTAATGAAATTGAGACTAAAGAAACAATTCAAAGAATCAACAAAACTAAAAGTTGGTTCTTTGAAAAAATAAATAAAATTGACAGACCCTTAGCAATGCTAACAAAAAGAAGAAGAGAAAAAACTCAAATTAATAACATCTGTGATGAAAAAGGAAATATCACAACAAACACCTCAGATATACAGAAGATAATTAGAAGTTACTTTGAAAACTTGTACCCTAGTAAAATAGAAAATAATGAATGCATCAACAGATTTCTAGAGTTGTACAAATTGCCCAAACTAGAATGGGAGGCTATACACAATTTAAACAGATCAATTTCAATCGAGGAAATAGAAGACACCATCAAAAAGCTACCATCAAGAAAAAGTCCAGGTCCTGGTGGGTTTACAGCCGAGTTCTACAAAACCTTCAAAGAAGAACTAATACCAATGCTCTTCAAATTATTTCAAGAAATAGAAAAAGAGGGAGCTCTTCCAGACTCTTTCTATGAGGCCAATATTACATTAATTCCCAAACCAGGAAAAGGCACAGCCACAAAAGAAAACTTCAGGGCCATATCTTTAATGAACATAGATGCAAAAATCCTCAACAAGATTCTGGCAAATCGGGTACAAAAACATATCAAAAAGATAATGCACCACGATCAAGTGGGGTTTATCCCAGGGATGCAAGGTTGGTTCAACATTCAGAAATCAATAAACATAATGCATCACATCAATAGACTTAAAGATAAGAACCATATGATCATCTCAACAGACGCAGAAAAAGCATTTGACAAAATACAACACCGCTTTATGTTCAAAACACTAGAAAAACTAGGAATAACAGGAACATATCTCAACATCATAAAAGCTATGTATACAAAGCCCCAAGCTAACATTATCTTAAATGGAGAAAAATTGAAAGCATTCCCTCTAAAAACTGGAACAAGACAGGGATGCCCCCTTTCACCACTGCTATTTAACATAGTACTTGAAACTCTGGCTAGAGCAATTTGACAGACAAAAGAAATTAAAGGGATCCAGATAGGAAAAAAAGAGCTCAAATTAGCACTATTTGCCGATGACATGATAATATACCTAGAAGACCCAAAAAACTCTACCAGAAAACTTTTACAACTAGTAAATGAATTTGGCAAAGTAGTAGGATACAAAATCAATACCCATAAGTCAAAGGCATTTTTGTACATCAGTGACAAAACCTCTGAAAGGGAAATGATGAAAACTACCCCATTTACAATAGCATCAAAAAAAAATAAAATACCTGGGAATCAACTTAACGAAAGAGTTGAAGGACCTCTATAATGAAAACTATAGAACACTAAAAAAGAAATTATAGAAGACCTCAGAAGATGGAAAGACCTACCTTGTTCTTAGATAGGTAGAACTAATATTGTCAAAATGTCCATACTACCAAAAGCACTATACAGATTTAATGCAATTCCAATCAAAATCCCAATGACATTCCTCAAAGAAATAGAAAAAGCAGTCATGAAATTCATCTGGAAAAATAAGAGACCCAGAATAGCCATAGCAATCCTTAGCAAGAAAAGTGAAGCAGGTGGCATCACCATACCAGACTTTAAATTATACTATAGAGCAATAGTAACAAAAACAGCATGGTATTGGCACCATAACAGACTGGTAGACCAATGGTACAGAATTGAGGACACAGAGACTAATACATATAATTTCAGCTATCTTATATTAGACAAAGGAGCCAAAAATGTACAGTGAAGAAAGGATAGCCTCTTCAACAAATAGTGCTGGGAAAACTGGAAATCTATATGCAACAAAATGAAATTAAACCTTTATCTCTCACCATGCACAAAATTCAATTCAAAGTGGATCAAGGACCTAGGAATTAGACCAGAGACAACATGCCTAATAGAAGAAAAAGTAGGCTCCAACTTCCAACATGTCGGATTAGGCCCCAAGTTCCTTAATAAGAATCCTGTAGCGCAAGAATTACTACCAAGAATTAATGAATGGAATAGATTCAAACTAAAAAGCTTCTTCTCAGCAAAAGAAACAATCAGTGAGGTGAATAGAGAGCCAACTATTTGGGAACAAATATTTAATACATGCACATCAGATAGAGCACTAATCTCTAGAATATATAAAGAACTCAAAAAACTTAACTCCAAAAAAACCAAATAACCCAATCAATAAATGGGCTAAGGAATTGATTGAAAAGACACTTCTCAGAAGAAGATACACAATTAATGAACAAATACATGAAAAAATGCTCAACATCGCTGGCAATTAGAGAAATGCAAATCAAAACAACTCTAAGATTTCATTTCACTCCAGTCAGAATGGCAGCTATTAAGAACACAAACAACAATAAGTGTTTGTGAGGATGTGGGGGAAAAGGCACACTCATACATTGCTGGTGGGACTGCAAAGTGGTGCAGCCAATATGGAAAGCAGTATGAAGATTCCTTAGAAAACTAGGAATGGAACCACAATTTGACCCAGCTGTCCCTCACCTCGGTCTATAAAACAGCATTCTTCAGGGACATAGCCACATCAATGTTTATAGCAGCACAATTCACAATAGCTAAATTGTGGAACCAACCTAGATGTCCCTCAGTAGATGAATGGATAAAGAAAATGTGGTACATATACACAATGGAATTTTACTCAGCAATAAAAGAAAATAAAACAATGGCATTCGCAGGTAAATGGATGAAGTTGGAGAATATAATGCTAAGTGAAGTTAGTCAATCTAAAATATCCAAATACCGAATTTTCTCTCTGATATAAGGAGGCTGACTCACAGTGGTGTTGGGTGGGGGTACATAGGAGGATTAGAGGAACGCTAGAAAGGTCAAAGGAGTGGAAGGGGAAGGGAGGGAGCAAGGGGGGATGGAGGGGGAAAAAAAAGAAAAGGTGGTTGAATAAGATGGATGTCTTTATTCTAAATGCATGATTAAAGATTTAAATGGTACGAATATACATTGTATACAAACAGTGTTTTGTAAAAAGATGCTCTATATGTTTATTATGAATTATAATGCATACTACTATTATAAAGACAACAACTTTGAATAAAAAATAAATTTTAAAAAAAGGAAAGAAATTGATGTCTTTATAGACTTTTCAGGTTTATGTACTTGCTTTACATATAAGTAAGGCCATGAGAAATATTATCTTGGAATTACATACCTCATGTGAGAAGTTTGTGTTTGAATTTTTCATTTTCTCTCTTTACTTCAAGAAGAGTGTTGCAGAAGAGTAGCTGAGTAGCCTGTGCAAATCATTAACAAGCTTTCAGAAATGAAACTGAGTATTCCAAATAAAATGCTGTTTCTTGAGCACTCAAGTTTGTGGATTGAAATTCACAACCACCACATGTGGAACTGGTATGAGATAACTATACAAACATAAAATAAGAGAAATAAAATATTCAATGCCCTTAAAAATCTATATAACTAAGAATTTTTACAGTACACTAGAGAGTGAAGGAAATCATTACTTGTCATAACCTGGAGTAAGACACTTTTTGGTTCAAATTACTAAAAGGAAAGTTGATATCAAACTATGAAATACTCTCTTCTCTTGATGTTTTTATGCTTTACTTAGAATTTAAGTAATTACATTACATGGAAAGTTGTAATGGCAGATTCCTTTTTGCAATGATCTTTGCATTTGCAAGTTTTTGTCCTTCGTAGATCATAATTCTAGACTGAGTTCCCAGGTGGGAATCACAGTCTTTTGACAATACCTTGATAAATGCTCCATATTATACAAATCTCCTCTGTCTCTGTCAATATCAGGAACAAGCACTGGACTGTAGAATCTATTTTTGTCAAACAAGCTTCTCATTTGCTTTGCTTGTCACAGCAGGTTATCTTAGCCTTCACTTTGCTGACTCTTCCTTTTCTGTCTCATTCTGCATAATGCACACACAACATGTTTCAGACTTTTCAGCAGTTACAGAATTTGAATCACAAAACAATATGAGAATGTGTGTTTGTATCTTCTGGCTTTGTCCTAAATGTGGAGATTGGTTCCTTGCTGATTTGTATCCACCTTATTTCTCACCACCTCCCTTCCTTTACTCAATGTAGTTTCTTCACCAATAATGATGTTTTGCCTATCAAAGCTCCAACTGAACTTTAATGTCTTCCCCAAGCTGTATATTCTAAAAGGACATTACAGAGCTTTTCTATGCAAATGAATTTCTTTTCTTTTTTCTTGATTCTATCATTGCAACTTATATTGTTAAAATAGTGCTTAACACATTTCTTTATATAGATCATAATTACTTGGGGAAATAGAACCATAGCAAGGCAAATTCCAAAGCCTCAGAGAAAAAATCAACAAAGTTTTATGATATAACTCTTTGGAAAGGAGAATGACTTTTGTGTACTTCAACAAATGACTTTGATAAATAGGAAATGTCCAAGAAAAACCTAAAGAAACACATACATATTGTAAAAATTCAAGAATGTAGAATTGGGGCAAGTCAAATTGTTCTATAAAGAGCTAAATAGTAAAATATGTTTGTTTCTAAGGGTCATATTCACTGTTGCAACTACTCAGCTCTACCGATGTAATAGTATATTAAAACCACAGTCAATACATGAATAAGTGTGTGTGGTGTGGCTGTTTTAATGAATTTTTAAATTTATATTTATACAAAAACAGATGGTGAGTAGAATCTGACTCCTGGACTAGTTGTCCGATCCTTGGGCTAGAAAACCTTCCTAAAGAGGAAAAGAAAGTACCAGCTGACTTTTCCATAAGAACGGTTTCAATATTACTATAACCAGTTTTTAATATTATTCTATCATTTGAATCAATTTCCAATTTCCCAATGGATAGTTCTAATATATGTCCTTTAGCTACTTCATATACACCATGCCTAAAACTAAGTTGATTTTCTTACCCAGGACAAGGGTCCTTTTCTATTTACATCAAATATTACATAATTTTGCCAGCAATTTAACTTCTATATTCATGTGCTTCTTTATTTACTTATGCTTAATGCATGTCTGAGTACTCTCAGTTCTAAATGTCTATTAATTATTGTTGGGAGCGAATTCTCCATGGATCTCTCCTTTCTGCATTTCTAAGTGGCGGCATTCAGTTTTGTCTAGACTGTCTTTGCAAGAAGTTGTGTATGGCAAATTGCCTTGCAAGATAGAAAAAGGGTAGTGACTTTAAAGAAGAGGGCATGTTTGTTTGTTGTCAAATATAAGATAAGGTCTCCCTTGAGGGCAAAGATTGAGCAGGTTTTCTTAAAGCCCATAGTAAACAGTTGGAGATTCCAAATTGGATTTCTCAGTTGTGACACATGCCTAGTGTTTATGCAGCATCTACTTGGACCCACCTGTATAATGGCCTAAATTTACATGTTAACATAAACTTGAAGCTTTGCTGCCTGCTGTGCCAAAAGTAATAAGGTCCTTTGTTCTGGCTAGGAGTCTCATGTCTTCCACAGCATCCATGAAATGGGCAGGCTAATTTGTTATAAAAATAAACTAAAATCTCAGACCCTTCATAATTTTTTAATATAATTTTTTTAGTTATAGGTGGACACACTATCTTAATTTGTTTATTTATTTTTATGTGGTGCTGAGGATTGAACCCAGTGCCTCACATGTAGCAAGCCCTCTGCCACTAAGCCACAACCCCAGCCCCTTCACAATTCTTAATAGTCTTTGCTAATATTTATTCCCCCTATAGTAGTAATTTACATCAATCCTGCTATTTAAGTCTCATTATCCTGTGACTAGATACTGTTATTTTCTCACCTCAGCTTTATTTTCTCTCACTGTAGAAGCACTTATTCTAAATTGTGGCACATGGCTGCTCCTATTTCTTGAGTCAAAACTTGTACTTTCTTCAACCAGACAGAATTTCTTTCCTCTGTTGAGTTTTATAAAAAGAAAAATATTCTAGGGAAGAACACTTATTAACCCCATTTGGTCAGTACCTATTTATGGGCAAATAAACCATGAATGAAGGTTGGAGTGGGGTGGATACCAAGGTTACATGAGAACACGATGATATTTCTGTTCTTAATAGTGCTATGGTCCAGTTGACTCATATTGTCTCATTATTTATTTGCTCCGAAACTAAGAGGGAAAATAAATTATTTAGAAAAGAAGGAATAAGGTAATGTTTAAGGAAAAAGTTAAGTAGAGAAAATATGATATTGGCTCATAATCTTGAGCAATAATGAGTAGTATTTGTGGGGTCCAAAATTGCCACTGGTGAATCAGCAACCCGCAAAGCCTAACATTCCTTTTGGAAACTGACAAAGAAGGTGCTGAACATTTGAGCACTGAAACAACATTGAATGAACTCTGCTCTACCTTTGAAATATTGATAAAGGGCTACCTGCAAACTTTAGAGTAATTTTAACAACTGTGTTTAATTTTAGCTGGTGAAACATCCTCAATTGTGGGGTTTGAGAGTGACCCAGTCCTCCTGAATGGAGATGTTTACCATGCTCTAACTCTCCTTTTCTGGACTTGATTTTAAAAGATAGAAAACATAACTGGAGCAGGTAGTAAAATAATGAAGGGAACACTGAAAAAAAAATCCATACTATGAATTGTTAGGGAAAGCTAAAAAATTTGTCCTTTAGTTTGTTAGGGCTACCATAACAGAATATCATACACTAAGTAGAATAAACAATAGAAATTTATTTTCTCACAGATCTGGAGGTAGAAGTCCAAGCTCAAAATGTCAGCATGTTTGGTTTCTTTTGAGGCTTCTCTCCTTGACTTACAGGTGACTGCTCCCCTCACTTAAAAAAAAAAAAAAAAAAAATTTGTTTGTAGTTGTAGATGGACAGAGTGCCTTTATTTTATTTGTTTATTTTTATTTATTTATTTTTATACTGGAAAGTCACTCTCTCCTCTAATCCAAACCCCTTTATTTAAAAAATATTTTTTTGAATTTTTATTCTAAGTTGTTATAAATGACAGCAGAATGCATCATATTTAATTTTAAATCTATAAGTATTTGTTTATTTTTATGTGGTGTTACTTGAACCCAGTGCTTCACACATGCTGGGCAAGCAACTCTGCCACTAGGCTACAGCCCCAGCCCTTGACTGCCTTCTTGATGTGTCATTCACACTGCCTTTCTTTATGTGCTCTAAAATCTCTAGTATCTCTGTGTGTTCAAAAAATTTTTTAAATGAGAACACAAGTTACATTAGAGTAAGGCCTACTCTAATTAGTTATTATTTTAAATCAATTACCCATTTAAAAATCCTATCTCCAAATATTGTCACATTCTGAGACACAAGGAGTTAGAGGTTCCAACTATGAATTTCAAAGGGACAAAATTCAGCCAGTAATACCTGGTAGAGAGATTCATTTTGAAGAAGAGGATTATTTAAGGAGTATAATATTATTGTATAAAAGTATCAATATGTGAAGTTAATCACGTTTGTTGGTGAAAAGTGGGAAAAGGCATGTGGTCTCATTGGGTGTGGTTTTCATTTTTACTTCTATTTCTAGATAATAATATTGCTAATATTTGAACACAAAAGCAATGATGTAACTAGTCCTTGTGTTCTTGAACACCTGATTTTTTCCTTCATTATTCTATACTTTCTGAATTTTATTTTCCCAAAGTAAGACAAAACCTCGGAATATTTGCAAGCTATGGCTTTTTAAAATTTTTATATAATTAGAAGGTAATAAATTTATTCTCTTAATGTTCTCAAAATTTTCTTTTCTAGCCGGGCGCGGTGGCGCAAGCCTGTAATCCCAGCACTTTGGGAGGCTGAGGCAGGAGGATCGCGAGTTCAAAGCCAGCCTCAGCAATGGCAAGGCACTAAGCAACTCAGTGAGACCTTGTCTCTAATAAAATACAAAAAAAAAAAAAGGGCTGGGGATGTGACCCAGTGGTCGAGTGCCCCTGAGTTCAATCCCTGGTACCACAAAAAAAAAAAAAAAAAAAAAAAAAAAAATTTTCTTTCTTAACTTTACATTCCAGACAATTTCATTTACTTCCTTTTACCAATTTTGCTTCCTGCTATTAAGACTTTCTAGAAACAATTAACTACAAGTTAAACATATCCTCCAGAATGTTATTCTGTTTAATTTTAGTCAGTGGCTTCACTCTTGCTCAATAATGATTCTAGATTTTGTGAATTTACACTCTTACATTTGCTCTGTGACACATTTCTAACCTGTTTAAGTACTTAACTTCTATTCTGGTGCTTTCTGTCTTCATGGTTGACCTTATTCTTTTATTATTTTTTTTAGAAAATAAAAGATATTGTATGATAATTACCTCTATTTCATATCATATTTCCAGAAAGTTCTGTTTTTCTACCTACTTCTTCCTTTTCAAAAAATTTCTTTGAGGAAGACATATTCAATTATTTTCTTGCACTGTTTTTTCCCTCTCATTTACATAGTGATGATGATGATGATGATGATTTTTTGCTTATTTGGGGTATTTATTTTTCAAATTTATTTATTAGTTTGCTTCTAGAGGTCAATCTCACCCTTCTAGAGGCAATCAGGCTCAATCTCTATATATGCATGTATCTATCTATCTGACATCTATAATATGCATATTCATGGTCCTTATAGTTTCATTTTATAATCTAATAAGAATATAAAAATATTTTCATCCATTCACAGATAAGCTTCTTAAAGAACTTCTTAAAGAGGGAGATGTGGCAAGATAAATGAAGGGGTGGAGAAGCAAAATAAATGTCCCTGGCAAGGAGAACTACCATCATTAAGAGCTGAACACAGTGAAATCACTTTCAGAGTTGGAAGGCTATAAGAACACAAGGTGGGGACTCCTGGTTCTGGAAGGAAACAAACACCTGTGAAGGATCAATTTTCTGCAGAAGAGGAAGCTTTGAGTAACATTGTTAGAGAGGTGTGTCTGCTAAACTTCTCAACACCAAGTTGCACAGATGAAAGTATTGTAAAAATGTTGGGGTGACATACAGATATTCATTAATTGAGCTAGTTTCAGAATTTTCACGATGAATAAGATCTTGTTGTTGGCTTCTAAAATACTGTATTAGAATAAAATATACTTAGATAACTATTAAAGAAAAAAAAAAAAAAGGAACTGTCCTAATGCTTCCCATTCTTCCCTAATTAATTTTTATCATGACCTAAGAATAACAGCAATGACATCCTAAACTCAAACAATACTAACATTACATGAGAATAAAATTAATAAAAAAATCCACTGTGATAAGTTATTGTACATGTAACTAGCTCCATGAATATAATACATAAATATGTGTCTGAAAAATTTCTGGATACCCATTTTTTTTGTTGTTGTTCTAATTGGTCATACAAGACAGTAGAATACATTTTCACACATAATATATAAATGGAGTATAACTTCTCATTATTCAGGTTGTACATCATGTAGAACACACCAGTCATGTAATCATATATGTACATAGGCTGATAATGTCCATTGGATACCCATTTTCAATTGAGTAGAATTGGCAAAATTTGGAATCCAACTGCAACATAGAAAATTAAACCTGAGTTAGGTGACCACTGTTAGAAGGAAGCATATGTGGACAAAAGTGTAGTCATCAGCTTGAAGACTAAAAAAGTGGAGTTTGAAGCACAAGGATTTCAAGGATGTCTTAATACTATTTAGGAAGATGAGTAGCTAATTCACAGGTGAATTTCTTTCAACATTCAGCTTATTTCAAGGTTTTACATTCTCCTAAACTTCCCTCTTCATTCACTCTAGGGTAAAGTATACATGTCTTAGCAAGTAAAAGCCTTGGCATAATTTTTTTCCTGGAGACATGGGTATTCTCATCCAGTCATATCCTATGTTATACATACTCACATCCCAGACTTAATGCATGGACACTTGGGCAATTTTCTGTATATTCCTCAAGTTACTTTTGCAGATAATGCCATTTCTCCTGAATATATTTCTCATGTCTTTCTTACTTAATGCCTGCTAATCTTTAACACTGAACAGATAATTGAGGCTTAGAAACCTCCTCGATCCATTAGTCTACCTATGTGCCCTCATTTAAGATCTCTTAAATTTTTTGTTTATCTCTGATATAACACATGGTGAATGCTTTTTTCTTGTCTTTTTTTCCCACTAGACTATGAGCTCCTTGAAGACATAAGCAACGTTTTATTCTTTTCTGTGTTCCCAGTGTAGATTCAGATTCAGTAGATGTAGGGAGTGATCTGAGATGTGGCCTATTATCTTAAGCATTTACATTGAAAACTTTGTGCTAGTTGAAAATGGTGAGTAGGAGATAACGAATATTGTAAATGTCCAAATAAGATATTAACATGTCATTGGGTGTGGTGGTACACACCTGTAATCCTAGCAATTTGGGAGGCTGGGGCAGGACAATCTTGAGTTCAAAGCCAGCTTCAGCAACTTAGAGAGCCCCCTAAGCACCTCAGCAAGACCCTGTCTCTAAATAAAATGTGAAAAAAAAAAAAAAAAAAGGCCAGGAATGAAGATATAAGCATGTCAAATAATAAAAGGTAAAAGCTTGTCGGTATGCAATATCAGTGAAATTTCAGGAGTTTGTGGTAACAGATTTTCTAAAACATGACATGTTATTTCAGTCAATACAATGAAAGATACATACAATTTAGTGGGCCTCTTTGTATTTTAGAAGCAACATATACTATTTCAATCATGCTTTTCTAACTCATTTACTTACCTGGACTTGCAAAGGGACCTATATTTATCAGGATTTCCAAGTAATTCACAAGTTCATCAAAATTAGAGAAGCATGGACTAAGACCATATCAGGCAGAGCAGGCATGGGAGTCTTGAGATAAAACTAGATAAATACATATAAATATCTCTATTCACTCCAAGAAAATCTTATTGCATTCCCACCATGATCTTTACCATAGTGTGAAATACTCAACAAGCTTAAGTAATCAACTGATGTTTATAATCAAACATTGTTGGTCCTCAATATATCCTCTATGAATTCTTGAAATTGAAGATTCCTTTAAAATTGCCAACAGGACTTCTGTTTCTGCACAGGGGTTCATAATTATCTGTTCACAGATATAACTTTTGTTTTTTTCTATATGCACACGACTAGGACTTTAAACCAAATATGGGAAATCCAACAATCTAGTTTTGCCACAGCTACTTAGTATCATAGCTCTTGATCTCTCTCTGTGTTTCATCTAATGACTTGATTTGATTAATTATAATGATATTCTTTGCCTTGGACTACCCATGTCTCATCCCCTATAACAAAGAACTACTTTCCCCGTATGCTTTGTTTATATTAATGATTCCATTCTAGATTTCCATTTTAAGTGTCTAATTCCTAGGGCAATTTTTCTGAACCAATTACTGTTATGAATCAAAACCAAAACACAGGAAATTTAAACCTCAAAGGGGCCCTGGGAAGATACATTCTAACTAGAATATTTTGAGAACAGTTACCACAGGGAACACTGGTGAAGAAAGTCTACTTACCCAGGTCATGTCCCTTTCTTTAAGGCTTCCCAATCCAATAATTGGTCTCTCTCTCTCTCTCTCTCTCTCTCTCTCTCTCTCTCTCTCTCTCTCTCTCTCTCTCTCTCCTTACAGTGTTCTTGTTTGGTTTGTATACCTGTGATTTCTAAGTAAGTTTTTGTTAAACTCTTCTTGAATTACTCTAATTTGAATATGCTTTCTATTTCTATCCTAACACAAGTTAAAGTAAAAGAAAAAAATTGCTTTAGTAATGGGATCAATTTATGAAGGCACCTACCTGAGCTTAATTAATAGGCAAGATTCATCTCTGGTCTTATATCTAACACAATTGTCTTTATAAATTTTGCAGTATAACTCAGTCTCAATTCAGAGGATAAGTTTCTTTTTTCAAAAAAAATACATCAAAGATATAACATTACTGAGCACTGGGAAATATTGTAAGTGAAGTCCCACATATTTTATGTCTAATTATTCAAAGGATGTATATAATAACCACATAAATTATCAAATAAGATACTTTTTATTCTCTTAACAAATACCTTCATAAAAACATGTGGCATTGTTTGAAGGAAAGTAGGCAAAATGTCAAAGATGAGTGCTATAGTTTGGATCTTAAATGTTCTTCAAAGGTCTTTTTGTTAACAACTGGGTGAGGGGGACAGTGAGGAAACCCTGAATAAAACAAAAAAATGCTTAGTTCCTCGGTTGGCACTATTGGAAGGTGGCAGAACTTTTCAAAAGTGGAGCCTAGTGGGAAGTCATTAGCTAATTGAGGGTGTGACCTAGAAGAGGATTGTAGAATCCTGGTCTCTACTTCTCTGTTTGCTCCCTCGCTTTGATACAAATGGTTTGGCTCTGCCACAAACTCCATCCATGATGTACTGCTTCACTAGAGGGCCAAACAAAAGGAGTCAATTGATCATTGAATAGAACTTCTAAAACTATGAGACAATATAAATCTTTTTCTTTACAAGTTAATGGTCTCAGGTATTTTGTTGTAGTGACAGAAAGTTGACTAACACAATGAGTGAACTTTATTATTGCTCATACCTGGTGTTCTGTTAATGGGCAGTGAAGTTTGAGCGAGAATAAAATTAAGATAAATAATATTTACATTCTTATAAAATTCACCAAAGCATTAGTTGGGGGCATTATCTGTCTATCATCTCTTTATTTTTTCTTATTTACAGTCATGCAAAAATTCTCATATTCTTATTATAATTGTCTCCTGTTATATTAAAATGCCACTTTGCTACATATTTCAAAGGCATTTTTTAATATGAAAGAACATTTTAAAAGTTTTAAAAGTTTTAAAATGTAGATTTTAATCATTTTAAAAGTTAAATTAATAGTTTACACATGTTTCCTATAACTTCTGTTGAAAATATTTTCAAAGGTTCCTATCAAATAATTTGAATTATGCAAATTCAAAGTTATTTATTTGTTTTTCCTATCAAAAACCAAACTTTACTTTGCTCTGTGTCTCATTGCTTGTTCTGCTTATCTTTTCAAGTGCATTTTTCATTTTGGATATTTTAATGGTATTTAGGCAGCATTCCCAACATGTTCCAAGAATGTTTATAAAATTGATATCTTCAAGAAGTCACATCTTTAGACAGATCCAAAAAATATCATAGATGGCTTTTGGATACTTCCAAAATATTTCCTCAATTCTTTGGGTCCAGATAACAAATTCAAATTATGTGTTACACTTACCATGGAGAATATTTTTAGATTAATGGCCAAAATTCTAGTTTGCAAGTGTTGTTCTTGATCATAATTGTCCTCTATAATCTTTTTATCTGAAGCTTAAACATGCTAGTTATTTTTTTTCAGTTCTTAATTTAAGTGAAAAAAAAATTAAAAAAAAAAAAAACCCAGGTTTTAAAAGGGACTGCCCATTAATTTCAACTTAGATTTTTTTCCTCTGCAAATTTAGTCATGCACAAATAACATTGTTTTCAGGTTGGAATTTTTTCCCTGAACAATCTAGATGAACCAATAAGTAATATTTACTTTTTAATTTTACATAAAATTTCTTCATTTACTTTACTCTCCATTAAGTTGACAATCTTATTTTAATTTCTCCACTCTAAGTAGTGATAATATTTTATTACTTTTGGGTACATTTTACATGTTTAACCATTTTAGCATGTATTTTGAAATGATTTGTATTAAACCAGAGACTTCATGTTATTTTTTATAATCATTGTATTGTTTAGTCCTAGGTTAATTATTTGTCACATAGATTCTTTCAGAGCATCATATTTTGTATGGGTTCTTATTTATATTTATTTAATGCTATTGCTCATTTGCTCTTTACTCAGTCCCTCTTATTTCAGTGCTAGTAATTAAATGGGTTTATTTTTTTCAGTGTGAGTAAAGCTTCATATTTTCTTCTAATTGAAAACCAATGTTTCCAGTAATAATTTTTATCAGACCTGATTTTAAAGACTGGTAATAAAACATCTAACAACAACTTAAATATAACATGCAACTTCTGTATTTCTTTTATTTATTTAAAATGGTTTTGATGTGTAATAAGATACTAAATTTTCTACCATGTTCATTCAAAGGGAAATATCAAACTTTGAGTTAGCTGGATTTAGATAAAATCATTCTTATATGATTAAAATCATTCTTATCCCTGTGACATGACAGCAAAACCTCAGCCATTTTTTAGAAGTATATCTAATAAACATAGTAAAACAGATTTTGTTTTGCTTTTCTCAATTTCTTATTTTTAGGAGTTTAATTTTATATTTCAAATCTGCTTTGACAAGAGTTGAATCTCTAAGAAGGAGATAGACACTGCAGGGATTTATTTAACGTGTTACAGTTGTGGATCTGTTGAGAATAATTGCATTGCTCATCTTATTGTTTTAATTAGGAATTACAATTTTTTTAAATAAAAAACTTTGCAATGTTCAGTTTATAGATTTTCCATGAGACAAGAAATGAACAAAGTTTGTTCCCTTTCACTATTTCCTGCTTTTAAACATTTAGGCAACATTTATTTCTCTTTGAAATTTTCCTCTTCTAATTTTTCAGATTTTCGCCCTTTTGTTGAGCTGTTTTTACTTTTCCATTTTAAAACTTATCAAAAATTAAATTTATTTTTAACTGACACAGAAAATCATAAAAATTGTACCTATTAATGTGGTACTGTGTGACTTTTGATATGCATTTCTGCTTTTTAATATCTCAATCACCCTATCAACTGGTATTCACTCTCAAAATGAAATGAATTAAAATTAAATGTAATATATACAAAATGTATAAAATTTCAACTTATTTTAATAGATACATTAAGTGCATGTAAGAATAAAAATTAAAATTGTTTTTGTATATGTGAAAATAATTTTTTCTAAAAGTCTTAAAATATAATGGGAAATTTAAAATTAATGACTATGAGAGATACAATATTTTAGTAAAGCTTGAAATGCATTTATTTTGTGGAAAATTTATTTAAATTATATAAAAATTTTATTAAAAATCTTTATAAAAGTGTTTTATCATTAGCTCTCCTAGATGGCAATGACCAACTGGCTGGAAATGTAAAAAACATGAATTACTTTTATATTAAATCTGTATCTATTTTTATATGAAGTTTTTCAGCAGTATAAATTGTGATATATTGTCAAATAATTCCTTAATAACTTTTAGAACTGCTACAAATACAACCTTAATTTATAAGTAACTCATACAAATTGAAATACAAAAGTGAAGAAGAAAACTGATATGTGGCATTACTGAGAAACCATATTTTATAATAGAAAACATTTACTAAATCTATGCTATTTGAAAGATTTTTAAAGTTAATTAAATCATCTGTTGTTTTTCCCCTTTCCTGTGTATTTCTATCATTCAAATGTTCTAATATCTTATTCCCCATCTTTAGAGGTAGCACAAACCACAGATCTTGACAACCCTGGAATTCAATTACCTTTGTGTAGAGCACTATCTTAGTCTGTTTTGTGCTGCTATAACACAATCCCAAGACTTGGTCATTTATCAAAAGCAAATTTATTTCTCACAGTTCTGGAGGCTGAGAAGTCTGTGATTAAGGCACTGGCATCTGATAAGAGCTTCTTGTTGTATCCTCATCTGGAGTAAAGTAGAAGGAATAGAGAGGACAGATTTCATATTCTCACATGGTAGAAGAACAGGAGGAATAATCCACTCACTATACATTATCTTTTTATAGCAGTAGTAGTACTTCCATTAGGGCAGAGCCTTTGTAACAGGAACCCCTCTCACCAGGTCCCATTTTCCAACTCTGTTGCATTGGGGTTAAATCTCTAATACATGAATTATGGGGACATGTTTAGGACATAGCAATAGCAAGTACATAGTACCATGATAGGAAATGTTGCCTGAGGTTAATGAAAGCAATGTATTGAGTTTCTGGCCTTTCAAAAGCTAGGTTACTGGTCTCTCCTGAGCTCAGGGCTGAATTCTGTGAAAAGGAGATGCCCAGCGTCTTCTTTACAAGAGTGTTGTATAGATCGTGCTTGACAAAGGGCTTCTCCTCCCTACATGTGGTCCTCCCAATGTATGTTAGTCAGATTTTACTGGCTGTGACCAAAATATCTGACAAGAACAACTGAGAAGAGAAAAGATTTATTTTGGTTCACAGTTTCAGAGGTCTCCGTTCATGGTCTGCCAACTCCATTGCAGAAACATCATGAAAGAGGGTCTGGTATAGGGATGCTCAGCTTATGGCACCCAGAAAGCAGAAAGTGAGAGAGAGATAAAGAGAAAGAAAAACAGTAGAGCTAGGGAAGGAATATAATCCCTAAGGGCATTCTCCCAGAGACCTACTTCCTCCAGCCACACCCCACCTGCCTACATTTACCACCCAGTAATTCATTCAATTAATCCATTAAGTGGATTAATCCATTGATTAGGTTACAGCCCTCACAATCTAATCATTTCACCTCTGAACATTGCTGCAAACCAGTTCCTAAGGCTTCTGACCTCATATCAATAACCCTACTTCTTGGTACCAATTTCTGCCTTAGCTTTTCCAGGTTGTGACCCAATTACCTGACAAGAACAATTTAGAGAAGGAAAGATTTATTTTGTCTTCAGTTTCAGAAGTCTCAAGCCATGGTTAGCAAAACACATGGTTAACATCATAGCAAAACACATGGGAGCTGGGAAGCAGAGATAGAGACAGACAGACAGAAAAGGGCCAGGAACAGATATTGTCCCCAAGGACATTTCTCCAGTAACATACTTCCTCCAGCCATGACTAACCTACCTACAGTTATCACCAAGTAATCCAATCAAATTATTAATCCACCAAATGGATTAACCCATTGATGAGGTTAATGGCCTCACAATCCAATCCTTGTGTAATAGTCCCACCTGTGGAACTTGCTGCATTGCCTGACACATGAGCTTTCTGGGGAACATTTCAGATCTCAACCATAATGCAAGGATATGATCATTTACGTATCCACAGACACGTCTATGTATTTTCTTTCCTTAGACTCTCTGTTACAAACAATGCTGCATCAATTATCTCTGTATTCTTGCAACATCCTGCTCTTATGCTGATCTAACTTCCTATTAAACTTTACCCCCATCAGCTCACTTAAGCCCAACTCAAATACTCTAGCAAATTTCTCTTTTGCTCTTTTTTTTTTTATTTTTATTTTTTTATGCTTACAAACTTCAACTGTTAGCTATCAGAAGATGATACCTGAATGCACAGCCTGAGCTTGGCTATCACATTTCTTGTTGTCTGTTTGAAAAGCTCTTCTGCATATTATAGTTCCCCATAGTACCCTAAAACTGACCACATCAAATACTTGAACAGGCTTTTCATTGCTGTGAATTTTATATCTGTTAAAGGCACCACTAACATCTTACTCTTGGAGTTCAGATGGCTCTTTATCCCTCTCATGTTCTTCATCTAATTTCCCAATATTGCTGCCTTCATTTATTTCATATCTGTCCCCTTTCATCCACCATCTTTTTCTCCTCACCTTATAGATAGTACTTGTTTACTGATTATTTACTGAATATTGGTTTTCTACTTAAAGAGGACTTACTTTATATGAAAACATGCTGTAAATTCCATAATATTGGCCTGTCTGGAAAAACTTGACATTGAAGGCACAAATTTTGTAGATAATGCTGTACAAGTTAGACAATTTAACTTCTTAAAAAATAATACTACTGTTGCTTATTTATTTATTTATTTATTTTAGTTATTTCAAATAAAATGTCACAATCTGGCCCCATATTATTAACAAATAATAACAAAAGTACAAATCTATATGCTAAACACTGCAAATTAAATAGGAAGAATTAAAAATGAACATTGGTAAGGATATTTATACCCTAATTTATGCTATTCTGAACAATCATTTAGTTTCTACTCAACTGTCTTAGTTTGTTTGGACTGCCTTAATCAAATACCATAAACTGGAAGGTTTAATCAACAGGTTTGTTTTCTCACAGTTCTGGAAAGTTCAAGATCAAGTTTCCAGCCAATTCAGTTTCTGGCTAAGATTCTCTTCTTAGCTTGTAAATGATTATCTTTTTGCTATGGTCTTTTCATGTGCAGGGGGTGAAGAGAAGAATGAGGTTTTTTTGGTGTTTCTTTGGATAAGGACACAATTCCTTATCCCTTTCCTCAATTTTTTTTTTTAAAGAAATTTTATCTCTAACTATAGTTAAACTGGGCTTTAGGGTTCAACATACACATGGAGGCACACAGATATTCAGAGCAGAATAACTACTTACCATATTTTATATCTGTTTTGAAAACAATGTCTCCATTATAATTCAATATATACTGTGTGGATCCCAAAATTTTCTGAAATTCAGCAAAAAATAATAATAATAATAATAATTAAAAGGAGCTCCAAGTAGACTAAGTGCACATGGATACCGATGAGAAGTCTTAGTTTGTCACCAGTTATTTATTGTACTGTGCAGTTTCTTCTAGTTTTTATTTCTATTACAAAAGAAAAGTTTTCAATTCAAACATATATGAGTTTTAAAAACAAAACTAAAGGCCATGGAAAAGGAAGTCATGACCAGAGGTAAAAACTGAATTGCATTGTAAGATTTTGACTTTTAAAAATTATGCTATGGCATTTCAGAATTACATATTATACTACTTTAGAGTAGTGTTTGACAAGGGCATTAGGAAAAAATGACACTCCCTCCTGATTTAAATAGCATTCTCATTTCACATTTGAAGATTTATATGTATTTTCAAAATTCTACTGAATAAAAGTTGTGAACAACTGCTTTGACATTTAATGATTGCTTGTCTATTATATGCATTTTTGCAATGGTGCCCAAGACATGAGAATTAATGTAAATATATTTCAAATAATTCCCTTTTTTAATTCCTGAGAGTTAGCAATAGAAAGATTATGAAAGTAATTTTAATGTTTATATTTCACCCATCTGATATTATATGGAATAGCAGCACACATTTCATAATTCCAGACACATTATAAGGTGCAATAGTCAATCTTTGACTAAACTTATAAGTTAAGTGTTTCATAAAAGTTTTCTATCAACTCATAAGAACCAATGTTGTTTAAAAGAAAGAAAAATTGAAGAGAAAAGGTAGGGAAAAAACCAAACAGTTCTCTCTATGCTTTATTAGAAGTTCTCTCATTTTAGATGGTTTTCTTCCCTTCAAAATTTTTATTCACAAAAGAAAACTTTTCCTATAAATATGTTTTGACAATGGCTAGATGAAGAAACTTAATTGTTTAACAAAACGACTTCAAAACTTTAAAGAACATAGAGGTAAGAGAATAAAATAAAAATTTTCATAAATAGAAACAGTGCCAGCAAATCTCTGCAAAAACCTCTTTGCAGAGACTGACTTATTTGAAATTGCTGATAATTAGTTTGATTATTTGATAGTACCAAATAAAATCCTGTAGTTCACCTTTTGCCATTTTTGTTTGCTCATTAAAGACCTGGGTGTATTATGTTGAATACCTCCCAACAAATAAACAAAGCATTTCATACTGCTGCTCTTGGTATCAGCTTTACACGTTAATCTATAATTTAGAGCAAATAGTTGTATTAAAATATTCATAGCTGTATTTCAACAAAGGAGAGTTTTAATGAGGCATCTATTCAATCACTGTCCTCAAACTCCCTTTGTGTCATTTATTTTTATTTTTCAAAGTTGAATTTTCACCGCACATTAAGTAATGTGGGCAGGAGAATAAATACACATTAAGTGTAAGAAAATATAAGAGATCATATTGAGAATGCTCAATTATTAAGAAAAAAGCTCTGTAATGAATATTTTAATATTCAAATTCCTTGAAGGTATTTTTTATTGAACAAAATTATTTTACCTTTAAGCTCAAATCCATTATTAATGACTACTTTGGAGGATTTGGCTATAGTAAAGTTTATCTCCAAATGTACTTTTAAGTCACAGAAGGTAAACTTTTTGATAATTTATTAGCTTATTTTTTTATCATTTATATATTAAATTTTCATTGGTCAAATTTATTACAAATTAGTGTTATATTTTATACTCTTGCTATCATTATATTCCTTTCAAGAGTTTTCTTTAATTAACCTATTTAGTACATTTATGTGGCTTTGAGCATAATATTTAAATTGTAGATGATTTTAAAGACTTTAGATGCTTATAATCTATCTTTACTTTCTGTAATAATGTTCAATATTGATCAATGATGCAATCTAGTCCTAAAAACCTTCATTATTTAAAAATAAAAGAAAGAAAATAAATAAGAATTCAACTCATGCATTAGAAAATTAACATTTAGAAGAAAGTGAGTAATAAATATATTGAAGACTCGGAAAATATTAAGGAGTATATTTATAAATCTAATCAAATTGTTAATTGTAAATGAGAAAAGTCAAGAGTTCATTTTTTAAAATTTTAGTTACATACAGTGTTGCAACCAAGTTATATGGAAAAGGAACAATTTTACCCCCCATGTGCCATTTTGGACAATGTGTGAAAATGTATAAAAACCAGAGGAGATTAAAAATGTACATTTGACAATTTTTTTGAATTGGCTATATAATGGATAAATATATTATTATTATTATTTTAAATATTTATTTATTTGCTTTAGTTGTATACATGCGTTTATTTGTATGTGGTGCTGAGGATTGAACCTGGGTTGCGCACGTGCTAGGCAAGCGCTCTACCTCTGAGCCATGACTCCAGCCCCTAAATATATATATTATTAAAATAAAATCAGGAAGGAAAACTAAATATTACAATAACCATGGAAGAATATATGTATATATGTGTGCATACATACATTATATACATATATATGTTTATACATGTAAATATGTAGAGAGGTTTCCAAATTGCTTTTTCAAAGCTAGCATAATTCTAGCATCAAAACCTGCCAAACACTGCACAAATGGAAACACTGAACCTTAACAATCATTCTTACAGAAAACAGAATAATCTAAAATGCTTCAGACATAAATTTCACTTCCATTAAAAGCATGCCCTGAGATACATGGTTGTATCTATTTGTAAATATGTCATTGAAAAGCATGATCTCAAAAATGCAAAAAATGCTGTAAATATATAAAAATTTATACATGTGTAAATATTTAAAATACAGAACATACAAAATCTGCAATGTATGTATGCATATATATGACAAAATTTTTCACATATGATTTCTCCTTAATATAGAATTTAGGTGATTTTACTTATTGTTCATGCTTGAAATTCTTTGTACTTCTTTTTTATTTCTGTTTGTATCATAAAAGAAATGAGTAATTCACACTCCAATTATGGTGGTATTCATCTTATAGAAAAGTGTAACCCAGAGTGTCACACGAATTCTTAGCTCACACAGCAACAAAGTATTATTTCAGATCAGTTAGGTTTTTTGTTGTTTCATGTTATGCCTCTCCAAGGACTCACTACTTGCTGGGCTTTGGAAAACTCCGTGCTACTGTGTGCCTCAAGGTTTCTGTAAAAGAGAGGGCAAGTGAACCAGGAGAGAGTGGAATTACCAGTCACTCAAGGCTGTGGATGTCAATGCAACAGTCCTGGTCACATCACTCCTGGGCTCTTCATTGACAGTTATAACCAGCAGTTCTGTTTTCAGCCTTCAGTAGGTGCTTGGGGAATAATATGCTGCCAGTTCTTTAATTTCACTCTCTTTGCTTTTCTCCATTTCTATTTAAGATGTCATTTATTTTCAGTTTTCAGACATTATTTAAATTTGAAATCAGAAAAATCCAAGAGAAATCTAGTTACAGAATGACATATTATGAAAAGAAACTTTTTTTCTAGTCTTGTTTCCAAGCCACGCCTGTAGAAGCAGCTATACTTTCTGTTTTTTTTTTTTTATGTATCATTCTAGAGATAATCTCTAGCCATAAAGTCATGTGCATAAATATAACTCTCTGATAAAATTAATGTTAACATATTATACACGTAATTGAACAATATATATTGGTGATTTTCCAGTACTTCGCTTCATAATTGTCTGAGTTTCAGTAATGACTGCCTACTATTTTATTGAATGGCTACATGGTAACCTAATTAGTTTATCCATTATAATGAACATTCAGAAAAATGAACAGAGGATGTGAAAAAGCATACAATGTATGAAATATGGGGAAAAAAGTTCAAACAGTCATGATAAGAGAAAGTATACTTTGTTAAAATGGAAATATGAAAGTGAGGTTAGGTAAAAGATAGTACATCAAATATATTGTTGCTAGATATATAAATAGGCAAAATCTTTATGAAAATTTTGACCACAATTAAAATTTAAAATGATCTTAACTTTTGACCCAACAATCCCATTCTAAATCATAGCTTAGAAATAAACTTACAAATGAGTACAAAGTTTATAAATGGTTACTAAGTGTAGCATAATTTGCAAGAAAAAAGATCAATCTGTTTTTAAAGGTTTTTATGCAAGATTTTAGTCCAAGTGATAAGGCAGGAAAAGGAGAAGCTAAATAAGACAACATGACATTCTAATTAATTATTTTTACTCCTTGAAAGCATTTCTGCTTAGGAGGGTTTGGCAGGGCAAACATTTATAACACAGATGAGACAATTTGGATTAAATTACAGGAGAAATTAATCTATATTTTTCCTGTTTCCTTATAATCTATGGGCTGCTAAATATGTATAATTATGACACTTTATTTCCACCCAGAAAACTAGAAAATTCTCCTATTGAAAAGCTTATAGCTATATTGACACGATTTAGGGGAGGGGAGAAAATAAAAGGAAAAAGAAAGTTCATCAAAATAAGAAAAATAGCTGCTCTTAAACTCTCAGTTTTGTCACTGGTCTGGTATAGGCACACCACGGGATTCCCAATGGCTCCTACCAAGGGTCTGTTTCAAACTTGATTGCTTCTTACTCTAGGCACCCAAGTCCTGCTAAAAACATCAGTCTCTTGGGATTCCCAAGGAGTCTTGCTTCTCCTTTTTCCTCTAATGACTTGTGTGCCATAGGGTAACTCTAAACTTCACAGGGTAATAATTTGCTTATTTCAAAAATGAGTCTTATGTGATTTGTGTGTGTGTGTGTGTGTGTGTGTGTTTGTGTGGTGGTGCTAGGGATTGAACCCAGGGCCTTGTGCATGTGAGGGAAGCACTCTGACTGAGCAATATCCCCGGCCTATGACCATTAATTTCTTTTTTTTTTTTTCAGAACTGACTTTCCTTGTTTCTGCTTTCTTAAGTACTTTAAAAAGGACACAAGTTCCAAGGGGATTCTGGCAGTATTCAACATTCTAAAACCAGTATCTGATAATTATATGTACTGTAATAGCAGAGCTGGGCAGTGTAGAAACATATATCCTAATGATATTAGTTATATGTTTCAACACTTTTTTTTTCTAAGTTTGAGGTTGTATTTTGCTATGTCTATGGATCCTAGATAAGAGAAACTCTAAAACATAATTACTTTGACATGTTTTCAGTTAAGTCATTGAATAATGCTGTCCATTTTGTTTTATAAATCAATCAACATCCATAATAAGTGATAAATTCATCCATATATCATAGTTTGTTATGAAAAGCTGTTTTTGAAGGAAAGCCATAGAATTTAGGTATATTACACCTGCAGATACCCACCTACTCGAAGACTCAGAGACAGCTCAGGAAATTTGGTAATGCAGTCTGACTCTGATACAGAGTTTAATGTGTAAACCTCTGTTTCATTTCCACATTGGTTGTTTGCTGGCCAAATTTTAAATATAGATGAGTAGGTTCAGACCAACTCATTTAATTTTTTCACGTCCCTGGGCCTGTAATTGCACTTTTGCAGATTTGAGCTTTGTGTACGAAATTTTAGACAATTATTTATGTCATAACAGATCACTATTATGAACTATTCTATGTCACAGGCAGGACACAGTGTACAGAACACTCCATTAGAGTGAAAGTCTGCTCACTGCTCATGATAATCACAAAAGAGCCCCAAATGGGAATTAAATTGGCAGCACATATCTAGAAACAAGAAAGAATAAATGACTTTTTTTTTCTCTTTTCCCCATTGTTTTGAAATGAGTTCAATTTGAAGAATAAGTAAAAAAAAAAAAAAAAAAAAGATTTAAAGATAAGGCTTAATGTTATAATAAACACAATTAATTTTCCATGAACATCTAATGGATCAACAGGACACAGTTTTTGTTTTCAAAGTATGCAAATTTCCCCCTCCTTCCAATTTTGACAACTTACTATTTATCTTGGGAGGGAGGTTACTGGATTTTTTTTTTTTTTTTTTTTGTACCAGGGATTGAACTCAGGGGCACTCAATTACTGGGCCACATTACCAGCCCCCACCTTTTGTATTTTATTAGAGACAGAGTCTCACTGAGTTGCTAAGTGACTCACCATTGCTGAGGATGGCTTTGAACTTGTGATCCTCCTGCCTCAGCCTCCCAAGTGCTGGGATTACAGGTGTGCACCACCGCACCTGGATGGATCTTTATATTATCTGCAATCTGGAATCTGAATAAATTTAGCGGCAAGAGTAGATACAATATGTGGCATCCCAAAGTGTTGTGCTGACTCTGTATATTTGGCCCTTTGGGCACATATGACACCCAGATACAGCTGAGAAGCAGCAAGCAGAGCACATGGTGTGCTGTGGCCAGAGTCATTTGGGATGCTCCTTGCTCATATGGCAGTGAGTATGAGTACATTTGAAGGGCAATGATAGGTCAAACCATGAATCATGATTTTTTTTTTTTTTTAGTGTAAAACTTCTGCTTTAGCTAACCTGTTCTTCTGGAACTATGACAATTTCCACTTCCAATTCCCTGTTTGCATAATTATTTTTTACATAATATGTTTACACAATTATTGTTCATTTTACCTCTTGAAATTTTTGCCTCTTTTTCTTGGCTCTTACTGGTTCCAATAGTACTTTCTGCTTGATTCTTACTATTAAATACCCAAGCTCAGGAACCTTGATTATCTGAATAAGATACTGCATACTACTCATTATTTTTTAAAATAAACTACAACCTTGTATCTATTTTACCCAAACTGTTTAATGTAGCTATGTATGTGTACACTTGTATGTATGCATGTATACACATTTCTATAAAAAAAAAAGGGTTGTTAACTGGCAGAAGAAAGCAACTACAATTTTTACCTATTTGTACAATTCCCTAATATTGTTACATGGTATATAGGGGAGAAATAAGGCAGGGATTTATAGTCCAAAATAAAGGTTGCAACTCTTCAGGGTTGGACCTTGAAATTCATCTTTAAAACTTTACAAAACTTCACAAATCATAATTTATTCAACAGATGTTTATTTAGTCCTTATTTTAGACCAAGCATATCCTAGATGCTAGAGATATTTCCATGAACAAAACAGAACAAAATAAAATAATGAAGGATATGTTTCAGTGTAATGAACAAAGTTGGCAAATAATCCAATGTTTTAAGAAGTGAAAATTTGGCTCTCACTGACAGACAAAGGGATCACAACAAATTAAAATGCTTTCTGAGTCCAAAGTAAATCAACAATGGCCAGAGGAAGTTATAATACCAGGCACAACTGTATGAATAGTTGCAGAAAAGATTTTAATTGCTGTGACTGTTACTCCATTGTTTTTATATGGATGCTTTCCCATAAGTTTTCCTTTTTATTTTTATACTACGTAACATGAATTAGTTGCACATACATGACTTAACTTCAATTTGAGATCCCAGTGTCATGAAAAAAATGTTCAGTGTCAGAGATTTTACCCTATTTTCAGTCCCATAAACATTGGCAGAAGCCTTGAATGTCTGGATCAAAGACAAGAGAATGTTTATTGCTCACAGACATAGCTCTGGTTTGTTTACAATATTGTTCTCCAGTATTTTTCAAGCCCCAATTTCTACAGGGTGATGTGATGAGAGTGAAGTGTTGCCTTCCCATTGCATTGCAGGAAAGGAATACTGATATTGGGAATCCCTGATCTTATAGAAAGGGCTCCTGGAACACCCAGTCTTACTTCCCTCTGGATAGGTACATTATCCTTTTTCAATATGGAATGAAAAATCTGTTCCAGGTAAGGAGGACATCTCTATTTTACTATTCTAGAATGTAGGATAGTACATTCTAAACACTCTTGAAAAATACAGTACAAATTAGCTATTAAGATGTTCAGATCTTGATGACTTGCAAGAAATGTTTGAGACTCATAAAGAATTATCACCCACAAAATCAATAATAAGACACAGGATGTGGAAAAGGAAAAAGGACTCAGAAGAAAACATTATCCAAACAGTAAAAGGGATTTTGTCTTCTGGGGAGAGTTTTAGGATGTGATAAGTAGTACCAAATATATTGCATTCTATTTCCCAGGAGCATGATTCAAGTATTCCCTTTATTTGAATGTCAGGTATGGTTTAAATATATGCATATGTAACAAAAAGTAGACATGAGTTTGACTATGATTTCTTTTTTCTCTGTTAATTTAGTTTAAGGTGAAAATGTTTTTCTCTGAAAGGACTTCATTCAGTTATGGCCCACGTTAGGATAGGCCACAAGAGTAATCCACAGGAGACTTGGAAGGTGTGAATGTAGCAGCAGGCTCCACCTTCTGAAGGCCAGCACAAGCCACCAGATACTGTTGTAGATTTCTCATGATTTGGGATTCTGCTAGTTCATCTTGTTGGTATGTGGCCTCATCCAGGCTAACAAACCCTCCAGATCTTACAAGATCTTCTGCTTTAGTATTTCCAAGTTCTGGAACAAGTACATTATCAGCTCTGTGGCAAAGGGCACCAGGTTATCTTACAGTTCACTTACATTAGCTAGAGGTTGTGAAAGTTAAATGTGAATTCTAGTTTATGCTTATGGGTTCCTGCTCATTTTGTGTTCCATTTTATCTTCACTGTATTCCACTCTATTGCGTGTAGATTTCCCTCCCAGCTCTTGGTCCTGATGACCAACAGTAACATCAGGTACATTATCCTACACAAAGGCAACAGCTTTTCCATAATCTCTTTTACCAGCTACCATTGTTTTGTAAATCTGATTCTGACAATAATTCCTTATTCTATATTTCTCCTTTTTTGGTGTTTCTCTGACTACAGCCTAATTGGTCCAACTCCCAAATTTATTTTAAGCTAAATTCCTAAAGTACTATTTATCATAATATTTCTCTTGATATGAAATATTAATTTTGTTTTCCCTAACATTTATAGACTTTTATTCTTAAATATTTGGGTCAATAGTATCATCTTTATAACTTAAAAACAGAACAGCTGGGCGCAGTGGTGCAGTCCTGTAATCTCAGCAGCTCGGGAGGCTGAGACAGGAGGATTGTGAGTTCAAAGCCAGATTCAGCAACACAAGGTTCTGAAGGAGCCCTAATTAGGAAGGGCTATTGCAGCTAGCTGGAAGCCATAAGTTCCACCTGATATGTATGTGACGCACCTGTAGGCACCCGCAAAGCTGAAGGTATATAACCGGGTGAAAGCGGTCCGAGTTAGGAGAACGAATTCATTCAGTCAGTCGGGCAGTCACTCGGTCGGTCAGAAGAATCAGAGCGGCCAGAACGTAGGCAGAGCGGTTACAGAAGAGAAACCAGATAGAAGACAGAAGAGAAACCAGATAGAAGAAGTAATGACTGGTCAGAGTTAGGCCGAGGCTCCTGAGGAAGACAGAAGACAGAAGAAAGAAGAAGAAAGAAGAGAGAAGCAAGAAGCTCTAAAAATAATCTTTCTCTAAGCTCTATCTTTCTTTCTCTCTAAGAGCTCTATCTTTCTTTCTCTCTAAGCTAAGAAAAATCTTTCTTTCCCTCTCTAAGCTCTCTCTAAGAAAGTAGAAGTAAAAGTAGTAAAAGCTAGACTCTGCCTCCGAGATTTCCTCCCGGGTTTCGGTACCAGGTAGCTTACAAGGTTCTAAGCAACTCAGTGAAACCCTGTCTCTAATAAAATACAGAATTGGGCTGAGGATGTGGTTGAGTGTCCCTGAGTTCAATCCCTCCTACCCACCACCCCCCAAGAAGGCCCCCCCAAAAAAAAAAACAAACAAACAAACAAAAAAAAACACAAAAGACATTAGGCATTTTCTGAAATAATTTCATGTTTTGTATTATTACAAATATGGGAGGAATAAATAAATGTTTCTCATAAATAAACTAGACCCTACTCAGTAATAGCTAATACAATGTGAATATATAATTGCTTGAAGATTTGAATATACTTACATACTAAAAAGGACTTGAGTAAGGTAGAGTATACAAGAATAAAATAAGGAAGAAAAGAGTAGGAAAGAGAAACTAACATAAAATGAAATAGCAAGGTGTGGAAAAGAAATCATATTCCCTCAAAAATGGAATTGATTATCTTCCATTCTCTGATTTTACAAAAAATACATAGAGAGGAATCATTCTCTTGATTAGTCATTGACTGCAATATGTGCATATGGATTTTTTTGGTCGAGTATCAAGACTGACATGGCTGATCTTTAAGCTATTCTATAACTCTTCATCACCTTCTGTGCTCTCAATAATTTTCTATGCTTTCAATACAAGTCATGGTCTTCCTTCCCTCATTTTCTCTGACAGCCATCCCTTTATGCTATCTCAAATCAAATCATAACACACACAATACATACACACACACACACACACACAATCATATTCAGGGAGATTTAAAAGTTTGGAAAAAATTTTAAAAATTATTAATAGAATAGTAATTCTCCTCTGCTTCTTTTTTTTTTTTTACCTTTTTTAATATATATTTGTCCCTAAAATTATATTTTACTTTATGGAGTATTCTGGGGAAAAAAATTTCAAAATAAAATGACACAGTTATCAAGCCTTGTATATTTGGCTTGAACCTCAAAAGATGCCAATTTGTGCCAATGAAGATAAAAAACTTAATTACTGAGTCACAATGATTTTGATCATAGTAGAGCTACATTAAATGAATCAATAAAACACAAAAGCAAGGCAACTTCCTTCTCAGCACTACATGGAATCAATATGTTACAATGCATGCTACTGTTATATATACAACTTTGAATAAATAATAAAAAAAGAAAAGAAAAGAAAAGCAACACCCACCACTGATTTAAAAACAAGGAATAATAAGAAGTAGATGGATAAAGACAGTGAGAGAGAAATAGGAAAAAAAAAAACAAAGCCATGAGCAGTAAGACTACTAAATTGTTCTCATTTATTCATATATGTAAAATGCTTCATTCATCTTAAGTACCATTTTGGGCTGAGGCTACTAATCAAAATAAAATTCATGCAAATATATGTACATGATTTGCAGATGAGCCATGGCCTCCAGGTTTCTGGAAAGTTGCCAGTATTGTCCTTGATAAAGCAAACTTTGGGCTTTCCAAAGCTCTGAAATTTTTTTTGTGTTTTGTTTTGTTTTGTTTTTCTTTCCTTTTTTGGAGATGCAGAGGTCACAAGCAGTAGCGTAAGGGCAGAGAGTGAGGCAGGAGGGATGCTACCCCAGTCACAGTCTTTCTAAGAGGTGTGCCCTTAAGTCTTCTCTGTTCCACATGACAGGTCTGACCTCTGGAATATCTAATATTTTGAAACATTGAAGAGATCGATTCAGCATACCATCAGTATAAAAGAATATATTCTTTCATGGACAGGCATTTAAATTACATCTATTTAAAGACTACCATTTTTTTTTTAGACATTTTAAATACAAAAAACAATTGTGTAATTTAACATTTATCTCATAAAATGTTCCATGGGATAATGTTAGTTAGAACCAGGTTATCTTTCTTTTGCTCTGATGAAAAGATACCACTGCATAAGAAGTATAACTAGCCTGAAACCATGGTGCTATGAGGAAGCCCACACTAGATACAGAGTGGCCACATTAAAGAGAATCCAGTCTCTAGACATTTGAGTAAAGGCTTATTTGTCCTTTTAGCCCCAGGCGAAGCAGCCCAGCTTCCAAGCTCAGTGCTGCTAAGTGAATGACCACATGTAGAGCGAAGAGCCACCCGGCTAAGCCTAATAAGACTGAGACACAAGAGAAATAATAAACGTTGGTTTTAAGCCACTAAGTTTTGGAGCGTTTTGTTGTATAGCAATAGATAATTAAAGCAGGAAGGAAGTCAAACATGGGGCAAAGCCTCATATAGATGATCGTGTTTAAGTGTTTAAGACTGCACTAGAATTATCTGGGCCAGTAAGAATAAAAAGAGTGAAACGGCATGATCAAAGGGTACACATTCAAAGGGCACAGAGGCAAGAATGAACACACGATACTATAGTATTGCCGAACTGCTCTGCTTACTTCTTTCAATAATTATAGATGTGAGGTTTTCTTGTGTACAGAGTCCTTTTTAGGTTCTGAGGATTCAGTGGGACACAGTTTGTCTCCAGTCTTTTGAAACTTAACATGTAAGTGGGGGTGAGAAATAAAGGTAAAAGAGTAAATAAGATAATGTCAAATAGTAATGAATGCAACCCAGGAATAACAAGATACACAAAGATCCCATAGGCTTGTGTGTGTGTGTGTGTGTGTGTGTGTGTGTGTATTTACTTTGAGAGATGAGTCACAGAAGCCTTACTGTGGAGGTGACATTTAACCCACAATGTGAAGACTAAGAAAGAACCAGCCTGTGGAAGGAATGGTGATTGGAAAAGGAAGGAGACTTGAAGGATTGGGCATTTTCACAGAAAGGAGAGAATATTGGCATTGCTTGAGCAGAATAACCAGAGATGAGTGGCAAGATGAGGTGAGAGGGAGAGGAGAGATTTGTTTATGCAATGCCTGTCAGGACATGGGAAGGCGTTTTTGTCTCTATTCTAATGGATAGTGGAAATATGGAGGTCTATTAATTTTATACATCCTATACATAGCAAATTACCATTAATTTAGTGGCTTAAAGTCAGGTCAGAGGCTGATATGGATCTCAAAGGACCATATCAAGGTAATAGGAAGGCTATGTTCCTTTCTGGGATCTCTTGGGGGAGAATCAGTTTCTTTGCCTCTCCCAGTTTCTGGAAACCACCTTGACTTATGACTGCTTCCTCTACCTTTGAAGCCACAGTGTAACATGTTCTAATGTCTCTGACTCTGACTCTTCTTCCCACTTACCATTACACTGGGCCCACCCAGAGAAGGCAGGAAAATTTTCTTGTCTCAAGGTCAGCGGATGAACAATCTTAATTCCATCTGCAACCCAAATCCCTCTTTGCCATATAAACTGGGAATTAATACGTAGACATTTTATTTGGAAAGGCTATGTTGCCTACAAAAAGGTGGCAGTGGGAGTTGTCATGAAGACATGACCCAAATATTGGGCTATGCTGATTTTCATGTTAAATTTAATCTAGATTTTTACTAGATTAACAGTATAATCAGAATAATATATATATATATATATTCAAATTATATATAATGTCAAATATATATACATATATATATATATATATACACACACACACACACACACATATATATATATTCAAATTATTATTTGACCATCAAAAATTGTGATTGTACAACTTTGGGTAAGTTTTGTTAAAAAAGCAAAAATTAGAAGTTTGTGGGATTCAGCATAATACAACATTAACTCTCTTCTGGAGTTTTCCTCAGAAAACAAAGATTATTGATATAATGTTAGATGTAATTTGCTAGTATTTCACTGAGAAATTTTGCACTTGTGTTCATCAGGGATATGGTATGTAGCTTTATTTCCTAGTATCCTTTTCTGCTCCGTGTGTGTGTGTGTGTGTGTGTGTGTGTGTGTATGTGCATGCACATGTGGTATGCTGGGAATAGAACCCAGGACCTCATACATGCTAAGCATACAAATGCAGATGTCTCTCTAACATGCTGATATAATTCCCTCTGCATATATATCCAGTAGTGGGATTGCTGGATATTGTGATACTACTATTTTTAATTTTTTAAAGAACCTCCATACTGTTATCTGTAATGTCTATACTAATTTACATTTCTAACCAACAGTATGCAAGGGGTTCCTTTTTCTCTATGTTCTTGTTAGTATTTGTAATCTTTAGTCTTTTGATAATAGCCATTATGTTTTTTTGAAATTTTAAAATTCTAATTTTATTATATATGACAGCAGAACTTACAATTCATAGTACACATATAGAGCACAATTTTTTCATATCTCTGGTTGTACACAAAGTATATTCACTCCATTTGTGTCTTCATACGTGTACCTTGGATAATGACATCTATCTATCTCATCCACCATCATTTCTAACGCCCTACCCCCACCCTTCCCCTCGAACCCCTTTGCCCTATCTAGAGTTCGTCTATTCCTCCCATGCTCCCCCTCCCTACCCTACTATGAATCAGCTTCCTTATATCAGAGAAGACATTTGGCATTTGGTTTTTTTATATTTGCTCTATAGAATAGCATTATATTCTCCAACTTCATCCATTTACCTCCAAATGCCATGATTTTATCCTCTTTTATTGCTGAGTAATATTCCATTTGTATATATACCACATTTTCTTTATCCATTCATCTACTGAAGGGCATCTAGGTTGGTTCCACAATTTAGCTATTGTGAATTGTGCTGTTATAAACATTGATGTGGCTATGTCCCCTAAGTATGCTGTTTTAAGTCCTTTAGTTATAGACCAAGGTGAGGGACAGCTGGGTCAAATTGTGTTTCCATTCCTAGTTTTCTAAGGAATCTTCGTACTGCTTTCAATATTGGCTGCACCACTTTGCAGTCCCACCAGCAATGTATGAGTGTGCCTTTTTCCCCACATCCTCGTAAACACTTATTGTTGTTCGTGTTCTTAATAGCTGTCATTCTGACTGGAGTGAGATGAAATCTTAGAGTAGTTTTGATTTGCATTTCTCTAATTGCTAGAGATGTTGAATATTTTTTCATATATTTGTTGATTGATTGTAAATCATCTTCTGAGTAGTGTCTGTTCAGGTCCTTGGCCCATTTATTGATTTTTTTTTTTTTTTTGGTGTTTAACTTTTTGAGTTTTTTATATACCCCAGAGATTAGTGCTCTATCTGATGTGTGAGGGGTAAAAATTTGCTCCCATGATGTAGGCCCTCTAGTCACCTCACTGATTGTTTCTTTTGCTGAAAAGAAACTTTTTAGTTTGATTCCTTCCCATTTATTGATTCTTGATTTTAGTTCTTGCCCTATAGGAGTTTTATTAAGGAAGTTGGGGCCTAGTCCGACATGATGGAGATTAGGGCCTACTTTTTTTTTTCTATTAGACACAGGGTTTCTGGTTTAATTCCTAGGTCCTTGATGAACTTTGAGTTGAGTTTTGTGCATAGTGAGAGATAGGGGTTTAATTTCATTTTGTTGCATGTGGATTTCCAGTTTTCCCAGCACCATTTGTTGAAGAGGCTATCTTTTCTCCAATGTACATGTTTGGTGCCTTTTTCTAATATAAGATAATTTTAATTTTGTGAGTTAGTCTCTGTGTCCTCTATTCTGTATCATTGGTCTACATGTTTATTTTGGTGCCAATACCATGCTGTTTTTGTTAATATTGCTCTGTAGTATAGTTTAAGGTCTGGTGTAGTGATGCCATCTGTTTCCCTCTTCTTGCTAAGGATTGCTTTAGCTATTCTGGGTCTCTTATTTTTCCAGATGAATTTCATGACTGCTTTTTCTATTTATATGAGAAATTCCATTGGGATTTTAATTGGAATTGCACTAAATCTGTATAGTACTTTTGGTAGTATGGTAATTTTGATAATATTATTTCTGCCTATCAGAGAGCAAGGTATATCTTTCCATCTTCTGAGGTCTTCTTTGATTTCTTTCTTTCTTTAGGGTTCTGTAGTTTTCATTGTATAGGTCTATCTCTTTCATCAATACCCAAGTTTTTTTTTTTTTTTTTTTTTTTTTTTTTTGAGGCTATTGTAAACGTGGTAGGTTTCCTCCTTTCCCTTTCAGAGGATTTGTCACTGATATCTAGAAATGCCTTTGATTTATGGGTGTTGATTTATATCCTGTTACATGGTTGAACTCACTAGTTCTAGAAGTTTTTTCTGGTGGAACTTTTTGTGTCTTTTAGGTATAGAATCATATCATCAGCAAATAGTGCTAATTTGAGTTTTTTTTCTCTCTGTATCCCTTTAATTTCTTTCATCTGTCTAATTGCTCTGGCCAGTGTTTCAAGAACTATGTTAAATAGAAGTAGTGAAAGAGGGAATCCCTATCTTGTTCCAGTTTTCAGAGGGAATACCTTCAATTTTTCTCCATTTAGAATGATATTGGCCTGGTGCTTAGTATAGATGTGGAGCTTTTACAATGTTGAGCTGTTTCTGTTTTCCCTAGTTTTTCTAGTGTTTTGAACATAAAGGGATGCTGTATTTTGTCAAATGCTTTTACTGCATCTATTGAGATGATCATTTGATTCTTATCTTTAAGTCTATTGATGTGATGAAATACATTTATTGATTTCCCTATGTTGAACTTCCTTGCACCTCTGGAAAGAATCCCACTTGATCGTGGTACACTATCTTTTTGATATGTTTTTGCATTCAATTTGCCAGGAATTTATTGAGAATTTTTGCACCTATGTTCATCAGCAATATTGGTCTGAAGTTTTCTTTCTTTGATGTGTCTTTGCCTGGTTTGGGAATCAGGGTGATATTGGCTTCATAGAATGAGTTTGGAAGTGCTCCCTCTTTTTGTATTTCCCGAAATAAATTCAAGACTATTGGTATTAGTTCTTCTTTAAAGGTCTTGTAGAACTCAGCTGTGCATCCATCCAGGCCTGGGCTTTTCTGGTTTGGTAGGCTTCTGATGGCATCCTCTATTTCATCACTTGATATTGGCCTGTTTAGATTGTGTATATCATCCTGATTCAATCTGGACAAATCATATGACTCAAGAAATTTGTCAATGCCTTCAATACTTTCTATTTTATTGGAGTATAAGTTTTCAAGGTAATTTCTAATTATTATCTGTATTTCTGTATTGTCTGTTGGGATATTACCTTTTTTCATCATATATGTTTGTAATTTGAGTTTTCTCTCTCCTTCTCTTTGTTAGAGTAGCTAAGGGTCTGTCAATTTTATTTATGTTTTCAAAGAACCAATTTTTGTTTTGTCAATTTTTAAAATTGTTTATTTTATTTCAATTCATTGATTTCAGCTCAATTTTAATTATTTCCTGTCTTCTACTAATTTTGGTGATCATTTGTTCTTTTTATAGGGCTTTGAGATGCAATGTTAGGTCATTTATTTGTTGATTTTTTCTTCTTTTAAGGAATGAACACCATGCAATGAACTTTCCTCTTAGCAGTGCCTTCATAGTGTCCCAGAGATTTTGATATGTTGTGTCAGTGTTCTCATTTACCTCCAAGAATTTTTTAATCTCCTCCTTGAATGCAGGAGCCCTGTTTGGGGATTGGCTTGAATTGCAGTTGACTATGAGCCGTGGAGATTTGGCCATTGTCGCCACCCGTAGTCTCACGGGATTTTGTTGCGGGATCTGGAGTGACTTGGCCGAAATTGCTGATCGGGTCAGCGCCATTTTTAGTGGTGTGTTTGGCGTGAGTTAGTTGTTAGAACCAGAGAGAAAAGTCATCAGAATAAAAAGCTGTTTGTCTCCAGTTTGCTTCTGAAGTTCTTCCCGCGGCTCCGGTGCTCCGAGCGCTTCAGGCGGCAACAGGTGGCGGCCCGTACGGGGAACTTCGGAGCGGACAGGTAAGAACTGAAAGGTCTCTAAAGATGGGTTCGAATATAACTGAATCCCAAGTGATAGAGGCTATGCAAAGACTCCTTGATATACCTGACTCTGTTCTCAGTGAGGAGTATATAGACAAAAATGAAAGTGATCAAAAAAGTGTAGATTCCACTGGGCCAACTGAGACCAGTAAAGAGAGTATTAGAAGAGACCCAAAAATGACAAAAATCCAAGCTATTAAAGCTATTCGGGAGTTATTGGCGAAAGCTGAAGGATACTTGCTCTCACTGGAACCTGGGCCTCAGGATATTGCTGTCAGTGAAATTAGCAGTGGTGAGGAATCTAGTAAAAGTGATCCTGAGAAAATGAGGAAAAAGAAATTAAAAAAGACCGAGAAAAAGGTCCGTCAGGCAGAGGAGTCACTTGTGGAAGTGACTACTCCCCCATGGGTGGAATCCATTACAGAAAATATGAAGTGTATTACTAGGCATTTGCATACCCTAGAAACAGAAATAAAAAGTCTTTCTGATCGCTTATGCGCTCTCGAGGACAACTCACAGATACATTGGGAACCGCCAGCATTTGAAAAGAAAAATGGACAGAGTGTCCATCAGTCAGTAGATTTCAAAACAATAAAAAATCTCAAAGAGGCAGTAATGACTTATGGGCCCCAAGCTCCTTTCACGTTGAGTATGCTGGAGTCCCTTAACACCTTTAGCTTAACCCCCTCAGACTGGAAAAGTCTATGTAAAGCAACATTAAGCGGGGGGCAATTCTTGGTTTGGCGATCGCAATTCCAAGAACTTTGTATAGAAACGGCTAAAAGAAACGCGGCTGCAGGGTTTGAAAACTATAATATAGATATGCTCACAGGAGAAGGGCAATTCGCAGACTTACAGGCTCAAACAGATTATGACTCAGATATATATGCTCAGATAAATGCAGCTGCCTTAGAGGCATGGAAAACTGTACAAGGACCTGGGGATCTACAAGGTAGCTTGTCAAAAGTGATTCAAGGACCTAATGAGCCGTATGCCGACTTTGCTGATCGACTTTTGAGAACTGCAGGTAGTGTGCTTGCAGATGTTGACCAAGCTATGCCTTTAGTTGTTCAATTAGCTTATGAAAATGCAAATAAATGGTGCCAAGCAGCCATCAGGCCATGGAGAACTAAAAAGGATCTTTCCGTATATATACAACTATGTAAAGATATAAATGGCGCCTTTGTCACAGGAAATGTGATTGCAGCCTCAATGAGAGGTGCTTCCTCTCGAAATTTCACAAAGGCTAAACGTAGACATTATAATCAATCAGGATATTCCAGGCAAAATTATCATAATCAATCAGGCAATTCTAGGCAAAATCCCAAAAGAGAAATAAGATCAAGCTCATACCATGCCCCAGGCCGCTGCCCCAGGTGTAAAAAGGGAAATCATTGGGCCAATAAATGCTATTCAAAATTTGACATCCATGGAAATCCTTTGTTCAGGAATTCAAAAAACGGGGCACGGGGCCCAGTACCCCGGGGCCCACAAATGTACGGGGCATTGCAGAAGGAGTATCCTCAAGCATCCACTCAGATGCTTCCCCGACACAATCCCTACTACCCATCCACTCCCTCGCCAGAGGAACAAGAGGAAATGCAGGATTAGACCTCTGTTCCACCGCCCGAATAGTGTTAACACCTGAAATGGGGGTTCAACTGATTCCCACAGGAGTCAGGGGACCTCTTCCCTCAGGGACTGTAGGACTTATTATCGGGCGAAGTCCTCAAAGCTTATTAGGTTTGCAAGTGACCCCAGGTGTAATAAACTCAGACTACAAAGGGGAAATAAAAATAATGCTTAGCTCACCCCAAAGTGTAAGTTCTGTTAATCAAGGAGATAGAATTGCTCAGTTGCTTCTCCTTCCCAATTTACATAATTCATTTAAAATGGGTATGCCTCAAGAAGGGAACAATAGAGGATTTTGTTCCAACAAGCTACTTTATTTCACTCCCAGTTTCATGTCAACAGCACCACCTTGCAACGTAGGTTTAAAATCACAAAGGAGCAAGCCAGAACAATTGTAAAAGATTGTAAATCTTGTATGACACATTTGCCCAATCCTCATTTCGGCGTTAACCCTAGAGGATTGATGCCCAATCATTTGTGGCAGATGGATGTTACTCATGAGCCAAGTTTTGGAAAATTGCGATTTATTCATGTGACCATAGATACATGTTCAGGCATGATTTTTGCTTCCTTACATTCTGGAGAAAAAGTTAAAGATGTTACATCTCATTGCTTGCAAGCTTTTGCTGCATTGGCATCCCCAAAATGCTTAAAACAGATAATGGCCCCGCATATACGTCCTCATCTTTCAAAGAGTTTTGCGCAAAATTCAATATATCCCATAAAACAGGCATCCCATACAATCCTCAGGGTCAGGGCATTATTGAAAGAGCAAACCGAACACTGAAAATTATGTTATTAAAACAAAAAGAAGGAAATTGGAAAAGTCCTAAGGACAGATTGGCAGTTGCCCTGTTTACCTTAAATTTTTTAACTTTAGACTCTAATGGTTATTCTGCTGGAGACAGACATTGGAATCCACACCAACAACATAAACCTTTGGTTTTACTGGAAGGATGTTCTTTCAGGTACATGGAAGGGTCCAGATCCAGTATTAATTTGGGGAAGAGGATCTGTTTGTGTTTTTCCAAAAGACGAATCCTCTCCAATATGGATACCATCTAGATTAATAAAACAGGTACCACATCAAAATGATCAAGATGAAGTTATTGAAGAATCAAGATTAATAAAAAAGGTACAAAATCAAGAGGACCAAGATGAAGGTATAGAATGATTCCCTCAAAAGAGTCCTTCAAAATATTTCACAACTTAAGTGTCATTTCTCCCGGCCGGGACGAGGAGATCTCTCTTTAGTGTGCACACAATTGTATTTTTTTTTTCTTTTTTATACATGTCTTTATGTCTGTACATTTGTCTATATTTCATGTTAATGTGACGTCACAAATATATGTTTGTATGTTTGTTTGTCCAGTGTGACGTCACATAGAACAAAGCGCTTATGAAAAAGAAAAATATATATATATATGGATCCAAATAACTTTAATTCATTTTAGGTTTAGAGTATTCAATTTAGGTAAATAATTTTATAAATGAAGGTACTTTCAATTTTGATTTATAGGTGTCCCTGGGACTTCTCTTTAGCAAACAATATGACTAGTGCTATATAACCTGATATTTTGGTGTTTTGACTTAAGATTGTTTATTTGTTATTAACTTCATTTGTTTAATAGCTCATTAATTTCAATTATCTCAACAGGTAAAAGATTGCTCTGTATACAGAGACTCAAGGGTTCCAGCTAACAAATTATTTCTCTAAAGTGCCTTTACCTTTTCTTTAATCTATCTTTAATGCAGTAATTACCCTCAGTCTTTCTTTGTTTTGTTCTAAATATGATATTTTTCCAACTTATGTTTGTAGAAGCTCAACCAGCGATGTGTGTGAACAAAAATCAACTTTAATTTTCTAATCTAATTATTCTATTTTGTAGTTTGACAACTCGCCTCTTGACTCAGTGCTGCAATAGCACTGCCTTTCCTTTAATAATTGATGCTTGAGTTTCTAGGTAGCGGGCCCTGAAGATTTGCCGGTGGCATTGTCTAAACATAAAAAAGACGTCTGCTGCTACAGCTGCAGGGATCGCGGCCGCCGTCATCCCTCTGCTCAAACATCAAACAACCTCACCAACAGTGTGGCCTCTGCTCTACATCATGGGGCCTCCTACATCAACATGTTACAACAAATGGACATTTTGATCTTTCATTGTTTGGGACTTTACGGGACAATGCCTTGCGGGTATTTGTCTAGAGAATTCAGTGTGTTACTTGTTGGAACTTAGGGCAGCTGATTTGTTTAAACAATTTGATATGCTATGATTTGGCTCATCACCAAAAGGCTTGTTTAAAGCCGCAACATCGCCTCACAATTTGTTAGTCATCATATATAGTCATCCTAAAGGGCTCCATTGGATTGGTTAGCCAATGACGGGTAAGATCCCCAGAGGGGGACAACCTAAGACAGGCACAGTCGCACGGGACAGTCTCATGTGGCCGACATATCAACCTAAGACAGGAGTCAAGGGCACAGCCTTGATTATCCGATGACGGGTAAGAATGTTGGTTGCACATAGACGTCCTAGAGCATTACCTCTTTTAAAACAAAAAGGGGGAAATGCAGGAGCCCTGTTTGGGATTGGCTTGAATTGCAGTTGACTATGAGCCGTGGAGATTTGGCCATTGTCGCCACCCGTAGTCTCACGGGATTTTGTTGGATCTGGAGTGACTTGGCCGAAATTGCTGATCGGGTCAGCGCCATTTTAGTGGTGTGTTTGGCGTGAGTTAGTTGTTAGAACCAGAGAGAAAAGTCATCAGAATAAAAAGCTGTTTGTCTCCAGTTTGCTTCTGAAGTTCTTCCCGCGGCTCCGGTGCTCCGAGCGCTTCAGGCGGCAACACTTGAAGTCTTCTGCAACCCATTGTTCATTCAGTAGCATATTATTTAGTTTCCTTGGAGTAATTTTTATTTTTTGTCATTGATTTCTAAATTCATTAAATTATGATCTTATAAAATGTAGTATCTCTACTTTTTTGTATTTGCTAAGAGTTGCTTTGTGAATAATATATGGTCTATTTTAGAGAAGGATCCATGTGTTGCTGAGAAGAAAGTGTATTCACTTGTTGAAGGATGAAAATTTTGTATATGTCAATTAAGTCTAAGTATTATTGTATTATTGAGCTATATAGTTTCTTCGTTCATCTTTTGTTTGGAAGATCTATCCAGTGGTGAAAAAGGTGTGTTAAAGTCACCCAAAATTATTGTGTTGTGGTCAATTTGACTCTTTTCTTTTTTAATTTCTTTATTTTTTATTCTAAGATGTTATAAATGACAGCAGAATGCATTACATTTCATATTACACATATAGAGCACTTTTTTACAAATCTCTGGTTGTATGCAAAGTATATTCACACCATTCGTGACTTCATACATGCACTTAGGGTAATGATATCCATCTCATTCTACCATCTTTTTTTTTTTTTTCCTTCACCCTTTTGCCCCCTCCCTTCCCCTTCCTCCCCATTGGCCATTCTAGTGTTCCTCTAATCCTCCTATGTTCCCCATCCCAACCTAACTGAGAATTGGCCTCCTTATATCCGAGAAAACATTTGGCATTTGGCTTTTTGGGATTGGCTAAATTCACTTAGCATTATATTCTCTAACTCAATCCATTTTCCTGCAAATGCCATGATTTTTATTCTCTCTTATTGCTGAGTAATATTCCATTGTGTGTATATACCACATTTTCTTTATCCATTCATCTACTGAAGGGCATCTAGGTTGGTTCCAGAGTTTAGCTATTGTGAATTGTGCTGCTATAAACTTTGATGTGGCTGTGTACCTGCAGTATGCTGTTTTCAGGTCTTTTGGGTAAAGACCAAGGAGTGGGATAGCTGGCTCATAAGGTGGTTCCATTCCAAGTTTTCTAAGTTATCTCCATACTGCTTTCCATATTGGTTGCACCATTTTGCAGTCCCACCAACAATGTATGAGTGTGCCTTTTTCTCCACATCCTCTCCAAAATTTATTGTTGTTTGTGTTCTTAATAGCTGCCATTCTGACAGGAGTGAGATGAAATCTTACAGCGGTTTCTATTTACATTTCTCTAATTGCCAGAGAGGTTGAGCATTTTTTCATGTATTTGTTGATTGATTGTATATCTTCTTCTGAGAAGTGTCTTTTCAGTTCCTTGGCCCATTAATTGATTGGGTTATTTGTTTTTTTGGTGCTAAGATTTTTGTGTTCTTTATATATTCTAGAGATTAGTGCTCTATCTGATGACGTGCATGTGGTAAAAACTTGTTCCCAATTAGTAGGCTCTTTGTTCACCTCACTGATTATTTCTTTTACTGAGAAGAAGCTTTGTAATTTGAATCTATACCATTTATTGATTTTTTGGTATTAATTCTTGTGCTACATGATTCTTATTAAGGAACTTGGGGCCTAATCCAACATGTTGGAGATTAGAGCTTACTTTTTCTTCTATTAGGTGTAGTGTCTCTGGTCTAATTCCTAGATCCTTGATCCACTTTGAGTTGAATTTTGTGCATGGTGAGAGATACAGGTTTAATTTCATTTTATTGTATATGGGTTTCCAGTTTTCCCAACACCATTTGTTGAAGAGGCTGTCTTTTCTCCAATGTACGTTTTTGGTGCCTTTGTCTAATATATGATAACTGAAATTATGTGCGTTAGTCTCTGTGTCTTCTACTCTGTACCATTGGTCTACCGGCCTACTTTGGTGCCAGTACCATGCTGTTTTTGTTACTATTGCTCTGTAGTATAATTTAAGGTCTGGTATAGTGATGCCACCTGCTTCACTCCTCTTACTAAGGATTGCTTTAGCTATTCTGGGTCTCTTATTTTTCCAGATGAATTTCATGACTGCTTTTTCTATTTCTATGAGGAATGTCATTGGGATTTTGATTGGCATTGGATTAAATCTGTGTAGTGCTTTTGGTAGTATGGTCATTTTGACAATATTAGCTCTGCATATCCAAGAACAGGGTAGATCTTTCCATCTTCTAAGGTCTTCCATAATTTCTTTCTTTAGTGTTCTGTAGTTTTCATTATAGAGGTCTTTCACGTCTTTGGTTAAGTTGATTCCCAAGTATTTTATGTTTTTTTTTTTTTTCTGATGCTATTGTAAACGGGGTAGTTTTCCTCATTTCCCTTTCAGAGGATTTGTCACTGATATATAGAAATGCCTTAGATTTATGGGTGTTGATTTTGTATGATAATTTGAGTTCTACTTTACCTATCTGTATCCCTTTAATTTCTTTCGTCTGTCTTATTGCTCTGGCCAGCATTTCAATTACTATGGTGAATAGAAGTGGTGAAAGAGGGCATCCCTGTCTTGTTCCAGTTTTTAGAGGGAATGCTTTCAATTTTTCTCCATTTAGAATAATGTTGGCCTGGGGATTAGCATATATAGCTTTTACAGTGTTGAGATATGTTCCAGTTATCCCTAGTTTTTCTAGTGTTTTTAGCATGAAGGGGTACTGTATTTTGTCAAATGCTTTTTCTGTATCTATTGAGATAATCATATGGTTCTTATCTTTGAGTCTATTGACAAGGTGAATTACATTTATTGTTTTCCGTATGTTGAACCATCCTTGCATCCCTGGAATGAACCCCACTTGATCGTGGTGTATTATATTTTTGATATGTTTCTGTATCCATTTTGATAGAATTTTATTGAGAATTTTTGCATTTATGTTCATTAAAGATATGGTTCTGAAGTTTTCTTTTTTGGATGTGTCTTTGCCTGGTTTGGGGATCAGGGTGATGTTGGCCTCATAGAATGAGTTTGAAAGTACTCCCTCTTTTTCTATTTCCTGAAATAAATTGAAGAGTATTGGTATCAGTTCTTCTTTGAAGGTCTTGTAGAACTCAGCTGTGTATCCATCTGGTCCTGGGCTTTTCTTGGTTGGTAGACTTCTGATGACATCTTCTATTTTGTTGCTTGAAATTGGTCTGTTCAAATTATGAATACCATCCTGCTTAAGTCTGGGCACATCATACAACTCTAGAAATTTGTCAATGTCTTCGGTGTTTTGTATTTTGTTGGAGTAAATGTTTTCAAAGTAATTTTTGATTATTTCCTGTATTTCCATAGTGTTTGTTGTGATATTCCCTTTTCATCACATATATTAGTAATTTGAGTTATCTCTCTCCTTCTCTTTGTTAGCGTGGATAAAGGTATGTCAATTTTATTTATTTTTACAAAGAACCAACTTTTGGTTTTGTCAATTTTTTTCCATTGTTTCTTTGGTTTCAGTTTCATTAATTTCAGCTCTGATTTTAATTATTTTCTGTCTTCTCCCACTTTTGGTGTTGAATTGTTGTTCTTTTTCTAGAGCTTTGAGATGTAATTTTAAGTCATTTATTTGTTGTTGACTTTTTCTTCTTTTGAGAAATGAACTCAATGCAATGAACTTTCCTCTTAGAACTGCCTTCATAGTGTCCCAGAGATTTCGATATGTTGTGTCTGTGTTCTCATTCACCTCTAAGAATTTTTTAATCTCCTCTTTGATGTCATCTGCAACCCATTGTTCATTCAGTAGCATATTATTTAGTCTCCAGGTGTTGGAGTAGCTTTTATTTATTATTTTATCATTGATTTCTTATTTCATTCCATTATGGTCGGATAGAATGCAGGGTAGAATCTCAACTTTTTTGTATTTGCTCAGAGTTGTTTTGTGGCCTAGTATATGGTCTATTTTAGAGAAGGTTCCATGTGCTGCTGAGAAGTAAGTGTATTCACTTGTTGAAGGATGAAATATTCTATATAAGTCAGTTAAGTCTAAGTTGTTTATTGTATTTTTGAGTTCTATAGTTTCTTTGTTCAGCTCTTGTTTGGAAGATCTATCCAGTGGTGGTGAAAGGGGTGTTTTAAAGTCACCCAGAATTATTGTGTTGTGGTCAATTTGACTCTTAAACTTGAGGAGCGTTTGATGAACATGGATGCTCCATTGCTGGGGCATATATATTTATAACTGTTAAGTCTTGTTGGTTTATGGTTCCCTTGAGCAGTATATAGTGTCCTTCTTTATCCCTTTTGATTGACTTTAGCTTGAAGTCTACTTTATTTGATATGAGGATGGAAACCCCTGCTTGTTTCCTCTGTCCATATGAGTGGTAGGATTTTTCCCATCCTTTTACCCTCAGCCTATGGATGTCTTTTCCTATGAGATGAGTCTCTTGGAGGCAGCATATTGTTGGGTCTTTTTTTTGATCCAATCTGCTAATCTATGTCTTTTGATTGGTGAGTTTAGGCCATTAATATTCAGAGTTATTACTGAGATGTGTTTTGTATTCCCAGCCATCATTTTTATTTCTAGTATTTACCTTGACATGGTTTCTCTTCTGATTGTTTTTTTTTTTTTTTTTTTTCCTTTAATGTAATACCTCCCTCTGTTGATTGTCATCATTGTTTTTCTTTTCCTCTTCATGGAATATTTTGCCGAGAATGTTCTGTAGTGCTGGCTTTCTACTTTTAAATTCTTTTAACTTTTGTTTATCATGGAAGGTTTTTATTTTGCCCTCAAATCTAAAGCTTAATTTTGCTGGGTATAAGATTCTTAGTTGGCATCCCTTTTCCTTCAGAGCTTGGAATATGTTGTTCCATGATCTCCTAGCTTTGAGTGTCTGAATTGAAAAATCTGCTGTGATACGAATTGGTCTCCCCCTATATGTGATCTGATTCCTCTCTTTTGCGGCCTTTAAAAGTCTAATCTTGTTCTGCATGCTAGGCATTTTCATTATAATGTGTCTTGGTGTAGCTCTGTTGTAATTTTGTACATTTGGTGTCCTATAAGCCTCTTGTATTTGGGTTTCCAATTCATTCTTCATGCTTGGGAAATTTTCTGATATTATCTCATTAAAGAGGTTGTGCATTCCTTTGGTTTGAAACTCTGTGCCTTCCTCTATTCCAATTACTCTTGGATTTGGTCTTTTGATGCTGTCCCATACTTCTTGGAAGTTCTGTTCATGGTTTCTTACTATCTTCATTGTGTGGTCAACTTTATTTTCAAGATTATATACTTTGTCTTCATTGTCTGAAGTTCTTTCTTCCAGTTGATCTAGTCTGTTGGTGATGCCTTCAATAGTGTTTTTTATTTGGTTAATCGTTTCATTTGAAGGATTTCTGACTGTTTTTTTTTTCAGAGTTTCGATCTCTTTTTTGAAGTAATCTTTTGCTACCTGTATTTGCTCTCTTATATCTTTGTTGTAGTGGTCAATTTTTGCCTGTATTTGCTCATTTAGGTCATTCTTTGATTCACAGATCATTTTAATTATGAATCTTCTGAAATCCTTCTCTGACATTTCTTCAACTTCACTGAGCATGGGTTCTGTTATTGTAGAATCCTGGTTTGGTTGGAGTATTTTCCTCCCCTGTTTTTTCATGATGTCTATTGCTTTACTTTTTGCAGTGTAGATCTGAGTTATTACGGATTCTTCCCTATATTTTTTAGTACCCTCGCAGGTTGTCTGTGCCTCCCCTTAGCGCTGGACTATCAGAACCTGCCACTGACCCTCAAAGTGTGCTACCTGACCTGCTGGGTTTACACTGGTTGGCGCAAGCCGAACTTGTTGAGTCTGAGCTCTTGTGGTGGTCTGGGGCTAACCGCACTGGGGTGAAGGTCAGTGGGACTGCCCTTGGCCGGCCTGGGCTCAGGTAAAGTTGGCATGTCTGTCCTTGCTGTCTCCTGCTCTGGGGCGGAGTTCAGCGGGGCTGGCTGGAGGCTGGTCGCACACCAGTGGGCGTCAGTGGGACTGACCTGGGGCTGGCTGCGCTCAGGTGAAGGTCCGCGGGACTACCCTGGGCTGGCCTGGGCTCAGGCAGAGTTGGCAGGTCTGTCCTTGCTGTCTCCTGCTCTGGGGCAGAGGTCAGCAGGACTGGATGGAGGCCTGGGCCTGGTGGCACTCTGATGTAGGACCCCTGGACTGCCCCGGGCCTGCCTGCACTCTAAGCAGAGTTGGTGGGTCTGTCCTTGCTGTCTCCTGCTCTGGGGCGGAGGTCGGCGGGACTGGATGGAGCCTGGGCCTGGTGACACTCTCTCAGTTTTACTCTTGAACTTGGGAAGAATTTGTTTGATGAACATAGATGTTCCATTGTTTTGGGCATATATATTTATAATTGTTTGAGTCTTGTTGGTGTATGGTTTCCTTGAGCAGTATGTAGTGTCCTTCTTTATCCCTTTTGATTAACTTTAGCTTGAAGTCTACTTTATTTGATATGAGGACTTCCGAAGTTCATGTGAGTGGTATGATTTTTCCCAACCTTTCACCTTTATTTAGTCTGTGTATGTCTTTTCTTATCAGATGAGTCTCCTCGACGCAGCATATTGTTGGTTGTTTTTTTTTTCTTTTTTAATTCAGTCTGCTAGCCTATGTCTTTTGATTGGTGAGTTTAGGCCATTAACATTCAGGGTTATTATTGAGACATGATTTGTATTCTCAGCCATTTTTTGTTTATTTTTGTTATTTAACTTGACTTGGCTTCTCCTTTGATTGGTTTTTCCTTTAGTGTCATACATCCCTCTGATGATTTTTATTGTTGTTTTTCAATTACTCTTAGTGGAATATTTTGCCAATGATGTTTTGTAGTGCAGATTTTCTAGCTGTAAATTCTTTAAACTTTTCTTTATCGTGGAAGGTTTTTTTTTTTTTTTTTTTTTTTTTTTGTACAGGGTATTGAACTCAGGGGCAATCAACCACTGGGCCACATCCCCAGCCCTTTTGTGTGTTTTATTAGAGACAGGGTCTCACTGAGTTGCTAAGTGCCTCGCCATTGCTGAGGGGGCTTTGAACTCGTGATCCTCCTGCCTCAGCCTCCCAAGTGCTGGGATTACAGGCATGTGCCACTAAGCCCGGCCATGGAAGGTTTTTATTTCATCATCAAATCTAAAGCTTAATTTTGCTGGATACAAGATAATTGGTTGATATCCATTTTCTTTCAGAGCTTTCTATGTGTTGTTATAGGATCTTCTAGCTTTCAGGGTCTGGGTTGAGAAATCTGCAGTTATGCTAATTGGTTTCCCCCTATATGTAATCTGATTCCTTTCTCTCATGGCTTTTAATATTTCTCTCCTTATTCTGTATGTTAGGCATTTTCATTATAATGTGCCTTGGTGTGGATCTGTTGAGATTTTGTACATCTGGCATCCTGTAAGCTTCTTGCATTTAGTTTTCCAATTCATTCTTCATGTTTGGAAAATTTTCTGACATCATTTCATTGAATAGTTTGTTCATTCCTTTGGTTTGGAACTTTGTGCCTTCCTCTAGTCCAATATCTCTTAAATTTGGTCTTTTTATGCTAGCCCATATTTCTTGAATGTTCTGCTCATGGTTTCTCACCATTTTCTCTGTGTGATCTACATTCTTTTCAAGATTGTATATTTTTTCTTCATTGTCTGAGGTCCTGTCTTTAGGTGGTCTACTCTGTTTGTGATGCTTTCAATTGAACTTTTAATTTGGTTTGTTGTTTCTTTCATTTGAAGGATATCTGCTTTTTTTTTTTTTTTTAAGAACCTCTATTTCCCTATTGAAGTAATCTTTTGCTTCCTGTATTTGTTTATGTAGCTGTTTGTTGAAATGATCTTTTGCTGTCTTATATCATCCTTTAATTCACAGAACATTTTAATTATGTACTTCCTGAACTCTTTTTCTATCATTTCTTCTACTGTGCTGGCCATGGATTCTAATAATGTGGTATTTTGATTTGTTTGGGACACTTTCCTCCCTTGTCTTTTCATGTTACTTGTGTGTTTTCCCTTCTGGCACTGTGGAGACAGAGTTACAGTTTTTACCCTATAAGCTTATAGTGCTCCTATAGGCTTTCACTAATTATCCTTTGTGGAAAAGCACAATGTTAACAGATCCCAATATCAACAATATATGACCTATGCAACAATTCATTGCTATTAAGGCATTTACAGCTTTGTCACAATGTACAGAAATGTTGAATTCAATTATTATCTATAATATAATCAATAGGTTTGTAAAAGTTTTTACAGTTTCTGACGATGGATGATAAACCAGGGGTCAGACGTAGGATGATAAGCTGAGGAGGCAGGATGTGAGGATATAGAAAACTGTGAAAGAAATGTGAAGAAGAGGGTCAGTATCAGGAGAATAGACAGAAAGTAATTTTGGGTAGACAAGTATGTGGGAAGACAGTAGAGCACATAAACAGACAAACATATATGTTAAGAAAAATAAAGGATGTTAAGATAGTAAAAATGAGAGGGAAAAAAAGAAAAGAAAGAAAATATACAACACAACTATAATATACTATTCAGATGTCCCAGTCCTCATAATCCTAATTTATACAAAGTACTTGGTTTCACTTATGTTAGGGATATGAGGGTTGGAAAACATATGGGGAGAAGAAAAAGAGAAAAAAAATTCTCAAAGAAGAAACCAGGATTGTTGATTGTTTTAATTTGAGATCAGTATCTTTCCTGCTTCCTTTCTCATCCAATGGGTGGGGTTGTCTGTTGTTAGCTGCTATCTCTGCCCTCAGGATGGTGAAGGCAATCAGTGTAGGAAGACTGGTCCTGGTAGTGCAGGGTACCTGGAAGTGAGGTGTGGCACCTGCCAGTCCCTGAAGGGAGAGTGCAGTTCAAGAGTATCTTTGGGTCCACTCGTATCATTTGAGTACCTGGTCCTATCTCCCTGTCTTTCCTGAAGATTTCCCATTTCCTGGTCTCTCTGTTAGTCTCCAAAATGTTGCACCTCTCTCTCCCTTACTAGTTCCCAATTAAGGGATCTCTCTCACTGGGGCACCCATGGGCGGCACCCTGGTCACACTGTTCACCTGTCCCACTGAAAGCTGTTTTGTTTGGAGCATTTATTGTACCAGGTTACTGGCTGCTGGGGAGAGGAGAAAGATGGAAACTGGGTACCTGTCCAGCTGGAGTTCCAACCTGGGAGCTGCTCCCTCCAAACATGGCAAGAAAGGTGACCCAAGATGGAGGTGGTCCATTTCCAACACTGTGGTGTTGGGTTGGGTGGGGGGAGCAGGAGATGACATTGTGCGATGTGTTCAGAGATAAGTTCAGTGTTGTGCAGAGTTCTGGCCATTGGCTGTCTTCTGAGCCTGTGAAATGTCCCCAGGTGCCAGAAGACTGCCGCACATAGAGAAGGCAGTAGCTGCCGAGTTGCAAGATGGAGGCAACCAGGGGAGTGACTGGGAGAGCCCCATGTTGGTAGATGGGGGTCCACAGGGCAGTGGTGGCCGGTATTCCTGTGGGTGGGTAGCAGCTGGGTGTCCCACGTGGAAGCAGTGTCTGGGAATTCTGCAGCTGGTGTTGATGTAGTGATCATGTTAATTCACTCAGGAGCACTGAGTGGGCTAATAGCTGCAGGAGGAAGTCAGGAGACCTGCTTTAACTCTGAAACTCGGAGCCCTGTGTGCGGGCACAGATGCGATGATTTCTGCATGAGAGCAGCTGTGGAGGTGTCTTCTGTCCCTCTCAGAGAAGCAGTATTCTCGTTAGCTGAGACCTGGGTCACAGAGCCACCTGGAGTGCTTCCTCCCTCTGGTCCGCCATCTTGGATCTCCCCTGATAACAGTCATTCTTAGGAGAGTGAAATGTTAACTCATTGTGGTTTTGATTTGCATTTACCCAAAAATTAGTAATGTTGATTATTTTTGCATGTACTTGTTTGTCAGTTGTGACTTCTTTTAAGAAATGCCTTTTTGAACTATTGCCCATCTTTTAAGTTGGGCTTTTTTTGTTTGCTTGTTTGTTGTTTTTGGAGTTCCTTATATATTCTGGATTTTAATCTATTGTCAAATAAATAGTTTACAAATATTTTTTTTTCTCCTACACAGTAGGTTACCTCTTCATTCTGCTGATTATTTCCTTTGCTATGTAGAATGTTTTTAATTTGGTTTAATCCCATTCACCTATGTTTGCTTTTGTTTCCTGTGTTTTTGGAGTCTTCTCAAATATTCTTGCTCATTCCGATGTCTGAAAGCATTTTCCCTGTTTCCTTCTAATAGTTTTATTGTTTTCTGTCTTATGTTTATGTCTTCAATCCATTTTGACTAATTTTTGTAACTGGCAAGAATTAAGGGTCTTGTTTCATTCTTTTGCAGGTGGATACCTAATCTGCCCACCAACATTTGTTGAAAAAACTGTCTTTTCTTCAATGCCTGTTCTTGGCATCTTTGTTGAAAAGTCACTTGACTGAAGATGTATATGTTTAATTCTAGGATTTTTGTTCTATTTTCACTGTCTTTGGGTTAGTCTTTAAACAATTACCATGTTGTTTTAGTTACTATAACTTTGTAATATATTCTGTAGCCAATAGTATCATGTTTCTGCTTTTTTTTTTTTTTTTTTTTTGCTTAAGATAGTTTTGGCTATTTGAATTTTTTATGATTTCATATAAATTTTAGGATTATTTTTAGTGCTTTGAAGATGTCATTGGTATGAGAATTAAAACTGGTAGATTGCTTTGGGTAGTGTGGATATTCTTTCAATTAATGACCATGGGATATCTTTCTTTCTTTCTTTCTTTTTTTTTTTTTTTGTGTGTGTGTACTCTTCAGTTTCCTCTTTGGTAGTTTTCATTGTAGAGATCTTTTACCTCTTTGGTTAAATTTGCTCATTTATTTATTTTTCCTACTGTAAATGGATTGCTTTTTTTAATTTCTATTTCAAATATTTCAAATATGCTGATTTTGTATGTTACAACCTGGCTGAATTTATTAGTTTTAATAATAACATAGTCATTGGTGGGCATTCTACATAGTTCTAATAGTTAGAGGACTCTGGGGTTTTCTATGCAAAAAATGTTGTCATCTATAATCAGTGACAATTTGATTTATTCCTTTCCAATTTGGATACCCTATATTTCTTTCTCTTATTGTGCTTGTTATTAGAAATTCCAATATTATGTTGAATAAAAGTATTACAAGTGGGTATCCTTGTTTTGATCTAAATCTTAGAAAATTTTTGGTTTTTTCATATTTTGTATAAGAGTTGTATTGCATTGTTATGCGTGGTCTTTATTATGTTGAGGCACATTCCTTCAATATCTATTTTGTTCAGCATTTTTATCATCAAGGAATGCTGAATTTCATTAAATGTTTCTTCCGTATCTATTGAGATAGTCATAAAGTTTTTGATCTTCATTTTGTTGATGTGGCACATAAATATTGATTTTGATTTTTTTTGGGGGGGTACTGGGGATTGAACCCAGGGGAGCTGAGCTACATTCTCAGCCCTTTTTAATATTTTATTTTATTTATAGACAGGGTCTCTATAAGTTGGTTTAGGGCTTCACTAAATTGCTGAGGCTGGCTTTGAACTTGTGATCCTCCTGCCATAGCCCCTGAGCAGCTGGGATTACAATCATGTGCTAACATGCCTAGCTTGATTTTGATTTTTGATTTGCATTCTATTTTTTTATATAGGTATTTATTGCTACAAATTTTGCTGTTAACACTACTTTTACTGTATTTCATAGGTTTTCTTGACCCATTGACTATTCGGGAGAATGTTATTTAATTTCCAGGTATTTGTATAATTTCCACAGTTCCATGTATTATTTCTGATTTTATTCCATTGTGGTCAAAGAAGTCACATGAAGTATTTTCAGTTTTTAAAATTTTGTCAAGACTTATTTGTGGTCTAACATGTCAATCTTGGAGAGTGTTCCATGTACCAATTAGAAGAATGTGTATTCTGCAGCTGCTAGATAAAATGTTCTGTAAATGTCTGTTAGGTTTGCTGAATCTACAGTATAGTTTAACTCCAATTTTTCTGTGTTGATTTTCTTTTTGAATGATGTGTTCATTGATGAAAGTGGTGTTCAAGAACCCAGCTATTATTCTATTGGAGTCTATCTCTCCCTTTGGATTTAATAGTATTTGCTTTACATACTTGTGTGGTCCAGTGTTGGGAACACAATATTTGTAATTGTTATACCTTCTTGCTGAATTGATCCATGTGTCATTATATTATGACCATCTTTGTTTCTTCATACAGTATTTGACTTTAAGCTTGTTTTATCTGATACAAATATTGATAACTCCTGCTCACTTCATTTGTTTTTTGTATGAAATTTTATTTTCCCTCCTTTCATTTTCAGTATGTGTGTCTTTATTAGTAAAGTGAGTTCCTCATAGGTTATATATAGTTGGATCTTGTTTTTCATGCAGTTGAATAGCCTGTTTCTTTTAATTGGGGAATTTAATTCATTTACATTCAAGTTTTTACTAATAGTTAAAAACATACTTCTGTTATTTTTGTTTTGCAAATTTTTGTTCTTTTCTCCCTCTCTTATTTTTAATCTTTGTGATTTGGTGGTTTTGTGTAATGATAAGTTTTGATTCCTTTTTCTGGTTTGTGTATCTTCTCTACCAGTGCATTTTATACCTTTCCATGTTTTCCTAATGGTAGTTATCATCACTTTACTTTTAGATGTAGGACCCCCTTGAGTTTTTTTTTTTTTTTTTTTTTTTTTTTCTGTAAGATAAGTCTAATACTAATAAATTCCCTCAGGTCTTGCCTAGAAAGTAATTTATTTCTACTTCTGAAGGATTGCTTTGCTGAGTATAATATTTTTAACTGCCAGTTTTTTTGTTTTTTTCCCCGTCTGATTTGTTTTTCTTTTAGTACTCTGAATACATTATCCCAACTTCTTCTGGTTTGAAAGGTTTCTGCTGAGAAATCTGCTGCTAGCCTAATGGGGATTCCCTTAAAATGACTTGATATTTTCCTTTTGCTGCTTTTAGAATTCTCTGTCTTTGACTTTTGACAGCTTGATTATAGTGTGCCTTGGAGAGTACTCTTTGGGTTATGTCTAATGGGAGTTCCATGAGTTTCATGAATCTACATGTTCATATTTCTTTCAATACTTGGAAAGTTTTCAGTTATTATTTTTTAAAGTATGGTTTCTGTGCCTTTTCATTGTTTCTCTTTCTGGAACTCCTATAATATTCACATTTATTTGTTTCTTTGTGTCCTATATCTCTATAGGTGCTTTTTTGTTCTTTTCCTTTTTTTCTTTCTTTTCTTTTTTGAGTTAAGTAAAAAATATATCTTCAAATTCAGAAATTGTTTCTGTTTCATCTACCCTGTGGCTTTCAAGTGTATTTTTACAAATTCATTGAATTCTTAAGCCGAAAGATTTTTGCTTGGTTCTTTTTTAAACTATGTATCTTTGTTTAATTTCTCATGTACATCATGAGTTGTTTTCTTGACTCATTGAATTGTTTGTCTAAATTCTTTCATATCTTGTTAACTTCCCTCAAGACCATTATTTTGAATTCCTTTTCAGGCATTTAAATTTTTTTTTTTTTCCTTTGGGGTCTGCCTGTAGGAGATTATTATGCTTCCTTGGGGGTGTCACGTCTCCTTACTTTTTCACATTCCTTGCCTAAGGACATTGATATATGTGTACCCAGAGCAACAATCACAATCATCTCTTTTAATTCTATAGAGGTTTTTTGTTTGTTTGTTTGTTTCTGTAAGGTAGCTGTCTTCCTATGAATAGTGCTAAAGTTTTAGTTGGTTAGCTTTTATTCTGGGGGGACTAAGTAGTGCAATCTCTATGGTTTCTTTAGCTGTAATCCTCAAGCAATGCCTGCAGTTGTGTTGGCACAACAAGCCTTGGCTTGTGACTGCAGTGCATGGAGTAATTTTAATGGGGAATAAGACTGCCCCCTGCTTGTCTATCTTGCTGGAAATGGTCAACTGCCAACCAGAGGCTGGATGCTGAACTCTCTAGTGAGTGTGGCTGACTTTGTTTGGCTCCTGGGCTGAGCTCAAGTATGGGCTGGTGATATGGACTGACTGGTTGTGTGTTGTGCTCAGTGGGGAGGAGGGTCCACTATTTGTATGGCTATTGGGCTGGGCTCAAGCATATGCAGGCAATGTGGGTCAACTCGTTCTGTGGCATGCTCATCCTGGGAGTCAGGTTTTGCTAGCTCTTAGGCTCAGCTAAGACATATGCAGATTTATAAGCTAGACATCTGTGTGGTAGGGTCTCCAGGAGGATAGGGCTGATGTCTGGCTAACTGTTGGGCCAGGCACAGGTACACCTGAAAAAACACTGCTGTTTTCTTTCCCCTTTGTGCAAGTTTTTATGTTCCCAGAGGATGGCATGCCACTTGGCTTTAAAAACTATGGTCTCAGCATTTTAGTTTGACCTAGGCTCTGAGCATCCAGAGTTATGATGTCGCAGTCACCATATGAGAATGGAGATATTGCTACTGCTTCTTGCTCCCAAGGTGAGACACACTGCAGTAGTGGGTCTGTTTTTAAGAAAATGCTAAGCCATTTCTCTTACTCTGGGGTCATACATCTGCATAAACCTGGGGCTATTCTCCAAACTCTTTGGGGCAGAAATGGGGACAATTGAAGGTCTGCATCTAATGTTTTCCCTGTAAGAAGACCATATGGCTTAAGATGATCTGGCTCAGGGAAAAAATATGGGAGATAAGGTGCCTCCTTTTCATCTCTACAGTGCTATCTTGAGTTTTTACACCCTACAGGAGTCTTGACACTTCCCTGCAATTCTCCAGCATGCTTCCTCAGTCATTCTATTCAGAATACTCTGCATGTGTGTGTGTGTGTGTGTGTGTGTGTGTGTGTGTGCGCGTGTGCGCGTGGGCATGTGGGCATAGGGATTGTGGAGAGGTCGAGCAACTTGATTTGGCTATTTTGCTGATTTCAATTCCCAAGATTTAAATTAAAAAATAAAATGTACATAGGAAGGAGACAGGGTCTCACTGTGGTCATATTCCTCTCCTGAGGCATAATTTGACCACAAAAGTTTGCCTTCCAGTATTTTGATTCAGTATTATTAATTTTACAGATCTTATATTGCTATAACAAGACTTGAATATTGACAAGTATTTAAATAATCCATGTTCCAATATTTTACAAAACCAAAATCATTCAGTATTAATACTGGGGAGTTTACTTATATCTTTTAGTTTTGTAAAACTAATGATATATTAAAAATTCACATATATTGTATTGTTGCCGCCGGAAAAGGATTTGCAGCCCGGAACGGCGGCGCTGCGGGAAGGAGCCCGGAGACAGGATGGAAATGAAAAAATTCTTTTATCTTTCTCTTTCTGTCTCTTGTAATTTCTGACACCACATACACACTCTCACAAGAAACCAAGGCACGTACTCTTACAAGAAACTACAATATATATACACAATAGCGTTAACCCCGTCCGTTCTCTCTCAGGTCTCATCTCACGCGCCCAAGCAGGAATGGCGCTCACCCAATCTGCTAAGTCACGGCTCAAGTCTCTCGAGATCCTGGGCCAAGTCCTGCGAGATCCCAGGCCAAGTCTCGTGAGACTACAGAAGGCGGCAATGCCCAAACATGTCCATGGCCCATAGTCAACCGCAATCTTAGCCATCTCACCAAACAGGGCTCCTGCATTTCCCCCCTTTTGTTTTAAAAGAGGGGATGCTCTAGGACTTCTATGTGCAACCTACATTCTTACCCGTCATCGGATAATCAAGGCTATGCCCTTGACTCCTGTCTTAGGTTGATATGTCGGCCACATGAGACTGTCCTGTGCGACTGTGCCTGTCTTAGTTTGTCCTCCTCTGGGGATCTTACCCGTCATCGGCTAACCAGCCATCCAATGGAGCCCTTTAGGATCGACTGTGTAAGATGACTAACAGCTGTCCAATTGTGAGGAGATGCTGCGGCTTTAAGGTGACAAACCTTTTGGTGAAGAGCCAAATTGCATAGCATATCAAATTCTTTAAACAAATCAGCTGCCCTAAGTTCCATCAAGTAACACAGTGAGCTCTCTAGACAAATACCCACAAGGCACTGTCCCATAAAGTCCCAAACAATGAAAGATCAAAATGTCCACTTGTTATAACACGTAGATCTAGGAGGCCCCATGCATGCAGAGCAGAGGCCACACTGCTGGTGAGGTTGTTTGATGCTTGAGCAGCAGGGATGCTTGCAGCGACCGCGATCCCTGCAGCTATAGCAGCAGCCGTCATTTTTTATGTCTAGACAATGCCACCGGCAAATCTTCAGGGCCCACTACCTAGAGACTCAAGCATCAATTATTAAAGGAAAGGCAGTGCTATTCCAGCACTGAGTCAAGAGGCGAGTTGTCAAACTAAAAAATAGAATTATTAGATTAGAAAATTAAAGTTGATTTCTGCTCATACACATTGCTGCTTGAGCTCCCACAAACATAAGCTGGCAAAATATCATATTTAGAACAAAACAAAGAAAGACTGAGGGTATTTACTGCATTAAAGATAGATTAAAGAAAAACTAAAAGCACTTTGGAGAAATAATTTGTTAGCTGGAACCCTCGAGGTTCTGCATACACAGCAATTCTTTACCTGTTGAAATAATTGAAATTAATCAGTTATTAAACAAATGAAGTTAATAGCAAATAAGCAACCTTATGTCAAAACACCAAAATATCAGGTTATACAGCACTAGTCTTATTTTTCGCTAAAGAGAAGTCCCTGGGACACCTATAAAACAAAATTGAAGGTACCTTCACATATTAAATTATTTACCCAAATTGAATACTCTTAAACTTAAATGAATTAGAGTTATTTGGATCCATATATGTGTGTATATATATATATATATTTTTTTTTTTTCATAAGCGCTTTGTTATTTTTGATGTCACACTGGACAGACGCACATACAAACATATATTTGTGACGTCACATTAACATGAAATTTAGACAAATACACAGATATAAACACATATATAAAAAGAAAAAAAAATGCAATTGTGTGCACACTAAAGAGAGATCTCTTCGTCCCGGCCGGGAGGAATGACACTTAAGTTGTGACATATTTTGAAGGACTCTTTTAAGGGAATCATTCCATATCTTCATCTCGGTCCTTTTGATTTTGTACCTTTTTTATTAATCTTGATTCCTCAACAACTTCATCTTGATCCTTTTGATTTGGTACCTGCTTTATTAATCTAGATGGTATCCATATTGGAGAGGATTCGTGCTTTGGAAAAACACAAACAGATCCTCTCCCCCAAATTAATACTAGATCTGGACCCTTCCATGTACCTGAAAGAACATCCTTCCAGTAAACCAAAGGTTTATGTTGTTGATGTGGGTTCCAATGTCTGTCTCCAGCAGAATAACCATCAGAGTCTAAAGTTAAAAAATTTAAAGTAAACAGGGCAACTGCCAATCTGTCCTTAGGATTTTTCCAGTTTCCTTCTTTCTGTTTTAACAACATAACTTTTAGTGTGCGGTTTGCTCTTTCAATAATGCCCTGACCCTGGGGATTGTATGGGATGCCTGTATTATGGGATATGTTGAATTTTGCACAAAACTGTTTGAAAGATGAGGATGTATATGCAGGGCCATTATCTGTTTTAAGCATTTCGGGGATGCCCAATGCAGCAAAAGCTTGTAAACAATGCGATGTAACATCTTTAACTTTTTCTCCAGAATGTAAGGAAGCAAAAATCATGCCTGAGCATGTATCTATGGTTACATGAATAAATCGCAATTTTCCAAAACTTGGCTCATGAGTAACATCCATCTGCCACAAATGATTGGGCATTAATCCTCTAGGGTTAACACCAAAATGAGGATTGGACAAATGTGTCATACAAGATTTATAATCTTTTACAACTGTTCTGGCTTGCTCTTTTGTGATTTTAAACCTACGTTGCAAGGTGGTGCTGTTGACGTGAAACTGGGAGTGAAATAAAGTAGCTTGTTGTAGCACTGAAGGTATAAATATAGTTTTTGTAACATCATCTGCCTTTTGCTTACCTTCATGGAGGGGACAAGGCAAGTTAGTATGTGCTCTAATATGGCCTACGAATAGAGGTTCTTTTCTTGCCCACAAAAGTTTTTGTATTTGATAAAACAATTTAAAGCTGGAGTATGAGGTGCTATTGGTCCTGCTAACTCTAATTTTGGGACGGCTTGTAAAATATAGTGGCTATCTGAAAAAATGTTTATGGGCTGGTCCCTAAAATTTTCCAGAGCTCTTACCACAGCTTCCAATTCCACTAGTTGAGCTGATTTGTGTGCAGTTATGTAAGTCATATTTTCTTTTGTAGTGACTACTGTAGCAGTACCATTTGAGGACCCATCTGTAAATACATTAAATGCCTTAGGAATAGGTTGATTTTTTATTACCTGTGGAAATATAATAGGATGATTAATACAAAAAGATAATATAGAAGACTTAGGAAGATGATTATCATAATTTGCAGAAGTAGAGCATTTAGCTATAGCCCAATCATTATCATTGAAGCATAAATATTCAATCTGTGATGATGAATAGGGAGTAATAATAGTAGCAGGGTGAATGCCAAATATTTTAGTAGAAGTCTTAAGTCCTTGAAGAATAAGTTTAGCCACCATGGAGGTATAAGACTCAATTATACTTTTAGGAGAGACGGGCAAATATATCCATAATAAAGGCCCTTGTTGCCAAAATACTCCTGTGGGTGTATATTGTGAAGAAATAATAATCAACATCAGCGGTTGAGTTAAATCAAATCTGTCACAATGAGCTCCTTTGATGGCTTTTTCTACTAACTTTAAAGCTTTCCTAGCATCAGGAGTCAATGTTCGCGGTGAAGATGGATCAGGGTCTCCGCGAAGGATGTCAAATAAAGGTTTTAGTTGGCCAGTAGTGAGATTTAGTGTAGGGCGAAGCCAATTAATGTCTCCCAGTAGTTTTTGGAAATCATTGAGGGTGGTCAAATGTTATTTATTTATTAAAATTTTGGGGGGTCTAACAAAAGTATCCATGATTTTAAATCCTAAATATAATATGGGAGATCTGGTTTGAACTTTTTTTCCTCTGCTATATATAATCCGTATTTTTTTAAATTTTCTACCACGTCACTGAATATATTAAATAAGATTTTTTGATTAGGGTGGGCCAGTAAAATATCATCCATGTAATGTAGACACATGAGGTTTGGATATTTATTTTTAATGGGTTGGATAGCCTTGTCCACATATATTTGGCATATGGTGGGGCTATTAGCCATTCCCTGTGGCAAAACCTTCCATTGATATCTCTGATCAGGGCCATCATTGTTAATAGAAGGAACTGAAAAAGCAAACCTGGGGGCATCCAGAGGATGTAGGGGAATAGAAAAGAAGCAATCCTTTATATCAAGACTAATAAGATGGAAATTTTTTGGAATAGCTACAGGATTCGGAAGTCCAGGTTGAGTAGGGCCCATGACTTGCATGGTTTTATTAATTTGTCTAAGATCATGTAATAATCGCCATTTTCCTGATTTTTTCTTGATCACAAATATGGGGGAATTCCAGGGAGAGGTGGAAGGTTCTATATGTCCTGCTTCTAATTGTTCCTGAACTAGTAGGTGGGCCGCTTGTAATTTCTCTTTAGATAGGGGCCACTGAGGGACCCACACTGGCTGATCAGAAAGCCATGGTATTTTCAAAATTATTTTCTCAGTGGCCTCGAAGAAAAATGTCTTTTTCCTATATGATAATGATTTCTTTTAGGGTTAAGCTTACCCTGTACTTTTTGATAATGATTTCTTTTAGGGTTAAGATTACCCTGCAGATTTTTACATTTAACACCTGCAGGTTTGGTTGCAAGGTATATTCCCATTTGTTGTAAAATATCTCTTCCCCTTAAAGTAACCGGTAGATTAGGTAAAATATAAGGTTGAAATGTTTCTTTATGCCCTTCATCATCCTCCCATTTTAAAATTACCGCACTTTTTTCTGGGAGGTTATTATATCCCAAGCCTCTTAAACTGGTTGAAGCTTTTTGCAGAGGCCAGTGTTTGGGCCATTGACCTTCGAAGAATCAGCTCCATTTCTATTCCTTGGATTCTTATTTTACACATAGGCCTCCTTGTACAGTCTCGAACCCAGCAAACCATGGGTCTCGAATCAGTGGAACAAAATCCTCTATTGTTCCTATTTAGAGGCATATTCATTTTAAATGAATTATGTAAATTAGGAAGGAGAAGCAGCTGAGCAATTCTATCTCCTTGTTTAACAGAACTTATACTTTGGGGTGAACTATGCATTATTTTTATTTCCCCTTTGTAGTCTGAGTTTATTACACCTGGGGTCACTTGCAAACCTAATAAGCTTTCAGGACTTTTCCTGAGAATACCGAGAATAAGTCCTACAGTCCCTGAGGGAAGAGGTCCCCTGACTCCTGTGGGAATCAGTTGAACCCCCATTTCAGGTGTTAACACTATTCGGGCGGTGGAACAGAGGTCTAATCCTGCATTTCCTCCTGTTCCTCTGGCGAGGGAGTGGATGGGTAGTAGGGATTGTGTTGGGGAAACATCTGAGTGGATGCTTGAGGGTACTCCTCCTCCAATGCCTCGTACATTTGTGGGCCCCGGGGCATTGGGCCCCGTGCCCATTTTTTGAATTCCTGAACAAAGGATTTCCATGGATGTCAAATTTTGAATAGCATTTATTGGCCCAATGATTTCCTTTCTTACACCTGGGGCAGCAACCTGGAGCATGGTATGAATTTGGTCTTATTTCTCTTTTGGGATTTTGCCTAGAATAGCCTGATTGATTATGATAATTTTGCCTAGACTATCCTGATTGATTATAATGTCTAGGTTGAGCCCTTGTGAAATTTTGAGGGGCAGCATCTCTCACAGCTGCTGCAATTACATTTCCTGTGACAAAGGCATCATTTATATCTTTACATAGTTGTATATATATATGGAAAGATCCTTTTTATTTTTCCATGGCCTGATGGCTTCTTGGCAATATTTATTAGCATTTTTGTATTCTAATTGAACAACTAATGGCATAACTTGATCAATGTCTCCAAAAACTCTACCTGCAGTTCTCAAAAGTAGATCAGCAAATTCAGCATATGGTTCATTAGGTCCCTGAATTACTTTGGACAAGCTACCTTGTAGATCCCCAGGTCCTTGTACAGTTTTCCACACCTTTAAGGCAGCTGCGTTTTTCTGAGCATATACTCCTGGGGTATAATATTTTTGAGCCTGTATGTCTGCGAATTGCCCTTCTCCTGTGAGCATTTCTATATTATGGTCTCTAAACCCTGCAGCTGCGTTTCTTTTAGCTGTTTCTATACAAAGTTCTTGAAATTGCGATCGGATCGCCAAACCAAGTATTGTTCCCCACTTAATGTTGCTTTACATAGACGTTTCCAGTCTGCGGGGCTTAAGCTAAAGGTGTTAAGGGACTCCAGTATACTCAACATGAAAGGAGCTTGGGGCCCATATGTCGTTACTCCTCTTTGAGATTTTTTATTGTTTTGAAATCTACTGACCTGTGGCCCCTCTGTCCATTTTCATATTCAAATAGTGGCAGTTCCCAATGTATCTGTGAGTTACCCTCAAGAGCGCATAAGCGCTCAGAAAGACTTTTTATTTCTATTTCTAGGGTATGCAAATGCCTAGTGATACCCTTCATATTTTCTGTAGTGGATTCCACCCATGGGGGAGTAGAGGACACAAGTTCCTCCACTTGACGATCCCTTATCTTGGTCTTCCTTAATTTCCTTTTGTTCATTTTCTCAGAATCACTTTTACTTAATTCCTCCTCACTGCTACTACTCTCATTGGTCCTAACTGACTCAGTAACATCCTGAGTCCCGGGATTCAATTGAGAGCATGTATCCTTGAACTATCTCTAATAAATCTTGAGTAGCTTTAGCAGCTCGGATCTTTGTCATTTTGGGACGCTTCTAATACTCTCCTTACTGGTCTTAGTTGACTCAGCGGAATCTACGCTTTCATGATCACCTTCACTGTTTTCTAAATCCTCCTCACTAATGACAGACTCATCTATATCAAAGAATTCATCAAGAGCCTTGTACACTTGGGTCTTAGTTATTTCGAACCCATTTTAACCGCTCTGACTAGAGACTCCTGCGGTTTCTCAGTTCTTACCTGACGTGCTGAATTCCCCGTACGGGCCACCAACTGTTGCCTCCGGAAAAGGATTTGCAGCCCGGAACGGCGGTGCCGCGGGAAGGAGCCTGGAGACAGGATGGAAATGAAAAAATTCTTTTATCTTTCTCTTTCTGTCTCTTGTAATTTCTAACACCACATTGTATCAGAAATAATGTTACTGCTTCCATCAGTTCTTATATTGCAAGAAGTAAAACCAAGAACTACTTAGTTTGCCTATATTGCTTTACCTATAATACAAAAGGGAATTGTCTTTAAATCCAAACTTAAGATTCCCAAGTTTGCCAATGTTCCTGATTTCCCTGAAAGTGATGATCTTTATTACCAGTAAGGATAAGACTCTGGGGCTGGGGTTGTGGCTCAGCGGTAGAGCCCTCGCCTAACACGTGCACGGCCCGGGTTTCATCCTCAGCACCACGTACAAATAAACGCATTGTGTACAACTAAAGCAAATAAATAATGACAATAATTAAAAAAAAAAAAAAAAAAGGATAAGACACTCTGTAAGTCACAGAGAAGGTACAGATGAGTTTCGTAAATGGATTTTTGGGGCATTATTTTCATACTGAACTTTTCATTTAATTGTGGACTTGCTGTAACTAATTGAATAAGATTTGCTTTCGAATGTGATAGTTCATACATATTTTGTTTATCTAATTTTATCCTAGTAGTAAGTGGGTTTGTATCTATGCAAATAACTAACTATATTATACCATGGAAAGTGAAGAAACTCAGCAAAGGTGTTTTGAGATTTGAATATTCAAACATTGTTCTGAATAGTTTCCCCAGCAAAATGTATTAATAATAAGCATTATTATTCTACACAAAAAAAATATCTCATGGAATAGCTTTCTTGAATTCTGAATGGTCAGGTAGAAGAAATTAACAAAACAAAAAATATTTCATTTCACTTTGCACAAATTTATTTTGCAAAAATAGGTTTAGATAGAGATTATAAAAAAAAATAAGAGAGCTGGGCGCAGTGGCACATGCCTGTAATCCCAGCTCTCTGGGAGGCTGAGGCAGGAGGATTGCGAGTTCAAAGCCAGCCTCAGCAATGGCGAGGCACTTAGCAACTCAGTGAGACCCTGTCTCTAAATAAAATACAAAAAAAGGTCTGGGGATGTGACCCAATGGTTGAGTGCCCCTGAGTTCAATCCCCGGTAACCACACACAAAAAAAAAAAAAAAAAAAAAAAAAAAAAGAAAAAAAAAGAAAAAGAAAAAGATGTATATTATGTTCCATATGGCCATCAGAAATTTAGAACTACAAACAATATCATCAATATTTTACTTTAAAATGTCCATTATTCTTCCCTGGTCAGTTTCATTTAATCCAAATTTAATTTTTGTCCCTCTAGAATTCAAAGCAGAACTCTGCATGCAAGAACTCAACAGCTCCTGGACCAAAGAATATTTTGAAAATCCTGATTTAATCCTCTTATATAGCTTGGTAAGTATCTTCTTATGGTGGCAACTTCAGTCTACACTGAGGTTCTTTTAAGTAATAACCTACTCCAGTATCAAGAGCTAGCCATATCTGATGATTCTTCACTGAGACTGTAATCCTTTTGATCTTTTCTCCAAAAATGTGATTTCTTTGTAGTTCATATATCCTGAACTTTTAGGATAATGGGGGGTGGGAGCAGGGACCACTTGCTAATTATATGACCGAATGGCCTTGGATAACTTCGTAAAAGTCACCAAAACCATGAGAACAAAGGTGACTGGAGCTACCTACTGGGGCAAAAATCACTTTTATTTTTTTCCAAAAGGATTAAGTTTACATTAAGTATGAGAACACATTATGAATACCAGGGTACTGGAAAACATCCAGCATCTTCAAGCTATTCATCAAAATTCTTATTATCTGTCCCACCAACTGAAAAGGGTACTAAAAACCTGGAGAAAAATATTTTTAAAGAGAAGTTTCTTCTAGCACATTTTGTGCAGCCATGCTTTACATATGAACACAAGAATACTTCAATCTATCCTTGCAGGATTTTACTATGAAATATGTTCATATTAATAATGATTTTACGGTGGCGCACGCCTGTAATCCCAGCATGAGGCAGGAGGATCATGAGTTCAAAGCCAGCCTCAGAGGAAACTTGAACTTGAGACCCTCTTTTATGTGACCCAGTGGTGAGTGTCCCTGAGCTCTTACTTGTACATATAGAGGAAACTGAACTTCTCTGCTCTTCCTATACTGCTAGTATCACAAAAAGAGTAGCTCTCTCTCCCAAGAGTGTTGATCTACTTAGCATACAGAGAATATACATGTTCTCTATCTCTAGTTACTTCCCTTTGGAAGATAAGCAAACAAATATTGCACCAGTGAGAGGGGATGTAAAAGACATCTAAGCATTTATTATTTTGAACATCATGAGTGAGTTTGGGAAAAGCATATGAAAAAGATTGAGGAGAAGATGTGGATCATTCTTTCAACATATTGGCAGAAGTAATAGGCAAATTTTTACAGTCTTGATTACAGATGCTGATTGATTTCTGATGGGGTTAGTTTTCAATAAACTCATTATAAATTGGAATATTACAATTCAACAATTCATTTACCACATTTAACCTACCAAACTTCCTAACAGCCTAAATGTGCTCAGAAGAGTTAAATTAGCCTACAGTGTGGCACAGTCATTTAACATAAAGCCCATTTTGTATTGAATGACTTATAATTTATTGTACACAGTACTAAAAGTGAAAAACAGAATGGTTGTATGGGTACATGTTTGCACCATCATAAAGCAAAAAAAAAAAAAAAAAAAAAAAAAAACCCTGTAGATTGAACCATTGTGAATTGGAGACTATTAAAATAGAAGTGAGAAATTTTATAACTTATTAACAAATAATTTATAGACACAATAAGTTAGAATCTCAGTTTTAAAGAACTCTGTTACCTTAGCAATTATTGAGAATAATATAGAATGCTTTTAAATAGATTATTAAACACTTCAAAATCCATTTTTAACAATCAGTCCTCTACTTGTTGATATTGAAGCTTTATTTGGCTAATGATTTAGATCTAGGATTACATAAACTTATACAAACATATGATTGGATGAAAAAGCTTTCAACTTTGGCTTTAAAATATTAACTTATCAGCATATAGGAAGGTAAATATAATTTGTTGAATTTTACACTTTAATTGGAGAGATCATTTATTCCTTAACTTAATTTAATAGTAGCCCAAGGTCTTAAAGTTAATTAATAATCTTTGAAACTACACTTAAATTGGTCATATAGAATAACACAAAGTTGATATTAAGTGTTTGTAAGAGATATAACCTTTTATAATTTTATTAAGGTAAGGTAAACGGAATGACTAAGTTCACATGATTTGTAACGCTGTCTCCAGTTTACAAGTTCTTTTAAAATATATCAATACCTATCATTCAATTTAGTTAAACTCACATATGTTTAGATTCTCATAATCTTAATAATTTCTGGAAGTAATAATAATGATCTTTCCCATAAATCCAGCAGAGAGAATTTAGCAAACTTCAATGATTAGAGTAGCAATAAAAAAAAAAAAAATCACTCCTAGGTTTTACATAAAATATACTTGCTGCAATAGATTGCAAATTTTGCCAAAAACTCTTATCCTGTTATGGTTTTGATATGTGGTGACCCCCAAAAGTTTATGTGTGAGAAAATGCAAGAAAGTTTAGAGATGAAATGATTGGATTATGAGAGCTTTAACCCAATTAATTAATTCTCTGATAGGGATTAACTGAGTGGTAACTGTAGGAATGTAGGGTGTGTGGCTGGCAGAGGTGGATTGATGGAGGTGTGCCCCTTTGGGTTTATATTTTGTTCATGAAGGGAGCTCTGTCTCTCTTTGCTTTCTGATGTGATGCCCTGGGCTACTTTCCTTTGACACACTTTTCCACCATGATGTCCTGCTTTACTTAGCTAGGGCCCTGAGGAATGGAGGTGGCTATCTATGGTCTGAGACCTATGAAACCATGAGCCCTAAAGTAAACTTGTTCTTGTCAGATCTTTTGGTCACAACAGCAAAAATGCTGGCTAAAACGTGCCCATTCTACATTATCCCCTTTTTATGTGACCTAGCAGCTCCATCCATTGAGAGGTAGGAGAATTTTCTGTACCTCTTGAATCTGGGATTAAGTACTTGGCCTGCTTTGGGCAAAGGAACAAATTAGAAATGACATTAGCAGAGGCTAAATGGGACTTGATCTTTTTTTTCTGATGTTGGGAATCTTGCAATCACTGAATGGGCCCATGATAACCTGCTAGTTGAAGAGACATGGGGCAAAGTCATTCCTGCAACTGACAGCCTGATTATGAATGAGGCTATCTGAAAACATCGAGTACCTGCCAAGCTGGCTCAGAGAAGAACCAACAATGCAACCCACAGAAGCATAGACAATAATAAAAATGTATTGCTTAAAGCAAACTGTTTAACACAACAAGAGTTAATACATAAAAACAGGTACTCAGAGTGGGACATTGCTATAGCTAAACCTAAAATATGTAGTGAAAAATACTAAAATATATAATATTGGCTTTGAATTCAGATAGTAGATGGAGGCTGAAAAAACAGTAAAGAAAATGCTAGTGAAGAAAATGTCAGTAAATTTCGGAAAAATGGCAAGCAAAATTATGTCACAGTAAAATATTTGGCAAGACTCTAATCTGCAGAAACTTTAAAGATAGAACATGTACCCAATGAGCTTGTGAAACTAAGGAGATTTTATGGTATGACACTGGAAATGCCAAAAAAAAAAAAAAAAAAAAAAAAAAAAAAGTCACAAATAATATGAGTAAAAAAGAAAGAAGCTAAAAATATGAATTGTTTTATTTGTAAAGGTTTTAGAAGAAATAAAAATAAGCCAGGATTTGCTGGATTGAAGAATTGTTTTTTAATTTTCAGTCTCCTAAACTGGTTTCTATTCACAAAATAGAAAATAGCCTTAGGGTAAATATGCAATTGAAGGTTTGGCTATAAGACCATTCTTTAAAACTTCTAAAAGTGCTAAGCTAGATGTAAGAATGCTCAGTAAAACAAATAGGTTCTGAATAATCTTAAGGGCATTCTTTTTTTCATAACAGCCTACCACATCTAAAGTATAGAGATGTCTGATTTTGAAAAAAATAATTAGATGTGAATTATAGTAGTAGAAAATTTTAGGGATTATATAGAATAGATATGAATCAGATTTATAGGCAATCCATGAAGCTTTTAAAGCAAATATACTAAATAATAAAAGCATACAGGCTCTATGAGAAAGGATTGTAATAGTTCAAAAAGAGAAAGATTTCTGAGTTCCCAACATTCTGTAGGCAGAAATAAGACTGAGAATCCTGAATATTTTTAGGTAAAAGTGTTGGAGTCCAGGCAGAAGCTGCGCCTCCAGGAAGAAGGCCACACCTCCCCAGGTGCTTTGTGACCAGCAGGTTCCCTGGCCACTACCCTCCTGACCTCTGGTAGCCTATAAGGCAAGGACTCACTCCAGGGGGGCTCTCTGACCCCCCACTCTATTTAAGCCACCCCCGGACTGAAATCACTCTCTGTTCGTGCTTGTTCCTGTCCTTGTCCTCCCTTCCCTTTCCCTTGTCCTTTTGTCCCCTACCACGCCATGTGGTACCCCAAATAAAACCATCCCTTTCTACCATGGCGTTCCGGAGTAACTTCTTGTCCTAATAAATTCTAACATTTTGGCGCCCACACGCGGGGCACGTCAGAATTCAGAGGACAATAAGCTACCTCCGTGGACAACCCTTACACCCATCCCCCAACCGCCGTTGACCTTCCATCGCCAAGTCGCCAAATGGGTAAGCCCCTTCCATTTTAAGAGCTCTAAACCCGAGGGGCCACACACGGTGGAAGCTGACCGTTGAACGTCCGGCAGCCCCACCCGCTGGCTCACGAGGGGAGGATCGCACCCCACCTAAACCTTCAAGGTTGAAAGTGGACCTCATAGAGCTCTCTCCACCTCCCTTTCCAGTTAAATTTCCGATTACCCGGTCAGTTTAGGTCCCGGCTGCACGTCTGCGGCCTACCCCCCCCACACACACACACTTCTGCCGCCAAAGCCGCGGCTACAACACTTTCCCAGCCTGGTCCCGATGCTAGCCTCCTCAGATCTTCTTAGCCTAGCGTCCCTACACGCGCAGGCCAGACCCCCACTCCGCGGCTCACAATATGGGCACGCTTCTCTCGTCAGTACCCCAAACCGAAACCGAAACCCCTTCGTCCCTTCTAGAAGAATTAAGACAGCCTATATCAATTGAGTGTAACTTAATTACTTTATTTTCTACCCTGATGGTAATTTTACTCTTCAGCTTAGCAGTCAGTCGCTATTGGTCATGGCTCTTTTCATCCCACTCGCGCCCAACTGACTGCCCGCTACAGCTTCTCCTAGATAATTTGATCAATCTAGGCCTGAGTTCTGAAATAAAACCACAAAAATTAGTTACACTATGCACTCGCGATTGGCCAAAATATCCTTTGACAGATCGATGGCCTTGCATGGGTTCAGTGGACCCAGATGCTTTACAACAGCTGTTTGATTTCTGCCGGCAATCGAGACGGTGGGAGGAGTTACCTTACGCTGACGCGTTTCTGCTCCTCAGTCGAAACCCCTCCCTCAATGCTCGCGCCGGCAATGCTTCAGCCCTCCTCCCATGCCGACCCAAGGAGCCATCCCCAGATGACCCGGACTTCGACCCAGGGTTAGAGATTCGGCCGCCTCCTTACCACCAACCTAAAAACCCCATTACACCCTCCGCGCCGCCTCTCATAGATCCACCATCTTCTTCCGCCCCGACCCTCTCCATCCGAGACCCTACTCCGCCCTCGGCTCCGCCCCTCATAGATCCGCCATCTTCTTCCGCCCCGACCATGCCTTTAGACCCTCCTCTTCCGTCTCCTCCTCCTACGTCATCCCCTGCGACGGATTCACCCCCTCCCCTCGCGAATTCCGCGCCGACTATACTTCCTGATTCCTCCGCCGCTCCTGCAACTTTTCCCAGTGCAGTTTCAGAGCCAATTCCAAACCCACAGGCTATCACGCCGTCTAATCCCAACTTCAGTCCCCGTATCACCCGTTCAAAAAAACAGACAGAACAGATGACACAGACCATAGCGCCTTTGCGGGAGGTAGCAGGGGCAGAGGGAGTAATTAAAGTTCATGTCCCGTTTTCAATGACAGACTTATCGCAGGTTGAAAAACGGCTGGGTTCTTATACGACAGATCCCACAACATACTTAAAGGAATTCCAATGGGTCACTCAAACATATGACCTTACATTTAATGATGCATATGTCATTTTAGCAAATACCTTACTCCCAGAAGAACGCAGACGAGTCTGGGAACAGGCACGAGGCTATGCAGATGAGAATAATAGAACTAATCCAGACTTTCCCATTGGTCCCGAAGTAGTGCCCGAGGGAAAACCGAATTGGGACTATAATTCGTCAAGGGGCATAACCTTAAGGGACCAGTTTATCACGTGCATAGTTGCGGGCCTTAGGCGAGCAGCTCAAAAACCTGTCAATTTTGATAAGCTACGGGAAATTTTTCAAAAAAGGGAAGAAACTCCCTCTGAGTTTCTTGATCGGCTCACGAAAACCCTCCAACGTTTTACAAATTTAGATCCAGAATCTCAAGGAGGGCGTCAAGTCCTTATGACTTATTTCATATCCCAGAGTTACCCCGACATAAGGGCTAAGTTAAAGAAGCTAGAACAGGGGCCTGCAACTCCTCAGACTGAGATTTTGGCTACAGCCTTTAAGGCATTTCATAATAGAGAAGAAGAGATGGAACGTCGCAAGTTTCAGAAGCATGACCTTCAAATGCTGGCTCAGGCCCTTCGGAGCTCTGATGCTCAGGCCTCGAGAACAGGGGCTCATAAGTCCATACAAGGGGAACCCCCAGGGCCTTGCTACAGGTGCGGGAAGGAAGGACATTGGGCAAGAGCCTGCCCTAATCCCAGGGTCCCTAAACGTCCATGCCCTAAATGTTCCGAGATGGGACACTGGGGTGTTGACTGCCCCAATCCCCGCAGGGGGGCTGGACCAGACACAAACCCCAACTTGCTGGCACTGGCTACAGAGGACTGACGGGGCCCAGGGACTCCTTTCCCGACCATTGACATCGCCATACAAGAGCCCAGGGTTACCCTCCTTGTTGATGGCCGCCCCATAAACTTCCTGCTAGACACAGGAGCCACTTCCTCAGTCTTGAAGGAGTTCTGGGGCCCCACTACTATAGCACCATCCCCTATTGTCGGGGTAGAGGGAAATGCTATTTGCCCCCGCAAGACTCCTATGCTGTCTTGCTGGCTTCATCACCACCTATTCACCCATCAATTCTTAGTAATACCTCAATGTCCTGTGCCTCTACTGGGCCGAGACATAATGGCCAAATTTGAGGCCTCAATTACATTCTCTAATCTGCCTAGTTTAGCCGTGCTCCCTAATTCGTCTCACTCCATCTCCACCTCTGTCTTTCTCCTTACAGTGTTAGAGGCCACTAATGCCTCTGAGGAAACCTCCCAACCCCCTACCGATACAAATCCCCAGCCCTCGACTGATACAGACACCTCCCAGTACCCTGCCCCTACTGACCTGGTAGACCCTAAAGTCTGGGATACTCAGACTCCCTCCCTTGCTCAGTGCGACCCCATAAGAATACTCCTTAAAGATCCTCGGTGTTTCCCTAACAGAGCCCAATATCCACTTCCAGCCACCAGCCTTAGAGGTCTCCAACCCATTATTTCAGACCTTTTGCGAAAACGTTTCCTCAGACCCACCCATTCCCCTTACAATACTCCTATTTTGGCAATTCAGAAGCCCAATGGCACATATCGGTTGGTCCAAGATCTTCGTCTCATCAACGAGGCTGTCAGGCCTATACACCCCGTAGTCCCAAATCCTTATACTATTCTTTCCCTAATTCCTTCTACATCTACCTATTTTTCAGTTATTGACCTTAAAGATGCGTTTTTCACGGTCCCTTTAGCCCAGGAGTCACAAGACCTCTTCGCCTTCACCTGGACTGACCCTGACACGCAACGGTCTCAACAACTGACTTGGACAGTCCTTCCTCAAGGTTTTCGAGACAGCCCTCACATCTTTGGACAGACACTGGCTGCTGACCTCAAAGACCTTAAATTCTCTGACTCCACTCTCCTACAGTACGTAGATGATCTTCTCCTTTGCAGCCCCTCCTTTTTCACAGCTCGTGAAGACTCTTTCACTCTTTTAAACTTTCTCTCCTCTCGTGGGTATCGTGTTTCCCCATCTAAAGTGCAACTTGCTCAGACCCAGGTAATTTACCTAGGAGTTCAGATTTCCCATCAGTCAAAGGCCATTACTATAGACAGAAAGGCTCTCATCAAAGAGCTCCCGTGTCCCAAGACTAAGGAAGAGATTCTTTCCTTCCTAGGCCTAGCGGGATATTTTCGTGCCTGGATACCCAATTTTTCTCTTTATGCAAAGCCCCTATATGAGGCAGCTAAAGAGATAGAGGAAAAGTTCCTCCCCAAAAACATTCAGGCTGAGTTTAAACATCTACAGCGGGCACTGTCACAGGCCCCAGCCCTTCATCTCCCAGACCTTCTCCAGCCATTCACCCTTTATGTCCATGAAATGAAGGGCTTAGCTCTCGGTGTTCTAGGACAATTCAAGGGCCCCACCTTTGCCCCAGTTGCCTATCTCTCTAAACAACTTGACCCCACTGTTCGCGGATGGGCGCCCCCTGTCTACGGGCTCTGGCTGCTACTTACCTACTCCTACAGGAATCAAAAAAGCTGACCTTTGGTGCTCATATCACTATTGCCTCTCCTCACCATTTAAAAGATTTACTAACCTATAAGAGCCTTCAAACTCTCCCACCCTGTCGTGTTCTCTCTCTCCTTGTTTCCTTTCTAAACGACTCTTCAATCTCTTTCCAACCCTGTTCCTCTTTACACCCAGCTTCCCTCCTCCCAGTCTCCTCAAAACCCCCAGAGCATGATTGTATAGAGATGCTTGAGGCCCTAATCCCTCACCCCTCACACATCCAAGAGGGACCACTTCCTGACTCTTCCCTAATTTGGTTCACAGATGGCAGCTCTTTCTTTAAGGATGGGCAACGTTTTGCCGGTTACGCTGTAGTCTCCCTATCAGAGGTCATTGAGGCAGCCCCCCTCCCTTCCAACACTACGAATCAACAGGCTGAACTAACAGCTGTTAGTCGTGCCTTTGAATTAGCAGCTGACCAAAACCTCACCCTTTACACAGACTCAAAATATGTTTACCATATTTTGCTTTCCCATTCAGCAATTTGGAAGGAACGAGGGCTCCTGACCACAAAAGGGTCTACAGTTACTAATTCTAAATTAATATCAAAACTTTTACAAGCCTCTCTTCTGCCCAAATTAATAGGAATTTCCCATTGTCCTTCACACCAAAGTGGAGACTCTCCCATAGTTCAGGGAAACACGAAGGCTGATAGGGAAGCAAGGAAAGCAGCACTATCTTCTCCTTCTCTCCTAGCTCCAGTCCAATCCACTACTCAAACCTCCACGTCTCCTTCAGTACAGTCAATCCTCTCCTATCTCCATTCTCTATTCCATCCTAACCCCCAGGCCCTCAAAACTTTTGCTACCTCTTTCCTCACCCTGACTCCAGAGGACACACAGTTTCTCCATCAACTCACCTCCACGTGCACAGCATGTCAGCGCACTAACCCATATACCCCCCTTAAACCAGGAACATTTCCTTCTCACCAAGCTCGAGGTCAACTTCCAGGAGCCGATTGGCAGATAGACTTCACCAACATGCCAACTGTCCGGAGACATAAATATCTCCTGGTCTTGGTAGACACCTTCTCTGGATGGGTGGAGGCCTTCCCTACTTCCAACAAAAGGGCCTCCACAGTAGCTTCTATTCTAGTCTCAGAAATTCTTCCTCGCTTTGGGTTGCCCATGTCCATCCAGTCTGACAACGGGCCTGAATTTGTCTCTTCTGTTACCCAAAGTGTTTCTACTTCTCTCAACATTCCTTGGCGCTTTCACATCCCATATCACCCCAAGTCTTCAGGAAAGGTAGAGAGGACCAACAGAACTCTTAAAAATATTCTGATTAAACTCTCCCTAGAACTTCGCTTAGACTGGGTCAAATTACTTCCCCTTGCGCTCTTCAGGCTTCGAGTCCTCCCAAAGAAACCTTCCTTATTATCCCCTTTTGAGGTTATGTTTGGGCGACCAGTTCTTCCACCTGGAGTTTCCCCAACTCAGGGACCCTTACCCAAAGATCTCTCTTCTCCTCTCTTATCCTTCATCAGACATCAGATATGGACATGCCAAGATTTCATTCTACCTGACCCAGGTAGACTCACTGCTTCATTCCCATTAACACCCGGTTCTTGGGTATATTTCTCCCCTCCACAAGACACAAAATCGGTCTCCCTTGTCCCAAAGTGGACAGGCCCCTTCCAGGTTGTGCTGTGCACACCCACAGCTGCTAAGCTTCGTGAAACCTCAGGAAATTTAACTTCTTGGATTCATATTTCCAGACTAAAACCAGCTGCTCAACCAACTGAAGATCCACAAAAAGAAGACAAACAACTACCTCAATATACTTGCTCTTCCAGTCCCACTGATCCCTTAAAAATTCGTTTCTCTCGTGTCCCCAATACCAACTCAAAATAATCTTCTCTGTTTTTTCTTGTTTTAAACCTCTAACCAGTTTTTCTCAGGGACAATCAACTGTTAAAAAAATCAACGGATGACTTTCCAACCAGAGAGCCCTGCTGAGTCCTGCCCTTATGCTGCCACCTGATGCTCATTGTGATGTGTTTCGCACTCTCCATTGGCCTCTTCACCGTAAGTCCCACCTGGTGGAACACAGGCCTATGGAAAATAATCCATCTCACCTTCTTTCCCTTTGTTGCTTCCATAATAGTGTTACCTGCAAACTCGCAAGACCCACAATTTCTACATGTTCTCCGGCTGACTTCCTCAGTGACTTTCTGCAGAAGCCTGGTTTGACACCCTCACCGACATATGGCTTCAAAGAAACTTCATCCATCCCATACCTGGACAGATTCATCTTTTCCACGCCTATCTCCTGGAAATTTTTTCCACCCTCCAGCTGGACCTGCCTGCCCACATCTCCCCCCTCAAAACTACCCCACGTCGCCCCACTTCAGCTCTGAAGCAGCCAGATTGAAACACGACGCCCCGCTTCCTAAGAAATCAAAAAGGGGGGAATGTTGGAGTCCAGGCAGAAGCTGCGCCTCCAGGAAGAAGGCCACACCTCCCCAGGTGCTTTGTGACCAGCAGGTTCCCTGGCCACTACCTCCTGACCTCTGGTAGCCTATAAGGCAAGGACTCACTCCAGGGGGGCTCTCTGACCCCCCACTCTATTTAAGCCACCCCCGGACTGAAATCACTCTCTGTTCGTGCTTGTTCCTGTCCTTGTCCTCCCTTCCCTTTCCCTTGTCCTTTTGTCCCCTACCACGCCATGTGGTACCCCAAATAAAACCATCCCTTTCTACCATGGCGTTCCGGAGTAACTTCTTGTCCTAATAAATTCTAACAAAAAGAATTTAAAATCCTATTAAAAAATCCTATAGGTAGTGCCAAGAATCTCAAAGGAAAATAAACAAGTAGATTATTCTTAAAGAATGAATATGGATACTACTACAGGAACATTCACAGACCCAGAGTAGAGGATCTTTCAACATGTGCCTGGATGAATTTCAGAATTGATTAGATCAAATAGTTCTATGTGCCTCCTATTCCTGTCCTTTCTGATTAGAAGTATCTATTGCAATTATCTTGATACCATTTCATCCTGTGTATTAGGTAGGTTGACACTAGTTGACTTACATTTTTAGTCCATAGGCCTCTGCATGAAAAGAAGCTGCATTCAATGAATCATCCTATCTCTTGTAGAAACATCACCCAGAACCTGGACTTCGAGTTAGATTTCACAATTGAATAAGTCTTTTGGAATCCTGGAAGAAGTAAGCACATTTTCCATATAGGAGGAATACTCTGTAGTCAAAAAGGCAGTTGCAAATTGCAAAAAATTGAAATTACTTGTGCATGCTCTTATTTGCTGTATTTGGAATTCTGCTTGTGAACAAGCCTAGGCTATCCTGCTGAATGATTGTAGCCAAATCATCTCCATTATGTAATGTGACATTCAGGCAACTGCCTGAGGCTATCTTAGACTGTCTATCTTCAGCCTTGACAGGCTACACAAAAGGAACTGCTCAGACAATCTACAAAATCGTATGAAATAATAACCTGTTGCTTGAAGCTACTAACTGTTAGGGTGATTTGTGACGCCTCAGAAGCTAATATATTGTGTTCCTCATTATGATAAGAATAAAGAGAAGATGGTGTATGTAGTTCCTTTAAACCAAACCAATCTAATTTATTGAAAGATTTACCTTCATTAAGAGGAGTGTTATACAAATGAAGATCACTTGCAACTCTTATGTTTATTTACCAAATATTGGATAATCTAAAGACATTTTCTCTAATCCATTGAATGCCTGTTACTAACCAAATGAACATTTCAAAATATGATTTCATGTTTTATGATCAATATATTATTATAGATTTTTTTCCTGAATATGCAGAGAAGGATCCTTTTGTTATAAAAAAACAAATTTAAGGCATAATATTTTCTCACTTATTTCCATTACATTTGATAGAAATAAATTATATAATCTATTCAGTTATTCATGGAAAGAAAACTGTATAATGTAGTTTTCTTTCAGAGGAAGGCAAAGGTGAAACAATTTATTTTTGGGGGGAAAATATCTAATACTCATACAATGAAATAATTTTATCAAACTTATAGTCCAACCTGGAACCTTTTGTGCTGCCTTTTCTCTCCAAACTATATCATTATCTCTGGCATTAAAATTTGGGTATTTAGATTTATTTTAACTTTATAACCTAGAAAAATATGCACAAGGGGTTATGGTTAAAATGGTTTTCATCTAATTTTTTCCCCAGAAAAAGAGAGAGAAAGTTTACTAAAAGACGTTTTACAGGTTTCCTTGGTAGTAATTAACTGAATATCATTGAGTTTCACACAGGTAACAGGTCATTCCCATTCCTTTGACCTCCTTATATTAATAAACTCTGACTTCTGCAACAAAAGATTGACATCAAAGCAGGTGCCTTCACTTTCTAAGCCATGCCAAACCTGGTTCTATTTCCTTAATTATTTCCAAGTCTTTCTAACATTTTAGGAATAGGTCTTTATGTTTTAAATAGATACCCCTAGATTGCATGGAAATGCAATACCCACGATCTTCAAAATTTTAAGAATACTTAAAAAAAAAATGTCATGAAGTCCAAAGCTGAGTCCTTTCCTTCTGTGATGATGAAAAAGAAGTATAGCAAGGTACTTTTCACCATATACAGAAAAGTCTGCACGTAGAAAGGTCTATATATACAGAGAAGTCATAGCATTTAACAACTTTAGATGGATTGATATAAGAAGAGACAGAAAGGTTGAAACCAAGCATGACTTCCATGTTCTTGACTTTAGTAACTTAGAGGAAATTTTCAGTTGTTATTCATGGAAAGAAAATATAGGAAGAAGAGAAAGAGTTAAGGGAAGAACATTAAGAGTCAGTTTGGGACATGTTATATTTCTGATGCTTGTTATACATCCAAATAGAAACATCAAGTAGGGAAATGTATATATGAGTCTGGACCTCAGAAGCACAAGGTTGGATGTATAAATTTGTGAGACTTTATAATACTAAGGGAATAGATAAGAAGATCACTCAGGGATAGTTTAAGAAGATGCCATGATGAGGTTTCAAACTAAGCCCTCAGAAATGATTTGACATAAACTCACACAAGTACAAGAACTTAGATGATTCTACATTTGTGTTTATGACAGTGACTTACTCAAAGGAATTTCAAGAGAGAAGGAATATACGACATAGGATCAGTCAATGATGACATGTTTATCACAATAGTATAAAACCAGGAATGGTCTCCTTAAGTTGAAAAATAATTAAGAAAATCATAAACATTTTATGATACACTGCAATTCAGGGTGTAAAATATCCCATTGTGGAAGAATTTATTTTTGGTATGGGAAACTGGATAACATAGACGATGGAAGTAGACTCTTCAAGTGTAATAAATTACTATTTAAAAATAAATATATATTAAACAGAATGGAAGTACACATCAGAACATCGAGTGCTTATTCCTTGATGGTGAGACAATAAATATATCTTTGCTTTCCTCCCCTCCATTCTGTGGTAAGTCTTTATTATACTGAGGACAATCACACTTGGAAAAAGTGCTATCTAAAGAGTTAAAATGGAAAAATACAGGTTCAGCATTACTAATCTGAAAATCCAAACTCTGAAATCCTTCAAAATTCAAAACATTTTTTAGTGCTGACGTGGTGCCACAAGTGAAAAATTATTTTACAAAACTTTATTTCGTGCACAAAATTATTAAGTATTTTGCATAAAATGATCATCAGCCTCTGTGGATAGGTGTATATGAAATGCAAATAAATTTCATGGTAATATCAATATAATACCAAGCATTTTAGATGGGACTACTTACTCTATAATAATAATAATAATAATAACAAGAACAACATGCTTAATAATTATAATGAAGTACATATGGGAGGAACTTTCTGTTAAAAATAGCATTATAAGTTGTTGAGTGCCTACATCCTGCTGTGCATTATACTATGCTTAATCCTTTATGTGATTTGCCTAAAGATCATATGAGATTATTATTATTACTTTTTAACAGCTGAAAACATCAAAACAGATAAGTTAAATAACTTGACAAATATCACACAATTACTAAATAGGAGAGATGACATTTGCTTACAAGTTGGTCTGATCCCAGAAAGAGCTCTCCTCAGCATCTGGGACACAAATTTAGATGGAGTGTAAGTCACCCACCTCCTGAAGATTTCCTCAGCAGCCCAGGGAGGTAGAGATTATCCATTCGTCTTTACTTCTCCAATAAAACCATCTACACAAATATGCATCCACATAGAAGTGATGACAACTACTCAGTACCACACCACTATTTAATTGTAAGCTTCTTTTTTACCTTCATCATAATTATTTTTCATATGCAAAAATATATTCATGGGTATGGACCAACACAAGATGACACAGGTTTTGAAGAAATGAAAGCACAGAGATGACCTCAAAGATCATCTGATCTAACACCTTCCTTTTACAAAATAGAATGTTCAGCCCAAAGTAAAATGTCTGGCCGACATTGTCACCAGAAATAGAAATGAAGACTCCACCATCCCTGTCTGGGACGCTAGCTATTTTCAGTGTGATTTGAGATTTCCTCATTACAGGATCTTTCAGTAAGAATGCCCATGTGTAATCTGCCTTTTTCAGTCTCATTCTTGTATGAGTAACAGTGGGGTTTTCCAGAAGCCACATTGTGTGTGACTTCACAACAGACTGAAGGCACAAGCAGACACAAGAATACAGCCATACAGTTCAGGTGGCCAATGAGCAGATTCACAGAAATGTAGAACAATGCTACTCTTCTTACTATATCTTTTGTTTTGGAAAAAATATATTTTTCATGAAAAAGTATTGCATATGTTGAAATACAATATGTTTATTGTTTTTATTTTAATAAATGAATAAATAAACATTTCAAAATTTTCTTGGTTTTAATTTCTAATAAGGTAAATATTGATAGGTATAATCAACATGAATGTAATTTGGGGTGCTTTTACAATTTTTAAAGATGTAAATCAGTCTTAAGGTCAAAAGCTTGACATTTGCTATATTAAAAATATTTATTTAAAATATTCAAAAACTCTGTGCCTATTAGAAAAACAGTGCCAATAATTATTGCACTTATAATATTTCAAACTATGTATTCTAAGACTTTTTCTTTAATATTTTTGCATTGGTGATCAAGACTCTCTTGCTGGAATTCATCTGTCTGCATATCATATATTTCAATGTTCAATCATGCTTTCATACGATTAAATTCAATTGCACATAAATGTATTCTTTTCCTATTTTCGTATGTAATATTTCAGCATAAAAAACAATTTTATAATCTAAGATAACTTATCTTTATTACTAATTTAAATCATATTTCTTGAAGTTAAAGAAGCATATTGTTTCAAGAAAATTACATGTGTTCCCTTGATGTTATGGCACACTAAAATATATGCTAATATTGCAGTGAGAATCGTTATTGGGTCTCTCTATATAGTACTGAAGGGGAAAACAATTAAAACAGCTTTAGAGTATCAATAATTTATGAGGGAAAAGTCTGTTCCTACTAGACTACGTCTTAAAAAAATCCAAGTGAGACAAGAGGGAGCTTACTGAATTTTTCCCAGGAGAGCCGCTTTCTCTGTACTTTATGAGGGAGTTCATTTCAAGCAGCCCTTGGGCTTCTGAAGTAGCTGTATATCTCTTTATTCTTCATCCACCTACTCCAGCAACTTAGAAATAGAAATATAGCTTTCACAAGAAGTCACTGGTCAAAAACAAACAAACAAACAACAACCCAAAAAAAAAAAAAAAAAAAAAAAAAAAAACAGACAGACAAACTCCTAGTGAATACCTTCTGGTACTACTAATGAGCCAGCGTAGCACCTAGCACATTTCCCTCCATACAGAAAGATCCAATAGACAGCCATTTGGACTTTTCATCCCACCTACATTTGAGATATTTCATCCCTCCAGCCCTGCTTCTTAGCTCTTCCACTAGCTTGAAACCTGGGGTTTCCTAAATGATTACTAGGCCTGCTGCCATATTCGATTTTTAATAGGACTCTCTAAAGTGAACTATAATTTGAAAATACGTAATCAAGAACACTGTGGGATTCTCAGCTTTAGGCAATATGTTTGGTCGGGTAGAAGAAAGCTCTGGCAGACAGCAAACCCAGATCCTTGCACCAGCTGTGCCCCCGACTTGTTCTATAATTTCCATCAAGTCACTCTTGCAGCCCTTGTCTGTCTGTTTCACTGGTGGAATCTACAGCAGTCCTGGCTGCCTGACTCCTTAACAACGATCATGTGAGGATTAATGAGATGAAGGCTGTAGAGATATGTTTTCCCCTTGAGAAAAGACACTCTGAAAATAAAGGTATTAGAGAAAAGCTCTGGCTATGGCTTTCAAGAACTCAGATTCCCAAGTCTCATGTTGTATGCATGTTTCCTAGCAATTAGGTCATTATTGCTTTTTCTCTTGTAATGAAAACAATACCACTTAAAAATAAAAAGCCCTCCTTTTGAAATTGAACGAAGAAATTAAACTTTTCTTTCGTTTCTTTCATGTGTGATGCAGTTTTTTAGTATAAGCATTTTGCATTATTGCATGAATTGGCAGCTGTAGTCTCAAATATACTCCCATCTGCTGACTGGACCTCACTTTTACATGCTCAATTGCACATTGTTTAATTGCCCATCTCTGCCAGTAGCATAAATATATTATACATTTATGAGTTTCTGTGTATGTATTTGTATGCACATATAAACATGTATTGACCTCACTTTTATTGAGTTCTTCGGCTGAGAATTTTAAAAAACATGATCTTGTCTATGCATTTTAACAGAAATAGACCCCCTCGGGGTTTCTGTTTAAAACCATGCCCACAGGCATAGACTGAGGGGCATGCCTGCTATGATTTCACCTTCACATACTTCAAAAGAATGTGTGCATGCTTATGTTTGGGGAATGGATGATATAAGGAGAAGAGGGTTAGGAAGCAAATCCTTTGTGAATGTAAAATATTCCCTATGTATTCCTCAGCATCTAAATATCCAAATTCAATGCTTTTGTATGATTCGTTAATTTAAAATGCTGATTTCAACTGTATTTTATCACTGCCTATTTACTTTGAGAGTATCTAATCATCAAATACCCTAGAAACACTTTCTGTTATGCATCAATCTCTAAAAATGAAAAAAAAAAAAGATAACTTGCATTTTAACTCTAAAGTTAAACAAAGCTTTGAAGAAATTGCAAAGTATTGAAAAATGGGATTGAGCATGAAAATTCCTTCTAAATAAACCAAAAAATTGCTTTCTGTGATGGTTGGTGACGAGGAAACCTGCTGGCTGTGTGGTACTCAAGAGAGATTCCAACAGCTTCTCCTGAGTTGGGGAGATACTTGCTTCACTAGAGTTCACAAGCTCACAAGCTCGTCATATAGTAAAATATCCTAAATAAGCTTCACTGTGAAGTAAAATCTTTATACTTGATGTCTGGTGCTTTACAACATGGAGAACTACTTGTCTGAAGACTGTCAGTTTTGAAATCTAAAGTAATGCATTATCCCGCAGGGCCTCGTCCATGCCGGCTAAAACAGATGTAGTATGTTTGTTGCTGGAGTAGGCACTGCTAGGGAAAAATATCTCTTTTCCCTTTCTCATTTAAGGATTGAAGGTTAAGAAAAATAATACTTGCTTTTGGATTGATATTTCTGTTATGTTTTAATATTAAATGAGTGTACATGACTTCTTCCTAAGTGCCTGAAAATAAGAGTATTAATACAGGAACACGATTACAATCCAAAGTATGGATTAGCACTTTCTTCTGTTGCAAAGTGACATTATATTTTAATAAACAGTTATAATGGAAACTTAACAAAATTAAGAAATGTCTGAATTAGCTATACAAGGTGAGATTCAGCTTACCACAAATGTTCTAGCCAGAAAGTAAATGCTACACATCAAAGTAACTATGAAGTTCACATTCATTCAGACCATGAAGTGAATTCTATTCCTTAATGTTCCAAAGCTTTTAGAGTTCTTTTTTTAAATACACTTAAAAATGGAATAATGGTGACATCATTTATATAAATTTATGTTTCAAAAAGAGAAACAAGAGATAAGTTTACACAAGTTGAATAACACATAAATTAAGTCTTCAGATCAAATCAGGACTAAATTATATATATTTAGACGGAGTTTAAATTCTTTTTTAAAATTTTATGCTAATTTCACTAATAGAGCATCTTGGGTCCAGAAGATGACAAATTTTAAAACTAATTTCCCTTTCTTGTAGGAAAAACTTTCAGTAACTCATTTTACACATAAAAGCTTCTAAATTTTGTGATCTTCTGTTTCTTGCCACAGTGATGGATATAAATCAGCCCTTGGAGGGAGGCATTCTGGTGGAAATAATGCAAGAGTGTCAAGAAAATAATGTGATTTATCTCAAAGGAAATGAAAACCAGGGATATTCTATTCTAGAAACCTAAAAGGAAAACGAGTCATAGTCTCCCAGGGTTTACACTAGGCCATAGTAGTTATACAGGCAACGCTGAAAGTTAGCAGTCCCAGAAACACCATGTAATCTCTTACTAGATAATGTGTTCCAGTAAAATGAATGGTAGCCTTGGAATGAAGTTTTTCTTTTCTTTTGTTATATATATATTTTTAAGTTTCAAAGATGAATACTTTTTCTCTGCTGCTTTCTTTATTTTAAAAGAAAAACTTCAATTTGCTAAATGGGTTCCACATTTTTCTCCCATAAGATATTTTCTAGTATAATATATACTTCTGATGAAGTTGACACTTGCTGTGGAAAAAGAAGACAATGTCTTAGATTTTAAAAATAAGAATTATCAAGAAAAGAGAGACACATCCCATAGTCAGTTTATAAGGCTTTCCACATCTTACTTTGGTTTTAACGGGTAAATTTTATAATACAAGAGTATATCTTGGGACCATCTCACTAAATTAACTTGAGATCTACGGGAGTAGGGGCCTTGGAGCCTTCAGAAAATAGAGAAGAAGGTAAATTTTGTAAACATGAGCTATTAAAGATAGAGCAGACAATTTTACAAGGGTCACAGCGTTAGCCCAGTAAAAGATAAAGTGATGGAATTTAAGAGTTGCATCCAATGATGTCCTATAATGGTGAGGTTAATTTATGAAAAGCTATTGCATAAGTTGAAGTGCTTTAAATATGTTATATATCAAACACCATGTTCCAGAAGTTGTTGGTGCCTTTTCTGGACACCTAGGAATTTCTTGGCTGCAGATGCTGCTGTTGAGAGCTTGGGTAATTGGTGCCATTTTCCTTCAACCTTGGCATCCAGGAGATCGTTGCAGAAATACAACGCCTGCCTTTCTTGCCAAAAGGGTGGAACAGACCTTGTGGTGCAGTTTCTGTTCCAGATGTTCCCACAGTAACACACTGGAGCTGCACTTTGTCTAAGCCACACCAGTGCTTAATTTCTTTCCCTTTCCTTCTCCTGTTTTCCTTACTGCCTTATACAGTTTTCCTAGGAACATGTTTATGAAAAGTATTTGCATAAGAATTCCCATTATAGGAAGTGCTTCCAGGTCACCCACTCTAAGATACATAATAGCAAAATTGACAAAATTCTCTGTGTTCCAAATAAAAGAGCTCTCTAACTTCATAGTCCAAAGCAGCTCAACCATACATTACAGTTTTAGAGCTAGAAATGACAATAAAAATTTGTAATTGATTAAAAAAACTAAGTCCCTGAAATGACTTGTACAAGGCAATTCACCAATTTAGTAACTAACACCCTGATAACTTAAATTTTAATCTAGTATTCATTTCACTTCAATGCCATGAGAACATTATTCAAAGGCATTTCCTTCTTGTCAATCCATTGTCAACAAATTACTTGTTTAGTCACTATTTTCTCACCTAGCTATGAAAATTATTCTTTTTAATGAAAGACTCAAACATGTCAGCTCAACTAAAAAAATAAAAAAACACAATCCTGTATTACCTTATAATAGAGAAGTTCTAGTTTTGGTCATTTTTGCAATAAGAACACTAAAAATAATATTTATAATTCATTAAGAGTTTAGTATAAATTGAGTCTTCTGCTAGTTTTGTTGTATGCTTTACACCAGTATTTCTTAGAACAACTTTAATGGGAGGGAACTATTGTAATCTCCTTTTTAGAATAAGGAAATTGAGGTTCAGAAATGAAAATAAGCATGCAATCACACATGGTAAAGCCAAGATCAAGGCCAGATCTGGAGTTATTTGGCTTCATAGCCTTTAAATTACAACTTCTTTGCTGACTGGGCTGTACATCCTGCAAAGTAGACTTGGTGACCCACAAGAACGCTCCCTTTTATTGTTCTCGTTAATGTAAAGTCAGTGATGAAATTAACCAAAGTACGCCAGCATACTGGTTTAAAAAATGATGGAAACATCACATAGTGCCCCATAAATATATGAAACTTTTATGTTTTTGTGTAGCAGTTTTAAAAATAATTTAATTATAAACAAGTCATCATTATTTTGATAAAATGATTCAAGGGAACAATTTCCACCCTTTTTTCAATTTTTAAATTGAACAGTGACAAATTAAATTTGCATATATTTATGGGTGAAAAGTGATGCTATGAGATGTGTATATGAAGTGGAATAATTGAATCAAGCTAATTATCATATCCATCACCACAAATACTTGTCGTTTATTCCTCCTGTCTAACTTGAATTTTGTTAAGCTTTGACCAGTATCTCCCCTGTCTCAACCCCAGCTCTGGTAATAAGCATTCTACTGTCTGCTTCCATGTGTTCCATTTTTTTTTTTTTTTAAGCTTCCACATATAAGAAAATGTAGTATTTGTCTTTCTGAATCTTCACCTTTCTCAGGGTAAACTAGAACATACTATTTGGGCACTGACCTCAAAACTATTAGCTGTTGGCTTGCTGTAAAGGAAAAAATTAACCCTTGAATATTTCAGAATTATGAGAGCTACATTACACTATGATAGGCTGAAATCTAGAACCTCTGCCCCTGTCTTCTGATGTACCCGGATTTTAGACAAGTTTAATTTGGAGTTATATACAATTTTAGAATTTTTTTCTAACTGACAATACAAATATGAAATATCTGTGAGTAAAAAAGGATGTGTAATATCTGGGTATTGGGTACAAGAGACTAGGAGTTGCAAAGGCAGTTATTCAGCTGGTCCTGTCAGATTTATCATTGTTCCATCAAGAGGGATTCTCTACTATGGCCAGTGAAATATTTTACTCATTAGATTAAATTTACTCTTAATTGGAATATTAACTCATGTTTTATGACACTTTAGAATAGGGATTCATTTTATAAACAGAATAACAATATACAAGCTATTTAATTTTAATTTGAAATTAATAAACCAACAAATGACATGAAACTGTTATTTATAAATTACATGAAAAGTATATCATGAATGTCTTAACTCACTCTGATGGAAAATTCAAGATTAAAGGTTTAGACTCCTGAGCATAGCCAGGCACAGGTCAGTCCCGCTGATCCATGCCTGAGTGCAGGCGGGCCAAGGACAGGCCCGAGGACCTCCACTTGAGTGCGGCCAGGCCCAGGTCAGCCCCGCCAACCTCTGCCCAAGCACAGGTGGGCCCAGGTCAGCCCAGCCGATGCCCAGCTGACACCCAAGGAGCTCAGGCAGGCCTAGGACTGTTTCCCTGACCTCCACTCATCTTGTGACCAACAGACCAGCGCAGGAGCTCAGATTCAACCAGTTCGGCCCACACCAACCTGCATGGGTCCCAGGCCCAGGGTAGGTCCAGAGTCCACTACCCCACTCCACTTGGGAGCACAAGCTTAACCCACTTCCATCTTGAGACACTGCAGACATAGCCATAGCCTTCCCCATGCAGTAGCCCTACCTTTTGACAACAGACTGGGCTTTAAAAGCAGCCACATCTCAGAGCAGGCATTCCAAAGACACTGTAAAGCCCACCCTTTCAGCCCCATCTCTGGAAGACGTTCCATTCATCTTGGGGTACCTTCACTGTTACCTCAAATTACCTCCATTACTGCCAATACCACCTTTAGTTGCAGTAGCATATATCAAGGGACAGCTGCAGGGGCTGAAAGCCCAACATTAAGGTGAGGCACAAACCTGCACAGATATTACAAGAATACAAGGTAGAAATTGTAATATCTCAGATCGACACTGCAAGAAAGGAGGGCAAATTGACAACATGAAAAAACAAGGTACCCTAAACAAACCAGGATACTACAATAACAGAACCCATGCTCAGCAAAGTTGATGAAATGTCAGAGAAGGAGTTCAGAAGGTTCATAATTAAAATGACCTGTGAATTAAAGAATGACCTAAGTAAGCAAATACAGGCAAAATTTGATCACTACAACAAAGATATAAGAGAGCAAATATGGGTAGCAAAAGATTATTTCAAAAAAGAGGTAGAAACTCTGGGAAAAAAAAGTCAGAAATCCTTGAAATGAAGGAAACAATTAACAAAATAAAAAACAAAATAGAAAGCATCACCAACAGACTAGATCAACTGGAACTTCAGATAATGAAGGCAAAGTATATAATCTTGAAAATAAAGTTGACCACACAGTGAAGTTAATAAGAAACCATGAACAGAACATCCAAAAATTATGGGATAGCATCAAAAGACCAAATATAAGAGTAATTGGGATAGAGGAAGGCACAGAGTTTCAAACCACAGGAATGCAAAATCTCTTCAATGAGATAATATCAGAAAATTTCCCAAGCAAGAAGAATGAATTGGAAAACCAAATACAAGAGGCTTACAGGACATCAAATGTACAAAATTACAACAGATCTACACCAAGACACATTATAATGAAAATGCCTAGCATACAAAATAAGGATAGAATCTTAAAGGCTGCAAGAGAGAGGAATCATATCACATATAGGGGGATACTAATTTGTATCATGGCAGATTTTTCAACTCAGACACTCAAAGCCAGGAGATCATGGAACAACAGATACCAAGCTCTGAAAGAAAAGGGATGCCAACCATGAATATTATATCTAGGAAAATTAAGCTTTAGATTTGAGGACTAAATTAAAACCTTCCATGGTAAACAAAAGTTAAAAGAATTTACAACTAGAAAGCCAGCACTACAGAATATCCTCAGCAAAACATTCACAAAGAGGAAATGAAAAACAATGATGAAAATCAGCAGAGGGAGGTATTACACTAAAGGAAAAAAAAAAAATCAGAGGAGAAACCATGTCAAGTTAAATACCAAAAATAAACACAATGGCTGGGAATACAAATCATGTCTTAATAATATCTCTGAATGTTAATGGCCTAAACTCACCAATCAAAAGACATAGACTAGCAGATTGGATAAAAAAAAAAAAAAAAAAAAGACCCAACAATATGCTGCCTCCAAGAGACTCATCTCATAGGAAAAGACATCCACAGGCTGAACGTGAAAGGTTGGGAGAAATCCTACCACTCACATGGACTGAGGACAAGCTAAAGTCAATCAAAAGGGATAAAGAAGGACACTACATACTGCTCAAGGAAACCACACACCAACAAGACTCAACAATTATAAATATATATGCCCCAAACAATGAAGCATCCATGTTCATCAAAGAAACTCTTCTCAAATTCAAGAATCAAATTGACCACAACACAATGATTCTGGGTGACTTTAACACACCCCTATCACCACTGGATAGATCTTCCAAACAAAAGATGAACAAAGAAACTATAGAACTCAAAAATAGAATTAATAACTTAGATATAACTGACATATATAGATATATTTCATCCTTCAACAAGCAAATACACTTTCATCTCAGCAGCACATGGATCCTTCTCTAAAAAAGACCATATATTATGCCACAAAGCAACTCTTAGCAAATACAAAACAGTAGAGATACTGCCCTGCATTTTATAAGATCATAATGGAATGAATTTAGAAATCAATGACAAAAATAAAAAATAAAAATTACTCCAACACCTGGAGACTAAATAATATACTACTGAATGAACAATGGGTTGCAGAAGACATCAAGGAGATTAAAAAATTCTTGGAGGTAAATGAGAACATTGACACAACATATCAAAATCTCTGGGACACTATGAGCCTTCATAAGAGGAAAGTTCATTCCTTAAAAGAAGAAAAAGCCAAAAAAAAAGAAAAAAAATGACCTAACATTGCATATCAAAGCCCTAAAAAAAGAAGAACAAATGATCACCAAAAGTAGTAGAAGACAGGAAATAATTAGAGCTGAAATCAATGGAATCAAAATAAAAGAAACAATTTAAAAAATTGACAAAACAAAAAGTTGGTTCTTTGAAAAAATAAATAAAATTGACAGACCCTTAGCCAGGCTAACAAAGAGAAGGAGAGAGAAAACTCAGATTACTAACATATGCAATGAAAAAGGAAATATCACAACGGACACCACGGAAATACAGAAGATAATTCAAAATTATTTTGAAAACTTGTACTCCAATAAGACACAAAATATCAAAGGCATCAACAAGTTTCTAGAGTCCTATGATTTTCCCATATTGGATCAGGATGATATAGACAATTTAAACAGACCAATTTCAAGTGATGAAATAGAAGATGCCATCAGAAGCCTACCAAACAAGAAAGCTCAGGACCAGATGGATACACAGCTGATATCTACAAGACCTTTAAGAAGAACTAATACCAATACTTTTTAATTTATTTCAGGAAATAGAAAAAGAGGGAGCACTTCCAAACTCATTCTATGAGTCCAATATCACCCTGATCCCAAAACCAGGCAAAGACACATCAAAGAAAGAAAACTTCAGACCAATATCTCTAATGAACATAGATGCAAAAATTCTCAATAAAATTCTTGCAAATCAGATATAAAATCATATCAAAAATATAGTACACCATGATGAAGTGGGGTTCATTCCAGGGATGCAAGGATGGTTCAACATATAGAAATCAATAAATGTAATTCATTGTATCAATAGACTTAAAAATAAGAACCATATTATTATCTCAATAGATGCAGAAAAAGCATTTGACAAAATACAGCACATCGTCATGTTCAAAACACTAGAAAAACTAGGGATAACAGGAACATATCTCAACATTATAAAAGCTATCTATGCTAAGCTCCAGGCCAACATCATTCTAAATGGAGAAAAATTGAAAGCGTTACCTCTGAAAACTGGAACGAGAGAGGGATGCCCTCTTTCACCACTTCTATTTAACATAGTTCTTGAAACACTGGCCAGAGCAATAAGACAGACAAAAGAAATTAAAGGGATACAGATAAGTAAAGTAGAAGTCAAATTATCACTATTCGCTGATGATGATTCTATACCTAAAGACCTCAAAAATTCCACCAGAAAACTTCTAGAACTCATAAATGAATCCAGCAAAGTAATATGATACAAAATCAACACCCATAAATCTAAGGCATTTCTACATATCAGTGACAAAATCCTCTGAAAGGGAAAGGAGGAAAACTACCCCATTTACAATAGCATCAAAAACAACAACAACAACAACAACAACAACAAAACTTGGGAATCAACTTAATGAAAGAGGTGAAGGACCTCTATAATAAAAACTACAGAACATTAAAGAAAGACATTATAGAAGACCTTAGAAGATGGAAATATCTACCTTGTTCTTGGATAGGCAGAATTAATATTGTCAAAATGACCATAATACCAAAAGTGCTATACAGATTTAATGCAATGCCAATCAAAATCCCAATGACATTCCTCATAGAAATAGAAAAAGCAGTCATGAAATTCATATGGAAAAATAAGAGACCCAGAATAGCTAAAGCAATTCTTAGCAAGAAGAGTGAACTATGCCTGACCTTAAATTATACTACAGATCAATAGTAACAAAAACAGCATTGTATTGGCACCAAAATAGACTTGAAGACCAATGGTCTACCAGAATAGAGGACACAGAGACTAACACAAATAATTTCAGTTATCTTATATTAGACAAAGGCGCCAAAAATGTACATTGGAGAAAAGATAGCCTCTTCAACAAATGGTTCTGGAAAAAAAGGAAATCCATATGCACCAAAATGAAATTAAACCCCTATCTCTCACCATGCACAAACCTCAACTCAAAGTGGATCAAGGACCTAGGAATTAGACCAGTGACCCTATACCTATTAGAAGAAAAAGTAAGCTGTAATCTCCAACATGTTGGGTTAAGCCCCAGCTTCCTTAATAAGACTCCTGTAGCACAAGAATTAATAACAAGAATCAATAAATGGGATGATTCAAACTAAAAAGCTTCTTCTCAGCAAAAGAAACAATCAGTGAGATGAATAGAGAGCCTACTAACTGGGAACAAAATTTTTTACCACATGCACGTTAGATTGAGCACTAATCCCTAGAATATATAAAGAACTCAAAAAATCTTAACATCAAAAAAACAAATAACCCAATCAATAAATGGGCCAAGGAACTGAACAGACACTTCTCAGAAGAAGATATACAATCAACAAATACATGAAAAAATGTTCAACATCTCTGGCTATTAGAGAAATGCCAATCAAAACCACTCTAAGATTTCATCTCACACCAAAAAAAGAATGGCAGCTATTAAGAACACAAACAACAATAAATGTTGGAGAGGATGTGGGAAAAAAGGCACACTCATATGTTGCTTGTGGGACTGCAAAATGGTGCAGCCAATATGAAAAACAGTATGGAGATTCCTTGGAAAACTGAGAATGGAACCACCTTATGACCCAGCTATCCCACTCCTTGACCCACTCCTTGATCTATACCCAAAGGACTTAAAACAGCATACTACAGGGACACAGCCACATCAATGTTTATAGCAGCACAATTCACAAGAGCTGAACTCTGGAACCAACCTAGATGCCCTTCAGTAGATGAATGGATAAAGAAAATGTGGTATATATACACAATGAAGTATTACTCAGCTATAAAAGACAATAAAATCATGGCATTTGAAGGTAAATGGATAAAGTTAGAGAATATAATGCTAAGTGAGGTTAGCCAATCCCCAAAATCCAAATGCTGAATGTTTCCTCTAATATAAGGAGGCCGATTCACAGTGGGGTTGGGATGGGGAGCACAGGAGGATTAGGGGAACACTAGAATGGCCAATGGGGAGGGAGGGCAGGGAGGGGAGGGGACAAAAGGGTGAATGAAAAAAAAAAAAATGATGGTAGAATGAGATGGATATCATTACCCTAAGTGCATGTATGAAGACACAAATGGTGTGAATATACTTTGTATACAACCAGAGATATGTAAAAATGTGCTCTATAAGTGTGATATGAAATGTAATGCATTTTGCTGTAATTTATAACAACTTAGAATAAAAAAATAAAAAATATAAAAATCAAAATATAAAAAATATAAAAAATTTAAAAATATATATATAAATCAAATATAATAAATTAAAAAAACCCAAAAAAATAAATACATTCTGGAGACCTAAAATAAAATAAAATAAAGGTTTAGACGCCTATGATCTACATTCTTTTTTTTTTTTTTTTTTTTTTTTGCCCTAGTTTTGACTCAGGATAGCATCAAAAAAAATAAAATACCTGAATCAACTTAACGAAAGAGGTGAAAGAGCTCTATAAGGAAAATTATAGAACACTAAGTGCTTGGATAGGTAGAATCAATATGTCAAAATGTCCATACTACCAAAAACATTATGCAATTCCAATCAAAATCCCAATGTCATTCTTCAAAGAAATAGAAAAAAAGTCATCAGGAAATTTCTGGAAAATAAGAGGGACCCAAATAGCCAAAGCAATCCTGAGCAAGAAAAAGTGAAAAGGTGGTGACTTTAAATTAACTATAGAGCAATAGTAACAAAAACAGCATGGTATTGGCACCAAAACAGACTGGTGGGACCAATGGTACAGAATTGAGGACACAGAGAAAATACATATAATTTCAGCTATCTTATAAGACAAAGGTGCCAAAAATGTACAGTGGAGAAAGGATAGCCTCTTCAATAAATGGTGCTGGGAAAACTGTAAATCCATATACTAAACCCTTGTCTCTCACCATGTGTTATATGATCCATATGATACTTCACATTTTCTTTTCCCCAAGTGATATAAACTTTTTGTATCTTATAACTTTCCAATCACTTGAATGTTTCTTTATTTATCTAAAAGAAAACAACCCCAAACACCCATTTGGTATTTTAAACAAGCAGGAGAGGTTTCAATCCCCTATGAATTTTAACATTTGACTCACAATTGGGTCTTCTTTTACAATGCCCTGTTTCCATGTGTATGATCTCCATGTCTACTTCAACATCCCAACACAATTACATTCACTTCTTTGTGGCTGGCCTTGTACTGGGGAATGAAGAATGAAGTCTAATAGAGAAAGTATCTCTAGGATGACAGTCTAGCAGAAATAAATATATCAAATAGTATTGTTAGTCTCATGAGGATTGGGAAAAAAAATCAAAATCATGTTGTCAACTCCAAAGGTCACTAAAAATAGTTAATTTATGGAAGGTAGTAGATACATGAAAATTGTAAGAGTGCAATCTGAATATATATCTTATCCACATGACTTCTGTATTGACCACTATTTGAGAATCACTTTTCTTTAGAGAAACTGGCTTAACGTCAATTTTACAGGAATCATATTCAATTTAAATTAAGTCACCCAGGACAGACATTTGCTGTTGAAAGGAATAACAATATCTCATCAGCCATCATACTTACTATTAAACCTTAATTCAAACAGGTCTCCAATTGATCTTCATCATTTGCTGTAAAATTGGTTTAAATTTTGCCATGTCTACCACTCTAATCTAATTCTAAACCACTTAAGAAATATCCACTCTGGAATGTTTAATTGTAGTCTGAACTCTCAACTTCAAATTATAAGAATTAGATTATATCCCCCATTTTGATACAGCCAGCCATAAGTTTGTGGCAAGTCACTGAACCTCTTCAAGCTTTAACTTCTTCATTTGTAAAATAGATGAACTAAAATTATTACTCTTTAAGGTCTACCATTTTGTGATGATGGATATCTAAGACCCTTCACTTCTGTTGCAATGAGATTATGGGATCTGTGTCCCTCTAAAGCTAAGAAGAAATGAAGAAAGGCCAAGAAAAAATATTAAATTAAAATAAAATAATTTTACCCTAAAGAAAATGTACCACAGTGTCCCTAGGCATGTTTTTATTAGTTTTCTTATCAGCTTATGAAGGTATCCCTGACTTTTAAATATTTTAGCTCCTTAGTCTTCTTTAAACATTACTCCCTGAACTTTGAAAGCTACAGATATTACGATGGTAATAACAGGGTTCTTCAAAGAAGATCAAGAAAAGCTAATTCATGAAATAATATTATTTGAGGCCACTATTCCTAATTTCAAACTAAATGAATATCAAGAGAAGACTATTACTCTTGAAATACTATGCCTTTATTTGACTTAGTTTTTTAAAAAATTCTTTATGTCTTGAAGCATATTGCTGTGTTTATGTCAGGGTTGCTCTCATTATGCCCAAGCACTTTTCAACTACATTTGGCTGAGAATTGCTCTAGAATAATGCAGTTCTAAAGTTGTCTGTTTGCATATGGCTGCCTCAGGAGGGATTTGAAGGCTAAATTCATTGTGTTCATACAAAAATCATCCTGTGTTCACCTCAAGACAACCCTGCATTCCCCCTCAAGTGATTTTGAGGGTACATTTAGAAAAGTCATTTTTTTCAGTGTCTGTTGATTTAATATTATATTGGAAGAAGAGGCATTATTTAGACACATAATCATGTATTACTGACTGTTGCTACAAAAATGAGTTTAATCTCTGTACAATTTTCATTGCTTTCCTTTGAAATCTGGTGTTTATTGCAACAGAACTTCAGATTTTGCAACATGATAGTCTGAAAGACAGGCCAACACAGGCGGCTCTTTGGAAACAAGAGACCTGGTACTTCCAACAGCCAAAAAGATGGCCAAACACCAGGGATGAAGGAAAGACACATCAGGTAGGTTGTGCTCATTTCCAAGACTCTTAATTCTTTAATACAGGATTTCTTTTGACGAATTATGGATGCAATTTTGTTGTGCTGATGTTGTTAATGTTGGTCTTTGTTTCTGCTAACCATCCTCTCCTGGAAGAGACTTCACCATCTGGATGTGGTTTTTGTTTCTGTGAGAAAGAACTTTTGTGTCCTTGACATGTTACTAGTATAAATAAATTATATGAGGAGAAAGAACATAGATCAAGCTGTTATATGTTTCCAGGTCAAATTAGGACAACTACAAGTTATTTGATAATTACAATCAAGCATGAAACCATGAAAAATGTATTTATTACAAAAACATTCAGGGAATATTCTGGAATAACTAACAGTGAATTTGTAACACTCATATAGCCTCCTGCACACAACATGGACATCTGTAGGTTCAAAGGCAACTAAATATGAGTTTATGCACTGCCTAGACAAGGGAGAATTTTACAGTTTTATTTCAAGATCCTGATGTTCTTGTTTCATTATGTAAACAACTATGATTTTAAGATACGAATTTGAAATCTGCAGCAAATTGTAACTGTTATGGTTTAGGTATAAGATGTCCCCCAAAAGCTCATGTGTGGGACAATGCAAGAAAGTTCAGATGTAAAAAGATTGGGTTATGAAAACCTTAATCTTATCAGTGCATTAATCCCCTGATGGGATTAACTGGGTGGTAACTATAGGCAAGTACTATGACTGGAGGAGGTAGATTGGTGAGGGCATGCCCTTGGGGATTTCATTTTGTCTGTGATAAGGGAATCTCTCTCTTTTTCTTACTCTCTATCTCTGTCTTTGTCTCTCTCTCCCCACTTCCCCCCTTCCTGGTGTGATGTGCTGAGCTGATTTTCTCCTCTTCATACTTCAGCCATGATGTTCTACCTCACCTCAAGTCCTAAGGAATGGAGTTGGCTATCTGTGGACTGAGACTTCTGAAACTGTGACCCCCCCAAATATACTTTTCCTTCTCTAACTGTTCTCATCAGGTCTTTTGGTTATAGCAATGAAAAGGCTGACTAAAACAGCAACAACAACAACAAAACAGCTAAAAAATAATTAAAAAAATAATGTTTGAGGAATCACATAAGTTTTTCTATTCTTTACCCTTTATTCTGTTGGCAATTTCTTTGCCATAATTTATCTCTAAATACTGCTCAGTATCTTATATGGGCATGGCTTTGTTTTGTTTTTCTTCTAACTTTAAGAATTGAACATCCAGAGATATAGATTTTTCTCAAATAAGTCAAATGATTCATATTGTTGTTGACATAAAAGGCATAGTTTTGCTATGTTTTAAATGTGAAATAAAGACAAAGATAGTAGATTAATATTGGTTAATACTTTTAATTAAGCTTATTTCTGTACCTTTGTTCCAAGGAGCTAAACCCGGTTGGGATGTGATTAAGTTCAATTACTCCTTATTCTTCACATGAAATGATTGAGACTGAGGTTTCTGGAAATTACTTGGATTTGACAATGGCTACCAGTCTTCTCTGCCATTAGAGTTTATATTTTTCTTGCCTTAGGTAGTAAAGATAATATTGTAGCACTTAACTCTATACTTGGGATATATTATATCTTCCCTTTCTTTACTACTGGATTTTAAGAGGCATAAAGATGTCACAAAAATTAGTTTGTATCTTTCTCATATTCTGTAAATTAGGGAACCTAAATGATAGTTATCTGAAGCCACAAGATTCCCTTGTTAATTCCACCATTATAACCAGGAAACTAATCTGTCTTTTTGATATACAACATTATTTGAATCACTTTATGTCATAAATGTAAAAGTAATCTAGATCAAATAATATCACACAAAACATAACATGTACATACTGAAAAGTTTCTGTAAATATCACTATGTTTTCAGAATTCTACTTATTTTAGAGTCTGTTGGTAAGTGCATTTCTCACTTTGAGGCCCCATAATTAGTTCTTCCCTCAGATGTAAGGTCTCTGTAAACATACATCAGACCTTTGAGATCATTCTAAAAACAAGTTGCCCTGCACCTGAAGGGATTCTGGTCTAGTTAAGATGTTTGATCAACATTCAGGTAATATCACCTACTAGAAGAAACTTTGGAAATAAGAGCAGATGCTATAATTAGTTTTTACTTGAATGCCATAGACTATGCTGTCATTAAAATGATATAGATAAAGGAGATTATATTCTTAATTGTGTAGTCTAAATATCAATATTAGGTATTTGTCATTAGATTCTGTTGTCTGTTGAAAACTCTGCTTTTAAAATATACATAGTGATGGATGACTTAAATCCAGACAACAGGAACCCTTAAAAGCTAGATAAACCACAAGGATTATTTCCTCTCAGTTGAAAAAACCTTGGACCTTTTAACAAATCAGTAGATGGTAATTGTAATGATTTTTATACTAATATAGTATTTCTACCATTTGAACTGGTTGCATTATCCATTAAGTAAACAAATAAATAGGTTTCTCTAAAGACAGATTGCTCGATAACATCATCTTAATGGACAATGAACCAGCTCTTCAGTTATTTGGAATGTCAGCTAGGGATCGGTCTGGAATTAGTATATGCTTGATCAGCTATGTTGCACATGAACAGTATAATTCATGGTAAGACAATAAAATTAGGACCAGTCTACATTTAGACCTTTTATTATCTGTAGCTTGTAAAAACATGAAAAGTAGTAGTCTTTTTAAAGTAAGTTATGCTATAAATCATTAGTGATTATTATATAATAGATTTGTTGACTGATATTTTCAGACCCTCCTTTTCACACTAGAAGCATGAGAAAATTCTATATTTTAAAAGTAGTAGGAAATAAAATGAAAGCAAATAAGTGAAGAAAATAAATTTCTGAATATAGGGGCTAAACCTTTAGGGACGTTAAAACATAAGTTGTTGTATTTCACAGGGATATATAATATGATATTCATGTCAACTTCATATCCAGAGAAACTGCACAAAGTCATATACTTTATTGTGTAAAATATACTCTTCTCTCCTTTCTCAGGCACTTTATATCAAAGAACTTCTGTGTCAAAGGAGTTTCATCATTTGAACTTCGGATTGCATCAGTTCAGGAGTGGTGGCCAACAGTTATGCTGAGCACAGTTACATGAAACAGTCCAGACAGGCAAAGGATCACTTCAGTCAGGTGAACCAATTAAACAAGCAATTTCCCATTTTGGAGGTCAGAACAAGCAGGAAATAAACTCTACAAACACTGAACTTTGAGCAGTAGATAATGTATATTTTAAAATTTTACATTCATATACTATTTCTACTATATTAATCAGAAACCCGGCCTGAAGAACTTATAAACAAAAGGTATGGAATTCAAGGTAAAGTATCTCAAGTATTAAAAATGAGTAAATTTGTTTAGAGACTCCGAGTAACAGATAGATAATACCAGCTGTGAAAAAAATATCCTTCAAAATAATAATTTATTTTTTTAATCAATGCAGGGCTTATAAAGGATAAACCATGCATAATCTCTAGTCATTTTATTTTCTTTCTAGTTTATTAGTGTGGTTATTCATTATTAGAATTTTTCTTCAGGGCACTACCTTAGTTCTGTCCTGCAGATTTTGATACAAGGTGTCTTCATGACTGAAATGATAAGGATGTGGTAGTAATCAACAATAGTGCTGACAAATGTTCGATAAAATTTAAATATTTATTATTGATGGAAACTCAAGATAATTTGACAAGATGAATAAAGTGATAAAATACATTCATCTTAATCTAGAATCATTTTCACATTAGTCAATGTCAAGAAAAATCCAAAATTATGGTAATTTAACTATTCAGAGCAATATGTCAAAGTGTTTATTAAAATGTTGCCTTTGACAAACATCTAGGTTAAGAAACACATGACAGCTTTAGTTTGTAATTATTACACGAAAAGTAATATTGAGTATTTTTCTGGATTTAAAATAATTTTCTTTTCTGTGAATATATTCTTATGAGTTTTTACATATTTTCTACTCAATGATTATAATTCTGAATTTGTAATGCTTTAATAATTTCAATATATTTTATACCAATTTTAATTTATTTTCTGCATTTCCTTAATAGTAGATTTTGTTATGCTGAGATTTTTTTTAATTGATGGAAACTTATCAATCATATTTTAATGACTTCTGGGTAATTTTTGTTTGATTTGAAATGTTGATTTTGTTTTGAAAGACAATCAATGCCTCAAGAATATTAGTCAATGAAACTAGAAAACATGAAGATATTAAAAATATGACATTTTAGATGAGAACATAAAATTATTATATTAATTACTGATATTAATAGTTTGTACTTGGAGAATTTTGAAGAAACAATTGAGAAATCAGAGTGACAATATACAGAAATGTGCCTCACACAAAATTTGTGTGTGGAAGTCAATAGCTATCATATATAACCTATAAACTGGGTAGAAACTATAACAGGAGAAAACCCCCTATTCAAATTCACTACTAAATAAAATAACTGTAAATAACCAAAAATACATACAATATATATAAACAAAATTTTAAGATGATACTCTGGAATGTAAATGAGTTTTGATTAAATGGAACTGTGTACCTACCATGCCCTTGTAGAGTAAGCCTCAATATCATTGAAAGAATTATGTCCTTATATTAATCTAAAATAATCCAAATAAATACATTAAAAATTTAAAATTTACATGACAAAATAGGATAGAAAAGTTGAATTGAATTTGAGAGAAAGATCAATGAAATGTGAATAGTATTATCATACACTTAAATTAATATGAAGCTAAAAATATCAAAATCAGAATAATGTTGATGTACACCAATGGAAAGGAATATAAATTTTAAAAATAGATCTCTATAAATCTTAAAATTTAGTACATGATAAGCTGCCACTTCTAATCAATAGATAAATAGGTTTATCAAAATTTGGTGTAGGAATAGTGACATGGCAACATTAAAAAAATTAAGTTGGCAGTAAACATTATATTTCCCTCCAAATAAACTCCAAAATGGTGAAATCAATAAATTTATTTAAAAGAAAAATTGCTAAAAAATGGAAAAATATTTCTTAAAAACATTGAATTCTAAGTAATAATAAATTTCAATTCTTTTGAAAAGTTCTGCTTAATGACAGCCACCCAAAAGAAAGTCAAAATGCAAATCAAAATTGAGAAAACTTATTTTGAATTAATAAATGCATTCATACACATGAAGAAAAATTCTGAAAACCAGGTGAAAAATGGGGAAAGGATATGAGCAGAAAAGAAAATACATGACTTATAAGTATTAAAATTTGCCTTCATTAATTTACATATTAATTACAAAGTAGTTCTATCCTGTTGTATCACCTGTCCCTAGCAATTTGAGAAAGATTCAAAGTCCTGATTATCAACTATGTTGGAAAAGATACAGAAAAACTGTTTCACATTATTTACATTGCTATATTTACATTGTTATATTTACATTGCTATATGATTTACATTGCTATATAATTCCTCAGAAGATTAATTTGTTGATATTTACCAAAATTAATAACATGCATACCTTTAACCCAGCAACCCAGAACTTTATATTGTATATAAATGTGTTAGTTGGAAAAATAATATATGTACCCAGCTATTTAATGAATACTTTTTTTTTGGTAAGGATCAAAAAAAAAAAAAAAAAGAAAAGAAAAGAAAAGAAAAGAAAAATGAAAAACAATGTAAAAAGTTTGTTCACAGAGAATTGAGGGAAGTTATTACCCAGATAGTCAGGATAGTCATTTGAAAGAATAAGAGAAATTCTGATATACTGATAAAGAACTCCCAAGTTTGCTATTAAATAAGAAAACAGTTGAGTGTAAATAGATATAGTATTCTATCATGTGTGTGAAAGAAGGAAAAATAAGATACTTATATATTTTGAACTTTAAAATATGTAAGGCATTACTATTCAAAGAATAGTCTTCCTTTGCATGAAGCCAGTATATAAAGACTGGGAAAGGTGCTTGTTTTTTCAAGTGTTCAAATCCAAATAAAAAATTATGAAGCATTCAAAAAACAGGGAAACATAGCCAAGCCAAATGCTAAAAATAAAACTCCAAAAATCAACCTTACAGAAAAACACAGATCCATGATACCTAACTAAAATTTTAAGAAAACTGTCATAAAGATGCTTGATTAATTAAAAATAACAAATAATAAGTTTATTTAATTAAAATGAAAACATCATATTTTTGTTGACATTATAATTTTGTTTTTTGTCTTGAAAGCAAGACAAAGTTATAATATCAACAAAAAATATAAACTATAAAAAGAATCAAACAAACTCTGGGGATGAAATAATAATAACTAAAAGGAAAAAACTTATTAGAAATTTTGAAAGCAGTTTTGATAAGATAAAAAAAAAAAGAATAGTACACTTGCAGACGTATCATTTAAAATCAAAGAGTCAGAGGAGTAACAGAACAATGAAGAAAAAGAGAACCTAAAGGACTGTGGTTATAGACATTATCAAGCAGACTGATATATTATGGAAATTCGGCAAGGAAAAGAGAAAAGCACAGAGCTTATTTACAGAAATAATATATTAAAAACTCCCTAAATAGGAGGAGGAGAGAACATACAGTTTCAAGAAGTTTGAAGAAGTCCAATTATAATAAATGCAAAAAGAACCACAATGTACATTACAATCAAACTGTCTAAATTAAAAGACAAAGTAAATTCTGAAATCAGCAAGAGAAAGACATTTGTCATACACAAGGGAACCTCTGTAAGATTAACAACTAATAGATCAACAGAAACTTTGAAAGCTAGAATGAAAGAGGATGATGTATTCAAAGTGCTGGGAAAAAATTAAAAAAAAAAAAAAAGAAACTCTCAACCAATAATATTGTATCCAGCGAAACTATCATAAAAATGAAGAAGAGATCAGGACTTTAGCAAAAGTTGAGGAACTTCCTTACCACTTAATCTGATAAAAGGATATGTTCAAGTTAAAATAAAAGAAAACATTGAATATAAAGTTCTCTGGCCTGTACTACTATAATTTTGGCACATAAAATGTAAGTACAGAAAATATCTTTTAAAACCTACAAATCTTTGTTTCTGGATATATAATAAACAAAGTTGTAATTTATTATATCAATAACCAACTGTTATGGGGGTAGATCTATAAGTGAATATAGCTTTTGTATGTGATTGAAGTTAAGTTTTTACCAGTTTAAAATAAATTGTTATAGATGTTTTATGTAACTGTGGGTGTAGTTTCAGATTTGCAAGAGATAAATATTCTAGATATCTGTCTTACAACAACATCATTATACTCAACGCTGCTGAAATGTACTCTTAAAAATGATTAAAATGGCAGCCGGGCACGGTGGCGCACGCCTGTAATCCCAGCACTTTGGGAGGCTGAGGCAGGAGCATCGCAAGTTCAAAGCCAGCCTCAGCAATGACGAGGCACTTAGTAACTCAGTGAGACCCTGTCTCTAATAAAATACAAAAAAGGGCTGGGGATGTGGCCCAGTGGTCACGTGCCCCTGAGTTCAATCCCCAGTACCAAAAAAAGAAAAAAAAAAATGATTAAAATGGTAAATTTTATGTTTTGTGGTTTTTACCACAATAAAAAAAAATAAAAACAAAAATGTTTAGCTTTTTTTGTTTTCAAAATGCAAAGTTTCAATTCTCATTATTTTAATCATGAAAAAGTTACTTATTCTTGGGGAAAGGGTACACTTATATATTGTTGATGTAATTGCAAACTAGCACTACTACTTTGAAAATTAGTATGGTGATTCCTCAAAAGACTAGGAATGAAACCCCTATATGTCCCAGCTATACTACGCATTGATATTTATCCAAAAGAACTAAACTTAGTATACTCTAGTGATGCAAGCACATCAATGTTTATAGCAGGGCAATTCACAGTAGTGAAATCATAGAACCAGCCTAGGTGTCCATCAACAGATGAATGAATAAAGAAAATGAGACATATATACACAATGGAGTTTCACTCAGCCATAAAGAAAAATGAAATTATGTCATTTGCTGGTAAATGGATGGAACTGGAGAGCATCATGCTATGTGAAGGAACCCAGACTCAGAAAGTCAAGGGTTAAATGTGGAAGCTAGATAGTTAAAAAAAAAAAAAAAAAAAAAAAGAAAAAAAGAAAAGGAACTGGAAAAAAAAAAAAGGGGGGGCGTGGATCTCATGAAATAGAAGGGAGACCAACAAAGTAGAGGAAGAGAATTAAGAGGGAGGGAGGATAGGAGGGTACAAGGAAGTACTGGAGAATGAAATCAACAAAATTATCTTATGTCCAAATGCTACCATAAGGAATCCTGCTTTCATATATACTTACAATGCACTAATTTAAAACAATTATAACAAAAGGGAGAACATGGTAGAGTAGAGAAAGTGATTGGGGAATGAAGGAGGGGAGGGAAATGAGGGGTAATGGGGAATGAGATTGATCAAATTATGTGTATTATAAATACAGTATAATGAATCCCACAATTATGTATAATTATAATTCACCAATTTTAAAAAGTTACTCATTCAACCATCTAAAGAGTACTCAATTCACATGTAAATTCTATTTTGCTGCAGAGATTAAAAATTTCTATATGGGATGATTGTGGGTAAATGGACATACACATCCCCCTAAACTGGTTGTATAGCTTCATATGATTACATCTAATAAGATAATCCTTAGGGCTATGATGTTCACATGGACAGGTGCTGACTATCATCTCTGTGGCTACAAAGTGTGTATCTACTGCTTTTTTTTCTTTTTTCTTATTTAAATCAGTTTTAGCTTTAATGTCAAAATACCTGACTGTGTTTGGGATCTCAACATTTTAAAACTTACATTTGCACATATTTGACCATCAAGGAGATACATGAAAAAAAATTACAAAACAAAATAAAACAAATAAACAATACCTGTATGGCCAAAGAAGAAATGAAATTTCTACTCTTTCATCTTGGCATCTTGGTGGTATAGGGGTTGGAGTCAATGACCTATCTGGATGCATATAGGGCTCCTTCATTCCTGTTGCAACAGGTGGTGAATAAGCTTTATCCTCCTGATTTCATCCTCTGAGTGCCTAGCATTAGCACAGGATTCCTGAAAAACAGATCCTTCAGAAATCTCTCTTCTTTTATATATTCTAGGGATGACCCTGATCATAATTTTCTTAGACTGGCATGTTTCTTTAAAACAATCCCCAATTTTCTTCCATTCTTTAAAATTTTTATGTTATATAGCAAAGATCCACTCCCACTTAAATGAACATTCCGTTTCTGGGCACATATAATGAAGATTTATAATGCCTGATATTATTGTTAAAAAATAAGAGACTTCTAGGTTTTAATGACATAATTTAATACATGTGCATTAGTAGTCTATTTTTAAATATAAGATCTTTATCACACTGCTTAAACCCACTCTCCGTTACTTAAAATTTATATGGTTTCCCAGCTGGACATTATAAATTTCCTTTCATTATCTAATGGCCTGGAGAAATTGATGTAAAAAGTATGCATCCAACAGTCTCTTCTAATTGGTTCTAGGCAAGAGAACTAGTGTTCATTGAGGACCTACTATATGAAGGACTCATTATTCAAATTTTACTTACTTAAATCATACAAAGTCTCCCTCCAAAGAAAATGGCAATTAATAAGTTACACAGCTAGTAGCAGCCACATATAACATTGGAGTCAAGGTTTTTCTGTTTATGCATTCTAAGTGCATCATTATTTTACCTGGATTCTGGCATAGAATCTTGAAATCCTATTGCTACTCACTAAATTCCTGCTCTTTTTTTCTCTTCTTCCTTTCCTCCCTTTCTTCTTTAATTCCTTTCTTTGTTGCTTCCAAGGGAATAAGCTAAACATTTTTTATTGCCCAGTGAGTATTTGTACTGCAAAGTTTACAAAATTTCTGTTACAAGTTTACTATTTGCCTACCTCAGGCTGCCAGGCTATTTGTAATAAAATTTCTATGCCTTTAGACAGAGTTGACACAGACCTTTCTTATGTGATGGGGCTGGGATAATGATGGAATCAGGACCTGGGTTCCAGTTGGAAAGAGACCTAATGCACTTCTGTCTTCATGATTAGGCTTAGTGACACAACACAAAGACACAACACAAGAATTCAGTTTGAAACAGGAGTTTGAGATGTGATGTCAAGGTCATTAGCATGTTATATAGTAGCTGTTTACAGAGACACAGGTAACCTGCAGACCAGGGGAGCAAGAGACTCGAGGAGTCTTTCCATGTGATAAAACTTCAGAAGTCCTATATTTTGAACCAATGTTTGCTTTGCTGTTTTACAAGGGTTAGAGGAACATGTGGCCATCTTCCACAAAGCGAGTTTTATAATTTTCAAGATTCAATTTACTACTCCACATTTCAGAAAAGCTATTGCAATTCCCTCATATGCTACCTTGGCTTGACACTGAATCCAGATGTAAATGAGTCCAAATCATATTTATTTTGGGAGACTTTCCTGTTGATTGTTCCAGAATAATCTGTAGTGATTTAACCAGAACACTTTTGAGGGAACTGCTGGTCCCCTCAACTTATACACTGGGTCATTTCCTGGTACTGTCTTTTCAAGGATCAATGAAACTGAATCCTGGCCATTATTCTGGAGATTTTTATGTTTACTAAGATTCCAGTCAAATTGAATCTATTCCTGAACTTGTGTCTGTTCTTTGTATTTTAGCTCTTCTCTTATTCCCACTTGATTGGAAAACAATTCCATGTATTATTATTCATTCATGTAGGAATTATAAAGAAAATTCATACTAATGTAACAAATCAAGATATGAACACACACACACACACACACACACACACACTTAATTCTCCAGTTTAAATCACAATCTGAATTTGAGTGTCATTCCATATATTTAAATGATATCCAACATGCGTCTCTCCTTTCTTACCTTCTGTGCAGCCAGTTATTCTACGAATCTCATGATATTAAATCTTTTCTCTACAAGTCTGTTCCAGAAATACACAATGAAACTAAATTACTCCCTGAGCTAATATACCCAGAGTATTCCATGTATTGCTTTTTGTATTTCCCTGTTGAGGCTATGGTGCTCACCTGCAATCTTTTGAAATGAGCTCCAGCTTCTCAATTTTTAAGACATTATCCTTTGGGAAAACTATTTCTCTCAATTTAGACCCGTTACTCTATAATTTTTAGCCATTCACAAGTTGGCTGTGCCTCAGATCTTCTAAGCAAATCAATAGGCCTATGAAATGGAATAGTTCCCAAGACGGATTCTTCAAGCTTATTCCACTCTTCCAAGCTCAGTTCATACAATTCTTTGCAATTGATCCTTTCTCAAGATCAGGCAGTGTGAGACAAAGAATAGTGCACAATGGCCTCAATTCTTCTCTTCATCCATTAGTGGAGTAGGTGAAAAGAGAGACAAAAATGAGAGGCGACATCTCAGCTTGGATACTAGTTTTTATACTGAAGTTGCCGTTCCTTAATTCTTATAGGAGTAAGGACACCACACTAAAAAATATCAGCTCCAATTCTTTGATGGACAAGAAACATTCTTTTAAGGCATAAATATTATAATCTTTTACAAACATGTTTTAATGTTTATGAAAAAACATGAAATGACCTTGATACTGGGTATAGAAAATCAGGAATGATGCTAGGACAGTTTTTGTGACTACGAGCTTCCCAACTTCTACTCTTCTTACTCTCTCTGAGGTAGAGTGGCACTGTCAGCTGTGTACAGGTAGAGCCAGCTTAAATTTCAGTCTTGTGTGCTTACATTTACTCAAAAGGTAGATATCGAGGGGGTCACCATAAAAATTAGGGTCACTCATAATATTAACTTTGATGTTTGAGGCCTTCTCTGTCTCCATTTATCTGTCTCTCTTGATATATATACCTGCAAAGTATATATACTTTCTGTGATTACTATTCTCAAACACTATGACCAATTAAATACTTACAAAATGTGAAAGGTGTAATCATTATCTCCACTTTGCAGATGAAATTAACACAGAGAAAAGTTAAATTTAATTTGATAATTCATAAACCTTGTAAGTAGTAGAACCAAGTTTTAAACACAAACAACATGATTCCAAACCTTGGGCTCTTAAACATTACATTTTATCTCCTCTGATAATTCATACTGATATGTTGTTTTCAGTGTACAACTTTATACCTTGGAGGGCATAATAAATGTTATGCATATCTATGGAATGAAAATTGTGCTACTTTGTTATCAAAGTTGAAAAGTCAATAATAATGTCAATGCTGCAAAGAAAACAGAATGAATTTTAACTGATAATGAAGTATCAGTGGATTGGGTAATATTAAAGAGAAGAGCTTGGGGGCCTCTGATACATTACACAAAGAACTAGAAAGAAAGTGGTGTTGCACACCAATAATATGGACAATGATTATATATTCTAGGAAACTAGTATTAGAGATTGACTTATTTTTATTTTTTGCAGTGTACTCTTGACTGACAAGTATCTTGACACATAACTTACTAATGCCATTGTATCTCCATTTTGAGTCTTGCTGTTGTTACCTGTCTAGGAGCTCTGAGTTTAACTCTAGATGAAGATAGTTTACTCTACAGTACAGATCTAATGGTTACTTGGCAAGTCTACAGTGGATAGACCTTACAGTGGTTAGTGAGAAAAGGAAAAGAAGACCAGAAGAATTTGTAAGACTTCATTCTTCCATTTTCCCACAAAATAAATTTCTACCAAAAAGGATGAGGCATAACTGAGCTAATGGACAAATGGCACATACTACCTAAAATGTGGTGCTTATTCTTACCATGCTCTAAACCTTCATACACCAAAATATGGCTTCCACATATTTTCTTATCAAGGTATTGTTTTTCAAATGTAGACTAGTAGCTTTTTACGTCTCACATATAAGCCACTCAAAAATAAGGAAGGCAGTGAGAAAACAAACAAAGAAAAAGAGAAAGGAGACAAATTCTATCCACTTTGAAATTTTGCTATGGATCTCTACCCTCCAGAGACTACATTTATGATTCTACTTCAGTGCTGCTCTATTTGTTTAGGCAGCTGTTAGATATTCTACTGGCTATGTAAAAGTAATTCATGCTTTCAAATTCTTAACACTGCAGTAAATCAAGGCAATAAAAGATAGACAACCTGGTAAGTAAGTGGCTAGGTGATAGTGAATGGGAAATTTAAGATCATATGAAGATACAATTTGACAAAAGAGAAGCTACTTCTTGCTTCTACCAGTGATGGAAAGTTTCCTAACTCTCCACCACTAAAACCTGAGATAAGCAACTTTTACAAAAAAAAAAAAAAAAAAAAATGTTTCTTTTGGCTCACATTTTTGAAGGTCACAGTTGATGATTTTTTGGCCCTATTGTTTGTAGGCCTGTGATAAGGCACACATCATGGTGGGAGTGTGTATTGGAGCAAAACTGCTCACCTCAGGGTTGGAGAGTGAAAGAGAATGAGAAGGAGGGGCAGGGGTCCCTCTATCCTATTTAAAGCCATGCCCTCAGTGACCTAAAAACTTCCCACTTGACTGCTGCTCTTAAAGTTTCTACCTCTTACCAATAGAGCCATGGCCTGGGGATCAAACATGTAACATGTGGACCTTTGGAAGACACTTATCCAACCCACAGAAGCCACAATAGTTGAACATGTTAGGGAGAACTTGACCTAGGCAACGCCATTTTGAAACATAACTTCAGCCTTAGAACAACTGTCACTCTATGGTCATTCTGACCCAGAACAATAATCAGCCTGACCTAAACCCCAGGCAATACCTTCTCATGAGGATTGTTATTTGGAATTAAAATCTTAAGAAATCAACATGGAACAGTAATGACAACAAAGAATAATGGTGACAACCACAAGAATCCTTTCCTGACAACTCCCTAGCAACAGCCAAACTGAAACAAAACAAAACAAACAAACAAACAAAAAAAAAAAACAAATAACTCTCCCACTCCTTCACTCACCTGTAACTTCCCTGGGATATAAGTGAAGAATAGGCTCCAGTATGCACTAGGACCCCATCCACAGGTCTGTCCTGAATAAACCTGTGTACTGTTGAGCTCCTCTCCTGTCTTCCTCTTTGGGTTCTTTTGTAACAGAACATACCCCATATTTCTGCCTTTATCTGAAGAAAAGTCTTAGGGAGAAGAAACATACTAAATCCATTATAACATCATATGACTAATGGCCAGAGACTATGAATATATTGGTACCTGGAAGAAATGAGAATGAGCCATCAGGGGGCTGGGATTGTGGCTCAGTGATAGAGCGCTTGCCTAGCACGTGTGAGGCACTGGGTTTGATTCTCAGCACCGCATATAAATAAATAAAATCAATGTTTATAGCAGCACAATTCATAATAGCTAAACTGTGGAACCAACCTAGATGCCCTTCAGTAGATGAGTGGATAAAGAAAATGTGGTATATATACACAATGGAGTATTACTCAGCAATAAGAGAGAATAAAATCATGCCATTCATAGGTAAATGGATGGCGTTAGAGAATATAATGCTAAGTGAAGTTAGCCAATCCCAAAAAGCCAAATGCTGAATGTTTTCTCTGATATAAGGAGGCCAATTCACAGCGGGGTTGGGATGGGGAGCATAGGAGGATTAGAGGAACACTAGAATGGCGAATGGGGAGGGAGGGCAAGGAAGGGGGCAAAAGGGTGAAGAAAAAAAAAAGATGGTAGAATGAGATGGATTTCATTACCCTAAGTACATGTATGAAGTCACGAATGGTGTGAATATACTTTGTATAAAACCAGAGATATGTAAAAATGTGCTCTACAAGTATAATATGAAATGTAATACATTCTGCTGTCATTTCTAACAACTTAGAATAAAAAATAAATTTGAAAAAAAAAAAGAATGAGCCATCAATAGGAGGACACATCTATAAGCACCTTAAATTGAAATGTAAAAAATGCCAACCATTTACAGAGCAGGGTAAAGAAACCCAGTGATGTTGAAGTGCTCAGAAAACATCAACAGTAGGAGACCATCATGCCTTTTAGGCCTAAAATGACAAGTCAAAGAAACTCTATATTATGAAGTACTGCAGGAGATAAAGACATGACAAAATGCTGCCCAGAAAGATTTAGAGTTCCAGAGAATCATACCAATACTCAAAAATACGGAACCCTAGCACAAAGGGAGTGGGGGACAGAAAAACTCTAAACATACTCTATGGGCATGTTTTCCCTCTGATTTTGTTGCCTATCAAGAAAGTAAACAGTGGTGATGCCTAAGTTTTGCAATTGATGGTGCTAGAGTTTGGGGCAAAGCACAGGTCAGAGAAGGAGAGACAAAGACTCTGGAGGGGACAAATGGAGAAAATCAGTACCAGGGAGAGAGTGAAGAAAGGAGAGGTAGTATGTCAAAGATCATTGAAATGCTATAGTGGGCAGAAATCCAAACCTCTCAGGAGCTTAGGCCTAAGACGGAATTTCTTTTATTTTTCTTTGCCATTTGTTGCTTGTTTCTGGACAGCAACCCTTTTTTAGTTTAAGTGAATGCAGATATTTTAAAGAAGCCCACATAGTCACGACACATTTTCAAGGTTCTCCATTATTCTTGGATAAAAAGAAAAAAAATGTAGACGAATCCTTGAAGAATATTTAATTAGTGGCCCCATCAGGATTGAGTCCCTGAAAATTTACAAGAGCTGAAAAGTATTTGGAAGTACTTTTATAAAGGCAAGTCCTCAACAAAATAAATATGCAGGGTATTTAATTACAAGAATTTTGCCTGTTTTACAACTTAAGTACGCAAAGATTTATTTAGAATCCTGATCCTCTTTATAAATATATATTTATATATCCCTCTAAAGTATAAGAGCAATTGTATAGTCATTAATATGATATTAATGGTGAAAGAAGTGACTTACTCATCTCTCATGAGTTGGGATATTTGTTTGAGTCTTCCCAACAATATATAGGAATATATATGAGATATTTTTGAGAAAGTTAAATCTCAAATATCAACTGAAATGCTACTCTTAGTCGGAAAGTCACTAATTTAAGAATTGCTTCAGTGACTTTATAGCAGTTATGAAATGTCATTTTGTTTTCACATACCTTTAGCTACATGTGGAGCATTCTTAATAGAAGTTATTATCGAAAAAGGTGTAACACTTGATTATTTACATAAATATAAACATATAGCTATTAAAATTTTAGCTTCAATTTTCAGGGATTAACAGCTATGTTTACTTTTTTTAAAAAATCAAGTAAGACCAATTATTTTAGGCTAATTGCATTTGTAGCAAAGCCTGGAAACATTCTTAGTACAATCTCAGGAAAAAGAAGTGAGTGGGGAGAAAATGAGGTCTTGTGGCTAAAGCTGGGTGATACTTCATATGTAATTATGCTTATTTTATTTTTTAAATTTTTAAATTATGTTTCCTGGTTAGCTCTGTAAATGATCAATACTGAGTTGGTTCTGTGAGGTGGAAAATAGAGTATGGTAAGCAAAGAGGCAGACAGCACACTCAAATGGGGAATGAGAAATGAGTTTAATGAAGAGATGGTTTTACAAACACATGGAGAGCATTGTGTGTAAGTAATGACTCACCATAAAGAAACTAATGGCTAGTAATATCAGGAGGCCTTTGTCACTCCTGAGACCAAAAGAAGGAAGAGTGGGATCAGTTATTGAAAACCATGAGTGATACAACTGTAAGAGAGCTATACCTGCCAAGAGATGTCTTTGGTTTGTGCAACACAGCTTTTGCTAACTCTCCCTAAAGTAAGACGAGAGCCCAGAGAACAAATAATTTTGTCTCTCTCTCTTTTTACCTCCCTTGCTTCCCGTAAAGGTGAACCAACTAGAAGTGAAGAAGAAGGCAGCCAGCATGCTGAGATCTAAACAGCTCAGTCCCCTAGACAGAGAATAGGGTAGAAAAGACTGGAAAACTGTACATAAATGATTGAGAGAGGAGAAATGTAAAACATACAGCACAAAATGGAAGCTTGGAAGCAAGGAGACTCAATGCAATTTTCTGAAAACATCTACTGGAGTTAAAGTTTCTGAGGTTATATCACAGAGTGGAGATCACTATCTATATTTGTGGTAAGTCGAGTAAGCAAGAGCTAAATCAATTTTTTAATTCAACTTAGCCTCAGTTGCAAAGTTTGGTCTTTAGCTCTACATTGAAGATTACTACAGCATTCCATAATTAATTGTTATTTTATTCAAAACAACAACAAAAACAAAACAGAAACCAAACAAACAAAAACCAAAGGACAGTAATCACCAAAGCTTGATGTTAAGCAACAACTGGGTTGTGAAGCCTCATACCAATTTCCACAATTACTTATTTAATGTAATTGCCAGTGGACACCAGAAATTTAGGCCAATTGGTGTACGGAGCAGGCTTCATCCAGGTAAATGATGGTAAAAAGTATTGCCAAAGAAGTCAAGAAAATAAATTGGGAAAATATTTTTAGACTAAGTAAGGAGCCTGAAAACACAAAAGAGCATCCTTGATTTAAATCAAGTACAAATAAGTGTCAATATAAAGAACCCATATTTCTATTTCTGTTTAATAAATCCTGGATGTTTTGGATTTTATGTCTTGGTGTTCATGTGTGTGTGTGTGTGTGTGTGTGTGTGTGTGTGTGCGTGCGTGCGCGCGCATGCGTGCAACTTTAATTTAAAATACAGGATAGTACCTACCATTTGGAAATAAGTTACCCTTAGTTTGTTTCAGTTTTTTCAGTTAAAATTTCTTCTTCACACAGACCAATACAATGTGAAGACATAGAGTATAATTCAAGTTCCTATGGAAATTCCACATCCTCCCCTTTAATTTCGAAACCTATCTTAAAGATTAAAAAAAATCAAACGTGATCCACTAAATTGTTTTTCAGGTTTGGATACTGAGAAAGTTGAAAAAAAAAAAAAGGGTGAGGGGCTCCATCTCTATCATGAGATGTGGAGGCAATTATGAAATCAAAAGAAAAAAAAAAAACAGAAAATGTAATAAATGCTTTTAGAATTTAGAAGAAGCAGGGAAGACTGCGGGTGAGGGTACACCAGAGTCTGTGAAAGGAGTTTGCAAGGCAGTAGATCAGGACCTAATTGCTACTTTGTGTGAAGGTCTGGGGTACTTTGGGAATGGGTGTCTAGGAGTTCAAGGGTTTCCAGAGTAGTGCTCTAAATATTGCAATCCTACAGAAACTGAAGAGTTACTGAGGATTTGCAAACAAGGGGAGACAACTAGCACGTGGATGGTGAGTAATCTTCAGCAGGAAGACAGAGTGTTATAAGTTTGTTTCTAGGCCCTTCCTTGAGCCTAAGCTTTCATAGATTATTACATTTCCCTTCTGTTATGGTTTAGATGTGAGGTGTCCCCCAAAAGCTCAAATGTGAGACAACGCAAAAGTATTTAGAAGTGAAGCAATTGGGTTATGAGAGCCTTAACTTAATCAGTGGATTATCCCCCCCTTGATAGGATTAACTGGGTGGTAACTGAAGGCAGGTAGGGTGTGGCTGCATCATTGGGGGCATGTCTTTGAGGTACATATTTTGTATCTGATGAGGATCTCTCTCCTGATTCATTCTCTCTCTCTCTCTCTCTCTCTCTCTCTCTCTCTCTCTCACTCACTCTCTCTTTGTGGTGCCATTCTCCCAGATGCTTTCCTCTGCTGCACTCTCTGCCATGATGTTCTGCCTCACCTCCTCAGGCCCCAACGAATTCATTCTGCTGACTATAGAGACTAAGACTTCTGAAACTGTGAGCCCCCAAATAAACTTTTCCTCCTCTAATTGTTCTTATGAGGTCTTTTGGTCACAGCAGTGAGGAAGATAACTAAAACACCTTCTAACTGAAAATAAGGAGGTCTTTTCTAGGACATTCCTGAGAGAAGTCAATAAATTAAATGCATGTAGGAGTTCAGCCTTTTATTTGGCATCTAGTTATATATTCAACCAACAAACATCAGTCCTGGATCTTTGTTCGAGATAAGATCAGAAAAAAAGAGCAGATATTGAGAAAAAAGGAGGTAAAGATGTGCCAGACTGGGATAAAGGATACTGGCAATGACATTTTTGTGAAGATGCTCAGGCAATTTGCTCTTGCTAGAAATCCACATCAACATCCTGGAAAAAAAAAAAAAAAAAGATCACTGGCTTCATTTTCATCTTAGGAAGGTGTCAACTATATTGAAGGATCTCAGTCTATGGTTTGGAGCTTATTTAATACCTACTGGGTTCAACATCCCTCCCTAGCAATTCAGGATTCCCTTGCTTATTTTCTAGAAGATTTCAAGGAAGAATCCAGTGGCTGAGATTTGAAATTTCATCTATTATTCTAAGCTTTCATAGATCATTACATTTCCTTTCTGTTATGGTTTAGATATGAGGCTAAAAGCTCAGGTGTGAGACAATGCAAAAGTATTTAGAAGTGAAGTGATTGGGTTATGAGAGGCTTAACTCAATTAGTGGATTATTCCCCTGATAGGATTAACAGGGTGGTTACTGAAGGCAGGTAGGGTATGGCTGGAGGGGGTGGGTCATTGGGGACATTCAGCACACCAGAATCACAACCTAAGTGTTCTTTCATCTATAATTCCAGAAAAGGGTGATGGTTTGACTTTGGTGTAAACAAAGGAAGAGTCCACCATGACAATTTTGTCCCAGCAAAGAGAGAGGATGGTAACATTGGCAGACGTGATAGAGCATGTAGAACTATATAGAGCCAAGGCAGTAGAGAGGATACCAAAGGCCCCTGATTAAGGAATGGTCTATTGCCAATTACCACATAGGAGAAGCCACCACGAAATGACTAAAACAAGAAAGTGAAATCATATCTCTCTCTTCTTCCTGTAAGGGCTACAATTTTATAAGTGCACAAGATATTCTTAGGAATTGTAATGTGCTCAAATCTAGTGCTTGCTCATAAATTCTGTCAGGTTATCAACTGTTCCCCCTCTTCTGCTCTCACAAGTATTCCACACTCTCCCACATTTTCTTTCCTCTACCCAAAGTTGCTTTTAAGCAAAGACTAAGGTAGGTGCCCTTTTGCTTATCTTGTCCAACCATCTTAACGTCTGCCCTTTTTCCTTCTGTGACTTTATTTTCTTCTGTTTGTAGATGGACCACCTGCCAATTCTGGAATGTGTCTGGGTATAACTGGTCATTAGTATGACATTAAACCTATTTCTGAATATTATTTTATAGATACTTTCTAAAGAATAAAATTGTTTGTTTTCAGCCATTTTAAACATATTTCAGTCTTTTTTTCTTAAGCTGTTCACTATTGGCAGATTACTTTTCATATCCACATTGGTTGACATATTCTAGTGTGATATTAAATTCTTATTATACACATTCATATATACAATGAACTATATGTAATGTGAGAGTTATGTAAAGTGTTGACTTAAAGACACCTTTTTTTTTTTTTTTACCATTTTGCTTAAAAATTATGACTCACTTTTATGTAAGAAGAAATAAGAGTCTAGTCTAAGATATCCTTTAGGAGGAGATAGTGAATTCTGGATGGATCAACACAGATTTTTATTCAGCATTAGTCATTGTCCAATAATTTAACATGCATTCATTTCTATAAAATGGGTATGATGATGCTGTCTCCTTATGCATTTAATGATTATGTGTGCTTTTGCCTAGTGTATATTCATAAATTAATAGGCTAATAATGCACATTCTCAATGTACTTCATGAAAGCACATTGTGAGCTAATTAAACAGAATGTAACTTGTGCTTTTGGGAGAAGTGTTATCTAAGTGTAAATTAGGGAGAGAAGTGGCAGCTAAATCTATACAACATATCTATCACAACACATTTGAGGCTTAACTCTAATTAAAGATTGGACATGTGAACCACAGCTTCTGGGAGACGCCCCCTCCCCTCAGAAGACCCTTCTTCAAGTCTCTAGAAGAAGTCTATTCACTTAACAACCAAAATTATTAGCAAACCACTTTCTGCTCAGAACAAAAGGTTAGAGGGAAAGACCTCTTTCAACGCTATCATGTTGGCAGCATTTATGGTCATCTTTTCCTAGACAATATCTGCCCAACAAGTGTCATGAGGAATGGAGTTTATTATTCAGTTCTTTGGACAGAAGAAAACATTTTTATGGATTGGTAACTCCACCCAGAAAGGGCATTTGCACCTGATGGAAGAGGAAAATTCTGCAGACAGATTTGTGCCTGTCTTCAAACCTTTCACCATCTGAATAACCCCTGAGGTTAAATAGCTGGTAGACATCTGTAGGCAGAAGTAAGAGAAATGAGATCATCAAGGAACGATATCGTGCTTACAACATGTGGCGAAATGAGTGGCTCTTCACCATCTGTTATTTGTGTGTGTATTTTATTATGTAAATGTTCGTACACACTGCATTCTAAACAAAGGAACATTACTTCCACTTTGTTGGTGCTGCCAAGCTTGCGTATGTGTCCTGGAAAAGAAAGTGGCAGACAGAAAATTCAGGGTTCATCTGGCCACTTGTGTCCCTGTCCTTTCACCAAGAGGGTGAGAGACTCTAAGAAGGTTTGATTCCTTTTCTACATCCTGTTAACAAATACAAAGCTTGACTGTGAATGGAAAACAATGTCTTAAATACTATAGTTATGGTCCAAAGCTTCTTTTGCTGGCGTCCACGGGAAAAAGATACTAGAAGCTAGGATGCCCTGGGATGGTTCCAATGTACACTAGTGATAAATCCAGGCTAGAAAATAAATTTGGACAGAGAAAACAAGCTCTGTTCAATTTTCTCTCATCTGTTTAATTCCTGGCACACATCTCTGGGTCATGGGAAGGTTCTGGTGGACTGCTGTCATTGTCTCCCCCAAAACAAGAGGGGTGTGTGTGTGCATGTTTGGGAGGAATAAAACTAAGGAGATTTGGGTGTCACATATTCTGGTTTGAATTTTCATAAAATTACCAATTTAAATTGAAATGTAATTATCTTAACTGGCATCTTTTTGGCAGCTGCTTAAAAAAAAAATCCCTCGGCTTTACTGTACCAAGCAAAAGCCCAGAGGAGTCCTGACACTGGCCTTTAATCAAAAGCTGAAAAGACACAAAAGCTTTCAGATAATCTATGCCAAGCTATCTTGGACAGCATGGAATTGCCTGGAGCACCCTTCTGGTGGCATTTAAAACACCTGGTGCCCTTAGAAAAAAAAATACATCTGCGTCTGCAATTTCTCCTTCTGTAATTCCCTTAAATCTTTCTCTCTCAACCCATTTTCCTATCTTTTAAAAGTAAGGATGCTGCAGTGACAGTAAAATAAAGTAATTTTATTTACCAAGAGAATGATACTTGTCATTGGCTATGCCTGGAGGTGACAGACTCAGGTGGCCATCTGCACAAACACTTCCTCACTGTTTATTTCATGTGGTTTAATATAATTAAACTATCATTGTGCTCATTGATTCAGCGCAAATTTTAATTTGATAATTGGGGAAAAGGTGTGCATTTGAAATGGAGGCAATTAATTGACACTTTAAATGCACTTGAACAGAAATAATTTAAGTTGCACCGTACTTAGCGGTGACTTATACTGTTGTGTTTATGCGAATTCTTTCATTTAGCCTCTATCATTAATGGATAGAGGTAAATAACGTTCCTCAGTCTAAGTCCTTTTGATACTGGCAGTCTAATTCTGAAATTTTGAAATTTTTTTGCCGCCGCAAATAATCCCATTCATTTCAGTTACTGGCTTTTCTAAAATACAGACACTCTAACTTTGAACAACAATCTAATCATTCATAACTAGCCTCACACATATGCAACATAATTATGCAGATTGTCACATAATTTTGTCAATAGACAGCCTGATTCTCATTCTAACAAACACCTTGCACAAAGAAATAATGAAAACAGCAAAGACACATTTTTTCAATTTATAATAGCCATCTTTCTCAAGATTTGAATAAAAGGAAGAAAAAATAATTAGTTCTCACTTATTTAATTTTTCTCCAATACCAGTTTTAGTTGAATTCCTTTCAAGGGAATTTATATATTTTGGTAATCTTCTGAAATTTAAAAAAGAACTATATTTATGGATAAAGCAGATTTTTTTTTTGTTAATTATCTTCCATCTGGAAACAAATATGCTTTCGTATTTTTTTCAGATTTCAAGAACAAAAGCTAGTTTGTTTTAGCAACTTGAAAAACCCTCATCATTTTTACAAGAGCTCTTTTATTCGCTAACCCTGAAATAAATACTTTTAATCAAAACTCTGAAGCAAATTTAATTTTATAAAATGTTAGCTACTACAAATTATACCTGCAGTAAATGTTACTAATGAGAAATATTTGTTGTTTCTACATATGCTCTGAGAAGACTTGTTCTTAATGTGAAGGGTTGGAACAACTGCTCTGCTTTATAGATGAAAGTTTAAGCTCTAGTTTCAATCTATTATTCAATATTTTTAATATTCAGTGTACCCACGGATGAACCTAAGTAAGTTTTGGCAGGTCACATCAGTTAAGCAACCACACTCTTTTTATTAAAAATGGAAACCTCATTAAAATAGGCTCTGTGAAGACTTTGTAAACTCCAGCTTCAAATCAAGGTTGGCAATAATGTTCCCAAAATCTTTTCATATAAATGTGGTGCTCTTGGCACTTGAGAGTTTCTGAAAGTAAGAAATGCTAAAGAGCATAAAAAGGCAAAAAGCGAAGAAAACAAACAAAAGAACACACACACACAATGTGCACACATAAAACACACACACTCACATCCAGAAGCATCGTTGACCATAAAGTAATTCTATTTCTCATAGCCTTTCTTTCTATTATCTACTTGCAGATAAAACTCTTCAGAAATACCTTTAATAAATCAGTTAATATAATAATAATAAAAGAAAAAAAGCTATCACTTTAAATGTAACTGCTAGCCATTCTTAAGTAATGGATTATCACACTGGACCCCATAAATATGGACAATGAAAACAATAGTAAATGATAAAAAACGAGTCCTTTATTACTTAGCAGAATTGAGCTCTTCTAAAAGATCAGAAAATTTTAAGGGTGAATAGAAACTGATAGATCAGTTGATCTGATAACTCAGTAACATCAAAAGAGAATATAGGCCAGAGATTAAAAGCCTATGCAAACTATGCAACTGGTAAATAGACTGGACCAGAGCTGTACAACAGATGTGTGCACTTCCAGAGATGAAGGTTTATTCTAAATGGCATTGTTTGTAATTTTAATATTCTTGATTTACATGATATTAATCTTATACAACCTGACATCATCTTAATTAGTAAATTCATTCATAATTAGGATAATTTTTATTGTTTTATTTTTGAAATTTTTGCAAAAAAGTTAATTTCACAAACCTAGATCCTTACTTCCTAAAATAGCTACATCTTATCCTTAAACAAAGGTCACTGATACATTGTTGATAATATCTTTTATATTATGAATTCGCCAATAATCTTTTTTCTTCATCTATATTGTTTATGTTTATTGACTAATTCATAAAATATTCCTTTTGCCCTCAGGATTTTCTTTACAGTATTGAGAACTTGTTTTAAAGCTTATTAATTATATTTAAGCAGTCACTTAGGTAACAGAAGCTATAAAAACCTTAATTCATGGCTTGCTAATAAATAATTTCCCTAAATTTCAAACTCTAGATCTTATTACAATGATTATTATTTTTAAAAATGAAGAATCAAGTCAAGTGATCAATATATGTCCTATTAATGCTTATGGAAATGGTAAAGGCGATCACTCATGAAAAATACCTGAAATTCCTCTTTCGTTTTCTTCAGTTTTGTTTATTTTATTTTTTTTTTTCAGTTTTGTTTATCAGAATTAACACCTAGTCCTGGTCTGGATTTTTAGGGAATGAAAGCAAATATGATAGATTTTACTCATTTCAGGCTCATTGAGCAATTCACATATGTACACAAAACTGCCACAAAGTTCAAGAAAAGTACAAGATAAAAATAAAAGTAATTAAGTATGTTATATCAGTATCAACAGGTGTCTTATCTATGGAATAATCGAAAATGTTCCACATTTCCATGTTTTCTTGTCCAGACTAAATATCAAAATAAATTCTGGGGAGAATGTAGTCTATGGTTCCAGGAAATATTTTTGCTGTGACCATTTTTTTTTTTTTTTTACCAGAACAGTATTAGACACAGTGTATGGAATAAAATAAAGCACATTAAGTTTATGCAAGAAACCTACAACTCTTGACAGTGGTAACTGAGCTAGGAATGAAAAGTGAAGACTTGGATCCCTCATATTGTGGGGAGACAATTGAGCAAGATACTTTGAGCTATGAGGATATTTGGAAGATAAGTAAGGAGGACATAGACATGATTTAATATGAATTCAGTGCCCAGAATAAGACAGAAAGTTATTGAGTAGTCCATAAATTATCTGTTGGTATCAGTAATAGTGAGTTTCATGCTATTATTTTAAATGTACATGTAATGTTTCTCAGTGTGGGGAAATATTTGGAATGAATCTTTTTCTAAAACGTGATATTTTCTCAGAAATCCAAACTTTATTTACAAAATTACTTCTTAAATTTAGGAAAAATAATTGATAAGCCCAGTAAATTATAATTCCCATTTTTAGTGTTAGAAACAACCTGCAAGTAAGATGAAACAACTCATGTGGCCCCCAAAAGATAACTGGCATTCTTGTAAACATTCCCCTAATTTTCAAAACCTTGACATTTAAACAGCAGCTTCTACTTAGTTATATTATCGTCTCTTCTTTCTGCGTATTAATGTTGGCCTGCCATTTTACAAGCTTTCCAAGTGTGTAGGAAATTTGGCTATGTTAGCAGTTTTGTTTTAATATATTCTTGGAAATTTTATCTGGAGCAGTACTGTGTGCTTTCAGCAAGTGGCTAAAATGGATGCAGATTTTCTAACTCGGAGGAGGTCATGCCTAATAATACCATCAATTGTTGAAAATTCATGTAGCAGCAGGTTCTGATGTTATAGGAGATGTGGCATGTGATTTACCTTGCCATCTCGCTCCCACTTTGTATACCCTACTTTCACTGTGATAAAATCAGGAAGTTCTCTAGGCGCTGAAGCTACTCATGCCACTTTTGCAAACCTTAATAATTACACTGGCAGCTTAGGTGCCTTATTAAATGGAAGAGATGCAATGTGTGCATAATTCCTTTTCTAAAAGGATTGCCAGTGGCAAAGACAGATGTTTTGGAAAAAATCACACAGTGAGCTGTGAAACTTCTCTAAACATGTGTTTGTCCATTTACCAGCGTTTATGTCATTATCAGAATATGTTTGCATGTAGTCTCAAGGATGGCTTCCCACAATAAATGCAAGGATAACATGCACTCTGCAGGTTGCAGACTACATTTATGTAAGGTGCATGCTCTCCTCTAATTTTTGTGCTCAGCATCCAGTTCAGGGTTAAAGTGGCTTTCCACAACACTACTTGCAATAAGAACCATTTATCCCTCAGTACACCAGTACACACACACACACGCACACACACACACACACACACACACACACACACACACACACACACTTCCACAACAGTTTGCATAAGAGTGAGGTCAGTTTTTCTCCAACCTGGTTTCTCACCCCTGATCTATCTAACAAATCAGACTAGGAGAATACTGACTTTAAAAAAAAAAATGTGGTTAGAGAGTAGGCACCCCAAGTTCCCACTCAAGTTAAAGTATAAAAAAAAAAGCTGAAACTGACCTAACATTTAAATCGTATCCCCAAAGAGTTTAGATTTAGTTTGTTCAAGACTAAGAGGCAGAATAGTCCAAGATGAAAGCTATTGTTTTTTGTGTTAATAAGGATAAGAATGGGGTGTTCTGTAGCTAACAGCACTTCTGTGAATCACTACCTTATTTACAGTAGAGGAATGTCATAGATATCATATTTCATCAGCAATGATGACTTGAATATGTTCTGTGAATAATTATAGTATCTTTTCATCTCCCTTTTGTTATAAGAAACCTTTATAGTAAAGGCTTTTAAATATGTAGGGGGAGTATGTAATCCAAGTCATTGAATCTAATGAATTGTTTTGGCAAGTACAAAAGCCTCTCAAAATTCATGGGTTTGGAGTTACATATCTAACTGAAACCTTTGAATGTTGGAATAGATTTGCTCTTAAGAAAACACTGTAGTACTTTAAATAAGGTGGGTGGGGGGGCGCTTTAAGAAATATGCAACAGGTTTTTGAGGCATCAAAATTATGTTTATTTAGAAACAGAAATTCTGGTGTCCTGATGTTTTACAATAGAGATAGACCAAATGGAATTAGGGAATTATATGCATATCCATAAAAATTGGAAGGCTTTGAAAAATTGCTTGTACAAAAGCTTTGTGAGTTGATATTAAGCCAAATAATTGAAAAATGCCCAAGAGTGTCAGAGATGTATGGGGGATTCTGATCCACGTGTTGCCATTTGTGGGAATTTTTTTCCTAAAGAATATAAGCCATCTGCGGAAAGCCCTAGTTTGGGTTTTTATTTACTATTAACTTAAACCATCCTGAGATCATTCAACACCATATTTCTAGGTTTTCTATTGAGAAGAGCAACCTCTCCAGTTTTTTGAAAATATTCTCTACACCTAATTTTGGAACTTTCATTTGTACATCAAGACATGTGTTTTGTTCATGTTAAGCATGGAAATAACTTTGCTTTCTTCCAATGTGTTTATGTTTAGTAGAAATGACTCCCATACAGTTTAACCTTAGTACACTATTTATATGTATTAATAGAAAGTATCCTTTCTAAACATTAGCTTACAAAGATATCATGAATGTAGTAAATCACAATACACCACATAGTTTCCAAACCATTATTTATCGTCAAAAACAAGCAAAGAATAACAACAACAAGAAGCAAAGATTGTTTTGGCACCATCTACCAAATTGGATTTTTGTAAAACTAGGTCTCAAAGATGGAAAGAGCTATGAAAAAAGTTTGAGGGTATGTGGTAGTATACCCTGCCATATAAAAATATACCTGATCCCCATTTTGAAACTTCCTGTTCTATTTTTTGATAATGTTTAATTTCTTCTTTTTACAAAAATGATTCAATATTTTGCATTTTTTAAAAGACATATTGATCTATCTCAAGAACTCAAAGACTATTTTATTTAGTTTTTAGTTTTATTATCTAAGTATAGAAATTCTTTTGAGCTAAATAATAAATGTAATATTAGGTGAATGTCAAATATTTTATTTATGCAAATGTCTAGTTATTGCAACATCATTTGGCAAAGACATTTCTATCCCTTGTTGGAAGGTATTTATATATTTTTTTGAAAATTATATTTTGGGTCTATTTTTAGACTGTTATTTTCTATTTATCTATATGTCCATTTTTCTCCAAAACTACACTCTTGCAATTAATATTTATTTAAAGTAAGTCATGAAATCAGATTACTTATGTTATCAATTTTTCTTCTTTTAGAAAAAGAACTTCATTATTCTTGCTCATTTGCATTTCCATATAAGTTAAAAAATCAACTTGTCATCAATTTCTGCAAAAACCTGCTGGGATTTTGACTTAGATTTCATTGAAACTATAAACTCACTTGGACAAAAAAACAGATTTTTTTAACAATGCCTACATAATCACATATAATTAGCGAAATTGCAATGTTAACATAAATAAAATACTATAAAATTCATAGAATTAATTTGAGATCTGTTATGTTTTAGATATTAGGTATCCTCCAAAAGCTCATGTATGAAACAATGCAAGAGGGTTTAGAGATGAAACTATTGGGTTATGAGTGTTTTAATCTAATCAGTGAATTAATCCCCTGATAGGGATTAACTGGATGGTAACTATAGGCAAGTAGGGTGTGGCTGGAGGAGGTGGGTCACTGGGGGCATGCCTTTGGTGTTTACATTTTGTTCTTGTTCAGCAGAGCTCCCTCTGCTTCCTGGTACCATGTCCCCAGCTGCTTTCCTCCACCATGCATTTCTGCCATGATGTTCTGTCTTATCCCAAGGAATGCAGTCAACTATCTATGGACTGAGACCTCTGAAATCGAGTCCCAAAGAAACTTTTCCTCCTCTAATTGCTCTAATTGTCAAGTCTTTCTGGTCACAGAGGTGAAAAATCTGACTAAAACAAGTTCCACCAATTGCTCTACCAATGTTCTCTTTTTGAACCATATTCAATCCAGGGTCATACATTACATTTAGTTTGTTTCTCCTTAATCTGTCATTCTGAATGGACTCTTCAGTCTTTCTTCATCATTCATGTCCTTGACACCTTTGAAGAGTAGTAGCCAGTTATTATCTTTTCTGTTTTATTTTGTGTGATGTTTTCTCATGTTAAATTTAGGTTGTTGTTTTTAGTTAAAAAACAAAACATAGAAATGATGCTGTACCTGTCTCAATGTATCATATCAGTAGGGAGCAAGTGTCACTATATCCTGTGTCTGGTGATATTGACTATCACATGGTTAAGGTATATACTATTTTCTCCCCCACAAAATTTTAAATTTTTGCCTTTTGAATTAATAATTACATTGGGGTATTACCATTTTTCAGACTGGAAGTTTACTATTAGCATATTTTTAAATTTACTGATGTTTTTGTTTTCATTTCCAATAGGTTCTTCAGCCTATCCAGTGGATTATTTATTTCAAATATTGAAATTTTTGTTTCTAGGATTTCCAACCTTATCCTTATCCTTCTACTCAACAAGTCTAATATTCATTATGTCACTGAGCATTATTATAGCTGCTCTTTTAAAATTCTTGTCTACAATTTCCAACATCTGCTAACCCCATCATTATTGTCTGTTTATAGTCTTTTCCTTTGAGACAGTCTCACATTTTCCTGGCTACTTGTATGTGAATAATATTGGACTATATCCTGGACATTCTGAGTATTAGATTGTGAAGAATCTGGATTCTGTTATATTGCTCCAAAAACTGTTGATGCTTTTATGTTAGTAGGCAGATTCAAAGTGCAAACAAACATGTCTGTGGTGTGTGGCAGTTCAGATCTCAGCTTAGCTTCTTGAACCACAGCTGGGAGCTGCTTTCTGCTTGTCCCATCCAATATTTGGTTTAATGGTCAGTAGAGATTTGGGTTGAGTTAAGCCCAAGTCACTGGACTTCTATTCCTCTGGCTTTCCTTTTTGATGTTCTTATTGTACTTTGCAGTGACCCTGGCTGCCCTGTGCCTCTGGCCCTATTTAAATCCCTTAGCTTGGGAAGGCAGAGGATTTTTCAATCTGAGTTTGAACCATCCCTACACCACTGCCTCTGTGACTGTGGTTTACTTCTGGGAAGAAAAACTGCCTCCTCCCACTCACCAAAAGAAAGAAAGAAAGAAAGAAAAAAAAAAAAAACAACACTCTCTTCTGATTTGCCTTGGTTCTGCTCCCAAATCTGCCTATCAGAACTTGCAGGTTTTATGTTTGTAATTTTTCCATATTATAGCTGTATTCAGGGGGATTGCTTTGGTGGATGGTTATTTCTCCACTAACATAACTTAATAAATGGTTTGGAAACTGCATTTTTGAATGGTGAAAGGATGTTGTCCTAAAAATAGTGAATGTGAAGAATAAAGTACTTGAGAAGGAAACTTTAGACAAAACTTCACATATATAATACAATGGCCTCTACTGGGTATTCTCCAACTCACAGGGAACCACTTAATTATTCCCAGCCACTTCAGAGCTCCTGCTGGCAATGCTATATTAGCACGTAGCAGCCATATTCATGCAGTGTCATTTCTGTTTCTTAGCCAGACTTACACTACCTGGTCTAGATCTAAGTAATTTTCTTGAGAAATAGGAATCAGCTTTCTGGGAGCCTATCCTGTGTTTTAATTTCTGCTCTATCTATTTGTGTCTTTCTCCTCCTCTTCTTCTGCCACCATGTTAGAAGAATTTTTTTTGAAAGTCTACCAAAAACAAAGAAATACAATAAATGCACAAAAAAGCAGAATGGAGAAATGGATAAAGAGTAATTCAGTTGCCAATAGTCTTCTAGTGTTCCTTTCTGCACTACCTGAAATCTGGCTGAATACTTTCCTTAACTAGCATTAGAAATTTCTGTATTCTAGCTAGAAATCCCCACTTCTTCCTTATGTTGTTGGCCTTTATAATGTCCAAGTTTATGAATATTGACTAACCCAAACACTTTCCACATTACAGGCATTATTAAAAGGTTTCTATAACTATAATGATAGTATGCACAAAGCAAATGTGCCAGGGAATGTTAAAGTAGCCCAAGATGAACAAAAATTATTTATCATTTAAAGTGAGGTAATTTCTAAGTAATTATGTTTAAATTACCATATAGGTATTAGACAAAGATCCTATCTGTTAATTTGAATGAAATCAGAAGAACATAGAAGCAAAATATCTTATAAGCTATGGATTTTTTTTCCCCACTTACTTAAGTTAATGCTAAATAAGATAATGCCCGTTAGGTATAAACTCTCTAAATGCAATATTTCTGTCTTCTCTTAGTGCTCATTCTCCACCTCTGGGTCAATCCCATTATTATAATTAAGTTTCTGCTTAATCAATTTTATTTCTGTACTTAATAAAAAGAAGCCATTTTTCTAGATGTTCTGGTTTCCCAATTATATAAGCACTAAGAAATCAATTGCTTAACAAAAGTTACAGTAATATGATTTGAACATGAATTACTTTCCAACAGAAGGACATAATGAGCCAGATGAAAAATAAGAACCTGTCTCCCCATCCCCCAAACAAATAAATAAATCTCAGCAAAGTCAAAGCTTGGGAACTCTTGGATTTGTCAAACATTTCATGGATCTTCCAAAACATTTTGGCAGGATAATTCCCTAAAGTGATTCATTATCCATCAATTCATATTTCAATGTCACTTAATATTTGTTGAATATTCACAACATGCTATCATTGCACAGCTGCTGAGAACATGCTTCTGTCTCTCAACCTCACACTGCATGTTTTTTAAAAGATGAAAAATAATGTATATTTTAAAATTTGTTAAGAGGAGAAAATTGGTTTAAAAACAAATGAACACACACATATCCTTCAAGAATTCATTTTCATACTATTTTAGAAGATGTTCATTGATTCTGAAGGCACAAAAATGTGACTCTTATTTTCATTTATATATTTTGTATAACTTTATTTTTATTTATGTACATATAAAATTTTAAACACATGAATATATTTATATAGAAATCTCATCTTCATTTAATTTTGATGCTCCTCTCTTGGATTCATATATCCTTCATATATCTACTACTTCCAGAAGAAAGTTTTAGCCACAACCTAACTTTGATAACACTATCTAATTTTAAAGTTTCTGTTTAGATATACAGACAATTCCATTACTTAAGTGCTAAAATTTCCCCAATCTGTTCTTATATTTGATTATTAATTATTGCATATATACTTTCATATTCCATTGTTTCCTGGAAGCTCTTAATTTCTACTTGTCCCATAAATAAACAAATCTTCCTCCCTTGGTTCAAGTATCTGCTCAAAGAGAACTTCTTGGACCACATTATATGACATAACATACATATGCTCTTCTCCACATCCTTAATTCCCAGGCTTTCATTTTTTTTCTTTCCTGACATTCGCATTTGTTTATTTTCTATTTCATATATTTATTTTCTATTTCCACAAATGATAAAATAAAGATCCTAAAATGAAAATTTGGGGTTTTATTTTTCTTCTTCTACCTACACAGGTTAGAATAGTGTGTGATACCTATAGGCTATTTGCAAATATTGTTGAATTAATAAATGAATTCTCTAAGAAAGAGTATTTTGCTTTCAATTCAAATCTATATTTCAAAATGCAACCCCATGTGCAAATTGGCCTAAGTGCTATCTCCTACCACATTATGGTTTCCAGATTTATTCCTTTTTATTATACATGAGTCAGCTATGTTTATTTTGGGGAAAATATCTCCTGCCTGTATTCTCATGAAAATCTTCCTTGCCCAATTTTTTTTTTTGTAATTAATTCATTCAACAAGCCCCCCCCCCTTTTAAATATGCATGGTGATTGTTGAGTATTACATACAAATGAAATTATTTGCAAAAGCATTTAGACTGAAGAATTTAAACACATATATATTTAAATCTAATGTAGTTTCTCTGATATTTTCATGGATTCCAGAAAGCTTCAATTAAAATAAATACATAAAATTCGGTTTTGAAAATGTGTTTGTTACTCAATTTTCCCTCATTGTGATGAAGCACCTGAGGTAAGTCAATTGAAAGTAATAAAGATTTATTGTGGCTCACAGTTTTAGAGGTTTCAGTCTGTGGTCAGATGACTCAATTGTTTTTGGACCTGAGATGAGGTAGTACATTGAGGCAGAAAGGCAGGGGGTGGGGTAGAAAGGCAGGGGGTGTGGCAGGAAGGAGAGAGTAAGAGAAGGAGGAAAAGTGAAAAGGGGGCAAAGAGCCAGGAAGAAAATATACCTTTCAAAAAATATATACTTTTTACAAAAGCACATTCCCAGTGACCTACTTTGTCCTACCAAGCTGTACCTCCTGACATTTCAACCACCTTCCCAATAATACCACAAGCTTGGGACAGATAATTCATACAAGAGTCTTTGGAGGCAATTTCAGATCCAAACTAAAACAATGTTCAAATAAACTATCTTTCGGTTTGAATGAATGTTAGTGTTTTTTTCATATTTCATTGACTCAAAAGATAATAAGATATAGCAACATTTTCTCTGTTATATGGTGACACTGTTATTTCCTCCTATACTCTAACAGTAGAGTATAAACAATATGAAATTCTGTAAAAAGTGTAAGATGTCGGCTTTGGGGAAATACATAAATTTGTTGTAGGGATTTCTATGAGATATAACTGATTCAGTATGGATCTAGAACATTCCATTCACTATTTTTCTACTCCAGAAAAAAGAGAAAAAAAAAGAGAGAGGAAATTATGATGTGGTATTTCATTGCTTTTTTAAATTTCTTTCAAATAAAAATTATGTATTTCAGTCCAAATTTTCTTAAAATGCAGCATTTACCAGTGTACTTTACAGATCCTAGCATATTTTAAATTAATGTTAAAAGAAAGCATCAGTGCTGAGTGTCATAATTATTCAGTAATAGCCCAAACAGCTGCTTTTCTTTTTTATTTTTCCTTGGAATTTCTTTTCATATTTTGAAAGAAAGGGAGTGTGAAAATAACCTTTTTTTGATTGAAATTGGGTATGTTTTCTGAGAGTGGACATGTAAGGATTATTATCTGGCAGTTTAGAAAACAGATTCTCACTCTTTCCTCAGAGGAGTATAGAAAAATAATGAATGTGCAATGATATCGAGTCATTTTTGTTTTCCTGAGAAAAGAGTGCTACTTTGCAATTGTCTTTTTCGCTGATAGAAATAAATTAAGGTAATAGTATCTGGCTATTTTTTCTATTAATTTTTTTGACAGGAAATTCTATCTAATCCGTGGTAAATTGACCACAGATAAGTATCGATGCTATGTACTATCATAACACCCTATTTATACCATACCTGAGAACTTTGTTGAATATTATTGATCTATTTATGGGCTTCCTCCTTATTATACCAAGAACTTTTAGAAAGCAAGGGTCATGGTCATATATTTTCTTACCAAGTACAAAAATAGAACCTACTTCCTGGGGTTTTTTAGTTAGCTTTTTCTCTGCTGTGACCAGAGAAACAATTTTAGAAAGGAAACGCTTATTTGGGGGCTCATGGTCCACAGATGGCCACCTCCATTGTTCTTGGCTTAAGGTGAGGCAGAACATCATGGTGGAAGGTTATGGAGGAGGAGAGTAGCTCAAGAATTGGCATCAGGAAGTAGAGAGAGACTCAGCTCAGTTTACAAAACACTTTCCACAAAGGCACGTGCCCTAATTAACCATCTCCTCCAGCCACAACCTACCTGCCTACAGTTACCACCCAGTTAATTCCTATCAGTAGATTAATGTGCTGATTAGGTTAAAGATCTCATAACCTAATCACTTTACTCTAAACTTACTTGCATTATCTCACACATGTGCTTTTGGGGAACACCTCATATCTAAACCATAACAGTGATGTCTCTATATTAATTGTTGGATGAAGCTGTTTACTCATATGTGTCTAATTAATAAGTAAGTGCAGATAAAGAAAAAGTTTTATCTCAAAAATTAAATTTTATTTGTTTTTTCAAAGATGATTACCAATGTATACAATGATATTTACAAGCATAGTCAATCATTTATATCTCTGTTATATTTCAAAAATAATCTAAATATTTTTTATCCAGAGAATTTTGCCTTTAAGATAAGCAAATAACTTAGAAATTATTTTTTCTTCATTTACAAAAATGAAGTATTAGGAAGAGCCTTGGGCTGGGAATTTTTATAAAATGTTATTTTTATTTTGGCCAACTTGCTAGGTGATTGTGTAAAATTAGTTAATTTCTCCAGATTCTTGCCTTACATTCTGAAAAATGAGAAGGGTGGTTTATGTTGCCTCTGTGGTACAATTTAATTTCAAGATTCTCATATTTAAATTTTATTTGTCAATTATCAGCCAGAAAATGATGTACTTGAACTCTAATTACTTCATTGTGACAAATTAGAATTTCTGTCACAAACTGTCTTATAGTTAGAAACCACTATGTCTATAAAATTATAATAAATAATAAAACTACCTAAGCCTCTATCTACTTTGTTTCTATAAATCATGAATAGTCAGCTTTGAAACATTAATAAAATTTTACCTGTGATTATAAGTAAAATTTTGAAACAAAGTTCAATATTACTGCTATTAACAGCTATTTATTGAGTACCTAAGTGATTAGGTCTGTTAGGTGACTTTTACATTTTCATCTGCATATTAACCAGTTTAAAGCAGATATTAGCATTCCTTTTCCTCCAAACAGAACCAACTAATATATGTGGAAATCAAGGTTCAGAGAAGCACAATTACATTACCTACCTTATTCAGGCTTAGCTAGCCAAAAATGACACAGAGATTAAATCTAGGTCTTGTTTTTCTTTGCCTAAATTAAAAATAAAAATATGAGACAACAGCATGAATCTACAAAAACATGTATGCCACATAGTTTCCTGATGTTTAAGAATAAATGATATAAAAGCATCAGGCAAATCAACAATTACAAAATAATCATTTGAAATTTAAAATGTAAAATAGAAAGCAAAGTCAAGTTTTTAGCACTTGGTCTTTTAGGAGGCATTTAAGATAACTTGTGTATGGATAAATGGGCACAAGAGGAGGATGGACAAGGAGAAATTCACAAAAGATAGAATTGACCAGAAATTTCTGTGCTATATTGAGTCACTTTTCTATGGGTGATTGTGAATTATAAGGAAACCAAATTGCCCTGTTTTACAGTGTCATTCTCAATCTACAATGTAAGAAAAGCCACTAAATAAGAAAATTGCAAGACTGGTCTAGGATTAAAGTGATAAAATAATACAAAGGAATCATAAGCATATATCCATAATGGAAATTAAACCATTGCTGGAAATTTAAGGTCCAGGAAGATGAAGTTTTTATGAAACAGCAATGTTCAAGTATGATTTTGGATTCATCATGTGGAGCATTTGGGAAATGAAAAAATCCTGGGGTGTGACCACAGGAGTGAGTGGTGGAGGTGGATCTAGAATGGCAAATTTTATGTGTTAACTTGACTGAGCATAATTAAAGATTGTTTCTGCATGTGCCTGTGAGTGTAGAAGCCCTAATCGCTTGCGGGATTTGACCCAGAATCTCACCCGGGGGACTTAGCCCAGAATCTCGCGAGACTTGCCGCGGGATCAAAAATAGACTTACTCTGGGAGAGAACTCTAGATGGCGCCATTTCTGCTTGAGCGCGTGAGACTGTGCCCGGGGGAGGGTGTGCAGAGTAAACGCCGTTTTGTGTGTGTGTGTGTGGGGGGGGGGGGGGGTGTTGATTATAAGAGTGTGAGTTGCTAAAGACAGAGAGAGAAAAATAAAATAACCTTTTCGTTTCTATCCTGTCTCCGAGTCTTCTCCCGCAGCCCGCTGTTCTAAACGGCAGATTGTTACCGGCGATAACACGTGAGGATGCTTTGGGATAAGAGTAGAATTTAAATTGGTTATTCCAGAAAAGTGGATCCTTGGTGTGGGTAAGCATCATCCAGTATGTTGAGGGCCTGAATAGAAGAAAAGGCAGAAGAACGAGGAATTTCCCCTTTTCTGCCTCATTGTTTGAGCTGATACATCTCTTCTCCAGTCCTTGGCCTGGGATTTACATCTTCAGTTCTACTGGGACTCAGGCCTTCACACATGGACTGAATTACAGCTTTTGCTTTCCTGTTTCTCCACCCTGCAGACATCAGATTGTGGGACTTCTCTGCCTACATAATTACATGAGCCAATACCTTATCATAGGTCTCTTTTTAATATATTTATATTTATGGATGTTAGTTGGATCAGCCACATGGATGTTTGAAAAACTCAGGATGTTGGGGTGTGCTTAGGAACAGAGGCATTGTGTAAGTTAGGTGTAGAAGTCTTATGGAAAATTGGCCTGAAAGTTAGTAGATAGAGATACTGGGACTGAGCTTCAAAGAGGAAGAGGATTATAGGAGGATGCAGAACTGATTGACTGGGAATCTCAACATGGGATCAATTAGGAAATGAACCCTATTTCTGGACCCTGTCCCACCTAACTTGTGAAAGACTTGCGTAGTCGCCATTTGAGAGTGATGAAGGGAAAGTGTCTTTCAGAAATTAGGGCTTGGTAAAGACAAAGATGTGCTGAGCAGACTCTGAAGACAATTGCCAAGAATGAGAAACAAGCTAGACATCACAAATATGATACTTTATCCTTTTGCTGGGAATGGATGTCCTTCAGAGTTATGAAAAGCTGTGGTGGAATAAAGTGTATCATTTCTCATTTTTTCTAGCATCTATCAAGCTTTATTAAATGGGCCTGATAATTCTACATTAGTGCTATCTACTAAAGACATAAATACTTAATGTGGGACAGCTGCAACATTACATTTGCATGTGATCACGTGAAGAATAGTTTGTGTCAACTACAAGTGTTTTCCATTGCCAGTCTTGCTCTCCTTTAATAATGTACCTCAGCCTTCAATATGGATGGAAGAGAAACAGGAACAATTTTGTCTGTCTATGAACAAAAAATGTTCTGAGCAGCAGTATGAGTCTTCCAAAAAAGGACTGTATGTCTTTAATTTTTTTTTTTAAGAAAAGACATCACTAACCTTTTAAGGGGAAGAATAACTGAAGTAAAGATTTTAAAACCACAAACAAAAATCCTTACTGATGTTTTTTGGGGGCTTTCCTAATTCAGTTCAGCAGTCTTTACCATTTTACATTTTCTTTTCCAGACCACAAGTTCTGCTAGAGTCTTATTCATCCACTCACACATACTTACCATCGGATGTCAAAAAAAGCCATAAAGTAGTATCAAAGAAATATATTACCATATGAGTTCAGTGACTTTTCTATGTATTTATGTCAGGAAAAAATAAAACTAGCATTTTTTTAGAGTCAGTTATGCTAAATAAATCATAAGCATCATGAGCCAAAAGAAGTCATTTTAAATGATGAACATAGAAGCTAAATTTTTGGCTCATTCTTGCTATTATGATCCATTCTTGCTATTATTATTATAAGACCTAGTCTGAGTTACCTTAAAAGTCACCTAACTCTTTGTTTAAGTAAATGAAAACTATAGATGCAATATCATAAGCCAGTTCTTTGTCTACTAGGTAGAAAGATAAACAACGTATGGTGTCAGATTAGGTTGCCAGGGAATATATTCCATCAAGGAGAGGCGTGTTCAGAATGCTTACTGAGGTTTGAGAAAGTGAGAAGGCAAAGATTGGGCAGAGGGATAATATAGACAGCCATGTAATTATAGGAAACCTTGACTAATATTAAAAAACTTTGCCTTAGAAAGGTCCTTCAGAGTCACACCAAAATGGGGCAAAACGAAGAGGGAGATTGTATATTCTTACATTTCCATGATTTCAATATATTCTTTTTTTTTTTTTTTTTTTTTTTTTTTGTACCAGGGATTGAACTCAGGGGCACTTGACCACTGGGCCACATCCCCAGCCCTTTTTTTGTATTTTATTAGATACAGGGTCTCACTTAGTTGCTAAGTTCCTCGCCATTGCTGAGGCTGGCTTTGAACTTGCGATCCTCCTGCCTCAGCCTCCCAAGTGTTGGGATTACAGGCATGCGCCACCATGCCCGGCTCTCAAATATATTCTTACATTGCTCATTCTTCTTTTCAGATTCTGTGACCTTATTTCTGTCAAATCCTTGTTTACTATACCAGTCTTACCAAGGCTCTTCATGGGTGTCTTTGTCCATTTGGACAGATATAATAAAATGCAATGAACTATTAGAATAATGAAAATCAAAACTACTCTAAGATTTCATCTCACTCCAGTAAGAATGGCAATTATTGAGAATATAAGCAACAATAAATGTTGACAAGAATACAGGGGAAAAGGTACACTCTTACATTGTTAGTGGGACTGCAAATTGTTGCAACCTCTATGGAAAGCAGTATGGTGATTCCTCAAAAAACTTGGAATGGAACCACCATTTGACCCAGCCATTCCACTCCTTGGTTTATACCCAAAGGACTTAAAATCAATGTACTACAGTGACACAGCCACATCAATGTTTATAGCAACTCAATTAATAGCCAAACTATGGAACCAGCCTAGGCATCCTTCAACTGATGAATGGATAAAGAAAATGTGGTATATATACACAATGGAATATTACTCAGTTATCAAGAAAAAAATAAAATTGTGGCATTTGCTGGGAAACGGACAGAACTGGAGACTATCATTCTAAGTGAAATAAGCCAATCCCCCAAAACCAAAGGCTGAATGTTTTCTTTGATATGTGGATGCTAATTCACAATAAGGGCAGTGGGGAGCTAGGGAAGAATAGAGGTACTTTGGATTAGGCAGGAGTGGGTGAAGAGAGGGGCAGGGGTATGAGGGCAGGAAGGACAGTAGAATGAGTCAGACATTATCACCTTATGTGCATATATGATTACATGACCGGTATAATTCCACATCATGTGCATGCAGAAGTTATACTTCACTTGTGTATGATATGTCAAAATGCATTCTATTGTCATGTATAACCAATTAGAAAAAATTTTTAAAATGCAATGAATTGATGACTTATAAGCAACTGAAATTTATTTCTCACAGTTTCAGAGGCTCAAGAGTCCAGATTCAGTGTCTGGCAAAAGCCCTTTTCTTGGTTCATAGATGGTGCCTTCTAGCTGTGTTCTCACAAGGTAGAAGGGGGAACAAGTGCCTGTTTCATAAGGGCACTAATCCCATTCATAAGGTTCTACCTTCATGATGTAATTACTTCCCCAAAGGCTCCATCTCTGACCATCAGCTGGGGGTTATGATTTCTACATAAAATTTTTGGGATGACACAAATATTCAGACCATAGCAGTGGATTTCATAGAACATATGATGGTAATTCTCTTAGAGTTGGATATGAATTTCATATGACATTTTCCCCCACCACAGATACCTCCTGTAACGTAGGGTCTTCTGGGTTATATGCTCCATGTGGCAGGGCTGTTTAAACTGCAGTGGGCCCTTTTTCTTGCGTTAGGGTCCACTCAATATCAGAAGATTTTTGTTTCACTAGCAAATGTGTTGAAACAGTGTTCTAAATGGTTAAATTTGCTGCTTTCAAAATGTGAAGAATCCCAAAAGCCCTATCAATTATTATATTACTTCTGAGTGGCAGAAATTTTGAGGTCTTTTATTTTTGGAGAAAATGTTTTGGTATTTTCTAGTTCTCTGAAACACTAAAAACTTCACTGATGTGGAAAGCTCATGAATCTTACTAGGGTTTCTATCCTGCCCCCTTATGCACATATGTCTTACCAAAACTCTAATGTACTTGTCAGTTTTCGCTCACCTGGTTTGATTAGCATGATTTAATCTATTTAGTGGACCAGTGTGATGTTTTCCAGATGTCCAGATGGTCTAGGTCCCTTCGGGGTATAAGTCAGAGTGAGGGAAAGTTAATATAGCTCTGGGTCAAGATTGAAAATGCTGTTCTTCATTCCACATGGAAATGATCTGCTTCTGAGCCTCCTTCCTGACTGGGATGGAAGACAAAGCAGGTGCAAAGCCAATGACCACATGCCACGGACAGAGTGTGTGTTAATCTACTCAAACAAAAATGACAGTGGCTGAAATTAGGAGTACTGCTAGCTGGAGGTTGCAATAATACATGGTTATTTATTATGATCCATCTTATGTTTTTTAAAGAATGAATCCAGTGAGTTTTGATATGAAAAAGGAGCCGCAATTCTTACATACATTAAATTTCTGAGTATGGGTTAATTTCTGCATTTCCCCTGAAATGCAGCACTATATATAGATTTTGATTTTCTACGGGGAAGAGGGCACAGTTTTGGAAGTTTGCAGCTGGCTTTCTTAAGATAGTTCTCATACACATTAAGTCATCAAAATGCAGGTTGTGCTAAAAATGAACTATATTCAAATTATATATTCAGAAGGTGGGTAAATTACTACTGAATGAGTCTATGGATCCAGTGAACTCACTGTAATGCTGACATGGGCCAGGATTCCATATGTGACCTTGATCCTTACACCCTTACTTCTAACAGGGGCCATAGTTGTACCCTGGATATCAATATCAATTCAGAATTAATTTGTGTGATAATCTGAGCAAAAAGCCATAGGTTCCTTTTCAGAGAGACTGAATAAATTACTACTGAATATGTTTTCTGTGGTTTCCTATACAACATGGATCTGATAAGAGATTTGGAGTTATGTTTGGAGCTTCTACTTCAGACTCTTGATTATACACAAGCATGATTCCTTAATCAATACCTACAGTACCTATGTTTTTTGCTCATATTCCTAGGGATATTATGTTTTATTTACCATTCCTATAGGTTTGTTAATAACTCCACTGGCTACCGTCTCTTTTTTTCCTGGCTACTATTTAAATCTTGTCATTTAATGAAATGATTACATGCACCATGCTTCTCTTGGTCCATGCCACCATCAGTAAGGAAAATACTATTATCTTTCTTGTAATCAGGGAATTTAGTTCTGCAACAGAATCACCTGCTTTTAACCTAGCCTACAGATGATTCTCTTCACTCAGCTTCTCAACAATGCCAAGTGCCTCTCTTGTCAACACACTCTTTACTGCTGTAACGAGGATTGCTGTAAGAAAAGGTGTATTCTCTTATTGTTCAACTCCAAAGAACACTGTTCTCTGGTGAGTTTTGTCCCTTAGATATCCATTCTATCATGCTTGCTTTTCTGAGACTTTGACTCCTTTCTTTACTATCTGTCACAGTATTTTCTGGCCCCTCCACTATATATTTATGAATCACTACTTTCTCCAAGTTTCCAAGGCCTTCCTTATTGGTGATGATTTATTAAATTCTGTATTTCAGTAGCATGATCCTAAATTGATAATTTTTTTCCTTAGTCAACATTAAATTTTGTCCCTTGGTCCAGAACCCTTGGTATCTGGTGGTTCTGTTCTTCCCAGTCCTACCAGAACATATTACTCAGATTTTGCAATAATTTCGATACAGGATCCTTTTCTTCCCTTGAAATGCATAGGGCCTTCCTCACTAAGTTGTATTAGAATTTCTTCCTTGTTATGGCTCTGGATTTCCAGGATATTCTTACAAAATAAACATTGTCTTACAATGTCACTGGTTCATATGAGCCCTGTGAATGATGTGAAATCAGAGTCTGAGGGTGAGGGTGGTGTTTTCTTCTAAGATGGGAGCAGACTATTTCTGTAAGCAAATGTCAGGGGAATCTGGAGTTCTGAGGTTTTCAAATGCCTTCATCCACTAATCCCCATTCCTAGTCTCAAGGTCCTGCATCTTAACAGAGCTAGAAATAAAACCCTTGCTGCTGAAGACCTTTCAGGATTGAGAAGTCAACACTGAAGCTCCTCTTTCATTTAAGTCCTGAGAGTGGTTCTTCATTCTCTGTGCCCTCCAGCTGCCTGAGTTTAGAATCTCCTTAAATTCTACCAAACATTACTTATTGTCTTTCATGCTCTGTGCCTGGAATTTCTCATTAATTATCCTGAGCTACCATTATCTCTAAATAATCAGTAAACTCCAGGATAGTAATCTATTTCCATTGACCTTATTGTTTTCTTCATATTTCACAAACCCTAGAGAAACTGTGGCAGGCGGTACATTCCCTTCCATTTGTGTCATACCCTGTTCATCATAAGTGAATGTTTTAACATTAAAGCACTAATTACAACATTGTTCTATCCACACTCTACCATCCACTAGTATTGGTGTCCTCAGTACTGGTAAATCAATGCATAATCCAAATAGAAAATTTCAGTTTTAAGCTCTCCTGAGAGCTACCTGTGTAATTAATAATTTTAATTTAGGGGTTCTCTGGAAAAAACTATGAGCAGACTTATTGGTTAGTGGTTTCAGGATTTATATCTAAAGTATAAAGTGAGTGAGGAAAGCAGTAATGAGCAAGGCAGGCTGAGTATTTGTATCTGACTAAGTCAGCTTTTTCCGCTGCTGTGACCAAAAGACCTTACAAGAACAATATTAGAGGAGGAGAAATTTATTTGGGGAAGGGGGTCACAGTTTCAGAGGTTTTAATCCACAGATGTCTGACTCCAACATTTGGGGCCCTAGGTGAGGTGGAACATATGGCAGAAGAGTGTTTCAGAGGAAAGTAGCTCAAGACATGACAGACAGACAGACACTAAGCTAAGCTCACAAAATATATACCCCTGAAGCACACCTTAAATGACCCACCTCATCCAGCCATACCCTACCTGCCTATGGTTACCACTCAGTTAATACCTATCAGGGGATTAATTCACTGATTAGGTTAAGACTGTCATAACCCCATCATTCATCTCTAATTTTTCTTGCATTGTCTCACGCATGAGCTTTTGGGGGATACCTGATATCGAAACCATAACAGTATCTCTACATCAGTCAATCATTGGCTGTGAACTATACCTTGGACTGTGAGCATAACTTTGTCCACAGACCATGGATGTTCTCTGTGGACAAAGGCCTTTACTAGTTAAGAGGGATGGTTGTGACTCATAGAAATACCCTCAGGAGGGGATCTGGGGGAAGTTCCACATCATCCATTATGTGCAATGATGAAAATGATTGTGATGGGAACCTATGATTATTGCAAAATAAGGGATGATACTTTTATAGCAGTTTCATTTTTCAACACTGTTATACGATCATGTATAATATATTTAATAATGAAAGCAAATTTAAGAAGTTGTTATCACTATCATCTCTATTTCCTGATGGAGAAATTGAGGCATAAAGAGTTTAGGTAACATATCTTGAAATCACATAAATATTAAGAGATGGAGCCAGGATCTAACCCCAGAAGTTGGAATGTAGTGAGTGAGAAAAAAAAAAAGAAATGTGCACAAATTTGTAAAATGTGAACCCATTTCTGTAAAATGAATATAAATATATAGATGCAAATACACTTTATGTTAATATGATATATGTGAAAAAATAAACATTTTGAAATATCTGTGTGTATTTATACATTTGCATGTATACATGTATAAATCACATGAGTTTGTAACAAAGAGTTTTATTAGAGAAATTAAAATAAAGAATTTTTTTACTATATACTTTAAACATTTTTTAACATTAGTCTATTTTATCTTTGTAAAGGATCAATCAAAACAAAATTATCCAACCCCACAATTTCAGACTGTATCGCCACTTTGTTATTTATGCAGTCTCTCTCACTTAGTTCACCCAGGACAAAGATATATTTACAGATATTAGAAATTTCTATACCAATTCCCTCCAAGTTTTATGTTATGCTTCTAACTTTTCTCCCCCCCCCATTTGTCAGACCTTCTTATTTCAACTCTGAGTTCCTACCCACAGGGATTTTATTTATTTATGAGCTCCTGTATTTACTGCATGATTCATAGTCACTAGTTTTCATTTTTCCATCTGAGCTAATCTGTACATGAATATAGGTCATGTGGATTTAACTTCTTTAGCTGAGAAGAGATCGATTGCAGTGCCATCTTAATGTCTTTTTCTCCATGGAGTTTGTGTATATTTTGAATGATTGCACCTGCCCACAATGGGGGTGAGGGATGTCTTTGCAGGGGCTTTGGAGTTATTACTCATGACTTGCTGCAGAACAAGAAGAGCTAAGGGGATTGTCAAAGGGGCAGAAGAGTGTGCAGCGGCTTTCTGTGGTTGAGGACTGGTGGAGAGAGTGCAATCCATTTACAAAATCAAATGCCAATGTAACCAGAACCCTGTAAGTTTAGTACTTATCTACTTGACTTTGCTGACACCTCATTATTGCAGTTTCCCATCTTTAAAGGGCATGTGCATTTGGTATCTATGATCTCACTTCCTCCTCTCTCTCTTCTCTACTACTTAAGTTAATATTCCTTGTCTTCTGTGCTTCACACTTAGCCCATTAACTTTCCTTTCTAGAAATGTATAATCTATCACTCACCTCAGAAGAGGCAATGCTGCAGCAAAACAGAGCTAAAAGTGAAGGAGAAAAAGTGGGTTCATCAATGAATTTGAAAGAAGAGAAATATTCTAAACCTTTAAATTGGCCAATATATTCCATTGGAGTTTTACATCTCATAATGATAATTATTTGCCAAAAAATCTTGCCAAAAAAAAGCATAAACTTCAGAGCAGAAATAGATTTTAGAATTTCTCTAATCAATTTATTTCATTTCATAGATGAGAAAATATATAAAGGAATATTAACCAAATCTCTCATAGTCACACAGTCTTACAAGGAAGTAGTTTTGTAATCTGTTGCATACATAAAATAAGGATGAGAACTGGCACAGTACACTTCTACTCTCAGAGTAGCCTTCAGTGTCATGGTTACACAGGCCATGAAGGCAGGAAGAGTCCAGTAATCCTGGATAGACTTAGGCCCAGAAGACTCTTCTCAAGCCATCATGGCCACAGGCTTGTCTGTTGTTTCCGTATTCTTTCTGGAAATTTCTGGTTCATAAAGACATTGGACCTCATTTTTCAAGATTTAGTACAACTAATGCTAAAGAGTATTTTCTTCCACACACAATCTTTCCAATTCTGCGTTGGAAAGCATTTATTTTTATTGAGGTTCCTTTTTCAGGGCAGGGGAAGACCAGGGTGGGGAGAGAGAGAGAGGTGAGCTGACTGAGTTTGAGTTTGTGAATAGTTTATTCTCAGGGTATGCTGCTGCTGCTTCTTCTTCTTCTTCTTCTTCTTCTTCTTCTTCTTCTTCTTCTCCTTAATGCTCTTTTTATTTTTTTAATAGTTTTTAAACCTTTATTTTTATTTATGTGGTGCTGAGGATAGAACCCAGGGCCTCATACATGTGATACGAGCACTCTACCACTGAGCCATAGCCCCAGCCCCAGGGTATGCTTCTTAACTATTCAAAAAGGATATCCTTTTAGGGAAGGTAAATGAAAATCACCAGAGAGATTTTTTTTTTTTCAAACCACACATAGTAGCTTATTCATGGTTGAGATGCATTATCTTCCAAAAGTGACAACTATGGCTACACATTAGACTCAACTAGAGAGTTCTAAAATAGTACATATGGCCAGCCCCACTCAGACAAATTAAATCAAATTCTCATGGATAAGTTCTGGACACCAGCATTTAATGTTGAAGAGATTCACATGTACAACCAGAGTTGAGAATTTGAGAACTTTTTCCTGTAGGATCTTGGGTTAAATTCCCACCAAATATCATTGAAAATGCCAGTCATTTGAAGCTGTCATTACTAGCTGAAGAAGGTTGAGGCAGAAAAATTTGGGTATAAGAATATACTGTTTCTTCAAATATGAGGCAGAAGCCTGAATAAGAGCTAAGACAGGGATGAACAGGATATGGAATTAAAAATGGAATTTGCTTCAGTATCACTATTAATGTGAAAGTGATATATATCAATGAAATAATCATTTCTCCCACATTTGTCAGAAATATGATAAATATTTCAGTCTTATTCTAATATCTAGATTTATTGTGAGAAAGTGGCATGTCTATAAATAAATGATAATTTTAGTTTCTTAAGGTTATAACATCACTGCTGAAATTGATAAAAGTAAAAAATATGTGAATTTAAGCCATTAACAGAAAATAGAAGCTATATGATTTTTAAAATTACCGAAAATAGGGCATTCACGAAGTACACATTTATAAAATATTACATGAAAATGACATGTTTAGAATTCATCTCTTGAGTGAATACTTCCAAGTTTATTTTATACAGCCAGCATTACCTTGATACCAAAGCTAAACAAAGAAACAAGAAAATTATAGGATGATGGGCACAGTGGTGCTCACCTCTAATTCCAGCAACTCAGGAGATTGGGACAGGAGGATTGCAAGTTCAAGGCCGGATTCAGCAATTTAACAAGGCCCCAAGCAACTCAATGAGATCCTGTCTCAGATAAAAAATAAAACAAGGACAGGAGATGTGGCTTAGTGGTAAATCGCCCCTGGGTTAAATCTCCAGTAGCGAAAAAGATAAAACTACAGACCAAAATCCCCGATGAACACAGATACACAATTCTTCAATAAAATGTTAGCAAAACTGCATTCAGCAGAACATTAAAAGTATCATACACCATGATCAAATGTGATTCATCTCCAGAATACAAGATTGTTTCAATATATGCCAATCAATAAATATCATCCAGTATATTAACAGAATGAAACATAGAAAATATCCTCATCTCAATAGATGCAGAAAAAACATTTGACAAAATTCAACATTATTTTTAAATGAAGACTCTCAATAAAATAGATAAATAAGGACTCTATCTCTAAACAACATTAGCAAAAGTCCCTATATGACAGGACTCAAACTCATCCCATATTCAATTGTGAAGAGTTGAAGGCTTTCCTCAAAGATCAAGAATAAGACAAGAATGGTCCCCTCACCACTTTTGTTGAACACAGTAGCCAGAACAACAGAAGGAGAAAGAAACAAAGACATTCAAATATGAAAAGAAGAGTGCAATTATCTCTGCTGACAACATAATCTTACATATAGGAAATCCCGAAGACTACCCTAAAATACTGGTTTGAATTGATAAATTCAGCAAGTTGTGGGCTAAAAACCAACATAGAAAAGTCAGTAGTATTTCTGTAAATTCACATTAAATAAGCTGAAAAAGACATTAAGAAAACCCATTTATCATAGCATAGAAAGCAGGAATGTATTTAAACAAGAGGGTGAAATATCTGTATACTGAAAACTAGAAAATATTCATAAAAATTGATGATGACACAGATAGATATTTTATATTCATGGATTGGAAAAATTAACATAGTTTAAATGTCCATATTGACCAAAGTGGCCTTCAGCTTGAATACAAACCCTATCAAAATTCACATGTCTTTTTTCATAGAAATAGAAAAAAACAAAACTCCATAAATTCATATAGAATTATAAATGATTCATATGGATATCCAAAGCAATCTTGACCCAAAAGAACAATACTGGAAGCATCACGCTACCAGATTTTAAAGGATAGTACAAAGTTGTAGTTCAAAACAGCATGGTACTAGTATAAAACAGATGATCAATAGAATAGGAAAGAGAGTGTAGAAATAAATTTACACAGCCATGGTCAATTGATTTTTGAGAACGATGTCAAGATTTCACAAAGGGGAAAGGAAGTTTCTTCCACAAACGGGTGTTGGGAAAACTCGATACTCACAGGCAGAAGAATGAACACTTTCCTCACCCCTTATAAAAGAATAAATTCAATGGATTAAATACCTAAACATAAGATTTGAAAAATATAAAATTACTGGGAGAAAATAGGGAAAGAGCTCCATGACATTTCCAGGCATTGATTTCTTGAATGTGTCCTCAGAAGCACAGGCAACAAAAACAAAATAGATCATGAGATTGTATCAAACTTTTCAAAAGCTTCTATACAACAAAGGAAACAATAGAGTGATAAGACAACCTCTTATTAGGAAAAAACGGCATGTTTTGGGCATATTTTTAGGGAATAATGTCCAAAATGTACAAGGAACTCAAAAGACTCAATGACAAAGTAAAAAAAAATTCTTAAAAAAAATGGGTGTCTTGAATTGACATTTCTCAAGCAACATATGTCATCAAAAAATAAATGAAAAAAGCTCAATATCTCTAATGATCAGAGAAATTTAAAATAATCTCATCACAATGAGATATCACCTCATTTCTGTTAGGTTGGCCATTCTTCAAATGAGGAAAGATAATAGGTGTTAGCTAGGATGTGCAGTAAAGAGAGCCCTTGTATACTATTGGTGGTCTGATGAATGAATGGTACACTCAATTTAGAAAACAAAATGGTGATACATCTAAAAGCTAAAAATGGAATTATATGAACCAGCAATCTCACTTCTGGGTACTGAAAATAGTAGGCCAAAATGATGTCTCCTCTCCCATGTTAATTGAAGCATTATTTAAAATAATCAAGATATGGAAGCAACCTAAGTATCCATTAATAGATGAGGGAACACTTGTCTCTCCATTTTTAAATGAAAAATAGGTATATAAGGTAATATTATTCAGCCTTAAAAAATTCTGTCATTTGTGACAACATGTATAAACATAGATGACATTATGTTAAATGAAATAAGCCAGGCACAAAAAGACAAATACCATGTGATCTCATTTATATTAGAATCTAAAAATATTGAAATAATAGCAACAGAGAATAGAATTGTGATTACCAAAGGCTAGGGGTGTGGTGAATGGGGAAAAGGGAGACATTAGTCCAAAAGTACAAAGTTTCACTTAGATAGCAAGGATAATGGGGCTGGGGATGTAGCTCAGTGGTGGCTCCCTGAGCATGCAAGAGATCATGGGTCCAATCTGTAGCACTGAAAGAGAGAAGAGAGAGAGAGAGAGAGAGAGAGAGAGAGAGAGAGAGAGAATACATTCTGATACATTCTCATGTTCTCATGTTATAACAGCCTGTGACTAGAGTTAATAATAATGTATTGTATATTTAAAAATAGCTAAAAGAATTTTATATGATCTCACCAAAGAGAAATGATAAATGTTTGAGGTGATAGATATGCTACCCTGATTTGATCATTCTCTGATGTATACACTCCAGGGGACATTTGTAATGTCTAGAGACATTTCTGATTATCACAACTGAAGGAAAGAGGGTGGGTATTACTGGTGTCAAATTGGTAAAGGCCAGATGTGTTGCCAAATGCATTATAACACACTGAGCATCCTCCCTCTCATATCCCTAAAGTAATACCACTGTTTTCTTATGAACCAAAATAGAAACATCTTAACCTTGAATAGAAATGCATCTTAGGTTTTGCGCCACGCGCCCTTGCTTGACTTGTGTTTCTTAAGTCACATAAACATTCTTTCCTAACTGGCAGAAAAGAGAAGGCCCATAATGTAAGCTATGATGTCTACTGTAAATGAGCTTGCTTAACAGACATTCAATCCCCTTATAGTGTATGAAACAAATGAATAAAAAATAAAGGATAAACCACTTTTACCAGACTCTCTTGTGGCCGGAGTTCTGGATGTGATTTATCATCTTCTGATAAGATGAACCAGCATGGAATTTTGATTTGAAACTGAGTAATGTAGCTAAGGAGCCAGGGTGTCAGAAATCCATTTTACTGAAGCATACACTAGCAAGTGTAGGGTCATTATTGTGTTAGTATTGGTCTGGCAACAGCTTCCTGATTTCACATGCAGTTTCCTGCTTTTATAGCTTCTGGATCAAGACAGACAGTGTAGCTCCCTTGATGGCCCAATTGTGCAATGTAGCTTCATGAATGATCCCTGAAAACTAATAAGGAGTTTGGAGTTAGCCTTCCTAATGATCTTAGGTGGCATTTAATACCCATAAGTAAACCTCCTTTGTTTAAACTAACTGTAGTAGATTCTCTTCTCTGCAATTGAACACTCACTGATCAGACATAACAAAAAGACAGGGCAAGGAAGAAATGCTCACTTGATGTGCCCACAAAGAACCAATATAGATTCTTCAACTTTACAACTTCATTCTCAGATGCAAAATGATGCTGCGGGAACAGCTTGGTACATTATCGTTATTTATGTCATTTCACAAAGACATTACAAAATTGAGTTGCTGTTTTCTTTTCTCCTTTTATTGTCTTCAAGTTTGTTTTTAAATCTACTCAAAAGCCAGCTGGCTTAACCTTCAAAAAGAGCAAAATTCTTTCAGTGTCTCAAGAAGTTTCTGAAGAACGCAAATTTCCATTTATTAAATCATGAGGGAGTATAATGCAAATAAAGAAACTCATTTTAAGTATTATTTGAATATTAAATTATTGTTTAAATATTAAGTTGAATTGATATATGATGAAGTAGTGATAGTTATGAATTTAGAAAGATTTCTTCCATTGAATATTATAATGTTTTAAAATTTATTTATTATTTTTATTTTTAAAATTGAACAGTTTGCCCTTCTTTCTCTTTATTTTCTCTTTTCTTAACAATCATTTTCTTTTCTTTTTTACTTTGTGATCCTCTCTCATCCTCCATTCTCTTTTGCTCATTTATGTAATTAATCGACACTTGTTGAGCACTGTGTGAGGTTTCAAAAATAAAGCAGCCACTCTCTGCTCTCATGTAGCTCTCAGTGTAAAGGGTTTGAGAGGCAAAAAGAAAAGTTAGCACAAAAACAAATGTTTAAATGTTTATTATGCTTTTTTTTTAGATAAACACCATAAGAGAAAATAATTTGTTTTCATAACGAATAGCAGACTTTAGGGATATGCCAAATTTAGAACATGGGGTCAGTAAAAATCCTGTCTGAAGAAGTAACCTTTGAATTTAGAACTAATGCAAGAGAAGGAATTGACCAGATGCAAAAGGGAAAAGCAAGACTGCAGAGCATATTCTGAAAGAAGATCAGCATGCCTGGAGATGGGTTAGTGGAGGAACAAGCTGCTAAAAGAGCAAGCTGAAGAGACAGGTGGAGGCCAGCATATGTGGGAGTTGTTGATTTGTACAGAATTTGGATTTTAGTTTAAGTATAAAGGGAAATCATCAAAGGTTTCTGGGGAAATCTGAGACATCATATTTACATGTTGAAAGATGGTGCTATTGTGTAGAAGATGAACTAAAAGGTGGGAGAACAGGATAGTCCTATTTGGAGTTATTCCAGTACCTCCAGGAGACCAAGAGAGCAACAGCAGAGTTGAAGATGGGAAAAGTGGATTGAAGAACTTTGGGGAACCAGACACAATAGGATCAGAAGCCAGATTAGATACAGTGGGTGAATTGTGATGGGTTGAATTGTGTTCCCCAAAACTGTGTGTTAAAAGTTCTAATTCCCAGTACCTCAAAATGTGACTTTATTTGGAGGAGGAACTTTATCTATTTAAGCTGAGGTCATCAAATGTAGACCACTAATCCAAAATGGTTGGTGTCTTGGAAACTTGAACAGGGACATAAAAACATAAGACAGAGCCCTGTGAAAACAGAAGCAGAGTTTGGAATTAAGTTGTCATGGGGTCCAGAAATGTCGGAGACTATGGACATACCAGAAGCTAGAGGACACAGAAAGGATTGTCTGCTACAAGACTCAGAAGAAGCTAACCCTGAAGACACAAAACATTTCTATTTAGGCTCTTTTCCCCCTTTATGAATTCCTCTGGTCCGTAGGGATGCCTGCTGTTCTTGGCACTCTTGTGAACTGAAAAATTATTATCTTGATGTTCATGTGATAGAAACTGGGAACAGCAAAGACCGCTAAGGCTGTTTTGCCTTCACTGTTTTAATTATAAAGTTCTTAACATGAATGTATACATGATACATTGAATACAGGAATATTAATTTCTAAAGTTCTCAATTGCATTCAGATACATAACATATAACAGAAATTATTTTATAATGAGATAATAGCTGTTAAGTATTGTGTAAACACCAGACATTATTAGTAATTAGAAAAATGGTAATTAAAAATAAGTTTTTTTAGATATAAAAAACTTGAATTTGTTCTTAACTCTCTTACTAACTGTGTGATTATGGAAAATTAATTTCTGAATTTACTATATTTTTTGTGAAAGGTAATCCAACTAAACTTCATTGCCAGGCTGGGCACATGGTAAAAACTAAAGTAGATTTTTATTAATATTATCAATATTACTATTAATTGAATGGAATTGAAATAATTGTAGTTCTGAAAGACTATAATAGCAGTAGTAAATATATAAAATGTCTTCTGTTGCATTAGGTTAAGTTAGGAAGAAATCTTCAATATAAACTTTTAAGTTTGCAATTGGTCTATTGTGGTTTGCAATTGGTGTTTGTCAGGGTCTTTGGATAGTGGCTGTATCTGGATGAGTCTCTATTAGTACTTCAGTAAATTGGTCTCATTCCAGTTATCTCTTTATAATTTTTTAAAGTTTCCATTTATTATTCCATGTGTGTTTATTGTTTATTACACTCCCCATTTACTTAAATTACTTATAAATTGATTATACTTTATTTATTTATTTTTGGTAACAGGGATTGAACTCAGGGGCACTCAACCACTGAGCCACATTCCCAACCCTATTTTTGTATTTTATTTAGAGACAGGGTCTCACTGACTTGCTTAGCACCTCATCTTTGCTGAGACTGGCTTTGAACTCGCCATCCTCCTGTCTTAGCTTCCCAAGCTGCTGGGATTACCACTGTGCACCACACTGTGCCCCGCTATTAATTGATTATACTTAAGTTGCATTTTTCTATACTTGCTTTGGATCCATTTTTCTCTGCTTATTGCATTAACAGTATTACTTTTTTCTCATTTCTGGTTCTAATTTTTCCTGTTTAAAACGAAATTGATTCTTCCCTGCTGCCCACTTATGCATTGGATTATTTTTTGATCTGTGAAACTTTACAACATTCACCCAATAAAATTATCTCATGTAGTTTAGTTTATCATTTCTCTACTCCCATTACTCTATTTTTTCTCTTATTTTTCTCTCTCACGACACTTTGTCATTATATTTTAACTGTTAACATGTTTCATGAAAACTCACTGGTCTGCCTAAAACAGCCATGGCATGTTACAGAAATTTCCTGAAGAATTTACGTGATTACAATGTCTGAATAAAAATGCTGGTTTAGTTGCTTTGAAACTTTACTAAGTTGGTAAATGCAGTCATTCTGAAGTGAGACTATATTTTTACATCTAAATTAAAAATAAATTTCTTACTTCAGAAAACATCTTTTTTCCCCCCTGTGGAATAAGAAGTATTATATATTAATAAATCCCCAGCCTACCAAAAACAATGTAAAATGGATTTGTGCACTTTTTAAATATACCCACTTAAAGTATTTAGTGGAATGATTTGTTTATCAATTTATCATTTAGAACTTTGTGTCAGTGATTTCTTATCTTATATCCCTTCATTAAAACAGGAAAGCCATTTTCAGGTATCAGCCTGAGGTCAGTGACTAGAAATCCTGGTTCACCTCTTCTCTGAAGAATCCTTGGCCTGAGTAGTAAGTAGCTTCCTGTTGTAGGAAGAGTGAACGAAACGAACAGTGGTATTAAAAGCATTTATCATTGCCTCTTTTTAATCAGTAGATTTCCCATCCAGAAAGTTTGTTAAAAGATACAAGTGTTTTGCCTTACAAGTACTACATTACAATATTGCCCTTTTTAAAAATTATAATGAAAATAAATTCCCCCTTGGCCATTACCTCCAAATTCGGTTTTCTTTTTCTACTTCACAACTCTGCCTAACGTAACTACCTGCATGTATTCAGAATATATGTGTCCTATACTTTGAGGTGTTTCCATGCATATTTTATCTATAAGGGACTATGGACCTTTTTGTTTCTACTCTAGAGTCAAGTTGTTCTCAAATGGGCTCTGCCAACTCATACTGTCATCAGCAATGTATAGAGGTTGATTTCCCTACGGTCTTTCCTTAGGTTTGATGATACCAAACTTCTAAAAGATCTTGCCAACTTAATTGATAAGATCCTGCCCTTCAGGACTTATTAGCATATCGTCATGTGTTAATTGAATATGTGTGCTTTTCTGTGACTTCCCTGTTAACACACTGAACTCATGTTTGTGTTTTTCCATTTTAATAAGGATCTGTAGGAGATATGCACAGGGTGTGTCTGACCTGTGATGCTGCCCTGCTGGTTTATAACTGACCTATAACCAGATAGACAAAGAAATTGCAAATAAATGGACTGAGTAATTTTTATGATTATTCAATCTCACATAAGGAAAAGATTTACATTTGATATGTCCTTTTCATCTTATTTTCCTGGGAATTAATTTCTTACTGCATTCAATAAAGGTAATAAATGTAATGATTAATAAAGATCAAAAAAAAAAAAATATGGCACTCTACCAGAGATTGTTTGAGAAGTATCGCTTTGGAAGTTTCAGCATCACAAATAATGCAAACAGTTTCCCTCGGTCTTTGCTTTTCGCTTAATTTTATTGTTGGCATATCAATGGAACACATGCTATTAATTTTGGTTTAGTCAGTATATCCATATTTTCATTTATAACTTTTGCTCTTTTGTCTAATTTATTTAGTCCATCTCACATCATAAAAGCATTATGCTGTATTTCCTTATAACACTAAAATATTTTGCTTTATATTTATTGAATTTATCTAGATTTTAAATTTTATGATGCTTTTGATATAAGATCTAACTAATGTATCCAAATATTTAGGCAATTTTTCCAATACCATTTGTTGAACAGTGTTTTTCTTTACTGATTTGAAATGTCATTGTTTTCAAACACACAATACATATAGGTTTCTTTCTGAATGTTCTGTTTAGTTTTATGAATTTGTTGTTCTATTTTTGCATTAGTAACATAATTCATCCAAAACGATGCTTTTATATATTTTTACATTTAGACATATAGTTTCTGTATTGTGTTCATTTTTAGATATATATCAGCTTTTCCTAAAATTTTATCTTTTGCATGAAATTTGGAATCAACCTACTAAATTCTATAAAATACTATGGATATAGATTTTCATTGAAAATAATTTTAGAATCAATTAGGAAAAATTATATTGACACTTTCCATCTGTGAAGATCTTATTTTTTTTTTTTTCCATTCATTTGGGCATGATCATACTATTCAATAAACTTTTATAATTTTTTCTTTAGAAGTGGATATATTCTCTTTAATTTTAAAATCTCGGTCCTATTTTTAATCACATTTCTTTCTTATTCTTAATAATTTATTTAAGACTTCTCCTACTTTTCCTGATCAGTATTATATAATACTTGCATTATAAATGATTATTTTGAAACAATGCAGTTTTGTATTTCAGTCATCATTGATTTTAATTTCATAAATTTTAGCATTTTAAAAAATTTATTTTCTGAGAATTTACCCTGAGTTTTATCTGCTGTAATAAGTTGGATACTTTATTCATCACTTTAATAACTTTCTATAAGGTATGTTCCTAAGCACTTTATATTTTCTGTTATTACTGTGAAAGTGATTATGTCTGCCTTATATTGGCAGAACTTAGGAATGTTGTTGATTTATAGTGTTCACTTTAATCCTACTATATGGCTAAATTCACTTACTAGTCCTATTATAAATGATTGTTTTCCCTCTCACAAATATTTATAATATTTGTATACAAACAGTTGTATGTAAAAAGATACTAAATATATGCACTATGAGTTGTACATATTAAAAATTATAAAAATAAAATTTAAAAAAATATTTATAATATTTACAAAATTCTCTTTTCAATCTGATTTTATTTTCCTTTTGCACTAAGATTTACATATAATGACTGATAGTGGTCATGATAAAAACTAGAATCCTGTTCTTGACATTAATAAGAAAGTGCATAATGTTTTTCATTAGCTATTTGAGGCTTCCAATGAACAGGCATGATCAGAATAAGAGTTTATTATCTTCCCTGTTTGCCAGGAGACATTCGTTTGCTTTTTGCAGTTTATTTTGTTTTGGCTTGTTTCACTTGAAAGCTTATCAAGTTTTATTATTTCATTGCCTGTTAGTGAATATGGCTAGCATGTATAAAACAATTTTGTTCAATTTTACTTTGTGGCTTCCATTTGTGACTCAATATTTGTTTTTTTTTTTGGTAAAAAATTTTTTTTTTTTTTTTTTTTTTTTTTTTTTTTTTTTGGTACTGGGGATTGAACTCAGGGGCACTCAACCACTGGGCCACATCCCCAGCCCTTTTTGGTATTTTATTAGAGACGGGGTCTCACTGAGTTGCCATTGCTGAGGCTAGCTTTGAACTCATGATCCTTCTGCCTCAGCCTCCTAAGTGCTGGGATTACAGGCGTGTGCCACCACACCCAGCTTATAATTTTTTTTTTTTTAATATTCTATCTATTTGCTTTAGTTGTACACAATGCGTTTATTTGTATGTGGTGCTGAGGATCGAACCCGGGGTGAGTGCACGCTAGGCGAGCACTCCTTTTTTTTTTTTTTTTTTTTTTTTTTTGGTACTGGGGATTGAACTCAGGGGCACTCAACCACTGGGCCACATCCCCAGCCCTTTTTGGTATTTTATTAGAGACGGGGTCTCACTGAGTTGTTGCCATTGCTGAGGCTAGCTTTGAACTCATGATCCTTCTGCCTCAGCCTCCTAAGTGCTGGGATTACAGGCGTGTGCCACCACACCCAGCTTATAATTTTTTTTTTTTTTTAATATTCTATCTATTTGCTTTAGTTGTACACAATGCGTTTATTTGTATGTGGTGCTGAGGATCGAACCCGGGGTGAGTGCACGCTAGGCGAGCACTCCACCGCTGAGCCACAACCCCAGCCCTTGTATGTTGTTTTAACTGAGTGAATATACCTTTTGAATTCAGGATTGTTTATTATTTAGGTTATGAAAATCCTCTTTTGTCTTGCTATGTTTTGGTTTATTTTGTTATTTTTTTGGGGGCGAAAAGTGTGTGTCTCTTTTCTATTATGATGGTAAAAATGTTAATTTCAATCTTGGTTACATTAAAAAATATTCAGAATTGTTTTCTTTAATGAGTGGATCCCAGAATAAAATATTCCATTTTATATTTTCTAATGATTTTCATCTCAAATTTTGGTTTTCCAATGTTAATGATGCTACATTATTATTATTATGTATACTTAGGATGCAGAACTCTAATTGAGAAATCAATTCTATCTGAGGCATTAAGATTGCAGTACACAGACTTCAGAAATGACTTGGTGACTGTACATGAAGGAATGTCGGAAATGAATAAAGATATGATTAAGAGTTTTATGACTAAAATAAGTAGTGCCCCCTTTCAGAGGTAATTAAAATGAGACTATTGTGTTCAGTTTTGTTAAAATTAAGATTGTGGCAAGATATTTCTATTAGGTCTTTGCAAATGAAGTTTAGAACTCATTCACCCAAATAAAACTCTAATTAGAATTTCTTGAATTATTTACAAGAATTCTTCAAAATCATTCAAGAATTCCACCAATCCACCCCCCACCCACCTTTGTTCCTGTATCATTTAAATTAAGTGTCTATACCTCAACAAAGAAGTATGATCAAAGATAGGTTAGCTTGGACTGGTAGGGGAAATTTTCCACTTTTTAACCTACCCTTTTTTTTTTTTTTTTTTTTTTTTTTTTTGATACTAGTACTTTTCACAATTTAACCCTACTCCTCTTGGTTTAAGCAAACCAGGAAGGAAGAAAGCAATTTACTTTAATGACGCAGGCATCATAGATGTTAACACAGTAAAAAATAATAATAATAATAATAGTCTAAGGGAAAATGTGGATGGAGATAAAGCAGAACCAGAAACCAGGTGGTAGTGTGGGAGCGATTGGAAAGAAGAAAACATATGCTTTGGATGTAAAGCCTTTCAAATAATTTTGTCAGCAAAAAAATTCTATCAGCAGCCGGAAGGTAGCTATTTGAATATAGGTCATGGTGTTTATTTTCAAGGAAAATGGAAGATGGATTAAGTAGTGTTGAGCAGAGTTAGAAGTCCAAAGAATAGAGACAGAATTAGGAAACAATGTAAATATGAGGTAAAATAGAATAAAAAATAAAAAGTAGAAAGAAGATAAAAGGAAGGCAAGAGAACTGTAATTTAAAACTCTTGTGCTGAAATTCCTCTGACCTTTTCTTCCTAAGTCAGTTCTCTCCAGACCTGTCATTCCCCAATTTTGGGGAAATCTACAGATCTTCACTCACAATCTTAATGTTACTGGAAATTCTTCCACTTATGTATGAAAATTGCCCTCTGCACTATTAATTAGCTCACTAATTACTGCATTTTTAGAATAGAGTGGGCAAAGGAAGATGCAAAACCTATAATATATTATCTATTGCTCAGATAATAGAGAAGATGTCAGCTTGTGGCTCTGGAAGTTGCCAGATCACCATAAACTGTTTTAGGTTTACCAGAAGGATGTCATCCTCACAAACCTTCCCATGCCTATCCCTCACCAATTTTTTTGAAAAGAATTGCCTGAGAATCCTAAAAGTATCTCATGCTCTTGAGATGGTCTGGATTAGCACTTGGATGTTTATTTCTTGCTTTCCCAAGAAAATCTCTGTGTCCCAATATCTGATGCACCTAGAAATTTCTTTCCATAGAGTTTGTCAAGGACCCCATCATCCTGCTTTGAAATCCATCCAAACAGGACCTCCTCAGATACTCTGTGGTGATAAATAGATGAATATTTTTATAGAGCATAGTGAGAGAAGAGCAGAAGGCTAAGGACTAGCACTTCAGAAAGGGAAAAAATCTTATAATCAAGGTGATGGTGGAAAACAGAGGTTTGTGGGGAATCAGGATGATTGAACCACTTGTACATCAACAATTTCTATCATTCATATTATCAGAGAAAACAAAATGATTTAAAGTGTGTTTTGGGTAGGTTCAAGCACCTCACAAAATTCTCTCAAACTCCCACTTTTCATTCTTCATTCCTTTACAACTTGGAATCCCACACATGCCCCTCATCTACTCAGTGCCCTGATAGTGCATCTGCTCACCCAGAGTTCTATATTTCATCTCCTATGCATATGATGTCAATTTCCAGACAAGGAGCAGCCCCTGAACACAGGCCAGGCCACAGTGAGGAATTTCTGGAGTCTAGGCGCAGATCAGGGAAAAAGTCAGACTACAGAGATTAATACCAATCAAAGAGAGGAAGGAACCTTAGCGAGAAGTAGTTTATAATCAAGTCACAGACTAGCTAACCATGTCATTGTTTAGAGATGATGCCAAGAGAATTGAAAAGCCAGGAGAATAGAGAAAGAGCTTTTCAAGATGGGAGCCTAAAGAGGAATCCTGAGTGAAAAAAAGGAGCATTTATTTTGTAAAGGGCACTTTGGACATGTAGACTGGGCCTTAAGGATTGCTGAAAGTACATTTTGGCTTGTTTACCTCTTTGTTTCTTGCTAAAAAATTTTCTTTTCAGTCCATCCTCTTTCTGTTTGTAGTCCCCTACTATAATCTCAGCTTTATATTAGAAAGGAAGAAAAAAAGAGATTGTCTTACCTATTAACATTGTGATAAACTTTATCTTTCTACAGAGTAATTTGTAAATTTAAAGAAGTTTCCCATCCATCCCCAAATTCAGATGACTCTCTAATCAGTAGAATGTGTTGAAGAAAGTTGAGCAAAACTCTGGGTTGAATGTCAGTAAATTGGACCAGTTTACTTGTGGTTTCAATTTAACTGTTTGGCTCAGAAATCTGCATTTTATTAGGTTAAACCTTTTTCTAAATTTGCATTTTCTTTAGTTTCTTTTACTTTCTCCTTCATTCTTAGTAGATTTGTTTTCGAATTTTAGCTTTTCTTTGTTAAGTAAAAAGGAAGGATGGAAAAGGGTTTGGGTTAGTCAGCTTTTCATTCTGTGACCAAAATACCTGACAATAACAAATTAATGGAAGATTGATTTATTTTGGCTAATGGTGTCAGAGGTTTCAGTCCGTGGTCAACTGGCTCCATGGCAGAGACAACATAGAAGAAAGGAGTGGCAGAGGAAAGTTGCTCATTTCTCCGCTGCTGGAAGAAGAGAGAGAGAAACGAAGGGGCCAGGGACAAGATATAGTCCCCGAGGGCATGTCCCCAAAGACCTATTTTGTTCAACCATGCCACACCTGCCTACATTTTCCACTGCCTCTCAGTAATCCATTCAAACTATTAATTCATCAAATGAATGAATCCACTGGTGAGGTTAGAGCCCACATAATCCAGTCATTTCCTAGAGGCCCTAAATCTGCACATTGCTGCATTGAGGACCAAGTCTTCAACACATGCAGACATTACAGATCCAAACCAGAATATTTCTGGGTCTTTTGGCACAGGACAGCTATATGCCCTTGGAGGCTATAGGGGAAAAGTTAAGAGGACCAAGTCAACACTGGAAAGAGGGAAATCACAACAGCCATCCTTCCATGCCTATGAGGATCTCCCATACAGACCTTTCTTCCTTCCTCATAAAGTTTTTGTATATTTATTTCTAAAACCTGGATCTCTTAAATAATATTTTAAGAAACTGGCTACATGGTCCTGCTAAAATAGAATCTCCAAAATTAGTGCTCAAAATGTGCATATCTCCCAAATTCTTCAGATGATGCTTGAACAGCCAGTGAGGAATACTCTACATGATACAGTGAGGTAAAACTCTACTGTAAATCAGTCATGTTTTATATTTGTATTTCCTTCAAATTCTTTGAGCACTGGAAAAGATCCAACTTGAAGAACAGAAGACTTCAATTATTTCACAAGGACTAGGAATTTCCCAAATAAAAAAATATTCTCCCTAACTGGTTTATCACTGACAGAAAAATTCCCAACAGTTGATGTTTTTTTCCATATTAATTTTCCAAATACATTGTCAAAACAAAAAAAACAATTTATAATTTGGTTCTGATTTCAGAAATGTTCCAATGTGTTCCCTCTTAGAAGCTTCCTGACATACAATTCTATCTCCTATATTTTTTGAGGCATAATTTTTATACTGTGGAATCTACTAATTCATAAGTGTACAGTTTTTGACAAATGCATATATTTCTAGAGTATTTTACATAGTGCATACATTTGTATTACCTACACCTATCAACATAAAACATATCAATCACCTCCAAAATTATTTTCCTTTTTCTCTCTGTCAATTAATCCCTAGAGACAACTGTTGTCTGATTTCTGTCATGATAAATATATATATATATTTTTTTTCTATTTCAGAAACTCATATAAATAGGATATTTTTGAATCATTCAAGTTCTTGCATGTATCATTAGTTTCATTCTTTTTATTACTGAATATTATTCCATTGAATGAATACACAACTGTTCATCCATTTTTCTGCGGAGGAGCATATGTGTTGTTTCCAGATTTGTGTTATCATGAATATTCTCTTAGAAACTTTTAGTTGACATATACTTTTATTTACTTCTATAACTACCAAGGAATGGAATTACTAAGTCAAATGGTATATATCATATATTTAATTTTAGAGGGAATCACCAGACAACATTGTATCAGCAAAGTATGAGAATTTTTGTTGTTTTATGTCATAGTCCATTCGGGCTGCTATAATAAAACACCTTAGACCATTTTGCTTATAAACAAAAGATATTCATTTCTCACAATTGTGGAGAATAGGAAGTCCAAGATCAAGGCAACAGCAGGTTTGGTGTTTGATGAGAGCTTGTTTCCCTATTTCTTTGTCCATAAATGGAACTTTCTACCTGTATCCTCACACTGTGGAAGGAATATGGGAACTCCCTGGGGTCTTTAAGAAGGCACTAATAGCTTTCATGAGGCATCTACCCTCTTGTCCTAACCACCTCCTAACACTATCAAATTGGCAATCATGCTTCTAAATACATGTTTTCAGGCACACAAACATTTATAACATAGCACTCCAAATCTTTGGCCAAAGATTCAGGTGGCCAAAAATTTTAATTATAACAATTCTAGTTTGTATGTGTGAAGTGATATCTCATTGTCATTTAATTTGCATTTTCTTTGTGACTGGTGACTCAGTATAATTTCTGTCATGCTTATCTTTTATAGACCTTCCTTATTATTTTTAAGGTATCTACTCAAGTCTTATGTTTATTTAAATAATTTTTGTTCTCTTTGGTTCTTTTGTTGTTGTTACTGAGTTGTGCCAGGTCTTTATTTATCCTGGATACAGGTCCTTTGCCAGATACAAAGATTCTAAAATCTCCCCCAAGCAGTGACTTGCCTTTCACTTACAAAAGAAAGTTGTGAAATCAGCAACTTTTTAATTTTAAGTGAAATACAATCTTCTTCTCCCCACTTCTTTTTTATGCTTCTCTCTCATTTTCTTTTTTGTGATTCATTTACTCTGTGCTCTGAATATTTTAAAGAGCTTAAATATATCCCTCAACAATTTTTTGTATAAGCTTCATAATTTTGGTGTAGATATTAATATATGGTCCATCTTGAATTAACTTTTTTTGTATGGAGTAAGGTACTAGTGTCCAACATTTTTCTATGAGAACTGCTTACTTTGACAATCATTTTATGGAATTTTTAAAAATGATCTGATTATACATTTTGGATCTGTTTGTCAATCTCCCTTCCATTTCATTAAATCTATTTTTCCTTATACCAATCTAAGTTGTGTTGATTAATGTGCCATATTCTGTCTTAAAGTAATTAAATGCTCCAAATTTGTCTTTGCCAAAATTATTTCAGATAATCTGGATACATTATTTTTTTCCTATACAATTTAGAATCCCCTTGTCTAGTTCTAAAAAAAAAAAAAAAAATCACAACAATTTTAATGAGATAAATGTATTTAATTCAAATACCTCTTTGGGAGATATTTAACATCCTAACAATATTGTGCCTTATACTTTATTAATAAAATTTCCCACTTATTCAGGTATTAGTTAATGTGTTTTCAGCAAAGATTTTGAAGTTTTCTGTGTATTGGTGTTCCAGATCAGACTCCAAGGCAGATTAGTTTGCAGGAAGTTTATTGTAGACAGTTTTCTTGGGAAAGAATATCTACTGTGGTAAAAGTGATAGAAGTAGGATTAATTAGAAGTTGGGCTAACATTCAATTATAGCAAACATTATCAGTTCAACTGATGGCGCCTTTAAAGTTTGAGAAAGCCCTTTAAAGTCTTGAATTAAAGCAAAATGACTGGACTTTTATGCCCCTGCATGAATCAACTATTGGTTGCATGTTGCACTGGGAAGAGGTACAGCCTTAGGTGGAGTGGATCTCTTTATCTGAGGCTAATTGGCAAAGAGGGCTTTTATCTTACAGTTCTCTGAAAGCACCACTTTCAGAAGGTAGGAGGATAATTCCTTCAGTATGAAAGAGCTGGGGTGCTGAGCTCCTGGCTGCTTTGGATTGTATCTACTCTATTTCATCCTTTGTGCTAGTTGGATCCACTTTATTGATAGATTCCTCAAAAAAGATCCACGAGGATGCTGATGGCCCTCCTTAACTTCAACAAGCCACTCTGTGGAAGTCAGCCTCTGGGTGGGGTTGCATGCATTTGGCAATTAGATTCTATTGCCATACTTCTTGCTATAAAACAAGTCTCTTTGTCTCATGCAAAGTTTGTGCTTGCCGACCTGATATTGTAAGCACTTAGATATTCATGATAACAGAAGTGGGGAAATAGAAAAGGCTACCTACAAAATAAATGTCAGTTGCAACTGTCATTTTATCATTCAGGATGAACTACTGTCCTTAGCAGAAAGAATGGGGTTATTGTGTTTAAATTTTCACCAAGTAGCTGTTGGATCATTTTATAGAATGGTAGCATACTCTGGGCTGAGCATTGTTTTCTGCCTTTGGTAAATTGGACAATATATGTGAATTGAAGTGTTCAGTATATTTGCATTTGCATTAATGTCATTATCATTATCATTGGGTTTATGTCTTTCATCTTATTATATGCTTTCCATAGTACATTTGTTCTTTATTTTTTTTTTTTTTTGTATTCATTAAATAAATTGCCTTGTGTGGGATTATTTAAGTATCATTTCAATCTACTCTCATATTATCTAATTAAATATACTTCTTTCACTTTTATTTATTTTTTCTGAGCTGATAAGATTCATCTTTATTTTATTACTATCTACCTCAAAGTATTTTTCTGCTACTTCTTATATAAGAATCTAATGATAATGTACTTCTTATTCTACTCTTCCTTTTTTGTGGTATTGTATCATACCATTTACTTCAAAATGTGTTATAAACCTCAAAATCTATTGTTATTACTATTTGCTTTCAACAGTCAATTATTTTTCAACTAAGAAATGTTAAAAGCATACTTTATATTTAATCACATAATAATTATTTCTATTCTTTATTCCTAAAAATAAATTTGAGTTTCTATGTGGTACTATTTCTACAAAAGAACTTTCTTTATCATTTATTGAATTTTAAATCTATGGAAGATAAAGTCTCTCAATGTTAACAAAAATGTTTTTATTTTCTATTTTTGAAGGGTGTTTTTCAATTTGTTGACTTTTACATTAAATTTTTAAACTTCAGCATTTAGAAATGTTACTTTATTGTCTTGCAGAATGTATAGCTTCTTATATAAAAAATTCAGTGATATCACTTGTAATTTTTTTCCTGGATGTAATGAGTCTTTCATATTTGGGTGCTTTTAAGATTCTTTTCTGTATACAGTGATGTACTTAGGTGTGCTTTTCTTTGGGTTTATTATGGTATTTTGAGATTGTTGAGCATGTGGTGTGCTATTTTTAGGTAGTTTTTTTTTTTTTTTTTTGCACAAATATACTTTTGCTTGATGTTATTCTATAGGTCACTAAGGTCCTTTTATTTTCATTCTTTTACAGCTTTTGCTTCTGTTTGGATAGTGTTTATGATCTGTCTTTAATTCATTGATATTTTCTTCAGTATGCGCAATCTGTGATTTTTTAAAAATATTTCAGACACAATATTTTTCAGTTTCAAAACATGCTTTTCATAGTTGTAATTTCCCTACTGAGATTTTTATGTTCATTTAGTATATCCATTTTTTCTTTAACTTTTTCAACATATTTTCCATAGCTATTTCAAGATCCTTGTCTCAAAATGCTAATATCTATGAAACCAAGTTATATTCTCTGTTTGTACTGAAGGAGTATTCTGTATTTTCTCCATTTATTTACATTTAATACTTTTGTTTGAGTGCTGTATTACTAAAATATTAATTATGAAATGTCCTTTAAAATATTAAGTTTTGTTCTGGTAAGTGATTAATTTACTCACAGATCGGCTTGATCCTATCAATATTTGGGTACAGCCACAATAGACCTATTTCCTAAATTTGGTCTTGCTGAAGTCTAAAATGAAAGTGTGGTTTTCAGAGATATTTATTTTTCTCACTTGTGGGAATGCCAGTACCCTATACCCTAAGAAATCTTTAGAATTTTCATTCAGTTTACATTCAATGTCTATTCGGGTTTCTTTCAGACCCCATGAAATCTCACAACTCAGCATTTCATAAAAAAATCAAGAGGCACCCGAAGTAGGCTTCTGATCTCCCTGATATTTTATCCCATAAATTTCAGCCACCTCAGTAGTTTAAACTCCTTCTGAATGCAGATTAACTGCCTAGCAATATGATTGTTCAGTACTTGTCTCTACTTTTTTGTGACTCAGTTAAAGAGTATTCCAGAAAGGAAACTGAAACAAATGTGGATCTAACCTTTCATATATTCCTTTTATATTTTTTAAGGATCATAACTATGCATTTTCTTTTTCATTTGTAGATGGACACAATACTTTATTTTGTTTATTTATTCATTTTTTATGTGGTGCTGAGGATCGAACCCAGTGTATCACACATACAAGGCAAGCGCTCTACTGCTGAGCTATAACCCCAGCACCACAACTATGCATTTTTTTGTGTATGACACCACCATCTTATAGATGCTTATGGTAAAAAAGTGAGTCCAACAACTGTTTTTTCCATGACAATAACCAAAATTTATTTCCTTCTTCTGTAAAAGCAAATAGACATCTTTGTATGTGGCTAATCCTTTTCCAAGCACTTTCATATGTTATTATTCCAAAACATCATCAAATGAATTAACACTAATAGTGATAAGAAATGAAGAAGAAAATTTTTAAATTCTTTATTCTGGTAAAGGTATACTGAGAGCTTCATGGAGAGTAACTCATTTGATCTGAAAATCTCAGTTGGTATTGTCTATTGAAAACGTAAAAAGGAAAAACAAAGTCCTTTTTTATTTAAGTATATGGGTATTTTTATTTAAATATTTACTTTACTTTTTGCAAGTTATTCTTTTCAGAGATCTAGAACTGTTATATTATTATTATTATTTTTCCTTAGGTGTTTTCTTTCCTTGTTTTTCTCCTTATTTAAAATACCAAGATGATTTTAGATTTTTAAAATGTAATTATAATATCCTGAGATAAATATTTGATTCATCTCATTTGTATGATTGCTACAGTTATAATTCATATTAATATGGCTATTTCCACTGCAGTTCTTTGACCCCAATCCTCTTAAAGAACATAAATAGTATATCTGTCTTGTTTTATTAACCACCAGTGCTTACTACAATGGCTGGTTCATAACAGGTGTTCATTCAATATTTAGTAAAAATGTGACCAGTGAATTCTGATGAGTTTATACCCATAACTCTGAGTTCAATTCTAAGGATCACAATTCAAGAAGGTCACAGCATTATAGACAAAATGGAGGGCAAAATGGCCCGGCTGGGTGGAAGGTAGAGAAAGAATGATTGAAATAACTGGAGATGGTAAACTGAAAAAAGAGCCCTGAGAGGACACGTACTGACTGCTTTAAAATATTTGAAGTTATCTTTTGCAGGTTGGGTGGTAAGTGTTTTCTGGTATGCTTTATGAAGAATCACTAAACGTAATGATGTTCTAGCAAGGCAAATTTTTAACTCAACATAAGTAGTATTCTTTCCCTATTACACACTTTGGAATCAAAGAGCTTAAGGATATAGTGGTATTCACACATTTTCTTGGTTTTAGGGAATGAATATGTTTCTTGGGAAACAGAGAAACAATTTATGTATCATCTGGGATAGCATATCAGAGGAGCTTTAAGTTTAATCCCAAATCAAATTTATAAAAATTGATTCAACCACCCACCAAATGCTTCTTTAGTTCCTAGTATGTGAAAACCTCTTAGGATATCATTTTATGCTGTTGGGAGGGTTTATTTTCAAACTATCACTTCACAAGAGATTTAGAGATTTTTCCATCTCCTTATTTGGATTTGTGGCTTCCTTTAAGATGTGTTACAACTGAGAATGTTTGGCATGTGTGCACGCGCGTGCACACACACACACACACACATTCAGAAAAAGGAAAAAAGGTAAATAAAGAAATCTCAAACACAACAATTGGTATGGTATGGTCTTTGCAGGAATTAAAAAAAAAAAACCTCATGATTTCATAAAGCAAATTATTAAGACAAAATATAATTAAAGAAAAGATCAAGGAAAACACAAAATGTTGGATAAAATGTTTTAATGTACTTTAAGTCTTCTCTCTCTTTCAGCTTAAGTATTTGTGACTTAAGCCAATAATCCACATTACATAATTGGGACCAATTTTCAAAAAAGTATTTCAAAAAGTTTCCACTCTCTGTTATACTTTTCAAACAATTATAGTTGTAAAAGATTACCCCTTAAACTGCCATTAATATATATATATACTATAATATAATGCAGAATTTCTTGTAAGTTTGAAAATATTCAGACTAACAAATTTGAACTTTTATAGCCTTATCAGATTATGAGTACACATGAGATCATATACCTGTCTAAATTTTAAAAAAGAACATTACCATTCTAAGACATGTACTTTAAGTTCCTGCAAAAGACTTTGGACTCATATATATATATTATTCTCCAAGGATCAGTCAAGTTTTCCAAAATTAAATAAGTACAAATATGTAGATGCAACTGGACAATGACCAAAACTGTTCTACATAACTATTACTTCATGCCGTGACCTCTGTTCAGGCTTGCAGGTCCTCAGATCTGGAATGTTCTGTCACTTCTTGCCTCTATTATGAGCTGAGCATTTTATCCTCTGATGAGTATTTCCTGCTCACTGGGTGAGGTGGACACCTTTACTGCTCCATGCAACCCAGATGCAACATCTCATTTCTGAAGGGTGCCTCCACTCTGCCTCTGCCATTCCACCCAGTGGGATAACATATACTAGCACAAATTTATTCCACTGCAAGGAGTGTAATAGTCTCTCCTGTTGTTCTGCTGGGCAGAGAGGTTTTCTTTCAATTTTTCCTTGAGCCCATGGGATCCTATGGCTATGTGAAGATCATGAAGGATTTAGAGAAAAGTCCTCTCCTCTTTGTGAGATCTGAGCATAGTTTCTTGGGCCCTGGTATGTATTATTTAATAAATTCATTGTTTTATGCTGTGAAGCGAGGAGTCTTAAAATACACTTTTTAAATGGACTGTGGAGAATCCTAAAATATACCTTTTAAATATACAATAAAGAATCTTAAAAGTATACTTTGTTACAATACTATAGAGAAATCTCAAAGTGTACTTAATTTTATTTTTAAAAATATACTTTAACACTTCTGTATTCCTAATATATAGCTATGCATGCAAGTCCCTGGCCCTGTATTGGATTTTTACAAAAGCCATCTCACACTGCACTAAAAATCTCTATTCCATTCTGACAGTTAAGGTCTTTTAACTTGGTCAAACTCAGGATTGCAAGATTCATGTTATCCCAATAATAGATTTTTTTTTCCCAAGGAAGATTCCAACTTACCATGCAAATAGGTGCTCCTAAATGTCCTGGAGTAAAGTAAATATGCCCTATAAGACAGGATATGGGATACAGTAACATTTTTGATGGAAGCTATGATATTTGCAAATCATTCCTAGAAATTTTGAATTTCCTGGTATACATTCAAAAATAATCTACACAACATACACAAGACTAAAAAGAAAGATTTTGTGCTATGGATAAATCAAATACAAATGATTGGTGGTATAAAATTAACCTTTGACTGACTTTATTTTTTCCTTCTTCTAGAATATTTTCAGTGTTTTGCCATTACTTTCTAAACCAAGTGCTTTTGACTGAGCAAAGAAAAAGTTGTCTCAATCCCTTTATAACTCCTATAATATGCTCCCTTTTAGGAAAGTTTGTCTTGGAACTAGCAACTCCCTCCCCATGACATTTGTGAATGAATCATGGCTGTAGGTAGGAATGTGATTTCAGATTGTGTTATTCAGTAAAATTTGAACATACTGTATCTTAACAACACCTTTGTTTAAGCAAGTATAGATTTTATTCATTATTAAGAGATTTTCTTAGTAGAATTTTCATCCTGGGTACATAATTTGTACATAGGGTATTTATTTTTGCAGATGAACTGTTAGACATTTTGGTCATAAACACATTAATATTTAAGCTAGGCCTACATAGGATGCTTGACTTCATAAAGTTCATAGATAAAAAGTGTCAAAGAAGAAATGGATTTAGATAATGTCATATTCTTATTTTACTCAGGAACATAATGAGTAATGCACATTACTTCCTGAATTCATTGATAATCTCCTTCCATGTTTTATGTAATGAAATATGACCAATATTCTAGTTTCTCTAAAATTCTTGCCAGAGAGATTAATCTCTTGCCCTTGAATAAAACTTACTATGTGTCACTGTACTTTGCCATCCTCTTTCCCCATTTCTCCTGAGAATGTGCCTATACTTGAACTTGATATGCCCTAGATATCTCTCCTCCTTTTAATCTCCTCACTACTTGCCATACTACTTGTGGGCTAAGATAATAAACCAATCATATTTGCACTAATGAAATGGTTTACTCTATGTTATTATGGTTTGGATGAGAGGTGTCCCCCAAAAGCTCATATGTGAGACAATGCAAGAAAGTTTTGAGAAGAAATGATTGGGTTATGAAAGCCTTAACCCAATCTGTGAATCAATCCCTTGATGAGATTAACTGAGTGGTAACTGAAGGTGGGTAGGGTGTGGCTGGAAGATTTGGGTCTTTGGGGACGTTGCTTTGGGATAGATATTTTGTATTTGGCAAGTAGATTCTCTTTCTCTCTCTCTCTCTCTCTGCTTTGTGATCATCATATGAGTTGCTTCCCTCCACCATACTCTTCTGCCATGATGGTCTGCCTCACCTCAAGCCTCAAGGAATGGATCCAGCTGTCCATGGATTGAGACCTCTGAAGCCATGAGCCCCCAAATAAACTTTTCCTCTTCTACAATTGTTTTTGTTAGCTCTTTAGTCCTCACAGCCAAAAAGCTCACTGAAACACTCTAGATAAAAGAAATAAACGCAAGGTCCCTTGCAGTTAGTCATCAGGGCTGTTTACAGGATTTTTACACATCTCTCCTTTCCTGTCAATAAACAATTACACATTCCTCCTTGAAATTGTTTTGTCATATTTCCTTCTTTCTGTCTCAGTCACATGAAATTATGTGCAAACTGGAGAGTCCATCAACCTTAAAACAAGAATGGTTATGATAAGCAGAGTTTTCATTCAAACATTCAAAAGGTAAGTAAGTGAAAACTTGTGTTATAAACAGTCATTGAGATTTGTGTGTGTTTGTTTGTTAGTGCAGTGCAGCTTATCTAAATCTGACTAATATACTCACTAATTAAAATAAAAAATGAGTTTCTTTGTTATGATCCTATTTAATGTATAATCTATTATTGAAATTGTTTTTGTATGAGGAACACCAATTGGTATTAATTTGGGAAGCAGATATAGAAATTAGCAAGATTCAGTCTTTGTTTTGAACTTATATTCAGAAAAGTCTTATCCTTAGTAGCATGGCAGATGTTACATGATTTGGGGCAATTCTGTTCTGCATGAATGAGAAATAAAGCATAGGAATCCTTGATCCACTTTGAGTTGAATTTTGTGCATGGTGAGAGATAGAGGTTTAATTTCATTTTGTTGCATATGGATTTCCAATTTTCCCAGCACCATTTGTTGAAGAGGCTATCTTTTCTCTAATGTACGTTTTTGGCACCTTTGTCTAATATAACTGAAATTATATGTGTTAGTCTCTGTGTCCTCTATTCTGTACCATTGGTCTACCGGCCTATTTTGGTGCCAATACCATGCTGTTTTTGTTACTATTGCTCTGTAGTATAATTTAAGTTCTGGTATAGTGATGCCACCTGCTTCACTCCTCTTACTAAGGATTGCTTTAGCTATTCTGGGTCTCTTATTTTTCCAGATGAATTTCATGACTGCTTTTTCTATTTCTATGAGGAATGTCATTTGGATTTTGATTGGCATTGCATTAAAACTGTATAGTGCTTTTGGTAGTATGGTCATTTTGATAATATTAGTTCTGCCTATCCAAGAACAGGGTAGATCTTTCCATTTTCTAAGGTCTTCCATAATTTCTTTCTTTAGTGTTCTGTAGTTTTCATTGTAGAGGTCTTTCACGTCTTTGGTTAAGTTGATTCCCAAGTATTTTATTTTTTTTTTATGCTATTGTAAACGTGGTAGTTTTCCTCATTTCCCTTTCAGAGGATTTGTCACTGATATATAGAAATGCCTTAGATTTATGGGTGTTGATTTTGTATCCTGTTACTTTGCTGAATTCATTTATGAGTTCTAGAAGTTTTCTGGTGGAATTTGTTGGGTCTTCTAGGTATAAAATCATATGATCAGCAAATAATGATAATTTGAGTTCTACTTTACCTATCTGTATCCCTTTAATTTCTTTTGTCTGTCTTATTGCTCTGGCCAGCATTTCAATTACTATGTTGAATAGAAGTGGTGAAAGAGGGCATCCCTGTCTTGTTCCAGTTTTTAAAGGGAATGCTTTCAATTTTTCTCCATTTAGAATAATGTTGGCCTGGGGATTAGCATATATAGCTTTCATGATGTTGAGATATGTTCCTGTTATCCCTAGTTTTTCTAGTGTTTTGAGCATGAAGAGGTGCTGTATTTTGTCAAATGCTTTTTCTGCATCTATTGAGATAATCATATGGTTCTTATCTTTGAGTCTATTAGACCAGAGACACTACACCTAATAGAAGAAAAAATAAGCTCTAATCTCCAACATGTTGGATTAGGCCCCAAGTTCCTTAATAAGAATCCTGTAGCACAAGAATTAATACCAAGAATCAATAAATGGGGTAGACTCAAATTACAAAGCTTCTTCTCAGCAAAAGAAACAATCAGTGAGGTGAACAGAGAGCCTACTAATTGGGAACAAATTTTTACCACATGCACGTCAGAGCACTAATCTCTAGAATATATAAAGAACTCAAAAATCAAAACACCAAAAAAACAAATAACCCATCAATTAATGGGCCAAGGAACTGAACAGACACTTCTCAGAAGAAGATATACAATCAATCAATAAATACATGAAAAAATGCTCAACCTCTCTGGCAATTAGAGAAATGCAAATCAAAACCACTCTAAGATTTCATCTCACACCAGTCAGAATGGCAGCTATTAAGAACACAAACAACAATAAATGTTGGAGAGGATGTGGAGAAAAAGGCACACTCATACATTGTTGGTGGGAGTGCAAAATGATGCAGCCAATATGGAAAGCAGTATGGAGATACCTTGGAAAACTTGGAATGGAACCACCTTATGACCCAGCTATCCCACTCCTTGGTCTTTACCCAAAAGACCTGAAAACAGCATACTACAGGGATACAGCCACATCAATGTTTATAGCAGCACAATTCACAGTAGCTAAACTGTGGAACCAACCTAGATGCCCTTCAGTAGATGAATGGATAAAGAAAATGTGGTATATACACACAATGGAATATTAATCAGCAATAAGAGAGAATAAAATCATGGCATTTGCAGGAAAATGGATGGAGTTAGAGAATATAATGCTAAGTGAAGTTAGCCAATCCCAAAAAGCCAAATGCCAAATGTTTTCTCAGATATAAGGAGGCCAATTCACAGTCGGGTTGGGATGGGGAGCATAGGAGGATTAGAGGAATACTAGAATGGCCAATGGGGAGGGAGGGAAAGGGAGGGAGCAAAAGGGTGAAGGAAAAAAAAAGATGGTAGAATGAGATGGATATCATTACCCTAAGTGCATGTATGAAGTCACGAATGGTGTGAATATACTTTGCATACAACCAGAGATTTGTAAAATAGTGCTCTATATATATGTAATATGAAGTGTAATGTATTCTGCTGTCATTTATAACATCTTAGAATAAAAAAATAATTTTAAAAAAGCATAGGAATCACCAAAGATTAGAGTTAGCTACTCATGTGTGCATATGTGTATACAGGTGGGCAGGGGAGAAGGACATGTTTATCCAGCAGTTGATTCCTTAAGTACAAAGCATAGCAAAGGTAAGTTCAAATAGTCCACTATTCAAGGCATTTAATGCATGTGGCAAAAAATGTAACTAAGGTAGAGATATATACCAAGGCAAAATGATGCTACCAAATAATACAAAGAAAACTAATAATTGCTTTTCCTAATCATGCAAATTTCAGGCTGTTAAATAGCTTCTATGTGCCTTAATTCCTTAATCTGTAAAATAGGAATAATGTCAGCATCTTGTAATGTGAGCATTAAATGAGCTAATATCTATAAAGTATTTAAGATAGTGACTGGCATATGGTAAATGTTTAGCAAAAGCTACTCATCATTTTTATTATGGCCATCATTAGCTGATTATTTCTATCCTGGAGTTTCAAGTAGTGAGTGTTTGGTTCCACAAAATTTGGGTTATTCCAGTACATATTACAGATAAAACAGCTGATTTTGTTGAAGCAACAACTTGTGATGGAAGATCTGATAATTAAACAAGTATTTGTTCTTTATTTGCTTTCATGTCTAGTTTTATTATCTTGGTTAGATGAATTTATGTATTGGCTTTCATGAGAGGACTTTATCAATCTAAGGGCAGGGAAAGCTACTGGTGAAACCAGTATCAGTAGTTGCTTTTTCCAATTTTTATTCCTTCCTCTTTAATACATTATGCTTTTTTTGTATTCATTCAGTGCAATTGATTAAAATTCTTTCTCCTTATTCCCACTTACTTTTAAAAAATACACTTGTTATTAAGCCCATTTTGTAAATGTGGTGCATCAATATGAATTTTCTTTATGTTTTTATATGCTGACATGAACAAATGCTAAGAAGAAGTTGAAACTGTCAAGTTTTTATGGACTTTAATGGCATATTTTTAAGGCTTCCTCTCTGCTATATGATTCAAGCAGTGATACCGCTATATATTTTTAAATGTCTAAAATAATTTTAACATTAAAAAGACAGTAATTAGCAAGACTAAGCAGGCATTCTGGCTCTAAGAAATGAAGACATAAGAAAAATGATATATAGAACTTAGATTTAGTCAGTAGTATTTTAGGAGTCATGGCTGTTTTTGTCAATGATTATTTGGGTAATAAATATCTTGTCTTCTCTTCTAACAAAGGCAGGCTGGCTTCTAAGTCAGACAGTCTGGTAAACAATGAAGTATTTTAAAATATTCTTTGCTCTCTCAAGAATTGTGAAAAGGAAAATAGAATCTAAAACATTGTATATATTTAGTCTGAAGTCATACTACAGAAGACTATTATTTGAAGGAAGAAGGGATCCTTATAAAAGAAGGCAGATGGGTAGACAATTATTGGGATTGAGTAGAAGCTAATTTATGTAATATGAAGCAGTAATATTTAGCAATGACACATTATCAAGATGTGCCTATCTTCTCTCCTCTTTCTAAATATTAGGCATGCATTTTAGTTTATATGCCTATTTAAAATTCTCTCATTTATTTACATGAATCCTAACTCCCTCCCCCACTAATTTTTTTTTTTTAAGATCCACTCAAATGTGTTGCATGCCTGTGAATTATACCCCAAGTGTGACAGACGATGACTATTTGGAGGATGCCAAGTAGCAGTTGCCCTAGCAACAATAACCAGGGGATGCTTCTCAGAACTTCTGCCTCCTCTCTTCCCCATCATTTTCCCTGTTTTGAGAGTAAGATAACATGGTTACCAGAATTAACTGAAGCTGGTTTCCACCCCTGGCATAATAAAAGAGAGGAAACTTAGAAATATCTCTCTTTTTCTGACTATCAGGAGAAATTCAGCATGTCTCTACAGTCAAGACTGAACAGAGGGGAACTCTGTGGAAGAGTTATAATATTAATAAATGCTCAATGGTAGGAGAATTAATTGTCAGAACTGCTACAGCAAACCACTTGTGAGGAATGAATAAAATTATTGTTGAATTTCCACAGGTAGATGAAAATAAAAGTATGTAAATTGCATTGCAAGATGCTATATTCTGTGAGAAGAAATTTCTGGTCTGTTCCACCGAATCTGATATGGAAGATTTAATATATGGCAGATTTAATTTCACTATCTCAAGTGGAAAAAATCTAATAAATGGGAGTGTAACCTAGGTAGTGAGATGGAAAACTTTTAATTACCTATGACTTTATTGATATTTACTTCCCTTTCCAACCCAAATAAGTTATCAGACTAAACCAGAGAAAGAAGTTTAAGGAAATCAGTTTGCTAAGAGTAAGAGAATAAATCTTTGTGAAGAAAATACACTTAAATTCAGGAAGCTCCATGGAAGAACACCTTCTAAGGCCCTGCACCTAAAGTTGCATTGGTAAATTCATTGTTTTTATTTTTGACCTTCATTTCCCTGCCCCCCAATTACATAAGATACAAGTTCTACAGATTCTGGATCCACTCTTAAAGCGAAAGGGAAACATACATGAGTTATTAGAATACATATTATTGCTATTATATCCATTTATATAAATATAAACTATATAAATAGTTTATATCCATTTATATAAATGTATATAATGTAGTTCTATTTTGAATACCTGTGTCTGCTTTCTGCTTTTCATTTGGGGCACATTATAGATCTTCCATCAGTCTCATGTGTTTGCAATGACATTTATTTAAACAATGACATATTTAAACAATAACAAAATGTGTATAGTGTGCACACAGCACTGTACATTCAAAACCATTAGTTTAAAATATGAGTAGAAAATGAAATGGCAGATAATACAAAACAAATGGGACAGATCAAGTTATTTTAAAACATTTAATTTATTTGCTAACATGGCTACCTGTAGTCCTTATATGATTTCAAAGGGAAATGTTAGATTTCTGACGAAAGGAAGATTTTGTAAAATCTTAAAAATAAATGACATCAAATAGATATTGAATGCAGGTTTCTTTAGAATTTTTCCCCATAGCTTTTTAATTAGTGGTTTCTTAAAATCTCACATATGTCCATATTAGTCAAAGGATATACTTCATAATGGTTTAGTAATTTACATAAACTAGAATTGAAAAATAAGCTGCTAGAAAGTTTTAGTAAGTATGTAAACCCAACACTTCATGGTAATGCTGGAAGATGTTCAAAATATATAGTAAAATTTAGTAGTCTTTGTTCTCCTACAAATTACAATTATCACAATTTACCTTTCATATAAAAACATCTTGTCCTTCCATTGAATTGTGTTCTCCGGACACAGGGTCTTTATTTTAATTTGATACCCCAAGACCATGGTACCTTGCACCCATCAGGTTTTGATGTATACATTTTTTGTTGAATCTGATATAATGAATATTTTAAGAACTTTTCTCTTAAATTCCATAGCTTACAGAGCTGATAATGAGAATCCCATATTAGACACAACTGGGAATTCTTTTATCTTTACCAATATATCTGTATATATTAAAATATTTAATATGAATGCTTTAATATTTTATTTATTTAAAATGAAATATTTAAGAAAAGATAATATATTCACATAGTTCAAAATTAAAAAGGAAATATGTGCACTGAAAAAAAAAAAAAAAAAAAAACACCTCCCATTCTACTTCCAGAGATTGTTTTAGGCATTTACAAACAAAAGGTTTTTACATTCTTTTTAGTATATTATACAAAATATACAAAGTATTAACTTTTTTACTTAACACTCTTGTACATATCATGAATTCTTAAAAATAAGTGACGTTCTCATTCTGTTTTGTGGTTACATTGAATTTTTACATCTATAGTAAAATTTATTAAACAGTTTTTTATAATATTTATTTATTTACTTTAGTTGTACACAATGCAATGCATTTATGTTTACGTGGTGCTGAGGATCGAACCCGGGCTGCACACGTGCGAGGCAAGCGCTCTGCCACTGAGCCACAACCCCAGCCCTATTAAACTGTTTTATTTAACTGAAGGATATTTAGATATTTTTCCAATCTCATCTTGCAAAAAACAAAATTGCAATGCAGGTTTAATTTAGGTTCCTTTAGAATTTCTTTTCTATAAGTTTTTAATAAGTAGTTTTTATCTGATATATGTCAATAATATTCAGAGAATATACTCCATGATAGTTGCACATAAAAATATTCTGTACAAAACAGACCCAATTCGTAGGTCATATTACAATTTCTTGAGTCAAAATTTCATGCTTTTAATTTTGATAGATATTGCCAGGCTGCCTTCCATACAAGATGAATTCAGGTACATTCACAATTAAAATGCGCCTGTCCTTCATTTTTGCTTCTAGAGTTTCTCATCAAACTTTTATATTTTTGACAATAGGAAAGGTGAAGAATACTATTACCATAGTTTTAATTGATATTTATTTTCTATTTTTGAACTTGAGATCTTTTTCGTGTGCTTTAGAATATTTAAATTTTGTTTTACAGAGCATGAAACTATTTTTATCTCTTTCCCTATACTCAGTAAAATGTGAAAATATTTTATTTATTTGTGCCCTTTGTCATCATTTTTGTTCTTCTGTAAATAGATAAATATAATAAATAGGAAAGGAATAAAAATGTTTAATTCCAGACCTTCATGCTACAGTTTGCAAACTGCAGAGTTTTTCTGTTAAATAGCACACAAAATTTTCTATATTGCATCTATTTATTGAATGAGAATGCACAGCCATTTTCAGGAATGAAAATTATTAATTAAGCATCCATCAGTTTCTAATCCTAAAATGAATATCAATTTAAAATACATTTTTTCTTGTGTAAATTATTTTAGTACTCACTAACACAGAGTAATAATTGAAATGTAAGGCAAATTTGTAGGGCATTTGAGCGGTTTGTGTCAAAAAATGGATAAGTTTCACTGCATTTTTAAGGAGATTCGACTAATAGTGTTTAGGTTTATTTCTCATGTGAACATTAAAATATAAAGCACTCAGGATGTCAAGGTCTATCTTGTCTTTCTAATTATATTAAATTACTGGCAGCTCAGTTGATTATCCATAAATCTGGTTTCATTCTGAGTGGTGCTGTACATCTGAGGTGTTCTCATATTAACTTTGGGGATTTGCACTGAGGAAACAATAGAAAGGGGTGTGGAGATTTAGGTAGCTGGGCAATAAGGGTCCTAGATTCCAGGGGAAGACAGAGGGTCTTGGAACACCAAAAGAGCAGGCAGAACTGGTGCTTTACAGTGAACATGCTGCTTTATTTCAAGTTTCTTTTCTGCACTCTAACTCTTTACTAAAATCCTTAAAACTTCAGGTCAATTTGTTAGACAGTCTTAAGTAAACCATTGTAGGGAACGCTATGTATATATGTGGGGTGAAATTAATGAGACAGAACAGACTCAGTAAAAAGGACCAATGATGGTATGGACAGAAATAATTGCTGAAGAACTCCAGGTAATCAAAATTATTGAGAGGTGATAAAGACTGGAAAAGATGGGGGTAAATAAATGTTAAATAAATGTGACTTTAAACTATGATGATACATACCTGTAACAGGTCCTCAGTGTTTAAGAGTGGTTCTTTTCTCATATTTCATGCTTGCAGTATGCCAAGAAGTTACTGCTGTATGTTCATGTGCATAAGTATCTTCTCCCTAACAATATCATAAATTTCTTAAAAATATATATTAATTTTTTGCATTGTGCTTATATCTCATAATATTTAGCATGGTGCTGATATTATAGCAATTAGCATATATTTATGAAATGGTCACTTCCTTTTAGGATTTACATTGGCTATAATTACATAAAATGGGATCTTAAATATGTTTTTTATGTCCCTTTGTTTTGGAATGTGGACTTTTCACTTCTGATGTGTTTGTGTTTTTCTTTTATTGACATCATTATGAACATATTGCTTCCTCAATAGCATCTGATTTTCAAGTTTCCTTCTAAAGAACATCAAGATAACTTTGAATTAAATTCTTCTCTTCTATTAAGATAAAGTCAACAATTCCCATCTCAAGTCTATGCTCATGCTTTACTTATAATTCATGAATACTTAAGTTCATGTGTCAAATGACAGTCCAGCTATTTATACAAACATGAAGTGTGAATATGGCTTGAATCTCTGAGTAGAGTTACTACCAGCTGATACTTTAAAAAATACTTTTTTTTTTTTTCTCCAGAGGACCTTAATCTCAAAGTTTTAAATAAAACCCTAACTTGTTCCTTGGGAATGGGAAAGTCTATAGATTAACAAGTGTCAGGAATAGCAGTGAACAAATACAATTATTTTACTCCCCTTAAGTAAAGTGTACAGGATAGAGGAGGAGAGAAAGTAATCAGTGGCACAGTCCTTGTACACACAATCTCCTCATTGAGGAGAGAGCTGGTATAGATCAGAAATCCTGCTTGCTCCAGTCCATGAGTTGAGAGAACAAACCATCTCAGAGGATGGGCATGCTAATTGCTTTTCCAATCATCTTCTAGCATAATGCAAGTGGTACTTCCAATCAGGCTGCGTGTTTCAGGTAGCTACACCATTGTTTTGAGTAGTAAGTTCCCAGGATTGATAGCTGAGAAAAGCTGTGTTAAAAAAAAAAAAAAAAAAAAAAATTAAAACTGGGAGGAGGGTGGTCGAGCTCTGCTCCTGCTTCTGCTTATGCACAGCACGTTTCCTAAGACTGTGCAGCTGACGCTCAGCAGACTTTTAGTTTTTGTTCAGGTCTGGTTTTGATCTGCAGTGTTCAGGGATGAGCAATTCCTTTCAAGTTATTTGCAAACCTTGTCAAAGCCTGATTGCAGCATGACATTGATGACAGACTGATTATTACTTGTCTCAAAAAGCAGTGTAAGAACATATTGGCTTTCATGCAAACATCCAGCTTGTCATTAGCGTACAGTGCAAATGGCAGCGGTTTCATACTGGAATCCTGGAGGCATAGGCAAAAGGAGTCATCTCTGTTTCTATTGGTTCTGGGAGGATTTCAATAACATCTAGGGATAAGTTAAATTACCACTGCTTTTATGAAAAATAATTATGTTTTGAAATTTCACAGGTTATCTTGAGATCTTCTAGTAGATTAGACAGGAATAAATGAAAAGATATATAAAATACTATTAAAATATCAATAACTATTTTTCCCAGGCAAGCAAATCTTCTAAAGCTTAACCATGAGTTCAGTAGCAAAGTTTTGCTTGCTTGGAAACTCTATGTACTAAGTGTTGATAATTCTCAACCACTTGAGCTAAAGCTAACAAGATAAAAAAAAAAAAAAAAATTTAGTTACTTTACTAAATGAATTAGACCTTACAGTAGGTACTTATTCTTTTCAAAGCACAGGAACTTAGTTGTATTAAAGAAGCATATATATTTTCAAACCCTTTCCTCAAATTAAAAACTCTCATAATTTCAATTTTATTCAAGAGCCATAAAATTCAACTACATGTCTACTTGATACTTGGGGAAAAGTTACTGGCTGAAAACTCATGGTTATCTATGGTTATTATATTGTATTGGTTTCTCTTTTGCTATTTCTTGCTTCTATTATTTAAAAGGTAAGAAGTTAATCTCATTAAACCAGAGCCACTAATTCCCAGAAGTAACAACAAAAAGTTATCTTTTACAAAGATAATTTAAAAAAAAAAAGTCGTCTTGATAAGCTAATGACTTGTTTCAAGTTAATTGAAACTTCTAATTAAAAAAAATTAGTATATATATGTGAAAAAATCAACACAGGTAAAGAAATATTTTAAAAGGGAAATCTTTATCCAAGAACAGATTCTCAATACCCTATCATAAGAGTTTGTCACTGATATGCACTTGTTTCTCATTGTCAACCAATTTTTTCACATAAATTGAAGCAGAGCTCAATGTGGTATTCTTAACCACACTTTACTCCTTATGGCAGTATTGGAAGCTGTATGTTAGGACTTCAGCATTTGCTCATTCAGAAATGAGTGTTTATGGCAACAAAAAGTATATACAGAAAATTCCCTGGAAACTTTACTTGTAATATCCTCAAACAGGATATCCATACAAAGGAAACCAAATACATTATAAGGTATATTTGTATAATGGAATCTTTTCTTGGCATATATGTTCGATGCGCGCATCAGTATTCATAAGTGAAATACAAGAAAAATGCAAGTGAATTAATGATAACCTGTGAAAGTAGTAATTTAAAAAAAATGAGCAAAGTGCATGAATGATCACTTAACTAAATAGGATATCCAAATGGTCAGTAACCACATGAAAAGGCAGTCAGAAACTTTTGTCTTCAACTAAATTTAAATTTAAGCCACGGAAAAAAACACGGTACCAACAAACAGAATGACAACGTGATTAAATGGCTGAATAATACCAAGTGTAGTTAGGATATAAGTATACAAATTCATATATTCCAAAACTCAGTGATCACTTTGTTTGGAAAAGTGTTTGGCCGTATCTACAAAAGTGAAATATACACATAACCAATCTACTCTGAATCATGTACATAATAGAAATGAGTATTTATGGCAACAAAAAGCAGGTGTAGGAAATTTTACTTCCTAACTACATTCCTAATATATCACAGTCCCCCACTGAAAACAATCTAATTATTTATAAGCAGGACAATAAATATATCCATTGTGGTATACTTACATAATGGACTATTTTGTAAAACTAAATATTAATTACAGTTATCAGTGATAATGTAGAAGAAAAGAAGTTTCTTGACAGAAATGAGAAGTCAGTAAGATAGAAGGAAATTTTAGAATTCTAGTATTTCATGAGTGAGCAAAAATAGATTTTTTTTAAAGATTTATGAATCACTTGAAAAGTGTGAAGTGTGAGAATTCTGTTCAGAGTAATAACCAGAAAAAAGGAAAACAAGTGATTAAGTGGGAATTTTATTCCTTTATTTATTATTTTTAATCAATATGTATATATATATATATATATATATAAACATTTTAAAATTACAAAATATTTCAAATTCAAGGCTACTGAATGTGTACTAAAAGCTGCAAGACACCCATTTTGCTAATGTTGACATATTCACAACAGGAAAGCCCTTAGAAATACAGCAGAAGACAAAATCTGTCAGTCAAGGACTCAGCTAGGTCTTGACTGAAAGTCTCACCTTCCAGCTTTGGTGAAGACCTTTCCCTGCAATCCTGCAAAACAAGCATGTGCATTAGTCAGAGTGTGAGATTCAGTGGGGAGGACTTGGCAGAAGGACAAAAAGGAGTCTCCAAACTTCTTTGGAAAGTGTTTTGCCACTTATCCTAAAGCTTTAACTCTGCCAACTGGAGTCAGTGGGCTATTATAAATTTATATATGCATTTAATCTGCCTGGAGAATTTTTTTACTTATATGGTACATCAACATTTCAAAACAACCTTTTAAGATACAGAATCTTCCAAGAGGAAGGTTCTTTATCTGTGAGAGGCAGCTTTCCTTCTGAGGGACAGCAATGACTAGTTTGTTTGAGTACAAAACTGACAGTTGGGAAAGTCTGAAATATAATTCTGGCTTTTCTACTTCCTTAGGTTGGCCATACTGAATAAAAATGAACCTGTCAGGGAAGCAGAATTTTGGAGGAAATATAATATTAAAAAAAAAAAGAGAGAGAGCTAGGAAACTCCAGCATTATAGGAATTGTGGAAATCCCTTGACCACTACAGGAGTTAACTTGTCAGATTAGATCTGGTTAGAAATGATTGGCAAAATGAGCATGTAGGCTTCATGAAGCTCTGTGAAGAGAACTGAAGAATATTAATATTCTGTAGAAAAAATATATAATAAGTCTGTGACATTATTTTGCCTTTATAATCTGAAATGAAAGTCATTTAAATTATTGCAAATGAGTGAATTTTTTCACATTCATGAAATAATGTAATAATATGAAAGTCAAGTTTTTATACTTAACCAACTTTGTTGCAGTCTGGGAGAAGAATCACGGCCTTGATAGGTGCCTTGGATAGATACAGTCCTTAGTTCAGGGCTCTACAGCTCTCTGAGAGAGCAGGAGGTCACTAAATGCTAGTTAGAGCACAAAACAATTGGTAGGTTATTCATGGAAAGCCTGGACTGCCTTTTTAGTTTGGCTTTCTGTAATTGTGCAAAATTCACCATAGAGTCCGAGAAATTTATCTTAAACGGTATCTGATGGAAAATCAAATAAAACAAAGGAAACCAAGCTCTTAACAGGAAACAAATGGAGGATGAAGGGATTAAATGAAGGATATGGTGAGTAGAAAGAGGAGACAGTAGAAAGATTTGAATAGTAAGGAGACTGGGCTTTTGCATGATCTCAAATTCCTTGAGCTATGTTTATGATGACTTTTTTCAAACTAATCTATGTAGTAGAATTTCTTTTCAGTCAAGCTTACCAATTTCCATATTTTTGATGGTTTCTTATCTCTAATTGTGATCTAACTACTGAGCTTCAGAACACACATGAAGCTATTTACATCTACATCCAGATTTTCTCAAAAGCATAATTTCAAATTCATGACCTCTAAACCAAATTCACATTTTAGCCAAACATGTTCCTGTTCTTACAGGGAATATACCTGACATCTACCCCAAAACTTGGAGAAACTCCTCCTCTCCCACACAAATTTTCCACCTTATCCTGCTTGAACATACGTTCCCTGTGTAACACAGAGGAAATTACACTTTGTCATAAAAATTAAATGGAAAATCAAGGCTAAATACTTCATTTGACATTAAATCATTATGATATTTAAACTCTTTTTAAAATGCATAAACATACCTATGCACACATACATACATGTATAGAGTTTTTGTGTGTATATGTGACATAGATTAACATATATATGGAAAGAGAGAGAGAGAGTGTGCACAAGTACAAGTATGCTATGATATACTAGCACACATATATATGCAAAGTGCATTTCACGGAAGAAAAGTAACTAAAATATCTAAGCAAATTTCAAAAATGCAGGGCATGAGAAGATTCTCAAGGGAAAAGGAGTTTAGAGCCAGGCACATTGGTACACATCTGTAATCTCACGGGCTTGGTATGCTAAAGCAGGAGGTTTGCAAGTTCAAAGCCAGCTTCAGCAATGTGGTCAGGCCCTAAGTAATTTAGCAAAACCCTGTGTCAAAATAAAATTAAAAAAAAAAAAAAGAAGAAATGAGGATGTTGCTGAGTGGTTAGGTACCCCTGGGTTCAATTCTAGTCCATATATATATGTATTTACATATATATATATATATATATATATATATATATATATATATATATAAAATTGTTTTATAGGATTTCAGCAGGACAGGCAGGTGAATTTCAGCTAGTTTCAGAGAGCGATTGGCCAAGGATAGTTTTCAGAAAAGGCATAAATTGTTCTTGGGAAGGTTAAGGTTGTGTGCAAAAGTGGTGGACAAGAACATCTGTGGGGAATAAGAACATCTAAGGACCACAGTGCAGAAGTCCCTTGATACTTCTCTCTCAAATTTTTTTTTTTTTTTTTTTTTTTTTTTTTTTTTTTTTTTTTTTTTTTTTTGGTACCGGGGATTGAACTCAGGGGCACTCGACCACTGGGCCACATCCCCAGCCCTTTTTTGTTGTATTTTATTAGAGACAGGGTCTCACTGAGTTACTAAGTGCCTCGCCATTGCTGAGGCTGGCTTTGAACTCGCGATCCTCCTGCCTCAGCCTCCCAAAGTGCTGGGATTACAGGCGTGCGCCACCGCGCCCGGCTCTCTCTCTCAAATTTTTAAGAAAAGAAGAGAAAGAAAAATAAAATAAAGGAATTCTAGCTTATGTCTACACTAACATACAATTAGCAAGGTCATGGAGTTGTGAATCAGCCCAGGGTTCTTCTGCAGCTTTGAGATAGTAATCTCAAAGAGACAAAAAAAAAAAAAAAAAAAAAGAAGCTTTATTAGGGATTGTGCTTCAGCACAAGAAAAACAGCACTCAAGCCAGGTTCATGGACCAACTTTTGATACGTTGGGTAAAATTTTTGTAGTCCGTGGTAGTTATAGCAGGGTTCAGTATTTCTTTTCCTTTTTTTTTTTTTTTTTTTTTGTGGTACCAGGGATTGAACTCAGGGGCACTGGACCACTGGGTCACATCCCCAGCCCTTTTTTGTATTTTATTAGAAACAGGGTCTCACTGAGTTGCTAAGTGCCTCGACATTGCTGAGGCTGGCTTTGAATTCGCAATCCTCCTGCCTCAGCCTCCCAAAGTGCTGGGATTACAGGCATGCGCCACCGCACCCGGCTAGGGTTCAGTATTTCTACACATGTGTCACCTGACCTACTGGGCATGGTGATGTGCTCATGTGTAGCCAGGCCCCTTTTGCTCCACTCCCAGAAAAATGGCGAAGGCCACCACCCCAGGAAAGTCATATAGGTGAGAATCAGACTTGGGCATTCTGTATGTGCAAAACTATAGAAATCTCTTTTTAAGCTTTAAAGGAAGAAGGTAACGGAGGTAAGGCTAAACCTGAGTCTTACTAAAGACAGAAATCATGGTTGGAAAATTTGGCCTTTCTTATTTTATCTCATTTAGAGTCTGCCTTTTAATTTTATTCCATCTTCAAGGCTATTTAATTTGAAATTTTTGATTGTAAACCTTATTTAAAAAATATGCTTGTATTTACATAAGTATACTTAAGTTGTTTATATCTCTTTTACATCACATAATCATGTTTAGAAAACATTTCCATAGAACCTTTTAAATACAGGTGTTAAGGATAACAATTAAAAAATTATATGTACCAATATGTTTTATAAGTGTTTTAATATTTTCTAGCAAAGTCTTCTGATATGTGATTGTTCCCCTCATTCTAAATCCAAAGGTATACATAAGACAAAATGGCCTATGTGATTTTATTATTTTAAAATATCTGAAAGATCTTCATGTCCTCTTTAATTTAAAATATGCATCTAATGGGTTTGGACCAATGTTAAAATATTCTGGAATTTGTAGTAGCAGAGTAGGAGTATGCATACTCAAAAAACAGACATACGAACTACAGGTAAAATATGCTGAAACAATTGCAGAGGAGAAATGGAGAAATACAAATAATGCAGAAATTCCTTTGATAGCTAGTATCAATCCTGATGTAAGAAGGGATTTCACCAAACACTGGGATCTAGAATGAAGCATTAATGTTTGAATAGTAATAAAGAAATCATGAGCAGGTTAAAAATGTTGGCAGTTTAAATATCTAGTAGAATAAATGGGATACTGGAGTGTATCTGACAGAGAGCTTGAGAGAAGAAAAATAGGAGAAAGAAAATGTTTAATAGACTTGCCATAGATTCTAAATGAAATAAGATATCATATCCAAGCAGAAGGTCTGGAATATTAATATTTGGAGCAAGAAGAAAAGATGATTTCAGAGTAGGAATATACTATGAGTTTGTCAGTTGGCTCTGCCCTTTATTTTTGTTCTCCTTCTTTATTGTCATCTCCCAAGTCCTCACTTCTAGTTACATTCTTTCTACAGCCTTAGGTTTCCTGCTGATGCCCTTGGTCAGTGCCATTTGGAATGCCAACAGCCGGTTGAGGTTTCCTCTCTACCTGCTTTGCTTTCTAATGATTCAGCAGGTATGAATTTTCCAATACATGAAATTGAAATTTCTGTCAGGTAAGTAACATGAAAGTGAGGGGGATATCTTTGCATCAAACACCCCAGCTAAAAGAGAAGACCTGCACTGAATTTTGGCAAGAATTCTACAAAAATGATGCATTATTTTCAGCATATTGAATTCAGAGGTACATAGTGGTGGTCCCCCCCCCCCCCCCCCCAGAAGTGGTATCAAATTAATCCTTTAACTAAGTTGGTGTTAGGGTAGCAAAATTTTACCTCCACCCTCTTAGGGATTTTGGCTGAGTTTGGGGATTAAACTGACAGATTACCAGGGGAGAAGCACCTAGATTTACTTTAACTTTTATGTGATACAAATAAAGACCCAAATAAGGGCAGTACCTAAATGCTTTTATATTAGCTTGAACAAAGAGACACAGTTGTGGAAAACTAACTAAACTATGTGGGGAGGTGAAAGAAAGATAAGATTTATTTTAACAAGCCCTGTTTGTACAGAATTTTCTTGGTCTCAATTTCCTGTCCTTGATGATAAGGATGTTACTTTCCTGGTATAGGAAGAACATCTCCCATATGGCAGTTTTATCTCCAGCTTTTAGGAAGAAAAAGGGGAGGATTGGAGTGACATTTCTATACCTGTTTATTTTTTAATTGCCTCAAGTCAAAATAATCCTAAACTAAAGTGGCATGTTTTGGTGAAGTATAGTCTGTCATGCTTTGGTGGTATCTGCCAGGTTTTCCCAGGGTGATGTTATCTTTCCTTTAGAAACTAAGAAGCAATTTGTGGGGAGATTCTTTGAGACTCTGAAATGTCCTCTTATTCAAGGGATTTTAGAATCCCTTGATTATTAATGCAGGATTCTTAAATCCATTTTAATATCTCTTGGCATTTTACTATAAGGAAAAGATAACTTGATCTCTTTTCCTTCCTCTGTGTCTCTCTTCCTTTCTTTAATTCTGTGTGAACGTAGAGATTCTCATTTAATTCACTGAGTCATAATTCATTGTCAAAATGGTCACAGTCAGTAGAAGCCCATTTAAGGCCTGTGTCCTTCTGATATGATCAGACCATTTTTTGAGGACTTCCTTATTTTCTGGACAAAAAGACATTCTATAATTTTTTTTTTTTTAAAATTTACTAAGATGTCCTGAAATCCAGCCATCCTTGATACTTCAAGTTCAAGGGAAATAGATTCTGTTGTCTCTTCTCTATTTCCTTCCTGTGTCCCAGCCAGGAGAATCATGAATCTGCCTTCTATGTCTCTATCAACATGAAATAATTTCCATTTCACCTAAGCAGATTCTTTAGAGAATCTGGAGGCTGTTTGACAGCCTTCTTAGTTTGCTCAGAAGATGAGTACTTTAATCTCTCCATGGTCTCTCAATCTTTGCTATGGGAATTAGAGATAAAGGTTGTTATACAACCTCATTCACAATGGCCTTCCTACTGGAAGGTGAGTAGGATCGATCAATTTAGTGGATTATTTTATTCAAGTGACCACATATAGAAGGAAAAAAAGGGAGGAATGGAGAAAAGAAGGACAGAAGAGGAGGTGGGAGGAAGTTGTGTTGACCTTAGGTCCTAGCAGGACACTGGATTCATCTCAGATGGTTCACATAAAATGTTTTTAATAGAGGAACAACACAATAGTGTGACCAGGCATAAGATAGCAAATAAAAGCTGTTGAGACACTCAAACACTAGTAAGATTAGAGACTTGACCACCCTACGGGCCAAGTTATAGAAAGGATACAGCATCATGGTGGACCACTGAAGTGAAGATCGTAGAGGAGGACTCTCTGGTGAAAGCACTGGCTATAGAGGGACACAGTCAAAGTCAAATTTGTGGTAAAGCAGAAAAGACAGGGAGAGGAAGTGCACATTGTTATGTCCTCCCATCCTGTTCCTCCTGGTGCTTACATTGGCCAAATCAAACTGGAGGTCGGCCTCCAAAGGACTGGGGACATGCAGTTCATAGAAATCCTCTCTGTGCTCCCAGAGAGGATACAGAGGGGAGGAAAATGGGTCCTGTGGATGAAGCAGGAAGAGTGAGTGCAAAGGTTCAGCCCTCTTCTCTATTGCCTGGTGACTTAGTGCAGTGTCATCTTCAACAAAGCTGTAGATGCTGAGTTTTCTTGTGCTTAAGGCTGAAAAAAATATATACTTTTAATTCAGTTTAAAAATTCTTCTGTACACAGGTGGAATCATATTTACTTTATTAGGAGGAGCTTGTACCTGTCTCCTGCTCATGATAAATCCAATTTCTTATTCCACTGAGAGAAAGTATGTCAGGTAGGTGTGGGGCTAGGCAGCCATAAACAAGTCTACATTCAGCTCACACAATCTAACCCTGTTAGAGACTATCAGTGAGTTTATTTTCAAGGGGACCGAAGTTGATTATGAGAACAAAGAAGCAAAAGTCATACTATATAATAAAAATGGAAATTAGTTTAAATTCTCAATTCTATTTCCTTCACCAATGAACATAAAGTTCATGTTCTGCGCATCTGTTTGCAGAGACAGATCTATAGTTATGTTAGGTTAAACGAAAATAAACCCAGATAGGTTTCTAAACGGGTCATCCTCAAAACTGAAAACAAGTATCTCAGTTTCTTCACGGAAAGATTTTGGTACATACTACTTGGGGCTTTCACGCAGGTTATGATTTCCTCATTTTTACGAGAACTATAAAATTACAGTGTTTTCCCATTATGTTTTCCCTTTCAAGCCTGGCTAGCAAGCTGTACTGATCTGGTGCCAATATTATATCCTGACACGCTGAAGGCCAAATGTCTGCATTTTAGAAAATTTAATTATAAAGAAAAGATTTTGTAAAAAGCCTGCTACTGATAGAAATGTTTTCATTAAGTATATTTTCATCCGATTATGAGCCAAAGCAGCTTCCTTCCTCTCCGTGTCTTTTTCCTTCTTCTCCTGAACCATTTTGCTGCTGTGTTTGCAGCCTGATGCTGCAGAGCTACATTAGCACAGGAGACCAGGAAGCAGACGTGACCAGACACAAAGGTGATAAAGGCTCGTCTCATTTCAGTGTTCAACCAGAGTGGAATGCAAATAGCAAGCAGGGCATGACAAAAAGTAAATTCGATCTTTAAAATCCTTCTTTTAATAATCTGAGATGGTATGGCAGCTCAGGTAAGGCATTTCTACGAGTATAGGCTTTTTAGTTCAGCAAAATCCCCTTAAAAGCCTGATAAGAGGTAATATAATTTTGTCCCTTTAACATACATGATATTTCTTCTGCTTTTGCAGTGCCTTTTAAACACACAAACACATATATGCACACCTATGTTTTTCTAATGATTTCTTTTTAGTATATCACTTAATATCACATTTCCATTGCAAATGGTTTTGCTTATCTACTATTATAAGACAGTGCCGTGGGAGGTGAAAGTTTAAACATCAACAAGAAATTTATTTGTCCTCTGACAAATAAATGACAAGTGGCCTGGAACCATACTCAGAGACAAATAATCCACTACAATATTGCAAAATGCTTCTTTACAGCTATGAATATAATACACATTGGAGCACCTGGAAAGAGGTATGTGGTTCTGCCTTTTGGAATTAAAGACTGTTTTGAGATCACATGCATCAGAAGTGGATTTTGAAAGACAGAGAGGCAGGAATTTGTCAGATGTAATAGAAGTACATTCCAGACAGAAGTTCAAATACATATTATTCTCTTCTGAGTTCTGTTCAATGAGATCTGAGGATAAACAATGAGAAATATATCGGTATTGACTTGGGTTTGAATTTTGACCCAGACTTGGGTCAGCTGGCTGCTAAAAACTAGTGTTCTAATATCTGGGAATAATACTCAGATGATTAAATGGCACAACCTGTAGAAGTGCAATGTACCTGAGAGTCCTTTGCAAGCTGCAGCTTGGTGTATTGTGATTAATACAGCTTTGTGAATCAGATCACCCTGATTAAATCTCTCTTATACTTACCCCTAAGTGAGCTTGGGCAAGTGGACTAACTTCTGGATGATGGTCTTCTCACCTGAAAGATGAACACAGTGGAGCTTAGCAGCACTGTTGGGAAGACTGGAAGTACTGAAGGTGTGGCCTCTGGCTCACTGTGTAGTCTACAGTGCTGTTTCATAAATTAGCAATGGAAAATGGTACAGAAAGGAAAACTTATTTATCCTATATCTTGAGGCAGGGAAGGAGAGTAGTACTATAATTGTATAAATATTTGCCTGTTCCATTTCTTAAGGAATCCACATCCTTCTGCTGCCTTTAAAAAATATTTCACAAACCCCAATATTTCTGAGATGTCATTAACATTTGCCCTCTGTATCCCACAGTTTGTGGGTAAGATGGTAATGAACAGTTATGAAGTGTCAAGCAGAGGGTAGAGACAAAAGGGAAAGATGTTGACAGAAAGAAGTACTTGTTTTTACCATTCTAGAACCTTCTTCCCCTACGCTCACCTTCAACAGAACAGGTTTCTGAGATAAGAACGCAATGGTTATGTTATAACATGTTCTGAAACATTCATCAGAGATAGATTCAAACAGGGTGAGAATCTCTCTAGCATTTCCTTCTAGGAGCAGATTTCTTTGTCTCCTGTAACTACGCTCAAGCTGAGCATGTCAGCAGCAGCAGAGGGAGATTTGTGATCTGAATCTCAGGCTTGAAGTTGTTTACCGTTGAGTATATTCAAGCATCATTGCATTTTCTTCTCTCTTTTTAATATATTACTGGCAGTCTGATGGCTTAAAGCATCTCTGTCCAAATGGAATCTTTTTTGCTTTGTTCTGCCTTCTCTCTGCCTCAGACACATGGCCACCTGGCATATGCTGTGTGTTCTCTGTGCAGAGACTGCCAGCAAGCAAACAAAGCCCGTGTGGACACGCATGGGCAGAGCAGCCCCGGTGGCTGGGAATTCAGTCAACCCACTGGTCATTTGGTCAAACATTCAGATCAGATGGTGCCTTTGACTGAATTAACTAACTCTAGGAACAGCAGATCCTATCATGGATAAACAGAGAAAAGAAGAGTAGCAATTCACAAGTTTCCTTTCAATGCCCCATATCACTGATAGACAATCTCCAACAAATTTGATATTTTAAAAATTCAAATTAGATAATTATTGGCCAAAACTATGTAATTACTTTAGAATTTACAGAGGAAAGAGAGGAGGAAAAGATCAAAATGGTTGTTTTAAAAGATAGTCCCCATCTCTCCTTAGACATTACAAGGATTTTTAAAAGCTAATAGTTATTCTGTATATAAAAGGCAGTATTCAAGATTAGTATATTCCAGGAGGTAATTTCTCTATATATCTAAGTTATAATGAAACCAATTTGGGAAAAAGAAAAAGGAACAAACCTCCAAATAGAAGTAGCTACCAGGACTTTTTAAAATGGTAGCCACACATATTTTTCTCTTGAGGTGATACTGTATGAATTACAACTTGTTTTTCCACAAAACAAAAACATAATTAAAAGGGCATTAAAAGATTCAGTGTCTTAATTTCTTGGTTTTCTAAACTTATATTTCACTCCTTGAAAGATAAATATAGTATTTTTTGAAACTTTAGTTGCACAGTCATTTCTGTTTTTACTAAGAATAATTTGTTGGCAAACAGTTATCTGAATAAGTTTAGCATTAATCAGTGTATTTACAGTTACAATGAGACAGTGATTCCTCAAGCTGACACTTTCCTTTTCCCCATGTACAGTTTAGTTAAACAACAGGGGCCACTGAACTCTAAGAACACACTGAAGCTAAGGGCTGTAGTTTCAGGTCTTCAAAAGGCTCATTATGTACATTTGATTAGTGACTAGCCTTCATGAGACAAACCACAGATAAGTCTAATATAGCCATAGATAAGTCTAATATGAACTGTAGTCTCATTAACTACCAAGCCATGGTCAGAGCAATTCAATTTTTGTTACTATCCAAAATAAATCATACCTCTATTGATTGTTTAGGTTTCAGAATGAATAATGAAGAGCCCTACCTTCAGTAACTTAATTGTCTTATGTAAGGAAAACAAATTAATGATACAAGATAATAGATGAAAGGTGCACAATCAATGGATTCTTTGGCTCATCTCTTCTCTTTTTTCATTTCCCTACCTCAGTTTTCTCTAATCAGATAACCAGATTATTAGATTGTGTCTTCTAAAATTTTATGTAATATGAATTGCAGTTATCCAAGTTCAAGCTGTCAAAACAAGTTTTCTATACTCTATCTGTATCCTGCTATTTAATTTCTTGGCCTCGAGTTTGCCAGAATATAAATGTCAATGTCTATATCTATATCTGTATCTATGTCTTCAGATATACTAATATCATCTATTTATGCTTTACTATGTCTATATTTTCCAGAGGAAAAAATTATATGTGAATGCCCATGTTTTAAGCCATCTTTCCTACTTAATTTATTATAGCTTCTTCCATAACAGAATGTGTATATGCGTGTGTGTGTGTGTGTGTGTGTGTGTGTGGTAACAATCCTTCGATATATCAATATTTTTTCTAAAGATGAAATATGAACTTATATTTTTTAACTGGATAGTTATGATCTTCACCAATCTATTCTTCAAGGTGACTTTTCTGCCATACTTAATATAGTTCTTTTTCTTACACTTACTCTCTCTTAAACTGGTTCCTCATACTCAGCAAATATTTTTTTCATCTTCCTATTATTGATCATATGATGCCACATGCTAAGCGTTTTCCATGTTCTATTTCCATATTTGCTAATTCAATGTATTCTTTTGTGTCTGGTTGAAGTACAACTTATACCACAAAATCTTTCCTAATTTTCTGTTTTATGTACTTTCTCTCAAATCAAATATAATAGAGCCATAGCATTTCCACATGCTATCTTGTGTTATTACTTTGTCATTGTATTTTTTTTATTCAATAGATATTGAGAACTTACTATGTATCTAGCATTGCACTAAGAACTGGAGATATAAATATGAACAACATAACTCATATTATCCCTACCATCAAGAAATTCATAAGCTAGTGACGAGAGACATGATAACAGTATGACTTCATATTGATAGGTATTGAAAGTATAGAACACCAGATCTTATATAGAAAAATGTCTATATTATAATCTGGGACATTATACAGTATATTACAGAGGAAAATACATTTGGACTAAAAATAAGGATGAACAGAAATTTACAGTGAACTAGCCACAAGATATAGAGTGGTGTGTCATGAGACATTCCAGGCAGATGAACACCTGCAAAGGTACATGCTTAAATACATGTTTGAGGACAACCAAATAGCTCAAGTGGCTGGAACTTACATTGCAATGAAGATGAGTAATGAGAACTAATATAGGGGAGGCACTGAGGAATGAGAACTAGCTTAACTTGTATGTTTATCAATGAGGAATATCATTAGATGTTCCTATTGGAAATGCCATTTTGAAGAAGTTATAGAACAAGGGGAACCAGTCAAACAGTTATTGGTCAGGAGGATGAGATTAGCTTTTTAACTAAAATGTGGGTAATAAGGATAGGGAGGAAAGCAGAAGAAAGATTTACAAAGATTGCTTATATTCTGTTTCATTGGAGTGGAGAAGCAAATGACTACAAAACAGGAGGCACAGGTTTGGGAAGTAGTATGAGAACAGCTACAAATTGGAAGAGTTGGTCTAATCATTTTTTTCAGATGTTTGTATGTAGATTGTGTGGTCTACTCACAGACTATTTTTGATCCTTCGGGATAGAATCACTAGCTTTTTGTTTTCTGCATATTTACACTGCACATAATCTATAGTCCTGCCTTTAGAAGTTGAAGAGGGAAAGAGTAGATGTGGTGGAAGATTAGATAGGTCTCAACAACTATTCTGGTTCTGCAGTTTAGGGGACTTTGGTTTCAAAACAGATCATCTCTCCAATTTCAGTGGCAAAGAAGGTGGATGTGTCTATCCTTTTCAGCCTTTGGAGTTTCTGATGAACTTGGAGGCTGTTATGAAGGTATAACAGGCATTTGTGTCCTCTCTCTTATGATGTGGGATTCCCAGATGCTTTTGCTAAATTATGTGTTTTTAAGTGAAATAAAACAACATGTTAGTGATCAGTGACGATTTGGCTAAGCCAAGTCATTAATTTCTGGATCCCAGGTACCAGGAGGTACTGAGTAGTTTTGAGTAATAAAAACATTAATGTAGCAATTTCTCAAAGGTTATGTCACTTCTGAAAACATAGGGAGTATAAACCTAAGTCTAAATTCAAAGTGCCTTAAAAATATATATCATAAACATTTCTCACATATATATTGTTTGAACAACAAAACTAGGATAGTGTTAAATTGAGATGATAATATTAGTGTGTCATATTGAGGCAGAAAATAAGGAAATGTTGGGAATATGTCCAGCACAGTATTTTTTTTCAATTTGAGTTCATCTCAAAATAGCATCATGATTAATTATTGAATCTAATATATTTAATGTTTTTAAGCCTAGTTCAACTTTTCTTGTGTTTCTGGTCTCCTTTGGAAAAGTGATTAATTTTATTTTTTAGTCAATTCTTATCCAGTTTTAATGGCACTTTACAATAATATTTTAGTTTCAGTGGTTATCAGGATTAAAAACAAATTTTAATTGATCAGACTTCAGTTTCCCAAAATAACTAATACAAATTATGATGGCTTATAACATGTTTTTCTACAAAGCCACTTATCCAGATAAAAATATTTTCTAGTTCAGTTTTACAATATGTCTGAACACTGAGTTAGGTAAGACAAAGGAAATATAATTTCACAACTTGAAGGTTTTTTTCTTTTTAGCCTTAGTGAAAGTCTTATATAAACTTGAGAAAAGGACAAATAATTTGATAAATCATTATTGTAGTGTCACAGTTTAGCAATTATTTATAATAACATTATTCTAATTTGGATGTAGTTGTAATCGGATTATACGCAGAAATGATATGGTCATTTAACACAATACAAAAGAGGAGAGAGGACATATATAAAAAAATTAAATATATTTGTGTATCATTTGTGTGCTGCAAGAAACATAAACATATCATAATGGAAAATTAAGAAGAGTAAATATTCAAAATAGGTGATATCCATGATAATTGAGGATAATTAGAAAAGAATTCCTCCCAGTAGATATGCCCAAACTTCTGTTGGCTCACATGATAAAGCAGCTGTTTCAGCCCTACAGAGAAGTGAGATGAAGTTTTTATTGCCCTGAATGAATTTTGCTTTAAATTACATCATCCTTTTTTGGCTAAAATTTTCTGTGTCTTTGATTTTAGGAAATTATACAGTTTCACAGGAGATACTTTTTTTTTTTTTTAAATCACAAAACACACATTCTCATATATGAGGAATAAAGGTAATATATAAACTTGAAGTCATATGGGAGCAGGACTATGTGGGACCATTTATTTAGGGAATTCTGATTCACACTGCAACACAGAATTAAAACATATATACCACTTCTTAGATGAGAAAACTATAGTTCAGGAAAATCCTTGTGGAAAACAAAGTGCATTTAGATTAATGAAAGAAGAAATGTAGAAAGACATTCTTCCAATGTCTCTTCCAATGGCACAGGCAGACACAGCCACTGTTTCCAGAGGCTATATGGAGACTATACTGATTACAATCTAGCTTTCAAGGAGCTTCCTCAATCTACATTTTGAGATAAGGCTATTCGTGAAAGTCAGATATCCTTTTCTTGCTATTAAGGGAACTACCTGAGTATCAAATTTCCCTTTGTTTGCAGAGTAAGAACAAATTATATTCTGAGCCCATGAAAATATTTTCATTGTATAACTGATTCTTTTTGGGTAAGGCTGCTGTAGACAACAATGATTTTGCCTACTGAGCTTATTTTTCTCATTTGCTCATCTGCATCAAGGCAGGAGAATTTAGAAGGTGTTATCCTCTAAGATGCCTGCACCTGACCAGCCACCTCCTATCTTTTTCTCATGTCAGTCAAGATAGAACCATATCTGAACAAATATTAATACCTGAGCACTGTTTTTGTGTATGGAGGTTGTCGAGAAAGTAAGTGGGATCTTACACTCAGGAGGCAATTCCATAAATGGCAGAGAGAGGGCACAGAATTTAGTGCATAACTGTAATACTCATGTAAGTCATATTACATCACAGATTGCTAGATGACTGAAGGTAAGGAATATTTCTCAATTTTAATTGAACTTACTTAAGATGAACAGAAAATTTCCTGAAGTTCACTCAAAAGTCTAATTATAATCTTCAATAGAATACAAAGGTAATCTTTATATATTTACATTAAATGTATATATGAAATGTATTATTAATTTTTATTGTTTCTCTGATGACTAAAATGCTAGCTTGGGATTCATTTTTTAGTGAATTTTCTTGGAGTTATTTCACTTGAACTCCTCTGAAAGCATGCTCTCTGATATTTATTCTTTACATGATTTGAATTTTATAATTTTGGAATTGGAAAAACAGTTATTCATTATTTGTGTGTATCAGAGAAGCAGCAGAAAGAAGTGCTGATAAAAAGGTTGAATAATGGCTAGACTCCAAAACTATTTTCCTAGGATACAGTTTGGTGAACACTGTATTAAATCACAGACTCACAGAATACTAAAGGAGGAAAAAACTTGAAGATCACCTAATCCAACCCCATCATTTTTACAGATCAGGAAATAAGCTGAAGGGATTAAGTGGCTCATGTACAGTCACCAGCAAGTTAGTAACTGAACCTGAACCCAAATCCAAACATTCTATCTCATGGCCCAATGTGTTTGCCCAAATAATGCTAGTTTTCTAAATAGTATATTTTAATGGTGTAAAAAGGTACTGTAATCACATGTTTCAAAATTTATAAAAGGCATAGAGTGAAACGTGTATTTTTCACTCCTTGCCTCTTGCAACTACTCACTATCCCCTTCCTTCAACAACTTATTGTAATTATTGCCTTCAAAATGTTGCTCAAAATCACCATCTCATTGAAATCCCACAGTTTTTGTGAGCTTTCTCATTGCTGTGAACAAAAGACCGGACCAAAACAATATAGAGCAGGTAGTTCCAGAGGTTCAGTGCATGGTCAGCCTGCTCTGTAGTTCTGGCTCAAGGTGAGGCAGAAAATCAAGGTGCAAAGGTGTGGAAGAGGAAAGCAGCTCAAGACATGGTAACCAGTAGGAGAGAGAGAGTGCTCTGCTCACCAGGGACAAAATAAACTCCAAAGTCATGCCCCCAGCAATCTAGTTCCTCCAGCCACATCCTGGTTGCTATGATTACCACCCAGTTAATCTTTTCCAGTGAATTAATCCACTGATTAGGTCTTACCTCCCATAATCTAGTCATTTCACCTCTGAAAATTCTTGTATCATCTCACACATGGGCTTCTGGAAGACACCTCATGTCTAAAACATAATGCCCACCATACTTAAAACCAAAACCTGTGCCCTCAGTACTCTCTATCCAATTTATTTATTTTAATCTTTTCATCAAACCAATAATTTTCATATCATATCATATATCTGGCTTCTTTTTTTTTCACCCGTTGTTTATCTGTCCACACTAGAGCACAAGATACATGGAGGAAAGAGTGTTGTCTACATCTTAATTTTTATATTCCAGGTCTTAGGGGGATCTAAACAAATATGTGCTGGATTGAATTAATATAACAGTTCAAATATAATAACTTTGAACTATTGGGTGTTTAGTATATTACTCCTTGAATATTCTATGATTTCTGCTTTCTAACATAATGTTCTGATGTTTAGTACATAGATAATAACTTATATGATCGCGGAGAACTACACTTTATTTAGTTGTAATGTTCCCCCCTTTTATACCTGCTATAGTTTTGTTCTGGACTGTCCCTCAAAACCTACATGCTAAATTCTTGGCTGCCAACCTTCAGTGATATTGAGAGGTGGAACCCTTAGGAGCTGCAGCCTGATAGAAGGAAGTTAGGTCATTGAGGGTATACCTTTGAAGGGGATATTGGGATACCAGCTCCTTCTCTCTCTGCTTCCAAGTCAACATGAAGGGAACTGCTTTGTTCTACCATGTGCTCACCACCATGATATTCTGCCCTGCCACAGGCTATTAAGCAATGAATCCAACAAACCATAGACTGAACCCTGTGAAACTATGGGCCAAAATAAGTCTTCCTTCTTTTAAATGATTATCTCAGAGGTATTTTGTCAGTGATAGAAAATTGATTAACATAATACATGTTAATTCATGTTTTCACAAGTTCTGTCTTAGTTCATGAAGTCATGACACTGAATCTTTTAGTTTTCATTAATGTATACTCTTACCCATTCTTCTTTTATTTTCATATTACCTTGTTATGTTTCCTGGGTTTTGTGTGTGTGTGTGTGTGTGTGTGTGTGTGTGTGTGTGTGTACATGCATTTACTGTTTAAAATGTCTATTGGGTATTCACTATTGCTATAATCATTATTACCTTAATACCTTTTTTGAGGGGAGACTAGCGATTGAAACCCTAGTTTCAATTGACTCACAGTTGCTAAGCATACACTCTACTGTGGAGTTACACCCTTGCCTTATTGTTTTATTTTATTTTAAAGACAGAATCTCAGGTCTGCAAATTAATGCAACCACTCTGGAAGACAGTATGGAGATTCCTCAAAAATCTAGGAATGGAACCACCATAGCACACAGCTATCCCACAACTTGGCATATATCCAGGAAATCTAAAATCAGCATAGTAGGGATGCAGCCACGTCAATGTTTATAACAGCACAATTCACTATAGCTGAGCTATGGAACCAAACTAGATGCCCTTCAATAGATGAATGGATAAAGAAAATGTGACATATATATATACATAATGGAGTATTATTCATTCAAAAGAAAAATGAAACTAAGTCATTTGCTCATAAATGGATGAAACTGGAGACTATAATGATAAATGAAATAAGCCAGACCCAGAAAGTCAATGATCAAGTGTTTTCTCTGGTATGCAGAAGCTAGTCTAAATAAGAGAAAAATAAATATGAGGGGTGAGAGGGAGGGAGGGAGGGAGAGAGAAAGAGAGGAGGGAGGGAGGGAGGGAGAAAAAAAATAGGGTGGAGATGGGGTGGGATTCCATCAAAATAAAAGCAAAATCAGGGAAGCAGAAGAAGGAAATTGAGGGGGAGGAAGGGGAGATAGCATAAGGGAAAAACAGTAGAATTAATCTGACCTATATATATGAATGTACTACAGTAAGTCTCACCATTATGTATATCTATAAGACATTTTTTAAGCAAATATAAGTAAATAGCAGAAATATCAGTAGAGTAGAGGAAAGGGAACATGGAGAGGGAAGAGGGGGAGGTAAGGGTAAGTACTAGAGACTGAATTGGGGAAAATTGTATTATATGCATTTATAATTATGTCAAAATGAAACTCAAATGTTATGTATAGCTAATAAAACCAATAAACAAAACATAGAATCTCACTGAGTTACCCAGGCTGACCTCAAACTTACCACCCTCCTGCTTCAACCTCCCAAATGTCTGGGAATACAGGGGAGCACATTCAGATGAACCAGATAAAAATCTTTAATTTAATCATATCCACAAAGACACCAACCTAGCTAGAACCTTTATTTTGTTGTTGATTTAGATAGTGTCTATTACTTCCCTTCAATAATACCATTGTTCTGTGTTCCTCTTTCTTCTTTGTCCTCTCTCTTTAATACTGTCTTTACTACTCTTTACCTTTGCACTATTAAATATGGATGATTTATATTACTTGATTTTCCATATTTAAGTTTCAGGTTTTTCAGAGGGGACAATCAGCAAAACTTGCTATATAGCCATTTCTATTTCGTGTTTACCCAGATAAATTTTTATGTTGTTTCTAATATAAGAGGTTGTAAAATTGATGAGAAAATAAATTAAACAAATTAGGGAAATTGGTAACTAATGAGTATTGATTGTCTACTGCTACTATAATGAATTGCCATAAACTTAGAGACTTAAATCAAATTTAGTCCTATAGTTCTGGAGGTCAGAAGTCCAAAAGAAATCCATACAGTCTAAATTCAAGATTTTAACAAGGCTGGCTCCTAAGGGGAGCTCTAAGGTAGAATCCATTTTCCTGCCTTTTAAGGTAGAACCCATTTTCCTGCCTTTTCCAGATTATAGTCTGTCTGTATTCCTGGGCCCACGAACCCTCCAACAGCCTCAAAGCCAACAGAGCAGCATTGTCAAATCCCTATCTCTGCTCCTCTCATCATGCCAACTTCTCTGACCCTGATTCTTCTGACTCTGTTTTATAAGGGCCTTTGTAATCACATTGGACTCCCAGATGAACCAAGATAATCCTGTCATCTAAAAGTATTCAATTTAATTACACCCACAAAGATACTTTTGCAACACAGGGTGAAATATTCACAGGTCCTAAGAACCAGGATGTGGACACCTTTGGATTGCAGGGGGCATTATTTACACTAAAAATGGCAAAACATTTAGTGAAATTTCCACTTACTTCAAATAGAAAAAAATATATAAAATATAGCCAATGACCTTGTGATTCTATATAGAATGGAAGGCAGTAAAATGTAATGTCAGGCAGTGTCAGAAGCATATTTTGGTGACTTTTAGCAATACGTGACAATGATGAGCTTACACAGGTAACGTGTCATTTCAGTGCTGACGTAGAATCTGTTGGTGTTTGCACTTGTCCTCTTCAGCCTCTACCTTAACTGTGATATCATGCCTAGCTAGTTTGTCTGCTGTCCCAAAGTGGTTATAACTATTTAGATCAATAGACTTGGTTCATGAAACTGAGCCGCCACACCCAACATGGAGATTGTTGAGAATTAGAGGCTATTGTTTTGCATCACTGTGGCAATAATTGAAAATATATGCAGTTGGCTCCTTATCCAACTAAGTGCAGACTGAAAATAGTGGGAAAATTGTGCATGTACTGAACATATACGGACCTTTATCTTGTCATTATTCTATAAAAATGCAGTGATCATTAGGGTAAGTGAAGTAAGCGAGGCACAAGAAAGACAAGTTCCTCATGATCTTGCTCATATGTGAAATATAAAAAAGTTGATCTTATAAAAAGTGAGAGTAGAATAGCAGTTACCAGAGGATGGGTAGAATAGTTGGAAGGAGGGGTGGAGAAAGATTGATCAATGGACACTAAGTTATAATGAGTTAGGAATAGAAAGTACTGTACAGTTCAAAAAGCTTAAAGAAAAGATTTTGAAATATTTACCATAAGGAAATGATATATATTTGAAAAGATATGTTTAACCTGACTTAAACACAACACAATACATACATGCATAGAAATATCACATTAACATGTATAATATGTATAATTTTTATTTTTGCATATCAGTTAAAATAAATTTAAAAATAAAAATACAATAAAACAACTATTTACATAGAATTTATATTACATTAGTTTCTATAAAAGATCTAGAGATGATTTAAAGTGTATAGAAGGATATATTTAAGTTATTGGCAAATACTGCATCATTTTAAATAAGGAGCTTCAGCATCTATGAATTTGGGTGTCTGTAGACATTCCAGGAACCAGCTTCATATGAATATGAAGAAAATATTGTAAAGATAATATTATAAATACATATTTCATATATTTGCCTTTTCTCACCTATATATTATTATTTCCTTTGGTTCCCAGATATTTCAGATGAGACAATCAGAAAATTAGTCTTCTATCAGTCTCTTCCCTTTTCTTCTTTTATTTTTTCTTTATTATCAGGAATATGCATCTGAATTCTCTAACTCAATTGTGTCACATTTATCTTGCAAATATATTCAATGCTCTCTGCCAGTTCTTGTGTCATGTTTTGACCATTCTTTTTTACTTAGTTCTTCTCTTCCTTCCTTGTGTATTTGTTTTAAGAAGTTCTCTTGGGAATAAAATCCCCAGTTTCTTGCATATTTAAAGCAATTACCTGTAACTTTATACTTCAGTATGGCTTCTCTGCATAAAATTTGTAGTTCATGCTTTCTGTCCTTAAGCATCTTTTAAATATCAGTTCACTGGCTTTTGTGTTGAAATTCCTGTGGAGAAATTTGAGACCAGCTTGATTTGTTTTTCCCTATACGAGTGCCTTGATATTTTTGACACCTCGATATCTTCAATATATGATATTTTTTACTGTCTTGATTTGCTTTAGTTCACGTTTCTATGTCTCAATGTGTTCTTTTTAGTTACGAAAAGCTGTCTTATTTTGTGTGTTTTTTTTTTTTTTTGTGTGTGTGTGTGTGTGGCCAAATACATATAACAAAGTTTATTGTTTTAATCATTTTATATTATATAGCTCAGTGGCATTAAGTATGTTTACATCATTGTATGCTCATCAGTAACCTCTGTCTGTATAACTTTTTCATCTTCCCTACCTGAAGCTCTCTACCCATTTAACAAGAACTTCCCATTCTCTTTTCCCTGCACCTCCTAGCAACCACCGTCCACAATTCTACTTTCTGTTTCTAGAAATTTGACTCATTTAGGTATATCACATAAGTGGAATTACGTATTTGTCCTTTTATAATCTGTTATGAATTTTAAAAAGTTATGCCTTAAATATATTTTTTTGTTTATTTTGGTTTGCTTTCTTCAATAGGTCTCCAACTATGCACATATAATTATGATACCTAATTTAAATTGCTAACATTTTAAATAATTTTCAAATCTTTTTTCTTTATTTTTTGCTTTTATATTCTGTATAATTTACCTCATTTTTTCTAGTGACAATTCTTTATTTCAGGTTTTTCTGTATTTCTGTGATTTTTCCCCCCTGCTCTTCTGAGGTAAGACAGCTCACGTTTCAGCTCACATATTTTCTTGACATCTCTTGGCTGAGTTCTTTATTTGTGTTTCTAGTCTAATGTCATGGAGGCTCGTGTTTCATGAGGTTGTTTTTCTCAATTCATGCTGAAATATTTGTTCACACTTCTCATAGGCACTGTGGTCGTGTTTTTACTTGGCATTGTGCTTTATGTTTCATATGTATATTTCCTTGTATAGATGCTCTTCCACTTTCATTTGTATTTACTCACCAATGAATGAATGCGATTTTCCTAGGCAAATTATTTTCATAAGATTGCCATAGGTTAGATATTCTAGAGTATATTCTAGATTTCAAAATCCACATTTTCTCTTTTGCTGACAAATATCTCTGTAGATTGATTCTTCCTAAAATACCTCTTCCAAGACATTGTGTGTGTGTGTGTGTGTGTGTGTGTGTGTGTGTGTGTGTCCCACTTCTGGTTCTTTCATCTAAATTACTTTGAGTGGGGTTTGGGGGCAGACTTGCCATCATAGCTGCTTAGACCAGCTCCATTCCTGTTAATGCAAGAAGAAATATAATTTCACAATTCACAGTGAGCTACTCACTTTCAGGAAATATACTTTTTTCTGGTACTTTCTGAAACATGCTGCAACTGAGCAATTTTATAACTCATATTATTCCCTGCAATTTCTGCTATGTAGCTTCTGTTCGATGTATACATTTCAATTTTGTATTCTAGTTTACTTGAAAATTCAGTGAGAGTCAGTTTTATTATCATTGTGGCTCTTGCATGATTCCTGAAAAGGGAAAAGGAAAAGATGCTGACTTAAGCAAGGAAATTCCCTTAATAGCTTCTTATCTGAGCTCCAAAAAGTAATATAAGTTTCAAGTAGAGAAATAAATAACCCTCCCGTTGTGTTATATCCTATTTGAGGTGAGGTTCCATGATATTATCTGTACTGTGCTTCATGCATCACTTCTTACATTATCTTTGTATTTATCTTTTTACTAATCCTTGTTTTCCACAGAGTGCTTACAATAATATCATCATAAGGGCTTAACCAATATTTGTTGGAATCTAGTAGATGAATGAATAGTGAATGTTATATAGCAAAATAATGGTGCAAATTTTTATGCTCATCATAGACAAGATATGAGAATTCTCTACCTACTTGAGTCTTCTGAACATTCAGTTAACCCTTCCTAATCATTTAACACTGTATCTATGCAGTTATTTTTTAATTGATTTTTGTTTAATGGTAAGGCAATAATTTCAGATATGACTCTTGATGGATTATACATTTCAACAACAGTGCTGACATACAAGGATATCTCCTATGTACTACCTCATCATATATAATTAATTCAATGTACTGAAAATTTTAAAACAAGGATACAGCAAATGTTATATATTTGGGTTAGAGAATTAACACAATGTTTTATTTATAATAGTTGAATTTATCTGTTTCTTCACCTAATTCAATAGTTTACCAGGATTCATACCATAGACATAAGCTGGTTAATAAAGACTTGGAACTCTTTAATATTTTTCCCAGTAGGATGTAGTATATCTGTCCCTTTGATAGACTATGTCCCCAGTAGTAAAAGGGTTATTTTTAAAAACTTTTTAGCTTTATTGCTTTATCTTTATGTGTCCAAAACTGATGTGACATTAGAGAGTCAATTTGTATAATTACAAATAGTTGTGCAATCTCTGGATTTATGCTGATATGTAATCTTCTCAAGATGAAATCAAATTCCTTGGTTAGTATGCTGGTTAAGACAATGTTAATTTCAATTATTAGTCAGTATAACTCACCCTATTGAGCAAGAATACTGTATTTTGTATTAATTATCTTAATTTAATTGCTTTTTATTAATCTAAATAACTTAACAAATGGGATCATATCTGCAATTAATTTTTTAAGAAGCTTTATAGAGGTTTATCATCATTCCCCATTGAATTCTATTATAGCAAACATGAAACGTAAAAGCATCTTACATTCTTCACCTTTGCATATTTAAAAATGTTAAATTTCTGTTAAAGAATAAAACTAAAATATTTCATTAATGAAAGCTAGTAACATCCATTCTTAAATAAGAGTATTAGTATTTATTATTCCCAGGACATTTAAAATGTCAAATATAAAGCCATTATTTGAGTTATCTCCATCTAAGGAAAAAATAACATTTTCTCATATATCATTTCACCATACAGAGAAAAATACATACACACATCAACAAACATATTTGTAGCTTTATTTATAAATCTATCTTTGTATGTATAGCTGAGCTCAAACGTAATATAAATTTCAAATTGGGAAGCTAGTAGTGCAAATGTTTTAACAGAACGTACTAGAGGTCAGGTTTCACAATTTACATTTTTATTCTGTAAAGTCTTTACCATATGTATGTGTATATATAAATTTCATAATAACCATAATCTTTGAAAAATTTAGAGTTAGCAGGATCTTAGTATCTTTCTCCCTCTACAATAAGATCATTAGAATGGCTCTCGCTTACAAGAATAATCAACTTGTAACATGATTTCCAATAATCTTCACCTCCAGGATTTGACAACCTTGATAATCCCTTCCCCTTGAGAGGGCTGGAATTTCCTACTCATTTTAATGAATAGAATACTGTAGAGGTGATGGGATGGCACTTACACAATTAAATCTGTTCCTTCTGTTGTGCGCCCCCCCCCTCCCACACACACACCCCATTATTCCTGCTGGGGAAAGCAAGCTCTCTGTTATCAGTAACCCTGTGGAAAGGCACCCACAATATGAAGAATAAGCCCCTCAATTCAGCAGGCTTCAGAGAGTTAGAATATTCTGGTGACCATTCCAGTGAGTTTGGAAGCAGATCTTGGCTTTAGGATGTGACCTTAGATGTCATGGCAGCTTGCTGCTGGACCTTAAGCCACTGATGCCCAGTTAAATTGTGCCCAGATTCCTGACCCACAGCAATCATGACATAATAAATGTCTATTTTAAACCACTGATTTTGGGCGAGTAATTTGCTATGCAGCAGTGGACAACTAATATAATTACTAATAATCTTCTTAAATTGAGTAATTCTTCTGACATAAGATTAGAAATAAAATTTTCCAAGGCTATAGATAAGTTTCTTTTCACAAATATAAAATTAAATGGGGGCTGGGATTGTGGCTCAGCGGTAGAGCACTCGCCTAGCATGTGGGTGACCCGGGTTCGATCCTCAGCACCACGTACAAATAAAACGCATTGAATAAAATGCATTGTGTACAACTAAAAGCAAATAAATAAAAATATTTTTTAAAAAATTAAATGGGGTCATCTGTTTTAAACATTAACAGTTTAATAATGTATTTTATTAGATAAAATTTGGAAGTTAATAAAATGAAAGGGGAAACCTATCTTTTAGCCCTTAAGATTTTTAGAAGCTATTTCAGAATATATGCTTTTTCACTGGATGTGCAGCTAGCTTCAGAACTAGACCAATGCAAGTCTATCATTAGCTCTTTATTATTTAATTGTTAAGCTTCAATCCGTATAAACAGCTACCTATTGAACATTTTTACTTGAATGATTTAAAGCCATTTCACACTTATTTATAAAAAGCTTTTTCCAAACCTGCCCCTCTTCTGTGTTTTCCCTCCTGGTGAACATCTCCCTCATGCCTCCATTTTTATACTCCAGAAAGTGAGGAATTATCTTTCACTAATTTCTATATTAAAGGGGAATAGGTTAATTTCTGGAACAATCCCTAATTTAGTATAGGTTAAACAACAAAGAAGAAAATTTCTCTTTCAGATGGTTTCTGAATAAGTTGATCCCAGGCTCTTGGGGCATTCAATGCTGCTGTCTTCAGCACAGGATATTCGTTTGTGGTTTCAAGGCAGTTGTTCAAATGTTCTTCTTCTATCAGTAGGAAAAGGGAAAGGCAGGTAATAAAATGTATAGTCCAAGCAGGGGCTGGGGACATGCATCACCATGGCTCACATGCCACTGGCCACAGCTTAGTCAGGAGAAAACATCAACTTGCAAAGAATGTGTAATCTGAGAAATATAATTTTTGGTTGGTTAACCATGATCCTAGCTAAAATTGAATGGGACAGTGTAGTTTGAGGTTAAGATTACAAAGTGTTGGGACAGATTTCCTGGTTTTGAATTCCTGCTCTACCACTTATCAGCTGTGTGATCTCAGACGAGTTATTTTTGTTTCTCTGTGTAATAGATTCCTCATACAGAAAATGTGCACAATCCAATCTACATCATGGATATCTATTTATAGAGTTTTTAGTAATGTGCTTGGTATACTTAAGTGTTTTTAGGTTGGAATGAATACTACTAAAGCAGGAGATCATGGATATTTGTGGAAAGGAAACACTTCATTTTCAGTCCCTTATTTATTTTCTATATTTAATCCATTATCAAGTTTTGTTGATTATTGCCCTCGAACAACGTTCACTCAACCCTAAAATACGTTCTCCACAGTGAAAGATTATTTGAAAACTGAAGGATTAGCATGTTATTCTCCACTCATTAATCTTCATGATTCCTCATAACCTCTCATTGTATTTATAAAAAGAATGGAAAGAAAGAAGAAATGATGGGTGATAGAAGGAAGGTAAGGAGGGGAGGAAGGTAGGAAGAGAGAAAGGGAGGCATGCAGACAGTCTCTTTCTTATGAACTGTAAGGCTCTGAATGCCTGGCCCTGGCCTAAATCTGGGGCTTCCCATTCTCCTGCCTCTCAACACTCTATCCCAAAATGTCTCCTTTTAGTTTACTATATAGATGTACAATGTTTCCTCCTTGCACATATACTTCTCCTTTCCTGGATATACCCACTCTTCCTTCAACTGACACTTTTTTAAAGATATAAATTGATTATCGCTTTCTCTCTCAAATGTTAATTATCACCTGTGTAAGTATAGGTAGGTCAGCTATATGTCTCAAAATAATGTAATGCCTTATTTTGTTATCAAATTTATTGTTGAGATTTTCTTTCAAATATTAGTTTCTCTTACTATATCGGAATCTTCTTAAAGATAGTGATTAGGTTTATTTTCTTGTTTCCTAAAAGCATCTCTTAACTTCTAACGGGTACCTTGGCACATAATAGGCACTCAAGAAATACTTGTATGGAAGAACTGAATCCCTGTGGGAAAAAATTATGTTATATTAATGATGAAAACTAATACGAATTAGCTGCTGAGAACCGACTCAGGGTGTCAGTTAGTATGCAAGAGCCAAAGGTATACCTTGAGGCAAACTATGAATAATGAAAATGACAACAAAAACTTTGTCATAATAATTGCACTTATGACTTTTAAAACATTTCTCCATTAAGCAATAAATGAAAGGTAATTATAAGATATGTGCCTTATTAAAATAACAGAACATTTCTCTTTGTATTTAGTAGAAAGTTTATGAATATAAAGCAGAGTAGAAAGTACAATGAACACTCATATACCCATTACCAGTATCAACAATCATCAAAATTTTGCATATTTATTCCATCTATTCAAGTACCTTTGTTGAGGGGTGCATTTTAAAGCAGATCTCTGAAAGAATGTCATTTAATTTTTAAATATTTCACTTTGTTTCTTTAAAATAGAAACAAGAGCACCTACATATATATATGACATTGCACATATAAAAAATTATCCTATCCCTAGGCAATATCCAATACTCAGGTAATAATCAGATTTCCTCTTTTGTCTAAATTTCTTTTTACACAATTCAAGATCCAAATAATGTATACTCTTTCTACTTGGTTATTATGAAAATAAGAATATTTAAAAATAAAAAATAAAAGTTTTATTTATATTTAATGGCAGATCTCACAACTTATGTCTTTGTAACAGACTGGTTAGAATATATAGGTTATTTACTTGATTTTACTAACCACAACCATGTCAAAATAAAATGGCTACAAATTTTTGAAATACCAGCTATTAACAATTGGAACCTGGCTGGGAAATTTCTAGTGGTAGAGCACTTGTCTATTATGCACATGACCCTGAATTCAATCCCCAGTACTGAAAAGAGAAACAAAACAAACAACAACAACAACAACAACAAAGCAATTGGAATCTATGTCCTTTTGCTTTGAGTCTGCCTTGACAAATGAAACATGGAAGAAAAGCTGGTATGCCAGAGCTGCGAATCAAGTCTTAAGAAACTAGAAGCTTCCAACTTTTCTCTTGGCATATTGACTTTGCAAATCCTGAGCTAGTATGTGAGAAATCTGACTGCCCTGAGGCCACCACTATGGAGAGTCTACACACAGGTACTCCTCAGCATCGCTGTCTTCCCAAACTAGACACCAGACATGAGTGAAACTATCTTGGAGCCTCCAGACAAGTCCAACAACCAACTGAATAGTACCGGATGACCTTACTCAATAAAGTATGTTTCAGAAGAACCACGCAGCTGAACTCTAACTAAATTTTTGATTGTGAAGTTTTAGATAGTACTTGTTTTTAAACTGCATAGTTTCAGGGTAATTTGTTACGTAGAAATAGCTAACAGAAGTCTATGAGAAAATATATTTTCTCAGAACTGCCTTGAAATTGCTAATCCTTGTTTATTAAAAATACTAGGTCATAATTTGCTTAAAATTTACTAAACATGTTTAGTAGGACTCATTAATATAACTCAAGAATATAATCATTGAGCTCTGCCTTTTTTTTCTTTCTTTCTTTCTTTCTTTCTTTTCTTATTGTTTTTTTTTTTTTTTTTTTTTTTTTCCAATTCCAGAAAATCTCTCTCAATACCTTACTCTGGAGTGAACTACTTGCTAGTTTAGTCAACCACATCTTTTGCCAAAAATATTAAGGTTTTTCCCTTTGTTTCCAAGTTTAACAGAACTGTACTCTAAATATATATCTGAGTGAACAGCTTATACAAGTAATCACTCAGATGAGGGTAAGAGAGAAATGGAGGAAAATAAATGAAAGACAAGAAGACATTAATTCTGTGGCAATTAGCTTCTACGTTACTTTTTGTTCCTAGAAGCCCTTGTATAGGCTTCTGTTTGCGTTAGCATCCAGAGATTAACTAATTTCATCTTGTGAATATTTTTTAAGTCTATTAGAGAAAAATGAATACTTCTAAAATTCAAAATTTTAAAACATTTCCCCAAGAACATCTAAATTCTTGCCTAAGGGCTAAAGTGTGAAAAAACTAGTCAAATAGATTTCTTTTTATGGAGCTGTGTCCAGGAAGTGATATTTCAAATCAAAGAGATATTTCACAATTTCTAAATCTGTATAGTATATTCTACTGAGAAGATATTCAGGTACTGTTAAGCGTCCTCTGATTCTGGTCCAAACAGAATTTTCATTTTAGTATCTCTGGAATCACAAACATATATAAAACTTTTCTTCCTAATTTTTCCTTGGGAGTATAGTTTTTTCTTATAAGTATCCAAAAGTTTTCCTCCAGCAGTTGCTATAGAAGAAATAATCACATGTAATAATTTTGAGGGCAAATTAAATCTTTTTGAGTCAAAATATATTGTGAGTCCTTTTCTTCTAGCACTCATTTTTCTCATCTTCAAGCACTATCTCCTAAATTTCCAACATCTTTCCCCCCTTTTTTTTCTTTGCATTTTAAATAACTTCATGTATCTGGTGATCAACTCTAAGTCTTGTAACCAAAGTTGGCTGTATCTGGTTCTTGTTGAAACAGACAGGAATAAATTTCTCTTTGCAATGATCAAAGGGACAGAGCAGTTGGCAAATTTCAAAGCATGATTATGGGTTAAACATTTTTTTTTCCTTTTCCTTCTGAGGCCAACTGCTAAAAGGATTCATTGGCTAAGAAAGTCTTGGTTACTTTTTTTGGATAGGTTTGTGTTTTAATTTTATTTATCCGGACAGTTATAGAATGAGATTCTTTCTTGTGGTTCACAAACAATAAATTTCAAATCTGTATGTCAGTGCAGAATGAAAACATTAAAACATATACGGCATTTTCCAGAAACCAAATGGCTGGCGTTTCACTGAGGTATCCACAGTTAGAAACCACAACCGAAAGTTTTGTGGCGATTCACAGCCAACAGCAAGTGCTAACAGGTTTTATCTCCAAATGTTCCTCATGAAAGACAAATAAAGGGCACTTCATAATTGTATATCTCTGTATGCCTTCTAAGAAACGTCTGGAAATCACCAAGGTGGCACCTGCAGCCAAAATAGTCACTCATCTAGTCTATATTATTAAAAAAATATTAACATATCCTCTTAACAAGCTTTAAATGAGTCAACTACATCCTATTATCAATAGAAAGGCAGCTCACTTCTTCCTCCTTTTAGGTTTCTGGTAATACTTTTCCTCCTTTTACAAGTCAGGGGAACATTCATGAACTAAAAGAAAAGAAAAAAATACATTTTATTTATTTTACTTTACTGATATTTGCAAAAAAAAAATAGCAGAGAGTAAGAGTAGGTATGCTTTGAATTATGTTATAATTGTGTTGAAATTCATTTATGGTAGTGTGATGACCTTTAATTCTGGATGTGCTAAGGGAATTATTTGCTGTTGTAGTAATTTTAATCAAATAGTAAAACATGACTAGGCTTTGAAGCTATGGGGAACAGCAAAGGGAACTCAAAAAAATTTGTAATCTTGATGTTTTTTAGAAATGAGAAACGTCTATAGATAACGGTATCTGTAGGACAGCTTTATACATTGTTGACTGAGCCCTTCAAAGGTAGAGGAAAGTAGAAGAAAGGAGACATTTCATTTACATTGAAACTGAACTTAGATTTTTTGGGCTCAAATAGTCTGGAATCAAGGGCTAGGTAAGCCCCATTAAAGTTTGAGTTGCCTGGGGACCAGTTACTTAACTTCTCATTTTTTTAGCTCCATAATAGGGATCAAAGAACACTTCTTAAAGGGACTGTGATAGTATTATTAGAGTAGAACAAATTCTGAGTGACATGTTTTACATTACTATCTTTGTATTTAAGTTACATAAAATTTTACTAAAATCAAGCTATTTTACTGACTGGAACTGACCACACTTTAGTAAAAATTTAATAGTTAAAATCAGAATGGGAGTTCATATTTCCCAAAGCAGTACTTCTGCTAAGCTTAAATTGTCCAGTTTTTTTTTTTTTTAAAGATGCAGTTGGCTAAGTAATAATAAAATTGAAAGCCAAACCTTTAAAAATTTTTTAAAAGGAGATTAAATCTCAGCTGTTTCTGTATTGGGGCAATACAGCTCCTGCTAGGTACTGAGTTGGAGGCACAGATAAGATTGTCTAGTTCATACCTATGACCAGTCATTTTAATCAGAAGTATTAACTGCAACTTTCTGAATTTCCTGATATGTTACATTTGAAAAGAGCAACCTGAGACCTTGTCATATCTGTGAAATTGTTTGGAGTGAATAAAAGGCTAGCAATTGTTAATGCAAGGATGACATTTTAATTGGAATAAGTTATAGCTCAATTGTTCTTGGGTCTTTTGTATAGCGGTACTTAAAATGGCAAACAATATTGTAAACTTTTTATAGAAAGTGTAAAACATTGTCCATACAATCTTCGGGATAGGCAATTTTACAATTGTCTGATATGCTGCCTCCTGTTTATGCTTAGTACTCAATTTATTGTACTTTATAAGGTTATTCAAAAGAGAGGTACTGAATATCTGTGCATGTATCAAAGCTCCTCTAAAGAGTTAAACTAATCATTAGAACTTCCGATTATAAAATAATAATAATGATTACAGGAAAAACAAAATGTTGAAAGAAATGGGAGAAATAATTTATGGATGTAGGTTTCTTCATATTCAGTTTGCTACTTTGCAGTGAGAAGTGGCTGGGTATGTTTCTTTAGGGAGCTGGTCCTTACTAACATAATGATACCTAGCAGATTGATCTGGATTTTTAAAACTAGGAATTGCTCTCTGTTATTTAAGCCACCAGCCAAAAAGAGATAATATGTGAGCATTACTCAGTATCAGCAGACTCTATCCAAGCCTCCTATCTAATTATAATCCTTATTAGCATTTTACTTTTCCCCAAAGCTAGAGGGGGATAAGAAATAGGAAAAAGGGAGGAGGGTGACTAATGAACCATAAACCATTATGTTTTAGTCAAATAAAATTTAATCATACAACAAAAAAATTTAAGGTTTCTAGATCTTTGGGGAACACTGTCATTGGAACTCATGGCTTAGAGTGACACTATGTAGCATGAGAGATATAGAATCACTGGGATAAAGAAAAAAAAAAGATGAGAATGAATTATTTTTAAATCTCCTTAAAAAAAGAAAAATGATTAGAGAAAGATAAGTTCATGACTTTAAAAAACAGTCACCTTAAAATAAACTACTTTGCTTGTAGAATTACCCTCCCATCTGTTTAATACCAACACATTGGTCTATTATACAACATTACCCTGAAAGAGAAGGATTTTTTTTTTTTAGGATCAGAAAAGAAACTACCCTAAAATAAATAAGAGATTTAAAGGTGATAAATTGAATATCAAGTTTTATTTAGGCCAAAAGGAAATAAATAGATTAAAGTATTGATTCAGTAGTCAAATAATGATAGGGTTTGCATAAAGCATATAAAACATGATAAAAAGAAAAATGTAGGAGTGTGCCTTTTTCCCCACATCCTCACCTGCATTTATTGTTGTTTGTTTTTTTGATAGCTGCCATTCTGACTGGAGTAAGATGAAATCTTAGAGTAGTTTTGATTTGCATTTCTCTAATTGGTACAGATGTTGAACTTTTTTCATATATTTGTTGATTGTTTGCATATTATCTTCTGAGAAGTGTCTGTTTAGTTCCTTGTCCCATTTATTGATTGGAGTATTTGTTTTTTTGGTGTTAAGGCTTTTGAGAGCTTAATAAATCCTTGAGGTTAATGTTCTATCTGATGTGCTTATGGTAAAGATTTGCTCCCATTCTGTAGGTTCTCTATTCACCTCACTGATTGTTTCTTGCTGAGAAAGAAAGCTTTTTAGTTTGAATCCGTCCCATTTATTGATTCTTGATTTTAGTTCTTGCACTATAGGGGTCTTATTGAGGAAGTTGGGGTCTAAACCAACGTGATGGAGATTGGGTTTACTTTTTCTTCTATTAGGTGCAAGGTCTCTGGTTTAATTCCTAGATCCTTGATCCACTTTGAGTTAAGTTTTGTGCATGGTGAGAGAAAGAGATTTAATTTAATTGTGGGGGAAAAGGCACACTCTTACATTACTGGTGGGACTGCAAATTGGTGAAGCCAATCTGGAAAGCAGTATGGAGAGTCCTAGGAAAACTTGGAATGGAACCACCATTTGACTCAGCTATCCCACTCCTTGGTCTATTCCCAAAGGACTTAAAAACAGCTTACTACAGGGACACAGTCACATCAATGTTTATAGCAGCACAATTCACAATAGCTAGACTGTGGAACCAATCCTGACACCCATCAGCGGATGAATGAATAGGGAACCTTTGGTATATATACACAATGGAACACTACTCAGCACTAAAAGAGAATAAAATCATGGCATTTTCAGGTAAATGGATGGAATTGGAGAAAATAATGCTGAGTGAAGTTAGCCAATCCCAAAAAACCAAAGGTCGAATGATCTCTTTGATATGAAGATACTAACTTATAAAGGCAAGGGAGTGGGGATGAGAGGAACGAAAAAAACTTTAAAAAGAACAAAGGGGGGAGGGGGAAGGGGGACAAGGGTATAGGAATAATGGCAGACTGAGTTATCCATGACTACCCTAAATACATGTGTGAAGACACAATTGTTGTAAAAATACTTTATATAAAACCAGCAACTTGAGAAATTGTGCTCTTTATATGTAATATGAAATGAAATGTACTCTGTAAACATGTATAACAAATTGGAATAAAAAATGGAAACAAAAGAAAAATCACTATAACGAGATGTTTACCTACTTCTCTAATTTCAAAATCAGTGGGAATGTTAAAATATAAAGGTACTATTTTTTAAAATTGTATTGATTTTTGTCTATAAAATATAGATAGTCACTTATTTGCATCTGTACAAATAAGAATTGGTCCTGGGGAAAGTGCATAAGCACACCAGAAAGTGTAGCAAATCAGGTCAGGAAAGAATGGTCAACACAGGTGGTCATTCGTAACATCAGGTGAGGAAAGGTTTCAACTCTTAGGAAGAAGGACTGTACAGACTGTAACTAAATCACAATTCTCAAAGATGAAACGCTTGAATAAATATCACTATTATTATACAATGCTGATATGAACAGCATTTGAGCAGCTCTTGAAAGTTGTGGCAGTGTTTTGGCATGTCACAGAAATAAGTAAAAGCAGTGGTCACTTTAGTGGGTTTGATTAGTGGGGAAGCAATTCCTAGCTGAGTATATGAAGTATACTGGGAAGCAGTCTTTATGGTAGCAGCAGCTTTGGATTAGAGTACACTACTTGGAAAGGATCACATGGACAAGAATCAGTATGATATGTCACTTATAAAACATTTACTTCAAGTCCTGGCACATAGTAAGTACCCAATGTCTAAGTTCTTTCTCTTTATTATATACAGTCATTCCTTGATATCCCCAGGCAATAGGTTACAGGAACCCTCTGTAGATAGCAAAATGTTCAAGTCCCTCAAATAAATGGTATAATATGTGCATATAAACTATGTACATTCTCCTAGATTATCTCTAAATTACTTATAGTAACTAATACAATGTAGATGTTTTGTAAATAGTTGTTATACTGTATTGTTTAAGGAATAATGAAGAAAAGGTCTGTACATATTCAGTACAAACACAATATTTTAAGGTAGTTTCAATGTGTGGTAGGTTAAACCTGTGGATGAAGAACTTGTTGATAGGAAAGGCTGACTGTAGATACACAAATGTGTGTGTATACAACTTAAGTTACATGTGTGTCTATGTGTATGTATATATGTAAGTTATGTATATGTATGTATGTATGTCTGTATATATATGTATACGTGTATACATATATACACACACACATATATATGTATTTCCAAGCAAGATGTCTAATCTAATGATCCATAAATTTCCTCATAAAAAGTCATTATAACTACTTATACATGATGCCTTTTCCAGAAATCAAATATTTGTCCATTTTTGAGGCACCTATACTATAATTAGAAATCATGAGTGAAAATGCTTTGTGATTCTCCCAGGATTCAGGGATTCACTTTAAAATTAGTATTGCTTGTATTGTGTTTTTAAAGTGTCTTCTTGCCTCTGTAGGATTTTATATAATCTGAAGTGCAGGCAAAAAAGGAAAAATAATGACCTAACAGCAAAATGGCATTTAAGCTTAGCTCCATTACATTACTTAAGGTTCCTCTAAGAATAATAGGCACCAAAATAGTACAAAACTACCTCAACATTAAGGGATCATACAATATTCATTACCCTGGCTAAAATAATGCATAATGGAAGCATTCAGCACTTTTTATACCACTACACTTTCGGTTTGGCTGATAGCTTTGAGCCATTGCTTATGCAAGTATACCAACTTTGAAGTAGATGACACATATTACTAAACCATTATCGGTGTATCTATATAAGCCACCCATTTTTCTAAGATCTACTAGCATTGGGCTCAGATATTTCAGTGAAATTAACCATTTTGAGTCCTACTCCATGTCATTTTTTTGAAATACCAAAATATAGTGCCCTTTTACTTTCAAAACAAAGAAATGAAGTGGAAAAATGACCATGTTATCAACATTCTTTGGATCATTAAATAACAACCAGGGCATATCTTCAATGTCATCTGAAATTAAACATAGGGAAAAAAATTCTCCAAATAATTTGATCCTTATTTCTTGAATATATAATAAAAGAAAGAAAATAATAATAGAAGAAACAAGCACAATGAAATGCATTAAACCATGTTGCTACCTTGTATAAAGAAAATCACACAGAAAGTAAATATTGATGACTATTTCCTCCTTAAAATAAAAAATCCATAAAATGCGCTAACATAGCTTTTATATTTTGTCACTTTTGAGTAAACTTCTTTAATAACTTCAGAAAACCAAAGGCTTTAAACCGTCCTTTGAATAGGTTCTAGCATATCCAATACACCTGGGTCTGGGTCCTACTTCTCAGCAGGGGCAACACGGAGAGGGTTTTGATCTGGCTTTTATCTTTTTTAACTTAATGTAGCTCACACTTCCTCTGAACATTATGTAATGAAATGGAAGCAGAGGGAATTAAGATGAAGAGCAGAGACTTCTTGGCCAAACCAGCAGAATAAGTAAGACTATGTAGAGATGCTAGTGTTACCAATAACCAACAGCACTTAGAGGATAAAGAGTGGATGCCAAGCAGTTGAGATGGGTCATTTCAGGATCCAAATCTATGAATGTGAGTTTCTCCCTCTCTCTCTGTGAACCTGTTTGTCTTATCAGGGTTGGGTTAGTTCCTTCTACAAATATGGTTAAAGCTGACCACAGCTTGGAAAACCAAAAATTTTTAAATATGTAGAATGTACTATTCAGAGACAACTTAAACTAGGGGAGACTTTTGTTCTCAATTACAAAAATAGTAGGCCAATTCAAGCAGAGGACCACATGAATAAAAATAAATTTTACCAGAAATTGACAAGGTGACATGTTTTTTAGTCATTGTTCTAGTAACAGGATGAGTTGGACTCTAGTAATTGCTAGAGGATAGTAAAAATATTATATGTTTATATGTATATATATATACACATATATATATATATATATATTTTTTTTTTTTTAATTGGAGATTGAACCCAGGGGCAATTTCGCACAGAGCTACATTCCCATCAGTTTTTAATTTTTTTTTTTTATTTTGAGACAGGGGTATCACTAAGTTGCTTAGAGTCTCACTAATTTGCTCAGTCTAGCCTTGAATTTGCAATCCTCCTCTATCAGCCTCCCAAGCCACTTGGATTATAGGCATGTGCCTCCATGCCTGACTGTGATATATATTTTTTAATAGAATATCAAAATTTCTCACAAGATTATACTCTTAAATCCTAAATTTTTCTTTCTTTTATTACAAAATTAATATCAGGTCCTAGACTTCCACAAAGGCTAAATTTGTGTTTGTTCAAGAAACCTCGAATTCATGACTTCTTTTTTTTTCTTTTTTTAAAAAATATTTATTTATCTACTTTAGTTGTACTCAATGCAATGCATTTATGTTTATGTGGTGCTGAGGATCGAACCCGGGCCGTGCACATGCAAGGCGAGCGCTCTGCCGCTGAGCCACAACCCCAGCCCCTCGAATTCATGACTTCTAACATGGCATATGATCATTCACATAAAATGGAATACACCATTACCAAATTATGTAAAGAATTCTTCAGAGGCTTCATGAAAAACACTGCTTAAACGATAATGTCAAAATATGGAAGAATGAAAACTTTTGGATGAATTCAGTTGAAACATGCTGATATGTTTATTGAGCAAACACTTAAGTGACTCCTTTCTGCATATTAACCTTTGTATTCATAACTCTGCAAAACTGTACATCACAAAATGACACTGGGTCTCTAGAGTTTAACTTGAAGTATCCAAACTTCAGGTATTAAGTCAAAAAATGCTGTGGTCCACTGTAAAGTTTTAGATTCCAGAGTCTTTTTATAAATATCCATTTTGCATCTCAAATCAGTTTCCAATCAAATTAAACATTCTTTGGGAGATCTTACACTACAGAGCAAAACATTGTGAAAAGTTACTTCCTAGAAGGGAGGTGGATAAAGCACTGATATTAGTACAATGTTTGTTGAGATAATGTAATAAAATTATCTGCATAGCAATGTATTTTACTTCTACATTCACAACTTTGTGTAGTTAACACACACACACATGCACATACATACATACATATGCACATATGTGGTGTTCTGTATGTTCTATTGAAGTGATTTTTATTAAATGTCCTGAAGATGTTTTCTTTACCACAGATGGTTGCTTTTGTCTGTATTTTCTCCTAGGTTGGGGAAGGAATTTTAATAATGTGTATTATTATTTAGTGCAAACCATTTATGCCAGCTAGTTGGCAATCATATCATAGATTATTAAAATTAAAAATAAGACTTGACTTCCTTCCTCCCATGTAAACAGACTCATAATTGCAACATTTCAGTTATCTAGTCTGTTTGAACAGATCTAGTTTCTTTTTGAGGAAAATGCTCTACTTTGTGAAGTCTAGGATTCTTAGATTAAATCTTCAAACTGCCAAGCTCTGACCCTTTTCCTGTTTGATAAAAGTGAGGTAGTGATAACTACTAAGATCTTGTATGACTCTGATTTCGTGAGTATCTCAGTCTCTGAAATTCAGAAAATCCATCCAGATCTTCTACTAATCTTTCCATTAGAAAGTTCTTCTCGTAGTCCAGCTGGAATTTATCTGTCTATAATTTCAGCACCCCTCCCACCCCCCAGTCCTCTATTTTAGTCTTCAGAGTCTCAATTGGAATCTGAATCCTCACACTGCTCAGGAACATGTTCTAAATTCTAACACTCTTTATGAGCAAGGGCATTCTTATTTATGTGTAACTTGATATTCTTTTGATGCAAGTGAAGTCAATCTTTGGCTCTCTTCTTAAAGAATCTAAAACAAAGGGGCCATCAAATACACTCTCTGCTGGATTGCCCAAACTATTATGTATGATGGAGTAAACTCCCATCAGTAGGCATGGAGATCACCTGGAATGTCCAGATGGTTCCTCAGAATGGAGGTTTTCAAAAGACCATTGCTAGACATATGTGTCTGGTTAAATGTTTAACCTTCATGGTCTTTAATCATGTAGCATTATGTGAAATGCCACTGACTGAATGGCTTGATGGAGTGTTTTGAGATTGTAGAGTTCCCAGTCTCCTGACCACCACCAGAAGCCTTGCAGCCACTGGGAACATGGTCCCTACAGTCTGAATGTGTTGTTCCAATAGGTCTATGAGAAAAGAGGACAGATGGGAGTCAGCCTTTACGTGTGTGTTGCGTGGGTACAATGAGTGTGGTGATCCCACAAATGTGCAGGGTATTAATACTAGAAAGGACAAGTACCACTAATACAAGAGAAATAACAGAAGCAGCGTCATCTTATTCCAATTCTTCCCTTAATAATAATTTTGATAGTGGTTACCGTAGGAGACATTTGAATCAGTCTCTCTGAGATGTAGTTTGGACTCTATCTAATCCTGTGAGGTGGAACAAGTGTCTGAACATCTCTGAACTTCAGTATTCTCATCTGTAAATTGAGAATAATTTCAGGGTTATAGAGAGAATTAGAAAAGCCACATAAAAGTCTTATCACAGTCCCAGGAAACAGTAAATGCTCAATAAAGGGAAGTTATTATTAATTATTTGTTAGGAAAATAACCATACTGTGCTCATGAGGAATTTTGCTGTAGCGGCAGAACATGACCTAGGACCCTTCTCTGTGTTTAACTGACTTGTCCTGGATGAGGTGCTGATTTGGGTCACTTCAGTATTTATCTGACATGATGTTTTTCTGGCTCTGATTTATTTTTTTTAAATGTTGGTCACCAAATATCCCTGTGATACTTCTGAGGAGGACAGGCTTGATGGAAACATCTCTTGCTTGCTGCTTAGAGTCATTATTCTACCTAAGTAGAAGCAGATGAGCCCTTTCTTGAATTTATTGGGGGTCAGCCTCTTTGTTGTCGTTGCTGAGACTCTGGGAAGAGAGAGATACATGGAGCAGCGCTGGCCAATTTGGCAGCATGCTTTTTCAGCCCACTTGGCTGTGCACAGTTTTCTGTCTGAGTTTGGGAAGATCCGTCTGCTTTTTTCTTTTGTAGAGAGGCTATGAGAAATGAGGCAATGGATTTGCCTTATACAACAGCCTGGAAAAATAGGCCATGGCCTAACAAATAATGAGAGTTTCATGGCCTCCTTCCAGAGAGTTGCTGGCTGGAGACTGGAGGACAGGTTGAGACGCCTTCTGATAGATTTTGCACTAATTGTCTTCTTCCCTAAAAGAAGTCAGTTTAAAGTAACAGGCAGGGAGTAGGTGGGGAAGATGTAAATCCTTATAGAGTATGAGATCCTTTTAAGAAGGATCAATATTATGCCGATGTTAAGGTCTCAGGTCAAGTCACACACCCAAAACACAACAGTAAGTCATAGAATTCTCATATGTGGCAGTGAAGCATGGTAGGGTATGGTTTTGCCCAGGCACAAGTGCTCCTCATTTGAGACTGGCCTAAACCTTCTCCTCATCATAGAACCTTAAATGACCATATAATATTCTGTTTTGCTATGTTTATCTACACAAAACCATTTGTTCTTATGGGGTCTGCCTGTTCCAGATGACTTGGATATTTTGTTCTTTGTTGTTTTCTTTTTCAGTGAGGAAGCCTCAGGCATGAAACTGACCTGGTATCTCTCGTCTGGCACTCAGTTCACCTCTACACACACACACACACACACACACACACACACACACACACACCATTTTGATTGTCTTTCCCAATGATGCCATCTCTATCGGGCACTCTTTATCATCTTGGTTGAGAATTTGAGGAATGGGAGAAGCAGGAATATCATCAATCTTGATAGGGGCTGAAATGATGACTCAGCGTCTGTACCAAGAGTGTTGCTCTGAAAAAGATCTGGTCCCCCTGTTCCCTGACGAGCAAGTAGAATTGCTGTATTCCCTTGTACATCCTTCACTTAACTCCTTGACTGCCTGTGTTGATTGTGATGGCCACGGACAGAATCGCCATCTCTTCATCTCAGAATAATGTTTCCCAGAGCTGCTAGATGGGGCTATTCATAGATAAGAGCAATAATGAGCCCAGCAGCATTGCTTCCTTTTCTGTATTCTGTGACATTCTCATCTCAGCCGACTGCGTCTGGCAGCCGCACAATGAGGCCCTGCGTGTGTCAGAGAGATGGATGGTATCTGCAGTGTCTGCTGCTCAGCACCAACTCTCTGAGCTCCCGCTGAACTTACCTCGGGGATGTTGGCTTCTGTGCCACTGAATTAGAAAGGCCCCCTCCCCCTCCTAAGAAATGTCTTATTCGCTCTCAATACAAAATACCTTAATGGAAATAATGACACACATTAGATATTTGATGGATAGCACATTGTACTTTCATCCCCCCATTCCCGACTATAGAACTTTATGTTTTTTTGTCTCATAGCTCTGTTGTTATTTTTTCAAAGCTAAAAACAAAGATGCCATTGATGTGGCTCGTAGTGTTTTATATGCTTTAAAAAACACATTTCGGCTTGAGAATCAAGATGTTCTCAATTGGAATTGAGAAAAATAAATTAGGATATTAAGGAGACTTTGTTTCCTTATCAGAAAAGCAGCCAGTGAATTTTGAGAATGTCTGCTCTGATCTAAACTGGTTTCTGTTTCAGCATGAAATCAGTTCTAAATCATACACAAATGTGCCATGTGGGGTTTTTGGTAATGGGTTATTAGAAAGCATCTCAATATTCTGAAGATCATGCAGGCACATCTAAAACCAAAGAATTGACAAAAATGACCATTTCCTAGGGCTGAGTCTATGGGCATCTAACCCGTGTCATTTTAGAGGACTCTGCACTGAGATGGGGCCAGTTTAGTACTCTAATCATCATCTCTAAGTTCTAAATAATCTGTGACCAAGAGGATCCAAATATTCACTTTGTACTTGGCTCAGCAAATTTTGTAGGTAGTCCTCTTGCCAAGACTTGATCTAATCCTTTGTAAATAATAACTGGATTTAAGAATGGGACCTTCCTCCTCAGTTTTGATGTAGGTACAATCAAGGCAGGTGTCAGGATGTCAAAGTGACCATGAAGTAGCGTGCCCCCCCACATGAAGGGTTATACTGGAAGTGGTTGTGAGAAATTGTTCAATGTCCTAGATCCCTCAGCCACCTTGAGATCTAAAAAAGAAAAGAGAATTAGAGAGAGAAGATTTATGAAGATGCCTCACAGACTGTCCTTCCTTTTCTTTTTTTTAATGGAAGATAAGGACATAAATGATTTATACGCGATTTATACCTGAGAAACCAACAATGGACTGTGACTTAGATCCATCTTATACTTGGAAAATATAGAAGGGAAGACTGGGAATAGATAGAATGAGGGAATCAAAGGGAGATGATTTAATTATAATGGATGGGAGTTGGCTATGGACCATCTGGAAGACAGCTTTAGTATGGAACTACCTTTGGGGTATGTAAGATACTCCAAGGCCTATCTTGGGGAATCTGGGGACATAAAGAGACCCCAGAGGAAGGATATTCGTCTTGTAAGTAGGAGCTGAGGAACAGGAGCTGGAACAGAGATGAATTATCTAGGAACAGGAGAATCGTGAGTTGTTAGCTAAAGAGAATATTCAAGGGACCACCTCAAGCAGTCATCTTAGTCAATTTGGGCAGCCATCAGAAATAACTATATACAGAATGGCTTCAACAACAAACATTTATTTCTCATAGTTCTGGAAGCTTCTCAAGTCCTGGTCTAAGACCTGGGTTCCAGCATGGTCATATTCTCTGCTCTCTGATTTGCAGATAGCCATTTCCCCTCCTTATATGGTGGAGAGAAAGTTATGGGCTTCTCATTTCTTTATATGGGCCCTAATCTGGCCATGGGAGCTATACCCTTATAATGTCGTCTGAACCTAATAACATCCTAAAGTCCCCACCTCCAAATATCATCAAATGTGGGATTGTTTAAACATATAATGTGGAGTATGTATTAATGTTTAGTGTATGGCAGCAACCATGATGTCATCAGTATCATCTGTATGGATCTTCCAAAAGCTTTAATATTCTTCTAGAACTAGAAAACATGAAGCTACCTAGGTATTCCCTCTCCTCACTCTGTCCAGCTTTGATCCTGAAGTGCAGCTGAGGAATGGGTGAAATGGGGAGCAGGTCTGGGGACAAAGTATAGCTGTTGCACTATTGTAAATCCCAGTCTGAAATAGGTGCCAGCTGGTTGAGGGGTTAAGTTGCATGTTCAATCAGATTTGGAGTTTCCAATTTTATATAAGACTAAACAGTCTGATAACTGGATTGAGCATGTGTTTTCAATTTAAAGTAATAGCTGGATCTTTTTTTTACCTGCTAATGAAAGGAAAAGTAAGGGAAGCTGCCTTAGTGTTCCCTCCAGGGACAGCAGGTTATATTTCTCTCAATATCCCATCAGACTTTATTCAATGATCACAGTGCACACACATCATACTTGTTAACATAGGTCACATCTTTATTACTCATTAAATCTGCCCAACGTCTTGAAAAAAGTAAACTTTAAAAATTATGGAAATAGAAAAATAAGGAACAGAGAAATTGAGACTTTACCAAATTAACAAATTATAGAATTTGAATATAGGTTTGAAAGTTTCTTCAGAATTGTTCTTATAATTATTAGACTGATTCTCTCTCCCTAATTGGAAAAATACTATTAAATACTAACTCTATGCCAGGAATAGTGCTAATGGTTTCACATATATCACATTATTTTTGCCTTCCATAAATCATGAGTTAAGTTCTATTCCTGTAGCTATAAGAGGAAGATGAGGATTATAGAGCTTCACTAACTAGTTAGTAAATAGTCTGAAATCACAAGGGTAGCTTTTGTATGCTTGACCCCAAAATTTGTGCAATTCATTAAAAGAGAGAGTGTGATGGAGAGAAAATATGTGAGAAACAGGGAGGGAAGGGTCGGAGGAAGGAAGGGGGAGGGGAAAAGACATAGAAACAGAGAGACACTGATTCTATCTGGTTTTCTTTCCAAGTTAGATCTATGAGAAAACAAAGTATACAGAGAGCTCCTAATGTTAGTCAGTTTTTCATTGCTGTGATGAAAATATCTGACAACAACTTATAGGAGAAAAGGTTTATTTTGACTGACAGTTTCAGAGGTGCAGTCGATGCATTGCCCAAGGTGAGGCAGAACATCCTGGAAGAAGAGCCTGGTGGAGGAAAGATGCTTGGCTTTTGGCAGCCAGGAAACAAAGAGAAAGAGCAATGCACCCAGTGACAAAATATAAACCTCAAAGGCACACCCTCTCTGACCTACTTCCTCCAAACATGCCCAACCTGTCTACAGTTATCACCCACTATAGTAAATTTTTCAAATTATTAATCCACCAAATTGTTTAAAATCCACTGATTTAAAAAAAAAAAAAAGGCTCTCATAATCTAATCATTTCACCTGTGAACATTCCTTCATTGTCTCGTACATGAGCTTTTCGGGGACATCTCATATCCAAACCATTACAGTCCTTCTGGTTGTGTAGCCAATAATAGGTACCCAAACCAGCATAATTATTACATAGACGTGCTCCCACCAAGGGGTTACCATATATCTGGAAAGAGAAAAGTAATACTCGTGACAACTTTATCCAATAATGAAGTGACTAACTATATGTTATTTACGCTATGCAGGGGGCTACATTTTCCAATTTCCAGAATATTTGGAGAAGCCTTCATGGCAAAGGTGAGTCATTAATAATAATTTTATTTTAATAATTCAAAAAGCAAAATGAAAAGCACCTAGTTTGAGAATGGTAATAAGAGTAAAATCAAAGAACTTGAAATAAATCTTACACAAAAAGGAAAAGGCAGGGAAAGAATTTATCCTTTAGAAAGAGCGCTGTTTATTCTAAAATAGTGGAACACATTCTGGCTACATTATTTATACAAAGACTTGAAGTCAGGTGTGTGAATAGGCAGTGATAGGAAATGAGAGTCCTTTGAAAATTCTACATCAAGTAATTAAGCAATGAAATTTGAGATTTAGAAACATTTGCCTGAGGGATATGCAGGCCAGCCTGGAGGAAAATTGAGGATAGAGCCAGTGAGAGGGTTGTATAGTTGTCCTGGTACAAAACATCATCTCATTATAGATGACAAGAGTAGAATTAACCTAGAACACACACACACACACACACACACACACACACACACACACACAGAGTAGTCCCTCCATGTCTTCAAGGATTGTTCCAGGACCTCTCACAGATTCCAAAATCCACATATAACTAAGTCCCTTATAATAACATGGCATGGTATTTCCATATCACATTTGCACATCACCTTGTGTAGCTTAAGTCATCTCTAGATTACTTATAGTACCTAATACTATATAAATGGAATGTGAGTAGTTGCTATACTGTGTTGTTTTCATCTACATTATTTTATTATTGTTTTAGTGGTTTTTTTCCCAAAAATTTTAATGCATATTTTTTTTGATTCATTGATGCTAAACCACAGAGGCAGAGGGCCAGCTGTACACATATATATTACAGGTATGTATGTATCTACAAACTAAGAGAAAAATGAAAGCCCTGAGATAATGTTTTCATCATTGTACATATTGCATAGTGCACACAAGTTCATAGTTCTGTAAGCTGAAAATAAAAGCAAAAAACATAGCAAATTTCAAATATCTATAGTAAAGTACAGAAAAAAATGTTGTGATACTGGGAAGGAAACAAGTGGTGGTGGAATTAACAGTAACTTAATCAGTTTGTGTTTTCTTTTAAAACATGATATTGCTATATGGAGAAAACTTTGTCTTTCCTTTTTTCTGAATGTTTTAAAATGAGCACACGATTCTAGTTCGTTATTTCTATACTTATACATATTGAAATAGTCAAAGAAATTTCCCATGAATATGCTGAACACTAGTGGATAAAAGGCTCATCTTTAAAATTCCCTAACATTCTTCCTGGAGTTGGAACACAAACGTATCAAAATCATTAAAAGTTTTATTGAAAAATATCAGGATGCTATGGAATAGGAACAATTAGCAAGAGAAAGGACTTTTAACTTGCCCACACTTCATCTTATAGTATCCTGATAGTAAGCTCTGATATACTCTTGGAGGAAGGGTAGGAGTGGAGGAAGGAAGGGAAGTGAAGCATTGATGTGGTGCATTCATCAGATCTCTTAACTGGCGGTATCCATATCATGGTTTGTATCTAAGCTGTTGGCAATGGAGGAAACTTATGTTAGAATGGCTGCCATGCCCCAGCCAATAAAGCTCAAATCGCCCTTTCCTTTCATATCCACTTGTCTAGTGTCTCTGATCAACTCAGAAGGGACAAAGTCAGGTTACCCAGGATCCCCAACAAATTTCTTTAAAGTGTGACATATTCCTTTGAATGATTTCTTTAAAATTGACCTTTCTGTTGAGGCATTTTCTAGAACTGTAGGATGTCTTATTGAAACATGCCTGTTGAGAGTCTTTGAATGCTTTTCAACTCCACAGCTGTACAAGTCTACTTGGGCTTTTGACCAGAAAAAACATTGTGATAATATTTTTAGTTCTCTCAGGAATATTTGATTTCAATTCTCATGAATTATAATGTTTAAAACAATGAAAGAGAAATGTATCTCTATAATCAGATGTGAATTTGTGTTCTCCCTTTCATTTCTTTGTTTGTCTGTTTGTTCTTATATAAGTTCTCAGTGAAGTGCAACCTGCGGATATAACGGACATGTGGTTGGATTTATTCTGGATTTATACCTGGAACAAAGCATGTTGCCCTCACAATATAAAAGATTCAGTCAATGATTGAGTTATAATCAGAGTTCTCAGAAATGTCACTCAGGCAGTTTTACTTGTGTTAAAATGATGTTCCCTTGTGAAAAACTTCTGATGGGCTCAAACATCATGTTCAAAATGTAGGACCTCATGGATCTTACTTTTTAATGACTTTTTTCCCAAATTGAATTAAGTCAAGATGAGTGATATTATTTGAGTGGCCTAACGGTGCCAATAACACCCTCACATGTGCTCTCTAATTAGCTAGTGAGAATAGAAAGGATGAAGGAGAGGAAGACGAAATGATTAAAGCATTAGGAGTTTTTGTTATATAAAAAAAAAAAAAAAAACTTAGATGAATTCCAAGTCTAACTTATACACTCCTTTGACTATAAAACTTTGTTATTTTCACTATTTCAAGTTATTCTTTGTATCTTAAAAGAGTTATGTCATTGACAGTAACTGCTTTCACCAAAATGTTCTGTTTTCTTTTTCTTTTTTCATTCTTTATTTTTTTCTTTTTGTACTGGGGCATTTGACCACTGAGCCACATCTCCAGACCTATTTTGTGTTTTATCTAGAGACAGGGTCTCACGGAGTTGCTTAGCACCTCACTTTTGCTCAGGCTGGCTTTGAACTCACAATCCTCCTGCTTAAGCCTCCCAAGCTGCTGGGATTACAGGTGTGCATCACCGTGCCCAGCCTCTTTTATAATTCTTGAGCCAAACAGAAATCACCTATAAAATTACCAGAATCAATTCTCATAGCATTCAGTAATGTAATTCTTTTCCTATCATTCTTTCCCTTTTTTATATTCTACTATTGTCCTCATTCCATGATTATTGCTGATGTAATATTTATACTAATAACAGTCACTAGAAGTAGCTAATTATATAATTCTTTACCTAGAAGGAAAAAAAATTCTGCATTACCCAAAATTATAACGGCAGAGATAAAACTTTAAAAATGATATTCAGATTAAGATAAGTCATTCTAATATTATAAGATCCCATTTTACATTTATTATCTAGTATTATATGTATATATATATATATTATGCATATAAATATACTATTGATTGATTTGTTTGATTAAACCTTTATTGAGGATCCACCACACATCCACATTTTGCTTGGTGATGGCCACATTATGATGGATATGGAAAGTTTTAATCTCTAAATTTTGTGGTCTCCCTAATGGAATCCTCAAGATGAACAGGAATAGCAATATTAACCGAGGCCAAAAAAATCAAATGGCTTGTTGAGGCTTTAGAACTAATGAGTATCCAAGGCATTCTTAGTCCCAGGTCAGAGTTCTAGTCAATACACTGACATTTCCCAAATTACGTTCCACCATGGATAGTTCACAAAAATAACTTTCTATTGCCAAATAGCATTAGAGACATTTTAGATTGTATCTTGTTCTGAGAAATTTAAAACACACATAAACACATTAAATATTCCTAGAAGTACTTCTGTAAAGGAGAATTGTTTAACTCAGTGACTTTCAAACTATTAACCTCTCACCATCTGTAGCTTTTGAGTGCAATGCACCACAGTCATGCATTCAAGGACTAAGCTTGTGAGTACATTTGCTTAGTTCCTAAGTGAAAGAAAGTCAAACCCAGTTGGCCTCCCTGCCTGGCAGTTCTTTTTCTGGATTTGAGCTCATTGTCATCAGAATTCGGTATCGAGTAAACCTCAGAATAGCCAAGTGCATGTTATGGTTTGAATCTGGAATGTTTTCCAAAAACTCATGTATTGAAAGCATGATCCCCGATGCAGCAAGGTTCAGACATGGGCTTTGATGCCATGATTGGATCAGGAGGGCTCTGTCCTCATCAGTCATTGATAGCTGGATGGACTCCTAGAAGGTGGGACCTGGTTGGAAGAAGTAGGTCACTGGGGCATACACTGGAAGGGGTTATTTTCTTCCCAGCCCCTTGTTCCTGCCCTCTCTGTACTAACCTGCCAGGAGCTGGGCAGCTTTCTCTGCCACACCCTTCCGCCATGCCTTACCTCAGGTCCCAAGAAAAGAAGCAGGTTGACCATAGATTCAAAACTTGGAGATCATGAGCCAAAATACGTTTCTGTTCTAGGTTGTTCTTGTCAGGTATAATTGGTCACAGTGACAAAATGCTGGCAACACAGTACGTACACGACTCCGCAATTTTTCCAGGCTTCTTTGTCTCTTTGGAAAGAAAAGAAAAGGTCCCTAAAAATTAGTTTCAATATTTTGAATGTTTAATGTTTTATAGGTAATTTGATTATTTAAATATTATATGGTAACACAGGATTTTATAACCATACCACCAACACTCAACTTTCTAGAAGGGAATTCCTTAAACTAATTACATTGTGGTTTCTTTGTCTTTGGGGTGGCTGAGAGGAACTGATGACTCCTGTGGTATAGCATGCTCTCTCACTGCACATAACTTTTTCCCCACACCCTTCATGATACTATTGCCATAGAGTCTTTATCAAAGCACCCCCATGACAATCTGTATCACAGTTTTTCCTTAATATTGAAAAGTGCCATACCCACTGAGTCTTGCTATAGCAACATTTCTATATAGTATAACATTTATTTGATTTATTTGATTAAGAAATGGCTTAATTTCTTTTTAAAATTACTTTAAATAGTGATAATAAAACTACAGTTCATGACCATACTGAATTCTTTTAAGATTTCACATACAACCTTAAAAAAAAAAAAAAAAACTTGAGGAAAAATCTGATCTACTTATTGGACCTATTGAATGTGCCATTCATTTGAAAAATGCTATGTGATCAAACACTATGAAATACTCAATATAAGCAGTAACAGAAACTTAAGAGCAAACAATACAGAAAGGGAAACCTTAAAGTCCTGGAGCCCAGGGTTGAAGAGTGCATTGTCCATGAAGAAAAAGACCTAAATTTGTAGCTCAGATCTGCTGCTCTCGAGGCAAACAATATTGAGTAATTTTCTTAAAGATTTTAAACTCCAGGGGCTGGGATTATGGCTCAGTGGTAGAGCGCTCGCCTAGCACGTGGGTGACCCGGGTTCGATCCTCAGCACCACGTACAAATAAAACGCATTGTGTACAACTAAAAGCAAATAAATAAAAATATTAAAAAAAAAGATTTTAAACTCCAGTTTCCTTATTTGTAAAAAGTGGATATTAATATAACTTTGTTTACCTCAGAAATACTATGAAAATATGTGTACTCATATAAGACATTTTGTAATTTAAATTTTGTCATACTCTGAAAGTCACTGGCCCTTAAGTTAAATAAAGAAAAGAAAGCAGCTTGATTAAATTACTCTATGAAGTTATTTTAGTTCTTGATTCCTGAACAGATAATGGAAAATTATTAGTAGAGGGACATATGTTAGGATGTAGCCAAAGCAAAAAAGACAAAACCATGAATTATTTACACAATAGGAGTGTATTTCTTGCACATGTTATATATCCTGCCTAAGTCAGCAAAAGCTTCTGTTGCACATAAGCCCTAAGGGCCTGGCTGATGGCCAAAGCTAGCAAATACTTTCAGTGAAAGAAAAAAAAATGTTGCTAATAAATATAAAAAATGAATTATGTAAAATATTGTTTATGTTACCTTTATATTATTTTAACAATATAAATAATGTATATAAATATTTTAATTTGGAAATTACATTACCATATTTGGGCAGTAGTGCCTGCATATCACCTATAAACAAAAATAAATGTGTTATGGCTATGAGTTCAAATTTTTTATATGAATGAACTTGCATTGACCAAAATGTTTGAATACCATTGATCTAATGAATATATTGAGTAAATTTAGTTAAAATTCCATTGTATTTTTGTTTGCTCACATAGGTATGTGTACATACATAATAAAATAACATTTGCAATATTAGATAAGATTTCTCCATACCTCCATGGTTGTCCATATTCTAATGCTAATTTCCCTACTACAATCTTTCTCTTTCCCTGCAGGGACAGAAACAGTCAGGAAAGAAAAGAACAGTGGCATGCTTATGTATCCATCCCTGAAAGGAACTGAGTTCTAATCCTCTTCTGGCCAGGAGCAACTGCTAATAACAGGGCAATTGGACTCCCAGGTAATTGCAGAAAACGAGGATGTGTACAGTCCTTCATGGATGTGGCTTTTGCTGTAGTCAACTCTCAACATACTCTTCCTCTAATCTACTCATGACCAGTATAGTGAAGGGCAGAGGAAATCACTGAAGTAGTAACATTTTATTCCAGGTGGGAAAGTATAGAGAAGACTTATAACATGCCAGCATCTGTTAGCAGGACACAGGGAACAGTGGTATGGTGTCTGTTCTCCTGGGAGCAGCACAGAGTGATGAGGATTTGAAGAGTCCCATCGAATACTCCTTGATTCCAGACTGCACATGAGGTAGTAAATATTCCCTGAGCTCTCTGAAGTGTTACACAGGTAACCAAGACACCTGGGGTACTGAGTGTGCCACAGAAAAAGGAAAGAAGGAACAAACCAGCTGTAACTTGTGACCCAGAGGAACAAGGGCCAGAAGGGGACACCTGGTTTCTCAGTGTGTGTTAACATTGATAGAAATATTGAAAACCACACATGTGTTTTCCTCCACAATCCCAAAGCTTCAATATTTAAGACAACTGGAACTTAGACACAACCTAGAGGAAACATTAACACTTTACCCAAAAAAGGAGATTGAATTTTCACCACCTGGAGGAATAGGGCCTCAGAAAGAACTGAGTTGTTATAAAAATAAAATTACATGTGTAAATTTGTAAATAAGAGCATTCAGTCTGGGTGAAAGTATGAATAGAAAACTTGATGACTAAAGAGAAGAATGAGAGAGACACAGAAAAAGAAATAGAAGTAAATTGACAGCGAGTAAGCATATGCACACAGCAGTGATTCAATACCTATACATGTTAGGTACAAACACATTGTAAAAATTTTGAGGATACAGAAAAGAACATGAATACTTTCTGCATTCAAGGGACACATGGTTTAATGCTGAGGTTTTATTCTCCTCATAATTGTATTATTAAGTATACTTTAAAAAATTGAGTAGTGGAAACTATTGACTTGAAGTAGTCAAAACAGGTGCCAAACAATGGCAATACTGGAGTTGGCCCTTGCTACATGAGGAATTTTCCAGGCTAAAAAAGGGGGAGTATGTGCCTTTTACTATGTGCAAATCACAGAGATAGAGAAGGGGATATTTGCACAACCAAAGTATTGTCTGTGTAGCAGAACTTTAGAGGGATAGCTGCACATCCTGGGATGTGTCATATATTCTGGACTACAGAACACTTTGAATGCATCATGCATTGAAAACCACAACCTGAATAATCTACTCACAGTTGGGAAGATTGTCATATCATGCTACAAACTCTTTATAAAAATAGCTGGCTCTTGGTGTCTAGAGACATGTTGCTTCAAATGTTTCAAATGTACTTTACATTGCCTATTCTTCTGGGTTCAACAAAACGTTTTTACTTTAGCCATTTCTTCCAAAGTATTTCCATTTGTAAATTTCTAAGGAAGCAACTTGCATTTGAAATATTTCCATCAATTAATTCAACCACTTCATTTTGAATGCTAATTGACCTTAGTAAGAGATCATCACCAGCTCTCAAAAAATGTATTTCATAAAGAACATGCTATTTCTAAGATAAATAATGATAATCTGTCTGTAGTTATTTTCCCCACAGATGAAGGGGATCATTCTAGATGACTGCAACAATAGCTGTTTAAAGTAGATATTATCAATACTGTAAAGTTCAGGTGTTTTATAAAACTAAATATTACATAGAACAGTAGCAACAACAATGGTGTGTATACACACACACACACACACACACACACACACAAGCAAGATTTTCAATATCCAAACGAATTTTCAGAGAAATTATTTAATTTTCTTTGGAAAGTTTTCATTGAGGCCAATTATCTTGAATATTTGCAGTCTGAAGAGTTCAAGGGAGTATCATAAATCATTATGGTTATGACCATCAATCTGTCTTGGAGCAAGAAATTCGTACAGGTCTCTGGCACCAAAGAGGATTTTGCAAAAAATATGTTGTCTGGATGTCATGACTTCTTACTCAGCTTTCAGATAATGGTAGTAAAAGTCCAAATGGTAGAACTCTAACTCAGCCAGAAGGGCGAGAGATGCTTTGCCCTCACCAATATGCTCTTCCTCTCAGCTATCATCCTGATTCAAGCTGGGTCAGGGCAAATGGATCAAGAACATCTTTCTGAAGCCTGAATCTTCTTGGCTTAGAAAATCTGCTGTTCCTGGACACCTGGTTTCCTTCTATATCAGGATTCAGTATTAAGATATGTCCAAGGGTCCACAAAAAGCAGAACAGACTGTTATTTGTAATTTCTTAATTATTTGCACCGATTTTTTGTTTCATTGACATGGATATTTGAGAGGCACTTTGGATAATTTTAAAGTACTTTAGCTGAAGAGAAGTTTCACTACCTCATAGGAATGGACCTAAGTGATGGGGAATGTACTAAATATAGCTTTCTATATTTCTGAATTTAACTGGGAGCATCATAAGATAAATTGATAACATGTAAGTGGAAATAGAGGTTTTGAATAATTAAGTAACACTTTGCAAAAAACAATAGTTTTTAGTTTTCATATATGAGATTAAATATAAAATTTTTCCAGCACATGGAAATTCAAAATGTCTTAATCTACATCATGGGAGATTTTTCTGGTGAAATTGGAAATGAAATATAATTCTCAGGAAAAACAAAAACATAGCTTTCTGGTTTAAAGTGGACTTGTTACTGTAAGGGAATCCCTCCAGATGCTAATATTGCAGCTATATCTTTCCCTGTGGTTTTCAAAGGGGGATCAAGAATATAACATTTTATAAGCTTCCAATTTTTATTGAGTATAACATGCTGAAATAATAATTATAGGGGAAGACCCCATTAAAACAACAGCTAAGTATCAAATCAACAATGTTTCTTTAAAAAGCACTGCTCAGAGCTTGTGACTTCAACAGAAAAATTATAGATAGATAGCATTTTTTTCCATTTATAGGATAAGACTTTCCAAATGGAAATTAATGAACCAATCATCCTAGTTTCAGCATTGACTATAAACCTAGGGAAAACTGCCCCTCACATTTCCCAGGTCCAGGGCAAGAGTACAAATGGAGCTACACGTATACTATATCTAAATACTTGAAAGTTGTATTTATGGATAACCAACTATTAAATAAATAATTCACCATATTCACTTGAATATGATAAAACTAGAAAATATCTCTAAATCTGTTATGGAATTATTATTGCATATGGATGAGTATTTTGTTGATGGACATAAATTCTCTTATAAAATAACATATACAATACATATGATATTATATATGTAGTCCATAAACTTCTTTGTGCCTTGTTTCAGGAAAAACATGCACCATGCCACATAAAGATGTTCACATAATTTGTGTTCTAATGACATTTAATGATGTGATGAACTAAAATAATGGGATTTAATTATTGTAGAGTTTACAATATTTGAATTATTTTGTCACTAAGAAATATTCATTAAGGCAAATGTAAATATGAAATTAAATCTTCTTTCACATGTGCTTCAGAAAGTTACTTTAACCCCCAAAGCATTCAATATTATATACTAAAAAATGAAGGTTAGGCCAGGCGCCGTGGCACACACCTATAATCCCAGCACTTGGGAGGCTGAGGCAGGAGGATCGCGAGTTCAAAGCCAGCCTCAGCAATGGTGAGAAACTTAGCAACTCAGTGAGACCCTGTCTCTAAGAAAATACAAAAACAGGCTGGGGATGTGGCCCAATGTTCCAGCACCCCTGAGTTCAATACACGGTACCAAAAACAAAAACAAAAAATTGAAGGTTAGGATATAAATTATAATGGACTAATACTAATTTTAATTCTAGATGATTTGTACAGTCAAATTTTTATTAAACATTAATTAAATAATAATAAATTATTTTATATAAATAAAAGTATTCACAAGTAATCCAGAGAACTGATATCATCAAAACATTCCTTATACTTTAAATAAAACTATAGCAAATACCATGCTCTTCAATGAACGCACCCAAATTACAAATTGGAAAACTGAGAAATAATATTCTATTATGTAAGAAATTCTCATAGTCATTCTTTCTGAGAGTTTGACAAGTTCTTTGTTCTTTAATGCTCCAAATGATCACATCCCCTCCATCCTGAGTCATGGGCATCTTCTATGACACCAACCCTGTGAATCTGAGTCCTGACTTTGGATTTAGCATAGGGAAAGAGTTGCCAAGAAGCATTTCCTTAGAGTCTAAATACCATACAGTCAACACAATGGATGTTTGGGCTTGCAGGTCACGTTGTGACAGAACAGACGGCAGAGCTATACGTGTGTTCCTTTTTTGTGGGGTTGGGGGTACAGGAGATTGAACTCATGGGCACTCAAGCACTGAGCCATATCCTTAGCCCTATTTTGTATTTTATTTAGAGAGAGGGTCTCACTGAGTTGCTTAGTGCCTCACCATTGCTCAGCCTGGCTGTAAACTCATGATCCTCCTGCCTCAGCCTCCCAAGCCACTGTGATTACAGTGTTCACCACAGTGCCCAGCACATGTGTTCTTTAATAATCTTGTTTTTTATGTGTATTTGTAATATGTGGCCCACCAAAGCACAGGGCAAGGACCACTTTTGCCTATGTTGAAAGCTGCACTGATTGTGGCACCTGGAGTTTCAGCATTTATTAGATGAATATGTCAGACTTTTCTTATGCATCTCTGAAGGTTTTCTCAGCCACACTTTTCCAGAGATTGTGACTGTTCTTCCATTAAAATTATTACAACAACAAGCTATATACAGGCTTCAAGGACTTCAGAGGGCAGGAAATAGCTCAACCTTGCCCCCTTTTCTGGTGCATTCCTATTAATGATAAGGCATAAAATGCCAGGGAATCCTACAGACATCCTTGCTTTTCCACTACAAAAATAAATGTGTGATAAACATTTGCCCAGTGGAACACATGAGCCCATTAATAACTTTTCTCCTTCCATGGGTAGTCCTGAGATTTATTCATTATAAATCCCTTCAAAGGATGGTCCAGAAAAATATAGAACAGTTGCATGTACTGATCACAAAGTGCTGATCAGATCAATAGTCCTGCCTAATATTGATTTTCTCTTTCCCAGTCTCAGTCCCCTTTCCCCTAACTCCTGTTTCCTGACTTCACATTCTCTAATAAAATTTTTGAATAAAAACCTTTGTCTCAGACTCTGCTTTCAGAGGAATCCAGGCTAAGAAAATATGGGATCTTAGGTAAATAAACTCTTCTGTGTCTCAATTTCCTGTTGTGGGAATGAGTAATAATAGTATTTATTCCTTAGAATGACCAAACTCATCAAATGCTTTTTCATACATGAAAACACTTAGAACACTTGGACACACAAAGCAGAACCTGAAGCAAAGATTTATGTTCCTATCACTTTTACATCATCTATTCCCTGTCACAGAATTTATTCAAATAGAAGTCAATGTTCTTGGTTTCATGACTATTTTTGCTTCATCTACATATGTTGAGCATAAATCTTGGGCCAGACATTATGATATATACTGGAGATTTAGATAAAGAACATAATCCTTTAAAAAATGTATTCATAGCTTTTTGGAAGAGATATAAATTTTTTTTTAAAAGTCAATACATAGAGAATAATGAATACTGACAAAGCTTTCAGGAAATCATCACCAGAAATGAGAGATTTTAAAACTCTTTTTAGATGAAACCACAATTTAGCTAAATTTTGAAGGGCACATAGTAGTTACCTGGGATAAGTAAAGCATTGGGAGCATTTTAGAGAGAAAGCAATGGATGCACAACATTCAGGAGGCTTGGAAAAGAAGAGTTTATTCAGGTGTTAAGGCAGTGCTACATTTTATATTCACCATGGGGAGAAGGAACAGATAAAACTGAAAAGTACACATCATGAAAAGTTGTTTGTGTTTTATCCTATGACTCCTTTTTAATTTTTTTCCCCTGAAGGCACTAAGGAGGTATAGAGGAAATGTAGGCAGAAGAGAGACTTTTGGAAGAAGTCACTGGGTTATGGTAGAATGAACACAAGATTAATTTAGCAGATTAGTCCAAAAAATGACCTGAATCCAGCATGAGGCAGAAGTAGTGGAAAAGAGGAATCAACTGATTTTGAATTTGATTTGGGAGTATAGATATATAGATAACCAAATAGATGATAGATACTACAAATTTATATAAATATGTATGGTGGTGTACAAAATGGTGGATTGAAAGAATTCTACACTGTTCTTAGGTCTTGGTTTGAAGAAGTGATAGAAGGTGATACAAATAATATAAGGTATACCAAAAGAAGAGTCATGTTTGGAGAACACATAATGAGTTTAATTTTGAATGTGTTGAACTAGAGAAGTCTGTTTGATTAGCAAGACTAGAAACTAGAACTCCAGAGCATAGAAGGTAAGCTCTTGCATGGAATCTCCAGTGGGAGAAAGATGAAAAGAAGAGAGTACTTGAAGTTTAAAAAACTACTATCAGAGGCTTTGAAGATTTGTTTTTTCAAAAATCATATAGATATATTAACAATAAACTAAATGTAAATAAACCATAGTTGTTTAATCTTCGACCTAATTTTTTTTTCAATAAAATCACTTAGAACCAATTTGCTTTGTTTTCATGAATCTTTTCTAACATTCCATAGGGTAAGGGAAAGGAAAAATTTCAAAGTGTCAATAAACAATTATCTGAGTTACCCACCAAGAGCAAAAACAGTAAAAACAGTTGAGAGTTTCCAGGCATCTGGGGCATAGTAGAATTAGTGGTTAATAGTAGATGTCATATGTAATGACTTATTAAAACTATTTAAAACAATCTGAGGTAGAAAATGTTCTTGTGGAAACTATTTAGATTTTTAGGAAAGGCTTTGTGTTCATCAACTTTTTGTCACAATGACCAAATTCCTGCCATAACTTAGAGTAAGAAGGTTTCTTTTGGCTCACAGTTTCAGAGGTTTTAGTCTATGGTCAGTTGGTTCCATTGTTTTGGGCCTGAGGTGAGGCAGAATATTATGGTGGATAGTCATAGTGTTCTTGGAAGCCCGGGAGGAGAGAGACAAGAGAAGAGAGGACAGAGGAGAGAGAATTGAAAAGGCCAGGGCCAAGGGCATGCCCCGTGACCTAGTTCTTTCAATCATGTCCCATCTATCTATAGTATGCACTGCCTCCTGGTAGTCCTATTAGCTATCAATGGATTAATCTATTGATAAAGTCAGAGCCACCCTGAGCAAATCACTCCCCCAAGCCTTCAACACATGGTGCTTGGGTAACACTTCATATCCAATCTGTAACAGGCATCTTAGGAAGTGATATTTAAGCTAAAATCTGGAAAATTAAGAAGCCCAATCATGCAAAGGCAAAAGAATGTTGCCTAGAGAGAAGTTATGTGGAACATAGAACTACTGAAGCACACACTATTTTATGGAAATTATCCTCTGTCCCAAAGGAAATGCTTAGAAACCAAATGATTTCAGTAACATGTCTTCTGGGAACTGAAGCCAAGAGCTCAAATATGAAATTCATCTTCTTAATCACATTCAAGGATTGAATGCTTAGGCAAAATACTAACCTAGACCTAAATCACCAGACTTGGGTTAATTATGAAAATATCAAAATTCCACAGATGATGGCATAAAAATTACCCATGGTCTTCATTAGAGTAACTTGTGGTACCCATTAGGCTACTGAAATGTCTCAACTGTATGAGAAAACACAAATTAAATATATTTTAAGATATACATTTTCATTTCCCAGGGTATATGCCATGGATTTCATTTAGTTTGTATCAAAATCAGAGGACTATTATCAAATGAAAATAAAACTCTACGAACCTATATAAATTCTGACTCTTACATGTGCAGCATGAAAAATTAAATAAACCTACTACAGCCACAAGTTCATGGCAGTCAAATTTGGCTATGTGAAAATGTAAAGTAACTGAACTGCCATTTTCTTTGGCAGGGTGGGATAAGCTTTAATATAAATACCAGTAAACAGTCTTTCTAATTAATGACATGTATAGCCACCGGCTATTTTCAAAGTAAAGTCTATTTTCACTGAGTTTCCTACATCCCAACCCCATAATCACCAAAGTAACTGAAAATAATTGAGGAAAGATAATAATGGTAAAATATTCATATACATCAACATACCTCTGAACAGCAGTATGATGCATGCAATATGCAGTATATACTCTTCTAACACCTAGCTCTGATTTCCACTGGCAGCTATTATATTCAAATACATATAATATGCATACTATATTCAAATGCATACTGAAGTAGTTCATTTGAATATGTGTTGAGGCGAATACTAAGATAAAAATAAAACAAACAATTATATACCTCAAACAGGTTTCAATCTAATAAATTTCATTTAGAGTTCCTGGGCCTGATTTTTGTAGTTTTCACAAAAGATCGACTAGTCTTCCCCAGAATATAAATGACACATTAGAAATATCGGACATTTTTAGAAACAAATTCAATATATTTACTTTGATATTGGCCAGGTGACTGAAACATTGAAAATATCAAATTAAATTAATTAATAAATTTGAAGTTTGGTGGTAAACAGAATGGAAATCCATTATATAGATGGGTAGGGATAAGTAAACATTAATTAATCTGTACCTTAGACTTTCCCAATATAAGAAGCAGTTGTAATATATATTTTACAGAAAAATCTTGACCATCACATGGATATCTATTCCATCCATTAAAACTAGTTTTACATTATTATGCATTTTATTATATGTATGTTTTTTTTTCCTTAGAAATTGCTTCCATAACATAGATAAGTTTTAGGTTAGATATTCATTCTTTATTCTTACAAACATCTTTAGAATCCTTCTTTCTCTTTTTTCATTTTTTTTTTTTAATGACAGTTCCTTCCCTTACAGCTTTAGGTAATACTTCATTAATACCTAATGCATGCTGTTCTTTACATAGGTCAATTGGCATGCATGTAATATTTAACACATATAATCATTCACATACATGTAAATCACAGAGAGATGCATTTTATCATTTTTGAGGTCTTAAAAGGCAGACACATTATTATTACCCTTATTTTTTTTTCTTTTGTAATTTTAATTAGTCATATATGACAACAGAATGCATTACAATTCATATTACATATATACAGCACAATTTGTCATATCAATGGTTGTACACAATGTAGAGTCACATCATTTGTGTTTTCATACATGTGCTTAGGGTAATGATGACCATTTCATTCCACTGACTTTCCTACCCCCATGCTTCCTCCTTTCCCTTCCCTCTCCTTTTCCCTTTTGCCCTATCTAGAGTTCATCCTCCCATCCCCTTGCCCCACAGCATATTATGAATCAGCCTCTTTATATCAGAGAAAACATTCGGCATTTGGATTTTTGGATTGGCTAACTTCACTTAGCATTATATTCTCCAACTCCATCCATTTACCTGCAAATGCCATTATTTTATTCTCTTTTATTGTTGTACATATTTCATTGTGTATATTTATCACATTTTCTTTATCCATTCATTTACTGAAGGGCATCTAGTTTGGTTCCACAGTTTAGTTATTGTGAATTGTGCTGCTATAAACATTGATGTGGCTGTGTCCCTGTAGTATGTTGTTTTTAATTCCTTTGGGTATAGACTGAGGAGTGGGATAGCTGGGTCATAAGGTGTTTCCATTCCCAGTTTTCCAAGGAATCTCCATACTGCTTTCCAGAATGGCTGCACCAATTTGCAGTCCCACCAGCAATGTATGAGTATGCTTTTTTCCCCACATCCTTGCCAACACTTATTGTTGTTTGTATTCTTAATAGCTGCCATTCTGACTGGAGTGAAATGAAATGAAATCTTAGAGTAGTTTTTATTTGCATTTCTCTAATTACTAGAGATGTCCAATAGTTTTTCATATATTTGTTGATTGATTGTATATCTTCTTCTGAAAAGTGTCTGTTCAGTTCCTTGGCCCAGTTATTGATTGGATTATTTATTTATTTATATTTTGGTGTTAAGATTTTTGAGTTCTTTATATATTCTAGAGATTAGTGCTCTATCTGACGTGCATGTGGTAAAAGTTTGTTCCCAATGAGTAGGCTCTCTATTCACCTCACTGATTGTTTCTTTTGCTGAGAAGAAGCATTTTAGTTTCAATCTATCCCATTTATAGATTCTTGATATTATCATCCTTATTTTAAGGATGGGAAAACTGAGGAAGAGGTAGTTTGAACATCTGGCCCAAACATACCAAAATAGTAAATGCTGAAAGAGGGCTTTGACTTCAGGCATGACGGCTCCTGAGTCCATGTTCTTAGTCATTGTATTCTACTGCTTCTTTCTGACTCTTATGATTGCATATTTTTTGCAATATTATCCTTTATATATTTCCTCTCCTATGGGAGTTCATAGCAAAAACTTCATAGCAAAAACTACCATCTTTTCTGTCATTGTATCTTCAGAGCCAATTATGCTATCTTGTATCTTGTAGATATGCAAAAATATTATTTGAATAAATGAATTCATAATCTGGACTTGAAAGAAATTCATTGCCAAAAGAATGAGATTCTTAAATTCTCCATAAAAAATGAAATTTATTAACATGATAATACTATCAAGATAAAATATCAATCCTGGAAACTTCAAAATTTCTATCATATACAATGGGGATTAACAACTGATGATTAATTTATATAAATGTAATTAAGTATGACAGAAGAAAAAAGCATATTTGTCAGTTAAGCCCTATTTTCTATACTTTCAAAAAATTTTGTGATATTTTTGGGTAACATTTTCAGTCTGGCACCAGCTCTAATTTCTTTTTTCTTAAATTCACCATCAGTATAAACTCTGTTCAAGAAAATACACTTTATTTCCAACTACCACAAGACAGATTGCTATTTCCTCCTCTACCATTGTTATTTTCTCAGCAGGTTATGGCTGGCATTTTGTTGTTCTCATGTGTGATGTAGGTGGTCTGCTTCCCAAACCAGTTGATCTCACTCATTCAGTCATAGGTTATCTGCTTGGTTTTTCATCATCATTCATGTACTGCATACGTCCTCTTCAATTAATTATATGTCTTCTCTACACTCAATTCTTCATTATGGGGATTCTTTAGGGGAAAAAAAAGCAGCAGAAGCTGAACTAGAGAGGATAGCATGAGTGTGTTGTCATGTGACATCAGGTTCTGGTTCGTATTATATGGCCATCAAGTGTCAGTAACCACAGTTTCCTTTATCATCTTCCAGTACATGACACTGTTTATTTTTCAGGAAATAAATCATTCTGTAAGTATGTTTTCCACACAAAATATGTTGGATGACTACTTCATTTTCTCTACTTTCTCCTTTCTGTTTCTGCTGACTGAATTAAAGAGAAAGTATTCAATTGAATCAATGCACTTTCACCTACACTAAAACTTCTGATGGTCTCCAAATACATAATATTGCATGAGTCTGTCAATGATAGATGGGGAAGGCTTGAACTGAGGCAACATCACCAAAATTACAGTCAAATCTGCAATGGGTCTTGGGGTGCACATTGAGTATTTGGTTGAGAAGAACTTTTTAGTGAGTCCATAATTTACAAAACTTATATGGATTCCTAGACAGTGGGGTTATATAATAAATCCTATGCAATGGCTTCTTTTTGCATTAGCTTTTTAGTTATAAAAATAAGGATGCTCTTTGTAAGCCATTTAGAAAACATGGAGAAGTATAAAAGATAAAATTAAAAAGGTCCACAGTTCTACTATCCCTGAATAATATGTTAATATATATTTTTCAAATAATTGTGTGCACATATACAAATGATTAAGGCCTGCATAATGTTTGTTATCTATTTTCTTCACTTAATATTATGAATAATTTCCCAAAGCATTAAATATTCTAAAGTGTAATTAATTTTTTTCTTTTATTCTAAGTTGTTATATATGACAGCAGAATGCATTACAATTCAAATTACACATAGAGAGCACATTTTTACATATCTCTGGTTGTATACAAAGTATATTCACACCATTTGTGTCTTCACATGTGCACTTAGGGTAAATCAACAAATACATGAAAAATTGTTCAACATCTCTGGCAATTAGAGAAATGCAAATCAAAACTACTCTAATATTTCATTTCACTCCAGTCAGAATAGCAGCTATTAGGAACACAAACAGCAATAAATGATAGAGAGGATGTGGGGTAAAAGGCACACTCATACATTGCTGTTGGGACTGCAAATTGGTGCAGCCATTCTGGAAAGCAGTATGGAGATTCCTTGGAAAACTGGGAATGGAAACACCTTATGACCCAGCTATCCCACTCCTTGGTCTTTACCCAAGGGACTTAAAAACAGTATACTACAGGGACACAGCCACATCAATGTTTGTAGCAGCACAATTCACAATAACTAAACTGTGGAACCAAACTAGATGCCCTTCAGTAGAAGGATGGATAAAGAAAATGTGGCATATATACACAATGGAATATTACTCAGCAATAAAAGAGAATAAAATAATGGCATTTGCAGGTAAATGGATGGAGTTGGAGAATATAATGCTAAGTGAAGTTAGCCTGTCCCAAAAATCCAAATGCCGAATGTTTTCTCTGATATAAAGAGGCTGATTCACAGTGGGGTTGGGAGGAGGAGCATAAGAGGATTAGAGGAACAATGAAATATAATTAAGAAGCTGCATAGTATTCATCATATAGGTTGCCTATACACTAAAATAACTAAACTCCATATTTGTGTTTATTTGGTCAATGTGACCAATTCTCAATTTTTGAACACGATTTTTAATTAACCACCATAATTTGCATATTAAATGCATCCGATGTCCCATCCCTATGTCCTAGGCCTCACCATTAATTTCAGCAACGACCATAGCAGTGTCATTTTAGTTTCAACTGATTGTAAGCAATTAGCAGCTCTCCTCCTACTATGCGTCCAAGAATGCCTAGACATTGGCACTAATCTGTGCAAATTGTAAGGGGAGTTCAGTGAAGGTGGAGAACAGAGGTAATGCCTGCTAAGTACCCCTCCAACAAGGAGCTCTGAGCCCTCATGGTGAATACAGTTTTCAGTTGATCCTCAAAAGAAAAACTCTGAAAATCAATCTATAGTCTCTCAAGGTGATCTCAAGTGGGGTCAAGGCTCAGTTGCCTTATGCAGTGATCTTGATGACAAATGTTTACTATAGTTCTTTCTCTTCCTCTCAGTTGCTCCTGTCCTTGATATCTGCACCTTGGAATTGCCACAAAAACACAAATCCTTTACTCAGTCTTTGCCTGAGTGGATGGGGAGAACCAGGTAATTTAGCTAGTGTCCTTTTGTAATTCTTTGTGCTTATTAATAATTACTTCCACTAGACAGATTGCTAGTTATAATTGCTGAGTTGAGATGACAAAAATGATTATCTCACAGGTATACAAAGGCATTAGGTAAAATTAAACATTCCTTCATGGTAAAAACATTGAATGAATTAGGTACAGAAAGAACACAACTCAGGAATGAAGGTGGGCCCTGGGCAGTCCCGGGATCTTACATCAGAGTGCCTCCAGGCCCAGGCTCCATCCAGTCCCACAGACCTCCGCCCCAGAGCAGGAGACAGCAAGTACAGACCTGCCAACTGTGCCTGAGCCCAGGCCAGCCCAGGGTAGTCCCGCGGACCTTCACTTGAGCATGGCTAGCCCCAGGTCAGTCCTGCTGCCACCCATTGGTGTGCGACCAGCCTCCAGCCAGCCCTGCCAACCTCCATCCCAGAGCAGGAGACAGCAAGGACAGACCCACCAACTCGGCTTAGAGTGCAGGTGGGCCTGGGGCAGTCCCAGAAACCTACATCAGAGTGCCTCCAGGCACAGGCTCCATCCAGTACCTCCAACCTCCGCCCCAGAGCAGGAGACAGCAAGGACAGACCTGCCAACTCTGCTTAGAGTACCCCAAACAATGGAGCATCCATGTTCATCAAACAAACTCTCCTGAAGTTTAAAAGTTAAATTGACCACAACACAATAATTCTGGGTGACTTTAACACACCCCTTTCACCACTGGATAGATCTTCCAAACAAAAGCTGAACAAAGAAACTATAGAACTCAAAAATACAATAAACAACTTAGACTTAACTGACTTATACAGAATATTTCATCCTTCAACAAGTGAATACACTTTCTTCTCAGCAGCACATGGAACCTTCTCTAAAATAGACCATATACTAGGCCACAAAACAACTCTGAGCAAATACAAAAAAGTTGAGATTCTACCCTGCATTCTATCCGACCATAATGGAATGGAATTAGAAATCAATGATAAAATAAGAAATAAAAGCTACTCCAACACCTGGAGACTAAATAATATGCTACTGAATGAACAATGGGTTGCAGATGACATCAAAGAGGAGATTAAAATATTCTTAGAGGTGAATGAGAACACAGACACAACATATCGAAATCTCTGGGACACTATGAAGGCAGTTCTAAGAGGAAAGTTCATTGCATTGAGTTCATTCCTCAAAAGAAGAAAAAGTCAACAAATAAATGACTTAAAATTACATCTCAAAGCTCTAGAAAAAGAAAAACAATCCAACACCAAAAGTGGTAGAAGACAGGAAATCATTAAAATCAGAGCTGAAATTAATGAAATTGAAACCAAAGAAACAATTGAAAAAATTGACAAAACAAAAAGTTGGTTCTTTGAATAAATAAGTAAAATTGACAGACCCTTGTCCAGGCTAACAAAGAGAAGGAGAGAGATAATTCAAATTACTAATATATGTGATGAAAAAGGAAATATCACAACAAACACTACGGAAATACAGGAAATAATTCGAAATTATTTTGAAAACCTGTACTCCAACAAAATACAAAACACCGAAGGCATTGACAAATTTCTAGAGTAGTATGATGTGCCCAAACTTAAGCAGGAGGATATACATAATTTGAACAGACCAATTTCAAGCGACGAAATAGAAGATGCCATCAGAAGTCTACCAACCAAGAAAAGCCCAGGACCAGATGGATACACAGCTGAGTTCTACAAGACCTTCAAAGAAGAACTGATACCAATACTCTTCAATTTATTTCAGGAAATAGAAAAAAAGGGAGTACTTCCAAACTCATTCTATGAGGCCAACATCACCCTGATCCCCAAACCAGGCAAAGACACATCCAAAAAAGAAAACTTAAGACCCATATCTTTAAAGAAAATAGATGCAAAAATTCTCAATAAAATTCTAGCAAAACGAATACAGAAACATATCAAAAATATAATACACCACGATCAAGTGGGGTTCATTCCAGGGATACAAGGATGGTTCAACATACGGAAAACAATAAATCTAACTTACCACATCAATAGACTCAAAGATAAGAACCATATGATTATCTCAATAGATACAGAAAAAGCATTTGACAAAATACAGCACCCCTTCATGCTCAAAACACTAGAAAAACTAGGGATAACTGGAACATATCTCAACATCGTAAAAGCTATATATGCTAATCCCCAGGCCAACATTATTCTAAATGGAGAAAAAATGAAAGCATTCCCTTTAAAAACTGGAACAAGAATGGGATGCCCTCTTTCACCAATTCCATTCAACATAGTAATTGAAATGCTGGCCAGAGCAATAAGACAGACGAAAGAAATTAAAGGGATACAGATAGGTAAAGTAGAACTCAAATTACCATTATTTGCTGATGATATGATTTTATACCTAGAAGACCCAAAAAATTCTACCAGAAAACTTCTAGATCTCATAAATGAATTCAGCAAAGTAGCAGGATACAAAATCAACACCCATAAATATAAGGCATTTCTATATATCAGTGACAAATCCTCTGAAAGGGAAATGAGGAAAACTACCACGTTTACAATAGCATCAAAAAAAAAAAAAAAAAAAAAAAACTTGGGAATCAACTTAATCAAAGATGTGAAAGACCTCTATAATGAAAACTACAGAACACTAAAGAAAGAAATTATGGAATACCTTAGAAGATGGAAAGATCAACCCTGTTCTTGGATAGGCAGAACTAATATTGTCAAAATGACCATATTACCAAAAGCACTATACAGATTTAGCGCAATGCCAATCAAAATCCCAATGACATTCCTCATAGAAATAGAAAAAGCAGTCATGAAATTCATCTGGAAAAATAAGAGACCCAGAATAGCTAAAGGCAATCCTTAGTAAGAGGAGTGAAGCAGGTGGCATCACTATACCAGACCTTAAATTATACTACAGAGCAATAGTAACAAAAACAGCATGGTACTGGCACCAAAATAGGCCGGTAGACCAATGGTACAGAATAGAAGACACAGAGACTAACACACATAATTTCAGTTATCTTATATTAGACAAAGGTGCCAAAAATGTACATTGGAGAAAAGATAGCCTCTTCAACAAATGGTGCTGGGAAAACTGGAAATCCATATGCAATAAAATGAAATTAAACCTCTATCTCTCACCATGCACAAAATTCAACTCAAAGTGGATCAAGGATCTAGGAATTAGACCAGAGACACTACACCTAATAGAAGAAAAAGTAAGCTCTAATCTCTAACATGTTGGATTAGGCCCCAAGTTCCTTAATAAGAATCCTGTAGCACAAGAATTAATACCAAGAATCAATAAATGGGATAGACTCAAATTACAAAGCTTCTTCTCAGCAAAAGAAACAATCAGTGAGGTGAACAGAGAGCCTACTAATTGGGAACAAATTTTTACCACATACACGTCGTCAGAGCACTAATCTCTAGAATATATAAAGAATTCAAAAATCTTAACACTAAAAAAACAAATAACCCAATCAATAAGTGGGCCAAGGAACTGAACAGACACTTCTCAGAAGAAGATATACAATCAATCAACAAATACATGAAAAAATGCTCAACCTCTCTGGCAATTAGAGAAATGCAAATCAAAACCACTCTAAGATTTCATCTCACACCAGTCAGAATGGCAGCTGTTAAGAACACAAACAACAATAAATGTTGGAGAGGATGTGGAGAAAAAGGCACACTCATACATTGATGGTGGGACTGCAAAATGGTGCAGCCAACATGGAAAGCTGTATGGAGATATCTTTGAAAACTTGGAATGGAACCACCTTATGACCCAGCTATCCCACTCCTTGGTCTTTACCCAAAAGACCTGAAAACAGCATACTACAGGGACACAGCCACATCAAAGTTTATAGCAGCACAATTCACAATAGCTAAACTCTGGAACCAACCTAGATGCCCTTCAGTAGATGAATGGATAAAGAAAATGTTGTATATACACACAATGGAATATTACTCAGCAATAAGAGAGAATAAAATCATGGCATTTACAGGAAAATGGATAGAGTTAGAGAATATAATGCTAAGTGAAGTTAGTCAATCCCAAAAAGCCAAATGCCAAATGTTTTCTCTGATATAAGGAGGAACACTAGAATGGGGAGGGAGGGGAAGGGAGGGGGCAAAAGGGTGAAGGGAAAAAAAAAAGATGGTAAAACGAGATGGATATCATTACCCTAAGTGCACGTATGAAGTCATGAATGGTGTGAATATACCTTGCATACAACCAGAGATTTGTAAAAAAGTGCTCTATATGTGTAATATGAAATGTAATGCATTCTGCTGTCATTTATAACATCTTAGAATAAAAAAATTCCACTTTGATTAAATTAATATTGTCATTTCTTCTCTCAGTTTTGCTCTTGCTTGTTTAATATCTCTTTTTATCCTTTATTCCTTCAATTTTAAATACATTTTAAATGCACCTCTAAAAAAATAAATAGTATGTGTTAAACCAAAAAAAAAAAAAAAAAAAAAAAAAAAAAGAACATACCTCAACATAATGTAGATATCCATAATTAGCTACTAGCTAAAGTTATACTGGGGGAAAACTGGGAATGGGGGAAAGCAAACAGTTTTCTTTCTAAGATTTAGAATAAGACAAGGATGTCCACATTTTCTACTTTTTTTTCAACATAGTACTGGAAGTCCTAGCCAGAGCAATTAGAGAAGAGGAAGAACTAGAGGGCATCCAAATTTAAAAAGAGGAAGATATCACTGTTGGCAGATGACACAATCTTACATATTAAAAAATCCCAAAGGTTCCACCCAAACACTACTACAGTTAATATCCTAATTCAGAAAGTTGCAGGATACAAAACCAAAATCTAAAACTCAGTAGCATTGCTATATGACAATACATAATTATCTGAGATAAATATCAAGAAAGCAATCCCATGCACAAATGTTATAAAAAACGAATAAAAATACTCAGGAATAAATGTAACCAAAGAGGTAGAAGATCCTGCGAATGAAAACTTCAGGACATTGAGAAAGAAATTGAAGAGAGACACACACACACACACACACACACACACACACACACACACACACAAAATGAAAAAATATCTCAGGTTTGTGGAACAGAAGAATCAATACTGATAGAATGTTCACACTATTCCAAGGCAATCTACATATTCATAGCAAAATACCATATGCATTCTTCAGAGAACTAGAAATAAAATCCTAAGATTTATATAAAACCACAAAATTCTTGAGCAAAAAGGAAAAGGAAGAAGAATTATACTACCTGTTTTTAAAATGAACTGTAAAACTAGAGTAATCAAAAGAGCCTAGTGCAGTGGAGCAGAATAGAGAGTCTGCCCATGCAGTTACAGCTGATTGATTTTTACTAAGATGTTAAGAACATGCATTGAAAGACAGTATTTTAAATGAATGGTCCAAGAAACCTGGATATCCATATATTGAAGAATGAAAATTTTTCTACATTTGCTTTTGTTTCCTGTGCTTTTAGAGTCTTGTCGGAAAAAATAAAAAAATAAAAAAATCTTGGCCATTCCAATGTCTTAAAACATTTCCCTTGTTTCCTTCTAGCAGTTTCGAGTTTTGTTATTTTATTTAAGTCTCTCATCCATTTTAAACCTAATTTAAATAAAATAAAAGTAAAAGAATTTTATTATCTTTGGGGTAATCTTTAATCTTAGAAATACCATTGAAGGAAGATATATTTGTTAGCCAAACTCCATAAAATAACAGTTTATTTCTATGAAATATCTTTCTCAAGCAAGAATTTCATTGACCTTTTGGGCTTAAATATAACTAAATTCCTCAGAAAGAGTGAAATGCTGTAGAACAACTGTCAATATTACATTTCCACTCTTTGAAAAATCAGTAGGATTCACTGTTATTTCGAGACATCTCTTGGTATAGTTGTCCATTTACTAATTTATAATCATTTACAATTTGGTTTAACAGTATAACCTCCCTATGAAATCTATTCAAGAGAAAGATAGTTATTTGAATATCTATATAAGTGCCATGCTTTCTTTACCTATAGGGGCTTAACCTAATCTTCCTCCTGAGAGTTCAGATGCAACACCATAATTTTTAATCCACCTGCTCTAGCTCACATTCAGTGGTCCTATGATTACATCATGACTCCAAAGTGCTAAGCTGTTTCTTAAAGTCTGGTTCAGAAAGCCATATGGCAGCTGCTACTGGATCTCAAGGTTAATAGGAGCCTTTCTCTAAGAAAACTAAACTTGGAGGAGAATTCATCTGTATGTACTATCTTAGGCTTTCTTGAGCCTGATTTCAATTTTTACCCTTATTGTTTCCAACTTCATATTTTATAGAAATTATATGCAACTTTAAGTAAACTGTAAAAGGTAAATTATTTCATTGCAGTTAACTTGAAGATAAATGTCTCTCACTCTGACAAGAGCCACTTAGTGAAGGAAAAGTTTATTTTTATTCAAAATTTCATAGGTTCATTCCATTGTCAGATGACTCCATTGCCCTTGGCCCAAGATAAAGCAGGACATCATGGTGGACGAGCATGGTGGAGGAAATCTACTTCATTCATGGTGTCCAGGAAGCAGAGGGAGAGTGGTACGAGCCATGCTCCCAATGACCCACTTCCTTCAGCTGTGCCACAGCTGCCTACAGTTACCACAAAATTAGTCCATTCAAATCATTAATGCATTAAATGGATTAATTTACTGATTAGATTACATCATCCCTAATCATTTCACCTCTGAACTTTCCAGCACTACACAGGAGCTTTTGGGGGACATCTTTTATCCAAACCATAACAGAATTTTTCCCATAATAAACATAGTGGCAATCTATGCTATGACTGGTGGCATTTCTATTTGACAGAAGTTATCAATCTAGTGTTTTTCTAACTGGAAATATTCCACTTTAAATCCAACTTGCATTCTCTTATGGTCCATTTAACCCCATAAAATGCTACCCACCCTGCAACACCTCATCCTAGCAGTTTGCCTGGAGGACCATGTATAAAGAACCAGAGACTTCTGTGCTTCAGAGACTGATCTTGAATGAAAATATCCACAATGTAGCTTGTGTTTTTTTTTTTTTTTTCTCTAACACTTTCCTTTCACACTCTATGCTTAAAATATACTAAACAGCTGTGGAATGCCCTTGCAGTCAGCAAAGTCAGACTCAAGATTACTTACAAATACAAATAAGTATTACTCCTAAATCAGTTCCCTTTATTCCTTAGCATAATGGCCTACTCTACCTGTGTTAGTCAGCTTTCTGTCACTATAACATATGCCCCAAAATAGTCAGTTTTCAAAAAGAAGAGGTTAATTCTGGCCCCACAGTTTTAGAGTTTCAGTCCATTGTTGGTCCTATTGCTTTTGACCTGTGGCAAAATAACTGTTATGGTGCAAGTACATGACAGAGCAAAACCACTTATCTCATGTCTGGAAAGCAAAAGAGAGAGGGAAAGAGACTAGGGTCCTTCATTTCCATTCAAGGACATGCTTACAAAGACCTTCCACTAGGACTCACTACTTAGTTTCCAACACCTCCCAGTAGCGTCAAGCTGGGAAACCAAGCTTTTAATACATGGATCTTTGGAAGAAATTTCAGATCAAAACTATAGCACTACCAAATAATGTTTGTATGTTATTTGTACTCATAATTTCTATCATAGAAATGTAGGAAAAGGGAGAGAAAAGTCTTATATAAACTATCTCTCATTTCCAAACTGGAATCTCCTCCTTAACTAGGATCACACATTATGTATGTCTGTGTTCCCTGAACTCATATATCACACTATTAAAAATATTAGTAAAAGAAATAAAAAGAGCTAATGAAGCACCATTTGAGGGATTTCTAAGATTTTATATGGAGATCATTTTCTTATCATTTTAGGCATCCATAATCTTCCTGGTGAATCTATTAAATAAGTTTACCCAGCCATTTAACTCCTCCCTGTATTCTCACCAAATTTTTTATCATTTATTTTTGCTTTAAAACAATTAATTTTTTAAAATTATTTTTATTCGTTTGATTTATTCCCTTTCTTTAATGTTTTATTTTCTTGGAAGTGTTTCTGCAATCATAGTACACAAACAAAGCATCATTTCCAGCTGTTGTCACTTTGTGTTTTTCACCTCCATATACCCAGATTTGGGCCTGGCATTCTGCCTAAAATAGGGTTGATTTTTGAAGACATTTTGCTAGGTAAAATAAGGGAAAAGTCAAATACTATCCATTCAAATTAAATAAGATATATGGAATGGGCACTTTTGTTCATAGAAAATATAGAGTGGTGGTTATCAAAAACTGGGGAAGAGAGAGATTGGGAGTGTTTAGAGCTTATTGGGTTTTCACGTGGGGTGATTAAAAAGTTCTGGTTGGAAGTTATGGATATGCAATGATGTGAATGCCCTTAATGTCATTCATTATACTTAAAAGATAAAGTATATAATGGATAAAAGAGAGAATTGGCTAAAAGGGCAGTACCATGCATGGCAGCATATGCCTTGAATCCCAGTGACTCAGGAGTCTGAGGCAGGAGCATTTCAAGTTCAAGGCCAGCCTGGATGACTTATAGGGAGAGTATTTTATGATTTAAAAAGGGATGAGGATGAAATTCAATGTAAGTGTGTCCCATGTTTAAATTTCCAGTCTCTCTCTCTCTCTCTCTCTCTCTCTCTCACACACACACACACACACACACAACAAATATGCTTAAAGTTCAAATTTTTAAATTTGTATTTGGTATAATGAGAAATGATCACAGGGTGTTGGTCATGCTCTGCAAGCACTGTATCACTGATTTATGTTCACTTTTATTTTTGAAATAATATCTTGCTTAAATTATGAGGATGACCTTGAACTTGTATTCCTTGTACTCATGACTACAGGAATGTACCACCTTGCCTAGATCTGAATTGTGTACTTAATACTTTGCCATATAAATTATATATAATTTTTTTAATTATATGGAAATTTTAAAAGGAAAAATCATGGTTCTGTGTTGGTGGGTACTGTGTGGTATTTCATCCTGTGTGGTATTCCATCCAATGCTTACATTATAATTCATTCTGTCATTTTCCAATATAGATATTAATGTTCTTTTAAAATTTTAATTTTTAAAAATTATTTTTGTTAGTTTTATTTACTCTCTTTAATGTTTTTATTTTCTTGGAAGTGTGCACTATGAAAGGTGATATACATTTGTGTTTAATGACTATCATTTAATACATTTTAAACATTACTTTAAATATTAATTATCATATTCCTTTGTGAGGAAATAGTCATAAAACTATGCAAAATGCTCTGAGATGACTTTTGAATGATGAACTTAATCAGGAGCATCTGGTGATCCCATCTCAGGGCCAGAGTTAAAATGCTATTAAAATACTTGAAAACTAGTTAAACAGCACTTGGAACTGGAGGACTGACTTAGGAAACAGAAAGCATTCCATAAATATTTGAGAAATCACTGCCTTCACAAATCCAGTAGAAAGGTGAGGTAATGGGATTGTTTGGGAAGAAAAACTAAGTGAAACTTAATATGGTAAGAACATATGAAAGAACTATGTTACAAATCTAATATAAATAATATAAGTCACTAAACCAGGAAAAGAAGGTTAATAAAGTTTTCTCTAGTCATTCAAAGCAATTTTAAATAAAGATGGACACTTGGTGATGGGCCTATACCAAAATGGAGATACTGATGACAGAGCAGCTGTGAATCAGTGGGAGCTCATGGCATGGTGTTCCATGATAAAGAGAACATTTCCCAGGGTGGGCATCTGATTTTATTCCTGCTCACAGGAAAAATTAGATAGGCTTTGAATGGTAGAAAGAAACCTTAAGGAAACAATCACAAGTGATGAAATTGAATTCCCTTCCCTCAGGGAAGGGAATAGAAATGTCAGCAAGATTTAGAAAATTAACTTTAGGAAGCTAATTGTGTCAAGTTAGAAAACTAGCACAATGAATTCTTGGGTTTCTCTTAGAAAGTAAAGTTAAAGGAGGTTGACTATGAGAAAGAACAAAGTCCTGCTCACTCAAAACCAAATCACAGCAGGATATTTGAAAGTCAAGAAGGAAAACAAGAAACCAGAATGACTAAACTCGGAACTTCAGATGAAGTTGAAGGGCAAATGAGATGGTCACATAGTTAAGTTTAGGAAGAACGTGACAAAAAGGACTATTTAGAATAAATTAAATACCCAGTAATCAGCAATAAAATATTTAAAGAGAATTCTGTTTTAGATTCATGTAAAGACACAATTAAGATGATATATATATATGTTCTTCATTTATCCATCCCACAGATATTTATTAAGAGCCTGCACTGTGTAAAGCATCACATTAGGAACTGGACATTCACCCAACAAACAATATCTCTCCCTTGTGATCTTACATTCTTAAAATATACATATATCATAAAAAGGTCACTCAAATGTCTTCCAACTGTCTCCTGACGTTTTTGTATTCAGATCAATTCTCTACACTTTTTACATGTGTATTTTTGGTTATTACAATCCATGCCAATCCAAAATGAAACATAACCTTTGGACAAAATCCTTTGTGAAATCTAGTTACTCAGGAAAAACTAATGCATTTTAGAATAAGATGCAAAAAAAGGTTGAAATGCAAACATTTCTTAGCTTTTGTCATTATTCACTTACCTTGATTATTGAGACATAATGGACACTAATTTACCTTTAAAATATCTGCTCCTTTCTTCCCAAGAGTATTCTGATTTTTTTTTTTTTTCAAGTAATCACTACCCTAAAACAAATACACACACAGCTATGAGGTAAATCCTCCCTCCCCCTCCAGTGACTGCCTCAGGAATGTACACACCACCCAATTTTGGTTTATGAGGTAATTTTTAGTAGATGCTCCAAGTTTTTTTAATTGTTGTTGTTCTAATTAGTTATATATGACAGTAGAATGCACTTTCCAATTTTTTTAAATATTTAAGTGAAACTATAGATGATAACACACTTGTAATCATCCAAAAGGGAAATAAATACACAAAAGGGAAAATCCTACTTTTAAACTTGTCCCTGAAAACACAGCAAGTCTATTTTTTTAAAGCCTTATTCTAAGGGTTTTTGGGGTTTCTTTCTTCTCATCTATCATTTAGTTGCTTAGTTGCATTTTAAAAATCGTAACTAATATGAGAAGGTCATGATTGCTCAGTGGAACAGTTTTCTAGGTAATTTAAAATTGATCGATGTTCTATTTAAAAGGCTCTTCTTAACTGATTTACTCATACTTCCCAAATATTTCTTAGGACTCCAATGACTCAGACCTGGGCCAGGTCTCAAGTTTCAGACTTTTACCATCAATTGCTTCTCTGAAAGTCAAATACATGTCTTACTCATGCAGCAAAACTTAAAATATCTCCAAGTGAGTCTATTATCTTCCTTTCCCCAGTCTACCATACTACCTTGGTTTCCTACTATGGTTTATAAAGCACTTTCATCCTGTAGGTTAACTAGTAAGAAACTATCACCATCCTCTAGATTAACCAATCAGGAATCACTGCCTCAGCATCCTTTCTCATTTATGCCTGAAATAGATTGGCTACTATGACCTATGGTTTCTAAATTTAAATTATTTTTCCAATGAATCCACTCATTTCCCGTTCTGTAACTTTTTGCTTTTTGTTCAGGAACTTATACATTTCTCTGGATTTTACAATAGTGATCTAATTGGCTTCTTCACCTCTTCTATCTTCCTCATGCTACAATCAAATTATATTTTTATTAGGACTGATGAGTGTTTGTTGGTACCAGAAACTTGGCAGAACATGAAGGATATCCATGATCTGACATTTTTTATACATTTTCCAGTCTTGACCCTTGTTATAGTGTCTCTTATGCCCCTATGCTATAATTAGTCCAGGACATTCAACATTGCCAGAACATACTTTTTCTCTTTTCCTTTTTCACAATGTGGGACATCTTTCCTTAGTTATCTACCTGTTGAAATACCATACATTTCTACATACCAGGCCAAATTTCATCTCACTTAGACATTTTTCTGATTTCCAAGGAGGGTCATTCTTCTCCTTGGCATTGTTATCAGGATTGTTTTGGGTTCAATCAGACATTTATCTGTCTTTTGTGGCACTGAAATTAAATACATACTGAACATGAATAATCAATATATGGTTATTCAGTGAACATCCCAGCTCACTCTTAGAAATTCCTATTTGATCTTTATAAGCATGAAAATAATGCTTGCTCCATATGTGATATTACAGTAGTAATTTTATTTTTATTTATTTATTTTTGGTACTGGGAATTGAACCCAGGGGAACTAAACCACTGAGTGACATCCCCAGCCCTTTTTATATTTTATTGAGAGACAGGATCTTGCTAAGTTGCTTAGGGCCTCACTAAGTTGCTGAAGAAGCTGGCTTTGAACTCAAGATCCTCCTGCATCAGCCTCCTGAGCCACTGGGATTACAGGTGTGCACCACTGCACCCATTTTATAGTAGTAATTTAATCCCACTTTGCATTGTGTTAAGACCAACAAGGCAGGCAAGGAAAAAATAATTAAGGAGTATAAAACACCAGGAAGGGACAATTTCAAAGATCAAGCGTAATTTAATCTTATGATTACAACAGATGGAATAGGACCCAAATTGGACTCTTCCATTCAGCTCCAAAGTTCAACTGTACTATTAGGAAAACATTCCACAAAATCAGCACTTTCCATTCCACTGCCATAGCACAGGACTGGTGGTAAGAATTTGGTAGTCTTATTTCAGTTTACCTCTTTCTCTTTCTAAAGCCAAGATCCCCAGTTCAATCCTTGTGACCTTCCGAATGATTGGCATGGCTTAAAAAAAGATATAGAAAGGCCTGATACAAGAAAATTAAAATTAATGTTTATGATATCAGCTGTTATCTGCTATTGTATATGACTTACATTGTTACTTGTTTGTGTACTTATCATGGTCCCTCCTCTCCTTCAACAAACATGTTCAAACATTTTTGAACAGAACAATGTTAGCAATTGTCTACAGAATCCTTAGCACCTAGGACAGGGCTTGTGTCATTGTGAATCCCACAAGTAAATATCAATGAATTACAATATCCGAATCCAAGTATGATTTAGAAGGAATATTTTTTACTGGTATCTTCTAAATACTATTTGCATATTACTAACCCAAACACACATTTCCCTCATATTGTCTCCCTCATAGTTAGATGTGTTTATATGTCAACATTGTGGTCAATGGAAAGTCTCATGATTTTGTGAACAAAGCTTACACCAGGGGGAAGACCCCTCCTGTGTTAGCCAGCTTTGTATCAAAGTGACAAAAATATCTGAAAAGAATAATTTAGAGGAATAAAGGTTTATCTTGGTTTATTGCTTTGAGGGTTTAGTCCATGGTCAGCAGGATCCTAGGCAGAGACATTATGGCAGAAGGGCTTGGTGGAGGAGAGCTGTTTAGCTCATGTAAGCCAGGAAGCAGAGACCGAGAGATAGGGTACTGGGACGTTTGTACTCCCCAAGGTTATACCCACCAGTGACCTACTTCCTCTAGCTTACAGTTACCACCCAGTAGTCCAGACTATTAATTCATCAAGTGGATTACCACAATGATAAATTTACAGCCCTCAAGATCCAATCATTTCAGCTCTGAACCTTGCAGCATCGCCTGATACATGGGCTTCTGGGGGACAATCCAAACCTAAACCAAAGCACTCTCTATGATCACTTTTCCCTCCTGCTGGTTTGGAGTACACAAGGGCTGAAATTCTTAGCCTTTGGAGGTTTGTGGGTAGAATTCAGGGAGTTCATGAACTTGGATGTGAACAAATTACATTTTTATTTTAACTGCCTCTGAAATTTAGCATTTCTTTCACATATGAGGGCAGTTAACAAACCCCAGTATTTCTGTGGCAGATACCTCAAAATACAGTTTACTTTCATCTCTCGTTTCAAAATTATGACGATTACAACTATGCCGCTAGATCTAGTTATTTAATGCTATTATGAAAGCATATATTACCATACCATAAATTTATTTTATATAGATTTTGATAAATTTATGTCAGGTAATCATTTTCCTTTCTAACCGTAAATCTTTTTTTTATGTATTTGAAAAGATTATTTTTAAAAAGGTCTTTAGGCTTTATCAGAATGAAAGATGTGTCCATGGCACAAAAGCATTTGGAAAATGAAGAACCCTACACATGGATTGTTAGTCACAAGAAGAAAGGAGAATAGGGCGCCATATTACTAAAGTGTAAGAGCCATCAGTTGAAAAGTAGACTTAAACCACTAAGGGTATGAAAAATAAAAAATAAATTTCTATTAATTTTGATTTGTTATATATAGTTAACACAGATTATTCTACCAAAACTCACATTATACTACAATATTTTATTTAGTTTTCTATCCCTATGTAGTAAAACAGAATGAAGAAGAAAGAATTGGAAAATACCCAAGATGCTCCAATGGAATAAACAAAGAAAAATCAAAACACTCATATAAGTTTTCTAACTGTTTGAAGGCTAGCTGACTTTGGCCTGATTTATTACAATTCCATTGTATAATAAGATTACTTATAATTAATGACAGCTTCCATATTATTAGGCTTCTGAGAACTTCAGTCATTAATTCTCATTTACAGTTAGAACGATAGATTTTGTTTCTGTTACAAGAGGATAAGAATCATCTCTACTTCAGTTGTCATTTAAACAGCTCTACCATTTGATGACATGCATCCAAATTGCAGTTTTAGCACTTTTTGCTGATATTAAGCATGCAAATATATTGTCAAAGTTGTATATCCTTTCATATCCTTTGTTTATGCACAGCTAAGCCAGATGAAGCATTTTTAGTTCTCATTTTCTTTCAAATGTTTTAAGTTGGCCACAGTTCCCAAAAAAAAACAGATGTGATTCATTTTGAACAAGACTTAAACATTTAAATTTCACATGAGCTTAGAGGCCACTAAAGTCATGGAAGAAGCATTTCACGACTTATAAACACAATCCATTCTGGGCAAGTGACCAGTTGAGGTGATAAGGGCAAGAGAAATATCTGTGAGCACTTAGAATGAACCATGGTTGGCCAGACTGAAAACTAAATTCACAATTATTCACATTGTTATGCAATTGCTTATTTGGTTTAAAACAAAATACGATTTGCTATTTAGTCTCTCTTTCTCCAGCCTACTCTTTAAGGGTCATCCTATGTTTTTACACAAAGTCCAAAAATCAGTCACATTTCAGGCACTTATTTATTTTTTTCTTTTTGACTTTGTGTTTTGTTCTCTCATCATCCATCTGCCAGGACTGCTTTATCATACAAGATTCAGACTTTTCGGATTTAAAGGCTGTAAAATTCTTTAAAGCTGAATTCTGAATAATTTTAATATGCCACTATAAACAGGGTTTATTGTGTGGAGGTATGTGAAATTAAAACTAAACAGATGTGTATGTAGCTTTGTGTGTATGTACATTTTTAAGTGAACAATTTTATAACTAAGCAATTTATTTTTTAAAAAATTTATTATACTATAAAATTCTCCAAATTTTATATTTAGGGAAAAAATGACTTTAAGTCTCTAAACTATTGTATCACTGTCATCTTTCTTCAAAATTAATAGTGACAAAGTTTAGGTTTTTGATCAGGAATTGTTAAAAATTTCTTAGCTGCATTAAAATAAATTCAGAGTGTTCATTAGAAAGTTTGTATAAAAGAGGGTTGGGCAATCCCAGAAAACCAAAGGTCGATTAATTCCTTTGCTAGGATGATACTGAATTATAGTGGCAAGGGAGGGGAGATGAGAGGAATGAAGGAATCTTAAATAGAAAAAAGGGGGAGGGGAGGAAAAGGGGCAAGGGGATAGAAACAGTGTCAGAAGGAATTTGACATCAATATATTAAGTGCATGTATAAAAATCCAAATGGTATGAAAATACTTTGTGTAAAACCAAAATAAATAAATAAATAATAAATAAAAGAGGGTTGGGGTTGTGGCTCAGTGATAGGGCGCTTGCCTGGCACGTGTGGGGCCCGGGTTTGATCTTCAGCACCACGTAAAAATAAATAAAGAAAATAAAGAAAGTTTGTATAAAAGAAATTACCTATAGCAATTTTTTTTTACTCAAGTAAGTCTTCCAATAATAAAGTGATATATAGGAACACATTTTTGGAGACATTTAATCAACTAATTTAATAGTATTTATAAATCCAGTAGTATACTCACTAGTGCAAGGCTATGATCCATAGTCAGGGGAATTTTATATTTTGTATACAACCAGAGATATGTAAAAATGTGCTCTGTATGTGTATTATGAATTGTAATGAATTCTACTGTTCTATATAATAACTTCAAATTAAAAAAAATAAAGAAAAAAAATTGTCCATATTATGGAGAGCCATTTCTTCAAGGTAAAAATGAATATTTTAAAGGCAAATTCATCTTAAAATATAGATTATGCTTGTTGGGTGAATGTTTTTCTGAATTCTGAGTTTTTCTTCACACAGAACAATGCACATCTGGGATATGGTAAAAGAGCAGCAGCCACAATCATACCATGACTGGTAAACTGATTTGACCTCACAGCCCTGGGTTACAGACTCCATGAATTGGTACTAGACTAAAGCTTTATTGAAATAGCTGTCACTGTCATTTCTTCATGTCATTAAACTATGAATAAAGATCTAATGCACCAATTAAATGAAAAATAAAACATGGTAGGGCTATTTCTATGATTAAAATCTCATCTAATTAACATGAGGAAAAATTAGAAATGAAACATTGAAGGATCTTATTATTTTTAGAGCTAAAAGAAAACTGTTAACTTCTCATTTAGAATTATTTGGCAGTCACAGCTCTTGCTATATATTTAGAAAACCTTCTTTGTAAAGAATCTGGTTAGTCCACAGATTCACATGAATGCAGAGTACATTCTTAGCAAGAATGAAAAGTTTTCATTATAATTTGAAAATCTCTGAAGTAAGATTTGTTCCTACCCACCCATACTTCCCCCTAATTCACTGTTATTGTAACTTATTGGGAATTTTTTTTCTGTTTAGATATTGACACCTTAAATATTGTTTATATCTAACATTAACTGTGCATAGCCTATATTGGTTTTATAAACATTTGTTGATCATTTTCCACTCTTTTTTTCCCCAATATTCTCATTGCATCTGATTCCTTCATTTCTTTTCTTTCATCTGGTTATTTGAAAATTATTTTATTTCTCTTCTTCCTGTTTCTCTTTTGTATAAAAATATTTACCACAAGTAGAGTTTTACATCATTATCTAAAATTTAACATTACCAATAATCTCTTTCCAAATAAGGCAAAACTTTTCATGTTTTTACTTGCCTTTCTATTCCACTTGACACATGCTGACATTAGTGCTGAAATCATGTGGCTTTTTACTTCCAGTTGAGTTTGTTAGTATTATTCACCCACATTTATCTGATCTTCAATACAAGTTGTATTTGTTTCTTTATTTAATATTTTTCTTCTATTCCAAGTCATCTTCCCTTAATTTTTTAATTGATAACTTCATCTTGTTTTGTTTTGTTCTAAGAAGGTTTTTAGAGAGGCCTCTCTGCTCTTCACCCCCTTTCTTTTCAAGTTCATCCTCTAATAGCCAATATTCTCTGACTTAAAAACTGTTTTTAAAACTAAATGCAAATGTCAAAACATTTGTGTATGCCTTAAGATCAACTAGATCTATTCAAATACAAATATACAAAAATACAAATACAACTTTCAAAATCTAATCATTTTACCTCTGAACCTTCTTGCATTGTCTCACACATGAGTTTTTGGGGAATACCACATACCCAAACCATACCAATAGTCATTTCTAAAGTAATGTTTACAAATCTAATACTTGAATACTTCCAACATGTGGATTCCTGAAAGTTAACTTCTACTGTCATCTATTATGTAGGTTGAAATAAAGTAAAATAACAGACACTGAGTCCTAAATATAATAGATAAATATTAAACATATGTTTGGTTTTCCTTATAATACACAATGAAAATAGAAATATGTCAATGAAAGCTAAAAATGTCAGCTTAAACTTTTGTCACAATCAGCCAGGTCACGTTATAAGAAAATGTCAAATGTTTGGGTCTGTATTCATTGATCTGCTTGAATCAGAATAAAAAGAAAAGAATACATTTTTGTAAGGACGAATTTTAAGAAAATATAATGTATTTAGAAGTATTATGTGGAATGGGCATCTTGGGGCAGAGAGAACATGTGAAGTTGTATAAAGCAAGTATACAAGAGTATCACCAAACCAAGTCATAAGATCTAACCACTAGCATGTGTTGTCTGCTATAACTTAGAACTACAGGGAAAAAATGGTGCAGGTTGAACTACCCATTCTCCTAATACTATTTGAAGCAATGCATACTAAAAAATAATTTAAAACTGAAATCATAATCATATAGTCAATTTCTGTCTCACTTAATCTATTGCCAAATACACTTAGTTACTTAACTTGGGTCTTGAGAAGCTAGCAAATTCAGAGGAAACATTTAAATTATTCAACTTAAATTTCCCCCTTGTGTCTGTATACAGTTAATAATACAAATCCTTCTCTTAAACCAGAGCATAATTTTTTTTTACAGTCTGTAACAGCAAGTCTCCAAATAGCAGGTACAGAATCAGCTCTGCTTTGTTGACAGACATAATTGAATATGCTCAATATTAGATTAAAAAAATTAAAAGTATAATTCCCTTCACCTTGCAGGGATGTTTTAAACTTAATTACATGAACCAAAGAATAAAAAACAATCTGCCTCTTCATACATTAGAATTTTTTTTTTCACCAGTGCCCTCCATTCATTAGGAATCATGTCATGTATTTTTAAGTGTTTAGAGAATTTTCTTTTTCATCAGTTCATTACTAGACAATGTAAAAATTATGTTTGTCTCCTTTTCACAAAATTTAGCTTAGCATCTACATTTAAATAAAAATATCAAGTCAATTTACTTTGTGCTAGACTATTGTACAAGACAGAACAGACTAGAAGTGAAGGAAAACATCCCCTCCTTTTGTGATGTCACACAGCTGAGGTTCTAGACTATGTGATGCTTTGTTTCCCCATAGGACCAGGACTCTTGTTCATTTGGGATGTGCTTCCTTTTTAAGACAGAGGATAGCATCTTTTGTCTTTTGTGTTATTTATTTTTAATGTTTTTTAAATTTTATAAAAGCAATCAATGTATATGCTTTTAAAATGCATTAAATTGTGTTTAACAAAATCCAGCAATCTCATGCCTTTCCTACCCTTGATTTCTAGTGTTGGTCATCAAAGGCAGTTGCCTTCAACAATAGATTTGATGAAGAAAGTTGATGAATTCACTTTGAGACATATTTGATTTGTCTAAATAGAAATATCCAACAAATACTTGAAGGCATGGGTTTGAAGTTTAAGAGAGAAACCTTGGATATACATACCACTTTGAGAACTGTAAATATGTAGGTGATATTTAAAGCTATGAAAACAATATCTGTCTCAGAGATTGTTCATTTAATATATGTATATGAGAGCCCTTTGCAAAAGTATGATATAAATGTAGCACATTTTTAGGGAATAAGTAGATCTAATTGTGGTAATAGGACACTTGGTAACAAACCTTGGCAGCTTACTTGACACCTTGAAAGCAAGGAGCCTGAAGCAGCTCAAAACCATGGCTCAAAAAGGGGAAGCAGGAACAGAATAGAGGGAAAGAAATTGATTCAACTCTTAGGTTTCTTAAGACCAAGTTTTGCAGCTGTTCAAAATTTTAAAAGAGGGATTTTAGGGTAATTATTCCTTCCAGCATTTTGCTGAATGCTCCATAGAATTTTATATGGACATGTCCATCACAGAGTGTTTTTTCATAGGAAATTGAATTAAAATTGTCTTTGTTGATTTCATCCATAAATACCATTTATTGTTATCCTGTGGTTTCCCAGAATCATCTTCTTTAATTCTCTATTCCCTTAGGACCCTGTCCCTTCCTCTATGTGTCTTATTCCTCATTGTTATCAAAGCTTTCCTGAAATTCCATTACTATCCATGAAAGATTAACTGCCAGGCAAATTATCTCTAAACCAAAAATGTTACAAAATTAGATAAAATATACTAAACAATTTAATTCATACATATAACAATAGGCAGTGTTAATCTATGATTTCAGAGATTATGAGAACAATTAGGTGAATCATAAAATATTTTCAATTTATACTCATGTGGCAATTTGCAGATCATAGTGCACCAAATGGGAAATAAAAAGTGTTTAGTAATCCAACTGTTGAAGAGACAAAGATAGAAATTGGTGAAAACTTTGGCTAAATTTTGTGGTGCAGAATATTCAAAAGGAAGGAGTTTTATACAAATAGACACAACACATACACACATAAACAGTTTCTGGAGGTTTACAATAAATAAAAAATGGAATACATGGAATTTATGAAGTCCAAATAACTTCAACTGTAAAGAGATGGTTTGATAATTCTCTAAAACTCACACAGGTTTGGGAAGAACTTGTGTTACAAACAGCCAGAGTCATTAAACTTTGTTATACACTCACCAATGTTTAGAAACTGCAAAATAGTCATGACTGTGAAATAGTTCTTAAGAATATATTCTGAATTTAATTAACTGCATATCAGATACCACAAAATACAATGTCAGTGGGCATTAAGGCATACACACACAAATTATACAAAATAAAGCACAGAAAAAGACAACGAAAATAAAATTTGGTTTCTTAGGGACCTGTGAGATAATATTGTCATCCCATATAACTGAAATTGAAGTCCTGAGGGTGGAGGGTAGATAGTCGAAGAAAAAATGATGAAAATATTTCAAATTTTTAAAAAATATCTCATTTAAAAGAAGGAAGTAAGCTGAATACGAACAAAACATTAGAACATGTTACAATCAGATTACTGAAAACCAGTGATTAAAAAACAAAGAGAGGCATGGTGGCACATGCCTGTAATCCCAGTGGCTTGCGAGGCTGAGGTAGGAGGATTGTGAGTTCAAAGCCAGCCTCAGCAATTTATTGATGCCCTAAACAACTCAAGGAGACCTGTCTCTAAATTTAAATATACAAAAAAGGCTGGGGATATGACTCAGTGGTTGAGTGTGCCACTGGGTCCAAACTCCAGTACCAAAACAACAACAACAATAAAAAACCCACAAAGACAAAGAAAAAGCACATCACATAAAAAAAGAAAATGGAAGCAGGTTTTGCTTCCCTTGGGAGATAAAAAGTAAATTTAGCAAAGTTTTATGATATAAGGTCATTATACAAAGGTCAACTATATCTCTATATGCTAAAATGAATAACAAGAAATTAAAATTTAGCAATATCATTAAGTATAGCATCAAAATTTTAAGTGCTTAGGGATATATTTCATGAAATATGAGCAAGAACCCTACAAAATATGTACAAGTCATTCACTTAAAACCACAAAATATTACTGAGAAATAAAAGAAGATTAAATATGGAGGAATATATCATGTTTATGGATCAGAAAATTAATATTTTTAAGATGTCAATTTTCTCCAAATTGAACTACAAACTCACTCCAGTAAATTCCCACAAAGCTTTGCTATAGTAATTGATACAATAATTTTAATATTTAAATGGAAATACAAGTGAATTATAATATTGAAGCAACAAAAGAAAAACCAGGTTGGAAGATTTATATGTCTAATTTTACAGTATACAGTAATTAAGCTTTCATTGATTACATTGAAAATATTGATGTGAAGATAAACTTATAATTTATGAAACACAATACATAATATATAAAGAGAGCCACCAACATATAGTGAAATATTTTCAGCACTGGAAAGAAGGTACTATTTTCAATAAGCAGTTCATGAGCAAGTGGATATCTATGTGCAAAATAGTATACATATTTACATACACTGATAAAGCTTATCTTTACCTTACATATAATCATAGGATAAAAGTTATAAAAATTCTACAAGAAAACAAAAAAAAATTATGGCCTTGGGTTGAACAATGATTTATTTGCTTACAACATCAAAACCACAGAACAAAAAAAGAAAATCTGATAAAATAGACTTCATTTAAAAAAAAAGGATCTGTTGTTCTCCTAAATACCCTGCTGAGAAAAGGCAAGCCATAACCAATGGAGTGAAAATAATTACAAAACTTAAATCTAATGAAAGACATGTGTTTATAGTAGATGGAGAATTCTGAAAACTGAATAAAAAGACAAATGACCCGTTTATAAACTGGCAAAAGATATGGGCAGACAGTTCACTGAAAATGGTATTTTAATGGTTAACAATCAAATGTGAAAATGATCAACAGTTTTATTCACCAGGGAAATGGAAATGAAACCACTTTCCCTACCTACTAGAATAGAAGAAATTAAGGACTAACAAATACCAAGTTTTGGTTAGAAGTTGTAGCAACTTAATCTCATCCATTGCTGGTGGAAATGCATGTTGGAAAACAGTTTGACAGTTTCTTCTATAAAACATACACTTGCTATATGGCTCAGTAATACCAATTCTGTGTATTTATGTAAAGCAATTAAAACATGTATGCACAAAGATATCAGAATTTACAGAGCAGCTTTATTTATAATAACCTAAACCCTGGTACAATCCAAATGCTTCACTAAAACATAAGTGGTTAGATAAACTACTGGTAGCATTAACATAATGGATAACCTTAATCATTTTTCTCAGTGAAAAAGTCACATTTTGTATGATTCAATTTTTATGAAATTCTGTGAATCACTGTTCTCTAGCTACAAAGAGCATCACTGACTTGAACCAGGGATGGGCTGTGTTTTGACCTTCAAGAGCAAAGAAATAAGTATTCAGGGAGGAATAATTACCATATCTTGAATGCAGTGACAATATGTACCATTTGTAAAACAGTAACATGTTTTACAAAATTCATCAAATTATATACCTGAAGTAAGAGATATAATTTTATGGAAAAATATTGTACCATAATTCAGTAGTACCTCGGCATCATAATAAATAATAAATAAGATTATTTTAATTTTTTCTTATTCTATATTTTTTGTCTACTTGACAAAGTATAATTATTTAAAGGACTAAGGAAAGATGAATGCACTTCTAAAGTTTTATTGTCAAAGACAGAAGTTTTCATAATAGTGAACATAACTGTGATGACAGTATTGAGAGCAGAATAGATTTTATAGTATTTATCAAATCTCACCATAGAACTACCTGAGTGGATCTAGTTCTGAAAATACCAACTGGTCAAAATTTAGAATGTCAGTTTAGACAATCATAGGAAGAAAACGCTTCAGCTATTACTTAAGGTGATCACCACTTCTCAGTAATTTACTCTGCTGAAAAACTACAGTGGCACTATCATTCCACAACAGCCTCTGATCATGAGAAAAATTTTATTTGGCTTTATAATGTATCATATAACATTTTGCACAAGAAAATTTTTATTTGGCTTTATAATATATCATATAACATTTTGCATGAGAAAAATTTTTTTGGCTTTATAATGTATCATATAACTTTTTGCATAATTTCCCCCAAACTTCACTTTTCCATAGTACTAGAGCAATTTTAAACATAAAACAACTAAACATCATAAAAAGGAAGGAGAAATATACAACAAACATTTTAAACATCTTCACAAAGGTGAGGATCATTGGAGTTAAAATGACACACTACCTTAATTCTATGGTTTATCATATATTTGTCAAGTGTCAGTTATAAAAATATAAGGTGTGGAACAAATGAATATAGAAAAACAAGATCTATCTCTTCTATAAAACCATAGTTACAATGGCTTAGGAGCATATTGCAAAGATTGTTGCCACCTGAAGCCATGGCCGCTTGGAGCAACGAAGCCGCGGGAAGAAGTTCAGAGGCAAACTGGAAACAAACAGCTTTTTATTCTAATAACTTTTCTCTCTGGCTCTAACAACGACTAACACGCGCCACACACACCACCAAAATGGTGCTGACCCGATCAGCAATCTCAGCCAAGTCCCGTGAGATCCCAGGCCAAGTCCCGTGAGACTACGGAAGGCAGCAATGCCCAAAACTCCATGGCCCATCGTCAACCAAAATTTAAGCCATCTCCCCAAACAGGGCTCCTGCATTTCCCCCTTTTGTTTTAAAAGAGGGGATGCTCTAGGACGTCTATGTGCAACCAACATTCTTACCCGTCATTGGATAATCAAGGCTGTGCCCTTGACTCCTGTCTTAGGTTGATATGTCGGCCACATGAGACTGTCCCGTGCGACTGTGCCTGTCTTAGGTTGTCCCCCTCTGGGGATCTTACCCGTCATTGGCTAACCAGCCATCCAATGGAGCCCTTTAGGATCGACTGTGTATGATGACTAACAGCCGTCTAATTGTGAGGAGATGTTGCGGCTTTAAGGCAACAAGCCTTTTGGTGATGAGCCAAATTGCATAGCATATCAAATTGTTTAAACAAATCAGCTGCCCTAAGTTCCATCAAGTAACACACTGAATTCTCTAGACAAATACCCGCAAGGCATTGTCCCGTAAAGTCCCAAACAATGAAAGATCAAAATGTCCATTTGTTATAACACGTTGATGTAGGAGGCCCCATGCATGTAGAGCAGAGGCCACACTGTTGGTGAGGTTGTTGATGCTTGAGCAGCAGGGATGCTTGTGGCGACCGCGATCCCTGCAGCTGTAGCAGCAGACGTCTTTTGTATGTCTAGACAATGCCACCGGCAAATCTTCAGGGCCCGCTACCTAGAAACTCAAGCATCAATTATTAAAGGAAAGGCAGTGCTATTGCAGCACTGAGTCAAGAGGCGAGTTGTCAAACTACAAAATAGAATAATTAGATTAGAAAATTAAAGTTGATTTTTGTTCACACACATCGCTGGTTGAGCTTCTACAAACATAAGTTGGAAAAATATCATATTTAGAACAAAACAAAGAAAGACTGAGGGTAATTACTGCATTAAAGATAGATTAAAGAAAAGGTAAAGGCACTTTGGAGAAGTAATTTGTTAGCTGGAACCCTTGAGTCTCTGTATACAGAGCAATCTTTTACCTGTTGAGATAATTGAAATTAATGAGCTATTAAACAAATGAAGTTAATAACAAATAAACAATCTTATGTCAAAACACCAAAATATCAGGTTATATAGCACTAGTCATATTGTTTGCTAAAGAGAAGTCCCAGGGACACCTATAAATCAAAATTGAAAGTACCTTCATTTATAAAATTATTTACTCTTAATTGAATACTCTTACCGTAAAATGAATTAAAGTTATTTGGATCCATATATATATATTTTTTTTCATAAGCGCTTTGTTATTTGTGACGTCACACTGGACAGATGCACAAACATAAAAACATATATTTGTGACGTCACATTAACATGAAGTGTAGACAAATGTACAGACATAAAGACATGTATAAAAAAAAAAAAAAAAATACAATTGTGTGCACACTAAAGAGAGATCTCCTCGTCCCGGCCGGGAGGAATGACACTTAAGTTGTGAAATATTTTGAAGGACTCTTTTGAGGGAATCATTCTATACCTTCATCTTGGTCCTCTTGATTTTGTACCTTTTTTATTAATCTTGATTCTGCAACAACTTCATCTTGATCATTTTGATGTGGTACCTGTTTTATTAATCTAGATGGTATCCATATTGGAGAGGATTCGTCTTTTGGAAAAACACAAACAGATCCTCTTCCCCAAATTAATACTGGATCTGGACCCTTCCATGTACCTGAAAGAACATCCTTCCAGTAAACCAAAGGTTTATGTTGTTGGTGTGGATTCCAATGTCTGTCTCCAGCAGAATAACCATTAGAGTCTAAAGTTAAAAAATTTAAGGTAAACAGGGCAACTGCCAATCTGTCCCTAGGACTTTTCCAATTTCCTTCTTTTTGTTTTAATAACATAATGTTCAGTGTGTGGTTTGCTCTTTCAATAATCCCTGACCCTGAGGATTGTATGGGATGCCTGTTTTATGGGATATATTGAATTTTGCGCAAAACTGTTTGAAAGATGAGGACGTATATGCGGGGCCATTATCTGTTTTAAGCATTTTGGGGATGCCCAATGCAGCAAAAACTTGCAAACAATGAGATGTAACATCTTTAACTTTTTCTCCAGAATGTAAGGAAACAAAAATCATGCCTGAGCATGTATCTATGGTAACATGAATAAATCGCAATTTTCCAAAACTTGGCTCATGAGTAACATCCATCTGCCACAAATGATTGGGCATTAATCCTCTAGGGTTAACGCCGAAATGAGGATTGGGAAAATGTGTCATACAAGATTTACAATCTTTTACAATTGTTCTGGCTTGCTCCTTTGTGATTTTAAACCTACGTTGCAAGGTGGTGCTGTTGACATGAAACTGGGAGTGAAATAAAGTAGCATGCTGGAGCGCTGAAAGTATAAATATTGTTTTTGTAAGTTCATCAGCCTTTTGATTACCTTCATTGAGGGGACCAGGCAAATTAGTATGTGCTCTAATATGGCCTACGAATAGAGGTTCTTTTCTTGCCCACAAAAGTTTTTGTATTTGATAAAACAATTTAAAGGCTGGAGTATGAGGTGCTATTGGTCCTGCTAACTCTAATTTTGGGACGGCTTGTACAATATAGTGGCTATCTGAAAAAATGTTTATGGGCTGGTCCCTAAAATTTTCCAGAGCTCTTACCACAGCTTCCAATTCCACTAGTTGAGCTGATTTGTGTGCAGTTATGTAAGTCATATTTTCTTTTGTAGTGACTACTGTAGCAGTACCATTTGAGGACCCATCTGTAAATACATTAAATGCCTTAGGAATAGGTTAATTTTTTATTACCTGTGGAAATATAATAGGATGATTAATACAAAAAGATAATATAGGAGACTTAGGAAGATGATTATCATAATTTGCAGAAGTAGAGCATTTAGCTATAGCCCAATCATTATCATTGAAGCATAAATATTCAATCTGTGATGATGAATAGGGAGTAATAATAGTAGCAGGGTGAATGCCAAATATTTTAGTAGAAGTCTTAAGTCCTTGAAGAATAAGTTTAGCCACCATGGAGGTATAAGACTCAATTATACTTTTAGGAGAGACGGGCAAATATATCCATAATAAAGGCCCTTGTTGCCAAAATACTCCTGTGGGTGTATATTGTGAAGAAATAATAATCAACATCAGCGGTTGAGTTAAATCAAATCTGTCACAATGAGCTCCTTCGATGGCTTTTTCTACTAACTTTAAAGCTTTCCTAGCATCAGGAGTCAATGTTTGCGGTGAAGATGGATCAGGGTCTCCGCGAAGGATGTCAAATAAAGGTTTTAGTTGGCCAGTAGTGAGATTTAGTGTAGGGCGAAGCCAATTAATGTCTCCCAGTAGTTTTTGGAAATCATTGAGGGTGGTCAAATGTTATTTATTTATTAAAATTTTGGGGGGTCTAACAAAAGTATCCATGATTTTAAATCCTAAATATAATATGGGAGATCTGGTTTGAACTTTTTCTTCTGCTATATATAATCCATATTTTTTAAAATTTTCTACCACGTCACTGAATATATTAAATAAGATTTTTTGGTTAGGGTGGGCCAATAAAATATCATCCATGAAATGTAGACACATGAGGTTTGGATATTTATTTTTAATGGGTTGGATAGCCTTGTCCACATATATTTGGCATATGGTGGGGCTATTAGCCATTCCCTGTGGTAAAACCTTCCATTGATATCTCTGATCAGGGCCATTATTGTTAATAGAAGGAACTGAAAAAGCAAACCTGGGGGCATCCAGAGGATGTAGGGGAATAGAAAAGAAGCAATCCTTTATATCAAGAGTAATAAGATGGAATTTTTTTGGAATAGCTACAGGACTAGGAAGTCCAGGTTGAGTAGGGCCCATAACTTGCATGGTTTTATTAATTTGTCTAAGATCATGTAACAATCGCCATTTTCCTGACTTTTTCTTGATCACAAATATGGGGGAATTCCAGGGAGAGGTGGAAGGTTCTATATGTCCTGCTTCTAATTGTTCCTGAACTAGTAAGTGTGCCGCTTGTAATTTCTCTTTAGATAGGGGTCACTGAGGGACCCACACTGGCTTATCAGAAAGCCATGGTATTTTCAAAATTATTTTCTCAGTGGCCCCGAAAAAAAATATCTTTTTCCTTTGTGATAATGATTACTTTTTGGGTTAAGATTACTCTGTACTTTTTTCAGCACTTTGGGAGGCTGAGGCAGGAGGATCGCAAGTTCAAAGCCAGCCTCAGCAATGGCGAGGCACTTAGCAACTCAGTAAGACCCTGTCTCTAAATAAAATACAAAAAAGGGCTAGGGATGTGACCCAGTGGACGAGTGCCTCTGAGTTCAATCCCTGGTACCACAAAAAAAAAAAAAAAAAAAAAAAAGATTACTCTGTACTTTTAATAATGATTTCTTTTATGGTTAAGATTACCCTGTAGATTTTCACATTTAACACCTGCAGGCTTGGTTGCAAGGTGTACTCCCATTTGTTGCAAAATATCTCTTCCCCATAAAGTAACCAGTAGGTTAGGTAAAACATAAGGCTGAAATGTTCCTTTATGGCCTTCATCATCCTCCCATTTTAAAATTACCACACTTTTTTTCTGAGAGGTTATTATATCCCAAGCCTCTTAAACTGGTTGAAGCTTTTTGCAGAGGCCAGTGCTTGGGCCATTGGTGTAAATTAATAATGGAAGAGTCAGCTCCAGTATCTATTAATCCCTCCATTTCTATTCGTTGGATTTTTATTTTACACATAGGCCTCCTTGAACAGTCTCGAACCCAGCAAGCCATGGGTCTTGAGTCAGTGGAACAAAATCCTCTATTGTTCCCTTTTTGAGGCATACTCATTTTAAATGAATTATGTAAGTTGGGAAGGAGAAGCAACTGAGCAATTCTATCTCCTTGATTAACAGAACTTATACTTTGGGGTGAGCTAAGCATTATTTTTATTTCCCCTTTGTAGTCTGAGTTTATTACACCTGGGGTCACTTGCAAACCTAATAAGCTTTTAGGACTTTTCCCGATAATAAGTCCTACAGTCCCTGAGGGAAGAGGTCCCCTGACTCCTGTGGGAATCAGTTGAACCCCCATTTCAGGTGTTAACACTTTTCGGGCGGTGGAACAGAGGTCTAATCCTGCATTTCCTCTTGTTCCTCTGGCGAGGGAGTGGGTGGGTAGTAGGGATTGTGTCGGGGAAGCATCTGAGTGGATGCTTGAGGATACTCCTCCTCCAATGCCCCGTACATTTGTGGGCCCCGGGGTATTAGGCCCCGTGCCCCGTTTTTTGAATTCCTGAACAAAGGATTTCCATGGATGTCAAATTCTGAATGGCATTTACTGGCCCAATGATTTCCCTTTTTAAACCTGGGGCAGCGGCCTGGGGCACGGTATGAGCTTGGTCTTATTTCTCTTTTGGGATTTTGCCTAGAATAGCCTGATTGATTATGATAATTTTGCCTGGAATATCCTGATTGATTATAATGTCTAGGTTTAGCCTTTGTGAAATTTCAAGGGGAAGCACCTCTCATTGAGGCTGCAATCACATTTCCTGTGACAAAGGCGTCATTTATATCTTTACATAGTTGTATATATACAGAAAGATCGTTGAGTATGCTGGAGTCCCATGGAGAACTAAAAAGTTCTCCATGGCCTGATGGCTGCTTGGCAGCATTTATTAGCATTTTCGTATGCTAATTGAACAACTAATGGCATAGCTTGATCAACATCTGCAAACACACTACCTGCAGTTCTCAAAAGTCGATCAGCAAAATCAGCATATGGCTCATTAGGTCCTTGAATCACTTTTGACAAGCTACCTTGTAGATCCCCAGGTCCTTGTACAGTTTTCCATGCCTCTAAGGCAGCTATGTTTATCTGAGCATATACATCTGGGTCATAATCTTTTTGAGCCTGTAAGTCTGCAAATTGCCCTTCTCCTGTGAGCATGTCTATATTATAGTTTCCAAACCCTGCAGCCGCGTTTCTTTTAGCCGTTTCTATACAAAGTTCTTGGAATTGCGATCGCCAAACCAAGAATTGCCCCCCGCTTAATGCTGCTTTACATAGACTTTTCCAGTCTGAGGGGGTTAAGCTAAAGGTGTTAAGGGACTCCAGCATACTCAACGTGAAAGGAGCTTGGGGCCCATAAGTCATTACTGCCTCTTTGAGATTTTTTATTGTTTTGAAATCTACTGACTGATGGACCCTCTGTCCATTTTTCTTTTCAAATGCTGGCGGTTCCCAATGTATCTGTGAGTTATCCTCGAGAGTGCATAAGCAATCAGAAAGACTTTTTATTTCTGTTTCTAGGGTATGCAAATGCCTAGTAATACCCTTCATATTTTCTGTAATGGATTCCACCCATGGGGGAGTAGAGGACACAAGTGGTTCCTCTACTTGACGGTCCTTTTTCTTGGTCTTTTCTAGTTTCTTTTTCCTCATTTTCTCAGGATCACTTTTACTAGATTCCTCACCACTGCTAATTTCACTGACAGCAATATTCTGAGGCCCAGTTTCCATTAAGAGCAAGTATCCTTCAGCTATCTCCAATAACTCCTGAATAGCTCTAATAGCTTGGATTTTTGTCATTTTGGGGACTCTTCTAATACTCTCTTTACTGGTCTTAGTTGGCCCAGTGGAAGCTAGGCTTTTTTGATCACTTTCACTTTTTTCTATATCCTCCTCACTGAGAACAGAGTCAGGTATATCAAGGAGTCTTTGCATAGCCTCTATCACTTGGGATTCAGTTATATTCGAACCCATCTTTAGAGACCTTTCAGTTCTTACCTGTCCGCTCCGAAGTCCCCGTATGGGCCGCCACCTGTTGCCGCCTGAAGCGATGGCCGCTTGGAGCAATGAAGCCGCGGGAAGAAGTTCAGAGGCAAACTGGAAACAAACAGCTTTTTATTCTGATAACTTTTCTCTCTGGCTCTAACAATGACTAACACGCGCCACACACACCACCAAAATGGCGCTGACCCGATCAGCAATCTCGGCCAAGTCCCGTGAGATCCCAGGCCAAGTCCCATGAGACTACGGAAGGCAGCAATGCCCAAAACTCCATGGCCCATAGTCAACTGCAATTTAAGCCATCACCCCAAACAGGTCTCCTGCAAAAGATGAGCTATTTCCTTGAATAACTAATCACACATTAGAATGTCCATTTTCATTATGAATATACATCCCACTATTTGAAAAGTTCCACTTCTCTTTTATGCTCATGCAAATCACTTGGTATAAAAGCGCTAGTTTATAAAAATCTTAAAAATGGAAAATTTGTTAACAAATTCTTAAGAATTACCCTAGTGGCAAAAAATTAATTCTGATCAAATCATGTCAGGATAGATGTAACTTTGCAATTGCCCTAGGCAGCTATGAAAGATAAAATTGGTAAATTTAAGTTCCTGTCAATGCCTCCTTGTACTTCATAAGATTAATTTGCATGTAGTACGAAAACTACTCATCAGACATGGCTTATTAAATTGAAATATTGAACACATAACAATCTTCAAAGAGATGGACTCTTTGTAGATTTTAGGTGAAATAAGCTTAAAGAAAAAGTTGGCATTTGTTTCTTTCAACAGACCCATTACCAGAGTGACTTGCTGGTGACACGTTTTCTCTGGTTTAGCCATCTTACACCTGAACAATGTTCATTAACAACTATGACCACACAAAAATTAGAATTCCTGTCACAAAAGCTGTTATCAGAAACTTGATAATGGCTTTGAGTTTAACATTCCACCACTCATCATATACCCAGGGACTTAAAGCAATGCCTTTTGACCCAAGTAATTTTCTTCTAAGATGAAAGTGAATTGGATGGTGAAGACAGGACAGAGATCACTATAGAATTTCAATTACATTCTCAGGCTTAAAAAGTATTACAAATCAAGGTTTTTTTTCCTACTTATGATGTAGGCAGCAGTTAAATTATTTGGAAAGGTTTTTAAAGTAAATGTCACTAATAGAATAAAAAAGCTGCACTTTTTGTGTGTTCTTGTCACTGACTATTCAAATGTCCTGGACAAGACTTTTGATAGTTTTAGCTGCACTTCTTTTGGATGAAGTAAGCCCATTGAAATTTAACCCATCGAAGTCATAAAACTCCCTGTTTTGTATGCTCTTAACACACACTCACAGGAAGAACACATTCTCAACTATACATTTGTTCTACATTCACTGATATAAGATGCATTTGTTGGAATTAAATAAATTTATTGACTGGATGAGTACATAAAATATTCTTTGGTTTTACAGAATGCACAGTCCAGCTTGGAATCCACTCCAGGCTAATGGGTGGTCTAAGTTCCCTTTATGACAATTTGCCTCAAACTTTAACCCTCATTTTTCCTCCCTATTGTGGATTAATAAGCTATAAAGGGCCAATGTTTCATTCAATTTTTATATGTGTGAAGGAAGCAGCTCAGATCCTAGTTTAATGTGAACTTTTTATCCATCTTTCCTCTTTTTAGTCCTTACTTTTTTCTTTCCCATCCTTTTCTACACCACAAGCCACTTTTTATTAACTCTTCATCTCCTTCTTATATTCTTGCCTCATGCACAATGAGTACATTCCAATTTTAGCACAAAATGGAATCCTCTTATGTTAACAACTGCTTGGCAAGTACCCTTTATGTATCTGGAAGTAAAATCTAACTGTAAGTTTGTGTAAGTTTTTGTTTGTTTGTTTGTTTGTTTGTTTGTTTTTTTAGGAAAGTAGGGAAGGGAATAATAATTTGTGAGCAGGAGTCAGGGGTCGCAGAGACACAAATGCTCACTATTTAAGATGCTTTCATTTCTCCTCAGCATAGATGGTCTTGGGTCCATGGATTCCCATATGTGAATCTGAATCCTGTAGGCCAGGCTTATCTCTCCTGTAACTCAGCTGCTAGATGGTTACCTGGTTTTGCCACCCTTAACTTATTGTATTTTTACCCCAATTTATCCTGGGACTCAATTGTGACCTATTCTTTCTCACCTGCAGGTAGTTTCTTGACTTGCTGTTTGGTTTATATTCTTCTGCATAAATCTGAGTATGTTTATCCTGGGTAGGAATGTTTCCTTGTTAGGAATCATAGATTTTGTGTTCCCATTGATTCTGCATCTTAGAATAATTGTCCATGAGTTTACCTATTCTTTATAATGATTTAAAAAGTATTTGTCTCTAAAAAATGCTATTGAGGCCAAGTTCATATGGCTGTGATTATACAGAAGATAAAATGATAGAACATTGGATATAATGGTATTGATGTATATTGGATATTCTGTATATTTAGAAGTGAGGAGAACTCAGCTGTAGTTTACTTCTTTGTGCACATTTCTTCTAGCATTAAATAGACTTTAGAAAATTTTTTCACTGCCTCAAACTTACATTGGGTTAGATTGTATTAATAGTTCTAATTCTTAACTCCTCACTGTATCCATGCCCTGTGCTGCGTGACCTTGCTGTCCTTTCCAAAACAGGAAAGAAGTTTATTTCCCCTCTTTTTCATTTTACTGTGGTCATGGACCTTGCTTTGTTCCAGAGAATGATTTGGAAATTCAGGTGCCTCTCATGAACTTAGACATAAAAAAGGCTTATATGCGTCATTGTCATGCAATAATCCACATAGATTTCTATAACCTCAAAAGCTGTGGAGATTTCTCCTAGCCAGCCAGAAAAATCAATTCTGCAGTGGGCATTAGCTTGGTGCCTCTAATTCAATTTAATTATGATACTATCTACCCAGAGATAACATCAAATTTCAGAGGTTGAAGGCTCAGTCCCCAAGACTGCCCCATCTTACTTCAGATGCCAAACACGGTGTCTCTGTGTCACATATTGGTAATTATCACAATATTCTAATCACACATTCCTTATCTGTGATCAGGGATCTTTTGATGTTAGTATTGTAATTGTCTTGGACCATCACAAGCTGTGTCCATATAAGACCACAAACATAATAAATGTGTGTTTTCTAACTCTTCGACTGACTGGTCACTCCACCATCTTTCTCCTACTTGGGTTCCCTATTCCCTGAAATTGAAATTAGGCCTGTTAATGACTTTACAATGGACTCTAAGCATCCTTGTGAAAGGTAAAGGCCTGCATCTCTCACTTTAAAAGTGAGAAATTATTTATATTAGTGAGGAGGATGTGTGGAAAGTTGAGATAAAAGCTAATTGTCTTCTGCCCAGTGGTTAGTCAAGTTGATAATACAAAGGAAATGTTCTAAAATGAAACTAAAAGGCTACGCCCTGTGAGCACATGACTAGTAAGAAAGAAGAACTGCTTTATGGCTGACTTGGAGAAGGTTTTAGTGGTCAGAGTGGAAGATCAAATCAGATCTTCACTTCCTTCAGCTAAAACTTGATTGAGAGCAAGACTCTTAACTCCCTTCAATTCTATGAAGGCTGAGAGATGTGAAGAATCTTCAAGGGAAACTTTGGAAGCTAGTAGAGGTTGGATCATAAGGTTTAAGGAAAGAAGAGGCCTCCAAACATCAAAATGCAAGGTGAAGCAAGTGAGGATGGAAAGCTGCAGCAATTTCTCCAGAAGATCCAGGTAAAATAGATGAAGGGGGCTTCACTAAACAACAGGTTTTTCATTTAGACAAAACAACTTTATAATGAAAGAAGATGCCATCTAGGTCTTCCATAGTTGGAGAAGACAAGTCAATGCCTGGCTTCAAAGCTTCAAAGGACACGCGACTCTCTTGTTAGGGTCTAATACAACTGGTGATCTTAAGTTGAAGCCAATGTTCATTTACCATTTGGAAAATCCAAATGCTCTTAAGAATTATACTAAATCTACTCTTTGCTATATAAATGGAACAGCAAAGATTGAGTCAGAACACATCTGTTTACAACATAGCTTATTGAGTATTTTAAGCCCAATGATGAGCACTGTGGCCCATTAGAAAATGTTTCTTTCAAAATTTAGTGCTCATTGACAATGCATCTGTCATTCAAGAGCTCCAATGGAGATGTGCAATGAGATGAATGCTGTTTTCATGGTTGCTAACATAGCATCCATGCAGAAGCCCATATATCAAGGAGTAATTATGAATTTCAAGTCTCAGTTTTTAAGAAACATATTTGGGGCTGGGGTCGTGGCTCAGTGATAAAGTGCTTGCCTCACATGTGTGAGGCACTGGGTTCAATTCTCAACACTGCATATATATAAATGAATAAACTAAAGGTCCATCAACAACTAAATATATATATAAAAATAAAAAGAAATATATTTTATAAGACTACAGCTGCCACTGATATGATTCCTCTGATGAATCTGGGCAAAGTAAATTTTAAAACATCTGGGAAAATTCATCATTCTAGATGCCAGTAAGAGCATCCATAATGAAGGTCAAAATATCCACAGGAATAGGAGTTTGGAAAAGATGGATGACTTTGAGGGGTTCAAGATTTCCATGACAGAAGTAACTGCAGAAGTGGCAGAAATAACAAGAAAACTAGAATTACAGGTGGAGTCTAAAGATGTGACTGAATTACTGCAATCTCATGAGGAATTGTTTCTCACTGAAGAGCAAAGAAAGTGGTTTCTTGAAACAGAAGCTACTCCTGGTAAAGATGCTTTAAATACTGTTGAAATGGCAACAGGGGATTTTGAAGATTATAGATACTCAGTTACTACAGCAAGTGGAAGAAGTGAGAAACTTGACTTCACTTTTGAAAGAAGTTCTACTGTGGCTAAAATATTATCAAACAACATTGTGTGTGACAGAGAAATCATTTATGAAAGCAAGGGTCAACTGATGTGGTAAACTGCCCCTTTTTCTTATTTTGAGAAATTACCACAGCCACACTTACCTTTAGCCACCACCATCCTGATCAATCAACAACTATCAACAATGAGGCAAGACAAAGGTTCAAATAATCATTAACTATAAAAATTAGAGAGGTAATCTATGACTTTTACCTCACTGATATTAAAACATCTCCATGTACAAGGCAGTTCACTACAGGGAGATTTGTTGGGTCTTTATTTGATCCCTAGTTTCTAAAGTTCAGGAATACCATGATTTAGGATCTAATCAGAAGGAAACCTTCATACCCTTTCTTGGTACTTCCATGTAGACTGACATTCACTAGTGTAAATCTCATGGCCTTTCTCTAGTACTTCACTCATATCCTCCTAGAGGAGGAGAATTGAATTCCAACTGGGAAAAGTTTTAATAAGAACTAGTCATAAAGTCAGTTGCTTGCAGGAAGGATATAATGTACTTTTTTTCCCTCTAATTTTTGGTCAGGCAGGAGCCAGGTTAAGAGACTGTATTTATTCACTTTGAGTACAAATAGAGTTTGTGTGTCATGTGTTTATGTGTTTGAAAACCCATTATTGTTCATACAAGTTATCTGATTTAATAAAGATAATGATCGAGTTCCATTTGCCCATCTCCTTTTCTTTCTTTTACAAAGCTAAAATACACATGTGGAAAAGATAGATTCCCTCCTTTTCTGTCAAATTCTACTAGTTTCCATCATACCGTTAACATCAAGGATCTTTATCTGTCATGTAAGGTGTTTCCTGTGTGCTGCCATTGTCTCAGGACATTAACAACAGCATTGTAAAATGTATAATCATTTCTAGTCAGTGGTTTAAGCCCAAACAGTCAATTAATGTGGGCTTTTGTTTTTCTTCTTCAATTATCAAAATTTATTGGGAATCAGGCACTAAATGAGACAACGGTTGTGTCGACATGCAATGGTATTGGTTCTGTCTTTCTGCTAAATACCATCATTGCAAGTTAACCAGACAAATGAGTACCCATCTTTTAAAGGACTACAATTTGGCATTTTAAAAACATTCTTTAGTCTGCTCTAAAAATATTTGTTCAGCCATCTACCAGGTGTTAAACACTGTTCTTGAGAAGGAGGAAAAATAACGAACCACACAAAGATCACTTCCTCATGTAACTGTCATTCTCATGGAGCAGACCATAGAACAGACTGATTGCAGTAAACTCAGACATTATCAAATGTTACAGTTTCCAGTACTCACTAGAACTATGAAGAAAAATAAAACAGGCAAGAAGAAAAGGTAATGCTGGATGTAGGCACTGTATTTTAGATAGGGTAGTCATGAGAGAATTTACAAAGAGGGGGCTGTTAAGAAAGTGCCAGAAAGTTTTGAAAGAAGATAACATTGTATGGTTACTGAAAAATGTTCCAAGCAGGTATAAGTAATTTCTGTGGTCCCTGAAGGGAACAGTAAGATAGACTCCAGAAGTGTGGGGAGAGTCAGAAAAGAATATTTTTTTCTTTTATTCTAAGTTGTTATATATGACAGCATTACATTTCATATTACACTTTTAGAGCACATTTTTACATATCTCTAGTTGTATACAAAGTATACTCACACCATTCGTGTCTTCATACATGCACTTAGGGTAATGATATCCATCTCATTCTACCATCTTTGTATTTACCCTTTTGCCCCCACCTTTCTCCTCCCTCCCCATTGGCCATTCTAGTGTTCCTCTAATCCTCCTATGCTCCCTGTCCCAACCCCACTGTGAATTGGCCTCCTTATATCAGAGAAAACATTCAGCATTTGGGTTTTGGGGACAGGCTAAATTCACTTAGCATTATATTCTCCAACTTCATTCATTTACCTGCAAATGCCATTATTTTATTTTCTTTTATTGCTGAGTAATACTCCATTGTGTATACATACCACATTTTCTTTATCCATTCATCTACTGAAGGGCATCTAGTTCGGTTCCACAATTAGCTATTGTGAATTGTGCTGCTATAAACTTTGATGTGGCTGTGTCCCTGTAGTTTTTAAGTCCTTTGTGTATAGACTGAGGAGTGGGATAGCTGGGTCATAAAGTGGTTCCATTCCCAGTTTTCCAAGGAATCTCCGTATTGTTTTCCATATTGGCTGCACCACTTTGCAGTCCCACCAGCAATGTATGAGTGTGCCTTTTCCCCCACATCCCCTCCAACATTTATTGTTGTTTGTGTTCTTAATAGCTGCCATTCTGACTGGTGTGAGATGAAATCTTAGAGTGGTTTTGATTTTCATTTCTCTAATAGCCAGAGATGTTGAACATTTTTTCATGTATTTGTTGATTTATTGTATATCTTCTTCTGAGAAGTGTCTGTTCAGTTCCTTGACCCATTTATTTTTTGGGTTATTTGGTTTTTTTGGTGTTAAGATTTTTGAGTTCTTTATATATTCTAGAGATTAGTGTTCTATCTGACGTGCATGTGGTAAAATTTGTTCCCAATTAGTAGGCTTTCTATTCACCTCACTGATTGTTTCTTTTGCTGAGAAGAAGCTTTTTAGTTTGAATCTATCCCATTTATTAATTCTTGATATTAATTCTTATGCTATAGGAATCTTATTAAGGAAGTTGGGGCCTAACCCAACATGTTGGAGGTAAGGGCTTACTTTTTCTTCTAATAGGCATAGTGTCTCTGGTTTAATTCCTAGGTCCTTGATCCACTTTGAGCTGAATTTTGTGCATGGTGAGAGACAGAGGTTTAATTTCATTTTGTTGCATTTCCAGTTTTCATTCCTCATAGAAATAGAAGCAGTCATGAAATTCATCTGGAAAAATAAGAGATCCAGAATAGCTAAAGCAATCCTTAGCAAGAAGAGTAAAGCAGGTAGTATCACTATACCAGCTTACTGTTGGCATCTACTGAAGGGCATCTAGTTCGGTTCCACAATTATACTAAAATTATAATTATACTACAGAGCAACAGTAACAAAAACAGCATGGTATTGGCACCAAAATAGACTGGTAGACCAATAGTTCAGAATAGAGGACACAGAGACTAGCGCATATAATTTCAGTTATCTTATATTAGACAAAGTCACCAAAAATGTACATTGGAGAAAAGAAAAGAATATTAACATATGTTTTCAGAAAAAAAATAGAGAAAAGTAGGAAACTTTAATTTAAATTTGAGAGAAATAAATTGAAGTACTTTTAACAAGGTAATGATAATACATATTCTCTAACATGATTCTTCTGCCAGAGCCTGCTGTGTGAAAAATTATCTGTAATGGGACCAGAGTTTGATAAAGAGATTTGCCAGAGTACACTGTAGTTTTGGCAAAGGGAAAGAAGTTAGAAGCTTAAAAAAGTGTTTGCTAGTGATATTGGGGAGGGAAGAAATCATCCTAGGAGAATATATTCTGAAGATAGATAGGGCTTGTTAATGTATTGAATATGGAAGAAATTGGTTAAAAAAAAAAGTTAAGAATGAATCTTGATGTATTTATCTGCACAATGGATCAATGGTGGTGAATGGTGGTGCCAATTACTTAGCAGATTTAGGGACAGAGATATACAGAGTTGGTATAGGATATATTTAGTATCAAGGTGGAGGTGTCCAGTAGGATGGCATATACAAGTCTAGAGTAGAATAGAGAAAAGAGTTGTGATTAGAAAAATAAATTTGCAAGTAATTTGCATATAGATGCAGTTGTACTAGATCAGGTCACAAGGCACTGAATGAGAAAATAGAAGAAAAAGGAAAAATAAAATCTGAAAGCATTTCAATATTTTGAGGTTGGAAAGAAGAATATGAAAAGAAGGGAAGGGAACAGCCAGTGTGTAAAAAGAAAATCAGAAGTGTATATTATTCTAGAAACCAAATGAAGAACATGTTTCATATGCTACTGAGAGAGCAAGATAAGGGCTGATATCTGAACATTGTATTTTTCAAGAGGAACACCATATTTAACTTAATATATGTGAATTCAGAAGTATAAATGATGATGAAAACCCAATTTTAGTGGGAAAAAGAATAAGAGGCTACAAGTAGAAAATGTAAAAAACAAAAATAATTACAGTTTTGTAAATATTTTGGTATCGTTAGGGAGGTTAAGCAAATTGAAACCTGGAGCACATGTTGCATTAAGAAATTTTCTGGGTTTGTTTTGTTTTTGTTTTTGTTTCTGGTTTTTTGGTACCAGAGATTGAACTCAAGGCTTTCAACCACTGAGCCACACTCCAGCACTGTTGATTTGTTTGTTTGTTTTATTTTGAGACAGGTCCTCACTAATTTGCTGATGCTGGATTTGAACTCATGATTCTCCTGCCTCAGTCTCCCCAGCCTCTGGGATTACAGGTGTGTGTCACCACACCTGACTGTGTTTTTCTTTTTAATGATGAATAGTGGATATTTCTTGGTTGTTAAACGAGCCTTGCTGTTAAAGCTTTACAAGTATTAATTCACTAAATAATATCAACCATCCCATTTGGAAGGTAGATAAAACCATTATTTTATTTATAAATTAGAAAATTTAGGGAGGGAGAAGTAATTTTATAAAGCATGTCCAGATAATAAGCAGCAAATCTAGGAATGTTATCCACTTGATCCTCTTTCTAATGCTCACTACCACAATGTTGTGCTATCTCACAAAAACTTTGTGTCTATATGTGTACAATTTTGAGCTGATTATAAAGATATCATAGATAGGAAAAGATAGATAAAATAGATGATGTAGGAAATGTAAATAGTAACTTAGTTCTTTTGTAGGAAAGAGGATGTTGAGGTCAAGTACACAAGTTGAGGGCTCAGCCTTAGGAGGAGGGCAGATCATATACTACAGAGAAGTCAGTGTGCACAAGAATAGAGTTTGCTTCCTCCTGGCTGCATCTGTCTTTAAGGGAATAAAAACTGAAGTTGTCAACTAAAAGTAAATTAAGTATTTGAGAATGGAGCATAAGGGTTTGAAAGAATCATTTAAGAAATAAGAAAAGTAACACTTTTACCAAACCCGAAGAACCATCTTAGAGTGCTGAAATTGTGTGTGTGTGTAAAGAGGGAACACTAGCAGAGCTTTGTGTCTTATTCCACTTCTTGAATGTGGATGTATTTTGCAGAAAGTTCAATTTAACCTTTGGATTTTTTTCAACAAATATGATGGAGAAAAGTCTGTGTTGAAGGTGAAGCCTAAGGGTACTCATAGTGATTGAAAATTGACTTAAGTTGGGTGAAGAGAAGAAAAATGACAATGACATTAGATGGTTGATGATGAAAAAGTAAGAGGATGGTCAATGGTTTGGCAGTTTTAAAGAGCCTAAAAATTGTTGGAAGGGAACACTAGAGACATGGTCAGAGAGGTGGCTAAAACTGCATATATCTAGTTAATGCCAAGTTTCAGGGTATGATCAAAGAACTCTGTGCTTTAAATGAGTTTTAGAAAACAATATTACTGAAGGTGAGGTCACAAAACTAAGCAGTCTAGGTGTTACATTAATTTCCTATTTGGAATTTGGTATTTCAAAGAATGATAACAAATGTAGTTTTAGGAAAGGAAGATCATGAACCCATTGCTAAAACATTCTATGAGTGAGAGAGAATGGGGATTTGAAAAACATACACACATGGAAAGATAATGGTAGGTATAGCTAATAGTATGTGCTTCAATGTGGCTAGGTTGATTGAGAGACAAGGATAGATAAATATTCCAGATGCAGCAATGAGAAGCAAAGACCACACCACCTCTAAGCTATCTCATTGTAGAATGATAGAGAAAAATAATTTTCTGCTTAAGAGATCTTCAGGGAAAGACATGACCTTGAAAATAACTATTATTTTCAATTAGAACAATTAAGTGAAGTGTATTCTCAAAAAAGATGGTGAGTAGATAAGCAATTTTGCTGATGACTTAAAGGCCTTTCTTAGGCGCTTTAATGGAAGTGTTTACAACATTTAGGAGGTGTGGAATATTGGATTGCATTAGTGGAGGAATGTAGAGAGACTTTAGGTGGAAGTGTTCAGATGATGATGGATAACCTTTGGGGACTGAGTGACTTCTAGTGATCAATTATATAAACATGATATAGGGCTTAATGGAATTATTCCTAATGGTTTCTTTTGGGAAGATGAAGAATCAATATTTATCATAACCTCCTTAGGCTCAGTCTTCCAGGTATGGTAAAGAGGTTCATGGAAAACAACATGGTGGAAAGATGCACCTGGTGCATCTTTTGCTGTGTTATAGCTCAGGCTTTGAGCACCTAAACCTTTCCTTATATCCAATTCCAGTTCATTGGGTTCTCACTAACTTAAGTGGATAGGAGTTGTAAAGAAGGGTAAAATTGAAACAGCTGTTACTTGGATATGGTTTGAGTGTCCCTCAGGAGTTCATATGTTGAAATATAATCCTCAATGTGAGATATAAGAGGATAGAAACTTAATCACTCTATGGTATTTAGAGGTGGGATCTATGGGAAACAATTAGGATCAGATAAGTTTTTCAGGGAGGATCTCCCATTATTAAATTCAAGTGGCTTTATAAGGAGAGAGAGACCAGAGGATACCCATATATGTGCTCCCGTCCCTTGTCATGTGATGTCCTTACTGCCTTGGGACTCTGCTAGTGAGAAGTTCATTACCATATATAGCTCCTGGGACTTGATTCCTGTAACTACAAGTTAAAATAAACCACTTTTCTTATAAAATTTCCCAGCCGTGGGTATTTTGTTATACTAATAAAAAATGGACCAATTCAGTACATTTTCTATAAGAATTCCAACTCACCAATCTAAAACTGGCTGCCAAAATATTGATATAAAAGTAGAGTTAAGCCAAATGGGACTCACCACAATTTACCATATAACACTAGGCATAAAGTCAGGTCAAAGGGCTAGAGACATAATGGGAAATTCTCTACCTCATCTTTTCTTTTTCTTTTATAATTATAGTTGTCTAGATGTTCTCTTATAAATATCAGGTTTAAACTATAAGACAGGCATCTGAAAGTGAAGATTAAATTTGGATATATGGTTCATATGAAGAGCTAAAACTGGCTTACCTTCATCCCTGAGTGCTGCTTGTTGATAGCAAAGGATGTGAACTGCTAACACTTCACATACTGTTTTAGTTAAAAGATCAAAATGTTCACATGTATAAAGTTTATCAAATTGAACTTTAAATATATAATATGAAAGCTTTGAGTCTTAAAATAGGCTTCTTTTAATATAGCTTAATGAACTGAAGGCAAAGAATAACTAATGATTACATGTAAAGATCTCTCAGAAGAAAAGTCTCATCGTCATTGTTAAAGGGTATGATTCAAGGTCAAAGTTATTCTATTCAAAGAGAGTACATTATAAAATCTATAGTCCAAAGAAGTTATTTTAATGCATTTATGACAATTAAAATGTCCATAGGACAACTTTATTACTCATAAATAAAAATTAAAGAGAAGAGTAAAGGCACTTTTTGACATATTCACCACTTTTAGAAGGAGCCTGATCAGTCTCAAATGTTTTCAGATATTGAAAAGTCAACTATAAGTATTTATTCTACTTAGAATTTTTTTTAAAACACAAGTTCTTGGCAACTAATGGAAACTCTTAATTTATTAAAAGTAGGAATGTAGAAAAGAAATGTCTATTTAAAGATTATAACATACTTCATAATGAAAGGAACAATGTTATTGTTTCTTTTAATGAAAGACCTGATAACAAAGTCAAAGAATCCAGGTGTAAACTGTTAAATATTTCTCCACACTTGTGCAATTGGTTTATATGATTCTGTTAGCATAGCTTATTGAAGTGTCATATAAACACTCCGATGAGTTGTTTCTTATAATTTAATTCACACATTCTAACTTAAAAACTTTTTTCTCTCCAGAAACATATTCAATTTCCTATGCTCAAAATGATTCGATATAAAGGGCCATGATCTTATTCTTTAGTATCAACAAGAAAATTCTACCTAGAAAGCGAAAATTTTAACATTTAAGGTATGGTGTTGGTGTATATGTGTGCTCATGTGTAATTTGATGACAGTTTCTCATGTCTCAAGCAGCTTATTCTCTTAAGAATTACATCTATAATCTAGCATTTGTATCATTGGATAAATATTTTATTATCAAAACTAAAATTAACCCCACAGTGTCTACACATGGATGATAAAAAAAAAAAAAACTGTAAGTGATGTAATCAGTATAGTGCATGGAGGAATTAAAGTAGTTTTATTTTGCCAGTCACTAAAAAGAAAAGAAGATGAATGAAGAAAATAGGTAAAGAGGTATTGACCTCAGAGTGTCCATTAGTTCACATTGATGAAAGAAAGAAACTATACACATGATTTCATGTGCCTGAAAAAATCAGAGGAATGGGTTTTAAATAGGTGTTTTCTATCACTGGAAATTTCTTAAAAATATAAATTTTAAAAAGTAGAAAATTACAAATCAGGATGTAAGGTGAAACCAAGATAAGTATACTATTTTATTGCAAAATAATGTCAGTTTATTTAATTCGTAACTCTATTAAAAGTTGTTCCTTCACCTTATCATTTGAATGTAGAGTCCTTATGATTACTCTTTCTACATTTTTATCATTTCTCTACATTTATCTACAATAATAACTGAGAAAATAAGGGGAAACTAGGACCCTGTTTCTAGCTACACAAATATTTACCTAGCCAGTTGTTGAATTATTTCTATGGAAGTTACATTTCCACTTGATTTTAAAAGTCAACATACATATTTGTCTAATCCATAAAATAATTTAAATAACTGGAATACATAATAGTCAAATTATTTGTGTCTTATAGACATGGCTTGAGTGATTGGAAAATGTAAAAAATTTATGAATGCAAAAGATTCTTTAGTCACAGGTGCTATGTTTGACACTGGTAATGCCACAGTAAAATATGAGAGAAACTTCATAAAATTTCTTGCTCCACAAGTCCATAATCTTGTGAAGAAGAGGAACAATAGGCAATTTAAACACAGAACTATGTTAGGAAATTCATATATATCATAGAGGACCACAAAGAAGAGGTATCCATTCCAAACTGAAGGTGGTGGGGCTGGAGCTAAGGATATCATGGCCAAGTTAGACTTTTAATGAAATTGAAGAAACAGGTGTCACTTGAGAGGCAATGGTAATGTTGGTGAAATAAATCTTTTAAGCATAAGAGACCTGGAGGTGAGAAAAGTCTTAAACAGTTACTCAAACTAGGTGAATGGAGCTAGAACACTATGTATGAAGATTTGAGAGGCAGAAAATATTTGAAGAAAAAATAGCCAAATGTGTTATCATAACAATGAACAAATGAATGCCAACATAATATTTTAAACATTTATGGGAGGAATGGGGTAGTGATGACATCAATCGACTTGATCATATTTGCATTTAGAATAATATAATGAACTCTCTGGAAGTTGATGAGAGATTGAAAGAATTGAAAAGTTCATCTTGAAGGACTGTGGTTAGCAGAAGCCCAAATGACTCAGAATGACCCTTCCTCTTTCAGAATCTCTAGTCCACGTGTATAGGTTAAACTCTGAATATGATTAGACATTCCTTCCCTGATGATACTGTGTTATATGACAAGGGGGTTTGCAGATATAATTAAATTTCCAAATCATCTGACTTTCATACAATCATATGACTTTCATATCCTGGGTGGACTGGACCTAGTCAGAGAGTCCTCTTGGCTAATTTGAAGATCACAATAATTGAGTGGGAGAGAAATACCATGTTGCTGCCTTTGAAGATGAAGGAGATCACTGGACAAGGAATGTAGGTGGCTTCTAGGACCTGAAAGCAGCTTCTAGGTAATAATCAGCAAAGAAACAAGAACCTCAGTTCTCACTGCATAAAACCGTATCCTGTCCAAACTGTATGCCCTTAGAAAAGGATCCGAGGGTCCACAGAAGAACATAGCCCAGGTAAGACTATGATTTGCCTTATGAGATCCTCAGCAGAGAACCCAGTGATGCCCAGTCCTTATTTCTTGGCTACAGAACCATGAGATAATAAATGGGCATTTCTGTGTGGATAAATTTGTGAAAATGTTATACAGCAACAGAAAACTAATCCAAGGAAGCTACACCATTAAAAGAAAGCTTTCTGGGATTGTGGCTCAGCGGTAGAGCGCTCGCCTAGCATGTGCGCGGCCCGGGTTCGATTCTCAGCACCACGTAAAACTAAAACCACATGGTATATTAAAGCTTTAAAAAAAAAAAAGAAAGCTTTCATTTTAAGTTATAATTATTCTTTACAGTACCACCTAGAGTTATTTTCAGCAGCAGTTTATAAATCATGCAAAACTTAGTCTCATCACTCATTAAAAAAAGTAAAATGAGACAAAAATTTATACAGTGAGTTTGCTCACTCATTTAATAGACTTTTTGTCTATTTCTATAATTGAATCATCATTAATATTTAATATTATCAAAGTTTTTAATAATAATCTTGTGTGTATCTGCCATTCCCTTCCTGTAAGATTCTCTCTCTAAAATACTATTTCTAGATATATCAAAACTTTTAAGTGGTGGCGCACACCTGTAATCCCAGCACTTGGGAGGCTGAGGCAGGAGGATCGCGAATTCAAAGCCAGCCTCAGCAATGGCGAAGCACTTAGCAACTCAGTGAGACCTTGTCTCTAATAAATACAAAAAAAAGGCTGGGGATGTGGCTCAGTAGTTGAGTGCCCCTGAGTTCAATCCCCAGTACCAAAAAAAAAACAAAAAACAAAAAAACAATTTTATTACCTTAGCTCATGGGCCTGGATTATTTATCACCACTTTCATTTTTATAGTTATCTTTTTAAAGATAAGCTTTATTTTTCCTAGAAAAAAAATATTCCAAGAATTCTTCCTGTTATTATTAATTTACCTTGAAAGTTAATACTTATTTTGAATTTATGATGTAATAAAAAAATGAGTCTTTCTTTTTAGATGGGTGCCCATTCTTATGTATCATTACCAAACTCATTTCCACTGCAAAATGAGAAATACATGCTCAATTAATACAAATACCACAAAATTTGAACTAGAGAAAAATTAACTTAATTTCTGCTTATTTTTGTTGTGTCTTATAAATATTCATCATTGCTATTATTATGATTATTTGGAAATTTTATACATAAGGTACTCACCATAACAATTTGTATAAATCAAAAAGTAATATTAAATATTTCTGTTTTACAAGTATAGCTGTTTACTGAAATGTTACAAAAATCTATTAAATATTAGCCTCGAGGGATATATTCTAATATTTATATTATAGTGATGGTACACGAAGCAATGTTTATTTATTTCTTGGCACGTAGTTTTCCTGGCTACCTCTAAATTACTACTGTCATACTACTCTAAGAGAGCAGGAGCATATTATTCTAAAATGCTATTTCTTCAGTTTTCATTATAATAAGAGCTTCCTTTGCCATTGTTATTTATTACTATTACAAAATTTCTATCCTCTACCAAATACTTTATTTCATTTGGGCATTGCCAGCAAATGAAATTTGTTTTAAGTGTAGCATGTACTTTAATTTCATGCCAAATAAGGTTTCATTCTGTGAATATATCTGATATATCCTTATACAGGGGAAATAAAATCATTATTAGAATTTATTATCCCAAAGAGATATTAGGCAAGGGATTTGGAACTAAGTAATAAAAACATGAAAAAAAATCTGGAAGGATAATATCTTAAATATGTGATTAAATATCACATTTATTTTTATTTTTACTTTTGAGGAGAATGTGCTTTTACTTTGTTACTTTGTTCACCATAATTCATTTTATCAGTAGACTGTCACTGTACTTAAACATCTGGAACCCATCACACTGAAGAATTGCCAGGGCTCAGAACCAATAAATGAGGGTTTACTCCAAAGAATAAACATTAAGAATATGATCCTAGCTTTGTTATAGTAATTATGTGATGGAAAATATTTGGTCTTAGATCTTTATAATATCTTGCTGCCTGAAAAATTGTTATTGCCACTCTTTTGAAACCTTAAACAATATCATCCATCATTGCACTGAAAAATCCAATTTGTATGGATTTTTAAAAAAACTCCCAAATATTGTGTAAACGATAGCTAATGATGACTTTCCCACCCCCAAAGTGTGAATAATATGGTACAAATATTATAAACTTTAACCAGAAGTTTTGAGAAAGACTCCACATAATTAACTTCTAAAACTTTGGCCTCAAGACTTCAGGAAACCACTTAAAACAAGAGAGCTTTTTAACTGCTCTCGACAGAATTCCATTCTGCTTTTATCTTTGGAGAGGATTTCCCTATAATTCTAGCAGTTCAGCCAGATTGTTTGCACATGACTGAGCAGAAATAACATATATTTTTTACATCAGCACATTTAATATCACAGGTTCTTCGATGTACTGACACATAATGTTGGCAGTATTAACAATGTAGACATCATTAGCTTTCAAAAGATCCATAATTGAAAAGTCAGACTGCTGAAAAATGTCACCTTGTATGTACTATGCTAAGGGAATAAAGCTTTGCATAAGGGCAAATAAAAACTCAATTATGGCCACAGTTGATTCTATAGCCACTCAGTTCCATTCAGCCTGAGTGTGCTTTGGTGTTTCTATCTCTGATGAAGAGTTTCTCCTAAATTCTGAAAAACAGTTCATTATCCATCTTCCTTGCTTTTTAGAAACCAGCTAGGTTAGAAAGCTACAGATTTTCATAGTGGGTTTGCAAAGAGTATGTTTTAATATATTAAGGTACCAAACATGAAAGTTTTGTGAGTCTCTAATAATAATTTTACATATTTCTCTGTTTACTAGAAGCAGAATTCTCGGCACAATGTATCTAATTACTTTTTTTGATTCTGATTATGGACGATTTTTAATTTTAAATTTTTTTATAAAGTTATAACACAAAAATATTCTAAACAATAAAAATTGCTTTGAAGTAAATGTTCATTTCTTATTTCCTTTCTCTTCCTCTTTCCCCACGTTCTCTTTTTCTTCATATTCCACTCCCATTTCTTACCTGCACCCTATGCTTTTGGGGTGGGTGGTAAAAGGAAAGAAAGATTTTTGAAATTCAGTAAAATAAACTGACACACCACAGATTTAAAGTTATTCTCACCTGCGCTCTGTAGGCAATCCATTTTAGAGAGATTTAGCCTAAACCTCAATTGCTATTTTGGTTCCACACAAGCTGTCTGGGGGCAAGCATGGTCTGCAGGTGGGTTTATGCTGGGATGGGATTGAGCCAGCTCATGACTCAGGTATAGAGTATGATCTTTGCTATTAATTTCACTCTACATGATACTGATGTGGACTTGAAAAATTATATGACCACGTCTTTTGACTGCCAAGTCTCCCATTAATTGCATCTGAAATCCAGGAATGATGACTGACATGTGAAGTTAAGTATTGTGAATCTTTTCCTGGCACTGAATAAGTAAAGAAGCTTTTGCAAATAAAAAATTAGAAGATATATAAATAGAATATGGAATTACTTTGTTGTGAACTTTAGAGTAATTCAATAAATACTTGAATTTGACTAACCCTGAACTAAATGATTTAGGGGTAAAAATAATAATGTGAACAAAAATTCTAGAGTTAGACTGGCTGTGTTTGAATCCCAGCTTTCCCACTTAATCACTGTTTGTATCTTTGACAGGAGACATATTGGCACTGACTAGTCCTCATCTTTCAAAGGGTAATAATAATTCCCATCAAGTCAAAGGTAATGATCACTCCTGTTTTATGATTGGTCCTGAAAATTCAATGACTAGTTCATGTAAAGGAGTAGTTTTCACTGGGGATGATTCTCATCCCTACCCCCCAACTTCCAGCTAAGGTGACGTTTAGCCATATTTGAAAACACTTGGGCTACTCATAAATGGTGTGTGTGTGTGTGTGTGTGTGTGTGTGTGTGTGTGTGTGTGTTTGCATGTGTGAAACTGGCACCTAGTAGAGAGAGCCCAAGGTGCATTTGCCCACACCCTGGGGGAGAGAGCCAAGGTGTGAGCTGCACATCTTACAATGCATAGTACAACACCTGCAACAAAATTCTTTAAGAAACTCTGCTATGAGTCATGTTATGGTTTAGATATTTGTATTTGATGTCCCCCAAAAGCTCATGTTGTAAGACAATGCAAGGAAGTTTAGAGGTGAAATGATTTGGTTATGAGAGACTTAACTTCAATGAATCCCCTGATAGGGATTAACTGGGTAGTAACCATTGACAGATAGGATGTGGCTGTAGGAGGTAGATCCATGGGCTTGTGCTATTGGAATTTTTATTTTTTCCTGTTGAGCAGAGCTCTTTTTCTCTGTTTCCTGGTGCCATGTCCCCAGCTGCTTTTCTCTGCCACACTCTTCCACCATGACATCCTGCCTTACCTCAATCCCCAAGTAATGGTGTTGACTATAGACTGAGATCTCTGAAACCATGAGCCCCCAAATAAATTTCCCTCCTATAACTTTTCTTGTCAGGTCCTTTGGTCACAGCAGCAAAAAAGCTGATTAAAACAAGTCAGTGCCTTTATTGGAGCAGTACCTCCAATTTTTAACACTAAAAATGCTAAATATTATTTCAAAAATATTAAATTCTACTTATTTTGACTTAGTATACACAAACTTTTTCATTAATTTTCATTTTTTTCCATTGCTTCTATACTTCATATTTTCTTGTGAGGGTTAAATCTGACATAGCCCACCATTTCCTAAAGAGCCGAATCAAAAATTTGAAACATTTTTTTTAAATCGCATTTCCTCTGAGAAACACATTCACAGAACACTAGATAGTGGATTTAAGTTTAGTAACTGTTATCTTCTTTTTCTTACCCTGATCCTTTATACTATATATTCTTTCACAACAAAAAAAAGAGTTCAGCATATTTTAATTTTAATTAAATTAATATTTAATTTTGCAGTCTTCTTGTTGACACACAAATTCAGAAATGAGAAAGCTGGGATGAGAATAAAGGCAAATGGCACCTACATACAATAAATTCACCTTCATGACAAGTTATCTGGCCCATTTTCATGTCTATGAATTACCTGAGACTGGATACTTCATAATGAAAAGAGGCTATTTTAGCTTACAGTTGGGTAAGCTGAAATATCAAATAGCATTGTACTGGTTCTGGCAAGGGCCTCATTGGTTTCATCACATCATGGCAGATGGCATCATGGTGAGAGTGTGTATAAGAGGGAGAGAGAACATGGGAGACGTGCCAGACAGTGGGGAGGGGCCGGTCTTGCTCTTTCATAGCAACCTATTCTCATAGAAACTAAATCACCTTCAAAGGCAGTGACCCCAGTGACCCAATTACCACCTCCTAGGCCCCAACTCTTCAAGTTTCCATATCAGCTCCTAATATTGCCACACAAAGGGTCAAGTTTCTAACACACGATCTTCTGGGGGACAAAACCAAACCATATCTGAACCATAACAATATGGAATAAACGATTGAAAAAAAAAAATGTCTTCATAGGGGATACTTTGTAGTTGAGATATTATATATCAGTTAGACTTCTTGATTACAAGGGACAGAAACTGACTCAGGTCTGAGCTGAAAGAAATAAGTGAAAGGAGATCTGATTACTTGCACCATATACAGAGACACACAAACAAGGAAACCAGATTCTCATCTTGAGAGCTGTCTGGTTGGGATGCCCTTACTCCATGCTGCTGTCACGGATAACACTTTCTCAGAACATGTAAGACCACAACTATTGTATTGTCAAACACAACTAACTCTTGATCATACATCAGGATTATCAATCCCAGACTAGGTCAAAATCTCCCATTGTTTTTTACAGCAACCAGATGTCAAAATATCTGCCCATTACGCTTCCAGAAAGGAGATATAAGAAAATAGTACAGCAAAGACTCTTTTTTTTTTTTTTTTTTTTTTTTTTTTTTTTTTTTTTTTTTGTGGTACCAGGGATTGAACTCAGGGGCACTCGACCACTGGGTCACATCCCCAGCCCTTTTTTTGTATTTTATTTAGAGACAGGGTCTCACTGAGTTGCTAAGTGCCTCGCCATTGCTGAGGCTGGCTTTGAACTCGCGATCCTCCTGCCTCAGCCTCCCAAAGTGCTGGGATTACAGGCTTGTGCCACCGCGCCCGGCTAGCAAAGACTCTTAATAGGTAAGAATTTCAAGAAGAGTTGGTCTAAACACCTGGGGATTCATGCTATAGCTACAGTTCGGTTTGGAGGAGTGACATTCAGTATGCAGCTTTTGTTGATTCCTTTAATGTGTGAAGTGGGACTTTCTCCAAGAGTGTATAAAGGAGTTGTGGTTTTCATGGATTGTGTTTTTAAATTACGGAGTTTCTATTTGAAAAATTTGTGTTGCTGCTTGTAAGTCTGTGGACATGAGCCAACATGAATGAATGTGTGTGCGCATGCGTGTGTGTGTGTGTGTGTGTGTGTGTGTGTGTAATTTTTAAGGGCCTAGGTTCTTTGTTAAATGGGAATTTCATATTGAATGAAAGGTTGTCAGATTTTGGCTAATCACTTGAAGACACAAGTGTGCACAAACTGCTGACTCAGAGAAGTAAAAGGAAAGAGGACCAGAAGATAATACTAAAATGTTATTTTCTTTGTTTAATCTCTGTACACAAAAGCCTATATTAAAAATTTTTACTGACTGTAAAATTTATATAGTATATTGCTAACAGATGTAATTGTTGGACAGATAACATGCTCATAAACCATTTTTTAAACTTGAAAATGTGTCTCCAGGCAATAGTATCTGTGCTGATAGCCAAGGGGTGTACATGCCTATCATTAGTCTCATTGGTAATGTTAAAAGGACCTTTGCATGATGCTTTGCTGAATTTGGCAAGAGTAAGTGAAGGCTAGCATTCAAATTGCGGTTCCAAAGGGAAATTCTCCTGGATAGGTGACTATCACAGCTCCCCTTAGAAGAAAAGCAGTAAAATCAAGTTTGTCTGATGGGATTAAAAGGGGCAAAGTCTGTTTTGACATACAAATTCCAATTCATAGAGGGCTTCAGTTGGGTTTCTTCATTTCATTATTTGAAAATTTCCTAACGGGAGAAAGCAATTATGCTCTACCATTTGTGCAGTGCTTATATATTGTCAAGCGAATGCTGGTTCTCCATAACTAATTGGATGTTTTAACAATTATAGTCTCCTGATATTTGACTGTTTTTCCCAATTTTATGTTGTTAAATATTTTATACATTTTATATACTCTTCTCTTATTATGCCAAATCTGATATGTCAAATTTGTTTTCTCTTAGTTCTTTTGCTTACTAATCATTGTAACTTGTTTTTCATATCTGGCATTTGTTAATAATTAAGACTAGTTTCTTTTTTTAATATCTGAAAACTCAGCTAAGAGATTAAAGATTTCCAGAGTATTGAAGCTGCCTCTATTAATATCAAAGGCTGTGACAACCTAGAACTTTAATTTAATTTCTCAACTTGAGAGGCTCTGACCTGCTCAGGTAAGTCTAAATGAATGAGTCAAGCCTATGCTTTTGTGTTCAGGAAACTGCATTCACTCCATTCAGGGCTGCAGTTGAGGCATATAGATCTCTTTGTCGTTCTCTTATTTAGAACACTTGCTTTAATCAAGACTCTCACTGTCAGATGTTCCCAGCCTTTTGCAGAACCCAGGCTTAGCTGCCTTCCTTATGAGAACCCAGAAAAATTGGTTACTAATTTCTCCAAAACTCAAGTTTTCTGATAATAGAATTTGCTCTCAAGACAATCATAACTTCCATTTACTACTTTGATTCTAGCTCAAGAGGGGTGTGTGTGTGTGTGTGTGTGTGTGTGTGTGTGTGTGAATGAGAACATGTCTTGGGTACCAAAAAATTGGGCTTGTACTTTATATTCAGGGAAAAAATTAATTTAATATCAATTAGTAGTATCAGATTAATTGTGATACTTCACTCTTCCATGTATTACTTTCTTACTACTTAATCTATTTGCAGTTAGAGAGGTCAATAATAGTGACTCCCAATGAACTCACATCACTTTATTCAAATAGTTTCTTTATATTTTTTTCTGTGTATCTGCTGATGCTATATTATTTTGTACATAAAAAAGTTGTCTGTTAGATTTTCGCTGTAGATTTTCCCCTTACCCATTGCTGTGGTCTGAACACTTGTGCTCCCTTCATAATTTTTGCATTGACATCCTAATAGTAGTAGGAGGTAGGGCCTTTGGGAGATGATTAAATCATGAGGGTGGAGCCCTTATGAATGGGATTAGTGTCCCTCAAAAAGAGGCCCAAGGGAACTCATTAGCCCTTTATACCACATGGAGACACAGTGAGAAGTTGCCTTCCATGACTCAAGAAAATGGCCCTTATCTCATACTGATTATATACTTGATCTTGGACTTCTGGCCTCTAGAACTGTAAGAAAGAACTTCCTGCTTCTTTAAGCCATCCAGTTTAAAATATTTTGTTATACAAGGCTGAATAGATTAAGATATATATTATACAGTAATATATTTTATGCTGTTTAGTGCTTTTTGCCCTTGAATTTTCTTTGTCTGATATTAATGTTGTGACTCCTGATTTATTTTTGGTTTTTATTAGTCTGCTATATATTCTTATTTGTTTCTCAATGTAAATCAGTTTGGTTTAGATGATTCTCTGTACATACAATACAAATAAATACTTATAATGATCCAAAGGGAATTGTTATCCTTTAAACAAATGAGTTAGGTTATTTGCATTTTTTTTAAATCAAGATGTTCTGTTTTAGTTTTCTTTTTGCAAATGTTATTATTCTATTTATATAGCTTTTCAAATAATTTCTTACTATATACTAACCTTTTGTTTGTATGTGTTTTAGCTTTTTGTATATTAGTGTGCTATGCTGTGTATTTTTTTTTCCTAAAAATTATCTTAAAATCAGATTTAGGTTTTGTGTAATTTAAAGTTTACATAACTAGGACAAAAAATGTATGTTTTAGGAAGAGGAATAAAAAATAATTAAGCAAAATTAACTGGCCAAATCTGTGGGGGGAAAAAAAAAACAGGATCCTTCATTAACTTCATTTTAAATACAGTACAGTTTATTTCTTGTTTTTTTTTTAATATCAGACTAATTTTTATGTTAGACAGGGTTTATTAAGCCCTATGATAGGCAATGATATGTTTAAACCTTCCTCTCTTCCTATCACTTAAATTTAGTTGATTATTTATTCATTTTTTATTTTTTAATATTTTATCTTTAATTTTTTAGCCATAAAACAAGAAATATAGTGTACTACACTGCTAATACTTTTCTATTCCTTGGATATTGTGTTTTTAAATGGATTACTATTATTTATATCATCACTCTTAGCCTATCACTCTATTTTATCTGGATCAATATTTTAGTCTTGAGGTCATTATCAATGCTCTTTATTCTATTTTTTTTTTCCTGTGACATGTTTCACTTGTTTTTCTTCTAGGTTACAAATTATATTTGGATCCTCTTCAAATTACATATGCATTACATTTTCTATGATCTTTAACAATTTTTATTTATTTTATAATTTTTGATCTACTATAATTTTTATTTCTCTTTTTTTTTCTTCTTTTTTGTCTTCCTTGAGTTCTCTCTGTTTTGGTTTCTTTTTTGTTTACTTTACTTGAACTGAAGTGAGTGCTTTTGTCTTGTGTTATATATTTGCAGAAATTTGATGTATGCAAAGGCCAGAAACATACTATGAGCAATATTTCTACTAAGGCATGTACTGTTTCTTCTTAGCTAGGTTGATGAATCAAATAAGTTTCCTGAACTAATACCATCCTCCCTATCAATTGGTCCAGCCAATCAAGGTTGGCATTTGTGGGATTGATCAGAATTTGGTCCCTCTGAAACCCTCTGGCTTCAGCAACATACTTTCTGCAAATATGGAAGAAATGTGTTATATTGTCGAGTCTTCCCTTTCTAGATTTTCTTTGAAATCAGTTTAATTAGAGGGACTTTTTCAAATACTGATTCCTTTGTAAACAGGAAGTATTGGATTTGCATCCTAGATATACAACTATTATATGAAAACTTATGGTGAGGGGATTTCTTTTATTTTCTGAGGTTTGTAGATGTAGGTACCATCTTTTACGGTCTTCTTACACTTCGTTTGATGAGTAAATTATTTTTGATTTCCCTTCACCCCACTTTGTGTTTTACCATTTCATATATCTCCTTGTTTTGGTGAATATAAATTTTGTACATTTTAATTTTCATCTTTGTTGCTTTAGGACCATTTCTGAGAGTAGAAGGGGAAAATTCTTATTTATCTCTATCATGTTATGATCATTTACTTTCTATCCACTATATAAAATAAGAATATTCACTATGAGAAAGGGGTGCTCACAAAATATTTATTTGTTTTCTTGAATTGAATAGTAGGATTTGAGTAAAAGCTAAGAAAACTTCTTGTTCCATCATTGCTATAGTTTATATACGTGGTGTCCCCAAAAATGTCATGTATGAAACAATGCAAGAATGTTCAGTAGTGAAATGGTTGGATCATGAGAATTGTAACTTAATCCACTAATGTGGATTAACTGAGTGGTAACTAGGTAGGTGGGGTCTGGCTAGAGGATGTAGGGCATTGGAGGCAAGACATTGAAGTTTATATCTCCCCTGGTGAACAAAGCTCTCTTTCTGTTTCCTGGTTGCTGTGTCCTGAGTTGTTTTCCTCTGCTGTACTCTTCTACCATGCCTAACCTGTGCCTATAGCAATAGAACTAGCTGACCATGGACTGAACTTCTGAAACTGAACCAAAAGAAACCTTTTTTTTCTACATTGTTCTTGTCAGGTCTTGTGTTTACAGCAACAACAACAATGATGACAACACAAGTGACTAAAACAATTAATTTTCCAGTATGTTCTACACACACACCACAAGAAACTTATTTAGTAGGCCAACTGGGAAGAAAAATAACTCACACTAGTACTGGCTTTTTATCTTCACCATCAACATTCTTTGCATCTCAAATGAAAATTTAAAAGGAGACCATGATTTCACCATTCACAAATAATAATATTCCCTAAGGTAATAAAGAAGCTTTTGTGCCCACTAAAATTTTTACTGGCTATATCACTATACCAGGACTGTGAAAGACATGGTATCACCTCAATTAACAAAGTTTTTATAATCCATTTGTGGATAAAAGAATCATCAGTTAATGTTGTTACATTTTGATGACTATCCATTCAAAGCGTCAAAGCCAAAAGACTAAAGGAGAAGACATAGGAAGAGATTAATGTTGTTACATTTTGATGACTATCCATTTAAAGGGTCAAAGCCAAAAGACTAAAGGAGAAGACATAGGAAGAGACCATCAAAAATGGGGGGAAATGATGATATGTCTTGGGATCAGAAAAAAAATGAATAGAATGAAAAATAAATGTATTGCTCAATAGAGAGACTGAGAATAAGGCAACCTGGTGGTCCAGATGTGGAAAGCTTAACTAATGGATAATGGCAGTTGTGGACAAAATGACAAAGAAACTATGATTCTAAAAGATAGCTCATAAGATAAATGAAAAACTTTGATGATTCATTTTTTAAAAGATCAAAAAGGCAGAAATGTTTTCTTTAGAAGTTTTTCCCAAGATTTCTCACATGAATCAATAGAATTTAGTGTTGTTCCTTATATGTTTGTAGCACTTTAAATTAGTAGTGATGACTTTGACTTCATATAAGTTACATTACAGATCATGGTAGGGCATCCAAATGTTGACTTTCCTGTGACTTTTAAACAAAATTAAATTGCTTTTGCTTGATTTAGAATTAAAATAACCAAGATCTTTCTATGGAAATTGTGAATGCCTATTACAAATAGAAAGTTCTAGCAAGTGTGGCTCTAGAAAAACAGTAGAATAAAAAGATTCAGGACAGCCAATGTATATTACTTATTTTTAAGGGTAAAGGAACCCTCTTTTTAAATATGTTTGGAATTTGGAATTAATCTCAGAGTGCACAAGATTTTCTGAATTTTAGCTGTGAGCAGTAATGTGCAATATTTCTCACTGCTTAATCAAGTGACAGCCATTCCATTTTGCTTATTAAAATTTTCATTACAGGGCTGGGGTTGTGTCTCAGCCATAGAGCGCTCGCCTAGCATGTGTGCAGCCCGGGTTTGACCCTCAGCACCACATAAAAACAAAGGCATTGTGTAGAACTAAAAACAAATAAACAAATATTAAAAAAACCAAAAACCTAATGTAACTTCAAAAAAAAAATTCATTACAAAAGCCCTACTTGTTTATTATAAAAAAAATAGAACACAGATTAGCCAAATGGAGAAAAGGTCTAAAACCCCCATTTATTATTATTATTATTATTATTATTATTATTATTATTATTATTATTATGGTGATGGGGATTGAACCCGGGGCCTTGTGCATGTGAGGCAAGCACTCCCGCATTTATTTTTGTTACCTATTTGGTTAATCAATTGTTCACAGCAGCATTGGTTTAGCCAATAGGATGCAAAAATAATTTTAGCAACTAAATTCTCAGAACACTTAATGTAACGTATTTTAGGTGTTTTGGGGAATAGCTTTCTGTGGAGCATCATAAAGATGGATAAAGCAAGAACAACATCATTTTGAGAGTTGGAAGTACTGTAACAAGTTTTGTTGCAGTTCTACTACCAAGGCTTGATTTGTATAATTGATTACTAGTGATGATACTACTACTTGGATAAAAAATGATAATTGGTCTCATAAATCTGCTGGCTTCATACTACAAACAAATTTTTTAAATAGCTCATATCTTTTCCTCTCAATGAAAAAATTTTCACAGAAAACAGTTTTAACGTTTTTACTTGAAATTTCCTCTCCTCAGTGATTTGAGCATTTTTATACTGGGATTTTATTTTTACTTTGCACTAAGCTTTGCAAAAAGTCATGCCAGAGTCAATTTACATTGCTTTTAGATTTTGCAAGAGGCTCAACACATTATCTGAGGCAATTTCAATAGTAAGTAAAAAAGAAAGGAAAATATGGTCCTTACGACAGATAGTGGGTTTCATTAGAATATAACTGCTTTTATTTTACATTTAGTGAAAAGTAGTTTGCTTCTGATAAGTGAAAGGTGCTTAATAAAGTCATATGTAATTTACCACCATTATTCAAATAGGACCATGCTGGGAAAAATACCCAAATCTCCCACTGACTGTGACTGGGAAGACCTCCCGACTCTGCATCCATCAGTGTTTATGAAAGTAAAAATGCCAATGATTCCTTTGTTTCTTTCTACTAATTTCAGATACATATCTTGAATTACAGGGATAGTCTACACTATGTGTAGTGCTAGAAAAAGAAGAATCTAAGCAGAAGAATGTATGTTTTCCTTGTATTTTGATCCAAACAATCACCTTTATTCTTAACAGAAATATCATTGAGCTAAAGAAGAGCAGTCCATAAATAATGAAAAGATTGGTGAAGAATATTCCACATTCTTTTACTTCTTTAATGAACATTTTATTTTGAAGTAATTTTAGATTTGCAGAAAAGTTTCAAAGGTATTCAAAGAGTTGTGGGTACCCCTCCATCAATTTTCCGTATGGTTAACATCTTAGGTTTTTATAGTATAGTTGTCAAAATGATGACACTAATATTTGGTATGTTACTGTTAATTTCTTACATAAACTCTAGGCTTTATTTGAATTGCATTAGTTTTTAAGTCCATAATTCTTTCTCTGTGTTCCAGGATCCAATTCAGGACACCACATTGCATTTAACTGTCCAGTCTCCCTATTTTTCTCTTGTCCGTGAATATTTCCTAGTCTCTTTTTTATGAGTTTGACTGTTCTGAGTAGAATATTCCAGGTATCATATATCATGTTCCCCTACCTGGGGATGTTTTATGTTTTTCTCATGATGAGCTGAGATTAAGGATTTTAAAAAATGCCAAAGAGGCGAAGCATATTTTTTGTCACAACATAGTAGCTACTGCATGCTCTTCATATGAAATCACTAACAATGTTAACCTTTATCATTTAGATAAGGTTATATTTGCCAGGTTTTTCAGCTAAAGTGGTATTAATCTCCCCATTCCCTACTCAGTTCTTTGGAAGCAAGTTACTAAGTCTAGCCCAACTTCAGCTGCAGGACATGGGGTGAGAATTAAACTCTACCCCCTGCCAGGATGATTGCCTACTTATACTCTTTGGAATTCTTCTATAAGGAAAACTATTTCTTCCTCTTTTTACTTAACAATCATTATTTTATATCTTATATATTGGTTTATAATCTAACGATAAATTTCCATTTTATCCCTAGAATAAGTCATATCTGGTAGGGTGGTATATAAAGCCAAGTGCTGTGGTACATACTTTTTTTTTTTATCATTACTCTGATGAACACAATTTTTATTTAAATAAAACATAAATAAGCCATATACATGTAGAGATATATGAATTGAACAGTTCTATCACTTTCAAAAAACAAAAAAATCCAAAACTTCGACTAACCTAAAGACAGATATTTTTGCCTACATTTTCTTCCAAAAATTTTATATTTTTTCACATTACATTTGAAACCAGATCCATTTCAGTTAACTTATTTTTTATTCTTTGAGCTATATATTATGATTCCTTCCTTTTCATATTAAAAACTAATTTTCTGTGTGGTTTGTTTCAGAACCCATTTTTTCCTAGCACTTTCTGTTTTCTCTTTTTTTAATTAATTTATTTTTTATTCTAGGTTGTTATAAATGACAGCAGAATGCATTACATTTCATATTACACATATAGACACATTTTTACAAATCTCTGGTTGTATGCAAAGTAAATTCACACCATTCGTGACTTCATAAATGACTTAGGGTAATGATATCCATCTCATTCTACCATCTTTTTTTTTTTCTTCACCCTTTTGCCCCCTCCCTTCACCCTTCCCCATTGGCCATTCTAGTGTTCCTCTAATCCTCCTATGCTCCCCATCCCAACCCGACTGTGAATTGGCCTCCTTATATCAGAGAAAACATTTGGTATTTGGCATTTGGCTTTTGGGGATTGGCTAACTTCACTTAGCATTATATTCTCTAACTTCATCCATTTGCCTGCGAATGCCATGATTTTATTCTCTCTTATTGCTGATTAATATTCCATTGTGTGTATATACCACATTTTCTTTATCCATTCATCTACTGAAGGGCATCTAGGTTGGTTCCACAGTTTAGCTATTGTGAATTGTGCTGCTATAAACTTTGATGTGGCTCTGTCCCTGTAGTATGCTGTTTTCAGGTCTTTTGGGTAAAGACCAAGAAGTGGGATAGCTGGGTCATAAGGTGGTTCCATTCCAAGTTTTCCAAGGTATCTCCATACTGCTTTCCATATTGGCTGCACCATTTTGCAGTCCCACCATCAATGTATGAGTGTGCCTTTTTCTCTACATCCTCTCCAACATTTATTGTTGTTCGTGTTCTTAATAGCTGCCATTCTGACAGATGTAAGATGAAATCTTAGAGTGGTTTTGATTTGCATTTCTCTAATTGCCAGAGAGGTTGAGCATTTTTTCATGCATTTGTTGATTGATTGTATATCTTCTTCTGAGAAGTGTCTGTTCAGTTCCTTGGCCCATTTATTAATTAGGTTATTTGGGGTTTTTTTTTGGTGTTAAGATTTTTGAGTTCTTTATATATTCTAGAGATTAGTGCTCTATCTGACGTGCATGGGTAAAAATTTGTTCCCAATTAGTAGGCTCTCTGTTCACCTCACTGATTGTTTCTTTTGCTGAGAAGAAGCTTTGTAATTTGAGTCTATCCCATTTATTGATTCTTGGTATTAATTCTTGTGCTACAGGATTCTTATTAAGGAACTTGGGGCCTAATCCAAAATGTTGGAGATTAGAGCTTACTTTTTCTTCTATTAGGTGTAGTGTCTCTGGTCTAATTCCTAGATCCTTGATCCACTTTGAGTTGAATTTTGTGCATGGTGAGAGATAGAGGTTTAATTTCATTTTATTGCATATGGATTTCCAGTTTTCCCAGCACCATTTGTGGAAGAGGCTGTCTTCTCTCCAATGTACATTTTTGGCACCTTTGTCTAATATAAGATAACTGAAATTATATGTGTTAGTCTCTGTGTCCTCTATTCTGTACCATTGGTCTACTGGCCTATTTTGGTGCCAATACCATGCTGTTTTTGTTACTATTGCTCTGTAGTATAATTTAAGGTCTGGTATAGTGATGCCACCTGCCTCACTCCTCTTACTAAGGATTGCTTTAGCTATTCTGGGTCTCTTATTTTTCCAGATGAATTTCATGACTGCTTTTTCTATTTCTATGAGGAATGTCATTGGGATTTTGATTGCCATTGCATTAAATCTGTATAGTGCTTTTGGTAATATGGTCATTTTGACAATATTAGTTCTGCCTATCCAAGAACAGGGTAGATCGTTCCATCTTCTAAGGTCTTCCATAATTTCTATCTTTAGTATTCTGTAGTTCTCATTATAGAGGTCTTTCACGTTTTTGGTTAAGTTGATTCCAAAGTATTTTATTCTTTTTGATGCTATTGTAAACGGGGTAGTTTTCCTCATTTCCCTTTCAGAGGATTTGTCACTGATATATAGAAATGCCTTAGATTTATGGGTGTTGATTTTGTATCCTGCTACTTTGCTGAATTCATTTATGAGTTCTAGAAGTTTTCTGGTGGAATTTGTTGGGTCTTCTAGGTATAAAATCATATGATCAGCAAATAATGATAATTTGAGTTCTACTTTACCTAGCTGTATCCCTTTAGGCCATTAACATTCAGAGTTATTATTGAGATGTGTTTTGTATTCCCAGCCATTTTTATTTCTGGTATTTACCTTGATATGGTTTCTCTTCTGATTGTTTTTTTCCTTTAGTGTACTACCTCCCTCTGTTGATTTTTATCATTGTTTTTCTTTTCCTCTTTATGGAATATTTTGCCAAGGATGTTCTGTAGTGCTAGCTTTCTACTTGTAAATTCTTTTAATTTTTGTTTATTATGGAAGGTTTTTATTTCATCCTCAAATCTAAAGCTTAATTTTGCTGGGTATAATATTCTTGGTTGGCATCTCTTTTCCTTCAGAGCATGGAATATGTTGTTCCATGATCTCCTAGCTTTGAGTGTCTGAATTGAAAAATCTGCTGTGAAACAAATTGGTCTCCCCCTATATGTAATCTGATTCCTCTCTTTTGCAGCCTTTAAAGTTATATCTTTGTTCTGTATGCTAGGCATTTTCATTATAATGTGTCTTGGTGTAGATCTGTTGTAATTTTGTACATTTGGTGTCCTATAAGCCTCTTGTATTGGGGTTTCCAATTCATTCTTCATGCTTGGGAAATTTTCTGATATTATCTCACTAAAGAGGTTGTGCATTCCCTTGGTTTGAAACTCTGTGCCTTCCTCTATCCCAATTATTCTTATATTTGGTCTTTTGATGCTGTCCCATACTTCTTGGATGTTCTGTTCATGGTTTCTTACTATCTTCATTGTGTGGTCAACTTTATTTTCAAGATTATATACTTTGTCTTTATTGTCTGAAGTTCTTTCTTCCAGTTGATCTAGTCTGTTGATTATGCCTTCAATTGTGTTTTTTATTTGGTTAATTGTTTCCTTCATTTCAAGGATTTCTGACTGTTTTTTTTTTTTTCAGAGTTTTGATCTCTTTTTTGAAGTAATCTTTTGCTACCTGTATTTGCTCTCTTATATCTTTGTTGTAGTGATCAATTTTTGCCTGTATTTGCTCATTTAGGTCATTCTTTGATTCACAGATCATTTTAATTATGAACCTTCTGAACTCCTTCTCTGACATTTCTTCAACTTCGCTGAGCATGGGTTCTTTATTGTAGAATCCTGGTTTGTTTGGGGTATTTTCCTCCTCTGTTTTTTCATGATGTCAATTTGCTTTACTTTTTTGCAGTGTAGATCTGAGTTATTAAAGATTCTTCCCTATATTTTTATAATTCCCTTGCAGGTTGTCTGTGCCTTCCCTTAGCACTGGATATCAGAACCTGCCACTGACCCTCAAAGTATGCTACCTGGGGCTGGTTTCACACTGGTTGGGATGGGCCAAGCTGGTTGAGTCTGAGCTCCTGTGGTGGTCTGGGGATAACCGCACTGGGGTGAAGGTCAGTGGGACTGCCCTGGGCCCACCTGGGCTCAGGCAGAGTTGGCAGGTCTGTCCTTGCTATCTCCTGCTCTGGGGCGGAGGTTGGTGGGACTGAATCGGTACACACTTTTAATCCCAGTGACTCTGGAGGCTGAGGAAGGAGGATTACAAATACAAGGCTAGTCACAGCAATTTAGCAAGGCCCTCAGAAACTTAATGAGACCCTGTGTCAAAATTTAAAAAAAAAAAAAAGAGCTCAAACTAGCTCAGAGTTTAAGAACATTAGGTTCAATCCTTGGTATAATGAATAATAATAAAATTTGTAATAAGACATGTAGAAACCATGATGTGGGCTCTAGTTGTGGTTGTGGCTACTGGAATATCATTGCTTAAAGACTCTCTTAGCATAAAGGGTTAGGATATGTATGTATAACAATCAACAGATACACCTGTATTTATATTTGTTTCTATATACATTCATTTGTATACATATTAATTTAAACATGAGTGAGTTCATACTGATGTTTCTAATTCTAATCCAGGACAATAGGTTAAATTGTAACTTTCCCTTCTTCCCCTCTTTTTAATGTGTAACCTCCCTTTGACAATGAGAAAACTGGCTTACAGCTCTATCTTCCCTTTACTTGTTCAATTCTCTTATGCATATTTTAAGAATTGTTAGCCCATACCCTCTTGGGGAGCACATTTGCCAACTAAAGTACAGTTTATGACAGTTTATTTTGTCTTTAGCTTTAAAATATCAAGCAAAATATAACTTAACAAACTTCTGTCAGCTTTTTTTTTTTTTTTTTTTTTTGGTACCTACACTCTTCAGTGGAGTGGAGTTATTTAATATATTTGTAATAAAATTAGATTCATTTGTCACAGTCTACCTCCTGAGATAACCCAACATCCTGGTTGATGTTTCTTTTTCGTTTTGCCTGCTCTTTCTTTTATGCATTAAAGTCGCTGTAATGCAAAGTTCTATGTTTTTAAAAATTCATATGATAATGTCTGCATCACCCCAGTATTGTAAGAGTAGTTTCCTTCATCCTAAAAAATATTTCACTGTGAGTGCCATTTGTAGTCAGTTCTTGTTTCCCCAATGCCTAGCAACTGCTAATATGTTTTCTATCCCTATAGGTTTTGCCTTTACCAGAATGTCATATAAATGCATCAATATACTATGTAGCCTTTTGGATATGGTTTCTTTCATTTAGTAAAATGCATTTAGGCATTGATTCATGTTACTGAATTAACTAATAGCATGCTCTTCTCCTTACTCCATAGTATTACATTGTGTAGATATACCAGTTTGTTTATTAATGATCATGCTGAAGAACATTTGGCTGTTTCTAATTTTTAGTGATTATGAGTAAAACTGCTAAAAGTATTCATATACGCATTTTTGAGTGGCCATAAATTTTTTAATCACTTTATTGCTGGGTAGTATGCCAAATCTGTGTTTAAATATATAGGAAACTGCTAAACATGTTCCCAAGTGGCCGTATCATTATGAATTACCACTAGCAATAAATGAGAAATCTTCTTCCTCTATGCCATTGGTAACATTTGCTATTAGCTGTTTTTTCGTTTTGTTTTGGTACCAGGGATTGAACTCAGGGGTACTTGACCACTGGGCTATATCCCCAGCCCTTTTTTGTATTTATTAGAGACAGAATCTCACTGAGTTGCTAAGTGCCTCGCTATTGCTGAGGCTGACTTTGAACTCTTGATCCTCCTGCCTCAGCCTCACAAGCTGGGATTACAGGCATGTGCCACCACACCTGGCTTTTCTTTAGCCATTCTAATAGATACGTGTTGCTATGTCATTATGGTTTTAGCTTGCTTTTCCTTAATGACAAGCAATGTGTTTACGTTATGTTTGTCATTTGTACATCTTCTTTGATGAAGTTCTTGTTCATATTTTTTGCCTTTATGTAAATTGAGTTGTTTGTTTTCTCATTGCTGAGTTTTTAAAGCTATTTACATATTGTGATATGTAATTTGCAAATATTTTCTCAATATATTCTAGTAGTGCAATTATCAGAGCAAATTGTTTTTAATTTTGAATAGGTCAGTGGTACAGAATAGAAGTCATAGAGATAGACCCACCCATCTACAGTTATCTGATCCTTAACAAAGGAGCCAAAAATATACATTGGAGAAAAGACAGCCTTTTTAACAAATAGTGCTGGGAAACTGGTTATCCATATGTAGAAAAATGAATTTAGACACTTATCTCTTACCCTGCACATAAATCAACTCAAAATGGATCAAAGACTTCAGATTTAAACCAGAAACTATGAAATTCCTAGAAGAAAACATAGGGTCAACACTCCAGCATATAGGCACAGGCAACAACTTTCTCAATAGGACCCCTAAAGCTCAAGAAATAATGCCAAAAGTTGATAAATGGGATGGCATCAAGTTAAAAACTTTAACACAGCAAAGGAAACTATGAGGAATATAAAGGTAGACCCTACAGAATGGGAGAAAAATCTTTGCTAGTTATTCTTCTGATAGAGTATTAATACCAAAATATACAAAGAATTCAAAAAAACTTAACACCAAAAAACACGTAACCCAATTAATAAATGGGCAAATGAACTAAACAGACACTTCTCAAAAGAAGAAATACAAATAGCCAACAAATACATGAAAAATATTCAACATCAACATTGTGAGCAATTAGGTAAATGCAAACCAAAACACTGAAATTTATTTTCACACCAGGCAGAATGGCAGTCATCAAGAATACCAACAACAATAAAGGCTGAAGAAGATGTGGAGAAAATTAGTACAACTACTATGGAAATCAGTGTGATGGTTCCTCAAAAGACTAGGCATGACCCAGCTATACCACTTCTCAATAATATTTAGTAAGATAAAGTCATCTTACTATTGTGATACATGCATACTTACTTTTATATTAGCACAATTCACAATAGCCAAACTATGAAACCAGCCTAGCTATCCATCAACAGATGAGTGGATAAAGAAAACATAATATACATATATACACAATGAACTTTTAGATAGCTATAAAGAATAATGAAATTATGTCATTTGCAGGAAAATGAATGAAACTTGAGACCATTACTTTAAGCAAAATAAGTCAAATTCAGAAAGTCAAGGGTAATATGATTTCTCTTTTATGTGGAAGCTAAAGAGGAAAAGGAAAAGGAAAACAAAGATGCAGGGTGATCACATGAAAAGCAAAGGGAGATAAGTAGAACAAAGGAAAGGGACCAGGGGATGAGAAGAGAGAAGAGAGAGGAAGGGGAAGTTCTGGTGGGGAAGGGATATAGAATTTGGCCTGTATCTATGTATGTATGAATATGTAACAACAAATCTCAATATTATGTACAACAATAACATACCAGTAAAAAAAAAAAAAAAAAAAAAGTGGAGAAGAAAAAAAAAAGTTCAACTTATTATGTTTTCATATAAACCATGCTTTTGGTATTATACAGTTTAAGGTTTAAAATAACTTCATTACATTAGGCTTCAGCATTGAGCATGCTGAATTCTCCCTAGAGATGGCTGGTCTATCTCAGGATCAATGTTGATCACCTGTTCTAAATTAAAATGTGGACATTTTGACTTGGAACTTGATCACCTGCATTTGATTAATAAGAATCAGTCCCCAGAGATTCTTATAGTTGAGATCATGAACTTGTAACTCACCTTTGTCCTCCAGAATCCCCTCTCAATATTGTCACATTAGATATTAGCATTGCCTAATGATCTGCCTTATTCAGCCAGCTGGATTCTTCCTGAAATCACTAACACACCTTGTCCAAAACTAATGTTCTCAACAGCCTCTAAGAGATATCTCATAGCTAGTTATCTATTCCTTGCTCCTTGTAAGATATTTGCTGAATTTTATAGTACTCATTAACTATAATAATGGCCTACTTTACTGCAATCACTTCTATGAACAATGAAACAACTCATTCTAACTTATGAAACTGCATTTCTTTAAGAATGTAGCTGAAAAGAACAAGGAATTCACCAAAAATATAATCAACAGAACAAAGAACTTGACCTTATGGATGAGCATGAGGCAATCCATGTCCTCTGGATCCTCTAGATCCTTTCTCAGACTGTTTCCATATGGCAGGAACAAGGTCTGGCATGGCTTCAGCTCTACATGTTTACAGCTTTCCGTCCAAGAGGGTCGAGAGCTACCCTCATTTACTTCCAATTTAGAAAATTTCTGGGAACTGGACTGGACTGTTCCACATGCTTATCTTTTAGAATATTCAATGTTTGTTTGACATGCAGTATTGTATCAGAAGCAACCTACATCGTTTGACAATCTAAAATCCTGCAGCCTCAATATGAATGCATGCATGCAGAAAGAAATCCTCCCGAAATTGCCTGGTGCTGTTAGTTCAGGACAATGATTGTAAAGCTTTCTTGGTGAATCAAAACACTTGTTATGATAATAACTGTCATTATTACTATAACTTCTGCTACTAATATGGATATATTTTATTTTGTGTGATGGGCAACCACAGAGCTTGTTATACTGGTTTGTAGAACAGTATCCTGTTATGAAGCTTTACATTTGCAAGCATTATTCTTTTTACATAAACTAGCTCATATTCTTCACAACAATACTTTGAGGTAGGTATTATTATTATCATTCCTTGTTTATAAATAAGACTAAGATAATTTAGTTGCTTGCACAATTCATCATCAAAGTCTAGTTTGTCATGGTCAAGCAAACTAGACCATACTCTGGATTTTCGTTTGAGGGATTACAAAAGAGAAACAATCTTTCTCTCTAGATTTTGGGTTAAGAGGATATAAATCTAGACATATAAATCATCCTTATTTTGAGTTTTGGAGGACCTTTCTGATAGTGGATCAAATACACAGGGGGAAGCAAAGTGAGTAGTCGGAGAGATAGAGTGCCAAAAGAATTTCATTTGCATCCTCAGACCTACAGTAGGATTATTACTAGAATTTAATATCTATAAAAACATTTTGGCTTAAGCAAAGAAAAAAAATGAATTGTGTTTTGTCCCATAAAATTGACGAAATTCAACCTGATACAGGCTTTTCTAAGGGGTGGTTCTTTACCACTTTTTTAATTCTTCACTCTGTCTCCCCCACCCCTCACCAATAATCCAATACTTTGGTGATCATAATTAATGTTCTTTATAAAATATCTGGTTTTCTAATATTCTGTTCCAAGTTAAATGTGGAGAGGCAGGAAAAGGACAGATGACAAGTTGCTTCAACAAACCTCTGTGCTATACTCTTTTTTATTTTAGATGGGCTACTTTATATAAAAATTGTGACATTTGTTCAGGATTTTATTGAAAAGAAAAAGGATATAAATGTACTTTAAAAATTCTGACACTTTACACCAAGTTTTCTTTTAATTCAGCTTCATTGAGCACATGAAATCCAAAGAATCTTCAAGTCACTTTTAATCTTCAAGTCACTTTTAATTTTTGAGGCATAAGAAAGTTTGCCAACTCCAACTCCACCCCGAGGTATCGTATCACCCTTGTAACTCAACCCACCTCAACTTAGCCAAAGTTCTAAGATCCTCCCCTAACATAATTTCTGGTATTAATTTTTTCCTCAGATTTGTTTTGATTGTAGATGACAGAAATTCATCTCAAACCAAAAGAATTTTATTGGTGTATGTAGCTTGGGAAGACACTAGAGAACTGAACAATTAATATCTTTCTTTGCTTCTCTCTCTCTCTCTCTCTCCCCTTCAATCTTTGTATATATGTCTATAAGTTCTCTTTTCCTCTCCACTTGCATCTCTTATCATTAATTCTTTTTGCAAAGTGGGATTTTCCATGTGTCACTAGATATGGACACAGGTGGCTCTAGCATTTAAACTTAAACCTCAAAACCAAAACTACACCTTTATAAGGAATGCAAATTATTCAAATAAGGAAATACAATTACTTCATCTGAGTCAAGTTGGCCACAATTTGTACTAATCATGATGTCTGTGATGGTGTATGTTTCAGATTAGGTCTCGTATGTTCTCTTATGTTCAGGGAGACACTTAGAAATATGACTGACATTCTCAAGTTAGGTGGAGACAGTTAAAGTAGCCTAAAAGCAAGGAAGATCTGCTCCAGACAGAAAAGAATAGAAAAATCCTTAAACAGATTTTAAAAAAACACACACAGGGATCTTCTAATTTATCATACATTCTTTTTAATTTTATGGATTGATTTTCTATGTGAAGTTGGTATTTGTGAAAGAAAAGGTAAACTAGCAATGTTAAATCTCAAAATGCAAAATATTTATTCTTTTCCTCAAAATTTTCCTCCAGAATGGAAAAATTTACCCCCCAAAATTCAAATGTAAAATATCTCAAAATAATTTCCTGATGAAATATTTTGTTTGGCTACAATATATCCATAATTGTGAAAATGAATCATCAAACTGAACTCTGACTAAACACTGAGGACATGGATGCTAGGTGATATGGCACATGCCTGTACAATGGTGAGAGGAAAGTGTGTGTGTGTGTGTGTGTGTGTGTGTGTGTGTGTGTGTGTGTGTGTGTGTTTATATAATTATAATGCATTATAATTATGTATAATAATGGGATTAGTTGGCACATTCTCATCCATGAACACAAAGGATTGCCATTTTAATTAAAAATATATTCAAGGAAAATAATTATGTAAATAATCACAAAATGATAATTTAAAGAAGTCATTTTGAGTTATTTTCAAAGTCTGAAAACATTGTATGTTTAAAACATTCCTGTGTTAAACAGAGGGTAGTTCTGTGTGGACTTAAGAATGATAGTATATACAAGTCATTTGGATGCCTACAAATTAATTTTTTGAGGGATCATATAAGAGAACATACTTTTTTAAGTGAATTGATAAGAAATCCATATTAAGCAACATATTATATGAGTATTAGAATTTACGAATTATATTAAAATTGAGCCCAGTACTTTTCTTAAGATACATAAATCCATATAATCATACTATTACATATTCTCAGTCATTGGAGAGCAGTTTTTATGTCACACAATCAACAAAGTATTTTTTATTATTATTATGTTACATCTCACAGGGGAAAAAATGTTCAGGATGTTGTAGGTCATACACCATGTATAAGAGAAGATAAATGAATCGTGGTTGTCTTCCAGTTAAAAAGATAAAATATAGATCCAGGAAAGCTATCACACTGATCAGTCCCAAGGCATGTAATGCCCAGATGTGGGTACCTTGCAAACTGCCCAAGAATGGGGAAAGGAGGCCTTTTAGTAATGGATAGATGCAGAATGAACAGGAAAAATGTGGACACCTCAGAAATAAAGACACATGGAACAAAAGCATATTAAAACCAAATACATTTTTATTTTCTTCAATAATAGGTATAAAATAAACAATGTTTTATTTATCATTAAGGTATTTTTACCAGCTTATTTAAGGAACAAAAACATATCCTGACACATTCTAAGATGTACTTTTTGTTTATCATTACCTGAATTAGATAGATTTGTCCTTTAACTATGCCTATGATTAAAATAGTACTAGTAAGTATGTATTATGCCAAGGTTAACTCATAAATTAATTAAAATTTCAAGATAAGAAACATAAATATTATTTAACATATTGTTGGATCTCCAGAGAATACATTTTCTCTTGGAAATAAGAAAACAAGAACAGATTAAAATGGCATTCAATTTATCTACTTCAGACCTCAGTTAACATAATAACAGTCCATTAACAATGTACAAATATAATACTTAATTTGAAACTTAGAAATAATTCACATATCTAAGAAAAAAAGAACAAAGAAGGTCAGTAGGATTTTATTGTCATGCAATGCCCTCAATTGAATTTAAAGAAACATTAATTCCCAAGAGAGTGCAAAAATGCATTAAATGCCCAAACAATTTCATTAATCTTAAAATACCCTAACAATTTATTTAATCTATAGTCTTGATAACTAAGGTACTTTCAAGTGACTCTAGATTTTTTACAATGACTCCTAACTTTATACCAAATAAAAGTGTGTTTAATTAGAAATTCAACTGTAAAAATAAACTGACTTTTGAAAATGTCCCAGAATTATTGAAAAATATATACACGATACGAAGAGGGTCACTTGAAGCATCCCATATCTTTTGATATACATTTTTAATCCAAGATCGCAAAGAAAAGTTCTGTTAGATTAGAAAAAAAATCCATCAACTGAAATTTTATTTTTAGTGTTACTAAGTTTTGAGCATGATGAATTTTAAAACAAATATGTTCTCTTAAAGGGCAGAATTTGGTAAAATCATGGAAGAAAGAGCTCAGGAAGCAGAGGCAGGGTTATGAATTAAAATGGAGCAAGAAAAATTCTATTTTCTACTTTTGAAGATTAATTAACTTCCTGTTGGTTAGCCAGTGAATGCTAGAATACCATGTAACTGACTGTGAATTTCCAAATCAAGCCATTTTTACTTACTTTCATGCTTTCTAAGAAATATAATTGTACTTTTTTTTTCAGTAACTAGGGTACTGAGGGCTTCTCATAGACACTTTTATTGTCAAACTTCAAATTTGAAAAAAGAATCATCATGGTGACATATATCATGAGGATAGAACAGGAAGTATTTGATTTTCATTTTAGGATTATTATTCAGTTTTAAAGTATGTAGCTGGGTTAATCCTGACAAAATCATACATGCATGGACTTTGATTTAAGTTCAGGTTCCCCCTTTTTTCCTTCCCACCCCTTTTCCCCATTCTCCTTCCTCTACTCTACTCATCTATTTAGTTTTAGTTGGTTCTTTCTACTTAAACCTAAAGGAAAAATACCCTTTGGTATATTTATATATACATGGTATATTTATATATATAGCATGGTTTTTAAAAATTCATTCTGCATTCTACCCCTTTCTTGTCCCTCCTCCCTTCCTCTCAATCTATTTCTACTCCATTGATCTTCCCTACAGCTTTATGATATCAGATTCTCCCTTCCTTCTTTCCCTTATTTTGCCATAACTTCCACATATGAGAGAAAACTTTCAACCCTTGATTTTCTGAGTCAGGCTTATTTCACTTGTCATGGTGTTCTCCTTTTCTATCCATTTACCAGCAAATGTGATAATTTTATTCTTCTATATTGCTGAGTAAAACTCCATTGTGTACATACACCACATTTTCTTAATCCATTCATTCATTGATTATTATCTGGTCTTGTTCCATATTTTTGGTTATTGTGAATTATGCTGCTATAAATATTAAGGTGGCTGTATCGCTCTAGTATGCTGACTTTAGATCTTTTAGATAAATAGCGAAGAGTAGGACAACTGGGTCATATGGTGGTTCTAGTCCTAGTTTTTTCAAGAATCTCCATACTACTTTCCAGAGTGGTTGTACTAGTTTGTAGTCCCACCAACAATGTACGAGTGTACCTCGCCAGCATTTTATTATTATCTGTGTTCTTGATAATTCCCATTCTCTCTGGAGTGAGATGAAATTTCAGTTAGTTTTGATTAATATTTCCCTGATTGCTAGAGATGTTGAACATTTTTTCATGTATTTATTGGCCATTTGTGTTTATTCTTTTGAGAAGTGTCTGTTAGATACTTTTGCCCATTTATTGTTACCCAATGTATTTGAGCTCAGTTTATTATAGTACCTTAGTAATCTATATACAAACACTTATTTATCTGTCTTTTGGTTGATGGATATTTGGATTCTTTCCAGTTTTAGGTGATTATAAGTTTAGTCTCTTTTTAAGCCTTGTACTTATCTGATGATACATAGATGAACTCAATTTTGTTATATAGACCTAGGAGTTAAATTACTGAGTCATGGAATAAGCATATGCTTAGCTTTAGTAGATTTTTAAAGTATTTTCAGAGGTGGTTATTCCAACAGAGACTCCCAACAGTACTGAGAGGAAGTTGTCCCGTCCTCACCAACTCTTGATGCTGAGTATGATTGTCAATGGACAGTTTGGAATTCTCTTATTAGCATCTTTCTGCACATCCTTCTGTTTTCTTTTGTGAATCCCTCTTTAAAGTCAAATTGAGTTGCTGATGTGCTCCTTATTGATTTGTATTTTTTCAATCTATTCTATACCTAAGTTCTTTGTCATATAAAATTATTGCAAATAGTCTCACTTATATGGTGGCTTGCTTTTTTTGCCCTTATGACAATTACTTTTGATAGGTAGTTTTCCATTTTAACAAAGTCCAAGATATTAAGTTCAACATAATTGTTTGAAATCCCAAATTGAGAACAATATTGTCCTAGAAGATACATTATGTGGCTTTTCATATTTTAGAATTTCAATCTAACTCAAATTCATATTTTGCTGCAAAGACAATAGGATTTTATTCCACACATTTAAATTATTATTTAATTTATCCTGCTCCACTATTGAAAATATTCCATACTTCATTGTACGGGGAACTCTATAATGAATCAGTTTAATATATACATTCTAATCCATTTATTTATCTATCTTTCTACTAATATTACACTATTTTAATTATTGTAGCTTCATAATAACCATTAATGTTTGGATAATTATCCCAAATTAGTCCTCCAAGATTGACTGTTATTTTGCATTTCTCTATAAATTGTAAAATCAGCTTGACAATTTCCACCCAAAATATTCTTAGCATTTTGATTAGTGTTATATTAAAGGTCTAGTTACTGTGAAAATCTGAAATCTTAATGACATTGAATTATTCAATCCATGAGATGATAGATATAGCCATTTATTTTGATCCATAGTGTCTTGCAATTCTTTTATAATTTTTGCACAATGTTTTAACACATTTTGTAAACTGTTCTCCCATGTATGTTTTTTGTTGTTGCTGCTACTATTTAAAGTGGTTTCTTTTATTTTTTCTTGCTGACTCTTAAAAATGCAATTGGTTTTCATATACTGTCATTTTAGGTGGCAAGGGAAATCCTTAGAACTTTGCCAACTATATAATAAGTGCTAAATGCATGATGCCTATTGTTATATTTTTATTTAGACTTGTTCTGTTGTTCTTTTTCCTAAGATCTTCTTAAGACTTAGATTGTTAGCTCATTGATTTCAAGTCTTTTATTTCTCCAGCCTAAGCATTCAGGTATATGCATTTCTAAGATAAGAACTACTAATTGTCTGCTTTATGTTTATGTTTTTATGTCATGACATTTATTTGTCATGTAATATTCTGTATAATTTATTTATTTACTTGTCTCAACAAATCAGAAATTAAAACTCTATAAAGTCAGGTGTTCAAATATGTGGATCTTTAGCCCCAACATGCAGAACTATGACTGGCACATAGTAAACTATAAATAAATATTTATTTAATCAATGACTCCCACATTTTATCCATGTGGAACTTTTGTTTTTATTTTCACAAATGTTCATGTGTTCTATTTACAAGATGCCCATGAAAAATTGAAGGATTCGGTCTGGAAATGTTAATTGCTGCATTTGAGTTGTTAACATTTATTGCAAATGCTATTTTTAAAAATTTGTTTCTACCAAGATCTTACCGTAAATAATTTGTCCCCATTCTCTATATGTGACATTGCTTGCATTTGATTTCTTTGAAATAATTATTATTCCTATTCCCTATTTTTATTGGTTTGGATTTTATGTATTGTTCTAATTTTAAAGGTTTTCCTAGGAAGTGTCTCTATATACTGCCATCTCCAAATATTAATAGTAATGGGGTCTTATTATTCTCCCAAACAATTCCAAGCAATGGGTCTTCTGAAGTCTCTGCTATTGCTTTTATCTACTTTAATTCCTTTTTATCTACCTATGATACAATACTAATTTCATTGTTGTATACAGTTAGTATTTAGACTTACCCACCTATTTAATTCTACTTAAGATCACTCCTTTCTGTGTTTAGCTTCCTGGTCATCTTTCTTTCCTTTCCTATTCTCCATTTCCTTTCTCTGGGTTCCATTCTAAATTACTTCTTTGAAACATTTTTAGTTCATTAATTCTTTTAAACCATAATTAATCAATTGTTTAACCTATTAAATTTTCCTTTCAATTATGCTTTTTACTCTAAGTTCTAACAGTTCTTTTACAAATTTCTAGTTCCTGATTAAAGATAACAAGTCTATTGTTAATGTGAATATATTAAAAGGAAAAATTTATATTCTGTATTCAGTAATCCAGTTTTATCAATTTTGTGGTTAGAATCCTGTCTTCTATTCTAAAACTTAGTTCTTTTTAGTACATAATGACATATCTGCCTTGGATTTTTTCAATCTGCAATAGTTTTCTGAGTATATGCCTTGGAATGCTAATTGTCAATTATTTTGGAAAGAGAAAGGAACATGGAATAAATATAGCCACATTCATGCAATTTTTGTCTTTGTCTTAGTAGTATTCCTGTACCAATCCAGAACTTTTAACTAAACCACATTCTGAGGTATTTGGGGTCATTTAGGGACTATAAATCCAGGCTGCAAACCTCCGTGACAGCCAGTGTGTGATTACAAATTCCAAGTTTGAATTAAAAAATCGTGTTCAAACATTTTAGGAGAAGAAGTCAACATATCTGTTTTACCCTTACACAGATCAAGTGACCTATGGCACTCAGCCTTTTGAGGGAGTTTCTTGTTCAAATATGCACCTTGGTTGGCCCAAAGAATGCACAAGTTCTCACAGTTTGATAAAAGCATTCAAAGTGAAATTGTCTTCACTGTACTGGATACCACTCTCCTCACTCGTTCTTGACAAAAGTATTCTTAAACTATTATATAGCTCATGAAGTCTTTAAGACGTATAAGATATTTTCAGATGTGGATTTATATAAACGTGACACAGTCATTGTGTAATCCTTTTCTTTCCATTTCTGCAGAAGCTGAAAAAGGATGACCCTGGGAGAGAAAGAGATCAGGTTAAATCTACATGTAAATGTGCAAAGACCGCATCTTCTGCAAAAGAGCAAATTGTATTTGCTAGTGGGAGGCTTCTTATTTATGGAATTCTGATAATAGGACAGATTTGGTTATCTAGAACTGCCTATCATAAGCAAACTTAGAATCTATGGAAAAATGTGGCATGGAAAACAAAAATGTCACTTAAGCTACTTAATGAGATGAATAAAAAATGGGAATATTTTGGGATGGGGATATAGCTCAATTGGTAGAGTGCTTGCCTCACATGCACAAAGACCTGGGTTCATTCCCTAGCACCACACACACACACACACACACACACACACACACACACAAAGGAATATTTCATGATCCAAAATGTCTCCTCCTATACACAGCGCAAAAAACTTCATAAATTAATCAAAGTGCACCTGATATAGTAAGATAAAATAGGGAAGCACTAATTATAGTCCCATACCTTTCTCTTCTTGGCTGGAAAATTGAAATTAATTTCATCCATAAAATAATTAGTAAAATTGTATATTAGGCATGATTTTTGATTCACCCAAGTCTATTTTGAGAATCTGCACTCATGTGTTACTGTAAGGTGTTTTGGTGATATGGTTAGTCTGGTATCTAGTCCACAATATTGTGAAAATGGAAATCCCAGGATACTACATCACTTTTCAAGTGTTTCTAAACTGATAAAGAACTTTTTTGTTGAATTTTTACTCCCCAAATATATTTTAACTCCCTGGAATTGTACCAAAAACATTTTGAAATTGTCTTATTGAATATGATAGCTGTGTATCCTTGGGTGTGTGTCTACATATATGTGTGTATATATATACACACATATATATAGACACACCCACACAAACACACTCCCATACAATAAGTACAAAAGCAAATATTTCAGGGAAAAAATTCTATAAATTTCCTTCACTATTAATATGTTTTTGCATTCACAATGCAATGAAGACACATGCAATGTGTAAATATGTCATATTGTAAGAAAACCACAAATATACAGTTACTATGACTAAAGAGACAATATCTGATAGTTTCCTTATGAAGTTGTTGTAAAGTTCATGTTATAAATCATGAAGAACAATGGTATAGAATAGAAGACACAGAGACAAACCCACATAAATTCAGTTATCTCATACTGGACAAAGGTGCCATAAACACATTGGAGAAAAAGATAGCCTCTTCAACAAATGGTGCTGGGAAAACTAGAAATCCATGTGTAACAAAATTAAATTAGACCTCCTTCTCTCACCCTACACAAAACTCAACTCAAAGTGGATCAAGGACCTAAGCATCAGACCAGAGACCCTGCTCCTACTAGAGGAAAAAGTAGGCCCAACTCTCCATCATGTTGGCTCCCAAACCAGATTCCCAGACAGGACTCCTAAAGCACAAGAAGTAAAATCAAGAATCAATAAGTGGGATGGTATCAAACTAAAATTCTTCATAGCAAAGGAAAAAATCAATAACATGAAGAGAGAGCCTATAGAATGGGAGAAAAATCTTTGCCACCTGCACCACAGATAGAGCATTAGTCTTCAGGATATATAAAGAACTCAAAAAACTTAACACCAAAATAAAACCCAAATAACCCAATTAATAAATGGGTAAAGGAACAGAACAGATGCTTCACAGAAGAAGAAATATAAATGGTCAACAAATATATGAAAAAATGCTCAACATCACTAGCAATTAGAGAAATGCAAATTAAAACTATACTGAGATTTCATCTCACTCCAATTAGAATGGCAATTATCAAGAATACAAGTAACAGTAAATGTTAGTAAGGATGTGGGGGAAAAGGTACACTCAATACATTCCTGGTGGGACTGCATATTGGTGCAACCACTCTGGAAAGCAGTATGAAGATTCCTAAGAAAACTTGTAAACCCTTTGACCACCACTTGACTCAGTTACCTTACTCCTCAGCATATACCCAAAGGACTTAAAATCAGCGTACTACAGCGATATGTCCACATCAATGTTTATAGCAGCTCAATTAGCAATAACATCTAGGTGTCCTTCAATAGATGAAGAAAATGTGCTACATATACACAATGGAATATTACTCAGCCATAAAGAATAATGGAATTATAGCATTTGCTGGTGAATGGATGGATCTGGAGACTATAATGCTAAGTGAAATAAGCCAATCCCCAAAAAACAAAGACTGAATGTGCTCTCTGATATGCAAATGCTGACTCAAAGTAGGTGGAGGGAGGGAGGAGTGGAAGTTGGCAGGGGTGATGGGGAGAAGTGAGGGATGAGAATGAATGGGAAAGACAATAGAATGAATAGGACATAACTTTCCAAGGTTCATATATGAATATATGACCAGTGTAACTCCACATCATGTACAAACAAGAAGGGGAAGTTGTACTCCATGTATGTGTGATATGTCAAGATACGTTCTACTGTCATGTATAACTAAAAAGAAGAATTTTTTTTAAAAGGCTCAAGAGTTATAATACATAAAAAATATTACAAAAAAGTGGAAGATGCTCTTACTAAAGTATCACTATTATCAGTAGTAGTATTTTTATTCTACTTTAAAAAATATGACTTCAATACTATCTAACAGAAGCAAGTTAAACTCTGTTACAAACAAGGCTTTCTCTAGGTTAGTCTAGTATTACATATTAACACAGTAATAAATAGTTGTAGTTTCAATTAAAGAAATACTTGAGTGAATACAGTCATGTGCTGCATAATGACACTTTGGTTAATAATGGACTGAATATTTGAGTGATCCCATAAGATCATAATGAAACTGAGAATTTCTACCAGTGACATCATAGCCATTATAAATTGGAACACAACTCACTACTTGCGCATTTATGGTGATGCCTGTGCAAATAAAACCTACTGTGCTACTATTATACAAAAGTATAGCACATATGATTTTATACAGTACGTAATATTTGATAATGACAATGAACAGTTGTGTAACTGGTTTATGTGTTCAGATAATACACTTTATATTGTTATTTCAGAAGGTACTTTTTTTACTTACATAAAATAATTGAATTGGAGTAGTGATAGTCACTCAGGAGGCTGAGGCAAGCAAACAGCATTTTAAGGCCAGCAGTTTGAGGCCAGCCTGGCAATTTAATAAGACCTCATCTTATAAACATAGCAAAACAAAACACTTACTATAAAACACTGTGCTGTGTTACACAGGCAGTGGCCTCATATATCTGGAGATTGTGTAAGTGTACTCTATGATGCTCACACAGGACAACACTGACTAATGATGCATTTCTTAGATGCATCCTTGTGGAGGACATGGGGCTGCACTTTTCAAGAAAACATAATGATTGTTAAAAAGGAAAAAGAAAAACCAAAACTACCTGAACATTCTCACAAGCCATTTTACATAATATATATGACATTTAATACCTACAAGTTCAATACAAAAATAAAATTCAATTTAAATTGAATTATGAGCTCTACCTCAACTAGGTGATCAAGGTTAATATCAAGAGTGATGCATCATGTTGGTAGTGTGTAACTTTGATATGATTTGCTAGGACAGGCACTTATCTCTGTGGAATTCCTAGACACATAACACCAGTCCAATTGTGAGAAACAGCAGACAATTCCCAATTGAGGAGTAGTCTACAAAATACTTAATAACATTCCTCAAAATCATCCAAAACAAGGAAATTCTAAAACGAACTGTTACAATCAGGAAGAGTCTAAGAAGACCTGATGATAAAATATAATGTGTATCCTGCATGGGATCCTGGAACAGAAAAAAGATAAGGGGAAATCTAGATAAAGTATGGATCTCAGTAATGCTGTATTAATATTAGCTCATAAATTGTGATGAATATACCATATTAGTATAAGATATTAAAAACATAATGTAAGATTTTTTTTATTTTATTTTTTGGTACCAGGGATTGAACTTAGGGGCACTCAACCACTGAGCCACATCACCAGCCCTCTTTTATATTTTATTAAAGACAGGGTCTCACTGAGTTGCTAAGTGCCTCGCCATTGCTGAGGTTGGCTTTGAACTCGCGATCCTCCTGCCTCAGCCTCCCAAGTGCTGGGATTACAGGCATGCACCACCACACCTGGTGATGTAAGATATTAATAATAAGAGAAACTGGCTATGGAATATAGTAGAACTCTCTGTACTTTCTTGGAAATGTTTCTGTAAATCTCAGGCTACTATAAAGTAAAAAATTTGCTTTTACATTAAAATACATTAATTAATGTCTCATAGAAGAAATTTCATTTTTAATGTTGCAAATAACCAGTTAGGTTGGTTTAATTTTTGTCCAATGGAGAATTTATTGGTTCGTTCCTGTATCCTAACTTAGTAATCATTGAGTAATTTGGATGCTCCCAGAAGTTTTAATAGCTCCTGATCATTTGGGGTAATTACAATTAATATATGTAACTCAACTTAGCTACTGGAGGAAACTCCATGTGCACACTGAAGTGTTTTTCCCTTCCCCAGACTCAAGAGTTACACAGATTTAACTTCATCCAAGTAATACCATATTAAGACACATGAAAATAGAGCAGAACACTTTGACCTGATTCTGTCATCCCAGCCTCAACTGCATCTGAGTTCCTGCCTTCCCAACAGAGAAGTATATAGTTCTCAGGCAGTTCTAAGGCGCCACTAATCTCTTTCCAACTCTATGAAAGCATTGGTTCTATTTTATCATATACTTTAAACCTCTTCTCTCCCAAAGCATCAATCCACAGTATTAACCAGGTAAATAATTATTCAAGCCCAGTGAAATTGCAGACTATCAAGCCCATAATAGAAATCCTAAATATTTCTATATTTTGTGTTTTATATACTGTGTCAGGGTTAGAGCAATTAAGCTACAAAAACATCCTGTATTCTGAGCAACCTTAGAATTTCAAATTATATTCAAGAGATACTGCATTTAGATCTTAAAATATGAGACATCCTTTTACTTCCTGCATTAATTTGCAGAAAGAGAAATATTTTCACAAGAGTTCTTTTCACAAACTACTTGGAAGAATTTTGCTCTGAGAACTTTTTTTGTGCATTGATGGCTCTTGAGATTCCTCCAGAAAATGGATTTATATTTTGTGTTGTATTTATTTTCAATAAAGGAAGAATTCATCATAGTACTGGTGGAGGGTTTCTCAACCTCACCACTATTAACATTTTGGGTCTGGTCTTTATTGTAAGGGTCTCTATTGGGCACTGTGAAATGTTTAGCTCCCAATGGGTGCTAGAAGCAACCTCTCCCCAGTCAAGACACCCAAAAAACATATTCAGATGTTTTCAAATGTCTCAGGGCAGGGTAAGGGAGCAAAATCAACCTCCCTTGAGAATCACTTGTCTAGAGTTAACTATCAGAATTCAACAGCTTTGAAACTGCTGAAATATTTTTATTTGTCATTGAGAAACAATATATTCTATTCTTGACGTGCAAGAAAGATACCTAAATCATATCCTTTGTTAGATGAGTCTTTGTTAAAGATTCTCTGAATCTTTGTGTTCCACGTAAGCTTCGGAATTTCATAGAGTGAGACACAGGGACAGCAATTTAGTTAGAAAGAGGCCTGTGCTGCTTCTTTAGTTTGCCAGTGAACCTCTTCCTTAGAGAGATGGATATTAGAAAAAGCTATGTGGATTAGAGATTAACTTTCCCTTCAACAATAAACCTCAACATCACCCACTTCCCTTCCTACTCCCCCCAAACCATGCTTTGGCTCAGCTCTGGTAACTGAGGTTAATAACTTGGAGCAGCTATGGCCCCAAGGAACACAGCCACACTCATCATTTTCCATATGGAGCTACCTTCTTGCTCCAACCACAGATGTCTGTATTTATGACAAATGATGGCCCACAAAGCCTGAAATATATACTATCTGTCCCTATACAGAAATAAATTGACAAGCTCTGTTTTAAAGCTTAAAATCTGTCAATTATTTGAACTGCCCAACCTAAGCCTTTGATCCCATGTATTGCATCATAGCCAAAATTGCAGCAGCCACATTGGTAAAAGTATCTGATTCTTTAAAAATCATGCCAGGGGCCGGATTAGTTTAGACACAGTCCTTATCCTCACAGGAATAAGCAGCTTGCCACTTCATATCCAAAGACAAATTTTACACCTGTGCTTATTCCTTCTTTCCATAGGCTCAGCAATTCTAATGCCTGTTACTTTTTGTTGTAAGTTTTGTTCCTCAGGCTCATAGGGTTATCCTGCCATTTGTGGGAATGGAGTGAGAGACAGAGGGCACCTAGGATACAGTTTACTGTTACTGGATATGTTTATTTTCCTTTAGGAAGGATTGATGGGTAGAACGATGCTAATTATCTGAGTGTAAGGAAGAGAATCTACCCTACACTCTCCATCCTTCTCCAGAATGAGTGGCCACTCTTGACACTTTTCTCCACTGCTTTAATTTTGCTTTGCTTTGTTGTTTGCTTCTTGGTTTGTTTGTTTAAAAGGACAGAACACCCTTCTGGAAACTTCGTCTAGCAAGTCTATGATATTCCAATTTTGTTTCTTTTCCCTAACCATCATCCCTCTGGGATGGTTTTCCTATTGCTACCAGCACTACTACTATCTTTCTCTTGAGGCTTATGCTATGCTCTTCAAGATGGGATCTTTTTTTTTTTTTTTTTAAAGGTTTCATTCAAATGTGTAAGCTTTAGAAAACAGAATGTGTAGATGATTCTTGATTATTTGTAGTCATGTGATATGGTAGAAGAGACTCTGGGGAAATGGAGATATACAATCAAACACAGTTTACTCTGGAGAGTATGACACTAAGATGTTTTCATTGTACTAGAAATAGTCATGTGAAGATATAGTGACAAGCTTGTAATCCTATTTGTGTTCATTTCCAAAATGACTAAATTGGAAATATTAAGACTAGATTCAATATCAAAAGCCTGTTTGCATGCAACATTTACTTCCACCTATATTTGTGTGTTTCCTGTGACTTAAAAAGCTGCTGAGAGTATCATTACAGTGCTGGTGCTTAAAGAATATTTGCATGGCTGAACAGTATGCTTCAGCTGATGCCACTTCATCATCTGTCCCTTTCCACCTTTGTGTGCCTAAGGGAGATCACTTGTAGTCATAGTGGACAAGCGCATTACCAGGAAAGAACCAGGGGGCTCCTCAATGTGGTTCTTACTCATAGCCAGGATTTCATTCACATTGGAACAGATTCTTGCTAAATATAAACTTAAGTCTACTTTGTATTTCTTTACAAAGGGTTGGAATTTACATAAAATATAGAAACTTCTGCTACTAATATTTTTTTCAAGCGTGGTGAACATCTAAATAGGCTCCTCTTTTGAAGTGGAAAGAAATGCCCATAAGTGATGCTACTGTGTGCAGCCTACTTGAAACTATGCACTTCTAAATGAGTGTGGACACCCATTCTAACTTTCAGAAAATGGTTTAGAGGATGGAAAGGAGAGCATAATGAGTTTGAGGAAAAAGCTGAAGAAATGTAAACTATTAGGAAGGGGTTTTAAATGGCAGAGTCGACTCTGGGAAGATTATCTTGGAAAAACATTGAAGGAGGAAGATGGGGAAGAGAAAAAAAAAAAGAATGCTAGAGATAAGCTTATTTATCACCCTGCTCCAAAAACCAGTGAATTACCATTTTTGTATAAAAAAGATCCATCTCTTATCCTACATTTAACTCATAGTTTGCTACCTAATTTTGGAATTGGCCACCCCCTTCATTTTGATCATCATTCCCATGCCTGTCTCTGAAATTCAGTTCACTCTACTGTATCTCCTCTTCCCCTCCGGAATGTTCTCTGTTCTGTCCCTTATTCTCCAGGCTCCTTCTCAAGCTCCCTATTATTTATGAAATCTTTCCAGCTACATCCAGGCCTCAGCTCTCTCGTCTCTAAGCTTACATACTAAACCATTTTGTAATCATTCAATTTGTGCCTTTGGACATCTGTTTATTCACTTTCTTGAACTAAGTTGTAATATTTTGTGTATTCATGATTTACCTCCCTAGAAAGAACAGTAACTATTACAAAGGAGAGCATCATGTCATCATTTTGTGATTATTATAGCATGCAATATAAACCTGTGAATCTAGTAAAAGCATATGTGGAGAGACAGGATGTTATATACCATTGTTTTCTAGTCACTTCCTGGAAATTTGGACTCCCCAGCCATTTTGTCACATAAAATTCAGCATGATTATTTATAGCAAAGATATGCAATATAAACCTGTGCACAGTAGAGCTTTTACTACTTTTACTTCTACTTTCTTAGAGCTTAGAGAGGGAAAGAAAGATTTTTAGAGAGAAAGATTAAAGCGAGGAATCTCGGCCTAACTCTGACCAGTCTGGTTTCTCTTCTGTCTTCTAACCGCTCTGCCTAACCGCATGTGGAGAGACAGTGATGTTATAGGGCTCCTTCATATTCCTTCCCATTGTTTTCTATTTTATTTTATTTTTTTGTCCCTACCTAGCTTTTCACTTTTATTTTTGAAAGGGTGGATATTTGAGCCCCTGGAAATTTGAGGGCAACTCACCATAAGCGGCAGCTTTCTTGCCAAACAGCTTTTTTTCTGCATGGTACCAGCTATTTTCTTTTTGTCACATAAAATTCTACTCTGCTTCAGCAGAGGCTATGTCAATACGGGAAAATTCTCAATAGATAGCTTAGAGAAAGATTTCTTCTTGTCTTCTTAGCTTACAGGAGAGTTAGAGTTGAAGCTTAGCTTAGAGAAAGACTAGAGTTCTTTCTTCTCTCTTCCCCCCAAAGATTTTTAGAGAGAAAGATTAAAGCAAGCTTTTCTTCTTGTCTTCTTAGCTTAGAGTAGAGCTTAGCTTAGAGAAAGATTAGAGCTTCTTTCTTCTCTCTTCTTTCTTCCTTCTTCTTTCTTCTGTCTTCTGTCTTCCAGGAGCCTCGGCCTAACTCTGACCAGTCATTACTTCTTCTATCTGGTTTCTCTTCTGTCTTCTATCTGGTTTCTCTTCTGTAACCGCTCTGCCTACGTTCTGGCCGCTCTGATTCTTCTGACCGACCGAGTGACTGCCCGACTGACCGAATGAATTCGTTCTCCTAACTCGGACCGCTTTCACCCGGTTATATATACCTTCAGCTTTGCGGGTGCCTACAGGTGCATCACATATGGCTTCCAGCTAGCTACAACAGCCCTTCCCAATTAGGGCTCCTTCACTGGAACTTCAGAATAAAACCTTATTTGGAATAAGAATCTCTATAGATATAACTAAGAAATTCCAGAAGCCACCAGATACTGGAAGAGGCAAGTAAGGAGTCTTCTTGAGAGAATTCAGAGGGAGTGTGACACTACTACCTACTACATTTCAACTTTGGGCTTCCAGAACATAAGAGAGAATAAATTTTAACTTCCGAAGATGTTAAAAGTATTAGCCAGAAATAAAAGTGCTATAAAATCTGTTTTATACTATGACCAGAGAAATAATATTTATTAAAATAGCACAGAGAAGCCACTATCATTACACATAATCTATGCTGCACACCAATAAAATAAGTGTCCCATGACTGACTGTGATGGATAAGCTTGGTTATCAACTTGACTGGATTGAGAGATGCCCAAAAAAGTGGTAAAGCTCACTTCTGGGTGTGTATGTGAGGGTGTTTCCAGAGATGATTGGCAAGTGTGTCAGTGAACTGAGTGAGGAAGACCATCCTTGAACATGGGCAGCATCATCCAATAGGCTGGGGTCCAGATGGAACACAAAGTAGAAGGAGGAAAACTCATGATGTATGCTCCATTCTTCTTGAGCAGGACTATTTTTTTTCTTCTTATTTACTTATTTATTTTTGGCTGCTGCTATTGCCTGTGGACATCAGACTTCATATTCTTCATGTTCTGAATGTAAACTTGCTCCAGTGACTTTCCAAGGGGCTTCAGACATTCAGACTCTTACTGAGGCTGCATTGTTAGTCCCTCTCTTTCTAAGGTTTCTTAGACTTTGAAACTACTGGTTTCTGAGGTTTTCCAGTCTACAGATAGCTATTGTGGGGTTTATTCAGCCTCAGATCATGTAAGATAATATAATATCTTTATCAATATAAATAGATATACATATATGTACGCATTCTGTTTATTGTTTTGCTCTGTAGAACCTAATACACTGAATCTTAAGACCCATTAAAACAATAATCTAGCTGTAGTTATATTATAGAACCTGGAACACAGTGTATCATCTTCAGCAGATCATGACAATCTCAGCAAGTTTAGAAGAAACAGATTGGAATTCAGGAAGACTGAGAAGGATGGATGTAGTGAATCAGAGTTCCAAAGAGAGAGCTCTGCAGAAAAAGAATGCCAGGTATCTTAATGAGCCTCCTTGAGATTTATCAGAATAATAAGATGAATTTACATAAGATGAAACCCCCCAAGAATAAGCCAAAATTAGCTGAGTTCTGGAAACTGAGCAGTAACTAGAACTCACATGGGGCTTATTGGAAAAAAACACACCGGGAACACCTTGTAGAAAAAGGGTTTATTAGGGGCCATGTGGAAGGGAAAGTGGGTAGGGAAGGGGTGGAAGGGCAGGGAAGGGACCAGGGAGAGGAGGAACAAGGGAAGGGAAGAACAAAAAGAGAGAGCTGTTTCAGTCTGGAGCAGGCTTAAATAGGACACTCGTGACCAGCCGGACCCCTAGAGCGAGTGAGTCCCTGTCCCCATAGGCTGCCGGAGGTCAAGAGTGGGGTGGCACCTGAGGGCTGGCCAGCAGAGTTGGTCAGCCTGAGGCACCTGGGAGGTGTTGCCTCCCTAGGCTACCTGGGAATTGTGGCCTCCCTGCCTGGAATCTAACAGGGCTGAGGATCCTTTGAGTCTGCTCCAGCCAGAATGGAGTCCTCACTGATCCCTCTCCAAATTCAATAGAGCTATAAAAAAAAAAAAAAAAAAAAAAAAAAAAAAAAAAAAAAAAAAAAACACATCTTAGTAGGAAATCTAAATGTACCTAAAGCCTACCCTAGGCATATCTAAAGAAAAGTAAAACCAGACCTTGAAAGCAAGTAGATGAACTAAAAGTAATATTTGTTTTCCAGAACAAAGGCATCCAATCTTTAAGACAAAAATTACTACACATCATCACTGTAAATTTAAGACATCTAGCATCCATTCATAAACTATTAGACAAAGTAAGAAAAAGGAAAATTAACATAACTAGGAGAAAAACAGATGATGGAATTAGAATACAAACAGCTACTAAAATAGCTACTATAGTTTTGTCTCATTATCTAAGGAAATATTTAGACATAATATAAAGAGAGCAAACATTTGAAAAAGAACAAAGTAGAATGTCTAGAAATGGAAAAAAATAGAATGTCTGACATAAAAATTTCACAGTACAGGATGAAGAAGAGGTTAGACACTGCAGAAGAAAAGATTGGTTGAACTTTTAAGAATATCAAAACTATCCAAAATGAAACACAGACAGTGAAAAAAAATTTAAATGCATTTCAATGGCCTGTGGGACAATATCATGCAGTATAAAGGCTGCAAAATTGAAGTCCCAGAAAGGAGTGGTGGCAAAGCAAATATTTGAGAATCAATGAATAAATTTTATTAATTCAGAAAAAATTTAAATATGCAAAATGTTCAATGACTCCTAAGCAGGAAAAATACAAATCTACTGAGAATGCACATGTCAATAATATCAGGAATGAATAAAGAAGCATCAATTTAAATTCTACTTAAATTAGAAAAGACAATAAGGAAATACTATGTCCACTTTTAAGCCAAAGCATTGAAAAATAGAGGAAATGAAAAATTCTTTGAAAAGTTAAAAAGTACCCAACTGACTCAAAAATAAATCAGAATAGAAAATCGGAATAGCCTTACATAAATTAAAAATTGGATTAATAATAATTTTAAAATGATGTTACAAAGAAATATCTAGATGAGATGGCTTCAATAGTAAATTTTATCACACATTTAAGGGAAAATATTCCCAGTACTGTGCAAACTATTCCATAAAGTTAAAAGGGAGTGGGAGATTTCTAATTTCATTTTATGAAGCTAGTATTTTCATGATTGAAAATGATATTAAAGGAAAAGCATACAGAAATATTCCTCATGAATTTAGGCAGAAAAATTGCTAACAAACATTGGCAGATTACTCCTGCAAATCTTCTAAAAGAAAATATAATCATATGGAGCCTTTCAAGAAAAATACAGTTAATTTAACTTTGAATATAAATTATTATAATTCACCGCATTAGTAGAATACAGGAGAAGAATCCTAAGATCATTTTGAACAAAAGGATATGATAAAAAACAACAAATATTTGTGATAAAATATTTTAGTAAGTTAGTGATAGAAACATTCTTAATTTGATAAGCAGCATATATTTTAAAAAAATACCTGCACTTAACATCATACTTGAGTAAAAGGCTATTTTCTCCCTAACATCAAGAACAAGGAAAAGATGTTTGCATGTAACACTCCTAATCAAACTTCTAATGAAGTTCAATAAAGCAAAATAAGGAATTAAAAGGCAAATGTGACAGTAAAAAGTAAAGCTATTTTGGTTACCAAATAACATGATCATCTAGAAGCCCCTAAAGAATCTACATAAAAATCTACTAGAACTAAAAAATGAGAACAGCAAGATTTCACAAGAAAAGATCAATATAAAAATCAACATTTTTTTGTACTAACAATAGAATGAACAATAGGAAATTATCTTTTTTAGGTATTTATTTGTATGCAAACCATGAAAGACTTAAAACTTAACAAGGTGCAAGACCTGCATACTGTAAACTATAAAATTTTTGTAGGAAAAAAAAAAAAAACAAATAAACAGAGACTGATACTATACCTATAGACAAGTGTACTCGATATTACAAGTTACCATTTCTCCCTAAACTGATCAATAGATTCCATACAATTCATTCAAAATACCAGCAGACTATATTTGGGGGGGAAATTTAGAATTTACTGTAAAAGGAAATACAAAGGACTTAGGAAAAACAATTTGACAAAAGAACAATGTTGGAATTCTTAATTTTGATTTTAAGATTTTCTATAAATCTGCAGTAATTAAGATCATAATATTGGTACAAAGACACATAAGACCAATGGAACAGGATAAATAGTTCAAAAGTAGATCATGAATATTTCATCATTTTATTTTGGATATAATAATCTATACAAAATAATTTAATAGAGAAAAGTCTTTTCAACAAATGGTGCCGAAAAAATCATAAGTTTACATCAATAAAGAAAACAAACAAACATCAAACTCTCCTTCAAATTATGCAGAAAAATTAATTCAGAATAGATCGTTGACAATAAAAACTAAAAATGGAATTACAAAACTTATAGGATAAAAATTTATTTTGATTTTGACATAGCAATGTGGTATTTTCATATAGTTTAAAAAGCATTAATCATAACAGAAAAAATAAAAAGACCTCACTGAATATAAAACTACTCTTCAATAGACAGTATAAAAAATGAAAATGCAAGCCACAATCTGAGAAACAATACTTATAATAAACATATAAGAAAAAGATATTCCAAATAATGAACTCGTATGACTGTATGATTGAAAGTAAAGCAATTTAAATGCCACTCTAGTTAAACAGATTCATCACAAAAGAAGATATACAAATGGCCTCTAAACACATGCTTGTAATAATTAGTCCTGCTTAAGCATCAGTGAAACACATACTAAAATTATAAGGAGTACTTTATGCAGGCACTAAATGACTACAATTAAACTGACTGAAAAATAACTAGTTTTTGTGGAGATATAGAACAACTGGAACTCTTATACATTGTACATTGTTGGGGGAGTGAAAAGATACAATCACTTTGGAAAGCACTTTAGGAAGTTTCTTGTAAGATGAAGCATACAATTTTTTGTTTGACCTTGCAATTTCATTCAAGGTAAATGAAATATACGCCACACAAAAGTTTGTATTTGAAGGTTTTTAGAAAGTTTTTTTTTTTTTCCTAAATGGTTCTAATTTCAAATGAACCCAAATTTCTATCTCTAGCTGAGTGGATAAAGAAATTCAAATATATCCATAAATGAAATACTACTACTTTGTACGTAGCTTCTAAAATTGCTCCTAAAGAGCCCAGCTTCCTAAAGGGAAGGTACTAGAGAATGAGATTGATTAAATTATGTTATCTGCGTGTATGAATATGGCATAATAAATCCCACTATTATGTATAATTATAATGTACCCATTAAAAAAAGAAAAAGGAAAGATCCCAGCTTCCCAATGTTCATAGTCTGGTGTGATCCGTCCCTTTGAATAATTTCATTCTAATAAATAAAATATTTGATTGTGGAGGTACATCAGTCCTGTGGTTATATAGGTGGTAGCATCTTGCAAGCAGATGCTGGATCTGATGAAGTCAATTGCCCCCCCCCCCCAAGAAGGTTCACATGGTAACAAATTGAACAGTCACCTAGTATCTGAGGCCATCATTTTAACAACCCAAAAGTAACTGAATGATGTCAATAATCACATCAAGTGAGGCTGCAAGGAAACCCTTCCCATGTTGACTTTTAGATGATGCCTTGGTCTGAGCTTGCAGGTTTGCGAACAGCTTTGAATCAGAGAACTCATATAAGCTCTTCACAGATTTCTGACCCACAGAAACTGAGATACAAATGCTTGTTGTCTTAAGACACCAAATTGTTGGTAATTTGTTAGGAAGTAGCAGATAACTATTTCCTACACTCACCAACAAAAAGAAACAATCTTATTGTGACGTTTATTCATTTTGTATTGGTGTATAACAAATCACTACAAACTTATCAGCTTGAAATAATGCCCATTTATTGTATCACAGTTCTGTGGGTCAGAAGCCTGGGCAGGATAGAACTGAGTTCTCTGCTCACTTCTCACCAGGCTTAATTCAAGGTGTTGGCCAGGACTACAATCTAATCTGAGGTTCAGGGTCCTTTCCTAAATTCATATTGTTAATGGAATTCAGCTCCTGATAGTTGTGACAGATGGAAATCCCAGCTTTCTTGAAGGCTATCAACATGGATTGTTCTCAGTTTCTAAGGGTGCCTGGGTTTCCCTGCAACATGACTTTTGCTAAAACACACAAGTTTTCTCTATTAAAGAGCTGTTATAGTTCAGATATGGAATGTCCCTCGAAGTTTCATGTGCTTAAGGCTTGGTCCAACACTAGTGGTACTATATACTATTGGGAGGTGGTAGAAAATTTAGGAGGTAGGGCCCTCGTTGCAAGAGGTGGGCCATTGGGTTTGTGCCTTTGTAGGGTGGATTTTGTCCCCAGCCTCTGGCCCCTGTCCCCGCACCCCCCCTCCATTTCCTGGCCATCGCAAGTGTGAACAGTGTGGCTCCACCATGTCCTCTGCACTATGATGTTCTGTGACCACAGGCCCAGAAACAATGGAATCAAGTGACCATGCACCAAAGCCTCTGAAACCATGAGCCAAAATAAAACTTTCCTTCCTTTTTTGTTTTGTTTAGTACCCAGGGGTAACCACTGAGCCACATCTCCATCCCTTTTAATATTTTATTTAGAGACAGTGTCTTTTGCTTAGGACCTCAATAAGTTGCTGAGGCTGGCTTTGAACTCATGATCCTCTTGCCTCAGCCTCCAGAGCTGTTGGAATTATAGGTGTATGCCAAAACTTTCCTTCTTTATGTTGTTTTTCTCATGTATTTTTGTCACAGCAATTGAAAGCTAACAAAAGCCACAGAACTTCTCCCAGGCTTCAAATATCTCTAAATTCTTAAGCCCAGCTCACTCAGGGGAAAAAAAATCCCGAAATTAAAGTAAACTTACTTGGAATTTTAGTTATACCTGAAGAAACCCTTTATAAAACCACCTAGATGAGTGTTTGGCTAAATAACACATAGAAGGTATATAGAGAAGCAAGTGAGAATATTGGGGGTCATCTCAGAATTCTGCCTACCATAAAATTCTGCCTGCAGATAAATTTCAAGAAACATTATGCTGAGTGAAGTAAGCATAATTTAATATATTTAATTGAAAGCTGATAAACAGTTGTGTAGACCAGGGTGGAGCATTATCTGAAAAGGGTCCTATTCCAGCACTTTGATCCGAATGCTGGTTAAACAGGTTTATAAATTTATCTGAACTCATCAAACTATATGTTTACAGCATATTCTGTATTCTATACAAAGTGTGCCCCAGTAAGTTCACTAGGAATAAATAAAATGAGTCATCCTTCTGATCTTTGCATCACTGTTTCTAAATTTGATACAAGGATATCAAACAGCACAAACCAAATCTTACCCAGAAACCTAGCTGCAGAGGAGTCTAACAAATGCAATTTTAGTTTTATATTCCATACTTCACATTGAAAAGAAGAAGGAGAGTAGAAGGTGGAACTAAGGCAGGTACTTCGGTTTAAAGTGTAAATGGTTTTTTTCTCATACCTTCATTATATTCCCTGAGTCAGAATTAATGAATCAAACACAAGTATGCACATGCCCATGTGTGCAAATACATATACACCCCAACCCCCATGGACAAACACTATGTTCAAAAGAAATGTAATCTGTATAATGAGAGCTGCAAATAACAGAGAGTTCTGCTTGTTAGTATATAGATGAGATTTCATTCTCTCTGTATTGTTCCATAAGCTATGAGACAACAGGCCTGGTTTCTTGTCCTAAAGTTCAATAACCAGAGACAATACTTTTATGAATAAATACCACTACAGAGATCATCATTTCAGCTTCAGAATTGTGTTCCATTGTTGAAACTTAGGGATGAAACCTATTCTACAATCATATGACTCTTAATGGGAAATATAAAACTGAATTATATACAGATCCTGCAGAAATCTTTAAAATAATGGATTTGTTAAAATGTTAGAACCCGCTAAACTTATACAGCATTGATTTCTTCAGTAACGTCTGTTTGAATAACAGGGGTGGAGTGGGAAGGGCATGAATCAATTATTCTCAAGGCCAAATAAACCTCTGGGATTAAAGAAGGGGTGTTTTCCACTCAAGAGCATGTGTACTTAATTACCAAAAAAAAATAAAATATACAAATTAATGAAAAATTTTCAGCACATCTGGGAAAGATTTTCAGATGATGAGTTGCAGGAGCATACCACTGAGAACCACTGACACAATAAATTATATAAATAGGACAAAGAGCAAGATTTAAGTAAATTGTTGATGTTCATTGATTGTGTCTCTGCATTATGTATCACACCCAGAGAGAAAAAAAATTAATTAAAGCAATATTATGTGAAAGATGTTGCTTATTTGATGTTTGCTAAACTTAGAAAAATCATAATTGCATTTATCAACTGATGTGCACAAAAATTACATCTCTGGATTTAAGACAACTTTCCTGGGACCTTTTACCCTAGGCTTTAGGAAAAACTAACAAAGAAACAAACAAAATTATCTGACACCATATGCCATTCAAGGCAACTCCCTTGTACCATGAGCTGAGATGGAATTGCAGAGTGGTTTTAGGCATGCATGAATCTCATCAGACTTGGAAAATCATACACTACCTTTTTCCCTGGAGGGCAAATGTATCAGGACTGTGTTCAGTTTCAAGAAAAGCCATCAAACAGTGAGTTAAATAAGTAAGAAGTTTATTTGTCTCATGCAACAAGTCCATGAACAGCAGGATCAGGATTAGTACTGAGGCTCAATGTCATCAAGGTCCAGGTTTCTTCTGTATTCTTATTAAAACCAACTGTGAAATGTGGTTTTAATACTCATGATTGCAAGATGATTGCTCCTCCAGGAATCCATCCGGGAGGGAAGCAAAGGGACCAAAGGACCATTCCAGTGAGTTTATCTCTTCGTAAAGCTTTACTGGAAGCCCCATCCAGAGGCTTCCCTTGATTTTTATTATTGAGCAAAACTGGTTCACATGACTACCCATATTTACATTGGAAGCTACCAAAGCCAGGGTATTAGCTGGACACATTTCTACTTTATTGGCATGGTTGTGAAATAAGAAATGGGAAGTGGATACTGAGTGGGCATCAGGCAGTATCTGTCACTGCTAGTAATTATCACTGATAGGGTCTCCTGCCTAGGCACAACTTCCTTCAAATGACCCTTCAAATTACATGCATTTGTGTCCCTTATTTTTCTCTCTTACGTTCAGCTTCAGAAAACATCCCAAGTAGACCCACTCCCTGATAGGGTAAGCATATCCTTTGAGGAATATAACAGTAATATCATTTCCCCAGGTTTCTATGTCTTGAAATCACATACTAAACATTTCTAATGTTCAAATTGTTAGTCTGACTTGAAATAAAAAGATTTGCCTAGCAGTCTTAACTGGCCCTGCAACATTTTTACAGAACTAATTAGAGATTAATATTCAATTCAACTGAATGTATTTGCATCAATATTTACTGAGCATTAACAATGTGCTGAGCCCTGTGCTAAAGATAGCAAGAAAAAAGACTAAGTGTCTCCCTTTAGGTAACTCACTACCTGATACAAAATACAGACATGTAAGCATAACTAGAAGAGAGGGAAACATGGGCACAAATTATAGGTGAACAAGTCGAAGAAGTTCTATTGGGAGAAGGCACAGGGAAGACAAAGGTGTGACACTCAAGCTGGGTGAGTCAAAGTTAGGATCAATTCCCATGTCTGCTGATTCTCAGTCTAGCACATTTTGTACATTCTACATAAAAATAAATACACTAGAATAAAGTGTAAATAAATATTAATATATATCTATAATACTGTCAGGCATTGCTTAATTATAAATACATTCTGAGAAATGCATTGTTAGATGATTTTATAGATGTGTGAACATCGTACCACCTAGGTATGATGTATAAATTTTGTTCAAGTATGTCATGCCACCTAGATGGTATAGCCCAGTAATGATATATACCATCATATATGTGTTCATCATCCACGGAAATGTTGTTACATGGTACATGACTGTATAATAGAATAAATTTTAAAGTGTCAGTGAGAAACATACTTTCAATCACATTTTGAGTTTATTTATAAATAAGAATATAATCCAAAGTATTGATTTAAATTTTGATGAAATACTTGGACTACTGCTTCAGTTCACCCAAAATGCATTCTATTATCTTCAGAGTTTGTTATAACTTTCATAAATATATATCTCACAATATGTTTGCACCCATGGGAAAACAAATAGCAAAAAGTTCTAATAATTCAAGAAATTGTTGTTCACAAAATGTGGTACACTTTTTCATAATTTTATCAAGCAATGAAATTTCTATTTGTTTTCTTCTCTAGGTATTTGACAATAAGATAATTTTTTTTTATGTTGTAATTGATTCTACCATACCATAATGTTCTAAAACTCAAGTATGTTGTATCGCTGTGGTTGGACTTAATGATCAAGGTTCACCCTTTTGAAGGTTTATACAACAATTACAGAGTTGCAGGAGTTGGGTGGATTTCATAACAGTCCTTAAAGATTGTGAGATACTACAGTGTTTTTAGTCAGCTTGTTGGCTGCTGCAACTTAAAGACATGACCAGAACAATTGTAGAGGAGGAAAAGTTTATTTAAGGGCTTACGGTTTCAGAGGTCTCAGTCCATACACAGCCAGCTCCATCATGGAGGTAGAGTATAGCAGAGGGAAGCAGCTCACATGATGATCAGAAAAAGGAGAGAGCTCTCCAATTGCCAGATACCAATATATAGCTCAAAGCCACGCCCCGCCAATGCTCCACTTGTCTTAAATTACCACTCAATTAATCCCGCTAGGGATTAACTCACCTATTGGGTTAAGGCTCTTGTAACCCAATCATTTCTTTGCACCTTCTTGCATTGTCTCACACATGAGCTTTTTGGGAGCGACCTCACATCTAAACAATAACAGACAAGTTTCCCTTCCCCAAACACACATCTTTTCATCACCATCTTCTACTCCAGATGCCTTACCCCAAACTCAATGCTGTTTGCTAGAAGAACATTGAACATTTAGAAGAAGTTATTAAGGTTCTTTTTAATATGTTTTTCCTTTAATTCTCACAACATCCTGTATGGTTGAATGGGCTATTTTACATATGGGTTCCTGAAGTTGAATTTTCCTAAAGTCACACAGCTACAAAGTGATAAAGCCAAGTCTCAAAACTTGTTTTTCCCACCTGATCTCAATGCTTTTTCTAATACTTCACATGAGTCCCTACTAGTTGGCTCAGGATGCACTGCATGGAACACAGCATTTTTAAATTGCTAAACAGTTATTTTCTCTGTAATCTCACCTGAAGAGTAAGCAGTTCTACTAGACTGTCTTTAAAGCACACAGCAGCACCAATAATCTTCCACTTTATGACTTTACATTTGCCAAGTTTTCTTTTCTAATTAGGCTTTTCAAAAGTTCCTACTACTTTAAATATATAATGCGTTTTAATAATCCAGGTGTTTTTATTAAGCACCTACTTATGTTCCCAGCACTTTACGAAGAACAGGGCAAACAAGCATCAGCTTCTGCCTTCTAGGAAATTAGAGTTTATTTCACTAATATCAGCATCAAGGTGATAGTGATTTTTATAAACATTGTGTCCTTAATGTCTAGAAGGTGCCTGATACTTCATATTTTAAAATAAGCAAATACACATAACATGTAAGTGAATTTTGCAGGCTAAAGATATGATGGCTATAACTGCAAAGGAACCAGGGTAGAAATATAACATAGTACAAAATGGAAAATTAGTAAAATCTGAGCCCAGATGCCTAAATAGTATCCAAATAGGAAGTCAGCAACGTACCTAGGATGCTTAAAAATTTCCTGAAGGTATTCACAGCTATTGTGGAGAGAAGCAATATGTATATCAAGAATCTTGAACTTTGAGTTATTTAAAATTTTAGAAAATTTTCCACAAATATTAATATGTGCTCACAGGCATCATAAACAAATTTCAGACTGATCCATTTACATGAGAGTAATACCTTCTTAGTCTGTGGAGCTAGAAGAGAATTAGGCCCTTAAAAAAAGAAAAAAAGAAGATCTTCTTGTCAAAGGAAAAGAGCACAGTTTAGAAGTATCTCAGAGTATTATTTTACTGAAAATTGGTACAAATTTCTGGATTTGGGTGAAGAGAAAACTCTGATAAATCTCCCTGTATATTAAATGAAGTTACATTGGTTTGGGGTACTTACTGCAAGTTTTATAAAAACTACTCATTGTTTTCATTTCTCAGTATGGGTTTAATCATTCTCAATCAGTTCTGTTTGTCTTCAAAAGATTAAGCTTTATATATGTTTTCAGAGATAGATTCTTAATTTAAACAAACCTTGCCTGCCTATTATGTGTGGGCATCTTTCTCAAGATGCTGTCTCAAGAGCTGTGGTGTTAGATAAAATTTACTGAGTATTTTCTTTATATCAGGTAAAAAATGACACTGAGGCACAGTGGATTTGCCCAAGTTTCCATAACCGGTATGTGCTAGGTCGGATTCTGAACCCAGGAGGTCTGGCTCTAGAGCCAGTGCTCTAAAACCAGAGCTGGTTCTCTGGGGTTTGTTTTTGTCTAGGTCTAGTACTTGTGAGATAGTCAAAGTTTTATTTACGTAACTGTATTTTGCCTTCTTGATGGAATTTCCACGATGTGCATTTAACTCTGGATTGATTTCCCCTTGCCATGTAACATGAACGGTTTTGTATTGCACAATGTCATCAGTTATTGTATGCCTAAAAATAAAATTTTAATACTTGCCTGCAATCAGCAAAAAGATGAATCTATGAGTGAGAAATGTGGAGAGTCATGTGCTACGTCATAACCTTTGTGTCAACAGAGCTCCTATACAACTTTAGTCCCACAAAATTATACTACAGTCTAGGTTTATAGAAGGCTTTCCATTCAGGCTTGGGTAAATACATTCTATGATCATTAGACAACCAAATCATCTAATGATACATTTAATGACTCTATCCCCGTAGTTAAGGTATATGACTATCCACATGAAATTTCAAATTCCACCCTGAAGGGGATATAGTGGAAGGTGATTGATAAAACTCTAGTTTGACTTTTCATTCTTTTAGGGAAATTTCAGAAAAATGAGAACATGACGGTGCTCACCTATAGAAAATGGGTATGAAATTGTTAAACTGCAAATCTAGAAGATTAGGATGAGTTCTGCAACAAAGTAATAACTAGTGAAACAGAAAGAAAAGAGGCATGAAGAATTTGAATCATAAGGTTTTAAGAGTTTTCAACCAAGTTGTTTTCTAAGCCCGCATCTCTTTATCAATGGCTCAAAAACTTTATTATGAGTTTCACCATATTAAAATACACATTTCTGGGTGTCATCCCCAGATTTCTTGATTCAGTGGGTTTGAGGTTGGGCCCAAGAATGTGCACTGCTAACAATTTTCCAGATGATGTTGATGCTACTGATGCAGGGACCACACTTTGAAAATTACTTCTTATTGCATTGTAATTGCTCTCAGTGCGTATACAGCAACCAGAAGGTGTATTCTCTAAAATGTCTACATTTGTCAAGATTATGCATTTGCAAGGAGAATCAGAGTACATGCCAGAGAGAAAGGTTAGGGTTACTAAATCTACCTGGAAAACAAAAACTGCAAAAACCATCAGTTCTAGGAAGTGCAAGAAACCTGTATCCTGAGAGTGCTCAATAAAGATAACAAAAGGATAATAATTAGACAAGAGACCCTGACTTCCCTGTTCACTCTTACCTAACACTGTCATCCACAAATCAGTGAGCAAGAACATACAGACTGCATTAGAGTTAAACACATATTAGTTATAATTAAGTAACTATTTGGACTTTATCCTATATACAGCAGTAAGCCCTGAAGAATTTTAAGTTGATCTTTTAGATCTAAATTTTAGAAAATGAATATATGTACATCAGGAATCTTCCAGTTGAAAATAATACTCAGTTCAGACAAACTTAAACAAAGTGGGAAGTATATTATCTTATAAACCAGGAGTAGGAGTATGTTGGAAAATCTGTTCATGGTTGTGTCCATCTGCTCTAAAAATACTAAGAATTTTCCAAAATTTTCCATTGTTCCTGAGCCTAAGTGTGATTTGCCAGGGACTGGCCTACTGTCAGCCTTGCTCTGGTCACTGTGGCCTGAGGGATGAACTACTCTTCCTGATTAGAAAGGTCTGATTCCCTCCCCTCCATCTAGGGGTAGGCCAATTCCCCCCACACCATATAGAGTCAAGTAAGAGTGGAAGGAGGTGGATTTCACAGGAAATGAAGATGGGTGAGTGCAATAATAAGGGTTGCTAATGTCATAATTCCTGCAATAGACATGTTTACTTCCGAGCATTTAACCCAGTGTACCCCAAACTGATTTGACCATGGGTCTCCTTTGTCTGATAACTTCAACATTGTTGCTGCACAGATCATAGTATGGGAAGTTGTCTATGATCTACTGATGTTCCACAAGACATTAACTCCTGAGTCTTGGATAACTAGAGGATTTAGTTGACCCAAGCTTCACAGCCAGTCACCTTGGAACATGAGTAGCCTTATTCAAAGTTCCAATCCTCTAGCTTACCCCATGTCTTAGTCTGTTCAGGATGTTATAACAAAATATCAGGCTTGTGGCTTATGAACAACGGAAAGAGGATGAGAAGTCCAAGGTCAAGATTCAGCAGATTCAGTATCTGGTGAAGATCTTCTTCCTCATTCTTATTCTAAACTCAATGGCAAGAAAGGCAAGGGGCTCTCCTGGGCTTCTCTATAAGGACATGAATCCCATTCATTGAGTGTGCTGCCCCCATGACCTAATACCTTCTCAAAGGCCCCACTTTTAATAACATCATCTTGGGGATGAGGATTTCAACAGACAAATTTTGTGGAAGTTAAATGTTCAGACCATAGCTTTTCAGTATTACACAGAAATATTATTTTCTTTATATGCCTGGACATTGCTCTAGTAAAAACATAAAGTATCACAAGGATGGAAACTGATCACATATTTTTCCAACGAATACTATAATGAGCTAAGTGAAAACAACAACTTGGAATTAGGTGCAGACAAGTAGCAGCTTTGAAGGATACACTGTTATTCAAGTTAGGTAGATAATAAATATCTTAGAGATGTGGGTTCTATATTCTAAGAAAGTAGAAGAAGGAAAAGTGGATAAAGAAGCCTTAGGGCACTAGGAATTTCCTGCTTCAACCCTTACTTAGACCTGAGTAATGGAGAGCTGCTTCTTTCTATTTTGCTTATAATGTTTGCTTGAGGTCAAAGTCCAGTAGGTACAAAACATTTGCAAAATCTTCAGAACAAGTCTATCCTAAATGTCCTTCACTGTAGATGTGCCAACATTCCCTAAAGGAACTCAGAGATATTTTTTAGTTAAAAAAAAAAAAAAAAAAAGCTAAAGAACCCTGTATCTTAAAAATCCTCTTTTGTGAAAAATGTAGGGAATAAACTCATTGGGTCTGAATGTTTTATGTAGTTATGGTATAATGGTTTAGTTAGTTTTAAAGACACAGATTTAACTAAAGCTCAGAAATGAGCTTGTCATCTCCTCCTGGCTCACAAGAGCCCAAGCAGGGCATATCATGCACTGGTTTGAGACAATTCTGGCAATAGTCCAGTTTTAAAAAAAAAAAAAAAAAAAGTATGCCAGATTCATGCTCAATTATCTACAATCTTTTTAATATTTTCTGAATAAAAAAATTAAAAAGTGAGGGGGAAACTCATAAAAAGATAACCAACAACATTTTGGAGAAATTTTAGCTTTTATCTACATCATTCCAGAATCACACAAAGATGATTTTAAAAGCCAAGTCTGGGAGTGAGACATACAGTTCTGGGTCTGCAACAAATTCTGACAAGATTTCACACACTGTCAGAGAGGTTCTTTTCTTTTGCCTGGCTTCCCTGCAGTGGGAGAGGGGACAGAGCCAATGTCCCAACCTCCCTGCACTTTGGGAGCCACTTTGACCCAATTCCAGAAGCCCAAGGGCTGTCCTTAATTAGCATTGTAATTTATATTGCACAATTATGCAAATTGGGTACATAAACAAAATTATCCTTTCAGTTTGGCTTTGCTACCCAAGAAATGCAAAGCCAGTTAAAGATAAGAATAAAGAAAACAGAATACATTTGCTTTAATGCAATGCACCATTTCTTAATTTATCCATTCTTTTGTTTTACTCTTTCACCTTGCACTTGGGGTTTTAAATTTTTTCTTTTGCCCTATTTTGCTTTTCCTTCCTTTTATGCTTTTTTTTTTTCTTCTTCTTTCTTTATCTATACTTGGCTCTTTTCCTTCAGAAATTTTCCATCTCATTAATTCTCCTGCAGGGATTCATAACTCTTTGGGCCAGGCCTTTGTGTTTTGATATAATTACTATCTCTCTGTAGTTTCCTTTTTCTTTTTGCTCCTCGAGATTCTCTCCTTTCTGCTGGCGTTCCGTTCCATTTTGTTCTGTTTCTCCAGTTAGTTTGACTTCCTTGTGTAGATGTATGATGCTACTTGCCAGATATCTAGCAAACACCCTCAGGATCCAATCATATTTTTTTGTAAGAAAGCTGAAAATAAGCATGGCAAATAACAGAGCTTAGGAGATATGAAATTTTAAAATACAAAGCCCAAAGAAATCAAACTGAAATCCAGTGCCTAGAGGTAATAGACAGTATTCAAGTAGGTATTATTCACCAGGTAATCAATCAATAAATCAGCATAGCAAAGATAATTTTACAATATTGGATGTTCCAATTGCTAGCTCCTTTCAACAGCCTTAAAATTCTAAGGGAATTCAGAAAATCTAAAATATTAAAAACTAGTAGAAAAAAAAAAAAACCCTCCTAAATAGAGCTGGCTTGCAAGGAGAGTGGCTAGTGTGATTGACAATATTTGAGACTGACTGATGAGGGATTTTCTAACTTAGGTGCTTGAACAGAATTGTGAGAACAGAACTGTGCATTTCTTTATCTGCCCAGAACCATAGTTCCCAAGGGCAAATACTCCTTTTCATTCTACAGCCCTCTGGCTGAAGCAACAGCCGTCAAATTAAAACATAACCCAAGGGGTACTCTGCCCAACTTGGGCAAATCATAGAACCCTCCCTCTGGCTATAACTTTTTCCATTTTGAATAACATTCAAATGCCCTGTAGGGCCTCCCAAGCATATTTTTAAGTCCCTGTCTGTCTTTCTGCCTCTAACTCATCTCCTGCCTTTCTTCCATTCGCTAACCAAGTTCCAGCCATTCTGACAATCTAATGTTCTCATATGTTTGCTTTTGTACCTTTCACCTTCTCTGCCTCACAGGTCTGTCTTCTTTGATCTTTGATACACACACACACACACATACACATATGTGTATATATATTTTTTCTTTTTAAAAAATGTTTTGGTGGAGATGGAAGGACCCAGGTCCTCCTGCTTGCTAGATAAACATTGTTCCTATAGCCCCGACCTTTTTTGATTGGGGGGTGGGGGGGGCTTCCCTTTGTCATTTATCATTATTTCTCTCTGTTCAGGTGTCATTTAAGAAATAATTCTGTATTTCCTGCTAATGTCAACCTCCATCTTCCATCCTGTTGTTTCTATGTATTATTCTGTTTTAATTTGTACTATTTAAAATTTGTTCCCATATTCATTTTATGTGTGCAGTTCCTTCTCAGCTATTTATCGTGTATTTTAACTTATTGATTGCCTATCTCTCCTCACTAGTACATAAGCTCTTATCTCTCTGGTTCACAGCTGAATCCCCAGTACTCATGACAATGTCAGACACAAAGCATTCTCAAAATACTCATATCTTCAGTGCATGAATTCACAATTATTATAAAATGGGCAATGACCTAAACCTGGCCAGTTTCCCATTGCCTTTATTGTGAACTTTGTAATTGAAGTAAGTCAAGTTCTTCTGGGTATTGGGTGCTTAGACTAAAAGATTTTCTATCTTGTAAACCAAAGTGAGCAGGCAAGGGGTGGGTGGTAGAGGAGGGAATTGGTAGGTGGTAGGAGAAAGGTGTTGGTAGGAGCAGAGGTGGGAACCAAGCTTGGCTTGTGTTTATTCACTGTTTCAGATGTGACTGATGCTCCCTTGCAATATTGCTACGAAACCCCTCAGGGCCTTTCTGTGATCTTAGCGGGGGTTTTTTTTGTTGTTGTTGTTATTTGTTTGTTTTTTTGGTTTTTTGTTTTTTTTTTTTAAGCTAATGTGAATTGGGTTTCAATACTTTACAATCAATAAAGTAAAATCTAACAATATAAAACAATATTATAATATTATTCTTAAGAACTTAAAATCAAGGGGAGAATTAGGGTTTGAATCAAGATTTTGCTATTTATTGTATGTATTGTGGAGGGACATTTCTTAATCTCTTCAAATTTTAGACTCCTTATCCAAAAAGCTGGGGTCCATTGGGGGTGAGTGGGCAGATGAGAAGAAGAAACAATAGGAAAGGGTGAAAAGCAAATAATAGAAACTACTGATAGATGCATTATAAAGATTAAGTGTAGTTATACACAGAAAGTTCTTAAGCATAATGATATACAGTAAGTTACTAATTAAGGAATTTGAATGTTTATAACCTGTTTACCTTCCTCTATGAAAAGCTATGCTTATCTCATTTTCAGCATATCAGTTTCTGTTAGGTGTCTAGGGTGGGGCCTTTGTGAATGACCAAAATATTTGATGTTAAGAAATTGGGGAAATGATGATACAGATTGATCCTCTTCAAGGGTAGGCTGGCAAGTGCCAGGTATCACAGCATACAGAAAGAAAAGTATATTTACAAGATGAGGTCCTAGAGGACATACAGCTCACCCTTCCTCCTTGTTTTAGATAGCTGTTTCGCTGCTTTGACAAAAAGATATGACCAGAACACTTTTAAAGGTGGAAAAGTTTATTTGAGGGCTCAGAGGTCATGGTTTCAGAGGTCTTAGTCCATAGAAGGCTGGCTCCATTCCTCTGGGCTTGAGGTGATGCAGAACTTCATGGCAGAAGTGAAAGGCAGAGGGAACCAGCTCACATGATGATCAGGAAGCAGAAAGAATCTCCACTTGCCAGACAGAAATATATACCCCAGCTGGGCACGGTGGCGCTCGCCTGTAATCCCAGCACTTGGGAGGCTGAGGCAGGAGGATCGCGAGTTCAAAGCCAGACTCAGCAATGGCGAGGCACTTAGCTACTCAGTGAGACCCTGTCTCTAATAAATACAAAAAAGGGCTGGGGATATGGCCCAGTGGTCAAGTGCCCCTGAGTTCAATCCCTGGTAAAAAAAAAAAAAAAAAAAAAAAAAAAGAAAAAGAAAAAAAAGAAAAGAAATATATACCCCCAAAGCCATGCCTCCAATTCCCATTTCCTCCAGCCACACCTTATCACTTCAGTTACCACTCAGTTAATTCCTATCAGAGAATTAATTCGCTGATTGGGTTAAGACTCTCACAACCCAATCATTTCTCCTCTGACCCTTCTTTTCCTCTGACACTTGAGCTTCTGGGGGACACCTTACATCCAAACCATAACACGCTTTCTCTTGGTAACAGGCCACTTTGCCTATTGAGAATATGGGTTTTTGTTTTGTTTTGTTTTAACTCGTGTGTCTAGTTTATTTGAGTAATATTTTTAAAAATGTCTTGAAATAATCTCAGGACATAAAATAAATTACAAAGTAGATGATCTGCTTAAGTGAATATACATTGTTGGCAAAACAGCAATACCATAAATGCGCAGAGGCTTTTTTGATTTTTTTTCAAGTTGCTGGTTTTACATAAAGTAATTTTACAACAATTGTGTCTTCATACATGTATTTAGGGTAATCATGGATAACTCAGTCTACCATTATTCCTATCCCTTTACCCCCTCTCCTCCCTCCCCCATGTTTGTTCTATTTAAAGCTTTAAATAGAATGTAGGTTTTTATAATCAGAATAAACAAGCTGCACATGAAGCTGGAGAAGGGCTTGGACTAGAGTAAACTTTGTGAATGAGGTTTGAGATACCAGTTTGCTGCTCCTGTGGTATAGACCTGTGTCCTAATGTCTAGTCTGACAAGATCCTATAAGTCAGCTCTACTCTCTCCATGTTAATAAGCTGGATGATCTATAACAACTGAGTGTGGTGGGAGGGATGTTTTGGGAGAAAGGCATGTCCCAAGACCAATCAGACTGAAATCCAAGGAGTAAGGACATAAGCAAATATGGCAGAAAGTAAAACGTGGTCTCTACTTAATGTGTATTTCTTAAAAGCATGTCATATATGCAACAAGTAAAAAAAGAGTAAAAAAAATTAAATAAAAATAAAAAAGGTATTTTGTAAAATTTTCATAAAATGAAACAAAGTATATAAATTAAAAAATTCAAAAACCTAGACACAATGGAATGATGTTGAACCTTTGCATGTTGACATTTTTAGTATCTTCCATTACCTAAGCCAACCAAAATCACAATTCAGATTCATTTTTATTTTTGCACCAGGGATTAAACCCAGGGTGCTTAACCACTAAGCTACATCCCCAGCCCTCTTTTTTATTCAATTTTTTATTTTGATACAAGTTCTCCTTAACTTGCTCAGGGACTCACTAAGGTGCTGAGGCTGGCTTTGAACTTGTGATCCTTCTGCCTCAGCCTCCTAAGCTGCTAATTCAGATTCTTCTTCGTGGCAGAATAGGATCTTTTGTAGGCATGCAACTGCCCAGCCAGAAGTAGACAGAAATGACCATGAAGGGAAAAATACATAAGGTTGAACGACTGATATATATTTTTTAATATAGTAGATCATAATGTATTCATAGGGGTTTAACACTTTGTTTTTCAACAAGTTTTGGGTGTGGAATTCAAAGAAAGACCTTATTACGGGCATTATATTTTCAATTTATATACAAGTTGTAGTGTGGATAGAATTATGTGATTCTCAAATCCAGCAAAATATCAAGAAAAAAGGGAATGTAAAAAATCTCATTTAAATTTCCCCCAAAATATAAATGTAAAAGACATATAGAATGCACTTGTGGACCCCATCAGAAAACTTGAACACCTGTAAATACATAATGTTGTTATATGATGAGATCATTTATCTATTGCTGAGATTAACTGAAGTATTGATGGAATAATGGGTATTATTTTAATATCGAGGGTAGAGTGTATTTGCTTTTATTCCTTCTAGATGTTGGTAATTACCCTTTTATACATGATTGCTCTCTATGCTATTCTAAAATTTTTCTGCTTGTATTTTTGTTTCATTTCTAATTATTATTATTATTTTGCTTTTTTACTCTTCATTGAAATTTTGGAAATTAGTTAAATTATATCATATATTTCTTATTTATTTCATATTTCCCCTTATAGTGTCTACATAAATACTTTCTATTGTATACTTGCATCATTAGCAAAGTCAAGAATGAAACTCCTTAGCTTAACACTCCCAGTCAAGATGAAAATCTTGGTATAGTCTTCCTTTTGTACTCAAACTTCTCCTCCCGGTGTCCATATTCCCTCTCTAATTTCTGTCAGTTTAATCTAAACTTTAATACCAAATCATTATTGATTTTTAACTTTTTAAAACTTTTAAGTCTACTTTCCTAATGATGTTCATATTTGTATTCAGTTTTCTAAATATATTACCACAATTACGTAAATTTACCTCTATGTTTGTTCACTACTGTGTTCCTGTCCCCTGCACGGTGCCTGGAATTTCATATACTCTTAGGAATTCTGGTTAGAAAACCATTGCAGCAAGACATGAGGAAAAAATTAACTCGTGAAAGAATTGAAATTTCAACCTCCATAATATGTATTGCTTCTGTAAGTACAAGTTACCACCAAGCACGTTACCAATCAAGATTATGGTAAATGCACAGTGTATTCCATCATGATGGTCTAGTCTCTACACAGACAAAAACACACAAAGATACACTAATGGGAATGAAAACTTTATTATTTCCCATGTGTTAATACTCTTGGGCTGTAAGATGCTTTTCTGGATACGTAAAAAGTGATCCTAGGAAAGAGAGCTTTTTTGTGGCTAGGATGACTACATCAAAATGATCCAAAAACATTTATATCATTGCAATACCCATTTCGTCATTTCTGACATACAGTTAAGTGGAGTGTTCATCTTTATTTTGGCGTGAGGACAGAGACAACAAGAGTTTGTCAAAGTATTCAGCTATAATCGTCATGGAAAAACAAATTATAATCCAATTTTTCCAAATTAAGAACTTAGGCTATTTTATAAACTCTTTTTTACAAGAACACTTGTGAAGTTATATCCTTCATATTGGGATCACACAGTATTTTCTTTTTATCAAGCGTGATTACTATGTACATTTCCGGATTTTATGGAGATTTATGAGTTTAGAATATTAATCTAATTTAAAGGTTATCTGAATAGAGCTAAGAATTTTTTTCTCTAAAAAATTTTTGTCTCTAAAAATGGTCTTTGAATATCAATTATTACCAAAATAATTATGATGCTTGAGTTAAAATAAGAAACAATTAAGGAAAAACTTATAATTTTAGTGACATTTTATCATAGGTATCTTCCTAAATATACTATGAAATGAAAAATTGACAAAACGATCCAAGATATGGTTAACATTAATTTGTAGGGAGGGGCACCAATCATCTATTTCATATATGACAACAAATAATCTTGATTCCATTGATTTTTAATGCAAAATTTGGTAGACTTAATTTATTTAGTAAACATAAAGTCTCCTTCAAAAGAGATAAAGTCTAAAGATAAGACTAGATTAGCTTCATATAGCTGAAACCTATAATTACTTTTTGCCTGATCCTTGGTAGGTAAATTACAAACCTGAAAATATCTGTTTATTTTTATTATTCATGGTGGTGTTCTTAAACATATTACATACATGCCCGATGCATCTTATAAGCAGACAGCCTTCATTATATTTGGAGGATAGGTTCTCTGTAAAAGAATCCAGATTTCTGAAGATAAAATATAGCTTTATTAGCAAAATACCAAATAGAATAAGATCCTTGGACTTTCTTCACCTTACAGAAAATAATCAAGAAGATAAGGTGAGTTAAGTGTCTTTTATGGATTTTCACATAGTTCTCAAATGGTGCACCTGGACCAGTAGCATCAGTGTCACTGGGGAATACTTAAAACACAAATACTCAGGATCCATCCAGCCCCTCTGAATGAGAAACTCTGAGGCTGAGGTCCAGCCATCTTTGTTTTATCAAGCCTTCTATGTGATTATGTTCCACTTGGTAGTTTGTTTTTTGGTAGTTTGAGGATCTCTGACATGATGAAAGTGCCCTTCCCCAAATGCACTTGTTTTATTATATTTAGAAAACAATTTATATGAATTAAAAGAAAAAAATTTCCCAGGAAGTTCATGTTTCTCTCCAGCAGGAATAATCAGGGTACCAATCAACCTATTATATTTTTCCACTTCAAGCAAAGATTCATGACTGGTTTGCATCATCTTTCAATGCACACTGAAGTGATCATTAATTCCTTACATTTGCTTTCAAAAATTCTTTCAAGCAGCAGTGTTAGATTTCACGTGTACTTTACTTACCTCATTGAGATAATGTTACTATAATGATCTCACTTATATGTTGCATAATTAGGTCTAATGTCTTTCTAATGAGATACACCATGTTATTTGGAACCAGCTGTTCTATCATGGATGGCAAAGGACATTCTATGCTAAATTCACCAAGATACCCCAAAATAGTAAAATGGTTATTTTATACAAAATATTTTTATTTCTTTTCTTTATAAATCTAGTTGTTTTTGATATGATATTAAGATTCAAATATCTAAAGCATTAAGGGAGTTAGCTGGTTTTGGTAGGGAACTTGTATGTAAAGATTTTTGGTCTGGGATAATAAAGATTCTCAGTTATTATAAAAAAATAGCAAAACAATGTACCATACAATGCTCTAACATTGCATTTCCACACTTACATAAGAGGTAAAAATTTTATATTATAAATTAGGAATCTTTTTCATATGAGGAATACATTCATTTTTATAAGAAAGAGCAAGTGTCCTTAGAAATGTGGAAGTTACTTTGTCAGTAACTGCTTATGTATGCTCATAAATATGAGACACAAGTTAAGTAGACATATATATCTACGGGGCTTGCTTCATTGGTAATTCTTCACATAAAAATACCTATGTGCATTTTTAATATAGACAAATGAATACAGGATAGACATGTAGATATACAAAGTGAACTGCATGGGGGCCATAGCCATTAGTTTACATTCAATGGTATTCTCATCTCCCTGCTCAGTGTAAATACATAAGCATTTATCTAAACTGTATTTGCTTGTTAATGAAACCTGAGCATCCAGCATTTTATGAAAAGTGTGGTGAATTAATGGATAGGATTACCTCACCCCCTTACATCCTGAGTCTCTACAGAAGAGGAAATTAAGGGAGACAAACTGAACTGTGATGCTCAGGGACTCCCTTGATTCTGCCTGTCACCGTTTTTAAGCCGGCTCAAGGCCTCAGGGGAGTCTGGCTGTTCTAGCCTTCCTCAGCCAGCCAGACGGTAACGGCCCACTGCTTTTATTCATTACCCTGAATGTAATGCACTAAATTTAACAAGTAACACACTCAGCGGGAATTTATTGGCCTTTTGCAGCATGATTGCAAGGTGGGATATGGATATGGATTCCAATTACTGTTGACACCCAGATAAGAAGAACAAAGCCTATATATAATTATTAATCAAAGTTGATATTTTAGGGAAATGAAAATAAATAAATATCTTGGTTTTATTTGAAGCAAGCCTCAGGTTTAAAGAACTCTCCCTGGTTACACAACAGGAACATTCTAATTAAGTACAGCAATAATAAAATAGCAACGCATAAAGGCAAAGTAGTCTTATGAAGCAACAATTTTCATATAAACACTATCTTCATGGAGAAGATATACAGTAGAGAGAAAGCTAACAAATTTCAGAGGCTCATGTGTAATATGTAAATAAGTGGCCAAATAAATAATAATCTTTAAATAAAGATTTAATATTTTATAAAAAAGAATAATACATGGAATATTGTTCTGGAAGGTAACGGTTTATATAGATCTATTAAAATGTGGTAGAAGTGATTTTTCGAAAATGTATATTATGGTTTCCATAGCTATAATTTGGAATTAACCTGATAATGTAAACTAAATATTGTTGGCATATAGGTATTTATGATGAACTTCACAAAGTCCTTAGCTTGCAATAACAAAATGTGAGAAGGAGCTGGAATTATTGAGTCACTTCAGGCAAAGGTTTGTTGCTATGGTTTGATTTATTTATAAAGGCCATAGAAACACAATAAGTATAAAGGCATAGAAGAGAGAGAACATGATTTCATTTCACCACACTATGCGGGAATGAAAAATGTTAAATATGTTATATGAAAGCAAAAGGGACCTCACCTTCTTCATGATTAACCCAAATAACCAACTTAAGTTATTGAAATAATAGCAGCATGAATCACCAGGAAAGCCTTAAACCTTCCTGTTACACAGATTCACATTCTGGTTTTAATAATTACTACCTCTTTGACCTTAAGCCACTACTTTAATCTCTCTTATCCAGTTTTCACAAGAGTAAAATAGGTATGAGTATAGTAGCTACCTATATTGGCACACTAAAATAAAATAATCTTGGTATTTAGTATTATGCTGCACACCAAACAGATATTCTATAAATATTAGTGATCTTATGTTATTTTGTACAAATTAACCTACTATTAAAATTCATTAAGCCAGTTAGAAAATGTCATCATCTTTCTTTACAATTCAATATGCTTCAGTATAAGTTTAAACTAAAATGTTTAAATGGAGAGAAGGGATATTTGGATTAGTTTCAATTTGAGAGCCATAGCTTTTTGGCACTGACTTGTCACATAACTGTGTGAAGTTAAGTTACATTTCTAATAGTCAGTATACCTAATATATAACATTGTTCTATTCCTCTCATTCCTCTCTGTTGCCTTTATAAGTTAGTATTGTCATATCAAAGAGATCATTCGACCTTTGGTTTTTTGGGATTGGCTAACTTCACTTAGCATTATTTTCTCCAACTCCATCCATTTACCTGCAAATGCCATGATTTTATTACCTTTTAGTGCTGAGTAGTGTTCCATTGTGTATATATACCAAAGTTTCCCTATCCATTCATCTGCTAATGGGCATTGGGGTTGGTTCCACAATCTAGCTATAACATTGTTCTAATGATACCTGCATTTGAAGACTCATGGAAAAATTAAGAAAATGAACCCATATATATGCTTCTGAAATCAGAACATGGCCTAGTATCATCCAAATGAGCAGATATTAATTTATAAGGGATCTACAGAGGAACCCTTTTATTTAGTCATTATTATCATTTGGATATGAAATATGCCCCCCAAAAGCTCATGTGTTAATGCATGAGGTGATTATGAGAGCTATAACCTAATGAGTGGATTGAACCATTTGAGGGACTGATAATTTGAAAGGACTATTATACTGGGTGGTAACTGCATGAGTGGAAGGTGGTAGGTGACTGGAGAAATAGGTCACTTGGGGGCTTGTCCTTGGGGTTTATATTTTGTCTCTGGCTCTTCACACTCTCTATCTGCTTCTTGGCTATAATGAGGTGAGCAGCTTTCCTTCACCATGCCCTTCCACCAGGATGTTCTGCTGCACCTCAAGCCCAGAGCAATGGAATTGGTCTATTATGGACTGAACCTCTGAAACCATGAGCCAAACTACACTTTATCTCCTCTAAGTTGTTATTGTTGGGTAAATCACAACAACAAAAAGCTGAATAACACAGTCATCAGTGCAATTCCTCTGGGTGTCATTTCTATTATATAGCAAATAAAATCAATAGTGAAATATGTTCATTATTTTTCATAAGACACAGAATTAATAGGCTTACAGAGCAGAAGCCTCACTTACCTGGTGAACATATGTCAATGTTCTTTCTACCATAGTCACCACCTTCAGTAAGTGAGAAGCTAAAGGCAGCTAACTGTGTGTATTTTGTGTGTGTGTGTGTGTGTGTGTGTGTGTGTGTGTGCTTAGTATGTGTCTGTGTGTGTGTGGAAAAGGTGTATGTGGTTGACAGTGATAGATGATATACCATGAGGGTTTTAAGTAGAGTAGGTAAATGAAAATCATCTGTGTTATGATATGGTTTATTCTGCCTTTACTAAGAATAATGTAGACTTTGCCTAATTAATGCCTTCTTAAATAATTGGAATATGAGATAAAATTATCAACAGAAGTATGAAGAAGTACTTCTATGACAATGTCACTTACTGAAGTCTTGAGGGCTCAGTCTTCAAAAACCCCACTAAAACCCAAAGAAGAAGTTAAGTAACATGAAGTCTATTAAGCTTAAGGAATCTCAGCATAATAATAAAAAAATCAGTTAAACTGAACAAAATTATCAATCAAAGAGTATCATATTATAGATAGGAATCTTCTGAATTTTTACCTTTAATTCTGTCATTGCACAGGAACAGGTTTTATTCCACAATACATAGAATCCTCATATAAAAACTGTCAAACAACTTATAGAGACCTTGTTTTTCGAATAATGCTTTAAAAAAAAGAAGAAATTAATTCAAATCATACTTTAAGCAAACAAGTAAATGCTTACATTGAAGTAGATTTATGTGTTCATTCATTTACTTCTTCATTCATTTGAAGTATCTCCTCTGCCCAGTTCTCTGCTATCACTGAGGATACAGCACTGAATTTGGTAGATGATATTCAGTCCGTTAGCAGGAGAGATATGAAATTGTCTTATAATTACAATTTCAGTCAGGGTGTTGACTACAATGGAAGCCCATATAAGAAGTTAAACCTGCTCTTGAGGAGAAGGTCAGAAGGGTCTCAGTAGGAAAGAACTACACATGTACTAAGTCATTTAGTCCTCACACCAATTCAGTCAGATCAGTATACTATAATCATCCCTTTCACAGATAAGAAAACTGAGGAACAAAGGCATTAAATACCTTAAGAAATCATACAGCTGGTAAAAGGTATGTCCAAGATCCAAACCCAGGCCATCTAAATTTGGGCTCCTCTCTTAACCACTGTTTCACAAAAGTTCATGTGCATTTGAGAAGGGATAACGGAGACACACTCCAGATAGAAAGGCACATGGGAAGAATCTGAGGAAGAGAAAATGTCCTTGCTCTGGCCAGAGCAGCACAGTCCTATAGGAATGTGAGGAAACACATATGAAATTTTAAATTTTCTAGCAGGCATTTTTTTTAATTAAAAAGAAACAGAAAAGTACAGCCACTCTGAAAAAGAATTTCACAGTCTCTTGTGATATAAACATTCAATTAACCTATGACACAAAAATAGATGCTTGATCATTTATACCAGATAAATGAAAATTCATGTTCACAAAAAAAACATACACAAGTGTACTTATTTATAATAGCAATGCTTTATTCATAATAGTAGTATTTCATAATAACCAAATCTGGAACCAACTTCCGTGTTCTTCAACATGTAAGTAGTTGAATAAAACTAGTACGTCGGTACCATGGAAAACTACATAAAAAACTGTTCTGCATTTTGATGTGGAGTGAATAAATGAACCTACACTTATAATAAAATTATATCAGACTAAACACACATACAAACACACACATAAACACACAGTACAATTAAAATCAGGAAAATATATATAAGATTGTGTCACTGTAAATGTCCTAGTAGCATTATTGAACTATGGCTATGCAAGACATTACCACTGGAAGAAAATAGATAAAAGGTACACAAAATTTCTATTATTTCTTACAACTACATGTGAATCTAGAGTTATCTCAAAAACATTGTAAGAAAAATGCACATGAAATTTATTTTTATCTTGCTAAACAATATAAAAATTATTGAGATATTTTTACATTTCCACACTGTCCATTTGAACCAGCTAAATTCATATTCTCAATAGGTACATATGGCTTTTGGGTCCATACTGAATAGCACAGATGTCGAGGAACACAATCTCAAGAGGTAAGTGGGAGTTTGACAGGTAGTCATGGGTCAGTTTGCAGAGATAGCACTTGTCACACATGGTTTGCAAGTTCTGATGTTAATTGTAAGTTCCCATGCATTCTCTCTCACTCACTCTTCTACAGCAGTAGTGGATTCCTTGCTTTTTCTGAAAAATGACAAGCACACTCCAAACTCAGGAACCTTGTTCTTGCTGTTTTCTCCACCTGGAACCCTGGCTCCCAGGCATCTCCCCAACATGCTCCCAAACTAGGAATTATCCCTACTCAGTTGTCTGTCACAAGGTCTTTTCCAAACAACTTAGATAAAAATAGCAAATACTACCCTTCTCCAGTATCCTCTATTATTCATGGTGCTGTGTTCACTTTCTCCAGAGCACTTACCCTATCAAACATTCTACATATTTACTCAGTTATTTATTTGTCAGTCTCCCATAGAAGGCATGAATTTTGTCAGCATTATCTAGACTTATTTTCCAGAGCCTGGAACAGTTATTGGCACAGAGAATACATTAAATGGATAGTTGCTGAATGAATTCTCTAATGAATTAATGAATTATGTTTAATTTTTCCACAATTCTCAAAATGCCTCAAATAAAAATCTACATGTATTTTCTTTGAGTTCAAAAGCTGACATAATGAATTTCAGAAATTGGGCAAAATCTCCTTGGATCTTAAAGTATGAAACACTGAAGAAATCTCTTTGCATTCCAATAAGGTCAACAAGATACTTTTAATGCAAATATTATATTTTTGGCTAAAGTTTTATTTCTTAACATAGCCATTTATTTTGGAGAACTCTTATCTCTGATAAGAGACATTACTTAACATTTTTTTCTAAATTCGTGATTAATTTGTTTATATCTTGTTAAACTCACTTTTCTAGCAAGTAAATTCATTTAGAAATTTTGAAAAAATGTACTTGTTATTCTCAAAAGTGCCATCCAAAGTCTTCTGGTATTCTGGAACCCTAGTGACATTACATTTTTAGAGAAGCATTCTTCCAATAATACCAATTAGAATTTCTCTCTCTCTCAGACTTCCATCATTACACCAGCTATGTATTCAACACCTATTTCAGTCTGCTTATATCAAAGATATTTATGAAAATGTTCTCACTCCAGGAAGGCAAAAATTGTCTTTTTCCCTCTCAGTCACTAGCATAATGCTTTGCACTTCCCAGTTGGATTTCAATAAATATTTGATGAATTGAATTCTACATTTTTTTTAAGTAACATGCACAGATTTTATAGGCAAGCATTGCTTAAGATATCTCTTAAACACAAACTCAGACTGCCCAGTATTTTTCACAGAAAAAAAAAAAAAAACTAATATTAAGCTCCTATGATGCACTAATGATTTTAGATGTTATATCATTAAGCCTCTACAAAAATAAGAAATGGGTATTATTGATAACATGGTATCTATGAGGAAATGGAAGCTTAAAAAGAATATATAATACTTCTAAGGTCCAATGGTTATAAACATCAGAGCTTTCTAAGTATTCTGATGCCAAAGTCCAAAATATTATTTCACACTTTCTAAGTGGGTCTTCAGTACTTCAATATAGACATAGCTTCTGAAGACAAACAAGAGGAGTTATATATATTTAAAATATATATATATAAAGAAAATTGACAAGTTAGAAATCATTTAGGGAAATATGTGAAGATATATCGAGCTTCTAAAACTATACCTCATGTAAGATTAAGGAATTAGAATGTTTTTTAACCAAGAAAATAATAAATGATACTACACAGAAAGAAAATTGGCCTCACCATAATAGGTCTGGCCTTTGTACGTGGCTCCTGGGAGACAGCTGCTGAACCCTTGAAATTTTCCAAGTGATAGTGAAGTTTTGGTTATTTATGGGGCCCTTTGGACAACCTAGTATATCACTCACTCAATCATACCTATGTAATAAAATGCAAATAAATATCCAGGTGAGCTTCCCCAGTTGCCAATAGTCTATTTGTTTGTGTCCCACAAAAGCATGTATTGGAAACCAAATCACATCTGAGAGGTGATCAGGCCATGAGGGTGGTGTCAATGGAGTGACATAATTGTGGGAGTGAGTTCATTATAAAAAGGGGAATTCAGCAACCTTTTCTCTCTTTGTTTCCCCACCTTTCTTCCTCCCCTCACCCTCTTGCCTTTCTGCCTTCTACCACGGGATGATGCAACGAGAATGCCCTCACCAGACACTGGCTTCTCAGTCTGGACTTCCTAGCTTCCGAAACTGTAAGAAATACATTTGTGCATAGTATAAATAGCTTTCAGTTTGTGATATTCTATTCCTGTAGCACAACAGAGGCCAAGACATATGTGATCCCACATCAATTGGAAGGAGAGCACACTCTGAAGACAATAGACTCACATTTGGAGTCCTTCCAAACTTTGCACATGTGTCTTCCTTTGGGTGATTATCTGTATTATTTCCCTCTAATAAATGGAACTGTGGGCATAATAACTGTGAGTCTCATTGAAGACTGAAGACTGTTTTTGAAAACCCTAACTTGCAGCTGTTGTCAGAAGTAATAGTGGTCTTGGGTGGACTCTTTCCTGTAACTCTGTGGTTGGACCCTAATTTACTACTATCCAGCTAAAAAAATTTCAGGTGAACTTTGTGATTTAAAAGACTGTATCCTTAAATCCATATACATGCACAATAATAATGCCATAATTTTAGAGATTCTTCAAAATTTATTATATTAAATTAAAGGTTTGTAGGGGAGATGAGCATGGAAACTAACCTTCAATATCACTATCATGTCATCATATTTGGTATTGCTCCAAAGACAAAATTTGGCTCAGTATATGGAAAAACTTTTCAAAAATTAGACCTATCTGAAGATGTCATCGGCTGTGTATGAAATGCTCCACCTTTGAAAATGTTAATTCTATTTCTAAAAGTTTCCAGGCTTTGAGGAGAAGGCAGCTGGTCTTTAAAGTATCATAACTCTAAGATTCTGCAGTTTTGTAGTGATCATTGTTATTTATTCAACATTGCTACTAGCAAACCCCCCTTACATGCGTAATAGGCCAAGTTCTTAGATTTGATTCTTACAAAGATCAATTAGTTTTGTTTTGCTTAAAAATACCAAATCACTCCAGGCACGGTAGCACATGCCTGTATTCCCAGTGGCTCAGGAGGCTGAGGCAAGAGGACCTTGAGTTCAAAGTCAGCCTTAGCAAACTAGCAAGGTCTTAAGCAACTTAGCAAGACCCTGTCTCAAAATATAATATAAAAAGAGTTGGGACTGTGGGCTGTGGCTCAGTGGTTAAGTTCCCCTGTGTTCAATCCCCAGTACCAAAAAAAAAAAAAAAAAAAAAAAAAAAAAAAAATCACTTTCAATATACAATCCAATTCATTGGTCAAACATAAGTTTTAAAAATAGAAGAAAAGAGGGCTCTAAGAGAGAACATTTAAACTTCTGAAGTGATAGCTTACATCCACTTATATAAATTTTCATCACTATCAAGATTATACTAAGTGATGCTCACTTTCAAGTGTTAATGGAAGCTATGTTTTTTTTTTCCTGATAAATTACTCTATCATCAATATAGAATTCTAATAAGGTACAATGAGAATCAGCATTGTTACAACTCAACCAAATTATAGAAAAACCTTTTCAAATGAATCATAAATAGATATTTAAAAATCTAAAACTGTTACACAAGAACATAAACTGCACACATGACAACAATTGAATTTAATGCAAAATATATTTACTTGCATTTTAAAAAGGAAATTATTTCATGAAACTTGTTTTCATACTGTAATTACATTGAATGCTGTCAACATCAACAGCTGCTGAAATATACCTTCTGAGGCTTTCTGAGTAACTGACATTTCTCTCTACTTAACTGAATTTAAAGTTATTGAGTAAATCTCTCAGAACCTGGATTTAATTAAACCAATAAAAGCTATCCTGCTCCCTCGTATAAGCTGCATTTCACCAATTTCTGTTAATATTCTAATCAGTATTGTCAGAGTAAGCAAGACAAAAGCACCTACTTTAATACAGCTAATTTCATGGGTCTGAGATGTTATGAAATAGGAAATAAAAAAAAAAAGAAGAATCCCATACAATAAGTTGTTACATTCCAAAACACATAAGAAACTCAAACAACTCAGCAACAAAACATAATTAAAAATGAATTAGAAATTTGAATGAAAGTTTCTTCAAAGACATACACATAGCCAACAGGTATTTGAAAAACATTTAATAACATTAGTCATTAGGGAAATGCAAATCAAAACCGCAAGGAAATACCACCTCACACCTGTCAGGATAGCTATAATGAACAAAAAAGAGAGGAAAAGTTTTGGTGAGGATGAGGAGAAATGGCAATACTTCTACACTGTTGGCAATACAACATAGTGGAGCTACCATGAAAAACAGGTGAAGGTTCCTTCCAAAATTATAAATAATGCTACCATATGAGAACCAGCAATACCTTTGCTGGGAATTTATCCAAAAGAATTGAAATCAGGATTTCAAAGGGATATTACTCCCATGTTCATTGCAGCATTATTACTAACAGCCAAGATGTGGAAACAACCTAAATGTCCATCAACAAATGGATGAATAAATAAATGTGTTATAAATAATGGAATATTAGTCCACCATAAGTAGGAAGGACATTCCTACTTATGGTGGACTAATAAACAACACTGATGACCTTGTTATGCTAAGTGAAATAACTCTGTCACTGAAAGACAATGACTACATGGCTCACCAGGTGAGGAACAAAAACATGGTAAAATTTGTGGAAGCAATGAGTGGAAGAGTGGTTGCCATTGTCTGTGGGTAGGGAGAAATAAGGAGTTACTATGGAATACACATAACATTTCAGATAAGCTAAATGAATAAGCCCTAGAAACCTGCAGTACAATATTTTGCCTATAGCCAATGACAATGTAGTTTAACACATTGTTAACTAGATAGATCTATTAACTAGATAGATCACATGTTGTGTTTTTAACACAATAAAATAATATTTTAAACAAAAGTTCCTATCATATGATAACAATCCCTGATGCAACTTTGCTCAGATTATCTTATTGCCATTGTTATGTAGAAATTAAAAACTCAGTTATTTATGGCTATTTCCGTCTGATTTTACAACTTAAAACTTTTGTTCCAAAGTCTGTCTTCTCTAGATTCCTAACTGTGGAAAGTTTGATATTATTTGACAGAATAATCTTCAAATCACATATTAGATGAAGGAGTTTAATTGACACGTAGAAAAATTTATTTAAAATGTTAACCAGCTATAACAAAGCAAAAATGTCAAAATAAGCAATATGCCTATATTCTTACTTTGGGACAAAAGCAGTAAGCAAACAGAAATAGAAAAAGTAGGTCTTAGACTCCCATATTTCAGTTTGTGGATTTATATAACTCTTCCTGGAAAAATCTTTTCAATTCCTGATGTGGAATTAAAATAGATTCAAGGAACCTCAGATCTAGAAAAGAACTCATTAACCTACAATTCAGCTCTCCAAGTCAAAATAAAATATTCTCCAAGTGTTTCAAAATAGAACAGAGGTCTAATCCTAGTGATGCATTGTTGATATGTGGTTGAAAATTTGGAATACTTGTACAAAAACCATAGTGTTGAATAAAAAGCATGCATATAAAAAAAACTATAATAAAGCATACATATAAAAACTATAATTTTATTAGCTTCAATATATAAAGTGAAAAATGTATTCTAATATCTGACAAGCAATATACATGAGATCAGAGTTCTGTCATAATGAGCTAGCTAACTACAAATTAAAACCACTAATTTTTACAGGTTTTTTTTTTTTAATAACAAGAATCAAAAAGGCAACCATAAGGTGACTTTTTTTAAAAGCCACAAATTTCTCAAAATAATAATATATACTTTTTCTCCATTTCCAAGAATACACATATATTATTATGCTTTGCAAGGAAAGTTGGCTTTTCATATTGTGTCTTCATAGTTTTACCTTAATTCTGTTTTCCAGGATAGTGATAGAAATGCTTCACTTTCTTGGAGTAGGTGTGAATGGTACATTTTGTGCCATAACAAGATAATTCCAATGTTTTGATTTGTCTCTCTAATCTTGTTCATATTGGTCTTTCCTGTGGGTCTTCCCTAATATTAGAAATTCAGGTCACCACAGAAGTCTAGTTCTGATACAACATTGCTCATTTTTTATTCTGAAAAGGACATAAGATTATTCTAAACTGGAGAAAGTCTGAATATATACTTGGTTCAGTGCCATTTCCTCTGGAATTTCTTCACAATTTAATCCAATTTCACACATATGAGTGGAACGATCCATAGCTGATATTCACTAGTGGGACGCTACTCGAACTAGCTCAGTTAGCAGGATCACTAAAGATTAAAGTGCTTTCTTTTTGAAATATCATATAATAATGACATATTAAAATTGAAAATATGATCTTGAAATATTTAACTCCTAGGTGAAGTAACTGTAGCATATACTTTTGAAATCATAAACTTTCTCCTAGATCACATAATAAAGGCAGGCTTTCTATGTGCTTCTTCCTAGGATGTGAACAATAATATTTGTTATGATATAGATATGAGGTGTCCACCCAAAGTTGATGTGTAAGACAATGCAAGAATGTTTTGGGGTAAAATGATTAGATCGTGAGAGTTGTAACCTCATAGGTAGATTAATTCACTGATATAAATTAACTGAATGGTAACTAGTTACAGGTAGGGTGTGGCTGGAAGAGGTGGGTCAGGGGGTCGTGCCTTTGAGTTTGTATTTTGTCCTTGTTGAGCAGAGCTGTTTCTCTGCTTCCTGGTTGCCATGTCCTGAGATAATTTCCTCTGCTGTGTCTTTTCACCTTGATGTTCTGACTCACCCCAGGTACAGAGCTGTAGAATTAGCGGCCACAGTGAAAACCATGAGCCAAAATAAACTTTTTCTCCTATAAATTGTCAGGTCTTTTGGCCACAGCAATGAAAAAGCTGATTAAAACATTATTTATTAATGAATCTTGGTAAAATGAGAAAAAAAGAAAGGAACCTGACCAAAACATTTAACCAATCTAACTCTTAGTTTATAGGAAATAAAGGGAAAGAAGAACAGGTCTAATGACACGGAAGGAATGCAATCAGCCAAATTCAGGATGAGAGAGATTAAAGGACAAATGACCTGGTTTCATCAACAAATAATTTGCAGTGAATTAGAAAAAGAGGAAACCTGTAGATTGAAAGTAACTTTAGAAACAAGCCAAACAAATGTCACATGTAGACCTTGTTTGAATCCTCCTTTAAACAAGCTAATTATACAAAGAAAAATGAGATAATCACAAAATTTGTACACTTATACAATATTTAATTGTTATGAGTGTATTATAAATATTTGTAGGTGTAATGCCATCATGGTTTCAATAACAGTGCTTATCGTTTAAAGATACATACTAAAAAAGTCTATAAGATGCATGAATATTATAGGATGCCTGGATTTGCTTTAAAATAATAATCCAGAAGTTAAGAATAGTGGGCATAGAGAAAAACAGATTAGACATAATTCAATAAAAATTAAATCACTGAACCTCTATGTGTAATAATTACAGAGACATTCATTATTCATAATTTATATATATTTGGACATATATATATGTATATATACACATACACATATGTATGTTCATAATAGAAGTTTTAAAAATGCCTATTTAAAATACATTTTCATTAATATTAGCACATGCAGAAAACCAAAATAAAATATAGCAAAGTATATACAGAATAATTCATTGAAATGGAGAAAACTCAACCCACTCAGTAATGCTTGGAGAGTCAGGTAGGATTCTGAATAGGGTGTGACTGAGGTTTTGCACTGATAAAATGTATATTCTAGAACAAAGCCCTCAGAAAGCAGAGCAGTACAAGTGCTCCAAAACCAATTACATTTGAATTATGTACCAATGAAAGCACAGAGAGAAAGATTAATACTAGAAGGTAGAAAGAAAAATACCCCTTCTTACTTTACATCATAGACCAAACTCTTACTTGTACTTCTGATAGATGTGCAGACAGCTTTATAGATTAAAGGGGATGGGTGGAGGAGACTGGAGGATAAATAGGTCAAAACTCACATGGGTAGTATTTGAAGTAGCATATATTAGCTGTTTCTCCCAAACACGGAGAGTTTAGAACTAAAATTGCACTTTCATCAATTTCAAGATCCATATAGTTTTTTATTAGTTGCTTTCATACCTATGTCCACTTTGGAGTTTGGTGTCTCAAACCTCTGTCAATATTTTGCCCATTATTTCTCCAGTTTTGTACAACTGGCCTGGAACTGTACTGCATGTGGCCACATAACATAAGGCATTCATGTTATTCACTCAAATTGAATGTTTGCCTTTAGACTTGCGTGAAACCTTTGCCCTGCTGTTGGCCCATTCTTAGTCTTGAACTCATTGGAGTGTGTTTGTTTGGATTATAGTCAGTTTGAACCTCCTTTTCAATCAATAATTGAACTGTGCTCCTAAGATGCATTCTGTTTAACATTGAGGGAAAATAACACAGCTTGACCCTTGTGAAGTGTTATGAAGAGCTGCAGTCAAGTGGAACCTTTTTTTTCCCTTTTTCCTTTTTTTTTTTTTTTTTTTTTTTTTTTTTTTTGGTCTGGTTGAAGTATTTCATTGCTATCTTAACCTTGAGCTGGGCAGAATTGTGAATAGTACATAAAACTCCTTTATCTTGGTTGCTTCAATGTTAAGAGGCCTTATTAACACAAAAACACTTAAACTGGATTGAGTCTGTAGCTAAACATTTAATTTTAATGCTTATAATAACTTAAACTAAGAAGGTAATAGCTACCATTTCCTGGGTATCCATTTTAGCCAAACACTAAGCTCAGAGGTTTATACATAGTATTACATTTGTATAGTTCCTCTGTAATTTTATTGGCATTGAAAAAGATTGTTGAGCCAGTTGCTCTCATCAAGTTCACCACTCTTGTCAGACATTGCAAGGGCAGTGAGCAGAGTTACAAGAGACCTTAAATAGTATCCAGGGGTGGGCTGGAGCCAGCTTATACTAATTCAGGAGATTATGTTTTCCCAACTCAATATTAAGTGACATCATATTGGTAATTTAAAATGGCCATAGTGAATTGATACTACAGAAATCACTAAATATATTTTTTCCCACCTCAGAGAGATACTTGTTAAATTTTTGCCTCCATTGTATACATCCCTCATCAGTTCTTCAAGAAGAAATTTTGTCATGGGGAATACCTGACCTGGCCTTATAATTGCCCTTTAAGGGAAGTATGAAACTAGAAACTAACTTTAAATGAATAAGGGGAAAGGAAATAAATAAACCTCACATGCTGCTCATAGGTTCCACTTATATGCTCTGTCCTCTAGCCAGCCCCCAACTGGTTTCATTTTTTGAAAGAAGCCAGTTAGGAAATCATGATCCTTCAGGAATTCTCTCAATAACTAACTGGGAGGATTTAGTGGTCAGCCAACTATGGTTTGTGGGCTAAATCTGCCCAATTCCTATATTTATAAATAACATTGGGACACAGCCACACCCATTTCTTTATGTGTGTCTAGAACTGCTTTTACACCTCAACAGAAGTGCAGAGTAGTTGGTACAGACTGTATGGCTAAAAAAACCAAAAATACTTACTAACTAGATTTTTACAGAAAAAAGTTTTCCATGAAGACAAGGGTGGCGATGTATTTGCTTTCTTTTCGATTTAGTTCATGTAAGAACAAGATGAGAATAAACTCAATTTCTTTGACCTTAATTTGATGGAAGAAGCTGCAGAAATATAAACTATGTCTTTAAATTATATCCTGTGTATTCACTCAACTCCATTGTGTTAGGAAAGATTTTATTCATTATGTCAGAAAAATATTCATGTCTTGCTTTCACTTAGGTTGGGATACTCAAACATTCTACTTAAACCTATTTATTCAGTTATTCATTAAGTCATTTATTAATTCCACAAATATTTATTAAAGGCCTAGTCAGGCCCATCCTACTAGGCTCTAGGCACTAGGGACATATCCATGAATAATCAGAGGTCTGGCTCAGAGTTCAGATTTTAGTGGGAAAGAGTTACATACTTGTTTGCCTTTTTGTCTAACATAACTTGAGAAGCGATAAGCACTATAAAGAAAACTTAAAGCAGAAAAGGTGTTGGAAATGAAGAGGGTGCTCTAAAGATGTTCAGGGAAAAAAAGAGGAGAATAAAGGAGTAAGGCAAGAGTTTCTGGAAGAGGGAGCAGCAAGAACTAAGACTCTCCAGCATGCATGTGCTTACCTGGTTGAGGAAAGGCAAGGTAGGGAGCACAAAAGGGGAAGTATAGGCATAGGAGATGATGTCAGCTGGGTAGGTGAGGGCAAGGTCATATCAGGGCCTGTAAGCTGTAAGCACAGCTGTAAGGATTTTGTATGTTATTCTAATGACATGGAAAGCCAATAGACAGTTATGAAGAAGGTGCTGACTTGAAGCAATTTGCATTTTAGAATAGCACTCTATCTCCTTTATGTAATAGAGACTACAGTGGGTAATAAAACCAGTTGCAGGGTGTTTTCAATAATGCAGACAAGCGATACCTTGTGTGTGTCAGAATAAAGGGTTATCAGGAATCATGAGGAAGCAGTTAAAGGAATTTTCTAATCAAAAATTCTTGTCTACTTCCTAAGTCCTCTTTCTAATCAAAAGGTAACTTGGTTCTCTGTTCCATGGAACAGAGAACAGGGAAGAATTTGTATGTTCAACAAATATTTATTGATCATCAATAAGAGAACAGGTGTTTTGTATTTGAGATTATAAACTCTGAAAAAAAAAAATGGCAACAATTGAGTTCCTTACATACCAGCTCCTTCTCTTATGTAATAAACCTCTCCCCATTCTGACCTCAGCCCTCTCTACTGCTTTCTCTGTATGTATGTATGGGACTCATTTGGTGTGACAACTGAGGCTACTGCCATTGAGATGTTCTTCTCTTCTTGAGATTAAGAATGGAAGGAATGGATTGAAACAGAATATGGTCTATGTGGTGCATGCTATATATACATATATAAAACAATTGTCAAATGTTCTAATCTTCCAAATAACAAAATCCACTTATCACTATTTAAAATTGATGATTCTCTATCCGCATAAGCTGCGGAATTTTCTTTAATTTATATTTTAATATGGTGTACTCAACTCCCCCTTGTTGCTTTCTTATTCTTCTATGTTAAGGTTTTTGACAATATACACCAATACTTTCAAACAAGTTTCCTTGAAGATCTTTCCCATTGCTTGACATACAAGGACATATATCTTCTTTCACCAAACCCACAGCTCTTTGCGTTGCATGGATATTGTGAATTTAATGTCTCTTCCCCAAGTTGAGGTTCTTTCTTTGTTCTAAACAAAGGGAAGATCTTTGAACTGATGGAAATCTTCCAAATATAATCTAAAAAAGATACCTGGTCTTCCAAACCAATAACATGCAGGCCCTGAGTGAACATTTTGGCATTTTAGTAGAGTGGTGGTGGCATTCCCTGTCACATGGGTCTGCTGTCACTCCAAATGAACCTTTCAATGTCAGATAAATTCAGGATATATAAATATATGGAGAGGGACATGAATGTACTGGCAAGCAGTTCTCAAAGCTGCAAATAAAAAAGTGCCAAACTAATATTCCTAGAATAAAGTTTAGAAATCTGAACACTGGGAGTTCCAAAATTTTATTAAAGAAGCAGGGAAATATAATGACCATAAAAAGTTTTCTATATTATGCAGAAAATATGTAAATACTTATGAAATTTTTGATATGTTTTTAATTTTGAAAATATCCAATATCTACAACCTTGATCATATTTTCCTTTATATAATAATTGGAGAAAAAAATAAAAATGAGGACTTGGTAATCCTCCCCAAGGTGTGGATGAGCAGCATTGGACTTCTACCTCACAAGCCAGGCTAAGGAGTATGCCTGGGGAGCTTGGAAGGGTTAAAGTTTTGTCTGTGACACTGAAATTGAGGCCAGCTGTAGGTCATATTCACGTCCCAGTCACAGGAAAATGAACCTGTGAGACAGAACCTAATTATCTGCTAAACCAAAAGCCAGTCTCAGTTCAATAACTTACGACAGAGCTAGCAGCCAGATATAGTGTTACCATGGCAACTTTGGAAAAAGCTCCACTGTGGTTGAGAATAAGGAGGAAGGGAAGGAGACTGTAACCCTAAATGTGCTGTAGCCGTTTGATCTCGGACAAGTGGGTTTGTCTAGAAAACCAGGTTATACTATACATGCCTACCGTTGTCAATCCACTTAAATATCTCCTACAATTCCTGAAAAGGAAAATGCAAGTATAATGTTCTCTGGGATTAAAAATTATTCATTTGTTAACTGCTAAATGGGAATTGATTTTAAAGAAAAAAATTATAAGCTTCCTCTTTCTCCTCCTCCAAGACATCCCCAAATACAGACAAAATAGGACACAAAGGGTGGGAATGCTAGAATACCTCATCATTGTAATGAATAAGGTTTGTGTCCATGAAATTCACTGTCTTTCTATTTTCCTCTGCTTTCCAAATGCCGAGATATTTTTGAGGCAAAACTTTTGGGAATTGAAGTGATAGTGTTTGCTTTTCCAAATGTTAGGAGTAGAACTGAAGAGTAGGGGAGAATTTTTTATTTTATTTTATTATTTTTTTTTTGTGAACTCTGCCTAAAATTTCAAGTGAAATAATTTCCTGGGATATTGAGTTAAGAAGAATCAAGCATTAGAGGGAGGTAAGCCCTGCCAGATTGGTCATTTTTCTTCTTGTCAGTTCATCTTTGTAGCTGTTTCTGGAAGGACACTGGGGTTCTGAATTTTGGAATTGAGAGGGCTTTATGCACATAAAAATTTTAGAAGCCAGTTACCATGAATACTGTGAAAATAGCATCTCAGCAAAAATATTAGCAGAAGGAGAAACAAGAGTTTGCTACAGTCATTTTAACTTAAAGGAAGAATTCAGAAATATATTCCTGTGTTTTTTAAAATCATTCCCAATGGAGACCAATCATGCTAAAGCTTGTCAGTTAGAATTACTGGATTTCAGCATATTTGACAATTTTAATATGTCATTAATAATGTAATAAGACACATGTAACACATAATATTATCACTTGGGTTTGCTAGCTGTTGTAATGCCAAAATTGAATCACTTAGACTTCTACATATAAATATATAGATATAGCAGTGTGTTTATGTATAACCCATAAACACATTTGGTGTGCAGTAAGGAGAAGAAATGTGGAGATGAATAATATCCTTTTCATATGTATGAATAACTTTGTGGTGATGCAAATGAGAGAAAACACAAAATGGAAAGTAGGGTTATTCTAGCAGAAATATGACTATTAATATAACCTAAAATTTGTCAATAAAGTCACTTATGATATCTGTGAATTTTCTTTAAGATGTCACATCTTTTAAAAACTCTTTACTTTAACCTATTATATTACATGTTGAGTATATAATTATGCAAATATGGAAACCCACAACTTAAAATCCCTGTAAACTACTATGATGAATGAAAGGGAGTTTTAGGATTGTAAGAAGATAAAGGGTGTGTGTAGGAGGCAAAGGGACTGAAAAGCAACACCACAAGGTAAAATGAATTTTCTGATTAATTTCCAGGTAGGAGTAACGTAACCTTTGCTCATAACCTTAACTTAATTCCTTTTTAAGTAAATGGAAGCCAGAAAGTATATCCCTTTCTAAGACAGATGTTTCTGAGATCTGATTACTAAAATGCTTGTGAAGATGCCAAGTAAAACGACGAAGTCTAATACACTGTTTGGATCCTGTTACTCCTAATATAAGTTTTTCTCTTAATCTTTTCACTTAATATGAATTAATTAGTTATGAAAGAAAATGAAGCAATTTTATCAGAAAAAAACATCTGAAAGAGCTATTGATTCAAATGCTTTTTACATGTTAGCCTTATCACACGTGATTAGCTTGCAGATATGAGCTTTGTAATGATGCAAACACCAAATTTCACTGGATTCTCTGTTCCACTTGAATCACCAAGAAGGATATTAGAGGCACTAACAAAGAAATCATACTGTTTTTCTCACAATGTTTTTAATCCATGATTTGGAAGAGGTATTCCATGACTTTGCCTATCACAGTCTGTCTTAACTATCCCATCACTGCTCATTTTCTTTACCATCATGATCAATATTCCCTATATGTTTGTGGGTAGTGTGTTTGCATGCTTTGTTTATTTCTACTGATAATCCTAAATCCATTAGTAAGACTTGTGTGAAACATATGTTTCATCCAACATAAAGGCATTGATATGTTCAATTAACATTAAACAAATACAATAAAAAAATATAGCTGAAAATAATTTCACAACTTAAAATAATCAGCTTGCCATATGGAAGATATTTAATGCGTCTGTTGACTGTGCTAATAAATAAAAGGAACTCTTAAGGACCAAGGACTTAATTATCTACATAAAGACAAAAGGATAAAAAGTAATCTTGAAAGAAATTTAGAAAATGAAAGACTAAACCCTATGCTACCCTTTGGTAAACTACATGAAAAAAATGTCAAGATTTTCAAAGGTTCTTAATTCAATCACTAAGAAGGAAATACAAAAGCAAATCTAGAAACATAGTTGTCATTATTGGATCTACCATTTTATCATGGACTAGAATATATGAGGACTTAGTATATAATAAAGGTAGAGTTAGACATCTCTGATTTCTATTTTCTCCTTATTAAAGTTGGGCACTATTTTCTTCTCTTCATTAACTTCTGATAAAATACATCAGGATGTTGGTCTTTTGGTCTTGAAAAATGTAAGAAACTTTCCTCATAAGTTAAACCAAATAATTTTGCTCTTAGAAAGCCCAGCTTGCTGATTAAACCCTATATTTGGCTGGTGCTTTGGACCCTTTGAAACTTAATAGAATCTCCCATTTTGTTAGTTATCCCCCTGATACCTCTTGCAGAGGTGGGAAACTTTTCCAGATCTCTTCCACAGTCTGCTAAAGGACATTCTTGGGAGAATTTGATAAGGTAGGGGTTTGGGGGGAATGGTTGAGAGTACAAATGTATAGAGTTCTTTCCTATTGCATTCCTATAATCATATATAAAGCTGCCTCTCCCATCTTCCAGTGGAAGGGATCATATTCCTTATGTTTTCATTTATGGGGTATTTGTTACCCACTACCCACCCCCAGGGCTGAAAACAGGGAATGTCACTCACCTATACCAAATTTTCTCCTTTCCCTCTGGTAGATTAGTCCCTTTACTCCCTCAGCCTAGGAAGTTTCATGTTGCTTTGTGTGATGTGAAACTACCTTTAGATCATATCCTAAACCTTTCTTTTTTTTAAGTTAACATTTATAAATTCCAGGATTCAGATCTCTATGATTGGGCTATTATGTTGTCCATGCACTTTAAAAGTTAAAAGTAAAACCATTTCAGCTGGGCATGGTGGCACATACCTGTAATTCCAGTGGCTAGGGAGGCTAAGGCAGGAGGATTTCGAGTTCAAAGCCAGCCTAAACAACTTAGCAAGACCCTGTCTGTAAATAAAACATAAAAAAAAAGGGCTGGGGATTTGGCTTGGTGGGTAAAGCACCACTGGGTTTAATCCCTAGTGAAATAGATAGATAGATAGATAGATAGATAGATAGATAGATAGATAGATAAATAGATAAATTAAATGGACACAATAACTTTATTTTACTTATTTATTTTTTTCTGTGGTGCTGAGGATCAAACCCAGTCCCTCACATGTGCTAGGCAAGTGCTCTACAACTGAGCCACAATCCCAGCCCTTGACTATGTTCTTGATGGCTTCCTCCTTCCCACTAATAAATAAATAAATCATTGAGCAAATGAATATAATTTTGTGAGGTAATAATCTTGGTGTAAATTTTCAGATATCAGGCCACAAATAATCACTTGGTTCTGTTAATTCTACCTTCTAAGATTCTCTCTGATCCCTCCTTGTCTTTCTGATTCTACTGGCACCATTTTCAGGCAAGTCATTGTCATCTATCCCTGTTAATATCCCAGGGGGATCATTATTACATAATTATGAGACATTATTTATCATTAGAATACTGTTTATATCAGGTTAGAAAAGGTGGGGGGAAAATCTACACCTATGAGCTGATCCATCAAACATATTTTAGTAAAAAAAAATATGTAATGCACATATTATAAAATAATACATGAAAATAATTATTAAATCTAATATTTAACAATTAAAAAGGAAATTACAAGACTGGTGTGGTGGCATATGTTTGTAATTCCAGTGGCTTGGGAAGCTGAGGCAAGAGAATCACAAGTTCAAAGCCAGCCTCAGTAACTTAGCAAGACCCTGTCTCAAATAAAAAATAAGAAGTACTGGGGATATGGTTCAGTGGTAAAGCAGCTCTGGGTTCAATTTCTGGTATAAAAAATAGGAAATTACAAATGATTATGAAAATATGAAATATTAAGTCTGTGCATGATGAGAGAGTGAGAATAAATGATTACATACTGTATAGAAAGAGGATTCATTTCCTGAGTGATTGAATTAATAATTGTTTTTGTTTTTCTATTTGTCTGGAATTTCTAATTTCATGATTTTATAAAATGAACAATCTGTTATCATTGTGCAGTAAGAGTTTAATTTGCTTTGTAAACAAACTAGTTATCATTAGATAAAGTGAAAATATATTAAACTGAGCTAAGTTAGCTTGAGACTAGTGAGATTAATAATATTGGACTAGCAGGTTTAACTCCATTTATGACCACAAACACTATCTTTTCAGTTGCATATGAAAGAATTTTGATATTTTCAGGATTTCAATCACCTTAAAGTGAACAAGATTGTAGATATCCAGTGGTCATCTTAAGATTACCTTAGAAATGGAAATCATTCAAAAGACAGCAACAAGACAGACACAGAATAGATTTCTGATTTCAAAAGTGTTCAACTATGTATCTAGGAAAATGATTTCCAAAGCTAATGTAATCACCTCTAAATTTCCCACTACTTTTTATCTTACTGGGGTTTCACATTCATACTATGTGTGTAAGTCAGCCTTCTGTTATGGTAACAAAGTATCTGAAATAATAAACTTATAAACAGGAAAGGTTTGTTGGCTTTCCTTTACAACACTATTTGCAGTTGTAGTCTAGAGTCAGTTGACCTGTTGCTTTTGGACCTGTGGAAAGTCACCGTATCATGGTGGTAGTGCTTGGTGGAGCTAAGCTGCTCACCTCAATGTCATGGCACAAAAATGGAATAAGAGGGGACAAAGGGCTGGATATCACTATCTCAGCACCTCCAGTGACCTGAAGAACTGCCACTAGGCCCTACCTCCAAAGGGTTCCTTTAACACCCACAGCATCAAGCCTGGACCAAATCTTTAACACATGGGTCTTTGGAGGATATTCCAGATCCAAATTATAGCACCATGCATGTAATTTCTAGAATCCCAAAACATGGTGTTTACATTTCTTTTATGGATCTGTTACTTTCTGACTTCATATTTTTTTAATTCTCTTATTTTCTCATAAGAATATACCATACCAAAAGGAAGAAATTCTAAGTTCATTATGTATTCCCATCCTACCTACCATAGAACTATATTTTATATATATTAGGAATGAATGGATGAATAGGTAGAAGGATGAATATAAAATTTAAGAGTTGGAGTGTCCTGTCTGTAACTGTTTATACTTTCTCTTGTTCTTGGGACTATACAAAACAATCAATTTAATAATTAAAGAGTATTCCTATATACAAACATGAATTGAAACAACCTTGAGGACTAATAAGGAAGATGAAGAGAAATCACTACCAGGAATCATGGTAATCATTCCAAACTTGATAAAACAGAAAGCAGTAATGCCCAAATTCTCCATTAATATTGTGCTTAGGAAACCTAAGACTTCACTAAGTTTAGATCATTTTTAGCAAGAGAGCAAACAAAAATACTAAGTATGTACAATTTTCTTCCCCTGTGTCTTTTAAAGAAACTAGGGTATTCCTTTAAAGATAGAAGACACAACAGAGTAAATTTGAAATTATAAGCATTCAATGCCGAGCTCCTAAAAGCCCTAAAAGATCTACTTTTCACACTAGCAAACTGTGGAGTTATTTCTATTGCTTGGGTATAATGGCCAAAATCTGGTGTAGTTTAATATCTGAACCCACCTAACATAATTAAGTACTTGTTATTCTAGACTGGTAGTAGAATAGTTAAAACTTAGTACTTGAAACCTTCTTTTGATATGCAAGAACATAAAAATACAAATAATTTTCAGAGTTTTAGGATTGAGACCTGCTTAATTGAATTCAAAATCACTCAATGCTGACATGATTTATTATTAATCATTAGTTAATCTGAATATATGTGTACACAGCTTGTATTTTTAAGTCACAGATCATTTCACAAAAGTTTTGCAAAACTGAACAACACTTACTGCTATTACCAACTTTAGGCTATGGTTAAAATAAAATCTGGCTTACTAGTGATTTTTTCTTACATAAAATTTTAAAAATCAATTTCTCTATATTAAGGATGAAGACGGAAGTAAGAACATGGTTTTGCAGCTCAAAGAACTCACAATATAAAACTCAAATAATTCTCTGATGATCATGAAATCCCAAACAAGGTTCAAAAAGACACAAAAAAAAGGCTTGCAGTAGTAACCTAAGATTTGTGAAATAAAATTGATTTCCATTCTAATCAGGTCTTTTACTGTTCTTGAAAATGTCAAGGTGTCAGCCTTGGCCATTATGAGACTGTGATTTATAGTTGAGACAAAGTGATAGTACCAGCTGACTGTCTGGAGCCATGGTATGGTGTCTGGGAAGGCTGCTGATGATAGACATCACTTTTCATAGCCAATCAGCATTGCTTAATGAAGGCCCAGGTCCTTTTTCCTCTATCTTGATAAGGGACTGATAAAATACAATCTAGAACATTTACTTTGTGGGAAATAAACAAGCATTGTGAAGGGAAGTAGGTATCATCCTTCACAGAATAAATGACAAACATTATTTATGCCAATCTATATTTCAGCCCTTTGGAAACACATATTCATAAGAGGAACACAAAATGATGTTCCAAATATGACAACTTATTTTAATATACTGGAAACTGCAGAATAATTTTATATTTGATTAATTAGTGAGAAGAATGGTGAATGTTAAAATATTTTTCAAACTCTCTAAATTATATTTATATCTGCTCATCTGCACCATAAAACAAAACAAAATGTTTTACATTAGAATCATTACTTACCGCCAATTAATCTTTTTGTCATAGAGGAAGATCCCTGGGTAGTAGTTATTGATAGTGAAATGTTATAAGTGCTAGGGCATCACCATAATAAACAGTGCTAAAAAGGAAAGGATAAGGTATAAAATTCTAGCATCCTAGCCATATAATTATAGCCATCATATACACATATATACATCTCTCCCACACACACACATATACATATATATACACACACACACACACATGCATGACAAACAAGGGAAAAAATAAATTCATAAGCAAAAATAAAGGTTTCCAAGAAGTTGTAACATAAATCTCTCTAACATTAGAGGTAAAAGTTGAAAGGATATAAAATTTGATCTAACAGATTGGCTGAACTGTATGATGGTTATGTATAGATACATTAGACTATAGAATCACTATTCCTTCTTTACCAAACTCCTATTTTTAATAATTTTGAGTAATTTTTAAAAATTTCAAATTTTTAAATGAGGCAAATGCTAACTTTCCTTACAAATGGCACAAAGCAAATAATTATAGAAGACATTAAATAAAATATAATTTATCTCTATAGTACTCAAGGTTGAAATTCATAGTAGTAGATGCTTTATCATTTCCATGCTGTACAGAGCACATTGGGTTGAACAAACTAATATTGCCTATATGTTAACAGACACTATGAAGTTTACCATGACAAATGTATTTGAACAAAGCCTAAGATATCATTGTACTAAACAGTTTAGAAGCATAGAGTGATGGTTGTGAGTTCTGTACATTTTTTCCTGCTTTAACTGTCTTCCTATCAATCTATCTGGTATTTGACAGACCCACACTAATTCCCAGGGCTTTACTAGGTTAATCTTCTTGTCTTGCTCCCTACACTGGGTGTCTAGTCACTTTAAACCTGGTTTGGACAGTGAAGTGGATCCACCAATGGGCATGTGACCAAAACAGAGCCAATCAGAGCCTTTCTGATCATTGAAATTGATGTTTGGGTAAAAAGAACCCTCCTCCCTTCTAGAATCTCAAACTGCAGGAATGATGCATGATGCAAGTCTAGCGTTGACAGAGGCTGTCATTTTTTCCAACACACAGTGAGAGCCCACCTAAGAATGAAGTCAACACAGTGGAGAAAGAGAGACAGGGAGTGACATTGAATGGGAGACACAGGGGCAGAGAGAGTAGAGATGACTTGGGGAGGGGGAAAATGGATGAATTAAAGGAATGAACACTTGTTTTGAGTGAATGAAACATATTTATGAATTGGTAAATTCCATGTGTCTTTCCTTGTCAAATCTCTCCCCAGTAGCAATAATAATGGTCACTAACAAGTTCAGGCTTCCATGTTGTTTATAACTTGCAATCCCTGATGACAAAGAATGGCAACATTTTCACTAGTATCTATGTAAATTCCCAAACATTAAGAAAAAACTTTCTAGGAATTCCATCCCCGAGTCAAGGCCATATTGGCCTAAAATAAACTTTATAAACAGTTCTTTATGTCAACATAGAGACTAACAAAATAAATATTCTTATAGATGTAGTTATTCCAGATGCACATGTTTTGCAGGCAGGTAAATAAAGGACAAAGATAATTTTCTTATTCAATAAATCAGCAATAAAGTTGGGATCACTTTTTTATATCTCAAATCTATAATCACATAGTCTTATTATTCATCAGCAATTTGCTTTTTCAGTTACTTCATTATGTTTTTTAAAATATTTTAAATCATAACATTGAATTTGTTGAAATAAACTGGAAATAACATATAAGCTGGGCATTTTTCTTCCGAAATAGGCTGAGTACCTTTGTTATCAAATGCCCAATTGCTAAATAATATATTCTCTCTCTGTCCTGTAGATATATTTGGTTAGTTTTAGTCAGTACACTAGGCGGGCCCTCACTAGAGACATCCTATGGGGGAGAAAACACACACACACACACACACACACACACACACACACACACACACCACACATTTTCTTTAAACATAAGATACAATTCCTCTGAGATTCTATTAATCATTTTTTTCCTCTCTAATTGAAAAAGTCACCACATACATGAGAGTTCGAATTTCATTCTTCTAGAAAGAACCTTAAAAGTTGACATTTCTTTGAACAATTGTTTCAGAAATCCTTTTTTAAGTACATTTTCATTTTCTGGCATGCCTTGAATTGAATTCTAAACTTTCTGCTGCTTGTCCTCTAAGCCCCTCTGGTGAATTTAAATAGGCTTCCCTATATATTTAGTACATTCAAGAATTCTTTGTCGCAGGGCCTACTCTGCTTTATTATTAGAGGGCTGTCTCGGAAGTCCAGCAGCCAGTTTGTTTTCTGCCATTAATAAAAAGTCTACTTTTTTTCCACTTCTTTGAAGAAGTTGAAAAGGCTCCATGTTGGGTAGAGGGGGGCCAGGAAGAGAGGGAGAAATGGAGGGAACCAACTGTGGTGTAATCCCCCAACAAAAAATACTGTCTAATGTGGAGAACTCCCCAAGGTTTACAAATGCCAAGGCTGGGCTTTTAGTGTGATGTATAACAGAGTAATAACTAGGCCCCAGACTGATCCTCCCTAAGATTACGAAGAAATCTATGAGAAAAACATTACAGTTTAAAATGCTTCAAAGCCAAACACCTCAGTTGGCTAGTGTTTCTTACTGAAGATGTTCAAAAGCTGGGAAAAACAATCACAATGTAAATCCATAATTTGTTACACTTCATTTATATATCCACAAAAATACATAGAAGGATTTCAAGGAAGACCTACCAACTTGGATATATGAAATATTTATGTTGATTCATGGCCTAGGGAAAGCTCTTTCAAAGGCAAGAAAGATGATGCCAAGTTACTTGGTGCTCACAAACCACAAGACAACTGCCTACAGAGAAGGAGAAACTTCTTAGAAAAGAAGAATGGTTAAATATTCTCACATAAAAGAACCCAGAATACCCCAAAACCTTATAGGACCCAGACAAAACCCAGGATTTATCATACATACTTACTTGACTCAATAGATGTAGTCCATGATTACTGTTACCCATATTTTGTTTGTTTAGGAATTAAATATGAAGGTAACAAACTTAAAATCACATTACTTATATCAATAATGAAAAAATAGTTCACCTTAACAGATTTTTTTCACTTTTAATTATCCATAAAATATGCATAGAATTACCTTATTATAAAAATGAAACAATTTAATCTTAAATTCATTAATCTAAATTACCTTCAAATTCCATCTGATTTCAAACTTCTACAAGTAAAATATTATATACAAGTTAATACTAGCTGGTAATGCACTTCATCTGATAAAGCTACATTTAGCATAAAGAGAGGTAGGGAAAAGTAACATTCAATGAAATTGAAGCTAACTTAATGAAATAATTGTGTGGATGATTTTATCAAGATTCCTCAATTTTTACACTGTTTCTAATAAACTATTTAAGAAATGAAGACATATGTATGTATGCATGTGTACATGTATATATGAATAAACCCTTGTGCACTTGGCTACTGAGAAATAAGAATACTAACTGTGAAGATGACACACAGACAATAATAGCAACTAAGTTTCTGCATACTAAAAATATCTTTGCAAAGCTACACAAAAACACCACTATTTTTCAAATGTTTACAAATGCCCAGAATTTTTTTTAAACTTCTCTATATTAGGAACTTTGTTTTCCTTTTCCAAATGCAGTCACTAAGGGATCAGTGGGATTTGAGTGCTAAGTTAAATGTCTAGTAAGAAATTAAACAAAAGAATCCAAGCAATCAAAATGATGCCTGCATTTGCTGCCCACAGAAACGTAGTCTGCACTGCATGTGTAAATGGCAAGAAAATTTGGGCGTTAGCTAACCCTTTATGTCCTGCTTTTCTCAAAATTCATCAATCATGACAGCTTGTAAAACCATTTACATATTTAAGGTGCATTAGACCAAGTTTAGACATGTTTACCAGCATGCCCATTTGAAGAAGAGTTTAAGGTAGAATGTACCTTTTCCAATTTCATAAGTAATTAATTTGGATTGTAATTCCCCTGAGATACTTATTCTTCTCTAGACATTATTAATGTAGCCTAATGTTTAAATGATTTAAGAATATATCTACCCTCTTCTGTAGCTCCACTGGAATACTGAAGTGTTTAGGACTTATAAACGGAGAAAGATGTTGATCCCATGAACCCTGAAATGAAATATAATCATACTTAGATTTGGAAAAATTCCACACTAGCTTTCTTGATGGATCCTAAAAGGCGTTAAAGAATGTCATTTTGGAAAATTGATGTTTTCCTTAAAGAGCTGTAAAGTTAAAAGCATGAATATCACAATATTATCAGAGTAAACACAAAAGAGACAAAAGAAAAACTAATACTTCAATGGTTTTTGCAAGATGTTTAAGTTGAGTAATGATTTTTGTTTTTAAAAGGAACTCAAAGTTTACAGTAAATAAGCAAACAATATGAGAAATAAAAAGAATCAAGCAGGGGGGTGGTATAGTTATATAAAACAGTGATTTGTTATTTCAAAATTAAAATGTACAAATAAGCTGGTGTCAGAGAGGAGGTGATTCCTCATTTCCACCGCATTGAGCAAGCTCACATCGGCAGCAGACAGCTCTTAATGTATGCGTCTGGCTCTGGCTGTCCTCCCAACCAAGAAGCCATGGAATTGTTAATATCACTGCTTTTTTTGTATGCAACACACATCATTTTCTCGCTCTTTGTTGTAGATCTCCCTTTTATTTTAAGCTTAGTATGATCTGATTTTCCAAATCATATTATAAAGCCCCCAAACAAACAATATTATCCTGTCACAGCTGAGACAGAAGTGCAGAGAAAGTGGCATCCATTTGTACACATACAGCATAAAGTAGCTTATATAAACCCAGTTACTCACTTACGTCTACACACACCTTTATGGAGTAAGAGGAAAGCTTTATCAATGATATTCTCACAAAAGACAATTTACATAGCAAAGTTACATAGAGAGGTTCAAAGAATGCAATAAGGAAAACATACATAGTTTGCATGTTTACAGGGAAAATGAACAAACATTGCATTCAAAATTCAGCTTTGCTGTATTTCTTTTATGGAGCATAAGTAAACAGATAATATGTGTGATTCATAAATATGATAACAGAAAGAATATGTTTGCATTTAAAATATCCTGTATCTCATATCACTATAACCAATAAACATCTATCCCTTACCTTATTTTGGAACTAAACCGAAAGAACATCATATTATTTATGATTGTGCTGAAACAGGTGTCGGTAAACATATACCTGTATGTGATTGTTGTATAACAGGTAGTTTCTGATCCATTGTGTGAACACTGCTAGTAAATGTAATCAGGTTTCTGTATGCATATACATACACATAGAAAGTTATTTGTTCTGAAAAACTTTTGGCTTTTAAAAATGTTCAATTGCAGTAAGAGGTTAAAAAAAGTAAAAGATAAGTATGACTAAGAATCTTTACTGTTTATTCTGCTTCCTTTCATTTGGAGTTTTAAAACGTTTATACAAACATATATGCACACTGAAAATTTCAGAGCTTCCAGATAAATCAATTAGGTGATATAAACAAAAAAAAATCTAACCATATATAGAGTAGATACATGCTTAATCACATTCTGTGTGCCTTGTAGAGATGAGGACTCTCTTCACAATATTGTATTAATTTTTTAAGCACTATAACTTTATATGTGATTTGTATTTTGTGATATTCCAAACCACAAACAACTTTATCAAATTAAAAAAAAAAACTGAATAAAGACTCCATACAGATTTCTAAAATACATTCATACATTTATTTTAATAATGCAGAAAATAATTTATGATACCCATGTAAAGTAGTGGAGTTAAAAGAAGGAAGTCACTTTCTTTCTTATTTTTGGAAAGTCTCTCATTTTCATTTTGAATCTTGATATTTGTAATGTAACACTATTGTAACATTTTTTAATAGGTTCAGACATTGATTTTGTCTTCAGAAAATACAGATTTAAGGTGGCAATGACCAATAAATGTCCAAATGTGACACATTAATTATGGGTGGAATAGTTACTGCTAATAAAGCTAAAAATTTTTAGTAAACTGAAACTATGCAGTTTACATTCAGTCATCAGAGAAGCCAGGACAGTTTGACTTGGTAGGTGGGGTTCACTGCTTTATCTCATGCAGGTCCATGACACACCCACACAAAGTAAAATGTGAAAACCAAAAAGTGCCATATTTTCCTAAAATCTTGATGACAACTCTCATTCTTGGGCTCTTTAAACAAGGGAATTTTGTTCGGGTGAAAGACTGAGGAAAACTCTGGCAATAAATACCAAGTATAAACAGCATTTTCCTTAAATCGGTAGTAAAATCTAATAGGGTCAGTAAAAATGACTGTAAATCATTTTATTTCTAGGCCTCAAGCATCAGAGCTGTAGATTACATATTCTGAGCCATAGTTGTATGAAGACACAACAGGATTGATATAAGTAGCCAATGTATATAATTCTATGCAAATGAAAAAAGTTATAAATATAAACAACTCTCTTCATTAACTAAGGAGATATTCTGTTACACAAACCACCTTAAAATATACCAAAAGAAGCATTTAAAACCACTCGTATTTTAATTCTGCTTCTTACGTGGCTATCTACTCTGTTGCTTTCGTATGGTCTTTATAAAACAAATGCTATTTCAGTGCAACTGTGTAATCACTTTAGACTACAGTTTCTGACAATAGTATTTTGGGGGGTGGGTCATGGTGAAAACATTGCTGATTATAAAGAAAAGCATTGTTCTTTTCTCCTAGGCAGGATCTAGGTATGTTCTTTTGTTCTGCTGGTAACTGCAGACAATCAATAAGGTCCAAAGCTGCTGGTTCCCCTCCGCCTAGGTCCCAAGAGCCTGACTTGTGATGTTACTAAAATACCTCACAAGTTAGGGTCTCAGGGACTAGGAAAAGTCTGGTTTGATGCAGTAGAATTCTTCTTCCAGTAATAAGGATGGTTTAGAATTACAATTGGGTTCGGTTAGACTTTTTCCTCTAAACACTAATTAAAATACATACGTAGACATATAAATGATAAGTAAAAGGATGAGCTGAATAATCACTATGACCATTTACAGACTAATTCCAGACCTTCAAATAATGAAGAATATGAGAAACAATGCAGACAATGAACAGTTAAGAGCCATTCCATTAGAGTCAAAGAAAGAGACTAAAAATGGGTTAAAATCTGCTGCTAGCCGATTTGTACAGCAACACCATAGCCTCTATTACATTAAAGAAGGGTTATATGCCAGTTAATGGGACCCTAATTGAAATTTTGCTTTCCATTACACTTCTATACATCACAACTGTTAAGGTGGGCCCAAGACATATAACCCTCTAAATCTGATTTACACATACACCGTTGCAGTTAAGAATCAAACAAAAAGTTTTTTGCATGTCATAATTTAATACCTCTGAAGCTTGATTTTTCTCATTAAATCTCCAAACTATTCAGACAACAAATATTTCCATGCATACTCTGTAGTTATTTGAGCAATGCCACTTAATAAACATGTAACTTAAAATCCTGGCAACATCATAAGAAAAAAAATGATTCTATTTCTTGAATAACTGCATTATAAAGCTCGATACTCTTGAAAACACACAATCTCAATCCTGTACATTCACTGAATTTCCTCCGATCTTTTAGCCTTGTTTGTGGTTCGAGAACAGAATTTGTACTTTAGGAATGATCCAAGGCTTAGTAGCACAGAACGCAGGGTAAAACAATCGGACCGGCCATAACATAAAAGTCCTGGCCACAGAAGTAGAATCTGGTTCTTCTGAAGTGGTTGATCTTAAAAGGGAAAAGAGGAGGAAACAAAACAAAACAAAACAAAACGGAAAGAATTAGAATGTTTTCCTGTAGAACAGGTGAATCATCCATTTCCAAGTTAGCTGCAAGGAAAGCTATGCTGAACAAAATATTTGCTAACTGGCCCCCCCTCCTCCACCCTAGTACCACACCCCTTTCCAACCACCACCCCCCACCCCTGTCCAGATCTTTACTTTGCCTTGTAAGACTTTAAATATTCTGCTCCATGATGTAATGCATCATTATATAAGATCTCTTTCTGTTTATCATTTGATTTTCCATACTGAATTAGTTATGACTTAAAATAAATAGTTTAAAAAATCAAAAACATAAAACCAAAAAAGCAGCATTCACAAAAAGCCAAAAAATAAAACAGTCCTTAGATATAAGTCCATGCTTTTCCTTAAAACTGAATATGGCTTTACAATTTTTGACCATAGCATTCAACCAATTATTAGAATGAAAAATCTCACCCCTCCATAAATATGACATTAACATAATTATACCACCCCCATCACGGAGACCCATCCTCCTTAGGGAATACATCTGATGCTCCAAAGATGGAAATCAGTCAGATTTTAGTTGCTCTCCAACGTACCTTTGCTTCTCACTGACTGACTGGCTTTTACCCTCCACGCACTCACACGCCACCCCCCCTCCCCTCGGCTAGACACGGATGCCCGAGCGAGCACGCGCGCGCACACAGGCATACAGACACACGGCGAGAGGCGAGGCAAAGCATCTGATGCTGACTCAGAGCGCTTCTGTGTGCAGGGGGTGGCAGCGGCTGGTATTTTCACTGCGCTCATCATTAACATTAACTCACAGTCTAGCATCCACCCTCTCCCAGACCTGCTGGACTGCAGCATTTGCATGACGCTGTCACTCTAGCCTTTGCAGGTCAGATGATGGGAGGGGAAAAGAAAGGAAGAAAGAAAGGAAAGGAGAGAGAAAAGAAAAGAAGCCTCAAGGTTCTCGTGAAATGCCTTCATTTCTTCCAGGGTCTCCTTATTTTTCCACCTTTCTACTTCCTCTGTGGATGTTTCTCAGTTGTTTGACATCTTTCCCGGAAGAAAATGTCTTGTGCTTCAATGAGCCAGTCGTCAGTTGGCCCTCCCCTCCCCTCGTACTGCGATCCCCACCCCTTTCCCTCGCTAATCAATAAGACAGATCTCCGAAGGCAGTTGTGGAAACAGACTCTGACACAGTCTTATCCTGGATCCCCTACCTCAGGAAGCAGGCAGACAGACTCACACGTGATAGAAATAATGTAGCAATTCTTTAACAGCCCTAGACTTTACGCCTTCATTTTTACCTCCTTGGCTGAAGAAAGAGCAAGAGTCTTTCCATTTCTATATGAAGCCCCCAAATAGCCCAAGAGATACATGAGTGAGGCCAATGTTCAGAGTTATCATTAATAATAATAATAGTAGTAGTAGTAATAGTAATAATAATAATAAACTATGACTTTAATAAAAGTAATTGCTTCATATTTTTATTAGCTGTGCTCTCATTTCACAGGAATTATAAGACTAGCCAGGATCTGAATCATCAATATGATTTAAACTGTGTTGAAATCCTAAGTTGCTGGAATGAAACCAAATAACAGGATATTAGTATATTTAAATTTTTAAAAAACGACTAAAAATTATAGCACATAACTGTGTTCGTGAATATGGAAAAGTCTTGGAGATTGAGACATTGTTTGCAGGCTATAAATATTAATGATTGGATATACATGTCTAAATAAAATATGGATTCTTGTACATATGTAGGAACAATCTACTATATGCATTATTACAGAAGAAAGTAAAATATTTGGCTGAACACAGTCATGTTTATGCTAGTGTCTCACAACACACAAGACAGTACACAGGTTTTTACCCAGTTCCTTTGTTCTTCAATTGCTCCCTGTAATGACAGAGTGTGGTAAACTGCCTACCTTTCCCTTCTACATAGCTGTATTTCTGAATTACTTGCCAGACCTAGCCATCGGTGACTCTGCAGCATACAAGAAATACATACAAAGGGAAGTAAAGCATACAGTCCTCAAGCCAACACTAATGCTGTCCGTGCTGTAGATATTTCAGTTTACTCTCGCAGACAGATCCCAGCATGCAGTGCGGCACTGCAGGACCAACTAAGGTAGCAGTTTGGCAACAGATCTGTGGCAACAAAGTGAAGAACAACCATTCGCAGAGGTTCCAAAGAAAAACACCCCACAGCCCATAAAGAGATAGAAGCATCTGTAGTAGAATATGTATCTCTGAAATCAGCTCCTACAGGCTCCTGATTTGAAAGAAAAAGGAAAAGGAAATGGGCATGGGAGGGGGACCTCAAACACAAAAACAAAAAGAGGAAAAAAAAAGTGGGCACCACATGGAAGTATGGAGTTCAGTACAGACTCTCATGAGAAAGAGAAAGGCAGGAAGGAAAAGAATAAGAGTGAGGGAAAAAAGAAAACACAGAGATGGGAAGAGGGAGGGAAAGCGTGAGGAAGGGGAAGAAAGGAAAAGCTACTAAAGAATCACTAAGCATGAATCCACAAATACCATATGAAATTGGACTTCAGAAACCCAAGATTCAGGACAAATGTTCAAGCCTAGAATCCAGTAAAAACTAAAACAAAAATTAACACATGCGCAGCATAGCGTAAAATACTTATTGTCAGTAACAGTGAGATGCCTGCTGAATTCTTCCTGTTCTACGTGTGTGTTAAATTGATTGTCTCTTAATCTCTCATTACTCAGACCCATCTTTTATTTTATTTTTACTTTTTTTTTCCCTTAACTCTCCTGCATCTGTAACCTTTTATGTTATTTTTTTTTTCTAGACAGTTGCCCACAATACTCTGGATAAATTAATGTCATGACCTCGCTATGGCTATCAGACATAAAATGTCGACTATTTTAATAATTGAACATGCGCTTACAGCAACTGCCTACTGATATGCCGGCTCTCTGGACTGCCTCCGTGAGCACCTCACTCCCAGCTCTGCACATCAGGAACAACAGATGCAAATACAACTCCCCCCCCCCCCCCCAATCAGTGTCATTTCTTTTATTGCATACAAAGACAATCACACATTACTTCACTCTACAGAAGGATAAAAATATTAACTGAGGAGTTTAGAAAATCAAAAGAAAGGCTTAAAGAGAAAGATAATCATAATTGAATAGCCTTAAATGTAAAATATTTATATCCAAATGAGTTAGCCAGTTCCAAGTGCCCAGGCTTCTGTCAGGACATCCTTTAGGGCCAATAGGAAGGCAGACTTGAATAAATGAATATTTATTTCAAAGGAGATGTTATAAATCAGTGCATTTACCACTGTCATAAATACAGATTTGTCTTCTAAGTCTCAATTCCTAGTCATTAATGCTAAAGTATCCTTAAATCAGACTTTATCCTTTTACTATGGTGAAAATATTTACAAAGCAAAATTTTCACTCTGTTTTACATTTAATTTAAATAATGCAATATGTGCATAGTCTTGTTAGATCAACTATTTTTACATGTTATTGTAGATTTGTTAACTTTAAAAGAATAGCCGATATAAAGCTGAATGCACAGGAAATGACATATTCAGAAAAGGAAGCAACAACTGCTCTGAAATACTTTAATGCAAGCTGTCTATTTCTTACTTCCAAGACAGGAATCCTTTATTTCTTACAAACATCTAAAATCAGTGTGATTATACAATCATATTTAAAGTCATGGGTAAAGTATGGAATGATGAGGATGGAGGACAAAATATGAGCGGCAGTTCACCATTTATGGATGTGCAATACTTTCTTTGCTTTACCTAACCTGTATTCTCCAATAAGCTGCAAACAGTCACATGCAGCTAAATATATTAAAGTGGAAAAAAAACTAAAATGAATTTCCTCTGTTTCCCTAGCCATATTTCAAATGTATAGCAGTATATATGGCAGTTGACTACTATATTGGACAATATGGTTATAAAACATAGACAACCTTGCAGAAAGTTTTATAGGGCAATGCTGACTTAAACTGTTATTGTGAAAAGTTGTATAGCATAACTGATCATTGGATCCCAATATTTTCCTTCCAATCTCTGTTAAAAGAATAATGCTATGCTGATTTATTTGGAGATCAAAAATACATAATTTCTTTTGGCTGAAGAGCAACTTGTGCTTTTATTTACAAACTGGTATGAAATATGCAAAATTACTTAAGGGGGGGCTAAACAGAAACTTTTAGATAGTTGATTTTCAAAAATCAAAAAACACTAAAGCTACTTGTGCTAAAGTCTCTAAGTATATCTGAGATGCTTATTTCTCTAGCCTTTCCAGAAATGAGAGCCACACTCTTTTCAGTGTCAAACAACACATATTACATATATCTGCTTCCCATAAAGAAGGCATGTTATTGTAGTGTGAACAGCAAAAATTTAGAGCAAAGAGTCTTTCTAAACAGGTCCTATTAATGTAAGAAAGGAAGAACAATTAGGAGCATACATAAACATGGTTAAACCTTTTTCTTTCTTCCTTTATTTTAACGAAAAGAAAGCATAAAGGGCAGGGAGACAAGAGTCAGACACCAATAAACTGAGATAGTCTTATTAAGAATTTTCTGTGAAATAAAACACTGAGAAAGTAAAAAAAAAAAAAATCACAAAACAGAAGTGTGTATATGAGGACATGTGTGTGCACAAGCATGGGCATACAAAAATGTGTACATACCTATACATCTTAATGTTTACACACCTATACATGATAATTTGAGCTACAAATCAGATTCTAGAACCAATTATTTTAAGCAAAGTTAAACTAAAGGAAAATATAAATGTACATGAGCTATTACTTTAAAAATTTTATGGTAAATGATGCAGCTGGATTTTAAGTAGAAAAAAAAAATCTGACCTATATATTATTTTAGAATTTTGTTATTTGTACTAGAGGATGGTTCAGTGTTTAATGGTACACTTTATGACTGGGATGCTAAAGGTTTATTTGTCAATTTGAAATTATGATTTTTTTAATCTTTTGATCTAAATGTAGAGCATTATGACGACCACAGGAAAATACAGGGATTTCTCTTCCTTTTAGGAATGATCTTGCAGGTGAATCTAATCTTCATTCTTGTATTCAGTAATGCAAAGAGAGCAACTGTAACTCACGGTAGCAACCTCTTTTTCTCCAGCCCTCCCAGCTGGCCCTTTTTCCTTCCCCTTTCCCTCCTCTTTCCTGCTCTCCCGGAAATGTGCAACCCATTTTCTGATCCTGTCTGTCATCAAGTTCCACCAGGATACCACATTCAAAGCCACAACAGGAAGAGGAGTCTGGAGGACAGCAAGTCTGAGAAAGGAATCAGGAGCAAAAACATTGACTCGTGGGAGGTCTTGAAGGGACAGTGATGTGCACTTTGTGGGGCAGTCATGCATAGGCACAAACAGCTCTGGAGGATGCTGGTGGAAGTTTCTTTCAGGGAAAAGGCAGGGCATGAAAACGAGGGGCAATTTTGAGACCACAGAAAATTATGGCAAAACAAATCATATTAAAATATGGAAGGGTATTTTTCACTAGTTTGCAGGATTAGGCATACTAATAATGTTTATCTGCTTTCTAACAGGTGAGAGGGAAAAGAATTAATCCTTGCTTTTTAAGACAGGGTACAATTGAGAAGGTTTTAAATGATATTAAATAACTTTTTAAGACGGTACAATTGAGAAGGTTTTAAATGATATTAAATAACTTCAGAGTTATGGTTGTATTTACAGTTGGAATATTATGTCACAGGATCGATATTTATTTTAACTAACAACTATAGAAAAAATATTATTTTCTATATGGTATTATACAAAACACCTTGAAACAAAGTAGGGAAGTGGAAAGGGAACTGATCAAAGATGCAGGAAAACTGACTCTAGTGCCAGTTCTGTAATTAATAAAGTTTATGATCTTAGATAAACAAGTTTTGGAACTTTAGTTCCCTTATCTTTAAAATTAGGAGGGAGGAGTAGGTTAACACCAAGGCCTAATTTAGTCTTTAAATTTTGTGCAATGGAAGGACATTATAATTGAAACCAATAATCTATTATTTAGATAAATGTTCACCTAATTGTCCCATTTAATCCTCACAATAACTGTTTCATAGTATATATTCCAAAAAGAAAGAGATTTCCTTTGCTGATGGACTAATAACTGAATATCCCATATTGGCTGCAGAATATGGCAATATTAAAATTCTACATAAGATCTTTCATGTGGATTATCCTATTTACATTTAAATTTCCAGTTATTTGAAACAATGTGTGAAATGTTTTCATTTTAGAACTAGAGAGAGAATAATTTTTTAGAATTTAAAAAAATGTATGTACACTGATATAGTACATGCACTGAGAATAATTTATTTTTTCTTTGGATAACTGCGTATGTGAGTTAAAAAAATATAGTATTCACTGACACAATAGACTTTTTTTGCTTTAAAATTGCATTTTTTAAATGTCAGGATAAAACAGCTCAGTTTATAAAACCTCCTGAAATAGATTTTACATGTTTTGAATAACAAAAAAATCAGAAAGTCAGGTGAATCATAGGTTAAAAAAAAATCTGTCAGCTATCAAAAACTTTTTTTTTAATTTTAAAATACTCATTTTACAATGTTGCTTAATTGAAGTGTAACAAAATTATTAATGAAGTTATTATTCTGATTGTGCATAATCATTTTTATTCTAGATTTTCTGAATTTTCTTCAATGAAAAATATGTTAATTTGTAGGGTTTTTGACTAAAAAGAAAAATCTTTTATTTGCTGAGTATGTCAGGTAGGAATGATGCATGCACAAAAAAACAAAACAGTAAATTATTTTAAATTAAAAGGTGATCTTTTCTTATGGATACTGTTGTTTCCTGATTATTTCCTATAAAGATAATTCATACATGTTCTAAGATTGAATTTCATTTTGCTTTCTCTATGGTTAGGTTCAGAAATTGTTTCATGGTTAACACACTCTTATAAGTGTAAGTACTAAGAGACAAGTTTAACTCTTAGAAAACATATTCTTTGATGAAGAATGACACTATACCACACTCTCAAACTCCATTGTTCATGTTTTCAATCTAGTTTGAAGAGGCTTCCCTTTCATGAGGTTAGTGGAAAACGCTTCTAAGCATAGTAAACATTATTTAAATATTTCTGAACATTGAAGGTTCAAGTGCATACAGCATTCTCAAGCTTTCTTCCTATTCTTTCCAATCAATTGTATTGATTTTGTTAAGGGTAAGAGGGTGTACTTTCATTGATCAAGGAAATAGCCTGACACAGAAAAGAGTCTGCCAATTCAAGAGAGATCAATCCTACCTTTATCTCTTTTGGATACATTATGGTTATTTATTTGGTATCACCAAATTCTATAACATATTTGTCAGTTTAAGAAAGGAAATTCATCCAGAAGAGTCTATTTTGGAAAATATGAGACATTCATGGATATTTCCCCGCACTGAGTTGCTAGTCAACTCTGGTGGACATTGTGACACCTGATCAAGGGCTTGGCCTCAGTTTCAAGTTACCTGAAGAATTTAGTCCCTTTTCAGTTCGTATGTAATGTTAATTTTTTCCCCCAAAATAATGGGTTTGTTTAGAAAGCATCATCTACTTGAGAAAATGGAAATGAAAACATATCTTAACCATCTTTTCCAGAGTCACCATTCATTTCTTTTAATGCCTTAATGGAAGGTTGAGGTGCAAAGAAATCATTGATTCTGTCAGCTCTCTAACTTAAAGACATTGAATGACCCAACCTGAGCCAGCTTAGAAAAATAATGCAAATGATCAATTAAAAAACCTCATGCAATATTATATTAGTATATTAGTCTTCTTAAGACACTGCACATTCTACCTATTAGCATTTTGACTTTTCAAAACCCTGAAAAGTTTGTTTTTTTCAAACTGTCTATAAAGTTTATTTAGGTAATAAAGACAATATTCATAAATTCAAAACTCTCGTGCTTTAAGGGGTCAAAAGTTACATCAAATCTCTTTTATAGTAATGCTGGATTTTATTTCTTTATTTAAAAATTTAATTAATTTATCTATTATGTGCCATGAGCCATAATTCATTAATGAAAAGGGTTAAATTAGAATGTATGTTCAGAAACTTTGTTATTATAAAGATGAAATTTAAGAGAAAATGTATTCTCACCCCCTTGCCTGACAAAGACACGTTTCAAGTACATATTAAGAAAAAGAAAACTGCTTTTCAATTACTAAATGCAGTGCTCAGTAGGACAGAAAACATACTGCTTCTCTTAAATGCTAGACCTTTAAAACATTTGCTGGATGACAGCATGATAAAAAATACAATTTCTTTAGTAAAGAATTAAAGCTGAATATGCAACATTTCTTAGGAGCATTGAATAAGTCTATTTGTCCAGCTTACTTTGCAAAGACTGTGTAGAAAACAGCACCATAAACAGTTTCAGTCCCCACACAAGGGCTAAACAAAGAGTCCTCTTTCTAGCCATCTAATCGGGTAATTTATTTTTTCAACCATCACATAAATCGAAACACAGCTGTAACCAATGACTTGCAGATCCAGTTCCCAGCCAGCTGGAATCAGTTCTGCTGAAACAGCAAGATTTTTACATTGTTCACTTCTGTACATCTGGAGAAATCATTGAGGTTCAAAGGTGACCAGAAAAGCTCTTTAAATAAATTCAACCGACAGGGAGGATTTGCCTAAGGATCTACAAACTCTACATTCACTTCCACAGAACGTTCATGTCATGAAATAGGGACTTTTTCCACCCTCATCAATACAGACCTCATGAGTTGTTAATTGAACTAAGCATTTACATGCTCATTTCTTTCTAACAACTTGCTTAGGTTTCTTCAAAACTCTTTCCTAGGAGTGTTGCTAACTAGTTGTTTTATAATAAAATGCTAGTACATGCAGAAACATAAGCCATAAAAACCTATAACAAAACGAGATACAGTACTAGAAATGTACCTACTCATACCTCAAGTTTAATCCTGTTCACCTAATATAATCTTCTGTTTAGATAAAGTGAAGGAGAAATACTCTCAGAAAAAAGGAGACCTAGAATACCTTCGTCAAATAAGGCAGGCAAATTCCTCAAGGAGCCAGAACCCTGGGAGGAACAAACATGCCGTCTTGCAAGGAGGAGACTTCAGCACAAGGAGAGAAACCCAGAAGAAGCATCTACTTTGCTCTACCTTACTTAGAAGCACATAACTGAACGCAGGACAAAGACTAAGACTCTATAAAACAAACGCTAAAGCAGTCAATGCTTGATATAAAGAGCCCACCATAAAAGCAAATTAAAACCCAAAAGAGCAACTGTAACCTTGGTATACTTAGATTATGCTGGACATGTCAATTCAAACATATCATTGTCTTCACAAGAGCCATTAAAAAGATATTCATCTTGGGAGTGAGGGATGTAGCTCAGTGGTAGAGCCCTTGCGTAGCATGTGCCAGGCCCTGACTTTGATCTTGAGCACCACAAAAATTTTTTTGAAAAATTATCTTGGGCTGGGCACGGTGGCACACACCTGTAATTCCAGCAGCTCGGGAGGCTGAGACAGGAGGATCACAAGTTCAAAGCCAGCCACTACAACAGCAGGAGCTAAACCATTCAGTGAGACCCTGACTCTAATAAAATACAAAATTGGGCTAGGGATGTGGCTCAGTGGTTGAGTGCCCCTGAGTTTAATCCTTGGTACGCCCCCAAAAAAATTACCTTGGGAAAATGAGTATATATGTCAGGCAAACTTCTCAACCTAGTTTTTTATTGTTTTTAAAAACATTATACAAACAAATTACAAATACACTTATTCTTTCCTTGTTCAGTTAAATCAATATCCAAGGAGACAAGTTATGTTCATTATTTAAGCATGTTACTCCAATATGTGGCCGTTTTGATTACACTGATCAACAATCCTAGGAACTTTACCACTAATTGTAAAAGAGTGAAGCAATAAATAGTAATAAAGTACTGAAGGACAGATGATGATAACACAACAAGTAGAGATTCCTCATTACATACTGAACTCACATAAAGGTGTTTACATTTTGTGTTAGTCAGCTTTTCATCGCTGTGCCCAAAGAACCTGACCAGAACTTAGAGGAGAAAAGCTTTATTTGGGCTCACTATTTCAGAGGTTTTAGTCCAGGTTCAGCCAACTTCATTGCTTTGGGGCCAAGGTGAGGCAGAACATCATGGTAAAAGGCTGTGGCAGAGGAAAGATGCTTTCTCAGCTGCCAGGAAGTAAAGAGAAAGTACTTGTAGGGTGCCAGGGATAAAATATAAACCCAAAGGCACTCCCCATTGACTGACTTTCTCTAGCCACACCCTACCTGCCCTACAGCTATCACCCAGTAAAGTAGTCCTTTCAAATTATTAATCCATCAAATAGATTAATCAACTGATTAGGTTACAGGTCTCATAAGCTAATAATTTCACCTATTGCTACATTTTCTCATGAGCTTTTGGGGGATGCCTCATATTCAAACCATAACAAGGTCATTTTCTTATTCTCTTGTTAAACAAGTGATTGATTGTGTGTGTGTGTGTGTGTGTGTGTGTGTGTGTGTGTAGAAACATGGTCTGGAATAGTTAGAAACATTACTTAATAAACAATGACGTTCTCAAATGAAGTGCTAGGATTACCTTTTAAGAATTTTAGGGTAACAGGAAATTAACTTAGGTAACCTAAAGGCCAGAGCTCTGTATTTGTGATCATCACTGGTTATTAACTGGATATGACCTCTAAAGGAAAGCACATAATCTTTCTAGATACTAGAGAGATTAAGGATTGCTTTGGTGAACAATTTCAAAATTTCTAAAACAAAGCATATGCTTATACTATTGCTTGCTGAAATGTAAATTACAGATTTTTCTTCCCCCAATTTCATCACTTTGGGGGTGCATTTTATTAAAACAAAAACAAAAAACAAACAAAACCCCACAAAACACCTCTCCTTTTCAGAATGTGAACCAAGCAATCCAGATTCTTAACACATATTCTAGAGTCTCCTAGACACAAAGAAAATTATACCCATTAGCTAACTTGATGTGTAGCAGGAAAGCTAAATTTATGGAGAAAAAGTATGTGAATAGGTATAGCCTAATTTTATGAATATTTTATTTAAAATCAAGCAACCAGGGAAATGTATCATTGTTTTAAAATGTAACTAAGAAAAAAATGTAACTAAAATTAGGCAACTACCACATTCTATTCTCTACTGTACTATTAAAGTATTCCTTCTAAGTAAATTCACAACACTGAATTTTCAGAACTATTTATAAACATTTTAATTAATTTAATTTACATAGATTCCATAATCCTATAGTCCTATCTATATATTCATTCAAACTTATAATACTGCTGAAACATCTGTAACATGATATATTTACACATATACACATTTATATACATATTTATTACATTTGTAAGAGTAAAAATATTCAAAAGTTTTTATATTCTGTGATAAAAAGTTAACTGTTCCAACAGAGTTGAAGACATTTCACAAATACTTGCTCAGAAAAATTAAACAAAAAAATGTCTTTCCATTACAATTTCAGCTGAGAGAAACTAAGGGGAGATGCTATTCTCATTACAAAATAACATATTCCATGTTTTCACAACAGATGATATCCTGTGATATGCTCAGTTACTAATAAAATTTCATAAGCTAGTTCCTTACTCAAATTGGTATTTTAAAGTTTGTTAATTTTTTAGCTAAATTTCTTTCCTCATAATTTATCTGGACTTTAACTTATAAAATAAACATTTGATATATAATCCATGGAACATAGGCTTTGAGAACTTTGTAGAACACTGTCATATCTGTTTCCTCATGAGCTTATTAAAGACAAAAAAAAAATGTGCCAGGATTTAGTCTATAAAAATTAAGACTAGGTTTCTTATCTAGTTTTATGTTAGTAGACTGAGGGTAAATGGTCTAAAATAGGCAATTATTCCATGTTTATTTGTGAGCATATGTTACTCTTACTATTCAGTCTATTATTATTAGCTTGATTCCAAGTACTAGGAAAATATGGTATTTGGTATTTGATTAATATAGCAAATCCACATCAATCATATTATATATGAATTTTTGTGATAATAGTTTTTATTTCTTAGGGCTAGGTGTTAGAAGAGTAACAACATAAATTTGTAATGTATGTGATCTAAGTATGATTACCATTAAATTAGCTGAAAGAATTGTATTTGATTGTTATTAAGCAAAGTCTTTTTAATTCTAATAATTCATTAAAGCAGCATTTATTTATAATAGTTATTATATATGCATATTTTGCTTGTAAAGATTACAAATCTCCATGGGAAATTGTAGAATTTTACATACTTTAAAGTGATTTGGAATTTGGCAAAATAAAATGGTAATAAAAAGTATACATTCAGAGAAAGGTAGAAAGTTCAGTTTTCTTACATAAAAATTAACATGAGGAGAATTCTGTGAAGTGGGGTTGGAGAAGTAACATGGGGTGAAAGAAAATAAGATTCTTAACACATATTCTAGAGTCTCCTAGACACAAAGAAAATTATACCCATATACTTGTACCCATAAGCCTTCTATCCATACAATTTAAATCAAACAGTAATTCCAAGTTAGGATTATACATGAACTAATTTGTTCCCTTTCTATTTAAAGAAAAATATGCAATATCTAAACAGGTTTATTTTCTCCCATTTCTGATAAAAGAGAACTGGATCTCATTGACTTGCAAAATACTAGTGGATTTATCTTTAAAGGTGAAGTTCACCATTGCATAAGAGCAGGAATAAAGATTTTTTTCAAAGACTAACCTGGATAGTTTGAAAACTTGATGGGTTTTCTTTTCCAAACTCTGGCAAAACTAGTTATTTCTCCACCAAATTAATTCTTGATGATATTCACTCAACAAAATACAAAATGAAGCAAATCAGGATATTTAAAAATACTAAAATTGTGGCAAGACATTTTAAGTGTTTGATTGGATTACCGAACATATTGACTGTATCAGAATGTATATACCACTATTCATTTTAGATGGCTTTTTTCCACAGGTAGCAGGGGTTCATCAGAGTCTCTATCTCAAGAAGGAGCAGGCCAGTAGTTTGGGTGTAAATTTACTGGGGAAAATTATGTGTGTATGTATGTATTTGTGTGTATATATATGTATTTGTATATGTATATATGTATGAATGTGTGAATACATGTGCATTTAACATATACAGGGATTGAAATTATAAAATTTTAGAATAGGTGATTGTAAATAACTCATTGAGTAATTTTCTGTAAAAATGGTCCATAAATTTATAAACATATGAGGAATTCTGGAATCTATAAGAGAATGTTTCCTTGCCTTTGGAGGCCTAATTAATATTAGGTATCCATGGCTAAAGTTATATACCAGATTCTTTATAAAATTATTTCAATTAGACTAAAAATAAAAAATCTTTCAAGATCAGCTAGTATTACATTTGGATCAAGTTTTGGCCTATTATTTCCCTCATTTTGACCATCCTTGTAATTATTCACTTTTAAAGAACTAAAATTTCTTCCTTTGCAAAGAATTATGAAATGTTAGGTTTGAAATCTCTTGAGTCTGTTTCCTTCCCAGAGGATCAAAAGAGCTCCCAAATATACAGGTCAATCAATGAACTTATCTTCCTCCCTCTTAAATTAGTAAAATCTTCCAAAATGTTGCAGGCATTGTTGTAAGTAGGGAGAGGGTGCACAAGCTATGTAATAGGCAATGTCCATGAACTAGGCTAGACAGAACAAAAATTATACCCATAGCTTTCTATCCAGATAATTAAAATGGGGGGGAGGGAGGAAGAGACTTTGTGTCAAGTATCCCAATACATTTTTATCTTTTTTTTTTAATTAATTTAATGTGAAAGAAAATTCAGTATGTAAAAGTGAGAAAAATCATACATAATTGGGCACTTCAAATGGCATATAACTGTCAAGAGTTACGTGAGGTTATTTGCAAAGCTTTCAGTCACTCTTGAATTTAACTTGATATATATATATTTTGTATGTGTTCCCTGTGTACAAGAGACTAAGTTGCTGAAGAATAACTAAAATGAAAGGAGAAACAGCCTCTATTCTCAAAAAGTTTAATATGCAGTGGAGGACTCAGACACAGATATGTGGAAAATGTGAAGCATTCTATGAAGAATAGGTGCTATGAGAACACAGGGAAGAGTAAGTTGTGTAGTGAGGGCTTTGTGGAAGGCTTAGATAGAGCAAGGGCTCCACTTGAATTGAGCTTTGAAGGATGAGAAAAAGGAGGAGGTGGCAAGACATCTAGTCTGTGGGCTGAGCAGAAGCAAAGGCTGACAGGTGGGGATTCATGCATATTTGGGAAATGATCAGGCTAGAGAGCCAAAAAAATATTGGTCTATGTAAATAATGTCACTAGGAAAACCAACCATGTGACTCTGTTGGGGCTGGGTGACAGAGGGTGTTTAATGTGATACTGGAAATTAATAATTCAGGCAAAAAATCAGCCGTGAAAATTTTTCTGAGTAGTGGTTTTAGTGCACTAATAACAAAAATACTAGTATAAACATCCACAACTGTGCTAACAATTAATTTATTTAAAACCTAATCCCTACCTGGATCTGTGCTAGCATACATAATGCCACTTTATCATCACAATGATCCCACTAGGTAAACAGAATAATTATTTGCAAATTATTGAAAGGAATCTGAGATTCAAAGATATTAAGGAATGTACCCAATGGGATATATTTGATGGTGATCTGACTCCAAAGTTCATTCCTTTCCAAGGAGTTTTGTCACACTACCTTTTTAAACTAAATCAGCCTCTCAAAGCACACTACTGAACATGTGTCACTACACAAAAGCATAAACAGTCTCTGTCATGTCAGGAAGGTCCCTACACAGAACCTCCAAGAAGGCCTATAGATTCCAGAAGTCCCTTTGTGTCTGGAACATTTTGGAAGCCTGACTCAAACACAAAGTGTGTCTGATCCCAAAGCTCATGTTCTTTCCTTTGTCACATGCTACTGTTTGTTCAATTAATAATTTAAGTAGCTGTAAAAAATTTTCATTTTGTGAATACAGCATAATTTGCTTAACTGTTTCCCAAATGTTGACACTCCTAGGTGTTCCAAATTGCAGTTCTTTATGTATGGTGTTAAATTGAATGCTTATTCTCTATGTGCCATATTCCTCCATTTGAATTTTCTGCTTTGTGCAATGGTGCAGAAGAGGGATGGTTATAATGATTAAAAAATGGCTGAATAACTGGCTTAACTGAATAATTGATGGTCTAGAGACATCTTCCATTTTTATTTAAATTTTGCAATATATCAGACACAGAACTATAATATTTTTAATATGACTTCATTAAAGCCATTGCTTGTAAGTTTCATTCATTCATTTTTCCATTATTTCATTATTCATTTTGTTGCCCAACTATTTCTGATCTGACTATACATTATATGACTAAGAATTCAGGTAGAGTTTTCTTTATCTAGTAGTCCTGTGAGAGCAGGACTGAATAACATTCAAAGGATTTATCAACAAAAGTATTCTATTCTCTCCCATGTGGATTTCTCAAGTTATATGATAAAGTGGAACATTTAGCAATATACTGGTATGTCTGGTCCAGAGGAAGAAGGTCAGTTGGTGGATCATCAAAGTCTGTACCAAATCTTCCATGAGGGTTCTGTTGAAATAAAATCTATTCACTTAGAGGCTTCAATTAGCATTCATTCCATTCATATTTCTGACAGTATTTTATATGTTTAAAAAAATACACACATTAATTGAAGAAAAGGAAACACAGGTATATCATAGGGCAATTAGTTTGCAGAGATCTAAATTAAATTTGAAAAGTACAACACTCCTAATTTCAGAATTTAACATATTAAAGAGAAGCAGATGAAATAAAATGTTGAAACTTAGAAATTTTGAGTTCTAACTTTGTCTCCGTTATGTTCATTGTGCAAGTACAAAGAAGATACATAACACATCAAGGTCTGGGGGTTCTTCATGTGAAAAAGCATTTAAGGTACCACATTAGAACAGAATGTCAATTTTGCAACTGTAAGCCAGTGCAAACCAACAAACAAAAAAATGGCATGTAAATGTAGAAAATCATTTCCATGCAACAGATGGACTTGGGATTATTTGACCTGCTACTTTTGATGCACAGCTTCATTTGTATTCCATAAACTTGGTTTTATGCACCTAGAATGCAGTGACAGAGTTGCTGAGTTTTGAAGGTGTGAAGCAGATAAAGAGTAAAGGATACAATTTCAATTTCTGTATCCCTCGCCCCCATGCTGGGGATCAAACCCAGGGCCTTGCATACATTAGGCAAACACTATCACTGAGCTACATGTCGAGCTATAATTTTAATTTCTTTCACAGATTAATATACATAGGTCTAGTGAGATATAAAGAACTACAGACAAGTAACTGAGCTTTCAGGATCGAGTGCCCTGTTACATTGATTTGAAGAATCAAATAAAATGTTCAAACTATAACAGTGTCATCTTAAGACACATATCTCTCCAAAAAAGTTTTAGATTTAAAAAGCCAATGGAAGATTCAAAAGACACTTTAGAATCCTCAGAAAAGGTGACCTCATAATCAGTTTTAAAATAATTCCTTGCATATAGACCACCAAAATGCATCAGTTTATGGGACACAGGAGGCAAAAGGACAAGTCAAGGAAATGGATTATTTATGGGTCCTTTTGCTGATTTATTCCATGTACTATTGTCTTTCAATGCCACAAGTAGCAGTACAGATTTCCTATGGCAGGAGAAGATGCTTCTCAAATAATCCCAACTAGTTTTATGGGAATCTGACTTGTGGCTGCAGCAATTTATCCCAAACTCAGTTATCCATTTTTTTTATAACTGTAAAGTGAGAATACATATACATATAGCTTGAATGCACATTCAAATCCTCTTTCTCCCTATACTTATTATTTTTAAAATATCCAATAAATAGGATAAAGAAAGAAAAGGCACATTTCCATTTCTGACAATCCCTAATCCCCTATTCTGGCAACTGTGAGGATATTTAGAAATATTTTCCCCAATATTCTAGATAATGCCCCTGAACAGACTTCTGTTAACTAAAATAAAATTTCCAAAAGATGTGCCACATGGTTCAAAAATGAAAGTATTTAACTGAGGCTTATTTCTTATAGAGAAGGAAAACACATTGGATGTTGCATGAAGTAGAAGCATCAACAAAGGAGCAACAGCCATAGGATAAAGTCCAGCTTGTTTGATTAAAAAAAAAAAAAAAAAAATGTTTAATCATCCATTCACCCTTTACAGTCAAAAACCTTTTCACAAAAAGGCTATCTTGAACAAGTCATGGAAGCATAGAAGCAAAATTTTCAAGCAAAGAGGTGGTATTTGACCTCCCAAATTTTCAGGACACTACCTAAGCTGTGTCTACAATTCTTTATAATCCAGGTACTTTAGTTAGAGCTTTGATATCTCAAGTTTGGAGTTTCTTGTTCTTTTATTCAAAATGATTTGCTTGACAAACACTGAAGTTAAGAAGTTAAGGAAATCCTATAAATTTTCTTAGAGATTTAGCACAAACTGTGTTAGATACTATTTTTAAAAAATATGCAGATGAGAAAGAAAAGTCACAGAACAGTCTGTTCTTGAGGGGAAAAAAACAATGCAACGTAATAATAATTTTAAAAAGATGAGATTCCTAAGAGCTTCAGGACTTAACATATGGGGTTCACACATGTTTCTATCACATTCCTCACTCTCCCATTTCATCAACTTACATCCTCTTGCTCATAGAATTTACTGGACAACCTCTATATCCCCTACTACTCATCCATGGGGCAGATGTGTTGTCCTTGTTTCCAAGCAGGTATCCTTGACCAGTTGCATAGACCTGTATTTCTACCTACATTCAGGATGCTTTTTGCCACCATTCCCATAATTCTCACTGGCTTTTAATCAAACATTAAAATGGTTCACTCACCAAATCTGGTGATTTTGTGACAGCCTTTTTTTTCTTTGGGACTTTAGTGATTACTTCAGAAAACACCTTGTTAATTTTGCACAGTTGTCTGCATTTGAAGAGTAGATGTCACTAGTTTAGTTGATGTTTTGTTAACGTATTGTATTATAGCATTTTTTAAAAAATACACGGGACCTCATTTTCCAACAACAATACTCCTCCACATTTTTTCTCTTTCTGTATGCAATTCATTACATATTTTTTGTTATAAAACAAATAAACAAAGCATTTATCCTCTCTTCCAGGGGAATAAGAGCTCTAAGGGAAAATAATTTGAATAAGAAAGAACTAGGCAGAGAATCAAGTTTCACAAATGTAGTAACAAATTAGAGTTTTAGGTCACAATAACCATGTTTCTGATCATGAAAGAAAATACTTACACCCTAAAGTTTGGTTATCAGAGAACATAGCTTAGTTCTGGGTTAAGAGAGTAGAAGATGGAAGACTACTGAGTGGGAGCTTTACTTGGAATTAACAGTAATTTTCTTTTAGAGAAGTTATTAAGGGGGAACTTAAATCATTTTGACATTTAAAAAAATTTTTAAGAACGAATCTAATTCATGGATGGCTTAAATGCTATGTGCATCTATGGAAAGGATATATAACGAGGCTAATATCACAAGGCTGTCTCCTCTCCTGCATACTGAAAATAATAAATGAAAAAAGAAAATACTGGCAATGATAAAGAAAGGTAATATATAATTAAGAAGAATGCCAGCTGTCCATAGTTTAAAAAAGCATCATTCCGACTGTGTTGGTACAACCTGTGAACTCAACAAAGATGTAAGAACCATTACTTGATGTAAAGTCTCTTTCTGGTCTAGTATCTGCCAAGTACAAGCCTAAACTTTTGGTGGAAGAATGGACTCACTCTTGGTACTACCGTCTAAAGGACAGCTGAGGAAGGAAGGAATAATATTTAATTAAAATGAGTAGTGTAGGTAGAACCATATACAGTCTAAAAATATGTGCTTCAAAAAACTATTATATCAGCATTCTATATAGGTCTATGTCATTGAATTAAACATAAATAAAGGAAAATTCAAGTTACAAACATTACATAAAATAAATTCATTAATAGAATGTGAGGAAAATATGTTTTTCTTCAAAAGCACAATAGTCTGCCATTTTAGGCCTGTTCACTGGTGTATGACATGAATTTTGGCTGTTCCCCTAAATATGAATATTCCTGAGAAAAAAAGGGACAAAATAATTTAAGCCATTCCAAAGATAACCATTTCATCTTTCCTCTGAATATGTTTACACATATAATAAATGTAAAGAATAGAACTATTATAATTATTTGTACATTAACATATTTGAAGAATTACATATTCCAGTCATATGAATATGGATATTCATAGATTTGTTTTACTTGAGTTAGTAGAATTAATTACAAAGAATATGTATAATTTTTTTTAAAAGGTAAGAGTTGTGCAGACAAAACAAATAAGTAAATACACAACATGAGAGTAACTCTTTCACTAGCAAATGGGTCAGAACATGCAATAGTCTATTTCATTTTGAAAACCCATCATTTCCCTGTAAATAGATAATGCATGTCAAAATACCTATTCAAAAATCTCAGAATAACATGAAGTAATTTTTTTTTTGCCACAATTCTATGACTCAAAAGATAGTGAGTAGAAAAATTTTCATATCTGGGTGTGGTAATTTTGGAATTAAAAATAAGTATTATATGTCTAAATAAGAAGAATTTTTATTATACCAGTGTATTCTTGTGGTCCTCACTATCCCTTATATAAGCATGACTTATTTCATATAAGGACTTCCTTCTTGTATTCCCTTAGTTTCAGTTAAGCCTATTAGACAGATACAAAGGGAAAATGTGCCTGTAATCAGATCTTCACCCCCAAATCCAGCAGAAGGAGAATGTATAAAGGCAACAGTTTTTGAGGCATTAAAAGTAGCAGCCTCAGGATGGATAAACACAGACTAGGAGAGTTCACACTACATATTGTGAAGCGCTAATTGAAGAATGTTTATCTGGCACAAGAGACACCCCTTTTTTGTACATTCCATAAGATGGTGGTGTCATGTTTACATGCCTATGCCACCTTGCAGCAATGCATTCTTCAAAACAATTTCTAAACACTTTTAATTACTTTTCTTCCAATGTTATTCTGGATTCCTGAATACTTAATCTATGTTCTAGAAGCCTGGGTGCTGACAGCATATTACAAACAGATTAAAAGCTGTTTTAAAATACTGAAAATCAGACATTATATATAAACTGATTTGACTGCAAAAGTTGGCCATGCATGCCTATGTGTTCAGTCACCCAAAGGGAAGAAGGGTGGTAAAATTTAAAATTTTCTAATGTGTGATAGAAATCCCAATGCCCTTCTTTCATACAACTAAACAAGAAAATTTGCAGGGAAATTAATCCAAGTCAAATATGAAAGCAAGAAATCCAGGTAAACATAAAAGGAGGAGTTTCCTTCTCCAGGCAAAACTTCCCTGTGCAATGTTGATGATATTACAATTAATTATTTTAAGGAAGAGTTTCTGCTGTTGATGCAAATATCGGTGATATTAACCAGTGAGAAAATAAGGACAACAAATTATGTTAAGGTTTGATTAAGTGGTCTCTGAATAAGTCCCTTAGGCCCTGAAGAGTTGGAAACTCTGAAGAATATGGTGGCCTTTATTAATCTTAATAATTCAAGGTAAAGAGATTTATTTTTTTACAGCAACTTATTAAACTTGATTTAGGGCATACTGAATGAAAGTTGCTAGGTTTACAAACATTTTTAAATAACTATTTAAAAATGCAATCCATACATCATTTTCTATTTCTAAAATATTAATGTTAATTTTTACAAAAGTAGTCTGAAGGTACAATGGGTACCTCTCAAATTGAAAAAGATTGGGATTCTCTCTGCCTTACAATTTCCTTAAGAAAATGAAAATTAACAAACCTGCTTTTTGGCAAATGACAAAGACTACTTACTATAAACCTACAAGACCAAATAGTATGTAGCATATTTGGAATCTAAAAAGGAAACAAAACCCTAGAAACCTGTTCTCCTGTATTTTCTGTAACACATTTTTTAAATAAAAAATGTTCGTTGATAATCTAAAACGATAATTGAATAGGATCCATAATAAAATTAAAGGAAAACTCTTTTATATTATGGAAGGAACTAAGAGTTTAAAAATACACATTTTATGAATTTAGGATACTTGAAGTTTAAATTATGGTATGCAGAGCAGTTAGAATAAAATTATCATTCTCCTTGTTCCTCAGTTTACCTCTTCTATCTATATTATTTTTCAAAAAGTTATCACATTCTGAGCCAGAGGCAGTGTGCACACCTTTGATCAGAAGGCTAAGAAGGATCACAGGTTCAAGGCCAACCACAACAATATAGCTAGGCCCCCTACAATTTAGGGAGAGCTTTTCTGAAAATAAAAGAAATAAATAAAGAGGTCTGGGGATGTACAAGCCCAGTGGTGAAGTGCCCGTGGATCCAATCCCAGTACCAAAAACAAAAAACAAAAACAAAAACCAATCACTTTCCAATTTCTAACTCCCAACACACAAGGGGGATCTGGCAGAAAATCAAATGAAAACTGGTAAGATTTAGGGTATGGGTGCATGGGGTGATACCAAAAAAGCACTGTGGTATATGGCATGCAGGAAATATAGGACACTAACAAGACACATGGGTTTCAACACCAAAATGTTACCTAGAATTTTGCAGATATATTTTCTCCTAACTCTGGATGCCTGTCTCCTGACTGACAGAATTAGATATATTTTCATGGAGGTCTTGTACTATAATTGATTATATCTTTGGAAGAAAATTATTAAAGGACAGGAGTCAATTTATTCTACCTGAGCATGATAAAAATCACAAATGGCAGGCATTTGAAATAGATTAAATGAAAGAAAGAAAAAAGCCCCAGAATATGTAGCTTTATTTTTTAGGAAATGACCACCTAGCTAATACCAATACATTTTTCAGTAAGAAGACTGCTTAAAGAAACAACTATTTGGGGGAAAGTTTGCTTCCTGCTTTTGGTCTCATAAATCTTACATGTTTGACCATCAATATCTCACATGAAGGATGATTAACTAGAGTGGAATGCCTTAAAAATCTGACTCAACTAGAATTGTCAATTTACCCTCAAATAAGATGATATAACAGGGAGTGAGAAAAGCCATTTATTTAAAAATATTGAAATACTTCTAAAAAGAGAGATTTTAATTCAAAAACTGAAATATGCCCACAGTTTGTTTTGTAGCAAACACACACTTCCTACATCTATAATTTTGAAGAGGGAAATTATTAAAAGCAGGATGATCCCTTCAAGTTAATATTGATCACTATGATAACTGTTGAATTAGACTCTCCCTAGAATATGAAGTGTTGGGGCCTAGGTAGTAGATTGGACTGAAGCCAGAAGAGGAGAAGAAATTAAAAAATAAAAAAGCATAATTCACATAATTCACAATTAAATCATAGTAAACAGATAATAACAGATTTCACTATTATCATCTTGCTTTCTTACAGTAGAAATTTTAGCTACATGGGGCCAATTCTTAATTTTACTTATCAAAATTTTACAATGAAATATATTTGATATTGATAGAAAATAATTAAGAGCAAGTCATTTACAGACATACATACAGACTTGTAGGGTCCCCAGAGAAGAATCTATAGATACTTACATGGCAGTAAAAGCTAAGGACATGGTACAGGTACAGTCAGGCCACTTTATTGACTCACTGCAGATGCTCAGCAAGGGTGGAACAGGTTTCCTAACACACTTATTTGTATGCAGTAAATGGGTGGTTTATGATCACTGGTAGGGACAAGGCTTTTTGTCTATTGACCCCATTCACATCACCGGACCACAGATAGGTGTAGCTTTCATCCTAGGTTAAGCACCCCTTCATTCTTACACTGAAAAAAACGTGAGTGGTCATTTGAGGAGGAACAGATGAAATTTAACTGAAGAATTACAAAGTGACCAGAAGAAAAAAAAAAAAAAAACATCCAGCAAATTCTGGAGTTTTTCCACAAGGGCTACTGCATCTCTTCCTGCTGCCTTTCCCACCACCTCTATCAGCACTTTTTAGGTACATATTTTTCCCCCCTCTAACAATGGAGTTGTGACTTTCTCCTAAGTACACGAGAAAGGGTACAGTCAGTGTGGAGCAACAGGACAATTCCTGAGAAGCACCTCAGATGCTGGCTCCTTCAAATTTTTGCACGCTGTGGCTCGAGGTGGGAGCCACTGGGCTGGGCAGTAGCCAGTGCCAGCGGGGGAGGTGCGCCTGGAATGTGTTGAATGTGCATTCCTCACATGCCTGAGGGGGGTGACTGCCCCCTTGCTAGCTTCTATTCATTTTCATTGGTTTGGTTGCTTCAGAAGGAAATAGGCCCTACTTTTAAACACTCAGTGGGCTCCCTAGCTATTAATTACTGACCACTGCTGGCTCTTAGGTTTTAGGGATTAGGCTTTTTAAACAGCTTCATTTCATCTTCTCTGTGTTTAGGTTTTTTTCAATTGTTGGTTTGTTTACTATATTTTTAATCTAGATGATGAAGTCCTCAGATAGGAGTCCTTTCTCCTCTTGTTTGAAGCCTTTAAGCCATGAGCAAGCCATACTGCTTAAGGGTGGAGATACACAAGTTAATCAGGCAAGGTCCCATTAAAGAAAAAAAGCAGGAAATCCCATCATTTGCAACTACACATATGTACCTGGAAGACATTATTTTCAGTGAAATAAGTCAGGCACAGAAAGACAAGCACTGCATAATCTCACCCAAATATGGACTCTAAAAACGTTGATCTCATAGAGGTTGAGAGGTTACTAGAGACTTTGGAGAGTGGAGAGAAGGGGGCTCTGGGAGAGGCTGGTCTAGGAGTACAATACTCTAGTTTGATAGGGAGAAAGAGTTGTGGTGTTCTAGGACCCAGCAGGGTGAATATAACTAACAATAATGAATTCCATAGGGTTTTGAATATACTCACCATAAAGAAATGATAAAATTTCAAGGTGACGGATTTGCTAATTACCCTAAGTTGATCACCACTCTCTCTCTCTGTATATACGAATGAAAACATCACATTGTATCTCATGAATATATACAAATATTATGTATAATTAATTAAATTAAAAAATAGAAAGTCCATAAACAAATCAATAAAAAATTTTTAAAACTCCATAAAGAAGGCAAGATTCCTTCCTTTAGCAAGCTCATTTCCTGGTATGCTCATGGCTTGTTCTTTATGAGCTTTCCAAATGCAAATGGACTCACGTTGTTTATTGACATTGCTTATTTTTTATTCACTCAGTAAAATATTTTTAATTGCCATTATTAAATACCATAATTTTCCATGGCTATTTCCTCTCCTCTGAAGAATAATTGAAAAATTATGACAAGTGAAATAAATCTATTCATCCAGTCAACCAGTTTTCTTTACAAGATTTTTTAAAAACAGCAGATGAACTTACACTCAAACTTCAGGCACACAGCTGCTTTCTAGAACAGTCTTGCAAGTTCCTGACTCACCCTAAGACATCTTCATGCCATATTGCACTCCTACCCTAGTTCTTCCACTCTTCTATTCTTGCAATGTGCCCACGATAATTCTCTTTTGAGAATCCTCTTGGGGTTCCAAAGTTATATAAATGAAAATAATAATGATTTTTTTCCATGCAATCCATTTAAAACTATTGTGGATTAGGTTCTATATAGACTTTTGTTTGTTATTCAAATTAATGTATAATATGAACAATAATAAAAACTAATTAGTTTAGAAATAGTAGTGCAATATTTAAACTTTCATTATTTTGCATAGATCTCTGCCTACCTTTTTCTGAACTAGGGTGGTTATAAACTAAACAATCAGACATAGAAGGGTATTAAAAGAAAATTAAAATAAAACAGAGCAATTTCACATGCACACTCATTTATTACTTCTTTAGAAATCCCACAGCATAGAGTACCTTGTTCTGTCAAAGCCCTTATTGCTTTGTATTATAATCACTGTTTATAGTCTCTCTCTCTGACTGAGGCACAGAGCTTCAGGAGATCTTAACCTATTTATCTTTGGATCCTCAGCTCTGACATAATGTCTGACATATAGAAGATGCTCAGCATAAATCTAGTGAATAAAAGAAAAAGTGAGGAAAGAGGATGAGGAAAGAGAGATGCTCTCACTCTGCCATTTATAGGGTCTAACCTCTGCCTGCCTGAGTTTCATCTCTGAGCTGTCATATGCATGAAATAAAGAGTTGTAAAGAGACTTAAAACAGAACGTGTTGTGTCTACTATAAAGAATGAAACAGGGACTAGATAACTTTAGTATCCTTTTGCTCAGAGTTGGTTACTCTGTGAAATGCATCTAGAGAATTGGACACTTGGTTCCTGTCTTCATAAGTTGAGCATCTAGTTGGAAATGATGTCTCAGATGTTAAGAAGCACACTGGGGGTGCCCTCCCAGAGACTCCAGAAGGCAGGGAGGACTCTTAGAGAATGTGATACCTAAGACCCAAGGGGTGCCAGGTAAATATTTGAGGCAATGAAACAGGAAATGAGAAGCCCTGGAGGGAAGAGCTACTTCATGAAACAATGTATCTAAGAGTAGTTTTTTAAATACCTCACGTTTTAGCCTTGTTCCAAAGGTCATGCAGCAATACTTTTGTAATATTGTACGGTTTGACTATATCCAAACTGTACAGAAAAATGTCTAAGTTAATTTATTTTTTCTTTCATCATTTAGGATGTTGTCTATTTAAATCTACATTTCCAAAACCATATTTATCACTGTCATGATATAGTATATGTTCCATCAAAGGAAAAAGCAGAATGCCATCTTCATGATAAGGAAAAAACTTAATAAGACTCTTGAACACATCATATATTACTAAATTCATTTTAAAAATCTGAAAGTATTTTACCACCAAGTAGTTTCAATTCTCATTAATTATTGGTATCACGTGGCTTCCTAAAGGTAAAAATAATACTTTCTGCAGAGAGTATTAAGAAAATTAGCAGTTTAATGAATATTTGTCACACTATACTGCTATTTGTGATTAGTCATCACACATTGCATGTCCTATTAGCATTTATATTTTGTGTGATTCAAACACCATGGTTTTATTAAGCATATTTTATGCTCAGAAATGGAGATATTAAGCCATACCCTGAGATCAGTCACCTTAAAACACTGATTTCTTGAAAAGAGTAGTGAGGTTTGCATGAATGAATCAGAAAATCTAGGTTTGATTATTGGCATAGCCACAGACTAGCTCTGTGGCTTCAGGCAGTCATTTAAATCCTATTTTATTTAATGATCATCTTCATCCTACCATTTATACGTTAAACAACATGGAAACAACATTTTTAAAGAGCTTTCAGTGGAGATTATTTACAAAATAAATACATAAAGTTTATTTAAGTATGACAAGTTAGAAGGTAAACTTAAAAAAGAAAAAAGAAAAGAATCCCTCCACAACCTTATTATTGTCTTCCTTTTCAGGGCTTAATTCTGTACTAAGTACCAAATCTCCATGATCATCAGTATTTGCACTACAAGTCCTGTGCAAATTCTCTGGCTGGATCATTGCTTACTTTATAATCATCCTAGAATATCAGTATTTGAAATAGACTGTGGCAACATCAATAGAGGAAGAAAAAATTTAAAAAAGAACCTTTAAAGAATCCGAACACCCAACCTATTGGGGTCATTTAGTTAGAAGGAATAATGATGTTATTGTGAGATCCTTAGGTATTTTTCTAGAAATTTGGATTGCAAAATATGCTTAAAAGAACAATATCATGGACTGAAGGGAAGAAATGAGTTATGGGATAATTCTCATAATAGTTATGCCATAAATTGAAAAGTTGATTTGTTTAGCTCATTAAGTATCATATTTGTTGTTCTCTATGAAAAGAGCATCTAGTGAAGGAATCTGCTGCCTTGCTACTTCCTAAAAGAACAGAATTGCTAATTATCTTGGAGGACATGGATGGTTTCAGACCATACATTTATTACACAAATCATTATTTTACCATTTCCAAATTTCCTAATGATAAGAAAGAGTCTATTTCATCAAATTGGTTTCCCTTATGCTCCTTAAGTGCAAAGACACCCATCTGGGCCTGAAGATAATGATTCCATGAAATGGAAATCTAAGTTTAGGCTACTGTCAGGGCAGTCTTCCACTAAAAATAAGTGGCCATTTAAATGCTACCATATCTTGTTTTGCAAATCTATCCTCACACAGCAAATAATCATTTTTGGTGCAAAAGTTAGTCATAAAATTCTCCATTAGTGGTTGGTAATGGCCCATAATATTACATGTTTTAGAAAGTGCACTTGGAAATAAAATGCTGGAAATGATGTCCCTATAAGGGATATTAACATTTATATGAGATAAACTTTTAAAGACAGATTTTCTTTTTTATGGACAACTGCCAACAGAATATTTTCCACTTCTTGAGAAGGATCTCTGTTGCCTCAGCAGATAGGATGGTTAGGTCTTAAGAAATTCTATCACCTGTGGAGCTATGTTAATGCCCTACCACGTAGTGTCCTAACTGCTTTAAATGAACATGAGAAAAATTAATAATTGTTAGTTTCACAATATACATTAAGATAAATCAGAAAGCAGTTAAGATTAACCAGTGTCTAAATCAAACCTAAAGGCTTACAGAAAGTGTCATCCCTTCCTTATAAGCACAACACCCTAAGGGATGGATTCAGAAGTCAATGTTGGGACAAAACATTGCTTGTAATTTTACTTTCACCATAAGGTGACATAGATTTCAGTGTGGTATAATAATGCCAGGGCTCAGTTTCATGCGCTCATTTTCCAACATGGTCAACTAACAACAATGCTTTTGCGGAAATACAAGGAATTAAAATCATCTATTCAGAAACAAATAAATCCCAATCTACTTTGTTTCTTGTTTTAAAGGGATTTTTTAATTTACAAAGATAGAAATGTGCATGTTATCAACTCAGATTGAATGAAACTGTCAGTTAATTGTCAGAAAATGATGAATAATAAAAACAATTAGGAGTTAATATTTATGGAGCATATAGTCAGGCACTGTTCTACTAAATTTATTATTTAATTAACTCTTTTCAAACAAATTTGAGGTTGACACTGCTTTACAGATGAAATATAGAGAAGAAGTTAAAGAACTTGTTTGAAAACTCTAACAAGTGATTCAAATTCTTGTAGTATGATACAGGAGTATGATTAGTCTGTGTTTTTTGATCTCTCCCCTAGACAGGGTCATTAGACTCATTGGAGGCAATACTAAATTAATATAAGTGATAATTACTAAAGGAACATTTCACATCCCTAAACCACAATTTGAATTAGCCAGCTGTAGAAGGACCCACTGGCTGTGGTAGAAGTACTCAATGAACCTACTACAGTCCATGGCTGCTCAAGGAACTTTGGTAGGATACTTGGAGAAATGTTAGGTTTCTCTTATAGGTGCAGAATAGCTTGTTTCAATCTAAGGTAGTCTCACTGAGCAACAAGAGGTGCAGGAGCACTATGATATAAGAGAGAAATTCTGAAATCCACCAAAGCCTTAGTTTCCTAATCTGTAAAACTAGGATCCTAATACTTCCCTGCTCCTCTCTGAGTTATTACGTAGTAGACATGAGGTAACAAGCATAAAAATAGTCTGAAGATGGTAAAATCAGCACAACTAGGACATTAAAGTTGAAACAATTAGTTGTTGGACAAAGAAAAGAATCACTGGATTTGGTGTCAAAGATAAAAGGTCTCTTGTGATGATCTACTTCATGTAGAGAAAAAAATACTGCTTCAGCTTTAATTTTCCCTTAGTCTTCCTCAGGAAGGATTTGCCTTATAGAGCAGGCAATTGCATTATAGAACCAGAGGAGTTCCATGATCTTATAAAGATCAGTTTTATTTGGACCACTCCTAGATGTTCAAAAAATTAAGAAAGATTTTTAATAATTGAATTTATAGAAACATATGAAGTTTGGATAAAAGGAAACAGTACATCACAAAGAATATTAATTTAGAATTCAGAAGTTTGACCAAAAGTAGTTCCAAGAGCTTCATTTATTACAGAAATAAGCATTACTATGGGTCCATCCTGAGTCAATCATTGTTGATACTAAACCAATTAGGCAGTGAGAGTTCTCTACTCTTTGGAAGTTCACAGACTATGGACAAAGCAGACATTGAACAAACATTCTCACAAAAAAATATCATCAATCAGTTCAAATTTCAGTTTTCTTTGTTATTAAATGAAGATATTGAGTAATTGATTGCCAAAGTCCTTTTCACTCATAATACTTCTGATTTTTCTAAAGATAATAATCTAGCAAGTGAGACATAATAGAGAGAGAGAGAGAGAGAGAGAGAGAGAGAGAGAGAGAGAGATCAATTAGAAAAAATGAGAGTGGAAATTCCAAAGCATGCAGATTAAACATTATATATTACATCTTAATGTGAATATAAAGGATAAACACATCTCGAAGATTGAATATAATTTTTCCAGAGATAAAAGTCATTAAGAAACTTGTAGACAGAAGGAACAAAACAAGCAAAGATTTTCATATTAATGTTTATCATATTATATAGCTTCCACTTGTCATTACTGTAGCAAGAAATTTGTAACAACAGGAATTTTCCAACTTCATTTAATCCTGCAAGAGCTCTATGCCATATTAAAGAGAAATGAAGTTTACACACAGCCCTTCCAACTACAAAATGATAGAGCCCACATTTGTGTACTGGTTGCCTCACTTTATAACTTGTGCCGAAGAAGTACCTTGGTGTTTGCCATTAGACAGCTCTTTGATGGGCTAATTTGGGCATGGATCCCTAGGGTGAGTGACATATAGGGTAGTGATGTACAGGTAAAGGTAGGACCAGGAGATGGAGGGATAACCTGAGGGTAATTTTTACTGGTACATTGGAAGCAGATTGTACAGTTCCTGAATGTCCTGCAGAGGAATATAAACTTTTATTGGTAAGCAACATTATAAAACCTTTGCAAAACACACACTACTCTTTGAGTAAGAAAGTATAGAGAGGGGAAGAAGCTTAAAAAGGTTAAGGAAAGTCAGAGTCTTAAATGAGGATCAAAATGAAATTTTGTGCAACTAAGTAAAAATCTAACTTAGACACATGGGGCAATTTTCAAACATCTAAGTACTTTAGAACTATACTATGATTTACTTTAAATGTCAATGTAAATAATATAATATCTATATTACTCTCAACTCTGTCATTAAACAGTTGGAAAATAATAACATTGGATACTTATTTACTCATACATTTATTCATCTGAAATTCATCTGTAGCTACTTCTACATGATAATTAATGAGTCAAATTCTAAAATAGAAAGATTGTAGAAGCATAAAATCCTAGATTATTGTGTAACAAAGAACTTCAGTCATGTGCTGCATAACAATGTTTCCAACAATGATGGATCACATATATGATGGTGCTGAAATGATATGGCATAGGTCTCTAGTGGGCTATGCCATCTAGGTTTGTGTAAGTATACCCTGTGAGGTTCACATAACAATAAAGTTACCTAACAACTCTCACAACATAACCCAGTTTTTAAGTGATGCATGATTGTATATTCAGGAAGAGGGAAGTTAAATTTTTCAGTATTGAGGAAATGAATGGGGTTCTTAGCCCCAATGAAAGTCAGGTCCAACAAACTCTCTCTCATACACTTTTTTCACTTTAGCCAACATGGCGGGAGGAAACTATAAACATATTCTGAACCCTCATTGTAAGAAGTTCAGCCTGGTTCTTTAAGTTCTTGTTTAACTCATCACAAAAATAACATTCTGTGACCATAATGATCCCTTATTACAGAGAAAGAGCTCAAGTTTCTGAAAAGATTGATGTAATGATAGAATCTGTGTTCCAGCCTTAACTTGTGACTATATGACTTTGAAAGCAATCTCTTAATCTTTACAAGTGTATGTTCTTCTATATAAAAGAGGAGGAATGGGGCCAAGTTTGCACAACATTAGATAAAAAGGTCTATCGTGTGTGTGAAGATGTGGATGAACATATGTATGCCTGGTGTGGCCTGATGGGTGACACTGTGAAAGACTGCAGGCCTGTGTGTCTCTGCTCAAGTCTTCAAGAATAGGGACTGATAAGCATGGAGAGAAGATCCAGCTGGGGAGCTTAGCCTTGGGAGGGTCTGAGCAAAATGTGAAAGGATGGGAGTCACTGAACTGGGAACAGCTGAGATGGTCAGGAAGGAGGAAATCAGGCTGTGAGAAGGGGTGAGTGTTACATACAGTGTGTGTAGCACACTGTGAACACAATGAGGGGCGTGTACAATTGTCACTTGGTTACAGGGCAAAGAGACTAGATTATGTGTTAAAGACTAATCTTATTGTGGTAAGAAATATTTTAAAAACTTACAAAGATTGTTAACTAACTGATAGCAACTAATCATGTGAAAAACAAGTGATTTTTTAAAACTATTTATTTATTTGCTTTAGTTGTACACAATGCATTTATTTTTACGTGTTACTGAGGATTGAACCCCGGGCCAAGCACATGTTAGGCGAGCGCTCTACCACTGAGCCACAACCCCAGCCCCAACAAGTGATGTTTTAACTAAGAAGTAAAATTGCTTTATGTGGAATGCTCATTTTCTGGCAAACTTTCCCTTGAAGAACTCACCCTTAGAAAATCATAGAATTTACTAGACAATGTGGCTTTTTTTCTTTTTCTTTTCTTTTTTTTCCTTGTATTAGGGATTGAACCCAGGGATGCTTTCCCTTGAGCTGAATTTCAGATGAGCAATGAAAACAAACAACTTGACATTTTGTACATGTTAATATTAAAAAGTTAATTCAATGTTCAGCTAAAATTATAATTTAATTGGGAGACTTGTATTTTTATTTGATAAATTTGGTAGCCCTATATCCAAAGTCCATGCTTTTTAGTGAAACTATCTAAGCCAAAAAAAGTTTATTTTCTTTGCTCCCAATTATCCACCAAATCCTAAAAGAACTGCTCTGAAGGCCATAGCACTTTAAAAGCCAGCAGTAATCAGCAGTTGAAAATTCTAGCTCTCTAAATATCTAAAAGCTCTACCAATGGCATAACTGCTAAGATCCAAAGTAGGTAAAGGTGCTATTTCCTGGAGAGCATTTAGGCCTTCATCCACACCCTAGGGAGATGGATGTATTTTCTGTAGATTTGTGAGCAAGATACTAGTGATGATATATGTGTTATTATGCCACTAAACTTTAATGTCTATTTGGTTCCTCTCAGCATATTATCCTGGTTGGGAAAATCATCCATTATCCTGACCTAGCGCTCTATTCAGCCTGAAGAAAACAGAGAAAAGAACCATGTTTAAAACTTCACCAACTTCTGAACCTACTTTACAAACCTCCTGTCCACTATCTGAAATGAAAATTGGCTATAATAAAATTACTAATATGTTTTCAATGGAGTAGCATGGCAAGCTGACTTTAATTTTAACAGATTTTTAAAAAATTAAACATGAAATTTAATGACTTGCCCATTTTTCTGTTAGAACAGTTTAATGTAATCAATCCTGTTGAACAGCCATGGCACACACACCTAGCTCATATGGAAATAATTGGCTTTGTATAAAACAAGAGAAGGAACACAAATAGAAAAAAATTTCCAGACTGATTTGGCTTTCTATGTCATCACCTGATCAAGATGATGACCAAACTTAGCAAGCTATTAATATATTAATTACAATGTAGCCAATACCTTCCTGTTTCATAAGAACGAAAATCTACATTTCTATAGCTGCTGTCAGTAATTGATTTAATTAATCCAACCATTTATTTATCTAGTAAATATAATGTTCTTACTTTTGACCTGTGGCTACATCTGAAAAGGGAATTATCGTACAGATATGAAAGAACACACTTAACAAAGAATTAAGCAATAAAAATACAAGTGAGATCTAGAAACCCAGAGACAAAGGGGAGGTAGGCAAAAAGAAGAATTACAAGATTGAGAGAGAGACAGAGACATCCTTTTCCTGGGCAATGAACAGATGAAGATTACTTTGCCACTTCTACCTTGGAAGTATGCTTATAAAACTTCCTGTAAATAAGTTAAATGGCTTAATTTTCCATTTAGGAGAATGCTGATACTCTTTTTTTTCCCCTTGCATTATGTATTTTTATTTTCTCAGCAGTTTGGAGAAGTCTAATAGGAAAGGATTATTATTCCTATTTTAGAGATAGGAAAACCAAGACACTAGCAATTTATCATTTCACTCTATTTGCATATACATAGTAGTGACAAGATTGCTTATGTGTTCAAACTAAGCATGATTCAAAAAGGAAAAAAAAAAAATAACTTCAGAGACATAAAGAGTGACTATAATTTCAGAAGGAAAAGCTGAAACTTATTTTTCACCATGACCTGATAAAAAAGGAGTATCCAAAATGTGGTCTACTCAAAACAGCAAATTCAGTCAGCAATACTATGATGTTTAGAAGGCAAGTGGGAAGTCTCAGGAAAACAACAACAGCAACAACAACAAAAACCCAACCACCTCTCAAAGTTTTCTCCAGACAGCTTTCAAGATATGAAAATATATATATTGCTTCTGTAGTATTGACATGTAAGACCTTAAATAAACAAGACACTAAGCTATATAACATGTTTTGACAAAAATAGTCACTCATTATCTACTAGACACCATGCTTGCTAAATGCCATATAAATATAATCTTTTAATACTCAAAAAATCTTGTAATACTGGTGTTATAGTTTCTACTTTATAGATGTATGGATGATCATAAAACACTGCTAGAAAAGTCAGCTTTGAACATCAATGTTGAATCATATTTTTAATAAATTTGGGGAGGCTGACTCTAGAACTGGGGTTCAATCCCTGTATTCCTGGGGAGTGGGAAATAGTCAATTCTGTGCTCACAATTTGGTGTGCAATGCAGGGCAGGCTATTTGGAGGAGAAGTGGTTTTTCTGAGGCCTCTGAAATCACATCATAAACAGGAATCCTATTGGAATGGGTGCCATAAAATACATGCTTCTTCGAAGGGAGTAAAATCTGAATAACCTTGAGGTTATTTTCAAACAACACTCAGCTCCCATTCCACTTTCCCCACCTGCTTCAAGCTATCAAACAGAGGTTAAGAATCACTCTTCAGCCAGGAGTGGTGGCACACGCCTGTGATCCCAGTGGCTGGGAGGCTGAGACAGGAGGATTTCAAGTTCAAAGCCAGCCTCATCAAAAATGAGGCACTAAGCAACTCAATGAGACTCCATCTCTAAATAAAATACTAAATAGGGCTAGGGATGTGGCTCAGTGGTTGAGTGCCCCTGCGTTCAATCCCCAGTATAGCGCCCCCCGCCCCCCCCAAAAAAAATCACTCTTCAAAGAGGTTTGAAAATCCAGACAAGGAGTGGAATAATCAACAAAGGGTCAAGTTCATGTCATTAGAGGAGAGGGGAAGAAAAGTGAACTTTCTCTGAATCCACCATTATGTGGGGAATGATGTAGATGCCTTCCAAATATTAGCCAGTTAAGTAGTTTGTGAGCAAGGTTTACTGTACTCTCATGTTTTCAACTACTTAGGACTTTAAAACAGAAGCAACTGTGACATGGAGGACTAAGAGATGGTGCCCAATATTTCTATTTATCCTTAGGTCAACATTTTACCATGCTGAATGGATAAATTCCCTGTTAGAAGCAAACATATTTGCTGTTTTTAGAAAGGTTTGACAACTTTATGTTATTCTATGTTTCTGAAAAACAGGACACACAAAAGCACTCATTGAACTTTTATTGTATGGATCACTAAATTGAAACACTGGTCTAGAAACAGCCTCTAAGAAGCACAGGAAGCATTGGCCAGTTGGACCAGGGAAACTGCACTCTGATTTCAAAAGAAGCAGAACTAAACTTACTTTTGAACTTTATGGTACCTATTGCATTCAAGTTGCTGAGCTTTTGTCACCTGAGGCACCAAAATAAAAGTAGTTGAAATCAAATGCTTTGGTGGAAGACACATCTATTTCAGTCCTAAGAGTTACCATTTTTGTGGTTGTAGGGAATTTATAAATATAACTTCCTCATCATGATTTTCTCATTTTTAAAAGATAACTAAAGCTATTACATTATAAGCTATCCTACCTAATGTGTTTTGAGATTTGTAGTTGACAAAAATATTAGTTTAAAAGGGAAACACAGATCCTTTATTAAAAAAATACATAAAAGTACAATTTTCTAACTTTTTTCCCAATATTTTCATGAGACAAGTCCTTTCATAGAGGATAGAACTGGTGACTATCTTTTAGATTTCATAAAACTGCACTTACAAGACACTATTTTAGCAAGTTCAGTAATTCAGAAGCAAGAAAGTAAGGTACTCATAGCAAACTAAGAGATGGCTCAATATATCTTTTCATCATTTGTCCAACATTTTAAGTTAAATGGTCAAACTTAATATGACATTGATTTTAACTATTCAATTTTACTGGATCCTTATGAAGAATTAAGCTAGTCTCCTCTTTCTCAATATTGTTCCATAACTTTAATTAGATTATAAATATATTATTAATTAAATTGCATGTATTATATATCATTTAAAATTTACATATTTATTTACTATAAATTATATAACTTGAAATACATGTGGATGGGAAAATAGGTGATAAATTTATAGTATTTATAAGAGAAGGCTTTGAATTCTATTAGAGTTGGCTACTGAGCTAACTTCTGAAACTTTAGGAAAGTACTAAATGGTGACTTCATGTAGTTATTTTTAACTTTTTCAACGAATTATGAACTCCTTTGGAAATCTGACAAGATTTGGGAAGTGGGACTTGTTCTTGGAAAAATTAACATAGCCATTTAAAAAGTATTTTTAACAAATGCAAAGGCCCCAGAGAATCAACAAGGTCATTCTACAGCTCCTATGATTTGTGATCCCAAATTAAGAACTTTTTTGGGGGCCAGTATGAAAAACAGTGCCATTACTTTCTAATTAATTCATGTTAAATTGAATGCTACAGATAGAGTTGTAAACCTCCATAGTTTCTAGTATTTTACTTAGTGGCCTGATCATTTTGAGTAGTTTTAAAAATTCTGTCAAAGTCAATCCATTATCAATAGTAAAATAATAAACAAAAGCAATAATAAAATAAAATAAATCCATTCCAAATTAATTTGAATTTCCTAAACCATTCCTTCTCTAAATCTTGGTTCAACTACAAAGGAAGTACTCTTCAATAATTCACTCCTTTACAGATTTTCTGATATTCTGAACAGATGCCCAGTATGCTAAATGCAAGTGAGCTATGTTTTAGGACAAAGTCCAATACATTATTTACCACTCACATACATTAATTTAAATTTATGTAAATTTCAATTAGTCACAATGCTAAATTCCATCATAGAATTATACTAGTTATACTAGACACATTTCAAGTGGTCAATAACCACATGTAGCCAACCAGTGGCTACTGTTTTAGATGATGGAAAAAGAACATTTCCATCACTCAAGAAATTTCTGGAACAACCAAGTTAGTACTTATACTCCCACCAAGGGATTTATTATTACTAACATAAATATTATTATTTGCAATGCTGAGTATTGAACCCTGCAAATGATAGGCAAGTGCTCTGCCATTGAGCTACATGCCTGTCCTCTATAAAGTGATTTATATGCTTGTGAGGAGTTAGTTATGTTTGCTCACAAACCAGTTTTTGCCAGTTAGGCTTATATGAAATTGCATATTTTAATTAAATATTATGCATACCAACTGAAATGTGACTGTAAAAAAAAATGAGAGATGTTCTTCCACACCCCCAAGATGAAAATTTTGGAAAGACAATACTATTCATTCACTTTAAAAAATACTACAGAATTATTTTCTCCAACTCCTTCAATTTACCTGCAAATGCCATGATTTTATTCTCTTTTAGTGCTGAGTAGTGTTCCATTGTGTATATATGCCAAAGTTTCCCTATCCGTTCATCTGCTGATGGGCATCAGGGTTGGTTCCACAATCTAGCTATTGTGAATGGTGCTGCTATAAACATTGATGTGGCTGTGTCCCTGTAGTAAGCTGTTTTTAAGTCCTTTGGGAATAGGCCAAAGGGGGATGGGGGAATACTACAGAATTAGATGTAGGTAAGGCTATTTTAGAAGATTAGAAAAAAAAGAAGAGAATTTTGCTCTACTCTTTCTTTTCATTATATTTGTACTTAAAAGACATTCATGAAGCAACAAAAAATTAGAAATCATAAATGATATATTATGGGATCTACAGAAAAGAACACTACTACAATCTATAATCAGCAACCCAACTCAAAAATAGTTCTTGGCTTAGAAAATATGGGCAAATACATATATAATCAACTGCCAGGTGCAGTGGCATAATCCTATAATCCAAGCCACCCAAGAGACTGAGGAAGGAGAATTGCAAGTTCAAAGTTGACCTTACCACTAGCAAGACTCTGAGCAATTTAGTGACATGCTGTTTCAAAATAAAAAGAATTGGGGATGTAGCTCAGTGGTAAAGCACTCCTGAGTTCAATCCCCATTTACCCCCCAAAATTTTAAAAATTAAAATATATTTATATGTATTATATATATAACATATATATGAACATTTAAAATGTAAATAAAATGTGCTGTATGTTTGTACTGAATTTTAAGATTAATTTCTTCAAAAATTTTTATGAATTGGTCAACTGCTAATTTCAATTATATTAAACAGAAAGAATCTACTAAACACATTATAAACTCACGTGATGTGTTTTTTATTTCTAGAAATTTAGTGTTCTCATAATTGGTTTTTACATTTCTATTTTCCAAATTAAAATTTATTGAAATAAATTATATTGAAAATTTATGGACAGAAACCTGATCTAATTATATATTTATACAGAAAGGGTCTCTTAATAGTAAAACAATAATATATAATTAACAACAATACCAACATTACTTTACTCTTGAACTCTACACAGTTGTCTGGGTGTCAGACTTTACATAAAGATGAGAATACTTGAATGCTATGTTTACTGCATTTAACCTTTTGATTTTTCTGACTTGAAAATACTCTATATCCATCTATATATAACATTAATTACTTGAGGAATAAGAATTTTAAACATTTCATTTTTCTCTTTTTTATTAGAGCTTTATATTTCATTTTTTAAAATTGAGGTTTAGATGCAAATGGAAAACCTAAACTATATACTACTATTAGGAGTATTACAATCACCACGACTATATTTATTTCATTAAAATAGCATCAAAATAATATTGCAATTTTAAAGTATTGCTTAACCAATGAATATGTTTCATTAATCAATTAAATTCAAGGATATATTTAAATGTCATGGACCATACATGTCTATTTGAAATAACAGCATCAAAAAAATTATTATGTGAGAAATTATCTTTTTTATGCACCTTAGAATCACTTGAAAATAACATAAATACTCCAAATTACCTAATTCTAGTATGAGAAAAGATGTTGTTAGGTTCATCAAAAGAACAGATTATTTATTTATTTTTTTCCTGTGTGATGCCTTCAATCAGAAATGGAAAATTGAAGCTGGGTATGGTGGCACCTGGTGTGGTGGCACCTGTAATCCCAGCAGCTTGGGAGGCTGAGGCAGGAAGGTCACAAGTTCAAAGCCAGCCTCAGCAAAAGTGAGGCACTAAGCAACTCAATGAGACCCTGTCTCTAAATAAAATACAAAATAGGGCTGGGGCTGTAGCTCAGTGGTCGAGTGCCCCTGAGTTCAATCCCAGTACCCCCCCCCCCCCCCCCCCGCCAATTAAAAAAAGGAAAAAAGAAATAGAAAATCGGTTGCCTTTGGGGGCTGAACTCATACTGATGGACAATGTCATTTTGGGATATCTTAAAAAATGAATATGCTTTCTTTGGTCTACCAGGATCCCCATTATTTCCCCTTGTTTTAATGTTTAATTTAATAATTAAACCACCACCAGGACCTGAAGTTATTTCAGATTATGATCCCTGCTGAGGAGTTTCACATAATGATATCTTGTTTTCATCACAGGAGAGATGGGGGGTCCATGGATAAGTGAATGCTTAAGTTGGAGCTAGTTGGTTATAGTTATCATTTTATGTTACTTTTCATTCTCCTGAGCAACATAATGCTAACAAGCTGACCAATTCATAGTTTTACCCTTGTCCTTAAATTACACCACTAACTGTGAAGCCATATTCTCTTACCCTGGAGAGGGCTCTGGAAAGGGGAAAAATATAGAGAAGGAAGTAGGATTAGATAACATTCTCCCTCTGCCTAGAAGAATAAGAGTGCAATTATACCTGGTAAGAAGTAACTAATGGAAAGAGTTTATTTTAAATAATCTAAATTATAAATCATATTTAGTCTGAAGATAAAATTACCGAATTTTATAGATTTTCAAAATCAAACTCCCATCCTTCAATTTTAATTTATTAAAATTTGTTTTAATGAAACATAAAAATGGAAAACCACCTAAAAACCTATTGATAGCAATAATAGAATATTTCTCGAATATTTCATCAACCTGGATAGAAATCTGGGCTATGACCACAACTACAAGATGGACATTTCAAAACAATGTGGGCTTCTCAAAAATAAGTTAGATGGTCTCTAAGGTTCTTAACATCAATAAATTTCTATTTTATTTTTATTTTCAATCAAACACTATCAAGTTCCTATGGAATAAAGATACATATAAATTATACATCTTAGGATCTAACTTTACTGTATTATTGCACATGCATGTAAAAAGTAACTAGAAACACAGGTTACATGTGATTCAAATCAAGTGAATGCTCTGAGTTCAGAGATAAGAGAAATATAATTGGAATATAAGAAGCATCAAATATAGAGGAGAAATAAATGTGTACATTTTACTTCACATAGCATAGAGCAAGTTAAAACTGAAAGCACATATAATTTACAAAGATTAAGAAAAAACATCAAATTTCTATTAAATTCAAAACTTTAAAGATGCAAAGGAGTACTTCAATATACCATTGCTCCATTTGGTCACACGTGTTTTGATTTCACCAAAATTATTTTTGTTCATTTACCAAAAAGGGCTTGAATCCATCCTAAAAACTGAATGTTATAGTAGGAGATATTAGTTTGAAAAGGAAATGTATTTCTGTTTCCAAGGGGCTTAGATTAATTAAAAGAATAGTAATTAGTTTTTTAAGGCACCTCCAAATGGCACATCACAGTCTTAATCAAGACTGGCCTGTAGACCTATTAGATGTTGTTAAAATGCTCCTAATATCATAATATATTCCAGAGAGTCTAGAAATAGATAACACAGAACTTTACTGCTGAATCTAAGGTTATTGTAAGTGTAGATATTCTCAACATGCCCATAAATAACCTCAAGTTCAAATGAATACAACCGGCCTAGAGATTTAGGGGGAAAAAATATGTGCATTACAAGAAGTACAAAGGTATGTCATAGTCCCTTAGGACACTTGCAATTAATTGAAGTCAAAGAAAACTCTGTGGGAATGAAAGTTGCAAGGGCTTTAAGGATTCCAAACTGAGAAAACTATGTCTTCAGGAATTAGCCTTTACTAGTCTTTGTGAATATGATACTATCATGTTAAAAAATCATGACCATAACAGGTAGAAGTTTTGCTTAGGTAGTAAGAATTAAAGTAAGAAATAAATCATTCTTCTAGTATGTCAGTATCTTCACCTAATGATCATTTGCAGGCATTCCCAAAAGACAAATTAGGGACCTAATAAGTATGGACAAGGTCAGTTAACCCTAAAAGTTAGTCCTATGTGCTGAGGCAGAGAAACCAAGCACATGTGTGGGCTAATGCTCAGGATGACAGAGTGCTGCATCATATCATTTGGGGAATCACCTATGCTCATGAGTGAGCATTTGATAATAGGGAGTAAGAGGAACTAAATGATTATTTACAGAAAATGACTCATTTATTCTAATAACATAGTTCATGTGCTGCTGGATTGTTTTCAAGAAGATTCGTTCCATTTGCCAAGTAATTTATCTGACTCTCTCATAGTTATTTTGGCCAATTTAGTTCACAATACAATGAACTAATATTGTGAATTGAAATGAACTTTCCTCAGGAGGTTCAATCTATAACTTTACACTTGGTCTTACTTTTCTTTCTTCCATCCTTCCTTTGCCCTCTAACTTTTCTTTTCCTACCTGATAAAGAATTCAAGGTAAATCAATGACTATAAACAAAAATATATCCAATTTAGTTCTTCAAAATAATTATTGGTAAAGTATAATTCCATGATATTTAATGCTTTTTTGAATTTTTGCATTTCCTCTGATACCAAATGTAAAAACTTTATTCTACAGTGAAACTTGACCACTTGTAATTTCTAAGGAAATTATTCAATCTGGATAGTTGATCTTCCACAATTGTCCACCCTCTAGATGTGCAATGTTTTCCATTGATTTCTTAGACATAATTTAACTTTTTCTAATTGGTAACAGCAATGGTCCTAGATCTTAGTTTCTTTAAATAAATATAATCTTGTATATTTATCATTTGTCCTTTATTCACATAGTAAGTTAAGTAGCCCCCAAAGTCAGCTAAGCAAAATCTATTATAAATCAAAGTAAAAGCACAATCTTTCTGTGTCTTACCATTCAGAGAAGTTTTAATAATATTCTTCACTGATGCTATGTCCTCTGCTTTTCAGAATTCTTATGATTTCTGTTTGACTAACAGTGAATCATGGCTACGTCTTCATTATTCTTCAGTTTTTCTTCTATAATACCAATTTGCTTTACTTAGCATATAAAAGAGACCATAATTCTACGATTTTGTTATTCTATTTTTTATAAGATTACACTAAAGCTGCACATCATAGTTGACCTTTGTAATACACTTAACCCTTAATGAAAATGGCCATTTACTTGCAATAGTATTCTATTTGGCTGATAAATTTGTATGGATTTGGTCTACAAATCTAAACACAGTATACTGGGATACTTAAATATATCCATATTCATATCTATCTATGTATTTTAACACATAGAAAGGGGATCTTGGGCTCTCAAGGGCTAAATAATTGCAAAGATAAACTTGTGCAACACTGTTTAATTCTCCCACTTTTGTGTTGAACTGTCACCATAAGACACAATTTAATTTCTCTTTGCCATGAGTCATTTGTCTTTTCCTTTCTTCATGTATTATTATTATTATTATTATTATTTTAGCCTGTGTTTCCTATGTCTTATTCATTGCTTCTTGATTAGTTTTTGCAAGACTTTTCTTTCATAGAAATTAACAATCTTACTAGCTAAGTAATTTTACTTGAAATAATTGGTACTCAGCTTTTCAAGGTTCACACATTCTACATATTAGGGATTTAGAAGTTCCGTGTTTGCTATTACCATAGTTAGCAAGTTTCCGATAATGAGATATTTCGAATGAGCATTTTGGAAAGCTTATCTCTACATAGCCAAACACACACACACACACACACACACAATCTCTGCATCTCTGCTTATGCATGCCATGTTTCATGTCTGGAGTTAATAAATTAAAGTTCTAAAGTCAAAAACTACTAAATTCTGTAGTTGAAAGATGATCTACATAAGATACCCTTATTACATTATTATACCACAAATTGATGCTAAATTTGATAGCAAGCTGACAGATTCTAAAAAGACACATTTACTTTATAATATAAAGAATATTATAAGTTGCTTTTCCTTTAAATAAAAGTGGGCTCAAATTTTCAAATTGTATTTTATACACTTATGTATTGTTAATTTCTTGGCATCTTTCTAATTAGTTGTTACTGGTTTATTCAACAGACACAGCTGTATAAAAATAAAAGGTAGAAGATGAGAGAAAAACACAAAATACAAAAATCTGATTTTTAAACATCATACTATTAAATGAGACCTAAAATAAAATCTTTAGTTGAAACTGCTGCTAAAAGAATAAAAATTCATCTAGAAATAAAGGTATTGATAAATTCAGAAGAAATGTAGATTACATAAATTTAAGATTATAATTCTAATGAGCTACTTAGTAAAATAAATGTTCTTTTCATTCAAAAGAAAAACAAAGTACTCCAAAATTTTAAATTGTATATCTAGCATGAGTCAACACAGTAAAAAAAAAAAAAAAAAAGAAAATCAAGTTACACACATTAGTGATGCAGAGCAGTCTGGGAATTAAATTTATGCAATTTTAGGATGAGTAAACAAAACTCAGATTTTGAGCACTATTGTAAGTCATTCAAATAATTAATAGAAACTCATCACAAATGAGATCTTAAACTCCATTCATTCATCCAATAAATATTTTTGCTTATTATGTGTAAAACATTGCAGGGGAATACAATGAAAAATAAGACATGGACTTTGCCCTCAAGGGGCTTACAGTCTAGTATGGAAAAAATAAACAAGCACATAAATAGCCATAACATAATGTAGAAAGTGATGTGTCATAAGAAAAACTCAAATATTGTTCTATGGGAGTTACTAATACCAGAAGACTTACTTTTTAAATCTATATTGTCTAGCCAATAAAAATAATCCAATGATTAGTTTGGAGATTAAATGCTGAATTTTGTGACTCTATGAATGAAAAAAGGCTTCAATATTAACACAGTTTAAATCACCATTCACCAGTTCTTAAAAATGTTTGATCATACAGTAATAATGCATTAGAAATACCATTTTCCATTGTTTTTACATAGATGCAAATGAAGTGGTTCTAACCATTAGGAGTGAAATGATCATTTAAATGAAAGGCTCAAATCAATTATCTAAAATACTCATGACACATTACTTTCTTGCACAGAAATTGGCTCAGTCAGATTAAGTGATGAAGAATTCCTCGATGGCTCAAGTGTGCTCCAAGGAAAGCTAGAAGGTTGTACAGTTAACTCCCAGGGTGTAACTCTAAACCATACAACCTACTACCTCAACCCGGATGCACACAGCTTCCAGTGTTGCTTCAACTCCTTATCATATCTTCAGTCAGCTCCTCCAAATATGGCAGCCATGCACCTAAAGGCTTGGCAAGGGTGCAGATATGATCCTAAGATTTTACCAATAAATTTTATATGTGTCTCACAGGACTATTCTAACCTCTTGGGCTTCTAGCATAGGTCACCCAAAATGTCTTCTGACATTTCTCCTGCCATAGCAATTAATGATATTAAAAGTCAGTAGCATTCTGCCTCAGTTTTGAGAAGTAGGCTCAACAGTAATATATAAATCCATTTATTGTCATTAGTTTTCTTGATGAAGTTGATGAGATTATACTAACCACTATAGTATTGAAGTTTCTGAACAGGATCTATTCGGATCTTGGTTCAAAACCTGTTATTTAAAAAAAAAAAAATGCAATGTTTTTAAGCAGTTTGCTATACTTGGAATTGAACTTGAATGGTTGTGTTATAAATGCTTCCAAGTGGCCAACAATTAAAGCCTGCCTTGTAAGATTAATATACCAATGACAAGCAAAGGAATAATAAGTACTTGAAGAGTATATAATAAACTGGAGTTTAACAGGAATTTACTGATATATTTTTGAACAGCATTGGGTATAATATTTTGTCAGATGACCACACTGACACAGACCCATAGAAGCGAGCTTGTGCGGTCCATTTCACCACAAGATCGGATCTACGGGTTTATGCCAATGGGCAACATCTCGAATGGGCTCCCTATCAATGTAGAATTTGTTGTACATATCTAATGCAATTAGGATATAAAAATAACACTACTGGTCTTTTGTATAAATGTTTTAAACACTGAACTTTAAGGATGCATATTTCAAGTTGAAGGCCTTCATAAATATGCTAAACTACATAGAGGTTTATATACATGAGGATTAAAAGATAGCTTATTGAAAGATTTTTCAGAGATTGCTTTTGTTTTAATAGTGAATATTTTAAAAGCAAACTATTCTAATTAACGATGAGTTTTAAGGGAAGAAAAGAATCCATACACACATATATAAACTATGTAATTGTGATGCTGCAAAGTAGTATTCTGAGCCTACAATTAAAATCAAATTAACTATTAAGTTAATTGTATATGAGCTAGAGTGCTTCTATTAATTCTTCTAAAGAGCTAGTTACTAGTTTTAAAAGATTAGTAACATAAGTTTCCCATAAAACAAGTAAGAGCTTGTTGACTAGGTAGAGAACACACAAAATTATTATGAATCCTAAATATATACATATGTATCTACAGTTGGAATGAAACTAAAATTTACAATGTTTGGATGAATTAGAATTAGAAAATTAAAGTCAATGACACGTTAACATCACTGCTATTTCGCACTAACATTTATACTCCAGATGCATTAGATCAGTGAGGATATCTTGTCTCTTAAACAAAATACATTTAACTTTATTTTCCAAAATAAGATATATTTAAAACAAAATATATGCCTACATACAACTCTCATCTGGTCAACAGGTTGGACAAAAATAAATTGCTTCTAAAAATTATTTTAAATCACTAGATGACAAGCAAACACACAAATGAGTAAACATAAAGCCAACCACATGCACTTTTTTTTAAGATGCTAAGCTCAACTGCAACAAAATAATAAGTTGTATAATCATTAATAGTTTCACTCCTATCTACATTTTGCTTTTCTTAATTATATCTTCATTGTGAAAAATAAATACTGCATAGTATGTATTTTATAGACTATACAGATAATTTGGATCTACATAATTTTTCACCATTATTTATTTTCAAATTGTTCACATGCTTATTAAAAACTATAGTAAATGACAATCACGCATTCAATTTTGGTAAAAGTATTTCAATATGTATTTATAAATTTAGATGTGAAATAAAAGGCAATATTGGTTTTCAGGTTTTATCACTGTAAGAATGTATGTTTGGTTTTACGATTTTACTAGCTCATGTATAAAAGATAAAAAGCACAATTTTATTCCCTTCCCCCAGATTTCACTTTCACTTGTATGGTACAACAAATGAAAAAAATACAATTTTTCTTTTTCTTAAGTAGCTTTCTATTCAACCGTATTGCACCTATGTTATATGAATGGATATACAGGTATACATTCAAAGTGATGTAAATTGGACATTCAGTACAAATTCAGGCAAAAAAAAATTTTTCATGAAGGCAGATATTATAAATTTTCAAATGAAAACAATCAGTGAACATTCCAACAGCTCTATTCATAAATACGAAAAGAATTCTTAGAATTAAAAACAGTTAAGAGAATTTTGTTGCTTCTTCAAAAAATTATCAATTAATTGCTCTTTTGCTTTTTGTTTTTACCTGAGATGATTTTCTCCTATGATCACTTTCTTCACTTCTCATATCCATTTTAAGTTTTTCCCTAAAACAACCACAAAAGGAGAAATATCAGACAACTGCTATTTAGGAGGAGCACCAGAGTGGATGGTGGGAATGAAGGTAGACGATCAAGAAGAAAACACAGTATCTCAATGGCAAAACCTTTTCAAGTATTAAAAAAAAAAAAAAAAAAAAAAAAAAAAAAGGGCTTGGAAGACTGAGGGCCCCACCCAAGGCTACTCATATGACATATAATGTGGTTTCAGAGTTTGCATTTGTGTGTTCGCCTGGGTTGGTGGTGTGTTCACAGTAATAGTTGTGAAAGTGAAAGGAGATGGCTGTTAAAGAGGTGACTAGGTTTTGCACAATGAGGTAGTAAAAGCTGAAAAGAGATTTGGATTTGGCATGGAGCTTAATAAGATAATTAAGAGTGTAGAGATTAATGGCTCCTAAAAATAACATTTAAAATAATGTTTTTTTAACTAAAGGATCTTGAAACATGAAGACAGTTTTATCAATATTAATTAAGCTTTTGAAAGTTGGTTTCCCATTAGCTGAGGCAGCATAAAGGAACAAGAACTGTTTTGTAAATAATTAGTGAACAATAAGCAATAAACCTGATAAAACATTTTATTTAAAGGTTATCAGTAAGTGAGGTTTGTGTAATTTCCCATAATTCTTTGTAGGATTACAAAAAAGACAGAATTCATCAGTTCTGCAATATTTCTCTTTGCTTACCTTACATATTTTAATATAATAAAATATGGTTGTAAAAGCATAATGGTTTGCCTAAAGTTTATTTTTTATGGAAAAGGTCATAGCATCGATTCTTAATATGCAAATTATTGTCTACATTGATAGACAGTGCATATTTCAAAAGCATTATCTCTTTTTTTTTACATTTTTACGTTTAAAAACAATTTTTTATCAAAATTAAAGTGATATGCATCTGCTAATCCCTTCACATCCAACAGGCAAAACTACAGTTTATTATAAAATGCGTAAATTGCTAGCAATTTACTTCTGCAAACAGACAGACTAATTAGAATGCAATGCATTTATCTGCTGAGCCAATACGTTGCTTTAAACTTACATACAAGTTAGTATGTACTTTTTTCACTAAAATATCTACTGGATACTTCCAGCATTCTTTGTAACTGCTCTAGGACAAATACTTCTTTTAAAATGTATTTTAAAAGAGAGTATTATTAAGGAACAAGCTTCTTTTCTACTCAGCAACTGAGAACATGATCTTTTCATCCTTAGTTCTATTCTACTGAAATCCTTGTAGATAATTTAACTATAACTTTCCCCAAACTAATATTATTTATCAGTATTTTAATACATATCCCAGTCTGATCTTTTTGAGTTCAAAAAGTTTCTTAATTCACCTTTGAAATTATAAATCACATGAAATATTTTTTACTTTCTTTACCAACAAGGTCTAAACACTCATTTTTCTTAGCAGAAACTAACACTGGACACAAAAAGCACAGTTAACATGTTAATGTCTTTATAAAACTTTGGTGTATAACAAAAAGAAAAACATTTTCAGAGATTTATCTATTTTTACTTTAGTTTCTGTTCTAATCAAGATGAGAGCAAGAGAGTAAAAGGAAAAAAGTTTAGAGTAAAGTGTGTGATGAGTTAAAAAAGAGTAAACTGAAAGTTCAAGGATCCCCCTTTTTATAACAGTAGGCTTAAGAAGAAACAACAAAAAAGTTATACCTGATATGAAAGGTGCGATTTCACCAAGAGCAATGTATTGTTAATTATGCCAAATTTTTTGAAATCATAAAAATAAAGAAGGCTCATTTGATTATGTTGCCTTAAAAGCTGCTTTACCAAGCCCGAAGTCTCTGTAGTTATACAAGCCAATGTTTGCTTTTTTTTTTTGATTTGTTTTGGTTTGGATTTTTGTTTGTTTTTGTTTTTTGAGTAGAAGTCTCTCATATATATATATACATATATATATGTATTTTTTTTTTTTTTTTTTTCAGAACTCTTGCATGCAGTAAGACAATTTTGTTTTCCTTCAGGGCTCCTGTTATTTCTTTGTAAAGAAGGACGAGTGTGCTTGTCTTCTTTCTCTTCCTTCTCCGTATTCCAGGCACAAAGCACTGCGCAGAAGCTGCACCAATCCTTGCCGTCACTGGCAGCAGAATGGTAGAAGGTGGGAGAGACCAGGAATCCTTCCGGGCTGTGCTGACTTTAGAAATGAGGACTGCACACGCTTGTCTCCCGAACCAAAGGGGTGAAAAGGCAGGATGCCAGTTTGCTACACGGCTGCAATGATCTCATGCTCACTGCTGCTGTCGTCCTGTTTGCCCAGTTCAAATGCCTGTTCATTATAAACCAAATAAATAAATAAATAAATAAATAACCCAACTACTTGGATTCCTCAGCAAGCAGAAAGGGCATTAACATAAAAAAAAATCAGCAGGGAAAAGGCAAAAAAACAAAAAGCACACAAAATTTTAGAATTCACTTGTTATGCCTTAATATTTTGTTATTATTTTCCTTTTCTATTTTCTTTTTTTTTTCCTCCCTTCTCTCTCTTTTTAGAGATAAGCAGCAGAATTTATCAGGCGTGAAAGGGACAGCCTCCTGGTGGCCTGCCAAAAACCCAGAATAAAGGCGAAGTTGTGCTTCAAAGCTCAGTTGCTTGCTGAGTCTGGCTAAAGTCAAGTATTAAGATCCACCATTTTCTGAGCCATGCTAGAAAAGAAGAAAAAAGTCAGGACCGTTGCTGCTTTCCAAGTCTCCGTTGGCACCATCACAAAATCTCAGTCGTAAGGTCACATGATTCTCTGCCAAATGTAGAGTACATTCCCATCAACCATTCTGCTGATACTGCGAAGGCAGCTATTGTCTCCTTTAGACCCAAAGTTCAGCCCACTCTTCATTGAATTAGCTGAAAAACGCATCACCTTTGGGGGCTGGGAGTCATGGAAACGTCTACCTGGCAAGCTGCCCACTTTTCCTGCCCATCAACCAGAGATGGAATTGTGCTGCCTAATGCAATGATGACTTGGAATGTGAAGAGTCGTCCAAAGTGAGTCTGATTCTTGCAACGCCTGTTTCGTTTGCACAGAAAATCCTGGCTTCTTGTAGTTAAGAGGGGGAAAAAAATCCTTCCTACCAAAAGTGGCAAATAAAGGTCTGAACATGCCTACTCTGCAACTTTATTTCTTAACACACCCAAATGGTTCTCAAATGAAAAGACGGAATGCCCCGCAAGTTTTCTGTGTTAAAGGCATCCCTTCTTCTGTCTCCTTTTCCTTACAAGTGAATGCAAAGCCTGGAATGTTTGTTTTAGTCTCTCACTTTAAGATTTAAAAAAAATTCTCTGAGTTGTCTTCTTGCCTTTTATTACTTTTTGATTTTATCTGGCACTGCTTTTGTACTACATGGCCACCAATATCCAACAGTGGGGATGCATTATTGCTGCAATCTACAACAAAGTGGTCCCCTGAGAGAGCCAGTTGTCTCTTCAACCACACAAAACCCTGGGTCCTGGTAATCTTCATCAGTACCTAGCACAGCTGCTGTGCAAGTTTGCTGAGATTGACACATGGGAGAAGTGTTCTTTCTGTTTCTTCACTGGCTACAGTTTGCCTCTGTGGCATGAAAGATGCCTTTGAAAGATGCAGGGAGTATATCAACAACTCTTAGGCAATAAAATAAAATGGTTCCCTCTCCCCAGTGAGTTTCCATTCCAGCATGCAATGAAAGTTCCCATGTACAAACATTTCCATACTTTCTAACAAAAAGTGGAGTGAATTAAATCTTTCACAATTTCATTAAGCAGAATCTAAAGCCAAGAAGGAAAGCAAGTATTGTTAAATTTTAAGCCAAATATACTGAATAGTTCTAAAAAGAACCCTGTTCTACTCTATTAAAAAACGTTTTTGCAATAATTGATGAATTTTTTCTGAAGTATAATTGGATTTGCAGAAAATTTAAAATTATATTCAGTGCCTTACCAAAGCGATGAATTAGTGAGGAATTACCTTTCCTCATATATACAAAAATACATTGAACAATACGTGACAAATGTTTAAAAAGATAATCAAACCATGACATGCTCAATAAAAGCAAATAACAAAATTTTCAGAGATCTAGAAAATATATTCCTAAAAAAGATTTATGATCTTTTTTGTGCCACATCTCTCAGGGTTTTTTTCAAGTGAGAAAAGCCCACTACTAAACCAAAGTGTTATAGGTCCTGAAAGAATATTTACTGGAGATAAACTTCTCAAGAAACAAACTGGTAGAAATTGGAACAAGGAAGTGAAATGGATACTAAAATATAAATTACAGATGGAGAATTTTTTTGTCTGAAGTTTTTCCTTTTTAATATAAAATTCATTAATTAGTTTTTCATAATTCTATTTCACTTTCTTAACAAGATGTAACAGACATAAGATTTTCATAATAATCCTCTCACTAGGTTCAACTACAAGCTCTGGATATTAGATATGAAATAAATATAAGGAAAACACTGAAAGATAAAGAGAAGATGATAAACAAGCTATGGGGTTGCAGGACTCAAGAAATGGCTTGGTGGTGATTTATTTCAATTTTCTTTTGCCACAGATATCCTACACTTTGAGCTGAAGAAGGCTACAACCCAGAAATGCCAACTGTTGTAGCGAAAAATAATAAACTAAAATTCCAACAAAAGCTTGTTCTTTTTAGCCAAGGGACCAAGAAAGATGCAGCCTACAGAGACAGAAAAGACTAGTTCAACACCACAGAAGGAACTGTAGGCCCATTTCAACCCACACCTGAAAATGTCAAGCAGGGAGCCTTGAGGCTGACCCTTGTTGAGCTAAAACTAGGTGACCCAAATCCACACCTTCCCCACTCAGACATGGTATGGCCCAAATCCAAGTAGGGAGCTAGGACATTTATCCCCATTACAGCGGTGTGGGGTGTTAAACAACACATTCCCTTCCTTTTCATGCACTGTCAGTGAAGCCTACAAGAGGAGCCTGGGCTCCCACCCCCAACTCAAAAATAAAGAGACACCTCTCTAGATCCCCCTTTCTACTAAGGTGATATTAGAGGATGACATGTAGAGAATCAGGATGTTAGAAACTGTCCAGCAATAACTAGGCCACCTCTCTATTCCTGGGCACCTGAGGTTCATGGAGGCTACCATAGTAGCCACTCCTATCAAGGAAGTTAACAAAGTGCTTCCAGTCAGGGAGTGTCAGTGGAGAACTATCCAGAAGCAGAAATTGTCACTGTCATCTAGGAGTAACTAGGAACTCTTGCATATCAATGTCAGTGGGGGTCAATCAGGGAAACCCAGGCTTGTTTCACTTCTGGCAGTGATGAAGTGGCATATCCCCCCTCCTCTGCTGGAATGAAATAAAAGGAATCCAGGCACAACAGAAAGTTTGAAAAAGAAGGAGAGTCTGATACATAATACCCACAATGTCCAGATTTCAGTTAGAAATTATTTTTCATGCAAAAAAAAAAAAAAAAAACCAGGAAGATCTTAAGTTGAATTTTAAAAAAAGACAAGTAAAGCAAACACCAAGAAAATAGAGCTATTAGAATTATCTCACAAAGATTTTAAAGCATCCATCTCGTCATGAAAATGCTTTAATGAGCAACTATGGATATTGTTGAAATAAAATCATTAAAAATATTAGCAAAGGAATAAATGATAAAAGAATAACCAGATAGAAATTTTAGATCTGAAAATTACAAAAATTAATATATTAAAACTGAATGGGTGTACTCAACCGAAAAGCAAAGACAACAAAGAGTTAGAAGATAAAACTAAAGAAATGACCCAATCTGGTACAGAAACAAAATATACTTTAAAAAAAATAGGTAAACAGACACAATTAACTGTGGGACTATAATAAAAGATCAAACATTTATGTTATTATTACTTCCAAAAGGAAAGGAGAAATAGAATGGGCTTTAAAAATGCCCAAAGAAATAGCTTCTGGAAAATTCCTAAATTTAGCAAAAGACATACAGGTTCAAGAACCTATTCAAACCCAAACCCAATAAAATCTACACCAAAAACAATCACAATCAAAAGTATTTAAATTAAAAACAACAACAACAAAAATCTTGAAAGGAGCAAGAAGAAAGTACAACTTTACCTAATGTGGAAAATAAATGTGACAGTGGGTTTTTTTATAGGAATCCATTGGGGCCAAAATAAAGGTGCACAACACTGTAACATGCTGAAATAAAAAACTGTCAGCCAGGGATCTTATATCCACGGATAAGATCTTTTAGAAATGAAAAGGAAATCAGGACATTTTTAGTTCAAGAAAACTAACAGAATTTTTCACAAGCAAACCTACCCTAAAAGAATGACTAGGAAGTTGTCAAGACAATTGATAAAGAGAAAACTTGGAACTTTAGAAAGGAAGAAAGAATTACATAAGCACAAATATGGTTAAATATAATAGATTTTCCTTCTAGGAAATTTTCTAAATCATGTTTGATGGTAGAACAAAAAAATGTAGCACTCTCTGATGTGTGCCTAAACATATACATAGAAAATACTTAAGACAATTATATTACAAATGGATGAGTAAAGATACAAAAATTGAAATAAGGTACTTTAATAGAATTGGCAAAATGAAGACATTGGATGACTATGAAAGTTATAATTTATGTAGTGTAATGCATAAAGCAATCACTAATAACATGTTGGATTGGGCCCCGACTTCCTTAAGAAGACCCTTATAGCGCAAGAAATAAAATCAAGAATCAATCAATGGAATGGATTCAAACTGAAAAGCTTCTTCTCAGCAAAAGAAACAATCAGTGAGTGAATAGAGAGCCTATAGAACGGAAGCAAATGTTTACCATACACACATTAGATAGACAACTAATCCCTAAGATATATAAAGAACTCAAAAAACTTAATACCAAAAAACAAACAAACAAACAAAACCCACAATCAGTAAACAGGCCAAGGAACCGAACAGACACATCTCAGAAGATGATACACAATCAACCAACAAATATATGAAAAACCATTTCATATCTTTAGCAATTAGAGAAATGCAAATCAAAATGACTCTAAGATTTCATCTCACTTCAGTCAGAATGGCAGCTAATAAGAATAGAAACAACAAAAACTGTTGGCGAGGATGTGGGGAGAAAGGCACACTCATACATTGTTGGTAGGACTGCAAATTGGTGCAACCAATATAGAAAACAGTATGGAGATTCCTTGGAAAACTGGGAGTGGAACCACCATTTGATCCAGCTATCCCACTACTCAGTCTATACACAAAGGACTTAAAAACAGCATACTACAGTGATACAGCCACATCGATGTTTATAGCAGCATAATTAAATTAAATCAAACTAGATGCCCTTCAGTAGATAAATGGATAAAGAAACTGTGGCATATGTATAAGTGGAATATTACTCAGCATTAAAAGAGAATAAAGTCATGGTATTTGCAGGTAAATGGATGGAGTTGGAGAATATAATGCTAAGTGAAGTAAGCCAATCCAAAAAAAAAACAAAGGCTGAATGTTTTCTCTGATATGTGGATTCTGATCCATAATGGGGATGGAGGGGTGCATGGGAGGAATGGAGGAACTTTAGATAGGACAAAGGGGAGGGAGGCAAAGGAAGGAGTCATGAGGGTAGGAAAGATGGTGTAATGAGATGGACATCATTACCCTAAGTACATGTATGAAGACACAAATGGTGTGACTCTACTTTGTGAAAAACCAGAGGCATGAAAAATTGTGCTATATATGTGTACTATGAATTGAAATGTACTCTGCTCTCATAACAAATTTGAGTAAATAAATTAATTAATTAAATTAAAAAAGAAATATACTAAAAAGTATTAGTTATATAAAAGTTCTTAAAATTCCAAAACATTGTCAGGAGAGAGATAAATCAGCAGGAGAGAGAAATCAGAAAAATGAAAACAAAGAGAATAAATGAGAAAAAAAAAATGGTGGATTAAAAACAAGAAATTTGAATAAATGCAAATTGTATGAATAATATGCATTATATTATTATTACTAATTAAACAGCAGACATTTACAAAGTGGATTAAAACACATGGCTCAATTATATGCTCTCTGGAATGAACTCAAATATAACAATATACACAGGTTGAAAATGAAAGGATGGGAAACATACATATCACATAAATATCAACCAAAGAAAGGAGGGATATTTGTATTAATATCTAGTAAAATAAACATTGAAGGAAATAAATACCAGGGATAGATATGTCATATAACGACAAATCCAAAGCAAAAGACACAACAAACTTGTCTGTATATGCACCAAACAAAATAGCCTCAAAATGCACAGAATAAAAACTAGTAAAACAAAGAAGGGAAAAGTTCACAATAAGAATTGTATACATTTCTCAATAAGTGACAGAAAATAAACCAGAAGAATAATAAGGGTGTAGAACTCAACAAATTATCCACCAATAGGGTCTGATTGACACTTATAAAATGTACCACCAAACAACATTGTTTTCAAGTGCCAGAAACATATTTCAAGATAAGCCATATCCTGGTACTTAAGGCAAGTCTCAACAAATTAAAAATAATTGAAATCACACAAAGGGTGTTTTCTGACCCCAATGCAATTAAACAAAAAATCAAATACAAAAAGATACTAGGAAAATCTTCAAACACTTACAAATGATTCAACACATATCAAAATAACCCATATGTCTAAGAGGAGGTCTCAAGTGTGAAAGAAATACATTGGAAAGCCTGAAAATGAAAATGCAATATAAAAACATGTGGGAGACAGCTACAGCGTGCTCAGAGGGAAATTAATAGTACTATATACATACATCAAAAAAGAGTAAAAATGTTAAACTCATAATCAAAACTCCAATATCAAAAGCCAATAATAATATAAGCAAAATAAACCTAATATAGATAAGGAAGAAAAGGAAATAGGTGCACAAACAAGTGAAGTTGAAAACAGAAAAGTAACAGGAAAAATCAGTAAAACAAGGATTTGATTCTTGAGAAAGATTAATAAAATTGATAAACCTACACCAAGACAAGACTGGCAAAAACAAGGAAATCCAAATTATTACTATCAGACATGAAATAGAGAATGTCACTAAAGTCCCTACAGATAATGTTATATTGTTTGCTTTTTTTTTTTTTTTTTTTTTTTGTACCAGGGATTGAACTCAGGGGCACTCGACCACTGGGCCACATCCCCAGAAATTTTTGGATTTTATTAGAGACAGGGTCTCACTGAGTTGCTAAGAGCCTTGCCATTGCTGAGGCTGGCTTTGAACTCACGATCCTCCTGCCTCAGCCTCCTAAGTGCTGGGATTACAGGCGTGTGCCACTGTGCCCGGCACCACTTTTTATTTTTTATTTTGAGACAGAGTTCCATAAAGTTGCTTAGGGCCTCCCTAAGTTGCTGAAGCTTGAACTTGTGATCTTCCTGCCTCAGCCTCCAAAGTTGCTAGGATTATAGGTATGTGCCACTGTGTCCAGCCAGGTATTAAAAAATAATATGAAAAAATTACAACCATCCTAGGTATAAATTGAATACCTTAGTTGAAATGGATCAAATCTTCAAAAATTAAAAAAAAAAACTATAAAGAAATGACCCAATATAGTACAGAAACTTATCCACTATGAAATAGATCATTTGAGTAGTTATATAACTATTAAGAAGCTGAATCTGTACTTTACCTTCCTCAAAAAGAAATCTATAGGCCAGATGGTTTCACTGGATAATTCTAACACATATTTAAAGGCTTAACACCAATACTACACAATCTTTCTGAGAAAATAAAAAACAAGTATATAACTTCCAGTTCATATTCTGAAGCAGAAATGTGACTCCTGGTTATTTTTTCCAAAAGAAATGAATACTTATGTTCATTTGCAATTCTGAACAATTATAGAAGTTTTTTTTCACAACAGCCTAAACTCAAAATGTCCTCTAACTAATGAGTGGTTAAACAATTTGTGGTACATCCATACAGACTACTTAGCTATAACAAGGAACAAATTATTGATAACACTCAATAGTCAGAATGTTTTCAGGATAATTATTTTGGATGAAAAGAGCCAATCCCCAAAGGTATCCAATATGATTCCATTTTGCCATTTTAAAAATGACAAAATTATAAAAATGGAAAACAGGTAACCTGTTGAGGGTTAAGGCCAGAGTGGGAGTGGGAGAAAAGTAGGTATGACTATAAAAAGGCAATAATTTTTATAGTGATGGAAATGCTCTGTGTCTTGACCATACAGATATTAATATCTCTATTATAATATTGTACTATAATTTTCAAGATATCACTACTGAGAAAATTTGGTTAAAGAATACATCATACCTCTCTGTTTCATTTCTTACAACTGCGTATGGGTCTATACCTATAGCTATCTCAGACTAAACGGTCTAATTTTGTAAAGTAACAAACAGACCAAGATCACTGCTTGTACTGGTTATTTGCGATTGCTTGTGTTACTATAAAGAAAAACTCACATAGAAAAACTGGAAGGTGCCTGCTAGTTTATTTGGACTGAAGTTGCAGAGTAGTCTTTAATAAACTATGATTTGATCACCTAGGAAAACCAGGTTGGGGAGTGTTTTAAATGAGGAAATAGAAACCTTCTCCAAGGGCTTGATAATAAATGTTTCACATGCTATATGTCATATGGTCTCTGTCCCAACTGCTCAACTCTGCTGTTGCAACATAAAAACTGTCAAAGACAATATGTAAATGAAAGAGTATGGCATCGTTCCAATAAAACTTTATTTATGGACAACAAAATTTAAATTTCATCAATTTTCACATTATAAAATATGTTCTTAAAACTTTTTTTAAAACATTCATCAGTGTAAAAAGCATTCTTTGTAACTATCCAAAAAAAGGTCATAGATTTGGCCCATGACGTGCAGTTTACTGACCTCTGAGCTAAATTACTCCTTGGAATCTTTTATTGTCCCATCATTCAGTTTTGCTTCTTTTTTATATTCTTCTTGATCATCTCCATTTCCAAAATTGTTAACTGTTCCCATTTAGAAATGCCCCCTGATATTCTTCTTTTATCAATACTGTTTATGGGTCAAACAGAATTTTCATTGGTAAAATGTGGAGCTGGTGATAAACTAGAAAATTGGATAAAGTTATCTCCCCAAGATCCTCTGTTGTTTAAATTTCTTCATAATTTTAGTGAGAAATACTATTGATTTTTCAGGGATTCTTTGATTCTACATGCCTTAAAAATCATTAAAAGAGCAAATTACATGAGGTGAACCAGTTGAAAGATTTGGAAATATTCAGACCAGAATTAAAAAACAAACAAACAAACAAAAAACAAAGAACAAACAAACAAAAACAAAGATTTTAAGAAACTGTATTGTGTTATGGTTGTAGAAGGTGCTTGCATAGTGGTGGCTGGAGGGAGAGAGTTAGTATGGAAAGCAAGAAAAAAATCAGCTGATAGCACTAATATGGAGATGAAAATTAAACCAAATCAGGAAAAACAATTCCAGCACAAAGAGAAATTTAAAAGCAAAACCTAGTTGTAAGGATAAGAATAGTAGGTAATAATATTTTTGAAGTCATAGTTCTTCACTAAGGTCCTGTGGATAAAAGGTAGGCTTTTAAAGGAATTGTAATTTTTGTGAAACAACATTTTCCCTTTTAGAATGCTTAAAGACATAATTGGCATTTAAAAATCATATAATAAAGACTATTCTTAAGTCTTCAGAAAATATTTACTGGGATTTCTTTTAAAAAGTAGAATGAGTAGACAGAGAACAACTCCATTTCTTTGATTAACTGACTTCAAATAATTATTGTGAAAAATCAAATTGCTCAACTTTTTACTCCTATGATCAATTCAACACCAGTGCTCACTAAGATATCATGACCAGCATCTTTTTTATCAGATGGCAGCTGACAGAAACATTACAATTGGAATGAGAAGTTTAAATAAATGCAACTTCTTAAAACATCAACTATAGAATAAGATTTTGTCATTACTGACATGAGTTCTGTATGCTTAAAATTCGTACTCAAAAGTATGTAGAATGTAGGTATGAATACAATAATAGTAATATTTCAGAGCACCCCTGAAGTATAGGTATGGTGTTAAACAATTTATGTAAATTGATTTGGTTGTTAAGTTTAAAATTAATTTCGGTTATCCAACTATTATGATCACAAAGATATTCTTACAAGTACAGATCTTTGCTAGCATAACACTTTCCATCATGAACTGTGGAAGAGTCGTAACATAAATGTTTTAAGTGGCTTGGGGTTTTAATAAATACTTTTGTAGTAACTGTGGAATTGAAAATTTCAACTTTATTTTCCCAAACTACAGAAGCAACATAATACATAAATTTCTATATATGGGTATTTACTGTAATTTTTAGAATGCCTCTTTTGCTGCTTGAGTGTATGTGGACATTCTCAGACATACAGACTTAGTCCTAAAGTAAGTGGCAGATTCTTTGGGGTTTTGGCTGGTTTAAGAATTAAGGGTAATGAGATCATCCCTCTGAGACCATATAAACAAGATCATAATGGTCTGAAACAAACTGATCTAAAAAATGTTTTAAATGAAGCCAATATATTAAAAATGTATGTCACATATACTCTCTTTCCATGAGATTCCAAATAAAGTCTAGAGATAAATCATGTCATGCTTAAAATTAACACATTTGAGTAAAGATGTCCTATACCAGTAAAACTATAAATTGTCTTATTAATTTAACTTTCTTTAAGAATAGAATTTGTGTTAAGTATGTGTGATATTTTATTTACTGGTTCCTATTCTAAGTGAGGGTCACATATTACACATAGCTGTCTTGAAAGTCTGTCATCTTTTTTAACCATTAAGAATTATATACTTTGTATACAAGCAGTTGTATGTAAAAAGATACTATACTTGTGCATGATGAATAAGTAAAATAAATAAAAAAAAACATTTTATAAAAAAAAAAAAGAATTATGCCTAATGTAAACTCAGATTTCAAAGAGAATGAGGGCTACAAGAACCTCCATGTGGCAAAATGGAAGTTTCTATTATGAGTTAAGTAACAAAGGCATAAATATACAAGACATTTCATTCCACTTAATGGAAAGTACCTGCAGGGCCTTCTTGACTTGATATCAAATATATGCATGAGTTTGTCAAATGCATCACCAGAAATAAATGGTAAGTCCATTGGGAAGAAGTGGAGCATGAGCCAGTCAAGTCAATCAAGTCAAGAGCCCATCTCAGGTCTGAGGCAGTAATCGGGGTATTAGTTTCAGGATCTCCCCAGGAATAACAAAATCTGTGTATGCTCAAATGCCTTATACAAAAAGGTTTAGTATTTACATATAACTACACATATCCTCTCTTATCCTTTAAATCATCCCTAGACTACTTATAATACCTAATATAATGCAAATGTTATTCAAATGGTTGTTATACTGCTTATTGACAGAGTAATAAGAAAAAAGTCTGCACATATTCAGTACAGATGCAATTTTTACTTTTTAGAATTTTCAATCTATGGTTGAATCAGTAAACATGGAGTCTATGAATATGGACGGCTCACTCCACTGTGGAGATGGGCATGAACTTTTGAATTGAGGATATCTCTTCAACATTTCCTCTTAGCCACTGGATTATTTATTAAAACATTTCTCTGAAATCAGAACATGATTAGGCAATGTCTAAGAATAATGTAAGAAATCTTAAAGAATAAAATAAATGCTTAGTTAATGCCATCTGGAAAGTCAGAAGCAATCCATTCTACAATCCATTAAAGTGTCTACGTGCACTTGTATTTCCTTTTCTTTTTTTTTTTTAACCCCAGTGCTGGTGAATCCAAGGACATTTAACACTTAACATCTCAGTCCTTTTCATTTTTGTATTTAAGACAGAGTCTTGCTAAGTTGCTGAGGGTCTTGATAAAACTTCCCAGACTTGTATTGAAATTTCATGGAAGGCCTACACAGTGTTTCAAATATTCAGTTTGATTGTTTACCCCTAAGTTAGAGTCTGTACTTTTTACGTTTTATATTACACATTACATAATGTGTTTATTTATCTTTATTTTTAATTTCACTGGTTTCATTTCGTTTTCTTTCTTTGCTTCTATTAGGATGTCAACCTTCTCCTATCAGGACCTTTGCCAACTATGTATATACTGATTTAAATCTTATGCAGCCTGGGGGGGGGGAAATGATAATGAAGCAATTAGAATAGTGTTAAGGTTGCCTTCATTCCTACAATATTTGATAAATAATTAGTACTGAATATGTGTAAATTGCTATGCAAGAAATAATCCCTGTCTTCCAAAAGCTTACAATCATAAAGAGATGGTAAAATGTCAAAAAGTTCTCTAACATGAGGCCAAATATTTTTCCTCCTACAGATTATGACGGTTAAGCCATATGAACCTTTAAAAATATACAGTGGTATTAATGACTGAGAACAGGTATAAAGAGAAGGTTGGGTAAGAAAGGATGAAAACAAAACTTAGAACTGCTTTATGTACATTGAGAGACTGGTGTTTAAAAATCAAGAACATCTAGACATGTTAAAATTTATTACATATTTTGAGCATTATTAAAAATCACATACTCTTTGGGATATATATTAGAAGTTTTTATATGGCATCCAATGAAGTAAATTTTTAGTGTAGTAGCTAGTAGAAATAAAACTAAAAAAATCTCAGGTGTAACACATGTACATTAATAAAATCATTAGTGCATATTTTGTGATCATATAATTCAAATATACTACAAGGCAGATTATACATCTTGACCATGTTGTTGAAATGATTTTGAAATATATTTCTAATAAACAAAGCCCCTATTTCTTAGTCCAATATATTTTCTTATTATTTGAGAATGGAAAATGATATGAAGAGAAGCATATGTGTGTGTGTATGGGCGTGTGTGATTACAGTTAAATAATTATAACATTTTATGTTTTAATTCAATTTAAAAGAAAAGAATATCTTTCTGTTTGTTAATTTAAGATACTGAAGAGTGGAAGCTAGTTAGCTAAACTAAAAGTAAAATCTAGATATGCTGAGTCTATACTTTGGTTTAAAAAATAATCCAACAACTTGAAATCAAAATTGTTTTAGCAAACATGTCTTTGACTACTGTCAGAGGTGGGGTCAGAGTTGAATATTTAATTGCCTTTATTTAGTTTACAAACAATACATTAATGTTCACTATATTTAACTGCAGGTATTTTAGTCTGATAATAGTGGCTGTTAGAAGATAAATTTTCAAGGTGTGAAGAATGATCCAGCTATACCACTCATTGGTATTTACCCATAATTATTTAAGTCAGCATACTGTAGAAGTGCATGCATATCTATATTTATAGTAGCACAATTCACAGTAGCCAAGTTATAGAACCAGGCTTGGTGTCTGTCAACAGATGAATGGATTTTAAAAAATGCCATACATACACACACACACACACAATGAAGTTTAATTTAGCCACAAAGAAGACAAAATTATGTCATTTGCAGGAAAATGGATGTAATTGGAGAGCATGGTATTAAATGAAACAAGTCAAACTCAGAAAATCAAAGGGTTTTAAGTTTTCCCTAATATGTGGAAGCTAGAGAAAAGGGGGGGGGGGAATCTAATAAAAATAGAAAGGAGATGACTAGGGAAAAAGTCAGCAGGAGGAAGGAGGGAAGGTAGTAGGAAATTAAATTGATAAAATTATGTTATGTACATATATGAACATACCACATTGAAATCTACTATTCTATACAATTGTTATGCACCAGTTAAAAATGAGAAAATTACGACCAAAAAATTGTAAACACATACTTACACACACACACACACACACACCACAATGGTTATGTCATAAGACCCTGGCTCATTAACTGAGATAAATTTCAATAGAGGCTGGAAAACTGTATGGAGGGATCCAATAGAAGAGATTGTGCAGTTGAGACTGAGGGTAGGACCAGTTAACCTGAGGACCTCTCTGTGTTGTAACCCTGGGAAAATCATTTAATCCACCTGTATGCATTTTCCTCTCCTTTCAATAGGAACAAAGGCAATAATTACCTCGTTGGGTTGTTGAAAAGATTAAATAAATAAATTCGCCCCAAGGGAATAGAACATGTCTAGTACACGGCAAGAATTAAATAATGTAAGCTATTAGAGTCTTTTTTTTTTAAGCCTCAGAGCTTTATACCCAATTGAAAATATTTATTAACAAAAAGCTATCTAGCAAAATTTCCCAGCAGCATTCCCTATAAAGGTCAATGATGTTGCCATTATGGTAAGTTTATATCATGCTATATTTTATATATATTATGGCCATTAAACATCTTTAAACATTAAGCAAGGCAGTTGCTATTATTCTCTTATACAGACTAATAAACTGAAGGTCAGAGTGATTAAAATACTTAAGATAGTATATCCTTGATACAAAACTGAGGAACCCAGTTCATTTGATTCCTATCCAAGGGCTAGGTTTTTTTTTACTAAGCATCCTCTTGCTGATTTTTAGAAAAAGAACATCTGCTTGTTGCATTTTTTTCCGTTCTGCCTATTCCATTTCTCTTTCTCCACAACCCCCTTCATTCACTCTTCTACCCAGCTGCATCCTGAAGGTAGGAGGAAGAGGAGGATGCACACAAAATAAATTTTTTCCTGAAAAATTGTACTGAATTTTGCTAGTCTAGTTTCAAACACACTGTACTTTTTTTTGCCAGGAAGGATAAAATTCACTGAAAATCAGTAGATACTTTTGAGTTTGGTGAAATCTTGATTATTTGGACTAAATATGTCTGGTACATGGAAGAATAGGAAGAAGGCTTGGAGTTCTGCTGTGTGATAAGTCCTGGAAAATCATTCAGTAAGAACGCAGGGTAAATTCAGTTTTATCAACATCATAAATAGACATACCAAAAAATGTTCTTTGTGATAATTTTCCTCAAAAAAGGCCAGTTTTTGAAAGTATTATTTATAGATATTCCTGTTTAATTTTGAACTTACCCAATTAAATTTTATTCCTTCCAAATGTTGTCAAATCACTTTTGTTCACAACTTCTCCAAAGATCAAATTGAATCTATAAAGAATAATGAGGCTGCATGTATTATTAAAGAGGACTACATGAACTTAGACATGTGTGAATCTCAGATTTCACTCAGCTCCAACCATCTATCTACTTTAAATGGAAAATTGGGGTAGAGATCTAAATGTAATCAATATCTGTATACAAACTCAGTTGTGGCTTTTTTTTTTTTTTTTTTTTTTTTGTAAACCACAAATAACATGCAGGATTCTTAAAGATTTTCAAACAAAATGTCCACTTTAACTTGATTAAATAAAATTTTATTTATTTAAAATATACAGTGTTGTCTGATATTTCCTTACAAAAAAAGTTTAGTTAATCTGCAACACAATATCATTTAAGGCAAATTAGAAGCCTAGAAAAGCCAAAAGAAAACATACAATTATCCTATAAGACTGCACTGCATTTATTTAAATAGTAATTGCAACTTAGTATTTTAATGGAAAATTGTGAATCTGGGGTAATTATTGGAGCATTTTTCTTTCCTAGGGGAATAACACACTCTGTTCGAATCTGTATTAATTCAAGATGACTGAAGACATATGGAGTTTAGATAAAATGTATTCTTGCACTTGATGGTGATCCTGAAAGCTCATATTTAGACAAAATACCGTGTGTGTTCCAGTATTATGACAAGCATAGGAGTTTTAGGGTTCAACTCATGAAATTAATATAATTTAGTCTATTGTTTTAATAACTGAAATTAGTTACATTCAGTCATAATAATGCAGGTAAACTAAATAAGAAAGGTGACTAAGACAAAATTAATTGTTAGAAACTTTCTTAAGATAGGGAAGAGGACAGAGAGGAAAACACATTGGAAAAGGACCCAAATAGCAATATTTAATTCTTTTCATAAGGACAGATTTCTATAGGTTCTAAACTATGTTAATGGCTTTGTACTGACATAATAATATTCCTTTGCTTGAAAAAGAATAAGCAAATGTCTTCAACCAACTAAAATCTTTCTATGTCTATATTATTTGCAGGACAGAAACTATTTGGGGGACCAGAGTCCCGTACTGGTAAGCATTTTTATTTATTTAAATTTGGGGAAATACTTAATCAAAACACTTTAGAAGTGAAGGAGGAGTTAGCTTTTTGTCACCAGTACTTTAAAGAGTGCCTGGCAACAAAAGTCATGCTGTATAATTATTTGTCAGATCACTAAATACTGAGCTGTTCACACTTCCATAAACAAGTTAATTTTCCAAGGCAGTTCTTCTGCTTGCAAAATATTATAGTTCTATACCAAAATTTAAACTGAATAATAACTTCATTGACTAAATTAACATTTTGAAAGAAATTGTCAAATGTGGGATTTGCTTTTTTTAAAAAAATGCTAATATAGCTGTAGTCATTCATGTTTAAAATAATAATTGCAGCAATGAAAACATATTCACAAATTTTTCTTTACAGCTTGTAATAAATAGATTATAAAATACTAAACTGCTTCCTATAGGTCTACAACAAATAAAAGACTATCTCCACTTGATGTATCATTTATTGATAGTTTTTTTAGCAAACATAATTTAAGAATAAATTCTCTCTTCATCATTAGTAATACACTACGCTAAAAGCTTACTACAAATAAGTTGGTCACACTATGATTTTGATGTTTCCTAAACTTAAATTTGCTAGATCCCAGTTATATGGGATTCCCTATCCACTTATGGGTAATGATGCTGTAATAAATTCAAAACATTGAAGAGCTGAAGTGCATGGTGAATTCTCAAAGACATTCACACAGAGTTTAAAAGACATATTTGACCACAGAACTTTTTTTTTTTTTTAAGAAATAAGTTATCTTATTAGACTAATGTTACATAGGTTGGTTTATCATTAATGATAATGAGTAAGAAAATTTAATCACTTCTGCAAATATGTGGATTTTCAATTTGGCCTTTCCATTATGGTATATAGATATTTCCAAGCAAAATATTTCTTTATGATCATGATATTTATGATCACAATATGGCTGATATCATGGGAACCATCCACACTTACAAATTTAGGAAACTATTGGGAAAGATCATTATATTATATAACTACATTGATTGACAATAAATTTACAATTATTTACCATAATGCAGATATAGACTAAGTCATACTTTCTTTTTTTTTTTCTTTTTGTCTTATGTTGGCCATTTAATTCACTTTTAAAATAGTGTGTAGGTAAAGTGGAGTAGAAGAAATTCTGAAATGAAGCAAGCCTCTCTTTTCAGGGGCCTAATAATGTTTTAAGAAAAAAATACTGCCCATGTATGGGTTAACTCTTACTCTTCCCCCTTTTTAAAAAATTTTTCTTGGGGTATTACTTTCCTACAAAATAATTATCAGACAGCAAAATGAAGTTGGTCCCATTTTGGAGAGAAGTATGCTCTCCTAGTCTGAAAGGGTGGGTAAAATTTTGAGGTTAGTGGTAAAGAAGCTCATTTATCTGTGGGCTTCTGTGCCATCTGATCTAGTTTTTTATCTGACACAAATTTGATATTTTGACCTTCTATCTGCCTTCTCCTCTCTCTCTTTTGTCTTATTTCATAGTTGATTCAGAACTCACAGTAGGTATTAGGGTACTTATCAGACTCCTTAAAGGCACTTGCAATCAGCTGGGCACAGTGGCACACACCTGTAATCCCAGAGGCTTTAGAGGTTGAGGCAGAGAGGATCGCCAAGTTCAAAGCCAGCCTTGGCAATTTAGTGAGGTCCTAAGCAACTTAGCAAAATCCTGTCTGAAAATAAAAAATATGAAGGGCTAGGATGTGGCTCAGTGGTTAAGCACCTGTTGGTTCAATCCCTGGTACAAAAAATAAAAAAAAAAAGTAAACAACAACAACAAAGAAACTTTGCAAAAAAATCAAGATGTGAAAAATATGGAAATGACAGGCATTTTGCTTGCCTTGCAATTTGAAATAGATTCATTTGTGATTATGCATTAGTTATTTTTATGCTCCCTTTAAGTAATTTTTTAGTTTTATTTAGTTCTCATTGTGTCATTTGAGGCCACAGGACATTTTCTATGTGTCATTCACAGCATACTGAGTGCATAGCTAATGCTTTCTTCATACATGAACATTTTTGACTCATTATTAACAAACATGTACTGTGTAGGGTTAAAGATCTATTGCAGGCCTGCTGTTGAATTTCCTTTCTCTTGGCCCAGTTTCCTTATGGTCAGTGGCATGCAGCTATGAGATAGTTGGCCTGTGTTTGAACTGTAGTCTGTGACCCAGGAAAACAGCAAAACTCATTGGCCAACACAGGGAACAAACCCAGGCTTTGGCCTCATTAGCTCCATGAGTCAACCAACTGAGCTAATTAACCACAGATGCACAATTATCATGCTGATTCTACTTCTTGAAGAATTACAATATAGGTTGACAAATATTATCAAAATGCATTAGAATAAATTTGGATGAGCTCTATTAAGTATGTTTGTAAGTAAAAAAATTCTCATTGCTTTCTTTTCAGAAATCAGAATATCATTGTGGTAATTGAATAAAAAAAAAAAAAAATTAGTCCAGAACAAAATATATACTGATGTGATCCTCCTACTCATGTCCCATACTCCACTACACACAAATGTGTTTCAATATCCAGTTGCATTGTTAAGCTCTCCTGTGGACATCTGAGAGTAGATGGTTGTATCAGTAACATTTATGATCAGTTGCCTTTGATTTCATTACTGGGTTCTTGTATTGATGAAGCCATTCCTTAATGTATCTCTAAAGATCTTCATACTCTTCACCCACTGACCACCTTTTATGTCTGTATTTGCATGGTCTTTTCCTACTGTACTAAAATACTATAATAAAATGTGTACTCTCTTGAAAAAGAAATTGTAAGCCTAAATAAATACAGTGAAATAATTTTCCAATAAAAATGACTACTGCTGGAGTGTCCTCAGAATTCATATCTATGTAACCTGTGATCAGTAGAAACAAATAAACAAAACCAAAAAAATATTAAGGGTTTGCTCCATTATGCTGAGGTTACTTGGTTATTATAGGTAATTAATCAAAAGTAAAAGATGACTTGACCTCACCCAAATTATTTTTCCTATTTTTTCTCTGCTTATAAGACAATATTTATTCCTTTTTGAGTTTAAAAAATACATAAAAAAATTTAAAAGTATTTAAAAAATACTCTTTCTGGCATTCTCTGAATAAAACTTAAATCATAATATAAAATGTTTATTAATATAAAATATAAAAGTTATATAAATATAACTTGTGAAATTTAAGTATAGTGTCTCACGTGACCTTTTTATATATTTGTGATTTTCTTATGGAAAAAAATTCTTCACATGAAGAATTCTCAGGTAAACTTTATGCTCATATTTACAGTAACAATTTTAAATTTCTGATTTAAATTGGTAGTAAGTCAATTTGTATTAATTCAGCACAACTGGAATTTTTAAAAATTGACCTATCTCAAGGCTTTATGTAAAAAAGCAACTTTATTTGAATTTTTCCTTTTCTTATGGTATAATCTGGTACAATCAATTCTTGGTGTTTGTATTTTGATCTGACAGTTTAAATATGCTTTATACTTGCCTGCTCAAGAGCATTCATTTTCTGAAACAGTCACCCAAACTATCAAAACATGTATTTAATGTTGCTGTGCTCTTTATGCATCATTTGCTATTTTCAGTATTTATAGGACCTTCTTTACCCCCAGGGTCCCAGCACTAGTTCACTTCTTCCTTCTCTATGTCCTCATCTAAACTATTTACAACTTTCCTCCTCATCATCATAAACAAAGAAGTCTTTTTTTTTTTTTCTCTTTAGGCAGGCAATCCCCATATTGATGATTATGCTTTAATTATCATTATATCTGCAGGAAACTGATAGACAAATTGGCCCCAAACTAAGCACTCCAATGTAGTTTAAATCTATATCTCCCCTCAAGATTTGTTAGGTATTTTAGAACCAAAGGTGATTAGGCTACCTGTCAGGATCATACCAAAGATGTAACATATTTTTTTCTTTAGGCAAGTTCAATTCAGAAAGAGAAGCTTTATCCTCCCCTTTAAAAAATGAAAGTGCTATATTGCCCAGAGCAAATTCCTCGAGATTTTAAAATATGGGTCCCTAGTGTCTTTCTAAAATAGAAATTGCAACCACAAGGTTAAAAGAGCCCTACTTGTTTCATTAAATAATATTCACACAATATTTTACTTATGTCTCTAGAATACTTCCCTGATTGACAACAGAGATAATTTGATTACACAGAAACATAACCCATAAAATTATGCAAAAAACATTCTTTTCAGGTCGTTATAACTGGCAAAATAGCCTAATGAATACAGAGAAACTTGGTATAAGGTTGTCTAAATGTCCAAGGGGAAAAAGCATATTAAAAGCAATCTTTATTTGGATAGCTTATCTGAATCACTTAGTTGTCAGATTGTGGATATGAGGAAATGAGTTGTTAAAATGACAGGCAAATGGAATTGACCAGAATGTTACTGATGCAATTTGTGTGATGTTCATATATGAAAATCATCCTATGCTTACTTTCTTAGTCAGGTTAGAGGCTATATAGCAAAATGCAATGGTTGAATTTTTTTAATAATACAATTGTAAAAACAAGCAAATGACAGAACACTGCTTGCAATTACAAAATATGTCTCTACCTTTCAATAAAAAGAGGTGAAATTTTCCACTTTGTGGAAAGAATTATCATGCTTATTTTCCTGTATTCCATGTCATAAATGACCTCTAAATGGCATTACAATTGTTATGCACAGTATGAGTCAAAACTTTTAAAACAGGAAATGCACATTTTTTATCATTTATGTGATTTATTTCAGCATCAATTCTCATGTCCTCATGAAATTTGCTGTTCATTTAATTTGGAGCCTGTGCACTAACCATGTAGAGAATTAGTAGAATTTCAACAGAATTCATAAGAAATCCTGTTCATTTGACTCTTTGCCATCTTTCTGGCAACTAGTTTTCTTTCCTTACAACACATGGTAGATTGTTTCAGTTGCTCAGTAGATGGCATTAATAAGGGGATAGAACCCCGTATGTACCAGTTACCTTCTGTTTGATAAGAGCTTTCAGTTCCAGCCATCAAATGGGTCACTAATCCTTGTCAACAATCTCAAAAGTGCCAGCTATTGTTCATAATGGAGATGGACTGGGGATGTGTTGTCTGTCTCAGCAAATTCTACTGCCACTGATGGAAAACAATTCAAAGTGCATGCTCTTAGAGGATCTATAATACTATGTACTAATATCTTTATATAGGCAGAACAATGTGGGTTTTTAATAATGCCTTTAACTGAGAGATAAGGAATGCATTAGTGGTAATATATTTTTCGCACAGAACTAAACCAGCAACCGTGAGACCAAACGTGGGTTACTTATGAGATTAAAATATAGATATACAGTGTTATTGTAAATTAAATGCCTCAGGTATCCTCTCCTTTTATTCCTCTCTAATTGCTACCACCTGAAGCTAAGAGCTTATCACTCACTTCACACCTGCATTACTGGAAATGTTTCCTAGGAACTTTCATGGCTCTAGGGTGCTCCACACTTTGCACCCTCTGACTGTCACCATATATTGCATAGTACTCCCAGGCTAATCCATTTGAAATGCTGCTTTTATTATCTTATAACTCTGCTTAAAAATCGATTTTGAGTCCCTATTTCAGACCACACCGAATGCAAACTTCTCTATCTAGATGTCAAAGCCACACATAAACTATTTCTTTCATTCTCAAGTAAACATCTTTCCTGGTGACTCCAGAGTCACCTTGCCATTCTGTCTCATTAAAGGTTATATCCACTGGAAACTGCAATCCTTCACTCAGGAGAGTCTGCCCTCCACTTTGACCTGTGTCACTAAAGAAGTTCTTCATAGTCTTCAATATTATAAGCCTGATACAGCCACGAGCCACTAGCTCATGATTGCTATCATCATGAAACCCTATCTTTGTTCAGTGACTATATCCCTAATAACACTTGCCAGTTGATGTCTTTTTATTATTTAAGATTATTTCAGCCGGGCGCAGTGGCGCACGCCTGTAATCCCAGCACTTGGGAGGCTGAGGCAGGAGGATCAAGAGTTCAAAGCCAGCCTCAGCAATGGCGAGGCACTTAGCAACTCAGTGAGACCCTGTCTCTAAATAAAATACAAAAAAGGTCTGGGGATGTAGTTCAGTCCCTGGTACCAAAAAAAAAAAAAAAAAAAAAAAAAAAAAAAAAAGATTATTTCATGTGTTTTAGAGACATCCCCATAATTATGTCAAAACATAGTTGAGAAGTACTATGTTAATTACTTTAGTAACTTTTACTATGACAAATGATACTAAAATACAGCAGCAGCAGTAAAAAAAAATCTATTGATCAGTGGTAGTGCATTTCCATAAGCTATAAAAAGTTAGAGCATTATATTTCTACCTACTACTGAACCCACAAAGCATTTTTTCCTTTTTTTTTTCTAGCAATGGAAATCAGCCGGGCGCAGTGGCGCACGCCTGTAATCCCAGCACTTGGGAGGCTGAGGCAGGAGGATCAAGAGTTCAAAGCCAGCCTCAGCAATGGCGAGGCACTTAGCAACTCAGTGAGACCCTGTCTCTAAATAAAATACAAAAAAGGTCTGGGGATGTAGTTCAGTCCCTGGTACCAAAAAAAAAAAAAAAAAAAAAAAAAAAAAAGATTATTTCATGTGTTTTAGAGACATCCCCATAATTATGTCAAAACATAGTTGAGAAGTACTATGTTAATTACTTTAGTAACTTTTACTATGACAAATGATACTAAAATACAGCAGCAGCAGTAAAAAAAAATCTATTGATCAGTGGTAGTGCATTTCCATAAGCTATAAAAAGTTAGAGCATTATATTTCTACCTACTACTGAACCCACAAAGCATTTTTTCCTTTTTTTTTTCTAGCAATGGAAATCATTTTCGAATTATAACCCCCCAAAAAGTGTTTTTATTTTTTGCCTTGAAAGTTTATACTTGTTTATATACTATAGAAGGTATAATTGTTATAGATTTTGAATTTCTAGACATGTAGGTAGTATAACGTTTCAGAACCATCAGACAATATGTAAATAGCTTGATTTCTGTGAACCTCAAAGTGCATACCTATCCCTGTTAAAAAATGTGGAAGCCGGGCGCGGTGGTGCATGCCTGTAATCCCAGCACTTTGGGAGGCTGAGGCAGAGAGGATCGCGAGTTCAAAGCCAGCCTCAGCAATGGCGAGGCACTTAGCAACTCAGTGAGACCCTGTCTCTAATAAAATACAAAAAAGGGCTGGGGATGTGGCCCAGTGGTCTAGTGTCTCTGAGTTCAATCCCCGGTACCAAAAAAAAAAAAAAAAAAAAAGGTGGAAACTAAATCCCACACACCACACGCTATAAAAGTTTTGCTATTTACTCAAAAATTAGCATAACAATATTAATAAGCACAAGGGAATTTGGCAACAAGTGTACCTTTAATAATTCTTTATTAAAGTATTGTTTTTGGATTGCTGAAGAATTGTGTTCTGTTTCTGATTATTTTCATTCTTTTAAACCAAATAAGCTAGCAATTACAGTTATTCAAGCTCTGTGATCAGTAAAAATGCCACATATTTCAGTGGTGATCAATTCTTATTAAACTGCACTAATGGGTATTAGATTTAACTACTTTGAAAGTCTTTTGTCCTTTGATAAGACATTCAATGTATTATTTTGCCTGTATATTTCTTTAAATGTTATACACAATTCTAGAAAATAGTTACCATTGGATTTTTTGTAGACTTTTAAAGAAGTGATATTCTAAAGCCAGAAGTTACAGCACTGCTGTTTTGTAATTACTACTTTAAAAACATTGACATCAGCTGGGTGTGGTGGCGCACGCCTGTAATCCCGGCACTTTGGGAGGCTGAGGCAGGAAGATCGCGAGTTCAAAGTCAGCTTCAGCAATAGTGAGGCACTTAGCAACTCAGTGAGACCCTGTCTCTAAATAAAATACAAAAAAGGGTTGGGGATGTGACCCAGTGGTTGAGTGCCCCTGAGTTCAATCCCCGGTACTACAACAACAATAACAAAACAAACAAACAAACAAAAAGACATCACTTGTAAATTATCCCAACCAAACAAAACAGCAAGAAAGGGTCCAATGGTAGCTCTCCTTGATGGATTTTCAATTTTTCTAGATCATATTTTTTCTTGTGTCCACATGGCTCTACCCTGTCCTGTCTGTCATGCATAATAATCTGATCTGCCTATCCCAATACTTTTGGAATATACCAAAAGCAATTATTTCTTTCTATATATAGAAGCCTTTTTGTTTTGTGTATGGGGGGGTGTACATACACACACACACACACACACACACAAAAAAAAAAAAAAAAAACCTTTGAAGAGCCATGTATAATAAATATTGGTTAATAGTAACAACATTGATAATAATAATGTTTTGGAAATATTGATGTTGTTGATATTAATATTTTATTAATATATTGAGATGCCTAGATATTCTGAAAAATGCAGCTTAAGAGATTGTTCAAAACACATAAGAGTGCGTTTGGAAAACATGAGAGCTCATAGAAATGAAATGAAAAGGTCAAAGTCATGGAATGTGTTTTTCTAGTGCATATAAGGCAAGAGGAGAGCTTTGATGACCAACTTATATATTTATAAGTGGCATTGTAGCTTTGGATGATTGTTTTCAGATTATTTTCTGATGTTTTTCTCACTTCAAATTCAAATAAAGCATTTTCAAAACCAACAGCAACAAAAGGAATACTGATTCATCAAATCATAGTTATGTTACTACCTAGGAAAAGCTCATTACAACCAATAAATCAAGAAAACTCCACCTATCTAATATATGTGGTTTTTTTTTATCTCTTCAAATTACTCTCAGTATTAAATTTAAAATCTTTTTATTTTTCCTGCCCTTAACTTTTTATAAGAACTCTTATTTCTATCTTAATATTAAAGAGAGGAGAAGTTGTATGAGTATTTGCTTCATTTGCTTTGAGAAAAGTCTGAACATAATGATGCAGTGTCTAACAGACCCCTTTCTTAACCTCTGTCAGCTCAGCAGCCTTCAGTGAAAGCTAAGTTCAATAATAGGAAGGCATCCATTTCCCTGACCTGACTACACCCGTATCATTCCTTAAAAGACTAAACGTACTGGTGCCTGAAACTCAGACTGACTTGGTATAGGAATGAGTCAGGTTTTTTTCCCCCCAAAAAAATATTGTACATAATTATATTCCTGAATTCTACTTTGTGAACTCTTTTTTCATACTCTCCACACACGAAGAAGGGCAATGTTTAGTTTGTCTTTATGAACACAGTTACCATTTTCAAGTGTTAAAGCAGAGAGGATCGCAGCCTTAGCCAAAAGACACTGTCCTTTGAGATGAGTAAGTGCCGGCCTTGCTGCCAGTGTCTGCATGAATGCCCTGTTCATTCTGAAAAGTTTTTTATTTGCTCTTCTCTAGTTAACTGGCATCCTCTACCCTGCATAAGAAAGACATTTCTATGATTAAAGCACATATGCTTATGGCAAAAATACAGTACCAACCCAAGAGTGAAAAATTAAAATATTTTGGAAGATTATGTGTTATTTTGTTTTTGGCTATAGAAAAAAAAAAAAGTCTGTTTAACTAAAGTGTTGATGAAATACACTGTGTGGTCTGAAGTACTGTGGTTTGGTGCCACCTAGCCAGATGGGTTTCTATTGTACTTAAGTTCTCAGACTTTTCTATATTCCACCACTCCTTAATATTCTTTGGCCTAATAAAGCAAGAGTAATTTGTAGTGATATGACATAAAGCACTAGAAATATGTAATTTAAATCTGGAAACTGTCACTTCTCTGAGAAGTAGGAAAGGATTCTAATAATGAACATTTGTCAAAGGATATATATAGATATATAGATAAATAACACACCAAATTGCTAAGAAGAATCACAACAGAGTGAATCTATGCTGAGAACATTCTTTCAACTATCATCTAATATAGTTTCATAAAGTAAGGAAGCAAGTGGAGGAGGGGAAGATGGTCCTGAGAGACTTGCACAGCTTCTTCTATTTGTGCTTATTCCGAACAGACAAAAGTACTAGACTATTAGGAGGTGGAAACTAAGAGTCAAGTGGGAAGATGTAGGAGTGGATGAAGGGAAAAGAAGGCTACGCGGAAAAAGAAAAATTAAGAGAACAGAGATTAAAATAGTAATAAAAGTGGGAGACAAGATGATTAAAAAGAGAAATGCTATTCTGAAGAAAACAAAAAGGCTTGCTTATAACACAGCACCTAGTTTTTGCAACTTTCATTTTGTTTCAAAGGGGAGTTGCAGAGAAAAGTTGAGGTTGGAACTGCTGAAAAGCCAACTATGAGGCTGAGGATTTAATTTCAGACTCAGCTTTTCTCCATTTTCTAGCATGGAGGTTTTCTTTTTTTCTTTTTTTAAAAAAGAGTCTTTGATCTTTTGCCTTAACAAGTCTGGTCAATATGTAAAGAATCAAAATTGTGAGTGCTAATGCCTCTATTTTGTTAAATCAAATATTACAAATTGTACTATCTGTGTGGTCTGAAGATTATTGGAATTGAACCTTGTGACTGAGGTGTTTGAAAACTCTGGAAATAAAGTGCTTAATCAGGAGGCATAAGTCATTTCTGGCTAGAAAGACATTTTATTTATTTTAGGTGAATTAAACTGAATAGTATAAAAAATATCAATTCCCTCCAGCAGAGAGTTCTAGTCAATAATTTCATCTGGATAATTCAGCATATGGTTTGAGAATTTTTATCTGTACTAGTTTTCATACTAGATCCATCTAAACCAATAGTTATACTTTCTTTTAGTCCATATCACAACTTAGTAAACACTTTAAAAAATTCAAATTCTACATAAATTAGCAAGTTTATTTTAGAATTATTAAAAGAAAAAGATGAGAACAATTTAAAAATTCCTGCTTGGTTTCCCATAAACAGCTTTTATAATTTATCCACTACTGGTTATTAAAAGGAGGACTAGGACAATTTGCTGATTACTAGATATAAATCCTATGCTAAATAAGATGTAAATACATGTATCCACATATAAATGCTAATATATATAAAAACATATCTAAGAGTTAAGTGACTTAATATATGGAGGAAAAATATCCTTGATTTACTTTCTAGCTTAAAGTTATACTTCTTTATAAACAATGCCAATATAACTGGTTATCAAACCAATTGGCATCTCTATTCATCAGTTATTTACTTGTAAATTGAGTGCATATCTTGATTATTATGTTCTAAGTGTCTTCCTTGGGAAAAAAATATGTATGACTGGAGAGAAGGCAGACTATCAAGAACGAAACACAACCTGGCATGGTGGCGCATGCCTGTAATCCCAGCAGCTCGGAAGGCTGAAGCAGGAGGATTGAGAGTTCAAAGCTGGCCTCAGCAACTTAGCGAGACCCTGTCTCTAAATAAAATATGAAAAAGGGCTCTAAGGATGTGGCTCAGTGATTGAGTGCCCCCGAGTCAAATACGGTTTAATGATTAAACTACTATTTGGTGAGTTATGCAGAGTTAGTTTGCATAAGTTTTGAATTAAACTTAAACACACACTTATATTGATCATAACTGCCATATGTCAATTATTCTAGATAATCTCAATCTTTAATTGGTTCAAATATTTTATATATCTGTAAGCTGTTTTCAAAGACTCAGCAACCAAATTTTATAAACATTTTTTTAAAGTTCTGAATATGTAGACCTGGGGTTATTTTAAAACATGAAACTTTAAAGGAATCTTAATGCTTTGTAATTAAATCTTATGATAGTAGGGCATGCTTTTAAAGGTCTTTTGAAACGTTGTTATGGGGACTTTTCAGGTACAATTGTACTCCCAGAACACAAGAATAGAACACTAAATGTGATATAGATAGGGATTTCATGTGAACATTAGGGAGTATTTACCAAATATAAAACTGTCAGTAGGATTTCAATTTGTAGAAACACGAGAAAAAGTTATAGGGGAAAGGGACCGAAAACTATGTTAGCTTGACACAATTATTGGGTATATGATTAAGAATTGAGAAATTTAGTGAAAAGAAAGGAAATTGGGAGCACCTGTAAAGGGGAAATTGCTCTGGACCAGGAACTTGGAATTTATTTTGTGGATAACCAGGCATCACTGATATTCTCTGCACAAAGTGGCCACAGCTGCACTATGGGGGGGATAGCATCATGGTGTAGCAGGTTAGAAGTGTTACATGGAAAGACTGAAAGCAAAAAGACTATTGCAAAAGTGATGTCAAACATTTACAAAGATTTAGCAACCAATTAGTATAGATGAAAGAAATCTAGTTTAAAAAGAAAAATCACAAAAATTTTATAATTATCTAATTAGCACAAATATCAAGGGAGTTTTCAATATTGGAAAGAGAAAGGTGAATTTGGAATTTTTACCAATTTCTCATGGTAACATACCCAGAATAAAAAAATACAAAAAAAAACAGAACTCATAAATGTTTTATATATATATAGATATATATGTGTATATATCTATATATACATATACATATATGTATATATACACACACACCCACATATATAAATGATAATGATTCATTTTTCTATAAAGGGTGAGTTCTTACAAAGAGAATATTTACTTAATGCAAGTTACTGTTAAAAGTGTTCTTAAAATTGTTATTTTCCTTCAGGAATACACAAATTCCTAATTTTAAACCTGAGATAACAAGCCTTTATATTCTAACATGTTCTTGTCAACAAAACTATAAACTTAAAAAATTGCTCATGCAATTCTAAACTGGAAAGACACAGTTTGTAATTGAATTTAAGGAGTGGTTTGTTTTTTATACATTAAATTTAAAAATATTCTATAAAAAAGGGATATAGCCTCCAAAAAGTAGATTAGAGCAATATTAAAATAAGTAAAGACTTCTTTTAATTAAATATTGCTTCAAGAAACTCATAAAAATACCAGTCTAGGGGCTGGGGTTGTGGCTCAGCAGCAGAGCGCTCGCCTCGCACATGCACGGCCCGGGTTCGATCCTCAGCACCACGTAAAAAAACATAAATGCATTGCATTGTGTACAACTAAAAGTAAATAAATAAACATTTAAAAAAATACCAATCTAGGATGACATATTTCTTCATAATTATAAATATTCATGCAAACAATTACACTGTCCCACCTTCCACTAAAACAACATGTGGAGGTTTAAAATTTAGGAAGGGAGTTCATTTTAGGTTTTACTTTATTAAAATCTCAAGAGTTTTTTTAAAAATGTTATCTTTTGGCAGAATTCCAAATGCAGTTGACATTTCTTGACCACATAGACTAGAGCTATATGTGGCTTCTTCTGGTCAAGGAAATACCACACCAAAGAGAGAAGAGGGATGGGGAATCAGAGGTGAGTACAGGTAGGGTCTCACCCATCCAATATGCTCATGAATAATAACTGATGCTCAAATTATTTCAAATGACCATACATTTTATTTGTTTGTAAGACAAATAAAAAAATGCAGCATTTGAATGGGACCATAAAGGCTACAAAAGACAAAGGCTTTTATCTGCTTATTTATGACATGAACAACCTAAGAGTTTTACAATGACAAATATGATTTATGATGAAAATGAGATAGACGTTTTCTGAAGCATAAATTAGAAAATAGCTATTATCAAATTAAGTTATCAGGTTTTTTTTCCTCCAGTTTTGATAAGAGTTCACAGATTTGTTTAGATAATTTCATGACAAAGATGAAATATAGTAAAACCTGAGTAATAACAAATCCTTAAAAACCTCAAGGCTATGGAATTGACTCATATTTGTGACATTGAGCCTCATCGTCCCCTACTAACATTGATTCCACAGAGAACTTACTAATGCTTAAAAATCAAATATTTGCTTAACTAAAACATTGGCCTAAAATACATTTTATAATCTATAATAGCTGCCTAAAATCTATTAAATCTCAAAGGGGGAAAATGCCCATGTCAGACTATGTTTCTTTCTGTGGTCATTTAACCCAATTTAGTTTTATAGTGAAAAAAAAAAAAGAAATCACTCCTTTTCTCAATAATGTTAATTCATATGAAGATGACATTAAACACAAATGGAGTGGAGTAATATGTTATTAAGGTCAAATATTTGATTTCTTTTTACTCCCATTCATTTTTTATGTTATGGACATTCTTTCTGACGAGCTAAAGCAGGCAAATATTGCTGTGATTGAATGAGATCACTGAAAACTTCACACTTTGAAAAAGTTGTTCTTCAAGCAAGTTTAGCACTACAGAATCATATGGAAACAAAAAAATAAAAATCTGATAGGAGAAAATGGGATCCTGAGTACCTAGAAATCTTTGATTATGCCTTTGTGCTCATTTTGAACAGTACTGGTTGAACATTTTGAGTCAAAGTATAAAGTGCATTTTTTAAAGATAAGATTTACAAAAGTACAAAAATATTAAGGTTTTGGTGCTCTTTTATTTCAGAAAACTTTTTTCCTAAATGTTTCCTTGACGCCGGGCGCGGTAGCTCACGCCTGTAATCCCAGCACTTTGGGAGGCTGAGGCAGGAGGATCTTGAGTTCAAAGCCAGCCTCAGCAATGGCGAGGCACTTAGCAACTCAGTGAGACCCTGTCTCTAATAAAATACAAAAAAAGGGCTGGGGATGTGGCCCAGTGGTCAAGTGCCCCTGAGTTCAATCCCCGGTACCACACACACACACACACACAAAAAAAATGTTTCCTTGTTTTTCAAAGTACAGGGCATATATAGAAGAAATCATTTCAGGTTGATGTTCAAAGATATTAAGATTAGAAGTGAGATTTCATCACATCAGCCTTTTTTTTTATATATATAATTTTACGTAATCTTCTGGCTCAGTATGGTTTCAATTTCTGTTCACTCCCTGCCTTAAACATACTATTACACTACCCCATTTACATCAATGAATTAACTTCATTTTTATCTTGACTATATCCAATTGCTACTTCCACCTTAGGTTTCTCTAAAGGACCAGATTTGTCTGATCCATAGTCTGCTTAAATAACTACCTGAATATAGCCAAGACACATCAACTGCTCAATGTGTTCATAATTCAACTCATCGTGATATTCCCCCAAACCTGTTAATCACATCTACTCAGGCTTTCTTGCAAACCACTGGGAGCCATCCAAGATTTCTAGTTTATGCTAACTTCCCACATACAAGTGGTGAAGTCCTGTCAACTTGTTATCTCAAATATATCTTGCATGACCTTCTCAGCTGTATCTTCTCACTCTTCTCTTTTTGGATCACTCTCCTCTTCTTTGACCTTTCCTGCTTGATCAATTTACATAGCTTTCTCGGTTTCAAAAACTTGCAGAGATCATTCTAAAATGTAAATTTGGCCCACTCATGCCAATTCTTAAATTCACTCATTTGTTCTGCCCTGTCTTTAAAATTTGGTTCAAAGTTATTAGCATTGCATGCAAAGCTCTTGTGACATGGCAGGGGCTTATTTATCTTCCTTTCCCTCACTTGCCCTCTATATTTGAAACTCACGATAGTATTGTTCCTCAAATGTATTTTCCTTGCAATCATTATTTGTTTTTGATGCCTGGAAGCACCTTATCCATTTAGTCAATCTGCCTGACTCTTGAATCAAATCTCTTCCTGTACATCTCATTTATTGGAAGCCATACCTGAAGCTTTTGTCCCAAGTTAGGAATAAAAGACTCTCCTCTGTGTTATTATATCTGTACACATCCCTTTGAGGGTAGATTATTGATTTATGATTACTGAGGTTTCAAAGACAGTACAATATCTAATACAAAGTGTAAGATCAAAACCCATTGATCATATCTATATAGGAATAAACACACCAATAGATGAAAATCAGTCATGGGAGCTACTTAAAACACTTTAAGAACTTTGCCTGTTAAATGTTTCTGAATTTTAAAATGCTTGATTTAGGTTTATATATTTTGGAATTTATACATTTTAGATATTTAAAAGAAATGGACTACTAAAATTTGACATCCACTTTTACTGACTCTAGAGGGGAGGAGTAAATCACATAAATTTTGTCAACCTCTTTCATAAAAGATGATCCCAAAAGGTAAAGTGAAGTAGGCATAATTTCTTCATGCACTATCTTAACATTCTGAATTTTCTATAACTAAGTTGAAAAAAATTAGTAAGCAGGTATTTTGGGTTATTAGGATATGATGGCTGTGTTGTTAAGGTGTCCATTTGGTTGAAACCCTTACATTTGGGGTTGTAATGGAAAATCTCAGGGTGTGGTTAGAGTCTTCTCTTCCTATTGACATTAATCAAATTTGAGTTTCTCCGCAGGTACTTGAATTGCTTGAATTGGCTGCAGACATATACAACACCAACTAACATGTATGAAGAGTTTAAAAATATATTTGGTCCCTTTACACATCTTGTATCATCAAGAGATGCTCAAAGGTTATTAATGAAAGGATTGAATCACTGAGGTTTGTTATAAGAAACGAGGAAGAAGTAACTAACCTATCACCCAGACACGAGGGGAATACTGGCTAATGTTTTCCCTTTGCTCAGCAAACTACTCTCTAAATATAGAGGCTTATAAAATGTTAGTTCTGTGAATTGTAAAGTATGTTTTAAATGTTTTTTTCTTGAAGCACCAAAAAAGGAAGTGAATTTTTCTTTCTAATAATAGTAGAACAGAGCAATATGCCCAAAGCAAGGCAAAGCAGAAGAATAAGACAATTACAAGGGTAAATCAGGCACAAAGGTGGTTTCTGCCTCAATAATCCAGGTAATTGAAACCAAAGCAGGTTCAGGCATGTAATTGGCAGTTTTCCTATTTGCTTTGGTAGTAGAGACACATGATGTTTTCACAAGTCTGGAACCAGTTTTAAGCTACAGCATTCTTCTCTATTTGTGGTACATTTTGAAATATGAAATACATTACTGGCGTTTCAAATGGCATAGTCAAGCAATAAATTAATTTGACAGCAATAAGTTAATGAGAGAGTGAAGATTTTACATGTCTCTGTGCAGACCAAACTGGCACAGAGAACTTTTGCTGTATATGCATACATACATACAAAAGCACATACACACTTTTCTCCAGTTTTGACCTTCTCTCTTTCTCAAAAGGAATCTTGAATTTAATGCTGAAAACATGGTTCCCTTTTATGTTTCTGTCTACTTTCCAAACAACTTCTTGACCTCCCATGTACCTCAGTTTCATTTAGTGTATCATCCACTCGGGAACACAAGTCAAAAACTCAGGGCTTTCACTCTTTCCCTTCATACTCAGTTTACCTCTTCCCCTCACTCATTCAGTAATTCCTGAGAAGTTCCCCTGCCTGGATTTTTCAAATGACTCATCTGTCTTTCACTAATACCTCTCCCTATTCATCCTCCAGTCCTTTCTTATTCTATGTGAAGTCTTCATCTTTCTTGTCAAGATTGGTGAAATAGCATCCGAATTAGTATCACCATGTCTGTCCTGCCTCCCCAGAAGCCAATCACCTACAGTCAAACTACAATGAAAACCACAATGTCACACTCCCTTTACCTGTAGATAAAACCAAGAGTCTCCACATTGCTGAGGCAGATCTTCATTACCTGGCTTCTGCTTTTGTTTCTATTCTCAACTCACCTCCCCTATCACACAATTTCTACTCCACCACCAGGAACCGTAGATGTGTCCCTGCCCCTTCTCACCAGGCTGGCTTATGCTTCTACATCTCTGCTTACCTCCTTTCCCTTGATTTAGTTTTACATCTAATTTGTCAGTTAACTCCAATAAATTACACTGTTCTTTTATTCAATAAATATTTATTAAATTATGCCCACAATGTACAGCATCTGGATTGAACTCTGATATTTCAAGTTGTAACAGAAACCATCGTGGGCATCATTTCTGCCCCAAGAAGGCTTGGAGGTTGGTCTATCACCTTTCCTCTGTGAATACGCCAGCCAATAAATATCTCAATGCACCACATCATAATCATGATTGCTTTTATCTCACCCAAAACACTAAGATCATTCTAGAGCTAGTTCTCATGTTTTATTCTTGTATTTATCTCCTGAGCCCAGAGTATTATGATGGTTGTTTAAGAAATTTACTTTGAATTGAGCTCAATGTTGAAACTGAAGACTGCTGATGTAAATTAAATTTATAGTAATAATATATTTCCCTCCTTTCAGGTTTCTTTTCTTATTATTGTGCTAATTCCAGTCTTTCATCATTTTTCATTTTCTATCTATGTCTGTTCCCCCTTGACTTAAATCTTTGGAAAGCTGTGCACAGACTGTCACCTAGATCTGGTAATAATATCACTGGTCACTGTCTTGGTCATAGCAGCTCATTAGTGTTCTGCCACCAGTGGGAATTCTGGGTTTCTGTTGGTTCATGGAGAGAATGCATTCTAAAAAGGAAGGAAGAAAAAGGAAATGTTCTATAGAGGGGAGTGCTACTAGAACCAATGTTTGGGGATGAAATTAAGTCAAAAGTAGGAGAAATCAAGATTACTCTGTATTGAAATTATGACTTCGACTGTCACTTGAGGCTCCTGGGGAAGAAATGGAATATACATTGGTTTTAGACCCAAGAGGCTTCCTTGATACCCTCAGAAACATCAGAGAAGAAGGAAATCGGATAAGCACTTAGCATAGGATGCTTATTTTATAGTTAAGAAACTTAAAACAAGCTCGCCCAGTTCTATGAGCTGACCAGGGACATTCCTGAACACACCGCCACACTAACTGGTATACAACATGCGCACGTGAACACATATGCATACCCACATATACACAGAGCATTTATGAATAGACATGTAAGTATACATGCATAGAAAACCTTAAACACAAGTGCACTGATACATTTGACAATACAAACACAAGTCCACATAAAAGAGTACACATGTACACGTACACACAAGCTTACATTTTATTATGTGTAAATTTTTCATTTCTCTATAATCTAGACACATCCTGCTCATTCTTCAGGTCCTAAGCCAAGTCCCAACATGGTCTAACTCATATTTCTATCACTCTACTGTCATCACCCTAAAGCCATGGAGAATGATTACAAACTGTTATAAAGTATGACATTTTTAAAATTTTCAACTCATTTTTGATCAATAATTATGGAGAATACAGTCCAACTTAATAACCAAAGAAGTGTAATAAAATGATAGATGAAAAGTCATTTTTGAAGTATTTGATTGAGCAAAAATCACTTTATCAAAATGTTATAAAAATTTCCTAACTTCTTATTCCAGTTTCTCTCTGTTTGTTACCATGATCCAGAAGCCACATTTGAACTGCAAGCAGTCTATACACAAGGTTTTGAGGAACACTGCTCCAAAGAACTACCATTATTTTACACAATGGTCAGCAGACACATGCTCACTAAACGGATTAAAGAAAGACCTCACTGCTGATGGAAGACATAGACTCTCAATATTAGAGGTTTTTTTCCCCTATCTTAAATATGTGTAATATTTTAAAAAAATAGCTAAGCTATTTTTAGCATGAGCTAGGTGATTCAGAGTATGTTTTGCAGCAGACATTTTCAGTCACTAATTTATTCCTTAATTAGCATTTATTGACCACCATTCGATGCCAGACACTATCCTACATGCTGGGATCCAAATTTGCATAAGATATGGTCCCTGCATAAGATTCAAATTAAATCCATTTTATAAAATAATTGGTATGTAATCTTCAAAAATATCAAGGTCATGCAGACAAGGAAAGTCTGTGGAACTTTTCTACACTAATGAAGACTAATAAAATATGAATACCAAACAGGGAACTTCAATTGGAAATAAATTCTTACACTGTAAAGTACATTAATTGGAATTTATTTGGACAACTGATGAAACTTGAGCAGGATGTGAGCATCAGATAGTTGCAATGTGTCTATGTTATTTCCCATCAACTCAGCCTACCATAGCATAGCTTGGATGGCTTCAGCAAGAAGAACTTACTTCTCACAGTTTGGGAGGTCATAAAATCCATGATCAAGACACCAGCATATTATATTCCTTAGGGAGGATACTCCTTTTGGTTGCAGATTATGACATTCTTGGTGTGTTCTCACATTGTGGAGAAACACAGTTAGCTCTCTGGTGTCTCTTTTTCTAAGGACACCAATCCCATCACCAGGGCCTCAGTCTTGTGAGGCCCCTCCTCCAAATGCCATCATAATGGGTATTAGGGCTTTGATATATCAATTTCAGGGCAGAGGATACAATTCTGTCCATTTCACCTGATATTGTTTTTGTTGTTGTTATTTTGATCCTATGGAAAATATCCTTGTTTGTAGTTGAGGTAAAGTAGTTGATAAAGTTTTCTGTACGTGTATTAGTCAGCTTTTTTTTTTTATTACTGTGATCAAAAGACCCAAAAAGAACAGTTAGAGGAAGTTAAGAGAAAGAAAAAGTTTATATCTAAGGCAGAATGTTATGACAGAAGAATGTGGCAGAGGAAAGAAGCTCAGGACATGACAATCAGGAAGCAGAGAGAAGCCTTGCTCACCAGGGACAAAACATAAACCTCCAAGTAATGTCATAGCTTACCTCCTCTAGCCACACACTACCTGCCTACAGTTTCTGCCCACTTAATACATATACCTGGATGGCTCTTGTAACCCAATCATTTCACCTCTGAAAATTCTTGCATTGTCTACCACTCGAACTTTTGGGGGGATACCTCATATCTAAATCATAACAATGCTACACTTGCAAATTATTGTGAATGTCCTTTGGAAAGCCCACAAAATCTCTTGCTTGTATTAATCTTAAAAGGGAAATGGTGTATTAATCTTATGTTAATCTTTTAAGATTAATACAAGCAAAAGATTTTGTGGGCTTTCCAAAGGACATTTAAAGATATTATTTTTGGCCTCAAGATTCTACTAAGGAAGAGAAACATGTTTATAACATAAGTAAATACCATTGAATGCAGTGAAATAAGTGGTGGTATAACAAAGAATTGAAATAGAAGAGGCAAAGGTGTGTCTACCCAAAAGTAAAGCAGGAGAGATCTAAAAATGGAAGTCAATCTTAAACATGACAGAATATGAAAAATAACCCAGGGGCCAGTGGACCCCATTTATTCAATAGGGATCATGTGACAAAGTTTGCATTTCTGATTTTTATTTTCCCAGCCATTTAACTTCCTATTGATCAATTACCTTTATCCACCATTTCCCTTTTAAGATTAATACAAGCAAAAGATTTGCAGAAAACTTTAACAAAGGAAAAAGATGATAATAAATTACTATCATGAAACATGTAAAAATACATTTAACAACACCTTCATAGCTTACTTTATTTACTCTTCACTCCTCCTTTTTCTCTTTCTGTCTTTTGGAATTCAAAGATAAGGTTTATCTGGTAAGTCTCCTGATTTGTGGCTATTAGTAAGGTCCTTCATAAAATATTATATGAAGTTCCTAACAGCAGACTGCACACAAGAGTGAGAATGTTCTATTATTTCCCTATTTATCCTAGAGCTTTACGGTTTTTATTGATTGGACGGAAATTCTAGGCAAAGGTGGCAAATTGCCTGCATATGGCATGGCTCAACTCTATCTGGTTTTCTTTATTTCATTTTAAATTTTAAGACAGCATTCAAAACCATGCTATTTCACATAAACATTCCAATATTCACCTTGCTAAACATTCAGAAGTTGTGGCCACTGGTATATATATAGTTGATTAGAACATTTGACTAGAAAGAGAAGTAGCCTTTGTAGCCCATATATTGATCATAGGATCAATTCTCTTATTCCCACCATATGTGCGTTGGCTGCTATTTGTTCTGGTACACTTATTTTTGTTGGATGCATAGACCCTAGAGGGACTTTGTAACCCTAGCCAAATAGATGGCAATGAAGAGACCAGAGAATTGAAAACAAAGACATGGCAAAGGTATGCATTTCAAATGATAAGATTCAAACTCTAGGCTTGGAATGGTCAGCAATGAGCTAAAAAAATAATAACAATAAGGAAGGAAGGAAGAAAGGAAGGAAGGAAGGAAGGAAGGAAGGAAGGAAGGAAGGAAGGAAGGAAGGAAGGAAAGAAGGAAGGAATTCAGTTAATCAATCAGTCTTAGTAAAGACTGATCAAGGTCCTTCCCTCCTTCCCAATGACTTGCCCAGTTAAAAAATAGATGAAATCAGCATTGGAGATAGTGACTTGTACAAGTCAGATGAAAAGAAAACCCATTATGCACCAGGCATCACATTTAGCTTCAAAAAAGAGACTTTTTATTCCCCTTAATTCTTATATTTTTGTCTATATAGGAAACTAAAATTGGGATATCTATTCACCATGTTTTAAATTTACATTATCAATGAATGCAGACTAAGGTAGAATCAGAGATTCTTTCAAGAATGAATCAAACTAATAATAACTCTACTTTTGCTGGTTGAGAAAATGTCAAAGATTCAAAAAGCATGAGTACCAATTTGCATTACACAAATTACCAAAAATAACACTTCCTTTATTCTGACAGAATTCACATAAAGAATTGTTTCATTTATTTGTTACCACTCTTTTGTAAATAAATATTGATATTTTAATCCACAGAGCCAACCTTATTATAGTATCAACAATAATAACTATGTCTTACATGTATATAAATAAATGCATGAAAGGTGACACAGTGTTTTTATCTTTAGATCCATATGCAATAATGTAAATTCAAGTTCAACACATGCAAATAATACTTTTTACTAAATTTATAAACATTTTTCTGGAATACTTAGCTTCTAAATATAATATTCAAGTATGAATTTGAGCATGAATACCACAAAGAATCTTCAAAATAACTTCTATTTCTATTGTATATTGAAAACCATAGCTTGCATTATATGTGCCTAATCCATCTGGACAATTGTTTATAATTTACTTCAGGGATAATAGAAAGCCAGATAGTGGCACCTTGTAGATTTAACAGTTTTACTTGATTACTCCCTTTTCTCACATTTCAATTCAATTTAATTGAACAAATATTTGCTCTGCATATCTGCATATATTAGCTTCATAGATGAATAATACATAGTCATTACCCTCCAGGAGTTGACATCCTAGTGGGAAAAAAATAAATACAAAATGAATTTTTATATGTGACAAGACAAGATGAATGTGCTGATCTATTTTTTTTTTCCATGAAGTGCTATGGAGAGGTAAGATAAGTGGTTAAGAGCTGCAATGAAGTGCAGAGTTCTTAAATGTTATGGAAGGACCTGTCATTCGGGGTGAATCTTGAAGACATGGATAGACTAGCAGTTTTACATACCTGTAACACACCCACATGAACACTTAACAATGTTAGTTCTTCTTTTCCCTGACCACTGTTGTGCACATATGAATACTATTTTCTGTGCCTCATTATTGTTACACTTTTTGTTCATTCCTTAATTTCTTGATTCAGTATACACAGGGTAATTATACTTTTTGTATGTCTGCCAAAAGTGTAATTAAGGTAGGCCTCTTTTGTTCTATTTTAAAGTTCTACTTTCTAAAAAGAACAGTTTAGAGGGTCTATTAACTAAGTCATGATACACCCAAAAGACTGCCTAATACACAGCCATTAATAAAGAGGAAATGGATAATATGCTGACTTAGGAGGACACCTATAATTAAAATAGTAAAAATCACAGAATTGTTCATATAGCATGAAAACATTTTGTGCATGTATTGTTATTGATGTCTGTATATGCAAAAGGAACTGTATTTTAAATTTTGAATTATTTAAACAACAAACATATTTACACTGGAAGAGTATAAAATATCTATCATCTATTTCCTCACTCTAAAATTACAAATTCCAATAATTTATTTTTAGAAAACATAAAAGATCATAAACTATCTGCAGATATGCTGAAATTCTTGTACAACCAAATTGCAATGAAAAAAAAACAGTGAAAAAAATATGCTTACATCAAAGCAGAATTCTAATTTTATTAGAAATAGGGCCTAAAGAAATTGTTCTCACAAATAAGCAGCAAGGCTAAATATTTTCTGTCGATATACCCAGAACATCAGTAATAGTCACCTAAAGATGAAAGGCAACAAGTGTGACAAATTTGTGCAATCCACTTAACATTTTTCAAAGCAATCAGTAACTGGAAATAATTTTTCTTCTCTGAAAGCACAGCAGACAACTTATAAAGATTAAATAGAATCTTGAAACCTTCAACAGTTCATCACAAAAGCATCTATAGAGTAGAACAAAAATAAAACAGCTACAAAAATTAAAAAAAAAAAAAAAAAACTTCTATAACTTCTGCAATTGAAATACATCTCAATTGGCCACACAAAACTGCTTGAGTTGTTCTTGTCCATTCATGATATGGGCCCAGTCCTCTGTCATTCAACCCAATTGCCAAAATTAGCATATTCTTTCCATATCAGGTTCAAGGAGTCATTTTCTAGTCCTTTTTTTTTTTTTTTTTAACTTGATCCTCATTTCAGTTCAATGAGTAGACGAGAATGATGTTATTATATGTACTTTACAGATGAGCAAACAGTATCCTAGAAGCACCATGATTGCCAGCCATGAATGTCCTGAGCACAGAGAAAACTATTTTCTACAAACACAGCAATCCTACGAGTTCATCCACCAAGGTGTAACTAAATGCCACCTGTGTTGTCATTTTTACAGGGACTTTCTAACTCCTGCCCCACTGTTAGTTTTTGTGATGCTGTTGGTTTGTTTTAGTCATATGTCTCTAATCTGTACTGTTCTCCTCTTTCAGGCATGGAGCAGTCTGTCCTGAATTAGAAAAGAGGTGCTAGAATGTGGGAGTGGTGGTTGACCTACATCTGAACAATTTGCATATGATTCACCACAATTAAACAATTTGGTTTGAAATAGCTACAATTAAGTTATTATCAGAGAAGTATTTACTAGACTATAAAATCTAAATTTATCTTCACATACGCCCTTACCAAGAGAAGGGCCACATTTTCTGCACTTTTAAGTAAGGCAAATACTGAAGCAAATTCCTCCAAATTAGCGTTTATGCTGTTGAATTATTGACAGTTAATTATATGTATGGTTATTTGAGTTATTTCCTTAAAAAATATGGGTTTAGAATAGCAAGAAAAAGATGAAACTGTGGTAAACAAGAGATTCTCAGTTTCTAAGTAACTAACTATATATATACATGTGTATATCTATATATCTATCTATATATATATAGACAGATCCCTTTTCTGATATATAAATATATATAGAAATTATATATAATATGCCAAACTATCATAAAATTATGAAGAAGGTAATATAAAGATGTAAAAACGTGAAAAGAAAAATTGTATCTATATTAAAACATAAACTTACAGTATGCAAGACAAATTCAAACTGACCAATATTATGTTGGATGATTTCAAGTTGAAGTAAGTTGATATAATACACTCAGAATAAGCAGCATCAACTCTATCTGCATCTAACAAGGGGATGGTAAATTTTGAAACAGTTAAAACAAATTAGACATACTTTATAATCAGAAAAAGTTTCTTTTTCCTACCTTTATAGGTGTGTGAAACGTTTTCTGATTAGTCGTTAAGGATACCCTGCAAAAGAAATAGACAATAGATGACACAGAGAATAATAAACCACAAGGACTGCTTTAATGTTACCATCAATGTGAGTGTAGGTGGTGGACATGCTAGGTGTCCATAACTGTGAGAAGGCTCCTCTGTTCCCTGCCCACACATATATGAGGCTGACAGCACTCATAGTGACAAAGGGCACACAGACTTTAGAATAAAGCATTATGTGGATTGATCATTTTTGTGCTCTGTATAACATGAATATAGTGATTAGGCTTCTGTTGTTCACAACTATTAGCCAATTTAGTAATTTTACTATTGACAGTTGGTAAAGGAGAAAAGCAAAAAGGAAAATCACATCATATAGCTAAAAAGATTTTTTTAAAAAAATCCTAATGAGCAACCAAATTAAAAAAAACAAATAATTCCAGATTAAATAACATCTTTTTTATATCATTAAAAATATAGGTATGAAAATTGTAATTCATTTCATGGATATGATAAAGTGACCCAAATCTTACATTTTAGGGATTGCATAGAGATATGATCTGGCACAGGGACTTGCTCTCAGGGAAATTTTTTGCTCTTCATTTAGACAAAACTAGTCTTGGAACTAGAAGATAATTTAAAAGTCAACTGGTCCAACTGCCTTGCCGTACAGATAAGCAAAGTGAAGTCACTTAGCAAGCTCCAGGCAGAGCTTAGGGTAAAATTCCCATCTCCGGGCTTCATGCTCATTCCACAGCATTAAGTTGTTCAATTCTTCACAAAACCAAGACTGAAAAGAAGTGGAGGGAGTGGAATCATGAGTCTGGTTCTGGTGAGTTCCACCCACTGAATGAAACTTCATCTTTTTGTCCAAATGAGTGTTCCATGCTATCAACATGTATTCTATCTACCTCATTCAAAACTCCTTTCCTTGGTGAAGAGAGACAACAAAGAATCAGATGATAGGATTCTGGTCATAAGCTGCTTACAAATCAATGAGAGAGAGCAGGGGGGACAGTCAAGGGAAAAGCAAATGCTCTGCAAAGCTGGCAATAACACAAGTAGCTGGATCTGAAAGAAAACATGCAGTAGTCCTTCACATAAAATTTGTTTTCTGGGCCAATTTTAAACAAAGAAAATCTACCATTTGTTCTGTAACATGTGCTTCTCCATTCTAAATTGGTCTGTACTATTACAAGCAATAATGTTTCTCCCCGACTAGACTTTGTACATTTTTAAAAATATATCACTGTGATTCTTAACTAACAACATATAATTTTGGTGACAATTAATAAATTATTTCTTATAAATGCTTTCAAATGACACACAATAACCCTTGTCTCAGTCTGTTTTGCTATATTCAGATAGTAACCTTTATGTTTTCAGACAGTGCAATAACAGAATGAACATCACCTAAGCCTAGATTTCACTGCTACACTATAAAGACCGAGAATTCTAAAATAGGAGTGGAGCACAATAGCTGTGGGAATATCTTCCTGTGCTATAATCTTAGAAAAGGCTTGTGTGTGCCACTTTGGAAGATCACAGTGTCAGTCAGATGCATCTTCCCTTGCTGGACAATCTCAATGATTAATTCATGTTTCCTTTGCACAATCTCAAAGGATGAATGTAGTAGGTTTAAAAATATATCAGATATAAAAAGGATAGTGCATTAAAATGTTTTTTAATTGTAAGATGTAAATACCTTGAAAGTTAGAGGTGTACCCAGCTAGAGGACCTAGCATTTGTAAGGACATAAAACACAGTATAACAATAAGATGTAGTTACTGGATTTTATTACTCAAAATTTTCAATTCTGCTTAAACCACTAAGAAATAATATTGAGACAAATATTTTTTATGCCAAGGTTTAAGCAAAAAGTTGCAGAATGAATTACAAAGAAATATATTCTATGAAATAACAGCAATAGATAAAAAATAAAATGTGTTTACTTTTTTCTATAAGAAGGCTTATGATTGGAGTCCAGCAGTCTTTATTTTACAGGTGTATAAATTTATACAAACCCTATTGTAGGTGGACACAGTTATGTTTTATGCTAGCAAATACAGCTAAACACTGAAATACATGCATCTAATACCATGTGTATTTTATGTTTTCAAAGATTTTTGACTAGAGAGGAAGATTTCAGCTTTTTGCTATCTCCAAAATAAAAATTATGGTAAATAAACATATTTGCAAGTTTCAAAGTGACATACATTGTGCAGATTACTATCAATTGAAGGCAAAAATATCATAATGTAGAATGAAAATTTTGCATAGAGTTGTTGAAGGACAAAGAAATAAATCAAGTAACTAGTGTTTAATATAAATTAATTAGAAACTCTCATTTACTACTCTCCTCCTTCCACTGAAGAGAGCATTAACATGTTGCCAAAACCACATCAAAAATCTCCTATTTTAGAAAAATGTAGTTTGACCAAGAGGATTTAAAATGCTGTGTGAATGTATTCAAGTTTTCCTTCCTAAAGGTTTCAGTTCTTTCATCAGAATAAGAGGTCACAACAAGCTTGCATTCTACAAAGAGGAAGTTGCTCAGAGCATTTAAAGAACAGGAGTAAAATTAAATCTTAACATTTCTTCCAAGAGTACATAGAAACAAGCAAAATTCAAAATGTCTGTACACATCTGATAAGATAAGCATGCTCTTTATAATGAACATATAAGAATTGTGCTTCATGTGCTTATTGAATCAAATTTATTTTATCAAAGCTTAAAACATAGTACCATGCACAGGTCAATTGAGTAAAGAACTTGCAGACTGCAAAGATAAGCCCTTTAATTTTCTAAAGACATAAATGAATGAAGATGAATTTTATAACATTTTGAGTTGAGCATAATTTTAGAGCCACACCATGTTTCATTTTGATTTTCCACAAGGCTGAGTTTTGTCATTTTAGGAATAATGATCATGAAAACTCTCCCAATGTTTTAGTTATGAGATGCACCTTCAAGCTCTTCTTTCAGATTCAAATCAAGTATTATCTTATAATAGTATAATTTTACTTCAAAACATATTTTTCTATTTAATGTATAGAAAAATTAATACCTGTTAAAAATTCAAAATAATAAATTTTCTCACATTGATGATTTAAAAAGCACAAATTGTTTATGAGAAATAAATGTACTTTTCCTACTATCCTTTGTAGACACTCAATTTTCTCTTATATAATCTACAGTTTTAATAACCTAACTCTACACTTCAAATCTAAGTCCAAGTTAGGGTTAGGGTGCTTGTTAAGTCTCTTAGCTTTGGTCTCTTTAATATTTTTATCAGGAAATTATGGTTTAATTAATAGCCTACAGATTCTTCTCACCAAAGTACATGAGACCTAAAGCTATTTTAGTGTTACTGTAAAACCATCTTCATTTTCTAATAATCAGAATATGGTCTAAATCATTCAAGGCCACTCTAACCTTTCAAAAGCCACAGCTTCCTTTTGTGGTGTTAGCAGGGTTGTGAATAGAAGGGTTCTAACAGTAACTTCATGCCCCAGGAATTGATAAGGCCATTTTCCCACAAAGGCTCCATTGGACATTGTGTTATGACTTGTTTTCTGCCAAAAGACCTGCTGTACAGATTGATCTCAAGTGATAAGTTTTTTCCAAGTGACAGTTGGAACATGCCCATTAAGATGGTTCTAGAACTGTTCTCAAGCAACTTGTAGAGGCCCAGCTGAGGTCTTGTCAGCTGACTGAGAATAGCACTGACAGCATTCCAAAGACAGATTGTCAGATTGTCACGTCCAATACCTTCCCAGAATAAAAAAAAATCTCCCTGCAAGCTAAGTGTGGTGTATTTTCAAATCACAAAGATTCAGGAAAGGTAATTTTTAGCTATATTTATTTTACACATTACAAAGTAAATTTGACATTATTTGCTAAAAACACAAATACTCATACCCTTTTGAAATGTATTTTCTCTTGGGTACAATTAATGAAATGTGTAGTACTTTATTATCAAAATTTTCCCAGGTTTTGTTTTGGCAAATACAAAACAGTTAATTTTCATTGAAAACATCAAAAACATTACAGCCAAAACAAAAAATTCTTGCTCCAGAGTGTTTATACTTCCCAAAATAGTTAACAAACTTAATTAAATAAATATGTAACATTGATGGTAAGAGCTATGAAGAGATAGAACGTAGGGGAATGAAGCAAAGGGTAGGTTACCTTTCTAAATGAACTGGGAAAATTAGGAAGACTAAAGATTAAAAAAGTGACTATACTGCTTCCTGAAGGCTATCAACTATCAATTAACTCTGTTATTTGGGAAATTTGAGCTCAAGATTCCCCTTTATGTCAGTAACCATGTGAACTTTCTATAACGTGAGATAACATACATCATTCAATTTTTTTTGTAGCACTTGTATTTGATTGTAAAATATCTGAAAAAAAATTATGAGCAAAGATCTGATTTTAAGTACACAGTGATTAAAAAAAAGGATCCAGAATGAACTTAATGAATTTCATCTAGCTTTGGACACTATCCTGGGTCATTTACATATGTTAGTTAAAACTAGTAACTGTTCTTTCAATTTAGGAGGTTAAAAAAAAAAAAAAAAAAAAAAAAAAAAAAAAAAAAAAAAAAAAAACCACCACAGATACCTAAGAGGATTTGGTGGCTTCTTAAGCTCACAAAGACTGTAAGGGGAAAAGGCAGTGTTTGGGACAGGCTCTGGTCACTGTGGAGCCACATTCCTACTGCTTCCCTATCACTGATGCTCTGAAGAAAAAACAAGGTTCCTTTTGTCATGATGTAAAGTCACTCAATCTTTTTTTTTTTTTTTAATTTTTTTTATTTTTATAATTTTTAATATGTACAATTCATGGTGCATATATTTAGTATCTTTTTACATACAACTGTTTGTATACAAAGTGTATTCGTACAATTCAGGTCTTCAATCATGCATTAAGGAAAATGATATCCGTCTCATTCAACCACCTTTTTTTTTTTTTTTCCACCCCTCCCTCCCCGCTTGCTCCCTCCCTTACCCTCCCTTCCCTTGACCATTCTAGTGTTCCTCTAATCCTCCTATGTACCCCCATCCAACAATATTTTGAAAAAGCCTCCTTATATAAGAGAGAACATTTGGTACTTGGATTTTTGAGACTGACTAACTTCACTTAGCATTATGTCTTCCAACTTCATCCATTTACCTGCAAATGCCATTAATTTGTTTTCTTTTATTGCTGAGTAAAATTCCATTGTGCGTATATACCACATCAGATAGAGCACTAATCTCTAGAATATATAAAGAACTCAAAAAACTTTACACTAAAAAAACAAATAACCCAATCAATAAATGGGCTAAGGAATTGAGGAGACACCTCTCAGAAGAAGATACACGATTAATCAACAAATACATGAAAAAATGTTCAACATTGCTGGCAATTAGAGAAATGCAAATCAAAACTACTCTAAGATTTCACTTCACTCCAGTCAGAATGGCAGCCATCAAGAACACAAGAAACAATAAATGTTGGAGAGGATGTGGAGAAAAAGGCACACTCATACATTGCTGGTGGGACTGCAAAATGGTGCAACCGTTATGGAAAGCAGTATGGAGATTTCTTGGAAAACTGGGAATGGAACCATCCTATGACCCAGCCATCCCACTCTTGGGTTTATTCCCAAAGGACTTAAAAACAGCATATTACAGTGACACAGCTATCTCAATGTTTGTAGCTGCGCAATTCACAATAGCTAGGTTGTGGAACCAACCTAGATGTCCCTCAGTAAATGAGTGGATTAAGTCACTCAATCTTTAGCAACTAACATAATAATTTCAACAATTTAAGATTCTGCAATGTTCTAAAATGTTTCAAGATATTATTCCCTAATTACTTATTGACGCAGGTATTACTCAGAAAAATGAAGGCAGAAAGGTTAAATAATCACTTATGAAACTTCATCTAATTGTTAGTGAAAAAGATGGTGCCAAGTCTTAAGTTTGCTGCCTTTTAATCCATTTCTTTTTCTATTGTATCGTACTGTCTTAAAATTTGATTTAAAAGAGTGAGGAAGGGGTTTCCCAAATCAAAAATTCAATCCTATTTTTCCCCCCATTGGGGTTGATTCTATGTAGTAACAAATAAAAGAATTGAAAATCAAGTGCCCTCATTTTCTAAAATTAGCACCTTATCACTACTAATTTGGGGATATAGCTGGTTATCTTTGATACAATTCTACCAATGTTTTGGTATTTGCCTAAAAATATATATATGATGCAGCTACTTGTTTATATTACCCATGATTATCTAAAAACAGATGTCAATATTAGTTTATGAACATATAAGTAAAAAATATAAATAGTGAAATTTATGACTGGAAAAGAAAGTTAGTAGTATAAAATGGAAGATAAACTCTAGTAAATATTAACCTATAAAGTAACTCCTAGATTTTTATATTATCCCTTGATACTGTAATATTTCATTTAGTTTTTTTAAACAGTTTTATTTTTATTTAGCACTCCAGATTTGTTTTAACAACACTTAACTATTTGACCATAAAAGCTACAAGGGCATAAAAGGGATTTATAAATCATCTGCCTGCAGTTATCAAACTGGCACTTAAAAAAGGAATTAGATATTTACGGGCCTTTTCTTCCCTTCTTCAGAATTCATCTATGTTATAGTCTGTATAAATGATCTTTTCTCATAATATGATAAACTGAGTTTTAGATCCTCCAAAGATCAAGATATAAAAGCCCATGATATTTTTGGGTAACTGGTCTTATTTCAGAATAAAGATAAGGTATTATACATAGTTCCCATTTGTGTTACTTATATACAATTTAAGTTGCCACCAAATTTATGCCTAGGTACAATGAATTAATTGAGACACTGGAATAACTTGGTTGCCCCATTTCCTATGTAACTGAAAAAAAAAAATGAATCAATAACCAAGTTTGATTAATACCCACTGCAAACAATGGGCTCCATTTGTCTCTGAGAAGTGTAACAGTTAAGTTTTGTGGCAAATGACAAAACACCAAGAAAATGATGTCCAATCAATAGGAAATATCAAAGTCAGAGGCAATTGCTCAAAAGAAGATCTTAAATCAATTTTTTTTAATTGGATGGTACTCAGGCTGGGGGTGCCATTCAGCAGTTGTATGTTTGCCTAGAATGTGTGATGCCCTGTGTTCGATCCCCAGCACTGCAAAAAATTGAAACTAAAAATGAATTGGATAGCATCCAGTATGCTCATAAATTCTCATCAACAGTTAATCTATGACTTCATCGGGTTCTCTGTGGTAACAAATAATTGAGAGCAAATTTCTTGGATAAGTGGCATGTACCACCTCCAAAATATAAGGTTTAATAATCATTCACACTTAAATTCTAAATCTTCTTTTCAGAAAATGGTTTACTAAGACTCCAATGCTCAAATGACACTTGGAAGGGGTGTTTTGTTCTTTTATGTTTTAGCAATTAAAAGGTCCCAGATGATTCTGTCCTTGGTCCAGGAGTTCTTTACCCTGAAATATTTGGAGCCACAAATTGGAAAAAGATCACACAAATATTGTGAAGAAATCTCGAAATATCTAGCTAGTAAATTCATCTATAAATGACAGCAAAAATTTCACTTGCCTTCGCATTTCAAGTTCACTAAGTGGAAAGACCAATCCAGTTTTGTCACAAATCTCTGTATGCATACTTAGTAGAAAATCTGGCAAATAGTAGATGCTACTTTAAAATTTCTTGAATGAAAATGCAAATCCAATGACCTTGCTCTCTTACCCTATATAAAATCCTTCACCATCTCCCCACTGCTCTTAGAATAAAGAACAAGCTTCTAACCAGTCCACAAAAACTTGCTGGCTAAACATCTACCCACATCACCAGGCTTATCTCACATGAAAGGCCTACCTGTCACTGTTAAACTGGATTCTTCAAGGACCCTATAGATACCAACCTCTCTCCCACTGACTGCAAATCTATGCCTTATAAAATTATTTTTTAGATATTCCAAGATTCAAAAGTACATAAGAAATAATAAAACAGGTTCCAAGTATCCAACATAGATTTAATTGGTATTTCCAATTTCCCAGGCTTGCTTCAGTTATCTTTTTCTATACTTAAAAAAAAAAAAAAAATAGAACTTAGCTCACTTATGTCATTTCATTCAAGTGTCTTCTCAAAGGTCAAGTATCTTCCCTTGCCACTCAATCTTAAATAGCATCACTCTCTAACCTTTCCATTTTCTTATTCTATGTATTATTTTTCTTAGAATTTATTACTGCCTAACATGTTATATATTTGTTTGCTAAAATGTTATTTGTTATAACGTAAAATAATGAATTTTATTTGTTAAAATATGTCTGCTTTTCAGAGTATAAGCTGCATGCTGAATAACCGTTTTAGCCTAAGTTCTACCCACTGCATTCCATTTCCCTGCCACCCAATTCCAAACACCAGCAATAGTCTGAAGTTGGCATGGATATTTTCACAAACATAACCATGCAACACAAGCATGATGTAAAATTTAGAAATATATTCTTACACATATACATTTCAAGATTGTATATGCATACAGTTGGGTCAATTCTATTTAATTAGTATGCCTGCACACTGCTCAAGGAACACAAGTGGATGAATTAGTTGAGCTGCAACATAATTTAGAAGTGATTCCTATCTATATTCCCTCACATGACAATGCAGACTTACTAAGGCCAGGAATCAGTCATATCCTTGGCCAGATTTTTCTTCTTCATTTTCCTAAAAATGAAACTGGTTTGCCTGCCTAACATGAGACAAAGATAACAGGGTACTATTTTTATTTGCTACATGGTTATTTTCTCCCCATATTTTTTTTATACTTTGGAGAGCCTTCCATTCATCTCTATGAGTTGGCCTGTACACATATTGTTTTATATTTTAAGACAAAAAATTTAATTTAACATGTTCCAAGTCTAGTAATTACATTCAGGCACTAAAGAGAAAATGACTTGATGCTATTTATTGATGTTTCACTGAATGAAGTAGAAATATTTCAAATTGCTCTCTTATGATTCTCAAAGACATTTCATGAAAAAACGAGTTCCTGTATATGGAAGTTCCTGCACAAAAGCTCATCTTGTTGGATGAAATTATAGAGCATTTGTATTTTCAAACTGAATTCTTTTTCTTCTGACTTCATATTCCTTCTTAACAATGTGTATAAGCACCCCCCCCCCCCCCCCCCCACACACACAATAAAAGCTCAACTGTTGATCAAGAATTGAGACTCAGACAATTTGGAAATCCCTATATTTGCCAAGAATCATTTCTGTTTTGCTTTACAAAATCCAGATAAGGAGTCTTGTTAAGAAAGTGAGTTCCCCAGCCAATATGTTGGAGTGTTGGCCCCACATTTTCTTCTAGTATGTGCAGGATTTCTGGTCTATTAGCTTGGTCTTTGATCCACTTTGAGTTGAGTTTTGTGCAGTGTGAGAGATGAGGGTTAAATTGCATTCCACTACACATGGATTTCCAATTTTCTGAGTACCATTTGAAGAGGTCATCTTTTCTCCAACATATGTTTTTGGCACTTTTGTCTATTGAGTTTTGTGCAGTGTGAGAGATGAGGGTTAAATTGCATTCTACTACACACGGATTTCCAATTTTCTGAGTACCATTTGAAGAGGTCATCTTTTCTCCTACATATGTTTTTGGCGCTTTTGTCTAGTATGGGATAATGGTATTTATGTGGGTTTGTCTCTGTGTCCTCTACTCTGTTCCGTTGGTGTTCATACCTGTTTTGGTGCAAATATCATGCTGCTTTTGTTTCTACAGTTCTGTAGTATAATTTAGGTCTGGTATTTTGATGCCTCCTGCTTTGCTCTTCTCACTAATGATTGTTTTGGCTATTCTGGGCCTCTTATTTTTCTAAATGAATTTCATAACTTTTTTTTCTATTTTTATGAAGATCATCATTGGAATTTTGATGGAAATTGTATTGAATTGGTAGTATGACCATTTTGATGATATTAATTCTGCTTATCCAAGAACATGGGAGGTCTTTCCATCTTCTAAGGTCTTCCTCAATTTCTTTCTTTAGTGTTCTATAGTTTTCATTGTAGAGGTCCTTCACCTCTTTTGTTGGATTGATTTCCAAGTATATATATTTTTAGGCTATTGTGAATGGAATGGTTTTCATAATTTTACTTTCACCCCTCAGTATATATACAAAGAATCTAAAATCAGCATACTACAGTGACCCAGCCACATCAATGTTATTAGCAGCACAATTCACAAAAGTTAAGTTATGGATCCAACCGAGGTGAGCTTCAACAGATGAATGGATAAGAAAATGTGGTGTATATACACATTGGAGTATTAATCAGCCATTAAGAAGAATGACTATGACATTTGCCAAGAAATGGATGGAGGGCTGGGGTTGTGGCTCAGCGGTAGAGCACTCGCCTAGCACGTGCGCGACCCGGGTTCGAACCTCCGCACCATGTAAAAAAAGAAATGCATTGTGTACAACTAAAAGCAAATAAATAAATATTAAAAAAAAAGAAATGGATGGATCTGGTGGCTATAATGCTAAATGAAATACCAATCCAGAAAACAAAGGCCAAATGTTTTTTCTGATATGTGGAAGCTAACCCACAATATGGTGTGTATGTGTGCAGGGGAGGGCATAGAATAGAAGTTTGGTAGATTAGACAAGGGGAATGAAGGGAAGGGGGAATAGGAAAAGGAAAGACAGTGGAAAGAATGTGACATAATTTTCCTCTGAACATGTATGAATAAACTACAATGAATCTCACCACTGTGTACATTCACAAGAATTAGGGGTCCTAAATAGAATAAGATATATTCCATGCTTGTATAATATGGAATGTCAAAATGAATTCCAAGGTCATATATAACTAAAACAAACAAACAAACAAACAAACACACAATATCCAGATAAGGAAAAGTTCAGGAAAACTTAGAAAACAAATCAACACAGAGAACTCTGAAAATACATTGATGTATAAGAGTGGATATAGAGCATCTCTCTAAAACATGCAGAGGTATTATACATACTTTCACACCTGAAAAATTATACTCTCATTTTGTGACCAAGAAGACCAGAAAAACAGCATGAATTATCCTATAAAAGTTTCTTGAAACAGTTTTATAAGATATTACTCAACCAAATAAAAGCAAAGCATGTTTCTTAATGAATAGATAATATTGATGTTGCAAACAGTCAAGTCACTATGTATTTGTTTTTGTATTTAAACATAGGCAAGAGCAAAAAAACCACATAGATTTGAAGTGTGGTGTATGAAAATTATTCATGGCAAAAGAAAACAGAACTTAAGATACTTAAAAGCAATTTAAAAATTGTTTCATTCAATAGTAGGTAACAGTCATGATTTTTTAAATGCATAATTTTCTTTGGATAACATATTTAGTATGTCTGTGGTTTACACAGCATCTAGAAGTCAAATTCCCATGGCAACTAGCTATACAAATTAATTACATCAACAGCAGGTGGACTGTAATAGGTTGAAGAGTGAACATCAGTAGTTTTTGAATTTTGCTTTAAGAAAAGACATACACCTCTCTTCCCTGTACCTATATTTTCTCTAATACTTTTTAAGTTAACTGTTCTTAAACAGTGTTTTGTTACATGCCAGTTACTATCCAAGTTGTCTCCATATTGCAAAGGATAATGAAAGTATGTTTCAAGATACCTAGTAAAGGGGCTGGGATTGTGGCTCAGCCGTAGAGTGCTCGCCTAGCACGTGGGCGACCCGGGTTCGATCCTCAGCACCACGTACAAATAAAACTCATCGAATAAAACACATTGTGTACAACTAAAGCAAAATTAAAAAAAAAAATGATACCTAGTAAGTGGGTTAGACATGTACACAACTGGAAAAATGATAAGTGAGTATACATTAAGAACAATGCTATATATTGACAGATATGAACAGGTTATTACAGGGGCATGAATTAGAGTCTTTCTATCTTTATGTCCTATTAGAATCAAGAAGAAGGTGATAACTTGGCTGATTTCATGAAAAGGATAAGAATTAATTGGAATTAGAAACAGCAAGAAGTTGAAGTGTGATGAGAAAGCACCCAAAGGAAACAGTTTAAGGAAAGACAGAGAAGAAATAGCACAACATGAAAAAGAAACTATTGTCATTGAAATATTACATAGAATATGAGGCAGGGGTGGCTAAAAAGAAATGAGAAAAATATGAAAAAGATCAGATCACAGACCACCACGTGTTGTACTAAAGGTTTTGCTTTAATCAGTATGGCAAATGTTTTTTTCTTATTTGCCAAATCTTATATAATGTCACTTGGTGGCTTCGGCTTAGTTTCTGTTTTAAGAAACCATGGACTTAATGAAACAGAATATTTTAGTTGATTACTGTGTGACGCCACCCGTAAACTACTTGGGTGGTCTTTTTCTTGGTACTGACCCATGGGGGACTTAAGTTTCCCTTTGGGAACGATCCTGGCATTCCCATGTGTAGACTGTCCAAGGCTTGAGTTCTCTGCCCTTGCTCTACTAGTGGGACAGCTCTTATAGCTCCAAAGTTGGGCGTAACCCATTGGGAACTGGACAGCCCACCCCCTACCTTATCTGGCAAAGAACATTCCACAGAAAACCTTTGATGTCCCCCCATATAAATAAAGCAAGTGTGGGCTCCTTCTCTCTCTCTTTCCAGTGTGGAAGTTTGATCCCTGAGATCAGAGAGATGCTTTCTAAAATTACTTCCTGTATGCTGTAGTTTCTTCGTTCTTTTCTCTTTCTTAGCTTTTATTCCGCAGCCAGCCTGTTACACGCAGAGGAACCCCAAATTCCACCACCTGCGTGGGACATGGGCAAGAGATTATCAGTAGTTTTTAACAGATGTAAAACTGGGTGCTTCTGGCATTGATGCTGTATTTGCCACTCCTGCTATGCATGGCTGATGTGCCTTCAGTGTATGTGTTGAGAATTATGTAAGATTTTTCTACAGTGCAGGTTATTTAGGTAAGACTTGGGATGCTGACAAAAAGTAGGAGGGCTTCAGAAGAGACATCTGAGTCATAAAAGGCAAGAAGTTTGGAAAGTGTAGAGAAAGAACCCAAAGAAACAGTGGGGCATAAAGAACAAATTACTATCATTCAAGTATAGTAGTTCAGATGAGAGTCCTGCCCAAGGAGTGGGATTACACAGGGAGAGGAAGGAAAGTTTCAAGGAATAGTTAAGAGGGTTATACTAGAAGGGGTCAAATATGGGTAAACAGAGGTTAAGCAAGAGTCAATAACTCTCAAATTTCAGCTTGGGACACTGGTTCATTCTGACACCATCATCTCAGATAGATGGTATAAGACTAACAAACATTAAGAAGAAAATTCTGAGACATGTCTTGGAGATTTGAGACATATACTGGTGAACTAGAAGTTACCTAGAAGGCAGTGGACAGGTGGCTCAGGTAAGAAGTCACTTTGTTGGAATGAAAATTGCAAGAACTACCAGCCTACTAGTAAGAGTTGAAATTATAGGAATCAATTTGCTCATCTAGAAATAGTGTTTACATTTAGGGAAGAATGATTCCAACAAAGACAAATAATAAAATGTTCATAAGAGAAGGCAGACTCTAAAGGAAGCAGAGAGGAGGAAGGATGAAAGATGAGAAGGGAAAAAGGAGAGAGACTCACAGAAGCTGAGAGAATTTCAAACAGCACTAAGTTAAATGCATCAGACAAGTCTAACAATGTAAGGACTACATATGCCCCTTGGGATTAACAATCATGAGCTTTGGGGGTGATTATTTAAGGTAAGAAAATAATTTCAACAATATATATTATAGCAAAAAATACATGTATATATATGCACATGTGCATATATATAAGGAAAATAGTTTTTCTTAGGTTTATTAAAGAAAAGACTGACTCTTTACATATGAAATATTGATGTGAAAATAGGTTGTCATGCTGTTTTAGATATGCAGAGAGATAAGTATAATTATTATACATTTATTTATTTAAAAATTGTTATTTATTTCATTATCTCTGCCTTTGGAAAATGACTTTCTTAAATTATTCAAAGAAGCATACAGATCATATTAATTTATATCATTTAAATCATTTCCATTAGGAGTTGGAGATATTTTACATTATAAAAATTCTCTTTTATATCTTGGGGATATTTTTTAAACATGGGCAAGAGGTTTATGGCCTAAATTTTTTATAAGGTGTGGTCATAGGTAAAAATGTGAGAAGTGAGGCAAGTTGAGCTTTCCTCTACATCCAAATCTCCTAAAGCAACAGTCACAGTTCTTAAGAGTGGGCTCTCTGAATATTTTGCTTGAAAGTGAGTCCTCTAAGTAAAAGGGGCATTCGTAGCATGACCGTGAGAAGAAAAACCTGAAAGGTTGTTTCTGATCCAGAAAGTCCATTGGGATCATGAAGGATTCTCCTAAAGACAGGTGTGAAGGCCCACTCCAGACCTACTGAGAGAGCATCCAGGAATGGGTTTGGGGCATATGCACCTTGCAAAGGCTCTCTAGGTGATTCTGATGTGAGTATGTAGGGAAGAATCACTGTCCTACATGGGAGTAAAGATTGTTCCACATGTACAAGCATAGGCCCCTTCTTAGGATAGCCTACCTCAATAAAATGTCACAAGGTCAATAGAATTATTCCTGGAGCTCTTTCATCCACCATAAAACTGAAATTTTCTTCACCTTGACAAGAGCAACAAGGTGGGCAATAGACTCATACATGTTTTTTACTTTCCTATTGAGAAACTAAAAGGGATCCCAGGAGCCCCTAGCTCTGTTGGTTTCAGTGACTGTTTCTAAAATATCAGTTGGTGATTTCCCCAGTTTTCCAGACAAGTCAAGGTTAAAGAAGTAATGCAACCAAATATAACAGAACAAATCACAAAAATTTTTAAATAGCTAGATTTAGATATTCTAACAAATACAATCATATGCACTACACCAAAGTATATAATAACACAATCTCCATAAGAATAATAATGGATATTACATGAATTTATTGATTTAAAATGGCAAAAAGACTTGAATAGCTTTTCATTATGCCTATCTCTCAGCCATACTTCCTTTTTCTAATAACAGAAGGGAACATGAGATGGGTAGAAATGAACACTCATCTGCATTTTCCCTTCTTCCTTCTTTAACTTGCTCGCTTACACTCTTATGGTTGAAGTATAATACCCTCTAAAAGGTTCATGTGTTAGACAACACAAGCATGCTGAGAGGTAAAATGATTAGATTATGATAGCTGTAACCTTCATCAGTGAATTAATGCATTTCATGGATTACTAATTTGGACTAAATTAGGTAGGCAAGCTGTAGCTGGAGGGAGTAGGTCACTGGGAGCATACCTTTGGGGACTATATGTTGTCCCTGGATCTTCTCTTTCTACTTCCTGGCTGCCATGAACTGAAAAGCTTTCCTCTGAGATGCCTTTCTTCCATGTTTGTTGACCTCAGGCCCAGAGCAATGGAACTGATCCATAGACTGAACCTCTAAAACTGTGAGCTCCCCAAAATCTCCTCTAAGATGTTCCTGTCAGGAATTTCAGCTGCAGTGTTGAAAAGCTGACTAACACACTCTCCCCAAGTAATGACTGCAAATGTGGCTAATTACTGCCATGTTCTTGGAAGCCATAGGCAAAATGTGTGTGTGTGCATGTATGTGCACATACATGTGTACTGGAATATATCTTTCTTTTTGATAAATAGAAACTGTATTATGGTAATTTCAAATTGGACATTCAGTTCACAGTATAATTACATGAGAGAGAAAGAGATGAAGGGGAGATATTGGTGTTTGAAATGGCAGATATTGGTGTTTGAAAAGAGAGGGTGCTAAGGAAGAAAAATGGCCAAATTATACTGTGTGCATGCACTAGAATGTAATAATAGATCTCACTGCTGTGTATAATTATAATGCACCAATAAAAATATATAATTTTTTAAAATTTATATATTTAAAAATTTAGAAATATTTTCCCCAAATACAGTCGCTATCATAATTATGTCTAATCTGTACACTGTTCAATTCTTCCCCCATGGGTAGCATATTTATATTGTAGATGCCATCCGGAAACGGCCCATAGGGAGCCATGAGAGCTTGTACAGGGGAATATGTCCTAATCTAAGAAGTATTTCTCTTTTTGCCTGAATGTAAATGAGAAGAAGGTTGTGCCACTTTTCAAAATAGGCCACCTATTTCTGCTCCAGTAACCCCCACCCTACAAATAGTCCCTCAAAAATTACTGTTCTAAAGAATCCAGTTCTTCCCAGAATCATCTGTTTTATATACAAATTTATCTGAGACATTGAATGATTCTATCCCTTGGTGCTCTTGGTCTCAGTCAAAGTCATAATTGTAAAATAGAAATTAGAGAAAAGATGATCTGAGTAAAATTTGGACTTTGATTGGAAAAGGGAAGGTTTAGATTCCCTTAAACATGTGAATTGTGTTATCCAATGGGAACAGAATAAAAAGTAACTATGAAATTTCAGGAGGATGAATGTAGGTTTGCAAAATACTGAAATGTGCATAGAGATTTTTGATAGCTATTAGTCCAGACCCATTGGTTTTTTCAATGGAACTACCTTTTTGTACACCCCTATTCCCAACTCATTAACCTTTCAGCTTCTTAATATAACTTGCTTCCTCTAAGCTCAGACCTTTGAACAGGATATTCTATTTTTCCAATAATCACTCAACCCATTTATTCACCTTGCAGACACTTCTTGACTAAACATTATGTGAAAGGCAGATACCCACACATTAGGGATGTACTAATGAAAAAGGAGAGATAGCTCTGCCATCATGTACATACATTCTATAAGGTATGGTGCAATTACTTCAGAATTGTGCTACCTTTGCACTATTGGTATTTTGGCATACACAATTCTTTCTTGTGGGGGGCCTATCCTGTGCATTGTAGAATGCTGAGCAGCAGCCCTGGCCTCTATCTGTCAGATGCCAGTATCTCTCCCCTAGTTATGGCAAGTCAAATTATCTTCAGGCATTGCCAATTGTCCTCTGGGGACAGGGGAGGCACAATTACACTGAGATGAGAAGCCCCAGTTTCCTTGTTAGCAATTATAATACTTACAATTTTATATTTCATTTAGTGATTATTAAATACTATCTTCTCCCCATAGAATGCACAAAACTTTTATTTTTTCCTCACTATGGTATTTTTAGCTTCTAGGAAAATAACAGTACATAGTAGGCACTTAAGGAAATTATTGTTGAGGTGACTGATTAAACCAACAGGCAAACATCTCTTCCCTCAAGTCTGAGTTAGATGTTCTTGGATACTACATTAACTGTATTTAGCCTTCGCCATTCTTATTATAATGTATCATAATTGCCTGATTTTTTAAAATCTGTCTCATCTTCATCTCTCAACACCATATGGAACATTCATTGAGGGCAGAGAAGGCATCAGAGTCCTCTTCATATTCTCACTTCCTGGTTCAGCACCTAGCAAATAAGTATCTAATGAGAAGCTGTATGAATAGCAATGGTAATAATTACTAAGTGTTCAATATGTAATGGACTATGCAAATCCCATTTCATCTTCACATGAAACTTGCAAGACAATGACATAATCTCATATTTCCACAAAGCAGGAGGCTGAAATGCAGAGATTAAGTAACATGCTCCAGGCACATGGTCTGAAATTTTCAAAGTTTGATTCCAAAACCCAAGGCATCACTCTGATTGCAAAAGCAGACATTTTTTGAGTTGTCTATGATAACCAATAAGTAAGTGAATTAGGAAATGATAAATTTAGAGCAACTGAACTTGTTTTCAAATCAGAGATGAATAACACTTCAAATTACTATCTGGGCCCAAGCTGCCTATGGAGAAACAAAAAAATCACTCTGTGGATTAGACGGCATCCTATTACCTAAATTTGGGGAGTGGCCAAAATTCTGTTTGAAGACTAATATATGATACAACACTGACAAGAAATGCCAATTTTTTCAAAATTAATTTTTCATATATATATACATATATATATATATTTGCTTAGCTAATATCCCCTACCATATAGCATTCTATTGTGAAATAAGTGGTTAATTTTCAATAAAAAGAGATTTTAAATTTTAAGGCATTTATTTTCAGCCACTTCAATAAACTTAGGTTTTATGAAATAACATGACTTAGAATCCAGTTCTCAACAAGCCATCAAAAATTAACCAATTATAGTGGATTCATTAATTTATACTATTTTCACATTAACTTGTGCACAATTACATTCTTCTTACTAAGTGCTTTTAAAATTATTTTTAATTCTTCTTCTTCACCTCTATTCCAACCAGAGTGTTAGGTGATGCCCTTCTTCAGGCAATCAAAGTAAATCTCTGAGATGACCAGAGGTTGGGAAAGAAGTTCAAATATTTCTTAATTTCTCAGATCAAGATTTCTTTACAAAACTAAGTTTACTATTTTATATAGATGATACCTGAGAAAAAATGGTATGACTTAAGGGCTATCAGATTAACGCTCTTTCCAAGGCAGTGTTGGTTTTGTGCCATCTTTATATTTATTAATGTTCTTTTTTTCTTGAAACCTAAGCAGTCAATTCTATAACCGGTTTTGCAAATACTATAGAACATTTGTTCTCATTATTTACATGGTGCAAGTTTGGCAATTTTATTTCCCCAAAATTTCTCACCCTATTTAAAAGTAATTTAAGTTTCCCACCAGAAATGTCTTTATAAAACTAAAATTCTTCCAGCTTGAGATCATATCTATAAGAGAGTATCTGTGTCCTCTGAAGGGCGGTTCCCCCCTGTTGCAATAATAAAATTTACTGTAACTGACTCATTGTTCCAGTTCTATCATTTTATTAACTGATTATCTGCTCAAATTTTTTTCATTTACATATAATGCCTGTGGATTTCTGCTTGCATCTGTGCCAAATGCACTCAAGGGTAAATTCATCCTGAGACCCTTTTCCCATTAGAAAGTGGTGCTGGTACCACCTAGTTAACAAAGATAGTCTATGAAAATTCCTGGTCTCTGTGTTTCCAAAGGATTTGTATGCTTTATTATTCATTCAGCATTTATGAATGTAAGGTTTTAAATTGGTTAATTTTTCAAAAATATTAATTTTATTTCTCCACTTAAAATATAAGCCATCAAGGTCAGAAATATTGTTATATTTCCTTTTATATTAACAACACTCAGCACTAATGAATGTAGTTAGTGCTCAGTAAATATTTGTTAATAAGATTAGCTAATCTGACCATAAACTGATTTAACAAAAAATGAGCTTAAACTATCCCACTTAAGGTCAGAATTAATATAGTCAAAACATTGCATTGTTTGCTACAAACAAGTTCAATTTCATTCAAATCATTAAAACAAACCTAATAAATTCCAAATACATTGAAATCCAAATCCAAAGCTCAATTTCAAATAGACTGGGATCCAAATTCATTTTTGCCAAAAACCACTATTTTAAGGACATGAGAGAAAGTATAAGATGGAAAATGAAAAAGTCTGAAATTCATGACCTTCAGTTCTCCCTGAATGGGTTTGGCAGCCACAATGGCAGGATGGAATTCCATCCTGGTTGATTCTATTCAAGAAGAGCTCTCCACTAGGATCCCTTCAGTAGTTTTTGCAAAAATTATGGTGAAACTGATGTCTGATTTTTCTTCTTACTATAAATTCAAACAAAATATTTCTCTTTTTTGATTTCTTTTCTTGCTTGGGATAAAAATTTTAGGGAAAATGTTAAAAAGGGGAAAATAAAGCTTTGAAGTCAGGAAAAGATAAGCATTATTGTATTACTGTTAAGCTCTCATGTTTCTTCAACTTGTCTACACATGAGCATGTGCATGCACACACACACGCACACGCATGTGTGCACACACGCATATGTACACCGTAGTTATTTGAAATATTTTTGTTTCAAAGTGAACATGCATTTGAGATTTATATACAGATATATATATTTATTTAATAAATATTAACAATATCTTGCTTTGGGTAACTATCTGGATTGCAGGCTAGAAAAGGAGAAAATTTGGGTATCTACTTAATACGTTCAAATACTACAAAAATGCTATTTTGTTGACATATGAATATATCTATCTTAGTCTCTATCTCTTCTCCAATGGTTGAACTACAGAAAAAAGATGAGAGTCCATAATCCCCAAACCTTGTATTTGTCACATGCTTAATAGGTCTGCTTTCTCATTTATGTATTGAGTAAATTGTTATAAAAGAATAAGTTCACATTCATACACTAATGGCAAGCAAACTGAAGAAATACATGGGAGAGAAAACTTTGAATTAAATTTGGACTTAAAATTTAGCCAGTCATAATGCTGGGGATGTGTCTAAAAGAGTGGTTGCCTGGCAGGTCTGAAGCCCTAGTTCTGATCCCCAGCACCGCAAAGAAAACAAAAATTAGCTGGTAAAATATAAATAATTGATTAGTAAATAGATATAATTTTTGAATATGTAAATACATAGATATTCTTTGTGTTCCAAGAATGTCGCCAGTTAGACAGGTTATATAACTGCTACACCTTGAATCAGCTGCTTCTAATCTTTCTTTGATATATATTCTGAAGGAAAAAAAAAGCTGAAAGCCCTCCTCTCTGGAGGAGTCTCTTGGTGGTTATTTGGTTCAAGCCCTCACTTTAGAAATGAAGAAAGTGAGTTTCAAACAGTTAAACTGACTCATTTGAAACTGAAATATAAATCCATCTGTGAATTCCATTTCTAATAAATAAGTCTGGTTGGCAATTCTTTAAATAGTGGTGTTATTTACGGCATCCCTTCACTGAAAGTGATGTCCTTGGTCTGCCTGGCAACTTGTTTTCCAGAGTCGTAGGGTTTCACCAGTGCTAACCCCTGTCTGCAGTTTTTGCTTTGTTCCTGTGCCCATTCTTCAAAGGCTTGCTCAAATGCTACTCCTTCTTAATGATGTCTTCTTTGGTCATCCCAGCTGGAAGTGATCTTTACCTCCTCTGATCCACTGGAGCAATTATCACATTCTGCCTTGTAATTCAACATGGCTTAGTGGAAGTGAATGGCTGATGGACTCTGGAGTTAAGCAGAGAGGGGTTCAAATTTTGATCTGGCTCCTCACACACAAATAAAACTTGGACATGTTATTTGGCTTCTCTGAGTCATAGTTAAGGATAATTACAACGATCTTAACTGTATTTGTTTTTGTCATTCCTGAAATAGAGTAACTAAGCATATTAACGGGTAGACAAGTTTTAAATAAATATTTACTAAGTATCTTCAACATACTAAAGCCTGAAATAAACTTTTAAAAATGTAAACGTCACATGGTGACTTATATAACTCCATTTCCTATCTCCCCAAATAGAACATTCACATCTTAGAAACAGGGGTGATAGATATCATAATACAGTATTTTATGTTACATGGTGTTATAATAGATATTTTGGAAATAGTTGAAAAAAGTAAATGAATGAAGAAGTGAATGAAAAATCAAATTGATTATTATTCTTGTTGGAAATTTGACTGGCAAGTTGTCAGAGAAAGTGTTGTAAACTGTTTAATGGCTAAGTACACAAGAATGAACTATTTTTATTACTAATGTTAATTTATCTAAAAATGAAAAAAGCTCTTGTTCTCTAGATGTAATGAATTTATGTCTTTTTACTAAGAAATATACATGTGATTCATTAATACTTTACATGTGAAATTTTATTGAGATTAAGCTTTTATTAAAATTGTCACATGGAATGAATAATGTCAATATAAATATATATGAAGTCTGTAAAAAACTGCTTCACCAATAGGAGAAAATGTGATTTCTACTATTACATGCATTCATGATTTCTTCTCATTTCAGCAATCATAACTCCTTCAATACCCAAAGCCATCTAATAAGTATGGATAAATTACAAATGTCTGCCACAGCAAGGCACAGTGCTTTGCATATTTAAATAGTTCAACACTTAAACCCCACACTGTACAGCAGTACAGTCAACATAAGCGGATTCATCTTTATGATGGGTTTATTCTCTAAAAGGGTTAATGCTCAAAGAATCCTTTGTTTTGTGATAAGTGTAACGTGAGGACCCTCAAAATCCTGATTTATCATTGCTCCTTTTTTTTCTCTTTCTTTCCTGGCATTATTTTTTGAGTACTTATGATCCACATTGGATAGGGAAAAAAAAAAAAAAAGACATTTGAGGTCGAGAGCTGTGGAGGTTCAGGGTGGGAGGGAGAAGGCTATTTTGAATCTTGTGACAGTGAGGTTTCGTTCACTAAGGAGCTCTCTGTGGGTTTCTGGCATTGTAAGTGTTTTGTCTGCTTGCAAGCGAGCAGCTGATGGATGGGGAAAATGTTCATTGATTTGTAGTGCCTGCACTGCAGCCAACCAGCACGAGAATGAGGAGGCACCATCATGAATCTCTCAACTATGCATATTTATATGCAGCTGCTGTACTTCTGAACCTCTAGTGAATACAAAGTACTTGTGTGGCCACCAGTTCACACAATGCCGTCCTGCCGCATGCTCTGATTTAACTACTGTATGGAAGAATAGACTTGGGGGGGCTCGGTGGGATATAGAAAGGAGAGGTAAGCATGGAGGGAGAAAAGACCGTTGCACAATTCCTTTATCTTAGATAGTCAAGGGAATGAAATGAATGTGGGAACAAGTACGGAACATTCTAATAAATGCTTTCCGTGCTTGAATCTCAAGTTCCAAAATTGATTAATGGAAACTAAATCCTCTTAAAGATGGTGTTTTCAGTGAGCAAAGCTTTGGGACTACATGATAATGATGTGGTTAAAATATGCTACCACCATTGAAATGATCATAGTACTGAGCCATGTATATGCGAAAGTCCCTGCCTTGGGTAAACCACAGCTTCAGTACAGAGAAATAGATGAGATGCTATACTTGGGAGTAGGTGGGGGTAGTGGGTGGAGAGAAATAAAGAATCTTTAATAGCACTGGAAAGAAAAATTAAAGTGCAGAGTATGAGGTTGCTTAAAAAAAAAAAAAAAACGATGAAAGAGCATTCATTTTAGAATGGAAACGGAGCAGGAGGAGTAGTTTGGAAGCATAACAGCTATAGGGAGAGGTTTGAGAGCTGATAGCTCAGAAGAAATAAAGAAGTCTCATGAACAGGAAAATGAAATTCAGGGAATGAAAGAAATAAAAAAAAAAAGATAGTCAAAGTAAGAATCCTCTCTTTCAAAGAACATAATCTTTAATTGAGATATATAGATAGATATTTAGAATTATAGATGCAAATAGTTTTATAAAAATAACCCAATTTTATTGAATTGCAAAGTTTTGAAGCATAATAAATTTGCAAAGTTGGAGATTTTTACATTTTTTAAGTAAGTTACCAGCACTTAAAATGAAAAAAATTATGGAGAAAAGAGAGGAATGGGGGAAATGTTTGGGAAACTAAAAATCACACAGAACTAATACCTATTAGGAAATTGTGTTCATTCATATAGCTCTTAAGACCAAATTCAGTTAAATGCTATCAACAACAATAATCCCACAGGGCACGTGAGAAAAGTTTATTTTAATGTAAGATTAGGGCTCAGCTCCAACCTAAGCTGTATCAAAGAAACATCAAATTAAAAGTCAAATTCAATATCTGGGTATGGTTTGATTCTATTATCAAAAATGAGCTTTATACTTTTCCACATAGAGTTAAATCACTAATTCAGACCAAATTGCGTCTGCTCTTTAGACCAGAATATAAAATGGCCTTCTTCCAAATAATTCTGAGTTTTCTAGGCAGGGTGTCAAACCTTATCTCCCAAGGGTTTAGGGAAGATGGATTAAATCTTAAAAGTCATAATGCCACAGCATATTCAATGTTGGTATTATATTCTAGTCATTTAGCCTTATTAAACACATCCAGATTTTTTAAACAATACACAAAACCTCAAAATTGATTAGGAGTTTCACCCTTCTGGCACATGAAACACTTACCCTGCAATACAGTAATACTAGACTCTGGGCTAGCAATGTACTCCACCCAGTGGTGTGTCAGAGTAAAAATGCCTTTTATAAAGGGTAAAGCTGACCTAATTTCCTTCTATTTTTTGGCCCTAGTGTTACAACATGTTAGACAAATATTTGAAATATAACATGAACTTTACTCTTTATAACAATAAAATGTGATAGATTGATTCCTATTTTGAAAAGATCACATCCTCCAATTTTTAAATTAATAATAACCACAATCTTTAATACAGCTTTCATATAAAGGTTATAAATAAATTTATCAATCTTCATATACACATATTGCTAAAAGTGAGTTTCTGAGGTCATTTAAGAATGCACTAACTTCCTGTCTGTTCAACTAATACCTAGTAAATGCCACTTTCCTAATACTTTTGAATTATGTCCACAAAGAAACCAAACCTGATACTAAGCAACAAAAAAAAAAAAAAAAAAAAAAAAAAAAAAAAAAAAAAAAAAAAAAAGTAGCAAGCCAAACCACCATGAACATCATGGCTAGAGACTGTACTTCTTAGATTCATTTCACTACATGGTTTACGGTTCTCACCAGAACGGCTTTTATCAATCCTGTTGCAATATCTAAATTCTGTTTGTTTATACCTTTATCCTAGATAGCAAAGAACAGAGGAAATACAATGAGATTTTTCTTTTGTGTTTTATCCTTATCATGATCAATGACCAGATAAGCATGAAAACTATTGTGACTTGGATCAATGATATCCAAGATCAGGTCTCCTCCAGAAAATTATATTGTAAAAATTCTAATTGTGATTTGCTTCTTACAAAAATTGAGCAAAACCAACAATTCCTGAAAACAAACAAAAAATTAACTAAGTTAGGGTTTGAATTTCCAATTTGGGGCTGAAATTTTTCCCTATTAAACAGGGAGTCATTCAATGTTTCCATTTACTAGATAAAATATAGGAAAAAATCCTTCTGGCTCTGTGGCCAAGTTTGAAGAAAAAATAAAATAATATCATTGAGAGAAAAATGTGGTGGAAATACCTGCTGGACTAGGTTAAAAGATACCTTACTATTCTTATTCCAAATCTGTCATTAAGTAGTTACTTGACATTATGAAAATTACAATAATCCTAAGCCAAAACTTCTTCACATGAAAATGATTGTTATGTTATTCACATGCACAAATATATAAGAACAAATGCTATCATCATGCACAAATATAAAGCACCAATGAAAATACAGATGAAGATAAAATATATACTACTTAAGTTGGCTTAATTCCATTGCCAAGGTAGAAGAGGGGATGATTGTTTTGTTTACATCATGAGCCTTTTGAGAATCTCAGTCTATGAACAACCTTCCTATGAAAACGTTCCTATCCATAGACCTAAAATAATTTGTATATGATTTTAAGGTTTTGATAATCCCTTGACACACCATTCGTAGACTTCTAAGGATACCAGAAACTCCATGGAAAGCAGTTCTTGATAATTACTTATTTGTATATCTCAACTAATAGACCAATTCTTTAATTTTGTTCCTCAAGTCTTAAGCACTGTAACTGGTACAGAGCCGGTATCCAATAAATTTGGGGCATATAAATGGTTTCTTAAAGTTGTTTTAAAGTTAAAATTCTGAACTAGGTACTTTAATATCATAATTTGTATTTGTTAACTTGAGTTTAAAAGGCAAAAGTAGAAACCAGAAGCTACATTAATATATACTTAATTCAATGGATCAGACTTTTCTACAGTTCATTTAGACAAGAAGAAAATATTGGAGAAATAGTGATATGCATTTAAATAGAGAAAAACTGGCATTTTTACTGAATTTTATATTGTCATCTCTTATTTATGTAATGTATATGCTTCACAATTTTACTATTAAGAACATAATTAGTCTATTGCCACCTCATGGAATACAAGTTTTTCCTATGAGACATGTTTAATAAAAGGCAATGTAAGATAATTACATAATTTGTTCATTAAAGACTTGTCTCATGTACTGCTTATAGCATCACCAGTAAAACCACTGTGACTCACATTAGATACAAAGTCATGTTGATTACAACAGTGTAGAAAACCAAATACAAACTAAGTTCATTATGAAGTAGCTCCAAATTACACTGGACTTAGTTACAACAAGGTTCCAAAGATGTTCCTCTAATTGAGTGAAGCTTCTTCATTCAGACAGCCTGAAGAGTTGCTAATACTCTTGTCATATTATACCATGATATTACACTGCATGATCAAAGCAGATATTCAAAGATTAAGCTTAACCAAAGAGAGAGAAGACATGCTCCAAAACAGGTATGAAATGGAGAAGTTTAACCCTGGATAAGTTACCAAATTTTTTTGAGACTGGCTCTGTATATGCAAAATGTCTAAGATACTAGTAACAGTGATTTTTAAATGTCATCATCATAAAGGCAAAGTGGGTAGTAATATTCCAGGTAAAAAATAAATACTGAATGCATAGAAACTGCTGATAGTACTCAGAATTATGATAATAATCACACAAACACTTAAGTATAATCTCAGCAGAACTTAGAGCCACTAAAATTTTCTTTTCCCTGCATAGGAAACAAAACAAAACAAAAAACAACCATTAAACTCTACCTCTAGTAGACAGAGCTTATTATCAATCTGCAACACCTGTTAACCAAACTAATGCTTAAAAAATATTATACATGACCAAGTTTAGTCCCAAAGTTGCTTAAAGCTATATTCAATATCTTTCTGTCTACAATGTTTGTTTCTAAAATAAATTATGAGAGTAAAAGTCACCAAGAAACAAGCCTTTGTATCAAATACAATTCAAAATAATTACTCCCTTAAATAAAACTACTGTTTGTAAAAATTTGGTTTAATAATATTAAGATATAGTAATAACATATTAATTAATTAATATGGTATTAATATAAATATCTGCTTTCTTTGAACCAGGATCTGATCTCAATGACCTTGCTTCAGATCAATATTTAAGCAAATCATTGTCTAGTTACTAGTTATAACTGCTGAGAAATGTACCAGGTCATTTTGGGCATATTCAAAACTCTAAAACAAATGCAGTTGTGTTGTATATATTACTAAAAGGCATCTGTTGAATTGCAAAACATCTGTACTTTAATTAATTAAAAAATATGTATAGAGATTCATGATTATCTCTTCAGTGAAATAATTTTCTTAATTCTCCTTTAGTTTTACTAATAGTAAGGGATTATAATAAAATAGTACCTAGATATTTCATATCATTTCAAAATATAGAAATAAATATATCTTTTCCTTTGCTTAATATTAACATCTACCATGCATCACTTTCTTTTGTTATTTATTTTATTTTCTGAATTGCAGTAGAAACTGAAAGGATTTGCTTTATTTTCAATTAATTAAGGTACTGTCATTGCATAAAAACAATTTTGTTAAAAATTCTTTCACAGAAAGTTTGAAAGATATGAACATTAGCAGAGGTTCAGGAGATAGGAACATTACCAGAGGATATAAAATGACTCACAGATAAACTCCAACTGTGTCATGCTCCAGGGCAATAATAATTCAGTCATTTTTCAAATTAGTCTAATTTTCCTGACTTTTGCTTTGCCCCCAATGACATGAGGTGAGAAATTTTGAAATAAGGACACAGGAAGTTCTATATATTTATACACAGTATGAAGAGAAATATCAGGGTTATATTTTTATCTAATTTGAAAATTAGTTTTGTAGAGAAAACTTTCTCTGATTAATTAAGACAAATTCAAACTTTTTCCTGAGCCTTCAGTCATCTTAGATTCACACTGAAGAACTTAGCATTTTCTAAATACTCTGTCTCTGTTTCATCACTGAAAAAAATAAGATCAACATTTTACCTGGCTACCCCAGAATAATTTTGTAGAGATGGATACCAATGAGCAACATATAAATGCACAAGATCAGTTTTAAAGGACATAGGACTAACCTCTAAATAACTACACTGAATCTATTTTGCAATTGAAGGAGATGATAAATAATTCACTTACCAACTTTACAAAGAAAGTATCAGCCAAATGCAACACAGACAGTGAAATAACCTGTCCTTATCCTTTGTGTTTTGTGGAGAATTACAGGCATGAGATGTTTTCATTTGCCAGTTTGTTTAGTTATTGGATGAGACTTTAGTCTAACAGTTTTGTGACCTAGGCTCTGAAGCGTTGGCAAAACAATGAAAATCTTAGAACAAAGACTTCATAATATTGTCCTACCTGACTTCATAAACTGACATCAGTATTTTCAAAGTCTATGAAAGTCCCAAGATATTATGGTTTGTCTTCTAATATTTCTGTTCCTTGAATAAATTCAATGATTGTAACTTTGTTGCATAATTTTCCAAATAATCTGTTTTTGTGTTCTTTATATTTTCTTCCTCGTTTGATCTTTGATAAATGTCCAGATATTTATGATATAAAATTTTAAAAATTTTAAACAAATTTAGTAATAACATCTCTCAGGTTCCCCAATTCTATTTGAAGGTGTTATTTCAGATGTTGGTGTAGCTCCTCTGAATTCTTTTGCCTGGGATAATAAGAGTCAAAGGTTTAGAAAATCATTATATTTATACAGGGGAGAGAATTGGTATTCTCCATTGCCAACTGAAACAATTTTTAGGTGGTTGAAAATGTTACATGACCACCAGGTTAAAGTTCCAGAAGTCCAGAAAGTAGACACTCAAGAGCAGAACATCAAAATAGGTTCCAATGCATATGAATAACACAGCAATCCCTTGACATTTTTATGCACAATAATAAATTTCCTTAGAAAAAAACTCAAGAAAGTAATCTTATTTACAATTGCTAAAGTAAATAAATAAATAAATACACAAATACATAAATACCAACTAACCCTAGGAATAAATTTAACTAAACATAATGATCTCTACAAAGAAATTATAAAGCAGTGATAAGAGAAACTGAAGATGATACAAAAGAAAAAAAAAAAGACTTCCCATGTTCATGGATTGGAAGAATTAATACTGGTAAAATGTCCATATTAATCAAAGTGTTTTACAAGTTCAATGCAATCCCCATCAAAATCCCCAATGGCATTATTACAGAGATAGAAAAAAATCCTTAAATTCATATGGAAGGACCAAAGACCCTAGCTAATTCAAACAATCTTAAATAGAAAGAACAAAGCTGGAGGCATCACAAAACCTGACCTCATATTTGGGGACTATAGTAACTAAGACAGTGTAGTACTATCATAAAAATCAACATATCAACAAATGAAACATAATAGAGATATTGAAAAGAAATCCATACATCTACATCCAATTAGTTCTGGGATGAAAAATAAAAACACATTGGAGTAAGAACAGTCTCTTCTATAAGGGGAGCTGGGAAAACTGGATATCTATATTACTGAAGAATGAAACTTGATAACTATCTCTCACTATGTCCAGAAACAACTCAAAATGGATCAACTGTCTAAATGTAAGACTTGAAACTATGAAACTACTAGAAGAAAACACAAGAGAAACACTACAATATATTGATATAGGCAATGATTTTTTTGGATAAGAGCCAAAAAGCACATCAACAAAACTCAAAAGAGACAAATGTGACTATATCAAACTACAAATGTTCTCAAAGGAAAAGAAACAAATGACAGGAGTGAAGAGACAACCTTTAGAATGTGAAAAATATTTTCAAACTGTTCTTCTGCCAAGAAATTAATGTACAGAATACATAAGAAACTCAAAAAACTCAACAACAACGAAATGATCTAGTTGAAAATAGACAATCTGAATAGGCATCTCTTAAAAGAAGAAATAAAATTGCCAACATGTATATGAAAAAAAAAAAAAACATGTTCAATATCACTAGCCACTAGAGAAATGCAAATCAATACCACAATAAAATATATCTCACTCCAGTCAGAATGGCCATTATTAAGAAAAAAACAAATGCAGAGAAGGATGCAGAGCAAAGGGAAGTCATACACTTCCAGAGGGAATGTAAAGTAATACAACCATTATGGAGAACTTTACAGAGGTTCCTCAAAAAAACAAAAATAGAACTACCATGAGATCCAACTATCCCACTTCTGCATATATATCCAAAGGAATTGAAATTAGCATCTTGAAGAAATGCCTGATCTTCCTTTTAATTGCAGCACTATTTAAAATAGCTAAGATATAAATCACCTTAGATGTCTATTGATGGGTAGAGATAATGGATAAAGATGATACCTCACATTATATTGTGTGTGAGTATGTATTTTTTTCAGATGAATTTTTTTTGTATTGAGTACCGCCAACCTCAAGTAGAAAGCCAGCACTACAGAACATCATTGGCAAAATATTCCATGAAGAGGAAAAAGAAAAACAATGATGAAAATCAACAGAGGGAGGTATTACACTAAAGGAAAAAACAATCAGAAGAGAAACCATGTCAAGGTAAATACCAAAAATAAACAAAAATGGCTGGGAATACAAAACATCTCAATAATAACTCTGAATGTTAATGGCCTAAACTCACCAATCAAAAGACACAGACTATCAGATTGGATCAAAAAAACAGACGCAACAATATGCTACCTCCAAGAGACTCATCTTATAGGAAGACATCCCTAGGCTGAGGGTGAAAGGTTGGGAGAAATCCTACCACTCACATGGACTGAGGAAACAAGCAAGGGTTTCTATCCTCATATCAAATAAAGTAGACTTCAAGCTAAAGTCAATCAAAAGGGATAAAGAAGGACACTACATACTGCTCATGGGAACCATACACCGAAAAGACTTAACAATTATAAATATATATGCCCCAAACAATGGAGCATCCATGTTCATCAAACAAACTCTCTTCAAGTTTAAGAGTCAAATTGACCACAACACAATAATTCTGGGTGACTTTAACACACCCCTTTCACCACTGGATAGATCTTCCAAACAAAAGCTGAACAAAGAAACTATAGAACTAAAAAATATAATAAACAACTTAGACTTAACTAACTTATATAGAATATTTCATCCTTCAACAAGTGAATACACTTTTTTCTCAGCAGCACATGAATCCTTCTCTAAAATAGACCATATACTATGCCAAAAACAACTCTTAGCAAATACAAAAAAGTAGGGATACTACCCTGCATTCTATCAGACCATAATGGAATGAAATCAGAAATCAATGATAAAATAAGAAATAAAAGCTACTCCATCACCTGGAGACTAAAATAATATGCTACTGAATGAACAATGGGTTGCAGATGACATCAAAGAGAAGATTGAAAAATTCTTAGAGGTGAATGTGAACACAGACACAACATATTAAAATCTCTGGGATATTATGAAGACAGCTCTAAGAGGAAAGTTCATTGCATTGAGTTCATTCCTCAAAAGAAGAAAAAGTCAACAAATAAATTACTTAAAATTACATCTCAAAGCTCTAGAAAAAGAAAAATAATCCAACACCAAAAGTGGTAGAAGACAGGAAATAATTAAAATTGAGCTGAAATTAATGAAATTGAAACAAAAGAAACAATTGAAAAAATTGACAAAACCAAAAGTTGGTTCTTTGAAAAAATAAATAAAACTGACAGACCCTTAGCCAGGCTAACAAAGAGAAGGAGAGAGAAAACTCAAATTACTAACATATGTGATGAAAAAGGAAATATCAAAACAAACACTATGGAAATACAGGAAATAACTCAAAATTATTTTGAAAACTTGTACTCCAACAAAATATAAAACACAGAAGGCATCAACAAATTTCTAGAGTTGTATGATCTGCCCAAATTAAAGCCGAATGATATACACAATGTGAACAGACCAATTTCAAGCAATGAAATAGAAGATGCCATCAGAAGCCTACCAACCAAGAAAAGCCCAGGACCAGATGGATACACAGCTGAGTTCTACAAGACCTTCAAAGAAGAACTGATACCAATACTCTTCAATTTATTTCAGGAAATAGAAAAAGAGGGAGCATTTCCAAACTCATTCTATGAGGCCAATATCACCCTGATCCCCAAACCAGGAAAAGACACATCCAAAAAAGAAAACTTCAGACCCATATCTTTAATGAATATAGATGTAAAAATTCTCAATAAAATTCTGGAAAAACAGATACAAAACATATCAAAAATATAATACACCACGATCAAGTGGCATTCATTCCAGGGATGCAAGGATGGTTAAACATACGGAAATCAATAAATGTAATTCATCACATCAATAGACTCAAAGATAAGAACCATATGATTATCTCAATAGATGCAGAAAAAGCATTTGACAAAATACAGCACCCCTTCATGTTCAAAACACTAGAAAACTAGGGATAACAGGAACATATCTCAACATCATAAAACCTATATATGCTAATCCCCAGGCCAACATTATTCTAAATGGAGAAAAATTGAAAGCATTCCCTCTAAAAACTGGAACAAGACAGGGATGCCCTCTTTCACCACTTCTTTTTGACATAGTAATTGAAATGCTGGCCAGAGCAATAAGACAGACAAAAGAAATTAAAGGGATACAGATAGGTAAAGTAGAGCTCAAATTATCATTATTTGCTGACAATATGATTTTATACCTAGAAGACCCAAAAAATTCTACAACAAAACTTCTAGAACTCAATCAGGAAAGTAGCAGGATACAAAATCAACACCCGTAAATCTAAGGCATTTCTATATATCAGTGACAAATCTTCTGAAAGGGAAATGAGGAAAACTACCCTGTTTACAATAGTATCAAAAAATAAAATACAATAAAATACTTGGGAATCAACTTAACCAAAGATGTGAAAGACCTCTATAATAAAAACTAGAGAACACTAAAGAAAGAAATTATGGAAGACCTTAGGTAGAAAGATCTACCCTGTTCTTGGATAGGCAGAACTAATATTGTCAAAATGGCCATACTACCAAAAGCACTATACAGATTTAATGCAATTCCAATCAAAATCCCAATGACATTCCTCATAGAAATAGAAAAAGCAGTCATGGAAAAATAAGAGATCCAGAATAGCTAAAGCAATCCTTAGCAAGAGGAGTGAAGCAGGTGGCATCACTATACCAGACCTTAAATTATACTACAGAGCAATAGTAACAAAAACAGCATGGTATCGGCACCAAAATAGGCTGGTAGACCAATGGTACAGAATAGAGGACACAGAGACTAACACATATAATTTCAGTTATCTTATATTAGACAAAGGCGCCAAAAATGTACATTGGAGAAAAGATAGCCTCTTCAACAAATGGTGCTGGGAAAACTGGAAATCCATATGCAACAAAATGAAATTAAACCTCTATCTCTCACCATGCACAAAATTCAACTCAAAGTGGATCTAGGAATTAGACCAGAGACACTACACCTAATAGAAGAAAAAGTAAGCTCTAATCTCCAACATGTTGGATTAGGCCCCAAGTTCCTTAATAAGAATGCTGTAGCACAAGAATTAATATAAAGAATCAATAAATGGGATAGATTCAAATTACAAAGCTTCTTCTCAGCAAAAAAAAACAACCAGTGAGGTGAATAGAGAGCCTACTAATTGGGAACAAATTTTTTACCACATGCACGTCAGATATAGCACTAATTTCTAGAATATATAAAGAACTCAAAAATCTTAACACCAAAAAAACAAATAACCCAATCGATAAATGGGCCAAGGAACTGAACAGACAATTCTCAGAAGAAGATATACAATCAATCAATAAATACATGAAAAAATGTTCAACATCTCTGGCAATTAGAGAAATGTAATTCAAAACCACTCTAAGATTTCATCTCACACCTGTCAGAATGGCAGCTATTAAGAACACAAACAACAATAAATGTTGGCGAGGATGTAGAGAAAAAGGCAAACTCATACATTGTTGGTGGGACTCCAAAATGGTGCAGACAATATGGAAAGCAGAATGGAGATTCCTTGGAAAACTGGGAATGGAACCACCTTATGACCCAGCTATCCCACTCCTCGGTCTATACCCAAAGGACTTAAAAACAGCATACTACAGGGACACAGCCACATCAATGTTTATAGCAGCACAATTCACAATAGCTAAACTGTGGAACCAACCTAGATGCCCTTCAGTAGATGAATGGATAAAAAAAATGTGGTATATACACACAATGGAGTATTACTTAGCAATAAGAGAGAATAAAATCATGGCATTCGCAGGTAAATGGATGGAGTTAGAGAATATAATGCTAAGTTAGCCAATCCCAAAAAGCCAAATGCTATTGGGGACGTTAACAACATGCCAGTAGATAGAAATTCTCTGGCTGTCTCCCACTTCCTGATATGGGGACTTGGCCTGGCCAAGGGGCGTTCCCCTGACGTAAAATGAGAATTGAAACCACCCCAAGCATAGGCCAATGGCTCTGCCAATGTTGCTCCTTCTGTGTTCCTATGATCTTTCTGCTGATTGGCCCATGTCCTCTATAAGACTGTCCAACTTCCTCAATAAACCGAGTTTGTGCCTTGACAGTTCTCCCTGGTGTCCCTGATTGTCTTCCATCTTGAGGGCTGGCTTGGGCCACCAGCCGGCCCCTGCTGTTCCTGAGTTAGCCCCCGCTGGGGCGTGTTCCCCCCAGTCTTCTCCGCGGACTGGAGGAGCCTATCCCAGGTCGGGGGGGCAGCTATAGACCCCAGAAACTCAAAAAAAAAAAAAAATGAACAAAATGCCAAAAGTTTTCTCTGATATAAGGAGGCCGATTCACAGAGGGGTTGGGATGGGGAGCATGGGAGGATTAGAGGAATGCTAGAATGGCCAATGGGGAGGGAGGAGGAGGGAGGGGGCAAAAATAAGAAAAAAAGAAGAAGAAAATAAGAAAAAAAAAAAAAAGATGGTAGAATGAGATGGATATTATTACCCTAAATGCATGTATGAAGTCTGGAATGGTGTGAATATACTTTGTATACAATCAGAGATATGTAAAAATGTGCTCTACAAGTATCATATGAAATGTAATACATTCTGCTGTCATTTCTGACAACTTAGAATAAAAGATAAATTTGAAATAAAAAGAAATTTTTTGTATTTCATTCAAAATGGATGAATTTGTTGGATGTTAAGTGAAATAAGCCAAACAAAGAAGGACAAATGCCACCTGTTTGCTCTCACATATGGAAGACAAAAGATTTGATCTCAAATTAAAAGGAAGTAGAATAGTAATTATTAGAGGCTATGAACTCGGGGAAGAGGAAATAAGAAAATCTGAACAACAGATACCAAAATATAGATATAGGAGGAATAAATTTCAGTATTCTACATAACATAGTTCACAATAACCACTATATATTTTATGGCAAACTAGAAGAAAGAGACTCAATGCTTCAAATATAAAAGATAAGGAGTCCATATCCGACAGTATACACCAAAATAAACTCCAAACAAATTAGAGATCTAAATATACAACTGAAACAACACAAGCATCAAATATATATATATGAATGTGAACCATGGCATAGCAAAACTCTTTCTAAATATGAACCAAAATTCAGAAGGAGTACAAAGGAGACTGATAAATTTGACTACCAGTCAAATACAGAAAAATCTTCAGGATAAAGTGTGCAAAATCAAAAGACAACTGGAGAGAAAACATTCACAACCTTTAACAGGTATATATATATATATATATATATATATATATATATATATATATATATATACATATATATATTATATTTACATATATTATACTTATATATAGTATGTATATCCATACTATATTAAGGACTTTTAAAAATTGAGTATTTAATGACAAAAAAAAATTAGAAAACCATGAGCAAACTTTCTTATAATTAAAAGGTGGATATAAGGAAATAAATTGCTCATTTTTATAAAAGGTAACAGGGAGGACAGATCAGATGCCAAAGAAAGTGATGAACTACAGGGAGTAAGAGAGAAAACAGTGAGAAGGAGAACATGGGAAAATGGATTCAAAAAAGTAGAGAGAACAAGACTTTTTTGAGTAAAACTATTTTTTATAGTTTCTTGTCTTATAACCATAGTAATTTCCATATGTCTCCTAAATTAAAAAAAAAAAAAAAAACACTAAAATCATAAAGTTGAGGTGGACCTGGAGTAGAATATAAATAGCCACAATGAGCTTCATTGTCTTGTATATGAAATAATATAAAACTACATTGAATCGGATGGAGAAGAAAATAATGAACTATGGTAAACTTGGTGGAAACTAGGAGATAGGGCCTACTTGGAGAAAATACTTCACTGGAGGTGTGCCTTGGAAGGGTTTATCTTGTCCCCAGCCCCTTCCTTTCTCTCTGCTTGCTGTCCTCCGTGATATGAGCAGCTTTGCTTCTCCATGCCCTTCTTCCATGATGTTCTGCCTCACCTCAGGCAAACTATGAACTATAATAAACGCTTTCTCTTTTAAGCTTATTTAACTCAAGTATTTTGTCACAGCAATGGAAAGCTGTTTATCACAAGGATTGAACATGTAAGTGACAAAGTGAGAAGCCAGAATAAACTCTATTAGATTGGAATCAGAAATATCAGTATTAATTCATAGTTAATATATTTACAAAGACAAATAAAATTAAACATGAGTATCTATACTTGGATTTGTATGGATACATGTTCTCTAACTCAATTCACTAAGAGGGCCTAGAAGCAATAATACTTCAGTAGTTATAAACAGATGTAGAACCCAGATCTAAGATTCTAAATGCCATTGTCCAATAAAAGAACTAGAACACCTTGGACAATGTCCTTCCTTGGGGGCTTATGCAATGGTCTCAAAAGTCACCCTGATTTAAAAATAAAAATCCCAGAGTCAGAAGCTGAAAAAATTTAAACAACAAAGTATATAATGATAATATTAGATTATAACCCCCAAAATATATAAATATGTGTCCATACTGTTGCAAATATATACAACTGAATAAAATAATAAGGTGAAGGGACATATTTTCCTTTAGATGAGTTTTAATTAGTAAATATAGAAGAAATGAAGGACATACAAAATCACATTAAGGGAAACACAATAGTAACAACTGTAACAGACAATATTATCATTAGGTGTTGAAGTCAACGGGGAAAAGATTGGGGAAAAAAACAGCATATTTGCATAGACTCTCCTCCAAAAAATATATTCATTACAAAGGGAAAATAGCAATGTACTTGGGAAGAACATGACAGTCCTCACCTTACCCAAGCATTGAAGGTTAACATCACCAATAAGATATATTGACATAAATACCCCCATTTAATGCACTGAGTAGGGAATATCAGTTATTTGTGTCCCAAATGCACAATTTCAAGGTACTCATAAGAAACATCAAAACTAAATTCAGGGACTCCTACAAAATAATTGACTTGCACTCATCAAAAGTGTCAAGGTCATAAAAGCAAAAAATAAAAAGACTGTAAAATACTCAGGAGTCAAAGAGATCTAACAACAAAAGGAAATGTAAGATCCAAAATTTGACACTAATTTCCTGATTTTTATAATTGTACTATAGTTATGTAATTGCTACCACTAGTGGAAACTAACTAGAGGGAATATCAAAACTCTTCATTATTTACAAAACTTTTCTAAGATTTATAATTATTTGGAAAAAAAATTTAAACAACAGCCTTTTAGAAATCAGGAATTTACTTTGGACATGACACTGTAGTTCTTTTACTAACAGATGTGACTTGAGTATGTCATTCTGGTCTCTTGGGATTAAGTCATCACATTTATTCAATGTACACATTTATTCAATAAGATAATTTAATAAGATGATTTGTAATGATTTTCTGTAACCTAGTGTTCCATTATTTAGGAACATTTGAGGAAGAGTTCAGAACAATTCTTTATAATCTTAACTTCTCTTAATACAGTATTTATACAACTCAGGATATTTTATTTAAGTTATCCAAATAAATAATTTCCAAAATAAATTCATTTCATTTCCAAATCCAGTATTTCTTTTCTTTGTTATTTACTTTTGTGTGGCTAAAGAAGGCAACAAAGAGCATAAAATACTGTTTGATATCACTTATCGGTTCACTGTAAATATATTATTGTTCTAAAAGACTTGGTTTAATGCTTAGAAGATCAATCAGCTTTTCATAGAATGCCAACTGTGAAAGGCATAATAGAAGGTGGTGGGAATACAGAAATGAATAAGAAACAGTCCCAGCTGTAAGGAGCTGACAATTTAGCCCGAGAGCAGACATGTATGTAAATGATATTTGTAAGTCAATGTGAAAAGCATTAGATAGAGATATGTACCATCCCAGAAAAGAACAATCAGCACTGCCTGGGGGAGTAAGGAAAGATTTTTCAAAGGAGATGTCAGAGTATAGGAGGACCAGCATGCATTTTTCAGGTGGGAAAGGAAGAGAAGAAATTTTCATGCATGTAGAACAATATGTGAAAATGTATATAATTTAAAACCAAACTCAACCAATTTTTAATACTATCTTTCAATGCATTGTTCTGGTATTTGGATAGTGAATTCAAACAATCTATATCTTATTACATTGAAGTTGTAGCTATTGATATTTTATTTAGTTATGAAACCTGGTGAGAGATTCAAAACAAATTGAACCCTATTCTTAAAGCATAATGAGAAAAGTCTACAGTATAAGCTGAGATGGAAGAACTGACCAGCTTATCAGCTTCTAATTCTTATCCTCCTTACAACTCTTCTTTGTACATGCCATTGTTCATCTTAAAACACAAACAAACTAAAAACACTACACGATATATTGCAGTCAAGATCTGTCTTGACTCTGCAGCCAACAAAAAAACACTCATTCTTGCTTTTCAGGTTTAGTTTTATTTCTTAAAAATTCACATGTAAACCATCTTCTATACCCAAGATGCTGGATGTATATAAAAGCAATAGTCTTTACAGTGGAAGTGATTAAGTGGGAGAAAGGTACAGCCAAAAATAAATAAAAATAATAATATTTTTGAAATAATGTCTCCCCACACCTTTCTCTACACACACACACACACACACACACACACACACACACACACACACGTGCACGCGCACACACCATATATATCCTCAATCTTCATCACTTTCAAGAGCACATTGACAGAGATCTGAGTTGGCTTGTACTTGGAGGAAAGACCCTGGGAAACAGAGAACATTACTCACAAGGCAGCTCACTTGCATCATTTATTAACCCAAAATATAAAATATTTTCAGAGTTTGTTGGGTAGCCGGAAGACTGGCTGGATTTTGTGTAGACTGTTTTCTAATCCCTACCACTGAGACAAAAAATGGACTGTACTAGGCCAATTCACATTCCTCCTAAGTATTTTTGCCTTTAATTTGCTCACTGTTCATATTTCATGCTAAAATAATTTTTTTAAAAAAGGAGCTGTACATAGATTCATACATAAAACTATCAATAATAAACTATATGTAATCATTAAACTATGTTCAATACTAAATTGAGGCCAAGATTTGAAATTCAATTAAAACATTTTCTTGAGTATCTGAAGCTGAAATGACCTATTTAAAAATAGACATCCTGAGGAGTTCCTCATTCTGAATAGAACATATAAAGTAATTTCAATAAATAGGAGTAGTAAAATCATTACTTCTGGATTCCATGTCAATGCTTTAAATGCTAAAATATCCATTTTCTTCATTTAAAATTTTTATTAGTGCATTATAGGTATACATAATATTGGGGTTCATTTTCACAGAATCATACAAGCATAGAATATAATTTGCTCTAAATAAGTCCCTAGTACTTTCTCTCTCCCTCTCCTCCTCCCAACCCCTGTTCCTTTTCCTCTGTCTACTGGTATTCTTTCTACTTATTTATAGATTTTTTTTTTAAATTAGTGCATTATAGATATGCATAAAAGTGAAATTCACTGTAGTATATCCATATATGTCCATAGGATGGTTGGGACAGTTTAGGGAAAAAGGAGAAACGATAGAATAAAATCCCTACACACCCACCCCACCCCCCGCCGCTTTTTTTTTTTTTTTTTTTTTTTCCGCTAAAGGTAAAGATTTACCAAAGATGAAATTGATCATGTCATGAAATACATTTAGTTTTAGGTCTCAAATATAACTCAAAAACAACTCTGCATTCATGTAACATCACAACTGCATTTAGATAAGAGCAATCTTAGAAAGCCAAAGTTCAGATTAAACAATTTGTATGATTTTAAAAAACTGCATGCTTGCAGAGGCTAAGGCAGGAGGATCCAGAGTTCAAAGCCAGCCTCAGCAACAGTGAAGCGCTAAACAACTCACTAAGACCATGTCTCTGAATAAAATACAAAATAGGGTTGGGGATGTGGCTCGGTGGTTGAGTGCCCCTAAATTCAATCCCTGGTACTTCCACCCCCCAGAAACTGCATGTATTAGTCACATAATAATGTCATTATTTTGACTATAATCTAGAACTGTCATCATTCCAGGTAATTCTCACTGAAGCAATTTTGTTTGCTTAAAACATGATAACTTCTGATGAACAATATTCTCCCCAATATCACATATAAACTATGTTCAGCATTTTAATATCCAAATGTGACAGTCCAGGATGATAGTATAATAAGAAAGTTCAGATAGTGACTTTTTAGATGTTCAATACTGGAAACCTCTATTTATCTGTTTTCATCATTTAATTAAATAATTAATTAATTTAATTTGTTTGTTTATTTATTTATTTTTACCAGCCTACACAATTTCAAAGATTCTATCCCCACTATCAGTTATTTTTAACTCTCACTTCAGTTATAATTCACAATATTCAATTTAAATGCATTATTTACCATATTTTACCAACACTATCAGCAAAAATAATTTAAAACCAAACTCAACCAATTTTTAATACTATCTTTCAATGCATTGTTCTGGTATTTGGATAGTGAGTTCAAATAATATATATCTTATTACATTGGAGTTATAGCTATTGATATTTTAAAAACACAGTCAATAATTTTTTTTTTTTTTTTAGGTACTGGGAATGGAACCCATTGGCACTCTACTTCTGAGTTACAACCCAGCCCTCTGTTTCTTGAGATGGGGTCTAAGCTCTCCAACTTACCTTCTAGCTGCAACCCTCCTGCCTCAGCTTTTCATGTAGCTGGTGTTATAAACCTGTGCCACTGCTCCCAGCAATAATTTCTTTATAGAGTAGATTACTATGAAAAAAACAGTTATTGAAAGGATAATAATTTTGTCTCCCTTTTAGCTGAACTATTTTTTAAAAAGTAATAAACATACAACAAAACCATGCACAGAATTTCTATTACAGTAGTTATACAGTCAGTTTTTCCTTTCAATCTTAAAATATACATTTTTAAGCTTGGAGAAATGAACTATGAAGAGAATTTCTGAAATTAATAAGCTGTGGTTTTGGTCAAGAATGACTTTATAGAGGCCCAATGCATGGCTTATAGGTAAGATCCAATGCTATTATCTTTATTATCATTTGCAGTGGTTTTATTTTAAAAGGTAGTGTTTAGGAGAGTTTAACATATTCAATATGGCAAATTTAAAAACACTAAATTCTAGGTAATGGGTCCTCTCCTTCAAAATGCCATTAATTTCTCTCTCATGTTTATCTTTCACTCATGTCCAAAAACCTCCTAAGAATCTTTCTGCAAAGTTGCTGTAAGCCATTGCAGGAGCCCGAGTGTAGTATCTTACAAAACTACACCAAGTTATATTTCCTCATGGAAAGCTCCTCCAGGATCAGTTTGATATTGTGTCAGGGCTATTCAGTGTGCAAAATGGGGCAAAAACAAATGTTACACCCTCAAGGAAATTTTAGTTACCAGCTCTAGTGGATCCTTTCCTTCAGTTTATATTCATTTTCTTCTCCCTTCATATTACCTTCCTTCCTACCTCAACACATCCTAATTGATTGACTTAAAATTTTTCTCCCTTCTTCTAGAACCAACAAATCAATGAGTCTGTTCTTAAGCTAAATTCATGTTCCGTTTTACCACGCTCTGATATACTCCCCAACAAAAATTATAAATGATCTTGGGAGTATGGAAGTGTGAGAATTATGTGTGCCAAGTTGTGAAATCAAGTGAGAATATTTTAGATAATTGGCAAAAACAAAGTCACATATATTTTTTAAAACTTCAGACCATCACATTTTAAGATCATATAAACAAACTTCAAAACAAATAAAACTTCATTAAAATTTAGGCATTTTCCCTAGTAGAATGGGTGACAGTTTCTTGAAGTTTTACTTAGTTAACTTAAATGAAAGCATTGTCTCTGAAGAACATTAAAAGTTAGATGACCCAGGTCAGGCCTGGGGGCATTTTTATTGTGGTAGCACCTTGTTTATTAGTCAGAAGCAGAGATCCTGTTCAGAGAAGAGGTGTTGTCTCTACTGCACATAAATGACAAGTTCCTGTCTATAAGGGGCACAATAGAGGAAGTCATAATTTTTCTGAATAGAAAATTTTTTTTGTACATAAAGCTAGAGCTAGACTCTGACTGATTTTCTCATTCATAGTGGAGGGAAAACCCAGAGGGAAGAGATGGAAAGAGATGTGATAGAATGAAACTGGGAGGGTGTGATTTGGAAACTACAATTTTGCCATTAAATATTTTAATTTGGGATGGATGGAATCAAACATGTAAAAATGTAATACTCTTTAAAGAGGCAAAAAGTAAACTCTCTGTAATTTTCACATAAGCATTACAGAATGAACTCTAATTAGCTATGGGGAATTCTTGCAAAGGACAAGGTATTTAAATGGCATCTGGAACAACAGGTAATGATGATAACAACTGCAGAGTAATGAGTATTTACCATATGCCAGGCACTCTTGCAATTCCTTTAACTGAGTCATCTCACTTAATCTTTACCAGAAGTCTCTGAGATTGGCAAAAGAGGTCTGCAATTCCAAATCTAAATTATTATGAAATGTAAGACTTTTCAAGTTCAGGGCCAATTAATTTTGAAGCAAAAGTAACTTATACTATTTATAGATCAATGCAGAAACAGTAATGTCTTTGATTATAAGTTGCCAATTCAGACCCTGCTGGGGGTATTACATAAGACACAGTGTAATCCACTCTACTACTTTTATTCTAAAAGTCAAACAAATCTAAATTCTAAAACATATTCCATCCACAAGACTTTAATACTAAGACTCCAAGCAATTCAGTAACTTGCCCAAACTCACAGAGTTAATAAAAAATTCAGAAGGAGAGTTCTTCTACACAAAGAAAAAGAAAAAAGAGAATTTTTATGATAGTAGTATGAACTAAAATAGGCATTAATATGATGTGTGGGGCAAAAAAATAAAAGAAACAAAGAAGAGGTTTCCTGTATCTCTAATCATGGAAACAACTATGAGCAGAAAGGAGGTCAGAAAGGTCTGAGGTGAGTCTCTGGTGAACCTTTAACTGTGGAATTGGGATACAGTTATTCAAATGACAGTCATAAATGATTTCTAGAAAAGTAGAGCCATAATCTTAACTTTGTAAGAAAATGCAAGTGAAAAGGAAAGAAGGCTCAGTATAACTGAAGGAGTAAACAGAAACTTGGGAATCAACTCTATATTACAATATTCTAGCTGCAGTACTTTAGTATGCAAGATCAACAGCACAATGGAAATCTGTCCAGGAAATCACCTTAAACCTGTATGAATAGAAATTTAATTTCCTGATGAGACATGGTTAGAGGATTGCTTTGAGAATAGAGTGGCACTTAGTAGTGACATTACATTGGATGGATAGTGTACAAATGTTCTTAGGAATTGCTAGACTCATGGAAGGATATTTTTTCATCCTTTTCTTCTTCTTTTTTTAAATATCAAGCAAGGCTCTCTACTACATATTTGTTTGTTTTACTGAGGTCAAGAATTCTGGCCATTCCTTGTTGTACTTCAGCCCTTTAGTTTCTGAAACCTGATTGCTTTAACTTAATGTACCACTCTACCATCAAATCACTTTCTTTTTGCAAAGCATCATTTATTTGCTTATCTATTTTAAAATTTGTCTTTTATTTGATCTGTTCTAATTTAAGCCCTTGAGAAAAAAATATGAATGTACATTATCAAGGTTCATATTTTAAGAAAATTTTGAGAGACTGGAAATATTGATGGTTTCAGTATTTGCAAGGCAGAAGATCTCAGACTGGAGAAACTTCAACTTTGGTTTAGAACAGTGTAGGTCAGATACTGTGCTCTCCACTAACAGATATTCATCTTGAGAGGGCCTATCCTGATGTTAAAATGGATATTTATACAAATATTTTCTACACTGGAAACTCCTAGCAATTTTTTAAAAATCTTAAATACAAATTAAAACAAGTACTGAAAGAGACTTTAGTTAGTTTTTGATACTGGTGATTGAACCTAGAGCTCTCAACCATAGAGCCATATCCTCTTTTTTTTAAAATAAATTTTGAGACAGTGTCTCACCAATTTGCTTTGAGCTTCACTAAGTTGCTGAAGCTGGTTTTGAACTCACAGTCCTCCTACCTCAGCCTCCTGAGTTGCTGGGATTACGAGTGTGTACCATCATGGCACTCAGCTCTAAAAATGAGATTTTTAAGCAAGGCAAGATAGACTGATACTAGTACATCTTAATGAAAAATTGCTTAACTTGACTTTGGAATTCTGCCTTATGTGTAAATAGCTGAATGAAGCTCAGGGGTTGTTTCAAATGTAGGCCTGTACATAAAAGACAATAATTAGGCTAAATACTGATTTCCTTTCCAAATTTAAAATATCTTACCATGTTTCATCTGGTGCTCCTTTCCCTTAATTTACTAAATAATAGAACTAGGGTGAGAAGGAGAAAGATTAATTGTGAACATCGTTCAGCTTTCTATGGTGAACAAAGTAACCCTTTATTCCAGAAAAGAAAACCAAGAAAACAAGATGATTGATTTCAGAAATAGGAGATTCCAGAATGTGTATTTCATCTTCTCCCAACTGGATCTTGAATTTTAAACTAATCTCTTTTTCTTATGTGAATTTGAGCTATAAAAAGTGAAGTAGATTCTTTGAAGTGTTGCCCTAGTTTAATTAATGTACTTACATTTGCTTGAAGAAATATATCAAAAGAAAATGTAATGGACGATTAGGCTGGGGAACCCTCCAGTGAATGTTGGTTTAAAGAAACACTGAAGCATTACTTTTCAATATTCTTAGAAACCTGTCACTCTGTTTTCTGTTGTGACCTTTCTGATGCCAAGATGTTGAATACTTGGTGCTTCATTCAGTGACATTATCCTAGAGAGGAGCAGCATCTCAAGGAACATGGTCCCTTTCCCATTTCATTCATGTTCACTCCCACATTTGAGTTAAGTTTTATAAATATTCATTTAATTGGAAGAGAACTTATTAATGTTCCTTTATTTAGTAACCCTATGGAATAACTTCCTTTATCATTACCTGTTAACAGGTAAGGAAGAGTAAGGAATGTAAATGTTTAAGTTCTGATAACTAGTAAGCAGTAGTGGTGAGGTTTAATCTGATATTAGTGATCATTCTTTTAATAGTTCTCAACTGTAACTCCAAGAGGCAGTAGTAGCTGCTAGTATTATTTTTAAAAGTATTCTTGCTATTATGGCTGGGCCTGGTGGAGCATACCTATAATCCCAGAGGTTGGGGAGACTGAGGCAGGAGGATTGAGAGTTCAAAGCCAGCCTCAGCAGCAGCGAGGTGCTAAGAAACTCAGGGACACCCTATCTCTAAATAAAATAGAAAAAGAGGGGCTGGGGATGAGTGCCCCTGAGTTCAATCCCTGGTACAAAAAAAAATTATTAGCTCACAACTATCTTCAATTTATTTTTTTGTGTGTGTTTTAAATATACACTTTGCTTTCCCCATACTCCTAAGTGTATATTTGTTAGTAACTAAAGTAATTTTGACTGAATATTCCTGGTGATTAGCTAGAAATTTTCTGGTGATTTGTTGTTACATAGGAAAGTCAAAGGCAAAGGCATGAAGGTCAAAATTATAAAACTATAAATGAAAGGATTATATCATTAAATCAAGGGGAAAGGAACTTTTAGAACTAGAAATCTCCTGCTCTATTTTATTACACTAATTAAAAGGTGTTATACCAGTCCACTACTGCTTAAAACATTTCTGTATGCATCTTTATTAAACATTAAAGTTTCTTAATAACAATATAAAATAGGTATTATGTGTTCACTTGACATCCTAGATGTCAAAAATATAATTCTCACTTTTATGAAGATATGGTTGTACATAATATCCTCAAAAATATGTAAATAAATGACTAAACACATACATACACAATTATGTTTTGAAAAAGAAAATAAACCATGTTACAATACAAAGAGTCCAAAAATAGGTTGGTATGGTTTTGATGCCTCAGTTATTGATTTTTTTTTTTTTTTTTTTTTTTTTTTTTGTACCAGGGATTGAACCCAAAGGTACTTAACCACTGCACTACATCCCTAGCCCTTTTTATCTTTTATTCTGAGACAGGGCCTATCTAAGTTGAGGCTGACTTGGAACTCATGATCCTCCTGCCTCAGACTCAAGAGTCTGCTGGGATTACAGGCATGCTCCACTGTGCCCAGTTATTAATACATTTTTAAATTATATTAGAAACTAAATTATTAATTCCATGGTGACATGCTCCATTCTTTCATGGACCAGTTATAACCACAATGATTACAAGTTATCACACATATTAATCATCAGAAATTTTCACTTTTGTTGATTGATAGTATTATAAAATGAGCCTCAGTGTGATTTCTCTGAATCCTTCAGTTTTGATTAAATGTACTCCAAAACTTAAGAATCTTTTAGTCTCTAATAAAATGACCCATGTTGAGACGGGGCTACCCAGTCAGAGTTATATTCATTTTACTAGGATAATTAAAACAATCATAATCATTTTTCATTCAATGTATATTTATTGAGCACTGGTTACATGTCATGTCTACTACGCAACAGAAATAGGAATTGGGTGCCAGATGTAGATTTCAAACACAATATCAGTTGATAACTTTGTTGAATTTAGTTACCTTTTCCAACAGGCTCATAAAGTAATTAAAGGTATGCTTTTCATTAAAAATTGCTCCAAGATTTGTGCTTCCTTTTTTTTTCTTTTAAGTAAAGTACATTATTTTTAAAAAATTATTTGCTTGGTTAACTTAATTTATCCTATTTTATATTTTTCGCATGCTGGCTCGTTTCTGTTTAATATTCCCCACCAAATTATAATCTTCATGGGCATAGCAATACTCACAAATGTGTTTTTAATAAGGGTATAGAAATGTGTATTCACTATCTAGAAGAGAGTTTAAATCTGACTAACAGCTCTGATTTTAATTCTTCCAGGAAGGATATATTACTATAATAGATAGACATTCTATCACTTTATCTTTTCTTGTGTGTCACTGCTATTTCACATCCCTCAAAAATGACTAGAATGAAATAGATTATAATACTATCAATCAATGAATCATCCTTTTAAGAGTGTTTGATTTTATTGGTTATCAAAATAAATTTTAATCCATAAAAGATTAAATATATATAGACTGTTCCATTCTTTTTTGCATTTATTAACTTTTAGCATAATTCAACTTAGTCATGCATCAGAATGGAATATTATTTTGCATCAATGGGCATCCCAACCTATGATGAAGAACTAGTTCTATAGGACAGGAGAACGATATTCCACACATGGTAATTTTCTGAGTGGGGGTTGGGAATCGTTATGGCCATATTAGTCAGAATTGCCATTTGCTTTTATTCAAGCAAGGTTTTCTTACAAAAAAAGAAAAGGTAAATCAAATAAATATCAAATGCATCTTTTTCCTTAAAAATAAAAGTTATTGATAAATTATTATTATTATAGCTAGGAAGTTATTATAGACAGTAAGTCTTATGCAGTTGTAACAGATTATAATTGGTTAGATATTTTGTACTTTATCACTACACAATTATTCAAAATAAAAGAAAGACGCTTTATTCTTTGATTTATTATAGTTAAGTATAAATTTATTTTTTCTTATTAATAAATAAAAAAATAAATATGGGGGTAAATGATCAACAGTGTACTACATGTTATTCTATGTCAAACAAATGGATGAAAAATAGTATTTTCAGGATATAAATGTTAATGTTTCCAAATAATAATTCACAAAAGTCAAATATATTGTTCTTCCCTAGAAATCTTTATGCATTCACCAAAAATCGCCTGAGATTTAGAATACTATAGGTAAGAAAACAATCTCCTGGAACAAAATTCATTTCATATTTATATACATACATATTTATGTGTATTTATTAAGTATATATTAACATATATTTATATTTATATACATATGTGATATTTTTGCTTCTATCTATGCAAGGATGCTAGTTCTGTGAATTATACTTATTTCTTTGTGACCATGGTTTCTTTTTATTAATATTTTTAGTTTTATAGTTTTTTGTATTAAGGCATACAAAAAGAATTTTTAAAAAGCAGAAGTGAAGACTAATAGCTAATATGGTATTTTTAAAATAAAATTCCTTAAGTATTACAGCATAAAAAATGACACGTGTTACCTGAGGAGTAAAAGAAATAATAATGCTTCTCATGAAAATTTGAGTCTTTCTTCATGAGGAAATGGATATGAAGTTGATATATTCAATAAGGATACCTAAATGGAGTTGCTTTAAAAATATCCTGAAGTAATCTACAGTGGTTTCCTTCCTGATCTCTACCTAGTTTTGATGAATTCAGTGTAAATAAACATTTTCTTTTTAAAAATCAGCTTCTTCCTCTAAGTTGACTAAGCTGTGAACCTGACCTTACTACAAAGTGAGATCCGACCTACTCGAACCATTTTCACGGGTCAGTAAAGATCAACTGATGCAAGATGACATCTAGAGTTAAAGATGATACTTTGAAGTCAACTATATTTTTACAAAAACAAAGCCACAGAGCCTTAGTAGTATGACAAACTGCTATTTTTCAAATGTCCACATTAGTTTGTTTATTCAGAAGCCTTCAGATATTGCACACATTTAAAAATGTACTTAATAGGTAAGATAAAATTATAGGAAAAAATGCATTTCAGAAAGTGAGTCTTCCCTTCCTATTAGATGCAAATACATCTAATTAAGCAGAAGCACAGCAGTGGAATTTTGTTGTGTCCATTACATGTTTGAATTGTGAACAGGCCATCTATGAATTCATCTGAGAGGGAAGCTGACTGCCAGCTGATGTCAGAAATGGAATAGTTATCAGGAATTGTATGGTTGTCAAAAATAATAGCAAGGTTTAAGCATCATTGACCTTGGTCAAATTTGACTGGTTATATAAAAACAAAAATACTAGAAAGTGGTGTTACTAGTTTTTAGAAGCAATAGGGCCTTTAAAATACAACTCCCAATAAAACTACAAAAGCAAATTGCTTACCATTTACTGTTGATAAATTTACAGATTTTAAGAAAATTTTGTAGCATAACAAATGTAAAAAAATCAGTTTTAAAAATATCATAAGAAATAGCATTAAGCATATACTCTTATGTGGGGTGTAAGTATTTACCAAGATGAAATCCATTGTCATAAAGAGTGAAAAAAAATTTGTGCAAGACATCATTCAATCTTTACTTGACATAGGTTACTAATTATTTCACTGCTTGGGGTAGAGGAGTGTGATGTCATCTCTCTTTTAATTTGTGTTTTAGGTGGAAGTGCTTTGTAAACTATGTTTAACATACCACTTTAATATTATTTATTTCATTTAAAGCAGTTGCTTATTAGCAAGTGTGAATAAAACCCAGATGACAATCCCAGATTGTTTATCAATACAGCCAATTTAATAAACATATTAATTAGCACTTGTGAAATGCACTCAGTAGAGGCTAGTAAATAAATTCAATAGGTGAGCATCTTAACCTAACTCAGTGGGTTAAAGCATCTAAATAACTTAATCTTATTTTTCTAAAATAAAGACTTTTTCAATTTTTATTAGTTATGTTTCTATTTTCCTAGTGGAGTCAATCATCTTAAATTTGAACATTATCACATGAACTGTGGAATTGTCTAAAATGTCACAGAACATAGTATGAAAATGACTTTCTAAGCTTACTCCCATTACTTTAAAACAAACTTTTATCTCTATTGTCAAAATATTGGGTCATATATTTTGCTCATATCACAAATGAAATTATGTGGTTAAATATGTTAAGAATCATTTGAAATGGTTCCATATCAAAGACAGCAGGTTAATTATTTTGATTTATAATAGAAAATGTCAGGATTCCAAAAGTTTAGAAAAAACAAAAAATTTACCATCAGGTTAAAAAAGTGAATATTTTGACCAACCTATATTTATAGTTACACACATATACTAAATAAAGAGAACAATGAAAGGATAGCAAAAAGGTTAAAATTTTCAGTAATAATTATTCAATATCTACTTAGAATAACTCATATTAATTCTCTTTTCCAGAAACTATTTTCATTAATAACCCAGAATTACCAAGTCTTCACTATACCTGCTTTAAATATCAACAAATTTTGGTTAGCAGAGACCACAAAATCGAGTGTTGCCTATAGTGCTATAATTAAAACAATCATATTTTCATATTTTATCTATTATAGAGAAAAACAGGCTATCATATTCTTGGTATCAGAACTGCATTTTAAAAATTATATGTAACAATAACCAGAAATGACCTAAAAATGTAATAACATAGTAGAATGAATAAATAAATAATGACATAATCACACAGAGAAATACTACAAAGCAAAAAAAAAAAAAAAAAAAAGAACCACCTAGGGTGGATATATGCAACATGGGAAATTCACAGAGACAAAATATAAATAAAAGAAGCCAGATAAAAATATATATATGTGTATATACACTGCATGATTCTATTTATACAAAATAAAAAGCTGATAAACTATGATGACAGATGTCAAGTGGGCATGAGAGAGTTTTCTGGGATGCTGGAAAATTTTATATCCTGATAGTGGAGGTAATTACACATATATATGCATATAATCACATAATGTACACATGTGCAAAACATTCATTCTACTACATGTTTTAAAATATTTTAAATTTTCTTACATTCTCATGAAAAAATTCCAAGGATCATCTTTAATTTTTCAGAAAGGATACTAAGTAGGTATTTTTTAAAAATTATATTTAAAGAATATAATTATCAGATTATTATTATTATTACTATTATTATCAGATTACATATTAGAATATTTAAGTCAAAGATGATATTATAAACTAGGAACTCTTAGCAGTGTAGCTTTACAAAAATAATATTCATTGGCAGGTTTATAATCAATTATATATAATTGACATATGTATATATATGATTTATATATAATTGTTTTAAAATATTTTAAATTTTCTTACATTCTCATGAAAAAATTCCAAGGATCATCTTTAATTTTTCAGAAAGGATACTAAGTAGGTATTTTTAAAAAACTATATTTAAAGAATATAATTATCAGATTATTATTATTATTACTATTATTATCAGATTACATATTAGAATATTTAAGTCAAAGATGATATTATAAACTAGGAACTCTTAGCAGTGTAGCTTTACAAAAATAATATTCATTGGCAGGTTTATAATCAATTATATATAATTGACATATGTATATATATATGATTTATATATAATTGATACACATCAATTATAAATAGATACATGTGTGTATACATGTATATATACATACACACACACAAATATTAGTCTTTTCCATGTTTTCAGTTAAGTCCCCTTGTGTTATGTTTCTGTACTGATAAATTTTTTTTAAAAGAAAGGAGAATATTTTCTAGCTGTTTACAAATGGCCATACAGGGCAAAGAGCCTTACATAGAGGAAGGAATGTAAAACTGGAAGGAAGATCTGTGATCAAAGCCAACTCTCTAAGCACAAATGTTATTACCATGAGTAAAAAGGTCAATTTTGCCCCAAAGTCACCATTTTCTCCTGCATAAAATAAGGGAGTTGGAGAAATAACATCCAATGATCTCAGCTCTGTGATTAATGAGTCAATGGATGAGTGCTGGAAAAGTGATTTTGAACCAAACTGTTCAATGTCCATCAAACTAGCTTGACTTGTAATAGCTAGCATTATGAAAAACAATAACAATAAAATAAGAAATTTTATAAGATGTATTTTATACCATATCCTCATTTATCTTTTGTTTTTTTTCTATCAACAGAGGTTAGAAATCTAACTTTTTAAAATAGTTACCAACAACTGGTGTATAACAGAGTTCAAGTTTCATTTTCTACAAGCATGTGATACAGAAAAATTCTAAATACGAAAAAATTCTAAATTTTAGAGTAAACAGATAACATGGCCTAGTGGGAAACACTTGCTTCAGAGCACTTTAAGAGCTTCAGGCAGGAGTCTGAGGACTGTGAGATTCCATAATAGAGCACAGCATTGGGTGGTATAGGTGGCCATGGTGAAAATTCATCGCATGTCTCCAATTCTTTTATTTATTCATCTATAATGATATCTATGCCAACAAAATTAATTTGTGTAATTTTATGACAGAGATGTCATCCTCCCATTATGCTATCCCATGGTTATTATTTTGAACCACTGATGTGCCAAGAAAACTCACATTAGAAATGCAATCCTTGTGATTGGTATGATTACACGACTGGTGTAACTCTATATCATGTACAACCAGAAGAATGGGAAGTTATGCTCCATTTATGTATGATGTGCCAATTGCATTCTACTGTCCTGTATAACTAATTAGAACAAACAAAATAAAAATAAATGCAATCCTTGCTCATAGATATTATCATGTGTTTTTCAGGAGAAAAACTGCTTATGACCAGAATTGCTTTGTTGGTCACTGGCTCTTGCTTAACTTAGAATAATAAATGTTTCAGGAAAACTACTGTATGAAGGGCCTGCACCCAATCCCATTTTCTACATACTGGTGGTGGAGACAGAGAGAAAGGTAAAGAGACAGATGAAGGTAGAAGGGGAGTGGAAGTTGGAGGATTATATTGGACCAGGAATTAAAGAACTTTTACCTAATGTAAGCTCAGAGATTTATCATCATTGATCCACAAGTATTTCAATGTCAATTTGCTTTTCTAAGAGTATTAATGATAGAATTTAAAAAACTTGACCTTGGAATATCTTGGATCTCAAGGTCCATGATCATTAAATATGCAGTGCAACAGATAATAGTACAGGCACCATTAGCACAAGTCCAAATCCTGACATCAATACTAGTACTGGTACTCAGAGATAATTAATTAAGCTCTCCAAACTTTCCATCTGTACAATGAGATGCTGTCATCTTCCCCACTTTTCATGGTTGTTTGAGCATTAAGTGAGAGGAGATATAGGAAACCCTGTGCAGAGAATCTGAACCCATGCACCAGTCTGGCCAAATATAATACTCTCAAGGTCAGGAGTCAATCAATTGAGAGAATAGTGTAGATGAGAGAGACAAAGGATTCCATCATCATATTCATAACCAATGAGTTAGTTTTCTAATTATTTCAAAGATCAAAATTTTAAATTTCTTTCAGTAATACTCTTAAAAAAGCAGATTATTATAGAAATCCTAACGGATTGATTATGATAAATCCCTTAGGCTCATATAAGGTAAAAGAGTTTTAATTCTCTGATCCAGTATAGTCTCCCTCTTTCTACTACCCTTCTTTTAAGTATCACCATGCCTTCCAGAAGAGTCTTAGGAAAGCTTGATTATTCTTAGCTACATAGAGAAGTCAATTTCAAGTCCAAAGAAATTTTGTTCCTAAACCAAATTCTTCATCTTTTACAATTGTATTAATGACAGTAGTTTATTGTTGTTGGGTGATTAAGTAGCTTGAAATAGAATATGTGAAATTTAAAAAAAAAAAGAAAAGTTGATTTTCCAGAAATACAGGTTCAAGGTTGCTATGGTTTGTATAAGAGCTCTCCAAAGGTCCATTTGTTAGAAGTTTGGGCCCCAGGGTGGCATGATTGAGAGGAAATAGAACCTTTAGAAATTAGGGCTTAATGGGAAGTCCTTAAGTTTGGGGGAATGTGCTCTTGGAGGGATTTTGAGATCCCAGGTCCTTCCTCTTTCTCTCACTTTGCTTTCTGACCATGAGGTGAATGAGTTTGCCATGTGCTCCTGCCCTGATATGCTGCCTTATCACAGCCTCAAAGGAAAGGGAACAAACAGTCAATCATGGACTACAATATTTAAAACCATAAGCCAAATGACCTTTTGTCCTTATGATTTCATTACTTCAGGTATTTTGTCATAATGATGGAAATCTGACTAATGCAATCAATGGTCATTGTTTATAATCTGACCTACAAAAAGAGTTGACCAGTCTTCCGCATTTAAAAAATTTTACTTATATCTTACTCTTGAGATTTTCTTAACCTTATGTAAAGAAAATATAAAAAGTTACCTCTCTTGAATACACATTCACTCACACACACAAACACACACACATGCACACACCCCACTTTGTGAACATTCACATACACATTGTTTTTCCAACTATACCAGAATAATTATGTGTGCTATCAAGGAATATATAATATAATAAATAGAATAAATATTGGTTCTATACACATAATAATAAATTTTATAAACCTGTTATAGGTTTTGGTCAGTTGTAATTTCAAGTACTTCAATGATTCTACTACTACCTAAATAGAAATTTTCTCTAGTAATCATAAGCATTAATTCCCTTCATCTGGTAAATCTAGTAATGATACTTCCAATCCAATTCAAAAACCATTAGGATGTAGTGACTCTTAAACCCATTATAATTTAGCTCACTTTTTGCAAAATTTAGTTGAGAAGAAAACAGCTGTACATTTGAACATCTGGAAATTACTTTTAATTACACTTTTCTCAAGTGAGAAAGGAGACACTCTACCTGCAAAATGCTATTTGTATATCTAAGCCTCACAAGTGCTAGTAAACACTTTTGCTTTATATATAATTTCATTTTAGGCTACACAATCTCATCTTATTGTCAATACAGAATTCTATGTGCTTTGGCACTGTGATTTTGATCTTCAGTAGGGTTTTTTATTATTTATTTATTTATTGTTCTTTTTAGTTATAAATGACAGTAGAATATAATTTGACATATTTACACAAACCTGGAGTACATCTTATTTGAGTAGATTTTAAGACGGAAAATGGCAATTTTAAGATATCTGATTTCTGTTAAGTTATTTACTCATTTGAAAGTAGAGAATAAATTTCACAGATAGACAAGCCTCATTCTAAAAGTTGAAAATATGCAAAAAAATTGCATCCATATTTGGAGAACAAATTTCATAGGTAGATAAGGCTCATTCTAAAAGTCGAAGTATGCAAATACTATTACATTCATATTTAATGATTTGGATATTGAAAATTAAAATAAACTCTAATAGGAGGTAGCTTAACAGCTTACATTTTATCTAAGATCTATTTATTCAATAAATCAGCCCTTGTTCTTGAATCAGGAATACTGAACTACTGATTACTAAAATCAATTACTGCCTTCTAGTAACAAATTCAGTTTCCAAATTACATTTGTTGGCATGAAAATATGTCAATAGAAAATGGTATCATTCTATAAATATTCTGAACTGATTATAACTGTTTTGTCTGCCAAAAGTACAACTCATTCTTTGTTTCTATATCACCGTTGATTCATTCCTGACAACTGAAGATGTTTTAGAAGTAGCTGACTCACACATCAGTAGGAATTTCTTATGTACCTTTTCAAATGTTCAGCTACCTCAATGTATATTAAATTGGCTATTGATTAAAATAAATAAATAAACAAAAAACCTCTATAGAGGGCATTTATGAGTGGACCCTAGGAATAAAGAAGAAAGAATATACAATCAGGTTAGAAAGCCATAACACAGGCAATAGCATGTACCCAAAATTTTCAAAAACTGCTGTCTTAGCAGAGTACTCACGTCTAGATTACTTAATGAGGAAAGTAATTGAAAATTGTTAGATTAATGCTTTTAGGGCTGGGGACATAACTCAGTGGTTGAGCACTTGCTTAGCATGCAGCAGGCCCTGGGTGTGACGCTAGCATGGCACAAGGAAAAAGAAAAAAGGAATGTTTTTAAAAAGTAATTTGTGAGTGACATCTCAAGTATAATCAGAATAAAAGTAAAAGCAATCTCTCAATTTGGATTGCAGAACAACTGCTTCTATCATTGTTTAAATATTTTTGACACACCATGTATATTGACATATACAAAAAGCACAATTTATTAACTCATAAGTAGAACAGGCATAATCTACAATTTTAAGCAATGTGACCTTTCATACACAACTGTCCATTCTTCAGGAAAGTGCCCAGTTTAAGGCAAAATGAAAAACTAATTATCTTTGCTAAGGCTGAATTAGTTTGGTTATTATGCTGATTTGTCCAACTGAATGAGCTGACCTACCCAAACCGTGATTTTTAAAAAAATCATTATACATAAAAGAACACTGTTTCTGCCAAAGAAACCCCATCACAGAGCCTCCAGTGAACAAGAATGAGTGTGTTCTGCTGTGACTCCTCTTTTTCTGTAGAAATATCTGGGATTAGTGATATGGAGCACCGAAGCAAGACAGGGATTTAAGTAAGGAAAATGACTGTAGGTGCCTGAAACACCATGGATCCTACAGACTGGACCAACATCATCTCTTAGCCACCTTCCCTGCAGTTCTTCATGAAGAGTAAAAGAAAGCCCATCTCAGAGCCCCTGTATAACTTTCCAGTACGTTGTTTATGTAGGAATACCAAGTTGCAATTAGTTGTTATAAAAATACACCGTGTCATTAATCTCAATCTTATTTTCTATTTTAGCTTTTAAACTGAAATCCACAGAAAACCCATATATTCCTCACATTTATATAAAATTTAAATAAGACAATCACTCCTTTCATAATCTCCAAATGGGTAGTCTTGTGAAGGAAAAAAATTTGAAAATATTTTCAGACATTCTCCCTGTAGATATTGACCTCGTATCATGAAACAAATGGAAAGTAAGGCACTGACTGTTTGGTCTCATAGTAGTTTTAAGAGATGTTAGGAAACGTTTCAATAATTGCAACACAGAGACAACGATACATTTAGGAAATATTCATTTTTAAACAAATTGAAACTCATTTTTTTCTATAAGTTAATAAATACTAAGCTCAATAATAATCAAACATTTAGAATCACTCCACAAACATTTCAATGACCACCAATTTATATCAAATAATCCAGTGCTTTAAATTATACAAATAATCCAATTTGATGAAATTGCTTAACATTGATTCATGTATTGACTCTCAATAAGCAACTTAAAGTTATTTCCAGACTAATATGAAATAACAATAAATTTAGAGGCAACCACCAGACTTTCCAACTTAATGTTCACAAGACAGATGTCTTAGAAACATAAGTCAACAAACACACCTGAACACATAAATAAGGAAAAGGAAAAAAATGTCTTACAGCATTGAACAAGAGGACCTTTGCAGATCTCTTCATCTTGAGAGAAGAGTATATAGCATGACAGAAATCATCATTGTTTAAATATAATAGGTGAGGTTACTTGTAAAATGAACCCTACCATGCTATCAATTAGCAGTATTTACTTTACGATAATTTAAAAACTAAACCAAGCTAAAGTAAAAAAAAAAAAAAAAAAATCGCAACAAGTGCAAATCAATAATCCTTCTTTATTTGAAAAAGACTTAAAATAAGAGAACATTCGTTGTATTCAATAATGATTATTTTTAAATCAAGGCACATTCTAAAAATTATTTGGCTGTCTAATCTATAGTTACATATTACCTGCTTGGAAATATGTCTGTTGTTCATCTAATAAAAGAATAAATTTCAGTAGTTGATTCTATAGGGAAAGTCTAATAAATCCAATATATATTCTAATTTCTGTTCTAATGTTTCAGGATTTATTGTACTAATGAACTGATGAAATATTACTCTCAGCAGTTTATGGGAAATGCATTACCTTTTTATTTTAGTATATACTTTCTCCAAAACAACAAAGGTTGGCATCTTAATATGCTTTTCTTATCTGCTTCTGTTACTGCAAATCCAAGATCATCTTGCCCATACTAATCTTTTATGGCCGAGGTCACTGAAGTTGTGCCAAAATTCAATAATGATGTTCAATCTAATGTAGCAATGCACTTATCTCATTGCTGGAATGTAGACCATTTAGAGCAAAGCACTTCATTGAAATGATGAAATGCTCACCTAAAATGCCCTCTTGTAAACATTTCTCACATATTAAAAATTGTAGATAAAATACTGCAGTGTTAAAGCTTGGTCTTCAACACAGAATAAAAGTTGATAATTATTTAATGCCTCTTTTAATTGGAGGAAAGAAAGTATTTTATGTGCCTGTTGTATAATTGAAAGAAACAAAAAACCCTCTCACATTTAAAAAATGACAAAGGTCCTTAATTTAAATTGACAACCACAAATGAATTTCACTTTTTCTGAGAGTGAAGTTTATACATTGTAAAATGTAATCAGTTTTAATAGTTCCAAAAGAGAATGAGAAAAATAATGAATGAAACATTATTTTACTCTTCACAAATATGAAAAATTCAAGAAACAATGAATTTTTTTTACAGCAAATGCGTTTCTGAATATTGGTTTTAAAAATGTTAACAGAGAAAATGTAATCAGGAAAACTAGCTAATAATTCAACCCAAAAGACTACACTATGAAAATAACTCAGTTACAACTCATGGGCACAGCAAGTGAAAGTAACTTTGTTAACTATTACAATAAAGAATTGAGCTTAAATTGTTCTCAATGTTTACTTAATTCCACCTCAACTAAAATTTATTTATCAGTAATCATGTATGCAATTGTTCTTTCTGAACCCACAAATTAATATATAAATGTATTCTAAGAAAGTTCTATTTTTAGTCGCATTTACTTTGCTATGGCCTGTAATTAACAACAACAACAAAAACCTATAATTTTCAGTTGAAATATCTCTCAATAAATTTTAGAGAAATATTCTGCCAATTTCAAGTGCAAAGTAAAAGGATTGATTCAAAGTAATCAAAAATAAAAATAGTATTAGAGCTAAAATTAAAAAGGAAACAAAATTCAAAATAATTTTTAGGTGTGAATTGTGCCAAACAAGACAAGCTATCTTATTTTTCCTGCACCTGTTTCATGATAATAAATGTAAAGTGTTCTGTTTCTAGTCCAGATATTTAAGTATCTACCTATGTTAACTTCTTTTTAATTAAATAAGAAAGATTACATTAAGTGAGAATTCAACTATGAACTCACAAAGAGAGCCTATCCAGGTAAATTTCTATAAATAGCCATTCATAACTTCTATGGATTTTCATGTTGACCAATATGATAATTTCAAATACTCTACACCTCAATCCAACTAATAGCAATTTGTATACAGTATCATAATTCTGTCCACTGTACTATAAAAACACATATAACAGTTAAATTATGGATTTATGTACACACATTTAAATTGGCCTGAAGGGAATCAAGATGCATTTTCTAACATATAAAGTTAATTTTCAGTTTGTTCTATTACTCAAATTAGCAATATTTTAATACACAGTGATAAATATATTATAAACATACCTGTTAAGGCAGGTTTCTCTTAAAGGATAATACATTTGGCTTTCAACAATATTTAAAAGAAAAACATCACTAATTTTAAGTAAAAGATAAAGTTGCACTCTAGATTATAATGGGCACATAAGGCCTAATTCGTATTTAGGATAATCATAAGAGGATTTCTTTAAAAAGATCAGAGCAACTGGATTTTACTTTTCTAGTTTGAATTGAATTACCCTGCAGTGTACTTATTTTTAATGTGTAAAGATATTGCTAAAAATAGCTATATAAAACACAAAGTTGTTAATTACTGTAGTATTTCATTGCAACTTTTGAATTTTAACTCTTAAAACACTGGAGTATAAGATAATATATTGATTTACTTGACAAAATTCAGTTATAGTAGTATCAAAGTTAGTAACAGTTCCAAAATTAGGTGTGACTTTGAACTTCAGAATTTCTTTCATGAAAAATCATCTTTTTATTGCAAGACAGTAAATATAATTATTTGAAGTTATTTGGTTAAGTTCACATACCAAACATTTCTATTAAAACATTTGTTAGAAATAATATCAAGGAGTTAGCTATTTTTTTTAAATTATAACACAAAGGTTAACTTTCTTTTTTCAAATCTCAAACGCCATGAGGTTTCAACATAAACAGAAACTCCATTTAAGAAAATGTTAAGCTTAATTGTGCGCACAAAGAAACTTCTAGAAAACTTCATTACTTACTGTTCACTGAGTATTACTTACAGAGATTAACAGTTTTAAGAATTCATCTGTTATTTATCCCGAAGTGTTTTGAAAAACCTTTTCACACTGTATGCTTCTCAATGAGATGATCACCCCTACTCTGGTCTGCTGAGAAAAATAAAAAATCCATGAATCTTCTTCTTTAAGACTGTTCTTGTTCTAATGTACTTTAGGTGGCAACAAGCGAGGAATTCATAATGATAAAAGCAACAATGTGAGAAAAAATTTTAAATGCTTGTTTCATATTTACTGTATAAAGTCATTTTGACATGCCTACACAACTGGTTGTGGCAGCTTTCAGACATGATTTCTAATAAAAAAAAAAAAATAAAAAAAAAAATTGCTCCAGGTTCTTTAGAGAAAGCTTGCCGCTGGGAAGTTGATTTTGGCCAAGAGCCAAAATCATGTGCAAAGGGGCCTCATTACAGATTCATGGCAGCCTTCAGCACTAACAAAAAATGTGACCCAACAAGCTACATCAGCGACTAAAATTAAAAAGTAAGAGACAAAGACAACTTGCTTAATATTCCTTCTAAAGCAACATTAAACTTTTTTTGGTAATTAAACCCTTGTTAGTCTAATGCAGTGTTCCTCTGTCCTTAAATGATTGTACAATTACTCTTTAAAACTTGTTAATTTCCCTTCTAAGTAACACTTTCTTTCTGTGACAGTTTACAAAGATTTCGCTATATAATAAAACTCTATGTCCACTGTAATCGGTTCAACAGCAGAAAACAGAATCGTAAAAATGCAGACTACAGTGTTCCTTTAAGATTTAAACAAACAAACAAAAAATAAGCAAACAATAGTCAGCCTATTTTAAACTTCTACAGAAGTGAACACGCACCCTCTAAACTTACATCGATTGTCACTAACCAGTTCCCCTGCCCAACTTTCCCCCCAAAAGGAGATTTGATACATAGCCTTACCTAGATGTCTTCTGGCTTTTCTGCAGATCAAAAGTTTCCTGCCTAAGCACACAGATATTCTTTCACAAACCATAAAGGCCCTTTTATGAATCCAGTACTGTAACAGGCTTGCTTTCCACACCACATTGAGAGCCCAGTGCGTCAGCTCTCAAGATAAAAAACATTGCTAATACACAATTAGTGGGAGAGGTTGTCTACTGAAGAATTTATCTTAACGAAAGAAGGAAAAAAGAAGCCTTTTCTCTTTCTCTCTCTCTCTCTCCTTTTTTTTTTTTCTTTTTTCACTTTTTTTTTTTTTTTTTTTTTTTTTTTTTAAATAGCAAAGAGGGTGCGGTCAGATGTTAGGTTTTGCCTGAGAAAAGGGCCCTACACGGCACTAGTACCTAAATACTAGCAGAAGCTGCCTGGGAAGGGAGCCAATGGAAGGACTTTGTTTGACCCAGCTGCCAATCTCCCCTGAAGCCGTGCGCCAGACTAAACACTCACACTATTTTAACTCAAATCAGGCTACAGCAGCTGTTTGCTTTCCGGCTCTGAGCTCTGCACCCACCATGGCCTGCGTAGTTCACCCGCGAGCTTTGCTAGCTGCCTGGCTAAAATCTGTTCCGGGGTGGGATTTGTCATTGGAGAGAAAATTTTAACCCTATTCCTCATGGTAGAGACTGTGTGGTGCTCAGCATTTGGATCTGGTCACTCAAGGACAATTTGATCATCTTTTAAGAGTGATATTTTATATCATGGAGATTTTGGATTTGAAGGTAACAAATATTCTTCATTTCTTTGAATTCATTCTTGAACTCTTCTCATGTATTAAAATTAACTCTTAAGTAGTCCATGTGTGTAGCAATAACAAGGCCCCTACAATACACCTCTAAGAACAAAGATGGCACCCCTTCACTCCAACCCAAACCTCACCTCAGCAAGAGCAAGAGGTGGCATGACAGAACCGAAGAGTCAAACATCGTTCTAAGAGTTAATACATTCTCTTGAATGCCCTGGAACTTTCTTTCAGACCCAACACCTAAGCACACAGGAAGTTTGTTATCCTTCTATGAAAAGGCACAAGCCATGCAATTTACCCTCCCTGTTTCTAAGCCTATTTAGTTATTAGCCTGAGTGTAGAAATAACCTTTTAAATTGTAAAATATTAAAACATGACCATTAGTGGTATAAAGTGGAAAAAAAAAACTAGAAAGAAATTAGAGGAAGTACCATTTAAGTAATAATAAGACTTATCTGTAATGGGGGAAAGAGATCTGATAACAAGATGTTATTGCACAACATATAGGAACCACACTTTGAGCATGTGGAGAAAATAAGTCATTCAACATGTGGAAAAGAGAGAAAATGTGAGGAGTATGATGACATGGATCATAACCACATACTTTTACTCTTGACCAAGTGCCTACTTATTGCAATAGGATGGTGGGGGAATCCTGCATCTTTCTATTTAGAGATTTTAGTTTCTGTTTTCTTGATCTGAGTGGAGGAAGACATTATTAGTTTTTTAACCTAATTTTAATCTGTCTGTGATGAGCAAAGATGGAGTATTTCTGAAATATTTAAAAATGTGTATACAATTTCTTTTTCTGAAAGTGGTTTCTTCTGCTTTAAGAAGAGAGTTTATGCTGTTTCAACTCTTGCCCCAAATTAGAATTCTTATCTTAGAAATTACAAATCTGAATTACATAAGTTGTCATTTTATAATAAAATGTTATTTCCTCAACTAGGAAGTGGCAAAGATGATTATAGAGACGATGAGCTATTAGATTTTTATGGGTGTGCTTAAAGTAAAAGACCCAGTTCATTACAAATGCATGTCATGAAGACATTGCATAGCAGGTGAATTACTATCTCTATTTTGAAAGTGATACATGTGTAAATCCAAAATATTCCCATTGGATCTGCCTTTATATGTAGTAGTGTGTGGTTTGAGGCTCATACTTCTTAAAGAATAAATAAAATGATCAGAAATGGTTTCTTCTGTGCCCTTTTTATTCAATCCAAGAAAAAAATCCACTATACTTATCTAAACAGTCTATTATAATCACTAACTACTAAGCTAGTAAAATCACCATCACTCACTATTGCTACATGTATCTCTACAGTGGCTATAGAACGGCAGAATGGCAGTTGAATAGTGACTTTTGATCTTCTTAGCAACTCTTTCCCTTAAGCTGCTCATCCTATCTTGTTCTTAGGCATTCCATGTACAATAGCAGTGAGCTCACATCAGGAATGCTGTAGGGTATGGCGTCTTTCCCCAAATTCACATGTTGAAGTTCTCTCAGTACCTCAGAATGTGACTATAGGTGGAGACAGAGTTTTTATAAACAAGTAATTAAGTTAAAAAAGGCCATTAGGGTGGGCCCTAATCCAATATGACTGGTGTCCGTATAGAAAGAGACAAGGAAACGATAGAAATGAAATGAAGACCAAGTGAAAACACAGGGAGCAAGTGGCCATCTGTAAGCTTGGAGAAGGGTTCAGAAGAAACCAGTCCTGCCAACATATTGTTCTTGGACTTCAAGCCTCCAGAATTGTGAGAAAATAAATTTCTGTTGGTTAAGCCACCTATTCTGTAGTATTTATTTGTAGTCAACCAACATAATGGCTATTAAAAGAGAAGAAACTGTCCTTCCTTCCGTTAGAATACAATTCATTTCCATACTGAACTGCCTCTATACTCAAGTGTTCAATTTTATCTAAGAGAACATGTGATTTATGGAGAAAGTGTACCTTTCTCACATTTTCCAGAAAAGAGGGAAACATATCTTACTATGCACAGACTTTGAAATAATTGTAGTATTTGCTTTTCCTTTCAGATAATCAAAAACGGTAGTGACTTTTGATTTTGCAACACAGTCTTCACTCACACACATTTTAAAATAAAGATCTGGTGACAGAAAAAAACTCTACATGAATAATTGGAAACAACAAAGGTTAGTCTTTATAATTAGAAAGTTATAATAACCTATGCAAAGGGAAAAGACTTTAATAGAAGAAGGAAAGAAATGTGAACATCTTGCAAGGGAGTCTAAATAAAGGGAAATGAAGTAGATAAGGTCATGAAGATAAAAACAAGTCAGAGGATTAATCAGAATATATAAATCCAGTTGTTTCATGACTTCATTCAACTTACATTTAACATTGATTTGAAATCACTTCTCAGTGTTTTTGTTTTGTTTTGTTTTGTGTGTGTGTATTATCTCCTAAGAAACAGGTGAAAAACTGAATATAATGTGATAGTGGCTTTTCTGTAAGTCAATGAAATTTCTGTGGAAAGTTAGTAGTGTTTAAAAGAAGAAAAGAGGTCAATGGCAAACACCTGTTCAGAAGATGTAAGAAAAGGTGATTAAAGTGCCATTGGGGTATCATTTTCCCAGGATCAATGCCCAGCAGCCACCATATATATATGTGAGCATTCACTCCTTCATTTTATGATTCACCTATCTTCTCAAATATTCTATTTCGTGCTAATCATGAGTGAGGCAGTGGCCTGTGTTGTGTACTATTAAAAAACACAGCCTCTGTTCTCATGTTCTTGGTAAACTAGGAAGCAAATAAGAGAGAAAAACAGGTCTAAAGAGAATAGCAGTGCGTTCATTGAACACTTCAGAATGCTGAGGTGGCTGTACAAATGTAACCTAATGTTAAGAAAATATTGATAATTATCACATACTTTAAATACTTACAACAAACAAATTTCTGTAAAAGGTGCTATCATGAAAAATGCCACATTTTTGTTACAGTATAGCTACCCAATCTCAGTATTAAAATGCCTAAAAGTACATCATGGTATACGTGAAATTACAATTGTTAGCTTATCTTTTTCAAGAAAACACTTTATTATTTCCCATTCTAGTTAAGATCAAAAAGACAAGCAATATCTCTTGAAATTCTAACCCTTTTAAATAAAATCCAAGGTAGAATCTTTATGGATGAAAACCCATTATCACTCCAAAGGACACCAAAATGGTTTCACCTTGAAGGACAGTACACTAATAATAGCACAGTACTGTGAAAATCTGCTTCTTAATGAGAATACACAAAAAGCATTGAGAAATAATGTCACATAAATGTGAAGTAGAAGTTGAACACACATGAAGCAAGACAAATTGTTATAAAGAAAATAGTCTTCAATGACTGAGTCAACATTTTTCACAAATATAATATGCAAAGAATTAAAATAAAATATAACATTCGATTGTTAAAATAGAAATATGCCTTACTTTTTACTTGAGATAGCAAATGGAGATATACAGAGATACATAAACATACATTAAAAAATACAGTGCATTGAAATAATAGAAGTTCTGTAGTCTTACTAACCTCCCCCCCCCCCTTTTGTACCAGGAATTGAACTTCAGGGACACTTGACCACTGAGCCACATCCCCACTCCTATTTTGTATTTTATTTAGAGACAGGGTCTCACTGAGTTGCTTAGCACCTCACTTTTGCTGAAGCTGGCTTTGAACTCGTGATCCTCTTGCCTCAGCCTCCTGAGCCTCTAGGATTACAGTCATGTACCACCTCACCCAGCTTGTCACTTTACTAATAAATTTTTTTAAAACCTTCATACTCTCAGTGTGAGTTCTTTTTAACCATTCTCTGCTTCACTCTATTTTTCTGAATCTATAAATATGCTTTTTTGAAGGAATCTCTGAAGGTAACTACGCATTTTATCAAACATATTTTATATTTTCAGAAGAATTAATAACAATCTAAACATACACAGATACATAGGAGAAATAGATATGAATAGCCACATGTCTACAAACTATTAAAAATATTCCCTAAAATAAATCACCAGACTCAAACTTTCATAGGCATAAGGAAGAACTCACATCAATTCCTCTATAAACTCCTCCAAAAAAATTTAAAAGAAAAGGGCACTTCCTAAAGCATTCAGTAAACCCAGAATTACATTAATGCCAAAACTACATAAAGAAATTACAAAAAACTCGAAATATATAAACTGATATGTTTTAAGAAAATAGATGCAAAATTCCCCAGAAAAACATTAACAAGTCAAATTAAATAATGTATAAATGAATTTTACACTAAGATCAAGTGGTATTTATTCCAGGTATGTAAGGCTGCTCAACATTTGAAAATCAAATCACATGTTTGAAAATTGATCAATTAGTCAATTTACCATATACATACTAAAGATGAAAACCATGATCATACCAATTGATATGAAAGATAAAACATTTGACAAATTCTAACACTTGGTCATGACAAAATTCCTAAGCAAAGTATCAATAGAGGATACTTTCCTCAAATTGAAGAATATCTACAAAAAAATCTATAGCTACCATCATACCTAATGGTGATGTAACATATGCCTTCCCCGTATAATGGAGAATAAAGAAAGCATGTTCCCTTTCTACACTCTTATTCAACATTATATAGTTAAAGAAAAGAAGGGTAACAAAAATACAAAATTTGGAAAGGAATACTAAATTATTTCTATTCACAGAGATCTGATATGTGTAGAAAATTCTAAAGAAATTACAAAAAAAAAAAAAGCAGGTAGAGCAAAGTTGCAGGAGCAAGGTTAGCATACAGAAATCAATTGTTTTTCTCATAGCAGCAGTAATTGCTTGCAACTTGAATTTTAAAAATATCATTTATAGTAATATTAAAAATGAAATACTTAGGTATAAATATAATATCTAAATGTATGTGTGTAATATAGCACATATATGTGAAAACCTACAAAACACCAATAAGGAAAACAATCAAGGAAGATCTAAATAAATACACATTCTTCTTTTGTTGGCTGAGTGGGCCTAGATCCAGAAACACCATGGTAGCAATGAATGTACCTAACATCAAGATCTTGATTGTTAAAACCATTGTTCAATAAAAGGAACTAATGCTTCTTAGAGAAATGCTTCATCCTAGCACTTCACAAGAACATGCAAAGATGAACTTGGAGCCTCTAGTAACAAACAGCAAATAAATACTAAGAAATAAGTAAAATAAAGGAAAACATTGGTGGGATATATCAAAGGGATATAGTGACAATTTCAAGGGGCCTCAATGGCTACATCTGGAACAATTTGAACAACATACGTAGTATTGAATTATAACCCAAAGTACAAAATAGATATCTATGAGTCTATCCAGATGAAAGTAAATGATTAGATAAAAAATATGCATAGAATAGGCAAATATCTCATGCAGAAGAATTCAAAATTATATATATGTACATATAGATAGATAGATAGATATAGATATCCCCCATTTTTAAGGAGCTGGAGCTTATTTTTACTTTTTTTTTAAGTGTGGACCAAGCACAGTGACTTCCTTCCAAATAATACAATTTTAAAAGAGAAAATTTGTAACTTTAAAGTGGTCTTCCTTCCAAAGATGCAAAACTCAACTCTAAGCATAAGAAAATATCAGACAAAGTCCAATTATAGGATATTTTACAGTTGATCAGTAAACATCAAAATTGTCAAGGTCATTAGAAACAAAGAAAGTCTAAGAAACAGTCATAAACAAGAACAGCCTAAGGAGACATCACTACTGCATGGAATCCTAGAACAACAACAACAAAAAAAAAGGCAGCAAGAAAATCTTAATAAAGTGTGAACTGCTGTGGTTTATAATAATGTATCGATTCTGTTTTATTAATGTGATAAATACATTGTACTATTGTAATGAGAAACTAGGTGTGGGGTATATAGAAACTCTATCATGAACTGTCTTTGTAGTAATTTTATAAATATAAAATTGTACTAAAATTGAGCCAGGTGTGGTGGTGCACACCTGTGATCCCAGCAATAGTGGAGTTTGAGGCAGGAGGATTGCCATTTGAGTTCAGTTTAGGCGACTTAGTAAGACCCTGTCTGAAAATAAAAAAAAATAAAAAGGGCTGGGAATGTGACTCAGTGGTAGAGTACCCCTGGGTTCAATACCCAATGCAAAAAAAAAAAAAAAAAAAAAGTATTAAAATTAAAAGTTTCTTAAAACATAAACTCACAAACTACTAAAAGAAAGCAACAAAAACAAAATGATTAAATACTTCATGGGTACATTACCCAAACATTTTCTTAAGTGTGGAAGTAATGTCTAGAATGTAATTCCTGAGAAATATGTAATAGAATAATAAAAGTATTCCCTTATTTCCTCCTACAGTATTTCTCTTGGTTTTATTTTATTTTTTCCTTCTCATAAACTTGATTTTCTTTTCAAGTCTTTTAAATGTAAATATTGCTAAGATGCTCTCCCTTCCCCTCCCCCTTTTCTCAATGTACTTCCCTTGCTGATGCTGACATCAGTTGATGACCTCCAAATCTTTAGCACAGACCCTTTTATAAGTGCCCAGACTCTATTTTCTAAAACTCCTCTCCATTCATAAAACCAAAATCAGTCTTTTCCCTAAAATCTGCCCCTACTCTGTTTAACAGGCAACCATTGCCTCACATACACTGGAATTGGAATCAGAAGAGACCCCACAATATCTAAACACTTTCTGGGGGAAAACACCAGAACAAGCAGAAAAACATGGGAATGACAAGTTCTCAAGTGGAGGAAAAGTTATTAGTAACTTTTTGGTTAAAACATGAAGATGGTGATAAAATTTATTGAAATGAAGTGTGCGTTCTCTCAGAAAGAAGGTATAAATGGCAAGATTCCCATTTTTAGCTGGCCAGTCTGTTTACCATGGCACTTGCCACACCATGAAGCAAACATGCTATGCTTCAAATTTATAATCATATAAAGTATATAAATTGAAATACTCAGTGTCAGGAACCAAAACTCCATTACAGTTCTCATGTGTCTAGTCTAACTTCACAAGTCCCATGTCAAACATAATGCAAGGAATGTTGATAAGGTTTTAGGTATAAAAGCTTATGTCTGAAAAAAAAAAAAAAAAACATGATTAATACATTCACCTTTTTGTGCAATAGTCTAAAATGTAATGAATCTTGATTTATAAGGAAAACCAGTATCATATAAAACTGAACAGATATGCAGGAATAAACCCATAGCCTTTGATTGTCCTCTTGAAGATTGTGGCATCTCTGATCTCACAAACATCACCATGAATAAATAGGAATAGCCATTAGGGACCTTGGTCAAAGTGCAAAGTATGCTTTTTGTTCTAGGGAGATTCTACCTTCAGGTAAATTCACTAGATCAGCCTCCAGGCATTCAGCACCCTCCTGCTGCCCTAAGGCAATTCCAACTCTCTGAAATCCTCCACTTTCTCCTTCTCTAGAAACAGTTTGGTCCTTTGAAATAAAACTTCCTGTCAGTTCCACTTTTTAGTCAAATCTCAGATTTCCTCAGGCTGGCTGATTTTGGCAGACCCTAAGTAAAATGTTAATCTGATAATCTGATTAAATTAATTCAATGTAAATTGTAAATGCCTAATATCCTAAATTTCTGAGAGAATCTAAGTACTTGATAATCTAATTTGTAGATGATACAAAAGAGATGTATTGAACTAGAAATCTGAGTGTCCTGATCACATGCTGCCCCTTCTCTTCCCTTCTTTCTTTTCTTTCTTCCTTCCTTTATTCTTTGTTCCTTCTTCCCACCCCCTATTTCTCCCTTCCCTCCTTCTTTCCTTTCTCTAGAGATGGTTTGTAACATTGGGGAGGCTGTGCAGAGGTTATATGCAAATACTACATCACTTTGTATAAAGAACTTGAAGTGAACATCCAGATACCAGGAGACAAAAATTTAAGAAACTTGTCCAGGATCACACAGTAGATAAACTGTATTTAACAGCAACTGCATGAACACATAAAAAAAAATATGCACAATCTACTCCTCCAAGAATATATACATATACATGTTTCTTTAAATTAAGTTATGGGGTGCACAATAGTATTGATAGCATTTCATGCTTAATCTCTAGCAGAAAGCATGGTATCAGCAAGTGAGAATTAGAGTAATCTTGAAATATCACCATGCATAGAAAATTCTGAGGGTATCTTGCATTAGCTTGGAAGAAGTCCTGTGAATGGAATATTATAGCCAGTAGAAGCAATAAAAAGTAGAATTAAATTACTTCCAGGTCATTTTGTCTAAGAGGTTGCCCACAGAAGAAGTAGAGGTATCAAAGTTAAGTTTTGTCAGGCTTGTGAGTGACACACATAGAAAATGGTAAACTGACCAGATAAAGACAAATTGAAAATATTGACTTCAGGAATCCTAACAAGTATTGAAAGAGAGAGGGAGTTCTCTAATCACTGGAAAATAGAAGGGAACAACACAATACAGCTTTATGTTATAATAAAGTTTTATGTCATCTGAGAACATAGTCCAACTCAATAATATTTTGTGTTATTTTTAACAAATAAGTCATTTAGGACATTCCAATAAACATCGCTAAACAAAATATTACCACCAAGTAGCAGATCATGCAGGGGAAACATTTGAAAATTTGTTAAACAAATATGGTAGCAGGCAGTTTTTAAAAGTCTGTTTTAAACTTCTTGAGGTTAAAACAATCTATTAATTCAGATATATTATTTTAAAGCATAAAATAAAGATAGCTTTTATTCATTTCTCTGTCATTCTATTCCTCTGATATATCTATAAACCTGGGGTGTTTGCAAGAATTTTTCACTGAATGAACAAATACATACACACTTCCACTATTTTGTAACAGAAATACACTAAAACTATGTTTCTGCCTATATGCATATGTGGCTTTAATTTTATTGACATAGTTTTTCCTATAACAAAAGGAATATGACAATATATATTATTTTATAACTTGATTCTCGTAATTTTTTCAAACTATGTCATATAACACCTTTCAAGTCAGAACATACAGTCCTTCATACTTCTTTAGAATACTTATCTAATATCCCATAGTTTGTGGTCTCCTAAGTCATTTAACTATTATAGAATGCCTGGTCTTTTCTTCAGGCTGGATTTTTTACACATTTATTTATGTATATTATATTAGTAATAAAGGATCTACGTTCTTACTACTGCTCTTTAATTTTTGTAGAAACTCAAACTATGTCTAGTGTGTTTAATCATGGGAACAGTGTATGTTTATTCTCTATTATCCAGCAGAAATGAGATCCTGAAGACTTGGAAAAGTTACTTTATCCAATTACTTCTCATACATTTCACAATGTATGTTTGAGGGGGTCACAGAGTAGATCTGAAGCCAAATGGCTGAGTTTAAAATACCCTGTGGACCATAGTTAAGTATGTAAAAGTTTAATAAACTTAAATTTCCAGTTGCTCTGGCCAAAAGTTTATGTTCAAGAAATATTAACTGACCATCTTAAAGTAAATTCTAGGCATTGGGATGGGTGGTTAGGCAAAGCATTTCTCTGAGGATTCTAAGGAAAAAGGAAACTCACTGGTGTCAGAGTGAATGGGGTCATCCACGCAATGGCAATTACATTTCCATCCCTTTCTACTTATCCCCCTTGGCACTAATGAGACCCCCGTGTACAGAGAAATTTTGCAGCTGGGGAGAAGAGACAAGCATCTGGCTGAGAAATAACACCACAGCTCAGAACAACTTTTGGCTTTCTATGTTGATCTTATTAAATTTCAACTGTTTCTTCTGGAAAAACAATTCACTAGAAAAAAAATACATATATATATTACAAAAATGACTTCTGGTGCCATGAGTAAAGCTAACAGGCTTCAAAAATATCTTTCAGGTGGAGAACGCTTTCACCATTCACCGTCAAATCGAGACATGAGCTGGTATGGGAAGCTTCTGTGGGCTTATGTAGAAACCAGCATCATCTCCCTCACTCCCCCACCAAAAGAATTGCCAAAGTACCTAAACTATTTCTTTATAACTAACATACTTAAATAAAAAAAGAGAAAATTATTTATCAGTTGGTATAGACACAGGTTGAGAACCTTTATAAATAGTGTTCAGTGAAAACAAAAAATGTTGCTGGAAAAACAAAGAAAAAATACCATCTTAAGTGACCATGGAGGCAGGAAGGCAAAGTCTCTGCATTAGCAGGGATGGAGGTATTGTGAAGGAAACAGAGCAAATCAGTTCCAGAGTTTCCAGCAAAGCAAAATAAATGTGCATTTAATTTACATGTTGTATACACAAATTCATATAAACATAATTTATGCATTTTATATATTTATATATACGACTGGGTGAGAACTGGTTTTCTATTTGTAACCGGGCACGGTGCTAAGGCAGGAGGATCGCGAGTTCAAAGCCTGCCTCAGCAATAGCGAGGCACTTAGCAACTCAGTGAGATCCTGTCTCTAATAAGATACAAAAAAAAGGGCTGGGGATGTGGCCCAGTGGTTGAGTGCCCCTGAGTTCAGGTACCCCCCCCAAAAAAAAAAGCAATCAATAAAACAAAAACAAACAAAACAAAACCCTGGAGATTAGATAGAGATCAATATTCTTATTATAGGAGTTGAAGTCAGCAGAATATTTTTAAAAATTAATGTCTTTCAAAAATATACATTTAGTCATACAAGTTATTTGAAGAGTTTGCATAATGATTATAAAACCAACACAAATGGAGATTTATATATTTATTTATTTATTTTTTTTTTTTTTCCAAGAATGACTATCCAAATTCAGTTCATGTTTTAGAAACTTACAAACAGGAAATACTGGTGCTGGGGATGAAATTCAGTGGTAGAGTTGTGCAAGGCCCTAAATTCAGTCCCTGGCCCTAAATTTAATCCCTGTACCAAAATAAAATAAAATAAAATAAAATAGGTAGAAAAGTACCAACAAAAATATTTTGAATAGTTTTTATCCTCTGAAGAACATTATTAATTTAAAAGAAAACACAGGGTACAAATTTTACAGCTAACACCACTTGTAATATGAATGAAAATAAATATACTAAAACTCTCTACTTTCTTCAGAATCTTTGTATTATTCACATCTGTTCTGTAGTTGTAAAACTGTGTTAGGTAAAAATTTTTTGTGTCACCAAAATACTTGAAAAACTGATTAAATTCACTAACCATCTCCACTGACTTCAGAAGGAAAGGAATACACATACCACATATATTCCATGTATTTCCAAAATGATTACTATGCATCTTATATAGAATTTACTCTCTGATCTCAATTTAAGAATTTATAGTTTAGAAGAAAGGCGCTAACTAAATAAAGTGAGACCTACTCATTGTTTCTGAAATTGGATGAATATGAGGAAATATAGTTTGTACCACCATGATACTGTAAATGTAGAGCATTCTCCTGGGCATCTGGTGGGGTGACATGGCACTGGGGATCAGAGTACACAGACAACAGTGTGACTCTACTCATGCACCAGAAAGAACTCTGCATCTTTCTTTTGTTATTTTTCCTTTACATTCTCCATCTATCACTCATTCTTTGGGAGACCCTACAGATGGTGTTCTGAATAGTGTGAAGTAAAAAAACAAAACAAAACAAAACAAAAAAAACACCCTTAATAAATCACCCTTAATAAATATTAAGATTCACTTAAGAACCAAGACACTAGAGATTCTTATAAACTACATAAAATGAACCTGAACCTGCTTTAGTACATGATTTTAAAAAGCCCTTTAAACATCCAAGATATACTTACTAAACTGTTGCTTATGTATATCAAACAGTTTGAGCAACCTATATTAATAACCAATTTTAAGAGACTGTAGTCTTGACTTGCTGTTAAAACCAGTATTGTAATCATAGGTGTTATATTAAGAAGCTGTGGCTGTAGGAGCAAAAATACATGTCTTAATCACACAAAACTATCTTAAATTTTCCCTGATTAAAACTCATAATAAGCCGTGCGTGGTGGCGCACACCTGTAATCCCAGCACTTGAGAGGCTGAGGCAGGAGGATCGAGAGTTCAAAGCCAGCCTCAGCAATGGCAAGGCACTTAGCAACTCAGTGAGACTCTGTCTTTAATAAAATACAAAAAGGGCTAGGGATGTGGCTCAGTGGTTGAGTGCCCCTGAGTTCAATCCCCGGTACCAAAACAAACAAACAAACTTGTAGTAAAAATTACCTGAGATGGGTGACAGCCAAGTGTATTTTACATCAAGTTTATCAAAATAAGCTTATAAGAGTAGACCAATTCTGATATAATTGGGTAATTTGTCAGAACTGCTTATGATAGGGACTACCATAAAAATGCATTTCACGTGAATGAAACTGACAAATGATAACTGCTCAATGGAACCCCAGAAACTTGGTTCCACTGATATATACGAAAGTCACTTACCACATTGTATATATCATTCTTTGTTCAAATCTTCACACTGAGAGTTGTCTTCATCTCAGAAACAGCTCCTGAAAAGTATAAATGTTATAAGTGTCTGCACGTGTTTGTATGCATACAAATATTTCCCCAAAATAATAATCAACATTAAGACAAAGATCTAGAAACTATCAGCAAATTAGTAGATTTTTTTGTAAGAACTTGATTTTTTTCATTGAATGTTTTCAGTGATTAAAATGTCTATACTCATCTTTGAAAAGTTTTAAATTTGCATTTGTACTTTTGTCCTTAGGGCTAACATCTGTGTTGTTGTTATAGTTGTTTCTGTTTTTAAGCACTTATTTGATGTGCCAAGAAGTCCTAATTAAATTAAACAAACAAACACAAATTACATTTCAGAACTCAAGTGTCAGAACAGGTACCCATTCAATCAAAGATTACTAATAGGAGCAACAAAAAGTCACCAACAAGTAATTTCACCCTGCCTCAGAATATTTTAGTATGTTAAAACAATTTTATTCAAATAATTACCCAATATATTACTCTGATGGAAATGCATTAGTTTGTTCTAGTTTTTCCTACCCCTTATTTTACAAATGAAAAAATGAATACATGAATGGATTTTTAAAAATGCCAAATGATCTCTCTGTTAGAGGGTAGGTACCATTATCATCCTTAGGAGGAGCATGCTGTTTGCAGGACTGATCAAACAAAACAAAATAAAACAACAAACCAGAGGTGATTTGTTTCTGGCCAATTTATGAATCAGTATAGAAAATTAGGCATGGGGCTAATTTCTGGAGCCCACAAAGATCATTGGGGAAAACAATACAGACATCTACAACTAATGATAAAATATGAGACAATGACATTAATTATGAACAGGATAGTGCTCTCATTCTCTTTGAGTTGAACAGGATAGAGATTAGAGATCACTGAAGTATAATTTAAACTGTACATAAATGAAAAGTCACTATGTTCAAACATGGAGCAAGAGAGAGGGAGAAGAATTCAGATGAAGAAAATAACATGGTTAGCCAGCAAAGGAAAAGTGGGATAGAAGAACCTAATGAGAGGATTTAACCGCAGTCCAAGTGAGGGATCACCATAGGAGCAAGAAGCTCATGTTTTATAAGGGAAATTTTAATGACTTTAGATTAGTGGTTAATTGAGTTGGAATAACTATGGGAAATTCAGAACTAAAACTTAGGATGAATATCCACATTAGATGTGAAAATTAAATCACGAGCATGGGGTGATAAGAGAAGTTTCAGGATCCTTTGAGAACATATATACAGCAGATTAGAGAAAACAAAAATGAGAAGAAACAGTCAATGAAGAAGAAAGAGAACCGAAAGAGTGTATTTCATTTATTATGAGGTTAGAGTTTCATGAAGAGAGTGGCCAACATCCTCAAATGATGCATGTAGTTAACAGATGTGGTTCATACCAAGTCAAGGGAGCAGTTTCATTGAGGTGGTAGGGAAAGAAACCAGATTACAGATTGTTTAGGATAAATGAGTCAGTGCAGAAGGTGTTCCAAATGCGTAGGGAAATTACTGAAAAATCAGGCAACAGAGGTGGGGAGGCAGCCTGGGAGTAGAGAGTTTGCCTAGCATATGCAATGCCAAGGAAAGAAGGAAGGAAGAAAAGGAGAAGGAGAGCGTAAGAGAGAGCATATCCAGGACATTTTCCCAGAGAGAAAGTCATATTGAAAAGTGGAGAGAAAGAAGGCAAATACATCAAAGACTGTTTAACCTATCAATTTAAATGTGGCATATTTTAGTGTGTGTGTGTTTTTTTTTTTCTGTGATATTTATTGAAGAGGTGCATCAATCAAATAAGATTTTTCAGCCAGGAAAATTAAGAGATACCTTTGAACAACTAAATTTCAGCATCTTAATAACCTCCAGGTTATTAAGAAAAAACACATGTAATATGTGTGTTTTGAGAAAACTGCATTCATATTTTTAAAATATTTTCTGTTAAAATATGTATTCTCATATTAAGTGGCTTACCAAGCTCTGAAATACAATCTCATAAATCTTTTTGAAAAGGACAAAACACTAGCAAAGGAGAAAAATAACATATTTTCTACTTTTAAAAAAATCCTCTAAAATATGCACTCTTACCACAGGAAAAATAAAATATGATTTAATAAAGCATTTGGGAAAATAAATTTTTTCCACTCTAACAATCCTCACAAATAAATATTCCTGATAATATAAATACATTTCTGAAGGATATGTAGCTGCTCATACATCAGACAAGCTGAAATTGACAATTCTATAAAATTATTAGCTAGTACTCTTTATTTTTGTCAAGGTCATGATGGGGAATGAAAGACTGAAGCTATATCAAATTTGTGAGGACTGAGGTGATGCAGTGTTGGATCCTGTGTCATATTCTGACCCAAGAAGAAAGATCTTAGATAACTGAGGACACTTGAGGATGTCTACAGATTAGTTAATAAAATTGTTTCAATTAATCATCTGGTTTCTATAATTGGTTATGTAAGAAGTTAATATTTGGAAAAGATGGCTGAAAACTATAAGGGAATGTCTATTATTTTTAAAAATATTTTGGTAAACCTGAAATTGTTTAAAAGTGAAAAGGTTTACAAAATGATTTATAGCTATAAAAGGAAATTTAGTGAAGAGTCATATATGCAGGGAATAAAAGAACAAAACTAGACTATGTACTTGTAGGGACCATGATGTTTTTCTTTTTTAAACATGGCCAGAACCAAGTGAAAATAAAGAAAGACATCAAAAATGTCTGGGTCTTAAAGAAAAAAAATATCCCCATTTACAAGTATAAATTAGTTAGGTAAATAAACTAATAAAAACTCAGTCTTCAGCGTTATTCTCTCAGTATAAAGAGATTGCCAAGGCCAGTTTTTAAGTTTTCTTTCCATTCAATTCTGAGCATCTCCTGTGTGCACAATACTTAATCATAAGGCAAATGTAGCCGCTGGTTATGAAAATGTTGGTGGATTATTATACCTGTGTCCCATTAACAGTACTTCATAGGATGTATAATGACAAAGAAGCAGGCAAAATAGAAGAATGAGGAGATATTTGGATTTAACTTACACAAAACTGGACCAATAGTTGTCACATGGAGAAAAGGAGGAAGGATAGGATGGAGACAGGGTTGTTTGAAGGTAGCAGAGAATTCTGATGGGTACTGCTTGAGGCATAAAGGAGTTGGGCACCTCAAGTAGAGAGAAAATCCTAAGCAGAGGCAAAAGACTAGAAAATGACAGAGTTGTTCTGATTAAAAAAAATTGAAGAGCTCCAAGGGTGGAATTTCATTGAGTGATAGGATGTGAGGAAGACAGGTTTAAAGAACCTTGGAACTCCTAGCAAATTATGTGTTGCAAGTAAATACCAATCTCTCCCACACTGAAGGCCAATTATATTAAATGCTGTTCAATCCATTACAGTTCCCCAATTCAGTGAATTTCCAGAGAATCCAAAGCATAAAATATATGTTTTAGCTGCTGTTTCCAAAATGGTGTTGACTAATTACCAAGAAACTGTATTTTAAATTATGCTCTGAGTATATCATTTTATAAGCAACCAGTTGCCATCTGCCTGCCCACTTCTAATAGGTAAATAATTGAGGATTGGGGACAAGTATCAATTGTCCACTGAGATTTTTACAAAATGGAAAATCTCTGTTAATTCGATACAAAATTCATTTTAGCAACACTTTCTAAGTTATCTTAGCAGCATTTGCGCATGAAACAATAGTTCCAGAATATGTTAATTGGTCTGATGTAAAAAAGTATTCTCTCATTAAGTAAGTTTAGTAAACACTGGGATGAACAAGATTAATCAGATTATTTGCTGTAAGAGATATCAGAAGTTTAAGAACACTAATGAAAAATATGGTATTTAATAGGGGAGATGAGATGCACTGTGATACAAGCCCAAAAGAGATCTACTGACTCAGGTGTCCAGAGAACACACATTGGAAAACAATGAGAAAAGTGTGTATCTGCTTAGTCTCATTTTAAGTATATCAGTCAATGGTATAGCTTAACCAAATGTCTATGAGGAAAGAGGAAATCTCTCTAAAATAATTTGATTTTTGTGTACCTATTGTTTTCCTTTTAACTTTTTCAATCAATGCCATCTATTGGAAAATGTCTTGGAAAATATCTCTTCTTTTAAAGCAAATTGTTAGAGGAAAAAAGATTGATTCCAATCTCTCTGGGCAAAAATGCTGTTGTGTCAACTGGAAAGCTGAATTTTATTCATATAATAACATGGTTGAATCACTTGAAGTGATCAGTTAGAATGATGATGTTGATACGAAGATAAAAGAAGCACAACAATAGAAAATCAAGAATGGGGGCTGGGGCTATGGCTCAAGCGGTAGAGCGCTCATCTCACATGTGTGGGGTCCTGGGTTCAATTTTCAGCACCACATAAATAAAATAAAGGTATTGTGACCACCTACAACTAAAAGTAAAAAATAAAAAGAATGTTAAGGACTAGATAAATAGTCAAGGAAAAACAAAAATGTAAGAAATGGAACAGTAGTTTGTTTTTGCACTTCAGAGACCTTTAGGTCCTACCACAAGACAACCAGCCACACTCTATAACAATATAATGTCAGCACTATGGAATTGGTTCATAATTTTGGGTACCAGGATCTAAAAACGAATGAAGATTTATCAAATATATTATGATTCTGTAGCATATAAATGTTCAGTAGTAAAGTCAGCAGACAGAATACATTTGACCAAAAGCATTAATATGTTAAATTTGATTTCAAAATGCCAATACATGTCATCAGGTTGTTTTATTAAGTTAATATTATGTGATAGTACTAAGGATACTGAAATTAAAGCTATTTCTCATGTCTGCTGTCATATTCATCACAGGTTTTCTAGGCATTTTCATTAGGCTATTTACATAATCATAATCATTTTTGTTTTATAGTCATCTCAATCAACAAATGGTGAGATTATACATTCTCAAGTGGATGATCACAATTGCTAGACATGTGCCAAACATGAAATACTCTTAAGGAAAAATATCATGTATAACTCAATACAGTATTTGTTTTGAGGATTTATAAGCATTCAAAAAATATCCTTTTCAAGCAGAGTTCTATAATCAGGTCCTCCCGCATAAATAATCACTGACTTGACTGTGATATTCATTCTCTCTAGAATGTGAAAAGCTATAAAAGTATAAGAGTCCTAGGCAATGACTGGCTTTGACTGCTCCTGCTCCTAATAAGAATGCAACCAATGTCACTCAACTTGGTCCAGGTTGTTATTGCATTTTTTTTTTTTTACACCAGCTCTTTGAATCTTCATTCTCCATGACAACAAACAAATTCATGAGGAAAAAAATATTTGTCATCTAGAGTATCTAGAGTTTTCAGTAAAGTTTGATGATCAGAATAGCCTAATAGTTGATTTCATAAATATTAGAATTCTTAGATGCAATATTATTTTGAGGTCAGAAATAATGAGGTTACTAAAACAAAATTTGTCTTTTTTTCTTATTCAAGCAATGAGTGCTTCTTGCTCAAGATTCCTTATATCTTGAGAGATAAGTGCCAGCTTGGATGAGCAGCTACCACGCATGAAAGAAATAGTCTTCTGTTCCAATGCTTGAATGTTCTTTGCCCCACATACAGATATGGCCAGGACCTCAGGTCTTCCAAGTTATTACGTAAGGATGTCTCCTCAGTAAGTTCTCATTGACTACCCTACCTACAATTTTTAACCACCCTGACATTTCGTTCCCCTCCATCTGCTTTATTTTTAGAGATACAATTTTAGAGAAAATATTTAGAGATACAATTATTAAATTATGAGCACTCTAACCTAATCCGTCATCCTAGTTTGAAAGGTTTAACTGGGTGGTAACTATAGGCAGGTAGGATCTGGCAGGAGGACATGACATGCCCCAGAAGGGGTCATCTTCCCTGTGGCCCCTTCTTCTTTCTTTCTCTGCTTCCAGGCCTCCATGAACAGAGAAGAGTCTCTCTTCCATGTTGTGCTGCTTCCCCTTGAACCCCTAGAGTCAGCCACCATGAACTAAGCCTCTGAAACTTTGACCTCAAATAAACTTTTCTTCCTCTAAATTGCTCTCCTTGGGTAATTTGGTCGCAGCAATGAAAAGCTGACTAACATAGTCCCTGATACCTACCAGGTGCGCTCCATGAATATTTGCTGAATGAATGAATCACTACTATCATTAAAAAATCTCTTCTAGGGGCTGGGGTTGTGGCTCAGTGGTAGAGTGCTTGCTTAGCACGCGCAAGGCACTGGGTTTGATCCTCAGCACCACATAAAAATAAATAAATAAAATAAATGTATTGTGTCCAACTACAACTAAAAATATATATATTAAAAATGCCTTCTATTTGTACAGATAATTCTGCTAGTTGGTGCACTTCACTAAATAATTGTCTACTCAAAACTTTTTAATTGTTCCGTAGAAATGATTAAATGCTGACATAAGTGGATGATGGAATATCAATCAATAAAATGTGCAAAATGTGTGATCTGATGAGCAAATGTCCATGCAACACATAAAAACAACTTTAAAAGAAGAAAACTTAAGCCAGCCATGGTGGCAGAGGTCTATAATCCCAGTTACTTGGAAAACTGAGGTGGGAGGATCAAAAGTTTGAGGCTAGCCTCTGCAATTTAGTGAAACCTTGTCTCAAAACAGAAAGTAAAAAGGATTGGGGATATATAGCCCAGTGGTAGAAAACCCCCAATTTTGACACCCAGTACCACAAAGAAAAAAATGCTTTAAAAAAGTATAGTTATTACCTTAAGTGTATGTATGAAGTCACGAATGCTGTGCATATACTTTGTATACAACTAGAGATATGTAAAAATGTGCTCTACAAGTATAATATGAAATGTAATATATTCTGCTGTCATTTCTAACAACAGAATAATTTTTTTTAAAAGTATAGTAAAATAAGGTGGATATAGAAGAAAATATCAACAGACTGTATCTCATCTAATCTCCTTAAATTTTATAATCTTATATACATCACTTTAAATTTTATAGATTTTTTAAATTTTATAGATACATTTTTCCAACTTTTTTTTTTCCACTATAAATCCCAATGGGCACACTCAATATGGTCAGGCCTAATTATCTCATTGTTTATCAAGGATTTAAATTTGGTATTATTTTATGGCCCTTTCTCTTTTTTTTGTGGTACGGGGGATTGAACTCAGGGGCACTCGACCACTAGGTCACATCCCCAGCCCTTTTTTGTATTTTATTTAGAGACAGGGTCTCACTGAGTTGCTAAGTGCCTCACCATTGCTGAGGCTGGCTTTGAACTCGCGATCCTCCTGCCTCAGCCTCCCAAAGTGCTGGGATTACAGGCGTGCGCCACCGTGTCCGGCTGTCCCTTTCTTTTGATCTTTGGAAAAGCTCCCAGAAGGCAAGGCCATGGACAATACTGCTATGCAGCATCTATTCTGCAGTAAATTCATGGCCACAGCTTATTACATGTGTGCATACTTGAAGGAGCCCCAATTAGGGAGATGGCTATTGCGGTCAGCTGGAAGCCATAAGTTCCACCTGATAATAAGTATGTATGTGACGCACCTGTAAATGCACGTGAGGCACCCGCAAAGCTAAAGGTATATAACCGAGTGAAAGCAGTCGGAGTCAGGAGAAGAATAAATTCATTCAGTCAGTCATGCAGTCGCTCGGTCGGTCAGAAGAAGAGTTCGGGTCGGAGAAGAAGAAAAGAATCAGAGCGGCCAGAACGTAGGCAGAGCGGTTACAGAAGAGAAACCAGATAGAAGAAGTAATTCCTGGTCAGAGTCAGGCAGAGGCTCCCGAGGAAGAAAGAAGAAAGAAGCTCTAAAAGCTAAGCTCTCTCTCTCTCTCTCTCTAAAGAAGAAATCTCTCTCTTTCAAGCTCTCTCTCTTTCTCTCTAAGCTCTAAGAAGAAAAGCTCTATCTTTCTTTCTCTCTCTCTAAGCTAAGAAGAACCGAAGAAAGAAGAAAGCTCTCTCTAATCTTTCTCTCTAAGCTCTTTCTAAGAAGAAGAAAAATCTTTCTTTCTCTCTCTAAGCTCTCTCTAAGAAAGTAGAAGTAAAAGTAGTAATAGCTTTACTCTGCCTCCGAGTTTTCCTCCCGCGGCGTTGTGGCTGGCCATGACAGGCAGCTTACACATACTGACAGGTTGTTCCATTCACAAAAGCCATCATATATGATAACCACAGAAATAGGAATCAAATATGGTATAATTTCATATACACCATCTGCAGCCACATGGACAGGTTGCTGTAACCTTAAAGTCAACTAGCTATTGAGAGTAATATTAAGATAAGAGACTAGCAAATTAAGAACTTATTCTGCAATGATGTATTATTTAGGATATCATGACAGTTTAATTTAAAAGCTGAAGGAAAAGTCACCTTTTACAAAGGACACAGGATATGAAAACCTTGAAAACAGTTTTCAGAGACATTTTCTTTTTTATATCACAACTGTCAAAAATTAGGAAATTTATATTTAACATTTTAATATTTGTAAAATATGACATTTATCAATGTCAAACATTTATAATTTTAAATTGTTTATTTTTAAAAGTCTGTATTGTACATTTATCTAAATTTTGTATGATCATATTTTGAAAAAATATTCAGACATTTTTTACAAAAAGCCCTTAAAGAAAAATAATTGCACTACCCTAATTGTGCCAACTCTTAACTTTGAGAATGGTTACAATTTAGTACTCAAAATTATAGATTAAGATTAGACTGTTCAAGAGATGTTTGTTCATTCATAGTCTTTTTTTCTCAACATTTATTGAGTCTTTTCCATTCTTATGCTGGAAATTTCAGGCCAATAAGTCAACTGTGTGATGTCTGTGGCACAGAGTAAGTACGATTAATAAGAATCCTAAGGGTACTCTTGTTTTTTACTGACAGTAAAAATTCCTACAGTGATTAAAATACATGAAATGTGATGGATCACAAGAGGCATACAACTTGTTCCTACGAAAGAATGTGTAAAGTTCAATGTTCAAAGAGCAAGAACATATAGTTCTCTGAAAAAATGGTATTTAATGTACTGTGTGTGGAATTGCATCACAATAGTTATAAAATGGCTGTTGCTTCTCTCTTTCATTAAAAACAGTCTGTACCATTTAAATACAAAACCTGAAGGGAATACACTTGCTTTAAGAACTTATCTCTTTAAAATAACACTGTTGAGAATAATTTGGACATAGTTCAGGGCTATTGTATTCTCACAATAAAAGAGAGAAATCAAAATAAAATTGTAAGAACATTTACCCATAACAAAAAACAATTGCACACCAAATCATAAGAGATAGTAGTATAAAAGCTACTCTTAAGCCATGACTAATTTCAGAAAACTTGTGACTATTTAAAATATGTAAACCATCTTGAACATTAGTTAAGCAATCAGTAAAATGCCAAGAATTTAGACATTCAGAGATTTTTAGATGCTTAACTTTTTTTTTTTTTTTTTTTTTTTTTTTTTTGGTGTGTTTAAAGGGTTTTATTTATTTATTTATTTATTTATTTAACCAGGGATTGAACTCAGGGGCACTCAACCACTGAGCCACATCCCCAGCCCTATTTGTATTTTATTTAGAGACAGGGTTTCACTGAGTTGCTTAGTGCCTTGCTATTACTGAGGCTAGCTTTGAACTCACCATCCTCCTGCCTCAGCAACCAGAGCCAATGGGATTACAGGCATGTGCCCCCGCACCTGGCTAAGTAATGCATTTTTAAAGGCTAAAAATAAAGTGAATTGAGCTATATAAAGCTTTAAGTCACTCTGAAATATAATATCCACACATAAAACTTTAATTAGTATGAGTTTAATTATAATTCAGATTTTCAAGCAGTTTACTAAGTTTCATTAACATGTTACTTTGATATTTACTATGGCTTGGATAAGTGTCGTCCCCCAAAAGTCCATGTATTAAAGGCTTGATACCCTACCCAAGGTGCTACTGAAAGGGGTGGGAACTTTGGGAGGTGGGGCTTTGTCTTTGAATCAGATTGTGGGACCCCAGTCCCTACTTCCTTTTCTTTTTGTCTCTTGGCCATGAAGTGAACAGTGTTCTTCTGCCACACACTCCCCACCATTGCTTTCCGGCACCCCTACGAAATATCTAAAAGCAGTGAGCCCACCTGATCATGGACTGGAACCTCTTAAACCATGAGTAAAAACAAAGCTTTTCTCTTTGCAAGTTGATTATCTTAGGTTTTTGTTTTAGTAATGGAAGGGTGACTAGAATAGGTCTCTGAGTGGGATTGCATTCAGATAGCAAATTAATGTCTGATCTTCCAATTGAGAATCAAAGTATGGTATGTCTTTTGCTATTTTTAATAGAGTACATTTTCAGCTCAGCTTTCAACATAAAAAATATAAAAGTCAAACAACAAAAATTTAGTGTGTTTAAAAAAGACATTTTGAGAAACCAAGTAAATGAAGTACAATCAAAAAAAAATTCACAGAAATCTTATGGATAGATAATCATTTGGAAACTGTCTCTGCCATGAACAGGAGGAAGAGTATATTAGGAAAGAAAAGGAAAGTTAAAAGGGGTGATGTTAAATTTTAGATCATACTTACTCCAGAAATAATAATCAACTCACTTAGATAAATCTGTCCTAATTCCAGGTAAAACAATTCAAAGAAACTTGTTTTGACACCCCAAGCCTATTTTTTTCCCAACCAGAAAGGTAGCACTTATAATTTCATATTTCAAAACTCAATAAAAACTACTCTTGCCCGGTGCGGTGGTGTAAACATGTAATCCCAGCAGCTGGGGAGGCTGAGGCAGGGGGATGGCAAGTTCAAAGTCAGCCTTAGCAAAAGCAAAATAGGGTTTGGGTGTGGTTGAGTGCCCCTGAGTTCAATCCCTAGCACCGCCCCCCTCAAAAAAACCCCTCTTAATAATGTATATATATTGGTAGAAGTCCAGGTGAGATAGTTTCCAATAGTATACGTTTGATCCATCTTTTGAAGGAGAGCAGAGAACAGTTATTTAGAAAGCAAATTGTCTACCACTTGGCATCCCTTCTTTCATAACAAAAAAGACGTCCTATGCTTGAACATTTGTATTTGCATTTCTTTGCTTAAAGTTCTAGCAGCTATATACTTACTAAAATAGGCTATCCTTCAAAAATAATTTACAATTTGTTTTCATTTTACCAACTACCAATTTACAATGTACATTTTTTCTTGGAATCATTTAATAACCACAAAAATATAAAATAAAATCATTTTAATGTAGACCAATAAAAGTACAATATATTCTTTGCATAAGTACATTTCCAAAAACTAGAATTAAAATCTTTAGTGAAAAACTATTCTTAAAAACCTATACATTTTATAAATATGAATTGTCATTTTCTTAAAAAATACTTTATAAGCAAAGTATGAAATACACGTTATTATTAATAACTTTACCACAAACAACTGTTTTAAATTCTATGTAGCCAAGTTCTTAGGGGAAATAAATGAAACGAATCTTTCAAATTTTCACTACTGGATATTGTTCAGAAGCATCATTCTCAAGACATATTAATTGTCATTCCTAGTGTATATTTCTAAAATGATCACTTCAATGTAAAAAAGTTGTTTATAATCGGGGAATATGATATTTGGTGAAGAGGCTATCATTTTCAAAATGACAAAGTTGTAGATTTTCCCACATTAAAATGTCATCAAAGCAACCGGTCTCTTTTTTATACTGGGTGCCCAGGGTACAAAGACATAGTCAAAATATCCCCATGAGACCACCTGGCATTAATTTCTTCAATATCTCTTGTTTAAGAGATAACAGCCATCAAACCTGAGGAACCACAGTGCACTCCACACTAAATGCACCATCTTCCAGCAATTGTTTTCAAAGAGAAGGGTCCTTACTATAAATGAGCACTCCAGTGGAACAGAAAGCTCAACTGCTAAGAGCAACCAAGTCCTCTGAACTGACAAGATTTCAGTTTAGAAACTAGAAGTTAATAGAAATGCTTCTTAAAAATTACTCGCCAAAAGCAGGACTATTTAATAATAATACAAAAATATCAGTGATAAGTTGGAAACTTTGTTTAAACATTTAAAATAACATTTAGTTCATTAAAGTTTTCTTCTCTTCACTTAGTACAATACCCTCAGTATAAATCATTAGAGATTATCTGGGTTTTGTATTGTGCTCTTGCATGTAAAATAGTTATGACAGTACTGACCTGTATTTTTTTTTTGCGGGGGTAGGGGAGTATAGCAGGAACTGAATCCTCAGGTGCTTAACCACTGAGCCACATCCCCAGCCCTTTTTCTTGTTTTAGTTTTTGTTTTGAGACAGGGTCTTCCTAAGTTGCTTAGGGCCTCACTAAGTTTATTAGGCTGGCTTTGAACTTGTGATCCTTCTGCCTCAGCCTTCCAAGTCGCTAGGATTACAGGTGTGCACCACCATGCCTGACTAATATTATTACAGATGCTCCTCAACTTCCAGTAGGGTTATGACCCAATAAGCCCATAATAATCTGAAAAAAAACAGTAAGTTGAAAATGTGTTTAATACACCTAACCCACTGAACATCATAATCTAACAACCCAGGATTTGTTCACTGTGGCGTTTGGTGGTTTCCCCTTGTGATCAGAACCTGTTGGGAGCAGCAGCTCCTCCTTGCCACACAGCACTGTGGGAGAGGATCCCACTGAATGTTGCTATCCAGGGAAAAGATCAGAATTTAAAGGAGCATTTCTACGGAATGTATATTCCTTGCTCATCATCAGTGTTGAAGAATAAGGAGTCAAACCATCAAAAGTCAAAGAACTTCTTTATTATTTTATGACAGGTAATGTCAGATTGAGAGCATGTTAATAAAAGTGAAAAGATAAAAAATCTTTGATCATGTTCTATGTTCAATAAGTTAAACTAGTTGAAAATAGATTTGCATGGTTATAAATCATCCAGATGGAAGCCATTTATTTACTCTCTGGTTATTTTCTTAAATGATGTAGGAAGATTTTTCAATTAGAACATGGAGACATTTTTCCCCTTCAATTTTCCAGTTAGGTTATAAAGTCTGCCCTCTCATGTCTATCACCACTTCTGTCCTGGGCCTCTAACAGCTGCTAGAGAGAGTTAGAAAGCTCTAAAAAAGAGACAGTCCTCTTTAAATTGCACATGAATGACTTTTCCCCACTCATTAACAGAAATGAAATGCAGCAAATAAACAAAATAATACAATCAATATGCTTTCAGCAAGTGCATTCATAGAGAATTTTCTGCAATTAAGGTATCAAATACATCAACTTCCTTGCAAACAGTTCCACAGAGAACACTGTGGATGAAGGACTGGCATTGGGCAAAGCAAGAAGACCAATTGGGACACAAGAGAAGCGTATGGTACAAGGTTTCATACAGAAATAGGAAATAATGTTTGTTTTGTTTCTTTATAGCTTCTGGTTAATATTTTACCATTATCCTAAATGGAAAAATTAGTAGGAAATATCAGGACCACACAGAGGTAATGTAGCTTTAAAATAATGTCAATTAAAAAATTTTAACTATTCAGAAAAATATAAAAAACTTAGCCCATAGCCTTTTTTGCTCTAAGCTAATCTTTTTTGTTGTTTGTACAAAGCCCCATCTCAGTAACATTTTCTATAGTGGGGTGCAGAATATTCAAACAAAACAAAGAATTCCTGTTTATAGATGCTAATGGAATGAATGTTATTCCTGGAGAATTAAGTGACATGTTCTTCAGAACTCCTAATTCAACAATGCTTCAACAAAAGAAGGTCTTTAATGTCAGATAACATCACCATAGACAGTTTTTATGAATAGCATTGGGAAAATTAAAAGTAATGTTATTGAGAACACACATTCTTCATAACTTTATAAGTGTAATCACCTTGGAAATATACATAAACCAAATCCATGAATATGAAGATAGAAGACATATACAGAACTACTAAAATATCTGACAATATTCTGCAAAAAATAAATTATTATTACATAAGTTGCCACTTTGTGCTTGTAGTGGGTAGACAAAACAGAAAGAAAACAGAAGCCAAGAGAAAACAGTATTTGCTGAGAGAACTATGATGTTCCAGGAAGTGTATTTGAAATTGGTAGCCATCAGGAGTTGGAGGCGGGGGCAGACTTGGTTCTCTGAGTTGCTCTCATAGAGTCCAGCCCAGAGGCACATCCACTGCTGGATGGGTAGAGGAAGGCATGCCTCTCTTGACACACATATGCTTTCAGCAAGGTTAAATAGCACTTCTTTTGAAAAGTATCCTATACATTCCCAAGAAAATGAATGGCTCTTGATCAATATCTTCAAGAATTTCAGTCATATGTCTGGATTCTAATTGTTTACTTAATTCCCTTTTTATCAAACCAGAATAATAGCTCTCTCAGGTTAGAATAAAATTTTAATTATTTTAACAATTCTCAAGACTTATAACAATACCTATTAGACACTATTCACTCAAAAAAAATTTTATTATTTGGTTAGGAATAACTTATTTTATTCATTCTCTCCCTTAGGACATCTTATAATATTTATTGTTCCCATTGTACTGCAACCACTATAGACTATATCTGAATTATACAGAGTAAACATGTTCAGGGACCCTTCATTACCTGATCTCTTCCAGACCTCATTTCTAAATGTTATGCCATTATGTTTGCTGCACTTCCTGGCTCCTGTTTGTAGTTTCTGACCAGTTGGGATCAACAAATTCCTGTATCCAGAAATGGTTATCACATTTTCTCTATTGTCTCTGAAATATTTAAACTTTCTAATTTCTAAATCTGAGGTGATACAAAATAAAGAAAATAATACTTGATAGCAGAGTTGTTAAATCTTCAAATTATGGATCTGAAGTCAGAACAGGGCTGTTTTCTCAAAAACTAGAATGACATTGAATGAAATGGCCCACCTGTTGTGATTCTGGCCTTGGACTGTTTGTGGTATGAAATATGAGGCTCAGGAGAGGAGGCTGAGAACAACCAACAGTCTAATAAAATCAAAGGTGAAATATACTTATATATTTTAGTACATGTTGACTATATGTATATTTTAATTATGTATATGCACACATATATGCATTTTATAAATATCTGTGTGTTTGTGTCCATACATGCTCTCTGTACTGAAATAGGCAAGGATATATATTGAGTCAACACTGGGAAGAATATTTAAGTCTAAAGAGGGTCAAAAGAGGGTAAATAAGGTAAGACAAAGGAATGTTATCTCCAAAAATGTATCAGCAAGTAGACCATCAAAAGCATAGATAAGACTTGGTCTAGTGGAAGAGTTTTTAAATTTTATTCTGTATCCTTGACCCATAGATTGAGGGGTAGCTTGGAGGCAGGACCCTTGAGAGGCCATGGAGGTCCCTGTTGATGCTGGACTGCTTCCTTTGTTTTGGACACTGTGGCTTTCTCAGAGGTGGTGAAGGAGGAAACCCACTAAAGAGCAGAAATGGAAAGTAGTTGGGTCCGGCAAACGCTGGAGTCTCAGATGTGGTGCTGGCAGGCCACCCTCTGCGGGCTCCATGGTTAGAGTGTTGGAGTGCCAGTCTGTCTAAAGAGGGAGCTCAGAAATCGCCTCTGGTGCAGGCCATGGCAGGACATCCTGTAGTTCAGATGGCAACCTCCTGAGGTTTCACCAGTGGGCATTAAACAAAGAGGGAAAATTCTTTCTTATTTGTTTACTAAAATTTTTATACTTAAAATAACCAGTTTTTTTTTTTTTTTAAATCCTGAGAACTAATAACTCAAGGCAATCACAAACAAAATATCTGTTTGTAATTCAGAGCTTAATCTCTATGGCAAGGGGTAACCTTATTTAGCAGCACAAATTATATCTAAATATGGAAAAAGACAGGTGGTCATTGTAGAAAATTACACTGAAATATCATTTTCCTTTGACTGCTGGAGCAAGCTCTTTGAAAGTGAGAGTGAGATGGACAGTTATCAGGGAAGGGTTGTTTGGGGACAGTAAGAAGACAAGAACACTAGAATACTTTTAGAGCCAATGAATGGGGTCTAGTCTTTGCTTTGTACTATTTTGAATCTTTGGTTACCTAATAATTCACAGATATTCTAAATTTTTTTTTCTAAAAGAAATTTTTTGGTAGAGGAATTTTAAATCTTTTCAACAGAACTTCAACCTTAATATACTATCACCCTACATCTATAGTCTATTAATACAGCAAATAAACTCAGAAACAATAGAATTCAAATTCATAAGTATATACTACTAGAAAAAATCTAAGTGAAGGCTTAATAAAAAAAATAATAATGGAACAGTGTAAGCCAGCATAAAAAGTTAGATTTTTAAAATTTTTCATCCAAATGTTAGTGGAAAAGGGTAATTTCAGAGAATCAGTGACTCTCCTTTGTTTTTAGCTTAAGATAATTTTTGGCATCTTTGTTAATCCATTTAGTAATGTTTTGTGAGTAGTTAAATTGAGTGATAGTACAAATACAGTAGCTGGTACAAATTCATACTGGATACAGCTTGTTAAATGAAGAGTGGACATTAATTGTCAAGAATTCCTTTACATATAATAAATACATCCCAAAATCCCCTTTTCTTGAATACAAATTTTTATGCATCATTTTTACTCCCTTAAGTGAAATGGGAGATTGTTCTATTTTGAGTCCTTTATTACTTTATATTCCATAAAGCTTACAATAAAATCCTTAAAATTGCAAAACTAAACATTGATTCATTGATTCTGGTAAATATGGGTGGTCTCAAACAACTTTCCATGGCCAATGTTTCTGATCAGAATTATTTATTATTGCTCACAAATATTTTTTTAAGACCACAAAAATAGTTTGACATATATGCCTGAATCATTGTATCTCCATTATGAATAAGGTGCTCATTAGATTTGGCAGAGAAGGCACTTAATACTTGGTAAATTCAAAGCCATCCAAAGAAGCAGATTTGAAACTATTACTATTCTTTTTTTTTTTTTTTTTTGGTACCGGGGATTGAACTCCGGGGCACTTGACCACTGGGCCACATCCCCATCCCTTTTTATATAATTTTATTAGAGACAGGGTCTCACTCAGTTGCTAAGTGCCTCGCCATTGCTGAGGCTGGCTTTGAACTTGATCCTCCTGCCTCAGCCTCCTAAGTGCTGGGATTACAGGCGTGCACCACCATGCCCGGCTACTATTCTTTTTATTAAGAAAATGTTAATAGGTAATGGGACTACTTAAAAAATATTTGAAAACTGACTTAAATTTGAGTAGGGAAGAGGTCATTTTTAGAGCAGTATTCTCTGAACGTTTATGTTGCAGGTCTTAACTGTAAATTAATAATCTGTGATTGCAGGGATGTCCCTACCTCCTTGGAACTCAGCTTATTAAAAAATGAAAAAGTTGGGCCAAACTGTGTCTAGCCTTCTGTTACTCTCATCAGCAAAGGCCATATGAAGTATCCAATTCTTACATGGGAGTCTACAGGACCAGAAGATTTTGATACATCAAAGATGATTTTTCTTATGATGTTTATCATGTTGATTTCTAGTTGCGGAACTTTTCAAAGAATAATCACTTACTAGAAGATCATCCCAAATATGTTGCCAAGAAAGAATAGGTCACAATGTGATTTCTTCCCAACATCTGAATATTTCCACCACCACTAGCTTAAAGGAAATTTCTGCAGTAATTAAACTCCTCTACTCACTATGCCATGAAAACACATCATCCTTCATGGTATCCTTGATGATCCAGTCATCCCAGGACCAGACGTCCCTCTAGAATGGAGCTCTCCTGCCTCATTTCACCTGTTCTTCAAAGACTAAATCAAACACTTCTTCCTCTGTAAAGTTGTCTTTAAAATCTATGCCAATTGTCTACTTATCATCTCCTGATGGCTTCTGTTGCCTTCAATTGGGATACAATTCCATTTCTACAGTGTGACCTTCACAGCTCTTTGTAGTTCCTGCCTCTAGCTTCATTTATTAATGCATTTTAACAGATAGCTAATATTAACTTATGTGCATTGAGCCAAAATAATGAATGAAACAGGCAAAGCCCCTTTCATTATGGAATTTGTACTCTAGTGAGAAAAATGGGTGACAATAGGCAAGTGAACAAACACCTTGATAATTTCTGATAATGATAAGAAGAAAATAAAACAGGGAGGGAGGGATCAAGGAAGATCTCTTTGAGGAAGGCATATTTCAACAAAGTCTGAATGGCAAGGGGATGTCAGCCAAGTCAGAATCCAGTGGAAAAACACTGTGGATAGGGACAGCACATGCCATGAGCAGGGATGAGCTGGGCCTCTGCAAAAAGGAAGGTCATTGTGACTGTGTGTTGTATGCCAGGTAAGGCATATATTGCAGATGGGCTCAGAGAAATATGCAGAGCTGGAACTAGAAGGGCCTTATTAGCCATACTATATATAGTTTTAAATGACTATTTTGGCTGCTATGTGGAAAATGCATATCAATGTTATAAAAATAGAAGCTAGGACAGGAGGCCATTGCACAAATGACTTCCAGTCATTCTTAAATATCCCTTCTTTGCCCTGCATACATCTTGCAGAGCAGCTTTACCCCTGACTACTATAGAAGATTTGAAATGAAATTGTTTTATGGGTAAAAATAGTGTTCTGAGAAATGATGTCCTAACAATGTAGTAATCAAAGGAGATAAATAGTCTAAAAATGTAGCAATGTATTGGCTTTGTTAAATTCAGCATTCATTAATTCTTACCATTCATTCACCTATAAAATATTGTTTGACATCTATTATGTAGCAAGCACAATATTATTTTCTGGGATTACAGAAGTATAATTATTAACAATAGCTAAATAGCAAAACATTAGCTAAATATAGGATATTTAGTACCTATTAAACTGCACAACACTGCATATATTAATTTATTATAGGTCTATGAATTCTATATTACATACCTTCCTATGGTTACTCAGCTAGTACCTGCTGAAACAGAGTTTTGAATCAATAGAATTCAGCTTCAGAACCTACTCATCATGGACTCTCTATATTATATTTGGAAAATAAAATAAACATTGACCTTAATTTTGGAAACTGTTATCTGGCCATTAAGATAAATATCAGGAAAAATTATAAAGAAACAAAGTAAAAAGTAATGATCATGGATTTTGCATGATTAATATTTTTATAATCTAACACGTTGACATTCCTTTCATTAATTTCAGTGAGTTAAAAAAAAGATACGAAGACATGAGAGAAATGAATTCAGTCATTTGTTTGAGAAAACACCAATGAAAGAAGAATATCATAACACAAGGTCCAGAATTGGAAACAGAATTGTCCTTAAGAATGGAAGACTGAGGCTGGGGTTGTGGCTCAGAGGTAGAGTGCTTACCTAACCTGCACAAGACACTGGGTTCAATCCCCAGCAACACAAAAAAAAAATAAAAATACAAAATAAAGGTATTGTGTCCATCTACAACTAAAAATATTTTTCTTAAAAAAAATGGAAGACTGAACAAATTTGGAGATAGAGCAGAAGTGGCAGATTCTAAAATAAGAATAAAGAAAAAACAATGTACATACAAGTCCCTTAAGGTAGGCACAGTCTAACTAGAGGGAAAGAATTATACATGGGATAGGAAAGAAGATTTTATCAACTAGGATTTGGAGCAAAGAGGAAGAAGAATAACCAGGTATATGGGACATGGAATTGTACATAACAAAGAACACTAAAAGTTACTGAAGCTCCAGGTAGGTATGTCATCTAGTCCTTGCTGAAACAAGACTGGAAGATGATGTCAGAATTCTATTACTTATAATTTGTCATTATAATATTTGCATTTAAGCATTATGTGTATTAAATGTGATGGAACTTGCTGTCACATATGTTCAGCTATTCTCATTTTGTTCTTAGATTATCAAAATACCTTTAGGCATTACCAAATTAAGAGTCAATCTAATTGAGATGCCAGATTCCTTCTATCAACATTGGGGCCAAGTTAGAAAACAATGGTGGTTTAGAAGGGATTAGTCTAGTATGCAGACACACTTGCCAGTCCCCTAGGACTTGGTAACTTAATATGCCCCTTGTGCCTAATACATATAGACTCAACATCTGGATATCCACAGCTCAAAGACAACTGTGAAGTTATGAATGAACAAATGAAGTCAGAAAAGAGACTGAGAGTGAGAAAGCTACCAGACTCCACCAACCACTGTAATCAGTGAGAAGGGCACGGTGGTGTCTGAGTGCTCATCACTCTGATGGGGTTGGGTGTCACGCATCATCGTCAAGAACAGGTGTTGGCATCGCTCACAGCTCATTCATCATTAGGCTGCAGCAGTGTTAACATATGCTGCATTAGTGCTAATCGTGTTTGTTTTTATAATCAACGTTGATCTGCCCTTCATCATGCCAAAGAGATAAATGTGCACTGAGAAGATGCAAACCTGGAGTTTCATATTATTTACTTACCCAGGTTCCTTTCCTCCCTTCCCCACCACAACCCCTGGAAAATTTCCATTCTCGAGATCTGTGAATTCCCAAAGATTTCAAATTTAAGATTTTGAGATATTCTAAAAATAAAGACAAGGCATTTTTTTTAAGTATTTTACATGACATGAACTTATTAGAGAACTCCTGGTTAAACCCTTAAATTCCGATATTGATTTTATGTCATTGATTTAACTGTAGATCACTTAATCAATGGTATTCTATTTAACAGACTATTTAGAGATTAGGATTTAAAGACAGTTAAATTTGAATTATAGACAGTCAGTCTTGCCGTTTGATTGATAAAGTGTAAGATCAGAATAAAAATGTTTAACATTTCAGAAAAATTAGGAAGCATATCATGTAATCAGGCCTATAGCTCAATATGCCACAGATATTTATTGGTTGGTTTCTGTCTGACTTTAGGAAAAGACTCAAATGCAGAAGTTCCCCTTTCTGTATAGCTGTGATTTTCATTAAACCTATCATTTGACTTCAGCTTAACAAATGAGAATTTGTTAATTAGTTCATTCAGTAGCTCTAATTCGCAATTTGCATACCAACTGTTTGTTCTTAAACGGATTTCTTAAAATGTTTAGAGAATGTTTCTTCTTAAATATTTGCAGTTTTCACGTTTTTTTTTCTTATATTGGCAAAAGTTTTGCTAAACAAAAATAAATGTTAATGCAAACTCAAATAATAATATGATTATTTCTAAATAGAGAAGTAAATAATTGAGCCTGTATAACTAAGAATTTTTATCTGCTAGATAATTTGTTATTGATGTTATTTAAGTTTTGTTTTGTTCTAGTGGAGACAGGATGCACGCACTCTGACTAGGCTTGTATCATAGTTATCATTTTGCTTGTTTTGGGTCTTTCTCATTGTGTTATTGTTATTTTGTTTTTGTTTTTGTTTTTTCTTAAGTCTCTGGCTTGAACTCCATTTTTTGTGGCTTTGGTATCTTTCAGATCTCTGATTATAGTCAGTTTAGTGTCTTGTTACTCTATTTGTCCTATGCACTGGTATAATTTGTTTTACAGACGGAGAATTGTTTATTTGATTAAAATTTAGCCAAATGAACTTTGCATTTTCTGTCAACTTTTTCCCAATTAGTTCCTTATTTTATATCCCAGTTTTATTAGAATTATCCTCCCTCCACATAATTATTTTTATTTTACTTTTTCTGATTGTGATCTTGAATCTTGTAGTTAGGTTCACTGAAAACTTATGCATTTAAACTACTTTTTTACTTTCACTCAAATATTAAATAAATCATCTCAGTAGAGCTTTGTCTTATATTATTCTATCATATATTATAAGGATTTGAATTGACTTTTAGAGAATAAACATGGAGTGCTGATTAAGCACATGGACTATTTTGGAACCAGTTTATTCAGATTCAAATTCTGGTCTTTCCACTACTGCTAATAAACAGTGTCTATAATATTAGAAGCTTATCACTAAAAGTATTTGCTGAGCTTTGAATTTTATGAACTAACTACTATCAACTCAATTTCCCTAATTTTTCTAGCATGAAATATTTATCTTTTTTTTTTTTTTTTTGTACTGGGAATTGAACTCAGGGGCACTTAGCCACTGAGCCACATCACTAGCCCTATTTTGTATTTTATTTAGAGACAGGGTCTCCCTGAATTGCTTAGTGCCTCGCTTTTGCTGAGGCTGGCTTTAAATTTGTGATCCTCCTGCCTTGGCCTCCTGATCCGCTGGGATTATGGTGTGTGCCACGACACCCAGCATGAAATATTTATCTTTAAGCTACCTCTGTGTGTTCATGTGCACATGCACACACATGAACACACACACACATTTATCTACTATTCACAGTGTCTTGAAGGTAACCATCTAGGAATTCAATAGACCCTTAAATTCCAAACGTCAACGTAACACATAACAACACTTCAGTCAGCAAAACAACACATATACAACAGTGGTACCATAAGATTAAACCACCTGGTGATGTGGTAGCCACCTTAGTTTGTGTAAGAGCACTCTGTGATGTTCACACAATCATGAAACTCCAGAAGAATGCATCTCTCAGAACATGTCCTAGAGTTAAGTGGTATGTGACTGTCCTTCATTTTGTTATGCCTGAAGATCCTTTACTTGCAGTGCCAGAGACCTGAGCTTTGCTTAACGAGCCTCAGTGCTTTCAGGAAATATCACTTATGCTAATAGAAATGAAGCACTGGACATTGGGTAGTAGACCTGACACATCCTGTCTCTGGCCCCTTAACAATTACTCACAGGACTCAATACCAGATTTGTAGCATCCAGGAGAGAAAAATGCCTATCAGCAACAACATGGTTGGGATTAAATCAAGGACGATATCTCCACAGCATGTTTGTTAATACACTTCCTAAACATTTAGATACCAACAAATTCAGGGCAATTGGGTATATGTAACTCTTATTCAGCCAGGTTTTTATGAAAATTTAAATTTTAGAACCTACTGACACATATCATAGCTCTTTATACACGTTAAAATATGGCTGTAATTGACAGTCACTTACTCCCTGCAGTACAACCATGCCCAAATTAAACCTGAATAATAATGCACTGTCTGGGCTTCATACTGTTTATGATTACCACCACGAGAAAAATGCTATGTTTAAATGAAATGAAAAATAAGTCATGTCACTACATTGAGAGTGAGCCATTGTATCCCACAGCTCTCTGAATTAAATAAAAAACCCCTGCCTTTAGCAATATTAATACAAATCACATTATATGATGATAACCTTGTCCTTTTCACTTAATGTGTACTATAAAATAATAATTAATAACTTAAAAAGAAGTTTATTCCCTGGGTGATTGATTTTATTCTTCAATTTTGAAAATACACTTACCATTGCAAGACTATAATCTCCCTGACAGTGTGGCACCAGGGCTAGTTCATCCCTGTAATCAGAGTGATCTGTCATCAATAAGTAGTCATTGTCCAGGTGAAAGAGAGAAGAAAAGCGTACAAGTTCTCAAAGAGAGAAGAAAAGCATACAAGTTCTCAAAGATCTCAATGGTCACTAACTTCCCTTTTTATAAAAAAAAATTTTTTTAGTTGTAGGAGGATACAATACTTTTATTTTATTTATTTATTTTTATATGGTGTTGAGGATGGAACCAGTGACTTACTAGGCGAGCATTCTATCACTGAGCCACAATCCTAGCCCAGTCACTAACTTCTTATTATGGATATTGCCATAGCAATATGTGTTACTATATATTTATTTTTATTTGCTTTCCTAGTTGCTGTACCTTCGTGATTTCACATTATTCTATTATCCACGAAACATGGAAATATGAAGTATGACTTTGACTTGTTAAAAGCATGCTGTTACATGAATGTTCACCTGTGTGTTTTGAGATTCATAGACAGATTTAATAAGAGTTAACTGAAATTTTACCTTACAAAAAGTTCAGAGGCTACCAGGCCTTTCATTTCAATGTGCTTGGTATTACTACTTTCCTGGTTCCTTCCCTAGAATCACCATATTTCATAGTAGCATAGAGAAAAATTGAGTAATCAGAAAGCAACATAACATTTTGGTGGCAAGATTTGACAGAAAAGGAAGCAATTGTCAGTTCAACATTTCCTTGTGATGAAGTTGACATCTTTGACAATAGTTTTTAACACTGTATCATTGTACTAAAAATAAGCTTAGTGTTTTCTTATTTTATTCCATAATTTATTTTTATTTTATACTAACATCATTTTTCCTTTTGGGAGAGTTTGATATTAATAATTTGTATCACACACTTCTGCATATTGCCCCTAGACTTGCAGTCACTGGTATATGAAAAGCAATCCTTCCAATTTAGACTATAGGAAATAGAGACAGAAATATTGACATAGTTTTAAAATATATATTAAGGAGCTGGGTGCGGTGGCGCACACCTGTAATCCCAGCACTGAGGAGGCTGAACCAGGAGGATCGTGAGTTCAAAACCAACCTCAGCAATGGCGAGGCACTTAGCAACTCAGTGAGACCCTGTCTCTAATAAAATACAAAAAAGGGCTGGGGATGTGGCCCAGTGGTCGAGTGCCCCTGAGTTCAATCCCCAGTACCAAAAATAAATAATAAAATAAAATAAAATATATACTATCTTTGATTTTTACTACAAATCTCTGCAACTGAAGCAGCACAGTATTTCCAAAGATGAAGGAAAGAGAGGATTTGGACTAATTTTTACTTTTATATTATGCATTATACATGTATACTTGAGCCATGGAAAATATTTACTTGATGATCATTTTCTGGTTAATCACTTTTATTTTTTCTACTTTTTTTTTCAATAAACTGCAATTTGCTAAAGTAAATATCAGTAGCCAGAAAGTTAATTTGGTAACAATTTTTGACTCAAGGGAACAGTAGAAATAATCTGGAAATTTATATATATATATAAAATATTATTTATGTATATAAAATTTATACATATGTATATAAAATTTATATATGTATACAAAATCAAGGTCCATGGAAAAACCTTTGGCAGATACCACAAACATGCTACAAGATAGGAGGAGAAGGAAGAAGAGAATGAAGAGAGGAGAAGGGAAAAATAAAGAAGAAAAGGGAGAAAGGAAGGGAGGGAAACGAAATTATTTTTCAGATCACAGTTTCTGTCAGGTACCATTTCGTAATACACTCTTAGAATACCTGGAAGTCTTTATAAAATTAAGTTGAAATATTTATTGTTTTGATCTGTGTTCCCTTATATATTTAAGGTCACTCCCTAGGGATATTCCATGTTGCATGCCAAACAAACCATGTAAAGAATGACCTATGATAAAATATAGGTGTAGAAGTTTCATAAATCAATTATACAACATAAAACATGATCAGTGTTAAAAGAGAGAAAACTTAATATTTGATTTTAATATTTTAATATTTCAAATATAATTACATAATTATTTCATTTTCCTAAGTACTAATGAAAATATCAAATATTTAAATAGAAACATTATATTAAATTTTAGAAAAATCCAATTCTACATTTAAGAAACAACTTAAAACTGTTTTTCTTAATTATTTCTGGATTATACTATCTTTGTCATTTGAAAATTATTTATGGCAATTACAGATTTGACCATATCCTTCTTCTGATTAAAATACCTGATGTCTCTAAAACTAAAAAACACCGTTTCTTTGATACTGCTGTTAATCTCATTTTCCAAAGCCTTTGTTTGGATAGGATGGAATCACCAATATGAAATTAATCTCACGAAAAAAAATTTAGAAGCAAAACTCAGAGTGAAGCCAAAACTAATGTAAGCAAGTCCTCTCTCTTGCACTCAATCTTCCCTAAGTGTTCTGCCAGTGCACTTGCAATGTGTCTATTCAATTACTATCGAGGGATTGTAAATTATGTGACACGTTTTGAGTGGTCTAATATCCACTAGGGAAATGAGAGATGCTGCAATGATTTCCATTTGCTCACTGATTTTGATTTCAACCAACCAGTGGTTCTCACTTGACCAAACTTTCTGCTTGAAAGATTTCAACTGATATATCTGAAATTTAAAAAAAAAAAAAAAAATATCTGCAAGTATGTAAGTTTTTTTGTTTTTTTTTTTTCACATGGCTTTTCAATTTGGAGTCTGAGAGTATCACCAAATTCCTAATGCTTTAGTTATGACCAGTTAGTGGTATGGAAATTCTTGCATTTTTCTTTATGAAACTGGAAAAGACTTCTACTGTCCTTTCTCTGCACGAGGAGTATGTTCAGGGCTTTGGGGATTTGTATCATAGAAAGTCTTGGACTTGAGGGAGGTAAAGATGAAGCTGCCAGTTGGGCCCAGGGGTTTTGTTCATCCTGAGGATAATGTAAAAGGCAACCATCAGCCTGGCTGATGAGGTTTCTTGGTTTTTCCTCTTAGAAAGCTATTAGGACCCAGCTGTTTGATTGCCTTTTCCATGCAGAGACCACAGGGAACACTTCTACAGCTACCACTTGGTACAAAACATTACTCTAGTTCTAAATTTGACGATCCATGAGTCATGGATCCAACATTTCTGGGACATAAATCTTTGAGTCTCAAGGCTTAACACAGATTTCGAATTATATGTTATGTGTATGAACAATGCATGCCTTGAGCTAAAAATTGAGAGCTTTTGTGCAAGGCATTCTAAATTCTTTGTCTATGCCAATAATACTCTTTAAGAAAATCAAAATCACCATTTCCAAAGATGATTATAAAAGAGCTAAAATGAAGCTGAATGATTGTCAACTTCAACACTATCATTTTATAACTGAGAACATTCAGAGTCCTGAATTGATTTGTTCAAAGTTGTATTATATTATACTGTTTCAATGTCAGAATTACTCAGAAGAATAAGTAATTCCTAACTTCCTATCCACTAATCTACCTATCAGCAGCTCTAAGAGTAGTCAAGAATGTCTCAAGGTTACTAGTGTGTTTTTAACATTATTAAATTGTTCCTGCTTGAAATCAAAGTTTACTTTGAATGAATTTGAATCTTTTTTAAAAAACTACCCTTTTGATAAAAAGTTGCCAGGGTGATCAAGAGTTCAACTAAATTTCATCAAACTAGATAAGACTTTTATACTTTCTCGTTGAATGCACAGCAATCAATGATTTTACTAAGATAATTATGAAAGTTTTTATTTATAAAATAATGATGATTTATATTCAATCCACAGCACCACAATCAGTAACTATTATCAATGACAAAGTCTTCCTGTAACTTAAACAGTGCACATCAATTAGGAGGGCAGCCTCTCCTTCCTAGCCACTTGCAAATGGATAGACTTCCTGAATTTGCTTTAGATACTCCACTTCAGAAAGTAATAGGCCTGTGGTAACATTTTGATACCACATTAAAATATTCTGATATTTTAATTTACCCACAGATTAAAATGGGATCTTTATATTTCTAGTATTGTATAATAGTTATTCCTACATTTTGCTTATTTTTAAGATAACAATCATCCAGCTCATTTGATAGAAGGAAAAAAATAAAATATTTTTTTTTTGGAAAATATGAAATTATCATTTAAGAAGAGGCATTTAAATTTCTCATTGGTATATGAAAATTGTTACATCTATAATTTCTCATTTTTAGGCTTCATTTAAATGATGGTTTTCTATTATAATGCATTGAATTAAAAATAAGTCATACTACCTTCCTTTATAAAACTCACTATAATTAAAAAGTCATGAACTCTTGAAATTGTTACAGAATTCAGAACACAAAAGTAATAAAATAATTTCAAACTGGTACTCTTGTGAATTATGTATCAAGTATTTGTATTTTAAACAATCACTTCAAATTACTTAAAGAATTTTTTTAGTTTACTTTGAAATTGAACATTTAAAAAAAGCTTCTAAGATCTAGAAAATACTGAATACCTTTTCAATCTTAATATTCATAATACTCATAATTTCATTTATAAATTTATACCAGTTTGAATAAAAATATGTTTGGATTCTAAAGATATTTTTCTTCTCAATATAGTACTTTGGAGTTTGGGTCTATTTCTTAGTTTAGGTAAAGTTTAGACTAGAAAGTATAGTAAACTAGAAAAAGGGGATATTTAAAACTAGTATACTAATTAATGGGTTCGGATTTTACAGAACATACAAATATGTATAGTGAAATAAATCTTTCACATATGAACATTCTATAAAATGGTGGCAAAGAAGCTTATTCAAAACGATCAAATATATTTAGCAGTTTGACGTAAAATATACCACAATAACATGCTCTGCAATATTAAACACTTCATTAAATGGTTGAATCCTGGGTTCCTTCCAATGTTCTAATTGGCACTATTCCTGTTTTCTTCATTTATTTCAGCCACCTGACAGTACTTGCCAAAATCCCTAAGTTTAAGTGTCTGTGACTCAGAATCAATCTAGATTTGAACATACTTATTACCACCTTTAGTTTATGGTGTTAATTGTGTTATTAATTTCCTAACTGTGCTTTTTATACATAAAGATATACTAACACATAGTGATTTAAGGAAACCTAAAAGGAAAGACTATGTCTTAACCTTACTTCTACCTCAAAAAACATAAAAATGATAGACAGCAACACTATTGTCCTCAAGGTTCACTCATTCACACAAATATTATGAATATGACTTTAAACAAATACAGAAATCATTTATTCTCATCTTCCTGCCAAAACTGGAGTCTCTATTTATATTACCTGAGGCTATAGAAAGGCAGAGAAATGTTCTCCCAATAGAGAAAAGGAAAGAATCATTATCTGGAATATTTCTCTTACTCAAGGAAAAGTATGATATCTTTAAATCATCAAAATATTCTTTCAATACTCCCTGGGATCCACATCCTACTGTTAGTTTCAATTGGGTAGAAGAAAAATAGACTTTTGTGATGTGTCTTAACAACCTTCCTTTGTCTAACACATATCACCTACATGTGTATGCACACAAAAGCACACACTCAAAGCTGAGGACTTCAGGGACAATCTCTTGCTTACTTAAAACTCAATGACAGGAAAGATTGTACCCACTTTAATGAGTTAATTATTTACAAATCTGGGGCATAATTTCATTGGCGGAGGTTACCCTTATAAGACCCAATGATAAATGGAGATCACTGATTGTTTTTAGACAATAAATTATTTTATAAAATTCATAATACATACAAATTTATCTGAAATCTATCTTCTAAATAAAAGATAACAATTTTATCTATTTTATTACTATTTTAATCTCAAATTCTCCACCCAATCAACCAATGATTATCACATTCCTTCACAATCAAAAGGGTACATTTGCCTCCAATTGACACTTATTTGCATATTATTCACATGATCTCAAAAAAGCTAATGCGTAATTCATACTTTTCAAATAAGTAAATATCCATGATCAAATTCCAACAACAACAACAAAAAAAAAAATGGGATGGGGAGGGATCTGGTGCCCTGGGAGCTACAAACCAAGCATCCAAAACTGACTAGAGCCAATTTGTTTTGGAATACCAGCATTATAAGAATCCAAAAAATCAAAGTGTTTTTTACAGGAGAATTTTCAAGCTTTACAAGAATTCAATCTGTCCTTGTGTATGCAAACTTCTATTGAATGCATATGGAGGGTCAAGCACAGAAAGAACAGAAGAAGTACAGTATGGAAATAATAAATAAAATGATGCTAAACATTTTTAAATTACTTAAGGGTATAGGCTGCCAAGTTCAGTTCAAATCATCAAATTCAATATTTTGGGAAAATATTATTAAAACACATCAAAAAATAGATGGGTAAAGTATTTTAAGATATTTCAGTTTGTAAAACAAGTTATATTAAAATTTATGTATTGCTAAGTAGGATTACTCTGATGTCCTTGAGATACACATATAAATACACATTCCCAATGGATTCCATATGTTGTTCCACACTAATTACAGATGTAGTTCTATTTACACAAAACTAAATAAGATGTCTCATTTGCATTAGATTAAATTCAGGGTGAAACCAATCTTAGTTTTCTTTCCTTTTTTGCGACTATGTAAGATACTTCCATTCTTCAAATACTTTATATTCATTTATGACACAAAAGAACTCCTAAAGTACTATTACTCCCATCTCAAATGAACAGTGCTCTCAAAAGTCAGTGGATAGTTGAATACACATGATTAACTCTCAAACCAACTGGTAGTTTTCAAAAATGACTTATCCCACAGAGTTAAAAAATAAATTGTTGGGCTTTAATTTAATGTAAATGAAATTTAAATTTAGGTTAAACATTATTCTAGAGTTATTAAATATAACTTTCAAATGAATTACCACATTTTTTCAGTAAACCAGTTGAGCCTATCTTTACTTTTTAAACATATATCTGAAATTCTTTTGTCTGTAAGTACTCTAATACTTGTCTAAGTTGAATATTTTATGTATTAATTCTGCATCTTCCAAATATTTATTTTAAATTTAAAGACAATATGTATGCAAATAAGATTCCAAAATTACATAAGACAATAAGTTAAAATGTTTGTTAAATTGTTTATATTCCAACAATTCAAAACTGAAATTGTTTGAATGTTAATTTTAAAATATTGACAATTTCTTTGTAGCCCATTGCACAATATTGCTTGTTTTTATATAAACAGATACCCTATATAGGTTTTCCTTTAATACACTTAATTATGTATGTTACCATATGTCATGAGGAGATATATTCACATAGATGCTTATTGAAATATTTGTGCATTTGTGCATGTGTATACACATCTGCCACATACACACTTAACACATATATTTAATATTAAATAAATATTAATAAATATTTAATAAAAATATTATTTAATGTTTAATAAATATAGAAGACTGAGGTTCTTACTTCGTTATACAAATCTGTACCTCCATAGGATCAAAAGAAATAAAGCCTCAGGTTTTTATAAGTGTGCAAATGGGGTCCACATATGCCCTGCCTTCTTTGCATGAACTTTATGTACAAATAATGAGGAAATTTATTTGAAAGCACTTTTGAAATATAGCTATGACTATAAACTAACTGAAAAATGCTAGGTACATTTTTCAGTCCTGGGCTTCAATATTCAACATCTAATACCCAATAATGGAATAGAAGGGAAAATTCATGAGCACTCTTAACCACACACACACACACACACACACACACACACACAGGATTAAATTTAAGGGCCAAAACACCATGAAGCTAAAGATTCTCTCAAGACATATACTGTGCTTTTCCATTGATAATTCAATAGCAAAATAGCTAGTTTCTTTACCAATGATCTTTTCAGTTACAGAGAGGCCTGTTACAGATATGAATATTAGGTCAGAGGTAGTGAAGGTTATGCATGTGGTTTGGGAGGAGCTTCTTATACTTATTTTTACCTTAGTTGGGGAGATAGATGTGTGTTACACACGAAAACACAACTAAAAGAATAAAAATTGAAAACTAAGTCATTGGGTTGTATGTCTACATCAAAATGAAGATAGAAGGTAGGGGGAATGGCCTTGAATAACTTCAGTAAGATCATTCTAAATCTTACCACTATTTTGGATAGTTTTTTTTCACATTGATATTTGTTATAAATTCATGTCAGATTATGAAACTATGCAATAATGGCACAAAATCTAGATTAGTATAAATAATTTAAAAATCTGCTTTTCACAATTGCCTATTTGGTAACACTAATATTATTTTATATACATAAAAAGATTTTTTTTCACAAATCTATTTACTATTTCCTAAGCCTAATGATAATCAGATTTTGTTTATGGTTCCCAATACGGGCTACATACTGAAAAAGTCCAAATATATATCTCTGCAATGGACCTATGTCCTAAATGCAAAACTCCAGCCTGGAGTGGTGGCTCATACCTGTAATCACAGAAGCTCAGAAGGTTGAGGCTAGAGGCAAGTTCAAAGCCAGCCTCAGCAACTTAATGAGGCCCCAAAACAACTTAGTATGACTCTGTCTCTAAATAAAATATATTAAAAAGGGCTGGGGATGTGGCTCAGTGGTTAAGCACCCCTGGGTTCAATCCCTGGTAGCAAAAAAGAATTTCCAAACTCCAAATAAAATGTCAGCTAAACACTTCAAAATATCCTAACATGTCCAAATCTGGATCATGACCCCTCCCCAACACTCCCACCAAACCTGCTCAACCATATCCACCCTCAATTTAGATGATTGCCACTCTGTACTCCCATTACTTGAGTTAAAAAGTTTGTTGTCATTCTAACTCTGCCCTCATTAGCAAAATTTTAAACTCTATCTTCCCAAGCTGGGTCAATTAGCAAAATTTTAAACTCTCCATCTTCAACACTTTCAACAAGTTGGGTCAATGTACCATCATCATCTTACATGTTTTTTTATGGAAGTGATTTTCCCACAGGTCTTCCTAATTCTACTGTTGTTTTCCTTTTTATGCTTAACTAGACAGCTAAGGTAATGTTATTATAAATGTAAATCATATCAAGTCTGTATGCAAAACTTCTAATTAGTGTGCCAGCTACTTCAAAATAGTCAAATCCTTGAATTGATGGTGAGCCTTACAAAGTATCATCTTGTTGCCTTCCTCATTTTCTCTCTTGTAGCCTTCTTTTGCTTTCTCTTCCCCACCCATAACTATCCTCTTGTGTCTGTACAAACTCACCAGGATCATTCTTCCAATCATGGCACAGGTATTTTTATAAAATGTGCATCACTGGTAAGCTGTTTTTTCCTCAAAAGAAAAAGGTTATCCCCTAGAAAAATTGCTGGGTTTGGCCACTCTTGATCAACAGTTAAGAATCCCTGGTCTTTGGTCAAGTCAAACCTTAAATGAAAATGCTAATAGTACTAATTTCGAAAATGGAATTTCTGCGTTTTTGCCTTACTTACAAATACAGTTATCTGATAATTGAATTATTTATGTACTAAGTCAATAGGGTCTACCCCTTTATTAAGTAATGTTATCAAAAGTATCTGAACTTTACATATAAACAAATGTGTTGTCCACCATGCTCTTAACATATTTTTAACTCAAATTATTTACTAAAATTTCTACTTAGTAAAGATACAGAGAAACTTGTAAAATAAAAGTAGTGGAGAGATTCTAAGAAATTTAAGAATAAATTAAATGAAACCAATCTCTTATGTAACTTCAGAAGCATTTATAAACAATTTAACCAATTATACAGACAAGAATCTTACAAGCTTCAATCATAAAGACAGTATGTCTAGTCAATTATTTTAACCTTAGGATCTCTTTATACCAACAACAGAGCATTTTGTTTTTATGGTGCCTACCTAATAATTAAGGTCCACTTTATGTGATATAAGAAATAAATGCAAATGAAGAAGAAAATGTAAGTATATCATATTACTTGTACCATAGTAGTAATATGAACCTTCCTGTCCACATACACTGGTGCTTTCTCAAAGCTCTTAGAAATTTAACCTCTGAAACAGTAATTAATGCCTTATAAGAAGACATGAGAGTTTGCTTTTTCTCACTGCTCTCTGCCATGTGAGGACACAGCAATAAGACAGCCTGCACAAAACCCCATATTGGACTTCCCAGGCTCCAAAACTTGGAGAAATATGTTTCTGTTGTTCAAGCTGCCCATTTATAATTTTTTTATATCAGGCTAAATGAATGAGACACTATATACAATATGTAAATTTACTTTTAAAGGACAATATGTATATATTTACTTTTAAAGAACCAGAATGAATAAAATCTAAATTAACATTATTTTCTTCCTCAGGTAATGGAGTTAACAGAAAGTTTCAATGTTTGATGGTTTAAATTCTTTCTAATAACTATATTTTATTTTATAATAATTTAATATCTTGCATTTTGGTCACCTTTGCCAGTTATATAGAAAAATGTCATTAGTTGCTAAAACATTTTCTGAAGAAAAATAGTTCCACTAATAACATTACCCATGACATTGTTCATTTTCCTCTATAGTTTTCCTTTCTTTTCAGTTCAAAACAATTTATAATATTATTTTTAGAATAGACCTAATTATTTACTAACATACTTCGTTTCATCTCAAATGAAATCAGTTGTATGGAATCAGAAACAGGATATCTTTTATTACCTTTGAATTATGTTTAACAATTTATTTCCCATTCTAATCTTTAAATTATCTAGAAGTATTATTAGAGATGAATTTAAATTTCTAAAAGAGAAATATTATCTGTACTCAGGACAATTTTTCCTAGGAGTGTTTTGTATATCATCCCAATATATAGTATTTTATTCATACATATGCTGTAGGTGCATTAGTCACTAGCTCTTGTTTTCCAGGGAATCATACAGAGGACATGTATGGTTTATACATTTACTTTGCAAATATGTTCAGGATAATATGGACTATTATTAATAATCATTACACTGAAATTTCAAAGAAAATATAAATGAGTCCTGGGTTTAACACATATCCATCATACTACTTAACTTTCTACTTCAGGAAAAGAATGAACAATTCTAAATTATTGAAACATACCTTGATCATGTATTTACAATGGTGGCATTTATGACTATTGTATATATGACAGGGAATTGAAAATAATATGAGCATTATAGGATAATTACCATCCATAAACATTTTATTGGAAAGCCTTATATTATAAAGCAGTAATGAATATTGAACAGGAAAATAAACAGAAGCAAATTCCAGGACTTGTGAGCTATAATAAATGGGGATAATCATAAAAAAAGAAACATTAACAAAGCCCTAATTATATATTCATTTTATAGCTATATATTGTATTCATCAGAATTATTTTTGGAAGGAAAGAGTTTTTATTTTATAACAGGCAACATCTTGACATAGAAAGCAAAGGAGGGGAGAAAATGGGGTAATACTGGAGATTGGAATGGAGAAAACTATGTTATATACACTCATGAATATGTCAAAAAGAATCCAACTATCATGTATTACTACAATGTATTAAAAATGCAAAAATCAATTATTAATCTATTAATTAATGAATTTATTCAAATATGTGAAAGTAGCCCCATTTTATATTAAATTATTTCATTAACCCTCATAGATTTATTATATATTGGTATACTATGATGCTACTACTTGCATGAAGTTGATATAATTAATCAGAATTTCCTATGAAATGAATTAAACAACTAATCAATTAAGCTTTATAGTAAGTGAACTAGAACCATATTAATTTAATTAAGCAGACAAAATTAAGAGCTACTTAGGAGTTAAGATTCATTAGACTGATTAATCCAGATCAAGGGCTTGAGAAAGAGTTCAAGGACGTCATCTAGGTTTCATAGTTGAGAAACAACTGAGTTAAAAACAAAAGGAAGGCAAGTTAAAAACAAAAGGAAGGAAGGGGGGGTAGGTGATAAGTTCAAGTTTGGACATGGAAGGTAACTTCAGAATTTATATGTTGCAAGAAAAGTGAGAATTCATACATAAGTGTAGAGCAGAAAAAGTGTAAAGCATGTCCACCAGTTCCACAGTGAGGAAGACCTGCAGTATGCTTTGACTTAAGACAATTGAATTGTTAAATATATAGTTCTTTTTTCTAATTGAAAATTTAATTACTGCAAAACAGCTCTTTTGTCTAACAAAATTCTTTAATTTAACCTCCCCTGAAATTTATATCAATTGGGTGGTGTGCAAAGTGTGGTCCAGAAACCACAGAGGGCTTGCGGGGCTAGACAAATCTTCTATTTAAATTTTGTGCTTTGAACATTATAACTTTAAATAACTTTGAAATATTTTAACAATATGAATGCTCTCTCAAAGCTTATATATGGAAGACACCTTCATGACAAATTGATAAAATGAAAACTAGTACAGTGTAATTGTCCAGAGTCAAGTTTATGCTGCTGTCTTAGTATAACATACAACATCTGGTAAATGTGTCATTGATTAGGTAGCTACATACCCACTCTTTTGGATTTGAAATAAAGCCATCACCCTCCTGTCCATCTGCTACTGTAGGAACATGAAAGCAAACACCCACCCCTGCATGCCAGTGGCAACAAAGGCTCAGAAACCTCTGCCCTGGGCTAGCTGCATAATGGCATCAGGGCACAATAATCTTCTGAAGAATGAAGGGGTTCTTATGAAAACATTATTTAACAAGTTTAATGTCCAATGTTAACTTGATGATTTATTTTCCTGATCTTAGAAAAATCTAATATACTATGCTGGTTCATATCTTTTCCTTATCATTCCGTTTTTGCTTTTTATTTTTTTCCAACAGTCCTATTTTTCCATTCTATTGCTTCTGATAATAAACTAAAACCCTAAGATAGAGAGAAACATATGCCATCCCAAACATCACTTCCCCTACCAATATTGGTGGAAGAAAAGAAGAAAAGCACGAATTAGCATTGCCCCTCAGAGTCCTTCCCTGGGCCTGACCTATGAACACCTGGACAAAGCTTACCTATGGTAGAAGAGAATGAGGTGATCCCATAAGGTGAAGTAAGGAAATGGACAGAAATATAAATTGGGGAAGTTCTGAGTTTTCAATGTCATCTACTCTGAGATTCTAGTTTTCCTTTAAATGTATGAGTTACCACATCAACTTTCCTAGCTCAATAGTCAAACAATTCACCATTTTGACTAAGTTACTTAAAGTGAGTCATCTCTCTGGAGCTGAAAAAGTTCTGACCAATATGCAAAATAACTGAAGTTTGGAATTGGAAGGTTGAATTGATACTAATCAATAACAATTAACATATATTTATTGGGTAGTCACTAAAAATATACCAGCTACTTTTTAATCACCGTTTAGTTGTATACTCATTTAACTGTCACAACATCCTACAAAGAGCCCTGTTGTCTTCATTTAACATACTATGGAAACTGAGACTGAAAGAAATGGGTGTAATTGCGTAAGGGTACAAAGAAAAGGGTGAAATTCTAATCTGAAGAGAAATTTTGTTTCCAAGGCCCAGATTCCCACCCATGGCAATATACTCTCTTTTGACATGAACTGAGTTCTGATTCAGCCATCTAATATCCAAGCAATTTAATCTCTCCAAAACTTAATTTTTCCTCTCTAAAAGAGAGATACAATTTCCTACTACAAAGACTGTTGTAGGAATCAGAACAGATAATGCTTATGGAAGCATTTCAAAAACTTCACAGTACTAGAGAAATGTCAATTCATATTATAAAATTATAAAGTATATTAAGTTATGCCATCTCTGAATCTTATAATTAAGTTACTACAAAATTTAATCAACATGTTTTAGTCAATAATATCTCAGGAAAGTATATATAAGAGTCAATTCATATGTCAGACAGCAGCTTTTAATCTAAATTAAAATAAATAATCTTGGTGAATTAAATCATCCTTTCTTCAATAACAATGATGATGATCACTAAGATAAAATTAGCTTACATTTCAAATAACACTTTAAATTTTCAAAATCATTTCTCATCTCTTACCTTATTTAGCATATTTTAATGTCTTGGGAAATGATTACATTTATTTTTCTAAGTTAAGTCAATCTACTTTTACTGTGCAAATTTTAGTACTAAGTACTCTGGATGAAAAAGCTTTATGCAGTTTATTACAAACTCACAAAAATGGTAAATATGGAATATTTATTCAAATTTTCTTTTGAATCCCTTCCTTTTACCTATATTAAAGACTGTTTAATATCACAGAATATTGGTATATTCCTCATATTTATGCAAATAAAATTAAGAGAAACTGAAGGAGTCTATAATCAAGGAGATAGCTAAAGATTGCGGTTAGCTGAGAGCCATAAAAGATGTTCTAGTTTCCACCTGATATTAATGCATTATCCAAAAAATCTTTGTATGCCTATGAACACTCTGTGACGCACCTGTAAGCTCGAGCTGTAAGCACTTGTCCTTGTTAAAGCTATATGTATATAACTGGGTGAGGTTGGTTAGAGTGTGAGGGAAGAAGAAGGTGGTGGTTGGAGTTAGAGCGTTTGGAGTGATTGCTGGAGCCAGAGAGAGAAGAAGAATAAAAGATCTTTTTTCATTTTCATCCTGCCTCTGAATTTTCCTGCGGCGTTCATTGCTCCAAGTGGCTTCCGCTTCAGGCAGCAACAGTTGGTGGCCCGTACAGGGAATTCGGCGGCCAGGTAAGAAAAAAGAAAATTTAAAAAGATGGGAGCGAATATAACAAAAAGTCGGTTTATAAAAGCCATGAATGAGATTTTTTATATCGAGAACTCAGAGGATAGTGAGAAAAGTGAACAAGAAAGCATATCCTCTGACTCAGTTGAGACCAGCAAGGAGAGTAGTAATGTAAATTCAAAGTAAGAACTGCAAAAGCCATCAGAAGCTTAATAAAATTAGCTGAGGAGTATGTACTCTCCTTAGAAGCTGAAACTCAGGATACTAGTGAAAGTGATAATAGTAACAAGGAGCCAAACCATGAAAGTACGGCCTCCTCCACTGAGCTGGTTAGGAATTATGAAGCTAGTAGTGAGGAGGAATCAAAAAGCCATTCGGGGAGCACAGTCTCCAATAAAAAGAACAAAAAGAAATTAAAAAAGAGAAAAGACCATCAAATAGAGGAACCACTAGTGCCCTCTGCTTCTTCATGGATAGAATCCCTAACAGGAACAATAAGGAGTATTGATCAGAGTGTACGTGCCCTTGAGGTAGAAATTGGCGGCCTTTCTGAGCGCTTATATGCTCTCGAACAACATAGACCGCAGGAGCACCTAGAACTGCCAGTATTTCAAAATGAAGAGGGACAAAGGTATCACGAGTCCCTAGACTTTAAAACAATAAAGAATTTTAAAGAGGCGGTAATGACCTATGGGCCTCAAGCTCCATTCACATTAAGTATGATAGAGTCACTTAACACCCTAATCTTAGCCCCCTCAGATTGGAAAAGTCTATGCAGAGTGGTACTAAGTGGGGGACAATACCTAATCTGGAAAACTCAATTCCAGGAACTTTGTTCAGAAATAGCAAAGAGAAATGCTGCAGCAGCTTTCCCTCAACGCAATATAGATATGCTCACAGGGGAAGGTCAGTTCCCCGAACTACAAAATCAGCTACAATATGATCCCGGTGTGTATGCCCAGATACACACAGCAGCTGTCAAAGCCTGGAAGACAATATCAGGCACAGGGGATCTGCAAGGCAGCCTATCAAAAGTTATGCAAGGGCCTAACGAATCTGACGCTGATTTTGTAGATAGACTCTTAAAAACAACATCTAGAGTTTTTGGCAAAGTCGAGCAAGCTATGCCCCTAGTTATCCAATTAGCGTACGAGAATGCTAATAAATATTGCCAGGATGCAATAAGGCTGTGGAGAAGTAAAAAAGACTTATCAATTTATATCAGACTGTGCAAAGACATTAACGAGGCTGTTATCACAGGCAACGTAATTGCTGCAGTGATGAAAAATTCCTCCCTCAAAATTCCCAAAGGATTCAACCTAGAACAGGATATTCCAGACAAAATTATTATAATCAACCAAGATATGCTAAGCAATATCTCCCAAGGGTAATAAGATCAAATTCATACCGCGCTCCAGGCCGATGCCCCAGGTGCCAAAAGGGTATACATTGGGCCAATCAATGCCATTCCAGATATGATATATATGGAAATGATTTATCAAGGATTTCAAAAAACGGGGCACGGGGCCCAATGCCCCGGGGCCCACAAATGTACAAGGCACTAGAGGAGGAATGCCCTCAGATCCAGATGATTCCTCGTCACAATCCTTCCTTCCCATTAACTCCCTTGTCAGAGGGACAAGAGGAAGTGCAGGATTAGATCTCTGTTCTACTGCCCGGATGGTCCTGACACCTGAAATGGGGGTTCAGCTGATTCCTACGGGAATCAGGGGACCTCTCCCCTCAGGAACTGTGGGACTAATCCCTGGGCGTAGTTCCAAGAGTTTATTAGGCTTTAATATTATACCAGGGGTTATTGATTCAGATTATAATGAAGAGATTAAAATAATGCTAAGTACACACAGGGGTATCATCTCCGTAAATCAAAGAGACAGAATCGCACAGCTGCTCCTCCTTCCCAGTCTCCATAATACTTTTAAAAGCATGCCACAAAATAGAAATAGCAGAGCATTCTGTTCCACTGATTCAGGACCTATGGCTTTCTGGGTTCAGGATTGTTCACGGAGGCCTATGTGCAAAATAAAAATTCAAGGTATAGAGATGGAGGGGCTGATTGATACAGGAGCTGACTCTTCCATCATAAATCTACAACCATGGCCTAAGCACTGGCCTCTACAGAAAGCCTCAACCAGTTTAAGAGGCTTGGGATATAGTAATACCCCAGCACAAAGTGCTAATAATATCTTAAATTGGGAGGATGGTGAAGGACACAAAGGATCATTCCAACCTTATGTATTAAACAGCTTGCCAGTTACCCTATGGGGAAGAGATATTCTATATCAAATGGGGCTACACCTAGCAACCAAGCCTGCAGGTGTTAAGAATAAAAATCCTAATCATAATAAAAAAGACAAAAGACATTTTTTCTAGGGGCCACTGAGAAAACAATTTTAAAAATACCATGGCTCTCTAATAAGCCAGTTTGGGTCCCTCAGTGGCCCCTATCCAAAGAAAAATTGCAAGCGGACCATCAATTAATTAAAGAACAATTAGAAGCAGGACACATAGAGCCTTCCACCCTGGAATTCTCCCATATTTGTAATTAAGAAAAAATCGGGGGAAAATGGAGACTATTACAAGACCTAAGACAAATTAACAAAAAAATGCAAATTATGGGCCCTACTCAACCTGGACTTCCTAATCCTGTAGCTATTCCAAAAAACTATTACCTTATAACTCTTGATATAAAGGACTGTTTCTTTTCCATTCCCCTACATCCTCTGGATGCCCCCAGGTTTGCTTTTTCAATTCCTTCTATCAGTAATAATGGCCCTGATAAAAGATATCAATGGAAAGTATTGCCGCAGGGAATGGCAAATAACCCTACAATGTGCCAACTATATGTGAAAAGAGCTATACAGCCGCCCATTAAAAACAAATATCAAGACCTCATGTGTCTACACTACATGGACGATGTTTTATTAGCTCACCCTAATCAACAAATCTTATTTAATATATTTAGTGGAATAACAAAAAATTTTAAAATATATGGATTATATATAGCAGAAGAAAAAGTTCAAAGCAGGTCACCTATACTATATTTAGGCTTTAAAATCATGGATACTTTTGTTAAACCCCCAAAATTCTAATAAGAACATTTGACCACCCTCAATGATTTCCAAAAACTACTGGGAGACATTAATTGGCTTCGCCCTACACTAAGCCTCACTACTGGACAATTAAAACTTTTATTTGACATCCTTCGTGGGAACCCTGATCCATCCTCACCGCGAACATTAACTCCTGAGGCCAGGAGAGCTCTAAAATTAGTAGAACAGGCCATTGAATGATCCCATTGTGATAGATTTGATTTTGGTCAACCACTAATATTGATTATTATTCCTTCACAATATACACCCACAGGAGTATTTTGGCAACAGGGACCTATATTATGGATACATTTGCCTATCTCTCCTAAAAGTACAATTGAGTCTTATACCTCCATGGTGGCTAAACTTATTCTTCAAGGACTTAAAACCTCTACTAAAATATTTGGAATTCATCCCGCTACTATTATTACTACTTATTCATCGTCACAGGTTGAATATTTGTGCTTCAATGATAATGATTGGGCTATAGCTAGATGCTCCACTTCTGCAAATTTTGACAATCATATTCCTAAATCTCCTATACTGTCCTTTTGTATCAATCATCCTATCATATTCCCACAGGTAATAAAAAATCAACCCATTCCTAAAGCATTTAATGTATTTACAGATGGATCCTCTAATGGTACTGCTGCAGTAGCCACTCAAAATGAAAAGATGATTCATATCACTAATCAAAAATCAGCTCACTTAGTGGAACTCGAAGATATAATAATAGCTCTGGAAAATTTTAAAGAACAGCCTATGAATATTTTTTCAGACAGCCACTATATTGTACATGCTGTCCCTAAATTGGAGCTAGCAGGTCCAATAGCACCACATACTCCAGCTTTTAAATTGTTTTCTCGAATCCAAAATCTCCTATGGCAACGAAAAGAACCTTTATTTATAGGTCACATAAGAGCTCACACTAATCTGCCTGGTCCTCTCCATGAAGGTAATCAAAAAGCTGATGCCCTCACTAAAACAATATTTATATTTACTACAACAAGCTACTTTATTTCATTCCCAGTTCCACGTTAATAGCACTACCTTAAGACAAAAATTTAAAATCACAAAAGAACAAGCTCGTAGAATTGTAAAAGAATGTCCATCTTGTGTAACACATTTGCCCAATCCACATTATGGGGTTAACCCACGAGGTTTGATGCCCAATCATTTGTGGCAGATGGATGTCACACATGAGCCAAGTTTGGGAAAATTACGATTTATTCATGTCACCATAGATACATGCTCAGGCATGATTTTTGCTTCTTTACATTTCAAAGAAAAAGTTAAAGATACTACATCTCATTGTCTGCAAGCTTTTGCTGCATTGGGCATCCCCAAAATGCTTAAAACAGATAATGGCCCTGCATATACATCCACAGCCTTCAAACAATTTTGTACAAAATTCAATATTATCCACAAAACAGGTATCGCTTATAATCCTCAGGGACAAGGAATAATTGAAAGAGCAAATCGGACACTTAAAAATATGCTACTAAAGCAAAAAGATGGAAACTGGAAAAATCCTAAGGACAGATTGGCAGTTTCCCTGTTTACCCCAAATTTCTTAACTTTAGATTCTAATGGACATTCGGCTGGAGATAGACACTGGAACCCACACCAACAACATAAACCTTTGGTTTACTGGAAGGATGTTCTCTCAGGTACATGGAAGGGTCCAGATCCAGTATTAATTTGGGGGAGAGGATCTGTTTGTGTTTATCCAAAGCACGAATCCTCTCCAATATGGATACCATCTAGATTGGTAAAGCAGGTATAAAGTCAAAAGGATCAAGACGAAGTTATTGAGGAGTCTAGATTGAATAAACAAGTACAAAATCAAGAGGACAAAAATGAAGGTATGGAGTGATTCCCTTAAAAGAGTCCTCCATTAAATTTACAACTTAAATTTCATTCTTCCCAGCCGGGACAAGAAGATCTCTCTTTAGTGTATACACAATTGTATTTTTTTTTCCTTTTATATATGTCTTTATGTCTGTGCATTTGTCTAAATTTCATGTTAATGTGATGTCACAAATATATGTTTATATGTGCGTCTGTCTAGTGTGACGTCACAAATAATTAAGCGCTTATGAAAAAAAAATAGATAGATAGATATAGACCCAAATAACGTTAATTCATTTAAGCTTAGAATATTCTAATTAGATAATCAATATATATAGAGAGATAGATAGATATTCATATAAGTTCAGAATATTCTAATTAGATAATCAATTATAATGATAATCAATTTTGATTTATAGTTGTCTCCGGGACTTCTCTTCAGCTGTGAATATGTTTAATGTTGTATAACCTGATATTTTGGTGTTTTGACATAGGATCGTTTATTTGTTATTAACTTCATTTGTTTAATAGCTGATTAATTTGAATTATTTCAACAGGTATAGGATTGCTGTATATATAGAGACTCGAGGATTCCAGCTAACAAATTATTTTTCCAAAGTGCCTTTAGCTTTTCTTTATCTTTAATGCAGTAAACACCCTCAGTTTCTCTTTGATTATTTCTGAATGTGATATTTTGCCAGCTTATGTTTGTGGGAGCTTAAGCAGCAATGTGTGTGAGCAGAGATCAACTTTTATTTTCTACTCTAATAATTCTTTTTTTTTAGTTTGACAGCTCACTTTTGATCTCAGTGCTGGAATAGCACTGCCTTTCCCTTAATAATGGATGCTTGAGTTTTTAGGTAGCGGGCCCTGAAGATTTGCCGGTGGCAGCGTCTAGACATAAAAAAGACGGCTGCTGCTACAAATGCAGGGACCACAGTCGCTGCAAGCATCCCTGCTGCTCAAGCATTGAAAAGCCTCACCAGCAGTGTGGCCTCTGCTCTGTATGCATGGGGCCTCCTGAATCTATGTGTTATAACTTATGGACATTTTGATTTTCCATTATTTTGGGACATTACGGGACAATGCCTTGCGGGTATTTGTCTAAGAGAACTCAGTGCGTTACTTGATGAAACTAAGGGCAGCTGATTCGCTTAAAGAACTTGATGCGCTATGGAAACTTGGCTCGTCAGTAGTAGGCTTACCGCCTTAAAGCCGCAGCATCTCCTAAAAATTGGACGGCTCTTAGTCAACACACAGTCGATCCTGAAGGGCTCGATTGGATGGCTGGTTAGCCTATGACGGGTAAGATCCCCAGAAGGGGACAACCTAAGACACAGCACAATCGCATGGGACAGTCTAATGTGGCCGGCATGTCAACCTAAGCCAGGAGTCAGGACAGCCTCGATTCCCATGACGGGTAAGAATGTCGGTTGCACATGGACGTCCTAGAACATCCCCTCTTTTAAAACTAAAGGGGAGAAATGAAGGAGCCTATAATCAAGGAGATAGCTAAAAATTGCGGTTAGCTGAGAGCCATAAAAGATGTTCTAGTTTCCACCTGATATTAATGCATTATCCAAAAAATCTTTGTATGCCCGTGAACACTCTGTGACGTACCTGTAAGCTCGAGCTGTAAGCACGTGTCCTTGTTAAAGCTATATGTATATAACTGGGTGAGGTTGGTTAGAGTGTGAGGGAAGAAGAAGAAGGTGGTGGTTGGAGTTAGAGTGTTTGGAGTGATTTCTGGAGCTGGAGAGAGAAGAAGAATAAAAGATCTTTTTTCATTTTCATCCTGCCTCCGAATTTTCCTGTGGCGTTCGTTGCTCCAAGCGGCTTCTGCTTCAGGCAGCAACAAGAAACTACTTACTCTGTAGGCAGGATTGCACATGTATATGCAGTTCTTTATTATTTACATGAAACAAAAATTCTATACAGCATAAATATTCATGTATTTAATCATTTCCTACTAAACCTGACACTATCAGATGATATTCATACATTTACATGTTCAACCGCATGTTTATTTTTATTTATGTTGGCAGATACTTGACAGCTAAAACTATAGTGATTAATCATACAATAAGTCAGTAGATCCTTATTATTACTAAATATTGTGATTTAGTTTCCAGCTCTAAATATTATATTTGCAATTAATATTTACAAATATTAAAATGTCACTAAATGCTGCAGAGACCACTATAATTAGAGGTGATTGGGGGTTGAAGAAATTTTTTTTTGAATCATAAATTTGAATCATTTACTCTAATAATGTAATATTTTATGGGGTTCATGAAAATATTCTAATTGAATCACTTTGACTAATCACATTAAATTTATATAAATCTTAGAGACAATTCATAGAAGGGTGTCTAAAGAAAAAATTCAGACAACTGAAGACTATGAACAAAGAATATATTTTGATATATGCAAAGGGACAAGAACAATTACAGCAAAGCTATGAAATTAAATGTATATGTTATATGAATTTACATGGTGATAAATCTGATCTCTCTATAAGCCCCTAGCAATTCTAAAATAGTTTTCCTAAGCCAGTTCCTTATTGCCAATAACATTTCTCAGAAATAACTCCTTTCCACATTTATATAAATCAGAGAGGCCTATTTTATGAGGACACATAATCAGGCAAAATAAAATGTTACATAAAATGGGGAAAAATTACGATTTGTTTTTTAGAAGGGTGTTAGTTAATGAGCCACAGCAGAGTAATTCTTTTATCATGGCTTAAAATTAAACAGACATAAGCATAGCTGGTGATTTATATTTCCCCTTATTTGACTTTTTATACATTATGCAATATTATTTTTAGTCTCATTTGTATTCATGTTAGTTAGATTGCAATTTAAAGTCTGGAAGGTTTGATTTCATTAAATATTTTTTGCTTCAATCAAAAAGTCTGTACACACATGAATATTTCAAAACCAGTATCCATTTATTTTAAGACTTTCAACATTCAATTATTAAGTATTATAGTGAGGAAAATGTACAAATAAGATCTAACAGAAAAATTCTTGAACAACTTTATTGAAGAAGCTGGACTTAGGAAAGAACTAAAGTCCTAAGTGAATCAATTTTACTTTATGCCAATCTCTTTCACACATGCTACTGTGAATCCACATGTTTTGTTCATGGAAGAAATCTTGGGAAGATTTTTACCATTGGTAGAAATTGTTAGACATTTTAATTTGCTACATTAACACTTTTATCTCTTCTAACTAGACTGGACAGGTTTGGAAAGTGTAAAGGAAATGAAAAAGGAAAGGGTATTCATAGTCCTTTCTTTCCACAATTTATACCATAATACCCCTCAACACATACACACTGTACTGACTCATGGTTAGAGAAATTAGGAACTTAAGGTACAGAGAGGGCATTATTTAATGCAGCTATAACTTGAGGTGGTGCCATTTTTCATTGGATGTTTCTGTGAGCTCTTGCAGACAATGACTCCCCCCTTTTAAGATAAAACAGCCAGCTGACTTTCTCTAATGTACAATCTGACAGGTTAGCATACATCTTTAGAATGTATAGGCAACTATATCGTTCTCAGATTTGTTGGCCTTGTTAAAAAGTCTAGTTTACCATAAAAAGTCCCACTAGCATCCTGTAATCACTACAATTTTGTATTTGAAGAGACTACATTAGGAAACCAACAATTTTTAAGAAAATGTTTATAGCTTTTATTCTTGCAAAAGGAGAATTCAAGCCAAGGTGGCACACATTCATGATTTGGTATCTTTTCCCACTATAAACATATAGCAATATAAAAGGTGTGAATAAAAAAAATCCAATAGACATATCCAGCCTCAAAAACATGATGAAATCTCAATGAAAACCAGAAGAGAAATGCAAATAGCAACTAGGGCTAAAGGTTTAAGTCCACAGTTTGAAAGTGTTACAGCCTGGACATGAGGCCTTCTGAAAATGCCATATTGATGCAGGAATGTCTAGAGGTGAAATGATTAGATTTATGAGTGTGATAACATTTTTAGTGGATTAACCCATTTGATGAATGAATAATTTGAAAGGGTGGTAACTTAGGCAGGTGGGCATGGCTGGAGGAAGTAGGTTACTGAGGAGTGTGCCTTTGGAGATTATATTTTGCCATGGTTCCATTATTCCTCTCTTGGAGTCTAGGTTGCTATAAACTGACAGCTTTCCTCCACCATGATGTTTTTGCCTCCTTATAGGCCCAGTGTAATGGAACTGACTGACAGTGGACTGAACCTCTGAAAATCTGAACCCAAAATAATTGTTTACTCCTCTAAGTTGTTTTTGTCAGGTATTTTCATCACAGTCATAAATATCTGGCTAACATAGAAAGTGAAATGAATGTGGTCAGGAATTTTCAGCCCCTTGTGGAAAGAGTTAAGAAGTTTCCACATGAGTTGATAGACATGAGACAGCTCTGCTCTCTGCTTGAAACAATGGTCAGGTAAAGCTCCCTTGTTGACTGAAAGGTTAAGCAAGCAAAATAAATAATAATAGCACAAAATACTCACAGTTGAAGCTATTTGGGGAGTTAGCTTTACAAAAGGACCAGGACTTAAATACAGATTGTTTTTACTCAGTAATTAAACCAACCTACCCAAAAGCTCTGTGACAGGAATAATGCATTTCCAAACTAAATGTGAATGAAGCAATAGGCAAAGACAACTGCAAAAATGCTCACAGATGGTTGGAGAGAGAGTCTCATAATTTGGCCTGTCACTCAGAATAAGCCTTTAAACCTAAATGCCTAAACAAATGGCCTAGTATATAGAGGGGAAAATCAAGCACCAATCTTAAAATTGCAACTATAGCTTACTTTAAATCCATCTTACAAAAAATAAGTACGCTTAGTATATAATAATGTCTACTTTAAAAGCATGTAATAACAGATATGAACAAAAACAAGTTATATGAAAAACAAGTAATTATAAATCTTAGAAATCAATAATAGTCATTAAGATAGAAAACTCAATAGATAATAAATAATATAGATAGTATACTGGCTAAAGAGAGAAATAGTGAATTGGATGATAATACTCAACAACTCAGCAAGTTTTACAGGCAAATTTCACCATCTCTTCAATTCTCTGTTACCACAAAATGTTCTACAGGTTAAAAAGTAAGTAGGAAAGCTCTTCAATTTACTTCATCAAGTTAACATAAATTTAATAATAAGACCAATAAGAATAGTATCATAAAAATTCATAACCCAATCTTCTCTATGAACATAGGTGAAAACCTTACACAAATATTTAGTCATTGAAATAAAAACTGTGTTTATGTTTTAACAACATAAAATTCATGTATGGAAAAACAAAGGATTGCCCTGGATGTGAAAGGCAACTTCACCCTCAGATAATCTAATCTTACCATGTATAAATTAGCAGATTATAGCACTCAGCCGTCTATAATCACAGTAGAGAGGTGATTAAAAATGTATTCATGGGAAATAATCTGTTACAACAAGGATTTAAAAAAGTCTTTAAATTTCTTTTTTTTTTTTTTTTTTTTTTTTGCCAAAACTCCCATACTCTTCCTATCCTTTTGCCTGCTTTATTTCAGTCTATGAAATATAACCATGCAATGTGTTATATGTTTTACTTAGTTAATATGTCTTTCTCTACTAGAATATAAACTAGAATATGCTGTTTGGTATATCCATTGTTGTATCTTTCACACCAACAAGTATCTCTACCATCCACTAGTACCCTCTTCCTTATCCAGCTGTCTTATATTTATGTTTAATAAGCCTGGTGTGACCTGAGAATAAAGCCTTCTGGCAGACTCTTCATTGCTTTTTTGGGACAAAGGAAATGCATAAATAAAGATAAAAATGTAGAAATTGTTTATTTCTAAATTGTAATAAAGGTTATAATCTGTGGAACAAAACAATGAAAAATAGGGTTTGTATCAAATGTCATGTTATTTAAATTTTGTAGTAATTAATTTTTATTTTTCAAAAAATTCTGTAGATATTAAAATTTTTTTTAAAAAAAGTTTCCTTCACTACAGATAGTTTGAGAAGCACCATATTAGACAACACACAACATTGTGTTACTTTTAATTTTTTGGTTTCCCCACTAGACATTTTGAGCAAAAGTAAAATCTTCTACCCCCCCCCCCATATTAAAGAAATTTAATTGAGAGACTATTAGACTGAGACAGCTCCAGCACCCTGGGCTCTTAAGTAAGCAAACAGAAACCCAGCTCAGTGTAAATGGCCATATTTTAAGTCAGTCACACATTTAACTAGGGACTTTCCACTGGGATGGTCCAAATAAGGCTACTGTTACACTTAACCAATCAAATATTTTCTTTGCCTTGCTTCTGAATTTACCCTCTAAAATAATTCCCCCCTCCCCCAGCCCTTTGTCAGAGTCTCAAACCACTTGCAATCTGGAGCAGCTAAGTTCATGAATTACTGAATGCCTGAATAGACTCCTCAATGTTTTTATTAGAGCCTTATAGTTATACATACTAGTTGGTTTTATGTGGACAAAATCATACATGCATGAAATCTGATTTCAGTCCCCATATTCCCCTTCCTTCCCCACCTTCCTCCTCCACCTCTCTCCCTCTATTCTCCTTTTTCTACTTTACTTACATTCCTTAAGCTCATTTCTTTATTTTTGATTGGTTCTTTCTACTTACACATTAAAGGTGAAAATCCCTGTGGTATATTTATATATGTACATAATGTGATTTTGTTAAATTCATTCTGCATTTTTTTAGCCTTTCTTTTCACTCCTCCCTCCCTTTTGACCTCCTTCATCTCCTACACTGATAGTCCCTATGTCTTTAAGATATGTGATTCTCCCCTCTTTCTTTCCATTATTTTGCTCTGGCTTCCATATATGAGAGGAAAAATTTGACACTTCATTTTCTGAGACTGGCTTTTTCATTTGTATGATGAAATCCTAAATATTTTATGTGCCTCAACTTACCATCTAGTACCTTTGTACATAACACAAATTTGTAAGAATATGAATAGGGATGATTTCTACATACTTTTAGCATCACCTTATTCAAATAAAATGTGAAATTATTTCCAATAACTTTTATAATATATGTAGTAAAAGACATTGGTGTGGGTAGATTCCATTGAACTTCACTGTGTAACAAGAGGTTGATGCCATTATTAGAATTAGGAAAATAAGGAGCAATCAAATTTTAAGGGAAAAAGACCTGTTTTATTTTGTAACTTCAGTGAAAATAATGGTATATTAAAGTAAAATTAGGAAGTTTGTGAAGGATGTGAAAAGTATACCCAACAAAGCACAATTAAAAGAAGTGGGTAATTCTCACTTGCAAAAATTTAAGGTACAGTAATATAGCTGTTTAGGTAAATTGATTTTGGGCCATCAATATCAATTCCTAAAAGTTATTTGGGGTTGCACTGTGAAGAAAGAGTTTTTAGTAATGGAAATACTCAAACATAAATGGAAGACTCCATGTCTTTAGGTGAAAGTGTTGACTAAATGCTATTTTAAGGCCCTTTCAAGTCTGAGCTGTTATGAACTATATAAGGACTAACTGAATGATAATGGATAAATTGGATGATAGCTAGAATTTGCTGTCCAGTTGTATTAAAAATCAGCATGGTGCTACAAGATAACTACAATTTGGAAAAAGAAAGAAGAGAAGGCAGCTGGCACTTATTAGGATTGTACTCTACCACATATGGGGATTTTTTTTTTTCTTTTTGGGGACTTCTAGCAGTCTAGCAATGTAGACATATCCTTTTTTTCTAGTTGAGAAAAATGGTGCTAGGAGAAAATGAGTTACGATAGTACTTTTTTATCAATGGGGATATATACCTAAGACCCCAGTACGTGTTTGAAACCAAGGATGATAATGAACCCCATATACACTGCAGGTTTTTCTATTCATTCTTACCACAGATCTTTGCAAACTCAGCATATGGTGTTTCTTTCCTTACTAAAGTTTAGAACTTTTAACTTTTCATTGAAAGGAATCAGCTTACTGCTTCTATTTGACATGCTCAAATTGTTAGCATCATTACTCTTGCTTTGGGGGGCCAATAGAATAAGAGCTACATGAACACAAGGACTGTGATATTGTAAAAGTCAATCTGATTATCAAGAGGTCTACTAAGTAACTAACGGGTGGGTAGCATATGCAGCTTGGATACATTGTACAAAGAGATAACTCCTCCTAATGGGGGTAGAGGAAGACAGCAGGAGATTTAATCACATTACTCAGAATGGCACATAATTTAAAACTTAAAATTATTTATTTCTGGAATTTTGCATTCAGAAAAGTATTTAAAATTTTTTCTCAGAGAATGCAACCTGTCCTTCAAACATACTCAATGTGATTCTAAAGCAGAGATTAAGTTTTAAACAGTAATAACCTAAAATGGCTGGTATTAAAGCCAGAATGAGAAAAAAACTAATGGAAGCAATGTAACATGTGAGGAGTCTTGGTGAGGTAAATCAATCATGTAATTGTGATAGCTGAGGAAATATGAAGGATAGAAAAATAATCTCAAATGTATAGCATAACTGTTTCATGTTTTGAGAAAATATGTACCTAAGCAAACTGAAAAGACCAATATTGACAGAATTTGAATGACCCAGGAGCTCAAGATCTTATAATATAATGAAATTGTTTGCTTTATATTTTTAATTTATTTTTTCCTTTTCTTTTATTCTAAGTTGTTATATATGACAGCAGAATGCATTACAATCCATATTACACTTATAGAGCAAATTTTTACATATCTCCGTATACAAAGTATATTCACACCATTCCTGTCTTCATACATGCACTTAGGGTAATGATATCCATCTCATTCTACCATCTTTTTTTTTTTTTTTAATTTACCCTTTGCCCCCGCCTTCTCCTCCCTCCCCATTGACCTTTCTAGTGTTCCTCTAATCCTCCTATGCTCCCTATCCCAACCCCACTGTGAATCAGCCTCCTTATATCAGAGAAAACATTCAGCATTTGGATTTTGGGGATTGGCTAACTTCATGTAGCATTATATTCTCCTACTTCATTTATTTGCTTTAAAATGCAACTTTAAATGTAAAATTTCAAACTACCTAAACAGATAATTCATTTCCCATCTTGAAGACTAAAACCTGCCTTGAGTCTTGTCCCCTGAATTCAAACCTCATTTAGCTCAAGATACCATCCTGGCCTCTATGGTATGACTTCTAATGATGACTTCAGGAAATAATGATGTATTATTCTAAGCATTGGCCATAGAGAAATACCTGAGAAGTTAGTACTGCAGCCTCACAAATAAATAAAAATGAAGAATGTCTTAGAAAAGAACTTTCAACAACTCTCTAGCTTATTTTTGTGCCACAGATTTTGTTGGATTCCTCCAAAATTGTAGCTTATTCTCTTCTATTACAGACAATCTATTCAACTGTCACTTAACTATCCTATTTTGGGTTCCATTATCCTTAGCTAAGGCCCATAAAATACTCATAGTAGATTGTTTTCCTAGTCAAAAGTAGAATTAATTTTATTAAAATATTCTTTAAGACAGACATTATTACTATATATATATATGTGACTACATGACCAATATGATTCTGCAACATGTACACTTTGAAAAAATGAGAAATTATATCCAATCTATGTATGGTATATCATAGTGCATAAATGCATTCTACTGTCATGTATAACTAATTAAAACAAATAAAAATTAATAAAAAAATAAAATATTCTTTATAATTTTATGTTACAAAATTTAAAAGAAAGAACAATGCATGGATTGTCATTTTACCATCACTATTAACTTCTAGGAGCACAATTTATCTACACTTATTATAAACTGATTCCAGAAATTGAATCTGCTATATATTTAATGTCAGTGTAAGTATGAAAAGAAAACTCAATTTCTCAGGTTTTTTCCTGTGAGACTAAAAGTCAAAATTTCTGGGAAAGTCATATTCCTCAGTGTTATTATTAAACAAAATCAGGAAATAACAAGGAATTATTGGTAGAACATCCTTGGAAATGTTTAGATAAAAAAACCCAACAACTATATAACATAAACAAGCCCTTCTCTTTCCTCCGAAATGCTGTAAATTAAAAAGGATATCCCCATCTAAGCAAAATTGCCTTAATACTATATAATTCTCAGATTCCTAAAAATGCATAAATAAACATTGTTTGGGTTTCATGTTGAATAGAAAATAAACTATCAAAATTTATAACAGCCATCACAAAACATGTCAATATTATTTGAGAGGTATTTTGTATATTTGAAAAACTAAGCACCACTTATCTCATGTGGGCTTGCCTTCAACACAATACTAACCATGAGCATCTTAGTAGTTACAAAGAGATACCGCTTCATAGTATTTATCAAAATAATTTATAAAAAGTCATTAGACAAGCTGAATTTATTCCTCCTCAATGTACATCAATATTTATCAAATAGAAAAATGTATATTTATTTTATTAAAGCTCCAGTTCATATCTATGTAAGAGAAATTTTTGTTTCATTTTCAAACAGAATAAAGAACAGTAATTACAAAATCCAAATTAAAATTGTTCAGTTAATCTCTCAGACAAAAATTCCTATATTCCTTTGGCCATTACTCCTGAGTTAGCCTTTAAATAAAATCACACTGATAGGCTGCACAATTTATTGGTAAGTCATCATCTTGTGGCTATGACAAGAAACAAAAAGGTTTAGAAAATTTTGTGCATAAAATGGGTGAGATAATAATTTATCTTTTATGGATGAGATAAAGATAACTGTGTAGAACCATTTAAAAAAGAATGTGAAGAAAAAGATTCTGTTGTTATTGCTTATCATTGCTATTTATTTAGGCTGAAAACTTCCCAACATATAAAATCTAGTCTTCTTACCTTCAGATTGTTTAGAAATTATAGAAATCTTAAGGTAAATGGTAGTTAAAGTAACTCTGTCCAATAGAACTCTCTGGGATAAGAGGATTATTCCATTCTTCTTCACCCCTCAATGAGATAGTCAAAAGCCTCAAGGGGCTATTGAATAATTAAAATGTGGAGAGTACAACTGAGAAACTGAATTTTAAATTTTAGATAACTTGAGTCTATTTAAATTTGATATTCACAGGTGGCTAGTATTGTAGACATGGGTTATAAAGCTTTCTGGTTCTGTTCCTTGGTTCCATCCAGGTCTCTGATATTTTCAAGGGAGTATAGTCAGAAAGAGAGGAAAATTTAAGTGGCCTGAGGACATAGGACAGCATTTTTCTAACTTAAATACATGATGAAATTGACCCTCACATTCAATTCCAGATAACCCTGAAGTGGCTTAAGATGATCTTATAGAAATCAATTATAGACCCAGGACAGACCCAAATCAGGTGGAACCATGGCCTATTTGAGTGCTCTCAAAACAGTACTCCCCTCAACAGGATCCCACAAAACTAGTGAGACTCTTCACATTCCCTGAGGCCTGTTTCTCGTGGGCAATTTCATGATCCACAAATGGAAATGTCTTTTCTCTCCTCCTTCATAGCTGAGATTTCCACCCACTTCTTAGTGATCTTCTTGGGCATCTGTGCTAGGATGTCACTGTCTCCAGTGGGACTGGTTACCACTTCTACTTCTGAGTCCTTTGGTGGTTTCTCTTCCCCATGGTTGTAAACCAATCACTTCTCACCTTGGCCTTCCTTTTTCATGTTTTGCTTTTTAAAATATTCTCTCTTTGCCAATCTAACCTACTCGCTTGGTATCAACTGTGAACTCCACCCTAATCTCAACTCCAACTCTTTCCAGAGTTCTGGGCCAGGATTTCTAACAGCTACACCTTTCACTCTGAATGCCTCATCAACAGTTCCAATTTGAAGCCTCTCATTAAAACTTCACCCACTCCAACAACTACAGCAACAATAACAACAACACTACAAAACCCTTTCATAGTCACTTCCTATTTCATAAGTGACTCTAGTCATCCATAATCAAAATGCAAACTGTCTTTGACTCACTCCTTTCCATCAAAGTGTCTAAATTAAAAACTCATATTCAGGAAATGGTACAGATACACTTCACCCCTGATGCTATCATTTACTGCATAATTTAGATATATTTCTAAAATAGTCCAGACTTCACACACACACACACACACACACACACACACACACACACTGAATTACATTGGTATAGATAGTTCTAAGTACTTAATGGTAATTAACACGTTATCGTAACAACAATTCTATGAAATAGATACTACCATTATTTTTTCCTATAGATGAGAAAATGGAAAAACAGAGTTTAATAAATTGCCAAAAGTCAAACTAATAAGTGGCTGACATTCAAACCCAGACAGTCTGGCTCCAAGACTGTAACCACCATATGCACTATCTTCCTAATAATAAACTTTACCTCATAATTCGTTGTGAGGATAAAAATAATGTCTACAAAATACTTGTCAATACTAGCTACTATTATCCTCATAAATTTCTATATGACAAAAGTCAGAAGTAACCTTTCCAACATAAATTTCTTAGCACTTACTCTTACATCACATGAATTATACACTACCTTTTATTATAGCACTTGACAAATCTTGTCTTACTACACTGTGTGGATAATAAACTATTTGAAGCTAGGGGTGGTGTTTCAAACTACTCTATGTTCAATAGATATTAGTAGAATTAACATATGTCAAGGACTTTTAAAATTTATTTTTGGTACTCATATCCATTTCACAGTCTCTTAGAATCTGGTCTTTTGTTACACTACAGTTTTTGGATGTGTGCTCACTCTGACAATTCTTGCTTCAGTTTCTGATATCTTTGCCTGGACCCATGCACCCTGCAGCACACTATTTTCAAGCCCCCATTTACATGCTTGTGAGCCTGGCTTACTCCTGGACCCTTCTACATTCTACCCCTTAGCTAGGTCTCAGCTTCCTAGTATAGACAATTGTATTTGTCCATACTTGTTCTAGAATGTGCTGGAGGCCTCAAGGATTACATGCACATGCCATGCTCAAAGATTATCTGCACAGGCACCTAGATTGTATGCTAGAAACTTGTGTGGAGTTCCTAGGAAAACATCACTATCTTGGAATGTTATTTCCATAGTTTCCAAGGATTCTTTTTTTTAATCAACAGGGAGGAAACTAAGCTTTTCTTTTAAAAAGATTGCTTTTTATTTTTTTAAATGATACTCCCAATTCTCAAAAGCTACTATGAAATGAAAAGTTATTTTCAATATTTATGTTACAATGCTGCTTAACAAACAATGTGTACAATATGGACCCATTGATGCATGCAAAAAATATATACATGCATAGAAAAATATATGTTCTATATAAAAATGTATATAGCTTATATTCAAAACAGAGATTATGAATAATTTATTTCTTATTTATCTGCCTTCTCCATGTTTCATAATAAACATTTATTATTTGTACAACAAAGACATTATTTAAAAATCTGTTGAGCGACAACATTTTCATTAATCCTTTTTTATTGTCTCCAGTGCCACATTATTAGCAACATCTGGCAGCATTTTGTATCAGTAATCTGAAAAACTAAATTTCTTTTGCATGTTTTATTTCTTAAGATCTTACCTAAAGTTTATTTCTCAATCTAATCTTTTATTATTTCATTTTGGCATCAGCTATGCAGAGCATTGGTGATTTAAACGGATGCTTTAAATGATTCTAAATTTCAAGGACAGTATTTGTTCAATTTTTAGTCAATTCTACATCTTTCTTAGGTAACTAGTTTTTGCGAGAGTTGTTAGCTAAAACAAGTTTTACTGCACACATGCAGGCTTTTTACATGGTCTATCCAAAAGGCAGAATACTCTTAAAAACAAGCTAAGTCATTTTGTTTTTACAGTCTTTTTAAAGAACAAAGTTGCCATTTCCTTTGGAGGAAAAATAAACTTTCAGGTGGCATGTAGCAATTAACAAAACAAATGACATGTTGTCTATGTACCAATAATGCAAAAAAAAAAAAAAAAAAAAAAAAAAAAAAATTCTAACCCCATAAAGAAGTATGAAAACAAACTATAATAAACTTTTATACAATAAATGTGCTCTTTAAACCATTGCTTACTAGCCATGTTAGCACAGCAATGCAGTTATACATGTTCCCATATAAAATCAAACCCGTTTGTTTTCTAAAGTGAGGTCATGCTGATGGGTGGAGTTTCAGCCCAGAGCACTGGCCAAACATGAAAAATTTAGAAGGAGCTATTGATGGTGAAAATCTGCCTGGGTTTTCATGAAGACAACCTTGGTGGACAGAAACAAAAGAGATTGTATGAAAGTTTAGATGATCTGGAACATGAAGGCAGGCAATGAATGCATTGCCTGAACAAATTTATGTAAGGAAAAATATCTATGCAGAAAAACATTTTATATGGGATATTCAAAATTGTGTGTGGGTGAGGGGAAAAGCTCAGTAGTAGAGCACTTGCCCAGCATGGATGGGGCCCTGGGTTCGATCCACACTCAAAAATTATGTTAAGTTGGTTATGTCTCTCTGTGATATTAACATGGTTATGTCTCCCTGTGGTGTTATTGTAAGAGGTTTGCATTTCACCTCTTACTAATAGCTTCATTACTGGCACTCTTTGATTTAGGGAGTAAGACTTGTGCTATCCAATCTGCAGAAATTTAGGAGAATCTGCCTTTTAGAACTGTCTAAACTGAGGCTTCGGAAAGAAGTATGACATTAAATACATTTAAACATGTCCAAGAATTTTTATCTTACTATGAAGTGTGGATTAATGTACTCCATGCCATCATCTTTTCTTGAATAAGCTTATACACCAAAAATCCAATATGAAGAAAACACAAGGGTGTCAATACTTTGTCTATAACTACTCCATAATATGCAGCAAAGCATTAAGAGTGGTTTAGAGTTAGAAGACCCAGTGTTCAATCCTCACTGGGACACTTTTTAACATTGTAACTTTGCTGGTCACAATCTCTGCTTAAGCTGGGAATTTTTTAAATTGCATTTTGTCATTGGTATTTTGGAGGGGTTGATGAGAAGGTGAAAAAGTCAAATATTAAAATGTTCATTAAACTGAAAATGTGTATGTAGTAAATAGTTGGTGATGTTATCATTAATCCTATTTCTCTTCTAGTAGAAAAGGAGATTGAAGAGTGGTTATCTAGAATTTAGACTTGTGTCTAAACTATTTTAACATTTGTATTTGGGTCACAAAGCTTATTTTCGTGATTGCATATTCCATATAATTATAGTGCAGCATTTAGTTGAACTTCTTGTTATTTACATCAAATTTCTGTCTCTACATCTTGAAAATTCAAACAATAATGCCACCAGAAAAAATAATAATCACCACTCATTACCAAGAACTTACTATGTGTCTAAGAGGATGATTGATCCCTTAAGTTCTCCAGTATTTCCACAATGACCAGCTAAGACATTGCTATGGATTGTGTTCCCCTCTTCCAAATTAATATGTTAAATTTTACCCCTCCCACACCCAAGTGATGGTATTAGGAGGTGGGGGTCTTTGGCGGGCAATTAGGTCGTAAGTGTGGTACCTCATGAAGGAGATTTGAACCCTTCTACCATGTAAGGGAGGACACAGCAAGAAAACACCATCTGTGATCCAGGAAGCTAGCCCTGACCAGACACTGAATCTACTGGCTCCTTGATCTTGCACTTTGCTGCTTCCAGCAATGTGAGCAGTAAATTTCTCTTGTTTATAAGCTACCCAGTTTATGGCACTTTATATAGAAGCCCAAACAGACTAAGATAGATGTTGAATGCTAGTGCTGATTAACTTTGCTGGAAGCACACATACAGTTGCTCATTTGCCTCACTTTCCACATTATTTTTCTGACTATATTAATTCTTATCTTTTATCATCAAAGTTCAAGAGTCTTGAACTTTAATTTTCATTCAAATTTAGGTGTGCAGGTATGAGAGTAGATTACTTTTGTGTAATTAATTATATGGTTACTAAGGACCACCTATATGTTGCATGATGCCTAGGATCTTGTTAACTTTATTTTTTCTTTTTTGTAACAAGGATTGAACGCAGAGGTGCTTAACCACTGAGCACACCCCAGCTCTTTCTTTTTGTTTTTATTTTTCATTTATTTATTTCTTTATTTTGAGACAGGGTCTCACTAAGTTGCATAGGCTGACTTTGAACATGCCATTCTTCTGCCTCAGCCTCTTGAACCACTGGGATTACAGGGATAGGCCACCACGCCTGGCTTGTTAGGTTTTTGTAGAAATTGTTTTTATTGTGATACAAACACATACAAAACATATTATAACATTTTTCATTTGGGGCTATTGTCAGTTCCTCATATAATTGGAATACTAAAGTATCTGTCCCGTGTTTCTGGTAAACTTTACTTAGTTAGCATCATGTCCTTGAGAATCATCCTTGCTATAGCATGTATTAAATTTCATTTCTTCCTTAAAGCTGAAGAATACCCCAGTGTTCTGATCATACCACAATTTTTTTCCCAAAGAACATTTGGGTTGCTTCCACATTTGGGCTATTGTGAATAATGCTGCTATTAGCAGAGGTGTACAAGAATCCTATTTAAATTATTTTGTGCATAGATATCCTGAAGCTAGCCTTTTGTTGCTATAACAGGATATTGAAATTGCATCTTTTAGGAACAGGATTCAGTAATTCCTTCCTGGACCCTTTTAATAACAGCAGCTTGAATTTCATCATCTAATAAAGTTTAAAAACTTCATTCCTTAACTGTATTATGCTGCTCACACGAAATGGATTGCACTGGCTTATAGTCAGTCTTTCCTCCACCATGCTTGCAATTTAGAATCTTAGGTAGTATCTGAACTACATGGTTATAAAAATTACTTTCATAACATAACACAGTTATGACTTATCTTTTATATACATTGAAAGTTTGAAAAGATTTCAAATTTTAGAGAAAAAAGAATTTTCAGAAAGAGAATCAAATATGCTATGTTTGAATTGATAGCATGCATAAGTAGCCACTAGCATCAATTTCAGCTAATAACAATAAGTTTGATTCTAATGTGTAATGCAAAATTTTAGATTTTTTTCTACAAGGTAAAAATTGTTTAATTAACAATTTGAAAAAAAAAGATGACCTATCACCCTCTAATACTTTAGTATATATTTCAACAAAGAAGAAAATTCTAACCACAATACAAAGAAAAGTAACCACAACACAATTACCAAACTCAGAAAGTTAATACTGATGTTAACTCATATGTTAACCTTAACAGGTTGTCTGGTTCTCTGCAATTCACAAAAAATAAAAGATCAAAAATTACAACAATTCAGGCAAAGCTTAGATTCTGAGAATCAGAATTAGGAACCATCTACTAACATAAGCCAAGTGACTAACTTGTTTCAGAAGCAGCATCTAAATAGGAACTCTTTCATCCAACCATAATTCTAAAAACTTCTCTATTTTGCAGGAAAACTTTGTGAATATGAATAATATTTCACACATTTTTATGATTCAGCATGCCACTAAGGAATGTAACATAACTCATAAATCATGTAAAAATATTTACAGGAGAAGAATGACATGACAGAACTCAAATATATAAAATATGATTTGCTCTAATAATTTAGAAAGCAATGGATATTTTCATGGCCTATTTTCTTTGCAACAGGCTTAAAACATTATTAAATTTATCTGGAGTCCCTGCCCTTTTATGTCCTCATAGTTTACATGTGCTGCTGCATGATGGGAATTTGATGTATTTCCCTTTCATTCCAGGCCTGGTTCCAGGTAATACAAAAAGGCAAAAGTAAATTACCCCAGCATTTCTTTAATATCATTTTTTCTGTTTCCCACACTCAACTGAATTTTATTACAGAATAATTCACAGACTTCTTATTTATTTTATCCTTCTTTGAAACCTCAAGGTAACACCTTTCACGGATTCATATATTATATTGCTTTTATGGAAATGTCAAAATTCTCTCTTCATTAAAGGCAACTTTCTGGGTGTGAGTATGTTCAATTTTTGTCCTGAAATTTACTCTGTGACACTGTTTGGTGATGCTAACATTTGTTGAACTCTAAGTGCTACCTATTCTACTAAATAATTTACACATTCAGTTTTAACTATTTAAAATTGTGGGTGCTTTGTTTTTAATCTAATTAGAGCAATTTCATAAGGATCATCCTGAGATATTTAGCTCAAATACTCCTCCTCATAAGAACCACAAAAAGCTATCACTGACAAAACTGAAGCTCTGAGCTGTTTAATGTCCTGCCCAAAGTTACATGGTAAGCAAAAACAAACAAATAAATTAATTAAGCCTATTTTACTCTAAAAGTCATTGAATGAGCTACTTTATTCCTTAACAAGATAATGTACTATGAAGTATACTCCATGGGCATTTGCTTCATCTCTGGATTCTTTTCCTTTGCCAACATACTGAAGGGCTATAGTTACTCAAAGTATGGCCTGGTCATAAATAGCACCATAGCATCACCTAAGAACTCTTAAACACACAGAATCTTGGGCCCTTTTCCAGGCATACTGAATCTGAATCTGCATTTTTAACAAGATTCCCATGTTACAATGTTTTGTATACTCTTTAACTTTTGAGAAAAACTGATGTATTTTAAATTTTAAGATTTACTGAGTATGTGCAAAACAACCTACATTCAAATAGGTAAAGAGAAGATAACTGTACACGTTATAAAAGTGTCATGGTTCAAGGAATCTCATTATGTTCTGTGAAATAATATCTTATTTGTAATTTTAGTTCTTTTCAAAATGAATCATAGGTTCATGAATCCCTCTGGTTGTCTCCCCATATATCCCTTAAACTCATGCAGTGAAATAGATGTCTATTATGATTCCATATCCATAAAATTGTGTCTTCACTTTGTTATTTTACCCCCTGTGATACAGATAGGCACAAACTATAGTTTTCCCTTTACTTATAGAACCTTAGGACCTTAGACAACAGTCCCTAACATAGTGACATGGATTATTTCTGGCCACTAGATGGCAGTAACGGCAATTTAATAATACAAAGCAAGTGCTAGCTTGCCACAGGCACCTCAAACAATGAGTCTTTGAGGGTGAGGGTTTCAGGAACTGCTGGTTTTAAAACAGGGAGCAATGACTTAGTGACAAATTAGAGAACACTTTTCTGTATTGACATCTATGTTTAAATTTTGTTTTGCATGGTTTTCAAGATTAAAAGCAGTCTTGTTTGCCTCTCTTTTCCTTGTAGCTTTAAGAATCAGCTCTTACAAATAATTTTTACTGGCAAGTTTGGAAATAGGTGTTCATTAAAATAAGATATTTTGTTAGTATAACTATCTAAATCATTTCATTACTGCAGGTTTTAAGGCGATCTTTGTTTTCTTTCTCTATAAAAAACACTCATTTATAATTTCTAAATGCAGATAGTCAAGATTTTCATGAAAAAAAATCACATTTCAGGTTGATAAATTCATAATTTGTTTTCCTAATAAATATTTAAGAACACCATATAACCCTATGGAAGTTATACAAAGACATCAAATAGAATGAGATTATAATAAAATGCTAATAAGATTTTAGCACATATAAATGAAGTTCTATTGACATTCTATTTAGTGTTTAAATACTACTTTTTGCTTACAGAATATTTTCACATAAATATTTAACATTACCTTAAGGAAAGGAAGAGGAAGAAGTTTATAAATCAAAATATAAGTTCCTTGGGTATATAATTATGCATCTCATTGTTTTAACATTCCAAGGTATTAGAAATAGATTTTAACATTGATCAGAATTGATTTACAATGACCTATGTTAAAAACTTGAAGCTAGACCAGTGCTTCTCAAATTAACTGTGGCAAAAGCCAAACTATCTTTTTTTTTTTCCCCAAATTGTCATGAACCAATAATTTTTAATTTATAATACAAAACTAGAAAATGTGAATTAAAAAAAAACATCAAATCATCCCTATTGTTTGAGTCAACAGACACAGATTAATTGAGTCAAATATTAATACAATTTTCTAAATGCTTGCTCTCAATTTCTGTACTTATGTTTTCTGCTTGGCATCAGGCAGTTCTCAGAAGGGCCTTGCCCCTGTGCCACACTCATATAACACTACTCCACACTCTTTCTTAGCAGAGTGGAGCTGCATCTTGCTGGGGAGCAAGTTGAGTTCTACAGCAATCCACAGCTACCAAAACCTGGTAAGACTAGTCAGTTTATACTTGGAAAGGTACCACTGAAAGTCCAACTTAGAGTTTCTTGACAATTTAGCAATGATAGGAATATTTAGGTTTCTTTTTAATTTCATTTCTTTGGTCATCCATAATCATGGAGCTGGTTTCCACTTGGGTGCTTGAGAATATTTATATTTAAGCTAGGTTTACTGAAGCATGAGATGGGAGGCCACAGTTGATTTTTTTTTTTTTTTTTTTCCAGCTGGGACTGACTGCTTCAAGTGCTTGCCAAGGAGAGGGAACACTGTCTTGTGCCACTAGTTTACATCCTTCTCTCTGCGTCTACCTCCCCAACCAATGGCCCCACTGTTTTCACTGGAGTTGTGCAGATGACCAATGTCAGAGCTAGAGGTTAAACAATGGTCATTTATACTATAAGAAAGAAAACCACAATGTCACAATGTCAGCTCAAACAGTCCAGCAGCCTCTAGACATCAGTTGAGCCATGTATGCCTCAGGATAAATGGCCAAACAGCTCTGGGGACATCTTCCAGTAGTTGCTTCAGCATTAAGCCAATGGCAAAGAGACCTCAGTTTACAATTTTGTGTATCAATATTAATTCTGTCTGGACATTGAGACATTATTTTTCTATGAGATAGTTATTTAATTTCAAGATCATTCCATTAAAGATGTATGAATGAATATATATTAACTATTGACACATAACGTTTTGTTTGACATGTGTCAAGCTAACTTTCCCAACTCAGATTTTACAAAAATCCAAAATGACTTCAGCATTAACTTTTATCAGTTGATTTTATATAATTTACCTGAGAACAGCCCTAATTTCAGCATTAGATTATTTCACATTTGACCCCAAATATACAAATTCATTTATCATTAAACTGGAAATGTTTACTAAAACACAAATCTACATGAAGTCATTTTCTAGTGAAGAACATTACTAATACTTTTTATGAGTTTAAATGTATCTTCTGTGGCTTTCTTCTAATTTAATGTATAAAACCAAATATATGTTGAAATTACATAGTTTGCTTGGGCAACAGATAGATGAATATGCCAAAATACCTAAAGTATATAAATTTAAATGCCAGCCATAAAATAGAAAACTGGAATGTTTCATCTGTATTACTATTTCTCCATTTGACTTAAAAATATTTTTGTTACAAAGATATATTTGTATATTTAAAAATATCAATTGGTATTTGAAATGCAAGCTAAAATTAGCCCTATTCATCACTCTACCAAACAAAAAAGAAAAACCAAAAAAACCAAAACATCATACTCATAATACAAACCAAACAATAACAATAACCAAAACACTACTGATTTCTGTACCATGTGAACCTTTGTAAAGAAAGCAGTCCTCAGGAAACTAAAGAAGCAAGTAAATATAGAAGAGTTCATAAAAAAACTATTTTCCAATTTTCTTTATACTTCCAAACTAACATTTAATGACTTTATGATTTATTACAAAAGTTTTTAGTAATATAATTATTTTATAGGTGTATATGTACAGTCAGCAACATTTTTTGCAAGATTTTCATATTTTTCAAAATAATTATACATATTTATATTATTTAAAAGTTTAATATGCTTCTGTTTATGTTATAACCCATGGATTTCAGTGAGTTCAGGGACTGTTATGCAAGGTTATGTGTGTGTGTGTGTGTGTGTGTGTGTGTGTGTGTGAGAGAGAGAGAGAGAGAGAGAGAGAAAGAGAGATTTATATCAATTAGGGTTGAACATTAAAAGAATACATAAAAAAGATGATAGTACACAGAACATATTCCAATCTAAGAATAGCCAATACTAGAAAAGCAAATTTAAAATGAAAATATACATATGAGGACAAAATTAACCAAAGGGAGAAAACTTGATTAGGGCTTAAGTTTTTCAAATAGAAGTAATGCAAATAGGTTTATCTTAACTGTTATTTTTAAAATTTAGGTTTTAATTATAAACTATGCAACAATTTTAAAATTAATGAAACATTAGATGTTATGCATATGCTTAAACAATTCTATGTGGTATAGTACTCTCTAAAATTCTGTATTTTATGTTTAACTTTAGCAAGGAAAGGATAGTTGTAAAACATTTGAGGGGACCATCCTTTTTTTTAAGGGTATCACTTGTGACTTTGTATTAAGACAATAATGACAAAGGAAAAGAGGTTAATAGTTAGGATTGATGCAGAATTTACTGTATTCCCATGTTGTTTAAAAGATTTTATGCATATTATTATATTCTGCTGTGAGGATTCAATAAACTATGAACCAAATATTATGATATTTATATTGTTGTGTCTAAAAGCACACAAGTCCATTCTCCTGAAGACTTCAAGTGTTCAACCATTTTCCCACCTTTCTCTCAGCCTGTTTCTTCATATAGCAGAATGAATACTTAAAAATGTTAATCAATTCACATCTTGACCAAAAGCTTGCAATGGCTTCCCATTTGAATTGAAAAGAAGCCAATATTCTTGATATGCTGAACAAGAGTAAACATGGCCTTACCCCAACGTATTGGTCTCTTTGGTATTGTTCATATAAGCCACATTGCTCTCTCCTTGGAAACTCCATCCTGACCCTTTCCTCCACCTGGGGGTGTTCTTTCCAAGATTGTATAGCAGCATATCCTTTCCCTTGTTTTAGGACTCTTCTCAGACACTACCAACTCAAAAAAAAATCTTCCCCACCCTGAAATAAAGGAGACCTTCCCCAAGACTCTTATCCAACTTTTTCTTCAAAAAATATTTGACACTATCAAAGATAGTATGATTTTTTTATTTGTTTGGTGTTTGTTTTAATATCTGGTCCTCCCCTGCACCTGGTCCTCCCCTCCCCCAGATCCACCACTAGAATGTTGTTGGGACTTGTGTTAGCTACTATTACCTGAACCCATAGAAAAGTACCTGGTGTTTAGTAAGTATTCAATAAATATTGATAGGTTGAATTGAATTATTCTGATCAACTTTCCAACTTTTTCTTCATGCTTCAGTTGGGTTAAATCTGCTTGATCCACATTGTTTATATGGAACTTAGGTTGAATACTAACCACATAAAACACACACTCACACACACACACACACACACACACAAACTTTTATAAACTTACTTTGCAAAGCATCTCAAAAGAACAATTGAGCTTTGTTAAACTATTGTGTTAGAATTTAAATTTAATAAAAGAAAAATCTTTTACCTATGGAAAATTTAAGAAGCAGAAAGTCTATACATATGGTAGGCACATCAGGATAATATAAGAACTATATAATTATATAGTATAATATCATATCAATATTAGAATATAATGTATATATATAATAAATGAATAAATCAGATATTTGATGTACATTAAGAACTACTTTATATAATACAGTTTTTTGAAGACCTATATCATTCTAAAGAAAACTGTTGATAATGTTTTCATTAAGCAATATTATTTATTCTCAAATATGATTTGACTATGTCTATTATCCTTAAAGTTTATTCATTTGCATAAGTCCAGGTTTTTGTTTTGCTCTCATTATATCTAATCTTAATCAATGGAGAACCCTAAATACTTTCATAAACATTGGTGGAAGGTTACAAAATCTATACCCTAATCTATTCCTTCCTATTGATACACATGATTTTATAATGTGATTTTTTCCCATTAAATGTGCTTGCTGAATAATGCAACCATTATGCTATAGCAAAACAGAATGTATTCTGCAGTAGGCATCAAAGATAAATTTAGAGACGGATAACACAAAATCACACATAGATCAGTAAAAGAATATTGTCTGCTGAATTACAATTCACATCATAAATCTTTATTTCCTGCTTTAGCACATGCATCAGAATCATTTTCAAGTGGCTATCAGATGTGGAACTAAAAAATCACTGAGACTTGCAGTTTATAGCAATATTGGTACCTCTACTTTAGGTGTGACAGAAGGACAATGAATATACCGATAATGATTATTAATTATGTTCTTTCATTAAAAGTTAGCATGCCATAATAAGGAATATAATGTATATGAACCTGAAAGAATATCTATGAAAAATAACTTCAAGAGCTACTACATGTTTGGTAGTTTGCCTATGAAAACAAAGCACATAAGCAAAAATATGCCTTCTCTGACAAAAGAGATGTTCAAATGTATATCTGTTTTTTTTTTTTTAATATTTATTTTTTTACTTTAGTTGTACACAATGTGTTTATTTGTACGTGGTGCTGAGGATCGAACCCGGGCCGCGCACATGCTAGGCGAGCGCTCTACCGCTGAGCCACAATCCCAGCCCTATATCTGTGTTTTTTGAACTTGAAGACTTTCATATGAGTGGGGTGGAAGGGCACACGTCACACTCTGGCATTGGCCACCTCAGGGAGGGGAGGAGTGAAGGAGGAAATGATTAACAACTTTCTCCTTGTACATGTCTGTTTTGAGTTCCACAGAGTATTATTTTTACCATAATTCTATGTAATTATATGTATTTAAATGTCTATATGTACTTATATAATTTATTTATATATGCTTATATAATTTACTTAAATGAATTCTAATCATATTTTACATAATATACAATTACATATCTATAAAGTATGTAATGATATACTATTATACGCCCATATAATTTTTGTACACACACACACACACTTGAAATCACCAGTTGTTTTCAATTTAACATTGCTTTTCTCTTTAATTTTTGAGGCTATATTAAATGTACGATTGAATCAACTGTCTTTAAGTAAGAAATGTTATCAACATACATTTTAATTTCAGCAAAGGACATAAGTCTGTTTCAATAAAATAGTACTTTATGAAAATACTGCTTAATAATTTAGCTAACACACCCGTTTTAAATTATTGTAATAAGTAATAAGAAAAATACAATATTTCTACTTTGCATCTGATGAATGCAATTTCAGGAGAAAATATATAGCTGATTAAAAATATTACTATAACTAAAAAACATAGTAGGAGTCCTGGTTTGGAAAGAATAATGGATGGTAATATATAAAGATTAGATGTCAGTGTATTACATCTAACAGAGGTAATCCAACTCTGATAGAGAAAAAAAGAACAGTTACCACATCTATTTCATTTGGTTTAATAAGTAGATACCCTGACTGACAAAAGTTTAAATACAGGAAAATTGTTATCATTTTCAGCACAGTAGAAACAAAATATATGACTTAACAGTCATATATAACACTAAATTTGTAAACATTTGCACCAAAAGAGACACTGAATTGGAAGGGAAATACTTTTGTTGACTTTTCTCAAAACTGGGCCTGCAATGCAGCTTGTCAACTTTAAAAATTATTAACTAAAAAAGTTGAGTTAGAAATATTTTGACTTCACATGAAAATGTGTTTTGAGGTCTAGGGGTTCTATTCACATTCTATTTCCTACATTAGCATACATAATTAGAAAGACCAAATAAATCATCAAGTGATGTATGGAATGTTATAGGGCAACACTAAAATATAATGCCTTTCAAATAAGTATGACTTACTCTTATTTCAGAGTTATTCCTTTACAATGCCATTTTAATGATCAATAACCTGAAAGAAAAGGAAATAAGATACAGTCATCCTTAAAAATTTCCATGAACTAACACATCCAAATCATTTACTTTGCATTTATTCTAAAAATTTTAAAAAACATATTAAAACTAAAGCATCATTATTAAAATGGGATGTATAAAGGACTTAAAAGTTTCATCTTAACATGTCAGTTGAAACCATCTTTCCCATGATAAAAGTAGCCACCCTCTTATTCAAAAAACATTGCACTGTACCAAAAATATCAATAAAGTATTTTACCAGGAATAATTAATTCAAGTCATCATAGGACTAATTTTTAAGTTTGTAAATATATAATTCCTAAACAATGAAATTCAAATCCCCCCATAGTTGTGTGTCTTAAAGTCAAAGTTTACTTTGCTAGTGTTATTGTTGTTTACAAAATGCCAACAATATTTTAGAGACAAATGATTGGCATATGGGTGAACACACAAAATATCCCCAATTATTTGTTTCCTCTCTATAAATTTATAAACATTTCTTAAGTCATAGGGATCATTAGTGAAATGTTACTTTAAAAATACAATTTTATTTGAAATGTTAATATATCATCATAAAATCTAATGTCTAAAGTTAAAATATCTGACACTATTTCAAGTTCTTCAGAAATGTCTTAAAATAAATCATTTCATATCTTCTGCTTGCAACTCATTTCTTAACCAATCTTATTTGCACTCCTAGCCATTCAGAAATTACTTATCCATAAGAGTAACTAAAATAATTTGAAGTGAGGTTAAGATTTTGGAGAACATATGCTTACTGATGTTGTTTTACAAATCATATTCCAAAACTGTCAGAAGAAAATGATTGATGGGCTAGTCCAGTTTTTCAAATAGGAGAATATTAATATAAGCAGTAGAAAGAATGTTTTTCTCTGTTGACCTAGTTCATTCATAGTTGGCAAAATATTTGGAAACTAAAACATTAAGGAGAGCTCGTCTTCTTTCCAGACCATGAATATGCAGAAAGAAGAAAGCAGAATTGGAAATTATAGTCCATGGCTTCAAGATTTTAATTCTAAGCTGACACTGTCTATTTTCTGCTTAAAAATTCTACATGATATATAAATAAATACATATGTAATATATATTTGTTTATATCAATATGTATAATATATGTATTTTTAAAAATCAAATAATACTTAATTCATTTAAAAGTGAAATAAGCTACTTACATTGTTAAAATAAGGTCATATAAACTGTTAAAAATCAAATTTGAATGAATCTGCATTTGCTAAATAAAGTAATGTAAGCTTCTAGCCAGTTTTATGGTTTCTATATCCCTAATGGAGCATAAGTGAAAATAAACAAAAATCTTTAATTAGTTATTGGTGCCTGTGATTTTCTGTAAATCTCTCCAGTTAGTAGAGTCTATAGTACAATTAATTTATCTTTCATTTCCACACTACAAAAAGTTAAGATTTGAAGAAACCTAATCAGGATCCACTCTCTCTGTTAACTAATATTTCCTTGTCAATAGTTTATATTATTATATATGCCAGGGGCAACTGTGGCAAATGTTTCCAATTTCGAAATATTGCCCTGTGAAACAACACATAGGAACCTGGACATGTATAAAAGATTGCTAGAAATAATTTTTCATTGATGAGACAAGTAATGATTGAGCAGAAATACTGGGCAATCAAGTCCGACTTGTGTGACTGAAGAATAAGAAACCCCAGTTTAAGGCTAGAATCTTTCGTCTTCAAAGTAGCACCCTAGATCTAGAATCTCTTTGACTTGTTACCCAGTCCTCAATGTGTAGGAGGGTCCTTTGCCTGTTACTGTTTGAAGGCTGATTGAATTTACAGCAAACCTTTCCTTCAAGGTACAAGGTTGCATCCCTAAAAGACAGAGAACAAAAACTACCTCTAGGTTATTGGAACAGGCTGTTTGTTTTTGTACCCGAGTGGTAAAAGTTTTTATATTTGCAAAAAAAATTGGTAACTCATTGCTTGTTTTTGCTTTTGTTTTTACTTAACAAATGTCTTAAAACAAATCATTTCATATCCTCTGCTTGCGATTCATTTCTTAACCAATCTTATTTCACTCCTGGCCATTCAGAAATTATTTATCCATAAAAGTAACTAAAAGAATTTGAAATGAGGCTAAGACTTTGGTTGTGAGGTTGTATGAGAAATGACATTTAACTCCTACCTAAGGCTCACTGTCAATGGTCAAAATATGGACACTATTGTTAATTTATAATATCATCCTATTAAAAAGGTGAACTGAACTCAGGTTCAGGTTACTCAGTTTTGCCAGAGAAAGTAATGATCAATGAGGATGCTTTAGATTATGCAGAACCAACAGGCTTAAAATAACAAAAGAGTACTTCTCCTTGACACTATATATCTATTACAGGCTAGCATGGCCTCACTGCTTATCTTAGCAAGTTAGGTAAGCAGTACAACATGACAACTCCATCTCAAATATGCAGAGAGATGAAAGAAAGATGAAGGAACAGTAACAGTTAAATGCTCTGGCCCCCAGCACAACACTTAACTGGCCACTACTCAGTTTCTGGCTCTATCTAAATCACAGAGGGCCAGGAAATGTGCATTTCTCTCATGTGCCCAGAACAAGGGAGAATCAGAAATACTTACTGTTTAAATTACTGTAGAAATTCAGTATCTGCAATGTAAACTGAATTTTTCTGTTTTGAATGGTCTATCCTAAAGTGAAAGTATATCCTAAACTTACACTTTTTTTTTCCCAAAAGAAAAATAATAATTAAATTTGGTTTTGCTATTTAACTAAGGTTGAAATCTATATGACTGAAATTTATTCTAACTCAAACATCCTAGAATATGAGCAGGTCAATTTAAATATATAAATGATATTAAAAAATCATTAAAATATTTTGCAATGGGAGATCCCTCTAAAAGGATGGAAATATATTTACAGATTACAACACAAATGGCCAAATCTTTATGTGCATACTAATGACAATGAGTCATTTTATCAATTAGTTAAGTGGAGATTTCTGGGTCCTGGACTAATATTATGATTTACTATATCTGGTATCCAAGTACAAATATTGACATTTTATAATGCACGCATTTAATTCTGAAACAGGAAGTGCCTGGTTCCTGGGATTACATTTTGAGAAGGAATCTGGGTGGTTGGATCCAAGAAGCAGGAATCATAAGTGTGAACTGAATTGGAGGAAGATCAAGTACGGTTTACTTAGTTGTCAAAATTATATTATTAGTAAATGTATGAAGAGAACATCTGACTCAGTTGTCTCAAGAACATGGGATAGGGGCTGGGGTTGTGGCTCAGCGGTAGAGTGCTCGCCTAGCACGTGTGCACCCCAGGTTCGATCCTCAGCACCATATAAAAATAAATGCATTGTGTACAACTAAAGCAAATAAATAAATATTTTTTTTTTAATTTAAAAAAAAGAACATGGGATAGGATAGCAATGCAGTGATACGGCCTCCCTCTGACACGTGAAAATCTCGAAAAACTGAAAGAGTGGGGCCTATTGCAAATCATAACATTCTCTTTATAGATGGTTCCCAACTTGGTAGTTCCTATCCAGGCTCATATGTCCAACGTCCTACTCAGTAGTTTCAATTGGATAGACCAAAGAGGTCAATCTTTATACATCCAAGGTCATATTCTTGGTATTCATTCCCAAACTACCCCTCCTGAAATCCTTTCCGTCTTTATTAATGCAAATATTCCTTTAACCAAAAACCTAGAAACCATACTTTATTCCTCTTTTTCTCTGCTGTTTAATTGAGAATTTTTCTTTTCAATCACTGAACAAAGCTGTACTTTCTTTGAAGATTCCTTTCAGAACCTGACTGGTTCCTATCACCTCCTTCATTACCACCCTTGTCCAAGCCACCATATTCTCTCACACAGACTGCTGTAATAACTTCCTCAAGGTCTTTTCAGAGATGTGAAGGTAAATGTTTATTAAAAACTTTATTTTAAAATAATAATAAAATGTTTTGATGTTATGAAAAACAGGAAGAAAAAGAAAAAAGGAAGAAGGAAAGGAAGAAGGATTAAGGAAGAGAGGAGAAGAAGAAGGTAAGAAAGGAAAAAAAGAGGAAGAAAAAGAAAAGATGAAAGGGAAAGAAGGAAGGAGAAAGGACAGGAGGAATGAAGGAAAGGAGGGAGGAAGTAGGGAAGGCAGGCAGGCAGACAGACAGACAGGCAAGAGGAAAGGGAAAAAAAAAAAGAACAGAAAGTTTATAACCATTGCAGAATCTCAGGACATAATATGCACTAACACCATGGCTAACTAAGTCACAATGGCATGATATGGAAAGAGAGGAGCACAGTGGTGTTAGTGAGTTGGGAGGAGTGAGTCCCAGCACAACACTGGTTCTTCCTTCTTTCACAGTTTATAACCTCTTCATCGTCACACAGTAGCCAGAGACATCCATGTCTTAAGATGCACTCCTCTACCAAAAGCCTACCTGAGATGTTCACCAATCCACTTAGAATAAGATCTCAAATTTTAACTTCACAGCCCACATGGTGCCCAGGCCCCCATGATCTAACTCTCAGATCTGGTCACATGTGCTCCCCCACCTGGTCCACTGCATTCCAGCCCACCCTGGCCTCTTCACTTGTCTTTGAGCATACCAGGAATGCCCCACCACAGAGCCTTTGCACTTCCGGTTCACCCTCCTTGGAACACTCTAGATACATGCCCAGTACCCTCCCTTACTTCCTCCTGGACTTTGAATAAATAGCACCTAATCAAGGAACCCTGTCCTGAACATCAGACATAAAATGGCACAATGACCTTCACTCTTCAATCCTTCAGCTTGCTTTGTGTTTCTTTATAGCACATTTTACCACCTGACATTTATACAGAGTTATTATTATCGATATTTATTAGTGTCTGTCTCCTTAAGGATACACCTATTGGTTCACAGCTATCTCCCAGTTCCTATAACATTTTTTGTCACATAATGAAGTAATAAAATCTTATTGACTAAAGAGACATACAGTACACAAGCAAATAAGCAAAGAAGGCAATCCTGGGCAATGAAAAGTGCCATAAAGCAAGTAAAGGAGGATGGGGAGTGATCTCATGGTGGGGGCAGCAGGGGCCTGTGGATGGCAGATAGCTAAGGCCAGAATGACAATGTAAGTAGTATAGTGTGACATGAAAAAAAAAATTAATTGCAGGATAAAAGAGATGCAGCAGCTTTGCAGATGATTTAAGGGTTTAAAAAAAAAAAAAAAAAAACTATTAAAACAAATTAAATTGTTAAGATGTGTTCTCAAAAACCATACACTGAGTTCTGGAATTATGGAATAAACAAAAATGACATTTCACTTAAAGGAAAAGGAAAAGAGGCAGAAAGTTCACCCCTTCCAGTTCCCATTCCAATTTTTCAATTGGGAGGCATATTATAGAATTCAAGGAGAAACCCTTATACCTACACAAAACTCGACACTTCTAAAGTTTACATTTTCAAATTTATTTACCATATTTATCTCACACATAACCTTTGAAAACAAGCAGGACTTAAAAAGAAAGAATGGAAGACGCACACAGGTAATACTTTTGCTAAGATGAAAAGGCTAGCAAGTTAGTGAGCCAGGCTGGCAGCCATTGTCTTCACACACTCTGTTACATTGTGTCTATCCTGATATGTTGCCTCCATGAAAATTGGGGGAAGGTTACTTGGAACTCATCAATCTGTTCTATATGAACTCAGAAGACCCAGGACAATTAATTTATACTTAAATCCCACAGAATTAAAGATAGTCTTTGCATGCATGTCAAGAAGGCCAAGAGTAGCAATGACTTTCTCAGATTCCTTACTGATTCCACATTAAGTATAGCTGGCAGTTTTAAGACCTTTTGTCCACACCAGACCATTTGCCCAAGTCACTGAACAAGAACAAAAACAAAGGGAGGGGAAGGCATAATTTGTTGCTGCTGCAATATCTAACTACCCTCTTGTTCCTCTTGTTCCTCACATTTGTTTCCGTCACAATTTAGCCATCTTTTTAAAAGTTTCCTGCAAACCTGGAGTCAGTTGTGATTTCTTCCTTTGAAGTCTTTCTTATGAAAGACTCGTATCTTGCTTGGCATTATAATAAGTTGAGGGAATATTGAATATTGCATTTCCCCAAAAGAAATATTAATCATTTGAGAAAAAAGAAGACAGTTCTTTCTGTATCGTCTTCAATTCTGTATTCTATTTGCAGAGAATCTACCATATAGTGGAGAATCAGTAAATATTTGTGGAATTAAATGCAATTGATTCAGAGAAAACAAATGTAACCTTCAGAGTGGTGTTTTCAACACATTACTGAAGGGAGAAGGAAAAAATATGGAAGATGCATGAAATCAATACAGGGAATTATTTGAGAGAATAGAGAAAATAGAAGTAAATGGAAGAAGTCAGTTGTGTCAGCAGCAGCTGGCTCAATGCATGTCCACATTAGTTATAGCATGAATGTCTGAGGAATGAATAAATGAATGAATGCACAAAGAGAATATAAGATGATAAAGAACTATTGAAACAACCTTAAAACCAAGTCCATCATTTTAAACCAAATTGGCAGACTCCAATAGAAACTGGGTTTTTGGTATGAAATATGCTATTCAAGGGATGAGAGGAAATATAGCCTGCATTACCTCCTATATTCTTTTGTCATAATACATATTCCTAATTACATTAATTTGAAGCACAGAACAATTCTGTACGTGGGCAGAGAGAAGAAACATGATCCCACTCACTTACAGATAAGGAGCAGGATCTGAAAGCTCAAGTCTCTAGGTTAAGATCTGAATCAGGGGCAACGTCAAAACTTGAACAGACATTCTTGAACCTTGACATTCTAACTCTGACCCACAGGCTAGCAGCACTGTTTCCTTTTAGGGTCTTGATAGAACTACCCAATCTCAGTCTCCACCCCAGACGTGAATCAGAATTTGAATATTAACAATACCCTTAGATGTCTCCAATTTGAAGGAATATTAAAGTTCACTGCTTTCGCGGACATAAAACTGGATATAAATTGACTGCTTTCAAATATATATATATATATATGATATACATATATATCACACCCCCACACATATACAGATGTATTTATAACAAAAGAAGAACCATCATATGGAAAATTTAGCTTTATTTAATAATACTGAGTATTACTACAACATTCTTATATTCTATAAATATAACTCATTATGACACAAATAATACATTATAAATAATACCCAATATTATTACATGACATTATAATTTATATAAAATGTAGGATAATGAATATGAATTAAAAGGGAACATAGTTTGGGTCCTTGAATATGATCTTTGAAAGAAAAAAACATAAAAAGAAATAAACCGTTTTTATTTTTTTTTAATTAAAGCAAAATTGAGCAGTCTTGTAGGAGTTGAAGACAGTGTATTCAATCATTTCTATGAGAAATAAGAATACAAAAGGGAAGACAAAGTAATATTGCAAACATAACAGTTGGCATCCATCTGTAAAAATGAAGTATTGAGAGATGCTTATTTAAACACATGTTAACATCAGGGGGTCTGCATACACACAAAAACATACACAATAGCTACCCAGAATGGATTTAATGCTCAACGAAAATAGGAAGGATGTGACATGCTAATCAAGGGAAATTGCTTTGGGTGATCTTATGTTAGTAATAATAAATAATAATGTTTGGAAGTCAGAGCAATATGGAGCCTAAACATAGCTTCTTATTATCACACACATTCTTCATCTTTCAAATAAAAAAAAAAAAAATGGACAGGAGTGGGAAAGTAATTTCTCCTTTCAGAAGGGAGATGATGTTTTTATTTTACATTTTCTATCATTCAGATAAAGAATTTTTTTAAAAAGTGGTTGAAAGTTCAGAACTGAGTTTCACTCAATTACCAAAGATTTCCAGTGTGAGAATTTGTGCATATATTTAAATTTATTCCCACTTCTATCTACTTATTATTATTTTTTTAAACAGGCAATGAGTTTATTAGAAGGGATAGGAAAAGGTAAAGAAGACACTCTCAAGGGAGAGAATGGGTCCTCTCAGAAAGGAGAGGGACAGTGTACCTCTCCTGTACTCTAGTTTTATTGGGAATCCTAGAGAAGTTTTCAGAGACTCCAGTCTAGGTCCACTTCTTGACTTCTTACTGACAGTTAGATGACATCAGACTTTCAAGTTCCCATTGCCAGGACAACTCTAGGCCCATGCTGATTGGTTCTACTTGGATTATTTTTTTTTAATTTATTTTTTTATTCTAAGTTGTTAGAAATGACAGCAGAATGTATTACATTTCATATTATTCTTATAGAGCACATTTTTACATATCTCTGGTTGTATACAAAGTATATTCACACCATTCGTGACTTCATACATGCACTTAGGGTAATGATATCCATTTCATTCTACCATCTTTTTTTTTTCTTGACCCTTTTGCCCCCTCCCTTCCCCTCCCTCCCCATTGGCCATTCTAGTGTTCCTCTCACCCTCCTATGCTCCCCATCCCAACCCGACTGTTAATCAGCCTCCTTATATCTTCTACTTACTATTTTTTCACCTTAGTAAATTGGGAAGGTGACATATAAAGTAGGAATAGCAATTGAGCACTTTTCTAGCAAAATTTTTAAAAATCTGTTTTGTGTTATCAAAAGGAGAGATGGTTTCTTTAAAAAGTCTAAAAAGACGATTTTCTATTTATTACAAGATGATCATGCTTATAAATGTAAATTTCTATCAAATATCAAACTATTTTCTTTAAATGCCTGACATCAAATAAATCTTCAAAAACCTGCCATGTGTAAATATTATGCATTAATGTACTTTCAAATTTGGGGAATACTATTTTTTTAATTATTTAATTTAATTTGTTATGCAGGCTTTTAGAGTGCAATTCCTTTCATATTACATATAAAGAACACAGTTTTCCAAGTCATTGGTTTCACACAAAGTATTTTCATACCATTTGAGTTTTTATACATGCACTTCATTGAATGAAGGAAAAGTTCCAGGTTTCATGGCAGAGGGAAGAGAATTTTCTGGTGATAAAATTGTGTATGTATTTCCAAAATTGTTGCAGTAATATAAAGCCTTTTACAAGTTTATGTTGACTTCAGAGTTTTCAAAAATATAATATTAGCATGTTCAAATGATTTTTTCCAACTACAAAAACATTTTTGCAATGAGTATTCAAACACATATTTCACACATGCACATGGGTACACAATATCATCTAAGCTTAATGCCTATGGGAATTTCCCTCGATTGCATTTATCTTACAAAAATGTGCAGTATCCTCTGAAAACCTAGAGATTATATGAAATGCTTCCTTGTGCTTAAAAACACAATCCACCGGGGGCTGGGGTTGTGGCTCAGCGGTAGAGCGTTTGCCTAGCACGTGTGCAGCCCGGGTTCAATCCTCAGCACCACATAAAAATAAACACATTGTGTACAACTAAAGCAAATAAATAAATATTTTTAAAAACACATACACAATGCACGGTTCTGTAATTCATCTTACTTACTCTTTATTTAAGACTACATGAAGGATGGTATCATTGGCATCTTGGCTGTTCTGTTCATAACTGTATTTGTGACCATGAAGCCCTCTGTGATACAGCAACACCTGTGATGTGATGAGAGTTGAATCCAGAAGCTATATGAGTTTATGGGATTAAAATTGGATAATTCTGGGAATTTATAATGTACATGTAACATTTGATTTAAAGTAAAAAGAGTTATAGTTAGATGATTTTCTCTCATAGCAAAACATTCAAGGTGCTTTCTTCTCACATTTGAGTGTGGGGTCCACAAAGAAAGAATATGTTTTAGTTATGTTTGAAGTCCCAATGAATAGCAACATAGTTGGCCAAAAACATACTCGGATAAATTAACCAATTTGTGGACCATATAAGCTGAAGTACATAGTGTTTGCAGTGCATGTGCTTGGGAAGGTAAACTAAAACCATAATAAAAATCTCCCATACATTATCACAAAGTAGATTCCTGAGTTTCTACAAAACATGTCACCATAGAACTCATTGTTTCAAGTCATAAGACTACAAAGGAATCCACGCACAATTCTATTACTTATTATTTAGCCAAATACATGTATACTTATAATAAACCCATATCTAGAGACTTTTGCCTATAACCTATCTATAGTAATTTAGTAGGTAAAGATCAGTTGGGAATTAAGTGGCTTATCTGTCAAAAATATGTATTTCAATTTCTCTATTCTTAGTTATTCCATTTCTTTTGTTTTCCTCCTAACAATCTCATCCCAGATGCCAAGCAAGTTAATATTCCTGATAAAATGCCTAAAATTAAATGATATGCAGTATGAAAGTCTACACTGCACATATTCTTTGTATCAGTTATAAAACTCAGAGGTGATGAAGTGAAGCTGAGTTAGAGACACAGTCAAGGCATGTCTGGCAATTACCAGAATCCCAATGTGAGGATTTACTTAGGTGTGACTTGGCAGTTGTATATTAGAGTACATAAGTGTTTTGATTGAAGAGGTATAGAGAGAAAAATATGTTCATCCAGGTAAATTAGAGACATTGGATAAAATATGAATTGTTGATAAAATAGCTATTTAAAAAAAATAATTGCTGCTTTTCTTTTAGTGCTGCAGATAGAACTCAGGGTGTCACATAGTCAGATAAGTGCTGTACCACTGAGCTACATCCTAATTCTAGACAGTTTGATGAATGGAAAATCTCTAAACTCACAGATCTCTTAGTGGTCATAACTTACCTACAAAGAGGCATTCAGAGCGGAAATTTGGTAACAGTGTGCTTATAAATGTTAAACAACCAATCAAAACAAAAATAGAAAGAAAGAAAAGTAAAAGACTTAATTTCCCTAATTTGTACCATTTGCTAGTTCTATGGTGCAGATACTCTTGCTATAGCTGATTTCAAGATCAGAAAATGATGTCATTGAAAGTGGAGTTTTAGAAAATATAAACTCCTTTTATTCAACCTTGCTTAAGCCAGCTTCAGCTTATCATGAAATTAGATCATATTGTTAATAAAGAGTTTATGAAAAAATTGGTTAAACAATTTGTGAAATGGTGACAACCATCTACCCTTCTTAGGAATATTCTATACAGATTGGTCTTTTGAATGTTCCAAAACTGTTATACATAAGAAAGCTATTATAATATAGGAAATCTATGTCTAAGGCAGCATCCCTCCCACATTTATTTGGCTCCTGGAATTTTTTCCCAGAAAACATAAAATACATTTTAGAATAATGTTTACCAGAATTCTATTTAGAAAATATGCCTGTAGACACATACTGCTAGTCTCAGGACACATAGTAGGTTTTAGTAATCACAGATTACTGATAAAAGTACTCTCTGTTTAGAAAGGCCATAAGAAAAAGGTTTAAAATAATATACAAGTAAATAGAGGAGAGTCTGCCCTGACTTTCATGCAATTAGATAATTGGTGTAACCACACGCTTAATAACTTATTAGGGAGATATTTACTGAGCACATACTATATTCAAAGCACTATCCCAACACTAAGGCACTGGAAATTTTCAGTCTCTTTGTTATAGGGGTAAATACTCTTTAGGCAATGCCAAGTTTAGTTACATTTATCAGAGGGGTGAGGGTAAAGCACAATAATTACTCTGAAATTTAATTCAAAGTAATATTGAAGCATAATATAACTTTTTGTATAAGTGGAATTTTTTGTTTTGAATTGCATACAGCTGTAGATATTACTCAGCCATTTAATAACTCACCTATAGAGAAACTTTGTGAGAAAAAAAACTCACCTCCCCTAGATATTCAATATTAAATGTTCTTATCGCCATATTACTATGTTAAAGAAACAGCACCCTAATAACTATCAATCCTGACTCTATAAGAATGTTTCCAAGTGTTATGTAGTTATGTGTGTCCAAATTTGCAAGTTAGTGTAATTTATGTTCACATATAAATATTCATGAAACCAAATATGTTTTTGAAAAACAAAGAAGCAAGACCAGGCTAAATGTTAACTTGAAAGAAGTAAAACACAGTCCAACTATCTTGCAACAGATTTTATGGCATAATTCATTTTCCTTTGATCCTCAACTCACAAATAATCCAAGGAATGTATAAACCTTAGTGCATTTTGTTTTTGTTTAGTTTTCCTTTGGAGAATTGACAGGTAATATTTTCTACTGAAGAACTATCTGGCACTTGACCTTTGGCAGAAAGTGTGATATGTTGTTACATCAGAGCAACTCTGATGTTGAATTATCTTAGTATTATGTAAATTATTTAAAAATACTAGAATATAACTGCTTTAAGACAGTATGTTCATGGATTTTATTAACAAAAACTATTACTATTCTAAAATAGTGACACATCAGTAGTTCATTTTCTACACCACGTTTTTCTCACTATTCAATAAAAGAAACTAATATATTTGAACACACTCAAAGAAATAAAAGAACATGCGTATGTTTACCCTGGAACCCATGTTTACCCAGGTCAAAACAAGGTGCCACCATGGAGGAATGTGCCGGAAAATAATATTCTGGTTTCTCAATTGAAAGCATAAAATTGTTGCTATCATGATCACAGACACTTAATTACTTTTGCAAACCTACAGGAAAATTTTCCTTCAAGGTAAGTATTTGAAATGAATATCTACACACAACAAGACCATCTGGTACTTATTTATAGTGAAATACACAGCTTGTTATATGAGTAGAATTTTTGTTACAAACTACATATAGTACGCACATATTACTCAGTCACCTAATACCTCAGCTACAGAGAATCTTTTCAAGAAAGGAAAAGGTCATTTTTCCTTAAGTTCTCAATATTAAAACTACTTCTGAAAAATAAATTTAATGAAAAGGATTTTTTATGCCTTGTCTTTTGGATCATCCCATCTTTTTTTGTTCCTTGATTTTCATGATATGCTTGCAAACAAAAATTGCTCGAAGGATAAATTGCATGGACCATCTATAGTTAATTAAACATAGTTGAAAGATAACGGAATCTGGGCTCTTTTCACATTGAGTTGTAGTACATTGTCAGAAGAATGTTTTATCTATGTTAATTGTACATGTCTGCATTATGTATGGTTATAATAGTAGATCTTTCCTCGATAATATAGAATATGCTACATTTTATATTTGTTAAATTTTTATTCAAATAGCATCAGCTGCTAGTATATCATATTACAGATTCACTTTTAATAACTAAATATCTTGCAGAAAAGAAAAAAAGTTTATATTTGAATCTATAGACTCATGTATCAAGCATTGAATAAAATACAAAGGCATGAAGTAAGAACAGAACTATGTCAGAGGCTATTGATTTTTACTACAGATTTGAATTCCCCATAAGCATATTTTCAAAAACAGAGGAAGACTTACTCTTTCTTAAAATAGTAACACCATACCAAGGAAGTTTCTCACTATGAGATCTAATCATGGAAATGAACATAAAAATAGGAACATCTTGGGCAGGACACCAAAGAGAATCAGGTCAGCAAAATTCACAAGAACATATATCTATATTGCAGTCTGGAAAAAAAGGGAAATATTTTTAAGTGCTATTTATAATAAAGCTATATTAACAATAGGCTGTATGGTCTTGCCATGGGGGGGGGTGTCTTGACCCTTGACCTCTGTTTGCATAAAAGCTGAGAAATGAAAACCATGTTTATCATCGCTGTTTTGTTTTATACAAATTTACTCCTTATTTAAACTTGTATAAGGAAAAAAAAAAATTCTATTCTGAAATAGCCCAAGTCTGGTTCTTAACAGTCATGTGACCTTTTTTTTCTGCCAGCCATGTGCTCCGTATCATTTTACTCTGAAATAACTATGCGGATTTCAGCTCAACCTGCCTTTGCTTATAATGCATGACATACCCCGTGAGGGAGCCTGAGAACAGACTCCCTTGAAAAGCAAGGTTCTCATAGTTGGCCTGTAACCATGGAAGCAGATGCCGTTTTCTTCTTACCCTGCTTACCTCTTTGCAGCCTCGAGCTGCTCCCTATTGTTAAAAGGGGTACGCCTTGATTTTTCTTCATCATGACCGAACTTGCCTCTTCTTCAAAGGGCATGATGCTGCAGGTCATTGGTCTAGACTGTTTGCACGGTCCAGAGAACAGCCTTGATGTAACCCTTGCTCCGTCTGAGCCACACCACCAGCCGTGCATCTGCAGACTGTAGGGGGACATTGGAGATCTGTATTTGAAAAGAAGTCTGTCTGATTTTGCCATTGTGCCTTTTCACTCATCGATCGAATGAATATCGAACCTTCTGTCGTTGCATGTATGAAATAGATAGCTTAGCAAGCACTTTTGTGCCCAACCTGTGCAGTGGGCCAAGAGGTTTTCCTTTCAGTCTCAAGAATTTTTTCTTCAGACTTTATGAATTTCGTGTTAGCTTAAATCATTTATATGCCTTTATCCCACTGTTACAATGACTGTTTCAGTGACTTCCTCAGCAGACTTTCTCTTGGTGTTAGAGCATTTTCATTTCTGTCAATTGTTTGTTTTCTTTTGTAGCTTTTTAAGGTCTTTGAGCTTCACTTGTTTCTGACTGCAAGTGGTGTAACTTTTACTGTACCCTAGGAAGCCAAAAAGTTGAGGTGTCCTTCTAAGGAGTTGGTGCGGTTATGTCTATCATTTAGCAGGCTTAATTCCAGAAAGGTGAACTTGAACTGCTTCGAGGTAATTTCAGTGATTTGTAAGAGTAAGTAAATGAAATAATCACATTGATTTTAAGCTAAACAAAACTGTTTGATAAGCTCTGTTTAAAGGAAATATTTTTTCTTTGTTTTTGCCCCTTTAAAAATTTGTGAAAATATTCTTCTGAAAGATTGAAATATACTAAAAAGCACATAAATGCACTGGGGTTTTATGAAAGGCACATAAAATCACTGTGATTTGGTATGCTAAATGAACATAATTTACTTGCAATATATATCTTATGGTATGATTTAATTAGAAAATATACAATATGAAAATGTTTAGATTTAATTTCTTCATACAATTAGAATTCACTGGTTGTTATCAATAACCAATGTTAATAATAAAGCCATAGCAACTGTACTACCTGCTAATTCTAAAATGTCTTTTACTATGTCCTTATAAAATCAGAATAGCTTCAAAATGTCTCATCTGCTTATCTTCAGTATATTACTTGAAAGCATTGTCAGTGTCACCAGGTTTTGTTTTGCTGAGTTTCATTTTAAGAAACCAGTATTTCATACTTTAAGGCATACATATTTTCTCTAATTGCCACAGGCAAAGGGGAGGTCCACAGCAGAATAAAGAAGGTTATTGTGACAGATGAAACATAATTCACAATGAGCACTCTTTTCATCCAGCCTTAAGTAGCAGAGGATTACTTGCAAGCTGAATTTTGTGGCAGAATGTATCAGCTGGTCTTATTAACGTACAAAGACAGAGCAAAAGCAGAAAAACCTATTTCTCCAGCTGGGTGGTGGTTATTTCGTGCGTGTCTGTTTGGGGATCTTATTTTGTTCCACCTAAGATAGAAGAATGCTGTCCAGAAGAGAGTCCAAGAAAACGCAGGGAGGAGGCAGGGAGGGTAGGAAATCAGAAACCTAAAGCAATAAAAGTTGTGGTTTTCTCTACTACTAGATAATGATAAATGATGAGTTAATATCTTTCTACATTCTTTGGCATGCCTATGAAATAAAGTCATACTTTTTTTCCTCAACAAACATATGAACTGCAAAAGTAGGTAAATTTTATTTCATAAATTTTGTTTATTTTTCTTTATATAATTTTGGTCTCTTTCATATTCTTCATTATAAATAGTTTGTTAGATGTCCAGATGAGGGTTTAATATCAAACTTCAGTTAAATAGGTATTGTGCTTATTTGAATATTTTACTTGCTTTCAATGGTTTGTTTCACTTTTAATGAAGGATTTTATTTGATCTTTGTAACACTTTTATATTGAAATACAAAGGATTTTTTTCTTTCTATCTTAAATGAGTTCAGATTTTAAATTAAATGAGAGGCAAAAAAAAAAAAAAAAAAGTCTACTTGATAAATATCTGTGCATGATAAAAACATCCCAGACTATAAAAGCCATTGTAGTGCATTTGTTTTAAATAGGTTTTTATTTATATTAACTATTTGCATTCAATTATTCCTGGAAATAATTTGCTTTTGATTGTCTAAGACTCTATAGGAGCTGCAGTACAAGTAGTTTTCTGTCTGTAAAAGACAGAGTATGCAGCCGCCCCGTTTGCCAGTGCACCTACTGCTACAGAACTTGCAACGCGCAATGTTCTTTTTCTACTATGTTCTTGTCAGTCATGCTTTGTTATTCCAAAAAGGTTTAAAAAATCTAAATTCTAAATGAGGTCTTTCTCAATTTATTGGATCTATTTCATATTTCAAATATTGTAATGAATAATTCAAATGCACTGGATTTATTTAAGTATTCCCTGAAAGAAAGCATAAAAGACTATAATCCACAAATACTTGTTATATATTTTTTCTTAAAGCACAGTAATGTGGCTCTTTTGATATATAAATTATGCAACTCACATCAACGAAAAGACTCTTTTATTTATATTGGTTTTGTTGCTAAAAATTTAATAAAATATATAATAAGCTTCTTTCATTTTAAAATTTAACAGTTTGCAAATTCTTATGACTCTCTTAAAGACTTATTTCTATTAACTGATTTTTCATTTCTCTTTTTGTTGTAATTGAATTCTTTATGTTCAAAAAGTAGTAATTTAAAAATAAAAAGTATGATTATTCCACAACTGCAGAAAATACAAAAAATCATATGATTATAATCTAATTTTGGATGAAAATACTAATTTTCCTCAGCTCTTTCTACAAAAACACTGAATTAATACATATATATGTATATATGTCTGAGAAATGTTTTTAAAATATTGTTTTATATGTCTTGGTTAATAAAAATAATAGATAATTTCCAAAGAAAAGTATGAAGATAAATATGTAGACAGATTTTATATGGTAATTATTGCCAGATTATCTGCAGAGACTTTTTATTTGCAGTTTTCATGTCCTTCCTAATAATTATGGAAACAAGCCTGTGTGCATGTCTTTGCACTTGGTAAAATTTTCTAGTGTTGCTGTTATTTCATAATTATTACTTCATATAATTCCTTTGAAATAGCCTGTAATTTATTATTGGAAAATATGAATGACTGAAGTGATATTTTTAACTAACCATAGGGGAAATAAAAAAAACTTTAAGAATGAAGAAGTTGTTGTAGAAATTGTTTCAGTGTTGTGATTTATGGTACAATGTTTTAAATAACAGGTTTTGTTTTACTCAGAGTTGAACTTGGGATCAAACAAAGCATGTTGGATGATCATATCTAAAAGTAAAATTAACTTGCAATCATTGAACATTATAAAATATGGGGAAATAACTATGAATCTGAGAGTGATATTTACTATGATTGCATGTCAATTTTGTTTTTAAAATAATATTTTACAACCTAAAAATGATGTCACCATATTGGTTTTTTAAAATTAACTTGAACATTCAACATGCTACTGCAAAAATAATAAAATAGAGGCCAGAATATTTTTATTATTACATATGATTTTTGCAGTCAACCACTGTTTTGTCCAAAATTTATTTCCTGTGTTTCAGGCCAGAACATTTCTCATATTGCTGTCTCCTTCACTCTCCCTAAAACACATTTTGCTATAAACTTCTGCACCAATGACTAGGAACAACTCAAATAGCAGTAGCAGTTCAGGAAGCAACCCTGTGAATGTAAAAAATCACAGACTTTGATTTTATAAGACAAGTTGGATAGGAGTCAAAATTGCCACATGCGGTGTGAAAAAATGCCACCCTGGTGTGAACAAAAGGTTTAAAATGGAGTCAAGAAGCGTGCAAGCTCGATGTCTAAGCTTTTCCTGTGAATTGTCTGCCACAACCTGCAGGGTATCAAGTGGGCTGGGAAGAATAGAGAGCTCTTGGAAGCTACAACTGAGAAACATCGGGAGTCAAAGGTGTTAGTTTTTTTTTTTTTTTTTTGGTTTTTTTTTTTTTTTTTTTTTTAGTTTTTTTGTTTTTATTTTGTTTCATTTTGTTTTGTCTCATTTAGGCATCATTACACTACACTGTTTTTACCCAAAACATAAAACAAATTAAAATAAAGTCACATAATGTGTGAAGAAACTGTTGCTTACAAATGAATTGTTAGGTTTTCTTTCTTTTTTTATTTTATTTTTTTTTTATTTTGCATTTTATATTTTGCATTCTATATTTTAAATTCCTTCTTACATAGGCTTGAGTTTATTTACAAAAGGGTGAATAAGAAATGAGATTCAAAGTCCGGACTACTAGAATAAAAAATGTAATTATACTACTCATGTATGTTTATCTTCTTAATTATCATGAAAAGATAGAGGGAAAAGACCAAGAGTTCATTATTGAACAAACATTTATTGAAACAAACATTTCATTTCTTAGTAAATAATGTAATAATAATTGTGAATTCAGCAGAAATGGTTCTTTAGGAAAAAATACTACTATAATATGTTAATAAAATATATTAATATTGCACCTTTCCAAATATTTTGCAATGTGAAAATTTATACCACTGACAAAAATATTTGTTAGCTACAAGTAATCTTGGTAAGTTCAAAGTTAAACCATCTTCATTGGTTTATATAAATTAAAAAGGCAATTCGATTTTAAGGACAATTAAAATGTATACCATTGTGTCACTCCAATAATCTTAATATGTTTATGAGGCACTATTCTATGAATGCTAATTACATGATAAATTATGAATTGCATTTAAAGAAAGTAATATTTCCTAGGTGATTGTGAGTTAATCAATACAACACATCTAAATGCAACAAGAAACATCTCTGATGAGCATTGAAAAGACCCTTAAACTTTGAAGCCAGTTTTATTACATTTGCATCTTATCTCTTATTAAGGATTGGGTCTAAAGCCAGCAAATCCCATTGGTTATGAATGCAGGTCAAGGCAGGAACATTTTTCTATTTACTCTTTGTAACACTGGATAGAAATCAATCTGTTACTTTCATTACAACCACACAATCAATTCCATTTAAAGAATAATACAACAGCCAAGTCCAAGGACAATATGGATCTTTGGTAAAAGCTCATACCATTTGCAGGGCTGTATTTGATATGGCTCCCTGTAAATTGTTTTCTTTCTAATTAGTGTACATGGTCATTAAAGAAAACATACCTAAACTGATATTGCAACATAAGATCCAACCAAAAATTGAGAGTATAATCTTCATTAAAGTTGCATTTTTAAAAAATCATCCATTTAAAACAATAAAAACCTTAGCAGGAAGACATCTCTCACATTAACTCTAGTGGGATCAAGACATGATTATATGGCCATTTTATTATTTCATGAAAAATTTACAGACACCAAAAATTCTGCCTTGAAATTATCATATTAAGTTCTTTATTTTGAATTCTTCTTCCTCTCATCTCTCAATGAATGAGTTTATTCTGATTTGATTTATCTTGCCTCAAAATTAACAAAATTTTTTATCTTGATTCTTGTAAAAGGCATATCTCAGTCCACAAAAGAAATAAGCGCATTGTGTACTCCATTTACACAGCAGAAAACCATAATTTGAAATCATTCTTAAATATCAAATACAACATAATCTTCATATCTGTAAACTATCTAATAGCACAAGATAAACCACTGTGCACCAACATTATATATTAAATAACTTGAAAGTCCTTTTGTCCTTTTACTTTATTTTCCCCCAGATTTATTAAGGTATAATTAACAATCATACACACACACACACACACACACACACACACACACACACATTTATATATATAGTATACAAGGTGATATTTCAATAAGCATAAATTGTTCAATGATTAAATCAAGCTAATTAGTACTTATCATTTTTGTTGCCAGAACATTTGAGTACATTCTCCTAGCAATTTTCAAGTATATAAAATATTATCATTAATTGTAGTCTCCATGCTGTAAAACAGATTTACAGAACTTGTTCATCTGCTCTGACATATTATACCCTTTGACCAACACCTTCCCATTCCTTCCCCCTTTATTTTATTAATGAGGATATTTTCCTTTTTTTACATCAGTTATGAGCACTTCAATTGACATAGCCTCTTGATTTTCAGTAGCATGTAGTAAATGAATAAATTCAAGATTATAATTTACCATTCTCTAAGATGCAATATTAAAAATATTTGTTGTTCAAAATGCAGTCTGCCCCTTCCATATAAGAGGATTAATCCAAATTTAAATCAGACCATTTGGCTACTTAATGCAGATCATATAACCCTGAAATTTCAGAGTTTGGAAAAGTTTCCTGCCTTTAGAAATATATAATTCCAAATTTTATTTCAACATTTCTTGCTTTCTCCAGAGCATTATGATGCTACATTTCTATGTCACCACTGAGTAATGTTTTTATTGTTAATGAGATTCTATTTCTAGTGACAAGAAGTAAACTGAGTTTAATTCAAATACAGTCTATAAGGACATGAAGGTGTTTTTGCTATATTTCTTGCAAGTGTAAGTAATGGATAATGAGCCCAATGCCAAACCCGTCAGATAGACTGTTGGTGCCCAGAAGACTTCCAGGAGACATCCTCCTACACATGCCTCCAGAACTCAATTTCTGATGGCCTTGCACACTGTGGACATGGCAGCTATTCAATTGTCTTCTTCTTTGCAATGGCCTCACCCACAAAGAACTTCTAAGTCTGTTCTCTGATCTCCCTGCCAGGCTACACTCTTCAGACTGGCTAGATACCACCTCACAGCTGACTTGCACAAATCACGTTCTGGACCGCAATGAACTTAGAGCACATTTGGTATGTAGAGGTCAGAGATAAATAGGGCAAGTCTCCGACAGCAACTCAGATGACACAGAGTGGGCCAGGACAGCGAGGGTCATGTTGGCATAAATGTCAGCTTGGACCATTCATCATGCAATCACTTAAAAAGCCAAAAGTTTATTTCAAGTAAGTGGACCAAAACTTAAAAGAAAGATAGGTGTCACTTTAATTTTACACACAGGCAAGCAAACCAAAAGACCTTATGTGCTGATTTTTGCAAGTTTATTTTATCATTTTTTTTAACTGCCATTCTATTTTTAAATGTCCCTAAAGCTAAAAAAAAAAAAAAAAAACACAGTCTCTAAACTTGCATCCCTGACATGGTGTTTCACATTTTCTTAATTTTAGTTTTGTATTCAACCCCAACACATATCTTTTCAGATCAAAGACAAACTTCCTGAAAATTCAGAAATGAGTTCTATCAAATGAATCCTATCAAAGTTTGTCTAGAATGCCAGGATTTCCTAAAGGAAAATCTGAAATCACTAGCTGTATTTCCTTAGCTTCTTGATTTTTCTCTAACAGTAAAAAAGTAAAAATAAGAATGAAATGTGATTTATTTTTCTTTTTTAAATTAAATTTGTTCATGGATGTTCCATCTTCATATGTCAAATGATATAAAACAATACTTTTCAAAATAAAAAAAAAATGGGCTGGGGATGTAATTCAGTAGTAAAGTGCCCTTGGGTTCAATACATAGTACATATATATATATATATATATATATATGCCTTATAAACAATATTTCATTTATCCTCAAATTATAGGCCCATGCTTAATGTAGTTACAATGTCTAAGTAGGCAATAAAAACTTTGTAAACTTTAACTGATGTTTGGAAATGTAAATGAAACCCAGTCTATGAACTATACCATTTGTTAATGAAAGAAAATATATTCCACTGTGGTTTGGAGGGGAAAATCTATCTTAATAATTTTTCAAAGCTAACTTGCAAAGACAAATCATTGCTAGGGCCCCACTAAATGGACTCACATGTCTCAATTTCTATTTAATAATTTAAAAATACAATATAGACCTTGGTAATATTAGTCTTTGCTATCAAAAGCCAATGCACTTCAATTGTGTATGCAGATGGCTCCAACTTAAAATTGAGTTGTAATTTTTCCACTTTAACATGGAGAGAAAGTGATGTGAATTGAGTAGGAACTGGAGTTCAAATTTTGAAATTTTTATCTTTTCCTGGACAAGCCATGTGCAGTATTGTAAGAGCCTTAATGAGGAGGTAGCTAAGATGGCGGCTGACTAAGAGCCAAAGAGGAGACGTTTAATTGTTTTTTCCTGACCTTAATGTAATCTACTAAGAATCTTTCTGTGCCCGTGAACACTGTGTGACACACCTGTAAGTTGAGCTTGTGACACGTGTATACTTGTTAAGGTGAAGAGTATTTAACCAGGTAGGGTTGGAGTTGTGTGGGGGTTGTTGTTGGAGTTGGAGAGAGAAGTCAGAAGAGAAAGCAGAATAAAGAACCTACTCGTTTCCAGTCTGCCTCCGAATTCTTTCCCGTGGTATGTTGCTGCAGGCGGCAGCAGCTGCAGGTGGCAACACAGTATCATGCTATGTTGTAACTCAAGGCATTAGCAGTGAGCTAAAAACTCCCAAACAGCCACAAAGCTGTGATGTTCAGTAGTAGTTGAGTGTGTTAAATGTATGTCTCTCTTATGATATTCTCAACTTATGATGGGCTTATGAGGAAACCCCATCTTAAGTTGAGGAGCATGTATATTTGATTGTGAAACATTATTTTGAAAATGGAAAATCAGAGACCTCTATGCTCATATTTTACTTAAAGAAAAAGTTGAGTAAAAGTTGGGACATGAAGATATTTCTAGAGAGCATCATTTTGTTTCCATATTCAGATAAAAAAAAAGTGTACATATTCTGAAAGATGAATATTGAAACTTGAAATAAATTAGCAATTGTTATTTGGGGATATGAAATATTTAACAGAGCTGTGTTCTCAAAAAGACATTTCTGAAATGACTCCTAAAATGAGGTAGATATTGACAATATTTTATACCAACCAGTCCTTTGGTCGTAAATCCATTCATTCATTCATTCATTCAACTGACGTTTCTTTATTGTCTCTGGTTTTTCGCAGGTTTTCAGAGAAATAAATTTTTGTTCAATAGATATTTGTTGCATGTCTATTTTCAGGTGCTAAAATTATATTCACAAATACTTAAAAATAATAAAGGATTATGTGCTATGATGAAAAGTAACAAGAGTGACAAGAAATAGTTTTCACATGAATGGGATGGTCAGGAAAGGCTAAGAGGAAAGGTCTTCAGAAGGCAAAACATGAAATCAGTCTGAAAAATGAAAATATGGGAAGAAGACCAGGCAGAGATACTATACTAGAGGTAGTAGCTTGTTCTAGGATCCCAAGGCAGGAGAGGAGACCATTATGGTTGGAGCAACAGAAAGCAGAGGCCAGCTTGAATGGATCAGCTCACTACTAGAAGACTTACAGGTCAGAAGGAAGAGTTTCCTTCTTTTTCTCGGGGCGGGGGATACCTCCAGAGGATGTCTCTCAAGAATAGCACATGTAGCCGGGCGCGGTGGCACACGCCTGTAATCCCAGCACTTTGGGAGGCTGAGGCAGGAGGATCGCAAGTTCAAAGCCAGCCTCAGCAATGGCGAGGCACTTAGCAACTCAGTGAGACCCTGTCTCCAAATAAAATACAAAAAAGGGCTGGGGATGTGGCCCAGTGGTTGAGTACCCCTGAGTTCAATCCCCGGTACCACAAAAAAAAAAAAAAAAGAATAGCACATGAAATATGGGAATCTCTTTTTAATCCCCCCTGGATTCTAGTATAATTAATTACAACTAAACACATTAGACAATGGTTCTTAATACTATAAAACAAAGAAAAACCGTAGCATTATTTCATAAATAATCCAGGTTTCTAATTTTGCATACTGGGGATATTAGTTTATGCATTTTGTCCTCAGAGGCTTATGAAACAACTTTCTTCCCCAAGAAATCAATGCTAACTCCAGTTACTTCAGCTATTATTTGGGTATATGATTCTAGAAGTCAATACCATTCTCTATCAAGGACAGGTGTGTCCCCTGAGTGTGTACCTATGCATGTAGCAAAATAATTCATCAAAGAGACTATTTTATTTGTGTCTTCTATTTAAATATTCAACTGAAAATTTTAAGGATATCATAATATACATTAGAAGACTTGACTCAAGTACTATCAGTTTATTAATAACTGAATGAACTTAATAGCACATTTATAGCTTACTTTTTTGCATTGCAATTAAATATTCTACCACCTTTTCCTACATAGTAAACAGGAATACTTAAAATTAAAATTATTGAGAATTTTCAAAAATTAACCATTCAGATCTATTTTAGGAAGCTAAAATCTGTTCATTAAAAGCAAAAGGAGCAAGTCTCTAAAGCCTGGAAAAACAGTTGGGATCATTCTTAGTAGATTGTGGTCAAAGTTATTAAGATATTAAGCTACATTATAAGGTGTCTCTGCTGACTGAGGTACTAAATCTAAAATTTTTTTCAGCCTCTTAAAAAATCATCACAGCAATGTCTTTTCTAGATTTTAGATTGCATGATTAATAGCAGCATGTTTTAAACTTACCATGCAATACGATTATGACATTTTAATTAATTTTAACTGGGAGGTTCCTTTTAGTAATCTTCTCCCCAAACACATATTCAGTATCTTACTCTTTTTGAAAGAATAATGTACAGGTAGACCCCTTCCTGGAGGTTTATATTTAACCATGCACAAGATGAAAACAAGGCTGAGAGGAATGCTTAATTCTCAAAGGTATAAAAATTTTAACAATGTTGACAGAGCACATTTCATAAATGCATAAACAGTTTGGTTTGCATTTAAAAGTTTTTTGATATGGCTCATTCATATGAATATATACTGAAATGCCCTTTCAATGTTCAATTTGATAAACCTAATTAAAAACAGAGTTAAAGTTGTTCATATATAAAATCTCATTTATCTTATGTACATATCAGTACATTATATTAAAAGTGTTCAATTGGAATAGTAGTACTTAAAAGATAATAAATTACAAAGTAGATTCTGAGAAACCTTGCAGTACTTTCAAAGTATGTAGCTCTGAACACTTTGAAAGTATACAAGACTTGGAATAAGTCCTTCTGAAAAAGATTTATTTAGGGACCACTATACCTGCCCCTTCTGTCAATTGTAGGAAAAGAGTTTTCTATAAGACCACTTGGAGAACTGAAGTTGGGAGACTAGAGTAGAAGTGAGTTTGAATCCTGCCTGGACAATACAAATGACACACTTGGATTAGCTAGGTGCTTTAGCTTCAGATCAAAGAAGAGTCTCCTACAATATTGATATTTGCTTGAATTTCCGAGTTTATTGGTGCAAAGAATGCATTAATATAGCCTGTGGAACCAGCAGTGACAAGCATGAAAAGAAGCTGCCTAATGAAGCACTTGGGACAAACTGATGGACACCATAGAGAGAATTGTTTGAAATGGATCCTAAAAATCTCAAACTGAGAATGGCACAGCAATGACAGAAAACTCCATTACCCAAGCACAGGATTTGCAGCTGATGTTCCCAGGGGGGCCACTGATGTGCACCCAAAGCACCTTAGCAGATTTAGACTACTACCCACACTGAAGAGTGGGAAGTGCACTGAAGATAGTAGCAATAAAATCCCCAATACCCTTTCTTCTCCCTATTGCAGCTTGGATGGTGTGAAGTACAAATTGCCTTTAAGAACATGCTGGAGGAGGAATGAAAGTCTGAGGTAGTGGCAAAGAGAAGTTTCCACATTCTGCTTCTAGGGACAAGGACATCTTGCACGCATGGATCCCATCTGGGCAAAAAGAGAGATGAGTTGAGAGAGATGAGTAGTAACGAATTGATGTGAGACTTCTGGACCTTTTTATTTATTTTATTTTATTTTTTTAAGGAGAGTTTCCAATCTGTCTGCTATGAAAAGACTTTGGAAGATTTCAAGAGGGGAGTGACATGATCAGAGTTATAACTTGAAAATGTTAAGCTTGATTTCTCGATGGGGAAGAGGTTGGAGAAGAGAAGGATAAAATCCAGGCAGAACAGTTGGGGTGTTATTGGAATGGTTCTGGTGTGAGAGAAGAAAGCCATACCCTGGGTTGGTAGTAGTTAAGAACACAGAATGAGATGATTTAAAAATATATTTGTGAGGTAAAAGTAGCAGCACTCATAGATGAATTGGATGTGGGAAATTACAGAGGTGTCAAGGATTACAGTTCGGGTTTTGGCTTGAGCCACCGGGTGGATGGGGGTATTTAACAAAGGTGCATACTGAAATAAAGCTGGATGTCCAAATGGAGTTGGATAATGATGGGTCAAAATATTTCAGATATCTCAATATCTCAGAAATTCTATATTAAATGGATTTAAAAGTCCTCCTTCCTTTTCTAGAATTGTTGACCGCTCCTTCCAGAATCCAGAAATATGAATAATGTCCTTAAAATGTCAAAGAATTTCCATCAGTCCTTAATTGCCTACTCATCTGTTTCTCCTCTATTTTTAACCATTTCCTTGATTGGACCTCACATTTTAGTACAGCAATCCTCTTTCTGTGTTTTTAAATTGTGTGTGTGTGTGTGTGTGTGTGTGTGTGTGTGTGTTTGCCAATTGCTATTACTTACAAACATTTGTGTCAGCTATACTGGGTCAAAATTGTTTGTTGGAATCCAAAATAAATAACACAAAAGGAGAACATGATAAAGCACTGAGATCATTTGCAGAAGGTTGTATTAATAGTCATTGGCTAACACTGTAGAGTATAATCCATCATATTAGTTCTCACTGTCTGAAAGCTTAAAATAGCATTCAGAGCATATAAACAATAGGTTACAATTTTTGCTATATATGTGCATTTTTTATAAAAATGATTGAGAGACCAATAGCATTAAAATCGATCAACAGTACCAATGTTAATTTCTTGGTTTTGATTACTGGACTATAGTTACATAACATATTGACATCAGGAAAGAAGGGTGAAGTGTATTTGGAAATACTATGCACTATTTTGTAACTTTTCTGTAGGTTTAATAATTATTTCAATATACAAAGTTGGTTAGTGGTGGCTAGAGGTATAGTGCTTGCCTAGTATGCATGTGGTCCTGGGTTCAACTCCTGGCACCATAATAAGTAAATAAATAGTTTTTTAAAAATCAGAAATGCGGTCAGACGTGGTGGCGCACTCCTGTAATCCCAGCACTTTGGGAGACTGAGGCAGGAGGATCGAGAGTTCAAAGCCAGCCTCAGCAATGTCGAGGCACTTAGCAACTCAGTGAGACCCTGTCTCTAAATAAAATACAAAAAGGGCCGGGGATGTGGCCCAGTGGTCGAGTGCCCCTGAGTTCAATCCCTGGTACCAAAAAAAAAAAAAAAAAAATCAGAAATGCAATTGTACATTTTTAAAGGGTATATGTACACAAAATATCTGAAAGAGAAAGGCATTCAAACATAAGCATTAAAGGGTTATTATTTATTGTTATATGTTTGTTCTTAAATACATGAGTTCATTTATATTTGCAAATCAAATCTGATTGCATTATAAAATATAAAATAAGAGTACGTGTGTAAATACATGACCATACAAAATGTCTTGGAGTTTAATAAACAAATAAAATGAATATTATCTTAACTAGTTGTAAAGGAACTAAGAATCTACCGTAAATCTGAATGCAAATTTGCTTATGTTATAGCCCAGTTTCCAGGTGCTCTTAAGAAAAAATACTTTATTAATTCCCAGAGTTCTAAACAGCTCTTTTAGCTTTACCAAACCTGTCAATCATATTACCATCTTTGTATTTACTTAGATACAAAATATCAGAGTCCTCTTTAACTCTCTCTTCTCCCTTTTTTTTTTGGTTCACCCACTTGCTAAGTCTTGCTCAGTTTCACCTCCATTATCTTCACTTCCTTCTTACAATAAGTCCTCATTGTTTCTCTAAGGCCCTACACATAACAGCATCATTCTAAACTCCCTCCTCACTCTTCTGAACCCGTTCTCCTATGTAAGGCAAACCACTTTACTCATGATAAAACTGATCATATCCAAAAGCCTTCAAAAGGAAATATATTACCTTTAATACATAGAAATACAGAAAGAAAGAGCACACCCAGTTAAGATTCTAGTCCACCTCATGCCTCTTCTGTATCTTGACAACCAGGATCAGACCCTTCCTGTGTGTGTGTGTGTGTGTGTGTGTGTGTGTGTGTGTGTGTTCCCTTCACTCCTGCCAATGTGGATTGTCTGCTGCGCCCTAAAGAGGCCCTTCAGCCTTTCTTCCTGGTCTTTGTTCATGTTGTTTCCCTTCAGATAAAAATTTTTGTTCTCTCACTCATTCAAAAGATTGGGATAGTACATGAAGGTGACAGAAGGGTCTTGCCCTCTAAAGGCAGTTAGCTTTGCCGAAGCTTCTGCAGGTTCCCAGTGAAATTGTCCACTTCCACTTCTCTCCTGATCCACCTATCAGTATGTATGTTCCTTTCTTGGACCTGAGCTCTTTGTTATTATGATGTTTCTTACTATAGTCTATGACATAGCAATTCATAGATTCATATTGTGCTCTCAGGTGTGGCTTTCACAAGGCCTAAAACTGTTTGTGCTTATTTTTCTACAGTTTGTAGTGCCCAGCAGTGGGGTGGATGCTCAGTAAAAATCATTACATTTAAGTTGAATGCTGCTGGTATTCGTTAAAAAGCAGATAGAGGTTAAGCATTCCTAATCTGGAAATCTGAAATCTTAAATGCTTCAAAATCTGTGATTTTTTGAGTGCTAAAATGATGCTGCAAATGGAAAATGCCACACCATGAAACTTTGTTTCATGCACAAATTGTTATAAATATTTTATAAAATTACCTTTACTTTCTATATATAATGCATACATGAAACATAACTGAATTTTATGTTTAGAATTTGGGTCTCATCCCCAAGACATTGTATTATGTATATGCACGTGTTCCAAGTTTTGAAAAAATCCAAATTTGAAACACTTCTGGTTCTAATCAATTTCAATAAGTGACACTCAACCCATATTATTCAAATCCAGCTCCTGATCATTTTCTCCATTTCCCAGCTTTTCTTCCTTACTGCAGGAATTTTATCAAGCTATTAGTTTAGTCTTAAAATACTAATAAGCATGTTTCTTGGATATATTTTTTGAGTTTAGATCAATAATCATTAGTGATCTGAAGTTAAATATGACATGACTATAATTGTTTTTTTTTTTTTATTGTAGAAACCTTGTCTTTTTTATTCTGCAGGCTGTTCCAAGTTATCAGTTGAAGAAAGGCATAGCTGAGGATTGTCAATCTTCAGTTCAGTTTGTTCAGACTCCTGTTTTGTCTTCATATTCATTATTTAATATTTACAGCACCACTGCTTATGGTTGCTTGGGCTATACCCCATAAAAGGGAGACCAGCCAGGGAGATGAGTGAAACTCCAATACAGCCCAGATGACCAAGCTATGAGTCCAATCATATATGCAATGGTGTGTGCATCATCTGCCAAGAAGAAAGGGCACCTTTTATAATTCACATAAAGTGCAAGTGTGTATCCATCTAGTCAATGAGTTTTAACATATTATGTAGGAAAATGTTTCAATAATGAAACTCTTAGTGTGTGTTTTTTTTTTTTTTTGTCCAATTTTGTTGATAGGAGTGCAATTGTCATCTAAGTATAGTTCAGCATAGAAACAGTGCAGAATTCAATGAATTAAACATGCACACTGTCCCCAGAAATCATAAAAAGATGCATTAAGTCACTGGATCAATTTCTTTTCCAATATAAGGTGTGTTCTTTTTTGTGTATATTTTATTGTTTTGTCCCATAAGAGTTTAAAACATTTAAGCCATGGTTCTTATTCCATTTCCCAGGGGCTAATATTCAAGAGTTTAATAGAAGTCTTTAATAGTAAGTTGAAAGGTGGATTTTTAAAAAATTTATTCTTCTTTGATGAATTAGACTCACTAAAATCCAGGGTACTGAATTATTACTCTTACATTTCCTATCATAAACTATCAGTGACATTTTCTATTGGCCAACCACTAATTATGTTCTTAATGTTCATCATCTCTTATTCTCTCCACAAACCAGCCTGACAGCATTATTCTCATTTTTTTAGGAGAAAACTCATGCATTGAGCGATTTCCCCAAGTCCAGAAAGTAAATGTGTATAAACATGTGTGTGATCCAGGTCCTCCTGGTAGCAGAACAATGTTTCACTCTTTTAGATAATGCTTCACAAACTACTGTCCATTTTCTTAATAAATTCATTCAAAAAGTATTATCAAACGCTTCTTTGGTGCTCTACATTCTCCTAGATTCTCAGGATGAATCTCCAGATTTTAAAGAGACAATATCTTTGCTATTAGGTATTAGCATGTATTATGATATGAATAGATTCAGATAAAGAGAAAAAGAGTAATGAGTTGGAAGTGTTAGTTGGGACATCAGGGAATGGCTTTCTGAGGAAGTGATGTTTTAGTGGTGGCCTAATATAATAAGGAAAAAGCCAGGAAGGTTGAGGGTCTCAAGCAGATAAAATAAGTAAGTGTAAAGCACTTAGGCTAAAAGACCAAGGCATTTTAGAGGAACTTCTTGAAGGTTAACATACTAAGGTAGGGTATTCAAGGGGAGAATAGTAGGAAATGAAATCAGAAACTCAGGCCGAAGTCTCATGATGCAAGCTCAGGTAGGCAAGGGTAGGGAGTTGGGATGTTCCTCTAATGAGAAACCGTGGATGGATTCTACCTAATTTACATTTTTGAAAAATAACTCCAACTGATGTAAGGAAGATTATCTCTAGGGGGAGAAGAACAGAAGCAGAAATATCAGGATACTATTTAGCTGATGACAGTGTCTCAAGAAAAAGTGACAAATCCTGGAGGTTGGGAGAAGTCATTATATCAGACAGAGCTAAAAGTCAAGTTGGCAGGATTTGGATGAAACTGTTGGTTGGAAAACAAGAGGGATCCAAGATCACACCAAGATTTTACACTTGAGGTACTAGACACAAGCTGGTGCCATTTACCGAGACAGGGCAATTAGAGAGAAGCAAGATTTTAGGAGTAGGGGAGCAAGAAATTAGGAAGTCTAGAACATTTTCACCTGTATCAGAAAAGACCTAAGAGGCACTAATAGACACTTCCCATGAATGTATGCAAGATGTGAAAGAAAAAAAAAATCTCTACATATGTATGCATTTGCCCTCCTGATCAACATGTAAATACTGAAGTGTCCTTAATGTTTTATATCATAGCTACACATTTATTCTTTGAGATACAGTTTGATTTGATCATCAAACCAATGATTAAGACCAGAGAACAATCTTCACTGAATGTTAATTTTCTTTTTTGCCCTGTGATGTCCAAAGTCAATCTTTAATGAGTCCATTTCAAACCCCATCTGTAATGAATACTTTCTCATGTTCCTACAGTTGGGAACAGAGAAAAGTATTTCTCTGGGATTTTTTTCTTTGCTTATTTGTCTGTCTCCTTCTTTCAGAACCATTCTTAAAATATATTTCCTCCATTTTATCTGGTTACTCCAAGTCACATAGGAAAAAAAAGCCTAAATCCTGAAATTCTAAAGAAGATATCATTTGTTCCACTTCCTTAACACTTAGAACCAACTCACAATTCTTAGTTTTCCTTTTGTTTCTAGGTATTTTATACCTACCAGGATTTAAAGGTGTTCAAGATAAGAAGGGATGGCTTTTGCACACTCATTGCTAAGAATTATGAGCACACAATAAGCCTTTGATTAAGTTTTGTTAATTAAAAAAAAAAATAGAAAGGCTACCTATCAAAATTCACAAAGGTTGTAAAATAGTATTGTTGAATGGGGACTTTTGTCATATATTTGTAAAATCATACGCTGCTAATTCTGGAACCAGTATTTAGAACTAATCTAATTCAACTTCATTTCTCATTTGAAACTTCTTTGGATGCTGTGGTTTGGATATGGTTTATCTGCCAATGGCTCATGTGTTAGAAGCCTGGTCCTTGATGTGGCAACATTAAGACTTGGTGGACCTGTAAGAGGTAAGGGATAGCAGAAGGTCATTGCCAGTCCATCTCTGCACTCTAGAACAGAAAACCAACTATAACACTAGGTAAACTACTGCTTGCTAAGACAAAAACAGACAAATGAACAAACAAATGATATGCTATGTCTTGGATATGGTTTGCATCTGCCTTCCACAGATTCATGTGCTTGAAGTTTGGTTCCCAGTGTGGGGTGTTAGAACCTTTAAGAGGTGAAGCCTACTTGAATGCAGTTAAGTCATTGGGTGTACCCTCTGAGGGAGTCAATGCTGTTCTCCAAGGATCACACTTAATTTTTCAAAATATGAGATATTAGAAAAAGAGAAAGCTTCACCCCTAATCCCTCTCACTTTCTGACTTATTATGTGATTTGTCTCTTCCTCTTGCACACACTCCAACAGTGATGCTATCTGTCATGTGCTGACAGAAGGCCCTCACCAGAAGCCCACCCAACCTTGGACTTTCAGCTTTCAAAACTACAAGCTAAGCCTGTTTTCTTTTTCTTTCTTTTTTTTTTTTTTTAATATTTATTTATTTGCTTTAGTTGTACACAATGCAATACATTTATGTTTACGTGGTGCTGAGGATCGAACCCGGGCCACCCGCATGCTAGGCGAGCGTTCTACCCCTGAGCCACAACCCCAGCCCAAGCCTGTTTTCTTTATACATCATCCATCCTCAGGTGTTTTGTCATAGCAACACAAAATATACTAAGATGGGATTGAAACATACATGTGGGCCCAACAGTGACATGTTTTGCTTTTTGAACTTGTTTGTTCTTTTGGAATTCTACTTTGTTCAGGTTTTTTTTTTTTTTTTTTTTTTTTTCTGATTTGAACTAAACCAATATTCCCATGATTTATTTTGCCTATCAAAAGTGTTAATTTAAGCTGGGCATGGTGGCGCATGCCTGTAATCCCAGCACTTGGGAAGCTGAGGCAGGAGGATCGTGAGTTCAAAGCCAGCCTCCGCAATGGTGAGGCACTTAGCAACTCAGTGAGACTCTGTCTCTAATATAATACAAAAAGGGCTGGGGATTTGGCCCATGGTCAAGTTCCCCTGAGTTCAATCCCCAGTACCAAAAAAAAAAAAAGTGTTAATTTACATGAATACAAAATTGGGGAAAGATAATATGTAGTCCATTATGAATGAAACTTTCCACTTACCAAATTGAGAATTCCTTTCCAGTTGACTGGAAATTCAGGTGATAATGTGGTGATACTCATTAGCATTAAGGTATACTGTTTATTTTACTTTTATAATTTGTAAATGTCATACAAATACAAATATGGTTTTCCTAAATTGTCTATTCTACTGGAAAGAAAATCTTTTGACCAGCTAATAAATATGTATTTCCACTTATGTAATACAGCTTTCTCTTTTTCTATCCATGAGTGTCCTATTAACTTGAATTTGTGAAAGTTAATTAATTCTCTAGAATTTCATTACTCTTAGATAGATGACCAAACAGGCTTTCTGAAAAACAGAGACCTGGAATACTTGGACCCAATTGAGGTTCAGACCCTTTTTGTGGATCACCCTAAAACAGTGAGCTTTTCTCTTTTTAAACCTGCTTGAGTGCAAAAAAGCAGGAACATTCTAACACAACGAGAAATGAGTCAAAATGTACATATATATATATATATATATATATAATATATATTTTTTTTTAAGATATCTCTAACTATGAACAGAAACATCAAAATTATTTTTTTCCAAGTCACTGTTGAAAACAAAATGGCCTCATTTCTGTCCCCTCTATTCCATGGTCCAACTTGCCCAAATAATTCCACTTCCCTTTCCTCCACTTTTGATTCAATCTGTTAGGAGTCAGTCTTCTAGAATGCTTGCTGTGCTTGGTAGTGAGAGACAAATTTGGTTCAATACTCAACTAAGTAATTGAAGTATTGTGTTCATTAATGACTAAAACCAAGCAAGCAAGCAAGCAAATAACTGCATACAAGATAAGTTAGATTTTGGTAAGAAATAAGGGATGAGATTTTGGTGAAAATATAATGAGAAAGTTTGTCAGCATGAAAAATTTGTCATCTTGGGTATCTTTTTAAATATATGTGATTCTGGGTACATCTTATATTCTTAGCAGAGTATCACTTGAACTTCTACTATCAAAATAACTCATCAAATTTCTCTGTGTTCCAGAACTCCAGAAACTCATAAAGAATCTTGCGCAGTGAACAGCTTGGTTGTATCTTTTTCCAATATAAAGACCATGAGAATATTAATTCTAATTCTCATCACTTAATAAATGTTCTGAGGAGAAACAGAAAACAGGGTCCCTCTTTCCTTCCTCTGAAATAACAGAATAACACAAAGAGAAAATTATCAGAACATGATTATGAAACATTCAAATTCCTCTTTTTGCTCAGAAGAATGAAAAATTAACACCTCTGTACTTGGGAAGATGAAATGTAAATCATCTTGTGATAAAAACATCTTCAAATCTGACATAAAGTTCCTGACTCTTTGAACAAACATATGTTGACTTCCTCCAGTACACCAGGCACTCTGGAAAGAAAGATGAATTAAGACAAGGAATTCTGCTTGAAAACTTCAAGATATAACAAGGGGGTTGATTATGGCATCTAGATTTTTCCATAGTGCAAAGGCATTTCCTGAACTTTATCTGTGATTTCTTGGTAACTTTCCTGGGCCAAGGATCTTCATCTATGAATACATAAAAGTGTGTCTCCACTGAAGTTCATACCAAATCAAATACTCCAATGCTGTGATCCCAAAGTGTTACCAAGACAATAGAGAGGAAGAGATGAGCAAAGTATATAAAAAGAAAAGAGAGAGAGAGAAAGAGGATGAGAATGAGCCAGTGGATTTCATCTTAGTCTTGGTTGGAAAATAGCAAATTGAAGTTGTCTTAACCTGGAAATTTAACAAACATTTATTGACAGAGACTTTAATACCCTTCCACAATCTATTTGAGATATGTGGTAGTAGACTATTGAAGAATAATCTTAAACAAAGTCAATATGGCCAGAAAGCCATGTAGTAAGGATATTGTTTCTTTAAGAACAGGAAGAAGATGGCAGAGAAACCAAGGAAAGCAAATACTAAACAAAATCCTGAATTCTACAGATAATAAACACAAAGTGCTTATAAAAATTATCATGAGCTTATATATGATTTATATAGTTGAAATTGATCATAACTGTCATGCAACACAATGCCTAGAACATCATGTTAATTCAATAATAGATATAGAATGTATGTTTAAATGTTAAAGAGAAGAAACTGCCAGGATCTAAGGATGGTACCACCCTTCAGATCCCTTTGATGAACAGAAGAAAATGGAGAAGAATATAGCAGCATTCTGTTTCCTGAGGATATTCAGTATTGAGTTTGCATGACTATTTGAACAATCTTTGATCATCTGCAATTCTTTTTTTTCTTTACAATATGCTTACATTCTTATTGGAAAGAGAGACTGCAAAGAGATGGAAAGTATCAACAACAAGGTTTTCAACATCAACTAAAGTTAGAAAAATATTTTTAAAAGAAAATAATACATAAGTAGCAACCAATACCTAACTACCCTAGAAAACTCCATGACATTTCTTTTAGAATTTAAGGGAGGCAATATTGCCATAAATATTAGGTTATGAGTGTCTTGGAATTGAATGTTGGAAGTCATAGTTTATAAAATAAGATCTCAAACTATATTCTATATTTATGTGAATTTTATAAATCTTAATTATTTAACATTTTTAAGCCTACCTTGTAGAATATTTTAAATTTCATCAGCTGTGAAATGTGGTGCATTTTAGAAAGTTGTTTTCCAATAGCATCGCCTGATTCAAGGGAGTGAAGAAGCATCCCACCCCAGATAAGATTCAAACTACCTCAGAAGGTATAAGAATGAGTCGACATGCCACAATGATTCCTGTTCTATTGAGGAAAGGATGCTTAGTATCTTAGGATACCAAGAAGTGCCATATGCACATTTTAGGATGAGTGATTTGTATTAAACCTTCAAACACATAAATACATTTATTCCCCAGCAATTCTGGGGAGTCCATAATGATTGTGGGAGACTAAAGAAATCTGGTAACTCATTACATCTTCAACCAAAGTATTAGTAGCTTTCAGAAGAATGCATGAAGCAGTCTTAGCACACATGAAGTAGATAACCAAAGAGGGAGGGAGTGAGTGCACAATTTAGGATAAAACTTTTCCTTTACTAGAGATAGTCTATGTATTTGGTTTTGATCATGGAAAAAAATCCTTTACCTATTATATATCCATTGTAGAAGCATTTTCCTTAAAGAGGTATTAGTTATACATTGATGTATATTTGAAGTAAGCTTTGATTCATGAAGATGGATTTCATTAAATACCCTAATTTAAAAATGAATGACTTTAAAACTGAATTAATAAAAGAAAAACAAAAAAGGAAGAAAGATCCCAACTCTATACATTTCATTTTCCACATCACTTATCAGGCTATATACATGCACCAATGTTTTTCTAACTTATTCAAGTGGGTTACAATGTGAGTTATCCACTACAGATTAAAGTCTCATGATAATAATTCATAACCATTTGTCCTTTAACCTTTGTAAAATTAGTAAATATTTGCTTTAACCAACTGCTGATTTTAATTTTAGGATGAAAGCATGATAATTATAACTTTGTCCATATTCAGATTAATACCTAATCTATAGAATTCCTTTCATAAATGAAAGTTTAGAAAAAAAAAATGTTAGTGAAGAATTGGAAATTTGTTTACTAAAATTTCATACATATTGGTAAATTCACTCCTGTAAATTAGGATCTGGAAATTTTTTGACCTACAGTGGCAGGGTCCAAGTGTGCTATTTTTCTTTGCTTACATTCCTTTCCCAAATGACTGCAGCACATACTGGTTATAGGACCAAATTACTCAGTGTCAAAACCATTAAGGGGGATTCAGGATGAAATAAAATGTGTTTGATGCCTCCCATGTGCCAAGTATATAGGACAAGCATGAAGTAGGGATTTCCATATTCTTAGTCTCATATTTCTCACAGCAATTGTGTTTATTATTTTGCAGATAATGAACTTCAGGCTTAAAGAGCATTCTGATCCAAAGTCACATTCAAATAATCGGGAAGGCTTGGAATTAACATATTTGTCTCATATTAACATGTTTTATATTTTTATAATACATCATTTTTAAAAATATTGGATAAAAGTATCAGCAGCCATAAACTTGGTTAAAAAAAAATGAGAAATCCTCAGTTTGAATCTGGCATTGTTTGGGGAGGAAACAAAAGAGTTTATTCAGCATTACCTGCTTTTATGATATCTGTTTTCAGTACTTATTGTCTTTTCATAAAATCACTTTTCTTACATAAGTTCCTAATTTTAAGGCTTCTCAAATCTATGGCTTCCTGTCACTCATGATGTAAACATTGGCAGCAAATAGAGGTGGTGGTATAGTTAAGAAAAAAACATGTCATGAAAAGCAAGGAAGGAAATTTATTCAGGCCTAGATTTCAATGGTTTGCTCAAGATAGCATATTTTTTGACAGGATAGGCAATAACAAGGAGGATTCATTTATTTACTAAAAAAAAAAAAAAAAAAATACATTACCTACTATTTTTATCTTAGCAGCTTTAAAATCTATTTGCAAAATGGTCAACCTAGTATTACAGACCCATGAAAAAATAAGAAGGTAATTTCTCATTTTTGCAAACTTCAAATATGGCACCAGTATAGCTCAAGTCTTTTTTTCATGTGGTTTATTTTTAATTATCTTAGGCTGGTTGAAGGATGATGTTAGCTCATCAGTCTTTGAAAATAAACAAACAAGAATTAACCCACCTTAAATTTTAATAACCATCTCATACATCAACAGATGTATATTCTGTGTATATGAAAATATAAACATGGCATGTTTGACATTTTGGAGCATCCTTGGAGAGACATTGATTTGTAATTCAGATCACATAGCATCTTTGATTTCTCCCACTTGCCCATGCCCTTTCCCCACCCCTTCCCCCAAAATAAAACACAAAAGCTTTATCTGCAATGGAGGGAGAGCAACCCAGGAATCTGTGCAGAGACTATCCATCACATTTCTGTCTTAATTGAATGACACCAGAATGAGATCGATAAAATGTAACAAGAGACAGCTTTGCATTTCCACACTCACTTATTCCCCCTCTCCATTACTCTCAGCCACCACCGTGACCAGAAAGCCAAAGTATAGAACATGAACCCTGCTGCCAGACAAGCTGTTAGGATATGAATAAACTTGTCAGGGAAATAACAAAACTTATAAATGTTAGAAAGGACATGTGGCGACAAAAGGTTATTAAAGGAATATTGAATAGTCTTCTCTAAAAAAGCAATTTCATAGATGTATTCTCACTCCTAAATAACCTCCTCCATTGCAATGTTTCAGTTAAATAATCTCAGCAGTTCTCCCTATGCCCCCAAGATTTTTTGGGACTGTGTCAATGGCAGGTTCAAACACAGATGTGGTGACATCTCAGCTCAAACCTGCAAGTCCTACAATAAATGCAATAAATGCAGGGCAGCTGTGATGCACATATGTCCAAGGTTCCCGAGATCTCCAATGCATTATTGATAACCTCACCACTTTGCTAAAAGCAAACGCTGACATTGTTTTAATCTCAACCTTCTCCTGAAGATCTCTGGCTTTGCGTGGGAATCGATCATGGGAAGAAGTAAAACCAAAGAGCAAAATTGCACATGTGAAAATCAACGTTAAGAATCACCTGCATTCACTATGTTAACCAAAATCACATGCCTTGACTGGGTGTTTTTATACCTTTGACATTTTCAATGTGGTCATACTCTAAGCTCTCTGTCATAATAATTCACTTAACACTTCACATATTGAGCTTGTTAGAAGTTATTGCTAGTACAAAAGTTTGTATTATAAAATAAAAATAAGCTTCAAGGTAGTATTTTAGAGCCATATTGTTTTCTTCTTTCTAGCAAATGTTATCTATATGATTTTAAATTTAATTAGGCATAGATGATCACTCTGTTTCCATATAAATTCTTTACATTGCTATATAACTCTTCATGGTAGAATAGGTAGCTATAGAAATATTGTATATAATTTACTCTTTTGTTATTTTAAATAATAGTATGAGACTATTACTATTATGTGTTAGTACATGTTAGTATCTTTAAAAATAGTAACTAATTTTAAACTTTAGATATTACATTAAATTTATTTCAAAAAATGATGCATTGAATAATATGAAAAAAAAGTAGTAGTTCAAAGAAAAAAATAGAAGCCTATGCAAAGCATGGTTTATAACATGAACATTTTCTATGTTTATATTTGGAGAGAAAAATTAAGTACAATATCCCTGCTATTAAAAGTAAGAGACTATTATTTTCTGCAATGGTAGAAGGCTAGGTAATTTACAAAACAGCTTTAAGATACTCCTGGATTCTAGAGCAAATGAGCTTGTAATTCAGTCATTATTTATGAATAAAAACAAGTGGTCATGTGGCACAAAGGATAAAGTAGACACAATTTGTTTTTACCTGTAGACACCAGGCACCTAAAGCAGTCATTGATGGCTACCTGCCCAGGTAAGACACATGGCAGGCATTAATAAACCTGTTTCATCCACCTTTTATTTGCTGTAGCCTGTGCATGATGTCACATAAATTTTCCCAGATTTCAGATTGTGACATTGACCAAGATTGAATTAAAGCTCAAGAAAAACTGAATATAATAAAAAGAGTAGTATGAGTCTCTGTACATTTACCTATGCCTCTATTGTAAGACATAAAAATTCTTAGTGAATTCTAAAGCCCATAAAATCTAAAGCATCCCAAGACTTGTCATATTGTTTTATTTATGGTTTATGCTTTTTAATGTAGTCAAGGGCTCTGAGAGTTTAATCCCTAGGAAAAGAAAAGTTCAACTGAATGTGGAACTCATTTAAGCAACTCAAAACTATCTTGGAATAAATCTGTTCTACCTCTAATCACTTTTAATTTTGTTTATTACCGTTTGCTTTAGTTGGTGGGCAGACTGTTTAGCAGTACAAAAAACAAAAAGCAAACAAACAAACAAAAAAGAGGCTATTTCAGCTCTGTGTGGCACTTTAAAAAGAAAGATGAAAATGTAAAAATGACACTAGAGTTTGGTAGCACCAGAATGGGATCTGTTGCTCTGAATGTGTGCACACCTCCCATTTGAGAAGTTGATTAACACCAAGGATGCCACGTGGGTCGAAGCCCAGGAGGCGGATGCCACTGCTCCATAGAGTGAGTTCACACAAAGAATATGCTTGGGGCTTGAGGGGTGGTTGTTGTTATTGATGTTATTGCATGCGGGCTGTTCTTAATTTTTAAAATGGGACTATGGCTAATTAAGAGTGTTGGCACAGTGCAGTCTGATGAAGAAACTGATTACAATTATAAAAGACTTCTGGGGCCAACATGGTAAAAGACAGGGACTACTACTCATGCTGGCCCCAGTGGTGTCTGTTTGGTTGTCAATATGATTATGTGAGGAGCAGAATAGATTTTTTTTTCATATAGGATTCAAATGCCCATGGATGTGACACATAGTTTTACTAGTGTCCGACTTCTATTCTTGTGTTTCTCTTGAAATTAGAATATTCAAAAAAGAAAAGCTCCATCTTATTATACTTTCCAGAGTCTGATATGGTGGCCAGATGAATAACAGAAAAATTCTCTTCTCAAAGTAACTTTTATACTTCAACCCCCTTAAAATCCAAACTCATTTGCAAACTACTTTTCACATTCTATATGTTTGAAGCCGACAAAAAATTACATTGTATATACACCAACAAGAAGGAAAAAAAGTGCAAACTAAATTATGTTTTGGGGGATTTATTTTCTAGAGGAAAAGAAAGAAAGAGAGGGAAGGAGGAGGGAGAGAAAGAAAGAAGGAGAAAATAATTTAAAAACTAAATTTTGTTTAATCCTATAGAGTAACCAAATGAAATGCAATAGCTAACCATAGTTTGTGTTTGAGTTCTGTTCTCTCAAGAATATTCTTCATTTAGATGTACACTTATTACCACATGTTACAAAAGAGTCTGAATGGGTATTCAAATAACTGCTGTAATCAAAAGATTCTTTTCTCAAGGAAACAACCATAGATTTTTATACTTATTTTTGCATTGCTATGGGCATTCTAAAATGACAGAAAGTTCCTCATTTGTGGCCCCCCATCCCTGAAGCTACTGAATTGTTCTGGTTTTGTACAGTGTAGAACAATTCTACAATAATGAAACATTTCAACTTTGCACAAAAGGTGAAGCTTTCCATTTGAAGTTTTTCTTTAACAGGGGGAAAAAAAATAGAGAAAATGGGCTGACAGCTTTAGAAAATTCAAACAATTCCCCTTGCCAAGATACGTATTTCATGAGTTTTCTCTAATTTCAGATTTGGTGCATATGTTTCCTGCTAACAATGAATGCTTTCAATTTCAAAGTTCAGTCTCTTCTTTCCCTGCTCAAACCAATCTTCACCTTTTTAATAGGCAATTATTTTCCTAATCGCTTCATAAAAACTTTTTTTTTTTTTCAGGATGATTGTGAGATACTCAGTGCTAAGTTATACATATGGATGCATTTAAAACAAACTGAGTGGGTTGTACACTGTAAATTGGCACTTGATTGGTAAAAAGTCTCTTGGAATAAGGAAAAGCAGCAAGAATAATTTGGAATAATACTTCAAAGTGTTAGAAAACTTTGTAACTTACAAAGTCATAAAAATCATAGGGGGTCAGTACAAAAGAATTATTTTAAGGAACAAAATGAGCAAAATAATATTGTCTGTGATGTTTCAATGAGATGAGTAGCATTATAATATTTTCTTGTATCGTCGTTAAATCTCACTACAAAAAATAGAACAACCTATTTTTTTAAAATATAATGATACACACTTTTCTATGATAAAAAAATACAAAACCAAGTTTTATACTCTCAACTATTTGTATATACTGTTATTTGAAATACAGTGTTCCAAAAATTCTTGTGGGTCAAAACCAAACAGAAAAGAAACCCTGAAAAACAAAAGTCAAAATAATGCCATATTTTATGAGAATCAATTTTACCATCAGGAATGAAGAGAAAGACAATCTCATTTAGCCCTGTAACAAACATCTCACAAAAGCACTTTCAGCAATATTAATTTTGAGGCTGCCTAAGCAAAGAGAATAATGAAAATGCATGTGCCTAAGCAGTTGAAATTTGTAATTGCAGTATTTAAAAGATGATTCCAGTATGATTCCATCCAAATCAGGAAAATCAGTTGATAGTTCAAGAAATCAATTGCACCTATAATGAAATCTTGCTTCAGTGTCAATGTTTTAATTTGTAACATGTTGTTAAAAAGAATTGTTTAATTATAAACAGAAACATTTTATCTCATAGACTTCTTAAAAAGTTGCACTTGATATTCTTTACCACTGACTTAATATAGAAGGTAAAAAACAGAATGTGATTGAGCCAATATTGCAAAGATCCTAATTAGTATCATGCTATAGAAAAACAATGAAGTGATTTTTGTCACCAATTACTGACAATTAGTGTACATACAACAGTTAATTTCATGGAAATAAAACCAATATAAAATGAAAGGAACAAAACCTATCATAATTAATGGTATTTGCCTGCATTCCTAAACTGGCTGGCTCTTTAATGAACCATAAAAGTTGAAGCAACTTGAACAGCTAAACACATATGCAAAATGCAAGGGTCTGTGCATGCAAATTCTCCAGTTTTTAAGCATCTGGGGACACATGTAAACCAGCAACAGATTTATGTATATAAAGTCGTTATCCCCTAAACCTAAATATATACTTCTAGACTGTGTTTGTTAAACAATAAAATCTACTATATTAAGTTACAGAGAAATCGTTGTGAGAGCTTATTATTTTCCTGGTGTAATGCTTGCAGAGACTGATTGGTCAATAATTGTAGAAATGTAATATTAAAAGTTCTAGTTTACCTTGCTTTTTTATCTCAAACTTTCCTCTCCCCTTACTTCTTGCCTGATTTCTCTAAGGTAACACTTCTTTATGTGCTCCTGATCACAGTGATGTCCAAGCTTGTGACCTCAAGTCAGTTTCCTCTCAGGCATTAACTCTGTCACAAGTTTCAGAGCTGCAGTGTCACACTGTATCACCAAGTCAAATCAAGCTTTAAAACATTTTTTTCTGGCTTCTCCTAAAGCTACAAAGTACTCATTTTGCAAGAAAACTACCAATGGACAAAGTAAAAACAATACAAGTCCCCTGAAATCTAAAGCTGAACTTGAGAAAATGTCCCCTCGTAAATATTTTTCTCATTCCAACAAGTTCAGAAAACAAAACTCAAAACCTAACAAAAACATCTCTATAGACTATTGCTTAAGGAATAATTGATTTTAAAACTTGAGGTACACAAATAAACATTTTAGAGGTTTTTGGCTCTGCAGAGATAAGATCCTCTCTAGGGAGACGACTAGAAACTGCTGGGCTCCTTTGTGCAGACTCCTGGAATGTGCTTGCTTTTCATTTCTTTCTTTGTGTCTGGCACACTGGCCTCACAGGCAGTGTCTTAAGCCATGCAGGGTCAGGGCAAACAGAGAACTGCATTCATGGACAGATCAAGTTTATGTGAGAATCTGCTCCTCCACTGCCCTCAATCTCCATATGAATTGTTAATAAAATCTCAGCCTGAAAGCTCATCACCCCAACAGTGGGGAAGTCATGCAGAGAATCCTCTCGTTCAGAAAAACAAGATTTCTTTATCTTTTTCATCCTTCGCCAGCATTCGTGGGAATTCTGCCATGTAACCTCCTCCTGAACCAACCCGCACCCCCGCCCAACACCCCTCTCGTCTCTGCAACTCTCAGGGTTACTACACCTGATCATCAGGAAAAGCAGGGAGCCCAAAGACAAAAGAAACATTCTGACACCCATAGCAAATCTACCACAACATCCACTTTGCCTCTACAGTACTCTACTGCTGTAAAAACCTTCAGGCAAAAGGAAATATCAATGCTTATTTTTTTCCCCAGTTTGTGTCAAACAGCTGGAAAGACTTTCCCATAGCTTTATGACACCACATGAACTACAGAGGCACAGATATAATAAAAGGTCACATATAAAGCGAAGAACAGAGTCCTACCCTAATTAACTTGATATCTCCATGCAAATACTGGACAGGAACAAGCCCCGGTGTGTGTTGCAGGCAATCTTGCATGTATCTTCTAACCTTGCTACAGTCTAGCTGGGCCTCTTGTTTCCTCTGCTTTTGCTTCTTGCAAACTGTTTTAATATCGAACGCTTTTCAGAGGGATGGGCTGATGAACGAAAACATGAATTTCCTGCTTGCCCTTTAAGGTGGGTTAAAGGGGGTGCTAGCAATCAATTACAGAACAAAAGAACAATAACAAAAAAAAAAAAAAATGACTTAACCTACACAGTGAATGTGTTACATTCTTTGCAGTCTTTTTTTTTTTTTTTTCAAAACTCAGTGCTTCATTTGTATTTGCCTTTATCATGAATAAGTAAATAATATCTCTTCATTTAAAAAAATGAAAGTTTACCCAGTAGCTCCTGAAGGAAATCTATTTTCAACTGAAAAAGTCTTTAAATACACTTCCAATTTCAACTTAATAATGATTTTAACAAGAAGCTAAAAAGTTTGAAATTTCATCTGCACTTATGCTTCAGCTTTTCAGATTGCCTTAACACGCCCTGATCTATTTTCAAAATAAGCAGTTATATTTTCCACTCTAATTAACATTCTGATCCTACTAAATCTGTTTCTCCATTTTATTTTGGTCAAGGAAACAATAGTAACTTTTAAACTTTGCACATAAATGGTGCCAAGTTATCTTCCCTTAAACTCTTATTTCCTGCAGCTGTATGTCAAAGAAAGTTGAATACTGTTTAAAAATAATGTTTCTAAAGTATACCTGAATAAATTTAATTTGATTCAAATATAATGCAACTCTCTATTACTCTGTATCTAGAAATGTTCTTAGGGAATGTTTGAGAAGACAGAAATATACACACACACATACAACTCTCACATAGAGACAGTTACTCTCAAAAAAAAAAAAAAAAAAAAGAAAGAAAGAAAAGAAAAGAAAAGGCAAACTAAAAACACAAGGTGACTTCTTAACCACTCATACAATAAAGCCATCATATAATCATTTTCACTCAATTTATCTAAAACAAAGCTGCTATTATACGTGGCATATGCATTTGCTCTATAGCCATAGATATCAATTTTATTTTGTGAATCACAAGAATCAGTAGTTCAAAAAAATTCTCTTCCACAAAATTTAAGTCACAGAAGCTTGACAAATTTGCAAAACACAGGAAATTTAGTTTTATACTCAGCATCCACTACTTCATGAAATTCTACTTAGGTATTAAGATTTATAAATTCATTAAATTTACATTGGAATAATAATTACAATATAAAGTTCAATATTATCCTTCAGCACCGATATAATTATTATTATAGTTAATATGCATTATACTATTTTTGAAAGCATAGAATTCTATGGTTCTTCAAATATAACTAAACTAAATTAATCTCTAAATCCACAAAAGTCAGTAAATTAATAAATGTTAAATGCATACTTGCAAAGTTATACAAATATGTAAAAAGAGTTATTTTAGGAAATAGAAAATGATCCAAAATATATATTGCTCTTGTGTGGAATAATTAAACAATAAGCTAGTTTTATAGCAATAAATTTGACATTTAACTAGGGCTATGTGGAACGCAATAATTTTTATTCATAAGACTTGTGTGTTACTGAATCATATCACTTCCAAAACTTCAGTATGATGGCTTACTTTCACTAAAGGGGAAAAAAAAAAAAAAAAAGTCATATTTTAGCAGAGAATCTGTATTGCCAAACCTCAATTCCTATTGTGATGAACATTTTCTGAGAACCAAAAATGATGGTTTGGTCCATTTCCTTAAGAGTTTGTTTTTCAAAATGTGTATTTTCAAAATACTAGTGTCTCTAGAGTGGAGTTCTGCATTATCTTTCTAAGGTATGTGTCCTATTCATTTCTGAGAGGATTGTTGGTCCACAACAGGGTGAAGGAGGAGGCAGAGTTGACTGTGAATGTTACTGGAAGAATTGAGAGTTGGAAATGAATAGTACTCTCTTCTCTGCCTGAAACCCTGTGAACCTCAAAGAGAAGACCTATCCCCAAGAAAGAGCTTGGAGGTAGAAAAGACATGAGCTACTGAGAACTCTATCTGGACATGTGTAATGCATTCAGAATATTAGATATAAATGTGGTTCTGTGATATGAAGATTAAGGATTTTAGAGTGCTTCCAATAAACCTAGGGAAGAGTTGAGGATTCCATTTTATGGTGGACTGAATGTTGTGAACCCCTATCCCACCACCAAATTTGTATGATTAAGTCCTAGCCCCCACCCCGATCCCTTCATGTAGCTGTAATTAGGAATGGAGCCTCAATGGAGGTAATTTAAGGTTAAATGTAATCACAGAGTGGGACTCCGATCCAATTGTACCGGTGTTCTTATAAAAGAGACACCAGAAAGCTTGCTCTTTTTTTTTCACACATGCACAGTTGAGGAAGGGCATGTGGGGATATTAGGAAAACACTCTGTCTTCAAGCCTAGAAGAGAGCCCTCACCACAAAACAAAAGTCTTTGACGGTGGATTTTGTTTCCAGAATAGTGAGAACTTAAATTTTCTGTTGTTTAAGCCACCCAAACTGTGGTACTCTGTTTAGCAGCTCGAGAAGGCTAATATTAACACGTTAAAATTAGCAGTATAATAATAGCAAATAGGAATAAATCCACATCTGCATTTGAAGGCTATTTACGTTTTACCTATTACCTACTACTTTTTGCAGAGCTAGTGAAAGGGACAAAAACCTTAATCTGTATCTCTGCTTCTGTTGTAAAATTTAAAAATTTACCTGCTAGATAAGTATAGTCTCTAACTAGAATTATTGATTACATACCTGAATCAGTGAGTATAATAGTTAATTTGTCACATAGCCATTTTCATTCAAAATGCCTGTTTGAGGGGGAAAAAAAAACCTATAGGGTAATGATGAAGAGCATGGATTCTAGAATAATGTCTAGATGCACATTGCACTTTAGCCACTGGTCTGCTCTTTGACTCTATGTGTATCTTAGAGTAAGTTTCTTGAGATATAAAATGGCAATAATATCTAAAGGCTGTAAATTGTAGATGTTGCAAATAAAGCAGTACAATTCTTGATCACGATTCTGACCGTCATCATGATCATCATTATCCCATTTCTCTAGGCTCCCTAAATTACCTTCAGTTGAATGAATAAACTTCACACCCTCCTAGAATGATCTTCACAGAATGATTGCTTTAACATGTTACCTGAAAATGTCTTCAAAGATCAATATGAGAAATAGCAATATCTTGACCTGATGCTAACTTGTTCCTATGTATTTTACTTATTAAATTATCCTCTAAAAGTGACTGGTAATGAGTCCTCTTCTGACTTCACAAGAGACACGTGTATGTTTTTTTCTGCACACATTTGGTTTTCTTTCTGGTTTCTGGCACATTATGCTGTGACTGCACTGGTATTCTCCCAAATTTTATCCCCTTCAAACTTTTCCTCTTTCCTTTCTCTTTGTATTGCTTTTTCAGGAGGGTTCACATTTGGAAAGTCATATATTTAGGAAGATAGATTTAGAGAGTCAAAGGCAATTAAAACCATAAGACTCTGGGGCTTGGCTGTGTGGTTGAAAGACAGCATGACTACTTATTAGCTGTGTGATTTTGGACAAATTAATAATCGTTTCTGGTTCCCTCATTCATAATATAGGTGTAATCTCAAAAGATTAGGATAAGAATTAAGTGAGTTACCATACATTTGCCAGATGAATGCTTGGGAAATGTTAGCAATTTAATATATATTAGCTGCTATTAATCCTGTGTCTAAATAGGCACCAAACATAGAAAAAAGTCTAACTTCACAAGATAAGAAAATTTTGACTGATCATAATAGATACAAAGAAATATAAATCTATGGGTTTTTCCCTCAAGTATATCAAATTTTAATTGGTAAAATAAATCCACTTAGTAAAGAATTTTAAAAAGAAAACTGGAGATGTTCTCCTCAAACAGTGGTCTATGTCTATAAGTTTCTTCTGGTGCTTTGTTAATAGGCCAACAAAGTAATGAGAAATAATATTCTATTTGCTTAAAATGGATGTTTAAGAAAGGTTAAGGAGGACAGGCACAGTGGCGCATGCCACGCCTGTAATCACAGCACTTGGGAGGCTGAGGCAGGAGGATCCTGAGTTCAAAGCCAGCCTCAGCAATGGCAAGGCACTTAGCAACTCAGTGAGACCCTGTCTCTAATAAAAATACAAAAAATAGGGCTGGGGATGTGGCCCAGTAGTCGAGTGCCCCTGAGTTCAATCCCCAGTACCAAAAAAAAAAAAAAAAAAAAAAAAAGAAAGAAAAAGAAAGGTTAAGGATGTGTTAAGAAAAATTTGAAAAATTATTTGAGCCTTAATGACTATGTAATTATTGAAATATCTGTCAAAAATACATTTAAGCACTCCATAGAGATATTTAAAAGAGATACTCTATTTCTAGCCCTAATTCTCTTTCCAATTATTATATATTTCTTTAAAGCTCATAGTGAAGATTTAATAAGTGTGATCCACCCTTGCCATCATGTTATATGTGAATATATAAAATGTCAAACGAAACATAAAATTTCAGTCTATTTCATATTCATGCTTTTGTAGTATACACCATTGAAGAGAGTTTCAAATGAGAATTCAAGAGCTAGTTATATTATAAGACTAACTCAAGAGCTAGTTAATATCATAAGAAAAATAGGTATAATTTTTCCAAATTAAAATTTTGCAACTGAATCAAAATGACTAAAACTATGCATGTCCAAAAGTTTTTAGCATTACATAACTGTTATCCTTGCTATAGTTCTCCAAGTAATCATTCTCTAACTTGCAATATGAATATTATTTTATCCAACACTTCTAAGAAATGAACACATCTGTCAATGAAATTGAAGTAGTCTATGAGTAGCATCAAAAGCTACACAACACATAAAACCCAACAGCAGCTGAGAAATAGTTAAAACACAAATGTGTACCACAATTCTTATTTTTTTAAATTCATCATGTATTTATTTATTTATTCTAATTCTTGTATACATGACAGCAGAATGCATTTCAATTCATAGTACTGTTTACCACACTTCTAAATTAAATTTCATAACATTTTTTCTTGGTTAAAAAAAATCTCAAATTATTTTAGGAGTATTTTGAGCACGACAGTTTCCAGCACATATTTGTCAAGGATGCTACCCTGGTCTTGTTTTCTTTTAATATGGGTGTAGTTCTGTCACATGCATCTTTCTTACTCAGGTGCATTTAACCTGGACATATTTCCTCTTCACAGAGTCCCCAAGGCTTTGAACCTGGTTCAGCTTGTCAAGAATAATTGAGAATCAGGTCATAGTGAGCTCAAGTACAGATCTAGTCAGTACTGTTTGGTTCTCTTTGGCAAAACATACTCTCCTACATTTCTTATAACTATAGTTCAAATTGAAGGTCTAAACATAGATAGAGGGTGCTGGAAAAACTTTCTTCAGACAAAATGAGGTCAATTTTTAGATCATGGTGGGAGAAGCATGGCTTAATGACAATGAAAAATATTAATTATCTTTGTAAAGTATGAAAGTTGCTAAAATGGGGGTAATATATGTATTGAGAATAAGTTTGTGATATAACTCAATATCATATATTGGTGAAATTTAACAATATACATAAAATATAACCAGTTAAAGTAGAATTTTAGAAATAAAAGAATACATTCATTTCATGGAAAATATAAAGCAAATGATGTTTAACTTAGCAAGAATTATTAGCAAATGAAAACTTAATTAAATATCATTATCAAATATTCACAGCTAACATGGAGCACCTATATTATTCTGGGAACTGTTGCCTATGTATCATGTTGTTTGTTTAATTAATTATTTACTGCTAATTATATGTATATTATATGCTAGGTAAATTACTTACCACCAGGAAAAAAAAAAAATAAGCATTGTAAGATCTTTGCCTTCATGAGGGAACTACTATTTTTTCCATAGTAATAGATGTGAAAACTGGGGCCTGTAGAGGTTAAACGACTTGATATGGTATCACAGAGCAAGTAAGAAGTAGAGGCAAGGTAATAATCCATTGTGCCTGACCCCTCCCCCCCCCCCCCCAAAAAAAAAACCCAACACCTTTTAGTTGTAAACTGACAACGAAGAGATAAAAATGCTCACCTCAATTCAACCTCCTTTGCTTTGTTGTAACATTTTCTATAGCATCTTAGTGGCATCTTTCTTAAGGACAGGGCAAAATCAGTACAGCCTATGGTGGTCCGCCAACAATATGCGGCCCCCAGCACCTACATCAAGATCTTGGACATTTATTCATTTTCTCTCTTTACTCACATCTCTTTCTCTGTCTTTCTCCCAACTGTGTGTGTGTGTGTGTGTGTGTGTGTGTGTGTGTGTGTGTGTGCGTGCACACCTGTGTGTTCCCCTGTATTTTCTTTAAAAGGCTTGGAAATTTGGCAAGCCTAGAAAATTACTTGAAATAAAAATATTTTCATTCTATTGAAAGCATAATAGCTCCTGAAATTTCTTACTTTTACAAATAACTTTAAGGCAATGTTCTAAAAAGACCATAAAGGGTCTTTAGAAATTACAGTATTTTTAGAATGAAGGGCAATGATCCTTGAACAAGAAGCAATGTAATTACCTACTAAAAATCTTTTTCTTTCAATATATGAAGTCTTTAGTCAAGAAAATCCTTAATTTTAATTACAATAATTCCAAACAATCTTGACAAAAGCATTCCCCAAATGCTTTTTAATGTGAAGTATTTGTTTGCCTATAGAACACCATCAAATACTACTCTACATTTAAGGAGCTTGATAACATTGTCTTGAAGATACTGTTGTGGCAGAGCACAGGAAAGTGAACATCACACTGTAGTCTAGGTTTCTAACAAATATAAGCAATGGTCTAAACAGCTAATTGGTGGTGGAATAGGTGTATTTCTCTAGCAATTTAAAATTTTGCTACCATAATCTACAACTCAAATACAATTGAGATATTATTCCAATATGAGATACAAGCTCAATGTTATACAAGTCAGAAATGTGCTTGCTAAGAGACTTAAAAACAGAATTGGAAGGAAAAGATAAAGACCTATCACAGAAGATGAACCCCAGATACAATCTTCATAAAGACATGCAGCAATGTACAGGCTTCTATTTATGCGTTTTTCTGCCTTTATTCTCTTTGTTTACTGATTTTTAGGGAAATAGTGCATTTTCTTCACATTTATTATTTCATCCTATACTTTGTAATGGTTCTTTGTAAAAACATTTGTTGTTACACTTTTACGGTCAGATATACATTCTAATTTTTTATTGCTTAGGTTATTTTTACTAAAAGATTTATTTTATTTTAATTACTTTACAGAGATATGTTCAATTATATGTTATCACCTGCTTTTTAGCAACCACTACTTATAACACATTTATTAGTATTTGTACATGATTTTTAAAAACAAATAACTTGATATAGATGAAATGTATCAGCATTTCCCATTCTCAGTCACTAAAAATAATGTTTAACTATCTTCTTAGTAGGCATTTGTCTGTTAATCTAATCATTAACAGTGTGTTCTATCAAACCACCAAAAACTAACTGGAATACTTTTCTCAGCCATCATGTTTCCAAACATATAAAACCTCACTTATTGCCCAAGTGCTCATGTACACAACTGTAATACCAGCTACTCAGGAAGTTAGCACCGGGGGATCCCAATTTTGTCAGCCTGAAAAACTTAATGAGACTCTGTCTCCAAATAAAAAGTAAGAAAAAGCATAGGGATGTAGCTTAGTGGCAGAGCACTCCAAAGCTCTGTGGCTAGTACCTCAACAAATTAATTATTGATATCAATTGTCTTGTTCAATATTTTGGTCACTCGACACATCTGTATATTGGATGTGTGAAATATGAATTCTAGGAACATAATACTTCATATTTAGAAATTTTAATTCAGGGGTTACTATGATTTGAATGTTCCTTTCCAAAATTCAGATGTTGAAACTGAATGGCTATTGTGATATTTTAAATAGGTAGGAAATTTTAGAGTTGATTAGGGATGGGGACCCCTTCCTTCATGAATGTGATTAAATTCCTAATAAAAGAGGCTTCAGAGATGGGAAGTATAAGGAGCCTGTTTTATCCACCTCTGCCTGACAGAGCAAAACAAGAATTTTAGGGCCCTGGCCAAACTGGCTTATTTTCAAGCTTGGACTAAAAAGCACCTGTGAGGAAATGCAGAATGACTGCACTAGGAGGCAGAGGTCAGGAGAGGAACCTCTGAAGGTGGAGGCCCAGAGAAACACTTGTGAATGAGTCCTGGACTTGTCATGTTATCTTTAAGAGCTCACCATATTGGTGACTGCAGCACACCTCAAAACCCCAAAGGTTTGTCTCAACTACACATTTATTTTACCTGAGCCCTATCATGAAAATTTGTGATAATCATAGTTTTCTTGGCAATTTAACCATGTGTTACATGTACAAACTAACTAGTTGTTCAATCAACAACTACCTCTGGGACTTTAGATCTTACCTAATGTAGTCTATTTAACAAATCTATAATAGCAATGGAAATAGTTCTCAGCCCAAGAGGAATTTGTAAAGGCTAAATGATAATTATGTAAGCTATTTTAAACAATGCCTGACATAAAGTTTATGTTCACTCAATGTTAAATTTCATATATATATATATTTTGTTCTATAAATTACTTTGATTCTAAGTCATTGAAATGGCTAATTATGCATAAGCTCTCAAACTTCAGATATTTCTGTATGATAATTAATGTATTAGGCCCCTGTAGTTTTTAATAATCTTGTTTCTATGGCACATGATTTTCAAATGATAGAAGCTGTGTTCACAAAACTATCATCTCACATTGATGACGATGTTAAATTGTTCTCTTATCTGTGGTACTCTATATCACACACAATTTGACTTATACAACTTCACAGCTTTAAAGCAGGCTTAAATTGCAAACACATAAGACATGAACCAGTCTCAGTACTATAGAGTCTCATCTATCTTAGAGTTACATATTTTCATAAGAAATTTTCTTAAGATTTTGTAGACCAGATCACAAAAAGAAAGATTTCTGAAGAGATCTCATACCAGCATTGTGCAATAAATTATCAAAGATTATTCCTTTCGTGGAAAAATGGGAGATCTAATGAACTCTAAAAAAATAGTGAAACTCTAAAAAGAATTATATATATATTTTTTCACATTTTTCCTATCTTCATTTTCTGGTATGTGTATTTTGGAGTGTAAGAATATTATTTGTCTATAATGGATTCTTTGTTGGTCTTGTTATTGATAAGCACTAATTGAATTTTACCAGATAGTACAATTCCAATTAGGAAAATGAGAATACAGTTTTGGAAGAAAAGTTATTTCTCCATGTCTTGCTTGAGGACTATAATCTCAGATGAGATGTATGAATAGATTTAAACTAGATACATCAGCAATATTTTAAATCACATATATTGTAACATTTCAAGGAAAAATTCAAGATCAAATTTAATTACTCTTATTTAAATCTTTTCTAAAAGGATTTCAATCCCAAATTGAAATCAAACTTTGTTATCTTATTCTGAGTTTGAAGTCTGACCTGGTAACTAATATATGGATATGTACCTAATTCTCCTATTCAACTTATTATGTTCATCATTTTTCTCTGTTTGTAGAAAACAGAAAAATCCACTTATAAAGTTTTCTCTTCATTCAAATACACAAGTTAGTGCATTTTCCTGCCTATGAAATTATGATATTCTAACTAGAAAAGCAACTTTTTACCTAATTTTTAAGACACAAAATCTATTTAGGTATAAGATACATGATAATAGTTCCATTAACTATTTTTGGAAAGATGGATCATCATAAATACATGAAATGCTCTAATTCTCTTATAGTAAAAGTAAAATGAAACACTATTTTTTTTTACATTCCTGATAGTGATGAGAGATTTAAGAGGTTGTCATTTTCAATGAAAATACAAATTCTGCACCATTTTTAAAAATTTATTTATTTTTTATTCTAAGATGTTATAAATGACAGCAGAATGCATTACATTTCATATTACACATATAGAGCACATTTTTACAAATCTCTGGTTGTATGCAAAGTATATTCACACCATTCGTGACTTCATACATGCACTTAGGGTAATGATATCCATCTCATTCTACCATCTTTTTTTTTTTTTTTTTTCTTCACCCTTTTGCCCCCTCCCTTCCCCTCCCTCCCCATTGGCCATTCTAGTGTTCCTCTAATCCTCCTATGCTCCCCATCCCAACCCGACTGTCTGCACCATTTTTTTAAAAAATAAAAACATTGGTGCCTAAATCTTTTAAAGAGCCCTGGTTTTTGGAAATATAAAAAAATTAAGTAGTGACTGTAATAAGACATTTGATCTGTAATTTTATGACAATATACTTAATATAAGAAGGTTATTACAATTTGAAGATATGTAAATGTAAGAAAACAAAACAGAATATAGTCATACTAACAAATTAAACATTGCATATTACAAGTTAATTGCACTTTCAAAAAACTCAATCCAAGGAGCATATTTGGTTCTTTTGCATTTAGAGTTATTTCATGTTGACGATCTAAGTATGTAAATATGCTTATTGTATGTGTACCAAATGCTAAGGGGCTGGTGATGGACCTGGGCTGTAAGAAAACTTTTTGTTTTTTTTTTTTTTTATTAGAAAATTGATATTTAGAAGGCTAAGGCAAACACAGTATGTGCTTTTTTATGTAAATACACATTCCTTAGAATCTTTACAGATCTACTTTTTAAAGATACATTTGATTTGCATTTGGGAAATAACAAAAAATGAAATCATCCATTTTGACTTGTTCTTCAGGTGTTATACTCTCCTATGGCCATAACTCAAATGATCCCCAAAGGGCCAGCCTCTCAAAGAAGGCTATATTCATGCCTGGTTTGCTCACAACTGTAAATTCTGCACACAACAGAGCTTTTACAGGGCATTCAATAATTTTTTTTTTCCTTGAAGTTAAAAAGAAAACATTAAATGAATAGCAGATTTCATTTTAAACAACTTTATAAACATATTTCTTGCATGATAAATAACATGGATATGTATATAAAGCATCACTAAAAACAAGTGTTTCTTATATCACTCAGATTTCTGCAAACTTGCACCAAAGTGGAGAATGGGAGATTTGGGATTTGGTGCTCAGAGATATGAATTCAAATTCCTGTGCTGGAATTGTAACGACATTAGTTCCTTAAATATGTCTGGGTATAAACATCCTCATCTGCCAAGAGTAGCTCAATTAATCTCCCTATTATAGTCTAGTTCCAGAATGTTCCCCCAAAGATCATGGGTTCAAGGCTTGGTTCCCAAGCCTGTTCAGAGGTGGGAGGTGATTGGATCATGAAGGCTCTTACCCCACCAATGGACTAATTTACTGATGGAGTCAGAACTTTAATAGACTATTGGCAGGAGGCAGAAACTTTAGGAAGTGGGGCCTTGTTGGAGGAAGGTCACTAGGGCATGCCTTTGAAGGGTATATTTTGTCTCCAGCCCCTTCCTTGCTTTCTGTCTCTCTTTGCTTCCTGAGCACCACAAGGTATGCAGCTTTGCTCTACTGCCTGCCCCCACCATGATGCACTGCCTCATCACAGACCCAGAAATGATGAAGCTTAGTAACCATGGACTGAAACCTCTGAAAACATGAACCAAAATAAATCCTTCCTCTTTTTTTAAGCTCATTTATCTTGAGTATTTTATCACAGTAATGGAAAGCTGACTCACACACACCCTCAGAGAGCTCCTGACAGGAATTCAAAATGTGAAATCCACTTAAAATGTGGGTTCTTTCTTCTTCACATTATTATCTTACATACCCCCATTAATTTTTAAAGAAATGTCGGCATCCAAGATTTCCAACAAAAATAACTGACAAAATCAGTACAAAATCTGATTTCAAACAGAATTTTTAACAAACTGGGATAGGTTTTAGAATATTATTTTATCCAACCCTATGAATATAAATAGGCAATGCTTAAACTAGCTATAAAATAAAATCCTTTGAAGATATACAAATAATGATATTCCACATCTGCCTTTTTTTATATGTTAAAAAATAACTTCCTACATTTCAAATCACTTCATTGGTTATATACACTGACATAAATCTCAAGTATGCAACCATTCTACTAACAAAAATAAAAATAAATAAATTTGAAGATAACAATTAATCACTAATTTCCCTACTGTTGGAAAAATCCAAATCTCCCGAGTGGAAATGTTTGTTTTCTCTTTGATAGTATGAACTGTATATGCTGATAGCATTAAATTGAAACAGGACAATCTCTCCTTAAGTTTTAAATCATCTGGTTCCCAAGTGATCAAGGTCAAATTGGTAAGGTCATACTAGCTCAAATTAGTAAGGTCCCTTTGTTAATTCTATTTTAGTTTATTTTATTTTAGTTTGGCAAGATGACATTGCCTCAGTTATAACCTAAATGTTCTGTTAGGTTGCAACAGAGACCATCTAATGCATAATGTCCAAATCACACCAACAAAAATACATGTTTGATTTTAAAATGAAGATTGCCTTATTTGTTTAGATATCTTTGGACTATAAATGCAATAGAACACTTTCATTTAGTTCCTTTTATTTAAGTCTATATAGTGACTATGACCTGATAGCTAAATCCTTGAGACTGTTTTTTTTTTTTTTTTTCCCAATCACAATTGTTTTTTTTTTTTTTTTTTTTTTTTTTTTTTTTTTTTTTTTTTTTTTTTAAATATTTATTTATTTTAGTTGTATACAATGGCTTTTTATGTATATGTGGTGCTGAGGATCGAACCCGGGTCGCGCACGTGCTAGGCGAGCGCTCTACCGCTGAGCCACAACCCCAGCCCCCAATCACAATTGTTCTTACAAGAGTATCTAAATCTTCCAACTACTGGAGGTCAACAAAATTAAAACTTGGCATCAATGTAAAAGTCTTCAAGAGTTCCCCCAACCTTTATACAGTATATATTTTGAGGCCCCACGGCATAGCAAAAATATCTGACACACAAAAGAAATTACTATGGCCAGGTGCGGTGGCACACGCCTGTAATCCCAGCACTTGGGAGGCTGAGGCAGGAGGATCACAGGTTCAAAGCCAGCCTCAGCAATAGCAAGGCACTTAGCAACTCAGTGAGACCCTGTCTCTAATAAAATACAAAAAAAAAAAAAAAAAAAAAAGGGCTGGGGATGTCCAGTGGTCCAGTGGTCGAGTGCCCCTGAGTTTAATCCCCAGTACCAAAAAAAAAAAAAAAAAAAAAAAAAAAAAAAAAATTACTAAGTTTGAATATAAGGTTTCACCCCAAACATTCTGCGCTAATTCAGGAATATTTGGAGATAAAATGAGTAGATTATGAGAACTGTAGCCTAATTGGACCACCCTTGTTTGAATGGAGTAGGTGGTAACTGTAGGGAATTGGGGCATGGCTAGAGGAGGAGGGAAATGGTGGAATGCCCTAGAAAGAAATGTACCTGTTCCCTGTGCCCCCCTTCTTCTCCCCATTCTCTCTGATTCCTCACCCCACCATGAGGTAGCAGCACCCTTTGGCCATGATGTTCTGCCCACCTGGGGCCAAAGCTATGGAGTCAGCTATTTATGAACAGAGACCTCCAAAATTGTGAACCCCAAATAAACTTTTCTTCCTCAAAGTTATTCTTGTCAGGTATTTCAGCCACAGTGACACAAAATCTGACAGAAAAAGGAATGTTTCTCACACCAAAGAGTTGAAAACTACTTACTTACAAACCATAGTCTCCATAATTTACAGATAATCCCAGAAGTTTTAGGCCATATGTAAATATGGTGGACAATAAGATAGAAAGACTCTTGGGTTTCAAATGTCTTTATGGAGGATAGTCATCTACCTATCTGCTCTAGACCACCTACCTTCTTTTAGACATTTATGTGAAATAGAAATAAATTTCTACCTTGTGTGACCCACCCACTGTGGATGTCTTTGTTACTATTGCTTAAGGTAGTATGAAATATACTTTCTGATACTGGAAGTTGGACTTTCTAGCAGATGGAATTTTCATCTCCATTTCCAGCTCCAAACTCCTGCACCATAGTGTTTGCAAATCTAGAGACATTTTACTCTTTTTTCACTTGGAAAATTTGTACTTCAAGCTCAAATATTACATCCTGTGAGAAACCTTCCTCAGCTCATTCAGAGAGTTTTTTCCAATCCACTGAGCTCTTGGAGGACCAGTTATTTGATAAAGAATCCTAGGAAACAATTTTAGAAGAAATAGTCTCAGAAAGTTTAAGAAGGGTGAAATTTGTTTAACTACAAAATTAATAAGACTTTGTGCTGTAGGGGAAACATAATTGACTTAATAATTCTCAAGAAAAATGGGTATTATTACAAGTTGGACCAGCTGGGAAAAAATACAACCCTATCCCTTACGTTTTAATTTTTCTATAATGAGACATAATATTAATGGTACTAATCCATGAAAATCAAGTACAACTCAGTGATTTACCTGAACAAAAGTAAAGCCAAACAATATGGAAAATATACTTGCCAATTAATCTCTCAAGGTTGAGGTATTTACATGCATTAGGCTATCTTATAAAAAAAAAGATTTAGAATAAGACAAAGAGAATAATTTTAATTTAAGAAGTTTATGAATTAAGTTGAATACTTACATATGATTAGTCCTCAGACCAAGAAAAGTTAAAAACAAACTGATAAGATTTTTATTATATTTACACAAAATAAAAAGACAAGCAAGCAATAATAGATTTTTGAAAATATTCTGGTCTTTAAAAAGTTGAAATAGCTATAAATAACATAGCAGTAGATTTAAAGGAGCAATATTGTTTCAAAAAACGTATATAAGTATGGCTGTCCATTCTGAAAAGCATTTTGTTCCACCCTTCATTGACTCTTGGGATCTATGCAGGAGTAAATCTTAAACTTGTATTTGCCTGAATGAGACTGCCTCGAAAGAAAGTCATGCCTTGAAATGACAGTTTGAAAGCAAGAAAAATCTGCAAAAGTAAAAGCTGTTATCATGATACCTTTGTTATTCTGTATATGGGTAACAACAGAAACATAAGAACTTGAAAGACAATAAAGTCTAAAAGTTAGGGATAAGATATAAAATTTCTTAATGGTTTTCCTAACTTGGTGTGATCAGTTACCTTTTAACCACTTACTGAACTCAGTGGGTTCCAACTTAGCATCATATGATGGAAATTGAAGAAGGCCTGATATGAAGCCCAATATCTCTGTATTGGGGGAGCTCAGGTTGAAGAAGTTGTGCCTCTTATGAAACACATTGCTGTGATATAAAGGTATTTTGATTGCTGTCACCATTTATATTCCATATCTTCTTATTAGGACCCATGGGAGAGTTCTAATCCCAATTTCAAGAAAAGGCCTTCATCTTCTGTGACTGGTTCACCCTTAGTTTCATGGATACTATAAACTGAGAATGTCCCCAGATTTGCCTCACAGTATAAGCTTCTAGAGACAAAAATTTCGGCCTATCACCAGTTTTTGAAAGGGTATTTATCATGACATTTTAGCCAGCCTTATTCTTGTGTTTCCAGTTTTGTTTTGTTTTGCTTTGTTTTAGGGTGTTTTTTTCTTTTTTTCTTTTCTTCTTTTTTTTTTTTTTTTTTTTTAAACTTTTACACTCTATCTTTGTTTCTTTCCCTATATGAAAGGTGAAGAATGAATAAAGAATTAATTCACCCAAGTTTAAAAGGCAAATCTGTGCCCCAAATGCCAAGTATTCTGTCTCCAAGTCAAGTGCTCATATCTTCCCTACATTATTCAGCATTCCTATTTTAAAATGGATAAATTTAACTGTGTGTCATTGAAGGTTGTAAGAATGACTTATCCTATGTCAAAAGAAAAATCCATTTTGAAAAAAATATTTTTTAAAATCCCACTCCTTATTTAAAATCAACAGGTGTCTCATATTAATAACAAAGCATGCCATACATCTCTTTATCCATCATTGTTCATATATCTAGAGTTAATATTTAAAAAAAAAAAAACCTGTGAAGAAAATTTTTAAAGGTATTAATGCTATTAAACTTTATTTGGTAATTTTCAACAATGCATTCTAAGGACACAAAAGAAAGAAGGAAGGAAGGAAAGAAGGAAGAAAAGGGAAGGGGAGGGAAGGGAAAAAGGGAAGGAAAGAGGGAGGGAAAAGGGAGGGGAGAAGGGAGGGAAAACTGTTTTAGCAAATTCTGAACAAAAGTAAACCTCTTGCTATCTAGAAGTCTAGCATAGCACATAACATACCTCAATCAGAAAAAACAAGTAACATTATGACAAAAAGTAGTATTTACCAGTGGCAGAATTAAAAAAAAAAATAATTCAAGGAATTCGTAAGCTAATTTGGAGTATGGGCACACCTAGCAAATATACTTACCTAATTCAAAGCACTATTAAAGAAGTTTTAATTAGTATAAGATCATGGACAGGGCCGGGCGTGGTGGCGCACGCCTGTAATCCCAGCACTTTGGGAGGCTGAGGCAGGAGGATCGCGAGTTCAAAGCCAGCCTCAGCAATGGCGAGGCACTTAGCAACTCAGTGAGACCCTGTCTCCAAATAAAATACAAAAAAAGGGCTGGGGATATGGCCCAGTGGTCAAGTGCCCCTGAGTTCAATCCCCGGTACCACAAAAAAAAAAAAAAAAAAAAAAAGATCATGGACAAAAAATATACCGTGACAAAGCTTTGTTGAATATACTGTGTCCAAGTTGATAGACATGTTTTAAAAATTTTGAGCCCTCCTATTTAGAACTGAGTGAGAGAAGATTTTTAGTAATCTGATGAATGAATAATTAATGATTATTTAACATTTTAGAGTGCTTTCTTTGTGTTAAGCATTGTGTCAGTTGCATTATTTCTAGTCTTCTCAAACTCAGCAGGCAATAATATTTATTATTCTCACTTTTACAGATGAACAAACTGAGTTTCAGCAAGATTAAGTACCTTGCTCACAGTCATAAAGCCACCATCTAACCATCATGTTAGAGGTTGATCTACCTCCAAACACCAGACTCTGAGACCCTACCTGATATTTACCAGTCTGTGCCTACACATGGGAACACTCATTAGGCATGGCTGGTATTTAATGATATTAACATTCTAATACTCCTAAAGACTTCTTCCAAAGACTGAAAGTTTTAAGCCTATATACAATGAAACATTGATTAAAACCTAAAATGTTTCTTCCAGAGTCCATAGTTCAGTCTAAAGTTTCAAATTCAGCAAATTTTTAAATTCTATTAAACATAAATTGCATAGGGAAAAGAAATAGTATCACTTTCTAAACTAACTTCATTTTCTGAACAGGCTAAAAAGTTAAAAGAGGCTTCAACATTCACATTTGCAAACACTATCTAATACATCTAGATAAAACTACGTCTAGTATTACTCACACTTTACACATTTTTATATAAGCACTGCCAACAGACTACAGCATGTTTTAAACATGGAAATAAAATTGCAAACCTTGGAAAGAAGGATTTTATTACCCATCTATAAAATTCAAGTTTACAAGAGAGCTGGAATATATTTATGCTACAGTAACCTGATCATGCATAAAAGGGGTGACACACTCAGTGGCTCACATTACTTTAATTAAAAACTTGCATAGGGTTACCTCAGGTTGGAGCAAAGCACAGAAATGGAAGTCACAAGGGAAGATTTATATTCTTGATATTACCACTAACAGGAACCCTGCATAATATAAAGATTGGTTTATTTCTGTGTCAGAAAGCAATCAATATAAACTAAATGTGTGATGTGCAATGCTTTTATTAGAGGGAGGGAATTTCATTACCCATTCATAAAATTCCTTTCAGGGTTGACCCAGTAGTTCCCATTCAATGATTTCCACAAACCTATGAAATTTTATCTCAAATGAATCAATGCATATAGCAACGAAGCACATTTTACTTAAAAATGCATGCCAGGAGTCTCCTAATAAGAACTATATTTTACAAATTATCAGAAAATATAGACATAGGCCTGGGGAAGCCATGTTGACTTAAGGGAGTTTGATTGGGAGCACTCCTGCAAATGATCAGAATGTTACCTCTAATGTGCCAACCAGACAAGGAAGGAGGGAAAAGAAAGCACAAGTAGATTTGACTACTGAAACACAATTATCAAAATGAGAAAAGTTAGTCTTTACCCAGACTCACTGATAGTTAAAGCAATTTATACTTGGATGAATGGTGCTTTACCATTTTTCACAATAATTTCATTAATTCCTTGATTCTTATAGCAACCTCAGGGTTGCAAAAGACTAACAATATCATCCCATTTTACAATATGGGAACAAGTTTCAAGAGACTCAGATGCCCCCCCCCCCCCCGCCCCCACACCCCGGTAAGCTCCCTTAGTGCAAAATTGCAAATGAATGGGAGACCATCAAACCCAGAGTTTCTATTTCAGGTTGAGAACTCATTCCAAATAATATACTATCTCATCAACACAATTTAGTGTTAAAAAAGAACAGACTTGGTGATACAAAATAAAAATTTTATCAATCTTTTTCACTTTGTGGTATGCAATATTAAAGACTTCATTTTTTCAAGAAACTTATGAAGGGTCCAAAATATGAAAAAAAAAAGTCTAGATATCTGACAGTAAAACAAATTAGAATATGTATAAAGATAATATTTAATATTAATAACAATTAAGAATTTTTGAAATGTACTATTAAAATATTTTGCAGTTATTCAGTTTAGCTATAGTGAATTAAGATCATCCAAGTTTCTTGCTTACTTAGAATTAGGAATTGATGGAGAATCCTGCATTGGATTTGATTTATTTTCTGCATTTAAGCCAATTCTAAATACAAAAACTCTTACATTGTTGTCATGACATCCCACCACCTGGTTTGACCTGTGCAAAATATTGGTACAAAAAAAGAATACAAAAGTGACCATTCTGATGAAGTAACAATCTAGTGATTAAAAATTAGACATGTGGCAGTTCATTAATATATTTATGGAAAGTTAACTAACCACAGAAAGAGGCATTCCATAAAATGTTAAGGATAGTTGTTTCCAAAAACCTTTTACATTTATTTCACCATTTCTATTTCTATAATTTACCCCATGCTATTTTCTTTCAGCCCAAATTTCACTTCAAAATGAAGAAAATTTATTAATATTTTATTTGTGAATACTAATTCTACTACCACTACCAATTCTGTCAAATCTACTATGAATTCTCTTTGACATTAGACCACATTGATAAAATAATATGGTATGTAGAAAAGGGGTAGAAAGAAATAACATGTATTATTAACTTTCCTTTTTTTTTTTTTTTTTTTTTTGGTACCAGGGATTGAACTCAGGGGCACTCAACCACTGGGCCACATCCCCAGCCTTTTTTTTTTTTTTTTTGTATTTTATTAGAGCCAGGGTCTCACTGAGTTGCTAAGTGAGAGCAACTCAGTGAGTTGCTAAGTGCCTCGCCAGTGCTGAGGCTGACTTTGAACTCACAATCCTCCTGCCTCAGCCTCCCAAGTGCTGGGTTTACAGGTGTGCTCCACCATGCTTGGCTTAACGTTCCTTTTTAAGCATCAACATATATAGAGCCTCCTGAGGACTTTACTTCTACAATCAAAAGGATTTGACTTTTCTATAAGTGATACTTAACATTTTTAAATGAAATATATATTCACCTTAGAAAATTTTATAAAACTCTCACAATTATAATGCAACTTGTTTAGTCCATCAACATCAACATAATTTTATTGATTAAAAAGCAACAGAAAGAAAAATCTGATCAATGATTCTTAAAACCCATTATTTGGCAGAAGATTAAGCCAGAACACAAGCCAATGTGGCCAAAATCACCAGATGTTTTTGTAGAATGTAATGCACTGATGAATTCCATCCTCATGGAAAATTCCATTTCATTTTATAAGGTTCAAAATCTATTTTCTAAAGGAATGGAAATATTATTGGTGCTGTTGACTAACAGGCAGAACACAGTTCCACATCATGAAAAAAATTTAATTCTTTTTTTTTTTCTTTCTTGGAAATAACATTTCTTGCCAATAGTATATTCTACAATGATTTGCTTCTCCCAATTTTTAAATGATTATATTTTCTAAAATTAGATTCTGAAATACACAAAAAACTTAACTATCCATACCATACGTATTGTATTATTCAGAATTAGTCACCAATAATCTCAGCATATTTTGTAAGCATTCCACTGAGAAAGACTTACTTTTTTTTTTTTTCAACTAGGGGTCATGTTCACTGTAAAAACAAAACAAAACAAAACATAAAAAAATAAAAACAAGGGGCTGGAGTTGTGGCTCAGCAGCAGAGCGCTCGCCTCGCACGTGTGTGGCCCGGGTTCGATCCTCAGCACCACGTAAACATAAATGGATTGCATTGTGTACAACTAAAGTGAATAAATAAACTTAAAAAAAAATAAAAACAGGCCGGGCGTGGTGGCGCACACCTGTAATCCCAGCACTTGGGAGGCTGAGGCAGGAGGATCACGAGTTCAAAGCCAGCCTCAGCAATGGCGAGGCACTTAGCAACTCAGTGAGACCCTGTTTCTAATAAAAACACAAAAAAAAGGGCTGGGGATGTGGCCCAGTGGTCAAGTGCCCCTGAGTTCAATCCCCAGTACAAAAAAAAATAATAATAAATAAAAAAAAAAATAAAAATAAAAAAAAATAAAAACAACCTCAACAAATGATTAGTTGGGAAATCAAAAGTACACCATAATTTTTTAAGCCTCTAAAATTCTCATATGGAAAAAAAACTAGAATTGATATTGTGGCTACTTCATTTTGGGCACCATTTTATATATATATGGCTATATGTATAGATGGTCCAGGATATCTTCATGAACATTAATCATTATACAAATTAGTTTTTTATTTATTAAATTTAAGAGTGTAACAACAGAACAAAACCAAAATGATACTAAAATTGTGAATTTATAATATTTCTTTACCAGAAATACATGATTTCTTTAAATACCTTTCATTTAAGAAGCTAAAAAAATATTAAGAAGGGAAGTCATTCTCCTTCTCTAAAACTTCATGTTTGAGGGTCTGATACAGTAGAATTCTATGAAATATCTTCATATTTTACATTCGCAGTTCATATGTCCCCTTTTCTCCTCCTATTTCCTAATTATTAATGTGAATATTCTTTTCAGATTTAAGCATTTAGTCACTTCTTTCACAATATTATTATCTTTGACTTCTAAGTATTAGTATATATTTAAATAGCTATTTAAATAGCTGTAAGGCTTACCATTATGTTTTTTTCTTTGCTTACTTTTTCTGCACTTTTCATTTTGATTCAACTACTAATTGACTTGATTTTATAGTCCCAATGATTTTGGGAGTGAACATACAATACCTGCTATATTTAATTTTAAAATAATGTATTTGAACTAAATTCTATGCTGATAAGATAGTTCTAATTTCATATATTTATTTGAAAATTAGCTAAGATAATAAGGGAACTATTTTCAATGTCAGAGCTTTGTTTCTAATTTTCAATGTCTCTGAATTTAAAGAAGACATGCAACAAAATGACTAAATCAAAATGAGTTTTACTTAAACGACAGATTTTCTTTTCAACAGATGTGCTAACTTGCCAGGTTACAGGGTAAGAAAAACAAGACTAGAGACATGAACATTAGAATTATACCAAAAAAGCAGAAACTCGTGCATTTGTCACAGCTGATTTGAGACATTTGTCATCTTAACAAACTGCTTTCTTCAAATGCTGCCCACAGTAACTAAATACAAAAACAGGTGACAGATCCTGCCCCAGCAAGAAAAAAGATGTCCCTTGATTGAATTTTAACTTACTTACAAAGGGCGATTATGCCAATTTAGTGATCATACATTGGACCCCTGGTACTAAGTAAGCAAGGCATGAGCTTTGACTTAGCAGGTCCTCACTAAAATTTCACTGCTCTGATTTTAAAATTATGTAACCTGGTTCTAATGATGTTCTGGTTTTAACAAGCTATATGACACTCTCAGAAACTATCCAGCAACATGATCGTCATATTAAAGCTTAGGATGAAATAACATGTCTGACAAAATGGATAACCTGTGACAAAACAACTCATTGGAAAATGTCAAATTGCACTTACGAATCACCTATCATCAGACATGTTTAGTACCCAGGAGGCTAGTGGTATCGCCAGAAGAACATTCTTAACCAAGAATAATTAGATTTCTCTGGAAGTAGCTTTCAGAATAAGCTTTTAGACTGTCACAATTAAAAGCAAAAGCTTAATTTTAGATATGGTAGCATTAAAAAATAGTTCCTTTCAAAATAAATAATTATGGAAATATTGTATGGAAGTTAGGTACTCTGAAAATTTTCAAGATAACTGGAAAATATGGAATTTACCTAACCTTGCAATAATAGAATAATAAATAACTAAAGTTCAATATTCTCATCATTGAGGATATGGGGATTGGGGAGCACAATGTGGGGAGCAAGAGTGGTTCTTGTTCTCAAGGGAGAGAGAGCATCAGTCACTGAGAGGACCAAAGGCAAAATCCACAAATCCAGCCTCACTTAATCCATCTTCAAAATGTCAATAAGGGAGATTGCTGCCACGTGCTATCATATAATTTAGGGGTGTGTGCTTGGCATGAGAAGCAAACATATGCACAAAAACCTGAAGGACAGAGGAGTTGTAAAGAACTAGGTCTTTGGATGATGCTATAAAGAACCCTGTGCAGTGACAGTTCACACACACGCGCACACACACACACACACACACACACACACACACACACACACACACACACACACAAGCTTGATTCAACGTCCAATATTTTCAGTATAATAAATCAGGCCACTAGTTAGAAATTAATCAACTTATTATATATGTTGTAATGACAGGTAGAACTGCCATTCCATCTATGTTTTAATGCAGCTGGGTTAAGAAAGAAAAAAACTGAACACATTAATATTGCTAATATGAATGTTAGCTGTATTCTAAAGTAATTTGTAGTAAGGAGGAATCTAAAAAATCTGTTAATAATTATGTTCTAAAATATTCCCCTAGTCCCTACAGTCTTGGCCAGCAGAACTATTTAAAACTGAGCAATGACAATTTTAATTATTTCTAAATATCTAATTTTTAAAATAGGAACAATAAAAGATGGTCAAGATTAATCTGATTATTAACATCATGTGAATTCAAGGCTACAAAAAAAAAAAAAAAAAAAAACTGCATTGGAATTCTTATGGGAGGTTTGTTCCCTAGTAAGAAATCCATTAAGCCTTATGAAGTTTGCCTCTTTCTCTTAAACAGTATCCTAAAACTAAATCAAAAAACAATTTTATTTTATTTTTTCAAATACTTTCCAAAGATGACTAGTGGGTTAAGAAGTTTCTTATTCATATTTGAAAATACTTTTCTGGCAAAACTATTAGATTCAATTACCTTAAATTTTATATCCTGAGTATTTCTGTTGCAGGATAGATGTCATAGCACCAATAGTCAGTCTCCCATGTACTTTTACTTATCTTTCCTGCTTTTACAGAATACATTCAGCTTCAACAGCAGCTCTGTTAGCCTTCGACTTGGGTAATCATTCAACAAGAGCCTGACAATTGAACCTGTGACTTAAAGAACAGTTTTTCACAAGCCAATTCAACCAATTCTTCAGTTCATTTTTTTTTTTTTTTTTTCAGATTTGTAAGTGGGTTGGTTGGAGACATGGAAATTTGGTTACTATGTCAATATACTTTTCCACATACTTTGTATTTCTAAATGGGGCTTAATTTACTGTCCAAGATACATTAAAAAGGTTTTCACTTACCTCATTTAATATTTCCATTTGGGTACACTATCTCTTTCCCTTAAAATGTCTCATAAGCAAATAAGATCACCTTTAGTGAATCAAGATTTATCCTTTTCTGGTCATACACTTTCCAAGTACAGATTTCTAATGTACAGAGACAATCAAATCAACTCAACAAGGCCATCTGGAGTTTGAAACCACTGAATAACAGAGTAACCGCTAAATGTATTAGTCTCACCCTCTGACTGGCATGTTCCCTTGTGTCACCATGCTGAGTACTCAGGGATATATCCATCCCATAATTTGAGACATCTAAGCCTTCAGGCAAGAAGCATATAGAAAGCAAATGAAGTTTAAAATACAGAAAATTGATTAGAAATAGGATTGAATTAACACCTAGAAATTAGATTGCTTATTTAATTATTTCATTTAGTTTTCATTTTCCTTCAATTACTTTGCAATCTTTTGTAATAAATGAAGCCAAATCATAGAGATAAGAAGCTTAAGCCTTCTCTTTTTTTCTATAAAATTAGCCAGTAGCATAAACTAGAAATGTAAAAAATATCTGGTAAACTATTATATCTGGTAAACTATTAACTGTTTTTAGGCAATTTAATTACAGTTTGAAGAAGAACCAGCTAAATGAAAGTGATTTTATAAAGACTCTGAATTTATTTAATTTTTAATGTAAAGGATATACCAAATAGTCTTTAAAACAGGTTTCTGAGGGAAATGTATTTTAATAAATCAATATCAAATGACATGTAGAATGTTATTATAAATGTTACCATAATTTATGCTCTTGGAACTGATGTATTTAAACACGTTTTTGTACTGAAAATATTAACTAGATGGCTGTTAAGTATATACAATGAGACAGATGTGATGTTTGAGAAAAGAAATAGAAATAGTAAGCAATATGGTAAAAGTATCATGCACACTGGTAAAGAGTCAAGAATGATGAAAGCGTATTAGACCTAAAATTACTTTGATATTATATGCAAAGAAAGATTTTTGGTATCTAATTATAAAACATGGGACCAATATTTGAATTGAAACCCTTAATAGGAAGAGGTAGGGGGTTGCTCTTACTCCTACCTCTGTGTGTGTTTGAATGTGTTAGAGGAGAGGATAGACTATGAGCCTTAAGCCTGAAATAAGTATGAACCTGCTGTAGGAACTCATTGGTGGCTGGGACAAAGATGAAATGTCATCCTCACAATGCCTCCCTTCTTCAAGTACTCCTGGGGCCAAGAATTCCCTTATTAATTCACTCTGTCAGATTAGAGTCAGAGATTTGGTATACACTAATTCCCTATTAAATACAAAAATCCTAAAAGATAATGTCCCAAATGATGACCAGTAAATAATTCTGTAGTTACTAACTTCTCACTCTGTCCATCCCACAATCCTAAGACATGACATAGCTCTACCATTAACAGCTCCTTCATTAACACTCTCTTATACTCAATATTCCCTGCATCACTGCTACTATAAACCATACAAACCATCCCCCAGATGAGAATTGCTGCCTTAATGGATGAAGTTATTTCACCATGGGAAAAAACAATTCAGAGTAGGCTCCTGTGTGGCAGGTGAGTTAAAGAAAAGCAGTCTATTTCATGGGCATTATTGGTGAGCCATACTGGTATATTGATAAAAAACAGACTTACTTTTCCTTTAATTCAGAATTATTTCATATGCTTATTTTTATGTATAATTATCTGTTTTGTATTTTATAATTTCCATATGATGACATACTAAAAATTCTCTACCACCATACTTCAACAAAATACTTGGGGGAAACTCAAAGATGTTTTTATTTAATGTTACATTCTTAAGCAATATCCAATAACAAAAGGTAACAGCCCTGTGTTATCCATTGTTCTCTCCATAATAGCTACAATATCCCAGGATAAATCATGGCAACTAATATTTGCAAAACCTAGATAATATTTCCTGACAATTTTGCTTATGTTTCATAATGCTTAAATTTAACTATAAAAGAAGAAATACTGGCAGAATACTTTTAATAAATACTCATGCATTAATTTACAAAAATATTTTTTTTTTCCTGACAGGCTAGAATATTTTTTTTGCAGTGCTCCAATTCTTTTAAAAACAATATCTTGTGACAATTTGTAAGGAATCTAAACATAAGATATTAGAGCCAGTTCATTTCTAGACACACACTGATTTTAAGGTTGTCTAAGTAAGCCTAAGAAGAGGACATTGTACAAAAGATGAATTCCATGTTCCCATCAAGTCTTCAAAGAAATAAAACAAATTCTGCTTAATCTATGGAGGGATGTGTAGTGAAAAATAATTGACTGGATTTCCTTTTCTTAAAGTACTCTGAAATCTTGGCTTTCAAGGAAATTAACAAATCTGACATTTTAAGGGCAATAATTGATGGCAACTTCCCTATTGTGTTAATAGCCATGTTGGTACATCTCATGTCTATGAAGCCTAACTTTGAATCACAAAACTTTCTGTTTTTAATTCATTAATTGCTATCCAGAACAGTGGCAGTACAGCATACAGATGATGTGGTCCCAAAGTCAATTTGTGAAAATATAACTTTTTTTAAAGATATTACATAATAAAGATGATAGAGACAACATACTTGCAAACATCTCATTCACTGCAACTCTTTATTCTGGCAAATGTCATGGACAAATAAGTTGTATTAGTACTAAAACTAGGAAGGGAAAAAGAGCAAATTTTAAAAATAAAGAATTTATCCATGTTTATAAAAATAAAGAATTAAGTAATTAATTCTCTACAACTAGCAATAACAAAATCAAGATGCAGGAAGATAAAATGTTTATTTTGGCATTTTGTTTGTTTGCTTGGATTGATCTGGCTTTAAAAAAGCCAAACTTTGTATTTTAAAGGCAACTATTGACACAAAAATATAGGGGGAAAACCTGTTTGTGATGTCACACAAAATTATTGAAGAGAGTCATTTCCCAGGTGACTAATTTTTTCATAAAAATTATTAAGATAAAGTCATATCACATGTCATGGTATTCAGAGATGCATGCACACATCATCTGAATGAAACAGTCTTCAAAAAGTGATCTTTGATGACTCTCTGATGCAAGTTAAAGGAAAAAAAACTCTGATAACAATAAACTCACTTAAAGGAAACAAGTACTTCCATCAAATCTCACAACCTGACAGTAAATCAGGAGATCTGTGGAGTACAGAGCCAAAGGTGCCCTACAAGGCCTTCTACTAGAATCCCTTCAGTCTGAGCAAATTCGCTTCCCGGAAGAAAGAGATGGACTTTAAGAGCATGTGCCAGGAGTACATTACTTCCTATTAGAATTTATGGGAACACAGGAGGGGAAAATTATTTTATTTACCCTTAAAAATACATATTCCCCAATATGAAACAGTGCATATATTTAAATATTAACACCAAACGTCCTATTTTTAGTCTCAGTGGTTAAATGTTTGCAAATGCAAGGACAAAACACTACTTAAATCAAAGTTGTACTGCAAAGCCATGTGGTATGTATGCTATGATTCACAGTGAGAGGTAGAATTCACATGGCAAGCTAGGAATTCAAATTATTTTTATTGTTTTGTCCTGGGGGAGATCAGTAAGAATCCATGAAGTTTAGAAATGTGTCCCCTACCTCAATGAAGCTGATGATTATCTATTTCAAATGATCTATTTAAACGGAGGCAAACTTAGCTAACAGCAGATCTCTAAAGCATTATCTAGATTATATTTGAATCATTTTAATGCTAATGTTATGTTAAACGAAAGTACGTTTAAACTAAGAAATAATGTGATAATTCTTTGGTTTCTTTTGGTATAATATGAATGCTTTGAATTTAGTTCCAAATATTAACATTCTCAATATTTTAAAAATCATGTAAAAAGATATAATATATAATTTTGTTGGAGACTCAGAAATAATTTTATATATTTTAGTTAATTTTTATCATAAAGTATATGTCCTAATTTAATTCTCAAGATTATGACATACAATAACATAAATCTCAATGGCATGGCACTGGGAACTAAATTAACATGTTTTTAATTGAACCAGTATATTAATTCACATTAGACCTACAAATGCACCAGAGCTTCTAATAGATTTCAGTACTAGGGCTAGCATGTACAAGTCTTCCAAATTTCACAGAGACAATACTTCACAATTTTAATCATATAATTTAAATCAGTTATAGCAAATTGCTAAATCTCTCTCAATGGTATCCTAAAAGTGATCATTAATAATTAAACTTCTATAAAAGATAATCTATGCAGTCTATTATCTGTTGCAACATTATATTATAAAAAGTTGAAATAAGTGCAATATTATAAAATAATCTATTATTTTTTAATTGGACACATAGGGGTGATAAGTATTGGCAATTCCTAAATATAAAAAAGCATGTAGCAGGCTTTATTTCTGGTTAGCACAATTTTTCAAAATATTTTTATTTTTTAAATTGTCTTTTTCCTGTTGCTTTTATATCTTTGCCTCACAGTTTCTGATTATTTTGCTTAGTAGATTTCAATATGAAATCTATTATGAATGATTTTTCTCTCTCCAGATCCACATGTACCCATTCATACCACTCATGGACATATTCATATATATGTATACATACATCATGCAAACAAGAATGTGAGATTAGAATTCCATGTTGCATCACATATTACATTAAAACTTTCATTACCTCCAAATACATTTGCATGAACTACATGCAAATATAGAATATTCTGGATACTTTAAATTTTTTTTTTCCAAAATAAATAAATAAATAAAAAGGGCTAAGAGTAGAACTTTTTGCAGTAAAGATTCCATTTTGGTCTCAATTACTGACACAAGTTTGTAGAAAAACCTATTTTCTTCCTCTATCTTGTATAAAGGTAATGTTCAGAATCATGAAGGAAGTGGAAGCCAATTACAAAGTTGAAATGAAATTTATAAACATTTATAGCTTTCTTGCTTAAAAACGCACAAAGTGATTCTAACCTTTTAACACCAATACATCAGAAAAAATACATATGTAAAGTAGCATCAAGACAACAGAGGTGATACTCTATGGTTTTATATATAGTAATACCATATATTTTGGAATAACAAGTTCTTCAGGGTAAAGGTTTGCTTTATTTTTTCTGTTTATGTGCACAAGGAATTACATAAATAAATCAGATTTTCTTAATTTATTGTTCCTGAAAGCGAGTGGAGTTGGGTAGATTTCCATAAGTGTAGAATGGAACTGGCTTGTCCAGATATGATTGCTTTCATAGTAGCACTGGCACTGTGTAGATAGATATCCACAGGTTAATGAGAAGATCTTTGCCTACCCCCACACCTCATTACTTTCTCATTTCCTCAGAGGTTGGTGAAATTTCTCCTGAAAGAATACAGATCTCAAATTTTTCTACAGTCAGTTAAAAGATCCACAGGTATTAAAGATAACATTACATTCTACAATGCACACCACCATGACAGAGATTGAGATTATGTGTGTGTGTGTGTGTGTGTGTGTGTGTGTGTGTGTGTGTGTTTACTGGGGATTGAACCCAGGGGCTCTCTACAAATGAGCTACATCCTCAGTCCTTTTAATTTTTTTTTTTTTTTTTTTTTTTTTTTACTTTGACACAGCCTTAACCTTGTGATTCTCCTGCCTCAGCCTCCCAAATCACAGGGATTACAGATGTGTGTAGCATTCACAGATAGAGGGATCTTTAGCACTCTACATAAATTGAGATTAAGAACAGTTTGACAAAGCTGTTATTGCTGACTTGGTCCCCAATACCCTAGTGAGTACTTCTAAGTCATCAAGCTGCTACACATTATATTGCCTAGAGCCTTAGGGTTAATGCAACTCCCAATGGTTCCTTATTGGTCTAAGAAATGGCATAGCATTAGTTATGGACAATTAGTTGAAAAAAACAATAGCTACAGATATTCTACTACAATGATAAGAGAGCTTTAAAATTAAACACCCTTTTTTTCTAATTGTAGTTTGAAATACATCCACTTATGCACACAATGTGGCTCTTGTCCAGCCTTATTGTATTCCCTAAAGCCCCATGTGAGAAAATCATGGAAATATGGAATTAGCACATATATATGTACTAGAAAAATGATCTAAAATGTGTTCTAATGAAAATGCTTGCCACTTCTGGTGCACAATTGTATAATATCTAAAGCTACTACATAAACATTGCTTTATTTTGAAGGAAACATATAGTGTAAATACACATATCTATATGTACATGCATATGTGGAGATATACAGTATTTCTGAAAAAATATGATATAAATTATGGCAAACAAATTTAACTTTATGTTGGAAGATTGGAACTCCACAGAAATAATAAAACACATGCCATCAAAGTAAGAGGAAAGACAAAATAAAAATCAGTCAAAACAAATGCTGTGCTAATCATGAACTTGCAATCCTCCTGTCTCAGCCTCCTGAGTTGCTGGGATTACAAACATAAACCCCCACACCCAGCTGAATTCAAGCTTTTAATGTAATATAAAGTGGATGTCTTTCTAGGATCAGAAATGAAAAACATCCTAACCTGTAAAGTAACTAAACTATGGTATCAAAGTAATAGCTAGGATTAATTCTGACCAATTCTCCATAAACCTGAATGCCAACAGGCTACAGAAATGTCTCAGGCTTAACTTCCCATTCTGTGCCACCCCCGCCTCTCATTCTAGAACACTCTGGCAAAACTTTAATTTTGGAGGTATAAACACTGACTAGAGATATGAGGAGAAAAGGCAGCTAAAGGTTCCCATTACCTCAGCATGTTTTTACCTGTCTGAAGAAAGGGATAAAATATCAGAGCCGCTCAAAAGTGGAGTAGTTGTAACTTCAGGACTTCCTCAAAGTTAGTCATAAATTTAAATGGATACAAAGTGGTACAGAGGTTAGTTACACAGTGGTTACCTTTTTGCTGTTCACTCCCTAAATGAAATTGCCAATCATTAAAGCTTTAACAGTTTCTGTGGGTTTGGCATCATCTATCACCCCATTATACTCCAAGATTAACTCAAGGTTTTCACTTTCCCCATTATCCTCTTTCAATGGATGATTAGCAATTAGTACCTACTTAATTGTCATACAGGATGCTAGGGACACCATGAAGACTCATGACTTTCTGAAGACACAATCTATCAGTTATGGATACTCAGAGTTAGGTAGAAGGGGACATCCCTTCCCAAATCTAAAGACAGTCTTGCTTTTTTGCCCAATTTTTCTTTCCTTCCTTCCTAGAGAGTATGGTCCAAGAATATGGGGTCAAAAAACACAGCAATCATATACCACATCAAAGAGCTAGCATAAGGGTAGAAGTCTCCAGCACAGACCAAGGAGCAGAAAGCAGAGCCTAGAGAAGATCCTTCCACCCCAGTATCAGCCCTGTGACCTAATCTCAGCTTTTATGTAGTATGAGACAAGTAAATATGCTTCCAGGACTTCCTCTCTGTGGTAGGGACTTCTGTGATACTTGCACATGAATTCTTAAATAATAGATTGACTGTTTTAAAATATGAGTTAACATGGCTTTGGGGAATTTTCTAGAATACCATACATACCCAGCATGTATGCTAAACAGGGAATCCATCTACAGGATGGGGTTATTTAATATTTTCTGAGGAATCTTATTTAAACCCTAAAACATTATGCATCTACAGTGGTTTACTTCTACCTGTTGTGATTGTAACTTCTGAACCCCAAAGAAGAACATTTTATCTGATTCTTCTTCCATGATAGAAATCTGGGACATACAGTTTAGGTGAAAGAAAGTATTTAAAATTTGGTGGACATTTCAATTGTTTGTGGTATAAGCAGGAAAGAATGATCAAATTCTGAATCACCGCACCAAGTCTAAAGTCACACATTCTAAAATAGCATCAGAGAATGACCCCAAAAGCTGACAGAAATACTGATGCTGAGGGTGAAGAACATGGTAGTCACTGATCTGATTTTGAAGATATTACCCTCTCAGAAATAATATGTGATTTTGAGAGAGTCCAGAATTCTTCTGAATGATTTTTTTGCTAAATATATAAATTTTAAAGTGCATGCCTAAACATATATACTATAAATAATTTTTTTTAAATGTATTATGTGAATTACCCATATTAGAAACACAAGATTGCTGCAAAGAAATTTAAATTCAAAAGACGCATTCAAGATACATTTAAACACTGAGTTTCTAAAGATGGGACTCAGGATTCTGATTTCAGAATTTCTACCATAACTATCAGTAGATTTATCTAAATTTCTTGATTTACAGTTAAGGGTTGAGTTCCAACAATGTCTTAGAATGTTCAGTATAAACCTTGAAACTTATGTCAAACTAAGATCCATTTCTTTCATATTTAATTTGATTGTTGGTGTCCTCAGGAATCAGGGACCTAATTAATTATCTTATCAAAAATATATTCAGCCATGATATACTGGTGGCATAGTAAGCCTAGTTTCTTCATGATATTCCCCATTTAACCCATATGCATTTTTAAAATTTTGTACTAGTTGAGTTTTATGAGGGCAAGAACAGTAATACAATTGTAAAATGAGGGGTATTTAAAAAAAAAAAAGAAAAAGGATATAGTAGTTCCATCAAAGTTTTCCATTTACTGGGCTGGGATTGTGGCTCAGTGGTAGAGCGCTCGCCTAGCACGTGGGCGACCCAGGTTCGATCCTCAGCACCACGTACAAATAAAATGCATTGAATAAAAAAACGCATTATGTACAACTAAAGCAAATAAATAAAAATATTAAAAAAAACATTTATAAAAAAAGTTTTCCATTTACTGAAGTTTAATCTTTCTAGTAATGTAAAGCTTGCTTGAGATAAAGCATTTTATATAGAGAAAGCAAAGAATTTTCATTCTAAGTGTTGCTATAAAATATGCATGTAAACATTGAAAAGACTGCAAGGTTTTCCAGTGGACTGTGTGTGTGTGTGTGTGTGTGTGTGTGTGTGTGTGTGTCCTAAAACCTTATATGTTGAAATTGATAATTCCAATGTGATGGTATCAGACAGTGGGGCCTTTGGAAGGTAATTAGGTCATGAGGGTGAATTTTCAGGATAGGATTAGTGCTCTTAGCAAAAGAGACCAGAGAACTTTCTACCTCTCTGACCATTTTGTGAAGATAAAGTGAGAAGACAGAAGTCTGCAACCTGAGAGAGGGTTCTCATGAGAACCCCACAATGTTGGCACCCTGATCTTGAACTTCCCAGCCTCCAGAACAAGACAGAAACTTCTATTGTATATAAATCATCCAGTCTGTGGCACTTTCTTTTAGCAAGATGAACTAGACAAATTGATAGAAAAGAGCAAAGCAAACAGGAAATTAAAATTTGTGACAGTTATGCATGTAGCAAGTAGAAATAAATACTGGAAAACATTAAAAAATTAGCAAACTGAAAACCATGGGGGAAAATGTTTCATCATAGTTATATAAAAAGTGATGACTTTTTAAAATTTCCAGTTTACTGAAACAGTACCTTTTTCACAAGAATTTGTGGCTTTAAAACTGGTTTCTATCATAAATGGCAGCGTAGTTCCACTGATTGAACCATCTCAGAAATGTCTTTGACTATTCAATGCATCTGTGGGATAGCCTCACATTATTCATTGAAAATTAGTAGTAGGATGGAACATAGATCTAATCCGCCCTCAGATTAGGATAATACGGCTTTTATACTAAATGTTTCAGTGGAAGGACATTGTTAGACATTATATCAACAATTTTGTTATATGATTTTCATCTAAATAAATCAAGTGATTGAACAAAGATGAATGGACACTCTTCAAGCTCACTTGATAATATTAATATTTATAATAAAATATACTATTAAAAGATAATTGGAAGGGAGACAAACTATAAAAGTGGTTGGAAAAACTTTATCTTGAAAAAACATTACAGAATGGAACTAAAGGGAAAAATTAAGTACATTACATTTAATTACAGAAAATTAGCAATGCATAACATTTAATTTAAAAGTACCAACAAGAAAACAACTCCAGATATTGACAAGTGACAAAAAGTAATAATACTAGATATAGAACTTCTAGTGTAAAATAGAAAATGTTTTAAAAGCTACCTCATCACAAAATATACTTTGCCATTTAATTTTTCTACACCCCATGGTTAAATATAAAACTTTACCTTTTGTTAAAAAAACAGTATCTCTTTAAATGTTTCCATAGAGCCCAATATGACAAATGCCTTAGGAAATCATGTCATATAAGGCATATTAAAATACTACAAATGTTCCAGATGTAGTGGTGCATACCTGTAATCCCAGCAGCTCAGGAGGCTGAGCCAGGAAGATCACAAGTTTAAAGCCAGCCTCAGCAACTTAGTGAGACCCTAAAAAATTAAAAGTGCTAGGGATTGTGGCTCAGTGATTAAGTGCTCCAGGGTTCAGTTCCCAGTTAAAATAATAATAATAATAATAACAACAATAACAACAACAGTGCAACACAATGTATTTATAATTTGAAAATAAATACCTGAATACTTAATAGAATTAACTAAATTATGCATCAAGACATTCCTGCCCTGCTTGAACATCAATAAAAAATTAAGATGTTTCCTGATAGACATTTAATTGCTCTTGAATCAGCTTTGAAATGGTACCCTAACACCTTGCCTATGACAATAATCATGTCCTTGCTTCTTGAAAGCTGGCACAAAATGATATGTTTTCAGGAAAGGGACGACAAGGTAAAAAAAAAAAAAAAAACACAAAAAATACATTATTAATTTAAATTAATGTCTCTACAAATAAAGGCATTGCTTTTACTTGAATAACAAAATTATTTTATCCTTGAACATAAAGTCTGATCCTCTAAAATCCATACAAAGTGCATTTTCCTGGGATCTTTACTTCTGAAGAATATGATTGAAAATAATTTTGTCCCAATCTATACATTGATTTTCATAGCACTGAAACCCGCACTAACATGATAAAATTGTTAAAATAGAGATTTTTATATTTGATTTCATTTGCAACTCAGAATATCAGACTTTATATGTTGTAAGATTAACATAATGGATGACCCTTAAGTTTTTATTTTACTTTTAAAAATTTAAATTTTTAAAATAAAAATTTTAAAGGATCAATGATTAGCATACATGTACATACCAAATTCAGTTACTAATTACATTTTTTATATATTCTATAATAATTAAAAAAAATAAAATCTTAATGTTGTAGTTTGTCATCTGGAATTCTAAAATGACACTAATATTTTCTTTATCTCTTCTTCTGATTTTCAGATGTAAAATCTAAGAACCCCTAAAGTGACATGTGTGTAATTGATGTACCTAGACAGGGCAGCTCACATACTTAGCAGGGCAATAGGATATTGCCAAACTAATCTTTAGCATGTGGCTCTTCTAATTTATTTTACAGACAATTTTTTATTCTGTTAAATATGTATATTTTGCTTTATTATTTTATGCAAAATTATTAGTAACAAAAGTAAGCACAAAATTTTACACATAATAAAGAAATTTGAAAGCTAAACCTTTTCAAAAATTTTGCTTATTAAAAACACCATATTTTAATGAGATTTACTAATTTTTACTCAGAACAGAAAGGATGTGTTAGGAAAATTACAAATTTTCAGCAAAAAAAAAAAAAAAAAAAAAAAAAAAAAGAGAGAGAGAGAGAAAAGAGTGAGTTCTAAGTATTTGGTAATACCAAAGGAATATAGATGAAACAATTTAGAAGGCTAAATGACTCTTTCTTTTTCAAGTATATGCCTTAAAATTATACTAAAAATGTTGTTTATCTTTCAAAACAAAAATAGATTTTTATATTAATGAGCAAATTGAACCAAATGGTGGAGGGTAATTTCTCCTAAAACCTAAGTTGTCTATAAACATAGTAATCTGTTTCTATATAAGCTTATCAAATGGTCAGAACTATCCTTGCCAGCAACAGAATCTTATCATGGAAATTCAAATTACTTGCCAACACTTCCAAGGTTAGAAGAGTGAAACCTTTAAAAAAGCTTGCTTCTCACTGAGTTCTTTGATGAGTTCTTTAGTGTAAATGAACTTCTTTAAGAAGACACAAAAAATTATAATTACATGAAGCCTACCTGATAAAAGCAGAAAGAATATCCTAACTCCTTTGGCTGGAAAGAAATTCTTTTAAGTGAGAAGCTAAATTTAAAAACAAAATCTCCAAATGTAGCAATGATACTTCTCCCCTTTATTGCAATCATAGCATAGGTATAGATTCAAATAGGTTTACATGCGAAATTAGTTTGCTTTGCAGATAGAAAATAAAAAATAACTACAATATCATTAATTAAATATTTTTAAATTTAAAAAGGGGGCATTAAAATAGCATATCTCACTAACATCTTAACAGATGTTTTATTCTTTTACAAAAACCTCTCTTTTAAATGTATGACTTTCTGTTTCTTCATCCCTTGAAGAAATGTCAGAGAATTAAACAAATATTGAATTAAAATATAAAGTCAGCATGTCTAATTCACATAGAACAATGTCTTTTGAACAAACAAACAAAGAAAAAAACCCAAACCACACAACTGTACAACTGAACATAAAGCTTTCATCCAACTCACTGTGCAAACACTAAAGAATTGTATTAAAAAAATTAACTTGTCACTTAATAAAAATCTAAATTTTGAGAAGTTTTTCTTTCTAGACATGATAATTCAAATTTGCGTTTTATGAAAAAAATAGCATTTAATCTTTTAAAAAGTTAAAAAGGTGTGAGAGAAAAAAATCATGCAAATATGTTTACAATTCTTTAATAGATGATTTCATTGGAAAACAAACATGTTTGTTATAGAATTCCACTTCAGAATGGTGTTTTACCTCTTAATTGCAATTATTTAATCAACAAATAACAATCCATGGGGATGAAAATATAAAGCATACTTAATAAGTTCTAACATGTTAAAAGAGAGTTTTATTTTATCTAATTAATACTTCTCTCATTGTGATAGTAGTTCCATTTCATTGTGATAGTAAAATCTTTAAAGCAGTCAATAGTTATAAAATAATCCATCTCTAATTACTCTTAAATGTTTGTTGAAAATGTGTTTCTAAAGAATAAGATTAGTCACAAATCTAATTTTCATATGTACCAAAACAAATATTGCAAATGTTCATGTAATTCTTTTCTTTCTCTAGAAAAACTTGTCCAGCTAAAATTTGAGGAACCTATATGAATTAGACCCTTTGTTCTTAATTGTTCCTATGTTCTTAATAGAAGAATAATTTTTTTATAACTAACCAAATATAAACTTTTACTCTATTCATATTCCAAAAACATGTCAGTATAGTAGAGTTTACATTTGCACTGGAAACAATTAATGGTGTAATTTTTAAAACAGAACAATAGAGATTCAGAATTTTTATCTTAATTTTCAAGAAAGAACTTTACTTAATCCAAGGACAACATATTTTTTATTTATTCCTTATGCCATTTATGCATTACTCAGAAGTATAAAATGAATCACATCAGTCAGTGTCCATATTACAAAGCTAAATCTGCAAGTCTCAAAAAGACAGGAAATGCAACAACATAGCCTTGTTAGAAAACTAAAGCCTGAGGTAAAAATTCTCTCAATGTTTTATTCTGGACATTTAACACACTTTTATAATTTGTTTGGGGTATACAATTTTGTTCAAAAATATCATAGAGGAAACTATTTCATCCAGGAGTCAGGATAACCACTCACATGATCAAACATGTACACAAGAATGAATGTAAATAAATGCAGGTCTTCCATATACCTTTTGCACCCTAATAAATATTTATCCTTGTCTTTTGTGATAAGGTCTACTGCCTGCTATCTCACTAAGGGCAGGGGGCCAGGGCACCTCCAAGAGGGTCGATAGACCAAGGTTGTAGACTGGGTGTTTCTGTAAGAAAACATTTAATTAAGATCCTTTCCGATTTTGCATCTCCCTCTGTGCTGATGAAAAGGCTAGCTAAAGGAAGAAAAAGGGCCCCCCACTGTCTGTAAACAGGATAGAACAAATACCCTGCAGCTCCAAGCAAGGAAACACAGGCCCCCCTGCTGGCTAGTAATGGGGAGGAAGTTATCTCCTACAGTCTTCAGAGATAAGTCCAAGAAAGGCACAGAGGTAAGAATCAGGCACCTTGAGAAGAGGAAACAGAGTTAATTCATTCATCAGGGCTTGTTTCACTGTGTTGTCATAATGCAGTCAGATTCCTGAGGAAAACATACTTGGGACTTTATATTTCAAAAGTCATGGATTTGAATTTCTAAAGTGGGAGGGGGGCAGAATCCTATATCAATAACCTGCTTTTCTGCACCCAACAGTGAATGTCATGTTGTGCTACTACCGTGTTTATGAATACTTTTTTTCCATAGAATTTGAAGTATAAATTTCATACAAATCAGTATATTAAATAATGTTCTTTAATGAAGACAATATGATGTATTCCACATGCTTCAAAATGTCAAATATTTGAAAGAAAAAGTTTGGCAGCCCGATTTGAACCATGCTGTTTTTGTGGAACTAGAATACTGTTCTTATGAAAAACCTGATTCATCCCTCATTGGACAGCTTCTTTACAAAGTCATACAAAAGGAGTTTTAAAAACATGATACATGATGAGTCTATCCAATCATATTTGCTTCTATGAGGCGTTTAGATATAATCTCTGAATTTTAAGTCTGTGTTCATAGATAAAAAATTATAAATCATATATTTTCCATTATATCTTCTGACTTATTCCTATAAATGGCAGTATTCCATTGTAGTATAATTCCATTCATGACTCTCTCAATGAGCTCACCTTTGGATTTTTAAAACTTCCCTTCTGTCCCTTCAAAGACTGTTCATTAGCAGGTGATTCTTGTGTCTTTATATCATTGGTTGAAACACTGAACTTCAACCAAAATTAAATCTTACTAGGAAACAATAACATTACTCTCAGTAATATATCTTTGGTGCCCTGGTGGCAATGATTTGGCAATGATAATTTTCTAACAAAAATCTAAAGATGGGCTGTGGATAGGAATATATTTTAAACATTAAAACAATGTCTAAATACCAGTACATGGGAGGAATAAATTCTCATGTTCTATAGCACAACATGATTACTATATTTCATAGCAATTTATCATATATTTTGTAAAAGACGATGAGAGGCATCTGAAGTTTGCCAACACAAAGAAAGAATAAATGTTGCCAGGTGTGGCGGGCGGCACATGCCTGCAATCCCAGCAGCTCTGGAGACTGAAGCAGGAAGATTGTGAGTTCAAAACCAGACTCCTTAATTTAGCAAGGTGCTAAGCAACTTAGTGAGCTCCTGTCTCAAAAATAAAACACAAAACAGGCTGAGGATGTGACTCAGTGGTTAAGTGTCCCTGAGTTTAATCCCCAGTACTAAAAAACTTAAAAAATAAATAATAATAATAATAAATATTTTAGGGGATTAAAATGTTAATTATCCTGATTTAATCAGTGTGTATCATATATGTATTATCACACTACATTCCAAAAATATGTATAATTAGTATATATCAAATAAAATTTAAAAGAAAAATCACATGAATATGAATATAAACTTCTTCTTGCCAGACTTTGCCTTATAGATATAAACTGTGTTGATGACTTTGTCTCAGATAATCTACTTCTAGACCTACAATTCTATCTACCATTGTAAGTACTCTAAATTTTTGTGTTACCCACTCATTTTATAACAGGAATACTAAATGTTAAATTAATGACACAAATATTGTTACACAGAAGAAAAAATGGGATACTTCCAAATTTAACTGTTATCTTAAAGCAAAACTATATTAAAATTTATATAAAATTTTCAGTCATAATCAGATTTTTTTTTTTTTTTGGCAGTGCTAGGGACTGAACCCAGACCATGCCCAACCACTGAGTATCCTTAGCCCTTTATATTTTATTTTGAAAAATGGTCTCATTAAATTGCTGAGGCTGGCCTCAGATTTGTGATTCTCCTGCCTCAGCCTCCCAAATCATTGGGATGACAGTTATGTGCCAAATACACACAGCAAAAACTCATGTTAAAGTAAAGTTGACCTAAAAAAGAAAATTTGAAGATGTTCACATTAAAGCCCTTGCTCAAAAGACAAACACATATTAGTCAAATGCCCCTCTATCAGATATGTGAAAGTGTTATGCAAACGACATAGCCTATAAAATTTAAATATCTGGAAAAATATATCCATTTGTTAGCTTTTAATAAGATGATACCTGTTTTAAAGTCCCTAATTTAGATTAAGTTTATCAGTTTTTGTAGACTTCTGCCTGTCTGCTCAAAATGAACCATAATTTACCCCACAGATGTGCTTTTATGGTGTGTTTTAGTCAAGATGCATGTCTAAAGGATTGTGCATGAGGTTGTTCATCTATATTTGCACAGGCTATTTGGTAATACTTCCTTTACTGAATTTCTTCTGGCATAATTTATATACCCCTAGGCTTTCAGTATATAAAAGCCTTATGATTCATTTAATTACATGCATTGAATTAAACAATGAGAAGCACTATTTTTGAGACCTTACCATATACTGACCACATTGATGAGGGCTGGAGCAGAGGCTCTGGCTGCTGGATCTACATTAGACTCACTTGGGAGTTTTTTTTAACTACCAGCACCTGGGCCTCACCCAAAACCAATTTAATCAGAATCTCCGCAAGTGAGGCCTGAGTATTTACACCCACCACCTCAACTTCGTTATTCCAAGATCATATGGTAAGTGTAAGTTTTACTTTTTTTTTTTTTTTTAAGGTTGCATGTATTTAAAGTATAGAGCTTGATAAGTTTTGATATAGGAAGACACATGTAAAACAATCATCACAATAAAGTTACATTATCTATTTCTGAGGGTTTTTTTTTTTTTTTTTTTAAATCCTCCCAGGTACATCTAATTTGAAGCCAAAGTTGAAAAACACAGGCTAGATAGAGAAGTCACTATTCTATCTCAAGTAGCCTGACATCATTTGAAGAAAACCTGCAATTAAAACATTCTAAATAAAAGACCATGGAGGCTAAAATAAGTTGAAGTACCAAAAAATCATTATGTTTTGAGATGCTAAATAAGGAAATAGTATGGTGGGAACAAATCTTCAGTTTAGAGCTGAAATTCAGGCTTAGTCATTAGTGACTTCTCTAATTCAATTTCCTCATCTATAAAAATTAATGCTCCATTATTAAGCTAGCCCACAGCATCTAACCCTTCATTTGGTTTCTTCAGCAGTCCTGCCCCTAAATTTCCCTAGAACCATGTTCAATGAAGCATAACCTGATGCATGAGGTATTTCTGTTCATACTTTAAATCATTGATATTTTAACATCTTGTTATATGACAAAAACACTCATCATATTCAACATCTGAAATATCTTTTACTTGGGAATAAAACTTTAAAATATATTTCAAAATCATTAATTTGATAAATATGGCTAACTCTCATTTGAATCACATAACAGAATTTCAACATATCAAATATTCAAAATAGATTACAATGAAAATAAATCAACACTGATTTTATTGTTAATTATATCTACTGACCTACAGAGAAATACTTATTAGAGCATATTTCAGAATTTTATTTATTTTAAAATCTAAGAAAGCCAACATCAAGCAAATTTCACCTTTTTTTGGAGGTAGCTTTAACTCTTCTTATACATAATCTTATTTGACCCCATTCCCATGTTACAATTAATTAGAAGTTGCTCTGAGAGACTTTGTCCTGCTTATATGAATATCACTAGAGTTGTGAACTCTCACTGACTACTCCATGAACTTGGTAATTCATTCAACTCTAGCATTCTTTATATACCATGAATCTTTTTTTAAATATTTATTTATTTGCTTTTAGTTGTACACAATGCATTATTTTTACGCGGTGCTGAGGATTGAACCCAGACCGCGCATGTGATAAGCAAGTGCTCTACAGCTGAGCCACAACCCCATCTATACCATAAATCTTAAGTATAATGCTCTCAAAAAAACCTACCTAATATATCAATATTATTTTATGATTGTACATGCAGAAACATGCTGTTTTATAATAGGAACCATCTCAACATTTAGAGCAAAAATGATTATTTACCCCTGTCTATTGAACTAGAGTTTATTTATTTATTTATTTATTTATTTATTTATTTATTTATTTTCTAAGACAGAGTAAAAGAATCTCTTGACAGTAATCAAGTCCATTGAGAATAATGTTTGGTTCATCAATGGTTGACAAATCAATGCAACCATAGTACATTCCACCTAGTTTCCTTAATTATAGAAATGACCAAAATAATCTATCAACCACTGAGTTCAAAGACTTTGTCATTGACAATTGTCATGTGGGGGCTCTGACCTAGGAAACAGATTTGGGGTTCAGCAGGTAGAAGAAGATGCAAGACGCAGTTAGAATAGTAGACATGCTTTATTCAATGGTGTCTATGGCCATTAGCCAGCCCCCAACTTCAGCTTGTCCCCAGCCACTTCCATTTTAGCCTTTCCCCCTTTCAGCCCATTTCCTTAGGCCCTTTATATATGCAGGCCAAACAAAGAAGGTACACTGCCAACAGGTTACATCATTGGGCACATGCTCACAAGTTAATGTTTATGACCTTGAATACATAAGGTCAGAGTGTTTCTGGCCTTGACAGAAACTACAACATAGTGGATTCCCAGCTCTAGCTATGCTAAAATAACATAGCCTGCCAGAAGGGAGCCTAAGTATAGTCATTTTGGGGCCTGCCTGACCAACAATGTTTGTGCAGTACTGTATATCACACTGTTGAAAGCTAATATACCTTGACATTTGGGAAAAGGTGATAGAGATCAAGTAGTTAAAAATTTAAAAGAAAAATTGTCAAGTCTTAAAATTTGGTTCAAAACTTTTAACTATAAGACATGACAAGGAAAATCTATCTTGGCTGCTGTTTATATGATGAACACAAGGTGAAAGGCTCCAATCTCTATTTGAGCCAAGTTTTTTGAGGGAGCTGCTAAATTGACTCATTCCAATATGAATCTCTTCACCTCGAGTCTTCCATGACATCCTCGTGACAATTTCTAACCAGCTCAGCCCTACTTTTCAAACTTAATAACCAAATATACAATTATATGCTTTTAAAAACACTCAGAACTACATACTTGGAAATACTTCCATATCAGTATCTCAGGAAAAAATCATAATAATATAGGCTTGGAAGTAAATTATTTAGTGGGATGTATATACAACCAATTTCATGTCAAGTTGGAATAATCTGCTAGTATCAAATATTTACAAATCACTGCATCTCTTAAATTTCTACTCAGGACTCAAACCATTTTCTATTTTAGTCCAGATTTGAGGGCATTAAGTCTCAGATTATTAATTAGTTCTAAGTACAGTTCTTAATAAGAACCTGATATTTCAGGTCTCAACATCCATAAAACACAGTTTAGAATAGGTCATATCTAAGTCACACATACAGTTTCCATTGCTATGATATTCCCCTAATACAAAACTTCAATGGCTTCTGTAAATAATCAAATTAAACAACATCTCCTGGATCTGATCCATCTAGGAAACAATAGCTCCTGCTTATTGTCATCCCCTTTTTTTCCCCCCAAAATACTGACCAGCCAACTTGGGTTGAATACCCATCAATATCAGGAAGTAGTCCAGGTAAGAAGAAGTCATAATACACAGTAATTAAGTGTAAATAGATTCAGGGGAATTGGAACAAGTGTGGCTAACAAATTAAGAAGAGAGAAACTGGGTATAATGTTGTGCAGAAAACTGAATGACGTGTTGAGAAGTTTGGGCTTTTTCTTCTAAACAATGCAAAGTCATTAAAGCTTCGGAATCAATGACTGTTATGATCATATATAAATTTTAGGAAGAGCTCAGGTGGCACTGTGGGTGATAGACAAGAATATGGAATATAGAAATCAGGAGGGGCTTACAGAAAAACTATGGAACATATTTTGTACTTCTGAAATTAAGAGAAAACATACAGAGGTAAAGAGAAGTTTGGGATATATGGAAATTCCTAATCAACAGAATTTTAATAAAGTGGTTAAAGACAGGAGAAAGCATATAAATTTTTAAATTTTATGTAGCATATAAAATTAAAATTTTAATTCAATAAAGATTACTTATTGAGAGCTCATTTCTCCTATAAACTAATATCAGACATCAACCAGGATAGGAAATACAGGAGGAGCAGGTTGGCAATAAAGACTGAGCTAATAAAGGTTTGGGTGTCTTTAGGTCATCAAATCAAAGATCTACTAAAACCGATTGGAGATATTGAGTCTTGGAAGAGCTCAAGAAAATGATTAAAATCTATTTAGCTTGCTGATGAAGGGTTCTATCTATTTTAGGGAAATAGAATTTTCCAGTTCTTAGTACAGTTGATTTTTCAATAAATGTTTGGTATGTGGCTGAATAAATGCTGTATCTCAAATTATGGCAGAAATTTTTCATGCCTTTTATAAGCTAGAGCAAATTTTTTAAAATAAGAAGGAGGGGTGAACATAGTAACTCACCTGACAAGAAAAGGATTATTATATTTTACATTTGAGAAGTTAGTGTCACGAAAGGATAGAGAAGAAATCTAAAGGGCCAACTATTCTGGATGAAAGAAAAGTAGAAGATGGTGAGAACAGCTTTGGAAAAGAACAAGAACACCAAATGCTTCCTTCTAAGACAGGAAAAATATTTCTAAAGCTGAGATTCATAATAGTGGAAATGCCATATCTAAACAGATACCTAATTCTTATCTCTGCCCTAGTCTTTCTTTACACTACAGTTGATCTTCTACACTCCCAAAATATTCATCTTCCTATATAAAATTACTCATATAACTCACCAACTTCTATTTGGTAGCTTTATACTGAGTATAAAAATCCAAATTAATCACTTGGGCATTAAAAGAATTTGCAAAAACTATCCTCATCTGTATCCATTAGATAAATTATAGAATAAAGAATTTGGATAATATAATAATTTATACTTAATTAATGGAACTATCTTCAAAGTAGGACATGACATGGATTATATATTGTTTTCAAATAAATTATATTCAAATCCAATTTGAATAATCCAAAATACACTTAGAAATAAATCTCAGAATTAGAAAAGAAAAATAAGAAACGAGAGTAGGTATTCAGCAGAATTAATAAATTAGAAAAAATAGCAAGCAAGCAAATAATTCCACTTTACAGTTTTTTTAAAGAATCACTAAAACATGCAAATTGCTGACCTACATAATAAATAAAAATCAGGAAAAGCACATAAAACTTAGAAATGATAGGAAGTTTACCAAACATACTAAGCAATAATTTTGTAAACCACGACTATAATTTATAAGTATATGCTAGTAAAAGGAAAAGCTTAATAAAATTGGCAATATAGTACTTCAGAAAATATCATACTGAAAATTAACTCAATATTTAAGTAGAACTTCTACCTTCTACAAAAGTCAAAGAAAAGTTAGTAAAATTATTTAAAAATTTGTAAATATCACCTTTGAAATCAATTCTGGAGCCTAATTATTTTGCTACTGAGATTTTTTTTCCCCCAAAATAGTTACTCCATATACATTTGCAAAGTTTCCAATGTGAATATCACCTTCTTCTTTTTTTTTTTAACCCTTTATTTTATGTTTATTTGGTGCTGAGGATCAAACCCAGTACCTCACACATGCAAGGCAAGTGCTCTACCACTGAACCCCAGCCCCAGCCCTCACTTTCTTAAATACCAAAAAATTAAGTACCAAAATAAGGTGATCAAGAAAACATATTATATGTTATTCTCACTTTGGAACATCTTTCAAAATTCCAAGTAAATAAAAAGGAATTCAATTAAAATATGTAATAAAAGATCAGCTATGCAGGGGTAACATGCTACTAGCAAATTAATTGGTGAAAGATGAAAACCAAATCATAAGATGAAAAATATATATTTATATATTCCAAGATTTCTAGAACATCCACAGACATATCTGATAATTTAATTTATTTCATAAATAACAGAGTAACTTTTTAATCAGAAAAAGAGTCAGAATCATACAGTCAATACAATACTTAAATGACAATCATGTAAGTCATTTCTAATAATTAGGAAGAAAAGAGATTTATTCAAAGTCATTTTATGTTGAACTGAAAGCCATAGTCAAGGCAATAAGTACTGAATTCAAAATCTAAAATCATGAGAATAAAAAGGAAAAGATAAAATTATCTAAAATTTTTATTGACAAATAATATGGTTTTCTACCCAGAACCACAAAAGAACCATCTGAAGAATAACCACAATGAATAAAAACCTAAATTAAGTGTCAGGATAAAAATACTGCACAAATTTTATTTTTCTGATTTCACACACACAAAAAATTTGAATGTAACAAATAGTTTTGCAATATCTAACACCTATGGACCTGTTGTAAGCACTTTACCCATATCAATTCAGCTAATCCTCAAGGAAACCCTGTCAGCCAAGTATGCCTTATTAGCTCTTGCAGATGAGAAAGGAAAGGCAAATTACTTGGCCAAAGTCATACAGAAAACAAGTGACAGCCAACTGCAGAGTTAGTGTGAGACAGAGGAGGTAAACATACATTTTACATTATTATCAATCTAATTTCTTAAATTCCTACACTAGGCAGTGTTTTTTTAATATTGAAAATATTCACCAATTTATACAAAGGGTTAACTGGTTATGCTAAGTTTGGAGAATAATGATTATTTTATTCCTATTTTTATTTATGTGCATTGAATATATCTATTCATTATGAACATGATAAGTAATAAGAAAAATGTAATAAATGTAATTTTGAAGCTCTTTGCTTGGGTCATAAACTTAGATATAGAAAAATCAGTGTGTTAGATACCTCCCTTTTATTCAACAACATTAAAGAACTTCACATCCATTTTGTTGATACTGGGACTGTCACAAATTTAAGCAGGAATTTTCAAGGGTGATAGTACTCATTTCCTGGCAAGTGATTGTACATAGAAATAAAAATGATATAGCTGCTTCTACCTCAAAACCAAGGAAAGAAATTCTTAGGGAAGATTATTTCCAAAGTAAAATTGGATCAATTTACCAAAGTATGAAATGTATGAGGGTATTGAATTTGATAACATTTAAAACATAGATAATTATATATCTGTTAAAGCCCATCAGATAGGATTTTATAATTTTTGTATAAGAAAAAAAATCATGCAATTATCTGGTGGGAGAACTTTATATGTAAATTTCTACATACAATCCTTCCCACAAAATGCTTGCTAAATATATTTGCCGGTAGCAGATAAGTTAATTTTTAGTCATTTTATATTTTGTCACATATCAGAGGAAAGTGATAAATAGTTCACAGGATTACATGTGATATATTCACATTTCAGGGTAATAATTTAAAAAGTAAAAAGAATATCTAGTGATTCCAATTTTTCTTATAAAAAGAACTGAAGCATAAATGAAGACCAGTAATTCAGTTTTCTTGTTTCAGTTCTCAGAAAGATGTATTAACTAATGATAAACAAATAGGGTGAAATTATAAGTACTTCCACTCACCATTTGGAGAGAATGCTTGGAATTTCATGTGGACTATTATCCCAGTAAAATTCCTGAAGATCTGAAATATGAGTATGATTGAGGCGGATTAATAAAACATACTTTACATACAATTTTACAGTATGTTAATTCCATATGATCTTAACCTTATACTTATTTCAGACTTCCATGAACATACATTCAGACTCATGATTTTCATTTAATATAAATATCATCTAAACTCAGAAAGTAACATGCCTTCTATTTATTCACACACTACCTTTAGTGCTAGAGGCTCCCCTCTAGGCTGCCTGCCCTCAACCTCAACCCTGACCTGCAGGAACCACACTGTGCAGTTAAAAGAAATAATTCACTCTGAACTCTTGACTGATACTTCCCTTAAACAAAATCAAGAAATTGCACCACCAGGTTCTTATTTTTAATGGTACTTGGAAAACTTTATGTGGGAAAATTGCTTTATAATATTTCCATGTGATAAGAGGGAATTTATATCCTAAAATTGTTTTAGTCCACATACTAGGGAACCTACTTTATAAGGTTAACAATTATATCACCTGTGGAGGTGTATTTATTTAAATGTAATGATTGTGAGTTTATTTCATACATAATAATAGTATAAGTGCCAAATGCAATTATAAAACCAGAAGATCCCTTACTAATTTTTTTTTAAAAATCCTGATTTTTAAAAGATGAAGAAAATGAAGTTCAAGGAAAGAGAAATGAGGCAGCTAAGATTTTAGCTTAGAAGCAAATCTATGACCAGATGAGACGTCTCAGGCTTTAGCTCTTGCTTTTTCCATGGGATCATTTTAAAACACATTGTTGAAACTCTGATTCTTGCCAGGCATTGAATGGAGCACTGGGGATTCAGCAATAAACAAGACAGATAAAGAGCCTGGTTTCATGAAGCTTAATTCTAATGACCTTGGTTCATGAAAATATTGAATATATTTTTTCATCAGTATAATTAATATGCATGATAATTTAATCAAGACACCAAGATTTCAGACTGCTTTTGTAGGATGAGCCAAGCCTGGTTTCCAGTGACTCTCCTTTCTTTAACCCACATTTGGCCCACAAAGTGCTTAATTAACATTGGAATATCTTTGACCCGTAGATGAACATTTTGTGCAAAGATAAAACTTTCAAAAATCGAAAGAAACAGATATTTTTCCATTGAATGCTTTAAAAGGAATGTTATATTTGCTTACTGATTTGAATCTGTGTCAACTTCCAGGCTCAGTGTGAAGCTTAGGAACATGCTGTAGAGATTAAAAGTTCACATGTGCAAATGAGTAAATAGATTCCACATGGAAGAGCAAAATGAAGACCTTGAGATCCATTCTACAAATCATTTCTTAACTACTGTTCCACATTTGGCAGAGTTTGGTCTTACTTAAAGTAGGCATTTGCAAAATAGAATGAGATGGTTTAAAATTAAAAGATTGAATTTCTGTACTACTAGAACATATTTCTCTGCCCATTTTTTAACCTCCTACCAAATAAGATATAACTACACTGTTCTTTAGTTGCATTATATTCATGACTTTGGAAATATCACTTTAGAATGACTTTCACATGAGGCAATTGGGATGTATTCTGCATTATAAAAATATCAGCTGAAATCTTGAAAACTAAAGCTCAAAATGATGCACTAAACATAAGGCTAGATTGCCAAGTCCTGCCTAAAATTACAGTTTTGTCTATAATTATAATGATTAAAATAAAGACATGTAGAATGTTTACTAAGTGCATTGGGGTTATTAGTTAGATTCCTTGTGAGAAATGGTCCAAAGTTTGTGAATTTTGGTACTGTCTCAATAAAATTAGGTATACCTCTGTTTTAGCAGTCAATTTCCACATTCCCTATAAACTCTCTGAGTATGACATTCAGCATACTGAATTAGAGACTAGATTTTACCAAAAGGAGTCAGTTTTTAGAATAGACCCATCAGGGAAGGCCTGTTGTTCCTTCATCTGAAAGAGGAAATAAACTGAGCACCTGACCCATGGTTACATACTGGTGATCCATAGAACTAAATCTGGTGAATGCCCCTTAACTAATGAAATTAATTAAGAATCTTTTCTGTGTCATAGTTAAGTAATTCTTTTAGTCTTATATACTTGGGACATAAAAGCATTTTTGTCAGATATTATAAAAATGCAAACATATGTATAATAATTGTTAAATGTTACTATGCAGGTATGTATTTTGCTGTATGTGACATTCATTTGAAATGTTTGAACTTGAAATCTATGTCTTCTTCTTCTAGTGACCAACTTCATTATATAAAGACATTATCTGTACAATCTTTCCAAAATTATGACATTAAGAAATCATAACTAATCATATCACCAAGATTTGTAACCATTGTCTCTAGTCACCTTTATCCTCATTCATTAGAAAAAATGTTGTCCAGTAGATGAGAAAAACTACAGGTTTTTATCAACTACCTACTACATCTAGAATCAAATTTAATCCATTCTAAAGAAACACTCAAGGGCATATTGTCTTATGATCCTGTTTCTAATCACTGCAATTATATAAATCTTGGTTGTAAGGTTTGGGTTTTTCAAAAATATCAAATATCAATGTGATCCTTTCTCATTCTATTTTTTAACTTTAAAATTTCATTCTGGTTTATTTCCATGAAATGTCAAACATAGTCTTTTCATGGCCTTTGTGTGTGTGTGTGTGTGTGTGTGTGTGTGTGTGTGTGTGCACGCACGCACACACGTGGAATACTGGGGATTGAACCCAAGTGTGCTCTACCATTGAGGTCTACCCCCAGCACTTTTTATTTTTTATTTTATTTTGAGATAGATTCTCACTAAGTTGCCTAGGTTGGTCGCGAAATTGTGACCCTTCTGCCTCAAACTTCCCAAGTCACTGGATTATAGGCATGTGGCAACAGTGCCCAGCATCTTTTCATAGTTTTATTTTACTCATTGCTTGGAATTCAGAGGTCAAATAAAGCACAAATGAGAGAAACATTATTTAACTCTCATTTGTTTCAAATAAGGCATTATCAAGAAATCAAATGATCCTGATATAAACAAGCCACTTTGATGCTGAATATATTTCCATAAAGCAACCAGTTATCATATTTTAAATAGTTTTATAAACTTTTTTCATAATGTATTTGCTATTCTAGGGTTAAAAGAAAGGAAAAAGAAGAAAAGACTAATGGGGGGAGGAAAACTCTATAATTATGATGATGAAAGAATTTACCACATGTCCACTGTGAGGCAATGAAGAGTTTAAAACAGGGGCAGGGGAATGACTTGATTTACCTCCTATGACATCATACTGGCTGCTCAGTGGAGAACAGATGGAAGAGTGGGAGTTGGGCAACTCTAGAGAGGGAGAAAAGTTGAAAGGCTACAGTTGTGTTCCAGGCATAACATACTGGTACATTCAATTAGAATGCAGCAGTAGAAATGGAGGGAAGCTGAAGCAACCCAGATGTCTGGAAAATGAACTGTGGAAAAGAAAATAAAGGACAGCTTATTTGGGTGAGCTTTCTGTCTTCTTTTAAATGTAATTTTTATGCAGGTTGCTGTGCCTAATTTTTTTCTTCCTTCTTTCACCATTTTGCTTTGAGTCTACCAATATTCTATTTCTTAAGTGCTGATGACCAACACATCTATACCTCTAATCCAGTAAAGACATCCAGTGCAATATTCCTATTGTTGAATAGCTTCAGCATCCACCCACTAACTTAAAACAGATGCCCAGGTATTAACCTAAACTAATTTGCATTTTCCACTTTGACCAAATTTTACAGTGATTCAGACTAGTCAATATTATTTTGTTCATATTCTACATCAACTCCTTTCCTCTCCTCTCCACTCCTCTCCTTTCCTCTCCATCCCTGCCATTCTGGCTTTATTTCCATGTCTCAGTGTAACCCCAATAAATCATTTAATGCCTCTTATTGTGCAATCCCCACTCGTGCTCTGTATTGCTGCCAAAAATCTCTTCCTAAAATGTACAGCTCAGTTGCTGTCCTTCTGAAAATCCTTTAAAAGATCTCCACTGCCATGGTCAGGAGCATGGCTTTCTATGGTGTCCAAAATCTGACCTCTCCATGCACCTTATCTTTGCTTATCTCTCATCACAATCTATTTACAGGCTCCAGCCGTCACATGTACCAGACAACTTGCTTCATGTCTTTTTCTTTCCCCTCAACAGCTTCATGTCAGAAATATGTTCCCTTCCCTGCCCATGAAAAATTCTATCCCTGTCCATCCAGTTTCTGTTGGTGTTTCCTCCGATAAAGAAATCTTCCCACTGCTAGCAGGAGGAATTCTTTTTGGTAATTTTACTGTGTTGTACAACGCTTTTCATGCAACAACTTAAACACTAGAGAATTCATCAATTTCATGCCTCTAACCTCAACATGCTGCTCTTTTCTTGATAACCCCATAACATGGTTAGAGATTCAATACATTATTGATGATGGTGTGGAATGAGTAGAGGAAAACCACGAATTAATGAATAAATGATTTATGCCAAAGTCCTACTAAAAACACTTACACAACTAAATAATTGTTAAAAATCCTCATCCCATTTTAAAGTGGAGCCCACTAAAAATAAAACACCTATGTTGTATACATGGTCTTGTATGTAAAGAACAAAGTGTCAACATAGGACTTAAAAATCTATTGTCAACTATTGACAGACATAAGCCATTTTATGGACTTTTGCTAGAGGTAAACTTGAGAAAACACAATTCCAAGTTAAACTCTAAACTTCAGAATTTAGAGAGAAACTTGAGATTCCAAGCAGAATTTAAAAAAAAAAAAAAAAAATAGAGAGAAGGAAAGCAAAAAAAAAAAAAAAAAAAAAAAAATAGCTGCATACTTAACTTAAATTCAGTTGGAAGTATTTCTTTATATAGCTTAAAGATGTCTTATATCTCATCATCAAAACTCACCATCAGCAGGACATGTGAATTGCTTAAGGTCTTCAGCAAATAGTGATTTAAAAAAAAACATGTGTAATGTTATTCATGTAGTTGCATTGGAACTACTCTTATCCAGTGGTACAGATGAAAATGATTTGCTCTGGAAACCTAGATTGTTTTATTATTTTTCCATTTTTGCCTAGAAAAATAATTCTCATACTAGTGCATATGAGGAATCTCAGACCATAAGATATGCCCAGACATATCTAAATCAGAAAGCCATCAAACTCTAGCTGTGAGATTTAGTTTTGATGATCTTACTCAGTTTACTTTGAAATTGCCATAATAATTACCTTTAGGCCTTTTAGTTTTTAAAAGGCATAGCAGAGCCCAGTGCAGTGGCACATGCCTGTAATCCCAGAGGCTCAGAGGCTGAGGCAAGAGGATTGTTGAGTTTAAAGCCAGCCTCAGCAAAAGCAAGGTACTAAGCAACTCAGTGAGAGATCCTGTCTCTAAATAAAATACCAATAGGGCTGGGGATGTGGCTTAGTAGTTGAGTGCCCCTGAGTTCAATCCCCAGTATGAGACAAAAAAGTCTCATAGCAGTATATTAACTCATGTTCTTATGAGATTCAAGTAATACACATGTATTAAAATAAAAATATTTTCCTCTTCACTTTTCCCCAATTTTAATTCCTTTCCTCAGAAGTAAGTATTTAGTGTACATTATTGAACTATGGGACACATTTATATACATGATATTTAACACATATGTGACATAAAATGTATTATTTGAGGTGTTGCATATTCTTTTAATAGTGTAACTTAGAGACATTGTTAATAGAAGTATAAACTGTGAAAAAATTATTGAAGGCAATTTTAAATTTTAACTAAAAATTCACTTCTGCAAAGGCAGTGTAACCAGTAATGTTTGTTACTGGGCTATTTGTCATTTAAATGAAACCAATCTAAACATAGTATATTTACATCTCTATAAGTTATTTTTATATTTTTTTTCCTCTGGAAGTATAAATTCAGCTTTATTCCCAAGGATTACTTCCTAAGAATAAGTATAGTGAGAGCATGTTTATAATGGTAAGTTTTTCAATGTTAATAAGTGTTGCTGGTAAGTTTCAGGTTTTAAAGAAAATGAGAAGTTTTCTTTTTCTTAGAATCTCCTTCCCGTAAGAAAGCAGTGACAAAGCATGGGTTTGGCAACTGACCAAGGCATGTAACATTTTTTAGCTTCAGTTTCCCAAAGTCTAAGTGGAATAATATTGATGATAAATATTAAAATACTTAACACGAATAGCTGTTCATTAAATATGCTTTTATATGATAATGAAATTTTCTTCTTCAAAAAAAATTTTGATGAATTTAACTAAATTCTGATCATCTCAGCTCTTTACTACAAACCAATTTAATTTACAAGACAAATAAGCTCTATCTATTTAGTAGAACAATAGGTCTTTGGATAAAAATAATAATTTATTAAATAAGGTTACACTTTAAATATTTAAGTATCAGTAACAAAAAGAAATCTATTTTGACACGATATTAAGTTCATTTTAATTTACTGATCAGCATTAGTGTATTTTAAAAGGCAAAATAATTTACTTCAAAATAAATATTTAATTTTCATAAAGTAAAACAAAATCTTATTGAAAATTCAAATTGTTCTTCATTGCTAATAATAGTTTATAATATAGTTGCCATTCACTCATTTATTACTTTCTGTATTTTATATTTGTAGTCAGACTATAAAATAAAATACTTATAAATATGGGTCTTCTCTTTTTTCTCTCTTTTCCTAATACATCTTTATCATGGGGGGTGCCAAATAAATGTGGAACAATGAAAGACAAATATTGGTGTTATGCCTACATTACTGTAACCTCCAATAGGAAATGAAACAGAAAGGAGATTATGGTAGGAATTTTTTATTTTTTACAAATTTTATTTTTATTTTCTTATTTACATTGTATATATAACAATAGCATTAATTACATTTCATATTACATATATAGAGCACGTTTTAGCATAACACTGTTTGAATACAAAGAATATTCATACTATTCATGTCTTCAATCATGTGTTTAAGATACTGATATCCATCTCATTCTACCACATTTTAACGACAAAATTTTTGTTACTACTTGGCTCTCACACTTCCTTCATTCACCATCTTAAAGGATATATCTTCTGCACAGATATAGGGAAAGGATTCAATGGTGAAGGAGGGAGAATGAAGGTCCTGGCTCTTCCAAATAGGCGAGGTCATAATCTGCCTTATATTAAATAACACAGAGGTTAAAGGAAGACTTAGGAATTCAAATATCTTGGCCCTGTTATTCCCTACCTACCTAAGCCAGTCTTATCTACAGAAAGTATAGGCAAGGAGCTGATTGAAGACCAAACCATATAGTGATTGGCATTACTGCATACCAAGGCAAACCAGAGCAGGTGCCAAGTTATTAAAATACAATTAATGAAATGAAGGTAAGAACACTAAGTATAAAATATGAAAATGAAGGAAAAAAATTCTAAACATTAATGAAAAGAGCTTAAGAATAGAAAATAGTTGAGAAATCCTTTTAGAAACATGATATAAATATTAAAAAAATTCACCTCAAACAGAGTAATAGAGAGGGCAAAATAACTTACTTAAAAGAGATCAAAGAAGAGAAAACAATTATTCTGTAACAAAGGATAAATTCACAATCTTCTCCGTTAAAGATTGTTTCAAATGTTGTGCTTTCCTGAAAAATATCATTTAATCTACTTCATATTCTCTTCTGAGATGAAAGAGAAAAACTTATTCTGACACATTTCTTGTGAATTATTTTTTTTCAAAATCAGATTGAATAAACCTATTCAAAGGTGACTATTCACATAAATTACCTCATGTAATTCTCTCAACAACCCACCTGGGTAGGAATCATTAGCTTCATTTTACCATTGGATAAATGTTGGTTCAGAGAGTAAAGACTAGCCCAGAGAGTTTGCCACAACACTTTAGAGCTGAAATTTGAATTCCTATAGGATCACCTCGGATTTAATACTTTGTATCACATTGCAGTTGCTTTAAAACTTTTGTACCAAGGATGTCAAAAGAATGGAAATAAGTACCTGTGTTCATAGTTTTTGTTAGCTTTTACTGATCAACAGAAACATTCCAATTAGATATTTTAGGACAGTATTTTTTAAAAACATAAAATGAAGACCACCTAGTAAACCGGATCACATAAAGTTACAAGATATTACATATTATACATGTGGCAATGTAGATAAGAGGCTCTGCAAAGAGCTCTTCATTGTAGTGTTGTTAACTTGGGATGCTCTGTTTAAAGCTGCAGCTTTGCAATTAAGTAGCAATCAGGCACTTAAAAGACAAGCTGATCTCAATACTGTACTTACACAAGGTGGACAAAGATTGCATTTTCCATTTTGTGGTCTGGACACCTGGTACACAAACTCCAGCAAGAGAGTCAGCATAATTGAAACCATCTTTCAAGTGTCTGTCATGCAAACAAGATTTAGGAGAGTGAAAACTATCTTACGAAAAGAGATAAGTATTTTTTTTCATATCACTATTATGAGTGCCAACATTTCTGTCTTTGTTGATTTGTTCTTGTGGACATTTCTATAATTTTTTAAAAAATCTTTTTCCACTTAATAAAATACTTTGCATTGGCAAAAGCTAATTATGTTATGCACAAGCCACAGAGATAATTATAGTTCATCTAGACATTCTTAATCTGTATTAGTGGAAACATGCTACAGGGTGATGAGAAACTCACATACCATTATCCAACCCCAACAGCTGCTCACTTAATCTTGCCATAATGAAATATAAGTCATTATCCCATTGTTTCTAACCTGCCATGCTCTTCTGCATTTCTGCTGATTTAGAGATATATCTATATTTTGTCATGGGGACTATTTAAGCCTTCGCACTATGATTAATGTGTTCCACTAAGCTAAATGTGTTCCTTTTCTGACATAATTTAAGATTGCACTGTGTACATAATTGTAAATAAATGTAACATGTATTTGCTGAACATTGACTAACATCCTCAGTATCCAAGGAACACGGGGACCTAGAGCATTACAGAATCTGCTACATGTTCATCAGCCACCAAATTCTGCTAAGGAGAAAATAATTTTAATTACTATATAATATGTCCAATTTCCCATACTTCTTGATTTGCCTAACTTACTAAAATGTGGCAATAACATGTCAAGGTTTCGGATCAGTTATCTACTTATATTATAAGTGATTATCAGGGGCTGGCGCTGTAGCTCAATGGTAGAGCACTTGCCTGGCATGTGTGAGGCACTGGGTTCAATCCTCAGCACCACATGAAAATAAATATATAAAATAAAGGCATTGTGTCCATCTACAACTAAATTTTTTTTTTAAATAATGATTATCAGTGCTGTAGGAAGCATGTCTATTTTGAGCAATATTAAGTCTTATGGACTGTCCAGTTGGATTTCACTTATTCTAAATGTTGTTATTTTTGCCATTTTCTTTGGAACTTTTCTCCACAATTGCACAAATTTAACTACTAGATTGTATTTCCTGATGCTTATTGAACTGGAGATAGTTACCTTAAATCTGCAGGACAGAAAATTAATTTTGCTTTGTTTTAGCAATCTGGGAGAGTCAACATTGATTTGTAAATTTCCTGTGAATAATAAGCTTGTTCTTATCTGTGAAGTGTCACAGTTATTGCAACCATTTCTGAATGATGGCAATGCTATTTTTTTAATATTTATTTATTTGCTTTTTAGTTGTACACAATGCATGTATTTTTTACGTGGTGCTGAGGATTGAACCAGGTCGCGCATGTGCTAGGCAAGCGCGCCCTACCGCTGAGCCACATCCCAGCCCCAATGCTATTGTTTTTGACAAGGGATAATTACAAAAGAATAGCTAAAATGTTTACTGCTTTCCAGATACATTAGGACACCTCAGACCTCCCTCTGTGAAGTGAAAAAGTATAGGTGAAAGAAATAGAAAACACATCTTACTATTTAGAGTTGAAAAAGGCCAAGAAAACAAACCAAACACACTCACACATATACTCATCCTAATTAATAATTTTCACTGGTGACTAAATAGATATTTTAGATGGGAAATCCTTGACAAAGTTTGTTTTTATTTTAATGTGCATCCATGTTTCTTAATGGAAATGTTTTATATGATTATAAATACAATTTATTAACAATTGTTCAAATAATGCCTATATGAAATTTACCCTATTTTACATATCAAGTCCTTATAACTACTCAACATGCCTCACAAAAGATTTACCTTGTAGTTATACACACAAACACGGCTGCAAAAGTTGTTTTTTACTCATTTTTCTACTGTTGTCTTTTTTAAAAATTTCTCACCTCATTTAAATGTTAAGTTATTTATACTTAGTTCTTTTTTAATATTGTCCTGCAGACTAGGAGAAATAGTGACGAGGAATTCCTAAGGGGAAAAAATTATCCTGCAATTGTATTGTATACTATTTGAAAATCAGTGGGGGTTAGGCTTCATTTTCTCCACACACACAAAACAAGGTATTTTGTTGTGGTTTTGTGAGCTCAGGCAGCAAACTTTAATAACAACATCTGATTTTACACATTTCCAGCTTACCCTTCAAGTCACAAATTCTGCTATATGAGGTAATTTTGAAAAAGTATCAAAATCCAAGACCAAGAAATTTGAAAAAAAATATTAATGGGTGGTTTTAAATAACATGGCATCAGGGTGAAGAAAAAAAAAAAAAAAAAGATGGTAGAATGAGATGGATATCATTACCCTAAGTGCATGTATGAAGTCACGAATGGTGTGAATATACTTTGTATACAACCAGAGATATGTAAAAATGTGCTCTACAAGTATAATATGAAATGTAATACATTCTGCTGTCTTTTCTAACAACTTAGAATAAAAACTTGAAAAAAAAGAAAACAACTATTAATTTCAAAATAAAAAAATAAATAACATGGCATCATATAAAAATAATGTCAATGTGGGGTGGGGGAATAAGACACAATAGGCCCTGGGAATTATGTCAGCAGAGTTAGGCCATTGAGGTATGAAAGCATTGGAGTAACCTAAGAAAGGAACAGATTTTATATTCTTATTCTGTGTGCCAAAACATGTAATAATTTGGTTCCCTAAATCACACTGTGAGGTGTATGGGATGATTGTCATGGATAAAAAACGAAAACTCAGACCAATAAGAAAGAAACCTAAGTTAAAACCCATATGTTCTGATTATTAATCAGTCCTTTTCCCTCTTTATTGAAGGTCTTCCCACCCTCTGAATACCATCAATGGATAGGAACTAATAAATGTAATAGCAGACACTTTTAGTATGTCCAGTCCTTCTCTTTTCAATACTTTTGGAATTTATATCCATTAGTAAAAGGGAAGCTGCATCTTAGATCAAAGCATTTAAAGAGTACATAAATATTACCCATTATAACCAAAATCCATTTGAAGTCATATGATTAGATGAGATTTTTATAACTAATGCACTTTTATTCGAATTCTTGTATTACACTCTATTTCCAATTGTTCTAAATTTAACAATTAAACATTACCTATAATGTGCTTCATAGAATGTAATTTTTCTGAAAGTTGGAATAATTTAAAGAAAATTGTCAATCTGAAAGTTACATGTTAATTATAATGCCATGGTATATTCTCAATATTGTTACCTCTTTGTGGGAATAGACGGGGATGTTTTGTTTTCACATTAGCAGGGGTGAGGCTATCTTCATGAAGGACTGTATTCATAGGGCAGAAGAACACCTGGAGACCAGGCTTCAAATATTCTACATCAACACAATTTGATGTTTTACATCTGGTCAATTATTACTAGGAGGTCTAATGGAAATACAAGAGGATATTTTACTCCTTAAATCTTTGAACATTTCCCCTGCATCACAGAAATGGAGAAAAGTGGCCCTCAAAATCTTGTTCCTAGAGTGGCTTTTATGTGACATTCTTGAATATGCAGAGGAGACACGTGTGCCACTTCAGAAACACTCCCTTTTCCTTAAGTCTAGAGAATTAGAAAGACTCGTGAAGACTGCAAACTCTGAGAGATTTATTTACCTTTCTGTGTAATTTCAAAAATATCCATGCCCCGACAATAAGTTCAGAAGAGAGTGGTGAATGAGGACTTGAGCTGTATAATTCTGGTCAAAGGAAAGCACTCAAAGGATTGTCTAGAGATTTAATAGGGGAGGGTAGTTGGGGTGGTGACGTTGTCACTCTTAAGACTATTTCTTGTTCAGAAATTGTTTTTTACAATGTGCTAACATATGGCTACAACAGAAGATATTTCCCACTGTGCTTCTTTTCACACTTAAGGCTTCTAGAGACATCACTGACAAACCCACAAAAAGGTTTTGTCTTGGTATATTTTAACAGTCTCTTAGTTTATAAGATCAACTATAAATGACCTTTGGAAATCAAAATAATTACCAAGAATTAGTAATGGAGAACACTCATCAGTAAAATACAAAACCTCTGGATTATTCAGTATAAAATATTCTCAGCCTTTAAAAATCTACATTTTTCAAATATTTTGCCTCTCTTCTCCTTGCCATCCCCACAGCACTAGATCAGGTAGCTCCCAGCCACTCCCATTCCTAAGTTCTTTCCACTCTCCTTGTTCTGTTTCTTCCTCAAGCACATGCTGCAGATTTTTAAATGAAGCTTGAACTACAAATAGGGTCCTTAAGGCCTGTCATGCAGTGGCCCCAAAATGTGTTTCATACATCTTTATCTCAGCACCCATCATAGTCTCATCTTCTGTCACTTCTGCTGTCCCCTCCACCTCTGCTTGATGAGGAGTCCTTCCTGTTTCAACCCTGTTCCATAATTGCCTCTTCCAGGAAATCAGTCCTTTGTAAAAAATTCTTTATCCCTCTATTATGGAACATAATAAATCTGACCCTGTACGAACAGTTACTTATAAGCAGTTCTATTCCCTAACTACTAAGAATTTTGAGGGTAGAAAGTATGTCTTAGTTATACAAATACCCATCTCAGTGCCTGGCTCAGAGCTCAGTACCTACAACAGAATTGTGTTATATGAAGAAGTGATTGTGGCACTTCTGGTGGACACAATTAGATGGTATTTCCTGGATTCACTTGAACAATTATGGTCAGGTGGCTGAATTGTGAGGAAAATGTGGATGGGGTCTGTGTATGTCTCCAGGTCAGTCTCACAGAATCCTACCATGTGTGGACTTAGACTTCAAAGCTGGTGTGGGTGAGGGTGATGTTGGTAGAGCTGCAAGATGGAAAGCACCTGAGTCCTTGCATCAACGTGTAAAAAGCTGTCGGAAGGCATGCCTCATGGAACTGGGATCTGAACAAGTTCTGAACTTCAAAGACGCAGCAGCCTTAAATAGTACATCAGATAGTGTCTCCTTACTAACACAGCAAGTCTGCTGATTTGTCATATCATTACAACGCAGAATGAAAAAAATAATGGAATAATGTCATTAATGAAATTATGCATACATATGTATTTATTTAGTTCAAGTATTCATGTGTGACCATTAAACATAATTTCCCATTTTCTTTCTATGTATTAACTATCTCAATAATGATTTAAAATTTAACAAACTAGAACATAGTCACTAGAGAAAAGATTTCTGTATAACTTTCTAAATTTTTACATTTTTTGTAGTCTTTTACATTTGTCTTACCTCTACTTGATTCAACAGAAATAATTTTTAGGAACTTCCTATTTTGAAGGCTTTATAAAACAATAAGTTCAATTTTCAAAGAAAGAACAGTTTGCTTCATTTTTGTACTTGTCTTTCATCTGTACCTAAGTTTTAATTAAATTTCACAAAATCCTATAAACAACTACCAAAAATAAGTTTGGGAACAAATGTGTTTGAGGCTAGTACCTTTACTATATTGAATTGATTGTATTAATTGTCGACTTTGTACACATTTATGCATTCACTTTTGCCTTGTTTCTATGCTCTGAGTCCCAACCAAATGAGAGTACCATCCTATTGGGCTGAAGTTAAATGAATACTTTTTTTCAGGAAATGTAGCTGATATATCAACTTTTTAATTGAACTTCTGTGAAAGGTAGCTTGTCAGAAGACATCAGCATGCTTTACTTTCATTTTGATGGCTATATGAGTTACTGGTCCAGAGAGGATATCCTGCACTATTATTGCAGGTAAAAAGAAGCTGAAATTATTTTCTTATCTTTCTTGTGGTTTATTCAAACCAGTATGAGCTATACATTTCAGCCATGGTTATTTTAAACGTTAAATATCCAGGTTTAATCTGTGCTCTTCAGTTTCCAATTCTCATCATTCTTCACAAACTTTGGAAAATAAGTTCATTTCATCTCTCTGGCACCAGTTTCTTTTCTGGGTTCTCTGTTGTATTAATCAGCTGTTCGTTGCTATAACAAAACACTTGAGGCTAGGCATGGTGGTGCATGCCTGTAATCCCAACAACTCAGGAGGCTGAGACAGGAGGATCAAGAGTTCAAAGCCAGCCTCAGCAAAAAGTAAGGCACTAAGCAACTTAGTGAGACCCTGTCTCTAAATAAAACACAAAATAGGGCTGGGGATGTGGCTCATTGGTTGAGTGCCCCTGAGTTCAATCCCCAGTTAAAACAAAACAAAACAAAACAAAACAAAACACCACTTGAGTCTTCTGACTTTATTTTAAAAATTGAATTGATTTATTCAGCTCAAAGTTTTGGAGGCTGAATGACATAGCACCTGAATCATTTAGTTCTAGGGAGGACTCTCTCAGCTGTGACACATCATGGTAGATGGCAATGATGAATAGCAGTGCTGGGAGCATGTCAGGAGTGAGCAATCACATCTTGGTATAGGATGCCGGAGAGTTGAGTGGGGCCAGATGTAGACTTTTGCACAAGAACTACCCTAATTCCTACTGTTTGACAGAATTCCCAGTGACATAGGAACATCCTACTAGGCTCTACCTCTTAAAGGTCTCATCAGCTCTCACTGTGCCATATTGACAGGACCAAGACTCCAACACAAGGACCCTTGGCATACCAGCCACATCCAAACCATAGCCCCTATTTCTTCAGAGTTACGCATCCCATCTGGATGTTTTCAACAGCACACCAATATATTTCTCTTGTTTAGAAAATGTTTTTATACTTTTTTTTTATTCATTATCAATCTCAGTTCAAGGTCCAACTCCACTTCATGTTGTCCTGTGTCAGATGACTATACCTCGTCCATTACCCTTGCACCTCACCATGACTGAGGCTGTTACCATTCAGTGTCTGTCCTTGTATTGGGCCCTCTCCCCTGTTTCAAACTGACTCCTCACCCTCTACTGTCTTGTTCCTCCCTTAGAAACAAGAAGTCGGTGAGCCATTGGATCAATAAACTTTGTCCTTTGAACTGATTGAGACTGAAATTAACAGTTGTAGCTCTTATCAAAGTATTCAGAAGTATTCAAATTGATCACTCTCTTCTCCCTCAGTAAATCCTACTTGGAGATGAGCTCCCTATTCTATCCATCTTTCTTGGGTTCCTAGAATTTCTATGTCATTAAAGAGATAAAAATTAAACCTTTGGGTTAAAAAATTATATTTTCCTGGATTTAAAGTTTCTGTAATAGAACTTTTACCAATTTGGTGAACTTATATATAAACTGGAAGGTCTCTGGCTTATATTTTGTATATAACTAAAGTCATACTTATTCCTCAAATTCTGTCCCCCAGAGTATGTTATTTCCATTTTACCTGCTCTTATTTATGGATGGATTTGCTGGAATGTCACTACTTTCACTGACGTGGACATCTTCTCATTGTTTTTCCAATGCTGATCCAATCCCCATGCTGCTACTTGGACCTCAGTTCTTCCATTTGGACATCATTACTCCCCTGGGATTTGTTACATCTGTATGAAATCAGTCTCTGAACCTTCATGCTAGCATTAAATTCATTTGCCTAGACTTTTAAATGCCTATTGATGTGCCCCAAACCTTGCCAGTATACAAGGTCAGGCAGGAGCTTTGCTCTTAAATATACTATTGGTTCTTACACACATCGTTCATTATCAATTCATTCAGAATGTTCTTGCCTTGCTTTGTACTTCCATAACATTCATTTGATAATACTTTGTATTCTGAATGAGTATTTTTACATTCTGCCTTTTTCTGAGAAGGGTTAAAGAAGCTCCATTAGTTAACCTGCTCTAATACCACTTAAACAACTGGAGAGCAGCTGTTATATCAGATACTTTTCTCCAGATCCCAAAGCACCTACAGAGTGGCTGAAAAGTGATTAATGATATTAGAAGTCCTAGATTGCTTACAGGCAATAGGTAGCATTCCCCCACTTAAAACAAATTAAACCATAGATTAATCTTGAAGAGGTTAATATAGACTAATAGTCATTATTGAAAAATTAAAATGAATGGGATATAAGATCATTAAAAACAATAGTGACACTTTATGCAAAATGAAGTAGAATAAAATGAGACCTGAACTTCTTGACATAGCAACCCTGTCTTAGTTATCTGAGCATCCTGATTTCTAGCAAGGGCCAAGGAAAATTAAATGCTCCAAAACTAATGAATGAAGAACTTTCTCTATTAAAACAAAATAAAAAAAATTAAAAAAGCATTAAATCGGGGCTGGGGCTGTGGCTCAGCGGCAGAGCGCTCGCCTCGCATGTGCGCAGCCCGGTTCGATCCTCAGCACCACGTAAACATAAATACATTGCATTGTGTACAACTAAAGTAAATAAATAAATATTTTTTTTAAAAAGCATTAAATAATGTCAATCCAGTCAAATTTTCCTTAAAAAAGATAATGCTTTGAAATTTCATCATTCACTAAACTTAATATTTAAAATAAAAATTCCAACAATTACATATTCTGGTTCCTCTTTTTATATTGTGCTTTGCAGAATTTTTAAACCATAGAATTACTTTTTTTCTTCTTCTAATTTGAAGTATTTCAATAACATGCTGGTAAAATAGGAAATGTAATATTTCATATGCATGTATATATTTGTATCTATATATGTATGTATATGAGTATATGTGTGTACATATGTATGCAATGTATCTTAAGCATCAGTTTTACTTTTCTAAATTTGTTTTTAGCTAGCAATTTTTAATCTAATAAATAATTAGATTTGTTTACAAATATATAACAGTGATTAAAAGGTTAATAACATTGAGTAAGCATTGATCATTTCTCTATCCACAGAAGAATAGAATTCTAAATGTTGATTAAAGTTCTCTAAACCTATATGATTTGGGCCATGATTCCTGTGACACTTCCCCCTATGTAATTTCTAGTGCGTAAAGAGTACAAATGAATATTGATTGTAACAACTCTTGTTAAATTGTGTTGTGATACCCTGCTTTCAAGAATATATGAAATCTAATCTTACTTATTTGCATCTGGCTGACAGGTAAATATTGATTGAGAAGAAAAGAACAATGAGAAAACCAATTATCACTGGCTATCGAACATCAAAATTCAACATGGAAAAGACTGATGTGAAAGTACTATATTCAGTGTCAAGATTTAAAAATTTTCACCTCTTCTTTATTGAGAGAGATATTTTACAGTAAATGGAGTGAAATTTATGGTCAGAGGAGGACAGTTGTCATCATGGGCGAATATATAAGAGAAACTTAAAGCACCACCAAAGAGCAGGGCCAGCAGATAATGTCAGAAGACTTTCAGAGAGCTAAAGGAAAAAAACAGGAGTCTCACTTGAAAGTAGCAAATTTATAAAACCTGAATGCAGAAATCAGCCATTCTAGAAAGAAAGGTTATATAAAAAAAAGCCCTACAGAACAAGTTAACACAACTGGAAAGTCAGACAAACAATCATAGAAACACATTTGTGTCCTTAGAGAAGAAGCAAACTAATAAATAATAAATAACAGTGTTTTTAAAAAAATAGAGAATGGGCTTGCTTGAAAGCAAGTAAACAACAAAAACAACAGCTACACTTTCAAAGGTCTAAATTTGATATATTTTGGAGTAATCCAAGAACCATCGAACTATTAGAAACCATGAATATTTTATATAAAAAGATGAAAGCTAGAAGGCTTGAAAGAGTAGGAAATAGCATGATGTTAAGATGTTATCCTCAAAAGGTAAAAATACTCTAGCTGTAGTTTCCCTACATCTGATGTCATTCTTGATAAAAAGATTAGAGTAAAAATGGGAACATGCAAACATTCAGATAGAATAAAAAGTGAAAAAATTAGAATCACATTAGCAAGAAAAATATATTATGCCAAGAAGGCTGAGTGCTCTATGATGCAATATTTATGGATGAATAGAATATAAAAGGTGATATTTATGATGCTAAATGAGCTATATCTGGAAATAGTTTATAAATCATATATTTCTTGGAAATAACCATTTCCCTAGTTGTTACATGAAGTAAAACTAGTAAATTCACTAGGGACTGAAAGATGTTAAGAAAAAAACAAATGGTGGAATAGGAATTTAAGTAATATTTCAATTTCTTAATATACTTATGACTTGTCTTCCTAACTTCATAAGTGTGACAATGAATTTACAACCCTACAAAACAACCCCGCATGATGAAAACAAGAAAGTTAAATAAATCAAAATTTGGTGATCTGAGAATTAGTTCAGTGGTTGTGCAGTTGTCCAGCATGCACCAGGCCCTAGGTTTAAACTCCAGCACTGGAAAGAAAAAAAAGAAAAAAAAAAAAAAAAAAAAAAGATTCTAAAATTGAAGAAATATTTCCAAAAACATAATCTTTTTTTTTTTTTTTTTTTTTTTTTTTTTTTTGGTACTGGATTAAACATTTCTCAACCACCTACAAACTGACCAGTCAAAATCTGGAACTGGGGTATGTGGTTCCCTAGTTAATTCTCTTCCAAAGGGCCATGTCTTGCTGTGTAGAATAAGCATTATATGGTATCACCTGAACCCTCTCATTCCCACCTTCCTTTTTTTTTTTCTGTTTTGTTTTGTTTTGGTACCGGGGATTGAACTCAGGGGCACTCAACCACTGGGCCACATCCCCAGCCTTTTTTTGTATTTTATTAGAGACAGGGTCTCACTGAGTTGCTAAGTGAGAGCAACTCAGTGAGTTGCTAAGTGCCTCGCCATTGCTGAGGCTGGCTTTGAACTTGCGATCCTCCTGCCTCAGGCTCCCAAGTGCTGGGATTACAAGCATGTGCCACCATGCCAGGCTTCCCGCCAGGCTTCCCACCTTCTCTTATTTAGCACAAATACCTTTCCACTACACACACCAAGAGAGCCCAGGCACAGGAGCAATTCCATGATTCAATTATTTCCTTCTAGATTTGGGTGTCTCATATTTGCTGGAGGTTTTTCATAAAAACTCCACACCTTTATAATTCTTAACTAGAACCGGTTCTACCCATACAACAGTTACTCAGGTGCTTTCCTGACTTCTTACTTAGGAAATAATAAAGTCATTATAAAGGAGCCATCTACAACTGTGTCCATTGTTCCCTTCCAGCAAGAGCACCTCAAAAATTTCATCCCCTCATGCATTGTTTTTTCATTTAAGCTAAAACCATGGCCCTAAACTTGTTAAAAAAATAACTCTCCTTTGACTTAAAATCTGAACCTCCTCCTAAGTAGTGTCTTTCCTTGCCCAATATTCTACTTATAGCTCAACTGCAATTCTTCCTCAAAGAGGGAGATTGAATTATTTTGCCTTTGAAAGGATTCTTTGCAGTTTTTTTAATGCAATAGAACTTCTCTGACTCTTCTATCTGAAATCTGCTTCTCTATTATTCATTTTTCTTTTTGGTGCTCATTACTTCCTAATATAGAATCACATATTTCTTTGATAAATTTTTTAGTGCTTATTTCTTTTGTCCAAATTATAAGTTTTTGATGATAGATTTTTTAAAAAAATGTCTGTATCCCTATCACATAGAATACTGACCAAATATTGTAGTTGCTCAATAAATATTTGTGAAGTGAATATATGAAACCTATCTGGTCATTTATTTATTTATTTATTTATTTTGTAATGTAAAACATTGGTTTGGCAATTGCTGGTTATTCACATAAAACTCATTCTCCCCTTTCCAAATTGTAAGGCTTCCCAACTACAAATCACATTTACCAGCGTCTCTCAAAACCAAATGTGGTTATGTGACTAAACATAGATAAATAAGAAAGAAAATGAGCCAAATTTCAAATACAGAGCCTGTTTTTAAGTTGAAGACAGCCTGCAAATTCTACATGGGATTTCTATTAGATATTTCTAGATGGTCTTCAACTTAAAGAAAAACTATTATCTCTGAAATTTGGCTCCTTCTGTCTTTATGTGTGAACTCAGCAATGCTTGCACCCCAAAAGGCAACATATGAGGGGATGATAGAGCTACAATGTAGAGAGAACCTGGGTTTCTAAGTGACCTTGATAAACATAAAAGTCCTGTATTAGCATCATTAGTACACAGATAGCCTGGCCTGTTATATGAGAGAAATAAATCATTATTCGATTTAAGGGAAAATTCTTGGAATATTTTTCTTGGGGCAACTAAGCCTTTCACATATTTAGCTTCCATGAATCTCTCTAGGACCACTTTTTCTCTATCTTGTTTTGAACTGTCTGTCTTCCTTTACCTGGTCCTTAAATGTTAATTTTCTCAAGGGATCTTTCCTGGTCAACTCCTGTTCTAATTTAATCTAGTGATTCTTGAACCTTTCAATCAACAACATGTTTAAAAGTCCATCCTCAAACTTTTGCATATAAACACCAGTAGTTTATAGACAACCCTGAATAATTTTTTGAGCCCTCTAAGTAACAATGATGAACAGACTAAGAAATTTTTTTGAGGGGTGGCACCTACTAAACTACTATTCATGCAGAGGATATTTTTATCTCTGAATAAAGACAAAATCCGACCAGTTGATAGTGTCATTTAATACTTTAACTAGGGCCCCTCTGTCCTGAGAATCCAAATCAGGCCTTCTCAGGAATGAGCCAGGACCTAACTCCACAGCTTTTTCTCAGTCATTTACCATCCCTAGTACTTGGTGCTCGGTCCAATTTGAAATATTTGCAGGTTCTCCTGCTTACCATGTTCAGTTTCACAATAGTTTACGTTCCCTTTCTACTGCCCGGAGCATTCCCCAAGCTCACCTGGCTATCTTTTCACTTCTAGAACATGCCTCCCCCTGAAATTTAAGCACCCAGGCCATCTGCTACAGCTCCACCGATGCCCTTTTACTGTCAGACTGTACCCACTGTGTGTTCATTGCTGTTTAACTCTCACCCTCTACTTCACAAAAAAATCAGAGATTACCTGCCTTGTTCACCTTTACATCCCCAATACCTACTCCCAAGATGCATGACATGCAGCAGGCTCTTAATGTACAGTTTCTTCAATTTTGAGTTTGCTAAGTTGTCATCAATGTATGGAAAACTCAATATTTAAGATTTAGATTTTTTGAAAAAGAATGGCATAGAATAAACTGTATTTCCTTGATGTATCATTCTCAAGGGTTATAAACAATATTAATTATTTCACTTAAAAAGAAATATATCTCCTCTGAATTCCCCTGGCATCTTATTACTCCACGTCAGATGTGAGAAGCAGCATTCAGTGGTTAGGCCCTGTGCCATGTTCATGTGTTCATCCCTCATGGTATGTAGCACAGTTCCTTATGCATCTTAAAATATCTCAAGATTTAAAACACTTTTCAAAATGAGGGTGTTGTAATATTTATGTTTTTAGTTGCTTAATCGTCAAAAAAAAAAAAAAAAAAAAAAAAAAAATACACCCTGGATAGATGCCTGTGGTCAGGGGAGTAGATGGGATGAGAAACGCAGATAAAAGAGAAATTTTTACTCTGCACATTTTTGTATTTGTGACTTAAACATGAAAATTCCATATTTAAAAAAATAATTAAAATTTTAAAAGCCTTCTTTAAAAGAAAAATACAACAAAAGTTTTAAAAAAACATTGACTATTCAAGGAATATTTAAGGGATCGCCTAAGATAAATTATTTGAAACATATGTAACAGATGAAGCATTTACATCCAGAATATATAGCAAATGCCAAAAAGCCAGTAAGAAAAAGATAAACAACCTAATAGAAAAATTGGCAAAGGTATAAGGAAGCAATTAACTGAAGAGGATACTTGCCTGTTTAATAAATAAAGATGTGTTCACATTAGAAAAAATGAATAGAGTACTATATTCTGTGCATAACTAAAGGCCCCTTGGCTCACTTAATTTCAGAGATTCATTAGAAGTCTTTTTGGGTTCATTAGCAATTAAAATATGGCAATTTCCAAAACTTTAAAAGGCTACTTTATCCAACAGATAAAAGTTAAAACAGGGGCTGAGGTTGTGGCTCAGCGGCAGAGCGCTCGCCTCGCACGTGCGCGACCCGGGTTCGATCCTCAGCACCACGTAAACATAAATGCATTGCATTGTGTACAACTAAAGTAAATAAATAAATATTTAAAAAAAAAAAAAAAAAGTTAAAACATTGGGCAATACTGAGGGTTGGAAAGGATGTGGGCGAAAGGGTACTCTAGTAACTGCTGATGGAAACAGAAATTTGTACAGCAGCACCCTTGGAGAGTAATTTCAGGATTTTGGAGAGTAACTTGGAGAGTGGTAAAATTGTGACCACACATACCTCATATGCAGAAATTCCACTTTTTCATTTAGACCCTAAGAAAAAGTCAATACATGTCCACAAGGAGACATAAACCATTGTGTTTTTTGCAACACAGTTTGAAATAGCAAACACCTGGAAACTACTTACATTTCTCTTGGCACCAACTGCAGATGCTTTTGGTGTTCTCATACACCCTTGCCACTCACATCTCCCTTGCACATTGTGTGTGTTTTACTGCAAGCACCTGCCACTCTGCCTGAGGGTGTTCTCTAGCCATGAACAAGCTAGGGCTGCCTGAAGGTGGGCTGGGACTCTGGTGTTAATGGCCACAAGAGTAACCCTCAACTGCTGACAGATGGTGTTGCATGCACACCTGAGCTTCCATGACCTCAAGTAATACAACTCTGAAGCACAGCTACCACTTTCTCAGTCGCTTGAGGAAAAATATGCAGAACTGATCAGGGAAATTATTAGAAATAGACATGGTTAGTAATGGAATGAACCTTTCACAAAGTTTACATGTTCAGGATCAAAAAAAATAGAAGACAAACTCCATGCTCCATTTCTGTTTTGTGAAACCAGGTAGATGATGGACCGAGCTAGAAAAGGTTTCTTGCCAGGAGATGGTGGCATGGATTTGGACACGTTGCCTATGAAGTGCCTGTGGTAACTGGATATGTGGATTTAAATTTTGGGAGCCAGCAACAGGCTACAGATTGTCTTATCATGACAATGATATGAGAAAACAAAGGAGAGAAGATAGAAGATAGAAGAAAAGAAAAGGCATTCTCAGAAGGAGCACTGAATATTTAAGGGATATTTAAGGAATGAGCAGAAGACAAACCTACAAAAAGAAATGAAAAGAAGAAACTAACATGGTAGAATGAAGCCCAACAGTGTGAAAAAAAATAATATATTTATTTTACAAATGTTGTTCTCAGGGTCATATTGACAATAACTTCTTAGAAACCTGACTTTGTTTTCAAATTCAGATTATATTCAACTTGCTACAGCTGCTTCCAAGTCTTCATCCTCATCTTTCTTCCTTCTAAATGTTTATTTTTTTTAATTTTTTGAATCTCATTCTCACCTAGCCAATCATACACTCTGCTGATATTATAAATTTAAACTCTGGATCATCAAAACAGATGTTTTTAAAAGATTATAAATTATCTACAAAGCTACAAAACAAGACCATCTGAAACACAAAAGACCCCCAACCATCACAGAAATCCATCCCTGCTTGATATACATTATTGTGAATCAAGAAAAAAAAAAGCATGTTTTTGTGACACTTTTCTTTTCTACTCTTCTACCAATCTTAAGCTACATATATTTAAAATAACTATGCCCAAAGGGTCATTTGGAAGAATTCTTGTATTACTGAGATTCTCTGAATTACATTCATTTATTCTTTTTAAGGTACATGGATAGTATAGCAGAACACTTGCCCACCTGTTAGACATGTGAAATAGTGCACTGGATTTTCATCTTTAGAAATTTGATTTAGATATTAAAGTATGGCAATATTGCATTCATGCAGAATACAAAAGGCAAGTCTATTTGATACCCCAGTTGCTTTTATTCACAAAATGATTGGGAGCATGTAGTTTGGATTTGTTTTTTGTTGCCTTCCTCCTACCCCTAATAATGTGCACACCTATTATGTTTAAGCACAGGACTAAATACTTTCCACACATTGCCCCAGTCAATGCTTCCAACAGCCCTCGGAGATAGGCATTGCAGTCAATATGTTTCATGGGAAGAAATGGAGGCTCTTAGGAAAGGGAAGGCTTTGACTTAAGGAGACACAGTTCATAAATGAGTCAGAATCTGAAGCCATGTTTTCTGATACCAAACTTCATGGTTTCAGGAACTCTTGTCAAGGTGGCACTGCAAGAATACAGCTTGAGCCCCTTACTTTTGCTTCCAACATATTGTAATAACAGATACCTTTTTCAAGGGGATAATGAACAAGATAAAAGTTCAGAGACAGAACATAAACACAAAATGAGGTGCATCATGCCAGCTACTCTTTGAAGTGAGAAGGAAAAAATTCCTCATATCATCAAGGTCACTGGGATACACTGTCCCACAGGTACTACTAATAACCAGTGCTTTAATCAGCTTTACTGATTAAAACCTGAGAGTAAAATAACAGGAAGCTGACTATAACCTCCATTGTCCAGAGTCACAATTTACCTGGGGTTGCTTTCCTAAGGAGGCCAGACCCAGGAGCCATAATCCCACACCCAGAACCTGAGTCAAACTGCCTTTTGACTATTGACTAGATCTCTCACAGCCTCATTGTCAGAGAGTCTTGACTGGGAACAGAGAGGATTCAAGGCCAACTCTAAGACCACAGGACTGGATACAGAAACTAGCAACAAAAGATTAAGAATTTTAAAAATGCCTTTTACTCAAGATGAGCCAGGAAACCAAAATCCCAAGACATGAAAGAGTAATGGAAAAGGATCACAAACAAAATTTTAAAAGTCAATGAGGTCCTCCAGATGACATTAATGTCACAGAGGAATTTGATAATGACTTCAAAATAAGCATGTTAGGATCATTAAGGAAACAAAATAACAAATAACACCTGCATAGCATGAGAAAAAGTAAGTAGAAATGAAACAAAAATGGTTATTATAAGAGAACCAAAATTCTCAGAAAAGAAAAAGTATAGTAAAAATATAAAGATAAAGTATTGTAAAAATATAAGTTCTAGAATGGATATTTTCAAAATAAAAGCCTTAGTAAATTGGAAGACATCTCTGAGTAATTTACCAAAAGTGCAATGTAAAGAGATGTATAAAATAGTATGAGCCAGGCATGGTAGTACACGCCTGTAATCCCAGTGGCTCAGGAGGCTGAGACAGGAGGATCTAGAGTTCAAAGCCAACCTCAGCAATACCAAGGTATGAGCAACTCAAAGAAAGTCTGTCTTTAAATCAAATACAAAGAAGGGCTGGGGATGTGGCTCAGTGGTTGAGTGCCCCTGAGTTCAATCCCTGACACCAAAATAATAATAATGAAAATAATCATAATAATAATAAAGATAATTTAGGAAATATGGTGTGATACATTGTGAAACTTTAACATACATCTACTGGGGAGTTCCAGGACAAGAGATTAGAGGCAATGTTAAAAGAAGGAATCACTGAAAAGAGAATTCTTGGGTTTTCTATAATTTAAGAAAGATACAAGTTTTAGGATCAGAGTGTCTAGGAAGACGGAATAAACTCTATACTTTCCTCCCAGTAAGGAGAATAATTAACATTGCTGCTCTCTAGGGAAGTCTTTTGAGGACCTGTAATTCAGGAAGATAGAGTTTAATCCTATACATTCTGCTCTATTTTCTGAGGGAATAAATCATCTTTAAAATAAATTGAAAATGCCATTGAAACAGAAATATAATTGCATTGAAATAACAGAGCAGGCACAAGTTTACAGCAAAAGATGTCTATTGCTACAAGTGTATACACAGAACCTGGGATTTAGTGACCATAAGAATCAAGAAGTAAGTTACACAGTGTCATGGGCTTAGCATATATCCAGGCTACTCTGTCACCTTCCATAGGAACTCATAAGTGTCACACACACCCCATTTTGGTGGACACAAGATGGACAGTTTGCTCCAATATGGGAGCAAATACATTTGAAAAGCAATGACTTGGCATTCGTAATAGATGTCACTTCTGTAACAAGTTCTTGGTACTGCTCTTCACATCATTGGTGAAGCACATTTTACCCCCTGATTTTATTTAGAATTCTAGTCAGAAGACCCTTTTCCTTTCACTTTATTTAATCTATATAGGTCTTTATAAATAATTATGGGGCTAAGAAGGAAGGATGTTGCTTCAGGATAGTAGAGGTATAAGCATAGGATATGTGTTTATGAGTGTATGTGAATATGTATGCTTATATGTAAATAAAAGAGGTCACTATATATCAATTCGTGAACACACATCCATTGTTTCCTGTTAACCGAATGCATAAACAAACACCTGTGGGAAATTAGCCTTACATAAAAAAATATATATACCTTCTTAAAATCATGGTATTAAAATAGCACTGTGGTTGATTTCAGTTTTTAAAAGCAGCCTTCATCTCCAGCAACTGACCAACAAGTTAACACAAACAGCAAAGATGGAGATGGAAGTTTAAGATTAAATGTTAGGCATGGGGGTAGGAAAGATGGTGGAGATGGACAGCAGTTCCCTAGGTACGTGTATGAAGCCATGAATGGTGTGACTCTATTTGGTGTACAATCAGAGAAATGAAATATTGTGCTCCATTTGTCTACTATGAATTAAAACACATTCTTCTGTCACATATAACAAATTAGAACAGATAAATATATTTTTAAAAAGATTAAATGTTAGGAACACTAAGCAGCAGATCTACTGTTTGTCACAATTCCTGTAATTCCATTAGAGAGAACTTTACTCTTGTAGCTCCTCCCATCACATAGTAACTTCCTGAGTTGAGGTTGGACTTTATAGCCAAGAAAAATAATGAAGTTCCCTTTAATTTCAGGTCTCTGACTAGGTAAAGGGTAAACATTTTTTTTGTTGTTTTTTTGTTTTCTGTTTTTTTGCAATCTTGATTTTCAAAGACTGATGTCTTAGCAGAGCCTGTCATAAATCATTAGCTGCACCTTCACATTTCTTTTATGGAGATGTTTTAAAAGAAAGACAAAATAATTACATGTCCTCTCTTGACCATTCACATTAAGATTCTAACAAAAGATCTTATTAAAAACACTTGGATTTTAAGAAGAACATAATTTTTAGAAGTTCAAAAGGTGCATGTAAATGAACAGCTTCTCTCTTAAAAATAAATGTTTTCACCTCTTTGCAACACTAATAAAGAACTAGACACTGTGATTGTGGGCAAGAAAAAAATGAACATAACAGGTGATGAGGACATAATGAAGTTGTTCTTTTAGACAAAGCTTTGTCAAGACACATTTTTACAATTGTTGAAGGAAGCGTGAGTAAATCAGAAATAGTTCTAAAGTATCTTTCTCGTACATAGTTTCTGTAGAAAAGTCAAGACTATGATTCAGTTCTGCCAACAGATAGGTTTCCATAAATTTTACAAAAGAGCAAAGTATTCCTTCAAAATTACCTTATAACTGAAATCACATTCACTCTTCCTTAAACACTTTCTTCCCTTTATTTTGTTTTATAGCTGCACGATTACTCCAATAAACTTTCAATTTATGAATTAACTTTAGCAAACAAAAGTTATTAATCTAAAAATATAAGGAGGCTTCTCTCGTGAATTTTACTTTTAAAATAAGTATACAAAATTTGTATTACACAATTGCTTTTTCAAAGTTTAAATGAATATGAAACAAACAGTAACAATATAGACCTCTGTGTTTTATCAAATCAGTGGTGTGAAAGACACATTTTTCACTTCATTTCATTTGATAACATCTAGTGCAGTCCCCTTGTTAATAAAACTGCTTTTTAAACAAAAGCCAAAAACAGCAATAATATTTTGGCACTTACTAAAATTGCAATACTGAATTTGCAGTTTTATAAAGAAAAACATTTGTCTTCTACTAACATTTCTAAGAATACTCCCTATAGACTTTGATTTTTTTTTTTTTAACAAGAAGCACATTTAAAATAGGATTCTAAGTACGATTCAAATAGGAATTTAGCAAACTTTAGTCTCTGAAGTATTATTTTCTACCAGAAAACTTGAGCTTACTAACTTTCAAAATATTTGCACTGAAATAAAAACTACTGAAGTATTATTTCAATGTGATTTTTTTTTCTAAATATGTGCAAAGTTTCTACAATGAAATGTGAGCAAACAAGACAAAAAGAAACAAAAGAAGCTTGCATGCTGCTGCCCCAAAGAAATTCAAACAATTCTCTGCCAGGAATAACACACATAAACTACTAGAAGGGAACTATTGGAATCAAAACACACTTATTTTTAATATGTAAAGATGCACTTTATTTCCCCTCCTATTTTATGTTAAAAATAAGAGGGCACACCAGTGAGTCTTGCTGGCAGTCAGATAACGCACAGGCCCTGACCCTTCCACTGGCCAGGAATTCTCACACAAAGCTCTTTTCATACGCACTGTGCTGTATATTCCTGAGATAAGGCAGCAAAACATGAAGCAGCGGACAAGTGACACAAAGTCGGACTAAATGAAATGTTTACAAATATTCTGTCACACTGGTGTTCCTTCCTCATCTACTCCACACTTGATTTGCCTAAAACAATATTGATTCAGGTTGAAGAGAAGCATGACTTAAACAAAAGGATAATTTTAAGAAAAATGACACAGGACAATACAAACACCATACTTCTCTGTTCCTATCGCCAAGTTTAATGTGAAATCAAGCAGAAACAAAGCCAGATCACCTAAGAATTTCCTCAGTAGTGCTACTGCTGTAATTTCCCTCAAAGCACAACAAATTTAACTTGTTTTACAACACAGAAAGTATATTTTAAATAATATCTTAAATCTGCACTCACCATGCGAAAGCAACAGTTGCGTAGAGTAAAAGTGTGCTATTTTCTGCCCCTGTTCCATTTCAGTTTTGCCTATAGTTGTCCAACACCCAAAAGCCCAGAGCTGCCACCCAGAGGCCCCTTCCACAAGCTGGCTTATTTGCCTGTCAATCTGAGTGCCGGCTTCTGTATTATGCAGCTGTGCACTTTGCTGAAGTTCTAATATAATTTCCATATGCTTCCCACCGTCTGAAGTAGGTGATTTGTTCTTTCAGTTCAATGAATACTCTAATCACTTTCAGGTAACTCTGTAGGATCAAGTTTTAAGTTGTTCACCGTCAAGTTAAGGAGTTCTCAGTAAGAAGTGGGTGGAGAGAAGCAAGCTCACTACAAGGGAATTCAGGGTGTAATCAGAACGCAGAGACTTCCTCTCTTTTTTCCTTCCTTGCTAGGCTGAGCTGCTAGTGCCTCTTTCACAGAACTTAGGAATGTACAGGGAGGACGCAAAGAGGCCCTGCCAGACAAGCCTTTCTCAATCAATTAGCTTGCAGCCATTACTTGTGACCTTAGGTCACACAGCATAAGTGTGTGGGGTGTGCCTTCAGGGGTCCCAAGGCTACTTACTACAGCTTAGAGAACCAAAACCAAACACACTGAACTCCAGAAATATTTTTAATAGAAAATATGCTAAAGATATGAAAAGTACCAAAGGTAAACTCCAAGTATCTTTTAATAGTATCTATTATTTAAATCACTGACTTCTTTCTTTTCTCTTAAAAATTCAGAATGATATTTCCCATTTGGATCAAAGAGTATTTACAACAAAGCAGCAAAGAATTTCTTTTGTATTCAATATCAACCAGGAAATATAGAATTGACAGGCTAACAAATATATTTGTATGTGATATTATCATATATGTAATACATATTATATCACTTGAGATCTAAAGTTTTGTTTTAGTTTTTTAAAGAATACTCATTTATAATACCCAACTGTAAAGTTGAACTCTTGTAAACAAAGTTCTCTGTGCCTAAGGAACTAAAATTGATACTACTTTGGGAAATCATTTTTAAAGTATAGGAATAGTTAGGAATAGCTATGTTAAACTCATTAAAGATCACATGCTATCTTATTATCACAATTCCCTTTAAAATTTTATACATGAAGTGTCCATGTTCTTCAAAATGCTTTAAAAATAATAGCCACCATTATTTTCAATTAATCAATGACAAAAAAAATCAGGTGATTTTACTTCAAATCAAATCCATGTTTCTCAATAATAAAACCCAATTAAGAAGCATACCGCTTTCCTAGTGATTGGATTAAACAATTTTCCCACCCCCAAATGGCCATCACTCAGATGGATTTGCCACATTCACATTTTCTCCCATTTGCTGGGTGATACCACAAGCTGTCCAAGGCAAATGTCTGATTCTGCGCTATGTAGGAATGGCTAGCTTCCATATGGATGCTAACCTTGAAATTTCCATCTCATTAGCCTTTACTTGGCAAATTGAATTGTCCTCAAATCAGGCATTATCTGACATAAATAAAACAGATGAACCAAAAAAATAAAAAATAAAAAAAAAAAAATGGACAAGCCAAGTGATAGAAAATAGTGACCAAATTAAAATTATTTGGGGGTTAGTGTCAATTTTGAAAAGGGCAATAATAGAGAATGTCATAATAAATGTTAAAAGCAGTTTCTAGTAGGGGTTGGGGAAGAAATAGGGTTTCCATTTTCTCCAATCCAAAATAGGGAGTCATTGAGAGGTTTGGAATAAACACATGGAAGCCACTTCTAAATAAAATTTAAAAATAAAGAATAATAATTATTTGGCATCTTTTAGCAATTCAGTTAAGACTGTTAGATATTAAAAACAGGCATCACTGAAAAACACTTTGGGCTCTTTAGCTAACAGATGTGTAGAAAATCAAGAATTTTAATTACTGCTTAAAGGAAATACGTCTTCAGAAATGTCTACATTTCAGGGCCATCCAGTAATTCTAAGTTGCATTTTCATCTGTCACCAAGAACACACTTGTTTTTCTGTTTCCTTCATTCAAGATGAACAACCTAGAGCGAACCAGGCCCCAGGCCTTCCACAGCAGAGATGTGCAATCATATACGTCCAGGATCTGGTAGGATCTGGCCTCCCTTGTAACAGAGCTTCTGCAGGCACAAAACAAAGAACTTTCTGATAAATGCAGAAAGGTCACTAACACCTATATGAAACAAAACATGCACCAGCACTTGAAAGGGTTTCAGTGACTTCCTAGTCTATAATGCATTTTTACGGCCACAGACATTCCTGAATTTCACACAGGTTATGAAAATAACTCCCTTTGGAAGACTCTGGTGCCTTGCATTGAAATGATCACTACCAGGATGCTGTTGAAATCAGTTTGTCAATTTGACTCACCTGAGTTTCCATTGTCACTTTTTATGGGGAAAGGTCTACTACTCTAGATGCTATAGTGATTTAATCAAATGTTGCATATCATTAATTTGAAAAATATCTCAATAGCCTAGATAATTTTGCCACCAAAACCCTATCACTTGTATTTAGAGATGCCAAATTAGAATAAATAGGGAAAATTAAAAATTCATTTCAATTAAAAAATGATTTCAGGGGACAGAAAGCAATATGCATACATGAAATTATAAACATAATTTCTAAGGATTACTTAATAAACAAAAATTGGCTACTTATGTTATTTTCTATGCTAATTATATTATGTATCTATACATTTCTCCTTAATCATCTGTGATACTCTGGAAGAGAGTCACTTTGTTTTGTTTTATTTTGGTTTAGTTTATGGTACTGGAGACTGAACCCAGAGGTGTTCTGCTCTGCTTCTGAGTTACATCCACATTTTTTTTTTTTTTTTTGAGACATAGTCTCCATAAATTGTCAAAACTGGCCTCAGACTTGCATTCCTTCTGCCTCAGCCTCCCAAGTTGCTGAGCTTACAGGTATGTGCCACTGTGCCTGGCCAAGGGTCATTTTTAGATGGAGGAAGAAATGAACTCAGATAAAAGGCTTGAGAAATATTAATGTCAAATTTTTAGAGACTGAGGATATTGCTCAGTGATAAAGGTCGCTCTTAGCATGTTTGAAGCCCTGGTTTGATCCCCAATACAGAAGAAAACAAAACAAAACAGAAAATCTTCTAGTTTTCCATGACATGTTTAGTAATCTACAGACTTAAGTTGGTCTTAATAACATTTTTTTAAAATACAACCATCAACCATCTTTAACATGAATTTTAATAGGGGCAATCTCTTTATCACTGTTCAACATACTGATGTTGGCTAAGAAAAGCAACAGGTAGTCTACACTGTAGATAGGACAGTGCTGGCAACCTGGAAGTTAAGAAAGTATTTTAATATTCCTTTATTAACTACATACAGATTCATGGACCTGTTCTAAGAAAAGTCTGGATTGCCATAGTTATATTGTGTAGCTATAGAAGGTGTCCTCATATCACCATTTCATCCTACTTTGTTATTAGTACCTGAAAACAGGGGAAAATGACATGTAGCATATTATATTCCCTAAAATTAGTAATGTATAAGGTAGCAGAGTTAGGAAGATGTTGGAGAGAGGCACATATTAGGAGCTGAAGCTTTTCATGCTTATGAAACAAGCTTAGGAATTAAGAAGACTACCCTGGGGATGTTACGGGTTTCAGCACCACGTAAAAACACATTGTGTACAACTAAAGCAAATAAATAAATATTTAGGGAGGAAAGTTAAACTGTGTAGCTGCTTCCCAGTCTGTAGCTGGGCGGTCTGTATATAAACATCACCTAGGAACAATGTCAGGGGATGTGACCAGCAAGAAGAAAATGGTAAGGAAACACAAAGTGCTATCTGGCTGTGAACTTGACATTGGACAGATTAGGCTAATCCAGAGATCTGAGCAAAAAGGAAAACAAATATAAAATGAGGGACTATAGAAAAATATGGGATAAAAATATTATCAAAAGGAGAGTAGTAGGGCTGGGGTCATAGCTCAGTGGTAAAGTGCTTGCCCAGCACCCATGAGTCACTGGGTTCGATCCTCAGCACCGCATGAAAATAAATAAATAAAATAAAAGTAAATATTAAAAAACAGAGAGCATTAAGTGTATCATCTATTAAAATAGGTGAAAACAGGCATTTTAAATAAATTAATGAATAAATAAACCCTGTTTTATAGGCAAAGAAGAAGGTAATAGATTAAAATAAAACAAGACTATAAAATGGAATGACTTACTTTAAAAATAAAAGAAGGGGGGAGTACAGTGGATAAAGAATAAATTAAGTGAGAAAGAATACTTTAAAATTATAATAGTGAAATGAATGACAAAAAAATTAAAAAATTTAAAATCTATGAAAACAGTATAGGTGATCTCAATGGAAAAAAAATCTTAAAAATTTTTAATTAACACATTTTTAAAATCTAAGATGTCACAAAGCACAAGAGAAATCTGAATGCTTATTGTGAAAGAAAGTTCCTATAAAAAATAGGAAAAATTCCATCCAACAGTTAATGCAGACAAGCTTTTGTGTACATTAAGAAAACATGGATAATGAAGGAGTACAGATTATTCAAAAAGAAGTGAAACAAAACTTTTCCTCTTATTTTATATATTTAATATCCAAAGTGGGCTCTTCTGTGGTAAATGGGTACTCTCATATATCACTTTGGAGTGTATAAATTGAGCCAGGCCTTGTGGCATACCCCTATAATCCCATTGACTAGAGAGGCTGAGATAGGAGGTTCCCAAGTTTGAGGCCAACCTCACCAACTTATTGAGGTCCTAAACAACTTAGTGACACTCTGTCTCAAAATAAAACAGAGAAAGGCCTGGGGATATGGCTCAGTAGCTGAGCACCACTCAGTTCAATCTTGTGTACCAAAATAATAATAATAATAATAATAATAGTTCATAAATTGAAACAAGATTTACAGGAACCAACTCGTTTGTATGTTCTAAAATTCTTGTGTTTTTTTATTTATTGATTCATTGAACAAGTATGTACTGATCACTTAATATGTGACAGGCACTATTTAAGGCACTGAGGATAAAGTGTTTAACAAAACAGATGGAAATTTCTGCCTTGTTTATCTTAGATTCTAAGAGAAAGAAATGTGACTGACCATTAAGAAAACAAACAATACAGAACAAGGGGATTACAAATGATTTTGAAGATGGGGCTTTGACATATTAGATAGATGCTCAGGAACGTCTCTCTGGTGTGGTGACATTTGAGCATTTATCTGAGTTTATTCTGGAAGTCCAATATGATAACATATATGGGAGAAAAGCTCTTTCAGAGAGAAAGACACCTACCCAGGGACCCAGAGATGGGGAGAGATTCCCAGGAATGTTATACCAAGGACTCTTTCATTGTAACTGCCCACAAAACCGGAACTGGAATAGACCAATTCTTGTGCTCTATTACCTTTTATTCATGTAATGATTATTTAAGAGTCATGAGATGTGAACTTCAAGTAAAAACAGGAAGAAAAAAAAAAACTTCAGTTTTTACTTCGGCACCACATATACTAAAATTGGAATGATACAGAAAAGATTAGTACGGGCTCTGCACAAGGATAACATGTAAATTTGTGAAGCATTCCATACATAAAAAAAGTAACAAACAAAAACCCAACTCCAGACAATGCATGATTCTAATTTTGTAAAAAAAAAAAAAAAAAAAAAAAAAAAAACAAAATACAAAAATCAAGTATCAAAATGTTGATAGCAACTGCCATCGCTGTATGACAGAATCATAGATTTTTGCTCTTTTTTCTTTTCTTTCTAAAATTTAAAAAAAAACTTAAATGCATTTATTAATGAAAAGGAAAACATTAAACAAAAGGAGAAGTGGCTCTTACAGCTTAGATATATTAACAACTGCATCAATCTTTTTATCACAAATCTTGAAGGTCTCTATCTGAGGGTATTTACTCTCCAAAGTCTGGCTAGTCAGTACTTGGAAGGATTCTTTTCAAATCAAATTATTTTCAAATTTCCTCACTCCTCTCAGTTTCTTTGCTTCCATCATGTTATACAGATCCAGAGGAAAGGTTTTAAAATACATATATACAACCATGTTCATGTATGCAGATAGCCTTTGTTTCTGCTTTGAGAGCATATGGCAAGAGTCATCTTTTTCAATCAGCAACAAATGCCCTCCCACAGCATCTACTACTGTGACCCTTAATTAGATTTTCCCAGACCATCTAAAATAACTCATGTCTGAGACCTTCCCTGTCTGGATGGGTCCCAAAGGATTGAGGCAACAGCAGGAAAGCAAGAAAGCATCTTACTGCAGCTCAGAATGTGAATGAACAAGTAGGGAATTCAGTGAGGTCACTTAAAAAAAAAAAATAAAGGAAACAGAAACAAGAAGGAAGCAAACAGATAAAAACTACACAGTGTGCAGTGTGGTTGGTCACTAACGAAAAGTGGAAGCTGAGTAAGGACTTACAATGCAAAGACAAAAATCTTATGCTGAGGAATCAAGAAGACAGGTGGGTGAGGCTTACATAATTTTTAAAGTTTTTACAAAGATAGAACAAGAGTTTGGAAGGAAGAGAGGGCATAGCTCCTGGAGAGCTGGCAAGGAAAGGCTTTGAGTGAATGGCTGTGGAGTGTGTTGCTAGGTCCATTCAAGTAGACACTTGACAGCGCAATGAAGAAATGATCTTACTAACCTGGAGGTGATGGCACATTGGGTTGGAAAAGCTGCAGTGGGTGAAAAGTATGAGTTTGATTCAGATAGAAGACAAGAAGTAAAATGCAGCAGAATGGATAAATGGCACACACAGGGAAAAGCAAAACCATATGCTGCCTGTCTTTCATAGAAGAAGTAAAAGCTCAGGTCTGATCCTAGGAAGCTGTTTTAAGGGGCAAGCATGAATTGCTCAGGGGAGGATCTTTTGTAAGGCCAGAGCTAAACTGCAATCCTCTTTTGATCATCCTTGGAATGATGCATGGTCCCCACATTGTAAATAGACTCCACCCATTCAAGTCATTGCTCCAGTTGTCAGATGGCTAAATATGTTTGGGCCCCAGAAAAAGACCTAGGAAGATAGAGTGGTAACAAGTTCAATCAAGAAAAATAAATTAGAGGTTTAATTAGAGGCAAAATGTGGTCGAATATGTAATAGCCACATAAAATAACAGAGTCCAGCCAAGAACAATAGCCAAGAGGAATGTCTTTGAGATCAACTGGGTCTTCGATAAGCAGAAAGTGAAAAACATGTTACATGCTGTAGCTTGAGGAGTGTGGGAAGTCCAACCTCCCCAAGTCAGTTTTTCCTTTACATTTCTCATTTCCAAAAATCTCCTTGATTTTGGTGCCAAAATCCTTAGAGTACCAAAGTAATATTTATATGGGTAAAATATTGGCTCTGAAAACTCCTACACAAAATAAAGGACATGTGAAGATTACATTTACTTCCTTTTGACTATTACCAGGATTTAGCTAAGAATACTTGGGACTATCTACAGGAAATTGTCCATCAAAGAATATTGCCAAGAAAGGCAAGCTTACCAGAATCAGGGCCACAGAATTTGAGTTAATACTCCCAAACCACTGGTTCTAAGGCCCTGGTTATACTGTAGCTGAGACTGTGTAGACCTCTGCTGTTACTGAAGTACTTATCGAGTTAGAAAATCCTAAAGAGTTAATCCTGGGCACATACTGCTTTCCTGAGCTCCTTGATTCTACATCCAAATAGTCAGAACTAAACTTACAGTTAACAGAACAAATAAAGTTCTGTGATTCTAGTTCTAAAATTTTCAATAAAGAGCTGTTTTTCAGATCCTAGCTTCAATTTTATTAGATTGGGTAATCGTTTTCTTGTTTGTCATTTTGCCCCCAATTCATAGTCCAATTAATTAACTTTAAAGCTTTTAGAGAAACAAAATTGATTCTAACTATGGCATGTGATCAGAAAAGTATATAAACATCTAAGCTAAAACAATTTGGAAGCTATTACATAGATTATACCTTACAAAATTAATTCTTCTCCTGTTCCCTTCCTTTCAGGGAAAAAAAGAACTTCAAAAAGAAAGAGTCAAATGTCACAGGACACTTGTAAAGACAGAGACCAGGCATAAGCTTTGTATGAAAGAAAGAATGGTGATTTAGAGAAAAGAAAAGAAGGCAATGCTAACCAAAGAGTTCCATTGGCTGTTTCCCTTACACCTTGCTTCCTGCTGGACTGGCTACCCAGAAACCCCACCAGCAATCGTGGAGCAAATCCGGGGCCATCTTCTTTCTCGTGTAAATGACTTTTCTCAGGGCATCTCTTGTGTTGGGAGATCGCTGCCTGCTGCCACAACCTGTTCCTGTGCCTCTCTTCTTTTTCTAATAACTCATTTCTTCTTTCTGTGAGCACTCATCTCAGATATCACCTGCTCTGTCCCTGCCCAGACCTGGTTGGGTCCCTCTCCCTGGCATCCCTTATACTCACTCGATGACTTCTTGCATTACACTTAAAACTTCCACTTGATGATAAAAAATTTCATTGCTCTGCCAATTTTGCCTCAGATTTATCTCTTGATCCCATTCTCCCAGCAGCTCTGCTTTGACTTGGTTCACTGTCATTGACTGTTCTCTTATGAAAGTCCCCTCCCTGATTTCCTAGCTTCTCTTAAGCAGTATAGGAATCACAATTTATTTTGACTTTCCTTTCTAAAAGTCTAGTAGTACTATGCCATTTTTTCTGCTAATACCCCTATTTGCCCCCATTTCCCAAATAATAAAATTATAAGCTCCTTACCACACATGCAAGAAACACACGAAATCCATCATAATCAGATGTTTTCTCTTGGTATTTCCCAAGCAGTGCTAATCAGTATATGTTCAGAGACCACAGAATACCAATTAATGGTGAGCTCATAAAAGGCAGCAAAACTGTTTCATTCATTTATGTATTACCAAAATTCATCACAATGCCTAATATTGGATAGGTTTACTAGATTATTGGAAAAGGAAAGGAAAGAAAGGAAAAGGAGAGGAAAATAAAAGATAAATTCTACAGGAGACAATGTCATGAAAAAAAGGAGAGGAATAAATGAAGACACTGTTATAATTCTATAGCTGGGAAAACACCCATACTTCTAAAAGTAGACACAATCCTTATAGCAAGGGAAAAATTCTGAAAAACAATATCTTACATCAAAGAATGAAAGGATTTCAATTTTGAGACGGTGAAATAAATGTCTTTCTCCTTTCAAAAACATCATCACAAAGCATAAAGAAGAAAAAGAAACTCTAATACAAATTGTGCATTTCCCTTGTGGTGCCATAACAAATTCCCACAAACTTAATGGCTTACAATAGAAATTATCTCACTATTCCAAGGGGCAGGAGTTTAACATCTGCTTCACTTGAGCAAAAGCCAGCTTTTTGGCAGGGCCATGCTCTCCCTGGAGGCTCCAGAGGAGAACCCTCTTCTTGCCTCTTCTAGCTTCCAGTGGCCCCTGTATTTCATGGCCTCCACTGACCTGTGGCTATGTCACTCCAATTTCTGCCTGTATCATCATAATACCTTCCTGCTACATGTATCAAACTTCTCTTTACCCCAACACTTGTGACAGCACTTAGGACCTACCTGGCTAATCCAGAAAAATCTCTTTATCTCAAAATTAATTTCTAACTGAATTATATCTTCAAAGATGATTTTTTCCAAATAAGATAACATCCACAGGTTCTGGGTATGAAAAGATGGACATATTTTTAGGAGTCATTATCAACCCACCATACAAACTCAAATATTTACTGAAATTAGATTTTTATAACTCCACACTTCCATATGTGAAGGCAGCCAGAGGGTGGAATAGTAGCATTTGCCTTTGCACGGTAGAAGAAACACAAACTAAATGTAAATAGGAGTCACTGATGAAAAATTTAAAAACATATCCACATAGTAGTATCCAAGGAAAAGTTCTGATTTTGGGACATTCAGGTATTGTCCGAAGTGGAGTTGAGGCCAGGAATTTAAAACAGAGTTTTAGAAATGCTGTAAGAGGAGTACTGGGCACTCCCTAAGATTACCTGTCCACTCTGAAGGAGTTAGTGATCTCTCCATCCACAAAGGAAAGAGGAGATATCATCTTTGGAGAACTTGAGCCAGAGTGAGCACAATCTATAACACGAAAGGGACAGGTGTGGAACCAAAAGTTGACACAGAGAACTAAAATACCCTTGCTAAACCTTCAGTTGTTCAAATCTCCAAAAGAAGACTAAGAATTTCTCTCTGGAGTAAATAACTGCCACAGTGAAAAATAACCTCAGATACATACATTCATGCATTCTCCTCTTGAATAAAAGCCAACTGTCCCCAATGGTGCAAAGAGAAGCCTACCCGCTGCACAGAGATTCCCATCATATACTTTGAGCCTCATTCAGAAATGTGATTGGATAACCAAGGATCATCATTGGTAAGCCATCAAGGAGAAAGTAGAAATCAAAATAAGTGAAAAGAATGAAAGTACCCAGAGAACCAGAGAATATGCAATGAGAGGAACATTTCAATGAAATGATAATAATGCCCCCAAATGTGAGAAAAATTGTTTCCTTGGTGAAACAAGATGGATGCCATAAAAAGATTAACAAGCAAAGAACAAGAAAGAGAAGTGTACATTTAAAATATGAGCACCCAAAGCAAAAATTTAGGGAAAGTGCCAAAACAAGATAATGAGAAGTAAATGGACAAAAAGAAAAAGAAAACATTAAAAACAGGACAGAAAGGTGTCTTTTTATATCCTTGTCTTAAAAGTATCAATGGAAATAATTCAACACTTCACAAATAGTAATACAAGAAGTCAAGATTAAAGAACATACCAGCAAATAATTATTAAGGAGACAATACAAGGACAGTTCTCATAATTGACAACCTAAATCTTCAGATTGATAAGAACAATTAAGTACGTCCACAAAAATGATGAAGAAAGGCCACAATAGGACACATTCTGATAAAAATCCAGGGTATGGAGGGAAAAAAAGATCTCAGAAGTTTACAGCAAGAAAATAGGGGTTGAAAGATCTGGCTTCAAAATGATATTGACCTTCTCAACAAGAGTGAAAGCTGTAAGATAATGGGCGAACACTTAAAATTCCAAGCAAACGTTATTTTCATCATAAAAAAATGAAAGTGTTTATGGGGCTGGGATTGTGGCTCAGTGGTAGAGTGCTTGCCTAGCACGTGCGCAGCCCGGGTTCGATTCTCAGTACCACGTAAAACTAAAACCACATTGTATATAACTAAAGCAAATAAATAAATATTTTTTTAAAAAATGAAAGTGTTTGAGGTGGTAAGTATGTTTAACCTGATTTAAACATTGCACAATGTATATATGTATCAAAAGATTACATGGACCTCCAGTGGTATGTACATTTTTTATCTTTCTATGGATCAAAAAACAAATTTAAGAAGAAAATTATTTTAAATCTCTAAATCTATGCCCAGCCAATGACTCAATCAAATATGAAGACAGAATAAATATGTTTCCTAATATGAAAGGCTATAAAATACTTATTGCCTTTGGAGACTTTCTCAAGATGTTGCTAAAACACATATGTCAAAAAAAGAAGCAGACAGGCTCTGAGTTGATGAATCATGGGATGTTGTATGGGTGTTATTTGAAATTACAGAAGTAGAGTTAAAATTAAAGATTCAAAGTGTTTGTCATCCTGTGGTTGTGTCAAGGGGTTTATTTATTTAATTATTAGTCTTTAAACTTATTTGAATTGCAAAAATATGTACACATATTTTTATGAAAATATGAAAGTAAAAGTCATTTTTAAAGAAGCACAAGGTTTATTTAATCTATTCATCTTTCCTTTGTTTAGAATTCTAATAAGTCAAATCAAATAGCCATATGTCCTCTTATTTCCATTAAAATATTTCCACAAAAGTAGATTACATTACTAGTATAACTTTATTAAATTAGTGAACGAATGCATAGAGGAATGCTTTGGTAAAACATTGTGCTTTTTTCTCAGAGAATTGAAATGATGAAAATGTTTATTTTTTTTTAAAGTGCAAATTAAATTTAATAGTAAACATAGATTTTTTTTGAAGGAATCATAGTTCTAACTTGAAGAAAAAATTTCTTTTACAAAAGTCATTTGTATTCATAAAATCATCTTACTATTTTTATCTGATTTTCACAGTATCAAATTGTCACCAAGTGAAGCACTGGTTGGACATTGCTATGTATTCCCATCTTTGTATCACAATGAGAAATGTAAAGAAACTGCTGAAGAGAAAAAAAATGTTGACTTGTAAATTCAAAATTGGCACTCATTCAAAAGTTTCTATAGGTAATATTGATGCTGATTTAATTGACTTGTTAAGAATAAGGTCTTAGTTATCCCCTTTAACTTTAAAACAAAACTAAATTCAGAATAATATTTTTCAGAGTATAGTGGCCCTTTAAAACTAATCTTTCTACCAAACACACAGAGAACAAAGTACAAGCAGAGTTTACACAACAGGATGAGATTCTCCATTATTATTTCTGGAAGACTTCCTAGTCTGATGTTTTTCCTTCTGCCATTCTTAGAGAAAGTACATGATCCACAACAGGTCAATCTAAGTCCTACTTATTTCCTCAGGAATAAGGGTCAGGCAACATGCAGTATCCTTGGGAAAGTGGCCCAAAATGACCCAAAGGGCCATCTCAGTAAGACATCAGGAAGCACAACTGTTTTCATTGACACCAACTTAATGAAAACAAAATGCTCTAGAACTATGTGCTTTCTGAATCATAGTTTGTAAAAATATCACACATGCTGTGTTTTGACCACCCAAGAGAAATCAAAATCACTGTATTCCTCTACATGTGTCTTTGTCCTACTGATGTTTATAATTCTAAAATCAGGAGCAAGGGTGGGACTATCTCTATTCCTGGGACAGGATCAGTCAGTATCTGCTAAGGCAATGTTAGAAAAATGCTCCCTTTGTTCTGAACCTGTTATGGGAATTCATGGTATGCGACATCAAAGGAGTCAATTCAGGTCACCTCTGTTGGATGTAGCTACGTGGGTGTGTGTGGATTAAGCACATTCAAGCTGGAGCCTCACAGATTCCTGTTTCCATCTGGCATCTTCTCAATTTATCTAAAGGTGGTCTTTATTGATGGTCAAAGGAGAGGGCTCAGACCAGTTTCAGGATGTAAAGGTTCTGAGAAAAATGGATTATATGGGCCAAATACTTTATTCCCCTCAAGAAATGACCAATAAAAAGGCAGGCTCCGATCTTCATAGTTAAAAGGGAAAGAAGAATTTCTGAGAAAGTTTCTGTTCACCATGAAATACATGAGAAATCAAGCTTCTCAGGAACAGGTGAAGGGTGTATAGAAGTGAACCATACACTCCTGGTTTAGTTTCTAGAGAAGCTAAACATTTTAACACTACTAGGATGTTGTTTCCATTGTGGGCAAGAATGATGAACCATCCAACAGTTATATCTGTGAATCCACTAAGTAAGACCCTCAGAGGAAAGGGAGGGACATCTGTCTGCATGAATTCAAATCTTTTATTCTACAACTGATAAAAGTGCAAAGAAATTAAGCATGGTAGTCTGTACTGGGCTCAAAACGAAAGGTAAACTTATTTATGCAAAGTGAGAAACAGGTAAGGATAAAAACCAAAATTTTGTTATTTGAATACAGCTTCTATGTTAATCATTCTGATGCTTCCTTCAAATGTATCTTCCCTCAGCCATGCCCATAACTTAATTTTCAATTTTCTTCCAACCCTAATTTTTGTGGCATCCACTTGTCAACTACAAAATCTTGCCCCTCTTTGAAGTCTCCTCTCAAATCTCACCTCCTTGGTAACAATTCCTCTGACCATACCAGTCCATGGAGGTATTTGTTTATTGAGTTCACCTGTATCCCTCTCTTGGCCGTTGCATTAAGCTATCCTGAAATGTTATGTGTGTGTGTGTGTGTGTATCTGTGTTTGTGTAAACCAATGCCTTATCTCCTTTTGTACAGTATTCCCCACAAGATCAAACACCATCCCTCCCATTTCCTACAGCTCTCACTTTAATCTGACACAATTAATACCTAAGGGTTGAGAAAAGAAACAACATACTTTTTTTTTAATTTGGCACAAGTAATATTAAAAGAAACCTGCTTGTCTTATAATGTATTTTAAACAGAGATTTAAACTGAATTTAGGAAGAAATATGATCCAATCACTAAAGGCTTTTTTTCAATTGTTTGGGAATTTAGAATAAAATAATAAACAATCAATGAGCAATATTTACGGAACAGCTTCTAAATTACTTGTCAGTAATTCTACAAGTTACTTCTTAATATTTATAGGCTCAGCAAAGAGTTCCTTTGTAATTTGCTCCTTCTACACAAGAGTGAGCTGAGTCTGGAAATTATTGTTAGACATATTATTTCATTTTAATTTTTTAAAACTGGATTGCTTTTTAATGATACCAAATTCAAAGTAATTTATCAAACTCTGGCATTCTTAACCATGCCTAAATTTAATTCAAAGTCTATGTATGTTTTTGAAGATTCTTTTTTCCCAAAGAAGATTAAAATACTCTGAGAAAAATGGGTATTATCCTTTAGGAGAACACAAAGCTGTATAAACTAAGAAATATTATCAAATATTCACAGAATAAAATACATTAAATAGAAATTAAACCTGGAAAGCATAAAAAACTCATTTATGCTTTTGATCAACTTGAAAATACTGTAAAATTTTCTGAAAGAGCCTTCATTGGTCATATGAATATTTTCTTTTTTTCTTACAAGGAAAATGCACTGTTTCCAATTACAAAGATACATATACATTTTTTACACCATTTTAAATAAATAAACATTGTGGGAAAAACATGGCAAAGGAGAACATTGCATCTGACTTTCATAAGGACTTAAATGAAGAATTCAGATATGGGATAGTGGCTTAAAAGATAAAAATGTTCATTATAGAAAGCTTGCTGTCAAAAAGGTGGGGGAATTAAATAGCTGCACATATAGGGAAATGCACCTCAATGCAAAAATCAGGTTTTGGTGCAAAAGAAAGAGGAGTTTGAATCTACACTCTGTTGCTTTCTACTAGAGACACTGTGGGAAAGTTGCTTAAATTCACCAAGCCTGATTTCTTCACCTGGACAACAAACATGGTAGTTCCTCATTCTCCAGTTACTATGTGGATTAAATGAGATACATAATGTAGATTCCCAGGAAAAACTCACTGAAAACTATGGATATCTAACAGATATTATTCACTCCCTTTCTCTTCTCCTGACAGATGTAGAAGTTCAACACAGCAGATTTATAATCTTATTTGGGAGGAAAAAAACTCACATATCCAGAAAATGATAGATAGAGAAGGGAAGATTTGTATGGACCTTTGGAAGAGGAAACAATTGTAGCAGTAAGAAAGCGTATAGAGAATGTACAAGAATGAATCCAGTGATGTGGAGGAAGACACATAGTCTTGGAAAGATGAGTCTTGGTGGAAGGAAGGCTTATGTGAACATGTAAGTATATATACACAGGTGTAAGCTGAAGCCTGTACCATGAATTCCATGTGGAAGAATGGGGACATCTTGGGAGGCCAATGCAACCCATAAGCAGGGCAAAAGGAATGAACTTGCCCAGAGGCAAATGGTAATGTTCCTATTAAACTCAATTATTAGAATAAAATACTGCAACTATGAAGACTTTATTATCAGAAATGCAAGTTCCTTTCAATAATTGCAATAAATACTAACCTTCATTCAATTTTTTTTTTTTTTTTTTTTTTTTTTTTTTTTTTTTTTTGGTACCAGGGATTGAACTCAGTGGCACTAGACCACTGGGCCACATCCCCAGCCCTTTTTTGTATTTTATTAGAGACAGGGTCTCACTGAGTTGCTAAGTGCCTCGCCATTGCTGAGGCTGGCTTTGAACTCGCGATCCTCCTGACTCAGCCTCCCAAAGTGCTGGGATTACAGGCGTGCGCCACCGCGCCCGGCACATTCAATTTTAAAATGAGTTTTTATATAAAAAATATTCCTTAACAAATTGGCTTTTAAGAAAATGTAAACAAAGCAACAAACACCTCTCTGTTTAACTATTTGTAAGCATACAGAACTTGGACCAGGCACAAACTAGAAATGCATATCATATGTCTGATACTGCATAAAATCACTAGGGTTTGGGAAGCAGAGCAGATCACTAAAAACACCATAATGGATTTTTAATGGCTCTCCATGGAACTCTTCAGATACAAAGAAATATCTGTGTAATGACAATAAATTGCATATATTATACTTATTATTCAGTAAGAATGCATTTTATTTACCTGTGACATTTTTCTAAAAGGACCTCTAGGCATGCTGTTTTGTCTATTTTCCTTCTCTCTCACAACTTTACTCTATTTAAGATAATGTGTCTTTTCTGTTTTTTGTTTTATGACACATCTATTATTATCCCATAGTGCATATATTAGACTTGCTGGTCTGTTCTGTTTCAAATGAAGATTTTAGCTTGGGAAGTGGGGGAGGAATTTGGGTATTCATGGTATATAAAACTAAAGTGTCTAAGGATCTACACATTTCTGGAATGCCATATATTTTGAAGAACTAGGAGAAAGATTACTTATTTTTACTGAAATCATATTAAAAGCTCAGTTTAGATGAATAACAACATGGAAAGAATATTATATAATAAACATTAACCTTTCTTGCATTAATGTAAGATGCCCTGAAATGCTTAGTTTGATTGAAGGAGGTGGGGGAGCTACTTTCATAAAATAATGAAATTTCTTGATAGTATCTTAAATAATATTTATATTACTGAAAAGATTTCAATTCTAAGTGACTATGGCAAGTCAGCAAAATAAAAAAATGAAATTATTACAGGCTTTTTGTTTTGGTCATTTTTTTCACTCTGATTTTTATCTTATTTTATTTTATTATTTATTTATTTGTGGTGCCAGGAATCATCCCAGGGCCTTGCACTAGGCAAATACTCTACCATTAAGCCACACCTCCAGCCCCTCACCCTGAATTTTATATCTGAGATTATTGTTAAATTTTAAGAATATCTTGCATGTTGCAGGGATTTCCCTTTTTAAAGCCTTTAAATATTTGTTTTATGTATAATCAAAACAGGTCTGAAAAAGTGGCCATGGTCAAGGTTGAAGACAGAGATGGTCATTCTAGTAGAAGAGGCAATGGTTTCCCAAATGTCTCATTTGGATGAGGTAAGGGCCAACTTGGTTTCAGAACTCAGCCCAGTCTAGGATCGGATGTTTTAAGCCATACCCCAAAACAACTTAGCTGAAACTCCATCCAGTCTTCACAATTTAAAAAGGAAGTATAAATCTTAAAGTAATCTAGAGAAGACTTGTGAAGATCCATAAAGCCTGAGAAAAATAAAATGTATACAGTATCATTAATAATTTTTTTTCAAATTAGAGTATGTTGAGATAAAGGACTAACTGAATATTGTTTGTACTGTGAGACCTAAAACAGGCATTTGAGAGAATGTGTTTGAAAGAATGTAGAAAGTAGATATAGAGAGAAAAGTTACCATTTCAAGACTACAACACAAAAGATAGTCAGGTAATAATGCTGGCATAGAACAAAAAGTGGTGATATAGCACTATTTGAATGAGAGCGTTGAATATGTCTTTAGATATAGTTATTGAATCTTATCAAAATATAGGTATTGGCAAAGAGAAAATATGTAGAAGAGTTGAAGAATGTTCCAAAAAGAAGGAGCATCACTGATGGGGTCAGAAAGAAGGCACCAGAAGGAAGAGACTGGACCAAGTGCTTCTACTATAGGATAACAGCATCTATATACATTTTAGTGTAGGTCAGGTTTCAATCTGCATTAACTCTTATTCCTCCAACACACTTAGGAGAGAGTGTGACATTATCTCCAACGACTAGTTGCCGAAGACTGGTAGTAAAGAATATCTTGGTAATTTTGCCCCAGCACCTTTCCAGCCTCATCCCTGTGATCTGTGACCACTCTCTACAATGCATATGTTCAAAGATTCCAAACATTCCATAAACCAGTGTGCCTCCTTTGTTCAACTGTGCCTTTAAAACTTCATGTGTTGTTGGAATGCTATCTCAGCTCAAATGTCCAGTACTTTAAAATAATTTCATGACTCCTCCAAGGAAAGTTTTTCCTACTTCCTCATCATAGTTCTAGATGTGGTTTTTTAAGATATATTATAATATGTATTTCTTTATAAGTCTAATATCATATTCTAATTGTCTCCCTTAGTTATATGCATCCTAATCATTGAACAAATGTTTGTTGAATACCTATTATGTACCAGGAACATTCCAAACTCCCTAAATCAGGGGCTATTTGTCATTTTGCTACTTTGTAGGAAAGGAAGAGGTTATTCTCTATTGCTTTGTTCACTGCCAACACTCAGTAGCCATTAATTAAACAGTTGTTTAATTAAACTACACAGAAGAGTCTCAATGAACATCATAGTCAATAAATAGTCATTAAAAATAACATACTACTTTAGAAAGAAATAACTAATATGTAGAAAGAATATATATGTAAAGTAAAAGACCTTTCCATTTAGCAGGTTCTCAAATCCGGAACTTTTATAATGTTAATCAGATAGAGATTAATGAGAGTACCATTTTGCCTAAAGTTGGAATGTTTTATAATAACAACATGAAGCAGTGCTGAGAAATCTGTCTTTGATTAACAAGAGTTCAGATTAAACATCTATGTCACCTTTTATTCCCCTTTTCTCCAAATTTATGGAAACGCAACTCTGTGTAATAGAATTTCACATGTATGTATATAAATGTATACACATGCATATATATATATAGTGTCCTCCTTCTGGGAAACCAATATTTCTACTGCTTTTGTTTGGGAAGGTCTCTGAAACTTCATTGTTTAATGGTTGATTATGACTAATTTATTACGTTCTTCTTTGATGTAGTGCACACTGCTCATGATTAATGTGTTTATCTGTTAAAAGTATTAAAAGAAAGTTTAGGCAGGCAAGTCAGTGTATTCTGCTTATTAATAAATCATTTCTTCTTCTTCACTTTTTTCTGCCTGGGTTTGTTTACATTTTGAAGCAAAATCAACATTCTTTCATTCAAAAAATAATAGTACTTTGCCAACTGCCAATTTAATTTTCAATCACTTTAAAAGAAGTGAAGACAGGTTTCTGAATGATTAACAAATGTTGAGTGTGGGGAAAGAAAGAACCAACGATCATTTGACTTCTGTTAAGTCTTTGAATCACACAACCAGCAGTAGAATAGTTACAGGTTCCTTGGTCTGTGGGAGGTCTGATTTTAAATATCTACAACTGAATCTAGAACTAAATAGCAGCTCAGCAAAGTGTAGGTGAATAGAAGCACAGAAGTTAGGGGGCAGACTCCTTGTGGGCATTGCTGGCTATTTGTGACTCTCCAGTTCAGTGATCCAACTTCCAATATTTCCACTCATAAGAAGCCGACTCTTGCTCTAGTCACTGAGATTCCTACCCTTTTCCAGTCACCTAGTCTTTATCACATTATTTTTTAAGCCAGTATTTACATTATTTTTTTAGTACTTGCTGAAAATAGACAGCAAGTTTCCTCCTCCCCTGCTTGAAACCTGCCTGTACCTGGCACCATTTCTTAAATCACAGTGTTCTTCCATTCTAAAAGGCGACTTGCAATTTTCAAAAACAAATTCAGCTGCAACCGTTCTTAAAAACATCTTACTAGGTTACTTTTCTGTCTTACATCACCCAGGTTTCAGAAATCTACTCAAAATGCCTAATGAGGCAATAAATTCCTTTATTGACTGTTCAGAATGTGGAAACAAATTGGAGTGACTCACTTGGGCCTTTTCTTAACCCTCTTATTCAGCAAAACAGTTTATTTTACTGAAAGAATGGAAAAAAAGAGCTGACAATATAAAATTAACTAAATAGTCCCACCCTCTTTCATGCCTCAAAGACATTCAGAAGGATCTTTTCACAAGAGTATATGTTACATCTTAATTGAGATTGTAAAAGAGCAAAATCTCAGTTTATTTATTATCCTTGTGAAAATAATTCCCATGTTTGGCTTTTCACTTATGATTTATTAACTCCGACGTATGTTTTTTTACTGAAGAGTTTTCTTGCTTTGTTTTTGTTGGTTTTATAAGTTTGTTTTGTCTAAAAGTGCAATGTTCCTGTTAGCCATTATCCACAGGTAGAAACTGACTGATTTGGAAGGTGATCAAAAAAGCAAGACTTGCTTATAATGCTTTATAAATGATTTAGAAAAAAAAAAAAAAAAAAAGACAAAAGAGAAAGTGGCACCAAAAATTCATATTTCTTTCTCTGTTTGGTTTCAAAAATATTGAAATATGTGTATCTTCTGAGCATATTCCAAATGATATGGATAAAAGTACTGAAGAATTATTTTGTGGATTAAAACGTTAACAACTACATGCAGAAAATAATTTGTTTAAATGGACAGCCCGAAAACAATATCTCTAAAGTTAAAAGTGAACTTTTTTGAGTACCTTTATCTCAAATTCTTTAACTTACAGATATTTTAAGAAAGAATAAAGTAATCAAGGAATTTAGCAAACAACACTGGAAAGTTGGTACCGGGCACCAGATCTGGAACTCCCATCTCCTAATCTCCCCGGGGGTGAGGGGTTGGTTCCAACACTACCTTCCTGTTTTACTTTTCATTGTTTAACCTGAAAATGCAAGATGACACATTCATTCATTAAAAAAAAAAAAAAAAAAAGAATAGTAATAAACAGAAACTTTAAGGGTAGTGAGACAGGGGAAGAGATCATCTGTGCCCTAAAATGCAGGAAGTCAGCTTTTTATTTTCTCTTTAAACACATTGACCTTCCCCAGGGTTAAAAATAGTGTTTCATCTTCCCCTTTTCTCTTCTTTTTAATTCTGACTCTTACTAAACGCCTGCTAGAAGTTCGAAATGCTGCTCAAATATGAATATGGGAAGGAAGTGAAAATAACACCGAGCAGCCATTATAATACAGCTACTAGGATGCTGGAACTCGGTACTGAATTTTGAATCGTAAAATCTTTTCCTGAGTTGTCAAAATTCCTCAAAGATAGAAGACAGCAAGGAGAAAATCAAGATAGTTAACACTAGGAGACAATAAACTTCCTAGTTATTTATTTTGATTTTTTGAAAGAATGGGATGTTAATTTTTATCTTCATCTAATGACATTGGGATTAATGTTCACATATATAATTAACATTTGTCATAGAATCACAAATGGCTAACCCAGAAGAAAATTTAAATATGACCTAACTTTAAAAATCTTCATTTTACAGAAAATGCCTTGGAAAATAGTTTATTCTAATGGCATTTAACAATGTAGTAGGAGTAAATATCCTCAATATTGTTTTAGCCAATCTTGTGGCTCTTCCCCAATAGGCAGGCTTTTACATGTAAATGGGTCACTTAAATGTTCTTAAGTCAATAAAGCAGTGTTCAAAAATAAATAAACAAACTGGGTGAGGTGGTACATGCCTGTAATCCCAGTGATTTGGAAGGCTAAGATGAGAGAATTGCACATTCGAGGCTAGCCTCAGCAAATTAGTGAGGTCCTCAGCAATTTAGAGACACCCTGTCTCAAAATAAAAAAATAAAAAGGACTGAGTGGTTAAGCATCCCTTGGGTAAAATCCCCAGTGGGGGGTGGGGGGTGTAAATATATAAATATAAAAATGAATTAATTCTATACAAGGCCAATGTTGACAAAAAGCACTTTTCTAAGCAGCAGTAAAGCTAAAGAAAAGTTCACTAATGAGTACATGTTAATACCACTCTGTAAGTACAATGTGTTACCTAAATCATGGCCACTATCACAAATAATTTTTACTCAATGAGCATGAATGGGAAGACTCATTTCACTCATGCAACATTGTAGAGCTATTGCAAACATATTGCAGCTTTCATTTTCTTTTTTAACCTGCTGTTGTAAAGACTTAAAAATCCAAGTTACAGGGAATTATAAATAAGTAAGTCATACTAAAAAATATATTTAGTCTTTCTGAAAAGAAATGGATTCATTTTTAATAGCTAAACAGGAAAAATAGAATTTTTAAATGCATGTCTTACTGTACTACATTGCCATTGGTGAAAAAAAGGCTGTCAGTGAATTTTACTTACAAACTATTTGGGGCACTCTTAACTCATTTCTGTACACACACTATTTTCTCAAGTAATTGGGAGCTAAAAATGAACTGAAAATGTGGACTCCATGAGAAGTCCTACCCAAAATTCTGATAGGTATATTTCTGTTATACCTCTTTATATCTTTTTTAATTCTAACACTTATCAGAAACTTCTTGAATCAGTTAAATAAATGATTATTTAATTTTTTTTTTTTTTTTTTTTTTTTTTTTTTTTTTTTGTGGTACCAGGGATTGAACTCAGGGGCACTTAACCACTGGGTCACATCCCCAGCCCTTTTTTTGTATTTTATTTAGAGACAGGGTCTCACTGAGTTGCTAAGTGCCTCGCCATTGCTGAGGCTGGCTTTGAACTTGCGATCCTCCTGCCTCAGCCTCCCAAAGTGCTGGGATTACAGGCATGCGCCTCCGCGCCCAGCCGATTATTTAAATTTATTATGAAGGTAAGCATTACATGGATAATTCCTATTGTTCCCAAGTTTCTCTTCCCTGGAAGGAGCATCTCATTGGCAGGGGCACATTCAATTTGTTAGTTTAATATATGGGTCCAGAAGACAACAAAAACTTGAGACTATGAAAATGTGGCTTCTCCTTGCAAATTTTCAGGAAGAAGTTGTAACTAAATAAGATACTTCACCCTTTGAGTATCATTTTACTTGCTTATTTTACTAGAGTGTTTTGGATTTGATAATCTCTAATTTACTTTTTACATATTCAGATTCTCAATAACAATTTACCTCAAAAATGACATGTATACACCCCTGTTTACTTAAGGCCATTTTAAATTACTTTATTGATATAAGAACTAGGGTAGGTTTTATCTGGTAATGAAAATGCAAAATTTACTTTTCTGCTTCTCTAATGGTCTATAATCATACTAGAGAAAATAAATAAATAAATAGCAATGGTTCAAGTTAAAGAATACCAGTGTGTGAATTGAAGGATTTTCTTCTATTACAAAGTAGTTAATGTAGTATAAGAGAAGGCATTTCAATGGGGAAAAAAAAAATCTGAATTTACTTTATATTTTTAATACTGGAGTTTTTTTTTTTTTTCTGTGTTTTAGTCATCTTTTGTGTTGCTGCAACCAAAATATTTGACAAGAACAACTTAGAGGAGGAAAAGCATACTCTGGCTCACAGTTTCAGAGATTCTGTCCAATGTTGGCCATTTCCATAGCTCTGGACACAAGATGAGGCAGAACCTGGAGGTAAGGGTTGGTGGAAAAAAGCAGCCTAAGGAATGGCAACCAGGAAGCACAGAGATTGTGCTCTGCTCGCCAAGGATAAATATAAAGCTCAAAGGCATGCTTCCAGTGATCTACTTCTTCTAGTCACACCCTACCTGCCTACAGTTACCACCCAGTTAATCCATATCAGTGGATTAACCCACTAATTAGGTTACATCTCTAACAATCTTATCATTTCACCTCTCATTGTTTGAGAGAACAACTCTTAACTAAACCACACCACTCTGGTACCTAATCCATTTGATATGACAGAAAAATTAAATCTACATTTGCTGGTTAACTCATGAAGTTGTCATGAATATTTCTTGGGATATTACATCAGTTCCTCTTCCCTTGGAACTGCCTGTACAGGACACAGGGGTGGATCCCTGAGAGTCACATGATGTCATCTCCCCAAATCATAGCTGACTTGACTTAGCTGGCACTTGACTCATACTGGCTTACTCAAAACTCTCTCTCCAAAGAATTTAGAATTGAGGCTAAGAAAAAAGTTCTTTTCAACTTAGTTCAGGTCTTTGGAAAAAGATGTAAACTCATGACTGTAGAGTGACCCTTGTCTAACTGCTCTGAGGATTGGACTCAGTGGTCTGGCATAGGAACAAAGATAAGATGGGAACATAGGCAGAAGCAGAGATGGAAGATGGAGAAAGCATTTCAGCGGGCATTACAGATGTAGTTCATCTCTCCTACAGAGAAAAGAGCTTTCTTGCTAATAAATTGCAAGAGACAGTCCAGCAGCCATTTAACAAATGTATTTTTGGTTTCAGCTAGCTCACATTGGCTTTTTTTATTTGTGGGAAAAAAAACACACCCCTAATTAAGTCCAGGATATTTTAGATGTTTTGCTAAAATCAGCTGCATAGACTTCCAAAAGAAAGAAGTCTCAGAATCATCAATGTGGAATAAATTATGCAAAAAGCATGATCTATACTGTTTATAAAAATATGCTTACAAGATACAACACAAACAAATCTTTATGAAATAGACACATAGTTAGTATCATCTAAGTAATATTTAAATTTTAAAAACATACTGTATTTTGTTTCACCCAGGAATTCTGATAGCCTTATTCACTTTAAACACAGTTCACTTTAATTTTTAGCATGCTAAAAACATTAATTTTCCTGTTTCATTTTTCTTCATACTATCTTCTGGAAAAAAAAAAAAAACTTTCTAGTTTCAGCCCTTTGGTAAACATAACGTTTCACTATATAATTTCTAAAGCATGCTTAAATTAGCTTACCTACCCTTTACAGCATATCTTGTGTTTTAAGAGCTCTGTGAAGCAATGAAAAGAGGATAATATTGCCATAGATCAAGGCACCTCATTCATTAACTTTTAAAATAGCACCTCATTTATTTACTCTTCCTCTCGAGTTTCTTTTTTGATAAGTAGCAATTTTATTAAACATCCATTTAAGAGAAATGAGAAAGAATGACAAACGTTGTTCCAATACAAATAAAAACGATATTCTTACATCTAAATTTACTTTAGCCAGGAATATTATAGTGTAATCACTACATCTGTGTTTTGTATATATAGAGAGAGAGTGGGAGGAATACTACTGGCTTTTAAATTTACAGTGCACCAAATAGCTAATACAGATTTTGGCCACGTGGGAAAACTTTGATGAAATTACCCTAGGGGAACAAAAAGGTGAAATCATTGGATTAATGGCAGGCCAAAATATTTTAAAGGTGAAAGCAGACTTCAAGCCATCAGCAAGAAAAGAATCCAGTTAACAAATGAAATGCATTAAAAGGAACAGTGCATGTTGTCCTGTAATTGGGTATCAGTTTGAAGCTTGAACAAAAATTAGAAACATTATATATACTTCAAACCAAAGGATAATTGTCAGAGCAGTCAATACACTACCCTACAAGTGTCATTTCTCTTGAAACTGTAAATATTCTGGGGAACTGTTTGAGAAAAGACTAGCTTAAGAAAAAACATAACATACAAATCTTTAGACTTTTAGACATCATCATTTCTAGCAAAATATTCAATTCACAAACATGGGCAAATCAATGTACTGTAAGGTTTATGAAAAGAGTCTAAGAAAAACACATTCTATTATTGAAACATAATAAAATGCCATACATATTGCGATATTCCAATGATATTTTTTTATCTACCATGTTTCTCAACACATATTGAGCATCCCTTATCCAAAATACCTAGGACCAGAGGTGTTTTGTATTTGGAATTTTTTCAGATTTTTGAATATTTGTATGTACACAATAAGATATATTGAAGACAGGATCCAATTCTAAACATAAAACTCATTTATATTTCATATACACCTCATACAAATAGCCAGAAAGTGATTTTTACACAATATTTTTTGTGCATTTGTATTTTGACCGCAAACTTTCATGTGAGATTGGATATGGGGTTTTCCACTTGTGATGTCATATTGGCACACAAGACATTTCAGATTTGGGAGAATTTGGGATTTTTAGATTCTCACATTAGAGAAGCTCCATCTGTAATAGAAAAATGAAATCTAAAATCAGTAATTCATGCTTCCCTTTCCTCAAAAATGTTTAAAATTATCTCTTCTAACTAGTCATTGGGTCAGGTCTTTTCAAATTAAAATATTATGAAGTTTCCAGTATACAACCCTTCAGAAGTATATATAAGAAGAATGATTTAAGGACATATGAGCCCCAAGTTCTCAGACAATCATCTTTTCTCTTCACTATGAAGTCCCCATTTCTCTTTTACTTAATAGGACAGAGGAGAGATTTTTCACATTGAATTACCTTTTGCAACTGGATTAAAAAAATTTCTTCAAAACTCTCTACATTTTCTTTTTCAGTTCATCCATGAATAATAATGAGCTATTCAATCTGAAGGAAGAAAAACTTGCCAGCTTTCCCCCACATTCGTGAGATTGTCTTTTGAATCTCAGCTAACTTGCCCACTTTTGCATTTGGCTAGTTTAATTTATAAAACTGTGAGCACACAGTTTTGATTAAAGCCAACAACCAAATTTGTTTCTTCTTCCAGCCAATTCCTCATCTATTGGAGAAGGATCACACTGACACTCTGAAAGCTATGAACTCAAACATTTGCACACAGTGTATTTTATTGTGTTGTGAATTTATTCCTTTCACATCAAAATTATTATTTTAGTTTTTACTTTCAACACAAAATTTAACAAAATGCATACTTTCTGGAAAGCTTATTGAAATGAATTCTAATTGAGAAAAAAATGGATGAAAATGAATAATTATTTCTTCCCAGGAGCAATGTTTCTCAAATTTGGCTGCACTTTGGAACTATCTAGGGAGCTTTAAAAAATTGAGTGGCCTGGGATTTACAATCAAATGCTTATATTTATTTGATTTGTGGTGCCACTGGCATTAGGGTTTTTCAGTTTTCCCCAGGTATTCTCATGTTCAGCCACAGTTGGAAAACACTGCCCAGGAATGCAGATTAGTGCTAGGTTATGCTAATCTTTAAAGTAATTTGGAAAGTTTCATTGATAATAAATAAGATTAAGAGTTATTTGATACCATTATATAGTTACTGACATGCTTGTATTAAAAGCAAAAAGCAAACATTAAAAATAATGTGTCAAGTAGGATTAGTAAATTCCATCCTTGTAAATTCCTTCAATGACACAATATGGAATCAGATATTTAATAAGTCCAACATATACACTGGTGAACAAACCTAAATTTCAGAAGCATGCCTACATTTAACTTACACTAATTCTCCTTGCTCCCTTTGAAAGATGATGGAAGGAAATCCCATGTTTATTTCTGACAATTAAATTGTCCCACATATTAACTGTTCCCAGAGAGCCAAATGGAATTATCTGGGGTGAACAAAAACATTTTTCATAATTATAGGATGAGAAATGACATCTGAGATGTCTTGATTGTTATGTTTCTTTCTGAAATTAATGTCTTCATTATTATACTTTAGAGATGAAAGAAGGGCAATTAATATGCCTGGAATTAGAAGATATCTGGGTAGTATTTATTTCATAGAAAAAGAAATAGGTTATCTATTATGTGAATGAATCAGGGTATATATAAATATATAGAACTATTTCCCTAGTTCCACACAATAAACTCTATGCCAGGGGGAAATATGTTAATATTTATATATAAAGTTATATGTAGTATGTGAGAATATTATATGTAAATTTATATATTATAATCTATAAAAATTATATACATAAAAACCCATAATATATTTACCAATGTGGAAAGTGTTCCAGGATATGTTACTTCACTTTTTAAAAATATAGAAAACTCGGGGCTGGGATTGTGGCTCAGTGGCAGAGCGCTCGCCTCGCACGTGCGCGGCCCGGGTTCGATCCTTAGCACCACGTAAACATAAATGCATTGCATTGTGTACAACTAAAGTAAATAAATAAATATTTTAAAAAAATATAGAAAAGTATTTATAATTTTCACCTCTTAAGAAATGTGAGAAAACAACATATATTTATGTTTATTTATATTGTAAAATGTTGGATATATGTAATAAACCAATAAAATCATGGGAGGATGTCTCTGTACATATTTTTATATAGTTTTAATTTTGAATAATTGAACTATATTATTATTATGAAAATAAAATAAAACTAACAAGTACATGAATATTCCTTTTGTTATTTTGGGATTTTATACTAAGTACTTAATAATACTAAAAAAGTTTAATAAAGAAATCTAAGAAAGTAATAAATATTTAACATGAGAAGGTTTTAACAAATTATCTTGTACAAGAGAATACTATGCAAATTTTAAAAAGATATTGTGATTAGTTTTGTGACCTAAAAATGATGTTGTATTAGCTTTTTGTTATTGTGATAACTGATAAAACTGAGATAAACAGCTTATAAGAAGAAAAGGTTTACTTTGGCTCATGGTTTCAGCAGTAGGAGCCCATGGTTGCTTAGACCTGTTGCTCTGTGTTGTGACTGCAGGGACCATCATGGCGGGAGCATGTGGTGGGCAGGCCTAGTCATTTCAACAGCCATAGAAACAAAGAGAGGGAGAGTAGGGGGTTGTAATCCCAGTATTCCCTTCAAGAGTACAACCGAAGGGACCCAATGTCCTCCCACTGGGCACCACCTCTTAAAGTTTCCCATACCTTCAAAAGCACTTCTGCTGGTGAGCATGCCTTTGACTGAGGCACTTATGGAGAGACACTTATCTAAACCAGAGCAGATTTTTGTCATAAATTATGAAGTTAAACATGTAAGTTAAAAAGAAATATACAATATGATCCTTCAAATACCATCAGCAATTTTCCCTAGGATATGGCAAAAATAGATTTGAGTTTTATATTGTTTTTGCTTGATGTTCTATGCCCAGCACATCCTTGACTGGTTCATTATCTGCTGGACTTTACACTTCGCAGTATTCTTCCTGCAGTGACCAGGACTTTTACTGAATCTTGTTCTTTCTTCACTTAGATGGTAGAAGAGCTTTGAGCTGCAAAGAGCACTAAACAAAAACTTAAGGAAACACCATTTTAGGCTCAGAGGAAAACCTAGATAATTTCACCTCAATGTCCTCTTTTTAAAAATAAGGGTCATCCTGTGCATTTTGTCAAAGTACTTAAATGGAAACTCCAGGATGAGAGTTGGAGAAATGTGAGGTTGGCAGGTGAGCACTCAGGACAAAGTGCTGGTAATAAATACACAGAACAGAGTAGGGAGTAGAATTGACCTTCAAGATTTAAGCTCCCTCATTCCTTTGCTCCATTTCTCATCTTGGGAGCTACCACCATAACCACTTTTGTACAAGATGAGATTTAAAATATTTGTATGAATTAAGAGTTTGGAAAAGGAATTCATAGCAGCAGAGAAATCAGTAGTCAAGTCAGTTGTGGCAGTGAAATGGGTATAACAATGTTTTGACTTTTCTCCTGTCAGTCACTTGACCTCTAGTTTCCTTCCAAAGCTAACTCTAAGTCAGGAGATATGAGAGTCAAATAAATAAAGAACTCACCATGTTAACTTTTCTGACCAATGGCCAAAATTATGGTGTAAAATATCCTACAAGTTATAAAAGTATTCTCACAGGGATGCTTTAATAAGCTTTCAATAAAAGCTTTCAATAAAACTCTTTAACTGTATCTCCTGAAGACTGATTTTCCAAATGTGAAAAAGTTTCCTATTATTTGTTCACAGTGCAAAGTCAAATTTGAGTTTCATACAATTATTCTTAGCAATTACTTAGTAATTTGACTATAAAATAATGAAACAGAATTTCTCCTTAGATACAAATTGGCTCTGAGACAAATTCTTTAAAAGGAATTGAAATACCATCAGCCTCACCCAGATGAGTATGTTTCCTACAGTAAATGTAGGATAGTGCTCCTTTGGTATGTAAAGACCAGAAAAGTGATCTGCCTCATTAACTGTAAACTTAAGCACATGAAAATCACCAGAGAGCTTATTAAGATAGAAATGACTGGATCCCATTCTCCATAGCTTCTGCTTTAGTAAATCTGGAGTGCACTTCAAGGATTTGCTTTCCAGAAGTTTCCAAATGATGCTGACCTGCTGCTAAGGGTACATTTTGAGAATCATTGCTTTAGAACAGTTTTATACTGTAGTTTACACAGATATATTTTCAGAGGATTTTAAATTTTCAATAGGAATTATTTTTGTTGTTTTAATTTTCATCATCTACTAAAGGAATATTATTACCTTGAGCACTTTTTTATCCCAATGGCCATGTCTATAAGAATTTATATTTGTATGTGCAATCTTGTGAGTGCTAAATGATTTTTTTACAGTTAATTTCTAGGACAATGCTTCTCAGACTGGGTTGTTACATATATGATAGTGAGTATATGAGTCTAATTTTTAGAAGAACTGGCATGCTTAGGATATAAGCAGGAATATAAATTAACTTGTTTGACAAAAAATAACTCACAGGAATATCTTCCCTCATATATTTGTAGCTTATTGTTTTAGCTAGTAGAGAGTAAAGTGGCATTTAAAAAGAGTGTATTTCATTCAGGTCAAGGCACATAGAGAAACAAACTCATTTAGGACCCTTTAGGGGAAGAGAATTAAGCTAGAGATGACCAGAGTAAGTAGCCCAAGGACACTCTGCCCTCTCCTACCTGATCCACAGCGAGCAGGAGAAATTTGTCAATAATTTTGAATACAGATATTTGTACCCTTTTGTTTTCTTTTGGTGGATCTTAGCTGGTTTGAAATTCTTATTATTATCACTCCATTTTTTTCCAGAATTACCAAATAAGGATAACACGTCTATATTTAGACATTTAAAAAGGGATGATCATTACAGAATGAATGCATCATAGCACTTAAGGGATGAGACAGTGGAATGATTCTGACATAACTTTCTTATGTACATATATGAATATACTACAGTGAAGCTCTACATCATATACAACCACAAGACTGGGATCCTAATTAAAATAAAATGTGCTCCGTGTTTGTATAAATAAGTCAAATTATACACTACTATCATGTATAACTAAAAAGAACAACAACAATAACAACAAAAATAATCCATTCAGATTTTACCATTACTTCCATATTTTACCTTGGAAGGGTGAGAATCTTCCTGTTCCCATGCCCTCATCCATGCACCCATCAACATGGCATATTAAACCTAAGTCATTGACCAGTATCTTCCTTGTTCCTCAGATGTGTTAAGAAAATAAAGTTTACAAAATTTAACCTACTTGCTAATGACCAACAGTGATTGTCTCCAATTGTTCAGTGTGCAATGTGTCCAGAAATAACTTCACGTTTAAACTCTCCTCTAATCCACATGGTTTGAGAATTGGAATGTGAAAGATATTGCACATTTTCACATATAAACATCTCAAATTATACATACATACTGCATTGAGATGTTGTTATGTTTGCAAATAAATCTTTTACAGTATGACCTTACCTAATTCAAAGGTGTTAGATAATTTTTCTTACAGGATTGGAAAGGAACTCCAGGATTTTACTTAGCCTTAGACTAATATTTAGTGAATACAAACTATGTACCAGAAACCAGTCTTTAAAGCTTTATGTGCCTTATTCTACCTAACAATCACGAGAGGTACCTGCTCCTTTATCAACATTTTACAAATGGACACACACTCATGAGACAGTGAGGTTATATAACATAACTTGTCCAGTGATACACAGCTAGGTTAGAGCTGGGATTTTGACCTAAGCATTCAGAAAGGCTCCAGCCAATTTTAATAGCCAACCAAACACTTCAGGGCCAGTAAACAAGAATTGCTGATAAAGGCATATCTTATCTATAGCCACAAAGAACATTTAAGATTTCAGGGACAGTTAGTTAAATTATAAATCATGCATAGTGCATGATTCATACACTGAACATTGGTTGGCACAACTATATTTATTGATGGAATGATGTCCATGAATTGGCAGGAAAAAAACAAAAAGAGCAAAACAGATTATGAACCACTACAAGACTAGGTCCTGCTTTAATGAAGGCATATGACAGCTGTTTGGACAAAGCAGGATACTAGGATGACACTGGATTCTTATTTTCTTCCCTATTTTTCTGAATTTTTGATAATTTTTAAATTTTTTTATAACTAGGATATATGTATTTTCTAAAAAAAAGAAAATGTTCTCTAGTTAAGTGCATATAAAAAATAATATCAAACATTTGTTGAGCACTTACTATGTACAAGGCAATGATTTTGGAGTTGTTCATAAGGAATCTCATTTAATCCACATATAAGAAAACAAAAAGTTGAGGTGGGTCTTGTTCACTTTCCCATTTTACAGATGAAGAAGCTGAGGCCTAGAAAGATTCCATAATCTTTCTTGGAATTCAAATGCTAACAACCCAAATACCAAGAAAATGTTCTTAGATACCATGATAGGAGGTTCTCCAAAATTTGTGGCTGTAGTCTAGGAATGCCCTGCTATTCCTTGTAGCATTTCTCCTCAGGATCCTCAGTATTATAATCAGACAGGATCTTAAAATTTTTAGAGTAAAACCATTCATTCAAACCCCAAGCTATCAAATATTAATTCTGATGAAATAAAGCCACATTTATGTTCAAAATGTTGATGATTAATAGGGGTTAATCAAAAGTTTTAAAAAAATGTGGATGAAAGAACTTAAGTCTGGAGGCCTCAAAACAGAAAACTTTTCCCCAGCAATTAGAAAACTAATTCAGCGGTGTTTTTGCATTCAAATAAGAAATGTGCTCAGTACAAATGATGTTCTCTAGTTTGTTTACCACCTAGAAATTTGGGAAATAGACCCAATGCCATGTTCTCTGATTTCCTTCCTTGTCCGTCATATTTTTCCATGCCATAGAAATAAATATAATTTCATTTCTGTAAGAGTTTATCATTCAAAATTCATACTGAAAAGCTGCTCTACAAAATCTCTCCCTTACTTTCTAGCTCTGAATTTTCACTCTTCCTTTGTCTATTAAGTCTCAGTGGGAGGCTGCACTGTAATTGCAGTATAACTTTGCAGTACCTAAGCCCATTCCAGCACCTTTCTGATAATCAACTACTAAAAGATTTAAAAGGTTTCTTGCTACTCTTTTACAATAACAAATCTCTTCTAAAAGAAATATACAACTCCACAACCATCTTTTTTTATTATTCTTTTTCTCCATTATGATTTGTCTCACTCCACTGAGGTTTCTCCCCTACTTTTCTCATCCTGGTTGCTGTGGGGAAGTAGGCAATCAGAGTGCAGAAACACTAGACTGACCCACACCATTCACAGCAGGTATATGATGGACAGCTAGGTCTGCATTCAAAAACATCCCAGCTTTCCCCCAGTCTTTGCTGAATCTCTGATTTAAATATAGATATGTCAAAATAATACCCTATGTCTTTAATGCAATTCTACAGGCAATAGCACTAAAAAGTACAAATTATATAGTTTCCCAGTGATTTTTAAAAAAATAAAATTAACAGAACTGTAGATGCTGGGAAGGTGCACAGTAAAGCTGCCTTTGGTGGGATACAATTGTTTCAAACACTTGCCTCTGACTTCATTCTTTAATGAACATCTCTGGAATCAGTAATTACTGTGGGAACACATCTTTAGAGCTATTCTCAAAGAGCAAAATTGGCAGAGGTTGGTTTTATAAAGTTCACAAAATGAATGGTGCCTTATTGACATAAACAAAGGGATTTTTTAACAACCAGCTTTAAAATACCCACTGAATTACTGATAAGTGCATCAGTGAATAAAGATAAGTCTTTAATTGACAAGAAAATGAAGGATTAGGTTGATAGTACATTATAGCAATATGCCATGAATTCAAACGTTAGGCCTTCTTCCCATTTGAACTAAATAATTTAAAAGCTTAAAACAACAACAACAACAACAACAAAAAAGACTATTTCTTCTGCAACATTTATGTTTAAAATTTCCTAAAATGTGTACAAATAATATTCAGTTCCAACATGAATTCTCCAAGTGACTATTATGTCCCCATAACTATATTTGAGGTGACAAATAGTGATTTCCTAATGTTACTTTTGAAACTTGAGGGTTATTTATAAAATACACCTGTCCACTAAATGTATCTGAGTAAAATTAATTGCACTTTTAACTCAAAAATAGTTTGTGTGTTTTTAATTTCTGATGTGAAGATTAAAATATTTATAAAGAACAATTTCTTCTCCTTAATAATAGATTTTTGAGACATATTTTTAACCAAGATAAGAAAAACAGTGACCAAAATAAAAATGATTAACAATAACACAAACTCCAAGAAAACCAAAGAAGGTTCTATATTCAACTTCAGAGGTGAGTATATATATATATATATATATGTTTTTTTCCCTTCAGATTGAGCAAATTGAACTAATCTACTGACAATGTTTTGACACTCATTCTTGCTTATTGGTACCTTCAGAGAATAAGTTTTAATACTTTAGCAGATACTAAATTCTGTGGATACTCAAGTTCCTTTTATAAAATGGCACAGTATTTGCATATAACTTATGCACATCCTCCCATATACTTTAAATCTCTTTTAGGTTACTTATAATACCTAATGTAATACAAATGCCATATAAATTTTTTTATACTGTATTGTTTAGGGAGTAAGGACAAGAAAAAAAGGTTATATGTGTTCAATACAAATGCATTTTTTTTTTTTTTTCTTTTGTGGTACTTTGAATGGAACCCAAGAGCACTCAGCCATGCAGAGGCACCTCCAGCCCTTTTTATTTTTTATTTTGAGACAGAGTCCTGCTATATTGCTTAGGGCATTGCTAAGATGCTGAGGCTGGTCTCCAACTTATAGTCCTGCTGCCTTAGCTTCCCAAGGGGCTGGAGATTACAGGTGTGAGCCACCATGCCCTGATCATTTTTGATCTGTGATAAGTTATATATGCAGGGCCAACTATACTATTTCTTTTTATCATGGAAACACTGAGAATAGGTCTTCAAAGCCTTAAATTTTCATACATACTTTCATTCTTTGATGTGACAAAGGGCAATAAAATGTCTTCTCATTTTAAAAATGAATTTCTCCAGTGAAGAGACATCTAAGATACCAGGGGTGGGGGGAGGGAAATGATGGTTTTTCTTAAGCAGGAAAGACCTCAGAATTAAGAAAACCAAAGGAAGGAACAAAGACAGGCGTGGGTAGATTGAATTTACAGTTCCTGGCTGGATAGCCACAGAAATAAGGAGATATGAGGCATTGAGAGTGAGCCTTGTTTTAAGGATTTGCTTCCTGAAAACAAAAGGTCCTAAGGACAAAGCTTCCTAGAGATTGTACTCTTAGAATCTGGAGAAAAACTTACCACGTTGATTATGCAATCCTTATGAAAGTGACTAGAAAATATCTTGACTAGGAATATCTTTCTTACATTTCACCAAGTCTCTATATTATAATTTAATTCACACAATTTCTATATTCTCTGAAATGGAAACTAAATAATCCATAATATTCAGCTACTTTTCATATTCCAATATTTTAAGAAGTACTCTGTACTTTTTTCCTATTGAATAAATGTAATACAGTAGGCTATAGAAGATGTGTTATAATTTTTTTCCTTAATTTTGTTTTAATTCTTCTCTAATACTTTAAAGCTTTGACTACCTTTTGTAAAAAAAAGAAAAAATCAGTCACATAAATATTACTTATTTCTTACAAGTTTAACACAATATATTTTTCTAAGTTTTTCTCAAATATAATATTTTTACTATTACTAATTTTAAAAGATGTTACCTTTATGAAAGTTTTTAAAGTGAGATGAATTATCTTGAACAACTACAACTGAGACACTGGCTGGATATAGTGGGACACTCCTGGGACATTTAAAAATGAAACATTTTTTTCCATTTATATGCAAATATCTTTTAGTTTCTTTTTCCTAGCATCTATATATTAATCAAAAATAAAGATAATAGTCAAGGAAAAAAAGGGGAGAAAAGCAATGATGAACATATACTGAGAACTTACTGGGCCGCAGCCCTGTGCTAAGAAGGGCTAAGTACTACCAACTCCTTTTTACCACACTACAATTTCAGGAGGCAGTTTTTCCCAGTTTATGTACAAGAAAACGGAGGGCATGAATACTTGGCCAATTCCTCAGATGGCTAGCAGCAGTGAGGTCAAGTTTTAAATCCACATTTATTTGATTTACCCACTAAGTGCCAGGTACTAAGCTAGCCACAACCACATGCTAACTTTCTTACTGAAGATGAAAACGAAAGTCATCTTATCAGATTTCAGCATATCACTCAGAACTCAAGGAGACCACAACAGAGCATTTGGGCCAAGAGGCATCAGGGAGTGCTGTTGTTATTGCTGCTAGAATGATAATTAAAAAGCTTTTCAAGTAGAAAAAAGTGACACGCAACCACCCCCCACACAAAAGACGGTGTATCATATTACTCATTAAAATGCACTCTAAAGTCAGCAAATAATTTTCTATTTATTTATAATTGAACTTTCTCCATTTAAAATAATTTGAAAAGCAAAAGTAAAGTGCCACACTATGCAAATAATATATAATAATTTAGCAAAATTGCATAACATTAAATAGACAACAAAATATTCTAAAACCTGGCCAATATTCTAATATATTTATGAATTAAAGGCTGGTTTTTGTATTAGGACACAATGCAACACTAAAATAACCAGTTCGCTCTTTTTATTGGCAAATATTCTTCTGAATAAGAAATAACAGGATAAAATACACTTCAATGTAAACAATTCATTTTCATCAAATGTGTAGGCGGGGCTGGGGTTGTGGCTCAGCGGGCAGAGCGCTCGCCTTGCATGTGCGCGGCCCGGGTTCGATCCTCAGCACCACGTAAACATAAATGCATTGCATTGTGTACAACTAAAAGTAAATAAATAAATATTTAAAAAAAATGTGTAGGCAATTATCACAAAAATATTAATGTTGGATAGGACGACAAAAGTTCCTATCTTAATGACAGAGGTTATGTCCAAAAAACAGTAAAGTCACTGAAGAAACTCTTCTCAAAGTTTAGTAAAATGACCTCAATACATGATACACTACAGTAATTAGCTATTCAAGACAACAACAGGACCATAATTAAGAGACAGGAAAACAAGAACTGACTCATTAGGACTGTAAGCATCATTTATACAGGATAATATTAATAATATGTGATCTTGTGGTTAAAATTTTAACCTCATATTTTACCATCTTATACATTAAAAAGCATACTGAGTCATTGCTTAAAAAGGTTAAATGTGGAAATATTTTGTTTCTTCCCCACCACTACATGGTCATGATAAAGGTTATACAAAGTAGCCTAAATCTGGGTATATGTTTCAAATATTTCTAAGAGAATTCTCTGATGAACTCCATGTGGAATATGAGAGGAGAACTGTCAAGGATAATCCCCAAGTATTTTAGACTGAAGAAGTAGAAGGAAAAATACTTTAGAAGGAAAAGATCTGAGGATAAAAATTAGGAGTTTGACTTTGACTTTATACACTGCAAACTTTAAGTATCTATTCAAGATCTATGTGGAGAAGTTGAGAAAGCATGTTTGATGCAAAGTTGGATGTTTAAGAGTTGATTTCTAGAATCCAAAATGGAAATACATTATTTGGGCATCATGTGCTATTCGGTGGTATTTAAAATCATACTTAAAATCAAGATACTGATAAACTCATAAAAGGAATAAGAAAATTGAAGAGAAAAGATCTAAGAATTAAGCTCTGAGATTCTCCAGCATTATTAAAAAGTCAGGAATAGAGAAGTACAAAAAATTAATATGGCAGTAAATTATTTGATAATTGTCCCAATGGTTGGTGAATGGAGGAGCCAGTGAGGTGGGAGAAAATCTATAGTAAAACCCCAGAAGCCAAGTAAAGAAAGGATTCAGGAATGAGAATGTGGTGCACTGTGCCAAATGTTGTTTGAGTAAGATGAGAAGTGAGAATTTACCATTGTGTTTTGCAATAAAGAAGTCAGTGGTGATTCTGACAAGACCTATTTCAATAGAAGATTGGGGACAAAATCCTGCTAGAAATGGATTCAAGGGAGAATTGGAGGAAAGAAATTGTAAGCTTAGAATCAGGAAAACATTTGTGCAGTCTTCCCTAAAAGAGAGATGGGTATAGGTAGATAGCTATATGAGATCAAGGGAGTGTTTATTTTTGTGAGATTTGAAAATATAGAATGTTCCTATATTTTTGCAATGATCCAACAGGAATGGGGAAATTAATGATGAAGCAGAGAGATGGGACAATTAAGGAACTACTATACATAAAGTAATAAGAGGACTAGATCTAACACACAAGTAGGGGTGGCCTTAGATAAAGATATGAACATTGGTCAGGTGCACTGGTGCACACCTGTAATTCCAGCAATTTGGGAGGATCGCAATTTTCAAGCCAGCCTCAGGAACTTAATGAGACACTGCATCAAAAATAAAATAAAAATAAAAATAAAAAGTACTGGGGATGTAGTTCATTGGTAAAGCACCTGGCTTCAATCTCCAGTATGGAGAAAAAAAAAATGTAAAAGCCATGAGTACGTAGTTCAGAGGTAAAGTACTTGCCTAGCATGAATGAGGCCCTGTGTTCAATACCCAGTACCAAAATAACTTGATAAATAGTTTTTTAGTTTTTAAAAAATCAACAATATAGTATTGTAACCACACTATCATGAAGAAAGGTCAAGGGCACAGAGGCAGGGAATTTCAATGATATAGGAATGGATCCACACAGCATTTATTTTTGAAAGGGTGATGCTAACACAAGACTAAACTCATGGATCATTGCCATGAAATAGTTTGGCTCTGGGCAGTGATAGGAATGCTGTATTTAATGAAGATAGTATGAGAAAGAAATAGAGAGTAAGAATTATTTTGAAAAGTGTGAGACTAGTTAGCCAAAATGGGAATAATGAGTCCTTCTACACACAGGCATTACCAAAATTAATTCCAAGCATACTTAAAAATCAGACAGTCTAAAATCAAATAACAACTTACTTATAAACTAATAGGGAATTAACTCTTCTGCAGATATTTGATGAAAAACACTTTCGTAAGTTCTAAATGTTGCAGTATAAGTGAAAAAAGCAGAAAACAAAATTATGTTTACTATGAATATACTTATGTGGTCTGTAATTGCTTAAATACAGAATTTCCAATAACTGGAATTCTGTAGATCAGGTTTCTGCTTATTTCTACTTTCTGGTTCACAAATCTGTGAAATATTTAAACCTAAGAAAGTTTCCTCTCTTCTAAGTTACTGTTTTCCGTGAACTGAAAATTTCTCTTTGGCTGTCATACAAGTGAAATGGATTATTTAAGTTATCCTAGGTTGGAGTTTTAGGTAAAGAAGAGAGAGAACCACTCACCAAAGAAAACTTCCCATCCACAACACAAAAGGAATTGATCCTTTGACTTTCGGGTCTGATTCTACTTCTAATTCCTCCAAATGTGTGAGATCTTATTATTAAAGTTGCTTGCTGAAAAAAGGAAAAAGATAAGAAATAAACATATTAAAATGAAAATGTTCATATTTGCTTTAGAGAGGAGGAATTATGACTAAGGTTTCTATTTTTACACTTTACTGTTGTGATGTTCTTTAAGAAATAATATAAAATTTGGGAATCATTTAGTTTTTCTTAAGTCCCAGAAGATAAAACATGTTAATGATTATAGATCTGAGTTAAGTTTTTTAAAAAATATTTATCTATTTGCTTTAGTTGTACACGATGCCTTTATTTGTACATGGTGCTGAGGATCGAACCCAGGCCGCACGCATGTGCTAGGCGAGTGCTCTACCGCTGAGCCACAACCCCAGCTCCCCTGAGTTAAGTTTTACTCTTCTATCTAATGTATTCATTCCTTTTATACATTCTTACATTACTATTTCATTTCCATTTTGTTTGCCATTAATTCTGATGTACCTGGGGTCAGATCAAGATTGAGATTGAATCCTAGATCTACTGCATTAATTGTGTGTACTCATTTGGTCAAAGGTAAATAACTGTATCATGCATTTCAACAAACTTGGGAGGATAAAATGAGATACTAAAAGGAAGGTGTGAAACACTTATGTATTGTTAAACATCATGATCTATGCCTCTTGGTTATTTTTACACTAAAATATTAACCAGGAGAAACAGTAGATTCCATTTATAGTTCAAATCTCTTAGCTTTTTTTTTTTTTTTTTTTCTTAAAAGCAAGACTCAGTTTGGGGACCATGCCTAAAAGGCAAATGTCAAAATGAGAAATGTTTAAAGTGGAATTGAGTATATTTACAATTTAAAATTTTCAACAATTTGTCATAGAATAATTAAAATTAGTGAGATTATAGCTTTCTAGAAGAAGACCAGTATCTTTTATAACAAAAATGCATAAGCAAAATATATATACATATATCACAACTATTATTTCCAATATTAACTAATCATTAATCAACAAAAACTGAACATTTTATTGGCTAAATTTAAGAAATGGTACAGTCAAAATAATTTCAAACCCTATATATATTCACTCCTATGAATATTTTTAAAGTATAACCATCCAATACTTCAGTATTTATTATATAGTGTTTAATACCTAAGTTATAATAATATAAGAGAAAGTTTCAAAAATTCAAGAAATAAGAAAATGTTTTAGTCCCAGCAATATGCCATTTATTATTGCTAAAATTTTTACACATACACATACATATGTATACTCTCAATACACACATACATACATATGTTAACATCCTGGTAACCACGATGAACATACAATTTTATATAATGTATTTGTAATCATTTAATCATAAACTCTTTCACGTTTATATACCTACTACATTTTTTTTAGGCACAATATAAATTATTTTCCTTCCCTCAAATGGAGTACTATTGAATAACAATCCGAAAGCTTTCCTTATCTAGAAAGTCTGTCAAAATAAATGTTTCCCAAAGAAAAATGACAGATGAATTTAGGAAATACAACACAAGTCTGCTGTACCTCACTCCAAACAGACACGATTAGGGGACTGGAAAATGATGTCTTAGGATATTTCCATTAAGTTCCACAGTGTCCACAGTGCCTAGTGAAAAGGAATTTCTTCCAATGTTACTTAATACTTTTTAAACAAATTGATTTTGGTCAGTTCCCGGGAGGAGGATTGGGAGAGATCTTTCAATTTTTACAAGGGCTTACAAGGGATAATTCTCTATTTTCTTTCACGACCTTCCTAGAGCCAAAATTTCTTTTCTTCTTCTTCTTTTTTTTTTTTTTATAGAGCCAAAATTTCAATGAAACATTTACTTTTTCTTTATAACATGCTTAGTATTCTACCCCCCCCCCCCCAAACACAGGGCATTTTGCCAAGCCTCCTGTATTTTTCTATATTTTTAAATAGTTCTTTCTACCTTTTAGAACATATTTGCTTATTCCAAAAATGTGACAGCAAAGCAAAATTTCTAATGTAGGTTTGCCATTTGATAGATTACCTAGAAACAGACTCAGTGTTGGGATTAGCCAGCTCAAGTGATTTATAGGCATGACTGCAAGAAAAATGGAGAGGAATTTAGGGGAGTCTATAAGAAACCATTAGACAAGATGTGGACCTGATCCTGGAAAAAGCAGAGAGAGAAGAAAGGTAGTTTGGTTGGAAGCATCTTAGACAGCAGTGCAGTTCTAGAAATTTGGCAGCTTGTTATAGAGTCCTTTAGTCAAAGCTGCCTGTACATCAACCAGAAAACAGCCTTCATTAATATTTCAGTTGCCTTCAGGTATTGATTACAAGCACTCTGTGGGAAGCCAGGTGCAAAGGCAGTGACGAAATTAAAGCAGAAGCTGCTGAGATTCTCAATCAACTATGCCCCCTACAGTCCAAGGCATACTTATATACTCACCGCATTGATGTATGCCAGTCTCTAGATGCCTTCATTTTGAGTGCAAATTCATACCCAGTTTAACCAATTAACATTTCTATATACTGAGAAAATAAGGTCTAGATCTAAGTCAAAGCATTGGATAACAATGAGTTAATGTCAACATAATGATTCCAATGAGAGGGAGTAAATTAGGTCCTCACATATGGGTTACTGTCCACAGTCACATAAATTTTGCATATTATAGAGAATAGTGAAGAATCTGAGACTCTGAACAAAAGAACTAAAATTCTTTTTTTCCCCCCTGGAAAAAAGAATCCTATGATTATATGCTCAATGAGAACAAGGTAAGAAAATAAGCTCTTCTTATCATTAGCAGATTTAATTCTAAAAAGTTATTGTAATTTTATTTAATGAGTCCAAATTAACACTATAAAATTGAGTTCTGCTCTAGCACACAAGTCAGAGATTGCTAGTTGAACAATTGAAAATTGAATATTTTCAGATCACTGCAGGGAAGCACAGCACAAATACAGAGCAATAGAGAATGAGTATATGTAATTTGGAGAAGAAAAGGCATAAGGTGCCTGATAGCTTCAAATTTTTATGGTAACCATCAGTCAAATCAAGGGTCAGCAAACTATAACTTGTGAGCCAAAGCCAGCCTGAGCCTGTTTTTTTTTTTTTAAATAAAGTTTTATTTGAACAAAGCCACATCCAATTATTTACATGTTATCTGTGGTTGTTTTTGTTATATAATGGCAGTCTTGAGTATGTCTTCTAAAAGCCTGAAATAATTACCATTTGATCCTTTATAGAAAAAGCTTATAGACCTCTGAACTGCCATTAAAGCACCATTATATACCCACAAATAATTGTCTTCATCACTTTTACCTACAGAGTCAGTACATGAAGCTTTATCATGAATTTGAAAAATAAAGCAAAAAGATTCAAAATGTGCAATTAATATATGTATTTATATGTAGTGATATATATACTCTGTGTGTGTGTGTGTGTGTGTGTGTGTCTATCACCAGATGAGGGAGATATCATTATTTTCCATTTTTCCACTACAAAAACGGAGTCACCATGAGTTAAGTCATTTCCAAAGGTAACAGAGTTGGTATGACAATCTTTAAACCAGACAGAACAGGTTCTCAGTCTGTGCTTTTGATTTCTATTCTATACCTCAGAAAAGAGAAGATCCTTCATTCCAAGAAAACAAATTATGTGGTTCATTTTTTTTAAATAGGCAAAGGGCTGGTGATGCAGCTCAGGGCAAAACACTTGCCTAGTTTACATGAGGCCCTAGCTTCAATCCCCAGCACTGCAAAGTAAAAAATAAATAAATAAATAAATAAATATAAAACCAATATGAAACAATAATATAGCCTTGGTTGTTAATGATAGTGATGCAAAAATCATCAAATTTTTAGAAACATAGCCTTTATTTTTTTTTCACATTTTTTTGGTATGCATTATGATTGTACATAATGGTGGGAATTGTTGTTATAGATCCATGTGTGCACACAGTATAACAAGATAATTTGGCCAATATCATTCTCTAGGATCCTATTTCCCTCCCTTTCTGTCTCCCCCTTCCCATCATGGTCACTTGACTCTACTATTCTTCTTTTGATTTTCATAAGATTCTCCCACAACTTTCTTTCCCTTTTTCCTCTTTAGTTCCCACATATAAGCAAAAACACAAGACACTTGACGTTCTGAGTTTGGTTTGTTTTGCTTAACATTCTGTTCTCAAGTTCCATCATCCATTTTCTTGCAAATGACATAATTTTATTCTTCCTTATGGATGAATAAAACTCCATTGTGTATATATTCTTTATCCATTCATCCATTAACAAACATCTAGGGTGGTTCCATAGTTTAAATATTGTGAATTGTGTTGCTATAAACATAGGTTTGCATGCATCACTATAGTATGCTGACTTTAAGTCTTTAGGATAGATACCAAGAAGTGGTATAGCGGGTCATATGGTGATTCCATTCCTTGTTTATTGAGAAAGTTCCATACTGATTTCCACAGCAGTTGTAGTAATTTATGATCCTACCAACAGTGTGAAAGCATTACTTTTTCTCCACATTCTCTCCAGCATTTATTCATGTTTGTATTCTTGATGACTGCCAGTTTTTCTGTAGATGAAATCTCAGTGTAGTTTTGATTTGCATTTCCCTAATTGCTAGCAATGTTGAACATTTTTTTCATATATATGTCGGACATTTCTATTTCTTCTTTTGAGAAGTGTCTGTTTAGTTCGTTAGCCAGTTTATTTATTTGAAGTTTGGTGTTAAGTTTTTTGAGATATTCAGGATATTATTTCACTGTCTGAATAGCAACTAACAGACTTTCTTCCATTCTGTAGGTTCATTCCTATTTATTTGCTGTGCAAAAACTTTTTAATTTGATTCAGTTCCAATTATTAACCCTCAGCATTATTTCCTGAACTTTAGGGATCCTATTTAAAAAGTCATTGCCTATATACCTATATGTTGGAGTGTTGACCCTATGTCTTCTAAGATTTGCATAGTTTCTCGTTTAATTCATCAGTTGTTAATCCATTTTGAATTAATTTTTTGTAGGGTGAGATGTAAGGATCTAGTTTATTCTTCTACCTATGGATAACCAGTTTTCCCAGCACTATTTGTTTTAAAAAGCTGTCTTTTCTCCAATGTATATTTTTGGCACATTTATCAAGAATGAGATGACTATATGAGCTTGTCTCTCTTCTATATCTTTGGTCTATGTATCTGTTTTTAAGCAAGTATCATGCAGTTTTTGTTAGCATAAGCTCAATAGTATAATTTGAAGTCAGGGATTGTGATACCTCCAGCATTACATTTGGCTTAGAATTGTTTGGGTTATTCTAGGTTTTTTATTCTACTGAATGAATTTTAGGACTGTTTATTTCTATTTCTGTAAAGAATGTCATTGGTATTATTAAATGAATTGCATTTATGTATGTTGCCTTAGTACTAATGGCCATTTTAGCAATATTGATTCTGTCTATCCACAAACATGGAAGATCTTTCCATTTTCTAGTGTCTTCATTGGTTTCCTTTTTCAGTGTCTAACAGTTTTCATCATAGAGCTCTTTCACCTCCTTGGTTAGATTTATTATTAGGGTTTTGTTTTGTTTTGTTTTGTTTTGGTTTTTCAGACTATGGTGAAAGAGGCTGTTTACCTGGTTACATTTTTATTATTGGCATATAAGAAAGCTATTCATTTTTGTATGTTGATTTTGTAACTTGCTATTTTTTTTTTCCTGGATTTATTAACTCCAACAGTCTTCTGATAGAGCTTTTGGGATCTTCTAAATATAGGATCATTTCATCTGCAAACAGTGATAATTTTGACTTCTTTTTTTATCCCTTTTATTTCTTTCTCTTGCCTAATGATTCTGGATAAAATTCTAGTACTATATTGAATAGAAGTGGTGAAAGTGGACATCTTTGTCTTGTTTTGGATTTTAAAAGAAATGCTTTCAGTTTTTCCCCCAATCATTAAGATGTTGGCTTTGGGTTTGTGGTATATAGCCTTTATGATATTGAGGTAGGTTCCTTATATCCCTAGTTTCTTCAGTTTATGAATTGGTGGTAAATTTTGTCAAAGGTCTTCTTTGCATCTATTATATTGAGATGACTATGTGATGTTTGACCCTACTTCTGTACATGTGGTAAATTACATTTATTGATTTGTGTATGTTAAAAAATTCTTGCATTCCTGGGATACAACCAATTTGGTCATTATGTACACTCTTCTTAATACATTGCTGGATACAACTTGCAGCTATTAAGAAATTTTGCACTTAAGTTTATCAGGGATATTGGTCTGTAGTTTTCTTTCCTTTATGCATTCTTATCATGGGTTTGGGTATGAATGTGATACTGGTTTCATAGAATGAACCTGGAGGTATTCCATCACTTTCTATTTTGTGGAATAATTTGAGGAGCGAATTATTTGGTTCTTAGTTAAAGATCTCATAGAATTCAGCTAAGAAACCATCTAGTTCTGGACTTTTCATTGTTGAAAAGCTTTTTATTCCTGTTTTTTCTATCTCATTGCTTTTTTTTTTTTTTAACCTGATTTGCTTCTGTGACTTTTGCTATCTCCATGACCTTTTTTCTCCTTCTTGGTCTAAGTAGCCTAAATTAACTCTGTAGCCTCTATGACCTCAGTAGACACTATGATTTGTATAAGCTCAATGACCTGCATTTGCCTAGCACCTCTGACCTACATAGCCTCTGTGACCTACATAGCCTCCATGACATACATATCCTCTACAACCTGAGTAGCAAAAATGATCTTATTAGCCTCTATGACCTGCAAGCTTTTGTGGCCTGAGTAGCCTCAATTACCTCTGAAGCCTCTTTTGCCTGAGCTGTCTCAGTGACTTGCAAAGCCTCTAGGAACTGAGAAGCATTTGTGACCAAGTAGCTTTATGAGCTCTGTAGCTTCTGTGACTGAGTAACCACTGTGATCTGCCTACTTCTATGGCTTTAGTCAACTCATTACTTGTGTAGACTCTATGACCTGTGTTGCATCTGTGCCCTGCATTGCCTCTAACATTTGCATAGGATCTATGACATGAGTAGCCAAAATGACATTTGTAGCCACTATCACCTGTGTAGCCTTTATGATCTACATAGCCTCTATGACCTGAGAAGCCCTCATGATCTCTGCGTAGTACCTACATACTTAGTAGCCTCTATTGTTTGTGATCCCACTATAATATGAATAGCCTCAAAGGCATGAGTAGCCAAAATTACCTTAGCAACCAGCAGAACATTAGTAGCTTCTATTACCTTTGCATCTTCTTTGACCTAAGTAGCATCTATAACCCGAAAAGCCTATATGAATTGCATAGCCTTATGTCATGCATAGTCTTTATGACCTGCATAACCTAAGGTCCACAGTCATGCATTGACCTGCTTATACTTACACCCTGAGAATCCTATATGACCTGAGTAGCCTCTATGACCTGTACAGCCTCCATGACTCAGGTACCCCTGTGACTGAGTAGCCACCATCCCATTGCTCTTTATTGATCTTTCTAGGTTTCTATGTCCTCTTAATTCAATTTTTAAAGCTTATATATGTCTAGAAATAAAACCATTTCTTCTAGGTTTTCCAATTTTATGGAGTTTAAGTTTTCCAATTGGTCCCTAATGATCCGCTGTGTTTTTCTGATGTTTGTGGTGATTTCTCCTTTTGCATCTCTAATTTATTAATTTGTTTTCTCTCTTTTTCTTTTTATTAGCTTGGCTAAGTGCTTATCAATCTTGTTTATCTTTTCAAAGAACCAACTATTTGTTTCATTGATCCTCATATTCTTTTTTTTATTCTCAATTTCATTGATTTCAGGTTGTATCTTAATTATTTTGTTTTTCACTGGTTTTGGAATTAGTTTGTTCTTGTTTTTCAAGAGCCATGAGATGCATCATTAAGTTGTTTATTTGGGATCTTTATGATCTTATGTAGGCACTCATAGCTATAAATATTCCTCTTAATACCACCTTAATAGTGTCCCAGAAATTCTGGTATGTTGTATCAATATTTTCACTTGATTCGAAGAAATTTAAAAATTTTCCCTGATTTCTTCTATAACATTTTCATCATTCAAAAGTATATTGTTTCATCTCCATGTGTTTATGTAGTTTATATAGGATTTTTTTGGTGTTGATTTCTAACTTAATTCCATTATGATCAGAAAAAAATTCAAGGAATTATATTGCTAAGAGTGACTTTGTGACCTAATATATGATCTATTTTGGAGAATGTTCCATGAGAACCGGAGAAGAAAATGTGTTCAGCTGTTGTTATAAGAAATAGCCTATACAGGTAGACTCCCGCCCGCTGGAAGGAGAGACCCAGCCGCCACTGTCCCTGGCCGCCTGGGCCCAGAGTAGCAGCTCCCGGCTGCTGCACGCAGGGCCAGACCTGGGGAAGGGCTTCCTCCATTATCGGGAAGAGTGCGACCTGCCCATTTGCGACCAGAGCAAGAGGTAGACTCCCGCCCGCTGGAAGGAGAGACCCAGCCGCCACTGTCCCTGGCCGCCTGGGCCCAGAGTAGCAGCTCCTGGCTGCTGCACACAGGGCCAGACCTGGCGAAGTGCTTCCTCCACTCCCTGGGGGAGTGCGACCTGCCCAGCTGCAACCAGAGCAAGAGGTAGGCACCTGCCCGCTGGAAGGAGAGAACCCGCCGCCAGTTTGCCTGGCCTCCAAGGCCCATAGTAGCATCTCCCTACTGCTGTAAGCAGGGCCCAGACTGAGGATAAGTCCCTTCCACTATTCCACTGTGCCACTCTGCAACGGACCAAAGGTGCAGCCTTGACTCCACTAACAGGGTTGCTGACTGTACATGATCTGGGTCAGGTGGCTTAAACTGGAAGGGAAAAAAGAAGGGCTTCCAAGGGTCCATTTTGTTTGAGACTTGTTCTTGGGTTCAACGTTTTTGTTTTTATTTGCTTGTTTGTTTGTTTTGTTGTTTCTTGGGAGTTTTTTGTTTGTTTTTGTTTTGATTGACAGTGTGTTTGTGTGCTTCTGCTCCTCTTTTCTTTTTCTTTTCTTCCTTCTCACTTTTATATTTTTTCTTCTTCCTCCATCTTCCCTATTTACACCCTGCCATTGCATTCTCAACAGAGGCAAAAACAAGTTATACGCACAAATTGAGATTTCTAGAACGTGTACAACTGAAATATATAGCAAAGTGGTGTTATATATGGTTTATTCTCTATTTTCTAGACTTATTCTCTCTCTCTCCTCTCTCTTACACTAATTACTACTCCTTGGTTATTATTTTTTTTTCTCTTTTTTTTTTTTTTTTCTTTTCCATCTTTCTTTATTTCTCCTCTCAACCGCTGCATAAGTTAGGTTTATATGTAAATTGGTCTTTCCATCTATTCATTCACTCCATTCTCTTTCCTCTCTCGTCGGCTGATACTAAACCACTTCCATAGAACTCTCTTTTCATACTTTCTAAGAAAGAACAAATCAATACACTCACTTCCTTCTTCCTAAACATATTACCTCTCTGTCCATTACTTGAAACTTTAAAACCCCATCAGAAGCATACAGAGTAAATTGGAAACAACATCTGGGTTAACTAAATCTGTACATTGTGATCAAACTGGGATTCTCTGAATAGAAAGTGTTTGATTTTAAAGTGTAAAGGAAATATAAGGGGATCTGATAGCATTGTACTACAGGAGCAACATAAGGTTTTAAGGTAAAATCAAAGTAGACAAGGTCCCACAGTGCAGGTAGAATAGACGCACAAGCAATATGAAGAAACAAGGGAAGAAAGTGACACAAACAAATCAATATACCTCCTCAGTAGATTCCATACCATGCACAGTTGGTGCAATGCCAGAGATGGAATTCAGAAATTACATATTCCAAATGTTAGCGGAACTTAAGAATGAACTCAAAAATGAGATGAGGGAGCAAATACAGGAGGTGAAAGATCATTTTGACAAAGAACTCCATAAACAAATACAGGAAGTAAAAGATTACTTCAATAGGGAGATAGAAGCTCTAAAGAGAAACCAAACAGAAATTCCAGAAATGAAAGAAGCAATAAATCAAAATAAAAGCTCAATTGAAAGTATCACCAACAGAGTATATAACTTGGAAGAAAGAACCTCTGACAATGAAGACAAAATATATATCCTAGAGAAAAATCTAGATTACACAGCAAAAATGGTAAGAAACCAAGAACAGAACATTCAAGAATTATGGGACAACATAAAAAGACCAAACATAAGAGTGATTGGGGTAGAGGAGGGGGCAGAGTTTCAAGCCAAAGGAATGAGTAATTTATTTAATGAAATAATTACAGAAAATTTTCCAAACTTGAGGAATGAAGGGGAAAACCAAGTTCAAGAGGCCTACCGAACACCAAACATACAAAATCACAACAGATCCACACCAAGACACATTATAATGAAAATGCCTAATATACTGAGCAAGGAGAGAATATTAAAAGCCACAAGAGAAAGGAAGCAGATTACATATAGGGGGAAACCAATCAGACTTTGTTCAGATTTTTTCTACCCAGACCTTAAAAGCAAGAAGATCCTGGAATAGCATATTTCAAGCTCTGAAGGAAAAGGGATGTCAACCAAGAATCTTATATCCAGCAAAATTGAGCTTTAGATTTGAAGATGAAATAAAAACCTTCCACGACAAGCAAAAGTTAAAAGATTTCACATCTCGAAAGCCAGCACTTCTGAACATCCTGGGCAAAATTTTTCATGAAGAAGAAGAGAAAAATAACAATGAAAATCAACAAAGGGAGATATTAAACTAAGGGAAATACCAATCAGAAGAGAAACCTAATCAAGCTAAAGATCATCATACAAATAAAAATGGATGGGAATAAAAATCACATCTCAATAATAACCCTGAATGTTAATGGCCTAAACTCGCCATTCAAAAGACACAGATTATCTGAATGGATTAAAAGAAATGACCCAACAATCTGCTGTCTCCAAGAAACACACCTCATAGAAAAAGACATCAATAGACTGAAGGTAAAAGGCTGGGAAAAGTCTTATCACTCACATGGCCTGCGGAAGCAAGCAGGGGTTTCCATTCTCATTTCAAATAAGGTAGACTTCAAGCCAAAGTTAATCAAAAGGGAAAAAGATGGATATTTCTTACTACTTAAGGGAACCATTCATCAAGAGGATATAACAATCATAAATCTATATGCCCCAAATAATGGAGCACCTACATTCATCAAACAAACACTTCTCAAGTTCAAGAGTAAAATTGACCACAACACAGTTATTCTAGGGGATTTCAACACACCTCTCTCACCAATGGATAGATCATCCAAACAAAAACTAAACAAAGAAACCTTAGGCCTCCTTAAAACAATTAATAACTTAGATCTAACGGACATATATAGAATATTTCATCCCTCAGTAAATGAATACACTTTTTTCTCAGCAGCACATGGCTCCTTCTCCAAAATAGATCATATATTATGTCACAAGGCAAATCTCAGCAAATATAAAAAATAGAAATACTACCCTGCATGCTATCAGACCATAAAGGGATGAAATTGGAAATCAATGACAAAACAAGGAATAAGAAAAAACTACTCCAACAACTGGAAGCTAAGCAACATGCTACTGAATGAACAAGGGGTTGAAGAAGACATCAAAGAGGAGATTAAAAAATTCCTAGAGGTAAATGAGAACACAGATACATCATATAGAAATCTCTGGGACACTATGAATACAGTAATAAGAGGAAAATTCATTGCACTGAGTTCATTCTTTAAAAGGAAGAAAAAACCAACAAATAAACGACTTAACATCACACCTCCAAGCACTAGAAAAAGAAGAACAGATCAACACCAAGAGCAGCAGAAGACAGGAAATAATTAAAATCAGAGCAGAAATTAATGAAATTGAGACTAAGGAAACAATTCAAAGAATTGACAAAACTAAAAGTTGGTTCTTTGAAAAAATAAACAAAATTGACAGACCCTTAGCAATGCTAACGAAAAGAAGAAGAGAAAAAACTCAAATCACTAACATTTGTGATGAAAAAGGGAATATCACAACAAACACCTCAGATATACAGAAAATAATTAGAAATTACTTTGAAAACTTGTACTCTAATAAAACAGAAAATGCTGAATGCATTGACAGATTTCTAGAGTCATATGATTTGCCTAAACTGGATCTGGAGGCTATACACAATTTAAACAGATCGATTACAAGCAAAGAAATAGAAGATGTCATCAAAAAGCTACCAACAAGGAAAAGTCCAGGACCTGATGGGTTTACAGCAGAGTTCTACAAGACTTTCAAAGAAGAACTAATACCAATGCTCTTCAAACTATTTCAAGAAATAGAAAAAGAGGGAGCTCTTCCAGACTCTTTCTATGAGGCCAATATTACATTAATTCCAAAGCCAGGCAAAGACACATCCAAAAAAGAAAACTTTAGGCCAATATCCTTAATGAACATTGATGCAAAAATCCTCAACAAAATTCTGGCAAATCGGATACAAAAACATATCAAAAAGATAGTGCACCATGATCAAGTGGGGTTTATTCCAGGGATGCAAGGTTGGTTCAACATTCGGAAATCAATAAACATAATACATCACATCAATAGACTTAAAGATAAAAATCATATGATTATCTCAATAGATGCAGAAAAAGCATTTGACAAAATACAGCACCCCTTTATGTTCAAAACACTGGAAAAACTAGAAATATCAGGGACATATCTCAACATTATAAAAGCTATTTATGCAAGGCCCAGAGCTAACATTATCTTAAATGGAGAAAAATTGAAAGCATTCCCTCTAAAAAATGGAACAAGACAGGGATGCCCCCTCTCACCACTGCTATTTAGCATAATACTGGAACCTCTGGCAAGAGCAATTAGACAGACGAAAGAAATTAAAGGGATCCAGATAGGAAAAGAAGAGCTCAAATTAGCACTATTTGCTGATGACATGATAATCTACCTAGAAGACCCAAAAAACTCTACCAGAAAACTTTTACAACTAGTAAATGAATTTGGCAAAGTAGCAGGATACAAAATCAATACCCATAAGTCAAAGGCATTTTTGTATATCAGTGACAAAGCCTCTGAAAGGGAAATGATGAAAACTACGCCATTTACAATAGCATCAAAAAAAATAAAATACCTGGGAATCAACTTAACGAAAGAGGTGAAAGAGCTCTATAAGGAAAATTATAGAACACTAAAGAAAGAAATCATAGAAGAACTCAGAAGATGGAAAGACCTACCTTGCTCTTGGATAGGTAGAATCAATATTGTCAAAATGTCCATACTACCAAAAACATTATACAGATTTAATGCAATTCCAATCAAAATCCCAATGTCATTCTTCAAAGAAATAGAAAAAGCAGTCATGAAATTCATCTGGAGAAATAAGAGACCCAGAATAGCCAAAGCAATCCTAAGCAAGAAAAGTGAAGCAGGGGGCATCACCATACCGGACTTTAAATTATACTATAGAGCAATAGTAACAAAAACAGCATGGTATTGGCACCAAAACAGACTGGTGGACCAATGGTACAGAATTGAGGACACAGAGACTAATACATATAATTTCAGCTATCTTATATTAGACAAAGGTGCCAAAAATGTACAGTGGAGAAAGGATAGCCTCTTCAACAAATGGTGCTGGGAAAACTGGAAATCCATATGCAACAAAATGAAATTAAACCCTTGTCTCTCACCATGCACAAAATTCAATTCAAAGTGGATCAAGGACCTAGGAATTAGACCAGAGACAATACGCCTAATAGAAGAAAAAGTAAGCTCCAATTTCCAACATGTCGGATTAGGCCCCAAGTTCCTTAATAAGAATCCTGTAGCACAAGAACTATTACCAAGAATTAATGAATGGGATAGATTTAAACTGAAAAGCTTCTTCTCAGCAAAAGAAACAATCAGTGAGGTGAATAGAGAGCCAACTAATTGGGAACAAATATTTAATACATGCACATCAGATAGAGCACTAATTTCTAGAATGTATATAGAACTAAAAAAACTTAACACCAAAAAAGCAAATAACCCAATCAATAAATGGGCTAAGGAATTGAAAAGACACTTCTGAGAAGAAGATACACGATTAATCAACAAATACATGAAAAAATGCTCAACATCACTGGCAATTAGAGAAATGCAAATCAAAACTACTCTAAGATTTCATTTCACTCCAGTCAGAATGGCAGCTATCAAGAACACAAACAACAATAAATGTTGGAGAGGATGTGGGGAAAAAGGCACACTCATACATTGCTGGTGGGACTGCAAAATGGTGCAACCGCTATGGAAAGCAGTATGGAGATTTCTTGGGAAAATGGGAATGGAACCACCCTATGACCCAGCCATCCCACTCCTGGGTCTATTCCCAAAAGACTTAAAAACAGCATATTACAGTGACACAGCCACTTCAATGTTTATAGCAGCACAATTCACAATAGCTAGGTTATGGAACCAACCTAGATGCCCCTCAGTAGATGAGTGGATAAAGAAAATATGGTATATATACAAAATGGAATTTTACTCAGCAATAAGAGAGAACAAAATAATGGCATTTGCAGGTAAATGGATGAAGTTGGAGAATATAATGCTAAGTGAAATTAGTCAATCTCAAAAATCCAAGTACCGAATGTTTTCTCTGATATAAGGAGGCTGGTTCACAGAGTTGTTGGAAGGGGGTACATAGGATCAGAGGAACACTAGAATGGTCAACGGAAAGGGAGGGGAGGGAGGGAGTAAGGGGGGGGGTTGGAAAAAAATTGGTGGTTGAATGAGATGGATATCATTATCCTAAATGCATGATTGAAGATCTGAATGGTACTTATATACTTTGTATACAAGCAGTTGTATGTAAAAAGATACTATACTTGTGCATGATGAATAAGTAAATAAATAATAAAAAAATAAAAAAAAAAAGAAATAGCCTATAGATTTCTGTTGAGTCCATTTGATATATATATATATATATATATATATATATATATATATATATATATTTGTTGTTGTTGTTGGAAGGGTCTGAGATTGTATATGGATGACTTATGTATTCATGAGATAATTATGTTGAAATCACCTAGTATTATTGTACTGGGTTCTTAGGCTTTAATTTGAATGGTGTCTGTCTTGTGTAATTATGTGCACTAACATTTGGGACATAAATACTTACCATCATTATATCTTCTTGTTGGATCGTTACCTTTACCATTATGAAGTGACATTCTTTGTCTCTTCTGATTAATATTTGGCTTGAAGTCCACTTTGTTGAATATGAGAGGAGCTATTCCATATGCTTTGGACTTCAATTTTTAAGGTATATCAATTTCCATTCTCTTACATTAAGCTTGTGGCTGTCTGCCTAAAAGCAGAGTCTTCTGCAAATAATACATAGGTGGGTCTTTCTAATCCATTTTGCCAACCTAAATCTTGTCATTGGAGAGCTGAGACCATTTACATCAATGTTATTATTGAAAAATGTTTATAATTACTGCAATTTTCATTTATTTCTTTTTTAAAAATATTTATTTATTTGCTTTAGTTGTACACAATGCAATGCATTTATGTTTATGTGGTGCTGAGGATCGAATCTGGGGCCACGCATGTGCTAGGCGAATAATCTACTGCTGAGCCACAACCCCAGTCCTTCATTTATTTCTAATGTTTAATTTGATTCTGTTTCTCATTTGCTTAGCTACTCTTCAAATGAGATATGTCCATTTGTGATTTCAGGGGTTTCTTTTTGATTTCTCTGTGCTAAGTATTTCTTTGAGTATTTTCTGTAATGTTGGCCCAGTAGTCATGAATTCTTTTAGTTTCTGCTTATCTAGGAAGGTTTTTACTTCTCTATTGATTCTGAAGGATAGCTTTATTGGATATAGCAATCTTGAATGAAAGTTATATTCTTTCTTTTTTTTTTCCCTTGGTACTGGGGATTGAACTCAGGGGCATTTGACCACTGGGCCACATCCCCAACCCTTTTTTGTATTTTATTAGAGACGGGGTCTCACTGAGTTGCTAAGTGCCTTGCCATTGCTGAGGCTGGCTTTGAACCTCCCAAGTACTGGGGTTACAGGTGTGCGCTACTGTGCCCCGCTAAAGTTATTTTCTTTCATGGCTTAAAACACATCCTTTCAAGACCTCCTGGATTTTGAGGTGTGTGCTATGAAATTGGAATTAATTCTGATTGGCTTGCCTCTAAATGTGACCTAATGGTTTTCTCTGAGGCTTTTAAAATTCTATCCTTGTTCTGTATGTTAGGGATTTTACTATAATGTGTGGTAGAGAGTTCTTCTTTGATCTTATCTATTTGGGGTTCTGAATGCCTTCTTGTATCGAGAAGTCCATCTCATTCTCAAGGTATATAAAATTTTCTATTATTTTTTTCCCCACAGAGGTTATCCATTCTAGCCTGCATCTCACAGCCCTCTTCAGTTCCAATGATTCTTAAATTTGGTCTCTTAATGTTGTCCTAGAGTTCTTGTATACTTGGGTTATTGTTACTTATCCCTCTTTTTTGATACTGTCTAAATGTTCAAGACTGGCCACTTTGTATTCCAATTATGAGATTCTGTCTTCAGCATGGTCTACTCTATGAGACATTTTCAACTAAACATTTTATTTGATTTATTGTGTCTTTCTTTCATTTCCATGATTTCTATGTGGTTCTTTTTTAACATCTGTTTTTCCTTATTGAATTTCTCATTCATATCCTGTTCTGACTTCCATAATTTATTCAGTTATTTTTCTGTGTTCTCTTGTAATTCATTCATTATTTTTTATAATCATTCTTTTGAATTCTTTATCAGATATTTTATCCACTTTAATATCTTTGGAGTCACTTGTGGGTGAATTATGAAACTTAGTGTCATGTTATCTTCTCTTTTCATATTTCTTGTATTCCTGTGTTGGGTTTGATGCATTTGTTGGGATGGATTCTCTTTGATGCTTATGTGTGGGCCTTTTTAGAGAGTTTTTTGCCAAAATGTTCAAGAGTGATCTAGTTTGAGACTCCTTATGTATGTGATATCTACAACTTTTTGTTTGTTCATTTTTTGAGGTAGGTGTAGGAGTGGATTTCCATGATTGGGACTTGAGCACCCACCCTCCCGCCCCGCCACTCAGCCATTTTTACTTGCAAACTGGTTGTTAGTATGGTGTTTTTGTTTTTTGTTTTTGTCTCTTCTATTCTTTGTATTAAATTATAGCTGAAGTTTGAGTGTGGCAAATGAGTGTGGTAAATTTGTGTGTGTAGGAAGGTGTCTGGGTTTAGTTCAGAAACAGAGTCTATACCCTGTGAAACTGTAGTGTTTCTCTAGACTCCCAACTTCTCAGAAAAAAAGGGGAAAACAAGCAATAACAACAATTGAAATGAACAATATATAGTATTAAAATAAATATCCAGTTCCTACTATAACATCAACAACACTGATTACCACAAAAACAGGAATTGAAGAATCATCAATTTCCAACAGCAAAACCAATAAGTAACTGTGAACTAGAACTAACATTAATGTAAAAAGCACATGTTGTTTATGTTATCCACAGTGATAATAATTGCAACAACATGAATGGTGTGGGCAGTAGTTATATGAACCAAATAGTTCTGAAAATGGTAAAAGTTCAGTTTATTAAGAGAAAATAAAATAATCTAGGAAGATAGAATTAAGTTTAGAATGTTCAAAATGTGAACAGAGAGAATGCAAAAGAGATATAGCAAGTGACAGCTGTAAAGAAGGAGAAAAAATATAGATACAACAAAGCAAAGGGGAAAAATGGCTTTTAGTGGGAGAAGAAAGGAGAGAAAGAAAGAGAAATAAACAAACAAAAACAAAAGAAAAATAAACAAAAACCCTAACCTTCAAAAGATAAGGCAAGGAAAAACAACTATTGCAAGAAATGCTAGACATGGAGAAAAAAAAATATGTGTGAGTGTGTGTGTGTCCACAAACCTATCAGCTCAGCAAGAACACCAATTGTCTCTATTGAAGTGATGAAAACTGTCACTGAGGATGTATTATCACTACCTATGTGGCCCTGTCCTTCTTTCTGTTTCTTCTTGGGTTATGTATTGAGAATGAGAGAGGGAGGGGAGAGAGGGAGGGAGGGAGAGGGAGAGAGGGTTGGGGGGAGGGAGAGAGAGAGAGAGAGAGAGAGAGATAGAGAGAGAGAGAGAGAGAGAGAAAGAGAGAGAGAGAGAGAATGTCAACATGTGCATGCAAACACATGCACCCAAGGGCCAGAGATGTTAACCCCTTTTTTTCTATTTCTTACAGTGCTGCTAGCTGGAATGGCCTAAAAGTGAGGCTGGTGGCAGTAGCTGTCACTTCCTTTTCTATCAGTATAAGGTAGGACAGAATGGAAAGTACTATGAATTGGAGTTTCATCTGCAGAGACACTCCCAAGGTGGAGCTGCTGCAGAATTCTAGGAGGGAAGTTTTCGTGGCTGGTGCTTAGTTCCATCTGACTTAGGGGCTTTGTTGGGTGGTATCTTCTCTGCAGAGATTAGACCAAGACACTCCTAGAGTCAGGTAGATGCTGATGTTTGCAGGGTAGGAGCTTTCCAAGAATTCTACTCATGCGGCAGGGAAGCCAACCCTCCACAGTCTCACAAACTCCACTGTCCACAAATACTCCTTTCTCAGACCTAGTCCTGTAGTATAACTAGACCTGTCTGTTCAGTTTCCCAACCCTCCTCAGCTGGTCATGTGAGCCTAGATTCAAAGGAAAAGTGAATTGCACAGTCCTCGATTTTTCTGACTTAAATTCCCCTGAGTGCCTGTTTCACTCACATTCTGTTATGTACACCCTAGGCCACACAGTAGACACTTTCCGGGACAAAATGGCAACAGTTGCTGTGGTCTCCTGGGTTCCCACAGCAACAATGCTGCATGGTATTCTCATGATGGCTCCTATCTCAGCATTCGCTTGTCAGTTGAGAAACATTAAGCACTTTTAAACACCAGTTCATGGTACAGCCTCCGAACCACCTAAGATTGGGATGTTTTTCTGATATAAGATTTTTCTGTGCCAAATTGGTCTGTTATGTTTTTCTCTCTATGCCATCCTTCCCCTCTGCAATTAACAAGTTCTGCTGCCACTGCTGCCCCAACGCACCCTTTCTTGTTCTTTGTTCAATGCACCTGAATTTGGGTCTCTAAGAGACTGTCTACTATTAAATTTCAGTAAATTCTCTTTCACCTACCTCAATGAGAAGCAGTACTCCTATTGCTTGAACCCTGAGTCACAGAGCAACTGAAACATAGTCTTTGAATCTAACATAAGGTAAATATACAATCTGGAGATTATCTCTGGGACTATAGGTAAGATTATGTCTAGACTACAATACTGACAGTGAAAACCTAAATCGACATTACAAAAACAAAGCAAAAATCAAGTTTTCTGGAAGTAATGTAAAAGGAGGCATTTGAATTAAGATTAATTCATGAAACAGAGAGAAGCAGAATAACAAGATTTCTAATCAATGCTAAGAAGAATATAAATGGTATATAATTACATGAGCAAATTGTATATTATACAGTGATGGAAATAAGACATAGCATGTTTTCCAAATGCAGAAAACAAAAATGTCCCAAAAGCAAGATATAGTTAGGATAGAGCCTTTCAATGATTAAATTCCAAATTATGATAAAATAAACTGACTTCTACTTGCCTTAATTTATCATCCATATAATCAATAAGCATTCAGTACGTGCTAGGCCTTGCCTTTAAGATTCTCAGTGAAACCCACATCTTAGCCACTAGAAAATAGCTTCAAAACAGTCAGATAAAAGACATATATGATCCCATAGCAAAATTCTAGCACAGATTATTAAATAGCTCAGTATTTAATAATTAAATAAATTTATCTGAATTACCAGTGCTGCTCAGTGGGAGTAGAATTGCCTTAGCCCACAGTCTTGACAAAAATAATTTCCACCCTGGAGGGTTACCATATTCAAATCACATGATATTAATGGGCTACCATATTCAAATCATTACGTACTACTGCTCCTACTAATAATAGGAACAGTGGCATTGGAAAGACTGTGAACTTTCTAGGCAGATATGGAAGACATTAATTGCTGTGTAAACTTGGGTTAATCTTTTAACTCCTCTGATGCCTGTTTTCTCATATTTAATTAGGATAATATTGGGTCCTGAGTAAAACCATATCATAGTGCAATACCTAACCATATCCCCTAGCACCAAAAATGGTCAAATACAAATTGTATAGCACATATCTGGGGCTTAAGAAGAAGAAAATTAGATAAGAAACCAACTAGATGCCAACTCACAAGGTCCATAAGCCATCACCATCATCATATTTATTTATTTTACCTAATAAACTTGTATATTGCTAATTCTTTACCAGGGTTTGTCTTAAGGACTTTACAGATATTATCTCTTTTAATCTGCATCCATATTTGTTTATGTAAACTACACTTTTACATTCTACTGCTTAGCCTTTGTGATTATAATCATATTTACCCTGGATTCTGAAGACAAGAACTACCAACTAGTTACAAATACATTATGCTACTTAATGCAATTTATATGAAAATAGGTCTGAGATCTACCATAAAATTTTTGTTCAAGAAGCATCCTATAGAAAAAGAGAAGTTGAATACCCCCTCCAATTGAAAAAAGCACAATATAATATGGATATGATCAGATATATCTATAATCTGTTGCATAAGTCCCTGGGTAAAAGTCATGACCTTGAATGCTCTAACATCCATTGCATCAGAGAATTACATGTTATCTAAGTAAATAAAGACTATGTGACAGGAACAGATTCATTTTGGCATTTTACTAATGGTCAATTCAAATGATCCTATAGTTAATCTCCTGGGTTGTAGAGAAATATAGCTGGAAAACTTGCAAGGTCACAAGGAAATCACATTGTACGGTATGGCTCCAAACTTACTTTGTGACCTTAGTTCTCCCCAAACTTCCATTCCCCTTCTCTTATAAAATGAAGGTCATATGCCAAGAAAGAATCTCAGGAATACAAATAGGGGCAGAATTAATGAATCTCCAAATCCCTCAGTTTACAATGAATCCCAGAGAGATGCCAATCAATGGAAGATAGGTTACACTATGACAACAAACAAGTCCCAGATCTGAGAGTCTTGACACAACAGAGGCTCATCTGACAATGAGCAAATAACTTTCTTCCTGTTTTTACAACCCAGGCATATTCTTGCTTCCATCTTGCACTTTGCAGTCTCTTAAGGTCTCTTTTTTTTTTTTTGCTTTGCAGATGACAGAAATCATTGAAAACTAAACCTGGTTCATTCAACTCCCACAGACTGAAAATGACAAACATCTCTTACATCAACATCCTGCTTTTGTCACACGACCCCAACATAACCACAGGGGATGCCTGAAAATGTTGGCGAGCACAAGGTATATTTAATTAATATTAATGATCTCTTCTAGAAGAGTTGAATGAGTATGTTCAAGATAATATAAGTAACACACATAGAATTCAAGACTAAAACTAAGGAAAACTTACTTCCCAGTCCAACATTCCTTCCATATAAAATGTAAGGTTGAAATGCTAGTAACTCCAAAGTCTTTGAAACTGGCAAAGGGACAATTCTTTCTTGTTATAACAACTTGCATTTCATTGTGACTTCTTAAATGAAAAGATATTTTTTTTCTATTTTAGAGAAATTATATATCCCTCATTAGTTTCTAGAATGGTTATAAAAGCCAGCCTATATTTAGCTATTTCACATTATTGCAGAAGCTCCATTCCAGAAGCTGTTATACTATGGTTCTTGTTTTCTTTAGAAGAGTATATTGAAGACAAAATACAGATTATCTCAATTTGACATTCCATTCTCTTTAAGTAGTCTTTAGCCTGGGAATCCCCTGTGCAAATGGGATGGGCCAATAGGTTGAGCTACAAGTATGGAGATTTGTCAGATATATTTGAAAAAAAGTTTCTAAAATTTTCTAAGTTAAGATGTTTGACTTTTTAATTTAAAGAGTCTTCCTTTAAAACCAGGATGAAAAAATAAATCCAAATCTGTTTTGGTGACTGCCTGCTTCTACTTAAGTGTTCCTGGCTCTGCTGGTTTATGTTAGAAGCCAGAGAAGCAATTCACTCTACTGGACATTTTAAGAAAATATGTTATCCAAAATCTGGGTTATAATGAAATCCCGAGTTGATCCCATGACTTGGCCATATCTTTATTTATTTATTTATTCATTTATTTTGCAAGTAAAGCTTTTTATATAACCATAATAAAGAGTAAAATTAAAAAGGAAAATAATGTGCAATTACTTTTCATTTTACTGTACTGGTATGTTGGGAGGATCTTTCTACCCATAGAAAACCTAGGTTCCTCATCCTTTCATTAATCCAGCCAGGAAAATAAGTAGTCAGGTGCCCACAAGTGGAGAATGTAATCAACCTTTCCATTTCCCACAGTTAGTCACCATTCATTGTCTCCATCTCAATGATGATTGCAAGTGTTGAAAGCAGCAGGCAGGTATTTTATGAGATGCACTTCTCCCACACTTACAAAAATGTTGGTTAATACCTTCTTGTTCCTTTTCTTTCAAGACCCAGTCATTCAATACAAAAGACCATGAGCTCTTTTTGTTCAAGTTTGTTTCTCAATATGTGAAAAGTAGTTCTATCAATCTATCTTCTGAAGGACAAGCTAAAATGCATAGCATGTACTCATTTACTAACTGAACTATTCTAATTTTTTAATGCAATGAAAGAAGTTTTTGGTAATCTGAGATAATTCCATGTCAATAAAATCAGGATTTGCTAATAAGAGCTTAAACTGATAAAATTTTGATCACAATGCCTTTTATTTGCTTGCATTTCTATGTGGCAAGAATAAATTTAAGTTTAAAGTATTTCTTATTCATCTGTGAATTTCTTATGCACAGAACCCTAGAGTCTTGATCAGTTTTGGTAAAATGAGAGGCCTCAATAAACTTTATTCACTCAATAGGCAGTCCTTGGTCTATAAATATAATAATAAATACTTATTATTTAATTCTGAAGCAGTATTAAACTATTAAATAAACAAATTTACCAAAATGACTAGTTCTACTTGCTTCAAGATAAATTTAAAATTCACAAGGTCAAATGTAATTTAAAACTTCAAATACAAGAGGTATAAAGTATGTATAATTCTAAGCTTATTGATATAAACTAAACTAATAGAATGCTTGAAGTAAAAAGAATCATTGAGAGTTTCTAGTTCTTTCCATTTGAAGAAAGTAAAGTACAGAAAAGAGAATACTCCAAACACACTATAAATTCATGGCAGAATCTAAAACAAAATCTGAGAAGCTTGAATACAAAAATTGGTACTTTTTATTCACCCCTATTGTTTTCATTTAAATGTAATGAAATATATTTGAAAAACTGTATTCACCTTTGCCAGATATTATTAATTTTAATTTATGTCACCACATAAGGTATTAATAAAGAACTCTCAACAAAAATATTTGAGGAATCTATTGAGCTTGTTTGACAATACTTCAAAAGTTCAACTTTAAAAATTATAAGTATGAAATATTCATTGCATTAATCAGAATTAGAAGAAACTGATTCAAGAGGTGATTGGTTATTGTATTGAGTGGTAAATATAAAATTCTCCAACATTTATGAAGAAATGTTTTTGTCAATTTAAAATTTTACAGACTTTAATGGTCTGAACAGTAACATATTCATTAATTTCTTCATTTGATGCTTAGATTATAAATATTGTGGTAATGTTGATTTCATTTATCTAATTTTTATACACATGTCCTGCACTTATAACTGCATTATTTCTGGTAAAATCTTATACAGATGTCAGAGACTTTGGTGATGAGTCTGGGTAAAAACCAAAGTATCTGAAGCCAGGGTCTTGAGAATTAAAGGAAAGAGAAGCTTATATTTTCTACTTACAATAGCACTACCTTGAGTTTGTTTTATATTTATCTTTGCTACACAACTTAAGATTCTGAGAGGCCAAATAATTTTCTTTAATATGAAATAAATATTTGGAAAACAAAATAACTTAAATCATTGGATTTTTCTGTAAGGATCATGAACCACATTTTTCATTTTAAGGGTAAATAATATAGTTATATGCCCTCATCCTTCCTTTACAAATGGATAATATTCATTATTTTAAACTAGTATGCAGCAATATTAAACTGACAAACTTTTTGATAACAAAAAACTTAAAATTTAAGTATATAGCCTCCACAACCTATGATCATGTGATATTAAAAAAAGACTTGTAATAGCATATGGATTAAAATATTTCCTGAACTCACCAGAATAGTTGCTTATTTTAAAATCAATGGCTTTGCATAATATGGAGTTAAATATAAAAGGTAGTTATATTTATATAATCAAACATTTCTTATTATTGCTTTAGAAACATACAGAGTAATTATCATTTTGTTATATAGGAATAAAGAGAATAAATATTCAAGAACACAAGACAGTATAATAAAACAAAAATTTCTTTGTATTCTGATTACAAAACCTTCTGAAATTGTCTTTGAGTAGATATGTGTTCCAGTGAAGAAATCATTACACTCTTCTACACAAAAGAATTATTTTCTAACTCGAGAAAACCACATTTTTCATGAAAGTCACTGGCCTGTCTCAAGGTTTAATTGAAACCAAATGAAGTCTAGTAAAACTAATCAAAACCAAACAAGCCCTTGGGCTATGTGAAGGACTTACAGCTAGCAGGTTTCACTTCGAGTTATAGTTCTCAAAGATTTGGTTAGAGTACTCCAAAATCAAATTTAAAATGTTGCTATGCCCTGTGAACTAGACATAAAATATTCTCCCAGGAGTTCTATGAATGGCTAATTACAAATGCAACCTCATTACCTATAGAGTTATACTATGACTATTAAGAAAGGCAGACACTGTTGGATTAATTCATAGAAAGTAATCGATAGTAAGGAATTAACCTTTCCAACATTAAGACATACATGCTACACTAACATTACTCATTAAACAGAAATTTCAGGAAATTTCTCAAAAATGTCATAGTATAATTTGCAGAAATTGTTCCACATAATCTGGAATCTCAAAAGTAATGTGTGAAAGATATAGAAATCCTTGCAAATGAGGAGGGGAAGAAAACACACCAACCTCAGGGTACTGGGGGAGCTAACAAGTCACTTGACCCACAACTTCTTGCACTTACTTTTCTTACTACAAAATGAGAGTCATCATTCTCTTAACATACATATTTCTCAGATGTAGTCTGTAAAGTGAAATGCACATTAAAGTTATTATGAAAAGACAAAGCAGCCATCAACAAATATTAGAGACAAGCACAGAAAAAAATGACCACTTTCAAATCATTAGTTCACTAATTAGAATTTTCTCTTTGCATTTGAAGGCATACAAAGAATTGATGGAGAAAAAGTGACTTAGCTTTGACATGGAAGACAGAGGAATCTGGACGTGTCTTATTTCATGTAAAATAATATGAAATTTATTATTCCCCTGAGAAATTTGTGTCTTAGGAGAATACCTATTCAGTGTTTCAAGAACCAGAATAGTAAGTAGTGTGGCCCTTTGCTGACTAGAACACATATAAAAGTGATTTAAAAGATTTGGTGTTGCAATACTGAACAGACCCAAGAATCATTTTTCATTCTGTACACTTGGGCTCCTGCCAGGCCACTTTCAAAATTATGGAGTGTTAAAAAAACAAATTGACGTAAAATATAACAGCACTGTCCTAGGGGAAAATCAAAAGGAAAATTTTCTTTCAGGCAGTTAGATAACCTATATTTTTGACAAAGCAAAGAAATATATTTGAGATGAATAGTAAAGATATTATGAACACTATGATGTTGCTTAATCAAATTTTCTGGTTAACTGAGTATATGCAATATAATTATCACTCTTATTTGTAATTCTAAACTGCTGGCAATCAAAATAATTGAATAGTAGTTCTGATTACTTTCTTACATTAATGAGTTAATATTTAGTGCCTAAACTTTTTGGTAATTTAGAATAAGCTAATTACCATTATGTCTACCTTATGGCTAGATTTTTGCCAGTTATCTTCTAATGCCTTACATAAATTTAAACTTCTAAACTGTCACTACAATAGTATACTCAAACTCAACTGCATTTGCCCATAAAAGTGCTCTTTCTGAAAATCATTGAACCAACCAATCAACAAACAAAAAACTCCAAATATTTTACTGGAAACAATACACATTAACTTCATAAAATGTGATCTTTTGGGTGAATGCAGAATATTGACTTGTTCAACTGTTTCATTTGATCTTACATGATCTTAGTTAATGTCTTTTCTGAATTCATTGTCTTTAGTGATACTGGGTCTATCTCCTAATTGGCATGGGGACTAAGGAAAACAGTAGTATGTTGTATCCACTTTATTAAGGTTCACTTTTGTTGATGTGAAATTATACTGACACTAGAAAATATTAGGAAATTCTGCTTCTGCTAAATGTGAACTGGGTAATACAGGCTGTTGTTCTTGTTGAGAACCACTCAAAATAGTTCAATAAATTATCAAAAGAACCTTCTTTAATGCATCAAATAACTTACAAATACATGAAGAATTACTGGGATCCAGAAACTGGGAACCCATAAAACCATACCCACTGCTCAAGGCTATTTTTGAACCAGGAGGTACTTACTAAATGTGAAAAAAGAACTGAGAAACTAAGCTGCATTTTGGCAACTTTGTAGGAATCAAAACACAAAATGTGGTATCGGCGGCCCTAAAAGATTGGCTATATTGCATTTACAAGCACTCTTTACACCGAGATTACAACCTCAGAGGACTGCTCCCTAAGTATACAGGTGAACCAGAAATAAATGAGCCAATGTACATACACACAGCTCAACTATGTGAGACAGTGTTTACTATGAAATTAGATTAAAGACACCTATAATTTCTGTCATCTCTAGTCTAGAAAAAGCAAACCAAGATTCTCTGTGTAAGAAGATAATATTTTACCGGATCCCCAAACTTTTCTAAAATGTTTTCTCATATACAATGTCTAGCCCACAATCAATGATAACTAGGAACTCAGAGGAAATGCACCATTTACAAAACTTAGCATAGACATACCCATGGAGACATTACACATTGTAATTATTAACAATAATTTTAAAATAACAATACTTAGAATTTTTAGAGGATAAGAACCATGCCTGAAAAACCCAACAGAGTATTTTCAAGTGACTTGGAGTATTTGTAAAACAAACAAAAATAAAAACAAAAACAAAAACAAACAAAAAACAAATAAAATGTAGAGAACTGGAAAAACATAACAATCAAAATAAGAAAAAAATAGACACGATGAAGAAACTATTTATGAACTTAAAAATAGTTAAGAAGAAATCATCAAGAACAAAATGTAGAGAGACAAAACAGAACATAAATCTTGGTGAAAAAATTATATATTATGGCTACAGTAAGAAAATATATATTTGATTGAAGTATCAGAAAAAGACAAAAAGAAGAGAGTACAGGCAATATTTAAAGAGATAGTGTCTGAGAATTTTTCAGAATTAAAAAAGATATTGATACACAAATTCAAAAACTGACTGAAAGCCAAAGAGAATAAAAAAAAATGAACATATTATAGTAAAACTCAAAAACTACAGATAAAGAGGGAATCTTAAAAATCTACCTATTCATATAATACATACCTATTTGTATAAAAATAGATAAATTTACTTACATAAAGATAGAGATGGAGAAGATGGGGAAAAAAGATTATTTACTTTCCAAATGTTAAGAGCTGATTTATCAACTGAAAGCCAGGGGATATTAAAATAGTTTCTTTAGTAGAGTGAAATAAAATTGCAACAAAGGATAATCAAAGTTTGGTTTTCAAACAAACAAAAACTAAAGAGATTTCACAACCAACAGACCTATACTAAAGGAAATTCTGAATCGTATACTTCAGACTAAAGGAAAATAATCAAAATCCTAAACGGAAACTTAGAAAGTCAAGGAGAAGGGAATAAAGGGATGGAAATGTGATTAAATCTAATTAAACATTGCCTCATAAAGCCTTAATAAAGGCATTTTATGTAGTTTATAAAACTATATGGAATTAAATATTCCTATCTCATATCATTATAGTATAATCAATTCTAAACTGATTATATACACATACATGTGTATATATATATATATATATATATACATATACATATACATATTTGTATATATATGTATGTGTATATATGTAAAATTTAGGGCCAAACAATAAAGTTCTTAAAAGATAACGCAGGAGGATATGAACAGTACCTCAAAGTAAGAAAAAGCTTTGTAAATAGTCCTAAAAAAAGCACTAACCATTAAAGATTGATTAACTTGATCATATTAAAATTAAGGAGTGGTATTTGCCGGTAGGCACCATTAAGACAGTGAAAAGGTAAGCTCACCAAGAGGGAGGAGATATTTAAAATCCACATGACTAACAATGGCTCATATGTGGAATAATATACAGTGAACTTCTAAAAGTCAATCAGTAAACAAACATAATTTTACAAATGAAGGAGAGTTTAACAAGCATTTTACAAGCTGGATAACCATGTAGCCAGTAAGCACGCTAAAAGATACTTAACCTCACTCATAAGAACATTTCTAATTGAAAACACAAGGAGTTACTATACCCACTGATACAACATGTTGGCCAGGATGTGAAGCAATAGGCATTCTCATATGCAAATAGCTGGGCATGGTTTAATAAAGAAAAGATCACTAAAAACAGCATTTCCTTTCCTACTCTTAGCTAAATAGCCAAGAAACTATGTGCATATGTGAAAGCTTATATAAGAATGCTTATAATAATGTTATTTTAAATAGACATAAACTAAAAATGTACATGAACAATGCAACTGACATATACCATAGTACCTAACAGCTATGAACATGAACTAACAACTGCTATACACAGCAACATGGAATAATCTCACAAACATAATATTAAATGAAATAAGCTGGACACAAAGAAACTTGAAAAACAGGCAAAATTGACTTTTGGTGTTGGAAGTCAGAACAGTGATTATCTCTGAAGATGTGTGTGTGTGTTGGGGGGTGATGACTAATAAGAGGCCAAGTAGGACCCCTTTAGTAGGTCTGTTTCTCTATGTAGTTTGTTTTGTTTTGTTTTGTTATTGTTTTCTTTCATTTTGTTTACATTGGTGATGTATACATGAATGTGTTCATTTTGTAACAATTCATGGGTCTGTACATTTACGAGGCATGATTTCTGTATGTGTACATTTACTTTAATGATTATTAAACATTGGGGGGCATGGTGGTACACATCTGCAATCCCTATTTGAGAGGCTGAGGCAGGAGAATTGCTATTCAAGGTCAGCCTATGCAATTTAGCAAGACCATCTCAAATTAAGTACAAAGGTCTGGGGCTGTAGTTAGTAGTTGAGTGCTTGCCTATTATGCATGAGGCCCTGGGTTCAGTCTCTAGTACTATAATAATTACAATAAATATAGTAATAATGATAATATTAATCATAAATATTACATATAGTATTTTAATTATATATAGTAATATATCATAGGTAGAGATATATAATTAAAAAGCTAAAATACATGTCAGCAAAAACTCAAAGAATAGTCTAGAACCTTTTGTCTTCTTTAGTATGTCCTAAGTAACTTTTAAGGAATTAATATTTATATTTTCAAACTCCTAGAAATTAGGAAAATGGAGTACATTCTACATCTCATGTCGTGAGCCTATCATAACCTTGATATAATACCAAAAGAAGAAAATGCAAAATAAAAAATGTAGATCACTTTCATTCATAGATGCAAAAAGTCAAAACAAAACTTTTGCAAAACAAAATCAGGAATACACAATGTGCAAATATATCATTACCAAGGTATACAATGTTGGTTTACACTGGAAAATCACAGTAAAATTTGCCACATTGATATTTTAGAGTGAATAATTACATTACTAGCTCATATGATACAGGGTAAATGTTTATTGAAATTCAACATCTATGATTAAAATAAAACTCAACAAATTAGACACAGAAGGACACATCTTTCAGTCTAACCAAGGGTAGCTATAAGATAAACTTTCTACAATCATCTTTAATGCTAAATCTACAACAGTAAGACAACACAAAACAAAGATACCCACCCTCACTAGTATTATTCAATATATCAGTACCATACTGCTAACTATTAAAACTTACAGATTATATATTTTTTTCTTATACAGAAAATGAAAACAATCTACAAATTGATGGAATTAATAAGAATTTTAAAAACTCATTCTTTTCAAAATCAGTGTAATAAAAATCAATTTTGTTTTTAAATATCAGCCACAAAAATATTTTTATAAGCTATAACTTACCAGAGCATCAAAAAATAGTAGGTAGTGGAAAAAACATGAAAGAGAAGATATTTAATAATTCTAAAAAGCAAACTCATGTGTATATTAGTTTACTGAGAGAAATTAATGATGTGAATGGAGAGTTATATCATGGTTTGAAAAATTCAATATTATGAATATGTCAGTTTTCATAAATTAGAGATTCACTGTAATGCTGATCAACACCACAGCATAGTTTTCAATTGTTCTCCTGATTCTAAAATGGAAATGAAAATTACAAAAGTCATTGATAAGCATTTTTGTATGCAAATAAAATGAGAGGACTTGCTCAGCTTGTATGAAAACTTACCATAAAGTATGTTAAGATATATAGGATTAACACAAGGAACAGCATAAAGATAAAAAGAAAAGAATAAAAGTCCCTGGAACAAACAGATAATATCTAGACCCTTTATCTAGATGCCCTGTACAATAGGGAAAGAAGTATCTTCATAACTTACATTGCTGGGACATTTCTCAATGCTTAACTCAATATTTTGGGGATTTTGTGTCTATGTGTCTTAATGAAAATGGTCTTTATAAAATCTCCTTAGCCAATGCCTGCATTTCAGTTATGCTCATTTTCCTAAAATTGCTCTTTCACTCTGCTGTTAAAATCAGGCAAATACTCTATAACTGTGTCAACAATAACTAATTATGCAATTTTCAAAGGGCAGAATGTTTGGAAAATCATGATTATTTCATCTGGTATAAATTATTGTTACAAAAGTATTTATTGCTAAAAATACTTTATATGTACAGTCTAAAACTGACCAATGAATGAAACACTATTTCAAAAATGATTTTATCCTTTTACCCACAACTTAGATTCTTACGAAATGGAAAGCTCTATTAAACACTGCATGCCAACTCCTCTTTCCAAAACACTATTATAAGGAAATAATGAAATAATGCCTCAAAATTACTCTTCAATAAAACCCATTTTAATGCTTAGTTTATAAGTTTTGTAAAGGAATTCTTTTGAATTATTATTAGCAATATTACATCTTCTTAAAAGCATAATGTATTGTACCTTAAAATGAATATTTAGGTATTAGACATGCAAATTTTGGAGAACCATATTTCCATCTTATGAACATTAAATTACATGTTTGGTAACTCAGATACTAGTGGTTTTGAGTGAAGCATATATATATATATATATATACACACACACACACATATATATGTATATAAATATAAATTTTTTGTTTCACTTTAATCTGTCTTTTTCCCTAAATTTTTATTATATCAAAATGTCAAAATTTTGTAAGCTTAGGAAAGAAGCAAACTTTTCTCAATCATATTGAAACAGAATGTGGACCTATTTTTAAATATGTACATTTCTGTATTATTAACTCCCTTTAGGTAGGTTGTAATTTTATATTTTCCAAATTTATATTACTTAAACTATGTAAAAAGGTAATACTCCTACTAAAATATATTGAAAATTTAAATTCAGATATTATTTAAATTATAACAAAAGATTTGCTAAGGAGTTGTTGATATTAGAAGTGGTGATTGCAAGGATAATGCCCTACTTTTAGGAAAGAAATACTGTTCTATCTCTCTTCACATTACAGAATTAGCACAGAAATCTGCTTCCAATTAAAGAAACTGTGGGAGAACCCAGCTGTATTTAGGATTTGGCAAATGTATTAAATTGTGCTCCAAATGCTTTGGTTTCAGTAAAGCCTATAAAGTATTTTCTCATGTCCTTTCCTCCTTAACTTTACAGCACATGTACAGAGGATCTGTTAGCTTTGCCTTCCAGTTATAATGATTAGAATTTTAGTATTCAATGTCTGCAATATTTTTTGTCTCTTTAACACACACAAAGTGGTGAAAAAGACTTTTCATGAGGTCACCTGTGTAAACTAAAGAATTATATCTTGGTGGCAGAGCATTTTAAAAATGGTTCACGTTGGTGTAGAACCAAGAAGTAAAGTTTTGCCAATGGCTGATGGCACTCAGGCTACAAGTGGTTTGGAATTAGTTTGCAATATAAAAGCCAAGCAAACAAGGAGGTTGTTTCAGGATAGTTTTAAAGTTCCCACAACCATTTCTCATGTCCTGTGCAATAACATTTTGAAAACTGTTTCTAAAGCAAAATTTGTTATGGGAAAAAAATGTTTTCTGGGGATATAAAAATTAGAAGAGTGTTTGAAATTGGAATGAGTAGAATTAAAAATAATATGGAAAACCCACTAAATTTAACCTAGAGGATTTTTATAAAGAACATCATAATGAAAGAGCCACCTTCAGAAACTTACATGATCTATTTCCCCTTAAAAGAAAAATAGATCAGCATTTTTTTTTTGTTTCATTAGCTCACTCAGTAATAATCATGTTCCAATTTTAGTTGTAAAAAGTTCTAAAAAGACAAAGTGAAAGAAAAGAAAAAGTGGAACTCATATTTTTAATGTCATACTTCCTAGATTTAAAAGATCATTTGCAAGATCTTTTAAATCCCTTGAGAGATAGTAGAGTAAAATAATACAATTAGAAATTAGTAACACAACTATAGGACTTACTATATGCTAGGCATTCTTTTAAACCTTTTATGTAATTAGCGGATTTAATCTTTCTGACATCCCTATGATATAGGTACTACTATTACCAACATTTTACACATGCAAGAAAGTGAGACACAGATAAATTAGAAGGTTAAAGTAGAAGATTAAACAGCTATCGCATTGCATCTCTGGAATTCATATGCAGGCACAATGCCTTGATAAATTGTCCCTTTAACCACTGCACTGTGTGATATCAAGAAGCATGACAAAAATCAGGCATCCATAACTTAAATGACAGTTTAAATTAGCATAAACAGGTTGTCACTTATTAAGTTGTAGAACTTCCAAGATATGAATTGTTCTATTGGAAACTCAGTTTTTCTGATGTGTAAAATATCAACTATGGCATAGAATTATTTCTATTTTAAAGAGATAAAAGTTCCTGGAACATATTAAGTACTCAGCACATGACAGTTCGCACAGAAACAAAATTTTCATCTGCTTATTTTTCATAGCTCAGTTATCAAGAGATTCAGGATCCCTAGTTAAACCTAGACTAGGGAAAATGTTTACCTCCTCTTCCTTTAAAAAATTCATTAAAATGTCTGTGAAAAAGTTAAAAAGGAGGAGGACAGGGTTACCCATGAGAACAAAGAAACAGCAGTAGATAGATTTCAATGAGATAAAAATGCTGGAAAGAAGGTAAACAGTGATAAAAGGCAACATATAGGAGAAACCTAGAATGGAGATACCTGAAAGCATATAAAAACCAAAGAATATTAATATGCACTTCATACTAAGAAAAGATTAAAAAATATGGGACCACATAAACCATGAAGACAGAGAGTAGATAACACTGAAAATAGGGAGACTGAATGTTGGTAGGAAAATCAGTTAGATTCTTACATGCCTGCTCTATCTCCACATAAACATGATTAGTTGTCACTCTCTCTCCACCAAATGTAGACAGACATACAATATACCAAGGATGAACTAGAAGGACCCTGAAACACTGCACAGGGTAGAAAGCCTGGGTGCCATCTGAAAACAGATTAAATACAACTTTACTGGACCAATGGTGGAATTTGACTTCCATACCACCACTACCAATCTTGTTCTTTGCTAGACTTGGAAAAAGTGGCTACTGTGCTTATTATATATATATATAAAGAAAGTAAGGATTCATCTCTTAAAACTTTGACATGCAAGGAACATTATGTAGTTTTTAGATAGTTAAAGTCCAACAAATCAGATACATGCCTATCTAACTATTCTAAATAAAGCTCTTAACATAGTAAACATTCTAGCTGAAAAGCTAGTTACCAGTAAATAAAAAAAATTAAAGGAATATTGTAAAATTATTGATTCAGTAGCTCTAATGTATTCCTGTCTAATAGATCTTTCATACAGCTATAGAAAATGGTGGGCATTTTCTACATCTGTGCTAATTTATTGAGCCCTTGAAATGCAGCTACTGGAACTGAGATACTGAATATTAATTAAGCTTCTTAGTTTTCATTGATTTACATCTAAGTAAACACATATAGTTTTGGGGGTATCATATAGGAAAGTGCAGCTCCAGAGTAAATCATTAGATGAGTCAAAATGGAGTTGTTTGTTGACTGCTCATTGCCACTTTGAAATGAGAAATGAGTTTATCAATAGTAACTCCATTCAAAAGAAGTGGCAGAAGAAATCAAAGCTTTGCTAAAAAAATATCTCTTTTAACTTATTGCCTTTAATTTATATTGATTTGAGGTAATTTGAAGCCTCACTTAGTTTGGAAAAACTAACCAATTTCTGTATCTTGAACTGCAGAAGATGGAGCCCCCAAACCTCTCTGTGTTGCATTCCAATGTATTCTCACCTGAAAAATCAATTAAAAAGATTTTTCTCCCTCTCTAGTTTCAGATGGCTTTAGAATTGCTTTCATTAAGATGATCTTTTCAGTGGATTACATCTCTTACACTCTCATTTTCACTCCTGCTAATACTTTCATTTGGATGTCTTCTGTTTTACTTTTCTTTATTTTTCCAATCTGCTATTAAATACATACATTGATATTTTAATTCAAATACAGTATCACCTTTTTAAACTATTGCATATCCATCTGAATCTTTTCAGACAGTTCTGTATTAAATTTTTACGTTGTTTTATTTCTATATTTTTCTCATATTTCATTAGCATTTTGATTTGAATTAAAGTTTTTATCTGTTACCGCAAGTATCTAGATCATCTGTTGGTCTGCTTTGATTATTTATTTCCTCTTTTGATTAACAATTACATTTTTTCTAGCTCTTTAAATGTCCAGTAATTTTTATTATATGTTAGATATTGTCATAAAAGAACCATATGCTCCATATGAAGTTTTTATTTGAGAGTGTTTTGCCTTTTCTTGGTTAGATATATTTAATGAGCAACTGATGGTCCCAACTAATTAGACATTGAACTCTGGTCATAGATTCAAAAGACTCAGTTTGCTTCTGATTAACCCCTACTCTTTGGGCATGGCCTCTCTTAACTTTTGACAGAGATTCTGCCTCTGTTAAAAGGATTTCTCCTTATCCCTGAAGGATTTGGAGATCAAGCTCATAGGTTCCAAGGTCAACTCTTCAGCCACTCACTTGACCTTCAAATGTTGGCACTATTTATTCAGGGGTAGATTAGCTGTGTGTTTGAGTAAGCCACCCTCTCTTTGGTTTTTCAGTTTTTCTTAATATCCATAGGTCATTAGAAAATTTCACTTAGCCTTTGACCTAGATTTTCAACCACTTATTAGCCCTAGATCTTAGCCATGTGTTAGAATTCTCTCTAGTTTAGTTTGTCACTCCAGCTTTCAATAAATACTGATGGTGTTGTTGATTTATTTTTCCTCAGTAGAATTCCTATGCTTAGGCTGATCTTGTTCTCCACCCTCATTCAGAATTGGTGAGTGCCTTTAGAGGATTTTAAGAAGCCAATGACAAAGAAGCCAGTGTTTTTCAGAGGACCTCAGAATGATTTTGCTTTGTTTAATATCTAGTTGTTCTTATATTATTGTTTCTTTATAAATATGATTTTTGTAATATGTCTTGCTTTTTATGGTAGCTACAATGCCATCTGTAGGTTAGGTCTAGCATAAAGCTAGTAAATAAATAGGAGATTGAAGGTATTATATGTGTGATGAAATGAATTTTTTGCTTGCACTTATATAAGGAACTAAGATTATCACATTTTTATGGAAACTGTCTTTTCAAAGAAACTACACATTTTCAAAAAGTCTATATATCATTTTAGTCAAAGTAACCTCCATATCTCTAAATAAAGAGCAGAAAAAAGACAGCAAAATCAGTGTTTTTTCCAAAGAGTACACTTTCTTTCTAACACTTACCTAAAACGTGCCCATGGAGAATAAATGAAATGTACAAACAAAGAACAACAACAACTTCCCAGAAAGAAAAGCTAGGAGTCATCAAGGACAATAGAAACAAAAAAATAGTTATCTCCTGATAGCTGAATAGTGATTGTCAATTTAGAAAGATCTAGCACTTTCTGCTCAACATGTTTTAATTATTTTAACAAACCAATAACTTTATCTTGCATAATGTTTTTGGTTTTTTAAAAATAAGGTATAATTGTGATGTCCTGCCTCACAATACTAGGGTGTGTTTATGAAGCTGGAAAAGTAGTGATTAATAAATCACCTTTTAGTTTATAGATTGCCCAAGAACAATTGGATTTAACTAATCTGAAAGAGTCATGGGGCTGGGGATATAGCTCAGTCGGTAGAGTGCTTGCCTCACATGCACAAGGCCCTGGGTTCAATCCCCAGCATCACCAAAAATAAATAAATAAATAAATAAAAATAAAAAAATAAAATAAAATAGTCATATACATCCTTTGAGCTGTATCTAGTAACTCAAAAATATTGAATCATCTTAGGTCCCAGAGTATGTTTTAAATGAATCAAAAAATATAAAGTGACTCATGGGTATACAAGTGATCAGGCTAAAGGAGAATAATATTTGTCAACTAACATCCATTCTCTTATTCTACTCTTTTAATAACAAAACCCCAAAAGATTTAGTTGAAAGCAAGGTAGGTAGGAAAGTCATATATATAGGAAACCACCTCCTGAATGTGAGAAATGGTATATGTCACTGCTGGTAACTTTGACTTCTTCCCTTCTCTGCAGGACTGTGGATAGAGTGGTGAGGTTTGACTATGCAAACAAGGCAGACACTTGAGGGGATGCAATAATATAGAAAACCTTGGGATGCTGGATGATCTCAAGGGACAGAGTTTCTCTATCCATCCAGTCCTTGCTTCCCGTCATGCAACCCCAACAGATTTTCATCTTGATCTTTTATATGAGACAGTGACATAGGCTTTTATCTTATTTTATCCTTTACCCTTTTAGTCCCCATTAAAGCAGTGAAAACAATGTTCTACTTATAACATAAGCCCTATAGAATTGTATATATTTTAAAATATGTGCAATTTATATTGACAAAAACTACAATTTTATTCTGTAAGAAAAAAAATAGAAATGCTGGCCTGAAATAATTTTGAAGACTTCAAATATTTCTAAATTATACCTAGATATATTTGGCCTAGCAAATCACACTAATGTAGTTTGTCCTTAGAGAGAGATAATTCACAAAGCACTTTCAAGTATGCCTACTTTAATGTGCATAAAATTACTTGTTAAGAATTATAATATTCATACATACTCAAGACTGATAATCTTATAAGAATTATTTATTGAAGACTACATAGGCTTCAAAAGCTTACAAAGGTAATATGATGAAAGAACACAAGACTTAGAATTCTGAAACACTGAATGAGTCCTAATTCCACCTATTCCTGCCCCATCTACAGTGTGTCCAAATATAAGTCATAGATTCTTTGAACCTATCTCCTTATCTATGTGCATTAAAATATATTTAATTTTTCACAAGACAACATCAATCAGGTTCAGATGAAATAATATAGAGAGAAGCAATTTATGAAGTATAGCAAATCAAACATGTAAGGCTTAGAAAAGAAAGGAATAGGTACTCAACAGATAATACGCCAACCTTCTGCCTTTCATAAAGAGTAGCTTTTAGAACAGAAATAAGACATGATCTATGGCATAACAAGAATAAGCAGTAAATAAGCTTAGCTCTAAGAGTGAGAACTAATTGTTTAAATTCAGATAAAAGATTAAAAATTAAAAAAAAAAACAGATATTCTGAAATTAACAACTATATTATAACAAGGGCTCCTCAGAATAGTTCTTCTCTTTCCCCTCCCTTTTCCCCTTCTACCCCTAACTAAGCCTTAGGTAGAAGAAAATCCCACCTAGACATTAAGCTGCTAGGCCTTCTTTAGATTCACAGAACCCAGACACCCTTTATAAATTCTTCCCTTAGTACCAGCCCCAGGAGTTGGATATTCACTGGAATGTTCTGGAGCACATGATGAACACCTCACTGATGAACACCTCATGTAGTCTGCAGCCTTACCATTTCTTTCCCTCCCCCATAAAAAAAACCCTGGAAGATAGGGCCTTGAGGAGGTGGCTCTGCTATCTTCTTCAGGGTCCCCTTGAACAAATCTGTGTCCTGCCAACACCAGTATCCTGAATATTGGTTCACCAACAGAACAACTGAATGCATTAATAATGTAAAATCAAGTAGTTCTTTGTTGCTGCCTGAAGCGATGGCCGCCTGCAGCAACAAAGCCACGGGAATAAGTTCAGAGGCAGACTGGAAACGAACAGGCTTTATCTTTTTTTTTTTTTTTTTTTTTTTATCTTTTATCTTTATTCATCTAGCTTCTCTCTCTGGCTCCAACAACACCCCAACACGCAATCCACACTCCTCCAACCACCACAAAATGACACCGACCCCCTACGCAATGTCCCGGGCCAAGTCTCGAGAGATCATGCAAATGGTGCCGACCTGGTCTGCAATGTCCCGGGCCAAGTCCATGAGATCATGGAAGGTGGTAATGCTTTATGGCTCACAGCTAACCGCAATCTTAGATATCTCCTTAATTAGGGCTCCTACAGTTCTTGTTTCTCAAAAAAACATTTCATCGAACACAGGGTTATATGTTTCAGGATTGGGGGTTTATTGGGAGGTTTACTATTATATAGTAGGTCCTTGGTAACTGATGTGAGAAAGAATAATCTGTTAGAAAACAACTATTCTACAGTTAAAAATGTTCCTTTAATTAGCCAAGGTAGCTCTGGGGTTAGAGATTTAGATACTTTCTAGAGATTATTTTTCTTCCTGTGTGATAAACATGTAAACATGTAGAGAAGAATAAGACTGTTGGCAATTACTATGAAAAGCATCTCTCATTATGGTCACATAATACTCTTAATATAAGTAAGAGCACAGTGATAATGGGAGATGAGGAAACAAAAGATGATATTTGGTTCCTTTTAAAAAAGAAACATGTAGATTGCATTAAAAACAAAGTGAGTATTGAATAGATGTAAATGTCTTTTTCCTAAAAATCACCCAAGATATAATCTCTGAAGTAATATTTTCATTACTTTAAGAGGCAAATTGAAAAAATGAACCCAATTTAATGGCAGGACTCAAATGGACAGAAATTAATTTTTCCAAATATATTTTCTAAATTAGGTAATAGTCACTGAGTTTTTCTTAGGCCTTAAAAATTACAAACTGTAATTGATATACAAGTATTTGCATATTAATTTTCAAAGCTGTTGTTCCATAAAATAGACTTAATATCCAATAACCAAGTTGCTTTTAGGTAATTTTAGTCACACAGTAAATATACCATTAGTCTTCAATTCTTCAGCACTCACTCATTCCTGAATTTAATTAGTTTTATAGTTAAGTTTGATTTCTTCTTAATGGAGAACCATGGGAAAGAATATTAATAAGATATAGGTTTTCCTTTTAAATATTTTCAGATCTCAAAATTTTAAACATTGGACCCTGAACAAGCACATTTGCATTATGACAAATGGCACTATCACATTTACTAAACCACAAAATGGCTTTTCTAATTTCATTAGAAATATTTCAGTGATACCACTAGTGTATTTTTCTCTCACATCACAGGATTCCCTTCCCTTCCCTTTCTTCCCTCCTCCTCCTCTCTTTCTTTCTCTCCCTCCCTCCTTTTCTACCTTCCTTCCCTTCTTTCCTTCTGTGTTCAAAAAATAATATAGCCAATGAATAGTAAGAGACAAAAAAAAAAAAAAAAGAAGAATATTTGTCCATGAATTTAAATTCTATTTTTCTCTAACAAGCCATGTCTAATTTTCTAACAAATTCGCTCAGATCTGACTTCAAAAATTATCCCAATTTGGGCTGGGGCTATGGCTCATCGGTAGTGCACTTGCCTGGCATGTGTGAGGCATTTGGTTCAATTCTTAGCCCCACATATAAACAAATAAAATAAAGGTTTATCAACAGCTAAAAAACTTTTTTTTTTTTATTATCCCAACTTAATCATATCTCTTATCTCACAAACTCCATGTGTTCTACTTTGATAGAACATATGGCTTTTTCAACCATCAAGATGATTTGCCTAAATACATGCTGTCTTAATTTAATAGGGTTTCCATGGAAGAATATATCACAAACTAGGTGAATCTAACAACAGAAATTTTATTTTCTTACAAGTCTGGAGGCTGGAAGTTCAAGATCAGCGGCAGTGCTGGGTTCTTCTGAGAGCACTTTGGCTTTCAGATAGCCAAATTGTGCTCCCTCTTATGGTCATTCCTCTATATGAATGCCTCTCTGGTATCTCCTTTATGAATCTGAATCTCCTTTCAATAAGAAGACTAGTCAGATTGGATTAGGGATAATTCTAATGACCCATTTTTACTTCCATACTACTTTAAAGGTCCTATCTCCAAATGTAGTCACATTCTGATATTCTGGGAGTTAGGGCTTCAACATAAGAATTTGTGGGGAATACAACTGAGTCAAAAACTCAGTGTATGTGTGTGTGTGTGTGTGTGTGTAGTCCCTTATATAATATGGCATAGTATTTTGCATATAACTTATACACATCCTCCTGTTTATTTTATGAATCATCCTAGATTATTTAATATAAAAAATACAATGTAAATGCCATGGAAATAATTGTTATACTATATTATTTAGGTAATAATGACAAGAAAAAGTCATTATCTGCTTAATTTACATATGTATGAATAAATTTATATATACCAAGTTTATATAACTTATCCAAAAAAGAAGTTAAAATTAAAAAAAAAAATTAGACAACTTTGTTATAGAGCTAAAAGTCATAGGAATTCATAGTCATATTACCCAGAGCCAGAAAAATGTTGATGCTCGCTTTAGACACATTCCAAAAGGTGGTGTGTCATTAAAAATAAGAACCTTACAGGTGAGACAAGTTCTGCAGATTCAGAGGCTTAGGAATGCCTGTTATATAGGAAAAGTGTTATGTGGAGGAACACATTCTAGAAGCTGATTGGTTGGTTTTACAATGACATGACAAATATACCTGTATATGGAAATGAGTCCCAAAGCCATGGTTAAAATTAAACTCACAATCTATAGCATTATAACTCATGTCTGAATGAAGTTAAGCCAATAAACATATTTCTTCTGTAAAGTGCATCACATCCTTGTGCTTAGGAACAGTAGGAGCACTTCAACACTATGTATGCTGGTCATTTTAAACAAAACATCACTACAAAAAGCACAAAAATGAGGGAAAAAAAGTGGCACCAAATAGACCATAATAAGGACATGCCCTTTAACAAATGAATGGATAAAGAAAATGTGGAACATATACACAATGGAATATTACTCAGCCTTAAAGAAGAATGAAATTATGGCATTTGCAGGTAAATGCATGGAGTTGGAGAATAGCATGCTAAGCAAAATAAGCCAATCCCAAACAACCAAAGGCCAAATGTTTTCTGTGGTGTGGATGCTGATCCACAATGGGGCGTGGGGGGCAGCTAGGAAAGAATGAAGAAACTTTGGATAGGGCAGAGGGGAGTGAGGTGAGGGGATGGGAGGGGGGTGTTGGAGTGGGAAGTGTGATGGAATGAGAAGGACATTATTACCCTATGTTCATGTATGATTGCAAAAATGATGGAATGAGAAGGACATTATTACCCTATGTTCATGTATGATTGCAAAAATGATGGAATGAGAAGGACATTATTACCCTATGTTCATGTATGATTGCATGAATGGTGTGACTCTGCATCATGTACAGCCAGAGAAATGAGAAGTCGTGTTCCATTTGTGTACAATGAGTTAAAATGCATTCTGCTGTCATGTATAACTAATTAGAACAAATTTTAAATTTTTTAGAAAAGGACATTTGTTTGAGTTGAAACATGACAGCAGAGCATGGCCTTGTTTGACCTCAGCTAATACCCTGTATGTCCTGCATCTCAAAAATCTAATCATTCTTCTCATGTGCATTTTTGTAGTTTGGATATGACGTATCCCTCAAAGACACGTGTGTTGGAGGCTTGGTCCCCCGTGCATCCATGTTCAGAAGTGGGTTTCTGGGGAAGTGATCAGATTATGAGGGTTCTGACCTCATCAATGAATTAAACCATTGAGAGATGGATGGACAACTGGGAGGCAGTGAAAACAGAAGGCAGGTGGGGCATGATTGGACGAAGTAGGTCTCTGCTTCCTGGCTGCCATGAACTGAGCAGCATTCCTCCACCACCTCAGGCCCAGAGATATGGAATTAGTGGACCATGCACTGAAACCATGTAAACCATAAAATTAAAAAAAAAAAAATGGTTTCTAGGTTGTAGAAAACATGACTAATACATGTTTTTGAATTACTACAATATGCCTTAAGGATAGGTTTTAGTGCTAAATAAATTTTACCAAGTATGCAAATTTGTAAATATAAACCTGTGAACAATAAGGGTCAACTCATGTGAGTGTGCATGTGCATGGGCACCTCTCTAATTTCATCCTCATCTCTGCTTCTATAGTTCATATTCAACACAACCACCAGAAAAATTCTAAAATGTGTATCAGATGATATCACTCCTCAAGGCCCTCAGAATAGGAGTCAATATACCAATAGTGGACTACGGAACCCTTTGCAGTTGGACCCTGGCTGCTTCTGTGGGTCCATTTTAGCATCTCTCCCCCATGTCCATACTGCTCCTTGTTAATACTTGCTTAGCTTGCTGAGCCCTCTTCGGGCCTGTTCTTATGTTTCTTGTCTCCACAAAATCCTCTTCCTTAGAGTAGCATGGCTAGTTCTTTCACTCCTGTTAAATCTCTATATGGTTTGAAATAGTCCTTCACCCCAATCATTTTCCTTCATTCTTACTTTACTTTTATCCACTACATTTACCCACATCTGTTTCATTATATGTTTTACACAAACATGTGGAGATCATCATTCTTCCTCCCCTTTGCTCCATGAAGGCAGAGATTTCCTTAGTTGTTTTCCTAAGTGCATGGCCTATTATGGGTCCTTAATAAATATTTGCTGAATAAATGACTGAAGGAATGAGCTATGTTAGACTCATTTTAATGTGAAAGAAATGTACTAGTTTATATAAAATGTGCAAACAGAAATTTCATCTAAATTCGTCTTGTGTTTTAAAGTTTGTTTAGATCCATCAAATTCCTTTCTGATTAAGATTTAAAAATGGGCAAGTTATGAAAAATGGCTATAAAATATTTAGCGAGTAGGAACAAAAGTTTTGGTTTGACTTTTAAACTGAATAGGAAAGAGTTTAGGTTTTATTTGAATATTACAGATCTTTCCATGTTTCAGTCAGCTATTTTGCCACTGTGACCAAAGGACCTGACAAGAATAATGTTAGAAAAGGAAAGTTTATTTGAGGCTCATGGTTTTGGATTTCTCAGCCCATAGATGGTCAACTCCATTGTTCTGGGCCCGAGATGAGGCAGAATATCATGAAGGAAAGATAGGAGGAAAACGGGTCAGGAAATGACAATTTGGAAACAAAGAGAGCCAGTTCCACCTGCCAGAGAAAAAACATGTACCCCAAAAGCACACCTGCAGCTGAGCATGGTGGCAAATGCCTGTAATCCCAAGTGACTCTGGAGGCTATGGCAAGAGGATTGCGAGTTCAAAGCCAGCCTCATCAATGGCGAGGCACTTGACCCTGTCTCTAAATAAAATGCAAATAGGCCTGGGATGTGGCTCAATGGTTGAGTGCCCCTAAGTTCAATCCCCAGTGCAAAAGAAAAAAGTACACCTTCAGTGACCTGCCTCCTCCAGCTATACCCAATTTACCTATAATTACTATTGAGTTAATCCATTCAAGTGGATAAATGCAGTGATTAGATGTAGGCTCTCATAACCCAGTCATTTCACCTCTAAACTTTCTTGCATTATCTCATTTATGAACTTTCGGAGGACACTTCATATCTTAAATATAACACCTCACTTTCCCCTCTTTTCTGTTGTTTTAGGAAAATAACACCTTCTAAAAGTCTTCATTTTCATAATTAGTAAATCAAGTAAGGAGTCTCCAGGTTTTCAATTTAATTCCTGAATATAATTATTATTTCGTACTCATCAAAGCACAAATTAGTGAATCAATTCCCTAGACTTTTGGAGAAAAATATTTTGCAAAGATGATATTTAGAATGAGATATCAATTATGGTTTATTCTAATGTTGTATTTTTATAAAACCATCTTGTTAAACATCTTGATTGAAGTTTCCCTTCAATAAAATTTATAACACCTGTAATCCTAGCAACTCTTTAGGCTAAAGCAGAAGAATCTCAAGTTAGAGAACAACCTCAGCAATTTAGCAAACTCTGCTTTAAATTTTAAAAAGTTTTAAAAAGGTCTTAGGTTGTAGTTCAGTGCTAGAGTGCCTGCTTAGCACTTTCAGGTCCTAGGTTCAATCCTCAGTGCAAGAAAGTAATTTATTTTGTTCATTGTACACCATTGAAAATCTCAATGATTGAAAAATTACGCAATAAAAATGTACAGTTCTACCAACTAAACTTTGAAATTAAGAAAATCAATATTAAGATGAAGAAGATTATCTGCTCATTTTGGCACTTTCCTATACTGAGAATTGAATGAAACAATTGGATCAAGTGAAAGCACATTACAGAAACAAAAGTAAAGAAGGTAGAAGAGATTATGGCACTAATTTTTACCCGTGACCTAATTTTGACCATATTTTAGCTGATAAAATAATAAAAAGATAAATTTTTGTATAAAAGTAAAATGCCGTCTTAGGTTTTCTGTTATTCAAGAAGGACAATTCAGTCATTCTTTTCTTTTCTTTTCTTTTGGTACCAGGGATTGAACTCAGGGGCACTCGATCGCTGGGCCACATCCCCAGCCCTTTTATGTATTTTATTAAAGACAGGGTTTCACTGAGTTGCTAAGTGCCTCTCCATTGCTGAGGCTGGCTTTGAACTTGCAATCCTCCTGCCTCAGCCTCCCAAGTGCTCGGACTACAGGCGTGCGCCACCGCGCCTGGCAAGTCATTCATTTCTTTTTTTTTTTTTTTTTAAATATTTATTTATTTGCTGTAGTTGTACACAATGGGTTTATTTGTACGTGGTGCTGAGGATCGAACCCGGGCCGCGCACGTGCTAGGCGAGCGCTCTACCGCTGAGCCACAATCCCAGCCCTCATTCATTTCTTAATGATGATTCACCAGCATGTGATAAAAGCAAATAAAGATACTAAAGGTAATTTTTATTTGCTCTTTTTAGTTAGAATAGAATCTATTTGATATATTTATACAAGCATGCAATATATTGTATTCTGATTAGGATCCCAGTCACTAACTGCCTGTGTACTAGGTACTGTGCTTATATGACTAAAACAGAAAACTGTTACTTGCCCCATTTATTAGTATGGAAATTTGGGCTAAGAGAAGTAGAGTGACTTATATGGAGGAATAGAAATAGGATTTTGAACTCAGCTCCATCACTTCAGAGACAAGGTCTCTGTCCAGAGCATCCTGCTCTCCACTACCTCTGCGCACGAGCTTTGTGCTTGATATCAAGCAAGGGAGGATTATGAAGTCCTGATTTCAAAACAATTTAATAGGGAAATATAGTAGTCATTTTAATTAAAACTTTAGGAAGATATTCAATTATATTCTTGTGGACACCATTGGGTAGTATCCACTTAATAAGAAAACAGTTAAAGATGGCAAAGATATCTTTCGATTTGTGTCTGTTTCAATTTCTTTTGTCAGTACTTCATAGTTTCAGGGTACAGATCTTTCACCCCTCTGGTTAAATTTATACTTGAGTATTTTATCCTTTTTGAAGCTGTCATAAATGGAACTGTTGTTTGATTTCTGTTTTGTAGTTTTTGTTGTAAAGAAACACGATGGATTTTTGCAGGTTGATTTTGTGTCTTGCACCTTTATGGAATTTATTGATTAGTTCTAATGTTTTTTATCCTTATAAAGTCTTTAGGGTTTTCTAAGGAAGGACAATGTCATCTTCAAATAAGGATTTTTTTTTTTTTTTTTGGTTTCTCATTTGAATAGAATTAGAATTGATATTGTTAAAATATCCATTGAAGGAGCCCCAATTAGGGAGATGACTATTGCGGTCAGCTGGAAGCCATAAGTTCCACCTGATAATAAGTATGTATGTGACGCACCTGTAAATGCACGTGAGGCACCCGCAAAGCTAAAGGTATAGAACCGGGTGAAAGCGGTCGGAGTCAGGAGAAGAATGAATTCACTCAGTCAGTCATGCAGTCGCTCGGTCGGAAGAAGAGTTCGGGTCGGAGAAGAAGAAAAGAATCAGAGTGGCCAGAACGTAGGCAGAGCGGTTACAGAAGAGAAACCAGATAGAAGAAGTAATTCCTGGACAGAGTCAAGCTGAGGCTCCCGAGGAAGAAAGAAGAAAGAAGAAAGAAGCTCTTAAAGCTAAGCTCACTCTCTCTCTCTCTCTCTAAAGAAGAAATCTCTCTCTTTCAAGGTCTCTCTCTTTCTCTCTAAGCTCTAAGAAGAAGAAGAAAAAGCTATCTCTAATCTTTCTCTCTAAGCTCTTTCTAAGAAGAAAAAAAAATCTTTCTTTCTCTCTCTAAGCTCTCTCTAAGAAAGTAGAAGTAAAAGTAGTAATAGCTTTACTCTGCCTCCGAGTTTTCCTCCCGGGTTACGGTACCAGGTAGTTTACAATCCATCCTATCCAAAGTGACATGCAGATTCAACATAATCCCTATCAAAATCCCAAGGACATTTTCTACAGATAGAGGAAACACAATTCTAAAGTTCTTATGGAACAACAAATAACATGAATTTATCAAAGCACTCTTGAGAAATAAAAACAGAGTTGGGAGCATCACAGTTTCTGATTTTAAATTTTATTAAAAGCTATCAGAATCTGACAGTATGGTACGTACATAAAAACAGACATGTAGACCAATGGAACAGAAAAGAGAGCCTTGGAATAAACCCCAAAATATTCAAATTTCAATACAGGACCAAGAAGACCCAATTCTTCAAGAAAGGTTACTTTATATAATAAATGATGTTGAGAAACTTGGATACCCATACTTAAAAGAATGAACTTGAACCCTTTAGTACACAATACACAAAAATCAACTCAAAAAAGATTAAAGACCTAAACATAGCCCTGACACCATAAAATACCTAGAATAACACCTAGGGGGAAAAGCTCTTTTGCATTAACCTCAGCAAGAATGTTTTGGATTTCACACCAAAAGCTCAGGTCAAAAAAAAAAAAAAAAAAAAAAAAAAAAAACAAATATTACAAAGCTCTGCAAAGCAAAGGAACCATCAACAAAATGAAAAGACACCCTAAGAATTCAGAAAAAAAAATCTGTGAACCGTATAGCTGATAGGAGGTTAATATTCAAACACATAAAGAACTCCTACAATTCATTAACAATTAAAAACTCAAATCACCCAATTAAAGAATGTGAAAAGGACTTGAACAGACCTTTCACCAAATAAGATAAAAATGACCAACAGGTATGTAAAACAGTACTCAATATCACTGATAATCAGTGAAACATAAATTGAAACCACAATTAGTAATCACATCACATCTTTTAGGATGGCTGTTATCATAAATGAGTTAAGAAGTGTGAGAAGATGTGGTGGCACTGGTACAGCCCTTATGGCAAACAGTATGGTTTCTCCCAAAGATTAAGAATAAAACCATATGGCCCAGAAACCCCTTGCAAAGAAAGGGAAATCAGCAACTTGTAAAAAATATCTGTACTCCCATGTTCACTATGTCATTATTCATAGTAACCAAGATATGGAAACAACATAAGTGTGCTTTGACAGATGAATGGATAAAGAAAACGTAGTTTCTGTCTCTGTCACTATATTTATTTATATATTTATTATATATACATATGTATGTCATATTATCCACATAATATATAATATTTCTCTCATACATATAATATTTCCCCTAATTCATATATATTTTATATATAATAGTCCACATATGCTATATACATATGTAAAATATTCTTTCTTTCTCTTTAGAACTCCTAAAGCCATAATTCAGAACTGAGTCATGGAAGAAACTACTGCCTCTCCTAGAATAATAAGTAACCTGGGAAACTGGCAAGCTTCTACATGGAAGCTAGCTGCAGACCACAAGATAACTGATTGAATTTGTTAGCCACTGAGATTGGTACACTGACAAGGTTACAGCGGCATTACCAACAGGAAGTTACTCCTACTGCTTCTAGATGTAGGATGTATTTTATTTGCTAGATTATACACATGCCCATCAAATAAATGAATCTGGTCCCTGGGAACAAACAATAGTAGGACTTTATTTTTCTTTCTGAACTTTTTATATTGCTCATTTCTTCTCCTCTCTATTCATCTATGTTTCTCTTTGCTACAGACTGACATTTCTGTCTCTACTCTACCTGTAAGAAGCAAAAACATTTCACAACTCTTGAATTTTACATGTCCCAACTCAAGCCACAAGAGAATTTAAGTTGGCTCTCCGTCCCAATTTCAAAGACAAGGAGAAGGCTGTCAATTAGTTATGCACTATCACTGATATATTAATGAAGTCACGTGGGGAGCAGGATTATGGTTTACCAAAATGCTAACAAGAACACAGAAGAGTAGAATGATAGATGTAGTAAAATATACAGATATCTACAATAATGACATTTACCAAATAGTTCTCTATATCACTTATCAAAACGGATGACTCTGGACACAAAATTCAGCACATTTTCAAATAGAAAAATTAAAAAAAAATTGGAAGTTGACTTGTTCTTATGATGTTACCTAAGTCACCTCCTGACAAGGATTCTTCATGATTCCAAGTTCAGAACTAGCAATACTGTCTAAGATACAGGCAGAGATCACTGGTATTAAGAATATGTCTAATAAAGAAAGTAGCAGGATATAAAATTAACACCCATAAATCAGTTGCATCATTGATGAATGAATCAGCTAAAAGAGAACTTAGGAAAACTATACCAGTCACCATATCCTCAAAAAAATAGACTACTTGGGAATCTCTAACAAAAGAGGTGAAAGACCTACAATGGAAACTACAGAACACTAAGAAAGAAATTGAAGAAGACCTAAGAAGATAGAAAGATCTCCCATGCTCCTGGATAGGCAAAATCAATATTGTTACAATGACCATATTACTAAAAATACTGTACTTATTTAATGCAATTCCTATTAAAATTCCAATGATGTTCTTCATAGAAATAGAAAAAGCAGTTATGAAATTCCTTTGGAAAAATAAGAGGCCCCAAAAAGCCAAAGCAATCCTTAGAGGAAAGGTGAAGCAGGAGGCATCACAATATCAGACCTTAAATTATACTACAGAGCTATAGTAACAAAAATGGCATGGTACTGGCACTAAAACAGACATGAAGACCAATGGTACAGAATAGAAGATACAGAGATAAACCTACATAATACAGTTATCTCCTAATAGACAAAGGGACCATAAAGATACATTGGAAAAAAGAAAGCCTCTTCAACAAATAGTGCTAAGGAAACTGGAAATCCATATGTAGCAAAACAAAATTAAATTCCTATCTCTCACTCTGGATGAAGCTCAACTCAAAGTGTATCAGGGACCTAGGCATTAGACCAGAGACCCTATACCTACTATAATAAAATGTAGGCCCAACTCTCCATCATATCAGCTTAGGAACCAAATTTCTCAACAAGACTCCTATCGCACAAGAAGTAAAATCAAGAATCAATACACAGGCCAGGCACAGCGGTACATGCCTGTAGTCCCAGCAGCTTAGGAGGCTGAGACAGGAGGATCACAAGTTCAAAGCCAGCCTCAGCAAAAGCAAGGCACTAAGCAATTCAGTGAGACCCTGTCTCTAAATAAAATACAAAATAGGGCTGGGGATGTGGCTCAGTGGTTGTGTGCCACTGAGTTCAATCCCCCATAATAAATGGATGGTATCAAACTAAAAACCTTCTTCATAGAAAAGGAAACAATCAAGAATGTGAAGAGACAGCCTTCAGAATGGGAGAAAATCTTTGCCACCTGCACGTCAGAGCATTAATCTCCATGATATATAGAGAACTCAAAAAACTTAACACCAAAACAAAACAAAACAAAACCCCAATCAATAAATGGGTAAAACTGAACAGGCACTTCAAAGAAGAAGAAATGATTGGTCAACAAATATATGAAAAAAATGTTCAACATCTCTAACAATTAGAGAAATACAAATTAAAACTACACTGAAAATTCATCTCATTCCAGTCAGAATGGCAATTATCAAGAATACAAGTAACAATAAATGTGGGCAAGGATGTGGAGAAAAAGGTACACTCATATATTGCTGATGGGACTGTAAATTGGTGCAACCACTCTGGAAAGCTGTATGGAGATTCTTCAGAAAACTTGGAATGGAACCACCATATCCCACTCCTCGGTTTATATCCAAAGGACTTAAAATCAGCCATACTACAGTGACACAACCACATCAGTTTTTATAGCAGTTCAATTCACAATAGCTAAGCTATGTAACCAACCTAGGTGCCCTTTTTCGGATGAATGGATAAAGAAAATATGGTATGTATACACAATGGAATATTAGTCATAAAGAAGAATGAAATTGTGGCATTTGCTGGTAAATGAGAATGAAATTAGAGAATATATCATGCTAAGTGAAATAAGCCAATTCCCCAAAACCAAAGGCTGAATGTTTTCTCTGATATGTGGATGCTAACACACAATGAGCAGGGGAGGAAAGAATAGAAGTTCATTGGATTTGACAAAGGAGGATGAAGGGAAGGGAGAAGGATGGGAATAAAAAAGACAGTAGAATGAATGAGACTTAAGTTTCCTCTGTTCATGTATGAATATACAACCAGTGTAACTACACATCATGTACAACCATAAGAATGGGAAGTTATACTCCATGTATGTATAATGTGTCAAAATACACTCTACTGTCATGTATGTCCAAAAAGAATTAAAAAAATATGGTATTCCTATATCTTTGTTTTAGTCAGCTTTTTCACTGCTGAAACTAAAGGACTCAAACAGAACAACTGTAAAGGAGAAAAGGTTTATTCAGGGGCTCACTGTTTAAGAAGTTGTAGTCCATAGAAGGCCAGTTTCATTCCTTGGGGCTCCAGGTGAGGTAGATCATCATGGCGGAAGAGTGTGGCAGAGGGAAGCTGCTCACATGGCGATCAGGAAGCAGAGAGACTTCGCTCTCCAGATACAAAATATATAGCCCATAGCCACACCCCCCAAGTAACCATTTCCTCCAGCCACACCCCACCTGCCTCCAGTTACCACTCAGTTAATCCCATCAGGTATTAATTCACTGATTAGTTTAAGCAATCACAAACCAATCATTTCTCCTCTGAACCTTCACGCATTGTCTCACATGTGAGCTTTTGAGGGAAACCTCGTAAACAAACCATAACAAACTTCCTGAAAATGAAAAATCGAAACCATCATTTTGAAATAGAACTTTAAAGACAGGTAGGAGATAGAGAAACATGCAATAAATTATTTTAATTTATGCAGGGAATTTGTAAAACTTTTTCCAAAAGATTATTTCATTTTTTCACAACTATTTTCAAATTTCCTCATTGTATCTCAGTTTTTTCCCAGTGGGTCATTTTAAGAAAGATACATCATTTATATGAAGGATGAGTTCAAGGACTAAATAACAGCATGCGAAGATTGAACCCAAACCACTATAGATTGTTGTCTGCTTTTCTTTAATTAAAAAAAAAAAAAAAAAGCACTGGGAAAAAAACTATTGTTCTTCTCAATTATTTCAGAAGAGACAACACTCACAGCTGATAATAAGAAAAATGAATAATTGATGAGTTTAGGAAATCTATCTCCACATCTGGTATATGTTGATATCTCTGAAAGTTAGAGTCATTGTACATCAATCTGCATTCATATCCTGCCCAAACAATGGATCCTTTAAGGGCCAACATGTACTTAATATGTAAAACCATTTTCTTTTGGTGCTTGAAGCTAATATAAAGTGGATCCAATACTGAAAGCAAAAAAGTTCAACAGCCAGCTCATATATCCTAGAAAGGAAGTTTATCTAACCAATCCCATCCCAATTACACACACTACATTGTTTAAACAACCACAGTGATGAATCTACCTTGAAGCTGACTCTAGTGTGTCCTCAAATTTAGTGGCTCCTACCTGTGCAGCTGAGATTCCCATCTAACCAGTTTTGGGAACATCTTCTATTGACACCTAAAGCTGTCAGGCACTCAATTATTACTTATTGGATTCTACCATGATGAATCTTGTCTAGTAAATAAAACTATACTCCTGCCTGATGTTAAGCAGATCTGGACAAAAGGAATGTGATGTTCTCCTTTAAATAAAGCAACACATAAATTTTTTAAATGCAGTTTATTTCACTATATTGTACAGCATATAGTAAAATGACTAAAATGTGCACCTCTGTCTCTGAAATATCTACCTTTCAAAGGAAAATTATCACAAGCATGATTTATTTATAGTTAACACATAAAATGACATCTACAAATATAAGTAGGAAATATTTTATAGCTTTATTTATCCTATAGAAGACTAATAACAAACTACTGAGAAAAAACATTTCTGTGACATATTTGTGCAGATAAACTTTAGCTTCCAGTTCCTATTTAAAATATCATTTAAAAAACTGGGCATACAGAGTCTTAATATGTAAAAAGTCATGCCAAAAATGAATAAAAGCAACCAATGAACCTGGTCATACGAATTTCAAGGGCATTACAAATCTTAATAGTGAGCATGCTAAGATACATTTTGACAACAGTTCATCAAATTTTGATCTTGCCAAATTGAAATTCTAAACTCCAAACAAATATTCTTGATTCATAAAGATATCAGAGAAAAAATCTTTAATTATATAGTTTCCTTGCAAATTTCTATTTATCAATTATTTTCTCTAAACATTTGAACTTGTAAATGAAACCAGCATCACTGAGTAGTATTTAAAGATAAATATTTCTTAATAAATTTCAAATAATAATTTGTACTCATTCCACAAATATATCCTGAGTACCTATTCTATATTAGGTTTTGGATATAACATGGTACATAAACAGAATAAACATATTTCCTAGTCTTTTATAGCAAGGAAAAATATGTATTAGATATTTACTTGTGTGTAAAACACATGCTACATGAGTATATATGTTGTGTGTGTGTAGAAAGAGTTTTTTTATTTTTTATTTTTTTTTTATTTATTTATTTTTTTTTTGTGGTACCAGGGATTGAACTCAGGGGCACTCAACCTCTGGGCCACATCCCCAGCCCTTTTTTGTATTTTATTTAGAGACAGGGTCTCACTGAGTTGCTAAGTGCCTCACTATTGCTGAGGCTGGCTTTGAACTCGTGATCCTCCTGCCTCAGCCTCCCAAAGTGCTGGGATTACAGGCCTGCACCACCGCGCCCGGCTAGAAAGAGTTTTTTAATGAAACTTTTGTTTTAGGCATATGAGTATTTATGAGTATTCATGTGTACTGAATGAAAACACAAAGTGTATTTTTTACTGTGATTACAATCAAAAAACACATAAAAGCTAATGACCTAATAAAATAATGTTGCTGAATGTGTTTGTAGGAGCATGTCATGAGAATTATACATATTAAGAATTTCAGACAGCCCTGGGTGTGGTGGTGCGAACTCATAATCCCAGCCTCTCAGGAGGCTAGAACAAGATGATCACAAGTTCAAGGCCAACCCCAGCAATTTAGCAAGACCCTGTTTCAAAATAAAAAATTAAAAGGTATGGGAGCTGAGGTTGTAGCCCAGCAATATAGTGCTCCTTGTTTCAGTTCCAAATACCTAATAATAATAATAATAGAATGTCAGGTAGCCACCAAGTGTTTCTAAGCAGCAGGCAATTTCATGATCAGATTTTCATTTATAAAACATCCTTTGGATGTTGTGTGGAGAATGAATGATTGTGGAACCCAGCAGATAAAGAGATAACAACTGGGAAGTTATACTCCAGACTGCAATGGTAGAAGCTTTAGAGAGCAGAGGTGGAAAGAGCTGCAGGATGAAGTTTCAGGTAAGCTGTGGTGGATAAACTCCAGGTAAACTTGGGATATTGAGATGAAAGGACCACATTAGGGACATCACACATATACACACTGCTCAGAAAGGGATGGGGGCAGAAAAGAAGAAAATTAGGAAGTGAAAAAGGAAGACAAATGTAAAATCTGTAGCATCACCCCTTCCAAGTCTGTTTAGGGTGGTCTATTATGGAATCAGCCACAGTAAAAGCCTATCATTGTGTAGGTGTAATAATAATTATTAGCTGTGGAATAAGCTCAGCAAGAGAATCCTTTTCAACTCTGTTGGAAATTACCTATTTTGAATTGCAATGGAAAATATAAATCCCTTTGTTTTATGTCAAGAGAGTAGCAACCACAGCTTTGGCCATTGCCCTTTCCATCACAGATACACACAGTGAGAAGTGTGGCTCCCCAGAGGGTTTGGGGAAAACAGCAGTGTGAATAACCACTGCTATTTTCACAGTTATGGTCCTCAGTACAGACTGTAGCATCACTGGTCAAATCCTGAAGTTTCTTCTTACCTTTCTTTGAAAAGAAAATTCAAGGAAAGGCAAGGACCCAACCCTTCCTAACTGGAAGGAAGAGGATCATTAAGAGGTCGATCTTTCTAAAAATTGGGCCTGAAAGTTATAAATTGATTCTTTCTCTCTGAGATGACTAATAGATTTCAGCATTTGAGATAGAAGGCCTCATGTTTTGAAAAACACAAAGCACAATCACGATAACAATTCAGATGAAAAGTAATTTAGACTCAAAGACAAATTTGAATCAATATATAACCAAACAACGTGTGCCAGATATTTTAGCTAACAAAGTTACAAGATTGATTTGTTCATGAGTAGCTCAGACTGTGGATTCTGAAGAGAAACTCTGTGGGTTTATCCTCTGTTTAGTTGTGTGAGTTTGGGGGATTTAGTTTATATTTCTAGGTCTCAGTTTCTCCATCCTTAAAATAGAAATAAAAATCATTCTCTTATCACAACTTGTTTTAAGAACTACATGAGGTTCAATCATAAACATATGCTCTAGGACTGGGTACATCCATAAACAGTAGAAACTATTATTTGTAGTATCAAAGTTATTGCTGAAATAGAATATGACACTTGTCATATTCTTCTTTATTCATATTCATAATTATAAAGACTCCACTATTAGATAATGAAATAGTGTGATGGCTAATTTGAGTGTCAGCTTGGCTGGCTTAAGAAACACCCAGATGGCAGGTAACATAATTTCTGAGAGTGTCTGTGAGGGTGTTTCTGAAAACAATAAGCACTGGAATCACCAGACTGCTCAATGAAGGTCCACCCTCACCAATATGGGAAGGTTTTATCCCAACCTTTGAAGGCCTGGGTAGAATAAAAAAAGCAAAGGAAGGGCTGCAAATTCTAATTCTCTTTCCTTGGGCTGGTAATCCATATCTCCTGCACTGAGACAATAGTATTTCTGATTTCCTGGACTTCACACACTAAAATTTGTTTCAGTAGTCCCCTTGCTTCTCAGGCCTATGGCTCAGACTAGGATTTATATCATTAGCTCCTCTGGTTGTCAGACTTTCTGACAAAGACTGAAAAACATCACTCGTTTGCCTGATTCTCCAGCTTATGGGCGACAGATAACAGGACTTGGCCTCCATAATTGCATAAACCAATTCCCATCATTAATTTCTTTCCCTATCTATCAATCCACCCAACCAATTATCCATTTATCCCATTGGTACTGTTTCTACAGAGAAAAAAGACTAATACAGTTAAAAAACGTTTTCCTTTTTTTTTTTCTTTTGCTTTAAAAATTCAGATAAGTGTACGAGGTATGAATTATGATGACAACAGAATAAGTAATATCACTTTTTAAATTATTTTTAAAAATAAAACTCCAAATTTACTATGGATGAGTCTGCATGAAGTCCAAAATTATTTCACTACTGGGGCTTTCCCCAAATTCCCTGAGATCATTCAAGATCATATAAGCATTTCAGGCCTATCTGGTCCAGAAGGTAGGGAGGGCCATTTTTCTCAGACATAATAATCAACATTGCCAATGGTCCTCACCCAGATCCACTTGGAGGCAGGAAGAGCTGTCATTTTTGTATTAAGCTCAGCCTTGGAGGTCATCAAAGTCAGGCACCTATGTTGTTAACCTCATACTGTTCTGCCATCTCTGTGATGCCCTATTTTTAGCAGCTAGCTATTGCTTCCAAGAACCTAAAACCTTTCGTCCACCAGCCCAGAGAAATTTCTGTTCTTCATCCGAACAGTAGTACTTTTATTCTTTAAATCTGAAAGATTTACACATTTCCACTCTGTGGCATTAGAGCCTCATGAAGAAATTCAAAATCAAAATTTGTTTGTGGTTTTCTCCAGGGTGGCCCATTCTGCCTCAAAATTCCTTTGTTTTATTTGCTTGTTTATTCTGGGTTCCCCACCCCACCATGTTGAAACATAAAAAAATAATGTCAACTTTTCCCTGGGAGCAAGAAGCAAATCTGACACCCACCTAAAATGAGATGAGGATGAGGAAATATCATTCCTTTCCTCCTTAGAAGATAACAACATTGAGTATCAAAATGCATTTTAATTTGTAAAAGGTTATTCTCTGTAATTTTTTTTTTTTTTACTAAAGTCACTGACTGTACTGCAAATATAGTAATTGAAAATGTTATTTTAAAATATCAATTTTAAGGCTTTTGAAAGAAAACATCATACTCATGTGAAATGAAGTAGTTACAAAAATGAAGTGATACAGTGTGTGTGTCAACACTTACCCATTATAAAACATCACTCACAATAACATGAATACAGTAGTCTTCAGTAGATTAGATTCTCCAAAGATTTTTGCATCTGACCAAGACTTTAAGAAGTGAATTTACTCTCTCAAATTAAAGGACTAGAAGACCATCTCATATATGATAGGGCAGTGTCGAAGCACAATTAATGAAAGAAGGGAAAAATTTAAGGTGAGTTTAAGCTTATTAGAATATACTGAATGGAAGTGGTTTTCAAACAGCAGAGCAGGGAGAGAAAGCCCAGATAGAGCCTGGAAGTATGTCTGATTTTAGAAACAGAGACTAAAATTTTATAAAAATCAAAGAAGCTATAATTTATAGAAATGAAACACCAGAAAAGATCAGGAAGAACAATTCTTAGACCTCAAGAGGACTAGAATAAGTTGTGATCCCTCTAGTCAGAGCAAAAGACTTCATGATACATATATTGGATAAAATCCTCAGAAGAAAATGACTTTAGCAAGGGTACATATTAGACATATTGTTCTAAGAATAATATACCCAATACAGCTTAAAAATATTCCCAGGTAATGGCCTGGGCTATGGCTCAGCAGTAGAACCACTTGTCTCACATGTGTGAGGCCCTGAGTTTGATCCTCAGCACCACATAAATAAATTAAACGTATGTGTCCACCTACAACTAAAAAAAATATTCCCAGGTAAGATCCAATTAATTCTAAGTTACTTAACTCTATCAGAATAAAAATTTAGACTACTCAAAAGACTATAACAAAATCCAACCACAAAGAAAAATAAAAAGAACAACAACATTTGGCAACTGCTAAAACTAGGTTGTATTCCTCCCCACAAATTGATATGATTTAATCCCAACCACCAGTGTGACTAAATTTAGAGATAGGGCTTCTGTAGAGGTGACTAAGGTTAAACAACATCATGGATGGAAACCCTAATCCAATTGGACTGGTGTCCCTATAAAAGGAGCAGACACCAGAAACCTCTCTGTTTCTGACCTCCCTTCATCTATACACACACACTCACACACGCATCAGGAGAAGGCAGATATCTACAAGCCAGGAAAGGTCCTTACTAGAAATCAAGCCTGGATCTAAGTCTTTTTCCTCCAGAACTCTGAAAAACTAAATTTCTGTTGTTGAAGCTGCCTAATCTACGGTACTTTTTACGACATCCTGTAGAGCCTCAAAAATAAATAAATAAATAAATAAATAAGTCAGCTACTTTAAAAAGCAGGAAAATATGACCATAAAAAATGGAATAGAAACTAGCTCATAAATGACAGGAATTTTAACATTTAGAGAATTAACTCTAAATAGATGCTACAAATATATTCAACATTTTGAAGAAGATTAAAAAGTGAAAAAAGCCCTATACCAAGACAAATGGAAGGTATTTTAAAAAACACAAATAGTATTTCTAGAGATGGAAGGAAATCTACCTAAAAAGAAAATACAGTGTAGATTAACAATGGATCATAAAATATGGAATAAAAGATCAGTGCAATTAAAGATATAGCTATAGAAATTATATAAAATGTCACATGGCCAGAGAATAAAGATGGGAAAGAAATTAACATACAGTTTGGCTTACATGTATAACTGGAATGCTAGTAAGAGATAGAAAGGACCAAAAAAGTTTGAAGAAATAAAGGCCCAAATTTTTTGAAAAATTATAAAACCACTGATCCAAGAAACTCAACAAATCCAAGGTAGAATAAAAGTAATAAAAGCACAATGAAATATAATAAAATCAAATTGCTGAAAATCACTGCTAAAGTTAAATATTTACAAACTGGCAATAGGAAGGAAAATACATTATTCACTAAGAAATGAAGATAAGAATTACAACAGACTTCTCTTCAGAAATTATTTAAGCCTTACATAATGAGGGAAAAAATTAAGGTAAGAAAAAGAAATTACCAACCTATATTTTTTACCCAGTGAAAATCTCTTCAAAACTGAGATGAAATTGAGACTTTGTTTTGTTCCCAGAAAAAGAACACTGATGGAAACAAGCCCTAGCAGAACAGAGCTATGAAGAAACTTGGTACGGTTTGGATCTGGAATGTCTTTCAAAGGCTCCTGTGTTGAAGATGTGTTGAAGATGTGTTTCCCAACACAGCCATGTCCATAAATGGGGCTTTGGGTTAAGTGTTTGGGTCTTGAGAGCTCTGACCTTATCAGAGGATTAACCCATTGATTGCTAAATGGACTACCAGGAGGTGGTGGCACCTGTAGGCAGGTTGGATATGATTGGAGAAAGTAGGTCACTGGGGGCATGCCATTGGAGTCTATAACTGGTCCCTGGTCCTTCCTCTCTTTATTTCCCAGCTGCAATAAACTGAACATCTTTCTTCTGCCACACATATCCACCATGATTTTCAGTCTACTCATGATTTTCTGTCTACTATGGACTGAAGTTTATGAAACTGTAAGCCAAAGTAAATCTTTCCTATACTAAATTGTTTTTGTCAGGTGTTTTGGTCACAGTGACAAAAATCTGACTGGCACAATGACTTTGAGGCAGAAGGAAAATGACACTGGATAAAAATTGGTATTACACAAATAAATAAAGAGTATTAAAAGTGGAAATCTGATTGGTAAATATAAAAATTTTGTCTATAAAAAGTAACTGAAGTCTGGCAATGTAGCTCAGTGGTATAGAGCTTACCTACAATGTGCAAAGCACTGGGTAAAATTCCCTGCACCTAATCAATCAATCAATCAATCAATCAATAAGATACTCTAAAAACATATTGTGGTGCCTATAGTACATGGAGAAACACAATTTTCATCACAAGTAACACAAATGATGGCAAGTTTGGAAATAGAATATACTGTTATAAGGATTTGACTATGCACCAGTGGTCTAACATTATTGGAAAGTATACTGCTGTAAGATAAGATAAAGATGTATAGTATAAACTCTACAGCAACCCCCCAACACACAAAAAGCACAAAACCAATTGTGAGAATAAAAAAAATGAATTCTTTTAAAAAACGAAAAGAAGGAAAAGGAAAAAAAGGAAATATAGAATAGATGAGACAAGTAGAAAAAATGGCAATATCAAAGATATAAACCCAATTGTACTAAAAATTACATGTAAATTGCTTGAACATCTACAAAGCAATGAAAAAGCAGAAATTGTCAGACTGAATGGAAAAGACAGACTCAACTATGACATTGTCTGTATGTTAAATATAAAGACAAATAGATTAAAAGCACAATGATAAAAATAAATATACCAAACAAAAATTTTTAAAAGGACGTCATATATTCATATTGAAATCAAGTTTATAATAAGGTATATAACACAAAGAGGACAAAATCTTATTTATAAGACTAATAAGTTCAGTGCATCTAATATGTGGCATAGCCACATGGATGTGTTAACTAATTTGATTGTGGTAATCATTACATGATATATACATATTTAAATTGCCATTTCATACACTTTGAGTATGTGTAATTTTTATCATTAATATTAATAAAGGGATCAATTTATCAGCATGCATAAAAAACCTAATGTGGACACACTAATACTAGAGCTTTAAAATATATAATGATAACTAGACAGAAATTAAAAGAGAAATACACAGATACAAAATTATAATTGGAGAAATGAACACTTCTCCCTTGGAAATTGATAGAAAAGCAGGGAGAAAATCAGCAGGGATGTATAAGACCTGAACAACAAATTGATCAGTCTCAATAAATTTAAGAAAATTGAAGTCATACTAAATTCTCTGACCACAATAGAATTAATTTTGAAGTCAACAATATTTAGAAAATACTCATATGTGAAATTAAATTAAAATAGCTCAAGATAAAACATGAGTACAAGAAGAAATTAGATATATTTAAGGTGAATAAACATGTAACATAAAATGCATGGGGTGCAAAAAATGTAATAAAGCATTAAACAGACTGATTCAGAATCAAGAGAAAATGCATAAATAATCAATACCAATAATAAAAGGACATATATGCTAGCCCCAGAGAAATTAAAATGATAAAGGGTATATTATGAAAAAATTATATTTATTGACATCTTGGATGAAAGGCACTAACTCCTTGAGAGACATAAACTGCAGATGCTCCCTCCACAAGGAAAGAAAAACTGGACAGTCTAATAGCTATTAAGGAAATTGACACCATAATTGAAATCATTCTCACAAAAAAAAGCGGAATGTTAGATGACATTGGTCAATCTACCAAACATTTAATGAAGAATACCAATTTTACACAAGTGCTTCCAAAAACAAAAAAAAAAAAAAAGTAAGAGGAAAGTACTCGCCAAACTGCTTTTATAAGACAAAAATTACTTAGTATGAAAGCCTAAAAAGGAAAAAGATGATATTTAAATAAATGAAAATAAACATAATTTTTATAGTTATACTACATGTATATCATTCTGTTCCACATATGGGGTATATGGAATAGACTAATACGTCTCTTGAACATAGACACAAAAACTCCAAACAAAATAAACATCTAACAATATACAAAAAGAAATAGTGTGTTATCCCAATACTGTTATGGTTGTTTTCATAATCAGTAAACAACATAATCTACCATATTATCACATTTAAAAAAGCATACATTTATTTTAACAGATGTGGAATAAGGCATTTGATTACTTCAACTCCCAATTATATTAAAGATAACCTTCTTCAAACTCTAAGTGGAAGGAAACCCTCAACCTAATAAAAATATCCCCCCAAACCTTGCTGCTAACATCATTCCCTTGAAAATCTAAATGCTTTCCTCTTAAGAAGATTATTCTCACCACTTTTATTCAATAATGCATTGGAAGTTCTTCAAGGTACAATAAGGGTAGAACAATACAATAAATAAGCAAATAAATAAATGCCATACATATTGAACATGAAAACAATGAAACTGACTTTATTTACAGATAATGCATCAGTTATGCAGAAAATCCAAAGACATCTGTTATAACTTGAACTAAGGGAGTTTAGTAAATCTAAACTAAATTCAAGAATTCAAGGAATAAATGCAAAAATCAGTTATGTTTCTATATACTAAGCAAGAAACAAGCAAATACTGAAATTAAAATGATTTTTATAATAGCATCAACAAATATGAAACAAATAGAGATGTTATACCTTACTAAAATGCATGATTTTATCTACATTGAAATCTCCAAACTATAGCTGGGTAGAATTAAAGAACATCTACAAAAATAAAAATGGAAACCATGTTTACAAATTAGAAGATATACACTGTATCTTTATGTTTCATATGTATGTTTTAGATTTCTCCATACATATCTATAGCTTTATAAAAATCCCAATGAAAAGTTCAGCCAGCATTTATCTAGAAATTGTCAAGTTGATTTCAAAATGAAGTAACCAGGCCTAGAACCTATAATAAGCCATAATTTAGAAAAGGACAATGTTGAAAATTTATTCATTTCAAGACTTGTTATAAAGCCAGAATTTATAAAACATTGCAGTATTGGTCTAACGATCAACATGTAAATCAATACTATAGAATAGGACATCAACAGATCACCAAATGACTTTTTTACAGGAAGGCACCTAGTTTATTCAACAAGGAAAATTAGTCTTGTCAACAAATGGCACTATAATAAATAGATCTATTTATGCAAAAAATTAAAAATTAAACTTGAACCTCACTTAACATCACATACAAAAATTAACTTGAAACTTTTTACAGATATATTACAGATAAAATTTTATAGAATATAGAAGAAAAAAATTAGAAAAGGTCTTGATGATATTGGATTAGGTAAAGAATTTTTAGATAGGACACAAAAAATATATAAACTTTAAAATACAAATTGTTAATTTGAACTTCATTGGAATTAAAAGTTGATTTGACTTTGTATTTTGAGCATCTGGGGATTGAACTTTCATACATGTTAGGTGAGTGATCTACCACTAAGCTCCAATCCAGTCCTTTTTTATTTTTTAAACTCACTTAAAAAAATATATATATATATATATATATATATATATATATATACATATATATATATATATATATATACACATACACACATATATGTATGTGTGTGTGTGTGTGTGTGTATATATATTTCTAGTTATAGATGGGCACAAAACCTTTATTTTATTTATGTGGTGCTGAGGATCAAGCCCAGTGCCTCACATGTGTTAGGCAAATGCTCTGACACTGAGCTACAGCCCCAGACCCCAATTCAGTCCTTTTTATTTCATTTTGAAACAGTATCTTGCTAAGTTTCCCAGGCTGGCCTCAAACTTTTGATCAGAGTAATAGTTTTGTTCTAAAAAAAAAAAAAAAAAAAAAAAAAAAAAAAAAGCACTATTGAGGAAATAAAATGACAATCTATAAACTGAGATTCAACACCTGTAAACATATACATGATAAATGATTTATATCATATATACATAAAGGACTCCTAAAACTTAATAGGAAGAAGATATGATAAAAATGAACAAAAGATTTTGACAGGTACATCTCTCAAGATACACAAGTAGACAATAAGCACAGAAAAAAATGCTAAAAGTATTAGTTCTCAGGGGGAAACAAATTAAAGCCACAATGAGGTCACACTACACATACCTTACAAGGGCTAATTTTTAAAACATGACCAACAGTACCAAGTGCTGGAGCGGTTGTGGAGCAACTGGTACAGTGTAGGAATGATTGCAAATGCCATAGCTCTTTACAAAGGTTTTTTTTTTTTTTTTTTTTTTTGGTACTGGGGATTGAACTCAGGGGCACTCGACCACTGGGCCACATCCCCAGTCCTTTTTTTTTGTATTTTTATTAGAGACAGGGTCTCACTGAGTTGCTAAGTGCCTCGCCATTGCTGAGGCTGGCTTTGAACTCGCGATCCTCCTGCCTCAGCCTCCCAAGTGCTAGGATTACAGGCGTGCGCCACCGCGCCCGGCTTACTACAAAGGTTTTATCAGTTACTTAAAAAGTTAACCAGAAACTTAACACCCAACATATCAAACCCATTCCTATAATAAATAAAAAACTGTGTTCACACAAAGACTTACACTAACTGGAAATAATCTTAATGTCCATCAACATGTCAGATATCCATTTAACACATAACACTATTCAGTTATAAATAGGAATAAATTACTGATAACCTCAAGGATATGGATGAATTTTGAAAGCTTCATGCTCAGTAAGAAAGCCAGACACAAATGTATGAATCCATTATATAAAGTCGTAGAAAATTCAAAATTCACAATTTGCATTCAATGACAGAATAGCTGCAGAAGTTGAAATTGGGTGCTGGAGATTGACTACAAAAGTACTGGAGAGAACTCTTGGATGTGATAGAAATGTTCTCTGTCATGGCATTGGTTGCATGGCTATATGTATTTGTCAAAGCAGCAGACTGTATACTAAAAAATTGATTACTTTATTGCATGTAAACAATAAAATTGATTTTAAAAAATCTTTATATAAATGACTTCATTTAAACATTATAGTCCCTTTATAGGAATCACTGTCATTATTTAATTACAGAATCAAAGTTCAACCTTGGTTATATGGCTATTAGTGGAAGAAACAGAGTTACTCCCATTAATATGTTACTTACTACTGAATCGGAATCTAAATAAAATGTTTAAATTAAGTGAATTCCTCCTATAACCATTGATATAAGGGGAAAAACAAAAACAAACAAACTAAAAAACTCAATCCCAGCAGCTCAGGAGGCTAACACAAGAGGATCCTGAGTTCAAAGCCACCTTCAGCAACTTATCAAGACCCTAAGCAACTTAAGATCCTGTCCCAAAATTCAATATAAAAAGGGCTGGAATGTGGATAAGCAGTTAAGTACTCCTATGTTCAATCTCCAGTACCAATAAATAAATAAATAAAATAAAACCCTTGTAATTCATTTGAGATAAATCCTATTTCTTACTTCCCCAATAAAGCACATTAGTCCTATACCTTCATAATCATTTACATCATTATACTGCTAGCATTATAAGCATTATATCACTATCAACCCACTTCTATGTATGTGCTATGGCATGCATAGAAGTAGATTTATAGTGTGTGTGTGTGTGTGTGTGTGTGTGTGTGTGTGTGTGTATGTTCTAAAGCTCTTTGTTAAATTGCTTATTGGAAACCAGACCCATATTTTTCATTTGATAGAATGTTTTATAAACATGATGATTAGGTTCCTGAACCAATCAACAAGAAACTATAAATTTTACATTTACTAATCTATATATGGCATACATAGAAGTAGATTTATAGGGTGTGTGTGTGTGTGTGTGTGTGTGTGTATCTCACACATATATGATATAATAATATATAAATAATATGTCACAACTTTCCAGATTTCTCTAATTTTATTAATAGTATAATAAGATTTCCTGTTTTTTTAATTCCATATTTGATAAATTTTTTAAAAACTTTGTTTGACTTCCTCTTCTTATATAAATCAGAAATATGATTAAAAAGTACAAAACAGAAAGGAAATAATTTTCCTTTCATAAAAATACTGGTAGGTTATTAAAAGATTATGCTGGAATGTTTCAGCACAAAGGATATAAAATTTGTTTATAACATGCTGTTGCTCCTTAGTCTTAATAAACAGGCCAATCAAAGGCAGTTTTAGTTCTAACAATCGCCCCATAAATTCCATTTATTAGAATTACCTTTTATGAAGTTAACCTGTCAACCTGAGGTATTCACCTCCTCTTTGAAGAGCAGACTGCTCAGTTCCCAGGAAACCTAAGTTATGCTGTTATCTGAAGTGTCAGAGCAAAGAACTTCAAAGGCAGACAGCTGCAGAACACATCCTCACAGCTCCTTGATCTCTGGATCCGAGTGTAGACATATACCTTTAAGTTGTCTGAGGGGAAATATAGAGTTTACTTTTGAAATATTTAAAGGCAATTTGTTCTGATAAATGTGAAACAGGAGACCGTCAGTCCAAGAGAGAATGCCCATTGAATATGGCTAAATGCTCATATGTTGAACTTCAGCCTGGACCTGTCTTGATAAATATTTGTTAAATATATGCTGCAACTATTATATATGGAAACCATATAAAACTGTTTATCATAGAATACCTCTCATTTGGAAATAAATGCTGAAATATGTAAGAATAAAATGAAATAGTATCTGAATTTACTTCAAAATAATAAAAGAATTAGAAATAGGTATGGATAGGAAAGAATGTGCTGATGGATCATATTTGTTAGGACAGGGTTGATAGTTACATGCTGTTGTGACATACTATTACTTACTTTTGATGTATCTAACATTCTCCATAAGAAAAAAAGTAAAATACTAAAAATAATGAAAGCTGCATTCAAAAGTCACTTTTATGTCCACCAGAAATAAACAGCTATGTTCTAAAGCTCTTTGTTAAATTGCTTATTGGAAACCAGACCATATTTTTCATTTGATAGAATGTTTTATAAACATGATGATTAGGATCCTGAACCAATCAACAAGAAACTATAAATTTTACATTTACTAATCACCATGCTCAGCTATGGGTTTAAGAATCATTTATGGGCTGGCCTGTCATAAAATGTCATATTCATGCGGCAGTATGTTCCATAGAACTGAGAAAAAAAGGAAATTTAGCTGTCACATGTATATGTTTTCTAACTTATCATTGATCAGTTTAGCCTTGTAGATGCATAAGATATCATCCATAATGTCATTCTTCTTTATAGATGAGTAATACTCCACTGTGTATATATATACATATTTTCTTTATTCACTTATCTAGGTTGGCTCCATAGTTTGGCTATTGTGAATTATGTTGCTATAAACTTTTTATGTGGCTGCATCACTGTAGTATGTTGATTTTAAATCTTTTGGATAGAAACTTAACAACGAGATAGCTGAATCATATGGTGGTTCCATTCCTGTTTTTTTTTTTAAGAATCGCCATACTGCTTCTCTAGTAGTTGCACTAATTTGCAGTCCTACCAGCAATGTAGGAGTGTACCTTTTCCCCCACATCCTCGCCAACATTTATTGTTACTTGTATTCTTGATAATTGCCATTCTGACTGGAGATGAAATCTCAATGTAGTTTTGTTGCCGCCTGAAGCGCTTGGAGCAACGGAGCCGCGGGAAAAACTTTAGAGTCGAACTGGAGACAAACAGCTTTTTATTTTGATAACTTTTCTCTCTGGTTTTAACAACGACTAACACACGACAAACACACCACTAAAATGGCGCTGACCTGATCAGCAATTTCGGCCAAGTCACTCGAGATCCCACAACAAGTCCCGTGAGACTACGGGAGGCAACAAAGCCCAAATCTCCACGGCTCATAGTCAACTGTAAATCAAGTCAATCCCCAAACAGGGCTCCTGCATAGTTTTAGCTCACATTTCCCAGCAAGTGGATGGAACTAGAGACTATCATGCTAAGTGAAATAAACTAGTCCCCAAAAGTCAAAGGTCAAATGTTTTCTCTGATATGCAAAAGGTAATCCAAAATGTGGCGGGGCGGGGAGGTGGGGGCAGAAGAAAGACCAGTGGAGTAGATGAATGGGAATGAAAGAAAGGTTGGAGGGATGGGATAAGACAGTGGAATGAATCTGACATAACTTTCCTATGTACATATATGAATATAACATATATGAAACCATCATGTATACCCACAAGACACTCATTTTAAAAAGAAAGTAGATTAGTAAATAAAAAGTAAATAGATCAGTAGAGTGGAGAGAAGGGAACAATGGTGGGGGAGAGGAGGGAAAGGACAGAAGAAGTATTACATACTGAATTAGAACAAAATATATTCCATGGTTTTATAATTATGTCAAAATGAATCCTAATGTTATGTATAACTTAGAAGGACAAACAAAAAAGGTAACATTCTACTCACTACCATCACTGAGTAAAAGGGGCAATATTAAGAACTGCAGTAAGACTGCAGGCATAAACTGAGACCTCGGCCCCAAGCAAATCAGCATGTATAGTCAGCATGTCTATAAGGAAAAATACTTATATTCCTTATGTTGAAAGAGATTGTGTGCCTTTGAAACTTAGCAATTATTTTTCTAGATCCACAACATTATTACTTTATAAAACAAAAACAGAACTCTCAAATTATAAATTGATTTTTCAAACCATAAACTCTAAAGAGTAGAGATTTTTCCTTCTTGTATTATAAGGATTGACACATTGTATTTGGTGAGTAAAATAATCAGGTTCTAAATAATTACCTGTATTTTAGTCAAATTAGAAACGATATGTCTAATTGTACGTCTTTCTTATTTTTAAGTAAGGGCCTGTCTCACTCTATACCTGTTTGAAAGAATCTCAGCTATGACAAGCACTAAGCTGAGTCAGAAAAATACAACTAAACAATAAAACCAAACTTCATTTCCTAGGTTAGTCAAGAAAGACCAGGTTACACAGTGGTAACAAAGGATTCCTGAAATTTCAGTGACTCCTGACATAAAATATTTCCCCTTCACTTACTATTCGGTATATTCCACTTAACCTTCCCTTCGCTTTGGTACAGCAACTTTACAAGTAGCATCTTGGGAATCCAGGATGTTTTTGCTTGGGCTCTGTCGTCTCCCTACAGAGCCCCCTCACCACTATAGCTGGGAGAACAAGGAAAGTGGACATTCTTGCTCCTCAGAGTCCAGGAAGTGACTGCCTTCTGACCACATGTGATTGGCCACAACTAGTTATATGGCGCCACCTAACTGCTTGCTTGGAGGCTAAGAAATCTCCTCTTCCTTTGTATTCAGGAGAAAAATGAAATAGGATTTGGTTACCAGAAGTGAATTTTTTTCAGAAAGACCTAGAAGGTTTTCAACCAAAGTGATACAGTAACATTTGTGAGAATTTATTGTCCATCATCCTCATCATCAATATGTTGATGTCCCAAATACCATAAGTTAAATAAACGATTGCCAGAGAAAAGGCCTGTACATTTAACTAAAATTTTCACACTTTTTAGTTATCATGGGATTTTTGTGTGAGGCAAAATATGTTATTTAAATTTTTTTTCCTTTGTTATTTCATGTAAATCTTCCTTATGTCATACTAATCATTATTTGTATTGTGAAGATAGACATTCTGATTTGGGCCCATTTTGTACTAAGCCTAGAATGATTATTTCACATGAATCTTTCTTCTAATTTTATGCTTACTGGCAGGTACCAAAGAGTCAGGGAAGAGTATCATCATGTCCAATAATAATATGCCTAGAACTGTAGCATGACCTCACTCAGAAATGAAAATATGAATATATTGTTTTGGCATCTGGCTTCTCTTTTCTCTGCTCAACCTCATTCTTAAATGTTTACAGTAAGGAAGGTCATTGTGACCCTGACAAGGAAAAAGCAGTTTTTTTCTTTTCATGAAACCATAAGGCCAAGGATATGGTCCATAATTCCCTGTACTCGCCTGACCCAGTGATCCTAGAACAGGTGAATGACATAGGTAATAAGTTCCTGGGAGATTTGTGGAAAACTCCTTGGAATTCCTGATTAGGCAGATGATAAAAGCAAGGTTCGGAAAGATTCATGAAGAATAATGTGCAGGTGGTATGACTTGATATACAGGATTGACATGGTGACAACTGATTATTGTAACAACATGCAATTAAAGTTCTATATGTCCAGAGTAGGGTCCATTGTAATGCTAGAAAATTGGAAAAAATATCTTGAGGTGCTGGGCGCGGTGGCACACACCTGTAATCCCAGCACTTGGGAGGCTGAGACAGGGGGATCGCGAGTTCAAAGCCAGCCTCAGCAATGGCGAGGCACCTAGCAACTCAGTGAGATCCTGTCTCTAAATAAAAATACAAAAAAGGGCTGGGGATGTGGCTCAGTGGTCAAGTGCCCCTGAGTTCAATCCCTGGTACAAAAAAAAAAAAAAAAAAAAAAAAAAAATCTTGAGGACAGGTCTTTTACCTTGACTCAAGTCTAATGTGTAATAATATAATTTGTTCAATAAATTGTTGTATGTTGGAACTATCAAATAAATATTCATATTTTCAGAAAGGAAAAAAAAAGGCGTAGAACAAATGACTGAAGGAACCCATTATGATAGTAGGGTTCATAAAATTGATCTAAACAAAATATTTCAAATTATAATTTACTCTCTCTCTGCTTTTATACATGAATAGAGGCAAAAATATCATCATAGTCCTTTCTGAAAATTATTCTTTATGTGTTTAAAAATTGTCATTCAGTATCCTCTTCCTTTGGGTTAAACATTTCAAATAGTCACTTAATGTTCATTCATTATAAACCTCTTCCAAGGAGAAAAATATCTTTTATAATCTATGATTCACTGTATTAAATTAAAATGACAGAGGACTAATGTATGGAAAAATGTACTTAAAGATCTAAAGATATGATTAAGAAAATTTGCAGTAATGACTCAGATGAAAAGATAACTACTTCCCATACATTTAGTGGTATTGTGAATTTCTAATAATGTGATAATTTAAAAACTCACTGTACTATTTATTCATAACAGATGGTGAAATAATCATCTTTGGACTTCTAATTTTGGAATTTTCTCTAATATGTATATGTAATACAGATAAGCCACTTACATTCCTTTCTAACTTTATACTAATTTTAATAATAAAAATCATATTCTCTATTCCACAATGCTTTAGAAAAAAAAGATTGTATCTAGTGGATAAAATTGAGTTAGTGAGGTAGAAACTTGAATTTAAATTTAGGTTTCTCTTCAAAGTATCTTTTATTTTAAGTTCTACATAATTGGCAGTCTAAACAATTCTAAATGCCTGTCCCACAACTTCTTAAGAAAGTTGCCTGGGGCAGTTCTGGTTACATTACCCAAGTTTTCTGCAATGTGACTCTGACCTGAAGAGCAGGAATTATCCCTCAAAGCTAAGATGACTATGTGTTCAGGTAGTTGTGTCCTGGGTTAATTTTGAGAGCAAAACGGGAAGTTATTACTAATTTCATCTGGAAAACAAGCATAACCTGGGAATTTTTTTATAGTAAATGTGTAAGTTGTCCTCAATAAGATTCAACCATCTTGAAGGGGACTTAAAGACTACTTGTAAAGGATGATATATATAAGATGATGACAAGTTGACACAATTAGTTCTTCTCTCCTGGGAAATGGAAATCAGCAGTTCACCCCCAAAAGAGGAACAGGACCAACTTCCTAGGGGATCACTGTTCAGATGAGATTACTGTTGACTTTAGGAGGCTGTTGAATCCCTCTACATGTTCTGTTCCCTCCATGAAGTTCCCTACCTTCAAACATAGGAGCTTGCACAGCTTCCTATGACTGCAAAGTTAGTAGTATATCTAATGAAAAGTACCATTGTCATTGGAATTTCACTGCCATGGAAGAGAATTGGTGTTATGAGATTGGAAAGAAAAGCAACCAGGTCATTGTTACCTTTGAGTTAAAGATTAGGTTTACAATGAAGCTAGAAAATCAAGAGTGTATTATTAACAAATACTCTAATAAATATTTTCACTTGAATATCATGCAGTGTTAAGAAATTCCCACATCATGTGCAAGTAATATTTTATTAGGCATCATTAATATTGGACTAATGGTTCAAGAATTTCTTGAAAACAGGACAAGTAAAAGAAGACAAATGGAAATGCTATAAAATAATTTTGAAGTATAACATAATAAAATAAAATTCTTTGAAATTTGTGTATGTAGTCTAAATATGGGCTTAAATATTGGACTAAGGATGGTCAAGATCAAAACTATTAAAACAAAGGTTTGATCTACTGCCATCTAGTGGGTATAATTTCTACTTATTAATTAGCAGCTAATAGAGAGAGAGAGAGAGAGAGAGAGAGAGAGAGAGAGAGAGAAAATATAAGTAAAAACAACAATAAATAATCTAATTTTCATTTAAGGAATCTAAACAACTGCCTGCTCCAAGGGTTTCAGTCTTGAGGAGTTCTGGGTCTGACAGTACCTGAGGACCCACCTGAAGTGCACAGGGCTTTTAGGTGCCTCCCTCTAATCTAATCAGAGTAGTTGTACTTTTGTCTGTTTCAGATTTTGGACTTCTGAGTTGATTTAATTTTAAGAAAAGTTTCTACTTTTGAAAAGGGGAAAAAGTGTTGAAAGACCTGCTCTGGTGTCATGCCCATCACAATATAAAAGAAAAAGACAATAAGATGGTCTTCCAATGTTACACAAATAACTAGTGGCACAGCCAGCAGTAGAACTGATATCTTCTGATTCCTGTTCTCATTGAAATACTTTTGGGGTAACAAACAGACTTCAAGTCCAGTGTTCTTTGTTCAAAAGCACAATGACCTTATTTCACTTAAAATCGATTATTTCCTTCATAGTTATTGAAACCAACCTGATCCTATTATCTCCCTTGCACCTTTAGAAACTCAATTGGGGACAGAATCACAAAATAAACATTTGGAAATGAGTTCCGAACTCCAAATGGTAAATATATTATGTCAAACACACATGAGAGTTTGTCTAGAGTTCCCTAAAAATAATAATGAAAAGTAACTTATGAATTGTGAAGGGTATTCCCTTAGATTTATTTAGTTTTACAGATGAAAAAGACATCCCATAGCACTTTAAAAAAAAAAAAAAAAAGAATAAGAAGAACTATCCCTTTTTAACATAATTTTGTGTTTTCTAAAACATATCAACTCTGACAGGATGCAGAGAAGTAATACTACTTGTGCCAAGTTAGTTTGTTTGCCAACCTCCTGATCTCCTGCTTAGCAATAGGATGGTAAGAAATTTAAGAGGACACAGGTTTATGGGACAAGATTGCTATTGTTTTTTTTTTTTTTGAGTTGTCATTTTTGAATGCTATGAGAAAAAAGCAGATTGAAAAAGAAAAGGTGATACAGGAGAAAGAATCATTAATGGAACATGGAGAGAGGAGATGTCACTCCCTGGGAGCAAGGAAGAGTCTCTGTCACTTTGATATGCCTCACTCTAATTTGTCACAATACAAATATTTTTATTAGATGACACTTAATACTATTTAATGTACAGTTTTCCTATATCATCTAATATAAAGTGTAAATTTTTAATTCAAAAATTCAGTTATTTTCTATATCTAGCTTATAAATTCCTTTTTTCTTTATTATCAATTCAAATGTACAACTCTTGTGTGCTTACATGTGATATTGTTGCTTTCAGGTTTTAAAAACAAGATACTCAATAGTTAATCAAATGACACCTTAGTATTATTCAAAAGGTGTATGAATTTTTAAATAGAGTTTGTGTAACCATGGTAATTCAAATAGAGTAAAATAGCCAAGGGTTTTCATCTTCTTTCACATAACTTTTGAATTTTTAAAATTAATAATAGAGAAAATATGACTTTTATAATTAGAATTCTTTTTAAGTATCTAAATTGAAAAAGAAACTTGGTTCTTTTTCTAAGTCTGCCACAAACTTCTCTGTGAACTTGGGCAAGTCAAATTTCATTTCTATTCCAATCTTCCTGTGCACATTTGAAAAATAAGGGAATTAAGCGATTATCTTCAGTCTATTTCAAACTCTAAATAGTTCTGATTTTATGATATGATTGTTCTCATTCTGAATAAGTATGACTTAGTATATAAATTGCTGATTATCTCTTTTATGCTCAAAAGTCATTAAAATGTTAGATATTCATAGCCTTTATGATGAACCAAATAACAAGACAGGGTGCTTCTACAGAAGAGAAGTAATTTGAAAAGCTCCAGGATGCATTTAAAAAAATGAATTGCGTATCTTGGTAGAAAATGACAATAAATTGTCCTTCTCAGTAAAGGAAAAATATTTTCAATGACAACGTAGCAAGCTTTTTATGTACATTTAAATGTTAACTAGAACACAGGCAAATATCAACACTACTAGAAATTTGGTTTCCTGAGCTGCTTCTTTACTAAACTGAAATGTAAAAATCATGGGCAACTATCACCATCAACTCTAGAAAGGCTAACATGTAAAGTAAGCTAACAGGTAGGAGAGAGAGGAACATACCCACAAAGAGTTTATGGTATAAAGTTAACCTACATCATGGAGCAGAGCAGTTCCCTACCCAATCCCCCTATACACACTGCTGGGGATTGAACTCAGGAAACTCAGGGCTTCAGCATGCTAGGTAAGCACTCTGCCACATCTCCAGCCCATGGAGCAGTCTTAATAATAACAGACTGGCTGTTAAATGAAGGCTTCCTTTTTTTTCTTCAGAACAATTTGCAAAAGAGAGCAAAATCTCACCAGTACAACTTAAGACAGTAGTTCCTTATTATCCAAAGTTTCACTTTCTGTGGCTTCATTTACAGCTTCAACTCAAATATACTAAATGGAAAATTCCAGAAATGAACAATTCATAAATTTTAAAGTGTATTCCATTGTGAGTAGCATAAAATCTCACACCATACCACTTTATCCTACCCAAGATGTGAATTATGCCTTTGTTCAGTGTATCCATGTTGTATACACTACCTACCCCTTAGTCACTTAGTAGCCCTCTTGATTACCAGGAAAACTGTTGCGTTTTCACAATGCTTGTGTACAAATAACCCTTATTTTACTTAATAATGTCTCAAATGCACAAGAGTCATGATGCTGGCCATTTCATTGCAGTATGTTATTATAATTGTTCTATTATATAATTATTATTGCTAATCCCTTACCAGGCCTAGCTTATAAATTTGATTTTATCATAGATACAGAAATATAGGGAAAATATAGGGTATTTACGACTTGGTACTATCTGCAATTTCAGAGATTCACTGGGGTCTTTCTATTACCTAGGACAATGGGGGACAATTGTAAACATATATTACTCTGTCAAGGATATCAAGACAACATGTCACTTTTTCTATCAGCTTTACTTCTGTGTTGTTCAGTGCATACAGTAATGATTGGCACATACATACAAACCATCTTTGTTAAATGGATTAGCATCCTGGATACTTTCCTGCTATTAGTACTAATGAAATCTGATGATGCCTTAGTGAGAGAGTTTAAATCAACAATTATTCATTGCATGTCTAACATGTATCAGCAAAATTGTATATCACTATAGTAACCATATTTTCAAAACCCAAACTCAGGTTAACATTTATAAAATATGAAGATGCTAATAAAAACCATACATAAGAGTATCTGAAAATATAATTTTACCACAGAATTCAGGAATTAATGTTTATAATATAAAGTGGTCACATGATTTATAATCTAAAATGTGTCATTATTGAAAATGAAAGAGGGAACAATCAGAAATAACCCTGGTACATCAGGAATGAACTAGAAATGTCCCTGGGGAAATATAATATATGGTCCCTCAAACAGCCAATCTGCTGAAGTCTTCATAAATAAATAAATAATATGTTTTTTACAATGGGAAACACCCCTTCTAGAATATTAAATAAGAGAAGTAAAAAATAATTGAAATAAGCTTAATGAAATTTTTAAAGAATCTGAGACCATCATGATGGAAAGGTAATAGAAAAATAACTCAATTGCATAATGAATATCTTTTTTTTTTTTTTTTTTTTGTGGTACTGGGGATTGAACTCAGGGATACTCGACCACTGCGTCACATCCCCAGCCCTATTTTGTATTTTATTAGAGACAGGGTCTCACTGAGTTGCTAAGTGCCTCGCCATTGCTGAGGCTGGCTTTGAACTCGCGATCCTCCTACCTCAGCCTCCCAAAGTGCTGGGATTACAGGCGTGCGCCACCGCGCCCGGCTCAAAATGAATATCTTTTAAGAATAGAAAAGCTAAATAGTTCCTAATGCACATCAATGATAGCCAAAACTATCTCTGGTGATATTTAATAGGATATTAGCCAATGCTGCTTAATAAAAAGGGGAATCTGGAATTAATAAAAGACCATATTAAGATAAGCCAAACAAGGTATAATTTCTTTGCTTTGCTTATATGCATGATTCAACCAATCACTACTCCTATAAGATATTTTGACAAAATTGTTTAATCACTATTTTCATTATTGACACTACAAAGAAGCATGGATAGGGCTTGAAAGAAGTAATGCCAATCTTAATAGATGAGACAAAATTATAAAACAAAATCAGTACATAGATATTGAGATATGAAGCTATTGTATATTATTTCTTTTCCCTCATAATAACACAATTAGTTGTGTCATTACTGTTGATCTAAAAACTATGTATCTTTGAACATCCCTTTGCCTCAACAAAATTAGAATCCTTATGAGTCTCTCCTCTACTCAAATATGTCTGACTCTGAGAGAGATAGAGAGCTAGAGGTAGAAGTAGGAGGTGTGTGTGGGGGTGTATGTGTGTGTGTGTGTGTGTGTGTGTGTGTGTGTGTGTGTGAGAGAGAGAGAGAGAGAGAGAGAGAGAGAGAGAGAGAGAGAGAGAGAAAGGGGGGGAATAAAAGGGGAGGAGAGAGGGGAAACCTCCCATACTTCTTTTTTTTTTAATGCAAATATCTGTAGTCTCAGTCATTACCTGGTTAAGGAGAGAAAGCAATCTGATTGAATTAATTTGCTTTCACAATCCCCTGAAACCAGTTGAACTAATGGGAGTTTTGATTAGAAATGTAAATAAAAGCAATTTTGTCATTCTCTGTTCTATAGAACATGTAATACAAGAGTTTATCTCCTCAGAGGCTAGCATTTTATTGAAATCCTATTGCTCTCATTGACATTTGAACAGGCTTTACTAAGCCTGCAGAAGAGAAAACCAAAGGTTATTTCACAGGTTCTCTTATTCCACATGATCATCTTTCTTGGGAGTTATTATTTCCCATTTTATAATATAAAAAGTGAAGCTTACAGCAGTTACACAGGTTTCTGAGCCAAGTTTGTCTCTTGAACAGAATTTATTTTTTTTCTTCCTGGACAGAGTGGAGATTGCTATAGTAAAGCCCAATGGTAACAAGTATCTGATTCTTGAATATTAGACACTTAAATTGTAGGTTAACCTTTTGTACAGAATGCCACCAATGAGCTGACTAGTCTCTGGTCATTCTAGGTTATCCTGCTCTGAAATATTTGCTCTATTTTGGAGCTCTGAAAAAAATTAGAATAAGTGGTTTTGGGAATGTTAACATATGACTTAAGACACTTGCTTGTTTTTAATATAGCCAAATAGTAATGGAGGAAAAGGTAGAAGCAATGAATTAAATATTATTAGTTGACTATAACTATAAAACTATACCAAATCATTAAAAGAGTATAGAGTCTTTTAAAACAACTTTTTAGATAAAAACCAAAATTTTATGGGATAAAATGGATGATTTTATTATAACAATGGTTTGTTCAAATAAAAGGAAAAGCTAAAGAGATAGATTGATAAGTAAAAGTATATATACAAGCATGAACACATTGCTATTATAGTATAAACTAACACTGCATTAATATTTGTTTAAATTTTCTCTCCCATAACCCAGACTCCCAGATACATTCTGTACTTTGAATAATACAGAATATAAACTCATTCATCTTTATGGCACCATCCTTTGCAAAAATGCACTAAATCTTTATAATCTTGTAAGGCAGGTTCTACTCTGAAGATGAAAAATCTGAGAAATAGAAAGTTACATAACTTGTCCAAGGTTATATATCTCATCTAAAGTATTGGAGTCCAGATTCAGAGCCAGGCATTTGGTAGATAACATGTGCTCCTAACACTTCTATATGGCCATGTAGAGTTAAGTGATCATTTAGTAGTAATTGACACAATTTTCCAAGTTATTTGTCATGGTTTTCATTGTATAAAAATGAACATTCTGAAAATATATACCTTAAATACTTGAGCAGTGATATACTTTCTTGGTAAGTTCAAAAAGCAGTGAAAGAAACTGCTCTATTGACCTTGATTCTTGCCCACAAAGAGGTAATTTTTAGTAATATGAAAGTAAAAGACTATTGGGAGAGAAAAAAATTACCAAGTTCTAAGCAAAAGAGAAAGATAAAGGACACAAGCAAAATCACAACATGACCCTGAAAACTACTCTAATGAGGTCTTTGCACCACATCCACTGACCTTGTGTCTCCTGAACACAGAGGGTGGCCTTGCTTCATCCTGCTTTCCTTAGAACTTCCAGGAGCACTGTCTTGAGTTTTAGGTATCAAGAGGACAGAAGAACCACAGATAAAGTGGGATAAACTCAAATTAGAATCATATGGTTCAAAACTATCACTTTTCTAGATTTTTTTCTAAGAAAGGACCATAAATTATGCAACAAAACTATTTTAATTGTACATATATATTGATATAGAGGATTGCATAATGAACATCAATAAAAATATTGAAACTGGAGTTCATAAGACATTTTTAATGACTGCACATTTTCTGGTATATGGTTAAATGCATAGCATGTTCGAAAAAAGAAATATTCTAAAAATTAAGGAAAGTAACTGGACACTGATTCATTCTAGAAAATAAGAGACTGTTCACCCTTGTGTCTTCTCATTTGCTTTCCCAAAAGTAAACTGATGCTCTTATGCCCTTAGTCCTGACTACATAAAAACTAGATAACCTAGCATTAGGCTTAGGATTTATTTTCTCATATTCAGTAACTTCAAAATTTTTCTCTTTTGACATCCCATGAACTGCAGTGAGTTCTAGACATGGGTTGTGCAACCAGACTACACTACCTTAAGTGTCTGCTTAGTCAGGGTCTAATGAGACTGGTAAGTGACATTCTGCATTTGTCAAAACAATGAGGATTACTTTTCTAATAAAATAGGTAGTATAGTTAATAAGGAAATATCTAGAAGAAAGAGGAAATGAAACATTTTGTCTAATAATCATTTAGTAATTCAGATTTACAAAGACATTTTAATAATAGCATGACCTTGTGTTCAATTAGGACTTAACTGTTCTGAAGTTGCCTTTCTATGCATTACCTTCAATGATCTGAAATACATAAATAGTAAAATACAAGGAAAATTTTGACCTACCTATTATCATGAGGTCAATAGCTTTTAAGTTGAGGTATAAAATACCAAGGTAGAAATCTATGTAAACATCTTTTAAAATGAGCAAGATAAATTATTTATGAATGAGTTATATATGACAAAGCTTTTTTCTGTTCCTATAGTGAAACGTAAAATCCTGATTACTTAATTTGGGTGTAATGATGAGAAAAATGGACTTTCAAGTCAGAATCCTTGGTTTGAATTCCACTTTTGGTGCTTATTAGTCACGTGACTGTAAGGAGTTACATAACTTTTTGAACCTCAGTTTTCTCATCTGTAAAATGAGGACAATAATAATAACACCAATGGGTTGATTTGAGAATTAGATGAAATAATATTTTATAGTACATCGTGTGGCATGTGGCATATAGCTTATCCTCAGCTTAGCCATTAATCCATATTCTTTTATTCCTCTTCTTGTATCAACCAGGTTTAGAGCAATGGTCACTAACATAAGACAGGTTATAAGTACATGGAAGTATTCATTAAATACCTCAATATATTTGATACTGCTCTTGATATTGACTACATCTTAAGGGTGAAATAGAAAAAAATGCCAAAATATGCAAACTCTGTAGTCTAATGTCATCTATTCTTTTACCAATTCACAAATAGTTAATCTATTCCTTGCCTAATAGTTTTGTAGTATAGACAAAGTTCCAATATTTATCCTAACTTTCCTAATTTAAGAATTACTTTTAGAATAAATTATATTTGGAATTATTTTGGAATAGCCACAGATTTGGATATTTTTAAAAATGCCAACACGTGGGGTACTATTTCTATCATTATTTCTATCTCATTTGCCACTAGTAAGCTTAAAATTATCATTCAAATGCCATATTTCAAATCATAAAGACACAGTTTTCTTTATTTAAGGTGTTCTACATTTACTCAGTCACTTTCTGAATTCTTTTTTTTTAAATATTTTTATTTATTTGCTTTTAGCTGTACACAATGCGTTTTATTCAATAATGCATTTTATTTATACACGGTGCTGAGGATCGAACCCGGGTCGCCCACGTGCTAGGCGAGCGCTCTACCACTGAGCCACAATCCCAGCCCACTTTCTGAATTCTTAAATATAATTTTCTATACAGAAGTTGTTGAAAAGACTCCTACTATTTTTATTTTCTTTGAAAAGTATTTGTCTCTAAGTGAGTACAAGTTACCTTTCAGTATTTACAAGGTTCAGAATTTATTTTTAAACTTTGGGATAAAACTAAATACCTCATCATTAAGATAAGTGGAGACTTCAGCAAAATTTATAATAAGGTCATGAATATCAGCACAACTCATAGATTTAGAAATAAAATAAGGTCAAACTAATCACATCTAAATCTATTTAACCAATCCTGTAATTTTAGATTGGTTAAATAAGATTCACTGCAAAGTCAATCTAGATATTAGGTTTCTATTTTTTTTCATCAAAAGTAGAATTATTTAAATGAATATTAATATAAATTATGATTTATTAGTAACTGATTATATTATTGTAGGATAACAGAAAAATGCACCTCAGTTAGATCTGGCCTCCTTTTCTTGTTTCACATATAAAGTAAAAAGGCCTATATACATTATTGGATGACACAAGTGAATGCAATTTATATTAGGATTATAAAATTGTACAATCCTATCTGATTTTAAAGGTGAAGATTATTTGGTAGAATAAAAAATATAGTGATCAAGGTTTAGTGAATTCTAGACACTACTCTCAACTATCCCAGGGACTTGAACATATGTATTTGGGGCAAGATACTTTTCTTCTCTAAGATTTGTAAAATATAAACTTTATTTGATTTCCAGCTCTAAAATTCTACTCTTCCAGATATAAAAGTAAAGATGTATATGTTTTCTGGTTATTTCATTTTCTTCTCATAACATGTAGGGGAAAACAGTTTGAAGTAGAATTCTTAATATCTAAAAACAATTTGAAAACTTATTAACTAGAATATCACTGTTTGTCAAGAAATTAGTCTCAACATAGAAGTAGTAGACCAAATTAAACTTAAATAGATAATTAACATAAAATCAACCATATATTGGCATTATGGTATCATTATATTTTAAAATATCTAAAAATGTACTCTTAAAGGATTATTATTCTGGTTTACAGACTAAAATACATATATCAATTAGAACACTAAGAATAAAACTCAAGATTCCATATATTCTGATTTATTATGTTTTGTAGAACATTTCAAAGTCCAACGTTAATTTCTTAACTCTTCCAAGTAATGAATTCTTCCATATCATTAACAGTAGAGCTGGATACTGTAATTTGCATATCATGGTTGCTTTGCATTTAATCTATGTGAATTTCATTTAAGTTTTCAAACACCAAACTAAGTTGAATTCAATATTTGAAAAAATGAAATGATTCACATTTTCCTACAACAGTTTATTCAGAAAAATAAAAGCAATGAACATTTATTCTGAGCTTTATTATGAAGGACTATTGAAATGAGAGGCATAGCATTGATAAGGGAAAGCTGACATCAACTGGTTCTTGGTGGTAATAGTTGACAACATAATAGCAATCCGTGGAATTTGCATAACTCTTTCTCTGCAATTTACAAAATACTTACCACTCAGTAATTAAAATATGGATTTAAAATTTTGTAGCATAATTCATGATTCTAAGAACCGGAAGAGGTGGGCAAATTCAACATGCTCTCTCTCTCCAAGGGGCTCTCAGTGTAGTGGCAAGGATAATGCCCACATGGGGCCCCACAGCAATACTGGCTGCCACACGTGCATTAATGGAGGTGCAAAGAGAAGGGTAGAGAAGTGAGAGATACTGGCCAAGACAGTTTGGAAAGATTTCTCAGAGGAGGGAACATTTAACCTAGTCCTTGAAGCAAAGAAGGATTTCAGCTGTTAAAAAAGGGGAGGGTATTTCATACAGAGAATATGTAAGTGCTGGCAGCATAATTAATTTTTGCAGGTAAGGAAAAACAGAGCAAACTAGGTAAAATGTTCAAGGTAATGATGAGAGAAAGAATCAAAGCCATTACTGGAATTAACTCCTGGTTCAGAATAGTTTCTGCTACATATCACATTGCCTCCTTCCAGAGGTGAGATAATTCCCCTGCCTTCACATCGATCTCTACCCACTATTTATCCCTCCATGTTGCCACACCCTTTACAGGACCTAGCTAGGATGTCCACAGGCAAACAGAGGCAGCCATGTCTTCATAAAACACATAGCATTCCAGCTGTGTCTAAAAATCAAACAAACACATCAAGGTGTATTTTTGATCCCCTTTCCTCCCCATTCTCCATCATTTCAAAGAAATGGGAGTTTGCACTGTAGCCACATAGCATGCTCAATAAAATTTTGATCCATTCCTTTAAACCTTCCATTTTTCTACTTCGGTTTGTCAAGTGTTCGCAATTCTAAGAAGTCGTAATTCATAACGTGGGGGAGGTTGCAGATTTTTGGCTCAGGAGGTTGTGCAGATGTTATTCCTTAAGGAAGAGGATCGTGATTGCCTATGTGAGTAATGGCTGCGAGTCGGCTAGAAGCCAAAAGTTCTCTTACACCAGAATGTATAAACCATTCTCCTACTGAAAGAAGGCCCCCAGTAGGATAATATATTATTACACATGATTCAAATTACAGGATCTGCAGCAGGGGAGCAGTGACTGATTCAGGACAGTCGCCCCCTGAATACTGATGATGGGATGATGGAATGCCTCATGAATTAAAAGGGCCGTGGTTTCTCATCTAAATCCTTCATATGCTTTAAAAAGTGACTATGCCTATCATTGTACTCTTTAAGCTTCTTAAACCAATCATGCACTGTTATGAAACCCTTGTTGATGTTTTTAGCATTCCATGTCTTTGAACAATTATATTCAAAGCATTCTTAAAAAAAAAAAAAAAAATAGACAATGAAACTTTACCTTCCCTGCTAGAAAACTGTATCCCTTTAATGCCAATAATGCAATAAAGATATGACTTAATAGAAAGTGCATGAAGTATGACCCAGTTTCACTCTGTGGGATTTTATAAAGCGACCTGAAATCTTCACATGCCACATGTTCCAGCCTCTTTAAGTTATCTATAGAACAAATGACTTTATCCCTGACAAACTAAATACAAATGTACAAGACAAAATTGTGTTTCCAGAGGTTTTTCTGTAGATAAATGAACTCATCCGTGACTATTATTTCATATGGTCTATTTGGTTATATAACAATTCCATAAATTTGCTAAGAGTATTACATTATGAATGGCTATCAGGCATTTTTATAGAAATGCTAAGGCAGATGTTAAATATTATACATTCTGAAAAGCAAACTGTTTTGCTGCAACATATTCTGAAATAATATGTAAGCTGGTCCCTCAACTTCTTTTCAAATTGGTTCTTGTGTTCAGTATTTCTAGTAAATGGATGCAAATCAGGTGCATTGTGCTGAGATGGGAAGGGGGAGATTTGTCCAGAAATGACCTCAGTTCTATTCATTAATAAAATGACATGTTGGCTGAGAGCAGTGAAGAATGAAATATAACAAGAGTGAACTTTCCTCCATGTGACAGATGCACATAAGCACTTCTTGGATAAAGCACTGTATGTAAAATGGCCACTGCAACATAAAACCAGGAAACATTAAAGGAAGCTCTCTGATGCAGATTGTTTGGAAAAACTGCAACTTCCATGGCAATGTGCCCCCTTATTCTCTTATACCTTGTACAGATCTAAATTCCAACTTGGAAAAAGAATGTATTCAGAAATAAGGGGATCAAATAGAATAAACAAAGGTTAAATTTATTCTAAGATTTTTTTTTTTTTTTTGGAAAAAAAGATAATTTTGCAAGGTCAAAACAAAATAAAATTGTACTCAGATTTACTTCCAGTGACTGCAGACACCAATGGGGATGGGGGGAGAGAAAAGTAAAAGCTATCACAGAGAATGTAGCCACATTTTTGCATAGCGTTTTTAAATTATGCCAGCAGAATAATTAATGGAAGGACCTAATATGGGGTGGGGGGGGGGTAACAGGAAAGGGGGAAGGCTATGTTAAACAAAGTTCATTACTGCATGATGTAAATGAGTTTCTCACCAGTGATGTCACTGATTGGCTGAGCTGCAGAGCTGGCTTCGAGCATGGCCGGATTGGCTGCTAGCTCTTCTGGTGCCTGCCTGCTTGGGCAGCGGTTGAACCAGATACTTTCTGTCTCTCTTGTTGTCGTTTGAAGCAAATCTTGTTCAGCCCAGCTGTGTCTCCATAGTAGTGGCACCCTAAGAGAGAGTCTCCCTCCTGCTTCCCACAGCTCGTCTGTGAGGCGGTCGCTGCTGTGAAATACCAGCCCTTGGCACCAAGCCCAGACAGCGTTCTCAGATCCATCTATAACACACACATACAAAAAGAAAAATAAAAAAAGCAGTTCTTTCATCTGAATTGCATCCTAAGGAGGATTAAGAAGGCTTCTATTGCTACTGATTTGTGTTCTTTCAATTTCATGGTTAAAATAGTTTTTGAAATACAGTATCTTCTCATCTGCAGTAGAATACCACTAGTTAAAATTGGTTAAAAAGATAGGGGGGAATCCCCCTTTCCCATGTTTACCTTGATTACAGAAAAATAATTCTTCAGTTTCTTCCTAAGCACCGTAACTGATGTTTTTTGTCCCCTACCAGAATTTTAAACTCTCACCAGATTTCTAATTACAGCCGAGTCATTATTTTCAAGTTAAGACATGGGATCTTAATTAGCATTCTTTTTTAGCTATGCAAAATGAGACAGGGCATGAAACAGAAACAATCTATGGAGAGGCAGAAAGAGAGAAAGAAAAAAAATCTGTGCAGCTTTTACAGTTGAGCTGACACCCCCTTCTTCCCCACTCTCCCTCCGCCCCCCCCTTGCAAAAGAGAATGCAGTCATATGAACTTTACCAGACAATGGAGTACCTACAGGCTCTCCCCTAGACAAGTCCTTTATAACCAGCCAGTGCTATGTGCTGCAGACAGTGGCCAATCGGCAGGCTCCTTTCTGCAGCAGGGACACAATAGGTGCATTGGCCACACTGTCCTCCTAGACCCTGACAGCAGTTCAGGTTCATTTATTGTACACTGGAAGGCACATATGTCTTTAATATTCACTGTGAAATTATCAGTGCGGCTGCCTTTATTTCACCATAATTACATCAACCTAATTACCGCGCACAAGCTGCAATAGCACTGTTTGCACAGAGTGGCGCATAGGCATGCATGCCGTAAAAATATGCATGAACATGCTTGCTTATTTCAATAATAAAATCCACCAATTATTTCCTTCCCAGAGCTTAATGCTTCCTCCAGAAAACTTCTGTGGATGTAGCCATGATTTTTCCCCTTCAAAAGAAAAAAATTGTGTGTGTGTGTTTAATTTAAATATTATTCTAGTCATTTATTGGGGTGAGCGATGGGGGTGGAACTTAGTCAGCAAATGAAAGGTTATTAAGGACCTAAGGCATTATTCCCCGTATCACTAGGCATCAGAGTGAAGAAAAAAGTGAATCTGCACGCATCACTTTAGCCATGCTCAGATGGCGATTTATTTGCAGTCTAACTCTCATGAGCATCTGCATATGCCTCATTTATGTATTTTCATGTTACATAATTATGGCATGCCTTGCAACACTGATTCAAAATGTTTGAAAATTAATTTTTTCTTATATATATATATGTATTAGATAAACAGAGTTGGGCACAGTGGTGTAACTGCCTGCTATTTTTTATTTTATGCATGTTGCATTTACATATTCATGAACAGAATAGCTGTTATGACCACTGATTCTGCAGCAGGAGATGAAAAGGCATGATCCAGCATACAGATGTATTAATTTCTAGGGGAAGAATGGCAGCATATCATAACCAGCAAAAGATGTTTTGGGGTTTCATTTGGGGGCACCTCATTGTATAATAAAGGATATGGGTAGACAACCTCCCAAAACATATGTAAGTATAATGAACTCAGAAAGTAAAACCAATTTGTTTTGTTCATGGCCATTTCATCCACATTGTAAAGAAATAAGCATTTTGAAATGGAGACTTTCGGCTCGGATCTTTAAAGGTAAATTGCATTTGTTTTATGACTATTTAGAATATTACAAAATGGGATGTGCTTAGAAGCTCTATATTTGCTCATTATTTTACAATTTTCATATTTCTTATTCCAAACCAAAATGCTAAATGTGAAGAACCAATTATTTCCTGAGGTAGAATTTCACCAATGTTTACCTGTATTTATTGGTATATTTTATTTTTTAGCTCATGATTCTCTAATCAGGAATGAAATTCATGCTTACAATAGGCATGTTAGGAGAAACAGGAACTCAGTGATATCCATACAGAGGGGCATGTATATAACATGCAATATACCCATACCAGAGAGAAAATCCCAACAATTTTTCATCATTATATACATTATATTGTCCTCTTTTTAATTTTTGAGAAGTTTCTATCAAAAAATGCATTCAAATTGATTGCAAATTCTACAAGCATTTTTAAAAAGCATAGCTCTTCTGTCTATGCTTTCTAAAATTAAGTATTGAAAGAAGGGATGGGTGAGATAATTTCTAACTAGACTAAGAGATCCCAAAGCTCAATCATAAAAACCATAAATAATATGAGAAAACACTACATGTTTATTACTGAACTGTTAAAACATCCAAAATCAGAGATGTAAATTAGTTATTTGATAAATAATGCAAGATGCTTCTTCTCTAGGTGATTGTGAAAAATCTACAGACAAAAGCAAAACTCAAGTAACTATATGCCTTACTCTTTTTGATGATTTTCCTATCAGAGGTCAGGATTTCTGACTCTTTGAGAAAATCATGAAACTTTACCAGTAATCAAATCAAATTAAATTGTATTATATAACCTCAGCCTTCTCTCTCTCTCTCTCTCTCTCTCTCTCTCTCTCTCTCTCTCCCCCCCCCCCCACACACACACACACACACACATAATTGTGCATATATACAGTTGGCTATCCTTTTTCTTCTCCAAAAGAATGTCCAACTCTTCTGCCAGTCTTCTCAATTATTTGATCTGACATTGCTTCACAAAAGCTTTTTAAAAAATCAAATAAGTCATAATGAGTTGCTAGTGGTCTGTTTTGCTAAGTAAATCTCATATTACATAGATTTGGATTCCACAAGCAAATAGAATGTGCTTAGAAATTTTACTGGTATACTAAAAATTTTACTAGATATATTTTTATAAACAAGCTTAATGGATGGTCCACATCTCACCTGCTTAAGCAAAGAGGTATTTATAAGCAAAAGATCATTGTAAATAAGGGAGGTCTTCCTCGTTCCTATAATTCATTAAACCAGACAAGTTAGTCCTCCTACTTAAAAACACTCTGTCATTGGTTGAGTTGTTAGATGTTACTGAAAACAATATTGTTGTATTTTATAGTATTTCCTTAACAGGATTTACTATTCCTATCCAATTGCAACTATTCTAAACACAAGTTGCAAGTGTGAGATTTTAATATACAACTCAAATCTGAAAAAATTTCACAATGAAATCTTATTTGGAACCATTTTACCATATGATTTAGACCTAACCTAACCTGTACTTTGACATGTAAACCACTAATTTTAGATATGACATATAAAGAAAATTAGTAACTAGTTTGCACATTTCTACCAATCATCCTGCCATCCTTTATTAAAATACAGTTCTGACCTGCTGCTGTCAGGGTATTCCTAATTGGTTGAGCTTTACTATAGATAAGGAATTGATGACCTCCCCCCATAAGATCAAAGACATGCATTTATGAGATAAGTGTAAGGAGAATATAAGTGCCATCTGTGTTCCCAGGATGGAGGAAAGCAAACTTCTTTACCAAGATCAAAAGCATAACCTTAGATTTATAATCAGGATGATCTCACCCAAAGAGTCAAGTCAGCACAAATTGGCTGTAAGAATGTGAAAAGCAGCCAATCATGTTAACTTTATAAATAATACAATGCATTCTATAAGAAGAGCCAACTTGGAAAGAGATGCAAAACCAATAAATTAAAAAACAACTTGTCAGTCTCCTGAATGAATCATTGTTTAAAAAAAATTTTTTTAAAGTGGAAAATATTCATAGTGTAATTAACATCAAGAAATCACTGTTTATATCTCTGTCTATGCAAAATGCAGTGACAAGCATTCAGAAGATAAAACAAGATGCAGTTCATCATCAGATGGCTCTCAATATTTGGCAGCTTTTGTGCCCACAAATTAACAGCTTAAGTTTCAGTGTCTATGTTTTAAATTCCAAATGCGCATCTCTTGAGCTCTTTAATAATGATCATCTTTATGGGATATAAGAAACCTAACATTTTAAAAGTTGCTGCCCATAGTTCATTCTATCCACATTCTGTTTCTAAAAGATGTTTTTCATTGCATAGTTATGGTTGATTGTATTTATACTGAACTCAAAAAAGGTTAGTAGTGTATCCCCTGTGAGAAAAACGCAATATACTTTAGTTTTAGAGACTGTTTTTTCTTTCAAAATTCCCTGTTCTTTTTTTTTCCCCCACGAGATAGGCTTGTTTATGTGGTTGATAAAAATTTTCAAAATTCCTAGTTCTTTAATTAGGATTGCTATTAAAGGCATACATCATAAGTATAAAAATATCACGAGATCTAAATATTCAAATGAAAAAGAAAAGTTTCAAAACAAATTGAACAGCCAAGGAGAAAAGAAAAATTTCATAACAAATTGAACAGCCAAAGAGAAATATTCTATTAGAAAAAAATTCACAGTTTTCAGCAAATGTTAACATGATAGTCTATAATCACTATTATTTATTCTATATACAAGGAGAAGCAGAAAACTTGGAAAGAAGAATAGAAACCCTTCAACTGAAAAATCACCACCAAGCATTTAAAATTATCTCATGTTTGGGGATAATGAAAAAAATATTGTTTTTTTAAGATTTAGAAAAAACTGGAAAGAAATGTTCTACTCAAGATAAGGGATATGGGGGCTAGGGTTGTGGCTCACTGGTAGAGCGCTCGCCTAGCACGTGTGCGGCCCGGGTTCGATCCTCAGCACCATGTAAAAATAAATGCATTGTGTACAACTAAAAGCAAATAAATAAATATTAAAAAAAGATAAGGGATATGTCCACAATTATATTAAGCAGTTGTTACTAATTCAGTGATTAATAAGAAAGTTGTCAGATTGCATCTCATAATCTGCATGCAACAAAGGAAAACTTATTCACACACACAGCATAGATATGCAAAGGGCACATGGCTTCTTTATTTTTAAAATATGATCTGATTTTCTTTGTAAGTCTCTTTTCAGTGATAGTTAGGGGTTAAAAGGGAATTTAAATTTGCCAGTAAATTTATCTCATTACTTTTGGTTTCAATGGTGGCTTTTGAGTTATTCCTTCTGGGTAGATAGAATAATAGTGGTCCAAAATTGTCTTCATCTCTACCCCAAGAAACCTATGTTACATTACATGTGGCAAGGAGGAACTAAGGATCCCGAAGGAATCAAGGTTGCTAATCAGCTGATATTAAAAGAATGAGATAATCCTAAATTATCTGAATGTGCTCAATATAATTGCTTGGGTCTTTAAAAGTGGAGAAAGGAAGTAGCAAGGGAGTTCCAGGAAGATGTGACCACTTCTGAGATAAGAGAGATGCAACATTGCTGGCATTTAACATGGAACAAGAATGCCATAAGCGAGAAAGGTAGGCAGTGTTCAGAAACTGGAAAAAGAAAGGAAACAGATCCTCTCCTAGAGTCTCCAGAAAGTAACACAGTTCTTCCAGTGCCTTAACTTTAGTCTCATGATACTCATTTTTGACATCCAAACTCAAGAAACTTAAGATAGCAAATTTATGTTACTGTAAACTACTAAATTTGTGCTAATTTGTTTCAGTAGCCATAGAAAACCAGTAAACAATATCTTTTGAGTAATGAAGGCTTTAGGTTAAATACTTCTTCTCCAAAATGATGGGGGAAAGATACAGACTTAGAGATCATATGAGATCATATGACAAATTTTGCCCTTGACAATCTGTGCTTTGAATGTTGCTTTGTCTAAACCCCTCTGTAGGTAGGGTATTTCATCCTATGGGGTCTTTGGAAAATTTTGTTAGTTTCCAAAGCTGTGTTCCATGTATCTGACTACTTTTTTTTTTTTTTTTAAACCAGGCACAGTATTCTCATGCTGTGTAGCTTCTTAATTCTGGCTTCAGGCTCTATTGGAAAACCAACCCTTTCAACATCACTGCATTTGTCTAGCAGGGTATATGGGAGTCCCTGCAGATTCTGCAAACTATGTGTCATGATGGATTACTAGATTACCTCTAGTCCTTTGTTTCCTTGACACTTCATTCAAAGATTGCTAAAATCCTCTGTGCTGTTCTGGCATGAATCTGACTATGGGGCATTCAAAGAAGATAACATATTTTATTTTTAATCTCTGTTCAGTCATTCTCTGTGGCTCTGGGAAGTATCTTCTGCCCTTGCGCCACAATTAGCACTATCAAAATTATCTCATGGTACATTTAAGTAAACCCTCCCTCATACCATAGAGATTTCCTTTTATATCATATCTTCTTCCTTCATAAAATAACACCCTTTGAGTATCTTTTTTAAGGAGGCCAAATGGTATAATGGCCATAGAAAAACTTAGCAAACATAGTTTTCAGAGATTAAACAAATTAGTTTGTTATTTTCAAAAATATTACACCCTTGGACTTCTGTTTAAAAATGGCAAACTTGATTCCCAAATCTTAATAATACTGTAGCTGTTCTTTTTCTTCAAGTGGGTAGCAGAAGGAACAAAGAAGAAAGATTTTTTTGAAAGTAGAGAATAGTCAAATGATTGGTGACTGTCCTACTAAACCTAAGAAAACTAGAATCTAAGCTAGTAGTAGATAAAGTGGGATAGAGAGTGGGAAAATTAAGAAAATGCTTTACTATGCTTACAAAGAACTTACTCCAGGTTTGTGCACAAATTACCCTCCTGCATTATAGCAGAATACTGAAGGTTTATTATTTAAAACAGGTAAAACAGTGGAGGATGGAACTACATACCTTAAAAAGGAGATTTAAATCAATATATACATTCCAGATACTGAGGCTCTTCTTCAACCATCTTCTTCCCTAAGTTTGTTATAAAAATGCTACCTCCCCTATCCTCACTCTCCAGAAAGAACATTGGAAGACTTTATAGAGAAATATGACTTTAAAAAAATCTTATCATGTAGAAGTGATGGCTACCTATACAACAGTATTTATCATCTACTTCCATAATACAATTTTTTCTCTTGGAAATGGCAACTTAGCAGGGGACTATATTTTTTCCCATCACCCTATAAATGTACTAAACAGAGCTTAATGAGGGATTCTAGTGGGAACTCAAAATACCAGAATACCAAGAGGAACATGAATTCTACTCATAAATTTCAGAGGGAAATGAGGACTCCATTGGGAAACAGATTAAAGGCCACTCAAATTATATACTGGCAAAAAAATTGGCTATATTTTGCCTACATTCTGAGACTTTGTGTGAAACTAAATTTAAAAGGGATGGACTAATTAAACTGGTAGAGGAAATTTCAAGGCAGAACAGCACTCAGTCTCTGACATGGATTTTGCTTATGGCTGTTATCCAGTCTTACTGTGAGAACCAGGAGCAGAAAACAGAGCTAAATGATTGTAAAAACTTGAACTTGGGCAAGAAAACTGCACATAAAGCTGGGGCAAAGGAAGATGTGCTTATTGAGGAGAATATAGCCCTTAAAGAAATGCTAAGTACTTTGCACAAAGACCATGGGAAAGATGAGGGTATCACATTCTTAAGGGTATCTCAGGAATTTATAAGGCTATACCCATTATTGGCTCCAAGATGTAGAAGGAAAAATTCCTTTGAGAAGAGATCATGAGGGTGCCCTAAAAAGTTGTTTTACCATACTGAGTCATGCAGGCACTTAGAGGCTGCTACAGCCTTGATTCCAGAGGGCCCATGTATTGTGCAAACCAGTGACAGACCCTGGCATCATCCATGGGATGTTGGTTCTACAGGAATACAGGATGCTAAAGTTAAGGAGTTAGAAAGGCCTCCATGGAGATGTCAAAGAAAGGCCTGTGAGGCCAAGCAAAGTGTATCAGTGTCAGAATCCCCAAGGGGGTGATGCATGAAGCTGTGAAGTTGAAGACAAAGCTAGAATGGAGATCCCAGGAACTAAAAGATGCCAATAATATGTACTATCTGACAAGAAATCTGCTGGCTGCAAAGAAAACCATGATAAGTTGGTGCACATTGTAACTGACAAGGTCAAAGAAGCAGAGCTGCCTAAGCCCTGTGGAAATATCATCTTACAGCTATGTGTTCTAGATACTGTATGCAGAATAAAAAGACAAATGGGACCTGTTTGCCCAGACAGGTTTTAATCTTGCTTTGGCACCATTCCTTCTTCCTATGCCCCTCTTCCTCCTTTTTGGAATGGAAATATTTATTTTGTACTATTGTTTATTGGATATTTGGAATCTGTTATTGATTTTTACAGGAGCTCACAGTCAAGAGTTTGCTTTGAGTTTCAGAGGAGACTTTGGACTGGACTTTTTTGGCAATGCTAAAACTGTTGAGACTATGAGACTCGTAAAGATGAACTAAATGTATTTTGCATTGTGAGATAGACTTGAGCCTTTGGGGACCAGGGGAAGAATGTTATGGTTTGCATATGAGGTGTTCCACACAACAGCTCGTGTTGATACAGGAATTTTGAGAGGTAAAGTGATTGAATTGTGAGAAGTGTAACCTAATCAGGTCATCCTAGTTTGAATGGACTGACTGGGTGATAACTTCAGGTGGATGGGGCACAACTGGAGAAAGTATGTCACTGTTGGCATGCCAGGGAAGGGTGAATTTTCCCTTTGACACTTTTGTCTCCCCAACTTCTGCTTCCTAACCCCCACCATAAGCTGATCAATCCTCCATTGGACTCTTCCCCCATCTGCTGCCTCACCTTGGACCCTAAGCAATGGAGTTGGTCATCCATGGAGTGAGGGCTCTAAAACTGTGAGCTTCACATAAACTTTTCCTCCTCTAAGTTTTTGTCAGGTGGTTTGATCATAGTAGTGAAAAAGTAACTGAAACATGGGATTAGGATATCCAAAATTCAAGCAATAGAGGTTCTGGGGAAGAAAGAGATAATATTAGTAAAGTAATCAATGACATAATGCAAAGAAATATTCTGCAACTAAGTAAGATGAGTCTCCAGAAAAAGGTTTCCACATGTCCAGCAAATAAATGAATATGGAATCACACTATAGTATGTTATTACATAATTTAAAAACACTTGGCAGGAACTTCTAGTTCTGACAATGGATGGAGTATTTGGCATTGACAAATATGCCTTCTGAAAATAATTATTCAGTAAGTTGAAAAAATGTTAAAATTAACTCCTTGAAAGCTTTGGAGTACAATACACACAAGTAAGCATTGAAGGACCATGAACCTTGAGAAAAGATAAGCATGTATCAGTCAGTTCTGTATTTACCTATTTTTCTTGAAATATAAGTAGAAAATAGAAAAGAACAGTCGTATTGACTAAAGAGTTAGAAATCAAGGTTGGAGCTGATAGGTGAAATTTGAGGGGAATGATTATAGGGAGGAGAAAACAACAGATGTCAGAATGTAAAAATTGTTTGTAATTTTACTTCAGGTCACTGACAGACATCTGGATGTACATGTACATGCATGTACGTGTACAAGGTAAGAATTCAGGAAACCTGGATGGAAATCAGCAGCTGGGAAATGGGAAAATCAAAACAGAGATTGCAGCCAACAAGTAGTATAAGTAAGGCAGACATGTAAAGGTTCACTACCTAGAACTTAAGACCTCCTCCAAGAGGTATGATAAGGAAATGTAACTAAGATTTTATGTTTGTTTTTTCCTTAACTAGGATTAAAAGTAAAAATAAAATAAGCATAATAAATCCCAAAACTAATCTTGACCAGACCTTGGTGATATGTGCTGTTTGATTTTTATCCCAAATTTCCTGAATCTAGTGGGAAAAAAATTATAAGGCTGTTTTTAAAACATATAAAACAAAATGTTCATTCTTGATTTAACTATAGAGTTCACAGATATGTGCTCAAAATTACTGTAAGTGATATTTTCATGAAATTAGAGAAAAATGTAAAGACTTCACCAGAGATAAAGCATCCGTTAAAAAGAGGGTAAAAAATAGAAATTCTAGAACAAAACAAAATAAAACCAACAATAGAACTGCAGAGAACATGTGTTTTGTTTTATAAGATACTAGAAACCAGGGACCAGATGATCACTGAGCTGAAAAGCAAGTCACAAAAGTAGACAGGATGGAGAGAATAAGGGACATATGGGAACTGTGAAAACACGTAAAGTGAGTGGAATAGGAGTTCCACAAATTGTGTGGAGAAAGAATTGGGCAGGAGCATTACTTGAGGACATTCTGGTCAAGTATTTTCCAAAGTGGTGAAAGAAAGCAACACATAAATTCAAGAAACTGCACAAATTAATCAGAAGAAACACATTCAGTTACACTACAGTCTAACCATTAAAAACCAAAACAGAAAGAAATCTTAAAAATCAAGGGGGTAAAAAATCACTTTCAATGTAGCACCAATAAGAATTACATCTGACTTTTAAACTGAAATAGTGAAAACCATAAGATGATAGAATGCACATTTAAAGTGTTGAAAAAAAAAAAAAGAGGAGAAAAATTGCTAACTTAGAGTATTCTATCTGGGGAAAATGACTTCAAAAAATGAGGTCAAATTAAGTACAATTTCAGTCATACAAAGGACTTTACCACTACCACCTATATTCTTGTAGAAATATTAAAGGGAGTTCTTCAGATCGAAGGAAAAGAGTCACAAATTGAAGCATCAAGAAGAGTAGTATGTGAGCAATGATAAAAGTACCAACGATGGTAAGGATTTAGAACATTTTTTAAGTAAAATATCTGGCAACAATACCAAAGAGAAGAGAGCATAAACAGAATTAAACTGTTATAAGATTCTTGCTTCAGTAGAGAAGTTGTAATCTTACTAAATTTATCTAGATTATAAAAAGTTAGAGATGATATTGTGATTTGTAGGATAATCTCTAAACAGCATAAGAATACAACACTAAAACTCTAATCAAAACATAAATATGATAAACACCTTTATTAATACAAAGACAGGAAAAAGAAATAATAGTAAACAAATGAAATAATTGGGAAATAATTTATGATTATTGATTTTTAATTCAAGTAATCATTAAATCAAGTGTTTCAGTTACTACTTTAAATTTACATGCATATCCAGGTGTGGTGGCACATGCCTATTATCCCAGTGGCTCAGGAGGCTGAGGCAAGAGGAGCATGAATTTAAAGCTAGCCTTAGCAACTTAGGCCCTAAGTAACTTAGTGAGATCTTTTCTCAAAATAAAATATCAAAAAGGGCTGGGGATGTTGCTCAGTGTTTAAGCACCCCAGGTTCAATCCCCAGTGGCCCCCCCCACAAAATAAAATTTACATGCATAAATATTCAACTCAAAGATTTTCATAGTATATATAAAAATATGATTGGACTACATGCTGTTTATAAGAGTCAAATTAAAAGTACAGGGATAAACCAAAAGTAAAAGAATGTAGGAAAAAATTCCAAAATAATACATTAAAAAAGACTAGTGAGACAGTAATATGATATATCAGCAAAAGCAAAATTTATCATAAGGAACATTATGGAAGATAAATGGAACATATTAAAGAAAGAAACTTTTCAAAATGATAAACAGGTCAGTTTATCTGGAAGATATAAAAAGTCTAAATTTATATTAATATCAGTTCTATATTATTTATAGAAAAAATGGAGACTTCTCTCAGAAAGATAATCTTAACGACAAACTTAACCAACATTACTTCATCAATATAAAGAGAGCACTTCAATAAACAAGCCAGCATATACTTTTCACTTTTTCTCAATTACATATTGAATATTATTTTCATGATCAAAGCAAAATTAAACTAAAAATTGATAACCAAATAGTTATAAAAATAATTTAAAAGATCCAAATAATTACAAGTTAAACAACACATTTTTAAATTAACCTATATGTCAAAGAAAAGGCAAAATGAAAATTGCAAAATATTTTTAAATACATAGAAATATATATGACTTTAAAAACTTGTGAAATGCATGTAAATGTGAGCAGTGATTCAAGAATATTTACACATTTAAATGTATGTATTAAACAAGAAGACACTAAAGTAAGAAGCTAGAAAATTCTAATTAATACCAATGAAAATAGGAAAAAAAAATGTTAAGTGCAAAAATCAATGAAATGAAAGAAATCATGAAAAAGAAAATCTTAATACAGAAGAAGCTTGTTTTTTTTTTTAAGATAATTTAAAATTAACAAATCCCTAACAACACTGACCATGAAAAAGGAGAAAGAAGATAACACCAATATTAGCAATGAATAAAGGAACATAGTTAGAAATATGAATGGCATTAAAAAGCAGGTAGAAGAAACTAAAATCAACACTACACCAACAACTGGAAACTTACATGAAATAGACTAATTCTTTAAAAGCACAATTTGAGGGCTGGGGTTGTGGCTCAGTGGTAGAGTGCTCGCCTGGCGTGGGTGAGGCACTGGGTTCGATCCTCAGCACCACATAAAAATAAAAAGTAAAGATGTTGTGTTCACCTAGAACTAAAAAATAAATATTAAATAAATAAATAATAAAACACAACTTGACACAAAAGTGACACAAAAAGAAACAAAACATATGAGTAGTCACATTTGTTTAGGAAATTGAACCTGAACCAATAACTTCCCTAGGAAAAAACAATCCCAAGACCAAATAACTTCATCGATAAACTTTTCCAAAAATTTAAGTTATGTATAATACCAATTTCATAATAAGTAATTTGAAAACTAGAGAAAGATCAAAGAATTCCAAACTGATTTTGTAGTTTGGCATAAGTCTGATACTAAACCTGACAAAGATTTTATATGCAAACAAAGCAAATTTTTATGGAATAATTCTCATAAATACAGAAGTAGAATTTCTAAGTAAAAATTAGCACTTTGAAGTCTATGTATAAATAGACTATATACCATGACTAACCAAATTTTATCATATATTTGTAAACATTCAATATAATTCACCTCATTAAATGATAAAGAATGACTTTTCTAGTAGATGCAGAAAAGCATTGATCAACTTAAACATCCATTCAAGATAAAATTCTCATCAAACGAATAAAAAAAGAAAATTTCTCAAGTAATAAAGCATATAAAATGAATGCCATGATTACTAAATGCAAAATATTGACTATTTCCCCCTTAATTCAGGAACAAAGGCAAAGATTTCCACTAATAGCTTATGCTCAAAATTGTATTCAAATTCTCAGCATGTGGAATAAGGCAGGAAGAAAACAAACAATAAAAATATCTCAAAGATGTTCTTAGTGAGGATGTTAGAATAAATTGATGCCACTGCTCTTTAACATTCTACATAAAAATTAATTTTAGGCCTAAAATGGAAAGATAAAACAGGAAGTTTCTGTAAAACAACAATAACAAAAACCTTGGAGATTTTCTTGATGACCTTGGGGGTATTCACACATTCCTTAAACAGTAAATAGTGACTAGCCAAAGGAAAGGGTTTATAAATTATGGTGCATATATATTAGAGGCATATATTCACCAAGAGCTACCATTAATAGAGTATATAAAGGCAAATGTGGTGGATTGATTGTATTAATGCCTCCAATATTTCGTACTTTGCCATGATACTTTTCAACAAATCTCACTAAAGTAGAGTCTGTTGCCAATCTTGATTTTGTATTTGACTTTCTTCTTTACTTTGACCAACAGGATGTCAACAGATGTGATAGACAGCTAGAGAAGCTTTTAAAAGCTCAGTCTTTAAAATGTTTCAGTTTTTGATCTTCTGTCATGATCATTAGATGATTATTCTCAGGCTGCTGGATGGTAAGGGAATCATGTGAAAACAGAGCTAAGCTTCTGCAGTTCAACCAGAAATGACCAGGCTACATCTGTCAATAGGCAACCATTCCAAACATGTGATTAAGTCCAGCCCAAAACAGCAGAGTTTCCTTGTTTATACACAGATAACTATAAATGCATGAGAGAGCCTAGCTGAAGTTATCTAAAACTTTAACTCTTCAGCTAATGAATGCTATTGTTCTATAACCCTCATTTTGCTATCGACAATCAGCATTTGTGACAATAAATAACTAATATAGCAAGAAACCTAATGGAAGAAAATATTTGCAATACCCGCAGCATATACAAAAAGGTCATATTCAAAGTATATGAAGAACTCCTAAAGAATGAATAGGGAAAATACAGACAAACCAATTAAACATTGGAAATAGAATAGAACATACAGTTCACAGAAGAGATATTCAAATGGCCAGTTAACATGTGAAAATAGGTCAATGTCATTGCTCACCAAGGATCTAAAAATTAAAACCAAAATGAGATACTACTATTCAGCCACTAGAATTGCAAAAATTAAGATTAATAATACTGAATGTTTTCAAGAATGTGGATCAATCAGGACTTTTATAGTTTGTTGTGTTATAAATTGGTAAACCCACTTCAAAACACTCTCTAGGATCTCCTAATGCTAATGCGAACATATATCTACCCAATGATCCCCTAATCTACTTCAAGGTATACATTCTACTGAAATAGAACTGTACTTTTAACCAGAAAACAAGCATTAGAATATTTGAAAAATAACCTCAAAATTTAATTCATGGTAGAACTGGCAAAAAAAAAAAATGCTATACGACAATAAAAATGAATAAACTATGTGTTCAATAATGAAAATAAAACATTGAACTGAAGGAGTCAGTCACAAAAAATAAATACACTGCATGATTCCATTTATATGAAGTTCAAGAATAAGCATAACTTGTTCTTAGTAATAGAGATGAGATTACTATTTTCCTTTGGGGGACAAGGATATTAACCAAAAATGGTGCAAGAGTACCTCTGGGTTCAGTAAACGGTTTATGCCTGAATCTGAGTAGTAGTTATATAGGGGTGCATATGTGTGAAAATTTATCAAGATGCATACTTAAAACGTAGGCAATAAACTATATAAATACACATGTTATTAACCGATATTATTTTTTTTAATCTAGCAAAAGATAAGCTTCATCAAAATGAAATAGAAAATCGAGAAGAGGAAAATATGAGATGTAAGTGTAAGGAATCCAAATACAGAAGAGAGGTAAAGGAATCTCCAGACTGCACCATGACGGTGGTACTCTAACAGAGGGAGGCACCAAGTCCAGACCAGCACTGTATGACCCAAAGATAAAGACACTGAGAACATTCATCACAAGATCTCTCCTGCCACTCTTCTATTTTCTTACACTTGGTAATAGTGGTGGTGTGAAGCTTGTTTTGATATGAGTTGATGAAGATTTTGCTCTCCCTTTTCTACCCTGTTGCCTGATCAGTTGAACATCCTGTTTTCACCCTCACAACACTGCCCTGCTCTGACCTTCTCTTGAAAACTGGACTAAGCCTTTCTGAATTTAGAAAAAACAAATAGATTCATATCCCTTCCACTGGTTCATATTCCTGACAGGTGTCCAGTAAACAGGCCAGAAATAGCTTCCTCTACAACGAGAAAAATAATCTCTAGCATTATAAAATCACAATTTATTATATGTAATAAAACTCAATCCCAACTTATGTAATTTTAATACAAATCAATAAAAAACTTTCCAAAAAATAAAGATTCAGCAGAATACAATCGTTAAATACACTATGATTTGTAAGTAAAAGTGAATAAGAAATGTAAAAAAATAAATTATGTATACTTCTTTCTTTGTACTCATCTGTTTTCTGTGAAATAAAGTAGAATTTTAAACACATAGAGGATTTCTTCACAGTACTTACAAGATTATACCATTTTGAACTCTACCTAAAAAACACATAGCAACCAAACAATACCATTCAAATATTAAAAGGAAATTAAGTTATCTGTGTAGAAAAATATTAACAAAATTCCCTTAAGTGGAAATTAAAAGCAGACCACAGAACATGTATGTGTGTGCATGTTATATTTATAAACATTATTTTTAAAATATCTGAGAGAATACCAATCAATAAGTTCAGAATACCTATTGACTCCTCATTAAGTGAGTGAGGAAAGGAATGGGAATGTTTTGCTTAGCTGCATTTTTAATAACAAACTTAACTAAATAAAAATGTCAAAAATGAATGGTACTAAGCATATGAACATTTAGCTACGTGGTGCCAAATGTACAGAAAAATATTTGGCTTATCCACTTATTTTTTTCCATATTCTTCTGGATGGTTAAGACTCATAGACACTTCCTCAGTTAATATTAATTAGTGTTAAAATATGTAGCATCCCCTTTCAATATGGAGTCATGAAGCTGAGTTTTCCCCAAAATCACATTATTTCTCCCTGAAATAATTAACTGAGTATTTTTCAGGTGGAAATTCAATAAAAGAATTCTCAAAGTAATCAAGTAGGAAAAGCACAAGCTTGGAACATCCTGTATTGGATTGTTGTGATGATGAAATGAAACATCAAGTCAAAATATCTTCCTGTGTCCAGCTCAATATGTTTATGACATATAACATTTTCCTCTATTTCCTTAATAAGCAATATCCTAATCCAAATAGCAATTAGGACAAAATCTCTTTTTTCTATTTTTTATAATTTAGAATTTTAAGGTCCATATATCATGGTGGTAGAGAGGTATGACTAAATGCTGAGAAGATTTTTAAATCCCTTTAGAATTAAAAATAAGAAGAATCATTGGTCCTTACCATGAATTCCTCCAAGGCAGAGAGGTATGTCAGGGAAAAGATGCAAATCTGGCCCTTGAATTGAGAGCCTCACATCAATGTGATGGAAAATGTATGGCTCTCACCTGAGTCACCAAGGTGGGGTTGAATCAAAACCCCCTGCTAGGCAATTAAACTTTCTTTTATTCATGTAATGAAACTATGCCCTACGTAAGATAAACCCACACCATTTCATGGTAAACAGTTAATGTGAGAGTTATACAACCTTTCTTTTGTTTCATCTGTTGAGACTTGGGTTCCTACCCTGGACAGATAGAGAGGACACATAGTAGTTGGTAGCATCTCCCTTCCAGCAACAGCCATTCAGGCTACTTTGCCTATGAGACATGAGACCCCTAACCTTTCCTCTTTTGAGATAAGGAGAGCCCTTATCTCTTTTCTTACTAGGATTTACCAAGGAGAGGAGGTTCATTAAGCCCATCTCTGTCTATAAGAAATTTTCTCCAAGGGAGAAAGCACCAGCTTGACTCTCCCCACAACCAGAAAAATTTTTGATCAGCCAAATTAACTTTTATTTCAACTACTCTATCCAGGAAGTAACTCTACATTAAGTAATATTTTTAAAAAGCAAAGTCCCTGAAAGCATAATGGAGTCTCTGATGTGCTTTCATGAATCACAGAAATTTTTCTTCTTTAGGAGCCAATGGGAAAACTCCATATCAGGGGAAACCATACAACACAGAAAGACAAGAGGAAAGGAATTTTTATCTCTTCTGCTATACCAAAACAAGCCTGAGCGGACCACTTCATTTCTTGAATGTGAAAAAGAAATACATTTTTGTCTTATTTAAGGTACAATTATTAATTGGATTTTTCTATTACTTACATTTAATGCTAATACCAACATGTTTTGCATTTCATATACAAATTTAAACTTCTATGTGTTTAAATATGAATATTTCATTGGCAATATACAATATTTTTCATAAGCAGAGGAATTCTACAACGTCAGCTAAACTGTAAATACTTCAAGGGAGCATTTTTATAAACAAGGAATCAAAAGGAAGTCTCTAGGTAAGCTGAATTTAAGAAGGTTAAATATAAATTTATAACAGTTTCTTATTAATACAATGACTGAAGTAGAATTCCAACATATTTACAATTTCAAGGGACTGATTAAAACTTAGCACACAAACATTGAGTGAAGAAAAGTGAAAACTGACATACTACTTCAGAAGACTTTGCATGGATCATCTGTCTCCTTGATAAAGAAAAATTTAATTTATATTTTAAATCTGTACATTAAAAAAGTGACGATTAAAATTTTTTCAAGAAAAAGCATGACTGATAATATATATCTTTATCTTTTTAATCTAGCAAGATATTAAATATATACTGCTCTAGCCTTTTATACTCAAATTATGAGGTCATAAAAAGAAAAGTTCTGTATTTGAAGTTGTCAACTTAGTACACGTGTATCTTCAGAACCTCTGAAGCTATTTCTATACCCAGATAATTAGGTACTGTAAACACACACACACACACACACACACAATCACTTTACTGAAATATGTATTGTTCCCAAGTTAAATCTATATACATAATGGAATTCTTTCTGCTATATATTTATCCCAATTCTATTCATTCCAGCTTCACTGCATCATAGGAGAGGGAGAAAAGCTGGTTACTATCTTCTTTATAATGTTTAATTTTATCACTACATACAATATATTTCATACATGTGACTATATATATTTAGAGTATTTGTTAAAAATGTACTTTTGCTTCCCTATAAATAAATTCTTCAAATATTACACTGACATATAAGTAAAGTTTTAAAGGCAAACAATAGAGAAAATTATACTTAAGAGAAAATGTAATAAAATATTATTATTATTTCATAGAAGCAAACTTAGAGCAAGGTAACCAAAATAACAAGAAAAAAAATCCCATAGTATAGATCAACTTGTATAAACCCAATATCTGACTCTGGCACTGACATTCTTTTACAACAGGGGAGATAGAATTGTAAAATGAGTATAATAATGGACATACACCAACTGCCTCTACCTTACAAAGAAGAAATGTTCTGAAAGCTCATCTGTAAGCTGATTACTCAAAACTCAAAGCACACTTCTGTTGTTTTCCCCCAGCATTTTGTTATATTTCAAGCTTTCTACAAAGTTGAATGAATTTCAAAATTAAATAAACATATCCCACCTGCTCTATATCCTATCAATAGCATCTTATTATAATAGCTATATTTTACATCACAAAATAATTACATACATTTTCCTTCTACTAGCAGGATGCTATTCTAGATCACATAAATTGGATAAGCTCTCAGAGTGGCACTGATTTATGTTAAGTTTTCCCCTTAAGATCCAATTGAAGTAGTGGTGTTGGGTTTTTATAATTAAAGACTGGGAAAACAATGCAAGTAGAAGAACTATGCTTGGTTGTACATTTTTGTAGCCCTGGATGGGAATTGAACCAGGTCTCAAAATGCTAGGCATGCATTCTATTACTGAGCTACATGCCCAGCCCTTCAAACAGAAGAAATAAACCTCTCAACACCATCATCAAACACACTTTTTTAGATACATTCACACTTTTTTAAAGTGCTGGCCATCAAAGTCAGGGCTTTGAGCATGCTAAGTAAGTGCCCTACCACTGAGATATGCCCTCAGTTCCAATAAAATTTTAAATGCAATTTTATTGTATTTTACATAGGTTTCATGGGTTTTTATATAATGTAACTACACTATATTTTTAAATTTTCATAAAATTATATAATTTTTCTATTATTTTAATAATTAACAGATATCTTTATAGCATGTTGAATTCATGTTCCAAAAATTTACTTAAACATTTATTCATTCACTTGTAATGTAACATTTTGGGAATTTTCATTTCTTGCTATCATAAAAATGTTGCAATTTATTATTTTATGTGTTAATTTTTCTCCCTTATTCATTTTCCCTTAGCTTCTCAGAAATGAAATTATTGTGTCAGTTGGAGAAAAATATTTATTTATACAATTCTTATTATGTATTAATAAACACTATGCTGTTATCTATCAATAAACATCCACTTTGGATACTGAAGGATAGGAAGGAACAATGACAAATTCCCTTCAATTTAAGAACTGCCTCTTTCTCATTTCAACAAGTTTTTACTTTTTCATATTTCTTTACTTTAGGAGAGCTACTAATCCAAAACCATAGTGTGTTTTTGAGATGCACAGTGAAAGTAAAATCATGGGGGAGTACCTCTTGGTACAGATAGAGTAAAGGATAGGAATATGACCATTATCTACACTAAATCCATCCACATGTCACAAGAGATATCTTAAGCTAAGTGGTATTGAACTCTAATGCTGTAAATTTCCATCTGACTTAGGGTCTACTGAAGAGTTATAAAAATTGTGAAAAATAAAAATATAGAAAAGTTGAAAGTAACTTGTTACAGCTTTTCAGTGCATGCTACAATGTGAGAGTTGTATAAGAGTGAAAAGAAGAATTAAAGAGGATCTGCAATAAATTACTGGGTGAGAAATAAAATTTTGAAAAGTATCTAGCAGACTCAATGCTAGAGAAAGCAGAGAAACGTTGAAAGCTGTTCAAAGTTAGCCCTACTAGGATTTTTATATAATTAAGATTTTGCCATTGATACCGCAAACAGTCTTTACCTATGATTGAAATCTGTGTTGCTTGCATGGTAGAAAACATTTCTTCAAACTCATTAATAAAAAGCATTCTGGGTCCTGAACACCCAAATTCAATTACAAGGTCATAAAGCAACTTTTAAAAATCCTTTGAATGACTACTATCAAAGAAATAGAAAGTTTATTTTATATCCAGTTCAGTAAAAAGATTTTCTCCCATCTCGGTGCCACAAATGCAGTCTCAAAATAAAATATGACATCATGAAATATTACATTACTCTCTGGACACTGCCTGCATCCATCCATCCCCAACCCTATGACACATCATTAGAATTCAACCATCACTACCTAAAAATCTATTTGTTTTGTTTAATTTTATGACTACATTACCCTGAAGGGCTGTTAAACCCCCTACTCTATGTGCTGTTTTTTTTTTTTCCTATTCTTAATGGAAATTCTTATCAATTCCTTAATCTTGTTATGCTTTAGTTAATTGTATTAGTATGCTTAGGATGTTAAATTGAAGGGTCCCTGCTCAACTGCTCAAACATTATATTTTCACCAAGTTGACAGATTAATTTCCAAGAAAAAACCATTAGCAATAGTCTCCTCCCTGCTATTAATGTGACATATGAAATGAAAATAATTTGTAACAGCTGGTACAAGACCTTCCAGGATAATACTTAAGGACAATGCCCAGTGAAACATGAATCCATATTATTGCAATGGAGTAAGGTTTGCTCTACAAAGTTTGAGGTAACTTTTGGAGGATTATCACATCAATAGAATGGAATGTATAGAAATGAAGAGGAGTTGATTTTAGCCAAGTCCTAAAAGAAAGAGAATGGAAACAAGAGAAATGACTAAAAGAATAATAGGAAGATATTTGCTACACTTCAATTATTATTGCCTTTTTTCTACAAATCTTTGTTATTTTGATAAATATCAATTTAATTTTATGTTTATAGTTGAAAATTACTAGACACAATAATTTATTTCAAAGAAATATTAGAAATGCACTTCTTAGTACTTTTACAAGTCACTTATCCTTTCAATTGGACACTGAAATTATTTATAGATCAACTTATATGATATCTAATATTTGCTTTTAAAATAATTCAGCATAGGGAAATTGAGAGGAGTAGAGATGAAATCAAATTAGCCTGTGTTCATAATTGTAGAATTCTTGTATCTCATGTGTTCATCATCCATAAAATAGTACTTTTTTTTTTTAAAATAGGAAGCACCTGTATAGAATTTATTCAAACCACTCACTATAGACTGAATGTGTCCCCCTCAAATTCACATATTGCAGCCTAATCCCCATTGTGATGCTATTTGATTGTAGGACCCTTGAGAGACAATTAAGGCATGAGGGTGGAGCCTTTTGAGTGGGATTAGTGCCCTTATAAATACTCCAGAGAGCATTTGTATTAAGAAAAAAATTAACAGTGCTGAGGATTAAACCCAGGTCCTAACACATGCCAGGCAAGCGTTCTAACACTGAGTCACACCCTTAGTCCTTGTAAGTTTTTTGAGTCATATTTATGAAACAAAAAATGTGTCCTCACCAGTCACCAATTCTGTAGGAGACTTGATCTTGTACTTTCTGATCTTTGGAAATCTGAAAAACAAAGTTTTGTTATTTTTGAGCAACCAAAGTTATGGTGTTTTATTAGTCCTAAGTAAACTAATACACCACCTCTAATGATAACATATGTAAATGTATGTGGAAAGAGAATCAAAGAAAGGAAATACTTCATTTCCTAATATGACAAGAAAAACATTTCGTCAAGAAATCAATTTCAAAGATAAAAAAGAGAAACTAAAATGTCATCCAGATCAAAATATGAACCTAGAGATCAATGGTAAATTTTTAGAAGTAGTTGGAAGTGTAGGGATTCTCTGTTCTGATTCTTTTCAAGCACACTGTATCCAAGTATTACAAAGTGAATTGTATTTCACATAGGCAGCAGGTCTTTTTGTTGATTTGTTATTAAGCATACATTATAAGACATTCACAATACTGGATGCTGAGGATTCCAACAGGAGAAGAATAAAACCATCCCCTTTTGTGTGTGAGACAGATATTCAAACAAATAGATCCAGTGCATACAGTCAGTAACATAGCAGATTTATGAATAACACCATGGGAGGAGAGAAAAGAAACACCTAATTCTTCATGGCTGGAACAATTATGACAGGACTGGGACTACAACACATAATTTTTTATCCTGGATTTTGTCAGAAATCACTTGATTTAGAAAGGAAAAAAAATTCTATTCAAATAAGTTTTTTAAAATGTATATCCTAAGGATTCAATTGTAGAAAATATAAAACATTATCAGATAGCAGCTATATGGCTTCATTCCAGATTCTGTAGAGAACAACTCTTATACATTAACATCACTTCACCCTCAAACACTTTGCTATGGGACAGAGGGGCAAGTCCATGAGAGATAATGGCTGGCCCTTTTAGACTGTGGGTGAGGTGCAGTGTCTCAGAAATGAGTTCTTTAATGGTGGTTATCTCTTTGTGAGGGGCTATTACCACCATTTTCTTGGTGAATGAGTTAAGGCAATTAATAAAACCCTAACATAAAGCTTTCTGAAATGGCTAAAAAGGAAAACTAATTGGTAATATTGTTATACCACGCTTAAAGAAGGTTGTTTTTGGAGAAAAAAAAAATTGCAAGTGATAAAGCACCATAACTTAAGAAAGAGATATATTGTCCTTTCTTGTTTGTTTATCAAAGATAGGCTGGTTGATACTTTCTCAAAGATAATACAAAACAAAGGCATCAATATCAACAAAAACAATGGCAGCACAGACATAGGAATAAACTTCAATTCATTTTAATAAAATTTCCTCAACCATTCCTCAGCATTAATACAAAACTAAAAAACAGTTCTACACTTCACATTTCTTAATAATACAATGATTTTCAAAACAGAAAGGAATTACCAATTTTGCCTATATAATTGATTTCAACAAAATAAAACTTGTGAGCAAGCAAGGGTTAAAAACAAAGTATTTAAAATCAAATGTACTTAATTTTCTTTCCCAGGAGCAGTTTGGTTGATACTTTCCTGATTCTTCATACTATAAAAAATATATTCTAAAATAGTTTGCAGCAATAATGACACCACAGGAGGAATTATGTGCGCAAAAAAAAAAAAAAAATAAATAAAGACTTGCATAAAAGGAATTGGGAAGAATCCCATGTTGGGAAAGAGATAACTCCGAAACAATGACTAGCCATAGAATATGAACATAACCATAGAATATGAACATATGAAATAAAAATAATTTTGCATGTCGTTTTTTTCTCATTTTTCATTCTTTTTCATTTTTTTTCACAATTAGTGTAATTTGCAAGATAAGTCATTAAAACAAATCAAACTAAGTTTAAAAAGGACATAAAAAAATCTGAACACTAGTGAAAGATTAGAGATAAACCATTATTTGGACAAATCAGTTTATGTAAGTTTCAGAAAGTCATCTCGGCAAATCATGAAAGGAAATTTTGAAAACAAAAGAACTTGACTTATGAAAATCCTATGCCAAAAATTAACTGAAGGGCTGGAGTTGTGGCTCAGCGGTTGAGCGCTCGCCTAGTACGTGCGCGGCCCGGGTTCGATCCTCAGCACCACGTAAACATAAATGCATTGCATTGTGTACAACTAAAGCAAATAAATAAATATTTTTTAAAAATTAACTGAAAAGATCAAATGGAATAAAAAGGGAAGCCCCTTCAATATTGAACCTAGGGAAGTACCTAAACCATGTACCACAAATATAAAAGGATTTTTATCAAATATTGGACAATTTTCATCAAACTAACAAAAAAAAAAGTAATATATATCTGAGACATACCCTTTCTTCTCAGGAAAGCATTTTAATTTCATGTTAAATAATTGGAGAAGGGCTGGGGTTGTGGTTCAGCAGTAGAGTGCTTGCCTGGCAAGTGTGCAGCCCGGGTTCGATCCTCAGCACCACATAAAAATAAACGCATTGTGTACAACTAAAGCAAATAAATAAATATTTTTAAAAAATTGGAGAAAATTCCTATGAAGTACACTAATACTTCACCACTTGGAATAATAAAAGAAAAGATAACGAAGATAAAAGAAGGGATATTATATATGATAGGAGAGAGACAGGTACCACTTTTCCTACTGTTAATCAACAGCCTTCCAAGGACAATATGTTCAGATGAGGACAATATGCATATCATCCAGGCTAGAGTCCTAGCAGGAGGTTGGATTTGGTCCATAATTGCAAAGAAGCCATAGTTTCCTAGAAAGGAAGACAAAAAAGGTGGGGTGGACTGCGTAGTGGGGGTTGGGATCATGCTGAAGTCTACAGTCATAGAAACAACTGACATGGGGTCATCTTGTTATTGCAGACCAAGAGAAACAAATGATATCAAGAAGAATATGTGGAGGCTTTTAAAAAGTGCATATGTTTTGGGGTTTTTTTCCTCTCCACTGTGTTCACTGAAATAATTGGAATCCAGAGTTATTCCAAAATGAAATAGCTACTGCCTCAAAACTAGAGACATCAGAGGAAAATAGTTTCTATGAACACAGAAAAAGAGTTGTCAAAGACCAGTTTCTTTAACCATGAAAACTGATGACTACACTTTGTCCTCATGTCCCACAGCTGCAGAATAATCGAGAAGGATCCTCCCTCCAGTGATCTCCAAGGAATAAGCAAAATAGATACAGGGACTGAGTCGCATGACTACATTATTAATTCTGGATAGACCAAGGTCCCAATTAGATATGTAGAAACAGAAAAATAGTAGGAACTATAAATGAATTCTACAAATGAAGAAGTAAAGACCATCAATAATTAGCTTGTCCTGCTAATGATATTCCAGAATCAAATGGCGGTTTTACCCTCAGCATATTTTCATTAATTCTGATGCCTGAAAATGCTATGTAGTCACTAAAGGCAGCCAACCTTTAAAGACATGGCACCATAAATCCTCAAGAGTAGCTAAGCTCAAAAATGTGTGTTTGAGGAAAAGGGGTTTAACAACATATTTTCCTTAGAAATAACCAATCAGAGCTACTCAAAGAATTGTTTCTTGACAATAATTGCCTGTCCAGGAATACAATAAGTCCATTTCTGTTTCAAGGTTTCAAAGGAAAGTTGTCTGTGAGGTAAATTTGGGAGATAAAGGAAAGGAAGATTGTGATAGTGAGTCTTATATCAACTTCAACATGGTATCCTAAAACTGATTACTGGAAGACCGGGGACTTAACAGACAAAATGAATATCCCCTAGAGATCAGTATCCAGTTTCTACCCCTATGTTATGACCTTCAGTTCAAAATCAATCACTAGAATCTTCTCTGATGCCCCTGTTCAAGGTAAATGCAATGGCTTCCTTGGCCACTATGTGAGATAGGCAAGGGAACCAAGATATGGGCATTGGCACTGCTTACCAGGTACCCAAGTCATTCTTACTTCCTACTCATTGTAGAAAAATACACAGAACCTCCTTAGGTAATATTATACTCCATATTTACCTGTCTCTTAAGGGAGTCCCAAATAAATAATAAAAGAAATATCATTCCATATATTGTACTGTTATCTGAAAAGAACCAACAGAGGGGTAGAGGGTGCCTGCAGTTGTAAATATTGAGGCAGGATTGAGGAAATTAGTTACACTCTGGGTTACACAACTACAGCAGAAGGCACATTCTTTAAATGTCCAAAGATTATAAATGTAACTTCTTTTATTTTTAATAAAGTTCAATATATTAAGGATATTTTAAAAATAAGATGGGGAATTTATAAATAAATTAAATAAATAAATAAAATTTATTACATAAATTTATAAATAAATAAAATTTATTACATAAATTTATAAATAAGATGGAGACACAGATATCTCCAAGAAAGCCTCTACAAGAGCTAGGATGAAGAACTTAAGGATAAAGGATAATCAGCTGAGTAAGAAAAAGAAACGATTAAAAAGAAGGTAAAAAGCTTATGTACGCACTTCACAAAAGCATATATCAAAAAGGTGAATAAACATGAAATTTGCTAAACACTGTCATTGACTAAGAGGAAAAATCATTATAAAGTATTATCACACACCAAAAAATAAAAATGGCTAACATAAAAGAGATCAATGGTAAAGAAGTAGAACAATAGGAATATACATATACTACTAAAGGGTATCAATATGACAGTACAGTGACATTGAAAAACCAATTACTTTATTGATATAATTTATCAATGCTATGTATTCATATAAACAATGACTCAGTAGTTTAATCCCTGGGAACTTACATATATAGAAAATAAGACATTTTAAGAAATGCGTAGATTTATCCCTAATGGCCCCAAACTTGAAACAAAAGAAATCTCCATCTACAGAAGGGATAAATTTGTACAAAGAGACTAGATATCACTGAGAATAAGCAAACAATTGCTACATTAAGAAATCTCACAACTGAAGTATTAAGCAAAAATTGCCAGTTACAAAATGGGATATATTGTGTGATTCTATCTATGTGAAGTTCAAATATAGGCAAAATTAATCTATGATGATAGAGATCAAAGTATTTGCTGCCTTACAGTGGTGGTTCTACAGGATTATACAAGTATAAAACTCACTACCTCTACACATAAGATTTGTGAACTTCATTGTAAATTATGCCAAACTTAATTAGAAAATCAAGGAAATTTTATACAAGTAAAAAAATATTATGTCAGAAGAACAATAAGAAAAATGCCCAGAGAAACAGAAAAGCTTAAAATCAGTATTGCAGAAAACTAATTTCATAGAATCAAATCCTCCATAATACAGCAGGGAACAAAAATGAAGACATAAAAGGATCTATGAGAAGATAAGAAATATGGAAGGCACATAATGATGATCCAATCACAAGATAATTATGGTTTTTTTGGGGGAAAAAAGAACAAGTGGAATTGTGAAAATTGCCAAATATATAACAGATGGAATCTTGTTGAAATGACAACATGAATCTTCAGTTCAAAAGCATTCATTGTGTGATTGGCAAAATTAGCAAGTACAAAGAACCTAATAAGATTAGTAGAGTAGTAAATTTTGTGGATAAATTAAGGATTTTTGCAAGCTTCTGCTCATCCACATTACCCACGAGAATTCTACATTCACTCTTCTCTTCCACAGAAACACAGCAGAACAAAAAGACGAAGGATAGAAATCAAGCAAGTGCCAGACTTCCCTATGTTCAGCATAACACCCCAGATGAAGACTGAAGGGTACTCATGCCAGTTGACATTTGCTTAGCAAAGCAACAGAAAGTTTTAAATACACAGAAAAATAGACTCTATCTTCATCTTTCCCTTTTCGTAGGATGGGGCAACAACCATCTGAAGAAATCTAAGTGTGGGTCCAAATACAAAGCTACTGACTTTATAAATGGACGTAAAAAATAAACCTATATATAACACTTTGGTGTATGGAATCGCTAGTTGGGATTTTAATGAGAATTTGGGTAAACTGCATCAGATTTTTAGTTTAGATTATATTTGGTGTATGAATTTTTAAAAATTCAACATTGTGAATTTTTGGTGTGGAGGGTCAGTGGGAAGGAGTGGGAAAGAAAATGAGCACGTCGCAACTCTGTGTACAGAACACAGCTCCATCTTGCTTTCAAGAAATTTGATGTCCACCATCTAAAGACAGCAGAAGTTGTTCCACAGGTATTTGTAGCAGATGGTAATTTTCTGGGATGTCTATAGGTTTTGTAACTTGAAAGTAACCCCTATTTAATGGAAAACTCTGTGACTTGTAGAAGAATGGAAATGACATCTTCTTACCTGCCCTTTGTAATGGCCAATTTTATGTGTCGGATTGACAGCCTAGAGATGTCCAGCTAGCTGCTACCATGTAATATATTTTATATTAAATTTAATGTGAAAAAAATAATAATTCTAATCCAATAAATTGAGGTGCACACCTCAAAGCATATCAACAAAATCCATTATGTGGAAGGAGAAAGAAGAAGCGTAAATGTAAGTGTGGTAATTGTATAAGATTCAAAGAGCAAATTAATACTCTTCCACTTATGACAATGATATATTGCAAAATACAAGTTTAAGCAATTTACTGAAAGCTTTAGAAATGGCTAACTATAAAACAACAATAACAATGTGTATGCACCTTCTATTAATAGACAATGTAGTCATAGATTTGTAGCATAAGGTTATTGTGACTGGGTTCACTTCAAAATAAAAACAGGTTATTTTCATCCTTCCAACCATCATAGTCAGAGACATGTAAGACGCAGAAGGTACAACATTTAAATATCAGAAATATTTATTAATTTAACATTTAACTATAACAATAACTAACATTGCTCACAAATCAAAATACCTATAAGGAAAGGATAATATGTGAAATATTTACCTGTGGCAATAACTCCAAATTGGGCATTACAAAGACTGTTCTGTCTCCTAGTTACCACCTTCACTTACAAAAAAAAAATTATACATATGTATGTATAATTTTTAAAATATATATATTTTATATATATTTATACATATGTATATAAATTTATATATACACATACATATGCATATATATATGTATAGCCTATAAGCAAAAGCCACATCTCTGAATTCCAAACACAAATAATTTCAAAGGATTTAAAAAAAATTATTTCCCAATTACATCAACATCAACTTTCAATAAACCAGTTCATTTTAATTTTACTATCAGCCAAAAAGAAGAGAGGGGAGAAGAAGGAAAACAGCAGTAGAATAAAGTGGAGTCCTCCAGACAAAAGGCTGTGAAAGAAGCCCCCTTTCTCTCAGGAAGGAGAATGACTTTGTAACCCTGTCATGCGTTGGCTGGGAGCAGCACATAAGTGCAACCCTATGACAAACATGGCAATAACTTGTGTTGAAGTTAGGGACCTTGGTCAATTGTGCTTCCTATAATTTAATGTTGTGAATCTATGACTACCACAGTGTTCTTTTGAAGTCTTCTGGGAGCAAACAAGACCCATTAATAAAAATTTTGCCCGGTATTTATAAAAGATCTTCTGTTAAGAAATTATTTTGAAATATTAATTTAACTCATTCCTCTCCCCCCCTTAACCTACACTGTTCTAATTCTACATAAATCACTGAAAATTTACTCCCTGAAAAAGAGTGAAAAAGGGGCTGAATCTCTTTCTATAATTTACCATCCCTAAAAGGATTATGCTAATAAAAGTATATAGATTGCTTGCACACACCCTGAGGTTATTTGAATCAAAAGAGGAAATGGACCTAATAAATTTTGCTGACTTATTACAGATGCTACCTTATAGCTTCTTATAACATTATCCATATATTTCACTCTACTTTCAAATATTAGAAAATTGAAACTCCAAAGATTTGTAAATTGGCCTAACACAGTTATTAAATTTTCTTATAATAAATTTTATTGTGTATATTTAAGGTATACAACACGATATTATGGGATAAATATTAGTAAAAAGGCTACTATAGTGAAGCAAATTGATATGTTTGTAATCTCACATAGTTATCCTGTGTGGGTGTGGCAAGAGTAATTAAAAACTAGTTACTCATTTAACATGACTCAATGCAGATGTAACTCTTGGTTGAGACTGTTCATTTTAACAGTATTTACATATAATTTTAAAATATATATATATTATATTTATTTATATATAATATATGCATATAAATTTTTTGCCTACAAGCAAAAGCCACATCTCTGAATTCCAAAGACAAATAATTTCAAAGGATTTTAAAAAAATCTTTCCCCAATTATATCAACATCAACTTTCATTGTAACAGTTCATAAGTAACAGTGTTGGTGAGATTCTGCTGTAATAGAGCATCCTAGTCACAGGATACTTCTGAGCAGAAGATCATGTATGTATCCTAAAAGGTAGGAAAACTGAAAGGACCCCCAGAACATATGGCTGCCGTTAATTAAGGCAGCACACATTTATCTTGTCTCTTGCCACTGTATTTCAGCAATGAAGTATATACAACAGAAAATACACCTTAGAATCCTAAAACCTCCAAGCTATTTTTGCCACTCACTCATACAGTGCAACCTCCCATGTTTCCTGTCTTAATGCTAGGTAAACTTGATCCAGGCTGAAACCTATTTCTACTTGTGAATGTGAAAGTCAATTTGAACCCAAGAGCAGAGCTTCTGTTTGAGCAGACTGGACAATACACTATTGTTTTATGAAATAGTGTTTAGGAACTAATTTGTAATGCAAAATGTGACAATTTTACAGATATTTTAGGAAAGCAAACTCAGTGCAGTAATTAAATGATTTTAATGATTAGAAACCTAGCTCAAGTGACTGCTAATCATAAGAAAGAATTTTATTAGTCCAAGTCCATATAAATCAAGTCTAGAAGTAGTGAGGACTTCAAGTGGAATTCCACCTGGGTTCAGTCTCAGTTTTTTGCTTTTAATTCCTCCTTCATGTGCTTGCTGACTTTGTTATGAACTTAACATACTGCTCCTAGTATGATGTTTTCTCATAAAACCATCCAGAGGAAGAGTTCCTATCTCTTGATTAAAAAAAAAAAAAAAAAATGGAATGAAAGTCATGGTCTTTATAAAAGCAGCTTTAGGTCCTGTCTAGCCCTAAGCCAGTCACCATAGCCAGAGAGTTGGTGCACACTAATGGTTTAGGCCTGGACTGTCACTAAAACAAATATTGCTGCCTAGAAGATGGGATTATGCTTCTTGATTTGGGCTTTTGTTTGTTAAGTGGGGCTCAGAGTGAATATAATGTATAACAACTCTTTCATTCCCAAGTTAAGAAACAAAACAAAAAATAAAACACAGGTAATAGATATACAGACAAGGAAAATGTCAGCCCTTTTACTCATTGGCTAAGTGGGGAACATGGTTTTAGATTACATCCAAACGGTATGCTAACATTTCAGACATATATTTCTGGAGATCCTTGTTGATGCAAAACCTGCAGCACTAAGTTGGTCTCATGCTGCCTTGCAGAGGGGGAGAACATCTAATAAGAAGAAAAGGGGCTGAGTGAGAGCTATCTGTTTCTTCTTGCAACTCATTATTAAATATCACTCTACTTTGGTAGGGAGGAAAGAGTGAGAAACCAGAAGTTCTAGTCCTCATGAAACCTCTCCGTGTGAAAAAACATAACCAAGAACTGGAAGATTCTTCACTCTCCTCCCTACCAACAATGATGATTAGTTTGGGTAAGGGCCTACTCCTTCAAAGCCATATAGCTGGTAAATCTGAAGTCTTTTTAACAATGTGTATGGAAAGAATCAATGGCAAGGAATCTACTGACTCTGTCTACCATGAGCAGCATGAGAATATAACAGAAATTTCTTGAAAAACATGGCGGACACATGCTTCTCACTCAGTGCTCCCTACCAAACCTGACTAAAGTGGCACTCACATTGTTTTTTGAAACAATGAAAGCATTAACTCACAAAGATGAAGGAAATTATAAAGGCAATAAAAGCCCTATAATGAGGGCAATAAAATTTTGAAGTCTGGCATATGATTGGAATAAGAATACAAAGGTGAGTGCCTTCTTGGGAAGAAGCCAATTTAAGGAGATCAATTTATGTCATAAACTTTTAGAAAGGCTCAGAACTGAAGATGCCCATTATCGCCATAAAAAGTTGGCATGTAGGGCTTGAGATAAAACAGGAAGGCTGGTAGAATCTCCAAAATGAAAGTATTAGAACTACAGATGCCATTTTGAGGCTATGGGAACAATATTGTATATTCAGCTCCAAGATTTCTGGAGAAGCTGAACCATACAGTAGAGAAACACTTGGCAAAGATAAGAAGCTGGACTGTAAAAGAAGAAATAAATAAAATTTCATATGCTAAATCATGAGAACACTCCACTAAGCCCTGTCAGTACCCTGCCAATTACATCAGGCAGGAGAATATTAGGGAGACTGACCAACTTACAAGAAATGGTGTACAACCCTTTCAAATCACCCTTCATTCAGGAAGGCTTTCCAAAGCAAAAAGTTCCCACAAGCACTTTGGCTAACTCTGAGATATGAGCAGATCAGTATAGGACATTAAATGTTTGAGCAAACATCTAACTTTATGGTAACTATTTTCCCTTCTGCTTCATTTCAGATTTTTAAAAAATGGTGTGTGAGATTGAGTAGAGTGACAGAATGATCTATCATGATCTTGAAGGTTTACTCAGAAATTGCACAACTGAGCCGGGTACAGTGGCGCACACCTGTAATCCCAGCACTTTGGGAGGCTGAGGCAGGAGGATCGTGAGTTCAAAGCCAGCCTCAGCAACTCAGTGAGACCCTGTCTCTAATAAAAATACAAAAAAGGGCTGGGAATATGACCCAGTGGTTGAGTGCCCTGAGTTCACTCCCCAATACCAAAAAAAAAAAAAAGAAAAGAAATTGCACAATTCTTCAAAAGAATATCACATAGTATACAATTTTAAAAATATGTAAAAAATATGATAATACTAGTAAATACCTTAAAAACTTATTTGTTCAAAGTCAACACTTATTTGTAGGCAAAATGGAAATGAACTTCTGACATGTCATGATTAAGCATGTGTACCCTGAAGCAGCTATTAACATGTTGATAAGATATTACCTATCCATAGTAAAGAAGATGTAAATCATTTTCAAGAAATCAAACTATTACATGTAATTAAGTCCATGAATGAGACAAGAGAAAAATAAAATACTCAACAGTATTCTTGAATAAAAAAGACATTTTTAAAAAACTCATCATACTACTGATTAAAGTTATAATCGTAATATAAAAACTGGAATGAGAACCATGTAGAACCTACTTCACAAAAATTCTAAGCTTTATTGTAGAAACATTATATTTGAATAAATAGACATATAATACAGTGGTATATCCTAAATGATCTAAATGGTTATCAAAATATCCAATAGATGAATGGATAAAGAAAATGTAGTATATATACACAATGGAAGATTACTCACCCATAAAGAAGAATGAAATTATGGCACTTTCCAGTAAATATATGGAACTGGAGACAATCAAGCTAAGTGAAACAAGCCAATTCCAAAAATCCAAAGGCTGAATGTTCTCTCTGCTATACAGATGCTAACACACAATAACATGAGGCAGGGAGGGAAGAATACAAGTGTTTTGAAGTAGACAAATGGGAATGAAGGGAAGGAAGGGAGGATGAAAATAGGAAAGACAGTAGAATGAATCAGATATAACTTTCCTATATTCATACATGAATATACCACCAGTGCAACTCCACATCATGAACAACCACAAGAATGGGATCCTAATTAGGATAAGTTATATTCCATGTATGTCTAATATGTCAAAATACACTTTACTGTCATGTATATCTAAAAAGAACAAATAAAAATGGGGGAAAAAGCATATGTCTTTCTTGGACAATGGCATTCTGATGACAATTTGTATTTAGATTATTAGTTAATAAATATATTTCAGAATAGCCTCAAAATGTAATGAAAAAACTAAGTTAAAATATTAAAATAGATACTAAATAATAAATGAGTAGTGTAGCACAAAAATCAACCCATTAACTTATATTGAAAGGTAGAGAAAAATAACTGAACCATACATCAAGTAAAATATTTTTAATTGATAGCTGTGTGGGCTTGGAAAAAAAAATCTCTTCAGACAATCATAAATATTAGTAGCCTATCTCTAAATGCACAATATTCATTTTATATATATATATATAGCATGAATAACATTCAGAATGTCTCAAATGGGATAAAAGTGAATATTTAGCCTACTTGGAGTAATATGAAGTGACACAGTTATTAATTTTTGCACAAGAAAAAAAGGTATTTCCAAATCCCAAAAAATAAATATCGCTATATAAAATTTTGATATTTTAAAATCATTTTTATTCATTTATTTTTTAGTTGTACATGGACACAATACTTTCATTTTATTTATTTATTTTTATGTGGTGCAGACGTTCAAACCTAGTGCCTCATACATGCTCGTCAAGTGCTCTACCACTGAGCTACAACCGTAGGCCCCTAATTTTTAAAATTTTAACACAAATAAAAATCCAAAAACGTTTTAAAATCTAGAGCAAATTTAACAGGAAAAATTAATTATAATTATTATTTTACAAATTAAATTCAGGAATGCATTTGGGACATCTCGTATACAAATAATTCACAAAATAATATTATTTTAGTAAACAAGCATTAAAACATAAGACTAAAATCTTTTTGAATTCAATGTAAAGTATAAACTCAGTGATATAATTGCTCACTAGGGTAGTAAAATTAAATGATGCATGCTTTGGCAGAAAGCATTTCTTTCTAAATTGGCACAATCAAGAGAAAACAAACATGTCCTTTTGTAAGAATGAGACAAAAAAAAATCATGAAGCATTTTACTAAAAAAAAATCAAAAAGAAGCAAAATTCAAGTTCATTTGTAAAAAATGCTATAATCTTAATGAAGCAATTCATCAAAACATGAAGTAATTTGGCACTTATTGTAGCTACAAAAAGATTTTCTAGCATGAATTCATATCAATACAATCATATTTACCACTTATATTTACATTGTAAGTATTAAGCACTAGCAGTATGAAAATTAAATAAGTAAAATATAATGAAAATAAATGTACTCTCCTACTTTCCAGGAGCTTGTAATCTGCTGTGAGTCCTAGAAGTAGAACAATAAAATATTAAAAATATTTAAATTAAATATAATGCAAAATGGTAGAGAATAACAGAACTTATATGCAAACTATATCATGAGATATAAATTACTTAAAATATGGGGTTGTTTTTGGAAAAAGTTTGGCATTTCCTATAAGCCTTAAATATTTAGAATCTTTAATTCAGAAATTTTCCTTCTTGAAATTTAGTCCAAGGAAATAAATTCAAAAGAAGAAAATAAATCATAATGAATAAATTTGGTTCATTGCAAGTTTATTATTTAGCCAGGAAGAAATGGGGTGTTCCTTTGAAAATTGATTACATTTAATAATATAATGACGACCTTAGCAACCAGGGTAATTTTGACATATTTAGAGAAAATTTGACATACATAATTTTAGAATATGATTTAAATGTATGCACGTGGAGAGAAAAATCTGGAAGGAAATAGCATACTTGAGACGCATATGCTAGGATCCAGGGTGTTTTTCATTTATATTCAACATTTTATTGTTTGCCAAAAATATAGATTTTCCCTGGGCAAATGTACTCTGGAGCTGTTTAATGCTGTTGGATTCTTTAATAATTAAGAAAATGTAAACAAGAAGATGTAGAACCCTTGCTAATACAAAATTTAGAACCCCACTGTTCCATTTTCAAGGGTAGGGGACAATTTATATCTTAACATTTTAACCAGTTACCTGCTGAAGAACTAGATAGCAGAGAAAACAGTTAATAGGAGGGCCGCAAGGCTGTGGCCAGCCCCACAAGAGTGCACTGAAGTTGGACTCCTGTCTCTCAATCCTTTCCAATCTGGACTTGGACTGGAGGGTTGAATTTCACCCAATATTAAAGAATTAGAAGCAACATGGTTTTGTCTAATCATGTGGGAAAGATGAAAAGGAAAAAGAACATATCAGATGTTGTATATTTAGAAGAAAAAGAATTTTTGGAAATTTTATTTTTAATAAGATATTAATTCAAAATTTACTATGAATAACCTGAGTACCAGACTACAGCATTCATAGCAGTATACCCAGAAACCTCTACCGCCTCCTGAATAATTCATTCCAAAAGCAGATACAGTCCTTTCCTTAAACATCTTCTACCCCACTCCACCCAGGAGAGTGAAATTCCAAGGAAACCTCAAGAGTTCACAGTATATTTCCCAAAGTTCTAGGGAGTTCCATGTTTAATAACTCACAGTAAGTACATTTAGTCCAATCTCAACTTCCTTCACAAGAAAATCATTTTTCTACTTTCTCAAGGAAACAACTAAAATTAAACCTCAACTCAATTTACATGACTCACTCAATTTACATTACTAAACTCAAGCATTTAATATCCTGTTAGTATATTGAAGTGATCTTTCACTCTTTTCCAAAACAAAAGATAATAAGTTCTTTAATTGTGTGTAATTAAAGGTCCAACTTGTTTTTTTTTTAAGGTCATGCAGTTTCAGATCACAAAGAAAATCAACTTCTGGGGGGGGGGGGGGGGGGAAGGGGCAATTGAATTTTGATGAGATAGAAGAGGAAAACATGATTCTAGATTGAACTGACTGATGAGAAAGGACTTAGAAGCTGTATCCTGCTTTGTTGATTCAGAGAACTATACTTAGTTCAGAGTGAAGGTTTAATGTGCCCAGAGGGATATAACATGTTGTGTGGGTAGAAATTCAGACTGGTAGCTGACTACAGAAGGTATTGTCTATTAACCTGAAATATTTGCACTATGACCAGTGGCCCACTTCAACTCCCCCTTCATTGTATCACTTGGAGTTCAGGGCTTGGTCTGTCAGGCCTGGGAACATACCATCAATTAAGCTAGAACTGGTTCAGGAACTTAGCCTACAACAGATTGTGTGTGACATTCCCTGCGTCACAGATTCCAGATTTCGACCACTGCTTCACAGTGTTTAAAGAGCTATGCTTCCCAGCTCACAGTAAGAGACTGGTGTCCATATATGACCAATTTGCTGTGCACAAGTCCTAGTCTGGAACAGGATGCAAGATATGAGAGTTTCTTGTGAACTCATGGGATGTAGTATAACTACATACTATCTCTTTCCTGGAAGATACTTTTTCTTTGCTGGAATACTCTTTCTTTGCTTTGGGCAGCCTGGGATTGGTTCAACAATATTGCTACTAATAAGAAGTCTATATGGAGGGGGCAGAATCAAACGGTTTAGAAAGAAACAGGTGGAGACACTAGATTAAACTGGACCCAAAGCTCTTCTTGCTCTGGACTTCCAAGCACAGGAGCCAAAAAAAAAAGGTGATATTTAAAATATGAAATGATATGATTTTTATGATGTATATTTATACATATTATATCAACAAATAATCAACTATTTATATGTATATGTACATACACAATGAAACTGCTTATTCAATGATATATTCTATATCATAATTCACAGCATATATATCTCACCAAACCGTTCTAATAACTTGCAAATTGTTTCCTAATTTGTAGGAAATGTCATGATCATCCTTTGATGTAACTGCCTACAGTTAAATGATGCCTCTGTTTGAGTCATAATTTAACATAAGAAACTGTCATATGTTAACATCTTCCAAAATTTTATTGTAAAATTGTTTTTTATTAGTGACAAAGTCTAAATAGGTAGAGATTTTTCTTCACACACAAATAAGAATCCATTATTCTGCATTTTATCTACTTTTTTGCTAAACTAACAAAACTTACATTTGAAATATCTCTAGCATATAATCCTCTAAATTTTGCATATAAAATATGTGTATCAATAATTCATGGGATTATTAATTGGAAAAAATGATTATTTAGCCCAGTTTTATTGTTTTTTGTTAACCTTCAAACCATTAATCTAAGATTACTAGAAAACATTAGGATTTAATAAAATGATAGAACCAATATTTTTAAATTTCACTTGTGATATCAGCTTTATATAATTTATCAGTAGTTGTAATAGTCTTTTCACTGAAGTTGTTTTGCTTTAAAATTTATACCCCCTTATTTTTATATCTTCCCTTTCCCAGCTTTCTTTATTTAGTTTTATGGATTTAATGATTTTTTCATTCATTAAACTAATCTTACACATTAATAAAAGAATTTTTCATGTGAAGTTGAACAAAATAGTGACAGCTGTAAGACTATCACAATTTGAATCAAAATCTCTAAAACCCAATTTCACATTTCAAATTGTTCATTATTCTTATTTTAAAAATTCTATCAGAGTGAATATTTGAGATTTGATAAAATTTTCAAACCATTTTTGTTGCTCTAGTGGTACAGGTTGACAGTAGAGGTAAAAATACATTTTTAATTTTCATCATCTTAATACTCGGTATGTCACTTAACTATATTGTTTTTATCTAATTTGTGAGGATAAGTATAAAGTCCATCAAGAAAATAATTTAAATGATTTGTTTGTTTAATACCTTCAATGGACTTATCCAAAAGTAATTGAATGTAGCAAGGTAGTACCACATTAAAATATTTAGAAATTTTTACAAAAATTTGGCTGAAACTCCAGTATTTGTCCTTCATATTACAATGACACAACTGTATGTAAATATATCACTTTCATGCAAATATTTCACTTTTAATTTATGTTTCTTGAGCACCAGTAAAGATCAATATGTTATTATTTCAGATGATATTCTTTCTAGTTCCATGATTAATGAGAACCATAAACTATTTTCAGTCTTTAACTTCAAACTTTAATTATTAATCACTTATACTGTGAAATAATTGAAGCTTAATCAATGACAACTGAAATTCTATTATTTTATGCATTTTATAAAGATGGTGGATGAGGTCAAAAAAGGTTTCCAAAAGTAAATATATTTACCAACAAGTGGAGTCATATTTCAGCCAACAAAATAAGCACATTTTAGTATTACTATTTTTGTGATGTACTGTTAATATTTTATATCTAGAAGTGATTGAATATTTCTAACATAAAATACATAAAGTTCTGGTGGTTCCTTTTAAATATGATTATATACTTTATTGATATCCTTTAAAAATGTTTTGGAAGTTTACAGTATTTTAGATGTTTCATTATTGGAAACTTACTGAGGTGATATTATGTGAAACTGAAATGATGACTGATGATTTTTCCCCTTTGAATGTTGAAATTTTTAAATTTAAATCATTAACTTTAATGGAATGTGACAAATATTCCAATGAAATACATGTGTAAAGTACTTTCAACTTTCATTGACACGAAATGTTAGCATTCTGAATGCTCAAAAAATGATATGCTACTTAAAAGTTTGTTGAAATACTTATTCATTTTTTATTAAAAAATACAACTGATTTGTTTCATTTTATATTATTTTTTACATATTATCAAAACATATTCCAGGATTCCCCAGGTTTTTCCCAGCATTAGAAGATAATCTAGGGGCACTCTCATTTCATAAAAATCTTTGCTGTGCTCCCACAGATTCTCAAGACTGGCCTTTATAACACAAATATCCATAACTCTTAAAACTCTCACTAGACCAATAAATTCCTCAAATACAGTATATATGTGTTTTCTAAGCAATGGCAATTCATTAAAGGACAATGTATAATACTGAATCTCCTAAAACATAGCATACTTTTTAGAGAATATAATTGTTACCTACCATGACACAGTTATATCTATGGTAGGTAGGATTGCGAATACTTCAGATCTCATTACAAAAAGAGGACTACATGATGATAACATTCTGCAACAATTGACTTGAATTTATATATGTGTGTGTGTGTGTGTGTGTGTGTGTGTGTATTAAAATTTGATTTTATTAATGGCCTTAGTACTTCACCACTCCCTGTATCCATGTGCTTTGGCCATGTAACTTTGTAGTGTCATTCTACTTGACTAGGCCCACCAAGCAACCTGCCTAAGTAAATGTGATACTAATAACTGTGATGCAAGCAGGGTATATGATTGAGTACATGGTTCTCATCTGCCTACATCATGAGAACATACTTGGGCTCACCTACAAGATGAGACATATGGAACAGAGCTGAGCTTCTCCTGTAATCAATGAAAATGTAATTAAATGTTTTTTTTAAATTATTTTATTCTAAGATGTTATAAATGACAGCAGAATGGATTACATTTCACACTACACGTATAGAGCACTTTTTTTTTTTTACAAATCTCTGGTTGTATGCAAAGTATATTCACACCATTTGTGATTTCATACATGCACTTAGGGTAATGATATCCATCTCATTCTACCATCTTTTTTTTTTTTTCCTTCTAAATGTTTTTTTAAAAATTAGTATCACTCTCTTGGTGTCAACTAGCTATGTATCACCTCAACCAATGAGACTCATAATTTATTAGTACTGCCTGAATGGGTTTTCTGTTCCTACAGCCAAAGACAACATAAATGATGCAATCTGTGCTTTCATTCCACATACAAGGAGAAAAAATTGAGTGATGGCAACACTTCAAAGTCTCACAAGGATAACGGCCAACACTATGTTTGTATTTCTTGCACGTCTGCTTGATCCAGAAGCAAATTTTCCAATTTGAATATAATTAGCTCATCTTCTTGCTTTCATTTCTGAGCCAAGAATGGTCACATGACTCTTAACAACTAAGAATAGTCACAATCACTGAGATCAACATTCAATGCAGTCATGAGGTCATTTTTATAAATTTAATAGTTACTAAGTTAAAAATATCAGAAGAGGGCTTTAACACAATTTTTAAAAAATTATCTAACAAATTGGAAATTAAAATCTGTGCTGCAAATTTCTAGCCTTTGTTTTAAGAGAAAATAAACCTGACAATATTATCCCAATTTGAGAAAACTGAGGAAAAAAAATCACTATTAAATGTGACTTATTTCAGTAAAATGACATCTAATTGGTTACTACTTTATCAGAATAAGGGGACAATGGCTTTGAAAAGTAGCACTGAAATGATAAAGAAACATCTATTACCTTTTATTAAACTAGCAAAGATTTATAAATAAGATAACCTGGAAGATGAAGATAGCAAATCCATGGCAAGTTTTTCCAACACTTTTGGAAAACAATTTATCTATAAGAATTTTAAGAGACCTACCAACTCTGCTTTGAGTTCAGGTGGGCCCAGGGCAGTCCTGGGGACCTACTTTAGAGTGATGCTAGGCCCAGGTTCCAGCCAGTCCCTCCGACCTCCGCTCCAGAGCAGGAAACAGCAAGGACAGACCTGCCAACTCTGCCTGAGCCCAGGAAGGCCCAGGGCAGTCCCTCTGACCTTCACCCGAGCACTGTCAGCCCCAGGTCAGTCCCGCTGACCCCCAGCTGGTGTGTGACCAGGCTCCAGCCAGCCTCACAGACCTCTGCCCCAGAGCAGGAGACAGCAAGGACAGACCCGCCAACTCTGCTTTGAGTTCAGGTGGGCCCAGGCCAGTCCTGCTGACCTTCGCCCCAGTATGGTTAGCCCTAGACCACCACAGGAACTCAAACTCAACCAGTCCAACCCACAACAAGCAGCGTGTACCCAGCCCCAGGTAGCATACTTTGAGGATCAGTGGCAGGTTTTGATAGTCCAGGGCTAAGGGGAGGCACAGACAACCTGCAAAGGTATTATAAGAATACAGAAAAGAAACTGTAATAACTCAGATGTACACTGCAAGAAAAAAAGGTAAATAAACAACATGAAAAAACAAGGGAGGAAAATACCTCAAACAAACCAGGATTCTACAATAACAGAACCCATGCTCAGTGAAGTTGATTAAATGTCAGAGAAGGAGTTCAGAAGGTTCATAATTAAAATGATCTGTGAATCAAAGAATGACCTAAATGAGCAAATACAGGCAAAAATTGACCACTACAACAAAGATATAAGAGAGCAAATACAGGTAGCAAAAGATTACTTCAAAAAAGAGATAGAAACTCTGAAAAAAAAAATGGTCAGAAATCCTTGAAATGAAGGAAACAATTAACCAAATAAAAAGCACAATTGAAGGCATCACCAACAGACTAAATCAACTGGAAGAAAGAACTTTAGACAATGAAGACAAAGTATATAATCTTGAAAATAAAGTTGACCACACAATGAAGATAGTAAGAAACCATGAACAGAACATCCAAGAATTATGGGACAGCATCAAAAGACCAATCTAAGAGTAATTGGGATAGAGGAAGGCAAAGAGTTTCAAACCAAAGGAATGAACAACCTCTTCAATGAGATAATATCAGAAAATTTCCCAAGCATGAAGAATGATTTGGAAAACCAAATACAAGAGGCTTATAGGACACCAAATATACAAAATTACAACAGCTCTACACCAAGACACATTATAATGAAAATGTCTAGCATACAGAACAAGGATAGAATTTTAAAGGCTGCAAAAGAGAGGAATCAGATCACATATAGGGGGAGACCAATTCGTATCACAGCAGATTTTTCAATCAGACACTCAAAGCTAGGAGAACATGGAACAACATATTCCAAGCTCTGAAGGAAAAGGGATGCCAACCAAGAATCTTATACCCAGCAAAATTAAGCTTTAGATTTGAGGACAAAATAAAAACCTTCCATGATAAACAAAAGTTAAAAGAATTTACAAGTAGAAAGCCAGCACTACAGAACATCCTCGGCAAAATATTCCATGAAGAGGAAAAGAACAATGATGAAAATCAACAGAGGGAGGTATTACACTAAAGGAAAAAACAATCAGAAGAGAAACCATGTCAAGGTAAATAACAAAAAATAAAATAAATGGCTGGGAAAACAAAACACATCTCAATAATAACTCTGAATGTTAATGGCCTAAACTCACCAATCAAAAGACATAGACTAGCAGATTGGATCAAAAAAACAGACCCAACAATATGCTGCCTCAAAGAGACTCATCTCATAGGAAAAGACATCCATAGGCTGAGGGTGAAAGGCTGGGAGAAATCCTTCCACTCATATGAACAGAGGAAACAAGCAGAGGTTTCCATCCTCATATCAAATAAAGTAGACTTCAAGCTAAAGTCAATCAAACGGGATAAAGAAGGACACTATAGACTGCTCAAGGGAATCATACACCAACAAGACTTAACAATTACAGATATATATGCCCGAAACAATGGAACATCCATCTTCATCAAACAAACTATCCTCACGTTTTAAGAGCCAAATTGACCACAACACAATAATTCTGGGTGACTTTAACACACCCTTTTTAACCACTGGATAGATCTTCCAAACAAAAGCTGAACAAAGAAAGTATAGAACTCAAAAATACAATAAATAACTTAGACTTAACTGACTTATATAGAATATTTCATCCTTCAACAAGTGAATACACTTTCTTCTCAGCAGCACATGGAACCTTCTCTAAAATAGACCATATACTAGGCCACAAAACAACTCTCAGCAAATATAAAAAAGTAGGGATACTACTCTGTATTCTATCAGACCATAATGGAATGAAATTAAAAATCAATGACAAAATAAGAAATAAAAGCTACTCCAACACCTTGAGACTAAATAATATGCTACTGAATGAACAATGGGTTGCAGATGACATCAAAGAAGAGATTAAAAATATTCTTAGAGGTGGAATGAGAACGCAGACACAACATATCGAAATCTCTGGGACACTATGAAGGCAGTTCTAAGAAAAAAAGTCCATTGCATTGAGTTCATTCCTCAAAAGAAGAAAAAGTCAACAAATAAATGACTTAAAACTACATCTCAAAGCTCTAGAAAAAGAAGAGCAATCCAACAATAAAAGTGGTAGAAGACAGAAAATAATTAAAATCTGAGCTGAAATTAATGAAATTTAAACAAAAGAAACAACTGAAAAATTGACAAAACAAAAAGTTGGTTCTTTGAAAAAATAAATAAAACTAACAGACCCTTAGCCAGGCTAACAAAGAGAAGAAGAAAGAAAAATCAAATTACTAACATATGCGATGAAAAAGGAAATATCACAACAAACACTATGGAAATACAGAAAATAATTCAAAATTATTTTGAAAACTTGTACTCCAACAAAATATAAAACACAGAAGGCATCAACAAATTTCTAGAGTTGTATGATCTGCCCAAATTAAAGCCAAATGATATACACAATGTGAACAGACCAATTTCCAGCAACGAAATAGAAGATGCCATCAGAAGCCTACCAACCAAGAAAAGCCCAGGACCAGATGGATACACAGCAGAGTTCTACAAGACCTTCAAAGAAGAACTGATACCAATACTCTTTGATTTATTTCAGGAAATAGAAAAAGAGGGAGCACTTCCAAATTCATTCTATGAGGCAATATCACCCTGACCCACAAACCAGGCAAAGACACATCAAAAAAAGAAAACTTCAGACCCATATCTTTAAAGAACATAGATGCAAAAATTCTCAATAAAATTTTGGCAAGCCGGGTGCGGTGGTGCACGCCTGTAATCCCAGCACTTTGGGAGGCTGAGGCAGGAGGATCGCAAGTTCAAAGCCAGCCTCAGCAATGGCGAGGCACTTAGCAACTCAGTGAGACCCTGTCTCTAATAAAATACAAAAAAAGGGGCTGGGGATGTGGCCCAGTGGTCAAGTGCCCCTGAGTTCAATCCCCGGTACCACAAAAAAAAAAAAAAATTTTGGCAAAATGGATACAAAAACATATCAAAAATATAATACACCACGATCAAGTGGGGTTCATTCCAGGGATGCAAGGATGGTTCAACATATGGAAATCAATAAATGTAATTCATCACATCAATAGACTCAAAGATAAGAACCATATGATTATCTCAATAGATGCAGTAAAAGCATTTGACAAAATATAGCACCCCTTCATGTTCAAAACACTAGAAAAACTAGGGATAACAGGAACATATCTCAACATGTAAAAGCTATCTATGCTAATCCCCAGGCCAATATTATGCTAAATGGAGAAAAATTGAAAGCATTAAGTCTAAAAACTGGAACAAGACAGGGATGCCTTCTTTCACCACTTCTATTCAACATGGTAATTGAAATGCTGGCCAGAGCAATAAGGCAGACGAAAGAAATTAAAGGGATACAGATAGGTAAAGTAGAACTCAAATTATCATTATTTGCTGACGATATGATTTTATACCTAGAAGACCCAAAAAATTCTACCACAAAACTTCTAGAACTCATTCAGGAAAGTAGCAGGATACAAAATCAACACCCGTAAATCTAAGGCATTTCTATATATCAGTGACAAATCTTCTGAAAGGGAAATGAGGAAAACTACCCTGTTTACAATAGTATCAAAAAATAAAATACAATAAAATACTTGGGAATCAACTTAACCAAAGATGTGAAAGACCTCTATAATAAAAACTAGAGAACACTAAAGAAAGAAATTATGGAAGACCTTAGGTAGAAAGATCTACCCTGTTCTTGGATAGGCAGAACTAATATTGTCAAAATGGCCATACTACCAAAAGCACTATACAGATTTAATGCAATTCCAATCAAAATCCCAATGACATTCCTCATAGAAATAGAAAAAGCAGTCATGGAAAAATAAGAGATCCAGAATAGCTAAAGCAATCCTTAGCAAGAGGAGTGAAGCAGGTGGCATCACTATACCAGAACTTAAATTATACTACAGAGCAATAGTAACAAAAACAGCATGGTATTGGCACCAAAATAGGCTGGTAGACCAATGGTACAGAATAGAGGACACAGAGACTAACACATATAATTTCAGTTATCTTATATTAGACAAAGGCGCCAAAAATGTACATTGGAGAAAAGATAGCCTCTTCAACAAATGGTGCTGGGAAAACTGGAAATCCATATGCAACAAAATGAAATTAAACCTCTATCTCTCACCATGCACAAAATTCAACTCAAAGTGGATCTAGGAATTAGACCAGAGACACTACACCTAATAGAAGAAAAAGTAAGCTCTAATCTCCAACATGTTGGATTAGGCCCCAAGTTCCTTAATAAGAATGCTGTAGCACAAGAATTAATATAAAGAATCAATAAATGGGATAGATTCAAATTACAAAGCTTCTTCTCAGCAAAAAAAAAAAAAACAACCAGTGAGGTGAATAGAGAGCCTACTAATTGGGAACAAATTTTTTACCACATGCACGTCAGATATAGCACTAATTTATAGAATATATAAAGAACTCAAAAATCTTAACACCAAAAAAACAAATAACCCAATCGATAAATGGGCCAAGGAACTGAACAGACAATTCTCAGAAGAAGATATACAATCAATCAATAAATACATGAAAAAATGTTCAACATCTCTGGCAATTAGAGAAATGTAATTCAAAACCACTCTAAGATTTCATCTCACACCTGTCAGAATGGCAGCTATTAAGAACACAAACAACAATAAATGTTGGCGAGGATGTAGAGAAAAAGGCACACTCATACATTGTTGGTGGGACTCCAAAATGGTGCAGACAATATGGAAAGCAGAATGGAGATTCCTTGGAAAACTGGGAATGGAACCACCTTATGACCCAGCTATCCCACTCCTCGGTCTATACCCAAAGGACTTAAAAACAGCATACTACAGGGACACAGCCACATCAATGTTTATAGCAGCACAATTCACAATAGCTAAACTGTGGAACCAACCTAGATGCCCTTCAGTAGATGAATGGATAAAGAAAATGTGGTATATACACACAATGGAGTATTACTTAGCAATAAGAGAGAATAAAATCATGGCATTCGCAGGTAAATGGATGGAGTTAGAGAATATAATGCTAAGTGAAGTTAGCCAATCCCAAAAAGCCAAATGCCAAATGTTTTCTCTGATATAAGAAGGCCGATTCACAGTCGGGTTGGGATGGGGAGCATAAGAGGATTAGAGGAACACTAGAATGGCCAATGGGGAGGGAGGGGAAGGGAGGGGGGAAAAGGGTCAAGAAAAAGAAAAAGATGGTAGAATGAGATGGATATCATTACCCTAAGTGCATGTATGAAGTCACGAATGGTGTGAATATACTTTGTATACAACCAGAGATATGTAAAAATGTGCTCTACAAGTGTAATATGAAATATAATACATTCTGCTGTCATTTCTAACAACTTAGAATAAAAAATAAATTTGAAAAAAAATGAATTTTGAGTCTTAAAAATGTTTAATTTTTTTGGCCAGATAGATTGTATCAGTTAGTTTTGCTGTGAAGTATCAATACACCCAAACATGGGTAAAATGACAAAAAAAATTGATATTCTTTTAACTAAGTAGTTCTAGTCATGCTGGACTTGCGTGTGCTTCTGCATCAGTGGCTATTCAGGGAGGTGGCCCTACTTTGGTAGTTGGCCGAAAATCAGCAGAAGCAACAGGGGCAAATGAGTCATGGGACTCTCAATAACCAGAAACTGACTTAATTGATGCTGGAAAGATTTCAAGAATCAAAACAGAAAATGCTAGTAGGCTTCTTGAAACCAAGGCTTTGAACTGGCACAGACATCACTTCTGCTGCATTTAATTGGTCAGAGTTAGTCACAAGTTCTAATTCAAGCAGTAGAGGTATGAATTTCACTTCTCTATGGAAAAGTTAAAACAAAATAATGCAAATGGTCCCAGATTTGGAAGGTTGGAGAATCTGGCCAATTTTGCAATCTACTAATTTTATTCTGACAGTGTCTTCTAATGAATTTTAAATATGGAGTCTAAGGAGACCTAATGCACAAAGGCATTCACAGCAGTAAAATTAGAGGAAACAGCATTTCCAAATCATTTTTATTTTATTATCATTAGAGTCTTATAGCTACAAATAGTAGTTTGGATTCATCCAGACAAAATCATACAGGCATGGAATTTGATTTCAGTTCATGATCCCCACCCGTCCCCTCCCCCTTCTGCTTCCTGTCCTCCCTCCCCTCCACAGTTCTTCTTCCTCTATTCTGCTAGTGGAAGACTTCCTTTTACTCCTCTATTTATTTGTATTTGATTGATTCTTTTTATTTATACAGAAAGTTAAATTTCCTGTGGTATCAATACACCCAAACATGGGTAAAATGACAATTAATTGCTATTCTTTTAACTGAGTAGTTCTAGTCATGGTGGACTTGCATGTGCTTCTGCATCAGTGGCTATTCAAGGAGGTGGCCCTACTTTGGTAGTTTTCAAAATAGAATCTGATGATCCTCTGGATTTCAGAAGGGTCTGTGGTGATATCTTCTTATTCATTTATAAATTTATTGATTTAGATCTTCTTTGTTTTGGTTAGTTTGGCTTGGAGTGCATCAATCTTATTTAACTTTTCAAACAACCAACTCTTTGTTGCATTGATTCTGTGTATTTTTTTATTCTCAATTTTATTAATTTTATTAATTTCATCTCTGATCTTAGTTATCTCATGTCTCCTACTGATTTTGGAACTAGTTTAATCTTGTTTTTTGATCCATTCTGCTAATCTTTGTTTTTTACTTAGGGAATTGAGACCATTAACATTTAGTGTCAGCATAGGTATGTGTTTGTGATTTCCTGCCATTTTGATTTTTTACTATATTTAATACTTTCTTGATTCTCATTTAGTAGATTATTCTTCTATTGATCTTCCTCTATTAGAAATTTTGGGGTTTGTTTTTGAGTTCCTTTTTGTTCAGTTTAATCTTTGAGTATTCTTTGTAGTGCTTGCTTCGTGGTCATAAATTCTTTTAGCTTATTATTTTCATTGAAAGTTTTTATTTCCCCCTAAATTTGAAACTGAACTTTCCTGGGTATAGTAACCTTGACTGGCAGTTGTTTTCTTTTAAAGCTTGGAATATCTCATTTCAGACCCTCCTTGCTTTTAGGTTTGAATTGAAAAATCAGACGAGAGCCTTATTGGTTTGCCTCTAAATCTGACCTGATATTTCTCTCTTAAAGCTTTTAATATTCTTTTCTTATTTTCTGTTAGGCATTTTTATTATGATGTGTCTTGGAGAATTTCTCATTCAACTAGGTCTATTTGGGGTCCTTTATGTCTCCGGTATGTGGATGTCTATCTCATTTCTGTTATGGGAAACATTTTCTCTATCTCTTTGAAAGTGTTATGATTGCCTTCAGCTTGTATCTCCATGTTCTCTTCTATCCCAGTGACTCTTGGGCTTTGTCTCTTGATGTTGTCCCAGAGTTATTCTATTCTGATCATGTTCTACCCTTTTTTTTTTTTTCCCTTTTACTGAAGTTCTGTTTCAAAGGCTTAAGTCCTTTTTTCTACACAATCTATTAGCGATGATTTCAAGTGAATTTTTAATTTGATGGATTATGTCTTTTATTTCTAGATGTTCTGATTAGTTTCTTTTTCTGTATTAAAGTGGTCTTTCATCTCCTGTATTTGCTCTTAATTCATTCCCTAGATCTTCTTTTAGTTCACTGAACATTTTAATAATCAGTTTTTTTTTTTTATGATCTTTCTCTGAAATTTCCTCCACTTCAATATCAGTGGGATACTTTACTAGGGGATTGTGAATTTTGGCGGGGAGATTTGTTTTCCTGTTTCTTCGTGTTTTCAGAGGTCTCAGACTTGAGCATCAATTGAGGTGGATTCCCCTTTCTCCTTTTTATGCATGCCCTTCTGTGTACAATTATTTTATTTGTTCTGGGACTTCTCTCTGTTTTGATATATGATATCAAGAGGTAAAACCTAAGGTCCCTTTTTGTCCATATTTTATTTGTGTTGGAGTAATGCTAAGACTCCAGTGGAGCTTGATTGTGTGTGTGTGTGGGGGGGGTGAGATTCACTGTTGCTTGGCTGAATGTATATATTTCTCAGCAGCAGGATCTCTACTCTGTGATTGTGAAATGTCCCAATCTCTCTCTGGCCTCTCTTAGAGGCATAGGTGAGCCAGGAATGACAGTAATGTCAGCAACAGATTTACAGCTTTAAGATAAATGTCTGATGTTTACTTTGACATCTATAACACTAACTGCCACCTATAAGGAAATGGTAGGGTCAGCTTTTAACAACAGTATCAACAACAAAAACTACAAACTAGATCAGGCATTTAACAGCAGATGTTTACTATTGTTGTTCATTCTGTTAATAATCACAACAACTTGAATAGGGTAGGAATTACATAATCTATATAATTTCTATTATTTATTTACTGGTATTACCGTTTCTTAAGTAAGAGAAAATAGGGTAGGAAGGCAAGAGAAAGTGTTTGAAAGTTTTTGAAGTGTTTGAAAAAGTTTTGAAGTGTTTGAAAAAGTGATCAAAGGAGAGACAGGACTTAGGAAGCAGGTGTCAGCTTTAAATAAGAAGAAACAGTAAGTTCATAATAAGTAATGAAAAGAAGAAAAGAGGAGAGAACACAAAATTTTGGCAGTTACTGGGAGAAGAAAGTGAAGTAAGGGAGATAGGAAGGCCCAGAATCTAGGAATAAATGAACCAGCTAATGTAAGATTGACAAAACTCAAACCCTCATATAACTGTGCCCCACCCTAGTCTAATCTAGGCTAAACAAAGCACAGCACAGGAGAGAGCTATTAATGTGTAAGTAAAGTTATATGGATGTGTGTATACATATGTACATATATACACATATACATAAATATCAATATTGTAACATATCCTTGCAGCAAGAGTATATACAACCACACATGCACACTTACATAAATACAAAATCATGCATAATAAAAAAGTAAATAATAGAATATGAAAAAATGATGTGAAATAATTGAACAAAACAAAATTTAAAAAGAGTGAAGAATGTCTATAATTCTAGCAGTTCAGGAGGCTGAGGCAGGATGATTATGAGTTCAAAGCCAATCACAGTAAAAGTGAGGCACTAAGTAACTCGGTAAGACCCTATCTCTAACTAAAATACAAAATAGAGCTGGGGATGTGGCTCAGTAGTCGAGTGCCCCTGAGTTCAATCTCTGATACCTCCCCCCCAAAAAAAGTGAAGAATGAGAATATGGAGAGAAAAAGAAAAAAAAAAAGAAATGAGGAAAAATAAAATAAAAAGAGAAAAAGAAGAAAGTAAAATCTTAATGAGAGGTAGAGTGTTGTTTCTGCTGTGATGCTCAAATCTGTTGGCAGCTAAGGATTTTCAGTCTTTATTTTCAGCTCTGTTTTTTTGTTTTTTTGGGTTTTTTTTTTTTTTTTTTTTTTTTTTTTGTTTTTTTTTCCACTGTCCTTGTGTTTCTCACCTAGCTGCCAGCTGGGTCTCATTGCTCTCAGCTTCAGTCTCCCACAGCTGATGAATTGTGTAATCCTGTTGTCGTGGGGGTGATGCAGAGTTCTAAGACTGGAGTTTCCTGTTTTGGGGGTTTGGACTTTGGTGGGTTTGGGACTCTGTTAGTGGGTATTTGAGATTTGGTCCACAGCTCCTATTGGTGTGAAGCTTCCTATCTCTGCTGGGCTTCTGGACTTCTGAGGCTTCCAGAAAAATCTACTTTTAGGGCCTAGGGACTAAGCCTCCACAGGTTTCACCTTCACTGTTATGGATGTGAATTACCAGGTATCCATCCTGTAGTGCAGATGTTTGGCCATAGTGAGAATCTTTGTAATAGCTCTTCTGAGGTGCCAGCTGTTATGGGATTTCTCTCCCTTGGGATCCAGAGGCTGAATGGTCCAGGTAAAATGTTCTTTGTGCCTTTTCAGTCTCTCTGGTTCAAGCACTCTCCAGGGATTTTTGTTGTTGTTGGCTGATAACTTTCTTTGTGGGTTTCCATTATGGTTTAGATATGAGGTGTCCCCCACAATCTCATATGTGAGAAAGTGCAAAAAAAGATATAGGTGAAATGATTGAGTTATGAGAGTCTTAATCTAATAAATGCATTAATCCCCTGATTAACTGGCTGGTAATAGGCAGGTGGGGAGTGGCTGGTGGAGGTGGGTCATTGGGAGCCTGACTCTGGGGTTTATATTTTGTCCTTGGTGAGAGGCTAAGTCATACGCCGTCTGCCTTTTCCCTTCTCCTTCCTGGTACAGTGTCCTGAGCTGCTTTTCCCTCCCATGCCCTTCTTCCATGGTCTTTGCCTCACCTCTTGAACAGAGCAATGGAGTTAGCCATCTATGGACCAAGACCTCTGAAACTGTTGAGTTCCAAATAAACTTTTCCTCCTCTAAAATCTTTCTTGTCATGTCTTTTGGTCACAGCATCGAAAAAGCTGACTAAAACAGTTCCTAATCCCCCAGTATCACATGTTCACAGGTGTGTAAGCTGCGAGGGGACAGCTTTCAGTGCCTGCAAACAAGTTCCTCACAGGTGAGCATGGTCTGTGCCTGCAGAGGGTTTTCTGCCCCAGAAAGGCTCATCGCCCCCATGGAAGGTTTCACTCCAGTGGGCAGCTTTGGATTTATTTTCACTGAGATGCTTCCCTTACCAACTCTGTGTCCATTAATATCAGTCTTCTACAAAGGAGGGCTTCCCTACATCAATTCTTTAATTTTTAACTTATTCATCTGCCAGCCACTTGTCTCTTTTATCTGCACTCCTAGCTCAGCTCTGCTGGAAGCCAGGGCTGATGCATCTCTATTGTTTTTTATGTTCATCTTACCAACTTTCTGTAGCTCCATGAGGTTTTTTTCACAGTTCAGTATTATGTTTCACTGAGGTTCCTTTGTTATTCACCTCGCTGAAGAGCAGTCTTCTGCTTTATAAGTCTGGTGCTAAGGAGCTGCTGGGCTGGGTTTCCTTTCTCTACTCTACCATCTTGTCTCCCCCCTCCCAACTCTTAAGGAAATAATTACATATGTTATGAAAGTTTGCTTTGTGAAGCAATATGGAAATACTATTTAAAACATTAGGAATAAATATTTTTGTTATAATATAAATCTAAGAAACAAAACAGAATAGTGTGAAAGCATCAGGTTTTTTTGTTTTGTTTTGTTTTGTTTTGGTGGTGCTGGGGATTGAACCCAGGGCCTTATGTATGTGAGGCAAGCACTCTACTGACTGAACTATATCCCCAGCCCTAAATCAAATATTTTGAAAGTGAGCATATCAAAATGTCTCATTAGCAAGACTATATATGTACTGATATACATGTTTTTTTTCTGAATTTAATTTTTATTGCACATGGATATCACCTAAAATATTAGACATAAAGTGATTAAATGGCAATATACCCTCAGCTAATCTTTTGGAGAACATTTTGAAGATAATTAATGGAAATTAAGGGAACATTTCAGAATTCTGGAGGTATGTTTTCAACATATTTTTCAAGTAGAAAGTGACCAGTATCAGTTGTTACAGTATACCATCATGAGAATAAAGCATTCAGAAAGAACACAGGGGAAGACATTGTGCATTATAGACATAAAGGCAGAGAACTTCAGTAGAGAAGAGCTACAGTATTCACTGAACACATAAGCAAAACCTCATAGCTATTAGCTGGTCAGGACTTGTTGCTCCAATCTCTAAACTGAAGAAATGAATAAGCAAAGACAAAAAATTATTTCATCAGTAGCTAGGGTCTTTAAGCCAAAGACTGAATCACATTCAGCCCAGACTAAAACACATAAATTAGTAGTAGAAAAAAAAAATTAGAACAGAAAAGTCTTCAGCTATACCAGTCAAGAATTATTTTTTAAAAAAGCTTCTTCACATCAAAGGAAACAATAAAGAGTGGGAAAACAGAGTCTACAGAATGGAAGAAAATCTTTTCCACCTGCACCTCAGTTAGAGCATTAACTGCCAGGATATATAAAGAACTCAATAAATTTAACACCAAAAACAAACAAATAGCCCAATCAATAAATGGGCAAAGGAACTGAACAGGCACTTCCCAGAAGAAGAAATACAATTGGTCAACAAATATATGAAAACATGATCAACACCTCTAGCAATTAGAGAAATGCAAACTAAAACTACACTGAAATTTCATCTCACTGTAGTCAGAATGGCAATTATCAAGAATACAAGTAACAATAAATGTTGGTAAGGATGCAGGGGGAAAAGGTATAATCATATATTGATGGTGGGACTACAAATTGGTGCAACCACCCTGGAAAGCAGTATGGAGATTGAGAAAACTGGGAGTAGAACCACCATTTGACCCAGCTATCCCACTCCTAGGTTTATACCCAAAGGACTTAAAACCAGCATACTACAGTGACACAGCCACATCTGTGTTTATAGCAGCTCAATTCATAACAGCTAAACTATGGAACCAGCCTAGATGCCTTTTAACGTATAATGGGTGAAGAAAATGTGGTGTATCTATACACAATTGAATATTACTCAGGTATAAAGAGAAATGAAATTATGGCATTTGCTGGTAAATGGATGGAACTGGAGAATATCATGCTATGTGAAATAAGCTAGTCCCCAAAAAGCAAAGGCCAAGTATTTTCTCTGATATGTGGATGCTAACTCACAAAAAGCGGGAAAGAGGTAGGGAAGAATAGAAGTACTTTAGATTAGGCAAAGGGAAATGAAGTGAAGGGAAAGGGAATGAGAATAGGAAATATAGTATGAATCAGACATTTCTTTCCTATGTTCATGTATGAAAACGTGATTCCTCATTATGTATGACCAGAAGAATGGGAAGTTGTATTCCATGTGTGTATAATATGCCAAAATACATTATACTGTCATGAAAAACTAAAAGGAACAAATAAGAGAAGATGAAGGAGGAGGAGGAGGAGGAGAAGGAGGAGGAGGAGGAGGAGGAGGAGAAGGAGGAGGAGGAGGATGAGGGAGAAGAAGAAGAAGAAGAAGAAGAAGAAGAAGAAGAAGAAGAAGAAGAAGAAGAAGAAGAAGAAGAAGAAAGAAGTATTGAGCTATGTCATGAGAAAAATATAAAATTCTAAATATATGCTTACTATCTTGCTGAATATATAAATAGTATATAGAATAATTTGCAAGTGTCATCAACAAGAAGTTAGGAACACATGAGGCTTTAGAGGATGAAGAATTGTAGAGTTGCAGCTTTGCTATTGTGTGCCCATTACAATAAATAATTGTATGCTCAGAAGGTCCTTTTATTTCTTCCCTGTCTCCATGTTCTGTCATGTTTACAATGGTGAAGAAAATGATCCTTCAAGATTCTTTCTAGTATCAAACTTTTACAAGTTGATGATTCAGACTTGATGGACGGGCTCACAACACATTGAGTCTTATAGAGACATCATTCCTCCCTCATTGGCAACCAGTATAATCCCCAGACCAGAAACAGGCAACTCCTACTTCCCAGTTAGAGGCCTTCTTATACATAGCACTGATCTTTATGTTTAGCTGTAGTTATTATGACAAACTAACCCATGCCAATTCATGGGTTTTCCAGCAGCATGGCAAAAGTAATTAAGAACATTACAATCACAATGGGGATTGTGGAAATTTATGACAGCAGCAATAGGAAACTGATAAAATTTTCAGAACCATTTTATAATTGTGAGTTAGTGGAGTGCATATATATCATGTACATATATAATTTCATTTTCTTTTTAGGCCGTTGGGATGAACTGGGCCAAATTATGAAATCTGGGTAATATTTCCACCTAAGAAACAATATTAGAAAGAATTTACCTTGCTTTTTATTGCCTTGAATGAAATTTATTTCCTAAGGAAGAGTTACAGAAAAATAAAAAGTAATAAAACTCTTCAGAATTCAGAGAAACACAAAACAAACTAAAAAAGTCAAAAAGCAGAGAGAGAGAGAGAGAGAGAGAGAAGGAAAGAGACCATAAGTGATAGATGGGCTACCCCTCCCCTTCCCCAAAGTTTCTGTGCCCTGAGCAACCTTGTTTCCCTTTCCCAGGCAGGAGCCAATAGGATTAAAGGTTGCTCTGTTCCCTGGACAGGAACCAATAGGCTTCACCACCAAGGGTTTTAACAGACAACCTAATGGTCCAGGGTGGATATAAAAGGGCTCCCGTCCATTGGGGATGGGAAGAGGGAGAGAGGCACACACAACAGATTGTCCCTGCTGAGAGGAGGCAGTCCAGACCCATTACCTCCAGCCCAACGGCAGCTGCCCCAGCTGACAGCTCCAGCCTCCAGCCCTACAGCAGCTGCCCCAGTCGATAGCTCCAGAGATCACTGCCCGTGTGACCAGGCACCTGCCTTCCTTTCAGAGCTCACACACTTCCTTCTCCCACTAAGCTTGCGCACTCCTCTCTCCCTGATTCCTCTCTCCCTGTTCCTTTTTTACCTCCCACCAGCCATAAAGGCTGGTGAATAAATCCCTTGGCTGCAAAGTTGTCCCTGGTGTGATTTTTGCCCTTCAATAAGGAAGATGAACTCTTCAGGGCACATTGCCAGTGACCCACCTTCTCCAGCCACTCCAAATCTGTCTAAAGTTACCACCCAGTTAATCCATTCAAACTAGAATGAACTGATTAGGTTGCAGCTCTTTTAATCTAAACATTTCACATCTGAATATTCCTGTATTAACATAGAAGCTTTGGGAGGACACCTTATATCCACACCATAACAGATACCTTCATAAATGATACCATTTCTTAAAACAAACAATCAAAAAAAAAAAACCTTTGTACAACTGATTTTTGTGCCTATTGAAATAAACAAGATTGAAATATTGACCCTTCTTCTCACTACATCAATATTTTATGTACTTTAAATGAAATTTTCCAAGAAAGAATTTTTGCTTCTTATGAAATTTTGACTTTATAATGTCAACATAAATTTATCCATTATATAAAGAAGAAGTTACTGAACAGGTGACAAAAAACTGTTAAAATGATTTTGGTAAATTTTCACATTCATTCTGTTCAGTGAAGTAGAAAGAACTTCAGATCTATATTATATCCTAGACTGGACCTTCTTACTTTTTGAGATTTTTAATGGATGCAGGAAGGACCGTGTGAAAAATAGGGATAATAACAAAAGTGGGAGAGGAGGAATCTGATCTCTGAAAGTCTTTAATGACATAGAAATTATTATAAGTTTGATTTTGTGAAAATTGGAAGACATTAAGAATTTTTAATAAAGTGTAGCATGACATTTAGTTATAATAAGTACTCTAAAAATAATAAGAAGGTTACAGCAGAAAAGAATGAACAGAATCATGAACAGAATCATGTGAGATATGGAGAAGTTCTAAACTAGTAGCAGAAGGAATGGGAACTAAAGACAAACATTGGGTAAATTGAAATAGTAGACTTAACCAAATGATAACTGATTCACACTGGGAATTAAGAGCAAGAAGTAGAAGAGCTGTTTGTCTTTTTTTACTTTGAGTAGTTGCAAATGCTCACGACTTAGAAATACAAAAGTCAGAAAAAGGGTCAAAAATGAAGGATGGAGACAAGAGTTTAACTTGGCAAAGTAAGATTGTAAGGACCTGTAAGTAGCTAGCTATGATGATGATGACTGAAAACTACAGGACAAATGTTGTGAAGCATTTCATAGGTTTATCAAGCTATGGTAAGAAACTAACATGGAAAATGAAGTGATCAGTGTTATATTGGGAATTAGAATCAAGAAACCCAACAGTGGTCAGTAGGAGATAATGTTAAAGAGTTGAGCAACAGGGCCACCAATGGTCCTTTTGACCAAAGAGAAATGAAAATACCAAGTACATCGAACCCTGAGCCCTAAAGAAATTTGCATAAGCCAGAAAACCTGAACTATTCTTAAGGAGGTTCCATGCCCAGGCCCTAAATATTTATATAAAAATCTGCCTTTTGGGTTCAACCTAAAAAAAAGAGGTGAAAGAACTCTATTATGAAAAAAAACAGAAAAATAAAGAAAGAAATTGAAGAAGACCTCAGAAAATGGAAAGATCTCCCATGTTCCTGGATAGGCAGAATCAATATTATCAAAATGGCCATACTACCAAAAGTTCTATACAGAATTAATGCAATTCCTATAAAGATCCCAATAACATTATTCACAGAACTAGAAAAATCAATCATGAAATTCATTTGAAAAAATAAGAGGACCAGAATAGCCAAAGCAATCCTTAATGTGAAAAATGACACAGGAGGTATCAGAATACAAGACCTATACTACAGAGCTATAGTAACACAGACAACATGGTATTGGCACCAAAACAGACATGAAGACCATTGAAACAAAATAGAAGACAAAGATAACGCACCCACATAGATACAGTTATCTCATCCTAGAGAAAGGCACCATAAACATACATTGGAGAAAAGATAGCCTCTAAAACAAATGGTGCTGGGAAAACTGGAAATCCACATGTAATAGAGTGAAATTGAACCCCTGTATTTCACCCTACACAAAACTCAATTCAAAGTAGATCAAGGACTGAGGCATTAGACCAGCGGTCATGTACTTACTAAAAGAAAACGTAGGCCCAACATGTCCTCTTGGGAACCGAATTTCTCAACAAGACTATTAAAGTGCAAGAAATAAAATCAGAGTCAATAAATGGGATGGTATCAAACTGAAAAGATTCTTCACAGCAAAGGAAACAATAAAAAATGTGTGCATAGATCCTAGGATTGGGAGAAAATCTTCACTACCAGTACCTCAGATAAGGCATCAATTTCTAGGATGTACAAAGAACTCAAAAAACTTAACACCAGAAAAATAAATAACCCAATCAACAAATGGGCAAAGGAATTAAACAAACACTTCACAAAAGAAGAAATATAATTGGTCAACAAATATATGAAAAAATGTACAACATCTCTAGTATTTAGAGAAATGCAAATTGAAAAAACTACACTGAAATTTCATCTCACTCCAGCCAAAATGGCAGTTATAAAGAATTCAAGTAACAAAATAGATGTTGGAGAGAATGTTGGGAAAAGGGTACAATCATACATTGCTGGTGGTACTGCAAATTGGTGCAACCACTCTGGAAAGCAGTATGGAGATTCCTCAGAAAACTTGTAACGGAACCACCATTTGACTCAGTTATCCCACTCCTCAGTCTATACACAAAGGACTTAAAAACAGCATAGAAATGAAGAAAAGTGAGGTGGGAGGGGAATAGGAAAGACAGTAAAACTAATTGGTCATAACATTCCTAGCCTTGTATTTTTATACATGACCAGGGTAAGTCCACATCATGTATGACCACAAGAGTCGAAACCTAAATAGAATAAGTTATACTCTACTTGTGTATATTCTGCCAAAATGCATTCTACTGTTACATATAACTAAAAAAAAAAAAAAAAAAAAAAAAAAGAATTCCCCCTTTGACTTTGAGGGAACTTGAATGCATCTGTTCCTTACAGCCAAATCTTAGTGATAAAAACCAGCGTGAAAGGTGACAGGCAGGGAAAAATAACTTCCAGGAACTAAACTACCAAATGAATAATCAAATTCATTAAATATAGGAAAACTATCCAGAGAAGGTCATATTTGAGCTAAGCCTTAGATACAGGATATTGATCTATTCAGCTCTTTGGTTGTACCCAATATATTTGTCTTTAAAATGGGTGTTTTAGAGTCTTGAAATCAGACATATGATTTTCAATTAACAGTACTCTGTATTTACAAGCTTGATAAGTATTTTTACATCAAATAAAAAATATGAAAGGGTGAAAGTTTGTCACAAAAAATATTTATATCCATGTATAAAGTGTTTGGTAATAATAATTTTAAAACAGTTATGTAATACTTAAAAATGTATTTTAATAAAAATTAAAACCCACTAATAAAGATGGCTTCCATTATTCCTTCAGTGCTGCAGTTCATAAACCATTTATTTTTGACATGATAAACCATCCATATCTATCTTAATGTTGTTGTAACCAACATTTTACTCCACTAAAGACAAAAAAAGAGCAAAAAATGTCCCCCAACCTAAACTTTTAAAACACATATGCTATTAATGTAGTACCCTTTCTCCCAGATATTAAAAATTAATCAAATGAGCTAAAAGTTCTTAGTCTAAGTCAATTTAATTTTTAAAAATTTCATGTGGCTTGTAAGATCATATGCCATTAAAAAGATTTCAAAAGCTAAGAAAAAGAACTGCATAAACAGAAGGACATATAATGAAAATCCTTAAGTTCCTGTCCAGTAATGTCATTACTAGGGAGGACAATAAGAGTATCCCAAAAGGATTCTAAAAGATATTATATAACATTCAATAAGCAGAAGTATTTTATTATTTCTCATGAAGCCTTAGCCAAGAATGTGGTACCCAAATATGATGGCATAGTGGAGAAGCAGTACTGGTTTAATTTAGATGTGATTTATGTGCTGCATCATCAGGAACAGATAAACCTGCATAATAAGCAGCATATGTTGGTCTTAACAAAGCATGTGGATTCTGTTATATGAAAAGCAAATGTTCAAGTAACAAAATTAATATTAATGTGTTCTGCAAAATCAAAGTGAAGAGTAACTTTTGGTTGAGCTGAGTAATCACAGACCCTTCTCTAGGCCAAATCCCATTTATTTCACATGAGGAAGGGACCTAGTAGTCTCCAATATTTAATCTCACGGGTCTAATACTCAAAACCAAGTTTTGTATACATCATGCACAAGACTCCTTATGAGAAAAAATAAGATTTACAAAAATTGCAATTACAATCTCTGTCAAGAAAACTGGAATTATAGAGAAAATAACCATCCTTATTGAGAAATTCCTCCAAATTATATTCATAATCACTCTGTATTATGGTTACTTCTTTTGGAATATTCAACTTCCAAGATCATAAGAAACGATAGCAAGCCAGGAAAGTTCCATTTCAGGATAAGGGGTGGCGCAAGATGTCCAGATCTGCCTGGGGCCTTTGCAACTGGAGACATATTTGTAATCATTTTAAACCCCTGAAAATTAAAAATGAATGCTTAAAAAATACTCTGTTGCTACATCAAAGCCCAATTTTCCTAAAATCCCGTGTTCTAAACTCACTTTTGATGTCTGGAATCATCTTTACTCATATACTTATACAGCATATGCATACTTTTCCACATTTACTGCACCCTTCCGGGGTCTGCCAAGGTCTGCCATTCTCTTTCTCATTCTGTGCACTAAGATAAAGAAAAGTTATCAAGATACCACTCCCTCCCACAGAAAAAACATGGAAAGTTCCCTTTTTACTTTTTATAAAATTACTCCTCCTATTATGGTTTTTCAGCCAGTCTGCTTATAACCAAGTGCTACCATATTGATATTCCTGAGATACCCAGAAATTAATGTGTTCATTTGAAATTAACATAAACTTTTTTTTTTTTTTTTTTTTTTTTTTTTTTTTTTTTTTTTGTGGTACCAGGGATTGAACTCAGAGGCACTGGACCGCTGGGTCACATTCCCAGCCCTTTTTTGTATTTTATTTAGACACAGGGTCTCATTGAGTTGCTAAGTGCCTCACCATTGTTGAGGCTGGCTTTGAACTCACGATCCTCCTGCCTCAACCTCCCAAAGTGCTGGGATTACAGGCGTGTGCTACTATGCCCAGCTTTAACATGAATTTTTATTTGAAAAAATAATAGACTGAACCACCTTGGGGTTCTCTATAGTTTTTGTCCAACTGAGAAATTTTCAAGCATATTGCTGGGATCTAAATGTTTGGATTTACCCATCCTAAATTCACATTTTGAAACCTAAACACCAATGTAATGATATTAGTAATCAGGGCCTTTGGAAGGATTTAAAAAAAAAAAAAAAAAAGCAAGGCTTTGGAAGGATTTGGAAGGATTAGGACATGAGGGAAGCGTACTTATGTTTGCATTAATACTCTTTAAAAATAATCTCCAGAGAAGGTGCCATCTATGAACCAGGAAACAGGTCCTCCTCAAGAGGCATATAGTATGCTAGGGCCTTGACTTCTCTAGAACTGTGAAAAACAAATTACTATTGTTTATAAGCTACCCAGTCTATAGTATTTCATAACAGTAACCTGAACAGATTAAGACATATATATGTGGCTTTCTCTATCATCAAATCACACAAATAAATCCCCTATCTCAAAGACTGGACATTTTGTTATCTTTCCCCTCATGTAAGCACAAATGGTAGAAAAAAAGTGAAATAAAGTAAACTGAGACACTACTTAAAGTTTCCTGTTTAGTTTTTAATTTTGTTTTTCTTTGTTTGTTTTAGAACTGAGGATGGATCACAGAGGTGCTTTATCACTGAACTACAACCCCACTCCCTTTTTTAAAAATTTGTTCCAAATAGGTGTATATGTGACAGCGCAGAATGCAATGGTCTCTGTGTTTGGCTGATAGAAGATTTGACTGCTATATTCACTGACTTACAGAAACATCCCCTTCTCTTTGCTAGGCTCTGATTTTCATAAGTGAAGGAATAGAATTCAATTAGAGAATTTTGTCTCAAAATATCCTGTTTATTTTTGACCCAGGTAGTATCAGGTAATGACTGGATATTTTGCTCTAGTTTTTCAACAGTTTCATTAATATGGGAGACTACATTGTACATAAATGAAGCACAACTTTTCATTTCTCTGGTTGTACACGATGTAGAGTCACACCATATGTGCAGTCATACATACACCTAGGGTAATGATGTCCATCTCATTCTACCATCTTTCCTGCCCCCATGCCCCCTCCCCTCTTCTCCCTCCTTTTTGCCCAAAGTTCCTCCATTCTTCCCATGCCCGCTCCCATTTTGAATCAGCATTCACTTATCAGAGAGAACATTCAACCTTTGGTCTTTTGGGATTGGCTTACTTCACTTAGCATGATATTCTCCAACTCCATCCATTTGCCTGCAAACATCACAATTTTATTCACTTTTAATGCTGAGTAATATTCCATTGTGTATATATACCACAGTTTTTATCCATCATCTATTGAAGGGCAATTAGGTTGGTTACACACAGTTTAGCTATTGTGAACTGAGTTGCTATAAACATTGATGTGGCTGTGTCACTATAGTATTAATTTTTATTTTGAGACAGCGTCTCACTAAGTTGCTCAGAGCCTCAGTAAGTTGCTGAGGCTAGCCTGAACTTGTGATTTGGAGTAGCTGGGATTACAGGCCTGAGCCATGGCATCCAGTCAGTGTTTAGTTAGTAAAAAAGTAGCCACTAGCTTAAAAGGAATGGTTTTAAATAGTTCCATTATAACAAGTGATTCTTTTAAGTGTGGTTGTTCAAGATTTTAAGAACCCAAAATACTACTTACTGCTCAAGACCTATGTCTATAGCCCAGTTATTGATAATGATGTCTTATTTTCTTAAAATATTTTTATTTTTCTTCTTCCTAAAAACTATTTTAGAGAAATAAAGAAAATAGAAGAAAACAAAGATAGTGTGATTCTTTATCCATATAGAATCATTTTTAATTCTTTTGATTTATAAACTTTCATAGTGTGCATGAATGTATCAAAAAGGTGAGCATATATTTGAATTACTGTTTCTTTCTACTTATTAACATATGTATCATCAGACTCACAACTAATTAGTGCATTTGTACATCATTTTTAATGACTTCACACAATTCCACTGTTGACTATTGTACAGTTTTTAAATTGGCAAATGAGGATGTTTCCAATTTTTCCCTATTGAAAACAATGTTATAACGACAATGTGTGATAATGTGTGAAAACACATGTTGGTGGACAAGTCCTATCACTTCATTTTTAGAAGTGAAATTGCTTAGTCAAAGAGTAAGCACACTTTAAAATGTGAACTGTTTTGTTCAACTGCCTTCCAACCAACAATAATTGAGTATGCCCCATTGCCCTGTCTCCTATTCATTGAATACATGCTTCTTATGTCCTGGAGAGTGTACTGGATGCTTAATAAAGAAATACTGGAGGAAAAAAATACCAGTTGCAGTCAATTTTTCCCAAAGCTCAAAGTTTAGTAATAGGATACATACATACTTTATAAGTAATGTCACAAATAACAAAGTTTTATCCATTTCTGCATAGTTGATAAAGGAAGATAAATTATATTTATTAAACATGTTATATAGTACCTTTCTTTCTGGTACTAAGAATCATAATATATGTGCTAATTTTATATATTTGACATAGTGAAACAAATCTAAGACTCAAAGAACTTAAATACCTTTTAGCTTGGCTGTTCTGGTCTTCATTTGGTAACACTCTAGCTTTGTGGTCTTGTTCAAGTGAATTTCTCTAAAACTCAATTTCCTCATCTTGTATAATGAGGATAAAATGAATTTCAGGATTATATCCAGGAAGGACTGGATTAAATGAGAGTTCTTGCAAAGCATTTCATAATCAGAAATATTTTCTTCAATATTCTACTTAAAACTCCTGAATGCCCCTTGGGCACAACTGGTAAGGTAAACATCTCTCTTCATGAAATGACAGAATTGAGATGATTCTAATGTTTTCTTCTCATGTGCTCTTTGTGGATTCTTTAGTTATTTTTATGAAAAATCTATTCGACTTTGAACATCTAAAGAAGTTTATAAATTGAGATCCTAAAATAATATAAAGTACATTTTTTAAAATGTTTCTAGAAAATAAGCAATTAGCACATATGTCATTATTTAAGGGCAAAAAGAACAGACCCTATTCAGTAAAGCCAAGTAAGTTACTGGTACAGAGTTTTCAGATAAATAAACATCTCTTAATGACTTCAATTTTAGCACTTCTCATATATGTAAATATATAAAAAGTCATAAGTGATGTATTCTGAGCCTCTCAAAGTAATATATTAGACTAACTCATTTTTTCCATTAATTATTCCAGCAATTGCTTATAGACCATAGCACAGCTGGTGTTTGGTTTTCTATTTAACTTTGATAGAGTTTCTAAATAAAAATAAGTGTGCCCCATTTGGTATCCCCCCCCCCTTTTTTTTTTTTTTTTTTTTTTTTTTTTTTTTTTTTTTAGCTAAACAGAAAGGTTTGGTAGAAAAAAAACCCAGAAGTTTTAACTTATATTTATGCTTTTGATATTCAGTTTAATCAGCTAAATTTTTCTATTTGAGTTTTAGAGTACAGATAAAATGCTTCTCAAAGTGAAACTATCTCAAATCACTTTAAATATATAAAGATGTTTCTCATTAAACACATACCAATGCAAAGAAATTATTTGTCGGAAAAAATCAAGCAATAGTGATGAATCAAAAAAAATCTGGAATGCTAATACCTGAAAACATTAGCCATCTGACCACTTTCCCTCTTAACTCTTTTTGCCCCTGAGTCCATGGTGTGTTGCTTTAACGGGTTCACTAATTGTCTCTATCATTCCAATCATTTCAACAAAGGGTTATTCTCAATGCAATAACTATTACATTGAGAATTTGTAGGATGCCATCAAAACTGGAAAGAAATTATCTACCTCACAAGGAAATGATTTGGATTCTTTAAATCGTTTAAGGACTTGTACTTAAATGATTTAAAGAATAAAAAAATAATAAAGCTTTTGTGAGATGCTATAATCATTGGCATTTATATGTGGTTTTTAAAGCTATTTATAAAATCATATTGCAAAACTTTGTATGCACTTTCCTTTTCTCACATAAAGGGATCTTTAGAAAGCCTCTCTGACCAGAAGAGAACTATATTATCCAGTTGTAGTACTCATTCCTTTTCCAGACATGAAACATCAACCTTGCAAATACAGAATCAGTGAATTCACTGTTCGGTGGGGTTCAAAGGCCAGAAGCTCAGTGAACAAAAAGAAAGGAAAAAATTTTTAAAAAGAAAGAAAGGAAGAAATTAAATGAAAAGGAAAGATAGAGATTTATTTTCTGTGTCATATTGCCCTGCAGTGACTTAAAAATCAGGTCCATTTCCAGTCTTATAAGGTGTAAAATGCAATACTTACATCAAGTATTTTTGAGTGGGTTGTTTATTTCTGTCTGTCTCATATATATGGGCAGATCAAGTGCAAGGTCTGAGTCAATTTGAGAGAAAAAGATGGCATTCTAAAGAAAAGAGCCAAGTTTAGCAAATTTAACTGAAAAGCTTGGGGATGCCTATGTTTCTTCACAGTTCAGGCAGTTCTGTGTGCAAAATTTTAATTTGCAAACATGAAAATTTGATAATCTCACATAGTTACATACAGTATTTGTTATGGTTTAGATATTTGGTGTCACCCAAAAGCTCATGTGTGAGATAATGCAAGAAAGTTTAAAGGTAAATGATTGAGCTATGAGAGCCTTTACTTTAATCCACTTGAATGAATTAACTGAACAGTAACTATAGGCAAGTGGGGTTAGGAGATGGGTCATTGGGGGTAAGCCTTTAGGATATATATTTTGTGTCTGGAGAGTGGAGCTCTCTCTCTCTCTCTGCTTCCTGGTGACATGTTCTGAGCTGCTTTCCTCCTCTACACCTTTTCATCTTTATGGCCTGCCTTACCTTGTACCCAGAGCAATGGAGCCAGCTATCTATGGACTGGGACCTCTGAAACCATGATCCCACCAATAAACCATTCCTTCTCTACTTGTTCTTGTCAGGTCTTTTGATCACAGCAGCAAAAAAGCTGGCTAAAACAGCATTGTTAGAAATGACAGTTTTTGAAAACAAAAATTATGTGTTGTGTATGTTTTCTAAACAAATACATCAAAGTTCCACGTTAGGTAACTACCTATCCAATTTGGTTTCCTATAAAACAAAGTTTCACTTCCCAGGTTCTCCTTCAGTGAACACTGTTCTGAGCACTCTCGTTTATCTTTCCTATAGAACTTCATTTTTCATTAAAGTTTGTACCAATAATTAGGCAGAAAAATAAATATTCCAGTACAGTTATGTAGTGGATGAAGTTTCTTGACTCATCACCACACATTAAACGTGTGCATAACTTATGTGAATTGCACATTTATGTCCTTAGAACCAGTTTAATAAGTAAATGCTTTATTTCCCCAATGTAAACACTGTTGTTTGTTCAGATTCTTATAAAATATTTAACAAGTAAGTCTTTTGTCCTTAGGTAAAAATAAATTAACTTGGAAAATGAGTCCAGCCTAATTAAATCAGGTGCCATGTAGCTTTCTACCTGTCCATAATTATAGAAGAAAAGCAATATCTTGTACTAAAAAGAAAATACACATGACATTAATTAATCTTTTGGAGTGTTTAATGTTGAAATTTGGATGTGTTTGGACTCTAATAATTTACCTTTCATGATTTAGCTTGTTAAAGATATGAGATACAGTTTTAAGGGATCAGAATGTACTGAACAAGAACTATACTTTTTTTCCTACCTTGAACTTATATTAAATAAATCTTTATTCTGAGAAGCATTTCCTATTTATGTAAATGGACTGCAGGACTGCACTAGCATTGACCAGGAACTAATCCCAAGTGAGTTTTTAGAAATAGGAAATGTCTTGCAAAATTTATTTGAAAATTAACTCCAAATCTCAATATCTTAGTACAACAAAAGATCTCTTCTCACACATAATATTTATCTGACTTAAGTGAACAAAGTTTTTCTTCTTAAAAAAAAAAAAAGTTTTCTCTTCTTTGTAGTGTTTTGGGGACCTGAATTAAAGGAGACTTCACTATCTTCTGATATTCACCACCATCCACAGGGCATAGAGAGCTGAGAAATGTCATAGCTGCTCTTAAGAAAGTTCATTAGCAAGTTTATGTACCCTTCTATTCACTAAATGTTCAGTTCACTCTTTTTCTCACACATAAAACACACACCCATACCATGAGAGATAATCTGAAGCCTATCCAGTCAGTGTATGAATCTCAAAATTTACATATCTAGGGTAAATGCAATAATCCCAGTGGAACACAGTGGTTTCTATTGGTCTGGAGACCTATTAATCTAAAAAACCAAAATTTTCTCCCACAACACACACACACACACACACACACACACACACACACACACACACACACGTATAACACTCAATAAAAATGTGACAACTCAGGATAATTACAATAATACACTCACTTTTAGAAAGAGAAGAACGGCACATACACCTCAGCACACTTAAATGCTCAAGTTCGGCTGAGCATACACAGTGAAGTGCTTCTACCCCATGACAGGATCTTTTTTACTCCATTTCTTTCTCTGATTGTGTCTGGAAATACATCTTCTGAAGACTGTATCGCTTTCTCAGCTTCCTTCTTGCTCACAAAGCTTTTGTGCAGAAAGGCCGTTCTCAGCCTCCTGTGGTTAAAGACCTTGTTAGTCTAGGCTTGTGGTTTCTCTGGTAGTATATTTCTCTCAAAAACTTAAGAGGCTTTTTCTGTTCCCAGTCTGTTCCAGGTTCCAGAAGCCACACCCACACTTACCTAGTTCTCAAATCTCCTAGAGCTCTTTGTTTCCTCATCCCTATGTCACTGTCTCTCCATGTGATGGTGACTGTCTGAAAGCTGACTGTATGAAGGTGAGGAGTCCTCACTTTTAAAACTTTCTCTGCCTTAAGAAGGTTAATCCATGTATAGGCTTCAATCAACTGAAAAGTTTTATTGAATATTTGTTACCTGAAGTCTCTGTAAAATTCCTTCATTTATGCTTTGGGGTCTCGAAGCAGCTGGTTTCCCCCATACTGTAGAGATTCACATATCCATATCCTTTTATTTCTTCCCATCTCTGCTTGTGAACCAGAGGATTCTTTCCTGAATTCATCTTTGTTTTGTAACATGTTGCTAAACATAGCCAATACTATGTTAAACTATGGTTCTATGTTTCCCCCTTTTACCATAAGATAAAAGGTACCTAGGCCTGTGGTTTTCCTTCCAAGTTCTGACTATATTAGCTTCACCAAGTGTTTTACTGCTATATAATATGAAATTTTATTTTTCTACTTCAGGATCAATTTTTTCACTGCCTATCCACTGCCCATCAAGTACACATAAATAACAGAACCCTATTTCAAAAACTCACTTCTGTGTGAGAATAGACAAAAAGTTATACTTAGTAACAAATTAACCACAGAATCTCAGTGTCTGCCAACAATACGGTGATTTCTTATTAACCCGATGTACAACTTATCAGGGAATTTACCTCCATACTGTCATGCAGGGAACCAAGCTATTGGTCATTTCACTATCTTTAACTTTACCCATCTCAACCTGTGGCTCCATGGGTGGCCAGATCAAGGGACACTTAAAATTACACTTAAATATCTTAGACAGGAAATGACACATGGCACTTCCTTTTACAGGCTTAGTCTACATTAGATACATGGTCCTGCCTAATGGCATGGGAGGCTGGAAAGCCCTCACATGTGCCTAAAAATTAGAGGAAATTTTATTAGCATGGAGGCTAGTGACCTTTATTTCTCTGTATGCCTATTATTCACAATGTTTGGACAAACATGGACACATAGATAAAATTAAAGTTACATTTGTTTATTGCTATGGTGAAGAAATGTTTGTCAAACCAAGTATTGGATCACATTATAAACATGAATAGAAAGAAGTTCATTTCTTTAATTATGAAAATACTAATCATCTACAAAAGAAAAGCATATAACAATGTAATTGGATCTTAGTTAAAAAACAGAAACAACTCCCTCTGAAATTACATGGAAGAACAGATTATTGAACAAAAAGCAACATCACTAGCAGGAAATAGAATGGGGCAGAAAAAAAAATGGAGGAAAAGAAATAAGTAGAAGAGGAAACGAGGGAGTAGACCATATAAAAAATTCAGAAAACACTCAAATTTTTATAATATATCTTGTCTAATAAAGATAGGTTATTAGTCCATACAAGGTATTGCCTTATAATGCCAAAGTGTTATCATAGTTAGCATATCAAGATTAAATATAAGTTAAAGGGTATCAAAATTTTTTCAGAAATGGATATTCCTTAACATCTGAGTCAGGAATGAAGGTTACGAACTGGTGGTAGTGGTAGAGCACTTGCCTAACACTTGTGATTTAATCTGGGTTTGATCTTCAGCCCCACATAAAAATAAATAAATAAAATAAAGGTATTGTGTTTATCTACAACTAAAAATTTTTTTTAAAAAAAAATGAATGTTATAAGCATTTTGGTGAAAAAGTGATCATCTGAATATTAAACAGGTCTAACCCCCAAAACATGGCAATACGGACAGTAGAAGTTCTTCTAAGCTGATGGACAGACATCCATGCATCACTCCAGCACCCCAGGGTTTGGAAGTTCAGGAAGGAAGGAGTGGTAATCTCTCAGAATGGAAAAACCATAGGGACCAATCAGGCAAGCAAAATACTTGAAATAAAAGATTTGCAAGAAATATTTCAAATGGGCTCATTCAAACTGATTTTTAAAAAACATATTTTTAAAACTAGTCATCTAGGATGGGGGAAGATCTCACAAACCTTTTTTTGTAGAGTCAAATAGTAAATATTTTAGGCTTTGCAGGTTATACAATCTCTATCATAGCTAGTTAATCCTGTTATTGTAAAAAATAAAATAAAAATAGACAACCCACAGACAATAAAATCTGTAAATAAATGGTTCATAGTTGTTTCTTAGTGAAATTTTATTCACAAAAATATGTAGCAGGCTGAATTGGTCCTACACCCCAAGTGTGAAAACCTTGTTCTAATAAACAGAAGTTCAGAGTACTATAACAGAATTTTTTTTAAAAAAAGACACAATAGGGTGTGGGGTGTAGCTCAGTAGTAGAGCCTCATGCAGCATATGTGAGGTCCAGCACCAAACAAACACAAAACAAAAAATTAAAATCATAGGTCTATAAAATAAGAAAACAACATTCAAACACATTAGTACTCAGAGAAAATGTAAAGGGAAACAATGAAATTCCATTATTTTTCCCTGCAGCATTATGAATGCTACATGGCTAGAGGGAGGGAGAACATATTGAAGTAAACTTCACAAGATTTCTGAAGGTTGAATAATAAAATTAAAGTTAGAATTAGAAATTCTTTCCAAGGATATGTTTGGTTTGATTTTAAAATTCTATTTAGTCTAAAAGCTATTTATAAGATGAATCTTGAGCAATACAAGAATTTGGGGTAGCTATAATAATGATTTATTTAATGACATATATGTACTTTCCTAGCCCCATCATTTACCTGGAAAACGGAAAAAGGTAGGAAGTGGGAAAAGTCCTATAACTTCTCTATTGGTTCTAGAATTTTCAATGTAAACAACATGTGGTATCCTATTCAACCTCCTTTTTTTACCTTTCTCCTCTGGTGGATTAGGCAGTTTTCTGGAGAAATCTAGTAAAGACCAGTTGCAAGCTATACTACTAGCCACATAATTGTCCATACCTTCTGAGGAGTCCATGACTCCAACAGTTCTTGCATACAAATATTTCTATAGCATCTTTGAACTGTAAGTAGAGTCATTACAAATTTGCGGGGGGGGGGGGGGGTTACTAAAAAAATTGAAAATTCAACTGAGAAATAAGAATCATTTCCAATATCTTCTCTACTATTATAAATAAACTGAGACCAAGATTAATGAAGAGGCTCATACATAATAAGTCATTTTTTTTTTCCTTTTTGAAGTTATCTTTGTTCCCTGATCACAAAAGTAACACATGATTGCTATTACAAAGAAAAAAATAAAAAAGCAACAGTAACCCACAGTGCTGACACAATTAGAGATTACTACAGTTGACATCATCACCAATATTTTTCCAGATTTATATATGTGTGTGTTCTCCAAACAGGACTTGTTTAACAAATTGGTGTTTTGTTTGCTCTATTTCATTTAACATAACAACCCATATTAATGTACATAAATAAAAATGAGCTCTTTCACTTAGCCCACACTGCATTGCACTGGAACTATACACCATAAATTATTTATACAATCTTCTACTGATGGACATTTAGGTTGCAAAATTATTTTCAGTATTATACATTTTAACATGGGCATCTCAATACATGTATGTAGGTGAGTTTATCCTATTATTCCCCTTAAAATAAGTTTCTAGAAATGTAATTTTCTATTTTTAATAATCTCTGAATTTAATGTTTCATATTATATTAACAATTACCCTTTAGAAAAGTTGTAATAATTTACTGAGACCAATATAAAATAATTAAATAAATCATAGTACTTTCATGGACTAAAATACCATGTTGAAAAAAATTAATGATATGGAAGACTACACACAGGACTAAATCGAACAAGATGAAAGAGTTAATGAAGTATAGCAATAATATAATAGCTTAATACTTATAATATATACATATATAACATATCTGAGGAAGATCCATGGCAGGGAGTATCACAACTAGGGAAAGGTTTAGAGTAGATCTTGAATTTTTTTTTTTTTTATCCTCTGCTACAGTTGTTAAAATTTCTAAAGTTTCTACATATTTTACTTGCAATCTGAAAAATAACGCTAAAAAAAAAAACCCAAATCATAAAACTGAAGAAACTTCACATATTTTATAGATCATGTCATGTTAGATGTACCATTATAAGACCAGAAAGCCCCTAAACTTGCTCTAATCTGGAAGGTTTAAACATATGGGACTGAAATACATTTGCCCAACAAAGAACTTGTTTTTAACTCACGAAAACTCTTCCTGCCTAATAGCAAGCAGAATAGAACCTCTCTTCTTCACTGAGAAAGCAAATAAAAAGCAAAGCTGTGAGGTCTCTGAAAACAGATTGGAAAACTGTTCCCAAGCTATAAGTCCCTGGCTGCAGGCATTTTGGAAAGCATTTTGGAGGCGAACAAACCATTAATAAAGACTCAATACTTACAGTGACCTTTGAGCAATTCCAGATGTAGACATGGAGGTTTTTCCACAAATCTAAAAGAGGCTGCCACAAGAAGTGACAGTTCACGACGGGCTTGTATGAGGCTAGAATTGCATGGGACACAGAAAAAAGACTCAGCAGAAATGAAACAACACAAAAAGAATCCAGATTCTTGACCAAACAGAACCAAAGATTTATTCTCTACAAGAGGTTTCACCAGCTCCTTAAGTGAAGAAGAAAAACGCTATTTTGTATTTTCTGGATGTAATCGTGGGTTTATCAGTCTTTATCATGAACTTATTCCCATCACTAAGCTAATATTTTATACTGAGTAACTAATTTAATCCTCACATGAAACCAACGTGGCAAAGACTATTATTCACATTTTATGATTAGAAAAGTGAGAGAAAGACACTTAGGTAGCTAGGCTAAGACCATCTATTTAGATTAGAGCTCAGCAAACTTCTTAAAGGGGCAGTGAATAAATATTTAGACTCACTGGACATGAGAGGTCTTGGTCACAAATACTCAACTCTGCTCCTTCTTATGGAAAAAGTATCTATAGACTATATTTAATATTCAAATGAAGGAACATGGCTGTGTTGCCAAATGGGTATTGGGTCCATGAGAATGGTTTGCCAACCTCTGACCTGGAAAATAGTAATTCAAGATTCAACCTCAGGCCTTGGCCTTTAATAAATAAACTACCATATAACAAGAGATAATAAAATAAATATGACACTGTGTGTAATGTGGACTCACTCATTCTAAAATGTTAATTTGGTTCTCTACATAGTTCTGTTCGAAAGAAACTCACTAGTCAATGTGAATTTTCACTGATTATGATTTGGTGGGCAAAATGATTTGTCTGCCCAGTGACAACAGCAAAGTAGGAATTATTCTTAACAGAATGTGGACTTAGCAACAGTATTTCAAAACAGATGTGCAGATTTGAAATTTGGATAGTTCTCAGACTTTTAAAATGTAAGAGGTAAGAAGAGGATGACTGAGTCCTTTTTTAACACAGAAATGTTTAGTTTGACAAGTCTTACCATCTGTATTTTTTTCTTAATTTCAAAATTTTGTCACTTTGTAAATTTGTCTATAAATATAATCATATTAGACAATATGTTTGTACCCACTTTAAGTTGTGTAAAATTCAAAGTACTAGGGAAATATATTTTAATCACATTTAGTTTTCCTTGTATTTATAGAAGTGAAAAATAATCAGTAGATTGAGTCAGTTATTCCATATTTGAATAGTAATTGTCACCAGAATTTGAGAGTCACACAAATAAATACAAGTTATGTATGAGCACTAAAATCATTGATAAGTTATTTGATCTACAGGCAAGAGAAAGAAGAGTCATAAAATTTAAAACTCTCAGTCTTAACTGTGTTAAGTACTGGAGCCAAAATTTCTAAATCTGAGTCCTCCACAGGAAAGTGGCAATCAGATTATCTGCTAATTTACCAGGGTTACCGTGAAAGCTATGTGAAAAAGAAATCACAAATTATCTTACAAATGTAAAATATAGCTTCATCAAGTTAGTCTTCTTAGACTTACAGTCTATTCTTATAAAGAAATGTCTCTTATTTTATTTATTTGTTTTATTCTGTTTTTCTCTCTTCCCTTTACAGATATGTAATTCCTTTTACCACAAACAAAGAAGAAAAGGGTCCCAGAGTTTGGAATCTTTGCTATTCCATCCTTGTGATAAAAGCAAAATCAACTTACAATTCAATTACCAGTTCTGTTTTCAGCATCTTGTAAAATGTTCCTTATCATGTGTGATCACCTGCATGAGACACAGTCGTTTCTAAATATTCAGTCAACTGGATTCCTACAGTAGCCTCTTTAAAATTCTCTGGGACTGAAAAGCAAACAATAATGTGCTTGGAATACCAGGTATCTGTAATAAGCAGTTTAAACAAAGAAGTTGACTAGAATTTTGGCTAGATTTCTAAGAAATATCATAAGGATATGGTAGTAGAGGGTGTTATTTTTTGCAAGGGTTTGTTAGCCCGTCTCTTGGGAAGGATTACACTCTCCACTCACTGGTGTCCGCCTTGGTCATATGCTTGTGAAACAAGAGATGACACATGTTACTGGAAGCAGAAAATTTAAGAGTCACAATCTAGTTTGCCAGGTTCTTTCTTCTCCTGTGTCATTAAACAAAAATATTCCAGATAAGGGCTATGGCATCAGCCTGGGGTCCAGAGTGAGGACTGCATGGGACAGACAGCACCAAGACCAAGAGCGAGAAGTGAATTGTTGTGGTTGTTAGTCCCTGACATTTGAGGTCACTTGTTATTGTGGGATAACCTAGGCTATACTAACTGGCAATAAAATGTTCAGGTCCAGTTATACTTTGTACTTGACACCTTAATTAGAATAAGTAATGAAAAAGGAAAGCAATAAAAAAGATTTCATGTATTCAGAAAGAAAAAGAAAAATAAGGATTTGAATGCTTCCTATGTGTTAACACAGTTACTTAAATAACAGAACATAAGGCTGACTTTTGTCTACACTAACCACAAAAACATTGTATGGGATTCACAATCCAAAAAGGAAATTTTAAGTTATATATAAGGTAGGAAAGCATTTAGAAAAAAAAAAAAATCCAGAAAACACATTAGTTATTATTTAGCGATCATCAACAGATTTAGAAAATGGAGCTCTTGTTATTTTATACTAACTTTTTCTTTTCTTTCAACTAAACTATGAAGTTATTTGCAATGAAAACAGAAATGACTGAAAACACATTAGCAAAACTCAACAGATTTCCGAAATTCAAAAACAAATAATAAATAAAATATGTTTTTGTCTAGAAGCTAGGTCTTCATAGCACATAGATCCTACCAGAATCTCTGTTCTTAAAATAAAAGTAAATTGTATTTTGAATCATAAAATCTTTAATATCTGGTTCAGTGCATGAAATATATAATTTCAGTGATAACATGAGATACTCTGCAATTTCAAGAAATGATCAACACAGTGTCAGGGATACCCTGCCCTCTACTGTCAGCATTAAAATTTTGCATGTTTTACTAAATAGTTAAGAAATCGTTTCATTTTTCCCCCTCCACACATTAGTGTTTAAACATCCTATTAGCTATTTCCTTAAAAAAATTAATATGATGCCTCACACTGTACAGGTAATCAATCTCTTCAAACTACTTCTGAATAGTTAAAGGAACTCAAAATGCTTCATCTAATCAGTTATTTCTGAATTTATATTCTCTTACGGTTTTGTATCTATTTTTCTTGATTTTATCCTGTTAACTACAAAATGTTATAATTGTCTAACCTAATGTTACACAGATATTTTCTGCTCACCAGAAGCTTATTTGTAAATAACATGCATGTTCCACCATCAACATTAACGTTATATAGTAGTGAAATATATTTTTATTTTTAGACAAGCAAATTTTAATAAACTATGGAATTTCTTTTGTATATCTTCTGAAATGCATGTCCCAGTAGTATCAAAAAGATATTAGCAGTGCTTACATATTGAGAGGTTCTATTAAGCAGTCATTCACTTTACAGTAGAGTTAGCTTTGTCCTTTGGACACTCTAGATATTTTTTTAGCATCTTACAGATAATTCAAGAAAAAAATCTGAAAAAATTGCACAATAGTTTCTACTTACTAAATATGTTACTACTCCATAACATTATGCACCAACCAATATACAAATACATGGATGAAATTTGCACTAGTCAAAGTACTCTCATGAATTTAACAAAATTTGTTTTATACCTGTTACATGCTTGGTACTTTCACAGGTGCAAATGCCAAAGTGGTGAATAGGCAGACCTCGTCTTAGGTCAAAGATTGCAGTCTCTTTTGAGAGACTACCAAATATTAAGCCAATATAGAAATATAGAAAAGTGTGAGGAGTGCTAAGACAGAACAACCACAGCACACCTGTGAGCACTTAATTTCAGAAACATTTGAAAAGATGAAGGTTCTTATGATTTGGCTTCAGAAAGAACCTTGAAAAGCATCCGTTTCATTTCTTAGCCCTGAGAATCACATCATAACTCATTTGTTCTTCCTGCATTATTTGAAGTCCTAGATGGACACTAAAAATAGTTCATAAAAAATTAAAACTTATTAAAAATGCTAGTGATGATTTACAAACAAAGCTTAGTATGGATAGTTGCAAGTCAATACAATCTTGAAAGGGCATCTCCTGTGATGGATGTGTTCACTCAAAGAACAGATTATTGGAGCTTCAGTGAATCATACAAATATATCTAGCTTCCCTGAAATCAAGAGACAGTGCAAAGAAAGCAGCTAAGGACAGGCAGAAGATTATATATGAGCTAAATATACTTTTAAAAGTATTATACTAGTTTAAAATTTAATTTGCTGTAACATGAAATAGAACAAATTTGAGAAGTATCATTTTACAAGGTTATCATAATTAGAGATTCATTAGAATAGATGTTTTAAGTGCAACAACCTAATAAGCATCATCCTACAATAAAGTGAAATGACCCATTTTATTTTCCTTTATCTTTTCTTTCTTGACACAGGAGGCTTAAGGTAAAAATGGATAGTGCTTATATACACTCTTAGAGATACATGGTGATATGTCTGGGTGTTCACCAACTTGGTGCAAAAATACAGCTTGTTTCCTTGGCACATAATATTTATTTAATTTCATATAATCAAAAAATGTAGATAAGTTATGTAGAATGCACACATTGGTGAATATATGATTACATGGTTGGCTTATGTTTGTGTTGGGCCACTTCTGGCTATAGACTTATTTTGGAGGTACATGACTATAGTCTATTGGGAGTAGAGACCTGAAACACCAGTTACTAGCACTAGTACTCGACCAGACTCAGAAGCTCTGGGTTTGAGGATCATTCCTCCTCTAAGTCCATGCCTGTGGACAATACCCTACACCTCAGGGCTATTGGTCACAGTGTCCAAATCCCTAAACTGGCATCTTTGAGACCATTCAAACTTCAGCATTCTGGATTTCTGTGTAATTTCTGCTGACCCTGATTTAGTCTCAAGAGCACAAGAAATCTATCTTCTCAACAAAAAATTGAGTACTGCACTGTAAAATGGACTATATTTACTCACTGATTATGTACATTCAAGGAATTTGTATTATTGGTGTCCCTAGAAGTGACAGCACTGGTAAATGGAACATATGTGTATATATATAAATTTCTATGCCAAATATTTTTGTTATTAATTAGTCCCCTAATGTTTATTTTGCATAAATAGTAGGAATATATCATATTCTTACTCTGCCATTCAGATAGCAAGTTCTGTTGCTTTTTGATTAATCTCTACATTGGTTTTAAAAATAACCAAGTGATCAATTTTATTTCTTCTGTGAAATTTTCAGTTCCTTAGCCCATTTATTGACTGGGTTATTTGGTTTTTTGGTGTTAAGTTCTTTGAGTTCTTTACATATTCTGGAGATTAGTGCTCTATCTGAGGTGCGTGTGGTAAAGATTTCCTCCCGTTGTGTAAGTTCTCTCTTCACATTATTGTTTCCTTTTCTGAGCAGAAGTGTTTTAGTTTGAAACCATCCCATTTATTGTATCTTAATTTTACTTCTTGGGCTTTAGCAGTCTGTTAAGGAAGTCAGGTCCTAAGCTGACATGATGAAAATTTGGGCTTACTTTTTCTTCTATTAGGTACAGGGTCTATGTTCTAGTGCCTAAGTATTTGATCCACTTTGAGTTGATTTTTGTGCAGGATGAGAGATAGAGGATTAATTTCATTAATTTAATTTTCCAGTTTTCCCAGCACCATTTATTGAATAGGCTACCTTTTCTCCAATATATGTTTTTGGTGCCTTTGTCTTGTATGAAATAACAATATTTAGGTGGGTTTGACTCTGTGTCTTCTATTTTGTACCATTGGTCTATATGTATAAAATGTTCATCATCTCTAGCAATTAGTTAAATGCAAATTAAAACTACTGTAAGATTTCATCTCACTTCAATAAGAATGGCAATTATCAAGAATACAAGCAATAATACATGTTGGTGAGGATGCAGGGAAAAAGGTACACTCATACATTGCTGGTGGGACTGCAAATTGATGCAACCAGTATGGAAAAAAGTACGGTGATTCCTCAGAAAACTGAGAATGGAACCACCATTTGACCCAGCTATCCCACTCCTCAGTTTGTACCCAAAGGACTCGGTTTACACTACTGTGACACAGCCACATCAATGTTTATAGTACGTCAATTCATAATAGCTAAACTATGGAACCAAACTAGATGCCTTTCAATAGATAAATGGATAAAGAAAATGTGATATAGACATAATGGAATATTAGCCATAAAGAAGAATGAAATTATAGCATTTGCAGGTAAATGGATAGAACTAGAGAAAAACATGTTAAGTGAAATAAGACAATCCCAAAAAACCAAAGGCCAAATGTTTTCTCTCATAAGTGGATGCTCATCCATAGTGGGGGGAAGGGTAGGAAATAATGGAAGAACTTTGGATTGTGCAGAGGGGAGTGAGGGGTGGTATGAGGGTATGGGGATGGGAAGGACAGTAGAATGAGACAGACATTACCGTATATACATGTGTGATTACACTACTGGTATGACTCTGCACCATGTACAGACAGAGAAATGAGAAGTTGTGCTCTATTTGTGTACAATGGGTCAAAATGTATTCTATTATCATATATAACTAATTAGAACAAATTTAAAAATTAAAATAAAAACAAAAATAACCAAGTGATACTTGGGCACAGAAAGCTTTCACCTCTATAACTTCAGACAAAATGCTGAATTAAATTTCTTAAATATAAAATGAAGTTGAAAAGAATCCTCATTTTTACTTTCACAGCCATTAGTGGAAAAGAAAATAAAAATAGAGAATGAAGCATTGAATCTCAAAACAAGAGTAGGAAATATTTACATTTTATTAATGCAAAACCACATGTGTCATTTTCATGTTAAGCATTTATTAGTAGTATGTTGGCACATGAACTATTGATAAGGAAATTTTTCATGAGGAAATGGTCTTTAAAATAAATCTTGTGTGTAAGAGTATATGGAGACAAAGCTGGAAGACAACTCCCCAAGGGAAGAGCAGTCTGAGCTTTTAAGTATGAATTAAAAAAAAAAAAAAAAAAATCTCCCCTCATTTCACCTCTTTACTGAAGGCCAGATTGTTCTGTGAACTGAGCTCATTCCAGGCTGAATACACTTAAAATGAATGAACATTATAGCAAAAGTTAACAGGGCCAATTTCTACCACCACAAAAATTTTAAGACAAATAATCACCATAAGGAAAGTAGTCATGAACCCTGGCCTACTGCCCATGCCTGGTTGATTTTTTAAACCAGGCTACTCAAAATAATTCTGTACAGTTTGATCAAGTCCTTAACATTCATCACTTCAGTGGCTTTAACTTTTTACTGTGATCCCCAATAAAAAATATATTATGCATCATAGCTAGAGATAGATTATGAAAGTAGAAAAAAAGTTTCATAAAAAATCATCTATCTTTACTACACTCTGGCATTTTATATTCTCTTCTGATTTTTTTTAATTACTATTTTAGGGCCAGCTAATTGATTTTGTAACTCATACCATATCATGAGCTTCAATGCACAGTTGAAAAGGAAGGGGAAAACAGTTTCTCCCAAGAAAATGAAGAGTAAAAGGAGAAAACTGAAATAGAGTAGATAACAAATAAAGAAAAAGGTGGATGAACAATACAGAGAAAAGGAATCCTAGCATTTTGAAATGAATATCACCAATAAGAGGAAAAGATTATCAACTAGAAGAGAAGAAAATTGTCAGGGTTGAGTTTGAAACATTCCAATAAGCTTAAATACTTTCTTCCCAGATATCTTAACAACTAACAACTTCACAGATAAACCATTGTATACATTAGACACATAAACTATGTCCAAATTATAGGCCAGATGAAAGCCAAGCTACTCTTGTGATTTTAAAAATTATGGCTTATTAATTTTTGTACAACATGGAGAAATTTTATTATTTACAATCTAAAAGAACTAAGAGTAACCATTCATTTCATTTAACAATGCTGAGAAGTAAAAAGCTTTCATTATAATTTGAAATTTTCTATGTGTTCAACTGGTACTGAATTCATAAGATTTGCCAACAACTATGTAAAGAGCAAAGACCTCAGAGTTGAAGAACAACATTTCGTGTCAGAGTCTAGGTTTTACCACTTTTGTAAAAAGGATAAGTTACAAAATGTAGTAGAAACACTTTGTAATCAAAGCCTCCCAAGGCTCTGCAGCTAATCTTCAACCAATTACAGCACCATTATATTCTCATAATTGTATAGAGTTACAACTTTTCCATAGATGAGTCCATTTATAACTCATATCTGTTGCTCTTTTTTTCCAAACCAGCCTTCTAAATACCTTTCTACTTCCTTTCCCTACTGCCATAGCCCACACAGAATAGACATTTTAACTGCCTGTTACTTGTCAGAAATCTCCTCTTCTGATATGCAAGGATTCAGTCAACATAATCTCTAAATCTACCATAATGAAAACAAATGTTTACTATTAGATAATCTTTTGAACTTAACATCAGTTCTTGTTGTTAGTGAAGATTTTCCTTCTAACAGGCTGAAATTTGATATAAATGCCTGGCATTTTATTATCTGCATTATTAGCTATCTTTTTACTTCTTAATGCTAGTTTTAGATTAGTTTTAATTGTGTAATCTTCACTATCAAGTGAATGGAACTTCCATAAGGGTAAGAACTTTTGTTGTTATCAACAGTTTGCTCAAGGTGCCTAAAACAGGGCTGGGACGTAGTTGGTATTGAATAATTATTTGTTAAAATAGTCAATAAAAGTTCACCTTTGACTTTATTTATCCCTTTCATCTTTTTTCTTTTAAATTTGTACCTAATCTGTGGATTAGTAATCTCTAAATCCCCTTCTAAATGTAGAATGCTATGGTGCTGATATGAAAATCATATATTCAGGTCATTTGATTCCTTACCTGATTCACCCAAGCAAAGTAAGTTCATTAACTGCTCCCCTACTTAACAGTGCTCCATTATTGCTTATAATATTAACATATATCACAATAATGTTTCCAAAATTAGACCAAGGTTTCTTCAAGGATAATATGTGTTTTCACCTCTTTCTTCATAAGTGCATTATAATATACCATAGTGTTTGGTATATTGTATGGGGTCATAGTGTTAGTCATTCAATAAGTATTTACTGATATGAATGATTGAGATTTCTATAGGATACTGCTTTCAGAGCTGTGGAAGAAAGAATATTTCTTCTTGACTTTTCTAATATCTAGCTAAAGAGCATAAGTTGCAGAGTACTATCTCTATAGAGGGTTATGGAGGAGGAGAATTTTTATACACAAAGGTGCACACCTGTGATCCCAGCAGCTCAGAAGGCTAAGACAGAGAATCAAAAATTCAAAGCCACTCTCAGCAAAAGCGAGGCACTAAGCAACTCATACAAAATAGGGCTGGGATTTGGCTCAGTGGTCGAGTGCCCCTGAGTTCAATCCCCCCCAAAAAAGGACAGGACCATAACTAAGTCTGCCCAGATAAATGAGAACAAATTTTAAAAGTTTCCAGAAGTAGATATTACCTGAATTCCACACTTCAATATTTTATTTAAATCACAGTTTTTCAAAGAAAAACAAGGTAATAGCTATCCTAAGCATTTAAGCTATATACTCTAAATCACTGTTTAAAGAAAATGAAGAGAAAAATGTAATTAGTCTCTCCCATATTTTATAGGTACATTATATTTATACAAAATGGAGAGATTCACTGTCACATATTTGCACATGTACACAGTATAACAACATAATTTGGTTAATATCATTTCCAGTATCTTCCCTTCCCCACCCTTCTTCCTCCCAGTGATTCCTTTCCTTTAATTTACTCCACTGGTCTCCCTTTGATTTTCATGAGACTTCCCTCATTTCTTTTCCTTTTTCTTCTTCAGTTTCCACATATGAAAGAAAACATATATATAACCCTTGAAAGAAACATATAAATTTCTGAGTTTATTTTGCTTAATATAAATGTTCTCAAGTTTCATTTATTTTCCAATAAATGACATATTCATTCATCTTTATGGCTAAATAAAATTCCACTATGTATGCATATTCCACATTTTCTTTATCCATTTATCCATTGATGGACACCTAAACTGATTCCATAGTTTGGCTACTGTGAATTGTGCTGATCTAAACATGGGTATGCATATATCACTGTAGTTTAATGACTTTAACTTCAGAATAAATACTGAGGAGTGGGATTTCTGAGTAACACGATGGTTCCATTGCTAGTCTTTTGAGGAAACTCCGTACTAATTTCCATAGTGATTGTACAAATTTAAAATTCTGCCAGCACTGTAAAAGTGGATATTTTTTCCTTCAACATTCTCTTCAATATTTATTATTGTTTGCATTCATGATGCTGTCATTCTAACTGGAGTCACATAAAATCTCGGTGTACTTTTGATTTGCATTTCCCTAAATGTTAAAAATATTGAAAAATTTTTTTCATGTATTTGTTGGCCTTTTGTATTCCTTCTTTTGAAAAATGTCTGCTTAGTTCATCTGTCCATTTATTTTTTAGCTCATTTGCTAAGTTTTTTGAGTTCTTTTCTGGATATTAATCCTCTATCAAAAAGAGTAGTTAGCAGAGATTTTCTTCCATTCTGTATGTTCTCTCTTCAGATTCTTTATTGTGTCTTTGCTGCATAGAAACTTTTTAATTTGATGGCATCCCATTTATTAATTTGCAGGATTATTTCCTGAGCTTTAAGAATACTATCAAGGAAGTGTTTGCTTGTGTGTATATGTTGGAGTGTTGACTCTACATTTTCTTCTAAGAGTTGCATAGTTTGTGGACTATTTTCTAGGTCATTTATCCATTTTGATTTAATTTTTGTGCTGGGTGATTGATAAGGATCTAGTCTCATTCTGCTACATATGAACAATCAGTATTATTTGGTAAAAATGTTTTGTTTTGTTTTTCTCAATGAGTGCTTTTGGCACCTCTGTTGTCGCGAACTTACATTAAGGGGCCAAGGTCTTTAGCCACCCTCCTTTTGGGCCCAAAAGGAGTCCCTTTCTGACCGGCAGAGAAGGGCTGGGGTAGCCTACCTGGCAAATACAGGCCGAGAGGACAAGAATCGCCAGCATCCCCTCCCCCGCCTGTCAGACAGACACAGGGTCACGCTGGGGAGTCCAGTCAGTCAATGCAGGAGCTCATTAATTGAAGGGGTGCACAGTGCTTTATAGTGGGCCACAGCCAGTCAGTGACCAGCAGGGCGGCTCTGGTTCTCACAGCCAAGCCCCCTGCTTAGCCTAGGTCAGGTAACAGGGCGTGGTAATGTGGCAAGCAGCCAGAAAGCCAGAGCTTTTCCACCCCCTAGGCAGGCAGTGTAAGGTCCCAACACTCTGTCAAACATCAGATGACTATCCGTGTGAGTTTGTTCTAGTGTCTTTTATTCTGTTCCATTGGTCTATGTGTCTGTTTTATGCCAATACATGCATTCTTTGTCACTATATCTTTGTACTATAATGTGAAGTCAAGTACTCTAATGACTCCAGGATTGCTTTGTTACCTTAGGAATGCTTTGGCTATTCTGTGTTTTTTTATTTGTCCAAACAAATTTTAGGATTTTTTTTTCAAATTATATTAAGAATATAAAGAATCCCCACAGAGATGGAGATTATGAGTCTGTATATAACTTTTGGTAATATGGCCATTTTAACAATAATAATTCTGCCAATTCATGAACACGGGAGGTCTTTCCATATTCTAATATCTTTTTCTACTTCTTTTTGCAGTATTCTTACTATTACTAGGGTTTTTTTTTTTTTTTCCCCCTGTTTGTTTTGATTTCTGAGGCTATGGTGAATTGTATGTTGTTTTCTTGAATTCTTCCTCAGCAGATTCATTATTAGTCTATATGAAAGCTTTTGATTTTTGTTTAATTTTTTATTATTCTAATTTGTTATACATGTTTGCAGAGTACATTGTATTTCATATTACATATAAAAAGCACAATTTTACATGTTGCTGGTTTTGTATAAAGTACTTTTACAAAAATTGTGTCTTTATACATGTATTTAGGGTAATCATGGATAACTCAGTCTTCCATTGTTCCTATCCCCTTGCCCCCATCTCTCCCTCCCCCCTTTTTGTTCTATTTAAAGCTCTTTCATTCCTCTCATCCCCACTCTCTTGTCTTTATAAGTTAGTATCTTCCTATCAAAGAGATCATTCGACCTTTGGTTTTTTTGGGATTGGCTAACTTCACTTAGCACTATTTTCTCCAACTCCATCCATTTACCTGCAAATGCCATGATTTTATTCTCTTTTAGTGCTGAGTAGTGTTCCATTGTGTATATATACCAGAGTTTCCCTATCCATTTATCAGCTGATGGGCATCGGGGTTGGTTCCACAATCTAGCTATTGTGAATTGTGCTGCTATAATCATTGATGTGGCTGTGTCTCCGTAGTAAGCTGTTTTTAAGTCCTTTGGGAATAGGCCAAGGAGTGGGATAGCTGGGTCAAATGATGGTTCCATTCCAAGTTTTCCTAGGAATCTGCATACTACTTTCCAGATTGGCTTCACCAATTTGCAGTTCCACTAGCAATATAAGAGTGTGCCTTTTCCCCCACATCCTTGCCAGCATCTATTGTTGTTGTTTTTTTTTTTAATAGCTGCCATTCTGACTGGGGTAAGATGAAATCTTAGAGTTGTTTTGATTTGCATTTCTCTAATCGCTAGAGATGTTGAACATTTTTTCATATATTTGTTGATTGTTTGTATATCATCTTCTGAGAAGTGTCTGATTAGTTCCTTGGCCCATTTATTGATTGGGTTATTTGTTTGTTTGTTTGTTTTGGTGTTAAGGCTTATAAGGGCTTTATAAATCCTTGAGGTTAGTGTTCTATCGGATGTGCTTGTGGTAAAGATTTGCTCCCATTCTGTAGGTCCTCTATTCACTTCATTGATTATTTTTTTTGCTGAGAAGAAGCTTTTTAGTTTGAGTCCATCCCATTTATTGATTCTTGGTTTTAGTTCTTGCACTACAGGGGTCTTTTTGAGGAAGTTGGAACCTAAACCAACATGATGGAGATTTGGGCCTACTTTTTCTTCTATTAGGTGCAAGGTCTCTGGTTTAATTCCTAGGTCCTTGATCCACTTTGAGTTAAGTTTTGTGTATGGTGAGAGAAAGAGATTTAATTTCATTTTATTACATGAGGATTTCCAGTTTTCCCAACACCATTTGTTGAAGAGGCTGTCTTTTCTCCAGTGAATGTTTCTGGCACCTTTGTCTAATAAAAGATAACTGTAGGTGTGTGGGTTCATCTCTGTGTCTTCTATTGTGTACCATTGATCACCTGGTCTATTTTGATGCCAATACCATGCTGTTTTTGTTACTATTGCTTTGTAGTACAATTTAAGGTCTGGATAGTAATGCCACCCGCTTCATTCTTCTTGCTAAGAATCGCTTTGGCAATTCTAGGATTCATTTTTCCAGATGAATTTCATGATTGCTTTTTCTATTTCTATGAGGAATGATATTGGGATTTTGATTGGTATTGCATTGAATCTGTATAGTGCTTTTGGGAGAATGGTCATTTTGACAATATTAGTTCTACCTATCCATGAACAAGGTAGATCTTTCCATCTTCTAAGAGCTTCATTAATTTCTTTCTTTAGTGTGTTGTAATTTTCATTGTAGAGGTCTTTCACTTCTTTTGTCAAGTTGATTCCCCAGTTTGTTTGTTTGTTTATTTTTGAGGCTATAGTAAATGGGGTCGACTTCCTACTTTCTCTTTCTGAGGATTTGTCGCTGATGTACAGGAATGCCTTTGATTTATGGGTATTGATTTTATATCCAGCTACTTTGCTGAATTCATTTATTAGATCTAGAAGATTTCTGATGGAATTTTTTGGATCTTCTATGTATATAATCATATCATCTGCAAATAGTGATAATTTAAGTTCTTCTTTTCCTATCCATATCCCTTTAATTTCTTTTGTCTGTCTAATTGCTCTGGCTGGGGCTTCAAGAACTATGTTAAATAGGAGTGGTGAAAGAGAGCATCCCTGTATTGTTCCAGTTTTTAGAGGGAATGCTTTCAATTTTTCTCCATTTAAGATGATGTTGGCCTGGGGCTTAGCATGATGGCCTTTATGATGTTGAGGTATATTGCTGTTATCCCTATTTTTTCTAGCATTTTGAACAGGAAGGGAAGTTGTATTTTGTCAAATGCTTTCTCTGCATCTATTAAGATGATCAAATGATTTTTATCTTTGAATCTGTTGATGTGATGAATTACATTTATTGATTTCCTTATATTGAATCAACTTTGCATCCCTGGAATGAATCCCACTTGATCGTGCACTATCTTCTTGATGTGTTTTTGTATTCGATTTGCCAGAATTTTATTGAGAATTTTTGTATCTATATTCATTAGAGATATTGGTATGAAGTTTTCTTTCTTTGATTTGTCTCTGTCTGGTTTTGGAATCAGGGTGATATTGGCCTCATAGAATGAGTCTGGGAGTGTTCCCTCTTTTTCTATTTCATGAAATAGTTTGAAAAGTATTGGTGTTAGTTAAAGGTCTTGTAGAACTCAGCTGTGTATCCATCTGGTCCTGAGCTTTTTTTGATTGGTAAGTTTTTTATGTTATCCTCTATTTCTTTGCTTGAAATTGACCTATTTAAATTGTGTATATCATCTTGATTTAGTTTGGGCATATCATAGGTCTCTAGAAATTTGTTGATGCCTTCGTTATTTTCAGTTTTATTGGAGTATAAATTTTCAAAATAATTTCTAATTATCTTATGTATTTCTGTAGTGTCCACTGTGATATTTCCTTTTTCATTGTAGATATTGGTAATTTGTGTTTTCTCTCTTCTTTTCTTTGTTAGTATAGCTAAAGGTTTATCAGTTTTATTTATCAGTTTTATTTATTTTTTTGTTCTGTCAATTTTTTCAATTGTTATTATTTTTTTTAGTTTCAATTTCATTAATTTCAGCTCTGATTTTAATTATTTCCTGTCTTCTACTTCTTTGGGGGTTGATTTGTTCCTCTTTTTCTAGGGCTTTGAGATGTAATGTTAGTTCATTTATTTGTTGACTTTTTCTTTTTGGAAGGAATGAGCTCCATGCAATGAACTTTTCTCTTGGTACTGCCTTCAGAGTGTCCCAGAGATTTCAGTATGTTGTATCATTGTTCTCATTTACCTCTAAGAATTTCTTAATCTCCTTCTTGATGTATTCTGCAACCCATTGATCATTCAATAGCATATTATTTAGTCTCCAGGTGTTAGAGTAGCTTTTCTTTCTTTTTTTATCATTGATTTCTAATTTCATTCCATTATGATCTGATAGAATGCAGGGTAGTATCCCTACTTTTTAATATTTGCTTAGAGTTGCTTTATGGCATAATATATGGCCTATTTTTGAGAAGGATCCATGTGCTGCTGAGAAGAAAGTGTATTGGCTCATTGATGGATGATATACTCTATGTATGTCAGTTAAGTTATTAATTGTATTATTGAGTTCTATAGTTTCTTTGTTTAGCTTTTGTTTAGAAGATCTATCCAGTGGTGAAAGAGGTGTGTTAAAATCACCTAGAATTATTGTGTTGTGGTCTATTTGATTCTTGAACTTGAGAAGAGTTTGACTGATGAATGTAGAAGCTCCATTATTTGGGGCATATATATTTATAACAGTTATATCTTGTTGATCTATGATTCCCTTAAGCAGTATGAAATGTCCACCTTTATCTCTTTTGACTAACTTTGGCTTGAAGTCTACTTTATTTGCTATGAGGATGGAGACCCCTGCTTGCTTACGTAGACCATGTGAGTGATATATTTTATCCCATCCTTTCACTTCAGTCGATGAGCATCTTTTCCTATGAGATGTGTCTCTTGAAGGCAACATATTTTTGAGACTTTTTTTTAATCCAATCTATTAGCCTATGTCTTTTAATTGGTGAGTTTAGGTCATTAACATTCAGGGTTATTATTGAGACATAATTTGTATTACCAGTCATTTTTATTTTTTTTTATTTTTTTTTGTATTTAGTTTGACTTGATTTTTCTTTGGGTTGGTTTTTCCCTTTATCCTAGTTCTTCCCTTTGCAGATTTTCATTTCCTCCTCATGGAATATTTTACCAAGAATGTTCTGTAGAGCAGGCTTTCTTGTTGTAAATCCTTTTAGCATTTGTTTATCATGGAAGATTTTTATTTCATCCTCAAATCTAAAGCTTAATTTTGCTGGATATAAAATTCTTGATTGGCATCCCTTATCCTTTAGAGCCTGGTATAACAAATGTTGTTCCAGGCTCTCCTGGCTTTGAGGGTCTGGATTGAAATATCTGCTGAGATACGAATTGGTTTTCCGTTATAGGTAATCTGACTTTTCTCTCTTGCAGCCTTTAAAATTCTATATTTTGTATGCTAGGCATTTTCATTACAATGTGCCTTGGTGTGGACCTGTTGTAATTTTGTACATTTGGTGTTCTATAGGCCTCTTGTATTTGATTTTCAATTTCATTCTTCCTGCTTGAGAAATTTTCTGATATTATTTCATTGAAGAGATTGTGCATTCCTTTGGTTTGCATCTCTGCACCTTCCTCTATTCCAATAAATCTTATATTTGGTCTTTTGATGGTATCCCAGAGTTCTTGGATATTCTGTTCATGGTTTCTTACCATCTTCACTGTGAGGTCAACTTTATTTTCAAGATTATATATTTTGTCCTCATTGTCTGAGGTCCTATCTTCCAAGTGGTCCAATCTGTTGGTGATGCTTTCTATTGAATTTTTTAAGTGGCTTACTGTTTCTTTCATTTCAAGGATTTCTGTTTGTTTTTTTCTCAAACTATCTCTTTCTTGAAGTGATCTTTTGCTACCTGGATTTGTTATCTTATCTTTTTGTTGGTGTGATCAATGATTGCCTGTATTTGATCTCTTATCTCTTTGTTGGAGAGATCAATTTTTGCCTGTATCTGTTTGCTTAGGTCATTTTTTAAATCCCTTATAATTTTAATTATGTAAATCCAGAACTCCTTTTCTGACATTTCACCTACTATGCTTTCTATGGTTTCTATTGTTGTAGTATCTTGGTTTGTTTGGGGCATTTTCCTCCCTTGTTTCTTCATGATGTCTATGTATTTTCCTCTCTAGCAAGGTAAGCCTGAGGTATTATGACTTCTGCCCTTTTGTCTTATAAGGTCCTTCCACGTTACCCAAAACCTCACTTTTTTAGGGAAATATCAATATTAGAGCTTTCAATGTACCCAATGTGTGTTCATATATCAGTTAGTTTCTATTTTTATATTTACAGATTTTTTGCTATGAACAGAAATGATGAGATCAGTTATCTTATACCATATAGTTTCTATGTTTGTGTGGTGATTTACACTATCTAATGGTAGAAGGGGGGACTTAGAGGTTGGTTTAAACATTTATGAAGTAACGTGAGAAAATAGAGGTATTAGATTATTTGACTAGTGAGAGTATAATCATTAGAATTTGGCTGTTAGTAGAAGAAGCAAGAGATAGCAATCCCATGTAATATTCCCTGTTAGTTCACAACATCATAACTGGTTGCACCTTTTGGTGTATCCCAGTCCCCAAGGACCTTAGTGATGTCTTACCCAGACCTTTTTGTTGTTCCTTGGTAGTAACATAGCTAACTCAGTTTTGTGGCAGTGGGGGCCTCAGACATATAGTTAATTATATTGGTGTTGGGTTGAGTAGCTATGAAATCCCAGTGCAGTGTGACTCTCTGGACAGATGCGGGTTGCCTCTCTGAATTGTGGGAGTGGAGCGAGCCTCTCACTCCAGATCTCCTCCTGGCCACAATGTGGTGGAGCAGGCAGTCTGGCTTTCTTCTCTCCACTCTCCTCCTCCTGGGTCTCTTCCCAGTCTAGTTGTTTTGGTGGGGGTTGGGCAGGAGGGCAGCAGGGCCCTTCCACAAGGTGGAGCCTGCAGTTCCTGGTCCTGGTGATGGTGTGGGCAGGTGGTCAGAAGGGCTGGTGGCTGGGCTGCTCCTTTGGTGGGTGTGTGCAGCTTGTTCCAGTCACAGCTGGGCAGGTCGCAGTTACCCAGGGAATGGACAGGGCCCTTCCTCTGGTCGGGCCCTCTCTGCAGCAGGGACCTGCTATTCCCAGCCCCGATGGTGGTGGTGGTGTGAGCCGGTGGCCTGGTGGGCTGGTGGCTGGGCCGCTCCTTCTGGCAGGTGTTTCTGATTTTTTTATATTGATTTAGTAACCTGCTATTTTGCTAACTTTGTTTATTAGTTCTAGTAGTATTCTGGTGGACTTTTTGATCTTCTTAGTATAGGATCATATAATTTGTAATAAATGATGATTTGACTTTTGCCTTCCCTATTGTTAATCCTTTTATTTCTTTTTTTTTTTTTTTTTTTTTTTTTTTTTACTAATTCCATTGGCTAGAATTTGTAATACTATATTGAATAGAAGTGTTGAGAGTGTACCTCCTGGCTTGTTCTGGATTTTTTTTTTTTCTCTTTTTCTTTTATTCTAAGTTATTATATATGACAGCAGAATGCATTACATTTCATAGTACACTTATAGAGCATATTTTTACATATCTCTAGTTGTATACAAAGTATATTCACACCATTTCTGTCTTCATACATGCACTTAGGGTAATGATATCCATCTCATTCTACCATATATTATTTTTTTACAATTTTGTCCCCTCCCTTTCTCTCCCTCTCCATTGGCTATTATAGTGTTCCTCTAATCCTCCTGTGCTGCCCATCCCAACCCCACTGTGAATCAGCCTCCTTAAATCAGAGAAAACATTCGGCATTTGGATTTTTGGGATTGACTAACTTCACTTAGTATTATGTTCTCCAATTTCATCCATTTACCTGTGAATGCCATGATTTTATTCTCTTTCATTAGAGAGTAATACTCCATTGTGTATATATACCACATTTTCTTTATCCATTCATCTACTGAAGGGCATCTAGGTTGGTTCCACAGTTTAGCTATTCTGAATTATGCAGCTATAAACATTGATGTGGCTGTGTCCCTGTAGTATGCTGTTTTAAGTCCTTTGGGTATAGACCAAGGAGTGGGATAGCTGGGTCATAAGGTAGTTCCATTCCCAGTTTTCCAAGGAATCTCCATACAGCTTTCCATATGGGCTGCACCATTTTTCAGTCCCACAAGAATGTATGAGTGTGCCTTCTCCCCAACATCCCCTCCAACATTTATTGTTGTTTGTCATTCTGACTGGTGTGAGAGGAAACCTTAGAGTGGTTTTGATTTACATTTCTCTAATTTCCAGAGATGTTGAACATTTTTTCATGTATTTGTTGATTGATTTTTCAGTTCCTTGGTCCAATTTTTGATAGGGTTATTTGATTTTTTTTTTTTTTTTTTGGTGTTAAGATTTTTGAGTTCTTTATATTTTCTAGAGATTAGTGCTAAATCTGACGTGCATGTAGTAAAAATTCGTTCCCAATTAGTATGTTCTCTATTCACCTCACTGATTGTTTCTTTTGCTGAGAAGAAGCTTTTTAGTTTGAATCTATCCCATTTATTGATTCTTGATATTAATTCTTGCGCTATAAGAGTCATATTAAGGAAATTGGGGCCTAATCTGAGATGTTGGAGATTAGGGCTTACTTTTTCTTCTAATAGACATAGTGTCTCTGGTCTAATTCCTAGGTCCTTGATCCACTTTGAGTTGAGTTTTGTGCATGGTGAGAGATAAGATTTAATTTCATTTTGTTGTATATGGATTTCCAGTTTTCCCAGCACCATTTGTTGAAGAGGCTATCTTTTCTCCAATGTACATTTTTGGCGACTTTGTCTAATATAAGATAACTGAAATTATAGGCATTAGTCTCTGTGTCCTCTATTCTGTATCATTGGTCTACCAATCTATTTTGGTGCCAATACCATGATGTTTTTGTTACTATTGCTCTGTAGTATGATTTAAGTCTGGTATCTTGATGCCACCTGCTCCACTCTTCTTGCTAAGGATTGCTTTAGCTATTCTGGGTCTCTTATTTTTCCAGATGAACTTCATGACTGCTTCTTCTATTTCTATGAGGAATATCATTGGGATTTTGATTAGAATTGCATTTAATCTGTATAGTGCTTTTGGTAGTATGTTCATTTTGACAATATTAATTCTGCCTATCCAAGAACAAGGTAGATCTTTCCATCTTCTGAGGTCTTCTATAATTTCTTTAGTGTTCTATAGATTTCATTATAGAGGTCTTTCATGTCTTTGGTTAAGTTGATTCCCAAGTATTTTATTTTATTTTTTTTTTTTATGCTATTGTAAACGGGGTAGTTTTCCTCATTTCCCTTTCAGAGGATTTGTCACTGATATATAGAAATGCTTTTGATTTTTGGGTGTTGATTTTGTATCCTGTTACTTTGCTGAATTCATTTATGAGTTTTAGAAGTGTTTTGTTGGATTTTTTGGTGGGTCTTCTAGGTATAGAATCATATCATCAGAAAATAGTGATAATTTGAGTTCTACTTTACCTATCTGAATCCCATTAATTTCTTTCATATGTCTTATTGCTCTGGCCAGTGTTTCAAGAACTATGTTAAATAGAAGTGGTGAAAGAGGGTATCCCTGTATTTTTCCAGATTTCAGAGGGAACACTTTTAATTTTTCTCCATTTAGAATGATGTCGGCCTGGGGCTTAGCATAGATAGCTTTTACGATGTTGATATGTTCCTGTTATCCCTAGTTTTTCTAGTGTTTTGAACATTAAGGGGTGCTGTGTTTTGTTAAATGCTTTTCTGCATCTATTGAGATAATCATATGGTTCTTATCTTTGAGTCTATTGATGTGATGAATTACATTTATTGATTTCTATATGTTGAACCATTCTTGCATCCCTGGAATAAACCCAACTTGATCGTGGAGTACTATATTTTTGATATGTTTTTGTATCCGATTTGCCAGAATTTTATTGAGAATTTCTGCATCTATGTTCATTAGAAATATTGGTCTGAAGTTTTCTTTCTTTGATGTGTCTTTGCCTGGTTTTGGGATCAGGGTGATATTGGCCTCATAGAATGAGTCTGGAAGTGCTCCCTTTTTTTCTATTTTCTGAAATAAATTGAAGAGTATTGGTATTAATTCTTCTTTAAAGCTTTTGTAGAACTCAGCTGTGTACCTATCTGGTCCTGGGCTTTTCTTGTTTGGTAGGCTTCTGATGGCATCTTCTATTTCATCGCTTGAAATTGGTCTGTTGAAATTGTGTAAATCATCCTGATTCAATTTGGGCAAATCATATGACTCTAGAAATTTGTCAATGCCTTCAATATTTTTTATTTTATTAGAGTACAAGTTTTCAAAATAAGTTCAAATTATTTCCTGTATTTCCATAGTGTCTGTTCTGATATTTCCTTTTTCATTTTGTGTGTTAGTAATTTGAGTTTTCTCTCTCCTTCTCTTTGTTAGCCTGGCTAAAGGTCCGTCAATTTTATTTTTTTTTTCAAAGAACCAACTTTTTGTTTTGTCAATTTTTTCAATTGTTTCAATCTCATTGATTTCATCTCTGATTTTAATTATTTCCTATCTTCTAATGCTTTTGGTGTTGGGTTGTTCTTCTTTTTCTAGGGCTTTGAGATGTAATGTTAAGTCATTTATTTGTTAACTTTTTCTTTTGAGGAATGAACTCAATGCAATGAACTTTCCTCTTAGAACTGTCTTCATAGTGTCCCAGAGATTTCGATATGTTGTGCCTGTGTTCTCATTCACCTCTAACAATTTTTTAATCTCCTCCTCGATGTCTTCTGCAATCCATTGTTCATTCAGTAGCATATTATTCAGTCTCCAGGTGTTGGAGTAGATTTTATTTCTTATTTTATCATTGATTTCTAATTTCATTCCATTATGGTCTGATGGAATGCAGGATAGTATCTCTAATTTTTTTTAATTTGCTAAGAGTTGTTTTGTGGCATAATATATGGTCTATTTAGAGAAGGATCCATGTGCTGCTAAGAAGAAAGTGTATTTTCTCACTGAAGGATGAAATATTCTATATAAGTTAATTAAGTCTAAGTTGTTTATTGTATTTTTGAGTTCTATACTTCCTTTGTTCAGCTTTTGTTTGGAAGATTTATCCAGTGGTGAAAGGGGTGTGTTAAGGTCTCCTAGGATTATTATGTTGTGGTCAATTTGACTCTTGAACTTGAGAAGAGTTTATTGGATGAACATGGATGCTCCATTGTTTGGGGCATATAAATTTATAATTGTTAAGTCTTGTTGGTGTATGGTTCCCTTGAGCAGTATGTAGTGTCCTTCTTTATCCCTTTTGATTTTTAGTTTGAAGTCTACTTTATTTGAGGATGGAAACCCCTGCTTGTTTTCTCAGTCCATGTGAGTGGTAGGATTACACCCAACCTTTAACCCTCAGTCTATGGGTGTCTTTTCCTATGAGATGAGTCTCTTGGAGGCAGCATATTGTTGGGTCTTTTTTTTTTTTTTTTTTTTTTTTTTTTTTATCCAATCTGCTAGTCTATGTCTTTTGATTGGTGAGTTTAGTCTATTCAGAGACATGATTTCTATTCCCAGCCATTTTTGTTTATTTTTGGTATTTAAGTTGACATGGTTTCTCCTCTTATTAGTTTTTTCTTTAGTGTAATACCTCCCTCTGCTGATTTTCATCATTGTTTTTTATTTCCTCTTCATGGAATATTTTGCTGAGGATGTTCTGTAGTGCTGGCTTTCTAGTTGTAAATTCTTTTAACTTTTGTTTATCATGGAAGGTTTTTATTTTGTCCTCAAATCTAAAGCTTAATCTTACTGGATATAAGATTCATGGTTGGCATCCATTTTCTTTCAGAGCTTGGTATATGTTATTCCATGATCTTCTGGCTTTGAGTGTCTAGGTTGAAAAATGTGCTGAGATATGAATTGGTTTACCCCTCTATGTGTTCTGATTCCTCTCTCTTGTGACCTTTAAAATTCTATCCTTGATCTGTATGCTAGGCATTTTCATTATAATGTGTCTTGGTGTAGATCTGTTGTCATTTTGTACATTTGGTGTCCTGTAAGGCTCTTGTATTTGATTTTCCAATTCATTCTTCATGCTTGGGAAATTTTCTGAGATTATCTCATTGAAGAGATTGTGCATTCCTTCAGTTTGAAGCTCTGTGCCTTCCTCTATCCCAATTACTTTTAGATTTGGTCTTTTGCTGCTGTCCCATAATTCTTAGATGTTCTGTTCATGGTTTCTTACTAACCTCACTGTGTGGCCAACTTTATTTTCAAGATTATATACTTTGTCTTCATTATATGATGTTCTCTCTTCCAGTTAATCTAGTCTGTTGGTGATGCTTTCTATTGTGTTTTCTTTGGTTGTTTCCTTTCTTTCAAGGATTTCTGACTTTTTATTTTTTCAGAGTTTCTATCTCTTTTTTGAAGTAATCTTTTGTTACCTGTATTTGCTCTCTTATATCTTTGTTGTAGTGATCAATTTTTGCCTATATTTGCTTGTTGGGGACATTAAGAACATGTCAGCAGAAAGAATAGAAGTCGAGGAAATGAAAACCTAACTCTCTGGCTGTCTCCCACTTCCTGATATGTGGACTTGGCCTATCCAAGGGGTGTTGCCCTGACATATGATGAGAAATCAGACCACCACAAGGATAGGCTAGTGGCTGTTCCACAAATGTGATCTGCTCGTGCTCCCTAGCCCGTGAACTGTTCATGTACCGCTGACCTTTCTGCTGATTGGCCCATGTCTTCTATAAAAACCATCCAACTTTCTCAATAAATGAGCTCCTGCCTTGACTGGTCTCCCTGACGTGTCTGATTGTCCTCTGAAAGGAGGGCTGGATATGGGCGGTCAGTCAGCTCTTACCTTTCCCGATCTGTCCTTACTGGGGCGTGCTCCCCCTTCTCTTGCAGGTCAAAAGGAGTTGGGGGCTAAAAACCCCAACATTTGCTCATTTAGATTATTCTTTAATTCATAGATCATTTTAATTATGAACCTTCTGCATTCCTTCTCTGACATTGCATCAACTTTGCTGAGCATGGGTTCTGTTATTGTAGTATCCTTGTTTGTTTGGGGCACTTTCCTCCCTTGATTTTTCATGTTGTCTATTTGCCTGCCTTCCTTGCAGTGTAGATCTGAGATATTACAGTTTCTACCCTATATTCTTGTAATATCTGTGCAGGTTGTCTGTGCCTCACCTTAATGTTGGGTTTTCAGATCCTGCAGGTGTCCCTCAATGTATGCTACTGCAAGTAAAGGTGGTGTTGGCAGTAGCAGAAGTAACTCAAGGTAACAGTGAAGGTGCCCCAAGATGAATACAACGTCTTCCAGAGATGGGGCTGAAAAGGTGGAACTTACAATATCTTTGGGATGCCTGTTCTGATATGCAGCTGCTTTTAGGCCCTGTCTGTTGTCAAAAGGTAGGGGCTACTGTGTGGGGAAGATTATGGCTCTGTCTGCAGTCTCAAGATGGAAGTGGGTTAGGCTTGTGCTACCAGGTGGGGGTGGGATAGTGGACTCTGGACCTAACCTGGGCCTGGGTCCCATGCAGGTTGGTGTGGGCTGAACTGGTTGAATCTGAGCTCCCGTGGTGGTCTGCTGGTCAGAAGAGGCAGTCCTATGGCAGAGCCTGAGCTCTGCAGGTGTTTGTCGGTGGTGGGATGGACCTGGGCTCACTCTGGCTAAGGTCAGCAAGGATGTCCTAGGCCTAACTGCGTTCGGACAGAAGTCAGCAGGGCTGACCTGTGCCCGCCTGTGCTCGGGTGGAGGTCAGCAGGGCTCTCCTGCACCTGGCTGTGCTCAAGCAGAGGTCCTTGTTCTGGATTTTAAAGGAAATGCTTTCAATTTGTCCCCATTAACTATGATTTTGGCTTTGGGTTTATTGTACATAGCCTATATGATGCTCAAGTAGGTTTTTTTCTATATCTAGTTTCTTCGGTGTTCTTAAAAGATTGGACCCAGGAGAATTCAAGCAACAGACACCACCAACAAATACAGCCAACTCAGGCTCAGTCCTCAAGTGTAATCATAACCCCTTCTTTAGTTTTCCAGTGCCTTAAGGTGATCATGTGAGCTACCAGACTCAAAGAAAGGCAAGATTACCTCCCCTCTGAGTCTCTTACTTGAATCCTCCTGGGTCCAGTCTTCTTTATGCCTGTTTGTATTACATTCTGTTTGGTATACCCTCGGTGATTTAGTCATATTTTTGTCACCAAGACTAAAATACCTGACAAGAACAACTTCAAAACTTAGAGGAGGAAAAGTTTATTTGGGGCTCTTGTTTTCTGGATCTGAGATGAGGCAGCACGTCATAGGATGGAGATGAAAGCTGCTCAATTCATGGAGTGGTTGGGAAGTTGGAGGTGGGGGTTCCACAGAAAGAACAATCCTTCCAGGATATGCCCCCCTCCAGTGACCTACCGCCCGCCAGCCACATCCCATCTGCCTACAGTTACCACTCAGTTAGTTCATTCAAACTAGGATGGGCTGATCAGGTTTCAGCTCTAATGATTCAATAATTTCACTTCTGAATATTTCTGTTAGAACACAGAAGCTTTGGGGGCACACCTCACATTCAAACCATAAAACTAGGCCACATGTTAGGTGTCTTCCAGGATGGCATGGCGATGTTTACTATGATCTCCTGGGCTTACACAGCAGAATGTTGAAGCATGGCCTCCTCAAGATGTGTCCTTGCCTCGGCTCTATGCTTGGAAAAGTGCATTTTTCAAACACCAGCTCACTGGGCAGACTCTGGATCAGCTAAGTTCAGACTGCTTTTCTGTTCTTGTGCCAAATTGGTACATTGTGTTCCTCTGTGCTATCCCCCCTCTCTGTGGTAAACCAACACTGTGGCTGCCACCACCACAACATTTGGCTTTAATGTACTCTCTTACCCTTTCTTCAATGCACCAAATTTCTGGGTATCTAAAAGTACCTGGATATATGACATTAAATTTCAGAATTCCACCTTTAACTCACTTCGTGGAGAAATATCACTCCTATTGTTTGAATTCTGAGCCAAGGAATAAGTGGAAATGCAGGCTTCTTCCAATCTTCCCTCATGGATCTCTAAAGAAAAATATTTGTGTAACAAATATCTAAAACCACTTTCATTTGACTTACATGTCTAATCTGAGGAAAGGAAAATAAAATTTATGTACTTAGTTTAATTATATATGTACAATACAAATTCAGAGTTCATTACTCATTTAAGTACAAAATATTCCTTTATAAAATAAAGTTCAAACTTAGCTTATGACTATTCCTTTCTTAATACTTAACACTTACTTAGTACATATACAAAATTTATTCACAGACTAAATCTTCTTTGCAAATGAAAATATTATACTTTTTTTGAAGCAAGAATTTGAATTCTTTTTCATTCTTTGACATACCATAAAAGCAAGTATTGATTCACCTTAATGGTATGCTGTAGATATATTCAAAAAGTAGAAAAACCAACCATAATACTAACAGTAGCCACATTTAAGCATATTCTTAAATTTAATGAAGATTATTCTGGGTGTATATTTTGCTGGAGATTGTACCCAACCAAGGCCTTGAGCAATGCTCTATCACTGAACAACCTCCCAACCCAAACAAAGATCTGTTAAGTGTTCATTTATGATTTGCACTTGAAATCAAAAAAATTGAAGCATAAGGCTTTCTTTTTCCCTGATATAATTTTTTTTTCACATTTTAAATAGTCATTATTTGTGAAGTAGAATTTTAAGCTTTTAGATACAACTGGGGAAGACTTAAATTAAACATTTACAAAAATCACACTATACTTTCATTGAGGATTGATTATGTATATTGTTCAAAGCACGATTTTCTCAGTTTTCCAGAATGGTAAGTTATTCTGTAAAATTGGACCTTAGTACATTTTTTGTTGCTTTAACAAAATAAATGAGATTGGGTAATTTATAAAGCAAACCAGTTTGTGTGGCTCACAATTATGGAGATTGGGAAGTTCAAGGGCATTGTAGTAATTTTTGGCAAGGGTTTTCATAATGCACTCTTACATGGTGGTAAAGTAGAAAGGCTATTATTCTTCTCTTGTGGAAGAGACAAAACACAAAGGATGGGTTCACTTTTGAATAATCCACTCTCATGGTAACTAATCAAGTCCTGTAAGTGAGAATTCATTCAGTTTCACAAGAAAGAAATAAATCCTTTAAATGACATAATCATCTCTTAAAGGCCAAACTTCCCAATACTGCCACAACACAATCAAATTTCAACTTGAGTTTTGGAAAGTTAAACCATAGTACTATCTTAAAATAGTTCCCATCTAAAACCCTCTATGAAGTTTTCTTCTGAAAGTAGATGCCTCAGTATCTCCTTGAGAAGGTCTCTCAAGACCAGTTCATTCTCCAATATACTCACACACTTTACAATCATTTATCAAGCAATTTCTAATGCTATGTACCAGGCACTGTGTAAAATATAGAAGTTTGTAAGATGAAAATTCTGGTTTCCTTCCATGAATAACTAATAGATAAGCAATAAATAAAATAAAATAAATGCTTACTAGAACATGAAAAGTGTGCTATGTGGATGATCCAAGTGTTGTAGGGAAACATTCAGTTTATGGGATCATCTGTTATGGTTTAGATTAGGTATACCCCAAAAGCTTATGTGTGAGAAAATACAAGAAAGTTTAGAGATTAAGTGATTGGTAAGAAGAATAACCTAGTCAGTGCATTAATCCCCTGATTGGGATTAATGTGGTGGTAACTATAAGCAGGTAGGGTGTGGCTGGAGGATGTGGGTCCCTGGGGGCATGTCTTTGGGGTATATATTTGTCTATAGTGAGGAGAGTCTCTCTCTCTCTCTCTCTCTCTCTCTCTCTCTCTCTGCTTCCTGGTACCATGTTCCCAGCTGCTTCCATCTGCTGCACTCTTCTGCCATGATGTTCTGCCTCACCTTAAGCCCTGAGGAATGGAGCCAGCAATCTATGGACTGAGACCTCTGAAACCGTTAACCCCAAAATAAACATTTCCTTCTCTATGTTGTTCTTGTCAGATCTTCTGGTCACAGCAGCAAAAAAGCTGACTAAAACATCATCTTTACGAAGTAAACATACAAATAGAAACTTAGGCATGTACTTTAATATTTAGAATGTAAAGAAATCATGAAAAATACAAAATCTAAAAAGCTAAAAATGCAATAAATACATAAAAATTCACTAATTCAATCTTTTCTCTAGTATAATTTAGTAAACTTTTCAAATTATTGATATTTTAGAAAACTTTCATTTTCTGATTATGATGAAAATGTTTATAATTGTTATCCAACTTGGGAGGATTTTTTATCAAGTTTCTTTCAGATAAATAAGACTTCAGGTTTTTCAGATGTTCCTGTGTATTACTGTTTCACATACTCTGAATTTATATTGATTAGCAGGTTTATCATAGATATCTTCTTTGCTTTGGTGTCATTAAGAGTTTCATTTATGTTCAACAAAGTCAATAATCATGTCTAATCAGAAATAATTTAATTCTTTCTCTAGTGGATTCAGATAACTTATTTTCCCCTTGAATTTGATTATCTTGTTGTACCAAAAATGTTGTATCCAATGAGATGCCAATTAAAACTCCAAGCCACATCACACTAATGCCAAAAAAAGCCTTTATTAAGCTGATCAGCGGCCACCATCCCCACACATCACACAGTGTGGTAAGATGGTGCACCAGCAGTGATTTTCAAGGGTTTATAAAGAGAAAAATCACAAAGGGAGGAATATTCAATTGCAGTGTTTCAGCCAATGCAAGCAAGCCACGGTACAGAAGCGAAATCTAGGCAGTTAGCAAGACAAAGCAATGGGTACAATAATATTTCCCATGGGACTTTCCAGGTTGGTATAGCAATGATCAAGTAGAAGGGAATGGGGTCAAGATGGCCCTAGTTGGGTACATGTTAGGGAATGGTTACTAACATTTACACAATCAATCTCTGACAAGGTATGTTGCCCAGGAAAAATGGAAACCAAAGAGAGCAATTTTACATTGTATAGGAATTGCTGTTTTTATGCTGTCAAGCGTTTATTCTAGGTAACGATTAATGGGTACAGAGGCAGGACTTTCCGTGTTCTATTATTTCTGAGAAACAGAACTATTTTTTGGAACTCCTAAGATGGCTGCTGAAGAACAAGATGGAGTCCCTTTAGTTTTCTTATCACAATCTAACAATTTTATAACTATTCATTCCTTTGCCCTGGAATAATATATAAATATATCCCCTCTCACCTTGCCTTCCTTCCCTCCCTCTTTTTCTCCTCTCCTTCTACCTTTTTCAATGAGTTACTCTTTTGGGTCTGATTTGAGCTCAATTTTGTTATAATTTTGCTTCCCAGTGTCAGAAAAATTTTAGTTGACATTATGCTTCTTTTTTTTTTTTTTTTTTTTGCTTTTGTTTCATAGTCTATTTTTATATGAATTTTTTCCAATTCTAAACATAAATTTCCCAATCAAGTCTATACGTCTCCTTTGAATCAAAATATTCCCAAAAGTATTTCCATAATGCAATTCTAAAATGGCTTCCCCTCATCTTTAGCCAAAAATGTTCTAGTGACTGCAATGAATGAAATAAGACTCAAAATCATAACTAACTGTAGTTGAACTATCTTTTGCTTCACAGTAAAATACACATTAGTTTAATGGAAAAGTGGAAAGGAAAACTTCCTGGGTGAGATCAAGTACAGTATCATACAGCACATGAATGTTGAAGCTAACTCTTATGAATGGCAGTATTCACAAGGTAGGGAAGACTGTGCCCTAACTTGGGCCAAAGCTCAAAGCCCCACAACACTAAACAAAAACCCAAGGTTCTGACCCTGACATCACCATCTTTCTCTTCCAGTTAGTTCTCCAGTGTTCCTATTTCCCTACTTCTATCTACTCATATAGAGTAGCAATTATGGCTATTAAAACAGAAGGACAGGTACCTATAATCCCTGCACTTGGGAGGCTGAGGCAGGAGGATTAGTGAGTTCAAAGACAGCCTCAACAATGGTGAGGCACTTAGCAACTCAGTGAGACCCTTTCTCTAATAAAATACAAAAAAAGGACTGGGGATGTGGTCCAGTGGTTGAGTGTCCCTGAGTTCAATTCCTGGTGCAAAAAAAAAAAACCAGAAGGACAGTTAAAATAATCCATGTGAAACACAAATTTTTAATGAAAATAGAATCAGGGCATTTTAAGATTTTCTGGTTTATAAAATAAAAGATCATAAGAAGTATATATTTTAAAAATATATGAACATGAAGGACATGTTCATCTTTAAATCCAGGATGAACCAAAAAGAGAACATGTCCTTGGAAACTGGAAGGAATAATTTTTGGAAAATGAATGCAGTCTTTTATTCGTTAGGCTTCATCATCCTAAATGACAGACCAGGAATTTCAAGAAAGATCTTTACCAAAATGAAATTATATTTTACAGGTTCCAGTCCATACTCTGTGATAAACATCAGAGAAAGGAACTGATATCCTCTTTACCACAGTGGTCCTATGATAGCCAGAGACTCCTGAATTGGTAGAGCTTTTAAGAATTTTAAAAGACTCTTGGAAAATAAACATTAACAGCTTATCCCACAACTTAGACACAAATACATGGTACCTGCATATGTTTACTCTTGACTGGTGTGATGGTTAATTTTAGTTATCAACTTGAATGGGCCACAGGATGCATAAGTATTTGGTCACATATTATTTTGGATCTGTCTATGAAGGTGTTTTGGATGAAGTTAACATTTCAATAAGCCAACTGTGGAAAACAAATTTTCCCAAACGTAGGTGGTCCTTATCCATTCAGTTGAAAGAATGAGAAGAACAAAAGGTCCATCTTCCATGTGTAAGGAGGAACTCCTCCTGCCTGACTGCTTAAGCTGGAACATTAGTTTTTTCTGTATTCAGAGTTAAACTGAAATATTGACTTTTCGGGCTTGCTAGGTTTTGAACTGGAAATATACGAAAGGTACTTCTGAATCTCCAGTTTGAGGACTGGGGGTCCTGGGACTTCTCACCTTCCACAGTCATGTAAACCAAACTGGTAGAATAAGGAACATGCACACATGTGCACGCACGCACACACACATGGCCAAATATGTGACTAAATACCTATACATCCTGTGGCCCATTCAGGTTGATAAATAAAATTAACCATCACACTAGTCAAAAGTGAAAACATGTAGGTAGCGTGTATTTGTGTCTGAGTTGTGGGATTGTATCTGCATGTGTGTATCCTGTTGATTCTGTTTCTCCAGATCACTCTGACTTAAACAACTAGATATAAACAAGATAAAGAATTCTACTTTAAAAAAATCCTATAAAGTAGTTATAAAGAGAATGTCAAAATTAATACACCTATATACTTATCTTAGTCTATATAAGTGGCATTTGACAGTTCAGATATGGTAGAAAGGAACTAAGGCAAATTCCATCTAGAAACATACAATCATGGATGTTAAAGCTGGTCACTGTGCAGATAAGGAAACTGAAATGCAGCAAGGTTCAAGAACTTCGCCAAGACATTCTGCAAATAAGTGGTATAACTACCCATAGCACATCGTTCTTGAATTTTAGTCTAGTGTTCTATCCTTCAGGCCAAGATTCTAAATTCATATTTAACTCTTCCTACAAATCAGCAACTTAATATGTAAAATGATCTCTGAAGCAAACTCATACTTCCCACTTCATTTATTATTCACCAATCCTTTCTTTAGAATGAGTATGTTCGGCTGAATAAGAGAGGTCTTTGGCCTAGCCAAGGACTATGCATATGCCTTAGAGAGAGGCCTGACAGTGAAGGTCATGAGAGAAAAGCAGAATGTCTCTGGTTCGTAAGGGTCATGCATAGAAAACCTCTTGTGGTCCGCCCTGAGATGGAAAGGGAGTAAATATTGAGCTGGTGCCAAGGTACTCAAATACAAAGGAGGTGTGGGAAGAAATGACAAGGCCTATAGGGAGGAATTATCCTGGCAGCCTCCTCAAATCTTACCACTTCCAGAGGGGCCTCTGGTGATCTGAACTTGCCATTCTCAAAGCTAACACTGTCATCGTGCAGAAGCACAAAAGTTTGCTCCAACAAACTTTCCCTGAATATTCTTATATGAGACCCTCACAGTCTATAAGTAACTAATTTTGGTACATTTCACCACTAACCCTACTCAATTTTGACATCCTTGCAAGTCTTACTTCATATTTAGTGATACACATTGGCTTGGGGGAAAAAGAAAAGAAACTTGTAGATTATTTTTGCAAAACACATCTGCCTGCTAAAGAAAAATGTGTGGAAAGAAAATCAAGGCATTGATTCAAATTTCCCTGGACAGCTTTGAAAGCCAGCTGAAAAAAAAAATCATTTCAAAGAATACATTCTAATTTCTTAGAAGGCAAATAAAACTGTCATTTAGTAAGTGTTTATAATAACTAGCTACACTTTTAATCAAATCTTTAATAAATGTTTTATTTATATAATTGATATGTTTAATATATTTTTCTCTCTTCTTTGACTTGGAGCAAAATTTTACTAGTTTAAGTTATTTTATATTATAGTTGCTATATGTTTTGCTCTCTCCTTAGTCAGAAACACAACACCTACCACCCATTTTACAATTATTCCTATGGGAAAAATCAATCTTTTTGAAAATGAAATAAGTCATGACAATTTTCATGAGCATCTTCTAGTGAAAAGCAAGGATGGCTGGTTATGTGCCCCTACTAATAGAAAGGACAAGAGGGGGCAATATCTTAGTGTTTGTATAGGATAAATCCATCAGGTTGTATGAGTCCTTGCATAGATCCATTCATTTGGTCAGAACAAGCCCCATGTTTCTAAGCAGATTTCATAGACTTCCAGGTGCTGCTGAGAGAGAGGCAGTGCTACTTACCCACAGAGAGGTCAATATCTGGATTACCCATATGAAGTGTCTGACATATTCTCTGTCCAGTAAACTATGAGCTGTAGGACACAATAGGACAGTAAGCTACTGGTGAATCTAACTGTATGCACCCTTCTGATGCTTCTCTTTTTGGGGATGGAGGAAGGATAAATGGGGTGGGCTTGCAAAAGAAATGAAACACTGGGTCTGAATGGTGGTGAGATATCCAAGTATGGAATCAATTTTCTAAGGAATAAAATTTTCATATATAAAGAACAAACTAGAGTTTGTATACTAGATATTTTTCCAGAAGTCTAGGTAGCTTAAAAGGGGTCGGTGATACCTGAATGTCTATTTTTTGACCTACTACTGTCATGAAGCCAGATAACATGAATAAATTCATCATAAAATTGTGACTTAAAAAATTAGACTCTTCTCAAACTTTCTTTCACAGTTGATGCTAACTTCCATTCCTGCCCATCATACAAACTACTTAATGGAACCAGTCTATCAGTTTCTTGACAGGAGTCATAAAAATCTGACAGTGGAAATTGCTTGCTAAGTGAAATTACAAATTTTGCAAAAAATGTGGGATTTCATGAGTTCTGTGTAAGTGATTTTGGAGAACTGCTTGTACTGTGTGCAGAGACAATGACAATGAAAATTCAGGTGACTTATTGAATTTAACGATTGAAGAAAAACGATTGACTCAGAAGTCAATGACTAAAGCCTAAAAGAGGATTTGGGGGAAAGTTAAGAATATGTCATTTTTTTTCAAAGATGACTCTCCTGATAATTATAAAAGTCAAATGTAAAATTCCACTCATGTCTTTCAAAATAGGTCTCAGATCTGTTATTTTTTAAATGCTGTAATTATTGAATGAATTAATTCTTCCAGAAATTATTTCCATTTCTACTGTTATCCAGTTAAACTGCAGAAACCTGACTTACCAAATAGCCCATCACTAGGCAGACTCCATGTTTTCAGTTTCCTCATCCCAAACTGGATAGCAGTTTCTCTTATGGAAATGAAATAGAACCAGGAATTTATTCTGTAGCTCCAAAAGGGATTCACTCTACCAGTGATTTGCCATATAACACCAGGTTGAAGGAAGGAACAAAAATATCAAGGTGAAAGGTAATAGAATACATATTTGAAAACTATATTTACTTTTTATACTTATTTGCAACTTTATGAAGCAAACAAAAATATTTTTGCAGTACTACAGTAGTAAATGATCAAAAATTAAAGCAATGAAATCTTTTTGTAGGTGAAAATGTAATAAACTGTCAGGTGCAGTGGTGCACGCTTGTAATCCTAGTGACTCGGAAGGCTAAGGAAGGAGGATCATAATTTCAAAGCCAGCCTCAGCAACTTAGCAAGGCCCTAAGCAACTTGGTAAAACCCTGTCTCAAAAAAAATAAATAAATAAAAATAAATAAATAAATAAATAAAAACTAAAAAGGGTTGGGGATATGGCTTAATGGTTAACCTCCTCTGTGTTCAATTTCTGGTACCAAAAAACAAATAACAACAACAAAAAAGAAAATGAAATAAAGTGATTTTAAAGAGTATTTATCATAATCGGAAATAAGAGAAATTTGGGGATTTTTTTTTAAGAAGCATTTGTTTAGAAAAAGAAAAAAAATATATTGGTCACCAGAAACAGATAAGATATACTCTAAAAGTAAGAGGGAAAAATAATGAAATCCATTAGGATATTTGACATTTGACCAAAACTGTTCACTCTTTTCCCCTAAAAAATAACAACTATAAAATAAAAATTAAAATTCCCATAATAAAATAACAACTGAACTATTTTAAAGGTGATGGATCCATTTGGACACGCTCCTAGCCTCCCTCCTATAAACAGGCCAAGGCTCCAGAATTGACTCCTTATCTGATGAACAAGGATGGCCAGGCAGATGCAAACACACATGTACCCTCTTCACAAGTTCAATCTATGTCTAAGAATCCACAGAATCTAAGGCAAGCTATGTATTTACATTCGTCTTAACTATATTTATAAAAGCAAAGCAAAGTTATTTTTTTTTTATTCTACAACTTACTCTTGAGTTCGAGAGGCTTCTATAAATGTCAGCTGTCATAATTGTTATTTATTTGGGCAAGCAGTTTAACATCTTTATTGAGAGCTTGGGATTCCTGATATATAGATATACTTTTGTTTTTCTCTTACTGAAACCATTACTCATGCTAGGAATAGTCCAGAATTTTAGAAACAAAATTTCAAAGCTGGAGAGACCTTAGAAATCATCCAGTGAAGACAATGATAGAAGCTAAGGCACAGAAAACCAGAGTACAGCACATAGCAGTGCTGCAGAACACATTGGAAGATTACAAAATTTAGAAGCCTGAATACCTGTATTCAAATCATTAATCAATCAATTATAACTGTGAGATACTGGGCAAATCACTTAATCCCAAGGAAGATAACCTTGACTTAACTAAAGTAACTAATTTATTTGTCAACTTTAGTTTATCCATCTGCAAAACTGGGACAATAATACCAAGCTTCAAGGCTGATTGACAGAAATACAGATGATGTATAAAAGTGCTTTTAAAATGTTAGCTGCTTTTTTAACTTACCAGGAGGGATTTCAGAAATCCTGAAGCTCAGCCCTTTTGCTCTTGCTAACAGAGTATGATGTCAATCTGAGCTTTAAATCCGATTGATACTTTTTTAAATGACTTTAGTAAAAGTCCTGTTTTTGAGCACTATCCTTCAACAGTGACCTAATTAGGCCTAGATCATTGTTTGACATAGAGTGGATCTCAACATTAGACTCGGGTTGCTATTGGAAAAGTGAGGCAAACAATTCAGGAATGTCATATCCTATGACTCTAGATTTAAGAGATGCAGTATTTGTTAATATATGAAAGGTTTTTTTAAAAATCCTGCAATAGGGAAATCTGTTTATACTAGCTTATCCACTGTTTCTTTGGCACACTTAACAAATAGTATTTATTAATACCTTCAAAGACTTATGCTACCTTAACAATCTCCATCCCCAAAATTGCATATGAAACTGGTGCTAAAGGCAAAAGTTAAACTAAATGCTATGGAAAACTCAAATATAAGCATTTTAGTTCCTTCTAAGTATTATATAAATAATATATTAAGTCAATTAATTTATTTTTACTTGGAAAAATTCACAAAAGGGGAGAGAGAGGGTAGAGAAGAGGGGGAAAACTTGCTGAAAGGGTAAAGAGCTTGATCTTGGGGTGATGGAAGTGCTTTGAAACTTGAAAGTGGTAATATGGCACAACTTTGAGAATATACCAAATGCCATTGAAATTTTACTTTTAATGGTTTACTTTATGAGTATATCTCCTTAATAAATTATTTTTAAAATTTTATACATGCATAACAGGTTCTGTTTCACAATATGGAAACTTAAGCATTTCAAGTTGTATATAAGAAACCAACAAAAAGTTTTACAGAGTTAAAACATACTACCAAATCAAAGGCCAAGTTTTTTAATGATCTCTCTAATATTTGTAAAACTAAATATTAATCTAATATTTGTAAAACTAAAAATCAATATTTTCTTTAAGCTCCGAAATTACAGATGCTATATTAAAGTCAATACCATAAAAAGAGGTATTTTCTACAGGTAGCTAATATTTTACAGGCAGATTACAAACCATAACAAAACACATATTGACAGAGATTGACTGTAGCTGCTGTAACTTAATCTCAGCATTCTGGTGATCTCAAATCTCTAGAGTCTCGCTTCGTGGTTTATGATACAGTTACATCACAATCCCTCAATAGAATTACAGCTTTGTCACTAATCTCTCCCTATCAGTTATCCTGTGAGGAAGGAAGCTGGGAGGCCCTACTAGAAAGAGGCAATGGCATGAATGATTACATTCAGTCTCTTTCCACAACAATATCTGTAAGTCTGGAAGTGATAAATGGCACCCAAGTTATAAACGAGCAACAAGGTCAGTAGCACCAAGCAGCCAAGAGTTCAAAGAAGAGTCACAATTCTGACGGGTTCAAGAAAAGGCCACATACTGCTGGCGTGCATCACCAGAGATAAATCCTCAGAGATGCCTTACTGCAATTACAAAACAGAATTAGAAAAGCCTCTTAGAGAAGAGCCAAGATTTTTGTCCAGGATTTGAACAAAGAGCATTGATTAGCACCAAAACAAAAAATAAAGAAAAAAAATGATGAATTCAATAAGATTTTCTAACCAGCCAAGAATCCTAGTAGAAAATATCTTCTAAATGTTAAATAGTTCTTTGACATTAAAGACATGTAACTGAATAACACTATTTCTTCTTGATCTTCTCTTTAAAATCATTCATATATCTATAAAGAATCCAGAATAGATATGGAGATAAATGGCTTCTCTAGAAATGTTTAGGCTGTATCTTCATCCTTTTATAAACTTCAGCAAAGTGTACAAAACATAAATGTGGTAATTTCTAATAAACTTAAATATATAACTCTTCTAACAATACAGCAAGTAAAAGCTACTCACACAATGTTATAATGAGAACATCACCTGAGAAATCCCCTTGTTTGCACTTTTCTTAATGGAGATCCTGAAATACTGAGAATTCTTCCCAAGGTGTTATGTCACTGGTAACCCTGGTAATTGGCAGACCAGGATTTGAATGACTGAGCCCCTCAAGCCTACTCCTGTCTTCTTTCCACTGTATAAAAGCTTCCCTCAAGTAGATGGCTATTGTCAATCTTATAACATGTAAGTTTCTTGTTGGATAGGCTACAGTCCTCAGGCTTTCATGCTGTATGCCTTTTCCTTAGATTTCAATATTCCTTTTTACTAGTCATGTACTTATTCATGAGGATCAAGTTTAGCTGTGCCATATTGAAAAATTTGCTAGCCAGTTGTAATGCAAAGCTTGGAAAGAATACAAGAAGGAACAGTCACTATAATCATCACTACTCCTCACAGAAAGAGGCCTTACACCAAAGACCTTTTGGAAGATATTGGAAGAGCCTCTCTCATTTTCTACTTCTCACAAGGAGAGTTGAAATCTTCCTGTGACAGTCATGGAAGTTTTCTTCCTTATCTTTGAGCAGTTACAGGGAAGGATAAAAATTATTATACCATGTCTCTATGAGTTAATAAAAGTGAGGGTAATGATTTTCCCTTCAAACAACATAAAACATGTACTGTCTAAAAAAATTGTTCATAGCACAATGTAATGGGATTTTCAGATGCATATATATATATATATGTATATATATATTTACATATATATATATTTAAGGTTCAAGATGATGCAAGATTTTTGAAGACAGGACACTTATGAGAAAAAATATATTATATTGAAACTGTATAAAACTGTATTTGGTGATAATGAAGAACACAGGAGTTGTTAATATGTAAATCAATGAACAATCCAAAAATTACTTGTCTCTAAAGACTATTTTTATATGCAATTATGTGAACATGTCTATTATTCTGGAAACACTTTAAATATTGGAATTTTACCACAAAGTTTTGAAGATTGATATTCCTCTTTGCACTCCACATCTGCCTCTACATCACCTTGTAACTCACCTTGACTGCACTTCTCAGACCAGTATTGTGATCATTCCCAAAGAATTTCTGAAAACTTAATGATTCATACCTCTCCTAAATATGCATAATAATGGTTTTGCTTAAAAAGTTCCTGTCTTCTCACTATGCTAAATGTGGAAAAAAAAAGTGATTATTTCAGTCAATCACATAATTAAGAAGTCTAAAATATGAAAGTGAGATTTTTTAAAAATAAATAATGAAAAAAATGTGGGTTACCATAGAATCAGAAAGTTCTACTCTGATGAGAGTAAAATCAATACAAAATGCAATCCCTGAAGTGTTTCATTTAGATTCTAGAAAAATTGTAATTCAAGGGCAATCCTTCTATAACCATTTCAGCTGGCTCAACTCTTTCCTTATGCTGGAATGTTTGAAATATGATGACTAGAAAAAACAAGTTGTAAGATAACTAATCACATCCTTAGTCAGAATAGGAATAAAATAAAGTGGACCTCAAATGCCCTAGCACATTTTTTTTTTGCACCTTTTCTTCTATTTGGACAGGTTCCTTCATGAATATGCCAAATGTAGACGTTATCACCACTTATTTATGAAACAAATTGTTCATGTTAATCAACCTTGTAAGCAATGCTATGTGCACTGCTTTGCCTTCTCTGCTGAGCACCCTTTAGCTCTTCTCACTCAAGTGTTACAGTAAAGAACTTCCTTTAGTCCTTGCTAAGCCAGCAACCCTGGGTTTCATTGTGGAATGATCACTAATACAGATATAACTTGGACAAAAGCATTTTTAACTTAATCGAGACTAATATTGCAATGAGAACATTATAGCACAAACATTGCTTGCAATTGGCTGGAGCTGAGAGACTTTTTTTAAACCTGTGGTGGATTTTATTGTTGTAATGGTCTTTACCATAATGAAATTTAGTGCATTACCAGGAAAAAGCACAGCTCTGTGTAGGGCTCTGCTTGTATTTCAAAACACGTTAGCATGAAGCTACAGTCAGATCTAATAATAGAAATGAACTTACCTAAAGATGCATTGATTTTTATATTAGGTCATGTTGAGAATTTACAAAGAACATCTAGTCCATGAAACAAAAATCCTCTTGAGAATAGCATTGATTGCAAGAAGTGTAATATTAGAAAAATGGAAATCCTCTCCTCCTGGAATGGTGCACATTCATATAATGGATTAAGAGCACTATGTAGTTTAGAAAAGGTCATCTTTCAGATAAATGATAAATTTGATGAATTTCAGCAGATTTAATCATCCCTTGAGATTTGATCAAAACAACAATGGAGTAAGAAATGGATGTAAGAAAATATCCATCTCACCCATATAATTTGCTAATTAAAAACAAGGTTAATTTATTCTAGTTTCTGAATTTATAAGTATTATTTCTGCTATCATGCATATGTTCAATAAAATTCCTCACAAAATAAATTCCTATCATTTTAGTAAGCACCCTAATCACTAGATAGCTTCAAAGAAGATCAGGAAATTCTGTCTTACACAAAATACCTGGTAAAAGAAGAAAAAGAAAATTAAGACAATGCTTAATTATGTCCTTTACAAAACTCAGAGACACTCCCTAAGTTCTTATTTTGTATGTGTATAAATATAAAAAGCAGTTTTGCCAAGATAGTATATTTTAATGCATTTTAATGTGTATTGTTTTAAAATATTTAGTTTTCATTTCTGTGAGAGCTTGTCACTCTTTGAGTATTTTCCTTATATATAAGGATGATCTAGTTCTCCTTTTTCTTTTTCTTACACAAACTCGACATATTTATCCATAATAAATTATGATATGCTTACAAACAACTAGGGGGAAAATTTTGAAGTTTCTCACACACTGAAGTGATAAAAGGTTGAGGAGATGAAAATGCTATTATCTACCCTGATTTGATTGCTGTATATTATAATAAATGTGTATCAATTTATCTATTGTACTGCACCTATAAATCTGTACCAATATGTATTCAAAAATTTTTGAAAAACATAGTATTAGATTCAACTCACTTTTTCTTATTGCTAATTTTTAAAGTAAAATGAGTTTTCATGTCTTAAAAAAATAATAAAAAATAAAAAAAGGAGGAGCCCTGCTGTCTTTCCCAGCTCTGTAGCTCTACAGCTCCCTCTGTTGTTGTTTTCTCCAAGGGATTAAATTTATAGGGAGTCCTGAGTTCCTCAGCTTCCCCTTCTCATTTTTATCTAGATCAAGGCAGGTACACTAGAGCATGTAGACCTGATATGAGCCTGGGCCTGTTTTTCAGCTGTTCTCAAGCTAAGAATGTATTCAATGTTTTTAAAGTATTGAGGGGGGAGAAGGAAGAATAGAAGAAAGGAAATCAGGAGGGAGATGTAAAGGAGACCACAGCAAAGTTACTGTGTGGCTCTTTTCAGAAAAAGTTTGCTGCCTCCTGAGTTTTAGATCAATATTTTCCTTTGTTGTCACTGTCCTTCTTACTTTGGATTTTTCTTCCAGTAATTTTTTCTAAATTTTCCTAATTCAACCTGGGCATGGAAGGGAGTTTCCATTTTTTAGTATGAGCGTTTGGAGGGTCTAGATGGTCCCCCAGCACCATTCAGCAAATTATGTCTTGAGAAACCCTTCCAACTTTGACTGTTGTTCTCATAGCGTCATACTTTCCATTTTGTTTTCTTTCTTTATATTTATAAAATATCCAGGGAGAGTCAAAATGTAGGCTACTACCTACAACTTTCTAAAATCTCAATTTTTTTCTTTTTAACTGAATGATGAAGAGGATCTGGAAGGAAGAACATTTCTTCATTTTCTTTATGTGAAATATGTGTTCAATAAATGCATATTAACTTGATTTATGGCTTTTTTCTAACTTGTCTCCAAATATTCAATTACTTTTTGCATATACTAGTAAAATCAATCAAATAATTAATTTTAGTTTATAGACCACTCCACACTAAAACTAAATTCCCCTAACAGAAAGCAGAATACTTCTATTGGGGAAATTATCTCTCTCTTTTAATAGCAGCCACTCTCAGAAAATTTAATCTCTTTTACTCTTTTTGTTTCAGAATCAGTTCTCAAAGATGAAGCACAATGTGAACCTTCATAATTAAATTTATTTTATGAGAATGATGGAGTATCTTCCGTTGGACTAATTGATCCAAGGATAACCATTCAACATTTCATATAAATATAACTCTGAGGATCCTGGAGAGCAATCAAGAACAAAAGAAACTGAAAAATATTTGACTCTTTCTTGAAAGAAAAGAGTTGAACCAATAAAATCTGTGTTTTCATAGCTTTTTTTCTGAATATATTCACCAAGCAACACCTAGGATAGGAGGGTAAAGAATTTAGAAAAAGCAAAGAAAGTAAACTATAGAAGAGAGAGTCCTTGAATCTGCATCTTAACTCTCCCCCAAATCTTAGCTGATTCCTGGATATGACCAGGGAGGGAAGTGGGGGTGGGAGTGGATTTCAAGGTTATCTGTCAAACTCAAAGCTGGAAAGCTAGAAGAAATGAACAGTAGCTCATGTTTGTATCTGCCAATTGTAGGGGAAACAGAGTTTGGAGTTTAAATATAGTCAAGTTAATTGCCAGCTAGAATAAAAAACAACACTCTGCAGAAGATTCCAGAGCCCAGTGTCTCTTGGAAGATGAAGAAGAAAATGGACCAACATTTCATCTAAACCTCTATTCTGGAATAAGCAGACAAGAGTTATGAAATGTATTATAAATATGTGCAAAAACTCAAGGAAGAAGAGCAATATAATGAAGTGGAGGGAATCTCAACAGAGAAACAAAATGGAAAACAGAATCAAATGTAATATCTAGGACTAGTACTTGAAAAAGTAATTGCATACATAGTAGATTGCAAATGACAGAAAATGGTTTATATAATAATTAATATACTTATGGATGTAAAAGCATAAACATTAATGATGAACATTGCCAGCTACTGGGAAAGGTCTTTATCTTTCTACATAACCAGTCTTGATGTCTACACAGCAACTACTCACCCTCACACCATATGAGCAGATTATCTAGAACACTCCAGCAGTCAGTGAGGCAGAAAGTTATTTCATATAAAGCCAGCTCAGACTGTAAACTTAAGTCTTCCATCTTAGGACCTGAAAATTTGACTATAAGAATTAATCTAAGTTAGAAGAACTTAAAGCAAAAGTCTAACAGTTAGCATTTTCAAATTAATTTTTAACTACTTTCAATATGTGAAAGTTTACCTAAGCAATTTGCCTACTATCTCACCATTTACTTATTCCATAACTTTGGTGAGGATCTAGAACATTCCAGGTCTTGAGATGTACCCTACTGGAGATACAAGACAAGTTAGAAATCTTCTCAACCTTGAAAACAATTTATTATCTAGATAATAGTTTTCAACGTGCACATAACTATGCAAAAAAGCATTTAGAATATGACAAGCAATAGAAAAACAAAAGAACCAGGGAATTGTGGAAGTTATGAGAAGGGAATGTTACTTTTAGGGCAATTGTCTAGAGACCATCTTTTAAAAATGAAGAGATCAGTGACTTAGGAGGAAAAGTTGAAGGATCTCAAATTCAAGATCGCCTCAGCAACTTAGGGAGACCCTGTCTAAAAACAAATAAACAAAACTATAAAGAGCCAGGGATGTAGCTCAGTGTTAGAGCATACCTGGATTCAATTCCCAGTACCACAAAAGAAAGAGAGAAAGGAAGAAAGGGAGAGAAAGAGAGATGGAGGGAGAGAGGAAGGAAGAAATAAATAAATAGATAAAGAAAGATTAGTCATGGGGTTTTGACTGGGGAATGTATTTACATAGTTTATATAGGGCTCTCTAGTGGAGAAGGTTATGCTAATAAATGTTCTCAAGTCAGATTGCAAGTTCAGGTATTCTCTATCTTATACAATAATTATTCTACCAAGGCTTATGCAATTTGAATTTTATGTGAGTCCGATCAATCAGTTTTCATATTTAGCCACCATCAAACCTCACTACAATGTCATCAAAACCAAAGAATTAGGTTTTAATCAACAGCATATCCAAGAAATTCTTCGATTATAAGTTAGAAAAAAAATCATTCAAAAACTATTAAACTTATCCAAGCTTATCAAGTGAGTGGAAACTGAACTGATATTAAGGATAATAAATATCCTCTATGTTTCTGGTTTAATTGGAAAGTAATCTATGTAATATTACTGTTTCATGTATAAGTCTACTCTTTGCAAAGGACTGTGCTACATACTACAGAAAAAGGAAAGCTTTAAGTATTTAATACTTAAATTCTTTAAGTATTATGCACATGAATACAGGAAACTTGGAGCTCAGGGATGCCTGAATGAGATTTATGCATTTATCAGTACAATGTAATAAACATTCCTGGCAATTCAGAAAGAGGAAATATTTTTCCTGTACCATTGGCTGGGATGGATCCCTTTCTTTGGAAGTACTGTTCCTCTTTTGCAGCACTTCTTAGGTGGTATTATACTTGCATATTTGACTTGCTCTGATGACACAATAAGGTATTAAGGTCAAAAACAAAACCATCACCTCTTTTTCTCCTTTCAAAACCTGAGAAGTGCTTGAGCATTTCATTATTCAATAAATATTTCATTAAATGAATAAAAATAGTAACTTTGAATAGTAACATTTTTATCATAAACTATTTAACAAAAGTGTTACCATGTCTATAGAGATGACAAAGCTATAGAATAGAATGTCCTCCAAAAAATCAATCATTTTTCCTCCCTCAATCTGACATCAACAACTCTCTTCTAAAGCATCTTAAAATCTAAATTGTTGTTAAAAATACATATGCTACAAGGGTGGTCTGTAATTTATTTTGGTAGTAGGTCCCAAGGTTCAATTAGATATTATGATATTTTAATATTTAATCTATATTCTACTATGAAATCTAATTTCTATATAATTTAAAAGACTTCAATGTAATTTTTCTTTAGAAAAAAGTTTACCCTTTCTCATAATAGAAATAGGAGCCGGGCGCGGTGGCGCACGCCTGTAATCCCAGCACTTTGGGAGGCTGAGGCAGGAGGATCGTGAGTTCAAAGCCAGCCTCAGCAATAGTGAGGCACTTAGCAACTCAGTGAGACCCTGTCTCTAAATAAAATACAAAAAAAGGGCTGGGGATGTGACCCAGTGGACAAGTGCCCCTGAGATCAATCCCTGGTACCACAAAAAAAAAAAAAAAAAAAAAAAAAAAAAAAGAAATAGGAAATTTTCATGTGATGGGAGCTATTTTTATAAGTTTCCATGTGCACCTTAAAATTTTAAATAAAGCTTATCATGTCTTTCCCACTTTTCCCCTTTAATCATTTCTTTCTATTGCACAAAGATAAATGGATACAGAACCAAAAATCAAATATCCTAATTCTAAATCCTGTGTTCTGCTTTCCACTTTACAGCAAATGTACAGCTCTAAAGACAGTCCCAACTGTAACAGGTGGGCCAGGCCCATGCTAGAAAGTGTATACCAGGGTGGAAATGGCCCAAACTACTGTATTAAAAACTCTCCTGACAGAACCATAAAGTTTACCCTTTCAATCCTGGTGAAATTTTAGTGAATAAATATATTTTGTATTCAATCATTTGTAAAGATGCACCTCCAAAGAGTTTGTGTATTCAGCTTGTATTTTCCTTCAAAATATCATTTCCTGAATAGAGTTCATTTATCACAAATTTTTCTCTATAGAATTAGAATTTTTCAGAAAAACATTAATAAGTTTAAAAATTTAAATACTATGTTTATTAAGTATTACTCTGTTCTGAATGTAACATAAGATTTAGCATAAAGGATAAAAGCACATGAAAACATTCTAGCAATGTGAGGATAACATAGAATTATCAATCAAACCTACCAGTTATATAAAAATCCTAAAAGTGAATGTTGTATTTTTTATAATGCTGATTATCACTGATGATTATAATATATTGTTGTTGAAACAAATTGACACAATGTTTATCAGGGAATAAAAATCTCCTATCAATATATGGCATTGATACATTTATATAGAAAGGGTAAGAGAAATGATTGAAATATCCCAGGAGATGGGCTGTCTGAGGGAGACACTTATCAGTATTTCTAATCAAATAACCACTCCCCAGCATTGACCTACTTGGATGCCAGTCTCTGGAGAGTTATAAATCACAGAAGAGCCCTGGAATGTATTGGAGAATAACCTTCACTCTTCATTGGTTTAAGACTCCTAAGAAGGTCATGAAACTTCCAGAACAGTACATACAGTATATGACAGAAGTGCAGCATGTCCACGTAGAAGGGAGACTTGCAAATCCACCCAAATTGTAAAAAGAAAGTCTTAAAGGCCAACATGTCTTAGGAACATTCCATTGTCACCATGCCTAAGGATGTCACTCATTCATCCAGATGGTAAAATATACTTTGTTGAACTAACTCAAATTGTAAAGAGTTATCATCTGCATGGTTTCTCTTTACAATTTTGTTGTTGGTTAGAAGGTATAATCTGGAATTAGGGGACAAATAATCACATTAAATTATATTTTATATCTCGAGGTGATTTTTCTCAAACTTCATCCTCTCAGAATACACACTGTGAAAAAGAAAACAATAGTGTAGATTTTTTTTGTTACTTAGTTGTATACTTTCATTCAAAATATTCCTTCATGACATGCTTTTCAAGATGCTTATATTTAGCAAAAGTGGATGCTGCCTATGATTCAGCTGTTTCCATCTGAGAAAAGACAAGCAACAATAAAGAACTCATAGATTAAATATTCAATGAAAACCTGTATTTGAATTATCAATCCAAATGTGAAAACAAAAGTGGGACTTCCTAAAAATACTAACTTTCAAAGTGTTATCTAATGAGCGAGCCACAAGAATTTTTGGTTTTTCTATTGAAACTATCAACTGAGGACCTTGATTTCAAAGAAACTAACTTTTGGATTATTTAGAAGGTGCCCCAGCAGTTCACAGTTTTCTCGGCAGTAAGACTTCACATATCCATACAGAACTCAGAAACCTGACGCTATGAAGTACCAGAATCACAACTTCTGAGACTAGGGGGAAAGAAATGAAGGCTATAGTGGTACTTCCAGGAAGAAACCTGAGTTCCCACATTCTTTAAAGAGAAGGTCCTAAAACTTTACAGCATGATTTACACCTCCTAAAATGTGAAGCTTTTGAGATTAATTTCAATTGAAGTGAAATAATTATATACTAGAATAATAACAATATGCTAATGAGCTAAAATAATAATATGGTTGAAGGCTGAAAAAGTGTCAAAGGACACTGACTAAAATAGTGAAATCATAATTTTATGATTCTAAAAGTGCACACCAAGTAAAGGTCACTTTAACCTTCACCTCTTTTATCCAGCTATATTACTCATAGATCAAGAAGCCACACCTTCTATCCCTTATTGATGAAAAAGAGCAAGTTCAGCTAAGTTCGAATGAGGAATTTATTCAAGGAGAAGTTCAGGGTATGCATATATAACTGAATAGATTCAGCTGAATGTCTTATATTTCTGTGTCTAAAACACTATATACTAACTGACTATAAAGATTAACAGGAAAAACAATTCAAAATCATATAATTTTCATGAACATCTATGTAGAGAGATTTAAAATCTTTGGGATAAAGTGTTTATCCACTAAAAGAAACCAAAATGCCACTAATAGTTACACTGTCACCTGGGGAATAATATAATTTGTTAGAGCTGGAATATGTCTCTATATTAATCAAATCCTCTACTGAAATTTTAACTATTAATTTCATTTTATGTCTCCAAGGAATGGCAAAAAAGTCATTCTGAATAAGTAGAAGTTTGAAAGTAAATAAAAGTATAAATCCCAAAGTCAATAAAATAAACCTCTATGCCACAATGTAGCAGTCAGCTTTGTATTACATAAAAAAAAAAAAAAAATACCTCAGAGGAGTCAACTTATAAATGAGAGTTATTTTCACTCACAGTTCTAGAAATTTCAGTACATGGGCAGTTGGCCCTGACTTGCCTTTGGGCCTGTGATGAGACAGCACACCACGGTGGGAGCATATGGCAGAGGAAGTTGCTCATCTCATGGCAGCAAGGAAGCAAAAAGAAAGAGAAGGGTACTGGGGTCCCAGTATCCCCTTCAAGTGGATGCCCCCCCATCAATCATACTTTTTCCCACTAGGCTCTATCTCTTAGGGTTCCACCTCCCAATTGTGTCACAATCCAGGGACCAAGCCTTTAACACATGGGCCTTTGGAGAACATTCTAAACTATGGGACACAGTGACATAAATTTTCAAAAAGAGTAAGAACTTTTAAAAGCAGAATTTTAAATCATCTGCCCTCACCACTAAATTTATTTAAATACTACACTAAAAGTGCCACTTCCTTTTTGCTATCTGCCCAATTATTGTACATGACAACATTTCCTTGACAATATGAAAGGTGTTAGGTAAAATATTTAACTCTAAAATTATTTTGTAGCATTCCAGCTATCCCAAATATAAATCTTATCTCTGGAGCCTTCATAATATAAGACAATCATTTCCCACTATGTTTTATATCCATCGGGTGATGAGAAAACACAATTCAGTAGAATCCAGTCAACCACACAGTTGTGAGAGCCAGTAAAACTGGTGGCTACTTTAAGTCACCGTATCTTAGAATGGCTTAATGTAATTTTGACATAATACCTTGGAAAGTTAGTTTATTAAATGCATAAATGAGATGATTTTTCATTAATTTACTATATCTAGGTACATTCATCCCAAAATTATTCAAAAGTAATTTAAAACTAGAAAATAAATTATTAAATTGACATACAATTTTGTATGTTGAAAATTATTAATTCATTTGTGTTCTTTTACTCTATAATGGAGAAAATATTTATGTTTAGGAATTGTTAGTGCTTAACAATTGGTTGAAATTTCAGGAAAGGCCAGTAACTAACATTCCTCTTAGCTGCCCAAGTTCTGAACGAATAGAAAATAAGCAAAGGAGTGAGCCCATAAGAACCAAAACTTCAATTTTGCAATTACAAAAGCCAATATTGAATAAGTGATCACTGTATTCCAGAGTACTGAATAAAATTTCAAATCCCTCAAGTTAGATAGATTTACCTTATTAGTCATGGACATCTCTGGACTTGCAAATTACACACCACTTTGGAGGAGAATGTAAGCTACTGGTTTTATTTTCTAAAAGGAAAAATAAAACAAAACAAAACAGAAGAATCTTGACAACCTATCTCTAAGTTCTTCTTTCAAATTCACCAAAGAATGTCCTTCTCCCTCCTCTATGAGAGAACAAAGAAAAGCACAGACAATATAAGAATGTTATGATAATCAACCTGCCTAATTAGGAGAAATCACTAGAAGTAGGGAAATCATAGCATATTCCAATATCTTTCTGCAATTGTTCTTTCAGTAAGATTAAATGATAAGATGAAGATGAATCAATGGACTTTCATCATCAGTGAGATCGAGGGATATGAACCTTTTATCAATGTAACAAAAAAAGAAAACTACATAAAATTAAAAACCATACTTTTTGATGGGGTTAGCAAAGAAAAGTAAGTGATGAAAGCCTTGGAGAACCATTTCCAGAGAAAAGGAGCCTCTCATAGATGACCAGAGAGCTGTACCAGTATCAGTGAGCTACAGAACAAGTTCAAGCACTCTAATATACATAAGAATGTGTAGAGGGGAGAGAAAAAACTATTGTAGAAATAATGGTCACATTTCACAGTTTGATGAAAACTATAATCACATAGATCCAACAGCTCAAAGCATTCCACAAACAAGACACCAAAGAAAAAATTATAAAACTACCTCAGAATCAAACTTATTAAAACTAGTGATAAAAATAAAATCTTAAAGCAGGCCGAGAGCTAAAAAAAAAAAAAAAAAAAAAAAAAAAAAAAAAAGTCTTATTAGATCCAGAAGAACAAAGTTAAAGATGACATCAGATTTATGTCAGAATCAATGTAAGTCAGAAGACAATGGACAGACATCTTTAAGTACTGAAAGATCAAATGGTCAGCCTACAAATTTATACCCAGTGAGACTATGTTTCAAAAACAGAGGTAAAACAAAGACTTTTGTAGACATACGAATGCTGAAACAATTTATCACCAGCTGCCTGTACAATTAGAATTGTTACAGAAATCCTTTAGACAGAAGCAATGACAATTGAAAACCTAAGAGAATGAAGAGTACTGCAAATGGAAGCTATGGAAAAATACAAAATGCTTTTTATTCATTATTCTTATTTAAATCACTTTACAAAATAATTGATTGTCTAAAAGACTAACCCAGCCCCTTGGTAATTTGGTCAATATCTCTTGTCTACATTTTGAGTAAAAATAAAAATTAATGCTAATGCCCTGCAAATAATTTATATTGAAAACTTATAAAGCTAGGTTGGTTTATCAATTAGGGATAAAATTAGCTGGAAGGGAGGGAAAAGTATCCCAAAGCACAGCAGGTTAAATGAAGATTTTTAGTTACCCCATGTGGCAAGAAGCCTGCAGGTAGGGAAGTACAGGAATTAGGCCAGTCTAATTTTTTTTTTTTTTAGTTGTAAATGAACACAATCCCTTTATTTATTTATTTTTATGTGGTGCTTACAATGGAATCCAGTGCCTCACATGGGCTTGGCAAACACTCTACCACTGAGCCACAACTCCAGCCCCTAGGTCATTCTAATCTTGATATTGAAGTTCAAAGTACTTTCCATATTTTTATTCTTTTATCTTTAGGTTAGTGAGTTGATTTTTACTCATCCACATAAAAAACACATGTGTACTAATGCTGCAAAAAATGGCTATTGCAGTTCCAACAGCCATGCTCATGTTTTACAAAATAAAAGGGAAAAGGAGGGTAACTTCAAATATAACTTTTCATTTCATCATAACGTTTGCCCAGACTCCCCAGTTTTCCTTATTGTCCAATTTGGTTATATGATCTCTCCTAGATATAGTAGGGCCTAAGTGATAGTGCGATATATATGTACATGATATAATGATTACCACAATTAAATTAACACATCCTTCCCCACCCATGTCATACATTAGATCTCCCAACTTGTTCATCTCATAACTTAAAGTTTGTACCCACTGAACAAGATCTCACTACGTCCCTACCCATTTCCAGCTGCTGGTAATATCACTCTACATCTATGAGTTAAACTTTTTTTTTTTTTTTTTTTTTTTTTAGATTCCACGCATAAGTTGGATTTTACAGTATTAGTTTTTTTTTTTTTTTTTTTTTCTGTCTGGCTTATTTCACTGGCCACAATGTTCTCCAGTTTCATTCATGCTGTAAATGGCAGGATTCCACTTTTTTTTTCTCTCAAATATCATATTTCTTTAACATATATCTCAGCATGCCAGGCTTATCACGGCAGAGTTTAACATTGTAGAATAATGAGCTGGGTTTTCTGCGTCAGGCTGATGTGCCCAGGACTACCTATTCTACACTGCAAAATATCTACTTCTTTTCTCCTCTCAATGTCTCAGACTAAAGTTGCCTCAAACTGAAGTCTCTTCTGCTTTGTCTCCTTGCTGTCTGATTAGGCCTCACCACAATCTGCTGTCTGGCGGTCTCAGACTCCATTTAATTTCAGCCCCAAACCTTTCTCCTCCTCACACGCCCATGTGGTCTAGATCTGCATCTCAGCTGGTATGTGACAGTTTCCTCCTCCAGCCCCATCACCAACTCTATCAAGGCCTACCTACTGTTGGTCTGTTGTTCCCTTCTTTTTTTTTTTTTTTTCTTTATTTGTTCTAGGTAGTTATACATAATAGCAGAATGCATTTCAACTCATTGTGCACAAATGGAGCGCAACTGCTCATTTCTCTGGCTGTACACAATGCAGTCACACAATTTGTGCAATCATACATGTCCATAGGGTAACAATGTCCATCTCATTCTACCATCCTTTCCACCCCTCCCCTCACTCCCCTCTGCCCAGTCCAAAGTTCCTCCCGTCTTCCCTAGCCGCCCTCCCCCAGATTATATCAGCATCCGCATATTAGAGAAAACACTTCACCTTTGGTTTTCTGAAATTGGCTTATTCAACTCCATTCATTTACCTGTAAATGCCAAAATTTCATTCTTCTTTAATGTTGAATAATATTCCATTGTGTGTATATATACCACATTTTCTTTATCCATTCATCTGCTGAGGGGCATCTAGGTTGGTTCCACAGTTTAGCTATTGTGAATTGAGCTGCTATAAACATTGATAGAATTTCATTTTTTAGTGGATGAATAATATTCCATTGTGTATATATATACTACATTTTATTTATCCTTTAATCTGTTGATGAATACTTGGGTTTATCTTGCCTATTATGAAAAATGGTGCAATGAATACAGGAGTGCAGATAGCTTCTCAAGATTTAGAGTTCATTTCCTCTGGATGTATACTCAGAAGTGTAATTGCTAGACCCTACAGTAGTTTTATTTTAAATTTTTTGAGGAAACTCCATTCCATTTTCCAAAATGGATAGTCCAGTTTAATTGCCATCAATAGTATGCAAATATTCCCTTTCTTCATATCCTTGCCAATTCTTAGCTCTCATTTTTATAATAGTCATCTTTACAATCCTGACATCTTATGTTTTTTATTTTAATTTTTCTCATAGTTAGTGAGGTTGGACACATTTTTATGACCTTTATGCTATTTGTATGTCTTCTTTGAAGAAATGTCTGTACAGGTTCTTTGCTTCTTTTAAAAATATTTGTTATTTAAAATTTTACTGATACAGAAAAACAAAAATTTTATATATTTTGGGGTACCTTTGCTATCTTTATACATGTATATATTGTTTAAGGCTTAAATCAAGTTAAATGTACCTATCTTCTTACAAATTAACATTTCTTTATGGTAGAAACATTGAAATCCCTTTATTCTAGCTTTTGAAATATACAGTGAGTAAATATACAAATGAATAAATTATCTTTACTTGTCTTTTTAAATTTTTTGTAGTTGTAGGCATATGGCATGTCTTAATTTTGTTTGTTTATTTTTATGTGGTGCTGAAGATTGAACCTAGTGCCTCACAATATGCTAGGCAAGCACTCTGCCACTGAGTTCTAGCCCCAGCCTCTTGGTTTTTGTTTTTGGTTTTTTTTGGCATTTAAAACCTGGACATTCTGTTTTCATTTTTTTAATTTATTTATTTATTCTAATTAGGTATATATGATAGCAGAATGTATTTTGATTCATTGTACACAACTGTAACACAACTTTTCATTTCTCTGGTTATTCACGATGTAGCACTGCACCATAAGTGCAGTCATACATGTGCTTAGGGTAAATGATGTCCATCTCATTCCACCATCTTTCCTGCCCCTATACCTCTTCCCCTCCACTCCCCCTTGCCAAATCAAAGTTCTTCCATTTTCCCCAAAAAGCAGTAAGGAGATTCCTTAGAAAACTTGGAATGGAACCATCATTGACCCAGCTATCCCACTCCTTAGTCTATACCCAAAGGACTTAACATCAGCATACTATAGTGCTGTGACATGTGACTAAATTGTTCAGAGTCACTCCAGGTGAATTTGGGTTGGCACAAAATAATCACACAAAGACAGAGAAAATACCTTTTTCTTTGGGTCCAGTGATGGCTTTCAACTTTAGGGTTCCTTTGGATAGAGAGCAAGCCATCTGAATTCTTTATTTTCATAGGGGGAAACACAAAGGGAGGCTGGATGGAGTGTTCTTTCCAAATAAGGCAAGGGGCCAGGTTTTAGGAGGTTGAGTCTAGCATCCTGATGTCTTGGGTCAGCAGATTGACTGACATCTTGGAAGAAGACCACACCCATCTCAGGTGCTATGTGGGATCAAAGGCATAGTGAGAGGAAAGTGCCCACGTGTGTTGCACGGCCCAAAGAGCACAAAACACCAGGCCAATCCTCCCATATGCTCAAATGCTCATAGTTCACACACATAGCCCATGGCTGGCTGGCAACACTATAGTAATGCAGTCACATCAATGTTTATAGCAGCTCAATTCACAATAGTTAAAATGCGGAACCAACCTAGATGCCCTTGAGTAGATGAATGGATAAAGAAACTGTGGTATATATACACAATGGAATATTACTCAGCATTTAAAGAGAATGAAATCATGGTATTTGCAGGTAAATGGATGGAGTTAGAGCATAAGTGAAGTAAGCCAATCCTCAAAAGCCAAAGGCTGAAGGTTCTCTTTACTTGTTTTTTAAAATCAGGTTGTTTGCTTGATTTTGAGTTATATGAACTCCTTGTTTATTTTGCATATAAACCCCTCTAAGTTTTATGGTTTTCAAATATTTTCTCCCATTGAGTAGTTTGCATTTTAATTTTGGTATAGAAACCATTTAGTCTGAAGTAAATCCACTTACTTGTGTTTGCTTTTGTTTATGCTTTTGGTTGTTGTATCCAAAGGAATCATTATCAATACCAAGATTAAGGAGCTATTTCCCGTTTTCTCTTTTAAAACAAAATGTGGCTTTCTGGTCTATACCTTAGAGTCCTATGAATTTAGAGAACTGACATTACATACATTCAAGCCCTTCAAAACAAATGTGGCAAACCTATCAGAAAATTTTCTGAGGGCTAGGTGTCATGGGCTGCCTGCACCCCTCTCCCTTTCCCTTCAAGGGCTATCCCACTCTGTCCTCTGCAAAGGAGAATTGTGTCACTGGTCCACTTGTAAAAAGATGCATCTAGTAATTTCTCCAGAATAGGGATAGATGGTACTAAGCCATCAGGACATGGCCTTTTACAAACAGAACATAGAAATTCAATTTGGGGAGAAGGGTATAACCTATGATCAATTATGAAAGCATGGGCTTCCCTTCCACTTTAGCCTACTTAATACCTACCATTAACTCACTGGGTTGTTAACCCAAATGCTATACAATTAAACAGCTTTATTTTGAGTTCCTGGGAAATGCTGGAAACATACTAATAAGTCAATATTCCTTTTTGTTCCCTTTGTGTATTTTTAAAATTAAATAATTGTATTTTCCCAATTATTTTTGTTCTGTGACTACCTGCTGCATTTAATCATTGCTAGTACACTAATTTGTTCATCTTAAACACCAACTGGTATTTGTCAAAACACCAAATAATTCGTAGTAAAATTCATAGCATTTTGTATGTACATGACAATCTGAAAGATTCATTTACAGCAAATAAAGTATTTATTTTCCCTGTGCCTCATACAAATGTATTAATTCACATAAGAATGCTTTTGTAACATGCAGAGTGACCATCAGTGATTGAATGAAGAGAAGGATTTCTGATGTTCCTGAAACTTAACTCACATCATGGCCTTTCCATATCACAATTAAAGCAATCTTTGGAACTATGAGCCAACTGGAGAAGAACCAGACTGGAAATATAATAACCCCAGGAGAGGAGACCTAGCACAGGAAGCTAGAGGCAGAATAGTTTTGGCTAATGCCATGTTCAATCATCTGCTAGATTAAGTTTTGGCCAGGGATGTTAAATGAAAAAAAAAATGTGAGGCAGAAATTTGCTCATTATAGAGGTGCAAGTTGACTAAAAACAGAGTAATGCTATTCAATAATTATCACCTTTATGCCCAATATCCCCTCCAAAAAATACACACATCTAAAAGCAAATGGATATCTTTCATTAAAGTCTTTGGCCACAAGATGAACAAGCAAAGAGCCCAGGAAATGTACCCCAGGACAGATCTCTAAAAACAGACACTGAAAATCTTCACTTTGCTTCCCTGGGTTTATTGATGATGTTTTATCTCCTCCCAGATCCTCCTTCCCTACAATCTTCCAGGCTACCAAGAAATATTCTCCTTTTTTTCACACCAAAAGCAAATGTCTTAAAGTACTTATAAAAAAGAAGAGAAAAAAAAAAATTTTAAATTCTATCTCTGTAAATGTCTATGTGCATTCATATTTTGTCTCTCACCTCTAAAATTCTTTGTAACACATGCTGCATGTAAACCAAACAGCATTCAAAAAGTGTTTTAAGGTCAATACAGGGAAAGCTTGTCAGAGGATCCATCTCCAATCGTAGTAGGGTATTAACTGGTCATATAGTAAATCAATTCTGACACCATATTAAAAAGGGAAAAGCGGAACATTTCCTAGAGACAAGATTTAGACTAAATATTTATATTCATATAGTAACATTGGGGAACTCTAAGACATTTTTTGGAAAAATAACATACTGCAAATAAGAGCTAGAAATTGGTATCATCAACACAACTGGCTCCCTGTCCCTAAATTGCCATCTTCATACCTCTGCTTTCTCTGTCTCCTTATTCTGTAATTAGCCTTCAAATTAAGTTCTGACCTCTCCCCTGCCTAGTACTCCATGCCTGCTCACTGAAGACCAAAACCTTGTTTTGTACCTTATCCAGCCATGGAGACTTACGGCTCAGACAAGTCAATTCTACAAATGCTGACCATCTGTCCACTTGGCTCCTGGTTTCTGGTTTACTCATTGCTGACCTGATTGGAAAATGACTTTTTTTTTTCTGTATTACATTAGAATATGACCCATCTCAAATACTCAGGTTCCCCCCCTCCCAAACACACAATTTATCATCCCTTTATCACCAGTGAGTATAACTGAGTCACTTTCCCATATCAATTTGTCCCAGGGAATTGGTATTGTGCAACCCCTTAGCTCCTTTATGATCTGTCCTCCTCTATCTAGACAGATGACTTGTGTTGACTTGTGTTGAAGCATGATTTGCCACAAGATATGACATTATAGTAGGCAGAATTCTAAAGATGTGCCCCACAAGACGCCTATCCACTGGTTACTCAAAACACTAATCTATATACTGTTAGCACATATATATACATAGTAAAATTATTGTAAAGAAATAGAAAAAAACTAAAGAACATTTCCTATTCTTACTTACTCAATCAACACTTCTATGTGTGAGTTGTTCTCCCCACACAAAGCAATTCTGTAGATTAATCTCTAGCAGATTAATTAATGAATTGAGTGACCTCTAATTCATCTCAATTCTTGTGCTATCTACCTTGAGATAGTATCAGATTCCTCAGGTTGAGGGCTCTTTTAGTCAGTTTTTGCATCCCTGTGGCCAAAATACTTAATAGGAACAACTTAAAATAGGAAAAGTTTATTTGGGGCTCATGGTTTCAGACATCTCCGTCCACAGATGGCTGATCTATTACTGTTGGCTGGAGATCAGGCAGCACATCGTGGGTGCAAGTTCCAGTAGCAGAAAGCTGCACAGCTCATGGCAGGGTCAGAAAATAGAAAAAGAGAGAACGATTGGGCCACAGGGAAGATACACCCGTCCAGGGCAGGCCTCCAGTGATCCACCTCCTCTAGCCATGCCCCAGCTTCCTACAGTTACCACATAGTCCTGCCATTCAAACTAGAATGGACAGATTAGGATACAACACTCACAAACTAATTATTGTACCTCAAATAGACCTGCATTGGCAGGAGTTTTTGGGGGATACCTCATATCCAAACCACAATAAAACTCCAGTCTCCAAAAGATTGGTACCCATTTCAGATCCCAGTCTGAAGTCCCAGGTGGTTTTTCTTATGCTTGACTGATCACCTATAAATTGTGGTTTCCATAACCTCCTTTTATATTTGATTAATTTTTTTGAGTAGCTCATATCATTTGAGGAAATATTAATGTTTAATTTAGGTGATATTACCAAAGATTTCCATAAGCAGGCATATAAAAGAAATGCATAAGAAAAGGCATGTGGGGAAGGGTGTGGCATTTCCATGGGCATGCCACCCTCCAGGAACCTCCATATGCTCAGCAATCCAGAAGTCCTCAGAACTCAGTCCTTTGGGTTTTATAAAAGTTTCAGAGCCGGGCGCGGTGGCGCACGCCTGTAATCCCAGCACTTTGGGAGGCTGAGGCAGGAGGATCGCGAGTTCAAAGCCAGCCTCAGCAATGGCGAGGCACTTAGCAACTCAGTGAGACCCTGTCTCTAATAAAAAAAAAAAAAAAAAAAAAAAAAGTTTCATTACATAGGCATGATTAATTAAGTCACTGGCCATTGTTTTTTTTTTTTTTTTTTTTTTTTTTTTAACTCAACCTTCAATCCTTCTTCCCTCTTCACATACCAGTGGTATAGAACTAAAAGTTCCAAACTTGTAACCATAGCTTGATCTTTCTGGTCGCCATATCCCCTCCTGAAGTTATCTCAGGAACCTAGCCACAAGAGAGCTCATGAACAAACAAAAGATATTCTTATCACTCTGGGATTTCAAGGATATTAGCAATCATGTCAGGGACCAGGGAAGAAGACCAAATACGTATTTTATACTATCACAGCTATTTATCAGTTTACCTTAAGTAAGGAGCTTGTTCTAGATTTCCTAGCTAGACTTAATGTAATCCCATGATCACACAAAAGCAGAAGAAAAAGGCAGGAGAATAATCCAGATGGAAGGAAAGATGGGATGGAGAAGAAAAGAAGAGGAAACCAGAGAGATTATAATCGTGCAAAGGATTTGACTTCCTATTGATGCTGGCTTTGGGACTTAGGGCCCACATCAAGGACCTCAGAAGGTCCTGTAGCAGCTAAGAGCAAACTCTAGCTGACAGCCAGCAAGGAAATGGAGCTGAGTCCTACCTCCATAAGGAACTAGATTCTATCAGTAATCTAAAAGATATCAGAGGCTGGTTGATTCTTCCTCAATAGCTCCAGAAAAGAGCCCATATCACTGACATGATAACTTTCTTGATTCCAGTTTTGCGAGACCTAGAGCAAAGAATGATCAACTAAATAATTCTGGACTTGGGGCTTATGAACAGAGGAACTATAAATCTGTTGTGTTTTAAGTCATTAACTGTGGTAATTTGTCATGGCCATAGGAAGCTACTACAGAAACAATTCACTCATACAAATTTTTTGTGTATGTGAAAAAAATTTTCTCAGAAAAATGATACCTCTGATTAAGGTTTATATCAATATTGTTTTTAGTAGCACTTTTATGCCCATAAGAGTTTATATTTTTATAATTCTACCACTTTCTAAGTAGAAAGTGGTTACTTTCTTCATTTATCTGCATCCAGAAATATTTATGCATCCAGAAATCTTCAGCAGACACAAAGGGTCCCTGTTTATGGAACCATCCTAGTCTCTACAGGATAAAGTCTAAACAATTTGATAGGGCACATGTATTCAAACTTCTGGCTTCTCTACTTGTGATTCATTTGACCCCTAAAATCCAGCCATACACAAAACTGTTTTTTAAGCATTTTATTTCCTTTCATTCTTTTGAAATTGGAAACTTAGAGTTCCATACCCCAAGAATGACTTTTTCCTCTGTCCGGAATATACCTTCTCCGGGTATCCAGACCTCAGTCACCTTCAAGTCTTTGTCATTTATCACAGTTAGAGCTTTAAAGGATCTCTAACCCTGACTTCTCTGTGAAACATTGCAAACTATACTCTTTATATTCTAAATCACCCTATTCCTACATAATTCCTATTCCCTAACACTCAGCAAGTCCTAATATAGTATATTACTAATTGATTATATTTGTTGGGAATATTATACATATTGGGTATTCTTTCTTTTGCTCTAGTAATATCTTCACAAAATGTAACTTTCTATGCATTTTGTTTACTTGGTGAACCCCAACACCCAAAACAGTGCCTTACTCAGAGTAAGTAAATCCTTTGTAAATAATGAATCTTATCAAGACCACATGTTTTTTAATACATATTTTGTAGTATCTACACCAGTTGATGTCTATGACAAGTGGAGAACTAATAGGTCTACAAGCCACCTTGCTCAGTTGAGGAAGTGAGCCTAGGACCTTCTCAATTGTCAAATGTCTAGTATATACAGTGTTTTTCTAGGACTAGTCTGGAGAGACAGGAAGCATTGCTATAGAGGTATTGATGAATGAGAGTCAACCATGCATATATAAAATGCTGCCTAAAATGAACATCTTTCTAATTACTGAAAAAGAATAGGACAGTTTGTGAGTCTTATCTATATAATTATTTCCCCAAGTCTCTCTTTATATTTACAAAAGAAAAAGGCATAAAAATGTTATGCTTAATTGGATGCAACTTTTATTACTCTTATTGCATCATTCCTATTGGCTATTACTCTCCTTTCTGATAAACACTTAAAAATATGGCTGAAAATTTTCCTTTGTCTTTTTCATTTAAAACCATTTTTACCTTAGTCTATATGCCAGGAATGTAGGGATAAAAAAGTAATAAAAATTGGAGAAAACTTTCTTTCTCATTGTTATGAATGTAAGTTATTCACTTTGAGGTATTCTGTAACATTTTCTAGTTGCTTATTTATTATTCAAAGTTTTACCTATAAGAAAAATGTTTGCAAACAGCTATGAAGCTCCTACAAAGCCACAGATAGCTTCCCACATATACACTAAGGCCACAAATTGATATTTATGATAGTTCAAAAATTTAAATGGGATTTTTCTGAGATATTTGGCTGGAAAAACTACCAAGACTTCTTCTGACAAGGAGCTAGTGTGCTTACTGGTAAAGAAATTCTAGGTCATGCTGGCATTGAACAACTTGCTTGAACTTGCCCATCATTTAGTAGGTTACAGTCTGCCAACTTTACAAAGGAAAGGTTTATTAAGGAAAAAATTCAGCCTCTCCTTCTTTAGCCTTCTGTATCTTGTCCAAAACAGTTTTGTCAAAGCCAAAGGTTTAAGGGCTGGGCTCAATTTCTCCATTTTAAATAGGGACCACAAATAAAACTGTCAACCATTAAGAATAAATGTAGTGAGCTTCTTGCCCAAAGTGGTAGACTCAGTCTGGCCAGCAATGCCAGAGCAAATATATCCATAGGCCTCACTCAATGACTGACAAACTTTGACTTGATCCCAACAACAGCAAGTGGAAAAAATCAGTCCTCAAATCACCTCATTGTGGCTCTGCATGTTTTTAAGTTATGCCTGCTGCTGTAACCTAAATAACAGCTATTTCAGACATGTTTTCTTCCCAACAAAACTAAAGTGGATCTAATCACATAATTTCACATTTTTGAAAGACAACAAGCAAACCTACCATTTTTCTTTAAAGTTGAAGGAACAGCAGGTATACAAGGGAGTTTGAAACCTAATGTTTAGGCATAAAAAATGAGGGAAATGGAAATGTATTTTAAACATCTGTGAATAATAATTCCTCTTAACAGATGTTCAAATTTACCCAATAAATTTCAATTTTAAAGGTAATCTTGGCAGCCTGAAAAATCTGTATTATGTGCTCCAAGGACACTTCAAGTAAAACAATTACTATGACTACAAAAGTACAATTTTGCATCTTCTAAGATAGTTGCTATGAACATTAAGATTAGAATTACCTCTGATAGGGGCTGGGGTTGTGGCTCAGTGGTAGAGTGCACGCCTGGCACATGTGTGGCCCAGGTTCGATCCTCAGCACCACATACAAATAAAGGCATTGTGTACAATTAAAGCAAATAAATAAATTAAAAAAAAAAAAAGAATTACCTCTGATAGCCAGGCTCTGCTCCCAACAATTAAACTAGAAGTGAGATCAAGGTGAGTCTAAAGTTCCATAAAATTTGAAACCTGAGTTTGATAGTCTACAAAGGGATGATAAAAGGAATTGTGAGAGGAAAAAAAAAAAAAAGTGTTTTCCAAAACAGTGTCTCCTGAAATGCTTCTTAACATACAACTAGACCTACCATGTGCCAATCTCTGAGGGAAAACCTGGGAGATGTATTATTAAACAGTAATGCAGTAATCTTTACCATCAGCAATTTAGGGAAGAGAATGTGTGTGACTGTGTAAAGGTATATTAGTTGGTTTTCCATTGCTGTGACAAAATACCTGGAAATAAATTAACTCAGAAGAGGAAAGGTTTATTTTGGCTCACAGTTGCAAAGCTTTCAGTTCAGGATTGGATGGCTCCATTGCTTTTAATCTTGTGGCAAAGCAGAAAACATCATGACAGAAGGGCATGGTGGAGGAAAGCTACTGACCTTATGGAAGCCAGGAAGCAGAGAGAAAATGAGGTAGGGGTCAAAGACATGATATGCCTACATTCCCAGTGACCCACCTTCTCCTACAAAGTCCCACCCTCCTAATGTTCCCACCACCCTCCAATAGAGTTAACAGTTAGGTACCACACCTATAACACACGGGTCTATTGAGAAACATTCTGTGTCAAAATTATAACAAACGGTTTTAGCAGAGTTCTGTGAAAAGCGACTGAGAACAAAATATTTAGACTGAACCCCAAATTACAACTTTAGCCTTCTTAAGTAAGTTAAATCAAGGTACAAGGTGAAAGAAGCTCACGTTTCCCCCATATTCTCATTGTGCCATCAAGAAAAGCAGGTTCATAAAAGGTCAAGAACAAAACAAAGTCCTCAGAGACAAGGTCACAGTGTTGGAGAACTGGGTGAAAATTTTAGTAGTAAATTGAATTGGTACAAATAAAATCCTGATGTGTCATTTTATTGTCCTCATCTAGCCAACTGTCTTCACACCAAATGGTCATTTCTGTTCACATTCTTTGTTGTGTTAACCCAGAGCATGGAACATCTTTTAAGTAGTAGGTGCTTCCAATTTCACAAGAATGGATAATCTACAATTGATAATATACAAAACTTGGTATAATCCTGTACAAAGTGATCTCTATAAATATAAAAATAAATTTAAAAAGTTAAATAGATGCATTTTATTCAATTTCCTTACTCCAGACCACTGTAATATTTTCCTTTTGCAACACTGGGGTATAGCAGTATTCCTATAAGGTCCTTCTAACAGACCATAATCCAAAAATGGACAAGGTAGTCTTTTCCATCTGAATTTCCTTGTATTTTGCTTTGCAAGGCTTTATGATATCAGTGGCAATTCTCAGAAGAGCAATGGAGACTCCTTGTGGGCACAGTAATGTTCCACAACTATCCCACGGAATACTGTAGCAGCAGGAGGACATGGAGGGACCAGGGACTGTGTGGTAGAGAACACAAAAGATCATATTGGGAACAAATGGAGTAACCACTTAAATATTCTCAGGTATAACTATGGTGCAATTTGAGGTTCTGTAAAGAAGTTAAAGGCAAAAATCAGAAAAACTGAAGAAGTCACCATAGTCACATTTGTACTTACAGGCAAAGGAGGTCTGAAAATACTTGAATTTAATGAAAGTTTCATTTTTATAAGCCAGAATCTTAAAATCTACACTATATACCATAATTCCAGTTATGTTAGAGAATTTAGGAGGATATTTTCAAACTTTAATGATAGAAAAGTCATGGTTAATTGGAGATGTCTCTGGATGGGAGGATTATGAGTGATTTTAGGGATTTGAGGGCTTTTTGGTTAATTTTGTTTTCTAACATTTACAATGAATATTCACTTTTCTAATAAGACAAAACATTAAAATTACTAAAATTTTATACATGTATAAAATTTATTGGTATACTAGATATCTGTGGTTTAAGAAAAGATTGTTCAAGCTTCCTTATCTGAGGTAATTTTTTGGCTTAAGCCATTCCCATAGCAGTCTGGTAAGTAGTATTTTGTGGTCAAACATAACAACAGGTACAGTATTTTTTTGTGTTAAATATGAAAACTTTAAAAAATGATCAACCGATCTATTGGTTAATATTTTTTAAATCTTATTTGGTCATTCTAGCCTACATCATGAGACATTACTCTTATTACTATTATTGATAGACTAAACACAAGACTTAAGTTCTTTTAATTCTGTGACCAAATCCTAGCATTATCTCAACTTGCCAGTACACTCATTATCAAAGGAGAGTAGGTAGGATGGGTGAGAAATAATTTTTTATGTCATACTTTGTAAAGGCAGAGTAAAAAATCCATTGATCTATTTAGTTATCTCTTTTTAAAAAGACAACAGAATTTTGTAATATACTCACAGTACAACCCTTCTTCACATATTAAATTTAATGTATTACCCCTTCGATCTTAGTAGAAACAATAGATTTTAATGAGTATTAACAAGAGGTTGACATATTCAACTGCTCATTTGTAAGAATTACATGCAAGAAATGCCATATCTTGACAATTTTCATTATAATTTATTATGTTTTTTGCTTTTTGAGCCCACATTGAAGGTTTTGCAGCATTCACAATTCAATGCATTTCTTAAGGGAGGAGAAAAACACAATTGGATGACAGTACTACCAACAATAATAATCTCCCAGGACCTTTAGACTGTAAGCGGATAATGAGTAGCAGAATATACAGGTAGATATCACTTATCTACATAACAGCATAAACTGATGACTACTAAATTTGTTTCTCTCCTTTCTGTTCGATATTCTCTGAAATGGAGTGTTATCATATCAGATTCAGTAGAATGCAATTGTCCATTTAAAAGGAGTATTTGGTAAAATTTTAATTTAGTTGATTTCATTATATAGACAGGCAAATTACAGTACACCTAAAATGACACCATATATTTATAATACGTTTCACCATTCTGGTGATTGATGTTATCTTACATACAAGTTTGCAGAGTATTGTTCTGACCTCTACAATGCTGAAATCCAGTTTCCAGGATGGTATTCACAACATCTTCACACTGCCCCCATAGCGAAAGGCATCACTGCCATCATTTTCATCCTTCTCTTCATTAGTATCATAATCATCATCATGATCATCCTAGTTACAAAAAAAAAAAAAAAAAAAAACTAAAACCAGGAGCCACCATGTTGCTTTTGGTTTATGGCCCCCTCCTACCATGTAAAGTTAGCACTTTAAGAAGTTATCTCCAAAATTAAATATGGGAAATAACACTGAAAATAGCTAGAATTTTTAATTATTTTATATATGTGTTAGCTTTTCCTTGCTGTGACCAAAATACCTGACAAGAATTTTGAGGGAAAAAAAGATTCATTTTGGCTCACAGTTCCAGAGAATTCAGTCCATGTTTGGCCAACTCCATTGCTTTGGGCCTGAAGCAAGGCAGAACATCATTGTGGAAGCCATGGCAGAATAATGAGTCTCAGCTCTTGACAGAGAAAGGAAGAGAGAAAAAGAGGAAGGGAGGAAGGGACAGTGAAAAATATAAACCCTTCTGGGAACAAATGTTTTACACACATTTTATTTTTATTGCTTATTAAAAATTAGAAGGTCATATTGCAGCCCCCCCATGACCCTACATAAAATTTTTGATGATTACCATTATTAGTTAACTACTAGTAAAACAACTGCCTATCTAAAAACAAGCCTGTGGAGTTAGACATATAAAAATGTTGGAAAAGAACAAGCATTCATTCTAGTATTAAGAATAAAAATGGGTAAGTACAACTAGAAAGAAGAAAAATAATTTGTGAAGAATTGCTGAAGCTCAGTTATATGCAAACCATAACATTCAGCAGAATTGAATGTTCTATAGCCATAAGAAATTTTATTGAGCCATATTTCTAATCAAATCCTAGAGAAAAATATGTGCCCACAAGTTATATTCCAATATTGATAAGTACTTGGTTAGTCACTATAGTGGCAGGTGTTTGGAGAAGAGCTATAGTTACAATCTAAAACATAACAGTCACCTAGATTTGATCTTGACATACATCACACTTATCTCTCAAACTATGCCCATAATTACAAAAATGGGAAAACAGGATATGCCTCTTGTAAGGGGCTAGAATACAGCTATGTTGAATCTTCTTAAACATTAATGTTAAATTAATCTGTGTTAAAGAGACGGATGAGCAAGAAAGAGTAAATCAAGAATACACAGGTGGAAAATGAATGGGAAGATGGTAAATAACTAAAACAAAGTATAGTGAGATGGTTTAACAACAGGCACACAAAGGAACAACTCAGGGGCACTCGACCACTGGGCCACATCCCCAGCACTTTTTTGTATTTTATTAGAGACAGGGTCTCACTGAGTTGCTAAGTGCCTTGCCATTGCTGAGGCTGGCTTTGAACTCGCGATCCTCCTGCCTCAGCCTCCCAAGTGCTGGAATTATAGGCGTGCGCCACCACACCCAGCCCAGCCCTTCTTTTGATTCAAGAATACTAAATGACAATGCAGCTAACTCACAACAAGGGGGTAAAGTAGGGAAGAATAGAAATACTTGGGATTAGATAAAGGGGAATGAAGGGAATGGAGGGGGAATGGAAAGAGGAAAAATAGACTGAATCTGACATCACTTTCCTACGTGCATATATGAACACACAACCAATGTAATTCAACATCATTTAAAATCAGAATGGGAAGTTATACTCCATATATGTATAATATGTCAAAATATATTCTACTGTCGTGTATAACTAATAAGAACAAATGAAACAAACAAATAAACAAACAAAAAAAAAAACGGAACTGAGAGAAGATGGTGGACTAGAGAGAGGTGACATTAAGTGTCAGTCAATACACTGAGGTACAGTAGTGAGAATACTGCTGAGTTACTAGCGGTATTCCTGCACCCACAAGGGAGCCAAGGCCATCATGCTTCTCTGGGGCACTGAGACTGCAGACTACAGCAGGGGTGAGTCTCCAAATTGCTGACTCGCAGAAATTCCGCACGGGAGACAAACAGCGGCACAGGGATATCAGCAGCGGAGCCAGAGAGAACAGCGAGGAAGAACAAGGACCCCAGCTGCAGTACCAATACGGAATGGCGCAGAAAGATGCTGACAGTTTGGCTGCCCAGCTTGCTTTCACGCAAGTTGCCTGGCAGGTTCACATGCACAGGAACGCCAGTCAGGTCCTGGGTGGTTCCATTACACCCAGGGGGATTGATTACCGTCATTTTTGAAAGTGGCTGCAGCAGATGGATAAAGAAGGGGGGATCACCTGCACGAGGAACCCTGCATACTTCCGAGGAATTTCCACAGGCTTTGAAGACAACCTAAATCTATATAAGTCACACACATTCAGTGGAGGAGCTCATATCTGAACCCAGCGTACTGGCCCCATAACTCTGCAACTGTAGTGTGACGTGGAATGTAGACGCCTACATATTAGGTCACCTTTCAGAGAAATTCACCAGGGGGGCCAACTTCCAGCACCGAACTCCAGCTGACCAGGTACACAGACTGTAACTCCACCCCCAACTCCTCAGCAGAAGCCAGGGAGGGTTCTGTGACTATTTGGTTAACTCTAACATCTGGAGGGTGGCGAGAAAATCCAGAAAACCAACATCAGACATCTGCATCTACTGGATGCGAAGGGAACTAGGAAATCTCCCCTCAAGATTTCTTGGCTGTGATTTATTTGTGGGTTCATCTTTGTGTTTTTGTTTTATTTAAACTGTGTGTGTAAGCACACGTTTTTCTCTTTTTAATTTATTCTTTATTGTTTTGTTTGGTTAGGCCTGTCCCCCCCCCCTTTTCTTTTTTCTTTTTTCCTTCCCTCTTCTCCCCTCTCCCTATTTAAACCCTGTCCTCACACTCTCAACATAGGTGAAAACAAGTTTTATATATGAATTAGGATTTTGAGAACTGGGGAAACAAAATAATATATCAAAGCTGTGTTATATATAGTTTCTTCTCTATTTTTGACTCATTTCTTTCTTTTCTCTTTTTCACCAATTTCTACTACTTTGACTTTTTTTAAAATTTCTCTTAACATATACATAAGTTTCATTTGTATACACATTGGTCTTTCCACTAACTTATTCACTCCAATTCATTTCCTCTCTCTTCTGCTGATATTAAACTACATCCATAGATTTCTCTTTCATACTTCCTAAGAAATAACAACTCAATATTCTTACCTCCTTCCTCTTAAGCATATCATATCTGTGTCCAATATTAGAAATTATAAACCCCTTTATAAAACTATAGAGTATATTGGAGATAATATCTGAATTCACTAATTTTGAACATTGTGACCAAATTGTGAATATCTGAATAGAAAATGTCTGGTTTTAGAGTGTGAAGTGTTTATATGGGGATCTGATAACATTGTACTATATGGGCATCATAAGGCTTTAAGGTAAAAATGAAAAAGTCAAGGTTCCACAGCACTAGAAGAGAAATCACACAAGCAATATGAAAAAACAAGGGAAGAAAGTGTCCCAAACAAATCAACATACCTCTTTAGTAGATTCCATGGCAAGCACAGCAGATGAAATGACAGAGAAGGAGTTCAGGAGGTACATAATCCAAATGTTCAATGATCTCAAGAATGATATAAGGGATCAAATACAGGTAGTAAAAAATCATTTTGACAAAGAATTTCATAAACAAATACTAGAAGCAAAAGATTACTTCAATAGGGAGATAGAGGTTCTAAAAAGAAACCAAACAGAAATTCTGGAAATGAAAGAAGCAATAAAACAAATTAAATGTTCAATTGAAAGCATCACCAACAGATTAGACCACTTGGAAGACAGGACCTCAGATAATGAAGACAAAATATATAATCTTGAAAAAAATGTAGACCACACAGTGAAAATGGTAAGAAATCATGATCATTGATTCAAGAATTCAAACATTCAAAAAATATGGTATAGCTTAAAAAGAATAAATTTAAGAGTTATTGGGATAAAGGAAGGAAGAAGGTTCCAAACCAAAGGAATGAGTAATTTATTCAATGAAGTAATAGCAAAAAATTTTCCAAACATGAGGAATAAATGGGAAAACCAAGTTTAAGAGGCTTACTGAACTCCAAATGTGCAAAATCATAACAGATCCACACCTAGGCACATTATAATGAAAATGCCTAACATACAGATAAGGAGAGAATATTAAAAGCCACAAGAGAAAGGAATCAGATTACATATATGGGGAAACCATTTATATTATGTGCAGATTTTTCAACCCAGACCTTAAAAGCTAGAAGATCCTGGAACAATATATATCAATCTCTGAAAGAAAATGAATGCCATCCAAGAATCTTTTTTTTTTAAATATTTATTTATTTGCTTTAGTTGTACACAATGCATTTGTATTTACGTGGTGCTGAGGATCGAACCCAGGTTACACACATGCTAGGCAAGCGCTCTACCGCTGAGCCACAACCCCAGCCCCGCCATCCAAGAATCTTATATCCAGCAAAATTAAGTTTTAGATTTGAAGATAAAATAAAAACCTTCCACAATAAACAAAAGTTAAAATAATTCACAACTTGAAAACCTGCACTTCAGAACATCCTGGGCAAACTATTCCATGAAGAAAAAAAGAAAAATAACAATGAAAATCAGCAAAGGGAAATATTAAACAAAAGGACACACTAACTAGAGGAGAAACCAAATCAAGTTAAATACCATAAACAAACAAAAATGGATGGGAATATGAATCATGTCTCAATAATAACTCTGAATGTTAATGGCCTAAACTCACCATTCAAAAGACACAGACTGTCAGACTGGATTAAAAGAAAAGATCTAACAATATGCTATCTCCAATAAATTCACCTCATAGAAAAAGACATCAACAGACTAAAGATGAAAGGCTGGGAAAAATCTTACCACTCACATAGGCTGTGGAAGCAAGCGAGGGTTTCCATTCTCAATCAAATAAGGTGGACTTCAAGCCAAAGTTAATCAAAAGGGACAAAGATGGATATTTCTTACTGCTTAAGGGAATGATTCATCAACAAGGTATAACAATTATAAATTTATATGCTCCCCAAATGGAGCACCTACATTCATCAAACAAACCCTTCTCAAGTTCAAGAGTCAAATAGACTACAACACAATTATTTTAGGGAACTTCAACATACCTCTTTCACCACTGGATAGATCTTCCAAACAAAAGCTAAATAGAGAAATTTTAGACCTCATTAATACAATTAACAACTTAGACTTAACGAACTTATATAGAATATTTCATCCCTCAGTGAACAAATATACTTTCTTCTCAGCAGCATGGCTCCTTCTCTAAAATAGACCATATATTATGCCACAAAGCAACTCTTATAAATATAAAAAAGTAGAGAAACAACCCTGCATTCTATCAGATCATAATGGAATGAAATTAGAAATCAATGATAAGATAAAAATTTTAAAAAAGTTACTCCAACCCCTGGAGACTAAACAACATGCTACTCAATAACAAAAGGTTGCAAAAGACATCAATAAGGAGATTTTAAAATTCCTAGAGGTGAATGAGAACACAGATACATCATATCAAAATCTCTGGGACACTATGAAGTCAGTATTAAGAAGAAAATTCATTGCATGGAGTTCATTCCTTAAAAGAAGAAAAAACCAACAAATAAATGACTTAACATCACACCTCAAAGTCCTAGAAAAAGAAGAACAGATCAACACTAAAAGCAGTAGAAGACAGAAAATAATTAAAATCAGAGCTGAAATTAATGAAATTGAGACTAAAGAAACAATTGAAAGAATTGACAAAACTGAAAGTTGGTTCTTTGAAAATAATAAATAAAATTGACAGACCCTTAGCCATGTTAATGAAAAGAAGGAGAGAAAAAACTCAAATTACTAACATTCGTGATGAAAAAGGAAATATCACAACAGATGCCTCAGAAATATAGAAGATAATTAGAAATTATTTTGAAAACTTGTACTCTAATAAAATAAAAAATATCGAAGGTATTAACAAATTTCTAGAGTCATATGAATTGCCCAAACTGGATCTGGAGGTTATACACAATTTAAACAGATCAATTTCAAGTGAGGAAATAGAAGACACCATCAAAAAGCTACCAATCAAGCAAAGCCCAGGACCGGATGAATACACAGCCAAGTTCTAGAAGAAGTTCAAAGAAGAACTAATACCAATACTCTTCAATTTATTTCAGGAAATAGAAAAAGAGGGAGCTCTTCCAGACTCATTCTACGAGGCCAATATTACACTAATTCCATAGCCAGGCAAAGACATACCCAAAAAAAAAAAACTTCAGACCAATATCTTTAATGATCATAGATGCAAAAATTCTCAACAAAATTCTGGCAAATCAAATACAAAAACATACCAAAAAGATAGTACACCACAATCAAGTGGGGTTTATCTCAGGGATGCAATGTTGGTTCAACAAACAGAAATCATTAAACATAATACATCATATCAATAGACTTAAAGATAAGAACCATATGATCATCTCAATCAATGCAGCAAAAGCATTTGACAAAATATAATACCCCTTTATGTTCAAAACACTAGAAAAACTAGGGATAACAGGAATGTATCTCAACATTATAAAAGCCATATATGTGAAGCCCCAGGCTAGCATTATTTTAAATGGAGAGAAATTGAAAGCATTCCTTCTAAAAACTGGAACAAGACAGGATGTCTCCTTTCACCACTGTTATTTAACATAGTACTTGAAACTCTGGCTAGAGCAATTAGACAGATGAAAGATATTAAAGGAATTCAGATAGGAAAAGAAGACCTCAAATTAGCACTATTTGCTGATGATATGATTCTATACCTAGAAGACCCAAAAAACTCCACCAGAAAACTTTTAGAACTAGTAAATTAATTCAGCAAAGTAGCAGGATACAAAATCAACACCCATAAGTCAAAGGCATTTATCTACACCAGTGACAAATCTTCTGAAAGGGAAATGAAGAAAACTACCCCGTTTACAACAGCATCAAGAAAAATAAAATACTTGGGAATTAACTTAATGAAAGACGTGAAAGATCTCTATAATGAAAACTACAGAACACTAAAGAAAGAAATTAAGGAATACCTTAGAAGATGGAAAGATCTACCTTGTTCTTGGATAGGCAGAATCAATATTGTCAAAATGACTATATTACCAAAAGCATTCTATAGTTTCAATGCAATTCCAATCAAAATCCCAATGACATTCCTTATAGAAATAGAAAAAGCAGTCATGAAATTCATGTGGAAAAATAAGAGACCCAGAATAGCTAAAGCAATCCTTAGCAAGAAGAGTGAAGCAGGTGGCATCACAATATCAGACCTTAAACTATACTACAGACCAATAGTAACAAAAACAGCATAGTACTGGCACCAAAATAGACATGTAGACCAATGGTACAGAATAGAGAACACAGAGACTAACGCCCACAACTACAGCTATCTTATATTAGATAAAGGTGCCAAAAACACACATTGGAGAAAAGATAGCCTCTTCAACAAATGGTGCTGGGTAAACTGGAAATCCATATGCAACAAAATGAAACTAAACCTCTATCTCTCACCATGCAGAAAACTCAATTCAAAGTGGATCAAGGACCTAGGAATTAAACCAGATACCAGGCATGTATTAGAAGAAAAAGTAGGACCAAACCTCCATTATATGGGATTAGACTCCTACTTCCTTAACAAGACTTCTATTGCACAAGAATTAAAATCTAGAATTAATGAATGGGATGGATTCAAACTAAAAAGCTTCTTCTCAGCAAAAGAAATAATCAATGAGGTGAACAGAGAACCTACTAAGTGGGAATTAATCTTTACTACACACATGTCAGATAGAGCACTGATCTCTAGAATATATAAAGAACTTAAAAATTTTAACATCAAAACCAAATAACCCAATCAATAAATGGGCCAAGGAACTGAACAGACACTTCTCAGATAAAGATATACAATCCATCAACAAATACATGAAAAAATGTTCAACATCTCTGGCAATTAGAGAAATGCAACTAAAAAGTACTCTAAGATTTCATCTCATACCAGTCAGAATGGCAGCTATTAAGAAACAAAGCCACAATAAATGTTGGAGAGGATGTGGGGAAAAAGGCACACTCACACATTGCTGGTGGGACTGCAAAATGATGCAGGCAATATGGAAAGCAGTATGGAGATATATACAATGGAATATTACTCAGCAATAAAAGAGAATAAAATAATGGCATTCACAGGTAAATGGATGAAGTTGGAGAATATAATGCTAAGTGAAGTTAGCCAATCTCAAAAATCCAAATGCCAAATGTTTTCTCTGATATAAGGAGGATGATTCACAGTGGGGTTGGGAGGGAGAGCACAGGAGGATTAGAGGAACACTAGAAAGGTCAATGGGGAGGGAGAGGAGGGGAGGGAGCAAGGGGGTATAAAGGAAAAAAAAAAATGGTAGAATGAGATGGATATCACTATCCTAAGTACATGTATGAAGAAATGAATGGTGTGAATAGACTTTGTATACAAACAGTGATATGTAAAAATGTGCTGTATATGGGTATTATGAATTGTAATGCATTCTACTGTTATATACAACAACTTTGAATTAAAAAAAAAAAACAAAAGGAAGTTCTGACTGAAAATATTTCACAGGTTACAAATCTTATTTTCACACAACGAAGGAAAATTGTTCAGTAAAAAATATCTCCCAGAGTCCCTGCAATGTGTTAAAAGACACAAAAAAAGAAAGATGACTAATGAGGAAAATAAAACTAAGCAGTCATCCTTTTTAACTGAATGCCAAAGAAACTGAAAGAACTTACTTGAAATTCCTATAAACTGTGAGCTATTATTCTTTAATATTTCCTTTTCTCACAGTTTTAAGAGGTTTTAATTTTAATAAAATTTATATAGGTGTGCAACCGTTACCACAATCTGGTTTTAGAACAATTCCTTTAATCCAAAATTGTTGCTTATGTCAGTTAACAATCAATACATACTCCCTCCCCATCCCCAAGCAAATAATAATCTGATTTCTGTCTCCATGGTTTTGCTTTTTCTGGAATTTCATTTAAATGGAATCACACAGTATGCGGTCTTCTGTGCCTGACTTCTTTCATTTAGCATTTTTGTTCTTTTGAAGTTTGCACAGGTTGTTCTATGCATCAGTGAAGGAGCCCCAATTAGGGAGATGGCTATTGCGGTCAGCTGGAAGCCATAAGTTCCACCTGATAATAAGTATGTATGTGACGCACCTGTAAATGCACGTGAGGCACCCGCAAAGCTAAAGGTATATAACCGGGTGAAAGCCGTTGGAGGAGAAGAATGAATTCATTCAGTCAGTCGTGCAGTCTCTTGGTCTCTCAGAAGAAGAGTTCGGGTCGGAGAAGAAGAAAAGAATCAGAGTGGCCAGAACATAGTCAGAAGAAGAAATAAGAGTCAGAGCGGTTAAGAGTTCGGACAGAAGAGAGAAACCAGATGGAAGAAGTAATTGCTGGTCAGAGTCAGGCCAAGGCTGCCGAAGAAAGAAGAAAGAAGCTCTCTCTAAGAATCTTTCTCTAAGCTAAGCTCTCTCTCTCTCTAAAGAAGAAATCTCTCTCTTTCAAGCTCTCTATCTTTCTCTCTGTCTTTCTCTCTAAGCTCTAAGAAGAAGAAGAAAAAGCTCTCTCTAATCTTTCTCTCTAAGCTCTAAGAAGAAGAAAAATCTTTCTTTCTCTCTCTAAGCTCTCTCTAAGAAAGTAGAAGTAAAAGTAGAAGTATCTTTACTCTGCCTCCGAGTTTTTCTCCCGCGGCGGTTTGTGGCTGGCCACGACAGGCAGCTTACACATCAGTGATTTGTTCCTTTTTATTGCCAGATAATTAAATATCATACGTATATACTGCATTCTGATTACCTGCTTAGTAGTTCTTTTTTTTTTTTTTGTGGTACCGGGGATTGAACTCAGGGGCACTCGACCACTGGGTCACATCCCCAGCCCTTTTTTTGTATTTTATTTAGATACAAATTAGATTTGATACCAAAAGCATGACTCATAAATAGAAGAACTGACATTGACATTGAAAATATTCTTCTATGTTAAAAACTTTGTTAAGATGAAAAGACAAGCTATCGATTGGCAAAAATGTTTGCAAACCACATATCCAACAAAGGATCAGTATCTAGAATATATAAAGAATTATCATATTCAACAGTAACAAACAACTAATTCTCACTGAGTTGCTAAGTGCCTCGCCATTGCTGAGGCTGGCTTTGAACTCGCGATCCTCCTGCCTCGGCCTCCCAAAGTGCTGGGATTACAGGCGTGTGCCACCGCGCCTGGCCACCTGCTTAGTAGTTCTTGAACATTCAGTTTGTTTCATTATTGGGGTGTTATAAATAAATGCTTCCATAAAAATATCACATGCAGTTCTTTTTTTTTTTCAGATACTAAGAAGTGGAATTACAGGCTCTCATGATAAATTTAGATGGGATGTTTAATAAATTGCCCAAATTATTTTCCAAAGTGGCTTTGCCATTTTATAGTCCCACCAGCAACATATCCATGATAATACTTGGTAGCATCAGGCATTTTTATTATAGCCATGTTTGTGGGTATTGAGTAGGGTGATTTTAATTCCTGTTTTCTTAAAGACTGATGTTGTTGAACATCATGTTCTTTCCTTAACATTTTTAATGTCTTCTTCAGTAAAATGGCTACTTAAATATTTCACCATGGGTTGATGTTGGGGTTTTCTGATGGTTATTGAACTGTAAAATTTTAATATATTTTCTCTAAAACTGTGGTTTGTTTTTTCAACTTCTTAGTAGTATGATTTAAAAGATAATCAGTTTTTACTTCTGTTCAAGTTCAAATTATCAGGTTTTTAAAATTTAGTGAAGCTTTTGGTGTTGTATCTAGGAAATCAAGGTCATAAAGATTCTCTCCTCTTTATGCTAGAGGAGTAATATGCATTTAGGTCTACGGTCAAGCACCATCCAATTGAATAACATTGGCACATTTTCAGAAGTCAATTAAAACATACATAATATCATTAAGATGGAAAAACCCTGATATTCAATCTAAGAATTCAATATAACCACCATCAAAATCCTAATATTTTTCCTTTTTAGAGTTTGATATTGAAATTTACCAGTACACATATAAAACATTTTATTAATTATAATTTTTGATAAATTCTGTCAGCAGGGCTTTTATTAGGTAAATGCAATTTAATGGTATGTTTCTGGAACGATATTCTTTGGGGACAAAAGTGATGCTTTTTAAATTACAAAACATACATTAGACCCCTCAATACAAAGACTCATGTGAAACATCCTATGCAACTGAAATCATAACTTTGAACTTACGTGTGTTTCTAAGAGAATTCTAGCAAAAAGCACTGTTTTTTTTTTTTTTTACAAAGAACAACATCTTTATATATGTCCATAGAACTTTGCAATTTATTTTTTTCCAAGTGTAACATGCTTACTAGTGAATTGTCAATATCTTTTGTCCATTTTTGAATTAGTTGTTTGTTACTGTTGAATATGATAATTCTTTATATATTCTAGATACTGATCCTTTGTTGGATATGTGATTTGCAAACATTTTTGCCAATCGATAGCTTGTCTTTTCATCTTAACAAAGTTTTTAACACAGAAGAATATTTTCAATGTCAATGTCAGTTCTTTTATTTATGAGTCATGCTTTTGGTATCAAATCTAATAACTTTTTATTTAGTTCTAGGTCCAGAATAATTTTTTTTTCTCTCTTTCTTTTGTGTGTGTATGTGCTTTGGTGGATCAAACCCAGGACCTGTGCCTGCTAGACAACTGCTCTACCACTGAACTATATCCCCAGCTCCTTATAGTTTTTTTTTTTTTCCCTTGAAGGTTTTATAATGATCTATATGACTTAATTTTTGCATAAGCTGTGAGGTTAAGATTGAGGTTCAATTTTTTTCCTATGAATTTCCAATGTTCTAGCATGATTTGTTGAAAAACCTTTGCCAGATTATTTTTGTGTCTTTGCCAATAGCATGTTGCACTTATTTGTGTAAGCCTCTTCCTGAACTCTCTTTTTTTATTCTTGTGACTAGGGCCCTACTGTATCACACTATCTTGATTACTGTGCCTATATAGTGGTCTTTAGCATCAAGTGGAGTCATTCACCATTTTATTCTTTTCTTATGAGATTATTTTAGCTATTCCAGGCTGTTTGTGCTTTCCCATGTAAATGTGAGAATAAGCCTATTGAAGTTTACATATTTATTGAGATTTTAATAGGAATTATATTGACCTGTATTAAGTTGGATACATTGATATTTTTCTTTATTTTTTAAAAACAGCTTTAATGAACTTGTAAACCAATGGTACAGAATAGAGGACACAGAGACAAACTCACATAATTACAATTATATTAGACAAAGGTGCCAAAAATGTACATTGGAGAAAGATAGCCTCTTCAACAAATGGTGCTGGGATAACTGGAAATCCATATGCAACAAAATGAAATTAATCCCCTATTTCTCACCATGCGCAAAACTCAACTCAAATTGGATCAAGGACCTAGAAATTAAACAAGAGACCCTGTGCCTAATAGAAGAAAAAGTAGTCCAAAATCTTCATCACATTGGATTACACCCGGATTTCCTTAACAAAAGTCCTATAGCGCAAGAATTAAAATCAAGAATCAATACATGGGATCAAAGCAAACTAAAAAGCTTCTTCTTGGCAAAGGAAACAATCAGTGAGGTGAATGAGAATGAGAGCAAATTTTTATCACACAGAATGAGAGCAGAATGAAAGCAAATTTTTACCACACACACATCAGAGCACTAATCTCAAAAATATATAAAGAGTATATAAAGAACTCAAAAAATATTACACCAAAAAGAAAAATCAAAATATGGGCCAAGGAACTGAAAAGACACTTCTCAGAAGATGATATACAATCAATCAACAAATACATGAAAAATGTTCAACATCTCTAGCAATTAGAGAAATGCAAATCAAAACTACTCTAAGATTTCATTTCACTCCAGTCAGAATGGCAGCTAAAAAGAATACAGACAACAATAAGTGTTGGTGAAGATGTGGGAGAAAAGGCACACTCATACATTGCTGGTGGGACTGCAAATTGGTGCAGCCAATATGGAAAGCAGTATAGAGATTCATCAGTTCTAAAATTCAACAAACAAGGTTATGGAAGTGACTTAAATTTGGTTAAGGCAATTGTGTTTTTTGTTTTTTTAACTTTGGTGATTCTCAGTTTATATTTTGCCTGAGTTTTAGTTTCAGAACAGCACACATTATTTTGTATGTTTTTATAGTGTTCTTCTAAATAGGTTAACAAAGTCTAGTACTTTCATTACTTTTATAAAATCACTTTCCTAACTATAAAGTTTTGGGTTGAAAATGATTATGAAAAAAATTTAATACACTCGCCCACTGTATTATGAGAAAAACATTCTTATTGATAGTTTAAGCAACAGAAAATGGGATACCCACTAATTATTCAATGAGCCCTCATCTGCATGGACATTCATTGATTATCTGTAATTATTTTCATTGTCTTTCACCAAATCCTGAATGGCATAAAAAAAAAAAAAAAAAAAACACATTAACACACACTGTTTTGTGTTCTTACCCTTTGCAAACTGCCATGTGAAGTCAATGAATCTTTATGTTTGTGTTTATTAAACACCAAATAATTTGCCCAGCTTTGAACACTTGGGTTGGAAGGAGTTATTTTCAAGAAGAGTGTTTTCAAAAGCAGCAGGACTAAAAGGGCTCAGCAGCAGCCTGATGAAGGAAGCAAGAATTCCTCTGTTATCTGGACTCTCAGAACAGAACGGGACCCTTCCCTTTCCTTAAGCTGCAGAAACACAGACAGCCATGTTGTTCTCACTTACTTCAGCTCAAGGAAAGAAAACCAAGCTACAAAAACAAGTGGAGATTGAACTTGGCAGTGAATCCTTTTGGAAAGAGATGAGTTGAGAATCAGAGGACCTGGATTCTGTTTTCCACTCATCAGGACTATGTGACTACAAATAAGTTATGTTTTCATTTATTTATCATAAAATTGTCAAAATGACTATAAAAAGCCAATGTGAAGATTTTTTTTAAAGGAATACTTCCAAAGAACTAAACAGACATTTCTCAAAAGAAGAAACCTAAATGGTTATGAAAATTATTTAAAAATATTCAACATCCCTATCAATCAGGAAAATACAAAACTACACTAAGATTTCATCTCATTCCAGTCAGAATGGCAATCATCAAGAATTCAAATAATAATACATGCTGGCAAGGATACAGGTAACACACACACTCACACATTGTTGGTGGTATTGCAAATCAGTACAACTACTCTGGAAAGAAGTATGGAGATTCCTCAAAAACTAGAAATAGAACCACATATGACCCAGCTATTCTAGTCTTTTTATATTGCAAAAGAACTAAAATCAACATATTGTAGTGATACAACCATATTAATGTTTATAGCAGCACAACTCACAGCAGCCAAGATGTGGAGCTATTCCAGGTACCCATCAATAATGAATGGATTTAAACAATGTGGTATATATATACAGCGGAGTTCTACTCACCATAAAAAGAATGAAATTATGGCTTTGCAGGTAAGTTGATGGAACTGGAAAACATCATGTTAAGTGAAATAAGCCTGAATCATAAAGTCAATGGTCAAACATTTTCTGTCATATGTGGAAGCTAGAGCAAAGATAGGGGACAGTAAGGATAAAGACAGAAGGAAAATCAGTGGAGTGGAAAGAGATGGAGGACAGGGAGCAGGGACAGGAGAGGGGGAGAAATGTGAAATGAATTTGACAAGATTATGCTATACAGGGACAAATATATCACAGTGAATTTCACCTTTATGTATATCTATAAAGTACCAATTAGAAATAAATTAATGAGTGGAAAGAAGACCAGTACAGTAGAGGAAAGGGAAGAGGAGAAAGGAGGAGGGAAGAGAAAGTGGGGAGGGAGAACTGAGGACTGAAACTGAGTAAAATCAAATTCTACGCATGCATGATTATGTCAAAATGAAACCAACAATAACATATAATTATAATGCACTAATAAAGTATTAAAAAAAGAATACTTCCAAAAGTATCTTAAAGTCTAAATAAAGGCTGAAGTAATTTGATGGGTTATTATAATTATCAAAAACAGAATAAGGACTGACTTTATAGCTTGTTTCTCTAAATTTGAATAAGAATCAAAGTTTTTAATAATTTTTTAATATTTATTTTTAGTTGTAGGTGGACACAATACCTTTATTTTATTTTTATGTGATGCTAAGGATCAAATCCAGTGCCTCATGCATGCTAGGTGAGCACTCTACCACTGAGCCACAACCCCAGCCCAAGAATCAAATATGTTTTTAGTCTCAAGCCAAGTTTCCTTCAGTCCAAAAAGCTTTTAAGCTTTTTTTCCAAAAGAAAACAAATTGCCAAAAACAAATAAAAAGGGCTCTTAAAGGACATTAGTTCTTGGATATCAAATCACCTTTGAAAATAAGGATTTGATAACACATAAAAGTGATTCAGAACCCAGGTGATTAAACTCAGTCAATGATTTACACAGATAGGATTGGAACCTCAGGAAAGGCATTGAATATATTTTATGCTGTATTTCTGGTGTGTTGTTAAAGTTTGTTGTAATGTGCCAAAACTGTATAAAACAAATAGGAGAATAATTTTTTTAAAGATGTCACTAAAAAAATGCTACAGGGGCTGGGATTGTGGCTCACTGTAGAGTGCGCGCCTAGCACATGCACGGCCTGGGTTCGATCCTCAGCACCACGTAAAAATAAATAAAGACATTGTGTACAACTAAAATATATAAATATTTTTAAATGCTACAATTATACTTAACCCTAAAATATCAATTAACTACTGTGTTAGGGTCCCATCACTATGACAAAATACCAGTGACAAATCAACTTAAAGAAAGAAAGGTCTATTTTGGCTCCGAGTTTCAGGGGTTTCAGTCCATAGTCACTTGATTTCACTGTTTTCTGGGCCTGTGCTGAGATAGAACATCCAGGCAACAAGCACAAGGTGGAGCAAAACTGTTCATCTCATGGTGGCCAGGAAGCAGAAAGAGAATGAAAGGAGTGTGTGTGTGTGTGTGTGTGTGTGTGTATAAAACAATTTAAATTTACCTTCTTTTCTTGACCAAAGACTACAAAATATCATGTGCTTATTGACCATTCCTTCTTTAATATTAATTATAGCATAACCAAAAAAGATCACCTTATTCCATTTTCATAACTATTTAAAAAAGAAATTGAGGTTTTAAAATCTTTAATTTGAATGTTATTCACCTCATACAAGCACAGGACACAATACTGTCTTCAGGAAGAGTTTAAGTGACATAAAGGGCTGAAAGGAGCCTCTGAGTTTTGCCCACACTATCTAAAGACTGATACTGTAGTTTTACTTTTCTACTGAGCTGTTTACTCTCCTTGAGAGAGAGAGAGAGAGAGAGAAAGAGAGAGAGAGAATTTGTAGAAATAGCATGGAAAAGTGTGTACTGCACCTTTAAAAAAGGGGGTGGGTAAAATGTCACTTACGGGAAGCAGACACTGTAATAAAGAATCAGAGTATAAAAATCCAGGAAATAAAAAACAATCTCAGTACTTAACTCAAATATCATAATATATCTTTTACCACAGTAATTACATAAACTGAAATAATAATCTAATTTTGTCTAATTATATCCTATAATTTAAGACACAATTATAATTGAATTTATGCCATGGTTAAGTGATTATAATTCTACCTTACACTACATCATCTATACTGCTCTGAAGCACTTATTCCAAATCAATTTTAACTCCAATGAACAAAACAAAAGTCTTATTTATGCAATCTTACTCAATTGAATGAGTTAAATAATACCTGGAAAGTATTTGATACAATACCAAAATGTAAGATATATCAAAACCGTGGCTTAAATTTGTGTTTTTTTATTATGCCACTGAATAATAGACTTTAAAAATCATTTTTAAAAATACGCAAAGCACCTTTTCTATTACTTAACCAAAATTAATGTCTAACCAAAAGCTAAGGCATCATTTTTTATTACTTTTCTATAACATATCCACTGTCAAAGAAGGAAAGAAACTAATATTTCTGGCATCTGATATGTTAACAAATTTTCAAATACTTTTTCATTTAGTCCTTCCAAAATTGTGTGCATCAGGTTATTATTTTTATTTTACAAATGAAGAACAGGACACATAAGCAATTTTTGTATGTAAATAACAGGGCAGTGACTCAAATTCATTTAGTTCCAAGAAATGTTATGGCAAAAGTGCTGAGAAAGTGTGATAGAAAGAAAATTATAAAGTTATATCATTCTTATGTGTTTTCCCAATTTTTGTGAATCATTTTCAGAGCATGTGTCACAGAACTCAAATAAGCGCCCAATAGACAATTTTATAGCATTGGTCTATTTCAAATTATTTCAGTGTAAGAAACTGACCAACCACAAGAATGGGAATTTATACTCCATGTACGTATAATTTGTCAAAATACACTCCAGTGTCATGTATATCTATAAAGAATTTTTAAAAAATAAACAACTGACCATCACATGCAAATAACAATCTTTTGAAATGATGGTTTATTTTGTTTTGCCATTGAAACAGGCTTTTTGAGTTCTCTGGAAATTTTGTTGTTTAATTAACTACTTTTTTCTTTTTTTATTTGTTCTAGTTATACATTACAGTAGAATGCATTTTGACACATCATTCATAGATGGAGTATAATTTCTCATTCTTCTGGTTGTACATGATGTAGATTTACACTGGTTATATAATCATATATGCATATAGGATAATAAAGTTTGATTCATTCTGTTTATCATTCCTAACCCCATACCTCCACCTCTACCTTCACTCCCCTCTGTTTAATCCAGAGTACCTCTATTCTTCCTTAGCCTCCCCTTATTGTGAATTAGCATAATTAACAATTTAATTGCCATATCGATAATGATCTAAAAATCATTCATTATTTGCACAAATACCAGTATGGCACTCTAATCTCAATACCCACATTTCTTTTGACTTGAGCTCCAATGAGACCACCTTTCTTGTATAGGTTAATAGGAACACAGAGACCAACATAATATTTAATTGATGAGTTCACCCAAAGTGAAAGCAAACAATATGAAACGATACCATAAGAATGAATTTTCCTGAAAGACAGAAAGTTCCTGGGAAAATTTATTTACCTTGGAAATTAAGACATTCTAAATGATTCATAATAGCAGTTTTAGTTATGAAATAATTTGCTCTCATAACAATCCTCTGTTTTTGAATTCTTCTCATAAACAGAAACTGAATATCCTGATTTTCCTACCACAACAAATTTGATGATTTCTTTCTAAATGAGAAATACCACCTTCAATGATGATTGCCAAATACTGAATGGTAGGAAATTACCTTTTCCTAAAGACACGATAATGTGTTTTAAATCAATCTAAAATCAAGATGCTTGTATGCAGTTTGTACTGTAATAAAATAATTTCAGTGACAAATAACTTTTTATCACAAATGATATCAAGCTGTTTTAAAGGCTTCTCAACAGTTCAAAAAAGATCTGAGACCTTCATTCACACGCAAATCTGCAACACATATCTTTCAATCTCAACCTACAATTCTAGGAATACCTTTTAGACCTTAATGTCAGTGCAAAGAGAATTTCTATATTGCCAACTCCATTTAGTTCTGCAATTTTGTGCAAATAATCTATAATACAATAGCGTGCTAAAAGGTAAATACTAAGAAAATAATTTAACAGAATTTATGAATATGCTATATGCATGTTATAAATATGCTCAATTAAAATTATATGCTTCTGGATCAACATATATATTTAGTAGTTACTTTCTGTGTAAAAAGACATTTCCTAAGATGAAATACAGGTCTGCATTTATAAAATATCTGTAATCAATTATCAAGATAGGAACACTAACTTTGAACCTCAATTATACAAAACCTTGGTTCTTCTTCCAAAATTCAATTCTTCTTATTAGTAGGCCTATACTACAAAAGTTTACTTAATTATCATATTTTAAATTATTGCTATACAACTATTTATAATATCCTGGACTTTTCTCCCTGACCTGTAAAATCTGAAATATTTATGACCTGAAATATTATGACACAAAAAGTTTGGTGACCTTTCTTCTTGTTTCTTTATATTGGTTTTCTGGCTTGTATTCTATCCACATCAAATAATTTTTCTAATGTCTGATATCGTGACATTTTTATTTCAAACAAAATGCTGTAGCATAATATTTATGTTTCAAAATAGAGTCTGGTGGCCACAGACCTATCTAAACTTATTTTAGACCTGAAAAAGAGGATCATGCATTGAGGTGGGAAAGTCAAGAAAATGAATTAGAACCCACTGTGCATTTTATTTGTTTCAGAAGAGAATGAATAGAAGGGAAAGAAAGAAAAAATAGCTGGAGAAATCAAGTAAGCAAGGTTAACAATATTATGAATTTAAAGGAATTTGCCTGAGTCCATGAGAAAAAACAATAAGATCATTTTTTAAAAGTTTGAGATTATAAAGGGATTTAAATAGAGATATCAACAGGAAGAGAGTTTGAATTACTGAAGTTATTTATTTGAAAATGTTTTAGAATTTGTGTAGTTTTAAAATAAAACATAAGGTAATAAATCACCTAGAACTTGCATTACATCTATCTTATCACTGACTGAAAACACTCAGCAAACAGTTCTCTGTAACCAACACATAACAGGACTCCAAGGCTAAAGAAAACCTCACTCCTATGTTTGTAATCAATATAACCCAAAACAACCCTGCAAAACACTACAAGCAAGCTTAGGAGTTTACTTTGTTTGTTGAGACTATTCTTGAGTATTATGGCTCTACTTTCATCAGGCAGTAAATTCAGTCATTTATTTTGAGATATTATGTGACAGTATCATCATTCAACAATTTCAAATTATAGGATGATAACTCAGGTCTGTCTTCCTTTTCTTATAAAGTCACTAATGCCATCATGGGGATCCCATGCTCATGACCTCATCTATTTCTGTTTACTTCCCAAGAGCCTCACCTCTAAATATTATGTGAATTTGGGGATAAAATTCCCAACATATGAAATTTCAGAGGACACATTCAAACTATAGTACTGTTACCCAATGATAAATGAAGAACAGATGTACAAAAAGACTTATAAATGAACATTTATAAAAGTTTTATTCAAAACAACAGCTTGAAACAATACAAATGCTCACCAACTGTTAAACAAACAAATAATGGCATATGTATACAACAGACTATCACCTAGAAATTGAAAGAACCAAACTCAATCTAATCTTAAATTGTGCTCTCAATAGAACCCAAGCACAGATACAGAAGTGTATATGTAACCTGCTTCCATTCACATGAAATTTGAAAACAGGCAAAACTGATGGACAGTGGTAACACACAACAGTGACTACCTGAGGTTAGGAGGAGATGGGGAGGACATAACTGCAAAGAAAAAAAGCAGGAAACTTTTTTGAATGATGACAAGACTCTATATCTTTGTTGCACTGGTGTTCTCAGCAATATATATTTTTGTCAAAACTCATCAAATGTGGACAAAATATAAGTGCAATTTATTGTATGAAAATTATTCCTGAAAAAAATGTTTTCAAAAACTACACTAGCAACAAAGTAGATAAAGTTAATGACGCTTCTTTTCTTAAAGCTGGAAAATTATGTCACAGTTCCAGAATACCTTTCATCTCCCACTCCATGCTTTTTTTTTTTTTTTTCTTTCCTGGAACTGGGAATGAAGTCCAGGGGCACTCTACCCCTGAGATATACCCCCAGTTCTATTTATTTTATTTTGGGACAGCGTCTTTCTGAGCTACAGAGGCTGGCCTTGGAACATGTGATTCTCCAGCCTTAGCCTCCCAAGTAGCTAGTATTACAGGCATGCTCCACCTTATCTGACTCCTTTCCCCTTTTATAAAACCATTAGCTTAGTTTTTTCATCTGTTCTCCAGAGTTTTAAATGTTGTTAAGCCTTAATTTAGAGGAAAAAGCAACATTGCTAAGGGCCCAATAGCCTCTGTGGGTCTGCAATGCTTTCTTCTGCAGCTTTGACTTAGGAAGGACAAAAAGAGGATTTGAGAACAAAAAGGCCCCCCAAATCACAAAGAAACAGGATTATTCTATAATCATGGAAACATACAACAAACAGAACTTGTTTTAAACCTCTCTAATCCATCAATGACCACTATATAGTAATGGTAGTAAGAGAATATGAATCCGTTTTAAACCTAATTATCAGTGACAATTCACTTCAGTTCACATCAGCAGCCTATAAGAAACAGAATATAGGACTAATGTCACTTTACTTCTTCTATAAGCTACACAAAACATGCATCTAAAATAAACTTCAACCCACCCTTGCCTCTAAGATCAGCACAACCCCAGTCTTTCTAAAGATTGTCAACTTGCTTTGTCCTATGAGACTATGCTAATCAACATAGCTCTCCCTTAAGTGGTCATATCTTTTGACAATTTCCTGATCCTCTTTTATAGTTGGAGAAAATGAGAAAGAACAGATATAACTATTTTGTTTTTAATGTAAATAATAAATTTAGTAGAAAAATAAATATCCTTAGTAGAAAATAAGGAAAATAAAAATAAAGTAGAAAATAAATTTAAAAAGTAAATAAACAGTAGAAAAATAAATATTACTACCATGTCTAGGATATTTCTGCCTCCAGGGTTTACATATATATACATGCACATACACATATACACACAATTGACATGAAATTCCATAAAATAATAGGTGGATATATAAATTAGTTTCATGATTATTCTGGATACATTTTTGTGTGTGTGTTTGTGGTGCTGGGGATTGAACCTTGTATGCATGCAAGGCAAGCACTCTACCAACTGAGCTATATCCCCATATATATATTTACATACAAATATATAGCTATATTTATTTTAGCTATATCCCCAGCCCCCTCATGGTTATTCTGAATTTACTTAGGTATTAAGGATTCAAAGATAAATAATCTAACTCCTAACATCATGGGGATCACAGAGCAGTGAAGGAGACATACAGGAAAGAAATAATAGCAAAGTGGTATGATAAACAGAAAACAACTCTTTGTAGTCTATATCCATTGCTCATTAGCAATATAATGCTATTACATTTATTTTCCTCTCTAAGTCTCAGTTTTCTTATCCTTAAGATGCACACAATAAAATATGCTTGGCAGTATTACTGGGGAGTTCAAGGATTCATAATATAATATAGAAATAAAAAACAGTGAAACCAAAAAAGTTGCTATTCTTATATCTTCAACATCATTACTCCCACTAATATAGGTAAGAAGTGGTTTATCAGCAGGCACAAGAGCATGGATGCACTTGTTTTTAAAAGGTAAAATGTGTAATGGGTACCATTTTCATAAGAGTAAGGAGGAATAGGAACAACTTCAATTGAATGGAAGTTGGGTGGGAGTCAGAGGTTGTGATGAAGTGTCCACAGCATGCATACATCTCCTGAAGAATTATTACCAATAGTTAGAGGACACATATTCTCCATCAGGTACTTTGTTATCATTAGTATATTAATTTAATTTTTATATTATTCCTAAGAGTTAAGTAGTTCAATATTGCTATTTTACAGATAAGGAAACTGGAACACAGAAAGTTATTATATCTTGCTTCAAATCACAGAGCAATTAATATCACACATAGGAGTTGAACCTGACTTAGGAGTTTATATTCTTATTCATTATGCAATAAGGAATGTTCATACATTCAGTTATATGACTGTATAATATTTATGTTAGTTAAGTTTCTTAAAATCCAATGAAATCATTTGAAAGACTAGTATATTTAAAGAAGTATACCTTAAGAGCACCTTAATTGCTTTTGCAATGAGTTAAATAATTAGATACATGCAATAGATACAAAATAGTATAAAAGTTCAGATGGGCATATAATTATATTTTTTATTGATCAGTGTATTTTCTATTAACCATCTACCAAGCAGTCAGATTATAAAAATATAATTACCCAGTAAATAGTATTATCACTGCGTTTCAAATGCTGGGGGTGATGGTGTGTTCTGGGTACCTTGCCATTGTGTTATGATCTATACATACTGGTGTCTCCTGACATCAGCTAAGAAATCCATACTTCATCTTGGTCCATGACTTTCTGTCCAAACAGGTCATTGCTAGTCATCCAAAATGGTCCTTTAGGTTTTTTCTATCTAGGTTAACTCCCATGAGATCTGTCTCCTGTTTCTCATCCCACAGTAGCAACATTACAGGAAGAAAGGCTATGATTTGCCATTATTTCTTTGTTCTTCTTAGTTTTGAGGGATATATGTACTTCTCAGTTCCCTCCTGGGGACTGAGGAAAGCATGTTTGTCACAAGGTGAGCAGAGGAGGTTGTCCACCTAAATCCAACTTGACTTTTTCCTTGACCAATATCCAGTCCTCCCTTGTTAAGAGGTGCAGCCCTGTGTCTGAGATTTAATAAAAACTCAGATCTGAGCATCATTTCTTATGAAATAGTTTGCACCACCCTTCCATGCCAGGTCTGGCCCCCAAACCTCCTCATATACTCCTCTGTGCTATTTGCCCTTCTGTTGTCATGATAGAGACAAATAAAGCCCTAAAGATTATGGAATTCTAGAAACTAGAAATGACCTTCCTTCCTGAAGCCTAGAGGGGAAAGCCATTGTCTGAAAACCCACACAAGCTTTTATAGACCAAAAAGTAAACTTCTCTTTTTGTCCAGCCATTACTAGAATTGGGTCTGTCTGCTAACACTGGCTAGTGTATCATAATTAGCATACAGACCTGTGTAAAGGATATGATAATGATTGCCATTCTGTAAAACTGATGGCTGCTGGAGAGAGGTGTGGCCAAGGAAGCACAGGTACCCCTTATATGCTGATTTCCCAACCTGTCTAGTGGTTACGAAGGACCCCCTCACCTCAACCAGGAGAGGGGCAGTCCCTCTTTTCCAAGGGACTCCCATTATTTATTCACTTGTCTTTCATCATCATACTCCTCTCCTTTCCGAGCTCCAGAAATATTTATTATTTGGCGAGCAAACAGGGAGTTTCGAGTTACTCATTCTTTATAAATCATGTTGAGAAACTAAAGTACTATTAATTGAATATTTTGGAAATAAGTAGACAATGTAGTAGCTGATTAACTGGGAGAAAAGCAAAGAGTACAAAGAAAAGCAAAGATGGGGGGGTGGCTTCTATTAATATTTAAAAATATTACCCCATATTTGTAGTTATCTGTCAAATGGACTGAGAACACAATAACTTAATTATTTCTCTCTTAGGGTCTCAATTGTCAGCTGAAGTCCTACTCAGAATTTTGGGGATTGTAGTACTTGAAAACGATTATTACTTTCTGAGAGTGAGGGATTTAGTCAATCCACAAACGTTAAGTACATAACCTAGAACCAGTTGCTATTCTAGGTGATGAAGAAATTTCACAGAAGGCTAATAACCTCTGTTTTTCCCCCCAAAATGCAAATACCCAGTGGAGGTACATTCCCTCTTTCAAGCACAACCCATACTGAGATCATAGAGCTTGACAGAGACCATTGCCAAGTGACCATCATTCTCCACAGATGTTTCCATAAAGTTACTGGTGGACTTGGCGGCTGTGTGTGAAAAGATGGGTGTAGTCCCCTTGCAATGCTACTAGACAACACTTAGTACCCTAGGACTTTTAGGTCCAGATCTTGACTTAAGACAGTTCCTTATCCCATCACTCTCTGAAGAAAGTATTCACAAGGTTTTGTAGTGCAGGACTCTAAGGAAAGAAATCAACTACCTAAAATTCTTCCAGAGCCTGCCTTATTCCTTACACTGGAGCAAAAGAGCACATATTTAAACTATAGGCTTAGCACATGCTTAGATAAACTAAAGTTTCTTGATTAAACATGCAGAGTAAAGTTCAACACTGGTCCCAGGTGATATGTTGGGTGTTAAGTTTCCTGAAAATTGTTTTTAACCCATTTCTCAGTCATGATTCTATCTTGGCTTTAAACATCAGTCCATATTGTACAAAGTCTCACCCCAGCTGGGTAAGCTGAGAGAACAAGAAAATAAAGTCAGATATGATTTTTATGTAATAAATATGGGAACTGTGACTTCAATATGAGAACAATGGAGAACTGAAGTATTGGGGGCTTTTAGGTTTCTTGGGAATTTTCTTCCTCCAAACACAACTCGATTTGTATGGATTGGAATATTTTAAGGTTATAAGCTGTGGGTTAAAATAAAATCTCAGGGCTAACAGTCTGGTTAAACCACAAAGTTCTGTCTCAAATGCCATTTCTGGTAACACAAAGCTTTGCATTGCTGGTACCAAAATCATACTGAGAGAAGTTTGCACATGGATCAAGAAAAAAGAAAACAAATAAATGTATATTTACAGACAGGGAGTCACACTGGTGCTGGTTTTGCCCAGCACTTAAGAATTCTAGGGGAAAGTTCAAAGAACCACTTACTCTTGCTTCAGCTAGTCACTTTCCAAAGATTTGCGTATTCATGCTCCTTCATCCTGAGAAAGGGCATAGGGGTAGAGTCTGAATATTTTTGGACTGTATGTCGATGGCTGGGAAAGGCTATTGTGGGAACATGCTTGTTACAACTGCTGAAGTGCACAGCAGCTTCTCATACTTGGTCAAATAAATCCCTATGTGCCTGCCAACAGCCCCCACCTTTGATGTTGTTTGTTTGTTTGTTTGTTTTGGTATCTTAGTAACTTCCTCTCATCCCACTGCCATGTAGTTCAAGCTTTATTTTCCTTTAATACCTTTACTATTGATCATGAAAAAATCATTCTTAACTTGGAGAAGTGTAAGAGAGGTGCTTCCTCCTCTTTTTTCCCACTTGATATAACTGAAAAACCTAGATACAATATATAAACCAAAATAAGAAGACTCTGTAGGGTAGAGAAAAGGAAAATTGGTTAAGGGCTATGGGCCCAAGGAATGATGCTATGATGAAATTCCTGGGGATTCTTTCTGTCTCATATATCCCAGACTCAAGCCAAACAAATAAACAAACAAATAAAAAAAAACAGCTATCAGGGAATGCTAATAGTTACAGACACTAATGCTTCAGCAAAAGCTTGTTTTTTTCTATCCAAAGTTCCTAAAAAGGGTTGACCTAAACAATAGCAGTTCAACTCCAAGTCAATAACATGGAAAACACCGTGGCCACACACCCTTCAGGTCAACAAATGTTGAGCATGAATTTCTACCATGGCCAAGTTGAAAGGCACCCCCTCCATGCCTGACTCCTGCTAGCACAGAAGGCTGGGTGGGGAGCTGGGAAGTCTATTTCCATCAAATATTACTAAATCCCACACTACTTTGAAATGTACATGGAGTCCAGAGCCTAGACTTCGACTCCCATGCTGCAGTAATAAAGCCCCATTTCCCCACCACACTTCAGTGGTATCAGAAAAGAACTAAGAAGATGATTAGGACTTTCACCACTGCCCACAGAGGTGTGAGGCAACCAGTACCTTTGCCCACAATGTTAGTGGAAGCAACAAAGAAGTTATAGGAAAGCATTCCAGCCAGGGAGGTATCCATAAGTTAAGCTTAAATTCATCCCTCCACTCAGGAGTAATAATGTACCCTCACCTCCCATTATGGTGTCAATAAAGGACAAAGTCAAGGGAGGAACCTGGATTTCCACTCACCTGGCAGTGATAAAGAGGGGCTCCCACATCCCTCACCAGTATCAGAGGAGGTCTGCTAAAAAGATTTCTCTAAGATCCAGTTGCACAACATAATACCCTAAATGTCCAGGATATAATCACAAGTCATTCTAAGAACTAGAAAAATCTCAACAAATCAATACATGCCAATATCAAGATGGCACAGACATTTAATTATTTGACAAGAAATTTAGTGATCATTTTTATATAGAATATTTACCATAAATGTTGGTTTCTTAGTAAAACAAGGCAGCTCAAGTAAAATAGATCTAATAAGTTATAATTCTCATTTGATGGATGCATTTATAAAATGGTCACTAAAATTAATGATAGCAACAAATGACAGCTTCATAAAATGAGACTGGAGCTGGGAATGGTGGCACATGCTTGTAATCCCAATGGCTCGAAAGGCAGAGGCAGGAGGATTGTGAATTCAAAACCAGCCTCAGCAAAAGTGAGGTGCTAAGCAACTCAGTGAGACCCTGTCTCTAAATAAAATACAAAATAGGGCTGGGAATGTGACTCAGTGGACAAGTGCCCCTGAGTTCAATCCCCCCATACCCCTTCTCCCAAAATGAGACTGAAATATATGTTAAAAATTTTAAAATTAGGGTAATAAAACATCCATGTTCTACTTCATCTACACAAATTATTGTCAACTGAGTTATGGCTTAAGTTTCCTTTTTCCACCAACATTTATTTCCATGTTTTACTTCACTGTCCTTCACAATTCCTGAACATACATCCCATAATCATTTACAAGAGCTGACATAATTAATTGATTATAAGTTAAATTATTGAAATATTGTCAAACATGATTATGGATATTAGACAAGTGGTCCACCCAAGTTAAAGGTAAATAATTAATATCCTATTTGTTCTGAACTATGTTCCTTTCTTAAAGAGTTCTTAGTAGCTAGTTCCTTGAAAAACAAGCCCAAAATGATTTTGAGTTTGATAGTCTTTAAGATACCATTTCACTAGAAATACTGTCTCTCTATTAAGTCAATTTTTGTTGAGTATTTATGAGATAATGGCATGATTCAAAAGCAATACAAGCTTTTTTATAGAATTTTTTTTCCTCTGAGATAAGGCTATAAAAGTTCTTATAAACCTCTTCACTCTTAAAAGCTAGAAGTAGCAGAACCCAGTGGGGTTTCAAAACCATTGATATCTTCAATTGCATGGGCATTTTTCAGCCCCTTTCTATTCTTAAGAAAAAGGTGATTACGGATGACTAACATTTCCATTTTAAATAAATGCTAAAGGATGAATTTATCATTTTACATTTTCAAGTTTACTTGAAGGTATGTGAAAATGAGGGATGGCTTTTGCTGGCAAAAAGTGGGTTTCAGTTTTAATATTAAAATTAAAAAAGCTGTTTTTCTTTTACATGGCAACTCTGACATGTTACCATGCTTGTTAGGAATTTTTCTTTGTCCTATAAAAGAAAAACAACCATCTGACTATATTGTGAATTACAGTTCTTAAAAATTGCTCAAAACACAGAAAATGGAACATTTCTACCTTGGACTCTGAAGTATTGAGGTAGAATATACAGATTATGATTCTCTGAAAATTAGAAAACCACAAAAATGTAGGAAGTAGAAAATTACTTATAAGCAAAATGTAACTAGTATTTATAGTAATTAAGAGATGAGGAGTTTTGGGTGTGTGTGTGTGGGAGATCTAAATTACTTAATTAGATAATAACTCTATTATAGAAACTTAAAAACAGTTAAGTGCTAAATGACCGATGGTCTACTTTATAGCATCTGTGACATGCACCCTTTCAGCTTTAAAATTTAAACAGAAATATGAGATCCAAACACTTCAGTTTTACTAATGCTATATTTTCCTTTCTGCTTAAATTACAAATTGATTGTGCATAATTGGAAAACATGGTAATAATGTTTAAAAATTCCTAAACCTTTTTAATTAAAGTCGAGAAATGGTTAAACCTTTTAAGTAGGTAAACTTTAGAAATCTTAGCAAATAAGCACAATTATATAAAATATTCTTTTTGATTTTTAGGATTAGGTTATATTTCTGTGTAATGCCCTGTGGAATAGTAAGCCATTGTTTCCATTTAATTCTTCTCTGATTGGTTCTGCAGCCACTGCAAAATATACCCTAGACAATAATTATTCATAACATTACAAGGGTGGTATGCAATGCCAGGATTTCTGCAAACATGCCTAAGGAGTAACAGCTTTAAGAAGTTCTAACAACATTCAGACCCACTTGGGAAGGGGTTATTTTTCCTCTAGATGACATCTAGAATCTGTTATAATAAACCCCTATAAGTCACAGCAAGTTACAGAGTATATTGAATTGGCCTACCTGATGAGCTCTGCAACGTCATTTCAAAAGCTTTTAAGTGCAATTTTCCCAAACATAAGGAAAAATTTTATGGGAGTTAAAATGACAGTAGGAAAAATAGAGTAAAAATAGAAATGCTTCTAGGATGGCTTTTTCATACTTCTTTAGTTTACAATGTATCGTACATGCAACCTCAACTGATGGCCTATTTATTTCTATGCAATCATGTGGGATGGAATACAATTCCACGTCTTAGATGATTCAGCAATACACAAAAGTCATCTTACTCCTAACTATGCAAATACAAGCTGAACTGATTTTTAAGAAACCACAGATTTTTCCCTTGGGGAATAGACTATTTGTGGCCAGGATATTTCTTTTGTAAGAAAATCATTCTCCAACAAGTATTTTCACAAACTAAAACAGAATTGTGACACTTTCCCTGAATAAATATACCTAAATATTTCAAAGGCATATTCCCAAATGAAACATTAACTATTCTCTTGTTTATGCAGTTTAACAACTGTAGGAAGCCATAAACAAAATTCTACCCAAGGACTGGTTTCCCTTGTTGGAAGAATCAATGGATTCCAAGTCTTGCAAATTCCTTGCTTTCACAGAAGAAAAAGAAAGCAATTTCACCTACCTTGTGACAACTATAAATTTATTGCCTCTCAGCTCCCAATCCACCTTCCACTTTCCTGCTAGTGATATTGGAAACGAACCTTGTAAATATTCCTCCCTTGTCAAATGGTACAATGTTAAGTACTGTCAGCAGATGGCTCCAGAGGACACTGCAGGGGAAAGGGCTTGTTTCCAGGGTTTTCCTCTGCTTACTCTTGTGGTGCACAACATCCAGGAATGCAGCAGTTACACATTGCCCCCACACCACCACCACCATGGGTTCTGCTACTTGGCACAGTTGTCTCATGGGCAACTTCCCTGGCACTGTAGAGGTAGCTTCCCAGCAAATCCCATGAAGCAATACTTCTTTATTGCACCCCAAAAGCTGACTTCCTATCAGTTTCTGCTGGCAATGAGAATTTCTCTACCATCAATAGGCCATGACCATGACCACAGTCTCTCAAAGGGCAAGGAGGAATACCTCTTCCAGACCTGTTCCTTCCTGGAATATTTTGTCTCAGACCTAAGGTTATTTCATTCTTTTTTTTTTTTTTTTTTTTTTTTTTTTTTTTGGTACAGGGGATTGAACTCAGGGGCACTCGACCACTGGGCCTCATCCCCAGCCCTTTTTTGTATTTTATTAGAGACAGGGTCTCACTGAGTTGCTAAGTGCCTCGCCATTGCTCAGGCTGACTTTGAAACTCATGATCCTCCTGCCTCAGCCTCCCAAGTGCTGGGATTACAGGCGTGAGCCACCTCGCCCGGCTGGGTTATTTCATTCTTGATATCTGCTATTTCAGTAGTTTTAGAGTAGTTTTTTTTTTTTTTTTTTCCCTTTGGTGGGTATTGTAGGTAGGTCATTATTATTAATCATTTATATTAAATTTTCTCTATTAAAAATTATAACATGATTCCTGTCTCCTCATTGATCCCTGAATGATAATATATGCAGCTTAAAATTCAATAATAACTAATAGTTCAAGCACAATTGTGTTTTAAAAATGATGATATAACAATGAGAAATCTAAAATGTTAACAAATGGTGGTCCCCTCTTATTGAAGTTGAAAGTAGAAGGTGGTTACCAAGGCTGGGGGAGTAGGGAGCAGGGAGGAAGATAGAGGAAAGGTCAATCATTGTGTACTAAGTTACAGTTACATAAAAACAAGAAGTTCTGGTGTGCTACTGTACCTGTACCGCAGGGTGACTACAGATGACAATAATGAACTAACTACAATTCAAAAAGATGGAAGAGAATAAATTAAAAGTTTTCACTGTAAAGAAATGATAGATTTAAAAATTACACAATACATATGTATCAAATTATCATGCTACCCTACTAATATATGTATAATTTTTGTGCTTATATCATTTAAAATTAATTTAATTTAAATATAAATAAAAAATATGGTCCCACAACTTTTTTAAGTAGACATTATTTTAAGTATCTACTTTCTAGCTACATAAATATACCATCTAAAAGAATATATATTATTAAACTAATATGTTTATCTCTGAAAGGAAATTTCAAACTGTTCGAAAGAAAATTTCCCTTAGTGAAAATACTTCTCAAATATGCACACAGGTATTGATCAATAAAAAGACCAAATGAAATGTGAGTGAATGTGTGCCTTTAAATAGAAGCAAATTTGTATGAATATTATATCATAATTCAAAGCACTTCTGAACTTACCAAAATGGAAAGCCACTCCCCATCATTTCCAAATACAAAGCAATGAAGATATTTAGAGATATTAAAGACCATTTTTGCCCTTATTAGAATAATATGTAATTTAACATTTTCTTTCATAACTTTCTTATATAAATATGCCTTTCTTTCCTCCTCCGGGTGTAGAATTCCCTCAAGGTATCAGAACTTACTGTCGTAACTTCTTGTAGATTTAAGGTTATTTATTTGCAAGCAACAGATACTTATGACTACTAACTTTAGCATATGTGAAATTCACTTTCATAATATTGGAGGGCTTATGAAATTGGCAGGAAGTCTAGAGAACCAGACTCAGAAAAGGCCTGGAATAAGAGCTCCTTTAAAGCTCCAGGCAGCAAGCACTACTTGATCCTCCCGTCAAGGACAACTGCAGGAAGTAATGAGCTCCAGGCACTCTTCTGCCCTTAAGTCTACTCAAAAACCAAAGTCCTTGGAGGGCAAGCCCAATTCCTCCAGCTTAGGTCATATGGTCATTTCTTGCTTAGAAGAGAACAGAGCACTGTTATTTTCTGTCTCACCAAAATAACACAAAATGGGAAAGCCAACTAAACCTAATGGAATTGCAGTAATATTAGGTAGAGTGTAAGGATACTTGAAGGTCAGTAAACTTTTCCCACTACATACACCATTTAAGTCTCAAGTCTCTCATTCCTTAAGTACCACATAATAAGTAAATAACAGATGAAAACACACAAGAAGAATCGATTGCAATGGTTCAACAACTGACAAATGTAATCTCTTGTGGATACTACTTTAAAAAAGGAACATGGAAACTCCAAAAGAGATGGAAGGGACAGGCCTTTTCTACATGTTCTCTAATAAACTTATCATAGTGGAATACTATCAACCCTCATGCAATCACACCAAAAATATCAGATGAGATAATGTGGTATCTGTTTCTAGAAAGTTCTCCCATTTGAAGAAGAAAAATGGAGGTCTGGTGACATCTTCCTTCACTGCCTTTAGGATCCAATCATAGAAAAGATGCTCAAATGATCTTGAGGAGTCATTGTATGAATCATTAGTTTCCTACAGCTTTGAAACACAAACTTACTTCATTGAGCTGACATCAAGGCGAACACAGGTTGTGCTCACCCCAGAGACTCAAGGGGAGAGTACATTCCTTGTTTCTTCTAGCTTTCAGTGATTATTGGCATTTATTTACTGTAGAAACATCATTCTACTCTGCACCCATCCTCACATGGTCTTTCCCTTTTTTTGTCTTCTCTGTCTTGAATATCCTCCTGTTTTGTTATAAAGACTCATGTGATGGTATCTAAAACCCACACTGGGGAAATGCAAGAAAATCTCCAATATCAAGATTCTAGCCTGGGCGTGGTGGCGCACGCCTGTAATCCTAGCACTTGGGAGGCTGAGGCAGGAGGATCGCAAGTTCAAAGCCAACCCCAGCAATGGCGAGGCACTTAGAAACTCAGTGAGACCCTGTCTCTAATAAAAATACAAAAAAAGGGCTGGGGATGTGGCCCAGTGGTTGAGTACCCCTGAGTTCAATCCCCAGTACCGCCCCCCCCCAAAAAAAGATTCTAAATTTAGTCAAATCTGTAGAGTTTGTTTCTATTATATATATCACAGGGATTAGGATTCAATATCTTTGAATGATTATCAGTTGGTCTGAGTGAAACTTTGCATTTCCCTTGGGGCAAGGGAAAGTGTATTCTACACCTAAAAAAATTTAGAAGGATTGACTGTGAAGCAGCCAACTCAAACAAGGGGTACAATTCCCTAGTCCTAGTCGCATCCGGATGAAGCCATGTGACTAGTGTGTGTCCATTGAAAAATTAGTGGAAGCAACTAGTGTATGTGACATACTGGCCAAATACTTCAAGAAGCGAGCATGCTTTCCCATGAGTGTCTTTCCTCTCTGCTGGTTGGATTAAGACTATGGTAAGGAAATCACTGAGACACAAAATGAAAACACCAGAAGAAACGTCTCTGCCTATGTGTCCCAAATGGTAAAAAAAGAACACACACACACACACACACACACACACACACACACCCCACCCGAAGACATCAGAGTGAACATGGAAGCACCAAAGATATAGATATTAAAATCATTATATAGAAAAGACAGAATTACAGCCGGGCGCGGTGGCGCACGCCTGTAATCCCAGCACTTTGGGAGGCTGAGGCAGGAGGATCGCGAGTTCAAAGCCAACCTCAGCAATGGCGAGGCACTTAGCAACTCAGTGAGACCCTGTCTCTAAATAAAATACAAAAGAGGGCTGGGGATGTGACCCAGTGGACGAGTGCCCCTGAGTTCAATTCCCAGTACCAAAAAAAAAAAAAAAAAAAAAAAAAAAAAAGACAGAATTACAAAGGCATGATAGATTAGTGACTAATTGATGATAAATAACCTGATGGAATTTCAACAGTAACAACAGTAACAAGAGAAGCCAGAAGACAGTGGAAAAATATGAAAAATTTTAAAGAAAATATATACCAACCAAGAGTGTGTATCCACTCAAACACTATTTGTGTAATAAGAGTGAAGTAAAGGCATCTTCAGAAAGCAAATCTCTGTAAATTTATAATTTTAAAATGAGAAATTTCAGATGTACAGTAATAGGAAGAAAACTGATTACAGAATGACAGAAGAAATATAGGACAAATAATATATATATGAATATGTAGAAATTTCTCTACGTAAGTTAATTATGATTATATCTAATTTGGGTTGTTTAAAAAAGAAATAGAAATATTGGGTAGCTAGGGAACATCAATTTCAAGGCTAGTTAATGATAGCAAAGTGCCAAACATTAAAGTTGAACATACATTTAAAAAATGGGTTTTTTTTAGTAGTTGATGGACCTTTATTTTATTCACTTATTTACATGCAGTTCTGAGAATCAAACCAAGTGCCTCACACACGTGAGGCAAGTGCTTTCCTACTGACCCCCAACCCCAGCCCAAGCATACATTTTTAAACTTAGATTCTATCACAACCAGCAAAGACTGGGTTGTGGATGTTAACTGAAAGAGATAAACAAGAAAACTACTTAGTATTACAAAATATATTTATCTTCATTTAACAAGGTATTTTAGCAGTTAACCAATTAAGCAACCATGACAACTGAGAGCAAAGTACTACCTTACACCTTTTATTTGGCCAGACTTCTACTTCCTTTATTGGTTTATTCCCAGCTGAACCTTTGTTCACATGTATTCTCTGTCCCAAGCAGTGCTAGGTGGACACAGGAACCTCAAATAACAGTGTGCAGCAAGATCAGTGTGTTCTAGTGAGGGGCAGGAAGTGCAATGTTGCTCTTGTCTGGTGGGCACTCTAGACGTATGCTTACCAGGGACCTGGGCATATTTTTATCCTAGGATTAATTTCAGTCTATGTGGACACCCGGTAGTGTTAGGGGCAACTCTGAAAAATCATACCATGTTTCTGGCTGGGGAAGCCAGAATAGTGATGCTAGGAAAGTGCCACAGAAGTAAGGAGAAAACCCGGAAGGGAAAAGCAGAGAAAAAAATACCATACCACATTTCTGACTCCTGAACACAGGAAAAGTGGCTCCCTCCTCTCTGATATTCCTCTGACCCATTTCCAGCACTTCAGCCACAACTCATGAACTCTAGCTACCCAGTATTTTGGTTCTATTTGTTTTTTAAAATCCCAAATTAGATATAATCATAAAACTTAAGCAGAGAAATTTCTATATATTTTATATATGTTTTATTTGTTCTATATTTTCTGTTCTCACTTTCTTTATCCCCCCACTAGACCCCTAGTCTTTTCCATAGGTCCTTTTTATATGCAGGCCAAACAAAGAAGGCACATTGCCAACAGTTTACATCACAAGCAGATGTTTATGACTTTGAGCACCTACACTGAATCAGAGTGTTTCTGACAGTGACTACAAACTAACTATAAAATAGCCAATTCATGGCCTTAACTGCATACAAAAAAAATAATAATAATAACATAAGATATAACATAGCTCACTGGAAGCATCAGCGAGGGAACCTAACCATAGCCATTTTGTGCCGCAAGAGGCCCCATCACAATTTTGGCCTCCTGAGCCACTGCAGACCACCTTGATCAAAGTCACATAGGGAGTTTACTAAAGATGCAGTAGCTTAGGCCCTGCCTCTGACCCACTGACCTAATCTTTTTGTTGTATCCCAGAACTACATTCTACAGAGCTCTTTTTGCCTGTTTTTTTTTTTTTTTTAACATGGTTCTGGGGATTGAATTCTGGGGTGCTCTAACACTGAGCTACATCCCATTCTTCTATTTTCTATTTTGACACAGTGTTTAACTTAGTTGCTGAGGGTCTCCTTAAATTGCTGAAGCTGGCCTTGTATTTGAAAGCCTCCGCCTCAGCCTCCCAAATCACTGGAATTACAGGCATGCACCACCATCCTCCCGCCTCCACTGTTTGTTCTTTCATTTTTAAATAAAGGACAGATTTAGAATATTTGCACCAAGGCAAGAAACCAAAAGAAGATGCAAGTGTGGGCTAGTGTTTTAGTTGCTAGGGCTGCCATAACCAAATACCACAGAGGGCAGTTTAAACAACTTGAATTTATTTTCTCTTAATTCTGGAGACTAGGCTTCCAAGATCAGTGTGAGAAGGTTGTTTATCTCTCAGGCCTCTATTCTTTTCTTCCTGTGTCTTCACAAAATTATTCAATTCTGCATGTCTACATTCAAATTTCCTCTTCCTATAATGTTACCACTTACATTGCATTAGGACCCATCCTACTGACCTCATTTTATCTTAATTACACCTTTAAAGACTCCTCTCTAAATACTGAGGGTGAGGACTTCAAAATATAAATTTGGGGGGTGGGTGGACATAATGTGGCCCAAAACACCAAAGGTGATTGATCTTGATGATCAGAAAGAAATATCATTATTACCATACATTGGAGGCTATTGGGTATTTAGAGTTAAACTTGAAGACCTCCTAGAGAGCACTCAGGAAATGCCTCTTCAAACTATGCAATCATGATAAAGATAAGGTAGAACTTTTTTAGGGAACACTATTCTTACTGTCAACATTTTGAGACATCTCAAAATTTTTGAAAAACTGTCCTTTTTCATTTAATATTATATCAACTTCTTAGTTTTCAGGGGAAAAAAGAATCAAAGTATAATATTCTTTAACTTCTTTAGTGAATGTTTAAAATGAGTGAAATATTTATAACCTTTACAAAGGAGTTTATAGCCACTAAAGATCAACACATGGAAAGCACACATCTTCCAATTCCAGGCTACTGAAGCATCACCAGCACTAGATTACTATAACAATAGATCTCACAAGGCAAACATCAAATATCTGGAGTTCAGGGAGAAGCTAATTCTTTAAACTTAAATAATATCACATTTATTAAACATGCAATTAGCAAACATTTTACTATATACTTCTTTCCTACTTTAAAGCAACATTTCAGCAGTCACAGCATTAAAACAAATACACACTGATCTGTGAGCACTACCTTCAAAGGATTCAGAAATGTAGGACCTGTCCTACATTTGACACACATTCTTTTTTCATATCTAGAATATGGAAGTAAAAGAAAACAGGGAAATTTTTTTTCTGTAAATCTTTTGGTCATCTTGTTTCTAACTAATTATAATTAGTAGTATTGCATAAAAGAACAAAACCCTTCACTTAGTAAATACTTTCTGGGGAAAATGTCAATAGAAAAAATATGTAAGAATTAAGGAGCTTAAAGTAGTGTTAACTTAGAATAAAAGGGAAAGAAGCTTTGAAAATAAAATCACATATATTTTAGCAAGTATATTAGTACTTTCTTCTTTTCTTACTTAAAAAAAAAAAAAAAAAAAACTATTCCCAAAATACAGTATTATGACACCACCTACTGGGAATTTAGAAGACAACAGTCAAAATATCTCGGTAACTATCCTTTCTTTAACTACAAGCATTTTTTAAAATAATTACTAACGTGATTAAAAGAATGACTAACATACACAAACTGATGATGGCACAGAGAAAACTGGCAAAATTATTAGTAAATTTTAATTTGAAGGAGTCCTTTAATTCAACCATTTCCCTTCACTATTTTGGGCAAATATTATTAACCAACACTGACCTACTTTGAATTCATAAAATTGATAATAGACTTTATTAAGCAAATACTCATTACTGGTACCAACCTATAATGAGAGATAATTGCTTGCAAGATGAATTTAGCTCTAATTTTTCATCAATATATATTTCAGAAGCTCAATCATGGCAAGTTGTCTGGGTGAACTTGTGGCACAGGTTGGGTCCTCTGGAAGCAGAGATGAGATCAGTAGGCCCCTGTGGAAGGAATGGGGAAAGCTAGGATTGAGTAGGGAGAAAAAAAAAAACAAAAACTGTGATGATGGAAACCATGGCCAACCTGGAGGGGAGCTCTGAGAGAAATAAGGCCCTGCACTGAGCCCAAATGACCTGACTTTTACTTCTTGCATCCTTGGGCCCTTGAATATGGGTGATTGTACAAGGGTGTATTAGTCAGCATTTTTAAAGCTGTGCCTAAAAGATCTGACAAAAACAAAATTTTAGAGGGGGAAAGTTTGTTTGGAGGCTCACCATTTCAGAGGTCTTAGTCCATAGACAGCTGGCTCCATTCCTTGGGGCCTAAATGAGGCAGAACATCAGGAAGAGTGTGGTGGAGGCAAGCAGCTCACACAATGATCAGAAAGCAGAGACTCCACTCACCCAATAAAAATCTATCTATCTATCTATCTATCTATACATATATATATATGTACACACATATACACACAATCCAAAGGCACATCTCCCCAGTGCCCACCTCCTCCAGCCATATCTCACATGCCTTCGGATAATCCCTATCAGGGATTAATTCACTGACAGGGTTAAGGCTGTCATAACCCAATCATTTCATGTCTGAATGTTCTTGTACTGTCTCACATATGAGCTTCTGGTGGGCACCTAACATCCATACTATAACAAGGGATATGCCTTCAATGACCTTCTGCAATGAAGGCTGACACAGAAGGAGCTGCCAGTCACAGAGCTCCCTTCAAAGTGTCTGGAAGACACCTCTCCAAACCCATGATATTAGAGAGAGGATCTAAAGTTAATTTAAGACCATGTTTCTGTAAGACTTATTAACTTATAATAAGATCACATCCCCTATTTCAATTCTTCTAAATTGTTCCTTCACTATGCAGAATTGCCATTAATGTTGTGGTGAATTCTTTTACATCATTCATATCTGAAAGAATTCTTTTTGCCAATTCTAGAAATGTTTATTTTCATCTCTTGGTTACGGCATATATTTAGTCAATTAAACACCATATTCCTTAGGGCCAAAATGTTCTCATTTTTATTTTCAACCTTTCTGGCTGTAATTTACTTGACTCATTAAGGATTTGGATTTGCTACTGCTAGGTGACTGCTACTATTCCCAACCCAGAGTCACTTAAATTTTAAAAAGTTCTCAATTTCTTATTTGAGATGTTCAGACCATGTATGCAACATCCATTCTAGCCTCAAACCCATGCATACAGATACTCAGCTCATGGTTGAGAATTACATAGTCAACCATGAAAAAGACAACTCTCATATTTAACGTCTTCTTTGTGAAGATTTTCATCCTTTTACCTGATAGTTTTTCCCTTTATGAACCCAGCTTTATGTTTTTTCCATGCTTTTTGGTGTGAATTAAGTTTTATGGACCCCAAAATCCAATTTACAATGGGAGGAAAAGCTACTAAATGAAAAAATGTAAAATTCTGGTAAGAAAGTTAATATTTTCTTAGAACACGAAAATAATAAAAATGGAAAATGTATGACAAATGCCAACAAATGCCATTAAAATATTTTCTTATACTTTTGGCTGGACTCCTTCATGTGTTAATGATTTTCTAATATTTCCTAAGGGGAAACTAGAAAAGTAATTTAGTCCTTGTTTTAGCATAGTTCATAAAAATGGACTCAGGATTTTTTGATTCTCAGCCTTGAGATTATTACTTTCTCCCAGCTTAAGCAATGTGTTAAAACTGTTTTAATATTTTAAGAATCTCATCAATGGGTGTGTTTCCTGGCTGTGTGGTCAGCTATGTTGATGCACATAGCCCCAGTGAGCCCTTGAAGCCTTGCCAGTATGCCTTTGTTCCCCGCACCCTCTCAACAACCCTGGTCAAGATTCCCTTCTCTTCCCATTTTACTCAACAGTATTCCACACGGTGACCATTTCCTACATTTAGAAAAACTAAGAGATAACAGATTTTCTAACTTCCTTTGCAGTTCTTTTTCCTTTTGGGTTTCCTTCCAACATATGACATGCTACAGGTTCTCACAAGTCAGCCATGGGCCCTCCTCTCACCTCTACATCATTTTATTGCACATGATAGTGAATCCCACTGACTACACATGCATATCAAAGCTGAGGATTCTCAAAGTTTATATCCCTATGGGACAATTCTAAATTCCCAATTCTAATTCCAATTGCAAATTTACATATGGAAAATTAAAACATGAATTCACACAGAAGACTACTACTACTTTCAAATCACACACCCTGCTACCCCACTAAAAGTGATCACTATGCAGTGATAATCTTTTTCTTATTGTTTAAATTTAGTTTTGTGTTCCATGTTTTCTTGTATATTTTGGCTTTTCCTGGGCTTTTGGAACATTAAACAAATGTAACTATTCTATAGAAGCTTTTGTCTTGCTTCTTTTTAGCTCATTATAAGATTCACTCATTAATGATAGATGCAGCTGTGGTTTGATCCTTTTGGATACTGCATAATATTCCATTAAATGAATATGGCATATTTCACTGTTGGATATTTATTTTCAGTATTGGCTAATATGAACAATTATCCAAGATGATTTTGTACATGTTAACTGAAACACATGTACCCACATTTCTTTAGAAAAGGTGCTTAGGAATTGCTAAATAATGTTCGATTAACTTTGTTATTTATTTATTATTTTTTTATACCAGGGATTGAGCACAGCAGTGCTTAACTACTGAGCCACATCCCCAGCCATTTTTTAATATTTTATCTAGAGACAAGGTTTTGCTGAGTTGCTCAGTGCCTCCTTAAATTGCTCAGGCAGCTTTGAACTCACAATCCTCCAGTCTCAGCCTCTAGAGCCACTGGGATTACAGGAATGTGCCACCATGCCCTGCATGCTCTATTAACTTTAGATTTTTTAAAATAAAGCTCGACACCTCTCTAAAGTGGTTGCACTAATTTACATATCCATCAATGAGTGTTCCCACTGCTACATATACATTCTCACCAACATTTGTCATTAACAAGCTAAATTTTACCAGTCTTAGATTGGTGATCCCTCCTTAGAGTTTTAATTTGCTTCTCTGATAGCTAATAAGGTGGAGCACCATTCCTTGTTTATCAGTCATTAGGGTATTTTTTTCTGTCTGTTCAAGTCTCCTATTTTAATAAATTATCAGGCTTTTTTGCAATGATTTAAATGAATTGATATAAATGTGAGGTTTTTCCTGCTGGTGGTTTTTACTCTACTACCTCCTTTCACCTTTTAATCTTGCCAAAATATTTCAAAAATATCATAGCTGCCCTGTAATCTGGCTCCATCCACTTCTATTTTATGGCGTATTAAAATGCCTTCTCACTTAATTTTGCTGAGCATGATGTTGGTAAGTTTTTCAGTAGCTAGATTATTTGCTGTTATTTATAAAATGATCTGGGAACATTTCAGAAAATATGTCATATGATATCACCCAGGTCTATTCTTTATATAATTTTGCTGTTAGTGTACTTTCTTGCACATTGCAAATATCCTCATTCTGTAAACTGGCTTGCATTTTTATCATTTTAGGGATTCTCTTTCCTTTTCCTTTTTAACATAGCCAAAAGTATTGAAAATTTTCTTCATGTGCAATGTTATTTTCCCCCCTGTGTGAAGAAATTCATTGCTTTTCCAAGATCTCAGAGATACTCCCCTATGATGTCTTCTAAAAGATTAATAGATTTCTGTGACTTAATCATCATGGAACAGCTGGTATCTGAATAACTTTCTTGCCATAAACAACCATAAAACTGGAGATAGATATACAAAGCAACTCTTTCGAGTTGGACCATGGATAGGTGCAAGGTTGCAATGCTTGAGAGCAGGGAAGGGACCCAGGTAAGACTACTTTCTGAAGACATTTTGAAAATATAGGGTAAGGGATGTTTTCAAGCCAAATAAAGAGCAAATGTCTTACTGGGTAAAACTTACAGGACTAATAAAAGGAAGCTGAAGTTCCAAAATGTTACTCTTAAACAAATTTTATTTCTATAAAAAATTATCTAAATTTCTAAGAAATTTTATGACTACTATGAAAAACCATTTCAACAATTTTTAAAATAACCAATAATTCAGTCCTTGATAGTCCAAATTTTAACTCTGTGTTAATCTGGATATGTGGGTATAGCATAATTTTCATAATTACCGTAAGGTTTAGGGAAAGTTATAATTAGTACATATTTTCTTATAGACCTTAGATTTGTGATTTAAGGATGACAGCCTTGAAAAGAATGGCCAGGAAAAAAAACTGGAGTATATTTCACTTAAAAATATATTATTTATGCTATGAATATTTTTGTTGACATACCATTTTAAAATTAATACTTTTCACTTAAAATTTTAAAAATTTGTTTTAATTTCTAAAATGATAAACATCAAAAGACATAACTAATTAAACAAAACTTCTTGGAATTATAAATAAGTTTTTGTTAATATTTATTTTTAGTTGTAGGTGGACACACAATATCTTTATTTCATTTTTATGTGGTGTTGAGGATCAAACCCAGTGCCTCACATGTGCTAGGCAAGCACTCTATCACTGAGCCACAACCCAGTCCCTAAATAGTTTATGAGTATGCAAATGTTCTGAGTTACAGAGCTGATATTCTATACTGACAACACGCAATTAGAGAACATGATGGGGGGAGCTCATTGATAAACACTACAAAAACATTAAAACACATTAAGACATTTAAAGAAAAAAGAAAAATAATTTGAAAATTTTGCTGAGAGACATATAGAACCAACAGAAAGACAATATTTTTGTTGGATAGGAATATTCAGTATTCTAAAAGCACCATAATTTCAGTTTATTCTTTTTGGATAGGAATATTCAATATTATAAAAGCACCATAATTTCTCTATGTATTTAATGTCCATCTCTGTAGCCAATGTAATTATAATCAGAATGTCAAATAGACATTCATTTGAAAATTACATCATTCTAAAATTCATCTGTAAAGCAGCACAGAAAATTCTGAAGGAAAATGTGCAGTAAGAGTGCATGTGGTGGCGCACACCTGTAATCCCAGCACTTGGGAGGTTGAGACAGGAGGATCGCGAGTTCAAAGCCAGCCTCAGCAATGGCAAGGCACTTAGCAACTCAATGAGACCCTGTCTCTAAATAAAAATATAAAAAAGGGCTGGGGATGAGGTCCAGTGGTCCAGTGCCCCTGAGTTCAATCCTGGGTACCAAAAAAAAGAGTGAATGTGTTGAAGAGTAATAAACTATTAGATATAAAAATGTACACTGGTATAAAACAATTGTGTGAGTGTGTGTGTGTCTGTGTGTGTGTGTGTGTGTGTGGTGCTGGGGATTGAACCCAGGGCCTTGTGCATGCAAGGCAAGCACTCTACCAATTGAGCAATACCCCAGCCCTAACACGAATATTGTTATAACTAGGTAGCTATGTAGGAAAGAGTATAAATATTAAATATAAAAATTATTGTAGTTTGTATTTTAGATCAGTGAATGTTACAATTATCTTTTATAAACAGTACTATGATAATAAGATAGAATGTTCATCTTTACCTCACTCTTCAAATTAAAAACCTGCATTAAAGATTTACATCAAAATGAAATTACAAAAATATTAGATCTCATAGGTGAATATATTTTTATAATCTTGATGATGGGAAAATCATTTTAAACATTATATCAAAGGCAGAAATTATAAATCAAATCAACAGATTTGATTACATAAAATAAAAAGTGATAAAACAAAAAGGAAATTTAAAATGGAGAGTAGAAAAACACATTTTCAATATGAATTAGAAAGTAGTAATGATTTCTAGGATAAGTTACTACAAATTTATAGACATGAACACCTGAAAGAAAAATAGTGTATAAACGGGTATTTAACTACACAAAAAACACAAACAGCCAGTGAGCATACAGAAATATACTTGTGAAAAATAAAAAATGATGCAAAAAAATAAAAATTGAATGTCACTGAAAGATACTAAATACCAATAATATTCTGTGTTATTGATAGAATGAAGACACTGTCTCCTACACTCTCGCGGCAGTGGAAACTGGAACAGGTTTGGTGGTGGCCATTTGACAATGTAGTTCAAAATTTTAAATACGTATACTCAGTGATCTAGACAAAAATTACACATTTAAAAATATAGCAGAAACACAAAACATGCAGACGTAAAAATATACAGACATGTATAGCAGCCTATGTTGTATGCCCGCAAACATATGATAATACATTCTCCTTTTAATTGAAGGCTTTCTAGAAGGAAGAGTTAGATCTAGGCACATTTTCTTAGAAGTATGTCCAGATCTATTACAAAGTTTTTTTTATGACATCATTTAGATACAGTAGCATATGTCTTTACATGTCCACATGCATATAAAGATGCTTAGAGAAATCAACACAAAAATGTTTTAAGAGTGTTTAGACAGATAGATGGATTTGGATTATTACTTTTGTCTCATTAAATTTGTTTTTAGATACTTACTAACAGATTGTATGGCACATGGAAGGCATTCAGTAAGTGTATGCATCAATGGATGAGCATAAATTCCTGGTTATATGTATATTCCTCCACCTATGTATAATATGTATATATTAATAACTAAAAAGGGCTGGGACTGCAGCTTAACGGCAACACATTTGCCCAGCATGTGTGAGGCCCTGGGTTATGTACATCCTCAGCACTGCAAAAACTAACAAAACAACAACAAAAAACTAAGTAAAATAAAGCATTAAATGGCATCATTAAAAGTCTCATTTGCTAGAAAAGGGTTACAAGAGTTCAATCAGAAGTAGAATATTTCTGGGTCCCCAGAGTTAGTTTCCGCAAATTCCTGTGTATCTAGAGCTTTAGGGGTTAAAGTCTTTGCATAAAAAAAGACATCTATAAGGAAGCCAGAAAGTTCATTCTTCACTTATTTTTTCTCAGCTCCAATTCTGTCCTTCTATCCTCTACCCTGTGATGCTGGGTGCTGGACTGGAACTCTACAAACATTTCTCCTATTACTTTGCTGCCCTCTTATTTTTGTTACTGATAACAAGTTAACTAGAAGGAAGATGGATAAAGCAAATAAATCTACATCTTTGTCTTGATTATCAATGTTGACCTGATAGTAGTGACCAGGAGCTACATCCTGCATAATGCTCTCTGGATTTCCTTCTAATGTCTTAGTACCCACATGTCCTCCATATTTCACATGGGCTCCCTTTATTGGACTGCTTGTTTGGGACCCTTATTTGCTGCTAAAGGTGCTGGCCAGGATTAAGAGTAGCCCAAAGGGGACTATTTCAGAAAGTCAAAGGCCCTGAAAACCAGCAGCAAGAGCAGTGAACAGTGATAAATTGTAAAAAAAAAAAAAAAAAAAAAAAAAAAAAAAAAGGCATACTACAGTGGTTAATGGCAGGATCAAAACAGAAATAAATTTTGAAGGCTAATTTGCTCCAGTTAGCAATTTGCTCCAGTTAGCACTTCAGGATGTGACTGAAAGTTAAAGGGGTATCAACACAAAAAGATGCCATATCCGCAAGGGTCTGGGGCAGCTCTGTCCCACATAATTTCCTGTTATATTGAAACATTCTGAAATGTGCCGTCTGCTGTTGTAGACAATAGTCACACGAGGCTACTGAGCATGTAAAATGTGGCTAGTATGCCTAAAAATTTGAATTTTCCATTCCATTTGACTTAAGTAGCTAGTGGCTACTAAATAAAGAGTGCAGGTCTAGGGTGACTTGGGGGAGGGGGGTGCTAGAGAAGTGGCAAAAGTGCACCTCTTGCATCAGAAATGCTGAGGTTATAAAAACAAGAGATAGGGCTAGGTGTGGTGGCACATCCCTGTAATCCCAGGGACTTAGGAGGGTGAGGCAGGAGGATCTCAAGTTTGAAGTCAACCTCAGCAACTTAGTGAGACCCTGTCTCAAAATTTTAAAAAGCAGGTGGGGATAGGGACGTGGCTCAGTGGTTAAGCACCCCTGGATTTAATACCCGGTATCAGAAACAAAAGATAAAAAGAAAAGAAAGAAAGAATAAAGTAACTCAAGAAATAGGATCTCCCTCTACAGGAGTTCAGTCTACTAGTCCACCGTGAAATATTATTCTGCCAATAGTTGGAAGATGGATTAAATAGGCAAGAGCAAAGACAGGGGAAGATTGAATAGTCCAAACTAAGTGAGAGACCTCACAGCTGTACTACTGAGCAGGTATTTAAAAAATCTATCTAGTCAATATTAGTAATCAATGAATAATTTAAAATTTTTAAAATTCCTCATTTACAGATTATTATATCATTTACCAACAGAGCATTTGGGGGAAGTAATGAATTCAGTTTGGATGTGCAACATTTAAAGTGTCTCTGAAACATCCCAGTATAAAGGACTGGAAATATTTATCAATTCAGAACAAGAAACTTTTGGTTAGAAAATATTGATGTGTGAGCCAGGCGCGGTGGTGCACGCCTGTAATCCCAGCACTTTGGGAGGCTGAGGCACTTAGTAACTCAGTGAGACCCTGCTTCTAATAAAATACAAAAAAGGGGTGGGGATGTGGCCCAGTGGTCAAGTGCCCCTGAGTTCAATCCCCGGTACCAAAAAAAAAAAAAAAAAAAAAAAAAAAAAAAGAAAATATTGATGTGTGAAATATGTAGGCAGAATGGACAAATTTGTAGACAAGACCATGTGGGAAAGGTGAAAAGAGTAAGAAGGAGTCCGAATACTATGTCTTGAGCAAAAACAGTAACATTTAAGAAGTAGAAAGAAAAGGAAACAAGAATGAATTGCAGGCAGGAATTAGAGTGACCCAAAGAGGTCTATTTCAGGAAGGCAAAGGTCCTGAAAACCAGGAGTAAAAGGCATTACTAGTGACAAATTCGGGGCGGGGGGGGGGGGGGGGGAGAGGCTGTCAAATATTTAACATTTATTATGTGGAAGATATTTTCTAAATGTTCTATATGAACAGACACAGTTAACCTTAAAAGAATCCTCCAAAGCAATTTAGATTGTAATCTCCATTTTATAAATGAAGAAACTGAGACACAATAAGTTAAATCATTCACTCAAGGTTAATCAGAGCCAAACTCTGAATCCAGGCACTCTACTTCCAGAGTCCAGAGCCCACGCTCATAACCCATTCATTCAGGAGATGAGAAAGGGGGGGGGGGGGGAGAGAATACCATAAGGACTGAAAAACATCTGTGTATAGCTTTGGCTACAGTACAAGCCAAAATGGGTATGCTGTACAGATAAGGAGGTATAAAACAATTTTAAGTCCCCTGCCTCTCACATGAGAAATGGTAGTGATAGGAAAAGCAAATCCATCCACCTGACTTGAGCTTGGCTCAATCACAGACTTTCAGATTAAGGCCATAAGTAACTCTTACATAAATTAAAATTGGAGGGGCAAGTACTTAACCAGGCTTTAAAGTATATACATGAGGCTGTATGTGGAATAATCACAAGGAGTCAGGACACTAAGGCAGGAGGGTTACAAGTTCTAGGCCAGGCTTGGCAACTGAGCAGAACTTTTCTCAAAATAAAAAAAGGCTGGGGATGTTGCCCAGTGATTAAGCATCTCTGGGTACAATCCCTAAATCCCTAGGACCAAACAAACAAACATGAGAAAAAAAAAACCTCCTCAACATGCCTTGATATATAACCAGGGATATGAACACTGGTCTAGCTTTCTAGATTCCTGAAAAAAAAATGGGAAGCATTTGCTGAAGGACAAATATATCGTAAAGGTTTTGAGCAAGTATAGGGTAAAAAAAAGTGAACGTTTTGGATTATATCTGAAGAACAAACATAACCTCAAAACAATGATTATATTTTAATTAAATTTCTAAGTTCACTATATACATTTTTCCTTTATTTGTATTTACTTAATAATATTGGATTTTCAACAATGTCCACCTTACCATACTTACTACATTCTGGCTAGTGAATAATTAACTGTAAATTTACAGATAGGGAGGCACAAAAGTGAAGGAAGAACATACCTAATTTCCATAATTTTCTTGGTAAGGCAATGACAGATGACCCAGTGTTACAGCAGCTGACTGAATAAGAGGTTGTGGATGGTAGTGAAGATCTGAAATAGTCCTTAAGAAGAACAATAAAGGGCTGGGGTTGTGGCTTAGTGGTAGAGTGCTTGCTTGCCTAGCATATGTTGAGGCACTGGGTTTGATCCTCAGCACATAAAAATAAATAAATAAAATAAAGGTATTGTGTCCATCTACAACTAAAAAAATTATTTAAAAAGAAAAGAAAAGAAAAAAACGAAGAATAGTACATAGAGCGCGTGGTGCATGCCTGTAATCCTAGTGGCTCGGGTGGCTGAACAGGAGAATCGTGATTGTTCAAAGCCAGGCTCGGTGAGACCCTGTCTCTAAATAAAATACAAAATAGGGCTAGGGATGTGAGTCAGTGGTTGAGTGCCTCTGAGTTAAATCCCGATTACCGCCCCCACCACCCGCGCTCCACAAAAAGAGTATGGCATGTGTGTATTCAATTATATATAGTTCCTCCATGATGACTCATTGATTTTTATCATCATCAGTGTTATTTACTCTATTTTTTTAAATTGTCAGTTGAGCCAAAACAAAGCAAAAAGAGGCTGGAACGTACTGGAAAGGAAGAGATGATTTGTAAAAAAAGATGGTTACTTCAATTTTTGTAAATAACTCTCTTCCCTACCAACCTCCACTAAAACAACAACGACAACAAACTCACTACCATTTATGTGTGTATAAGTAAAGTGGAGAATGAAAAAGGGCCATGGAATAAGAACACTAGCGAAACAAAAATATCCGTTGTATAATGTTTGGTGAAATGGATGAAACAGACACAAAGTTCAACATGGATTATTTTCATTCATTCAACAATAATCTATTCAATGAAAATACTGAATGATTATATAAGAGCATTGTGAGCAATTTGTAATTTTTATTGCTACAATTTTAAGAGTTTTAGAATAAAGTGAAAGTTTTTAAAAAAGAACAGAATTACAAATATTTGTGCTACATCTTAAGGCAAAAGAGAAGATGATAACAATCCCACTCTTACTCTGGGTAGGAGGTATAAATCCTAGTGTTATAGAATGATGACCCACCAAAATTCATGTTGATGCCCTGTACCCCAATGTGACTGTGTTTGATGGTAGAGCCTTTAAGGATGCAATTTCTGTTAAACATGGTCTTAGGGGTGGGGCCCTAGTCCATAGGAACTAGTGTCCCTCTGAAAAGAGGAGGACACACCATAGATGTGTGCACAGAGAGGGCCAGGTGAGGGTATAGGGAGAAGGTCACTATCTATAAGCCAAGAAGAGAGGCCTTGGGAGAAATCAAACCTGCAAACCCCTTGATCTTGGACGTCCAGCCTCAAGAACTAACAAAAAATAAACTTCTGTTATTTAAGTCACCAACTCTGTAGTAGTATTTTGTTATAACATCCCTAGCAAATGACTATGTGCACTTTGGATGAAGTTATCATGACCACAACAAATAGTATTTATTCTAACAATGTAAAGCAAAATAAAAAGTAAAACTGCAGAAGATTAAGATTATTCCCATCACCACCCCCAACCATCCAAGTTTTTATATTTTGGGAGATGAGGGTAGGACTTGTAGGCAAGACAACAAATCTGAATCACAAAATAAAGATATTGAACTTCTGAAGAACCAAATAAAAGAGAAGAAAAATTTATCTTACTTTCAGTTAAATCTAAAACAAAGCAAAAAATAAATTTAAAAAAAATTTTAGTCACTTTCTTGAAAATAGAAGTGAGAGAAATATGAAAAAGCTTCCAGTAAAGAATCCCAGGTGACTGGAAATTAAACAGCATAATTTTAAGGTGTACAAAATGCTACCAACAGTTTTATCTAGTGCAGTGGCTCTCAAATTTTAGCAAATGTTAAAATCATGTCAAGGATTTGGTTAGGACACACATAACTTGAAGAGTTTCTGAATTCAGTCCTGAGGTGGTATTCAAGAATGGTCAATTCTAACATGTTTCCAGATTCAACACACTGCTATTCTAGAAACTACAGTTGGAGAAATACTAATTTAGTATGACTATGAACTGTATTTTAATGAATGTGGTAAATATTAAGGGGTCATAAATGTTAAGGCTCACACATGGCTTCTGTTTCCTTCAACTACATGTTTATTAGAAGTTCCTACTGGTCTTATATTCTATATATTTGAATTCTATCCTGAACTATTTCAAAATGTAATTTTTGATGAGTGGGAAGAGAGTACTGCAGTGACCAAACTGAGAATCATTTAAATTAAAATCAAACTTGCCACTGACAATAGTTCTGAGGTTCCAATTCTTAAATTACTAGCTCTAAGTTATATTTAACTCAGCAAATTATATAAAGAAATTTTATCAACATAAATCTTAAGACTAGATTAAAAGTCAATATAAAAAGAAGATGTGGAAAAGGTCATTTCTTTAAATAAGTTGTTTTGGAATAATTTCTAGGACTATTTTTTAAGTACAAAGCAAACACAGAAACAATACTTACCATCAGTGCAAGGGCCACATGATTCCCTGGATGTGCCTTTGAAGGAATGATTTCCATATGGTATGGGAGCACCTTTGTTTCTGGTGGCCAATTATACACACAAACAAAAACAACTCAACCATTGTGGTAGAGTGTTATAAAATATCGAAAATAGTTTACAAAAGCTGCAGTGATACATATGAAGTTTCTGTACTTTTAAGAAGAATTGAAAACCAATGCAGAATTCTCTCCAGTAGAGAGCCTAAATTCTACATTTCGATAGCTACAATATGCAAAATCTAACTTTACAACAGGAATAGAACTGACTTCTTGTCATTATCAATACAATGATGTCTTTATAAAAAGTACCATATGATAGATTATTATTTTTTTCTTCCTTCTCTATCCAGGATCTTTTGTGAGAGGCATTTATAAAATGTTTTATCGACGCTATAACAAACATAGACATAACATAATGATATATTTTACTATGCTAACAAAGTATCATTTGTAAGAAATTTTTATAAATTCAAAAATAGGTTGTTGGTAACATCATTACCTTTAAAGCATTGATTTGATTTTTGCTCACAATATTATTTCATTAATCTTAAACAGAAGTTCCATCTATAAAATATTCTACAGCTTTTTCCTTTTTGAAAATTAAGTAAATAAAAGCAGTTAAGATACTCATGACTTCTAATTAAACAATATCAACTTCATTTCACAGCATTGATTAGCAGAGAACATTTTCAATTAAAGTGATATACAATTTACAAAAATAGAATGATTATATAATGCAAAACATTGTACTCCATTACGAATAATATACACGTGTGTATGTGTGGGTTTGTGTGTGTGTATATACATATTTCTTTTTAAGTTTCACAAATAGCCCTTTATTCAAGTACTCTTTCAGGTTTCTCTTGAAAAATAATTACTTTGCTATATTATTTGTAAATCTATAAAAAAACAAAAAGCTAATCTAAGAAAGATTAAGTTTCAGTGTACATTGACTTAAAAATCGGTTGCTCACTTTAGTGAAAACCTGGCTGAATTCATAACAAGTTTAGGTGCCATCCTAAGTTCAACAACTTAATAAAAAATATAGAAATATTGTAAGTGTCAAATACCTAGTAAATTTTCCAGTATATTACCATTATAGCAAAATAAAAAGACTATACTAATGTACTCATCACCCAATCTTAATTCCCAGACAAAATTCATTTATATATTATAGCTAAGACAATGAACTAATATACAATATACCTGCTTACAAACACATAGGTAGCCATAAATAAAACTTTATTCTTTAATTTCATTTACAAGCTACCAAATATTATGTATCGTACACAAGTGCTGAACACTTAAAATGGCTGTCGTCATGGAAGGATCCAGACTGAATGGAAAGCTGCTGATAAAGAAAAGATAAGAGCAGAGTAACACTGTAACAGAAGGATGGCAAAAGCATAGTTTTGCCATAATAAAATCAGATTTATGATTATACATCAGTTCTGGTTAAAACAAAGTCTGAGTGTCATGCGATTCTCAGCTTTATTATTTTCAGTCTGGCTAAAGTCTGTATAGTCATTTTGTCTTTTGCAGTTATTAAAATTAAAAAAGTTAAAAACTATAGCAGCAACAAGCAAACCCTGTGACAGGAAGGCAAGGGTTAAGAACTAAAAAAAAGTTTATACAGTGTGTTTAGGGAAAGTGTGTGTGCAGTTTATCTTCCATCAGCAGGAGTTCGACTGAGGGACAACATGATTCGGGCAAAGCGCTCACAGAGTTCATGTGTGGAATAGGAAGGTAACTTTGGTGGCTCATGGAAACCTTTAATCTCCGTAGAACAGTCAAGCAGTTTTGGCAGAAAATCGGTCAGCTTTTCTTGGAGGTTTGCTGCAACACAATCAATCAGATATATCAAAACACTGAGAAAAATTATCAAAAGAACATTAGCAATTATGATTATGTAGCAGTGGCTAGCTGATGTGTCATTTTGAAATATGTAAAAAATTGCCATTTTGTAGAAGAGATAAAAATATGAATGGGAACAGCAATATACACAGCTTAATTTATAAATAGGGAAAAACCAGTAATGATGGGAATATAAAAATATTAAAGAATGTAAAAATATCAAGAATAAATATCTTATTTTAAATTCTTTTAATCCTAGCATCTCAGGTACTATCAGAGTATTGTATAAACTTACATTCCATTTCTTGTCCTAGATATGAACACCATCGATTCCTCATATCTTCCACAGCAAGTATATCTTTCTCTTCCATTTCATCCACCAGGAGCAGGGGCAAAAATGGAACAATAAACTCATTCATGATAATCAAACCATTGTTTACTTCTCGATCCTCTCCAGATTCAAACAGTTCTGCAGCTTGCTCATTTAATTTCTTAATGCAATGAAAAAAAGAACAAGAGGCTTTATTTCCTTTTTAATTAAATAAAATACCTGTAAATATTAATACTAAAACAACACAATAGGTATTTCACCAACAGTATTGAACAAATAGCAGTCAAGACAAACAACCTATTCTAGCACTGAAAAATCTCTTTAGAAAAAATTGTGAATATAATAGCAATAGAAATCAAAGTAAAAAGCAGTGAAGATAAAAACTTTTTAAAAGTATGTGTTCAGCTTATATTACTTTGATCATCATTATAAAGGCTGTTTTTTATTTCTTTGGAGATTAATTTTTCCCAGTTCAATAATATTATAAACATTCAAAATAATTTTTAAAATAAAGAAATTTAGACTACATATAAATTGGGAAACTTATCATCATTTCCTATATAAAGGTCAAATAAATACATACTATTATATTCATTGGTTTAAAAACGTAAAATAATTATTTTTTTCCTTCAACAAGTTTTTGCTGTGTATACATCATATGCTACAAACTCTCTGCATACAGGGATACCCAAGGACTATCAATTACTGCCAAAATTATTTTTTGAAAACAAACGTAATGATGGTAAAATTAATCAAACTTATCAGACTGATAAGCATGACAGGTAGGCTTCCTTACAGTCTGCCACCAAGAAGTGCTGTTGGCTTGGCACTTCCACCTGCCCCCTCCTCCATATCCAAGCAACAATAAATCCATCTTCATTTTCTGTTGTCTACATTCCAAGACTTTTCACTTGGTGTCTCTTTGACCTGAATGACATTCTCTCTTCTCTACATTTATTCAAGGAGCTCCAGATCAGTGTTAATCTATCAAAATTCTTTCAAACGATTCTAGACATCTCATTTTGCATATGCAAATTCACTTAATCAGGAATATAAAAATTATTTGTGTATGTCTGTTACCAGATTGAGTTCTCTGAAGAAAGAAAATGTATCCCTTAGAACCTGACACTCAGTAAATACACAATGTGAAAAAACCTGAAATGAAACACTCCTCATGCAATTTCATCTAAATACCTATATAAAACAACTAAATGTAACTGCTTTACTATTAAAAATGAAAAGAGAAACATTTTTATCATTTTTTTAATATTTTAAGAGCAATCATCAAGTTTGGGTTGCATTTATATTTAAAATCAGCTATAATAAACACATTTCCATAGGCCCAAATTCATTGTTCTAAGTTAAAACTGCTCTAATATATTCAATGCCCGTCTCTATGTACTTATATATAAACTCTGAATTTTTTTAACTAAAATATACATAATTCAAGTGCTCCTTCTCAGGGGAATATTTAAAAGCCCTTGAAACTGGTCAAATTAACATTCTGGGGATAAGCACATTTGTAGGCTGCATAACTAGTATGTGTAAAGACCCTAAGTTTGATCCCCAGAGCAATAATAATAATAATAATAATAATAATAATAATAACAACAATAATAAAAATAATTACAATAATACTATCCCCAATGGACATAAAACAGTTTTCATAAAACAGTTTTATCATCAACAATTTAAGTTTGAAAATGCACTCAAATGCAGTAATAATCAGCCAAACAGTAAGATTATAAACTGCTAATATTTCATTCAAATATTTTAATTGCACACAAAAATTAATTTAAGCTTTGTGATTCTACTGAAAGAAAACTTTCCAACAGCAGCCCAGTTTAAGTTGTTTCTAGTACACTTAATCCATTTAATAAACCTATTATGGGTTCAAAAAATATACACTTTTTTAACATCTCTCTCTCTCTCTCTCTCTCTGTTTTGAAAAAGAAAAAAAATAACAACTTAGGAATTCACAATACAGAACAGAATGATGTAAGATATCACTAATTAGTTAACTCAGTGAAATCTAATAATAACATTTTAATGGCATTTTCAACTTTCTAAATCATTCAAGGAACATCAACAAAGTACTCCAGACGTTGAGTGTTTATTTAAAACAAACTGGTGTAAAAAGAATTCTTTAAAGTGACTTTTGAAGTTTGTAATAATATTTCAGCACATATTAAAAATATTTGGGTTAAAAACTACTAAATCCAGGTGCAAAAAAAGATTTCACAGTGAATTCTTTGCCATTACATACAACAAGTATACCACCATTTATAAAATCTCAGAACATCTATGCTTTGTTTTCTAAAAATTTTTCCTCAAGATCTAGGCAGCCCTTCCTTGCCCACCAAAAACAGGAGTAGTAGTGTGATGAAATCTAAACACATATAAAAACAATGTAATCTCATTTTAGGAACATTTCTGGCTTAGCACCTGGGATACCTGAAACTATAGAAGGATAATGAACTTGGTGCATTTTGCCATCTTAAGGGAACAGAAGGGTATATAGACATCACTGTGGTTATTACCCTGACAGAATTTAGTCAATTGCTTACGTGCGAGTCAAGAAAATTTGCCCAAGGAAAGATAAAATTATAAGCATACATTGTGCATTCAACTTACTAGTAAACATTCTCTTCTATAATGTGATATCAACTCTTCATCATGTCCTCTATATGGTCCCTTGGACAAGAGTTCTTTGTTATTCTGATAAGCACAAATAAGGAACAGCAAGGAATCTATATAACTTAAAAATAAAAAAACAAACATACTATTAGCATTTCATTTTTGTAAAGAAAAAAGTCAATTATAATTACAAAACAATTTAAGCAACAGTAACACAAAAAACCAGAAAAACATATGTCTTCAAAGAAAAAAATAATAAAAATAGAATGCAGAAATTAATAAAAGCTCAGAGACAAGGCCATAGCTGATGAAATCATCATCAAGTCTTTTTGGTATTTATTTAAACTCTATGTTGCCAATCAATATTACTGTTTATTATTTGCTTTCTGTGCTCATGCATGAAAGAAATTATTTTCATACTCAAATATTAAGTGTAAAATTATTTGGAAACTAATGTACATATTCACGGCAAATCAAATTACACATCTGAAACCATCATGATAAATAAATTTTTAAACATTTTTTAAAAAATGCCTTTTTCCTAGGAATTTGTTTTTGAGAAAACCGGAGTATGAAATTTTATTTTGAAATGATATGACTATGTTAATAAACATCTTCTCAACTAAAGATTTTATTAATGAAAAAAGGAAGTACTAATATAAAATATTTCTTATACTATTAATTTGTGGTGGTTTGTTATTTAGTAAATAACTAGTTCTTTTATCTTCCCTTTTATACCTACAACATTTCCTATTAAAAAGATTTCTCCTGAATGATAGTAATATCTGGCCTTACAGACCTGAGTCACCACTCTGAGAATAGTTCTGAAATTACAATCAGTATAATTCTTCACTGAGAGGACAAAAAGTTTAAACATTTTATCAAATTTTAAATGCTTACAAATATATAAAAATTCAAAATAAAATTCAGTAGTCCAGTTACTATACTCTTATTTAAAATATAAGACCATGTAACTGGGTGCAATGGCAATACACCTTTAATTCTAACAATTTAGGAGGCTGAGGCAAATTTGAGGCCAGCCTGGGTGACTTAGCAAGACCCAGTCTCAAAAAATAGAAAAGATGAGGAATATTATTCAGTGGGAAAATGCCCAAGCAGCCCTGGATTCTATCCCCAGAACAACAACAACAACAAAAGACTGGTAAACTCAGTTCCTAAAACCATTTACTCCAATACTCACAGAACTGACAAGGACTTATCAACAAGTATTTCACTGCAGGGTTTCAATTCATTAAAAACAGGTTTGATATAACATTTTGGCAATATTTTATGGTAACATTATTAAGAACGTCATAAGAATAATATTTCTCCTAAAAACATACCATATTATTTGTCACCATTACAAATTTTTTAATTGATAATCCCAATCTAATAAACACTGACTTGACGAACAAGTACATATTTGAGAACTACCAAGCAAATTATGAAATTTAAACATTCTTCCAAGTTATATCTTTGAATGTCTTTTACCAAACTTTAAGAAGTCTAACAGACATTAGGAGAAACTAAGGTCGAAGCTATGTAACTAGCTACAAAATGATATTTTGACCTTTTTAATTCTTACTGAATGAGATAATTAATTTGTTATTTTGAGACAGGATCTTGCTACATTGCATAGGCGGGTCTTAAATACCCAGGCTCAAGCAATCTTCCTGTCTTAATATACTTTTTGTACATATTTTGCAAAATTAAGAGAATATATGGATGTCCATATTTAATTTTTCTCTGCCTTGTTAGTTAAATGACCTTGATAAGGTTAACTACATTTTTGCAGAGCCTCGATTCTTTATCCATAAAACTGCAATGCTTTTTTGACCTTAGACACTATACGATTTTAAACTATATTATTATTTTGCTCACATAAGCACAAAACTCAGAAATCCTGAATGTAAATATTCTTATCAAAGAAATAAAACCTTGACTGAACTAATTAAATGAGGCTATTAATCAAACCAGTTGTCCATATCAATGATCAAAGTGAATTATCTTATAAACAACACAGTGACTAGAACCTTAATAATTCTTATCTATTTAAACATAATGTTAAATAAAGCACTGCTTTTCCTTTCGTATGGTAACTTTTAATACTGTGATAACTGTAGAGTGCCAGCACTGTACTCTTATAAGAGCACTACCCAACAGAACTCTCTGCGATGGCAAACTGTTGTATTGTGCTGGACAACTCAACAGTGACCAGCCATGTTTAGCTGCTGAATATTAGAAATGTGGATGGTGTGACTGAGAAACTGAATTTTTAGTTTTAATAATTTTAATTAATTTAAATTGTGACACACAGTTGGTCACAATTTACACTAAATGTAAATTGTAAATGTCCATCTTGTAAAAAAAAAAAAATCATTACCTCAGTGGAGGCTTCTTACACTTTATTAAAACAAGAAACAACTCAATGTTCTTTTTCATTTGGCACAATAATACACTCTATCGAAATGACAGCATTTAAAAAAAATCTCTAGTCAAATTAGTGTTAAAGATACAAATTAAAAAGTATGTGGAGAAATAAGTAAATGCAATCTAGTAAATAAATGCCACATTAAGTCAAAATTCATCCTGAATCTTAATGATAACTAAAAATAACAACATTATATAAGTAGAAATTATTTTATTTTAAATTTAAATGAATATTAATTTTAAAATGTGTTTACAGTCACATTACTTACAAGTTTTCTACAGATATATTTGTTATGGTACCTGGGAGTTAAGACACTGGAACCAGCATCTCTGATTTAAGTCAAGATCAGACTCAGAATATGGGAAAGCATAGTGATTGCTGGGAAATGCTAGGGAACAGAAAGAGTTCTTTGAAGGACTACCAGCTCTTTTGGTCCCCAACAAAATTTTGGGGCTTTGATCTAATCTCATTTCACCCTAAATTTTAAGTGTAGTATCTCAGAGCTAATAAAAACAATGACACTATTGCCAACCCTAGAGACTTAATTTAAATGGAAAGTATATTTTATCGTTATTTGAGAACCTTAAGTACTAAATTTGCAATTTTCTGCAATAAAAATTATTCTCAATAAAAAGTTTATGATTTTTGTACACTACGGCTAGGTGTAGTGGTGCATGCCTACAATTCCAGTGGCTTGGGAGGCTGAGGCAGGAGGATCATGAGTTCAAAGCCAGCCTCAGCAGTTTAGCGAGGACCTAAGCAACTCAATGAGACCCTGTCTCTAAATAAAATACAAAAAAGGGCTGGGGGGATATGGCTCAGTGGTTAAGTGCCCAGGGGTTCAATCCCTGACACCCCCCTCCCCCCGACCAAAAAAGTACACTATGAATAAAATCTTTTCTGATTTTATTTTTATTTTATTTATTTTTATTTGTTTTCCTATTTGTGCCCTTTGCCTTACCTTTCTCTTTGAAAATTTTCTAGTCCAATTATAAGATACATAGTTGTTTCCCTAAATTTCTTATAATCCTGATGCCACTCCTGTAGGTCAAAGAAAGAATTAAAAATATAAACACTAAGATTTATAATTAAAATAAATTATAAAGTAACAAACTATTCTATTTGAGTTAAGAGAAATAAAGAATTCAGGAGATAAATGATCTAAATCACACTTTACCTTCCAACACACAACACAATTAATACAATATCAGAAAATAAATGAATACATATAATAATATGTATATAATAACAAATGAATATTATACATGTAAAAATTATAAAGCATCAATAGGAATTAAATAACAGAGATCTAGTTAGAAGGTAAAAAAAATACAAAGTTTGGATAATCAATTAGTTTATTTTTCTCTCTAAAATTATTTAGTATGAAATCACACTACTAAAAATTACTATAGGACAGCATTAAGTATCATTTATCAGAAATATTTGGAACCTGAAGTGTCTCAGATATCAGAGTTTATTCAAATTTTGGTGTATTTGCATAGACTACTAGCTAAGCATCCCTCATCCCAAAATCCAAAAATTTGCATTAAAAAAGTTTTGGATGTCAGAGCATTTCAGAAAAGTATTCTCCTTTGCACTGAAGGTAGGAGGAAAATTAATTTATTACTTTTCCAAAGTATTTCAAAGTTTGAAACTATTACTTGACAAAGAATTTTAAAGAACTAAAAGAAAAATGTGATAATACATTTGTATTTGAGTAGTCTACACAGGAGATATGGTGAAAAGATAGCTGTAGTTCACATTTAATTGCCTCCCCTCAAACTCTCCCTACCAAAAGTTTACTGGGCATGTACTAGTGTGAAGTGAGTCAGAGCTGACAACCTATAAATCTTAAGGCAACAAAATCATGATTTTCTTAAATTGTTTACTAAAAATTGAAGAAAACTAAAATTCAACATAGGATTTACCTAAGAGAATTCTGATAATAAAAATATTAAAGATTTTATAGATACATCATTATAAACATGTAAATAAGAAACATGTATATAGGCTATTGGCCAACTGTGTTCTCCTTGAATAAATTATTTAATTTATAAATTATAATCTTAATTTTAACTCTTCAAGGCATAGTTTTTATACTATTAGATAACAAAAATAAAATTTGTTCTCCAAGTATAATGTTAGCTTTGCTGGAGAAGGTATTCAAATTGTGACTCCATGTTGTCATTAGAACTGCCTTAGTAGTTCTGAGTAAATGGATAAGAGCAAGCGTTTGAGGCTTTTCATGCCATGCAGTCTCTGTTGAAGGTACTCAATTCTGACTGCAGTGTGAAAGCAGACACAAACCATACGTAAACAAATGGTGGCATTCTGATAAAACTTTTTTTTTGTTTGTTTTTAACAAAATGGGTAGTAAACTAGATTTGGTCTATAGATCAAGATTTATGACTCCTGAACTTAGAAGAAAATGAGATGAGAATGACAGATGAGCAGAATTCAAAACGACATCATCTAAATAGCTGTGTATGGCTCTGCAATATATGGAAGGTTCAGAATAAACATTCAGAATCTGTTGAAGCAACCTGGGAAGCAAACTGTAGAAAACATCATAATTAAAAAAATCAAGTCTGATGAACATGAATTCCTTAGGGACAAGGATAGAGAGACAACCAAATTTAAAGGGCATAGATTTAGAGCCACTATTAGCTAAATAATGATTTCACTTGCTCCTCATGGTCATGAGGAAATGTTCTGAATATCTATGGCTCCAGACTGCATATCCCAATTAAATTCTCAATGTGTTTCCTGTATGTGTAAATAAACATCTTTGAGCTTCTGTCCATGTTGACATCTACACGGCCTTATACAAAAGACTTCTGTAAGTGAAATGGATTTCTTATATAAAATTAAGAAATTCAATTTTATTTTTTCCCAGTTCATTGATTTGCTTGTCATCTCTTGTACCACATATGAGGTGGATTTGTTCTTAAATCCTCCAGTCTGCACTATTCTTCTAATTTACCTATTTTTATGCTAATTTTATAAAGTTATAACAGTTGTTTAAGAAAATATGTTCTGATTTCTAAATAAGCCTTTTCATACTTTTCAATAAAGTCTCAGAATGGGATTTCTGTCTTTGCACAGAGTTTTGCAATTACATTATCAAGTTCCATAAAACAACTTGCTAGAATTTTCATAGGCACTACACTGAAATCTATAAACCATTTGGGGAAAACTGACATCTTTACAATATCAGTTTTCCAAATATCTTATGTGCGTCCATTTATTTATTTAGGTCTCTAATTTTCCCCAAAAGTTTTATAATTTTCTCTGCAGATGTCATGCATATTTTGTTAATTTCTTTTGAAGTACTCAATTCAGGTAAGAATAAAAACGTTTCAATGAACTGTATGATCTTGATGCCATTGTAAATAGAGTTATTTTTATAAATTTCATTTTCTAATTATTTGGTACAGGTATATGAACATTAAATTAACATGTAAAGTAGATTTGTGTTGCAAAGTTGTTTCATGGTAATAAATTTCTGTAGACTTTGTTCTAATTTCTGAGTACAAAAATATGCAAATAATAAAGGCTGTTTGTTCTTTTTCAATGTTTTGCTTTTTGCTTGGTTTTGTTGCCTTTCTATGTTTTTCCTGATCACAAAATAAAAGCTTTCAGTGTTCACAATCATTAAGTATTTGCTGTAGTTTTGGTTTTATTTTTACTTTTAGTAAATTTAAACTAAGCACTTGTAAGTGAATTCAAGTAGTTATCTTACATTCAAAGTTAGCTAGGGGTTTTCATCAAAAATAGTGTTTTTCTGGATTTTCCTCTTCTCTGCTAATGTGGCAAATTATATTAATTATTTAGAGGAATCTAAAATAAACAAGTTTATAAATGGGACCAAATATTAATCAAAGGCACATAGGAAAGCAATTTAAAATCACTAGATTTATAAATAAAAAGACAACAGATAGGTAAATTTAAAAGCTCTAAGAAATATCAGATCCCTGAATTGGTCAATTAAAATAAAAAAAAAAAATATATATATATATATATATATTTTTTTTTTTTTTTTTTTTTTTTTTTCCTTTTGGGCAGCACTGGGGATTGAGCCCAGGACCTTGCACATGCTAAAGCAAATACTCTCTATCACAGAGCTATATCCTCGGCCAAAAGCATATTTTTTAAAGCCAAAGTTAATATAGAGAGGATTTTGACCACAAATTCCATAATCAATCATAGAAGGAAGTGTATGTGTACACTACACTCTCACACACAGCACTGTCTCACAATAACAAATATGTATAGCATATGACTAAAATGAAACTTTGATTTTTTCCCCAAATATGTGACAAAGTAAATTGAAAGAGAACATGCTGTCAGTCTCTCAGTGTAGTAGAGCAGCCAAGAATACAGGTTCTTTTAGCCAAGTGGTGAACTCCTAGCAATGAAAATATGAGGCAGGCTATTTCACCATTCTATGCCTTATTTTCTCATATGTAAAACAATAATAAGAACATAACCTCCCTCATAGTGTTCCTGTCTGGATTAAATCAATTTACATATGAAAACAGCTTAAAAATATTAATAGGTAATAAAAAAAATTACAAAACTAACAATGTAATTTGCCACTAGTTTTTAAACTAGAAATGCTCATCTTAAAAGTAACTGAGAATTAGTATTAAAATGCAAGAGAGAACTGGGAATAAAACAAAAAACTTCCTGGCTTTGAACTCGCGATCCTCCTGCCTCAGCCTCCCAAAGTGCTGGGATTACAGGCGTGCGCCACCGCGCCCGGCTTCCCTTTTGTTTTTAAACTTTTGGGTCTATATGTCATTATATCAAAGTAACCCTACAATCATTTATAGAAATATTAACAACTTCAGCATTGACACAGACATTTTAATTTTTTATCATTCATAATAAAGTTGAACTTATATGTTGAAATAAAAAGAATATCTGTAAAATACATGACACCTAAAATCTAGAGTAAAACCTCTCAAAATAGCACATTACCTCATATTCCTCCAAGTTCACTTCTTCAGGTTTTATCATTTCTAGTTTGGCTTGAGCAACTTTCATTATGTTGTGACACCTTCAAATAAAAGAAACATTGCTAAGTCAAAAGCAAAATCCATAAAAACTAAAAAATACTGTGCTACATGACACTGAACTACCAAACATGTATAAAAATTAAATCCATTGTCACTAAACAACATGCTTCAGGAAATAACCTTTAAAGTGAAAAGTGTGGCTTCTGAATCAATGTTGGATCTCTACAAAGTAGAAAACATCAAAAATTTTAATTCAAAGTTACTGTGTTATATTTACATATGGCTTTTAAATGATATTTAATTAATGCAGTTTGCCTGGGGAAAGATGAAACTTAGTTTTTATAATGTTTATCTTTAAGTAAGCTCAAGAGACATTGTACCCCCCCCCCCCGCCCCAATGGCAATATTCTTTTAAAAATTGATTTATTATTTCAGGTAAGAATAAAAACATTTCAATAGATTTTCTGATCAAAATCAATACTAAAGAAATTCCCACAAATATATTTAGTACATAAGGTGCACATAACTCTTGTCTTTCAAGAACAAGAAAAAATCAGGTTGTCCAAACAGACTGACTACTTGGGGTTCCCAAGAGAGATAAGTGCAAAAATTAAAGTGATTACAAAATAAACTCCTTCCCAAATTCAACAGCCCATTCTAACAAAGGACACTGACAGCTTAGATAACAAGGGTCATAATCAGTTAGAGTTCTTTATAGTTAAATGTAACAATTTTAAGTGATGTACATACTGATACTAATACAATTGCAAATAGCTAACATTCATTGAATACTCAATTGTCTACTAGATATATTTAAAACCTTTTACTTGTATTTTTTCCACTTAATCCTAAATTTCACAGCAGACATGAGGCAGCAATTGATCCTAGGTGCTTTGTTTCCCCTCATATTATCCTCTGCTACACTCTTAAAATTCAGTATTTTTTAGATATTCATAAAATGATAATCATCTATTTCAGAATTAAAATGTAATTACATTGAAAGAGCATTAATGTTTCCATAAAGTAAAGTAACTTTTAATACCTTAGATCTTTATTTGGGGTTTAAATTTGTTGTAGTAGCATTTATTCTCATTAGATAAAATTTTAATTTTCAATATTAGCAGTTTTATAGACATTTCTATGAGAACATAGTTTTGGGTGAATCAAATTGTTAACTATTCAAAGCCTTCTTTATATGTTAGTGAATGCTTTCATTACTGTATTTATATACAAGACTAAAACTTTCCCAGTGATTCTCATAAAAGGCTGACTTTGCTCCATAAATATCTTAAGATAGTTAATGTTGGTGCAACCTAGGGGATACTACTGGCATCTAGCAGGTAGAAGTCAGGGATGTTGCTAAATATCTTACAAATCATAGGACAGGTCAGACAACAAAATTATCTAATCTAACATGTCCATAGTGTAGAAGTTGAGAAATCATGGGTTTTTCCTAAAATACTGAGTCCCATAAGGAGAGTGATTTATTGATTCACAATTAAAATATTAAATTACCTAAATTATTTTCAGTTCAAATTTTAAAGGGCCATGACTATAGACTTTTAGAGAAATAATAAAGCAACCATTCAAATTAGCTGAGATCAAATCTTGTGCTAGATTTATTAAAATGTGTTCACATGTGGATAAAATACTCATAAAAATTGCATTAGGGGTCTATAGTAAAACAAGGATAATTTTAGGACATGAATAAGATATTTTATTTTCATATTACCTTTCATCAAAACTCAAATTTCTATCTCCAAATTGTTCCAGCAATGTTTTCTCAATGATTTTCTTTGGTGCCTGGTTCTGGATGAAGTAGACCACTACATGATGCAGACGATAATCTGTTTCTGGTGGGGTGTCTTCTTGGGCCAACTTAACCAACCTTGAATACTCCAACTTAATTGCCTAGAAAATGCAACAAAATGATCATTTTGGTCAATTATGATAGTTAAAATCCTTCAATATTACATTAAAAAGATTTTTTATTTGCAAATGCCTTTTTCCCTTTAATGTGCTACAAATAAGGCAATTGATCAAAGAACATTGTCCCACATTACATTTTCCCAAAGTTTTCTGAGTAACTGGTCACAAAGGCCATTTGTGTTCTTGCTGTTTCTACACAGAAGTAATAAAATAAAAATTTAAGCTTATGATGTGACTGAATTGTAAAATTTGTTAAGAGCTTGTCAAAGTCTATTACAGGCATCATAAGGTAGACATGCTAAGATTCCTTATTCTCTTTTACTTTTCTAGCATCAGTCTAAATACCCAAATTCTAGAACTGATATACAGCTCCCTAGAACACCCATATCTGAAAGAAAATGGCTGGCTCTCAAGTGCATAGTAATTCTACTACAACCACCTTTTAGCTGAATAGTCCTCAAATAAAGTACAAAATAGCAAATCATTAACATTGACTTGTTACCAGAAAGTGATTTCCTTGTTGCAACAATAGCTATTGAATTTTATTAACATAGTAATAATGATTCTATACTATTATTACCTTGATGCTTGGTTTTTCTTTATAGACATAAATACTTCAGAATTTACATATAATTATAAGCATTAAACATTCATTAATATTTATTATTTTTCATCATAATTACATGTTTCCACATGTGAGCAAAATCGGGAAAATATTTTGATACATTTATAGGTTTATACACCAAATACTGCTGAAGCCCATGTGATTTTAAAGAGAACACTTTCATAAAATTCATTTATATTAGGATAGTATCTAAATTTATTCTCTTAACCATAAAGTATTTTATTCTACATGCAAAAAAAATTACAAAAAATCCATTTTATTACAAAGTTTTTGCTTTTAAATACATGCCTTCCTTTAATAATTCTTGGCCATCTAAAGGTTATTATCTATGTGGCTGTACTTTATTGAAGGAAGAAAAAATAACATACATTAAATGAAATAGCTTTGTTACATCATATCATACTTCACTAAAGGGAAGGCTAATAAGTCCTTTCTATACAGCAAAGTATTATAAATAGAATGAAATAAGTATTTTCAAAGAGAGAAAATTTGACCTTTCTTCCCAAGATATACATGTCATTCCAAAGTCTTACTGCTTGTGCTTAAAAAAAATGTAGATAATCAAAGTTCATCACTGTATGACTAATTAGCACACATAAGCTTGCTTGGAACTTGAAAATATATTTTCCCATGAAGGGAGTGAAAGAGTACACGTTCAAATAATAAAGTATATTGAATTTGAGAAAAAATGTAAAACATAAAAATCAGTAACTGTTCATTGTTGTTATTCTGGCTCAGAGACAATAACTGTTATAAACTAGTAGAAGACTTAGAAGAATAAATGTTTCAGATGTCAATCATGTGTTTGGCAAGAACTGGGTTTGTATTGAGTCTCTTAAAATAATATTGATTTATGTGTAAGGAGTTATCATATTGCCCTACCTATATTCCCCTTTCAAACTAGAAGTATGATTTTTATAGTAGATTTTATTAGTGAAATGAAATATATAACTTCTTGTACTTTATGTTTACCTCTTGATTTTGTTCAATATAAAATTCTCTAAATTTTCACAAATGAATGTCAAATTTGGTCACAGCACTTTTCAATTTAAAGTCTCTAAACCAGTAGAGATGCAAAAGAACCTCTAGAAGACATTTTCAAACACACACGCAAACACTTTTGCAAGCATAAAGACATTTCTCAACTACTTTTTATGAATTTCCTTCTTAAGTAATTTTAGAGCTTTTAAAATAAACTTGAATCTATTCAAAATCTCAACTGATGTTCCACATTATTACATTTTGCAGGGCTCTATACAATCTGCAGTATGAATAAAGTTAACATTATGCTAAATTACCTCTCCCTACTTCCTTATTATTCTGTTCTAGAATATTTGTCATATTTTCTGGCTAACTATGATGATGGTAATTATTTTAAGATACTTACTGTAGGTACTGTAGATGATACATTTATAACATGAAATATGACACTGGTCATTAAGTAATAGAACAGCTTTGCATCTCATTTTTTTTAAACTTTTACATCAGGCTTTAATAAGATGCAGTATTACCTATTTAATCTTATTTTTCTTTACTCCTCAACATGGACCTCCTTCCACCTAGGTCAGGTTCCCTACTCCCTCCACCCCAGGCTAATCCACAGCTGTATTTGTTTCTCAGGTGCTCAATGAATGATGTCCTTTCTTATTCACTCCCCATATATCTGTATATGATCCATTCAATAAGACTCAGTGAAACCACTTTTAATTCTAAATATCCAACTTTCTACCTACTATTTTCTATTTTTCTCAACCATAATATAAAATCATTTTCTAAATTTACTTCTTGTTACAGAATTTATTTCAACGTAACTATACTCAAATATTAGAAACCATTATATAAACAGCACATTCTGATAGCAGTAAGAGCTAATAAACTGACTAGATTAAGTTTCGAAAAGCCAGGAACACCAGTTATTAATTAATGCAAAATGAAACAAAGAACATATTCCTTTAAGTCTTAATAATTTTATCTCTAAAATAATTAAGGGAGTATACATATATTATAAAATGTGTGTAGACTATTTTTTTAATTAACAGTATACCAAGACATGAAAAGAAAATTTAATTCATACTTAAAATTCCTAAATGTTGAAATCATAAGTTATTTTCTCTGAATATAATAAAATAAAAATAATTAAAAGTAAAGATAAATACTTAGAACTTTAAAATTAGTGTTTCAAATTCTTTTTGTTGTAAGGAATAAAATTTTATTTACACTAGAAATGTGAGATATCAAAACCTATAGGACTTCTAGTAAAAAAAAAATCCCAACTTGGATAAAATTTATTTCAACAATTTATAAAAAAGAGAAAATAAACCAAAATAAAGTAGGAGAAATAAAAACGATGTGATATTTCAATAGTCAAAAGCTTTATTTTTGCGGAAAGATAAAAAGATAAATGGAAGAGCAGAAAGGAGAAGAAAATTCAACAATAGAAAGAAGAAAGGTGATACTACAAAATCCAGAAATAAAAAAAGGTTTTAAAATGTATTAAGAATAGCACACATAGTTCTGTCAATAAACTATAGTATCTTTTTCAAATAGATGAACATCTAGGAAAATACAAATTGTCAGAATTGCTTTAAAAGAGGTACAAAAACTGAAGAGATGGAGTAGAATTGCAGAAGAACTTTAAAAATACCATACACTAAGACAATCAAGCCCACACTGCTTTAGAGCTGCACTATTATGTCAGAACTTCAAAGACTAGATGATGTCTGGGATACCTAAACTCACCTGGAGCCTGAATTAAAAGAAGGGAAGGAAGAAAAAAAGGAAACCTGTTCAATGACTATACACTACTATAATTTGAGTATCAAAATTGATAAATATTTTTAAAACTATAGATGAATTTTGTTTATATACAGACACCAAGTCATATCTATTTCTTGTGAAGAAACTGCACAGTATACAAAAATATGTAGTAAAAAAATAATTTTTACAATGATTTTTTAAAAAAAGATAAGTCAAAATTAAAATATTTACCTTATAAGCTACCCCAGAAAACTGCTCAGCATTTCAATAGATGCATTACATGTGCTGTGTGTGTGTGTTTGTGTGTGTGTGTGTGAGAGAGAGAGAGAGAGGGAAGAGAGAAACAAAGAGAGAGACAGAAAGAGAGAGGAGAGAGAGACACACACACACACACACACACACACACACATATGCTGGAGTAGATGCATTAAAAATTTTGTTTTATAATACCAATCAATTTGAAAGAAAACCCCAGAACACAAATTTGACAAAGTTTTTAAATTTATAAAGGTAATCTATAAGAAATCTATACTATCCCTTATATTTAATAATAAAAAATAGAGACATTCTCATTAAAAGCTAGATAAAGATTCTATTGCCATTATTTTAATATTGGCAATATGTTTTAAAACTTCTGGTCAACATAATAAAACCAGAAATGGTATAATAAATGGAAATAAATAATTACTGGGGAATTTGGGTGAAAATCAAGAGAATCAAGTAAAAAACTATTTAGAAAATATATGATTTTAATAAAGTAACTAGATATAATATATTAAAATTATTCTTCTTATTACCTATATTTTCAGTAAATTTATAGAAAAAGTAGGAGTAAACGACCCAATTCATTAAGGCAAAAACTATAAAAGTACATCTGGAATATACCTAGAAATAAATTACAGAGATATAAGACCTAGTAAGACCTATATCTAGGTCTTGTACATTGAGAAATAAATTGAAAAACTATGAGACCATTATGAAAGAAAATTATAAAACCTTATTAAATGACATAATGATATGATAGAAGTAAAAAGATATAACATATTCCTTTAGGGAGATAAGCAAAATCTAAAAGCTATAATTTCCCTAAGTAAATGTATACATATAATGCAAGTATAATCAACTTCTAAAAGGATCTGGAGAGGTTGGTGATGACTGATTCTAAAAATCATCAAAAAAGAAAAGGTCCGTCTAACTTTTTGCCCTTAAAAGAACAAAAATTAGTAAGTTGTTCTACCCACAAAATGTCAATATACTACAAATGGTCCATAATGTAACAGGTATATTATTCACAAAGAGCAAAACAAATCAGTGGAATACACAGACTTAATCAGACCCAATTATAAATAGGGTCTGAGTCTGGGGTAAAGAAGGTTTTTTAAGCCAGTGTGAAAAGTGTGCAGTGGTAAAAAAGTTATGTTTGTACTATCTGGGTATTTTTCTATTTGGAGAAAACTAAAATCTAGTCTTCTAAACAAAAAGTGAAATCACAAAAGTAGAAGAATTAAATATCTGTATAATTTTGGAATTGATCATAATCCTCAAATCTAAAAAAACTTTGCCATATTTTTATAAATTATTGCAACATAGAGAAATTGACTGTCTTAGCTTATTTAAATTAAACAAAAAAGAATACCCTACAATATAATAAATGTACAAAGAGGACAGATGGTCAACAAAAACACCAACTGCTAAAATAATTATGAAAATATAGTGACCTTCATCAAAAATTACATAAATAAATTTTGAAAGGACATTACACTTTATGTCATTTTATTAAATAATCACCAATAGGAGTAAAAATAACAGCATAACTATTTGAAGGTAATTTGAGTCTTATCAACACTTAAAATTTACAAGCACTTTAACTCACCACTCCTTGCTATGTTCACACAAGTACTCAATAATATATCTATAAAAATATTCACGCCGGGCACGGTGGCGCATGTCTGTAATCCCAGCACTTTGGGAGGCTGAGACAGGAGAAACGCGAGTTCAAAGCCAGCCTCAGCAATGGCGAGGCACTTAGCAACTTAGTGAGACCCTGTCTCTAAAATAAAATACAAAAAAGGGCTGGGGATGTGGCCCAGTGGTCAAGTGCCCCTGAGTTCAATCCCTAGTACCACAAAAAAAAAAAAAAAAAAAAAAAAAAAAAAATCACAATGATTTTGGAAATTACCCAAACATTCAGCCACAAAGCAGATAATGACAAATTTAATAATAGCCAATCATTTTCAAGTATTAATTATGTAATATACTTGCTAATGAGCTCAATGTAGATTTAATTCTTAAGACAATTTCTCACTTATATTATAAATGAAAAATCTGGCTCTGATAATTTAATAAATTACCTAGGTCACACAGCTATTAAGAGATAAAACTAGGATTTAAGCCTAGTTTAAAGCATAAGTACCTGACCATAGAGCCTCTGCGGTAATAGCCAGTCTGGGATAGAGCTTCCTAACCTTGAGCATGAATTAGAGATGTGCTGAAACACTGATTCATCAGCCCGATCAGATGCCAAAAGCTGCTATATACATCACTGTTAGACATATATTACCATTTTCCATGTTTGTCTTAACATAGAAAAAACTGTACCTATCAGAGAATATTTAAACATATTACTTACACCAAACTCAATCAAATAATGAGATAAATCTATTAATTCTGATATGAATAATCACCCACCATATTATATAAAAGAAAAAAATTTCAAGAAAAGAAGCAAACAGAACACACTTTTCATGTGTATTTAAATATAGGGATGAATATTTAAATTTAAGTACGTCTTGTCTATATCTAACTGTCTAAGAGGATATACAGGAAACAATTCAATAGAAGTCAACTGTGGAGGGGCTGAGGTTGTAGCTTAGTAGAGCACTTGCCTCACATGTGTGAGCACTGGGTTCAATCCTCAGCACCACATAGAAATAAATTAATAAAATAAAGGCATGTTATGGGCATCTACAACTTAAAAAAAAAAAACTAAGAAAAAAAAAAGAAGTGAGCTGTGGAGTGGGAATTAGAAAGTGAGAGAAAATCATTGTACTCTACATCTTGGTGTATGTTTTATTAATTTAAATGTCACTTTCTCTAAGTCTTCTCTTTTCTCTATATGCTCCTCCCTCTTTAAATTGCTTCTTCATCATAGTGATTACAATTCTAATTAATGTTTGCTTCCCTACTAGAAAAGAAGATTCATTAGGCAGAAACTTAGTCCATAATTATTCCAGTTATATCCACTGGAGTTAGGAGAGAGTTTTGCATGTTGTTATGTCCATCAACAGTAGATTGGGGAAAAAAATTATAGTATAGTCAGACAATGAAATACCATAATGAGAACAAGCAAACTGCAACTATATCCAATTAAGCAGATGAAGCTCCAAACAAAGTAGTCATAGGAAGGTACAACAAAGGCAGCTTTAAGAGGACTGCTAAGGTTCTTCTTGTTGGCCTGAATGGTGGTTACATGGCCTAAGTTCACTCCATGATAATTCACTGAGTTGTATACTTACAAAATGTATACTTTTCACCATGCTTTTTGCTCTAATAAATACATTTTATATCTATTGAACAAATAAAGGTGCAATAGTAATAATGGGCATTTCTAAAGTAAAAAAGGTCATGTCAACTGGGGACAACCATGAAGCATCAAAACAAGAAAAAAGTTTTATAATACAGAAGTGTTATTACTTCATTAAAACACTAAGGATGCTATAATAGGTATGAACAAAAATTTTCAAAAAGGAAATTTTCATGTCTTTCAAAGTGAGTAGAAAAAACGAATCCAATGACTATAAATGTACTATCACCTGCTACCTCCATCCCTGCATACATACACACAACCAGTACTTTAAAATATTCCTTTTCTATTTTCTTGCTCTTATTTTTACTTATTATAATAGCTTTATATTCTGTTTTCTGGATTTCATTTACATGACAGAATTTTCTCTTTAAATCACTAATATTTTGTAGGATTTTCTGTGTATAGTGGAAAATATAAAGTCAAAATATAAAGTCAAATCAAGAGGACAAGGGTAAATGTAGTCCAGTCTCTTTGTCTTTTGTTGTTGTTTATTTTTCAATGTCAGCTGCCTATGAACTATTTCATATTCTATGTTTACAGGGGTGGATTTCCATGTGGGAGGGGAAAGAGTCCTTCTGACTGGCTTGCTAATTCTCCCTAAGTCAAAGGTTAAACCTTACCAAATCCACTTTACCCAGACCTAACTTTCATTCTCCAGATCTTTTTTATCAGAGATAAGCTGACAGTTTCATCAGGTGGTTATATAATTACCTACTACATACAGCATTAAAAACTTGTCTGATCATAATGCATAAAAGGAGATCCACAGTTAGAAGTACTTATACATGCCCGGAGTTTAAAGTTTTCTCTTAAAGAGTTAATGTAAAATAAACCTGAAAACATTTTTTTCAGTTATGTGACAGAAAAGAGATACAAAAAAATTTTCACTCAATTTATAATAACCCAAGCCTTAAAAGAATAATAATAAATAACATACTACATCTAATTTATGAAAATAGGAAGGCATATTTTGTGAATACTGATTTTGATGATTTGATTAGAATTAATTGCCAAGAAAACTCAGAAAGCATAAATGCACCAATAACTGTGTGTGTGTGTGTGTGTGTGTGTGTGTGTGTGTGTGTAGATTGTTAAAAGATCTACCACCAAAAAGGTGGGGGTGGGTGGGTAGGATTCTATGATTTTATGACTTAAGTTCTAACCTACTTTTTTGGCACAGATAATTCCTATGCCAACCACATTACAGTATAAAAAGCTTCCAAATTCATTTATTAAATAAACATAACCATAATGGCAAATCTGATAAAGACAACCCAAAGGGGAAAAGATACCAAATTCATTAATATGCAATGTAGAAAGTCCAAATAAAATGCTATTGGGCTAGAGCCGGGCGCGGTGGCGCACGCCTGTAATCCCAGCACTTTGGGAGGCTGAGGCAGGAGGATCGCGAGTTCAAAGCCAGCCTCAGCAATGGCGAGGCACTTAGCAACTCAGTGAGACCCTGTCTCTAATAAAATACAAAAAAGGGCTGGGGATGTGGTCCAGTGGTCTAGTGCTGCTGAGTTCAATCCCCGGTACCAAAAAAAAAAAAAAAAAAAAAATGCTATTGGGCTAAATTTAAATTGTGTACATTTGAATTCATAAAATAAAAATGTAGTAAAGAAAATGTTCTACATAAATAATGAAGAAAATTTATATAACCTTGGATGAGAATAGAGCATTTAATATGGCAATTAAATTCTAAAATCCACAAAGAGGAGAAAGGTTTGAAAACATAAGTTTTAAACTACTTTATGGAAAAAGTTTCTGTAAACTAACTCAAATAGATATGTCAGACTGGGGTAAAACACATGATGGGTGTCCACAAAGATGATGGTATGTAATTAATGAGAATATGTTTATATAGCATGGAATACTGCAAGTAGTAAAGATAATGCAGTAGACATGCTATCTTAATTTAAGAAAGTCCATACTATATTTGAGTGATATAAAGTACAAAATAATATGAAGAGTAATATCTATATTAAAAATGAGATCAAGAATATTTTTCTATACATAAATACAGAATATATGTATGTTGTCAAAAACAAAGGCAAGAAAGGATACACATTGCCAAGAATGGTAACAACAGGGCAGGTGTAAACACTGCCATTTAGTTTCATTTTAGACAGGTACACCTTGCTGAATGATTGAATTTCACATATTGTTTTTATGTGACAAGTTTTTTCTTAATTATATCAGCTAGAATTTTTTAAATGCTAATTGTTTACTTTCATTAAAAACATTAATTGTAATTAAACAACTGTATTAATTAACCACAGAAAGTATTTACATAAATTATACACAAATGCATTCTTCAATTTCAGATGGGTAAAAATGTACAGAGATGTCATAAACTAAAGAGAGATTAAGTTATTAATAACTTGACTAAGATTATAGTTATTAAGTTAAGCCATGCAGGAGATCAAAATGTTCCAACCCAGATATATTTCTTTAGCCTATTTCAAGACAGCTATTCAGAGGGGCTGCTGACACAGGAATAGCTCAGAAGACTTGTCCTGTTGTGGAAGAGATTTGCATCTGCAGCAAAAGTAAAGAGCTGATGCAAACAGGCTCTCACTGAACCCCCTCATCTGCCTGAGAAAGACTGCTTCACTGGAGCAAGATACTGGGAATATGACCTCTGGCCCAAACAAATTACTCCAAGCAGTCTTCAGAAAACTGACATATTTTATTTGCACGATAGGATAACCTTGGTTCACTTTGTTCCTTACCTCAATCTCACACAGCTTGTACCTCACAAAGTCACCACCTCCCCCACTCTGCTTTGGGGGTTCAAAATGCTACTTAAGTTTCAACCTTCTCGGCCTTACTTTGAGACTTAGGCTTTGTATAATACTACTTATGCTTCTTCTAGTTCCTACACCTTAATAAATTTGTATGCTCTTTTTTCCCTGTTAATCCATTTCCAGTTTATTTCACATAAACTATTAAACCATATGAAAGAGAAAACTGAAAAATTTCCCTACAGACATATAAAATAGCTAACTTTGTAGGTTTGATAGGGTATTGGAAATTTCTAACGGCTGTATTTAAAAAAAAAAAAAAAAAAGTCCTATCAGAAAAATAAAGCCTTTGACACATACTTGTTTTCCACCTCCAACTGTACCTGGACTGAAAACATGGCATAAATATTAAGGTTGTAATAATAGCAATAATAATGACATTATAAGGCTAAATTTTAATAATGAATTTAATATCTAATTTAATTTTAATAGTTATAAAGCTAAATTTTGAGCTTTTAGTATCAACCAAATACTACTTTAATTGTGTAAACTTGTTTAAAATTCATAATGACCAAATAAAAGAAAGTTATTATTATTATCTCCATTTAACAGCTAGAGAAATAGATACAGAAAGGTTGAATAATTTTCCCAGGATCACAGCTATAGAGTAGTGGGACAAGCCTTTGATCCAAGGCAATTTGATTCCTAATATCAAGCTTTAAGCTACTTCCTTTCAAATGTATGTTCCAGATATTCTTATAAGTGACTTTTTATCAGACAGAAAGCAGGTTAAGGGAATGTCACTGTGGTAAGGAGAGTCCTTAGTGAGTTAATCAGATTACTGGAATAATTAATGACAAAGGGCAATAGATCCACATGCTACAGCCATGACTGAAACTTCAAACTCTGCGCAAACCTTTGCAAATGACTAATTCTTACCTCAGAATCACTGAAGCTTATTAACCATGGTATTTAACTTGGATTAAATGCTAAAAATTGCAATACATCTAACAGTTTCTTAAAGAAAATTCCTCTGATGAGTCATTATCTCACAAACTTGCTTATTTTCTTTATAGCTCATTTTTCTTATTGTACTACCAAAATCAGAAACTAAACAAAACCAGAGAAATGTATAACATATAGAAAATACAAAAGATGTAAAGTGAATTCCCATGGTGATAGTGAAAGGAGGTCTCAGTGACTAAGTATGCACCAGGACTTTAGGAAAACCAATGCAGACTGAAGCATGTCACAAAGCACCAGAAAAGGTTTCTCCAAGAAAATAATAAAACTGATAAAGGCAGAGTGAAGAGATTTAATCAACTGATAAGAGATGAGTTAGCAGTACACACAGAAAACTAAGCAACCAAAAATAGAAACAACTTACTCTAAGAAAAATGAAAGCTAAGGAAAAAAATTAAAGGAAAGTAATAATGTTTATGACTGCTCAATTCTGTGTAATACATACAGTAATAAAACAAATGTTCAATCAATGCTCTCTCCCTCCTGCCTGCTTTCCTCAACCATTCTTCTGTGATCTCAGCAAGGTGATCAACTTCTCCTGGGATCAATTTGCCTAGAACTTTTGAAACTTAGTACTTCAAGTACTCTACCCCAGAAAACCCTTCAGTCCTAGGCCTATCAGGAGTTGGGCACCCTAATCCTAAACAAAAAAAAAAAAAAAAAAATGCTTGTTGCTACAGAGCTACTATGCACATGGTTTTTGTGTGGTATGCTGAAGAAAAAAGTGGGAGGAATAAAACTTTTTGAAGACCAGACTAAATGATGGCAAAGTGCCAAATATTAGTGGAAATTTTTAGATTTTTAATGTCAAAAAAGAAAGGAGTTTACTATAGTGACTATACTTCAATAAAAACTGTTTCTTAAAAAGCATTAAAAGGGGAGGAGTAAAAACTTGAAAACTTTTGGTAAATTAAATAACATGACAAAGCAACATGGTGTTTTCATCTTCAAAAATGGAAGCAAAACATCATAAAACTCCAATTTAAGAGTGGGAAAGATGTGATCATGAAAGAAGGCATTAGATTGGTAGTCTCATATGTTCTTAACTCTCTAAATATTAAAAATTAATTATGGAGGAAAAATAAGAAACAAGAAACACAAAAAGATACTAAATGAATGGATCACGTTAGAAAAAATTAAATGAAGAAAGCAATTAGTACCAAAAGATAGTAAAATTAAAGAAAAAATGTAATGTTGACCAATAGTATGAACAATAAAGAGAAAATAAACTACTGTCGGAAACAATTACTCAGTTTGATTATTGCTCTTCAGTACTCCTATTACCTTCAAATACAAATATAATTCAAATTTTTTGTGGCAATGAATCAGAGATATAGTATAAAGGTAACCCAGGTAAAATGCTTTGATTTTCTTGTATTATCTGGATTAAAACAATCTTGCGGATTCATGCCTATAAGAAGAAACTCCCAGAATATCAGTCATGGCTAAGAAAGCAAGAGAGAAATTAAACAGGAAACAAAATTTAATTCAAAGAAATAACATATTTTAAGAAGTTTAATTAAAAAAAAAAAAAAACAAGAAAACAAAATTAAAATGTTAATTGTACCTTAAAGAACCCTGCTTCAGGACCACACCTGTCATATACATTCCTGGATTTACCTATTGCCATTATAATACCTTGCATGTTCGGTGTCATCATGATCTGCCACAGGGATTCAAAGTAAGAATTTTTAAATGATTAAATAAAAAAATTAAAAACCAAAATAATTTCTACACATGCAAGTTAAAATTCCTTTCTTTTTCACTATTTATAAATCATGTGCTGCATGTTTAAAATAGTGAGTTTGATCTAATGTGCATGTAAGCATCTTTCAGAATCATCTGTACAGGGCACAGCTGCCTGCCTCACTGTCCATGCAAACTGCAAAACAGCATCATCCTCTCCAAAATGAAATTTCAAAGAGGTACACCCTTTTGAACACACTAATTAGAAATATGTGCTGCTCTCTGAGAAAATCATTCAGAAAAAAGCAACACCTCTTTTTTGTTTCTTAAAAAAGATGCTTCTTATTCAAGGCTTGGTGAGTTCAGGAAGAACTCAATTTTAGTCACACTTCTGGCCCTTGATTAGAGACTTTGGCACATCTGTACCACCTGTACATCTGTAAACAGCAGCCTTGTATCTGTGCAACTTATTTTTAATAGTTTCAAGGTACATGCAGTGTTAAAATGTCACTCCAACAAATTTAAAAAAATAAACAAAACACAACTCTGTCCAAACATACGCACTTGCATAAGAAAAGTGTTAAGTGATTAATCACAACTCTTAAAAGGGTGCTTGATCAAGAAATTAATATTTTATTATTAAAAACATGACAGTTTTAATAATTTTTAAGGTCCAACATAGCAATAAAATAGTTAACTGGAGGGCTGGGGTTGTAGCTCAATGGTAAAGCACTTGAGGTGTGAGGCACTGGGCTCCATTCTCAGCACCACAAATAAATAAAATAAAGATACACTGACAACTAAAAAGATGTTTTAAAAAAATAGTTAACTGGAACAATATGTACTATTAAGTACTGAATATCTGTTTCCAGTACAGCTTATTATTCTTAGCTGTTTATATTTTTAAATATCTGCAAAATGAAAAGTCAATGCTCCACTAAAGCTATCTTAGAGCAATCAAGAGATTGCAGCTATTACATCTGATTCACTCATAGTTTTATTTTGGATTGTACATTAAAAGTTGCAATATATCTAACATTACCTGCTAAAGAAACCTTCTGACCAGTTCCCATCTCACAATCTACTAATTATTCTTTTTATGGCCATGTTTTCTTACATCGACACAGTGATATTATTGTCTTTATGATACTTCTAATTTTGGTGATTAACTCTTACATAATAGTAATTATAATCTTGGAGTAAGTCTGCAAAAAAAGTTACTTGGAAAAAATATTTAATATATATTCAATTTTCATGTACACCCACAAAAACTAATAAATGACAGAATCAAATTTTTTTTTTTCTATATCACTCCACCTGCCCTAAAAGCAAAGTCCCTTTGCCATTACTATTCAGTAACAGTTGTACTGATCCTACTTAAAGCAAAAAATAAAACAAACAAAACAATTTTAAGAACCTTAAGAGAACAGTGGAAAAGGGATGAAAATAATCTATTGGACCAGGACAACAGATCATTTTCACCTGGAATCTGAAGAACACCATCACAAGAAATAAAAATGCCTCCAGACTATTGGCATCTGAAAAAACTAAGTAGATAAGAATAATCAATGAGGAGATAAAGAAGAAATAACAAGGGGTGCCAAAGTGTGGGAGACACTGTGAGGCAATCATTCCACTCACTGTTACAGAGAGAGGTTTTGGTGGCAAAAATACCAATTATCCAACTTGCAATCGTGCTGTAGGATTTTCTGGTAGATAATGGTGGGCAAAATATAATAAGTTATTAAAGTAAAAAAGGAAATAAAAATAGAAGTTATTTTTAAATGCAAAAATTATTGATATATAATTAAACCTTATTAATCTATCAACCTGAGAGTAAATGGATTCTATTTCTGCAGAAAATAATCAACTCCAGAAATATGATTTTCATATATATTCTCTATATGTTCTACTTAAAGTTTCATTTAACTCCAAAGTTCTGTTAGTAAATGGTAAAGTAGTTTCACACCACAGGTGGCAAAGCTGTATGTTATGCAGCAATAGACAAAGTGTGCAGGTATAGGCATGCCTACAGTACTGTATTAAACGGCAAAAAGTAATAAGTTAGGATGGTGCAGAGCACAGTCATAAAGGTACCTCATCATCATACCCCCCCTCCTTTGATTCAATCATGAATTTCCCTATGTGAGGAATCGCCACCTCTACAACCCGCTGGCTAGAATGTGGTTGGCTTGTGGTATTTTCAGGTTTCTGCAGAAGAAAATCATTGGTATGAGCATTAGAAAAGAGCAATAGAAACATAAAGCTGAAATTCATAGATTCTTCAATCTTTTAACAATACCTACATTTACTAGTTATAAAATGAAACCACCCAAAACTAAAAATGAGAAGCAAAGTTTTAAATTAAACAGTAACACAAAATCTACAGTCTCTCCCAAACATTTAAAACTAGCTTTTCTGCTTTTTCACAAAGTAAATAATAGAAATATAAAAACAATACTCAAGTTGTATTTCCTACTATTGTTGTTTGGCTGAAAAAAAATCCATTAACTTCAAAAAGTTTTGCTTGCTATTTTAATAAAAATAAAATTATGCCTTCTCTAAACCCAGCAGAGTTTCGAAGGTTTTCTCCTTGTGGTTTTCCTTTCTATCCTTTCTAATAATCAATTGTGTATAAATCTAATAACCCTACTCTGAGGTGTTTAAACTCTCTCTGTCCAGTCTAATACATTTTAAGTGTCCAACAAATTCTTGATATATGTACATCAAGTGTCCAAGAAATTGTTGTTGAAACTAAGGACAAGCTGCTAGAAAGTAATAATCATTTTTAACAACTCAATCAGATTTACTCCTTTTATTTTTTCATTGTTAATAAATTTTATGCATCCTACTCATTTACACTAATAGAATGTCAGTGTGAAATCTAGAATAGTCCACTTAAAACCAAGATTCATTAAAAATACTATTTGGATTTTACATAGTCTTACTTTACTGATGAAAACTGGCATATCCACTATTTATTAAGAAGCAAATATCAAAAACAGAAATGTGCCTGAACGCAGCTTGCTTAAGTAATTTCAATTTATATTGGGTTTTCCTAACCAAACAAAAACTTCAGTTTTGACATGAAATAAATTTTAATAAGACTATTAATAGGCATTTTATTTTCATTTTAAGTACAGGCAAATTCTGGTGATATAAACATTTTCTTACTCTCTAGAAGTATGAAATTCTGAAACAGTTTAATTAAACAATAAAACTAATGACCAAGACCATTACTGACTCTTTCATAAGAAATGTTGTTTCATTTTTAGATTATGTTTCCTTACTTATCAGAATCCTCAACTTTTCAAGAAGAAATAAGCAACCTGCATTGCTGCTGTGATCATGAGATAATATTTAGCTAACCTAACACCTGTGCATAAGTTGTTGTACAAATGACAATTATTATCAATATTATACTATTTTATAATACTTGAAGTTGCTTATACTTGAATAATTCAATTAATTCTAACTCAATATCTATAGAGATGTGCTCATAATTAAGAATTTTTGGTCCTTTTAGCATATGAGAAGAATTTTTCTGGGTGAAACATAATCAGGTAAAGTAAGAAATCTGTCTGAAGTTTGTGATGATTAATTCCCATCAGCAAACCAATTCAAACAACAACAACAACCAAAAAACAAAAACAAAAAAGAACCACTATTTTAAGTTCTGAAATATAAGCTTAAAGCAAATACAACTGGGAAATTTATTACGTATAATTCTGATCCTTATAAAACAACATATTACCTTATGGGGAAAAAAACTGCAGTTGGGGTTTTAGAAGCATTTCCAGTTACTATTTAAGAGTTTCAACAGCATAATGCTGCTAAAAGCCAAAAAAGGAAAGAATCTTTAGCAGCATAAAATAATTCACTACCACTTATCAAATTTAAATCTACTAAGGTACTATAAATATTTCTCATATAAGTAAGTTAAGGGTTCACCAAAACAAAGTACATGTTGATCTTTTTCTATTATTTTCAGGCCTTACACGAACACATTAAGAAAGGCTAAACTTACTTGAAGAGTTAAAAATTGTTTCAGTCAATAAATGGCAAAAATAATTAAAATACAAAAACTTTTAATTATTAATTGCTTGAAATCCATTAATCATGAGATTTTCAAAAGTGGTTTCATCTGAAGGATGGTTAAAAAGATATAGAACTACAATAATACAAACACATTAATTAATATGTAATCCCTTTTAGCAACTGAACTAAGGAAATAGCTGAAAATAGGAATAAAATTATCTTTCTTACAGCCTATTTACAATAATGTAAAAGTAGAAGCAAACACACAGTAGAAGAATGGGTTAAGAAAACAATTTACTGGGCTGGGGTTGTGGCTCAGCGGCAAAGCGCTCGCCTCGCACGTGTGTGGCCCGGGTTCGATCCTCAGCACCACGTAAACATAAAAATGCATTGTGTTGTGTACAACTAAAGTAAATAAATAAATATTAAAAAAAAAAAAAAAGATAACCATAGTCTTTAAAAAAAAAAAAAAAAAAGAAAACAATTTACTCAGTGGAATAACACTCAGCAATGAGATTTATTTATTTTTTAACCTGAGTTTATAACAAGGGGAAATGATTATGTTACAAGGTTAAGTGGATAAAAGAAGAAAAGGCAAAATACAAAATTTCATACAAAACTAAACTCCAAATTTATGTTTAAAAATAAGAGTGGAAAAAAAAATAAGCAAGTGGAAAAAAAAAATCATATACCCAAAAGCCCAATCACTAACTTTCAAAAGTAAGTGGGATTATGCATGATTCTTTCTTAGAGTCTATTTTTCATTATTTTTAAAATATCCCAAAGTATTCCATTTAAAATTAAAAACATTTTTCTAAAAACAAACTGCCTAAACATTTGGGAACTGTCTACAATTTTTGAGATTCTAAGCTTTCCAGGGAATTTTCTTATTCTAAGGTTGGAACTTAATATGTTGTGTATTTGTAAAATGGTTAGGACTGAAGTAACAGAAGGAAATTAGAGTCTACTGGATGACATGCCACAAGCTGTAAAATGTTCTTCATTAACTCCACAATTACCTCCACTTTATGGAGAACTGATATTAAGAGAAATTAAGCAATTATTCAAGGTTGAATTACAAGTAAGAAATAGAATCAGTATTTGAAAACTCAAAAATACCTGATCCCAAAGTTTGGAGACTCTTAATTTAACTTCTAATATGTATTAAATTTAAATGTGAAAATGGATGACCATGAGACTAAGAACCATACTTCTGATAGTCAAGGCTAACAAATTTTTAGATGTGCGCTGGAGGATCAAATAGACAGTGGTGTGAACTCTAGATGCTACCTCAGAAGATAAGTTAGATAAATATTTATGCTGTTTTTCTGTCATAATCACTTCCTACCATCCTTTTTTCAAGTAGAGATAAAGAAGTAGGTTGCTAGTTTATAAGATGATGCCTACAGTAATAAAAATGTAAGTGTTGATTTCTGTGAATTTAAATTATAGATGATTAGCCAAACTTAAAAAAAAAAGACGACATTAAGTCATGTAATGTTCTTAGTTTTCTGATAGTAGCTGAAAGAATGACATTTATTAACTCTATTTTAGGTTCTAACAAATCAAAGTCTGTAGCAAGAGCAAAAATATTTTTCCTTTGTATCTATTTCTTTTTTCTCCTTTCCTTTTCTCATTTCTCATTCCCCCAAGAAGCAGAATTCTCAGATCCATTCAGCAAAGTATTTCCCAGGAAAAGCTTTAGCGTTAACTGATGTTTATCTTAAATTTATTGATAGCCTCTAAACCATCTGAAAAATTTGGAAATATAAAAAAAAAATCTATTTTACTTAATGTATTTTTAATGGTAAGATGATATTAATACATTTTCAAACTGTAAATGAAGAAATAAAATAATTCTATGATTATTTATTTCATTAAAACACAATTGCTGGGCGCGGTGGCACACGCCTGTAATCCCAGCACTTTGGGAGGCTGAGGCAGGAGGATCGCGAGTTCAAAGCCAGCCTCAGCAATGGTGAGGCACTTAGCAACTCAGTGAGACCCTGTCTCTAATAAAATACAAAAATGGGCTGGGGACTTGGCCCAGTGGTCGAGTGCCCCTGAGTTCAATCCCCAGTACCACAAAAAAGAAAAGAAAAAAAAAAAAAAAAAAAAAAAACACAATTGACAGAATACTCTATTTACTGGACATTTAGTTAAATGAAGTCATATCATATTGAAGGCCTCATGACAGGTTATTGTTCAGACTGAGCTCACTCAGTGAGAAAACTATGTGTTGTAAAATTATGGATTATTCTGCTATCTTTAGTTCTATAGAAGAGGATTCTTCAAATACTTAAAGGAGCTACCATAAAATGTACATTAGTACACTTTACATTTCCTAGTTAAAGAAATGATCAATGACTACAGAAACTGAATGCTTTTGTAGCACCTCACAGGAGGTCATATTTACTGATAAAATAATACAACACCACTATGCTCAACTCGGTGTTACAAAAAGACAAACTTGCAAACTACAAAATAGTAGAATTAATAATGATAACTGTTTCACAGGACACTCTATAACTATGCACAAACTGTCTTGGAACATCATATTTATCCTGATAACAATGCGCTAATCAATACAGTATGTAGTAGTTTTACTGCAAACACATTTCATGGAACAATGGAATTTATATCTTAAATTTCCAGCTATTTAAATGTAAGCAGATTATACATGGAGGGAAGGGAAAGGCACTGGAGAAAAAGTCGTTGAACTTTGTGCTTTTTAAGTTCCAAGTCAAATGGCCAATTTTGCCTATGATTATAATTCTTCATAGTTCTTTGACTAGAAACTTAAGAGAAAAGCATCTTTAAAAGGATAAGCTAAGGAAATTACAACCCAGGGGTCAGGCGACTTGGCCCTGTTCAGAGACCATCGCAGAGCCAGAACTGGCCTTGTCTCTCCTGGCTCAGGTCGCTCTCCATTGCACTGTAGGAAATGTTGTGAGCATGGCTATGTTCAGAGAGCCAAAAGAAAAGTTCTTACCGACTGCAAAACTGTTTCAGGACTTTTATCTTCATGCTCATGTGATGCCTTGGTAATTATTCGAATAGTTTCTTCTTTCAAGTGCTTTGAGAAATCACTTCTTGATGGCTGCTCTAGATATTCTGGTTCTCCTGCTTGTGCTTCATGAGAAAAGAATCAATTGTATATCTAATATGAATCACAGAGTCTAAACTAGGTTGAATGTGTTATTTATTTCTAATAACCAATTTTAGTCTTCTATTTAAAATAAAACACATCCTTCAATATATAGCACTTTCCCCCAAAATTTACCCAAAAACCCCCAAAAAAAACACAAAACCCAAAAAAAAAAAACAGTGTACCAAGAGTACTGAAATAATTATTAAAGAAAGCACTCACTATAGTTTAAGTTAACAAATTCATAGTAAAATTTTCTGGCATGAGAAGTAGCAAAAGCTCATTTTGGAAAACTCTCCAGCATTTTATAAAACACAAAACAAAACAAAAAACCAAACAAACTTTCTTTTGGTTTGTACAACAATCCTTTGCTGGCTTTCCATGGAAAGTAAAATATCCTTTTATACACCTACCTAACAAAATCCTAACCCTGAACAAAACTAACCTATTTTTTTTTTCTGAACCTGACCCTGACAGCTGAGTACTAGAAGAAGCAAGCAAGCATAAATTGGCAAACTATAATTCATGACTTCACATACCATCCAAGTGAAGACTTTCAAAGTTATCTCCAACTCCTACCTATCTTTTGAGCTCCAGACCCACAAATCCAACAACACTCTTAATATCTACTGGCTATTTCACAGCTAATCTCCAAATTCACATATGACCTAGGAGGATAAAGCCATCAGTGGAGCTTCCCTCTATGTCTCAAATATTACCACATGTAATATTTTTTTTTTTTTTTTTTTTTTTTTTCCCCTAGTACACTGAAGGAGAAGTTTACCTTCCAACATTTGGACCTCTCCACATATTCTTTCCTCTGTCTTTAGGCTCACCCATTCTCTTAACTCTTCTCATCTAGTAATTTTCGCTCCTTTTGCTTAAATAACAATTCTGTATGGAAGTGTGGCTGGATTACAGTCCCTACACACAGCAGGGTTTCTCAGCCTCAGCACTGTTGAGATTTTCATTTAGATAACTTTGTGGTGTGAGGACTGTCCTGTGGACCCCAGCATGTACGCACTAGGTGCCACTAATACTGCTCCCACCTCTCAAAGTATGACAACCAAAAATGTCTTCTGCCTTGTAAAATGTCTACTCAATGACAAAATCACTCCCAGATGCAAGCTACTGCTCTAGAGAAACTTAAACTTTCCTTTTAAGTATCATTTACCACAATCCCAACTTTATTATTATTATTATTATTTTTAATTATATTACTATTATTATTATATTTGTTTTAAGTCCACATCCCTTGCTAGACTGGAAGAATCTCATGAGCAGAGATTCCATCTCCTTTTTGTACTAGACATTCTTCAATGTCTAGCATAAAATAGGAACATTATAATGGAATAATTAATAAGTTAACGAATGGATATAAAGAATAAGAAGGAACAGCAAAATTTTCATGTTAGTGGTAAGAGTCCTTGCACAATTATCTAGTAAAATATAATAGGGCTACTGTCATCCTCCCTAATGCTTCTTAAATTTAGAAATCACCAAAGGGATATATTAATCACAAAGGAGTACTACAACTTAAAGATTCATGCCTGGCCATTCATGTGACCAATGTTTTTAATTAAAGCATTCAACTATGTGCCAGGCACAGCGAATGTGGGTATGACCAAAGAGCCAGTCTCATCTCCAAGAAGCTTACAGTCAATGTGGATAAAGTCACTAACCAAATAATCACAGATATAAATTGAGACAATATTTTGACAATATATTCAAGGAACAAAATCAGAGTAGAGTGGTATGGGCAATTTAATTTGTGGGATACATGGTAAAGTGACATTTAAAAGCTGAAGGATACATGAGCTGTTTCACCAGCGAGAAGAGCAAAGTGGCCAAGGAATGAGCATGAGCTGGATCTAGAATGAATAGTGGGGATGGACTACAGTGTCAGTGAAGAGACACAGCAAAGATGACACAGGTAGAGCAAAAACATCAATAATCTTGATGTCATGTAAAGTGTTAAGAGTAATAGGAAGTGAGCTAAGTATTAAATATAATGGCACATGGCAAATTTAAAAAAATCTTCTGAGAGTAGGATGCAGTTCAGATGTAGAATTCTTGCTCAGCATGCACAAGATCTTGGGCTCAATCTTCAACACACGGGGAAAAAAAATTCTGGTTGCATTGTGAAGAATGGATTAGAGAGGAGAGTAAAATTTGAGGTCAGAGAAGGTACTTGAGGATATTAGAGCAATATGTGAGAAAGATAATTGTACTTCTAGATAACAGACCTCTAAAAATAGAAAAAAGTGGCTAAATTCAAAGCATATTTTTGTCACAAAGGATTGAAGGCTACACACATTAAGATGATTCTAAATTTTTGGCATAAATAAAGTAGGATGCTATAGCTAACACTACTTTAAAAAAAAAAAACAGAGATAGTGTTATGGGTTAGATATGAGGTGTACCCCCAAAAGCTCCTGTTGTAAGACAATGCAAGAAAGTTTAGAGGTGAAATAATCAGGTTATGAGAATTTTAACCCAATCACTATACTATCGGGGATCAACACAGTGCTAACTATAGGCAGACAGGATGTAGCTGGAGGAGCTGGGTCCATGCAGGCTTGCCTGTGGGTTTTATATTTTGTTGTGGTGAAGAGAGCACTCTGACTCCTGATCATCATGTCTGGAACTACTTCTCTCCACCATACTCTTTAGCCATGATGTTCTTTGAGCCCTGAGGAATGGAACCAGCTGTCTATGGACTGAGACTTCTGAAACTGTAAGCTGCAAAAAAACTTTCCTCCTCTGAATTTGTTCTTGTTAGGTCTTTTGATCACAGTTGTGTAGTGAAAAGCTGAAAACAGGTGGGAATGCATAAAATGTGTGCAACAAAGGAGAAATATTGAAGAAGTTAAACGTCCTCATATATAGCTAGTACCTGACTTTAGACTGACTACAATATACTCTATGCCCCTACACAATGGATAAGCTAAAGAAAATCTTAGGCTACTACCAGTTTAGCAGTGCATCTGCTTCTAGAAGGTTTCATTAAGTGGCTTAAGCCAACTGCTTTAGGACTTAACAGAGAGAACTTTCTGTTAATATAAGTTTTTTTTTTTTTTTCTTGAGTTTTCCAATCGTTTTCTTCTCACCATAAGACACAATGACACTGGTTGATAGAGGGATGTGAGCTTAATGCAATGAAGGCAAAGAAATCTATCTAATCTACCATTGGCCTCACTCATGTAAAATAAAGTCTTTAGGAGTAAGAGTAATTGAATTTGATTAACACAGTGAAATCCACCTTATGCCACCAGACACCAAGGTTTTCTTCCACATAGAGCATTGAGTCCAAAATCCTTATAAGTAATATCAAATGATTTTGCCTAAATGCCACATAGAACCATTTTTTTTTCTAGAGGTTTCCCTGTGTATACTTCCCAGGGAACTAACCTGAGTGCTGCCAAAGCCACACTAAGTAAACCTACAGATTCAGCACTCAGAGGTTGAAAAAAGAAACCCACATTGAATCTCCAGTTTACTGGACCTGTGCCATTTTCTATACTGTGGTAGGTTTTTACATACTTCATTCATTTTAAGAAATTCCCAGGAAAATCAGATAAATATACTCTATTATAATACATGATGCTAAATGAAACAATAACTATGCATAAGGCCCTATAAAAAAAAAAACTATAGACTCAATATACACACTTGGGATGGTGTGGCATGCTAACAAAGACTTTCCAGAAGAAATACCAGTTGAGATGAGAGGGGTTTTTAAAGAATTTATTGAGAGGATTATGTTGGAGATGAGAAAAAAGAAAACTCCAGGCAGAAGGAATAGAAAAAGCAAACCACTATAAGGGCAGATGAGATTAATAAAATCCCTGCTACTGAGGAGCCTTTCCAGAGGTAAGAAAGCCAAAATGTAAATACAATAAAGACAGTGCTATAATAAATTCAGTAGCAGGAATGGATTGGGGTGACCTAAAAGTCATTGATAAAGACTATGGGACATGCAGATGATCTTAAAGAATGGGCAAATATTGATGATGCAAGGAGATTTTTAAGATGAAGCATACTTTATAAGCAATTCCATGTTGATAAGACACATGCAGGAGAAATGGTAAGTAAACTGATTTAGATGAAACAAAGTACTCATAGGGAAGTTTTCTTGGAATAATAACAGGAATCAGATGATAATCAAGGTCCTCATTTTAAAAAAAAAAAAAGAGGTTTTGCCATCATTTTATTAAATAAAAAGAGTAAAAATACGTTTACTGGAATAAACAAATAAAAAGAGGACAATTAAAAGCTCTTTCCACTATTCAGAGACGAGTGGGGTCCTATCTGTTTCAGGTCCTGTTTCCAGACATTACTTATCTACCCGTATTTTTTTAATGAAAAAGAACCATTTTATATACATTGATTTTAACTGAAATAACAAGCATTTTCATATCAATATAATGTTTTTAGTTATGTTTTCTTATTCTGTATGAAGGTTTCACACAACTAAAACATCAACATAACATTTAGGTAACTTCCATTTCATTGTCAACAGCAGCAAGACAAAAAAGGTTGGCTTTTACTATACAAATACACACAATCATTTTTATTTCTCTATAACTATACAAAAACCTCACCATTGAAGGCCTGAATAAATGATAGGAACTTAATAAATGAAGACCATGCTGTTTGCTACATCTACTTTATGGTCTCAATGGCACTTCATATATACTAACTAGACACAGTTTAATGTTTTGTTCAAGCTACAAATGGGAAGATAGGTGATGACTACTTTTCCAATACTTGTTTTCCTTAATTCTTGGAATTTTCCTTGATTCCCTACCTGCTACAAATTTTTAAATGCACTCATTTCACCATGAGTGACCAACTCTCTATGGAGGTATATAACATACCTAAAGTATCTCTCACATCATTTGTTCTATGAGTGGCACCTTAAGACTTTCAAGTAAGTGACATCCACTAAGAGATTTTCCAGACAAGCTCTACAGGTTGCATAACAGCAGTGTTATTTACCTGTGATGCTGTTACACAAAAGGCAGGGCCTTCGAAGGGCACTCATAGCTGCTTCCTCGGAGTACCTTCATATCAGAGACTGAAGGGGTTTGGGGAGATTATTATTTATGTGTATTACCTAGTTATGGTCTTCAACATTTTACCAAGTGATAAAACTCTAATAAAGCAAGAATATGCTCTTGATCAACTATAAGAAAAAAGTAACATCTCAGCTTTTAAAAGTATTTATTTCTTGATTTTCTAAAGAATCATTACAATCACATTGTAGGAGATTTCAGGAAGATTATTTGGCAGATATGTAGGCCACCCATTCTAGAAATATATTTAAAATCAATAATTCCCTAAAAGCAGCCAGTAGAGAGCCATGCTAGGCTGGCTGCATAGAATCACAGGTGGAACTTTTAGGATTTCACATTCCTGGGTACCACTCTAAATACAATCTCTGGGGTATAAAGAATATAGGTTTAAGAACAGGAGTTACCTTAAAATTATTTCAGAAGAGAGAGCTACATCCTCACTACACACTTCAATCAGCCTCTCACTGTAAATCACTTTGGCTATCCCCCAAGATCTTGCATTCTCCTACAATGAGGATCATGCCTAGGATATCGTTATTAGACTCAAAAGGGAAAGAAGAACTTAGTTTAGAAAGAAATCGAGGGCATCTACCATAGGTTGGTTGTTACGCCAGTTACTGGAGGTACACATAAAAATAATTCCTAGCCTCACTTCCAAGAAAACTGAGATATTGAGAATATTTTCTTTCTGCCTGGTTTTATTCTTAAGGAACTAACTGTACTTATCTAGAAATAACCTTATTTTTTATTTTGGAGACAATGTTTGTAGAGAAGTCCCAGAGTCGATTTTGCTTCCCGTCTCTAAATAAATTCATGAAACTTTATGGAACACATTTCATACCAATCTTAACTATTTTTACCTTATTTTTTGTATCAGTTTCTTTCTTTTTCATAATCTGGGTATGCTATATATATTGTAATTATAAGATAGGAACAACACAAGTAAACTAATAATTCCAAAAGTAATCTCTCTTATATATAATTACACCTAGAGTCATGCTGCTTTACCAGAGATACACCTCTGAATTATCTCAAGATTTTTAATAAATACAGATTCCAGATCCTCCCTTCAGAGATTTTAATTCATTCCATAAGTCTTAGGTGGAGTGTGCTAAATATACTCAGAAAAAAAATCCAATTGGTTATTTTTATATGTACACTCATGGTAAAGAACTGTAGGCTAGAAAGATAAATAAAAGTATTCAGTTAAGTTTTTCTTTGCAGTAAACAGGTTGTGAAAGGTGGCATGAAATAAAAAGAATAACATGTTATTGGAATTTTTATTTCAGTTTCTGTAAGTAATGAATGGTACTGGAGAAGTAATCATAATGGACTTCACAGCCACGTTAGCATAAGATAAAAATACTGATTTGATTAATAAATACTTTAATATATTTACTTGGAATGTCATTCAGTAGAAATTGGATTTTAATTGGTTCTTCTGTTACAGCTTTACTGAGAAGATTTTTCAGGGAGATAAGGAAAATTTTATGAACAAATTTCCTTGTATTACTAGTCACTCGCAGTGCACACCTGAAAGATGTAAACTACAGGTTCTCCCTGAGATGCTGGAAGTATTCATCCAGATTAAACAAATTACTTACTTTGAAAACTATGAAGAGAAATAGGAAGAAATTGGCATGAGCATTAAAGTAAAATTTCTCTACTAAGAAGATAAATAATTCTAATGAAATGTTTATTCAATTATATATGTTAAACCCCCCTGAAACAGAGGATGAATTAATTATTTAATATATCAAAGTTAATATAGTAATAAAATAACTTTTCTAAATCGCAATCTCACTTTCTACATTTACAAACTTGATACTCTACTAAATCTCTACTAAATCAAACAAAACACATATTTCATACAGAAGCCATATGCTTCCTATGGAAGTAGTACTGCCACTGTTTTCTAAACCCTTGGTCTGTTAGATGATTATTGTAGCAATTTTATGTGAACTAAGCATTTACCTTTTATTTTGGTTCCTCTCAGAAATATATCTGCTTTCAATCAAAAGCTAATTGTAGCAGTAAAAGAGACATAAAAGCATATGCCAAAAACAAGTACTGAATTAAAAAAATAAAAAAAATACCATGTAAAGTATATGGTGGAAAGTACTGATCATGAAAAAAAGGTGTGGGGCATATGGATATGGCTTTTTACATCCAAAGAGAAAATAAAATGACAAATGTAAAAGGTGAAACAAGGCAGGTCCTTATCAAATAGGGATATTAGTGAGGAATATATATTGGTTTGACTCCGTAGTAGAAATAAAATATGTTAACTCTATGACAGACATGGAAGATAAAGAGGAGGAGGTTATATAAAATTTAACATTTTGGTATCACAAAATAGAGGCAAATGACAATAGAAATAAAACATGTTCATCCAAATATGGAGAGACTAACAAGAAACAGATAAAATGAAGAGCAGAAGGCTGTGTAGAATTTAACATTTTGCTTTCACAAAATATAGGTGAGCCAGGAATAAAGTAGATCAACAAATGAACAGTGCATTCGCTATGCCTTAGGTACTACTACCACACTTTTTAATTATATAGCCTCTTCCTCCCACATTACCACAGAAAGCACAGCTATTTTCAAACCTTAGCTGATGAAATCAACAAAATACTGAAAAGAAACACAGCAAGCAAAAATAAAGTAAATGTCATTCAGTAGAAATTGGATTTTAATTGGTTCTTCTGTTACAGCTTTACTGAGAAGATTTTTCAGGGAGATAAGGAAAATTTTATGAACAAATTTCTTGTATTACTAGTCACTCACAGTGCACACCTGAAAGATGTAAATTACAGGTTCTCCCTGAGATGCTGTGGTAATGGGGAGTGAACTAGGGATGCTCTATCACTGAGCTACATCCCTACCCCTTTTTATTTTTTTATTTTGAGACAGGGTTTCTCTAAGTTGCCAAAATTGCAATCCTCCTGCCTCAGCCTGCCAAGTCATTGGTATAATCATGAACCACCATACCTGTCAAGAATGTCATTTTAGTATTTATATTTATATTTAGTATTTATCTCTGTTGTATAGGTCTATATGCTTTTTAAATTTGGAATATATTAGACAGTTTATTTTGGCTAACTTTGTTTTAAATCTTAAGGCATTTTTTAAATAAAATATCCTATATTAATGGTGCTATTTCAATACTATATAAAATATAAACAGATATACAAATAGTATCATTTCTCTAAAATCTAAAATTACTAGAGCTCATTCTTGTGATAAATTTAGTGAGCTGGCTGCATTGTTTGCGTATTTCACAGCTTTTCCTGCTTCTTGTCAAGAGACTAGCTCACTCAACGTAGGCAGGATAGTTAGAGAGAAAGTCAGCAGAATCATCACAGTTATCTTGAAAAAAAGTTCTACATGCCAACAGTAATGTCTGGCCAATGAGTAACTACGCTGTTACCTGTGGTTATTACTGACTGCTGGAATTTCAGAAATTTCTACTGGCTTCTTCATACTTAATAGTTAAAAGTTTAAAAACTTTTTAAATTCGATAAGCATATCTTATTTTTATAACACAATAATAACAAATATAAATTTGCTGCTAAAAATACAACTTAACAAAAATCAACAAACCTGTTGTCACAGAAGACTCAGACTCCCTCAGTTTCTGAGATGCTATAAGCTTTTCCTGCAAAGCTTTCTGGGCAAGTTGTGCATCCCACTCCTCTAGTTCTTTTTCAAATCGTTGGTTGTCTTCCTCAACAAAATCTCTCAAATCTGGTGGTAACGTTTCTATTCCAACAAGTGCCTGCCCAGTTTCCTTATTAAACTCCTCTGCAAATCATATTTCAAAAACTAGTATAAAATTAAGAAGTTAAAAGAAAAATGCAAAGCTCCAAATAAGATTTTATGCCACATATTATTTCAAATGGAACATATACTAAGTATTATTACAGTACACCATATATCAGTATAATTTAATTTTTCTAAAAACTCCAAATGCTTTTCAGAAAAAACAATGATACAAATATTCAATAAGTCATTTAGGTAATTCTGTCACTTTTTTTTTACTCTGAAGAGTAAAAACGAGACAAGATATGAAGCTGAGTTTTTACTACTCCAACACTAAGGTAGTACTACTTTTGTTATTTCAGAAAATAACAGATGTTTGATTACTTGTGAAGTAAAACTTCTCAGAGTAACTCACAATTTTATTAAGCTTGAAATAGAACTAAAATTGTTTTTTCATCTGAAGTAGTAATGCATAGTTATAAAAATACACAATTATAAAAACTAATAAATATAACAAGATATTTTAAAACACTACATAAATACTATTTAAAAGACTGATTCGACCTCTACTGTGCACACAAAAAAATAAACTTCACATTTTCAGCTATAAGTGGACTATTTAGCTAGTTTTGCTGAATGCTTAAAAACAACAACAACAAAAAGTTGATTTTATCAGTTTCAACAAACCTGTATTAAAGTGTTTTCTATATACACAGCCCACATTAGAAACAGAAACATTTAGGTATGGTAAGACATGGACCAGCTTTGAGCAGATCAGAGTGAAAACACCTATAATACACAAAAATAAATGGCCAATGGAAGCATGCTAGGACAGCGTAAGGACAGGTACTTCCTGGCAGGTTTAGAAAAACTGCAGAGGAGAGGACACCTAAATTGAATCTTACAGATGAGTAGGAATTAGGCAAAAGAAAGATGAAGAACACTAATGGCAAAAAAATAAAAAATAAAACACTTAAAAACACAAAGATATAAATGTGTGAAGTGGTTTGATGTGAGCGGAATACAGAAAATAGCTCAAATATCAGTGCTAAGTATAGGAAGTTCAAAATGAAGGAAGGTGATAACTAAAGCTGGAAAGACTGTCAGAGGCCAGAAAACAGGCCTTCTATTAGGCTGAGGAGTTTAAATGGGTCAGTAAGTGAGTGGAATTATTAAAATGTTTTTAGAAAGGAGAAAAAAGGTCAAATTTACATTTCATAATTAACTCTGAGTACAAAATGTATGCCAGTTCTCAGTTCTGGACAATGACTTTATAATTCCAGCTTTCTCACTTGCAATTACCTAATCATAGAACATTACTCTCTGAGTGAATTAATAATTACACCACAGAACAGAGTCACACTGAAGTGCCACTTATTTAAAACTATATACTACATTATATATTTCATACTCTTACCTTGTATTAAGAATTGTGCCTTATCATTTATATACATTAAACAGTATGCACTGGCATTTCTATAACCACCAAAAGAGTCCCTCACTAGTTCTTCCCATGAGGATTTTGTCACAGCAATATCATTGTACTTCATCCACCTGCTTTCACGATGATCAAAAATGTATGCCCAGTAGTGCCCAGCATTAGCTTGGCCTTCATGAACTAAAACAGCATGTAAACGATAAGGAACCTAAATAAAGAAGAAAAAAAAAAGTGGAACTATGTTGTCTACTAATATCACATTCCATGAAACACAAAAGCTATCTATTTGAGAGGAACACATTTTTGTAACAGGATAAAACTGGCTACAATTAAAATTCTAAATAAAAAATTAAACTATAAACTCATAAAAAAGAGGGAAATTAAATAAGCTAAAGATATGTAAAATGTGTGTATACATAAGAGAATGATTCAAAAAAGTTTCAAAATGCATTTGTTATGTAGGTATTTATTGATCTATATATTTCTCTTGAATAAAGAACTTAGGGTGAAGTTTTCTATATAATAGTATTCATGATTTTTTCCAAAATTTCACAACTGGTGGCTAGCAAAATGAATGATATAATGTATGCCAGAAATTAAAATGCATTTGAGCTTTGGGGTTTCTCACCACATCCTGTATCCTTAAACAATCACATATTTTTTTCCTATAAAACTTTTCCAAAAAATCGAGACCTTTTGAAACTTTTTTGATAAATTATATTGTAAAACTATAAAATGTGTAAGTAACAGGTTCAGAATAATACAACTGAATGGAGAAAATCTGTTATATAATTTGTCATAAAATTTTTCCCATTCACTTGTACTTCCAAACTGTATATCACTTACCTTTTTGTTATTTTATAATAAAATTTATACAAATTTTATAACAAAACATTTAACAAAAAATTTGGTTAAGATAAGTAATGTAAACACAAATTAAAATATGTGTAAATAATTTTGAAAATGATTATTAGCTCAAAATTTCACTTACTTGTATCATGGATTTGTCAGAGTACATCAGTTCAATTGTTCGATGGATTCTAGATATGCTTTCCTGCAAATCTAATGATGTAAGGTGACATTTAGTGATTAACATCAAGTGTATTTCTACTGAAAATTACAAGACCAGAATGAAAGTTTACCTACAAACATATTAGAGAACAAAGGAAAATTTCTAAACATTTCATAAAATATTACTATCTGGATCTGTGCAAAATGAGATATGGTTCTCTTTCATAAAAGATATGTCACAAATGCACAGGGAAAAAACTGAAGCAAATGTATCATCCAGAAAATTTGCAGAGCCAATACAACTAAACTTTGTTCAATATAAAAGAAGGACTCAATGAAAATTAAAGCTAACCCACCCCCCTTACATACCAAGATGGAATAACCTAAGAATGAATTGGAAAACCAAATACAAGAGGCCTATAGGACGCCAAATGTACAAAATTACAACGGATTTACACCAAGGCATATTATAATGAAAATGCCTAGCATACAAAATAAGGATAGAATTTTAAAGGCTGTAAGAGAGAAAAATCAGATAACCTATAAAGGAAAACCAATTCGCATCTCAGCAGATTTTTCAACCCAGTACCTCAAAGCCAGGAGATCCTGGAACAACATATACTAGGCTCTAAAAGATAATGGATGCCAACCAAGAATCTTATATCCAGCAAAATTAAGCTTTAGATTTGATGATGAAATAAAAACCTTCCATGATAAACAAAAGCTAAAAGAATTCGCAACAAGAAAGCTGACACTACAAAACATTCATGGCAAAATATTTCAAGAGGAGGAAATGAAAAACAACAATGAAAATCTGCAAAGGGAAGAACTACAATAAAGGAAAAACCAACCAAAGGAGAAACCAAGTCAACCTAAATACAAAATAAGTAAATAAATAAATTAATTAGTTAAATTAAAAAATGACTGGTAATACAAATCATGTATCAATAATAACCCTGAATGTTAATGGCCTAAACTCACCAATTAAAAGACATAGGCTGATAGATTCGATTTTAAAAAAGACCCTACAATATGCTGCCTTCAAGAGACAAATCTCATAGGAAAAGATGCCCACAGACTAAAGGTGAAAGGATGGGATAAAATATACCATTCACACAGTCTAGCAGAGGTTTTACATCCTCGTCAAATAAAGTAAACTTCAAGCCAAAGTTAACCAAAAGAGATAAAGATGGATATTTCATACTGCTTAAGGGAATCATATATCAACAAGAAATAACTGTTATAATCATATATGCCCCAAATAATGGAGCATCTACCTTCATCAAACAAACTCTTCTCAAGTTCAAGAGTCAAATAGACCACAACACAATAATTCTATGTGACTTTAGCACACCTCTTTCACCATTGGATAGATCTTCCAAACAAAAACTAAACAAAGAAACTGTAGAACTCAATAATACAATCAATAACTTAGATTTAACTGACATATTATAGAGTATATTATCTATCAACGAGTTAATACATTTTCTTCTCAGCAGCACATGGATCATTCTCTAAAATAGACCATATATTATGCCATAAAGGAACTCAAAGCAAATATAAAACAGTAGAGATACTACCATGCATCCTATCAGACCACAATGGAATGAAATTAGAAATCAATGATAAAATAAGAAACAAAATGTACTCCAACACCTGGAGACTAAATGATATGCTACTGAATGAACAATGGGTTGCAGAAGACATCAAGAAGGAGATTAAAAAATTCTTAGAGGTAAATGAGAACACCAATACAACATATTGAAATCTCTGGGACACTATGAAGGCAGTACTAAGAGGAAAGTTCATTGCATGGAGTTCATTCCTTCAAAGAAGAAAAAAGTCAACAAATAAATGAACTAATGTTACACCTCAAAGCCGTAGAAAAAGAAGAACAAATCAACCCCCAAAGAAGTAAAGACAGGAAATAATTAAATTCAGAGCCAAAATCAAAGAAATTGAAACAAACAAAAAAAAATTGAAAAAACTGACAGAACAAAAAGTTGGTTCTTTGAAAAAATAAATAAAATTGATAAACCATTAGCTATGCTAACTAAGAAAAGGAGAGAAAGAACTCAATATCTGAATGAAAAAGGAAAAAATATCATGACGGACACTACAGAAATACAGAAGATAATTATAAATTATTTTGAAAATTTATACTCCAAGAAAATAGAAAATAACAAAGGCATCGACAAATTTCTAGAAACATACGATTTGCCCAAACTAAATCAGGATGATATACACAATTTAAATAGGTCAATTTCAAGCAAAGAAATAGAGGATGCCATCAAAAACATACCAGCAAAGAAAAGCCCAGGATCGGATGGATACACAACCAAGTTCTACAAGACCTTTAAAGAAGAACAAACACCAATACTTTTCAAACTATTTCATGAAATAGAAAAAGAGGGAACCCTTCCAGACTAATAATACATTAAATTTTCTAAGTACTAAGAAAAAGGCAAATGGCCCAATATAAAAAATAGGCAAATGGGTTTGGGGTCATAGTTCAGTGGTAGACTGCTTACCCATCCTCAGAACTACCAATTTTAAAAAAAAGGAAATGACCTAAGTAGTTTAGAGAAAAATATGAATATCCGGCTTTGTTTATAATTAAGGAAATGCACACCAAGACACTGATATACCACATTTTTCACTCTCAGACTACCACAGATTAAAAGTCCCCAGGGTTTAGAAGGGCACTGGGAGACAAGCTTTCTCACACACAGCTGATTGAGTGTGTTGAACACACAATCTTGAATCATTAGTATTTAAAATGTGCACAATTTGAACCAGAAATGGCACATTTATATACAACCTTTAGAAGTATATAAATATATGTGTGAAAGGCCAGCAATATGTCATTATGAAAATTAAATAAATTATATTATACCAATATGTTGGGGTTCTATTAAATAGTTTTTAAAAACAATGCTAACATCTACTATCAACAGAGATGAAAGGAAACAAATGCCTGAGGAACCACAGTATTATGCATCCAAAACCTCATGATATGAATTTCCCTCACACTCCTCAAATCCATGAGAGCTTTCTTCTTCCTTCAAGGGCACCTGATCACCTACTGCTTTGCCTTTATTCAAAGTATAATGTTCAGTATTCAGACTATTATGAACCACAGGAACCCTTCCTGATTCCTTTCTTACCTGTTACTGACCCACAAGTGTCAGCTGTCTCCAAAGAGTATTTCAAGTACACTCATTTTTTTCTCCCTCAATGCCATTACTTGGTGTAAAAGCTTTACTTTCACCCTTATGAATATGATCTTATAGAAACAGCCTGCCATGCCCAGTGGAAAATTATCTGATGCCTAGCACAGTGTTCAGAAAACATTGTGCTTAATTAATATTTGTTAGCAAGTTCAAATATTTGAAAATTCCCCTATATAGAAATACTAAGGAAAATCTATAAGCACTAATGCTAATTGTTAGTTACCATCATTTATGCTCTATTATATTGGATTACCTAAGAGATCTATTAATTAGCATAAAACTCAAAGCTAATAAAAGGATATTATATTTTGTCATATGAGGAATACATATAATAAATAATATCGCCCATGAAATATAAACATTATAGTTTCATTAATTAAAAATAAAGTCTATGCTAAAAATAAGGAGATAATTTCAGAATAAAGATGAGTTTCTTTAAAGAAAAGATAGATTGCAGTCTAACACACACACACACACACAGCACCATCCTTATTTTTCCTATTTTGCTGCATGCCAGTTAAAACTGTGTTCTCTACCAGCACTGGGTTAACAGATCATATCTCTGATTCAAAATGAAAATCTCATCTCAGATTCAAAATGAAAATTCACATTTCTAATTTTTAAGCCTAAAGAAAATTTCTTTATCACTTAACTTGTTCATTATGCAAACATCCGGTGAAATACAAACTGACATTGTACGACATTTCACCAATAGAGTAGCTGTGAATACCAGTTTGAAATAAATTTAGAACACTAAACTAGAAAATCACACCATCTGCTATGTCATTAATCAGTTATCTGAGGAAACTCTTGGTCCCTGTGAATTCAATATTAAGATCATAAAAATGGGGAGGCAAACTAAGTTATCTGACATAAAACCTCTTCTAGAAGAAAAATGACTATAATATTTAAATATGAAATCCACAAGTGATTTCCCTTCTCAATTTAATATTTTACACATCCATCTGAAGTGACATTAGCTACACTATGAGAAGCTTCTTACCTCTTGTGTCATTTTCTATTTCTGTCCTCCAGCGATGTAAACAGCTTTCCAGCACAGAAAGTTCTTCTTCTGTTATGTGCCTTGGTGCCGGATGCATGGGCAAATCTGGAGGTATCCGAGACTGAGTGAACGGTTTTGTGTATCACTGACCTCGATGAAACTGCAGAAACTGATGGAGGGGATGTGCTGGGAAGTTCTGAAGAAGGAGCTCCCTGTAGTTCTGTTGTGCTGTATTTTTAAAGCATAAAATATTTCTTATTAAATCTTCAAACTGAAGCACTAGACAAACACAGCCCTGAGGTAGCCTATAATTTCAAAAGGAAAAGATCATAGAAATATATGATTGACTTAATATTCTAATGAGATTTGTAATGTACGAGGACTCAGTTATTATAAAGATAAAACTGACGTCAAAGTAAAAATGGCTGACTCGCATTTAAGAAGAAAAACAAAGCTAATGCATCCTGAAATTATAAAATCTTCTCTTTCTAAAATTTACCAGCTTATATTACACTAATAAATTCTAATTTAAAAGTATTATTTTGATGGTTGACAAGCAGTTGAAACTGACACAACTCATACCAAAACAATATATAATGTAATTCTGAAAATTAAAAAAATGATGAAAAATTCAATTTATAACCATAAATTCTACTGAAATACTGAAATAAGAAGGATCCCAGAAGACATATAATCTTCTAAGTAAGTTAGAGCACACATTTTCTAAAATCTTCCTTACATCAGTTGCATGTAATACAGGCAAACAGCTGCCTGTTTCACAAAGGAAACTGCACCTTGGTGATGTCTGTGATGGCGTGGAACCACTAGGTGGGGAACTAGCATCGATGTCATCAATAGGAGAAGTGCAGACAGGTTTACTTGAGGCAAATTCCAATGCATATTGCAGAACATCCACCAAGGGGAATCGCTTGGGACCCGAACCATAGCTTAAATATCTGTTACATAAAATATATGAATACTTTTATTTTTATATAGAGCGCATTTGTATTTTTAAAAATAATTCTTATAAGATATGATACAATACTTCAAAAACTCTCAACAAGGAAATTAACTTGTTTTCAAATGAAGAAGGCAAAACTGATTATGCATTCAAGAAAAAAAATGTAATCAGATGTTCCTGATCTGATTAAGAGGAAAGGAAACTGAGACTGAAAGTATGTATATACTGTTATAACTTTTAAACACCAGTCTAAATTCTATCTCAACAGGAAGATAGAAACGGAGAATTCCATCTCCAAACACCATTTGAATCTCTCAATATGGTCACTGATACTTTGTAGGAATACAAATTATAATAAGATGTGTTATTTTTGTATAAAAAAGTTTAGGCTATCAATTTGCAAAATAAAACTAAAATAAAGGAATAAAGATCAGGTCAGGGGCTGGGGTTGTGGCTCAGTGGTAGCGCGCTCGCCTAGCACGTGCGCGGCCCGGAGTTCGATCCTCAGCACCATGTAAAAATAAACGTTTAAAAAAAAAAAAAAAAAAAAAAAAAGATCAGATCAAAAGTTGCAAAGAGGGATCTCTCAGACTACATTTTGGCCTACATATTTTTGTTTCACAGACTTGCAAAAAGTTCAACAGTCTAGATGCTGGCTTCTTTTGGAAATAATGTGAAGCTCTACACAATAATGAGACCATATTTACACAAGGGATGACCCACCAGTACTAGAAAGCACTTGTTTTGTCTATGCTCAGGTGTGCTACCTGGGATTCCCTCACCCACAATCTTAGTCTTCACCGGGTTCCCTCCTTCATGAAGCTTCTAAGAGGCCCTTGACAGGCCCTTTGTATTTCTCTGTGCTGAGAAAAAAACTCAGGTGCCATTCATTTTAAGAGAAAGCTCAAGAGTAATGTTTAGTTTCATGCTCAATACTAGATTAATTCAACTTCATTTCTACTTTCAGCACCACAGGCGTAGTACCTGTTGACAATGAGATGTTTAACATCAAATGCTAGAACAATGTTCTATAGCTGACTACAGAGTATTTCTAATTTCTAACAAAACTCAAAACTAAACCTTTCAAGAAATATAAAAATCCAGAATGATGATCTACATTTACAATAAAAGATCTAGATAGTCAACAAATATGTAATTTCCCATAATTAAGATTTCACATAAGTTAAAGTACCTTTCTAGTCTTTGTTGTAATACTGTGAGGTAATCTTTAAGTCTCTTGATCTCTTCCCTCTTAATTCTTGTTATTTCTCTGTTTCTGTGCATATATCTATCAGGGGAAAAAAATTAGCAATTAGTTTCAAAATTATTTCAACATTAGTTTCAAATATCTTGAAAACAGAAACAATATTAAGTCTAAACATCCAGAAGAAAAAACAATTCATTTAAATTTTACAATAAAATATCAGATAATACAAAAAAGTACTTTCTAAAATTCAAACAGAATTTTAAGATTACAAAAATAACTTTATTTTTTAAATTTTCCTATAAAATTATTCCCAGTAACTATACTTTTTTAATACAACATGAGCTCTAAATTTTCCTTGATAGACAAATCATGCAAAAGATTAATTCTAAGAAAATTAAGCAAATTTTTTTCTATAAAAACAATAAATTCTTCATTTGCTTATTAAAACTATTAAGAAACTAAGTCATGCTGTACAGGAAACCATACCTGTCCAGATATAAAACCTGAGGAAATTCTAATTTGTTGTGAATTTTTTCTGGTCTTCCCAATGCTTGATTAAATTCAAATCTTGACAGTTCAAATGTTAACACAGGTGGTAGTTCAGTAAACCAGTGCTGAAAGACAACAAAACAAATAAAAAACTTCATATCCCCTTTCTGTTTTCTCCACTGAAATTTTATACACAGCAAACTGATGCTAACATTTTTATGCAAATCATCACACCTCCGATGTCACAAAGAACTGAGTACAAAATTTAGTTCGAACTCAACCTCTTCCTAAGTTTTCCACACCTTTTAAAAATTTGAAGCGTGGGTATTACTCATAGTCAAAAAAGAGAAAAAATTTCTAACAACCAGCCTTCTTCCAAGACAATTCTTTACATTAGAAATTCTAACCCAAAGGAAAAAAAAAAAAAAAAAAAAAAAACAGTGGTTAAAATCAAAGCTTAGTAACAAGTCTTCTATCTTTAATAGTATATTGAAAGGCATTATACTTTATTCAACCACACTGTCAATTGGTAGCCTTTCAATGAAGCATAAAATTCAACCAAATTTCAGAAGAAATTTGATTTTTTTATATAATGGCTTCAAGTTTTACATAAACATATTATTTACATAAGGAGAAAGGAAAATTTTAAAACTGGCAAATCAACAAATACAGAAGTAAAGCATCATGTAACAAATATTTTTGAAGCACTTATATTTTTTCAAATTTATTTTTTATTCTAAGTTGTTAGAAATGACAGAAGAATGTATTACATTTCATATGATACTCATAGAGCACATTTTTACATATCTCTGGTTGTATGCATATTTTTATAAGCCTTGCAATATGTTACGGTAAAAGGAAATTGCTGCATATATTTTACTTTGCATGATGATTTCAAGTGCCACAAAATACCACCAAATATCTATCAATAAACTAAGAACAAATTAACTTAAACTTGAACATCTGAAAATAGGAAATGATGCACACCTGGAAAACTGAAATGACCAGGATCTTTTTTCTAAATAAAGCTAATAAAATAAATAGTTATTCAATATTATTTCTCCCTCCAAAATTGCTAGTGATTAGCTGAACTGAGATTTCCTGAATTGAATATAGGTTATTTTTTACCCAAAGTTAAGATTAAAGAAATTTCTTTTATAAGGATATTACCTAAAATAGATAAATATTGTGAAAGATCTAATATTAAAAACATTTCAAGTTTAAAACCTGATAAGAAAATTCATTTACTTATTTTGATCTCACTTGACATTAGCAAGACTTTTTTGAGTTACTTAATATTCACATCTATAAGTATTGTAAAATTTTAAAACATTACCTCATACATCTCATAAATAAAACTTTTGACCTCTTAGTATAATATTCTATACTCAATTTTATGATATTCAAACAAGTACATTTCAAGAATTGTTACTTTCATATTTTATTGTAATACTTAAAGTGTCACCATTAAAATTAAATAGTTACACATTTTAATTCATGTGAATCTGCAATGACTGAGAGAAATAAAATGACCCAAATTGGGCATGCTCTTCTCTAAGGCATGAAGTCTAGGAAACATAATTAGCTTCTGTATCTCACAAAAGGATGTAATAGGTCTCTATTATGAAAGCATTTCCTTATCAATAAATGGGATGGTATTAACCAAAAACTTCTTCACAACAAAGGAAACAATCAAGAGTGTAAGAGAGGGCCTATGGAATGGGAAGAAATCTTTGCCACCTACACTACAGATAGAGCATTAATCTCTAGGACATATAAAGAACTCAAAACAAATAAAACAAATAACCTAATCAATAAATGGGCAAAAGAACTGAACAGACACTTCACAGATAAAGAAATACAATGGGTCAACAAATACATGAAAACATGTTCAATATCTCTAGCAATTAGAGAAATACAAATTAAAACTTCACTAAGATTCCACCTCACTCTAGTCAGAATGGCAATTATCAAGAATACAAGAAACAATAAATATTGATGAAGATGGGAGGAAAAAGGTACATTCATAAATTGCTGGTGGGACTGCAAATTGGTACAACTACTCTGGAAAGCAATATGGAGATTCCTCAGAACTCTTGAAATAGAACTACCATTTGACCCAGTTATCCCATTCCTCTATACCCAAAGGACTTAAAATCAGCATACTAGACTGATGCGACCACATCAATATTTATAGCAGCTCAACTCACAATAGCTAAGTTAAGGAACCAACCTAGGTGAATAGATAAATAGATAAAGATGAATAGATAAAGAAAATGTGGTATATATACACAATGGAATATTAGTCATAAGAAATGACTGTGATTTTTGCTGGTGAATGGATGGAACTGGAGTCTATTATTCTAAGCAAAATAAGCCAATCCCAAAAAAAGAAAGGCTGAATGTTCTCTCTGATGTGATGCTACCACAGAACAAGGGTAAGGGGTGAGAACAGCAGTTCACTGGATTAGACAAAGGAGAATGAAGAAGTGAGGGAGGATAGGCATATAAAAAAAAAAAAAAAAAGAGTAGAATGAATCAAACATAACTTTCCTACAAGACCAGTGTAATTCTACATCATGTACAACCCAAAGAATGGGATCTTAATTAGAATAAGTTATACTCTATATATCTTTAGAGATCTCTGTCCCAACTATAAAATTAAATCAGCTGAATTTAAACATTCTTAAATAGAGATCCATAGTAGAATCACGGGTAGAGCTCTTGTGCCCATGTGTTATTTTCCTACCTACACTCTTATTTGACAGCATTAAAGTATGGCTTCAGCATCTACTGAGTGAGAATCACTGAAGTAGATGATTCATAATATAGAAAGGAAAAACTATTTCTAATATAATCTCCCTCTCTCTCTTACTCCCTCCCTTTCAAAATGAAAAAGTCCAAAATATTTAAAATAAATTTTAAATAATTAAAATTATTTTAATAATTAAATATAAAATATTCTTTAAAACATCTAAATTATTTTTTGGTTTAAATAATTTTTTCTTGTTTTGTTTGAGTAGTGTGTGAGGGAAGAGAAGGAAGTGAGCATGAAACTTAAACAGCAAAGGTTTAATTGGTGCCTTTTTTAAAAACTTTAAAATTTAGAGAAATGCAATTTATTCTCAAAGAAACAAGAATTCAAGTCTTTTTTAGAATAAACAGAGATATTACTTAATATTTATTAAACACCTACCTATTCATATACTTTTTGCTAAGCATAAGACCCTGCATACTTATGATATAATTCTATCTGCCTTCACCACATTACCCACTAAGGATAGTGAACGACAGAGATAAAGATGTATACCCTCACGCATGGAATTTACATCTAGACAACGATCATTCTTTCACATTGTAGCACAACAACTGATTTCAGGACACATGATCTGTACTTTGTTTTCTATTATAGTGTCAACACTCCCCAACAGATAAAATACATGATGGATAGATACAGAGATGTACTGAAGAAAGATGGAGAAACAAACAAAGGTGGAGAGAAACAGACCAGGGGAGACAAAATAAAAGGTTTATATTATGTTTTTTTTTTAATAACTTCTTTCTTGAGAAAGTAAGTTCTTCCATTAGACTTTATGCAATCATAGGAATTTTATTAAAAATGGAGTGCCGTGTTTCCTATGTAAGCCTGAACAAATGCCAACAATATTTGATAATAGTAATATATGCCTATATAAAAATCTACCCTAATATCAATTTTTGTCTTTTTTAACGTGTAGGACTAGCATACCACTATGGCTAGTACCTTGACTCAAAAACATATAAAGATTAAAATAAAACATGAAAAGACTAAAGATGGGTTCTTAACAAAAAAAAATTTTTTTGAGATAAGTTTAAGTGATAATTTTACATAGATTCATAGATGAAATTGTGCATAATTTGTACATCTGTCTAAGTTTCCAAAATTATACCCAAACATGTTTTTTGAGTATTTTTTCCATTATTAGAAATTGTATAATTAGAACCTTAAATTGTGCTTTATACCATTTTAAGAAAGACCTGGAGAAGTAAGGAGATACTGAAAATGCCAAGCTCACCTCTTGGCCTGATTTTCCTGAATTCTCTGAATGTAGAGACTCAATTTCTCCTTCAATCATTGCAGCTTCTAGGCACTCGTGCAGATCTTTGAACCCATTGACCTGAAGTGGATACTGACCAAACATTTCAGTGTTTTCAAATTTTTTACCTATAGAAAGTAGAAAAGGTAAATAAATTAATCTCTTCAACATGGTTCTTCAGCTACTAAAAGTAAATGTATATATGGAGTTGTTAATTGTAAAAGTTTTTGATTATATTCCAGAGAATAAAGAATTACTATAATTTTCCTATGGTAATACATATATACTTACATCTACATACAGTAATAGATATTAATCATCATATACTCATATGAAATTATATACACAACACACACACACACACACACACACACATAAATATGTAAACCTCTTGTAAAAAGCACGACCTCAGGGCAATAAACTGTAAATATTGAACATATACATAGCAATGAGTGAGAGAGATGGTCCTGAGTTGAAGAAACTCTGTTTTGTTTGGAACATGTTATATACATTAATTGCTTATATACTATAAACCAATTATTGCTTATTATTATAGATATTATTAAAAATATGGAGACTGAGTACTATGAGAGGGTATAGAAGGAAAGTGAAGTCTTCCCTATGAGAGGGAAGACTTTGGTGGCAAAGTGACCTTAAGCTTCCACAGTGAGTGGAAGTTAGCCAGGCCAGAGTCAGGTAAAAGGCTAGGGAGTATTGTTGTCCAGGAACAAGCACGGCAAGGACTTTAAAGCTGCAAAGAACTTGGCCTATTTAAGGAACTAAAGCAAAGCCAATACAGCTTAGGAAAACAAGAAGGTAACAATAAAAAATCCAGCAGGCTTAAAATTTACAAGGTTGCATAGTCATTAAGAAATTTTTTCACTGTGTTTTGAGTATACTGGGAAGTCACTGAACATTTAAATGTAGGAATAACAGAATCAGATAATCTATGTCTTGAAATATCTTTTTAGCCTCTTTGCCAATTGGGTAACAGACCATTAAAAGACAATTGCAGAATCCACACAGAAATAAAGGTATGTGGATTAGGTGTTGATTAAAAAAGCACAAAAACAGATGAAATTAAGCACATTTTCATACATTTATACAAAAGGAAGTGGAGCACCAACAGGACTTAACCAACTGGCTTGTAGATGGGAAAGAATATAGCAGAACAAGGTATGAAAAGTTATATCTTCATAATGACACTCAGATTTCCAGCATGCAGAATCTTGATTTTATGAGCTGAAAGCAGCACTACCAAAGTAATATTCCATTGTGTGAGAACAAAGTTTAGCTATTGTGAAAAAAAAATTATATAGTTTTGTTTTGAAGCAGTCATCAAAATCACTGATTCAGAATGGTCCATGAGATTTCAATGTGTTCTTAAAAGAGAGCTAGATGTATGAATCTATAATTATTAACAGTCTGGTCTGAAGATATGAATAGCCGGAGAAGTGCTTACTGACTGTAAATCAAGGCAATGGATACACTGTCTACTGCCTAGGGATGAGATAGGAAGAAATATAGGAACTAAGCTGAGTCCCAATTTTTTGGGTCTTCTAGGATCTCTTACCTTTAGATATAAAGAGAGACTATAAGCATGACTTCTAAGAAGTACCATATGACTTCTAAGAAGCACCACAGTCGAAACATCAATAACCATAGATCCCTTTTAGAGAAGATGTGAGGTCAGGAGCTAAAGCAGAAAGGGTTGAGTAAATAGTAATGAGGTAAGCAAACTTCTCTCTTCAAAGGAGCTTAACTCCAAATAGGAATAAAAAGGGATTCTGGGGGAAAAAAGTATGAGAAGGGATTCTTTTTTTTTTTTTTTTTTTTAATTTGTAATATGTGAGATATCAGAACTCATCTAAATACTGATGATAAAGACAGAGAAGAGGAAGAAGTCAAAGATAGTGAGAAAAAGTGAGATTATGGAGGAGTAAGGTCTAAGTGAAAGCATAAAGAGATGGAATTCTAAACACATATAAAATGTATAAAAACATTATTTCCATTATTATTTGGTGAGACAGATAAAAATAATATGGTACAGGCGGTGATGTTTCCTGAGGCTCTTATATCTGTGGTTAAGAAATATGATACAAAATTACAGACACAGATAGATATAAACTCAGAGCCTTGTGCAGAACCCATGTTAACTAAGTTTCATCAGTTTCATAGTAAATCCTTGAAATCTGAGATAATTTGTTTCTAAGAGAATGAAGAGACAAAGGTGAGTGGAAATGAGGTGAGTGGAAAAGATGAAAATAGTTGCTGCAGAAAACAGGATAGAGATCAGTGATTACACAAAGCTAATAACATTGCTAGGTGGGGTTACAGATATGAGACCACTGAAGCTCACTGTGCTCTCCAGGGCCCCTTGTCCAAGGTTTTGCTTCAGCACTATCATTACAAATCCATGCCTGTTTTAATTGACTAGCAGTTGACTTTTACACAGCAACATTAAGTACTCAGTACCTGAAGAAAAAATATAAATAGCTTAATGGGAGTCAGAGAATAATCAGGGATCAGAAAGGAGTGGAGAAAAGACTGTTTTAGGTACTTACAAGAGTGATCTTAATGGACAAGGAAGGAAGTGAAGTACAGACCAGTGGCAAGAGGAATGGAAAGAGAGTCTGATGGACTAGAAGTTCTCAAAATATTGAGGAAGATTTGCAGTGGGAGTGTTCTAGCAAACAAACCCAAAATCACCCCTAAGGAGAAGCAATGATCCAAATAAAGCTTTAGGGAAATAACAGTGTAAAAATGATGTAATAGTGTGAAAATGATAAGAAAAGTGTTTTACAATAAATTAGTTTTTACTTCAACATAGTTTAAATGGAAACATATACCGAGGCCATGTTTATTTAGCACCATATCTTCAGAGCAACTTACTGATGCCAAGTACAAAGATTTCAATACTGATTGACAAATTAAGCATTTTAATAATAACCACTTTTTTTTTTTGTTTTTGTTTTTGTTTTACTGTGCTGAGAATTGCAGTCTTTCCACTGAACTATGAACTTTTGAGACATGATCTCACTACATTACCCAGGCTGGCCTCAAACTTGGGATATTCCTGCCTCAGCTTCTTGAGTTGCTGGGATTATAGGCATGTGAAGCACACTGGGCTTAATAAGAATCAGTTTTAAGAACTAACATAACACAAGTAGAAGCACTCACATAGCATATTAGATATAGTGCCCAGTCTCAACCTGATTGAACCTATTCACTGCTGCAGATAGTGTTCTACTTCACATAAAATCAGAATAGCTCAATGTAATACTCTGTGTGAAATATTTCACTTATATCAATTTATAATGAACATTTAGGATTTGAAGTATACAAAAATATTCTTATGTTCTGATAGTGTTCTCAATCTAACCCTTTAAATGCCTAAAACCTGACTTAGTAAATTCATTTTTATGCCGAGTTATCAACTTCAAACATAATTTCCTGGAAATCTACTACTTAAGAATGTGAAGGAAAAACAACTGTACAAATTTTATAATATGGATGATCCAGAAAAACTAAATTTCAAAAGTTGGTGGCCTGGTTCATATGAGAAAAACTTCTTTTCAAGAGTACTCTTGAAAAGTTTTATGCCTTTGGACTTAAAAATACTATTAAATTGAACTCAAGACTGGATATCTAATGAGGGTCTACTGATTCCTTTACTCGCGATTTTTAAGACAACCAGCTATGCCCAAATTTTAAGGAATAGGTACCTAGCATAGAATAAGTATTAACATTCTTAACATGTTTTTCAAAAGATAGAATATAATCCTTTCATTAAAACCAGAATCTAAATGATTTAATAATCACCCAGAAAATGAGAATCCTGTAACACTCTATGCTACGTTGCTAAATTCAGCTTTCAATATCAAAAAGGAAAATTTAAAAACTGAGCATTATTCTGAGCCTGGCATTCAACTCCATTACAGCCTACATACACATTATGTGAAATGCTTAAGATCAGAAGTGTTTCCGATTTTAGAATATTTATGTAGACATTACCAACTGAGCATCTCCAATCTGAAAATCCCAAATCTAAAATGTTCAAATATCTGAAACTTTTTGAGTGTCATGTCAGTTCCCTACTATCCCATTAATTTCTTCATCTCAACAACTACCAGTATAAAAAAAGCTCTCTCAGTGGAAAAAACATCAGCATAATATGAACTACCAATTAGCATGTGAAAATGCACTCTGTACCTTTTCTTTCAATTCTGAGCTCTGTGTGCAAATGATTAGTAGGAGCAATAAAAAAGAGACTTTCAGACAGTAAGTCAAATTAAAAGTAAAAATCATTCCACAAATACAGAGTCACTATCAAGACAATCAAACTAATAGATAACAACATCTCTTTCACTTATAAGAAAAAGCAAATATGTCACTGTACCTTCAAGTACTCCCACAGCTAGGAATCTTCCATAGAACAACTCTACCATAGGGTTCTTTGGCTTCTCTTCATCCCTAAAAGCATATTAAAAAACACAAAAGTGCTTATAATTTTTGGATCTACAAAAAATAGAGAAAACATTAAAATATATGACAAGATGATAACATTTCATTTATGAGGCTATCACCACACATGGCTCTGTTATTTGTCACGTGACCCTAGGCAAAGTATTTATTTATTTATTTTTTAAATTTTTTATTATTCCAATTTGTTATACACATTTGCAGAGTACACTTCATTTCATATTACATATAAAGAGTACATTTTTTCGAGTTGCTGGTTTAATATGAAGTAGTTTTTACAACAATTGTGTCTTCATACATGTATTTAGGGTAATCATGGTAACTCAGTCTGCCATTATTCCTATCCCCTTGCCCCCTCCACTCCCTCCCCCCTCTTTGTTCTATTTAAAGCTCTTTCATTCCTCTCATTCCCTTTCTCTTGCCTTTATAAGTTAGTATCTTCATATCAAAGAGATCATTCGACCTTTGGTTTTTTGGGATTGGCTAACTTTACTTAGCATTATTTTCTCCAACTCCATCCATTTACCTGCAAATGCCATGATTTTTATTCTTCCATTTCTTCTCCTGTCAACTAAGAACCTCATGACACTGTTATAGGGACTAACGAGCTACTGCATGAAACTAACTTGGAAGAGAACCTGACAGCCTGTGTTCATGATGAGCTTCCTTTTTCTGTTGTCACACATTTCAGTCTCACAATTTATGACTACAATACATGGTTTTAGACTTCTTGGAAGTCTTTTAATCAGAATAGATTTCTACAAAATTTTACAAAGTATTTTCTACATCTACATAAAAGAGTGCATATAATCCAAAAACAATGATTCTTACCAACAAAGGACAAAAACACCATCTCAGCCAGAGGAACTTGAAAGCTACCTTATCCTTCTCTTGAGTTTCATGTTGCTAGCAAATTAGTGTTTTGTTAATTTTCCAAATTGTTTAACATGTGAGGTTGGTATTTTTCTTTTTTTTCTTGAAGCAAATAAAAAATTAACAATTTTTAAATGAACTTTTTAGGTTTGTACGATATGGCCCTGAAAGACAAAGTTGGTCTTGGCCTTATTGTATAAAATGTGTGTTGTAGTCACATATACAACTTTATTAATTATGTATTTAAGATTTGTATTGAAATGGATGCAACTGATTTGTGAAGTACTGTTTTTGAAAAGTGGGGGGATACTCTGTGCCTCTGGATAAATGCATTATATGGGTCACCATTTAATCTTTAAAATAATGGTAGCAAATCCTTCACTTAATCCTTACAATAATCCAAGTAGTACTGGTTGTCTTTAGTGCTATTCAAAAAACTTGGTTGGCCCTTCACTTTCAGGTAAATCTAAGATGTACCCCCCACAAATTTTAATCATGTTATATGTAGCCATGAAGACATATTTGTTCTTTTCCCCTCATTTTAATCATTTATTAGGATAGTTATTATTCCTTGTCTTTTGAGAGTTAGGGTTTTTTTTTTTTTTGTTTTGTTTTGTTTTATTTCTCTTTCCTATTTTGTCCCATGAACAGTCAAATTCTCTTCTTTTCTGTTTCTCCTTTTGTTTTTTCAATTTTTTCCTCCTCCTTCTATACTCATCACTTGCTACATCTCTTCTGCATTCTCTCTATTCACATTTTGAACATTCTAAACTTTCTTTTACCTCATTATAACATCTTATTTTCTTTTAATGAACTGTAATTTTAGAACAGTTTGGTTTATATAACTCCTGCCCAATCATTCATGCTGTTGTAGTTACTATGAATGGTGTTGGGAAAACTGGTTATCCAGATGTAAAAGAATGAAGCTAGACCCTTATCTCTTTCACTGAACAAAATTCAACTCAAAATTGATCAAAGAACTAGGAATTATACTAGAAACTGTGCAACTCCTAAAAGAGAATATAGTGTCAACACTTCAACATAACGGTGTAGGCAACAACTTTCTAAATAGTACCCCTGAAGCTCAGAAGATAATGCCAAGAGTTAACAAATGGAATGGTATCAAATTAAAAAGCTTCTACATTGCAAAGGAAACAATTAGGAATGTGGAAAGGGACCTATAAAATGGAAGTAAATCTTTGCTAGCTATTCTTCTGACAGATAATTTGCATCCAGAATATATAAAGAACTTAAAAAACAACATTAAAAATCCCAATTAATAAATGGGGGAGGGGCAATGAAATAAACACACATACTTCTCAAAAGAAACATAAAAAAAAATGGTTGAAAGAATCTCTCTGTAATCAGAATGGAAACCATCAAGAATGCAAATAGTAAGCCCTGCACGGTGGTCTATGCCTGTAATCTCAGTGGTTCAGGAGGCTGAGACAGGAGGACTGAAAGTGCAAGGCCAGCCTCAGAAATTTAGTGAGGCCTTGAACAATTTAAAAACACCTTGTCTCAAAAAAAAAAAAAAAAATGGGTGTGGGGTGCTGAGGATGTAACTCAGTGGTAAAGTGTCCCTAAATTCAATCTGTAATACTAAAAATAAAAATAAACAATAATAAATGTTGGAGTAGATGTGGAGAAAAAGCAAAACTTTTACACTGCTGGTGGGGTTGTAAATTAGTACAATCACTATAAAAATCACTATGGAGGTTCCTCAAAAGACTAGGAATGGAACCACCATGGAACCCAAATCTTCATCTTTATCTAAAGATTTAAAGTCATCATACTATAGTGATAAATGCATATCCATGTTTATAATAGCAGAATTCACAATAGCCCAAAATGGAACCAGCCTAGGTGTCTGGCATAGATAAAGGATTAATAAAATGTGATATATGCACACAATGGAATTTTACTCAGCCATAAAGTCAAATAAAATTATGTCATTTGCAGGAAAAGGATGGTACTTGATAACATTATGTTGTACAAAAGAGCCAAACTCAGGAAGTCAAGGTTCATGTTTTGTCTCATATGTGCAAGCTAGAGAGGAAAATGAAAAAGAAATGTGGCTAGGCACCTCCTGACAATCAAAGGGACCTGGGGAGAACAGAGGAAAGGGAGCAGGGAGGGGAGAAGGGGGGAGAGAAGAGAAAGAAAATAAAAGAAATGACATTTGCCAAAATACAATATTGTGTGCATGTATGAATATGTAACATCAAATCCCACCATTATGTTCAACATAATACCATCATGGACAAATTTAAAAATGTGGGGGGAAAAGGTGACGAGGATCCAAAAATATTTCAAAAAAGTAAATAGATAATAAGCAAGCAATATCTGCACATCAGAATACACTTAACACTTCAGATAGAATAAAATTCAGAAGAGTAAATTGGAAGCTATAGACACAAAAAGCAATTGGGAAGTCATGTACTAAAGACAAGACACTTTATAAAATACTTACAGAAAATGTGGTAAGATCTGAGAGAAAAACCTATGAATTCCAGGGTAAAACATTCAAAGAAGTATGAAGAGTACCTCAAGGAGATACAGTTATCATAGATGGGAACACAGGTATTATTCATGCTCTTATTGGAACATGTGCAAGGGATTTTTAGCATCTCTAAGGAAAAAGTATAAGAAATATGAGCTTTAAGCCAGGGTGAACAACCATGGAGTAATTCTGCACACAATCATCTCTTGGTCTAACAGTACAGTAACCCTTGTGGAATCCACCAACCAAGAGAGGTGAAGACAGACAAAGTGTGTTTGAATAATAGATAATTTGGATATCCTAACTCAGATTTCACTCACCTTGATTATGAAGTACCTAACAAAAGAATAGTTTATAAGCCAGTAAAAAGCACAGAAGTATAGCCGGGCAAGAAATCAAAGTCAAGGCTGATAAGAAGAAGACCTTCATATCACAATGGCAGGGATTGTTCTGCATGATGTAGCAATTTAAAATATCAAAATTTAAGCCCCAAGTTCTTCCTACCAAAAAAAAAAAAAAAAAAAAAAAAAAAAAAAAAAAGAAAGGGGGAAAAAGTCAAACAACATACACACACACAACAAGGACATGATGTAGCAATTTAAACACAAAACAGCCAACACACACAGAAAAGGGGAAAATAAGTGCATACACACACACATATATATATATAATATATAAATGTAACTATACATATATAAAATACACACTATAAATATAACACGTGCAAATAAATAAATGTTTTATGTATATAATATATATTATATATATGTGTGTGTGTGTGTGTGTGTGTGTGTGTGCGTACACACATACATACACAGAGGCATACCACAACCAGAAAAAGGTGTAGCAGAAAGAAATATACTCAAAGCCTAGAACATTCAGAATGTAATGAAAAGACATATGAAAGAGATAATGATCTTCATGGCATGCTAGGAGTTAGGTTTCAGAAACAGCAAGAGCAGATTCAGTTCAGGAATCTCATGGGGAGATGTCCCAGATGAAACTAAGAACAAGAGAAGCCAGATCAACCTCAGGTTTCACAGCCCCAAACAACTGCATAGCAGTGCTGGTAGCCATCATGGCACAAAAACAAGTTATCAGACAAAGTGTCCATTCATTGTAGCACTGACCAAGGACAAACTGGAGCTCCTAAGGAAAATGCAACTCAAGAGTTTTGAAGGTCAAAACCGAAGGACACCTACTGGCCAAAACTGCTATATCATAAACTTCTAAATAGTCTACCAGGAAAGTAGATCTCAAAAGCATATTAGGTGACAGAGACAATTTGTAATGAGTGGAATTTTGTCCCCTCAGATATTACATACTTGTACCAGGTTATGTGCTTGAGCGATTTCTCCCAACTTAGTTTGAGTTCAGAGACATTTTTTTGCAGTCAACTGGCCTTCAATGACTGGCATCCTGATAGAAAAAATTGTCTGAGTTCACCATTGCCCTAAGCTTCTGCTATGATCATTGGTAACAATTTGAGTAGGAACTGCACCAAGTTCTAGGAATAACAATATTGGTTTTTAAATATTTATTTATTTGTTTTAGTTGTACACAATGCCTTTATTTTTACGTGGTACTGAGGATTGAACCCAGGCTGAGCACGTGCTAGGCGAGCGCTCTACTGCTGAGCCACAACTCCAGCCCCAACAGGAATAATAATATTGTAAGACTGACATGCAAGAGGTTAAAGTTTCACTTTTATTCTAAAATGTCAAAGGTAAGAGACTAGTGTTAATCATGTGTATCCTAACAATGCCCTGAAATCTACAATCGAGGCACATGTCTAAAATGTAAAATTAAGGTATGTGCAATTCAACATGTGAAGCACAGAAGGACTACCTCCATATAAGTGAATGTGATCACAGGCTTCAGTTGTAGAATCACAACTCTGTTCAGGCACAGAATGACATGCTTGTATTGAGACCATACAAAATAAGAAGCTGGGAAATGAGTTATCTTCTTCATGTGACTTGAAATCACAGGGCAAAATACTCTGATTTCTAAGTATAACTTCTCAGAATTTTACATTAAAAAAAGGGATGTCATGTGGAAGCTTAGTATTTCCTGGATTTTGGCAGCAAAGTGGGGGAGGATGTATATTAAAGTTCAGAAGCATCTCTTAGTTGTTAACACTGCATGACTGGAATATCTTGAATCTTAACTTCATTGCAGACCATGTGACAATGAACTTTATTGGGCTGTAAGGGTGTCCATAATTTGAAAATAGGAAAAAAAGCCAGAAGAGAATTTTAAGCCTGGATTTCTCTCTGTGTTCTACATATTAATTTAACTACTAAACCTGGTAAGCTTCATGTCAGAACCTGTGATGACAATCTAAATAGTCCACTGGTGTTCAAAAAAAAAAAAAAAAAAAATTAAGGAACAAAGGTTGATATTAGGAGAATTGCCTAATGAGGGTGGAAACAGGGTTGCCTTAAAAGTACTGACTTTTCTTTCAAGGAGGCCAGTAAAATACTTTAAATAACAAGGTTTAATAGTCAAGCCTAATGGATAAAGAATAAGTAGTAGGGAAAATACTGAGGAGAAACTTCATACCCCTGTCCACAGGTTTCCAGGTTTCCACTTTATCACATTAATGGCTTTTTAATTTCTCCACCATTAACCAATTACTTTACCACTAATCCATTCCTCCTCATGAAAAATGATCATTGAATCTAAGGAAAAGAACTGGATGTGTAAGCTTGGCTCTCTCAGGAACCACTTCTTAGCTCTTCCTGACAAAATTCTGATCTTATATTGGAAAATGAAAGCAACTCAAAATTTGTTCCAATAAATTCCAAATAGTTTGTCAATAATACAGATAATACTGGTACTCCCTCAAGTTTATCTTGGTTTTCTATTTCTCTGTTGACATTGAATACATATGAGAAAAAAGTCAAGTCCTATTCATCCACCTCTTAAAATCCAATCACTAAACTTTATGGTAACTTACATCTCCTCTTCACCTTTCATTTGCAAGTCACGTTCTAACCAATTTGCATGTAAACTCGCTCACATCCTGCTGTGGAAAGAAAAAATTCTTGTTGATATTTTAGACTACTAATAAAAACAATAACTTTTGCAACAAAAAACCTATAATCAGTCACTTAAATGTATAATACCAACTCCTCACAAAAGTATCATGTGAAATGTTTCATACCAATTCCAATGAACACTGATAATTTAACATTTAAGGGTATGAAATCATAACTTGAGGGAAAAAATCACAATCATTGCTATTAGGTTTCACTATAGGAGAAAAAAATACATATGTGTCTATGGATGTATACACACGCGTGCGCGTGCCCACACATACAGACACACACACACACACACACACACACACACACATATAAAAGCATACCCAATGGAATCTGAAGTGAGTCTTTGTAAAATGAAGCTCATGTTACCAAAGGTTCTTCATTTTATAAAGCATCTTAGGAAAAGAACTTGTGCTTTTTGAGAATTTAGTTTCTTAATTTAATTCATACATTTAACTTTTTTAAACATCAGCCACTTGTACCAGAAGACTTGTTCACTTCAGCAGTTAAGTCCAACTAACCACTAATTCCTAACCACAGAGTTCATGATCCTATGAACTCAAACCGATCCTCCATTCAGAACCAGCAGATATGTCACTTTTGACACCCCTTTCTTTGATCCTTGCTCTCCTAACACAGAAAAGTAAGAATACATGGTGGCAGATGTACTTGTTAACTACATAACTCTTTGAACAACATGAGCTGGAAGACAGAGGAACAAGTTCACAAAGGATATAAGGAAAAAAAAAAAAAAACAACCCTACTAAGACTGCACAAAAACAGATGAATCAACACAGGTCTCTAAAATTTGCCTTTACTTATCTAAATAGCCCCAACTACAAAATGAACTATCATATATTTTTCCATCTAGGTTTTCTTGAAGAGAGTCTAGGCCAATCCTATTGACCTGAAAAATGTTGTTGCTAACATCTAGAAAGCGTAAGTAAATTGCTCCAAAACATAGTGAAAGAAGGCTAGCTACACTAGCACAAAAATCCAGTTACAATCATTCCCATCATCTACAGTGCCCCACCAAATTATATGATAGCTTAAAACCTCAGAATAAGGAATATGGGTCTTTGTAGGTGTAATTAAGACAAGAATCTCAAGACGAGATCTTCATGGTAAGACTAGGTTCTAAATCATTGGATTTTGAATGAATGTTCTTGTGAGAAACAGAAGACAAGATACAGACCCTCCAGGTGAAAGGACATGCAAAGTATAGACAGAAACTGAAGCTTTCCTGCCACAACCCAAGGGACACCAGGAGCCATCAGAAATGGTAGAGGCAAGGAAGAATTTTCCCTCTAGAACTGCTGCAGGGTAGATGGCTCTACCAGAAACTTCATTTGGGACCTCTGGCCTCTACAATGAAAGAACAATTTTTCTTTTCTTTTTTTTTTTTTTTTTTATTTTTTGGTACTGGGGATTGAACTCAGGGAAACTCGACCACTATCCAAGCAGCCCTTTTTTGTATTTTATTAGCGACAGGGTCTCACTGAGTTGCTAAGTGCCTCGCCATTGCTGAGGCTGGCTTTGAACTCGCAATCCTCCTTCCTCAGCCTCCCAAGTGCTGGGATTACAGGCGCGCGCCACCGCGCCTGGCTTTTTTTATTTTTTGTTAAGACACCAGTTTCTGGTGACTAGTTAGAGCTGTCCTAACTCTAACACCTTAACACAAATGTCCATAATTTTCTATAACTTTACTTTTCTTGATGATTACATCTAACAAGAAATGAAAAAGTTTCCTATTTTTCTCAAGTCTTTTGAGAGAAGTTAATTCCCTTTTTAGCAATCAATCTAAAAAATTCACAATTATAAAATAAAATTTAGATCAATTTTCACAAAAGACAATAAAACTAGGCTTTTATTATTGCATTATTATTACTTGTAAACTAAAACAATTAAAGGCATGATTAAAGTTGATAGTACTACCTCATACCAAAAGACGCTTAAATATTTCAAAACATGATATATTTTAAACATTTAGGAAGAATGTAAAATTTAAGCATATATTCACTTTTTAAAAATAAGAATGATTTGCCGGGTACATGGCACAACCTGTAATCCCAGCACTTGGGAAGCTGAGGCAGGAGGATAACAATTTCAAAGCATTCCTCAGCAATGGGGAGGCAGTTAGAAACTCAGTGACACCCTGTCTCTAATAAAATACATAAAAGGGCTGGGGATGTGGCCCAGTGGTCGAGTGGCCCTGAGTTTAATCCATGGTACAAAAAAAAATAAAATAAAATAAAAATAAGGATGATGTGCATGCCACTGTAGATTTATTCCTCTTAGTCATAATGTATATTTCAGAGTCAAGATTTTGGGGGGAACAGCCTGGCACATTGGAGAAGGACAGTAATCCCAGCAGCTCTGGAGGTGGAGGCAGGAGGATCAAGAGTTAAAAGCCAGCCTCAGCAAATGAGGCACTAAGCAACTCAGTGAGAACCTGTAATTCTAAATAAATTACAAAATAGGCCTGGCATGTGGCTTAGTGGTCCAGTGCCCCTGAGTTCAATCCCAGTGCCAAACAAAAAACAAACAAAAAAAAAAAAAAATAGTTTGAGGGAACAGAAGAGAATCAGTCCTCTATTCCTCTATCAACCTGAACTGATATGCCTCTACTTCAAAAGAGAAAAGAGAATCAACAGTGAAAAAACTAGCTAATCAACTCAAAGCAAAAACATTCATACTGCAGCATTCAGGAGCACATGACAGCAGAGCCAACTGTTTCCACTGGGACTCTTAACTCAAACCAAAAAAGCCCCAACTATGCACATGTGTGGCTCAAAAAGGATTGTATGCTGTGTCATCTTTAAATACGAAAAGACACTCAAATATCACTATTGTGGAAAGAATCATCAACAGAGAAGGAAGTAAACAAGGAAAACAAAGCAAAAAGCAATTTCAGATAAAAATGAATTTAACAAAATAATCTGTAATCTGTCAAAATGTAACTGTATACTAAGTGCCACTGGAGAAGAAAGTACACATACTAAAAAAGAAAAGAATGCAACTGAAATAAAGGAATGAATGAATACATAAGTAAAATATATTCAGAACCAGAAGACATGTTCCTAAAATGGTGGTTTAAGATCATATCGTGCTGTTGCTTTTGGCTTCTGTGTTATCATGACAGGGAGAATACATACAAAGTTGAAATTATGCTAAACCAAACAGGAAGGGGCCATTGTAAGAAATGGTTTTAGAAAAGAGAAAAGATCAACAGAAGAAAACTGGAGTGTGAGACCCTTTTTTGTTTGCTTATATTTGCCATACAATGTGTGATTTTAAAAAGAGGTGGGGGGTGTAAACAAGCCAGCAGGCAGCCAGGAAGCACAGGCTAGAAAGACAGTAACAGAACTTCTCAGAGCCCACCTCCAAATTTCCTTTTCCACACATCCACACAGAGATATATCCAAGGACTATAAAAATAAAACTACAAAAAAATAAAAAAAAAAAAAAAAAGAAGTGGCTTTTTAAACCTGTTCTCAAATATTATTTCATCATCTGCCCTTTGCTTGAATACACTACTATCTTTTTCAATGCTTGTTACCCTACCACCTTTTTCATTCCTTTTTGTTTTCCTTAATTTCTCTGACTTCTCAATGTGTGAAAATGTTGATATTTTTACAGATATTTTATATTTCACATGAATATCCTCATATTATTTTTAGCAAATGGATAAATAGCTACTAAGATAACACTATTTAAACAATGAGAAACAATGAAAAGGCAAGGTCTTTCAAAAACACTTTTCTGAGTAAAAGAAAAATTACCTCCTAAATGGCAAAAACAGCAATATCAAAAGCACATATACTATACTGACACTGGGTTTTCCACATTTGTTCAGAATTTTTTAATTACATGTGAACATTCTTCATTTTATCCAATTTTCCCTTATCATCTTCAATTATAATATAAATCACAACTTCACTTTTGTTGACACTTCCAAGATCACTTTACTTTGGTTAATTTAAAAAAGTCTTCCAAATAAGCCATTTTAAAAATGGCTCCAGGTTATTTGTAATAAAGTTGAACAATGCATTCCAAGTTATTACATATTCTAGTATAAACTGCTGAAGGGGAGATCAGCTTCAATAAAATTCAAATGGTCAATACACAGTAAAGAAATCTACCTGCTGTGAGTCATTTGACTTGAAAGCATCCTTAAGAATTTCAACTGCTCTTGGCTCAACATATTTCCTTTTGGTACCAACAAGAAGTGCAAATAGATATCTCAGCTCACACATAAAAGGCAAATTCAGATGTTCCTATTGGGGAAAAAAAAAAAAAAAGATAAAAATCTAAAAACCTTAGTGAAGATTAGCAAAATCTTTACTAGTAAACAGAAAATAGAAAATTAAACTAATGTTAGGCTAGTAACCTCTAAATTAAAGAAAACTAACTAATCCAAAAACAGCAGAGGTCCTAGGCTAGGCTCACAAATGCCATAATTCTAGCAAATCATGTCATTACCCAGCCTATCCTCCTATTCAAGTCTGGTTATTATAATCCTTCATTCATGTAGGCCCAGCTGGCGATAGCAAGAGCAACAGTAACAACCAGCATTCAATGATTGCTCATTACACGCCAGGGCTCCTCTGAGTGCTTTTCCCCAATACACCCAATTAAGCAAAAACCCCTCCTCCTCTATGAAGCCTTTCTAGAACCCTCCAAGTTAGCAATACCTGCAAATTCCATATCTACTGAAATGAACACCCTCCACAAGGAATCACCACTGCCACTGCTGTGTGATAACTCTAATTATTACACTACTGTTAGAACCTGTCTAATTAGCAATATTTAATAAATATTGTATTATTCACATTTATGATTTTAATTACTATAAGTATCATGAATTTTAAACATGATTTAATATATAATTATAATTTTTTATTTAAATTTTTTAATAAGTACGGTATTAACCTGATGATTAATTAAGTCAGAACTTCATAGGAGGTTAATATAGCACCCTCCTGGCAGTTCTTGAAATCTTACTTTCATTCTAAATAAGATTCTAAGCTTCTCAAAGATTTCAAAATATCTCTTCTCATAGATTTGTTGCTACACATAGCAACATTCAGTATTCAATTCAGTGGCTGATTAAACCAAATCTTCCATGAAAAATAAAAGATACTATCAATCATTAACAATTTTTCTTAAAACCTTTTTTTTTTGGTAGTGCTGAGGATTAAACCCAATGCTTCACACATGCTAGGGTAATGTGTAACATACCACTGAGCTACAACTGCATCCCCAATCACTAACAATTTATTGTTAAAAAGAGACAAAAACTTTTGAGCATATAATTCACATTAATAGTAAAATGAGTCATAATAGGTCAGACAAGCAATTGTTAAAATATTTAGTTCTTGACATAGCAATTTTAATACATAAAGCTTGAATATACTATTAAATCTGAGGAAAAAATTTTCCATGTTTAAATAACAAACATTTCAACATTACAAAATTATAGGGGTGTATCTTTGTATAGTTACTGCCCAGAATAATATAATTCTTATGGAAATAACTGCTGCAAACTGCATTAAAAAAAATTCTAAAAAAAGGGGTGGAAGGGAATAAAATTCATTCCAAAACTTATCTTTTCATACAAAAACTACAGGCCATTAAATTAATCACAAAGTACACTGATTTTGACATAAAATGTTGTTATGAGGAACATAGTTTTTATTTAAATATAATAAATTTCATCATCAACAATAAAGATTAAGTACCATATTTCTAAGTAAGAAAACCAATCCATGGTTTTTCTCTGGTACTTCCTAATCTCTCATCAACTGCCCTCTATTAGTAAGTTTGAAAAGTATAATTTTATTGCATTGATACAAAATTATTTAAAAAAAAAAACCCTTAGTTTCCTGACATCAATTTCTTCATTAATCATTGATAGCTACATATTTTTATCATTTTTTATCATTAAGCATTTAATCAGTTCTTTAAATGACATTTATTTTTAAGTCATAAAGAAAGCAATGATTTTTGTAAATTTAGAGCTGAGGAGCTTATCTGAAAAGTAAAATACTTTAATATATTGAAACACTTTCGTCTCAGTCAATTCCTATGGCTAGTAAATCCTTCTTGAATTTCAAAAAGCAAAACTATAAAGTCAAGAGCAGTTAATCTATTTTGGTAAAATATGAAAATATCTGTAGAAACCATCTAAACACAACTTTTAGCCTTCGTTTATTCTAACAGGTTTGTTGAAGCATAACTGATATATATTATGCTCTGTACATTATCAAACAGAGAAATTTCCAAGCTTCATTCATGTATGTGTTCAAGAAATCATCGCCACAATTTCAAGACAGTACACCTGACTATCTATCTATCCATCACTCCCCAAAATTTCTCTATCCTTGTCATTCCCTCATCAATTCCAGGTAAACATTTATATAAATGGAACTAAATGCTATACATTTTGTTTTAGGCATGTTTCTTTCAATCAGCTAATTATTTTGAGCTTCATCCAAATGATTGGTTGCATTAGTAATTCATTCCATTTTCCTGCTATGTACTATTTGATTATGGGGATATACCACAACTAATTTATCCATCAGCCTCTTCAGCTGCTGGAGATACTGACACACATGTTTGTGTGGATATATTCTTCCATTTTCCTTTACTAAAAACCTGAAGGGAAATGAGTGGGTTGTATGGCTGATGGTTATCAAACTGTTTTCTATGGGGTTCTAGCTCCACATTCTATCAACACTTGAATTTGAATATTCTTTAAATTTTTGTTTCTTCAAGTGAGTACACAGTGGCATCTGCAGCTTATTCTGTATTTTTCTAATGACTAGCAATGTTGATCATTTTTTTCATGTAGTTTTTTACTATCTGCATATATTTTATCATAAGACATATATTCAAATATTTTCCTCAAGTAATCAATAATTATTGGTCTTATAAATGATTTTTTTCATGGTCTGTGCCATGCCTTTTCATTTCACATGAATTTTTCAAAAATTAAAGTAATTAATTTTGATGCAATTTATCATTTTTTTTTCTTTTATGGTCAATACCTTCTTATTGTTCTACTTAAAAATCACTGCTTAGCTGGGCGTGGTGGCGCACGCCTGTAATCCCAGCACTTCGGAGGCTGAAGCAGGAGGATCACGAGTTCAAAGCCAGCCTCAGCAATGGCGAGGCACTTAGCAACTCAGTGAGACCCTGTCTCTAATAAAAACACAAAAAAGGGCTGGGGATGTGGCCCAGTTGTCAAGTGCCCCTGAGTTCAGTCCCTGGTACCCCAAAAAAAAAAAAAAAAAAAAAAAAAAAAAAAATCACTGCTTAATCTAACAACACTAAAATTTTCTCCTCTTTTTTTAAAGAATTTTTATGGTTTAAGTTCTTATTTTTAAGAATATAATATAGTCCACTATGGATTATTTTATTTTAGAGTCAGGTAAAGACTGAAAATCATTTTATTTTATGTGTAATTAGTTGAAAATATTTCTTATTTTCTCACTAAATTGTTTTGGCAACTTTGACTAACATCTATTTACCTCATGTGTGTGGGTCTATTTCTGAACTCTGCTCTGCTCCACTGATCTATGGTATTATATTTTGGCCAGTATCACAGTGTGCTGATAATCCCTCCAATATTTTTTGTCTTTTACAAATTGTTACTGCTATTCTATATATTTAAATTTCCATACATATTTAGAATCAATCAGCTAATTTCTATGAAAAAGGATGATAGGATTATGACTGAGCTTACATAAAATCTATAGATTAACTTTGGGATCACTGATATGCTAACAATATTAAATCTTCCAATTCATGAATGTGATATATTCTTTTATTTATTTAATTTCTTTCAACAATATTCTGGAATTTTAAGTTCACAGGCCTTTCATATTTATATTTTGGCAAATTTCTCCCTTTTTCATATTTCACATGTTACTGTACAGAAGTATTTTTTTTTATTTAAATTTCCAATTGTGTGTTATTGCTACACAAAAATACAAATGATTTTGTATGTTGACCTTGTATCATTTAACTTGACTTATTTCTTTGTTCTTGGTACTTGGTTCTTGGTAAGTTACTTAGTAAATACTTACATATTTTCTTTTTTTGTAAAGTACTTAGAATTCTCTACATAAATAATCCAACCATATAGACAGTTTTGATTTCTTACTTCCAATCTCCATGCTTATTCTTTTTTTGTATGGCACTGGTTAAGAATTCCAGTCCAAAGTTTGATAAAGTGTTGAAGGCTGACATCTTGATTATAGAGGAAAAGCATTTTTTTCACCATTAAGTATTATAGATTTTTTGTGAATGAACTTTATCAGGATGAGGAAGTTCTTTTATTTTTCCTAGTTTTAGTGAGACTGCATCATAAATGTTAGCTTTTGTCAAATCCTTTTTCCTCATCAACTGAGAAGATTGTATCACTTTCCTTCTTTAGTCTGTTAATATGTTGAATTAAACTGATTGATTTTTAAATGGAAAAACCAATTTCGCATTCCTATATAAACCCTGCTTTTCTCATGAAGTATTATCCTTTACATATACTGCAGAATTCAATTGCCAAAACTTTGCCACAACTCTTTTTTTCCATATTCATGAACAACACTGGTCTCAGTTTTCTTTTCCTAAAATCTATTTTTCTACTTTTGATTTTGGGATAATACTAGGCTCCCATAACAGTTAGGAGGCTTTCTCTCTTCTTCAATTTTCTGTAAAACTATATAGAGAACTGGTATGTCACCAGTAAGATTATTTAGCTGTTACCAATGATTGAACCTAGGAGTACGTAACCACTGAACCACATCCCCAGGCCTTTTTTATTTTGAAAAAGGATCCTGCTTAATTGATTAGGGCCTCACTATGTTGCTGAGGTTGGGTTTGAACTCTACATCCTCCTGCCTCAGCCCCCAAGGTACCACTGTGCTTGGCAACTGTTCGATTTTTTCAATATGATATAAGGTTATCCCATGCTTTTCATTTCTTCATCAGCAAACTTCAATGGATTGTGGCATTCAAGGTACTTCTCTTTTGTTGATAATACTATATTATTCTGTGTTTTATATGGATTATGTAATGACACACCGCTTTTCCATTCCTTATATTTGTCATTTACATATTGTTCTGCCTTGTTCTTACTCAGTCTACCTAAAAGTTCATCAATTTTACCAATCCTCTCAAGAAACAGCTTTGGATTCTTTAATTTTTTTCTATTGTTTTTCTGATACTCAGTTCAGTGATTTCTACTCTTACTTTTGTTATTTCCTTTTACATTGAACTTCTAAAAAATTCAATCCCTGTTACTTTGTCATGGTTGAAGACAGAAATCCCAGAATGCATCCTTTTTCTGGTAAAATTAAAAATCCCTTCAGGTCTTTGCTCAAGGAACACAGTATTGAACTCAACTAAGCACCTTCCTTTCTCTTATGATGCTTACTTCCACATGGTGAAAAATGGGGAAAACGCTGTTTATTTGGAAACATTTGTCCCAAATCAAGAATTAAATAACATAGGCTAAAATTTAGTAAGGTTTTAGCTTCTTACACAGTGATTTCCACTAAATATAAGGAGTTATGTATACTTGTTTACTTAACATTTAATGTTTTACCATCAGTTTGTAACATTTTATGCCAAAAGAGTATTGAAGTAGAAAAGAATGATTATGCTGAGAATCTATATTATTTTTTGGTCACCTCATGATTCCCCTAGACATTTACCTTACAGTTCAAATGAATATGGATGTATATAATACAGTTTCAATTTCTGGAAGCAATAGGCATGTCCACCTAAAATATTAACTGATTTCCAAATACACTAATGATCTCTTCTTCTCACTTAAGATATACATAATATTTGTGGCAAGCTTTAATAGCCAACAAAAGAAATCCTCTTTGTAGTGCACACAAATGACATCTCTGTGGTTTGATTAAATTAATTCTAAGTGCATTCGGTATCTTAACATATTTGTTTTCAAGCTCAGTGTAGTAGTAAACAATTCATGAATTAGAAGCAAATTCACTATTAAATAATAAGTTTCAGAAGTTACACTGACACCTTTTTTAAAAACAGTCTTTAATCACCGCAAGTGAATGTGCCACAAATCAGCAATTAATAACTACCTATAATTATCACATTTGCTTCAAAGGTAGCAAATTGTAGTGTGTTGTCACCACACCAAATTAAAAAATAACTTCACTTATGGAACCATCTTATATAAAATTACTCAGTATTTTTCTAAATTAGTATCTTTCAGAGAATAAAGTGAGTATTTCAACTCACTAAGCCAAAAAGACAACAGCAGATTATCCTTCCATTGCAAGAAACAAACTTCTCTAGAAAGGGGCTGAACACACATTTCCCCACCATGTGCTGAACAGGTTTATAACCTCACATCTAGCTCTAGTATGTAACATGGATATAATGACTAGTGCTTCTATAAGATTACAAAACCAACATCATCCTACTATGAAAATAAAATAAATTAAAGCTATGTAAAATACTAAAATCCAGGCAATAAAAGGTAAAGAAGACACATAAAATAAGTGGAAATAATAATTCTAAATAACATCGTACAAATTATATGTATATATACTTCAAGTGAAACATGAGAGCTGTTAATATTAACAAACAACTGTGATAAAAGGAGGCAATAGTCCAGAAAGTTACATGTAAAAACTGTAACGACAGACAGGTCTGTTTAATTTCTCTGGCAGTGTGATCGTTTGCCAAGTGGTCTTAGTTCCCTGTTCAAAATTATTTATCAGGCTGACACTTTACAGCCCAGAGTTGACAGCCTGAAAAGTTGGTTGTAAATCAAGTTCTATTCCCTCTGGTGTACATAACAAATGTTTCACATATTTACAGGAAAAGTGCTTTTAAAAATTAAACACTAAAAGAAAAACATAATTTATTAATTTATAACTACCACAGTAGGTCACATAAAGTTCAGTATCCTACTGAAATCTAAAATTTTACCTTCTTTGCCTGAATTCAGTCCATTTGAGGACTAGGGACTCTTTATGGCAAGATCACTAATGCCCAGCACTTAAGCACATCATCACCACTGGTAGTCTATATTCTATTAAATATGAATGTCTGCTTGCAAATCAGATTTGCAATTTCTATTTTTTAAAAAAATTACTATCTAACAATTGCTAACATCTAATACACTTACTGTATAACAGGCACTTTTATGTTTTTTATATGTTTTATCTCATTTAATCCCCAGAGCAATTCCATGAAATAACTACTGTTATTATTACACTTTGTAGAGGAAAGCACACAGAGAACAAGTGACTCACTTTAGGTCCACAGCTAGAAGCCAGGCAAGGTAACTCCAATATCATGTTCTCTTATTTTGTATTGCCTAACATTAACTTCAAAGAAAGTAAAGATTTGTACTACAAAGTTTAAAAGTTTATTTTTTAAAGAACAAAAAACAACTGAAAAGAAAATTGGATTTTCACACAACTTTTCAGGAAACAATTGAGGACAGATCTTAAATTATAAATTATACCCTATTAAGTTTATTGAAATTTGACGATCTGAAAAAAATTGAAAAAGTTACTAAACTGACAAAAAAATGTGGCATTTAACTGTTGACACACAGGTGAAGAAAAAGTCATATTTACAATATACTAACAAAGGATAATATGAAGTTAATTTAATAAGAATTAATTTATAAGAATTATTAATAAGAATTAATTTCTACTATGGTAGAAATTAATGACATTGAAATTCCAACAGTTTCAGATCTGATGAAGCAAATAAATGTCCCAAAGCAATTATTAATGACATAATATAAAAAAGCAGGTACTCTGTTTAAAGATCTTTTATAATTTTACCTTTTGGTTTCGGGGTAAATCTTGAGCATTTGATGGAGGTTTGTAATTCAGAACTAATCTTCTAAATTCCAAAAGATTGAATAATGACTGAAAAAGAACAACAATTTAAGATAGAAGAAATTCTATGAATAGAATTATAAAATTGGTGTCAACTATACTAATACACAACTGTTGCAACTAGCATAAGGTAGCCTATTTTCTCCCTGAGAAAAAGTCTTATTTCTTATATTCCGATATACTTGATAATAAGCAATATTTAATCTACTGTGAATCAAAACACTATTCAAGTACAAATGTAAAAAAAAAATATTTAAAATGTTATTACTATCTATATCTATATATATAGATGTAGATATATACGACTCTCTCTCTCTCTATATATATATATCTCTCTCTCTATATATATATATATAGAGAGAGAGAGAGAGTAATTTCCTCAAAATAAAAGATATACAATAAAAGCCAAGAATTTTGTAGACATTCTATGCTCATTAAGAATTATCTAGAAAACCTGAGTACAAACAAATTTATTCCACAGATGCTAGGTGACAGACATACAAAAAGGTGTATATTATCTCTATGCCCAAGAAAGAAGGCAAACACATAATTTTAACAATAGAAATATAACTCCATGGTACAGTAACACTGATCATTCTGAGAGTGTAATGAGAACTGATGAAAAATGTTCATGAAAAGGCGGAGTATTCAATAGTTCTTTAGTATTCAATAGTGACCCATCATTATGTCATCTTAATAAATATTTACTTAACAATTATTTTAAAAAATGGGAAATATCAGCATCATACCCAATATATTCATCACAGTATTTTTTGTAAAAATTTCATGGTGGATGTTTTACAAACATGTATATATGTAAACTGTTTTATAATGTAAAGTATATATTTTTTCTTGAGTCACAGTTTTTAAAGTTTGAAAATTACTGTACAGAAAGCAATCATGTATTGCATTTCATAAAAGATGAAGTAGCCCATTTGACAGAATATAAAGTAGCAGCACAAATCAAAGGAAAAACAAGAAGTCAGTTACTGGAAAAATTGGGTCACTACATATAAGGAAATGGAGCTAGACAAATGGATGGACTAAAGACCAAAATATGAAAGATAAAACTAGTTTCTGATAGCAGAAACTGTAGAAAAATATTTTGATCATCTTGTAATCTGGAAGGATTTCTTAATTAAACATTATGAGTACATAAAATAATTCATTTTTTCTCTTTGAGGTGAGGTCACACTATGTTATCCAGATTGGTCTCAAACTCCTTGCCTCGAGTGATCTCCCACCTCAGCCTCTTTAGCAGCTAGGACAACAGGTGCTTACCACCACTCCCAGCTTATTTATTCATTAATTTAATAAATATTTACAGAACATTGCTGTGGTTAGGATGTGAGGCGTTCCCCCAAATTTCCTGTTTTAATGTTAGGATGTTCAGAGGTGAAATGATAAGATTGTGAGAACAGTAACCTACTTAGTGCATTAATCAATTTGATGGGTTAATAATTTGAAAAAACTATTCTACTAGGTGGTGGTTAACTACAGGCAGGTGGGGAGTAGCTGAAGGAAGTGGGTCACTATGGAATGTGCCTTTGGGGTTTATATTTCCCCCCTCTCTCTCTGCTTCCTAGATACCATGAGGTGAGCAGTACTCTTCCACTATACCCTTCTGCCATTAGGTTCTGCCTCATCGCAGGTCCAGAGCAAAGGAGCCAGCTGACCGTGGACAGAACATCTGAAACCATGAGCCCAAAGTAAACTTTTCCCCCATTAGTTGTTTCTGTCAGTTATTTGGGTCACTGCAACAAAAAACTAACATAAGCTGGACACTAGAAATAGCAGAGAATATAAAAATATATAGTCTCTGCCCTTGTGGAGATTATAATCTTAAAACTGCAGGTTAAAACAATGACACTACCTGTTATAAAGGAGAAAGGATATGAATACAGTAACAACAGATCAAGATCATGTAAAAGTAATTAGAACAAATTTTAAAAAATAAAATAAATCTTTAAAAAAGATCAGAATCTTTTGAGAAAAGGTAGCAGTTTAAAACTGGTAGGTGGAGAGAATTTTGAAAAAGACTTAAGTATGAAGAGTAAGAAAATCAGAAGAGAAACAGGAGGAGAGAAAGCAGGGTTTTCAATCATTGGCTGTGTATCACAATAACTCGTGGACCTTTATTATTTTTTTTTATTTGTAACTTGTGGAACCTTAAAAAATACCATTTTCCGAGATCTCTCAATAAAGATTTAAAGTACTACAGAAGACTCTGGTGTATCATCAAATAATCAGTGGCATATCCCAAGAAGGACAAGATTTGCAATAATGGCACTGAAGTAAGGCAGGAGATAACCTTTGGCAACCAAGGAGTCACCTTTTCAGTATAGTGGCAAAAAAAGAAGAGGTGCAATGAGAATGGGAGTGATGGAACATAAACAAGGGGGCTAAAGTATGAACTATCCTTCTGAGGAATTTAAAAAGGAAAGTTATTGGCAAAACAGAAGGATTCCAACACTACTTTGATACTCTGAGCTCCCACTGGAGAACATTTTCCTTGTTTCTGAACACTGTTAGAATTTTGTTTGGTGTAGCTCTGAAGAACATTTCAGCCTCTGCTTGATGGAAAATTTGTTTTCTTCACTTTTGAAGATTTCTACTGAGCCAGAAATCTAAATGGCCATTTAATTTTTTTCAGCACTTTAAAGACATAATTTCTGTTGAAAATTCAGTTGGCAACTTTGGCTCCTTTATAGACATGTTGTATCTCTTTCTATCCCATTACGTTTGTGATTTTTCTCTTTGTAGTTTTGTTTTGTTTTTTCCTGTTTTATTATGATATACATTGGTACAGTATTCTTTGTTTCTACTATTTGATTCTTGTTCCTTCCTGAATCTATGGTTTGATCTCTCTTTCAGGTTTGGAATATTCTCAGTCATCTTGTATTCAAATATTGTCTTTGCATTGTGCCCTTCTACTCTCCCTCTGGAACTACATTATGTTTGTACTATTCATTGTGTCCAATCTCTCATATGCTCTTATCTTTATTGGCATTCTTCAGACCAATTGTCTAGTTAACTAATTCTCTCTTTAGCTGCATCTGATGTGCTGTACAATTCACCCATTGATTAATTTCCTGTATTATATTTTTCTACTTCTAAAATATCCATTTTGTTAGTTTTTTTAGTTTTCTGTCAAAATTCTCAATCTTCTTTTAATTCTTTGATAATAGTAAGTACAGTTATTATATAACTAACAATCTTCTGGTTTCCATATAAGTATGCTTCTGTCATCCAACTTTTTCTCTTTATTCTCTCTTATTTTCTGGTATGGCTAATTTGAGTGCTAGATATTACATGCAAAAATTGAAAACATTCAAAATATTACGTATTATCTTCTAATAGAGAATTTACATTTGCTTCTAGTTGAGAGCTAGACTGGACTCACTTGCAATCCCAGATCACCTTAATTTGATAAAGTCTGAGATGGTTTGAAGCTGTATGCTTCAGAAACTAAAAAGCCTGTCTATGCTCAGTTTTCAGTTAATTGAAAGCTCTCCAATTTAAGAATTCTAACTGAAAGGTTGAGGTGTTTACTAAAGCTCCAAATCTGTTAACAACTTAGCTTTTCAGCAACTCAGCAGCAACTTCTGGAAATGCCTCCAAGATCAAATCAGTCAAAATCAACTGAGTAGATAACTGTATTATTTTGAAAATTGTAGAAAACATAACAAAGAGTGACTATTTTAAACTTGTTATAGAACTATATTGGGAGATAAAAAAAATTGTAGGCAAGTGAAATAAAAGAGCTAAGCATTCATCTGTGTGAGTAGAAAACCAAGTCAATTAGAAAAGTGAAGATAACAGAAGAAAAGACTGGCTACAGATGTCTTCAAGAAGCAAAGAGCTGTGAGAAAGGTCTGGGGCTACTCCAATGTGTCAGACACTACCATGTACTGACATTAAACAATCCTTCTAAGTACTAAACAGGACTTTAATATGTGCCAACACTCCTATAATAAGAGTAAACTGAGGAAACTCAGGGAAACTAAGAGACATGACTTCTGGGCATCTCAGAGGGATCCAAATGAGACAGGTGCTAAAATCATCAAGAGAATCCACATTACTTAACTAAACACCCCAGAAGGAGAGAGGACAATACACCTCTAAATAACTATCTCATGCACTGATACCCTGGTGAGGAAAGCAGGGATAATCAATATTTCCTATATAAAAGTTGCAGGTGAACAGAATAGAAACAATCTTGACTAGACAGGAGTTTGATATCCAACCTGAAGTCACAAAAATATTAATAGAACCCAAAGGTTTATTAGCCCATTCTCAGTACAATCTCCATTTTGTTTATACTCCCTTTCTGACATTCTATTTCCCTGTTCTAAAACTTTGGTACCAGTAGCTAAGAAATAAGTACATAAAGTTATATCTTTTGTAGCCTACCCAACCTATCTACTTTGAAGTTAGAGGTTTATATTTCCAATAAACATCTGGAATTGGTAAATATATTCACAAGGAAAAGAATCCCTAGTGTTTTGAGTCCTGTCAACTAAGTAAGATCCACCCAAGAAAATTCTATAAAATCAAACTTTACAGCACATTTAAACCATAGTTTGGAACAAATTCCAAGTCTTCAGAAATCAAAACAAATAAATACTAATGCAAGTTTTCTGCCCAACTTTCCTTTAATAAGTGAAAATTTCCACTTATGATAAGCTGTCACATCGAAAATCTACGAATAATGTGAAAAAAGGATATAATTACTAAAGATAAAAATTAAAAGCTACTTAAAAGTATGTAAGAATTCAAAAATTACAGCATTTAAAAAAAAAACTTCAAGTGATCTAGACAAATTTTATGGGCTCACCCATAATTTTTCAAAACATGAAATTTAATGTTTTTCCAGGTTCCCAAAATTCACTATCATTCATTCATTTATTTATTTATTGGTACAGGGGATTGAACTCAGGGGCACTTGACCACTGGGCCACATCTCTAGTCCTTTTTTGTATTTTATTAGAGACAGGGTCTCACTGAGTTGCTAAGTGCCTCACCATTGCTGAGGCTGTGAGGCTGGCTTTGAACTCGCGATCCTCCTGCCTCAGCCTCCCAAGTGCTGGGATTATAGGCGTGCACCACCTCGCCCCGCCAAAATTCACTATCTTTTTAGGGCACTATAACCCAAACTTGATGTTAAAGATTACTTCTTCTAGGTGTTGAAATTTCTCAGAGAAAAAATAATATCAATTACCTGTGCTTTCCTTTTAGATAAAAATTTAAAGCTAGTAAAATTACTAGTTTTAATAAACTAGCAGTTAAGAAGAAAAGCAATTTTTTTCTAGTCCATTCCCTCCCACCAAAACAAAACAACAATAACAACAAAACAAACAAAACACACACACACACACACACACACACACACCAAAAAGTTGAAATGTAAAACAAAAGCTAAGGTAAACAGAAGCTAAGGTAAAAATAGATGGATTACTGTACCAAGTGTGAAAGGAGACACTGGAAGGAGTTTATCCTATAAAAACAAAAGGTGATTATTCCTGAATCTGTTGTTAATAACTTAATTATCACCTCAAGAAGGACTTTCCTATAAATATGATATTGAGAAATTCCTATTCTAACTACTGTATATTGATTATTTGCAAGTATTTTCTTTTCTCTTGTACTTTTCAAAGAAAAACTTCTAAACTCTGAGCCTCATCTATTGGTTGTAATAGTATTGGGAAAAAACAACCACTTGTCAAATACAGGCAGCAAATTATATTCATGAACTATCAGATCATAGCCTTAAAACTATGAAATGTACAGAACCTTAATAACAAATGGAACAGAACAAAAATTCTCATCAGGAGCACTAAAAACTAAGCTACAATTCAATGTCTTAAAAAAAAACACAAAAATTCTAAAAATACAAAAAATTAAATGTATGCTACTACTGAGAGACTGTTTTAAGTTTTGCAATCTTATTATCAGTGTCAACAGACAATGGTAAAGAATTACGACAACTGTCATTATCACACAAAAAAAGTTTTTTTAAAAAAATCAAAGCATTCAGGTAAATATATTAAAAATAAAATTATTCCAAATTGAGAAGTTAATGGATGTCTACATGTACAAATATCTTGTTTTTTATAAAAAGTTATGGAACTTTACTAAGGGTAAAGTTTTACTATAGGTTTTCTAAGTTTAAAAAATATTATTATTGATTTATCAATATTTAATTTTTACATTTTACATTTTTTTACATTCTCCTAAACATGCACGGAGAATAACTTATGTGTAAATCTATGCCAACCTCAAATAAAATACTTCCTCATATTGAAAAAATTATTTAAATGAGTATAATACTACGAATAATAGTTTCCAGTATATACAAATAAATCCAACCAGACCCACAAAAGCCAGTTGTGGTTTCCTATCTTGGTCATAATACTTCCCTAAATTTGCAAAGGAAATACATACAAAAATTTTTCTTCCCATGCCCACAGCAATTCCTAAGATCAAGGATGGAAAAGAAATTAATTTGAGGTAAGTGAAAGGCATAAATAGTACTCTACAGTACTCCACACATTGGTTCTGGGGATGTAGCAAGTTTTTTGAGAGCACTTGCCCAGCATGCAGGAGGTGCTGAGTTTGATCCCACCTCCGAAAAAGAAATACACACACACAGTAGAGAGAAGTGGAGGGCTACTACAATCCCCAAACTAATTTACCGACAAGAGCATATTAAAACCTTGCTTGCCCTTATGTTTAAAGTACACAATCTAAAAGAACACAACCCCAGCCCACTTTCAGTACTATCATGACAACCAAAAAAAGAAATGAATAAAAGATACTTACCTGAATAACAGCACTAAACCAACAAGTATTGCCAACATTTTTTAGCCCAACAGGAGCTTTGTCCTGCCTTTTTCTATCATAAGGGTTTCGAGAATCCCTCCAAACTTCTGTAGGGGTCCTCTTCAAACATGCTTTATTTTCTGCTATGCTGGCTTCAAGAACTCTTAAGCAAAGAGAGAAGATGATTAAAAAAAAAAAAAAAAAAAAAAAAAAAAGGTATTATATAATCTATGCCCTAAGTAAAAGCATAATATACCACAAACTTTAAGCATTTTGATGATACCCAAATTCTGGATAATGTGCCTGGGGAAATAACAGTCAATGCTGACTTTATTCAGGCAAAGGTTAGTTTTCTTTAAAAGCATAGCAGTGGCAATGCCAACAGACTACATGCAGATTTTTTTTTTTTCCCAAGAAAAAGAAAATTTCAAACATAAAAAGACAGTGCTATGCAACAAAAAGCATATTGTGTTTCAACAAATTAATGGTTTAGTACTAGGAATATGTCACCTAGATAAATTTTCTGAGCAATCACTGTACTAAAGTACATACTTACAATAACAACTTTTTATAATAATTTTTTGAATAATCACAAAAACTAAAACTATACTTTTACCTCTCTCCAAAAAAAAAAAAAAAAAAAGGTAAATGAGATAAATTCTCAGGTTCCTTTCAGCTCTAAAAATCTATGACTCTATGACAGCTAAATAAAGAAAACATGTGTTCACTTATTAAGCCAAAAGTTACTTATTAACTTTTCCAAAATGAACTGACCTACAGAATATGTTAAATGTAGTTCAGCCAGGCAAAAGCATGCTACTTTCTTTAATGATGTCTTTCTTGCTCCTAAGCATGCAACAATATACCCAAAACCATGCTTAATTTTCACATACAAACTAACCAAGTATTCTATATACTCCAGAAATGTGTTACTATTCTAATAAACATAAAAAATATTCAAGTGTCTCAAGCTATTTCGTGTTAATTAAAAAACCTCAGCAAAAATGAGTTTTTCTGACTTTCTGGATTCTCCAGAAAACTTTATTCACACTTCCTCATCTTTATCTAAAGATTTCGTCCCACCAGATAGATGTCAAAACAATACACTTTTATATCTAACAGTGGTATTTACAACATGGCATTAAATACAATGTAGTAGGATTCCAAAGTTATCTTTACTTGGAATAACTTAATGTAAACATGGAACAAAGTCTCTGAAAATCAATAAAACATTAAAAAATGGGTATATATGTTAAAATGTAAAGATCAAACTAAACACATTTATTTAAAAAGTGAATTTACATTTCTGTCATATTTAAGATCGCCTAATATTAACAGCAGTACTCTTGGCCCCCAATCAACTTTCACTTCTAAGTCCAGACACTATGCTTTTTCAAACAAAAGACATCAGAAGTCCTTTGGAGGTATTTAGATGAGTTGGGACTAAAGAAAATCAGATATATCTAGAACATCCACAGATACCAGAAAATAAGTTTTCAAGAACATAAGGGTGAGATAAAAAGTCAAAAAACCAATCTCAGAAAAAAAGTGTTACTCAAATTGTGTAGTCCAACATAATAAAACACAAAAATAATAAACATAAAGCAGAACAAGGTGAATTTGTACACAGAAACTAGTTTATGCTCAAAAGATAAAAGTTAATGCACGCACAGTATATAAAAATAACTGTAATACAAATGTCTTTTGTATTTAGAAATTATATTTCACTTTTTTATAGACTTTTGTAAATGGAAGTGTTTCCATTGGAAATTTTGTTTCCTTTTTTAATATATACATATATTTGAGTATACATAAAATAAATTTATTTCTATTCTGGTAAATAGAAGTGAATGAATAAAAAACATGCAGGAAGTTTCTGCAATCAGGACAAACAATACCACAGGCAGGAAAGCGCAGCCCAGTACAAGTAATCATACATGAGACAGAATTGGTGGACATATATAATAACCATTTAAAATAAAGGAGAAGTCTAAAGCATATTCTAAAAATAGAGACTGGTCAAAATATAGGAGAACTAAGTTCAATCTTGAATCTCCTATTAGATGAACTTTTACTACTATATTCTAACTACTAGTTATAATAAAATATTAGCAAAAAACAAACTTTCTGAATGCCAAAAGATGAGATCACACATATAATGAACAAGCAATGAGATGATATATACATTAGTTACAAAAATTTGAGGAACAAAATTTCTGTGAAATAAACCTAATCTTCAAAACTTAAAATTTATATATGGATCACAGAAATAATAAAATGGAACTCAGTCTAAGATGAAATTGAGCAAAACTAGGTCTTATAATTTTTTTATAAGCATCAACAACCTAACCCAAATCTACAACCTAGACTGCCCTGTGCTCAATTGTTTTCTTTTAATTCCAGATCTAGTTAAGATTACTAAGTCCCAGGAAGTTTTCTAAAACCATTTTACATACAGTTAATTACCCTGTCTCCCTCTTCTGTACCTCTCCCCACCCAAACACACACACACACATTTGGTATATACAAACAACAAACAGTGTGATGTAAACATTACATTAACATAATGAGATAATGTATAAACTCCTTAGTTCCCTTTCCCATACTCTTTCCCCACTGGTCATGGAAGAATGTATGGCTTCAAATGTACTTTCTGAGACCAAGCAGCTTTCCTAAATCATGTTATACTATTCTGCAAAGAAAGTTGAAAAAGAAAAGAAGATAGTGATATAAACCAAGACACCACCTTCCTAGCATTCCTATGTAAGTTTTTTACAGAGGTCAAATTAGGTATAAACTGTAATACCCATTTGACTGGGGCTGAAGACATGCTTATAATTGGTCACTCACTGCTCGTCAAAGTCATCTAAGATTCAAAAATAAAATAGTGCCCATTTCCCAAACCATATTTATATTTGATGTGGATATTAATGCCTTAATTTAGTCATAATGCTATTATTCATTATAACAAAAACACAGGTTTTAAAGAAACAGGTTTATTATATTATTCCTTAGCCAACCCATAAGATAGAATTATGGTTCTTAATCTTTTCTTGATGAAAGAAAACATCATTAGTACATGAAAGAGGAAAGCCATAATTCTGTGATCTCCCTGACTTATACCTTATAACACATTCACTTCTGCGTACCAGCATAATCTTACTATATGCTTCAGCAGGCTTCCTCCTAACCACCTCCTCCTGGTTCCTAAAGGACTTTAAAAACACTGCACCAAAAATATCTATTAATCAACCAGTATCTCCCATTAGCATCTGAAAAACAGAAACAGATTTGTTTTTATCTCTAGACCATACATGATAACTAAAAGGAAATAAGCTAGCTTGATTTTTTTTTTTTTTCTTTTAAAATCAAAAGCCAAACCTCTGGCCCATGTGGTACTCTATTTCCAAGATTTTCCTCTTCTATAATCCAGTACTTTCAACATAAATACAAACTTTTATAAAGTGAAGTCCTAAATAAAAGTTCCTTCCCTGGTCTTACCAGTGACACTTTCCAGACTTTAAGTATAATGTAGATAGCTAGATTTCAGGCATTATATTTGACAAAGGGGAGAAAATATATGTTGCAAATCCTAGAGAGTTCAGAGAAAACCAATAACAAAATAGAGCATACTGAAAGGCAAACTCATCAGCCACAAATAAAAAAACCAACCCCCAGCACACATCATCTGCTTTCTTATCTTCTCAATACTGGTTCTGACCTTGACATCAGTAGAACAAAACAACAAAACATTTTGCCTTGCTGTCTATTTTCCTTTCACACACTATACTGAATGTTTAAAGCACTTTTGGTAAATGTTCACCTTCTCATTAAATTTTTATTGTACACTTTGAGGGTTTCTTTATTTTGTATTCTTATTTAAATTACATGTAACAGTAATGTTGAAAATATCTCACTTTAGCTTTTCTAAGACTCTTGGTGAAGCATTACACTCACTGAAAAACATGCATCATTTAAGCTACATAAAATCAAAAATTTATTTAAAAGGAATTAAGGAAGGAAGAAAGGGGAAAAAAGTAGAAATGATTTATTGATTTCTCAAAAAAATATGAAATGCTAAAGTAAGACCTGGTATTCTGACTGAGATCACACTAAACCCATAAGTCAATTCAAGAAAAAGCGATGTGTTTTATAAAGATTGGGTTCAAAATACCCGTGAACATTCTTTAATGTATTTAATGATATTTAATACTTTTGTGTTTTTTTTTTTTTTAATTTTCCTTTTCAGCAGAAGCCAGAGCCCATCACATGCTGGACAAGCACTCTACCAATGAACTACATTCTCAAACCAATAACTTCCTTCTTGAAAGTGCTTGCATATTTTTTATTAAATTTACTTCTGATCTTTAAAAGATTTGTGTGTGGGGGGGAGTGTAACCAGGATTGCCTAGCCCCTTTTTTTAAATTTTAGACGGGATCTTGCTAAATTGCTTAGGGCCTTGATAATTTGCTAATCAATATTAATTTGAACTTTGTGATCCTCCTGCCACACTGGGATTACACGTGTGCACCACCACACCTGGCTTTTAAAATTTTTATGAGTTACAAATGGTATCGCTTTAAATTTTTACTTTCTTATTCTTACATACAAAAATGTGACTTTTTTATATATTGATAATGAATTCACATAACTAAACATTCTTTTTATCAGAATACTTTATTGAGGGATTATTTGAGATCCACAAATATTAAATGTAGAACTCAGTAAAACTTTTTATATACACATATACCCATATGGCCACCATCTAAACCAAAATACTGTACAGAAAACTTGCATGATTGTATAAAATACCACTTCGAGCCACCAGAGTACTCTCCATGCCCCAGTTAATGACTATCTAAGTTCTATCACCATAAATTAGTTTTACTGTCCTTAAATGTCATTTGAATGAATCACATAATAGCTACTCTCTAATGTCAGGCTTCTTTCTCGCATCTTTTAAGGATTCCTTCACATTTTTGCAAGTAGTAGAAAACTATCTTCCACATACTGCTTAGAATGCCATCATGTGAATATGCCAGCATTGTTTACCATTCTGCTCTTATGATATTTGGTTATTCCCAGGTTTTAATTACTATAAATAAATCCACTATAATTCTTTCTCATAGATCTCATAATCTCATAGATTAAAAGTGAAAAATGTTGAGTTTTAGCATAGCATATGTTGAAAGTCATTAAAACTCCAAATTTTCCAAAATGCCACCATTACACATACCTACCAGCAGTGGATGAGAGTTCTAGTTGCCCTGCAAGTGCTGTCAGTTAGCTGTTTATACTGTGACAAAAATACCTGACAAAAACAATTTAGAGGAGGAAAAGTTTATTTTGAGCTCATAGCTTCAGAGATTCTCTCCATGATAGGCCAACTCCATCACTCTTGGCCTGATGTGAGGCAGAATACCATGGCAGAACAGTGTGGCAGAGGAAAACTGTTCAGCTTGTGGCAGCCAGGAAGCAGAGAAAGAGAAAGAGGAGCCAGGGGTAAAATATAAATCCTCAAGGGCATACCCCCAGTAACCTACTTCCTCTAGCTATGCCCAATCTGCCTATAGTTACAACCCAGTAATCCATTCCAATTATTAACCTATCAAATGGATTAATCCACTGATGAGGTTACAGTTCTCATGATTGAATCATTTCATCTCTGTTATTGGATATCCTGTTTCTAACAATTGAGCTTTTCCAAACCATAACATGTTCTAATACTTAGTATTGTCAGTCTTTAATTTTAGCCATTGAGATGAACACATTAGGGTGACTATTCTCTAATGAGATGACTAGAAGTAAACTTCTGATTGAGTTTGTGCCATCCAGATCACCACTTACATTACAATCTATCATGGTACCAACAAGGAGATATTTCACAGTTATATACTAAGTGCAAATGAAGGGATTCTTTCTGAAACAGAGGCAATCACATGGGACATTAACTCTTGTCTAAAGCTGACACTAATTAGTGTCTCTTCTAGTAAGAAAGGCCAGAATGTATGGGGATGGCTCCTTCCTACTCCTGATGAGACTACTTCACAACTTTGACCCTTTTCTTGATGCCATCAGTGGTACCTCACTGTTGCTGACACTTGTCAAATTACAGTGCTGTTTTTTCCAGACTGACTGATCTGCACTTACAGTCACAGTTTTGTGGCCCCTGAAATCAATGTCATATTTTTTACTTTTCTAAACCATCTGCATTATATCCTTGATCATAAAAGGAACTCAAAAATGGGCTGATAGTATTCAATAAGGCTTCCATGCTCCCTCCCATCTACAGATAGCTGGTATTACTGAGCATCAGAAGGCTCCTCAAAAATCAGTTTCACTTTGCCTTTCACCTATTCATAATCCATATCTTAAGGCAACAGTACCTAACAGTTACTTCCTAAGCAAAGATAAGAAATAGAAGAGTTTAAAAGATCTATCTTAACAATAGAATTATACCTATTCCTGGACATGATACATTGTTTCTTTCCATAATGGTAACACTAGGCTGTCCTGGTTGGTAAATCTTCCAAGGTAGCTTCCAGACCAACTTAAATCAGGTCATACATCTGGACTCTCCTTTTGGTCTGAAAGATCTTAGTGCATAAATGTAATGCTCACTCAGTTGAGTGCACAGCTCACTCAATTCCTCTTCAGCAAACCATGTTGGTCGAAGTGGGAGGCACAAAGAGTCCCTATAAATTTTATAAAAATATATTTACTCCTTATATACTTGGTATCCTCTAGATAAAAGGTGAGATGCTACTAGGGGAAGACTGGGGAAAAAAATAAAATTAAGGTAACCACTGGAAAGGGATACAATGATGTTGCAACCACCACAATGTGGGAATTCAAGATGGACACAGAGAGGACATTAATAATTTTTTCTTTCAGAACTACTCATACAAAAAGAAGAAATTGCCCTGGCAAAATGCTCCCACATTGCTTCACCAAGTATACAATTGTAACAGCTATTTTCTTTCCACTCAACAAAAATAATTTGATTATTTTCAGTAGTCCACTATTGCTGTTTAAGTGTCTTCTTTTTTGTCACTTTCACTGTTGCTACTTTGGGGATAACCCTATCTTCTTCTGAGTACTTTTAAGTTTTGTCAGTTCTGAGTGTTTCAGAGTACCCCTATAATAAATCTAGATGTGAGCTTCTTTCAGTTTTCCTGATTAGGATTTATTGTATTTTGTAAAATTAGATTGTTGTCTTTTTCATATCTGAAAAGTTCTCAATAATTACCTCTTTATATTTTGGTTCAGGCCCATGCTCTCCTTTTGATTCACCAATACAATCTTAGACTTACTCTATTCTCCATGTAGTTTAACCTTTTTCTATAGTTTCCATCTTTTTAAATATATATGTTTCAAGTGATTACAATTTCTTCTCATATATCTTCCACACATCTTCTGATGTGTTCTTTAGCTGTTTCTAATCTGTTATTAGAGCTATGTTCTGTTTTTATTCTACTTTAGTTATTCTAATTTTAACTTCAAAAAGATATTTTTCAGCTGTTTTTCAAATGCGTTAGGTCATATTTTTAAATTTTTCAAATTTCCTTAGAAAATTAAAGCATCAGTCATACTGAGTACCCAGGCAAATTTGCACTGCCTATTGTTTTTATTCCCATACTGACTTTTTTCCATATATGTATGGCAATTTGGGCAGTTAATGCTTTTAGAGCTCCAAAAGTTATTAGAGGGTATCTTGGGGTCTAGGACAAAGACACCTAGAAAGAGAATGTATTTTTATACTGCCAGGGCCTTCAGAAAATACTATTTAAAACTAAATTCCCAAGTTGTGATTTATTATATCACTAAAGTGACACAAATTTTGGCTGTAAAATCATAGGAGAAGTTGTCAGAGGCCAATTCCATCTCAAGAGCAACCCGCAAAGCTATGGAAAATATCTCTTTGTAATGTGCCTGTGGTTATTAAGGGAAAGAATACTTCTGATTTACCCTTACTAGGAATATGTCATCTTTTAATATACAATTGAATAAGAGAAATGATCTCTTATTAAAGTTGCCCATCTTATTTTCAAAATAGCCTCTTACTTCTTTTTCTTCCATTCAACGATGATTCTAAACCAAGGTTTCATTTTAGAGATACAAGGCAAATTCCATCAAGTCAAAAAGTGACTTTCAGTGTTCTGCACTTATTTCTTCAGGTTTCTGCTTTCACTGATTTTAGTCCTTGATATTGGTCTTTACTTAACAAGTCATAATACATTTTTAAAAATTCAAAATTTTATATGCAACAGATAACATATTGTCTCTTTCCAAAAGAAAAATTTGTCTGAATAACCTAGTACACCATTTCTTGAAAGTTGGAGGTTTGCTCTTTGCAATAATTTCTAAAGCTAGCCCTACCTTCTACCAAGCTACTTTAAAGTCATGCATGAAAAGCCATTTTCACAAGGAATATGCCACTGACACAAACCAGTTCTAACGTAGTATATCAGTAAATTTCAACTTCCCATTGTCCACTTTGTGCCCTAGCAATGTGCTATGGGCTAGATGTGGTTTGCCCTCCAAGGGTTGAAAGCTCAGGCCTTCCTGTGGTAATGCTGAGAAGTGGAGTGAACCTTTAAGAGCTAGGGTATAGGAGAAGGTGCTTAGGTCATCAGGAGCACTTCCTCAGAAGAGATTAACGGACCCCAGTTTCTCTCTCAGGCCCTCCAATCTAGATATGTGATCTCTCACTCCCGTACGCCCTCCAGCCATGATGGCATTTGCTTAAAGAGTGTATTAAAATTTAAAAGACCAAAAATGAAAAAGATCATTCTCTTAAGGAATTTTTTGTCCAATTTGTCAAAATTAGTATTCAAAACAAAATATATATTGATATGACTTAATATCAAATTAGGAAGTCTTAATTTCTTTTATCATATACAACAGTATGCCATATAACATCATTTTTTTTAGTCAATGACAGATCATGTATTCAACAATAATGAGATTATAATGAAGATGAACTATTCCTATTGCCTCATGATCAGTTAGCCACTGTAATGCCATAACACAGGCATTACCTGTGTGTGGTGACGCTGGTGTAAATGAACAAACTGCACTGCCGGTCCCATAAAGATCTAGCACATACAATTATGTACAGTTCATAATTCTTGATAATGATGACTATGATAGTGGTTTATAAATTTATTATGCCATATATTTTATTGTTACTTTATAATGTACTTTAACTTAAAAATATTTTACTGTGAAAGAGTATGTTACATTAGGTTGATGGCAGCCTCATAGTTTTCATATTTACTACAACTTTGGATCTCATCAAGAAGCCACATTGAGTGGTTGACCCATACCATCTAGATTTGTGTAAGTACAAACCATGATGTACACACAGCCTAATGAAATTGCCTATTGATGAGTTTCTCAGAACCTATCTGCACTGTTAACTAGTACATGACTACAATTAGCATATGTTACTTGAGAATACAAGACACAGAACTATACTAAACTGTTATATATAAGTTTTCAGACTTTTTCATATTTGTATGCTAACATAAAGTCATGTAAACAAAAATATACATATATGTATTTTATAACCTCATTCACATAATAGATAAGTCTTCAAACATATCCTCCACACCTAAGGGAAAAAACTATATTTCTCCTTAAGTACTGAGAAGTTCTACAATTATTCAAAACAATTATTTAATGCAATCAATTTTTTCAAAAGACAAAGCCAAATTCATTTAATTTTTCAAATCTTTCACAAAATAAGGCAAATTAGAATGTCCACATATAGTCTATGCCTTTTTTGGTTTTCATTTAAAATTACCAGCATTAAATATTAGTCACAACTAAAAGGGGACAAGGAATTTTAAGTCTTTGGATTTTAAGATAATATCTGACACAAAGTAATTTCCAAAGAAACATATAGACATTAAAATCACTACGGGAAAAACAAATTAAATGCCTTTGCTAAATACAGCATTTTGAAACATCTCCTGCCATACAGTAATCTCAGATTATTTATTAAAAAATATATTATTGATATCATGCCAAGGGGAATTATCTAAGAAAGCTGATATGCTGTGCTACTAATAACTGTACTGTAGTAAAAAGAACAATGGAGTCATAAGACCCTTCTTATGGACGTGTCTTTGGAAAATCATTTAACTTATTGAAAGCAAAATGTCTTCTTCAAAAAATTACCACTGTTTCAAAACAGCTGCTTAGAGAGTTATAGTTAGTTATAATTTAAGTTTTTCTTTTTTTAAATAAGCACTGCTTAGTGATAAAACCAAACTTATTTATTTAATCCTTAGGTGGAGCAAATTGTTTCAAATTAACAAACCAAACTTTTATATATATATACACACACACACACACACATATGGCACATTGTTTCCAACTTTAAAGCATACACACACACACACATACATATCTATTTATGGTTAGTTAATACACGAAACAAATTTTTGAGGACTTAGTTGTTATAATTGAATAGATGATTCCTAGATGGTAGTATTCACAGAATTAATATGTATATAATAAAACATATTATCATAGTATAGATCAGAGGTTGGCAATCTACGGTCTCTGTGATAGATCTAGTTTGCTGTTTGTTTATGTAAATCAAGATTTACTGGAAAAGTCAACTTTATTATATTATGCATTAGCTAGCTACAGTTGCTTTTGCAATACAACACCAAAGTTGAATAGTTATGACAGACACCATATGGCCAATAAAGACAAAAATACTTACTACTGGCTCTTACAGGAAAAATCTGATGACCTGGCTATAAATTATTAAAGTTGAATTGGGCAGTATACTCAAAAGGGATTCAGAGAAATTTTTTAAAAAATTAAAGAATATTTAAATATATACCTAAATTTAACACTCCATAAAATGTTAGAAATCTCAGCTCAATTGCCAACAGACCTATAATATGAAAAGTTTGTTTACATAGAACATAAAAATAATACAGAAGCATATTAATGATTTATTTACAATAAAGGATATCATATTGCCTCTTAAAATTAAAGCCAATTATTATTACTTATTATATATATATTATTTTAATAATCTGCTTTACACAGATTATGTTTTACCTGCTAATGGCTTGCTCCTCATCAGTTATTCCAGTCTCCCTGAATGCCCTGTTTGATTCCGCCAAACTCAAGGCAATTGCTCTCTGAAGATCATCTTTATCATCTCCAGTGAGATCAATCACATCTGAAAAGCAAAACTATCTTTCTCAAAATTAAAAGTCACACAAAATTAAAAGTAATTCTTATCATGGAGATTTTATACTTAATACACCCTTTTAAACCAAAGTCATCACCAACTTAAATCTATTTCTTTTATAGGAAGAGCTTATATAAAAAGAACACAAATACATTTTTAATTTATACTTGGTAACTTAATGTTCTTATCTATAAAACATAGCTAAAGCAGTAGGAGCAGAAATATCTTTCACTACAGAAGAATCTGAGTATTTACTATGAAGTCTCTCATTAAACACTAGTAGGCAGAAAGACTGCTAAGAATGCGTTCTTTGAGGACAGTTTCTTTATTAAAAAAAATTGAAATCAGCACAAACATGTCTATTTTGTCTGAAGTTTACCCAATTACATACATATTAATTCTGTGAATACTACCATCTAGGAATCATCTATTCAATTATAACAACTAAGTCCTCAAAAATTTGTTTCATGTGTTAACTAACCATAAATAGGTATGTATATGTATATGTTTGTGTGCGTGTGCTTTCAGTTGGAAACAATGTGCCAAACTGTCAACAGTGGTTAACTCTAATGAAAAGAGTCACTGCAGAAGAAAGTGCAAGGATCTTTCACTTTGTGTTTCAAGCACATCTGTACCATATGAATTATTTAATAAATATGCAGTTCTTTCAATTTAAAATAAGATTATCATTTCTCCAAAACAAATATATAAGTGAATGAACATTTACCTTCTAACATAAGAAAGTCTTGATGCTACACATATTAATTCTTTTTCCAAAGAATAAAAGCTACAATTATTACCACTTTCAGTAAAAGCACTTTTAAATCAATTTCCCCAAATGTACTGGTCAAATAAGCAAATGATAAATACTCCCATTATCATTTAAATAATGATAGGAATAAATATGAAAGGAAAAAGAATGAAGTATATCATATTTATGTAGTTAGAATTATGCTTATCTGTGTTTTGCATTTATTTTGCATATTTATGTTTTAAACATTTATTATTAAAATTGATTTTCTTGATAATTGCATAGAATTTTACAAGAGACAAACAAAAGGGAAAGCATGGAAGAAGGTACCTTCATTTTACCATCTGGCAATAGTAATGTATGTGTGTGCAAGTGTATCTATGTGTGTATTTTCTACATTGAATGAGAGAAAAAAATAATGTATACTGATGGTTCCAAAAGTGTACTTCTATTATTACCCATTTTTTTCTCCAAACAGCATTTTACAAGCATATTTCAAAAAGTAGAAAGAAATAGCTGGCCATAGAATGTTGTGTTTTTTTCAAAAGGTCCTTAAAATATAAAACCTCATGAAAATAAAGGGCCTCCTAAAATTCAATCAAGTAAAATGTAGAATACAACAAAGTAATTGAAATAATGGAACACTGTACCTATGCCAATAGGCCAGAGGTTTCATAAATCTGGCTACAAGATCCACATTCATCCAGAGCTAAAAATGGGAGTAGACATACAGTCTAGCTTAAATACCGATAAAGCAGGGAAGAGCATTATGAAATGTTTTATGAAAATGAGAGCTACCTTACTTATTAAAATGGCTAGAATATGGGTAATTAAAGAGAAGATAAAGGAGTGTGCTTTCGTTTTTATTTTATTTTTGGGGGGGAGGTGGAGGGTAGCGGGGCTGTGTCTCACGTAAGACCTCACTAAGTTGCTAAGACTGAGGCTGGCCTTGAACTTGCCACCTTGAACTTGCTGTAGCGACCTGAGTCACTGAGATTACAGGTACCACAGCACCCAGCTAGTTCAGCAATTTTCTTTAACAACGACAAAAATGAATAAATTTTTAAAAAGTACCTTCCCTATTCACTTGCAGTTAAGATTTGGGAAAAGATTTAGGTTATATCAATTGGATGCACTAACATCATGAGATTTGAAAGGCAGAAGCAAAGTGACAGCCATTATTTTGCAGCTTCAGGCTGTTTTCTCCAACATTATTTAACAGTTGTAGGCTGTTCCACAGTAGCATTCCTATATACAATTTCGAGCTTCGACAATGTCAAGTGAGTACACAGATTTAGCATTCCAGTGTCCAGGCATTGCTCAGTGGCAGTTTCCTAATCCTGGCTTTCTGCTCCCTAGGCTACAGCTGCATTAGTATTTACTTGAACACAGCAGTCAGTCCTAGTGGCTGTCTTCCTGACTGTGACACAAGGAATAGCTTCTCTGGCTGGTCAATCCCACAGGGATATGGGAGTCATATCAGAAGACTGAACTACAGATCCCTCTCTCCAGTTCTTTCAGTGATTTGTTAGTAACATAATCCCCTGTATTAAATTCCTGCTTTGAAAGTACCTAGAATTTTTAGTGCTTCATGACTGACAAACCAAATGAGAGCAGAAATTTATTTAGAAATAGCAAAAAACTATACTAATAGCTTTTCGTGACTTATCAGTTATAATTCAAGCAACACACAAGCAAAAACAAGATTAGTTTTTTTAACCTACTTCATAAATGACATAATTGAAATTCTGAGAAATGAAGTACTTTAGAATGGTGCACAGGCTTCCAATTTATGTCTTCTAACTTTTAAACCCAATAGTCTTTCTACCTTACTAGCGGTTCTCCAAGTGTGGTCCACTGATCCTTGGTGTCCCAGGGTCCCCTTGACACTTTAAGGAAGGAATGGGGAGTTCCTTAAGTAAACAGAATACTAAAAACAATACTACAATGTTATTTGGCTTTTCTAATGTGGTTATGTTTGTACTGCTGATGCTGAATAATAGTGGGTAAAACTACTTCACCTTGGCACAAATCAAGGAAGCAGCACCAGGTTATGGGAGTATGTGGAAATAACTTTGTATTACTCAGAAATAAGCACACTTGCTGTTTTTTTTAAAAAAAAAAAAAAAAAAAAAAAAAAAAAGTCAAATTTCTCTTCAGAATTACAACCTTAATGGAAAGAAAAAAGGTAATTTTCCTAAATCTCTAACTTTGATTTATGTGAGTTTTTTTAATAACGTAAAAAAATACTAAAGATGCAATAAGGTTCTTTTAGCTGGTATATGCAAAGTATAATGTTGCCATAGGAAAATGCAGCATACAAAAATGAATACAATTACAAACTGAATAGTTGTTTTGAGAGAGAAAATATTTTTAAAAAGGGCTGGAGCTCAGTAGTAGAGCACTTGCCTAGCATGCGTGAGGCACTGGGTTATTATTAATAATACTACTAAAATAAAGGTATTGTATCCATCTACAACTAAAAATTTTTAAAAATTAAGATATTTAAAAAAAAATAGACCACCAGAAAGATGGGAATATCTTTGAGAAAAATGTAGGGATATTCAACTGTTGAGAATTGAGAATACTGCCATCATTATCCTCACTCATTCAGCTTCAATCAGATTGCATTCTTACTATTCATTTCATAGGTCAAATATACTCCTGCCTCAGGCCCTGGCCTGGGATGAACTTCTCTCAGATAGCCATGAGGTTTTCCCTTCCTCACATCACTTAGGTATCTGTACCAATGTGACCTCATCCAAGAGGCATTCCCTAACCACAGCACCTAAAATAGCATATCTTATGCTCAACCCATAACCACACCCTCCTCATCTCTTTGCCCAGCTCTATTGTTCTTTCTGAACTTCCTACTACCAGATATCAATTGTTTAATGTCTTTCTCCTATGTAAACAGATTTTTAATTGCTTATCAAAGTACCTAATACATATCAGGAATCAATAAGTATGTATTAGACAAATAAAGTTTAATAGCTAGATTATGGAACAGAAATAAAAACTAATGGGTCATGTACAGTGGCCCTAATTAGAAGACTTGAGAATGAATATAACCTCTAGTCATCCAAAATATTTTTAAGTGAGAGGATAAAGCATTATTTTAAATAATATCAGAATGAAGATATAAACAATATGAATTTTGTTTCTCACCCACTAATTCCTCCCTACCAAAACTGATCAGTTTCCTTAAGATATTCCTACTTTTCTACTCTTCTCATTGATAAATTCAGATTCTCTAAAATAGTATTACTTAAAAGAACTTTCTGTGATGTTGGAATGTACTATTATCTGCACTGCTACTAGTATTGAAAACTTAAGAGTAGGTGAGAAACAAAATTTCAATATTATTTAATTTTAATAGCCATATGTGACTAGTGGCAACTAAACTGAAGAGCCCTACTGTGAAAAATTTAGTTGTTTTTAATAACAGCTGCTAAAACTAAAATGGCAGCATTACAAGGCAAGTAAGGAAAGAAAGCAAAATGAGCGTCAATAGAGCCATTCCAGAGTGTCATTGTTATTATTACTATAATTTTCAAATTGGAGTGTTAAAAAAAAAAGGAAGTAAACATTCTGTGTTAGTCAACAACAAGTACAAAGGCCCATGGTTCTCATCCTATCCTAAAACTAAAGAAAGCTGAGAGGCTAAAGTGGGCAGATCTGTTCAAAACCAGACTGGGAAAACACAGTAATACCCAGCCTCAAAAACAGAAAGATGGAAAATTCAGAAAGTTTTACAAGTCATTCTACAGTTCACATCTAATAGAATGTACTTAATCAAGTTTGAAGCACCACATCTAATCTAAAGTAACTTTCAGGGCTGGGATTGTAGTTCAGTTGAAGAGCCCTGACTAGCATATGTGAGGCACTGGATTCGATTCTCAGCACCACATATAAATAAATAAAATAAAGGTTCACTGACAACTAAAAAATATTTTTTAAAAAATAACTTTCGTACCATTTAGCATCTTATTAAAAGGTTAACCTTGACTGTTGGTAAAACAGTTTTATATATTAGAAATTTCTATGAAAAGAGAGAACTTTCACTGCGTAACTTTTTTCTACATGAATTTACTTTTTAAACAAATTTGGCAAATGGGAAAAATATCAGTGTTCACTAATAAAATTTTTAACTGCTTGATGTAAATGATTATTCTCAGTAGAGATAAGAACACTAGAACTGGATCTATTTATTACTTGTGCTTTTAAATCATTATTATTCTGGTCAAGCAATGTAAACAAAACCAGAATTCTAGGATAAACCCTCCAGGTTTCCCTCACATTGAATGTAATTTTTCAAATGAATCAAGTTGTTTTGGGGGAAAAAAATACAAAGAATTTAAATTTTTGAAGGGTCTACCACTTAATATTCATTCCAGTGTGTTACACCAGTTTCTCTAAAACTTAAGTCAATAATGTGGCATTACTTTTTTGTTAAAATTACCTACCCAAATCCCTCTTATCTTTTGATCCATATTTTGATTGCTCAATTGTAGCACATCTTGTTCTGGAGGGCATATACTGTTTTTTTCCTGTTTTAAAAAAGTTCAAAAGAATTTAATGGTCATGAAATAAAGAATATTACTATCAGATTTCAAATTGGGCAAAAGCTTTGTATGGTTATGTCTGTGACAGAGTTTGCCAAGACATAAAACCTTCAAAGAATTTCTGTGTTGACTATTAAGTACATCCATAATACTCAACACCCTGCAATTAGCCTCACTTCCATTAGTACCTTACTGTAAAATTCCAACAGAATTTTATTCCCAATATAACCTGGGAGCAGGAGACACTCATTTGACAAATCTGCATTATCCAGTCTGACAGGAGATGCAAGCAATGAAAAAGAGTTATCCAAGATTTGTGTTAATTATGTTAATTATATTACAGATGAATTGTATCTTTTCCTAGAATCCACCACAACACAGAATTACAACACACAATGTTACCAAAATAATATAAAGATGCTGGGTGTAGTACTTCTGAGCTCCTCAGTAGGTAATATACAAGATCTCTTTGAAATGTTTCCTTTCTTTCTCAAAAATGAAAGATGATATTGAATTTAAATGGCATACGATTGTTTCACTAACAACTGAATATGTGATTACTTCTTCAATATTAAATGAAGACTCACAAATGTAAGTGGGCTTCAATCAAGTGACATAATTTACAAATTGCCTTTGATCTATTAAGATAGGTATAAATAAAAGTTTCCCCACAATCCCCAAATATGACTTTCAGGAAATACTAAATCAAAAACTCAAAAAGTTTTCAGACTGGAAATGTAGCTCAGTGGTAGAGCACTTGCCTAACATTCATGAGGCCCTGGGTTTGATCCCAAATACTGGGGGGAAAAAAAAAACACTAAATTTTTCTAGTCACCAAAGAAAGATGTTTCATTCCTTCTAAAAGAGACACTAAGTTGTAAATAGTTTTTATTCCAACAACAAGGAAGCATACTATTCAGTATTAGAGACTTTTATTTAAAAATACAGATGTTTTTCCAGCATGGCTACCAACAGATGGCATGCTTTAAGTTACCATGATCTGTTTATTCTTTAGTCTTGACTATAAGAGAGACTTTATACTTGAAGAACGAACAAACTTACTGAAATCAAAACCCTGCCACATCTAAAATAATTAATTTAAACCATGGCTAACTTTCCAATAGCATGTTTCACATAAATTTGAGAAAATGCTCAAAGAAAGGTTTTTTAACCAGAGCAGTCCCTTGACAACCTCTTCACACACTGATCATTCTATTACTCTACATTCCTTCAGCACTTCTGTAGATTTTTAATAGATTTCTGCATTTAAATACATATTCATTTGTAACTATATCCTATCTTTCAAACCCACATGTAAATCTTATCAATAGTTCTAAGAAATAAAAATGCATACACATAAAAACACTTCATTAGTTCACATAACTGCATAGTCATTTAGAACTATATTCTGATAATGCTCAAATAATTACTAAATCAAGACTATTTCCTAAAGACAGCTATACTCCTTAGAATTTTATAAAACATGGTATTATATGTTAAATGGAAAAGTATTATAATTCCATTAGAAATCTTTTTCCAGTTTGACGCTAATACTATAATACAATCACCACATTAAAGTGCTACAAGCTTGCTTCTCAATAATCTCAAAACAACTTTATGAATACACTTATCCCAATGAGCACCCTGGTTATAAGGATAACGTATTTTACAACATGCATGCATGTGAGTGAGTGTGTGTGTATGCGCGCACACTCACATACATACCAGCAAACAGTTTACTCAAATATGGCAATCAGTTGAGATAAAATCAGAAACTCCATTTCTCTACCTTTTATTTTTGGTGAAAAATAAAATTACTAAATGAATATTTTTCAAGAGATACATACACAGAGGAAAAAAAATAGTTATCAGAAAGTGAAACACATGCCTTTTGAAATTAGGTTGCCTTCTTCTAAAAGTGCCTATTCACCTTTTTTTTTTTTGGTCGTCTATAACATTTTCACTATTTCTTATTCAAAGTCTGGAAGTGGTATTAATACTTGGCTTGTGTAATATTTTCTCACTTTTACACAGCAAGTAACATATCTTCTTCTGTTTATGAAATTCTTATAATTTTGAATTTTTCCCTTAAAACATATATTCTATTTATGTCACAAATTGTACCATCTATATTAAGAGTTCACAGATATCTTTATAAAATCTCTTTATCTTTCAAACTAAAAGACTAAATGGTGATTAATTTCCTGTTTGCTTTACTTTAACCAGATGTCATCCTTTTATTTTACTATTTATTTTCTTTTGCTACCCCTAAGTCCCAGAACCATGAGAGAAATGAGGCATTATTCAGATACTAATTCCTCTTATATTAATATCACTTCTGTTTTTTCCAACTTTTTACATCAAACTTCTCAAGCTCATTTTCTTTCATTGGTCTTGAAAGAGACTTTCTACAAATACTATATAAGTAATTCAATGAACATTTTTGAACACCAATAATGTTCAAGCAAATAATTGTGAAGTAATAGTACTCATTAGACAGAAGCATATTCTGGATGATGCAGAAACACTTGACATAACCTAGAGGCCAGGGAAAACATTCTCCAGCAAGCAGCTTTAATTTAACTCTTTTAAGACCAGAATAAATTAAGCTAATGAGGAAAAAGTTAAAAGAAATTCCTGACAGAAGGAAGAGCAAGCATAGAGACAAAGAAATTAAATGGCTCTGGGTGTATGTGAAATTCAAACTATTATTATTATTATGACAGTATAAAATCGGAGGAGAAAACAGAAAAAAAAAATGAGGCTGGAGTTGTACATGGGGCCAAGTCACAGTTTATCTCAAATTGGGACACAGCAACTGGGTCTCTCATATATGCAAAACTTCTCCCATCATCTATTAACTGCGTGAGATAGGATGAAATGGGTTGTTTCCTAACTTTGGCTAGGTCCAGAAATAAAATCAGAAGTTTTCTTCAAATACATGTTATTAAACTTCTCAAACCCATAATGCTTAAAAATAAATGCTTATATCTATACATTTATTGATTGACTGATTGGTTTGTTTGTTTATTTATTTTGGTATTAGAGACAACTTGGAGCCTCAGATATGCTAAGCATGCTCATCTACCACCGCTGAGCTATATACCCTCAGTCCTATAGTACAGTCATAGTTATTATACCACAATGAGATGTGGAAGAAACACAGCATTTATATTTTGAAAAGCACTGAGTGCTCTACAGAGCACTCATATTATAGAGAAAAACTACAGTCCTATGTAAAATCTTCCATAAGTGTTTGCTTATGTATATATGTGTGTGTGTGTCTCCCCAAAATACCCCTTACCCAAGTTTTCATTTTGCCTTTTGTTCTTTTATTTGCTTTGGAGTGAGAGGGGATTTTGTTAAATGGTAATAAGCCTATTCCCCAAATCTTTATTTGGGGAGACAGGGAAAAGAGGGAAGGGAAATTTTGAATGATACACCTACAAGTAATCAGAAATAATATTTTATCTTCAAAAGTAATACTAAGGCTGCTATTGACACTTAAAATTTACAAAACAAATATGGTTCCTATTTACAATCCTAGAAGTTTTCCTTTTTATAATACCTGTAGCTGTTCTATATTTCAAAACAATGGATACTATAAGAAATAAACAAAACATCAAGGGTATGTAGAAAAAGAACAGCAAAATAAGAAATAAGAAATATTTATGGAAGTATCTATAACTTAAATAAAATCTAATGTAGCTAAAAATACATATATTTCTTTAAACTACATGAAAAAAATTCAAGGTTAAATTTGGTTTTGTTGTTCTCCATCTCTGCTTTAGAAAAATTAATATCAAAGAAAAAGTCTCAATACATTTCTATTAAAATGTTTAAGGAAAAAAAAAAAGATACTTACTTGTATCTGCTTGGCTTCCCACACTGATGTATCGATCATTGCCAGGAAGTGCTGTTTGGTAATAAGTTGTCTCCTCCTGCTGAGGGGTCTTGGCATTCTTTGCAGTAAGGAAAGCCACTGCTAATTCCAAGTTTCCATTGCTATCCTTCAAATAGCAAGATAAGAATACCCAATGTTTTAGAATAATTCTATACACTGTCATCAGAATTATGCAATTTTCTCCATAAAAACTAATAATTTTAGAGCAAGAATCACTTTGATTAGAGAGTAGTCTACATGTTATTCCTCAGTACAAATTCTTCACCCACTAAATACACTATATAAACAGGAATTTCCTTTTTAATGATTCAAACTACAAACATAATGCAAAAAAATCAATTCTCTAATTTTTTAATTTGCAATTACTCTCATGTCTGCTTAACAAAACTCAATCACAAATTTATACTTTTAAAAAAATAAACAAACTGAATTTTTTTCCAGAGCTTACCACAAAGGAGTAAAAATTTGGGTATTAGAATTAATACCTGTAGGTAAACTTAAAACAAAATGTCAAGGGTATGTAGAAAAAGAACAGCAAAAGGTACTGCAGCTTGATGGTATGGAGAGACACACACAACTCCTGAACAGAAATAACCAGTAATACCAAGATAACAATCTACCCAAATTTATATACAGATTTTATTTCATTTTCATCAAAAGCATAATGTGGTAATGATTAGTGGTAATGATGCTAGAGTAACTAAAAATTTTTAAAGCAAAAAACAATGAGAATAGACATACCCAGTGGACTCTTTATATTCTCTACATGGTTAATGATAAATAAAATGTAACACTAGGTCTAAGACATTAAAACAATGTAAGAAACTAAATAATACTGTCTCTGTAACAGAAGGCCAGAACTTCAGCATATATATGTTCATAACAGGAAGCCAATGGACAGGAACGACATGGTATGACTCATATTTTAAAAGGTTGACTCTGTCTGTATATTAAGAACAGACTACAGGAGAGGAGGGGCAGGAGCAGGGAGTCCAACATAACTGACCATATTAAATGTGGGACATGACAGAAGGAGAATAAGGATGATCTAAGATTTGAAGCCTAAGCAACTAAAAGAATGACGTCACCCAAACCTACCCAACTCCAATTCTAACAATCAGTGAGGAAAGTAAGAGTGCAGTATGAAAAGCACCAGTGCTTTAAAACTTACAGAGGTCGTGAAGGTAATGTTTTAAGTGACTCATTTAAAATAAGGGCATAAAATATTCTATCGTTAGACAAGGAAACTAATCCTAAAACAAACTGTAACACTGATGACTAATATTTATGGAACACTTACCATGTGCCAAGAAATATGCTGAATATTTTTCATGTAATATCGCATATAATTTGAAAAAAAAAAAAACTATATAGAGTAGAAATTTCACAGGGTCATTTACTTGTACAACTAAAAAATAAAATCTCAAAAGTGCTGAAATCAATCAGTGACATCATATTTCCCAAAAGTATATTGTATATTAAGAAAATCAACTTATTTTAAAAATTTTAAATATATTGTATATTAAGAGAATCAACTTATTTTAAATATTTTACAAATTTATAATGGCAATTAAGGTTTAAGTATACTGCCCACCTCTCTTGCCCCATCACCATAACTGTAACAAAAGAATGGAAAAAACAAAAACAAAATAAAACCTATGTTCACACAACTTACATCAAAAGAAATGTAGACATGACTTAAATTGATCTATAATAGAAAAAAGAAAAAAAAAAAGTGATTCTCCAAATTTATCCCAGCAAAGTGGCAGGCTACAGCCTCAGGATCTGTGGTTTATTGAGAAAGGTACTTTCTGAAAATAGACATGGAATGATTTAGTCATGGTATTTATCAGAATAAAGAAAGGACTGGCAATCATCTAAATGTCATAATCATGAAAATTAAAATGTGATGTTTCAGCTTCCTCTCCAAATACTCACAATTGCTTCAATAATCCCTGAGTTGATGAACTAAATAGTACTGTTCATCATTTTCCTAATGGGAAAATAAGGTGAAGCAAAAAAACTTTAGTAAAAGAATCAGAAAGTCATATGTGGCACCCTGGACCAGGATGATGTGGCTTCTATTCCACATTCCTCCACATACTGGCTGTGAGATCTTGGGCATGTTATTTTAACTGGTTTCCTCATCTTCAAAAGGGGGATGAAAATAGAACTTATCTTGTAGTTATTATGAAGATGAGTTAGGCCACATAAAGTACTTAAGACAACGCCTGGTGCTATTAACGTCTAATAAGTCTTAGATATTATCATTATCATTATGATGATTTCTATTATAATCACCTAAAAGATAAAATGTTTCCAAAAACAAAAAAGAAGCCTTGGCCCAGGATCAAGAATTACATAATTGATTTTGTCTCATGAAGTAAGTTCCAAAGGACTTGGGAGCAATGTGTGACCACAGTAACAAAAATGCCACACCTTCAGCAGCAATATACAAATGAGCTTAAAACACAGCTCTATTTCTAGAACATCTTTCATTCACTTGATCTTTTTCAATGTGAATTATCCATGTGATTTGACTCATTTCAGCATCTGTGTGGAGATATAACCTAATATATAACCAAATTTACCTAAGATATAACCAAAATGATGTATTTTATTTGTTGCACATACTATTGAGGCTTGAAGTTAATATTCTTCAGAAGCAAAGGAAGAAATATATATTTCTCCTTCTTGGAAGGAAAAAAAATGTAAGTTTTGACACTCTAATAATTTTCTGTTTTTCCCTTCTCCTCCACCTCTTTCTCTATAAACAGTCTCATCCTGAACCCCTCATTAAATTCTGAAATCATGTCTCTTGAATAATATCATCTATTAACATTAAAATTCATATCCCACTATTTTGCAAGAAAAGCATGTTATATACAGAGAATCTATCACTCCAAGATATCATGGAAACATTGGATTGATGAAAGCTAACACGCTCAAAATTTTTAGTATCTTAACTATGACTATTAAGTTATAAGTGTACGTTTTTCCATCTCTATTACCACCAACATGGTATAAGTAAAAAACAACTTTCAAATAAAGTACACAGAAGAAATGAGGGTATACCACCACTGCATGTCATAAAACAGGGACCATACCTTCAAGGCTTGCTGCAGTATCTGGGCATCGTTAATCCCAGTAATTTCCCTCAGTTGATTCAAAAATGTCTGTTGGTGCTGGAGGAAAGAAAAAGCAGAATCGTTATACTATGAACTTCTTTTTGTATGAAATATACAAAAAGAAAATTTTAAAACTTTCAATTTAAATAAAAAAGCAGAAAAAAATAGAACTCAAGAGAAACTAAACAAACTTCATTCTATTAGAAAGAATGAACCATGCAATGGACGACCATTATTAAATTTGTGTGGTTCTGGTATTGGAATTTTGTGTTAATCCCCAAGAATTAACAATTTTGGTTCCATTCTTCAACCCTTTATTTTTGCCTCCAACAAGAAAAGGAGCAATCCACATGCTGGTTAATCCTGAGATAGAAACCTAGAATGTTGGAAAAGATATGCTCTTGACAGGCCACACACTGAGTGGGTAATTATAACAGGAAGGTCCTGAGATCTATTAAAGGGAAAAAAAGGCCATTTCATTCTCCAATCTGACATAAGACATCCTAACTTGAATTGATTTGCCCCATTTTCTTCAGTTGTCTTCATATTCTATGTAATCTATTATATTCTATTAGGGAGAAAAATAGAGATAGATCAACAGCATTCCACTATCAAACCATTTAATGATCTTCCCTAAATAAGAACCATGTTCCTCCCTTCTTACATCTTTGTATTTCTTTAAACAAATTCCCTAAAACTATTTTTAAAAGCACCACGAAATAAAGCACAAAACCATAATAAGGAAAACAAGACTAGAATAACTTTGGATCCACAGAAATATTTTTTGAAAATTTTATCTCAGTAATAATTCAGTCAAGAATCATTAATGGATACCAAAAGTACGGGGTGAAAGTCTGATGAGGAACAGAATATTTACTTGGTACAAACTACAAAGGGAGAAGAATAACTCTATAGTGGAAAACCTGATGGTTACCACCTCAACCAAGATATCAAAGTTTAACAATAACAAGACAAAATGCTAGTTGGCCTCCTGACACACTGGGATGGTCCTGCCAAAAATGTGTAACATGAAACTAACCTTAAACAACACCAACCGAGAAACACTATGCAAAATAATTGTTCTGTTATCTTCAAAAATGTCTATCCCACCAAAGACAAAGATTGAGTCTCCACATTAAAGGAGACACTACAGTCACGGTAAAACCAAATACAACATGGGAAGCAGACTATATCTCATACTAAATGTTATACAGGATATTACTGGACAGTTGCAGAAACATAAACAGGATTGCTCAATAATGACACTGTATTAATATTAGATTCCTGAATTTGAGAATTGCAGTATAGTAAGCAAACACCTTTTCTCTTACAAAAATGTTTTTAAGTGTTTAATGTAAGAAGTCTTTAAGCAGTTTGCATTCAGATTTGTTGATGTCAGAAATGTAAAATATCCATTTCAAAACATACTTCACAACTTATATATACATAACATATAAACACTCAGAAATCAAAAGTCTTAAATAATTACAAAATGAAATGAGGGGTTTCATCAATTAACCCTTAATTTAAAAGTTTTCAATTAAACCCTCAATTGAAATACATTTATAAAAATCCTATTATCAGTTAAAAACTACATGTACCAGAGTCTCATCAAAATGGCAGCTTCAATAATCTGGAGATTTCTGTTTGGTTTTCTAACATAAGAAGATAAGCAGTGAGCAGTCAAGACCTGATAAGGACACCCACCATAATCAAGCATTCAAGCTCATCAGTCTTCCCACTCATCCTTCTGTGTGACATTCATCAGTATGTCTGTCACTATGAGGTCCTCCTTCAGCACCCTGCATAAGTCCTAGGTAGGATGCATGAAAAGACAAAGAACAAAAGATGTCTACCAAATGAATCTGCCTTCTTTAACAGCCCCTGGCTAGACACTTCCACTTAAAGCCTAGCTGCTTGAGGAGAACAAAGTTGCACAGCACTCACAGCTGCAGAGGAGGCTGGGAAATGAATTTTCAGCTAAGCAAAAAAAACTGCCTTGGAAATGAAATCAGGGTTCTGTTAACTAAAAAAGAGAGAGAGGAAAAAATGTATACTGGAAAGGTATTGGCAATGTCTACCATGCCATAAAAAAAATTCATTTCCATAAAAATCTTATTAAGATAACCAAGATTATCAAATAATATAATACATAATAAAACACATAAGCAAAATCATACAAAATGCCAGAAAGTATCATAACAGTGTAATGGAAGAATCAAATTAGTGCTGGGGATATAGACCAGTTGGTTGATTGCCTAACATGCCAAGGCCTTGGTTTCAATCCCCAGCACATAAAATTTTAAAGAAAGAAAAGAAAATTAGCAGAGGTAAAAGATGAGAAAAAAAAAATTCCATTTAAACCTATCAACTTTTCTACTTTCATTTAAATAACTAACAATGGGATCATGAAAGTATCAGGCATACCCAACATTACAAATTAAAGATATGTAAAAATATTCCAGAAATTCTTTTTATCTAATTCAATGTCTTAGTTCATTCACATCAATAGACTCAAAGATAAAACTCACATGATCATCTCAATAGATGCAGAGAAAGCATTTGACAAAATACAGCACTGCTTCATGTTCAAAACATTAGAAAAAATAGGGATAACAGGAACATACCTCAACATCCTAAATGCCATCTATGCTAAGCCTCAGACCAACATCATCCTAAATGGAGAAAAATTGAAAGCATTCCCTCTAAAAACTGGAACAAGACAGGGATGCCCTCTTTCACCACTCCTATTTAACATAGTTCTTGAAGCCCTAGCCAGAGCAATTAGATGAAAGAAATTAAAGGGATACGGACAGGAAAAGAAGAACTCAAATTATCACTATTTGCAGACAATATGGTTCCATACATAGAAGATCCAAAAAATTCCACCAGATATCTTCTACAACTAATAAATGAATTCAGCAAAGTGGCTGGATATAAAATCAACACCCATAAATCAAAGGCATTTCTGTACATCAGTGACAAATCCTCAGAGAAATTAGGAAATCCACCCCATTTACTACAGCCTCAAAATAAAATAAAATAAAATACTTGGGAATCAAATTAACAAAAGAAGTGAAAGACCTCTACAAGGAAAACTACAGCACACTAAAGAAAGAAATTAAAGAAGATCTTAAAAGATGGAAAGATATACCTTGTTCATGGATTGGTAGAACTAATATTGTCAAAATGACCATTCTACCAAAAGCACTATACAATTTCAGTGCAATCCCACCCAATCAAAATCCCAATATCATTCCTCATAGAAATAGAAAAGGCAATCATGAAATTCATCTGGAAAAATAAGAGACCCAGAATAGCCAAAGCAATTCTTAGCAAGAAGAGGGAAGCTGGTGGCATTACTATTCCAGACCTTAAATTGTACTACAAAGCAACAATAATAAAAACAGCATGGTATTGGCACCAAAATAGACCAGTAGACCAATGATACAGAATAGAAGACACAGAGACTAACCTACACATCTACAATTATCTTATACTAGACAAAGGTGCCAAAAACATACATTGGAGAAAAGACAGCCTCTTCAACAAATGGTGCTGGGAAAACCGGAAATCCTCATGTAATAAAATGAAAATAAACTTCTATCTCTCTCCATGTACAAAATTCAACTCAAAGTGGATCAAGGACCTAGGAATTAAACCAGAGACCTTGTACCTAATAGAAGAAAGAGTAGGCCCAAGCTCTATCATGTTGGATTAGGCCCCAACTTCCTTTATAAGACCCCTATAGCACAAGAATTAATAAATGGGATGGATTCAAACTAAAAAGCTTCTTCTCAGCAAAATAAACAATCAGCGAGGTGAACAGAGAACCTACAGAATGGGAGCAAATCTTTACCACAAGCACATCAGACAGAACATTAACCTCAAGGATATATAAAGCTCTCAAAAACCTTAACACCAAAAACAAACAAACAAACAACCCAATCAATTAAATGGTCTAAGGAACTGAACAGACACTTCTCAGAAGATGATATACAATCAGTAAACAAATATATGAAAAAATGTTCAACATCTCTAGCAATTAGAGAAATGCAAATCAAAACAACTCTAAGATTTCATCTCAGTCAGAATGGCAGCTATCAAAAACACAAACAACAATAAATGCTGGCGAGGATGTGGGGAAAAGGGCACACCCATACATTGCTGGTGGGACTGCAAATTGGTGCAGCCAATTTGGAAAGCAGTATGGAGATTCCTTGGAAAACTTGGAATGGAAACACCATTTGACCCAGCTATCCCAACTCCTTGGTCTATACACAAAAGACTTAGAAACAGCTTACTACAGGGACACAGCCACATCAATGTTTATAGCAGCACAATTCACAATTGCTAGATTGTGGAAACAACCCCGATGCCCATCAGTAAATGAATAGATAGGGAAAATTTGGTATATATACACAATGGAACACTACTCAGCACTAAAAGAGAATAAAACTTTTGGCATTTGCAGGTAAACAGATGGAGTTGGAGAAAATAATGCTAAGTGAAGTTAGCCAATCCCCAAAAAACCAAAGGTGGAATGATTCCTTTGCTATGATGATACTGACTTATAATGGCAAGGTAGGGGGGGATGAGAGGAGAGGAATGAAGAAACTTTAAATAGAACGGGGGGGGGGGGGGGAAGGGTCAAGGGGATAGGAATAATGACAGAATGAGTTAGACATCAATACCCTAAGTACACCAATGGTGTGAAAATACTTTATGTAAAACCAGTGACTTGAAAAATTGTGCTCTTTATATGTAATACAAAATGAATTGTACTCTGCAAGCATGTATAACAAATTAGAATTTTTTTAAAAAAATGTCTTAGTTCAGCGAACATATTTAAGGAATTGCACAAGCCTGCTTGCAATCTTACCACTACCAGCAATTCAATCCACATTTTTTTAGGTAACGTATTATTTTCATTACCTGTGAATTATTCAATCATGGATCTGGGAAAGATTACTGAATATCTCAAGGAAATGATTCATTTGTACAAATGTTGATGGCTATTACTTATAATACTGGGAAAATAGGAACAACATAAAAGTCCTTCCACTAAGAAACAGTTTTTAAATTTGAATGTGTATAAGAATGAACTGATAAGTTTGTTTAACAATATGGATTCCATTAACCCCTCCAAAATTTGTGATTCTAGGAGATAAGTAGCTTCATATGATTTTGATGCAGATGGACCTAGAAATGGTTCATATTAAGAAGTATATTTTTACATGATGAATCTAACCTTATGAAAGCATCAGACAACACCAACTAAAGAACACAATATAAAATTGTTCTGTTAACTTCAAAAATAAGTAACTTCATGTATACTTTATGTAGAAAGTTATCTCTACACAATCAATTAAGCTAAAATGGCAGAATACAAAATAGTTTACAAACACATTCATGACTAAAATGTAGACATAGGTGTAAAGCCCCAAAAGACTCCCAATTCTTCTACACCATTGCTACATTTTACTTCCTCATAATAAAGACATATTTCCTGCAACACTGAAGATGGACAATTGATCAATGGCATGTCAGGGGATGGCATACAAGCAGACATGCATGGTTGGGACTGCTCTCTTGAACTTCTGCAACTTCCTTAAGAAGAAGATCAGCAGGTAGGTCATTACCCTGGAAGAATGAGGCAGATATAGAGAACTCACTCAGCCAACCAGCAAATCTGTGAACATGCTATAGTATTTCACTATGCAACTGAGTTTTGAGGTAGTTTGTTATAGCAATAGTTGGCTGATAGCACAGTAAAAATTCTGATTATTTTCTGTAGAGAAGCAAGGTCTTTGAAATTTTGTTATAGTTGTTTGGTGTTTCATCTTTACCTATAAGGTCAATCAGAAACTCTAGGGGAAAAAAAATTCAAGTGTATTTCTAGCTTGGTTTATGTTTTCAAAAACTTTGAAACTAAAACAATGAAAAGGTTGGGAAAGCAGAGAAGTCTGCATGGAATAGACAAAAGATTAAAATACTCTGATCTAAATTGGCAAGAAATGGGAAAGAGAACAAGAGATGAGCAATGAGAGATATTCTCTGTTATTAGCATATTCCAGCTGTGCTTTTCCTGTCTTTCAAAACCTGTGTCTTTGTTTCCTTAAATTATAGTGTTTTTGGTGTTGTTGATGTTATATTTTTATTGTTGTTGCTGTTGCTGCTGTTTCTGCCTTTCAAAGGCTTTACTGTCCCATTTACCAAAATTCTAGTCTTTCAAATATCCAGATTCTCAACTAGAAACATACTTTATATGGATTATCCCCTTTAACGAGCAATTTCAGATCCATGGTGAATCCAATCCAATGCATTCGCATCTTTAGAGATCCTTTACTGTACTCCAAAGTCCTCCTTGTGCGGATTTCTTATCTACTAAAGCAGGAGGAGTTAGGTTCAACCTATTACCACTTTTGGACTGAGAAGGGCAAGATATAATGTCTAAAGGGATTTCAGTCACTTGCAAATGTCACAAAAATCAGTAAGACTACATAACGGCCTTCAGATCCCTTCCTCAATGTTACTTTTACTATACAGTGACATCCTTAACTTCCTACTAAGTGCAAAAGACAGTAAATACTATGGACTTCAAGGATAAGGAAACAGGCAGTTTCAATATAAATTAAGAATCAGAAAGTTTTACAGAAATTCTTTTCTTCACCAGTTGATCCTACCTAAGTTGAGTCTTTTTAAATCTGTTTCTGTAAAAAATACAGCATATTTAACATTGGTATAACTTTTTAAGGATGTACAAAAGTGGTGATTACTGGCTTAATTCAAGAAAAGGAAACAAGCATTTATTAAACTCTTGTGGTTCAGGACTATTTTAAATGCTTCCAGTACATAATCTTATATCACTCATGCACGCACATGCATGTGATGCACCCACATCCTCCAGGAAGTTACTCACATTTTAGAGCTATAGAGACTTCAAGAGATTAGTAAATGCAGAGACAGGAAAGAAACTAGGTCTTTCAAATTTCACAGCCCATATCCTTTCCTGTTTTCTTGACTCTGTGATCAAAGATTCAGTGAAAAACGAAAACTGTGTACAAAAATCCACTGTTGTTGACATAAAACACTTAAGACAATGGTACAAAAAAACTGAAACATACTGTCTACAAAGCAGGAAGAAATTTGTGCTGAGAGCTGAGTGACTTATAAACCAGTCACTGGCTCTTTTAACAGAATTTCTGAATATAAATGAAATTTGTTTTAATGCAAAGGAAAGAAAATGATACCTACCTTTGAGGGAAATAAAGAGCAACTCTTAGAAAGACCTCAAAAAACTGTTTTTAAGTTTTCTAAGAATAAAGAAAAAAAACCTCAACTTGATAGGAAATTCGAAGGCACTCTTAAACTTCAGAATTGTGTGTATTAAAGCACTGATAGGTATTAACTGGCAGGCATTTCTAAGTTACCTATCAATGAGAGGATTAACTCATTTTATTGACTCTAAGATGAACAATCTTAAAAATCATTGGAGTCAGGCTTGGTGGCTCATGCCTGGAATCCCAGAGGCTCAGGAGGCTGAAGCAAGAGAACTATAAGTTTGAGGCCAGTCCCAAAAACTTAGTGAGACCCTCTCTCAAAATAAGAAATAGAAAGGGTCACAACACTAAACTGCTTTAGTTCATGTTTTCTTACCATAACAAAGAATTTGTAAATAAAATTCACTGACAGAAATTTTCAAGTACATAATGTGTCCTCTGCAACGGCAAAGGGAAATTTCCCTTCCATTCTCTGAAGATTTGCTAGAATAAACTGATAAAAATAAGCTAAATTAGGAGAAAAGGCAAACCAATTAATTAACTAGCAAAAGGTGGAAATTTTGTCAGGAGCTTGAGGCGGGAGGACCACAAGATCAAGGACTGGCTCAGCAATTTAGCAAGACCCTCAGCAACTCAGCAAGACCCTGTCTCAAACAATAAAAAGGGCTGGGGATGTAGTTCAGTGGTAAAACACCCCTGAGAAATTTGTAGCATGGGAGAAAAATACCACAGGAGGGTGATCACCCACCTAGCCCAACATGATTTAGAACCTTACATGCACCCCTTTCTGTAGTAAAGGGAAAGAATAAGGCTGTCGGGTGAATTAGTAAATGTTTTTTAAGGGAACTCAATGGGCTTGGAGAACATGACCTGAGACAAACTCCAGTCCCCAGAACAAGGAATTATAAATGATGCTCTATGGGACTACAACAGTGGACATTGGGGTGTGACAAAAGTCAGTCCAGGCATGTTGACAGACTTCAGTCTTCTGAAGTATGAGTTTAAGTCTTTTCTGGTTAAAATTTCAGTATGAAGACTGGGGCAATTCTCCTCTTTTGGCAGATCTGGTCAAGTAGATAAGATCTACAGAAAGCCTCTCCCCACATCAAGAAAAGGAGAAACAAGAATAGAGGGACCTGGATTCTGAGGTAGGTTCTAAAGGCTTCTCAGCATGTACAAGTACAAGTCTTTGATGTTTTGTTTTTCTGAGTCCCAACACCTTCATGTTTTTAATTCCAAATCAGCCTCTAACCATCTATAAGCAAAATGCTAATAATAACAATGACAACAATAATAATAATACAATAAATAAGGAAAGAAACCCATAATTTCCTGAGGCTTGCTTTTTTCCTAATCTGTAATTTCAATCTTTTATTTCTCTTCAAATTTACATTATATGACTTCTGTGAGTAATTTCCCTATTATAATCCTTTTCATAGCTTACTGGGCCCTCCTCAAATATTAAGGGCCCTCTACATGCCAGAGTCTCTACTTCCATCTCTTGTACTTCTTTCTCCCAATCTTCTTCTTCCCTCCAAATTTAATGGGGGTCTACAAATTATCATTCTCCTTCCCAATGCAAGGGTCTTTGCACACTGAGGTGCCTTCTATTAAAGGTACTGGTTCTCTTGGAACTTAACCACAGATTACCATAACCATGAATCTTTATGTAGGGTTAATCACCATGATAGTAAGTCCAAAGAAGAAAAGGATTATTTCATTTATTACTGTACTCCTAATATGTAGCACAATACCTAGAACAGGGCAGGTTCAATCAACATTAACTGAATAAATTAATATAGCAAAGAGCTTGAGTTCATCTACAGAAAAGAGGCTGCTGATCCATAATGGGGATGGGGGGAGCATGGGAGGAATGAAGGAATTTTAGATAGGGCAAAGGGGAGGTCACCAATTATTGGGTGAGAATGAGAAGCATACATACATCAGGGACAACTAACTAGTAAGCTAATTCCTAACTCCTCTAGATTCAAGAATAATACATAAACTAAGTCCACTTATTAAGGAAACTTTCTATATTTTCCTACATTCTATCTAGAATTTCAGATGGTTTAACATTTTCTAATTCTGGTACTATCAATCCTACTTGAAGGTGAATACACAGCATTGTAGAAATTTCCTATGGCAAATGGTAATAAGGCAAACTGAGGCACAATAAAAATTTAGAGCATTTATTTGAGCAAACATCGATTCATAATTAAAGTAGCTCCAAAACACAAGGAGGAGGCCATTATGGAGGGACACAGAAATGAAACAAAGAAAATATTTGATAGGTTATAGTTATACAGTTGCCTTCTTTGGTCTATCCTGCCGGAAAATCCCCAGTTATATCAGTTTGTTAGAAGCTTCTGATTAATTTATCTTAAATTTTGTTTTTCTTGAACATGGGCATTTATAAGAAACAGATCAAGTTAAGTTTCATTTATGTTTGCAAATTAAGCAAGGTTTCAGTCATATATGAGGCCTAACTAGTTTTGCCTGCTCAGGAATTCTTTAAGCCTGGTGTCCATTTTAATGTATTTTAACACAAATAATTGACATCATAATCCCATGAATGGTTCAGGCATGCTATATTTTCTGCTGCCACAGGGAGAAGCTTTTCTCAACCTTTTTGGGTTAATAGCACTTCAGCATTAAAATAGTCACATACCTCTGTGGGCAATAAATCTAAAGGTATACTTTCTTATTCTTTTAACATTTCTATTTAGGCTTAGAAATGCCAGAAAGTCTAAATTTAAGAAGTCTCTATGTTTTCATGGGATACTAGAGCTATAAACAATCTTAACAATCTTCAAGTAATCCAAAAATGAAAAAATTAAAACACCTAAGAAAATAAATGTGATAATTTACAGAAAATTGCTAATAAAGAGCAATGGACATAAATGCTCCTGAAAAAATGTTGGTTTCCATTCTTCCTCACCCAGGAGCTCTTACCACTATCTGTCACCAACCCTACATCCACCTCTACAATGTCCATGACCCTCATTGAATTCCACAGATAAGAGAAATAAATCATAAAAACTCTAAATGCAATTCTCCACCCAAGAATATTGTTATACACTGCTATAACCTGAGCCCATACATGATAAAATACATTTTGGAACCAAATCAGAACCCCACACAAGGAAGCATTGTTTCTATGGGAACATGCAAATGAAACAAAAACTCAACCAGCAAAATCTTTTGGAACACAGTCTGATTTTAAATTAGAGTACCTATAGTCTCCAAAATATGTAGGTAAACAAAATTTTTTGTGAAAAAAAATCATACTTTGGAACTACCACATCTGCACCTTAAATAAAATGTTAGCTTCTTCTTGATGGTAAAAGATTCCTAATACATCTCTTTTGTCCAATTAAATGTTTTATGTATCTCTAATTTCTGTACTTAAAATCTCATAATTTGCAGTCCAAAAACAAACTTTCTAATACCAATGAACCAAACATGCTTTACTAGAACTTTCAAATTAAAACACTATGATTCCTAGCAGTTATATATGTCACAAACTACTTCTTAAAGCAAATACACTTTTGGGTCATGCTAATTAAATACATTATACACCCTACATACTATTAGAAACACCACTCTTCTAGATATAATTCCAGATTTAATAAAGCAAAGCTCTACAACACTGTCTTTTCCAGACCCATAAAAGCACTGTTGGCAGGAATGTCCCAGCCCGTCTCACCTTAGCAAACTTCTCTCCTATCCAATGGGTTATATCACAACCTCCCTGACAAGAATGAAATCTCAAGACTTAGCACTTTAGGATGTCCTCTAATATATTCTTTCTTTTACTCTCCAGAATTCTTGTTATCTAGTAGGCAGTCACCTGTTAGTAGTTAATATTTCTTTATATCAAGCTGTCCTGTTCTAAAGTTTTTTTGTTTGTTTTGTTTTTGGAGTGTGTCCTGAATGGACCCTAACTGATAGAACTTCCTTAAAAGTAATTTTTGTAATTTAACAATATTAATGATGCAATACTGTACTTAAGAAAATAAACCTTAAAAACAATTAGAAAGGTAATATTTAACCATATGTGCTGAGCTTTACCCTAGAATATCATTCACTGAGCACATGAAGAGCATATAAAGCATTGGCAATTTGATTAAAAATAATTATTAAATCACTGGCCACTGGTGACTGAACACAATGTGCTGACCCTTCCCCTGGAGGTTGGGGTGGGGCTGAAAGTCCTAACTCTCTAATCACTTAGTTTTTCTGGCAAACAGCCCCCATCCAGAAGCTATCTAGCCTCTCTTCTCCTTATTCTTCCATAAGTCATTCATTTGCATATAAAACATGGTAAATTCCAAGGGCTATAGGAGTTCTATGGCAGGAACCAGGTAAAAGGCTAGATATTTATTTTTTTATTAGACCACATCCAGCCACATAAAGCTACTTATAGTTAATAGAAGGCACCAAATCATTTCATGTTTCTTCATCCTTGTTCTTACACCTTTCTTAGTTTGGAAAGATCCCTTCAGTCTGCCTATGTGCCTTTCAACAGCAAATACCTCCTCCATGATACCTCTTCAGTTCTCTGGTCTCCTTAATCCCACCTATAAATATTTCACTTAACTTCTAATTATCATGCACATTTTGGGCTCACACTACCACCAAACTGTAAGCTTTTTGCGTATTGTTTATTTCTCAATCTGTTTAAAATAAAGAAAAAATATCAGTGAATAGATGGACATGATACTGATGGACTGTAAACCTAGTGAAAACGTACAACAGGCAACTGAGAACCTGAACCTAGAGTTAGTGTGAGGGTGTAACATTAAATTTATTTTGAATATACAAACTTGACAGTAATGAAAATATATGACTAAGAAAATATACTATGTCTCAAAAGATGGAACTTGCAAAGGAAAAAGCAGAAAATCAACTAAATCTTAGAAAATTCACACAGTTAAGGAGAAACAAATAAGTCAAACCCATAAAGTCAAGAATTGTAAGTTTTCTCTCACATGTGGAATCTAGAGAGAAAAAGGGAGGGGAAAGGTTTGGGGTGGGGGTATCTCATGAAAATAAAAGGGAGATCAGCAGAAGAGAAAAAGGGACCAAAGGAAGGGAGGAAGGGAGGTACGAGGCAAAAAAAAAAAAAAAAAAAGCCCTTATTGTTGTTATTGTTGTATCGTTTGCATGTACAAATGTGTAACAAAAAATTCTACAATTATGCATATTATGCAATAGTTTAAAAAAAGCAGAAATAGTTCACATTAATAACCAAATTCCACCACTGTAGAGCCCATATGTAACTGGTTTAAATATATGTACTTTCAGTTACAGTTTAAATGCATGTACTTAAAGAGAAGAAGCTGACCGATTTCTTGCCTAATAGCTAGGCCTTGTCCACAACAGCTCATCACTTCTCAACTTCTTTGTGTTTATAATAAGTTTTCCAGTACTAAAAAATTGGCAGCATACCTGCAAAGGTTTAAAACCTTCAACACAACAAAGTATAACAACCTTCCAGGAGGTAGTAATGATTATAATACAATTACTACTCCAGTATAATCACACTGTCTCTTGATGTCTGCAAAGTTATCCTCTGCACAGCAGGACCTGGCTCTCCTGATTCACAACCAATCAGATATGTTTACAAAGTAAGCAACTCACTAGTTCTAATAAATATTTATTTGGCATTAACTTGAAAGTAAGCTATAACATTAGTGCTTATTTACAGCAAGTGTATCCCACTTGATACTAAATCACAGAAACCATTTGGAACAAGGCTCTGCTTGAGACACACTACGAAAACTATAGATATACTGAGCTACAGGGAAAAAAATAAAAGGAAAAGTTTCAAACTATATTCAAAACTTAGGGGTACATCTGTGATGATTTTCCAACAAAAAAGTCAAGAACACAACTCTAAGATAATGGTTATCAACAGAGTACCAGCTTCACAGATGTAGTACGGATGACAAGATCAATAAAAATTTACTCCCAAAACTTTGACAGAAGGTAATTCGGTATTTATGACTTTAGTTAAGGAAATGAATATATGTGTTTCAGAATATCTTGTACTATGTTATTAAAGTTTGGGGAGTAAATTTTTTATTGATCTTGTCATCCGTACTACATCTGTGAAGCTGGTACTCTGTTGATAACCATTATCTTAGAGTTGTATTCTTGACTTTTTTGTTGGAAAGTCATCACAGATGTACCCCTAAGTTTTGAACATAGTTTGAAACTTTTCCTTTTATTTTTTTCTCTGTAGCTCAGTATATCTATAGTTTATAAGAAGGTAAATAACCCAAAAGGGAGAAAAAAATGAACTAGAGAAATAATTGTGAATTTCACAGAAAAGAATCACAATAGCCTTTAAACATAAAAAGCTAATCAAATAGTTTATCAACAGTAGAATGGTTAAGATGGATTATGTATAAAAGTATAAATGAACTTAAATGAACTATCATACAAAAAGTTTTAACAAAATATTAGTAATGCAGGAACAAAATAAATCTTCAATCTAATAAAAGGCATCTTTAAAAAAAATGTGGCCAGGCATGGTGGTGCACCCCTGAAATCCCAATGGCTCGAGAGGCTGAGGTAGGAGGATTACAAATTCAAAGCAAGCCTCAGCAACTAGAGAGGCCATAAGCAACTTAGCAAGAACCTGTCAAAAAATAAAAAATAGGGCTGGGGATATAGCTCAGTGATTAAGCACCCCTGGATTCAAAGCTGGTACAAAAAAAAAAAGTGTGGCTAAGATCATACTTAATAGTAAATGACTGAATGTCATTTACTGTCACTACTGACTGAACGTTTTCCATAGAAAATCAGGAATAAAACAAGGACATATGTTTTCACCATGTCAACACTGGAGGGAGGAAGAAAAAGAAAAAGGGAAATAAAGAAAGGTTATAAATAAAGTAAGAAAACAAAAGAGAGAGAAGGAGGGGGAGGAAGAGGGAAGGAAGAAATTGCACTAAGATTATAAATAAGAAAACTATTAGAATAAGTCAGCTGAGTCACACATCACACAACAAAGCCTAATAAACCAAAATCAACTATATTCTATGTATCAGAAAAGAACAATTGGAATATAAAATTAAACAAGAAAGCCAAAAATGAACTCCAGCATGCAAAAACCTGTAAACTATATTAAGAAATTAAAGAAAACCAATAAATGGAGCAAAATAGCATATTCTTAGATTAAAAGACTACAATATTGTTAAGTCATCTATCCACTCAAAACTGACTTAGTATTAAACACATACTCAAAAATCCCAGCTGTTTCTTTGTCCAACTGTACAAAGTACTTCAGAATTTTATATGGAAATGCAAAAAGACCAAGAATAGCCAAAACAATTTTTTTAACAAGAGCAAAATTGAAGAACTTCACTTACCAATATCAAGACCCATTTCAAAACCACAATAATCAAGACAGTATGGTATAACATAAAGATAGAAAAGAACAAACTGCAAAAACAGACCCACTCATACATGGTCAATTAATTTTTCATAAAGATATCAACATAATTAAATGATGAAAAGATCACCTTTTCAGAAGAAGGTGCTGGAATGACTGGATATACATATAAAATAAATAAACCTTGATTCTTATACCTTCAGAGCACACACAAAAATAAATTCCAAATGGATCACGGATTTAAACATAAAAGCTAAAACTTCTAGAAGAAAACAGAAAAAAATGTAAACTAAGGTTCAAAAAAGATAGGTTAATGTATTAATCATAATAGAGATAAAATGGTAAACTGAACATCAGTATTTTAAATATTTCTAATGCAGGCCAGGTATGGCAGTTCTCACCTATAATCCCAGGGACTCAAAAGGCCAGCCAGCCTCAGCAACTTAGTGAAAACACTGCCCCAAAATAAAAACTAAAAATGTCTAAGGGTGCACCTTAGTGGTAAATTGCCCCTGGTCTCAATCCCAGTACTGTAAAAATAAACAAACAGGTAAATATTTTTAACTTAAAAATAAACTAGTAATAAAATTAAGAAAGGTCACACACTGGGAGAAAATATTTGTAAACTGCATATATTTGACAAAAGATCCAAAAAATATATAAAGAATTCCTAAAACCCAATAGCAAGAAAATATACAACTCAATTAAGAAATATGCAAATGAGCAAAGCATGGTGACACACACCTGTAATCGAGTGACTGAGGTAGGAGGATCACAAGTTCAAGACCAGCCTCAGCAACTTAGCAAGGCTCTAGCAATTTAGGAAGACCCTGTCTAAAAATAAAAAATAGACAAAAGGAGATAGTGGAATGTGGCTCAGTGGTTAAGCACCCCTGGGTTCAATCACTAATACCAAAAAAATAAATAAAGAAATAAGGAAATTGGCAAATGATCTGAACATGTTTAAAAGAATACATAATAATAGTTAATGAGTAAAAGGCAAGTGTGTTCTAGTATCTTCACAAAAGTACCCCAGATGGCCTCCTATTCCCCCTCCTCCCCCACCAAAGAAGATCCCCCTTAGAAGCCCAAGGTAGAAGGACCAGCACCAAGACAGAGGGCAAGGTTGGAGGGGGTGGGGGTTGGAAGTGTCCCTGAAACAGGTAGCCCCCTCCCCCCTTGGCTATTAAACTCAGAGAGTTCTGTCTACTGTTCCAGTTATGGAAAGAATGAAGCACATACCACATAGCCTAGAATGCATAGGAGACCATTTACTTCACCCCAAAACTACAGGTCCTTAGAAGTTTGCCCAAACCAGCCCCAAGAAGGTCAAGAACAAGACAACAGCAACACCAAATCCCACCTATGTTCACAGGGTCTGTGGACCATAGCTCACAGTAGGACCCCATTACTTGAGAGGGCTGCTCTAAGGCTCACATTCCTAGACACCTTGGCCCCCTACCCATCTTATACCACAGACCCACAGAGCTGGCCCAGACCAGATCCTGTGCTGCTTTCACCTCCCTAGCCGCAGTTCTCTACATGCTCAAGGGCAATGGTGCCCTCCCTTTGATGCCACCCAGAAAAGATAGAAATCAGTTCTGTGGTTTCACCAGTGGCTTCAAGTGCTACCCCACTGGGGGAAAACCCTGGAAGTCAGTTCTGGGAATCTGTGTGATGCAAAGGAGCCCACTGTTCCCAGGTGGTCTGTACAGAGCTGATTCTTCACTCCAAAGACTGAAAATTTTTAAATCTGACATGGTAGACTGGCTTCTAGTTTTCTTTTTAGCCTCTTCCTCAGCCCTGCCCTGCTATAAAGCCTTTCTCCAAGGCCTCATGGAAAGACTTCTGGGCTCTGAGATACCCAGGCCTAGCTCAGAGCCTCAGAGGAAGACACAGAAAACCCTAGACCTCTGGTCCAAACTTGTTTGTGCAGCTCCACTTCAAGCAAATGAAACATCTGATTTAGCCTGTATTCTGCATTCTGACAGGAGTTAAGACATATAAGCTTTCAGAAATGTACATGTACAACTGGTTCTCATATTAGTGTTACCATAGCACAGGTCCCAGCCACTAATGGTACATTTGGTACATTTTCTTGACCCTTGACCACACCTCTGCCCCACACATCCATCCTGTTTCACTGAGTGCCTAGTTTTCACTTCTGCTGTTCCTATTCTTCAGCAATGACTCTTTTTATCAGGTGTTAGTTTTTTGAAAACTAAAATGAGGAAAAAAATTGTGCAATTTTATTTTGAGAACATATTAGCACCTGGTTTTTACCTTTAGCAAAATATTTAACATTTTTACCAGTTTCAGAATATGTAACTATTATTATTATATATCTTTAAGAACATAAAACTGGATAATATGAAAAGCAAAAAGTTTCCAAAAGATAGTCAATAAACACATGAAAAGACAAAACCATTAGTCATGAAGGGAATACATATATCATTAGTTATCACTATGCTCACTAAAATGGCTAAAGTATAACAGAGTGACAATACCAAGTTTTAACAAAAAAAAGTAGACCAACTGGAATTCTCATATACTTTGATGAGAATGTGTAATGATACAATCACTTTGCACGTAACTTAGCAATATCTTAGAACAATTCTACTCCTATGATTTGCCCAAGAAAAATGTAAATATATCTACTCAAACACCTGTTTAGCTGGGCACAGTGGCACACAACAGTAATCCCAACAGCTGGGGAGGCTGAGGTAGGAGGATCATGAGTTCAAAGCCAGCCTCAGCAAAAGTGAGGCACTAAGCAACTCAATGAGACCCTGTCTCTAAATAAAATACAAAATAGGGCTGGGGATGTTACTCTGTGGTTGAGTGCCCCTGAGTTCAATCCCCCATACAAAAAAAAAAAAAAAAAAAAAAAAAAAAAAAAAAAAAAACACCACAACTGTTTATAAATGTATATGTAAAACAAACAAACAAACCAAAAAACCCCACAAATGTACATGTAACAATATTATATGAGAGTAAAAAACTAGAAACAACCCAGAAGTTCACTGATAGGTACATGTATATACAGATGTGGGAATATTCATAAAAAATATCACTCAGCAACAACAACAAAAAAATACCTATTGGGGCTGGGGATATAGCTCAGTTGGTAGAGTGCTTGCCTTACATGTATATAGTCATGGGTTCAATCCCCAGCACCACAAAAAACAAACAAACAAAAAAACCTATTGATACATGAAATGATACATAGCTGAATCTCAAAAATATTTTAATGGTTAAACTAAACCAGATAGCAAATAAAAAAAGGAGGGGGGGGGGAATTGTGCACAATTCCAAGAATGTGAAGACCTATAATGGCCTAAACTAACCTATCCAACATCATAGCTTAGCATAGCCTCTGTTAAATGTGCTCAGAACATTTACATTAGTCTACATTGGGCAAGATCATCTAACATAAAGTCTGTTATAATAAAGTACAATGTATTGAATACCTGTATCCAAAAAAAAAAATGCTGTCAACACAATACACTGTGAAGCATGAAGTACTACTTACTGGTCATTTACCCTCAAGTTGCTGACTGGAAGCTATGGCCCACTGCTATTGCCCAGAATTTTAAAAGAAAACCCTACAGCATATTCCTACCCTGGAAAAAAGGTTCAGAATCAGAATTCAAAGTACAGTCTCTACTGAATGCATTATCACTTTCATACTGAAAATCAGGAACTCTCTGCATTGTGTAATTCAACCCCTAAAGACCCCTGTAGTCAATGTACACAAGTGCTAAAGGCAACTTCATCTTTAAGAATACTAATGAATTTCAAACAGTGTTCCTCAAACTTTAAATGCTGAAGAATCACCTGAAATTCTTATTAAGAATGCTATAGTCCAAGCTGGGAACAGTGGCACACACCCTTATAGGACCCCAGTCATGGGAAGCTGAGGCAGGAAGATAGGAAGTTCCATGCCAGCCTCAGCAACTTAGCAAAGCCCTAAGGGTCTCAAAATAAAAAGGGCTAGGGGATGTGGTTCAGTGGTAAACTACCTCTAGGTTCAATTCCCAACTTAAAAAAAAAATAATAAAAATAAAGAATGCTACAGTCCAACCCTCAAAGTCTTAAAACAATAGATCTGAGGAGAGGCACAGAAGAAATATGAACTTTCAGCAAGCACTACAGATAATGAAGATAGTCCACAAAAACCACACTGAAAGAAATTCTCGTAAAAACCTGTATTAACAAGATGAACGAAAACACTGTTGCACATTTAAAATATTTAGCAACTTTTCAAAGAACCCAAAGATCAAAAATAAAGCAGAGTATGCACAAAAGTAGGAGTTGATTAAGGGGAAAAGAGAAAAAAAAAAAAAAAAAAAAACACTGAAAAATCATTTATTACTTATATAAAACAAGAAATCACACAGGAGAATATTCTGGGAAATTAAAACAACTCTGCCAAAATAATGAAAGGGTTTGTCACTTTTTAAATTCAATTTTCACAAATTCAACTTTTACAGGAGATACTTGCCCATATTTACATGTGACATTCCTAAACTGGCTTTCACAAGCCAAATCTAGTTCATCGTACATAACACAAATCAATGATTATATAATTAGGAAAAAGGAAGGACAGTGCTATGCTGCAGATCACCATTTATGGCAATTTTATAACAGTAGAGAATACTGTACTACCCTTACTGTAAGCTTATCAGGACAGAAAGCCTGGGGAAGAAAATAAGAGAGGAGCAATGATAATCTTAAATAATAAATATTTTTTTTAAAAAAGGAATACCTTTCCTGACCTTACAGAACAAAGAATAACAGAGAAGTAGCTAGCAAACCAGTTATCTCCCCACCACTCAAAAGATGTCCAGAGTGAAAGCTGTCACAAGGGTCATCGGGATCCAAAGAACAGAACATGCAAGCATCAAAATGTAAAATACTACAATGTCGTTAAGTTAACATGTAAACTTTTTAGAAGTACACTAGGTACAAAAATAGTGAACTGGGCTGGGGTTGTGGCTTAGCGGTAGAGCCCTCGCCTAGCACATGCGCGGCGCAGTTTCGATCCTCAGCACCACATAAGAATAAACTCATTGTGTACAACGAAAGCAAATAAATAAATATTTTTTTTAAAAAAAGTAGTGAACTATCCTTTTAAATCTGTAATAACACAATAACCATTATCAACACATTTAACCAAAATTTATTAATTGTTGTTAGGTAATGTAAGAAAAATGAAATTATAGGTACAAAAATTGGAAAAATTATAAAACTTATGATCTATTCATAAGATCTTTTAAAGGAAAACCCAAAATTATCTCTGAAAAAAACTACTGGAAAACTTTATAGCAAAATGGCTAAATCTATTTGTACATGCCAATAAAACAAATTTTTTAAAGTATCACATTAATGGTTATCAGAAACTATCAATTCCCTAGGATAAATGATGTATAAGAATCCTTTGAGTAAACACAAAAACTATGTAAGAGATATTAATGAAAAAGTAAACAAAAGTAGAAGTATACCCATTCATGGACAGAAAGACTTAACAGCATAATGATCTTAATGATTCCAAACTGATACAAGAAATCAATAAATTCAATCCAGAGCAAAACAAGATTTTTCAGAGAACTTGGTAAGATCATTTTAAAATTTCAAATGCAAAGTAAAGTGCCATGGCAACTGTGAAGAAGAGGAACAAAGAAATTACTTTTCAAGTATTAATGATTATTATGAAGCAGTTACAATGAAAGCCAGTTGACAGTCACAGAATGAGTAATAGAACAGAGTCTGGGGGGGGGGGGGGGAACAAAACAAAATCATAGCAGGCTGGTATTCATAAAAATTAACAATGGCACATAAAGCCCAGAAAAGAAGAAGTATTTTACATGAAAATTTGTGTACCATGAAGAAGACATGTCAATTTAGTAAGGGAGAACATTAACTTTTCAATGCAGGAAAATTAACAAAAAGAAATTTTTTTCATGATATATATAGTAAAAATCAAATTGTATCCCTACCTCACGCCATATACAAATTCAAGTGCAGATGAAATAAAGAAGTATACCTTCTAGATTTTGTGATGGGAAGCTTTAAAGGTGATGTTAAAACATCTAGAATGAAAAACATACACCTTTAGAAATTGATCTATATACAATAACTAAGAAATCAAAGAGAGAATGAAAACAGGATTCAAAATGATGACAATCTCAAATGAAAGTAGAGGATGATAGCAGGATATGGTGGCATATGCCAGTTAAAACCAGCTGCTGGGGAGGCACTAAAGCAGGATTGCAAGTTGGAAGCCAGCCTCAGCAAATTAGCAAGACCCTATCTCAAAAATGAAATTAAAAGGCTAGGTATATAACTCAATGGCAGAATGCTTGCCTAACTTGTTCAAAGCCCTAGATTCTATTCCCTATAGTGAAAAAAAGAAAAAAAGAAAAGGAAGGAAGGAAGGAAGGAAGGAAACAAGCAAGCAAGGAAGGAGAAAGGGAATGAAGAAACAATACAGTTCATAGAAGTTAACATCAAAGTCCTAGCTTTTGTTTTTAGTGGGTTCATTAAAAATAAGCAACTTAGTAAATAAATTCATTTTCATGAAAACCTATTTGCATGAACAACTGAGTATTAGACAACTGATACAATTAACACAATTCTGTGTAATTCCAAATCAACTAAAAATGAATATTATAATATAAAAAAGTATCTGACCACCTACAGTGGAAACCTATAGAACTGGAATTACACATATAATACTGTGGGTGGACCATCAAACTAAAACATTATACTTGCCTATGGAATAAAAATGGAAAGAAGAAAATCATAAAAGTCTAAAGCAAGGAAGAAAGATGAAGGTTGTCCAAAATTCAAATAATGAAGTTTGAGAAGAACAGAAAAAGGAACAGGGTAGAAGCAATAATTTAAATATACATATAGCTTTTTCCTAAAAAGTATACCAAAACTTTTAAGTTAAAATTTCTATATGGGATTACTGAAAAATACACAGATATGCTGGTGAAACTCTTAAACTCTAAAACCAAAGAGGAAATTTTACAAGCTTACAGAATTCATTTATCTACAAAACAAAAAAAGCCGACTGACCTCAAACCATCAAACAATACTGAAAATACAAGCAAAAATAAAATAAAATAAAAATTGTCAAAATATCTTGCTTATACAAACAAGCAAGTTACCAATAATGTATCTGTAAGAAATTAAGAAATTTCATCACAGAACTACAACTCCATATTGTTCTAACAAAAGCAGTAATATGGTAGAAAAACATGCTAAAATGTACTATCTGACTGGGGGCAGGAAATGTTAGAAAATGCTAAACAAAGTTAACTTAGCTGGGAACACAGTGTTAGTGAAATAAAAGGGTTTATTGGGGTGCCACGTGGGGAAGGATAGGGAAAGGAAGGGAAGGGAAGGGAAGGGGGGTAGGGAAGGGGGAAAAAGGGACGAACGGGAACAGGGACAGGCGTGAACAGAGAGTGATTTCAGTCCTGGGGGAGGCTTAAATAGCAGACTGCTGGTCAGGGAGACCCCTGGGGGCGAGTGTCTCCATAGGCTGCTGGAGGTCAGGAGGCACCTGGGAAAGGTAGTCTTTTCACAAAGTACCTGGGAAGGTGTGGCCTTCTGCCTGGGAAGCTCAGCCTCCTGCCCAGAACCCAACAGGAAAAGAAGTTATTATTTTTTTTATGCTCACAAAATATTTAACATCTAAAAAGTAGAAATAAAGAAAGAATACAAAAAGATTGGTAGAGGTGGTAATATAATGGAAACTTGATCGATCCATCAAAACTGGAGAAATAAGGCTAAAAAACGAAAATCACATGACAACTAAAGCTTAAATTTATCTTATGTCACATATGTGAATAGCTAAATTCTAAAAGACAAAAACACAATTTTGGGTTAGATGCATTAAAAATGCAAAGAGAAATAAATAGATCACATTAAAAGTAGAGATGTCAAGATTTCTTTGTCAAGATCTCTCATATTAAAAGATCAAGAAGAAAATGTGAAATATTCAAATAACACTGGGTTTACTTCATACATAAATATTTAGAATTGTAACTTTCAGAAAATACATTCCCTTTCCATATGCTCATTAGTTGCACATGTACTTGGTCATAAGAAAATGTTAATAAATTTCTACAGCTATTACAACCATATTCTCCAAACACAGTAAAGCAAAAATGAAGATCCACAACAAAAATGAGTACTTCACACAAACACACAAAATTCCAGGATAGATTTGAGTATATTAAGTTTGGAAATACATTAAAACAAAAAGGCATCAAGACCAAACTAAGTTTTATCAAAAACTAAAGGATAGTTGAAGCTATATAGATTCAAGCAAGGGCTTGTGATTCTAATGTCGCCGAGTTTCAGTAATATGGCTGAAATGTTACTTTAGTTCTCTAAACTCCACTACAACAAGGGGTGCTCACATCATAGATGAATGGGAAAATTAAATAAAAATATTTCCAAGACTCTTAGCACAGTGCTTTTCAATTATTACACAATATTCCTGCATCCTAATCTAGAATTATAGTTCCACTTTACTAACATAAACTATAACATCATTCCTTGAAGGGGGAAAAAAAGGCATTTGATAAGAGTCCACATCTAAATCTGATTTCAAAACATTTAGAAAACTTGGGAATACAGTATAAGAAAATATCCATATCATGATTAAATCATACATAACAGAACTAATATTAATCCCAGTAGTATCATATAATCTTAGCTAAACCATAAAAATAAAATAAATAAAAAAAATGAATAAAAACTGGGGTTGTAGCTCAGCGGTAGAGAGCTTGCCTTGCACATGCGAGTTTGATCTTCAACACCACATAAAAATAAATAAATAAAAATAAAGATATTGTGTCCATCTACAACTAAAAAATATATATATATATATATATATATATATATATATATTTTTTTTTTTTTTTTTTTTTTGTGGTACCGGAGATTGAACTCAGGGGCACTCAACCACTGGGCCACATCCCCAGCCCTTTTATTTGTATTTTATTTAGAGACAGGGTCTCACTGAGTTGCTAAGTGCCTCGCCATTGCTGAGGCTGGCTTTGAACTCGCGATCCTCCTGCCTCAGCCTCCCAAAGTGCTGGGATTACAGGCGTGCGCCACCGCGCCCGGCTTAAAATATATTTTTTAAAATATGAATGATGACAAGAAGAGATCAAGATGACATACTGAAAAATGTTTAATTTATTAGAACTGATGAGAATTCATTAAGGACAGTTATGTGTTAGTAATATAAAGAAAATCAAAATTAGGAGAAAAAGGAATATGCAGCTGAAACTTTGTACCTTTCTGCATGTTATACTAGTAACAATATAACCAGTTACTTCACGAGATTATCTCTTTTCTGTAACATTTAAATACTACTAAATGTTGAATGATATACTGTATACCTTTATAACCTTTGATGATAATCTAAAATAAATGTTATTTTAACTAAGAAAGTCACCCAGTCTATACTGTTTTTCAAGTTTTGTTTTAACACTGAATTTAATTAATCTGCAACATAATTCCCATCTAACTCCCATTATTCACATAGTCAGTGAAAGCTGATTGTAAGATCCCAAAGATTCCTCTACCTCCACACTTTACAATTCATCCTCCCTATACAGAATAAATGCTTGCATAAGTCTACTAACCCCAAGTTCTAAAGTAGTTGCTCATGTCTAATCATACTAACTTTAAGGCTTTAAAAGAAGATTTAAAGGTATCTAATGATTTCACCAAGGTCATAGAAAGGTGATTTAGACTAACCCATCCTGTCTTCACTTCCACTGCCTATTTTCCTAGCATAAATGCAGTTTCAAGTTTTCCTTGTTTCTCAATATTTAAATCTTTGAGGAAAGTACTATACTTGCATTCCTTTTAGAACCCATTCACTCATTACTTCACTCATCAAATATTTGCTGAGTCCTACTATGTGCAAAATACAATTATTCTAAGCCCTACAGTGAAACAATATAGGCAAGATATGCACAGGAATTTTATATTTTATTCAACTCAGAAAGATGCTCTCTGTAAACCTACCCCACCCACTTCATCTCTAAGTTACCGTGGTTCCTGGGAGGAAACCTCCTACTGCTGCCCTGAAGAATCCTCATTTGGAACCTGAATATATGTTTCAAATTTCTGATCCTACACTTGGGTAAATGTCAAGCACAACAACTAAGGATACATATCAAAGATCAAAATTAACAAAGGATTTAACTGTACTTGATTCTGCTGCTGACTTCACTTCACCTGTAACATCTAAACCTCAGAAAAGCAGCCTTCTGCAGTGTTACTACATCTCCTAATTCCCTGATTTATCCAAACATCAGCAATCAACAAAAACACAGCAAGGGAAAAAGACAGCCCCTTGTCTTTTCATATTACACAGTGGCAAGCTACTTTTTAGATAAATAAAAGACCTAAGAAAGTTCTGGGTAGGGCTGTTTTATTAAAACATTATTAATCTAACATCCCTCTGCAGTAAAAGAAAAACATCTTGAAAAAGTGGGAAACCGTTCCAACTACCATAATGCAACTATTTCCTTAAAACTTACAAGCACACCAGCACACACGATTTTAAGGAAAGCAGAAAACTAAAAGTTTGGCTACAAAACATACCCTAGACCCTTTTACTGATAATTCATAAAGTTTCTAAGTGAAAATAAAGTTTCACTTTTGTTTCTTCTAAAAGTATGGAGTTCACTTCCTAGTTATTAGCTTGAAGTCTACTTCCTAATTCCTAGCTTGACATATTTAAATCTGTTACTTACTAGATGTAGGTGGTTTCAAACATTTATAATCATACAAATATTTAAAAATATAAAAATAAGTAACAGTGTATTGACATGAAAAACAAATATGTGTTTAAAAACCTTATGGAGTATAAAAATGTTATGTTGATCTAAAAAATTTCCTCAGTATAAACAAAATGATCTAAAACACATATATACATACTAAAAATAGCATTACAATGATAATATTTTGAATTAACCTACTCCATTTGTGTAAGGAGAATGGGCTCATTAAACTAGGAACTTGGATGTGATAACCAAGATCACATTCATTAGTTTGATTATTTTATTTGTTCTAATTAGTTACACATGACAGCAGAATGCATTTTGACTCAATGTACACAAATGGAGCACAACTTTTCATTTGTCTGGTTGTACACACTGCAAAGTCACACCATTCAATGCAATCATACTGATTGTACAATTTTATGCATGCACCTCTGGCAAGTAAGTCAGCATTAACTGACTATCCTAAAGAAGCTGTTTAGTCAAAATCAATTTTAAAAAATCTCAAAACTTCTTGCCATTGTTCAAGCTTAAGAGATATGAAAAATATGAGCCACTTTTCCCATTTTGAAACTAACAAGTTTTAATATTCACTGAAGACTACATAAACAAAACAATACAAAGTCTATTAACTATTGCTTACTATTCATAACCACAAGATCTTCCCTAAGTCTTAACTCTTATCACATACTCAACATCAAAACTAAACATTAAGGTTTTCAAAACAGAATAGGATTAGGAGGTAAACTGTTTTAAACTCCCATCATCATATTTTGAATTATTTCACTGTAATAAATTGCAGTCTGCAATAATCTTCTCCATTCACCGGTAACGTTAATTAACAGGAGTTTCAAAAACAATTTCCCCAAAGTGCCAAAAATAACAATGTACTATCCTTTCCAAAATTCTTGACTATCTTCAATTACCTCTATAGTATCATAAAATTCTAAAGACAATCTCAATGCAAAAATTTAGCAAGCTGAGAGTGTATAAATAGTCCACTTTAGTACAATAGTTCTTGTAAAGTCAAGCACAGGTAAAATACAACTACTGCATGCCAAAACTACAAAAGGGTGGGGCATTCATTACTCACCAGATAAACCAAACAGCTTTGGTCATTCACAGTAGACCTAATTATCTCTATAATTCCAACACAACTAAGGCAATGTTTCCCGATTGTCCAAAACGCTTTTCACAGGAATGAGAAATAAATCAAGTCATGGCCAACTACTCTTCAGGATATGGTGCATGCCATGATAGTGCACTTAAGATTCTGAAAACAAAATCTAAAATAGCAGGATGAGCTCATGATTCACTATAAAGATCTGATGCATCAATAAACATTTTTTTTTTTAATTCTCGCATAAGTGAGTGACCATTTGAATTTGTGACTGATGCAAGAGTAAAGGGTGGATGACTGAACAAGGTCAAACTTAGGGGACAAAAGATTCCTGGAATAACATAGCCAGAAAGGTTTCCTTTCTTAAGGGACAGTTTCAACATCCAAGAAAAGAAAACCACCCAAAACCTCTACTTGTACATTGGGAGTTAACCTGCTCAGTAAATGTACCTGCCCCAAAAGGGCAAGCAATTCAATTTTGGTGATCTTTTTTGCAAAATAGCAGGCCTGGAATCCTACCACCTTCGAAATATAAACTGTGCTCAAAAGGGATGACAACTGGTATTCTCAGAAAGAAAGAAAAAGAAAAGAGTAGGGAAGAATAAAGTTTAATTAAGAAGCCATACAGAGCACTGTAGGAATGTGAGGGTCACTCTCAATACCTGGCACCGTCTGTTACGGGAAAACAATTGGCAGAAGGAAGTGGATTGAAACCCGCAAACTACACTCCTCTTCAACACGCAGCTTGGCACTGACTGAGCGCGAGGCCCCCAAAGCGACGGGTTGGAGTGGTGAGTGGCGGAGGAGGAAGCCCGGGGCAGCCGAGGCCCGAGCGGCCGAGGGCAGCGAGGCCCGGGAGTGCCGGGCCGAGACAGGAGAGGCCAGCACGTCGGAAGGAGGAGCGGGGCCGCGCAGGGCCGGCTCGCCGGCTCGCCTCACCTTCTGCGCCGCGCTCTGCTGCAGCACGTTCTGCTCCACGGTCATGGCCCCCGCGGCAGCGGCGTCCGGTTCCTCGCGCCTTAGCCGGCCCTGGCTGCCGGGGTCCGCCGAACTCCAGGGAGCGCGCGCAGACGGCCGGGGTGGACAGCGCCCCCACCAGCCAGGCGCGAAGGCGATGGCGGCCGGCGTGCACCGGCACCGCGGGCAGGCGGCGAGGCGCGGGCTGCGAGGGCCACCGCGGCCGCCCCACGTCTCCGCGCGGCCCGCCTCAGCGCGGCTTGTCCGCGGCGGCCCGGTCCATGGGCGGGCGGCGGGCGGCGGGGCGCGAGAGGGCGCGAGCAAGCCGGGCCGCGTCACGCGTTCGCGCGCTCCTTCGCTGGCGGCTCGAGGGCCACTGCGGGGAAGGGAGCGAGGAGACGGAGGGAGCGGCCGGACGGAATGGCGCTGTCCTCCTCCCTCCGCGACTCCTCCTCCCTTCCCCTCCCCCAACCGCCGTCACCGCCCCCGCCGGGTAGCTCCTCCCCCGCAGAGCCCCGCCCGCCGGCCGCCCTAACCCTACATTGTGACCCGCGGGGCGGTAGGGTGGGGCGGGGCCGCTGCGGAGCCCCGCCCCGCACGGGCCCGGCGCTCCCGGGTGAAGCTAAGCGGGCGGGCGGGGCCCGAAGCCACCCCTGGGGCATGTGGCGCTACGCCGGCACTAGGCTTGGCGAACCCCGAGCGGGAACGGGTGGGCTTGTGCTGCTACCTGAGACCAGGAGTCCTTGGCTCGCGCTCTTTAACACCGCCTCCAAGACAAACACATCCCTCCCTACCTGTAATGTACCAAAACCTCACAGGGTCCTGAACTCTGGCTGCAGCTTCTGTCACTGGTCTCCCGCCACCTTTCTAGGAATTTCCCAATCACTGAACTTGCCAAAAGAGAAAAGTCAAATAAGCAAAGGGCTGACACAAATCTTTATGCTGGGATGTACTTTTCTCCTTAATTAATCATTACATACATGAGAATTGATAGTTTGCATCTACTTCACGTATTAGAATGTGTGCCAATCATTGCTAGACACTGCAGAAATAAGGTTATTAACCTAATATTTAATTTAAATAAAAGGGTCTGACGGCAAACAGTATTATAAAAGTACCACTGCCTAAATGATACATAATTCTAATATCCCAGCTGCCAAATTAAGCAAACAACTACCATGCATGGACTAGTCTATTGTATATGGGATGGTAAGGTAAATCTAACAATGAGAAAGCAATCTGAAGGCGCAAAAATATCGAGTTGCACCAGCTAATCTGAGGACAAAAGTAAGGGCGCAGTCATAGAAAGGGAAGATTAATCAGTGTATACCGTCACAAATATAGTATGGACCCAAACCTGTGTGTAATTTTTAATCAGTGACAAGGAAAGCTAACTTAGTGAAGGGCCCGTAAACTATTACCAGATTTTATTTAATCATCGTAATTCATAAAGGCTTTGTAATAGTTCTGTGCACTTTGATCTGCACCTTAGATGTCTTAAACCACCTTTTTTGGTCTTTCTTTTGAATCCTCACATTTATTCATTCATTCAATTTTGAAAAATTGCAAATTTTATTTTATTGATATCCTATAACCTTGCTAGAAAAACTTAAGAAGTTGTTAAATGGTTGGAAACAAAGAATTTTAGGAATAATGCAACACTTCTGATTCAAAGCATCAAATTATGAGAACACCAATACCAAAGAGAGTTACCTGTCAAAAAATGTATTTTAGAGCCCATTTTTCATCATTTGTATACCAAAGTTTCTCCTTTTCCTAATTTATCGGCTAATTATATTTTTACCATATTATAGATTTTTTAGAAAATCAGTTTCTCCCATTTAAGAAATTAAATTTAACATGAAAATCTAGTACTTTGGTTTAAAAAAAGATATTACCAGATATTAAAGTTTAATTTAAAGAATTTGGCAACATATGTCCCTTCAAGTTCAATTCTTTAGTGTAAATTTTTTTAATATCTTACTAGTACTTAAGAGAGAATTATCAAATGAAAGTTTTTCTATAGGGTAGGCATATTTGCAACTTAGATAATCCATCTTCAGCTTACTTCTGATGGTTTCCTACTTACTCAGTAATAATTAAATATTGTGAATTGTTCATATTGTAGGATTTTGAGGATAAAAATTCAAATCTTCTCACAAACATGGATTTTTAGAAAACTTAAAATTGAATTGAATAATGAAGGACAGAAATTTGAGAAATTCAGGTGAATTAGCACATAAAAACCATCACTAGTACTCATGAACTCATTTCAAAATTTGTCCCAAAGGTCAATTTTGCAGTTTGAGTCAGCTTTAATATACATAGATGGTGGAATTACATATTCTCAGAATATTATTTAATAACTCCTAAATTGTCACATTATTCTGTATTGTTAACACTCAGGTAAAATCATGAAGTGACAGAATTCATATAAATTTTAAAATTTAGTTTTTAACCCTGCTGTGGTTTGAAAGTGTCTCCCAAAAAGAATGCAACTTTAATTTCCAATGCAACAGTGTAAAGTGGGGCCTAATGTCAGGTGACTAGACCAAGAGGTCTCTACCCTCATGAATTAATACTGTCACCACAAGAGTGTATTGATATAGTAAGAATGGGTTTCTTAAACCTGGCTCTCCATCTTGGACTTACTAACTATATTGACAATGAGCCAATACTTTGCTCCATATATAATTGACCAATTTATAAGAGCACAAAAGAGACTAAGACAAAACTCAAGTGTATTTTATTTATCATTAAAATTATATTTCTAACAATAAAATGTTTTTTTTGTATTAACCAAGGAAATTGGTGTTCTACAAAATCCATTTCGGGACATTAAAAGTGTACTAATTTGCCAAAGCATATTTGTAAGACATTAATAATAGAGAAAAGTTCAATTAATGCTATATATTTGTACCATTCCCATGACACAAATATTATTAAATCTACTTAAATAATGATTAGAATTATTTTTCTCCTTTATGTATATTGATGTTCTAGAATGCTTTTATTTCCACCAATAAGGAAACAATAAGCCCTCAAAGAGAAGGTTTTTATGATATCACAATCACACTATTCCATAATAGGGAAATTTATTTCTTTTTAGTTCTGGAGGATAAAAGTTCAAGATCAGAGTTCCAACAGGGTTGGTTTCTCATGCCTCCTTTCTCCTTAGCTTCCCGATGGCTAACCTCTTTCTGCCTCTTCACATACTTAACCCCTGTGCATGTCCACCTAGGGTGTCTCTTCATATCATATATCATATTATGGCTCCACCTATACAGCCTCAATTTTACTTAATTTTCTCTTTTAATACTTTATTTGAAAATATGATTATATTCTTAAATACTGGAGATATGGATTTTAGGGGAACATAATTTGGCATAGAATACTCATATTCAATCCACTTCTCTTATTCCAATACTTAATGCATTCATGCCTTCAAATATCCTTTTCTCTGCCATATCCTATAACCTATTAGATTGATAAGAGATGCATTACACATTAAAGGATAGTAGTCTTAGACATTTTCTGCCAATATTACACTTCCAATTGGAGTGTTTTGCAGTGAGAATAGGGGTTTGTGAATCAGAAAAATAATGCAGTCTAATGTGAATTGTTGCTTTGCAAAGTACACTCACAAAGGATCACTTGCATTCCCTTACCTTGAATAAGCCCAAGCCATTCTCTCACACAGAAGATGGATTAGCGGCTTCGACCCCTTTCTCAGTTCTTTCCTTTCTTCTATTCCTATTCAAAAAGCAAAGTCTCCCCTTCTTCAATGTCAGGCTCAAATCTCCCTGAACTTATCCTGTGATACATATGGACAGAGAAAATTACATAGGACAGGTTTGTTGATCTCATGAATCTGCCTTACTGGGAAGACCTGGAATGAGGTAAGGCCAGGCTGGTAAGAGATAGAACAACCAAAGAAATATAACCTAAGAAGATGCCACTTATGGAAGGGATAGAATAAGAAAAAGAAATACCTTGACTTTTCCCCTATCCCACCTTCCAATGGCCCACCTATGCCTCTCATTGGCCAGATCCATTTTGAAGCCGAGTAGCTTGAAAGCATGGGTATACAGGCACGTCCTCTCCATGATCAGAGCAGAACAATGGAAACTCATGGAATGCATCTGATATCTACTAGAACTATGTAGTAGGCTTAAATAACTTGTCCAAGATTACATAGCTAGCAGTTCCTATGCTGTTCTTCAGGATTTGTGTATAGATAAGGAACATGATCTCTGAATATTGAGAAAGAGTTTCCGCCCCTTCTTCTTTTCTCTCTCTCTTTATGCTTCCTATTCACCATGAAGTGAGCAACTACCTCCACCACATGCTCTACCCATGATGTACTGCCTCACCACAGAACCAAAAGAAATGGATTCAATTGACCATGGACTGAACCTCCCACAACTCTGAGTCAAAATAAGCCTCTCCTTAAGTTGATTTTATTATGTATTTTACAGTAATTAAAAGCTGACTAACACAGGCACAAATTAAATATATGACAAGTGTGTCATCAATCCAAACTCAGAAACTAAGAAGGAAAAAGGAGTTTAGCAGAAGTCTTAGGAATGGAAATTCAGGAAACACCAATTCAGATAGCTGTAATCAGTATCTCAGCGAAAGTAGGGAAGGTGGTAACTTATTGAAAAAATAATCTTAATATATTATAAGGCAATAAAAATTATTTGGTAGAAAAACTTTTGTTAGAGATGAGAACAATTCCTTTGTGACAAGGGTTATGTGACTAATAAAAGATACAAAAAAGAATGTGCACATGAGTTAAAATGTCCATTTAAAAGAGTCTAATAACCTCTTTTGAATTATTTTTAGTTGTAGATGCTTTTATTTTGTCTATTTTTATGTAGTTAGCACCACATCATCACACATGCTAGGCAAGTGCTCTGCCACTGAGCCACAGTCCCATCTCTGATAACCTCTTGATATGCATCTGTAGTCTCTGGGGGAAAAAATGTAATTATCTGTTCTAGGCGCTTGCAGCAGACAAACTAAGCTTTGTACCAAAGTTCACATTCCCAGGCAGCAGTTGGAGTCACACAAAAGTCCAGCTTCCTGGTGGACTCCTAATTCAATTTTGAAAAGTTTTTTCAATGTTGTTTTCATCATGGTTTTTCCTATTATTTTCACAAATATGAACAAGTTCCTTCTATTCAGAAATAATTACTAATGCTTCATCGTGGCTAATAAGCTGAGGAGTATTGCGGTTTAGGACACACCAACCCAAACTATGACTATAAAAAAACAGAATACACCATCTCACAATATTTTATTTTGGCATGCTTTGGTTATTTGAGAAACTTCAGAAACTGCCTATTTGTAGAAGAAATTTATTTATCTAAAGAAATTTATATATTTATAAAGAAATTTACATATCTAAAGGATATATACTAGTATAATATTTATAAACTGATTTTTTTAGTCAGCTTCAGTGTGTCGCTGTGACCAAAATACCTGATAAAAACAAATTTTAGGAGGTAAAATTTATTTGAGGCTCACAGTTTCAGAGGGTTTCAGTCCTTAGATGTTCAATTCCATTGATCTGGGCCAAGGTGAAACAGAACATTATAGGGGAAGGGCCCAGTGGAAGAAACTGCTCAGCTCACAGCATAGATAGGAATAAGAGAGCGGGAGGTGGAGGTTACTGGGGGTGGGGGTATCCACAAGGAAAAGCACACAGTGGGGTACCTCCTCCAACCATGCCCCACCTGTCTGTAGTTATCAAACAAAAATGAACTGATTAGGTTACAGTTTTCATGCATTATCATTTTACCTCTGAATATTCTTGCATTAACAGGAGTTTTAGGGGGACACCTTATATCCAAACCATAACATTCATCCCCTGATCCCCAAAAGTGCATGTCCATCTCAAAATGAAAATGTATTTAGTTAATCTCCAAGAGTCTCATAGTCTTAACAGCATCAGCATTACCCAGAAGTCTAAGTCTAAAGTTTCATCTGAGACTTAAGGCACACACTTTGCTATGAGTCCCTGCAAAAATCAAAAGCGAGTTACATATATCCAGTATAGAGTAAGCACAGTAAGCACCCATTCCAAAAGGGAGGAGTAGGGACATAAAAAGAAGGGATTAAAAAGAAGGTCAAAGCAAGATGGAAACCCGGCTGGGAAAACTGGTCCAATAACTCTGCCTATAACTCTGTGTAAAGCATCTAGAAACATGGTGGTGAGATGTTATTTCCAAAGGATCTGGTCAGTACTGCCCTTTGGTTTTGATGGTGTAAGAGTACATGGGCTTTCTTTTCACTTGGTTCCATCCACATCTCAGCAGACAGTCCACATAACTGGAATTTCTTAAATCATGGGGTTTGCTAGGCATGGTGGCACAGGCCTGTAATCCTAGCAGCTTGGAAGGCTGAGACAGGAGAATCATGAGTTCAAAGCCATCTTTAGCACACAAGTGAGGCACTAAGCAACTCAGTGAGACCCTATCTCTAAATAAAATACAAAATAGGGATGAGGATGTGGCTCAGTGGTCAAGTGCCCCTGAGTTCAATCCCTGGTACCCCTGCCAAAACAATCCTGGGGTTTACATTCCCATCTATGGCTTCACTTTCACAGCTTCACATATCACCTTCTCAGGGGCAGCTCACAGAGACTCCAACATTGCTACACTTCGCCTGGCCTCCCAAGTCTTCCTTTGAAAGCTCAGTGGAAGCCTTCATGACCCCTTAACTCCAGAATCTTGCATTCCTGCAGAATCAACACCACATATATGATGCCAAGATCTGCCACCAGATTGAGCAGTACCTGGTCCCTTTGTATCATGGCTGCAAATCCTTGAAGTGTCTGCTTTGCTCTGCATTGTGAAACAACTTCATAGTCTTCTCTGTGGAAGATTTTGCTGTGGGTGGTCTTACAAATTACTGAAATGCCTCCAAAGCATCTTTCTTAGTGCTCTGTGCAAAGTACTTAGCACCTCTTTAGGAGCTATAATCTCTTCAACAAGCACAATTTCCCTGACCCCAGCATTACAAGGACTTTGTCTATAAACTGTACATTTTTATAATTCTTTTAATACTATTTCCTGCTCCCAATTCTCACAGTAAACCTGGCTAAAATCTGCCAGCAATATTCATGACACTGACTGAATGCTGTGTTATCTGCATAACAAGATATCCTTTTTTCACCATACATTTCCATCCCTGACTCTCCCATGACTTGTGCTGCCATCACCCCCAGACATCCCATGCCCTTTCCTTTCTGTGATTAAGCATGCTAAGTCAGCTTCAATCATCTATATCAACTCAATCCAGATGATTGGAGTCTCTTGTTATGGGAAATCCTCGCTAAGGTACCCCTAAATAAACACAGTTCTTCACTAGTTTATCTGTCTTTTGTCAATTTAGTTTGGAGCCCAAGGAACCTAGAAGTGTAAAGTAAAAGGAAGACTTTTTTTTTTTTTTTTTTTTTTTTTTTGCCAATCTACAAAGTTAAAACTCATTAGATGAGCACCAAGAATAATTATTCAACTGGTATTCAATATTCCAACTCTAGGAAAACAAGGCAAGAAGCAAAGTTAAGGGAGGTCGTTGAAAAATCTGCCAGTCTAAGAAGGGACTCTTCTGCTGACATTTCGTGTCCTAGCTTATATTGACATATCAGCTCATGTACAAAAGAATATGCTTAGCAATTCTTAGGCAGCTACTTCAGTTTCAGACCTTTGGTGATTATGTGTATTATTTTTGGATAGTAGAAAAGACACAAAATTTACTTATAAAAGTCTTTAATTTTTAAAAATGTGAATGAGATACAGGAATCAAATTAATTTGGAGCAAACTATACTATAAGCATGTAGAAACAAAAAATCTTAAATATTAGGCAGAAAAGTTCATCATTTTTGAATTTTTTTATAATGACATTTATATGCTTGAGTGCTCACTGAGTATAATTGAAATAAATTTATGAACAAAAATAAAGCAAGTTTTTAAAATCCCCTTTCCTACTTTCTTGGTTTTCAGAAAATGTTTTAGTATAATTAATATGCATAATGTCATTTATAAAATGATATATTAACATCTAATCTACTACTGTCTTTGTTTAGTTTGGTCTGTTTTTTCATCAAGAAGAAAACATGGAATTTTTATGCATAGGCTTGTTGGATGATTCTGTTCAAATCTACCAACTGAAAAATACCTTACAGTTTGAGCTATCATATTGCAGTAGTTCCCCCCATTATCCACAGAGAATACAATCCATGAAATGCACTACATGCCTGAAACCTCAGATAGTGTTAAAACCTACATACAATTTGGTTTTTCTATGCATATGTAGGATGAAGTTTAATGTATAAGTGAGGCACAGTAAGAGATTAACAATATCTAATAACAAAATATAACAGTTATAGCAGGGTACTGTAATAAAAGCTAAATGAATATGATCTCTCAAAATATTTTATTGTATCTATGCCTTCTCACTTAGAGGAAGCTCTTTACAGCTTCTCTTTGGCAGATTTGAATTGCCACAATTATTACACCTTCTCTTTGGGACCATTATTAATAAAATAAGGGTTACTTGTCATAGGCACTATGATGTCAGAAGAGTTGACTGTGATAATCAAGATAGCCAGTAAGTGATTAATGGGCAGGTAGCACATACGGTGTGGATGCATTAGACAAAGGGATGATTCACATCCTGAGCAGGGCAGAAGAATGTGGTGGGAATGGCACACAATTTTAAACTTATGAATTTTGTATTTATGGAATTTTCCATTTCATATTTTTTTATACCATAGTTGACTGCAGGTAACTGAAATCACAGGGGAGAAACCACCAATAAGGGGAATCTATGGTATGAATATCCATAATTGTATGGGAATAATACTGAGATTAATTCCTGTACAAATACAAATAGAATATCATATTTTATTATTAGGTCCCATGAGTTTCAATTTCAGAATTTCCCTCTAAGATTAGCCTTGCTGTCAGGTAAGTTGGGATGGATGCTCTAAGCCTTCTATTTTGAGGGACATGTGGGAAATAGTCTGTGATACATTCAAAGCCAGCTACTATTTTTTTGTGCATTTACTGTATGCCAGGACCTGTGCTAAACACTTTACACTTATTACTTAATCCGTATCCTATGAAGTTAAAATTATTATGCTCTTTTTGCAGAGGCAAAAGCTGTGGTTTATAGCTTAAGTAAATTTCCGAAAGGCACACAACCAAAACCCGTTAAACAAGTTTGAACCCTGGTAGGAAGTTTATGTGAATCAAGCCTTTTTTTTCTTGAACTCCCAATACTGTAAAACAGCCATTCTCAAGGCATGTTTGATAGGTCCTCAAAACCCTTTCAAGGAGTTGGCCAGATTCAACCTTTCTCAATTTTATGTCTGTTTGATGCTAGATTTTCTGTCTATATTCCAACCCAAACAACATGTGGTAACAAATTGAAAACAGAGTCACTTTAGATAATTCCATTATCTTCTTGCACAGCAAGTATATAGTCATGATAAAGTTTGTACCTACTACAATGCATCAGCACAAATCTATGAATAAATAAAAGATCTCAGACCCTTTACTCCTTGTCTGCTGTCAGCTCTGGCATATGCTGACTTAAAAGAGTATAGTGGATTTTGCAATAGCATCTCATTTGCCATCATTATGAATCTGAAAAGGCATATTGTGGCATTTACATAGCACTAGCTTATACAGATATTTGTCAGGAGAGCGATACAGATGAAGGTGACTTGCATTCATTCTTACACTAAGAACTTTAGACTCCATCTTCAAAATTATTTTTCATCTTCAAAGAATAACTAATATAATGCAAACACTTTTTCACATGACATGTCAAGATTAACTTCCAAAAACAGAAAAACAAACACATGAGTTTCATTGGCATTCCAAAAGAACAAAAATTTTGCCAAAGAAATGGAAATTTTGTCCACATCTTATATAAGACAAGTCCACTTAAGAAAAACCAATAGCCCCTTCTTATTGACGCTTTCAAGTTTCAGGACCATGGACAAAGACCAAAAAGAAACTTAATCTCTACCCCCAAGAGGCCTGCAGCCTGGTGGTAAGATGGCCACAGAATGGATATCATGAGGCACATGGTTATGAGAAAACAAGGAATAAGATGTGCCTAATTCTGCCTGAATTATACAGTCTTTGTTCTGACACAGTTCAAAATCTGGCAGGAATAGAGTTAACAATATAAGATGTTAATAAGCAAATTTATTAACAAATTACTGTAATTCAGAGAAAGGAGAAGCAAGCCCAGTCTGGGAGGTGGGAGGAGCAAAGTTTCACAGAGAAGGTGACATCGAGTTTAGGCTATGGTAGAGAAGAAAGAAGTGAAAGTAACCGATAGCATGAGCCACAAGTCCCAGCCTAAAAACTTGGCCTTTTCTTTGCCTTTGCTTCACAGAAACTTAAAGTAAATGATCATTAACATATTGTGTTATTTTGAACCATTTACATGAGATAAGTAGGAAGTCCTTAGCCAGAGTTTTTGCAACAATCAGGTAAGGAAATAGGTTTTCTTTTTCTTTCTTTCATTCATTCTTTTTTTTTTTTTTTTTTTTTTTTAAGAAAACCCTTGAGAATGACAATCACGCTTCTTGAACATTGCAGAATCCTCATTCCACTAAGATGGAATTAAATTATCCACAGCTGTGCATACAAAAGCAACTACAGGGAATCCATGAAGTCTCCAGAACCATTTGGTATTATAGCTAGCTTGCTTGTTTTCTTGCTTGCTAGCTTGTTTTTTCTTTTACTTTTTCAGTACTGGAAATCAAATCCAGTGCCTCACACATACTAGGTAAGTGCTCTGTCACTGAGCTGTAACTCCAGCCCTTTTTATTTTATTTTGAGACAGAGTCCTGCTACGTTGCTCAGACTGGCATCAAACTTTGAATCTTCTTGCCTCAGCCTCCTGAGTAATGGGGACAGCAGGCATGCACAACCACACTCAGTTTTCTGTATCTTTTAAAATTTGTTTTAATTATTTATAAATGCCAGTAGAATGTACTTTATTACATCATATAATAATGGAGTATAATTTCTCAATCTTCTGGTTGCACATAGTGTAGAATCATACTGGTCGTATAGTTATATATGTACCTAGGGTAATAATGTCTGATTCATTCTACTATCCTTCCTACCCCCATGCCCCATACCCCTATACCGTCTCCTCCCTTCACTCCCCTCTACCTAATCTAAAGTAACTCTATTATTCCCTAACACCCCCCCATTGTGAATTTATTACTCATCCTTAAAGAAGAATGAATTTATGGCATTTGCTGGTAAATAAATGGATGGAGCTGGAGAATACCATGCTAAGTGAAATAAGCCAACCCCACCAAAAAAAAAAAAAAAAAACAAAAAAAAAAAAAACTCCATTTTGTATTGCATCTTTGTTATGTAGCCATTGCCAAAAGCTACCCTATACTTGGCCATTGAATAACCTTACTCTGGAGTTCTGTATTTCCATACCTTTGTTTGAAGTCCTTCCAGAAACTCACATCTGCTGCACATTTTTTTTCAATGATACTAACAAATTAATCTTATTTCTAGACGATGCCATCATTTTGTAGTAGGTATGTTGGGAGTTGTGTTTTGAGGTGGGTCATATCACCATATGAACACCATGTTTGGGCAATTGGCCATTATCTGATTTTTGGTAAGAGGAAGGGCTCCACTTCCTGTCAGGGAAGTCAAACATGCCAGATACTGGATCTCTCAGATCCCTATAATGAACTCAGCCAATCATGGGCTCCCCAAACTCAATGAATCTTTAGCTTGTGAGACAAAGAAACAGAGAGATAATTTAAAATTCATTCTGATAGTTAGAATGTTGGTAGTGGGAACATGGTGGTTATAAGGGTTTCCTGAGTACATCAGAGTCCAGTCAGGGATGTACTCTGGCTGCCAATAGTCATCTCTTTGGCTGGAGTTCTAAATTTTCTCACATTTTCCAAGTCAGGTTCTCAATCCTTCCTTTTTCTCTGTCAGCTGTCAAGTAAGTTTCCAACATACTTTCTTATTAAAGTATATGATTTCTGTCATATATAAAAACAAAACCCAAGTGGCCCAGTTTTTCCGAAGTAATGGGATATAGAATGCAATTGTATTTTGTAGTACTTCTAACTGGACAACTTCTATGAGAAATACATTCTATGAATGTGCTAAGCCAAGTGATAGGTGACAGTATCCCAAAGGGAGAATATCGTATAACTTAATATAAACAAGATATTTAATTCGAGTAGCTTACATGGACCTCCAATCCCAAAAGAACATACTTTCACCAGACTATGAAATGTTAAATCTTGCTAATTATAACTTTAATAGGGCTGGCTAATTGACATAACTTGTTTTCTGGTTGGGATTAGTTAGAAAATAGAATAAAATTAGCATGTAGGAAAAGTAGATTGTTAGCAGAAGGATTGATTATAAAAAGAACCTGGGTAGGAGCTGGGCACAGTCTTGTACACCTATAATTCCAGGGCTTGGGAGGCTAAGGCCCAACAATCATAATTCCGGAAAAATAAAATAAAATAATTCATTAAATAAAGAAAGAAAAAGAGAAAGAGTGAGAGAGACATACAGGCCACTATGAAAAGGAATTCATCATCCATTAAACTATCCATTGACAGGACATTTGAGGAATGTCTATGTCCTGAGTGAGTGAAGGCAGACACAAACAGAACCAATCAACTGGAGCCCAGTTGTGTACAATATGTATGGTTGACCTTGAGGCTAGAATGGGTCTGAATTGCATGCCTGTGTCAAAAAGAAGGAAGTGTTGGGACACCAGATCTTCAGGGATGCTCTGCATACCCAGAATAAGTACATCATGTTAGGGACACACTGGTGGACAAGAAGATTGGGAAGCATGTGACTGTGCCGTATCTATTGCCCTAGAGATAGGGACCTCTCTGCAAGGTAATATGCCTTCTGGACTTGCTAATCACACATCCCCAAGTCCTGAGCTCTTAGCTTTAGATTTCATCATTTGCCTCTACAGTTTATCTAGAGTTCAATTAATTTATTATCTGGGCCTACAAAATACAAAAGATGGTGAAATACATTGTTAGCACTGTCATTTGGCCTGGCAAAATTGAAAGTGAAAAATCTGAATAATCTTATAATCCTGTTGTGTTGGAATTTGCTTCCGTAAACCTTTCCTCATCATAATGTGAGCTAGTAGGAGATAGACAGTCATGCCTCTATTCTATCCTTTCAACCAGGAAGCATAATACCCCCTCTTCTACCATGTGCTTCTTGAGATGGGAAGATAAATTATATTATGCTGTGAGTATCCATTAAGAGAAGGAGGTAAGTGCCAAATGCAAGGTATAGGTCATACAAATTCAATTGCCTCAGCCAGATCCCAGAGATTCTGATTCAGTCGAGCTGGGTTCCCAGCATCCATATAGGCTGTATTAGTATCTAATGCATGCATAGGAGACAAATTTTAAAACTTTAAAAGGTAATACAGATGAAAATATTTCTTCCTCTAAGCCCTTTGTTTCCCTCCCAGGGGACAATTATTTTGCAATATTTTTCTATCTTTGGATTTATATTGTGTTTATATACAGCCTATGTAAACAGTATCTAAAAAAGCATCATAAACACTTCATTCTTAGCTTTTTTTTTCATTTAGTAGCATATATTAGAGATAATTTTCTGTCATTATAAATACTCTCAGAACATTTCAATAGATTTAAGACACTGTTAAAATTCTTTACAACCTGTGTAAATTCCTTCCAATATTCTATAGGAGGAGTTCTGTGTTAGAACCAGAAGGCTGTCAGAAGATTCCATATAATTTAATTCTCTTTATACTTATCTATCTACCCAATTTATCTACCAATCTAAATTAACATTTTTTGGCATTTGAAAAAAGAGTTTTTTATGGAACCAATTGGGGATGTTTGTCCTAATTAACTAAACCTAAGGATCTTGGAAATAACTATATCTTATAAAACTTTATTTAACCTTCTTGTTATTTCCACTTTTGATATTCGTCATGCATACAGTTAACACAATTGCAAAGGATTTTGTTTGCACATATTTGTAATAAGACTCTAAACTATATGCTTCTTAAAGGTATGGTACTGATCAATTATGTAAAATAAGCATAAGAACAACAAAAAATATAATATATACGCATAGCTAAGAATTTAAACTTGAAAAAGTTGTTATTTTCCTCTTGAAAATATTATTTTGTTTGAGAGTATAGAACTAAGCAAAATTTTGAGGCCTTTGAATCTTCCAACTAGTTTTTAAAATGTTTTAAAATTTTTTTATTAATACATATTAATTTCACAGAATAATGGGTTACATTATGCCATATTTATACATGAATATGACATATTTTGATCATTTCCACACACTCTTCCATTACCCTCTTTTTCTTCTCCCTGCCTCACCCCAGTCCCCTTCCTTTTCTCTCATAGTCTCCCTTCTATTTCATATTGTCTCATTTGTTTTTTCTTTCTAGATTGCATATTTGCTATAAAACTAATGATACCCATCTTTTGGAGTCATTTGTTTGCTTAAAAACAACTAGTTTTATTGCCTGCCCAACTTTGACCAAAATTAATATGGAAACAACTTTACATTGAATAGGTCAAAAATGATTAAAAAACACACACACACATACTCCAAAGTTCATATCTAGTAATCTCCAACTGTGGTCCCAAATAATGGAACAGTAAACTAGTTTCTATCTTACCTTAGTTAGAATTTATCCAGCAGAAGTACTTTGCTGTTTAAATATTAATTAATGTGTTTAAATATTAAATAGAAAACCTCTCTGCTGCTAAACGTGCACTAAAAGAAATTGGAATTGGTCTCTGAGTTTCAATATTGCTGTTCTCTTTTGGAATAACTGAGAAAAGAAAACTTAATAAATGGCAAAAATAACTGCACTTAGGGTTGTCCTTGAAGCCAGAAATAAGATATGTATAACACATATTGATACCAAAGAGTCCAGGGAATTTTACATATTCTTATTCTTCAGCTCTACCAAATAAAAGCTTAATAGCATCCTGGAGATGTAGCTCAGTGGCAAAGTGCTTGCCTGGCTTCTGCACAGCCCTGGGTCCCATCCACAGCAGCACAAAAAAAAAAAAAAAAAAAAAAAAAAAAGAAAGAAAGAAAAGAAAAAGGAGGAGGAGGAGGGTGGGGAGGAGAAAGGATTCAGAGGGCAGTTCCTGAGTTTTAAGCTAAGGGTTTTAAAATTTATGTAGATGGGAAAAAATAGTGTCTTCTCTCTTTGGAAGTGAAACCATTTTTCAGATTTTGTTTTGTTTTGTTTTTTGATATTTTGATCTTATCTGACATAAAGTGTATGTTTGTAAAAACTCTACTGATTGAATTTTCAAAATTTAGTAGTTGCCTTTTAAATTTTGGATAAAATAGCATACTAATAGTTACTTACTTTTCCACATCTTAATTTGTTGTTGTTGTTGTTAACTTACTAATCCTATTCTTAAGGTGATAAATGTATTTGTTACTATTTCTTTTAGAATGTATGTTCCATAAATGCCCCACATTTAATCATAATGTGAGTCATAGACTATGAATAAATCACAGGGCTAGAAATAGAATTTTACTTGTTCAGTACAATTCAAAAGAAACTTGAACACTCTAAAAATTTTAATTGAAGTCTGTGTTAATTCCAGAATGGAAGTGGTCTGATCTGTATCTGTAATTTTCTAGCACTCAGACTGTTGTCATTTTTCAGATAGTTATAATTTTTCACGATACTCTTGTGCTGTGAGGCATTCCATTTTATTGACATACATTCAAACATAAATCTATGTCCTATATTTTTAAATAGGAATTAATTTGTAAGTCTTTCTATTGCCTATCAAAATTTCCAGCATGTCAACCTTTTTAAAGCTTAAATTGACTTTTATGATGTGGGGGAAATATCTCCCTTCTGTTTGATACTACATTAGCGATGATGATTAATGATGCTTTTAGAAATGGAGCTCCTTTTCCTAGGAAATATGACATATTGAAATACAATATATGAAAATATATAACACAGCTCTGTGGTGGAGCATGTGCTTAGAATACACAAGGCCCTGGGTTTGATGACTAGCACCATCACAAAATAAACCTTTTATTTTGAGCCCAAATAAACCTTTTCTCTTGATAGTTGATTGTCTCAGTCATTTGTTACAGTAATGGAAAGCTGACTGGCACAGATGCCATGCCTACTCAGCCCTTTGCCTCTAGGATAAAGGCCTTTATTCTTAGTTCTATGAAAGAATGAAGAAGTGCCCAAACCAGAGAAGAATGTAGCATTATGAGGAAACTTTTTTTTGGCATCCCCCACCTTATTTCTTAATTACATTATAAACTTAGAGTTGACGCTGATGGCAACAATGGTTTGCTAGATACTGCAGGATAAAGATAGGAGTAAAGAAAGCAAAAAGGGAGAAAAGGTATTTAAATTAGGAAGTATTTAAAGAAGAAATACACAAAGATTCCTTATGGGAAATGAGGGTGTGACTTTAATTTCTGCCGTTTGGGATAAGATGTGACCTTCTCCCTTTCTCTGAAAAATCTTCAATAAGCCATTTCTTAGTACTACTTGATGGAGTTTTGAGTGCTTGGTGGGAAACTCCACAAAGTACTTGACACAACCTCCAAGGAGGTGAGGAGTCAAGACTAAGATTGGTCCAAGAACTTCCAGGAGTGAGGATGAGTGATTTATAGTTATCCTGCAACCCTCTTCTCATTCCACATTAACTTAGAAGGTACATGTCACCTGAAGTCACTGCTAAGATTGTGAGTCTGTGATGTTAATTAGGGTTACAATGACATTTGATCCCCAATTTTTCCTCTGACTTGGACTTCACATCAAAGCTACTTTCAACCCTCCTCCTGCCTGTCTAGCTATTAGAACTAAATTAATATCAAGTGTTTGGACAACCATGAAGTGATCAGAAGTTATTTTGAACATCAGTTCCCTAGTTCCTCTTTGGGAACTATAAAATTCTCCTATATGAAGAAATGGTTAGAATAAACATGATTAGAGATATAGAGTCATATGTTCCCTAACCATAAAAGTTTCTGCTTCTTAATTACTCTGTTCTTATGTACCAGACACTAGATTCAAGACAAATAATGAAACAGCCCCAAAAGGAGAGGGAATGGTCAGGAGGGCTCAGATCACTGACAGGGATGTCTACTTCAAAGCATGCATATGCATCCTTTTTGTTCATCCCTTTGGTGAAAAGTAAAAGGGCAATGTTTGGGTGATTGTTACTTTCATTTTTGACAGGTCCATAAAAAGAATAGCCAACTCCCATGTTGGATGTAACAGAAAAAAAAAAAAAAAAGTCAGCTACTGATATATGTCATCAGGGATAAGAAACCAGCTTCAAAATAAAGGCTTTCAAACATGAATGAACATACACAGCACCTGGGAATTCTATAAAATTCCAAATTCTGATTGAGTATGTCTAGGGAAGGGGCAGAGGTTCTGAATTACTAACAATATCTGAATTATGAACAATTCTTCTGTCCATGGATCCCACTTTGAATAGCAACATTCCAAGTCAAATTACCTGGGTTCAAGTTCTAGTTCTGCATACTACCAAGCTGGGTGATGTTGGGCAATATGATATCAGCATGCCTTGATTTCCTCATCTGTAAAATGGAAATTATAGTATTCCTACATGCATGAGTTGTGAGAATTAGTAGCATTAATGTATAACAGCACTAAGAAGAGTGCCTGGCACATGGTGGGTGCTCAATAAATATTTACTGAATGAATTATTTAGCATCAGAACAGGAGAGAGAGAGAGAGAGAGAAAAAAAAAAAAAAGGAGGGTCTTTGCCTTTGAACCCAATGCTTTTGTGTCTCCCCAAAGGATTCATCTGCCCTTTTAGCTTCTAACTTGATACCATTTATTGTCCTTGAGCCAACTTTGTTGAATCCTCATTAAGACACAAAAGAATAAAATAGAAAACTTCTGTAGAAGATAATGAGGAGACCTTATTTTTTTTCACCTAATCATCAGGGAATGGTCAGATTTATATTTAGGAAAATCACTCAGAACACTTGGGAGACAGAAGTAGCAACACTGAGGATGGAAATATAAGTATAGAGATTATTACACTAAACCAGAAAGGAGACAAAAAGAAACTGAAATAGGTGTGGAAAGGGATAAAATACACAATTAATGGGACTGAGTTAGTGGGCACAACTGATATTTAGAAAGAAGTTTTGAGAAAGACCCCCAATTTCTACCTTAGGTAAAATGATGGATCTTAGGAAACATTTTCAGTAAAAGAAAATAAAGGAGAAAGAATAAGTAATGAAAGGGTGGATAAAGCAGCATGGGAATATGACTAACTTTGGGCAAACTAAAAGTGACTGTGGAGATGTGTACTCATAGATGATTAGAAAGCCACATCTGGAACTGAGAAGGCATATGTGTTGACCATGAATGTTTGAAAGTTATTATTATTTGTGTCCTTAGGTGCCAAATGTAAATGACTCTATCCAGGAAGTTACAAGCTGTAAGAAGAACTGGTGACCAACTGGAGGCCATGAAAAAACATGGAAAAAAACATTGGAAAGAACAATGGGAAAGGTAGGATAAAAGCCAAAAGAGAGGAATGGAAGAAGACTGGAAAGCAGAGTGCTTCAGCAATGAGGGAATGGTCTCCCCAGCCAAGTTCCACAAAACAACATCTACACTCCTGGAAACCAGTTCTTCTTCCATGACTCATTGAATCTGTCAACACTACACTATTATTCTAATCTCTCAGGGACAAGTCTACTATCTTTGTTTTGACTCATCCTGTTTCTTCATTCTCTGTAATCAAGGCAATAAGTTACCCATCCCATACTTTGATGGTCTCAAATACCATACTTTGATATTTTTTTTCTTTCTAAGCCTAATTTTACACTTAGTTCCAAACAGTCCTAAATGACACAGAAACTTTCTCTATGTTACATCAAGACTCAACTTCCTGAAACACCTTTTTCATCATGCCATATTTGTTTGCTTCAATACTTTACAATATATTTTTTTAATTGTAAAAATTGCTTTGCTTAGAATCATAAACATCTGTGTATCTAAGTAAGCATCTATCCATCTAAGTTATATTTATGTCCTTGAGTCTTAGAAAATACCTGAGAAAAACTAACACCAAATTTCAGATGATGATTACTTCTGCTAAGGGCAGAAACAGTTACAATTATGCAAAAAAGTGAAGGAGATTTCCCAACTGTATTAACAATTTTTACTTCTTAAGCTAAGAAATAGGATCCATGATTTTAATTTTCTGTGTATTTAAGTAATACAACAAACTTCTAAGAAATAATTTATAAAGAATGCATCCTGAGATCCAAGTGTTTAAGGTCTTCTCATTCTGGGCCTCTGATTCATGTCTCATTGATGTTTTCTTCTGAGTCTCTTTTTTCTTTATTGTCCAAAAAACGTCTTTGTCAAGTGCATTTGTTTGGCTTCCTTCCGTCACAGTGTCTGCCTGTCAGAATACTGCTCCTCCTAGTTAGAAATTTTTGTCAGTCCTTTAACTTCAGAAAACGTTGCTGATGATTTGTATTGGATATGATCTCCCTGTCCTCCAAAATCCTGTGTGTGTGTGTGTGTGTGTGTGTGTGTGTGTGTGTCTAAGACATATTTTCTACTTGCAGGATATTTTTCTTGCTATATGATTCAGTAGTTCTAATCTTTACTGCATATTAAAATTCTCTAGGGAGCTCTTCAAAAGTACTGTGCCTAGGGTCCCCTGTCTCAAACAGCTCCAACATCCTGACAGTTTTTAAAAAGCTTCCAAGATGACTGTAATACCACATTACATGATTATGCCTAAAGGCAGGTGCCACTCCTTCTTGGCCATCTCTACACCTGCATAAAATTTCACACAGATGAGTGTTGTATGTACGTGACATATGTGATTATAAGCTTAAATACCAATTAGAGTAAATGAGCTGAAAGAATAGGAAAAGCTTAGACTTTCAATAAACTTCTGGATTCTTGATGAGGTATATTACAACAACAAAAAAATCCACTTAGCAGGAACTTGACCTTCCAGAGGTCAGTGTCATGAATATTTGGAAGCAAGTTACCTAAATGCTCAAACATGAACAGCTGGACTGAAATCGACACCGACAGGAGTGACACAAAATACTGGAGTCCAAGGAGGTAAGGCCATAAATTAGAGCTCTTAGTTACAATGTTTGACAGCTGATCCTTAATCCCATAAAGGATCAAATTAACAGTAGATGAGTGGAAATAATATAGCATGAAGAATGTAGGGTGTTTATTAAAAAGATGTCAAAAATTGGCTAATTGCAAATGGTAGGTAAAATGTAGACTCTCTAATTCTCTGAATTAAATCATAACTGTATGTAACTTGTGTGCTGCATTGCTCTTTATGTGATCAAATGGCATTTGAATGACAGTTGTACCAAAATTATATATTTCTATTTGCAAAGGTCTCAAAAGTAAGAATCAGATTCTTAACCAATTTTCTACCCAAACTAGGTCCTTTTCCTTCTCAGAATCATGGAACCAATAAACAAGCCTGAGCATTAATTGAACAGTAAAGAAAGGTTTGTTCTTGGCCGAAAAACAGAAGCAGCAAGTAGACAGAACCACACATCAACTTCTCAACCTGTGAAAGTTAAGGAAGTCACAGAGAATAAAAGAAATGGAGGGGAGGGATAGGGTAATATGGGGAGGAATATTCTTGTCTTTTCTGGAAATAGGTGGAGATTTTCCAGGAATTTGGGTGCCACCTCTTTTCATGGCATGGCAATTGTCAACAGTCAAGGTGCAGTAATAGGGGTGTCATTTGCATACAGATGGGATTATAACGAGGTTAGAAGTTGTGTGGCAGTCCCTCTGCAGTCCTGTTAGATACAATTGGTCTTGGCTAGCCCATTGAAGAGGGACTTCTGGCCTTCAGACATCCTGTCCTTGAAGGTAAATGAGATCAGGGCAGGTTAAGCCAGGTCACAAAGGCAGTGCACTAGTAACAAGCAAGATGGTTATTTATAAGTGACATCTCAACAGAAAAGAGAATTGAATCTAATTCTTCAGAAGGAAAATGTGTAGGTATGCCAAATAACTATTAACGTGTCTCCCAATCCTTAGATCCTTTCACTAAATTATTTCTATTGACCTGTCCTCAAGCTCACCGACTCTTTGTCTACAGCCTTGTTAAGTCTATTGAAGGGTCTATATTTCATCATTCTTTATTTCCCTTAACAATGTTTTTTATTTATTGCCATTTCCTTTTGATTCTTTCTTAGATTTTTTTATTTCTCTTGCTTACATTATATATATATATGTATATCTTGTTATCAATTTTTGATTCCAAAGTTTAGGTTCTTGTTTCCCTCTTAGAATTGTGGAACCAATAAAAAGACCAACCTCTGATTGAGCAGTGAAGGAGCCATTTACTCTCGGCCAAGCATAGGAGAAATGGGAGAAAAACTTGCAAATAAAATCCCTGTCCCTTGGGGAGTCCGGAGGTTATAGAGATTGAATAAAAGAAACGAGGGGGAGCTGAACACAGTGACACATGCCTATAATCCCAGAAACTTGAGAGGCTGAGGTAGGAGAATTGCAGGTTCCAGACCTGCCTCAGCAACTTAGCAAGACCCTGAGCAATTTATGGACATTCTGTCTCAAAATAAAAATGAGAAGAACTGGAAATGTATATAGCTCATTGGAAAAGTGTCCCTGGGTTTAATCCCCAGTACCAAAATCCAGAAACAAACAAATAAATTCCCAAAACAAAAACAAAAAGACACACACACACACATACACAAGAAAGGGGTAGGCTAATAAAGGGGAGGAATACCAAATACTCATGTCTTTTATTATAATGAATCTAGAGGCTGTGTGGTGTTCACTTGGGTAGCCATCTTAGACCCAATTGCTTTCACCTAGGCCATCTGAAGAGGGACTCCTGGCCTTCAGCCATCTAGACCTCAAATATAAGCAAATTTAGGGTAGGGCAAAAATTCAACTAGGTCACCTAGGCAGTACAAGATTAAGGCAGAATATCTAGCCATTTTTGAACACTGTCTACTTTTTCCCTTAGGACTTTCGATACGTTAATTAAAATTAAATTTCCTGCTGATAATTTCAAAATCTGTGTAACATATGAATCTAGTGTATTCATCACAGTGCTTTACCAGAAAGTCCAGTGGCAGCTAGCTAGAGGGGTAGCATTTATTCTCTCCACAGTCCTTTGTTTCATGCCAGTCACCACAGGTTAGGCCACATAAGTACTGACATCATTAGTTTGCTTTGTCTCAAGGCATGACCAGCATTCTGGGAAACCGCTGCTCTGGCATAGGTGCAAGAAAGCCATTTCTACAGATAACACTAGTTTGCCCTAGATTCCAGTGTTCCTTAAGATAATACTTATCTGGATATTTCAGTCCAGTCCACTCTCATTGTTCCTTTGAGTTGGCTAGGTTCTTGGAAACAGCAAAGGGTGTTTCAGGGACAGAGTTTTACTATCCTTTTCTTATTTAAAGACAACCCAGGAGGGTTTTTCTCGTTTGAGCTTTTCCATGATAATTTGGTATTATATTTCATATTCCAGGTCAACTATGGGCCAAAGATGGGACACTTTGTCTAAAGCTGTGATTTCTGTTGGCAAATACCAGGAAGCAAGATGCCTCAGTAGGTAGGACTCAATCACCTTGGTGGTTCCTTAAATTACTTCGTAAGTATAGCTTAAATAGAAGTAAATTGAAATCAGCCTGTGTTCTAACATGGATAAAACTCTAATATTCTGTCAGTGAAAGAGGAAAACTTTGCCAAGTGTCCTGGTGTACACTTGTGATCCTTGGGACTTGAGCTGAGGCAGGAGGATTGCAAGTTCAAAGGCCAGCATGGGCAACTTAGCAAGGCCCTCAGGACTTAATGAGACCCTGTCTCAAAATGAAAAATAGAAAGGACTGGGGATGCAACTCATGGTAAAAAGTCCTTGGGTTCAATATTCAATACAGGTCTCCAAAAAAGGGTGAATTTTCAAAAATTTAATACTTCAAGATGCAGTTCACAAAGATGGAAACTCAGTTATTCCAATGAAATGAAACTGATGAAGTGCCCAAATTATTTTATCAATCTGAGAATCTCTGGAATATATATCTGACTTGCCCAAGAGGAGAGTTTTAGAGATTTCCCTTAGTGTAATCTTGCATGCTCTCACAAGTAATTCAAACATCTCCTCTTTACAGAAGTACCCAATACCTCCTAGCTTCAACACTTCCTCCTTGTTCCTCTTTTTTTTTTCTTGGTACCAGGAATTGAACTCAGGGGCGCTTAACCACTGAGCCACATCTATAGCCCTCTTTTATATTTTATTCTGGGACAGGATCTCGCTAAGTTGCTTAGGGCCTCATCAAATTGCTGAGGATGGCTTTGAACTCACGATCCTTCTGCCTCAGCTTCCTGAGCCGCTGGGATTACAGGCATGTGTCACTGTACCCAGCATCGCTCCTCATTCTTAACTAATGCTTCTTATTTTATGTAAAAAATTCTTTTCAAATCTACTACCTTGCATCTGCCTTCACATACCCTGTATTTCTTCCTATAATCCAAATCAGTGGACTGTCCTTGTTCCTAAGGCTGACTAATCCTCCAGTATTCTGACTTTCATCACCTCTATCAGTCCATTCAATGACTGCATTCCTGCAACTGTGTTCTCTTTTCCATGTTAAAAATAAAATGGCTATGTACACCTTGATTCTACCTCTCCTTCAAGTCCATCTTCCATTTCTCTGCTCCCCTTTACAGCTAAACCTCTTGGAAAGAATTGCCTGTAATTCCTCTCTTCTCATACTCTCCTGAAACTACTCTAATCAGTTTCCCATCTCTTTCCCTCCATAAAAGCTGTTTGTTTACGGTCACCACGGACTTCCATGAGACCAACTCCAACAGTTAATTCTCAGCCATGATATTGCCTAACCTATAAACAACTTTTGAATCTCTGAACAGCTTTTGACACAAATGATGATACTTCTTGAAACACTTTCTTTTTTCCATGCCAAGACCCTCCTGATTCTTTTTTTTTTAATATTTGTTTGTTTGTTTTAGTTGTACACAATGCCTTTATTTTTACGTAGTGCTGAGGATTGAACCTGGCCTGTGCACGTGCTAGGTGAGTGTTATACCACTGAGCCACAACTTCAGCCCCAACTTCCTGATTCTTTCTTTTTTCTTTTTCTTTTTTTTTTGGTACTGGGGATTGAACTCAGGGGCACTCGACCACTGGGCCACATCCTCAGCCCTTTTTTGTATTTCATTAGAGACAGGGTCTCACTGAGTTGCTAAGTGCCTTGCCATCGCTGACGCTGGCTTTGAACTCGTGATCCTCCTGCCTTGGCCTCCCAAGTGCTGGGATTACAGATGTGTGTCACCGTGCCCAGCTCTGATTCTTGATTCTTCTTTATCTCACAATCCACTCCTTACCAGTCCCTTTGCACAGAAGGTTTTGCCTTAACCTTATTATCTTAAATTTGTTTGCACTGAGACTTTTTTTAAAATTTTTTAATTTGTTTTAATTAGTCATTCATGAAAGTAGAATGCATTTATGCACTGTAATATATCATACATAGATGGGATATATATTTCTCATTTTTCAAAGTGTACATGTTGCAGAATCATATTGGTCATGTAGTCACATATATACATACAGTAATAATGTCTATTTCATTCCACTATCTTTCCCATCCCCACATCCCCTCCCTCCCCTGCCTTCACTTCCCTCTACCTAATCTAACACTATTTTTTCCCTAGTGTCCCCCGACCTTATTGTGAATTAGCATCCACATATTAGAGAAAACATTCAGCCTTTGGTTTTGTGTGATTGGCTTATTTTGCTTAGCATGATATTCTCCAACTCCAACCATTTACTGGCAAATGCCCTAATTTCACCCTTCTTTGAAGCTGAGTAATATTCCATTGAGTATATATACCATATTTTCTTTATCCATTCATCTATTGAGGGACACCTAGGTTGGTTCCTTATTAATGCATATTCTCTTTCTAGTTCTGTGAATTTTATGACATCTCTACATGAATTATAAAATTAATACCTGCCCAGTCAAACAACTCCATGTGAACATCTTCAAGCCCCTCAAACATGCATTGGCCTGAATTGAACTCCGTTAAACCTGTCCTTCCCCAAGTCTTTTTATTATGTACATTTGGGTATTATTATATGCCAGGTAATGATGATTAATGCTGAAAACCAAAAGCTGGTTTAAATTATTTCAGTGATTTTTTAAGCTTTATTTTCAGTTGATATATCAGTGTCTCTTGGTTTAAAAGTTAAAAAAAAAACCTAGTATGACAATTTTTGTCATCCTAAAATAAGAGAAATTTTAGGTTAAAGAGACCCAGTTCACACTTAAAAAATTATATCATGTTTTTAACAAATTTTAAATATTAAAATTTATTTTATTTCAAAATTATAAAATATTTAAAATAAACTTTTAATTGTTAAAAAATAAATATGATACTTATATTATGCAATTTCTCTTATTTTAGGGTGATGAGAATAATCCTATTAGTGGAAATTTTCTTTTTCTTTTTAAATCCAGATACACTGATTCTATTTAGTTATTTGTAAGACAATTTGAGCAATGCATGGTGGTGGGTCTAGAAGAGAAGTGCTTTCCAAAGGCCTGACAATGTGCTGTGACATGGGGTGTAGAGGTCCAGCTTGACCCTCCTGTAATATCTTGAGTGTCTACTGAGTAACGCTGGCCCATTTTCCCCACAGTTTCCAAGCACACTACATATAACAAAACCATTAAAGTGGTATGCAGAGTATAAAAGCCCAAATCTGGCCCTGTCAGCACCAAGAATATGTATGAGGCCTTTGGTATTATTTTGACACAAACCAGGTATGTCCCAGGCTGAAAGCCAACTGTGTCTTGATCACCAAATAGAACTCCTTCCTCCTACCCAAGTTTCAGGGATCCACTGGTCTTGCTACTACCCTTGATTGCATTTCTGTACATAAGTACACAGAGAAGATTATATTCTGTATAGCCCTGGATTTGTCAGACTCTTTCTTCTTCTTAATTTTTAAAATATTTATTTGTTTTAGTTGCACACAATGCCTTTATTCTTTATGTGCTGCTGAAGATGGAACACAGGCTGTGTACATGCTAGTCGAGCACTCTCCCGCTGAGCCACAATCCCAGCTCAGACTCTTTCCTCTTTTCAGTACCCTCTGTACTAATTAATAGACAGTATGTGTGGCAGCCAATATTTTATACCAGATTTTCTCAGAACATGTGGTAAAGGTCAGAATCTGGCTCTGGGGATGTGATTTGGTCTGTAGGCTCCAGGTGAAGTCAAGGTCCAGTTTCTAGAATTCAGCTTAATGTACGGGACCAGACCCTTTGGAGTTGCCTGCAGCTTTTTACTAAAACCACTGAAGGTGACAAATGTATTTCTTATAGTATGAAAATTCTTATGATCCTAAAGGAAGAGAAATTTTAGGTTACAAAGACCCAGTTCACACTGGGAAAATTGTATCACATATTTAAAACAAATTTTAAACTATATACATTATTTATATATTAAGATTGTAACATAAACTAATTTTTTCAGAAAAACCCTAATGGTGATATTGCCTTCAATGATATAATCTTAATGTGGAAAATATTTTGATGGTTATGGTGACAAAACTCAAAGCAGTAGCAGCACCAGTCCCAAGTAAAACACACATACCAAGGGATCAAATTTTGCCACCATTGCTGCTGTGGCTTTACCCACAACTATAGCTGGGGCTCAAGACCTAGCCTCTATCCCTGCTTTGGCTTCCATTTCTGCACTTGTGCCTAACAGTGCAGCATCAAGGATGGCATCTTCTGCACCATACCTACCAGTGTAGGTAAACTAGAGCATCTTGCAGAAAATCCAGCAGGACACCAGTAACTGCTAACCAAAACCAACTGACAGCATTAATAGATTCTTAGTGCAAACATTTCAAAGAGGCAACAAGAATATTTATGACAGATCAACCTTTAAGAATATTTCAATGAGATCATGTCAGTGGGCTAAGAACAGGAGCAAGAATTGCAGCTCTTGGAGCTTTTATCTACAACCCTGACAGAGCAGTATTTTTTTCTTTAGTTTTGCCACATATTTAAATGTTTTTATTCTAATAGATTTCATGTTTTAGAGTAGATTTTGATTTACAGAATAGTTGAGAGAATAGAAATTTCTGATATATCCCTTCTCCCTACCTCCCACTTTTGTTGTTATTGTTTATTATTATTATTATTATTATTAAACATCTTGAACTGTGGTGGTACATTTGTTACAATTCATGAACCAATATGATACACTGATTATTGCTAACTAAAATCTATAGAAAATCTTTTATCTTCATGTATCTTGTTGGTCAATGTACATTTCTGAGGAAACTCAACAGTCACTTTCTCTGTGTCTAACCCTTTTCTCAACAGCATCATGCTTACCAGCAAGTTGTAAGTTCAAATTTGTTTTCCTTTTTTATGCTAAGTGGGTAAAAATCCAATAGAAATATTTTAAAATCAGGTTTCTGATATTCATAACCTTTTCTCTTTAAAAAATAAGGACATCTGACAATTTAAATCATTAACATTAGAATTCTCCAAAAAGGAAGACAGAAATATAATATCTAGGCTCTTTTATTGCATCAAGAGAATACAAACAGTCTTTTCAAAGTGTTGGGAAATACAGCTGGAAATGTATTTTGAAAAAGATAAAATGAAGATTTTTATGGTATATTAAAAATAAAATCTTAATAGCAAATAAAATCATTTGAATATCCTTTTAGTTATATAAATATAATATGCAATAGTCCACTTACTTTCTCTTGTATTTTGTATAGGCATTTGAAATCTATCATTCCGTGAATACAATTCTCAGTTTTTTTTCCAAACTGGATTTTCTCCAAAGCTTCTCCATACCAATAAATTGTAGTGCCATTCATCTTTACTTTTACTAACTTATAAAAGCACTTTATTAAACCTTTGTCACATATTTGTAGCAAGCAATTCCCTAGGCTTTTGTTTGTGTTTCAATTTTATTTGTGGTATTTCTAACATGCCAAAGGGTATTAGCTTTATGTTATCAAATCTATCAATGCTTTCCTTTATTTGTTATTGGCCTCACGTTTAGAAAAAACACTTCTAAGCCAAGAATATAGCAATATTTGCCCGCGCTATTTAGAATTCAACTTGAACATTTGATTTTCTGCCATATATCATGAGAATTTTTTTTTTTTTTGCCTTAGTCAATAGTTGATTCAAACTTCCCTCTGGGGTTCTCTTTAATATAAGACTATTCAAGTCCAGAGTCATTATTTTAGAGCAAGGATGTGATGGTAGTTGTGGTGATGATAGCAGGGGAGGTGGTAACCACATATTGGTTGAGGTGATAATCACAGTGATGGTGTATGTAGTGTGTGTTGGTGGTGTTTGTGGTGTTTTGTGGTGGTGGTAGTAGAGGTGATGATAACGGTGATGATGTAGTGGAGATGGTGGGGACTATGACGGTAGTGGTGGTGACACATGAGAACATCCTGGATTTTCTCATTTGAATCATCAGGGAATAACTGAGAGTTTCCAAAATATCATGTGGAAAGACATGATAATCCATTGTGTATTTATTATACACTTTGAGGTAATAAAAAACAGAGGTTTATTGATGAATTTTAAGTAGGTTGAAATTTTTGAATGAGCTACAATGATACTTTTAATTATTGTGGTGCTTTGCATTGTGATCGCTCCTTTTGCCTCAACAAATTTGTTTTGGCGATAAATTTTAAAACTGATTTCATTTGTTATTGTGGATCTTAAAAGATTTGAACACTTTAAAATAAACACTAGCACTATTAAATTTTAAACCATATTTAAAATTCCAAAAATGTCTTTTATTTTTTGGTCATACTATTTAATACTACATTGGTAAGGGTGGTTAAATTGCTGAAAGTGTTTTAGATTTTTCCCTAAGTATAATTATATGTCAAAAGTTATGGCTTTAGAATTTTCTGCAGTTTTGTTGTCTCTATAAACATGCCAACTTTTGCAGATATCCATACGTTTCTGAGAGAACTAATTTTTAACAACAAAGTTTGATTATTTTTCTCCATTTAAATGCCATCTAAAATAAAGCATGAAAAAAAATAGAACATACTTATCTTAAATAGTTGAAATTTAGAGAATGGAAAAAATGCTAATGTGAGATCTGGTACCTGCCAATCTCGAGTTCAGATTTAACAGTTGTCTTTCTTACCTCTCTTGAACCAGCAAAAGACCACCCTCCAAAGAACAACAAGTCTTTTTTCATATTGCACAGATTCTTCTCCTAACTCTACCTTGAGCAACTTGGAGCCCAGGCAGAATTCATAGTACTTGCTCTGGTTGTGAGTGGGAATTTAAAAAATGGGAAAGAGAATCATTACTACTGTCCAAGGAGTAAAACTTACATCAGAAAACAAAAATTAGGGAGACAAGAAACAGAAGTAAATCCTGATGATGGTAGCTGGGTCCTCATCCCAGTTCAGAGGACCCGATGAGGACTCATCTCATGCAGTGGCCGTGAAAGCTCATGGTGTCTCTGGCTTGCTAGATGAGCACCAGGGACATTTTGAGCTGGAAAGTTTTCTGTTGTGGGGGCCTGTCTGTCCTTTTTGCTGTAGAATGCTTAGCATCATCCAGTCCTCTAAGTATGGATAATAGTAGCACCCCCCCCCCCGACTTCTTGGTCATAAACATCAAAGATATCTTCAGAAATTTTGTCTCGTAGGGGAAATAATTATGCTCCCCCCTCTTTTCCACATTGGGAACCATATTTCTAGACCAAGAGGTATATACTTGGGTCTGTTTTAGACAGATCACAGAAATGGCTTGTTTGGATTTTTTTAGTAATTCAGAAAATATGGTTGGTATCATCAGATTCAATATAATTAAATTTACTGTGTTATAGGCTGAATTATATCCCTCCAAAATTCATATGTTAAAATTCTACCTCCCAGTATCTTAGAATATGGTTCTGCTTGGGCATAGGACCATCAGAGAGGTAATTAAGATTAAATAAGATCTTTAGGTTCTCATCCAATACAATTCTCATCCTTTTAAGAAGAGGAAATTAGGACATAGTGGGACGAGCATGTCAAGACACAGGGAGAATATAAGCATTTAAATGCCAAGGAGAGAGGCTTCAGGAAAAAGTTTATTTTTTCTATTGTTTAAGCTACCCAGTCTGTTGTACTTAGTAGTGACAACCCTAGAAAGCCAATATGTACTGTAAAAATTAGTTAAAAAGAAAAAAGAAAGTAAGAAAAACAAGTTGTTTCCTCTATAGTTGGGCCTCTTATGGTAAAGTGTCTTTTCCATTGAGCTGTGATTCTAATGTTTGCATGCAGACATTTTTCTATTAAATGTAGCGTCTAGAGATGATATATTCAAATGCAGCTTATAAATACCATGGACCATATTATGATAGAAATTTAAGAAATTTTCAATGTCCACGTTGAGTATAGGCAATTTTTAACATTACAGTTGACTCTAGAATCAAGGCTTCTTCTAAAAGTTGATTCTGATAAATTACAGAAATCTCAGTTTGAAATAGATATAAAAATGCATGCATATAAAATATGTTGGCATATAAGTCTTTAGATGCAAAAAGTGCTAGCCAATGTTTTCACAAAATATTGAATTATCTGGACCATTTAAAAATGTGGACTTTTATAAAATAAATGTAAATTACACATTTGGGGAAATATATCCATTAGGTATAGTACTTTTCATCTCTAGTCTGATTGCTACATTTCTGTAGACTTCATGTCAAAATGTAAATACTAATTTGACAATTTTATATTCATTTACAAGTTGTGACTAGAAAGTAAAGTTTCAGTAGCATCTGTGGAATAACTGTCTAATCATCCAAGGACTGTTGCACTGCCAACTCAGGAATGAATCCCTTACACTTAATTTACTCACACTGAATCCCCTTGTGCATAGCTCTCTGGAGTTCCAGTGGCCTTGACCATTTAATCTATTCAATCTGGAGGTACTTGTTTTGGCTAGCTCTGTATAAGCACTTATTTTTCTTATGAAAATGAATTATTATTTCAAAACCACTCTTTGTGTGGGCAGAGGGCTGTGGTAGAAACTTGTAAGTAATAAAATATTTCTCAACAGCAGGGAGATGTTCCTGACTTTTTAAAAGATGTTTTCTATTTAGAAAAAAACCGACTTCAGCCATTTGAGAGGAAATAGAGATGGTAGTTTATTTGATGTTGATAATTTAATTTTTTCTTCTGAAAATTATACTAACTGCAAAAAATTACGTAAAATGGGAATTGTATCCGAATATTGTTAGTTTCTTTTGATTATTCCTATGCTATTCATTAAGTACTTCAAAGTGAAGTTCATAACCACAATTACTTTTTACCCTCTCCTCTCTACAGCACTGTCCTATTCCCACACTCTTATTGGTAACATTTTTCAAATCAAGCTGGGCATTTTTGCTTTCACAGAGCAGCAATAACATAAATGTTTTGGAGATTTAAAATGTAACTGAGGGCAAGCATATATCATCGTATTTCTCACGCTCTGTTCTTTATAACAAAATTGTTTGTAACCTCTGTGGGCTTACCTTTATTTTTCTAATAACAATGGCAGCCCTCTGAAGCAATACTTGTATGTTTAAAGCAAACGTGTTTAGGTTGCATCCTATTACAGTGTATTCTAAGACACATTTCAGTGGTGCTGAGGATGAACACAGGGCATCATGCATCTAATCACTGAGCTGTACCTGCAGACCTCAAATAATTTTTAAACATGATATATATTTTCTTTAATTACTTCACAAATAAAAACAAGTTCCCTCAGTCCATTCAAACTACTATAACAAAATGCCACAGACTGGTAAATTTATACACAACAGAAATGTACTGCTTATCATTCTGAAGGCTCTAAAGTATAAGACCTAGTCACCAGATTTGATGCCTGCCTAGGACTTCTACTCTTCTTCATAGATGGTATCTTCTTGCTGTATGCTCACGTGACACAGGATGACAAAGCCGGCTTGGACCCCTTTTATAAGGGCACTAATCCTGTTTGTGAGAGTGGAACCCATATGATTGAATCATCTCCCAAATTCTCCACCTCTTAATACTGTTGCATTGGGGATTAGTTTTCAACATATGAATTGTGGGAGGACACAGACATTTAGACTATAACAAAAGTACATAAATATTCATTACAAAAATTGATTCTTACAGGAGGGATGGAAGAATCAGCTAAGATGCAGGATTGACCAGTTAGGTGGGAGGAGATTGGAATTTTGTCATCCCAGAAGACAGAGTAGAGCATTTCCAGAAGGTTTAGCATCCTTGTCAGATATGTCTGAAGATGTTCATTAGGTTTCAGTGAAGCTGTTTGTGTCTTTGTGAGAGCACTTCTAGGCAGGATCGTGTAGCCTTTCAGAACCCAGATAGCTGAGGGTTGGATGAACATAGAATATCCGTAAGTAGAAAAAGGCAGGTACGAATATTCCTTTTGAGAAGTTAGGCACAGAAGGAAAGAAAAGAGGCATCAATAGAAAGGAGGTGTGAGGCTAAAAGAGGGACTACAATGTCCTTAAATGAGAGCCATGAAAGACTGTTTAAATATAGGAGCCAGAAGAGTGGGAAAGATTGAAGACTCCAGTGGAGAACAGGATCACTGAGGCAGGAAGACCTCAGTGGCAGGAGTAGATGGGATCAGATGGGATTCATTTTCACAAGGAGAGAAACCCAGCACCATTGTAACAGAAGTGAGAAAGTGTTACTAGGTGACAGAGATAAAATTGGAGTGTGTTTACAGTATATATATCAGGACTGCACATTTGTACACATTCTTATTTATTGTTCTCAAATTCCTGACTTCTTCCTGTGTATACATATACTCTTAGCTAGCCTTCCATATGTAGTGAAAACATCATCTCTGCAAAGCCTTACTTGGCACATCCCATCTGCCTTGATAGATTCTCCTTCTGCTCCCAGATGTTCCCTGTTCAGTGTTTTGTTTGCCCTTCTAGATTGCAAGCACTTTGAAGGTTGGAGCTTATCTAGATTGCAAGCACTTTGAAGGTTGGAGCTTATCTTATTTGCCTTTGTATAATCTGTGTGAGAAACTCCATCTGAATTTTTAAATCAAAGATCCCTTCTGGGGTTGGGGTTGTGGCTCAGTGGCAGAGTGTTTGCCTAGCACATGTGAGGCACTGGGTTCGATTAGTCTCAGCACCACATAAAAAAAAAAATAAAGATATTGTGTCCATCTACAGCTAAAAATATTTTTTAAAAAATCCCTTCTGCTTAGTGCAGATGAATTGTCCTAAGCCAATCTCCTTTGAACTCCTGTGAGTGGCAGGTGTTGGGATGGCGTTGATCTCCCTATCATTTCTTGCTTTGAGATTCTGCTCCTGGCTTGACTCTCAGTTCCTTCTAATCATCTTTACCCTGCAGCTGTTCTTCTCTTTGAGCTTGGCTTTCCTCCAGGCTCAGCGAACATTGCTTCACTTACCCTCTTCCTTCATTCCAAAAAGTCACCCTGCAAAACAGATTTTTCACTAAATGTTAAGGCTCAATGGAGGAATACAAAAAATGTTCAGAATGGAAATAGTCCTAAAATGAAGCATTAAAAACTATGATAAAAATCAGTTTATAGTCTCAGTGACAATCTAGCCCTACTACAGAGACACTTGCTGGGTATTTTTCTCATGAGAATGGGCTTCCTCCTTTTGCAAGAGCTGTCCTTTCTTTTTCTCCTACCAGAATCCTTTCTTTAATTTTCCTCCCACTCAATGGCCCCCATCCCTCCCTGCTAGCACTAAAGTAGGCAAAATAATTGTCCCCAAAGGTATCCATGTCCTAATCCTCAGATCTTGTGAAATATTATTTTATATGATAAAGGAGTATTAAGGTTGAAGATGGAATAAAGGTTGCTAATCAGCTGACCTTAAACTCTGGGGATTATCAAGCAGGATCTGATGTAATCACAAGGGCCTTTAAAGGTAAAGAGGAAGGCAATAGTATCAATGTCAGAGTAATGTGATGTGAGAAAGCTTTGACAGGCATGCCTGTCTTGGAAAATGGAAGGGACCACAAAGCAAGGAATGTGGGAAGTGTCTAGAATCTGGAAAAAGCCAGGAAATGCATTCTCCCTTCTATCTTCCAGAAAGCAACTCAGTCCTACTAGCATCTTGATTTAGTTCATTGAGACCCATGCTGCACTTCTGATAATCATAATTATTATTATTATTTGGTATTGGGGATTGAGCTTAGGAATGCTTTACCACTGAGCTACATCTCCATCCCCCCCTTTTTTATATTTTTAAGTTTTGAGACAGGATTTCACTAAGTTGCTGAGGATCTAGCTAAGTTGCTGAGGCTGGCCTTGAACTTTCAATCTTCTGGTGCCAGCCTCCATAGTTGCTGAGATTAGAGGCATGTGCTACTGTGCCCAGCTATAGTTCTGATTTATAAACTGTAAGATAATACATTATTTTGCTTTAAGCTAGTACATTTGTAATAATTGATTATAGCAGCAAATAGAATACTAATACAAGGACCAAGACAACAACCTCTAATTCCTTTTATTTTATGATATAAACTATCTTAATTCTGTTGACTCAAAATCTGCTCCAGCCTGGGAACTTCCTTTGACAAATTAAAAAAGACATTTAAAAAAGTTTCTTTTATAAAACAGCTGTTTATTCCTAACATGAATAAAAACTAGTTCTGCCATGCTCAAGTCCTTTTGCAATATTTATCATTTTTTTCAATCCATCATAAGTACATTATTTAATGAATGATTCTAGAATTAATATTATTTAGTAGGTCTAGATGGAGGCTTAATGACACTGATTCTGTTGATCATTTCAAGTAGCAAAGTCACAGGGTGTTTGAAGTTCATGCAGAATCTAATACTTGATATCTATGTTTTTATAAGCTTAATATAGCAAAGAGAAAATTCTTTTATTATCTGGAAAAGTTTTTTTTTTTTTTTTTTTTTTGGTACCAGGGATTGAACTCAGGGTCACTCGACCAACCACTGGGCCACATCCCCAGCCCTTTTTTGTGTTTTATTAGAGACAGGGTCTCACTGAATTGCTAAGTGCCTCGCCATTGCTGAGGCTGGCTTTGAACTCGTGATCCTCCTGCCTCAGCCTCCCAAGTGCTGGGATTACAGGCGTGCACTGCTGTGCCCAGCGAAAAGTTTTTTTATGACACAACCTTAAAATTATGTATTCCACTTGCAATTGCTGATGGCATCATTAAACAATTCAATTTCAATGGCTCTGTAATCAGAACAAACTCTGTTTTTCTCCTAAGTGTGTATATCAAGCAAGCATATACTTCAAAACAAGTTTCCACCAGGTTATTGTAAGAGCTTGTTTCTCTTTGTGCCAGAAAGAGGTAGGATCGAGGGAACACGTGCCATTAGCTAGTTTTCTTTCCCACTGTTAACATATCATGAGAAGGGTTCCAAGCCTGCAGTAGAATGCTTACTTTTGCTAGGCTTTATAGACAGCATGATGTGGGAACAACACATCAGTAAATCTGATCCTGCTATCTAGTCTTTAAAAATACCAGTGGCTCCTCAACAACAACTATAAGATCCCACACCCCATGGTCTATCTCTTACTCATTCTACAATCTCATCTGTGCCAATCCCTGTCCCCAGTCCTTCAGCTCTCACCACACTGCTATTCTTTCAACATGCCATTCTGCCTCCTACCTCAGGCCAGTGTTCATGCTCTTTTCTTCCCTAAAATACAATTCTCCACAAAATACTCATTTAATTTCGAATTAATTTTCCAGCATTAACTCAAGCATCACATTCTCATTAAAACTTTAACTTCTCAGACTAAATCATGTATTCCTGCAATATATTCTCATAGTTTCTTTATCACAATTCATAATTACATACTTGTGTGATTGTCTGATCATATTTTCTCCGTAGATGACCATATGTTTAATGGAATCAATGTCTTTGTTTTCTTACCACTCTACCTCTATTGCCTAGTACAGGAGGAGACATTTGATAAATATTGACAAGTAAATAAATGAAAATTTCCCTTTTTAATGGACTAGATTAAACAACCAACTTGAGAATCAGAGACGTATTTTTTTCACAGAAAAATGACTGCCTTGAAAATGGAATTATAGAACAAACATTTTTATTTATCAATAACTGGTAATATATGAATTGGTCAGTTCTCACCTGCATTGCCCATTCATTTGTTCTTTTTTTTTTTTTTTTTTCTTATTCCTCACCAGATATACATGTGCCAGGTGTTAGGGGAGTGTAGATATAGACCTAGGTGGGCTCTTTTCTTTGAGAATCTGAGCCTAGTAAAGCTGCAAGAGGTTTGTGCAGTTTTCATTGGTCTCTAAGCCCATGAGTACAATGGAGACTATGCAGTCAGGGTGTGGTTAGCCTCTGACCCATGTCATTTCCAGGAAGAAGACCTGTGTGAACTGTCTACTCAATGCTTTAAACAATAGAGTGGATAAATATGATTTCATTGCAATGAAGCAAGACAGCTTTTTGCCATTTGCTCTCTCAATAAGGGTTGTTTGCAGATTCAACAATGATCAGAATCTGTGTTATGTAAAAGCTCAAAGAAAAATAATACCTACACACCTCATAACACTCAAACTATGATGTTTTCCTTGTAGTGGATTTGAACGCAAGGCAGTTATTCTGATGTTTTCCCTAAACTCACAAAAAAGAATTTTGTCTATTTTTAAGATTTTATTCATGATTACCCAAAATCATGTATGAAGACACATTGTTGTAAAAATACTTTATATTAAACCAGCAACTCGAAAAATTGTGCTCTTTATATGTAATATGAAATGAAATGTACTCTGCAAATGTGTATAACAAATTAGAATAATAAAAAAATTTAAAAAATAAAAGTAATGAAAATATAAGCATTAAATATTTTAAAATAAAGATCTAATGGTCTCTATCTTAGTCTTAAATAAATTCTCTTACTCTGCAGTCAAAGGGCATTTTTTGAAACTTCAGGGTTTCACCAAATGAAACAGAAGAAGAAAATGATGATAATTTTAAAGATTTGTCCATAAAACAAATATTTGAGTTCCCCTTTTCTACTAGGTACATTTTCTAGGGGGAAAAATTCCTGATATTCACAGAGGATAAATTCATTTATGATCTCATTAGGGGAGAAAAAAGAAACATAATGTGACAAGATAATGACAGATAGTGATACATATTATGAAGACAAGGGTATATTCAGACAGTTACAGGGGAACCTTGTCTGGGAAAGAGATGTTTGGGCTAAGCCCTAAATGATAAGGAAGAGCATATCTTGAAGAAAAACTGGAGTTGAGCTAGAAGACAAATAATACAGAAGGCCCAAGGCAGAGTCCAGGTTGGTATATCAGAAGGACAGAAAGCCAGAAAGCTGCAGAGGGAACTTATGGTCAGATTGTGCATGGTTATGGTCAGATTGTGCATCATTCAATTTTAAGTGCAATTGAAAGTCACAAAAAGGTTTGAGCAGGAATGTAATGTTTCAACAAGTGCTCTGGTACAAAATGAATTATGATTGAGAAGAAAAGTTACAGAGAGATTAGTTAAGATTAATTAAGATATTAATTAGTACAAGGAAGAAATAGCAGTAATTTTGAATCAGAGAAGTAGCCATGGAAACAGAGCGCAGTTCTTGAATTTAAAATGCAACTCTAGGGCTGGGGTTGTGGCTCAGTGGTAAAGCGCTTGCCTAGCACATGTGAGGCACTGGCAAAATAAATAAAAATAAAGGTAATTGTATCCATATGCAACTAAAAATATATTTAAAAAATAAAATGCAACTCTAATTAGAAGTCCTAATTAGAATAAGATACACTTCATGCTTGTATAAATATGTCAAAATATACTATCATGTATAACTAAAAAGAATAAAATGGAATAAAATAAAATAAAATGCAAACGTACATGTAAATACTGCAAATAAATTTTAGTGAAGCAGTCAACTTGTACAGGAAGGTACTCCATCAGGAAACTGCCATTCTCCATATGTCATTTTATGGAAGCAGGTTTTGATTATGCCTAAAGTGATAGATTTATTCCACATAAAGTTTCAGTTGATAGTACTTTGGACTTATCCAGAACTTTGGATTCAATCAGTCATCTTTCCAATATTTTCCTCTAATGATAAATAGGAAAAGTCATTAAGAAGGAATTGGAATGATTCTATCATAACTTTCATTTTTGTAAAAGAAATAGCAACTTCATATGTTGAAAATACCATTATCTTTCAATCAGAGAATGGAAAGGCAACTGAAAACTAGTGTTTTAAGTATTTTTAGGTTTGGAAATATTTTCTGATTATATGTGCTACCAAATAATACTTACAATACAAAATAGCTTTCTAGTTATTATTTCAACCCATTATTTTTTAAATATTTTAGTTGTAGATGGACACAATACTTTTATTATTTTATTTATTTGTTTTTTGTGGTGCTAAGGTTCAAACTTAGTGCCTCACACATATTGAGGCAAGCATTCTACCTCTGAGCCATAACCCCAGCCTTCAACCCATTATTAAGTTGTGCAAAATACTTGTAGACAACCACATTTATTCTTCTTACATGAGAGAGCCTGATGCTTCATTATACAAGAGGCTTATGGATGATATGATCAATCTTTTCATGTCAGACTTTGGAGCCTATTTTACTTTAATGGCTTGAGACATTAAAATTGTTAATCACGATAGTGTTTGACACCAACACTTTGCTGATTTTTTTAAAATGGAATATTTGTAATAGTTAAAATTTTATATCATTATGATATTAAATTAGATTTTATTCATAAGACTAAAAGAATTCACAAGGAAATTCAGGAGCAGTAAATGATTTTTAAAGAATTGTAACCTCTAAATCACATTTCCTCTGAAATATAATTCTTCATAAAATAACCACTTTCATATGTAAGAAATTACATTCATATTTGGAACTATAACCAGTTTCAAATAGTGTGACCTACTCATCTTCAGAAATATGTCAAGATTTCTTCTCTTCCTTTTAAATAACAAACTCTACATTCCTGAAAATACTCTTTCTTAGCCATTGTTATTTTTGGTCTCTTGTGAGTATAAATCACAGACACAGAATGTTTGAATTAACAGTATTGGAAAAATAATGTATCTGGTTTGCATTCACCACATTTGAATCAGGAATGAAAATTGAAACTAATATTTTAAAGAATGAGTTATTTCTTCTGAATTAATTTTCTGAGTTTTACTATATATCAAAACAGTTTTTTGTGACTAGTCAGTGGGTGGAGTAATGAGGACTGCTTTTTTTGTTGTTGCTTTTACCACTAAAAAATACACCTGTGTATCTGTATCATAATTACCTTTTGAAGGAGTGTTATTCATTTTTTATATATTAAAGCACAATGTATGCAATGATAATCTTAATTAAAAATGGTTAATATGATTATACAGTAATTCAGGAGTAGTAAAAGTCATGGTATTCATGTGAATAAAACTGAACTAATTTCCATTGCTTAATGTTCAAATAAGAATAGAACTCGTGCCTCTAGACTATTAGCCTAGTCTCCTAATTCTGAATACTTTTCAATTAATTTTGTGCTGCTTTGTGGTTTGCAGCACTTCAAAACCTATAAATAATAGACTTCATTGTAATCATAGCATCAAATGAAAATTTAACTGTGAGAAAGAGAGCTCCCAAGTTCCTTAGAGAATTAAATAGAAGCGTTTATGTTGAATTAAGTATCTAATAGAACTATAACCAAAATCCTTCAAAACTTTTCTGCTTTCAAAGAATATAAATTATCAAAATTATGATGAAACACATTCTAAACATTGCTCTTTTGAGTAAATTATATATTTTTTAATTAATTTTTTATTCAAATTTGTTGTCTTTATAATAGTAGTAATGCATTATAATTAGAGTAAATTATATTTTGATATAACTTCAAATATGAAAAATTTTAAGTCTCATAAATCATTGACCCTGAATGACCACTGTTTATATTTTATTCCATTAACTTTATCTATCAATCATCTACCTACCTACTTTTTCAGAACCATTTGAAAGTAAGGTACAGGTATCTTGCTGCTTGACCCCAAAATACCAGTACATATTTCCTAGAAACAAGGATATGCTCTTAAATAATCATAGTATAACTATTAAAAAAGGAAGATAAATATGCATATGATACTCTTACCCAACACAGTTTTAAAACTGCTATTGATTGTCCAACAATGAATAATGTTTTCTAAATTCTCCTGTCTTCCCGCTCCACAGTCTCTGTGCTAGGATCCTTTCTAGAATTATATGTTGTATTTAGTGATTGTCTCTCTTCAGTGTCTTTTAGTCTTGAACAGTTCCTCAGCCTTATTTGTCTCTCATAACCTTAATGTTTTGTAAGAGTACAGGCCAGTTATCTTATAAATTGTCCTTCAACTTAGGTCTATCTGATGTTCCTTTACAATTAGAAAATGTCAGGCATTTTTGATAGGAATATCTCAGAGTCTTATTAGTATTTGTCCCAATATTAATTGTGTTAACTCTAATAAAATACATTGGTTGGTATCCTACTGTTTCACCCTCTATCATTAGTGTGTTTGTGGTGAGTTATTTTGGGACTACATATATGTATTAAACTACACATATTTTAATGTAAATATACATATTATACATATATACTACACATAGTATATATAAAATATATAGCATAATATATATTGCATATTATTGTTAATTTTAAGTGTCAACTTAGCTAGGCCATAGGTCCCTGTTTTTTTGATCAAACACTAATCTAGATGCTATTGTTCATAGAAGTGATTATTAACATTTATAGTCAGTTGAGTTTAAGTAAAGAAGGTTAACCTCAATAATGTAGTTGAGCCTTATTCAATCAGTTGAAGACCTAACCTGAGATTTTCCAGACAGAAAAAACGGCCTGTTTCAAGAATATAACATAGAAATCCTGGTTTCCAGCTAGTGGGCCTGCCTTACAGATATCAGATTTGCCACTTTCAAAACTCATGTGAGCCAAGTTCTTAAAATAGATCTCTTTATATGTGTGTGTGTGTTTTGTATTTATATCCATATATAAGATTTTATATTTTATTAAATGTAAATAGGATACATATATTGACATATATATAAATTATTGTTCCCATTTCTCTGGAGAATGCTGACTAATATAATCCATTCCTACTTTCACTCAATAGATTTAACCTTCACTAATGATTCCTGCCTGAATCAAGGCTTATTACAATGGTTACTAAATGGCCATTGCCTATTGTTTTGATTTAGATATGGGATGTCCCCCCAAAAGCTCATGTGTAGGACAGTGCAAGAATGTTCCAAAGTAAATGATTAGGAGAGATTGATCTACTGATATGGATTAACTGGGTGGTAACTGTAGGCTGTTATGGTGTGAATAGAGGAAATTGGTCACTGGGGGCATGATTTTAGGGTTTATATTTTGTCCCTGATGAAGGGATCTCTCTTTCTGTGCTTCCTGGATGCCACGTCTTGAATTGCTTTCCTGTGCCAGGCCCTTCCACCATGTTGTTTAGCCTGATCTCAGGCCCAAAGCTATGGAGTCAGCTGACCATGGACTGAACCTCTGAAACTGTGAGCCAAAATAAACCTTTCCTTCTCTTAAGTTGTTCTTGTCAGATTTTTTGGTCACAGTGACACAAAGCTGACTAAAACACCTATCATCATCTCTACATTTATTGGCATACTAAGGAAGAATTTTCTTTTCTACTTCCATTTACTTTTTTTCTTCTATTTGTTTAAATCATCATAGACTTATGGATTCTTATATTATTTGATAGGTTATAATCAGTTACTATCATTATTCATTTTGATGACCAGTTGGAGACCCTTCAAGTCAGCTTCTGTATTTTTTTGGCATGTCTCTATCATTCTTTGAACACTTTTATTCTTGCTGTCCCAAGATGTTCCAGGTTGTTCTCATACTTTTCGTGCTTCAGCTGTTGATTCATCTTTTGATTTAGTATTTGTTTGTTTAGATTTTTCCTTTTTTGTGGGTAACAGTATTGAGAAACAAGGTCTGGGTTCTGAGAAGTCATTGTATATTTTAATAGCACATGACAAGAAACTCTACGAGCAATTTAATCGACCCAATTTAATTAATATTTATTGTTTACCAACTGTTTAGAAGAATTATAGGATATAGTGATGAGAAGGAAATGAGGGATTCAACAGGTTTACATTCAATGGGATAACTTAAAGTCAATTGAAAAGATTTGAAAAAGTTTTGTTGTTATTGCTATTATCTTCTTCAGACTTGATCTCTAAATTAATTAGACATTATTAGAAAACTGTCATTTAAAGACCTAAGTAATTTTAAAAGAATACTATAAAAAATAGAAGGAATACGAAATGCCATTAATCTGAGCTGTGGCAGAAGAGGATGGAATGTGCTCAAAAGATATTTTCTAAATATCTAGCATAGATATTTAGACGTGGGGAAGCTCAGTATTCTGATACATTGCTGTGACTATAAACTGCTATGCTAAGGACAATTTGGGAAATATCTGTCAAACAATTGTCCTCATTCTTTGCAATTCTCTTCGTCTATCTTAAGAAAATACAAGTTAATGGTGTAAAGAGATAACTACAAGTCTACTCATTGGAACAGTTTCAGTCCAAATAAAATGTTAGAAACATTCCAGATATGTATCAGTAGGGGGTAGATTAAATAAAATTGTGTTATGAATACATTTATAGATTCAAATAGAAGTTAAAAGAACAAGTTAATTACCTATGTTCAGCCATGGGAAAGTCTTCAAGACAAGTTAAATTTAAAAAAATGTTGCAGACCATTACATGTTATTTCTGTGAAATTTTTAAAAATGTAATCATGTATTAAAATGTAAATGCAGATAAAAAAGTTCAGAAAAACAACTTCATAATTAACTCAGGAGAGGGTTGTATAATTAAGGAAGTTAGGAAACTGAATTTTATTCTTTATATCTTCCTGGCATTTGACATTTTTTGATGAAAAAAAATGTTATGTATTATTTGAGCAAAATGCTTTAAAGTTATTGGAAAAACAGACTTCTAAGCCCATGATCTTAACACTATGTTACAGCAAAATCCTTGGCCTTTACCTTTCACTTGTATTATTTTATCTATGGCTATATAACAAATTTCTATAAAACTTAGTGGCTCAAAGTTTTAAAACAATAAACATTTACTTTCTCACAGTTTAAGTGAGTCAGAGGTCTTAGGCATGGCTCAATTGGGTTCTTAGGAATGAGGATATTTTATTAGGTTGTGCGTAAGCTGTTGACAGGCTACAATCTCATCTGAAGGATCAACTAGAGGGAATTCTGCTTCTGAGCTCCTTAATCACATGAATCCCTCCACAGGTCACCCCACAGTAAGTGATCTGAGAGAGAAAGCAAACAATATGGAAGCTGTAGTTTTTAAAATATTAACCTTAGAAGTGACATCCCATCTCTTTTAAAATGTTATCTTCATGAGAAGCAAGTCAAGAAGTCCAGCCCACACTCAAGGGCAGGAATCATCCTGGAAGCTGGTCATCCTGGAAGCTGGTCATCCTGGAAGCTGGTCATCCTGGAAGCTGCCTGCACACCCTCCCCAATGAGCCCCAACCAGGAAAGAAAAAAGTTGTTCAGAATATATATATATATATATTTAATTTGAGATGTATAGGCTTTGTTTTACTTTTTGACACTTCTAACATATTAAAAAGTAAAGTTATCTTTTTCAAAGAGAAGTTAATAAAATTATAATTTACCTTGACATTAAAGAAATTAACCTTTTCAAAATGAAACTATGATTTTGAAAATCTTCAAGTTAACTTCAGAATTTATAAAAACTACTGATTGATGTTTCACCATACACACTATGGTCTATTAGAGGATATAAAGTTATGAAACATATTTTCTCTCAAATCTGTAAGGATTTTTGTTTCTCTTTTTGAAGAATATATAAAGTCAATGCTTGAGGCCCTTCATGAACATGCATTTCCCAGCAAGTGCCCCCTTTTTATGACAAACTCTAAATTACTCAATATACAATGGGTTTAATAATTCTGCCTCATGTGGAATTCTAAAAGCTTTTTTACTACACAGAATATTGGAGATAGATTTATCTTAAATGTAAAATTCTGCAGCTTTCTTCTAGGTACTTCAATAAACTATGCATATACTTAGAATTCCAATGTCAAGAAAATGTCTTTAAAATCAAACTCCAGGAGAAATACTCTGAGCCTAACTGATGACACACAAATAATAGAAACATTATTAGTTAATGATAAATATTCTTTATCTTATTATTTAATAATGAATAATGAACTAATTAAGTCAATACTATTACTTTTGTGTGTGTGTGTGTTGCTGAGGATTGAACCCATGGCCTTATGCATGCGAAGAAAGCACTCTACCAGCTGAGATATATCCCCAGCCCAAGTCAATGCTATTATTAATGGTATATGTGACTACTGTTGTGGGGAAACCTATTCCCAAGAACTAGTGTTTCTTTTATGTTAGTGGAGTTCAATCAACATGTTGCTCTCACCTCCCTTCCTTCCCATTTCTTCAGCCTCTTCACCACAGAGAGAACAGTTTCTCCTGCTCCTTCGGGGGTAAGTAATGTCAAGGAGAGATCTGTAACAATCCAGTGCCATAGATGAAATAGGTAAGTAAATGGAATTTTGGTGTCTGGGATTAGGAAGCTCTTCTGCCTTCAACTATGTCATATTCCCCAAGTTAAGCTTCACCATCAGTAAAAGTAATTTTTTATTCACTGTTCACCTTCTCTTTAGGTTTATTTCTCATTTGATTCAGAACTCAGATGGGAAACAAAGGTGTGTGTGTGTGTTGGTAGCTTCCTGTAATGGGTTGAATTGTGTCCCCCGGAAATAGGTACTGAAGTTCTAACTCCTAGTACCCCAGAACATGACCCTGTGTGGAAACAGGGTCATGGCAGATGTAATTAATTAAAGGTGAAGTCATACTAGAGTAGGGTGGTCCCTTAATCTGTTATGACTGGTGTCTTTATAAGAAGGAGAAGAGACACACAGGGAAGGCAGCCATGTAAAGATAGGCAGATACTGAATCACATTGCCGCATGCCGAGGAATATCAGGGGCTACCAGAACTCGTAAGTGCAAGGATCTGTCCTCCCTGAAGACTTCAGAGAGAGCATGGTCCTGCCAACATCTTTGTTTCAAGTGTCTGGTTTGAAGATCAGTGAAAGAACACATTTATGTGGTTTTTAAACTAATTTGTAGTACTGTGTTATAGCAGCCGTAGGAAAATCAGAAACCCCTGTATTTGCCAGTTTAGGACACCATAGCAGAATACTAGACTGGGTGGTTGATTATCAACAAAAATTTATTTTTTACAATTTTGGAAGCTGGAAAATCCAAAATGGAGGTACTTGTAGATTTGGTGTCTAGTGAGGGGCCTATTGGTTCACAGAGTGCTATCTTCTCACTGTGTCCTCACATAGAAAAAAGGGTGAGGGATTTCTGTGGAGGATTTTTGTTGTTATTGTTCTTTTGTGGTGTTAGAGATTAAACCCAGGGCCTTACACATGCTAAGTACATGCTGTACCATTGAGCTACCCACCCTCCCAGCCCTGCACCTCTATTATAAGGATACTCATCCAACTCATGATAGCTATGCACTTATGAGTAATTACTTCCTGAAGGTCCCACTTCCAAATACCACATTATGGATTAAGTTACAAAATATGAATTTTAGGGAGATACAAACATTCAGTCTATAGCACTCCCATTAAGATATCAAGTGTAAGAGCCAAATAAACTAATCTTGAATTTTACTTTCTCCTCTTCATGCCAAGGAAGAAAAAAAAAATCCTCAAAAGTCTTCCTGTCTTCCTTCACTATTGTTGTTGAAGAAACCAATTCAACCTGGCATTTCTTAATTTTTCGTTGCAGCATAGAAACATGCTTTAAAAGAGACCTTTGAAGATTTCACTTAATTAACTGTAAGGAAAAGGTTTGGCTCAGTGAATATTTTGGTAAACAATACTTTTTACTTTATATGGCTGAATATCATACAATCTGCATCTCTAAATGGTAAATGAATTTTTCAGAATTTTTTTGGAGAATGTATTATTTCTGTACATTAAGATACTCAGTGCATAATTTTTATCTTAATTCACAATTTGGCATTATTAGGAGTTTCTTGTGGAAATATTTTTCAGACTGAAGAACAAAAAAGTACTAACAGACTGGTTTCTGAAAGAATTCTAATCAACAGAATCTGTTATCAGTGGTTAAATTTAACTACATATCTATACAGAAGAAAAAATGCTTCCCATTTTTGATAAATCAACGTGTGGTGCTAGACAATTTTCTTTAAGTAGTTACCTAATTATCATCTTTGAATACAAAACAAAAATGAATAAAAATGAAACACAATACAACTTAATTTACTGAAAACAGAAATAGAATCAGTTTTTACTTCTATATGTAGGGTCTCTGGAGGGATCTGTAACATGGATTATATTTAACCATTCCTCTGTGAATGTGTAAATGCTTTGGTGATAAGGAAATGGGCTGTGTAACCAGGGAGAGTATCATTGCATACTACAAAGGTGAAGAATAATTTTATGCAGACATAAATAAAACAGCAATATTTCCAAAATATTTTGTCATGCCTTTAATTTAGTTTAAGCTACAAGAAATAAGATATTACCAGTGAGATTTTTTTCAGCTGAAAATACATATATGATAAATAAATAAGATCTGAATTTGTCAAGTTATCTAACTTTGCTAAGCACAATAATGCAGTAATAAGTGTATCTCTTTCATAATTATGTACCTATGTAAGCAGTTATCAGCATATTAATGTGTTGTTTTTCAAAAGTGGACTTCTAAGTTGATTATTTTGTACAGAAAACAAGTTGCTGCACTGTGAACATTCTAGTTCCAAGGCCTACAAAGGCCTACATAACGTTTGGCAAAGCCAAGATATAATATTTGTAGCACAAATATAGATGAAAACATCTTTGGAATTGTTCTGTGACTATTATGATATAAAACAAGAATGGCAAAGTGTTTCCTTGTTTACCTTCTGGAATTTTAGTATTTGAGAACTAAATTTAAATTAGAAAATTGATGAAGCCTTTTTCTAAATTTTGAAGGAAACTTATTGCAAGTATTTAGAATTTAATGCAGCTCTTCCATCCTTCCTTTCTTCCTTTTTTTCCTGTCTTTCTTTTTGGATCTAGTTTCATTACAAAATCCTGGTTGTCTTTAATAGTGACAGGTCACAGTTAATATCCACCCTTGTACATATTAGTTATGAGTGGTTATGAGTGTTGATATCCATAAATTATACTTGAAGGTATAAGCTACATACATACAGAACAACTGAAGTTCAAAATCCCTTTATGCATGAGAGTAACATCAAAAGTTTTTTTTTTTTTTTTGTTCTCTCAACCTGGTTTCTAGTTCCCACATGTAAAGAAGATTGGAACTCACCACTCCATTCTAACCTCAAGTAGAAAACTGAACAGATGAAAAATCAAGAACTCTTTTTGGATTTGTAAGAGACAGAAAGACCCAGGGCAAAACACTGCCTCCAAGATCAGAGACACAGGAGGGTAAACACATGGAGTCACAGCTTAGTGGAGCAGACCCACCAGGAGAGACTGTGGGAACCAGCTCTGGGGTGGAGAAACCTGATCTATAGCTGATGAATTTCTGAAAGCTCTGTGTGCAAGAGACTAAGAGTTAAACACACTGGGTGTATGGGCAGCAAATATGGGGAGGGGGCATACTTTTGTGACTTTTACTTCCTTGAGTTCTTTCAGTTTCTCACAGTGAATAAGAGAGATTTAAAAAAAAAAAAAAAAAAAAAAAAAAAAAAAAAAAAAAAAAAACTCTCACGATTCCAGTAAGGAGAGGAGAAAAAAAAAAAAAAAAAAAAAAAAGATTTTTTGGAAACATTCCAGAGCACTCTGTTTTTCACAAGGCAGCCCCTCAGAAGAAACTGCTGTGTTTATCAGAAGTCTAACTGACCTGAGGGGAGGGAAATACCCAATTCCCATTAGTCTTAGCCATCCTGTTCCATCTAAGTGGGAAGAAAAAAATGTCAGATATACTTGTGAAGTTCACAGTTTAGGGGCATAGCAGTCCCAAGAGCCTGAGACCTCAAGACAGGACTATGAACACTTTTCTCCCTCTATACCCCCATGTTCCTAAAGGTCTGTTGATAACAGCTCCTTTTACCCTGAATACCATGTACTGACATAAAGAAAAAATTACAAGGCATACCAAAAGGCAAAAAACAGAATTTGGAGAGAAAAAGCAGGCATCAGAACCAGACATAGCAGGAATGCTGAAATGATCAGACTGGGAATTTAAAACAATGATTAATATGCTAAGGGCTTCAAAGGATAAAGTAGACATCATGTAGGAACAGATGGGCAGTGTGATCAGAGAGAGGGAGAGCCTTAGAAAGAACCAAAAGGAGATGCTAGAGATTTAAAAACACCATAATAGAAATGAGGATGCTTTAGATGGGCTTATTAGTATACTGGAAACGGCTGAGGAAAGAATCTCTTAGTTTGAGAATATGTCAGTAGAAACCTCCCAAACCAAAAAAAAAAAAAAAAAAAAAAAAAAAACAAGAGAACAAAATCTAAAAGAGCAAGAACAGAATATCCAAGGACTGTGGAACCACTACAGCCTGGACACACACATACACACAATGGGATTACCTGCAGAAGAAAGACAGAAAGGAATAGAATATTTAAACAATAATGATGGAGAATTTCCCCCTAATTAATAATTAATGTCAGACACCCAACCACAGATCTAATATCAGAGAACACCAAACAGGATAAATATAAACAATTAACATCTATACCTAGGCATATCATTTTCAAACTACAGAAAATCACAGTTTAACAAACCTATCACTGTGGTGGGGATGTTGATAATTGGGAAGGGGACAGGGAATATATGTGGGGACAGGGAATATATATGAAAACTTTGTAACTTCCTCTCAATTTTTCTGTGAACTTAAAACTGCTCTCAAAAAAGTCTTTAAATGAAACCTAAACAAAAATGAAGTGTTTTAGTCAATGTGACTAACTTCTCATGGTGATGCTATGTTTTTATGCTTCTATCAGTCTGGTTAAAAATTCCAATTGAGAAGCCCTAGACATGGAGTTCTCCCTTACAACAGGGCACTCTGCAAAGATTAAGAAAGCTACAGACTAGAAAAATACATGCAGCCATGCATCCACTTAATGATGAGGATAGGTTGTGAGAACTTCATCATTAAGCAATCTGTCATTGTGCAAACATCATAGAGTGTACTTACACAACCTGAATATGTTTCAGTGTGGCCTTGATGCAATCAAGAGATGCAGTAAACATGAAGTACATGAGGCTGCTACCATACCACCAGTGCAACATGGTACAAATAAGTAGGAGTACATGCTTAAAAAAAAAAAAAAAAAAAAGAGTATAGAACAGTAAATGCCTAAGCCAGTGGAATAGTCATTTATTATCATTATCAAGCATTATGTACCATACATAATTGTATGTGCTACATTTTTAAATGACTGACATCACAATAGCTTTGTTTATTCCAGTATCTCTATCAACCTCTGAGTTTTGTGTTGCACTATGACATTGTGATCCAGTGGCTACAATGGGATTTTTCAGTTCTGTTATAAATTAATGTAATCACTGTCATATTCACAGTCCATAGTTAATTGAAATGTTATGTTATCATGTGGTGAACGAATGTATTATACTGAATATATTACATGCAAATATAAATCAATCAATATATAAATTAAATATAAACTTAAGAGTCAAGTAACACTTGAGAATAAATATTAATTTTTATGCTATTCTTAGAAAATTGAATTATAGCCTCTTCCTCATCCTGAATTTTTTTCTTTGTGGGCAAAGTGTTTCAAACTTATAAATTACTTTGAGATGCCTTTGTGGCATAATTACCCAGTACCATCCTTATAGTTTTTAAACATCTACCATTTCACTTCAATAATAAGCATTTTTTTTTTCTCTCTTAAAAGTGTGCACAGCACTCCCTATAGTTCAAATGGAAATTAAACCTTCTTCAGGTTTTCTCTTCAGATGTTTCACACAATTTCAGAAATGTGGAAAGTTAAGTTTAGATGTTAGCTATTACAAGGAAAAGTTTTTGCAAGAACTCAGCCTGTGTCTCTTTACCTGGTAGATAACTAGAAAAGGTGCTAGGTAAGAGTGGGGAGGTAATGTGTAAAATCTGGCAGTCATAACCATAGTTTGCTCTCACCTTCTCATACCTACCTATCACCGCTCTCCATATAAAAGGCCAGGCTGAAAGTATTCACTGGAGGGAAGTGTTGAATTCTAGACAATGGATTCTCCCAAAGATTTCTGGGGAGACTGAGGCTGCTGCTAATCAGAGGCTAAGCTAAGTTTGAATTGCAAAACACTTTTCAAGCATCTATGAAAGAAGTCTTACTTTTCATCGCATATACTTTGGAATTATTTGAACTTTAAAGAATGAGCATGTATTATTTAAATACCATTTGATATCCTATGTGTTTCAACAGTCTCAGAATCTCTTCAATCATGATAAATAAAGCAGAATAATGCATAGGATGAGGTGCTTTGAATGACAGAAGTTCCTACAGTTTTTAACCTGATTTCACTGAAAATGCTTTGGAAAATTATTAATTTTCTAGCAGATGCACGTATCCAACCAGATAAAGAAATGATGCTAGTGAGAGCATGTGAGGGTTCTTTGTTTTCATGAAATGTCATTACTGCCAAATCTCCAGGGAATTATATATAGTTATGGAACTTTGTGTCTTCAACAAATGCTGTGGCAACTTTTAAATTTTTCACTCAGATTAGATGGGCAATTGCAAAACTAGCCAGGAATTAGATTTTCATTGGGTAAGGTTATGATTAGTCTTGAAAAACTTAGCTTTTGCAATTTTTCTCAACACAGCTAAAATTAAAAAGATTCTCTTTAATTGAAAAAAAATAGTTTTCTATTTGTATTTTAAACAAATTTATAACTGTTCTTTTGTCACCTAAATTGTCTCATTGTTACATAAACAGAGAGGACCTCTTGTGATTCAAGAGGTTGGCTTTTATTATTCCTATTATTTCATTCTTAGTTTGTACACAAAAGATGAGTGAATATATTTTGTTCTCATCTTTCATTCTAATTTTTTAAGAAGCAAAAACTTCTAAAATTGTTGTTGTCCTTATCAGTTAATCTTTTAACCCGCTTTCAAGTAAAAGCTATTTTCTATATTATTTGCACCTATGGATTTCAGATGCTTATGTTCTTTAATATATTTAAAATGTGCCAATGATTTTTTGACAATTTAATCACAAATTCATATTTCTTCCCAAATTTTAATTTCAAATGCATTCCAATTAAAAGTCTTTAGGATTTCCTAGAACTAGTATCCAAATACAAGTCCTTAGGTGCCTCTTTCCCCCATAATGGATTTTTTTGTTGGCAGACAATGAATACAAAGAAATGCTATTTATTTTGTGTTGGCTATGGCAACTAATATAAATGTTGTCCAGGAATAGTAGTTATTAATTAAATATGACTTTTTGTATTTATTCAGATATTTCATTATAAGCATGACTAACATACTCATAATATTCAGATTTAATTTTTTAAAAAATATTTATTTATTTGCTTTAGTTGTGCACAATGCATTTATTTTTACATGGTGCTGAGGATTGAACCCGGGCCACCCACGTGCTAGGCGAGCGCTCTACCTCTGAGCCACAATCCCAGCCCCAGATTTAATTTTTAATGTCCAATAATCAAACTCTTGTGAGTTATCTATAACTGTAAATAGGGAGTGATATATTTTATCTTAGCACCAAATGATAGGCAAACCATTGCTGAATTTTATATTTGCATGTTCTGAGTTTTGTTTTCTGTATATGTTATATAAAAATATTTCATAGGAAAGTAGGTATATAAAAGAAATGGTTGGAGAAAATTTTTCATTGTGACATCAATGATCCTGTTTGTTTAATGTGCTTATTTTGTTCCCAGTATTTTTGTGTTTCTCTGCTATTGAGGTATTTGCCAGTATCTTCCCAATCCCACTTTCTCATCACAGTGGTATCTGATTCTTATTTTTTCTCTTTCTGGTGGTTGTAAATCCATATACTTCCAGGGAAGCTAAGGAAAAGTTCTAGGTGTATATGATCCAGGCTACTTCTCTGTATATCATGTACTGGCAAGGAGGTGACCTTGTGGCATCAGCCAGTGAGAAAAGTTAATCTTAAGATATTTTTTTTCTTGGAATGCGGAGATAAACACACTCTCCTCCACAGTGCAAATGTATTCTAGGAGGCACGTGTTCCAGGGATATGCTTTTAGTCATCATGATATTACAAGAAAAGTCATCTTTAGAAGGAAACTAGTTTTGTAGAAAAGGGACTAAGACGACAAGAAGGACTGTGTCCTTGATGATGTACTTGTGCTAGAGAGGCCTGTCCAAGCAGTGCCTGCTTCTGTTGTTGTTGTTGTTGTTTTAAATTAGATAATCTAGTGCATTCTCTAATTTTCAGGCTCTTTTGATTTGGGTTTTCTATTATTTGAAAGCAAAATATCAAGCTCTTGTAAGCAGTCAGGGTGGGGAAACCCTTCCTATGTTTTCTCCCTCCCTACTGAAGAGTCCTGTGACAAATGACTCTTTGTTTCTAATTGCTCTTTGCTTCTGTCAGAGTACTTCTTCCATCTTAGATGTAAAGAGATTTTGCCCTAATTTTCAGTCCATTTGATTTCTTTTTCTTTCTTTTTTCTTTTTTCTTTTTTTTTTTTTGTGTGTGTGGTACGGGGGATTGAACTCAGGGACACTCGACCACTGGGCCACATCCCCAGCCCTTTTTTGTATTTTATTAGAGACAGGGTCTCAATGAGTTGCTAAGTGCCTCGCCATTGCTGAGGCTGGCTTTGAACTCACTATCCTCCTGCCTCAGCTTCCCAAGTGCTGGGATTATCAGTCCATTTGATTTCTATTTTACCAATTGATTTAGATTGCTTTGTGAAGTTCTCAAAAGCAGTTCAGCATTATTTATACTTTTGCTTTTTAAAACTTAATCGTGTAAAAATGCTCAGGAAGACATAAAACACCTATGAACTATTTCATATGCTTTCTTAAGTTCAAAATAGTTGAAGGTGTTTAATATAGTAATGCATAAAATTCAATAAGCATTGAAAATATACACAGAATTATCAGTTATTTTCCTACTTGCTACTTGACACTGTTTGATAAATTTAATGATATATTTTTACCACCCTCACTATATTAATAGCAATTTGGCTGAAATATTCACATAAAAATCATACCAGCTGAACTTCAGAAAACACATATAAACATCTTACATGTGTGCGTATATATTAAGTAATCTTAAAATGGGAATTTTTAACATCAATATTTTAAACTTCAAGGTTGTTTTGACCTTTTGTCCTTAATTTTGGTACAGATCGCTAATATGAAATTTTGTCATTATCTTACATATAGTGGTATTAGTGACTGAACATTCAAATATTCCGTTATTTCACACATAAGTACTTTTGATAAATAAGGGAGCCACGCTCAGTATTTTTGTGCAAAGCAACAGAATTTGTTTTGACATTATTTTCATACGAACCAAAGTATATGATAAAGAAACCATAATGAGCCAACGTTAAAATGCTAAAAGATTGAAGTTTAAGTATGTATATAGCAAGAGAGGCAAAGATACATGTTCAGCTGTGAATAAGCAAGTTCCTTTCAGTTGATATGCAAAACATCAAGCGATTAGAGACCATGACTGGTTGCACCATCAACAGTTAAATTGAAGGCAGGCTGCTATTAAAGTAGCATGTGAATGTTTTGTGTTCACAGGTTGTGACAGTAATGAAATACATGTTAAGGCCTTGGTCACCTCATCCTCTGCATGCATCACCAGAACTTTTGGGACCTTTTCCAGTTTTCTGAGCTGTGTTCATTTTAATTGATCTTTGCCTGTGCTATATTAGTTAAATATTTTTATACCATCTCAGGGTCAAAGTGCTAATGGCAGTTTTGGGGTTGATATGCTTTAATTTTTTTCCAAAGAAATTTTCACGCTGTTAATAAGCAAGTAACAGCAACTTCAGTCTCAGACTTGACTTAGCTGATTTCTTGTAATTTTTATAGCTCTTCTACATTATTGACATAAAAATTGTTTGTCCCTCTCTGAAAAGTGTGAGAAGGTAGTTGTTAAGCATCTTTCCTAAAGTACCCCTTAACTTCAAAAATTCCCTGTCATCAGGAATACTGGGAGATATCACTAAATATTGTGACAGGCACTCAAACAGGTAAAGTGACTCCCTTTAGATGGCAGGTAGGCAATCCTGCCCTTTATATAAATAGTTCTGGACTCCTACATTGGAAAGAGTTCTGCTATGGCTGTCTTTCAAATGAAATCACCAGCTTCTCAACTCATGGCAGCTCAGACTACTTTTGTCTGAGTCCACCAGTGACAGTAGAAATTTTAGTCCTTCCACCTGCCATTCCAACTAATCCTCAAAGTCCTGTCCTACTCCACTCTGTTCTCCCTAACTTCCTCCCACCTCATCTTCTTTAACCATACCCCACTAACCCCTTTAGGATTTTAAAACATCAAAATTTAAATGAATGAGAAAAATATGTGAGTGAGGAATATGTATATTACTAGGCCCATGTATTACTAAACTTGAGTTCTTTGGCCCCCCCATCTGATTCAAATTCACACGTATATCTCTATGTTTCTATCTCTTTAATACTGACATCTGTTGATTATTACCACATAAGGAGCAATTTTTCCCAACTTGAAAATGTCATGATTCTAAATAAAATAGATTTTCCCCCAAAATAGTAAACAAATGAATCCCTATTTTATTTGGGTTGGTAAAGATATGGTTTTCTAGTAGATTGACATTCAATATTTTGTTTTAGCAGTAGTCAAATCTAAATCCACAAGGTCTATTTGCAAATACAGGCAGTTAATACTTGGGGGTAGATTGAGGAGGACAGTGATGGCAAAAAAATGGAACCAGAATAGTTAAATGAAATGAATGAGCCACATGAATATTAATGTAGGGTTGACTATAGTAAGATAACCATAGGAGTACATCTAGCCATCTAGGTTTTTAATGCTGTCACTAATAGCAGCAATGGAGACTACAAATCATCTACTAAGAATGTCTGGGCTAATGTCCATTCCCGAATAGAAGAAGTCAGAGAGGAGACTGCTGAGCTTGGGAGAACATAGAATTATTTCTGAAAAGGATTAGAACATATTTGGGGTAGGAAAAGCGAATAATTAGGAAATAGAGTTCGGAATACTACTAGAGATGGGCTATTGGGCATAATAGGCATAAGCTATTGGGTAAGGGGCACTGATAACTCTAAAATCGGTTGAGCTAGAGTATCTAGTGGAGCGATCTCACAGGCTAGCATTCCATAGGCCTGAGATTCCAGAAGAGTAGCAGCTAATCCCCATTCATCCTCTTGAATTTCATCCCTGCCTAATTCACAATCTATTCTCAAGTGCTTTCCTCAACATTTGACGTAGGAAGCTATAAATTATCTGTGGTTATTCAAATTTGTTCTCAACTATAGGATTTTTTTTTGCTGATTTTTTTCAAGTTAACTTTAAGATAACTTTAACTCCTCAAAATAAACTTAAATTCAGTACTGAAGTATTAGTAAAATGATGCAGAGTACAGTGAGCTGCAGTCCAGAGGTGATGTCCGAAAGGTCATCTGATGAATAGCATTATTAATTTTTAGTATACTCATGAAGGAAGTAAATGACTGGCTAATTATATTTTTTACTGGTGTAATAATTCAAAACCAAGTTGATATGGTTTTAAAAATTGCATTATCTGAACCAGAGCTATTTACGTGTCTCTGTGTATGTAATTTTTCAAGATCCCAGAAAGAAAAATTTATTACCCTAATTCTAGTTTATTGGCATAAAGTTATCATTTCTAAGTATTTAAAATAAACTTCTGTGTCTCAAACATTTAGGGTTTCACTTTCACCCAATAATAAACTTTGGCACTTAAAGTTTTATTTTAAAAATACTATTTGAATCTAGAAGGAAAAGATCAGATAGTGAAAATATACTGAGGCCTTGTAACTAGATTATACATAAATCAGAATTGCTGGCAATCTCTAAGCATATGAATTCAATAATTATTTCTAGATCCCTCTTAGAGATTTGCATGCTATCTATTTGTTAGAACTCAAAATATTGGCAAAGAACTCCTTATCAATGATTCATTTTTAAATACAATATACCATCAAGTAAGAACTAAATAGAAGCTTCTCAATCTATGAAGAGATTTTACCAAGAATGTTAAAATTTAAAAATTTTCTTTTAATTATATGTTTTGACTTGCCTGAAGATTAATTTTTTCTATTGTTTTTATAAAGTATCATAAATAAAATGTTTTCAAAGTTGCTATGAGATTTACATTGTACTCATTAAAGTAGCAATTTATAGAAAAAGTTAAATTCATTTTGAATGTGCTATGTTGAGTAATACAAAATAGTGAAGAAGACTGAAAATGCATTCAAATGATTATATCTCTAATGAGTTTAGGAAATGATAAATAAATCATTTAAGATATGAAGCAATGCTACCGAGGACAAAGACAGACCATTGCTTCTGTCTGGTTTTAGTTTTTATAAATTATCAAAGGACTTTGACTTACAAAAATGGATTTTAAAAATTTTATATGTGATGTTTCATGGTTTAAAAAAAAATATTTTATTTAAAGCACAATCTGACCCCTATGTGTCCAGAGTCCTTACTAATATTTAAAAATAAATATATGAGGAGAGATCTGAGAGCATTTCTTCATCTCCTTCCTAATATGAACCACATCTTTTAAAGGTTATCTTCAACTATCTTTATTTTTTTTTAAATATTTATTTATTTGCTTTTAGTTGTACACAATGTGTTTATTTATTTGAGGATCGAACCTGGTTCGTGCACGTGCTAGGCGAGCGCTTTACCGCTGAGCCACAATCCCAGCCCCATCTTTATTTTTTATAACATTATCTATCATTATACTCTTGCCCTATGTATATTATTTATTAATGCTTTAATACTCTTAAAATATCTTTGGGGACTGGGATTGTGGCTCAGCAGTAGAGCACTCACCTCACATGTGCGCAGCCGGGGTTCAATCCTCAGCACCATGTAAGAATAAAAGCATTGTGTACAAAAAAAAAAAAAAAAAACAAACAAATAAATATTTAAAAAATATCTTTGTCTTAGAAGTAATATTTATTGCTTTACAAAAATTAAAATATGATAGGTTGGAAAGGGGAGAAAAACATCAAACAAATAAAAGACACTCAAAATACTATCATCCAGAGATAGCCATAGAATTTTGGTAGAGACTTTATGTATTTTATCTGAGCTGGGATAATATTTTACAGTGATTTATGGCTTTCTATCATTTCAAACAATTATAAAGTGAAAATTTCCAAATATCAAAATTGTGTGTGTGCGCGCATGCTCGCGCGCACCCGTGTGTGCTCGTGTGTGTGTGTGTGTGTGTGTGTGTGTGTGTGTGTGTGTGTGCTGGGATAAAACCCAGGGCATTTCACATGTTAGTGCTCTACCACTGAGCTACATCCCCAACCCCAGTATCAGGATTTTTGACTGATACTTCTTACCTAAAGGTACTTCTTTAGGTAATCAATTATGGGCAATCAATTTCTTTGACTCAGTAAACACAACATTGGTATTCAGTTTCAGAACATAAGTTCTCATATTTATTATAGAGGCAAATTTAATCTTTCATTGGATGGTTTTCTTAGTCTGTTCCATCCACTGTGACAAAGTACCATAAACTGAGTAGCTTATCAACAACATCCTGAACACCTGCTTTCTGGTAACCTATATCTGAGTCTTTCTATGGCAGAGAGGAGCAACTAGCTCTTGGAGGCATCTTTGATAAGACACTAATCCCTATTATTAGGGCTCCCACAACCTAATCACCTCCGAAAGGCTCCACCTTTTAGTACCATCACCTTGGGGATAAGGATATGAATTTGGGGGGTTCACAATATTCAGACTATAGCTATGGTCTTCTTTTTTTGTGTGTGGTTTAACTAAATGAATTTTTCCTTTATAAATGTTTAATGACCAAGAAACAGATAATGACTTTCCTTAGTAAATACCTATAAGGTGAGGGTGATATTAAAGGAGGGATTTCAAAGTAAACCTATTATTAAGTTACCAGTTCTATCACCTCATTTCATATTTAATTTTAGACATAATTTATGCTGAGCATGATATCACACTTCTGTAATCCCAGAAACTCAGGAGCCTAAGGTGGGAGAATTCCAGTTCAAGTCCAGCCTCAACAACTCAGTGAGACATTTTCTCAAAAATAAAATAAAAAAGTCTGGGGATATGGCTCAGTGGTAGAGCACCCCTGGCTTTAATACCTGGTATTGGAAAAATAACTTTAGACATAACACAACTTTAAACAGTTAATTTCCTCCTCTGTATAGTCACTATAGTACCACCTATCCCAATGGGTGTTAGAAGTATGTATCACCCTGACCATGAAAACAGTTTGTCAATATATTGGTTGGCATAGAGAAACCAAGTTATGCCTTCTAGCATGCCTTACTGTATTGCAATGGCTAGAAGACCCAAACCTCAATAATGAGGTTCTTTTTCATCTATGCTTCTGCATTTTAAATAAATTCTTTCAATGTGGGTGCCAGATCCTAGGCGTCCAGCATTGAGGGTGAAGAACATCTCCTGTCTGCTGTAAGCTGTGTTCAGCTAGGAGGTATGGTTGAGGAGAAATGGAGTTTCTCCTTAGTGAAGTTTATTCCTTAGCTTCAAAGATGTTGGGAGGAAATTGCCCTGGAGAAGGCAGCTAATCACAGAGGCCAGTGCTCCACTGCTGAGGCAGTTACTCTGGCAGTGTCTTTTCTATTCTTGAAGCACAGAAGTGGTGGTGATTTTTTATAATTTAGTAGTTTCACCTGTGATTCCTGATTCCCTACCTTTCTTATCCTGATGGAGGTCAGACCTGGAGGTCAGACCTGGAGGTCCAGCTCTGAATCCATACCTCCAGTTCTTTCAAGAATTTTATACATTTCCTTGATTTGATTCACTTCCTGTTTAAAGAACCTAGAGTGATTTCCAATTCTAGGTTTTCAATATTACCACTTTTAGTAGTGATACCAACTATGAACTCTAGAGCAAAACCAAAATGACAGTTATCCAATGATTGACTGTTTCAAATTTTTAGCCTTACAGCTTGTGGTTCTATATATTAAGTTCTAGAATTGAGACTCTGAAATATTTGTAATTTTATTTGCATGATTTGTAAAAACCTTTATTTTTTAGTTATTTATTAATTTTATCAGAACTCTCTCTCCTCATCACCCGCATTTAGACCCCCAACTTTCTCTGATTAAGAAGTTGTATGTGGGGCTGGGGTTGTGGTTCAGCAGTACAGTGCTCGCCTAGCACGTGCTAGGCACTGGATTCTATCCTCAGCACCACATAAAAATAAATAAATAAAGATATTGTGTCCAACTACAACTAAAAAATATTTTTTTAAAAAAGTTGTATGTAATCTCTTTCTTCATTGGGAGTCACTGATGACTTCAATCTTAATGATTTAAGGAATAATTCTCATTTCTGTGCCATAGTTGTAATCTAGCCCCCATATTAATGTTGGTCAACTCAGGGAATAAAGTAGAGAGAGTGGTTTCTAAATTATTTTTGACATGCTACTAGGCTGATTTCTTTTCAGTTTGTACATCCTTATCTGGGTAAGAATTCTCAGATTACAATCCACAAAGACAATGAGGACAGGAAGACTTTTAACTTTCTTGATTGGGAACTGGATTGAAAGACACTAGCATGTATAAATGATGCCCAGCACAAACTAAACTAGATGAAGTATTAGTCACTCACAAATAAAAGAGGTATACAGATAATTTAACCTGGATGTATTTAAAGGTAACTTGGCACAGTTCTGATCATTAAGACATGGTTGGTGGCAATGTCAATATGTGTCATTTCTGTATGCTCAATGAACCAGCAGATGGTGTATGACAATTTCTTCCAGGTGACATCAAAAACATTCTATGGAATCTCTTTGTGTTTACTTCAACAACAACATTTTAGAACATGTCTTGATTTGCAAGATAAAGAGATTACTGGACATTTGTGTGCAGAGATCAGTGAATGTGAAGGACATGTCTGAATTCACTTAGATGATCTTTACAGAAAAGTTCTAAGAAGCAAAAGAAATGTTAATATATCTATGTCCTAGCCCTTGCAATAAGGCCAAAAGAAGAAATAAAAGGCAGTCTAATTGGAAAGAAAGAAGTTAAACCTTCTTTACTTGCAGAGGACATAATAGCATATATAGACAACCCTAAAGAATTTACAAAACATATTAGAGCAAATAAGTGAATTCAGCAAGATCACAGGATTCAAGGTCTGGGTTCATAGCTCAGTGATAGAGCACCTGCCTAGCATGTATGAGGCACTTGGTTCAATCCTCACCGCCATGTTAAAATTAATAAATAAAACAAAGTTAAGAAAAAAAAGAAATGTTAATATAGAAAGGGAAATTTTCTGATGTTTTAATCTGGCACATTTCCTATTGAAACAGAAGCTAGGTTGATCAATTGAGTTTGAAGATGAGCTGAAATGGTTTTTAATAACTATTTTTTTTTCCAGAGAAAGCTGGGATAACAGGTAAAGACTTCACTATCTATAATCTTAAGCATTAATTAGAGAAATGCCAAAATGCTGCCATTAATTCCCATTTAAATTAACAACTATTAAAATCAATCAAATGAATCCAAGGTTCTAGAGGTTTCATACATCTGATATACAAGTATGTAAAAATATTTATAGTTATTTACTTTTATAAAAGTTATAAAGGTATCATAATATATAAGCAAAATTTGATAACAGAATCAAATCAATATACACTATTATTCTAATATAAATGATTAGCAGGTATAATTAATAAAGTAAAATTTTAATGAAAAAATAAAGTCAACATTACATAAAACCTAGGAAAATGAAATCAGAATATATTAAGATTGAATATCACTGATTTTCCAACCAACATGAATTAATTGTGTCATTGTTGAGTCATAAGCATATTTTTGCCAAAAAATTCCAGTTGCTAATAAATTTTTTTCTAGCTTTAAATTACTTGGGAGGGGAGAGGGGAATAAGACTATTTTCAACTGAAAAAAGTTTTCTTCTATCCCTATTTTCAAACAATTGATAACTTTGTGCAGGACTTTTTAGACAATTTTGTTTCTGAAAGGGCTGTAATGATTTGTTAGTATCAATTTGAGGATTTTTTCCCCCAAAATAAAGCATTTTAGGTTTGAGATTGCCTCTCCATCTAAAGCATTGATGGAAACTTTGGAGCTCTGCTCTTTTCATATTCATATTCTACTGTATTGAATGTTTTCACAGGAGGAAAAGAATTTTTTTCCATCTGACTCTTTTTAACACCAGGATATGGGCTGGTTATTGAAATTTTTAATGGTACTAGTCTGTCTAGACATGCAAATTGCCCATGGTTTGTTTTTCTGCTTTTTAAATAAATTGAGTCCTTGACTTTAGATGAGTCCCCAAAACTTCAATGACCCAGATGTCATATTTTTTAAATCTGGAAATGATAATATAGCATTTACAAAATGGTTGGTATTTTATACTATAAAATGGCAAACCAGAGTCACAAGCATAATGTGTATAAGCTGCACATACAAAAATACTGCTACTTTGCAGTGCAGAAGAAATGTCTGATAGACTCATTTATAATCTTATATATATAGATCACCACCACAACAACAAACGTAGCAAGGAACAGGAAGGGGTGGGGAGCCCTGACCACTTGACTCTTCTTGTGATGGCAGCAATGTAGCATTTAGCAAGAGGTAGGAGGGGATGGAGAGGATTTGTGACTAATTCATTGTGATTTATCTAATTCTTTAAACAACATTATGAAAGAAAGTACTATTATAATAACCACTTTGCTGACGCTTATAGATAAAGAAATTTGCCCATGGTCACACTGCTCACAGCTCATGAAACTGGATAAAAGAAACAATATTTTGACTGAGGAGCTGAAAAATTGTTAAGTTTCCTAGGAACATACACTTCTAATCTTCATTACACTTCTATTATAGCAAACAAACAGGGAGGAGAGAGGCTTTTCTTTATCTTGTTAATTTTGACCACTGAGAACTTGTATGCATTTGAGCATTAAAAAAAAATAAAATTCCTAGTATCACTGGGAAAAGAGTTTAGATCTACTTACAGTAATAGTCCAAACAAAAAATCCTAATTTGACATACTAAACTGGAAAGTGGTTTAAGAAGTAGCCTCTGTGTACTTTGCAAAGGATAAACTGCCAATGATTAATTCCATGACTGCTGTATGACAACTTGTTAAAGCCTGGTGCTGGGTCTTTTTACATTCTACTACTTGGTAGTTTTACTTTTGTTTAAGATTTAAAGAAGTGGAAAAATATAAAATGCAAAATGTAATGTATTTATTTTATAAGTGCCTATTTTAGTTTATGTGAAATATTTTACAAAATCTAAATAATACTATTTAAAATTATTTTTTATTTGCTTAATTATTTTAAAACTAAAGAATAAATCAAGAAAACATGAAATGCAATGTTATTAGTCATTTTAGTTCTACTTCATTTAAAAAATACATTAATGCACAAAAGTATTAATTCATTGCATTCTTATACTATAATTTTTATTATTCTTTTAAAAATTAATGTGTTTATATGAAGTCAACAAAAGGAAATAATTCATTGTATTTTTTTTCCTGGCCATTACTATGGGTGTAGATGCCTTAAAAAAAAAAAAAAAAAAAAAAAAAAAAAGCTGTAAAAGTTTTACAAATATTTAAAGTGCTCTGTGGAACACTAAGAAGCTAGACTTTCTGCTTCCTTGACAATTGGGACCAAATATTACCTTTTTTCTCTTTTTTGGTACCAGGATTTGAACCCAGGGGCACTTAACCACTGAGCCACATCCCTAGCCCTTTATTTATTTATTTTTTTTAATTTAGAGACAGGGTCTTGCTAAGTTGCTGAGGCTAGCTTTGAATTCCTGATCCTCCTGCTTCAGCCTCTGAATTACTGGGATTACAACAAGCATGCCCCACCACACCTGGCAAAATATTTTATTTCCTATCATCTTTATAGAACATGAAGTGACTGCTGCTTCTTTTAAGTTGACTGGCACCCAGCCTTGATCCAGCAGACACAGAACAGCTGGGCCCCCCTCATGGCCAGGCCCCAACTTGCCCCAAACGCCACTTAGCTGCCAGACCCACCCAGTCCAGCACAGCCTCCCACAATGGCCCCCAGCATCCAGATCCAGGCCCTGATCCACCGGCCACCTGGATGTGGCCAGCTGCTTTGTACCCCACCTGCAACCTAGCTTTCCTTGACTGGCCACATTGACTCCAGTTCTGCAGCTCAGCCCTCCCACACTAATCTCCCAAGAAGGGAAATAAGGAAGTCTTGAAAAGGGGAGAGAAAAAGGAAGGACACACAACCCATGGCCCATACTCACAAACTTAAATCATATCTCAAGAAATAAAAAGTAAGCCAGGTGGGCACAATCAGTGAACACACGCACTCATTGAATATTTTATCTGCCATAGTGGCTAAGATTCCTTAATTTCTTAACATTTTCACCAAGATTTTTCTTTCTTTTCTTTTTTCTTTTTGTTGTTGTTGTTGTGGCTTGTTTATTGTAGTAGCAGTTCCGGTTTGCTTTTTGATTTTGGGGTTTCCTTGGATTCTTGTTTAATTTGAATGTGTACTGACTGATTCCAGGACTGCTACATTTATTCACATTTGTTTCTCTCTCCTCATTTCTATCTTGTTTTCTTTTTCTCTTTTCTTTCTTTCTTTCTTTTTTCTTTGTACTCCCCAAAGGTATTATTTTCCCATGCTCTGGAATTTGAGGTTTAGTTTATTTGATTTTGTTTTATATCATCTTTATCACTACTCTATTACCCTTGTCTCCCTCTCTCATTTCTCTATTCCTGATACCCAGATTCTCTATTCTCTCTTTCCTCATGTATATTCTTCTATTTTTGTCCCCTTTCAAACTAACAATATATCCTAAGTTACCATTGCGTCTGCCCTTATTACAAACACTTTTCTACCCTCCTATCTCTTAGTCTTTATACATACTCAACTCTATCCTAACACTTCTTAATACTAATTGAGGTATATAATGTCTGTCCCTACCACCAAAGTCACACCAATAATTAACAATAATAATAATAATCAAAAGGCATAGACAATACCTATTGTTTGATTTTTAAGTCAGATACAATACATGACAATGCACTACTTTTACTGATGGAAATTGATGATCCCACTATCCCTATTTATGGGTACCAATTAACACTAGATAGCAAAATAGGAACTAAGGACCTAGTCTACTACTGTAGAATGTTTACATACTTTGTTGCTATCATTGGACTTCCCCAACAAACTGTGAGGTACTAGTACAATAGAGGGACACTATAAACCCATAAGGTTTATACTGTGAAACTTTTTACACCATCAGATCCATCCAGATAGATGGGTAGTCACATAAACAATATGAAAAAGCAAGGGAACAAACCATCCCAAATACCCAGACTACCTCAACAGTAGACTCCATTGACACCACAGTGGAAGAAATGTTAGAGATGGAATCCAGGAAGTTTATAGTTAAACTGATCTGCAAGGTAAAAGATGATGTATGAAATGAAATCAGAGAGAAAATACAAGAAGTCAAAGATAATTTCAACTAGGAGATAGAGATCTTGAAGAAGATTCAGTAAGAAATCCTTGAAATGAAGGAATCAATAAACCAAATTAAAAATTCAATTAATTCAATTGATAGCATCATCATCAATATACTAAACCACTTGGAAGAGAGAATTTCAGGGAATGAAGACAAAATATATAATCTAGAAAATAAAGTTGACCATGGGGAAAAGATGTTAAAAGATCATGAACAAGACTTCCAAGAATATAGGATAAAATGAAAAGACCAAACTTAAGATTTATTGGGATAGATGAAGGCTAAGAGATACAAACCAAAGAAATTTTCAGAAAATTTCCCAAACCTTAAGAACAAAATGGAAAACCAAATATGGGAGGCTTACAGGACCCCCAAATACACAAAATACAACAGATCCATACCAAGTCACATTATTATGAAAATGCCTAACAAGAAGAATAAGAATAGAATTTAAAAGGCTACCAGAGAAAAGTGACAGGTAACATTTAGGGGAAGACCAATCCAGATCTCAGCTGATGTTCTTCATAGAAATAGAGAAAAAGTCATGAAATTCATTTGGGAATATAAAAGGCTCAGAATAGCCAAAGCAATCCTTAGTGAGAAAAGTGAAGCAGGAGCCATCACAATACTAGAGCTTAAATTATGTTCAGAGCTATAGTAACAAAATGGCATGGTATTGGCACAAAAATAGAATTAAAGACCAATAGAACAGAATAGAAGACACAGAAGCAAATCCACATAAATACAGTTATCCCATACTAGACAAAGGTGCCAAAAATATACATTGGAGAAAAGATAGTCTCTTCAAGAAATGATGCTGGAAAACTGGAAATCCATATATAGTAGATTGAAATTGAGCCCCTATCTCTTACCCTGCAAAAACTCAACTCAAAGTGAATCAAGGATCTTTAAAGGGGGACTTTAAACCAGAGATCCTGCACGTATAGTAGGTCCAACTCTCCATTATGCTGGCTCAGGAACAGAGTTCCTCAATAAGACTCCTAAAGCATAAGAAATAAAATCAAGAATCAATAAATGCAATGGCATCAAACTAAAAAAACTTCTTCACAGCAAAGGAAACAATCAAGAACATGAAGAGAGAGCCTGCATAATGGGAGAAAATATTTACCACCTGAACCTCAGATAGAGCATTAATCTCCAGGATAGACATAGAACTCAAAAAATTTAACAACAAAAAAATAAATAAATAAATAAATAAATAAATAACCCAACCAATAAATGGACAAAGGAACTCAACAGGCACTTCACAGAAGAAGAAATATGAATGGTAAAAAAAAATGAAAAAATTTCAACATCTCTAGCAATTAGAGAAATGCAAATTAAATACACTGAGAGTCCATCTCACTCCAGTAAGAATGGCAATTATCAAGAATACAATTAACAATAAATGTTGGAAAGGATGTGGGAAAAAAGGTGCACTCATACATTGCTGGTGGGACTACAAACTAATGTAACCACTTTGGAAAGCAGTATGGAGATACCTTTAAAAACTTGGAATGGAGCAACCATTTGATCCAGTTATCCCACTCCTTGGCCTATACTCAAAGGACTTACAAGCAGGATACTACATCGATGCAGCCACATCAATGTTTATAACTGCTCAATTCACAATAGCCAAGCTTTGGAATCAACCTAGGTGCCCTTCAACAAACGAATGGATAAAGAAAATGTTGTATACATACACAATGGAATATTAATCATCTATAAAGAAGAATGAAATTATGGCATTTGCCGATAAATAGTTGGAACTGAAGAATATCATGCTAAGTGAAATAAGCCAGTGTCCCCAAACCAAAGCAAATGTTCTCTCTGATATGTGGATGCTAACCCATTATAAGGGAGGGTAGGGAGAGGAAGTATAGAAGTTCATTGGATTAGACAAAGGGGAATGAAAGGAAGAGAGGGAAAATGGGAATAGGAAAGATAGTAGAATGAATCAGACATAACTTTCTTATGCTCATATATGAATACATGCCCAGTGCAACTCCATATCATGTTCAACCACAAAAATGGGATCAAAATTTTAATGGGCTACACCCCACTTATGTATGTCAAAATACACCCTACTATCATGTATATCTAAAAACAAATAATAAAAAAAATAGTCCTCAGACTAGTAATTGCCAATTATTTCTTTGGAGACAAATTTGCTATTGTAATTTTTCTCTTTTTAAAATTTTTTTTGTCAAGTCACTTTTTGGTGTGTTTACTTTGAATATATTTCAAACATTTCAGAAGTTATATATAGAAGAACTGAGGTTTTTTTTCCCTAAGTCTGTTTAATATCTGACTTCTAGAAAACCTGATGGTAAAATGGCACCCTACTTAACACCTGTAAATTTAAACATACCAACTGAAATGGGGGAGGTATCCAGATACTTCATCCTCTCCTGTCCTTCAGGGAACTAAAACATACTTTTGCCTAGATTTTGAATATCTGAACAAAACGTCTGTGGCCCAAGTCTTTGTATAATTGCATCAATTTGGTGTAGGAGGGAACCTGAGGGAGAAGAGTAGCAAAGAACATGTAGATACACTCCAAAAATAAATTGAAACTTGTAAAATATATGGTTTCACTCTAATCTATGGCTCTTGGGGAATGGAAATTCTGACAACTCATGAAGAAGAACAAAATGCTAAATGTATTCTATTTGAACTTAAAAATTCTACTTCAGGGTGTTTATTTTATAGATAAACTCTCATGAAAAATTATAACATGCAAATATTCATTATAACACTTAGCAAAAGTGAAAGATTAGAAAGAATTCTACATGTCCATCAACATGATTTTGGCTAAGAAATTATTGGTGGTACATGTTTCATTAAGAGAAGCAGCTTATCCTGAGGGAAGAGTGCAGTCTCTATCACTGTACTCCTTGAGTTCTCAGTAAGCTCCTCTGCTTACTGCTGTGGGCAAATTATTTAGCTTCTTCTTTATTTCCATTTATGCATCTGCAAAATGAGATAGTAATATTATCCACTCCATTGGATTTCAGTAAGTGTTAATTGAATCCAGTGTGGTTTAAATATGTGAAGTATTTAGCACAGTGCTGACACAGAGAAAGCACTTAATTATCTACAGATCTTGATAGAAATATCTGGTGGAGATGGTTACAAAGAAATAGTCATACACTAGTTGTAATTGTCATCATGGAGGGGCACAGAGGGAGCAGGACTTTTATCTGAGATGTAAAGACATACATGTTAATATTGATGATCCTAAAATGTAGATTGTTTATGTGTAGTTTTATGAGATTAACTTTGCCCAATGGCATCCTTCAGGAGGAAAAACCCAAATAATTCAAATATTTATTCCTGCACCTGGTGCATGCTCATGTGATAATGTTCAATTTGATATGTGATCTATTCTCCTTGTACAATCACCTAAGTCCTTAGGAGGTGAAAGCTATGATAAAATATAAATCAAATAAAAGTTGATGTACCAGTTGTTTTAAGGAAACTGTGGGGGTGAATTTCCACATGATCCAAAAGCAGAATATAATGCTGATGGGGAAAAAAATAGTTCACTCTATTTGAGTGATTAGCAAAGGTCATAACACATAGGTAAGAGAAAAATTGTTTCCCAGAGATTAGGAAGCCCTCCAGATGGGGATAACAGCTGTTTTATGGACATTCCCAGGGCAGCAACAGATCACTGGAAACAAGAGCAGAAGTCACTTGGTGATGGCTGACAAAATGACTTTAATGAATAAGCACAGAGAAATACAGAAGAGGAAAATAAGTGATATACTCAAGAATCGTCTTTAAATCTTTCCAACCACATATTTAAATAATCTAGTGGGAACGAAAGAATGTTAAATATGTTTTGTGAACACATCAAAACCATCAATTACAATTTCTGAAACCTCGGGACAAGTAGGATTTACCAACCAAGAAGGTCCTTGCTGGTGGTCCTGAGATTTCCACTACAGAATTATAGCACATTTATTTCTGTAACATTCTGGAAGTTTTACATTTAGCTTCTTGAAATTTATTTTGGCAAGTTATGTTTCCCAGTGGAATATGGGAAAGATTGATGATAAGAGGAGAAAAAAATAGGTTTTGGTTTTAACAACCTACAGACTCAATTGTTTTTTCTTTCCTAATTACCTGAAAAATTACTGTCATATGTATCTTTAAGGGTAATGATTTTCACACACATTACCCTGAATGTAGAAAACCTGAAATGTTTAGCAAACTAGCTGTGAGTAAACAAAAACAATTCTGGTAGAGAGCCTTGAATTTTTTGGTGAAATTCCTCTAGCTCCTTGTTTCTCCTCTTTTAAACAAATCAATATTAATAAAAATAAAGAATAGAAAAGGAAAGTCAACAAACTTTGATGAAAAAATGAAATAATTATGCGGAATTTAGTATATATGTATAAAGAAGGGGAAACAGGAGGGCAGCTAAAATTTGTCCTCCTGAGAGGAAAACAAGCATAAAGATAATATCTTATTTTAAAAAAAAAGGACAAAAGAAATAATATCAAAAGTTTCACTTGTTTGGAGGAGCAACACTCCCAACCAAAATTCATGATTTCTGTTTTATTTCTGCATTAATTCTTATTATGTGTGCTTGTTTTTATTTTGTTTCAGAGCCAGGTGAACCTGGTTCCCTGAAATCAAATGCCTCATGTTCATACCAAAGAATTGCTAATCAGGTATATTCAGGCTTCTGGAAGTTTCTATTAAGTCATTTTAAAGAGATGCTGTCTTTGCAACATCTTTGCGTTTGCCTTTCTGTTAGTAGCATAAATCTTTAACACAGCATAGTCTATCATAATGTGATATTATGCTGTACTACTTCATGTTTAGTGTGAATACTTTACCATAATAAATTTCCATCTCCTCTCAGGCCCTGCACTACTGTTGCCATAAAAATCATAGGTGAGGGGCTGGGGTTGTGGCTTAGTGGTAGCGCGCTTACCTAGCATGCGTGAGGCACTGGGTTCAATTCTCAGCACCACAAACAAATAAATAAAATAAATCCATCAACAACTAAAAAAAATATTTAAAAAAGAATCCTAGGTGAGGAAGGGGGGTCAGCTATGGAGCTATGGAGCACTGGAGAATGAGCTTCATTTAGTGAATATTACTTTTGAAAACATAGCTTCAGAGACGTGAGTTTAGAGGGCAAAATAGAAAGGCATGGAATGGAGCTAAATATTTCTAATCTAGACATTGATTGAAATATGACAATAAAGGTGTTCACCTAGACTAAGTATGTAGTGAGGAAGGAGAGAAGAAAAGATAGATTTCTAGCCGGGCGCGGTGGCGCACGCCTGTAATCCCAGTACTTGGGAGGCTGAGGCAGGAGGATCGTGAGTTCAAAGCCAGCCTCAGCAATGGCGAGGCACTTAGCAACTCAGTGAGACCCTGCCTCTAATAAAATACAAAAAAGGGCTGGGGATGTGGCCCAGTGGTCGAGTGCCCCTGAGTTCAATCCCTGGTACCAAAAAAAAAAAAAAAAAAAAAAAAAAAAAAAAGATAGATTTCTGGGTAGGTAAAATAAGAGTCTCAATGAAAAAGAAATTGAATTCTACAAAGAATTAATTCAGGTGGTGATGTAAGATGAAAGAAAGGGGAAGGGGAAATAGTATGAGGACAAAAATTAAATGCAAATTTAGGTATGAGGAAACAGTACATGTGAGAGCTTTTTGATCCCCATGATTTGCTTTTAAATACCAGGATCTTACTACAATCTGTATCTATATCTATATATTTATATTTCAAACTTACACAGATAAAGTTTTTTTTTCCTAATCACATTGTTTCATGCCTTCTACAAAAGATCAGAATCCTATATAAAAAACATCAACTCTATTTCTTTTTTTTTTTTTTTTAATATTTATTCATTTACTTTAGTTGTACACAATGCAATGCATTTATGTTTACGTGGTGCTGAGGATCGAACCCCGGCCGCGCACGTGCAAGGAAAGCGCTCCACCGCTGAGCCACAACCCCAGCCCCAACTCTATTTCTTATCAAGGAACAAATTGTGAGTCTTGTGGCCAGGGATATTTCCAGAAATGCCATTCAACTTGGAAATATTGACAACTATCAAACAAGTAATGGGTTTTGAGGTTAGGCTTTGCAACAGGAATAATTTTATCTTTTAAAATATATCCATGTTTGTTATTTGGGTCAACTACAAAAGATATATGTTTGCCAAAGATTTATTCTCACCTAAGTATTCAGCATGATATTTCCCATATGATTCCATCATCACTGCACCTTAAAATAAAATAGGATTTAGCCTGTAGTATAATCTTATTTTTTTCAGGATAAAGGGAGAAATAAAAGAGAAATTGAGATTGAGATTGATGGCTTTTCATTGGAATGGATCTAGGTTGTTATCTGTAGATTCCCTGAATGAAGGATGAGAAGCCAAAAGGCAGAGGTATTTGTTTAATGCTTGCAAATAAATTTTCTGATCTCAACATGCAAATTTAAAATTAAAATCTTTACAAAACACCATTTAATTAAGTAAGGCCAGAAAGTGACTAAAATAAATGATTATGCTGAGATTGTATATGTTCCTTAGAGACTAATTTTGGCAGAAATAAGAAAGCCTCCTAGCCTATTTTTAAAGAATCAAATCACATTTCTGTACTTTTAAGTTTAGTGTATCTTAGCAACCCACAGAGCAGAATATGCATGCCTGAGAACAAGAGGAGATTCACACTCCTATAAGCTGAATTTTATGGAAATGTTAAAGTTTATGATTCTCTATTATATAGTCCTTCTCCAAAATACAGGAAAGCCATTTAATTGCATTGTATTTCATGGAGAAAAGGTACTTTGAGTTTTTCTTCATTTAACAGAATTTATATGGTGTGTTAGAGACATGAATCAGAGTTTTCAATAGATAGTACAAAGTTATAAATTCCAGGCATTTAATAAAGATAAGAACATCTATGTTATTTGCCCAGTATCATAGAATTAATCATTTTTAGGGAAATTAAATATCCTGGGAATAGACATTCTACATATGTAAGTAAATTCATTATGTATTTATTGAGCATTTACTGTTGCCATGCAGGAACAGAAGACATTTTAAAAAATAGCAGTTTCCGTCTTCAGTGCACTAAGATTTTAAGGGAAGAAAAAACAAGCAAAAAATTTTACAATGTAATAACAGCAACAAAGAAGATATATATTAGGATGTTATGTCCTTTGCAGTATAAATACAAGAGATATACAGATCTTTAAGAAATAACTTTTCACCATGGAATGCATATTTTTAAAACAAATTTACCTTGAATACATAGAACACATTAACCTTTACATTAAGGGAAAAAGAGATCCCATACTTATCTTGAATACTGCTGAAAAGACATTTGAATAAAGTTTCCTTATGTAGTTCATTTGTAAACTTATCATTACTATTAAACTATTTAAAAATAATTTATCTTAGTCATGAAATGTGTCAAGTCATGTAGAAAAATACATTCATGTATGAGAAAACAAAATATATGCCTGAAATTTAGGGGTTCTTTTTTATTATTAATTCCAAGTCAGAAAATAAATTTGGTTTCTTTTTTTCCTATATTGTTTAAATGCTGCATTGATCTTCTTGAGAAACACAATATGAACTATGTTTTATTGTCAGAATTCTTTTTTCCTTTAAAAACTTTGTAAATGGTATTAGTTCTTGGCTAAATCTGGACACTTTTCTCTAAATTTTTTAAATCATCATATCATCATTTACATTATTCAAGTTTTTTCATATTGTCTCAAAAAGCCCTTAAAAAAATCTTTAAAAGAATAAATCACCCAAATGAATATTATGAACCATATCCATGTTTTCCAGTATATTACTTACTTCCATTTGCTAAGGGACAAGCAGACTAAAATTGAACAGTTGCGAATTGTCAAAAAGACAGGTTCTATCCACGTATCAGATTTAAAAATTAGTCCAATCCATGCTTAATGCACATAATTATAGCAAGTCATGAGCAAGATTAGTCACTGATTTCTTAATTTTTCATTAGGTCACAAATAATAATGTTCTCTCTGTTGCTTCCTGCAGGGATTTGCAGAGCTCAGTGTTCAATTAACAATTTTGCTCCAATTATCTGTAGCTTTCATATATACTCAGTTTTCTGCTTGCCTCATATTAGAACAATAGAGTCAGGGTTTAAAGTTTGAAATCTGTCCACCTACTGTTGTTTCACGGATGAAGGCTCACTTTTACATAATTCTTTCCAGACAGTGTTTTTGTTTGGTAATACACAAAGGCTCCAAATACTTCTTAACTCTGTTCACTCATCTCTATTTCCACTTCTACGTCTACTGCTTTGGTTCAGACCATCTTCCCTCATCTTGGTGAATCTGTTAGTTTTCCTGCCTCTCCACATGATTAAAAATTTTCCTCTGGCATCCTAAGCAAACAAGACATTCTCGAATCTAATATGGAATGTTTTAAAAAGAAATCTTCTCTAAGGCCATTTTTCCTCTCAATAGCTCCTGTGCACAAGAAAAAAGAGGTGTTTCAGGCAAAGATCACTCAGATTTATATTGCAAATTTCTCTATTACCGCTGTGTTAATCATTTGGACCAAGTGAGGAGTAGTCCTAGGAGGGGAGGAGGAGGAAGCCCAGGCTATGGGCTGAATTCTCAGAAAGGATGGTTTCTTACAGAATTGAAGGGTCAGGTATGTAGACACAGATGTTTTATATCTCTGTTGTAACCATGGGGTTGGAGTGACAGGAGATCGTGGCTCTGCCAAAGTAGGCATGGGACCAGGTCTGAAATACTGTGTCATGAGAGGCTGAAGTGGAGGGAGTGGACAGTCATTGCAGTAGGAGAGTTTCTCCAAGTTATACACTTGGGAGTGCCACTGTTTTGCCATAAGTAGAATAGACATGTCATCTCTAGATACTGCAGAATTGTTTCCAAAGTGGCAATAGAGCCATACAGTCCCATCTTCAGTGAATAAATGTTTTGGCATTGGATATCTCTAGTAACATTTAGTTTTCTCAGTCTTTCAAACTTCAAATTGGGCAAGCACGAAATATCCTACTGTGGATTTTTCCTGAATAGTAACAAGACTCAGCAACCTTTAATATTCTCATTGATCTTTGGAATTTTTTTTTTTCTTGAAGTGTCTGTTGGATTCTTTTCCTTCTTTTCCTACAGAGTTGCCTGTTCTTTTCAATTTGCATTGTAAGAGATATCTGCCATTGAGATGTATTTGTTGCAAAAATCTTTTCCCAATTTGTGACTTATTCTTTACTTTCTTTGTGGCATCAGTTGGTGTATAAATATTCTAGAACTTAATGTAGTCAGATTTCTCAATATTTTTCTGGACTTATTTCTTGATTAAGAAATCCTTCTCTATCTTGAGACTGAGGATGTAGCTCAGCAGTACAGCACTTGCTTACCATGTAAAAGATCTTGGGTTTAATCCCCAGCACTGCAAAACTCTTTCTATATCTGAAGAATATAGAACTATTTTATATTGCTTTTGAAGCTGTGCAGTCTTTTCTTAAATGTACTTTTTATCTTGGAATAATTTACAGAAGGGTTGCAATGATAGAGAGTCTTCCTCTATCTCTCCAGAGCTCTATCCTTTGTTAACAGGATGTTTGTCAAAGTGAAGAAACCAATACTAGTACATTACTATTAGCTAAACTCTAGGTTTAATTTGGATTTTGCCAGTTTTTGTCTCTTTTTGATGCAGGATACAATCCTGCATTCAGATCATATTTCTTTGTAATTCATCCCCACTCTTTTGTCTGTGACACTTGATTGGTGTTTTCCTAGATTTTTTTTCTTTTTTCTTTTCTTTTCTTTTTCTTTCTTTCTCTCTCTCTCTCTTTTTTTTTTTTTTTTTAACTTTGGCAGTCTTAAGGAGTATTGGCCAAGTATGCCAGACAATGTCCTTGAATATAAATTTGTTTGAAGTTTTTCTCATGATTAGAATGTGCTTATGAGTTTTGGGAAAGAATATCATATAAGTGAAGGGGTCTCATCACCCTAGAATATTACGATGTATATCTATGTAATATCACTGAAGATGTTCATCTTTATTACTTGGTTAAGTACATCTGCCAGATTTCTCTACTGTACAGTTGCTCTTTTTCTCTGTCCACACTCTGGTCCTTAGAAGCAGATTCCTATGTCTAGCGAACCCACAAAAAGGGGTGCAGCACTGAAAAACTACATTTCCTTGAGGGAGGAGTGTCTCTACATATTAAATGGAATTCCTCTGTAAGGAAGTTCTATCTCTTTTGTCCAGGTTATTTATTTAATAAATGATTTTTCTCTCTCATATGCCCTTTTAGGAAAAGCAAACATAAAACCCTCAAGGTAATAAGAGGCAGCATTTATTAGGTGCTTATTATACCACAATTATTGGCACAATGCAAAAAATTTACTTGTATTCTCTCATATAGTTCTCATTGTTTTTCAAAGTAGGTATTTACCAATGAGGAAACTGATATACACAAAGAAAAAATAACTTATATCACAGCTAATCAGTGGTAGAGCCAGATTCAATCCTGGGTTTGACTTCAAAGTTAGCACTTGATACCAAAAATATAGCAAAAGAATTCCACTTTTTTCATAACTTTTGACTCAAAACAATTTTCAATGATCCACTAACATAAACGTTTCAAGAAACATACAATGGTCAAAGTATGCACTGTTGCATCTTGCCTTAGCTAGTATTGGCCACTAACAATACAGTAGTACTTTCAAGCTGAAATACATGCACAATTTAAATATCAAACCTAGTCCAATTGGCAATATACATATGAAATTATGCTTAAGAGAAAAAATACAACTGCTTGTAAATGAAAGTATTAGAAAGAATCAAATTTACAAGGCTATTTAAACTATCGAAATTATTTTTAGAGAAAGCAATAAACCAAGTTAAATCAACAAGTGCCCCTTGCTATTGCTATTAACACTATTGAAATTAAGATGAGACTGGAAAAGAGGATTAGAAACAAATTTGCAAGAGCAATTTAACATCTTTGAAGCAATTAGACACTCTTATTTCTTTGATAGATGCTTGGATTTTAATTTTACTATGTGGAGCACATTTGAATTTAAAAGGAGTCATAAAAATTTTAAGTATAGGACCATAATTCCTGGTCAAGAATCTGTGTTGCTGATTAATTACATTATTGGCAAAAATCTTATCAGTAACACCAAATTCTCATAGAAAATAGGGAGCCAGAGGAAACAATATAAATGTCAGTCACTGAGAACAAAAGTGGTAGAAGTCATTGTCTTTTAAAATAAAAATGGTAGAGTGTGGCAGGATGTTCTGCCAATGAGGTGGCTGTTCCTATGAATCACTCTCTTGGATTATTTGGAAACACCACAGTGTGTTTGTTATAGATAGACATATTCTTTCCCAAATGTTTTATATTATGCTGCTTATATATCCTTATAAACAATCCAACTATACTTCACTGACTTAGAATGTTGTTTTTTTATATTTTCATTTTTCTAATTCTTTAAGGTTATTAGATAAACAATGTAAACATTTCATATTTTAAATTTTCAATGTGAAAAATGAGAGTTGTTATACAAACTTTAGCAAATTCTCAAAAGTAAGGATGTTAAAAATTGTAGTTGTTAAGGTGATATTTATGGGTCCATGTCCTCAAAGTCATATGAAATAAGAAAATGGGTTAATAGAAAATTACCTGGATAGACACATCTATAAGTCAAGGAGCATGAAAATTATCCAAAGTGCTTTGCAAATGCTCTCAACCTGGGGCAATTCTGAGACAATGGAATTGATGGGTATGGTAGGCAGAATAATGTCCCCTAAAGATGTTCAAGTTTTATTCCCGAAACCTGTGGATATTCAACAGTCATAGGGAATTCTCAAATATGACTAAATAAAGACTTTCAAATGAGACTATTTTGCATAATGTTCATGGGCCAATGTAGTCATAAAGGTCCTTATACATCAAAGAGAGATAAGAGAGAGAGAAAAGAGAGATAAGAGAGTTAGAGAGAGAGGTGTGACCCACAAAGCAGAGGTTGGAAAACTACCTTGTTGACTTTGAAGATGCAGAGGACAGCCTTAGGCTAAGGAATTCAAGGGACCTCTATAGACTGAAAATTGGAAAAGATCTCCTCCAGCTCAGGAGAATGCAGACCTGCAGAGATGGTAATTTTAATTCAGTGTGATTTGTGTCAGACACCTATTCTATAGACTATAAACTAATACTATAATAATTTGTGTTGCAAAACATTACATTTGTGGTAATTTGTAATAGCAACAATAGAAATAATATAAAATAATACAAAATAATATAAAAGACACAGAAATATACTTCATAGGAATAAGTAATATCCATTTTTTAAATGCACAACCCTGAAATACAAGGGAAAGTAAGCTACAAAGATTTCCAGGAAAATGGTCTATAATTACAGCTCTTTTCAAACCAGAGCTGCAGAGAACACATCTACATTTTGGTTCTACAAATATTAACTACAAATGCTTATATACGCTCTGCTTCAGATTCACAAAAGGTTTAAATATCATTTAGTCCCATTTTGCAGTGAAATTTATGCTAGCAGAAAAGAAAAATTTATTCATATTCCTTTGTTCAACATCTGAACGTATGCTAAACCCCATAACAGCCATGTACTAAGACAGTGTCCCTTTGAGAAACAATCTAGGATAGTATTTTTTTTTTATGATAATGACCGACAGTAGAAAATATATCTTAGGTTATAACAGTATATGCATCTTTATAAGACTGAATCAGTTTGATATAATCTGATATCTCGTATTCTTTTTTGGTCTATTTCATTTTTTTTCTTTTTAAAAATAATTTATTTTATTTATTTTTTTATCAGTGCATCATCACGGTACACAACAGTGGGGTTCATTATGCCATACTTGTTCGTGCATACAACATAACTTGATCAATCTTATTCCCCAGTATCTGCCCTTTCCCCTCTCCGCCCTCCCCCATCCTCTTGCTCTACTTGAAGGATCTCCTTTCTTTTTTTTTTTCAAATTTATTTTTTATTCTAAGTTGTTAGAAATGACAGCAGAATGTATTACATTTCATATTATACTTGTAGAGCACGTTTTTACATATCTCTGGTTGTATACAAAGTATATTCACACCATTTGTGACTTCATCCATGCACTTAGGGTAATAATATGAAGAAAGAAAAAAGATGGTAGAATGAGATGAATATCATTACTGCTCTATTTCATTTAAAAATGCTATGTAGAAATGATTGCATTGATTATATAACCCACTAATGGGTTTTAAAACCCTTCATGTAGTCAGTTAGACATGTAGAGAAATAGCTGAATGTACTATAACAGAGATGAGGATGACAACCATGGTAATTACAAGAAAGGTAGGTGTTATTAACATCTACATGCTTTTCACTATTCTAAGAGGGTATTGAATATTTGTAGCATCTGAAGCAGGTGTTAATAACTATATAAAAACTTCAAATATCATTTTCAGAATATACACCTGATAGTGTTTATTTATCATAAGAAACTGTAGAAATTACTTCGTGCTAGTAAGATGAGTTGTGCTTGAGCTTCCTGGTTGGACAGAGTGAGTACACGGATTCCAGCATCTATGTTTAGTAGGAGGCTGTGGCACCAGCTACAGCTAGATCTTTGGAATAGTGTGCCACTTTCATTTCAGGAAGGACAGTGGTGTTTGACCCAAACTAGATGACTGTCTGAATCTTCTTTCAGAATGTCTTAAGTCTTGCCACCCAAGCTCGCAAGAGCATTTGATATGACTACTTGTGCTATTTTTTTTTTCCTCTTCATTATTAACACACCATGGGGTAGCCTGGTTCTGTGGGAAAGAATTGTCAGCTAACGCCTATCTCTAATTGCTAGGAGCTGTCAGTATCTGCCAAAGGACCTCAGGATTATTATATGGTCAACATTGCTTCTTTCATTTCTCCAAGAGACTTGACATTCTGTTCCAACAACTTGAATTTCTTCTCTTACCTGATGTTTCTCAGAGATCAGCTGTCTGAAACACTTCAGTGGAGATCACAGTAGCCTGCATTTTCAATAAGTTCCCTTCTCCTATCCAACAGAGTCTGGTGTTTGAGCACACTGGTTGAAAGTGCAGAACTTGCCTATGTGCAGTGGGTATATTATCAGTTTTGCTGTAGTCTTACTCCTTTCTCCCTCCCCCACCCCAAACTGGGAAGATGATGTGTCTGATGTGTTTGTTTTTGTAGTGCTAGGAATCAGATCTAGGATCTCACATGTGCTAGGCACACACAGTATCACTGAGCTACATCCCCAGCCCTCTAATCATTGCTTTGGCTTGCTGAGCATGCACAAATGTCCGGGGTTCCACCTCTAGCACTGAAATTTAAAAAGTAAAAAAGAGGAGGAGTGGGGTGACTGCTGAGCTTGCTTTGAAGACCAATGGCACTTCCCATGCTCAGGACACCTGGACTTCTCCTGAAACTGTTTTCTTCCTTTCAGTCAGTGGCCTAAAATGTCTCTTGACTCTGGTAGTCTTCTAAGGACAGAGATATTACTATTAATAATTTGTTATTTATTATTTTAAGCCCGGTGTGCTATAAGAAGGATAAAGGCAATATCAATAAGTGCTGAAAACAGGATCTATATTCTTCCCACTCTCCTCTCATTTCTTGGGTTCCCTCCAGTGCTAACTACAAATAACTTCCTACACAATAGCCCGTATTTCCAAACCTCCTCAATCACCATGGAAATGCCTAAATGACTTTGTGCTTCCTTTACCATGTCATAGAACTTGTCTGAGTGAATACAAAAGTGTGACTGCTGGTAATTGTGACAGTTCATCTTTCTTAGACATTCTGAAGCTTAAAAACAGGAAAAAGAGATTAAAAGAGAAAAAGAAGAACAGGACAGGGGAGGGAAGAGAAAGAAAAAGAAGTTTCTTAGAGAATAAGACAAAATCTTTTACCCATAAGTTGGATAGTCAAAAATAAACAAGCAAAGCTTTGTGATTCAAGCTTCCTTGCCCCAGGTACTCCCAGAAAAATTCTCCTATTCTCCAAGTAGCAATGTTCAGCCTTGGGTCTGAACCATGTGGAGATCAGTGATAATACTTAATGGGGAATGGATTATCAGAAATAGATTTAATCTGATATCCCCCCAACCCACTGAGTTGCTTTTTCACCTTCTGTGAATTATATATGCATACTTAGGACACACAGAGATTTCAACAATAATAGTAGGTAAATTTGCCAGACAATTTTTCCACATGGCTTTACAAATGATTTAAATTTCAATTTTTCTCTTTCCTGTGTATGTGTGGGTGTGTGCGCTGAGAATCAAACCTGGGGGCTTGCACATGCCAGGCAGGTTCTCCACCACAGAGCTACACTGACAATCCTTCAAATTCCAATTTCTAACATCAGCAGTGTCTATTTAAATGTACTCATCTCTTCTGAGAAGTCCTTGCTCACGCCTTTTCTCATTTGGAGATGCCCCTAGCTAAGGTTTTCCAGAGTTCCTTGATGATTCCCTCTTTTACTGTATTTCTGAAAATTATCTTTTTATTTTTCTTTGCCTAGACAAATACCTGGCATACAATAGGATTTTTAGTAACTGTTAGATAGAGGAACAATTGAATTATTGCCACTACTACGGATGTATTTTTCCCACCAGTGTAACTAAGTAATCTTCCTTTCTTTTTGGCATTAAGGCTTTTTTTTTTTTTTAATTTTTTTACAGAAATGGAAAAACATTATTTAATGTGAAAAGCCACTATTATTATCTATATATAATCTTCACCCCAAAATAGGAAGGAACAGTTTGTTTTTTCCATCTAGTATCTAAATTGTGGGTAACAAGTTTCAGTTTCTAAATGTAATTGCTGTGCAGAGCCTATTCGTTTTGTTCCTCTTGGATCTCCCTGAAGCATTCCTCCAGCCTTCTACCTGGAGTTTTGTTTTAAGAACACACTTGTCAGTTGAGATTAAGATAACATTTCCATGTGAACACCAAGGTAAGAAAGAATTCCAGTCACGCTGCTGGAGGAGGAGATTGTGCTGCTGGCTCCTAGGCAGAGGAGGCTGCGCCCCAATTAAGACATTCAACAGGTACAATTGCTGGGTGAGTAAGGTTCTGCAAACATTCCCTCTAGAATAACAAACAAGGCAAGCACAAGAACTAAGGATAGGTTCTTTTTTTGTTAAACATTTCAGAAAAACTGACTTTTCCAGGTAAGCATTTCAGAGTGCTAGATGGCTTTCTGCATACTCAGTCTCTGCTTATTTTCTTTTGGTTTCTTGAACATCCAGAAAAGTGAATCTAATCAGTGTGTACTTCCACCAAAATGTCTAGAATTTTCTTGACTCTGATATAATCAGTGGTCTTTATAATAAATAATTATTATAATATGTATAATAAATAATCATACAAAATACTAATTTTTTTTCTGGATCCTTTTGTTCATGTGCCTATTTTTTTTCTCTAAAGTAATAGTTGAATCTGACATTAGCCTACAAAGAAAATATTTCTTGATTTAACAGATTATTTGCATGCATAGGATATGGTAGTAAGTGCCAGGGAGAAGTTGGTATGAACAAGATGTTTCATTCTAATGATTTTTTTGATCTGAAACAGTTCAAAATTCTGAACAAGTCACTTCCCAGATCCTACTGTACTGTATCTGAAAGGATAAGGCATTCTTATAAGGAATCACTTGGGAAGTTTATTTAAGTTTGGATTCTCAGCCAAATGAGTCTATTTCATAGGCAGGATCAACACAGGAATTTGTATATCTGAGAAGTGTCCATAAATGTTATGTGAAGGGCAAACTTTTTGAAAATCAGAAAATTCTGTAATAGAAAATTTGAGTGACTAAATAGTTGAAAATAATTTGTACTGTTGACTTGGTAAGTACACTGAGTCACATTTAGGAAAATATTATCAAAGAGGTCTTAACCCAGTGTTGCCGCCTGTAGCGATTGCCGCTTGCAGCAACGATACCGAGGGAGGAAACTCGGAGGCAGACTGGAATGAAAAAGTTCTTTTATTCTTCTTTCTTCTAACTTCTCTCTCTGGCTCCAACAACCTCTCCAACTCCAACCACACCAACTCCAACTCCAGCCCTCTAACTAACCTCACCCAGTTAAATACATTTTGCCTTCACAAGGACAAGTGCTTACAGCTCGAGCTTACAGGTGCGTCACACAGTGTTCACGGGCATAAAAAGATTCTTAGATAAATGCATGAATATCAGGTGAAAATACTTGAACACCTTTATGGCTCTCAGCTAGCCGCCATCTTAGCTATCTCCTTAATTAGGGCCCTTACAACCCAGTGTAGCAAAGTCCATGATAAAGAATGACTAATCCTTTTATATAACTCCATCATCGTGCCTTCCTCCAACTCATGTACAAATTACAAGAAATAAATCATACAAATTAGCAGAATTACTAAGACTTATGAATGTAAATTTAAGGCACAAGCTTTACTCTGATGCTGTAGTATACAATCTATCCTGTTTTTAGCAGTTTGCATAGGGCTGCAAATAACATTTTCTGTTGAAATAGGTACTATAAAACACTGTCCTACTGTGTAATCACACAATGAAAGGTCTTATAAATTGACAGAGCTAATGACTAGGATTAAATCTAAGTAACTTTGTTTTCTTCTTAGAATAGTCCAAATCTTTCAAAGAGGACCTATAGCCAGAACCCCTGACATCTTAGGTAGAAATTTGCCTTGCAAACAGTCTATTGTTTTTAAAAAATATTTTAATAATGAGAATTAGTGTTTGATGTATTTTACTTTCCAGAATTTCCATTAACAAATATTAAAATTCTAGGATTCTTCCTAGGAGACTTTATATTTCTAAGTACAACAACAACAAAATAATAACATTTCCTTTGTGCCAATGACTTAAATTTAAAGCTGGTTTTCTTCATGTTAAATTTGACATAGCCATTGTCAAGTTAATAAAATCCCTCTTAATGTACATCCTGAAATACAGAATTCCTAAAGTAAAAACTAAAAAATTATTTGTGTCAGTTTGATGAAAATGTTCTAAAATTAGATTATGATAATGGTTGTACCACTTTACGAATATACAAAAACCACTGAATCATATACTCTAAAAAGGCAAATTTCATAGTGAGAAATTTTATTTCAATGAAGCTGTTAGAAAAATTTTGCTGGTTTTACATTGAACATAAATATTAAAATACATTTGCTAAATTTTGGGGGCACAATTAGAGAAGTTGATTTACCCATATTTTTTACCCTTATATTCCTTTATACTTCTTTAGACATTGTACAATCAGACAGTAATCCTTCTTGCATACAGGAAGCAGGGAGTACTTCTTATAAGCATAACATGCCCGATAACAATGGCTGTTCATTCTTCTCATTTGCCATGTGCTTTCTTGGAAGGTAATATGCTGTATCTTTGTCCATTTTCAGTATTTGTAGAGTAGACTTTAGAAGGCATTTACAGATTAAGTGTGAAATTAGGTTGAAGGGCTTTTATAAGCCTCATATTCCAAATTAGGTAAGACTTCCTATGCATGGAAAAATCAGCCATACTGAAGAAATTTTCATTGTGGTATCTTTGGATATGTGCTTAAAATAATAATAATAATAATAGAATATTTACAAGCAATAGACCATTTAAGACATTAAAATGACTACATATCTAAAGCAATTTTCTTATTCAGATATAATTCAATAAATGTGACCAGTATTATTGTCCTCTTCCTATGGTAGTCATGACATCTTTAGAAAACCAAAGACCAGTGCGTGATTAGGAGTCTATAGCCCCATGGGGCATGCCAACATCATTAAGCCCATCTCAAAGAAGTGAATTTTTGTCAATTTTAAATAGGCTGAGTTCCTCCCCACCATGCAGCTTCTTTAATAATTCCTTTCTAGAGCTGGGGATGGAACTCAGTGGTAGAGTACTTGTCTAGCAAACACAAAGTCCTGGGTGAAATCCAAAGGGGGGGGAAATCCCTGTTAGATTCTTCTTCTTCTCATTACTTAAGAAACCTTCATTCCATAATTAGGGTGATTTCAGAGGAGGTAAAGGAGTGGGGTCACTATTGGGATTTGTCTTTGAGAAATTAATCCTTGATTTCCTGAGATTCTGATACTAAGTATAAATTGCTAACCAAATATATCCAAAATTTCCATTTGTGTCAAGATATTCTAAGTCACCTGACCATTTCTCAGAGCCATTCACATCCTCCTAAAAGTATGATATTAATGATAATATTGGATAGATTCTACAAAAACAAAAATGAAGAGCACACAGTTTCCGTGTTAAACCAGGCCTGACATGCAAAAGGCAGTTATAAAATAGTCTGAAGTCAAATAATAGTGATGAATATTAAACATCAGCAATAACTAGCCAAAGACCCATTACCTAGAGGAATAAGAAGGAAGAAGCATCCAGACCAAACTGTTGAGGATATGTTTGAATCATTGACTCTCTTCCTTAACTTCTTAACGTTAACCTCTGCTACAGATTCCCAGGACTTATTGGCCTTACTCATTATAGAACATTTACTTTCATCTGTCATCATGCACTAACAACTCTCAACAGAGAAGTTAAGACAGTTTTCCTTTTTGGGGGAATGAAGTGACTGGGAATCTTTCTATTATCAGAAACACATCAGATTCATAAAGAATTCTCTCAAGAGTAAGACACTAATTTGAAAATGTTATCTGGCTGCCTGTAAATAGGAAAGAGTTTAAAATAAACAGGGAATTAGTTTCAAAATGTGTAAATATGTGAACTCCACCATAGGATGAATCCCATAAATGAAATACTCATAATCTGACTTGATAAATTATTGCATATAGGAATAAAGACATTAAACAGTGTAAATTTGCAAGAAAGCAGTCAACATATGGTACCTTTCCTTTATTAGTAGAACAAAATGGACAAAGATAATCATGTTCTAATATTACTTTTAACAATACCTAAATTTTTTGTGTGTAGGGGGTAACTTTTGGTGTTTGCTTGATTTCAAGTCTTTGTAACTAAAAGGAAATGTGACTTTAATGAAAAAAATATTAAATTTGATAAACGTTTAAGAAAAAAATATCATATTAACCATGAGTCAGAACTTTTGGGAACATGCAAAAAAGACATTTTTCCATTTTGTGAAATTCCCACATTGCATGGAAAAGCTTTTGAGGTCGAAATAAACATTTTGAAGACTAAAATGTTAAGAATATTAGCCATGTTAAGAATATTAGTTGTTTGTAATAGGCCACTTTCAGAACATGAAACTCAAATCTCATAGATAACTTCTCAAATACATAATTTCAAGAATTGTAAACTGCAATTTATATTTTAGAAGAAGCATTAGTGGCAATATATCACTGCCTTATTTCTGCAAAATGAAAAATGTAAAGGGTTTTCTAGGGGACACATCAAGATCAAGAACCAGCTCTCATGGAAACACAGGCATTTAAGAAAGCCCAAATTTCATTCCTAGCATTTCATTTTACTCTTTACTATTATTTAGTATAAAAATTGTGGTAAAAATGCACAACATAAAATTTGCCATTTTAAGTGTACAGTTCACTGGTATTAAGTACTTCCGCATTTTTTTGTGAAAGGTTTACGACCATCCATCTATAGAACTTTACCTTATGAAACTGAAACCTTATACCCATTAGACAGTAACTTCCCTTTCACCTCTTCCCATAACCCTTGGCCATCCTCCTTTCTGTCTTTATAAAGTTGATAGGTACCTATGAAACTGGAATAATATAGTATTCATCCTTTCATGACTGTCTTACTCACTTAACATAATGTCTTCAAAGTTCATCCACATTGTAACATCTGTCAGAATTTGCTTCCTTTTTTTAAGAGTGGACAATATTCCATTGTATTACATAGCACATTTTATTTACCTATTCATCTGTTGGGCACTTGGGTTACTTTAACTTTTTGGCAACTGTTGTGAATAATGCTGCTAAATGGACATGGGTGTACAAATATCTGTTCAAGTCCCTGCTATCTGTTCTTTTGACTATAAAGCCAAGAGTGGAATTGTTAGATCATGTACTCAGAAGTGTTCTTACTGGATCATATGGTATTTCTATGTTGAGTTTTTTTTATTTTTTTTTAGAAACAATCATTCTGTTTTATAATTTATACATTTTTTACACTCCCACCAGCAATCTATAAGGTTTTCAATTTCCCTACATCCTCACCAAAAATTATTTTGTTATTTTTTGATAATAACTCTTCTCATAAGTATGATGTGGTAACTAATTGTGGTTTTGATTTGTAGAATCAAAGAATTGAATTAGTGTTATTGAACATCTTTTCATGTGCTCTTGGCCATTTGTTTATCTTCTTTGGAGAGATGTTGATTAAAATCCATGCTAAATTTGGCTTTTTTGTTATTATTGAGTTTTCCTTAGATATTCTATATATTACCTCCTTAACAGATATGTCTGCAGGAGCCCTGTTTGGGGAGATGGCTTAAATTGCGGTTGACTATGGGCCATAAGGATTTGGGCATTGTCGCCTTCCGTAGTCTCACGGGACTTGGCCCGAGATCTCGAGTGACTTGGCCAAGATTGCTGATCGGGTCAGCGCCATTTTGGTGGTGTGTGTGGCGCGTGTTAGTCGTTGTTAGAACCAGAGAGAAAAGTTATCAGAATAAAAAGCTGTTTGTCTCCAGTTTGCCTCTGAACTTCTTCCCGCGGCTCCGTTGCTCCAAGCGGCCATCGCTTCAGGCGGCAACATATGTCTTTGCAGATATTTTCTCCCACTTGATGGGCTACCTTTCACTCTCTTGATAGTATCCTTTAATGCACAATAGTTTTTAATTTTGATGCAATCTAATTTATCTATTTTTTAATTTATTGCCCTAATATTTGATTTTAACAAAATAGCACTCAGTTGAATTCTCAAGGTTATTGTTTAGTTATTTATTCTCAGGACAGGGTTTTCCACATATACTAGATGACATTAAGCACATTATGATTGTGGACTCTGTCACCCCACACATACTGCAGAATTGGTTCATGGTTTCAGTTGAGTACAGGCAGTTTTTTCTTATTTTATAATTTTTCCATTTGATTTCTACTTGCATTTTCAAATAAAATATTTACTTTATCTGAAATCTTAATTTAAGCAAAGAAATAAATATTCTGAAAGGTTTTTAGTTGCAATTACTCTTATTTCTTGAACTTAGTACACACAAATATATCCAGAAATTGACCTGAGTCTAGACTTTTGAAATTCATTTTTTCTAGAATAACTTCAGTTTCTAGTCCTATATTATTTGCATACAGAAGAATTGCAGAAATACTATAGAACTATAGCTTACAGTAGAAATTCCAGATTTTTAGGAATAAAATCAATTTCAAAGATACTGTGATATTTGGGTCCATTGCATAGTACTTTGTTATAGGAAAAGAGGCCTCAGAATTAATCAAATACCTGGATGAAGTTATATAGATTCTGTGCCCCCACCCTCAATACACACACATACACATACACACACACACAGAGGAAACTAGAAATGACTCATAAGTTCCAGCCAACAGGGTGTCTATAGAAGTTCACCAAAATGGTGGATTTCAAGAATGCACTGATATAAACAAAAGAGTTGTTAATGTGCTCTACATACTAACATTTTATAGGTAGTAGTTTAAAAAATAAAAAAAATTTCAGGAGTTCTTATACAAAAAATGAAATCATTTATTTACTAGTTGGCTGAGGCCTAGTTAGTAGAATTTTAGGATTTTTTTAAAATATAAAAATATTTAATTACCTTTTGTAATTAAAAAAATTTTTAGATACTTCATCCTTTGGGTCTGAATAGATTTTGTTTTTTCAACATTGTCTGTTAAAAACTAAGGCTCAAAGAGTTAATGTCATTATCTGCTGACATAAGCCAGGAGCTCCTGTGAGCTTTCACGCAAATAATGTATTAGATAGAGGACTTAGAGGTCAAGAAGTTGTAAAACAAGAAAGGAAGTTGGTAAAACATGTTATGGATCAGTATCTCACACAACTGGAAATTTAGATGAATTAATATGTATATGAGGAAAGTCAAGGAAAAAAAACACTTTAGAATAGAAAGTTTCAGTAATTATTCTTCAGATACTTGGAATGAAATGACTTTCTAACACAAAAGAGTAAGTTACTACTATAAAAAATCATTATTGAAAAAATACAGGTAAAATTAAAAGGCATAATGTGAAAACAATTACTTCAGACATGAGATGATATCTTATTTATTTATTTATTTTTATTTATTTTGGTAGCAGGGACTGAACTCAGGGGCAATGAGCCACATCCCCAGCCCTATTTTGAATTTTATTTAGAGAAGGGTCTGAGTTACTTAGCACATCAGTTTTACTGAGGCTGGCTTTGAACTTGAGATCCTCTTGCCTCAGCCTCCAGAGCTGCTGGGATTACAGGTGTGCACCCACTGTGCCCAGCTGAGAGTTGATGTCTTTTACTCTGATTTTCAAAACTCAAGATATGAAATCTCAAAAATAGCAATTTTTATAGAAACTAAATGTTATGTACCTAGGGATAAATTTACAGAATAAATGTCATGTATCTCAGTCCTTGACTGAAAAACTGACTCATAAGGAATAAACTGTGACTTTAAGATAATAATCTTATATTGACAGAATTTAAAAAGCTAATGTGATTTAAAGGAGCCTGGTTCATTTGCAGGTTCATATCATTTTTCCAGTCAGTATAATCACTTGGATCCTATGTGGTCCTAAAAAGAGCACCTGGTCATAACCGAGAAGTTTCTCAAAGGCAATTAAGACAGAGTTGGTAAACAAAAGGTGATTAGGGTAGCATGGCTGCTGTCACTTTCATCACAGTGTAAACACACTGGTTTCACAAAGGCTTTATACCTTAGCGGGAACATGTCTCTATATGGCTACATTATTTTGTGTAAATTGGAGGCAGATTCTTAGGAATTGACTTACATTCTAGTGAAGGTAAGTTATTTTTTTTCCTTTTACTGTAGTCTTCAACAACGTTCAACTCTGAACAAACAAGGAAAGTTAATGAAATAAATGTATGTACACTTTTTTAACCTCTACATTAGCCTCACTATATCTGCTTTCCTGATAGATGACAAAGACTGTTGTAGTGCCAGACCAACATGTCATTTTCTCTAAATTTCCTGCATTGGATGTTGTGTGCTTAGTCATTAGATCCTACTCTAGAAAAGTCCAGGTTAATTATTGGTGTTCTTTTTCTTTGGAATTACATCCTAATCACACTGTTTTTATCTGATCATATAAATATTTTAATCACATAATTCCTCTAGCAGAGAACTATAATTTGGAATGTTTTTCTCACAAATAAAAACAAATTAAGGTTTACTTCAAACACCAGGATTTGCAGATTGAGGTCTGCAAATTATATCTTAAAAGTCCAAATCTGCTTGCAATTAACTCTGCATCATCTAGAAGCCTGCCTTATAATAGAACAACTAGTAATATCAGTGCCTGTTATGGTTTGGGTATGAAATGTCCAAATTCATTTGCTGATGGCTTGGTCCCAATACTAGAATGTTCAGAGGTGGGGATTTGGGGAAGTAATGGATCACTAACTTCAGCAATGGATTAATCCACTAAGGGATTCTTAATTGGTGGTATTACTGGAAGGTAGGGGAAACTCTAAGAGGTAGGGTCTAGTTGGAGAAAGTAGGTCTCTGGGGTCAGGCCCTGGAAGGTCATATCTTGTCCTTGACCCCTTCTTCTTCCTCTCTTTCTGCTCCCATGAGGTAGGTATCTTTTCTTACAACAACTTTCCATCATGATGTTCTGCATCACCTCAAGCCTAAAGCAAGGGAGCCAGAAAACCATTGATTGAAATTTCTGAAGTCAAAAGCTAAAATAAATCTTTTCCCCCCTAAGTTGTTCTTGTCAGGTATTTTGGTTACAGCAGCACAAAGCTGCCTAATACAGTTTCTTAGCAGTTGAAATAGAGAAGTCAACTGGTACATCTACCACATTCATGTGGCAAATTGTGCTTTATGCCTATGTTTTTAATAATGACCTACAATAATTCAGTGAAGGTAGGTGAATACTACATAAGCAATGAAGAAATTTACTGCTTTTAATTTTAGCAATCAGTAAAATAGAAATGATATTTGATGTTGATTTTAATAAAGGCATAATGCTAACCAAAGAATTAAGTAAATAAAATTACTTTATTCATTTTTTTGTGTCTTGATTGACATATGAAGACTGCTTAGTGGGTAAATTTTGATCATTCTCAGCTAGTAGTCTTGATGCTATTTTGCTTCATTTTATTTTGTTCACATTTTTAATATATAAATGTGAACAGGTAATTCTTACATTTGTAGCATTTGTGTAAAAATACAGATGCAATTTGAGTATTTCTATATTTGAAACTAAAGAAATATATTTCTCTCAATCTCCAAATCATCCATTATATTTAATTATTAATTTGAATATTTAAACATTTTTATTTGTTGTACTTATCTTGAAATTTTATTTGGCTTTATGACTGTACACACATTATAAATTTAAAGGTTTTTTTGTTTTATTTGTATTTACTATTATATCTAAAGAAATTTATTGTGAGATACTTTTATTTAGCTTGGATCCAAATACTACTGTGAAACAAAACTTTTACAAAAGAGAGAATAAGGTTATTCGCTTTTATTCTGAAGATTACTGAGAAAGTCCATCTTAAAAAGTCTTTGGAAGAGTTGGGCACAGTGGCACACACCTGTAATCCCAGCACTTGGGAGGCTGAGGCAGGAAGATCACTAGTTCAAAGCCAGCCTCTGCAATGGCGAGGCATTTAACAACTCAGTGAGACCCTGTCTTTAATAAAATGTGAAAAAAGGCTGGGGATGTGGCCCAGTGGTCAAGTGACCCTGAGTTCAATCCCCTGTACCCCCCCAAAAAGTAAATAAACGAAATAAAAAATAGGTCTTTGGAAGATATGGAACTATTTCCCTGTTCAAGCTGTATTAACACTAATGTTAGCTAGATTTTTCAAAACATTTTACTTGGTGATATTTCAATGCTGTAGGAGTAGACAATAGAAGGCAATGATTTATTTCAAATGAAAGCTCTTAATCTTTATATCTGATTTTAGACAAGTGCTAAAGTCTCGCATTGTGAAAAAAAAATCTATGTAACTGCCACAGCATATTTATTTCTTAGAAATTTATTTCTACTTATTAGTAGAAATTTCCACCATTTTCCTTGTCTTTGATTATGTTTTCAAAATATATGCTTTATTAAGAGAGTGTGATAGTCATGCTAATATTCCCACTACTAATAACAGTAATAAAAGAGAACCACCAAAACTTTGTGGTTTTGTACATTTTAGCACCTTATAAAATAGTTTTTCATGTATACTTCTCATAGAAGTATTTGGTAGAAGGCTTTGACTCTGAATTTGTAGGTAAAGAAACAAAGGTAGAGAGGTTTGTCCAAGGTCATAGAATTAGTGAGTAATTTAATGGAGGATTGTACCTTGTCAGTTTCTCACAATCATTCCCTCTCCTTTTCCCCTGTTATCCTGGAAGCCTTCTAACTGCTCTCCCTATAGCCTACCTGCCTTCAGCTTCTCTACCCATCTTGACCATCCATCACACAGCTACACTACAAGAATTATCTTTTTACAGAAATAAATCTGGTCTTGTCATTCCTATTTTCATAAAGAGCTGGCATTAATTGACAGACAGAATATCACATGTGTCCATGTATCTCTCTTCAAGTCATCTGGCCTCCTGTCATTATTATCACTAAAAGTTGCATAGGACTTAGAGCAAGTAACAGTACAATGTTTCAGGTAGATGGTGGGTAGGCCATTACAGTGACTGAAGCATAACAGCTCTATCAAAATTACTTGAACTTAGTTTCATAAATTATATGGTCTCATGCCATATCTTTTTGCCCAGATATAAATTCCTATTTGCTTGTTTAAATTCCTCTTTCAGAGAGACTTGCCATGATCATGACCTAATAATGTTTTAGATATTTCAGACATGATATGTGTACACCAAATACGGAACACACTACCATTGCTCCAGAAAACACCAGGTATTTTTACTGCTCTATGTCTGGAATGTCCTTCTGCTCCACCTGCCTTCCCCCACCCTCCTTTCCTGACCCACTGCTCCTTACATACCAGCTTGACACACTCTTGTGAAGTCTCACTGGCTTCCCTAGGCAGGGTTAGTGTTTATCCCATTAGCTAAGCATTTCTGTCCATCGCTCCAGAATATCAGTCACTCCTTGTCTAATGTTTTCACAAAGTTGATGCATAAAAAGGAAGTGAAGCAAAATTAACTATCATTCCATTACTTACTAAAAAATTGTTGTTTTCTTGTATCAAATTATGCATTTTCCCAGTGGCTGGCTGTTTTGTTTTTCAGTGACTCCCCTATACGTGTATGTACCATCTGCTCTCTCCCATTATTTTATGTCTTGGCATGTCTGCATACTATTACATCAAGTAAGTATAGTACCATTTATTTAGCTCTCTCAAATCAAAGCATGTTAATTTTAAAATTTCTCTCATATATTTGCAGCCCCAATCCCATCACTGAGTTTGGGCATATTAAATAAATGAGTGTTAAAGAAAACTTTTAGCTGTCAAGGGAACTTATGGCATTTCCCTTTTATTTTACTGTATTGATGAACTTCAACTCTCCATACTTAATATTTGCTGAAAATTTGTTGTGGGGTGGGAATAGACTAAGAAAGATATAAGAACTACCTGGATATTTTAGTTTGAAGCTCCATCTTTGGAAACATGAGAGACTAATTCCTGTGCTTATCATGGCTAGTCCAGATAGATTATTGTGTGTTTACCAATGTTTGCTCCTTCCTGAAATATTTCATTTAACTCTGTTAACAGCACAAACTATTTACCTATGCCAGCAATGGAATAGAAAGAGATGCAAAAATCTTTTACAAAATATCTAATAGTTTATGTTGAATAGATATCAAGCTTGTGGCTCAAGTATTAAAATTATTTAAATTAATAGTAAGCTCCTACAGAAAGGGCAGAACTGTCTTGTGGCTCAAGGAAATGTCACAGAATGAATAAATGAGAGCTAAATATAGAAACTCTGCCTAAGTTTCTTTGGTTTATATTATTATTTTATTTTACTAGCGCCAGAATTTGCTTTGGTGTATCAGTAGAAGGTGAGAGTGAGGAGTGAAGGAGGAAGCGAGAGGGAAAAACTTTCAATTTGATTATGTGTAAATGTATACAAATGGTAAATGGTTGGTCAGTAAAGCTAGCTGAACAATATCCTAACAAATAATTATTTGCTGAAATAAATGTTTTATGTGAAAATTGCTGACATTAGCATTTTACATATTGACTTCCATTATAAAGTAGGATATATAATATGGAGAGTGTGGTATAGAGGGAAAAAAGAAATTTGGATTCAGACTTGGGTTCAAATCCACTTTCCATCCCCCATGACTTCTGAGAACTTAAGTCATTTAACCTCTGTTCTTTCAGTTTCTAATCTATAAAATGGGAATGATAATGTTTGCCTTGCTAAGCTGACATGAAAATTAAAAAATGGCAAGCAATTAACATCTGACACACATCAAAAATTGGGAGCATTACTTTCATCAGATTATTTTATGTAATGGTGTACAAAAGACAAACAGGAAAATGGAGCTTTTCCTAAAATAAAAAGCAACTGACATGAAAAATATGCTGAGAAGAATATGTTATCACAGGACTATTATTATTATTATTATTATTATTTTGTCATCTATAGCCTAGTTTGTCTGATATTTGTTTTAAATTCATGGACCTCTTTGTGGACACAGGCCCACTGAAGATATCTAGAAACTTCCAATGTAACTACATAGGTTGAATTAATAAACTTTTGGGTTTCTGGTCCACAAAAAATGGGCATCTCTAAAATGATATCAAGAGTTGCATAGACTTTGGGAGATGTATCTGCATCTACAGTCTACACTTATTCTGTCTGAAAGCTGTCTCCTGAGTTCAGTGAAGTTCTACTGTAAATGCGGTCTACCAGCCAAGGAGTATGACTGCTCTGATTCCTCTTTAGGTTTGGAATTTTCTTCCCTAAAAGACACCAGTAGAAAGAGCTTTGGTTATTCAACATAGAACAGCGAGTTCAAAAATACAGATGCTCTCTCTACGCCCTGTTCATTCATCTGGACAAAACCCTAATTAACATAAGAGAATGCCAAACTCTTTTGGAAGCCAGGCATGAGACATTAATGATGTAAAAGTGGAAATGGAAAGTTGTGGAAAGGAGAGAGGTGATGTGCATTAGGTATTTCTTTAATTAAAATATACCAGAACACTACATTTGTGGTTTAAAAGATAGGCTTAAATCAACTTTCTACCAAAAAACTGAACTCATGGTAAATAAAATAATTTGACAGAAATATTGTTTTCTTTCTTTAATTGGGCTCTTCTTGCAATTGCCTTTCCAGATATATTTATATCAATAAGGAAGATTGCACACTGGGATATATAAGAGGAAACCAAGAATTGATGGATAAATCCTCTTTTGAGAAGATAATCAAGTCTACTTTTCCTGAGTAATGTCTTCTTTCAGAATTTTGTAAATATGGGTATCACCTCTTTCTGAGTATCATTTCCACTACTACTCGTGGAAACCTAGAGTTCTGCTCTTGTCTTAATCAAAACTTCTCATTTGTGAGCAGATAAAGCCTTTTCTCATTGATCCTCCTAACTATCTAGGAAAATGCTTTTCTCTATTCCATGACTAGCCTAAGTGAGGCCAAGGAACTTGTCCAGTGGCACACTATTAGTGAGCAGGAAATGTGACAAATGGAGGCTTCATAAATCTTAGTCTACAGTCTCATGGATCCATTGAATCAATCCCTTGTCATTTAGGGAGACAGCAGACTACAGTAGCAATGGGTAAGACAGAGGCAGATAACCACTGGTGTTGGAAGAATGGGACATAAGATACACCAACAAACCTCAGTAGCAGCAAATGCTTTATCTTATAAATAGGAAAAGACATCCAAAATGAAAGTATTGAGTTTGAGAACATACATTCAAGAATGTAGAAACAAGGTGGTTGGTGGTTGTGTTTGTGAGGGAAAGTTCACATGGAACAAATAGTACAAAGAACACAGGCATCATTTCACATTGTCTGTTTTTGGTTTTAGACCAGAATTTATTGAGACAAGAAGATTGCTATAGTCTGAATGTCTGTGTTTCCCAAATTCCCTATGTTGAAAACCTAGTCCCTAGGATGAGGGTATTCGAAGGTATGTCCTTTAGGGAAGTGATTAGATCACAGGATGATGTCCTTATGAATAAATTTAGTGGCCTTATAATGTAGTCCCATGGGAAATTTTTGTTGTCATTGTTCTTTTCCATCACATGGGACACAGAAAGAAGGAGCTATGTATGAACCAACAAAATGGACTTAATTAGATTCTAACATGCCAGAAGCATTTTCTTGGACTTCCCAACCTCCATAACTGTGAGAAACAAAATTCTGTTGTTGTGTGATGGTATTTTGTCACAGTACCCTGAATGGACTAAGACAAAGATATTATCTATTTTCTAATGTGAATGACGATCAAATAGAGCATTAGCAGTCAAGATGATCTTGACTATTTTACACATACCTAAATGTAGTCCTGTTTTACTATACGGAGGCATGAATTTGATCACACAATGTGAATTGAGAGTCCTTGACCTGGTGAGTGATCTAGTGCTAGGTCACTACCTAGCACTCCCATTTCTCCTTTTTCTCTTTCTCATTTTTTCCTTTTTGTAATATATTTTAAGAAGGGTCAAATATTGTTGGTATTTGTAAAATATGGCCCTCAAGGGAGAGTTTAAATTTGAATGCAAGGTAGAAATTGTAATAAACAGAAATACCGTGGTGTACAAGAGAAATGAGCTGTCTGAAAAAGCTTAGTGAGCATATAAATATGTATCTATCTGTTTTTGGTGATTTTTCTAGTGTTAGGACATAGCCCATGTTAAGATTGAGTTTACTATATAGCCATATAGAATATGCACCAGATTTCTTAGGATTTGGCTACATATATGTAAAGCTTTTTCTTTTGTATAAATCCCAGAGAGGCTCCAGGACCTGCAGCAAGACAGAAATGAGTTTCAAGGCCCTATGACAAAGTCAAACACATACCTGATTTAATTTCAGTCACCCTGCAGAGTCTGTAATAAACACAATATGATCAGGGAGCTGCAATTTCTATTCAAAATAACCCCCTGTTGATGACTTATTATACATTAATATGAAAATTACTTTCTACATTCAACATAAGCTGCTTTGATGCAGAAGATGAGTGATTTCTGCTCTCAGTAATCACATACCTGATCACTGATGGACAACTTCCCAGTCCACTTCTGATGGACAGACTGTGTGGCTGTGGCCTGGTTTCTGCTCCATAAGGTCATACGAACCCTAAAGTCACACTGACCCTAAAGGGGTGGACTGAAGGCTTAGAGACTTAGAAAAGCAGCATGTTAAAGGTTTATTAGTAGTTTTTATTTGATTTACTAGATCACTATTGAAGTAGAAAATCTTAAGGTATAAAGAGGAAGGATACCTTTGTTTTTATAAGGTCATTATCATGTGAAAAGAATTTCATACATCCTTTAACTCAGGGAACTCTTTTTGGTGAAAAATGTAAATACCTGTAAATATGCAGCCTTGACATACTGAATATATAAAGCTGAATGAATTTGAGGAATAGCACATGGAGGAAGGACCCTATGACCTATTCTCTACTGCAAGTTATGAATGTTGGGATATATGTTGAGAAAAATAAAACAGAAAATCAAAAACAAACTTTTTCTTCTTCTTGCTATGGAATATATCTCCTTTGTGGAAAGTTCTCTTTGGTCAGTTATATGCATTATACATTTGTTTGAACTCAATGGTAGTAATTATTGAAGCAAACCTATTCTTACATTAAATGTTAATGTCTCTCCTCAGCTTTTATTCTAGTAATTTCCATGTTACTTGATGTTTAGTGCAAATTAAATGAAATCTTAACAAAGTTATTTTGTTTTATTTCCTCAGAGTCTAAGAGCTAAAAGTACATATTTCCCTCCTTCTAGTGTGGGCCAGGGTTCAAATCCTTTACCACATCCATTTGAATGGGAGATAGGAATAACAAGTTCAAGGTGGTGATGGCTAGAATGTGACATTTTACTTACTGCTCCTGATTAATAACATACATGGAATGGTTCTCTTAATATCCTGAATGCTAATCCCAACCAGAAAAACACTTTATGAGTCAATCTAATAAGCTACCTAAGTATGTACTCTTAACTGGCTAAATGTTCATATCCAAATCAAACACTTCTCCTCAGATTGGAATTTTTTTTCCCCCAGATTGGAATTCTTAATCTTAATCAAATTATCTTACTTGGCTATCACAAAGTGAACAGATGATATTTCAGTATTATTCAAAATAAAACGAGTTTCCGAAACACATTAGAAGTCAGTGACAGGTTATGGTATAACGTTTCTTGGAAAGCTATTTTGTAAGTTCAAGAATAGATGGGAGCCCTATACTATAAATGGTGATTTTGTACTCACCAGCTAACTGAATTTGAACACCATTTTTCTTAATGATGGGTGTGGATGGGATTGCAGCCAAGGACTCATGATGACCTCAAATATCCCAGGAATGCAGCATGACTCTTCCCAAAGACAGAATGGTCAGCAGAGAGCATTACTCTCTCCGGGATGAGGATTCCTCATAGTTTTTATGGTCCTCATTCCCCACCCCCCAGGGGCTATGAAATGAAAGGTTCATATGATTCTATTTTCAAGGGTTTCATTCATTTTGGCTCATTTCTGGGAACTCCCTGGTATAATAATAATGGCTTCTTTCCAAAAAGTATTGATGCTAAGTTTACAATATCTCAGAATGGGAAGCTATTTATATAACATCTCTTGCATTATAAAAACTGCCTGTTCAACTTAACTGCTCCTATGCTGTCTATATTTGGGAAAAGTTTTGAAACACTAGAAAAACATTTTTAGAAAAAGATATAACTTTCAGAATGTGTAGGGCCTAAAAAAAATCCACAAAAATGCCGAATTTGAATTCTGTTTCCAACACCAACTAGTTATCTGATTCTTGATAATTTTTCTATCTTTTAGTTTCCAATATTGAAATTAAATAATAATATAACATTCAGTAGTTACTGAAAGGATTCAATAATTAAAGTTTGCAAAAACACCTGCATTCCTTGGTCACAATATACTCATTAAGTTTAGTTCCTAATTTCTCTGCTATCAATATTTGTAAATACATATTCCATTAATCTATATTTTTTATATCTTTTACCAGTATATTTTACAAATTGAGTCATTTCAGATTTCAAAAAAAAATCATGTAAGAAAGCATTGAAAGTAGTTTTACTATTTTATTAATATTTTTATTACTAGGGTTGATGCCATAAGGAATTATAGGAATGTTACAATTGTAGCTACAAATATAGGAATTGTAGGAATTCCATGCAAAGGAATTTAGACTCTGTAGTGTAGACAATGGGAAGCCATAGGAGGATTTTCACCATGGGAAGAAAGTTCATTCTCAACTAATATTTGAATGCCTATTATCTTCAGGCACTAGTCCTATTTGTGACTTAGAATGATCTAATAGCAATATAGAAGATAAACCAGGAATGGTCTTATATTGGACATCTATGAATAAGTGCTAGAGGTAATGAGTGTAAAACTTTGAAACTTAGATTCTTCCTGTTTCAGAGAGTATCTGAGCTCAAAATGAGAGGCAGCTTCTGTGCATTAATCCATTGCCTACTCCCACAGAAGCCTCCCATGCTGCCCCGGCAACAGCTTGTCATCCATTTGGCAGAAATTTTACCCTTTAAGAACAACCAAATTCCAAGTTGTGGAGGTGTTTTTTTAAGATGGGAACTTTGGCTTTATTTCCCCTCCCCACCCCCCATATGCTTGAAAGTGAAAAGAAATTCTCTCTTTAGAGGTAAAGGATTTAATGAGGGTAAATTTTAGATTTTGATCTCAGTTATATTTTTAAAATTAAACATTCAGAGTAGATTGACTTGCAACTGCTTTACAACAGAGATATACTGCATACTGAATTCAAGCCCAAAAATGCTTTCATGGGCCTAGCAACATATTTCCTCTTTGGAAATGGTCTTGAAATTCCATTCCTTGTTGTGTAATTCTTAATTTTTTTTGATAACAAAAGCTCACTCATCTTAGGTTTCCTTCAAATATTTTCACTCTTTACACTTATGAAGCAAAGAAGCAAACAAAATGTAGCAGGATGGCTTGGAACAAATTTTTAAAATGTAGGAAAATAGAAAAACTTTTCATTATTTTTTTCTCTACCATAGATCAGGCTTAAGTTTAGCTTCCACATAAGCCCTGCAATTCTAACCTCTGAACTGAGTGTAGTTTTATATATTGGCTTTCATTGGTTAATTCATATCTAAATTACTAAGTGTATTCACTTTGATGATACTAAATAATTAATCATGAGTTCTCTGAATATAGACTATTGATTTTAAAATCTAAGTTAGGCGAATGGCTTAAGTAAGAACAAGACCATTCGAATCTTAGTCATTTACTTTCACAAAGAATCACAAGTACTTTCAAATACCTATGATTGCAATATACTTTGTCAATGAAGCATTTGTAACAAGGTTTAAATGAGACCAAGAACATTGACAATTAAATTTAAAAATCATTAAATATTAATATAATCTTTTGGAAATCTAATAGTCACACACACACACACACACACACACACACACACATTTATTTTCCGCAATTTGATTCTCTCTCATGTCATTTTATTCAAGATAAAAAGTTTATCTGCCAGTTGATGAGTCAGCCACAGTAACTTTCTTTTGAAATTTGAAAGGAGAAAACTGAATTCTGAGAAGTCAGTTTTATTAAGGTCACACTCTGGATAGGGGAAGCCAGTAGACTAATCTGTTTGCTTACTTCTTCTGCATTTATTTACTCTAGCATGCTCTTTGCCTTGACATCGACAATCAGGTTGAGCTCTTTCCTCATAAGACACTGTTTTAAGGAACAGCCAACTATGTAAACAATCATTTACAAAATGCTTGAAAGGCATGATAAGTTTAGTAGTTTCATGAGAACTTTGATGGGACTGACTTGATCTATCTGGAGCCCATCTGGGAAAATTTCATTTGAGGAAAAGGTCCAAGAAGGAATAGAAACTTTCAGAACAGAATAGGAAAAACAGCATGGCAGCAGGAGGAAGCAGTATATGTAAAAGCTTTGAAATCTAAGAGAGTATCTCAGTCAGGATATCAAAGAGGTGTAGGTGATAAGAACCTACAAAAGGAGAGCATGCAGGGAGTATTGAAGTCTCCTGCATCATGCTAAGGAATTTAGACTCTGCAGTATAGACAATGGGAAGCAATTTTCACCATGGTAGGAAATTTCATTTACTGAATCAATATTTAAATACCTATTATTCTCAGGCACTAATCCATTTTTAACTTAGAATGATCTAAAGCAATATAGAAGATAGACCAGGAATGGAAAAGACAGGAGGTTATTTCAAAATCTTCAGAAAAAAATGATGAGATGGTTAAGGTAATGATTAACTTTTGGGGAAGCTATTGTGAAAGGGTAAAATAATAGCATCATTATATTAGCTTTTCATTCTCCTCTCTCTAGCTGCCAAGTCTCCTAATATTTTCACATATTAACAGATCTCTAAGGTTTAAACAAGTTTTTCTTAGACATAGTTATTACCATCTGGCTTTTTGCAGTAATTTCTATTTTACTACCAAACCTGGGATAATGTCTCAAGTGAAAGTGAAGTTTAGGAACTAAACTAAAATCACTGGTATAATCCCTACAGGTTTCTATCTATTGCCGATGATTACTAAGTTCTGCTTTAAATATAGTAAAATCCTTTCCAACAGGAGCAACACCGTATGTTTGGATTCTTGTCCTTTTATGTAAAAATTCTTTAAGGAGTGAGGAGGGTTCTTGTCTACTTTCCTGGGCATCCTTTGCTACAAACACTTTGATTCATAACTTGTCCCTCTTCCCTGTTCTCATCATATGCTAGTTATTGAATGTAAGTTTAGAAGCATTTCGTGATGAGAAGGATAGAAATAGAGAGATGGTCCAAAGTTGTTCAAGCACTTGAATTTTATCCTACAGCGAGTATATGTATACAGAATTTGTTTAGAAATCATTATTATATTTCCTGGGGCCAGAGGTTTGTATTTTTAGAACAACTTTAGGTTCACAGCAAAATTAAACTGCACATAACAGAAATTTCCCATATAGCCCTTGCTCCCACACGTGCAGTCTCCCTCTCCTATTATTAATCTTCCCCACCAGAGTGATACATTTGTTATAATCAATGAACCTACATTGACAGATAATCATCATCCACAGCCCATAGTTTACACTCTTTCTTTTAAATGTGGAATTCCTAATGACTTTGCCTGTCATCCTTGTGTGTGGGCTGTGCTAATCTTTTCTGTATCATCTAATTTTATTATATGTGCAGCCATAGCGATTGCACCATTGATATTTTTACTGTCTTTGTAGTTTTTCATTTTCCAGAATGTCATATACCTGGAATCACAGAGCATGTTGTCTTTTTCAGGTGGTCTCTTCTTCACTTAGTAATATGTGTATACAGTCCTCCATATTTTTTCATGATTTGATAACTAATTTCCTTTTGTACTGAATAATATTGCATTTTATCAATGTGCCACATTTTTGCTCAACTCTTGAAGGGCATCTTGCTTGCTTCCAAGTTTTGGCAATTATGAATAAAACTGCTATAAACATGCATGTGTAGGGTTTTGTGTGAACAGAACTGCTCAAATCTGTATAAATCAGGGTTTTGCAAAGAGAAATAACCTATAGGAGATAAATAGGGATTTATTAGGGCAACTGGCTCATATAGTTATAAAACCTGACAAGTCCCATGATAGATCAGGTATCTGAAAGATGGGGAGCCAGAGAATTCAGTAGCATGGTTCAGTCCAAATGTGAAGACCTGAGAACTAGGGGAACTAGTAGTGTACCTCTCAGTGCAAGGCTGAAGGCCTAAAAAACTGGGGGAGGACTGGTGCAAGTCCCTGAATACAAAGGGAGGAGAACCTGGAGAAGGGTGTCCTAGCTCCAGAAAAGAGAGAAAATTCCTCTTTCTTCTGCCTTTTTTTCTATCTGGGTGCTTAGCCAACTAGATGGTACCTGATCACAATGGGTGAGAGCAGGTAGTCCTCATTCAGCCTGCTGATTCAATTGCCAGTCTCTTCCAGAAATATCCTTACAGACATACTCAGAGATCATACTCTACCAGTATTATACTTTGTATCTGGAATGTGCCCAATAGGCCCATATGTTAAATAAAGACTTAGTCTTCAACTTGGCACTCTTGGGAGGTAGTGGACAACTTTAAGAGTGTGCTTCCTGGGAGGCACTGGGGGTGTGCCCTTGAAGGCTATAGTGGGAATCCAGTCCCTTTCCTATTTTTCTCATTTGCTTCCCAGCCATTATAGGTGAGCAGCATTCTCCTTCCACATGCTTCTGCCATGATGCACTGCCTCACCACAAGCCCCAAACACCAGGTCAACTGATCATGGACTGACAGCTCCAAAGTTGTGATAAAACAAAAACAAAAACAAAAACCTTGACATTGTTCTGAACTGATTATCTCAGTTGATTTTTTTTTTTTTTTAAGACTAATGGAAAGGTAACTAACACATCAAGCTATCTGGGCATAGTGATTTCTTGCTGTTTTAATATGCATTTGCCTGATGGCATATGAGGTGGAGCATCTTTTCATAAGCTCAGTGAAGGCATTGACCTCACACATGTGGGGGTGAATCCCACTAACCACCTTTTAAAGGTTGTCTCCCATACCATAGCGTTAGCAATTAAATTTCACCATGAGTTTTGTAGGAGACATTCAATCCACAGCACACTATTTTTTCTGCCTTTTATAGTTCTCGGTGTCATCTTTGTTTTTAAATTTCAAGAATTTTAATTTATTTTGATTTCTTTGTTGATACATTGGTCATTGCAGAGAATGTTATTTAATTTCCATGTACTCATAGAATTTTTAGAGTTTCTTTTGTTGATTTCTAGTTTTATTCCATTGTGATCAAAGAAGACACATGCCATGATTTCAATTATTTTTTTAGTTTGTTAAGACTTGTTTTGTAGCCTAACATATGGTCTACCCTGGAGAATGCTCTATGTGCTGATGAGAAGAGTGTGTCTTTTGCAGTAGTTGGGTGGAATGTTCTGTAAATATCTGTTAGGTCCATTTGGTCTATAGAATAGTTTAACTCCTAGATTTCTTTGTTGATTTTTTTATCTGGATACACTGTCAATTGATGAAATTGGGTGTTAGAGTCAATCTCTCCTTTTAAATATTTTGTTTTATTCTTGGACATACCAGTGTTGGGTGCATATCTATTTACAATAGTTATTTTTCTCTTATTGAATTGATTCCTTTGTCATTATATAATGACCTTCTTTAGTTCTTTTTACACATTTTGATTTAAAGTGTGTTATTTGATATAAGTAGGGATACCCCTACTCACTATTACTTTCCATTTGCATGGTTATATCTTTTTTCCTATCCTTTCATTTTCTGTCTATGTGTGTCTTTATTGTTGAAGTGAGTTTCTCATAGGCAGCATATTATCGCGTCTAACTTCTTTTTAACCATTCAACATGTCTATATCTTTTAATTGGAGAATTTAATACATTTACTTTCAAGGTTATTAATGATAAGTAAAGACATACTCCTGTCATTCTGTTATCTTTTTTTTTTTTTTTCTGGTTGTTTTGTATGTCCTTTTTTCCTTTATCTCTTTACCTTTTTCATCTTTGTGATTTGATGATTTTCTATATCCATGGGTTTTATTCTACTTTTTTACTTTTTTGTGTGTCTGCTCTATTAATGGGTTTTATATTTTCATGAACGTAGTTATTCATCTTTTGCTTTTACTATAGGCTCCCTTTAAGTAATTCCGTATGGCCAGTCTGGTGGCAGAATTCCTTCAGCTTTTGTTTTGATAAGTCTTCATTTCATCTTAATTTCTGAAGGATAGCTTTGTTGGGTATAGTATTCTTGATTTCCATTTTTTTTTCTTAAAACATCATGACTATACATCCCATTTTCTCTTGGCCTATAAGATTTCAGCATAGAAGTCTAATGGGGATTTCTTCATGACTTATTTTCTCTTGTTGCTTTTAGATTTCTGTCTTTGTCTTGTACTTTTGAGAGGTTCACCATAATATGCCTCAAAGAGAATTCTTTTTTTTTTTTGGTTGAATCTATTTAGGGTCATTTGAACTTCATGGACTTGCATGTCCATGTATTTCCTGCCACTTGGAAAGTTTTCAGCCCCTATTTCATTGGATTGTTTTCTGTTTGCTTGCTTAATGGTGTCTCACATGTCTCCAAACATTTCTTCATTCTTTTAAATATTTTTTCCTTATTTATTTAATCGCTGGGTTATTTGTGTCATCAAGTTTAGAAATTCTTTATTCTGATCAATTTTGCTGTTGAGGTTCTCAACTATTTTCTACTTCATTTGCTGAGACGTTAGTTTTGAATTTCTGGTTGGTTCTTTTTAATGATCTCTAATAATTTTGCTGAAGTTCTGATTCATGGCATGAATTGTCTTCCAAATGTCATTGAAATACCTGTTATATTCTCTTGTATCTTGTTTTTAAAAATCATTCTTTTGAGTTCTTTGTCATGAAATTTGTTAATTTTCTTTTCTTTTGGTTCACAGAGAGTTTCTTTCTTCTGACAATGTTGCCTTAGATATGCCTTTTTGTTTACCTTCTTATTTTTTCTTGATATCAGTACAGGATGTGCAGGGTAAAAGGAAATGCTGTAAGACTTTAGCAACATGGTGGAAGGTGAGGGGAGGGCAGGTGTTCTACAGGCTTATGATTAGGTCTCAGCCTTCATTGAGCCTTGACCTTCAAACTGTGACCCTCACAACTGCTTCTCCATCCTCTTCCCCTTCTCTTGGTGAGGTGGATGGCTAGAGTTAGTTGGAGTTGGAGCTAGGGGAGCTGGAGTGGGTATTTTGCTTGCATCACCTCAGTTAAGCTCTTATAAAGCAATAGCAAGTGAATCTTTGGTTGCCAATAGCTGCCTTACTAAGTAGAACAGAATGTTCAGGCATATTTTAAGATGCTTCCTTTCCCCTTCCTCTGTAGGAAGAATAAGGGGATTTTTTCCCTCTATTATTCATTCAAAGAGGTTGAACTCCAACAGGTTAAACTCACAAAATTGTGCAGACCTCCACAATGACAGAATCCCTTTGGAGCCTTTGGAGTTTTTGTTTGTTAGACTGGTCCTCATTGGGCTTCCAGCAATTTGTTAATTACAGATCAGGTTTTCTACTGGCTTCCATAAAGCTTTTTGTTCTCGTAAGTTGTGATTCTTTATATTTATTGTCTCTCTTTCTGATTTAGGGGTAACAGTTTGCCCTGTGATATCACTTCTCTTGTTGATTTGAGAAGAATTATTGATATTTCAGTTTATTTAGGATGAAGTGGTATCTTCTAACCTCCTTATATACTGCTGGACCAGAACTAGAAGCTTCTGACAAGAGATCTTTTTTCCCCCTCAAATGAATTTATTAAGCAATGTCTTAGGAGAAAGGAATTAGAATATCTGTGCAATTCAGTATTATTTGACACTCCCAAGCCTTTTCAAATTCATGATTATTTGAGAAGGGCATGATCACATCATGAACCATACCCCTTTCATTCTTTTGTACTGACGCTTCTATATGTATTCTTCCCCACTATTCCCTGGCAACCCATCCAGTGGCAATCATGGGAAAGGAAATCCAGTGTAGACTTATCCTCTTACTGCCATCTCCATCAAAATCCCACCAAAAACTCTGTGGGATTCTATTTTCTCCACTTTGTTATTTACTTGGCACTTTATATTTAAGAGCAAGTAGATTGAAAGGCAAACATTTAAGGCTGAGGAGCATAGCTCAGTTGTAGAGACCTTGCCTAGTGCATGCAAGACCCTGGGTTTGAGTCCCATATTGGAAAAAAGAAAAAAATTAGAAGTGTTACTACCTTGTAGGACTCCAACATCTTTTTGTGATTTAAGAAAGAAGTTCCTAACCATAATAGAGGCATGGAAGATTCGTAAAATATTTGAAGCCCCTTACTTTCCATATCCTTATGTCCATAGTTTGTTTCACATGGTGCTTGGCATAAAAAAAATGCTCAAATGTAAACGTATATCAAACAACATGTTAGGTACTATGGAATGAGGGTGAACCAGTCTAACATCATTCATTCCTTTAAGCTCGTAAAACTAACCCACAAGGACTATAGCAATGATAACTTGGAGTTCATACTAGAAAATCCTGTAGCACCAGTCTATTAAAAAAGATGATTTCTTTTTCCATTTGGTAAGTATAGTTCTGCCTAAGCTATGAACATAAGCAGTCTTTAAAACATTTCCTTTTATAAGGAATATTAATTTTCAGATGGAAGTGTGATGTGAAAAAAATGCTCATGCTTTGGGCAAAATGATAGGGTGCTCCCCACCCTCCACCCCCAACATTATTAGACATTTACACTTGTATACTGCAACTCAGGGTAATAACCTGGGTGCAGTGCAAAGCTACACACACAGCAGCTTCAGGTTTGGGAGCTAAGTTTTTACTCAAAATATGGTTTAGATAGATATTTCTGGCAATAGCAGAATAAATTTACAGCTATGTATCTTCCCCTAGGGTAATAAAAGCAGAAGTGCTTACTAGAAGCAGATAGATCAAATTAAATTTTGGGCTGATTTGTACTTAAATACATGAGAGAATAAAACCTGTTCTCTTTGAAGTAGAACTTGGGGAAGAGGTGTAATCCACCATCACCACCTCCACCACTAACCACCAATTATTTCTTGTTCCTTTTGTAGTGTGTGCTATTCATTTGTTACTTGACATATGACTTTTTAAAAATTATCTTTTAGTGTCTCAATCATGTTTTTTTTTTTCAATTTTATTGAGTACAAGTGATAAACATGATTTACTTATTTACTTTGTCTTCTCTCTTCTTGTGTTGAGAAAACTATCACTACATGCCTCAAAGTCGTGAACAAATGTGCTTTGTAGGATTATTTACATATTTAATGCACATAATAGATCAGTTGAAGCCCCGAGTTTAAAATGTTCCCTCCCTTCATGAGAACAGATACAAGAAGCTTTGAAAAACTTTACCAAATAGTTTATGAATTAAAAGGACTGGGTGGTTTGCCACACCCTACATTGTGGAATGCAGACAATCAGGAATCTGGGGGTGTCAGACTCCAGTCAAATTAAGTTGATGCAAACCATTATTGTAGATGGTGTGGAGGTCATTCCTCCTCCTACTCAAAATGCCTGGGAAGCAGGAAATACAAGTTCAAGCAAGATAACCTTCTTTAGTAGAAAAGTAATTGTCTCATGCCAGAGACTACCGAACACTGTTGATGAGTCTATGATGGAAGGAGGTTTAGCTGTTTTTGTTGTGGAAAGGATTTGCCTGCAGCCTTGCAAATCAACCCAAGTTAATAGGTTCATGATGACTGAATAACAACAACAGCAACAAAAAGTTGCTTTTGATACTTAGTAGGGGAAGATGCCAAGATATATTTAGTGTGGAAGTAATTCAGAGATATATACAATTAGCTACTTTAGAGGGTACTTCTCTCTCAGCAGTGGAGACTATGTTGGTGTATAAAGATGTCTAAAACTTCAGGGGCCAATTGCCCTTTGAGGTAATCTGACATCCTATTGGTGATGTTTTGGTCAGCTTTTTCACCACTGTGACCAAAAGACCCGACAAGAACAATTTTAAAGGAGAAAATGGTTTTAGAGATCTCATTCCATACACAGTCAACTCTATAACACTGGGTCCCAGGTAAGGTGGAGCATCATGGTGGAAGGGTGTGGAGGAGGAAAGGAGTTTAGGACATGGTAATAGGAAACAGAGACTACGCTCTGCTCACCAGGGACAAAATATATACCCAAAAGGCACAGCCACAGTGACTTACCTCCTCTAGCCATACACTACCTGCCTACAGTTGTCACTCAGTTAATCCACAGCAGTGGATTAAGTCACTGATTAGGTTGCCCTCTCATATCCTAATCACTTTGCCTCTGAATGCACCTGCATTATCTCACACATGAACTTTTGAGGGATACCTCATATCTAAACCATAGCAGGGTAATTCCCCATAAATGTCATATTATTGGAATGAAATATCTTATTTTCCAATGAAAAGGGCAGCAAGAATAGGGCACACCCTGGCAGCCAATCAGTGCTAATGGTTTAGTCCCCTCCCCTGGATTTTGCATACGTGTTGAATCTGCTCTGTGAGGTATGCTGGAAAGGTAACAATTGATTTTTTACAGCAATGCCTAATCTGGGCTTGATGAGATGCTAAGTAGATGCCATTCACAGAGGTGAGACCTCTATTAATATAGTGAGTTTTTGGTGTTTTTACAAAATTATATAAGTATAAGCTAGACACAGTGTGTTTCTGTTACTTATTCCAAAACAATGTCTTAATTGATACAGAAAACAGACTGACATGAGCAAAATACCCCTGGGGAAATTAAGGCAAATTGGACTGGGTTATCTGGTCTGGATGTATCCCAAGTCCTGTGATATTCTGGTATGGGAATTTAGCAATCATGGAAAGAGTTATGAAACTGCATTCAGTAATCCTGTGTTCACATGGGAACAAGTTCTGTGAGATAGCATGGCTACCACTAAGGTATTTTAGCAGGAATTCATAAACTGTACAGTAGCATTGATCTTTGTAATAGAAATAGATGGTTTAAAAAAGGGGAATTAAAAACTCACAAATCTAATTTCAAGAATTGGAAATAAGGTTATATGGGAGAATTTCACCCACCTTCCACAAAGCATCTCCTGCCTTCAGAAGCAGATTCCTCTTTCTTGTCTAATTGTTCTTTCTCAGTTGTTTGAGAGTTATTATTCTGTTACTACCTCACCAAACTGATTTCCTCAAAGAGGTAACCTATGACCCAGATGTTTCCGCTTTTTCTTATTTTATCCATACTTGTCACTCAAATTAGTCAAATTAGCAAAAGAGACACACTACAAGTAAAAACTTTCCAGTTGGGTTGATGTTATATACATGAAAAGAAATCAGATTTGCTGATTTATAATGGAAAAAAAAAAAGTTAGAGAATATGTAAAGAATCTTAGGGTGCTCATACACGGGTGAAACATTTTTAGATCACTGGTACCAGTTGCTAAGATAAAATTCTCCTACTCTACTGTGAACATTGGTACTTATGTAACTTTGTTTAAACCTTCCCAGTTGTGTTTTGCAGAAACTAATACAGTTAATCATTATCTACAAGTGACTATATAAAGAAGCACATTTGAAAAATTTCAAGTGTAATGGATTATGCAAGTTTGGACATTTTTTATCAAATGTTCTTTCGATTCCCTCCATCTCTTCCACTCAGCTGCCTACGTTTGATCTGTTTTCCATCACAACTATTAGTGATATGTTTAATCTGACTCATCTATAAGATTAAGAAATGACTTTAAGTGTACCTTTTAAATTTCTCCCTTCTTACTAATTGAAACCCAGCTCTTTCATTCCCACCTGGCCACAGGAGGATGAGAGAACTGAGATGAAAATGTGAAAAGCAACTTTCATATACTCATAACACTTGTTTTCCAGACTTCTCCTTTGCTTTTTTTTTGACAAATTAACCACTAGACTGCTGACATTAGCAATGGCCCTAACACTCATGACTTTGGAAAATTACCCTTCATAATAATTCTCTGGTGATTATTTCAGAGAATGGGCTGTATTTTTTTCCATAGATGTAAACATATTGAAATTGAATTTTTTTCCAACATAGGAAATATTTGGTGGCAATAACTACTTTTATGAAAGAAAGAGAGTAACAAACGAAAACAAACCATTACCCTGAAGTCCACAAATGATCATAAGTTTATATAACTAAATTACTTTCATTTTAAGGGAGGGAGGAAAAGAATAATCTTTAACACTCTTTAAGGATTAGTATGAAAGTGACCTTGACACTTCGGAAAGAAATCTAGGATGGACAAAAGAACATATCCTTCTAGAAAGTCTAAAGTAGTTTTATGTGATAATGGCAAGTGGCTATTATCCACTTTGTTTTAAGTAAAATGCAAAAAAAAAAAATTATTAAAATATCACTCTAAGAACACGTGTTAGACATAGCCTATAAATTTACACAAAGTTTTACAAATAACTGTTGAGAATTTATTGTAATCAACTTAATTCAATAACTTTGTTAATACCAGGCTTGATTCCTTTCTCCCTCCCTCCCTCCCTTCCTTCCTTCCTTCCACCTCAGGTGTGCTAGGCAAGTACTCTACCACTGACCTATATCCTGAGCCTATTCATTCAATAATTTGGAATGGATACTAGTGAGGGTTCTCCAGAGAAATAGAGGCAATTACAAAATACAAATGTATATATTCATTTATAGAAAAAATATACATGTAAAGTTTTCTTATCTGAAGTCTGGAAACTGAGGCAGAATTTTCATGTTGCATTCTGGAAATGGAATTTCTTCTACTTTGGGGAAACCTCAATCTTTGCTCTCAAGGCCTTCAACTTGAATGTTGCCCTCCCACATTAGATGATCTGCTTTATTTAAAGTCAATTTGTGTAAATGTTAGCCTCATTTAAAAAGATATCTTTGCAATAACATTTAGATGAGTTTTTGTTTTATGTTTTTTTTTTTTTTTTTTTTTTTTTTAACCAAACAACTGTACACCATAGTGAAACCATGTTGACACTTACAATTAACCATCAGGGAAAATTTTGGGGGAAAGAACAACATTTTTATATCTCATGTGGTTAAAAATGCTTCCAGGATTTTTTCTTTTATGATCATAATTCTCAATTGATTTTACTTAAAATCTGAAATGATCTTGAATATCCTAGATGTAGACTCCTGTTTAGTATATTGAACTATAAGAACAGCCATGCAAATATCACCAGAGAACATACTTGAGGACTTTGGTTCAGGCTTTGCTCAGTCACTTAACACAGTGGCCCACATGAAAATAGTATAAAGAACAGAGTAGACAAGTTGCAATTAAAATTGCACAGTAAGAGTTGTATTCTCCAAATGAAAGCATGGGAACATTTTATTCTGACATATTGAGAATCAGAAAAATGAATCAAACAGGAAGATATAAGGGGATATGTAGAACAAAGTTAACACATGCCTGGAACGCCGTGTTAGTGGAATAAAAGGGCTTATTAGGGACCATGTGGAAGGGTAGGGAGGTAGGGGAAGAACAGTGTGGAAGGGTAGGGAAGGGAAGGGAAGGGAAGAGGGGTAGGGGATGGGAAAGGGGCAGGACAAGAAGAGAGACGTTTCAGTCTGGAGCAGGCTTAAATAGCAAACTGGTGGTCCGAGGGACCCCTGGAGCCAGTCCGTGTCCCCATAGGCTACTGGAGGTCAAGAGGGGGCGAGGAGGGCAACTGAGGTCTGGCCAGCCTGAGGCACCTGGGAGGTGTACTCTTTTCTCAAAGTACCTGGGAGGTGTGGCCTCCCTGCCCGGAATCCAACATTCCCCCCTTTTTGTTTTCTTAGGGAGTGGGGCATCGTGTTTCAATCTGGCTGCTTCAAGCTGAAGTGGGGTGACACGGGGTGCTATGAGGGGAGGAGATGCGGGCAGGCAGGTGAGGCTTGAGGGCGGAAAAATTCCCAGGAGGTAGGCGCGAAAAAGATGAATCTCTCCAGGTAGTAGATGGGATGAAGTTTCCTTGAAGCCAGAGATCGGTGAGGGTGTCAAACCAGGCTTCTGCAGAAAGTCACTGAGGGAGTCAGCTGGCTATCCTCTCGAAGAGCATGTAGATATTGTAGGCCTTGCGAGTTTACAGGTAACACTATTATGAAAGCAACAAAGGAAAAGAAGGTGAGATGGATTATTGTCCATAGGCCTGTGTTCCACCAGGTGGGACTTACGGTGAAGAGGCCAATGGAGATCGCAAGGCGCATCATAATGAGCGTAGGGTGGCAGGTTAGGGGCTTCATGGAGCAGGCTGACGAGGAGTCTAAGTCATCTCTGGTTGGAAAGTCATCTGTTGTTTTTTTTCAATAGTTGATAAACCCTGAGAAAAAGCTGGTTAAAGGTTCAAAATGAGAAAAACAGAAAAGATTATTTTGAGTTGGTATCGGGTTCATGAGAGAAATGAATTTTTAGGGGATCGGTGGGAAGGGGAGAGCAAGTATATTGAGGTAGTTGTTTGTCATCCTTTTGTGGATCTTCAGCTGGTTGAGCAGCTGGTTTCAGTCTGGAAATATGAATCCAAGAAGTCAAGTTCCCTGAGGTTTCACAAAGCTTAGCAGCTGTGGGTGTGCACAGCACAACCTGGAAGGGGCCTGTCCACTTTGGAGCAAGGGAGACTGATCCCATGTCCTGGGGAAGGTAGAAATATACCCAAGAACCTGGTGTTAATGGGAATGAAGAAGTGAGTCTACTTGGGTCAGGCAGGATGTAATCTTAGCACATCCATAGCTGATGTCTGATGAAGGATGAGAGAGGAGAAGAGAGATCTTTGGGCAAGGGTTCTTGAATTGGGGAAATTCAGTGTTGGGACTTTCTGGACGCTGTCTGCCAAGGGGATGAGCTCTGGTTGCTTACCACGCCCTTTGGAGGACCGGGGCTAAGCAAGGGGGTGTGGCTATGACGTATCGTGAGAGCTGGAACCACCTACTGGTCAAGGATTGGTTATTTCTAGGTCTATATAAGTGGAGTTCATTGTTCAATAAATTTGAGTTTTGCCTTTTGCTTTCTACAAAACTCCCCGGGTGTGGCGTGGTGTCCGTCAATCAGGGGGGGGGGGGGGGGGGACGCTCGGCGACTTTTGCCCATTAAGCCTATCTTTGCCAGGTAAGCTACTTTAATTCTTTCTGCTGGCAGAAAGAACCCCCTTTTAGGGCCAAAAAAGGGGGGTAGCTTTAGACCTCGGCCCCATTAATAAGTAACACAGCAGTCCCGGCAATTCAGGGTGGAAGAGCTGGCCACCCAAACATAACCTCAAAAAGGGATAGTGAGGAAGGTTTCTTTGGGAGGAGGGCAAGGGGAAGTAGTTTGACCCAGTTCAAGTGAAGCTCCAGGGAGAGTTTAATCAAAATATTCTTAAGAGTTCTATTGGTCCTCTCTACCTTCCCTGAAGACTTGGGGTGATACGGGATGTGAAAGCACCAAGGGATGTTAAGGGAAGTGGATATATTCTGGGTGACTAGTGCAACAAGCACAAATGAATTGGGTTTGATTGGAGGAGGAAGAAAGCTTGGATATAAAAAAAAATCCCTGCCCATTCTTTTGACTCGACTGCTAGTAGAAGTTGAAAAACAATCTCTCAATTACTTTGGTTATCTAAGGGACTTTAGAGGGGGGTCAGACGGGATGGATTCAGAAGTTCTGAATGGGAAGAGACTAATACAATATTCTGAAAAGCATCCTTTTCAAAATAAGTATTAGAGGGAGATCCACGTCTGTGACTTGGTCATCACTGGAGCCAGGCAGACTTGGGGTATGCATGAGAAGCATCCTTCTCAAGACACCAGAGGACTATGAGCCACCTTGCACAAGGGTTTTCCATGTCCCATGTGAATGGGAAGGAGAGACCCAAGTCTGAAGTGGGCCAAAAGGCCAGAAAGGAACCTCTTTAACTACCCCTAGCTGAGAGGCAAAGGTTGCCAGAACACTAATGACACCAAATCCAATGATGCTGGTTGAAAAGATGAGCCGAGGCTGAGTCAGGTAATTCTAGGAGGTTTATGCCCTCAGAATAGGATGGAAAAGAGAATGGAGATAGAAGAGGATTGATTGTATGAAAGGGGATGTGGGGGTCTGGGTAGTAGATTGGACTGAAGCCAGAAGAGAAGGAGAAGATAGTGCTGCTTCCTTTGCTGCCCTATCACCCTTCGTGTTTCCCTGAACTATGGGAGAGTCTCACTTTGGTATAAAGGACAATGGGAGATCCCTATTAGTTTGGGCAGAAGAGAGGTTTGCAGGAGCTTTGATATTAATTTAGAATTAGTAACTGCAGAGCTTTTGGTAGACATATTTTGAGTCTGTGTAGAGGGCAAGGTTTTGGTCAGCCGCTAATTCGAAGGCACAAATAACAGCAATTAGCTTGCTGCCTCAATGACCTCTAAGAATAGGGAGACTACAGGATAGCCAGCAAAACATTAACCATCCTTAAAGAAAGAGTTGCCATCTGTGAACCAAATTAGGGAAGAGTCAGGAAGTGGTCCCTTTTGAATGTGAGAGGGGTGAGGGATTTAAGCCTCAAGCATCTCTATACAATCATGCTCTGGGGGTTCTGAGGAGACTGGGAGGAGGGAAGCTGGGTGTAAAGAGGAGCAGGGTTGGAAAGATATTGAGGAGTCATGCAGAAAAGAAACGAGGAGAGAGAGAACGCGACAGGGCGGGAGAGTTTGAAGGCTCTTATAGGTTAGTAAATCCTCACAAGCTGTGAAAAAGGAAGGGCTGCAGAGAAAAAGGTGATCTACGTATTGCAGGAGAGTGGAGTCAGAGAATTCAAGGTCTTTGAGGTCAGCAGCCAGTGTCTGTCCAAAGATATGAGGACTGTCTTGAAAACCCTGAGGGAGTACTGTCCAGGTCAATTGTTGGGATCTTTGAGTATCCGGGTCAGTTCAGGTGAAGTCAAAGAGGTCTGTGATTCATGAGCTAAAGGGACAGTGAAAAAGGCATCCTTGAGATCAATGACTGAGAAATGGGTAGATAAGGAAGGGATCAGGGAAAGAATGGTATAAGGATTTGGGACCACAGGGTGTGTAGGCCTGACAGCCTCATTGATGAGACGAAGATCTTGGACTAGCTGATATGACCCATTGGACTTCTGAACCGCCAATATAGGAGTATTATAAGGGGAATGGGTGGGTCTGAGAAAATGTTTCTGCAAAAGATCTGAGATAATGGGTTGGAGACCCCTAAGGCTAGTGGCTGGAAATGGATACTGGGCACTGTTGGGGAAACGCAGGGATCATTAAGGTGAATTTGTACAGGGTCGCAATAAGCAAGTGAGGGAGTCTGGGTATCCCAAACTTTGGGGTCTACCAGATAGGTGGGGGCAGGGTATTGGGAGGTTTCTGCATCGATAGAGGGCTGAGGGTTTTTGGCATGGGTAGAGAGTTGAGGGGTTCCCTCAGAGACACCAGTAGCCTCTAAAACGGATTTACCTTCTAATTTTAGGAACTCCTTACTTATGTAAGGGAATGGGACGATGACCGGATCTGGCTTCTTTGAGCTGAACAGGGGCGGTGAGATGGGGGCAAGTAGTTTGGAGTTCCCTTTTTAGAAATCAGGTCAGATTGGAGCCTGGGGAGAACAGTTTGTAAAGTCATCAGGGATGGGAGCTTCTAAGAGAGAAACAAAAAAACATGAGTACTGAATAAATGTTGCAGCATCTGGAACATGTCAATGTATACCATGAAGATGATAACAGTCAATAATTTCTCACCAGGAGGTGTGAGGGCTGAGAAGTTGTCCCCATAATAAGGCCAGAGTAGACATGGCCTTTATTTGGGAATATAAATCTTTAACATGCACAGAGTTATCAGGAATGTAAACATGACATTTAATGTTACAGATGTCTATCCAGATAAGATGGTAGTTAAAGCTACTTAATGTCATCTGATCTTATAAAACATTTCTATTGGTATGACCTCTGTGTGTAGAGGAAAACTCTTTATCTCTGTCACGTAGGGCTAGATAATCATACTAGTGAATATTAAGCCTATCTGTGTAGGTTAGGAAGATCTGCAGGTCTTAAACTGACTAAAAACTTTTGACTTGGCAGTCACTTAATAGCTAAACTGTTTCTTTTTATAGTTATCAGGCATTCCTGCCTATGGATCTCTTTTGTAGCCTCCAGTCTTACTAATTCTTGGGGCTAATACAAGTGTATATCTGAAGTTACTATTAATTCTTAAATGCCCAGGAATGGTTATGTATCTGTTTCAACTGTTTTGCTAGGTGTTTAAGATGAAGTAGGTCAAACTGACTTTTGATTTTATCTACTGCTAAGAGTCAGATGATTTCTGACGGGAATAACTCTTGGGGGAACTTGAGAGCAGCTTTTCTGTTCTGCTCAGTGCCTTTTGCGCTCGGATGCATCCAGGTCTTGCTTGACCTGTGGCTTCCCTTGGAAGCACCAGGGATGTCTCTCCCTTTTCCAGGACCCTCCTTTTCATATCAAGTGTACTGATTGGCTTTCTATTCTCCATAGGTCTCATTTATCTCCCTTATTGGGAGATCATGTGGCCCAGAGATGCAAAGCTCTTTAGAGAAGTTCCCTGTTCCCTGGATTGAGACTGACTCTAGGGCAAGAGCCAAATATTGGTTTTCTTGGCCCTTTTAATTTAACTTAAGGTCTTGATCTTAAACTTTTAGCAAGTTAGTCTCACCAATCTTAAATTAAGAGCACTGGGCTTTAACTTTAATGCTTATAAACTTACAGTCATTCATTTACCCTTTTATTAGCTGGGGTTTGTGGTCCCTATCTGTCCTATAGGTGATGGCTTAAATTAACTCAGGTTGTGTTCTTGAAGCGATACCTCTGCAAAACATTAACAGGCAAACTTCAAACAGTTAAAATTAACAAGAGTAAAAGCACATTTAGTTTGTGTAATAACCATCTTGGATTCTGAGTTATATACTATAACCCCTGTTTCTTAACAACAAGAATCACTCTTTTGACCATACATTCTGGCATGTAGTTAAGGTGGAAGACCAGAGCCTTATCTCAGGTAAGGTGGGGTTCTTTATAAATCTTAGGTCAGGGGTTTTAGTTCCGAAGTTGATCTCTGCTTCTTAAATAAAATTTTACAGAGTTTACATATATTGTTGCTCAAGTTCCCATGAACAGTACATTTAGAACAAATTAAAGAAGGCTGAGAGTATTTAACCTTTTGTGGAAAAGTAGTAAAATGCTTTTTACAATATACAATTACACTAATGTTTCCACAAATCAAATTTAGCTCCTAAAGAAACAACATGATATTCTGAAATAATACCACATAGATTAAACCTTGGTTTAACATTTGACTTTAGGGGAAAAAAAGGCTGGTAATTAGGTAAAAGACACTTCACACTTTTTTTTAATTCCTTCTGGGTCCTGAGAGCCATCTCTGGAGCTTGGAGACTTCCCCATTTGTATTTGGAAGGTGGGAAGGGGAGTGGGGAGTGGCTGGGGAGGCTAAGGAGTGGTGCAGAAGCAGGAAGAGGGAGAGGAGGGGTTAATAAAACTGGTCTGCTCAGCGGGCAGGGCGTGAGGCAGGGCATGGGTGGGCTGGCGCGGGGGGAAGCCCCAGTGCAGCGCGGGCAGGCTGAGCAGGGTACCGCTAGGCGGGTGGGCCAGGCACAGGCTCGGCTCCTGAGCAAGGAGCGGGCCTAGCCCCGGGCAGTGGTGGCGGTGGTGCAGGGGGTGGAGGGGCAAGGGCGCGGGCCTACCACGCAGTGCAGACTCATAGATTGGGATGGATGCGAATAGATGCAGGAGCGGGCGGGGTGGATGGATGCAAAGGGGAGGGTGGGGTTAGTCAGACCAAGGGGCACGCAGAGCCAGAGAAGCGCAGGAGCGCACGGGGGTCAAAGTGGACTGGAGGGTGAGTGGAGAGGTGTGCAGACGCTCTGGAGGTGCAAATGAACCAGCAGGCAGGCAGAGAGGTATACAGATGGGTTAAGAGACCTTGAAACGGAGGGAGGCTTACCCATTCGATGACCAGTGGAAAATGAGCGAAAAGCTGTTCCCAGGAAACTTTGTTCTTTGATTGGAGATGTGCCCCATGTTGGGCCCCAAATATGTAGACCAAAGTTAACTTACACCGGGAATGCCGTGTTAGTGGAATACAAGGGCTTATTAGGGACCATGTGGAAGGGCAGGGAGGTAGGGGAAGAATGGCAGGAAAGGGAAGGGAAGAGGGGCAGGGAATGGGAAAGGGGCAGGACAAGAATAGAGAGGTTTCAGTCTGGAGCAGACTTAAATAGTGAACAGGTGGTCCGAGGGATCCCTGGAGCCAGTCCGTGTCCCCATAGGCTACCAGAGGTCAAGAGGGGGTGGGGAGGGCACCTGAGGCACCTGGGAGGTGTAGTCTTTTCTCAAAGTACCTGGGAGGTGTGACCTCCCTGCCCGGAATCCAACAGGATATTTTAGTAGAGGAGCACATTATAAAAGTTCATGCTGCTCCCTGCTACAAATCACTTCTGTTGCTTGGCAGATCCTATGCTTGGTTATATCTGGAGACTGTGTATCAAGAACTTCAGAAAAGATTCCTATCTCACAAAAGCCAAACCCCATCAATGCTAATGATACAGACTAATTGTATTAAGCATTTCATCAAGATATAAGATTTGCTGATCTCTGCTAAGACTTGGTAAAATTTAAACATCACGCAGAATTAGTTTTGTTCTGCATCTTGTCACCAATCTCCACATGGCCTACATGGAAAGTCACTTAAACACATTATCCAAAGAAAGTAAAATATATGAATGGCCCTAGTTTGGTCTCCAGTAGAAAGGTTTAATTTTTATTTATTTATTTTTAAATGAATGAAGGGGCCATATTTTTCTCTAAATTCTTTAGCATGATAAGTAAAATTCCCTTTTGCTAAACACATGGCCACATCACTTTATGTTGCCCTAGTACTTTCTTTAATATCTTTTCTCCTTGGGATTCTGTGTCCAGGCGAAGGAGCACTCTGCAGAAAGAAAAATGAAATAGAATTAAAAACAGAGTTTCTAAATTGCATGCAACCCTAGGAACCCTGACCTCAACTTGGGAGCTTTAGTTGCTTTGAAGCAGGGTTGCAGTCTGTGCTAGGGAAGTTTTACTTGAACTTCATTGAGAATGTGACCTTTAGGGCCTCAACCTCAAGTATGGGCCTAGACTCCAGTCTTAATCCCTTTGTCCCTGGGAGGCTATCACAAGTACTGGTCAAGTTCCCAGCCACTGATGTCCTCAGGGAAACAACTGCTCTCTAAGCCAGACCAACTTTTGGATTTCTATCTTTTTCTGGATATTGACCTGATAATTGTTCACTATTTTATGTGCTTTCTAAATATCTTGATATTTTCCCCCTGCCTTTAGTAGTAATGTTGGTTCAAAATATGAAGCCAGAAGTAGAATCCTTACCTATTTCATAACTCTTTATATCCTTCCTTGTCTCTCTTAAATTCAGATGTTCATGATGACCACCATATTGAAGATGCACGCTAAGTACTATATAATCTCACTAACGGTAATTTGGATAATGTTGATTGTAATATTATATATCTCATTTTGCTGACTGTTAATTGTGATTATTTTCTGCCTTTAAGCCTCTACCTGGGACTTCCTCCCAATTTAAATAGCTTCTCTAGCTTTAGGTTACTTAATCTTCTACCCATATTTGAAGGTCCAGCTCAAAGCCAGTTCCCTCCATGATTCCTTTATCTACCCTTCCTTCCACTTGATCACTTCTTTTGAAATACAATTTCACATATTTCTGTACAATATACATAATGTTTATATCTGTTAGGGGTTAGCTAGTATGGTGTTCTATATGATTTTGTTTGCCATCCTGGATTAAAACTCTTCTGAGATAAGGAAGGTTTAAGTTTTAAGTATCTCCCTCTGTATTTGTTCTGGTGCTATGGATGAAATACAGAGTCTAACACTTGGTAGATCATTTGACGAATTCACAGTACATTAGTGAAATTTCATTGCTTTTTGATATTCATACAGGCTTTTGAACCTTCCTGTGTTTCACTGGGAGAACTTTTAAAAATGTGTGGGCGTTTTTTTTTCCTTCAATTTCTTTTTAAAGTTATGACTTTTATTGCATGTAAAAATATAAAACTTTGAACCCAAGATTTTATAAATATGATTGTAGTAGTGCTGATGTCAACTAATAGGTTGTGTGAATAGTGAGCAGGTGCATTTCACAAAGTTCATGGAGATGGTAGGCCAATGTGGTAGGCTGATTGTAGTCAATCCCATTTATGAACACTGTGACTATGAAACTCCTTCCATCATGAGGAATGTTCATTTCCTCATCCTTTGAACCTGGCCTTAGAACTCATTTTGGCCAACAGAGTGTAGCAGTGGTTACATGATGCTGGGTTCTGAAGGCTTGCATATGTTCATGTGGTCTGTTGTATCCTTGCAGAGCAATTAGAAAGCAGGGGCCAGTGGGCCAGATGATGAGAGACAGTGTGGAGCAGAGCTAGATCATCCCAGGTCAGCCAGCTCCCCAGTAACCCCCACTCAACTGAAATGCACAATTAAGCCCAACCCTGATCAGCTGCAGTGGACTCAAATCAATGAAACCACCCACTGACCCACAGACTCAGGAGTGACAACAATTTTTTTTTTTTACATTTTTTTTTTATTCTAAGATGTTATAAATGACAGCAGACTGTATTACATTTCATATTACACATACAGAGCACTTTTTTACAAATCTCTGGTTGTAAGCAAAGTATATTCACACCATTTGTGACTTCATACATGCACTTAGGGTAATGATATCCATCTCATTCTACCATCTTTTTTTATTTCCTTCACCCTTTTGCCCCCTCCCTCCCCATTGGCCATTCTAGTAGAATGCATTATGGTTCATAATACACATATAGAGCCTCTTTTCACATAACACTGTTTGTATACAAAGTATATTCATACTATTCAAGTCTTCAATCATACATTTGGGATAACGATATCCATCTTATTATACCCCCCCCCCCTTTTTTTCACCACCCCATACCCCCCTATCTCCCTCCCTTCTCTTCCCTCCCCTTTGACCACTCTAGTGCTCCTCTAATCTTCCTAAGTACCCCCGACACCCAACACCGCTGTGACTCTGACTCCTCATATCAGAGAAGACATTTGGTACTTGGATTTTTGAGACTGACTAACTTCACTTAGCATTATGTCCTCCAAATTCATCCATTTGCCTGCGAATGCCATTACTTAATTTTCTTTTATTGCTGAATAAAATTCCATTGTACGTATATTTATTAGATGCTTGGAGGTTTTATTAAGTAGCATAATTGTGACAGTAGCTAATGAATATAGAGAATTGCCAAAATTTAAGAAACACTAATTTAGATGCTTAACTAATTATCTTTTGATAATGTCTTCCATAGTAGGGAACACTTTAAAATCAATATTAAATTAGGATGTAGGAAAAATACTGATGGAAGTAGTCTTTATCCATTACAATTTAAATAAGTAAATATATCAGAGTCTCCATCTACTCTTGTGTTGTGTCTTCTTCCAAATGCTTTGACTCAAAATCCCTTACTCTAGCATTTTAAGCAATGCATAGGTAAGAAGAGGTGTGAAAGAGTATCAAACGAAGGAGAAGTTCTAGTAAAAAATATCTAATAATCATTAATTTCTAGTTGCTTTAAAGTGTGAGCCTATTCCTGCGGTTCTAATACCTTCTGCTCTTAAAGGATATTTGAATGATTTTTTTCTCCCTAGAGCACTTTCCTTGCAGAAATGTCTTATCTAATTTTCAGTATTCCAGGCAAAAAGGGAGGAAGGTTGGTATGGAGCCAGATAGATCTGGGTTTGTGTCACTACCCTGGGTGAGTTACTTTATTTGTGAGCCTCCTCTACAAAACAAGGATTATATTTTTAAAATGTTATACCTGGTACAAATACTTATATAAAACATGGTAGTTACTTCTTTCAAGGAAGCTAGTTGCATCTTACAAACTGAGTACCTGCAGGTACTTTTGTTTTGTTTTGTTGTGGTACTGGGAATTTAATTCAGCTGTGCTTAACCACGGAGCCACATTTCCAGTCTTTATTTATTTATTTATTTACTGGGACAAGCTCTTGATATGTTTTTTGAGGCTGGCCTCAAACCTGTAATCTTCCGGCCTCAGCCTCCCAAATCTCTGGGATTACAGGTGTGCATCACCACACCCAGCAGTATATCTATTTTTGACTGATTGACACATTTCTCTAATCATTGCAAGCACAGTGATATTAAGCCTATCTGTTCTCTTCTTCAAAGTCGCTTCATCTATGACATTTGTCATAGGGACCTGGTTTTAACTATGGTGACATTCACATAACACTTGGTGAAACAGGTTGAGAGGCTATGTAGTATTCATCTTACTGAGGCTAGTAAATTGGTCACATTTTGTTTACTTTTTTAGATATTGAAGCTAGGTTAAGCATAGTAACCCATCTAAGATGGTTGTCCTTCTCTCAGCTTTTGGAAAGATTGTTCCTATCTTATTTTCTAACTTTAGATATATGTTTTTCCCAAGATGTCTTGTACTTCTGGCAAATGAAGTTTTATCAGATGCATGCTGTATGTTGACACTGCAAACTTCAATATTTATATAAACTAGAAAACCAAGGCAAGAAGGTCCTTTGGGGGGGAGATAATCCACACATTCTTATTTTGTTAGTATTATTTAGAACGATATCATTCAAAGATTTTGGATGAAGTAGGCTCAACCTCCTTTTAAGTCAGGGTTCTCCAGAAAAAGAGCACCAATAGGATATGCCTATTTATCTATATCTATGTATACAGATGGATTTTAAGAAATTGACTCACATGTTTATCCAGAATCTGAAGAGCTGACATCTCCAGCTGGAAGGCCAGCAAAGTCTGTGGGACCCGGAATAAATGATGTCTGAGTTCAAAATACATCCAGCGGAAGGCTCTGTGTTCCATTAGAAGAATTCTCTCTTACTCAGGAGAGGGTCAGCCTTTTGTCTTATTAGGATCTTCACTTGATTGGATGAGGCCTACCTACATGATGGAGGACAATGTGCTTGTTTTTTAATCAGCTTTTTCACTTTTGAGACTTAAAAGACCCAACCAAAACAACTGTAGAAGAGGAATAGTTTATTTGAGGGCTCACAGTTTCAGAGGTCTCTGATAAACCAGCCTAATTCCATCTTAAGACTGGGAGCCATCCTGTCAAAAAGTTATGAAAAGCCCACTTCAGTTTTCTATGAAATGCTAGGATTCTTATTTGGCTTGAGCTTATTGTCTGGCATTCATTCCCAGGCCTTGAGCTCGCTCAGGCCTGGCTGTCCTTGACCAGATAACAACTCTCTCTCTCTCAAACTAACGGTGCCTCATAAACTTTTGATGTGGGGTTTAACTATTACTCCCCTTTTTTTCTTGGAATGCAATGCCATGTAGATATTAGTTTGCTACTTGCTTTGAATTACACCTGTCTGACCTTGTTAGCTGTAAGTTCCCAAGATTTTCTGTAACTCTTTGAACTATAAAAACCTTGTCTTCCCGGAGAGCGGCGCTGACCCCAAGCCCAGTGTTTGGGAGGGGCAGCCCTGGCCAGCTCTCTTTATATGTATACAATATAAGCTTGCTTTAATCTAAAATTGGAGTTGGTGGTCTTTTCTTTGCGTCTTGGATCAACATTTTTGGAGGCCGCAGCGAGATTCAGACCACTACAAATTCTGAAGCCGGACCTTCGCTCTGGGACTCCGGGGCGGAGTGCTACCCTAGGGGGTGCGCACCTTGAGACGTTCCAAGGCCCCAGGGTGTGCCTTCAGTCCTTCGGACTACTGGAGTGAACTGCCGCATCAAAAATTAGCAAGCATCCAGTGGAAAGAAAAAAAAAAAAAAAAAAAAAAAAAACCTCCACAGGTAAGTGGCGCCCTAGTAACATCTGGTATCTGGTTTTGAGATCTCTTCTGGGGACAGCGAGGTGCCTGGCGAGGCACGTACACTCCTGTCCAGGGCAGTAGCGAAAGGTCGTACTGCTTTCTGGTTCTGGTTGGGAATTCCTACTGGGGACAGAGAGGTGCCTGACGAGGCACATACGCACTCCTGTCCGGAGCATTAGCAAGACGTTGCACTGCTCCCTGGTTGGTTTGGCGCCTGGTTCTTGTTCTTTTGTGTATTGTCCTGTGTTCTGTTTTTTTGTTTTGTTTTGTTTTGTTGTTTTTGTTTTCTGCTTTCTCATTGTGTCTTCTCTGTTGTAAATGTAAAAAATTAAACAACATGGGTAATAAGACAAGTAAGCCTGATACTCCTTTGAACTGTGTTTTAAGGAATTTTGACAAACTTTATCCCCATTTTGTTAAGCAGGATTATGATTATCCCATCACCAAGAAACGCCTCCGAACATTCTGTGAGATAGAATGGCCCACCTTCGGAGTCGGCTGGCCCCCTGAGGGCACCTTTGATCCCCAAGTGGCATGGGCTATATCTAACATCACTCTTGGTAATCCTGGCCACCCAGATCAAATAGGATATATTCTACCCTGGGCGGAAGCAACAACTAATTCCCCCGCCTGGATGAAGGTTTGGATGGTCCGGAACGGACAGGGAGGGCAAGCCCTGGTTATGGCTGGGAGAACTCCCCAGGGTCCCTCAAAAACAAACCATAAATCCACTAAGAGCCCTGTCCTACAGGACTCTCCGGAGGATTCCCTCCTTCCCCCAGATGCTTCGGCTCCTCTTTATCCTCCTGCCGCGGGTGCAGTCGCAGCTGCTCCACTAACTACTCCACCATCTCCCTCTCCCTCTCCTCAACCGCTTCCTCAATTGCCCCACTCATCCACTCCTCCAACTCTAGTCTTCCCAAAGGAGCCAGCCCCTGTTCTTTCTCCTCCCCATACCCGACAGGGCCACCCTTATGGAAGGCCTGACTCAATTGCTTCCCCTGGCCGACCTGCCGGCTCCATTTCTATTAATATCCCTGAAGTGGAACCGACTCCGGCCCCTGTTCTTCCTCTCCGCCAGATTCCAGAAGGTCGCTACGTGTATGTTCCATTTTCCACAACAGACCTTTATAACTGGAAAAACCAGAATCCCCCTTTTAGCACGGATCCTAGTTCCTTGATTTCTCTGGTTGATTCCGTTTTCTTTAATCACCTCCCCACCTGGGATGACTGTCAACAGATTCTCCATACTCTCTTCACCACGGAGGAAAGGGAGCGAATCCTGGCAGAAGCGGCTAAAGCGCTGCCTGGGATAAGTGCTCTTACAAGCGACGAAAAAACAGAAGTGATTGAACGAGCTTTACCTAGGAGAAGACCAAGCTGGGACTATGGGACAACTGAAGGTAGGAGAGCACTCGGTGAGTACCACCAGACTCTGTTAGAGGGACTTAAGAGGGCAGCTCGAAAACCCACAAATCTTTCTAAGGTGGCAGATGTGAAACAAGGGCCAGATGAGTCGCCTTCAGCGTTTCTCGAGCGCCTCCTGGAGGCGTACCGTCTATATACTCCTATAGACCCTGAGGACCCAACAAGCCTCAAGGCGATTAATCTGGCTTTTGTGACTCAGTCAGCCCCAGACATCCGTAAAAAGATTCAAAAGATAGATGGTTTTGCAGGAAAAACCAGGTCAGAATTATTGGAAATAGCCCAAAAGGTGTTTGAAAATAGAGATAGCCGAGATGATCTACTGATAAGGAAAGTAAACAGGGCCACAGTGGCCGCATTACAGGCTTCTGAAACCTCGAATCCTAGACAAAGGCAGACCACATACAACAGAGACAAAAAGCGGTCTTCTCTGCTACAAAACCAGTGTGCTTATTGCAAAGAAATTGGACATTGGAAAAATGAATGCCCCCAACGTAATCCGAAAAGCTTGCCCCGATCACAGGCCAGAGCTCCTCAGCCAAAACCAGTTTTAACTTTAGAAGAATAGGGGGGCCATGGCTCTTTCAAACTAGGCTCCCGAGAGCCCATGGTAACTTTCTCAATTGGGGGCCAACCTGTAAATTTCCTAGTGGATACAGGAGCTTCACATTCAGTGTTACAGAAGCCCATAGGACCCCTCACTAATGAAACCATGGAAGTGCAAGGGGCAACAGGAGAAATTAAAAAGTATAAATGGACTACAGACCGGACTGTTAACATAGGACGAGGAACTGTAACTCACTCCTTCATTGTTATCCCTGAATGCCCTTTCCCGTTGCTAGGACGGGACCTTTTAAGCAAACTTCAGGCAACTATCTCATTTTCTGGAGATATGCCTACATTAGAATTGGGAAATCCTGCAAAGGCCCTAACTATAACCTGCCCATTAAGTGAGGAATATCTGCTTTTTCAAAATCCTATCCAAACTTCAGAAGGAAAATGGAGAGAAATTATTAATTCAAGAAATTCCTACAGTTTGGGCTGAGGATAACCCTCCAGGGCTAGCTGAGCATGTGCCACCAGTTGTAATACAACTAACATCTGGGGCTATGCCCATCCGGGTTAAACAATACCCCATCAGTTTTGAAGCCAAAGAAGGAATTAAAACCCACATCAGGCGTCTCCTAGAAGTGGGGATACTAATTAGATGTCAATCAGCTTGGAACACCCCCTTGTTGCCTGTCCAAAAGCCTGGGACTCAAGATTACAGACCAGTACAGGACTTAAGGGAAGTGAACAAACGGGTAGAAACTATACACCCAACTGTCCCTAACCCCTACACTTTGCTCAGTTTGTTGCCACCAGAACATACAGTTTATACTGTATTGGATTTGAAAGACGCGTTTTTCTCCATCCCTTTGTCAAAACTGAGTCAGCCTATCTTTGCTTTCGAATGGACGGATTTGGAGATGGGGATATCGGGACAACTGACCTGGACTCGACTACCTCAGGGATTTAAAAATTCCCCCACTATCTTTGATGAAACTCTCAATCAAGATCTGAGACTGTTTCGCAGTAAGTACCCTGAGGTAACCTTGCTCCAATATGTGGATGATCTTCTGTTAGCAGCAAAAGACAAAGAGAACTGTTTAAGGGCCACTCGGGGTTTGCTAGGAACCCTGGCTCAATTGGGGTACCGAGTCTCCAAGAAAAAGGCAAAAATCTGTTCCTCTCGGGTTACTTATTTGGGATATGAGCTGAGGGAAGGGAAAAGACTGTTATCCCCAATCCCGCATAGAAGCCATAATGAAGATCCCAACCCCAACCACTAAAAAGCAGGTTAGGGAATTTCTAGGGGCAGTTGGATACTGCCGCCTTTGGATACCTGGATTTGCTGAAATTGCCAAGCCGTTATATACTGCAACTGCAGGAGGCAAGTCACCTTTAATTTGGACTGAGGAAAATGAATTGGCCTTCAAAAATTTAAAGGAGGCTCTGGTTCAGGCCCCTGCCTTAACCCTCCCTGATATATCTAAGCCCTTTCATCTTTATGTTCATGAGAAAAAGGGTATTGCTAAAGGAGTTCTTACCCAAAATTTAGGGCCATGGAAAAGACCAATTGCCTACATTTCAAAAAGGCTGGATCCTGTAGCATCAGGATGGCCCCCTTGTTTACGAGCCATAGCGGCTACTGCAATATTGGTAAAGGAAGCAGACAAACTTTCTCTGGGCAGACTCTCACTGTGACTGCCCCTCACACAGTGGAAACCCTATTGAGGGATGCCACCAGTCGATGGATGTCAGATGCCCGTCTCACTCAGTACCAAGCTCTCCTTCTAGACAAGGACAGATTGACCTTCAGTAAATCCCTGGCAATCAATCCTGCAACCCTGCTGCCTGATGATAACCCAGAGGAGCCAATTCATGACTGCTCAGAGATGCTGGATGTCATCCAAGGTACCCGACCAGACCTGACTGACATTCCTCTCACCAACAGAGACGCAGACCTTTACACCGATGGTAGCAGTTATGTCCGGGATGGAATAAGGTATGCGGGAGCAGCAGTTGTTACGGGCCAAAAAGAAATTATCTGGGCACAGGCTTTGCCCAGAGGCTCATCAGCCCAAAGAGCAGAAATCATTGCAGTAACACAGGCATTGAGATGGGCAGAAGGAAAACGGGTAAACATTTACACGGACAGCCATTATGCTTATGCTACAGTACATGTGCATGGACAGATATACAAACAAAGGGGATTTTTAACTTCAGATGGAAAGACTATCAAAAATAAACAAGAAATCCTTCAATTACTGGAGGCTATCTGGTTACCAGATAAACTGGCTATTATCCACTGGCCTGGACACCGTAAAGACAATAGCCCCCAGACCCAAGGTAATAACTTGGCCGATCAAACAGCCAGGGAAATAGCCCTTGGGGAGTCAAAATGTCAAACTATTCTTGAACTCTCAAATTGCCCCAAACTCCCAGTTAAAATTGAGGAAGAAACTCCTTCATACACTACTGAAGAGATAAACTTATACTCCTCTATGGGAGCCCAACAAAACTGTCACGGCTGGTGGACTCTCCCAGATGGGAAAATTTGCATGCCTAAGCTTTTAGGAAGAAAGTGGTTAACTGATCTTCATCAGGCGATGCATTTATCCCCCAAGAAGACTTCAGAACTAATTTCACCCCACGTTTGGTTCCCGGGACACCGAGGGATACTCCAGAACATTTCAAATCGCTGCATGACATGTGCACAGGTAAATGCTAAAAAGAACCATCTTCCACAGGGAAACAGAAGTCAAGGTACTGTACCTGGTGAATTTTGGGAATTGGACTTTACTGAAATTAAACCAGGACTATATGGATATAAATACTTGTTAGTCTTTGTTGAAACTGTCTCAGGCTGGGTAGAAGCCTTTCCTACTCGAACAGAAACAGCACAAATAGTAGTTTAAAAAACTAATAACTGAGATTGTTCCTAGATTTGGCCTTCCTCTAACTTTGGGGTCTGACAATGGCCCGGCCTTCACGGCCAAATTATCTCAATTAATTTCAAGAGCCCTGAATATAAATTGGAAATTACATTGTATGTACCATCCTCAAAGTTCAGGGAAGGTAGAAAGGATGAATAGAACATTAAAGGAAACTTTGACTAAATTAATACTTGAGACTGGTGGTAACTGGGTTGATCTCCTGCCTTTTGCTCTCTTAAGGGCCCGTTGCACTCCTTACCGGGAAAAAATTTACCCCTTATGAAATAATTTATGGGCGGCCACCGCCTTTGGTTCCCAGAGTACACCAAGATCTGGTGGGAGACATTCCAATCTCAGAAACACTCAAAGGGCTACAACTAATCATAGATAAGATCTTTCCCCAGGTCCAGGCTGCTCAGCCCGTTGGACACAGACTGCCCGATCATTCATTCCAACCAGGCGATGCTGTGCTGATACGACGTTTGAGAACTAACAGCCTTGAGCCCAGGTGGAAGGGCCCTTACATCGTGATTCTCCGCACTCCTACTGCTGTCAAAGTTGCTGGTATTCCTGCCTGGATCCATCACTCACAGCTAAAGAAGGCACCTACAGAAACCACGGAGGAAGAACCCACTGGAAGAGAATCCAGCAGCCAGAGGTGGAAAGTGACTGAGCGTGGGCCTTTTAAAGTTAAAATTACTAAGGTTTAATATTTTGTCACTAGATTCTTATTGCTTTCCCTGTTATTATAAGCATTATGCTAATAATTTTTGCCTGTTGGAGTATACATGTATCCTTGGGTTTTAGCTATGCTGGCCTCAACAAACCTTGTACCCCATCTGTAGCCCAAGAAGGACCTGCTATTGCAGGATCTCCACTAATACTAAATTGTACTTACTCTTGTCAAGATCCAGTAATTGGCCCTATCAAATGGTATAAAGATAACCAAGAAATTTTTAGTCAGATATTCAGGGAGGGACCATGGAGAAATCTTACAGACCAATCTCGAGGGATAATATAAATTTTGGAATCTATAAATACTCTGCTCACCCTCAAGATTCAGGACAGTATTCCTGTACTAAGCTAAAAAAAGGGGCCCCAATAGATACTGTTTATTCAAAAGCTACTTTAAAGGTGGATGTTTCTGTGAGTCCCCTAAATTCTGTAACTACTCAAAATTTTTGGTTACAATTGGCTGTTGACACTATGGACAAAAGTTCCTTCTGTGTACAAGAAGGAAACTCCATCCATCAATTGCTAGCTAACAATCTTATGGGTCTATCTGTAAACTATACTGACTATGTTAAAGTCACTGGTGATAGAGCAACGCAGCAAGACTGGCCAGTATACCATGCAGAGCCAGCTTTGCCAGCTTCACTGGTTATTCAAAAGCATTGTTTATGCATAGATTGCATCCTTCCCCGATCCCCCCCCAATTGTTCTATTGAGCAAAATATCTCCCTACCCAATGGCAAACGACTGCCAACAGGATGGGTTTTTCTCTGTAATAAAGCAACTTTCCAGGCTTTGCCTACAAACTTTTCTGGGATCTGTTCTATTGGACGGATCTTTCCTTTACTGCCATCTCTGACAGCTCCCCACCGAATGGTCCGAAGTCTGCCCTCCAACTGCGATGACAATTTAATCCTCCTAGACCCACTAGACACTGCAATTGCAGCAGCCTTTCTTTTGCCACTTCCGGGTCTAGTTGTAGGAATACAAAGAGAAATCACAAAATTAGCCTGTAGTTTTAGCAAAACAGCTAACCTTACTGCACAAGTTTTGGCAGAAATTAATCAAGAGATGAAAGAACTTCGAACCTCAATGTTACAAAATAGAGCGGTTATTGATTTTCTTTTATTGAAACATCACTTGGGTTGCCAACAATTCCCAGGCATGTGCTGTTTTAATGTTACAGATTATTCTAACGTTATCCAACAACAGGTAGATGAGATAAGACAGGAGATTAACAAAATTAAAACGAGTAATTCTTGGTTAGGCTTGGGAGATTGGTTTCCATGGTTAACTTCTCTCTTAGGTCCTATAATTTGTATCCTTCTCTTACTAGTTATTGTCCCATGTGTTATTAACTATATGCTCCGGTTTATTGGGCTGCAATTTAATTCTATTATGTACCATCGATAAAATTAGCCTATATGATTACTCCCTTTCAAAGATTTGAAAAGTAAAAAAAAAAAAAAAGGGGGGAATGATAAACCAGCCTAATTCCATCTTAAGACTGGGAGCCATCCTGTCAAAAAGTTATGAAAAGCCCACTTCAGTTTTCTATGAAATGCTAGGATTCTTATTTGGCTTGAGCTTATTGTCTGGCATTCATTCCCAGGCCTTGAGCTCGCTCAGGCCTGGCTGTCCTTGACCAGATAACAACTCTCTCTCTCTCAAACTAACGGTGCCTCATAAACTTTTGATGTGGGGTTTAACTATTACTCCCCTTTTTTTTCTTGGAATGCAATGCCATGTAGATATTAGTTTGCTACTTGCTTTGAATTACACCTGTCTGACCTTGTTAGCTGTAAGTTCCCAAGATTTTCTGTAACTCTTTGAACTATAAAAACCTTGTCTTCCCGGAGAGCGGCGCTGACCCCAAGCCCAGTGTTTGGGAGGGGCAGCCCTGGCCAGCTCTCTTTATATGTATACAATATAAGCTTGCTTTAATCTAAAATTGGAGTTGGTGGTCTTTTCTTTGCGTCTTGGATCAACAGTCTCAATCCATAGAAGGCTGATTCCATTCCTTGGGGATCGAGGTGAGGCAGAATATCATGGCAGATGAGTGTGGCAGAGGGAAGGAGCTCACATGGTTGTTAGGAAGCAGAGAGAGCGAGACAGCATTCGCCAGATAAAAAATATATACCCCAAAGCCACGCCCCAATTCCCACCTCCTCCAGCCACACCCTACCACTTCAGTTACCACTCAACTAATCCCCTTTTAGGGGTTTAATTCACTGATTGGGTTAAGACTCTCACAACCCAATCATTTCTCCTCTGAACCTTCTTGTATTGTCTCATGTGAGCTTTTGGAGGACACCTCACATCCAAACCATAACAGTGCTTGACCTAGTCTACCTATTTAAATGTATATATCATCCAAAAACACCCTTAATAGAAACAGCTAAAATAACATTAGGCCAAGTTGATATATAAAATAAATCCTCACACTCTTCATTCTTCTGATGAATATGGAAAGCCTACAAAGGCGAGAGATTTTCTGAAGATATACCTAGGACTAGAACATGGATGTGATGATAAATGCTTAAAAGCTAGATCTCCAAAAAAAAATGGAGGGAGGTGAGCCCTAATTTATAGTGTTTGCCAATGTTTGTGGTGGAAATGACAGTTGGGGTATGAAAGAAGGGAGAAAACATTAAAAACTAGAGCAATTTTGAAATAATAAAATGTGCCAAAAACTGAGCAATGACATCAAAGTAACTTTTTGCACCTAGAGAACAAAAAGAATTAAGCCATATGTGAAGTCATTTGCCTCACCTGTATGAAGTGATCAACTATACCACAACAATGTTGAATTTGCCTGAGGGTAGACATCTGAGAAGAGACCTCGAATCTAAAACAGGGATCCACCTGGGTAGTTCTTTACCATTAGAAGAACCAGAGGCATTTGTTTGTTTGTTTGTTTGTTTACAGAAAAGGTTGGGGCTTTATGACCAAACAACTTGTTTCTTTCTTCTTTTTTTTTTGGGTACCGGGGATTGAACTCAGGGGCACTCAACCACTGGGCCACATCCCCATCCCTTTTTTGTATTTTATTAGAGACAGGGTCTCACTGAGTTGCTAAGTGTCTCACCATTGCTGAGGCTGGCTTTGAACTCATGATGCTCCTGCCTCAGCCTCCCAAGTGCTGGGATTACAGGCGTGCGACACCGTGCCTGGCCTCATTATGTGTTTTCAAGAGACTGAAGCAAGAAACAAGAAAAATCATTCCAGTATTAAATTTTCCACTCTAAATTGCCTTTGTTCAAACTCTAAATTATTAGATTTTATACTGGAAGTGAGGATGTTAAAAGATTTTAAGAATCGGATGTCTTGGTATTAGAGGTTTAAATGTTTAAATAGCCTACACAGCAAAATTTAATATATATTAAAAATTTATATAATAAAATTCAATATATAAAATCAACATCAAATAATGAATAGCATTTTCCTGAGCTATTCTTATTTCAAGACGTTATCCCAACGTTTAGATATTCTAATCTGGAAGCAATACTGGAAAGTTTGTCCAGTTTAAACGCCAGAAGTCTGATTTTAAAAACAAACTCCTATTTAGCTGCAAGCATGAACAATCATTCTGTGTGTCTTTATTCCAAGAATGACCTGTGATATGAACATCTCTTGTCTCAAAGCAGAATACCATCGTCTTGTGAACACAGCTCTGGAGATGCTAGTGAATTAGCAGATTTGTGCTTCTCAAGCAAGATTTGTGCTGCTGCTTTTGCAAGGCAGGATCAGCCAATTCTTGTTAGATTTGCAAACTCTTGGCCCCACCAGAGACCTACTGAGTCAGAAGCTCTGGGTTGGGGCCAACAGTGTTTAACAAGCCCTCCAGGTGACTCTGATCCATGCTAAAGTTTGAGAACCACTTCCTCAGGTGATAGTTTCCTTCATCAGGTCAATGCCCCACAGAAAACAGCTTCACATCCCCTCTCACATGGCAAACTTGAGTGCAGGAAGAAATAGTTTGTGAGGGAAAGGGCTCCATTTTAGTGAGGAGTCAGGGTACAAATCTCCAAGAATCGCTCATCATTTGATCTTTGTCTCTTCTAGGGAATCAAGTCATTCTCTGTCTTAGCATCCCAGATTCGAAGGATCACAAACTACTATACTGTTTCTCTTGAAGAGCTGTCTACATTCCTCCTGGCTTGGGATCCCCAAGCCACCCCCATGCCCATTGATTTCTTAGGAGGACTCATGGGACTCGGCATAGGACTCACAGACTTGAAACACAGTCAGCAAAGAGAAAGGGCATTTGGGGTGAAGTGTAGAGGAAGCCAGGAGCAAGCTTCCAGGGACTCTCACCCTGTGGAATTGCATAGGACACATTTAATTCCTTCAGCAAGAGTTGTGAAATGTTGCCAACCAGGGAAACTCAGTAGCAATGTGGTGCTTGGGGATTTTATTGAGAGCTGATCATGTAGGCACCTTCATGATCAAAAATTCCACACTCCCAGAAGGAAAGCAGGTGTTTATCATAAGCCACGTCGTTTAAGCAGTTTAGGCATGATGAGACACTCTTATCAGTCCTGGAATTCCTAATTCTAAAACTGAGATAATCCCCATCATTAAAAAAATTAAAATAAAAAAGCCCTCTTATTTTTATGGTCCTTCCATTCATCATTTATGGGTTTCCAGTCTTGGAATTATTTTGAAATTTTTCTTACTTCTAGTAAGTCACTAAGTCTTATTGCTTATATAGAGATTTTTAATTTTCAATTGTATTTATGACTTTTATATTTATTTTTTCCCCCACATAAAAGCTTCCAAGCTGGTAGATTTGTTGCTCAGAATTCTTAAATTTCAGTGTATCTTGCTTACATCATCTTAAATAAGGGTGTTCTACCATCACAGCATCCTTTAACCATTACTTTTTTAAAAAGCCTACTGAGGGTCCAAATGGTGTATGAAATAAATTTTAACACCTTTATGTTTAAGATATATATCAACTTTTTTAAAAATTCCCACTATCAGCCACAAGGGGCTGCTAATGCCCTCTGTGAGAAGCAAGCTCTTCGCAAGCCCTCTCTGTTCAATTGTGTTTTTCTGGCTGAACTTCACTTCATGCACTTCAATTTTTTAAGGATGGCATTTTCATAGTGCACCTTCTTCAGGAATAACAGGCCAGCAACATCTGAGGAAAAACAGGCAAAGTGAAGACCAAATCACAAATTAGGATGAAGATGCTGATTATAAGTCATCTGCCAGGGAGGTCAAGCCACAGTGTGGAGAGGTTCTTTCCATACTGTGTTGGGCTCAGCAACAGAATTCAAAGTAGAGACCAGATCTGAGGAGATGGTGTAGACAAGCAAATGGCACGTCTGACTAGGGAGATGGATTCAAAAGGCCCACATTTGTCCTGTCTTGTGGTGCGAAGGTGGAGAATTCTACTAAAAGCATGCTGATCTGTTTTTCCATTCAACTTTTTCTTGACAGCCGAGTAAAGAGCCTTACCAACATTCATGTCTCGAGTCTGATAAGAACCTATGGGGGAAAGACCAACTCACTCCTTGTAGAGGCGAGGGACATGAAGTATAGGGAGAAAGTAGGCTGGCAGCCCTTCCATTTGCCAAATTGTCAACTTTGAGAGAATTTTAAGAAGACCTATCTTCCTCAAACTATATACCCTACTGTAGCCAGAAAATCTCCAAATAACCATATAAGTGTATGGTGAGAGTGATGAATGACAAGGTACCAGCAGCACAGACTCAGCAGCGCCCAGAGTCACAGCTTTTACTAGCAGCACAGCTGGGAACAGAACCTGGGTTTCTTTAGACAGACCAGTGCCCATGCATGATTATATTTCCCTATTGTGCTTTTGCTTCTCTGGGAAATTTTTTTTCTAGATTATTTTTGCACATATTTTTTAAAAGCCCTCAAACTGAATACAAGCCGCTTGAAAGAGAGAAGCATGTCTTCCATTTTCCTTGGTCACCCTCAGGGACACTGAGTGGCAGTACTTCATTGAATGTGTCTTGAGTCAATGCTGAGGATAATGCATTATGGCTCAGACACTGTTCCTCAATCACTGAGCAATATTGCCCTGAAGCACAGTGTTCACTTCCTCGTGGTTCTTATTACCAGTAGTAGCTTCAATGAGATGGTATATAACTAACACACAAAATGCTCTTAGGCATCAGCTGAGGTTAGCGTTGCGTCTTTGTTTTGTTCTGTTACCCATAAACTGAGTATCCTCAGTGTCTGTCCAATCGTCGGTTGCTCTTTGGCATGCACTAGCTCCTTTATTTCCCTTTTCACTACTGTTACATATTAAGATGCTTTGTGTTCCTCCTTTTCTGCAGAAAAGCTTATTCACAGATGCACTATTACAAAATCACAGAAGATTAGAGACGACATCAGAAAGCCTCATCTAAACTTGGTTGTAACAGTACTGTTTAAAAACAAAAACAAAAAACTAAAAACTGAGACCAAATTTAGCAAAATTTACTTCATTAGGAAAAAAGTGGGTTTTTTTTTTTTTTTTTTTTTTTTTTTTTTGGTACTGGGGATTGAACTCAGGGGCACTGGACCACTGGGCCACATCCCCAGCCCTTTTTTGTATTTTATTAGAGACAGGGTCTCACTGAGTTGCTCAGTGCCTTGCCATTGCTGAGGCTGGCTTTGAACTCAGGATCCTCCTGCCTCAGCCCCCAAATGCTGGGATTACAGGCGTGTGACACCGGGGCAGCCTTCCAGACCAAAGATGGTTCAGCATGCCCAACTCCACCACATCACCACATGCACAGGCTACATGTATAATCAGAGTAAAGAAACGACCCGATTGGCTACAGTTGGCATTTGCCTAATATGGACAAAGCCTCATCCACTGGCAGCCTGTGATTGGCAGAGACTCAGTTACTTGATTACAAAGGTATACTCTAGAGTTCAACTATAATTTCTTTCAACATTGAATCAGAGTATAGTTCACTATGTTGGGATGCTGTTTTTGGCCAAACTTTTATCAATTTAATTCTACCCATGATGTGACTTTTGACAGATCACTCAGCCTGTGGTTTTCTTCCTTTCCGGATGATTTGAAATAAGTCATTCTACATCCGCCTCTAGATCTTTCCACCACCAATGTGTGTCCAAAACATTGCTCCACCACCTCTCCTAACTGCTCATATAAGTTACACCTGAGCCCAGTTTCCTCCTCTAGACAATCTCCTGCCACATTCAAATGATGGTTAGGTGTCTTGCAACATTTTGTTCTTACCTCAATCCTGTCACTCCATTCATTCATCCAGCAAGAATCAAGACATTTTCAGGTGTGAGGTGATCGCTAGCCTCCAGAGACATCCAGGAATGAGGAGCTGCTGTTTTTTCTCTCATTCCTTGTAATGCTAAATAGGGGGAAAGAAATACCTTTCCTTCCCATCTCAGTTTCATGGCTAAATCCTCATAACAAAAGACAGATTTACAAGGGAAAAGTGTACAAATCAACACGAGTTAGGAGACACAGAGGCCTTCAGACATGAAAACCCAAAGCAACAGGGTAAACCTGTATATTTTATGCTCAGGTTTGATGAAGAGTGCAGCGGTATGATCTAATGGTGAGAAATTGGGATAATTTAGCAAGGCCTGCTTATTCAGTTCCTACTGAGTGTCTCTGTGTCTTCAAAGATAAGGAAGTATCATCAATAGTGGTGTTCTGCTCAGAGTATTCAGAGGGCACCTCTCACATGAGAACTGCTTCAGGGGAGAAGGCAGGAGAAAGCTAGATAGCGACACTCCTAGGTTTTAGAGGGAGGAAGGAAAGGGAAGGTGTTTCTGCTTCTGTCTTCTCAAATGCCAGGGTGTCATATTTTGGAACAGCATGTCTGGAACGCCATCGTCATATGTAGCATTATATTTGTTGATGCTGCTGTTCTCTGTAGTTAAATACAATTAATTTGAAGGCAATACTGGGTCATATTTATTATACGTGCAGCACCTCATCAACACTCAATAAGTATTTGCTAAATGAGGAACTGGAGGTCCCTCTGACTCACGATTTGAATCCCAAAGCTCTGGCTTTTGCTCTTCAATGTGGATAGGTGTTTTCCTTGTGATGGCAGCTTAAATGAGCCAACAAATAAAGAAGAAAATGAACAAAACAAACTACAGTCAACAAATATGAAACTTAAGCGTGTATATTAGTCATATGCAAGAAAATTTTCAAGATGTTGAGTCTGATAGGAGCATCCATTTCCCCAAGAGCAGAGCGCCAGTTGGTTTTGCTCAGTATATACATCAATCACCAAGCCCAGCACCACATTCACACAGGCAGTTTCAAAATGTTTTCAATACATGTAAGCTAATAAAAAACCGTGTTGAAGCAAAAATTCCAAAATTTAAAGAGAAAGTCACAGTTCCATATAGTGCATTTGCTTTTTTTATTCCTGCTTTTAGGTTGTTTAAATGCCTCTAAGACTAATATTTCTTCATAACACTCACAAGATGAGTTCAATTTGTTTATTCACTATTGAGACGACTTAAGTCCATGGTAACTAATAAAATTGAACTTTTCCCTTCAAATTCAATACTGCATCTTCATTTGCAGCCACGAAACATTGATCATGTAGTTACTACTAACGGCCACGAGGTGACAGTGGTATACTATAATATCAATAGTGGTGCTTGGTCTGTTTTCCCAAGGTGGAAGTTGAAAAGAATAAATACCAACAACCAAATATATTTTTTAAAGTACATATTGAATATAACTATTCCCCTTTCCTGGAAGTGAAGATATGCTCTTATGTATTTATTCCTGAGACCTAGATTTCTTCATAATGGCCAAGAATATACACAATAGTTAAGACAGAGGGTTGATTTTTTATCTTCAGATCCGTCAATGAGTTTATCTTAGGCAGATTGCTAAATCTCTTTAAACCTTGATGTTTAAGTCTGTAAACACTTTTGTTATAGCATCTATCTCTATAACACATTTAATGAGAGAATGTTTGCAAATGGTTTAGGTTACATAGGTCTCAATAAATACTAACACTACTTATTCAAAAGTTGTAATTAATTTCAGGATCTTAGTAGATGAAAAAAGACTAAATAAAAAGGCTTTACCTTGAACTGAAAGGGAGAGAGAGCAAAACAGAAGTACAAAGGACAGAAAAGAGGGGAATGGCAAACAGCTTCTTTTTTTTTTTTTTTTTTTTTTTTCCCAAATGAAGTAGTGACATAAAGTGAAAAAGACCATTTTATGTATTTGTTTGTTTTTGCAGTACTGAGGTTTGAACCCACGGGTGTTTTACCACTAAGCAACATCCCTAGCCCATTTTTATTTTGAGAGATGGTCTTGCTAAGTTACCCAGGCTAGTCTCCAACTTGGACTCTTCCTGTCTCAGCCTCTTGAGTTGCTGGGATTACAGCCAAGTGCCACCACTTGTGACAAGAACATCATTTTTGGAATCACGAAGCCAGCCCAGGGTTGGAAACTGACTCTGGTGTTGACTGGCTGTGACCACAGGAAGGAAGACTTGAAGGAAGAAGCATCATTACCTGGCATTGCATAGCCTCAGCTGTTTTCTTTGAACTCTGAACACCTTCATGGCTATGAGATAAATGAGCGAAGACATTTAAAGACCTTGTCAAATAGTAGATGTTCAATGTTGCTATTTCTTGTCTTTGCAGACCTTTATAAAAAGCCTACAAGGAAACTTTGGATACTAAAGTTTGATTTTATTATTTTCCTGGAGAATGTGCTTTTTCTCAAAAGTGCATAGAACATATAGATCTAGCTGACACTGATATGTTTCTCCATGTCAATGTTAATGTTATAGGTCTTGACAATTTAAGAACTTTTATCCAAACCTATAAACTGTGTTCAGTTTTCAGCAGCTTTTGAAAGCTTCCATTCTCTGGGTACTATGTAAATGAGAATGAAGATGACAGTGAAATGCAGCCCAAGGAATTGGAAACTACCACACCAAGGACAAGTCCACTTCAAAGAAGCAGCAGTCATCTCATGATCTATGTTTACAAAGATGAGAGGAAATGAAATATTTTGTTTGTAATCCCAGCATCTCCAGAGGCAGGAGGATTGCAAATTCAAGACTAGCCTCAGCAATTTAGCAAGGTCCTAAACTAAGACTCAAAATTTAAAAGATAATAAAAAGGCTTGGGGATATGGCTCAGTGGTTAAGCATCCCTAGGTTCAATGCCCAATACCAGTTGAGGGTGGAGAGAAGGAAAAAAGAAAGAAAAAGAAATAGTTATTTCAAAGTGACGCCTAAGCTCCCTGCCCCCCCCCCACACACACACACCAAAAGAGGGGGCTAAGACAGAGAGGCATGACAGCTATAATCCTGGGCTGGATCCTCTTGTAACTCGTGTTACAAAGGACATCTCTGGGACAATTGGCCAGCTAGCTAGGGGGGATTTCTAGGGGAATGGATATTTTGGATTTATTTGTTCTAATTCAAAATAAGTTTATAAAAGCAATTTCAAAAATCTTTTTTTTTTTTTTTTTTTTTAAGGGTTAAGACAAATAAATTGTGGATTCAAGTAAGTAAAAAACCAAATTGTTTTAAGACTGGCTTAGCAATACTGACCAAAGAGGTGAAGTTACAAATTATGGTTAAAAATACTAATGGTAGCAATGTGAAAAAGATTCCATGTGCTCATCTCAACAAATAAGCAGAATATCCAGGAATTAGAATGAACTTGTCCCACAATATAAAGTCCATATAGGATGTCATTTCCAACTATATAAAAAGATCTTTGCCCAAGAAAAGATAAATCTTGGGACAGTTACTTTCAGTTACACTTTCATTCTCTCTGTCTTTGCTATTAAAGTAAACAGAGCATTTAGAAATGTTGATAAACTGACCCCCTTGTTGCCAAACTGCTTCTTTTACCAACAGAGAGACAGCGACCTGGAGGGATTCAATGGGTCATTTGAGGCACAACTTGCCTAATTCCTAATCCAATATTTCTTTAATTTCAACATTTGGACTCAAGAAAAACTCACAATTAGATTCTAGTTTTTTAATTAATTTTTAACTAACTGCTACATCTCCCTCCCTTTTAGAGCAGATCAAGCAGTTTCTGGGGATAAAAAAGCAAGCAGACTATAAAATGATCCTCTTTACAATTCCAAGTGAAGAGGATGTCTTTGTTGGGCAGTTGTAGAGCCCTGGGGAGATTGTTGGTCTTTTAATTTCTCACATTTTCAGAAAATCATACCTGTTTATACAATAGCCGAAATGCCTCAAAAGGGCTAGTTTAGCTGCTGCTGAGCCTGAAAACCAAACTGAGAGAATAATGGAGTAACAGCCCAATCTAGGGAGAATGTGGGTAAAAAGCAAACACTTAACCCGTTACCCCTTTTCCTTTCCTTTCCTTCCCAGGCTGGGAATGAGGGGTGTTCTGTTATCTCCAGGATGGTGTTCATTCCTGCTGGTTGGAAAGCCTAGAGTTTCCCACCAATATAGTGGGAAGTGCCAGGGCTCACAGTTCTCACCATGAAATGCACAATGGTCAGCTCTTCGTCAGTCCTGATTTATTATTGTCTGATAACTAAAGTGCTGCAGCCCTTGGAACATCTTAAGGTACACTTTGGTTAGAAGAATTTCAGTATAAGAACAACACATTTTAAGTGTCAAGTTATAAACAAGAACATGTTAATGACTTAAAGTTTTGTATTCTTTTAAAAAACAAATTTGTTGGGACATAATCCAAATGATGTTATAAGAGTGTGGTCGAGAAATTAAGCATTGTTTAAGGTAGGCAAAGCTTCCACCCATTTACTGATTAAATGCTAATTTAAAGGAGACTTACCTATTCTCTTAGAGATGCCATTATAACTCAAACTAAAATGTTGTATGTAACTAGATGGCAAGCCCCATTTAAAGGCAAGGAATGGACAGGCATGGTGGCATATCCCTGTAATCCCAGCAACTCTGGAGGCAGGAGGATTTCCAGTTCAAGGCCAGCCTCAGCAACTTAGAAAGGCTCTAAGCAACTTAGCAAGATCCTGTCTCCAAATTAAAAATAAAAAGGTCTGGGGATGTAGCTCAGTGATTAACTGTCTCTGGGTTCAATCCTTGGTACCGAAAAAATAAAATATCAAGGCAAGGAATGTAAGGCTGAGAGAAGCCACTGGTTAAAGATTATGTAACCCATTACAATCAGAGGTACCTGGAGCCCAGATGAGGAAATTCCTTAACTGGTGTAGTTTTGGTGCTTTTCACTGCATCAAATTGGTTTTGGTTAGAACTATTTTGAGGCTGGTTCACCTGCCTCAGCAACTTAGCAAGGAGACTGGGAGACTGAAAGCATCCGGTAAATGGCTCTTAGGTCTTAGAATGTTTTTTGGGGATGGGGATGTATGTGTGAGGGAGTAGAATACCTAGTTAGACCAGGTTATATAAAGAGGATGTCATTTGAAACCAGTGTGTGTTGGTCAGGAGGTTGTCCAGATACAATGGAAAAGTCATGAATCTTCCCATGATGGTCGTCACTTGAACACTTGATCCTTAGTTTCCTCAAGTGAATATAGGAATAAAAACATAAGTATTCAGTCTCCAAGAAGTTGCTGTGAACTAAATTTTGTAGAATTTGTAAAGCATATAGTGGAAAGATTCACCCACATTCAACGTTTAAATAAATATGGAACTAATTTACCAGCCTTCTGAGCAATTAATGGTTTAAACTAAACATGAAATTAAAGCAAGGCACAGGGTAATAAAGCAGGAAATGTGGGAGAATTGGAGTCCAGTGTACTCCACGTTCAATTTGACACATGGACTTCACAAGAGCAAAAAGGTAATATCTTTTTGTCACCTGTCACAAGGTTTATGACTGGGGTGCCTGCAACAAAAGACAGAATAACAAGAGAAACATATAACCGTACTTAATATAAGTTACCTGATATGGGACCTTAAGAAATGAAAACCCAAGGCAGTGGGAAACAAGCTATTTTTATGCTTAGGTAAGAGGCAGAGTGGAAGGTCATGAAGACCGGTGACAGGACAAAGGGGTATGACCACTGGTCTAATTGAAATTCACTGAGGGCCTCAGCAACACCTGCTTTTTTTTCTCCCTGTGACTTCAGAGATAAGGACACCTCTTTCTCCAGGTGTAGGGAGGGTACTTCAGGAATGCAGGTTTTATAGCCTGCTTCAGGAGAAGGTCAGCTGCTGTTTTATGGCCTGCTTTGGGGGAAGGTCAGAGAATTCTTCCTGCATTTTATGGCTGGCTTAGGGAGAGAAGGGGTGAGGGGAAAGGGAGACTCACCTTCCTGCCTCTGCTGTTTTCCTCAAATGCCAAGAAGCCTTATTTTGGGGTAGTTAGTCTTGAATCCCATCAACTACCAAACTTTAAAACAACATTAGGGACATATCAGCGTCTTCTTTTGTTTTTCAAGGAAAAGAAAAATTGTCTTTTAAGAAGTTTTAAAAATCATTAGGCCATTTAGCTCTGTTTCCTGTACACTCTATCTTCTTTAGAAGATCCTAATCGTAGCAGATGCTAGCATATAAGGGAAACAACTGCAGCAATCACCAAAAAGACTTCTAAAATGCTTTTTAACTGAAAATGCTTCCTTGACAAAATTTAGATCATTATTAACTTTTTTCCTTTTGTGCTGTGGTTGGAGGCAAGCTGATGTTCATTTGTCCTGTGGTTGTATTTTCTGCATATTATTGATCTGAGGCAAATAGTATTCTGAGCAGAAAATGTTTGCTTAGGCTTTTGCTCCTTTTATCCACCAGGATAAAGCATCAAATGAGCAATATTGAGATCTGCCTGACAGTTTTGACACATGGACGGACATCAGCAGAACACGTACTCCACTGGTCTTTAGAGAATTAACGACAATATATTCTCTAGCAAACGTAGGCTACCTTGCCTGCTTGGTATTAGTGAGGCTCCTGGGAAACATTACTGAATAAGACACATAGTCCTTAGGGAATCACAGTTTAGTGCTTGTTTATTGAGCTACTACAACAATTTACAGAGCTGACTTTTTAGTCGAGAAAATAAAAGCGATTCTACAAACCAGCATTTATGGAGAAGCAGGTTTCCTGCTTTTAAAGAGCAAAATACAAATGTTTGCTGCAAAGTAATGAACAGGGTTATTGGAAGCGACAGGAGCAATTTAATGCATTCTGATGGAAGTTTGATTATATATTTCTACCTCTGCAAGAATTTAAATTTAGTTTAGGGATATCCATTTGCCTATGTACCTGAAACCTCAATCATTCCTTCTACTCAGTTTAGATGGACGGGCGATTAGATGATGGAATTGAATGTTTTCTCTGCTACCCCTTGCTTCCTCCCACCCTCCCTTCCTTTCTTACTCTTTCATTGTTTAGCCATCCTTAATGATTCTTATACTGCGGGGGTCCGTGGTGGACTCCACAAGAGGTACAATGTAGCACGATCTATCGGGGGACTGCCAAAGTGGGTTGTCAGCCGGGGGGGTGCTACGGCAACGTAGCACGAAGTAAAGGAGTCAGCCGGTGGTGGAAGAAATCAGAACACACAGACAACGAGTTAGGCTGCTGAATCTTCTCTCTTTACTTTCACTTTGTTGTAGGTATTTAAGCATAATTTTTGGCAGTACAGTTTGTTTATACATTCTTTTGTGATTTCATTACAGTCATAAGACTTAATTTATAGATTACATTTTAGACATATTAAATTTCTTATCTTATATATTTCAAGGTTTTGAGGTCACTTACACCTTTCCAAGGTCCTGTCTGTGACTGTCTGGACATATTATAATTTTGTCATTTTTTATCTAATTAGTTTGGGTGAAAATTTATTTCTCATGGATTTCCTGAAGCCATTTTCTCTGCACACCGCTCAGGCCATCTGATAAAAGTTAACTTTCTCTGTCTGGGATTCTGAAGCACTATTGTTTTTCTTTTATAGCAGTTATTTATAAAACCTAGAAGCAGGGAAAGGGGGGGGCAAAGCTGAATGTTAACTCTGAAGGACTTTTTACTCTAAGGAATTTATATCTACTCTAAAAGTAAGAGAAATCTATTTTTAATCATAAAAAGACTCTTAAAGCTTATTAACTAGGAACTAAGTACTTATAGAAAAAAGTTCTTATTTTTACTTTATGTATTTAGCTTAGATTCCAATAAGGTTAAATTTACAGAATTAGTCTCGATCTAAATAATTGAAATAGCAATATCTGGTGGCCATATATATGAATAAAGAACAGAACAGCAAGTAAATAGGAAAACCTACACAGTCAAAGTTAACTCTTTCAGCACCATGATATCTTTCATGAAAAAAGAGAGGGTTTTATCAGCAGAAAGGTTATAGGGGAGCATAGGGAACATGAGCAGATCACATTGGAGGAACAGCCATTAGCCTATCTTTGTGGTGGTTTGATTTTTTGTCATAAGTCAGGGCAACACCCCTGGGCTAGGCCAAGTCCATGTATCATGAAGTCAGAGAGTTATGTTTTTGGCTAATGTGTTCTTAATGTCCCCAACATTTCTTTTCCCCTTTTCTGTTTTATTGATGGGAGCCCACCTTACTTGAGGATGTGCCTATCTTAGGTTGCCCCCCTCTGGGGTCTCTGGCTACCACCCTAGCACTTCAGGTGGACTTACCCAAGGCCAGCAAGCCACGGCCGAGGGGAAGATATGGGACAGAACAGTCTCCTTTGGGAAGGCTTCCCATGGATGATTTAGACTTCCACATCCTGTCAAGGACTGTGGCCTAGTTCACTGGGCTCCCAATCAGCATTGCTGAGGGCAGCATATTGTTGGCAGACCACCATAAGCTGTACCGATTTGGCCCTGTCCTTAAGGAAGATGCCACTAAGATGCTATAGAAGATGCCACATTATACATGATTATTATAATACCTGATTTTATATATGGGGAGAGAGAAGGGGTTTAGTAAATGTTGTGGATGGTGTGAGGACAATAGGAATGCAAAAGAGTGAATGAAAATTTGAGTAGTTTATAAATTAAGAACAAAAGTAGAATATGTAACCCTAGAACTTTGACTTCTTTTTTAAAATTTTTTGTAGTTGTGGATGGACAGGATCCTTTTATTTTATTTGTTTATTTTCATGTGGTGCTGAGAATCGAATCCAGTGACTCATACATGCTAGGCAAGTGCTCTGCCACTGAGCTATAGCCCCAGACTGAAATTTGACTTCTAATGGTATGATACTGATGTATTTTCAGTTTGGAGTAGCTGTTGGTGAAAATAATGAAGACAAAAGTAAATTCAACTTTCTCTCATGTGTGAGGTGGTATGGCAAGATTAAGGGGGAAAAACTTTTGCAAAGAGAAACAGGGCTAGGCTTTGAATAAACTGTGGAATTTGTCCAGAAGCACTACTCCTTGACTTAACATTGTGGGACATTTTAATCCAATGAATCTGAAGTGAAATCATGAAGTATATTTCTCCTCAAAAGGAAAAGGTTGTAGGATGGGCTGAGGGCCACACAAGTTCAAGAGATGATAATGGATTTGTATGAGGGAGATTTGATACCCCTTGGTGGTCATTAAAAAACTATAGTGGAAAAAATTGCTTTTACTAAAAAGATCAGAAATACTTGGGTGAGAAACAAATGGTTGAATAAGAGAGTCATTGTCAAATTTTTAGTGGCATCAGACAGCAGTTGGTAAAATGTTCATGACGTTTAAACAGTGTCTTTTATATATTTTGGTTGTTGATGGACCTTTAACAGTTTCTTTTATATATGTATTTTAATTGTTGATGGACCTTTATTTTCTTTATATATTTATACATAGCGCTGAGAATCAAACCCAGGGCCTCACACATGCTAGGCAAGCACTTTACCACTGAGCCACAGCCTCAGCCCTGTTTAAACAGTTTCATCAGAACAACTTCCTCAGAAGCCCTGCCTCTCTGGGATGGGGTTTCAATGCACTGGTTGGAGCCACAATCTAAGGTGAGGCTGCAGCGCTGGGCTTGCCCAGCTCCCACGGCCAGAGGTTTTCAGAAGCTCTAATCCTCTCCAACAGGCAGATGGGGACAGGGTGATTGGTGTTCTAGAGAGGCCACTCAGGCCAAGGTTTGGACAGGCCAGAATTTGCTGGTAAAAAGGTCTATTGGTGGTTTACAGAAGCACCTGAGAAAAGTAGCAAGGGACTGTCAGCCTGGTCACTGCTGAGTTAAAAGAGCAGTGGATTCTGAGCACATTTCAGGATCGGGGCTTCCAGGTTAAGATGGGGATGTGAAGGAAGAGCAGGGAGTCAGAGGAACGTTCTGGCTCTGGGTACCAGTCGTGACACAGAAGCAGGTGGAGGCTGGGTGATGGAGCAATAAATTCTTCCAATACACGATAATTTCTGAAATGCTCTTCAGAATTTCTCCCCATTGAGTCAATGAAATTGTAAAAACAAGATAGGCTAAAATAAGAAGTGCATGTATAAGTTTGATTGAATATGAAATATTTGTGTGATAGGCTGGCTTTCTTAAATTCTGCAGGCATTTTCCTTGATCTTTTGGCATTGTGTATTGCAAAAAAGTTTAAAAATTGATGCCAATTTTGAGGATTATTGTTTTGCATCTGAAAAATTACTTCTTCTCTCTCTGCTACATTGATACTTGTTCAATTTTTTTCTTTAGAGATGAATGAAATTAACTATTTCATCAGGTAAGATCAGATTTGTTTTAACAAGTTTTATCGCACATTAGGCATATCTTTTACTTTAGTCAAATGAGTTTCTTCAGCTCAGATGAGAGTTCTATTTCCTCTCTTTAAAAATTTTTGCTGCTGTATCTGCTAAATACTTTTCTTTTGGACTCCTTATAAAGATTAAGTTATCTTAGATCTCCTGGCTTTGTCTCTAGGTTTTTTTTTTTAAACTTCTCTGGAAATGCTTTTTACTTTTTCTAAGCAAGTTCTATAAGTTCTCTACCTTACTTTTCTAATCTATTGATTATAATTCTACAGAATCTCATCCGTTGTTCACAAATTCCATTGCACTAGAGAATTTAATTTTCATATGTATGTGTGTATATATATATATTTGTCCCAAAGCAACTTTTCTTGTTCTCTGATTATATCTTTTTTTATATAACTTCCTGCTTATACTTAGACAAAATGTCGTCTTGGGTGTTTAAAAAATGTGGGTTAGAAATTTTCTATACTTTCATTTTTTTCTTATTTCTTTGTTTTTTTTTCATATTTGCTTGGCTTGATTATCTTCTAACTATTAACTCTTTATAATCTCTTTGCTTCTTCTTGCAAATAAGCAGGCATGGGTGGGATGAGGAATGAAAGAGTAATAGAATAAGTAAGATGGAATAAATTGTAGGCTTCTCTGTATTTGGAGATTTATGTGATTTCTCTCAAATATAGTTGTGGATGATGCCTTAGTTTTCTGTTGCTATAACAAAATGCCTGAGACTAGATAATTTATAAAGGAAAGAGGTTTGTTTTAGCTTATGGTTCTGGAGGCTGGGACGTCCAAGAGTATGGACTTTTGCTGTTTCTACTCATGGCAGAAAGCTGAAATGACAAAACATAAGGGAACATCTTTCTTTATTACAACTTACTCCCATGAAAAAGCATTACTCCCTCTTAACATTATCTAGCGACCTCTTAAAGGATCCCCAGCACTGCCACATTGACAATTAAATTTCAACCTGAGTAGTTTGGACAGGGACAGACAACACCCTAACTACAGCAGACCAGATCACAAAGAAAGGGGGAAAGGAGGAAAGAGAGAAGAAACGAAGGAGAAAGGAAGGTAGACAACAACAACAACAACAAAAAAAAAAAAAAAAGAAAGAAAGAAAGCATTAAATCTATGTAGTATAATTATACAGAATTACATCATCAAATTATAGACTGATTACTTATGAAGAATAGAGTGTAAATTTAGAAAAACTCATGGCAACAGTGTCAGGGAGTTTTGCCCCTATGTCACAGAGGTTCTTTGCTGGGGTAATTTCCCTGGTTCTCTAACTGTTCCAGTCTATTGTGAGACCAGCCTGGCACAGTCCCAAGTGTACTTCATGTGGAGGATTCAAGTGCAAACCAGGAGCACATAATGCATGGTAATTATGACCCTCGCTAGCTCCAGATCTGCTACTTCATCCCAACACCTCCCACGATTAGGCAAATGGCCATGACAGCCAGGGGCAGTGGCACACAGCTGTAATCCTAGCGGCTGCGGAGGCTGAGGCAGGAGGATAGGGAGTTCAAAGCCAGCCTCAGTAATGGTGAGGCACTAAGCAACTCAGTAAGACCCTGTCTCTAAATAAAATAGAAAATAGGGCTGGGGATGTAGCTCCGTGGTCAAGTGCCCTTGAATTCAATGCCTGGTCCCTCCCGCCCCAACCACAATGTCCGTGACAAACCAGCTGCTTTGGAAATACCTGGGGATTACCCATGAATGCTGGTTCTCAAGTCCCACTGCAGAGGTCCAATTCAGAAGGTGTGTTATGGACCTGGGGATATGCATTTGAATTTCTTTCCAAGCAATTTTTATGATTAACCAGGTTTGTGAGTCACTGACCTAATCTAGAATAGCCAAACCCCATGCAATTATGGTATTATTTGTGTCTGTGTGTGTGTGTGGTGCTGGGGATTATGCTATTTTTTTCATTTTCAGACACTTTTCCCATTTTAACTTCTAAAAATAACAGAGTATAATTTAGCTTTTCTTTATGAGAGCAAATTTAAATTAATTTTGTTCTTTTAGAGCTTCATGAAAATTGTGAAGATAACTGGATACCCCCCGAAGTGTGGCAACCGGAAATTATTGCTCTAACTGTAGGGTGGTTGTAGCTACATCTGAATAGGGTATGATTGGAAAAGGAGATAGCAATCCCCTACAAATTCCTTGCTGGAGTTCTTAGATCTGGAGAATTAATTTCATCATGTGTGGTGATGATTTGGGAAAATCCTATTGTGCCTTTTTAGGACGATAATGTGGAATTGATGGGGAAATATGAGCAGAGGCAGCTGGGGGCTTTGCAAGTGCTTTCAGGAGCAGGACGGTCCATGCCAGGAGGGAACACATTTCATAGGCATTTTTAAATAGACGTGTTCCTCATGAACACCTCTTTATTAGTATTATTCTGAAATTTGAGTACTGGCTTTATTTTCTGAAGTAACAAGTACAGATATGTTTGTTGCTAAAGATTCAGTTGACATAGTCTGGTTTAATTTGGGGTGGGGGCTATTTAGATTAATCCATAATTCAAATCCATTGATATTGACAGAAATGTCCATACTTACAATGGAATATGCAAATACATGAAAACAAAAGCCGATTTTAAAACTTTTATTTATTTATTTTTAAACCTAGGAACTCTGCCTCCCAGCATTCAAGCATCTGGTTTCTCTTCACTGCCAAAGCTGAGAATCAGAGCCCCTTGTGAAGAGAGCTTAGATGTAAAATTCAGATAACCTCCCTTCAGTGTGAGCGCTGTACCCATCACAGAAGGACATTTGCTGTCCATCTGTTGTTGGGTGAAATGGGGGAGCACAGAGCTAGCACCACCCTCAGAAAGAGGGCTCTGAGTTTATCTTGTGCTATATTTTTTTTCTGACTGCAATCTGATGACACAGATATACACCATTCTGTACTCTGAAATCACAAAAACCAAATTGCCTGAGGCCCCTATATAATTCTGTGCTAACTAAACAATAACACCTTCATCTAAATGGTCTGTGTGATTACACAGACAAACTGCAGGCTTTCTCTTAGGTTTACCACTCCCCGAGGAACTTTAAATCTCATTGTATCCCTCTCTAATTTCTTCTCCCTCTCATTCTGTTTATAAGTGCAACTTGGGACTCAACGCAGCGAAGCATTTGCAAGGTTTAGGGGTTTAAAACTCCACCTCTCAGGACAAAACGAATCAGCAAGCAAATCCCTTCTGGAGATTATTGCATTGTCATCAAGATGAGATTGAAAATATTTATTAAGTCTAATTAGAGAACGTGTGCATGTACAATAGCTAGGAAAAGAGCTCTTCAGACATAAAATGTGTCCAAGGAAAGTGTACAAAAGGTGTATAGAACTATAGCCAGAATATGCGTTGGCTCTTGGTCAGTGTTTTAAAGCCACCAAGTTCTCCGAGGGCACAAAGTCTGCATTCATATAGGGATATATATTCATGCACACGCTCACACCCATGTACACTATGACCTACGATACTGTATTAATCTGTATTAATTTTCTGTGCCGTATAGCAAATTACCACAAAATTAGTGGCTTATAGGCAGTGATATTAATTTATTATCTGGCATTAGTTTATTGAAATGAAGGCATCAGCTGACTACATCCTCACCTGGAGGTTCAGCTAGCAAAATCCATTTCCCATATCTCTCAGGTTGTTGGCAGAATTTTCTTTCTTTCTGTTGAACGTCGAGGTAAGCGGTTTCCTCTAAGTAGTCGGCAGGGCCACTCTCAGCTCCTAGGAGAAGCTTCCAGTAACCTAGAGGACTCCCTCCATAAGCCCTCCCGCAACATGGCCGTTGGTTTGTTCAGTCTTAAGCACTCACTTGATTTGGTCAGGCTCACCCAGAATACACTCCCTTTTAATTAGCTAAGAGATAACTAATTTTGCACCTTGATTATACTGATAAAATTATTTTACCTTTGCCGTATGATGTGACCTAATCATGAAAGATTATCATGTAACCTCATGATAATCAGACTCTTGCCCACCCTCCCGAAGGATTCTAAGTAAGGCATATACACAAGGGGGCAGGGATTTGGGAGAACCATTTAGAACTCTGCTTACCATAAGCACCTTAGAATTTATAACCTCTGTCTTAATTCATAGACTCTGAACTGTGATTTTTATAAACTCAAAACCATTATTTCATTTTTGAGTTTACTATATGTCTAACCATTGGCCTCAAGCTCCTGGGTCACCACTTATGATCCCTCTTGGCCTCTTGCTGAGGACCTTATTTGGCCTTATGTACTTGGTGAATTTTCCCACTAGAATAATCTCAAACCTAGGAATTGGCCTGAAGTCCAGATGCTCACTGATGGTTGAACACTTGCCTGCTGACTGTCACAGATATATGCAAGGTCTCTGATCCTATGCAAGAGGAGGGGGAAGAGAAATGAAAATACCTCCAGAAATAGCTGTAGTCTATAAATTTCCACATAATTGTTTGTTGGGTGGTCACAGTCTGTTAGATGATAAAGAAAACAGAAGGGAAAATTCTTTCCCCCTAGTCATCCCTGCAGTTTTAGGGTTGGTAGAGTCCATTATTTGATTTTAAATGCCCTCTGACATTTCTGAGTGAGGTAGGGAGGGTATGCCTTCTTGCTCAAGTGGCCCCAGGTGCTGTATGGGACCAGGGGTATATATTTTCCTAAAATCTCGTATTTTAACCCAGAATAGATTTCTCCATAGAAACAAAGTTTTGTACAGTGTTTAGATTAGTAGGTCAACCTGTAAAATTTTAACACAGAAACAGATGATAAAGCATGTGCATAGCATGCATGAGCCCCTGGGTTCAATTCTGAGAGAGACGGAGACAGAGCGAGAGAGAGAAAGAGAGAGAGGAGAAGATACTATAAATGCAGAAAGGCTCAACATGGTTTCATGTCTGTTACATGTTTACCAATTTATTTTTTCTTACAGACTTGTCTTACCTCTTGTATTAGGCAATTTTCCATGACTATAACAAAATACCTGCTATAATCAAGTTAAAAATAGGAAAGGTTTATTTTCACAGTTTTGTAGATTTAAGTCTATGGTGAGTTGGCTCTGTTGCTTTGAGTCTGTGGTGAGGAGGAATATCATGGTGAGGAGTACATGACAGAGAAGAATGCTCCAAATTGCTTGGAAAAAAATAAAAAAAAAAAAGAAGAGGACAGGGTCCCAGAATTCCTTTGAGGGCATACCTGCCAAAACCTAACAATATCCATGAGGCCCCACAGCTTAAAGTTTCCACCACCTAATTGAGCCATAGGCTGGGGGCCAAGCCTTTAACATATGAACCTTTGGGGGATATAGCAATATCTAAACAAATTGAGCAGGGATGTTTGGGTTCAAAGTGTTATCAAATCTGCTAAAATTATTTTCTTGGGTAAGAGTTAATGACTGTACTACTATGGAAAACATTTTGGTGGTTCTTCAAAAAGAATCCTCAACATAGAATCATCATGTGACCTAGCAATTCCATTCCTAGATATATACTCAAAAGAACTGAAAACTAGTGTTCAAACAAAAGCTTGTACATGAATGTCTACAGAAACTTTATTCATGATAAAAAAAAGGACAGAAGCAACCTAAATGTCGATCAACTGATGACTGGATAAACAAAATATATCTATATAATAAATATTATTTGACCTTAGATTTGAATGAAACTCTGATATACAGTATGATATAGATGAACCTTAAAACCACATTTTAAAATAATTTTGCAAGTGAAAAGGCCATATGCAAAAACCCACACATTATATGATGCAATTGGTTAAAAATATCCCAAAGGACCAAATCTGTGAGGACAGAAAGTACATTAGTGTTCTGCTTGCAGTTCCAGGGTCCTCACCTATTGCTTTTTTCAGCCATAGGTTCTCTATCCAAATTATAGCTATCCTTTAATCCTCCCCTGAAATGTCACACCCTTCACAAAGATAATCCTGAAGGGATTAGATGTTTTCTCCTCGCCACCTCAATACAACAATAACCATGAAACATGTTGCATTACTTTTCTGGCATCTTAATTTCCTTGTATTTGTTACAGTTTTAATGGAACTTACAAAATCACTCAATTCCTGTGGCAATGAAGAATGTGGTCTCTGAAGGCAAAAAGGGGCAGGCTGACTTCTAGTAACCCACCTTGTGCCTTAGAAAATCACTTGGCCTCTTTAAAGTCTCAGTTTGTTCATTGGGAATGCATAAAGAACAATTATCATATATTCATATACTTTTGGAAATTAAAAAATACAATATGTGTAAAGCATTTAATAAAGTTTCAGAAAAAAATTTTTAAAAGGGGGCACTGGGGTTGTGGTTCAGTGATAGAATGCTTGCTTAGCGTGTGTGAGGCACTGGGTTTGATTCCCAGCACCACATAAAAATAAATAAATAAAATAAAGGTATTGTGTCCATCTACAGCTAAATAAATAAATACATTAGTGTTTACTTTGGTTTGGGGAAGTAAGGAGGAAGAAGGTGATGGTTAAGAAGCACAAGGTTTCTTCTTTGGTGATGAAAATGTTCTAGGGTAGGCTACAGCAAAGTTTATGCAAAGCTGTGAAGGCACTGAAAATCCTTGCATCTTATATTTTAAATGGGTGAATTGTGTGGTGAGAGAACTCCATCTCAATAAAACTGTTTATAAGAGTTGGTGACTGCTAGAAGGAAATCATGTTGGGTAAATAGGAAAAGTAGAAGTCCAAGCACCTTTCATCAGTAAGAGATGGAGCCTCTTTTCTGGTAGAGTCAATTGCCAGGCATATTCACTCACTGAGAATACACATTATTCTCTAGTTTCATATTCAAAAAGTTCCACTGCGATTTTGTTGCTCACTAATTAGATTGAAAGAACTCACACTGGGGTCTGATCTTAAACTCTATGAAGAACATAACATCTTTTATTTGCAAGTCTATCTTATGCAAAGTACCTTCATGTGGAGGTTTGGGGAAGGGGTGAGACTAGAGGATTACTTCAGTGCTGTAGCCCCAAAGTCAAAGATCCAGATATTTAAAGAGATAAATGAGAACAAGAAGTTGTTTTGGAGTTTTATGGAACTAAACTAGACCAAGAGCTTTGAGGGGGAAGAGACGAGGAAGGAAGTGATGTTAGGCAGATTTCCACCACTTTCACAAATACCTGAGATAGTCAGCTTATAAAGAGGAAAGGTTTATTTTGGCTCACAGAGTCAGAGGGTTCAGTCCATGGTCCATTGGCCTTCTTGCTTTGGTCCTGTGGCATGCCACGTCAGGAGGGCATGGCAAAACTACTCGCCTCAGGATGGGAAAGTGAAAGAGATCTCATTTTTCAAAGTGTACATGTTGTAGAATCATATTGGCAAATGCATTCTACAGTCGTGTATAACTAATTAAAACAAATTAAAAATTAAAAAAAATATTCGGTCATTGTATATTCTGCAAATATTTAGATATCCAATTTTGGCATAAAGATCACAATTTTAGTTTATAGTTTATTTCTTTGAATTGGGATATAAATTATAAGTTCCACATACTGTGATTGATAGGTATGTCCCTGAATATTCTTCTAATCTGTAGCCTTTCTCCTTTTCTTTTTATTTCGGTAATTTAAGAAAAATGGGTCATTCGTCTTGTCAGTTCTGCTGATTGTAACTCAGGTGGTTCTAAACTTCCTGTATATTAGTAATTGGTCAGGAAATTTGATTAGATGTTTTATTAGATTCAAGTTCAGCTTTTTTTGAGCAAATTTAATTCATATGGAGAATTATGTTCTATCAGGAGCACATAAAGTCTATTGGTTTTTCTTTGTGGTTTTAGCAGCTATTGCTAATCAATACCTATCTTCATTTACTCATTCGTAGATGCAAAATGATGATATACTAACTAAATCATTCCTTCCTCATTTATTAGTTGGAGTATTTCTATGAAAAAAAAAAAGCTACTCATCTAGGAGTGATTACCCTTTGGTATAATTCATATAGGAAAGGCAAGACAAATCTTTAATTCTTTCTCTTTATTTAACAATTTTGAAATAATTTATTGGTATTGCTCTGTGGCAACCATTTGGTTTTATTATGGACTTATAGACTGAGACTTATTTGATATGTTTTAACCAATCATAGTTATTATCACTTAGTTTGTCCCATCTATGCCAAGTGAGAGCCTTTTGAAGTTGATACATATTCCCTCCAGATATTGGGAGCCGGGTAGCAGCGGGGCTCAGCAACTCTGAGTCCCTAGGCATTCTACTTGGGGATTGTTTCCTAACTTTTCCACCCCAGGCTGGCACACCTTTCGTTCTTCCCTTACCTCAACTGTTCTTTATTGTTCATACATTGGACTCTGGTTCCTTTGTTGATGTTATTCTATTTGAGTTCTATTTTTATGCAAATACTCCGTAATTTTGTTTTGAAGATAACAGTTTCTTATAGATTCCCAAGGTTATTACTTGTGGGTTCTTTAAAACAAAATCTATATTTTTTTTCTAGCAGAAGAGAGATATCTGGGGGGAAATATCTAGAAATTGAGGGAGTCTGCTCTTTTAATCTAATCCCTTTGTGCTCTTTTGAAACTACAAGTCAAATGATGACATTTCTGTGATTAAAACTTTTACGGGCCTATACTTGAAATCACAACCAAGGCCAAACTCCCCAAGAAACCCATTATCCTCAGCATCCTGCTTAACCCTGCTTCTTACTTGGCCTTTTACTTGCAGCCACTTTTGCAGTTCCTCCCAAATGCCTCTGTTTCTCCCGCTTATTGACTTTTGCTCATTGTGGCCTTTTTGCCTTATTACCTGCAGTGTACTCCCTTTTCTTCCCCCCTTTTGTCCTTAACTTGTGTCCCTCCTTTAGTTCTCAGTTTAGATTTTATTTCCTGCATGAAGCCTTCTTTTACACAGGTTGCCTGTCTCCTGAGTGTCCTGGAACTTTTTTTTATCATGTCCAGTGAAGATCAGGTAGTGTCTGCTAATTGCTCTCATGAGTGTCTCAGCTTGGATGATACATGATATAATTCCTCACTTTCTGAATCTCCAACTCCAGAACTGTGCTATGCGTTCATCTTAATTGCCTTCCATGGCATTCTGTAATTGCACCTAGCATTTTTCACATGCAATTGTAATTTCTTATTTACTTGTTTATTTTTGTTATGGAATGAATTATGGCCACCCAGCATTCATATCTTGAATTCCTAACCTCCAACATGACAGTATCTGAACACAGGGCTTTTAAAGAGGTAATTAAAATTAATGAGGTCATAAGGATAAGATCCTAATACACAAGAACTGGTGTTCTGATTAGAAGAGGAAAAGATAGAGGGGTGCATGCACACAAAGAGTCATCTGAGGACAAAGAAGGTAAGCATCCACAAGCCAAGAAGAGAAGCCTCAAGAGAAGCTTAAACTACAGACACCTGGATCTTGGACAACCAGCCTACTAAACTGTTTAAAAATAGATTTCTGTTGTTTAAGCCACCCATTCTGTGGTACTTTTGTTATGGCAGCTCTTGGAAGCTAATACAGTCTTTTTTACTTGTCTGACTTACTAATTTTATATTTCAACTACCATGTAAATAGGGGTACAATATCAGTAAGAGCTCAAAGAAACAGAATCATTGGGAGTGATACATAATAAATGTGGTATAATATAAATGTATTAGGTCTTTGTTCTTGGTTCCTATCACCTCACTCCTAAAATCCTTATGCATTGTTGTACAGCTTTTCCTTGCTTCTGCTGGTTCTCAATGGCTTTAGCTCAAAATAATCCCTGCACCAAAGAGGCACATTTTGGGATGACATATTCTGGTACCTTTCACAGATTACCAGAATTATCCAGTTTCCTTTTTGTTTAGCCTCTTCCATTTACTGACTGCATTTTTATTCATTCGGCATGGACTGACGAGGGAGAAGTGGGAATTTCTGAAACACATAATATGCTGTGACATTGAAACATTTTGTTTTCTAGATTTCCCAGGGTCCAGCAGTTTGAAGTAGAACAAAAAAAACATCATTATCGTTGATTACTTGTATTGAAGGACTATATATGTTTCAACACATTAACTCACAAAAATGATTTATTGCCACGGTATCTAAACAATGCTTTGTAACCAGCGACTGTAGTTTTTAGATAAGTGGCAATTTACATGAACAATGTTCAGTCTCTTTTTCTCTTAGACACTTGATGTGTCTGAGCTGCTACACAAAGGCCTCCTGAACATGGGAGATTTTCCTTTTTTTGGCAAACAGACCAGCATCAGTTTAGGAACTGGCCCCAGAATTTTGGATTTTCATCCATTATTAAGATCTTCTGTTTGGCTAATGACGTCAAAGTACATGCTTAGGTGTAACCAACCAACCCTTCAAAGGCAAATACATTATTTACTTTGGCGAATGTCTGCAGTAGAATCATTGGTTAAATTGTAATTGAAATATAGGCAGACTTCTTTATCCAATTAAACCTCAGGTATCATTTTTTAAAATGTGAATAATTGCATTCCTCTTTTGATTGGTTTGGACTCTGCACAATGACTTTTTTTAATCTTTCCAGCTGCTTCATTAGAATTAAAGAGAGAAAAATGTCCCCATGATCCTCTTCTCTCAATCTAATGAGATAAGTCACAAAATGAAAAATGCAAATGTATTTTCATGACTCTTCCCTTTTTAATACAAACATAAGGATGATAACCAACACTTTTTCCCCCCTAATTACTTCCATATAGAATTATGCACAGGCAGATGTATGAAGATTTGGAAACTATATGTGAAGAATTTGCATCCACCCAAAGCAATGCAGTTAGGAGAGAAATGAGCTGAAATAACAAGAAGGAGAAAAATGGTAATAAATCATCAATGATAATCAGAAAGATCCTGATAAATCAGTGGCGAGGATCTAACAAGTCTCTAAAGGTTCATAAAATTCTTTGGCTGCTTCCAGCATAGCCCAGTCTTATCTGAGCACCGTCCAGCCAGGCTTCTTCATGTCTGCTATTAGTGCAGTTCACTTCTTTCTCCTCCCAGCTCATCAACTCTCCCAGCTCTTAGAAATTAAAAGCCTTCTCTTTCCTGGTTTTTATTTGGCCACTGGAAGACAGAGACCATTCAGACCACTAGAGGGCTCTCTTTTCTATGGAAAGGAAAAAGAACCCTAAATTGCATAATAAAGTATAAAGTTGGGATGAAACAGGACATAGGCAAGCAGGACAGAAAATGAACTATCGCAATTTTCAAAGATGTTTCAGCGTGTGCAAAGAGGACTCTGCCCCTGTGGAGTCTGACCTTTTAGAGGTCCTGGGAAGATTGACAAATAGAGCCCCTGCTACACAAATACTTTGAACTGCTCCAGCAGTCTTTAGTGATATTTCAAAGGGAGAAGACTGCAGGCCGAAGCAACGACAGTGCGGTTCATTAAGGCCAGCTGCCACATGCGCCCACTGAACTGAACCCCTCTTTTATAGTAGTTTTTACGAACTCCATATGTTGACATTTGAACCCCTTAGAAGTTGGAAAAACCAGGAGAGTGAGGCAATATGTGAATTAGAGGATGAATGTAAATTAGGTGATAGAAGACGTGTGAACATATAAATGGAATAGATGGAAGGAAATAGAGCAAGGTTCATGACTGAAGTTCTTATGACAAGACAGATGAACCAGAGAAAAGCATCCACATTTGTTTAATACATTTTATGTGACATAAAAGCCTTCATTAGGAAATGAAGACTCCAGGCAATGGGCACCAGTGTATTTTTTAAAGCTAGGTTTGATGAAGAAGGAGACAGAGGTATAGAGGTATGGTAGGAAGAGAAACGTAATCTCATTGTATCAAACTGAGGAATGTAGCAAGTTTCAGATTCTTTCCTCTGTCCCGGTGTCTTCAGAAATAAGGACGCCCCCTTTCCTCTGAGTGCAGGGAGGACACCTCTCAAATGCAGATCTTGTTGCTTGTTTCAGGAAGAAGAGAGGAAATCCTTCCCAGGTTTTATGACTTACTTCATGGTGAAAGGGCAGGGGACATCCAGAGAGTAGACTACTTCTGTGGTTTTCTCAAATCCTTCAGCTTAAGATATTATAGGGGCCATATGCCTAAACTCATCAGGGATGAAAATAATTGCTTCATAAATTTTAAGAGTTGCATGATGCTGTGTGTGTGTGTGTACCATATTGGTAGTTAATTAATCATTTAATTCTCACAGTTAATAAAGAAGATATTTTGATCCCCATTATGTACATATGGTATCAGACTTGGGGAAATTAAGATATTTCTTTAACTACTAAGTTCAAAATTCAGGTTTTTAAGCTCAGCTTTTCTAACGTACATTCTTTTTACTTAATTTTCCTGTAGAAATAACCAGATTTTGGAACAAAATGACTGTCCTATTGCAAATATCTTTTTGCTAAGGAATATAATACAAATGATACTGTAGCTTAACAGACTTAAGGAAGTTTCATAAATCTGTAACAATTTTCTATAGAGACATTTAAAGAGATAACTGGAAAGGCTGTTAAAAGAATCAAAGAGTGAGTGTTGACAAAATGATAAAAGTAACTTTTGCAAATGATCTTGGCTATGAGTAGGATTTAAAGGTGTAAAGATAGGGTCGAAAAAGACATTTAAGGCAGGAAAGCATTATAAAAACTACTCATGGGGCTGGGGTTGTAGCTCAATGGCAGAGCATTTGCCTAGCATGTGTGAGGCACTGAGTTTGATCCTCAGCACCACATAAATGAAGGTGTTGTGTCCATCCACAACTAAAAAAAAAAAAAAAAATTTAAAAACTACTCAATAATAGAAACACATTTTCACTAGCCTAGAAATTATAATATAAATTTATGTATAAAATATATAAAAATAAATACTTGGTAGAGAACTTGCAAAGGGAAGATTGGATCACATCTTGGTGATGATTAGGGGAAACTTAAATACCAGGCTCTGAATTTTTGAACTGAATATGAATCTTTTGAGTAGGAAATTTGTAACACTAGGAAATCAGAGGAGGGAAGGACTAAAATGTACTTACTAAACAACTACGTTTTGGAAAATATGTAGTGAGTATGAACAAGCTCTGTGTTACCCTGGGAATAATAAGCACATCATATTCTTCTAATTTTATGCTTTTATTAGTGCATTAAACTTACACATAATAGTTGGGTTTGTTGACATAATCATACATGAATGGAATTTAATTTGCTCCATTTCAGTCCCTGGTACTTTCCCTTTCCCTCTCCTCTTCTTCCTCTCCCTGTTCCCCTTCCTCTATTCTACTGGTCTTTCTTCTTTTGGTGCTTTATAGATGTACTTAAAAGTGAAATTCACTGTGGTATATTTGTACATGCACATAGTATTATTTTGTCAAATCTATCTTGCATTTCCTTCCTTTTCCTGTCTCTACACCTCTCTCTTAATCAGCCCAGGTATAAGTCAGCAGATGAATGGATAAAGAAAATGTGAGATAAAGAATATGTTGTATATATTACACAATGGAGTTTCACTCACCCATAAAGAAGAATGAAATTATGGCATTTTCTGGAGAACACCTGTTTAGTGAAATAAGCCAGAATTTGAAAGTCACGAGTCAGATTTTTTCTCTCATATGCAGAAGCTAGAACAAATAAGGATCAAAAAAACAAAAAGGTGAAGGGAGGGTGGTGGTCAAATATCTTTAGGATAGAAGTAAGATCAGTGGAGTAGAAGGAGCATCTGTTGTTCCTCTAAGCCACATGTAACCTGTCTGAGTTCCCAGTTGTCTAAGCAGCTAGGCATTCAGCATCAGACATTAATGGCACTTGTTCCATATCTTCATCTAAGACGCTAGATGGAACTTTAAAACACATCCATTTAATATGAATTAATTAGCTCAATATATATGATTCCATGAAAGCAAGGGTCCTTACTTCAAACTACCACAATTGTTTTCTCATTCCATTTATTTCTGGGTGGGTTTGTCAATAGCTGCAGAGGGACTCTGCTTGGGTTCCACAGGTGTCCTTTTACATAATCTTCTTTGACAAGAAATGTGTAGTAGTTTCCACCCAGGGCAGAGCAGAGCTTTTAGCCTCTTTAGATTTTTACTTTCATTCTCCATCAGAAGTTCTACCATCTGCTAAGCTCTGCTTGGAAGTAGAGTATAGGTCTTGCATGTTCCCTGTGGTAGGCAGAACAATGGCCTCCCAAAGATACTACATCCCAGTTACTGAAGCTTGAGACTATGTTACATTATATGGGGAAGAGAAATTAAAATACAATTAAGGTTGCTAACCAACCAACTTAAAATAAGAAAATTATCTTGAATTCTTTGGTTGGGTCCAAGGCAATCATAAGGATTCTTAAAAGAGGAAGAGGGAACAGAAGAGTGGGTTAGAGTGAGGCCAGGTGAGAAGAATTAGATCCGCTGCTGCTCCTGCTGACTTTGGAGATGGAGGAACAAGACCATGAGCCAAGGAATGCAGGCTGCCTATAGAAGCTGCTGAAATCAAGGAAACAGATCTTTTAACTGAGACTGCAGAAGGAGCACAGTCCTGCTGACATCTTGATTTTAGTGCAGTGAGACTTCTATTGTACTTCTGTATTTATAGAATTGAGAAATGTTAAGTTTGTGCCATTCTAAGCCATGCAGCAGTCATAGGAAACTACTGTGCTCTTGGAACTTTCATGCCTCTCTCCCCTATATATGGGGTATCTCTCTCCACACGTTTTCCTGACACAGGTTGCCTCTTCCTGTCTCAGCTCCAGTGAATCCATGTTCTCTCTTTCAGGACAAATCCAGAAACACAGAAGAGTTTTTGTAGCACAAGCCGAAATGCAAAAATATTTTCATTTTCTCTAAGAAAAGCTTAGACCTTATAATAGGAGTCAGCAAGCCTCAATTTTCAGGCTACAACTCAGCCTCTGCCTAATTTTGAAAATAAAGCTTTATTAGAACACATTCATTTATGTATTGCATATGGTTGCTTTCACACTATAAAAGCAGAATTAAATAGCTGTGACAGAGACCATATGATCCACAAATCCTAAATATGCTGGTTGTACTTTGCAGAAAATGGGAGTTGTGGCTCAGTGGTAGAGCACTTGCCTGGCATGTGTGAGTCCCTGGGTTCGATCCTCAGCACCACATATAAATAAAATAAAAGACCCATTTACAACTAAAACAAACAAACAAACAAAAATTATGGCCAGTTGTTGGGAGCAGCAACTGAATTATGGGTCTTGAACTCTCCTGTGACAAAGGTGATGCTGCTTTGGAGAACTCCTGGTATGAAGGTGCCAATTGAAGATATTCCAGTTGCTATGGTGACACCTGTTCAAAAGGAAATTCTGTGCCAGCCTCGAATTTTATCAGTTCTTGACCCCAGGTTCAAATGCCAGCTGCCCTGGGGTGGAAAGTTATGGGCATAAGCTGATAATCATAATTGGGCTACATAAAAGTTTATCCTTCACTCTAAGTGTTTTGAAGAAACTTTCTCACAATAAGTTCTTTTGACATTTAAACCTATGTTATAAACTGCTTTTAGTCAGTCTTCCTTCAACAGAGATTGGCTGAACCACTGAGCCCCAGTTTTTTCTCTACTTGTGTGTCTGTTTGTCTTTTCTACTGATTTGGTTAGCCCTGAATAAAATATCTTGCAGGTCGTGACAGCTCGTCTTAGGATAGGGTTATGAATGTGTATGTGGGTACAGAATTTTCTTTTCAATTATTATTCTACAGCACAATAAACATTACATATTGTATCTCAATAGATTAACTAGTAATTGGTGAAGGAAACTGAGTTGAGGCCCCAAACACATTAGGTCCTAATCCATAATTTTTTCTTTTTTTAAAAAAGGTTTTTTGTAGATGTGACTGAGCTAACAATCTTGAGATAAGAAGATAATCCTGGATAATATGGGTGATCCCTAAATGCCATCACAACTATCTTTCTAAAAAATAGATAGAAGGGAGATTTGGTACATGCACAGAGGAGAGGACAACGTGAAAACTGATGGAGAGACTGGAGTAGCACAACCTATGAGTCAAGGAAGGGCAAAGACTGTCAGCAGCCACCAGAAGCCAGAAGAGACAAGAGGTGGATTCTCCACAAGAGCCTCAGGAGGACTGTGGCCCTCATGACTCTTGGATTCTGAACTTCTGACTTCTGAACAGTAAAAAAATTAATTTCTGTTGCTTTAAGCCTCCAAGGTTCCTATAGTAATTTATCATAATTTGTGTCAATTTGTGATAATTTGTTATAGGAGCAAACGAAAACTAACACAGGTAGGAAGACAATTTTGAGAAGATAGCAACCTTTAAGCAGCCTGCATGTTCAAAGGCAACAGAAAGTTTATCTGTTAGGAATTACAGACTCATCACTTAACCTAATTGCTCTTGTAGATGCAAGAACATGCTCTGGGGACTTAAAAGTTTGAGGGTATTCAAATAATTTAGCCCTGTGTAAATGATTTCATGATGATGCAGTCAAAGTTCTCAGAGTGAATCACTTTGGTTTTCACTTCTGTCTGGCATGGAATAAAAATGGCCACTTTATCCCTGGGCTATTCTAGCATTGTCTCCATAATGGTCCTGTGGGGCACATGGGAAGCTAATTTGCTTTCCCTCTGTTTTTATTATCAAACTTCTAAAAATCAATACTTATGTACACATAGATTATACTACATTACATTATATATACATATAGACATATTTAAGATGCTTTCCCCATCTATTAGTATATTTTATATGTTACTTATGCTAGATATTTTGAAAGTTCAGCCTACATCACTAAAAACCATTTACAACTGGTTTTTTGGTATAGATTGGCATATATTTCAATTCTTAGCATTTCTTTTTTTTAAAATTTTTATTTATAGTAGTATGTATTACAGTTCATACTATACATATAGAGCATCTTTTTACATAAAACAGTTTGTATACAAAGTATATTCACAGCATTCAAGTCTTCAATCGTGCATTTAGAATAATGATATCCATCTTATTCAACCACTTTTCCCCCCTTCCCCCCTTGCACCCTCCCTTCCCCTCCCTTCCCTTTGACCATTATAGTGTTCCTCTAGTCCTCCTATGTACCCCGACCCATCAATACTGTGAACCGGCTTCCTTATATCAGAGGAAGCATTCGGTATTTGGATTTTTTAGATTGACTGATTTCACTTAGCATTATATTCTCCAACTTCATCCATTTACCTGCGAATGTCATTATTTTATTCTCTTTTATTGCTGTCAATTCTTAGCATTTCTAAGATAATTTTTGCACTTTAGTACGTGTTACTTCTTCCTCAGGAAATTGTACATCTCGGTGAGGTTGGTAATCACAAAATTACCTATTAGGGGTGTTGGGTGTTTGATACCAAAATCCCTAAGAGTAATCATCTGATTTATTTCATCCTCCCAAATCAATGACAAGTTCCATAACTCCCCTACAGATGTTAGTAATCCCTTTCCTGGGATAGCATACAGCTCTTGGGCACCATGTCAAATTCGCCCCATATCCCTTCTTTGTCCAGCCACAGATGCAAGGGCCATCTCTGGACAAGCTCAACTTCTCCCAGAGGTAACCTAACAGGGTGTAGGCTCCAGTACCCCATTTGCTTTTTGCCCTGGGGGTCCCTGAGGTTCGTTCCATTAGGCTTCCCTGAAAGTGCCTCCATTTGAGCAGCCTCTTATGGTGGCCAGCCCAATGTCACATATTTGTAATGAACCTCCCTTCTTTCCTGCTCACAACCCCTCCCTCACACTTCTGAGGAGTCCAGACATCCAGCAGTTTTTATATCAGGCTTTGTTTTTAAGGAAACGCAGGCTAAGGCAGGAGGTTACTTTGGCCAAAAGAAAGTACCAGCAGATGTCAATTTTTTAAAAATAATCAGCATGGATTTTTATACATAATCTTAAATACAGAGAAGGGGTTAGAATAAACCCCCATGAACCTTTCATCCCATACACACTTCAATCGCTGAAGAGATATTTAAGAGATACTAAATAAATGTTGAATAATAATTCTCTAAATGCTTCATAGAAGATTTAAAATAAAAGTGCTAAAAAATTCAGTTTGGAAATAATTTAACAACCCTCCAATAACTGGTGTATCCTTGAAATAAATCCCTAGATTCCTGGACATGGTCATTATGAGGGGAGATCAAAAGGTAAATACATGTGAACCTTTAGTTATTATTAAATACTCTTCCATTAGAATAGTATCATTTTAGATTCTTTCCCCAACAAAAGTATAAAAGATATTTATTTATCCAATAGAGTATGTTGTCAAGCTTTTAGATTTCTGCCAATCTCACCTGTATAGTTTTAATGCATCCTCTTATTATGAATAAAATTTTATTTGTTCTTTCTTGATATCTTTTGCCCATTTTTGTAGGGTTCTTAGTATCTTATCCTCATTTTTTTTTCAGAAGGATGTTAACACTTAATCTAAGATATAATTTGAAAATACTTTTGTTCAGGTCTTGCCACTTAAATTTTACTTTGTTTTACAGGTATTTTCTTGCATTTTTACTGTTTTTCTGATTTCTTGCAAAATACTGTATCTGTATGATGAGGACCCACAACAGAGTTACTGGAGAAGAGATTTCTATGAGAGTTTATACTAAATAAATATTTGAATAAATTAATTTTCTCTAAATGTGTGATAGCAGTCTTACAATAAAGGTGCTAAAATCATTCAATTTGCAAATAATATATAAAAACACTCCAGTACCTGGACGTTTGAGTTATGTCTAACAGTCTAGGTTCTTTTTCATTCTTTGTCACTATTTTCTTCTTTGCTTTCTCCTTGTCTTTTTTCTACCTCTTTATTTTCTTTCACTTGGCCCTAGACATTATGACAAGCAAACAGGAGAACAAACATTCCTCTTTGAGCATCCAGTACCCCCAAAGATGCAACCAAGGTTGGTGCTGAAAGAGAGACACAGATACCAAGTGAGGCCGTGAGCGCTAGATTTTCATCTAACCAAGGGAAATCAGGGCAGCCACCTCAGAAGACAGAATAATTGGGTGGAGCTCTGAAGGATGAATAAGAAATAGCTAGTCCAAAAGCAGAGAGACTAGTCTTTCCAGAAAAGTAAACAACATCTGTAAAGACTCTGAGGAGACTTGGCAAACGCAAGAGACCAAGTGGAGATAGAACAACCAGAGCCTAGTGAGACACAGGGAGAAGGAAAGACAAAAATAGATAGGGAAGAAGCCACTTTGCAGCATCTTGAGGGCCACCCCAAGATTTGTCTTTATCCCAAGAGCATTTCAAAGTCATGGAAGGATTTAAAGAATAGGGAGTGAGTATGGTCGTATCTGTATTTTGAAAAGGTCAAACTTATTTCTATATGGAAAAGCGATTATAAGGGCACCTCAGTGAGAAGAAGCTCAAGTAGGAACAGGAGGCCAGCTCTGTGCTTTGAGAGAATATGATGAGAGGGTGAGAGGGTCAGGGTGAGTGGCAGCAGAGGTGCACTTAGTGCATTTAACACTCAAATATCTAATTTTGTTAATATCTCCCCATATGTCAAGTTTATTTTCAGGAATAATTATCAAGTGAAACACATAGCTTATAACAATTATCACTAGAAAGGAAGTACAAAGAATTCACTGAAGTTTGTACACATAAGATTATAATTATTCAATTTAAAAAATATTTCAAAAATAAAATAACAAAGCCCCCCAATAGGTAAAGGTACAGCAATTCATTCAATCATTTTAATTTTTATTTTATTGCTATTTATGGACTTGAATCATCTGGGTCATAGTTCTATTACATCTTAAAAGTTTCTTATAATAAATGAACTTGAATAAAACCAAAGTGTCTGCCAAAAAATTAGTCAACGGCTAAGTGATAATGCTAATGTGATGTTTTGTTTTCTTGATTTTTTAAGCTTAAAAATGACTACTAACTTAAATATAATGCTTTTCAATTTTAAAGATACTATTCAATATGAATGAACTTAAATTTGTACTTAGCAAATAAAAATCTGACTCATTCACCTGGTTTCCCTTTTTTATGTCTTAAGTACAAATATAGACTACAGCTGGCTACATAGAATGACAAAATTGAATTAATTCAAGTTCTGCTTCTTCATTTTAACAACCACTGTGCTATCATTATATATTTTGAATCAACTCTTCAAATGAAAGAGTGAAATCTACGTAAGTATCCAAAGTGAGCTGTAATGTTTTCTGAACCACTAACTGTAATCTTAAAATGAAGCTTGCATTGAGACCTCAAGGGTTAAGCCCAAGTGTGTGAATGAGAATTCCTCAGATTATCGTCCCAGTAGAGCATTTGTTAAAAGATAAGCCATTTTTTTTTAAATGCACTGATGTAAAACTTACTATATATTAATAAAACGTCACAATAGCTAGAGAAATTAGTTGGAATTTGATCATCAAAATATTCCAGGGAAGGGGAGTATTTTTATCACTGAGGCTATTAATAATGCAAAGTAGATGTTTGTAAATTCTCTGTTCACAATATACATCTCTCACTTATTTTTTAATTGCTTGCTTGTGAGGAAGACGTCACCTACCACTTGGTCCACTCTTGTGTGGCAGTGAATGAGAAGAATAATGGATAAGTGCACATAGGGAATAGTTCAAATTGGACCAAACCTAGCCCCTCTCTTAGCTTAGGCTGTAAGTGTGGAAAAAATATAAACCCTGATTTTTTTTTTTTTTTTTTTTTTTTTTTGTGGTACCGGGGATTGAACTCAGGGGCACTCGACCACTGGGCCACATCCCCAGCCCTTTTTTTGTATTTTATTTAGAGACAGGGTCTCACTGAGTTGTTAAGTGCCTCGCCATTGCCGAGGCTGGCTTTGAACTCGCGATCCTCCTGCCTCAGCCTCCCAAAGTGCTGGGATTACAGGCGTGCGCCACTGCGCTCAGCTTAAACCCTGATTTTAATGGCCATTTCATACCTTTCTTCTTTCCTTCTGCCTTCTGCCTTCTTCCTCTTCCTCTTTCACCTCTTCTTTTTTTTTTTTTTTCCTTGTGGTCTTTGGGATTAAACCCCTGATTTTGCACATGCAAGGCAAGTGCTTGAATACTGAACTATAGTCTCAGCCTTTTTAATTTTATTTTGAGACAATGTCTCTCTAAATTGCCCAGGCTGCCCTTAAACTTGAGATCCTCTTGCCTTAGCCTGCCAATGATCTGGAGTTACAGGTCCATACCCTCACACCTGGCTCCTTCTCAGATATTCTGATAAGGTGTCTGGTGAGAGTGAATGAAGAATCTACTGTGCCATTCTTTCCTTGTCCAAACTCTAGCCAGGCTTCTTTGAGTCCTTCTCTTGACTAGCTCTCAATCTTGGTCTGCAAAGACTTGAACAAAATATTAATAACAGTTTCTAACAGCTCAAGTCCACACCCTAGGATGGCCCTACCTTGCTGCTCCCTCTTGCCCCTTGAGAGATTGAGAAAAGTCAAAACAGCCAAAAGCATGCGCTCTCTGTTCCAGCCAAGGCCTGAATATAGGGCCTCTCTGTCTCCCATGCACATCAGAAGGCAGGAGCCTACCTGGCAAGTGCGGGTTAGCAAACCCAGGTGGGTTTCACTTTGTCCAAATTCCTCCTCCTCCTCCTCCTTCTTCTTTGTAATTTTTCACTTCCCTGATTTGACTCATCTCCTGCTCAACCCTCCCTGTCCTTTCATATCCCCTCTAAAATATCTGCCATCAAATCCCACAAAACCAAAGGCCGAATGTTTTCTCTAATATGCAGATGCTAATTCACAATAAGACTGGGGGCACTAGGGAAAAATAGCATTACCTTAGATTAGGTAGAGGGTAGTGAAGGGAGGGGAGGGAGGGGATGTGGGGATGGGAAAAATAGTGGAATGAAACAGATGTTATTACTGTATGTATATATGTAACTACATGACTAATATGATTCTGCAACATGTACACTCAGAAAAATGATAAATTATGTCCCATCTATGTATGATATGTCACAGTGCATAAATGCATTCTACTGTCATGTATAACTAATTAAAACAAATTAAAAAATTAGAAAAATAAAATAAAATACCTGCCATTTCTGAACTAATCGAAGGTAGATTCCATTCATGCTGAATTCTTTTTCTATTGCAATAGTATATTACCGATTAAAATCTGTGCTTGTCACTTTAACTAATGGCTTTGTTTTTCTTAGATGAGATTTACAAATCATTCTAAAAATATATTTGAACAAAGGCAGTCACATGAAGAAGAGGCAACACTGGGATAAGATCCACAGGAAAATTTTACTACTGACAGTCCTTCAAATGAATACTCTAGTGCATGTGGCTAGAAATAGAAGTTGGACCAGAGAGAGGACTGGTGGAAATTGAAACAGTTTGCCCATTGGCAGGAACTAGCAATAGAGATGAATATTTTAATTGGAGTTGCCAGAGGAACAGCTTATGCCCAGATGGAGATGAAAACTTGTAGAATACACCAGGTTAGGGATAATTCTTAAAATGTCAATTTGTAAATAATTTGGAGGTTTTTAAACTGCAAGAGTCTTGAAATCAAATAAAAGCTTTCGGTTTTCCAACAAGCTCTATGGGATGGGATCAAAGGGCTAAGGCACAAATTGGAATTATTTTAAAAGTCAAGTAGCATAATACATTTTTATGCTCTTTTGCCAAGTTGTAGCTCCACTATATCAATAAATGTGGTGATTTGATAGGAAGGCATATATACACAAAGAAGCACAGATTTTTTGATTATTAAATGCTGACTTATATTTGCTAATAAATCATTCATTGATTCTGTAAAATATTTATTGATGCTTAATGAATGCCAGACTCTGGGCTATGTCGTTGTCACAGTCCTCTTGGAGTTTACAGATGAGTCATAATGGAGGCAAAAGTGTCTTGGGTGTGCATTGCAGTCTTTTATCCTTCTGTTCTTGGATCTATTTCTTGTTCTCTTCCAGCTCTGTCCTATATCTCAGGAGATCTGAACTTTCAGGTTGCATTTCCCATGCTCAGTAGGATTTTTGCTGGTTTGGACCAAAGTGAGGCAACAAAGGTAGAAGGGCAGGTAAGATAATTGGAGGGACCAACAAACTGTCCACTTTCTCTGGCCAGGAAGCATCTTTAGAAATAGCTACCTGTCTGCCATGCTTCCAAATTCTGCTCGACAGTTTGCTTCTGCTTCTTGTTATTTTCTCATTTGCCTCAACTTCTCAGTTCTTTCTTTGTCTGAATAGTTATTTCTTTCTAATAAATTTCCTCTCAGTTGGAAATGATATCACTGGGCACCAAATCTGGTGTTTTAGTCTCTTTTCTGTTGCCCTGATCAAATACCCAAGGGAATAAGTCATAAAGAATTGAGGGTTATTTAGTTCACAGATCCAGAGGTTCAAGGCTGTTGTTTGGCTCTAGCTAGAGCCTTCTGACTACATTACAACATTGTAGATGGCATCACGGTGGGAACATGTGCATGGGGGAGAGATTACATGGTGAGACAGGAAGCCAGAGGGATTTGGAGGGAGGCCAGTCTTGCTCTTTTCATAACAACATGCTCTCATGGGAAGTAACAGGGCCCCAGGAGAACTACATCAATCCCTTCTGTGAGTGGCACCCCCCAATGAACTAATTACTTCCCACTGGGTTGCACCTCTTGAAGGTTCCACCTCTTAACAATACCACACTGAAGACCAAGCATTCAGCATATGAACCTCTGGAGACACACTCAGACAATATCACCTGGTAGAAATGCTGAGTTTGAGGTGCTCATGGGGCACCCAGGATAAACGTGCAGTAGAGTTTGATGGAATCTAGAACACTAAAGAGATGTGTTCTCTCCCAATTCTCCTCCTCTTTCCATTGCCTCTGTTGCCTTGTTCAGGAAATTATCTCATCTTTCTTCTGTACCCTCAAAGCGCTATTCCAGGTTTTGTTTCTATAAATTCAATTCTCTCTTGTCTTATAAAAACTTCCCTCCTGAAAGTCCATATTTCCATTTCTGTTGGATATCTTTTTTTCCCCTTCATGGGTAACATTCTTCCTCAATCCACTGGAACCTGGTTACCACCTTCCTTCTTTTGAAACTGATCTTGGCAAACAACAATGACTAGCTTGCTAACTAAAGCCAAGAGATTCTTAGCTCTGAGCTGGCCAGAGATGCTAACTTCTTCTTTTTTTTTTTAAACAAATAATAATTTATTTCCCACCAACAGATTCATACAAGAGAAAACATTGAGGTAGCTTTGACATTGGGTTAAGATGAATAACTTTTACAAAGATATATTTGCAACCTGTTTCAAACAATAAGATGTTTCAGAAAAACACAATAGAAGCTTTGAATTTACATATTTTTCATAATATCTCACTTAATAGAAGGGTGTGATTTCTGCAACTTCAGAATAAGTCACTCTAACCATTGTCATATACACTTGGTTCTGTTCTTCCAATTATTAAATAAACATTTGAAAGCAACAATTTTGTTTCATGAATTTGGCACTCCATTGTATTATGGATTTTAATTATAAAAATCATTTCTGTATTTCGGAAAATCAAAGTGCATGAATTTAATGGAGAAGGTGAATTAGATCTCTTAGAAAGTATACCTTTACCAGGTAGGGAAACAAGGGTCACCCTGTGACCAGTTATTGGACTTTGTATCCACTTCATAATTGAGTGAATTCATTTGGGGGCATATTGGCCTAGATAAATTAATTGGTAGTTAAAATACAGTGCAACTCAGTTAAGTCAAATGCAGTGATTTGGAATATCAATCCTTTTGGAGGATGCATTATTTTATTTTTTGTTTCTAAACAGAGGATCAACCAATACTTTCTAAAACTGATTTAAAGTATTAACACAAAGATTCCATTTGTTAGTACATTTTTTAATTTATTCTAATTTGTTATATATGACCACAGAAAGCATTTTAATTTGCACATATAGAGCACAATTTTTCAACTGGAGATGCTAAATTCTGATTAGTGGCGGATACATAGAAAATATTCAGCAAATGAGAGTTATTATTGTGGTTGGGCCAAATTAACTTTTTAAAACTTACTGCTCAGTTAACTTTTTTCCCAAGAATTATCTTCATAATTTATCACTTTGTGAGATCATTGCATTTAATGTATTTTGTCTCTAATTACCTATCATTAAAACAACTGGAGAATTCAGTGAAGGAAAAAAAATGTATTACTTAGTATCTATGGAAGGAATGAAAACACAAACTGCATGAAAATTGTTGGACTGAAATTTTCACCTTTCAACTAGTTGTTTGTTTCAGTACAGAGAGAGAGCTTCAAAGGACTCAAATTGCCTTAGGTGAAATGATAGGTTAAAGCATATTTTTTTCTCAAAATTTTGTGTTTTCTTGTAGTTCCCACAAATAGCTAGTAATCTTTAGTAAGGAATAGAAACGAAGAATAAGGGTCATTTACTAAGTGGCATGTTTGATTTACAGTTTGGTAGTTGCAAAGAATTAGTGGTGTATTCATATTTCAATAGCTCACAGCATAAAAGGCTAGGCTCTCGTGATGAGCACACTCTTAAATCCTATCTGCCTAAGTGTAAAAGGGAATATGCTTTAATAGAACAGCATGACCTACTCTTTCAGTCTCTTTCAAAAGAAGGAACAAAATCTACAAATGAGATACGATACCTTCGTTTTTATTTTTCATTTGCCTTTGTAAAAGAGCAGTTTCTGCTTTGTAGACACTTTGAACTTTGAAAGCCAAGCTTTGCCACTTACACAATTGTAATCATATATGCTCAGTTGAATCCTGCATCACAACTAATAAACCTCATTCTCTGAAGCAGAAAAACCACAAGGCAGTCTTAAAATTGTGAGTAAACTGAAAGGTAACACCCATAGTTGGACCGCAGGAACATTTTTAGGGTTCATTTAAGTGTACACTTAACAGTGTTTTTAATTAGAATATTTTGATGACTACATTGATCAATCTCACATCTCAATTTAAACCTTAAAGTTGATAGTAGGATTATAGGCACAATTCCATATTTGCTTTGAAGAAATAAAGGCTCTGTTATTTTAATCGATAAGAGATAGAAGGAGAGACCTACTACCATGTGTATCTGAAATGCTTGCCCATAATCTCTCCTGCATCACATGGAGAAACTCTAAAGAAAATAAACTACAGTGCATAATGAAATCTGTCATGATACACTGAAGTGTTGAGTAAGGAAGTTCAGAAGGAAGAAACGTTTTAATTTAACATGAGGCACATCTGTTCTATCTACTCTCATACAGTTCTTGCTGATCCTTTGTCTTTTAAAATAAAACTTAAGTTCACTCAATTAGGTGAAACAACTACAGAATTAAAAACAGCAAACGACTAATCATGCAAGCATATAAAAGAAAAGAAGAGAAAGAAAGAAAAAAGAAAGGAAGGAAGGAAGAAAAGAAAGAAAGAAAGAAAGAAAGATGTAAGGAAGGAAAGAAGCATCAGTGCATAGCTAAAATGCACAAACAATTGATTTTTCTGGTGATCCCTTGAAAATTTTCTAATATATCTATGATTTGTTGACCAATATTGAGCTTAATTTGACTACTTCTCTTTAACAGACTTGGGAGTAAGCAATCTTTTCTAACATGTGGCCTTATTTCTGTAGGTCAAGAACACATTTTCTAATGTGAAATTTATGTGATTTAGGCAAAGAACAGAGCTTTCCTCAAGTTCTTGTGGGCCACAGGGTTTCTGTCAGAATACATGTGTAGAAATTGAGCAAAAGCTGAACCATTTGGCCAAGGGGAACCTTGGAAAGAGACAAGCACCCAGGACGGGAGGTGAAATTATTCTTTACCTTTTATTCTGTATCAAATAAATTGCAAATTTGCATGGCAGGCATTGACTTTTTATTCCCCTTTTTATTTTATTATTGCCACATTTCAGCTTCTATATGTCAAGTGGAGAATGAATCCTTTGATTATCCATCCTTCCTTCCTCCCTCCTTACCTTCTTATTTCCTTTCCTGGTTCTGCACCCAGAGGTTATTTTGTTTTGAGAAAGTTACTTAACTCTTCTTTTCCTTTAGTATCTTTGATAATGGGAATAATGATAACTCTCCTCCAGGGTTGTTGCAATATTAAATAAGTTAATACATAATATGTAGTGTTCCCTATTAAAATATTTTTATTTTAAGAATGTCATTTATTCTTATTGGATATTTTCTTCCTTTTGTTATCATAGAAGTGTATAAATCGAGTCTCATCATAATATTAAGTGAATACAGAAGTATGCAGAGTAAAATGCCAAAGTTCCATTCCCTTGCTTCTCACAGACATGGTACTAAGCAGAGGTAAACATGTAATGTATATAATTTTAGTCTTTGCCTAGTTTTTACATGTATTTGTTATCAAACACACCCCCCATGAATACATACAGATACATACAAACAAGCACAAGTATCCTTAACATGAATGTGACCATACTGTTTGTATTTCTGACATCAATGTAGCTTACACTTCTTTCTTTCTCTTCTTCCTTCTTTCATTCTTTTTGGTACTGGAGATTGAACTCAGATTATCCTGTATGCTAAGTGTGCCTTTACCACTAACTACATCCTAGCCCCAAGCTTATTTATCTTTCTATGTTAAAAAATTCAGTTCTACCACATCCTATTAAATCACTAATGAATAAAATATATTTATTCTTTATAAATTGTCATTCTAGGCATTACCTCTTGGTAATGACCAATAGGTCAGTTCCTTGGCCATAAAATTTTGGTGCTAGTGGAGGAATGGATGGTAGAAATAATATGCAGCTCAATATTTAATAATGTCAGAGGCGATGGTGTCTATGAACTAAAATGAAGAGGGATAAAATGTAGAGGGTCAAGGTCAAGAAGACCTCTGTGATGATGACATTTCAGCAGGAACCCTGGAGAGAATCAGGCAACCATGAGTATGTTTGGAGAAAGCTGGATGCAAGCAGAGGACTAAGCAAGTGCAAATGCCCATGACCCTCAAAACGGGCTAAGTGACAGAGACAGAGAGGGTTCAGTCACTGGCCAGATGACATGGCGCTGTAGTTCATGTGAGGGATGAATTTAACTTTATTGAATCCTTTCCCTGTTTGCCTAAAGTACAGACAGAACATAGTTTGCCTAATCCTTCTCTCCTAATGATGGAAATGGTTCAAATCTTTCTCTTATAAACATTACAGGAAACATACTTTCTCATCTCTGTGCCTATCTGAATGTTTCTGCAGAATATTAGGCCCAGGATGACTCATTCCAGGGGTGACCACAATGTGCATGTTGACAAAAGCTATCAAATTGCCTTAGTAATTTTAGATTTCCACCATGGGTAGGAATGTTTCCCTTTATTCTTTTCAATACTAGACAATGTTACTCTTCTTATTTTAAACAATCCAATAGGTAAAAACTCAGGTTTCTTTTTTTTCTTTTAGCTTGCATTTATCTTCACTGTTACTAATAAAGCTGAGGATGATTTCATAGGTTAATGAATCAGTTTTTTTTTTTTAATTTAACAGTTTATTATGATTTATAAGTGTCATTTTTAAAAACATCAGTCCATTAAACCATGTAGAAATAAGTCTGCAAAAAGTCTGCAAAACAAAACATTCTTTAAACATGTCTAAGTAGATAGATTATCTGAAATTCTGGATTGTTCAGTCACTTCATTATTATGCTATGGCAGCCAAGTAATCCTTAACTTCAGTTGGAGTAAGCCGCTTAAATCCAGCTTCATTGCAGATTCCAACTTCGATGTTATCTTCTGTCATTTGCCCTTCAAAACTTTCCTTTAGGATTAAGATGGCTGTATGAATGGCATCTTCAAATTCCAAATTTTCATTATATCTTTTCTCAAGGAATGTTTTTCCATTCACATAGTTCTTTCCCATGGCTGTGGCCTTCCAGGCAAAGTAAGCTCCTGATGGATCTGACTGAAATAAATATGGTCGTCCCTCATTCCATCCACAAATAAGTAAAGAAACTCCAAATGGACGGACACCACCTGACTGGGTGTATTCTTGCATCACAGAAGCTACTCTCTGTACCAGCTGAGCTGTGGGAATGGGTTCTTGGTAAACAAGATAATATTGCTGAGCAAGCTTTTGAGCTCTATGCACAAGCACTCTGTAATCTGGGCCGAACATTCCATTATAGACCAAACCTATATGTTTGGTAATTGGTTCCACTTTGTGCACACTTCGCTCATCATACAGAATGGATTTATGTTTCTTTTCAGTTGCTAATACCACACCATTTGCAGCTTTAATTCCCACTGAAGGGGCTCCTCCAGCTACAGCAGCCAAAGCATATTCAATCTGGACAAGTTTACCAAATGGGCTGAATGTAGTCAGCGAAAAGCTGTAACTGCGCTCTGCCATCTTTACCCACAGAGTCAAAGCACACCACTTTGGTTTTTTTCTCTTGTGAATAGGCTGTGGATCAAATTTTTATTCCAGATCATTCTGGCCAGCCTGTGGAATGGTTGCATTTGGGTCAAATGTCCACCCTCCGTACAGTCAGCTGTGTCTGGAGAACTGAGTTTATATATTACAAAACAGCTCTTTATGGCTGCTCCTCAACATGGGCTATAGGTAGTGCACGATAACCTATAAACTCTATGGGCAAAGCAGTCACCCTGACTAATGCCCAGTGCAATTTGATGGTGAGTGAAATTAGAAATGCAACACATTATTTATTGAACACAGTCTACATGCAAAGCTCTATTTTAAATGTTTTAAGGGATGGAAAGTTACACTTGATGGTGTCACTGTCCTCAAAGTTACTCGTAATCTCACAAGGAGAGATGAGTACAAAACTAACTACAATTCAGAACAGAATGTAGATTCCCCAAGAATGACACAAACCTAACAATAAAGTAATCCTGAGAGAAAGAGAATTCACATTTAACTGATAGCTCGAGGTTTAGTGATGAGAGTTGTAGAGCATTTGCTACAGATTTTGAATAAGTGTAGAATTTTGTAAATGGCTAAGTTGTTTTTATAAAGATAATTTCATGTTTATATATTATATAAAAAATACAGAAGAAATAAAAATCAGTGATAGTCTCCCACTGAAAGATAAGCAGTTTTTTTGAGCTAATAACTCAATATTTTAAGATATTGGGCTGAGGTTGTGGCTCAGTGGTAGAGCACTTGCCTAGCATGTGTGAGGCACTGGCTTTGATTCTCAGCATTGCATATAAATAAATAAAACAGAGGTCCATCAACAACTAAAAAATATAAAAACAAATTTTAAAAATTTAAAAACAATTATTTTAAGATCTCAGCAGACTTTGTATGTGTGTGTGTATGCAAGTATGTGTTCATATAAATGTACGTAAACAGCTATACATTAACAAAGCTTTTCACTAGAAAGGATCTTGTCAGGGTTTGACTCATTGGCCAATGTAGGTAATCAGGAAATATTTTTTGAGAGAACAAAGGCTCTATCACCTGCTCTTCCTATATAACTTATGCCTAGCTATCTTTCATGTTTATTAACTGCATAGTGCTTCATTACTTGTATAATTAATTTACCCAGGCTCCTCTGGATAAATTTTTAGGCTTGTTTTCAGTTCTACTTTATTCTAAATAACACTGATGAGAACAATTTTAGGCTAGATTTATTTTATACTCATGTGATCATCTCCTTAGCTACTTTTTTAGAAATGAGTTTTCTGCATAAAGAATAAAGCATATTTTAGAGAATTACGATGCATATAGCCAAACTTCTTTTCTGCGTGGAAATATGAATTAAATTCTCACAAACAGGGCGCAGGAGCATATGTGTCCACACACTGGTCAAAACCAGAATTGTTTTGTTTTGTTTTGTTTTGTGTGTGTGGATGGAATTAAAGAGTGGTAGCTTTTCTTTAGTATGTGTTGGGTAACGGAGGAATACTGGGTGAAAGAAAGCAATTTGAAGCATATGTAGTTTGCAAACATCATTTTAGATTAGGGGTTTTTTTTGTTGTTGTTTTTTATATGGTATAAGGACAGACCTTCATACCCAACCAGATGACAGAACTCTTAGTCTTTTAAGTATTTGTCAAATTTCTTCTACTTACTTTTACTCCCAGAAGCCATAGACTGTCTCAGAATTCCTCAAACAAAAATCAGAAGTAGACATGGAGTATCTTTTTGTATTATAGAATGAACTGCAATTGCAAACTGAATTCTTATGTTTTTCTCAATATTATTAAAACTGTGAGGCTGTTATATTGCTTCTGGTACCGGGGATTGATCTCAGGGGCACTCGACCACTGGGCCACATCCCCAGAACTTTTTTGTATTTTATTAGAGACAGGGTCTCACTGAGTTGCTAAGTGCCTCACCATTGCTGAGGCTGACTTTGAACTCGAGATCCTCCTGTCTCAGCCTCCCAAATGATGGGATTATAGACACACGCCACAACGCCCGGCTGTTATATCGCTTCTTAGTGAGCTATTAAACTATAAAAGTATTTTAGCCATTTACCACATTTAACCATAATCTTGAATAAGGAATTGTATATGGATGGTTGTGGTAGTTACTAAGCTATTTTCTTTTGCTCCAATCACACTTCTGTAACTGCTTTGGTTTTTAACTTTGTTGAATCCTTGTTTTTTTCTTCTAATGTAGAGGTAGAACATCGTTTACCTAACCCTTCTTTTCCTGTGATGGGAATGGTTCAAATCTTTCTCTAATAAATATTACAATGAACAACAATGCTGAGCCTGGGACTCCACTGCCAGCCAACCTTATTTTGCCTTGCTACCTGACTCCCTGTTAGGTTCTGTCCATGGGGTGCAAGATAGGAATTGTAAGACTGGAGGAGGCACAAGGGACTTGCTCCTTCCTATTTACTATCTGTTGACTTCCTGCCTGTGAGCTGGATAGTTCCTGCGAGCATCACCTTGGCAGTGCTATACCCTAACAGCAGCAGTTCTCTTCTATGTAGCAGCAACTGAGTTCAGCTGACTGATTTTCAACACTTGTGAAGTAAGCCTTATGGTCCAACAATCATGTGCATCCACCAATAGTTATCCTCCTCTTTGCTGAGTTTGAGTCCTATCCCCTTGGAGCTTCTGTTCTAAGCTCAGAGACATCAGTATCCATTGAATACCTGAATCAGGAATACTTTTTTCAAAGGTCTGAGTTTCAGCCCTGTAGGACCCCTCCTCTAAATCTCTAAATTAAGTAATTCTACCTGTTCATTTGTTCTTTCATCCAGAAAGATGGTGTCTGTGTCCTACAGTTGCTGCTTCCATGATACATGAGTGTCCTCTTTTATCATGAAAAGATGAAACTGAAAGTTAGGTAAGTTCACAACTTTATACTTGGTTGACAATTCTTTACATTACAACCTCCCTATTCAATAGCTGGTGTGTTTTCCATCTTCTCAGTGGATCCTGGTGCAGACAGTGGTCATAGAACACTGGAAGTTTTGTTCTGAGTATACAATCAAACAATTGTTAAGAACAAATGTGAGCAATTTACAGTCACACAATATATACAGGAGTCCTTAGAAGAATTCTAGCAGGCAGAAAAGGATGAAGAGAACTAAATGGTGATACCAATTCTTAATAAGTGTGGTTCAATAAAAATGCTATGGCGCATTCCTTTCACCACAGAGAGAATTTACCTCTTTCCCTCTAGTATCCTAAAGTCACATCTCCAGCTGTAGGATGGATTTTCATGATGTAATTTGGCTAATGACAGGTTGTTTGTGGAGCCAGGCTGTTTCAATGACCTGAGGCTGTTCTGGAAGCCACAATTACTTACAGAAAATAACTGCAGAAATTCCTATTTGGGAGAATTCAGGGAAATGTCATGGAGGTATACCTCAAAATGGCCATATCTGTAAACTGTGGTTGAGTGCAGGATTTCTGGACTTACATCATTGATATAAAACCCCTATGAGAAATGACTGTGGTCATAATATATTCTTCTCTTTTGATTCTCATTTTCCAAATAGTTTTGTGTCTTAAAATTTCAAGTTATACATTGAAGTTCAACTATTTAAGCATTAAAAGCTAAGTTCATTGTTGTGCTGAAAATCAAACAATTGAAGAACTGGGTGAAACAATCTAGTTGACTAACTTGTAGGTACAAATCTTTTTGTGCTATTAGCTCAAGACTCTATTTATCTGTAACCACCTGAAAGTAAACTCTAGAAAACTTCCTAGGTTATTTGGTTTTGAAAAAGTTCACAAAAATATCTCAAATTATTGTTTTATGAAAGTAAACATAGTATAAGATTAAGTTCATTTATGTCCACAGGAACTTTTCATTACATTTGAATTTTCCATATGAGCTAGGTTTGGATATAAGGTGTAGATAACCATATATTTTTTAAACATTTATTTTTTAATTGTAGGTGGACACAGTACCTTTATTTTATTTTTCTGTGGTGCTGAGGATAGAACCCAGTTCCTCACACATGCTAGTGAGTGCTCTTCCTCTGAGCCATGACCTCAGCCCTAGATAATCATATTAATTGCAAACAATTACAGTTTTGTTTTCTTGCTTACTAGTCATTTTCCATTTAATTCTTCAAGTCTAATAACTCCATTACAATGTTAAATAGAAATAGTGAGAATGAGTAAACTCATCTCATACCTGATTATCTGGAGAATATTTTAAAGTGTCTCTACTAGTCTGTTCCTATTAGGTTGCTGGGGTCTTTTGATAAATAAACTTTGTATCCATTAGAATTTAAAGTGGGAAACAGAAAATTCCATTAGATAGTAGAGGGAGGGGGAAGATGTTAGAGGTGTTTGAAAAAATCTTTGCAAGAGCTGTATGAGAGGATTTGGGTGGAGGGGAGGCTGATGCTGAAGTTTGGATTCAAGGTCATTCACTGCAGGTCCTGTCATCTGGTCAATATATTGCAGCCACTTCTGTCACTGCTGTCTCTGCCTCAGCTGTCTCATACCATGAATCTGGTACCAAAAAAGAAGAGCTATGAATAATGAGTGACACCTACTGTTAGTTCTTGCTTGTTAGCCACTTCTGGATAGAAAAATGGCATGTAGTTATCCATTAGTCAGTGCAATAAAAACTACAATAGTAATTTTAGCAGATGTGATTTAATATAAAGATTCTTAGGTTAAGTATAAAATCTTTAACAATGGAACTCAAAAGGAGAAGAAAAACCACTAAAATCCTAACTTATGAAATGCAATTGCAGGCAGTAGGGATGACTCCTGGTTTATGGGAACAACAAGTGACTATGGGAAAGGGATAATGTAGCAGCCTGACTTTGTTCTCTGAGGGGCTTGCTTGTAAGGCTGGTCCTTGCTGACATGTGAAACCTTGACTTTGGAATTTCTCCTGTTTCTAAATAATAGGACCGTTTTGTGCACCTTGGGCACTGAACCCTGCTGTACCAGCTTCTTTGCGCAATGCAGTGTGATTTATGGTAAATACCTACTTTCCTTCCAGGAGTCTGGAACTTTTGTAATCATGCGTGGTTATATAAAGGAAAACATTTCAATGTGACCACACCCCAGCAAAAACTCCAGACATAAAATTCAAGCAGGCTTCCTGTTCCAAAGTGCATTCCCACACTGTGGGGCTTCTTCATTGCTACCATAGGGCAGGGTTCTACGCAATCTCCTCTAACACCCACCTAAAAAGGATAGCTTTGGATGCTTTGGCTGAACTCTTCCAGATTTGTTATCTTGCTACAAAAAACATTTGAACTCCTCTGCGAATCTGCCTGGATCTTGTTTTTAAATTTTGCTTCAGATTTTTTTTCCCAGTGTGAATAAGAAAATGAATCTTTATTTATTAAATCAGACTCTTCTATGGTTTAACCTCCATTCAGGCTTTCTGTTTCTTTTGTCATATTTTTAAATCAAGTTCATCTATTCTAAACATTTTGAAACCATTTTGTCTCCTATTGAAATGCAATATATCTACAACAAAACTCACAAGTTTTATTTGTGCAGTTTGAGTTTTGAAAAATTTCTATGCAGTTACTGGACAATCATGATCTACTATTTCAGTCTTTTCACAATTCAACTGTGCTCCATCGCAGTCAATTCCCGAACACACCCCACCCCCTCATACTCACTGTTTTGCTTTATGTCATTGTATTTGATCCTTTCTGTAAATCCATATATATGGATGTGTATAATTCTATGTTAGTGGAATTACATAGTAGGTAGCTTTGGGGTCTGACATCTTTCATCTTGTACAATAATTTTGAGGTTTATCTATGTTGTTTCACATATAAACAGGTGTTTTTTTATTGCTGAATATTATTCAATTGTTGGCTATACCACAATGTTTTTATCCACTTAACAGTTGATAGATATTTGTGTTACTTCCAGATTTGGTTGCTGTGAACAAAGTTGGGATAAATATGATTTGTTTACAAGCATTTGCATGGAAATAAGTGTTTATTTTTCTAGGCTAAATATCTAGGAGCCAGAATGCTGTGTATTGCAGATTTCTGAATAGTTTTATCACAAAGAGTTCAACTGCTTTCCAAAGTGACTGTACAATTTTTCAATATACTGATATTGGCATTATGTCAAATTCTCTCTAACACTTAGTATTGTCAATTGTTTTAATTTTAGCCAATCAAGTATATATGTGATAACAACTGATTATAGCTTTAGTTTAAATTTCCAGGATGCTTATGCTTATTGGCATCCATGTATTTTTAGGAGGTATGTGCTCAAACTATAAAAGCAGAGATGGATAAGTAGGACTCTAATATAATATGTAAAGGTTTCACACTACTAAGACAAACCTAATTACGAAGAAAATAAAAGAGTCGAGCACATACTTTTTTTTTTTTGTATTTTTTATTTAAAAGGATTTTACAGCTTATAGTTTCTAGCTTCTTAACAATCCAGTCTAACAATTTCTGCCTTTCTAAAAAAGTTTTTGTAGTTGTAGATGGACAGAATGTGTTTATTCTATTTTTTTATTTTTATGTGTTTCTGAGGATCGGACCCAATGCCTCATGCATGCTAGGCAAGCGCTCTGCGGCTGAGCTACAGCCCCAATCCCCAGTTTCTGCCTTTTGATTGACATGTTTGATCCATTTGCATTCAATGTAAAGACATTGTTCTATTCAGTTCAGTCATTTGTTTTATTTTTCTCAATTACTTTTTGTTTGTGTATGGTTTGATTTTCCTTTCCTCTTTTTGGTTTTACTTTGTTAATTAAACAGTTCCAATATTTCTTTACAATTTCTCTTTTAGCTCCCTAACTACATATCATTTTGTATTTTTAAGAGATTGTTCTAAAGATTATAATGTAAACCTCAATTACGTATAGTTAATGTTGAAATACTTTAGACAAATCTTAGGAAATTCACTATTCAATATTTTGTTACCCAAAGTATAGGTTCATACTTGCCTGTTTCTTCTTCTCCTCGTTCTTCTAATTTTCTTCCTCCTTCTCCACTTCTTCTTCCTTCTTCTCTTGCATGAACGTTGATTTGGGGTTGAAATCTAGATATTATAGACAATACATAGTAGCAGCTCTAAATTTATCCCATTCCGAAGACTGGATTTTGGTTCCATGGTAGTGTTGAAGCCTAGAATCAATCTGTAAACGTTGTCCACCACCATCACCCCTGTTATACTGCTGCTTTTATTTCTACCCTGTTCTCATGTCTTTCCATTGCTGCTTTTTTAGCCAGTCCTTCTGTTGGTTTCCCCATGACTGTCAAGTTTGGGCAAAGATGAGGAACTGGGCAGAGTTTAACATCACTGTCTCTGTCATCTTGTTTCTAGGAATTTTCCTAATTTTCAGCTGATTTGACAGGGTTGTCTTTTAACTTTGGACACTTCAGGCTTTTGTCCTCAGGCTGCACATAGTTAGAGAATGCATCACTGAAGAAAAGCATCAAGTTCGCTAATCTGGGTTCATATTACTCTAGCTCTAAAGTAAGAGCTCTCTCATTTCTGCCTGCTTATTTACAATACTGCTTCTGGTTTCTGACACATCAGTAGTTTTGTCAAGGATTTTGGCAGTCTGAATTTGGGTTTTGTTCTTCCCCACATATTTGTTTAGCGACTTCCTTAATTTTTTTCCTTAATTAAGCATCATAGAATTTTATACCTGGAAAGTATCTTAGGAAGAGTGTAATCAACTTGTTTTGTATTGAAAGCACCATTAGTCTTAAGGGGTGAAGTGAATTGTCCAGGGTCATGGATCCAGTTAATGGCTTGGTTTCCTGATCCAGTCCTGATTAATCCCGGTAATGCCTACACCAGGGGCATTGCGGTACTAATGCAACTGGATAGTGCCCAAGAAATGCAAGATGCCATCTCAGCCTTCATTAAACTCATCTCATGTATTTATTCATTTATAAGAAGATCAAATATATAAAACAAAGCCAATTGTGAACAACTACCAAATCAACTTAGTTCTTCTCCAAAATAACATAATAGTAACTTGAAACAAACAGAAGAGTGATAGGGCCATAAGTTCAGGCAATAAACCTAGTCTGCATTAGCTATAAAGCCCCAGAAAGGAAGAAAACTTAATACACCAGAAATCCATATAGTGTTGCTGTAATTTCTTCAGACTATAAATTCACAGTGCTAGTAAATGCATCATTCCTGTGGTACTGGTTAAGAGTCAGGAAAGCTTCTAAAATTTTTCCACATTGAAATTTTCATAAATTAAATTTGTTTCAAGTAAGTGCTTGCTTTCAGTGTCTCTTCCGATTACTAATCCTCTACAAATCTCTTTTGATATGACGTTGGATCCCATTTCTAGGTATATAAGATAAAAGGATTAGTTTTAGGAATCTTTCATTTCCTCTTTATTCTTGCATCTTTGGGTCCATAATAAGAAAGCAATATTTTTGTGGAGTATTTAATGCATTATGCAAACCCTTACTTGTGTATGAAGAACTGAAACTTTTCCTACTTATTTGTTCTAGGTAATCTACTTTTTACAATTAAATGTCTTAGGCATAGACTTAAATTATGATAATAACAAGAAAAGCTGAGCAGAAAAGGTGAATAAGTTAAACAAAGATTATATAATTGTATGTGAATATTTAATATTTAGTTAATTTGCAGCATAAGACATAATTTTATTTAATTCTTTAATTTATATTTGAGGACAGTTGCTACTATTAAAGAAATGCCCCATTTAGTTTTTGCTTGAAGCCTTTGAATGGCTTATAATATGAACTAGCTACAAATAATTAGCATATTATAAAAACAACTTTTCAAACTCTAGGAACAATTAAATTTGTTACTTAGTCAATTAGTTTATTTGAATAAAAATATGTATAGATTTTAAGTATTTATTTTCCAACAGGCTTATAAAATTCCTCCTGATATTTTGGATAGATGGCAAGCAGTTCTACTGCCTTTGTCAGATGGTCCAATAAATCTTCTGACTCACAGAAATGGGAGGGAACTATGTTATTTTTTCCCTTGACATAGCAGGGAAGGACGTTGAGGTTAGACCAAGCAAAGTATTGTATCTGATGGACTGACTGAACCAAAAGTCTTGTTTGAAGTGTGATTTTTTAGGTAGGAAGAGAGTTGTAGAAAGCTCTATATAATGGACTCAGCAAGTGACCACTAACTTATTTAGATAAACACATGCCAAAATTAATATTTACTGCCTGGGAAGTAAAATGATTGCAAGATGGTCACATGTGTCTGAAATGGAAAAGTTTTTCCATAACCTGGGCCAGAGATTGTCATAGAGGAGTTTATAGATGGCGATTATGCCCAAATGTTATTTGGCCACAAATGAATATTATGGTTAAAAAGAATTAGTTGGAAATTTAAAAAAAATAGCTGATATTAAATTGAAAACAAGGTGAAAGAAAGGAAATATATTTAGGCAGATCCAAGAAATATTGTTTGGTGTGGTTTTTCACAAAAAGAGTCATAATTGACAATATGCCTATGGATTTGGTTGAGGTCAGTGGCTTGGGAACATGTTTCTAAAGTGGACCTTACTTCTGGAAGAGTAGAAAGCTAATTACATCAGGTAACCCTAGAAGCAAAACAGACTTATCAAGCTTCTAATATCAATAACTAGACTGCCTGCATTTGTACTACAATAGTGAATTCTTTGTCATGGTAAACCCTCTCCTCCCAAATGCAACCTAGAGTTGTATGTGTATCTATTAATAATGTGAGTGACAAATTAGCTTACTGTATTGACTGGGATTTGAAGATATGAGACACAAAACAGGCAAAATTTGATGAAACCTGAAGGAAAGCTAAGTGTAGACTACACACTGTGGACTGGAGTTCAAGTTCTCTTGAGAGAGGGAGGGAAGAGGGAAGATGTTGTAGATGAATGTCAACACTGCCTAGTATTGAATTTACAGAAAGGGATGTTTGGATAAAAGTAAGTCACCTGCCGGGCACAGTGGCGCACGCCTGTAATCCCAGCACTTTGGGAGGCTGAGGCAGGAAGATCATGAGTTCAAAGTCAGCCTCAGCAATGACGAGGCACTTAGCAACTCAGTGAGACCCTGTCTCTAAATAAAATACAAAAAAGGTCTGGGGATGTGACCCAGTGGTTGAGTGCCCTTGAGTTCAATCCCTGGTACCACAAAAGAAAAAAAAAAAAAAGTAAGTCACCTTAAAAAGGCATGTTGTATCACTCAGTGAAAGTTAACTAAGAAAACTGGTATATGTGTGTGTTTGTGTATTTTTTTTTAAAGTCTGACTTACGTCTTTGTTATAACAAAATTAATAGCATTCATTTTGTGTTAATTTAGAATTTATTTTGTTAGCATTATATATTGGTATTACATAAAAATATAAGATTGTAAGAATATAATTTGTAAGAGTAAATATATATGGATGCATGGTATTCAAATGTTTAACAACTCCTTTTTCCCTCAAATAAAACTCTGACCAAAAAAAGCCAAACAAACAAAAACAAAACAACAACAACTAGTGTGTACAACAACAAAGGAGTGTGTATATTTCTAAACTTGACAGGTTATACAATGGATTTTTTTTCTTACATTAATTACACAGGTGCTAATTTTTTTAGCTGAAGTTCTAATAGCATACTATCAATTATAATTTAAAGATAAATAGCTTTGAGGTTTTGATATGAAGGAACTATAGAAACAAACAGTGCAACCTCAAGGTTTTCAGGTATCCAACATGCATCACACAGCTGGTCCCAAATGGAGACCAAGGAAACACAGTCATTTTTAATCTTCATATACATCGTGCTTTCTGGGTTCAACAATAATCATTCATTATGTTCTGCCTTTTGAAAGGAGAAGATGAAGGATGTATAAGAATCCACTTTGAAAGCATGTACTCAATGTTGCATATCCAAACCCTCCTTAGGAGTAAAACAATCAGAAAGCCCTGCATCGTTTGCACTTTAATGGATAAAATAAGAGTTGAAACATTTCTTTACACTTAACTTGCCATGGAAAAGATTGTGCAGTTAACAGGACTGGAGTGGGAGGTGAGGGGAGAAAAAGGAGGGCTCTATGAAACTAAAGGAAAATTCATTTCTTTTACAGATTGGAGCTGGGCTGATGAAGCCAAGGTGCCTGACTGCTAGAGACACATTTTCCTAATGAAAAGTACTGTAACTTCAGACCTTTCACATTTTCCATGAATAGATGTCATTACTCATTATCACATTTATCATTACTTGTAAAACAATGAGGTGGCAGCAAAGGGTGGGGGAAGAACTGAAATAGCACTGGGGGAAAAAAAAAAGGTACTAGCTTAGGTAATTTGAATAAAGGCTTTTTTTGGCAAAAGCAAAAACAACATGCATGATAATGCCATCATACATTTGAAAAGTTACTATAAGGTACTGGGCCACTATTATGAAAAGAATAGTGACTACAGTTTTCTCTCTACCTTTCTTTAATTCTTTTTTTTTTTTTTTTTTTTTTTTTTTTTTTGGTACTGGGGATTGAACTCAGGGGCACTCAACCACTGGGCCACATCCTGAAGGAGCCCTAATTAGGAAGGGCTGTTGTAGCTAGCTGGAAGCCATGGGTTCCACCTGATATGTATGTGACGCACCTGTAGGCACCCGCAAACCTGAAGGTATATAACCGGGTGAAAGCGGTCCGAGTTAGGAGAACGGAGAATTCAGTCAGCCGGGCAGTCACTCGGTCGGTCAGAAGAATCAGAGCGGCCAGAACGTAGGCAGAGCGGTTACAGAAGAGAAACCAGATAGAAGAAGTAATGACTGGCCAGAGTTAGGCCGAGGCTCCAGAGGACTGGTCAGAGTAAGGCCGAGGCTCCCGAGGAAGACAGAAGACAGAAGACAGAAGAAGGAAGAAAGAAGAGAGAAGAAAGAAGCTCTAGTCTTTCTCTAAGCTAAGCTCTATCTTTCTTTAAGCTACTCTACTCTACAAGAAGAAAAGCTCGCTTTAATCTTTCTCTCTAAAAATCTTTCTTTCCCTCTCTCTAAGCTCTAAGAAAGTAGAAGTAAAAGTAGCAAAAGCTATACTCTGCCTCCGAGAGTTTTTCCTCCCGGTTTTCGGTAGCAGGCAGCTTACAACATCCCCAGCCCATTTTTGTATTTTATTAGAGGCAGGGTCTCACTGAGTTGCTAACTGCCTCGCCATTGCTGAGGCTGGCTTTGAACTCATGATCCTCCTGCCTCAGCCTCCCAAGTGCTGGGATTACAGGCGTGCGCCACCACACCTGGCTCTTTCTTTAATTCTGACTTAAACAAAGCTTGACTGGTAAAATTCTGAAATAGATAATGAGTTGTTTAAGTGCTAATTACTGAATCTCATTTTTAGAAACCCATTAACAGATATGTCTATAGTGATAGAGAAAATTCTTCATAAATATTGAATAGTGCTGTCACACGTATAAGTTTCTTTCAAATTATGGAATATGACTATTTTCAGAGTAACTATTTGCTATTAATTGGCTCTAAGGTATAATCAAGTAAAGACATCATTTATTAATTCCAATTTGTAAAGCCAGAAAAAAAAGTGTTATGTTATCATTTTTAGCAAACCTCTTCAAGTATTCAGAGCATGGGTTAAATGGAAAAATTTGAAAATAAAAAGGTGCTTCTGTGTTTGGGGTTTCTGCAACTGAAAGTATGGGAATTTGTCAATGGGAAGTTGCAGAGGACCTTGCTGCCTAACTAGAGAATAAAAGGGCTTGGCTAGACTTACAACAGTGACATGATGGAGGTTTATTGAACTTTTAAACAGTATATGCTTAGGTAGGAAGAAGAAGTAAACCCTAGATTATCAGCAAGACCAAGCAGTTCCACATTTTCAGTAAATATATCTGACCATGTTCTTCAAGGACCAAGCTATAGTGAAATGAAGAAAAGGCCCTGAAATATACATGAATGGTAAACAGGAGGAGAAGGAGGTTCTTCTACATTGGAATGCCTCCTAGGTGGCTAAATACTATATGTTCTAATTATCAACAAGGCCTGATTCAGAACACAATGGAAATTTTAGGATAAATGTTTTATGTTACTTGCTACTAACTGCTCAAGATTTTAAATTGTCCCTGAGACATCACAGAATTTGAGGATGAATTTTACCCATAAAAAGAAGATAGTATTAATCTATAGATTAGGCTAATTTTTCTACACAGGAAAATGAATACTCTAACTCAAGGAAATGGTATACACAAAATAGACAAATAAAGAAACAAGTGTTGTGGAAATGGGATTTATGACTGGCACTGAGCAATTTATTAGTTGTAAAAAACTTGTTTGCAAAAGAGGACATTTTTTGAGTGAGATGAAATCATCTCACTCCAGTCAGACTGGCAATTATCAAAACATAAGCAAGAATAAGGTACACTCATACATTGCTGGTGGGATTGCAAATTGGTCCAACCAATCTGAAAAACAGTATGGAGATTCCTCAGAAAACTTGGAATGAAACCATCATTTGACCTAGCTATACCTGGGGCACTACTCAGTTTATACCCAGAGGACTTAAAATCAGCACACTAGAGTGATGCGGCCACATCAATGTTTATAGCAACTCAATTCACAATAGCCAAACTATGGAACCAACCTAGATACCCTTCAACAGATGAATGGATATAGAAAATGTATACATAATGGAATATTACTCAGCCTTAAAAAAGAATGAAATTATGGCATTTGCAGGTAAATGTATGGAGCTGGAGAATATCATGCTAAGTGAAATAAGCCAATCCCAGAAATCAGAGGCCATATGTTTTCTCTGATATGTGGATGCTAATTTACAATGTGTGGGGAGGAAGCTAGGGAAAAATAGAGGTACTTTGTATTAGGCAGATGGGAGAGAAGGGGGGGAGGGGGGAGGGAGGATAGTAGAATGAATTGGACATTATACTCTATATACATAAATGATTACACAATTGGTATGATTCTACAACATGTACAACCAGAAGAATGAGAAGTTATATACTCTATTTATGTATGATGTGTCAAAATGCACTGTACTGTCATGTATAACTAATTATGACAAATTTTTAATAAGAGGACATTTTTTATAGCATGAAATCTAAAACTTGTTCCTTTCTGACTGTATGAGTTTTTGCTGTTTTCATTCTCTCCCATCTTCACTCCAGACTATTAATTCATTTCTTGCTAAATAAGTTTCAGGAAAATATATGTTAACTAACAGTGTTGACTAATATTTTTCAAATTTTCAGTTATTTGGAAGGCTGAATGGAAATAGGAAATCAGTTTTCAGCAAGCATTCTTATAAGACTGGGGTCAGATTCTACAGTTTCGTATTTTTTGATGATCATGAACATTAATTGAGCTAAAGCTATGAAGGTTAGTGGGGCACACTATGGTCTGAATATGTGTGTCCTTCCCAAGTTCCTATATTGAAATCTTACCCACCCCCCAATGTGATGTTGTTAAGAGCTAGGCTCACTGAGAGCTGATTAGGCCAAGAAGGCAGACCCTTCCTGAATGGGATTAACATCCTTATGAAAAAGTCTCTATACTTGTGCATGATGAATAAGTAAATAAATAATAAAAAAATTAAAAAAAAAAAAGTCTCAGGGAGCTTGCGTGCCCCTTCTGCCTTGTAAGGACTCAGTGAGAAGGCACCGCCAATGAACAAGAGGAGCCCTGGCTAGAGCCTGAATCTGCCTTAATCTTGAACTTCCAGCTTCCAGAACAGTTAGAAATAAATTTCTTTTGTCTAAAAGCTATCTAATCTATGTTATTCTTATCAAATCAACCCCCTTCTCCACACACACAAAAAAAATAAATAAAATAAAAAATAGGTCAGTAACCTTTCTTTTTACTTATCCTATTTGCATAAAATAAAAGATGTTGTGTCACAATGTAGTTATCATAATAAAATGGAGTGATAATGAAGCCCACCTTTCTCTTCCTAGTCCCCTGTCACAGTCAGGTGAGTAAAAAAAAAAAAAAAGAAGAAGCAGAAGGAAAAGAAGCAGGGGTATTGCTACTCACAACTCTGGCTCTGAGAAGCCAGAAATCATTGAGATTAAGGATTCTGTATATTGAAAAAAAGATAATATTTACTATGGTAGGATTGCTTTTAGTGCTCTTTTCCCTTCAAAATGTGGAAGGTTGATTTAGGATCAAAAATTTCCTTGCTCAGTCTAAGGCCATTCTGCATGTTCATGAAGAGAAACTTACATTTATATTCTTTAGCAAGAAAATTGAAAAGGAAAGTATACCAGCTTTGTTTATGTACTAACTTATTTTTTATGTATATTTTTTAGTTGTAGATGGACACAATATCTTTATTTTATTTATTTATCTTTATGTGGTGCTGAGGGTCAAACCCAGGGCCTCACACATGCTAGGCAAGCTCTCTACCACTGAGCCACAACCACAGCCCCTGTACCAACTTCTTAAACACTAAAATATTATAAAAATGAATTTGCTGTCTTCTCTGATGATGATTAGAATGATTAACCTCAAACTTTTGAAAGAAAGTTCTATAAAATAATGATATTTGCTCATATGTTTATTATTTTTTTCTCAAAGCCAAGTGCAGTTTCTGGCAGAGAAAGGTACTTACTCATTCATTTATTTAACAAATGTTTATTGAACATCTTTGCTCCAGGATCTGAGTAAAATTAATGAAAATATAAGAGTAGGAATACTCTATTTCTTCATGGACTTATAGTCTAGTGGAGAAAACAGATGAATAAAATATTCATACCAAAGAATTTATATAAATTTATAATTCTGTGCAAAATTATAATGTGTTAAGAACTATAGATGGAATGGTTTATAGTAGTAGGAATTCATAAAATAGAGAGCTGCAACCCAAAGACCATCAGAGTTCTTCTTTGAACAGTTAGAAGTGGAAGGATGAACCAAGGTCACATCATAATGAAATCGATTCAGATTGGGAGGAAAGTTTAAATTTATGAGAAAGAAAAGGAAATTTTATTTTGATAAAATGTAAAAAGGTGGATTGGTGACTGGTTATTTTGGAGTTCTCTGTGTCTGTGAAATATTCAAATGGAGGAACCAGGATCAGTAGAAAAATGGCTTAGCAGAAAAGTCTCCACTGTAGAAACAACTTTGGAAATGCTTGTGAACATGAGCCAGAAATAAATTTCTGGAACTAGAGACCTAGGAAGAAGGATAATATAGCAGGGCACAAAATCCTCCCCAAATGTGATCATGTCCTAAACCTGGAGCTTTTGTCTGTTACCATATATACACAAGGGACTTTGTAGATAGGATTAAGTTGAGAATTTTTGAGAGTAAAATTGAGATTATCCCAAGTTATCTGGGTAGGACTGATGTCATGTAATGCTCCATATAAGAGAGGCAGGAGGCACCGAAATCAGGGGAGAAGGTGATGGAATGATGATGGAAGCAGAGATTGGAGTGATGTGCTCTGAAGATGAAGGAAAAGGTGACAAAGCAAGGCACACAGATGACCTCTACAAATTGGAGAAGGCAAGGGTGCTAATGTTATTCTAGAGCCTACAGAAGGAACCAGCCCTGCCAACACCTTGAACTCTAGCCCAGTGCCACTGATTTTGGACTTCTGACATCCAGAACCATGAAAACATAAATTTGTGTTGCTTAAAATCTATGATGATTTGTTACAGGGACAAGAGGTAAACCAAACATAGGGAAGAAAAGGAAGAGATAAAACCCTTAGGAAGACCCTCCTTTGGGAATAATGGTAGGAAGATGTTCTGGTGCAGGATACATGAGAAAACAGAAAGAGAAAAAGTGGAATAAGAGAAGCCAGAGAGAAAAATGCTTCTAGCAGAATATGTATTGTTGCTAAAGTGATCAGGGTTCATGGGATTTATCCTGGATAGGAAAGGAAGCTGAAATTAGAGGGGATGATAGCTTAGAGAAAATGTGGAGTCTGAGTAACAAGAGGATTTGTGGCTATGGAAAATCAAGAAGGCAGTGGTAGAAACCAAGATATCTGGGTGAGGATGATTGTTGTACTGTGAAAGACATATTAGAACTTCAGATTTTGGAGGTGGATGGCGACTTGGCTTGGAAACATATAAAAGACTGGAAGTAATGTAATCTTATCTTTATAACTCATATGGGAGTGGCTGGGTTTGGATTTTTCATTTGCTTTAATATAGTATATAGTGGCACTGTGCTGCATTTTCTAAGATCCATCCTTTGGCAACTTCCAGCTAAGGTTTAAAAGCTAATTATCCTTTAGCTAATTTTCTGTAGCCTGAGGAAATTTAGGGAGGAGAAGAGATAGTTCTGCACCAGAGGAGAGCTCAGACCATGTGGCCTGCATTCTTAGAACTCTGGACTCTACTTTCTCCTTTGCCCTGTTCTGGGGTTCATTGTACCTAGTGGTAGATTTTTTCACTGTGTAACCCAAAGCCTTTACTTCTACCACAGGCATCCTGTAGTTCATTTCCCCTGACTTCTACCCACTTCTCCCCTGCAGCACTTTCCACTAAAGCTCAGTCCAAAGAAAAAGCTGACAATAGAATTTTCATTACACCATTTATAATGGTATTAGGGAACATCAGCAGGCTCTTTCCAAGGATGAGGGCATAATTGGGAGCTGAGCTCTTCATTTATACTTCTTCCTTCCCCTCCAGTAACACCTCTTTCTTTCTTTGGACTAGTTTGTTAAATTGCATTGTTATTCTCTTGTTTCCTTGTGACTACTGCTGATTGGATTCTATTGTGTTTTTTTCTTTCTTTGCTCATTTTGATAAATTTTGTGGGAGAGAAATTGAATGTTGTAATCCACCATCTTAACCTAGAAGCTTGTAAACAGCATTTCAGTATTTACTTTTATTCATTATTTAGAAAAGGAAGTCAGTCTAGCGAAATTATATTTCAGATGTAGGAATAATTATTTTTATGAAGTTGAATTTATTATAGATACTACTAGAACTAACTTGTGTTTTTAATTTCCCTAAAGTGCCTCGATTTTGTAGTGATAGGAGCAATAAACATCAAGTATAAATAAGTACTTGCACCTGACAAGTAATTTATAAATATTTTACATGTACTGTGACCATATTTATTTATGAACAGATAATACATAGTCAGACTATCTCTGCAAATAAAAATGCTGACCATATAAAGTTGTAATTCATGGGTATTACATGTCTCTTCTCTCTTGGTTTATTTTCCCCTGCATCCTTTCCTGTAATTATTTCCTTAACTCATGGCTGTCAGTTCTACTTTAAGGCAAAAGCCAAGGAAATGCAGCTTTTGAGTTTATGCCAGACACTTTTTTCTGCCTTGGAGAAAAATAATATTTCGAACTGTATGTTCCAGTTTTTATTAATCTGCTGCTCTAAGTTAGAAACCATTATCTATTCTTGCTAAACTTCACATAAGTATATGTGAAATAAAAAACTAAACAAGGAGATACAATCACAATACTGCATGAAAATAAATGCCAATACTATGTGCAGCTCATCTTTAATTCAACTCTGGATTGCCATATAATCCTCTTTGAGGTGATATATCCTCAAAATACATGACCATTTCTACAAAATTCAGCAAAACACAAAAGAGAATATTTCATAGGGTCACAAGAGACAACTGTATTGTGCACATACATATATGCATGGGTGTGAGTACACACACACATGTACATACACACATGCAAAGTAAATTTTATTTCCCACAGTAATAAGAAAAAAAATTGGCCAACTACTGTAAATCAATGGAGTCAGGTGACTGTTACTCCCTTGTAGCTCTGTTAGTGACTATCATCTTGCCCTTCTTTCTCTCTGTAGCACAAAACCATTTCCATGTATTCTAATATCTCATGAGCACCATAAAGGCATAACTAATAAAAATGGTTTTAATTTATTTTTGTTGTTATAAACTACAAAAGAGTTGCAGGCAAGTCTGATTTATTTCATCAAAATTATTTCAAATCACACCAACATGCATTAAACTGACAGTGTGTATAAACTATTAAAAAGATCATATTTTTATCTATTCTCTGTTGTTATCTGAGATTATTTAGAAAAACCAGGAAGCCCAATAACCCCTAGACACTATATTCAGCCTTTGAGAAACTCCTAATGAAATACCAATGAAGAGTCAATAGGTAATTCCAGATGCATATTACCTTGAGATGAATTTTTTACTGTCTGCTTAATGGGACTTGATGTTGTTTGAATTAAGGTTACTTATAGGATCCCAAGATGGCTCTTTCTTAATTAATTCTCCTGGGATACTTCATTTTTTGTCTGAATATATTACTAACACCCTCTAAATGATGCTATGTATCAATAGATGCAATTTGATAGAGATTTGTGATATTTTTTGTCTTAGTATTGGAATATAGCTAATTCTGGTCAGACCACATTAGCTCCAATGCTTAAGTCCTACCAGATCAGCATCATTAGTTTATATGAGGCACAATTTTATGTGACTCTCTCACACCTTAGGTGTGGCTGTAATATACTTTGACATGATAACCTGTCAGCCATAGCAAGTATCTTTGTAATGTCTATGGAATCTTTCTGTGTGGTCAAATTACTTATGCAATATCTAACCAGAAAGAAATTCAGGAAATATTTTTAAATGGGCACTATATATTGTCACTAGAGAATTTATTTGAGATCCCTATATCCTCTGCCTCATGAGGCTACAGAAAGGTCAACATAAAAATGTCCATCAACTCTCTCCATTCTAACCTAGTACCATGGAGCTATGGACAGCTCATTCTGTGAGCCTCCATGTTATCCAAATTTGTCTAGGTTTATTCTGAATAACCAAGTAGTACTTGCCCACAGTTTAAGCAGGGAAATAATTAAGGGTTGATTTACAACCAACTTTATGGCCCATCAGGAACAGAGTTGGAATGGCTGAATCCCAAAGAACAAAAGGGAATTATTAGTTTGCTTCTATTTTCTATTACTGATTGAGAAGCTTCTTATATAATTGGGTGTTGCATTAGATAGTCAATAAAATCACCTTATGCATTACCTGTTCTTAAGAGGGATGTGGACCTTGACCATGAAACTAGGAAATTGGTTTATATATTGTTTAGTAAGGCACACCCAGGAAAATTTCTTACCTACCACTTCAGAGGAAGCTCATTCATTTATCTGTCTAACTGAATAGCCATATTATTTCAGAAAGAAGCTTCTTCTGGCCACCTCCTTAATAGGATTTAAAGGAGATTGGCATACAGTATAAAAAGGGCATTCTAATTCGTGCAATTTACCACCTTAACATTGTAATTAAGGTATAGTTTGTATAAATTGTAGGTGTGTAGTTTGATGGAATCTTATTTGTTTAAACAATCGTGTAACCACAACCCTGATGGCAGTATGTAAAGTTTCCAGTGTCCCTTTAGAAGTTATTTATTTGGTAGTTCTGAGCTTCAGAGAATAATGGGCAATAATTGGCTTTTCCCAACTACTAGCCTATTGTGAAGTCAAACAAAGTAGCTGGAAAACTATAAAAATGTACCAAAAGAGAAAGCTTTGGAGTAATGAAAGATTTTCCCCTAACCTAGAGATTGTTCCTTCACATTTTGTATTGTTTATTATATATGAACTTGCAAAGCCTGATGGCTTAGTTCTCAGCAGATTAAATCTTTCAAAGCTAGTTTTCTAGAAAGCAAATTTGAAAAAAGATGTACAAGCATCTGAAATTATTGTCGTGGTCACATTTCATCCATTCTTAGGATAAACAGTTCAAATCATGTAGTTTTTGCCTCTCCTCTACTTGTGCCAAATTTCATATATATATTTATATGTATAAAATGGCACTGATAAAGTATGAAAATGATTAACATCCTTGATGACAAATCAAGAAGTACACTTGTATAGTTAATGATATCTACATCCTTGCTTTACAGTAGAACCAAAACAAAATCAAACAAAGCAAGACAAATCAACTGTTGATATTTTCTTTAGAGATATTAGCATGTTACAACTGTATTTTTTTAGTTTCTAATCCTGCAAGATTAATCTTAACACTTACACATCTTTTTAAAGATTCCCTAAAGAGAACATAAGCAACCAGAACATATCAGCTGGTTTAAAATATTGGAATACTATTCAATCTTTTTCAACAATTGATGGATTTAATTGAATTATTGGCATTCCTTTTCTTCTATGTACTAAGTCTTCTTATATGTAAACATAAATACCCACCATTTACTTTTTTAAGAAATGAATTAAGTATTTCTGTTAGCCTGCTCTATTGTCTTACCTCTCTGTAGGGGAAACTGTCATTTCAATCTCAAGGGAGGTTTCACCTATGTGGTGGCTGTAGCTAATATTTCTAGGCCAGTCTCAAATGTTTGTCCAGAGGGTCACACATTACTCCAAGAGAGAATCAGTTGTGTCTACCATACATCCTAGAAAAAAAGTTGTCTCTGATTAGATTTATTGACTTCAACTTTCCTGTTCAAAGTTCCTGAATTGAACTAATATTGACTCTAAGTATTCTGGGCCATGTAAACCTATTTACCCATTTAGAAAAGAATTATTGTTCTGGCAATCACAGTAAGTGTGAGAGTCTTGGAACAGAATAGTTTTATGATCTGAGATTATCTTTGATAGCTCAAGCAAATAGATTGATATTTTCTGAAAAAGAAATGTAAGAATTTGATGCATATAAAAATGGGGGGGGGGATTAGCAGCATAACAGTTTGAGTGGCACAGCCAATATCTTTAAAACATTGTTCTCAGGGTTCTTTTAATACCCTCAGGCCTGACCTGAACTCACACTTAGCCATCTGCAAGAATGCAGACTGTTAATCTTCACCAAACTCTGGCCAGTTACTGTCAAGAAAAATGGAGACAGAGTAGGATGATGCCCAGACTATTTGAACATATCCAAAATGATTTTAGAATTTAGTTATCCTCAGACAATTATTAAAGATGTTCATGTAGATTATAAGAAGATAACAAAATGAAAATCACTGTCAATTGTCATGATTATTATGTTAAAAAAATCCTTACATGTTAGAGAAAAATAGTAGAGTATTTATAGATGAAGTGTTACCATGATTGAGATTTGCTTTAGATGTGTGATCGGAGGGAATAGATGAGATAAAATTGGGAAGAAGATGTGGGGTTAGAGAATTTCAGACTAGGGCAATTTTGTATCAAGAGGACAGAATGCATGCCTTTCCTTGCTTTTCTCCTCTTTTCCTTCTCAAGTCCTCTTTATTTTCATTGTCTCTTCCTGTCCCTCTCTTACCTCCCCCCTTCTCTCTTTCTCTTTGCATCTTCTGCAATGATTAAATTAAAACACTTTTCTAGTAGTTAATATAGGCTGGTGGCACAGAACTCAAAACACAAAAGGTACATAATAAAAATGTCTCTCTCCTTGCAATCCTTGCTCTTCATCTGCCCGGTTCTCCTCCTCCATGGTGCCAGCCATTGTCCCCTCCAAGAGTTTTGCACATTGTTTCAGAGTTATTTCATGAATTCTCCATGGTGCATGTACACTTGCAAAGACTTAAAAATAACTCCTGTGGAGACTTTGTGTACATACTTGACAAGTTAATTAGCATGCTAGCTGCACTAGATTAAAATCCCATTAATTAATTTGATGGGTCATTTGATTACATAGCTCTAAGAGAAAATGCAGGCCTTCTTTTCCAGATAACAATGAGCTCACCAAGGATGTTCACATGAATAATCTTCTATGAAGATGAAAATTATTAAATTATACCATCTTAGTCCTTCCCTTTTTAGTGTATCTGAGGACTATTAGTCTAATGTCTATCCAGAGCCCCTGATTAGTCTCCCAAAGACCTCAGTGAATGCTCTTTTAGCCTATTAAAAAAAATTTCGTGCGTAACAACATATTGCCCTGCTAAAAGGCCTTTATAAGAATTAAAAAATAAATGAGATGATGATAAACTCATTTGAATTTTTTAGAAATCTGATAAAACTCTTAACCTTTCCTCAGTAGTAGGTTGTGGCTTTTCCGTGTTGTAAAACATCCCAGCCTCTGCTTTCACATGATGTACACTGCAGCAGAACTCCTAAAGCAATAATTCCTGGAAGAGAGAATATATGATGCTTTCATAAATAAATATAAGTGCATTAGTCTCCTTCCAGCCCAAGCCAGAGTTTTCTGGCTGCTTATTTCCCTAGGTGGCCAGAAGAATACAGTCCCTGATATAAAAATCTGGCTGCGTCAGATACATATCTGATCAAAAGCAACACTCTCATCTGCATACTGTTCTTGTATTTCTCTTGGTGAAATATGAGGTAGTGATTATCTAATAGGCATAATAAAATAACTTCCTACGTAATTAAAACCACTATGTCTTAATTTGTGCTTGTCTTGTACTTGCAAGGAAGTCTTTCTTAATAAAAACACTTGCTTAAGGACTGTCTTTTAAAAATATGAAACTTGAAACTAAAAGTAATGATTATGCCATACTCAAACTCCAGCTTTTTCTTAATATGATTTGCAGTAGAAAATGCTTAGAAGCATATAGAGAAAATTAAAGAGAATATGAATTTCTAAAAATGTTAAGCACAATATTGTTTAATTGTCATTTTTTCACCAATAGGAAGCTAGCTAGCATAATTGGGAAAGTCATAACTTTCTTTTATTTCAAGCAGAAGCACTCCAGTTTGCTGAGTACCTGAGTAATATTAAGGTTATTTTATAAAGTCAGTTTGTTTTTAAAATGTTGCATCTGAAATCATATTCTTGAACTATACATACTATGCTTAATTATTTAATAATACTCTGTGTACCAATCCTCCAGAGCGTAAGTTTTCTTGTTTTGTTCACTGCAGTATGCTCAGGACTAAAAGCATACCAAGTGTTCAGTGTGTATCTTATAAATGAACAAATACAACAACTATAACCCATTTTTGTTACAGTAGTTCTTGATCATTCGTTGTATATCTTTTTTTCCAACTTGGATTCTTTTCTTTGTTTTTATAGCTTAAACTATTCCAGTTCTATGCAGCCTGATATAAACAAGTATTAATAGTTGAATGGTTTCATCCTTTATCATACCTCATTTCCCTAGTGTAAGGTAATTGTAAATATGGAAAAGATATGGATTCTATTTAAAAAAAAAGAAAAGAAATACAAAGAAGGAGGGCAAAAGAGCTAGAACTAGATTGGGTCACAGAGACAGAGACAGAGGGAGATAGATTCGTACTGGGAGAGAGAATCTTATTTATGCTAATAAGATTGCCCCTAATGGGCCTTTTAATACAAAATGCCCCACAGTACTAGACACAGTTCATCATAAGCTAATGAAAGAGGTGCTTTAATTAGGAGGATAACAAGTGATTCAGAGGGTGAGAGAGAAGGGAAGAATTCCAAACCCTCGCAGCTCTACCCAGAGTGACTGCTGCCAAGTGAGACAGGATTGTGGGATAGGAGAGAGCAAAGGAGCTGCATGACATTGCAATAGCTGGGAATGCAAGGAGATGACAGTGTCCCCCGCAAGCAGGCACACCCTAGAGTTAAAACATCACAGGCCAGCCTAGGCCTCCACGAGAAGATACAATATTAAGCCAACTAAGCGTTCTTCATTTATCAGAAGAAAATCAAATTATCTCAAATGTTCAAGGGAATCATTTCTCATTTATTGTCCACACTATTGGTTTTATCTTAAAATCTGTAATAATTTCTTGACATTGCTTAGAGAATCAATGGTCTATTATTTGAAATAAGAGGAAAAGAACACTCCAGCTCCTAACGAAATCTTGCCAACTGTTTGACTATTAGAACACTGATTACTAGTAAAAATCGTGCTTGCTTTGAATGAATAGTTAGAAAATGGGATGTAAATAACACATGTGACTAAAAAAATCAATGAAGTAGCCTATCTCCCAAGGCTCCTTTCTTTTTCATTTTGTTGTTACTCATGCTTTCTTCTCCTGGAGATCCAGGAGACAGAGGCATTGATTTTCATCTGCATTTTTGATTTTCCTTTTGGAAAACAAAGGTCACTATAGAATTTAGTAGTGAATCTCTAGAAATACATTGGATGAAGATCACTAAACCCAAGCTACTCACTGTGATTCATGATGTGGAGCCTGTCCCCTGAGTTAAAATAAGGTAAATAAAGAAATTGAGAATAAACACTTTAAAATGTTTGCAGCAATTTAGCAGCATAAATTTTTTTTTGTCTGTCAAATTTGATAGTAAAAATTGAGAATTGTTTTATAAATTTTTTTCATTTTTAAATAATTTTTTACATAAGAACTGGATTAGTGGTTATATATGTTTTGATAAGAAACTAATATATATATATATATATATATATATATATATATATATATATATATATCTAGGTAGTTTGTAGTTTGATTGATACTGGGCTAGATCATTACTATGGTTTGGAAAAGTGCCCCCTACAAAGTTCCATTTGTTATAGACTTGATTTCATAATGTTGTTGGGAGGTGGTGGAACTGCTAAGAGGTGGGACCTAATGGGAGAAAGTCCAGACATGGCGGGGTGTGCTCTTGAAGGAGACATTGGGACCCTGGTCCCTCCCTGTCTCTTTCTGCTTCCTTCCCACCGCAAGCTGAGCAAAGTCTGCCACTCTATGCTCCCACTGTGATGAGACCAAGTAAAGATGGACTGAAACCTCTGAAACCATGAGCTAAAAGAAACCTCTCTCTCTTTTAGTTGATTATTATAGATATTTTGTCATAGTAACAGAAAGTGACTATGACTTTGGAAAAATGTTTATATGATGCTTTCAGAACTACTCCAAGATATCTAAGACTTTGAATATTATAAATTTGTTTTTTCTTATGTTTTGTTTGCTATTTTACCAAGTAAGTATATCTTAAGTTCAATATCAAGGTGCTGGCATCTGGTGAGGGGCTTCTTGCTGTGTGATAAGATGGTGGAGCATAGCACATAGCTAGAGAGCACAAGGGAGAGTCAGAGAGCAGTCCAGCAAGAGAAAGCAGAGGTAGCAGAACGCACTATTACAGCAAAACCATACTTGCAGTAACTAAGCAAGTCTCATGATAAGAGCATTAACCATTAATAATGGCGGTGCCCTCATGACTTAATCATCTCTTAACAGTCCCACCTCCCAATAGTACAATTAAATTTTAACTTGAGTTTTGGAGGGGACATTGAAACCAGAGCACCTAGTGAGCTTTCTCTACCCTTTCTTCAAATCTTTCATTTTGCTGTCCTCACTATTAGATGATAATCTTGCCTATTTGTTCAGAGGGAAAATAGAATTCCAACTTCCTGCCACCAAATCTACAAACAGAAATCTCAGGAGAGAGGTATCATTCCCATGCCTGTATCCTCGCTTTAGATTATTTCTGCATTAGTCAGCTTTTTTTGCTGTTGTGACTAAAAGACCAGACAAAAACAATTTAGAGGAGGATAAGTTTATTGGAGGGCTCATAGTTTCAGAGGTCTCAGTACTTAAACAGCAGACTCCATTCCTCCGGGCTCAAGGTGTGACAGAACATGATGGCGAAAGAGTGTGGTGGAGGGAAGCGACTCACATGATGACCAGGAAGCAGAAAGAGAGACTCCAGTCACCAGACACAAAATATATATCCCAAAGGCACGCCGCAATGACATCTCCTCCAGCCACACCCTACCTGCCTTCAGTTACCACTCAATAATCCCATCAGAGGATTAATTCACTGATTGAGTTAAGGCTCTCATAACCCAATAATTGCTCCTCTAAACCTTTTTGCATTGTCTCACACATGAACTTTTGGGGGACATATCACATCCAAACTGTAACAAATTCCATCTCCTGCCTTCCCAAGATACATTTCCTTTGTCTTCAACTTTTCTTTTCTTCTTTCCATAAACACATTCAATGTTCTTACATAAAAATCTGTCCCGTGGTCTTACTCTTCTTACCATCTTTTCCACTTTCTTGAACACTCCTCACAACTCAATCTTTTGAAAGAGTTGCCTATACTCACTGCCTATAGTTCTCAGCTCTCACTCTCCAACCCTCTTTAATTTAGCTTTTGATCTCACCACTGATAGGAATTGTGAGTGCCAAAGCCAGCAATGACTTTCTTGCTTCTAAATCAAGTAAATCATTCTTAGTTTGGGCTCCCTGTTCCTCTTTCTACTGATGACAGTTTCATTTGTTCCTTAACACCACACTCCCTTTTCCTTCCATCTTATTGCCACTGAAATCATGGATTCCTTTTAGAGCCCTGAAATGTTGGTATTTTGCAGGATTCCATCTGAGGTTGTCTTTTATTTTAATATGCACATATTCCTTATTTTTTATTATTTTCAGGGAGCAACCTCTTTCCTAAATTTTGTATCTGGAAATCCCACTTTTTACAAGACGTCTCTTGGATATTCCGTGGGTACATCAAAATCAACAGCTGCGAAACCGAGGTCCTCTCTTTTATCCACCTGCTCTGTGTCACCTACTGCCACTGGTCACAACTGGAAATCTGAGCATCTTTTTTTTTTTTTTTTTTTTTTTTTTTTTTTGGTACCAGAGATTGAACTCAGAGGCACTCAACCACTGGGCCACATCCCCAGCCCTTTTTCTATTTTTATTAGAGACAGGGTCTCACTGAGTTGCTAAGTGCCTCGTCATTGCTGAGGCTGGCTTTGAACTCTCAATCCTCCTGCCTCAGCCTCTCAAGTGCTGGGATTACAGGCGTGTGCCACCACCCACAGCTCTGAGCATCATTTTTAACTGTTTCTTTCTTTTACTTTAGTATCTTCCTTCATCCCTGTTACCTAATTCACTTTGTCGTTTGTTTTTAATAAGTAGGATTCCCCTTTTCTCTAGTCGGTTCTCCCTTCAACTTATTCTCCATATGCAGACAGTGAGTTTTCTAAAATGAAAATCTAATGTATGTGTTGTTATTACTAAAAGTACTCAATAACTCTTCATTACCCTGACTGTAAAGTCCAATTTTTTTAGCAAGCCTCACATAGTCCCTTATCTTCTGGCATCTCCTTGTCATAGCTCTTTTTTGCCTCTTAAAGTTTCAACCACATGGTGCTTCATTTAGATTTTCAAATACCTCATCTCATCTAATTTCCTCCAATGACCTCCACCTGCCTTTCAGGTGTTTGCAAAGCTTTTTCCTTTTTTCTTGATCTTTTTTCCACTACACATTCTCTCTCTCTCTCTCTCTCTCTCTCTCTCTCTCTCTCTCTCTCTCACACACACACACACACACACACACACACACACACACACACCACTACAGTCTTTCCCTAAATAAATTATATATACCATCCAAGTCTCAGATGCAATTTCCTCAGGGAAGCCTTCCTGATACTATAGAACCAGTTCATAGATCCTTCTTTATGCTTTCACAGCAATGAATATCTCATTTACATAACACTCTTCACATTCTATTGTATTTTTCCGTTTTTGCCTCTTTATCCTCCATTAGCCTGTCAACTCCACTGGCACAAGAATGGTTAGTTTGTTTTGAGTATAATGTTTTGGCACATAGTAAGTTCTATAAGTATTCAACTTGTGAATGTAGGAAGAGGAGAATAGGATGATACAGATAGAATAAAGCTTATAGAGGCAACAAACAAGGGAGATTAAAGCTAGAAATATAAACTAAGATCAGGAGGATGTGGTCTTGGTCCATTTTTCACTGATAAAACAAAATACCTAAAGCAGTCTACTTATGAAGAAAAAGAGGTTTATTTAGCTCACAGTTTAAAAGGCTGAAAGCCCACTGATCAAAATGGTAAATGATATGTTGTGTATGCTTTACCACAATTTGCAATTTTTAAAAGGTATAAAAAAGTATTTTCATATACTGCTCCTATATGTGTTTTCCTATTAAAGAACAACATTTCATATAAATATGCAAACATATAGGTATAAATAATTGCATGTAGATAAAAGGCAATGAATTTAACTTATCTTTCTATTTCACCATGAAAAAAATACCATCATTTTTAGTGTAAAAGCATTATTTTCTTCTTAATGAATTTTTCTTATGCTTTATCATCTTCTAATACAATCAAAAGAATTCTCCAGTATACATCTGCAATATGAATGTTGAATATTATTTGGAATGGATTGTGCAATATGGCCATAGTAACCCCAATTTTTTTTTGTTTTCTTGATAGTAAAGTTTTATTGTAATCACTGTGAAAAATAAACTTCTGTTCTTTATAAATTACCCAATCTCAGGTATTTTGTTATAGCACTACAAAACAGACTAAGATACTTTCCTTCAGTTTATTCTCAATATAGAAGCTAGAATGATCCTGTTAAAACATAAGTCATCAGTAGAGCAGAGGAATAGGAACATGGTGAGAGAGGAGGAGAGGGAAAGAGGAAGTCCTGGGGACTGAAATGGAGGAAATTATATTCCATGCATGTACAATTATGTAAAATTGAACTCCACTTTTATGTACAATATAGTGAACTAATAAAAAATTTTAGATTATGTTTTTCTTCTGTTCAAAACTCTGTGGTGGCTTCTCAGAGCACTCAGAATAAAAGACATTAGAGTGCCCCAAAGTGTTCCTGGGTCCCAATTTTATAATCCTGCATTCCATAAACTTCTTACATAACCACAATCCCTATTTCATTTCAGCCACATTGCATGCCTTGCTAGCTTCCTGTTTTCCAGGAAGACTCATTTTTGGGCTTTGGCTCTACTCATTTCCATTGTCTGAAATGCTGTTCTTCACTCAAATGCTCTTGGTTGATATACTGCCCCTCCCCTCAAGTCTGTGCTCAAAATTTCATCTTTTCCAGGAGACCTACCTTGACCCAGATCAAATGGTGCAACTCCTCATTCCCTGCTCCAGTCTTCAGAATTCATCATTATTTATTATCATGTATAAATATATTAAATACTTGACTTATTACTTATTACAATTTGAGTTTATTTTCCATCTCTATCTCTCTCTTCTAAACAATAAGCTGTGACAAGAGGGATTTTTGCTTTGTTCATTGTTACATCCCTCTCACCTTGATGATTACCAGGCATGCAGCAAATATTCAATAAATGCTCGTTGAACTGAACTGTGAACTGACTTTAATTGATTTGCCTTTTTAGCTCTTGAAATGTTAAAAATGGTAGCAAATTATTGATGGTAAGTAAGTAGAAATGCTGAAGAAGTTATAAGGGAGAATACTCTAGCAGTAGAGTCCTTATTTTCCCTCAAAATAGGTAACCTGATGGGGGACAAATAGGAACATGATTTATTTATTACTGCTTGCCACATTTTGCCTGAGAAGATTAAATTGTTTTGTAGATGCTTGATACACTCTGAGATCTTTTCAATTTCTTCCCTATTCTTCCCTTGTTAATTTTTCTTGTTTTCTTTAAATGACTATAGGCAAGTAAGCAATATTCTGCTTCTTTGGTGAAAAATTGATCACTTGGCTTCTTGAACTTCATGGACAGTTTATCTACAGGTTTGCTTAGCATCCTGAGCAGGGTGATGGAATTAGAGTGAGTTCTGACTGGAAACAAAACACATACCAAAAAAAGTAAATGCTTCTTATTTTGGCCGCAGTGCAAGACGAAAGCAGATGATCAGCAAAAGGCACTTTGCAACATCACCATTTAAAAAATACATTTCACTGGTCTTCTTTGTCTCAGGAAAAATGCTTTTCAACTCATCCTTCCTGTTTCTGTCCATTTGAACATTAATATCAAATCAGAGATTTGAAATACAAAAGGCATTAGGCTTTCAATTTTAAATGAGAAAATAAATGAAATTGAAATCAAATTCCTTTCCATCTAATATTAAGTAAAACACTATTGAAATATCATAGATCAATTCCTTTTCTAAAATATTTTCATAATAATAAGTGTGCATAATAAAAATATTTCCAAATCCTAGTTTGGTATCTAATAACGCTTAAGAATTGTCCATTGCATTCGACCCTGTTAAGAGCCATTTGAGTAGCAGTGGAAACAGCTGGCTATGGGAGCAGTCATGTTGACTACTCTTGCAACAATCTTGCCTGTGAACAAAAGAGATTGAGTCAAATTTGGGCTCTTGAGCTCAGCTGACCTTAGGTTCCAGGCAAAAGGAGCTGTCAGGATGAGCAGTCTCTTGAGGTTTGGCCTCTTGAAACAAGACTGCTCATCCTGACAGCTCCTTTTGCCTGGAACCTAAGGTCAGCTGAGCACAATTCACAATAGCTAGGTTGTGGAACCAACCCCGATGCCCATCAGCAGATGAATGGATAGGGAAACTTTGGTATATATACACAATGGAACACTACTCAGCACTAAAAGAGAATAAAATCATGGCATTTGCAGGTAAATGGATGGAGTTGGAGAAAATAATGCTAAGTGAAGTTAGCCAATCCCAAAAAAACAAAGGTCGAATGATCTCTTTGATATGAAGATACTAACTTATAAAGGCAAGAGAGAGGGAATGAGAGGAATGAAAGAGCTTTAAATAGAACAAAGAGCAGGGAGGGAGGGGAGGGATCAAGGGGATAGGAATAATGGCAGACTGAGTTATCCATGATTATCCTAAATACATGTATGAAGACACAATTGTTGTAAAAATACTTTATATTAAACCAGCAACTCGAAAAATTGTGCTCTTTATATGTAATATGAAATGAAATGTACTCTGCAAACATGTATAACAAATTAGAATAATAAAAAAAATTTTTAAAAAGATACAATGATTAAGTGGACAGAGATCTGAAGTGCTTGGATGAACAGGGAAATTTACTTACAGTAGAGCAAGGGCTCCAGGGGGCACTGTAGAAAGAACTGTGGGGTGTTGAGCATGGTGGCACACACCTGTAATCCCAGGCTGAGATAGGAGGATTGCGAGTTCAAAGCCAGCCTAAGCAACAGCAGATTGCTAAGCAACTCAGTGAGACCCTGTCTCTCTAAATAAAATACAAACTAGGGCTGGTGATGTGGCTCAATGGTGGAGTGCCCCTGAGTTCAATCCCTAGTACAAAAAACAAACAAACAAATAAATAAAAAAGAACTATGGGGTGATGAAGAAGAAGATATTGTTCTTGCCTCTAAGAAGCAATTTGTCCAATAGAGATGATCATTTAGTTAACAAATATTTTGTAAGAGCCTCTATGTGCCGGGATACGCTGCCCTAGACACTAAATGTACAGTAATGGGTACAAATCAAAGCCTAGATTCTCAGAAAGACTGCTTTTCAGTGGGTATAGACATGTAAATAAAAAAAAAAAATTCCTTATCCATTTAAAAAGCTACCCCACTCCATGTCAATTCCCTCTATTTTTAAGCTCTATAAGGGAAGCACAAATGGAGGGGATCATCCATTCCGTGGGGGCAGTGGGGATGTAGTTGTTGCTTCTCCTTTGCAAAGAAGGGATGATAGTTTGGACAAATCATCTAAATGGGAGTTCGCCAGCCAGAGCACATAGGCAAGGGCAGGACAGGGAGAGGGAGCAACCTTCACAAAGGCCAGAGGGCTGGCAGGAAAGCCCAGGGGGAATGGGAAGATGAGTCATAGGAAACAGAGTAGTGTGAGGATGAGGACGTGAGAATTCAGAAGACAGTAGGAGTGTGCATTTTGGGTGGAGGCCAAGGATGGCAGGAATGCAAAGCTCTGTGGGATTAAGTGGCCCCAAAGTTCTAAAAGGCTCTGGCTTGCAGTGCTGCTCAACCTGGCACAGAAAGAGTCACTGGCTGGTGCTGTAGTCTGTGGCCCAGCCCAGGCACAGGCTTGCTTTGACTTCCAGAATGCTGAGCTTGGTCCAGCCTGGCTGGAAGACAGTGGTGAAGTGAGTCTTGGAAATGATGAAAATGCAGGCAAGTAAAAGATTCCACCAGAGCTTGTGAGTGCACAGTCATGTGGAGGCATCTAGGCAGATGCCTCAGGAGGCCACATCACCTTGAGTCGGGGGATATTGTTTCCCTGTGGGGTCCAGTTCTTCTCAAAGATCAGTGAAGGCTTAGTTTCTTTTTCTTTCTTTCTTTTTATTTTATTTTATTTTTTTCTTTTTGCTTAGGTTCTTTTAAACACTAAAATTCCAAGAATATACTTGTGAGAAAAACTTGTTGAAATAAAGGAAAGTGCTTTCCTTATATTTCTCTAATACTACCTGGGAACAATTCCCTTCTGAAAATAACAAAAACAGCTTAACAAAAAACAGAAGTGCAATCAATATGTAATTAAATGATTTCATCATGTCAGGAAAACTTTATTCTTAACATTAAAAAGGTAACCAGATATTTGAAGTTCTATGTGCACATAAATACAAACTGTATTTCCATTATCGTTTTGTTTGCATTATATTTTACTTTGGTTTCCTTACTACAAATGCATCCAAGTTTCACTCTGTGATTTTCAGTTGGCAAACCCACATGTAAATTAATTAACATCCTATGATCTGAGTCCCAAAAGCAGCAGAGTTAGGGGTAAGCAAATATCACTTTTATAAAGCTTTTTAAATTTAGGAATATTCATGGCCCTGAATCATATCACTATTTTGTTCGAATATTGGAGCACAACCAGAAAACTAGGGAGATGACAAAATGTCCAGGAAAATAAGTTTCAAAACTTTGTCTACATATATTCTCTAAATCTTTGATTTGGAAAGGCTGTATCTCTGTCATCTTTTCATTTACATACATAACTTTTAAGCTGATTTTCTCCTCCTATACAGTAGTCTTCCCTGATATTTGGAGGATATGTTCCAAAATCCCCCAGGAAAGACTTGAAACCATGAACAGTTCTGAACTTACATATACAATGTTTTTTTTTCCCCCCCTATACTCACATACCTATAATAAAGCTTCATTTATAAATTAGGCATAAAAGGAGAATTAACAATAAACTTAATAATAAAATAGAACAATTATAACAATATACTGAAATAAAATTGCCAACATCTCTACACTTGTGCGTTATTAAGTAAAATAAAAGTATGTGAACACAAGCACTTTGGTCTGATAACTGAGAAGGCTACTCAAGTGAGTAATGAGTGGGTAGCCCATACAGTGTAGATACACTGGATAAAGGAATGATTCATATCCTGGAGTGGGATGGAATGTGATGGTATAGATTTTATCACACTGCTCAGAATGGCATGTAAGTTAAAACTTATGAATTATCTATTCCTTGGATTTTTCATTTAATACTTTCAGAGTGCATTTGGCCATAGTTAACTTAAACTGCAGAAAGTGAAACTATTATAAAGGGAAACTTTTGTATTTCTAGCATTCTCTTGACCTCATGTGATTTTGCTTTCATTACTGTTTACTGTCATTCCTATTGAGAATCTGTTGTGATCTGTTCCATATACTTTTCATTCCATCTTAGATAATACATCTACTGCCAGGCGTGGTGTCACACACACGTAATTCCAGTGCTCAGGAGGCTGAAGCAGGAAAATCACAAGCTCAAAGTCAGCCTCAGCAATCTAGAGAGTCCCTAGGCAACTTAAGAAGACCCTGTCTCAAACTAAAATATAAAAAGGGCTGGGGATGTGACTCAGTGGATAAGCACCCCTAGGTACCCCTAGTACCAAAATAAATAAATATACCTACTGACCACAAATTAACTTAAATCTTGACTCATAAATTCCCTTTGGATGTGTTTTTATGGAAAATTTGACCCCTGCTCTTTGATCACACTTTCACTTGTCATTACTCTTTGTTTACAGTCTTGAGCCAGTTTTCAATTCATGTGACAGCACTTCTGTCCAAATCAATATATATTAATTTTTCAAGTCAATTTTGCAACAACCAAGTGTATGATCAAGGTTGAGGCACATGACATCTACCCGTTATCTCCAGCCAATGATTTTTTGATTAGATGTTTTTTAAAAGAAGCAGGGGTGGAGATCAAGTTTCCCTGGCAGAGATCTGCCTGTGCTGTCTCACCACCTAGTGAAAACCCATGTGTGGAAGTATTGACGCAGGCACAAGATTATTACCAATGATAAGCTGGAGGATTTTTTCATGGACCTGAAATGCCCGCTGCTCTTCACATTGCTCACATCATCTTGTCTAATGAAGCGGTCCCCCGTCAGCAACTCTAGCCAGGAATCTGTGAGTCATTTTTGATCCTCTTTTATCCTTTGATCAACATTTAATCTATGGGACAAAGCCAAAATTTGAGAGCCCATCAGATTGTCCCGCTCGTGCTCCGTTTCCTGTGTACACTCGGTGACTAACACTCTCGCAGTCCTGAACTAGGTCCCAGCCAGCTCTACCTCTGGAGTTCTGAATCCATCGGCGTAAGGTAGTCACTCCGCAATTTCAGATTGTTTTAAAGTCAGCTGGTCAAGTTGATCCTGGTGCCACGGGCACAGCCCTCATTACTCAGGTACTTCATGTTCCTAAATGAAGTCACTCTGAAGCATCAGCTCATGCTGTCCCTCATCTTCCTTACCGGGCTGAGAGCGAACACAGCCATCTGGAATTCACCCCCCTGCCCCCTCCAGCTTTTTTTTTTTTTTTTTTTTTTTTTTTAAGCCTGAAGGCATTTTATCTCAATAAAAATTTTCAGACTTGTGTTGGTGGTTGAGGTGAACTGGTGAGCAGAGGGGACAACTGCAAAGTTCTTACCTGTGCTGCCTTGGAGCACTTATATTTTAATACAGTTCTAGCCTCGCTGCTCCATTCTGCCTCCCTGCCCCCAAATCACCCTGATGCACAACTCTCAAAACACCAAACAGTACTGACATTAAATGATTGTGAGTGGCGTGTTCAACCCCCTGTGTATATTTGAATGTGTCTCTCCTCCAATAAAAATAGTCCCTGGTACTTTACTTTGCCTTGTCTCTAAAGTATTTTGGTCTTGTCTGACTTATGAACTTTGTACTGTGCCGCCTTCTCAAATCTCCACGCTGGAAATGAATTTTATAATACTTGACCTTTTAATCTAGCAAATCGGACCTGTCTGTAATTAAATTAAACTTTTCATGGGATGAACCCAACTATCAAATGTCATCTTATCTTCAGCAGCAGAAGCTGAGGCAGAAACATCAGACACTATAGACAGGGAAGAGTCAAAACAGATCATTAACACCACACTAAATGCCTTTAGACGGTTTTACAGTGTCTTCATGCTTCCCTGTTGAAAATAAACTGTCAAAACTATGTTGCTGCCTGTTCAAAGAAAACAAAGCAATATACCAAATACACTTGCCTTGAAGAATGTCTGGAGCAGCACTGATAAAGATGAACAACTCAGTAAAGGTACAGGAGTGCTGGAGTGGGTACCGTTGCTGCTTCTGGGACAAGAAGCACCAGCGAACGTACTGTATCATGCTTGCAAGGCTGTCCTTTGCTAATAAAAGCTAATGGAAAATGAGGAGGCACCAATCAGAATATACACAATGAAAAATAAACACTGGGGGCTGGGGCTCAGCCCTGAGTTCAATCTCAGCACCACATAAAAATAAATAAATCAAATAAAGATATTGTGTCCAACTACAACTAGAAAAAGAAGAAAGAAAAAGAAACAATGGGAGGTATCGTCTAAACTGCCATTCAAAACCGATATATTCTAAATCCTTTTAACACTTTAAAATGCATTTAAATTATAATTAAAAATGCTTTCAAAACGTAGTAATAATAAATGAAGTTCAGTCCTAATTTTCCAACTTCAAAAATAAGTGCTGTGGTATTCCAGGCTTCAAAAGAAATTCAAACATAAATCTAATAAACCCAGCAAAAGATACCTGAATGAAATTTACTACAATTTTATCACCTATATATATTCTACAAGGTTTTTTTTTTTGTTTGTTTGTTTTTTGAGTATTGAAGTTGTAGGGGCCCTGTTGTAGGAAGTTACAAATCTTCTGTGGGAAGAAACTGGTGATATTCTGTTCTTAGGATCAAATGAGAGAAATGATGTATCTAAATCACCTGATACATTGTAGGTGCTCAATAAAAACCTTTTCCATTTAGCCAAAGAGTGCTCAGGCACTGATATTCACAAAGGGTGTTGAGTTGGTGTCTACAACTTAAATGTTTGTTTAAGAGAACACAGACATGTTTAGGTAGAGCTGATGCAGGTGGTACTGTTTCTCTCCAAAGCCAAAAAGGTGATACATAGAGAGGTATTTGGAATTAAGCAGACCTGTTTTCTGACCCAGGCCGTAGTAGATATGGGATATCAGAATTCTCTGAGTTTTAGTTTTATCACCATCTACTTCAGACTCTTGATGAGAATAAAATGAAGTCATGCTCATAAAATAAGTATCAACTTGGCTAATTCATAGCAGGTAATCATTAGTGGTATATTCCTTTCCTTTGAGGAAGACACTTGGTAAAACCTAGATAGAGTGTTGAGGTATTAGCTGAGCAGCAATTACATGGACTGAATCAACACAGCTGTGGATGGTGACTCCAACGGCAGGGAAGGCATGGGCCACTGGGACCTGCTATGAGTTCAGGTTAACAGTAACAAAATTAACGTCAAACAAATTCCTGGTGCATCTGTCTTGTCCCTATAGGGTCTCTGTAGAGTATCATTAGTGGTACTCAGAAGTTAACACAAGGTATCAGAATCACCTGGAGGATTTGCTAAGACTACAAAGGCCCATTTCTATCCCTCTTCTAGGAATCTGGGCCTCTGTGTGTTTCATTAGCTTTCCAGGTGATTCTGATACTCCTCAACGTTCATGAACCATTGGTATTGACACTATATTTATAGCAGACACAGATGAGGTCCCTCTTGTGGTTTTAGCTGTATCTGAAGTGAAGTTCTGCTGTGTCCTTTGGTTTTCTAATAACAATGTCCTTGCCTTCTGCCCCAGGTTTCCTTTGATGCCAAAGACCATGGCCACAGTGAATTTCAGCAGGGCAATGCTTGACCAATGGGGAATATAAGCCAGAGGACCAATACTCCCTATCCATTCTCAGGTGGACAATTCTGGGAGGCATTCTGTGGACTTCTCAGGTGGTGTCCACGGATAAGGCACCACCCTCCATAGCAGCAATTCTGAAAACATTCTTGTATTGGATTTCTCCCTTTATCCATTCCACACTTCGTATAAACTTGCTTCTGTTACCTGAAATCATCTCCCAAATTAACTCTTGCATACAAGTATTTACCCTAGGTACTACTTTTGAGACAACCCCAATAAGGCAAAGTAGTGACTGAAAACAAGCCTAGGAGAAAGTAGATTGATTAGCTTTCAAGGAGAAACCTTACAGCACATTCACCAAGAGAGAGAATTAAAAATGGATGATATTCAGAAGGATAAGGGCATTTTGGTTCAGAATTGTGCCCAGTGTCATACTGTGGAAAAGAGAGCCAGGCACAAAACTGGGCTAAGTCTGCAAGGTCTGCTTCAGAGAAAGACAGGTCAGGCCCAAGACTTGCTTATACAGATATCCACAGGAACGGAGGAATCCCTGAGAAACTGGTAGGAGATTCAAAGGAACATATCTCTGGAACAAAATTGATCTCAGCTAGTATGCAGTAAAGAATTAACTTTGCCCAGAAGGAGTTTTGTCCTTTGCCCTGGGCTCATGGGAGGTAATTTTTGAGCACTTCAACTATCCTGCTTTAAGTGCATATCTTTTTTTTTTTTTTTTTTTTTTAACATTTACTTATTTGTGTTAGCTGTACACAATGCCTTTAGTTTTTACGTGGTGCTGAGGATCAAACCCAGGCTGTGCATGTGCTAGGCAAGCACTCTACCGCTGAGCCACAACCCTAGCCCCAAGTGCATATCTTTGTTTACCTTGTGCAATGCCAGATCATCTGTGACCTCCGACTTACGGAGGAGAACCTTCAGCAACATATTGTCACTTTGGCCTATGGAGGAGCTGGGGCCCAAGGTCAGCCACGCAGGAAGTCAGCCACGTCCACATGAACCCCAATAAAACTCAGGACTGCAAGACTTGGGTGAACTTCCCTAGTTGGCAATACTCCATGTACACTGTCACATGTCGTTGATTGGAGAAATAAACACTGTTTGCATCACTCCACCAGGAAAGGGACAACTATACGTTCCATACCTTGATGACTCCTGGCCCTGCCTTATGTCACTCTTTGCTTTATCAATATTAGTCTGTAGACTTTTGCTATAATAATAATCCATTACTAAACGTAATGGCATTTCTGAGTTCTAAGATGATCATGGGGTCCACTGAGCTCATAGTTCATGTGATAAGTGAGGGTGTTCATGAAGAATCTTGAACTTTTCAGCTGGCATTGGCAAGAGAGAGAGAGCAGACCTGAAAGATAATCAGTCTGTCTGTCTATCTATCTATCTATCTAATATTAATGAATGACAAATAGGCCCTGCCTTATGTCTCATAACGTTTTTTAAGTACTTGCTATATTCTGATAAACCAGAATTCAGATCATGAATGGGCTAATTCTTGTTCAACAGACATGATTTAAATAAAATTGGCTGGCTGTTAAAAGAATATGATATTGCCTTTTGAATTTTTATAGTAATTCTGGTTCAGCAAGTATTATCATCTTTTCTTCATGAAAGACATGATTGGAATTGAGGCTAGAATGGATTAGTGATGTCCACCTTTTCACAAAGGTGATGATTGCCATCTCACAACCTAGAGAAGATCGGTTCTACATTTAGATATCTGTAATTGGTTATATGAATATATTTAAATACAAGGGAAATCTTCTTTGCTGTCACATAAAGCAGAGAAATCTCACCTGTTTTCAAAGTTGTGTTCCTTAGTCTTTCTAAAGGCAGGGGATGAAGATAAGAGTGATGCTCACTTTATAGTATTTGTCTCTTATGAAAATGATTTGCATCTAAAATGGTATTTTTGTTATGGCTCATAGTTAATATCAAGTAAAGAATATTTAACACTTTTCACATTTTATAGATGATCTGTAAGGTCAGATACTTTCAAGTCTGAATGACAAAATATAGTAACAACTTAAAATTTGCTTTTCAAGAGCTTACTAAATAACACTAAGTTGTAATTTAGGCTTGTCTTTAAATAGTTATCCCAAAATTCATAAAATTGTGGAAATGTTGCATATGTATGATTAGTAATGGTAACTCATTAGAAGGATTAAGGTGGAGGAGATATATAATCAGTACAGATTTATGAATTATGTCATCATTGCAGGAGCCCTGATTGGGGAGATGGCTGAGATTGCGGTTGGCTGCGGGCCATAGAGATATTCGGACATTGCTGCCTTCCGTGGTCTCACAGGACCTGACCCGGGATCTCGCGGGACTTGGCCCGGGATCTCGCAGGACTTGAGCCAAGATCAGATCAGGTCAGCGCCATTTTGTTGGTGGGTTTTTTGGTGGTACATCTTAGAGTCGTTGTTAGTGCCAGAGAGAGAAGTTATCAGAATAAAAAGCCTGTTGGTTTCCAGTTTGCATCTGAATTTCTTCCCGCGGCTTCATTGCTCCAAGTGGCAATCGCTTCAGGCGGCGACAGGTGGCGGCCTGTACGGGGAACTTCGGAGCGGACAGGTAAGAACTGAAAGGTCTCTAAAGATGGGTTCGAATATAACTAAATCCCAAATGATAGAAGTTATGGAAAGAATCCTTGATATACCTGACTCCGTTCTCAATGAGGAGGATTTAGAAAAAAGTGAAAGTGATCAAAAAAGCGTAGCTTCCACTGGGTCAACTAAGACCAGTAAAGAGAGTATTAGAAGAGTCCCCAAAATGACAAAAATCCAAGCTGTTAGAGCTATTTGGGAGTTATTGGAGATAGCTGAAGAATACTTGCTTTTCATGGAATCTGGTACTCAGGATATTGCTGTCAGTGAAACTAGCAGTAGTGAGGAATCTAGTAAAAGTGATCCTGAGAAAATGAGGAAAATGAAACTACAAAAGACCAAGAAAAAGGACCATCAAGTAGAGGAATCACTTGTGTCCTCTACTCCCCCATGGGTGGAATCCATTACAGATGTTACATCTGTGAGATGTAACTCACAGATACATTGGGAACTGCCAGTATTTGAAAAGAAAAATGGACAGAGGGTCCACCAGTCAGTAGATTTCAAAACAATAAAAAAATCTCAAAGAGGCAGTAATGACGTATGGACCCCAAGCTCCTTTCATGTTGAGTATGCTGGAGTCCCTTAACACCTTTACCTTAACCCCCTCAGACTGGAAAAGTCTATGTAAAGCAGCATTAAGCGGGGGACAATACTTGGTGTGGCAAATGCAATTTCAAGAACTTTCTATAGAAACGGCTAAAAGAAACACAGCTGCAGAGTTTGGAGACCATAACATAGAAATGCTCACAGGAGAAGGGCAATTTGCAGACTTACAGACTCAAAAAGATTATGACCCAGGTGTATATGCTCAGATAAATGCAGCTGCCTTAGAGGCATGGAAAACTGTACAAGGACCTAGGGATCTACAAGGTAGCTTGTCAAAAGTGATTCAAGGACCTAATGAGCCATATGCTGAGTTTGCTGATCGACTTTTGAGAACTGCAGGTAGAGTGTTTGCAGATGTTGATCAAGCTATGCCATTAATTGTTCAATTAGCATATGAAAATGCTAATAAATACTGGCAGGAAGTCATCAGGCCATGAAGAACTAAAAAGGATCTTTCCGTATATATACAACTATGTAAAGATATAAATGATGCCTTTGTCACAGGAAATGTGATTGCAGCCTCAATGAGAGGTGCTTCCCCTTGAAATTTCACAAAGGCTAAACCTAGACATTATAATCAATCAGAATATTCCAGGCAAAATTATCATAATCAATCAGGCTATTCTAGGCAAAATCCCAAAAGAGAAATAAGACCAAGCTTATACCGTGTCCCAGGCCGCTGCCCCAGGTGTAAAAAGGGAAATCATTGGGCCAATAAATGCCATTAAAATTTGACATCCATGGAAATCCTTTGTTCAGGAATTCAAAAAACGGGGCATGGGGCCCAATGCCCCGGGGCCCACAAATGTATGAGGCATTGGAGGAGGAGTATCCTCAAGCATCCACTCAAATGCTTCCCCAACACAATCCCTACTACATATCCACTCCCTCACCAAAGGAACAGGAGGAAATGCAGGATTGGACCTCTGTTCCTCAGCCTGAATAGTGTTAACACCTGAAATGGGGGTTCAACTGATTCCCACAGGATCAGGGGACCTCTTCCCTCAGGGACTGTAGGACTTATTATCGGGCGAAGTCCTAAAAGCTTATTAGGTTTGCAAGTGACCCCAGGTGTAATAAACTCAGACTACAAAGGGGAAATAAAAATAATGCTTAGCTCACCCCAAAGTATAAGTTCTGTTAATCAAGGAGATAGAATTGCTCAGTTGCTTCTCCTTCCCAATTTACATAATTCATTTAAAATGAGTATGCCTCAAAAAGGGAACAATAGAGAATTTTGTTCCACTGACTCAAGACCCATTGCTTGCTGGGTTCGAGACTGTTCAAGGAGGCCTATGTGTAAAATAAAAATCCAAGGAATAGAAATGGAGGGACTAATAGATACTGGAGCTGACTCTTCCATTATTAATTTACGCCAATGGCCCAAGCACTGGCATCTGCAGAAAGTTTCAACTAGTTTAAGAGGCTTGGGATATAATAACCTCCCAGAGAAAAGTGCAGTAATTTTAAAATGGGAGGATGATGAAGGACATAAAGGAACGTTCCAGCCTTATGTTTTACCTAACCTACCGGTTACTTTATGGGGAAGAGATATTTTACAACAAATGGGAGTACACCTTGCAACCAAGCCTACAGATGTTAAATGTGAAAATCTACAAGGTAATCTTAACCCTAAAAGAAATCATTATCAAAAAATACAGGGTAAGCTTAACCCTAAAAGAAATCATTATCATAAAGGAAAAAGACATTTTTCTTTGGGGCCACTGAGAAAATAATTTTAAAAATACCATGGCTTTCTGATAAGCCAGTGTGGGTCCCTCGTGGCCCCTATCTAAAGAAAAATTACAAGTGGCTCACCTACTAGTTCAGGAACAATTAGAAGCAGGACATATAGAACCTTCCACCTCTCCCTGGAATTCCCCCATATTTGTGATCAAGAAAAAGTCAGGAAAATGGTGATTGTTGCATGATCTTAGACAAATTAATAAAACCATGCAAGTTATGGGCCCTACTCAACCTGGACTTCCTAGTCCTGTAGCTATTCCAAAAAATTTCCATCTTATTACTCATGATATAAAGGATTGCTTCTTTTCTATTCCCCTACATCCTCTGGATGCCCACAGGTTTGCTTTTTCAGTTCCTTCTATTTACAATAATGGCCCTGATCAGAGATATCAATGGAAGGTTTTGCCTCAGGGAATGGCTAATAGCCCCACCATATGCCAAATATATGTGGACAAGGCTATCCAACCCATTAAAAATAAATATCCAAATTTCATGTGTCTACATTACATGGATGATATTTTACTGGCCCACCCTAATCAAAAAATCTTATTTAATATATTCAGTGACATGGTAGAAAATTTAAAAAATATATGGATTATATATAGCAAAAGAAAAAGTTCAAACCAGATCTCCCATATTATATTTAGGATTTAAAATCATGGATACTTTTGTTAGACCCCCCCGAAAATTCTAATAAATAAAGAACATTTAACCACCCTCAATGATTTCCAAAAACTACTGGGAGACATTAATTGGCTACGCCCTACACTAAACCTTACTACTGGCCAATTAAAACCTTTATTTGACATCCTTCGCGGGGACCCTGATCCATCTTCACCGCGAACATTGACTCCTGATGCTAGGAAAGCTTTAAAATTAGTAGAAAAAGCCATCGAAGGAGCTCATTGTGATAGATTCGATTTAACTCAACTGCTGATGTTGATTATTATTTCTTCACAATATTCACCCACAGGAGTATTTTGGCAACAAGGGCCTTTATTATGGATACATTTGCCCGTCTCTCCTAAAAGTATAATTGAGTCTTATACCTCCATGGTGGCTAAACTTATTCTTCAAGGACTTAAGACTTCTACTAAAATATTTGGCATTCACCCTCCTACTATTATTACTCCCTATTCATCATCACAGATTGAATATTTATGCTTCAATGATAGTGATTGGGCTATAGTTAAATGCTCTACTTCTGCAAATTTTGATAATCATCTTCCTAAGTCTCCTATATTATCTTTTTGTATTAATCATGCTATTATATTTCCACAGGTAATAAAAAATCAACCTATTCCTAAGGCATTTAATGTATTTACAGATGGGTCCTCAAATGGTACTGCTACAGTAGTCACTAAAAAAGAAAATATGACTTACATAACTGCACACAAATCAGCTCAATTAGTGGAACTGGAAGCTGTGGTAAGAGCTCTGGAAAATTTTAGAGAGCAGCCCAGGAACATTTTTTCAGATAGCCACTATACTGTACATGCAGTCCCAAAATTAGAGCTAGCAGGACCAATAGCACCTCATACTCCAGCCTTTAAATTGTTTTATCAAATACAAAAACTTTTGTGGGCAAGAAAAGAACCTCTATTCATAGGGCATATTAGAGCACATACCAACTTGCCTGGTCCCCTCCATGAAGGTAATCAAAAGGCTGATGCTCTTACCCAAACAATCTTTATACTTTCAGCGCTCCAGCATGCTACTTTATTTCGCTCCCAGTTTCACGTCAATAGCACCACCTTGCAACGTAGGTTTAAAATCACAAAGGAGCAAGCCAGAACAATTGTAAAAGATTGTAAATCTTGTATGACACATTTGCCCAATCCTCATTATGGTGTTAACCCTAGAGGATTAATGCCCAATCATTTGTGGCAGATTGATGTTACTCATGAGCCAAGTTTTGGAAAATTGCGATTTATTCATGTGACCATAGATACATGCTCAGGCATGATTTTGCTTCCTTACATTCTGGAGAAAAAGTTAAAGATGTTACATCTCATTGTTTGCAAGCTTTTGTTGCATTGGGCATCCCCAAAATGCTTAAAACAGATAATGGCCCTGCATATACGTCCTCATCTTTCAAACAGTTTTGTGCAAAATTCAATATATCCCATAAAACAGGCATCCCATACAATCCTCAGGCTCAGGGCATTATTGAAAGAGCAAACTGCACACTGAAAATTATGTTATTAAAACAAAAAGAAGGATATTGGAAAAGTCCTAGGGACAGATTGGCAGTTGCCCTGTTTACCTTAAATTTTTTAACTTTAGACTCTAATGGTTATTCTGCTAGAGACAGACATTGGAACAACAATCAACAACATAAACCTTTGGTTTACTGGAAGGATGTTCTTTCAGGTACATGGAAGGGTCCAGATCCAGTATTACTTTGGGGGAGAGGATCTGTTTGTGTTTTTCCAAAGCACAAATCCTCTCCAATATGGATACCATCTAGATTAATAAAGCAGGTACCACATCAAAAGGATCAAGATGAAGTTGTTGAGGAATCAAGATTAATTAAAAAAAAGTACAAAATCAAGAGGACATAGATGAAGGTATGGAATGATTCCCTCAAAAGAGTCCTTCAAAATATTTCACAACTTAAGTGTCATTCCTCCCGGCCAGGACGAGGAGATCTCTTTTTAATGTGCACACAATTGTATTTTTTTTCTTTTTATACATGTCTTTATGTCTGTGCATTTGTCTACATTTCACATTAATGTGACGTCACAAATATATGTTTGTATGTTTGTGTATCTGTCCAGTGTGATGTCACAAATAACAAAGCGCTTATGAAAAAAAAATATATGTGTATATATATATATATATATATATATATATAATATATCCAAATAACTTTAATTCATTTAAGTTTAACAGTATTCAATTTGGGTAAATAATTTAATAAGTGAAGGTACCTTCAATTTTGTTTTATAGGTGTCCCAGGGATTTCTCTTTAGCGAAGAATATGACTAGTGCTGTATAACCTGATATTTTGGTGTTTTGACATAAGAATGTTTATTTGTAATTAACTTTATTTGTTTTATAGCTGATTAATTTGAGTTATTTCAACAGATAATCTCATGGAAGTTTACAGAGTCTCGAGGGTTCCAGCTAACAAATTAATTTTCCAAAGTGCCTTTAGCTTTTCTGTAATCTATCTGTAATACATCAAATACCCTCAGTCTTTCTTTGTTTTGTTCTGAATATGATATTTTGCCAGCTTATGTTTGTGGGAGCTCAAGCAGCAATGTGTGTGAGCAGAAATCAACTTTAATTTTCTAATCTAATAATTCTATTTTTTAGTTTGACAACTCGCCTCTTGACTCATTGCTGGAATAGCACTGCCTTTCCTTTAATAATTGATGCTTGAGTTTCTAGGTAGCGGGCCCGGAAGATTTGCTGGTGGCATTGTCTAGACATAAAAAAGACGGCAGCTACTACAGGTGCAGGGATCGCGGTCGCTTCAAACATCCCTGCTGCTCAAGCATCAAACAACCTCACCAACAGTGTGGCTTCTGCTCTACATGCATGGGGCTTCCTACATCAACATATTATAACAAGTGGACATTTTGATTTTTCATTGTTTGGGACTTTACGGGACAATGCCTTGCGGGTATTTGTCTAGAGAACTCAGTGTGTTACTTGATAGAACTTAGGACAGCTGATTTGTTTAAAAAATTTGATATGCTATGCAACTTGGCTCTCCAGCAGAAGGCTTGTCGCCTTAAAGCCGCACCATCTCCTCACAATTGGACGGCTGTTAGTCATCATACACAGTCGATCCTAAAGGGCTCCATTGTATGGCTGGTTAGCCAATGACGGATAAGATCCCAGAGGGGGACAACCTAAGACAGGCACAGTCACACAGGACAGTCTCATGTGGCCGACATATCAACCTAAGACAGGAGTCAAGGGCACAGCCTTGATTAGCCGATGACGGGTAAGAATGTTGGTTGCACATAGACGTCCTAGAGCATCCCCTCTTTTAAAACAAAAGGGGGGAAATGCAGGAGCCCTGTTTGGGGAGATGGCTGAGATTGCGGTTGGCTGCGGGCCATAGAGATATTCGGACATTGCCGCCTTTCGTGGTCTCACGGGACTTGGCCCGGGATCTCGCGGGACTTGAACCGAGATCTCATCGGGTTGGCACCATTTTGTTGGTGGGTTTTTTGGTGGTGCGTGTTAGAGTCGTTGTTAGTGCCGGAGAGAGAAGTTATCAGAATAAAAAGCCTGTTTCCAGTTTGCTTCTGAACTTCTTCCCGTGGCTTCATTGCTGCAAGCGGCAATCACTTCAGGTGGCGACACATCATAAGGCTGAAGATAAAAATTTTAAAGTCAATTTCAAACACTCTAAAAATTCATGTCTGGTATGGGAGTTCCTAATATAGCTGCCCATGACCTCTGTTTTTTTTTTTTTAAAAATATTTATTTATTTGTTTTAGTTGTACACAATGCCTTTTGTTGTTACATGGTTCTGAGGATCAAACCTGGACTGCACATGTGCTAGGCGAGCACTCTACCACTGAGCCACAACCCTAGCCCTCTGATTCTTGATATTAACACCTTTATTTAATATCATCCTTCTGAGAGTGGACTGGACACAATGGCTTTCTTCTAGAGATGTCAACCGCAAGATTAGGTTGTGAAGTCAGTACTTTACATTATGCTTACACCTTAGGCTCTAATGTGGGTATTCTAGAAGCCAGCTACCATGTTCTCAACTACCCTGTGGAGAGCCCCAGAAGCTCAGCCTCCTGGCAACAGCCTGCCAGGAACTTCTATCCACTCACCAGGAAAGAATGAAATCTCACTAACAATCACATGAACTAAGAAGTGGATCCAACCTCAATCAAACACCTAGGTGACTGCAATTTCCACCTAGCCAGCAGCTCAAACTGGATAAGCTACAAGGAACTGTGAGATAATAGGTGCTATTATTTGAAATCCCTAAGTTTAGGGATAATTTGTTCTGTAGTAATAGATAATTAATGTACTTGGGCTTAAACCTCAGCTTTATCCTTTGTGGTACTGTGATTGTTATAAGTTATTTAACTGTTTTGCATCTTCATTTAGTTACTTGTAAACTTTGGCCTAAGAGTCGTGTCTATGGAATAAGGTTATTGTAGCAGCAATGTGGCACATGAATCCATAGAAGGACAACATAGGAGGAGCTCAATGCATGTTAATGTTCATTGCCACTGGCTCAGGAACTGTGTGCAAGCATAGTGACTGCCATTAGCAGGGTGACTGGCAGTGGAGTTTTCATACTGAGATGGAGTCACTTTTTCAAAGATGGTATTTGATGGGACTACCAGTTGGATCTGATATCCAAATGATTAATTCAAATAATTTGAAAAATAAAAAAGAAAAATTTTCTATAATTGACTGCTCAATTTCTTAATTAGCACCAAATATTTAGAATCAAATATGTAAAATATAATTATAACCAAATATTTACCCCTCAAATATTTAAAGTATAATTATAAAAACTTAATAATAGATGCACCAAACTCTTAAGGCGTAAGCACCTCATTTTGAACAGAGGCTGAAGCTAGAGATCAGTATGGGTGGTAATCAGAAAATATAGAGAAAGAAATTTATTCTTCCTTGTTAGTTTTCTACTGTGACTATGGAGGTATCTAAGAGTTGTGAATTAAGATTGATGTTTGTTATAAAAGCAAACAAAAATATATTCATTGTGTTTAGTAGATGGTTGTCTTCCTCTAACACATTGATTAATATTATTATAATTTATACCTATGATTATTATTTATTAATAATTAAATCACATCTGTGGTATTCTTGTAAATCAAGCTACACAACCTAAGAATCTTCTACCTTTAATTCCTTTCTCTGGCCACTTCTCTTTATATTATGCATTTTCTTGTGATGTTTTTAAAAAAGCTAAGTCATACATTTGAGAGAAATACAGATGGCCAAGATTAAAGGAACAGTCAGGCTAGGGTCCCGCCAACATAATTTAATTTAGGGGTTCTAAAGTTCCAGAAACCTCTCTGCTGGGGTAGAAAGGCATTTTCGGAGGATGTGATCAACTGGCAGCTCTTGCCCGAGTAATTTGTATTCTCTTTCCAGCCAACTGCAATAACATCAACTTGAAGTGATAAGGATACTGCTAAATTTGCTTTAATTAATGTCAGGTCCCAGAGTAATAAATCACCATTAATTCTTGAGCTGGATTTTTGGAAATAGCCTCGTCTTTTTGGCTGTCACTGAAATTTGGCTGGGAAATCTCCCGCTTGTGGAGGCTTGTCTGCTCAATCATTTTCTTCACTCTTCTTAGTTTTTTCAAGGTGAGATTTCATCTGGGTTGAAGGCACACAGAATTGCTCTCGTTCTCATCACTAGAATCCCAGCACAATCTTCTTAACATTGCCAGCCCTTTGTGTAGACTGATCTCTATCACCAGAATTATCAGCTAATTTATTTTAGACATTTTACAATGTTCATAGACCTATATGTTAAAGAAGTTGTTTTTTTTTTTTTTTTTTTTTCAGAAAATTATCCTGGAGATTCATTTCATGACATAACATGGATTTTGAAAAAGAAAGATGTCTATATGATAAAAAAATATATATTACTCTTCTCAACTGCATTTTTCCATATTTTCTGGTAGTGGCAATAGAATACCTAAGAGCCTGTCCTCTTTCCTTTTCATCCCCTATAATTTAGAGATGAATTTTGGGGTTGAAGGGAGAGGATTCTGTGTGTGTGTGTGTGTGTGTGTGTGTGTGTGTTTAAGGTTCTCCTAGAATAGAGAGTAGGCATTGTTTTTCTTAACTTTTTTGAGCTGGTTGGTCTTGTCTGATCCTGCCTTGCAAAGAACCCCCTTCTCAACTTAGGATCACTCTTGCAGAATAGATTCCTACTTCTGAGGTTTCCTGGCTCCAATTTTAGTTCAATTTTGATTTGCATCTCACGCTTCCTCTTGGTAACTTTATTATTCTTTGTCATTTGCACTGTCACATGCATGCAGGAAATGCACAGGTCAAATCCTGGCCTGTGATGACCCCTCACCCCATTGGCCCATGGAAGCTTGATGGTCTGTGTTATTATGCCTCCTTGATATTTAACCATAGGTCATTTCAAATTTTGTTGAATTAAAAAGATACCAAATAGCATTATTGATCAGTTAATTCATGAATGTCATGACTTGTGAAGTCTTCTTAGTACTGTGATTTGTATTGGTTCTTCAGATTCTAGGAGAAACGTTGTCTGACCCAGCGTAAGATGGAAACTGCTTTCTTAATGCATTACATTGCTACTCAATGAATATGCTAAGCTACCACATTAGGAAGCTGGCCAAGCTATTGAGTCAATTTTCAATTAATTTTAGCAGGGATTGGGGGTGGGGTGGCTGAAAGAGAATTGGGCTGAGTGTCAGAGATCCTGACACTGACATCTGACACTCATCACAGACAATTACTGAACCTCATTTTCACATCCATTAATTCAGTGAGAGGTGAATGGCTGGACTAGGAAGTTCCTTTAAGACCTTTCTACTACTAACATTTTATGAATCACCCCTAATGTCTACCTATAACCAATGCACTACTTATCAATATCTTTATTTCAGAAGGAACAAGAAGGGTATAAATTTAGAACAGTTATTATTTTTCTTTTGTTCTTATAACTTATGGCATATAAAGTTAGATTTGAAAGAATTATTCCATTAATGAAAATACAGAAGGAAATTATCTATGGACTTGTGAATTTATGTGGTGTGATAGTCAGCTGTCCATTATTGTGAGAAAATACCTCAGAAAATCACCTTTAAAGGAAGAAAGGTTTATTTAGGATATGGCTTCAGAGGTTTCAGTCCATGTGTACTTGGCCTTGTTGTTTTGGGTCTGTGGTGACATACTACATCATGGTGGGAGTGGAAGAGGAGGAGGAGGCCTGTTTGCCTCATGACAGCCGGGAAGCAAAAAAAGAGAGTAAGGAGCCAAGGTCCCAATATCCCCTTTAATTATATGCATCCATTGATGCAAGTTCCTCCCACTACACCCCACCACTTAAAGTTTCTGCAACCTCCCAATAAAGTCATGGGCTGGGACCAAGCCTTTAATACTTTGGGTCTTTGGAAGACACTTCAGATATAAGCTATAGCACATGACATCTTTTAAGTTATCATGGGAAATTTAGAATTGTGTGTGTGTGTGTGTGTGTGTGTGTGTGTGTGTGTGTTTCATAGAATTTTTGCTAAGAAAATGCCAATTTTTTTTTCAAGTTTTCTTTGACTACAATAATTTCTGAGTACTCTCCACCTAGTCATAACTTAAAAGTCCTCATGAAGCAACTAGCATCTTAAAAGTTTTACATTCATTCACCCCTCAACTGTGAAAACCTCATTTGTACCCAATCAAAAAGCATACCTATACTTAAACAATACTTAAGAAATTTGCTAGCTTCACTCCAGCAGTGATGTTTATGGGATAAGGGTGAAAACCATGGGAAAAGAGAAGATTGAGAAGATTCAGTAGGGTTGTATAAGATATCAAAGGTAAGGACAGTTTTAATGACCTCATTGGTAAGGGAGGGATTCCCATCCTAGGGTTGTGGGGGTGGCCAAATATACAGCACCTTTCACAGGAGAGATGAGATTGACATTGGTTTATCACTCACCTGTCACTGAAGTGTGGGGGAGAAGGATGCTGCTAGCCATGGAGGGTCAGTGAGGAACAAAGTGAATAATCAGGGCTGTGAGAGGCAGGCTTTGTAGGCTAAAGAAGGAAGGTGTCCAGTCTCCCACAAGAAAGTGCTATTGGCTTATCTGAATGATTCCATGACAGGACACTTCTTAGAAAAGATTCTTACTCAGAGATAAGCAGAACTCTACCTGGCCCCTCACTAAGGACAGTTGCTCAGTAGGGGAACCTTATCTACAGGAGCACAGTGAGGAGGAAAAATTATAGTTAAGCCATTCAAGAATCTCCGTTTCCCAGGTGTGGTGGAGCACACCTGTAATCCCTGTGGATCAGGAGGCTGAGACAGGATCATGAGTTCAAAGCCAGCCTCAGCAAGAGTGAGGTACTAAGCAACTCAGTGAGAACCCTTCTCTAAATAAAATACAAAATAGGGCTAAGGATGTGGTTCAGTGGTTCAGTGCCCCTGAGTTCAATCCCTAGTATTAAAAAAAAAAAAAAAAAAAAAAAAAAGAGAGAAAAGAAAAAAGAGCAAAAGAGCTTCCATTTTAGCCGATAGGAAGCAACACAATTGAGACTTAATTTCAATCTTTATTCCACATGGACATATGAGGTTCTATTTATTTTATCATAAAGTATAATGATGAGATTTAAGTTCATATTTAAATAAGCTATGGGAAAATTTTACCAGTGAGAAATATAAACAAATTTTATAATACATGTCAGAAGAACTATTCAAGATTTAACAGCTTGGGAGGCTGAGGCAGGAGGATTGTGTGTTCAAAGCCAACCTCAGCAACTTAGCAAGGCCTAAGCAACTCAGTGAGACCCTATCTGTAAATAAAATATAATATAGGGCTAGGAATGTGGCTTAGTGGTTAAGCACCCCTGGAGTTAGTCCCTGGTATAAAGAGAGAGAGAGAGAGAGAGAGAGAGAGAGAGAGAGAGAGAGAGAAAGAGAGAGAGGGGAGATTTAATGAGCAACATCAAAATCTAGGATAAACTTTTGGTTTGGATAGAAAAGAGCAAGATGGATTTTAGTTACTTTCAGTTTTAAGCATTCATGATTCTTAATTATCTTTCTGATTGATATTGTTTGTATCTCTCATGGGTTTTATTAATATCTTTTTCTGATTTTAATTTCCCTTCTTATTCTAAAGCTTCTCTACATAGGTAACCTAAGCTCTTTCTGCCTCTTAGAAGGTTGCACTTGACTTTTCTAGTGTTTATTTTCCTTGGCTTTCACAGTGCAAATTTGTGTTTATGGTTTTAGGTTTGCTCAGCTCTTTTGTATGTAAGAAAATGCTTTACAAATGGGAATTCAATAGATTGATTTATAAGTATTAGGTACATAAATTACAACACATTTTTAATGAGAAGAAACCTTACTGAATAATAGCATTAGGGTGAAACCAGTATGACTGGAAGGTTATTTTTCAATAAAGCCCACTGCAAGTTACAATCTTCTTCAAGATAAAATGTATTTACAGTGATTGACTTGTTTCAGTTTGCCTAGTGTTATAGTAGGGACCTGAAATGTCCCCCAAATTCTCATGTTGAAGGCTTGGTACCCAGCTGGTGGTGCTATTGGGAGATAATGGAAACTTAAGGAAATAGGTCCTCCTTGGAAGAGGTGAGTGATTGGGATGTGCCTTTGAAGGGTTGATTTTTTTCATTGGACAGTCCCCACTGCAGGTGAACAGTCTCCTCTGCCACAGGCTGTTGCAGCCATGATATTCTGCCTTACCATGGTTTCCAAAACAATGAAGCCAGCTGACCATAGACTGACACCATGAACCAAAATAAATCATTCCTTCCTTAAGTTTTATCAATATGTTGTCACAGTGAAATTTCAAGTTGACTAGCACACCTGGTACTGAATTTTGGGAAGCCCTTCAAACTTGAGTAAGCCAGAATGGTTGGCCATCCTACTTGTATTAGAACTTCCATTTCAGCAGATCAGAAATAGATAAAAGGGTACTGGTGTTTTACTTTGTATAAGCACTCTATTCCTTGATCTCTCGCTAGTATTTAAAAATTTATGGGCAAATAGAAGGTTTTCCGGAAATATTTGATGATAGAAAAACAAAGAATATAGACTATCAATTCGTGTCTGATTAGTTCAGAAGGAGAAGTTGAATCTCACTGGAAAATCATCTGAAACTGTTAGAGACCCTTCCTTTTCATTCATCTGAGACACACTCATTCATTGAAGATGTCCTGCAGAGTGTGCTCAATCAATGGAAAGGAATGAATGTTCCAAAACGTGAATGAGTCAGTTTGTAATGAATTTCATTGAAACTTCCAAGTTTTTTTATCCTGTTACTCAAAGCATCTTTCCTGACAGACTCGCATCTCTGAAACTGCCAACTTCTCCAAATCCCTGAAATCAACTGTACAAGACCCCTCAGATCTGGGGAAGCAGGAGGGCTGCAGCAGGATACCCACACTGGGGAAGAGACTCTGAGGCTACCTGATGCAGTCTGTCCAGCAGAGGGCGTTGGTACACCTACCAAGACCAGGGCCCACACCGGATGAACCACAGCGGGCAGGGAGATGCGTCTCTGAAGGTGTTGAGAACGAAAACCTGGGAAAATATTTCATGCAGGAGAGAACTGAAACCACCTGATCCAAACATGATGCCATTTTGCACAAGTCGTGAATACCCAGTGAACTGTCATTCACCAAAGTGGAAAGGGCCAGAATTTTACTTTAGCCTAAACTAAAGCAAAAATAACACTCCAGTGAAGTGTTATTCCCAAGTAAACTATTATATCTGAGGCCCAAAGCACTAACTATAGAGTTAAAGAACATTAAATATTCAAAATCAAGAAAAAAAATGAGTGCAGAAAGTCTAATGTACCTAAAAAAAAAATCTTAATTATTTTTCTGATTTCTGATGATGATGATGATATCAAACACGTTTAGTGCCTTACAATTTCCCAAACTTACACTCTTATTATTTCAAACCTAAAAGTCTGTTAGGATATTTAGGTATCCGGCCTACAACTTCTATAATACACATAAGACTCCAATGGCACAGAGCAGTTAAGTGATTCAGTTAGAAACATATCTAGAGTGCCGGGCGCGGTGGCGCACGCCTGTAATCCCAGCACTTTGGGAGGCTGAGGCAGGAGGATCGCGAGTTCAAAGCCAGCCTCAGCAATGGCGAGGCACTTAGCAACTCAGTGAGACCCTGTCTCTAAATAAAATACAAAAAAGGGCTGGGGATGTGGCCCAGTGGTCGAGTACCCCTGAGTTCAATCCCCGGTACCACAAAAAAAAAAAAAAAAAAAAAAAAAAAAAAAAAAGAAACATAGCTAGAGTGATTAGAGCCAGTTATTCTGAAAACAAGTCTATTTCTGTTTGCACTTATCTATTATAATCTCTAGTTACATACCACATATTAAATAACACATTGTATTTGTCATTAATCATTACCACACTTTTAATCAAAGACACATATTTCTTATAAGTGTTAAGAAATAGCATAAAGACTGAACTAGATAATCTGATTTGGGTCCTAAAATGTAGAATTCCCCAGAAAATACTAATGGAAAAAAAAAAAAAAAAAAAAAAGAGTAAAATGTTTTCCAAAGAGCAGAAAATCTAGACTCTTCTAGATTATTTCTAGATATAGTTAGACACAAAGAATCTGTGGAAATAAGAAGACAGTGGTTCAATGAGGGAGGCTCTATACTTACTAGTGATATTTAATTTTCTCTACTGAGGATGAAGAGAAAGATGAGGTCTCTCTGGTGACAGCTCCTAATGTGCTCACAGTAGTGTGACATTGTTGAATGTTTTTTTCTGACTTCCATTTTTTCAGGGTAATGACAGCTGTTTGGCTTCTCTCCATGGACCCTGTAGTCACTTGCTACCCTTTAGCAAAATCTGGTTGATCACAATTAAGGATAGAATGAGTTTGGGGACTTGGTATTTATTCTGCCCTAGTCCTGCTGGGCTCCACCTTTGCAAAATAGAAACAAAACCCAGGCCTGGCGCAGTGGTGCATGCCTGTAATCCCAGCGGCTCAGCAGGCTGAGACAGGAGAAGTTCAAAGCCAGCCTCAGCAATGGCGAGGTGCTAAGCAACTCAGTGAAACCCTGTCTCTAAATAAAATACAAAATAGGACTTGGGATGTGGCTCAGTGGTCGAGTGCCCTTGAGTTAAATCCCCGATACCAAAAAATAAAGAAATATTTAAAAATAAACAAATAGGATAAAGGCATGCTGTCCATACATAACTAGAAAAAAAACAAAAACAGAAAATGAAACCCAGAACAACCCAAAAACCACACACACACACACACACACACACACACACACACACACACCTCTCAGGGGACCCCATTCCTTGGCCCTGGAAGCAACATGGCCAATCCACAGCCAAGTTATTTGAGGTGTATATTTACCCAAGAGTGACATGTGGTCAACTCTTCATCTGGAACAGATCTGGTACAAGCACAGTCCACTAACAGGTGGGCTGCAGGGCCTGGCTATCATATCAGGAGCTCAACTGCTGTTTGGATTTATTCATATCCAAATACATGTTTAATAATAACTGAATTTATTTTTATTTTTATTTTTGGCAGTGCAGGAGCCTCAGGCATGTTAGACAAGTGTGCTGCATCTGAACTACATACCCAGCCTGCTGAATTATTTTTTAAGGGGACTTCATACACATGACAAATAAGATGACAAAGAATGAACTCCGTGTTTGTGTAAACATGTCAAAATTGACTCAACTATCATACATAACTAAAAAGGACTAATAAAAAACTTGGTCCTAAACAAATTAAAGGGTGGGCTTGGGTTGTCGCTCAGTGGTAGAGCGCTGGCCTGGCATGTGTGAAGAACTGGGTTGGATCCTCAGCATAAAAATAAATAAAATATAAAATAAATTAAAAAATTAAATAAATGAATGAAATAAAGGCATTGCGTCCATATACAACAAAAAATATTGTTTTTAAAATTAAATGAAAATCAATAGAATAAAGGAAAGGGTTGGGGAATGGGGTGCTGCGAAGTGCTATTGGCCAAATTATATTGTTATATTGTGTGCATGTATGAATATGTAACAAGAAATCCCAACATTTTGTGCAATTATAATGCACCAATAAAATAATTGGTGGAAAATTTTAAAAATTAAAATTATCAAAAAAGAATGAGCTCGGGCTAGGGTTGTGGCTCAGCGGTAGAGAGCTCGCCTAGCACATGCATGGCCCGGGTTCGATCCTCAGCACCATGTAAAAAGAATAAAAATAAAGGCATTGTGTACAACTAAAAATAAATAAATAAAAGAAAAAAGAATGAACTCATAATTTAAATAAACTATTGCTTATTATATGATATCCATAAAATGCATGCGTGTATGAGCAAAATGGCTAGAAACAGGGCTCAGCTTTGCCTAAAATCAAATCATTGGGTTTTCTACCAACCTTTTCAACTATGAACAATTAAAGACAAGGAAAAAAGAACACCCCAGTTTGGACCCAATTCTTTTATTTGGTCATTATTTGGATTTTCATCCTGGGTTCACTTGCCTCTGCTGTCTGTCTGTAAGTGGATCAGCATCACTGTCGTCACTTTCTTGAGTCAACACAGACGTACTCACTGGAAGAATTCCAGTCTCTCTATTTACAATCATATAAGAATTTTTTTTTTTTAAATGGACTTCAGGCTTTACAAAATAGCCTGCTTCAGTGGAAGTGCCACAGCTTATATTTCTGTTCTTACGTATTAATATAAACAGCCTTACAGAGACTGGCTGTATAAAACCACTCCATGTCTGTAAGTATGCCTGTTTTAACTTTTTTTTTTTTTTTTTTGCATGTGTGTGTGTGTGTCAGTACCGGGGATTGAACTCAGGGGCACTCGACCACTGAGCCACATCACCAGCCTCTTTTTGGATTTTATTTAGATACAGGGTCTCACCAATTTGCTTAGGGCCTCGTTAAATTGTTGAGGTTGGCTTTAAACTCACAATCCTCCTGCCTAAACCTCTGGAGCCACTGGGGTTTCAGGTATGTGCCATCTTGCCTGGCCTGTTGTAACTCTTGATAACCTAATTCCTTTTCATCACTACTACAGGAGTCCCTCCAAATTGGAATTAGGTACCCTCTTGTGTTTGCCTGTAGCACACTGCCCTGGTCTTCTCATGGCACTTATTAAGCCACATTACAATTTTTTGTTTATGTATTATCTGTTCCTCATTGGATTGTAAACTCTGGAGACAGAATTAGAACCACTTTTATTTGTTCATTCACATAGCCAATGAGTTGTTTGCTCATGCCTCAACTATTTGTTGAGCATCTACTATGTGCTAGACACAATTTCTCTCTTAAACACATATGTCACACACACACACACATTTACAATCAAAGCAGACTTATCCTTGCACTCATTATGTAATATTTTGAATTTATAGTCTAATGAGGCCTATAAACATTAATCAAATAAACAGATAAAATGTAGAATAATTAAATGTGGTGGAAGGAAGAAAGGTGCGATGAAGCATGAGATTAATTAAACCTAGTCAGTGGATGGGTAAGTAGTCACAGAAGAATTCTCAGAGCAAGTGATTTCTGAGCTGAAATCCAAAAGGTGACTAAGAATTAGAAGACGTAGGAAAAAACCAACCCAGGCTACGAAGCAACACACTCAAAGCTGCAAGGCAGACAGTAACCTTGAGATGTCAAAGAAGAGGATTGTGGTTGGATCATCTTCTAATGATGGAGAGAATTAACTGTGTGTTAGTTACGTGCAGGGCCTCGGAAACCATTTTATGGGTGTTGTCTCTTGTCCTCAGAGGAAGGGAAGAGCGTCAAGTGGGGGGACCCCATTGATCCTGTGTGAGGTGTGAAGGGCAAAATCATACCGGTGACAACCGTGCAGCCAAGAGATTTATTCACCAGCCTTTATGGCTGGTCAGAGGTTGAAGAGGTGCTGGGAGAGAGGAGTCAGGGAGAAGGAAGTGGGCAAGCTCTGGTGAGAGAGAGGAGTCAGGGAGAGGGGAATGTGCAAGCTCTGTGCCTCGTCGTGCCAGCTGTGGTCTCTGGAACTGTCGGCTAAGGCAGCTGTGGTCGGGCTGGAGGCTGGAGCTGTCGGCTGGGGCAGCTGCCGTCAGCCTGGAGGTGGTGGGTCTGGAGCTGGTGCAGTGGCTGCCTTCTCTCAGCAGGGACGAGCTGCTGTGTGTTTAGCTCCGAATGGACTGGTGCTTAAATAGGGATTTCTGGTGGGGGGTGTACCAGAGTGACCCTTAATGCTATTGGCTCTTTGCCCATGGAAAGGGTGACCTTTAAGCCTATTGGCTCTTGCCCAGAAAATGAAACATGGTTGCTTTGCTCAGGATAAGAAAACTTCCCTTGGCATGAGGGGTGGGGCAGGTAGCCCATCTATCAAGGTTGTTCTGGCTCCAGTGGAGAGAATGGATTGGATGGGATAGGGTGAATATAGAGATTACTGAGGTGGCTCCTGTAGCCTCTCAGGCCAACAATGATAGAGTCCAGAATGGGATGGTGGCAATGGAGACAGAGTCAAAACTGCCAGAATGCCAGGATGAGCCTAGATCCACATAACTTTCAGCAAAGTGGAGAAAATCTCCCCAGAAAAGAAGGATTATGAATGTTACTTAAAGTTTCCCCACGTGGCTTGGTCATGGCTACATCTTCAGCACCCGGCACAATGCAGGGCATGTGGTAAGTGCTTCACACATATTTGTTCAAAAAAAAAAAAAAAAAAAAAAGATGGGAGAGAATAAGGAAATGCATAGTCTTAAAATCAAGGTTAATTAAGGAAATACGTAATGAGGAAATAAATACATAATCTCGCCAGGTTTTGAGTGGAAAGAGGAAAAAAAAAATCTGTTGGCCTATTTACCACCATTTGAAATTCAGAAATTCTTTGCTGATCTTTGATAGAAAATAGCTGTCCAGTGGAAAGCAAAAATTGAAGTATTTGCTTGTTTATTACGTGATGTAGTAGCAACTTCAGTCTCGGATTGAAAAGAATGCTGAGGACCGGTCTGGTCTCCTTAGGACAGAGACAGAGATGTCTTTGACGACACCTGCCAGCAGTGTGCATGCAGCACAGAGAAGGGGTGGGATTGTCACTGTGACTGCTGCTTCTCTGGATGATATTATGGCTACTTCCTGTGTTGCATTATGATGGAAACTGTATTTAGCTTCTCTCAAGGTTTTCTATGCTTTTGTTTCTCTTTTCCACTTATTTTATGCCTCCATGCACTTGTGTTGCCTGTGTTCAGATGCCCCACACATGCACATGCACACAAAACAATTTGTTGTTCTCTCAACAAATATTAATGGTGTCAATAAGAACACAACTGGGCAGACTGCACCAATGGTTCTTATTACGGCCACATGTCTGCTACACTCTCTGTGTATAATGCATTCTAAAGACAAATGATTAGCTCATTTTTTCTATGGCAAAATGATAAATTGGGACACACTCAAGGACCCCTGAACTTCCACTTTTCTCCAAAACCACCATTTTAGGATTGAGATCAATGTTTGCCTGTTCAACATCTGTCGCCTACTATTGATCTACTGTCCACATTTCCAGCAGTTTTTTTCCTACGTCCATAGCACTTAATACCTATCTGACATAGTAGAACTTTCCACTTCACCATGATCTGACCTTAATTCCTCACCTACAGTGTATAGATCCTGTATAGATTCTCAGACCCCTTCCACAGTGACCTTTTCCAAACCTCCTGCTGTGAGTGCTGAAAAGATATATATGTATATATTTGTTTTTAAGTTTATAATCTTTAATTTATGTCTTGTGGGATCTCTAAAGAATTAAATGTGTATTTGGCTCTCAAAAGTTCAGAAGTTCAGAGTGCCATCTGAACCTTTGAATATGTTCTATCAACATAGCTAACACACAGTTAATTCCCTCTGTCATTAAAAGATGATATTAATTGCTCCCAAATTCCCAAATGCAAGAAGACTAAATAAGAGCATGCAAAGCTAATCCCATCAGCCCCTAGATACTAAAACTCAATGGGAAATCCCGGGAGAAAACATTAAGCCCTTGGCAGGCTTAATTTGCCCCAGTACAACAATACTAAGGGTCGAATGATGAAATTTGCAGCAAGAATATGCCATCAAATTGCTTCTTTCTAGTAATATATTGCTACCATACAGTCTGGAAGAATGAATGAGTAGATATTTATTTGATTAAGAAACAGCAGAAAATATATAGTGAAATAAAAGAAAAAGACTTGTGTTAGTGACTTCTGGTGCTTATCCCTAGTTGTTTATGCTCTTCTTCCTGCCTCAAGAGGGGAAATTGTGCTTTCCTAAATCTGCAATAAGAATAGTCTAGGTGGGGCTGAGGTTGTGGCTCAGTGGTAGAGCATTTGCCTAGCAAGTGTGAGGCACTGGATTCAATCCCTAGCACCACATTAAAAATAATAATAATAATAATAATAATAATAATAATAAAAGAACAGACTAGGCAACCAGTCCCTGGTAAAGTATTGTGAGACGAAGTGATATGTGTTGTGTAGTCACTTTCAGGCTAGAGCATTTAATTAATGTTCTTTTCCTGCTGCATTGACTGAGAAAGGGTGAGCTACTGATGGTGGAGCTACAGTATGGTGCAGACCAGCTCATCTGAGAGCACTGAGATACTCTGAGACTGCATGGACAGCAGATGCTCTGCAGTTACCGGAAGCCCACAGCTGAATTTATAGGAGCAAAAAATAAATGTCTACTCTATTACACCACTGAGATTTGAGGTTTGCTACCGTAGCATACTTGTTCTATCCTGATTAATGCAGCAACAGTTGAGAAATTGTTAATTTATTACCAAATAAAATAGTGCTACCAGATTTTGGATGGCTAAATATTGCATGGGGAGCAAAATAAATGATGACCACCCACATCTATTTCCCTGGTCATGGTTTGGTTCAACCCAATGAGTTTGGGCTTGGAATAAACATCCCACTTGTGGGGTGATTTCAAATACATTGCTTCCACTTCTTTTAGTTGATTATATCGAGGTATAATTCACATAGAGTAAAATTCATTACTTTTAAGCATGAAGTTTTTTAAATGTTCATGAGTACATAGTTTTTTATCACTATGACCAAGATACAAGATAGAATATTTTTGTCACTCCAAAAAGTTCCCTTGTACCTCTTATCAATAACCTTCTTACCCATCCTCAACCCTCTGACAATCACTTCTTTATGTCCCTTTAAATTTTTTGTTTCCAAATATTCATATTAATGGAATAAAAGAGTGTGCATGGTTTCATTCAGTTAGGGAGTGGCTTCTGTGTCTGGCTTCATTTAGTTAGGATAATGCTTTTGAGATTCATCCATGTTTGTGCATCAATAGTTCATTCTTCTGCTGAGTAACAGACAATCTGTTTATCCATGCACCAACTGATGGACATTTAGGTTGCTTTAGTTTGGAGCAATTGTGAATAAAATGCTATGAATCATCACATAGGACTCTGTGTGAGGACACGTGATTTCATTATTCTTAGGTAAATACTTGGAAGAAGTATGGATTGGGCATATAGTAACTATATTTTTATTTTTCAAAATTATTTTCAAAGATTTTAAAATTTTTTTTTTAGTTGTCGATGAACACAATACCTTTATTTATTTGTTTATTTTTATGTGGTGCTGGGAATCAAACCCAGTGCCTCACACATGCTAGGCAAGCGCTCTACGACTGAGCCACAACCCCAGCCCTCAAAGCAATTTTAAAAAATATGTTTTAGTTGTCAACAAACCTTTATTTTATTTATTTATATGTGTTTCTGAGAATCAAACCCAGTGTCTCAAACATGTTAGGCAAGTGCTGCACCACTGAGCCACTACTCTAGCCCCTCAAAGTATTTTTAACATATGCCTTGCCACTAGCAAAATGTATGAGTTCTTGGTGCTTCACATGCTCACTAGCACTTTGTATTATTAATTTTAAAAATTTTATTCACTTCAATATGTGTATGGTAGTATCTCACTTTGATTTTATGATTGATATTCTCCCATTGATTAAGATGTTGGTCTCTTGCCCGGGACCCAAGCAGGTGACAGAAGCTAGGTTCCCCTGAGTAGAGTGGGCTGGCTGAGAAATATGGCGAAAAATCACACAACACAGAAAATAGTTTTAAAGTGGGGAGGGGGGTAGGATGGCTCTTCGACCTTAAGGGTCAAGCTTCCAGGCTGGAAAGAGAGAGCATGAGCCTGCGTTTGGTTTATTTTATAATGGGGAACATCAAAGGCAGGGATAAAGTTTCAAGGGCACAGTCTTGATGTCTTGTGGTCAGCAGATTGATTGGCATCTTGGCAGGTCACACCTATCTCAGGTGTGGGATTTAAGGCAGAGCTTCAGGGGGAGGTTCACCTGTACCATGCAATCAATCCCTGAGCGGGTGCTACAGGGAGTTCGCAATGTCAGACCTGTCCCCTCATTTGGCTTCTGTGGGCAATAGTCCACACACACAGACCATGGACAGCTCATGACATTGGACATCTATTTTCATTTGAGTTCCTTCTTTGGTGAGATGTTTTTTGAAAAACACTTTGTTGTTTTTTAAATGGTTTTCTGTCTTTTGGTTATTCAGCTATAACATCCTAGATATTTTAAATCACATATTTTAAACATAAATCTTTTATAACATGTGCATTTACAGTATTATTTTTAAAATCAGACAAACTCAGGTTGAAAGGAATAAGGTGTATTTTAACCCTCTGCTTTGTTGGAGCTTTGGGGAAAAGAACAATGCATAGAGACAATATCTATAACATCGTGCTTTCTTATGTACCTATGGTGGAATTTTCTCAGCATCTTCTATCTTCTCTGCCTGTTCAATACTTTAATAACTACCTTGAAGCAACATCTAGCCATACGGGCACAAATCTCTCAAGACTACTTTGTGGTTCAGAGTATTTTAAAGACTGGTTTGCTAGGTGCAGTGTTGTATGCCTGTAGTCCTGGCTACTCAGGAGGCTGAGGCAGGAGAATTGAGCCGAGGAGTTTCAGACCTGCCTGTACAATATAGTAAGACCCTGTCTCTTTAAAAAAGAACTACTTTGATGATACTCTTAATTGAAAGTATTATTTAAAAAAGCTCTGGACATCTCTCACTATGACAACTTATATTATTCTCAGATGAAAAGCTTACTAAAATTACATTTGATAATGACGGATCTTTGAAGAAACCAAGTAAATAAATCAGAAAAATTGCTTACATTCTGGAATTTTTGACTGCAATGATAATTTAAATTGGTTGTTATCCTTATGCTCAAATGGGTTCATTGCTAAAAAATCTTATTATGGTAATTAGAATGCAGAATCACTCAAGTTTGTTATTCTTTCTCAGGATATTTTGAAAATTAATTCCGAAATTTTTGGTAGCCTTACTGGCTACATTAATTTAAAAAAATATTTTTGCAAGTCCTTGCTATGTTTGAAAATTATAACTTTTCTAAGGTAAGTAATGGACTAAAAGACTTCTGGCTAATACCTGTATTGTAATTTTCCATATGATATATGTGCTTGTGCTCAGTCCCTCATGGATAAGAAAGTATTGACCTCAGAATTTCAATATGTTATAAACAATATTTACAGTAGTACCATAGTATGCATTTATTTTTTTAATCAATATTTAGAGATGAAAAGAGTTGTCTTCTTTGGATTTGATAAATATGTTAAGATTAAGATATTACTCAGTAAACTCCACCCTAAAATATTATTAATTAAAAATAGGGTATGGTGAAGAATATCAAAGGAAACATAATCATCTTGTGGAATTTAAAAACCTTCAACCCTTTAATGGAAACCTACTTCCAAGAAATACTGAAACAAAAGTTTGAAATGAAACTCTGTTCCTCACTTCTGTTGACTGGTAGGTCTTGTCAAGCTGCGGGTCTCTACAATCAAGAAAGCCCCTTTTAGTGTTAGCAACTAAACTAGCATCTAAACTCCACAGAAGGGGATACCGATGGGTGTCAATTCCTACGGTCCCAGCGAGCAAAGCTGAATTCTTCTCCACTACCAATGAGAGTGGGCTGTTGCAGTTCTCACTGTAGCAGCTCCAAATGGTGGGCTGTGCCCTCCAGTATTGAAGAGACCTCAGCAGCTTACTGCCAACTTCTTCCCAGGTTCTTGTCTCACAAATCTGGAGAATGAAATCCACGGGACAAAGAAAGGCAAGAGTGAAAGGAGGAGGATTTATCTGAGTGTGAATAGAAACTGAACTTTTGCAGGGGAGAGAGGGGACCAGATAGGGGTAGCTGCCTGGGTTTGCTAGTCTAGGGGATTACGTAGCACTTGAGTCAAGCTATTGGTCCGAATTCATGGTAATCAGGGTTGGGAAAAGTACTAATGCTCTTGGTTAACCCTTGAGTCTGAACTTCCATTCAGGTCTGCCTCACTTCCATTTTCTCATGGGTTATGGATGCTCAGAGATTCCAGGCTACAGTGCTGTATGGAGTGGATGTATGCAGCAAGCCTGGGCAGGGCTGCCTAGGCAGAACAGGTCAGTATGACCTGGGTTGCCTGGCCCTGGCTCCCTGCACCTCAGGACCTTGCTGGCATGATGGGCCCACATGCCTTCTGTGCTGGGCTGCACTCTATAAGTTCCAGATCAAGGGCTTGGCTTCAGGATCATTACATTCTTTTAACTGTGTTTGATTCACACCACACAATATAATCCTTCTTTCCTTTCTATTATCTGTGCAATGACACACTTAAATTCTTTAGTTTTTGCCAACAAAATTCATTTTCATGTGTTGTCAATATGCTTTAATATATAATGAAAGTAAATAATGATTGTAAAGGAATGTGTAAAATGCAGAAGAAAGATACGATCCCCAAAGGCAATAAAGACAAACTAAGAGATAAAAAACATGGCTTGCAGAATATCTCTGGGATTCAAATATTTTATTTCTTAACAGAGTAGAGGAAATTATAAGCAGCTTCAGGACACTGAAGTCATTAGGTAACTGTATCAAATCAGATAAGAAAGGCCATGTGAAAAGTGTGACTATGCAATAATAATCATTATTTACTGAGTTTTTTTTACCATGTGCTAGACCTCTTTTTCCTGCTTTACAGGTATGAACTTATTTAATCTTCACAGAAACCAATGTTATCATTGCCTAATAATAAACCAGTGTTCACACACCTAGAAAATGGCACAGTCAGAAGTACCTCCTAGGAGTTGAGCTACTGAGTCCGTAATGTAATCCAGTGCACTATGATACCTCTCAATGAAGTTAATTAGTAGGTCAAAAGTTATAATCAGTTATTATTATTTCAATTTATTATTGTTAGCTAAAACTTTATAAAGAAATCTGGTTTCTATTTTCAAGGAAATTTTATTTAACAAGTAATCTACAGATTGGATTCATAAAATAATGTAAATTTTTCAACACATACCAAAATTTATAAATCTGAATTCATATATATATATATTTCATATATATATTTTTGTATTATACATATATATTTGTACCAGGGATTGAACTCAGGGGCACTCGACCACTGGGCCACATCCCCAGCACTTTTTTTGTATTTTATTAGAGACAGGGTCTTACTGAGTTGCTGAGTGCCTTGCCATTGCTGAGGCTGGCTTTGAATTCATGATCCTCCTGCCTCAGCCTCCCAAGTACTGGGATTACAGGTGTGCGCCACGGCACCCGGCTCTGAATGCATGTTGTCATTCTCAGAGTGGTCACCTTGGGAGATCTTATATTTACTGCAAAGATGTTATTACTTCTCCAAATATTTTTTGTACTCTCTTTTTGGATTGTTTTGAAAAATAACATTTTTTGAATAATTCTAACAGTAGTAAAATCAAACATGTAAAATGTCTATTTGAATGCTGGAAGCAACTCTGATAAATAAAAACTCAGTTAATCAAAAAGAAATAATTATGAACAAGAACGAGTTCTTGCTGAGACCCAAGTCAGCATTTATTCCAGGTCTTAAATGTTTAGAATATTTGGAGAAGGGGCAATGACAGTTTAGGGGTTTACTAAGCTGTGTTGCTTACTAAGGTGACTATGACCTTGAAGAAGAAACTTGAAAAGATATACTCTGATATGTTTTACTAACATAGACAATATTAATAGTTCATAGACTTGTGCCTAACATTTTGCTTTAACCCATATGTTGGATGTTTCTGAATTAAAAAAAAAAAAAAAAGAAAAAAACTATTCTTTGAACACTCCATATTGAATCCAACTGAAGTAAGAATTAATCACTGGTATTTATACTCTTCATATAGAACAGAAGTTTTAATGTACTATTTTTTCATTGATAGATATATATATATCTGTCAACCCCTAGTATAAAGGAATCCATTTTCCCCTTTCTGGTTGCGGAATATCAAATATGTAAATTTGAAAACATACCCAGACCTAGATTCTTTTCTTGTCTCCTGGTGTGGGAAAGTAGACTAGGCCATCTAAAACTATACATATACTATGAAAATATTCTTTTTTATCACTATTCTGGGCCCAAATGAAACAAAACATTTTAATAACATTTTCAAGGTACTAGTATTAGATAAATAAATCAAACATATGATTTAGATGAACTTCAGTGTTTTATTGTAATTTTTAATAGCTCCACCTAGTAACCCTATGTTTAAGGTAGGCAGTGATTTTCAACCAAGAACAAGGCTCTGACCCTGGGACATTCTACAATATCTGGAGACATATTTTATTGGTATATCTTGGGATGTGCTACTGGCATCTAGAGAATAAAGGCCAAAGATGTTGCTAACCATGTTACAGTGCTGCCCCCCACCCCCAAAATAGCCAACCCTAAATGCCAATAGTGATGTGGTTGAACATTCCCTGTCAAGATGAACAATGAATGAAGACAATGGTAAGGATAAAATGACTACTGACGATATAGACACGAAATCAATGTAGCAGACATTTTAAAAAATAAGTTTGTAGAGTATCAAATGCAATATCAAAATTTACCTTCCCCTTTAACTTTCAAGATACAATTTGTTCTAAATTACCGTTGTCGTGAGTTCAATCATGTCTCCATAGAAAACATATTATCCTGAAACCTGTGAATATGACCTTATTGGGAAAAAGGATCTTTGCAGAGGTGTTTGTATCAAGGATCTTGAGGTGACATCATATTGAATTATCTGATTGGCCCTATATTCGATGATAAAGAACATAATTACATGCAGATGAGGACAAAAGATGGGAGAGGCCACAGAAAGACTAAGGCAGAAATTGGAATTATGCAGCTATACATCACGTGAAGCTAGAAGAGGAAAGGAGAGATTCCCTACTAGAGTCTTCAAAGGAAGTATGTCCCTGCCGATACCTTTATTTCAGACTTTGGCCTTCAAACCATGAAAGAATAACTTTCTGTTATCTTATGCCACCAGTTTGTAGTAATCTGTTATGATAGCCCTAGGAAACTAATACACCCACTCATTTTAGCTCATCAAAGGAACACTTTAAAAAATAGAAGTCTTCAGGGACTCCGTTTTGGAATAGTTGAAAAGAACATACTGGAACTAGCTAACTAACCCTGCCAGTGGAGTGGGCCAAAAGGATGCCCCAGCCAAATCAGTTTCTCAGGAGCCCTCTGCTGGACATTGTGTTCAGCCAGCCCGAACTGTGAGGAATGAGCACAGACAGACACTCATCCAAAAGCCAAAACTAGAACCAAAATATATTCAAAAGGTCAAGGATAGGGAGGTGAAGTTTATTGGGACATTTATTCCACAGAACTCGTTTCATCCGGATTGTGAAGAACAAAGTAGGATATGTATGTAGCACACCGAGACAAAAATAATTCTGCTATGAGAGAATCCTTCAAGGATTGCTCTTTTTTTCCTTGTTTTTCACTATTTAGAGCATCAGAAACATGAGTCTGGTATGGAAAGCCTGTTAGACACAAGATCCATTCATTTAGAAAATATTAATGAGGTGTATATATAACTTTGTTTGAGGTGTCTATCCATGAAACCTGGTAGTAGGTTCTTCAACTCATGATTTTATGAAGAGGACACATGGATTTGTTGATGACTCACCAAAAAGTCAGTAGTCAGACATATATAATATTTAATGTCATTTCTTAGGTGTGGTAAACTGAAAGCATGTATAGGCATTGGAACTTAGCTTTTCACTTCCTTTGAGGTAAGAAGCTGCTGACAGCTTTTAATCAGCATGACTGAAAGAATGTTTTTTTTTTTTTTTTTTTTTAATTGTTCTTTGCCTTGAAAAATCTGCCTTGGGATATGGGCTTCATTATTACTAAACAAACTTATGATTCATATGTACATATTCCAAACACAATTTTTAAGTATTCACAGTTTTACCTGACTTTTATGGAAGATTTGGTTTTCTTCAGTATTTCTTGGAGTTCTGGGCGAGGCCGTGTGAAACTGTGTTACACATACTTTATTTGGTGACTGTAAGATCAGCATTCCCATTTCTGAAGTGGTGCCCAAAGATTGCTTTAAATCCCCTTTGGTAGGAAAAGTTACTCTTTACTCAGAATGTAATTAGAAACAGATTAACAGTTGGACAAAACCTTGGGTACCATGAAATGTCTGTGTAGCAATATTGACTGTCTTCTGATCAGTGGCCTATCAGCTTTCTGGGTTCAGTGGTGATTTGGAAGGAGCAGCACAGTTTAGTTACCTCATAACTAAGATTTTCATGTGCACACAACAGCATTATTTAGTCTTTGGGAGTAATACAAACTATTGAGAGGCAAGGAGTCTTTACTATCTTTGTTGTTATCTTGAGATATGAAGACTATATTCCACAATTTCTGGGCTGGGGTTGTGGCTCAGCAGCAGAGCTCTCGCCTTGCACGTCAGTGGCCCGGGTTTGATCCTCAGCACCACGTAAACATAAATGCATTGCATTGTGTACAACTAAAGTAAATAAATAAATATTAAAAAAATATATTCCACAATTTCTACCTTTTAAAACACATTGCTCAAGTTGTAAAAACTCAACAAACAATATTCTTGACCTTTGCTAAAGTTAGTGACTCATATGGCCTTACCACAACCTAAAGTTTAGTATCTTAGGTTTGCTGTGTATGAATTGCTTTCCTTGTTAGCTGAAAGTAGTACCTCTGCATCATTAAATGTAAATTTCCCAGGAATTAATCATTCATCCATCACTTTCCCCCTCTTCCTCCTGCTGCTTTCTTTAGACTTACTTTTCTTTCTTTCTTTTTTCCAGCATTAATTCCAAGGAGCGGAAAGAGAAAAGAGCTGAGAGACAAGTCAGGTAACTACCATTGCATTTACCCTTAAAGATGTAGAAAGGGAGTCAGATTTAATGGCTAACAGAAAGTTATTTCTAGATTGATTTATGCATGCTAATAAGCACCGATATGCAGGTTGATTGTAGTGAAAAATGTCCTAATGTGCAGTTTAGCTTTGAAAAGCTGCCTCTGGGGGTTAAGGGATTCTGCTGGCAGGCACTTGTGCATTGTGGGTAAGCTAGGAAGCTGTTTCCGGTAATGCGATGGTGGGAAAGCAACACTGTTGGCCCACTTGAGGAATCCCTTCCAAGTTACTAAAATATGCTTTGAAATCATTTGCAAGACAAAAATAATAGATGCTGAATCATATTGTTCTTGTCAAGTATCTTTGCCATGATATCTGCTGTACAGTAAGTAACTCATCTATTCCTTCTGGTTACAAAGCCATGGTTTTAGCACAAACAAAAATTAATCAAACTTGTATGGAAGAGAAATGATTTGATTCCATTTACAAATGGTAACTGGAAAGGGGTAAATTTTAAGGCCTTATTTAATCTTCTGTATGGCTTGAAATTCTTTCAAGAAATTGGTTATAAAGAAAGTATGGTGGGCTGGGGCTGGGGCTTGGTGGCAGAACACTTGCCTTGCACATGTGAGGCACTGGGTTTGATCCTCAGCACCACATAAAAATAAACAAACAAAATAAATAAATAAAATATATATATATATATATATATATATATCCATCTATAACTAAAAATATTTTAAAAAGAAAGCATGGCTTTGGCATTTCCATATTTATATTTGTTTGCACAGATGAACATTCTTTATGGTAGTCACATGAAGTAGTCCCCAAAGAGGTCCATCATTTCTTCTCCTAGAGCATACTACATGATCTTTTTTTGTAACCGGTAGACCACAGATGACTTTTATCCCTGTAATGCAAAATAAATGTCCTGGCTCCCTGACTCTTCACACTCAATTGATAGGTAAAGCCAGGCCTTTGATCAAATGGGGTGTCTGTGTGAAAGAATTTTCACACTTATTTGTGCTTTTATTCCTTTAAGCTAAAACTTTAATAAAAGATGTTTAGCATTTTAGTAGAAACTTCACAGGAATCAATTATACTCCCCTGTGCTTTCTAAAGCAGAGATTGCAACCTTCACCCTTGTTTCCTGTCATTTCATGTATGTCAGACCTGTAAGAACTTAAATTGAACAGCAAATATGTCATGAATGATAACTTTGAAATAAATGTTTTGAGAATTCTATTTTTTTGAGGAAAGAAATAGGTGAGTGATTAGTGATAACATTTATAAATATTATTAATGGTATCATTAATATTAATGATAACAAATTATATAATAAGCTCTAGATTATGATTTCCAACATATTTTAATGCACCTGTGTCAATATCATCAAAATATTTGCATGCTCAAAACTTGGGGCTTAGTGGGTAAATTCTAACTTACAGATTCAGAGTAGACTTTAATAATAGTCAGTGATGGAAGCAGGCCATAGGGCAACATGGCCCTGGAGAGACGGGTGGAGACGTGTACATCTGGCTGCTCATAGAAACACTATGCATCTTGACTTTCATCATTTTTGCAACAAATAACTACTGATGTTTGTGTGCTAGACTTTATACTACTTACTAGGGCTGCAAGGCTACAATCTAGTAGAGGAGAACGATAAGCACTCACTTTACAAATTACCATTCAGTAAATGCTTATAATAGAGAGAAGAGAGCTCTCCTGGGAGAGTCAAGGAAGGCTTTAAATTTCATTCTTTGAAAATATCTGCATTGCCTTTTCTGATCGTAAGCAGCATGTCAAAAGTTTAAAAGATATAAACAAATATAAGAAGAAAATAAAGCCACTTGTGAGCTCGTCATTAAGAAATAACCACAGATGCCATTTTGATATAGTTTCTTCTGAATTTTTCTGGAGATTATATATCATGTGTCTTTTCTAGACTATCTTCCATGTGACTGACCCCCAGTCTACCTCGCTATCCTAGCCATTTAGTAATTTCCTTCTTTTATTCTCTGTTGGTTGGAAAATCAGACAACCTAACTTGTTTGGATGATGTCTAAAAAAAGACTAAATTACGCTGAGTGCAGGTCTGAGGGCCTCTTCTCTGAGAAAAGAGCCTGAGCTTTAGCACATGGTTTCTATTTTGAATCCTTAGAGGCCTTTTTTCCCCCCTCGCTTCCTGGGCTTCAGCTGTGTTCCTGGTACTTGAGGTTACTGGAGAGATGACCTCTCCATAAGCGAGCTGCTTTTTTCTAAATGTAGTTCCTGACTTTTAGAAACTAATGAGAATTTGGCAATGCCTGGCTATCAATAGCTTGTCACTATTAAGCAGTGGGCAAAAGTGGCCTCAATCTTAAGCCTCTACTTCAGCCCAGAGGAGCCTGCCAATCTGCTCAAGAAAGACATGTGGCAAATGGAACCCAAGGCTAGTTATATTTGTCCTGCCCAAGCCTTCCTCAAGTGTTGCCAGATAAAATATAGGACACCCAGTTGAATTTGCATTTTAATACACAATGGGTAATTTTTAAAATAAGAGTATATCCCATACAATATTTTGAACATACTTGGACTAAAAAAACAAAATCTTGTTTATCTGAACTTTGAACTTAGTTGGGTCTCCTGTATTTTCATTTCCTAAATCTGGCAATATTACCCCTTCTTTTCTAGGTACTTAGTCACCTTAATTAAACCCTTCTCCCACTTTTCTTTTTTTCTCCTTACCCACAAGGCTGGCCAGAAAGTCTCAGTTGAGTTCAATTGGCTTCATTTCATACTTGGTTAGTATCCAAATAGTCTAAACATAAGGCACGTTTGGTACTTGAACAATATCTTTTAAATAAATGTCTCAACACAAATTCTGAGCCCCATTCTGATACAATTAAACTGAGGTCAACACACACACACCACACATACACAGGGTCAGGCACCCTATACTAATGCAGCAGTCCCGTAATGTTACTATCATCTAGTGACATCAGAACCGTCATCTTTTGTGTAAGTACACTCTACAATATTTGCATGAGGGCAAAATTGCCTCACAAGGCATTTCTCAGAACACACCCACATTCTTAAGTGATGTTTGACTGCACATATATAAATGTAATCATTAAAATTTTAAAAGAGAAATTCATTTCCACTTTATGGTCATAATCAAAATCGCAAGAATTTGAACAGAAAGTTTTGGAAGTTTCCAGTAAAGGTTAAGTTTCAAAATCATGGGGAAAATTACCTAAACAATAATGTTTTTTTTTCAATGCCCTTTTAGTGATTCTAAAACCATAGTCAGGGGAATTAATCTATTAATTCCTCTAAAGCTACTGCTAGCACTAAGCCAAGTGCATCAAGAGGATTGATCTTCTTTTCTTCCTGATGATGACAACGATGATACTGCTTTTTAGAAAATGCTTTTCTAGAGTTGGAGACTTCATGATTTCACCCTATTAAATGTTTAAATTTCTGAGTTATTCTTTATTGTTAGGCCAAAAAAGATAGGGATTGTAGAGTTTATCCCTGACTGGAGTTCTACTTCTAGTCCTTGTTGTCTGGGACTGTGGAAAAATCCCTTAAATGTCTAGTGCCAGGTCTAGTATCTGAATAAGGGAATAACCATCACTGAGGATTATAAAGGTAAACACAATAGGGGCTGGGGTTGTAGCTTCGTGGTAGAGGGCCTGCCTACCAAGTGTGAGGCACTGGGTTAGATCCTCAGCACCACATAAAAATAAATAAATAAAAACAAAGGTATTGTGTCCATTTACAACTAAAAAAATAAACAAATAAATAAAAGATGAACACAATAGGTACCCGATAAATGTTATTCAGGGATGCAAGATGTTAGTCATTAAAATATTTGTCTTTGGGAGTAATGTGTCAGCACTAGATCCCAGCTTCTTGTAATCAGTTCTGGACCATGACTCGAGTCCTCCTTCCTTCCTTTCCCTTTCTCCTACATGTCATAAGGCATCTTAGGTTTTTCTACTGTCTTTCATCTTATAATGTCCCCTTCACTTCTTGCCAAATGCCCAAAGCCATGTATGGAGACTGTTTTTTTCTACATTCTCTAATAGGTTACTAGGTAACTAACAGAACAGGGAATTGATATTTTACTTAGCTGTATGTTTCCTCTGAAGAATAAACACCTGCTAATTTTTGTCCATTCTTGATGAAGGAAAAGTGTTATGGCTTGATATTTTCCCCCAAAAATAAACTTAGGCCAACTCCACAAATGTTTCATGTAAGCTTTTACTTATAGTCATATAAAATGATTAAAGTAAGTAAAATTCCCCATAGGTGTTAAATAAAAGATAATGCACAAATGTGAATTGAAATGTAGTAGAAATAATTTCTTTTTGTCTTGGGGTTTTATCTGTTTTGCTTTGCTTTGCTTTGTCTTGTTTTTGCAGTGCTGGGGATCAAACCCAAAGATTCATGGATGCTATGGCAAGCACACTGCAACTGAGCTACACCCTCTTCCCAAAATAATCATCCTGAATATTTTTTTAAATGCAATTTAAAAAAAATCTCAGTTGGGGGGCTGGAGTTGTGGCCCAGTGGTAGAGTGCTTGCCTCGCACATGTGAGGCACTAGGTTCGATCCTCAGCACCACATAAAAATAAATAAATAAATAAATAAAATAAAGATATCATGTCCATCTACAACCAAAAACAATATATTTTTTTTAAATCTCAGTTGGGGGGCTGGGGTTGTGGTTCAGCGGTAGAGCGCTCACCTAGCATATGCGCAACCCAGGTTTGATCCTCAGCACCATGTAAAAATACAAAGACATTGTGTACAACTTAAACAAAGAATTAAGTATTTAAAAAAAAATCTCAGTTGGTTTTAAAAAATTCTGGAAAAGTAACTTATTGCCTTATCTGGAACATTCTTGGATTATAATGGAGTAATGTCAGATTAATATTTTTAAATTTATGTCTCATGACTCCAAACACAAAATTTTAAATTTGAAAAAAAACACTAAAAAAAAATAAGGTGAGTATATCTACAGCTACTTGGTCCACCTAGCTTTTACCTCTTCCCTGCAATGCAGAGACCATCTGGAATATGTTTTAGAACAAACAGCTACATCCATCACTAAAGTTTTCACTAGGGTCACTCTTTTCTCTGAAGAGTCTTAAACCTTGGACCTGTACATCACAAAATGTTTTGTGAACTTTCTTTCATATTTACTTTTAAATTAGATGACTCTAGAATTTTATAGTGGGGACTTGTGCTGTTATAACCAAATACCTAAGGCTGGGTAATTTATGATCAACAGAATTTTATTTTTTCAGAGCTCTGGAGACTGGAAGTCCAAGATCAATGTGCCAGCAGGTTAGGTGTCTGATGGGGGCCTGCTCCATGGATGGTGACTTCTTGCAGTGTCATCCTCACATAGTGGAAGAGGCAAGGCCAAACAGGGATGAATGCTGTATATTCATATATCAGAAAGATAGAAATGTGAAAAGAGCTTAGCTAGTTCCCTCCACTCTCTTTATCAGCCCACTGATCCTGTTCATGAGGCTTTGATCTCAAGATTTAATTGTCTCTCTAATGTCCCACTTTTAATACTATCACATTGAAGTTTGAGCTCCAACATAAATTTTGGAGGGGACACAAACATTCAAATCATAGCCCCACCTTTTCAGTGACTTTTGTAATTACTCCTTTGCATAAAGACTAGGAGGAGGAAAGTAAGACAAATCCATCTATCAAAAATATTCAAAACACTTTACTTCCCACATTAAATAGAAGAATGCTTCAGGAAAAACAAATCTAGGATATTAATGTCTGTGGGAATATTTCTGCACTCACTGGTAGGTGGCGTTCACAACACTTGGGTTATATTTAAATTTATGATCTCACGTATTTATTCATTGATAAATTCAGGAAGTATTTGTTGAATGTCTACTAGGTGCTATACACATTAGAAATAAAATATTCATGATCTCTAATTTTCCTTGATGGAATTTACAGTTTAGTTCTTGCATATCTTCAAGGAAACACCAATGTCTTAAAATGATATTTCATTAATTACAAGCATTTAAATTCAAGGATTTACAAATAAGAATCTTGCAAATCTGTGTAATAGGTAGGTATAGTCAGAACTTTTATTGTGTAGGGACACTGATTGCTGCTATTATCTCCTAAGGCATAGTGGTTAGAAGAGGCAGCTCCTTTGATTTTCTTGGCATAGAATGGTCCTTCTCCAAATAGGATACTCATACCCTCAATTTTATCTCACATCTTTTAGCAAAAAAGAAAAAAAAATGGATAGCACAGACTGCTATTCTCACATCATCTTCTGGCTGATAGATATTTCCAATTCAGGAAAGAGAGGTCAAGTAATTTTCTACCTCCAGACTCTCATAAATAAAAATGACTACTATGTTTCATGATAAATATATTTTCTTAGAGTACCACTCACAATATGAAATATAGCTTGGTCATTTGGATCCACTTTAATGGTATTATGGACATGTCAACACCTGCCATAGTATGTATTAATAATGAGTCAAATACAATAAATGATTATTAGCCCTTAACATGTGTTAGATTCTAGTGGGCAACCCAATTTTTTTTCATCCCTTCAAAGGGAGAAATATAATTAATACATAGTATGGTTCAGACATTCAAACAATTTGTAATCCTCTAAGGAAGATGAAATTAAACCACATGAAACAAGACCAAACAAAATACAAAGAAGTGTGTAATAAAGTGCTGAAATATGGTGAGTGGTAAGGGAATCAGGGAACATGATTGAAAGTTGTGAGAGTCTAGGAATACTTCACAGCCTAGACTGCATTTGTGCTGAGCCTTGAAAGAACAACAAGTGTGTTGTGTGTACAAGTCAGTTTAGGAAATTGCAGGCAGAGAAAGAAGAAGAAGAAGAAAGAAAAAAAAAAAAAAAAAACTGTAGGAAGTGGTATGAACTTTCCATGTTTCCAGAAAAGGAAGTGGATTGATGTCTATGGAACGCAAGATGAAATATCACCAGAAGAGCAGATGCTTTAGGGAAGGCTTAAAAGCTAAGCAGAAATGTTTTGTAGATAGTGAGTAATAAAATTTTGGTATAGGAAAACACATCGTTAATCAGTGATTGTAGAAGAATTAATCTGGCAAGTGTGTGAGGACCTGAGGTGAGATGGATAAGTCGGGAATATCCAGCCACTGGTCCATGGTGACCATTTCTCCATACGTGAAATCTTAGGGTTATCTGTAAGGGATTTATTGCTATGAATGGATAAGAGCACAAGTTGGAAAAGAACAAGTAATTGAAAAGGACAGGGACTAAGCAAGACTGAGGAGAGTGATGAGTTTAGGAATGATGAGTTAAAGGAGATAAATGGCAGAAGGTTTGCTATTAGTAAAATCCTGGGTAACAAAATACTTTGCATTGAAAAAATTATTTTGGAAATCCTGTTAATAAGCAATAATTGGAAGGTTTTAAAAGAAATTATTAGCAGGGCCCTGACTCTGAATGACCTATACCACGGTGGTAAAATATACACATTATGAAGCAATGCTTAGAGAAAAGAGGAATACTGAGGTCAGTGTAAACCCCCATATCCACAAACAGGTCATTATCTGAGATCATCTCTAGATCAAAATGTGAAAAATGCACCATGTTCAAATTAGTATGCAAAATAAAGCATCAGTGTGGAGTGAATTTATGTGATTATGCCATGAATAATTCATTAGCACAAGTAATACAATTAGCTGCTTATAACATAATGATATAACTAGTGCATTCATGCACAGTAAACTTGACCCAAAGTATAGTAATAGTTAAGACTAAGTTTGAAAGCAAAAGAGACCCCCAAATGTCTTAAACCCCAAGGTACACAATGGCATTTTGTTGCTTATGGGACAAAAATGTAGTAAGTGGACAAAACAAGTTCATGTCTAAAATTGGTTAAGCAAAATGGTCTGATTGCAAATATGAGCATTTTATGAGACACTGGATAAAATTACCTATATTAGCATTATGATATAATTGATGTGTTATATATACATATTTTTGATAAATATATTTCTTGAAACATTTTTAAAATGCCATGTAAAAAGCATGTAGTTCAACAGTTAAATAACTAGCTATTCTAAATGAAAAGTATTTTAACTACAGAAAAGTATTTATTAATCTTTCAGTAGATCAAAATCAGAGGGTTGAACAGACACAAGATGATCAATGCTTGGGCTGGATCAATAAATAAATGGCATCTGCAGTCTGCTTTGACAGAAACTTTACTTTCCAGAATAGAGGTTCAATTCACGTAAAGTCCTGCTTTAGTCATTTTCATGATAAATTTACATCTCTCTTGGACTTTGATTGTGTTGCTTTAAGCTGAGCTGCCCATTGCTAGATGCCTCTGTGGAGGGATGGTTCTTGCAACTTAATTCTGCTTTTCTTTAAGTACTGCCATGCTTTCACACCTAGGAGTACAGCAGAGTAGCATCTTTGGATATAGCTTTAGGTTATTTATGGTGGGATTTCTATCAACACCAATTAATGGACAATAGTGAAATATGTATATTGAAATTGGTGAATCACAGTGATCGTTACTAAATTATGCACCAAAAATAACATAGTGTTCTCATTGCCGTTATTGTTCTGCATGTCAGTGAACCATGTTATGGGGAGGAATGTCTTGCAGTGAGGTTTGGGGGACTATTTCAAGTGAAATCTTGCATCTCAGGAAGGGATGCATTTTACATTAAATTTCTCAAAAGAGCAGTTTCAAGTTACTATATTTTCCACCTGTAATATATTGGACCTCTTTTGCATATTCCATAACTCTCTGTGTGTGTATAAGAGAAAGAAATGACATTTGTTCAGAAGGAATTGTTAATGTGACAATCTCTATCTTATGATTTTTTGTATGCATGAGCCCTTTTAATTCCCATAAAAACCCTCTAAGAAAGACTTCAATTTCTGGAAATATAGTGGGGCAAATATCCTGTATAGCCCATCTATTGAGAAACTTTTAAAACACTGAAGAAAATACGCAAACACATGAAAACACCCACACTCACACTGCTGAGCTGGAAAGAAAAGTCAAACGAAGCCAATGCATGAATCCGGAACAAAGTGTACTGGCTGAACTACAGGTGATTTCCAGAACCTTCTAAAGAAGAGTTTTTTATATTAATGGACCACATATTGTTGAAGAGACAAAATCTTGGGCTTCCAAATATGTGCTAAAACTTTATACAAAGCTATAACTACAAAAGAATCCTCAGTGAAATATTTAACTAGAAACAAAACAAAATAACTGTTTGGTAAATGTTATTATCAAGGAAAATTGGTTCTATTCCTCATATTGATATAGGGGGAAAAATAAAACAAATGCAAATCTAAACTAAGGAACTCAACAAAATAGCAGGATACACAAAAATCAGTTATATTTCTTCTATACAGAAATAATGAGCAACTCGAAAATAGAATTAAGAATAAAATCTTTTTATGAAAGTGTTAAAAAGAATAAAATACCTAGGAATAAATTTAACTAAAGAAATACAAGATCTATATACTCAAAAACTAAAAATATTGCTGACATCAATTAAAGATGTAAATAAATGGGAAAATGTCCTGTGTTCATGAATTAAAAGGTAATAATTTTCAGATGGCAGTACTATCCAAAATGATCTACAAGTACAGAATTGCCTATTCTGGAGATGCTATATAAATGGATTTACATAATATGTGATGTTTGGCACCTGACTTCTTCTATCTAGTATAAAATAAAAGTATAAAAACTTGTATTTGAATGTTCATAACAGAACTATTCATAGTAATCTAAAGGAAGCAATAACCCAGAAGTCCATTAATGGATGAATGGATAAATGAAATGTGGTATGTATATACAATAGAATTCAACTATAAAAAGTTATGAAGTACTGATACATGCTACAACATAGGTAAGCCTAGAGAATACTATACCTAACAAAAGAAGTCATATGCCAACCATCACATCATTGTATAGATCCATTTATATGATGTCTCCAGAATGGGTAATTATATAGAGATAGATAGCACATTAGTGGTTTGCAGGAAGAGAGGGGGAAGATAAGAGGAGTAGTTATATATAAGATTTTCTTTTGGAGTTATAAAAATGCGTTGGAGCTAGATAGAGGTAATGGTTGTACAATATTGTGAATATACTAAATACTATTGAGAAACATTTAAAAATTGAAACATTTTGTATTATGGAAAATTTACCTTAATTTATAAAAAACTAAACCAAAAAAAATACAAGTTGATAAATGCATACTGGTCCTAATGAGGGCTTGTACTCTTAACTTATATCAACTCCAATTGGCAGTGCGAGATGGTAGATGACATAAAGAAATGCAACTTTTTTTTTTTTGAGGAATACTCTCTCTGTCAAGGACTCCAGGCCAGCTTCAGAGAAAAAGTATTGTCAAGTCAGACCTTACAACAACAACAACAAAATAACAAAATGTAACAGGAAGTGAAAGTACCAAGACCAAGAAAGAGCATGAACAACACGGGGCAGAATCCTATCTATAAAGACTTTAGATATCAGCTATATTTCATCTAGGGTATAAAAATTAAGAATTCCCAGTATGTTTAAAGTTTCAAAAAGGAAGGCGTCAAACACAAGGAAGGAATAAAAAGCCTTTGGAAACTGACCTGGCAAAATTGATAAAAACCAAAAAGACAAACAAATGCCTAAAATGAAAAATACAATTATTGAAATTAAAAAAACTTAGTGGATAGTTTACATAACTTATTAGACACAGCCAAAGAGAGAATTCACAATTGAAAAATAGAAGGACAGCATACATAATGAGGAAGGATTTGGAAAACATGAAATAGAAGTAAAGGAAAGTTAAAGTTAAAAAATCTGGCTTATGTCTGGTTACAATTTCACAAGAAAACATAAAGAATGGAGACATGTCTATATGGAAAGATATAATGGCAGGGAATTTTCCAATATTGATGAAAGATTAGAGCACAGATTCAGAAATCTAGGAAGATAGCAACAACAAATCACACATCTGAACACACCTTGAGGGGAATGCAGCTCACCAAAAACAAGCAAATCACAGATGAAATACCTACAAAGAAACAACAACTACAATGGAAATCAGATAAAAACTATCTTCAGAGAGATCAGAGAATTATATACTTAGTGAACAAAATGAAATAAAGCCATTATTAGACAAACGAAGGCTGATATTTTAGGAGCAAACCTCATTAAAAATATAAAGGATGCATTTCAGGGAAAAGGAAAATGCAGTAGAAGCAAAATACACAAGAAGAACCATGGTTTTGTAAAAAGCCCAATGACAAAAAAATAATCGTACTTACTTTTTAAATCAGAAAGCTAAAGTTCAGAGTGTTTCCTAAAATCTACAACTAGTAAGTGAGAAAATGAGACTTAAAACCCTGGTCTGTATGAGTCAAAGCCTGTATGGTCTTCACACAATCTGCTTGGGCCTCTGTAACAAAACTCCACAGACCAAGTTGCTAAAACAAATTTATTTTTTCATGGTTCTGAAGCTGGAAAGTCCAAGATAAAGCTGCTGGCTGATTCACTTTCTGGTAAGGGCTCACTTTTTGTCTTGCTATTGGCCACCTTCTTGTTCTCTCTTCACATGAGGAGAAGGAGAGGTAGAGGAGAGATACCTGTCTTCCTCTTCTTATAAGGCTACAGTACTAATTATGGCCCAACACTTAGGAACTCATTTACCTTCAATTATCTCCTAAACATTCCATCTTAATTCTTTTTCTGTTGCTAATGTGATTTCACAGACTGGGTAAGTTATAAAGAAAGGTTCATTTTGGCTCAGTTCTGGAAGTGCAAGATTAAGAAGATGTATCTGGTGATGGTCTTCGTGCTGGCCAAGTTCCATGTAGGCACAGGGCATGACATAAAAAAACAGAGGGGGGGGGAGTCAGTCTGTCTGTATGTATGTATGTCCATCTTCTGTTCTAGCTCTTTTTAAACACCTCCAGTATTCCATCATGAAGATTTCATCCAGATGACCTTAACTACTTCTAATCATATCCCATAGGCCCCCACCTTTAAACACCATAAAGGAATTAAGTTCCACACTCTTAATACCTCACAAAGGAGTGCAGATACTATGAATGAAGGGGAAGTTTGGTGCTATTATTCCTTACTTTCCACCCCAAATTCCTTCCCAACCCTGCTCTTTACCTGAGGAGACCAACCCCCTGTATTGCTCTTTTTACTGGATGGTTATTGAGTGTGTTTGGCTCAGGGGATGCACTGGCAGGAGATCGATGGGCTGGAGGGGAGAGAAATCAGGTTATTTCTTTGTGTCCCTTCCCTGCTTTAGCACTGTGCCTTGGCCAACTTCTGTGTTCCTCTACAACTATAGCTCTGCTTGGGCAACCCTTCTGCCATGACTCCCCTTCTCACTGGGTTCTGCTAACATTTTTCTTTTCCCTGCCCCTTCAGCCCAATAGGCAGTAACATTGCTAATCACCGAGTAACTCCTGAAACTCTGCTTACTTCTCTATTTATTTTTATGTGGTGCTGAGGATGGAACCCAGTTCTTCACATGTTCAAGGCAAGTGCTCTACCACTGAGCTATAACCCCAGCCCCATAAAGATGGTTTTCAATGTAAATTCAGGTATATGGGACTTACATGCCATTCTGTATTTGTATTAGGGGAAAAAATGTACATAGACATTCATCTTACCTAGAAAGGAAATATGAAAATGGATAGGGGAAAATACTTGAAGGAGTGAAGGGAACCTTGCAAACATGCATAAAGAAATTGTCCTTTATACCTTTAGAAAACCATCACAGTGCCAAAGGACCTCTCTAAGGGAACCATACAGACAAATGCCCTTTGTCTTCTTATGAATAAATTGAACATCATTACCCAAGTATTGTCCATTCATTTAATGGAAAGGTTATGAGAGGAGATCATTCATTTTCTTTATGACTCATTTTTTTTTCTTTTTTTTCCCCTTCGGAATGAGAACAAGTAGAAATTTTCAATGCTTTAGTTTAAAATAGGTCATTTCCCTCTTGCTTTGTCAGATAAGTCTTTCTTCCCTAAACTCGGTGACTGGGTACATTCGGGGAGCTCCTCTGAGCTGCCTAGCTGAGTTTCAAAATCAGCAAGAAAGTGTGGAGGAAAGCTATTGAGACTGCTTGTAAATACAGAGGTAGGTCACAAAGCCTCAGAGGCTGTAGGTTGGGGTGGACACCAGAAATAGCCTCCAACTGAGAAGGAATAGAAATGGACTATGGGCAATTGCAGGTTAGATGCTGTGATGAAATGGTCAGGAAAGGGGATCTGAAGAGAGGAGTGAAAGGACCAAGGATGAGAAAGGAAGTTCCCTGTGGCAGTAGGTCTTAGATTATGTCCTTAAAATTTCCAGTGCTATGTGTTATGTTGCCCCAAACCATCAATGTGTGCCCCATATAAGGCCAAGGCAGGAGAGAGCCTGATTCAGAGAGGAAGAAAATTGCTTTTTACTGAGGTGTGTTCCTTGCCCCCTCAGTCCCTCAGGTGGTGCTGACCCGAAAGGGAAGTCAAATCTAATAGCTGACAGCATTGCTGGGACCTCAGCGCCGAGAGCTCCAACCCTGGTTTTTTGTCTATTATCATTATTTTTAAGATTGGAAACGTGACTTTGTGACTCAGTATTCCCAGGGTACAGAATGAATTTTGTCCTTTAGTAGGTAAACAGTGACTGTTTGTGAACTGATTGCAAAAGCATTGCCATGCCTGACTCCTGTTGTCCTTTCATACCCCAGACTTATCTTAGAAAAGGTGGACACAGGAGGCTGAGCCTTGCCTGGACCCCCCCCACACACACACACACCCTCCCTGCCCCACCCTTGCCTGTCTGTGCCAGTCTCTGCCACAGTGTGTGGTTGCTGAAGTTTAGCCTCAAGGCTAGATAACAGTCATTCCAGGAGCAGGATGGGGGGAGCTATAGCTAGAGGTTGTCCTGAGGAAATATATCAAAACTTGCCCCTGCAATGCTTTAACAGCATTAAAGTCAAAGGGAAGCTTTTCATACAGTGAAATTCACAGCAGCTCTCTGTGGTCTGCAGGGCTACCAGCCAGATGTACCTGAAAGCAAGCACTTGCCTTGCTCTGCCACAAAATGATGATATAAGAATAACAAAGGGAAATACTGGGGAATGTCAAGTCAAACAAATCATAGCTCTTCTCTGGTGGCTTCTTTGACCTTGTTCTGAGGTAAGTCACACCTGCAGGAGAGACGTTCAGGATAAGCATGTTTGTCATTTGAGGCTTCTATCTGCTCCAAAAGGAACTTTAAATCTTCCTTATGGAGGCACTGACATTTAGTTTGGCACATTTTCAGATACTAGAAAAAGAACCATGACTTGACAAGAAAAAAAAATATGTCAAGTTAATATAAAGCAGAAGAGGTGATTATTTCAAGTCATTTAGAAGATAATTTGCACATAAATATACAAATACACAAGTTTCCAGATACTGGAATTTCTCTATTTTTCTGTCAATGAGTAGCAGGAATGTCAAATGAGATAATTGTGGCTTTTATCAAATCTAGTAAGATTTTCTTCTTTGCAGTATCCAGGGCTTTTATTTATATAATTACTTTTGTTGTTGTTGATGTTGTTGTTTTGCCAAGTGTAGTATCTGTTTCAAAGTAAGAGTCTGTATCACATATCAAAGTAAGAGTCCGTATCACATATCTGAAGATGAAGGGGGGAGTTTTCTAGAGAATCTATGGCATCCATTTTAGGGTAGATATAAATCTTAATTTGGCACATGCTTATCTGATAAACCTCACTGTACATGTTCCAAGTTTCAATTAAATCTCTTCTGGGGCTGCAAACTCATTTGTTGATTTCATGGGGTATTATATTATTTTATGTGACAAAATAATCCAGAGACTCTCTCAGTTTAAAATATAAGGAATCCAGAGAGACTGAGGGGATACCAAAATATTTTCTAAAATATATATACAGTTTGTACATGACACACTTACTGAATAGTTTGCTTTTCTCCTTTTCTCAAAGGGGAACTTAATTCTATATTTCCACCATTTCCTTTGCTCTTTTCCAGTTTGCACACCCTGTCACTTCTATGATCCTGACATTTTAAGTTGATATTTGATCCCTTCGAGTTTTGGATGATGGTTTTACTCACCTCCAGACTGGATCCTCCATCAAGCTACCTTTAAAGATAAAAGACTGGCCCATAGTGAAATTAGAAGAAGAAGGTTCGTTTTTGTAATTCCAGCAATGGGCCACCTTCCACATTTACAACTGTCTAAGTATCAGGTTTCTGAGACAGATTACAAAAACAAAAACAAAAACAAAAAATTGTGGTGTTGAAGACATTAATATATCTTGCTCAATTGTAGAAAGTCTCTTGAACTCTCAGGAATAAAAAAGGCAGCCTGGTTTTAAACTTTCTGCTTTCCTTATTAACTTTGACCTTAGCCATTTCTCAATCATCCACTTATACATTCATTTCATACACTAGAGGTGTAAAAAATTTCATAAGAAAAGCAACCAGCATAAAAATGACTTTTTAAAGAAAGTTCAGCAACCTCTGTATAGATCGAATATGACATGTTCAAGTCACTGACTTCATTTATTAAATGCACTTCCCTAATGTGTTAAATAACTCTTTCTCCTAAGTGCAGAGGGCTTGTGTGACTCTCCCCTCCCCCTCCCTTGCCTTAGGATCCAGGATTTATGATGTTTTCCCGACAGGCTTCATATGCTTAGGGCCCCTTAGTTGGGAAGGTAGTTTTACCTCTGGGTAAGTCCTGAAGTCATCCAGGTGAGTATTATCATTTGGCAGTCTCCCTCAAAGTTTATGAAGGCACAAACAAATAGACACCTGGAATAGAGATTGTAGGGGGAGGATGCTCTTGCTTTCGGGTTTCCTTTCTCAGTGACCTTTATTATTATTTTTATTGTACATGCACAATGCTCTCCCTTTTAACACCACGAAGAAGTGGGACAAAGATGAGATTAACATGCTGCAACTATTTAAAAAAGATTTGGGAAAAAACATGGAGCTAACCAAGTCGTAAATTGGGGCCACTTGTTGGAACCCTGAGAATGGAAAAGTACATCTTGCTTAACAAGGTCTCCTGGCTGGGAATCAGCAAAGAGATGTTTGAAGGTGTGGAATGTTTTAACCTTGTCTGGAAGCAGGGGCTAATCTGGGTCAGTATCAGGTGTGTAAAGAAGAACCCACAAGCCCTCAGACCACCGAAGCTCCTGGTAGGGATCACAGGGAAGTTAATTCTTAATGATTCAAAGTGCTAGATTTTTTCTGAATGTCTTTCCCATCGAGTTTGATGTGTGAGAGTGCTTTCTGAGAATTGTTACTCTTAGGGCTAGTATTTAAAATGGAAATTATCAGTTTGAAAAAGGGATTAATACACAAATAGATAAGGATTTATTCTATGAGTATTTTGTACAAATTCCTTTAAAATAGAGTTGCAAATTTATTAGTCCTTTTTCTTTCCTTTGCCTACATTTTATTACTAGATCAAGAACTGCAACAGCCAGGCTCAGTAAAATGCAGAATAATCCATATCTTCCAATCCTGTAACAGGCTGAGGCTTCTAAGCATCTTTCAGTTAAACGAAAAATAATTATTCTTAAAAACATGAAAATAGGGTTTACTGGTAGCTCCCTGTCTTAAGGCCTAGTTGCTAACACATTGTCAGGATGAAAGAGCTCAGATGAAATCTAAGTTTGGTGTTAGAAGTCCTTTGCTGTATTAATCATTTAAAATAAAAATGTCACAGTTATGACTCTTTGGAAACTGCTGCACTTAACTTCCAAACTGTTGCTTTTAAAAAGGCTAATTCAGGGTTGGGTACATTAATGTCAATATCCTATAAAACTGCAAGCTAAAAAAAAATGTCAGCAGAGACATTTTTTCTAGCCGATGTCAGCACAAAAGGGTGCCTCAGTTGTTTCATCTCCGAACAGCTGCATGCTTTCACTGACATTTGGTGACCTTTCTTTGTGCACCCGGCCTAACCTCTTAGGTTATTTCCTGGCCTCCCTTCTGTGACCTTTGACCAAGGCTGACCTTTAGCTGGAGAATGTGACATTTTGTTCTCCTATAGCTGACATGTGATGCTCTCATTATTCAAAGGTATGTGAAAATAATGACCCCGAGTGACCTTTGAGTTTCCTTTCATTTATTGGTTGTTTTTGGTGCTTGTTCAGCATGTACTGGCCTAGGTGAAGGGGGGCGAGGGTAGGGCTGGGGTGGGACAAGATGGCCAATGTCTCTTTTCATTCCCATTCTAACTGCTTTCCTGCTGAAGAGTCACTTTACTGTGGTACAACTAAGCCTTAGTAATTTCTGTTTCTTGACTTGGGGACAACTTTGGCCTTTGAGTAAGAGGTCTTTTTGAAATTTAAAAAATTTGGTACAGTGAGTGAAGTTACTTGTTTGTTTCTATCTTCCTCCAACTAATATTTTTAATCCCCTGAAGATATTTTGCCAATTAATAACGCCAAATCTCTTCTATTTTGAAAATGAATAATACACATAGAAAGGTAATATGTGACAAAATAAATAACTGAAAAATTTGTTATGTGTGTTTTATATGTATGATCCAATTTGATATTTGAAAGAGTTCCCTTTCTAGATAGACAGTTCTGTGCATTTTATCATATATTTTTCATAAACTTGATTATGCTTATGGATGTAAAGTCACATTTATTTAAGTTTGTATGTACATTGATATATTAATGTGCACAGTAGGTACTAAAGATGAAGAAGGGAAATAAATTTGGGCACTGATGAAATCATGATCATAAATTGCTTATGCCTTTCAGAATCAGACTAGAGGGGGTTCACTCATAAGAATTTAGAGATGTTAAAATACCATTTATCTCAACTATTCCACAAAATAACTTATGAATCTGACATCTACTTTTTTCAGTAAAACAAAATACACTTTTTCCACTTTAAGACCATCAAGTCAGGAATCATCATCCCCTTTTATGAGGCCTGTATCTGCTTCTGTTTTGTTCATAGGCAATTCTCACTTCTCATACAAGTACCTCTAGAATGGATCCAGCCACTGAAGAAAACTGAGGTTAAGAGTTTAGATTGCCTGACCAGGATGTGAGCATGGTCATTAACTCTGCTATTTCATAACTTTCCAAGGCAGCTGTTTAGATGCTGATGACGAGTGGCCTGAGGGTTATTATAAGTACAGTACAACTTTACAGACTTCAGCAGAAACCCGGGGCTTTCTGACTATGCACATTCAGATAAAGAAAAGTTCATCATTCCTAACTATCATACCCTCTCCAATTTCATCTCCAAACCCTTGAAGGAAAAAAGATACCATTCTGTTGTTATTTATTTATTCATTTTTGTATAATATTCATAGGAATTTTCCCCTTGTCACTGAGTCCATTGTTTACGTCTGATTTTAAGAAACATTGATGTAGTGCTTTACTTTCCTCCAAAGGACTTGTAAAATCATCCCTTTTCATTTCTGAATATATACTCTTTAAGTTCAAAAGGACACAAGAGAGGTAGATGCTTTAAGAAACAGATTGTTTCAAGGTCCTGAACAATATTTGCCAATCAAACGCCACTGATGCAAGGTAGCATCTTCTTGGAGGAAGTGTGCTGTTATTTATAATTTGCAAAAGAGTGCCATATGGACTTTGCACTCAACAAATCTTTGAATGGATACTCTTATGTGGAGAACTTCACTATATGCATAGACATACAATAGGAATCAGACATGGATGGGGGGCTGCAAGGATCATGCATTCTGGTAAAAGAGAAAATCATTACAGCTGAAACTTCTAAGTCCTACAGGAGATTTTAAGAAGTTTTATAGTTCACAAAAGATAAAGAGCTTCAATGTAAATCAGTGTGCTTTTGCCAGTTTTAATAGCTTTGTTCAAAGAATTCTAAAATTCCACTTACAGATGAGTTTTTGGCTTGTGTATAAAAATCATTCCTTAAGTTGCTGTCCTTGTGCCTAATTAGTATATATCGCTTTATCGCTTTATCATTGGCCAATCATCCAAGCAAACTACAAATAATTAGATTTAGGCCCCCAAACTCCTGTTGGATAAATATTGGAGCTAAGGTCAAAGCCAGATCTGCATTTCCAATAGCAACAGCCGCATACCCCTATGTTAGGGTTGTCTTGCTACAATGCAAACTAGAAGATAACAAAGTGAGAGATTAAACTCAATTAATATAATCAAGAAAAAGAAAAAAATGTAGGGTATTGTAGGAGTTTACTCCTGAGTTTCAACCCTATCCATATTCAACATGAGTATTGGCTTCATGCAAGTTTTCATCTTCTTTGTCAAATATTAAAGCTGAATTGTTATCTTTTTTTTAACCAATGCTAAGGTTCATAAACTTAAAAGGATATTTCAAAATATTACTCTGAAGAATATTTTTGTGTAATTTGCACTGTGTAAATGCCATCTTGCAATAATTAATGGCTACTTTGTTTCTATTCAAATAAATTTAACCCAATAAAGAGTCAAGTTAAAGAGATTTTGTGAGTTCTGTACTGAATTGCAGAAACTGGTAAATAAACTGATAAATAAACAGTGTTGTATGCATATGTATGTGTTGCTATGAATATAAGCCACAACAGAAAACACAAAAAGAATTGATCAATATTTTGATAGTTACATATATTAAGGTGAAATGCATATCTTTATTCTGTAATTTTGTAGGATCTTACAAAAATTATTACAGTTACTTAAAAGATGTTTTGAGTTTCCTGATTTGGAAATACTTAGTACATTGGTCTCCTTTATTCATTTGTTATTTCTGTTTTTTTTGGAAACGGAATTAGAAACCCAATTTTGTTCTTAGCTCATTTTGTTCTCTGTAAAGATTCTAACTTGTCAGGCATTTAATCACTATTAAAGACAAATGTTTTCACTTGTTCAAAAAAGTTTTCCACTAATAATAAAATATGACTTGCCACATAAGTGTCACCCTTCATAGACAAAGTGCTTTAAAGTGATAACGGGTAACCAAGTAACAAATGTTTAAAAATCGTGTCTGGCAGGAGACATAAGTTTCCCTCTCCAAACCCCAATAACCTAAAATTGAGGACAGCCAAGGTCTGTTTCCTGCTTTGTGATACTGCCTTATTGTCATTTAGATGTCTTTAGCCACAAAGGCCCCATGTTCCATGTGGTCGCCTAATAGCTATAAATCTACCTCCTTGGCCAAGTACTGTTTTTTTTTTTTTTTTTTTTCCCAGCATGTATTTTGTTAAACACCAAAAATATGCATGTAAGTACCATAGGAAAGATTTACTCATGTGTTTAACCTTAACTGAATTCCTGGGTATTTTGGTACCTACGGCCTCAAACTTGACTGTGATTTCCAGATTAGTATGAATTCCAAAAGTAACAACTCAGATGGGGAAATGGAAACGTTAATGGCTAAAAAGAGTTAAAAAAAAAAAAAAAATCAGTGTTTTTTTTTTTTTTTTTTCAAGACAGTGTTACATGGTTTGCCTGATTATATATGGTAAAATAATTTCCAATATGGTTCTCTATGTAATCACAACTTTGTCTGTTTTCCCCTTCAAGCCAAGATATATTATAATTCTTGCTAATTTCACTGAAATTCCCTGCTGTTTCTTGAGAAGCAGTCTAGATATCATCAATATTTTTGCATCATTATTAATTTAAAGGCACATACTTCTTTGCTCTCTTTGAATGAAGACTTTTTTAACTAAAAAATCCTTAATAATTATTTTATATAAGATCCATTGATTCCAACATAGGTTATTGCTTAACTTTGAGGTGAGAGAAGAAGTGATTTATAATGGAAGTGGAGAGCAACAAACAGATTAAATTTCTAAACCATGTCTAGTCAAAACAGCAGCCCCAGGAATTACCAAAATTCACTGTATTTACCAGTCAATCTCTTCATGTTATGACAATTGAACAGCATATTTTGAGGGACTTTTATCCATTCAGCTCTGACCAACTTCTTATTTTACTGAAATAGAGAGTACATATCCTCTTAAGTCAAGAAAGTGCATTGAAATATTATTTTTAAAATTAATAATAAAATTCTTTTGATACTCTGCTGAAGGTTTTTGATCTCAAAGATCAATAAATTACTCTTGAGTACATAATAACTCAGTATATATTCTTGAATGAAATTGAAATACCCTCTATATACATAAAATCTGCAAAAGAATTTATTTCAGTAGGATAATAGTTAATTTATAGTGTTAAGTTCAAAAAGGCCGAAGAAGATAACAACCCAATTTAGGTAAAGATGTGGCACATATATGCCGAAGGAAAATAAATGTCAAATGGAAAACCATATCTGAAATTCAGATCACATTTAGATGCAAAAAAAAAAAATGTTAAGAGCAGTAGGGGGGCGATTGTATTCCAATTAAATTTCTTTTACTCACATCAACCAGTCTTGGCTTGAAAGTTAATCATATGATTTATAGAGCTCTTAAAGGAATAAAAGGGGGGCAGCTCATGACAGGGAAAAGGAATGGATAATATAACATTTCTAAGAAGGCCATGAATTACAAAGTTTGGTCTTGGGGTGGTGTTGGGGTAGGTTAAAAGAAAGTCATTAAAAAATCCAAAGTGTTTACATTTGTGTGTGTGTGTGTGTGTGTGTGTGTGAGAGAGAGAGAGAGAGAGAGAGAGAGAGAGAGAGAGAGAGATCATTTATTGGAGACTGTTTTAGAAGACTGGGAAGAGCCAGATAAAGAATTCCAAGTTTTATAAATCCTCACAGAGACTGTAACTAGACACCAGAAGTTTCCTAGTTTTAGAGTTTGTCAAAGCTTTCCTGTCAGTAGAATGATTTGTCACTTTAAAAATATGTAAGTCATATAAGTGCCTAGTAGGTCATGTATTTATTATAATTCAGCACCAATATCATTTTGTGTGTGTGTGTGTGTGTGTGTGTGTGTGTTATGGGAAACTCAAAGAGGCTGCCTGCATCAAATTGGTCTTGGATTTATTTTTGGTAAAATAGTACTAACTAGGAGAAACAGTACTAACTAGAACAGCTTAGAGAAGCAAAATAAAAAAGACAAACAAACAAACAAAAAAAAAAACTACTCAAACATGGACCAGGAAAAGACATAGGTTTTGATCTATGCACCCCCCAGCAAACCCAAAGAATAACACATAGTCTGAAAAGGAATATAAATTAAAGATTGAAGGCAGGTCTAATGAGCTCTTGTTGTCCTCAAATACCCTTAATGTGTGTGCCATATTGATCTGGTACCAATTTTATACAGCCGTGATAGGTGATAGTTGACTTAGTACATATGGGAAAACACATGGTAAACTCATATGTCTATAGATTCTTAGAAAACTCCTGGTTGCCGGGTGGCTTTTATTTCCTTTTATCAGTATGATGACTAGCAAATGCCATATATGTTGTTTTGACAGGCACTTAAGGCACTAGAAATATTTTATTGTAAATTTTGTTACAATTCTCTTTGAAATTTCTTGTTCTCTCCACACAATGGTTGATTCAATAAAGCTCATTATCAGGAAAACTGCAAGAAGGGAGTCTCAAATGAATGTCTTTATTATAATGGCATTGTCACAGCCTTCATGACTTCAAATGAACTTGTTTGTGCAATAATATCTTTTTATATTCTGACAAAGTGAACCTTAAAAAATATTTCTCATTGTGGTGCATATGATGACATTTGGGACAGAAATAGGAAGGAATCTCTAGGTGTCACCATGTAAATATGTACATAAGATCTTTTCATAATGCAAATTACATAAATTTGAATTAAGTGACTTTTAAGAACATTGATTATTGATCTGATAAGCTATTACTAGCCATTAGGGGCTTTTGTGTAAATAACAAGTTTTTTAAAATGCATGCTGCACTATAATAAAAATTGTTTTGAAAGTACTTATGATCTCTTGTATGCTGAATAGCCATTTTTCAACATTAAATGTGTTGGCCAAAAATACATTTCAAAATTAAGAACCATTTAAATTATACAATTGCCATGCCCCCCAAAATCCTGGAGTTACTCAGCATGCATTTTAGCACTTACATTACTTTAAAATGGCCAAGACATTTTGTTTTAAATCCTTGTGAACATGACTTACATATTTTTAAAGTGACAAATCATTCTACTGACTGTATGTATACTCTGCCAAAAAGGGAACTTATTTTTTTTATTGTGGTGCTGATCCCTACTTTCGCACAGTTAGAGGTGTCAAGAAGCCCTATATGTAGTGAGAGCTACATTCAGAAAAACTCATGCATCATAGAAATGTCATCACTCTAAAACAAAATGTGGTTAGACTATACTATGGATGGAAATTGGGCATGATTCCTTGTAGCGTTTTGTGACACTCGACTGACTGGAAGGAGAAAATGGGAATGTACATTTATTTGCTCATCTTTCAATAAGGCATGCTGATGCATTAATCATTGGCATGTCCTTCACACACTGTAAGCCCCTTGAGAACAGGAGCAACAACTTATTTATTATAAAATACCAGCAATATTCGGTTTGATAAACATCTGATGAACGAATGAATGACAGTTGAATGCATGTGTCTAGAAGGAAAAGAACTTCTCAATCCAGTATCAGTATCAGGAAGAAATACATCTTTCCAAGGAAAGGTTTTCCATAGAATGTGCTTCAAAATCATAAAATTGTAGAGTTGGAAGATAGTGATGAACGTTTAAGTGCTTATATTTGTACATTCAATACCACATTCACTCAAGTTTTATTCATTTCAAAAGTTTGGGAGAGTCCCCCCTTTCTTAATCCTGATTCCCCCCTTTCCTATTTGATATTTCTCATCTTTCAGTGAAAAAGAAATTGCTCTCTATTCTTATTGTTTTCCTTAGTTGGCACAAAGTCCACAGACAATTTTTACAGATCACTCTTGGTTGGAAATTGAAAAGGGAATTGCTTCTGCAAACTTTTTTCCTTTCTTGGTTGGAGCACTGTGTTAATGACACCGGAGTGATGTCTTTCCTCTCTGGCCCCTAACTTCTTTCAGGGCTCTCATTGAGAGGTCAGGACAGGACAGAAGGGTCTAGTACCACTGGGAAAGAAGTCATGGAATAGGCCCTGCTCTCAACAGGTCATGAACAGCTGGGTGTGGTTGCGCATGCCTATAATCCCAGTAACTGAGGAGGCTGAGGCAGGAGGACAGGGAGTTCAAAGCCAACTTCATCAGCTTAGCAGGGTACGGAGCAACTTAGTAAGACCCTGTCTCTAAATAAAACAAAATATAAGGAATGGCTGAGGGTGTGGCTCAGTGGTCAGTGGTTAAAAAAAAAAAAAAAAAAAAAAAAAGCTGGTCATAAACACTGCTTCCATTCCTTGCAAATCATTCCTTAGCACTAGGCTGTTATTATTTAGGGATGCAGAATGCCAGACTTGGTCTTTGAGTTTTCCCTCCTCCCCACCCTATTTCCCATTTATTAAGGGTAGATGAATAAGAAGTTAACGTTGGGTAATTACTACTACAAAAAGAAAAAAAAAGAAAAAAACACCTGCATCATCACAAATACATCGATATGGAATAATCTCAACAGGCCAGTACTCCAAATTTAAACCTGATTTTCAGAACAGGTGAACTCTAAAAGATGCTTGTATTTCTTTGGAGCCAAGATAAATACTCTGTAATATGCAAATGTTTGCATTGGTATGAGATTCTTGCTAGAATTTAAACCAGTCCAGGGCCCCCAGCTGGCATGAGCACAAGGGTGGGAAGCATGACCAAGGTATCTTTTTCCAGTTTCTGAGCTCCATAATCACTGAGGGATCAACATCTAGAGCAATAGTCAGGACCTCTCTTGATTCCTTGGCTCTGGGCTATTTTACTCCTATTTCTCTTTGCCACCTGCTTTATACATATTTTTGCTGCTATTACTGGTGCTTTTGTGGTTGCTGCCTTTTTAGAGCATCTTTTTTGTTCCAAATGTTTATATGCTAAAAATAACTTTAAACCTATAACCATCTCAAGTATATCAGATGTTCAATGAAAAGGGGGATCGAAGTTGAACACAATGGCATGTATCTATAGTCTCAGCTACTTGGGAGGCTGAGGTGGAAGGATCATTTAAGGCAACGAGTTTGAGACCATCCTGGCGGGTGGGGAAGGAGATACTGTATCAAAACAAACAAAAAAGTATGTGAAGAGGTGAAGGAGCCCTAATTAGGAAGGGCTGTTGTCTTAGCTAGCTGGAAGCCATGGGTTCCACCTGATATGTGACGCACCTGTAGGCACCCGCAAACCTGAAGGTATATAACCGGGTGAAAGCGGTCCGAGACAGGGAGAACGGAGCCAATTCAGTCAGCCGGGCAGTCACTCGTCTCGGTCAGAAGAATCAGAGCGGCCAGAACGTAGGCAGAGCGGTTACAAAAAAAAACACAGATAGAAGAAGTAATGACTGGTCAGAGTAAGGCCGAGGCTCCCGAGGAAGACAGAAGACAGAAGACAGAAGAAGGTAATTACTACTACAAAAAGAAAAAAGAAGAAAAAAACACCTGCATCATCACAAATACATCGATATGGAATAATCTCAACAGGCAGTACTCCAAATTTAAACCTGATTTTCAGAACAGGTGAACTCTAAAAGATGCTTCTATCTTTGGAGCCAAGATAAATACTCTGTAATATGCAAATGTTTGCATTGGTATGAGATTCTTGCTAGAATTTAAACCTCCAGGGCCCCCAGCTGGCATGAGCAAAGGGTGGGAAGCAGACCAAGGTATCTTTTTCCAGTTTCTGAGCTCCATAATCACTGAGGGATCAACATCTAGAGCAATAGTCAGGACCTCTCTTGATTCCTTGGCTCTGGGCTATTTTACTCCTATTTCTCTTTGCACCTGCTTTATACATATTTTTGCTGCTATTACTGGTGCTTTTGTGGTTGCTGCCTTTTTAGAATCTTTTTTGTTCCAAATGTTTATATGCTAAAAATAACTTTAAACCTATAACCATCTCAAGTATATCAGATGTCAATGAAAAGGGGGATCGAAGTTGAACACAATGGCATGTATCTATAGTCTCAGCTACTTGGAGGCTGAGGTGGAAGGATCATTTAAGGCAACGAGTTTGAGACCATCCTGGCGGGTGGGGAAGGAGATACGGTATCAAAACAAACAAAAAAAAGAGGCTGAGGCAGGAGGATCAAGAGTTCAAAGCCAGCCTCAGCAATGGCAAGGCACTTAGCAACTCAGTGAGACCCTGTCTCTAATAAAATACAAAATAGGGCTGGGGATGTGGCCCAGGGGTCAAGTGCCCCTGAGTTCAATCTCTGGTACCAAAAAAAAAAAAAAAAAAAAAAAGTATGTGAAGAGGTCAAAAACCCAGGAAATAATGTCATACAGGGTCTGCTAGATAGAAATTGCCCTTAATAAAATAAATTTGATAGATATAAATAAAGTAATTTCTCAGCCCGTAGACTTCAGTTAGACAAACCATTCTGGCAAAAGTAACATCCATGAGGATGTATGTGTAGGGGATTTGGGATCTTGGCCCTGAAGGTCAGCCTGGTTTTCCCCCCAGTAGACACTAAATGCTATGTGGCTGGATGAACATTTACAACTGGGCTTCTTGGAGACTGCTTAGAACCCAGGCTCTTTAATATTTTAATTATCACGGGGTCTAAAAGGATTTCTAAAATAAGTGCTTGCCTGTTGTGAAATAATAATAGACCGTACACTCTACCTCTCTTTCTTCTTAAATTTCACAGCCACTGTGGGAAAGAAGCAAGCAGGATTCATTATCCCCACCTGAGCGATGATTTAAAGAGGCAGGAGAGCTCCTGCTTTTGTGTTTTTCCCACACTAGTCAACCATCACTCCTCCCAGCCTGAGCATGCATCGCAATGAGCTCACTCCCGGGCACTGGGCACTGCAGCTCTATTCTGTTTATAAGCGAAGCCCAAGTGACTTTTTCAGGATGGTAGGTACCATTTTGCACACTAAAGAGAAATACCCAGTCTGTGCTGGCAAAATCCTACAATTCTCAAAATTATTGGCTAATAGGAAGGAAAAGCTCAGAGAATGAGGTTGTGTTCTGACCTTGACTATGGCCTTGGTTTCCCCATCCATAAAGCAAGGAGATGGTTCTATTTATTTTTGCACCCCACACCCCACTGCACCACAATCTTTGGCATCCCTTTGATGATCCTCCTTATATCTTCTCTTGAAGGGAAAAAGCTGTTTAACCAAGAAATCAACAGGGTGCGCTGGTATAAAGGGTTAGTTCTTGGGAATATTAGCATTCAAATTAATGTCTAGAAGATGACATTTCAGTAAATATCAATTAGTGTGTGGTAAGAAGAGTACTTTTTGTGAAATGGTATGGGAGTTGCGGGCACTTAGATGTGCTGCCCAGATCCTCCTGCAGGAAAGAATGTGCTTCCCGGCTGGGGGAGGTGGTCAGCAGACAGCCTCCAACCAGCAGTCCCTTCAGAGCTGGCCTCAGCTACAGAGAGCTGCTTACCTCACTGGGGTTCCAGACCTCCTCAGGTCACCAGCTGATGAGCAAAGCCATGTGGGGGAATGTAAAAAGACCCAGTTACAGCCCCATTCCTTGTGGGTCCAGGCTTTGGATGGCCTTTATCATTGCAGGTCAACATCCCTCCTATGAATCATGGCAGCCCAGCAGGAGAAGGGAAGAAATTGAGAGGAGATTCTGTAGAGAAAGATAACGCACCAGATAGTCTCTTTTCAAAAATCTTATTTAGCACAGAAGAATGGGGAAAACAGATGTAGAAGGGACCACAGCAAGAAACAGAGAAAGCAGAAAATCAAAGACATACTAATGTTTTCTGAGGAAAGTACCTAAATGTGGAGATCCCTAAAGACAATGATGTTGTAATGCTGAGATTCTTCCGGAGGTCTTTAGAAAGTGTCCAGCTCAGAATAGTCCTGTCATTCCAAGTTTCTGTTTAGGACTCTCCTGAGGAAGGAACACAGCTCCTCAAGTGGCATAATACATGTATGGCCACGAACTTGACTTTTAAGTTGATCACAGATTTCAATTTTTCCACAGATTGTTAGGAAAATTTTGTAGGCTATATTTGGCCTTCTTTCACTATATTACGTCAATCATGCTAAAAACTGTGAATTACTTCAAGAGAACATTAATAAAAGTATATTTGATTTCTTAGGATTTTATAAATAATGTCACATTATCTTCTGTTATTGAAGATCCATAGAATTTGCAAAGGTAGCCAGGCGTGGTGGCTCATGCCTGTAATCCCAGCACTTGGGAGGCTGAGGCAGGAGGATCGTGAGTTCAAAGCCAGCCTCAGCAATGGCGAGGCACTTAGCAACTCAGTGCGACCCTGTCACTAAATAAAATACAAAAAAGGGCTGAGGATGTGGCCCAGTGGTCGAGTGCCCCTGAGTTCAATCCCCAGTACAAAAAAAAAAAGAATCTGCAAAGTTACAGGAAATAGAATGCTTGAGGTCAGTGGGCATGTATTAAATAATCTATAGAAAGGTTGGACCTTGATGTCAGAGGTCACAAGAGATGTCTCATGGCTTCTCAGTGATTGCAGGGTGGAATATTAGGAAACACTGGTCATCAGAGAAAGGGACTCACTATTGTGCCAATTGTTTATATTCAGGGAGGACCCACTCTGGGTAATTTTACTAGCATCATCCAAATATTTAACTTTTGAGTTTTCTCCAGTTCTTGATAAATTGAGTCTTACTGAAGAGGATTAAAATATTGATGTAAGCATTCAGTGTCTTAGCACAGTATGTTTTCATGTAGAGCTAGCTTGAAGTGAAGGCCTGAAGGCCAGCAATATGGAGAAATTAGAAAAGCTTAGATGAAGAATCATGGTGATGAGGCCTGATTTCACCTTGAATTTCACTTTGTCACCTCAACAGCTCTGAGCCTGGGACCACTTATGACCTTTCTGAGTCCCAATTTGTGAACCTAAAAGAGGGATAATAATTATTTTGCCCTGCCGTATTAGTGTAACGTTTACATTAGACCATGTGTGCCATTCACAGGTATTTGGCACACACAAAAGGAACTGACTTTCCCTACTGATTGTAGTTGGTCTAGGGTTCATCTTCCCCAAGAGTCTGATTGACCCTTCTTATGAGAAATTAATAATTAAATGGCCAGATTTTTCTCATCATTCTGATATACTGGAGAAATACTTACCACTAACTAAAGTAATATGGTTTTCACCATCTCATCTGAGTGGGTAGACTCATATTTTTCCTCTATTGCTTATGACACTGACATAATTATATTTACATTCTTTAAAAACCATGGCTTATATTTTGTACTTTTATGTATTTTGTTTTACGTATTATATTTCAAAATATCATTAATATGAAACTTTCTTTTTCCTTTGAATTCCAGTTCTAAAGAAATGTTTCTAGTTTCTAATATTTCTATTCAAAAGTCTCCATCCACTTCAAGAAGTACTGTATCAATGTGCAATTTCTATATATTCTCTAGTACAAATCCTCTGAGAAGAGTTCTAAGAGTTGCATGGTGAAGCCCTCTGATTTGGAGCACTTATTAAAATACACAAGCTAGGGCTGAGTGTGTAACTCAGTTGTAGAGCACAGAGAGGAAAAAAAGAGGGATACACACAGACCTAAAAAGAAATTCATCTTACTTCCCAATGAGTCCTCTAAAAGCTTTCACAGGGCTGGGACTGTGGCTCAGTGGCAGAGTGCTTGCCTCCTAAGCATGAGGCACTGGGTTCAATCCTCAGCACCACATAAAAATAAATAAATGAAATATTGTGTCCACCTACCATTAAAAAATATTTTAAAAAAATAAATAAAAGCTTCCACAGTTACATCAATTACATATGAAATATAATTTATGAACTTGAATAATCACATGGAAATCTTTTATGAATTAAATGATAAGATCATGTACAGTATAAAGGGTTATTATTATCTTCTAAAAAATCATCACCTAGTTATAAATCCATTATCAGTATAGTAAATAGGACCAAATCTTTTCAGGCTTTGGAATCAGACTTGGGTTTAAATTTAAGTTTGACAACAATTGGTTGTATAAATTTGTAAAATTGCTATTTGAAACCTCAGCTTTGCACCTTTTAAGATAGGGTTAGTAATGATACTACTTCAACAAGATGTTGTGAGGTGATGAGAGAATTCATGTATTAGACCTTCTGACACATAGTAGTTGTTCAATTCTTAACGTCATCTATTACCAGTTTTCTCATCAATACAACAGTGACCACATCATTACAATAGGATTATTGGCAGGTGACATGTAGGTGGGTGCTAGGAGAACACGCAGAAGAGCCCCCCCCCCCTCCGAAAAGGTTTACTAGAGAAATGATATTGCATCTGAAAATTGAAGAATGTGTAGTGTTAGCCAAGCCCAAAAGGGTGGGGGGACATGTCTTAAATGAAATTATCATCCTTTAACAGAATATCCTTTACCTTTTATCATACCAGTGATGGTATCCTTTGTAATATGCGTTCATTAAGGTCACTATGTATACTTATTTAGCATTAAAACTAAATTCTCAGAATACCTCTCACCTTTACAGGAATAAGCAACAAAAGAAAGAACTTATAAATTGAACTACATCAAAGTTAAAATCTTTCGTGTGGCAAATGATATCTGATAATGGACTGGTATCTAGACTATATGAAAACTCATACACTCAAGAATAATAATAAAAGACAAATGGAAGAACTTTAGATAGGGCAAAGGGGAGGGAGGGAAAAGAAGGAGGCATGGGGGTAGGAAAGATGGTGGGATGAGATGGATATCATTACCCTAAATACATGTATGCAGACACAAATGGTGTGATGGTACTTTGTGTACAACCAGAGAAATGAAAAAATTGTGCTCTATCTGTGTACTATGAATTGAAATGCATTCTGCTGTCATGTATAATGTATTAGAATAAATAAATAAATATTTTTTAAAATAAAAATAATCCAATGTAAAAATGGGCAAAGTATTTGGATAGATATTTTTCCAAAGAAGATGTAGAACAGTCAATAAGCACTTTAAAAATGGTAAATATTGTTAGTTACTGAGAAATGAAAATTAAAACTATGATGAGAGCCGGGCGCAGTGGCGCACGCCTGTAATCCCAGCACTTTGGGAGGCTGAGGCAGGAGGATCGCGAGTTCAAAGCCAGCCTCAGCAATGGCGAGGCACTTAGCAACTCAGTGAGACCCTGTCTCTAAATAAAATACAAAAAAGGGCTGGGGATGTGACCCAGTGGTCGAGTGCCCCTGAGTTCAATCCCCGGTACCACAAAAAAAAAAAAAAAAAAAAAAAAAAAAAACTATGATGAGAAACAACTCCATACTTCCACAGCTATAAACAAGCCGAAAAAAGAGGAAAAATAACAAGCATTAGGGAGAATATGGAAATATTGGAACTCCCATACATTGCTAGTGGAAATGAAAAATGATGCAGCCACTTTGGAAAACAGTGTAGAACTTCCTCATTAAATTAACTCCACTGTGACCCAGAAATTTGACTTCTACTTAGAAGCTGAATAAGAGAAATAAAGAGCAATAAAAATGTACAAACACATGTGCAAAAATGTTCTTAGTGGTATTATTCATGACAACCATGAAGCAGAAATAACCCAAATGTCCACCAACTGAAGAAAATATGGTATACCTATATAAGAAAATAATATTTAGCAATTAAAAGAATGAAATAGCCAACACATGTTACAATAGGGCTGAAACATGAAAACATTATGCCAAACAAAAGCAGCTAGTCACCAAAGATGACATGTTCTATGGTTCCATTTACATAAAATTCTGGAATAAGCCCATCTATAGTGCCTATGACTGGCTGAGTGACTGTTAACAGGGAGAAGATACCTTTTGTTAGCAATTAAATGTCCTAAATTTAGATGGCAGAGTGGTGGTCACAGAATATATTAATACCATTTAATTTCATGATGCATGAATTTATCCTATGTATATTATATTTTAATAAAGGATGTTTTAGAAAAAAACAAAACCATACAGGTGCTCAAGGCACTGTTGTTAGCAAATGGTAGAATTTCCAAGTAAAGCTCATTGGGTTTCTGAGGTCTTTTTTTTTTTTTTTAATGTTTGTTTATTTGCTTTTAGTTGTACACAATGCCTTTATTTTTATGTGGTGCTGAGAATCAAACCCAGGCCGCACACAAGCTAGGCAAGCGCTCTACCGCTGAGCCACAACCCCAGCCTCCCTGAGGTCTTTTTAAGACTGTGAATATTCTTAAAAAAAAATGTATGCATACATGTATTTGAAGCATTCTTATGTACAAATCAGTTGAAAGTACTTTTAATTCAAGTGAAACTAGATTGAGTAAACTCAAAATGAAGTTAAGTCTGTCAAAGTAAAATGATACCATTTCAAAGTTGTTTGACTTTCTTTATTTAGCATGTTAAATTTTTATAGCCTTTTTTGAATTCTCTTTATGTGTATGAGATTTTGGTTCTATTAGACTGGACAATATTTCAGTGTTAAAGCATAATATCTAGCAGATACAATAATGGAACAGTATCTGACTTACCCATTGTTCTTCTAACATAGTAATAGATATACCTTCATTAACATAATAAAATCATTTCATCATTATTTCAATGCACCACTGAAGACAGAAAACAACTTGGTTTCTTGTTCATGTCCTTTTTATTTTTTTAATAATTTTTTTAGTTTAGATGGACACTATCTTTATTTATTTATTTATTTTTATGTGGTGCTGAGGATCAAACCCAGTGCCTCACATGTGCAAGGCGAGTGCTCTACCACTGAGCTACAACCCCAGTCCTTGTTCAGTGTCCCCCCCCCCTTTTTTTTGTGGTGCTAGAGATTGAACCCAGGGCCTTGTGCATGTGAGGCAAGCACTCTACTAACTGAGCTATATCCCCAGCCCTTGTTCAGTGTATTTTTAAACCTGGTGTGCAAAGTTCTTCTTTCCTATCACTTGGATGATATCTCAAGAATTCATATAATAAAAACTCATCCAGTTTTAGTTGTGTCTCTGATCTCATTTTATCAACTGAAATAAGTTTTTTTAGGGTCATAATCAAATCTCTAAACTCATGTCCACTTAGTGCTCCTTCCCCCACAGCCCAATATTGCATTATGCCTGGGAACCGCTAGCAGGAGGATTTGGCAAGACATACCACAGTCACTCTATTCACTTGATGTGGTTTGTGATCACTCCTGGTTCAGGCTCAGGAGAGTGTGAATCTGGGCCTAGAGCAGGAAATTTGGAATCATTCAGACAAGGAATCAGGAGAGGTCTGGTGTTCTGCTCACACTGCCCATCAGCTGGTGTGACCTGGTGTGTGTCACTGTGCCCATGGGGAACAACAGGCAGCAATCAAATTTGAAAATGCTTATCATCTGTTTATAAGTCATTTGTCCATGGGGTGGGGATGCATCTGTTTCAAAAGAATATTCCTTACTGCTATTTTTAGGGTGAAGGGGGCGAGATTTAACCCAGGAGCGCTTAAAGACTAAGCCAAATCCCCAGCCTAATTTTGTACTTTATTTAGAGACAGGGTCTCAGTGAGTTGCTTAGCACCTCGCTAAGTTGCTGAGGCTGGCTTTGAACTTGTGATCCTCCTGCTTCAGCCTCCAAACCGCTGGGATTACAGGCGTGCGCCACTGCTCCAGGCTCCTTACTGCTTTTTAAACCAGGAAAGTTTCAATGTCCTAAAGATGGAGCTCACTGACACCATCACTCAGCTTAAAGAATGACCAGGTCTTGGGGATGTCTTTCCATTTCCTGCAAAGGCATTATTCCATGGGCTCCAATTGACTTCATATCCCATTGTGCCTCCTGGCTACATAAATCCTCCCCTTTTCAGTCCCCCCCCCCCCACTTGTCTAAACCATGCCTGTCCTTTCCATTTGACCTCACTTGTGAAATTATGCTGTGTGTCCTGGTGCAGCCATCACTTTATCCTTTGAAACCCCAAAGCACTGAGTATTGGTCATCAGATGCTTCCCAATGATATGTTGTATTCCTTCCCTCCCTTTCTCTTGCTTGACCTTCCTTTGCCTCTACCTCCATGCTTCATGTTCCTACCTTTCTCTCTCTCTCCCTATCTAACCTTTATTCCATCTATGTATGTGTTTTTAAAAAGCCAAGAGGTGTAGCTCAACTAAAAAGAATACTGCCTTACTCCTTCACAGCAATCACTTTTTATTGCTCATTTCTTCTGTCATTTACTTCCATATTTCTAAGTAACATGCATGTACTGCTACTTCTAGACTTTTCTTCAATTTTATAAATAGTCTACTTCTTTCTAAAACAGACTAGGATTTACTGTTCACACATGGAAGCCAACACACATACTTTGTTTCCATGATAGTTCCATGAGACCTTTAAAAATTTGCAGTTTACATTGTTATGTTTCATTTTTATCCATATGAAATCTTGCAGAAAACATGGCTGTATTTCCTTTCTTATATAACTTTTTGTTTTTCCTGGATTTCATAATCAACTCATTTATTTTCTTCTTACCTGTAATCTGACTGACAGAACTCTAAATCCTTATGAACACAGTCAGGCATACAGGTTTAAAGGTTTTCTTGAGATACTCCTCCTGGGACCCTGTGTTTTCCCATTCTGATCTAGACTAATTGTCTTAACAGCATTCAGAAGTTATTTTCCTGGGACTTTCCTTCATCTTCATCCTGGGAAATCCCTTAGATTTTCTCCCATGTTGGATCTCAATTCCTGAATCATTTGTCTAGTGCCCTTAGTTTAGAACTCATATACCAGTATCCTCCCAGGAAAGTAGTGTGTCTAAGGCTAACATTGAGGGTGGGGGATGGATGATTACTTTGAGATTTTGTTGCACGTCTGAAGACATCTTTATCATGCCCTCATAACTGATTTTTAATTTGACATAGTATATAATTCTATGTTGTTACACATAATCCCTCAAAATTGCAAAGTTTTTCTTCACTGAATTGTAGCATCCAAGGAGGTTATTGGGAAGTCTAAAACCATTTTGATGCTGCTCCTTCTTGGCAAACTTTCAAGATACTCTCTGTCTCAGATTTTCCCGATGAGGGTTCTTTTCATTCCTTGCAATGTGTGCAAATGAATTATTTAAAATTTGTGCTCCAAATATTTATCAAGTTCTCCCTATATGTGGGAACTATTTTAGAACTTGTACCTGGAGTTCTATGAAATTTTCTGTTATTATTTCTTATGTCCTACTCTTTGTTTCCCATTTTTTCAATTTATGAAATGCTCCTATTATCTGTTGAATATACTGACTTGATTCACTAGTTTGCTTACCATTTTATCATTTATTTTAAATTTCTTTTTCTATTAATTTTCCTAACCAAGAGATATCCTAAATTATCTTCTGTTCTTATTTTGAAAGTCAACTTTGTTTCTTAATTACCTGATTATATTAATTAAAATATAATTTTTTTCACTTGTATCTTCTAAGTATGTTTTCCTTCTCTGTTGTCAGTATTTAATGATAGAAGCTTTTCTCAAATGACTCGATTGTATCACTCCCTTTCAGACTGAGGCTCTGAAAAGAGGGTAAGAAGCTAAGGGAAGCCAGGCTCATTGACTGCAAATGTTTTATCTAAGCCTAGTAAATTTTGCTAAAGCTGATCTTTCATTTTCTTGCTAACTGGGATATAAACCTGGCTTCCCGTAATTTCTATCCTCTAGGAGAAGGGAGAAAAATGGGTAAGCCATGTGTCTCACCATTTAGAGTGAACATAATCACTAAATAACTTCATTTTTAGTGCTGTGGGTCTGTATACCTGGTGACCACATCTCCAGAGCTTCCTTTTGATGGGGGTGTTCATTGCAACCTTCTTGTTGCTCCAGAGTCAGGAAAGAGCAGTCGATCAGCCGAATGGGATGAGAATAGGTAACTGGGGCTACAACCATTCCAACACTTTTCATTCCATCCATCTAGATCAGCCACATCTTGGCCTCCTCCTTCTGAGCTTCCATTCCCTGAGTCTTGTAAGGATTTTGTGGTCTGCTCTTGGCTTCTCTCCATCCAGCATGTAATTTCCCAGAAGACTCAAGTCTGTGTCAGTTACTCTTGGTGATGACTCATGTACGTTTTGTCTGTCCCTCTTCTCTTTGTTTTTGATATTTGGGGGCTTTTGGAAGATGAGCATGTATATGAGTTGGCAACATTGAATGTATTGTTCCTTTCCAGCTATTTTCCCTTTAGTCAAACAATTTTCTTTTCCCTTCATTTTATTCTTCCTGTTCTCGAAGTGCCCCAAAGCAGTAACCTTGACCTGCCACCAGTCTGTGAAGTAAACAGCAAAGCTATGTTGGAACTGACTTTCAAAATGGTGGGACAGGGTTGAGGCTGTAGCTCAGTGGCAGAGCCCTTGCCTAGCATGTGTGAGGCACTGGGTTGGATTCTCACCACCATGTAAAAATAAACAAATAAAATAAAGGCAAGCTGTCCATCTGCAACTTAAAAAAAAAAAAAAAAAAAAAAAAAAAAAAAAAGAAAGAAAGAAAAAAGAAAAAAAAAAAAAAAAGATTGTGGGAGGAGAGAGAGAAACTGAGAGGCGGCTTGACCTCAGCATAGGCTATGGGTGGATGGGACACGGGGTGGCCCGAGGATGGGAGGCAGCTGGTGAGCGACAATTATTTCAGATTAGTATCTGCTCCAGACTGCCTGAGGAAGAAAAGCTGGGCCTTGCAGAGATTGCCTGAGCCTGGGCAAGGGAGATTCTCAGAAACTCTAAGCAGATCCTCAGGTAGTTGTGGTCACTAGCTAAAAGGCAGGAATGGACTCTGTCTACTGCATTCATGTCACAGCTCTCTGGTTTTCCAGCTGTGAGGCCCTTGGGAAACTTGCTTAACTCTCTGAGCTCCTGCTTTTTCAACTATAAAATGGGATAACTAGGCATAATTTCCTCTAGGTTGCTGTAAAAATTAAACCTGTTAACATCACAAAGCATTTAAGATAGTCTCAAGTAAGAGCTCAATAAAAAGTGAGGGAGCTAGTATGATACATAGTAGGTGCTTAAAAGTCTTTCTTTTTTTTTAAGTAAATGAGTGAAATACATCTAAAGATAATTGTATAGGACTATCTTTGTCTTTGCATTTTATGATCAGTTTTCTGGCTTGGCCATTAAACTACAGTAGCACGATTTTAATGGTTGCTTTTATTTGGAATAATTAGCCACATAGTGCTGCAATTGAAGAGACATCCACTTCCAAAGCTCTTCCAATAACACCACCAGGTAGACAAATCGTGACTGATTAACCAAGAGCTATGCTTTGTTTGGTCCAATAACAACTCTGCCCCAGGCATGTCTGCACAGTCTTCCAGGGACTCTGACTGATCAGCAAGGAACCAAATGGCTGGTAATTTCTAATTTATAAACACTGCTTGACGTAGGCAGTTGGGCATTCTGCCACACTTCTATGGCCTGAAATGGCCCAACCACTTTTCAGTGTGCTAAAAGCAATTTCAAATGACTTAATAACTCTTTACCTACCTCTCTGCTGGGGTCCACAGACACCATTGGATGAAAAGGGCCATCGGGTGGCCTCAGGACAAGGGGTTCAGGTTACAGCTTCATGGGGTTTCCAACTGAACAATGAGTATATTGTGCAAGTCCCATCTGTCAAAGCAATAAAGGATAAAGAGGGAAATAATACAATTAAACCTTTAAGACACATACATTTATCTTTGGTTTTCAAAACTGATCTCAATTTGGCAAGATTTTCTTTGGCAAAGAAGTTAGGGACTGGCATTCTTTGATACAAACTGAAATGTACCTAAAATGCATCTCTGGGTACGAAGATGAGAATAAGAAGCAGCCGCTAGTGCTATTGATAGGAAAAAAGAATTCTTCTATTAAGCAAGTGTTCTAATAAGACACATAATTAACTAGCTTAGGTTAAGCACCATTTATTTAAAACAATGAAACATATTACTTGCCTATGGCATGAGAAGATTAAACAGGAGAAAAGGAAAGAACTGAGATAATCCTTGATGATAAAAGAATGCTGTCCTCTTCGGTGGCTCTGACCCCAAGTAGTGCCTCTGCTGGGATCCCAGTTCCCAGATGCTTTCTCTATGTGCAGTTCAAAGTCATTTCTTTCTGTCTGCCATCAGCCATCTATACAGCAACTATATGCAAATCCCACTGTGTCAGCACAACCATTCTCCCTGAGTCACCTGGGGCCAGGCTATCACACTCAGTGAGCCATCTTTGGATTCTGCCTAAGTAGCATAGTAGGACCACATCATATTGGTTTTGATTTCTTCACACCTGGTGTCCAGTGCAATGGCAGAAATTATTTTCCTCCCTGAAAGAAATTCTTCTGCCTCTTCTATTTTACATATTCACTTAGACTGAGCTAAACACGACACATTATCTGGGTCCAACAGCCTCTCCTTGTTTCTCTGGTGGATTAATTATTGGGTATTCGGGGCACCTACAACCTTGTCTGGATCTGGAAGGGCATTGAATGGAAGGCAGACATTCAGACATCCCTTAACAACTCTGAAAGCCATTAGGCTGGTGTCCTTCCTCCAGCAAGGTGCCTTAGATCAAGGGCTCATCATCATTTGTCTAGACAAAATCCTGATCTGTTTAATGAATCTAGCTTTACGAGAATATCATGTCCAAGCAAGAACATCACCCCAGGACCAGTCCAAAGAAGTGCATTTTCACCCTAATAGAGGCAATTCATGCATGATGAAAAGTTCAGAGACTAAGAGAGGGAGGAAGAAGCTGACACTGGAGGAAACATCCAAGTATCAGCTAATAATCAGTGAACTAATATCCATCACCTAATCTGTAGGGTCCTTTTGAGGACAGATAGAATGGATTGCCTGAAATGTTGAAAGTTTGGGGAACTATCATCATTGGAGAGTTAGATTAAAACCAAACTTTGAGGCAACCTGAATGTCAACCTAAACTCTACAGTAGGAGCCAATGAGTGGAATACAGTATAGCTATTGGACTAAGAAATAGATTATGGTATTAAATAATTGGGGGATATATTTTTGTATGATCCCATTGGTTTTCCTACTATTAACCAGATTTTTCTCCAAATCTAACTGAACTAATTTCTGTGGAGGAGTACTCTTTTGTATTCTTTCTTTTACCCTTATATTCAGTGTTTCCCCTTTCAAATTTTTGTTTTTCCACATGCATGAAGTCCCATTTCATCTTGTCCTCTATGCCACTGTCCCCTGCCTGCCAATGTCATTCCGACTTCTGGCCACCATTTTCAGAGTCTTCCAAACCCAACCTTTCCATCTCATGTTATCCTCACTTTCTTCAAAATGCATCTCATTAGATCATCAATTCATTTTACTTGAGGCTTTCAAATAAATTTTTCTATGACAAGTATAAAATTTCTATAGACCCATAGACATTCTCCTAAAGGAAAAGTTCCAACTTAACACTATTAAAAATTGTATCCATCCTAACACCTTTTACTGTGCCTCACTTTACTCCGAAATTTTATTTCATTCTTATCTCAGACTGTTTTCCTTCTTATGATACGATTATAGTTTGAAGAAGTTCAGGACATCATTGAAAATGTCTCACCATCTTAAAATGCTCATAACAAAAAGAAGTATAAATGCTTTTGGCAACCTTCTAGTTCTCACAGTATTTTCTAATAATGATCGTTTGGTGATATTAATTATGATAGGAAAAACATACAAGTTCTATATCTGTAAAGCTGTATTTTTCAATACACATTAGTGTCATCTCTTGAGACTGACTTCCAATTTCCATTTGTTTACTTAATGCTAAAATCCTGGAACTACTCTTGTGGGATGTGTGCAAAGACAGTGTCTCTGGTCTCTGAAGTCTTTACTGACTTATTAAGATTTATTAGGGAAGGAAAATTACTGTCCTGACAAAGATCCATAACATTTTGTTACATCTGCTTGTTTTATTAAAAGAACTCGTATTTGAAATAGCAACTCACATTTGATTCAATATTATTTGTTCCCTTGATTTTACATAATTGCATTATTTAAATGTATTTTCAAATAAGTTTCTAGAGAAAGGTTTTATTTGTGGTTTTAGTTTTAATGTTCGAGAGGATAGGTGTGTATGTATGTTTTAAAAATTCCTTTACATTTGTCCAACTAAACCTGTTTTTGTTTGTGTAACAAAATCAATTTTCTGTTTTGTTTGTGTAACAAAATCAATAATCATTTTCTTGTTTCATGTTAAATAGTTCAGATAAAATGCAAGCAAGAAATTGCACCTGATGCTTGAAAGTTACTGTTCCTGACAGCCCTTCATCTTTTTTCATGCCCATATTGGCTTTTCTCCCGGCCCATCCATTCCTTAATGTAAGTGTTATAAATTGCTCTAAAGTGCCATAAAGCATAATAAACATAAATCAATATTTCTTGGTTAAAAACTTAGAAATGCTGATCCAGCCCTGGTTGGTTAGAGGTGTCCTGAATCTATCATGTCCCTTGGTTATTTCATCTTACTAGAAGCCATTTCTAGGCTCCAGAATACCTCTTTGTTTTTCTCTCTGACCCTGGTTCCCTGGACACTTGCAATGACACATCAGGATGGATTGTGGGGAAGATATCATCCAGCAGTCTTAGAAAAAGCCCCATTCTTTTTCCTTTTGGCCTCTGATCCTGGCGAATCTGGGAGAGTGGAGTGACATTCTCAGACAAAGTTAGACCACAAGCTGGCAATATGTCAAGCTTGTCTGAGGCAAATTCCAGTTTGTCATGGGGAAAAAAAAAAAAGAAAGAAAGTACTCATTTTCTTCTGGGATTTAATGAATTGAGCAAAACCCACTCCTTTCCTTCTGGTTTTTGCAAATGTGGCAACTGATCTAAATGAAACACCTGCAGGCAGCTTAATGACAAAATCCACCCATTTGAATTCTGCTATCTTTGGAATTTTTTAGTAGGATCATTTGCTGTACCCTTGGATAGAAAGCCATATCTCTCTCCTGGAAATAACTGCTTTGCCCCCACAGCCAACTGGTGCTATTTATGTGGCATTGTTGTTATTTATTCTCATCTCAAAGGGAATGATTGGATGGCTTTGTGGTTTCTCCCAAGAAATTGTAGAGCTATATAGTATGAAATCTGCAAGCTCAGGCGATCATCTTTCTTGAGGAGATTTTCACAAGCGGCTCTTTGGAAATTGCATGAAAAGGTTGGTAGGGCATCAGACAAGGTGGTTTTATTAGGCTATTGACTCACAGTCCACTTTTCATACTAATTTTGACCCAGTACACGCAGAGGGCAGACTGCCTTCTCCTTGGAACCTCACTGTGCTCCAGTCCAAAGCAGGCTCTCCCAGACATGAAGAGGCAGCTGCTCAGACAGTGTTTCATGGGAATGGAAATGGAGTTTAAGTCTCCATTCTACCAATGATCTCCCTCCTGCTTCTTTCAGTCTGACATATTGACATTAGCTATTCGTTCTTTTGGATTCTAGAAATTTTTAGATCAATAGAAAAAGAACTGATCTCTGAACATATAAAAGATGATCAACTATCCTCATATTAAGGGTAATATAAATTATAAATTGAAAAGATATCAGCTATCTTTTTTTTTTAACTAACAGCATTGGCAAAACACAATTTAACACATTCTTTTGGTGAAATTTGAGAAAATAACATGACTGGTGGGCATAAATCTGGTGGAAGGGCATTAGAAATGGTTGTTAGAATTGCAAACACATATGCCCTTTGGTTTCAGCAATCTTAATTTTGGAAATGGATCCTACAGTAAAAAAATCACATATGAATGACAAATACATAAAGTTGTTCATTGCAAAACTCTGTAAGTACCAAAACTTCAAAACAACAATTAAGGGATTGGTTTTATTAATTAGGGCATATCCATACAATGAAATATTATAAAGCAGTATAAAAGAAAGGATCAACTCTATGTACTGGAAATATTTATAAGCTATATCTTTAAATAGACAAACGAAGTCATAGAACAGTATACATACATTAATACATGCACATATGAAAAAAGAAATAAGAATTGATATTTATTCTTGCTTGTTATTTGCATAAAGATAGATTGAAATGATACACAAGAAAGTAATAACAGGGTCTATAAGTGGGGAGTGTGACAGGAATAAGATAGATAGGACTGAGGAGAGAAATAAGAACTCTCAAGTATTTGGCCTTTATTGTTGAATTTTGTGAATGTGTGACCTACCCTAAAGTGTGTTTAACTATAGACCATATTTTATTTGTCTTGTAAAACATTTTTAAAATATTTTTAGTTGTAAATGAACACAATAACTTTATTTTGTTTATTCATTTTTTTATGTGGTGAATTTCTACCCAATGCTATCTACTTTAGGTTATGTTTCTCCCCTGAAGTTCTCTGAGATAGGTAAATAGATTAATTTTTGCAATACTGGGGATCAAACCCAGAGCCACTCACAAGCATGCTAGCATTGAATCCCATCCAGCCCCTAGGGGTAGACATTTTATCTGTTTTCTAGAGGAGGGAACTGAAGGTCCATCTTCTGGGTAAAGAACATAGCCAAAGTCAAACTGCTCCATAAATGGCAATGCCAGGATTTGAACCAAAATTGGTTTGACTTCTGGACTTGGGCTTTCTTCACCATAACAAGGTCATCAGGCCTGTCTTCCTCCTTTTCAAGTTGATATCGGGCCTCCCAGGCTAATTTGCATTCATTTCTCTGAAATCTAGGATTCACAAGATGCACTGCTGAAGAATATAGGGTCTCCTATCAGTTTGGCACTTCGGCCTCTCTCCTCTCTGTGGGGTGTGTGGATGTCCTGGGCCTCATACTACAATTTTAAATATACCTGCAGCCAAATGGCAGGGTTCTCCAAAGGAAGGGGTCATTCATAATGCAGAAGAGATGGGCTGACTGCCCAGCTAGCCGGAACTGGGAATTGGCAATAGGAGAAAGGTAAGCACACCGATGTGGCCAGGGCTTTCCATCCATGATCTGACAAGTAGAATGAATGGTCAACCCCTCCTGTGGACATCATGTTCTGCTCTGGGCATGGTGCCCTCACCTGTGAACAACTGCTGCCAAAATATGACTTGGGGTGGCTTAACCCACTCAAGATTGTCTACTGCAGAGCTAACCAATCACTTCACCAGGTGCGCATGTGAGTGCGGCTGTTAGCAAGACTCTGGCAATCAGAAGCACACAGAGAAATGTCAAGCCCTGGGAAATTTATGATCTTGCCAACTGTGCTAAGTTCTTTTCCCATAGAAACACAAAACAATTTGTCCACCACTTTGCTTCAACACGAAGAGGTTTTTAATGGAATATATTACAATGGAAGCAGTTTACCTGGAGAGTAGTATGTCAAAACTTAAGCTATTACTCCAAGATGGATTTGTGTCCCTTGGAACAGTGACATTAAAATAATATTTTTTCTTTCTCATTTTGGCCCAATTTATGAAAAAATCTTTATATACTCATTCAGGAAAAAAAATTGGTTTTGGTAGGCTATAGATTTGAGCTCAAATGAAAGGTCAAGACAAGGTGAATATGAATATTCTTGGAAAGATCTACAATACATATGCTACGCTCTTTCCTCTTCTGAGCCACCTATAGCACTCTGACTGTTTACCAAGCCCAGAAATCTGTAAGATCTTGTTCTTGCTTTTTAAAAAAATAAATTATCTTTGTTTTAGTCAGGCATAGTGGCCCATGCCTGTGTAATCCCAATGGCCTGGGAAGCTGAGGCAGGAGGATCACAAGTTCAAATTCAATGAAGGCAATTTAGCAAGGCCCTAAGCAACTTAGTGAGACTCTGTCTTAAAAATAAAAAATTTTATAAAAGGGCTGGGGATGTGGCTCAATGGTTGAGCAACCCTGGGATCAATCTCTGGTACCAAAAATTAAAATGAAATTAAACTGTTTAAAAAAAAGTATTTATGCCTGGCGCTGTGGCGCACGCCTGTAATCCAGCACTTGGGAGGCTGAGGCAGGAGGATCACGAGTTCAAAGCCAGCCTCAGCAGTGGCGAGGCACTTAGCAATTCAGTGAGACCCTGTCTCTAATAAAATGCAAAAAAAAAGGGCTGGGGATGTGGCCCAGTGGTCAAGTGTCCTTGAGTTCAATCCCCAGTACCAAAAAAAAAAAAAAAAAGAAAGTATTTATTGTCTCACCTATAATCCCAGCAGGTAGGGAGGCTGAGGAAGGAGGATTGAGAGTTCAAAGCCAGCCTCAACAACTTAGTAAGGCACTAAGCAACTCAGTGAGACCCTGTCTTAAAAATAAAAATTTTATAAAAGGGCTGGGGATGTGGCTCAATGGTTGAGCAACCCTGGGATCAATCTCTGGTACCAAAAATTAAAATGAAATTAAACTGTTTAAAAAAAAAGTATTTATTGTCCCACCTATAATCCCAGTGGGTAGGGAGGCTGAGGCAGGAGGATTGAGAGTTCAAAGCCAGCCTCAACAACTTAGTAAGGCACTAAGCAACTCAGTGAGAGCCTGTCTCTAAAAAAAAAATACAAAATAGGGATGGGGATGTGGCTCAGTGGTGGAGTGTCCCTGAGTTCAATCTCCAGTACCCCAAAAAAGGATTAATTATATTTTAAATAGTTAAAGTAAAATATAAATTTATTCTCATTGTGAACTTTGAATAAAGAAAAAGCAAAGTTTCCTTAATTCTCTCCATTCTCTTTTGCCATGGGAATTTTCTATTACCAAGTCAGTGTACATCTTCCCAGGTGTTTTATAAACACTTCCATTTCTATTAGTACATTGTGATCCAGCTCTTCAATCAAAAATATCTCTTCAACACATATTTTTGAGCACCAACTGTTTAGAAACCATTGTGCTAGGCACAGGGGATATGGAAAGATTAGTTCACAATGTGCTGAACACTCAATTAATGCCAGGAATTCTGCTGAGGGGCTCACCTTTGGTGTTGTATTTAATTGGAATGACAACCCTGAAAAGATGTATTACTATTTTCATTTTATAGTTGAGAAAACTGAAGCTCAGATAAGTTAAGTGATAGGTCACGTAGATGATAGACAATAGAGCTCTGATTCAAACCAAGGGCACACTGTCTTGAGCAGAGAATCTTAACGACACAGCATGACCCTGTGTTAGAACAATAGTCAGCATTTCTCCAACAAGTGACAGTCATCTCAGGGCATTACATATATTGAAGCTTGTCCAATTATCATCACAACATAAATGCAAACTCTTATAAACCCCATTTTACAGATGAGGAAACTGAGGCACAGTGAGGTTAGTTATTGCATTTAGATTTTATTGGCAGTAAGTGCAAAGCTGAGACTGGAATCCAGACTGTTTGGATCCATAGCTTCCTCTCTTGATGCCCACATTATGCTGCCTATTCCAATATTATGTGCATAGATACAAATTCATGTTTAAACACTATGTAGCTCTTAATTGTGTTTGCCTGGTATTTTTAATAACATTGAAAAATCCTTAGTTATTGTGTAAATAAAATAGTAAATTGAGAATTGTGTATATAGTATGATGCTAATTATATCAAACATATAGCACAAAATTTCATAAGAAATTAATTTATTTTGGGGTCTGGGGATTTAGCTCAGTTGGTAGAGTGCTTGCATTGCATGCACAAGGACCTGAGTTCAATCCCGAGCACCACAACACACACACACACACAAAAAATTTAGCTCATTTTGGTTCCTACTGTTATAAGGGTTTTTTTTCCCGCCCTTCTTCTTTCTTTTTCAAGGAAAAAAAAAAAAAGCTCACCAAATTCTTTGAGTTCTCTTATCTAAGTGTATAATTTTGGGAGGTGCAAAGTCAGAAGTTTCCCAACACATACCAGACCCACTTCCATGCCACTCCTAGAAGAGATTATGCTCAACTGAGGATGGGTGGTTTTGGAGGTGAGAAGATTAAAATAGAATTAGTGAGAGGTTTTGTAAATGTTTCTATCAGTGTGAAGTGCCTGGACTTTGTTCAGGTTCCTCAGTTAATGGAGACCAATCTGTATACCCATAGTGACACCCAGCCCACCGATAATAGGACTTTTGGAGGATCAGTGGAAGTGTGTAGTGGGAGGAGGGAGGAAAAGGAATAAAAATTAAAAATTGTGGACTGAGCCAGGTGGGGTGGTGCAGCTGAGGCAGGAGGATCATTAGTTCAAAGCCAGTCTCAACAAAAGTGAGGCACTAAGCAACTGGGTGTGACCCTATCTCATTACAAAATAGGGGGCTGGTGTTGTAGCTCTGTGGTAGAGTGCTTGCCTTGCATGTGGAAGCACTGGGTTCAATTCTCTGCACCAATTAAAAAAATAAAATAAAGGTATTGTGTCCATCTACAACTAAATATAATAATAATAATAATAATAATAATAATAATAATAATAATACAAAATAGGGTTTGGAATGTCACTCAGTGGTTGAGTGCCCCCAAGTTCAATCCCCAGTACTAAAAAAAAAAAAAGGCTGTGTACTGGCTGGACGTAGTGGCACACACATACAATTCCGGTGATTTAGGAGGCTGAGGCATGAGAATTGAAAGTTTGAAGCCAGCCTCAGTAACATGGGGAAACCCTGCCTCAAAAAATATGTAAAACAAACAAACAAAAAAGCTGTGGCTATAACTCAGTAGTAAGGTATCCCTAAGCTTAAACCCTAGCAACACACTCACACAAAAATAATAATAATAAATACATACATAATTCAATAAATAATAAATTACCCTGAGGACTGGGACCCCGTATCTGAAGTCCTTACACTTGGCATTATGAAATTCCACAACTGTGGTGACCAGTCTGGAATGAAGAAAAAGTCCCTTTCTAGAATGTTCTAGACTGAAAAAGGCCACGTAAAACATTTTGGAAGATGTCCCTTCACCCAAACTTCATCTAATATAGAAGTCGATAATGACTGAGATTTATTTTCTGTGACCCTGCTGGTGGGTACTTAGAATTAATTTGACTTAAAGACAAAAAGGAATGAGATATTCCACAGAGAAAAAGAAACAGGACAACTTCAACAGCTGTGGTCTTCAGATACTAGAATTGTGGATGATTTTTATTCTGTATAATTTTTTTGTATTTTCAAGTTTTCTGTGACTCTCACTTGTTACTTACAAAATCATAAAACCAATTACTTTATTTAAACTCTTATTAGTTATATCACTTCGTCTCCATCTGGCTTAGTCATACTTTATTTTCATCTAGACATTTTTACACTGCAAATGTTTGTTACAAGTAGGACAGCTATGATTTTTCTCAAGAATTCAGTCCCAGAATTTGCATTTAGATATATGTAAATGAAAACAATTTAGGCCAACATCATTCTATATCCTACTTTAAAAGAAATTTTTTCTAAGTGTTAAGGAAAACTGGATTTTAACAAATTTGTTCCATGGCACAATTTAAGTCTAGGATCAGAAAAACAAATGTGGATAGGGGCTGGGCCAGAATCATGAATGAACGAAGCAATACCTTAACCAATACTCCTCAGCGGTCATTTTTGGCAAGTAATTCAAACTTAAAAAATAAATAAGTAAAAGGAATGTGGGCCAGATATACAGGCCTAAAAAAAAAAAAAAAAAAGAAAAGAAAAGAAAAGAAAAGCCCCGCAGATTGCTTTCAGAATAAGAGTAGCCACTTTGCAATTTCTGCTTAAGTCTTGGTTTGTAGTTATAGTTATTCACTCCGATGTGAATTGATACCAGAAATAGATGTACTATGTCAAGTTACTTTTAAGTAACTTTGTGGGGGGTGGGGGCTGTGGTTGTGGCTCGGTGGTATAGTGCTCACCTGACATATGTTTTAAAGAGTGCTTACCTGACATATCCTCAGTACCACGTAAAAATAAATAAATAAAAGGTAATGTGTCCAACTATAACTAAAAAAATAAACAAATAAATATTTAAAAAAAAAGACTGTGGGGACTGGGGTTGTAGCTCAGTAGTAGAGCACTTGCCTAGCATGAGTGAGGTACTGGGTTCAATTCTCAGCACTGCATATAAATAAATGAATAAAATGAAGGTCCATCAACAACTAAAAATATATATATTAAAAAAATAAAGAAGACTGTGGGAAGTCTACTATAATCCTTCATAAAAACTAGTTCTCTTAAAGGATCATCTCAAGACAGATTTACCCTGAAGCAGAACTCTAAGGCTTCAGCACCAGGGCAGTTAGCTTCAGATATAGTCCCTAGGTCCTCCTGTGTTTGTCTCCTGCTCCTGAGACACCCTTAGAATTCTAGTAGCATGATACCAATCCTACCTTCTGAGTCCTATAGTCTTGGGTATAATTTGCCTTTCAATTTTTGCAAGAACTTTTATCTCCACAGCACTATTTTCCCTTGAAACATGCCACCATATTTTTGAGTTTATGGTCCCATTGTTAGACTAGCTGAATAAATGCAAACTAGGACCTAATGCTAAGTTTTGCATGATGTATTTGAACCTGGCTGCCTACCTCCCAGACACGGTCAGGCATCTACAGAGGTATGACTGGCAAATGCTTGCCATTTATGGCTTAAGGCCTGAACCATGTTTCTCTGTCCCTCCATACTAAAATACCTGTCCCTTGGTCATCATCTCCTCCCAATCCATCCCTCCCAACAATGGGAGAGTTCATCTTGTTACCATCTTCCTTACCCTCCAACAAATCAGCTTTTTGCCTTTTCATTCTTCACCATTCATGTAATTATGTTCAATGAACACTTATTGAGTAACTACCTCAGGTTAACACTTTTTTAGGCATACAGGTGAATAAAATAAGATCTTAACGAATCTATACTTTAGTGAGTATATTAACTTCCCAGGGCTGCATTAACAAAGTACCACAAAATGCCTGACAGAACAACATAAATTTATTGTCTCACAGTTCTGGCGGTTAGAAGTCTGAAAACAAAATCAAGGCTGTGAGGAGAAATCTGTTCTGTACTTCTCTCATAGCTTCTGGTAGCCCTGGCATTCCTTGGCTTGTAGATGGTGTTTTCCTGCACCTTCACATCACCTTCCCAGTGTGGTTGTCTGTCTCTGAATTTCCCCATCAAGGATCTATCCTTGACCAGTCTGACCTCATTGTAACTAGTTACATCTGCAACAACCTTATTCCCAAATAAGGTCAAGTTCTGAAAATGGGGGTAAGCAATTCAACACCTGAATTTTGGGCAGTTCAATTCCACCCAATACAGTGGGCAAAATGGAATCAGCTGGAATAAAACATGAAAAACTGAATACTGATAATAAGGCCCAAACGGGAGCAAAGCACAGTGGAGGAGTGTTGCAGTGTGACTGGGGCACAGTGGGCAGAGGAGCCTCATGACTGATGGAAGCTGTCACTTGAACAGCATTGTCAAGGATTCCCCTGCCACAGAGCAAAAACGCCCTCCTTTTGCCAACTATAAGAAAGCTTCACCCTCCTCTGGGCTCTTTAGAGCACACCTTTGACCCATGTCTGAGTTCACCATAGAGAAAAAGGGCTCCCCACAGCATAAGCTCCAGATCTAATATCTGGGTGTCAGAGTCTAACTGCACTTATCAGATTTATTAGATAAAATCGCCTGAGGGCGGAAGTACCAAAAAAGTATGAGTAATTAAAACACTGAGCAGCAATATTATTAAAGGTATATTAAAATCAATGACATCCATTTGAAAAGATGTATTTCACACCCGGTCCTCCACAGTGGGAGATGAGGCTGGGCAGAAACAGGTCAAGCAGGGAGTGTTGTTAATGAAGGTCCTCGTGGAAAAGGCTGCCTGAGACAAAATGAGTTAAAATCTTTATTGTGTCTTGACAGCCCACATGAATCTATGATGATGATAAATGTCCTCATTTAGAACTTTTTCTTTTCCTGAGACATTTTACATGTTATCTCCAATTTGCTTTGAATTTCTCAAAAGACATATGTTCTCAGAAGAAAGTCTCTGCTTGCTTTTCATTAGGGAAGATCTTATCAGGGTGTTTGCATGTGGCCTCACGTTTGAACTATTAATCTTATGACAGGATATTAAAAGGGGGGGAGGGGGATTCCTTAACAGGTTGAGGGCCATTACACTTGAGAAACAGCTCTCAGCACCCAGCCATAAGAACTGGCCCAGGAACTGCAACTGTGATGATTAATAGGACTTTTCCAAAGCTAACACTCTAAGCAAGAAGGTTGCTCCTCAGGAGGGTGCGCGGTGGACAGTGGAAGTGAAAATGACTTGTGCGCCACTGGGCTGGAACCTGGTGCTGCTGGATCATTGATCTGCAGGATCCTGGCAGGGCGCCAGGGAATGTTTTCTAATTCTCAGTGGCATTAAGGTGTTTCTGATATACAGGCACAACCCAATGGGGCAACAGCACAGATTCAGTGTGAAAGGAAAAGATCATTCTCTATCAGTTCTTTAACAATTTTATGGAGCACACAAACACATACATACCAGTGCATACCAACACCCTTTGTCACACATACACATGCACAAACAACACTCTCTCAGACTCCGAGTTTCCAGTAGGAAACTGGCTCAAGAGGAGGCTTTAGAGGTTAATGGGGGTCTAGCTTATCTGGGCCATGAGACTATGAAAAGAACTTTGACATTTGTCCTGGAACAATGAGAAGTCTGATGGATTTTTAAGCAAGGAAATGCATTCAGTGGTTCCTTGGTATCTCTGGGGGATTGGATCCGGGCACCCTCCTCTCACACCCGTGAATAGGAAAATCTGCAGATGTTCTAATTCCTTATATAAAATGCTGTAGTATTCACATTCTTCTGTATACTTTAAATTATCTCTAAATTACTTTTAATACATAAAACAATGCTATGTAAATAGTTATACTGTATTATTTAGGAAATAACAAGAAAATGTTAGGTACAGTTGCAATTGTTTTCGAAATATTTTTTGATTTATGGTTGCTTGAATGTAGAGGGCTAGTTGTAGTGATGTCTGTATTTTTTACAGGTTATTTTAATGACAGCATTGATAACACTTAAAATAGGGTAAGAGAAGGTCAAAAAGCCATAGAAGAAACCCAGCAGAACACTTTGAACTTTTGTAGTCCTATGGAAATGAGAAAAGTATATAAATCTAGCAATAATCCTAGAGGTCAAAGAGAAGGACTTGAGGATAGCCTGGACACTAGTAATGGAGATAAGGATGATATCAAGAGAGACTCCAAGTTATCCAGGCATGAAAACATATAGTTAGGAATTCACAGAGAAAGGGAGAAATGTGGATAGTCCAGAAATGATGGGGTGGTCACAAGTTGGACTGCCCAGGTAAACCATGCATCAAGATTACATGGTGGATTTGCAATGCCTATAAAATATCTAAGTAAGGAGATATTAGCTATTGGTTATACCCATCTAATAATCATTTATGAGATGCCATAAAATAGTCTGGCACATGATCTACCCAATACTAGCCATACATCTTCCATTTGTTTTTCTAAGTTTTCACATTATTAAAAATATTCAAACATTTCTTTTACCTGGAGAGTAAAGGAAATTCTAGAATATATATTAATATGAATTAAATATATTAAATTAAATATATTAGAAATGTCCCAACAGCTCTCTTCTCCTTTTTCTATCCAGGAAAAGTGCTGTCATTTGAAGGAAGAGAAATCATACATAGTCAAGGGTCTACCAGACCACCAGGACCGGTAACACAGCCATGTTGGTGAGAATCTAGTAAAAATGAGGGTCATCATTAGTAGTGAGTATGCGTTTTCTTGATATACTTTAACCAGAGTTTTCTGATCTCCAAATTATTTCCATTTGGAGTCTCTATTCAGGGGAACAGAGTGTGGCCACAGATTTACTCTTCTGCCCAGGTAAACCACGCATCAAGATTACTCAACTGGGTACAAAATATGTCAGTTCCATATTCCCTCCAACTAGTTTGAGAAATGACTCAGAGTTTCCCTTAATGTTATTCTGAATTTTTCTATGAAGTGAATGTCAGATATTTTATTTCCATTTTCCTAAAAGAGAGAAAAGGTTGCTAAGGGAAATGCCCAAGCTAATCATAAAGCATTTCCAAAGGGAGGACATATTGAATGAAAATGTTAATTCTTCTCCTGTTTAACAAGCTCTCATGGCAGCTCCAGGGGACAGTAAAATTTATGCTCCTATCAGGACAGCCCTAGAATATGGCAATAGCATGAGATGGAAGATAATTCTGGAAAATGTAGTAGTGTCGTTGCCAGCTCCCCTGTACTTAGCTGAATAGTTTGTCTCTATTGTGCTTAGAAAGTTTGGGGTGAGAGAAGGAATGAGCAGGTAAGATATATATATATATATATATATATATATATATATATATATATATTTTTTTTTTTTTAAATTAACTCATTTCTCAGAAAAGAACAACTTTTTGTGGGGGCTGGAGTGAAGTGGAATGGAGTTTTAAATTTACAGTAGCCTAAAATTGAAAACTGGGTACTGATAATGTACCCTTGGAGATGCCATGGGTTGAATGGGACAGGTGGACAGTTAGAGGGATCCCAGAGGCACTTGGAAGGGCAGAGGAGTGCAAGCCATCTTCCTGCCTCAAAGAACACAGAAGTCTACAGGAACCCACCAGACTTCAGTAACATGAGGTTTATCCCGTTTTTCTCATCAATAACATGAAATCAATAATCTGTACTGTATAACTTTTCTGTGGAGACTAAAGGAGATGAAAAACACAGAGTTCTAGAGCAGTGCCTGACACCTGCAGGGACTCTATATGAAATAGATTATCATTATCATTGAGGAGGAAATAAGGGTAAGGCATTAGGGATTATTAGGAAATTATTACAGAGCATGTTTTTATTAGTCACTATACATAAAAAGGATTATAATATAAAGAAAAATTTCTATTTATTTATTTATTGGGATTGAACCCAGGGGCGCTTAGACACACTGAGCTACATTCCCAGCCCTTTTTTTAAATTTTCTTTCTTTTTTTTTTTTTTTTTTTTTTTTTTTAACTTTGAGACAGTTTCTTCCTAAGTTTCCTAGGGCCTCACTAAGTTGCTAAGGCTGGCTTTGAACTTGAGATTCTCCTGCCTCAGCCTCCTGAGTCTCTGGGAGACTGAGGGCATGCACCACTGCATGAAATTTTTCTATTAAAATGAAAAATTACAATGTTTCTGCCTCTTACGGTGACATGTAATAATATATTAGAATATTCTCTCCTAAAAAAATTTTTTTAGTTGTTGGTGGACACAATACCTTTATTTTATTTTTATGTGGTGCTGAGGATCAAACCCAGTGCCTCACATATGCTAGGCGAGCACTCTACCTCTGAGCCACAACCCTAGCTCTAGAATGTTCTCTCTTTCAACAGCAAGAATTGAAAGGTATGTAAGCTGTGCCTAAGAACTTGTGATCATGCTTAAGGAAAGATGACAATTGGAAGACTTTTATTATTTCCTGTGTTCCACAAAAGACCTTGCTAGTCTTTTCTGTTTTGGTCAAGAGAAGTCCCATAGAACACTTTGAGGAAGAAGAGTAGGGACTAGAAAAATAAACCTAAGTCAAAATTTGGACATTTATCTTCATTAGAATAAGACAAAATACCCTGAGGAGCCACAGAGTAAATGGTTCTGGATGATGGTCTTGGTTGCATGCAGTGCTTCACTTAAGTCACACAAAAAAATGAAAGTCTCTTCCTGGAAGCTTCTCATTTTCTCTGTCCATGTGGAGAAGCTCTCAGCTTTGATTTAGCCTAAGTGAATTCCTCACCAATTTACAGTCTATTCACATCTACTCTATAATACTGCAGAAGGTAGAAATGGAACTAGTGCTCAAGACTCCTAGCAGTAAAAATTTCAGTGAAGGTTCTAGAAATTTCTTTGCCCTTTGATGGCTCAGGTTGAAAACAGTTCCAACAGAACTTCTCCATTTCTGCCATATCTATGAACTTCGCTGTTTTATTTGTCTTTTGATAAGAAATTAAAGATGAATTTTCTCTTTATGTAAGAAATTGCTACTTTTTCTCCTGTGGTCAACCTCCTCGTTAGTAAAACAACCCAGATTTTTATAGCTGGGCACATTGCCACCCAGCTAAAGATTTAGTTTCCTTATAGCTAAGTAAGGCCAAGTGACTACACTCTTGCCAGTAAGATATAAATGGAAGTGTACCATAGTACTTTTGGAAAGTCTTTTTAGAAAAGATGAGCTTCATCTCTTTTGTTTTTCCCCTTCCTCTTCCTGTTGCTCAAAATGCGTGTAAAGTGTAGGTGCTTCTATAGGCCATTTTGACCCTGAACTGTCTTTTATTGAAATCAAGAAAAGTAGGGCGATAGGATGGAAGGATTTGGGATGTCAGCACAGAACCATTGTGGCAGCTGGGACCACAATATTAATTACAATGAAAATCATGCTTCCGTAGAAGTTAGTCTTTCAACATGATGCTGCAAGTGAGTTGTAATTTCATTTCTCTTTCTCAGAATAAAAGGTACTACGCTACTCAAAATCATCCAGCAGTCCATACTCAGAGCATTCATGTTTTGAGACTGCATTACCCTTTGCCATTTGAAACAAGTGGGAAAAAAAGAGAATACAAAAAGCACATGTCCACTGGCTGGGGCTGTATGTAGCTCAGTGATAGAGCGCCTGCCTCGCATGCGTGAGGCATTGGGTTCGATCCTCAGCACCACATAAAAATAAATAAGTGAAGATATTGTGTCCATCTACGACTAAAAAAAAATATTTTTAAAAAATAGGGTGGGGGAGGCTGGGGACCTAGCTCAGTTGGTAGAGTGCTTACCTTCCATGTTTCCATGTACAAGGCCCTGGGTTTAATCCCCAGCACCAAAAAAAAAAAAAAAAAAAAAAAAAAAAAAAAAGCGCATATCTAAAGACTAAAGGCACCCATCACTTTACTTACATTGTTTTGATTAGACCATAGTAGTTTTTTAGCCAGACCTGAATGCTGGAGAAGCCAAGAGGCATAATCCGGCTGGACAATGAGATCCTATATCCAGCAAAGTTATTATATGATGGAAGGTAAAAAAACTTGCTAGTGATAGGAAAGTAGTCTCTACCAAAACTGCTGATCTTTAAAATTTATCCAAATGGCAGGAAAATGTTATCTTGTTCTTTTTATCTTTTTTCAACCTACTGCATTTGGGGACTTTGTTATTCATAGCTTAACAGACAGGATATACACCTTTTGTAGTTTATTCAATAAACCTTTTATCTGTAAACTGTGAATCTGAATTTCTAGATAAATGCTAAATTATCTTCCAGCTGTAAAACATCTAAGCATCCTTTTAGTTCCTTTTTTAACATTCTTAATGAACAATTTAGAGGTTAAAAAACGAGCACTCAAAAAATTGTTTTCTGCAAAAAGCCTTGTGGTTTTGTAACATTCCTCATGGCAGCCCACTGGGAGTTGTTGTCTGGAGAAGGTGATGAAAAGATAGAGTGGATGGGAATTCATCTTATCAGGAGCTGGAAAGGGTTAGTCCTTCACCGGTACAAGATGTGGACAGAACCACAGTGAACAGCAGCAGTTGGATTATCAAGTTGGAACATCTTTTGTTCAACAACTCTTCATTCTCTCGCCAATTCCAACAAAAGTCAATCCCATAGGATAAAGGAGTTGTGTTACTTGCAATGCTTTTATTTACAAATGACTGACCACTTGAGCCAAAAGGGCTTAAGCAGTGTATGACTGATATATCTAAAGTTATATTTGTTTAGAGAGAAAGAAAGTTGTTTGCATAAAAGTTTGCTTCTTGGTTCAAATGACGTCACCAGATTTATTTCTTGATTCTCCTTCTTCTGAGCTGGTTCCATTTTTAGACTCTATAGATGAACCAGAACACTCAGGCTTTGAGTAACACAAAAGAAAGAGTCTGCTTCCCTGTTCAGTAATACCAGAATTGAGTCTCATTGTCCTGATTGGATAGACTTGGCTTATATCCCTGACACTAACCCAAACACTGTGAACAGGAAGTAGCACAAACAGAATGACATAAACGTAGTCACATAATGTGACCTGTAGACTGAAGTAGAGTCAGCTTCATGCCAAGCACATGAGTTGGATGTGGGGAAATCAGGACACTGTGTTCAAAACAAGAGAGAATAGGTAATGAGTAGCAAAAACAACAGATGAAACTTCTGTTTCCCTTTGTTTTGTACCAAATGTGAAACCTTAATGGGACACAGATCAAAGTCTCGTTAAGTTTAATGTATCCATTTTTAAATCTAAAATCTCAGAGTGGTGTGTCCCCAGTCAGATTGGAAGACAGGTCATTGGGATCCATTGGTTCATGGCTACTGAGTGAGTTTAACCATCCCAAAACATCCAATGTGCAATGGTGGAGGAAGGACCAGTGACTGTAAGAAAACCTCTAAATTCGAAAGGATGGGGGAAGAATTTTGGAAAAAATGCACACTGGATCCCAGAGCAGAGTATGCATCCTATCCCACGGCAGGAAAGTCAATGACTCACTGCTCTGGCAGGTCAAACTCTTTTGGTCCATCAGTCTGGCTGACCTTGGCACTGTTCTCTGAAATGATTGCCATCATCTCTTCTCCCCGACAGCTCCTGGTTCCGGTCTGTGGAAGGATCTTCCTTATGCTTAAAAATGGGTCTTGGAAAGGATGCCCTTTCAGGGGGATGCATTTCTTTTGGAGCCCACTTCACCTGGCATATATCAAGACCTTAAGGATAATTTTATTTTTTTGTACTGGGTATTGAACCCAGGGGAACTTAACAACTGAGTTACATCTCCAGCCCTTTTTTGGATTTTATTTAGAGACAGGGGACTCACTGAGTTGCTAAGTGCCTAGCTAAGTTGCTGAAGCTGGCTTTGAACTAAAGATCCTCCTACCTCAGCCTCCTGAGTTGTGGAAATTACAAGTAGATTATTTTAATTTTTGACCAGAAAACTTCATTGACCTATCTTCTCACAGTCAATCTCACATCCTAGGTTCATGTTTTTGTAATATACCACTCCAGAAACTCATCAATATATTTAGTATTTATTTACTTGAAATGATTTTTTTTAAATCATATCAATCTGACTTAAGCAAAAGGGGAATTTATTGATATAGATAACTGAAAAGCCCAGGAATAATACTGGCTTCAGATAGAATTGATTATTACATATGTACCAGCTCCACCTATTGATCTACTTCCACTAGGACTATCCACACTCAGATTCTAAAATTGGTAATTAGGAGATTCAAGCCTGTACCAGAATGATACCTTGGAACTCTTGTTCCTCTCAAGCAAATCAAGATAATTTTTTTTTTCTAAGCGAAGTAAGCCAATCCCAAAAAAACAAAGGCCAAATGTTCTCTCTGATTAGAGGATGCTGATCCATAAGGAGGGTGGTAGTGAAGGAACTTTGGGCAAAGGAGAAAGAGGGAAGGGTGGAGGTATGGGGGCAGGAATGATGGTGGAATGAGATGAACATCATTATCCTAGGTACATGAGTGACTGCACATCATGTACAACCAGAGAAATGAAAAGTTGTGCTCCATTTCTGTGCAATGAATTGAAGTGCATTCTGCTGTCATATGTAACTAATTAGAACAATTTTTTAAGAAATTAAAAATTTAAAAATGATACATTTTTAAAAAGAAAAGAAAATCAATTGCAGGTAGTATTAAACAACAACAACAACAAAATAACACCACACAAATGTATTTAACATGTAGGTGAAAAACTAGAGACTGGTACTTCTTCACTTTCACTACTTGAGAGGAAACAGCTAAATTCAGATTCCCTGTGTGGGGTACTAAGTCAGATAGAAAATGATGGTTTAGGGCTGGGGTTGTGGCTCAGTGGTAGAGCACTTGCCTAGCATGTGCGCAACCCGGTTCGATCCTCAGCACCATGTGAAGACAAATGCATTGTGTACAACTAAAGCAAATAAATAAATATTAAAAAAAAAGAAGAATATGATTGTTTAATCTTCAGTCTTACCAGACCAGCAGAGGGCGCAGTACAGAAAAACATACTGCCAGATACCTTGTATTTTTGGCTTTGTTGCTGTGAATAGCCTTTGTCCTTGAGAATCCAGAAGAAGAAATATTTACACCAGAGTGGCAAGAACAATGATTGGGATGATGATAGCCATGGAGCCCATCTCCTGACATGCGGTGATGGTTAATGTGATGTGTCAACTTGACTAGGACGTAGCACCCAGACTTTTGGTCAAACACCCATCTGGATGATGCTTGAAGGTACTTGTAAAGATGAGATTAATATTTGAATCAGTAGATTTTGAGTAAAGCAATTACCATCCATAATGTGGGCGTGCCTCATCCATTCAGTTGAAAGTCTTAACAGAAAAAGATTGACATTCCCTAGGAAGAAGAAATTCTGCCTTCAGACTGTCTTTGAACTTGAGCTGTAACATCAACGCTTCCCTAGGTCTCTAGCCTACTGGTCTACCCTGCATGTTTTAGACCACAGCCTCCATAATCATGTGAGCCACTTCCTTAAAACAAATCTTTTTTTTTTTTCCTCTTTCTGTCCCTCCCTCCTTCTCTACATGTATAACAAATAGTCATTCTCTGTCTCTGTTCATCCTCCCCCCCACTCCTCACCCTGTGTTCTGTTTTTTCTGGAGAATTCTTAACTTGTCTGCTAATGTGAGGGGCTTCCAATACACTGGGAAGAGCTCACTTAGCCTTTGCTTTAGTTTCCTATTGCCACAGTAATAAGTTGCCATAAACTTTGTAGCATTCAACAACATAAATTTATTATCTTGTGGGTTAGACAGTCAGCAATATGACACAGATCTCACCAGGTTAAAATCAAGGTGTCAGTAGGGCTGCATTCCCTCTGGAGACTCCTAGGGAGAATCCATCTGGTCCCCTTGCCTTTCCTGGCTGCATTCCTTGGCTTCTTGTCCAGTTCTTACATCATTGGAGCCAGCAGCATAGCATCTTTCCATCTTACTCTGATTCTGACTCATTTGCCTCTTGTGATTAGAGTGGACACACCTAAATAATTCAGGAAACTCTTCCTTACAATTTTTAATCACATCTGAAAAGTCCCTTTTGTCATGTAAAATGATGTATTCCATAGGTTCTAGGGATTAGGACATGGGCATATTAGAAGGAGGCATTATTCTGCCTGCCACATACCTTTCAAAAACTGGCATTTTGTGATGCCTTCAGTCATCCATATAACAAGTACTTCCTGGTGCTTACCGTGTGTTATGACAGGAGACTACTTTGCGCTGTTCTTCAGGCTGGCATTTCAGCCAATAGCAAACAAGACAGGTTTGGTTCTCTGCTCATGGGGTCAAACACAAAATAGATAAGAAAATGCTATTATTTAAATTTGTGTGTGCCTTCAAAACTTATACGCTGAGATCTTAACCCTCAAGGTAATGAATGGTCTTAGAAGATGGGGCCTTTGGGAGTTAGATCTTTTACAAATGGTCTCAGTGTCCTTACGAAAGAGTCCTTGGAGAGCTTGCTAGTCCTTCCACTATATGAGGGACAGTGAGGAGATATTTGTCTATGAAGAATTGGGCCCTCACTAAAACTCAACGTGTTGGGACCCTGATCTCGGATTTTCCAGCCTTCAGAATAAAAAGAAACAAATAAACTTTCAGCTTATACAAATAGTATTTTTTGTTATAGCCACCCAAATGGACTTTGGAAATAAATGAATAAATCAGGCAATTTCAAAAAGCAATAAGAATAATCAAAAATAAAATGGAGTGGTGTGATGGAGAGTGATTGGTGGTAGGGCGGAGGAGGGTGAGGGCTCTTGAGCTGCAACTTGAATTAGAAGAAGTCTCCAAATATGCAAGATCTTGAAAAGAGCATTTCAGGCAAAAGGAAAACCATTGCATAGGCCTAAGTTTGGGACTAGTGTTAGTGTTTGAGAGAGAGGTCATGTTAGAGCAAGACGGTGTTGTGCAAGATGGCATCAGATGTAGGTAGAGCCAGACCATGTTAGGGCACTGTGGATAGAATTAAGAAAGTTGGATGGAGGAGCCCATTCTTTTTTCCCCCAGGCTATGTTCTTTGGTAGAAAAGGACATAATAACATCAAGCTCACCAGGTAAGCTGTTGGTCACCCTTTTCTGGCTGAGAAAAAAATGTCAAGAATTCCCTATTCAGGCATTGTCCTTGGCAGCAAATTTAATGTTCATATAGAATGCTTCTTCCACACCAGCAATTGGCCACATCCAAACGTCTGCAGAATTGACCCAGTTAGCAAAATTTCTTTCAGATTATACATAAATATCTGGATTTGCTGATCATTGTCCAAATGCTTTTTGCTGTGGGTATTTGCAAGTACCTATCGAATATTCATAGGAAAAGAGGGTTTTAGATGCATGGTCTCCTTGTCAATAATTTAATATAGCTCTTTATCACTATTCAGTAAAAGCACAATACTCCCTACCTCTTTCCACCCCAACCTAACTAGGTTTGGATAGGATCTAATTTAGTGGGGGGTTTTCTTTCTTGTTTTCCGGTTTTTGTTTTTTACTTCTTAGCAGGATAAAGTGTCTGTTTCTCAACACACACACACACACACACAAAAAAAAAAAAAAAAGTGGGCAGAAAAAGAAAAAAAAAGAGCTGATGGATGGATTGATTTGGCAATCTTGGTAATTTAACATGGAAAAAATTACACCATTTTATTTATTAAAATCCAAATTTTCAAATAAAATGGATTCTATTCTATCTGGAGAAAGTCAGCCAGAAATAGGAAGCTAGTTAAGTAGCAAATTGAAAATCATAATCAGAAAATATCAAATTAAGCAAAAAGCATGGGGATGAGAATATCACAATAAACTTAAGGCTGGCTTGATAGTTGGCAAATATCAATCTATATCTCTGTCTCTATCTCTACCCTCTATCATCTCATCTCTCTCACTCTATCTCTATCTTCTCTATCTCTGTCACTTTACCTCTATTCTTTCTACCTCTATCCCCTATTCTCAGTCTTTCTCTCTTTTATCCTATCTCTTTCTCTATCTCTATCATCTCTAGCTCTGTCAGAGTTAAATCTATCTCTGTCTTTATTCTATCGCTACCTTTATCATCTATCTCTATCACCTCTCTGTGTCTCAATCTCTATCTCTACTGTATCTTTAGTTCTATGTAGGCCTCATACCCATAGCTGAATTCTTCCCTCACATTCTCATTCATTGAAATTTATGTTTTACCCTTCCTGTGTTCTGAGCAAAAATAAGAAAATACATATTTTTATTGCCTTTTCTTTCTTCCAAAAAAAATTTTAAAAACCCAGATGAGATGACTGTTTTGCTTTTGATCCACATATTTTTGAAAAAGTTCCTTATTTGTTCTCCCCTTCGCTAAATTCATGGTGTTACAGATACACTATAGTTTACTGTCTTTCCCATGAATGGATGTTAAGGTATTTTCTACATATTGCCATTATAAATAATGATGCATAGATTCTTTGTGGGAATCTATCTTCAGGCAAATCCCTAGAAGCAGGATTGCTGCATCAACAGTAAACACGTGTAGTTTTGTTAGATATCACCAAATTCCCTTTTATAGGGTATCATTTTGCTCTTGTACCAGTAATTTGTGAGATTGCCTCTTTCTCCATAACCTCACTGACAGAGTGAGTTATTAAACTTTTTAATTTTTGTCAACCTGATAAGTAAGAAATTATATAACAGAGTAGATTTACTTATCTTTTCTTTTATTATGAATAAAGATGAATATTTTTATCACGTTCAAATCCCATTTTTATGTCATATTTTGAGATTTTCCCCCTTTGATGATAAATAGTTCTTTGTAGTGAGGAAATAAAAAATTTATCTGTGATACTTTACATATTTTTTCATAATATCATTTTCTTTACATTTTGATTATGATTTCTTTCTCTTAACAATTTACTGATCTCTTCTTTTTTTTTAAGCTGGACTTTGATTAATTATTTGTACACACATATACACACAAACACACACACATACACACATATATGTCTGGAATTGCCTTTTTAATGGTTCCATGGAATATAATGTTATTTTTATGTAAATAACCAATTTCCCCATACTCTATATCCAATAGTTTGTACTTTTTCTCCTGTTCTAAAATGACACCTCTCCTTTATATGAACTTCCCTTTATTTATGGTCCCAGTTATGAACTTTCTATTCTATTCTTGTCTTTCTTAATATTATATGGTATTACATGATATTGCTTTATAATCAATTTGACATCTAGTAGGAAATCTATGTCTGTTTTCTGACTATTCTTTAGCCTTAATGTCAATTTTATAATAAGCTTGTCAAGATTCATAATGACATTTGTTGGCATACTATTTGAAATGCTGGTCTACTTATGTACTAATTTTTTTTTATAGGAACATAATAGTTACACAGAATATGGGTTTCATTGTGGCATATTTGTGCACATTTATTTTTCAGAATTAACATCTTTATTATATTGGGTCATCCCGTCCATACATGTAGCTTATCATTCCATTATTTAGATTATCTTTCGTGTAATTTTTCCATAGATCAGATGTATTGCTGTTATTTGTGCTATTTTTTTCTTATTGTTAATAGCCAATTACCTTTTTAGTAAGTTTAAAAAGCAAGAATCATGCCTTTTATATATATTTAATATTTCTGCTGCTCTTCTCTTTGGGTAGATTTGATGTTTTATCTGTTATCACTTTCTTTTAAGTCTCAAGAATTTTGTTTTAATATTTCTTATAATGGTAATATATTGACTATTAGTAAATTTGTTCATAATATTCCCTTATTATCATTTTCATAAATATAGATTTTTGGAGAAGAGATTCCTCTTTTGCACTACTGATATTGATAATTGTGTCTCCTTTTATCTTCTTGATCCGTCAGTCCATCTAGAGGTTTGTTAACTTAATTGATCTTTTCAAAGAATTCAGTTTTGCCTTTGATGACTTGTTTTCTCTTTTGTTGTATTTTTTGACTTCTGTTTTCTTTATAATTTCCTGTCCTCTATTTACCCTTATTTCCTCTTTTCCTTGCTTACATGATCATTTAAACTTTTCTTTTTAACTTTTCTTACATCTACCAATGCAAGCCTGAAAGCTATGCTTTTACCTCTAGGCACCTTTATGTACATTTCACAGTGTTTGTATGTTATATATTTATTATCATCCATTTAGTATAGTTTATAATTTTTCTTTTGATTTTTCCTTTTATTTGTGAGTTATTTAGAATTTAGTTAGTTCTTTTCTCTAAAATTTTCTTTTTTGAAAAATATTTTTACTAGAGATGGTATTCAATTTTGATGAACTTTTTTCCCTTTTAGTATTTTAAAAACATTATTCCATTATCTTTTAGTTTGCATTGTTTCTGATGAGAAATCAATTGACACTCTTCTTTCTTTTTCTCCCTGTTTGTATCTCTTTCTTTTTCTCTGGCTGATTTAAAATTTTCTCTATATCATTGTTTAATAATGATACGTCTTATGACCTTTACTGTGTTTATTTTTCTTGGAGTTCATTGAGCTTCTTGGATTTGTATGTTGATGTTTTTCATTAAATATAGAAAGTGTTTGCTCAGTACTTATTCAGATGTAATTTCTGACTCTGTGTCCTCCATGGGATACAATTACAAGTCTGTAAGACCTGCTTCACATTATCCTACTGGGAAGGGAAACTCTGCTTTGTTTGTTTCAACCTTTTTTTTTTTTCCTATTTGCTCAGGTCATTTTCTATTGCTACACATCAAGTTCTTGAATCTTTTCTCTTACAGCATATAATCTGTTTTTAAGCCTACCTATGGCTACTTTTTACTTCAGATATTATAGCCTTTACAAATGTAAAATGTACATATTACATTTTTTAAAATACACAATTTTCACTTCCCTCTTGATTTCCTTTAAATCTTTGATCACATGTACAAGATTTCTTTTAATTACAGCAGACAGTTCATTTATTTGCAAATCAACTCAATGTTTTCACACTTTTAAAAAAGCGCTTTATTATTATGTGTCTAGAATAGTGTTTACCAAAGAGCTGGTTTCAGTCTACATTTAATACATAAGCTTTCTGGTATCTCTACTGGATGCCCAGCACATTTAGCAAACTCACTCCACTTGGGATGGTTGGAACTTGAACATCTTCCAGTTCCGTGGTCCATGAGCTTATAATGTTTTTCAGTTTATTATTACCTAATGCTGTTCTGTCTTGTGGTGTTTCACCCTGTGTGTAGCATTTACCAGTGTCAAGAGAGACTTGCAGACTTCTGGGGTAATTTCTTTGATTAGTTTCCTTTCTTCCATTTGGTCTCATGAATTGTAGCTATGCAATACTCCCCAAATTCTGATTGATTTTTTTTCAATTCAGTAAAACCGCTGTGTTCTACAATGTGTTCTTCTTCCATGAAACACAGTCTGGAAAGTTCCTGAATTGAGTAACCTGAGGAAATGATTGGGCTTACTGCATTTGTTTCCTTTCTTTCAAAGATCAAAGTCTTGCAATAATTTTTGTCAATGTTTAAAACGGAAGCAGCTATTTCATATCTTCTTTCCACTTTTTAAATTTTTACATCAAAAGGCTAATCTGGTACAAGTTACTCTGTCGTGGCCTGTTCTTTGTATAGCATTTAATACCTCAAAGAATTATAGATTATAACTCTTGTGAGGAGAACTCTTGTGAGTCACTGATAGATCAATCCACCCACCTCATAGGACTTGAATTTACTTTTATAAATATTCAATAAAAAGATACTCAGTGTTTATTTGATTACCTCCTATAATGATGAAACCACTGTCTCCCAGGAAGGCCTACATCTCAGGCTGGTAGGAAATCCCATCATCAACAGAATTCCATCTCTTTGTCCTTTCCACATGTTCCTTGTTTTACCTCTTTAGTCCACATTTAGAGAATTGACTCTAGTCCTCCAAAAACCAATGGGTCACAGCGTCATATTCCCCTAGAACCATCTCTTCTCCAAACTAAACATGCTTATTGGCCTCATCTTATTCCACAAGACTGAACAAATAAGACAGGAAGATGACTGTTTTATTTTTCCTCCCTGCCCTTAAGTGTATGCCCCAAGACTTTTGAAATCCAAGAGAAAATTCCTTTTGAAGCCCTCCTCACTCTTAGCCTGAATCACACAAGCTTAATTTGATCAAAGGATCACTGCTTCGAACCATCTATGGAGTTAGGGTCTTTCAAAATTTCCTAGTACTATGTCAAAAAAGTCTTTTTCTGGATATGGGTGCTGGGTGTGGTGGCACATACCTGTAATCCTAGCAGCTGGGGAGACTGAGGTAGGAGGATCACAGTTCGAAGCCAGCCTCAGCAATTTAACAAGGCCCTAAACCATATAGAGAGAACTTGTCTCAAAATAAAATATTAAAAAAGGGGCTGGGGGTGTAGCCCAGTGGCTGAGTGCCCCTGGGTTCAATCCCTGGTACCCCCTACCCCCCCAAAAATGTATTTTCCTAGTTCTTTGATCCAGAAAATTTCACTCCTGACCATGCCTTCAAATGCTACAGAATAAGTGAATAATGGCTTCATTTATTGGGCAGTAGGAGCTAGAAGAGAGGGAAGAAAGTATAATTCTATTGAAGTATATAGTACCATTTTCTAATTTATAACTTTAAGATTAGACATAAAATCTCAGCCCTCTAATAATCAATTCAGACATCTGAACACCATGGCTACTTTATAGTCCTAATATTATTTGTTGCCTGACCTCACTTTGTTCTAAAATTGAGCTTTCAGAGTTTTGTTTTTATTCTAAAATTAGTATTAATCTTAATAAATGTCTTACAGTGAAGTTAATACAAAGTACTGAAAACCACTCTCACCTGCACTTTTCCATTTTTAATAAGAACATGCCTGGGGGCAGTGGGCATCATAGCTTCCACCTGACAGTTTGTTTTAATTGGTTTCTAATTCATGTCTTTAGGCTATGCCTTATTTCTTTCAATCTCCAGGTCTGTACTAATCTGCATAACAGCATTAACAGAACATTGTGAAACATAATTCTCACTCATTAAAAAAATGCAGATGCTAAATGTCACGCATTTACATTTTAAAATAGTGATTTCCTTCAATCTATTTTATCTTATTTAACTTTCAAAAAATGATTTCCCAAGGGCTAAAGTGTAGGAAAATCTTGGTAAGTAACTTTACCTCAGGCTTTTTTTTAATCACAAAGAGATAGTAGTGATGGCAAAGTGTCTCCTTACTGGTATGTACTATCTCATATGGCCTGATGGGTTCTCTAGCCAAGGAGTGGCCATAATCATTTTTTGTTGCCTAAAACAAGATGGTTGATGGAGAATACTCACTTTCTCTTCACCGGCTCTTTTTTTTTTTTTTTTTTTTTTTTTCCTCAATTAAACTTGTCTCATAAATCCTCTGTTTCTTTATATGATGATAAGGCTGTAGAAATAGATCTGCTCTGGCATCAGATATTTGGTTGCTCGATGACAATAACCAAGGAGAGGAAACATTTTCCTGTGATTTATGCTAAAAAAGAGGAGGGCAGATTTGATTCATAGTGTCTGATTGTTTTGCAACCTGTTACTTTTTTCTTGTCACTCTAAGACACATAAGCTGGAAAAATATAGGAGATGATCACAAATTGATCCCAAAGAGAGGTGTTAGATAGACATTGCAGGCTTTGCCAGTAAGGGGCCAGAATATGAGTAGCAAGAAGTAACCTGCAATTTCAATCATTTAGTCTTTGATTTATTTTCTAATTCTTGCTGAGCATAGATGACCATGGACCAAAAGGCATTTGTCAGTACCAAATCAGGGTCAAGAGCTCTCTAACTTTATCTATTTTTCATTAACTTCTCTGGCTCCACTCCTCCTCCAGCCTCCTTCTTCCTTCCTTCCTTTCTTTTTTCCTTTTTTTTTTTTTTTTTTTCTTTTTCTTAATTCACTAAACTACAGTGCTCTCCTGGTTGGGCCAAACAGAATACATAACATAGGTGCTAGAAATGTAAAAATAAATGTCAAGTTTCCTGCCTTGAAGGAGTTCATAGGCAACACAATAAAATGGACAATCAAAAAAAGAGTTTAATAAGGATTAAAACTAAGGTGTGCCAGGTCCAAAACTAAATTTTAGTAGGTCAGAGACGACTTCCTGAAAGAATCAACACATGAATGAAATTTCTACAGATTAGCAGTTAGCTAGACAATAGCAATGTAGAAAAAAGAGAACATTCAGAATGAGAATGAAAGGAGGCATTGGGTGTCATTGTGTAGAAGTCTGGAGGAGCATGATGGCCCCAGGTAATGACAAATAGCACAGTGACGTGGGAACAATGGGCATTTGTATCTAGAATCTCTATTTCTATTAGTATTAACCAGCAGCCCAAATTAGAGGCCTCCCTTTACATTTGTCTTAGAATTATGACCTCAGAATTACCTCTTAGGTATACCTTCTTCTCTATCCTCATTATCACTGCCTCAGGTCTCCTCTGTACTATTACAAAAACCTTCCACTAGGTTTCCAAATATCCAGGTGGTTCCCACTTCATTCCAATCTCCATAGGAAGCACAGATAATATCTTTCCTATCTTTAAAAAAGAAAGAAGGAAAGAAATCAGAAGTTTTGTGGTAACTACAGATATATTTCAAACTCTTATTATTATCATCCTGGACCCCACCCAGTTGAGCCCAGCACAACCTATCAAAGTATAGTCTAGTCACTCCCACATTCTAGAAGTGACCACATCTTTTTACGTCTCTAGTACTTTGGGGTTTTTCCTGAGATTTGAATATATATATTTTTTTCTTTTTGGCAAATACCTACCTATCCATGAGGACCCAGATCAAATGCTACATTTCCATGAACTTCTCCATGGCTTTCCCAGTGAAATTGGCCAATCTACTACTTTTCTTCTTTTTTTTAAGTCTGTCATAAAAATTTTATTAAATATATTATATCATATGACAATTACATTTTAATTTCTACCAATAGATTGTAAGGTTGCAGCCATATGCATTTTTTTTTTTAATGGTACTGGGAATGAACTCAGGGGGTACTTGACAACTGAGCTACCCCCCAGCCCTATTTTGTATTTTATTTAGAGACAGGGTCTCACTTAATTGCTTAGCACCTCACCATTGCTGAGGCTGGCTCTGAATTTGTGATCCTCTAGTCTCAGCCTCCTAAGTCGGGAGGATTACAGGTGTGCGCCTCCATGCCCAGCGCCATATGCAATTTCTGATTCTTGATGCCAACTATTACATCTGGGATTTGAAGAATATACTGGGTGGATAGGTCCATGTTCAAATTTCTGGTATATGTGAAGATTCCCTTAGGTGGAGAAAGAGTTTTTGTAGATGTAATTAAATTAAAGCTCTTTATATGAGAGGGTCACCCAGTGGGTCCCAAATCCAAAGACAACTGTTCTTAAAAGAGCAAGGCAAAGGGACATTTTGACAGAGGAAAAAAGAAAATAAGGCAATGTGATCATAAAGGCCAATATAATGATGGTGTCACAGTTCAAGGAGCTGCCAGAAACTGGAGGAGGCAAAGAAGGACTTATTTGCTAGCTCTTCCAGAGGAAGTGTGGCCCTGGAAACACCTCGATTTGAGTCTTCTGATCACCAGAACTGACAGGATTAGATTTCTTTCATTTTGAGCCATCCAGTTTATGGTAGTTTTGTTACAGCATCCTCAGGAAAATAATAGAAGCCAAAAGATGGTTACTATCACCATTATTATCATTAATAGACTACAGACTCATCAGCAAGTAAAATTTGTAAGTTACATTGCCAGTTCCTTTTATGTCATTTATAAATGTAAAATAAGATTCAACTGTATCATTTCATTCATTCATTCACTCATTCACTTGGAACTATTTAAGTTTTGATCTTTTCCTATGTGCTAAGTACTGTGCTTAGGCTTTGAATGAATTAACTACCTGAATACTCACCTTCTTAGGAAGAAATAATTATTACAATTTTGCAGATGAGTTGTCAGAGACTTAAAGGTTTTAAATAATTTGTTCAAAGTCATGAAAAAGTGACTGAGTCAGAATTTAGAACAGATCTTCCTGAACCTATATGTGCCCTTTACCTGGGTTATCCATATCATATGATTTTAAAATATACAGCCCAAATTAGGTATTTGGCAATATAAACAGTGTTAGTTTTAGTGATTCTTCTTTTGTCAAAGCTCAGAAGTTAGATGTCTACTAAATAGATATCCTTAGACAATTTTACATGGGATGAAATAAATAGACCTGATTTCATAAGTTTTTATTATAAAACTTGCTTAGCTTCATTTCTAAGATAAATATTATTTGACTAAGATTTCATTCTTTTCATCTAAGAATAATAAAAGATCTCACTCTGGTAGTTTTCTATTAAAAGTTTAATTATAAGGATCTATCTGAACCAAAGTAATAGTGGGATTCACCTCAAGTAAAGAGAGGAGAGCTTTCACTCAAAAAATACAACTTTTTTCTGTAAGAAAATAATTTTTAATCAAGTACCTTAATCTTTTCTTGGATTACCTCAATTACATTTTCTTTTCATTCTACTCTCAAGTTTTCAGAGACTAAAAGGCATAATTTTATTATATTTTACTTAAGTGGATTATGTTTATGGACAAGTTGGTTGTAGAAACAAAAGGATTATCTGATCTCTTAAACAAAGGATATAATCTCAAGTCATTAAAGCGTCTAGCAGAATAGATGTGAAAGCAATAATAGAGTCCAGGCAGGGCTGAGGTAGAGATGGCAAAGGCTATTGATTTCTCACAAGTTTTCTTCCAAAAACATGAAGCTCTTACACAAATATACAAATACCATCAACTCCAAGTAATTGCATTATTTAAGTCTGTGTTGGATTTAAGCCAAGTTACTTTTAGTTTTCTTGTTTAAGATCAGTGTTTGGGCTGGGGTTGTGGCTCATCGGTAGAGCGCTCGCCTGGCGGGTACTGGGCCCCGGGTTTGATCCTCAGCACCACGTGTGAACAAACACATTGTGTACAACTAAGGCAAATAAATAAATATTTTTTTAAAAAAATCAGTGTTTCATAAATAAAACCATGTTTATGCTAAGACAAAAGCTAAATTAACTCTGTCACCACAGAGCTGAACATTTCTAAAAAACCATTTTTATATTATTTTTCAGGAAATAACAGATATGAAAGATCATTTGCAGAGTGCTAGCCTTATACTTCTCAGAACCCAGTTATGGACGCCTGCCAACATAGTGCTGTGGAAAAGCACTGGACTATTCAAAGGTGGGTACTAATCCTGTCTTTCATTACTAATTACAGGAACTTGGATAAGACACTACAACCTCTGGGCTTTGATGAATAAGGTAAGGTATCACTAAGATCTGTTTTAACCTTAAAAATTTGTCATTCTCATTTTAAAAAGGGGATTTAGGTAACAAACTTATTTTGCTCCATCTATGATCACATGACACCCATTCACAGAACAACTTTTAAGAAATTGGTTAGCTTCATGTTTCACAGAACTTTGGCTTCACCTCACCTAGTTATTTCACAAAAGGATGGATCTGATGTATATTTTGGAGGTTATATTGACAAGATTTGGTGGTGATATAAATGTGAGAATAAAATGTTTGTACCTGGCATAATCCATCAGGTCAATACAGAAATCAGAAACACTGAAGGTGAACTGTAATAGAGGGGAGGATAAAAATTTTAATTTAGGGCAATTTAGGTTTGGGATCCTTCAAAGATCCAAGTGCATATGCAGTTGAGTATGTAAATTGAGTTTAAAATAAAGGTCAAGTAACGAGCTAGAAATACCAAAGTTGTCAGCATCTCAATGATATTTTAAAACCAGATGTACCAATGAATCTTGTTAGGGAAAGAGTATGGATTGTGAAGACAAGGATTGTGGACTAAGTCCTGAGAAAGTCCCACATTTAGAGTTCTGGGAAAGGAGGATGAATATGTAGAGGACCAGAGAAGTAGCCAGAAAAACAGGAAAAATCAGGCCAGCGTGGTGGAATAGAAGCTGATGCCAGTTTAACAGCAAGAAGGGCTAAGTCAACTGGGCTGAATCTCATGAACAGATGGGGCAGAAGTCAAGCAGTCAAGATGAAGGGGCAAATTTATTTTTTATCATACCTTTTTTTCCTTTTTTCTTTTTCTGGTGGGTGGTAGGGTGGTAGGCCTGGTGAATGCTAGGCAAGCACTCTACCACTACATCCCCAGTCTTTTTTATATTTTATTTTTGAGATAGGGAACTACATACCCAGATCTTTTGATGTTTTACTTTTGAGAGGGGATCATGCTAAGTTGCCCAGGATGGCCTCTAACTTGTGATACTCCCTCCTCAGTCTCTCAAATAGCTAAGATTATAGGTATGCGCATTCTATCATACCTTTTTCATTCAAGCGCATACATAGATAAAATGTAAAATAAATATACAGGCTCAATAACAAGATGAATATTTCCATGTATATAAATGGAAATCAATGCAAAGTGATTAGTGGGGCTATGATCATGAGTAGGCAATTGGGCTGAAAATCTCAGAATGTCTATATGAAGTGGTCTAGGGATTTAGAAAGCAGGTCAGGCTCACTTAAGTCAGTAGCAGGAGTAGCTTTAAAAATACTGCTATCAACTTTGGGAGTATGACAAATCAAGAATTTATCTAGGATTTTACAAAGACACAGATAGCCATGTGACTAAAACCTAAACCAGCATCTTAATGTGGGGTGGAAAAAAAGTTTGCCCTATAAAACCTGGTTCTGGACTGACTTTCAGGTGTTGGATGTATTTCTAAATATTGGAGGGCTCAGTCTTACAACATTTCTTCCAGTTTCATTTACTCTTTGGTGATATAGTCCATACTCATGTTTTTAAATACCATCCATATCCTGATGGCCCCTAAATTTCAATTTCTAGCTTTAACCTGTACCATAAACATAGTTCATTGCTTACTTGATATCTCCACTTGGATGCTCCACAATGCAGCTCCTAATTTCACTCCCAATTCTCACTCTTCTCGTAGTCTTCCTCACTAATCACCTCTCCTTAACTACGCAATGACCACTCTCTGACTTGAGAGTGGCCAATTCCATGGTGGTCTCCATGGTTGGTCTTCTGCTCTTGTATTGTCTAATCTCAACTTGAAAACTCAAGTGGGTCTTTATCAGTCATTTCATATTACTCTGTTACTCAAAATATCCTCAAAACTTTCCATCTTTCCAGAGTGAAAGCCAGTCTTTACAATGTTCCACACAATCTGCTGCCTCTTTCCTCTTTTGGTCAACCCTTCCCTTGCTCACCCCACCCAGCCCCACTGGCATCTGCTGTTCCTTGAACAGGAACACACATGCTTCTTTTGCAGGAGTTGCATAAACTTTTCTCTCTGCCTAGAATGTCCTTCCCTTATGAAGCCACAGAGCTTCCCCTATCACCTCCTTTAATCTTTTCTCAAGCACTATATCTTTCAGTATGGCCTTTTCTGATCATTCTATTAGAAATGGCAAGCCCTATCGAGACACGCCCTACCTCTCTTCCTTACCTTATTTTTTTCCATAGAATTTTCCATTACTTAATAGCTATTATGAGCCTACATTTAGTTGTGTACGGTCTCTTCATTGCCAGAAAACGAACTTCATTTTTGTTTTTTCAAATGTTGAATCTGTACCTCACTGTTATATTTCCAGTACCTAGGACTCTGCCAAATACTACGTTCTCAATAAATAATTGTTCAGGGAATAAATGAGGCAAGAATCAATAGAGATAAAGAGGAAAACAAAAACAAAAATCATGCCCACTGAAAAGGAGCCTGTAAATCAGAATTGCAATGCATTTGAAAATGTTTTTTGTTAGGACAACCAAATCAACATGGAAAAGATGGATAAGCCTCAAAAACACACTGTTGAGGGGCTGAGGTTATGGCTCAGCGGTAGAACGCTCACCTGGTGAGTGTGAGGCACTGGGTTCAATTCTCAGCACTGCATATAAATGGATAAAACAAAAGTATCAACAACTAAAATAATATTTTAAAAATATGCTGTTGAGAGAAAAAAAAGCAAAATTCCTAAAGATAGTTAGTGTATTACGTCATTTAGGTCAAGTTTGACAACAAAAAGAATGAATCTATAAATTGGTTACAGATCATACATATAATACATATATAGTAATACCAAAAAACTTGAATGGAAATGATAGGAGGAAAAAACAATGTTACCTATAGCCAGGAAGAGAGAGGTTTGAGTTTCTGAACAAGCATACAGGGTTTCAAGTTTGCTCAAAAAGCACTGGTAAGAGTCTGAATATAGTGAGGACCTGTGAAATCTCAGTGAATATGCCCAGGAGAGAAGGAGATGGGGTAGATGTATAGTGAGAAAATATGGCTCCCATGTTGAGTGAGATTGATAAGATGGAAGAAGAAATTGACCATTTGAGTTGATGGGTAGAAGTTATTTGACTCTCAGGATTTTTCTGAAATTCTTCATCCCTAAATGGTTTCACAAATTTTGCCCATAGCATAGCAAAGCCTGGTTTCTTAGTAAGTAATCACACAAATGTCCATTTCTCCCAGGCCCAGTAATCTGCTTCTCAGCCCAAGTTGGAAGGAATTTTTTAGCAGTTGAACACATACCTGGAGAGTGCATCACCTATGTCTTGGTGATGAGTCTAGCCTTTTGGTCCAAAATCTTTATCCCCATATAGTAAGTTGGTTACTAAAGTTTTCACTATCCTTTCTAGCTTTGGAGCGAAAGCTTTTCACTCACTCCAATGACATGGGTGAAATGACTTTTGGAGCTGGTCAGAGGTCCAACACCTTTATCCATGAGTTATATCTAGTTTCCTGTATTAGTTATTAAGAAATCAGTTAAGCTCCACTTCTTAACCACCTCCAAGCTCAAAGTGAATGAGTATTTTGTGGAAAGGGCACATTGGGGTAATTGTTTGTAGAGCTAGGAGAGTCATTTCATTCCTAGTAAACATTTTCCAAAAGTAGCAGCATTTTAAGAAAACATAAAATCATACATTAAAAAGGACTTGGTGGTGACTATGATAAAAATATGTTACCATTATCATAGCAATGGAAGGAAAGAACCATGCAGAGCAGTTACTGGACTTTGTCAAGCTTATTGCCTCACCAGCCACTAGAACACCTAACTCCCCCCATCACTGTTGAGGGAGCCTTGCTTTGCCTGTGGAGAGACGGGAGATGTCTTGAGTGGCCCACCATTAGTAGCTATTCCATGAGCAAAATGTCCTATTAAACTTTCATGGCTTTTCTTTCTTCATTAAGAAGAACTGTCATCTTTATATTTCCCAAAACAATCCTACCCATCCTCCAAACACCAATATAAATGCCTTAAATCTTCCCTAATTTCCCCACATCAAAAATGTTACTTTTCTCTCTTCTGAGTTCAAATATTCTTTGTCCCTCTGTATTAATATAATATTTTCTTTTCATAGGATTTTCCTTCCTTATCAAACTGTCAATTCCTTCCCATCAGGAACCAAGTCTCATCCTCTTTGCTCTTAGAATATGTCCTAAGTAAGTAGTTAGTAACTCTTGAATTGAAATATAATACTTACTGGTGATATAGAAATTAGTAACTCTAAGTTTTGTGGTTCTTCTCTCCTTCCAGACAAATATTTCCTTGAAGTTAGGTGTGCCCATGTGACTTGCTTTGGGCAACAAAATGAGATTGGGAATGAAGCCTGTGTCATTTCTGGCCTGAGGCATCTAAGAGCGGATGTGCATTTCCACACTCTGTCCTTGCTGTGGAAGCCCATGCAGCTGTGGAAGGGCTTCATGAGTGAAGCAGCTCACAATGCTGAGCATCTGCACTGAGCACAGTTGGCCTGGAGAGTTGCCCAAACCCAGGAAGCACTTTGTGTGAACCAAAAATTCACTTGCTGAATTAAGCCAGTGAGATTTACAGGTTGTTTTTTTTACCACAGCATAAACCCACCATATCCTTAGGTGCCCAGTAGTAGTACAGTAGATAGGGAATTGGTTGGAGTGAGAAATCTGTATTCAGATCCGGATTTGCCACTTCAAAGCAACAGAAATTTTCATGTGTACGGAAATATTTTACAGGTTAATTTCTTCTTCTGTAAAATGGATGAGATTACTCCCTGCCTTGCTGAGTTACCAAAGGTTACAAAAAAGTGTCAGCATTTATCATCAAGTATGCACTCAACAATAGTATCTATACATTGATTCATTTATGTATCACCTAGCACAATGCCAAGAAAATACCAGGGCTGAATAAAGTTGGCTGATTAATCTGAATGTTTACAGTAGAATACCTATAGATTATAGAATGAGAGAAGTACTCAAGAGACCATTTCTAAATTAACAAGGAATGAAAACAAAGACTTGAGTATAAAGTTGACCGTGACATTTAGAGAATCCAAAGGGTAATGTGTTCTTAAATAATGGACTATACTTGAACAATATCTCCCATGTTTTGGTCCCAGCCCTTTGACATATGCCACATACCAGACCTCCTTGTTCTCACTGCCTAGTTCCTAAACAATTGTTCTGTAATTAACCTCAAAATCTCCCACCCTTCATTTTTACTCTCCTTGTACCCTTTCCTATATAACATTTAGCTAGTCCAGGGTCTTGGCTTGAGTCAGCCTCTCAGGTTTTGATTTTTTAGACTCATTATACACTGGCAAAATGCCATGATCATCAACATTAGCAATTTCTATTTAGTAGAAAATTAATTATTCTACTTAATAAAATTCATGTTTTTTTCTTTGACTGCTATTGCTATTTGCCTAACAAAGATTTGAGATTTAAAAACCCTCGTTAAAAAAATGGCATTTTGTTTTAAAGTTTAAATAAATTAAACTGGGTTGTAAAGGTTTAAAGACTGCTTTGGAAGACTTGATGTTGTCAGAGGGAGATCACAGGCTTTGGAATGGGAGGGAATCTGAACTAGAGCTTCTCTGTTTGACAGCTGTTTATTTTGAGTAAGCTTGATTTTTTAAACCTTTCTGTCTTGCTTATCTATTTAGTTCAGATTGTAGTAATAATAATAATAATGAGAAGAAGAAGAAGAGAAGAGAAGAAGAAGAAGAAGAAGAAGCACATCTTGAATTGTAATATTAAAATGAAGTAATATAAATAATCTATGTAAAGCTTCATAGCAGAATGCCTACTATATAGTTAGCACTGAGGGAAAATGTGCAATCATGGAAATTATAATGGAGAGACATGAGTAGACGTACTTGAACTTGGAGAAGGAGCTTGAGTGAGCACCTTTACAAAGAAAGAATAGGTAAAGACCAACTTCTGTGGTATGGATTTTAGGCACATCAGGAGGACAGAGGAGAAAAAAGCAATTGAGTACAGAAAGAGAGAACTTTTAGCTCTCAGAAAACCATAAAGAGAAACCAACATTGGAATGGAGGATTTAAGATTTCATCTGAATGCTGAAGTATGGACCCAACTTGGAGAGATGAAGACATTAGGTGGGTGGTGGAAGGTGGAGCATGAACTATTATGTTACAACAATAGAGTTTTTTTCATATATGAAAAAAAAAAATGGGGGCTGGGATTATGGCTTAGTTGTAGAGTGCTCACCTAGCGTGTGTGCGGCCCAGGTTCGATCCTCAGCACCACGTAAAAACAAAGGCATTGTGTACAACTAAAACAAATAAATAAATATTAAAAAAAAAAAAAGAAAAAAAGAAAAAGAATGATGATCCACTGACTTAAGCTGAGTGCTTTTCCTTGGGGACCAACATAAAAAAATTGGAGAGAAGAGTTAAATCCATTTAGGGAAGATTTGAAACATGCAAATATACTTTCACTTTACTTGAAGAAAATATGGAGCCCTTTCAAGGCAGTGACATGATGGAATGGTGCTTGTATATGGTTTTTCTGTGACTATTGTGTATACAAGATGATGTCAGATATAGAAAACATTGGGACACAGCAGTTTGTCAAGAGATTATGAGAGTACTATTGATGGGGAGTTGGAGATTTGGAATAGTGGAAAATGTGAATGAAGAATAAATGATTAGGGCTGGGGATATAGCGCAGTTGGTAGAGTGCTTGCCTCACATGCACAAGGCCCTGAGTTCAATCCCCAGCACCACCTAAATAACTAAATAAGTAAATAAATGGTGATCCCTAGAGTCAGTCTCAAAAAAGCAGTTAAAGGGGTGCATAGTGGCTTCCAAATGAAAATTAAGAAAAAAATAACAATCATGGATGATTTAAATGAACGTGTGCATCAAACTCAGAAAGTTCATCCATTCACCAAAGAAATCTGAAAACATCCATTTGTGAAACACTTATTGAAATCTGAGTTATGAATGAAATTGATCAAAATTCTATATTATTTTTAAGATATTCTTGGTGTGAAGTAGCTTATTGGAGGTTATAAATATCAATGTCGGTGTGCTTTGCCCATCATCCAACCGACCTATGGATCTGAAATGGAAGACCTAGCCAGGAGAGGTGGCTCATGGCCTGTAAGTCCCAGCAACTCTGGAGGCTAGGCAGGAGAATTGCAAGTTCAAGACCAACCTTAGCAATTTAATGAGGACCTACACAACTTAACAATCCCTGTTTCAAAATAAAACAGGCTGGGGATGTAGCACAGTGGTTAAGTGCCCCTGGGGTACAAAACTTGGTTCTGAAAAAATTTTATAAAAAAAAAAAAAATTTTAAGTGGAAGCAGGATACCTTGTAATTTATTTCCACTTTAGTCACTTTTTGCACCATGGAGTCAGACTCAGAAAAGATCCTAAATAAGTTCCTGCTCTCCTCTAAATATGGATATGACTTCAGCAGAAAGAAAGGGCTACTAGGTCAATTATCCAAAGATCTGAAAATTCCTCCTGTGATTGGCTTTCATCCCTTGTGCTTATCTGACCCCACTCTCTTCTTTTTATCAATGGTGATTCATTTATCAATTCTTTCTTTGTTAAAAAAAAAAATGTCACAAGGACAGAGAAAAATTGAACTAAACTAAGCAGGAGCTAAGGGGAAAACTGTGCACATAAAATTATATCTTTTAGCAAAATCTTAAAAAAAAAAAAAAAAAAAAGAAACTGCAACAAGAGAACAGATCTAGAGAGATCATTTATAAAGTCCATTCAAATGGCTTCAGCAAAAGAAGCGGTTCTCAATACTGAATGCATAGGAGAATTACATAGGAATTCCCCCAAAATACCAATTCCAAGATCCCGTGCCCTGACTCTATGGTGTGTGGGTGAAGGGGGAAGTCTCCCCAGAAATCTGTTTTACAACCTCCCCAGGAGATTAAAATGTGCACCCATTGTTGAGAAATATTCTTCTGCACATAGCCTGACTGCTTATTAGGGTCTCCTGGGAAGCCTATACACTAATGTCTGCTTTTAACCCCCCAAAAAGACTTTCAAGTGGTCTTGGGTAGAACCTGTTGGTCTATTTAAAATCTCTCTGGCTGATTCTTATATGAAGCCAGTTTGAGAATCAATGAGCACATCAGTGGCTCACCAGCAACAATATCTTGAAAAGGTTGTGAAGACAAAGATTGCTGGCCCCATTCCCAGAGATCTGATTCACTAGGTGTGAGTGGGACCAGAGAATGTACACATCAAACAAATTCTTCTATTAGGCTGATACTGCCAGTCTGGGGACTATACTTTGAGAACCACTAAAGTAAATTTCATTCATGTTTAAAATATCTCCAGCTGGGCGCGATGGCACACGCCTGCAATCCCAGCAGCTCAGGAGGCTGAGACAAGAGGATCACTAATTCAAAGCTAGCCTCAGCAACAGCAAGGCGCTAAGCAACTCAGTGAGACCCTGTCTCTAATAAAATACAAAATTGGGCTGGGGATGTGGCTTAGTGGTTGAGTGCCACTGAGTTCAATCCCTGGTATCTCCCCTGCCGACAAAAAAAAAAAAAAAAAAAAAAAAAATCTCCAAATCTCCAAACCAGAAGATTAAACTTGTTTATAAATATCTTCCAATACTTCAGCCTCACTTTAATATAGTCCAATTTTTTTTCCTTAGCAGTTGTGATATATTCATGTCTTAGTAATTTGAAGTTGAGAGGGCTAGTGAATCTATATTAATGCTACTAGTTACTAATTAATTCCTTCGTTTACTGCTGCTCTCCTTTCAGAAAAGTGATTTTTTTGTTTATAATTTCAGTTCAGAAGAAATATAAGCAAATAGTTGCTAAAGATTAATAATTTGATTTTCTGCTACTAAGGGTTAAGGTCCACTGACCCGCAGTGATTATTAAAAATTATATAAACACAAAAGATGAGGAGGCACTAATAAGACACCATTGTAGATATTATATAATAAAACTAAAGTTAAGGTCACATTGACCCATAGTGTTAAGAGAACACCATCTACTAAGCACAAAAGAAAACAAATTGTCACATTTTATTCTTTCAGTGGTTGTAAACGAATAAAGATATTTTAAGGAATAGGATTAATAAAACATTAAAATAACTGGGAAGAAAGGCTGATAAGTAAAGATGTACTGTAATTCAAGGCCAGACTGAACAATGGCTCATCTCCTTTGATTCGGCTTCTTTTTAATTACAGAATTAACACTTTCTCCAGGATCAGACCTCTCCTGTCTACCATCTCCAATGGATACCCAGCCAGTTCTAAACACACCAAACCTACAGAAATGATTCATGCTTTCTGCTTTCATTTTTTTCTCCCCAGCCTAGTTCCTCCTGAAAAGATAAAAGAGCAGCTGAACCATTGACTGGTAAAATCACTTCCAAGCATCAGGCCTCAGTCACACCACAATCACTGTATTGTTCTATTTTAGGTTCTCTCAACCATGGTCAGCTTTCTGCAAGGGAAAGAAACCAGGGAGGGCTTAGGAGCATGGCTATAAAACAGTGGGCAAATGGAATTCTTTACCAGAAGGCAGAATGCCATTGCTAAATGAGGATACTCAATTCACAAAAAGTTTAAATGAAAAAACAATAAAAAAGAGAGAGAGAGAGAGAGAGGAAAAAAAATAAAAACCACTATCAACAAAACTTTTGGAAAAATATAAAAATCAACATGCTCTAGATTTTGATTATAAAAGAGACTTTGTGGGGCTGTGGCTCAGCGGTAGTGCACTTGCCTGGCATGTGTGAGGCTCTGGGTTCGATTCTCAGCACCACATATAAATAAATAAAGATCTATCAAAAAATAAAAAATAAAAGAGACTTTTTTCAGTGGAATCAAAATGTCGACAGTGAACTAACTAACGGGGGGGGGGCGGCGGTATTTCAACAAGGACAGTGTGATTGACAGCTTTCAAATTAATGCACATATCCTAGAAAGTATGGATTTGGAAGGTGGGCATTGTGCTAAGTCTGCTGTCTACCTAAAAGTGCAATTTATTTTGTCTATAAATCAAGGTCAGATTAATAAATGAGGGTGCTTTTATCCCTAAACACACTTCTATCATCATGCTTAATAATTCATCAATCTCTTACACTGAGTTACTTGGGATGTGATGAGAAAAACTGGAAAAAAAATTAAAAGAATAAATACTAATGAGTAAATGCAAGGAAATTTAAATGTGAAGTGAAAGATTTTGCAAGATACATTATATTACAGATAAAATGATAATAATTGTACTATCCCACAATTGTACAAAACATTTGTATTTTTAAATCTTTTATGTTATCATTAAAATAACCATTTAATGATAGACTACAACATTATTTTCGTTTGACAGATGTATAAATTGAGCCAAGGAAAAGTTAAATATCTGATAAATTCTTACAGCTTGTTGGTAAGAAAACTGAGACTTGCCAGCACATATCTCAATCCTAGTATTAGTCACTTCTTCTCCAAAGATAGTATCACATATGAGAAATAAGCAGAAATCTGGAAATACTATCCTGTATTTCATAATTATTTTTTTCCAACTGGTAATCTTTAAAAAACAATAACAAATGGAGATAAAGCATATAAAGAATTGCCTAAATGCTAAGTTGTACAGCCACTTTGGAAAAGTAGTCCAGTTTCTCAAAAGGATAAATATAACATGACTATGTGGCCCAGCAATTTCACTCCTAGTTATGTATCCAAGAGAAATGAAAATGTGTTCACATAAAATGTATGCATGAATGTTCATTGTTGCTTTATTAACAATAGTCCACAGTGGAAAGAACCCAGTGTCCATAGGTCATGAATGTAAAAATAAGACATGGTATATCTACAATGGAATATTATTTGGCAGTAAAAAGAAATGAAATACTGATACATACTATAGCATGGAAAAACCTTCAAAAGATTATGCTGTTAAGAAGCCAGTTACATAGGACCACACATTTGTTTATTACATTTATATAAAATATCCAAAATAAGCAAATCTACAGAGATAGAAACTAGATCAGTGACTGCCTAGTACTGGGGGGTATATAGTTATTGGGGATGAAGTCTAAGGGATACAGGGCTTCTCATTGTGGTGATAAAAATGTTCTAAAATTTATTGTAGTGATATTTGCACAATACTGTGAATACTAAAAGCCATTAATTGTATTATTATAAGGATTAATTGTGCATCATGTAAATTATATCACAATATACCTGTTAAAAAATGAACAAGCATAATCTATTTCAAATAGTGTATAAGATCATCTCTGCAACCAGAAGAGATAGGAGAAACTCTCTCTCCTCATCTTTGACACTTTCCTAAATCAGTCTTCCTTCTTCTGAGGACTCAACTCAAATTGTTGTGGTGATAGATTTGCTGAACTATCTAAGCCCTTTGATATGTAGGGGAATTACAAGTTTATGACTTTTTACTTATGTTAAGATTTGACACGAAAGGACACAGTCCTTCCATATAAAGAACACCAAAATTTCCTTTACATTTTTCCATTGTTGTTTCTGTCTTCTCACCTGTATTCTTTTTATTTTAATTGACATATAATAATTGTACATATTTATGGGTAAATATTGAAAACTTGATACATGTACACAGTGTGTAATGATCAAATCAGCATAATTATTATATTCATCTTCTTAAACATTTCTTTTTGTGTGACAAAACTTCCAATTCCTCTCTTCTACTTTTTTTTTTTTAAATAGTTAGGCTTTTATTTATTTTTTAAATTTTTATTTTATTGTTTCTTCTTAGCTATACATGATAGTATAATCCATTTTGATAAAATTCTACAAGCATAGGATTTATTTTATCCTAATTAAGACCCCATTCTTCAGGATGGGCACGATGGTGGGGTTTACTTTGATATCTTTACATGTGTACATAGGAAAATCACTGTCTTTCCTATTCTTGTCCCTCTTCCTTCCTTTTGTTCCCCTTTGTCTAATCCACAGAATTCTCTTCTTCCCCTCCCCCACTTTATTGTGGCTTAGTTTTCACATATCAGAAAAACAAATAATTCAGTCAATAAATGGGCAAAGGAACTGAACAGATAGTCCTTTATAAAATAAATGATACATTGCTGTGAATGTAGTCACCCTACTGGGCAGCAGAACATTAGAACTAATTTTCTTCTCTGAAACTGTATTTTGGTAGCTGTTATCCAACCTCCTTTTTTTCCTCCTCCTCCTACCTTCCAGAATGTCTAGTGACCACTTCTATCTTCTACTTCCGTGAAATCAACTTTTTTAGCTTCTACATATAAGTGAGAATATGTGGTATTTGTCTTTTGGTACCTGGCTTAAAAACATGGTCACAAATTTGCACATTATCCTCGCACAGCGTGCATGCTAAATTTCTCTGTATCATTCCAATTTTAGAATTTTTACTGCCAAAGAGAGCCTTCACCTGGATTCCTGTGTGGCACCATTCCACTCTTCCACGTGCCTATCCGTGGCTTCAACTTCGGAGCATTTGATTGCTAGGTGGAATATCACTGCAATATACTCCATTGGACTTCCCATGTTTTTTCCTAGTTTTTAGAGAAATGGCTCTAAGTCTCTCTCCAAACCACCTCATCAATATCTTAATGAGAAATAATAAGATAAAATGTATAGAAAATCATTCCCATAGTAACTATTGACACAATTAGATACAATGACACTCTAGTTTTAAGAAGTAACCATTCTTGGGCTGGGGATTTAGCTCAGTTGGTAGAGTGCTTACCTCCCATGCATAAGGCCCTGGGTTCAATCCCCAGTACTACCAAAAGAAAACTAACCATTCTTGCCTCACGTTGTTGTGCACCCCTATAATCGTGAGTTCAAAGCCCTATAATCGTGGAGTTCAAAGCTGTCGCCACCTGAAGCCATGGCCGCTTGGAGCAACGAAAGCCGTGGGAAGAAGTTCAGAGGTGAACTGGAAACAAACAGCTTTTTATTCTGATAACTTTTCTCTCTGGCTCTAACAACGACTAACACGCGCCACACATACCACCAAAATGGCGCTGACCCGATCAGCAATCTCGGCTCAAGTCACTCGAGATCCCAGGCCAAGTCCTGCGAGATCCCGGGCCAAGTCCCGTGAGACTACGGAAGGCGACAATGCCCAAATCTCCATGGCCCATAGTCAACCGCAATTTAAGCCATCTCCCCAAACAGGGCTTCTGCACAAAGCCAGTCTCAGCAACTCACTGAGATAATCGTGAGTTCAAAGCCAGTCTCAGCAATTCACTGAGACTGTGTCTCTAAATAATATACAAAAAGGGCTGGAGATCTGGCTCAGAGGTTAAGTGCCTCTGGGTTCAATCCCTGGTACTAAAAAAAGAAAATAAAAGAAAAGTATTCTCATTTTAGGTTCGAAGGTAAACTAAAACAACACAATTTGAAAAATACTTACTTAGATAAATATACGCAGGCATATTAAACAGTATAGGTGATTTAGTCACAAGGAAAAAATGAATTTTTTCTCATTTAATTAATTAAAGATTATGAATCTCTTGCTGGGAAGATTTTTTATTTTCAATTTTTATGGCATTCAGTTTCTTGAATATTTTGGATAATGCCAATAATATAAGGGATGCTTAATAGGAGTAAATGAGTGAATGAAAGATCAATCAGTCACACCTTGCTTTAATTCTATTCATGCTAAAGAGCTCTGAGCCCAAGTCAGAATTATTTCACTTACCTCTTTTTGTGCTTGCACACAACTCCACACCTTTAAGACTCAATGTTCTCATCAGTTACATGGAATTGCTGACTGTGTTATGAGGACAAAGAATGGATCACAGTGTCTTGAAAAGAGACAGCATTAAAACCATGTTGACTATAAGCTTATAGGCATTATTTTACATAATAATCAGATAGGTCACAGAAAAAGTCAGAATTATAGACAAAAGAGAGTAAAAGATGATGAAACTTATGCACATTTACCACCTGTATAAAATTGATGGCTTTGAAAAACTTTGAGGAAAGAATCCCATATTTATTATAAGCCATCATTATGGATGATGCCCTCACTATGTGAATCAGTGAAGGAGCCCTAATTAGGAAGGGCTGTTGTAGCTAGCTGGAAGCCATAAGTTCCACCTGATATGTATGTGACGCACCTGTAGGCACCTGCAAAGCTGAAGGTATATAACCGGGTGAAAGCGGTCCGAGTTAGGAGAACGGAGAATTCAGTCAGTCGGGCAGTCACTCGGTCGGTCAGAAGAATCAGAGTGGCCAGAACGTAGGCAGAGCGGTTACAGAAGAGAAACCAGATAGAAGAAGTAATGACTGGCCAGAGTTAGGCCGAGGCTCCAGAGGACTGGTCAGAGTAAGGCCGAGGCTCCCGAGGAAGACAGAAGACAGAAGACAGAAGAAGGAAGAAAGAAGAGAGAAGAAAGAAGCTCTAGTCTTTCTCTAAGCTAAGCTCTATCTTTCTTTACTCTACTCTAAGCTAAGAAGAAAAGCTAAGCTCTATCTTTCTTTACTCTAAGCTACTCTACTCTAAGCTACAGAAGAAGGAAGAAAGAAGAGAGAAGAAAGAAGCTCTAGTCTTTCTCTAAGCTAAGCTCTATCTTTCTTTACTCTACTCTAAGCTAAGAAGAAACTCTAAGCTCTATCTTTACTCTAAGCTCTATCTTTACTCTAAGCTAAGACTCTAAGAAGCTAAGCTCTACTCTAAGCTCTATCTTTACTCTAAGCTCTATCTTTACTCTAAGCTAAGACTCTAAGCTAAGAAGACAAGAAGAAAAGCTCGCTTTAATCTTTCTCTCTAAAAATCTTTCTTTCCCTCTCTAAGCTCTAAGAAAGTAGAAGTAAAAGTAGTAAAAGCTATACTCTGCCTCCGAGAATTTTCCTCCCGTGGCGGCGCCGTGGCTGGCCGTGACAGGCAGCTTACAAATCAGATATATTTTTCTCATTGTCCTGAAAACTATGACAGTGGGAATTTGCAAAGAACCAAATTATGATTTAAAGAAAGTTCAAAAATAATTTATTCCAGCTGTGGTTTGAGGGAGCTAATTTGAAATTTTTTTAAAATCCTATTCATTTTTAATTTCCCTCTTTCCAGTCAAGATTTTTAATATTGTTGAATTCTTACAGCTATAGTCAACTATTCAGTATACTCTTTAAATTATTTTTTATTTTTTGGTACTGGGGATTCAACTCAGGGGCACTGGACCACTGTGTCACATCCCCAGCCTTTTTTTTACATTTTTATTTAGAGACAGGGTCTCACTGAGTTGCTAAGTGCCTTGCCATTGCTGAAGCTGGCTTTGAACTCACAATCCTCCTGCCTCAGCCTCCCAAGTGCTGGGATTACAGGCGTGCCTGTGCCCAGCCTGTTCAATATACTTAAAAACATTAAAACCAGTTATGTGGAAGATGGGTTACTCGACAAAGTAATATCACCAAAAGATGTAAGAATAAAATTATTTATCTTACAAAAAATAGTTGGTAAATTTGAATGTGAGATTAGACTTGGCAAAGTTCATTTTGATGATTTCTTGGAATTACGATGAGTTAAATCTCCAAATATTCATCATGTGCTATGCCATTTACAGATCAATTTCTTATTCTTGGAATTATTATGTATGTTCCTGGAGAAATTTCAATTTCATGCTCTGTTATTTTATAATTGATATTTCAGATTGAAACAAGTTCAACTATTGAAAAGTTAAACAAAAAAATACTGAGATTTCTCTGTTTCTCCCCGTTTCCTTCTTCTAAGATAACACTCACCAAGATGGTTCATATACAGGGCTATTAAAAGTCTTAATATTTTTAAATTGTTGAAACCATACATAAATGTTTTGCAATTACAACGAAACTGAACTACAAATGTAGACGAAAATGATATCTGGCAAGTTCTCAAACATCTGGAGACCCAAAACCAAACCACTAATTAAGCCACAAGTCAAAGAAGAACTCAAAATGAACTACAAAGAATGAATTAAAATAAATGAAAACAAGCACATGAAAGTTTAAGAGGTATAGCTGAAGTATTGCTTAGAGCTTTTGCCAAAAGTTCTATAAGAAATGCAGGGTAAAATATTTATATGACTGTAAGTGAAAATCCTTAAGACACAGAAAACGTAACTCTTAAAAGAAACAATTGCTGAGAGAGTGTTCATTGAAATTGCTCTTTTTAGAATTTAAATGAGATTTTAACTGATACGTAAGAAAATAAAATTATACATAGTATTGGGGTAACATAATGTTTAAATACCTGTATACATTGTGCAGTGATTCAACCAGGTTAAACAGATCTATGTACTCAAACATTCATCATTTCTTTATGATAAAAACTCAAAATCCTTTTTTCTTGTTTTTTGAAATATACAGTTCATTATTGTTATTGATAATCACCTTACTAAGACTTCTGTTCACTGAGAGATGCCATTTAGAAATTAAAAGCCAAGTCACAAGTTGGAAGAAGATATTAATAATATGTGTTTCTGACAAATAATTTATAACCAGAATATATTAAGAATTTTTATATAACAATAAGACAAATAACTCAAACTTAGGAAAAATGAGAACAGAAATCTCACTAAAGAAAATACGCAGATGACCAAAAAGAACATGAATATATACTTAATATAATCAGTCATCAGGGAAATGCAAATTAAAAACCAACAATAAAAATATTACTACACATATAATTGAATAACTACAACTGAAATAACAGGTAGTGCCAAGTGTTATAGAGGATATGGAGGAACTAAAATTATCATTTTTTTTGGAAAGAGTAAAATGTCACTGCTACTTTAGAAAGTAATTTAATAAGTTTTTAAAATTAGGTTAAATGTCATATAACCTAGCAAATCCACTTTTCAGATTTACCTATGAGAATCAAAAGCATCTATCCACAGCGAGGCTTGTGCATGAGTGTTCACAGCAACTCTGTTCTTAACAGTCAAAAACTAGAAACCACAAGGTGTGATGTAATCCCACCTGCTGGGGAGGCTGAGGCAAAAGGATTGCAAGTTCAAAGCCAGCCTCAGCAAAAGGGAGGTGCTAAGCAACACAGTGAGACCCCGTCTCTATATAAAATACAAAATGAGGCTGGGGATGTGGCTCAGTAGCCGAATGCCCCTAAATTCAATCCCTGGTACCCCCCACACACCAAAACAAAACAAAACAAAACAAGAAACCAAAGTCTGTCAAGCGGTGAACAGGTAAGCAAAGTGTGATGCATCCTCACATGGAACACAAGATTTTTCCTACACAACAACATAAGTGAAGATCAATACCATACTGGAGAAAAGAAGGACACATGAAGAGATATGAATTATATGATTCCATTTATATAAGGTGTAAAGTTAAGAGTGTAAGAATATGAAGGAAATATTTGCCTTGGTGGTGGTTCCTTGGGGGGTATGTTTATCAAAACTTTTGAACTATAACTTAAAAGGGCTCCCCTTACTGCATGCAAATTATGCCTCAATTAAGTTGTTGTTGTTTTCCTGCAAAAGCTAATAAGAAACTTATCAATGGGCTGGGGTTGTGGCTCAGTGGTAGAGCGCTTGCCTAGCACGTGTGCGGCCCGGGTTCGATCCTCAGTACCACGTACAAATAAACGCATCGTGTACAACTAAAGCAAATAAATAAATAAATAAAAGAAACCTATCAAGATCAACTTTCCATTCATGAACTAGGTATGGGGTTGCTTTTCTGCCTCCTCTTATATTTCTTTCTCTCATTCCTAATTTTTTTAAATGTTTGATTTGTTGTTCTACAGTGGAAAAGTATCAACATTCTAAAAGCTTTTCTGAAAATATCTATGCAGATGTGCTCTAATGTATTTCATTCTTCCTTCTTACTTCTTCACTTAAAAATATTGGATAGTTTAGGAGTATATAGAGGATAACAACTTATTTCTCATCTTCAGGACAGACCATTTTAAAATAAAATTCCCTTTCACACAAGGTCCTCAGAAAATCATGTGGGCTAAAGAGCTCATCAAGGCTATTGTTTTTGATTCCCCCCACTCCCACCCCCACCAGCTGCCTCACATGGCTACCTCTATGTAGTCAAAGTTCAGCTTCCTTGGAACACAGAGGATGGTGTTTCTTTCAGCATTTCCCCAGGCGACCACCAACATCTCCTTGTTCTCTGGTCATAAGGACATCTTAGCAAAGTTGATGGTGGAGACTCCCAACTTCTACAGGCAGTCTGATTAAGCAGGTTGTTGAAATGGTACAGGGGGTAATTCTGTGTACAATAATTTAAAAAAATAAAAAGGAATACCCAGGCAGAAGGCCATGTTGTCCTCAATACTTCATAAATTTAATTTAATTGGTCTATTCCTAAGAGAGGTTTTTTGCTTAAATTTGAATAGGTCTAACAGGTAAGGTTTACAAAACTCTGTTTGGATAGGTATTCAATTAGATTTTCCAATTTAGACTGTGCTGAGCTGATATACATTTTTGAGTGATTCAGTGCAGTTTGATTTTCCAATTTTCTGGGTCATGTTTTCAGATACTATGGAGGTTGAAAGAACAAACTTGATGAATGAGGTATAATCCAAGGGGAAACAAAGCATTCTTAATAGATCCAGAGAACCCAAAGAGTATACACGTAACTGTGGTCCCTTCACCTTCTGAATGTAGCCCTCATTGCTCTAAGGGTTATTTTTTTTTTTTTCTTTTTTTCTCTCTTCTCCCCTCTTCCTCTCTCTAACAAGATTAGGGAGACAGTGTTATCTTTTCTTCCCCTAGTTAATTGCCCTCAAACACACCCACTACAGGAAGGAGATGCCTGCTGAGGATCTGGGAAGTGAATATCTCCCAAATTAACAAGTGAATGCTAACACAACAGCAGGGTACCCTGGGACCCCCTATCAGAGCACACCTGGGATGTAGTCCTTGAAGGGTTCCTTTAAACACCCCCTGTCCTTCAGATCAGGGAAGTCACAGCCTTTGGGACAGGAGTCCCCTGTGTTTCTTCTTTGCTAGCAAAGCAATAAATGTTCTTTTTCCCTTTTCTCAAAACTGTGCCCCATTATTAAATTGGCATTGATTGGCATTTGGGACAGGGACTGAGCTTTCAGTTAAAGTAACTTTCTTCTTCATTTATCTTTTAGTGGCAGTTCTTGCTATTGTAATTCATTCAATTATGCATTTTTATGTGATGTTATTTATTAACTTATTCCCTCATTTATTCATTTATTGAGTGCATGTTAAGTGCTTAGTCCTTATGAATACAAAGATAAGAACAGATACTATTTTCTGAACTTCAGAGTTTTGTGGAGTTGTACATACTGTACTTCTACTCCTTAAATCATTTCTGCAAACAATTTCTTATTTTCTAAATGAAGAAAATTATATTGAATCAAGATTTGAACTCAAATACCACCTACTGAAAAACTCAGACTTATTTAACTAAACCATTCTGCTTTCCAAATTATATTTTAGGGATAAGGCAAAAAGGTCTAATACTGTCAGGACAACAAAACAAACAAACAAACAAACAAAATTTAAAAAGCAGAGATTTAGAAGGTTGGATTCTAGTTCTATCCCCAACATTCCAGACTTGTGATCTCAGAGAAACACCATCTACTAGAGGCTTATATATAAAACTCCTATAAAACAATGGGATGTAATGTTAGAAAATGCTGAACAAAGTTAACTTAGCCGGGAACACCAAGTTAGTGAAATAAAAGGGTTTATTGGGGTGCCACATGGGGAAGGGTAGGGAAAGGAAGGGAAAGAAAGGGGGTAGGGAAGGGAGAACTGGAAGGAAGAAGAAGGGAAGGGCCTGTTTCAGTCTGGAGCAGGCTTAAATAGTGGACTGGTGGTCCGGGAGATCCCTGGGGCTGAGTGTCTCCATAGGCTGCTGGAGGTCAGGAGGCAGTGGCGAGGGCACCTGCTGGCCAGGCTGAGGCCCCTGGGAAATGTAGTCTTTTACCTGGGGAGGTGTGGCCTTCTACCTCCCAGCCCAAAATCCAACATCCCCCCCTTTTTGTTTTCTTAGGAAGCGGGGCATCGTGTTTCAATCTGGCTGCTTCGAGCTGAAGTGGGGCGACGTGGGGTGCTATGATGGGAGGAGATGTGGGCAGGCAGGTCAGGCTCGAGGGTGGAAAAAAAAATTCCCAGGAGGTAGGTGTGGAAAAGATGAATCTCTGCGGGTATGGGATGGATGAAGTTTCCTTGAAGCCATAGATTGGTGAGGGTGTCAAATCAGGCTTCTGCAGAAAGTCACTGAGGGAGTCAGCCAGCTATCCTCTAAGAGCATGTCGAAATTGTAGGCCTTGCGAGTTTGCGGGTAACACTACTATGGAAGCAACAAAGGGAAAGAAGGTGAGATGGATTATTGTCCACAGGCCTGTGTTCCACCAGGTGGGATTTACTGTGAAGAGGCCAATGGAGAGTGTGAAGCGCATCATAGTGAGCATTGGGTGGCAGCATAGGGGCAGGACTTGGTTGGTGAAGAGTCTAAGTCTTCTCTGGTTGGAAAGTCATCGTAGGTTTTTTTCAACAGTTGATAATCCCTAAGCAAAAGCTGGTTAAAGGTTCAAAATGAGAAAAACAGAAAAGATTATTTTGAGTCAGTATCAGGAACACGAGAGAAACGAATTTTTAGGGGATCGGTGGGAATGGGAGAGCAAGTATACTGAGGTAGTTGTTTGTCATCCTTTTGTGGATCTTCAGTTGGTTGAGCAGCTGGTTTCAGTCTGGAAATATGAGTCCAAAAAGTCAAATTCCCTGAGGTTTCATGAAGCTTAGCAGCCGTGGCTGTGCACAGCACAACCTGGAAAGGGCCTGTCCACTTTGGGACAAGGAAGACTGTGTTCCTGTGTCCTGAGGAGGGGAGAAATATACCCAAGAACCGGGTGTTAATGGGAATGAAGCAGTGAGTCTACCTGGGTCAGGCAGAATGAAATCTTGGCACTTCCATAGCTGATGTCTGATGAAGGACAAGATGGGAAGAGAAAGATCTTTGGGTAGGGGTCCTTGAATTGGGGAAACTCCAGGTGGAAGAGCTGGTCACCCAAACATAACCTCAAAAGGGGATAGCAAAGAAGGTTTCTTTGGGAGGACTCAGAGCCTAAAGAGGGCAAGGGGAAGTAAGAGTTCTATTAGTCCTCTCTACCTCCCCTGAAGATTGTGGGGTGATATGGGATATGAAAATGCCAAGGAATGTTAAGAGAAGTAGATATATTCTGGGTGACTAGTGCAATGAGCACAACTGAATTGGGTTTGATCAGAGGAGGAAGAAAGTTTGGATATAAAAGAATCTTTGCCCATTCTTTCGACCGCTAGTAGAGGTTGAAAACAATCTCTCAATTATCTAAGGGACTTTAGAGGGGTGTCAGCTGGGATGTATTAAGAAGTTTCGAAGACTAATACAATATTCTGAAAAGCGTCCTTTTCAAAATAAGTATTAGAGGGAGATCCAGGTCTGTGACTCGGTTGTCACCGGAGCCAGGCAGACGTGGGATATCATGAGAAGAGTCCTTCTCAAGATATTGGAGGACTATGAGCCACCTTGTGCAAGGGTTTTCCGTGTCCAGTCCTGGACGGGAAGGAGAGACTCAAGTCCGAAGTAGGCCAAAGGGCCGAAAAGGAACCTCTGTAACCATCTCTAGCTGAGAGGCAAAGGTTGCCGGAAAACTAAGAGACTAAATCCAATGATGTTGCGGTCAAAAAGATGAGTGGAGGCTGAGTCAGGCGATTACAGGAGGTTTATGCCCTCATAATAGGATGGAAAAGAGAATGGAGATAGGAGAAGATTGATTGTACAGAAGGGGATGTGGGGGCCTGGGTAGTAGATTGGACTGAAGCCAGAAGAGAAGGAGAAGATAGTGCTGCTTCAGCCTTCATGTTTCCCTGAACTATGGGAGAGTCTTCACTTTGTTGTGAAGGACAATGGGAGATCCCTACTAGTTTGGGCAGAAGAGAGGCTTGTAGGATCTTAAAGCCTGAAGCATCGCTATACAATCAGGTTCTGGGGGCTCTGAGGAGACTGGGAGAAGGGAAGCTGGGTGTAAAGATGAGCAGGATTGGAAAGAGACTGAGGAGTAGAACACGACAGGGCAGGAGAGTTTGAAGGCTCTTATAGGTTAGTAAATCTTAAATGGCGAGGAGAGGCAATAGTGACATGAGCACCAAAGGTCAGCTTCTTTGATTCCTGTAGAAGTAGGTAAGCAGCAGCCAGAGCCCGAAGACAGGAGGCCCATCCACAAACGGTGGGTTCAAGCTGTTTAGAAAGGTAGGCAAAGGTGGGGCCCTCGTATTGGCCTAGAACATTGAGAGCCAAACCCTTCATTTCATGGACATAAAGGGTGAATGGCTGAAGAAGGTCTGGGAGATGAAGAGCTGGGGCCTGTGACAGTGCCTGCTGCAGATGCTTAAACTCAGCCTGAATGCCTTCGGGGAGGAACTTTTCCTCAATCCATTTAACTATAGAGAGAAAAATTGGGAATCCAGGCACGTAAATATCCCGCTAGGCCTAGGAAGGAAAGAATCTCTTCCTTTGTCTTGGGACATGGAAGGGCCTCCATGAGAGCCTTTCTGTCTACAGTAATGGACCTCGACTGATGGGAAATCTGAACTCCTAGGTAAACCACCTGGGTCTGAGCAAGTTGCACCTTAGACGGGGAAACACGATACCCACAAGAGGAGAGAAAGTTTAAAAGAGTGCAAGAGTCCTCACGAGCTGTGAAAATGAAGGGGCTGCAGAGAAGAAGGCGATCTACGTACTGCAGGAGAGTGGAGTTATAAGGGGAATGGGTGGGTCTGAGAAAACGTTTCCGCAGAAGATCTGAGATAGCTCCCTGTAGGGAGGGGCAATTCCTGAGATGGGTCACCTTTGGCAACAGGTTGGGGCAGGTTGTTAAGGGTGGAAGAAGGGCTCTGAGGGAATCAGCATTTCAATCCCTTAGGGGACAGTTTCCCAACTTCCCAAAATTGGCTCACTCAAATTGGCTTTCGACCTGACTCAATTTACCTATATATGCTGACTGCCTAGGAGATTCTGGCTTCATTTCCCTTCTAATTTTAGGAACTCCTTACTACTGTAAGGGAATGGGATGATGACCAGATATGGCTTCTTCAGGCTGAAAGTGGGCGAAGTGATGGGGGAAGTAGTTTGGAGTTCCTTTTGTAGAAGTCAGGTCAGATTGAAGCCTGGGGAAGGTTGTGAAGTCATCAGGGACGGGAGCTTCTATTAGAGAAACAAAGAACATGAGTACTGAATAAATGTTGTGGCATCTGGAACATTTCAATGTATACCATGAGAATGATAATTTAAATCTTTAGCATGCACAGAGTTATCAGGAATGTAAACACAACATTTAATGTTACAGATGTCTATCCAGATAAGATGGTAATTAAGCTACTTAATGTCATCTGATCCTATAAAATCTTTCTATTGGTATGACCTCTGTGTCTAGTAGAGAACTCTTTATCTCTGTCACTTAGGGCTAGATGATCATACTACTGAATATTAAGCCTACCTGTGTAGGTTAGGAAGATCTGCAGGCCTTAAACTGACTAAAAACTTTTGACTTGGCAGTTACTTAGTAGTTAAACTGTTTCTTTTATACAAGTGTATATCTGAAGTTACCTTTACTTCAAAAATGCCCAGGAATGGTTGTGTATCTGTTTCAACTGTTTACTAGATGTTTAGGATGAAGTTTGTCAAACTGACTTCTGCTTTTAACTATTGCTAAGAGTCAGCTGATTTCTGATGGGAATCTTGGGGAAACTTGAGAGCAGCTTTTCTGCTCATGCCTTCTGCAAGGATGGGTCCAGGTCTTGCTTGACCTTGTGGCTTCTATTGGAGGCATTAGGGATATCTCTCCCTTTTTATGGACCCTCCTTTTAGCAAGTGCACTGATTGGCTTTCTTTTCTCTATAGGTCTCATTTTTTCTCCCTTATCGGGAAATCATGTGGCCCAGAGATGCAAAGCTCTTTTAGAGAAGTTTCCTGTTCCCAAACAGACTGACTCTGAGACAAGAACCAAATATTGGTTTTCTTGGCCCTTTTTGATTTAATTTAAGGTCTTGATCTTAGACATCCAGTAAGGTAATCTTAAATTGAGAACTCTGGGCTTTAACTTCAATGCCTATAAACTTACATTCGTTGTTGATTGTGTTCTTGAAGCAATATCTCTGAAAAACATTAACAGGCAAACTTAAAAACACATTTAGTTCATGTAATAACCATCTTGGATTCTGAGTTATATACTATAATCCCTGTTTCTGAACAGCAAGAATCACTCTTTTGACCATACATTCTGGCATGTAAGACCAGAGCCTTATCTCAGGTAAGGTAGGATTCTTTAATCTTAGGTCAGGTGTTTTAATTCTGAAGTTGATCTCTGCTTCTTAAATAAAATTCCACAGTGTTTACATACATTGCTGCTTGAGCTCCCATGAACTTTAGCTGACAAAATATCACATTTAGAACAGATTAAAGAAATGCTGAGAGTATTCAACCTTTTTTGGAAAAGTAGCAAAATGCTTTTACAATATACAATTACATTGATGTTTCCATAAATCAAGTTTAGCTCCTAAAGAAACAACGTGATATTCTGAAATAATAGTTGTTGTTCAACCACAGCTATACAATTCTCAATTCCTTTTAAGATTACTTGCTCAAAAGAAACAAAATTAATAAACACAACATTATGGATAAATTAATGTTTTAAGAAATCCTTGTCCTCTTAGGGGAAAAAGCCCCGTAATTAGGAAAGGGACAGTTTACTCTTTTTTTTTTTTTTTTTTTTTTTTTTCCCTTTGGGGCCTCAGAGTAATCTGTCTCCCACTAAGTTTGCAGGTTTGTCCCAGGATTTACATCTTAAGTCCTGGCTTTTTGAGGAGAAACTTCATACAGCCTTTTGAAACAAAGGAAGAAGTGGGTGAGGGCTCGGGGCTGCACACGGAGCAGGTGTAGACTTGCTGCTGCGGCAGCTCGGGCAGCTTCACTTGGGCCGACCCCTGGGCTCAGCTCCTGAGCAAGGAATGTGTGTGTTGGCTGCAGCGGCAGCAGGGAGGGGGAAGGGCGCGGGCCTACCACGCAGTGCAGACTCCTAGACCAGGGGAGGGACGCGTGCGTAGACGTGGGAGCGGGCTGCGAGGGTCCGACCGAGGGGCACGAGCAGCCAGAGAAGGGCGTGAACGCGCGGAGGTCAAAGTGGACTGGAGGGCGAGCGGAGAGGCTCCGAGACACACTGGGGGGTACAAATGGAGAGGCGCGGGCTGGTTTGAAATGGAGGGAGGCTTACCGATTTGATGAAAAGCTGTTACCAGGAAACTTTGTTACTCGCTGCTCTGGGACGGAGGGGCGAGTGAAAAGGTGTTCCCGGAAACTTTGTTCTTTGGTTAGAGATGTGCTTTCCCAGCCAACACACCTATTAATTATAATAAATTATTTTTAAGGTCTCTTCTTTTCCAGTTCTAAACATTTTGAAACTTTTCCTTTTATAATTATAAATTATTAAAGTTATAATAATTTACAACACATTATTATAATAAATTATTATAAGTTATTTAATTATAAAGAGTTGATTTTGAGAATTCAATTCTTAGAGATTTAAATATTTTTTTTCTAAATTATTGTTTTGCTTTCTTTGTCTCTCCTTCCTAACAAGCTCATCAGTTAAGTTCCAAAATAAAAATAAAGAGGTATTGGGTATTTAATTTTGAGGAAAATTAGATTTTGAATCTTCAACTGATTCCAAATATCATAAAGGAATTTGTGAGACTGATAGCTTTTGCATTCTGGTTTCTAACTTTTCTTTTGGTATCAGTCCTCAAACATGACAATATAATAATGTGCTCACTTTGGTGATTTTAAAATATTTTAATCTTAATTAATGAATAAAGAAAAAGTTGTGCTTGCTTAACTCAAAAGCTTGCCAAGTGTGAGAAAACTATATCTCAGCTGTATGTCCTGTTACACAGTGTTCTTGGAATCTCTCATGTGGCATTCTGTTCGTGTGCAATCTGATAACGAATTGCAATTAGCAAATGAAATATTTATATATGCTGCCACATAGTCAGTCCATATGTGCAAAATATTGCAAGTTCCTCAGTAGCATTTATCATCACCCACGGTTATGTTAGTTTCTTGGAAGAGACCTTATGGTGCCTTATGAAGTTGTCCAAAAAGCATGCTATTTCCTTGCTTTATGTGTTTATAGTAGAGCTCATGTCAGCCTTAGTGAAATGGCCAGTTTGTTCTCTAACAAAACTCAGCACCACCAACACAGAGCTATCTTTCTTCCCCTTTGTGTTACTCATGTACATAACTTATAAGTCACATTGTGTCCCTGCAGAGCTGTGTATCTCCACATGAGCCAGTCCTCACTACTGTATTTATAAAATTTCCAGTGCACCTAATTGAAGGCAGACACTGAGACTCTCAAAAAATAAACTTCGACCTTGAAAAAAATGCACACACTATAATCAGCATGTGAAACAATAAGAAGAGCTTGTTAACTTTAAAAAATTTTTCCAGAAACCAAGTCCATAAAGAGAAATTGAATGTAGCTTGGATTCACTTCTGAATTAAATCAAGGGCATTCCACCCTTTTAAAGAATGGGAGGAGCTGCCCTCAGCGGAATATTGGTATTTATAGGCCTCAATCTGATCATGTTATCTTGAGTACAGGAGGAGAGTGTAAAAAGTGAGATTCTACCTGCAAGCTTATGGCTGTGTGTAACCTTATTTTCCAGAAAGTTTCAAGCTTTTCCCATGATGTTGCAAGGAGAGAGAAAGAAATTAGAGAGGAGAGAGAAGAGGGAAAGGTGCTACCACATTCATGATACAGCCAAACTAAATTGCTGAAATATGGTGAGCTCACAGAGATTCTAGTTATCAGACCAATATAAAGAAGAACAGAACATTTCTAACTAGCCACAGCTAACGTCTAGTTCCAGAGGATATTGATGCCATTAATTTATAACCTCTATGTTTTTTTATAAAATAAGCCTTGTTAATAATGCAGTCTCTTGAAATGTGCAGTTCCACAGCTCTTAAGAACAACCTTGAAAAAAAAGGTACTTTATACTACAATAATGGCGTCATGTCACTACAGTTTGTAGTAGGGAGGGATACATTATTTCCTGTCTTTTTATATCATAATAGATTTGTGGTGGGATGGTTTAAGAGGCTCCTGCTGTCTCAAACTATTCCCTTCAAGTGCTGACCATGAACTGGGCTCAGAGATGATTTGGACACCCAACATTCTCAAGGACAAAAATTTCTCCCAACCCAGCTGAGAGAGCAAGATAGATAGAAAAGGTTATTTTATCATTCTGCTTTATTGCCACCAAGACAAACTTAGAGACTCAGGAAGAGATTCCTATACTGAGCTTGCAGTGTCTAATTGTGTCCTGTATAAATTAATGGCATAAATACCTATAAAGGAATAAAAAATATGCATTGCTATTTAAGCAATGGTTTAAACAAATAAAGCAAACTTTTAGTTAAAAATGCTAACTCTGCCACTCCCTGCCAAATCTCTTTGCAAGGCTTGTCCGCCACACTGTTTTCCCCACCATGACAGATTGGATTTAATTGAAAAGTTGCTAGTTTAGAGCTGTCACTGAAAACTGGTATGGAGAAATAAAATCGGCCTGGTGACTGTCTCCTTCAGTCAATTTTTACATAGCGTCTTTACCAGGGTCATCATTTTTTTTTTTTTTTTAAGAAACTAATAAAATTATTTCCCAAAGCCATCAAAAATATCTAAGAAAGGAGAATATTTTGCTTAAAAAAAAGTTTAGCCTCAGAGATCATAAGCAGTACTGATTCTTGTTTATTGTCAATCATGACAATAACTATGTGCTCTGTTGATGACAGAAATTTGGGGAGTTCTGCTTTGCATTCCAAAATCAGGCAACACTTTACATTCCCTAAAATAGAAGGTGTTCCCCAGAGGATGGTCACTTGAAAAGTGGCACTTTAAAAGAGCCACTTGAAACCCAGTGAGCATGCTCTGAGAATAAGTTGAAATGAGCAAACTGGAATAAATATTGCATAGGGGGAGAAAGGGGATTGACAGCAAATCCAGTGAAAGTTAGGAAATTAAGGAGTTAATGACCGTGTCCCAGTTGAGAACTCTCATTTCCAAATTTATCTCAAGTTTGTATTCAATGTGTATTACTATATGTGACATGGAGCATCTTTATGATAAATCTCAGGGAGTTATCATCTAAGGAGTGCAAAATTGTCAGGTTTCTGTGTCAGAGCAAACTGTATGCAGCTTTAGCAATCTTCTCAAAGGGCCTAGAAAGCAGAGCTGCTATCCAGAAAATAATAATTTGCTTATATCTCGGTAAATATCAGTGAGTAATTAACAGGATGACTGTGGTTCTCAGGAGCAACAAGGTTTCCCCATTGATGTTTGCTCCAAGAATCAGCATCAACAGGATGCTGGGAATTTGTTAGAAGTGTAAATTCACAGGCCTTCCCCCAGGATAATGGGATCAGAATTAGCAATTTCACATGTTTCCCCCAGTTATTCATATGCTACTGAAACTTCCTAGACATCTGCCCCACAGACAGGTGTGGGACACCTGTGTGAATTTCCCTAAAAGTTCCTAAGGATTTGAAAATATCCTCTGCTATTGTTATTCTCATTTTTTTTAACCACACAGTGAAACCTGCAGAACAATCCCATTCAAATGTTAAAAAATAAAATAATAAAATAAAAAACAGGTCCTAGAAAGGCAGCCTTGTTTTTGACATTGGTGTTTCCTCCCCGCTGGAACCTTAATCCATTTGAAGGCAGGAAATAACACCCAAAGAGCAAGACTGAGGACTGAGAGGAATGATGACAAACTCAATTGCACACAGGTGCAGAGGACACGTTAAGTAGCTGTTGAGCTGACACATATTAGCATCAGCTCTGTAAGCATAATTATTGGTCAAGGGCAGATTGTTGTAAAACAGCTAATAAACAGGAAACATTAACTTCCCTCACACAGGGCCTTTGCAAAACCAATATTAGGCCTATGTGCTCTGTACGTGTATTTTCTCTGAAGCCAATTAACCTCTTTATTGGAAAACAAGAGCTTTGTTATTGTTGAACATGGCAGCTAATCCTTCACAGTAGATAACTTTCATTGAGCAAGAGTGGAATGAGTTGTGTTAACTTCACTGACTGACATTCCTATACAATTAAAAGAAAGATTAATTGTTTAATTTCCTCAACATTGGTGCTACGGAAGGCTAGGAGATCCATAAAATGGAAAACTATAGTTTTTCATTCATCCAAGGCCAAGGGAGCAGTGGAAATTAATTTTGGGATTGTGTACATCTTTTTATTAACTTGATCATGTAAGGAAGGGTATCATTATGAAATCCATTTTGATTATATTTCTTCCACATAACTCTGAAGGTTCAGACTGGGACAAGATACAAGCCTGTAGATCTGTCAAATCGTTTTGACGTTTCAGACCTAGAATTTTGGCTAACACACAGTGTGTGAAAAATGCCAACAGAGAAGAACAGCAAAGACATGAGCAATGACTGCTTCAGTAGACACAAAATGCTGAAGGTGTATTTAATAACAACTTATACTCATTTTAATGAGTCCACCTAAAGTTGCTGGAAGAAATTTCCTGAGCAAGAGTTCAAAATCATGGTTCTTGCTGCCTTTGCTTGGAAATCAATTAAATGAGACTCACAGACCAGGGAGACGAAGCATGAGGATGGCAGTTGTGGGTGGCAGTGCATGTGTGAGTGTGACCGTGCGTAGTGTGGTCTACTTTTGAATCCGTGTTTCATCATCTGAGGTCTTCTGCTTGCTTTCTCCAATCTTTTGGATTCCTTAACTCTACTGCCCCCATATTTTCTCACAGACTTCCATCTCTGTGTATCCACATGAAAATCAGTTCATCATGATTTCATCTCGTAGGGTTGAAATCTCTTGTTTCCCTTACTTTATTTATTTATTCTTTTGGTAACAGGGATTTTTTTAAAAAAAGTATTCATTTATTTGCTTTAGTTGTACACAATGCAATACATTTATGTCGAACCCGGGCTGCGCACGTCCCAGGTGAGCGCTCTGCCGCTGAGCCACAACCCCAGCCCCATGGTAACAGGGATTGAACTCAGGGTACTCGACCACTGAGCAACATCTCCAGCCTTATTTTATATTTTATTTACAGACAGGGTCTCACTGAGTTGCTTAGCGCTCACCATTGCTGAGGCTGGCTTTGAAATCGCCATTCTCCTGTCTCAGCCTCCGGAGCTGCTGGGATTACAGGCATGTGCTATGTTTCCTTTACTTTAAAAAGCCACCCGTGCTTGAAGTTGCAGAGCAGCAATTATTCAAGACTGGCCTTTATGCTTCTATGTCAGTGCTATTCAACAGAAACATAATGTGGGCTATTGATGTCACTGAATTGTAATGTGAAAATTTCTAATGGAATGTTAAAATGTGAGAAAAATTTGAAACATTTTTACTTAACTCCCAATGTCTAAATTATTATCATTGCAACTTAAGAATATTATTGAGGTACTTCATGTGTATGTGTGTGGCATTTGAAATCCTGTTTGTATTTCACACTTTACAGCACATTCTCAATTCAGACTAGCCATTTGAATAGCCATGTGTGGCTAGGGGCTCCCACATCATCAGATGACAAACTCTGTATCTGTGCAAATGAATGAAATTTTTTTCTGTCAAACTATTTATTAACAAGGTAAGTACATGTTTAGACCAAAAGAAGAACTGTCTCCACCAATGACAATAACATATATAGGGTTGCTGGGTTTTTCATGAACAACTGTCAATTTGAACAAGAGTACTTTGATGATGGGGCTGGGGTTGTGGCTTAGCGGCAGAGCGCTCGCCTCGCACGTGCGCGGCCCGGGTTCGATCCTCAGCACCACGTACAAATAAACCCATTGTGTACAGCTAAAGCAAATAAATAAATATTTAAAAAAAAAAAAAAAGAGTACTTTGATGGAAGATTTTAATCTTATTCTCTCATGTTAAAAACCTAAACTTCTTCATCCATGTGGACATGACATTCTTCTTTGGGTGAGGGTGATGTGAAAGTGAACATAGATGTACTACTTCTCTAAAAAGGCTCCTGTATACAAAACTTTTTATTTCTTTTCTTCCAGAAAAATCAAAGGATGTAGAAGATTCATGCTGAAAAAATGCAGCTTTCACTATTTATGTTGGTATTTTCCATTAAGGGCTTTAAAAAAATTACAGCTTTGGCTGTTCTTCGAGTGTTATGGTTGCTCTAAAATATTTGTGATGTCTGAACCCGATCCTCCTTTTAAAATCTCTTTCAGAGTAGAGATGTGCACAGCACACCTTATTAGTCAGAAAGCCCATGGGATGTCCTTTCTTTCAAGTACTTTTAAAATCGTTTGCTGTTTGTTCTGCCATTTCTGGCTACCTTTATCAAAGGAGAAAACATAATTCTCAGTGTCAACTTTGTGATCCAGATCATAGAGCAGGCTCTAAAATGGTTTTATCAAAGACAGCCCATATTATCTTTTAGGGCACAAGTTGGGAAAGCTGTAAGGGAATAGAGGGAGCCCCCAATTTAAGAGGATCTGGAGTATGAAAACCCTTCTATAAATAGATCTATTAGAGGGATTTCTCTATATTTTAAAATGATTTTTCTTTTCACCACAGAATTACTTTAAGTCAGTCTCTTCGTCTTCCTTGCATTTAAGCATTTGTTTATAAATCAATAACTACTTGACAGTGAGACCAGAGGAAAGAGAAAATGAAAGCTTTAGTGATGAGAATTGCTGCCAAATTGAGATTAATCAAAAACGAAGATAAACCGTCTTTAAATTTACTGTAAGTCAAAGGGAAATTAGAATTCACCATTCAAACTTTCACCTCTGCTCATTTTTACCTCAGCACATGCCTGAATAAGTTCTGAAATACAACTCTACGATCCATATGATCATTGATATTCCTCTTAAAATTAGGGTTCATGAGCAGCCCCCCCACCTCCACGTGACCACGACACACAGAGGCACATTTCCAGTTTCATTCCAGTCAACCCCACATTGTTCCTGTGAGGTGACAGCCACTGATTAATGTTTGCTGGAGGAGTGTAACTGTAAGTTTCTAGAAGCTGCTGGAAAGCCAGTTTTTACCAAAAACAGCTGTGAAACCAGACTGACTTTTAACCTCCCCTGTTGAATACAGGAACTCTTGGCACAATTACAGTGCAAGTAGCACAGAATCTATGGGGTTACCATTATAGAAACAGACTTGGCCAGCAGGAAATGTTTACATCCTGCAAGAAACCCTGATGTGTGACATGAAACCAGAGCTGCTCACCATGGTTTCAAAAAACAAAAGTCTCCATCTTTGAACTTGCCTCAGAGCCCAAACAAACAAACATTCCCATTTCCTTTCCATCAAATGCTGAATCCCAACTACTCCTTTCATCGAACTTTTTTCCACACTCTGCAGATACAGGAAATAAACAGCCCTGTGGTGCTCTGACTGTTAATGAAATACAAGCCCACCCCGGGTAGAATTCAGTGAAGACAACAACAAAGAGAGATGCACCTGGACTGGGCCTTGCAATTCCTCAAACATCTTCTAGGTACAGCAATTATTTTTTAATAAATATAAACTGAGCCTCATACTATGAAAACTAGACAGCAGGTTTTGCTGTAACTGAATTTGAACCTTACAACTCAAGCAAGAGCAGTGACATCCTGACTTTTTCCAGACACTCCATGTTCAAAGACATGAAGGGGGAGGAAATGAATGGAGGCTGGGCAGACTGAACCAGGGATCTAGAAGAAAGGAGTTTGCCAACCTCCAACAGCCCTTGGCAAAGTGACATCGCCAGATAACCACCTGGTCACCCAATTTCCTGCCAGTAGCAGGACAAAAGAGGGAGGCTAGGGAAGATCCCCAAAGTACAGTTAATTAGTTTAATAGGCAATTTACACCTGATGCCCCTGATTATTTCCCCTCCCCAAACAGCCAACAGAAAAGGCAGAGATCACCCAGTCTGATCTCTCAGGGTGGCTGAACTATGCATTCTTTTTTTTAAGAAAATCACTGGTTATGCTCTTTTCTTAGGTGAAATGTAGAGCCTGTCAGAGGCCAGACAATTTTATTGTGCCTTCAGCAGGCTACTATGATTAGACTATATTAATTTGTTCCTTTCTCATGTTAAGATGACCATGCAAATGCACCCACTTCCGGACTACAGAAGGCCAAAGGAAATCGGGCAGCCAAAAGGAAATTGTGCGTAATCATCCCTCTTCCAATTTTGTTTGGATTTCATGAGCATATATGGGCAAGGGAAAATTGGAGAGCCTTTGAGGCAATGTGCTTGGGAAGAAAATGTAAGTTTTAGTGCTGGATCCATTCCGATTATTTGGATTATCTTGTGAATGTATTTAGTCTCTCTTGTGTTTCTGTTCCCTCATCTGCCACAAGGCAATAAGTACCAGCTCTTAGGATGTGGGGACAAAGTGTCCACGCTGCTCTGGAAACTCATGTGTCTTAACATGAGGGAAGGAAACGGTTTCTCATTTAAAATATTAAAATTCATTTTTTCGGTTTTGTCATTCACAGCAAATGATCTTCTTAAAAAAATAATGACACTCTGTATTTGTTTTCTAATGCCTGGTGAGTTGGCAAATGCCTATAATCGTAGTGGCTTTGGAGGTCAAGGCAGGAGTTCAAAGCCAGCCTCAGAACTATAGCGAGGCCCTAAGCACCTTAGCAAGACCCTGTCTCAAAGTAAGAAAAAAGCCAAATCCTTGTGACTTACAAAAAATTAATAAAAATTAATTATTAATTACCTCACATTTCTCTAGGATAGAATTTTGGTATCCAGCTCACCAGGCTTAAATCAAGGTGTTGGTAGGACTGCATTCCTTCCAAGATGCCCTGAAGGAGAATCTGTTTATTTTCCTTTTTCAGCTTCTAGATGCCATCCACATTCCCTGGATCATGACCCCCCACTTCCTAACATCTTCAAAGTCAGTAAGTTTGTTTGTCCACAGCCAGGAAAATTCTGTTACTCAAAGGACTCATGCAATTACACTGAGCTTACCTGGATAATCCAGGATTGTCTGCCTATGAAAGTGCTTTGCTTAATAACATTGCCAGGTTACTTTTGTCTTGTGGAGTAACAACATATTTAGATTTCTGGGAGTAGAATGTGAACATCTTAGGGGGCCACTATTGAAGCCAGAATTAGACAGGCAGTCAGTATAGGTAGGTACATAGAGTCACGTCGGATCAAGAAAGCCCATTTTGAATGAGAACCAGGAAGCTGGAGACTGTCCCCTGGGAGATTGAAACATTAATTCCTTCAGAGCCCTTCCTCCACCCTTATCAAGAACCTGCCCAGCTCCAACCTGTTGCTAAGGCCACCTGTCCCAGGAACTGCCCCTCCCTACAGGGAGCTATAAAGTTGTTAATTAATGTGTCCTGGGCTGCTCCATCCTGCCCTTCCCCCTTCAGCCATCTGCTTCTCAATTTTGGACATCCCAAGGAACTTTTCTGGGCCTGATCAGGAAGGAGAGAGATTAGGAGAAGAGAGTGGGAGAACAAAGGAAGCTTAGGACATCTTGGGATACCAGGATACCAGCAATGGCTCCCTTCTCCCTCCCGGGAGAAGTCTATGTTACCCCTTTTTAAATAAACCTTGCTTTATATGCGTGCTTTGGCGTGCTTCTCTAATGTTCAAACTTCAACATTTGAGGGAGTAGAACTCTTCACTATTCTGCCTGTCATACTCTGGAGAGAGGCAGAATCTTCTAAATGCTTTCATTACTTAAGTGAACACAACTTTACACCTTTAACTTGGTTTTAGGATACACATGGAAAATTCTAGAACTTTCCATAGTCCTCCCAGTGGTTTTCTATGTTTTCAAATGCGTCTGGTTTGAGAATCAGATTATGTTCAAGACGTTTTCTTGACCAAGCTATTTATATATATATATATATATATATATATATATATATATATATATATATATCAGTTTGTTATGCAACAAATTTGGTCAAAAGTGATGAATAATCTAACAACTAACTTGAAAAAACTGCATATTTCAACAATAGTACTATCAAAATTATGTCTTAATGACCAACAAAATATAATCAGCTCTACTTTTGTCACTTAAAAAATTTCCCAAGACCATCAAATATATCAACAACTCTAATATTCTGATTATATTCTCATTATAGTTATAGGCTTTTATTGGCCCTGGTTGTTTCAAATTTTATTACCCAATTATACCCAGTGTCAATCAACTCAATGTCAGGATCTCACAGATTTTGGTCCTTCCCAGTCTTTCCTTGCTGGATGTTTCCCATCTTACTAACACTTAAATGTGAGCATTCCTCAGGAGTCAGTTATACTTAAGGATTAAGTTATACTTAATCCTTGCCTGATCATACTTGGTCCCATAGCTTTATATATCTGACGCATTCTAACAGAGCAACATTTATATCCCCAGACCCAACTTCTTCCAAATTTATATATGACATCTCTATGTTGATGCTTAATAACCATCTAAAACATGCTACTTTGGAAGTCTTTCCTATCTCAGTGATGGCAACTTATATTGCTTCTGCTGCTCAAACCTTGGAGTCTTTCTTGATAATCCTGTCTTGCAATCAACATAAGTAAACTCTGACAGCTGTACTTTTTACACACATCCAGAATCTCTCACACCACCATGCCCACGTATTTCCTTGGTAAAAGGCACCATCATCTCTGACTTGGATTATTGCAACAGTCCTCAAGTGGTCTTCTTGCACGCCCCCCCTTGCCTTCTCCTCTACTCAAAAACACCTGTGGCTTCCCATGTCATCTAGAGTATCTAGAGTTACTATTAAATGGGTTGTATTACCTGGCCCTTACCTTGAAACTCTCATCTCCTGCCATGTGCCCATTTGCTCACTAGACTCCAGGCCCTCTGATCTCCTTGGGTCCTTCAAACTCACTATGCTGGAGAATTTGCATTTGCCTCTAAAGATTCACCATCCATGCTTCTCCTTCTACTGTGACTGGAGAGGGAAAATTATATGGACTTCATCAATGGGTGCATTAATCTGGTTTGGGCCAAAAGGGAGATTGCCAAGAGATTTCAGAGGAGGAAAGAGAGACCAAGTATACAGTCACTGGTTCTCTCCCTGCAGGTTATCTGCTGGCATGCTGTAACCCTCACTTAACGGACAGAGTCCTACCAAACAGCCCTCTCTGCTTATTCCTCTCTGTCTCTGGTTCCTGCAACCAACTTCACCCCATGCCTCTTGGCATAGCATATGTAATGGTGACCACTGTTGTTAGTCCCAGGTACTATATTTTTCCCACTGATTTCCTTAGACTCTGTCTTTGCTCTTTATATAGAAACTCCAGATTAGACTCTACTCAAGTTATTCTGTTGGGAGCCTGACCTCTATAGATGCCAAGCATACTTCTGCTTTTGAACCTCAGCTTTCTGCACTCATTCATTCCCATGCCAGGTACACTCACCCTTCTATAGTGCCATGGCTCATTTCCTTCCTGCATATCTATCTCTATTCAAATGTTGCAGTAGGGACACATCCCTGACTAGTCTACATAAAATAACACCCTCTCCAACTCTCTATCCCATTGCCTTGCTATTTTTTTCCCTGCATATTGTGTTCCACCCACTGATGTGCTAAGTATCTATTTGTTTATTGCTAATCTTCTCCCCTAAGAATGTAATGAAAGGAAAAGTAGCTATGAAAAGGAGCTGTGATGCAGGCTTCACAGGACTGTGTGTATACAAGGCACACAGATGTCATATGTTGAGTGAATGAATATGGTATCACATTTTGAACAACATAGGAAGAGAGTGTAATAAGTTGCAGACGAGGGAGGGCTCCAGCATGGTTTCTTCACTCTGGATCAGAAGAAAGATATTACAGCAAGTTCCTGGTGTTTCTCTCATGGACTTCTGGTTCCTTCTTTACTCCTGCAATTTTATTTCAGTCTTCCACTACTCTTTGAGTTTTGCTTGTATAAACCAAATGAAGGAAAAGGCAGGAGGTATGAATATGGTTTGAAGACAGAGTGAGAACCAAGTTGAAGACTAGGACAAGCCAAAGTAGAGTTGAAGAAAGTTCAAGCAGAATATGAATGAGGGGAAGGAAAGTGAGTCTAAATCAGCAAGGGGAAAACATCTCTAGAGATGCTTGGGGTTGTTGACAGTTTATCCGATTTTCCTGGTCAATTTTCAGGAGTAAAAAGAGAAAGGTAAGATGGTCACCAAAATAAGTGTTGGTTAATAACATAACCTACTTATTATAAGTTATCTTAAGACATAAATAGTGTTTATTTTTTATATATGTATTCATTTATTTGTTTTAGTTGTACACAATGCTTTTGTTTTTATGTGGTGCTGAGGATTGAACCCGGGCCATGCACGTGCTAGGCGAGCGCTCTACTGCTGAGCCACAACCCCAGCCCATAAATAGTGTTTATTGAAATCTTACTTTACAGATTATGGAATCCCAATCTGGAATCTCTCTCAGAAGAGAGTAGAAAATGCAAGTAAACTTTCAGGAGTTAAAACCACCTTTGCTGGGAGTGTAGCACAGTGGTACTGCACATGTATAGCATCTATGAGGTCCTAAATTCAATCCTTAGCACCAAAAGCAACCACCACCAACAGCAACCAAAAACCAAAACAATGCATCTTACCTTCCCCCACCCCGCCCCCCTGTTCTCAGGAATTGCAAACTAGCTTAGTCATTAATGCCAAGTCAAATCACTGTGTAGCTTAATGATAATTGCAAGTTTCAGGAAGTAGTGAGCAATTTGTATCTTCCTGTCAAATTTCCATTACTTTCATAAGTAGAATTACTGAACATTTTGCAATAAGATAGGTATACCTTTCAGATGAGAATAACCTAGTTCTTAATATATTTAAACATCTGTTTAGATGTTTAACTTATGAATGTTAGGAGTGAAATTTAATTCCTCCCAAATTTAATTTATTGACTCTTTCCTCTGTATATTAATCACTTATTTATATTTTAAGGATGCACAAATTAAATGAATATGACTCCAGCTTCTTTCCCTGAAGGAATTTACAGTTTAATAAAGGAAATAAACATTTTACCAGTGGTGATGATTATCAAAGATCTTATAGTGGTAATATAAATAGAATGCTGTGAGAACCTGATGAAGGGAAAGGGTACTATTTCATGAAGAAGAATCAAGCCATGAAGGGACCAGTATAATTTGGGCAGGGGGGTGGGGTACAAGGGATTGAACCCAGGGGTGCTTAGCCAATGAGCCACATTCCCCGCCCTTTTTCATATTTTATTTGAAGACAGGGTCTTGTTAAGTTGCTTGGGGTCTCACTAAGTTACTGAATCTGGCTTTGAACTCATGATCCTCCTGCCTCAGCCTCCCAAGTCACTGGGATTATAGGCATGCCCCACCACACCTGGCTGACCAGTACAATTTTTAAAGGGAATGCTGTTGGCATTGAACTTGGAAGTTTTTTTCATCATTAGAGTAATATCATGTAGGTAAAGAAAACATCAATAAAGATGTGTCTTTAGCAAATAGTGAAAATAACCCCAAAAGTGAATAAGCAGAGAAAAATTAGTGATACTGAAGATATGTTAAAGCTAGACTGAAGCTGGGTGTGGTGGCACACGCCTGTGATCCCAGCACTTGGGAGGCTGAGGCAGGAGGATAGTGAGTTCAAAGCCAGCCTCAGCAATGGCAAGGCACTTAGCAACTCAGTGAGACCCTGTCTCTAAATAAAATACAAAAAAGGGCTGGGGATGTGGCCCAGTGGTCGCGTGCCCCTGAGTTCAATCCCCGGCACCAAAACAAACAAACAAAAAAAGCTAGACTGAATAATGTGAAAAACTGAGAAAACCTCATCTGTACTTGTTATGGTTTAGAAAGCTCATGTGTAAGACAATGCAAGAAAGCTTACAGGTGAAATGATTGGGTTATCAGATCTTTAACCTAATTGGTGAATTAATCCCCTGATAGGGATCAACTGAGTGGTGACTGCAGGCAGGTAGGGTGTGCCTGGAGGAGGTGGATCCCTGGGGGGATGCTTTGGGGGTATATATTTTGTTCTTTTTTTTTTTTTGGTACCGGGGATTGAACTCAGGGGTATTCGACCACTGGGCCACATCCCCAGCCCTTTTTTGTATTTTATTAGAGACAGGATCTCAATGAGTTGCTAAGTGCCTCACCATTGTTGAGGCTGGCTCTGAACTTGTGATCCTCCTGCCTCAGCCTCCCAAGTGCTGGGATTATAGGCGTGCTCCACCACTCAGGGCTATATTTTGTTCTTGTTGAGTAGAGCTCTCTCTGCTTCCTTCTTCTGCCACACTCTTGAGCCCCAAGGTATGGAGTCGGCCATCTATGGACTAAAACCTCTGAAACTATGAGTCCCCAAATAAGCTTTTCCTCATCTAATTGTTTTTGTCAGGTCTTTTGGTCACAGCAGTGAAAAGGCTGACTGAAACAGTGCTATATGTAAAATCATGTAAGAATGGGTAAGTGACAGATGTAAAGTTATTTTAAAGTCAAAATTGGCTCCTAAATTTCTAGCTTGGGGATCTGAATGTATGATGACATAACTAAAATACTGAATGGAGTAAGGAGATCAGGTTTAATGAGTTGGTTGCAGCTTAGAACATAATGTGGGGAGGAACATCTTACAATATCCAGTTGGGGGTTGTTTTAGTCAGCATTTTGTTGCGGTGACTAAAAGACCTGACAAGAAAAATGTAGAGGAGGAAAAGGCGATTGGGGCTCAGGGTTTCAGGGATTCAGTTCGTGGTCAGCCAGCTCCATGGTTCCAGACCCAAGGTAAAGCAGAACATCATGGCAGAAGGGCATGGCAGAGGAAAGCAGCTCAGGGCATGGCCACAGGAACCAGGGGGGGGGTTCCACTCATCAAAGACAAAATATAAACCCCAGAAGCACCCCCCCCAGTGACCTGCTTCCTGCAGCCACATCATACCTGCCTACAGTTACCATCCAGTTAATCCATATCAGTGGACTAATCTACCAATAAAGTCACACCTGTCATAGTCTAATCATTTCACCTCTGAAAATTCTTGCATTGTCTCCTTATGAGTTTTGGGGAGATACCTTATGTATAAACCATAACAGGTACGTTCAGCAAAATGTTAGAAATGTCTGAGGCTTTGAAGTATTCAGGACTGGAGATATAGATTAGGGTCTGATTATATAGGTAGAATGATCCATGAGGTTAATTCATGCAATTCATTAAATAAACAAGAGGGAAGTCAAGAAAGTAGACCTGAGTCTCTAGGCTAGAAATAGATTTGAGAGCAAATGTACACATGGTTGGCCATGTAGACTGTGTCCAGTACAGTTCTAGGGAAATCATTCAGTGTGAAGCATAGCTACCCTGAGATTGGAGAAAATAAACCAGGTAGACTGTGTCAAGAGACAAGAGAGGAAGACAATGAGAAACACCAAATATCAAGGACAAAAGAAGGAAAAGAATCAATACATATGAATAGGAATTGTCAGAGAGGTAAGAGCAAGATCACAAGCATACTGTTTGGAAATAGAAGCCATGATCATCAATATTAAATTGTATGAAATAGTCAGGTAAAATGCAGAACTTAAGGTTTTTTTTTTTTTTTTTTTTTTTTTTTTTTGTACTTGGAAATTAGAAATGATTACTGGCACCAGTAAGACCTGATATTGGAGCACTGATCAAAAGTCAGAGTGAAACAGTTAAAAAATGATTTAGAAAGGAAAAAAAATGGGAGTAATTAATTCATGGAGACTGTGTTTATAAGGACCTTAGTTTTGAATTCTTATTATTTAGGTATATATTTTATCTCCCTAAGTTTTCATTCTTTCTAATTCTTTGACTTTCACATAGGATCCAGTGGTGTTCTACATCTTAAGTAAATGAACAAACATTACTATTTTTCTCTTATAGTATTTACCTGACTCTACAAATATATTGTATTGATTAACTATTAATTGACATGTCTGTCTATTTAGCTATAATGGAGATACTATTGCTATGCTGTCTCTAAGGGATTGGTAATTGCTGTTCAGAAAGATTCTGAGATTTCGTATCAACTCAGTTCAAAAGGGCAGAAATACCTGTCACAAACAGTTGGGTAATGCACCTCACTCATTTTGAGAACGGGACTTTACTTCATCTGTTTTCATATCACCAATACCTTTTAGAATACGTGGTCTAGGCAATGAATAACTGCTGAATGAATGAATAAACCAATGAATGAAAATAGCCTGAATTATAATGGATTTTAGTTGAGAGTCAATGAGTAAACAAGATTCAGTGTGACTGGGTCAGTGCAGGTCAACCAATGTTATGACTCAATACTTATGGCAAGATCTACAAATAACTTGTTGCTGTAATAATCTATAAAACCTTGCCCAATGTTTCATTCAAAACAATAGGTTGAATTCATGGTGTATAACAACCACATTGTCGTTTATGTTCCAACTTGATTTCCTGAATGAAAGATAAATGGTGAGATTAAGAGTTGAATTTTTAAGACATATAGGAGACCCTGGTTGCATGAAGTTATGGTGCGGTTTCCAAGCATGTGCTTTTTCCATCATGATAATGAGGTACAAAGAAACTTGTGAAGAGTGTTGAGTAGCTAGAGATAGGGCAGAGAAAAGTGTCAAATGGAAAAAAGCTACCAAAAGTCACAGGAATGATAGGAGCGCAGGGGCTGGAATGAGCTGGGCCTGAGTCATGGCACACACTGGCCTAATTCAGCAGGATGGGATGTTCTACAGAGATGTTGTAGAGACCTGAAAAAGTAAGGGCTTCTTACTGTTGCTCATAGAGTGAAAAGATTGGGAAATATGCTTTTCCTTTATCTGGAGAAAGGGGGCTGATTTCTATTTAATCAAAGGGGCAATGTACCTTATTACTAGGTCAAATAGAAAAGAAAAAGAAAAAGCCGTTTAGTAAGGTTGGAGACTTGTTCAAAGAGGACAATGCCACAGAAACATTTACTCGTCAAGTTTTTACAGATCAGCCTCCAAAGTGTGAAATAGCTGTTATCCTAACAACACATGAAATGCATACAATATAAGTAAGGTATATCATTTTATCATTCTGGGTCATGTTAACCTTCTTGATGATGGAGCCAAGTACTCCCTAAGTTAATCATCACTTACTTTGGAGTTGGAGTTGGTAGCTATTTCAGCTTGAAGTTTTGTTCAGAACAGGAATGTGAAAGGCTGTTGAAATGCTGTATTTGTTTATGTAAGGTCACGCTAACCCAGAGGTCTTTAAGTATCACAAAGCGGGAAAGTTTAGATATGTCCACCGTTGTGTGTGTGTGATTGTGTGAATGATAAGTCATTCTTTGCCACCCTACAAGGTCACACTACTCCTTCTGCTAAGTGTACTTTACTGAAACAGTAACCATTCTATTGAATGTGAACTAGACTTGATTCATAGGTATATCTTGAAAGTTATACTATAAAACTTTTTTTTCTTTTCAGTGTTTAAAAGGGGCCAAACGTCTACACTGAGAATTGTGTCAAATATCAAGAATTATTTTAAGACATCACCAAAAAAAGCCCTCCCATATGAAGTTTAATATTTCACTAACTCGTGTCTAAACAATCAGCACTTGTCTTGGTGAAGAGCAGACCACTGGCTTGAAAATTAACAATTAATTTTATATTAAGTTTGGCAGAATGGGAATAGCACAGTCAATAGTGCTAGCAAACAGCATGATTTATATATCACTTTTAATTAAACATGAATTCTTAAAGTTATTAAAAAAATGAACACATTGAATTTGGTTCCTTTATCATTAATATTTTAATAGTGGTATAATGGGTGCATTTTTATACATGTGTATTTTTTTAGATACTGTCCATCTGTTCCATCTGTCCAAATGCCAATATATGGATCAAAACAATGATCACAAAGATAAATCATCCAAAGGAGACTTTCAGAACGAGTGGTAATGGAGCTGAAATGAATTTGATATTTTAAGTGATCTTTCTCAAAGAACAGTGTGTTATTTGGAAGCAGCCATTCATATTTTTTTTTTCTTTAGCATTAAATGTTTGTCAGCCATTATAATTGAAACTTGAGCTAAAAACATGACTAAGTAAAATCCGGGGGGGGGGGGGGCAGAATATTTTTCATATGTCTGGCTTGGATGAAGAATGTTCAATAGGAAGACTGCCTTTTTTTAATCTCCAGATAAGCATTTTTTGGGTCTTTATTAGGGGTTAGTCTGAATATCTTTAGAAGGATGTGAAATGATTGCCTTAAATTGAAAAATTTCAATAAAAATGGTAAATGTTATCTCAAGCATTACTTTTCTAAGAACAATGCAAGAAATAATGAATGTACAAAGGAAGCAGAAATGAGAACTCAAATGAGAGAGAAACATTTACTTCTAGAAATCTATTGACAAACTACAAAGTTGAACAAGGTGGAATAACAAAGAGGAATTACACTATAAATATTTAACTTTAGAAATATATGAGTAATAATAGCCCTCTAAATCTAAGTCACATTCTGTGAATTATCTCATGAATATTTTATTTGAGAAATATTAATAGAATATTTATTAATTTCCAGGCACCATGCTAGAAAATGTGTGAAACATGGAGTAGAAAGACAGATGTGATCCCTGATCACCTGGAACTCACAGGCCAGTGAGGACCATAATCATGAAGTAACACCAGCAAGTGTGCAATTACAAATGGTACCCAAGGGCTCTCAAGAAAAAGAACAGGGGTTGCCAGCACTTGGGAGGCTGAGACAGGAGGATTGCGAGTTCAAAGCCAGCCTCAGCAATGACGAGGCACTTAGCAACTCAGTGAGACCCTGTCTCTAATAAAATACAAAAAAGGGCTGGGGATGTGGCCCAGTGGTGGAGTGCCCCTGAGTTCAATCCCTGGTAAAAAAAAAAAAGAAAGAAAGAAAGAAAAAGAACAGGGGTTTATGACAAAGAAGCCTGACTTTCTGATTCAGAGCCTGTTTGACTTTGGTTCTTAAAATTAATTGAAATTAACTAGGTGACAGGCATTCTTGAGTAATAATCGTTGAATGAATGGGAATAATTCCAGATAATTGTCCTATGGCAATAGGCAGTGTGATCCATCTGAAAAATGGAATCAAAGTCGGTGAGGGTGCAAAACATTGAACAGAGTATGACACTGGTACCAAAGTGGGTAGAGACAAAACCATAAAAGGATTTGGTCCTAAAGAACAAGAAGTCTTTGAAGGATTTAGGCAGAGCAAAATGATCAATTGACGTTTTCAGCAACTTCTCCAGCTGCTGTGTAGAAGATGGACTCTAAAAGGACCTCCACTGATATGGGTAGAAGAGGTAGGAAGCAACTGCCTTGGCATGGGGAAAAAGAAGATGCTATCTTGGAGCTGGGTGGTAGCAGTGATGGAGATTGAGACAAGTGCATGATTTCAAGGCCATTAGATAGAAAATTGAAAGTAATGATTGTGCTGATCAAGTTTTTGGTCAAGAATAATGGAAACCAGCCCCAGAGGAAGGGGAACTACTGGAAAGATATTAAGAAACTAGCAGAATTGATGGGAAATTGGAAACCTGATCTTGGAAAAATAAGTTAAAAACAAAAGGAGGGCAGATTGCTAGGAAAAGAGGCAAATTCAGCTCATAGAAATAAGTTAATAAAGACTCATCTCCACAGTGGCCACTGTGGAGGATCATAAACTGCTTCTGCATATTTGCTTCTTGACATTGAAAAAGTCAAAACCCTAACCAAATCACCCACTTCCCTGAGCCTAATTTACAGGCCAGGGCCTAAGTAGAGGGAGTATGTACCCTTTGGCTTCTAAACTCAGTGAGAGACCCTGTCTCCCACAGTGAGCCTTTGGATGAGGAATCTCCATCCCCCAGCCCCATTGCAAGGGGATTCATCTTATGCTTAACAGTCAAATTACAGTGAATGGACCCTACAGTGTTGGATTGTATGTGGCTGGTAATGGATAAAAGACATAAAGGAAGACTACAGCATGTAACTTCCTGTGATGATAAAAAGTGCTGCAAATGTCATGGGTTTAGGTTTTACTTCAGGGTGAAAAGGAAGAATCAAGTTTGTTTTTGCACCTGCACTCCTATGTTTATTGAAGCACTATTAATAAGAGGCAAGAAATGGAGGTAACCCAAGTGTTGATCAACTGATGAATGGATAAGAAAATGTAGTAGATATACACACAATAGAATACTACTCATCTATTAAAAACAATGAAATCTTGTCATTCGTGATAATCTGGAAGGAACAGGAGGACATTATGTTAAGTGAAACAAGCCAGGCACTGAAAAACAAATAGTGCATGATCTCACTCATATGTGGACACTAGAAAAGTTGAACTCTTAGAAGGTGATGGTAGAATAATGGTTAGCAGACCTTAGGGGGAGTGGAAGGGAAAGAAAAAATGGAGCAAGGATGGTTGATCAGTACTATTATAGTTACAAAATAAGTTCTAGTGTTCTTTTGCACAGTAGGGTGACTATAGTTAGTAAGAATGTACCGGATAATTCAAAAAGGCTAGAAGAAAGGATTTTGAATGTTTTTACAATGAAGAAATGAAACATGTTTGAGGACATGGATATGCTTTTCCTCATTTGAACACTACAAAATACATACATATATCCCATGTATTTGCACAATTATGTGTCAGTTAAAACAATTTTTAAATATTTATAACTCACATGGTACTCTACCTAAATAGCTAATTAATTTTGGTTTATTGGGTTCTTTTGATTGTTGCTAATTGAAGGGCAAAAATCACACCGGGGCTGGCCGTGCAGCCAAGGGATTTATTCATAGGCCTTTATGTCTGGTTAAGGGTAGAAAAGGAATGGGGAGAGGAATCAGGGAGAGGGGAGTGTGCAAGCTCTGGTGGGAGAGTGTGCAAGCTCTGAACGGAAGGTGGGAGTCTGGTTGCACCAGCTGCAGTCTCTGGAGCTATCGGCTGGGGCAGCTGCCGTTGGACTGGAGATGGTGGGTCTAAGGCTGGTTCAGTAGCTGCCTCTTCTCCATCTTCTTCTTCTTCCATCATCTTCTGTCTCATCTCTCTCTTCTGTGCAAGCTCTTTTCAACGTCTGGTTCTTCTTGTCGTATGGCTGGCTCTCAAACTTCGAATGGACGGGAGTTTATATAAGGATTACTGGTGAGGGGTGTACCAGAGTGAACTTTAATGTTATTGGCTCTTTGCCTGTGGGGGGGAGGGTGAACTTTAAGCCTATTGGCTCCTGCTCCTGGTGTGAGGGTAGCCTTCAAGCCTATTGGCTTCTGCCCGGGGATGATGAAACATCCTGCCCAGAGAACAAAGCCAACTTTTGACCCTCTGCCTGTGGAACAGGGTGAACTTTTGATGACCTGAAAGCCTATTGGCTCCTGCCCAAGGGGTGTGAGCAGCCTTCAAGCCTATTGGCTCCTGCCCGGGGATGATGAAACATCCTGCCCAGAGAACAGGGCAACCTTTTGGCCCTCTGCCTGTGGAACAGGGTGAACTTTTGGCGACCTTTAAGTCTATTGGTTCCTGCCCATCTAACAATGAAGAGTCTTCAAGTTATTTCAAATCTTTACCACCCCCTCCCTCAAATGTACTTGCTATTGACAAGTAAGGGGCTGAGAAAGGTGCCTGGCCATAGTGGGTACTCTACCACTCTAGACCATGATTATATTGTTAAAATATGCAAGTGTAATAGACAACAACTACATAAATCTCTACCCCTGGACCCATTGTAGCTTTGAGGTAGGTCTGGACTTCCTGCCTGGGTTGTTCCAGTTCTGACAATCTGTATGTCTCTTAGTGGACGGAATGTCACTTTCTTTACTGTAGTTCACATTTTTTTTTTTTTTTTTTTTTGAAAATTGTTGTAATCTCTTCTCTCTCATCATTCACAGTGGCTTTGATTCATGGGTTGTGAGTCCACACTTTCACAGACAGTTAGCTTCCTCCTACATTCCCTACCATGCTTAGGTATTCATTGTGCTGTGGACAGTCTCTTAGGACCTGGGGATGGCCTTCCCATCTCAGGGCTGCCTGTCATGTGCTCTCTCACTGCTCCTTGCTGTGTCCTCCTTGATTAGCACTCACCTCCTTTGGCCTTGCCATCTGGACTCAGGAGTGACAATGCAAGAGGTTATAGTTTTCTTTTGGATAAGAGAAGTAATTTTCAGATTAGAACCTGAAGAGCCTTCCCCCATACTGGAAAAGGAAGAAAGTGTGAGGGCACCAGGGCACTTCTTATGTAACAATGCTGAACATCTCCTGTGTGCAGGATTCTGAGTTCTTAGTGTTTATTCATTTCTCCATGTCATGCTGGTTACCAAATTTTTATTCCTGGTCATGGTCACTGTGAGTAATAAAACTTTTCTTGTGTGCTTTGAGTAGGCTTCAAGAAAGAGGAATCATCATCACCTTTAGGCTCATCAGCATCATAACAGAAAACTCACACATAGGTTTTACCAGGTGCCAGGTACTCCTCTAATCTGCAATTCATTAAACTTGTTTATTAGAAGATTAAATGAATCTTTGTCTTGATTTAATACATTCAAATATTTAAACTTTAAAAAGAGTTTATTCTTTGACAGGGAGGGTTGAACTTTGATCAAAATTTTATTATCTTAAACTTTTTGCCACAAAGCAAAACTATCCAACTATTGCTATCTAAGTAGAGAACTGTCTAGTGTTAGTTAAAATGAACAGTTGAGTCCTTATTGCTGATTTTTTTTTTTAATGGTTCTGGGGATTGAACCCAGATCCTTGTGCATGTGAGGTAAGCAATCTACCAATTGAGCTATCTCCCCAGCCCAGTTCTTTTTATCTTAACTATCTAAGACTCTTTTTCTTACCTGAAAACAATTTTTTATAATGTTCATACTAGTTCAACATATGAGTCTGTTTCTCAAACAAAAGGGATAAAATGAAATGGGTCCCCTGATTCTGTGACTCCATATGACTCTTATTTTAGTCATGTCTTAGGTAAAAAACCATGGACAAGAAACATTGTGCTGCATTTTATTTCAGGCACCTACCAGTAATCATTTGGAAAACAAATTCTAAGTATTCCTGAAATTTTAATAAGTTAACTATAAATATTTTCATCATGTTGAAAGAACTTGAGTCTGTAAGCACATTGCTCAGACATAATAGGAAATTATTCTCCAGAATGAAAATGAAACTCCATGGAAACAGGGTGTTCTGTGAAAGGGATACTCTTAAAAATAAAAAGGTGGTCTACCTCTCCAGTACTCTTCAATTTTAATAAACGAAGTGGTGGAAAATTTACTAGAGACAGTGCACAACTCAAATGATATTTTAAGTATCTTATTGGGATATAAATCATATAACAAAATTCATTGTTTAATTTTTTGAAATTAATTTCTTATTGACAAGTAAAAAACATACATATTAATTGTGTATAATGTAACATTTTGAAATATGTAGATCTGTGGAATAACTAGATGGAATTAATTAACATAACATACTTATTTTTTGTGTGCCGAACACACATAAAATCTACTTTCTTAGAGATAAAATATACTCTCCTAACTGAAATTTTGTATCCTATTGACCAATATCTTTCTGAATATCTCTGGTTCCAGCTCCTGTTATCCACTATTCAACTATCTTCTAATATATATATATATATATATATATATATGTATATATATATATATATATATATACCACATTGTCTTCATCCATTCACTCTTTGGTGAACACTTTGGTTGAGTCCATGTCTTGGCTATTGTGAATAATGTTACAATGAACATTAGTGTAAATATCCTGTTGAAATACTGATTTCATTTATTTCACCTCTATACCCAATAGTGGAATAGCTGGATCATATGATAATTCTGTTTTTATTATTTTTTACAGGACTGCTATACTGTTTCATATAATGACTATACAAATTTATATTCCAACCAACAGTGTACAAGGGTTCCCCTTTCTCCATATCCATGTTATCTTTTATCTTTTTCATAATAGCCATTCCAAAGGTATGCTGTGAACCTTCATTGCAGTTTTAATTTACATTTCCTTGATGACTACTGACATTCAGCATTTTTTCATGACCCTGTTATCAATTTGCATATATTCTTTACAGAAAATCTGTTCATGTCTTTTGCCTATTTTATGATCAGGTTCTTTGTTTTCTGAATATTGAGTTGTTAAATTTCCTAATATATTTTTGGGTATTAACCCCTTATCAGATGTATAGTTTGCCAAGAGTTCCTCACATTCTCTATGCTGTCAGTTAACTCAGCTGATTATTTCACTGGCTGCGCAAAAAGCTTTTTAGTTTGATATAATTCCATTTGTCTATTTTCATTTTGGAGAGTTATATTTTAAAAAATCACTGCCAGACCAATGTCATGCAGCTTTCTCCCCGTATTTTCTTCTATAGTTTTAGTTTCAGGGCTTACATTTAAGCCTTTGATTCAATTTGAGTTTGTTTTTGCATATGGTGTGAGAAGAGGGTCCAATTTCACTCCTTTGCATGCAATACAGTTTTCCCAACTCTTATTGAAAAGACTGTCTTTTCCTCATTTTGTGTTCTTGGCACCTTTGAAGAAAATCAATTAGCCATAAATGTGCAGATTTATTTCTGGGCAAAATTCACCATTTTAAAGTGTAGCTCAAAGATTCTTTATTATATTCATTATCCTCTTCAACTATCACCATTTTCTAATTCCAGAACATTTTCACTACCTCAAGAAGAAACTTGGTTTATATTGGCCATTTGTTCCAATCACCTCCCCCCACAATTCCCTGGCACACACTAATCTGTTATCTGTCTGTAAGGATTTATTTACCTATTCTGAACTTTGCATACACATGGTATCATACAATATATGACCTTTTATTCCATTTATCATAGTGTTTTGATTCATGTTATGGCATTTAATGGCACTTGCTTTCTTCTTGTGGTTAAGTAATATTCTCTTGTATGAGCATACAACTTTTTTTTATCCATTTATCAGTTAATAGGCATTGAACTGTTTCCAACTTTAAGGCTCTTATGGATAATGTTGGTATGAACTTTTATGTACAAACTTTTATGTAGACATATGTTTCCATTTCTCTTGGGTATATAACTAGGAGTGGAATTGCTGGTGTGTATGACAATTCTATGTTTGAATTTCTAAGGGACACAAAGATGTTTTCCACAATAACTGCATCATTTTATATTCTTATCAGAAATATATTAGCATTCCACTTTCTCTACATTCTCACTAACACTTTCTTTTTTTTTTTTTTTAATATTTTCCTAGTGAGAGTGAAATGGTATCTATTTCATTATAGCTTTGATTTGTGTTTAGCTATTGACTAAAGAAACTAAGCTTCTCTCATATACTCATTGGATATTGTTATTATTTATTTCTAAAAATGTCTATTTCAATTCTTTACTTTTTGATTGGGTTAACTGTTTTTCTGCTATTGCAGAAAAAAATTATGAATACTAGACTCTTACTGGCTATGTGATTTATAAATCTGTTATCCCAATCTGTGAGTGGTCTTTTTACTTTCTGATAGCATCCTTTGAAGTGCAGAAGTTTTTAATTTAATGTAGCCTAAAGCATCTATTTTTAAATTGTTGATGAAGACTTCACTGTCATATTCAATAATCTATTGCCTAATCTGAAGCTTTGCAGATTTCCACCTGTTTCCTTCTAAGAGTTAAAAGGCTTAACTCTTGTGTGTGGTATGAGTGACAGGTCCAATTTCTTTCCTTTGCATGTGGATATCCAGTTGTCCTAGTATCATTTGTTTAAAAGACTATTTTCCCCATTTTTGGGCTTTCATACTTTGTGAAAATTCAATTGACCACAGACATGTGGATTTCTTTTTGGGCCTCTCGGTTCTATCCCATGGTCTGTTTGTTGTTATGTCACTATCACATGGTCTTAATTATAGTAACTTTGTAGTAGGATTTGGAAGTGAGATGTATGATTCCTTTTACTTTCCTCTTCTTGCTTTGCATTTTTTCATGATTATTTTGACTCTACTGCATTCTTAATATATCTATGTGATTTTTTTTTTTTTTTCAGTACCGAAGATTGAACTCAGGGGCACTCTACCACTGAGTCACATCCCCAGTACTATTTAGTGTTTTATTTAGAGACAGGGTCTCACTGAGTTGCTTAGGTCCTTGCTTTTGCTGAGGCTGGCTTTGAACTCATGATCCTCTTGTCTCAGCCTCCTGAGCCACTGGGATTACAAGCATGCGCCACTGTGCCTGGCTTCCAAAATTCAATTTTATAATTCAAATTGTTCTATAATATTAGACTAAAATGAATTTTTCATTAAGATACTACTTTTTTTGGTTTTTGTTTATACTGTTTTTCAGCTGTTTATCTAGTAGAAAACACAATAAAATATTTTATATTTTAAAACCTTTATGGAGACTGATTTTGATATCAGCAAGATGCTGAAATAGGAAATACTAACCTTCATCCCTACATGCACACACACAAACAATAATAAATCTCACATTTATCCATGAATGAAATTATCCCTCAAGAGTTCAGTTAAGAACTTGCAGCAACATAGTGTAAGAAAAAGAAAAGAAATGGTGAATAATCACACAGGATTTCTGGGGAGATTGGCATAACTGAAACATCTGGAAATGACAAGCCACACAGTGGATGGGGAAGACCTTTCAATGTCTGACAAGTGGCAGGTGACATTATGATCCCCAATGGTCTACTGTGCAGAGAACCACAGCAGTGTTTGTACCAGGGATCTCAAGAGGCAGGTAGCTGCAGACTCCCCATAGCCTTCATAATTCTCCAATCATTCATCAGTACAAATCCCAACAGCCAGCTCCACAGAAGACACTGTGGCTTTCACTTCTGGGTAACCAAACAGCAAACCTCTGGAGAAAGACTATTCCCACATTTTCCTCTCCACAAGAAGGAGCTGCTAATATTCTATCCTGGGATCTCAATCCCAAACCTGCACCTGTGTTCAGCATCACAGCTCCATTGCTGCCCCATATATACCTGCACTTTACACACAATAACTACCCCCAAAGCAAGCTAGGCCACAATCAAACCTCAACTCAGTGCTTCATGAGCCCTTGCGCTGTAGGCACCACTGCAGCAGACTTGAGAGCAGTAGTTGCTCTGCAAGTGGTTTTTTGGTGGCTCCATGAGACATTGGAGCCACCACTATTTCAGTAGCACCTGAGGCCCAGAACCCAGAACCACTACAGCACTGGTCAACCTGTGTTCTGGACCCTGATATCTCAGGTGCTCTAAGCACCTGTGCTTCTCTCACTACTAGCAACACTACTGTACAGATTCATTGGTCCTCACATTTGAAACTGTTCCATGGGTACCATGCAGCAGATACCAGTGCAACCACCACTGCAAGTGTGCCCCTGGTCTGAAACACTGATGTGAAGGATCTTGTTTGTTTTGACTTTCCTCACTGGGGGAAAAGAAATCAAGAAAGCCTCCTCAGCTTTCCTCACCTAGAATCCCAATAGTCCTCACCTCCTCTTCAGTCACCCATAGCATTGGTTGATGAGGACCCCTGTAATCTTCACCCACACTGAGCTCAGCTAACAGAGCTACATGGAGACTGGGCCCTTATTTGATCTGGAATCATCACACTCTGCCCAACTGGTGCCCTCAGAACCACCTTAGGTGAATGTTTTTCCCCACCAGAAGTAGTTTGTAAATTCTAGAAGAGATGACTGCTCTATCAAATACACAGAACTCAATACATGCAAAAAGAACATGGAAAACCAAGGAAACTTATGGCCCCAAAGGAACGCAGTATTTTCCACAGTACTGTAATGGTGGTATAATAAATCACTCATAACTCTAGTATAAAAGACAAAGTATTACAAGTAGCTCTAGTTATAATAATTTGTTAATGAATACACAATATAAAATATGCAAATTATGACAGCAAAAACATAAAACATGGAAATAAAAGTGTAGAGGTTTTATGTGCAATCAAAATTGTTATGATCAGTTTGAAATAGACTGTCACAATTATATGGTGGCTTATGTAAGCTTCGTGTTATCATAAAGAAAAACTTACAGTTGATACACAAATGATAAGGAGAAAGGAATAAAAGCCTACCACTTCAGAAAATTATCCACTTGCCAAGGAAAACAGCAAAAGAAAGAAACAAAGGGGCTACAAAACAGCTAGTGAACAGTTAGCCAAATGGCAATAGTGTTTATCAATAGTTACCTTGAATCTAAGTGTATTAAACTCTCCCATGAACAAGCATAGTGTCTGGATGAATGGATGGAAAAACAACTATATTTTCTCACAAGAGACTAAATTCAGTTTTGTTTTGTTTTTGGTACCAAGGATTGAACCCAGGGGTGTAACAACTGAGCAATACCCCTTGGCCCATTTTTACTTTTATTTTGAGACCGAGTCTCACTAAGTTGCTTAGGACCTTGCAAAGTTGCAAAGGCTGGCTTTGAACTTGTGATCTTCCTTCCTCAACCTCCCCAGCCATTGGGGAGCCATGTACCCCCATACCCAACCTCAATTCAGTTTTAAGGACACAAATAGAATAAGAGTTTAGGGATGGGAAAAGGTATTCCATACAATTTGAAACCAAAATAGGCTGAGTGAGAGTAGTTATATCAAACAAAATAGACTTTAAGTCAAAAATTCCCAGGAGACAAGTAAGGTAATATATAATGATGAAGGGGTCAATTCATCAAAAGGGTACAGCATTTTTGTTTATATGTATCCAACATTGGAGTTCCTAAATATATACTGCAAATATTAATTGTTCTAAAGGAGAAAATAATAATATAGTAGTCATAGGGAAATTCAGTATCCCACTTTTAACAATGAACTGATCACCCAGACATAAAATCAATAATTAAGCACTAGAATTGAATAGACTTTAAACTAACAGGACCTAATTAATACATGTTCAGAACATTTCCTCCAACAGCAACAGATAATATTTTTTTGCAAGTTCATGTGGAATATTTTCCTGGGTACATCTTATGTTAGGTAACAAAACAAGTTTTAATAAATTTAGGATTGAAATTATATCAAGGACCAGAGGAAAACTATTAAGTTCACAAGTAAGTGGAAATTAAGCAATATACTCCTAAATAACCAATGGGTCAAAGAAGAATTCAAGGGGAAACTTAAAAATATCTTAGGACAAATGAAAATGAAAACAAAACATATTGAAATATACAGGATACAGGAAAAGCAATTCTAACAGCAATGTTTGTAGTGATAGATACCAACATGAAGAAAAAACAAAAATCTCAACTTAGCGATCAAAGTTCACACCTCAAGAGACTAGAAAGCTATGAAAAATCTAAATCTAGCATTACTAAAAGGTAGGAAATAATAAAGCAGGAAAAAAAATGATATCAAGACTAGAAAAATAATGTAAAATAACCAATAAAACTCAGCATTAGATTTTTGAAAATATAAACAAAATCTAACTTTTAGCAAGACTGGAGGGGAGATGAGAGAGAGAGAGAGAGAGAGAGAGAGAGAGAGAGAGAGAGAGAGAGACCTGAATAAATAATCAGAAATGAAAGAGGAGACATTACCAGTATACCACAGAAACATATAGGGTCATAAAAGATTATTATTAGCAATCATATGCCAACAAATGGAGTAAACTTGAAGAAATGGCTAGATCCTGGACACATAAAATTTAATAAGATTTAAATATGAACAAATAGAAAATTGGAACATATCAATAGTGTGTAAGAAAGTTGAATTCACTGAAAAAAAAAAAGAAAAGAAAAAACTCCCAGTAGTGTTGGGGATGTAGCTTAGTGGTAGAGCACTTACCTAGCATAGCAAGGTCCTGGGTTTCCCAAATAAGAAAAGTCCAGAACCAGATTCTATTATGTATTTAATGGGAATTTAAAGTTAACCTTTTTCAAAAATTTTCAAAAAGTCAGAAGGGAGGAAACACTTTCAAACTCATTTTACAAGGTCAGTATTACCTTGATAACAAAGTCAGAGAAGGACACTACAAAAAAAAAGAAAATCATAAGTCAATATCCTTGGCAAGCCTAGATGCAAAAACCTCAATAAATTATCTGCACACCAAATTCTACATCATATTAAAATGATTATATACCATAATTAATGAAATAAAAGGATAGTTCAACATATGTGAATCAATAAGTGTGATCTACCACATTAGCAGAGTGAAACCAAGAACTATAAAATTATCTGAAAAAAGTTATTTTTTTTTAAATTTAACATTCTGTCATAATAAAAACTCTGAACAATTAGATATAGAGGGCATGCACCTTGACACAATGAAGGCTATACATTGCAAGTCCACAGCTAACACGGCACTCAGTGATGAAAAACATACACTTTTCCTCTAGATCAAGACCAAGACAAGGATGCTCACTCTCACTACCTCTGTTTTAACATTGTACTAGAAATCTACCCATAACAATTAGGAAGAAATGCAATAAAAGGCATCCAGATTGGAGAAGAAGCAAAATCTTCTCTATTTGCAGATGACATGATTTTATCATCAAATTGGTAATAAAGTAAAAATAGTTTTGGAAAGAGTATTGAAAAATTGGCATTCTCTGGGCTGGGATTATGGCTCAGTGGTAGAGCACTCGCCTAGCACATGCACAGCCCGGGTTCGATCCTCAGCACCATGTAAGAATAAGGCATTATGTACAACTAAAATAAATAAATATTTTTTAGAAAATTGGCATTCTCATAGTTGACATAAAATTTTGGGGGGGCAGATACTCAATATAAATAAAAAGACTTAAGAATGAACACAGTGTAATTAGCAGTTCTGCTTTTAGAAATTAAACCTAAAGAAATGATAAAGCATGCATATATGTGTATCTAAAAATGTGTACTGCAGCACAGTTTATTGTGATAAATACTATGAATGTACATGTTACAGTTACAACATATTAATGTGAAATAAGCAAGTTAACAAAATTAGTGTGCTCAGTGTATGGGTTAGTGTTCTTTCAGTTGTAAACACAAAAGCCATCTTTGGCTCAGGTAGGCGAGAGCATCCAGAAAAGCAGTCTAGGAAGCAGGATACAGCTGAGAACTGGGCAAGGAATTACTCATTTTTCCCACCCTTTCTATCAAGGCAAATGAGCTCTGTTTTATCCCCCACCCTTATTCCACCCATGTTTCTGTTACTTCACTTAAGAACCAAAGTCCTGGAAGAAAGAAGCTGGTTGTTCTATCTTGGGTCAACAGCCAGTATCTGGGTTTGGGAAGGAAAAGTGTTACGGTTTAGACATGTGGTATCCCCCAAAAGCTCATGTGTGAGACAATGCAAGAGAGTTAGAAGTGAAATGATTGAGTTGTGAAAGCCAATCAATGAATTGATCCTGATAGGGATTAACTGAGTGGTAACAGTAGGTAGGTAGGATGTGACTGGAGGAGGTGGGTTCCTGGGCGCATGCCTTTGGGGTTTATATTTTGTCCTTGTTGAGCAGAGCTCTCTCTCTCTCTCTCTCTCTCTCTCTCTCTCTCTCTCTCCTCTCTCTCTGCTTCTCAGTGCCATGTTCCTCGCTGCTTTCCTCTGCCCATACACTTCTGCTGTGATGTTAGGCCTCACTCCATCGGCCTGAGGAGTCGGAGGGAGCTTTTACTACTTTTACTTCCGCCTGCTATGGACTGAGACCTCTGAACCCCTGAGCCCAAAATAAACTTTTCCTACTTTAAAACTGTTAGCTCTTTTGCTCACAACAGCAAAGAAACTGACTAAAAGTAAAAAAGACTTCTTAATTTATAAAAAATTCCACCAAGACAACACACAATGGCGAAGTGATAATGAAAGTGGAAAACTGACAGTCGTTAGAAAGGAGATAAATACTAGGTGAGTCAAAAAATATCCATACTTTGGTGTTTTACCCCAAATATGTAAATCATTTGTGTATGTATGTATGTATGCTATACCCATAGAGTGAAAAATACTACCAAATAATACCATGATAGTATAGCAGTGGCCCTTAAGATTATAGGTTTGAATTTTATTTTATTCTTTGTCCTTTTCTGTGCAATCTAATTTTTTGGGGGGGTGGGTAACCAAGGATTGAAGTCAGGGGCACTTGGCCACTGAGCCACATCCCCAGACCTATTTTGTATTTCTATTTAGAGACAGGGTCTCACTATGTTGCTTAGCATCTTGCTTTCTCTGAGGCTGGCTTTGAACTTGTGATTCTCCTGTCTCAGCCTCCAGAGCAGCTGGGATTACAAGCGTGGACCACCGCACCCAGCTTGTGATCTAAAATTTTCAAAATAAGAACCTATGGTTTGGGATTGAGACATAGAAATAAATTTCAACACATTTTGGAATACATGACTTGATTTACTTTCTGTTGGTTTTCCAAGCTTCTTATATTAAATAGCAGACCTATTATTTTAAGAGTTATATATAGTTCTATTTCAAATATTGAAATGTATCAAAATATAGTGAAACACAAATTTTGCTTCCTTTACATTAAGTACCTATTAGTCTTACCTTGAGCCTGTGGAATGCATCTTAAAAATATACTCATGGAGATGCTACAATGTGCTAAGAAATTTCTTCTGTTTTGTGCAAAATCTGGACTCATTATTGTTTTCAAATAATGCTCCACTTCAATGAACTCCACAGAGAGATATCTACTGCTATTCTCTTCTACAATGATCCCTGACTACCATGGCCAAGAACTAAAACTGCCACATATTTGGTCATAAAATTCTTGGAACATCTCCATTTTACATGAATTTATGATTCATTTTTTTATACCATTAGGGTGTGGAATTCTGATTCTACTTGTTCATAACACAACCCTATGCAAAGAATGATTAGGATCAAAATCAGTCAGGGCACCCATAATATTAGATGTTATTCACTTTGTAAGTGTGCTGCTTCAAGCTCAAGTTCTTCAGCAATCAGTTTTTAATAACTAAGGTACATAACAAGTGGGGCTTATGAATAGAATTCTCAAAATTTTAGCAAAAAGAGTAAACACTCCTATTTTCTCATTATCAGCAGAATAATGGATGTACTTTAAGTATATCACTGTCATTGTTCTATTTCACAGAATTCTGCTTTTCTCAAATTCTAGTATTTTGAGCAAATATAATTTTCACTTGAAAAAATGATTGAGTTCTAATTCCCAAAGATTAGGCTCACAGGTATATGGACATAACTACCAATATAAAAATGCTCTTTTCATGATTGTATTAAGCTATTAACTCTAGAGAGTGAAGAATACTAAAAGTCTGTGACTTAAAAAAAAGTACAGAATAAAAATGAACTAGTTAATCATTAAATTTAAAGTAGCAAAAATAATCAAATAATGTATGAATTTTACAATGCATAGGTGCCTTTATCCTCTTTCAATGGAATCATAGGGTTTGTAGCACTAAAGTAGCATTTATAAAAGTATTAGTATTTGCTGAAAGTCTCAACTTGTTAATGCAGTCTCTAAAAATATTTAGCATTAACTAAAGAACCCAGAAAGCCTTATTTAAGTATGCATTTCAATAAAATATATATGAAAGAGAAGACATAAACTCTCAAGGAGTGACTATAAATAATATATTAATAAATATAAATTAGCATTGTAAAAATTGGAGAGGAAGGGACTTAATCAGTCAACATTTACCACAGAAATTTAATTCTGCATGAGGTTTCAACAGAAGAAAGGGGGATGTTATGGAAAAGCTAAAAATAGGATTTAACATTTATGCATACATATATATATATATTTAAATGATATGTGACACTGCAGCTTTAAAGCCCATCTGTAAAATACAATTCAAAAATTTAGTGACTGATGAAGAAAAAATACACTTGAGTTTATTTGTATGAATATATATGTAACAGATACTTTTTATATTCAGTTTTTCTTTGAGGTTTTCTAAACAAAGTATTTCAAATCAAAGTCTTTAAACTGCAAACATGTGTGAGCAATAGATTTGCACATATCAAATATCTAAACTTAGAAACAATGTAAGACTTTTTTTAAGCAAATGTGGTTTTGTTCCTAAACACAAAAGTATTGAATTGAATAATTAAAATTCATTTAATCTCTTTCCATATTCTCTGATAAATACTGATTGATGTATCCAGTAACAAGATGATAGTTTATTCCATAATTATAGTAGAGATAATCTTTGTAGAGACAATCAGAAAGTCAACTTAATCAAAATAATGAGAGACATTCATACCATTTTAGCAAAATCTACTTTGGCAATGGCAGGTTAGAAAAACAACATTCTTTTCCTATTTTATAAATTGATGTAATTTCAATGTATTAAGTTGTTATTAGCTATATTAAGCAAAGTCAGTCTTATTGAGCTTTCATCAAACTCCACACTGATTCTTAGAGAAGAAGTAAGATTTAGTGACTATGTTTCTCTTACTACAGATAAAAGGATCCTAAGCTTCTTCACTCTTATCTAGTTTATTCTGCTGGCCTATATTTCAAAGATGTGATCTTAAGGTCTTATTAGATATTTGATTGTTTTGTTGGAAGTGACCTTCAGCCTCCAGCTGAGATGACTTCCAGATATAACTCTTCTGGGGCATTATGTTCTACTTCAGATTATCAGCTCCAAAGGTTAGGTTGTCAGGGGTGGATATGAGGATTTTTACCTTTTATTCTGAAACTACAAGTAAAATCTTCACTCAGTTTATATCTGTGTTCAATAGTCTTACAGGACTGTTGGAGGAAAATCCAACATGTTAGATTTAATAAAAAATAAGCCTATCAATATAACCATTTCATTTAATTATTCATGAATTCAATGGGCAGTGATGTTCATGTCCTTTTGTTTCTATGACAAGTGATTTTAAGAGCATATTATGTAATACAGCATATCATGCTAAATATTGTGGAATTCCTAATTGGGATTTGTGGGATCCCATGTTCATTGTTATTAGTTGGGTTATTAGTCCTTATTTTCATTAAAACAAAGGCCCTATTATAAAATTTGGAAGCAGTAGGATCTTTACCTCCTCCCTCTTTTTGGAATAAAGGCAGGATTAGCTTGGTTGAGGTTAAAAGGTCACAACAGAGGGCCACCCTCTTTGTCAATATGCAAATGGAAAACTGCTCAGACAGAGAGATACAACTGGATAGACCAGTGAGGTCCATCATCATTAGGCTGACAAAAGTATGTTCACAGTTAGTGGTCTCAGAAAATATGAAATGTGAACCTCATCATTTTAAACATTTCCTAGAGTTATGAAGTGGCCACATTTACTCCCTTGATAAGTAATTTATCACACACCATTCTAGGTTAGTAGTGATTGCAGAATGGACATTTTATACCACACATTTCTAATGGTAAAAAAATTACAGCTTCCAAGATGCATGAGAAGTATTTGGAAGTTGAAGTCTCACATTTTTAATTACAGATTTAGACACTGGATAACAGAGTCATATTATAGAACATGTTTTGACTTTGCAGAAGTTGTCTTGGAAATCACATTAGATTTCTAAGGTACATATTTTCAAGGACATGAATCACTGCAAACTAAAGCTACAAACAGCAAGATCGGAAAGGTCATCCAGAAAAACTTTACCAGGTACCACAAAATGTAAACAATATACAAAGATTCTGTGTAAAACATACAAGCCCTCTTTCACTGTAATATTTGCCACAGAACAACAAATTTTTATCTGGTATAAGCTACAAAGTGTGAACCTTTTATTACAATGTACCTCTTCTTTAAAGTTGTAGACAGATCTTGACGAGCAGTGGACATTGAAACCATGAGCAATTCCAATCAAATTATAGTTTACAATGGTTAATAAATCACATTTAATCATATGCATACATTTAGTTATTGTCAAACAAAAGTCAACAAGTTACATAGCACTTATATAAATGACTATAAAGATAATTAATTTCATACAGTCATGTCTGAAATTTTTAATTTCTTCTTTCTCACTGCTAGTTTTCCAATTTCTATAAATGGGGTCAGGGTGAAGAAGCACCCATTTAGTTCAAGTCTTCCTTGCAAACCCTTGCCCACAGACACATGTGAAAATGAAAAAAGTCAGAGATGTGACCCTTCTAACCCCAGGCTGACAGTGTCTGAATCCTTCCCAGTGCCTTCTAACTTCTCTAGTCCTCTTGCAGACCCCAGGAACCCACTAGGTCCCAAACAATCCATCCAGCTGCTCCTCTCACCCCAACCTTTTCTCACTCCCACCTCACCCCTGCAAACAATTCCCTACATTCTCGAGAGTTGGTGTAGGACACTTTTTACTCCTTTGGGTAAAATTCCAGTTTCTATCTTTCAACTATAATGTGGATAATGACATCAGGAGATATAAGCATTTTGTCATGACTAATAAATTGAATAAACCAAATTCATCCTTAGGAACAACGTGCATATGGTATGACTTCATTGGTTAAGTGAAATCTGACAAATATCTCCCCGGTGGCTGGTGTCTGAATTTTGTAAGGAGGAAAAGATGCTGTATAAATAAATTAGAGGTTACTTAAAATAGCACTACCAAACAAAAAGACAACTGATTGAGATCAGAACCACTTTCATGGAGGGAGTAAGGGAGAGCAAGACAAACACCAGGAGACAGGTGGCTGAACCAGAGGAGGCCACCTACATTAAAGGCAACCTGAATTGTTGGTTCGTGACAGGCCAGTTAATACCAACTGCATTTGAGCATAGAAAGGAGTGCTGCATATTTCATTCATTTCAGTGAAAACAGTCATTCTGCACCATCTTAAAAAGGCCATATAATATTATTATTTTACTTAAAATAGCTGCTTATAATAGGCATCCTATTTTATGCAAATGCCAAATTATTCTACATTTTAAATTTTAACTGCATCACAGAACTTCAGTTCTTAATTCAACAACTGTTCATAAAGTACCTCCTAAATGTCAGCCATTGCACCAACAGCAATGGGGATGAATAAATCAAGTTAAGGGGTCTACGATCTGGTAGAAATCCTTTGTTTAAATATAGGGTTAAAACAAAGTGATAAATGATCTGTTGCCATATGTGACATGGGAATAGAAATGCAAAAAAAAAAAAAAAAATGTGATGGAATTTGCCTTACTGTGGTGAAGGAAGCTAAGAGAGGTGGTACTATCTGAAATCACTATTCAGCAAATGCTTACTGAGCACCACAAACAGGAAAGCACCAACAGGAGCAAAAGATGCAATTGTGGGAAACAGGCAGAAACCTCTGCACTTGTGGAATGTGCATTCTAGTGGATAACATAGACATAAATTACATAAACAAATAATATAGGTAAAAGTGAGAATAAAAGAGCACTGGAGAAGAAATGTTGAAAGGAGTGACAATTCTGAGAAAGCGTCCATAGACAGCCTCCTTGAGAAGGTGAATGGTAAATTGAGAATGGTTTGGGGAGAAATTTGCCAGGTAAATAAGAATTTGGAAGAAACATAATTGAGACAGAGAAAACAAAGGGATAAACGTTTACAGCCTAAGGTATATTTGATAAGGAGTAGCAAACTGTGGGACTGAACTGTGGTATGTGTCCCTGTGATTACTCATGCACTTGGAGGGTAGACAAGAGCTTGAAAGGGGGAAAGGGATAGAGACAATGGCAGAAGGAGTTTGACATCAATATACTAAGTGCATGTATAAAAACTCAAATGGTATGAAACTATTTTGTGTAAAACCAATGACTTGGAAAACTGTGCTCTTTATATGTAATATGAAAGGAATTGCACTCTAAAAGCATGTTAAATTAATTAAAATTTTAAAATAAATAAATAAATAAATAAATAATCAACTAGAGATTCCAGTTGAAAAGGTGCTAGGATTACGATCAACAATCTCATTAAGGTTCTTACTAAGCTAAATATAATATTCAAATAGAAAGTCCTTTTGGGTCTTTAAGTAGCCTATATTCCCAGAGTTTCTTGGGGTGAGAAACACTTTTACACGGACTATTTTGATTTCTGAAAAGGACCATCTTTTGTAATCAAATCATTAATCAAAGAAAGTGGTTTGGATGTGCTTTCATGTTATTAAAGGGTATAATGTTAAAAAAAAAAAAAAAAAGAGCTTGGACAGAGACCAAGGTGTGAGGGACTCACTTCACCTTGCTGAGGAATCAGCTCCATCAGGACAATGAGGCCACTTTATAAGCTTTTTTAAAAAAATTTTATTTATTTTTAACTGATACCTAAAAATACAACACACGTACATATTAATGGATAACATGATGTTTGGACACTTGTAGACATTGTCAGAGTTTAAATCAGGTTAAACATATCCATCCCCTCAAACATTTATCATTTTTTCATGGTGAAAACCTTTTTGAAATCTTTTCTTCTAGCTTTTTGAAATGTTATCTCTCATTATTGTCATCTACAGTCACCTGTCGGCACTAGCATGTCAGAATTCTCACTCCTATCTAACCGTTGCTTGGTATTTGTTACAAACCTCCCTCGCCTCCCCTTCTCTATACCCTTTCTGGCCTCTGGTAACCGCTGTTCTTCTTTGAACTTCTATGAGAGCAAATCTTAGATTTCACACTTGAGTGAGACCATGCAGTACTTGTTGTTCCGTGCCTGGTTTATTTCTCTTAACATAATCATCACTAATTCTATCCAGGTTGTCACAAATGGAAGGATTTCATTTTTGCTTTTTAATGGATGAACAGTATTACTGTGTGTCTGCATCATATTTTCTCAATCCATTCATCAGCTGATGGACACTGTAGCTTGTTAACGTTTCTTGGACTTCTGTGTATTCACATGTGAACACAGCTGTTTTTTTTTTTACATACTGATTTCATTTCTTTGGATATATACCCAATATGGGATTGCTGGTTTATGTGGTAGTTGTATTTTTAATTGTTGGAGGAATCACCGTAATGTTTTCCATAGTGGCTGCATTAAATTAAGTTCCCACCAGCAGTATGCAAGTGCTTCCTTTTCTCCCCATTCTTGTCAACACTTGTTATCATTAGTCTTTTTGATAAGAGCCACTCTTACCCCTTGTCCTATGTATACCTTCAAATATTTTCTCCCATTTTGTACATTGTCTTTTCACTGTGTTGTTTCCTTTACTGGGCAAAGCCTTAAGCTATGAAGCAAGGGAAGGGTAAGTCTTAGAAACTAGAAGGTAGGCTGAAGCAATATCACTCTGGCATCCAAGTGTATTTGCCATTAAATTATGTGTACTCCTAAATAAATGAAGACTTCACTAATCAATTGTCGTTATTACACTCATATATGTTGATTTTATCTTGATGAATGAATCAAATTGGTGGCACCAGACTGTGATGGTTGTCAATGTCACTCATTGTTGACTTCCACATACTCATTGGGGGAGTAGAAAAGATCCACTTTGACTAAATATTAATTAAATACCTATGAACACACATTTTTTAATGTGTTTAGTTAAAATGGGGCATCTACATATAGCATGTCTGACAAATATGGTGTTGTCTTAAGGAAAATATTCATGCCATGAGTTGAACTGGTGGCTTTTTTTCCTTAAATATTTATTTTTTTAGTTGTAGTTGGACACAATAACTTTATTTTATTTATTTAATTTTTACGTGATGCTGACGATTGAACCTAGGGCCGCGCACTTGCTAAGCAACCACTCTACCGCTGATCCACAATCCTAGCCCTGAACTGGTGGCTTTTTGATGGAGCACTATCTCTGCTTTATCAAGCAACAGCCTATGATTATTCAGACTTGGATATTTGGAGAAAATTTCTTAAAAATGAGTAAAATGGGTTTGTTACATCAAGAGAAAAAGTTGTTAGAGTCTGTTTGCCAATGATAAAATTAATACTTTTAAGTGAAATTAGTGTTTTGGAAAACTTCTATCTATCCATTTCTCAATAGCTACAAGACAACCTATCAGTACTTAAAGACAATTTTGATGAGGTGGGTAGAGACGTTAGCAAATGTGATTCTTTGACAGTGTATAGAGATCATTTGAAAGAACTACAAAAATCAGTAAATCAATTATTTTCCAAATGGCCATTACCCGTGATGCTATAAAACCAAGCAGGAATAAAAGATCCATTTAAAGAACAAGTTAGAGAAGTAGATTCTAAATGACAAGAGTATGAAAAATTCACTGCCACGGCTTCCGATTCCTTATTGTAACTAACCTTTAAGAAACTATCAGTTGTTCATTTGGGATGCAGCATCATACAATATCCACAATTATCTGAAAAATATTAAAGTGCTCTTTCTTTCTGAAGCTTACATATCTGTGTGAGGCAATATATTCCTCAAATATTTTAACCAGAGCAATAGACTGCAACAGATTCAGTGCAGAAGCAGGTAAGATAATCCGGCTAACTTCCATTAAGCTAGACATTAAAGAAACTGGCAAAAATGTCAGATCTTTCATTGTCTTTAGGAAAGTATATTTTCATTAACTTAGTTCTATTATTATCTTAAAAAATTAATGTGTAGCTTTAAATTTTTCTTCAGTTTTAACTTATAATATGCAAAGCACCAATGGATATAACCCACATAAATAAAACAGGGTAGAATTGTCAGATTGAGCAAATAAAAATGCAGGACACACAGAAAACTGGAATTTCAAAGGAACATAGATAATTGTTAGTATGCATATATCCCATGTATCACTGTGACCTAAGTGTATTAAAAAGTTATCATCATTTATCTGGAATTGAAATTTTAGAAAGGTATCCTAAATATGATCTTGCAATACTACTTTGGTATTCTCGATTAATTTTTGAGAGTCTAAAGGAATTCCAAAACTATGGTCTGAAAAACACTGCTTTAATGCATTCTACAGTTCAGCCTTTCTCCATTTTCTGCTTCTCTTTTGATTCTACTTACTCAGAGTTAGTGAAGTTTTAACTAATTACTATACAAGACTCTTGCCTCTCCACCTAATTGCTGTTAAATATTTTGCTTTTGCAGTCGGTTCTACACGTTTTATTCATCTTTGCATATTTTGTTCAATCAAAAAGTAAATAAATATATTGTACTAATAGAACTAATAAATTTATTATAGATTTTATAACATATTTCATAAATAATAATTATATACTCACATGCATAATGTAAAGCAATGTTGGAAAAACTCATTAAAATATTAAGTAATCATTGAAATGGCTCTTATGTTTATAATATGAGAATTTTCTCATACAACAACAAGAAAATAAAATGTTTGGTATAGAAGCCTTACAATGTGAGGTTTCAGACAAGTGTTCATTAAGGGCCTAACAGAATGCAATGCTTCTCAAATGAATAGTATCATGAATAGTATCAATTTTTGTTTAATGCTAGCAAGTACCTTGCCTAGTAGGGCTTGATTAAATGGCATATTTGACCTGAAAATAATAGCATTTTGTACTACTCGAGAGAAATAATTGACTTTGAAATGAGCTGCAAGTTAAAATTCTGAAATTTAAACCCAAATTTATGAAAGAAGTTAGTTCTTTGTTAGCATACCTAAACTATACCTGTTAAGAAATCAATGGTCCCTTAGGTCTATTTTGTAGAAAAATAATGTCAGAGTACCACAAGTCCTTGAATATTACAACCCTGACATAACAAATATTATTTTTTTAAAAAAATGTGAATCTTAAAATTAAATTCATTTAAAATATAATCTTAAATTGCCCACCATTATCTAGGGAAATTTCACTTTCTATGTAATGCACATCTATGAAATATATATTTTTGGATTGACTTTTTTTTTGTTAGTAATGTGTCTTGAATCTTTTAAAATATTGATATATTCACCTTTTCTTTTTCTTTTTTTTTTTTTCTTTTTTTGGCATTACAGGGGATTCCACCCAAAGCTTCACACATGCTAGGCAAAGGCTCCACCATTGAGCTATGTCCCCACCCCACATACCTTTTCATCACTACATAGGATGGATATAACAATGCTTCTCACACTCTCTCTATTGAAAAATGCTTCCTGTTGTTGTCTGTAACAATGCTGCTATGGACGGGATCACCCAAATCTTTCTGTGCAACTGCGAGAAATTCAGAGGCTGTGGGATAGAATAAAAACGGTTTGAGCATCGTAGCACTGGTAGAAATGAAGCATGTATACAATTATTTTTATTCTCATACTATTTCATGGCAGTTATACAGTGGTCTTTATCTTCCGGAGAGCTCACAGAAGATTTGGAAATGCCAAAGAAGTCATCTTAATGGAATCTGTCTCCTTGTTATTAGGCTGTGTCTGATGCTCTAAATTGTTTTGTCAGACATCCACTGTAACCCACAACTAATGTGCAGTAGCAGAAAAGTTAAAACTGCATTTTTCAATTCTTTGGAGGCTAGAACATGATTTAGGTCTCAACATGCTCTTGTGAGAATGTTTAGAAATTGAACCAAGTATAGGAAAAATACCAAGTTGGAGGCCTAGATTTTGCTGGCCAGGATCAAATCCAAGGTGGCATCTATGGCAGTGACATCCCAATGTGGTAGGTGGATCCCTGATTCAGCAGCTTCCTAGAGCAGCAGAGGCATATTTCTGGACCACAGCAGAGTAGCCTGGGACTGAAGTCAGCAGTATTAGCAGCAGATTCATAATTTGTCAGCTTCCTGCATCTGCAGCAGTAGTTCACCTGCTCAAGGCAAAGGCAGAATATTTCCAGGAGCTACTAGTTGTTCCTGGGTGTCAAGGCTCAAACTGTTCTTCCATTTCTTTCAATCATTCTCTAAGTTCTCAGTTCTCCATATAAAATTATGCATTACTGATATCATTAAGAGCAAGAGTCAGCAAACTACAGCCCACAAGCTAAATCCAGCCCCACTACTTGTTAATAGCCTGCAAGTTAAAATGGCTTTTACATTTTTAAAAGGTTAGAAAAAAATCAAAACAAGAATAATATTTTGACACATAAAATTATATGAGATACAAATTTCAGAGACTATAAATCCCATTTATTACTGTATTAGTTACAGCTGCTTTGGCATGACAATAACAGAATTGAGGAATTGTGAACATATGGCCCACAAAGCCTCACATATTTATTTATCAGGCCCTTTACACAAAATATTTGCCAACCCTGATCTAGAGTGAAACCTCTTAGTTCAACTTAACACTAAGTAATATTGATGCTAGTGTATTAATAAATATAAAAACATGGTGGAAAAAATGGTAAACAATGCATTGATTATGTTGAAATTTAAGTCACTGATCATATCTTCTATTTCTCACAACTATTCCTGGTCAGCTAATTTTCCACATTAGAACAATAATCTAGAAAGTTACAAAGGTTTCACAAATCATGGTAGCTATTTGTGTTGTTCACCAGCTATTTCTGTTTCTCCACATGGGCATGTTGCAAAATTATACTGCTGTGCCCACTTATGTTAAATATGAACATGTGATTTGCTTTGGCCAATAAAATTTGAGAAGGAATGCATCTCATTTCAAAACAGAAATTTAAGAGTCAGTACACAACAATATGTCTTCTTTTTCCCCTATCATAGTTATTTACCAGCAATTTGAGATAGGTAGTATTTGTTTTATATCTGGGTAACTTTAATGAATAGCAGCTCCTGTCAACTTTCATACATGTAACGTGAATGAGAAATTAATATTTCCTGTTTTAAAGGACCAAAACTATGGATGTTTGTTACTGCAACATGATCTAAACTATACTGACTAATACTTCAGGCTATCAATTGAATTGAAGTTCCCAGCAACTCAGGACACTGGGGCAGGAGGATTGCAATTTTTAGACCACCCTCAGCAACTTAGCAAGACCCTGTCTTAAAGTTAAAAAAATAATAAAAATGAAAAGGACCATGTATGTAGCTTAGTGATAAAGTACTTTTGAGTTCAATCCCCAATAACCACCCACACCAAAAAAAAAAAAAAAAGATTGAAGTTTTGAAACCCTATAACTTAGGTAAAGTATAAATGTGTCTTCTCTATTTCTAAACTAGGTCATATTTTGATCAAAAAATCCCATTCCCACAGTGAGTGAGGAAGTTTTGAGACTTGCCAGTTTTGGATAACTATGTTTTTGTTGTTTGTTTACTCTTTAGTTTAACTGAGATTCTGTTGGATAAATAATTATTCAGTGCATCAAAAATTAAAATCCTTGTTCTTATCAAAGTAAATTATTTTCAGGAGATGTGTCTTACACTTCATTATCAATCTGATATCTAAGTGAAGGGGGATTCTTAAAATGTATAGTGAAACAGATGGGACTGTAGGTTTATGTACTCATTGTATTTGCTTCCTATCATTTCCATGTCCCCACCCCTTCCAGGCCCCCAGGATCTAGCAATGATGAGACTAAGATATAACTGGTACTGATTGGTCCTTTGGACATGATGTTGATATCTGCTGCTGCTGAAATATATGAAGAGTGATGAGGTCCCCACATGTTATTCTCCTTGTCCTGATCCCAGGTCCTCTCATTTTTCCAGTTTTTCTTTCATTTTGCTATGCAGAATTTTCACTTAGAATACACAAAGCACAGTGAAGTTTTCCTCAAGGTCATCTTCCTTGGCTTATTCTAATCTACCTGGTGCCATATTGAATGTAGACCCAAAGAGACAGCTGTAGACTTGCCATTGCTGTAGGATATGTACAGGATCCCACAAAGCCTATATGAATATTTATTTCAATGGCCTTCAGCCTTTGGATTTTAATCAAATGTTGGAAACAAGAGAGCCCTCATGCCTTTCTTCTCTTGTGAACTTCCTCTGACTTGCACCTTCCCCTTCACATTCTTCCAGAGTCAGAAGGTCATTTGATCGCCTCTTCCCTCTCATAGGAGTTTTCCTTCACTCATCTCCAGTCCTAGCTATTCATCTCCACTTCTCTATGGCAATATTAGCTGAAGGGCCAACCATGCATGTTGCAAGGGGGTTTCAGGAAGAGATATACTTCAGAAGGTATTTCAAAACTATTTTTCTTGTATTCTCAATACACCCATTTAAAAAAAAAAGAATTCCATATATGTTTGAATATAAAGTGTGTTATTTTTTAAAAAATTATTACTTAGAAATAAGAAAGATATTTTATAGAATTGCTCATGTTAAATACCATCCTCTTATTTTAACAATAAAATTCTATTAGGGAAATTTCTGCTAAGCCAAGATAATGGTGGGATTAAAGATTTCTAAAAGAGATAAATATACTTACACATACTTAAAAATTATTTGTTATATACCCTAATAATCATGAGTGTTTGGAATATAAATGCACTTTAACATATCACTTTAAAGATTAAAGTCGTTATGATTAAATTGTCAAAATAATAGTTATCAGAATGATATTGGCCAAATTATATTGTTTGCATGTACAAATATGCAACAACAAATCCCACCATTATGTACAACTATAATGTACCAATATGGGAAAAAATAACTACTGTATATTTGTGGCGTGGGGTAAAATTTCCAGTGACCAGTTGACATTCCCCACAAACTGTAAAAGACATGAACTTTTCAACAACTTATATGTATGGGAAAGTGATCTCTGGTTTAGGTGACTCAAAAAATATTCTGTTTGGAACAAGGTCGGTCTAAAGAATACTTTTCAAAAAATACTTTTCATTCTATTCAAGCATTATCAATTATTTATACAAGCAATGAGTTTTCACAGCACTTCATGGACTGGGAACATGGAAAATAACATTTGTTCATTACTGTATCATTTAAAATAATATGTGATTTTAAAATGGTAGGGAGTCATATAGAATAAGTGCTATAAATAGATTTAAACTACATTCCTGAAAGTATCTATGTTCAAGTTGGCAAACAAAAGAAACAAACCAAAGAACCCTTCCTCTTAGAATCTTTTCTTTGGAAAATAAGGGTGACTTTATATTTAAGTTTGTTTGATATCCAATAAATTGCACAATTTTTAGTCTCTGTAACCAATATTCTTCTATAGAAATAAAGCTCCTACTTCTTAGGAATCAGTACACTTTTTTCAAAATCTCCAAGTGCCTATTAGTTCTGATGAGTTCTTTGAAATTAGCAGGTTTATACAGATTTCTTGAAGTCTTGTTATCTTCTCCTTATTATTTTCTAAGCTAATTTTTCCACTTTGTGTTAAAAGTACTATTAGTAACTATCACCTAATGAAAACTCCTCTCCAAATCTAGAAGTGCTGAAGGACACTGCTCTTCTCCAGGTACCTGTTCTTGACTCCCAAACTAAATTCCAAGCAATTCCACTAGGACATTTACTGGACCCTACCTAGTCTTTTTTGAATCTGATTTTCATGAAACTACTCTCTGCTCTTCAGAATTTATTTCAAAATGCATTTTTATATCATTCAAGTAAAACAAAGAAGTTCTTTGGTTTGAAAATAAAAATTATTCTAAAGAAGAGAAAGAGAGAAGATTATTAAGAAAAAGACAATAGCTATTATACATTTTACCATAATAAATATATTTTACATGTTTGTATTTTACAATAAATATTTGGAAATTGAGTATGGCATAGAACAGATAATATAGTATGCTCTCATTTCATTAAAAAAAGGCTGTGTGTCTGTATTTGCATACGTGTTGAGTATTTCTAGAAGAACATATATGAGCAGCAAAAAGTGAAGAACATGAAAAGCTCTTATAGAAAGTTGGGGGAATTTGGTGAGAAACCAGATTGTAGTGTCTAAAAATGTGATTCCAAGTTTGGAAACACATTCCTTTTTCCAGAAATGGTGAATTTCTGCTTGAAGAGGTCTTACTAGAACTTTTAAAAAATATTCTTATTTACCCATTTGAAATGCCCTTGAGGAAAATAACTATGAATCTCCTAAATCCAGGAATACTTTTGAAAATTGTCTGTCCCTACAGTGCTTTCTACCTTTGGAAAAGAACTTTCCTGTGTTTCATTTCAGAATAGACAGAGGAGGTATTATCTCTTCCTTTCCCAAGAAAGCCAAAGGCAAAATAGGTGCAGTGACTTGCTCAGGATCACACAGTTAAGCCAGAGGCAGAAGAAGGACTGGAACTGGCCCAAGACTCTTGCAGCAGGGCTGCAATGCCAGCTTCATTTACGTAACAAGCCTCCCAAGTTCACATCTGGATTCAGCAATCGCAGCAGAGAGATGCTCAGTAACAACCCTTATTTGGTCTTCAAAAGGTAATGGTAATTTAACTTCAGCAAAATTTCCCCCCTTACCTTTAACTCAAGGGATGAATATTTATTTCAAAAAGCAGTTGCCCGTTGGTTAGTACTGCATGTTACACTCTAAAGGCTGATCGTTAATACAGTGGTTTCTAGTCTGGTTCCAGGGAATGGGCTCAACCCCAGCAATTACAGTGTAGTCAACTTTTCACAGAATCCAAATCTACTTTTTTCTCCCTCCGTGCTAATATGTGCAGGTGCATCCACCTAGTGTGCCAAAAGCATTCTCTGTATGCCGAACTGAACAGATTCCTAACCCTCTTATCATGAGCAACATTTACATCTCGCAACAGACTGAGAGAAATTTGCCTCAGCAAATTTTTAGTCATTTTGGATTTAGGGATTAAAAGATCTGATCATGTTTAATTGTATTCTCTCTGGTTAATAACTAATCTCTGGCATTAGTGATATAGGAAAGAGACACAAACTTGGCTCTAGAGTTTTTCCAGCCATTGTGGATAGGTTTTTGAAAGTCTTAACAGACATGTATCCACAAGCATATGAAAACAAGTTTTCGAGGTCTTATTCACATAATAAATCATTCTGCAACAGTTTGCAGGGTATGTTGATACTTGTTGGCGGCAGAGGAGAATATTCAGTTACGTGAAGCATTTCCTAGTGATGTGTGAAGTATGTAGTGAAAAATCATGACTAAACAAATGCACTGTCTTGGTGTCTGAGGGGTGGACATTAGTATTACCGGGGTGATCTTCCCTGACTTCTACCAGACAACACTCTTCTGGTCCTTCTATTTCTCTAACAATTTCTTGATTTCCTTTTATGATTCCTTCTTCCCGAAGGAGACAGTTTCCCTGACATTCAATTTCACCCATCTCTACTCTTTGTTCTTTGTATTTTATCTCCCTCAGAGTAGTTATCTATTCAAATGGCCATTACTTCAATGGCTTAATTTCAGGCCTCTAAGGAAACATTAGGAATTTAGTCAAACTTTCTTATTGGAATGGCCCCCACATCTAAATTCTCTCTCCTAAAGCAACTTTCATATGGATTTTCCACTTCAACTGACTGTTTTGATATTCACCTTAAATTCAGCGTTACTGAAACTAACGACTGACAGATCATTCCCCTCCCACTCTTATCTAAGAAACTTTCTTTTCAGTGTGATTTAAAAAAAAAAAAAATCTTTTTTTCATACTTGTAGATGGACAGCATGCCTTTATTTGTTTGGTTTTGTTGTTTTGGTACTGAGGATTGAACTCAGGGGTACTGGACCAATAAGCCACATCCCAGCCCTATTTTGTATTTTTATTTAGAGACAGGGTCTCACTGAGTTGCTTAGCACCTCACAGTTGCTGAGGCTAGCTTTGAACTCATGATTCCCCTTCCTGTCTCAGCCTCCTGAGTTGCTGAGATTATAGGCATGCGCCACCGTGCCTGGCTTCACTGTGATTTTCATAGTCCCACTAACTCATCTCCCTGCCTCACCCTTCCCTTAGCAAAGCAGTTCACATACTGCTACCAAATCCATCTGTCCCAAGTTCACATTACCCTGCTTAAAACCCACAAAATGATCATCTGGTGCCTCTGACTAGACCAGTCAGCCTGAAATAAAGTCCCCACCAATCTGTTTTGTCTTTTCATCCTTATCTTTCACTGATATCTTACAGGGACTCTACTCCTCTCTTTCAGGATATCCAAGGCCCCTTGGTGTCAGTCAGGAGGATTTTGTTGCTAAAATGCTGCCCAAAATGCAGGGTAGGGGTGAAGAATGCAGTATTCCTAGCAATCAGCCCACAGATGTGGTAAAAGAGTAATACTGTGGAGATGTTTCTAAATTTGTAAATATGATAAATGTTTGCATATGGAGCAATGTGGAAATTTATAAACTTGTAAAAGTATATATGAATTGATTATTAAGTGTAATGTGTATTTTTCCAATGTAGTATCATTTAGCTGTGACTTTAAATCCGTATTTCCCTGCCAATCTTGCTGACACCTCTTCTGGATTTATGAGCTCAACCATACAACTATAAATCTACTCTGTATTAGGTAATCAGCCTCTTTTACTGGGTTTATCTTTTTTGCAAAGTAAATAAAATGTGTGCTGTTATATTTTTTAAAACTGTTGTCATGGAAATTTCAGCTTCGATGTTACTAATGACTTGTGCTTTCTAATTAACAGATCATTTGATTTATATAAATATGTGCATGACCTTCTTAATATCATTTTAATTGATCTTGCTTAAATAGCTTTATTTCTAAAACTGCAATCAATAAGGTTCCTAGAAAAAGGAAACAGACCCAAAATACTGGATGTAAGCCATTTTACAAGATGTTTTTCTGTTTAAGCAAATTATTTATTTAGAAAAATGAACTTTTAATTATACTATTCAATTATATTTTCAAGTAGGCTAAATTTATTTCAGCCTTTTATGGTTATAAAGCAGTCTTGCCTGGATCATTCCAATGGATTTCTTAAACATAGGCTCAAAAAAATCCTTGCAAAATTAACTGGTTCCTGTTAATGCAAACAAAAACTAACACAGAATGTGGCTTACATCCCAAGGAAATGAAAAGCAGATTGTTTTGAAAATTTATTTTTATTCCAGACCAGAGTAACTTTTTAATAAATATAATTGCCTTAAAAAAGACTCATTTAAGTAACCTTGCTTGAGTCATATTAGAAAAGATATAAGTAAGAGACATCAAATCCAATAAAAATTCTTTTATTATTTTCTTTTGTTTGTTCAGTTACATGTGTTTCATTATGGTAGAAATTTATATTTGTGGCAGACTCTAGAAACAACCAATTTTCATTCACAGGTAAGATGACATACAAAAAAAAAAAAAAAAAAAAGAAAAAGAAAAACTACTATAAATGTCCCACAATTTAATGGTTTTCAGCCTCCAAAAAATTCTTATAATAAATTATTACTCTCTAAGTCCAGAGTGTGCAGAGAAAAGAAAGAAGCAATTTGGAAGGACAGCGAAGAGGAGGATCTATTGTCATGACTTTGGGGATATATGGTGTATTGATTATCAGTCAGCTTCTCTGGATAATGGGTGTATACTATCCTGTCGAACTAGCAGATGCTCCAAGTATTAGAGATGGGTGATGAAAGAAATTGAGTATGACTTAAACGGTGTTAGTGGCACTGGGAAAATATAAATGAAGCTAATACATTTTGCAAACTAAAATGAATTTTGTTGAATCTAGTGACCTTTGGAAGCTATTCATACATCTGAAAGGAGCAAGTTTTTCTAATGTAATTTTATTCACAGATAAATGTTTAAATATTCTTATTTTCCATGCTATAGAAATTTAGGACATAGGAAGACATTTTACTTATTTTGGAAATAATTTATTGACAAAAAGAAATGAGTGGTTAAAGCCACAAAAAAAACAGTGGAAAGTTTTACATGCATATTGCTAAGAAGCCAGTCTGAAAAGGCCATATCCTATATGATTCCAGCCATGTGACATTTTGAAAAAACGTACAACTACAGACACAGCAAAAAGTATATGGTTGCTAAGAGATGAAGGGGAGTGAGGGAAGGGATAAGCAGGTGGAGCACAGAGAATGTTCAGGATGGTGAGATCATGTAGGATGAAACTGTGGTGCTGGTGGATGCAGGCCACCACACATTTACTAAAATCATAGAACTGCACAACACAGGTATGAACCTTGATATAAACTATGGACTATAGGTTAATAATGCATTAATATTCATTTAGTCAACCTCAGAAAAGGTTTATTTTGTCTAAACCACAGTTTTCTATACCCAGGTCAGTGCGGGGAAAAAAGAAGTCTTTGAAACAATAAGAGCTCACTATTGAAAGCCTGTCGAGCCAGATGGCTGTGGTGCAAAGAGAGGCATGTGCACCCTTTGTCTTCTTGGCATTATGGCTTCTGATTGTTCTTAACAACTCCAGATGTGCCTTGCTTTAAGCTTCCTCCTCTCCTCTTTCCTGGCCTCACATCTTCTGTATTTCTTCTGGAAAGGTCTGTAGAATTGGCTTTCCCATACTGTGAGTGGGGTTAATTCTTTCATAATGCATATCCAAATGACCACATCCCTTCACTCCAGGGACAGAAACATGATTTCCATCTTTCTAGGACTTATGATTTTGATTCTAAATGTAACTATTTCCTTGAACATGTAAAATACCAGCAAGGCCCTTAAAGATGTAATATTTTGTTAAATAGTGATTAAATTATACACAATAGTAAATATTAGAATATAATGGTTCAAACTAAATAAGAAATATTTATCACCATAAAAGGAGGATGTATTAGGCATAATTATTTATACATATAATTCTAAATAGTATTATCATACATAATTATAAAATTCATTTTAAATATATAAATGAATATTTGTTGTGCTTTATAAAATACTTTGTTGAAAACTTGATGTTATAAAAGTAGTATGTACATATTCCAACAAAGCAAAAAAAAAAAATACAGTTCATTAACAGAATGAGTATCACAAGGCATCATCCTAGCTATTGTTCTTAGAGTTTGCTGTTTATTAAATGGTATAACTTAAAATTCTCAATACTACAAAAAGTTGTGTAAAAAGGCAAGACATAGAAACTTTGCAAGGAAAATGGGTATCTTTTTCCTAAAGAAATAAAGTATTCCCATACAGTATTTTATTCCCGATACAGTACCAACTTAAGCTTTGTTCTTACTGGAAATCTGACAGGTTCTCCTAATCGAAGAAATATATTTGCCTCTAAAACTAGTAGCTTCCAAAACTTTTTTTTTTTTTTTTTTTTTTTTTTTTTTTTTTTTGAACTTGGGGGCACTCAACCACAGAGCCACATCCCCAGCCCTATTTTGTATTTTTGTGTTTTACTTAGAGATAGGGTCTTACTAAGTTGCTCAGCGCTTCCCTGTCAGTGAAGCTGGCTTTGAACTGGCAATCCTCCTGTCTCAGACTCCCAAGCCCCTGGAATTACAGGTGTGCGCCACCACACCCGGCCCCAAACTTTTAACAATACATTATTGGTGGGACTAAAAATTTCTACAACCACTCTGGAATGCAGTATGGAGATTCCTCAAAAAACTAGGAATGGAACCAGCATATGACCCAGCTATCCCAACTCCTTAGTATTTTTTTATTACTTTTTTTTTTAAATTTTTTAAATTTAATTTAATTTGTTAAACATGCTTTTAGAGTGCAATTCCTTTCATATTACATATAAAGAGCACAGTTTTCCAAGTCATTGCTTTTACACAAAGTATTTTCATACCATTTGAGTTTTTATACATGCACTTAGCCACTCCTTCGTATTTATCTGAAAGAATTAAAATCAGCATACTATAGCAATGCAACCACATCAATGTTTATAGCAACACAATTCACAATAGCCAAGTTATGGAACCAGCCCAGATGCCCCTCAGTAGATGAATGGATGAAGAAGATGTGATTGATAGATATATAGATGATAGATAGATAGATAGACAGATATAGATAGATATAGATATATATACATACACACAGTGGAGTTTTACTCAGCCATAGAGAATAATGAAATTATAGCATTTGCTGATAAATGGGTGGAAATGGAGAACAGCCATTATGCATTAAATGAAATAAGCCAGACTCAGAAAATCAAGGGTTGACTGTTCTCTATCATGTGTGGAAGCTAAAAAAACAAAATAAGGGGGAAAATGTGTCTGTGTGTATCGGGGATGAACTGATATCAGGGGCTGGGGTTGTGGCTCATCGGTAGAGCGCTTGCTTGCCTAGCACATGCGCAGCCCTGGTTCGATCCTCAGCAACACATAAAAATAAAGGCATTGTGTACAACTAAAACAAATAAATGAATATTTTAAAAAAATAGACTGAAGATCAGTGGAGTAGGAAAAGGAGATCAAGAGAGAGAGAGGAGGGATGGAAAAGGGGAGGAAATAGGGAATGAGTTTAACAAAATCATGCTGTGTGTATACCAGAGAAAATTCCACTTTTATTTCTACCTTAATGTATATGTAAAAAGCACCACTCAAAGATAAGTAAACAATTTAAAGAAAGACCAGTAGAGAAAGGAGAACAGGGAAAGGAAGAAGGGAGGGAAGTGGGGTGGGAGGGGGGGACAAGGACTGAAATGGAGTAAATCGAATTTCCATGTGTGCATGATTTTGTCAAAATAAACTCAACTGCTACGTATAGCTATAATGCTCTAATTAAAAGAAGAAGAAGAAGAAGAAGAAATTTTTAAAAATAAAGACAATCCTCTTTGCATGGGGTTTTGGAAAAGAAAAGTATAAGTGCATATCGTCCTCTGAAAAGCACAGTTTTAGATATAGCAATGCACCTTGATTGTTTTCATTATTGTTTGAAATTAAAATTTCATTACAAATGTGAAAAAAAAAGCTATTGTTTCCAAAGCACAAAAGATTTTCCAACAGGTAGGAGATGAGACAAAACCACATCCTTATGGTTGATTTGTCAATCTACAAATATAATGTCATTTAAATGTTAAATTAGTACATACAGAGTGGATGTGAAACAGATAGCAAAACCCTTTGAAATCAATAGTGATGGTAGGGGAGTTGGCTGGGGAGGGGAAAGGAGAACCCTGTGCTGTTGATGCTGTGACACAAAACATAGACAAAGACAGTTGAAGGAGATGGTGTAGGGAAAGTCCTAGTTCACGTAGAATGTAACCAGAGGGGAAGAATGCAAAACTGTGGCTTCCAGGAAACTGGGAAAAGTTCTCACAACAAGAAAGAAAGTTTGGGGGTCGTTTGTTTATCTTTTTGTAAATTAGAAATTCTGAGAATGCGGGGAGTGATATTAAAAGTCACTTTGACCCATAGTAGCATTCCAAGTGTTTAAAGATAATATTAAAATGTTCATTCACTGCAATAAAAAGTTCAAGAACTTTGGGAGCTTGGACAAGAGTAGATGCCCATGGAAACCATATAACATCTCTTCATAATACATGTGAATTAGCAGTAACTTGCCAAGATATATTTGACAAATGAAGGACAAGTGGTTATCGAACAAGCAAAGTTTTAAGGAAGGACAAAAAAATAATACATCAACTCCACCTTTGTACTGGACAGGCCATGTGTGAAAAAGCCTGCCCCCCTCCCCACATACACACAGACACACACACACACACACACACACACACACACACACACACACTTTTCTGAAGGTAAGGTCTCATCCACATTCACTGTTGCCTGAAGAGTTCCATTTTCCATGCACTGGAGAGCAGTTCTCCCAGCCACGGCTGCCTAGAGGAGTTATCACATGCAAAGTGGACTACAAAGTATGGTGTGGTCTGAGTAAAAATAAAGAAAGAAAATAGAAGAAAAATTTAAAAGGCCCTGATCTAATATTTTTTTTTTTTCTCAGAATAAGCCCTGGGAGGTACTGATGGAACTAAAGTGGAAGGTAAAGTGGAAAGGGTATGTGGAGATGAGAGACATGTATCCGGGGCATGATGTGATATAGCAGAGGGAGAGATCTCAGGGAGAACTATGAAGAGGCAAGAAAGTCAATGAAATGGGGAAAGCAAAGCAGAATGCCAAGAAAGATGAAAGTGGCTGCTTCTCCAAGTTTTATTACTGGGAATACTTTGGCCTGGATGCATTCCCAGTCATAGATTTGAGTCACAAGTAGACTTAAAGAAACCCATGTTTATACAACCAAAAGATTCTGAATAGGATAATCTCAAATAAGCATAGCCATTAAAACAAAAGACTCGGGTGTTAAGCTGCCTGGTTCAAATCCCTGTTTCGTGCACTACTAGCTTTGCAACCAACGGCAAGTTATTTATGTTCTCTGTGCCTCAAATTCTATCTTTATCAAATAGGTATAGTGACAGTGTCCAGCTCATAGATGGTCCTGAGGATTAAATGAATTAATATGTGTAAAACCTACATATGTCAAAAACTTCATAAATGTTTATTAGTTTTGAGTGGGGAAAATTTGTACCATAAATTGTATATTATTTTGACCCCCAAAGACCTAAGTCTGAATATTTTTTCTATTACCAGGAAAAAAGATTCAGTATTGTGTAGGAAAAAAAAAAATGAAGCTATTTCCCTGATGAACAGTCAAGCTGTGAGAATCATAGACATTTCTATAGTAGGTCAATAATTAAAGTTGCTCTTTAGTGATAATTTTCAGAAAACACTCTGGACAATCTTGTTGCTCAGAATGCAGACTTTACAAGAACATGAACTCAGTTTGTTTAGAACCTCAGTGAATATGGGGTAACATATGTTGGTAGTTTTCCAGGTTATAATCGCCTCTGCCAGTTTCTGTGACTGAGACACACCAACTAGATTAGACTTACCTCTGGGAGAAGCAGACCAGGCAACCCTCAAAGTTAATCAATTAACATAACTCATCTTCTTAGAATTTATTGAAGATGTTATATCTATATCAAAGCAAAATTGAGTATCTTATAGACTGTGTATGCACTTTGAAATCTCAAGATTTTTAAAGAAATTGTTAATTTAATGGCATAGATCTTTGGGAATTGATTCCAAATCCTGATAGTAAGAGATTAATTCAACTCTACTATTAGAAGTACCCTAACAAGAAAGTTTGAGAAGATCAACCACATTGGATAGCACCCTCACATTCTACCATCTGGGAAATGAGAAGACTCAGCCTGAAACACTGATTAAAAATCTGGACTTTCAAATTGTAGACTGACTTTTCATCAGTTAAAGTGGATTCCAATTATTGTCCATTCTTAGTCATTTAAACATAGATTCTCAGCTATACTCCTCCTATGAGGGCTACCTTGAACAATTTACTGCACACCAGCTCCTAAGAAGTAGGAGGTATCTACCAAGAACCATTGTCAGCATCTCGTTCCTACCAGCATTCTGTGTTCTACCCTTGGATCAGGATTGAACAAGCCTGGCATCACATTCATTGGGCTCCTCCTCAAACTGCCTTCCTCTCCGGTGTTTTAATATTATGCTTTCAACTTTAATTGAAGGCCTTTACAAAAGAGAGCCACATGAGGCCCATTTCTGCATTTACTGTGAAATTGGTCTAAGGACATTGACCATTAAATTACTCAATGTTCCCTACCTAAGACCCACATGAGAACTTACTCTGATTTTAGTACCAAGAAAAAAATGTGCCTTCCTTGAAAACATAGTAAAATTTTCTTCTTTTCTGAGTTATGTAACCCATTGTGTTTCTTCTTCTTGTTGTCTTTTTTTTTTTTTTTTTTGACTCTGTAGGCCTATATATACATTATACACATAATGCACATAGCCAGGTTTTTATGCACAATTATATCCACTGGGTTGGCCTTTGGGGTTGGCATGTTTATTTCTTCCTTCTTAATCTTCTTTCCTTCAACTTTTTCTAATAATATTATTCTATAAATCTTTTTATATAAAGTAACTAAAATCTGTATTAGAAATTGAATGCATCAAGTCAAATTTACAAATTTATTGCTTTACTCAATGTAGATTTCTTTTTTATATCTTTTGTTTCATAAAATGCCATTGAATTCAATATGGGCTAGATATCTTATAAAATGTATAGCTAAATGTGATTTAATCATATGCTTTTGGCCAGCTACAGTGGTACATGCCTGTAATCCCAGCAACTTGGGAGGGTGAGGCAGGAGGATGGCAAGTTCAAGGCCAGCCTCAGCAACTAAGTGAGGCCCTACACAACTTAACAAGATCCTGTCTCAAAATAAAAATAAATAGATAAGAAGAGCTGGGGATGTGGCTCAGTAGTTAAGAACCCATGGGTTTAATCCCTGGTACCAAAAAAAAAAAAAAAAAAAAAGTCGTGTTTTTGGAAAAATTTTGTAGACATCAAGTTATATATCAGGAAAAAGTAAAGCCCTCAGGGGCAGAATCGTCACAATCACAGTGCAAATCAATCTTTTCATTCATTGTATTAGTAAGTCCAGCATTCATTCAACAAATAATGCCAACTTTATGTAAGGCAGCATGTTCATGATAACTGTGGAAATAAAAACTTGAATTAAAATATGGATCACCCTCAAGGAGTTTATGGTTTAGCAATTAAGAGCTAAGATATTTACCAATCTTACTTAAAGGCAAGAATGAGATATTTCTTGTCTGACAGCATCTTTTTTTTTTTAAACATTTATTTATTTGCTTTAGTTTTACACAATGCTTTTAATTTTACGTAGTACTGAGGATCCAACCCGGGCCGCGCACGTGCTAGGCAAGTGCTCTACCCCTGAGCCACAATCCCAGCCCCTTGACAGCAACTTATGCAGCTAGCTGTGCCAGGATTTTTCTCTCCTTCTTTTTCTTCTTTTTTTTCTAAACAAAGCTGAAAAAGTCTTGTACAGATAAAATGAAATTTTCTCATGGGAGAATTTGGTTTTGAAGAGAAGCAACGCTACAAAAGATGATTAATAGGTAAGCTTCCCTCAAACTGAGTTATTTACTGAAAAGGATTATGGGAAGTAAAATATAAGCATGACTTTATTATCATCTGCAAGTAGCCATGAAGGTAGGAATTTTTTTTTATTATTTTAATGTGAGCAGTATTTCTTCAAAATAACACTTTGTTAAAGACTGAAGAAATTACTGACTGTTATATGTGAGCTGACAATATAAAGACTTTATCAGTGTCCTAAGCCCCCACACAGGAAGTGGGGTCATGGGAATATTTTCACAGCTTGCCGTTGGCCTTTCAAGAATTGAGGGTTGAAGGTTGCTGCAATCATTTGCTTTTCATATTCAGCTGGTGGCTGGTGTGTTTTTTCATGAGGTGAATAATGCAAGAGTCTGGAAACCAATGCTGGGGTGGGGGTTCTGCCTAGAGATCTGTTTAGATTAGTTACCAAGCTTCCCGGCTTGTGGTCATTGAAGGTCACTTGGTTGATAGCTAAAATTTCAATTGGAACCTTGTCATATAATCAGGATTTAAAGCCCAGCTGAGACTTTGTCTCTCCTGTGAAAGGGGAGGTTGTTTTATGATTAGCTTCAGAATGTTAAATTAGGTGTTGGCAATTATGAGCCATTTTTGTAGTTTAAATTGCACTATAGAAACACCTGTCCAGAATAGCAAAGGAAGGGAGGCTAGAAAAAAAAGTCTGAGATCTCTTATGTGCTGATTCTATTATGCATGAATAGTCCTGCCTTTATTATCAAACCCTAGAAGCCACACTTAAACACTCTTGAGAAAGAATACTTTTTGTATCCTTTAACAGTGATTCTCAAGAACAAGCACCTTATTAAAGATATCTTTTCAATGTGGCACCAGGAAATAATTTGCATAAAAAGACCATTTTAAAAATAACTGAAATGTTTTCCAATTTATTTTCAATATTTTTTTCCCTTCCAGAAAGTCCTTGTGTTCTTAGAAAAAGTCTGTTGATGACCCATGAAACCATGTCCTAAAATGGGCACAGTTTAATACATTCTGCAATTATTATAAAGGAGATCCAGTACCTTTGAGAAAGAGAGAACTGAGAAAAAAAAATAATTGAGAAGATAGAAAAGAAACTCTGAATACTTTTCAAAATCACTTAAATTCTTTTGAACAAAATAATCCATCCAATTCTTTCTCTGCACAGACCATATTAGATAGGGACTTGGAATAGGGAATGAGTAGTGAAGCTATCTTCATGTCTATATCTGTATTTGTACCTATATCTATATATGATATGGAAGTGCAATTTCCACCTCCAGCTAAGGTGGAAAAACAAAGACTGAATTCACCCTCCTGCCTAAAACAACCACACCAAACAAAATACCTGAAGCAATGATTTTCAGGACACTGGATATCAGGCAACAAAAGAAGTGGCCCTAAAGAGATGAGCCGGTGATTGCATCCAGCTTAGTACTTTGAAAGATTTTCTGAGTTATGGTATAGGGAAGGGGAACCCAGGATGACCTGGCAGATTTCCTGAGATGCATCTAAAGAGCTGAGGGTCTAGGGAGACAAGGCAGCAGAGATCATTAGGTGGAGTACTAGAGAGGAAAGAAATGCACAGAAAAGAAAACCTCAGAGATCTGCTGAGAATTTCCCTCAAACAGCATTCAACACAGTACTGACTAGCACAACCAGGTAAGGAAACCACTGGAGGCTAAGTAAAGCACCATCTGGAAAGATTCACAGGACAGTTAATCTTTTCTGGGATTCATGCAGGGCTTGGAAAGGTGCCTTATCTCATCACACAGATTGGAAAACCTTATGATTCACAATGCATAGGATAGAAAACTAAGAAGGGTCTTTTTTCAGTAATGAGGAGTAATCAATCCTGGTAAACAATACTCGAATCTCACCTAACAATTCTTTTCTTCTTCTCCTTTTTTTTTAACAAGCAAGCAGTAGCAGAGTAGGTTTATTATAAAAGCGACAAGAGATACAGAGATAGACTTCTCAGAGGAGAAGGGGCCCCAAAGCTAACAATTCTTAATAGTAAGACCTCAAAGCATCAAATTATTTCCAAGAAACTTTACTACACCCAAAACAAAACTTGAGAACATTTATAGGAATACAAGTCACCCAGGTTTAAATCCCAGCTCTGCCACCTACCTGCTGTGTAAGCTCAGACAAGTTATTTAATTTTAATGCTTTGTTTTGTTCATTTAAAAATAAATAAATGATGCTTACTTCATGTAGTTTTTATACACATGAAATGAATCTATATATGGAAAATGTTCATGGTAGTCTATCACCAAGTGTTATCCAGCGCTCTCTGCAGCATGGATCAAGGCAAAATCCATGATATCTACATCTATCCAAAGGTTGCCAGCATAAAGTGGGAAAAGATAACACAAAGTGAAGTTCAATCAGTCAATCCAGTCAATTGAAACTGACCCACAATTGATGCAGATGTTAGAACTTGCAGAGAAATATATTAAGATTGTATCTCATATGTTCAAAATGTTGAGAGATAGAAGAAATTTCTTAAAGACTTCAAGTAAATGTCTAGAGATGTTCTAGACATCTCTGCCATTGGAAAACTAAATCTCCATGTTGGAAAGCTATGGTGTGTGAGGTGAAAAGTACTCTGGATAGGATTTACAGCAGATCAGATGCTACAGAAGAAAAAAATCAGTGAACTTGAAGAGTTCACAATCAAAACTATTCTGGGGCTCGGGTTGTGGCTCAGCATTAGAGCGCTCGCCTAGCTTGTGTGTGGTGGGGGTTCGATCCTCAGCACCATGTAAGAATAAAGGCATTGTGTACAAGTAAAACAAATAAATAAATATTTTTTTAAAAAACTATTCTGAATGAAATACACAGAGGAAAAAAATGGGTTTTGGGGCAACTCACCAAATTGTATATTTTAAATATATGCAGTCTATTGTAGGTCACTTATACTTCAATGAAGCTGCTTAAAAACATGAAATATGATCAGTACACTAAATAAATTTATAATCCAGTCCTTAACTCAAAGCAAAGTGATACACAGCAACCCAGACTGGTATCACCTTACACACAGCAAGTTAAATTAGCAGTTTACACTAACAAATATATGTGCTTATAAATAAATTTAAAGAATTTTTTTCTACACAGAGAAAAATTTGGGTATCTTATACTTTTTAATATCTTCAACTTTTTGGCATATGATAGCAAATCTAATGTTGCTGAAATAACATTTGGAATAACCTCTTTTAACCTTTGCAGAGTACATTATTTCAATTCACTTTTTCAACATACAATTAATTTTTTTAGAGCTAAAACTTTTGAGTAGATTTAATTGCCAAAATAACTACCTAGGAAATGGAAATAACCTTCAATTATGAACTATGATCAAAGAGAGCCTTTTCATTTCTCACATTGTTTCATGAAATGACTTTCATTCCCCATCACCTTTAAAGTAACTTTGACATAACACTTTATTTTCCATCACTATTAAAGTACTTCCAGTTGAATACAATCTAATGAAACAAACCCTACAGTCAATTGTAATACAAATAGATTTCTATTGGAGGGGAAAGTGCAGCCAGGTATTAAAATAAAGTTCTCTAGTCTTGATATCATCCATACGTTTTTTTTTTTTTTTTGAATGCTTCAGTTGAACTTCATATAACACCTTTGCAAGGAATAAATGTGGTTTACTAAAGTTGACTGGTCCACCAGTGACAAGGGACTACCTACTGCCATTAATTCACTGATAATATATAGATCTTTCTAGCAGGATTGGGAAATCAAATATACCTTATCTTATCTCAAATCCTAGCCTAATTGTTCCCTGAATAAATTAGCTTCAGGAAAATGAAGAAGAGGATTATGGGCAAAGAACTTAGAAGCTGTAGGCTGTCATTCATAAGTCCCCATCTCTGTCAAGTGTTTCTGGAAGACCAAACAGCATTTTGTTTTAGCACATTTCCTTTATTCTAAGACTCCATCAATTGCACAATGTGCTATCAATTTAAGGATAACTCTTTACCTTTAATGTCCATATAGGTTGTAAGATTCATCCCAATTTCAGAAACATTTGAATCTTTGAATCACAGAAGTCAATCATAATCAGAAGCAAAAAAATTTAATACACAGTAAATAACTATGTGTGTGTGTGTGTGTGTGTGTGTGTGTGTGTGTGTGTGTGAGAAAAGAGCACTTGAAAGTAAAAAATCAGATTTGATTCAACTCATCTCTGTAAATAAGTTTAAAGAAACTTCCAAACATATTGTTTCACACCTTATTTTACTTACTCTCAGTTCTTACTACACATTTAGAAATTTTGTGGCCATAGTGCAATAGAATATGGGAGTTTCTATAGCCAGAAGTGTGGGCATTGCTTCGTAGATTATATTTTCAATTATTTTACAATAAAAGTTTATAGAAATTTGATTCTATGTAAATGCTGCCTGTCACCCACATATTTAGCTTAGAATCCATCTCGAATTACATAATGAAATCTTTCATATATGTCAAGAGAGAATAAGATTAAACATATCTTAAAATTAGAAGTAAAGTATTAACTGATACTGCTTTCTTTAAATCTGCTTTCAATCAACAATCTGCTGATCAATAATTTCTCCCTGGACCTCAATATATGCAAAATGTTTCATTATAGCTTCATCAAAGGTAGACACACAAGAGAGCCTCAAATGACCCTAAAATCTCTGAATTGACAATATTCACACATTGAAAGTGAACCTTGGATGTTATTTCTTCATTTAGGTGAATGATATCAGTACCCCTGGCTGTGTGGCCAACATCCACAAAGTAGAATGTTTTAAGACTAGAGGAATGGAATGGAAATGTGAGGCTCCTAGAGCACTAGGAAAAGATAGCATCTATGCAGGAGGAGGATTTGTTTCTATCAGGCCGAAATACCTTAGATCTGACTCATTCAGTAGTCAAAGGAAACACCTAGAAGGCAATGCTAATCTGAGGGGGGAAAGAGTGCCTCTCCCATCATTCACTTTCAGGGCCAGACTTGCCTGCTCCTTCCTGTGTTTTCCTTGTTCATTAAAGTTCTCTTCATTTCCTTCTCTTCTGTTTCTTGCTTGGTTCCCATCAGTGCTTCACTTCACACTAATTGCAATTCCCATGAACTTCCTCCAAAGCAGTTGGTGCATGTAATTTGGAAGTGAGCTCCTAAATTCCTAATGCTTGGATTGATTTGAAACTTCTCATTAGTTTACTCTGTTAGAATGTATCAGGATTTCAATTTTTTTGTTTAAACTCTCTACTATCAGTCTTGAGTTTGAAAAATATGCTTTCTCCTAGGAACCATGTGGAGTCATTTTTTTTTTTTTTTTCCCACTGTTCTGAGAAATTCTGGGTTAGTGTTTACAAGATTCCATGTATTTGTGAATTTTTCTGGGAAGAAATTTCATAGTTTGCATCACATTCTTAGAGATGCTTTTGTCCCTCTAAAAAGATGAAAAGCATGGTTCTTGGTGCTTTGTTCACTCAGCCAATGTTTATTAAGACTGTATTATTTGCCAAATATTATGCTAAATTCTGAGAAGCAGAGATGAGCAGATTTTTCTTTCCTGAAGGAGTTTATAGGATCAGACATCTAAACAGACTACCACAGGACAGTGCAGCAAATTCTGAAATAAAAGTTGCTGAGTGCTTTTTAAGCCCCAAGGAGGCATAACTTGAGTCTAGTGAAAATAAGGACAAAGTTTATCCAAGCTGGGACATTATTCAGGGGTCTTAAAGCTGGAGAAGATAGCCCACTCTGGCTCCATGTTCTTGGCTCATGAGTGGCTTAAATCCAAGCAGCTGTTAGGGGCTCGGAGTCTCCCAGCAGTATAGTTAAAGGAGTGCAGCCCAAACTTGAACTGGCTTCACAGATTCTACTTATTTGTCTTTCTCCAAGGGAACAGTTTTCTGAATTTCTCATAATATTCTTCTGCATTCATTTTAAACTACTTTGTCTGGACATTCCTTTCTGACCTGCTCATTTTGTATCTGTGCTTTTCCTGCGCAGCTAATAATGCTCAGAAAGTCTCTGCTCTGTTGGGCACAGCAGGCTGCCAGTGATCCCTGGTGAGTCCTCTGTTTGGAGCCCAGGGGTCCAAGTCCTGCATGTCTCATCACTTGCTGGTGGGGTTAGGCATGGCTACATGAGGCCGGAGGACTCCACCAGAAGCTGGCAGCTCAAAAAGCTGTCACTTCTCAGTTCTGCTGATGTTTTTGCTACTACTAATGCTGGTAGAAAAAGAAAGAAAGAAAAAGGAAAGCAAGCTCCGTGAGTAGTCTAGCCCCTTGCCTGCTTCTCCATAAACAGCTATACTAGGATATGAAGCTCCTTCGCATGTCTGTTGCCAGCTCTGTGTGCCCATGCTCAGCTCTGTGTTGGACTCCTCAGGACTCATACCTGCGGCTCTTCTCAAAGGGCTGCTGGAGAAGAGCTGGAAATGTCTGGAGTTTACAAGTCTTATTGTACCCTTCTTCCCAGCAATAGCCAATGACTAACTGCTGCTGAAACACAGGATGGGCCTTCACCTGAAATCACATCCCTGATTGGCTTTTCCTCTTCATATAACCTGTTTTTTCTATGTCCCTTATGATTTCTCCTCAAAAGACTCCTTGCAAATCTGCCTACATCAGAATTTGGAAACCCAACCTGAGTACCAGGGTGATCCCATTTTTGTAAATCTCTGGAATCAAGGAAGGCATTTCTCCAATCCCCAGTTCAGAGACATACCTTATTGCTTGTCCATATTGAGGAAGTCCCCAAGAAGACTGACAATGATTACATTTATCATTTTCAGGAAGAAAAACATGACTGATTCTCTTAGAATTTGGCCTTGTCCCAGGGCACAAATAAGGTCATCTCAAAATGGACTGCTGTTAGTGTTTTTCAAGACATGGCTTATATAATCCCATCCATGGTCTTGAAACCTTTCTCAGCTAGAGCTGGGTAGGGAGCAGAAGTTAATAGTACACAAAGATAGCACAAGAAAAGAGTATAGCAAGAATTCCAATATGACTGAAGTTCAGGATGTGTAGCTGTGAATAGCAGGAGAAAGTCCAGATGCTGATGGGCTTTTCACCCCACTGGAGATTTTGAACTTTATCCTACAGACACCATGAGTATTCAAATAAGATGATGATATGAAGGGGTGCAATTTTTGAAAAAGGATAAAGGTCATCATGGACAGAAGAGAATGATATGGGGAGAGGTTGGACACACATATTGAGTAGTACTCTGCACATGGAAATACAGTTTAGAATATAAAATAAAGCTCTGGCTAGATATAGGGCCTCTGTAAAGAAAATGAACAGATCCAAGAACAGTACCTTTACACACTGGGAGAATATAGATAAAATGCAATGGGTACACATCAAATTAAAGGAGGAGAGATAGTAAACAGATCAAAACAGAAGAGATCATTGCCCTAGAATTCATGGGACAGACAATATTGAATATCAACTTCCATACGGAAATTACGTAACTTGAGAAAAAATAGGATTTAGTGATGAGAATGTCATTCATGCCTAAAGGGAGAACAATCTTTATAATAAGAGATGACACTAGATTGTAGCAAATTAAGGACTGAGTGAAATTGGAGAAAGTAGTGCCTGTTAAGTATGCCTGTTTAAAAAAAAAAAAAAAAAAAAAAAAAAAAAAAAAAAAAAAAAAACTCTTACAAGCAGATCAATCTCAAATTGAAAAAGAAATATGTAATTAGTTTAAAGAGGATATAGAGATAAATAAAGTTTTTTTGAGGGTATGATTTGGATATACCAGTGTACTCTGGAGAAGGAATACAGTAAAGAAAGAAATGTGAACTATTCACAAACAAGATGATGATCAGGATCCTAGAGTATGAAGAAAGACGTCCTATGAGTCAGAGTTCTACAGGAAAACGGATGCAAAGATACCTACAAAGAGACATTATGAGAAATTGGTTTACTTGATGATGGCTGAGAAGTCCCATCATCAGCCTTCTGCAAACCAGAGACCTAGAAAAACAGGTGGCATGACTCTCATCAGAGTCCAAAGGCCTGACAACCTGGGGAGCCAGTGGTGCATAGAAGACTAAGATCCCAGCTCATGCAGGCAGCAAGGAAGCAAAAAAGGAAAAATTCCTGCTTCTACTGCTCTTTGATTGGAATAGGTCCTCAGTGGATCCGTGAGACACCCACGCTGTGGAGGTCCTCTGTTTAACTGTGCCCACTGATTAAAGTTCCTCATCTGGAAATTCCCTCACAGACACACCCAGAAAAAATGTTTAATCTGTGCACCCCTTGACCCAGCCAAGTTGACCTAGAATAAGCCAATGCAGATATTTTAGTGAGAAGGCCAAGGGATTCATTGCTCTACAACAGGAGAGAAGATAGATTAGCTGGAATGCTAAATCACAGATGGAATTCAGCATAGTTATCACTTTGGCAAAATAATCTGCCCTGAAAATTGATAAGCAGCAGTATTAATTATACTTCTGGAGCTGGAAAGTGGTTTGCATATCCTGGGGTAGGAGTCAGGTAAGGTGTTAGGAGAAAGAAGAACACCTTGCCTTCCCTGTCAAAGGCATCAAGCATTGGCCAAGTCATTGTCCAGATCTTCCTGGAGGAATTCAGATGCTGCTGTCTACAGTAGGCACATAGTGTGTAACTATTAGCATATTTGAAACTTTACTCAATGGAGTGACTTGAAAATATTTATACGCCAAGGGCCTGATAGAGTTAACATTCCTTCAGAAACCTAGATTTTATTTTTCTCTTCAAAGTAAGATCATGCTCATGATATTGCAAAATAATTTATTCATCATAAGTACATATGTATTAGTAATTTATGACTTACAAATATTGTCTCTAGGGCTCTTTTCTTATCCATAGCACTGTGTAAATTGTCTTTATTAGGTCAAGTCCATGAGCAATATCTGCTAATTCTGAGGTTAACACACCAGGAAAAAAAAAATAAAGAAGATTTGCACCTTAATCCAACTAACCAATATCTCCTATCACAAATCTTCTTTTTGTGCAAGAGTATTACTACTTGACACAACAGAGTTTTATATTTCACATTAGAAAAAGTAAACACTGTTTTTTCTCAAATAAGAACAATAAACTTTAAAAAAAAAATTTTAGATGTTGATGGACCTTTATTTTATTAATTCATTTACATGCAGTGCTGAGAATCAAACCCAGTGCCTTACACATGATAGGCAAGCGCTCCACCACTGAGCCACAACCCCAGCCCCCAATACACTGGTTTTGTGCCACATTTAATCTTGCATTATATCTTCCATTCAAAGCTCAGGTGAAATATCTTGTCCCCAAGTACATACAGTTAGTATCAAATTTGGTAGACTTGAAGTAATTTTCATTTTCCTCCCCAAGTATTTGCAGAACCATTCTATCCATAGCCCTCTGAAATCCCTCCATAGCCCTCTGAAATCCCTCCTCATCGGCAAGGACGTATCCTGCCAGTGATGACCAAGCACAGGTGTTTTTCAATAGGACTTAGAAATGAAATGCTTTCCCCTCAGTGAACCACTCCTTAAGAGAATATTCAGAGAACAGTGTGTTCCAGGCATGCAGCACCTGTTACTCACTCGTTTAAATGTCTCACATGTCTCATGAAGGGGACAGAGAAAAAATAGTTTCTCTCCGTCTCTGGGAACATACATAAATTTAGCATACAGTTCTTTTTTGGCCAAGTACAAGTTTGAATTACCTTAAGAAAGGCCATAGGATATAGTTTCTTGAACACGCTCTTCACATTACAATCTATTCCATAAAATGACTGAGAGCAGGTGGTGGCCCAGAGATGGGAGGAAAAGGATGGAGATAAAAGAAATGAAGAAATAAAATGGAAAGGAATGTTAAAAATTCAGGCATGGAACTGGGATGAAAGGAAAACTTGTCAATTTATCTTTACTGCTAATGTTTGTATTATGTCAACATATCTAATAGTTCTATTAAATTATGGGACATGTGATATCCACATTAACTGCTTTTTAAACATTGAAAAACTATTATTTATATATGAACATTTTATTGATCAACCCTCCTTAAGAAATAGACTGATTTTATCTTACATATTTTATATACTATATATTTTATATTCCTGTATTTTGAGATGAATGCAGTCTGAAGGGTTTTTTTCTTCACATTTTACCAATCATTCTTTATCTCATTAACATTACACTAAAAAAAAATGAAAATAAACTAGTCCAACACTGTTTCATTAAGTGTATTGTTCAGTATAGTCATTGTTACAGCCGAAAACCTAGGAACATTGGAATGACTTAGAAACAGCCATTGCTAGATTGCTAGTTGATTTAAGTTGAGGCATTTTCTTAACAAGATTGCACATCAATGAGCATTTCCAAAGCATGTGTGCATAAGTTGTGTGTACACTTATGAGTGTGTGTGCTCGCATAGACACATACACATATCCACCTGTGTTCCCACAAATCTGTGCATGCTAACCTCCTGCACCTCTTCAGCATTTCCTTAAATATTGAAATGAAATACCTGTCTAAATCCTGAACTTCTATAACTTTTCTACCACTGTTTGTTAATAGTCACTTGGTGAGTAGTTTTCCAGGCTTCTGGGCTGATTTTGGAATTGCAGACGTTTTCATAAGTAGAGAATTTCAAGGTCAATGGACAGTATTAAGCAAGTCCCAAATTTATAAAATTTCCAGAAATGGATAACTTATTATTCTTCATCTCCACACAGGCTGGGCTCTGGACCAGCCACTATTTTCACTCCATCTTTTTTTAACACGGGAATGAATTTCTAACGTGCATCTGTGATTTGAGTTTACCCTGAGGGTTGGTTATGCTAGTGATTGGCTAAGGAAAAACACTTTGGAATCTGTCCGTCCTTCTCCTCTTGCCAACCTGGCTCACCTCAGAAGCAGGTGCAAAATGCAAAGAAGCATCCAACCTCCAAAAAACTCTTCGTTGTTGCAAACAGTTATTTCCAGGAAGTATAAGAATGTGTAGTGTTTTTCTTTTTCTCTTTCTTTCTTTCTTTCTTTTTGTGTGTATTTTCATTTATTTTTATTTATTTATTATTATTATTTTTTTAACCAAATATGAGTGAAAGCTTGTGCTAAGTTTTGGACCCTTTTCTGCCTTTTTAAGACTTTAAAAAAAAAAAACAAGACTTTTTATTTCTTATTTTTTATATAAAAACAAATAATGGGAATTTTTGCAATATCAAGTATGTATTTAATGTATGAAATGAGTAAAAAAATTATGTGAATTATAAAAAGTACAGGAGAATCAACAATTAAATAAGAGCTATAGAAATCATTATAAAATGAATACAGTTCACCATATCAAAATACTTCCCAGGAAATGACTCAAGCAAATGATGGGAATTCTTGAAATTTCATCAAGAAAGCAGGTACTTCCCTGAAATCTCATATAAAGACACAGATTTAAAATGTAACTAATATCTGACAAAGATAATTAAATAATAATGAAAAATATGTAATGCTGTATGCATGGTCCATTATGAGCATTCCTGTTTCATCCAGAAGTTGTAATACATATTGCTATAATCATATATATCAGTAGATTTCATAAATAATAGAGGAAGAAGAATGGAAACTCGTCTCTGTATTGTCAGGACAGTCCAGGAGTACAGGTTTTCTAGTTGCCCAGTATAAAAATTCTGTTTATCCTGGCAGTCACCTACTTCTGTGGGGAACATGGCATCTGGTGGGGATAAGATGATCACATTAACCATAAAGAGGTTTTTTTGTTTTTTGTTTGTTTGTTTGTTTGTGGTGCTGGGGATTGAACCCAGGGCCTTGTGCATAGGAGGCAAACACTACCAACTGAGCTCTATCCCCAGCCCTCATAAAGAGTCTTTAACGTTGTCTACTCCAAATCAGCATTCACCAAAATATGTTTAGATCTTTATTTGATTTTATAAATTGACTTTCCTACTAGAACAAGATGTTTTTCAGTACCTAATAGAAATATTCTAACTTACTTAATAGTAACATTCCCAGTACTAATTGATACATTTTGTCATGTTTTTAAAATACTTTCCTGACAAATTTTGTTATAATGAGAATATATCCCTCAAAATCTGATCAACAATTTCATAGTTTAAGTTGATGGATTCTAAGCTTTCATTCCTTCTCCTTTCCAAATCTAACCTCTTAAAATCCAGAAAAATAGGACAAAAACTAAATTGAATATCTTTTTTAAAAACTGATAGACATCTGTAATCCCAAGCCACAATGTTTAAATACTTTAAGTAAATGGAGGCATAATGAATAACTTAGAGAAGAGGATACTACAATCTTGAAGAAATACTAATGTATTTGTCACCTTAGAATTTTGGAACAGCCCAAGAATTGGCATTAAAAGGAACACTTTTAAGTAGTGTATTTGAAAAATTGCATAAGGGACAATTGGCCCTCATCCCTGGTTTCCATACACCTTCAGATTCCTACTCACTTCTACTGTACCTGCAGACACTAATGACAAAGGACAGTAAAGTACCATATAGGAAAAAAGTCCCTGAGACTTCCTTTTTCACCAAATTCCAGAAAGCTAATAGCCAAGCTAACATCCTCTAAGAAGGTATAAGAGAGAATTCACAGCCTCAGAGACAACTGCAGTAGGAGGGTAAGCACCTAGGACTTTCACAACACTGAAAATTGCTGATTGGTCTGTCTTGGGAACCATAAGATGCTCATCAGTGTACACTGCAGCCCACATGCAGCAAACTTCTTATTTACTTCTTAAGCCCTTGACCTTAATTAGGGGGAAGAAACCTAAAATATCATATAAAACTTTTAAAATTAAAATGAGAAAAGAACCACAGCAAATTCAGGGGGCAGAAAAGCACTGTAATTAGTATTCTTGAGAGATAAGAGAGGTATTGAACCCATGGAACAACAACAACAACAACAAAAAAGTACATTAAAAGGAATATTCATGAAACAAATAGATAATAGAGAATAAAAATTCAACAAAAGAACTAAAAGATCAAAAATATAAAGATATAACCAATAGGAAAGAAAAGATGAAAGAAAAAATTAATTCAAGAGCCCAATATCTGACTAATAGGAGTTCCATAGAGAAAATCAGAAAATTCCTCACTCGAAAGATTTAAGTCTCTGGATCAAAAAACCCCACCATCAAGTGTCTGAAGGTATACATGAAAGAAAGAAAGTGAGAGAGAGAGCGCGCACGCACGCACGCGCAGGAATACAGAGACCGTCCAGATTCATAAGACCAGGAAAAAAAATTTCATTTGCTTCCTAATAGCAGAAGAGAAAGCCAGAGAACTAGCGCATGTATTTCAAATTATATAAAATTTATCCATTCTAATAATCTACATCCAACCACACTATCAACCTCGTATAAAAATGAAAGTAGGGCATTTTATGAAATGTGTCATCAAAATATTTCATTTTTTGTCCTCTCTCCAGAGACTAATGGTACACTGCATCTATAAGAGGAGATAAACCAAGAAAGAAGACTTAGAAGCAAGAAATAGGAGATCCAAAATGGAAAAAAGCAAAGGAATTTCCAAGAGATTATCCATTGTCCAAGGTTACAGTTGGGCAGGAGTCAGGGAAGAGCCATTCCAGACTGGACAGGAGACCCCCCTTTTGGGTGTTCACAGAGGAAAAGAAAGATCAAGAAGAAATGAACAGAGTATCAGGTACATTTGATAGTTCGGAGTTTGAATGAAGCAGTATTTTATGTAGCTCTTAAAAAGTGTATGAAGATTTAGCCATAATTTCAGTGTCAACTAAGGGAACTGAAAAATGAGAATTGCAGTTATTAACTCTAAGAAAAGATTTTTATAAAAATACAATCTAAATAGAATGTACTGTTTGACTCAGCAATGAATGGTATTTATACTGATCATAATAATAGCAACTATGAATTTATCACTAAATTATGATAAATAATATTTAAAATTAATAATCAAAATAAAATAATACCATGTGGTATTCTGAAATACAGTTAAGTACCAGAAAAACTGAAAGACATTTCTTGTTTCCAAAGAAGGATCATTGTGGCGAGCAGGCTAGTAACTAGTTCAGAATATGCTTTTTAATAATGGTTTAATTTTGCAGATATATGATTAAAATTAAGTTTTTAAGTTCCATTTATAATCCAATTAAAAAAACTAATTTTCTAAACACTCAAAGTCAATAACCAGAGTCCAGACCCACAAAGATGGAGGTATGCTGGGGAGCACTGTGTCAAACAGCTTCTCCCTCACTTATTAGCATTGGTGCTGTTATGCATTCACCATGTTACTGAGAGCTAGACAGGCAAAGAAGAAGAAAATGCCCTTGTCCCCATGCAATTTATATCCTGTCTACAACAAATTAGCTATAAAACATCAGTTCTAATTTAAAGAGGTAAAAGGAGAGAGAGAGACAAAGTTGCTTGAAAGTGAGTAGAGTTGATGGAACAAAAAAGATTGTGTGCTAAATATGTTTAAGACCCTAATAACCCCTTGAAGTTGACCATATTTTAAAAATGTGTAATGCAGAAATATCCAAGCTTTTTACCACAATACCTTAGTAACTACAGGAGGGAGAAAGGAGAGCTCAAGCTACTGTTTCTAAATAAGTAGTCATGGAATTCAAACACTCTCTGTCAAATACTGTGGGACCATCTGACCTGAACCCTATTGAACTCTCTTTGGGGAGAAAATAGACAACAGCCAAAAGTACCAATATATTAAGGCACTTATTTTTTAGAGCCCATGCTTTAAAATACTACATTTAATATTATACTTAATAATTACATTAATACTACATTCAACATTACACTTAATAATTACATTTAATATTATGCTTAATAATTACACTAATATTACACTTAATAATTGCATTATTATTATGTTTAACATTACACTTTTGCATAAATAAAGTGAATTAAAACTCACTGTGTGGACCCACAACATACAGCAAGAACTGTTATCAGGGTACTTCTCCCATTTTGTCTACTGAAATATCTATGCTTTAATTAACAATATCATATTGCATTACCATCCACTTGTACACACTATACAACAATGATGGTGTGGCAAGGTTTTTTTTGCAAAACTTTCATTTTACTTATTCATTGTTTTAATACTTGAGAGCTGCAATGTATCAGTCACCCACCGCCCACAGACTAGAGATACTTGGTGACCTGCACAAAGTCCTTTGTTTTAGCCAGCTCACATTTGAAAGGAGAAAACACAAACAAGTCAACAAAAATCTTCCAGAGAGAGAAAACCTCTAGAAACAAAATACTCAAAGAGAATGCAGATCCTAACTTAAATAAGTGGGTCAAGAAAAAACTCAGAGCGTAGGCCATCCTGTAACATTGCTTGATCTGATAACACACTTCCGATAGGTACCATGACCTTAACCAAAGAACTTCCTTTTTTTTTCTCTCTCTCTCACCTAGAAACAATTTGACTAATCAGGTCCAACATAGAAAGCAGGTCTGGGCTTGTCCTCTGAAATTTCTCCTCCAAAGGTCAGAATGACAGACTCCCAACTTACTTTCATTCAGATCTTACTTGTATCACATTCTTAACCTAGAAAGCAGCAACCTCCTGACTTTTGACTTATCTCACATGTGATTTGATTGTTACAAAATACCTTTCGGAATTAAACTTGTCTAATGACCCAGAATTGCACTTCTGTGAAGCTGCAAAGGATCACATTCTGAACAGCAGCCTAATGGGGCTCTTGTTGCAGAGTAGGTATGTGTTTCTTCCACGGCTTCTCTTCACTAGTAGGGAACATTCACAAACACTCCTGATGGCCCAGAGTCTTTTCCAATATGCAGCGTGACATGACTTCAATTCTTATTGAACTTCATTCTCCAGGAGACTTGAAATCATTTGAAAATCTCTTTTACTAGCAAAATAAATCTCATTTTATTCTTGTAGGTTTTATAACATTGATGTTAGATTTAATTAAAAGTGAAGAAATCCTAAAAATGATTCTTGTGGGTTGTTAATTTTATGTTTTTATATAATTACCATAACCTAATAAATAACTGTTTTTTCTAAATGAGACTACAGCGTAAATCATTTTCCGCACAAAAGATGCTAAATAAAAAGCATGAGTTGGACATTCAGAGCTTAATAAACTACCTACATGAACAAAGCCCACCACAAATGCTGAGGCAGTGGCTAAGTATTGCTCCCGGGCATGTCATCTGCTAATGGGCTTCCTAACCCCAAATTCTTCTCTGTGGTTCCACAAGGAAAGTACTCATGATCTCATTTAGGTCTCCCTGTAGTGTCTTTGCCACACAGTATAATCTTTTCTCGTCTGGGGTTCTTTTCAAAATGCAAGCTACTCTGCACTTTTCTTTTTACAAGTTGGATCCCAGGTCTCGGATGCTGTCTCCTGCTGTGTTGAACATCTGTTCAGAGACTTTCTACTTATTTTTCTTTCCCCACTTGCTTTCCCACTGGTTATTTCCCACACCAACACTACTTGACAAAATGGAGTTGGCAACATTAGTTTGCATGCTCTAGGGGCCCAGGTCTCTTATATTTTACACTATCCCACAGCACAGAGAACAGCATTCTATGCATATTATGATTCAACAAATATTTGTTCTAAGAAGAAATAGATGAATGGATGTCTCCTTTTTGTTACTTCCATAAGTGACATTCAACAGATATCTTTTTTTAATTAAATAAATATGTTTATTTAATTTTATTAAAAATTTTATTTTATTTTATTAAATATATTGTGCTGATTAAGTGGAGTTTGTAAGTGACTAGTTAAAGATAGCTATCAGTTATCTATAAGAATTGGAAAGTCAAAAATGAGGAGACCTTGGCAAACATCAATATTTTGAATAAAGATACATTGGGATGATGTTATATTACAGAAAAATACAAGAAAAGTGCTTTAAGCTGAGTGATAGGAAATGTAAGAATGCAATAGGAAGGTATTAGTCTTGTAAAACAAGAAAGAACAAATGAACTTAAACTACAGCCATCAAAATGTCCTTGAGTATTGTGATGAATCAGTTAATCAGCTATGGAGTTGTGGTCTAGGGAGAACCTAAATATCATTGAAGGAATTATTAATTGGGAGAAGATCATTTTTTTTAAGAACAACAACAACAACAAAAGACTTCTTAAATAGAAAATACTCACCATCGACATGATCCTCTAAATTTTGATAGCAAAGATGCAGGGCAGTTAGTGGCCCTATAATGTATAAGAGAATGAGCAAAGCCAGGCGCTGTGACACATGCCTGTAATCCCAGCACTTGGAAGGCTGAGGCAGGAGGATCGCGAGTTTAAAGCCAGCCTCAGCAATGGCGAGTCACTGAGCAACTCAGTGAGACCCTGTCTCTAATAAAATACAAAAAAGGGATGGGGATATAGCCCAGTGATCGTGTGCCCCTGAGTTCAATCCCCAGTACCAAAAAGAATTAAAAAAGAGAATGAGCCAGTCTAACAACTGCTGACCTACACTGTAAAGCAAAACATGGAGAAACTTCTTCCTATTTAAACTTTCCTTTACAATCCATAAGCATGAAATGTAAGAATTAGTATCAGGTAAATGAGTTCAATTTTTATTCCTAAACTGTGCCTAAAAATATTTAATTAGAAAAAAAATTGTGTGTCACTTTTTTATAATGCTAAGTATTATACACTAAGTATCCAATCTGACCATGGCGTATCAGCCAGGAATTCCAAGTGTGATCCTGAGTGCCCTTTCTTCATTACCTGACAATAGGCAAGCTATATTGAGATTTTACTTTACTCCAGCTGCATTTCAAACTCAGATTCTTTTTTGGGGGGGGGGTGAGGTACCAGGGATTGATGTGGCCACTGAGCCACATCCCCAGCCCTATTTTGTATTTTATTTAGAGACAGGGTCTCACTGAGTTGTTCAGCGCCTTGCTTTGGCTGAGGCTGGCTTTGAACTCATGATCCTCCTGCCTCAGCCTCCCAAGCCACTGGGATTACAAGGCCACTGTGCCTGGCACAACTCAGATTCTTACAGGATGGGTGGTTTCTTCCACCTAGCAGGAGATGTTGTAACCTTTCATGGTTTCTCAAGATCTCTAGGAGCTGGGGTGTAACTGTCAGCACCTAACCTGTTAGTGATTGAGTCCAAAATATTTCATAGTCTACCTTTTCATATCATAAATTTACCAAAACTTCACTTATTATCCTAGCCATGGATTTTGATATTAGTTTCCTATGCAGACAACCTAACAGTAGCTGCCTTTAGAAATAGGATATGAGCCTTTTGTTTCTATTTTAGAACTTCTTTGACACAAATTGAAGAAAACTGATAGAAACTGCATGGTAAATTAATGTCTCCTGGGACAATTCTTGGCCATTAGGAGACAGAAACAAATCGGAAAATGTTTCCTCTCCTTTGAACTGATGATCCTGAGACATGTTATCAAGTAGGTATTTGATACTGGTTAGAGACCAAGTGGATAACTCATCCTGGATCATTTTCCCTCTCCCATATATCTCCATGCCCATCCCTTGTTTTTGTCCCCATGAAATCGCATGCCCAAATATGCTACTCAAATATATGTGTCCAAGACTCAGCATTCAGGGACACCCAGGCTAAGGAGCCATGAAAGGGCTATTCTCGTATACATTGTAAGAAGCCAAGTTAGAAGGCAGAAGCTACACCACCAGGCACTGACTGGCTCCTGTAGGGAATGCCAAGAGAATGGGAGCTGTATACCACCTCTCGCCTACCTGTGGTTTGTAAGTTTCCTGAATGACTTGTATTATGTTGATTGTATAATTTTCCCTGACCTTCCTTACAAACTTGTCATGATGACCATTAGAGAAAATTCCAATAAATTACTTGGTTTTTCCAAGGTTTGTAAATGGAGTTGTATAAGTCTCTAGGAGGGTATATAAAATGAAAATGTAAAGAGGTTTATATGTAAATATATATGCATATATATGTATATATATATGTACATATATATTTATATATTTGCATACTTCTCTCAGGACTAATTGGTTTGAAAATGACTTTTAATTTCAAAATTGTTAAATAGAATATGTAAAGTAGCTTGAGGTAGCATAGCCATTATTAAACCCTGAAATGTCTGTAAAGCTCACAATGCAATCTTTGCATCTTTAGCACACTTTCATATATATCATAAACTTACCAAAGAAGATAATATACAAAGTACATAGTACAAGGTGAAGCCCACGATAAGACTTTGTTAAATTTTGGTTTCCTTCCCCTACCACCACCACAATTTATGTTTCCTTTCTCTAGCTCTGTGGAAAAGAACTGAAAAAAAAATAGGGCTTTCTAAATATGACAAATGTTCAGAAGTTTGCGTTTCATTTTTGGCAATGCTGTTAATGTCAGTGAACTTCTCCAGAAACCTGTATTGATGTCATTTTAATATTTGAAATGGTTCATTTGGCAAACATAAACAGTACCAATAGATTTGATGCTGTGGCCTTTTGCCTAGATAATGGATGTAGAACTAGGTCCTGACTGGATTTTCTTGTTCTCTGATATGGGCTTTTAAAACACAGATGGCACATCAGAAAAAAAAAAAAAAAAAAGTGGATCTGTTAAGGCCCCTGTCTTAGTATCATCTTTAGGGACCAAGAATGCCCTGGGCCCCAAATTCCTTAGTAATTATTTGTCACTTTCTCTTTTCCTCCAACTTGTCACTCAACACCCAGGAACTGTCTTCCTTTGCCAACATCTGCTAAGAGCTAGAGGCAAAATTTGCTGAGAAGCTTAATACCTTGATGGTGCGTGGATTCGTGTCCTTTTCTGCCATTCCCTTCCTAAAACCTGGAATTTTTTTGCCCACCTATAGCTGGCCTATATGCATTGTCATGTGCTTGAGGATTCATGTGGTGTTTCCATTTTGACTTGTAATAAGGTTGATTCTTTCCTGCACTGTGGAAAAAAGACAGTTCCTGACTTAAGATGGTTTGACATTTATTATTATTATTATTATTATTATTATTTTACTTTTCTATGGTGTGAAAGAGGTGCACATTCAATAGAAACCATACTTCAAATTGTGAATAATGATCTTTTCCCAAGATAGTGATAGACAGTACAAATTCCTCTCATGATGTCAGGGAGCATTAGAGAGCCACAGTCTCCAGTCCACCCTAAGACCATCAGGGTGAACTGCTGATATTCTACAGTGTTACTGAACTATGATGTTCGGTACCTTAGATGTAGCCAATGAACTTTTATAAACTTCAATTTACATTGGATTTATCCAAAAAATAACCCCATCATAAGTTGAGAAGCAGCTATGGACAGAAGCATGGAGAAGTCTTGTTATTTCAACTTAAATTGTCATCACAAGACTAAAAATATATCTACTGGTTACCAGCTAGCATTCCTGTATAATCAATTTTCTATTTGGTGAAACATTTTGAGATAGTTGGAATATCTCTAGGAAGCTCCACACTTACCCCATGATAAGAGTGGAGCATCTTAACAACTGTTCTTTGACAATGGTGCCTTTGTCACCTTGGTGGGGGAAAACTGGAGTTATCTTTAAAATGACATTACTTCTAATATGTTTAGTTTTGAAGCCAAACTATTTGTAGTAAGATATGTTTCTGCTCCATCAGAATGAACATTATTGTAGTACGTGTCTGGAGTGAGACTGAGATTGGATATGCTCCCGAAAGCCATATTCTTGAGGAAGTCTTAGAACACATAGTCTTTCCCTAAACAATCTTGTTCTTTCCAGTGTATATGAACATTAGCTTTTTGTTATATTTATTTTTCTGATGATCTTGTTTCACTAATTGAAACGTGATTATTCATTTCCCCAGGTATTATGTTAAGAGAGAGAACTATAGACCTTACACATTCAAACACTTAAGGCTTTAAATGTGTACCATAGCCTGTTAAATAAATTGTTGATCTGATAAATTTGGTTTGGTCTAGAAGACACAACTTGTAATGTTATTACAAAATGGAACCGTTTTCAAAGGTGAATTGTCAAAAACATCATATACATTTCCTAAGTTAAATAGGAGAAACAATTTGATTAATTTTAGCATTTCTAAACCTATTTATTAGTCAATAGTTCACAAATAATATGACTGTGGACAAAGAGCATGGATTTTTATATCACAATCAGTATTTCTCAAAATGTATACTAGAAAAAGAATCATGTTGCATTTTGCTGTCATTTATAACAATTTAGAATAAAAAATAAATTAATTTTTTAAAAATCATGTAAGTGTGATTATTAAAAATCGGTGCAGATTACTCGACCCCATTCTAAACCTTCTGATCAGAATCCTTGAGGTTGGAAACCAGGAATTTGCATTTTAATAAACACCCTTGTTGGTTCTTCAAGATACTAAAAGCTAACAATAAAGTAAGTTTAAAACCCTAGTTTGGTAGTAGGAAGCTGTCATTTATTTTCCACACTGAATCTGTTACACTGAGGTACTCCACAAGATGAGAATCAGCACTTTTTTTGCCGAGTAAGCCTCCTTTATTTGCTAAAGTAAATAATAGCAAAATTAAGAATGAGCTATAAATTGTACTAAATGCTGATAACTTGAAATCTCCAAAATGGAATAAATTACTGACTATTGCACTTTAAATGGACATTAAGAGTATTCCAAATTACCAAATGTTTTGCCGTTTTGATAAATTGGTTTTAATTTTTTATCAGACTGTATTTAAGTACCCTCCAGTAGCATGTGCCAGACAGTTCCATTAGGCATTTTCAATTGCATTTATTTTCTTTAATGTATAAACTGTACAAAGTAAAGATAGTTCGGAAAGCATGGTGCCGAACTCTATTACACTGCTGGGAATGGTCCCCACTGGGTTTGGGACTGTATTCACATTACAAACCCTAGGGAGAATCTGAAAATGTAAGGTATAGTGTCTTTATTTTTTGATTCAGTTTTGCAAACATCGCTCATGAGCACAAAGAGAAAAATTAAAATTGCAACTGGTTAAAATGAAACAATTTGATGGGAGATGAGAACTAAATGAGGACTGCTTTATGCAAAAGAGGAGAAACAAGTGTCATAAAGACACTCCAGTCCTGAGAGTGTAAGGAAAGCATAATTAACTCCTTGGCACCAGAAGATAGACTCTCCCTGCATGTGGTTCATTGCCAGTAAAGGACATGCCTGGAACCACTGTCCAAGAAGAATTACAGGCATTTGCTGTTACTTTAAAATATTCATGTTTCAGCTACAACACTGCATATTTTCAACTGACAGATATGGGTAGGAAAAACTTCCTTTTCTTTCTTTTCTCTCTGGCATACAAATCCTACATGATTAACTCTTTATTTTACCAAGTTTGATAATTTTTATTATGTTAATGGATTTAGGGGGTTCAGTATTTTGAAATCAATGCATTATATAAGTTTGTTGTTGTTGTTTTTCTCTCCCAAATTTGGAGAACATATTTGTCCACTGAGATCTGACTAATGCATTTTAATGAATATCAAATACAGTGTTGAAAATTGTGGCAACAGTAGAGGAAACAGCACTTCCAACATGCTTCCTCCCTAAGCTGGAAGGTTAGCATGTGCAGACATCCATCAAAACTTTGAAAGCTTTGCGGGGCCTAACAACACCTCACTGATGATTAGAAACTGAAAAAAAAAGAAGGAACTCTAAATGCAAAATAAAGGCAACAATATAGAAATTATACCCACCTCAGCAAAAAATAGTTTTCAAAGTTTTCTTCTTTCATTTCTACCTACTAAGAGGAATTTCCTCCCACTTTTGCATAAAAAGTGAACTAATTCACAAGAGCCAGATTTCATGTATTCCTAAGACTCAGAATTAAGAAAAACAAAAAAATTATATGTAAGTCTTAAATGTTATTAGTGACTCTTTATTAATACAAGATGTTTTGTGTATTAAGAATCAAAAATCAAACATCATTCCTGCATTAACTATACATTTGAAGAGTTGGCCTATGACAGATAATCCAATATTGCCCCTAAAATAGGCAGATAATGATAATATTTTACTATTTTTTTTTTTTTTTTTACAAAGCTCCCGGTCTCACTGTCCAAATTCATTCCTTTCCTCTCGTTCTGACAATCAATCATTCAACAGCTTTAATCTAAAACCCCTACAACCATACCCTGCTCCCTGCTACTTCCAAATGTCTTCAGATAAAACAAACCAATACTGGTCTATGTGCTGTCACTATAACAATAAACCTGAAGCCAGGTACTTTATAAAGAACAGAAGATTATTTAGTTTATACTTTTGGAGGATGTAAGTTAGGGATTGAAGACCTCATTTTCTCAGCCTCTGGTGAGAACTTCACAATCACAATGGCGGGATTGTATGCAGAAGAGATCACATGGGCAGACATTAAGCCAGAGATATTGAGGGGTTATACTTCCTCTTTTTATAATGACTCACTTCTGAAATTAACTCATTCGGTGAAACCAATATTAATCCCTTCGAAGGGCAATGCCCCCCTAATTACCTTGCATTAGGCTTCATCTTTTAAAGGTTCTAGCACCTCTCAATACTACCACATGGAGGCCCAAACTTCCAACACATTACCTTAGGGAATTACATTCAAATCTTATCAAACATAGCATACCCACTTTTTGTTTATGCCCCAGAAGTCAGCATAATGCCTTACATGTGGCAGGTACTTGTCATAAGCAAGGAATTGAAATTAAATATCTCATTCCCATCGAAGTCTACCATGTTAAATAATTATGAATTCTACAATCACCACTTTACTCATAGTGAAGATCCTTTATCAATCTGATTTACAATATTCTATTGGCCTTAACAGAACTTGTATTTATTATGGATATTCTGTCACAAAATGATATTTAATAATGTGCTCCACTGTTAAAAATACTAGTTATGGTCATTCAGAAAGTGTTGAATCTGTCTTCAAAACTTTGCATGGTTATTACCTCCTTTCAATAAAGAACCACAGGATTTAAATTCAAAATGCAGTATTGGTCATTTAGAGTAAACAACTTGATAATAATGATGGACCTGACATTTCAATAGAACTTGACAGTTTTCAAGGGTTCCTGTGGATTAGCTCCTCTGATTTTTATAACAGCCACTTGTAACAATCACAGTGCTAACACCAACTCCATTTGAAAACAAATTGAATACTCTCCTGGGCTACACAGTGACTATGGATTAATCTATCTATTTAAACTAAAAGGGAAATTTACACTTTAAAATTTTGTCTAAGAGATACACTGAGTTTATCTGTATTTTTACTAAACGTGACACCCCATTCTTCTGAAGAACTTTGCACTTTTTGTCTTTTTCTGCTGTTAAAAGAAGGGGAAAATTCCCTACCTTAAAAAATCAGAAGTGATGGGAATGGTCCGTGTATGCACTTCTTCACCTCGCTACTTACAAATAATTTGGCTAAATTAATTTTTTGAATGTAGGCATAATAATATGAAGCTTTCATTGACCAGATTTCTACTAATAGCTCACTCAGGTTTTCTTCTATGGAAGATTTCCCAACACTGGGGTTCAAGGACACACTTTTGAACCTGAGGTAAGGTGTAAGTCTGAGAAAAGTTTTTAACTGCAGATTTTCATTTCAGTGGCTATGTTTAAAAATCAACTTTTTCTCGTTATACATACATAACTCTGTTTGAAGGATGAAATTACAATTTAAAGTTTCTTTCTCAGACAGCTTGGGCTGCCATAACAAAATACCCTTAAGTGGTGTGGATGAAATAACAGAAATTTATTTTCTCTCAGTTCTGAAGGCTAGAAATCCAGGATAAGCATTCTGGCCATTTAAGTTTCTGGGAAGAGCTGTCCTCCAAATTTAGAGATGGCTGCCTTCTCACTATATCCTCAGACAGTGTATCCTCAGTGTGTGCAAAAGGAGGGAGCAGAGGGAAGAGACAGAGACAGAGACAGAAACAGAATTGTTATTGTCTATTCTTATAAAAACACTGAACTAAGAGGATTTGGGCTCCACCTTTATGATTTATTTAACATCAGTTACTTCCTAAGAAGTATCATCTCTCAGTACAGCCATCATGGAGATAAAGGCTTCAACATGTAAATTTGTGGGAGACAGAAACATTCAATCCGTAACAGTTTTTTTCATGGACAGTAAATTCGGTTTATAAAATAATTGTTTCTCAAAATGAGGATTTGCACACATTTTTCCCTCTATAAGAACATCAAATATTATCTAAGTTTGAGAAAAATTGGATTATTATATTGATGCATTCAAGGTGTGTATTATAGCTACTGATTAGAAATATAGATGCTTCAAGTCTGTCTACCTGATTTCAAATCTTAACTCTCATGTTTTATGGGCAATTAGTTTAAATATCTCGCCTCAGTTTACTCATCTATAAAACAAGAATAATAGAATTAACCTATATTAAGGTCATTGTAAGAATTAAATGAAATAATCCTTAAAAGAATTTAGAAAGTGTCTTGGCATATCTTAAGCACATAGTATATGTTATTGGTTATACTGTATATTATTAAGAGGATAATAATGCTTGTCTTGAAGCATAATATCATGTTGTCTGTCCATAGACATGCTTGTTTCAATTGGTTGAATTTTCATTTTCATACTTTCTTTAGCATGCTCACCATATAGTGGAAATGACTCTCCATTGATTTCTATCCACAGTCTGATTCTCTTAAATGATGGCTCTCTTAATAAATGAATATATTCTGCCCCTAGATATTCTTTAGATTTTGATATCTGGCTTGTCAGACAAAATTTACATCAAGAATGACTGAACATTTTTCTAAGAGCTTATGGAATGACTTAAAATTTTTCCAGTCTTAAATAAGGAACAAAAATAACTACATTATGAATCTAGTACCTATTAAATTATTTCCAGTAGAAATCACATTTTTATATCAAAACCCTCAAATTACTTTTTATCATTGGGGACTGAATAGACTCTATCAAATACAATGCTTGTATAACTTTGTCTAAATGAATCCAACGATTATGTGTAACTATAATATGTTAATAAAAGAAAAATGCTTATACTCATCAGCACTTTGAAATTGTATTAGTTTTTAGACAAACTGCTAGATCTTCTTATTGATTATGATTTAAAGAAACACATATGCCAACATATTACAAAATTTTTGATGTTCAATAACTGTGTTTTAATATATTTGGGCTTGTATTTTAATCTTATGGAATATATTTTAAAGACTGAAACCATTTTCTGAGAAGGCCCCAATATTGCCCAATACATGAATTTTGATCACAGCACCCCCACTAATATGTACAAAAAATAAATTTAAAAACAGTAGTAATAATAATAATAAAAGACAAAATTACGGAGATCCAATCCTAAATAAAATAAAGAGCCAAGGACATCCTCAGCACAAAAGTGGCTTCTTACCGCTAGCCACTAGTTCAGGGAAAGGAAAGATGAGGTAGATAACAGACAAAAGCAAATGTAAGAGCCTCAGACCTTGGGAGAGAGGATCCTGATGAATTTCTACTTTCACACTTTCAATAGAGTTCATGTCTTACTAATGCTGGTCTGAGGCCAACCTCAGGATACTAATACCACCAGTATCAGCTCACATCACAGTTCGCCCAGTTGTTTCATTGTCATCTGATGAACATCTTAATCGTGCAAGAGAGATGAATCCGCTGGGGTAAACCAGGTGCAGATTTGACTTCTAGGCCATTATGCCCTTCCAGGACTAAATAGTAAATCATCACTTCTTAAGTAACCCCAACTCCTTTTAGACCAGTTTCCTAGGCTATAAAAACAACTCCCAAGAGAAAATAAATGCACTAGAGTAGGCTGAAGGCCAAGATCCATTATGTGTGGAGTGCAGAGCAAGTCCAAGTTTCTACATTATTGTTGTTTTGTACCAAGCAAGCATATAGAAGCTGATTGAATTTTACAGACTTCTTCTTTTATATACATCATTATCTTCCCCTCTTACGCTGTAACAGTGGACTTCTCTCATCAGACTAGTAAGAATCTCATCTCTCTTTTCCATGATCATAAGCCTATTTTTCTAGTTACAAATAGTCACTCAAGCCAGGCATGGTGGTGCACGCTTGTAATCCCAGCGGCTTGGGAGGCTGAGGCAGGAGGATTGCAAGTTCAAAGCCAGCCTCAGCAAAAGCGAGGTGTGATAGATAGGTTACCCTCCCCCGCCCTCAGAGTTTTCCACACCCTAAGAGAAGCAACCTTGTTTCAAGATGTTTCAGACAGGATGTTCCTACCCCGGGCAGAATGTTTCTTTTCCCCAGGCAAGAGCCAATAGGCTTAAAGGACACCCTGTTCTAGCCAATGGTGTTTGGGGTTGCTCTAGTGCACCCCCCACCAGAAATCCCTATATAAGGCCCTGTTTGAGAGACTCAGACCGAGAGAGAGACACGGACACAACATCGGCTCGTCGCTGCTGAGAGGAGGAAGCCACTGAAACAGCTCCAGACCCATCGCCTCCAGCTCGACGGCTGCTCCCAGCTGACAGCTCCAGCCTCCAGCCAGACAGCAGCTGCTTTAGCCGACAGCTCCAGAGATCCCAGCCGGTGCAACCAAGCACCCACCTTCTGTCCAGAGCTTGCACACTCCCTTCTCCCTGACTCCCCTCTCCCACCTCTTCGACCTTCAACCAGAGCACCTCTTCTCCGGTTTTCGCTACCGGCTACGAAGGCTGTTGAATAAATCTTTTGGCTGCACGGCTGTCCCCGGTGTGATGCTTTGCCCTTCAAGGTGCTAAACAACTCAGTGAGACCCTGTTTCTAAATAAAATACAGAATAGGACTGGGGATGTGGCTCAGTGGTTGAGTATCCCTGAGTTCAATCCCTGGTACCAAAAAAAAAATAAAAAAAAAAAAAAAGTCACTGAAGTTTTTATTTCTCATTTAAAATACCCAGTCTTCCATTTCCCAGTAACTAGACTGTAACCTAACAGGCATTGTATACACTACTGAGTCAGAGTTGACTCCCTTGATCTCCAAGCAAAAACTATCTTTGGACAATTAGATGAGGAGAAATGAAAATGGAATAGAGACATGCAAATTTTTATTTTGAAATATTTAACTATTTAATGATATTTTTCTATATTAGTATGTACTCCTCAGTATGGGTTGCACTTCCCTAAATTAATCTGTTGCACTCCTTCTGTTTGAGCTGGCACAGCAAAGTGGACTCAAGCTGCCTTTGCCTTCAAGTACCCCTGCTTTCTTTTCTCTCTTTTTCGAACAAACTGAGAAAACTACCAGGGCGAGGGGTGGGGTGGGGTGCGATGTCTCTTTATTACAGATTCAACTCAACTTCTTCTGATCCTGGAGAAAAGAGAATTGATCCTTGACAGCTTCGGCAAAACACAGAGAGGCACAAGTGGCTACACTTACCTCACCACCAGCCACAGTGTGATTTGCCTTCACAAGCCTGCATTTTTTTCAAGGAAATCTGTATCATTCATACTATGGTGTTAATACATTTAATTTGTGAAGTCCATGCCTGTAAGGTGTTGGTGGTGAAGACAGCAAGGAGATACCTTGAAGGTGGGGTGGGAGGAGAAATATGGAAGAGGAAAAACATGGGATATAGAGAAGGGAGAAAAATAACTATCAGCAAAGAAGAGAATGAGGGCAATGACTTCCCAAGGGGTGAGAGATAAGGCACAAGATGACATTCAGAAGAGAAGGTGGATAAGTTTGTAAGTTTACCAAGGGATTTGTTGGCAAAGCATGGATTTGGTTGCAAAAATCCTTAATTACTAATTTGGATTATTGCCATCCTTTGCCAAGGTAAGCCTGCCCTCCTCCTGCTGGGAGGAGGGGGAGCAGCATGAAATCTGGAATTCAAGCCTAAATTAATCACCACTAAATCTTCAGCATGAACCACAGGTTTTGGCATATTCTGGGTGCTCTGATAATTCATTACTAAATGACTGAATGAGGACCAACATCAGTTTTACGTTTCTCCTCTTTTTTGACACTAGATAGAACACAGGATAATGAGGAAAATGATCTTTGACAGGGGTCAACAAACTACGACCTCTGGGCTAAATCCAGCCTGCCATCTGTTTTTGTAAATAAAGTTTTATTGAAACCCAGCCATGCTCATTTGGTTATTTATTGCCTGTAGCTGCTTTCACACTACAACTTGCATAGTTGAGTAGTTGCAGCAGAGACCATCTGGCCTGCAAAGCCGAAAATATTTACTATCTGGCCCTTTACCAAAAAAGTTTGCTGAATCTTGGTCTATATTAAGAGATTGGGAGTTTTCTTTGATGTTAAAGTATTTTGGCAATCAGAAGAATTTGAGGCTGTTTCAGAGCAGGGTTTAGAACAGGAAGAAGACTCTAGTTCTCACTAAAAGAGCTGGAAAAGGGAGAGTATGAAGAACTTCAGGGGGTGAGCAGGAGGCAGAGGCATGGAAATTCAGATGGAAGATTGTCAAAGCTAACTTCTTTCCTACCTTATTTCATGCTATGGTTTGAATGGTTGTACCCAGAACCAGCCTGGGGAGCTTGGCGTTCCCAGTGCCACAGGTGGGGCCTGTGGAAGTGGAAGGTGAGGGCTAGCAGAAGGTGTTTGGGTCACAGGAGTGGAGCCCTCAGGAATGGGCTAATGTAATCAACCAGGGAGTGGATTAGAGGAGATGGCAGTTATGTTATAAAGTAAGTTCATGTTTTGTGTCTGCATGCTAACTTGCCTTCTACCTTTCTGCCTAAAAGTCCTTGCCAAACACTGGCCGTGTCCTTGGCCTTCCCAGCCTTGAGAATTGTGAGCCAAGTAAATATAAATTACTCAGTCTGTGGTATTCTATAGCAATTGGAAGTGGACTAAGACACTTAGTAACAGCTCTAGTTGGCTTATTCACCCCAAACTTTACACATCACCTTTTCTCTAAGGATTAAGAGAAAAACATCACTGAAACTATTAGAAGGAAGGGTCCCTAGCTAATGTATGAGTGATGGGGGCAGACAGCTGCTCTCTAATGAAGCTAACCTGCCCTAAGAGAACAGTAATTTGATTTAAATCTACCCACAGTCCAAATCTTATATTGCATAGATTTTATTATTAATAGCCTTTATGGGAAGGTGGGAAAATGAAATTTTGTAGTTTCAGTTTCCCAAAACTAGCCTGTGAATGACAGATCCAGAAAGAAATCTTGGCAACTTGTTCTTCTGCCTTGTTCTTTTTTTCCCTTCCTCCCAGATGCCAGAAACACTAAGTATGGCTATGTTTAAAAGGCATGCTAATTTCAGCCATTTATGTGCATGGCTTGTCTGTTATGCCATTATTATCATGTAGCACAATTACAATTATTAATACCATTAAGGATGTATGCATTAACTTGCCAATGATTTTACTGTCCACTTTCTGTGGAATAGCTCAGGCAATATGCAGAGAAGTAAGTGCATAACTCTTAAAGTCAAAGATCTCTATTAAAGTCATGATTCTTTTATTTAATCATATGTCATCTTCATAAATGAATTAACTTCTTTTAGTTTTTGTTTTCTCATCTGTAAAATAATGACAACTTACTAAATTCACAGGGTTGCTGTGGGTGCTAGAAAAGATAACATAAGAGGTGAAAAAAATCTGAAGTTATTGATAGTTGGCTCTTAAAGCATGGAGACCCATTTTCCTTAAAAGCAAGCAAGGAAACACATAATTCTTGTGAATGGGGAGATATTAGTTGGAACTGTTCTCCTGTCTTCTTATCCCTTCCACTCACCACCATTCATTCTCCTTCTACTGAAATCACTCCCAAAGTGGGGAAGGGTTAACGGTGGGGAAATGTTCCAATTCCTCCCTACCCAAATCTAGTCGCCACAGCGGGAAAATAGTGACTTAGGTTCTAAAAGAGTTGAACGTGTGAAGGACTATATTTTACCATTGATCGTCAGCCAATTCTTAGACAATTACTCAATGTTAACATGTATATACTGCTCTAAAGAAAGAGGCAGCTTCAGAGGATAAAGTAACAGTTGACTGTGGAATGAGAATGTCCTAAAAATAAGTCTCCTTACAAAGTCTTAGCATTACATTTTATTTATTCTGATAGTAATTTTTAGGTTCCAGGTGTTGTTGTTGTGTTGTTGTTTCAATGTTGGATCTGCCATGATAGTGACTAGAACTTTCAGAAAATAGGACTTCTCAGCAAAATGTCTAGTAACAGAAACCCAAGTCACTCTTTTTCATATGTTATTTCCCTTTTGGTTTTTGAAAGGAGAATTGTTAACACTTGATATCTTAGAGGTTACAAAAATTTCGGCTTTGAACTGTAAAAGTATTTCTGTGTATTTCTTGAAATAGTCAACTTTGAATTTCCACTTAGAGCCCAATTATTCAAGAATTTTTATACGTGGCTATAGGTCTTTGGGGGGAAATCAGCAAGACTTTAACTGTCCATTAGTTAAAGCTAAATGATAGTAGAACACCTAGAAAAGCGCACATGGTATATATAGAAGTAAATACTAAATTAATTCTCCATACTAGCCCAGCCAAGATAAAATATTCACAAAACATTTTGTACAGCATGGAAGAAAAGATGGAAGTTGAAAACATAAATGCTATTCAACTATGTAAATTGTCAATGAAAGATACACTTAACAATATTTACTGAATGTTAACTAAATACCAGAACATCACTTTAAAATGTTTAAAGTTGGGAAATGTCCATTCTGTAACAGGTTGTGTCATATTGCTTAAGTCTTTAATGGTCGTGTTCTTAATATGCAACCAGAAAATTTTACCACAAAGAATAGAAGACAAATAATAGTTAATCAATCAAGAATATTTATTTAACACTTATCAAGTTCAAGAACTGTTCTTGATATGCTAGGAAGAGTTGATAAAATGAGTTAGACTTCTTTTCCATCCTTAGAATTCAAATAATCCATTTGGGGAAAATATATACCTGTTCACACATGCATACACACACACACACATGTGTACACACACACACACACACACATACACACACACATACATTTATCTTACAGTATAAAAATGTAAAACTAGCATCTAGCATTTCTTGGGTCCTCATTACAGATGAAGCACTGAACCAAGTACTTTACAGGAATCATCTTATTTAATCTTTTCTGGGAACCTCTGAGAGAAGATCTTTTATGATTCACACTTTACAGAGGAGGAAACTCATGATTAGAAAGGTCAAATACCTCACCCACAGTCACCCAGCTGAGAACTAGAGAGTCAAGATTAAAGCCAAACTCTTTCAATGCCATCCTTTCAACATTTTATAAATTCAGAGGAGTGGTTAAGACTCTAGAAGCCAAGTGTCTGGTTTTAAATGGTGGTGTCCCATTCTTCACTAGGTGACGTGGGGCAAATGTTAAAACCCCTAATGATAGCAGTGGATTTCAGATACTTAGAGGTGAGTTCAGAGGAGAGAGGTGCACACGGAGGTAGACTCAAGAGGGATGAAGATGTCCCAGGCATGTCCTTGTGCCTAGAGTTAGGAAGAGACGCTTCATAGCTATGAGATCTAAACCTAGAAGCAGGAAGGAAACAGAATGGGGAGGGTCTTACCACCAAGACAAGTGGTTCTCATTTCAATCTGCAAGCAGTTGAGAGGGTAGAAGTTGAAAGGAACAGCTCACATTAATATGTTCTCATTATCTCTCTACGATTAGAGTCCCCCCACCCCCCAAAAAAAATTCCTTCAAATTTCTGGGCCTCTGTCTCAAGGCATTTAAGTACTTCTACACAATACAAGGTAAATATTAATGATTTCATGGAATATTTTTATAAAGGACTGGTTGTAACAGGATAATTCAGAGTTGGTGTTAAAATATTTAGTGAACAAGGCTGTTAATATTTCAAAAACAATAAAACACACAGAAGTTTTTTTTTTTTTTTCGCATTATTTTCTTCCTTTATTCCTCCTTCCCTACAAAATGAGATGAGGAAGATCATTATATCAAATGATATAAATTGGCAGTATAATCTTACTGAATTCCTTGGTATTGTAAACTAAGTTATCTTTTATCTAGATAATTTGATTAATATCCAGTAGACATATGAAGACAATCTTTGGCAGACAGCTCAGTTACCCCAGAATTATTTTTTCCATGTCACCCTATATATAGCAGTTAAGTAAATACATTTTTACCTCTCTCATGAGACCAGTTTTTGAAAGTAACTTAATGTATCTAGATTGTGAGAAAATAAACTGTCTATATTCTCATGGTTTTTATATCATTTATCTTTTAGAGGTCTTCTCTTATTTTAGCTAGTATTTTTCAAAATACTGGTTGTCTCTCTAAATTCTACATATAACTTAGAATATGGATTAAAACAAATTCCATCTATCATTTACAGCCAGAGTAATGAGAAGTTATGCTCCATTTGTGTACAATGTGTCAAAATGCATTCTACTGTCATGTATAATTAGAAAAAAAATTTTTAAAAAAATTTCATCTAAGATAAGAAAACATGAATTCTACTACAATCTGATCTTTTAATTTCATAAAGTATTAGACACTGCTAAAGTCATTTCCATAAAACAATCACTTTTTCTCACTCTCCTAGATGGCTTAAGGTACTTTGATTGTTTTGGTTCTATTTTGTATCATTTTAGTAAAAGTTCAGTTGTAACTGCAATACTCTTCAGAGATTCACAATGTTAAGACCTGAATGTTTTCTGATTTTCACTCCTAGGCGTCAACAGAAGGCAAAAATCTCCCCCCTCCCCATTTTGCTCTAGCATCTTCTGAAATCCTCCTTCAAAAATAAATAAATAAATAAATTTTAGGGGGAAAAACTCCAATGGTGAACCAGGGAATAATATCCTACATTTATATTTTGTGTTATACAAGAGGAGAGAGAGGTAGGTTTCCACAATGAAACCAAATTTGGGGGGAGGGAAAATTTCATCTTAGCAAAGGACACTTTTCGTTTGTTTATGTCATTTGGGAATCTCTGTGGCGAGATAATAGTTGTAGCAGTTTTAAATTTATTTTACCACAGGATTTCCTTTCCTATGAAAATCCTTTGGCCATACTAGTGTTCCAAGGAACACACTTTGGAAACTGCTGGTGTGGAGCAGACGGTGCATTTCCACTTCCTCTCATGGATATACAGCGGGCTGACTGGAGGGAGAATTGATTCCCTGAACTGATATCCTTTCCTCATGTGATTTGTGTTAGCCCCAGGAATGACCTCTCTGTTTCTGACATAAAGCCTTGGGACAGCTGACCACCTCAGGCCTCAATCAGACCTGCCTCATCCTCACTTGATTGTGTCCTGAAGGTCCTCCAAGTAGAGCTGCCGCCCTCAGCAAATACTCAACTCAAGTGCTGGAGGAAGGGACACCAGTGTGGACCCTGGGAAGGTTCTTCCAGGCATTGTCCCACCATCTGTCTCCGTGTGATTACATGGGCCTCTCATCTGAGCAAAGGCTGCAGAGTTTCCCAGCTGGATCCCGTCAGCCATTCTACTCAGGATTCAATTCCAAAAAAGGAGAGGAGGAAAGCTGATGACTAACAAACTGTACCCCTTAAAGGCAAGGAAAGCCCTGATGTCTCAGGTACTTATGAATGAAAAAGGCAATGAGTCATGAACTTACCCGTAGTGCTGCATTTTGCTAAATTGGTCAGATTGCTTCATCAATTTGACTTTAATTTCCTGAATATTAAAAAAAAAAAAATGAAAAAAACACACACACACACACACACACACACACACACACACACACACAGCACTTACTTGCTTCATCTCATGCTGTGAGGATTTAATGAGCTAATAATATCTGTTATAATTTCAGCTTCTCCTCCTTTAAGTTTTGTCTTCAGGCAAGTCACTTAACCTCTCCAAGCTAGAGTGTCCTGAAAAATATGATAATAATGCTTTCCCAAGCTGCATCTTAGGGTGATAGAAAGGACTTCATGAAGACAAATGTTCTTTGAAGATTCTATTATACATTTTTCAGGAATTAAAAAAAAAATCAAAATCCATATTTTTAAGCTATGAAAACCCTCTTAATACAGTCCTTGTGGGCATAATTCAAGTCATTTTAGCTAATCTTTCCTAGGGTCTGGTTTTATGTCACTTCAAAGGAGAACTAAAACTTGTAAGAAATTTTAATGCTCCTTTTTGGGTGTAATAAGAACCTCCATCAACCATTCAGACTAAATATGTGTGTGTGTGTGTGTGTGTGTGTGTGTGTGTATAATTGTATAAATATAATTGTTGCTTGAGCTTCTGTTTCTAGGTCCATGCATTTTGTGCCTGTTGAAAACATTCATCTAAAGATGTTTTAACAATAGTATCCAGGATCATTACCCCTTACCCCTGAGTCACTGTTTAACAGTACGTGAAACCAAAAACACACACGACTTTCCATCAGGCCCACCTTTGTTCTTGGCCTTCCGTGCCTCAAGCCCCATCCTAGTTCCTCCTGGTTCATGTCTCTTTTTGCGCTGCTCTGTATTCTCACACGTTAGTGATGGTGCGCCTCAGACTTGGCTGTTGTAACTACCCCATCCCCCTTTATTTTCTTCTCAGTTTTCCCTGAAATGTGGCTTGTATTCTGTTTCTGGCTGTACTAAAACTTTGACCCTGAGACTCTGTCACCAAAGCCCACAAGGTCAGAGGCCCAAACAGACTTGGTGGTAGAGAATGATGGTCGGTGGGAGAAGGGTGACTGTATGGATTATGAGCATTCAGTAAAGAGAAGTATGATAATTTTCTGTGGTTGCTCGTCTTAGTTCATTCTTGTTCACTATGGTCTGTGAAAACAGACTGGGTAAACTACAAAGAATAGAGGTTTATTTAGCTTATGGTTCTGGAGGTTAGAAATCCAATATTGAAGTTCCAAGATCTGGTAGGGGGGACATCATTGTAACACGTGGAGACACAGCAAGCATTCCATCACTTTCATAACAAAACCACTCCTTCAATGACCCATTAATCCATTAACACACAAATGGATTAACCCATTCGCCAGGGCTCTGTCCTCATGACCCAACCATCTCCCTAAAGTCTCACAATTAAATGTCATTAACACATGGTTTGGGGGATTAGGTTTTCTATACATAAGATTTGGGAGATATATTAAAACCATAACACTGCTATGACAAGTTGCCAAAATTTAATGATTTATAATAATATAAATTTATTATCTGATAGTTATGGAGGTGAAAAAAATCCGAAATGGACTTTATGGGGTTAAAACTAAGGTGTTGGCAACGTTGTACGCCTTCTGGAGCTTCTAGGGAGCCTCTTCCTGCCTCTAGGGGATGCCCATGTTCCTTGGACTATGGCTGCATCACAAATTTGTTTGTGTTATCACACTTCCTTCTCTGACTCTTATGCTCTTTCACAGATAAGGACCTTTGTGATTAGGTTGAACTCATTCACAGAATCCAGGATAATCTCCCCATCTCAAGATCCTCAATTTAAATCACATCTGCAAAGTCCTTTGTGCCATGCAAGATAATACATTCACAGGTTTTAGGAATTAGAATGTGGACACCTTTGGGTGGAGGGAGGTATTATTCCAAGTACCAGAAAAGGGAAAAACTGGAAGCAGAGGAAGACAAGGCAGGACGGTAGGCTCCAACCAACAACACATAGCAGAAGTGACACCATCTGAATGAGTGTCTCCCCTGGGGGCCTGACTGCCTCTTTCCCTGCTTTGCCAGCCCAGCCTTGCACTCTGATCTCATCCCCTTTTGTCCACTGAGCAAGAAACTCTTCTGAAGTTCAACTCAAAGATAATGAGCTAATCTAGGCTAATGAGTCCTTCAGGCAGGGCTGCATCATCACAGAGACTTTCTATTGAAAAGATGCCCCACTTTTATTGACCTTGGTGTTTAGTGATCAGCTGTTGAGAATTTGTGGCCAGGCAAAAAAGGGATGGAGACCCCACTGGGAAGATGCTTTGTCGAGAGATCCTCTCAAGTCACTCCAGGCAAGGAGTTGCCTTCACCTTTCCTCGTGTTGGCCTTCCTTTAGAGACAGAACTGTTCTTCCTCCTGAGCAAAAAAGAAACTCCCAGGCTTTTTCTGGCTGTAGTTTTCACATGTATTTATGAGAAAAAATGTTCCTGTTGGTGTCAACTAGTGATTGAAGACCCACCAAAAACTTTAGCCATATTACCTGAATTAAAAAAGAGAAAATGAGATGTTTCAGCAATTATTTACACTAAGTGATGTGACCATGGAAATGTACTTATACTTTTTCAAAAGCTCTGGGAAGCCCCTGCCCATACTTCTCCCTCTCATCGATACTTTCTCATCTGGCTGAACCATTTTTCAGAAGTTCAGAGGCGTCACTGATACTGGAAAACCTTCCTTGACTCCCATGTTCTGGGTGCTTCCATTGGATCTAATGCTTCTCTCTATCATGACACCCACCATGTTACTATTTAACTGTGAAGACCCAAAGCCGATAGTATTTTTCATTCTTCATGGGCTCCTCAGAAGCATTCAATGATGTTTGAATGAACAGATGAAGGAGGCATCTCAGTGCTCTCAAGCTACAGGAGCAGAATGCTACAGATGTGGAGAGACAGAACTAATCCTCTGAGAACCTGGGGAAAGCACCAACAAGAACAAGAAGAAATCTATAAGTAACAGGAGGAGGGGTACAGACTTGGGAGATAGACATCACACATTTACATTTACCTTGAAATATTTTAGTGTGGTACTGCACATATTATTATCCTCTTTGTTACTTCCTCCGTTCAAGACCCCCCACCAAATACTTGACACATGGGAGGACTTAATGTGTTTTCTGACTCATTCATTGCCTCGTTTTGCATCAATATAAACTAAAAAGTGTAGCCTAAGGCAGTGCTAGTACTAGTCCATTTTTGTTACCATAACGAAACAGCTAAGGCTAGGTAACTTATATTTTTAAGATGGTTATTTTGTCTCTTGTTTCTGGAGGTAAGTTGTCTAAGGTTCTCATCTGGTGATGACCTTCTCTCTGATAGAGTTATGAGGCAGCACAGAGCATCATATAGCAGAGACAGGGAGCATCTGTACTTGTGTCTAGTCCTTCTGCATCTTCTTATAAAGTCACCAGGATTCAATCATTAGATAATGACTTTTTTTTTTTTTTTTTTTTTTTTTTTTTTTTGTGGTACCGGAGATTGAACTCAAGGGCACTCGACCTCTGGGCCACATCCCCAGCCCTTTTTTGTATTTTATTTAGAGACAGGGTCTCACTGAGTTGCTAAGTGCCTCGCCATTGCTGAGGCTGGCTTTGAACTCAGGATTCTCCTGTCTCAGCCTCCCAAAGTGCTGGGATTACAGGCGTGCGCCACCACGCCTGGCATTAGATAATGACTTTATCTTGTTCTAATCACTTTCCAAAGGCTCCACCTCTAAATGCCATAGTCAGATTAAGTTTTTACCTCCTTATCATTTCCCATTGGGGATTAAATTTCAGCATGAGTTCTGGAACCAACCGTATTCAAACCATATCAGGGCTATATAAAATATTTCTATAAATTGCATTATTCCAAAACCACATAAACAGTGGCATATAGGGAATCAACATTTATTGGATTCTTACAAAGCAGAGATTCTTATAGTATCTGGTGAGCATTAATAAAAAAGGTATAGAAGAGATAAAATATGACCTAATCTTGTCATTGTTAATATAAAAAATAAGGAAAATACTAAAAATGATGCAGCTATATATATTTGGAGTTATTCTGACTTTAAGGATAGTGGAAAATGTGCCAAATTGGCCTCGTGGAGTCCAGTGCAAACCACAGCAAAACTGGGTCATAAAGATGAAGAGATATCATGGTTTCCTTCCCAACAGTCGTTCAAATCTCCCTTATGTGCAATATTCATGAAGTACAGCTCATGAAGTTGTTCCAGGAATATACTAATACCTCTGATCAGAGGGTGGTTCAATCAGAGCAAAGCTTAGTAATTTTGTGCAATGGATAATTATAAGATGTTGTTGACAGCTGTCTTGCCACTAACAAAGAAACCAGCCTAAGGATGAAGCAATACATAAAGAGGTAACTCAAGAAATTCACAAAGAAATAGAACAGGAACTCCATTTTAACTACACCTGAAGCCTTCCTATCTCAGCACTTTTCAGTTCTGTGAATCAATATACCCATTTTATCTTTTATCAGGTTTGAGCTGGGCTACTATTGCTTACTACAAAACGCATCCTGATAGTTATAAGAAGGAGCATCTATGTCCCCATCTCACATGTCTTCCAATTGTTCTGTGTCACAGAAATGTCTAGGAAACCTTTTGAGAACACCATGCCATAGAAAGTATTAAAATCACAAATGTTCATAATAAGATATACAACACATGGAGGATATAACAACATTGGCATACGACAACAGATATAAATATTGCTGAAAGGCAAGAGGGACTATAACAACCAAATTCAGGTAAAATCCATAGCAGAAAAACCACCCCTTTACAAAAATAAAGTAAGAGTTGAAAGTGACCCAGACATGCTGTAAGTGAAGAAATCAAAATGCAGTCACATAACCACCAGGGAGAACAGGAACATTTAAGGATCAGCAAAGGTTGGACCATTTCTTCTTATCACTCAATCAGTGATCATCACTGACGGGAAAAAATGTGAAATTTTTACTAAAGAATTACTTTTCATTGAAAGCAAACATGATTCACCAGCATAAATACAAAAAAGGAAACAACAGGTGGCGAAGAATACAACTCAAGACATTAAATTTCCATGAGTCATTGAAGCCAGATGGTGTGCATTTGAGAATTCCAAAGAAATTTAAGATCAAAGCATTTTAGATACTAACAATATAGGCAATTTATCATATAAAACAACTATCGGAGTTAGGGAGATTGCCAACTGTATTATCTGCCACTATTAGGAAGAGCACAAATTGTTCAGGCACTTCAATTAATTCAATGAAACCTAACAAATTTATTGGACAATTCCAAGTACAAACCACTATTATATGCACTGGGCACTCAAAGGTTTTTAAGACAAGGTCATGTCCTCCATAATCTCGCAATTGAGAGGACTGGTATATTGTCAGTGGCAATCAAACACACATAATGTCAAACATCCTTAATGATTTTATAAAGAGAGCAATATTTAAATAATTCCTTATAAAATATTTTTTTCATTTGATGGTAAATTGGCCAGGGATATGATGTAGATAATTGAAGCCATGCTTACTCGGTAAAAAAAAAAAAAAAAAAAAAAAAAAAAAAGAAGAAGATATATAAATGTTTTAAAATTTGTGGACTCACTGGAGGAAGGGACCCCAAGTAGAGTTCTGAGGAATAACTTTCAGAATAATGGTCTAGAACCATCCCCTGTGGAAGACAATGCCTGTGTCATGCCGGGAGGACTGGAGAAGCAGGTGGCTGCCAGTTCCAGAACTACTATACACCCTTCCAGCAAAATGAATGCTCCTATCCATCCTACCTTCCAACACCAGAAAGCCAAAGATTGTACATTGGAAACTGTACAGTGGAAACAGTTGAAGTGACAGGAACATGGAATCCAACTCAGGATGGCCACTTCCACTGTCTAAGTCTCAGGGACTCGCAAGTGATGAACAGCCGCAAGGGAGTCTGGGAAATGTAGATCTTGGTAGTGCTGTAGAATAGTGTGCTATAGGACATCAAGGAATGATAAAGGGGTTGGGGGGAATGGAAGCTGACTGAGAATCCATTGGGTATAGTTTGCATGTGTCTCCCAGAGTTCAAGTATTAGAACAAAATCCCTCTGCTCTCAAAAAAGGAGTAATATTGCCGATGTCCTTATGAATGGGTTACTGTTATCATGGCGGTGTCTTCATTATCACAAGATTGGCTTCATTATAAAAGCAAGTTCTTTCTGTTATAATGCAGTAGGAAGGCCCTTACCTGATGCCAGTACCATGCTCTTGAATTTCTTAGGACAATGAGATAAATAAGCCTCTATTCTTTGTAACTTACACAACCTGTGGTGTTTAGTTATAGCAATAGAAAGCAGACTAAGACACCATAATCTATGCCACCAAATACTAGATCATCTACTTCTCTATTCACAATCTAATGCTTCTCTACCCATTCTCAAAGCAGTTACTGTCTGGTCTCTCTTTTTACTCTCTTCATTATCCACCCAGCTAAGACAGATTCTCCATAATCAGCATTAGACTTTCCCTCCTTCACTCAACTATCGGTCAACAAACCTTGTTATTTCTATTTCTTATGCCACTTCCATGATTTAAGGCTTCTTCATCTTTTAAACAAATTGTTACTAAGTTTCTTTACCTAGTAATCCAACAGGTTCTTCCCTTTAATGGAAATCTTCAATGTATCCCAACTTCCAGGATTGTCTTTCTAAAATCAAATCTCGTCTTGTCAGACATCTGTGTAAAAACCTCAAAAGGTTCCCAATTTCCTGCAAAATAATGTCTAAGCTTTTTGTCAGGAAAATCAGAATTCTTCCCAAGAAGAGACTAGACAACTTCTTCAAAGTCCTCTCTTTGCCATCCAGTCTTAACTCTGTGTAGGGACTGCGCTCCACACATACAGCACACCTGTCTATGACTCTGTCTTCTATACGTGTTGTTTTTTCCATATGTTATTTTTATACATCCCCATCATTAATGAACTTCTATTCATTCTTCAAAACCCAGTGTAAATGTTACTTTTATGAAATTTTCTTTTTTTTTAAATTTTTTTATTATTTATTTACTTATTCATCATGCACAAGTATAGTATCTTTTTACATATAACTGCTTGTATACAAAGTATATAAGTACCATTCGATCTTCAATCATGCATTTAGGATAATGATATCCATCTTATTCAACCACCAATTTAAATTTTCATAAGCACAGTTTGTCTTTCTCTCTTTTCCTCTCCCCTGTTGTAATAAATTCCTTACTCTGTTATTCAAGTTTTTCATAACATATATAGTTCTTCACGATGTCTGACCTCCATTGAACTGAAATCACTTTTAAAACAAACAGAGTCTCATCCAGATTCACTTATCTCTTCCCCTCCCAAACTGACCACAGGAATTGGCACATTAGAAAATTCCACTAGCTACTTATTGAATAACCAGATGAAGAAAATACAAAAGCATTTACAAAGAACTTTTTTAAATAAAAGAGAATTCAAAGACTTAAAAATGTATCAATTCTATTACAATAAAATAATATTTTTCTTTTCTTAACTGACTCCCAAAGTAAACCATAAAATATATTAAGGGACCAGGATAGCATTATTTTTTTTTTCAGGTCTGCTCAGTCTCTAAAAGATGTAAATTTGGCAGCCTCACTTGAAACAGTCAAGCTGAGTTTCTTGCAGACAGCACTGGCTTTCTACCCAGAGTGAGCCAGCAAAACTGAACCTCCCTGGGCTCTGTATATGTTTAGATTATAGAAGCTGGATGGTCTAGGGAATGCTACTGGCTTTCATGTAAACACCCCCCCCCCCCAAAAAAAAAAAATCTGCTGAAATCCAGAGGGCACTTGTTAAATCAAAGAACAACTTTGCTCCTTGTTCTATTAATTCAAATCATTATGAAGAAATTAGAACCCCTAAATGCAACAAGGAGGGCCATAAGCTTATGTTTGGTCCCCAAAGGAAAAATACAATGGTGTTTGTTGTTTTTCTTATAGGTATTTGTTTTAGAGTATAATTTCCCACAATGTATGCTAGGGAATACTAGCTAGAACATTCATAATTAAAAGAATATGGAAAATGAACACATATGTTATTTCCTGGAACCATCATAAAGATGGTTGACAAAGTAAGCCTCTGAGAACTCCTATTAAATGTTGTTTTAAAGCCAATGGCTCTCAAACACATTTGGCTTCTCTTGCTACACCCCGCAGAACTAGTAGTGCTCGTTACAAATACAGGGAATAGAGAAGTTAATAACAGAAAGTTTGAGTTGGTGGTAGTATGATAGGAATTAAAGGTTTAGATGCAAGTAGCCCTCTGACTAAAAAGAAATAGGAGGAACCAAACACTAGAATAATAATCCCTCCAGTTGTGAGTTCAATGGTGGCCCCCAAATGATATGCACCAGGTCCTAATCCCCTGGAACCTGTGAATGTGACTTTATATGGAAAAACAGTAAATATTACCCTATATGGCAAAAGATGTGAGTATGTTAAGGATCTTAAAGGGGCTGACTCTGAATTATGCAAGTAGACTCTAAATACAGTCATTTATCCTCATAAGCAGAGAAAAGAAATGATGTGAACACAGAGACAGAGACTGGAACACAAGTGCAGGCACCAGGAGCGGGAAGAGCCAAGGTGCAGATTCTTCCCTACAGCTCCTGGAGCTCCCTTGTGGGAGTGTGTGCTGTCAACACTGTGATTCAGACTCCTGGCTTCTAGAACTGTGAGAGAATAAATTTCTGTTGTTTCAAGCCACCAAATATGTGGTGATTTGTTACAGCAACCACAGGAGGCTAATACAGCCCAGTTGAGCGGCTCTGTGACTGAAGCACACTAAGAAATGTTCTGCTCACCTCCACGGTGTTCTCAAAGGTAAGGGATGAGCCTGCCACTTCCCACCTCTGGCATCCCAATTTTGTTTAATAGCCTGCTATAGTCCTCCTTGAACCTATTTATATATAATAGCCTATATAATATCTCGAGGCAATGAGTTTCATAAATTTACTACCCACTGTGAATAGCATCTTGGTGTATGGACTTTTTTTATGGCACACTGCATTTTCATGATGAATCCATTTGTCCTTTTTTTCAACTTTTGCTTAATGCTTCTATCATTAGCTTAAATAAATGTGCGAGACAATTGAACTCCACTAAATAGGACAAAGGTCAGGAGAGGAGAGCTTAAAGCAGTTAGACCATATTCATGAGACACAGAAAAAGCAGCTTTTTCTGAAGTTGAAGGCTTTTGTGAAAGGGCCCTGCTTTAGAGTGCGGAGGTTCAAACTGGACAACATGTCACAGGAAGACCTTGCAGGCAAATATTCATCTTGGGAATGTTTCAAGGGGAGCTGACCCAGACACAAAATCATGCAGTCACAAAAATTAAACTCAGCACAGGGATTCCACTTCTGTGAGATAACAAGAAATATTTTCTTTTGGCCTTTAGTTGGAAAATGAACATGCCGTTGGATCAACATTATTACATAAACCCCAGTGACACCGATGAAGGAAGGCTTTTAAGGATTAAGCCCATAAGCATGTCTTATTGCTTGTTTTGACACTTGCATTCCATTTACTATCAAAAAAGCCCAATTTATAAAAAGGGAAAAAAAAGAGTATAGTGCAAAGAATTAGAATTTGGAGCCCACATATATAAGTACCAAATAGATGTTATAAAGCAGAGCATAATAAAACTTGGGTTACTCAATATTGGTTAAATCTTACTGAAGGGTCCAGGGCATTTATTCATGAGTTTTAGTGCACATGAGTGTATCCTAGGGAGTGATTTAAAGTGGAGGGTCCTGGCCATCTCCCGTGTTTTTTTGATTCAGTAGGTGCAAGAAAACTATGGCCATTGGAGAGAATGCTGTGTTGATAAATGCTTTAGAGTATGTGTGCATGTTAAATGCATTATAATAATACGATGTTTAGCGCTCTTCTACCCTCCCATGCATGCTGCAATTTGGATTGGGGTAGAACAGGAGAACGAAGAATGTGTGTGTGCACACACACACTCAATGCTTATATAATTAGCTTAAATGTAGAAGACAGTTGAACTCTCTTAAATAGGATTAAATATTTCTGTTTCTATATTCAACCTGGTAACATATAAACAACAGGAATGTATTGCTCACAGTTCTGGTTGTTGGGATGTCCAAGATCAGGAGCATCCATAATCAAGAGTTTGGTTCTGGTGAGGGTTTGACTCTTTGTTTCATAGATGGTGTTCTGTGGTGGAAGGTGCAGTAAGCTCTCTGGGACCTCTTATATAAGGGAACTCGTCTCATTAATGAGGAGTCTGCTCTCGAGATACAATCATCTCCTAAAGGCTCACTTCTTAATACTGTTGCATTGATTGTAACATACGGATTAGATTGTAATATGTGAATTTTGGGGGACAAAAACATTCAGACCATTCCATTTACTATCAAAGGAGCCCATTTTCTAAAAAGGAAAAAATGTAGAGTATAATGCAAAGAATTAGAATTTGGAACATGCATAGAGAAATAGATAGATATTCAAACATCTGGTATCATTGTACAGTTAGTAAACACATTAGTCTGTTCAGCTTATCATTTCAATCATCTTAAAAACAATTATACACTCAAATGATCCCTTTTATAAACCTTTATGGTCCTAAAAGAGATTTATAGACTCAAAAACAAAAGAAGTAATGCTTGGCATTTAGTGAGGACTTCCTGGGCATGAACACTGTTCCAAGTGCTTTGTGCACAGTGACATATTTAATTCTCAGTGCCACAGGGTACAACTCATGTTTATGCCTCTTTTATAGATGAAGAAACAGAGGCTAGAGTTTCTATCCAGTTCCAAGATCACACCATGAGTGAGCCGTGGAACAGGTATCTGCTCTCAAGCACCCTGCCATGGAGGTACAGCAACAGAACACACTGCCTCTTTTGAACATTTGCTTTACATAATTAATTGAATTTTAAGCCTTCATATATAACTTTTGTCATTAAAGCAATTCTATGTAGCTATTTTATATAATATTTTCTACATTATTTTAAGCCACATACTGGATTGATGAACTTGGATTTAAGACATGATTCCCTCTTTTTGTCACCTATCTAGCTTGGATCACTAAATGGAACTATTCTGAGGCTCTGGAGTAAAAGGAGACAGTTGTCATGTTTTCTACAATCAAGTCTTTCATGGCCTGGAATGCCAAGACATCTGCATTCCACTAGAAGTGGATGGTCAAGCCATGATGGAATGCTTCAAGGTCATCTTTTCCAGGTTCTTTTAATAATCCCCAACAAAAATGCAAAGTGCTAAGCAAATTTTTCCCCTCATAATTAGAACAGCATGAGCCTCAAACTGCATGGTTATAAATATGTTTAAGACCACCCACCCTTTTCATAAGCAAGAAAGGGTAATATCTTCATGACAAATGTAGAAACACATCCACATAATGCTTCTTCTTCCAGAATTACATAAGCAACTCCTGGTTTTTTAAATTTTCCTCTTCTAGTGCTTTTAGACTTGGATCCCCTTCTTCCTGGCACCTCTTTTCACACTGCCTAAATGTGAACAAGTGATCTCATTTTAGTGGTAATGGAAACACTGTCCCTAACCACGGCAAAACTGATGAGTGTTGATCATGATGGTTTCTCCTACTCCCCATTCTATTTCCTAATACATGTTTCTGTTTCATCTTCTCCATCCTGTTTTAAAGCCATGGTTAGGCCCCTCTGTGTTTTTGCTTCTTCTCGTAGTTTTAATTCAGTTTCTGTAAACATCAAATCTCTTTCAGAATAAGGCTTCTGTCTTCAGAAGCCAACTAACACTTTCCAAAATGAGGGTTTTGAGAGTTTTGTTTTTATTCTTCTTTTCTTTTTTAATATACTGAGAACTGAACCCAGGGTCTCACAAATGCTAGGCAAACTACCACTGAGCTACATTTCTAGCCCTTTAAAAAAAAAAAATTTTTTTTTTTTTTTTTTTTTTGAGACAAGATCTTGCTAGGTTGCCCAGGGTGACATAAACCCTTGCAATCCTCAGCCTCCCAAGTAATTGGAATTACAGGTGTCCACCACCATGCCACTGTCTGCTTACAGCAGGCCTACATTAACAAAAGAAGCAGGGTCTACAATGCTTCCAGTGGTGGGAAGGCTTCTTTTCCACATGGAAGAATGTTCAGTGGCAATAAAAATAATTTAGATGTTGTTGCTGGGATAAAAAGAAAAGATACATGAAAGAAAGTGATGACTTATAAAATGGTAGCTATTAACATTCTCATTATTATTAAAGAAAAGCTTAAAAGTAATAGGGTACATTTTCATATTTCCATATTGAGGATATAATGAATAGAAACAGGAGGGAATCAAAGGTTGGTAAACCACAACAGAATTTCTAGTGGAAGGAGGTTTAAAAATCTAAACTTGTAATGAAAATGAACTCATAGAAGGGAGGAAAAAGTACTTGAAGTAAAAATAATAACAGTAGGAGTAGATAAATAGCATTGAAGTATGTTAAAAGAGGTAAGAAAATAATGATGCTGAGGGAAAATGATGGGACAGGAACAGCAGGCAGCATCCTCAGGAGGAATGTAGACCCCTGTGAAAGAGCTCAAAGCTTAGAAAACAAGTGTAAAAGATTTTTGGCTGTAGTTGAATGATAAGATCTTTTGTAGGAAGAAGAGATTTGAAGGCAGGAGAACAAATAAGAAAGATTGCAGCATCCAGGAACTCCACGTGGGTAAGTACATGAATGTCCCTTACATATGCTAATGTGACAGTGCTAAGTGAATTCACTGTGGAAATTTTGGGGAAAAGTGTTATTAACACTTGCTGAGGAAGTCACTTATTGACTCTGAAGTTGAAGGAACCAGAAAAACAGCTTTACTTGAGAATGCCCAGAAGTGAGTTAATGGCCAATCCCAACGGGGAGGAGAGTAAGCACTTTTCAAGCATTTGCTGATCAAGACTTTTGCATATCTGAGCTCCTGCACATCAAAGGGGACTTCCTGCTGGGTTTGCTCACCCCTTTAACTAAGTCCTTGAATGTAAGGACAGAAACTCCTGTAAATGGAGAATTTTGAAAAGTCAGATGTTATATGCAGACCAACATAGCTGTTTGAAATTGATGGAGCTGAATGAAGTGTTTTTAACTGAATTCTGTCCCACCTGGAGTCCAGAGTGACCTTCCCCTGGTAGTTGTAAATTGGCAGGTATCAGAATTCAAATGGGAAGTGACCTATAACTATGCTGAAAGATTGGGATGCAAAGGTCAACAGTCCCTTCACCAAGAGTTCAGGTCACTAAGGTCAGGGTGCCCAGAACTGGGTCTTAAGGTCAGAGTACCCTGCCAATAAGACTGTGACCAGAGTGTACAATTGGAAGAAAGTCATGGCTGCCGGTGGAGCAAGAAGATAAATAGACTTATCTACCAGGGTTCAAGAAAGACCTAGCAAAAATGAAGCACATTTGGAAATACAATTTTAGACTTGGTGTGTTCATTAGAGTTTGATATTTCAGAGGGAAAGTTGCTCTCCACCATCGAAATAACAAGGTGTTGATTTTGTGGCTTGTTGCATATGGACATGACTTAGTCCACTTGATGCCATGTTCTCTGTGTTTTGATTAGCAGAGATTGTATTCTTTAGAATTTGAATCTAAAAAGTGATGACATTAAAAATCAAGTGCCAACAATTTCCTAGCACTGTGTTCCAAACAATATTTGCAGAAACCAGAATGAGGCATCATTATGTAAAGATTCTTATAAACTAGTTGTATTAAGTTTTAACTTTTACTTTTCTTTCAAAATGATTTAAAGGGAAAAAATTATTTTAATATTAGGATGATTTTACTTTATTTCATATTTTTATTTCAAAAGTTATAGTATCATAATGAAGACAATAATTTAAAATCATTTAATTAAAAAATAAACATGTAGTTTCCAATAAAATTATGAGACATTTGGTACATTTTTCTTTTAAACAAACTGGTCAAATATAACTATTATTATGAAAACCTTACATTTTAGTGTGCCTTTTTAGTTCATAAAACATTTTAATATATATTACCCCATTCATGCCCTCTAAACACAATATTTAACAATATCAGTAATAAAGTTATTTGTGAAATATTTCTGATATTAAATGGCATTTATTCATATTAAAGGCAATGAACCATACTTCCATTTTTGGCATATAATTTCAATTTAGATCTACTAAGACAATGCATTTCATCTTGTGGACTATATAAAAAATAAATTCATATAATCTAATGTTATTAAAGTTTTATCATCTTTGGCTCCTCCCTCCTCTGGAACATACCAAATACCATGAAGAAGAATATTGCAAGTTTGCATAATACAGAACAGCAGTATAAATTTTGAGATGCAATTCTGTTGTCTTTTTAAGATATACCTCAGCAGGACTAATGCCAATAGATCTCAGCTTCAGCAAGATCCAATTTTCTCTCCTAAAATAAAAAGTCATTTCCAAGATTTAAGCTTTCATTTCATAAAATTATTCCCTTAAAAATCTACTATATATGCCAAGACTGTAAAAAAAAAAATACAAAATATGTAGCTATAGACACAATTGTTGCCCTGAAAGAAAAAGATTTAATTAATTACTGTTTCAAATCGTACATTCCACTGTATATGTGACTTTCAGGGCAATATATTGAAGAAGGATGTTGCATGAGATGATTAATTTAATATTTCCAGCACAAGAAGGAAGGTTTACAATTTTGATGGCAAATTGATACAGGGTATATAGTATATCCAGATAAAGATGATGTTCCTACTGCGGCAATCTCTTCTCTAAATGACTCGGAAGGGTCTTAAAATCTACACTGTTATCCTAACAAATGTGTTTAAAATATTTCCATTTAAATGAACTATAAATTATTTTTTGTTGTTGTTTTCTAGGTTTTTTTTTTTTTTGTTGTTGTTGTTTTGTTTTGTTTTGTTTTTTAGTAAAACCAGGCATTTGACATGTACCGTTGTTTTGCTTCAAAGGCTTCTGGGGTGAGAGGTCCCACTCACAATGTTTAACACACTTGGATAATAGGCCACCCCCAAAAGCATCCATCATGATGATATTGTTTAACCTAATTTGGTCAAAAGATTTAAAATCTTATTTTCTAGAACATTGTGGAAATTTTTTCAGTTTTAAAGAAAAGAGTCTAATTTAATTGTGTCAGCTGAGTGGATACAAAGTCTCCTTAAATTCAGGTTTAATCTTGTATATATTCAAATTATTTCATCTTTCTAAAATCAGCTCCCACCTCTCTCTCACCTAAGCAAATCTTATCAGTCTATAAAATGCCAATTTCGAGCCCCTTTCTCTTGGATATCTTACCTAACTACTCACTTCTATTAATAATCTAGCATGTGTCACCTATATAAACATATTTTATTAGTTTATTTATATTTCAGATGTATTAGTCTTATTGCTCCAAATAGATCTTAAACTCACTGAGAACAGTGAAGAAAACATTAGCTGAACTGGTATGAACGATGGGACATGTCAGACACTTTGTATACCCTATCCCAAGTAATCACTTAATATTCAAAATCAAAGTTTTACACATCTTGTATGATTTTCAAAATGCAGGGAACAAATGGTGTTCAAACATGCTTATTCATTTGAAAAAAATAACAAAGTCATTTTCCCTCAGAGATGCTGTTATTGCTAGTTAATTCTATTAGCCATTAGTAAGGCTCTTTCCCTCTAAGATTAGCCAATTTTCACATTCATGAGAATTTTAGTGTCATTTTTATAAATGGTAATAATTCTGAGGAAGTATCATGAAGAAGCATGATAATTTCAATTTAATGTGTTATGTAAAGTCTTTTACTCTCCCCCTTATTGCTTCTAGGAATTTATTGGAGAAGGAAAAGGTTACAGCAAATTCTCTGTTAAATTATGGACTGGTTTAAAAATGCTGGGTTCAAATTCTGACTCCACCAAATGAAAGTCTTTTAAACTTTCTAAAGCCCCGTTCTCTTATCTATATTGTGGAGATAAAAATATATATTGCAGAGTCTATCCACAAGCTACAAAATGCTTACAAAATGCTTGGCTTTTAGTAAATGTTCAGCAAATATTAGTTATTATCTTATAATTTTCCTTACAACTTATCCTTCCCATTTCCACATTTTCTAAGACCTTAAGAAAAATAAAATTACAACCCATCCAAATAATTGAGAGAAAATGCACCCAGCCTCTCTATTTACATTTGTCATTAACCAAATATGAAAATAAGAATAGGGCATAACTTACCAGACCAAAATTGGACTTATCTGTGTCAACTTTTCCCATACCTCTTCTCTTCCTCCTTCTCCAAATTAACCATTTTTCTCATATTTTGTTCACCAGGGTCCAATCAATTTTCTAATAGGCACAGTACTTTTTTGTGTGTGTACCAGGGATTGAACTCATGGCCACTCAACCACTGAACCACATCCCCAGCCCTATTTTGGATTTTATTTAGAGAGAGTGTCTGAGTTGCTTAGTGCCTCCCCAGTTCGTTCCTGAGGCTGGCATAGAACTCAAGATCCTGTTGTCTCAGCCTCTGGAGCCACTGGCATTACAGGCATGCGCTGCAGCGCCCAGAGACACACTGCTTATTTTTGAGTGGTCCCAGTCACTTTCCAACCATGAGGCCTGTTCAAGATGATTCTGCCATTGCTCTCTCAGTTTCTTTCCATCCCCTACAATCTGGTGAGGATTCTCCTTTCCCAGATCATTGGTTCTTTCTTTCTTTCCCTTCCTTCCTTCCTTCCTTCCTTCCTTCCTTCCTTCCTTCCTTCCTTCCTTCCTTCCTTCCTTCCTTTCTTTCTTTCTCTCTCTCTCTCTCTCTTTCTTTCTTTTAAAATACCTTTATTTTATTTATTTTTATGAGGTGCTGAGAATCTAACCCAGCACCTTGCATGGCTAGGCCAGCTCCCAGATGGTACTTGTGAATCTCTGTGATGCAAATTAGAAGGAAAGTGATAGGAAGAAAACAAAACAAAGCACCATGCTTAGTCTGGGTCAGAGAAAAACACTGTCAAGGAGTTGTGGAAGGGACTCTTCCAGACAATGGCATTGTGTAGAACAAGAGCAGGAAGGGATTCAAGAGGATGTGCTGTGGATCTGTGTTCTCTTTGTGGTATTTTAGAAATAGAAGTAAAGAGCTGTAATTATTTTAAAATGACTTTTTGGTTTCTAAGTTTTTCTTTAACTTTACTATAAAACTGGATCACAGGTAAATGGAGGGAGCTGGAGAATAGTGTGCTAAGCAAAATAAGCCAATCCACCAAAACCAAAGGTGGAATGTTTTCTCTGATATGCAGATGCTAATTCACAGTAAGGGTAGGGGCAGCTAGGGAAAAATAGAGGTACTTTGCATTAGGTAGAGGAGAGTGAAGGCAGGGGAGGACACATGGGGTAGGAAGGATAGTAGAATGAATTAGACATTATTGCCCTATGTGCATATGTGATTACACGACTGGTGGGATTCTACATCGTGTACAACCAGAAGAATGAGAAGTTATCCTCCATTTATGTATGGTGCATCAAAATGCATTCTACTGTCATGTATAACTAATTAGAACAACAACAAAAATGGACCACCTGGTTCATAACTATCACCCATGCCAGGCACGGTGGCACACACTTGTAATCCCAGCAGCTCAGGAGGCTGAAACAGGAGGATCAAGAGTTCAAAGCCAGCCTCAGCAATGGCAAGGCACTAAGCAACTCAGTGAGACCCTGTCTCTAAATAAAATACAAAATAGGGCTGGGGATGTGGCTCAGTGGTTGAGTAGCCCTGAGTTCAATCCCTAGTACCAATAAATAAATAAATAAATAAAATATTATCCAAGTAAAGCAAATGACTACAATTTATTATAAAGCATAAGAAAGAAATTCAGGGATACAAACAGCTTTGTAATAGTGTAAATTGCAAAATTCATGTTGGTTGAATATCTTAAGGCCCTGGATTCTACCACAAAACAATCAATCTATTCAGCCATCTTTATACAGCTACACTCAAGGGTTCACACTACACATTTGCAACTTTCATTCTTCATAAAAATTTAAAATTACTTAAGATTTCTCTTTCTTATTTCATATTGTAGCTCATGAATTTGTGCTTCTTTTTCCCCAGGAGGATCTTTTCATTCTTAAGAATTTGGGGAAAGGTAGTATATTAATATAGTAATCATCATTAGCCTCTTGAATCTGAAGAATGACTCAAGAAACATAGAATATAGATAGAATATAGATGCCTTATTATCTTAGAATTCTAGATTGCCTTTTCCCCCATTCCGTTCTAGTGTTCTCCCCCACCCCCATCACAAACTGATTTATCTCTTAGAAGCAACTTTGTCACGCTGATGCTGTAAATCCTCTGTTGGTTTCTCAATACTGATGAAATAAAATACCAACTCCATAGATAGTCATTCCCAACTGAGCCCTAGCAGAGTTCAAAACATATTACCAAAAATATGTATCTTGGCATACTGAGTATTTTAACCTAAGGGAATTTGAGAAAACTAGAGTCAGAAAGGTCTCTCATTTTCCAACTCTTCTCCCCTAAGCAAGCCATAAAACCTAGAAAAAAAATATCCTGACCATCCTCCAAAGCAGGTCATAAGACCCTCATGAGAAAATTCTCTGGCTACACTGAGGGAAGGAGCATCTTTATCTCTGAAGACCCAGGGACACAGAGAAGGATCTGGATAGTCTTTGCTAATTTCCCAGCTGATGCCCTTACCTTATTACTGCTTACCTGCATCCAATCAAACTTATCCAAGACTATCCACTCCTTTATCAAACCCAGCACACAAAGAAAAAATTTGAATGTTTCCCAAATAAATGAATAAATCAATCAATGGAAAAATAAATTTAAGAATGAGCTATTGTTTAATGGACACTTATACTGTTTATAAGACATTATGCTAGATTCTGCAAAATTCATTCAGAATTATTTAATGAATCTTATTAACACTCTCTGAATTTATGTAAAATACAACACAAAGTTGAGACTTGAACCAAATTAAGCAAACCTAAACACTTAAAAATGAGGTGCTTGCTGAAGACTTATTGTGCAAATTGCTGAAAATGTATTTCTTATTTATTAATAAAGAAGAAGCCAATCTAGAATCAGCCAATTTGTTCTCTTTACACAAATACAAACCCAGTGGTATCTGAACTTCTTTTTTCATGTACTTGAGTAGAAACAGTCTCCTCATTTTGCTGTGTGCTGTTTTATTTTAACTCTGTGGGTTGCAAGTAGTAGACTAGCTCAACTCAGCTTCAGCCAAAAAGTTTTCATTATAAGAACTCAGGTGGGCCTCAGAAAATCCTAGTCACTAATAAAACATTTTAGGAACCCAATTTCTCCCCCCCCCACCCCCGCTCTCCCCTTCTCTTCCCTGGTCTCGGAGTCTCTCTGATTTTCTTTGCCTGTTCCTGTCATTTCTGCTTTTCTTTTGATACAATGAGAGATGGCATGGGGCGGGGAGGTGGTGGCTGGACATTTTACATGTTGCTTACCTGCGGCCTTCTTTAGAAAGTAGCTAGAAGACTCTGAATATCAGTTCCTTGGAGAATCTGATGGTTTCAAAAAATCACCTTCCATCTTGGACCAGTCAATAGCAACAAAAATAAAAAAGCAGTTAAAGCCAACTGGGGGAATTTCTCAGAGTTAGGGGTCAGTATCAATGGAACAGACACCCCAATAATTTTATAATCCAGCTGTACTCTTAATATTTTCTTACTTAGAAAACAGAGTGTCGGTTCTCAGTGGAGTGCAGCTCAGTGGCAGAGTGCTTGTCTGGCATGTGGGAAGCCCTGGGTTCCAACCCCCAGCACTGCAAAAAAGAAAGAAAGAAGAAAAAAGAAAGCAGTGTCTGTATGTTACCATTTTATCAATTATTTAAAATACTCAATATTGAGAAGAGTCCATTTCTCAATGAGTTTATAGTAGATTCAATCCTGAAAGATGAGACCACTTTTTTTCCAGCCACTATAAAATTATTAAAGATGCCTGATTCTATATCTTAACCAATGCTTGTGCAATTTCTCCAGTTTGCCAAACAGATCCATGTTTTCAGCTCAATGTAACTAGAACTAAAGAAAATCTGCAGAGGAAATGTCTTTTCTTATTATATTATAATCATGCTTGTGTCGTAACAGAGTGGCTAAATGAAAGGGACATACTCAAATCACTGTAGGATCAAATCAACAAATTGAATAGTTTTGGTGTGTTCAAAGAATAACCGATTAAACCATATCACCTTTGGAGAAACAGGCTCCATACCCAGAAATATTGCATAGCAAGATAGTAAGAGCCTCTGACCTAAGGACAAGACTGCATGTGGGTGAAGGGTAGGGCATCAAACCTTTACCCAGATTCATCCCTAATTTTGCCTTGTTTGATATAACTCTCCAGTCTTTAATGACAAACATAATTCTTATTTTGGATCTTGTTGCTTTTAATATAAGTAAGTTTATTCGTAAAAATAAAATCATTCTCAAAAGTTGCAAAGTTTCTAGTTTCCTTAAGATAAACAACCCCTCAAAATTAGCTCACAAAAACTTCTGTCATTAGGCAATAAATTGAGTACATACATCCATCTGCTATTCTTTATACACAAAATTTTTGAGCAGAGAAAACAACCTCTTGTTATTTACATTCATCGAGTCTTTTATTCACAACATCAAGCAGACAAACAAACAATATCACTCATTTGAAGAAAACCATAGATCATAAAAACAATGGCCTGGGGTGTAGCTCAGTAGTGGAACACTTGCCTAGTGTGTGCAAAGGCCTAGGTTTGATCCTCAGCACTGTATCATCATCATCATCATCACAATAAAAAAAAGTACTAACAGGAAAGATGGACAAACAAATCCCAGAGAAAAACCACATAATCCACTGACTATGATTATAATTAATCTCTTCAGAGGAGTCAGGATTCAGAAATATGTTGTTCTGTATAACCAAACAAACACACTCAAGAAAAGTTTACTATCAATGTTCATAGCAGCTTAGTTCCCAGTAGCTAAGCTATGGAACCAACCTAGGTGCCTGTCAATAGAAGAATGGATAAAGAAAATGTGGTACATATACACAATGGAATATTACTCAGCCATAAAGAAGAATGAAATTATGGCATTTGTCAGTAAATGGATGGAACTGGAGGCTATTACACTAAGTGAAATAAGCCACCCAAATAACTGAAGGCCACATATTCTCTCTGATATGCGGCTGCTGACTTATAATACGCAGAGGGTGGGGATAAGTGGAAGTTAACTGTATTAGAAGGGGGCTATAAGAGGAAGGAAGAGAGGATGGGAATGGGAAAGACAGTAGAATGAATAGAACATAACTTTCCTATGTTCATATATAAATATATAACCAGCATAACTTGTTATCATGTACAATCACAAGAATGGGAAGTTATACTCCATGTATGTATAATATGTCAAAATATATTCTACTGTCACATATAGCTAAAAAGAAAAAATTAAAAATTGTCAAAAAAAGGAATAGCCAGGTGCAGTGGTGCACGCCTGTAATTCCAGCACTTGGGAGGCTGAGGCAGGAGAATCTCGAGTTCAAAGCCAGCCTCAGCAATGGCAAGGCACTTAGCAACTCAGTGAGACCCTGTCTCTAATAAAATACAAAAAGGGGCTGGGGATGTGGCCCAGCAGTCGAGTGCCCCTGAGTTCAATCCCCAGTGCCAAAAAAAAAAAAAAAAAAAAAAAAAAAGGAATAATCAGAAAAGGAGAATTCTTATAATTAGATATGTAAATGGGAAATATCTTTAAATTAATTAAAGTGCTGGATACGAGTCAAGAAAATACTAATTTGGAACATAAAGTCAAAGCCCCAAAGATTAAAAATTTATAAATCTATGAAAGAAAATTTAAGAGCCATGGAGACTCAAATTAGGAAGTCCAGGATATCTATCTAAGAGAAATTACTGGAAAAAGAGATTAGAAAAAGTGAAGGGGAAAAGAAGAAAAAGAAGAAAATGGAAGAGGCAGAGAGGAGGAAGAGCAATTTCATCAGAGAGGTAGAAATGCCCAAGAGTTACTTAGTGAACAGGGTGAAAGATCATGTTTAGTCACCAATAAAAACAGGCAAATCTCAAGTTCTCAGCAGGGTAAATAAAATTGTGAGTGTACATAATAAAGATGTGTCCCCCCCCCCCCGTGTGTGTATATATATATATATATATGTATATATATGTGTGTGTGTGTGTGTGTGTGTGTGTGTGTAGATATAGATATACACACATATATATACACACACAATGAGTTCTTTATATATATATTTTCATATATATAAAATGTTATATATATATATATTCATATGTATACAATGAGTTCTTTCTACCTAGCTTTGCTTTAAAATAATAATAATTGAAGTTGCTTTGTTTGTTTGTGGTGCTGGGGATAGAGTTCAGGGCCTTCTACATGCTGGGCTGTGTTTTTTGTTTGTTTGTTTGTTTTCTTTAAAAAAAAAATGAAGAAACAGAAGCCATGGAATCTATGGGATCTAACAAATAGTTTGTACAATCAACACAAACGTATGGTGGAAAGGAATTCCCTCACAGAGGCTCTGTGGCATTCCAGAAGAAAATGGTCAAAGACAGAACATGAGTATGGAGGACTCTACCTGCCACATTTTCAAGAATAAATGGAGCCAGGCACAATGGTGCATGTTTGTAATCCCAGAGATCTGGGAAGCTGAGGCAGGAGGATCACTAGATCACTGCATTTTAGTAAGACCATATCTCAAAATAAAAAAGTATTGGGATCTAGTTCAGTGGCAGAGGACCCCTGGTTCAATCCTCAATATTGCAAAAATAAACAAATAAAAGATTAACTTCAACATACAGTGCGGTTAAAAAGGAGGATTAAGGGGATGCTAAAAGAAAAAATTAAGCTTCTACTATCAATAAGGAACAAAAAAGAAAATTGGAAACTCATGAAAGAACAAAGACCCACATAAGGAACCTTTGGGGGGAATTTGAAGGAAAATGCAATGAATGAGTAAAGAATGAATTTGAGCAACTCACAAAGTGTAAGGAAAGAGCTCCTTTTGACCTTTTTTCTTACATCATTGTTTGTTCATAGGCCAGATTCAGTGAAACAGGATTATGTCATTTTTACACAGTTGTAAGACAATTACTAATTACTTCAGTTGTAATAAGGAAAATATGTTGCTTCTGAATTTTAGAATATAAAACAGATAAAGAATTAACTATGTAATTGTGTTAATACTACATTTATTTTGATTTTTTTTTTTTTAAAATTTTTGCAGAGCTGGGAATTAAACCCAGGGCCTTTGTCATGCCAAGCAAGTGCTTTACCACTGGGCTACATCCCCAGCCAATGCTAAATTTAAATAGTATAAATTTGGTCAAAGTAAATAATGGCACAACTAATAGATCTAAAGAGGTAAAAGGAGAGGAGAAGAAAAAGTGTACAGGAATGCTGATTTTCTTATCTTAGTGCTTTATAAGGAATTAATGTCAACTTGGATGAATAAAGATGAGGTTTAATGCTAATACAAAAAGAATTTCAGGTGGAAGTAAGGAAGAGTGTCAGCAAATTCATCAGCTTCTATACGAAAAATAAAAAGATATTTTAAGTTGCACGTTGGGCTTTACAAGTTTTCAATTGCTACTTTAAGTTATTAAAGGTAAAACAGAGGTATGACTGTACAGCTTAGCAAAGGGTTACAAGTTGGTAGCCCATAAGCGAATTCTACAAAAGAAAACTTTTTTTGTTTGTTTGTTTTGTATTTTTCATGCAGCATTTGTAGAAATTAAGACTTTTAATGAAATAATACAAATTTTGGGGTTTCCTTAGTGGTGGGGGTGGCGTAGGATGGATGGAAGAAGGGACTTCCTCAGCTGGAAGAATTCCTTAGCAGCCTTCCTTATATGGAATCTCTGCTGCTCCATTTTCCATGACCTCCAAGCCCCCAGCTATGTTTTCCTTACAGCTCTTTATCTCTTTATGCTACCTCCCACCCCTATGAGAGAGCATTTATGACTTCGCATTGAGAGTACGGACACTAAAAGCATGCCACACGGTTCAACATTGTTGCCCCTGGGAAATGGGATCAAGGGTGGGAAGGATGTGGTTTGGGAGATAATAATCTTCCATTTCTCCTTTTCAGTACAGTCTATACCAACCCTTTTATTTCTATGCCTTTTTGTGTATGTATGTATGTCCATATCTATGTCTAATCTGGCCTTAGCCCTGGCCACAGACTGATTCAGAGAATAGTCAAGAAGGAATGAAAACACCCTATGCTAGTTGAAGGGAAATATACAAGCAGAAGGATGGCTTTTCATAGCAATAATTCAGTGCCAGTGTTTCATGGGTGTTATAAGAAATAATAAAAGCCAAAATCAGAACATCTTATCAGCCGGGGAGAAATAATGTAATATTTCTGTGATCTTAGTTGCTGTAGCTGTTAGATCTCACACACACACACACACACACACACACACACACACACACACATATATAATATATATATATATATATATATATATATATATATATATATATATATTTCCCAGCCTTCCCTACTGTATGCTATGATTAGTACTGGGTTCTAATCCCTGGATCTAATTACTAGATTCTAGTAAGTGGGGTGCAAGACACTCCCGAGCCATCCTTCAGATCTCACTTTTCCTTTCTCAGCAACTGGGAAGCCAAGTGTTTTTGCTGTCTAGCTACAAGCTGGAGGGAGCCGATCTGACCCATTTTGGACTGTGACGTAAGAAAGAAGCCTTAGTGTGAAGCTGTTGAGATTGGGGGTTTGTTTCTTGTATCAGTTGTTGTTAATTACTTAAACCAGCTATTCCCAAATGGTATATTTAAAATCACCAGGACGATCCATGTATGAGTTTTCCAGGATGAACTCAAAAAGAATAAAGAAAAAAAAAAAAAAAAAAAAACTGCCAGGAGAGCTCCTTAAAACACAGATTACTCACAGGTGATTTACTAATAAGTACCCTTAGTTACCATCATGGAAACAATAAGCGCTTAACTGTTATTGGGCTGGACTGAAATGATGGAGGGAGATGCCATGCTCCCAAGACGGAAGAGAAGAGTGGCACTGATCTAAACCGAGATGCCCATGAGCAATCTGGAAAGAGATGACTTAAGGTTACTTTGAAGCACAACTTCAATTGCAGCATGATTGCGATCTTCCGGGAAACCAGAAGGCAGGAAGATCAGCCTCCTCTGATTTCACCCATGTTGGCTAAAAGCCTGAATCAGAATGTAGGTGAAAGTATTGGACAGAGGACCCTCAAACTTGAACATCATTGATACTGTGGACAAACTAGTCTTCATACCTACGTGCCCATCTGGAGCAATTCGATTTCAAATAGAAGCAATAGTAAAAAGTTAACTGCCAGAGAGAGGAAAATATCCAATAGAATCCCACAATTTTCTGTCAAGAATATTGGAAGAGCCAGGTGCAGTGGTATACACCTATAATTCCAGCTACTCAGGAGGCTGAGCCAGAGGGATCACAAGTTTGAGGCCAAACTGGGAAATGAAGTGAGACCCTGTCTCAAAGTAAAAAAATAAATAACAAGAATTTGGGGTATAGCTAGCTCAGTGATAAAGCATCCCTGGGTTCAAATCCCAGAACAAAAGAAATAAAGAGAAGACCAGAAGAAAATGCATGCATTTCCAATGATGTGTGAATAGCAGACAAACCTTGGATATATAGACACAGCTATTAGATAAAACCCCAATTACTTCTTTTCTTTTTTCAGATATGAAAAATGTGTATCTCTGTGGTGGGTGGGGCTTTCTACAGTATTTTTTACAACTTGCAAACATTTCTTTTTTCCTTTTTTTAATAGGTAATTTTGCATTCTATTCAACAACATATTATAAGGGCTCAGAACAAAATACCTCAGAGATTGGTGCCTTGGCATGCTGAATACTTTGAACTGAAGGAAATAGGCTCCCAACTTTCCCCTACACTTCTTTTTCCTGCTTCCCTTTCCCCTCAAGCCAGGCCATAAAACTAGAATTCTTCTTGCCCAACATGGGTCAAAGAAACTAGAACCCATCTTCCCTAAAGCCAGCCATAAAATCTAGAAATATTACTGCAACTTCTCCTAGCCTTTCTGTGCAAGAGATGGTCATAAAGAAATGTTCTGACTTAGTTTGGTAGATAGTCAGTCATAAGACCCTTATTCCCAAAGGGGTCCTGCCATATACCAAGAGGAAGGAATAGGATATAGATAGTGAGGCAAAGAAAAATCTGAACAGACAGACCTTGCTATTTTCCCTCTGTCTATTACCATTAGATCATGCCCCTTTGTCTAATCACATTTTTATAAAATTCCCAGTCTTTATTAGACTAAACACAAAAAATAGTTCTCCCTGAGTCTTTTTTATTTCTCAAGGTTCTGTGTCAAATACAACTTTGATTAAATAAATCTAATATGCTTTTTTTAATATGTATTTTTTTTAATTGTAGGTGGACACAATACCTTTATTTTATTTTTATTTGGTGCTGAGGATTGAACCCAGTTTCTCACACATGCCAGGCAAGTGCTCTATCACTGAGCCACAGTCACGGCCCATATATATATATATATATATATATATATATATATATATATATATATATCCTATTAGTGTTTGTTAGTTTTATCTCATATCTAGCCAGGAATCCCAGGAGAATTGAGGAAACTTTTCTTCACCCACAATATACCTGTCTCAAGATCTTCCATAACAAGCCACATACAGGAGTATTTCTTTTTAATAGAAAGATATAACACTTTTTTTCTTTTAGGATTTGATTAATATTTAATTTTATAACTACCTCACAATAATATTATAATAAATTATTCTTGCTTTCCAGAAACTAAATTTTCTACATCATTTCCTTCTTTTGGTTCCTCCATAGATTTGATCACAGAAGCAATACCGCTTGGCCATCACTGTTAACATTCCTGAGGAGAACTTTGTTCCTGCAAGTCATTAATTGAAAGTCTAATGAGAAGGGTTTGATTACACTGTTTGATTTTTCCATTCTATTTGCAATCCAATGGAATTTTCACTCTTGATGTTATTAACTCTTCACATGTAAATTGTAACCCTCATTTAGTAGTATTCTGTTGTCCTTAACTTTACATGTAGTATATACATATACATGGATTTTCTCTGTCCTTTTGAGGAAATTTGAACAGAGAAAATGATGAACTAAAATGGTTTTTATGAAAGTTTAATATTTCAAAATGTGAAATATTTCGAACTATACAGAAAACACAGTCTTTATTCTCATTGTTCTTACAATAAATATTATTAACCATCTATTATCCACAAAGCATCATGCTTGGTGCCGTGGAGGATTCAATATTCGAAAGACACAATTTCTCTGCTCATAGGACTTAGAAGTAAAGTAAATGTGTGAGTAGCTGAGGAACTGCTAGTAAATTCTGAAATCTGTGCAAGTTAGCTTTCCTTTGCTGTGAAAAATACTGAAGAGAAGCAATTAGGAAGGATGAAAGGTTTATTTTGGCTCCTGGCTTGAAAGGTTTCTGTCCATAGTCACTTAACTGCCTTGCTTCTGGGCCTGGGGTCAGGCAGAACTTCATGGTGGGAGCACATGGTAGACTTAAGCTGTTCCCCTCATGGAAGCAAAGAGAGAAAGAACACACCTTGTAACAGAGTTCCTCCTGCAACACCCCCACAGTATGAATCCATCAAAGCATTGATCCATTTATGAGGTTGAGACCTCATGATCCAAACACTTTACAAAGGCTACCTGTGTGAACACTGCTACACTGGGGACCATGCCTTTAACACCTGAGCTTTGGGGGGACAATTCAGAGGCCAACCATAACAAGTCCCTTAAAAAAAGTAGAATGTATATTAGAAGACGGGTTATTTTTAAGAGGAATCAGTGACAGTTTCATGGACATCTGAATTAGTTCTTGAAGAATCATAGGAAACTGATTATAGAGAAAGCAAGAGAACATGACAAGAGGCAGCACTATATGGAGTATATTCAGGAATGTGGGCTAGAAAACAAGATAGATAGGTGTCATGGGTCAGAAGGCCGTCAAAAGATAAACTGAGGCAAGATTATAGTAGTTTAAATGGGACTTTCAGAAGTTTGGAATTTGCTTTGTGGTCTCTGAGGGTGTGACTGACAATTGGGAAAATCACAATTTTGTCTTAAGAAGATCGATCTTAAGAAGATGACTGTATACGAATTGTATTAAATAAAGGAAAGTCTGAAATTAGGATTGATGGGATATTGATGGGAGAGAAATTATGCAGTTCAAAGCAGATGAAATCAAAGATGACTCTGATGTTGAAAGCCCAATAAACCCGGTGAATGATCTATCCAGACACAGCAAAGGAAGGCAGAAAAGTTTATTTTGAAAAAGATGCTACCATAGACTTGAGTTAAAAATTCCAGCAAGAGGGCTGGGGTTGTGGCTCAGTGGTAGAGCGCTCGCCTAGCACGTGCGCGGCCCGGGTTCGATCCTCAGCACCACGTAAACATAAATGCATGCATTGCATTGTGTACAACTAAAGCAAATAAATAAATAAATAAAACAATATTTAAAAAAAATTCCAGAAGGATATAGTGCAGAGCAGGCAAATGAAAAAGAACGATAAAGAAGCAAAGAAGGAAAAGAAAGAAGGGAGGGAGGGCGGAAGGGAGGAAGGAAGGAAGAGAAAGGAAGTATTGCTTAGGAGAAGACTGGGGGTTACTGCTAACTATTTAGGAAATGGTTAAAGCTGGGTGAGGGTTGTGGTGACTGGAAAGAGTAAGATCACAGAAAGCTAAAAGTTATTCAGAACTAGCATGACCCAATTTGCTTCATTCATGCTAAACTAACACAGGTCCCAGTGCATCCATAATAGAGAGAATGGTCAGCAGTGTAGGCTGTTTCAGAATGCTTGCATTTGTGATCAAAGTCATGACTGCGAGACTCTACATAAGTAGTCTATTTGTTTGTTCAAGCCAAGTGTAGATTTGGCAGTTAGCTAGGTCATCTGACAAAGACAGAAATTAAATCGGAAAACTCCTAACTTCCAAATCCACCTGGACTCTGAATTATTTATTTGGATTTTCTAGAAATGAACACATTACTTATAACTCCACGTCTTCTGTGCTATGTTTCTTAAGGGTACAACTCTGGTCTAACAAGTGCTCGGCCCTTAAAAGAAGCTTAATACTTTGTTTTAAATATAGGAGGTGAATGAACATTGTGCATAGATCCTTAACCATTCATAGGAGTAATTAGGAATAAAAGAAGAAAACCAATGATTCAGCATAATGTGTGTTCTAAGGCCGGCATAATGCTAAGGAAGGATGATCTAGCAACGATAGAAATAATTTAATCCCCCAGATTCAACAGTGAGTCAGTCTTCCGGTTGCCACCACAGAGATGTGCTTTGTGGATTCATTAACCATTACTCTCGATTTACAAAAGAGTTTTTAGAGGTGGACAGGTTAAGTCACTTCTAAAAGATCAAAAAGTGTCAGCAGAAGACCAACTCCTGAAGCAACAGGCTTCTCGCTTAGAGCTGCATGTCTGGGAACTAACTGCAAGGATCTAGACTTCCTCAGAACTGAGACTTCACTTCTTAGTTGGAGTTTCCCTGGGTTAGTTTTATATGAACAACTCAGAGGGAACATGCACTTTTACGTGACAAGGAATATCAACCACTGCTCCTGTTTTTTTTTTTTTTTTTTTTAATATTTTTTAGTTGTTGGTGGATCTTTTATTTTATTTACTTATTTACATGTGGTGCTGAGAATTGAACCCAATGCCTCACACATGCTAGGCAAGTGCTCTACCACTGAGCCATGTTACTGTTATCTTTTTAAAACTCATACCTAGCTCGGTGTGGTGATGCACACCTGTGATCCCAGAGGCTTGGGAGGCTGAGGCAGGAAGATCACAAGTTCAAAGCCAGCCTCAGCAATTTAGTCAGACCCTAAGCAATTTAGTGAGACCCTGTCTCAAAATAAAAAAAAAATAAAAAGGGCTGGATGAGTCTCAAGGGTTGAGTACCCCTGGGTTCAATCTCTAGTATGAAAAAAAAAAAAAAATTAGACCTGCCTTTCTTTATTAAAGAAACAGTCAGAATTGGGGGGGCAGGGTGGGGATTAAACATTTCCCCTCCGACTTCACTTCAGAAATAAAAATTTACACTGTCTCATGAACAAACATGAGACACATGTTTACTTGTATTTTATCTAGGGTTTTTGAAACGATGAGGTGAATTGGTGCTTCCACTTATAAAAGGCTTATTTGCTATTGATTTTAAAAGTTTATTACTTGAATAACAGTCACCAGCAAATTGAGGTGAAGTTACTTTTCTGGCTTCTCTTTGGGCCTCACAGAAATCTTGAACAGGACACAGAAGAGTTAACCTGAGGCCTAGACAGTTCCCTGCTGATCCTGTAATGAGTGAGAGCTACAGCTGAATGTCAATAGCTCATTGTGAACTTGGGTAACCCAGCTGAGCCCTCAGCTTGCCAGAGCTGGAGGAGGTAATCAGCTTGACCCGTGTGACCTTCCTGAGGCTGTGCTCCGTCCTGCCTGGAGAAGCTTCTTTGCATATGACTCTGACATGCTGCACAGTCTAAACCCTTTTAGGAGAACTGGACCTGAGTCAGCCTCAAGAGACTACCTACTATAAATTAGCCAATGCTGGTTATAGGTTGCACAATATGGTAGGTGCTTTAAGAAAAAAAAAAAAAAATGAATGGGAACACATCCTGGAAACCTCAAAAAGATTTCCAGGAATGGCTATGACATCTGCCCTTCTAGAGTTATTAAAATAAATCGAAGGTTATATAACAGTTCTGTCAGCACTTCACATTTCTTTGTGGAGTTGTGTTTTATCAACTGCTTTCACCTTTCGGGGTTTGGTAAATTGATTTCCTTTTGTTTCTTTGTTTACTTGTCACTATTTTCATCTCATAGCCCGAAGGATGTCATACACATGGTGTATGGATATGTACATTATAGATTAAGAAGATCTTTCACAACATTTTTGTTGTATTCCTAAACAGCCATTTCAATTCTTATTTAGTTCCATAAAAGAAACTTTGAACAATCACTTAAACTCCTCTTGGACTGTATGTGTCTAAATATATTGTTATTAAAAGAATTATTATTCATAAGCTGAGAAAATGCATGCTAATTCTGCTCTTAAAGTATATAACTTATAAAATCATAAAGACTACAGCATAATACTATTCCATAAAAAAAAGAGTGATTTAAATAATAAACATTAACCTATTATAGACTGTGCACATTTATAAACAAGTCCCACAACAAATAGAGTTCATATTCCCAAGGAAATGGATCTTAAAGGTAACAAAAATATGCAGTTGGTTTAAACTCATAACGATGATAAAGTGCTCCAACTCAAAGGCACATTATTCCATCAAGGTGGTAGAAGCTTTATTTTTACCCTAAAGCAAATCTACCCCAAGTATATTTATTATGCATGGAGCATCTTTTAGTGCTAAGGAATCTTTGATCATGACTAATGAATTTTGCCTGGAAAAAAAATATATATATATATACACAATACTTAATTACTATAAAAATAATCTATTATAAAAACTTAGTTATTATAATTTTTAAAAATTGCCAGCTATTTGCTCCAGAAAAGATGCATTCTTAGCCAAATGCCATCAACCACTATTCTTATTTTGTGGGTTAAGAGGACAAAGAAGATTCAGCTTCCGGGTGGGCTAAGGAGAAAAGCAAGGTTGAAGTCACTATGTGTGATCTAATACTGTAAAGCACTGCTTTTATCCTGTGAATCAGCACATGTAGAAAAGAAAGAAAAAGCCTGCCACCAATTCTATGTTAACATTATACTCTCAATTTGGTCCTAAGAAAAACAACACAGAAATGGAACCTAAGATGAGCTGAGGCAACAGATGGTCACAATTACTTAAGGGACATGACACTTATATATTTGACCATAACTGTCAAACATGCACACCCAAAAAGATTACATGACAACTACATTTTACCCAGACTAGACTCTTTCTGGCTCAAGCATCTTGTAACTGAAGCTTTGAACATCTCCGAACGAGTATCTTAAGAGCCCAATTCCCAACAGAGGCTGATTTTTCAAAACACATGCCACACGCCCAAGTAAAATCATGTATTGAGATTTGGTTCTGACAAGGAGTTGAACTAATAAAATACATTTCCTTGCTGATTTTAAAAAGCCTGTCAAGAAGCCGGGCGCGGTGGCGCACGCCTGTAATCCCAGCACTTTGGGAGGCTGAGGTAGGAGGATCGCGAGTTCAAAGCCAGCCTCAGCAATGACGAGGCACTTAGCAACTCAGTGAGACCCTGTCTCTAATAAAATACAAAAAAGGGCTGGGGATGTGGCCCAGTGGTCTAATGCCGCTGAATTCAATCCCTGGTACCAAAAAAAAAAAAAAAAAAAAAAAAAAAGCCTGTCAAGATCAGCTCACATGATAACTAGTTATTTCAGTAAAGTCTAAATTTGTAGACAAAGATCACCCCTTAGAAAGTGTCACGTGTTTGTTTTGCCCCTAAAACACTCTTCTTTACAAAGATTTGTCGAAATCATTTCTGTGTAAGCAAATATAAAGAGCAAATCTGCTCTGCCTAAGATGGCATCTTAATGGCACAGAAGAACTTCATTGGTTTCTTTCAAGTGTTTCTTTTTCACTCCTTGGTCCTGCACAACCACCACCACTCACACTTCTCTGAAAGGAGAAGAGCTTTATCAAAAGATTTCCCTGTAAATGAAAAGCATTTTGAGGATAGGAATAGTGTGCGTTACACCAAGATGAGCAGACCTGCTTATGTGGCTCTCTCCAAAATGAGTTGTTGCTGGTGCTGGTGATTCAAGTATCTATGACCTGAAATGAATGAGGAAGTCTGAGAAATTGCTATAGTAACTAGGTTAAGTTAAACAAATACTCTTTAAGTTTTGCATAGTTTCATATTCCTACAGTCAAAATATAATCAAAATATAATTTGCAGTTTAGTTGTTAAAATACACTTTGGGGGTGAGCTTTATGGAGGTTTCAAAATGGTCATTGGTATGTGTGCTCTGCCCTGCAAATGCCATGACATCTCTGCTATCCCATAGCTATTTTCAAGGACTTTATGGCTCCACATCAGACCTTGTGAAAAGTAAGGGAAAAGAAAAACAATTAAGATGTGGCATCCAATCTAAAATAGGTTCCACTCCAGCAGGAGAAACAGGCAATTAGATTTACACATAATAAAATCATAGTGAGACCACAATAAAGCTGTGAGCCAAGATCTGTGAGTACCTAGAGATGGGTCAACTTTGTTTTATTTGAGAAACTAAGCAAACAGTTCCCAGCAGAGGTGACAGTGAGGCCTTCAAGGACCATATCAAAAAGGATAGGAGACACTGCAGACCACATAATGAAATACCTTGAGGTCACAAATCTAGTGTGTGACCTCTGTTGGAGATGCTAAGGCTTCCCCAGGTGAGAGAAAAGGCTAGATGTTTGGGCAATCAATTATTTTAAATATGTTTGTTATGAAAGAAACCAAGCATTCACACAAGGAGAGAGCACAATAAAATGATACTTCAAAGTCATCATTTACATTTAATAATTATCAAGGTTTGGGCCTGTTTGTCCATTGACCTTTGTTTTTCATTACTTTTTCCTTTTTTTTTTTTTTAAGTGTGTATTGCAGGAATTTATTAGTTTACCATTTCTGACTTCGCTCTCTGAAAAGATGGACATTTTCTTACATAATTATAATGCAATTATCACAAACAAAATTAATAATTCTTAGTTATTATCTAATAGTAGTTCATATTAAAATTTTCAATCTTTCTCCAAATTAGTTTATTAAATTGGAGATTGATTTTCTTAAAACCCAAATGGTATCCGTGGAGTTGAATAGTAATACAGGTTCCTGGAGGGCCCAGACAATATCTAAAACTTTGTTGAATTATTCTGTACCTAACACAGTGGCCAGCCCAGATTTAATTCTAGATAAATGTTTGCTGAATTGCACTGAATTGAGTTGAATGATGGCTTTGAAGTAGAGAGGCATCTTGTCAGTACTCTGTTTTTGCACAACTCTGGTGGCTATAGAAGGAATATTGGTAAACCTGCCCTAACAAAAAGTACATATTGTCTAGAAGCCTATGATATAGGAGATCAACACTATAGGTGTCAAAAGGACCACACCAGAAACTGGAACTTTACAGAAGTTCTCAGTTTATACATTTGCTGAAATAAAAACTTTTGAACTTTCTGGACTATGGAAAGTAGCCACACTTACCCTTAAGTATCTGAATGGACTAATATGTGAATATACTAATATCAAAGATAGATCTTTCAACCAGGATAAAACATCTCCTCTGATGTCTAAAGGATTTAGAAAAAAAAAAAAAAAAAGTATTTACTTCAAAAATGTTCTGGGTGAAGTATTCTTGGACAAACCTGTATATTTTCAGACCCCAAGAAAAGACATCACTAGAAGAGAGAGAATTCCATCCAAGAAGAACGGGGCCTGTGTCCTTGACCAAGTTCTAGCATCTTGCAATTTAAGAAGCACTTAAGCATTTATCTATTGTTTCTCTTTATTATTCACAACCAGTGGAATGCATAGGACAAATATTACCTACATTTAAAAAGTGAGGATGCTGAGGCCCATTTTATGTGGCTGATGTAGTTAAATCCTCAAAGCTAGTCATGGGTGAAGGCCAGGTTTGAAAGACTTTGCTGAGCGAGAACAGCACCAGTGGTTCTGTTTCTTACTGTTTCTTTGATTTCCATTTCTATTTCCTAGTGTTCTCTTGACTTCCATTTGTTCTGTGGCACCAAATCTCCTGTGTAGAAGAAGCTGAAAGGCCAAGGAAGTCTCTCCATTTTAGGCAGAGTAAATAAACTTCAAGCAGTTTTGAGTACTTTCTCTGATAACCTCTTTTTCATGTTAATTTTACAGGATCTTCAGGCTCCATTGTCATTTCTGAAGATTTTCTTCAAAGGAATAAACTGAATTTTACTTTCCCCTTAAAAGTACATATATGCTAGCAAGTAATGACCCAAAATTATTTGAAGCATTCATTATATAATTGGCATGTATATTTGTATAAATCAAATTATATGGTATATTTTATATGTACATATATTAATCAGAAATGGAAAAGATAAGAGTGTTTTTAAAAGTATTTGGGTTCACTTTGTTTGTAGTATCTATAATATGTGTATTTTGTACATAAGATAAAAATCAGACAGTCACGCTGCATTGAATTTTGACAGCATAAAATGCTGTCATAAATTTTAGCATGAAAATATAATATCAGGTTGTAGTATTAAAATAAAATGCATAGAGCAACAATTAGGTTTGGTTCAATTATTCCACTGCAAATTATCTTCAGTCAATTATTATGAATAAATGTATATGGTTCTTGCATTATTAATATATGAGTTGCAGTTCTGCATTTAGCTGTCTGTTATTGTTCCTTGTGTCACACCCATTTTGTTCAGCTTGTGGTCTTTCCAATATTTTCCATTTTCTTCCAAACGATTTCATTATAAAAGGTTTTCCTAATTTTCGAAAATGGAATTCTTTTGCATAAGTACTCTTAGAGAAGATGGCATAATAGTCAAGTGCTATCATTCTTAAAACCTAAAGAAATTGGTGCAAGATATGAATGAAGATTATTTGGGGTTTTCTTTCATCTAAAAGCCGCAGAAACTTAATTGTAGAATCGATTTTTTCCGCTTATGAGCCAACCTAGTCTTTGGGGGCTATATTTGGTTCAAAAATCTCATTGCAATAGCTTCTGATTGAGATCACGCTCTGTCTTCTCACACAGTGATTTCTCAGGACACTCAGCTGAGATAGGTGCTAATTTCTATTCTTCTTTATTTTTTACAAGTTGAATTAGCATGAGATTGTTCAACCAGTTTTTTTTTTTTTTTCAAATTAACTTTCAGCACTTTGAACTTTCTTAGAAATGAAGGAAATTTATCCACCTAGACCAGGGAGCTGTGTGATGTAAAAGGCTGGAGCCTTACTATTTTGTTACCATTTTTATTGTTAGCACCAAAGAAAATGTCAGTGACATTGAAAATATTCTTAAGAAATCAGAAGAATAGGTGTTACTAGTATTTTCTTTTTTAATGTATTTTTTAGTTCAATGGATCTTTTATTTATTTATATGTGGGGCTGAGGGTGGAACCCAGGACCTCACACAAATGCTCTACCACTCAGCCACAACTCCAGCCCCCAAGGTTATTAATCTCATTGGAGCTGTTACACTTCTAAACAAAAGCAAGTGCATTTTAGAATAGTGAGATTAAGCTGTATACCATTTGGATAATAGTGACAAAGCATTGGGTTTAGTGATAAGGTTTGAGTAAGCAAACTTGCCTTACAAAAAGATGGTATTTGGGGCTGCCACACACCTGTAATCCCAGCAGCTCCAGAGGCTAAGATAGGAGGATTGTGAGTTCAAAGCCAGTCTCAGAAAAATCAAGGTGCTAAGCAACTTAGTGAGACCCTGTCTCTAAATAAAATACAAAATAGGGCTTGGGGATGTGGTTCAGTAGTTGAGTGCCTCTGAGTTCAATCCCCAATACAAAAAAAAAAAAAAAAAAAAAAAGTTATTTTGATGGTATACTGAGAATCTTGTAGTTCATTATGTCTTGGCCCTTTTTGGTATTCACCATAGTACTGAGCATGGTATGTTGCATGGGGGAAAATTTAAAAAAAGGTGTTCCATAAAGTTTTGAGGCATAAAGAATGCAGCGATTTAGGTTTATTCAGAAAGAAAATGCACATCTATATGACATGGTATCTCCCAGAAGCTCTTAATTTCAATCCCTTCAGACCTCTAGAAGATGCCAAGAGTGCTGTTTCTAGAATGCAAATCTGGTCCTGTCATCCTTATATCTAATCACTTTTCAGTGGCTTCCATTCCCCAACAGGACTCTATCCAAATTCCACAGCAGGGCATGGAAAACTCTTTCCCTGTCTCAGACACCAGCTTCACCTCTTGCACCCAACTACCTCCACTCCCTGCCAAATAAAATAAACAGAGATTTGCACTCTTTTTTCTGTGTTTCTGTGTTCTGTGTCCCTTGCTTTCTTTCTTTTGATGTACTTGGCTAATGGCCACTTTTCGTTTAGTATTAATCAATTCAAAACTGAACTTCTGGGAGAGCTTTCCCTAAAAACCTACTTCCTGCATCCTGGTCTCTGCATCCTTATGGTTCTCAGTACCTCTGGTGTAGGTATGTGGTTTCCTGTCTGCTGCTCTTTGGAGGTCTTAGATCTTTTTCACATTAAATTCCAAAGCAACCAGCATCACAGTGCTGGGTATACAGTAGGTACTCAAATATAAACACCAAAAAAAAAAAAAAAAAAAGGGGGGGGGGGGGGTGGTTAAAGAAAAAGGAAGAAAGGAGAAGGGAAGTGAGAAGGAAGGGGGGAAAATCACCATCAGCCCAGACCATTTTCCTAGTTTGGTAAGTAACAACTAGAATAAATTTGATTTCTTCAGTCTCAATGTTTGGAATAAGCAGGAGGCAAGGTTTCTTTTTCTTCTTTTTCACCTGGATGAACATGGCCAGTTACTATTTAAATCCATGATCTCTAAAAAGAAGAGTGTTCAACATTAAAAAAAAAAAAAAAAAATCTAGTAAACATGGAATATAAATTTTAAAGAATTAACTTTTACATTTTATAGCTTATTCCTATGACTTAAAAACTTGGATACAGCTCCTCTTGAGTGATGACATGATTAAAAAAAAAAAAAAAAAAAAAGCAACAATTTTCTTATTAAAGCCAGCACTGTGAAATCAAAGAAAGCATAATTATTTTCAAGTTTATTTGGTTCCAATGTTGAAATGAAAACTCAAATCAGAAATAACCAAATTCTTACTCTATAATATTTTGCTTAACTACCAAATAAAAGTTAATTATTTTGCAGCTTTGGATGTTTTGGGGGGTCATGAGATCAGTCTATTTTACTTCCTCTTTACCACAAGCTGGAGGCTCTTAACTATTTATGGATTCCACTTGTCAGCAAGCCTGGCCAAACTGAAATGCTCCCAGTATCGCAGGACTTTAACAGAAGTGGATCTTTCTTTAAACATAGTTTCATTTAAAGACATGTTTGAATATCTTGCTTTATAATATGTAATATCATTTTGACTAAAATGCAAATAACCAATCATGCTTATGTAAGATCCAAAATACACATTACAATGTTAATTCTTTTTTTTAATATTTTTAAGTTGCTGATAGACCTTTATTTATTTATATGTGGTGCTGAGAATCGAATCCAGTGCCTCACACATGCCAGGCAAGTGCACTACCACTGAGCCCCAGTCCCAGCCCTACAATGTGAATTCTTAAGGAAAAAAAAAAAAAAGAGAGATAGGTGCTAGGGATGAGAAGAGAGGAAATACCAAAAACTGTCAATAGATAATGCCCTTAGATATTCATGTCTCCCCAACTACTTTTCAAATTACCTGGGTTACCAGAGACCTCCACAAAATGCATACATGAATAAACAAGTAAACATTGAATCAGATTGTCAGGGGAGAGAAGATTGGTGTTGATTTGCCCTGTGCATCAAAACAAAGCCCAAGATAGCCCTTGCTTCTTTTGTTACAATGATTTTCAAGCATTTGCAACTTTCCACTTAACAAACACTGGGGCCAGCAGTCAGGAAACCTTCGTATCAGTCGGATCAGGAAACCCTGTCCAAGGCCATTCAGTCCAAGGCCATTTAGTCCAGAACACTGAGTCTGAGGCAAAGCTGAGAACCCAAGCCCTGGATTCCCAGTTTGTCTGACCACTAGACCACATTGCACCATCAGAGCAAAGACAAACAGAGTGGGGGTTGTTCCAGGGCAGCCTATGTTTGTTTACCAATGTGTTTGCAGCCTTTCCAAAACTCTGTTGTCCTCATTTCTTTTCCTGTTTGCAGCCTGTAAGCATTTCTCTCTTCTGTTCCCCTTACCTAGCCTATTTCTGTGATCATTTTCTTTCTTTTGTTTAAAGTGAATTCTATGAGCAACTGAATAATAAAATGCAATAAAATAACCAGAGGCTAAGTAACCTAGAAGCATGCTTCTATCAAGATATTGGTAGAGTATACATCTTACTATAAATAATATTAAGGAAGTCTACTGACACCAAAGAATATTCAACAACAACAACAAAATTCAAAATGTTTTGAGCCAGAACAAGTTCTGACCCTTCTCATATATTTTGAGTCACATACTTCTAAGGGGTATAGAAGCAGGTAATTTTAGTCAACTGTAACTCTTCAACCCAAATGCAGTGGTGATTTTGCCCAAACTTAAAATGTTGTAAATGAGACCTATTGTTCTCAAAATCTGTTTAAATACATAACGTGAATGAAGAATCACACAGAGTGGAGATCCGTAGACAATTTTTAGAACAACAACAACAACAACAACAAAAAAAAAAAAAAAAAAAAAAAAAAAAAAAAAAGAAAAAAGAAAAGAAAAGAAAGAAAGAATTGAAAACCTAGAAATAAAATAGATAAAAGAAAATTTTAAACTTCACAGTTGCTAACATTTTAGGGTGAGCAGTATCTTTTCTTTTTTTTGGGGGTGTGTACTGGGATTGAACTCAAGGGCACTCAACCTCTGAGTCACATCTCCAGCCTTATTTTGTATTTAATTTAGAGACAGGGTCTCACTGAGTTGCTTGGTACCTTGCTTTTGCTGAGGCTGGCTTTGAACTTTTGATCCTCCTGCCTCCTGAGCCACTGGGATTGCGCAGTATCTTTTAAAAGAACTAGCTCCTGTTGAAATTCTCAAGTGAACACTCAGCATGTAGGAAGAACTTAGAGTTAAAAACACTCTTTTCACTCTATCTAATATAACTGTACTCTTCAATATAGGAATTATAGTATATCCCAACACTTTTATTAAAAGCTGTGGTCAGGTCAATATTTGTCCTGCTAATATGATGAATATATACTGCTTCTGTCAGAACAAAAACATTCTTATAGGCAAAAGCATTTTTTCCTAGTTTGTAAATTTTGCAGTATTTTTCTCTCTGAATCTCCATTGGTTTCTAAGATCTGTTTCTCTTGTTTAAAAAAGAATGTGTCTCTAGACTTGAACCTGGGCGTAGATGATGAGGGGTGCTTGGCCCTTAGAACATTCATGGTCTCATAGGGCCAGTTTGGTCTCATGCCAAACTGGCCCTATGGCTAATAAAGACAGACCCTTCATCCTTGTCCTTGCATGTCTGTGATCTGTGGCTAGTGGCTTCAGCCTGGGCCACATGGCAGGAGACAGCCACAGTGACCTCTGTGTGAGTAACCTGGCCATAAGCCCTGACCCATGGGTGGGGCTGGAGTATTGCAGTCCACGCCCATTGCCTAATCCCTCCAACTCCAGTGGAACTTAGAAGGAAGGAATGGGATGACTCTTACATCAAAAAAGGGTGCAGAAGGAAGAAGAGGGAAGATGGCCAAATAGCCCTAGGGTGATAGAGGTTCCTGGCCTCCCTGTGTCCTCTCTTGGGAAAGTCAAGGCACTTTAGCTCTTACAGACGGTTAATAGGATGATAGGATCTTTGGAACAGGAAACAAAAGACCAACTTGGTAGTTTGTCTAAGAGAAAAAAGGCAGGTAACCACACAATCATAAGCAGAAATTCCCTCAACCAAATTATCCTGGTCATGGCCAAGCAGCAGCTGGTGAAGCTCTGTGTCTTCAGGAAACATAAAGAAAAATAGGAGGGGAAGCACCATTTTCTTAACAGCATTTCCCTAAGGTACACTTTTTGATTGCTGCAATACTCCGGCAATCTTGGATGAACTTCTCTGATGTACACAATGGCCTAATTCTTTGTCTTCTTATAGTGTACAGAGGAAGTGGCTACTGCACCAGACACAAGAGGAAGAAAATGAACTCATTCATCCTCATATAAAAAGGCTTAAGAGGGAAGAAACCTCTGCAAATTATCTACCTCCTTCCTTTCTCCTACCTTTGGCTTTTTTGGTAGGGAGGGTTTCACCTTAGCTATATTCACAAAATAAGGATCAACTTGGAGAATGTAGTATTTTTCCCACTTGCTTCATGGACTCTAATTGCATGAAGAGAACTTAGAGGCTGATTGGCTTTTTGATTGATTCATTCATTTTTCATTTTTGTCCATTTAGCAGATGTTTGTTTCACATCTGCTTTGCAATATTATATATATGCTTATATATACAATATATACATTATATGCATAATTATGTATTTTTATTTGTTCTAATTAGTTATACATGACAGCAAAAAGCACTTCAATTCATTGTACACAAATGGAGCACAAATTTTCACTTCTCTGGTTGTACATGAAGTAGGGTCACACCATTTATGCAATCATACATGTACCTAAGATAATGATGTCTGTCTCATTTCACCATCTTTCCTACCCCCATGCCCTCTCCCCTTCCCTTTGCCCAATCTAAAGTTCCTCTATTCATGCCCCCCACCACCACAGTTACAGATCAGCATCCACTTATCAGAGAAAATATTCGGCCTTTGTTTTTTTTTAATATTTATTTATTTGCTTTAGTTGTACACAATGCAATACATTTATGTTTACGTGGTGCTGAGGATCGAACCCGGGCTGCACACGTCCCAGGCGAGTGCTCTACTGCTGAGCCACAACCCCAGCAGCCATCGACCTTTGTTTTCTGGGATTGGCTTACTTCACTTAGCATGATATTCTCCAACTCAATCCAACTACCTGCAAATGTTATAATTTTATTCTCTTTTATTGCTGAGCAATATTCCATTGTTTATATACATCACAGTTTCTTTATCCACTTTATTTATTTATTTATTTTGCCCTGGAGAAGCTCATGGTGCAATGGTGGAGGCAGACTGGAAACCGATGTTTTGGTTATGAATCATGGCTCACAAGTTGAAGTGTGTGTGTAATAAATGTCATGTTTCTTTATTTTCTTTAAAGAAGATTAAATGCTACTCTGAGCTCTCATTTTGCCGGGCATCAGGGTAATTCAATCAGAGTCATTACTGAGAGTTGCTTTGTGCCTCTGTCATGCAGAGGTCCTGCGGTTTTTCCCAGAGCGTGTGAGAAGTCCCCAATTCAACTTTCGAGTACATGGGCTGTTCCTGCATGCTCATCACCCAAGCATGACTGATAACTTCAGATCTGGAACCTCACTACTCCCATGACGTATATAGAACACTGGACCTTTGGTGAAGTGGGATCCTGATGTCCAAGTTCTACTTCTTGGGTATATAAGTAGCTTATTCCCTTCTTGCAGTTTTGCATCCTCACAGGGCTCTGTCAAGGAGTAGGGCCTGCCTGACACAGCACTGACTCAACTTCATTGTCCTCCCTGCCTGAAAAATGAATCACCTCACTCTCCCTCTTCTTCATTTCTTCCAACACAACCAACAGAATTGACTCCAAAAGATTGTATTATCAGGGAATAAATACGAATTACAATTTTCCTGAATTATTCTGGCCTGAGACCCATAAGAGTGAGTATCATGCCTCAGGCCACTCATTTGCCTCACTCCGGTCCTCTCAGTGTCAGAGTAAGTACGATGAGCCACAATAAGGTGCCATGCAAAGGAAGCAACCGCATTTTGGGAAATTTGGGACTCAGAGAAGATGATGGTTCCTCCAAAGTGTGAATCATGCAGATGAACATAATGTGCATAGGGCACAAGGACATTTGTGGCCAAAGAGAAGGATATTTAAACAAACAAACAGAAGAATGAAAGTGCCTGTGGATTACAAGACTGGCTAAGGTATAAGGCTGGGGATGGGAAAGTGATGACAAGAGATAAAGTTAAGAAGAGCTTGAAGTTGAATTCTGAAGGGACTGAGAGTAATGAGGTAGGTTAAGGTAAGTTCCTAAGCTCAATCGATGTTCTTGGTCTCCTTCTTAGGAGGAGAACCCATGGACTCTAGGATGTGTTGAACGCAACTTGAAACTCCAACTCATCATTTTCTTAAAATATGACCCTGGGTCATTTACTTAGCTTCTCAGGCCTGAGTTTCTATTATCTCTAAAATGGACATAGAATTACAGTAGCATCTAGTTCTGAGGGTTTTGGAGAATGGAATGGGACAATTCACATACAGCATCTGCATATTTCTAGCCACATAATTAGGATGAAATAATTATTAGTCAGAAGCATTATAATTTTAAGATTTTTTTTCATGTCTTTATACCCACAGAAACCTGTAGATGTAGGCCCAGCTATGCTATTCTGTGGCTTATAGAGATATCAAGAGCTCAGAATTGAAGTACCCTTAACTAAGCATACAGGCAGGCATAAGGTTTGATGTATATTGAGGATGGTAATGGTCATCCAAAAGTCAAAGGAGATAAACATTAGGACCTGTAGGTACAGCCAGGGCCGTGACACTCTGACCAATTGGGAAGGGTGTCTGCCGTCAGACGCTGCCTCAGTCATGTTGTTTTGAGATTTCCTAAGAGAATATGATAACAACAAAAATGAGCAATATAAAGAGGTTAAATGGTGCATTTGTTTTCTAGAGTTGCTGTAGGAAAGTACCACAAAACTGGGTGATGTAAAATGGCAATTTATTCTCACACAGTTCTGGAGGCTCCAAGTCCAAAGTCAAGTTGTCAAGAGGGCCAGGTTCCCTCCGAGACTCTGCAGATCCTTCCTTGCATCTTCCTAGCTTCCGTCATTAGTCCTTGGGGTTGCTTGACTTTCATCTGTTATCACATGGTTTTCTCTCTCCTGTGTCTGTCTCTGAGTCTCATTCCCTCTTTCAAAGATACCAGTCATATTATATTAAAGGCCCACTCTTCTCCAGTATGACCTCATCTCAACTGACATTCGTTTGCAAACGCCCTATTTTAAGATATGGTCACATTCACAGATACCAGGAATTAGGACTTCAACATATCTTTTTGGGAAATACAATTCAACCTACAGGTGGTGTCATGGAAAGGGCACAGAGCTCAAATCTATGATAAAGTTACCTTTCAGGGGTCAGATGTGTTATTTGTGCAATCAGGAGTAGTTCTAAAATGCTATGATTATCTGAGCTTCTCTTGATTCTAAAAATGAAATATACCTTCAGGCAAAAACAGAAGTAACTAATTGAAACTGTGTGTTCAAATCAAAACTGCAGTTTGAGGAACCAGGGATTACATAACTAATAACCTAAGCCCTTACTGACCCTGGCTACATTAGGAAGCATTGCTTATGAAAGAATGCACTCTGTTTGAACAATTTCTTCAGTCGGGCAGAGGATAGCTCTTCTTGTGTAACTGGCATTTCCCACCCCTCCCTTAAAATGTGCTTTGATAAATATATTTGGAAGAAACAACATGAAGGGTAAGAAAACCAGAAAATTTAGCTTACATTATAAATCTTACCTTTTAAGACAATACTTTTGAGTTTTGAGTACTAAAAGAAAGGATTATTTCAAATTGCCCCCTCCTCTTAGTTTAATTGCAAAACAAAGATTGCCACTGAAAATTTTCAAATCACAATTTTCATCTACTTCCCTCATTTCTAACCTTTCTCTCATCCTTAATTTCGATAGTGTATTTTTCTGTGTGTAGTTCTGTATTGAATGCAGTCAATGCATAGGTCATACATATAGTTTGATTCTGTCTTCAGAACATGTAAGAATGTAAGGCAGTCATACTTTTTGCTAACTAGCTGATTATTCTCATATCTTTATATGATTTAGTTATGTATGTGAATAAGATATTCCACATATAGGATTCCATCTTGAATTCCTCTTGGATTGAACCAAGGAATTCCATATGTTGACACTTATTCTGTATTCCTGAGAAGGACACCAAAGTTTGGCAGGCTCTCTAAAGGTTGTTCTAATGGATTGGAACTCTACTAAGGAAAGAGCAGAAGAGACCTGGAGGTTGAGGACCATAGAACATACTTGGAGGAAACAAAAATTATTTCATTAATGATTATCTTAGTTCAAAATGTTATAATAAAATATCTTAGACTGGGTAATTTATAAACAATAGAAATGTGTTAATCATAGTTCTCAAGGCTCAGAAGTCCAAGATCAAGGCACAAGCAGATTCAGTGATGAGTGAAGGCCACTATCTGATTCCAAGATGACAAGCTTTTTTGTTGTAGCCTTACTTGGAAGAAAGTACAAGAGATATTCTTTTATAAGGGCACCAATTCCATTTATAAGGGCAGTAAACTCCGACTTAATCACTTCCCAAAAATCCCATCTCTAAATACTATCACATTGGGTATTAGATTCCAACTTAGGAATTTTGAGTGGACACAAAATATCAGTTTATGCCAATGTTCTGGTCTTAGACAAGCCTGAAAAGGTACATTTGGTCCAAATCATGAAAGGGCTTTGCCTCCAAGGCTGGCAATTTGAAAATTTATTCTGTAGGTTATGAGGAATGACTGAAGGTTTGCAGAAGGTGGTTAACCTTAGCAGATACTTTAGTAAGTGATCCCTTTGGCAACACAGAGTGGCTGGTGAGGGAGAATCTGCATTTACAGAGACCCCTGGGGAAGCCATTGCAAAAGGTGTTGCAGGGTACAATGACAATCCTCTATAAAAGTAGTGCTGTTGGGAAATAAATGGAAGGTATGGATAGAAGAGACTGTGCAGGCCCAGAATCAATTTGTCATTGGTATAAAAATGAGATTCTGGTCCTAGCGAACAGGGAAATGATGTGACCCTATGAATGTGTGAGGAGGACTGTGTTCTATTTTGGATGTGTTGAGTTTGAGGTGACTTCAGGACAACCCAGTGAAGATGTTCCCTGGGAAGCATGAGGTCACTATCTCTGCTGTGGCATGTTTATAAAGAATACTCCCAAGGGCACAGACTGCAGTTCTGCGTCCTTTGCTGAATTCAGATGTCCTGCACTGTTTACTGAACACATAATGGTTACTCAGTAAATCCCCCTTAAGATCTTTACAAAGCACCTTTGATGGAATGCTTAACAAAGTCATTACATGCCCTACCTGTCTGTCCAGCTATGGCTGTAAGAAACTTGTATTTTTAGCATTTTTAATGCAGTAACTTCTAACCAGTGCATTTATATAAAATCAGCTTTTTACTGAGGAGTGAAAAATAATGTAGGAATAGCCTGAAGCCACATGTTCCATATATCTAAGAAATGAGAGTGGATTTCAGGAGTCTGAACTCCCAGATGCCTACTTTTATCAGGATACTTATTTTTTTTCTTTGCTAGTTGATGTATTAGCATTATATATTACAGAAGTTTCAAGGATCCCATCTGAGAAGAATGACCAGAAAAAGCCTTTTTATCCATAAAATGGTAGTGGAGGTGGGGTGGGGGGAGGGAACAGGCAGGGAGAAGTGTGGCTTAGATGCCAAAAGCAATCATGTGTTTTAGATATGCCCTTGGTTGGTATGCTCGTAAAAATAATTTACAGGGGGAAAGTTGACCTGGAGCCACTTTGTGCCCTTACAACCAGAAGTCTCAATTTCTAACTTCAGTTAAGAGGGACAAAAATATGAATAGGGCAGAGGTAAAGAAGCAACATGCCATTCCGACATGCGACTACCCAGTGCCTAAACCAGTTATCTAACCCATAAGGGAAGGCCTGCTGGCTTGGTTTTCCATGGACTCAGGCAGGATGGAGTGGGGGAAGAGATGGTGCACCCAGGGCCAGGACTTCTGGGTTCTGATTCTGACTATGTCCTTAAACAGAAGTTCTGCTGCTAACCTTGGGTAAATCACTTCATCCTCTGCATGGTCACAGGTTGCCTGTAATTTTGTCTCCTATGCACATTACCCTCGCTGTTGATTGTCTGTCCTTGCATTCTTCTTTAAACAATTGCACACAAGATGTGTAAAATACCTATATTTTTTGGATGATGTGTATTTCCTACTGAGAGAGGCTACTTTTCTTGTAGCTAATAATGAAAATTACAAGTATAGAGCCTGGCTCACTTGTGTCAAGATGATATGAGTTAACTGAAGGTCACTTTCAGCATACTTTACCATGCCTCCCAGGCACAGCTGATAAGAAAAAGACAAAAGGACAAAGACAAAATTAACTTTTAATTTCCCATAGAAGCCACAACTGACAGAAACAGAGAGATGGGTAGAATCTCTTCCAAGGCACAATAGAGAATTGTATGTTAAACATCTTATCTGATTTAACTTAACCGCATGCAACTATTTAAATAGGTAAAGCCCTTAGCTCTGAGCACTGATTAATTTTAGTGACATATTTTCATATCTAGTATCAGTCAAAAAATCGGTCAGCCCTAAATTAAATGAATAAATAAACAAATCAGATATATTAATTTTCTCTTTGCACTAGTTTTCTTTCCAAGCAATCACTAAAGTTATTTCCATGCTGCTATAAGACATTACTTAACATAATGAGCACAAATTTTCTCTCCCTCCAAGGTATTAGTCACCAAACCCTCAATGATTTATTTGGGCAATTCTATAGCATCACCAAGAATATTAGTAAATAATCTGAGTTTTTGTGACTGATTTATTTCGTGAAACCAGATCAATAATTATGGTTGGTAAAGTATATATATCAACTAAGGACAATGAACTGATTATACTATACACTCCACCCATGAATGAGCTGTGAAAATTAAGGGCAAATGACTGGCACCTTCAAACAATAGATTTTGGAATCAAGCTTTAAGTGTAAGATTTTCTTATACAAACTTCTCATCTTCATGAAGCATATCCTAATTTCAGCAATTTTATAATTACAAGTAAGGCAAACACTTGGCTTCAAGAAAATCTAAATCAGTCAAGTTTAAAAATATATATGACCTATATTACTTTACTCTTTTACAAATTCATTCTTTATTTTACAAAAGTAAAAGTTACCCCATTGCACTTAAGCTAATTTTATTTCTGCAATAATTATTGATTATTTACAAACCTCTCTCTTGTGTAACACATGTTTTATCTATGCTATAACTTTTTCAATACATGACAATACTACTTAAAACTGATGTGCTATTCAGGAAAAATATGCAGTAGTGACTTAAGATTTGATAAGCTCAGAAACTGGCAACCAACTAACCATCCCTCCAAAATTACAGCAATTGAAATATACATAATCATTTTGTTTTACCCTAGTGCATTTCAGGAATTCACAATGAAACAGAAACACCAAAGAATAATAACCTTGAACTCTACAGCACATGTAGTATGTGTGTATGTGTGTGTGTGTGTGTGTATGTGTGTGTACACTCTGAAGAATCTGAAAACCCAGAGTTTCAGTCTCTAAACTTCTATTTTGCATAGGGAACATTAAATGTTCTCAGTCCTAAGCTTAAAATGAACTGGGAGAACTGGAGGTAATATTAATAATGAATGAAAAAACACTGGAGAAATTGAAAGCATTTGATTTTTTTTTTAAATGTCTAACTTTCTGACACATGGAATGTGTCCCTTCTAGTTGAAGAATTACCACTGGCTAGCTATTCCTTGTTTCGTCACCTCTAACCCAGAATGCCTCTTATCTGTGCTAGAATCTTATTTCTGATGATTTTAATTAAACATAACACAAATGCAAACCAGAATATAAGGTAAAAGTGTCTGTAAGAATGAAGCAAAAGGCAATCATGAAATTCATGTATATTGCACCAAAGGGGTTTTATAACACTTTGTACAAATTTCAGGTACAGTAGATAATAGGCTAGAAGACTCAAAGAAGGGAAGTTTCCTCTGAGAAGCCAATTCACAGTAAATAGAACACTCTTCTTTTTCCTTCTTGCCTGAAATTTTTCCTCTACACAAATTTTTTTCATATCCTTCCTTCATTCTTCTCTCTGTCTTCTCCAGGACCCAAATGTTACTATAGAGATCCATCTTCAATGTGTGTTTTCCTGCACTTTCTTCTCATCTCCTAAGAGGCTTCTTCTCCGATATTAATATTGCATTTTACATAAATCTCCCCTATGGGCCTTATGACATTTCTTAATTATTTGTTCATGTATCTGTTTTCCACAGTGCACTGTGAATGTCCGTAAGACTCTGAAGGTCATTTGTCTTTGTAGCATCAGTGCCTGGTCCCAGACAAAGGCTGGCACAGAGTAACCACATGACTTGACGGTTGATGTCATTCATCCTAAGGGGATGTTTGGGTTGAAGGTGGATCCAAATGTTTACCTTTATATCTAAGGTTAAATCAGGAAATTGTGCTGCGGTACAGAGGTTGCTATCCAGGAGGAAACTATGTTTTACCTAAAACACAATAGAATGCTACCTGAATTTACACAAATCCCTGATGGGCTTAGTTGTAGATCCACTTATGCAAAAGTGACAATTATAAATAACACAATCTCCATATCTTTTCATCTCAGGTTTTTGTTTTTAAATCTGCAAAACAAAAGGTCATAACATATTCTCCAAGTTGCATTTTAACATTTTAGTCCAAAGAGCCTCTGAATGATTCTGCTTGGGCAAGACGGGATGTAAAGTGTCTTTCTTGCTATTTTGAGGGCAGGTTGAGTCGGCTGCTGCTTATGTCACTGTCTCAGAGTCTCAGAGATAGCATGCTGTTTACACACAACAGTGCCGCCCTGCCTCTGATAGCTGATCCTATCAGACATGGTTATTTCCAGCTGTCTTCAGGAACAGACAGCTGCCAGTGTCCAAATTTGCCTCCTTCACCACTGGAGAGTGTAGTAATGAGAGTCATACTCTTTTGTAGGGCTCTTGGACTTCTAAACAAACGTTTGAGAGGATGAGACCTCACAGGGACAGACAGCTGCACATAAATGCTAACTGAGACCCAGGGATGTTTCACCTTTTCATTAAGTTGGCAAATTTGTCCAGTAGCCAGCTGGGGTCAGAATTGAAGGAGATGATCAAAGACAATTAGGAAAACATTCAGTAAGAACAAATGAGGCTCAAGAAATTGAAAATAAAGAAAAGGTACAGATATGCAATCTGATAATAATATTTTTTCTAAGTGTATAAATTTATTACTGGTGATTTATAATTGATTTTGCGAATTTATAAGTATGTAGATATTGTACATAGTGGCAGTTCAAAACAATAACTTCCAATGTCCTTCTGCCCTTTGTCATGTTGAACATGCAGTTTGAGATTTGGGTACTTCTGTTCGTGTTAAAACTTTGGCAGAAAATTAAAAATTAAAAATAGGAAAGGGTAATAGTGATACTTGAACATGGTAAGTAAGACTTATTTATTTATATTATCAAAAGAACATTTACTTACTAAGGAGCTCTAGTATGCATGTTTACTTAATCTGATACTGTTTATTTAAAAAAAAAAAAAGTGCTCAGACTGACAATTCTGAAGATGGAACCAGGACCTCTATTTTGACCTTAGCAAAGTTATGTGACACATTTTTGAAAGGCTGTCACCTCTATCCCCACTAGACTCGAGTCCCTAGAACCAAAGGGAGCCTACCACCCATTTCTTTCCCTGCTGTTTGACTGAACTCCTTCTAGTTCATGCCACACTGCAGAAGAACTCATTTGCAAAGAAAGGGACAGGATCTGAAAAGAGATGACCTCATTTCAAAGGGGACACCAACAGTTCCTCAAGAGGACCAAATTTCCTCAATTTAAGTTGAATTCAGAGGAATAACAGACTCAAGTCTTAGTCGTTCAGTCTCTCTTACCTGGTTTCTCCTTGACAAAAAAATTTGAAGGACTGATTTAGATGTCAGCTTCTTGCAGTGGCTCCAAGGAGCTAAAAGATTCCTTTACACAATTCTAGCAATACAATAATTTCATTTATACAAATTATTTTAAATGGCTCTTTGTGATGTGCAAAGAATTGTGTTTGTCCTAGCAAAGGACTTCCAGGACCCCAGGGAATTTCAATAGAGAAGTCATTTACTACTTACCTTTCTAAGAAGGAAAAGATTTACTTTGGGTAAAATACAGGAGCCATTATTAAATAAAGACTGACAACAAAAACGAAACTCAAGTCTTCAACAATTTCTCTAAAGTTGTTTTTAGTTAAATTTGAACAGCCTTGAATTTTTATACGAAGGCCTAGTAAGAATAAAGATATTTGTGTATCTCCATTGAAAAGTATTCTTTTTTTTTTTCATATGCTTGGATAATATTTAATTTTACAAGGTCATAGATAATGGGAAACACATATTACAGAGAGACAAAGTCCTTGGTTTTCAATAAGCACTCATTAAAGGTACATAAGCTAATGAAGAAGTCTTACTTGGTTCTAAATGATTGCAGGATATTTTGTAATAACAACCACACCATTTTAATGTGCCTGCCAAGAACAATGAAATCTCTATCAAATACATTTCCAGACCAAAATTGTTGGGAAAAATGTAGTTATTTTTAGAGTCTTGAGAAATTTATTTTCACAGATGCTAGTTTTCTAGCATTTGCCGAAGACCTTAGCTAAGCCACTTGATGTGGGAAATTATTCTGATGGAAGAGATTCCATAGTGCGATGCTGCCCTTCCTGTGTTTCAAATTCTGTGTCAGTTCTTTTCACACTGGGCACAATGGATCTCTTGAGCAAATTATATTACCTGAAATGCAAAGGTATTTTTCTCCTTGACGATTGACTCAAACCTCATCTTGGTTTCCTATAGCAAAATATGTAAATAATTTACACTAAGTGCCAGAAACTATACTACTCCTAATTCTCAAAAGGTCCTATCATATGGACAATAACATTTTCACCCATTTTATAGTGAGGGAAACTGAAATACAGGGTGCTAAGTAACTTGCTCAAGTTCATACAGGGATGAGTAGCAGGACAAGAAGTCTCCTGACCCAGGTAATGGATTTCAAAGTATGGATGTATAACTGCTATGTTATTAGACCTCTCCAGTCCTCATTAAAATGATTAGCAAAAATCTGCAAGCATTCAAGCATCTGTGTGCATGCGTGTATGTGCATGTGTGTGCGTGTGTGCATGATTAATATGAAGGATTCTATTTAAAGTCACTTTTTATAGGAAATAGGCTGCCACTTTATTACCTTATAACTTACATTGCTAAAATTGAAAATCCAGGTGTCATATTTTAGCTGACTTTAAGACATCTAAGTGCTATGTCACCTGGGAAAACTAAAAGTTAGAACCTTATTTGAAATAAAAGTGTAAGGTAGGTATAGCTTGAAACTTCAAAGGATAATTAATTATCACCAATAAATTTTAAACTTTTAGCTTAAAGAAAAGTTGGAAGAATAGCATATGGAAGAGCTGTAAAAACTGCACAAAGATTTGTCATCACTAACATTTTGCCATACTTAAGATATATACCTGTGTGTGGGCATGTTTGTGTGTGTCTATGTGTGTGTATGTATACATATATATAATCTCAAGTATTTGACAGCAAATCACAGATATAATGACATATAGCCCTAAATACTTAAATATATATCTCTGGAAAATAAGAAAAATTTCCTATTTCTTCCCACAATATACAGTAATGGCAATATTATTGTTATCACATCTAAGAAAATTCCTTGATATATCCTATTACTCAAATCCCCCCAATTGCACAAAATGTGTATTTTACAAGTGTTTTGTAAATAAGATAAATCTTATCAAAATAAGGTCCACTAAGTTGGGGCTGGGGTTGTGGCTCAGCGGTAGAACGCTCGCCTAGCATGTGCGTGACCCAGGTTCAATCCTCAGCACCACATAAAGACCAATGCATTGTGTACAACTAAAGCAAATAAATATTTAAAAAAAAAAACCTCTTAAGTCTCTTTTTCTAATCTTTTTGAAGTTCTATTAAGTCCTTCTTAAATATTCCTTGAAATAAACAAGTGATTTTTTTTAACATTTAGAACAGAAATTGGAGTTGATACCTCTATTAGGAAAATTTAGATAAAAGAATAACATCTATCTTTTAATTCTTTTTAAAGTGGCAGCCTATTTCCTATAAAAAGTGACTTTAAGTAGAATCCTTCATATTAATCATGCAGATATTCTTTCCAGATTGTCTAGTACAATAGGTTTTTCCTGACTCTTAAACATGGCCTCAATCTATCTTGTCTAGTGCATGTTTCAGATGAAAACCAGTGAAGAAGCTGGGGATGTGGCTCTGTGATATAGCACTAGCCTAGCATGTATGAAGCACTGGGTTCCATTCTCAGCACTACATAAAAATGAATAAATCAAATAAAGGTATTGTGTCCATCTACAACTAAAAAAACAAAAAAATTTAAAAAAGGAAAACTAATGAAAAAACCAAACCTTGGAAATTTAGGCTGAAAGATCAAAGATGTTGGTGATAACTGGCTCAACCACCGCGTTTAACACATTAGAAAACCAGGTTCCAAAGAAGTTAAATAAATTGCCCTGGATACATATTAGCAAAGAATGGAACCCGAGCAAAAATTCGGTCCTCTTTCCAGTAATACCACAGTAGAAGATCATATTACATGGCTCCTGTGCTTCTAAAAGATTGCAGAACAAATGACTTTTCAGATTCTATGCTCTGGCACAAAAGCCAATAAAGCTATTCCTGACATTCCAATTTACATCTATCTCTGACAGCACATTTTAACAAACTAGTCTTCAGGTGAGCTCCATGGGCCCAGTTCAAACCTGTGGACATGAGGACAAAGATTTGTCACTAGTCTTTGTGCTCATCTGTATGTCTGATAAACCACACAAAACTGGATGGACATGGTTCTTAGTAGCATCTTATAAACTCAACCACTAACAGGCTTGGGGAGACTTAAGGCAACACCCTCTTCCTGGTCTGTTTTTAAGCCCAGCTTTTCTCTTGACATTGAGAAAATATTTCTCCTCTTTCCATGTGGTTGTGGTGAGACAGCTAATCATGACTTGTCTACACCTGAAGGGAACATTATCTGTCTGGGCTAATCATGGAACCACAGTTCCCCATTCAAATGAGTTGCAGAGTGCATGTGTGACATAGCAGAGCCCATCAGAGCACTTGACACCTGGGAACTCAGAGTAAACTGTTCACTGTTTGGGATCAGACACTATAGGGTATGAGCTTTGACAACTGATCTTGCCAATAAACCTGGTAAAAACCTTTGGTCAATTCTTAAAGGAAAATCTATCCAGGCAGCCCTGATTGCAAACCTAAGGCCTATTTGGAATTCTCAGATACATAATCTAGGACATTACCTTTTTTGCTTTTGGTAGATATGATTAGATTTCTGTCATTTACATAAAAAGAATTCTCCTATGAGTACAAAGTTCTGCACAGAGAACCATGAAGCCCTAAGGTTTTAAGACATCAAAAGTTAATGGTTTGTACCTTGTCATACTCTTTAAAATTTTGCAAGCAGAAGTTACATATGTACAGGGAGGGGTACTCTACCCAGCAGTGACCAATCAGAAATGAAATTTGTGTTTTCCTTTTTTTGGAGAGAAATTCCAAAGACTTCATAATTTAGACCTGCATGAAAAATTTTCCTGGAGTCAAAGAGAGTAACTTGACTTAGAAAGGTAGAGATAAGGAATTTGGAATAACTTGGGAGACTTCCTTAAAATGGTCTATCACCTTGGTTAAATCGGTTAAATCGTCAGTGGGCAAAAATTACTCCATCTTTGGGTAGGTCATTGAGGAGGAAAAGGTTTGGGGTTCAGGGCCCAGGTGTCAGTACATACCAAGGCTTGGACTGATCCTTAGTACCAGATTGCAGTTTAGAAACTAGCCTTCTGTGTATAATAGCAACTATTGGGCTCCAACAGGGACTGCCTTGGAAGTCCATGGCTGCAGCATCCTGGGCCAGCAATCTCTCTTCCCACCATGTAGGGTTAATCTTTGAGAAATGGCAGCACAACAGAGCACTGATCTGCCTCCATTTCTCTCTGCACTTCTTGGTTGACAGAAGTCCCCCGACTTTGGATTGGATAAGCCTATAGGGATAGGGAATTGTTGGGTAGGGGAAAGGCAGGGAACTTCAAGAGGAAAATACTAAACTTCCAGTTATGGATCCTAAAGCAACTATTTGAAAGTGAGGAAAGTGATTAAGTAACTGTCTTTTTACTGGGATTTGTGACACAGTTCATATTAGTCACAGACATTCCTAGCTACAGCTGTACAAAAAGATATATCTATCATTGGTAGATGAGGGATCATAGATACATAGATAATATAATTTATTTGTTAAGGAAAAATTAGGGTATTCACAGAAATCTTAAACCATGTTCTTTGATATTTTATCTACTAGCAATGGAGTATTCAGGAGTCTATGGCCTTAATTAAGGACAACACTGGATTCTCCTTTGCCTAAGTCTGGACAGGCCTTTTGAAATCTATCTAATACAGGTATTTGCATGCACACAGTTACACTCCCAAGGGAGATCATGTAGTTTGTAAACTAGAACTGGAAAATGACAAATGATTGGATCTTACCAATAAGTGGTAAATACTTATAGGTATCCACTCATAGACAACAAACCATACTGTTGCTACATTCCTAACCCAATGGGTTAATTCTGTTTAGAGCCCAACCTCTCTTGGAAATTGCTTTACATGTTGCTCTTCTGTTTGACCTAAGTCACTGTCCTATAACCTTTGTCCTTTGCAATCTATTAGGTGCCTTTCACAACCCATAACAAATTCCTATTGTCTACTCTTACCCTTTTGTTATTCCACCTACTAGAAATGTTTATTAGGCTACTCCAGTCAGCCCAGTCTTCCCTCAGCCATCACTGTCAGGCTCCCTAGAAGAGATTTTTCCCTGATGCCCGCCAGGATCTTGCTTCACCTTCCAGTCTGAATGTTCTGGAGACATTTTTGGGTTTCAACAGAGGCAATTAATCATGCACATTTATGACCTGCAATCTCCAAGAAGGTTTCAGGATGTACCCAATGGGAGAGTTCATGAACTAGTAGGCAAAATGCCAGCTCAGACTTGGGAATACTTGTTACTCCAGTATTTCTGGCTCTAACAAATATTGCTTGAATCTATACAAAAAGACACTTAAATGCTCTGATTTAGGGGGGAAGGTTGGAAATGAAAGAGATCATTTTAAGGATCTTCTGTTTTGTCCCCAGCCTACCTTCCCCTAAACTTCTTAGTTCTTTTTAATCCTGTCTTGTTCTTCTAGGTTGTTCCTTTTCCCCTTTACTGTCTGTGAATTGAAAGTTGGCTCAGACTAGAAATACTATTGGGAAGAAAAATCTTTGGGTGTATGGTCATAAGAAGAAAGTTGGTTGCAAATAATATTGTTGGAATGGGTTGGGGCTAGTAGCTTCACACTGAGAGGGATTCAATTACTCTGGTAACAGAAATAGATTAACAAGAGAGAAAATTATGTTATCATTCATTGTGAATTCACATGATAAATTAGTCTAATAGTTGTACCCAAAGTCAAAATGGTGCAAGATTTTATCTCATGATTTTTTTTCCTTTTATAAGCTATACAAGTAATGCCTTGCAACAAAATCAAATAATACAGAAGTCTGATCTCCTGGAAGAAAAAAAATCGATTACAACTTGGTTATTTTCCAGATATGCAAATTAAATATATATATATATATAATATACATATTATATATATGAATATACATTTAGAATTTTTCTTTTGCACAATGGGATAACAATAAACTTACTCTTCCTTGTATTCTTTATTCTTACTCTAGTATGGACATCATGATTATTGTTCAATTTTGAAGTATATAATAGGCAAGTCTCTACAAATTATTTATGAGTCAATATTTATTCAACTAGCGGTGAATACAAAGTGTGATATCTGTTCTTATGGAGCTTAAATTCTATTAAGGAAATAAAGCCAAACCAAATAAATATGTAAATAAAAAGATATCAGATAGCCATAACGGCTAATCAAATAATGAAAATTTGTTGTGTTAGAATGGATAACTACTTTAGATTGTTATGGTGTCTCTTATAAGTCTTATCCACCAGAAAAATGAATGAGTTTGACATGAGAGTTTCTGAACAATTAAATTCCAAGGTTTCAAAAATATTCTCCTAATGCTAACAACTAGAGTTATAAACTCTAGCAGGCCTTGAGCAGTGGTATCTTATAAGGATAGCTCTTTTTTAGTCAATTACTATGGGTATGTTGACCTTGGCAGTATTACAGGGTCATATCTTTACATGATTAAACTGTTCTTGAACAATTTCTACAATATACTAGGTTGAAAAAGTCTTTTCTTCAGTACTAGGCATGTCATTTTAACTTCCCACCTATTCTCCCTCTCCCCAACCTCACCTATATTTTTAATTACTTTCACAAAACAAAAACTATTGTAAGACAAGATAAAAACAAAACAACAACACCACCAAAAAAAAAAAAAAAAAAACCCAAAAAACCTTTTCCTCATTGGGACAGTTAGTCTGACATTCTTTATGCTATATTATAGTTGAAATACTACACTCATGGACTCGTAGTTTATTCGTATGATAGATTTTATCTGTGAATTGAGCTTGTTGTTTTGTAACTCCAATATGGCAAAGAGTAACCTGTTTTCATTTTTATCTGAGGAGGGGCAAGAGCTGGGAAAAGGATGTAGTTCTATTAGCAATCCCCCTAGGAAAAATACCAATATTTTCTCAATTCTTTTACAAAGAAAAAAAATTGCAATATCATCACAAAGCAGACTGAGATTGCAGTCAATTCTTAACTATCAAAATATTTCCCAGAAAATAGAATTTTTGGATAAAGAAGTAAAACCCATTTCTATGAAAGCAATCCTTCCTTTCTGTCCAATTCAGCAGTGTGAGGAAAAAAAATAATACTGAGCCTGATACCATGGGTGTCAGCAGGGCCCCAACATTGTGCCAGGTGGCACATTCAGACTGGGTTATTGAGAGGAGTTTAAAGACAAGGTAATTGATCAAAGCGTAGATTTGACCAAAGTGTCATTGATTTTGTGCTGCTGTTACAGAATACCATAGATTGGGCTATTTATAAACAATAGAAGTTTATTCTGCTTATAGTCCTGGAGGCTGGGAAGTCGAAGATCCAGGGGCTGCATCTGGCGATGGCCTTCTTGCTGCACAATAACATGACAGAAGGTATTTTATGGCAAGAGAGCATGAGAGAGAAAGAGCAGGAGAGGGTGCCAATCTCCTCCTTTGATCAGGAATCCCCTCTCAATAAAATTTTCTCTCTCAAGATAACAGCATTAATCCATTCGTGAGGGCAGAGACAGCATGACTTAATCATCTCTTAAATTTCTCCCAACACTGTTGTATTTGGGATTCAGTGTCCAACATATGAATCTGAGGGATCCATTCAAACCATAGCACAGGGTAAAATGAAGCAAATAAAGAATGACGAAACACTGAGGGGGCTAGTTTGGCCACCTTCATGGTTGAAAGAACATGGAGTAGCCACAGATGCAGATGTAGGAAAAGGCTCCAAGCACACGTTCATTGAGGAACTTAGCCAATGACAATTCAGCAGAGCAGAAGTTGGGGGAATAAATATCCCAATTTTACTCCTACAAATTTGCATCTCCTGATGAAACTCAACTGAAAACCTAGAACAAAGAGAGCTTGTACATATAGCTTCTACAGGTTAGTGTCTCAAGGAAGAGATCAGAATGGAAAAGGATGGAGAGAACCCACAGGGCAAATCACATCAGAGCCTGCCATAGATGAAATCTCAAGGTTCTGGCCTTTTCTTCCTTCTCTGGGATGGAAGGAGGGAGGTTAGGGGTCATCTCAAATCTGTAAGATTCTATATTCTTTATTCTATATTCTTTACATCTTATCTGAATAGAAGGAAGTAAACTGCTGATAAGAATAGTTAAAAATTATGTTGAAAAGCTTTCAAAACTTCTCAGCATCCTTCTTTTGTTTCTGGATATATTTTTCCAAGGTTAGAAAAAAACACTCTTGTGTGTATTAAAATATTTTGTGGACTGGGACTGTAACTCAGTAGTAGATCTCTCACTTAGCATGTGCAAGCCCCTGGGTTTGATCCCCAGCACCAGAGATTTCTTTTTCACATGTTTTGAGTTAGAAGATGAATGTGCAGTAATCTAAGCATGCCAGATTAGAAATCTGATTTAAAATTTATATGGTATTTTCTCTAATGTCAATGCGAAAGTAAAATGTTTATGGTGTTTATTTGCCATTTTCACATTTTTCTGAACTCAATATTTATCAAAATTAAGTAGCATTGACAGGGTTTGATCTCCATTAAATTGTGAGCTCCCCAGGGGATACTCATGTGTAATTGTTTCTCCCTACCATCTGTGTAATGGGTTTACCAGTGATCTGACTGCTATGTGGTAAGCACTTTGGTAAATAACTTTTAAATAATAGTCCCCTTCAATCATCAAAAGAGTCCTAGAAGTTTACAGATTAGGAAGTTTAAGTTCAGAGAAGTTTAATCACTTGCCCCAGGTTGTACAGAGAGTATCATAGTCAGGAAATAGCCTGGGTCTGCGTGACTGATATGTTTTCACTTTTCACTAATACATTGAATTGACACTAAGAAGCATATAAGCCAAGGAGGGGTGCAAAGGGCTTTCTGCAGTGTCTGGTAAAAAAGAACTACAGACATCGAAAGTGGTATTATTATCCATATCATTATCATTATACTGAGGAATATGAAAAAAAAAATCTCTACCTTTAAGTACATTGAATTGTGGTAGGGAGTATTAGATAATTACACAAATGACTGTAATGCAAGATAGAGTCAGGAAAAGATCTTAAGACAAGCATAAAAATGTGTCTGAGAGTGACAGCCTGCTGAACAATGGACAGGATTTGAATAGTTAGGAGATGTCTCTCCAGGTGGAGAGAACATTATGAACAAAGGCTATGAGGTTGTGATATTCAGGGTGTGCACAGGAATTTAATGAATGTAGCACAGGGAGGTACAGGGAGCAAGGAAAGAAAAGACTGGAAAGGTAAGTTAAAGCCTACTGATTAATCTACTTAATTGTACTATTAACCCAGTACTTATTTCTAGAACCTGTTGACAAGAGAACTCATCAAGTGATGAAATGTAAAAACATTTTTTTCTACTCTACTTCCTTAATCTAGCAATGTTATAACCTTGCCCAAAAGAGAATGAAGTCAGTAGAACTAACTACCCCCGCTATCCTCAAATATATTTTCCACACTAGTATGTGATCCTCATAAAATTCAAATCTGATTATTACATTTTCTTTAAAGCACACCACCAGCTTTCCCAAACGCCACACCTTCATTTCTTCAGCCACATCTCTCCCCACACTCCATCTTTAAGAGGGTCCGACCACATCAAACTTTTGTTTCCTGGAGATATTCCTCCTCCAGCACCAACTCTTCCTTTACTCCTCTGTTCCTGCTGAGCCTTTTTCCCAGGTCCTGATCTCACTGATCCTTTTTACTATGAAGGCATTCCTGTGACCTCCTTCCTAGACTCCACGCTGCAGAGCTCTGAGGTTCATTTATTACATGCCTACTCATACACTGGCCACAATGTTTCATCATGTTAATTTAAATTTCAGAGGCTTTTTCATGTTTGGGTTAAATTCATATTTGCTGGAATGAAGTAGGATATCAATAAATGAGTCAACAAATAAGTGGAATTGTGGTTTATTCCTCTGTAAAGACTTAGCTTGAAAGTTGTAGACCCAAGAACTTTCCTGTGCTCTGTCCTTGGAGGCAAGACTTTCAGCACTTATATGGATTGCTCAAGATGTCTCTCCGTCTTCTCAGTCTGAAATATGTACAGAGACAACTTCTGTGTCCTTGTCCTCTACAGAAAGTTATAATAGGATCCCACAATTACAGCATTTATAGTCTGTTTTTTTTTTACTTCAGGTATTCTTGAACATGCCTCCCCTCAGCTTGTGGATTTTCATACAGTTTTGTTTGGGAAGATTTACTCTTCCATCCTTTTATTTCAATACTATGTGCCAACCTGTAAATTTTAAAATTTCTGTCCTTATTCTCTCTTTCCCATGAATTACTGGAAATCACCCAGACCACTCTTTGGATTCACAGTTGTAGTCCTTTCATACGAATGAGTTTCCATTTCTTTCCATGATTTCTTCCATGACAAATCTTGTTACTTCCAGAGTTCAGTGCAAAACTTCTTGGGTGAGGGCTGTACGATCCATTTTAATCAATTCTTCTCAAACTGCATGCTATATGTTCTTTCATTTTATATATGTATTAATTATTCACCCTTTGGTCAGAAAAATGACTTAAAACAACTAATTTCATTATTTAGTTTAATGGTTCCCACTCAAGAATGACTTAGTCCCATTAAGTAAAAGTTGAATTTTACATGATTCCTTTTCAAAGATAATTTCCTAAAGAGCCAAAATACTACCTTTCTTAGATGTTATCCTCTTGCAATGTTTCTCTTTGGCTTCCAACAAGTTAACTTGTTTTTAAATTAATATTAATGTAGATCTGAAAAGGAGAAACAAGGTATTGGTCCCTGTCCACTTATAGACCAGAGAAAGGTTGGGTAAGGCTAGATCCAAGTGCCTAAATCTTAGGGGAGCAGTGAAATGCTAATGCAAATGAAATAGTCTGCCTAAATCCTTTTGTGTGTGTGTGTGTGTGTGTGTGTGTGTGTGTGTGTGTGTGTGTGTGTTGCTGGGGATCAAACCCTGGGCCTTGTAAGTGCAAGGCAAGCACTCTACCAACTGAGCTATATCCCCAGCCCTAGACTGCCTAAATCCTACAAGTCCAAATCCTATAGGTTTGTCATCCAGACCTTATTTTAAATTATTTTAATCATGAAATCTTCCAGTATCTGAGGGAGATTACAGTTCTGGAAAAATTATGACAACAGGTTGGAACATAGGGATGATAAGTTGATTATGTAAAACAGGCCACTTCAAGGAGTGAGAGGTTGGGCTTGGAAGGGGCATTATGGGACATAGACAGTCAGGGTTCTCTGTTGCATCTGCCACTGTCTAGTATGAGGGTCATCTGAAGCACAGGCAGGATGGTAGGAGACAGTCAGAGTCAAATATTTGAGTTTGAGACATGGGACACTGATAGCTGTAACAACCTGTGAATTGTTCAGCAACATTCAGAGAAACTCATCAGGCACACTTCTCTTAGGTCACTTGTTTGCTTTCATAATCAATTTTACTTTTTCTGAAGAAAGGAAAGATTAACATCTTAAGAACCTAGTGCTAGGACTCTTGAGGTAGTAACCAATTTAGAGAGTTGAGCTCCCATCTGGCCTTCTACAATTGTTGATTTAAGTCAATGTAATAACTTAGTATTATATTCTAAACCTATAGCAACCATGAACTCCTTAAGTATGTATGCATGCAGGTATGTTAGTCAATTTGGGATGCTATAACAAAATATAGATTGGGGGGCTATTAAAAAACAGAAATTGATTTTTCTAAGTTTTGAAGGTTGGAAGTATAAGAGTGGATTCTAGCATGGTTAGTACATTACTTTTTTCCCCCCTCTGATGTACCAAAATACCTGAGGTTGGATAATTTGTACAGAAAAGAGGTCTATTTAGTTCATAGTTGTAGAGTCTAAGAATATGGTATGGGATTCTGCTTGGCTATGTTGAGGTCCTCATGAAAGATGGCATCACAATGACAGTAACAAGTTTACAGAAGAGATTACAGGGTGAGACAGAAGATTAGGAATAGAAGATCCAAGGAAGCCAGAGATCAGGAATGGTCTAGTCTTGCTCTTTTATGATAATCTACTTCCGCAGGAACTAACTGGGTGTCACGTGTACTACGTGAATCTGTTCTGAGGATGGCACTCCCAGTGATCTACTTATCTGTCACTAGACCTCATCTCTTAAAGGTTCCACCACCTCTTAATACTGCTACAGTGGGGATCAATCTTCAAACACATGAACGCTTGCAGGACATACGCACGACATATTCAAACCATGGCAGTCATATTCTGGTCAGGACTCTCTCCATGTTGTAGACAGCCAACTTTCCTTTGTATCTTCCCATGTCAGAAAGTGAGAGAACAAAGAGTTCTTTTTCACACAATGGCACTGATTCCATCATGGGCCATCCTCATAACTTAATTGTGTCCCAAATGTTCTGCCGCCTAGACTCATCACACTGAAAGCTGGAATTCCAACATACAGATTTTGGAGGGACACAGACATTCAATGCATACCAGCATATGTTCATTAAGTGCCTATTTCTCCTACCTATCATGTGTAGCTTTCTTGTCTGGAAGCTGTGTGGCTCAATCCTCCAGGTATAGACCTTTTCTTGTGGACACTCCATTTTATTTGACATTTTCTCTTTTCATACAACATTGGCTGATGGTAGGTACTGAATACTTACCTGACTTAAACAGAAATAGATTTCATTTTCTCCAGGTATGTGAATTAACCAAAATACTGTCTAGTAATATTAACATAAAATTTAATGAAATAAAATGCCATTATAGTACTAAAAATAATGTGATACATAAGCATGATGACTGTAAATATAGGTATTTTTTAATGTTTCTCTGTACCGGGTGTTCTACACAGGCTATTTAGAGTTCTTAATGATGATCTTAATGTTGTGACAAGGTATGATATTATGACTTTTAATTTATAGATGAACAGCTAGATGTTCACTGAGACCAAGCAGTTTGTTCAAAACCATTCAGTTCATTAATAACTGATGAGGTTCTAGTTGATTCATAAATGTGTCAAATTTTTAAAAGATTCTTTTTTATATCATACCTACTTGCCCACCAGGTGGGATCTCTACAGAGTATTAATCTCCCTTTTTTGTCTCCATACTAGGAGGGAGTTGATTCTCAGGAACCTCCATTAAAATGGAGGATGTTTCTCCTTTCAGTAGTACTTCCCATCAAGTGGCATAGATATGACATAACTATCACTCAGCATTACTTCCCTCCTTTCTTTCTTTTCAGATTGATTCAACAGTGGGAGAAGTGGGTGAGTTGTTTCTAGCCCCAGGCTCACTCAACCACAAACAGCCTGTGTGTGAGTTTGAGTAGTTTCCTTATCCATCCATCCATCCATCCATCCATCCATCCATCCATCCTACCATCCATCTATCCATCTGTCTACCAGCTTTCTGTGTTTACTCAATAAAAGTTTTATGCCTGGCACTGTAAAATCTTCTAGGGAATCAAAGAAATAGACCCTGTCTTCAAAGAGATAAGAAATGAGTATAGTAGGTAAGGAGAATGCAAACAAATGCCAGCATAGGAATATGCCTAGGGACTGGTGAAGGTACAAAGGAAGGATTGACCCTTCTTGGTAGATTAGAGGAGACTTTACAGGAAAATTCTTAAGCTGGCTCAGCTATAGCTAAAGCACTGAAGAGTCCTGAAATTTCTTCCACCCAGGCCAACTTTACATAAAGCACTTTTTTTTCCCCTTTTCTCCAAGGGATTTGTGAATTGAGGTAACATTGTGCTTCCTTGTCAGTGTGTCATGGGACAGAGTGTTGATGGGTGATACTTTTCATCCCTGCAATGCTGTGGAGAATCTTTGTTATGTGGAGGTGCACATCTTCTTGGGATTTATCATCACTCCGGGACTTAATGTTAACTCTTCAAAGTGATCTATGGTCTTCTGCATGACGTCCTGCATGTGTGTTTCAAGAACACAGTCATCACGTTTCTGAAGTTTTTAGATGACTCTCCCACAAACTTGTGATGACATGCCTAAGCTCAAATTAAAATCAGTCTGTAGAATGATGGCCTGCCAGGACACAGTGGAGACAGGCAAGCATCCTGGTGCTTTTTAAAGCACTAGAGCGGAGAAGAATGTGAATCTAAGTGGAGTGGTTGAAAATAGCAGTATGCTTTGCCGTTAGCAGCTGTGGCTGCAAATCAAGGGCCAATCTCATCTAGGCAGTGTAGACAGGCCTCTCTGACATGCATCATTCTTATCTGAGCTGCACACATACATGCCTGGTTGGTGATAGAATGATTAGCACTGTTTTCAAACATAAAACCCAGTTATGTATATGAGTTTGCAGTGAATATTCATAAAATGTTTGGAAAAATCATGTATCCAAGAAAGCCTATTCATTCTTTTGAGAGCTCTCTTAATCACAGAATATATTGCTGAATACAAGTAAGAATGGTTAACACTTTCAGCATTGTTGTTTCAAGGATTATACTGGCAATTTGGTGTAACAAGATTCCTATGATCCATGCTTTATTATTATAATTATAATTTTCCTAATTGATTTCTGTTGAACAGTCTAAAATAAATTCAATTTAAAAAACATATTATATTATGCTTAAATTTTAGTGTATTTGAAGTAATGGATCCCATAAAAATGTAAAATTTTAAGAACAAATTTAATGCTGAAATAACTCTGAAATTTGGTGTTTCCATAGTGTGGAAAATTACTGTATAAAGTACATTTGCCAATTGCTATTGAAATCATTTACATTAATAACCTTTCAGAGGAAAAGTAGAATATGAAATGCTGGTATTAAGCTTTTAAGTGATTTTCTAAAGGATCTGGTAATTAATTACTTTTCCAAAAAGTGGATTGAAATGGGGATGCCCAGTCCCAAAGATAAATGAGGGACACTATCTGGATAGGAAATAGTGGAGCTGGCCCCTGCGCCTACTGGCTCCCGGAGGGCAAGGGTCAAGCCTCTTTGTTCATTACTGCACATCCAACTCCCAGAATGGAGTTTCTCACAAAGGAGAGATTTTATGTACATTTGTTGAATAGTTGCTTGAGCAAATAAACTGGTTAACAGTCAACCAATGGCCAGAGAAATAGGATCAGCTTGTGCTTGGGTGGAATACAGTGAAACTGCATAGATAGACCTTGGGGTCATCATGACCTCCCTGAGCTTCGGTTCCTTCATCTCTAAATTAAGCACAGTGCAGAATGCAATAAACACATAAAAGTGTCTAGAACAGTGCTTGACACCTAGCAAGAGGTTCTTCAAATGCCGTAGCCTCCGTCCCTGCCCACCCCACACGTGCTCCCGCCAACCTTTAGTCAATATTTTGATTAATTTCTTAGATATTCAAAAGGAGATCTGAGCTGGATATTAGTCACAGATTAGTCATTTTAACCTCCAGGTTATGGTTTTCTCATCTGTAAAATGAGAGGATTGGACTCATTCTTCAGATTCTGTCTATCTCTAGATTTTAACTTTGAATTCTAATTTCACTTAAAGGATCCAACAATTTATAATTCAATAAATACTTTGCATAAGCTTCAGAAACTCACTAACATTTATATTGTTATCTTCCTATTTGCTTTTTGATATTTTTTGCAAAATTACATGATTATTTCCCCTCTGTTTTTACATATCAACTATGTTTAGGGTAAATTTTGTTAGCATGATGGTATTCTGTTTTCTCAAATAGTTTATTCAACTGAAAGGTACTCCATGTGTGGCAGATAATCTACGAGTTAATTAATCTTAATATTTGAGAAAATAATTAAGAATAATTTTCTAAGCCTTATTTTCATTCTTAGGGTTATTATTAAATATTTTGCTGTAACATTTTAAAAATAGTAGGTGAGGAGGTGGGTGAGCTAAATTTTGGTTAAGAAAGAGGTTTTTTTGTACTTTTTTTTTTTTGTACTGGAAATTGAACTCAGGGGCACTCAAACACTGAGCCACACCCCCAGGCCTATTTTGTATTTTGCTTAGAAACAGGGTGTCACTGGGTTGCTTAGCACTTTGCTTTTGCTGAGGCTGGATTTGAACTCGCGATCCTCCTGCCTCAGCCTCCTGGACTGCTGGGATTACTGGTGTGCACCACCCCACCTGGCCCTAATAAAGAGTTTTTACCCATAGAGTTCTGGGTAATAGAAAGTTCAGTGCAGCAAGAAAAACATTGTGATCGCATAACAGATTAAAGAAGTTATAACACAATATACTCCTCAAATAACTGTCTCTAAAAGCTGTAACCTTTAAACATTTTGGGCCTATGCATATATACAAAAATCTTTAATCTCTTCAAAAGCAATAGTCTTTTTGAAAGAGCAGTTCTTAAGTATACGAAATGTTGAAATTTCTTCAGAGTCTCCTTGTGATTCTGAGTTACTGGGATTTGTGTTCAGAAAGAGTTGTCAGTTTTTACTCATTAGAAATGCAATGTGAAAAATAATGCTTCTATTATTAATTCATGGACAGTAAAAGAATAATTAAATTCTCTTTATGTATTCCTTCTATCTAGTAATGTTGTTTTATTACTAAGATTAAGTGTGTGACATTGTATGAAAAAGATTGCTATACAGACAGATTATAGAAAACTAAGTGACTGGAAGAATTTTAAGACTGATGTTAGTGTTTGTAGAATCCATTTTTTTCCCCTTTGACATAACGTAAAGAGAGATTTTACCCATGAAAAACATGTGCTTTTTATTTTTGTTGTTGTTTTTGCTTCGTGAGTATGTGTGTGTGTGTGTGTGTGTGTTTTGACATAGTGTGTTGCTAATGTTCAGGCTGACCTTGAACTTCAGATAGTCCTGCCTCAGTCTCCCAAGTTTATGGCATTACATGCATGCACCACTGTACCCTGCTATCCATATATTTTAGCATAGAATATATTTTTTCTTACCTAGGAACTGGATTATGGATGTCAAAGACACAGTGATAAATTATCCATTTATAGTCCAGTGAACACAATCCATGTGGTTTCATTTGGAAAATTCCTTTTTAAATATAGAATATAGGGAGTACTACAAGTTGATTGAAAGCTATATCCCATTAAAACACCAATTTCAAAGCTCAGACATTCTGCTTAATTCCTTTACTGTATATTACTCAGTTTCTGTTCATCTAGATATCATTATTAGAAGAAATCAAGCAAGTTTCATTTCTTGGATTTTCTTTTGCATTTCAAATACTTAAAACAGCTTTTAATCACTTTGAGGAAAGATAAGTTTGACTTGTAATGAAAGAGAGATCCACATTTCATGGTGCTCTGGGAAAGTCACATTGACAGGTCCTCATACAATTATTTTTATATAATCACTATCTGAAGTCTACCTATATCCTCAAATTTGGGAGTGGGGCTGAAATGGGGAAGTATTGCCATTGTGCAGTTTTTCTACCTAAATGGTGGTATTTGAGAATAATACGGAGTTAAGGGATTCAAGTGTTTTTGAGGCTCAACAAAGTCCTTTGAATCAATATTTATCTTATTCAACACATATATTTTATTGCTTTTTTATCTTTTTTTTTTTTTTTTTGTCTTTTTTGGAACTGGGGGTCGAACCCAGGTTTTTGCCAATGCAAGACAGATGCTTTGCCACTGAGCTACATCCCAGCCCTTCAACACATATATTTTAAATAAGCTTTCATAAAAAAAGCCTTCTGGAGGTAGTTCATAAATGTTAAATTTTCATATTTTGCATGGTTAATATATTATATATTCCTTCCCATAATTTAAATTTTTCTAAAATTTTGATACACTGTCACTTTAAAATATATATAAATTAAAACGTTAAAGGAAGATTCCAGTACTTTTACTTTAATTTAGGTTCCAGGGGCTTTTATTATCTTTTGTCACAGGCCTCCCAGAATTTTTCTATAATTTTTTTGATTGACTGATCGATTGGTTGGTTCAATAGAAACCACACTGTGACTTATATGCCCATGCAAATTCTGCCCTCTTCTTTATTATATATATATATATATATATATATATATATATATGTGTGTGTGTGTGTGTGTGTGTGTGTGTGTATACATATATATATGTGCATACACACACACACACACACACATATATTAGTTGTAGTTGGACACAATACTTTATTTTATTTATTTTTATGTGGAACTGAGGATCAAACCCAGGGCCTCGCATGTACTCGGCGAGTGCTCTACCCCTGAGCCACAACCCCAGCCCATGCTCTCTTCTTTTAATATGGTGGTAAAGACAATTTTATTTCATAGTCCATCTTAGTAATTTAAGATTTACAAAACACTTTAGAGAACACACTAAGAAAGCTTATTCACATTTTTTAAATGAATTTTTAGGTCAAGAGTTCTTAAGTGAGATCTAACAGTAGCCCTCAACCCAAGAATTCACTGAAATGTACATATTATTGCAACTTTTTAGATATTATTATCAGGAATGCAAATCTGTCCTAGTTAATCCTGCTTTCCAATCATCTTTAGGGAGAATGAACTTTTCAAGAACTGGTTTTGGATTATATATAACATTTTCTTATCAACTAGTTGGTAAATTATAATCAAGTCATAGTGATTATGCCATAATGAGAATATCAAGCCCTTAGGCATTTGTTAGGAACACAAATTTGATGCCCATATATATATGTTTCCTTTTTTGAAGTTGGAGAAGAGCTTAGAGGGCATTTAATTGCCTCCCTAACCTCATTTTCCCATTTTAAAAAATAATAAGAAAACAAAAGTTCAAAAAGGTGAAATAAAGTAGTTTGACCAATGTCAAATAGCTGGTAAGTGACAGAGCAAGAAAACAACTCAATTCTCCCAAGTGCAGGATAACCTCATTAATGGATGAGATCAAGATATAGAGCTTGGAGCCTGGAGACCAGAAAAGAGATTTTCTTCCATTTATTTTTTGATAAAAAAGAAAGAAATCTCTATGACCATCAAGAAAGTTTCCTAAGTCAAATTCTCTTACTTCCTGGTTCTAACTCCCAGCCCAGGGCTCCAGCCCTGCCCAACTGCTCTTCCTTCATGGATGACTCATTTTGACTGGTAGAAAATAAAGGTTCTTGGTTTTAGTCAAGTTTTTACATGAATGCAAAAAGGGGTACTGGAATAAGACAGGAAGTCTCAAAAAGAGAGGAAACCTTTGCTTGATCACTTGAGATAAAAACCATGTATTTTTTTAAAACACAAGTCAAGACAAGCAGTTTGACATATCATTTCTGATAAGGAAATCTTTTACGTGAACAACTTCCCAAAGGTATATAAATTACATCAATTTAGTTAACTAATTGTCTTTGTTGAAAATAATGAAATACTAATAAATTGAGGCTATTCTAAGGAGTGCAATATAAATATGAGGAACATTAAAATGAAAATATTACAGAAGTCTGCTACCCAAAGACTTGTGTGGGACTAGCAACATGACCTGGTGAGCTTATTAGAAATGCAGAATGTCTGGCCATAGCCCAGACTTACAGAGTCAGAATGTGCATTTTAACATGATCTCCAGGAGATAGATTCCCATGCACATGAGAATTTGAGAAACACTGACTTAGAACACCAAGAGAAAGTCTGTTTAGGGCTAACATCTAGCCATAGTAAGAGGATATATAGTCCCACCCCCTTCATTTTACTAGTTCCTTTTGTCCATAATTGCCCAGTTAAGATGGGAGCCCTTTGAGTAGCTAGCTGTTCCCATGATTCAGGGAAGAGTTGACAATGCTATATTCTTTAGAGTAGGGCCCATTGCTCCATTTCTAATACCAAATGGTTTTTAATTGCAAGTCTTCTCGCAAGGAAGGCAAGCAAAGAACATTGTTTTATTCAATGTTTGTTAACCATGAAAATGCTACTCCAGCCAGTTCTTGCTTAAAAAGTACAGTAGGAATAAAAACGGCGCCGATAGGGTTATTGAAAACAAAAAAACAAAACGAACAAAAAAACCCTTTCAGTCAAGATTTTAACAATTAGGGTTACCCTGATTCCCTCTCAGCTCTTATAAGGGATTGTTTACAAATAGTAAAGTTTGCAGGTATTTAGTTTTGCCTTTTGTCCCCTTCTTGTATTCAAGTTTCCAATCTATTCATTGACAGGTGATGGAATTAATAAGGATTAGAAAGATAAGCTGAGTATCAAGGATCCATGGGCTGGTTAATTGAAAAAAGCCATTAAATTTTTGCTTCTAATATTTATTGAGTCACTCTGTGGGGTCTATGCTATGGACTGGAAGTTCTTTCTGATATCACTCAAGACTTACCACAGACTGTTGGTAAATAGGCTGTTGGACAACATCAGGTTTCCTTTCCCCTGAAAAACTGCTTGCCAAGGGGTTAATTTCTTGAGCATCTATGTAGTCTTCCACATCTTGAAAAACACATACATTTGATGCCTTTATTTTTGTTTAACAAAAAGATCAATGATATTATCTAATGGAATCCCAAAACTTTAAATTTGGCATAAAAACTTAGAGTGGTACAAAAATATATCATTAGTTAACATTCTCATTGTTATGTGCAAAAGCAATTTAATAGCACACATATTCAGAAATCAATATTGGTTTTGAAAAAAGTACATCAATTTGCAATTAATGTTGTATATTTTGATTACACATGAACATGTCAAATGTCATTCACCTTTTGAAATAAAAAATCAATGTTTTGTTCATTTAAAAAGTCAGAAATTATTTTGCAGGGGTACCAGATATTGAACTCAGGGGCACTCTACCCCTGAGACACATCCCCAGCCTTATTTTATATTTTATTTAGAGACAGGGTCTCACTGAGTTGCTTAACACCTTGCCATTACTGAGGCTGGCTTTGAACTTGTGATCCTCCTGTCTCAGCCTCCCGATTCATTGGGATTACAGACGTGTGCCACCCTGTCCAGGAAAAAAATCAGAAACTTTTCATCAGCATACTTTTAAAAAGGTTAAAAATATTTGCAAATCAAGAGATGTTAACACATACAATTTATTTATTTATTTATTTTTTTTTGTGTGGTGCTGGGGATTGAACCCAGGGCCTTGTGCATGCTAGGTAAGCACTCTACCAACTGAGCTATATCTCCAGTCCAACACACACAAATTAAGAGCATTGAAAACTATTTAATTTTAAGAACTGACCAGAATGTATTAGCCATAAACTAGATTTATTATTTAACAATCTTTTTGTCTGTTCATTATTATTTTATTAATCTACTAATTTAGCTTCTTTTTTAAAAATAAAATCAGTCAATGCCTGATGTAGATAGAAAATATTTTTTACAAATTAATATTTAATTTCTATAGCATCAAGTCTTTATATCCTGAATATAAATGTCAGTTTAAGATTATGTTACACATAGTCCCTTGATTGTGAGTTTTATTTGTTTTATCTTCAATTGCAAGATCCCTTGTCTGCTTTTCTCTTTACTATCAATAAGCCCATAGTAGGTGCTCTGTATTACCATCAATGCTTTCTAAAAGTTTAGGACCAAAAGTTCCAAAGCCTAAAAAATACCTCAGTCCTGGAAAAAAAAATAGGATAGTTAGACATCAAAAGTGTCTCAACTCTCTATATAAAATAATGCTTTGAATCTTCTCACTCTTCCTCATTGTGCCTGAACCACCATGATCCACAGCCCAGGCCTAGCCCAGCCTGGGCATAGTCAGCTTTCACTGCTGGCTCCCAAGAGGCCTCCAGTCCCTAGTTACTTGCTCTCTCCTATTGGGTTGTTTGTTTGGTATTTTGTTTTGTTTTGTTTTGATTTTTGCTTTATTTTTTTCCTGCTACAACAACTTGCTTTGACCTCATCCACAGGTACTCCCCACTCTCACTGCTCCATATTTTATCTCTATTTTCCTCAATGATGTCAACACAGAGCCCAACCCAGTTTCTGGCCTGTGAGCTATCAGATGGAATTGTTCTGCCAAACCAATAATGAATCAAGGTTAGAGACGACTGACTCCCTCCCATCTCAGAGGAATGCTTTTCCTATTGTATAATATAATTCAGTAATAAGGATTTTTATGTAGAGAGAAATGTTTGCTCCCCTCTGTTCAGGAATCATGCATTTAGATGTGAAGAGATATCAGGATGTATTATTTAAAGGTGCAGACACATATAAGACAACATTTATCAATGTCCAGTCAAGGCATTTGGATACTGAACCCTCTTACAGGTTTAGGACAATGGTAACCACTATTACTAGGAGGTTGCTATGCCCTTGTCATGACACTAGGTTTGTTATATACCTTATCACACTTGGTTGTCATATAAAGTCAGTGAACAGTTATAACTTCACTCATTCACAAATGAGGGAATAAGACTCAAAAATTTCAGTCATTTTCCTAGATTTCCAGGAAAGTAGAAGAGGCTGAACGTAAAGACAGGTCTGCATGAAACTCTTAAATGCATACATCCATCATGCAGAAAGCAAAGGTAGTGCAATTGTGCACTTTGACCAAATTATCCTGTAAAACAGTCTTGAAAGCTGCTTAAAACCACTGATTGACCTGTTGAAAAGCATTATACCTGGGGAGAACAATCAGACAAGTAAACACGATGTTCAGATGAACAATTGCCTTCACACGTAATGACTACTCTTATTTTGAAAGGCAGGTGATGATAACTCTGTAAGAAACCTCCTAGTGACTTATTTTAAATTAACCTCCTCCTGTTTCCTATTTGGAAACTGATATCTTTATTTATCATTCTGGAGCTGTTTGCAGGTCTCTCCTTCTAATGTTTATTACCAAGAACTGTTTTGTGATGGCTGATTGCCCCAAATCCAAATCCAGATGGCAAGATAACCTTGCCTTCAGTTAAAATCATTTGGGGGATTGGCAAAAGTCAACAAGATAAACCCCAAAGCAAACCCCTTGTGTGTAAATAGGAGCCTCATATAGAATTTTAGTTTATCTTGTTTAAAAATAATGAAAATGTACTCATTTATAAATATTTAATTAGTGGGGAAGCACACAGAAAAGGTGGTTTTATTCCAAACCATTATTAAAATATTTTTCATAATGTAGAGTTTTTCTGGTGAATCTAAATCCAATTCATCTTGGGTAAGTTTTTTGATAATTTACTAATCTGATCTATTAGCTACATTGCAAGCCAATCTGAAAACATAGCACACATTTTTAAGGTACCATAAATCACTGAATGTTTGAATTTGGAAATAATCTAGTCCAACCTTCTTCTGGGTGAGGAAAGAAGTTAAATAGCAGACACAGGGCAGATAAATAGCTCCAAGTGTCATGGTTTGGACATGGACAGGAGGCATTTGACTCCCAGTGGTATTCCTTCTGATAAACCACACTGCCTCTCTGAAATCACAAAACTACTATTTTACTTAGGTAAACATTGTTATCTAGTAAGGTAATGTTTCATTATATGACACATACAATTTTCTTTCCATTCTGGAAGACCCTTGAAAGTACAAACTGTGTTTTATAACTGTGTTCCATAGGTTAGGACTCCCCTTGTGCTTGCCTAATTCAGCAGTGCTTTGCATTGTGTTGGTTGGTGAATTCTGCCTAGCCTTTCCAAAGCACATGGTCATATCCAAGGCCAAAAATGAATTCTGACGAATGATTTTTTTTAAGTCCATAGAAATCATAGCCCTATGATAACCAGAAATCTTATTTTTTGTTACATCAAATTTTGTGACTTCTTAAAGAAGAAAAAGATTGTACATTATCCCTTAGGCATAGGGTTAAAAATATCTGTAAGTTAACTTCACTTTTCTATTTACTTGAACATCAAGATGACATATGCACCAGGACATGTCTCCAAGATATTTGTATCAATGGCCATAGAATCATTTAAATAAGACAGTATTAGGAAAATTATTTCCCCCCCCTTTAGTTGGTTATGGAGAGGGACAGAAACCTATACTCTCTACTAAGAATTCTCTTAAATGACTCTTATGGACTTTCAAGTTAGCACATTCCCAAAGCAAATGAAATTGGGGAAGGGATGGCTTGACACCTTAGCTGCTACTACTCTCCTGTCAGCTGTCACAGCAGTCTGAACCTCCCAGCAAACCAAAGCTGCTGTTTGCAGGAGTCAAGTCTTTGCCAGCCTGGCTGAGGGGGTAAGAAAAGATCGTGTTACTCAGTGACAGCTGAATCTTTCCAAGAGAATTAGCTATCTAATTCCCCTAATGAAAATGTACCTTTTATATAAAATTAGAAGAGGATAACAGTGAAAATAGGGTTGGTGTTTTGACTAAGACTCAACAGGCAAATTCTGACGTTAAAATTTTAAAAATGGAGCCATCTATATGTTTTTATACAGAATTAGCAAGGAGGGCTGAGTGTTTATGACCTCATGTGCATTTTTCTACATTCCTAATCAAAAGTATAGAAAATTTAGCTGTTATACAATTATACTTCTCAGAGCAATTTCTTGTTTTATTTCCTTCCTCTTATTTGTTACTTGGGATTCACACTGACCTTCACAGGAAGTCTTAATAAATAGGGAACCAGAATTACCTCTAAACTAGACTACTTGTCATTGTGAAGTCTCACTTTCTTCTCTGCCAGAGGATTTGAGTTGAGCTAGATTGACTTTTAAAGTCTTTCTTATCCCAAAGTCCCGTGAGAGTCAAAGTTTAACTTTCATAACTACATATCCACTTTGGCTCTTAAAATCAAATTTTCCCTCTGTTTATGATCTTCCTTTCAACCCCAGTCTTTAGTATCTCATAATAGTTTGTGCATATGGTGAAGGATCAAGTCATATTCAACTCCTTATTCTAGTACATACTGTCAGTGTAATCATCTAGGTCCATGAATGTAAAATCTAAATTGTCTTGCATAAAGATTGAGACCTTTCCTTTAAATTTTGTTAGCTATCAAGAATAAAAAATTCAAGAATCAACTAATCTTCTGGAGAATGCTTTGTTATGTTTCTGACTTAGATAAATGTTTGACATCCAATTATTTTTTAATCTTACTTTTTCATGTTGCTCTGTATTCTAAGTATTTGTTTCCATGTCTTGGCATCAGTGGGAATTTCTCTTTTAAATAATTTATTTCTTTCAGATTAAAATTACTTGAGTAGGGAGTTATTTGCCATTATTTTGCATCTTTAAGCTTGAACATTTTTAAAGGAATATGGGATTGAACCACTAATGAGGCATTTTCCTCTCTCTTAAAGACACCCTAGGGTGCTATATTTTTCAATAGTAGGGGATCGCTTATTAAAATTACCTGTACTTCCCATCCTCTGAAGACAACAATTACAAGAATAAGATGCCCAATCTTGTTTTTGGCTTCCCCACAGATTTGAAGATATATTGTTCTATGTATTCTGCTAACATCAAGCTGGGGAGTTCTTCCAGGTTGTGATCTGGGAGTATTGACCCAGGAGTGGGGATCCACTCTAATTACTACCTTCTTAGAACAAGAATTGAAGATAATTACTTACCTGGTTTCCAATTTAAAAACTCAGCTCTCTTTAGTCCTATAATGCCATAGGCCTCATATGGGGTTAGTGGAATCTTATTGTTAGCTTCTCCCCTCCTTACCCATCTGCATTTAGAATAAATGATGTGCTTATAAAAAATAGCATATATATATAATATATACATATACATATATATATATATATATATATATATATGGCATATGTACAGCATTGTTACGATTTACCTTAGGTAATTAGTGGAACAGCAGGACCCAAAGGCTTTTTTTCTTTTTTTTTCCATTTCAAAGACAGATATTCTCAATTTCCTTTCTTTCCTTTTTCTTTTAAAAGTTTTTCTTTTAATTGTCTTTTCTTCAAAAGACTATATTTTCTCCTACAGTACAGTTATTGGCTTTGTAAATCTTAACATCCATGTGATGGTCTGAATAGCTTTGCTATGTGTCCCTTCAAAATGTGTATATTGTGTCTTAATCCCCAGTGATAGGAGGTGGGGTCTTTTGGAGGTGAATAGATGAAGCCTCTGTACTCTTATGAATGAGATCAGGGAGAGCTAGCTCACCCCTTCCACTGTGCAAAGACATCTGAATGAGGAAAGGGCCTTTCCCAGACACTGAATTTGCTGGTGCCTTAATCTTAGACTTCATAACCTTTAAAACTGTGAGAAGTAAACTCCTGCTGTCTAGAAGCTACCTAGTCTGTGGTATTTTGTTACAACCACACAAGCTGACTAACACAGTCTTTAAGTCCTACTACATACAGCTCATAGAAAACACTCAATAATAATGGTGACAAGGAAATGACAAAGCTAGAATTTATAAGGATTAAAAAATCAAATATAGTAAAGAAATCTTATAACAAACACTGTTAGTTATCTATCCAACATAAATTTACTTACCCAATTCTTACCATACCAACTTTTCTTTCTTATATATCTACCTTTCTTTGTAGTCATACTTGAAGAAAATGGACTTTTATCCCATGTCCAGAGATAAGTGTTAACTGGTATAAGAAAAATGTAGTTGGTGGTCCCAATGTTTTTGCTGAGTATTGGTTTAAGCACATAGATGTGACACATCTTGCCAATTACCTGTAAGAGGATATCTGTCAGGAAATTTTTCTTTTCTCCTGATAGTAGTTATCAGAAGATGTGGCCCCATTTTTCTGATATTGATTATTATTGCATGACATTCAGACCTGGTATAACCATCTTGAACCCTTACAGGAACCAGTTGTTAGAGAATCTAAGGCACAGAAGAGTGAAAACTAGGCCCTGACTAAGCCATGCCTTGGTCTCTTCACTGCTCATCACAGAGGTTATTAATATCCTTATTATTTAGACAAGTTGAATCCGAGTTTTTGATTACTTACAGCTATTATCATCCTGATAGAAAATTATTCAATATTTCTTCTTTCTGAAATGTCTAAAAACAAGGTTTTAAACAGTGCACTCAGTCCTTCCTTGGGATCTTGGGTCTTGTAGAAAGTTATGAGAAAAAGGACTGAGGAAGTCAGAATTAGACAATATTTGCATAAATGTAGCAAACCCAGAAATGATCAAAACATTTAGCTTAACAAGTCCACATAAATCTAAAAGATTGGCTTCAGAAAGTAGAACAAGTAATTTCATTTTTTTCTCCCCTTGAAGTCTATAATTCCTGGTCAAAGACCATGGGGATATGGAATAATAGAATCTTCTAGTCTTCATTGCACCGGGACAGACCCATCTGCACACATCCCAGTGCAGTGTGGAGAATCAGGAAGCCTTGCTATATGCACTGAAAGGGTAATCCAAGAGTTAGATTTTATTTTTGCTTAGAGTGTCACTCACACAGGGAGCTGAAGATGATAAATATACCCTGTGGTTCTCATATAAAGAGATTATATCACTTACCTTCAAACACATAGCAGAAAAAAAAAAAAAAAAACCTGTTGCAATTGCACATCTAGTTTTGCAAATCTGTTGGCATGAAAAGCCTTTGTAATGGATTTGGATGAATCCTAGAGTTTATTGTGCCAATATCAATTGAATTAAGCCTTCAAACCTTTTCAGGGAACTTCTCATCCTTCATTTCACAAGAATACGGAGAATGCTTTTAGCTCCAGAACTGCTGGCCCCCACGTGAAAGATGACTATCTGCCAACTAAGGTGGACAGCAGAATCCCACAGCAACAAATTTTGACCGGTGTCCAAAAATAAATTTCTTTGAGGAGAAACAGTTTTTTCTACTCTTTCCAGAATTTCACAGTGGGCTCCAGTAGAATGAGCCCTGGATTAGGAGACAGAAATCCTGAATTTTCTATTTCTGTCCTGTTCCTGTCCCTTTCTTCATGTGTAACTAGGCAAATATTACCTTCTTAAATTGCAGTTTCTTGATTTTTAAAGGGACAATAAAATGTTTTGCTAAATAGTTTCTAAAACATTTGCCATAAAAACCAATATGATAAACACAAAAGTACTATAAAAACTTAGATATGACTATTATTATTTCATCCCTTATTTGTGAGAAGATTTGAGGACATGTCCAAGCTGATTTCTTTGTCCGGGGCTGGGACCCTAAGTATGGATGTAAAGATAATTGGGTCTCCCTATAGATGCCAACGTGTTTACTTCCTCAAAATCATTAGACTTTTTATCTCTGTTTTTAAAGTGCATTAGTTCATCAAAAATCTATTAAATTCTTATTATACCCTGACCTAGTCCTAGGACAAAGGGTACAAAGACACTTGCAGTTTACAGAAGAAGCTTACAGTCTAGTGGGGGAAAGAATCCAACTAGAAATAGAATACAATAAGTGGGAAGAAAGAGGTCTGAGCAGGATTTTGGAAAACAAAAGGCAGAAAACCAGCCAAAATGTAAGCTTCTTCATCTCAAATGTGGAGGATTAGCATGATTCCAATTCTCCTTAAAAACCACTTCTCATGTGTTTTTCTCAGGTTTCCCAGTGTAACACAGTCATAACTGTTACATTCCCATAACATCTGTGGGGGACTGCTTCAGTACCCCCTCAGACACCAAAATCCACAGATTCTCGAGTCCTTCATATAAAATAGTATAGTATTTGCATATAATCTATGCACATTCTCCCGGATACTTTAAATCATCTCTAGGTTATTTATTTTTATAATACCTAACACAATGTAAATGCTATGTAAATATATTGCATTATTTAAGAAATAAAAAAAATCTATATGTGTTCAGCACAGATGCAAAATTTTTCCCAAATATTTTCAAGTCCTTGATTGGTTGAGTCCATGGATACAGAACCTGTAGCTATGGAGAGCCAAATGCACAACCATTGTGAAACCCCAGCACTGACTTTCAAGGTTCTGCAAATTCCTCTCACCCTAGGAAGGTTTTTAAATAGGTGCAAGAGGAAGCTCACCAAATGATTAATTTTAATCTCAACTTTCATTATGTTGATAGCATTTCTGAGGGCATGGGGTACAAGAGTCCTCTGAATGCCAAGGGGAGAATGAGGTTGCTGGCTGAGGGTGTGCTGAATAGGTTAGGAGGTTAAGGCTGAAATCGTTCTTCTCCTTCCTTCAGAGAATTCTGCAGATGGCATCATTTATGGGAGTCTTTATTTGGAAGAGAAGTTGAGGCAAGGAGAAGTTGGATCATTTGCAAAAATTTTAATCATGAGAATAGGTGAAGGGGAAGAGGTAATAGAATTTAAGAATCCTGATTTATAGCTTGCTGAATAACCACTTATGGTTTCAAAATAATTACTCTCAACATGTCATTTTATATTAGTAGCCTTATGACCAAAGAAGAAAGAATAAAGGGTTTCTGTAACCCATGAATATGTGGCTATGCGGTAACCAATAAATGCTCAAGTACGTATTTCCCACCTGACTCAATGGTCATCATCACAGTGGAAATTTCCGTGCTATTATCTATCTTGAGGATTTATTTATCTTCTAGAACTGAAGTCAGAGAGTTCATACTTGTTGAAATGAAAATTTGAGTGTGAGAAACAGTTTTTTAATCCTCTGTTTTGGAGATCTCACAAAGCTTGATTATGGCATGAATACTGAAAAGACATTTATGAACAGATCACTGAGTGATGACCCTAAATTAAACTTCAGTGGGATCCAGTGCTTCCTCCCATACCGGTGTCTCTACCTGTTATAGCCTCAATCCTTGGGAAACCTTGTGTCTTGGAAATGTGCCTCTCTCTTGTGTGGTTTTTGGGTTGCCATTGCTGCATAATCAGTCACCCAAAAGTTCAGCAGCTTAAAATGACCACTTCATTATGCTCACATCATTGTGAGTCAGGAATTTGTGAGCTCTTTCTCACTCGTAGTCTCTGCTGAAGCTGCATTCAGACGCTGGCTATGGTAGTCATCTGAAGGCAGCAGCCAGACTGAATGTCCAAGAGGGTACCTTCACAGGGCTGGAAGTTGAACTTGAATCAGACTCTCTGGGAGCTCAACTGTTAACCATACTGTCTAGATGTAGCTCTCCAGCATGGCAATCTCAGGACACTTCCCTCTCTGACTCTTCACAAGATAAAAGTCACATTGCCTTTTGTGACTTAACTTCAGGAATGACAGAGTAATATTTCTGTTACAATTTACAGAGAAGTAAGTAACATGCTCACTGGGTTTTGCAGGGAGGAGACTTGGACTCTACTTCTTGATGGAGAAGTGGCAAGTTTCTAGAACATGTGAGTTGGAAGATGTTGTATAGCCATCTTTGGAAAATGTATCATATCAAAAGGGATGAAATACTGATCCAGAAGAATTCTAAGATTGTTCAGTGTATTCTGCTTTCAAATATTCTGTGACGTTCTGAAGGTTGCCATAGCTTATCTTAATGATTCTTCTGGGTATGTCAATGTTTTCTCTTCCATTTTTGGTTAAGTCAAAAGGGTCATTTAGTGGAATCAAATTCAGTGGTTTCCAAAATAGCTTTGTCTGCAAGTGAGACTTTATTATTACATTGAAAGCAGACAGATATAGCAAGTATTTCAAGGATACTTTCTTCTTTCATTTCCCCATTCCAAGCAGGTGATCACCTCACAGTGATCAGAATGGTTCTGGGGAGGAATCCTGATGGCTTTTCATATTGCAGGGCTCTTAACTTTACCACCATGCTCATTATTATTAACCTTGGCACCTTATGTTCCTTATTCAGGACCCTATGTAGGTGAAAAAATATTATAGTTCAGAGTGACTTGTGATTTCCCTGTGGAATCCTCCCTCACTTATATTTGAAAACAAACTCCCTGGACTATGTACCTATGGACCTGTTTGGACATCAAGGGCTCACATGCTCCTCTTTGCCTTAGTAACATCCTTGGACCTGACCTTCAGTCTTTGCCCCTATCTTGTGAAACTATCATTCATGACCCTGCATGATTCTGGATGAATCATTTTAGGAATGGGAGTAGAAAGCCTATTCATAGTTCTTTCCACAGACATTTCAAAACTGAATGTCATCTTACTCTAAGATGGTTTTGTGATAACAACACAGTAACTTTTGCTTAGTTACAATCAGAGATCTAAGTTTTCATTAGAATCTAAGGTTCTCTAGACTATATCACATGGTGAATAAGAGCTTAATTTCAACAATAGAATACTATTGAGCTTTAAAAAAAATGAGAGCTTGACATTTGTCACACATGGATGGGTCTGTAGGACATTATGCTAAGTGAAATAAGCCAGACACGGAAAGAAAAATATTGCATGATCTCATGTTTGTATGTGAAATTTTAAGAAGAGGTCAAATATACAGAGATAGAATAAAACTGGTAGGGGAAGGAAAGGGGATATATAGCTAAAAAGATACAAAGTAGCAGATAAGTAAGATGAACAAGTTTAGAGAGCTGTTGTATGATCCAAAACTGTAGATAATAAAATTGTATTAGGAACTTCTTCTATTAAACAAGTAGATTTTAGCTATTCTTGTCAGAAAACCATGGAATGACGAAGATGTTCATTTGTTTCACTATAATAACCATTTTTCTATCCATCTATCTATATCCCATAATATCATGCTGTAAGCCTTAAATATATGCAGTAATCTTTTTTAAAAATCTTAGTATCAAAAATTGGATCATCTTATATTTGAATCTTATGCATGTCACTCCCTGGGTCTCAGTTTTATCATCCTTAAAATGCATATAATATAAAAATAAATAAATGAGATAATTGATATCAGTTGGTCTAGTGACAACATTAGTCAATATTCAAATAAATTGCCCATCATAATCATCATTATTTCTTTTTAGCTTTGCATATATAGTACCCATGATGATACACTCATATAGTAACCACTCAATCTTGAATTAATAAATGTACCTCTGCTGAATCTCTAAGAGATAAGTTTAAAGAAAAGGCATACATTTATATCAGTACTGAAATCATTTTGATGATATCTATGTATAAAAATATTAGTTGTACCAGTATTGGTGTCACCAGAGTGACCTAAAAGTTCATGAGTCAAAGCTCTAGTAGTAAGGAAGCTGGGAGGGAGAAGGCAGGTCCAACAATTGTGGGAGGAAGTCCAGCCAGACCCTGGTGTGCTGTGTTGTGATAGCCACAGATAGGCAGGGTGCATTCAGCTGAGCAGATAGCATTGCTAAAACATGCAAGAGAACAGGGTGGGGGTTAGCTTCTGAGAAGCCTGACCAGGACCCAATTATAGTCAAGGACCAGATCCTCATGCCTGGAAAGATCTAAAAAGCCCAAGTCTAAGCAGAGTCAGTCTTAGACTAAAGATGTAGGCACAAGAGAAAAAGGAATGGCAAGGAGTAATAGACCCAGTAATCAGACTTGCATCCAAATGTTAGATCTGAACCAAACTAGCGGAAAGGTAGACAATGATGCTAATTCCTTGGAATATTGAACTACAGTTCAATAAACATCCCCTGGTCAAGGTCAAAATTGATCTCAGTTCGTGATTAGGGACTGAGTCTGCAGATAGCAACCACATGACCCCAGATGTGAGGAAGGAAGATTTGAGAGAACACATTGATTTTGAATAAGATTTTTCTTTCATTTAACATCATCAGCAAATATCTGTAAGAGGATAATTTCAACATTATATAGTTGGAAGGATGGATTAAGGATAAAGGAAGAATAATTTACTTTCACTTTAGTTTGTAATAGTATATTCTATGTGTTTCCTAAAAACATTGCCCCCTCATTTTTGTTTTATTTGCTTTTTTTGGCTTTATTTAATATTTTATATACCATAGAATTCATTCATTTACAATATAGACTTCAGTGGTATTTATTATATTCAGAGCTGTACAATAATTATCACAATAAATTTTAGATATTTTCATCATCCCCAAGAGAAACACTGTACCTGTCAGCCTTCAATCTCAATTCCTAGCCCTCTCCTCATGCCCTGATCATTACTCATTTACATTCTGTACCTATGGATTTGCCTACTCTAGCATTTTATATAAGTGGAATCATACAATAGTTGGTCTTTTGTGCCTGGATTCTTTCATTCAGCATGTTTCCAAGGTTTATTCATTGTGTAGCATGAATCAGTACTTCATTTCTTTTCATTACAGAATAATATTCTGTTGCATAGACATACCACATTTCATTTATCCAATCATCAATTGTGGATGTTTGGACTATTTATACTTTTGGGCTATTTAAGAATAAAGCTGCTATGAACATTTGTGTAAAAATGTCTGTATGGACTTATATCTTTAATTATCTTGGATGTATATTTAAAGATATCAATCTTTAAAATTTGAATTAAACTAACTTCAGTTATTTGAAATTATTCAATAGATATTTAAAAACTGTCATTATCATCCAAGTACCAGAGTACACAAATGAACAAAATAGATAAAGCACTAGCCTTTCCTGGGCTCACATTCCTTCACGGACTTGTAAGTCCTTGAGAACATGAACTGCAATTATGTTATTCCCTATCATATCCACAGGGATAGAGTGATTCTTTTCACTGAGCTAATATAATTTTCATATCCACAGCTTACAGAAAAATATGGAATCATCATAATATTGTTTTAACAAAATTTTGGTTCATCTCCTACTTGATGAAGTGTAGAAATTCCAATTCCTTCCCCCTCAATGACTGAATTGTTAGGGAAGCTCCCATTTTAAATATGTACTCCGAACGCAGCCCTCCTGCCTAACATGGGGCATCTACTACTCCCCCACCTCTATCTTGAGCATAGACTTCAGGGGATCCTGCTCCCCCTTTGCTATACTCACATGAAAACAGCAGTGGATTTGTGCTCAGAGCTGCGGACCCTCCTGATGCTCTTCCAAGGTGTTTCGCTTTTACTTCTTCTTCTTCTTTCTTTTTTTTTTTTTCCTAAATGCCAACATTGTCTACAGCTACCTTTTCCACTGGGAAAAATATCCTTCTCTCTCCTTTGGTCATTATTATGTTGCATTATTGAATATTCATAGTCAGTCTTCATTCTCAATATCTCATAGAGATTTTTCTGATTCTAGAATTTTGTGGTTGCTTCCTTCTTTTTTTCTAGGCACAGGATTGCTGGGGGTGATCAGATCTATAGGCCAGTGGATCCCCAGTCACCAGACTACTCAAAAATTTTCTCCCTCCTCTGACAATAATTTATGATGGAATCAGGTGTATGTACCTTGAATTTCTGTTTTCTCATGGTGAATTCCTCCCCTTATTGGTCGCTCATGCAAGTAAGACCCTTGAAGGATATGTCTTTCAAAGTCTCTAGACATTAGCAAAAGGCCTGTTATCAGGACAAATAGTTTACATTTCAAATTTTGTTCCTGCTACAGCAGCGCTTGTTATGAAATGTGTTTTGACAACATTTTTCTCTGTGTCTCTTCAGACTACCCACGTGTGAGTCTATTTTGATTATGATTTTGAAATTATGAGTTTAGAAAAGGATTTAGGAGAAGACTGATAGTTCAGACAAGTTCAGTATCACGAGGTAGCATTCTTGATCTCGTGATTTAAGTTGGAACTTGTGGAAGTCACTAAAAGTTCTGAAATTCAAGGTTTTCCTTGGTGAGAAGGGGATTACTTATCATGCAGAGTGTTAATAATAATAGCAAAAGTTGTGGGCACTGGTGCAGATTCACATGCTTTGTATCCGTTAGCTCAGTGGGTCCTCAAACTAAGTAGACAAAATGGCAGGTGGGAATTATATGACATCCATGTCATGGATGTGATCATGTTCTTTACTGAGTCTTTGCTGTGAAACTTCTGTAACAGATCATGGCCTTTATTGTCTTTTAATATAGCTACCTACATTAATTTCTTCTTGATAGTGAAAAGAATCTCTTGGTTAGTCATCAACTTGTTCTTATCTGCATGCTTTGACTGCATGCTTTGCAAGCTGCTTAGAGAAATTTGGCTAGGAATTCAGTTTTGATTAACAAATTCTGTTATATGGTTGAAGAAAAGATTAACTAATTTGTTAAGAATTATAAGCACAGCATTTGGTGTTTTTTTTTTTTTTTTTTAATTTGGGGGGAGAGAAGAATTGTGAATAATCACAAATTTTTGCATTAAAATTCCAGTTCATTAAGTAATCAGCATGGGGGTGTCTGGTTGGCTGATTAGATGCAGAGGCAAATCATTTGTTGCTTTTTTAGGGAAATTTCCATCAAAGTAGTTCCACCTGGAGAATTTAAATTAATGTATTATTTTAAATCTATGTATATTTATTTCAAATTGAGTTATCCTGCAGAACAAAAGAGTCATTTTTCATTTGGAACACTCACAGATTCCAGGGTGGTATTGCGCTGAAAAGTCTTTTCCAGGAATTAGTTCCCCACCAGTCACTAGCATCTTCTCTATAACTACACTTAAGAACTTAAGACAAGCGAAGAGCTCCTCTCTCTCTCTCTCTCTCTCTCTCTCTCTCTCTCTCTCACACACACACACACACACACACACACACACACCTACCAACCAAAATTGCATCCTAAATTCCAAATCAGCTGCCACATGTCTACTTAGATTTAAATCAAGGTGAATACAACCCTATCTTCTGCGGAGAACTTTTTTTCTTTCAGTTCAAGTGACTCAGTCAGTCATAGTTTAACCAAGGAGCCCAGATTTTAGCTCAAACTTCAAAACTAAAAAGGACTAACCATTTCTAATATTTAAAGGGCCCTTTGGAAGGGCTTTGGAGTCCTGATGCCGGTCCTGAGGAGTCATGATGCCAGTTTAAAAAGAGAGCTAGGAAACTAGATTAATCTCTTCACCACTGGTTAGGTTTCTTCAAAAGGACTACTCAGTCAGGCCACAGCTAGCTTTCGAGAGGGTTTGGAACCATCCCATCCCCAGCAGAGCAAATGCCTGAACTAGGATCTTTTCAAAAGCACCCCACAAGACCTCCCCTTCAGGATTCTATTAGGTGACTCAGCTATCCCACTCCTTGGTCTATACCCAAAGGACTTAAACTCAGTACACTATAGTGATGCAGCCACATCAATGTTTATAGCAGCTCAATTCACAATAACTAAACTGTGGAACCAACGTAGATGCTCTCCAATAGATGAATGCATAAAGAAACTATGGTATACATACACAATGGAATATTACTCAGCATTAAGAGAGAATAAAATCATGGCATTTTCAGGTAAATGGATGGAGTTTGAGAATATCATGCTAAACAAAGTAAGCCAATCCCAAAACACCAAAGGCCAAATGTTCTCTCTGATAAATGGATATTGATCCACAATGGGGTGTGGGGTGTGGGTAGAATGGAGGAAGTTTGACTGGGCAAAGGGAGGGAGGGGAGGGGGAGGGGAGGGGGCAGGAAAGATGGTGAAATGGGATGAAGATCATTACCCTAGATACGTGTATGACTGCACATATGGTATGACTCTACATGGTGTACAACCAGAGAAATGAAAGGTCGTGCTCCATTTGTGTACAATGAATTGAAATGCATCCTTCTGTCATGTGTAACTAATTAGAACAAATAAAAAAGAAAAAAAATTGTATTAGGGGAACTGAGAAAAAATCACAATTTAGTAATCATGAAGGCTCTGGCAACACCCACTGGGGCCTGAGCCAACCCTAATTCAGAAACCACTTTGTATCTCTGCTCCACTTGGAACCTGGAGGGCAGCTAATCCTACCAGACCTCACACCCATGTTTATCCTCAGCCTCTGCTCAACATTCAAGTCCCTTTGACCATCTACCCTCTCCCCTACTCTCAGTCCCAAATTTCACTTCTGCCTATCCATTTCTCCCTGTCCTTTTCAGTTATGGCTTCTGAACCCACATTCTATGAGACAAAACCCCTCCACTGTAAACCTTTTTGCAGAATGCCTCTGCCACCTTCATGCCTTAGCCAAAGGCTGATTTCCAACGCATATCATTAAGAGAGGGATTGCTGGTATCTCCTCTTCCTCCCATGGAAACTTCACTCTAAACCACTGTTCTTCTGCCCCTTGAGGCTGATGTCAACTAGCTCTATGCCTTGTTAGTAGTGCTTTGCCTTAAACTTCCGTTTAGGCACCTGCATCACAAATTTTATTTCAACTTGTCAACTTCACCCTGATAACTTAAGTCATTTAGGTAATATTTCTAATACATTTTCCTCAAAGTTCCATGATATCTTTAACTTCACATCCATATCCAGAGTACCTGAAAGCACCTCTCACATGTGGCCATGAAATAATTGTTGCTTCTGATCTCCATGGCTGAAATCTTAAGTGCCAACATCCTGTTCATGGACTATCTACCCTTACTACATTAGTTCTCTCCACTGTGCCTACTTGTGACCTCCTGTGTGCCTATATTGCCTTGATCATTCCATTTTCTCCCAATTAGCTAGCACCTTCCTGTGATGTCAGACCATAATAAGCCTGACCTGTTACTCCCTAGAACTTTCAGTGCAATATATCTACCCAGTGAACCCCTAACCCTAGCTCAAGTACATAAATCCATCTCTCTGCCCTTCACACCAGTTTGCTGAGTGAAAATCACACCACCACGTGAAATGATGCTTCTGTGGGTTTGTGGTCTGTGTCTTCATTGGGTCCTCAATGATGCTTGATAATGCTGCTTCATTAGGACAATTCCAGGAATGGATGCAATCCTCCACAAAAATTACTTTAGTCTTTTCAACTCTCCTCCAGGCCTGATGTTTGTGCCTTTCTTCTTGTCAGCTCCAATGAAAATTAAATAATTGTAGTATGCACACAATTTTCAGGAAAGATTTTTATATGGCAGGATTGCTATGAATCGATCTTCTGAGTTCTTACATATGGGCCAAATAAAAGGAAGTCTCTTCTCTGATCAAAATGAACTCATGCAAGAAACACACACAAAGATAAGATATTTTCTACACAGTATCTGAGCAATTTTGGAAGTTGTTAGATCCCTGACAACTGAGCTTATCTATTTTCCCAAATATATCCCCTAAGGTTTTGAAGTCTGACTCTTATGCAACATATGTATATGCATATGTATTTGTTACATACATATTCAAAAAACACACTTAAAAATACTTATTAAGCACTTATTATGTGCCATTCCCACTAGAGGGTAAACTCTAAAAGGGCATAGACATTTGTCTTATATTGCTATTTTTATTTATTTTCCTGGGACTTAAAGCTATGCATGGTTTCTAAAGCTATGATAATTCTGTGGATTTTTCTGGAAACACTATAAGAGCAAGTAATATACATATTCTTGCTATCCTCAATCATCTCAAGAAGAAGAAAAAAATAACAAGTAATCACAACCATAAGTTACTTTCCATTTCTCTGTAGTATAAATTCCAGATGTTTCTAATGCCCAACTACTGTGTAGTTGAGTGTCCAGAATGAGTTCCTGTTGATTAGATCCAGCTAAACTAATGCAGTAGTTCTGCCCCTAATACACATGGTTCTCTCTACCTAAAAACTTTGTGTCTTTCCTATCATATCCCTTGAATTGCAGTGTGTCTGGATGTAGGAAGGATTGTTCAAGGCCTTGTAGTTAATAGTCATTTACAAAACACTCTAAGGAACAGCAGACTTAACTTTCAATCTTACTCTGTGAGGCAAGGTATTCCAAATTTTGTGAGCCACAAAAGGGCCCATGGTCCATCACTTAGAGTTTCTGAGTCCTTCCAATTAGACTTTACCTAAATGTTGGATATGATGAATGACTTGCTATCAAGGAAAATAATCATGGGATTGCTTTCCTTCCATACCCTGGGAAGGATTTCTTCAGGCACTTAGCCATGAGTCTGCATTTCAGAGCATTAATAGTTAATTTACATAAATTAACCAGATGTGCAGAAATGCAGCAATGCTACTTGTCTATAGGTGATCTCGGCTTACATGTGAATCCCTCTTTGATCACTATCAAAAAATAAAGAAATAAAAAAAATGATCATGTATCTTTAAGTTAGTTTATCTAGTCACATCCTCTTTAAAAAATATTTTCTTTGAGGTAACAATTTATTCATATTCAAGTTTTTAAGTTATTCAATTCATAGCTAATCTACTTAGCATGGCTGTTCTAACCTCTCAAAGATTTCTCTGTCCTTTCTTTTACTTACAGGGTACAAGACAAGCTCATCTAATATCATAGTGTCGTGTGTGTGTGTGTGTGTCTATAGGGAATTGTCTGATCTTCATTTCTTCCTCTAGATTCTTGCTAGAAGGCTGAAATATCTCCTGCTGTGTGGCCTCTGGTTGTTGATTATTGGCCTCTGTCCTTGCTATATTTGCTGCTGTTGCTATAACTGGTCCTTTCTGACCTTCACACCTACAAACTACTCTCTGCTGTGGCCTCCAGCCACAAGGTCTGAACATTGTTCCTCCTTTATTCTGATCCTAACATCATGTGCTCCTCTGGCCCTCTCAGCATGCTAGCACTTCCCACTAACTTCTAGAACCACTTCTAAATCTCCTCCTCCAGGCCTGCTGTGTAACCTTTTCAGGGCTCAAAGCAAGAGTATAAACGGAGGCTCACGAGTCATTATTCTAAATATTTGCATGTTATCAATTGAGAAAACAAACTGTTAAATGAAATAGATTCTATGCTTTAACCCTGACAAATATATGTTTATAATATCAGTTCATTTGGATTTTGAATTATTAGATTGTTATAGTTCTGTGCTGAAGAGTGTTGACATAGGAAGAAAGCAAGCTTTTTTTATGGCTCACTTTCCATTCTTTGATACCACTGTCTCCCTTCACTGTGGCTTTGTGCACACCTGTGTGTGGCAATCCCAGCCTATATACTGAAGGTCCAATCCTGACCCTTCACCCCCCCGCACACACATACATTCACATACTCACTCACACATAAATAACCTTTCCATGGCCACCCCTCAGACTTAGAGGTCCACACACTGGGGATGTGGTGTTCTCTCCAGCTGCTAGACCCAGGAATGGATACAAATCCCAGATGCAGGATGAATCAAAAATTGGCACAATTTCTAGGATCCCAGGGATTCAGAGCATGGTCGGAGGCTCTGGGTGAGCAAGTCCCTTTGGTTCATAAATTTTTCACCCTGTAAGATAGGACATGGTTAGAGAAAGACCGATGTATAGTCCTTTAACATTTGAAGCCCAGAACAGGGGTCTGGGCAATGTTTTTCTCTAGGCAACAAAGGATCATGACAAGTAAGGTCATAGGGATGGTATCTCAAGGCCCTGCTCTTTGCCTACCATACTTTCTCTACTCCACAGTGGCTGCCAAGGTTGAAGGGTGACATTCAAAGTCCTCAGAGGGAAGTAGAATATATTTCCCCCTAGTGCTAAGATTCTCAAGCCATCTAATGGCCTCCACCTGCCCTCCACCCCCATAAGTTTCATATTTATAGATTGAGCCAGAGAACTGAGAGGAAGCAGGACTCTCATCTCATTTGTTCTTTCCTCCATCCCTTTTCACACTCCCATGCAGCTCAGAAAGATTCCACCTAGCAGGGGATTTTCCCTATATCCTGCATTCTTCTGTCTTCCTCATGGCTAACTATTCATGTTGATGTCATTATGTACATATGTGGGATTTGTTTACATATGCATAGTTTAAAGAACTAATTAATTCTAAACACTACCATTCAACAGCCCCCATCATACACTTCCATTCTCCTTTCTCCAGAGTTAGTTTCAACCTATTTTAAAAACTTTTGTTTTAATTAATTATACATGACAGTAGAATGCATTTGGATACATCATATATAATGAAGTATAATTTCTCGTTCTTCTGGTTATACGTGATATAGAATCCCACCAATCATATAGTTGCGTATGTACATAGGGTAATAATATCTGATCCATTTTACTATCCTTCTTTTTTTTTTTTTTTTGGTACCGGGGATTGAACTCAGGGACACTTGACCACTGGGCCACATCCCCAGCCCTTTTTTTGTATTTTATTAGAGACAGGGTCTCACTGAGTTGCTAAGTGTCTCACCATTGCTGAGGCTGGCTTTGAACTTGCTATCCTCCTGCCTCAGCCTCCCAAAGTGCTGGGATTACAGCGCCCGGCTTTTACTATCCTTCTTACCCGCACACCCCTCCCCTCCTTTCACTCCCCTCTGCCTAATCTAAAGTAACTCCATTCTTCTCTAACTCCCCACCCCCACATTGTGAATTATCATCTGCATTTCAGAGAAAATATTCAGTCTTTGGTTTTGGGGGACTGGTTTATTTTGCTTAGCATAATATTCTCTAGCTCCATCCATTTACCTGCAAATGCCATAATTTAATTCTTTAAGGCTGAGTGATATTCCATCATATATATATACACACATATATATAGCTCACATTTTTTTAATCCATTCGTCTGTTGAAGGGCACCTAGGTTGTTTCCATAGTTTAGTTATTGTGAATTTAACTGCTATAAACATTGTTGTGGCTATGACACCGTAATGTGCTGATTTTAAGTCCTTTGGGTATAAACCAAGAAGTGAGATAACTGGGTCAAATGGTGGTTCCAGTTCAAGTTTTCTGAGGAATCTCCACACCACTTTCCATTATGGTTGCACCAATTTGCAGTACCACCAATAAGGTATGAGTGTATCTTGTTCCCCACATCCTTGCCAACAATTATTATTGTTTGTATTCTTGATATTTGTCATTCTGACTGGGGTGAGACGAAATCCTAGAGTAGATTTGATCTGCATTTTTCTAATTGCTAAAGATGCTGAACATTTTTTCATATATTAGTTTCAATCTTTTAGATAATCATTTTTATATTGACCAACAAACCTGTAAATATTATACATAGTTATTTTTGACTTTTAAGTATTAGGTAATATTTATGGATTGCCAATTTCTCCTCCATCTCTAATCCTCCCCAAATGTGCCCCTGTTGTATCTATGTAATGAACTCCCCTGGCAAAAACTCCTGCCTGTGTCCTCTGCCATCTTCTCTTTCCTTCAATGTTGGTTTCAGTATATATATATATATATATATATATATATATATATATATATATTTTTTTTTTTTTTTTTTTTTTTTTGCTTTACTTTGACAGTAGGAACCAGTTTATTATTCATGTACATGGAAAGCATGCCATGGCCATTTTTTTTCTTTTTTTATTCAAAGTTGTTGTATTTGTACTAGTAGAATGCATTACAATTCATAATTCACATATAGAGCCTCTTTTCACATAACACTGGTTTCAGTATTTATAATGAAGGGCCTGGAGGGCATATGAAATAATAGCCCTGATGCCTGGGTCAAACAGGTCTCTAAGTTCAAAAGACCCACTCAAAGTGATTGAAGAAATCCTACAGTTGAAAATAAATAAATAAATAAATAAAGAGGAGTTTCCCAGAGAAAAACCAATGCTACTTCTAAGGTCAAAGGGAGTCACTGAACCCATGTTGTAGCAGCATTGAATTCTGCATGGAAGTACAGTTGAGAACACAATAGATCAAACAGAAGACAGACATTTGAAGCTTTGAGTTTGTTTTCATGGAAGACTTGAAGGTGAGAGCAGCGGTAATAAAAGGTAGCAAAGGCAACAGGTAGAAAATCAGGAGAATGCAGTACTATGAAAGCTAAGAAAGTGAAAATCCCAGGAGTGACCATAGTATTCAATTCCCAAAAGTCAAGGTCCAAAATTCAGTAAGTAGATTTCATGATTGAATTGTCACTGTTACACAGCGAAAGTGGTTTTGACAGATTCACAAAGAGGGAAACAAGCCTGAAAGGGATTGAGGAAATGGAAGGTGCATCAGAAGTGGAGTGTGGGTTATTCTGCTAAGTCTCTTGAGAAGAAAAGAGAAATAAAGAGGGAGAAATAGAGAGTGAATGAGAGACTATGAAGGAACAGCTTGAGGTAGGTGATAGCAAGGACAATGGCAATGACACTTGCAGACAGCGGAAAAGGTGCCAATAGAAAGTGAAATATTGATTGTACAAAGAAAAGTAGATGATAAAGGCTCAAGGCCATGAACAGAGTTCAAAGGGTCATTGTGAAAAGGAGAACCATCTTATCCACTGAAACTGGAGGCAACAATAAAAAGAAATATAATAAAAATAAAAGGAACTAAGAGGGAAGGAAGTGAGAAATGATTTGTGTAGCTGAGGGTGTGAGAAGAGATGTTTTCAGGAAGAAAGGAGAGAGAATGAAAGAGAAGATTGTCATCAAGGGGGCTTGGCTCTTCTCATCAGTTTCCATAGTTTCAAGTCAAGGATTTTGTCACATCCTGACCTACAAAGCAAGTAGGTCAAGGGGAGTGGGACTTAGAGAATTTTTTAAAGTTATGGAAAATCTATGGTGAATAATTTACACAGGAAATCAATAAACTTCCACAGGAAGAAAAGTTTTGAGGGATATAAAAGCAAATTCTCTATGCTTCAAGCTAACCCCATAATATTACTTTCAAATTGTCCCAGATAGTCAACCCAGAATTAGTCAATGCACTCTTGATTCCCCAGTAGAGACCTCAACAGCTAGATATAAATTCTACTTTCTAGCTATTTTAATTTTTTCTACATTGCTTCAAGTTTTCCTACTGAATCTTGACCTATAATTTTTGAGGCTCAAGGGAATCTGCTGTGGTGTACACAGGAAATGCCAATGTGTTTTCATGTAACTGGGACAGGATCAGTTTCAGATAGAGAAGCTAAAGAAATGGTATGTAACTAGGTGGGCATAGTTATATATGCTATGAGGAGAGATGGGCCCAGAGCATGAAAGAATAGGAGGAAAAAGAATATGCTGTGAAAGATCTATGTCTCTTGAGTTCAAGGCTATGGTTCTCAACTAAAAGTGACTTTGCCCTCCAGAAGATATTTGGCAATATATAGAGATATGTTTGAGTCACACCAGGAGCAGGGGGATGCTACTGGCTTCTAGTGGGTAGAGTCTAGAAATGCAACTAAGCATCCAACAACAAACAAGGTGTTTCCCCACAATAAAGACTGCACTGGCCCAAAATGTGAACAGTGCCAAGGTTGAGAAATCCCCATCTGGGGACCCTGGAGAAAAGGAAAACATTGGCAGGCACCGTGTCTTTTTTATCTGGTTCCAAACAACTGACAATGATGGTTGAGGGCATTGATTTTAATTCTAATATGACATAAAACACTCTCATTTTTCTTAAAGACATGATTAAGTAATGTTTTAGTATTTACTGGCCTAATTCAAAGAAATTATATATTCTGAGATGTGAAAGCCAATTTTTGTACTCTGTCCGTATTGTGAAGTCTTTGGCTGTTTACCATATAGCTATTAATAATTGGATAGTGGATTGGGAGTCTGTTTTCTACACTGACAACGGATATATTATTACACCGTGGCCCGTCATACCAGGTGGTTACACCTGGCCTCATGTTATTATCTAGGCACTGCCTTTGCAAGGTCAATCAAGAATCCAATGAAGCTGCCTCCTTGTCTATACCATCTTCTATTACTCTGTCACAGCTGCCAGTGGAAAAGAGAAATAAATAAATAAACAAATAAAAATAAAAATCCAAATGCATTACAAGTCTAATCAAAGAGAGAAGAATTATGTTTGCTGTGGTCCATGATTCTGAGGAATTCAGCTCAAGGGAAAAGAGTTGTGGGATAAAAAAGAGAAAAAAGAAGAATGAGAGGGGAGAGAGGAAAGGGTTTCCATATGGTGTGTGGGAAGAGAGGGGGAATTAAGGTTTGAAAAGAAAGAAGGGCCTGGCAGTTTAATAACCTTCTCCAGCAACGGATTTATAGAAGTTAGTGGTGCTTCAAGAAAATAAAGCAGTGTGCCTGATGCCTTTTGAAACAGGAGTCTGCTCTCAGCTTTTCATTTTCTGTGCCTACATTATATGTAAATTGGGCTTCATGGTATATTAGAACTGTGAAGATGATTTAATATACCAAAATGTGTTATGGATCATTTGTGCATCAACTCTGCAGTTTAAACAGCAGCCACTGAATTGAAACTCAAAACTACCCTTGCCAAATTATAGCAAACTTCAGGATTAACTCAAATGAATCCAGCATCTCTGACGGAAGCAAGGCACGGCTTTCTTCTGCCTATCCCAGATACAGAGCACAAACATGCAGTTTGCTTGTCTGTTTTTTTATTGCAATAACATGAGCAAGACTAGATAACTAGTTTTGAGGGTTTTTTCATGCTCTGTTGTCAATGAAGTCTTTAGTTCCCATCTTTGCCCACTTACCAAAAACAGAAGATGAAATATGACACCTAATTCTACTAACTTTGTAGGTGTAACCTAGCCCTGTGTAAGTTGAGTGCTCCTGATTTATTTGTGTTTTCAGATTATCAATTAGCTATATTCACTGAGCATCTGTTGCTAAAAAAATAAGCACAATAATAACAATAACTTGTGCTTATTTTAAAATTCAATCTTTATTCCTTTTTTCTTTTTTCTTCTTTTTTTTTTTTTTAAAGAAATAACTGGTTGCAGTTTCAGTAATAAATAACTGCACTCTGTCACTCCTCTTGACAGATGTTTTTGTAAACAGAAAGCTCAGCCCCCTTCTGTGACAATGACTCAAGGTCTATATCATAGGTTGGATCAGACAGTTCGTTGTAGCAGAGCAGAGTTATATGCACATGCAGATGATTTAAAAAATCACACAGTTAAAAAAAATATTTGAATAAGCATGGCTTTGGCAACTAAATTTATTTCACAAAAAGAATTCTGTACCTTTAATGACCATATTATATTATTTGTACAAAATCACTCATGGGTTATTGTCACAGTAATTCTGAGGTTTTCTTCCATACCTCATGCCTTCCTTCTAGGTTATGAACCCTGACTTTGACTTATGATGCTCACTTCATAGGTTGCTGTGGTCATAGGGGTAGACTTGAGCAAGTTATAGGCATGGACCACAAAGGGGTGATTTCTCCTACTGTTTTATCTCACTGTGCTCACTGACTGTTTACACAAAAAGCAGCGAGGAGCTGATATAAAGTATGGACAGATCATATGGACACGTGGCTACAAGTCTAAAGGAGGAGGGGTTTATATGATAGGTGTGGGGTCAATTCAGAGCTTTTCACATGCCCAGCAACATAAGCTCCAAGTTATGTCTATTCCGATCATCATCAGCTCATTAGCTGCCCAGTCGGCTGATGGTGGCAACAATTTTGTCCTAAGATTTTGTTCCTTTCTGGTCTCTTCTGTGTTACTTCTGAATCTTGAAATTGCATTGGATGGGATGTTTAAATTACACATGCTGTGGTGTGGAGGAGGGGACAGAGGCTAGAGGAGGGTCTGGATCAACATGGTGCTATAGAGATTTCTAAGTTGACAGACATGTTCTTTATCTGCACTCTTCAAGAGAGTAACTCCTAGTCATATGAGGTTATGGAGCAGTTGAAGTGTGCTGTTGCAACTGAGGAACTGGAATTTAAATTTCATTTAATGTTAATTAATTTCCATTAATGCTACATGTGGCTGGTGGCTACGATATTGGACAGTCCAGTTCTAGATATCCTCCCTCTTTACTACTTATTCACTTTATCCACAAATGCCATCTTGTCTTTGACTATTATAATTCACTACATTCTTTCAGTGAACATGATAGAGTTAATGCTCTCAGCTTGATTTTGGAAATACCTACTAGGGCCTTTTTGGAGTATTTTAGCTACTAGTGAATAAATGAACTGTATAAATTGGTTCAATAAAGTTTTTGATAGCTATTACAAATGGATTCCAATGCACTTTTAAAATTGCATCTAGCTTTATTCTAATTGCATGAATTCTAAGCCTACATGACAGGTTACTTTGTTCTGAGTATGCCTTAGCTACTAAGCCTGAGTACTATCCCGAATTGATAGATTAATTCATGTAGTTCTCTTTAGCATCAATGGGAGTAACTTATGGAAATCAAGTAAGAAAAGAGGCCTCTGTGCCTCTTCTGGATCTTAACTGATCTGTATTGGTAGGAAGCCTGTCATGTTTGTGCCACATCCAAAGTGCTAGAGAAAGTTATGGGTTCAGGTATTAGAGCCAATCAAATTCTCTGGGGTAAAGTTGGGTTAGTCTTTTTGCTCCTTAACATTTATGCCTAGTAGTATTCTTCTAAAAATTTTAATGAATTCCTGTTCTGGGGCTACTGAGAATCTTCAGCTCTCAGTTATATATTAGACAATGTGCTAATAAAGCCAGTGTGGTCATAAATATTAATATTAAGCAAAGTTTCTTTTGTTATATCAAATCATGTCAACTAAAATTTTTTAAGTTAGTAAGTGACAGAAATTGAATACTAAAGATAAGCATTGTAGATGTTTTTCCATATGGTAGATATGATTCTTGTTTATCTGGTGCTTTCCTGTGCGGAATGAGTAAAGGACATGAATTCTTGGATTCCAGACATCTTTTGTTTCAAAGAATTATGCAATGTAGGGGTAGATTTGTATAAACATTCACATGGTGACTCCAGTAAAGGAACAAAAATGTAACAGCAACACGACAGAATTACATTCACATTCTTCAAGGGATGGGTTTCTGTCTCATTCCAGGGCAAAGAGCAAAGGAACAAGTAGATGTTTACCTCTCCCTTCCAACAGCTCATTTAGCCTTCTGCTGTGACACTTCCGCTCCACCTCCCAGAAGCTCTAATTCACTCTCTAGACTCTCTAAGTTCAAGTTTTCTTCAAACCTTTTCCTCTACCCTTTCAAGAGTCAAGACCCCAAAATCCAAATCAAACATTTTTGGTTATATCCTTAGTCTCCTCTCTAGTTAAACTAGAACTCTCTGAAGTCACGGAAATTCCCATATTTATTTTTGAAATCTTTCCTTTGACTGACTAAATTATTTTTTTCCAGATATTAAGTGTTACGACATCAGTGCTCTGAGCACAAGAAAGCAGAGATACAGACAGCCATGTACAGTGATAATTCTATTGACAAATTCTTCATGTTGTTATGGTCCAGTAGGGATTTAGTTATTCTCCTCAGTGGGCATTCATTTCTAAGGAGATCATGTTGATAGTAAAGGCTAGAAGGTGAGAAAATGGGAAGGATCAAATATGACCTGTCATGGTCATTGAGATAAAGACAAAGTGAAATAGACAAAGTTCCTTCCTTCCTTCCTTCCTTCCTTCCTTCCTTCCTTCCTCCCTTCCTTCTTTGTGGTATTAACAATTGAACCCCGAAGTGCTTTACCACTGAACTACATTCCCAGCTCTTATTTATTTTGAGGTAGGGTCTCACTAAGTTGCTCAGGCTGGCCTTGAACTGGTGATCCTTCTTCCTCCAGAGTCACTGGGATTACAAGTGCTACCATGCTGGGTACAAAGTTACTTTCTTTTTGAATTGCCCTTCCCTGTCCAGTAGAAACTTATCTTGCTGTGTTTGTGGACAACAACCATTTATTCACATTACTGGGCATCATATGGGCCTTAGATTTATTCCACCATCCATCAGTAGATCATGATTAGCTCTTGCTACTTAACTCAGCTCTGCCTGCCTGAAGATTGTTGATTCATCTATCCCATAGCAAATGCATTGATTGGAAGGGGCTAATGAATCCTTGATTGCCTAGTCATAATATAAATGCAGTCCCTGTAGGCCAGGCTCTCTTCCATGAATTTTGTGATACCAAGGAGATCTGTTCATAAATATACACCTGTGAAGATGTTTCACATAAGAAAGCTGAGGGTCTTCTGAGCTCATTAGCTCATTTCACCTCTTTTTGGAAATCACACTTTCTGCCATAAATTTCTTCATTCTCAAGACTTTCATTGTCTCATACTGGGAATATAAGGCCTCAGGAGTGGGTAAAAGTAGCATTGGAGTAAAGACAACCTCTTCAACAAATGGTGTTGGGAAAACTGGAAATCCTTATGTAATAAAATGAAATTAAACCTCTATTTCTCTCCATGCACAAAACTCAACTCAAAGTGGATCAAGGACCTAGGAATTAAACAAGAGATCTTGCACCTAATAGAAGAAAAAGTAGGCCCAAATCTCCATTATGTTGGATTAGGCCCCAACTTCCTCAATAAGACTCCTATAGCGTAAGAATTAAAACCAAGAATTAATAAATGGGATGGATTCAAACTAAAAAGCTTCTTCTTAGCAAAAGAAACAATCAGTGAGGTGAACAGAGAACCTACGGAATGGGAGCAAATTTTTACCACAAGCACATCAGACAGAACATTAACTTCAAGGATATATAAAGCTCTCAAAAACCTTTACACCAAAGAAAACAAACAACCCAATCAATAAAATGGGCTAAGAAACTGAACAGACACTTCTCAGAAGATGATATACAATCAATCAACATATATATAAAAAAATGTTCAACATCTCCAGCAATTAGAGAAATGCAAATCAAAACTACTCTAAGATTTCATCTCATGCCAGTCAGAATGGCAGCTATCAAAAACACAAACAATAAATGCTGACGAGGTTGTGGGGAAAAGGGCACACTTATACATTGCTGGTGGGGCTGCAAATTGGTGCAGCCAATCTGGAAAGCAGTATGGAGATTCCTAGGAAAACTTGGAATGGAACCACCATTTGAACCAGCTATCCCACTCCTCGGTCTATACCCAAAGGACTTAAAAACAGCTTACTACAGAGACACAGCCACATCAATGTTAATAGCAGCACAATTCACAATAGCTAGATTGTGGAAACAATCCCGATGCCCATCAATAGATGAATGGATAGGGAAACTTTGGTATGTATACTCAATGGAACACTACTCAGCACTAAAAGAGAATAAAATCATGGCATTTTCAGGTAAATGGATGGAGTTGGAGAAAATAATGCTAAGTCAGCCAATCCCAGAAAACCAAAGGTCGATTGATTCCTTTGCTATGATGATACTGAATTATAGTGGCAAGGGAAGGGGGATGAGAGGAATGAAGGAATGTTAAATAGAATAAAGGGGAGGGAGGGGAGAGGAGGGGGCAAGTGGATAGGAATAATGGCAGAATGAGTTGGACATCAATACACTAAGTGCATGTATAAAAACTCAAATGGTGTGAAAATACTTTGTGTAAAACCAGTGACATGGAAAACTGTGCTCTTTATATGTAATATGAAAGGAATTGCACTTTGCAAGCATGTATAATACATTAAATTAAATTTTAAAAATAAAATATAAAGCTCAAAAAACAAAAACAAAAAAAAAAGTAGCACCCTTGCAGGATGATATGAGAGAGACTTGGGGGTCATACTATGTAGGTACTAGTTACTTGTGTCACATGCAGTGGGGTTGTCCCATTCCAAATGGAGGCAACCGCACATAAAATGCAACCCAGCCATCAGGCCTGAGTTGTCCAGCTTGCTAGGTCAATTGCATCTGCTACAACTTTGCCTTAGAACTTGGTGAACAGTGAAGCTTGGGAGCTGTCTGAACATGTTCTTCATTTTTTTCTGCTAATGCTGGTTCTTGGAGTTCTTCCAAAAACTCTGTGGGTTTGGTGTTTCTGGACCCCAAAAGGAGTCTTTCAGAATAGGTGTGGTCTCTGTGTCTTGTACTGCCAGCGCCCTGACTTCAGCCTATCCTGTCTCTCTCTGAGTGCAGACCAGAACCTCCCAGGCCTCTCTTGTTGCCCTATCTTTTTACTTACAAATGGCAATCTATTTTGCTGACTTCTGAACACCATGCACTCCTCAGCTCTCTCACTTTGTCTGAAGAATTTATCTTCATCTTTTCTGCAGGTTTGATTCATTTGTGTTTTCCCTAAAGGTATTTAATTATGTTATCTCCTTATTTAGAGCCTCTTTGGATTGAGGAGAGCAGGAAGATGTAGAGGATAGCGATGCTGAGTGACATTAACTGGAGCCTAATTTTTATTCTGTTAATGAATCCCTAGATAACCTCTGGAAAGTCAGTGAGCCTCTTTCAGCCAAAATTTCTTCACCTTGAAAAACTGGGAAAAGAACAGTGTACCCCTCGAGGTGACCATGGGGAATAATTAACAAAATGAAATTAATAAAGTAAAAGCAGTGTACAAATCTGAGCATTTGTGAGGATCACAGGAGCATTTCCCCTTCCTCACAGATTAATTGCACTTTCTCTTATTTTGGAACCTGAGCATTTCTTCAAGATGGGGTGGGAGGAAATCTTGGAATTTGTTAATGAGTTTACTTCTTCAATGTTTCATGCTCACAGTGCCCAGAAGGAAGGTGATATTAGCACCTTCTATACAACTGGCTGTTTCCAAGTTTCTTTTTTCCTTCTATTTATGCCTTGATAACAGGGCTGATTTTATGATTGGGCCATGCAGGGAAGTTTCTCCTCCTACCACAAGTTATTTTTCACATTGAGATATGGCAATCACTTAAGTCCTCAGCAGTAGAAATTTATTCCTTTAGTTCTCAAATATTTTTGGTTCTTTCATAATTCCTAAATATATACCTTTACAAATGATTTGATGATAATGAATAAAGTAATATCTTTCTTATATGCATATGTATACACATGTAAGAAAAGAAATCAATTTATGAAAGGATATGTAGGTGTGTGTATGTATATATATGAAAGAAACCACTTTATGCATCATCCTTGAGTCACTTGTGCACACAATGCCAGAGAAATTAGCAAGGACAGATGTCAACAGACAGCTTACCTACATTATGATTTTGATGGGTTCACTTATGTTTTTAAAATAACTTTTTAATTTATAATAGATTTAGATTTGCAAAAATTATGAATATGGTAGAGTTCACGTATACCCAGTTTCCCCTAACATCCTAGAATAGAGTGATTTATTTTTCATAATCAATGAACCAATAAAGATACACTATTATTAACCCCGAAGACTTTGCTTGGAGTTTCTTAGGTTTTACTTTGTATTCTTTTTCTGTTCCATGATCCCATCTAAGATAACATGTTATCGAGTTTCCTCTTGGCTATGAAGGTTTCTCAGATTTTTCTTGTTTTGGATGACCTTGACAATACTGACCTTGGAGTACTGGTCAGTATATTGTAGGATGCCCCTCAATTGGGGTTTCCTTATGTTTTTCTCATGATTAGAACGAGATTATGGTTTGGAGGAAGAAAGTCACAGAAATAAAGCACCATCTTTCTGGCATCATATCAAGGGTCCATATTAACAACATGTCAATCATTGTGAAGAATGTGTCAAACTAGAAAGGGAATCCCCACACAAGGGGCAGACGGAGCTCCATCTGATGGCTCCTGTGGGAATCCTGCCCAGTGCTCCCAGAACTTGACTTTTTCCCAGAGTCAGAAATTTCTATGTTCACATGAAGTATTTGACTTTTAAAGATTGACGACTACAATTTAAAATACAATGGTTTCATGCATATGTGAGCCAAATAACAAAATATGTCTGTGAGTCAATGTTGGTCTATGGCCACCTATTTGCAACCTCTTTTTGTATATATATATATATATATATATATATATATATATATATATATATATATGAGAATTATTAAAGTTTGTAAATTAAAAAAAAAACATTACCAGATTTGACAGTTTGCAAATCATTTACAAATCATTTCTAGCAGCAATAAGGAGGGGGAGACATGAGTGAAGAAAAGTGGAGGAGAGAGATCAGATCAGCTGTTGTATCACACCAGGAAATCCTGAAGACTGGGCCTAAGGTGTGATAGAGAAGCTTATTTTTTTACATACACTATGATCTAAGACTATGATATAAAAATACATAGAATGGGCAAAGGGGAGGGGTGTTGAGGAGAGAAAATAGATTTGGAGACATTTCAGACTTAAAACCATCATGTATTCTTAAATCAAGTGTTGATGTGCTGGATTTACAGGGTGGAGGTGGGGTAGGCACCTAAAATAAAGTCAAGGTTTGTATCATGGAGACAGAAAGAACAGATGTCCACCTGTGTGAGGCAGGGAATGTAGGGAAGGAGCAGGTTTGCAGGAGCAGACAGAAGTGTCTCTGGGCTGCCCAGCTGGACACACTTTAAGTAGGCAGCTAGAAATAAAAATCACTATCTAAAAAGAGAGACTGCTGCCAGAGATCTGGGTTAGGTATGTCTCCAAAGTGTAGACGATATCTGCCATCATAGTAAAACATATATTTAAAGCAGTGAGGAAAGTACAGACTTTTGTGGGGGTGAGTAAAGAGAAAAAGAATCCAATAAATGATGACATTAAAAAATGCATCCTGTTCTACCTGCTCTTCCTGTCATCATGCATTAAATGATGAGGAGTCCTCACTTGGAGCCACCCCACTTCCTTGCTTTCACCTACAGCTCAGCTTTGGTTTTTGAGCTCCCTGCTTCTGTGTCTCAGACACTCCCTTCCACCTTGCCATGGAGGATATGACAAAATCCTTGTTGTCTGTCTTTCTAGTGATTTATTTTCTCTTTTTTCCTGGATTATTTTTTCCGATCTCTACATGAAGTTCTGTCTGATAGTGGTGTTGAAATCCATGTTGTGTAGCTGTGACTGAAAATCTTAACCTCACTGAGTATTAGTATTGTTATCTGTAAAATGCAGGTGATCTGTCCTTCCAGCGTGACTGTGTGATTAAAAGCTTCATATAGGTCAGATGTCTCTTTATGAGCCTGGCCTCGAGCTAGGACTCATGAATAAAAGTTAATCCTTGTGGGGGAAAGGTACAATCATACATTGCTGATGGGTCTGCAAATTATTGCAACCACTCTAGAAAGCAGTATGGAGATTCTTCAGGAAACTTGGAATGGAACCAAGTTTTGAACCAGTTATCCCATTCCTTGGTATATACCCAAAGCTGTCAAAATCAGCATACTATAGTGACACAGGCACATCAATATTTATAGCAGCTCCATTCATAAGAGCTAAGCTATGGAACCAACCTAGGTGTCCTTCAACAGATGAATGGATAAAGAAATGTGGTATATATACACAATGGACTATTATTCGTCCATAAAGAAGAATGAAAGTATGGCATTTACTACTAAATGGATGGAACTGGAGACAATCATGCTATGTGAAATAAGCCAATCCCAAAAAAACAAAGGCCAAATGTTCTCTTTGATATGTGGATGCTAACAATGGTGGTGGGGGTGGGGGGAGAATAGAAGTTCACTGGATTAGACAAAGGGGAAGGGAGGGAAGGGAGGGGAAATGGGAATAGGAAAGACAGTAGAATGAACTGGACATAATTTCCTGTGTTCATATATGAATACATGACCAGTGAAACTCCACATCATGTACAACTTGCAAGAATGGAATCCTAATTAGAATAAGTTATACTCCATGTGTGTCTGTCAAAATACACTCTACTGTCATGTATATCTAAAACTAACAAATTTAAAAAACTAAGTATTTTACTCAAAATTAAAAAAAAAAAAAAGACTTGATCCTCATGCTCCCTCTGTCCCATCCCCAGTGCTTTGCCTCTGGCTCTGTTGTAACCAACTTTGTGCATTCCTGCCCTTTTCTTCCTGCTGTGGTTCAAGCTCTTAGACAATAAGGAATGCAATGTATCTGAACTTATATTTACACCCTCTTCCTAGCACACAATGTAGACTCAGTAAATAACCGAAAATATATATATATATATATATATATATATCAGTATCAACTAATAAATATATCAGTAAATATCTGGAATATTGAAGGCCCTGATATATATCCACCCAAAGAATGTAACGTACTGACGATTTTAAAACTATATGCTAATATAAAGAAAATATGGGAAAAGGAAATTTCTGCTTGATTTTGTGAACCAAAAGCAAGTAAGATGCTAAATATGCTAAATTCTAAGCCTCTGGGGCACTAATATCTTCATGGGCAGGGCTCCTTTTTGAGGTAAAATATTAATCCAGGCTATCACTGGAAGGAATGGCCCTAACTGACCCACTGGTAACTGAGCTAAAGTCCGGCCCCCTTGGCATCTGTGGTCAGGAGTTGGAGCATGAGTCAACTACCTGGCTCTGGGCCAGTGTGGTCAGACCCTGATTCCCTGCACCTTTACCTGAAATGCTCTTTCAAATCACATTTCCCAAACTTCCTGCTTCCTACTTTTTTAGGTTGACTCTGTCCACTTCCATAAAAATGAAAAATGAAAAAGAGTTTCTCCCATGTTAAGAAAATTGGTGTCAAGACATCAGATGGAAAAAGTAGTGAGAGGAAAGGGTAAAGAGATGGATCGTGGCCTGTTTTGCCATGTATCAGCTCTGTGATCCTGGGCAAATCTCTCTGAGTCTCAGTTTCCTCATCTGCAAAAGAGGGATACAAATTAGTATTCTGCCACCTTTCCAAGACTTTTGCTAGGATCTGGTCAAACAATGGAAACTATTTAGAAAAGTGAGTTTCCCTCTACTTTTTTAGAGGACAAATAAAAAGAATAAATAAAGGGGGCTCCATTCAGAAATGGATTGTCACTGATCTATTGTCCTATTAGGAAAGGTTTGCTCAATTTTAAAGGGTAAATCTAGTATTTATCGGATCTTTGATGGTTAGAGAGGGAATTCTTGGACTCATTTTGAAATTGTTCTTACTTCAAAAGGCCTCCATTTTATGTGTCTGCTTGGAGCATGGTTATCCCTTAGAAATAGATTTTTGACCTAGTCTTTCATGTGTCCTTAAATCGACTGCTTTTATCCGCACACAAAATCCTTAAGAAGTGATAGTTTGGTACAGTTTAAGCTTGATATAAAGAATAAGCATATGAATCTGGGAAAATAATCTGTCAGTTGTTTGTAATAATCGTCTTAAATAAGCAGTGTGTGGCTTATGGAAAACTCGCCTGAGCTAGACAAAGAAGGCAGTCAGCAGAGCCTCAGACACTGAACTCTGACCCCGGGCTGGACCTTGCACCAGGCAGCCTAGTAACAGGAAGGCAGCAAGACACACTTTGAACCAGAGGTTCTAAGGCTGCGGTGGGGTTATAGACAGGGTGACAGCTGCACTTTGCAGCCTGAACTTTGTACCTAGACACAGGAGCATTTAATCTCCATAACTGGCACTTTGTTTCATTACTTATTAACAGCTCCTCCTTGAGTAAAGTTCTTTGTTAATGGAGCTTTAAAAACCGATCCCTCTCTCCCTTATTCCTGACATGGGGATGGGCATCTGCTGTTTGCACTGTCCCTAACCTAAGCTTGTCCTTCCGTGGGGAGGGGTTTTCTTCTGTTCAAAGTCACCCTTTCTAGAGGTGACACTTTGTAATTAATGGCTGCAGAGGTAACACAGTGTTCTTGAGTTTACCCTCAGAAAAGGTAACCATGGCTCTAATGCCATTCAGTATCACATCTGGCAGCGAATGCTGTCACTCCGCCTCTCCCTACCAAATCAGCTCTTTTCGATTTGCTCTTCTAGCCCATTCTTTTTCCTTTCCTCCTTTTATTCCTCCTCTCCTTACTCCTTTCTCCATTTTCAGACTCTCAGTGACACTAGAGTTAATTGATGGTGACCCCTGTATCATGCATCATTCCCCACCCAGAGTAGCCAAGACCTGTTCAGTTGCAATTGGAAGTCAAAGCAATTTAAGTGCATGTTCAAGTAACCTCCTTCCTAAATAAACACATTGTACTTAACTTCAACAAATCAGTAACTGATACTCAGTAAGACTGAAGGATTAGCTATTTAAAAAGAGAGCTTGGGTTCTAGAAAAGTAAGAGTACAACTGTCAGTGACCTAAGCCACTGCTATTGCCTACAAAATAAATACTAGCCATCCTAAAAATATCTGGAACCCTGTGTCTCCAAACCTGGGACATTTAAGCCACTATCTCAACTGTCAAATTTTGTTCAACTCTCATCAATGCATAGGCTTTGGTTTTTAATACCCAAGGAGTAGTGACAGCAGCCCACCAATTTAATAACTGACAAAGACTAAAGAAGCAATCTCTGAAGCTTTGCTTGAGGGTTTGGGGGGGGGGGTTCCAAGAAATTATTCTTTTGCTGTTTGGCTATTTTATTTATTTGGGGAGTAGTTAAAGCTAGTTCAGACAATAATTCACCCTCTTTCATTTTTCTTCACATGTTTAAAAACTGCCCATGTGTCTAGTTCTCATTCAACAAGAGCATAGCCCTGGAGTGAGCCCTCTCAGGGGCACCATGCAACAAAAATTCCTGATGCCCTCCTCTGCCTTCCCAGCCACATCCAGCCCCTTCAGAATGGCTCATCCCCACCATGGATCTGTTTCTGCTGTTGCTACCAAGGCTTATGTGCCAGAGCTGGTGGACCAAACATATTTTGAAAATCAGAGTCTTGAGTTGACACATTTCTGCTTTACTTCTTATTTTCTCCTAGGTTTTCCTCCTTGCTATACTCCTCTCATTTTCTCTCTCCACTTCTTTTTCCCTTGGTTAACCTTTGCCTTTCAATTAACATCCTTAACAACATGCTTTTCAAACTCATCACGGGAACACCAATGAAAATTCTCAGGAAATTCAGGGAATGTCACTTGGTGGTAGAGCACTTGCCCAGAATGTGACGCCTTGGGTCCCATTGCCAGAACTTCAACAAAAGAAAGAAAATAGGTAGGAGTGGGTCTGGCTTTTCTGTGCATATTGTACTCCTTCATTCCTACTATGCTTTTAACCCAGTTATTTATCCTGGGATTGGATTCGGATTGTTTATAAGAATAAAAATTGAAGAAAAATATATATCCTTCAGAAATGTTGAATCTCCAGCCTTTATGTCCAGCATCATTCATGAATGATGTACAGACCTTCTATGTCTCAGGGCTTGGTGTTCCAGGAACCACCCTATTTCACAGTAGAGTGGCAGGGAGACATAAAAGACCAGAGCATGCATTTCACAGTTTCTGGGACAACAATATTTTTGGCACCAAAATGCTGCATTTGGGGGCTCTTAGGACTTTCTCCTTTTCCAAGCAGTCTTTGCTTACTGTTTCTTTCAAAGCACTTCAACACCTGCTGTTGGCTCTCCAATTCCTCTTCCCAAGGCCTTGAATTAGGGCTGCACCTGTTAGGGACTTGCTCAATCTGAAAAATTGTAGGACTTTCCAGAGTACTACTTACCTTTGCCATGAAAGCAATGTAGTCGGATGCTTTGGCAGCACATTTAGGACATCTAGGGCTGCAGACATGGCCTCTGTATGCTGTCTCAATTATCCCAGAGAGAACACAGCAATTGAACCTTGATTTACATCCCCTCCTCACTCCACCTGCCTTTTAATCCTGCAATCTTGCCACCTGCTCCAGGCAGGTTTAACAAAGTGTAAACAAAGGTGATTGCAGCTTGCATAGTTTATCACCAAAGGACCTAAGACAAAACTGACAGGTTTTTATATGCACTGCAATAATCCATGCCAAAAGATGAGCAATGTAAGGTTTGTTGAATTTATTTTTTGAAGGAAAGCTGAAATCAAGGAAACAAACTGATTATCCATTAGATGCTTATTTCCTACCCAATAAGTGCAAACTTAAAACTAAGATGAAATAAATATTACATGAAAGTCCCAGTACCAATTCCTTTTAATTGTCCATATCCTTTGATCTCTTTTCCTAGTACACACATTCATATGTACCCAGGAGAACAGAAGAAAGGAGATGGGGGAAAGCAGACTGTAATCTTACTGTAGATTAGAAGGAATACCACCAGGGTCAGCAACCCAGGTTAAGTCTCTGCATGAGGATCTGCACCAACTCCCTGTAAAATGATGCATTGGAGGATATAGTCACTGGATTCTAGGTTGAAAGTTGAAGGAGAGAAGTAAAAAGAGGAAACTATGACAAACACATTGCCATACTGAAAGCAAAAAGGGATATATAGAGAGAAAGCATATTCTCTAAGAAGGGTGCTAGTAGGTCATCATCTCTGGGCCACCTCATTAATATCCCTTGAAATTTGCAGACTAATCTCCTTTCTTCCCCTCACATTCAGATTTCCTCTTTATAGGAAATATATTGTTAAAAAAGAATGGAAGATAGGGGTAAATTTTGCCCAATACTGAATTGTTAGATAAAGTATAAAGTTAGATTGACTAATTTTTCCTCAACATAATCAAGTCCATGGTCCCCTAATTTCCATTGGCAATTTCTTCTTGGAGCTAATTTTGTATTTATCTGTGGAATAAATTAAGGCTAACTGCCTTCAATTACCTAAGATGAATTACTCTGAATGGAGAAGAGTAACATACTTTATAAAATATCATCCACTGCTGGTTTTCAGTACTGGAATATGCAGTGTTATGATTTGGATACAATGTGTCCTCCAAAAGCTCAGAAGTCAATGTAGCAATGTTCAGAGGTGAATTGATTAGATTATAATAGCTATAACCTAAACTGTGGATTAATTCATTTGGTCGATTAATAATTTGGAAGGACTTCTGTACTGGGTGGCAACTGCAGGCAGGTAGGGTGTAGTTAGAAGAAGTAGGTCTCTGGGGACATCCCCTTGGTGACAACATTGTGTCCCCCTGGCTCCTCCTACTCTCCCCACTTCCTGGCTACATGAAGTGAGTAGTTTTCCTCCACCAAGTCCTTCCACCATGATGTTCTGCCTCACCTCAGACCCGGAGTGATGAAACTAGCCATTCATGGACTGAAGCTTTGAAACTATAAGCCTAAAATAAACTTTTCCTCCATTAAATTGTTCTGGTCAGGTATTTTGGTCATAGTGACAAATACCTAACACATGCATGAATATGAATGCCTAGTTACTACCTTTTGCATTTCTTATATTACAGTATTTCTGAAATATACCTCCCAAATTATTTGACATGAGAAGTTAAAATCTCTTGTATATTTACTCATCTATTTATTCATACATTGTCCATTTCTGTTCTTTTTCCCAACTTCACCAAGCTATTTATTTTCTTCTCTAGTTATTTCTTCCATTTCTAAAGTCCATAAAGGTAGGTAATAGCTCTGTTCCTTTTAGTTCCTCACTCCAAGCCCTTGAAACACAGACATAATTCTTAGAATATTTTTTCCTATTTCCAAATGTTGTTTAAATTTTCCATTCATTGCTGATAGACATTGATTATCAGAGACCCATCTATCCATGTTACAGTATACATCCATGTTACATGAGTCCTTTGACTTAGACTTAATTTGTTGCTTTCAAATAAAAATGTACAGAAGGAGAAGGAGGAGGTGGGAGAGGGAGAGAGAAAGATAAGGAGAGAAAGAAAGGAAAGGAAAAAGAAATGCATTTGGGTTGCTGTGTCTGGTGGAGAGAAAAAAAAAAAAAAAAAAGCCTAGATCACTGACTACTTGCTCTGCAAATGACTCCAAAGGGAGGGAATAAAGGGGAAGGAGTCTAGATTTCCCCAAAGCAATAAAATTGACATTTATTAAATACATCCTACCTACCAGGTCCTGTACTAGGCTAAGAGAGTTTATATTCTGCCCTGGGGACAGAAAGCTGAGCAAGAAATCTTCATGGATGCACAGAATTTATGGTCTGTGCCAGAATTATAGGTTTAGCTAAGAACCTTGAGTTGTTGCCTATTCTATTATGTAGACTGCCTAAGCCTTTCACCCTAGCATTCAAATCCAACCACAATAGTTCCACATGACCAATCCAAATTCACTGCCTATTATTATAAATAACATATTCTCTTCTGAAGCGACCTCATTACAATATTTGTATTCCTGTGTTTATGCTCACTCATAGTGGACAATGTAGTTTGGGAGCCAATCAGATCTGTATCTGAATCCTGTTCTATCATTAAATAGCTGTGAGACTTTTGAGTCTCAGTTGCTTCTTTAAAAATGGGATTAATGATTCTTTACACAGTTCATGTAAGTCTTGGAGATAATATCCATAAAGGAAATGGCATGAAGGAGGAACTCAATGAACTGATTCTTATGATCAGTATTAAATGTTTTCAATGCCCCCATCCTCTTAATCTTATCTTCATCAAGTTTAATATTCAAGTTCTCTTTGAACCCATTTTTTTCACCCCCAGTTCATATTTTCTTCATATAACTTCATTCCTGATTATATATTAGTTTATATATCTCAACACGAATCTTATAGTTTTTTAATGCAAAGGCTAAATTCTCTGGGTGTCTGCTGAAACAGCTTAGAAGCATCAATAATTTAGCAGCAAATAATTGTTGAATTTTAGCCTGTTCAGAGCACGTGCACCTATTGTGATTTTTAGGAACTAGAACCATGTTTTTGTAAAGTTAAGACACACTTAGCACACTACAAACTCTTAATTTTAAATAAGTTAAAATTATATATTTTGGTTACCATGGAAAACATAACATCACAATGTAGCAACTCTAATAAACCATTTTCTAAATACATGATATATGGGTTCATATATTCTAAAAACTTTCAAAGCCTGCAATTAAAGTATGCTGGAAACATACTTTTCTTTCCTTTTCAACAATGCAAAAAGCCCTATGAATAGCATACAAACTGCTCCCTCTATGTGTTTTTCTCTTAACTTCTCACTGAAATGAAATTAATCGACTAAATGTTCTGGGAGCTGGCCCTCTATATAAATAACCTGTGTCTTGCTTTTATTTCAATATACTGATTTACACAGCACATGCAAGGTTATAAATTATATTTGGCAAGATGAACATTAGCAGTTAAAAGTGATGACTGCCTTGCACAGTTTAAGGAAGAATCTGGAAATGTTTTTTTATTTCTACATGAGCATCTTGAGAAAAGTTCAAAGACACTCATGATAAGTTCAGAACACAGATCAGTCTTCAGCCACCTTCCTCCCTGGACTTGACCATCTTGACCCACACCCAAGAGACACACCCAGCCCTGCCTTCAGGCCAGCTTTCTTACTAGGACAGGCTCTAAGAAACTCTTTTGTTCCTCTTTATGTGGATTAATTTGTCTCACCATTTCCTGCACTTTTCAGAAGTTACTTCAATAGATTATTTTTAGGAGCAAGTTGGAGGCTGCTGGATACATTATCTACAAAGGCCAGAGAAAAAATCTAAAGTTTAAAATTGACCACTGGTGTCAATCTGCTTCCTAATCTATATAACCAAATTTCTATTAATTAATGAGGCTATTTCCTTTCTTTCATAATACTTCATAATACATTGAGTTCCTTTGCTAACTGTTTTAGCCATATATCCTTTGCTACAAATTAGATTTGGAGGGTGGGGAAGAGGACGGTTGACAGGTAGGATTAGAAAGTTTCAATTTTTTCTGAAGTAAAAGAAAACCTTTATGTTAAAAAAAAAATTGTAGAGATAAGAGCAACCCACAAATAAATTAATCTGAATGGCTAAATAGACGGGACACCAGGTTTTTTTGGTAAGTCCCATCACCAGAGTATTTTTAGGAAAGTCTCATCTATGCCCGCAGATGATTGATTTGTCTTGTCCAATTGGAATGATGGCCATTTGCAATATCTTACAAATGATAAAAATGCTACATGCCTTCAGGAATTTTCTAAATCAAGAGGTTTCTGTTTCACCATATCTGTTCCAGGGGACAGAAAAGGGCAATGGACTGAATCAACCCTTCAATCAACAAATGTTACTTACCACCTACTCTTCTGTGTAAGCAAAGTAGGGCATGCTTGGCCAGAGGAACATCCAGAGCCTTGTAATGCTCTACGCCTACTCAGAGGCAGTTGAAATTAGAAAAGATAGCACACACCTAAAATGTAATAATGCACAAAAGAAAGGGAAGGGAACGCTGCACAGTCAGGTTTTGGTCCTAGTTCCAGCTTCTTAGAAAGGACATTTAACTTCTCTTTGTTTCAATGTCCCCCTTTTTTGTAAGAATTAAAAACTCAGCAAAATAATCTTTCAAAATCTCTTTTGATCTGGAATTCCATGATTTTTTTTTTGTCAATCAGAATACAAAACAGTAATACAATAAATGCTAAAAATTTTGTGGTACTTGTAACTAGAAAATTAGACTAAGGAGTTGCAATATTGGTTTACTATTAATCAAGAAAGTAAGAAACCCCCAAACCTGAATGTCCTCCACCTCCTGTGCCAGTTTCAGATATTCGGGGAAATCCAGCTAAATTGCAAATGTGATTGTGGTTATGTCATCTATTATTTCCACTGGAAAATCAGAACTGGAACTCATTCTATCATTTTCTATTTTACTACTAAGTTCCTACCACACTGGTTCTTTCTGTCCTTCAAACAGAAGTACTCCTTTCCATCATAGTACACAAAGCAATGGCTCCTCAAAGTTGTCTACACTCTAATCCTCAGGCCTGTGAACATGTCACATAAATGTCAAAAGAGACTTCACAGCTATGATTAAGTTGAGCATCATAAATGGGAAGATTATCCTGAATTATCTGGGTAGAAAACTCAAGGAAACAGATTCTCTCCTACAGCTTCTGGGTGGAAATCAACCCTGCCAATGCCTTAATTTCAGCCCTGTGAAACTCATTTTGGATTTCTGACCTCTAGAACAACACTGTAATAAATCTGGGCTGTTTTAAGCCACTGAATTTGTGGTGATTTTTTTTCAGTGGCCATCACCAGCCAATCTGCTCACCTCAGGGCCATTCCACTAACTGTTCTCAGCACCTGGAATGCCTGTCCCTGGAGTCTTTCCATAGCTAGCTCTTCTGTGGTATCCTCAGCTGAACTTATGTGTCATCCTCTCTGCCCCTATAATCTCCAGGGCCATCAGACCTTCAGCTAATTCCCTGCATAGTATATGGGTCACGTTTCTGTTTTCTTGTGTATTGACTATCTTCCATTCTTATCAGCTCTGTGGGAACAAGAACCCTGTCTGTCTTAGTCACCACTCTACTTACAGTGTAGAACCAAATCTGGCCCTCAACAACAGTTGTTGAATGTAGGATTTGGAGAACTCAATAAGAATTGGTGAATCTGAATCTTACCACTTCTGAAACACCCCAAAAGGAGTCATGACATATATACTTTCATCATCTTTTAATCATTGCAAAAGCCTTCATTCAGTCTTATCCCGCTTTCTGCTGCTACAATAGAAAACCTGATACTGAATAACTTATAAAGAAATATATTTCTCACAGTTTTAGAGGCTAGAAGATCAAAGTCATGGGGCCAAACCTAGTGAGGGCCTCTGCTGGTCGGGGATTGTCTGTTGAGTCCCAAGGTGGGGAATGGCAAGGGGGCTCATTAAAAAAAAAAAAAAAAATAGAGCCAAATTGTTTTTTATAACATACCCAATCTCAAAATAACCCATTAACCTACTAATCTCTTAATCTTTGAATGAAGTAATCCATTTATGAGGGCAGCGCCCTCATGACATAATCACTTCTTAAAATGTCCCATCTGGTCCCACCTTTTAATATCTCATAATATTTATTTATTTTAAATATTTATTTTAAGTTTCAACATGAGTTTTGAAAAGGACATTCAACATAGCATCCTCTGTTGCCACCAAAATAAATAAATAAATAAACAAACAAGAACAAAAATTTTTAAAAAACAGTCTCCTCTCCATTTTGATTCTCTCTCACTATCTCCACCCATCTCACAAGAAATTTGTTGAGAAATTTGTATGAGAGTGTTGTGGATATCCCCAAACAGTGAACTGTGGGATAAGGACCTTGTCTAATACATGCAAAGATCACCGTGTTCTTGGGGAATAAGTGATGTAAGTGATGTTATGTAAATATGAAAATATTAATTTCCTCCCACTGAAAATTCCACTTTTATTTGTTGGCTTGATAACTCTACAACATTCCTATTCCAGCAAAATTCTGTTGCAGCAGAAAGAAAAGCACTCTTCCCCCTCTCTGAAAATTTGTTAAAATGGCATTTCCCTTGTGTTGCATTTCCTTAGACCTGTGCAAAAACATCTCCTCCCAAGATAGAAAGCAGCACACAGCTGTAGCCCTGGGAAGAATAACGCTGTGCTTGGAATATCAGATTTTTTAAATCTACCAAGCTGGAAAAGAGATTAAGAGTTAAGACTGAAAGTCTGTCTTTAATGTGCCCTATTATGCACCAGGCATTACAGTTAATATGTCCCTTCAGATTTTGATGACCTACTTTGCTGGGTTTACAAATGTGACGATACACATTAAAAACAGCAGTTCAGCAACGATGGTGAATTTCCTTGCTTACACAGATTGACCCCATGCTCCTAGCGTAATCATGATGCTTTGTATATGAGGACCAAAGAGTGAAATGGTAAGGAGATGATTAAGAAAAAGGAGCGAGAGAAATAATTTTGATCAGCATATATAATGCAAAGTCAAAAGAGGAAAGAGAGATCACTTTTAAAAAATCGCCCTGTATTTCTCAACCATATTTTCACTTTTTTTGGTCTTTCAATATTTTAGCAACTTTTCTCTTTGTCAGCATTTAAAGTTTCCAGTGTAGTATTTAGGCCTTTGATTTTATTCATTTCTGAACCAGATTTTGCAAATGGGCAGATAAAGACCAAGTGATTTTTTTTTTTAAGGTGCTGGGGACGGAACCCAGGACCTTGTACATTCAAAGAATGTGCTTTATCAGAGGTACACCCCTAGCCTACCAAATGATTTTTTTCCCTACATTTTTTATTAGTGCATTATAGGTGTTCATATTGACAGGATTTGTTGTTACATATTTGTAAATGCACAATATAACAATATAATTTGGGCAATATCACTCCCCAGCGCTCCCCACCCTTTGCCTCCCACCTCTTGGTCCCTTTGAATTTTAGGAGATTCACCCCCATCTTTGTTTACATTTCTCCTCTAGCTGCCACATATTAGAGAAAACATATGGCACTAACCTTCTGAGTTTGACTTATGTCTCTTGACATGATGGTCTCTACTTTCATCCATTTTTCAGCAAATGCCATAATTTCATTTTTCTTTATGGCTGATTAAAATTCTATTATTCTATTATGTATATATGTGTGTGTGTATACACACACACACACACACACACACACACACACCACGTTTTATTTATTCATCTATTGATGGACACCTAGGCTGGTTTCCTAGTTTGGCTATTGTGAATCATACTGCTATAAACATGGGTATGCATGTATCACTGTAATAAGATGGTTTTAATTCTTCAGGGTAAACACTGAGAAATGGTATAGTGGGGTCCTATGGTGGTTCCATGCCTAGTATTCTGAGGCGCTTCCATACTGATTTCCATAGTGGTTGTACTAATTCACAATCTCACCAAGAGTATAAAAGTATTCCTTTTTCTCCATATCCTATCCAACATTTATTATTATTCTTGATGACTACCATTCTGACTGGCGTAATATGAAATCTCAGTGTAGTTTTGACTGGTATTTCCCTAATTGCTAATAATGTCAAACATTTTTTCATGTATTTGTTCTTTGGAAAAGTGTCTATTTAATTCATTTGTCCATTTATTAACTGGGTTATTTGAATTTGGGGTATAAAATTTTTGAGTTCTTTATGTAGTTTAGATAATAATCCTCTGTCAGAAGAGTAGTTAGCAAAGATTTTCTCCCATTCTGTGAATTCTCTCTTTACATTCCTAATTGTTTCCTTTGCTGTGCAGAAGCTTTTTAATTTGATGCTGTCCCATTTATTAACTTTTGGCATTATTTCCTGAGCTTTAGGGGTCCTAGTGAGAAAGTTGTTGCCTGTGCCTATCTGCTAGAATGTTGACCTTACATTTTCTTCTAGGAGTTGCATGGTTTCTGGTCTCATTCCTAGATCTTTGATTCATTTTGAGTTGATTTTTGTGCAGGGTAAGAGATAAGGGTCTAGTTTCATATCTCTTCATATATGGATAATCAGCTGTCCCAGCACCCATTTCTGCCAAATGACTCTTATAGATAAGTTTTGTTTGGCTGTTCATTGTTTCTTAAAGTTTTTAATCAGAACACTTTCAGACATGTCTGATGTGGTTTCCAACAGATTCTAGTCCTCCCTATTCTCTTAATTTGGCTGCTTTATTCATTACTTTCCCTGTCTTCCTGGCCACCCACTTGCTAGACCCTGGTCTGGTCTATCTCTGGCTACTATTGGCATCTTAGGACATTAAACTCTAGATGCTTCCATACATGGGTGCCAGAGTTTACTTTGTTGTTCTTCTGAAATGAAAATATAACTCATAGACACACCTACCTTATTTTTCACTCCTCAATGGGGACTTCTGATATATAGATTTAAACACTGGGGAAAAAAATGTTACAAAGTTGAATTCCAAATCAAAATTAGAATTATTTATACCTGGACTTTTTTTCTTTTCTTTTTTTCTAGAAAGGACTTAGGAAGGCTATAAGATGTAGTTATGGAGATCTGTGATGAATTATTTTTTATTAAAAGTATCAAATAACATAAGATATGGATCGTTTTGGACCTATCCTGGCCATGTTGATAGAAGTTAGTCATGGAACACTTGTAGAATTTGTCAGAAATACAGTTTTGACACAAATGGCCAACAAATGTAAGAAAATATTCAACTTCTTTAGCAATAAGGGAAATGCAAATCAAAACTACAGTAAGATTTCATCTTACTCTAGTCAGAACGGCAATGATCAAGAATATGAACAACAATAAATGCTGGTAAGGTTGGGGGAAACACTAGTACATTGTTGGTGGGCCTACAGATTAGTACAACCACTCTGAAAAGTAGTATAAAGACTCCTCAAAAAAAAAAAACAAAAACATATAATCCAGCCATCCCACTTTTTGGTATTGTCCCAAAGATCTAAAATCAACATGTTACAGCGACAGAGCCACAATGGTGTTTCTAACAGCACCGTTCACAATAGCTAAATTATGGAATCAACCAAGATGCCCATCAATTGATGAATTATGAAATTGTCACACACACACACACACACACACACACACAATGGAGTTCTACTCACCCAATAAAAAGGAATGTAATTATGGCATTTGATGATAAATGGATGGAAATAGAGAATATCATGCTAAGTGAAATTAGCCAAACTCAGAAGTTCAGAGGTTAAATGTTTTCTCTCATAATGCAGAAGCTAGAGTAAAACAAAGAAAAGAGGACAGGAAGGATAAGATTACATAAAGAACCAATCAAATACAAATAGATGAGTGAAGGAAGTCTAGTAGAGGAAGGAGAATGGGAGAGGGGAGAGAGGACTGAAGGGAAAGAGGGAGGGAAAAGGGGAGGTTATGAACTGAAATAAATTTCCACATATGCATGAGTTTGTCAGGATGGACCCCAACTATTATGTATAACTATAAAGCTCTAATAAAGAAAAAAAAAAAAAAAACAGTTTCTAAGGAAGAGACAGATGTTCCATTTTCAAAGCATTTGACACAATAAACAGACATAAGATTTCTCACTGGGCTGGGGAAGGGCCTGGGAATCCATGATGCAGTGATCAGCATATATCTGCTTCGAGAGTCAATCCGACTGTGCAGAGGAGCTCACAAGAGAGGATTCTCAGTAGAAAGTGCAGAGTGGAAATAGGTTTGGTAGAAAAGGTGGAGCAGCAGTTGAGGCCTACCTGAAAACTGCCAACTAGAGCAGGGGTCCCAGGGACTCCTGCAGACCAGGAAGGAGAGAAAGAAGTACTCACACAAGGGGCCCAAGACTCCTGAAAAAAATCACAGCTCCCTTTTGATAGGAGTATCATTATGTTCTCTGCTTCTCCTCTGCATCCAGCCAATTCACTCCCCAGCTTCAAGTTCAAGTAATGTTGGGATTCACATTTTAAGGCAAGAAGGGTCCAAGGCATCATCATCTTTCAACTAAAATTTCTGCGAAGGTCTACCAAATGCTGTTTCCCACACCTGCTTTTACATCCCTTCAGTTATTCCTAGAATAAAGCATAAGACATTTAACCTGTTCTTCAAATCCTACCTGATCCATCTATTCTTGAGTTTCTGGACCTCAGCTCTATTGACCTTTTTAGCCAGTTAATTCTTTGTTGGGGGTGGGGTGGGGCTGTCCTCAGCATTAGAGGATATTTAACAGTATTCCTGGCTTCTACCCACTAGATGCCAGTAGAACCCTCTAGCCCCACTGTGACAACGAAAAATATCACCAAATATTGCCAGATGTCTGCCCCTGCTTAAGAACAATTGAGCTATCTGGATCCTGTCCCACCTCCAGCCTAATTCTGCACTCCCCAGCCACTATTTCCACCCTCTGTTCTTCAGCCCCTCAGGCTCCCTTCCATCTCTTCAAGTGCATTCCTCCAGCATTTTTACTTTTATTTCTTTTCTACTCCACTATCCCCAGCTATGGACAGTCTAGTTCCTACTCTTTCTCCAAAAGAACCCTTTCCTTAACCTGCTAGTTAGTCTCTCCCCCTCCAAAATCTTACATGCTCTCTTAACACCTGTTTTTTGCACAGGGCTTATCATTGAAATTGCTTTTGTAATTACTTCTCCCTCTTATCCCTTTTGCCCTGAAGGCTCCTTCAGATATTTATGTAACTCACTGCAATTTCCAACTCCTATCATGGTGCCTGATGCATATTATTCCCAAGTAAACAACTGAAGACAGAAAAATGAGATGAAGTACTAAATGCCAAGATGCTCAGGGAGGGATCTGACCGCGAGTAAACTCTGAAGCTTCCCACTTGGGGATACTCTGCTAAATGGTGTTATAATTTGTAATAATGGTAATGCCTATGATTACAATAGCAAACATTAATTTGATATTTACTATATGCCCTGCATACTTATATCAATGAATCCTTAAAACTATCTGATAATAAAGCAGCTATCAACACCCCCTTTTTCCAAGGAGGTTAAAGAAATTGGAATAGCTGACAAGTGCTAGAATCAAAATTCATACCCCGAAACTTGAATCTGAAGGTCCTTGCTCTAAAACCTTGTACATATGTACAATATTTCCTGTCATAAGTCAGAGGGGCAGGGAGTCCCATTCTTAGGATTGCATGATAGGAGATTGTTTTTAAGAATGCCTGAGGTCTACAGAGTCTTGGTCTCTAAATTTTCAAGATCAAGTATAAAGATATCATTCCGAAATAGAATACCAATTGCTAGATAATTCTTTTGAGTATTGTTTGAAAGATGGAAGTGAGGCAAGGGCCCAAACAAGAGAATAAGGAAATTTAAGATTATCTCCCCAGCATATCACATTCATTTTAAGGATAATTTTAATTAACAAACATCTCTTAAAAGTTATAATCATATTGGGTTCGATCCCCAGCACCAAAAAAAAAAAAAAAAAAAAAAGTCATAAGCATATCCAGCTTTCATAGACCTCACTATGAAGGCCTATGTTGGGCAAGCTTTCTTCTATTGTGTGCATGTGTGTATCATGCATGTGAATGTTATAATGAAGGAACCCGGGGACCTTCAATGGAGGAAGATGAGCGGGATGACTCAGAGAAGAGTTAAGAGTTTAGAAAGCCAAAAGGTTTTGATAGGGCCACAAAATACTTGGTTCCAGAAAAGTAGGTGGGAGAAGGATACTGGATATGAAGTGGGAAGATGCCAAAAGTAATTGCTACCCACTTAGCAATTACTCCCTGAGCCCAGAGGCTGAGAAAAAAATCATCCTGAGGGCTACCTTTGGCTCTGTAAGCCTGCAGTGGAGTTTTCATGAATAATTCACTTTGCCAAAGTAGAAGTAACCATGTTCTGTAGTTCACTTTCCTTCCATTAATTTAATCTATGACTCTCATTTCATCTATCTGTAAAAACAAAAGGGATATGAATATTTAGCTGTGAGCCAAGGATGTGATTTATTAGGCAACATTTATAAATCATTATTTATGGCACACTGGTAGTTTAGCAAACATCTTTTAAAAATAAGATTTTTTACTGAATACAGATTCAGAAGAATAATAAGCACTTTATTCATAGTTGACAGAATTTTATCTCTTCTTCTACAATTAAAACTTCATCTCCCCAATGGTGATGCATGTGCTCAAGTGCCAGAGAAGGCTCAAAGTATAAAGTCCATCTGTCTAATGGAGGTTTTGCCTATCAATCATATTTGTCATTACTTGGATTAAGTTGTTGAGATGCTCAGCTTCTTGGAAAATATGGAAGTTAGATATGCCCTACTAAATTAGAATGAATTACAGAGATTTGGGGCAAATGACATATACCAGTAGAAATCCAAGTTCTTGATCTTTACACTTTCCTTGCAACCGGCAGAAAGAAAATAGTGGTGTCTTTGTCCCTTTGGCTTCCTTCTGAGCCACCCGCCCTGGTCATCATGATACTATCCCAGGGCCCTGGCTACTGGTGCCCTCATGACTAATTAAATACTTGCATAACAGCAATGTTAAAAGGCTGGGAGTCCTTTCTCTCTAAAAGCAGGACTTCTGGCACCAAGTTTTGGACTTGGTGATATCAAGCTGATTCCACAGCATGGACACAGGCTATTTTTGGGCAAAGCCAGCTCCAGTGTCTCATTCCCTATAGTGGGAACAGGAGCTGACCTTGGCTGACCCTGGGTAGCCTGGGCATCATGGCTCCTCTTGGGAAATTGCCAGAAAACAATGAGGGGTATCACCTGTAAAGGATATGGTGCTGGATAGATAGCCAAAATATATCTAGAACCTCTCAGGAAAAGTGCTTTTACATCCTCCTGGGAGGCAAAATCCTTACTTATTTTCTTCCTCTTCCTCTTTCAGAAGTGGAAGAGGTTAGTATGATGAGGGAGATGGCCAGTCACTTCTAAGCTTATGCATAATGCACATAACATACTAAGCATTTTAAAAGTGAGTTTAGTTACTTGTGTCATGTCTGAAAAAGTCCTTTGTGTTTCTGTGAAATGATCTTTTCTAAGATTGAGAATATCCCGAAGGAAGAAAATTATTTACCTAACTGTGTGTGCATCTCTCTCTGACTGGGGGAGTATTTAATATGTAAATGTAAATCATTTTGTACCCAATAAGTGAAAAGAAAATTAAATTTTATTCAGGACTATTTTTCTTAAACACATGATATTAGATATTCAAGGAAAATATGTCTTCATTTTCCATGAAGGATGGAGTATGAGAAGAAAGAAAGAAAAGAAAGAAAGAGGTAGAAAGCCATTATTTAATCATTTCTCTTTCTTTCCTTCGGTGAAGTGGAAGAGCTGTCCTGTAATTGTGCTCTAGACCACTGCCCCACCTCTGACTGTGGCTTTATTCCAGGGGTACATAGGCAACTGGTCATATTGCTTGTGCCTGTGGAAGAATTTAAACAGGATATTAGCTGTTGTCCTTCCAATTATGTTCTAGAACTCCTAAGTCCTGTCCTTTCTCTCCTGTCTCCTCTCTTGTTTTCACTGAGGCAGCTGGCTCCATCCTCCAGCTCAACATCCAGCTAGATCAACTCTTTCATTCTTCTTCACGTGGAACTTCAAGGAAGGCTCAAGTCATGGGAGCAGGGGCTGTGAAATCTGACTGGGATGATAATACAAGTTCTTCGCTTTTCCTTCAGTTTTTAACATCATCTGTTTGTTGAAGAAGAAAAACAAACTATGTTCAGGTGGTTTTGAAGAAGAGTGAAAAATATTTATAAAGAACTTTTTCACCATAAACTAATTTGTAAATGCTATCAGGGCACTAAAGGAATATCAAGAGTGGAGTGCTTATTTCCTAATTGTTTTCAGCCTAATGGATTTTAATTATCAGTGAAAACACGCTCAGCAATTTTATTGCACATATTGTCCTTGTGATATAGTTAACTGTCTATATTTTAAAATTATTATATCAGTATGTCATTCAACAAATGTTGTTGAGCCCTTCCTTTATGGCCAGGAGAATGTGAAGCACTAAATGAACTCAAGGATGAAATAAAACATGGTTCCTATTTTTGATGTGCTCTGATACCAAAGAAAAGATACGACAGAATATATGCTTCTTATAAATGCCATAAGAAATGTGAGCTACAAGAGCTTTAAAAACAAAAACCACTTTCCATTAGTACAATTATGGAAAGCTCTTCAGTGAAGGTAACTTTAATACTAAAGTATCAATATTTTCTTCACAATTGCTTTGTGTCTTATCCTCTCAACTACACCATGATCTTCTTTGGCTCCAGACTGTTTATTAAACTGGCCTTTCTACTACCTATCTATATTCTCTTAGCAAGGATTTGCTGCCTAGGAGACCCTTCATACATAATTGTTTTTTAATACTTGCTAAATGCTAAACTAAAAATCAGAATAAATGCAGAAAATTCCATCCACATCCTTTAGCTGACTAGATTGCAGCAAAAGGATTCTTGATGGATACTGTGGGTTGGCAGATACTCCAATTTCTTCTGTACTGAAGAACTGAAAATTGGATTCTTATTCTCACTTTTTAGTGAATTGGGGCAACTCAGCCTTCAATTACCACACCTAAAAACAAACCTGATAGCATTACCAAGATTTAGTAAATATCATTATGTATCACCCAACAAAAAGCTGTAAAGTTATTGAGAAAGGCATTATACAAATGCAAGATGCCATTATTACTACCACAACTTTTGTGTGATGATAAGTTCATTCATGACAAGACTGCTGAGATTTCTTTAGAAGCATGTCATTGCTTTAATTTTTTATTTCACTTTTATGTTTCATCTGGTTCATCTTTTTGAAGTCATTTTCCTTGTTTAAATAGTTTTCTATTGTACTTTTCTCTCAAACTGGTTTTATTTTGATGGGTTGAGCTTCCCTGGAGGAAGGTGCATATGGAAAAACCTATGAACCATTGAGTTGCTAATAATAATTATCCTCTGCCCTTTTAGAGTCTCTTTTATCTGAAGATATCAAAGCACTTTTCAAACCAGTATCTATAATTACCTCCATCATACAAAAGAATGACTGCAAGTGAGACTGAGTGATTTACAGGTTTGCAAAAGCAAAAAGCAGAATTCCAAATTCTTCCTTCTGCCCTGTCTCTCAGGCTTCGAGACTTTTACAAAGACTGAGATTCAGAGAAAAGGGGAGTAGGTCTTCGTGATGCATAGCCCCTGTGGAGATTTACCCTCTGATGGCTTTTGAGTTGAGGATCTATGAACACAAATAGCAAAGTTCCTAAGTAGTGAAGTGGTGAAGGAGCAGTCACTTTGTGGCAGGTAGCAAGGCTCAGAAAGGTTTGGTCAAGTAGGATTTCAGCCAACCCCCCTCCCTACCAGCCATGAGTAGCAGGTGCTTCACACTGCCTTGCCTCTGCAGTTTTTTCTTTCTCACCTTAGAAAAATAGAGTTTATATTTGATTAAAAAAAAGAAGGAGTCTGCTTCTTCATCAGCTAGCCAAGTTGAGGACCAGCGGTATGAATTTCTGCCTTGGCCTGAAAGATGTAGAGTTAGGCCCAGAATCTGGGAAATTTTCCCCAAGAATGAGAAAAATAAATAATGTGTATGGGGGTTAGGCAACCAAGACATTCGCATTAAATATGGGGTCTAAGAATTGGCAGGAGGTCTTGTCTGCCTAATAGAGGAGAGAACTCTCAAGCCTCCATACCAAATGAGAAGCTAGGGAATATAAAAGAGATAATATGCTAAAGAGCTTCAGCTATCAAGTTATTCTAAAAGTGGAGGAGGGCATTTTAAACGTGGAGAGAAGGGCACTGATTATTATCTGAATATTGCTAATATGTCCCACAGAACCTACTTGGAATAATTTTTTACTATTAATTTGAACAAGAGCACTGAGACTCTTTATATGTATAATAAAGCTAATTTTACATTTAATAGACAATTTTATTTTTAAACGTTAGTAAAATCAGAATCTTATTAAATTTTAGAAGTGAATAAAACTTTTATAACTTTGGGATTTTCTTTCTGGGGTCTATTTGCTGATTAAAAATGCTCTTACTTCAATCCCTTTAAATTAGATTGAATTTTATGGTGCTAACTATTTTTCTGTTAGGCATAACTCCATTGTTTAATAAATGTAGCATTTTCTCAGTGAACCGTTTCATACATTCGTTTTCACATTCACTCTCATATTTTTAACTTAATTCTAGTGGCATTTTTTCCTGATCAGTAAGGAATTGAGGATTCTTGATTAGAGGAAAATAATAGTTGTTATTTATGAATCATTTATTATCTGCCTGGTTCAGGGTTAAACTACATGCAGTTTTGTGTCTTCATCCTTAAAACAGCATTGAGGGGGCTGGGGTTGTGGCTCAGTGGCAGAGCACTTGCCTCGTACATGTGAGGCACTGGGCTCAATCCTTAGCACCACATAAAAATAAATAAACTAAATAAAGATATTGAAAAAAATATTTAAAATAAACAGCATTGAGGTAGGTACTAGTATTACTTGTACTTTATAGATGAGAAAACTGCAGTTTTGAAATTTAAGCAATTTGACTGATGTCCCACAGCTAATAAATGGCACAGCTATCCTTAGAACCCAGATCACACTGTCTCCAAACCCACTCTCTTATAGACAGCAACCTGTTTCGTAATTGATTCTTAAATTTCTAGTTCTGTGACCTTCACTGTGTCTAGCTAAGTCATCACAGACCATGTGCCATTACTTTCTGCTCAAGCATCTTCATCCAGCCTGTTGGCATATATATTTGATCAAATTAGAAACATCCACATTCTGTATCCCTTACATACACAACACATGCCTATTTGAGTTCAAGATGCCTTTGTCAACTTTAATGGTTGTAATGTCCTCTTGCAAAGAGATGACCTTACTAAGTGTCATTTCTTGGTAAATAAAGCTCTGCTGCTGATGACTTTTGATTCATCATCACACTGATATTTAGTGTCACTGAGGAGTATGCTGGACAAGGCAGCAGTCTTGAGCTCTTATTAAGGGAAACAGGTGGCTGGTCATGTTGGACATATTCCCTTTGGCAGAGGTGGCGAAACTGCAACTTGTACTTAGCATTTTAATCGAGGTTGGCGTCTGCAGATCTACTTTTCTCTTTAAAACTCGTTTCAGATGAGAGGAAACCAAAATAGAAAGTATTATAATTTCTTCCTATGTCGTGTACACTTAACCCCTTCTGAGGACGAGACTTCCTTTTTCTTTAATTCAGACATGGCATCTGCATGTTCCTGAGCTAATTAATAGTCAGTAGGCAAAACTAATACGCACAGGTGTTTATCATATCAGGGAGAGTCAATGCTTTTTGTCAACGTTTTAAACAACTTCCCCCACAATCACCAACGCTCTCCAAATAGATCTTCTGACTTCAATGGCAGGGTCAGTGTTACAGTGACTCATTGCCGGATAGAACAAACAAGTTCAACAAAGGCTAATTCAATATGTAAATGCTATTTCCTTATTGCTAGTGAAAGCTAGATTTTTCACAAAATAGAACTGAAAAGTCTGTTTGGGGTTCCTGCTGAGTCTCATATATCCCTGGGCCTCAAGAAATCCACACACCCTCTAACAACTGTTCTCCTCCCCTTCCTCTCCCAACTCCTAGAGTGCACCAGATGCATTCAGTTCCTCTGTGAAAATACTCCTGAACCTGATCCAGTTCAGCTCTAACCCACGCCACTTCCCAGAAGCTAGCCTTGCCAAGGTCTCCAGTAACATGCTCCCTGCCAAAACGAAATGGCACTTCTCCATCGTGATGCTCCTTGACCTATGTACAGAATTTGACACTGCTGATAACCAATTACACAACTCTCCCTTCTTGGCTTCTGAGCCTCTTTCCTCATTTAGTCTGCCTCTCACCTCATCTGCTTTAGAGACCCTTCACCCCACATCCCCTACCTCCTACTTTTCATGGGGTTTCCCCATCGTTTTGCCATTTATCCATTTCTTGCGTGGCTGGCTGCCTCACTGATGGCAGAGCACATGCTCCGTTCATGTCAGAAACCCAGTGCCTAGATGTTGCTTACAAAATAGCTAGGGCTCAAAAACAAATCAATAAATGTTGGTTGAATTAATGCACACATCCAATAGGTCAACTTCTGTACTTGCTTCAGTTTTGCACATTGTGCCTAGCTAGAAGACAAGTCACATGACCAACTCATATTATACAGAAACTTATCATCTGCCTTTAACTATTCCCAAATCCATTATCTACGCCTTAGTAGAGAACACTGATAAATAATGAAGCTCCCAACTAAAATTCCTCACTGAGTCTTGGTGGCTTTTCAATTTCTATTTCCAGTTCCTAATTAAGTCTGCCTTTTCAGTCATGACATTTTCTGAATCTGATTTGCTTTCTTTTCAACATTTCCAATGGATTCTTACAATATTTGTGCAGGATACATTTTAAAAAGTACTCTGTGTTCAATTGGCATTTTGTATAGTAACTACTTGCCCTGATGTGTTATAAAGTGTAGCCAATTAATATTTGTTGAGTGATAGCAGCCCAGACAAATGAATTTTGTGTATGGTTTCTCAATTTGATCATTGAGGTAGTCCAACAAGTGAATTAGTTGATCTATTACCTGTTTTTTTTAATTAATCATATTATCTCAGAGATGATACAAGCAGGAATTTATTATATCAATAACAATTTGACTTTATAAGCTTAATCTTGTCTTATAGTTTATATGAAATACTTCATCTCCTGTTTGAATATGAATATTTCCACAATTCCAAATTACAATATTTTTTTTGCTGTAAGTCTTCATTCAGTTCTTTGGTTAAAACTATCTTTTTTACCTGTCATTTTGTGTATGCCAGACTCTCCTGAGGCCATATAACTTTAAAATGTTCCCTATAAATCATGCATTAGATCCTCTCATTCATAGCAAAGTCCTTCATTCTAATGCCTTTCTAACCATTTCCCTCTTCTTCTTGTGTATGCTCAGAATGTACCACAATCACTTTCTGTTTACTGTCCTCTTCCTGTGATCATTTCATATCGCATCTTTACCCTTTGGATGGATGGAGAGATGGATGGATGGATAGATGGACCAATGGATGGATAGACAAATTCACATTGTACAAGTATTAAAGAATTGTACAATACTTTCTATTAGCACCAAGAATTTACTTCATAACAAGAGATAAGCTTTTCCTTTTTGTGCCCTCATTGCAAACACATCTTTTCCACATTTCCCAATGGACTGAAACATTTCTATTTGAATATCACTGGATTTGTGGTTTACAAAGTTAGCTTCCTTTATGTATTTCTTTGTAAGATGATCATTAGTTTCTGATAATAAACTCCTGAAAGAAAGGAATGTTGTTTATTAAACATAACTTAAACCATTTCTAGTTCTGTTCTGGGCTAGATACAGACAATTAAAACATTATTTATGAATCTATTAGCAAATTACTACATATGCATCTGAAACTATAAAAATGCATTCATTCTTCCATTTCTTACCAGTATATTCATTCAACTTTGCCAAGAGGGAGTACATAATAAAAAATGTGCCCCTTTCATTATTCAAGGGCACTTGTTTAGATCAATAGTATTTGCCATTTAGTAAATGTGATGTCTTATGGTTTTTCATGGCAATCTGTAAAACTGGAAGTAATTCACTTGATTAACATAGTAGAGTGGTAATTCGATGAGGCATCACAACAACATACAAGGGGGATCTGTGCTGAAAATTCAAATCCTAAAAAAACACCTTTTTAAATTTCCTAATGCTTATTTTCCCCCCAGTTGATTGTAGCAGTTATGAAACACATACATTCCAAATTTCTCTCTCTGCTTGCTATAGACAGACTCCTTTGCCCAACATTTTAAGTCTTCAATAAAATATAAATGAGCAACAGCTTCCTGCTAACCACAAATTCTCCTTCTTGTTTTGCTTCGTCTAAATGTTCTTCTTGAATGCCCAAAGGACTTTCTCTTCCTGCTTGGCACAGTCCTAAATTACTTTGAATCACATTATTCTTACATCCAGTGTATGTACCTGCATTATGATTCCAAGGGTAATTTGTGTCCTTTAACCATAGTGTGCTTATCATCAATGCTTCAAGGGATTACAATCTGGCCTTGATCTTGCTCAGTTCATCAAGGTTGCATGGGGGTGGAGTATTCACTGGCACAATATTGGTTTCATGCCTATGATAACTCAGAAATAGATTTCTCAACCAAGCAAGTGATTTCTAACAGTGTTTTGTTTTGTTTCAATCACATTTGCAAGTTGGTGTTGATACAAAAGTGTGTATTCATTTTCCCCCCTTTAAATGCAAAGCATCAATCCTTTTTACTGGCTCTTCTTGAGCTTCTGTTCTGAAGTAAAAATCCAACCTACAAGCATCAGCTATAAAGTCTTGTTCTGCTACTCTGTGTGTGTGTGTGTGTGTGTTTTGTGTGTGTGTGTGCGTGTGCATCTGTGTGTGTTTGTTTCACTTTCAATGTCTCATTAAAAGAGTAAAAACTTTAGTTGAAATAAACAGATAGATTTGCCTTTCTTCTTGCTCATTCATGCTTTCATATTCTCCTTACTAGATTACCCTAATGTTGGGTTGCTTGGCCTGCCAAATAAGATTGATGTTAAACCTTTGTCTTGTGCAAATCCCACAGTCTAAGGGTATGGTTCAGAAACACTCAACCATTTTTGGGCTATCATAGTATTACTGAATGTTCTTTCTGAATAAAGAGATCTCCTTTGAGAAATTATTCGTGATCATCTACTTTGCTTTTGTAGTTGGAGCCCCAACCATTTCAATATTTATTTCTGGGCATGGACCTAGTAGCTAGCTTCTCAGCTCAGAAATCATTGTCACAAACACAGCTTCCTTAACACTGAAGATAGTTAACATTCTCTTGAAATTCCTGGTCCACAGCATCTTGCCGTGAGTTTGGTCTATATAAACTTCAAACAAGTAATTAAATTGTGGAGAAAGTTGCTGAAGGTCTAATTTTGCATCATGTGTGGGAAAATGTGTTTTCATGACTTATATGTTCACTAGGGTCACTTTTGATATGAAGACAATACCTCAGAAATAAAATTTAATCTGGAATGTATCAGTGACCAAGTTGCAATCTCAGAAGCAATGCAGACAAGAATCTTCTCAAGGAGCCAGTCAGAGCTGTCACTGTCTTTCCTAAAAGCTTAAGTCTCAAAACACTTGAGCTGTAGATCAAACGTGGTCATTTTCTAACTAGCTAGGTAGCATAAGACAACTGAGCTAGCCTCTTGGTGCCTCAGCTCTCTTTCTATAAAACTGGGGGATTGGACCAGAGTAGCAACTGTCAGTTACATCAGGCATATTATAGAATAAAGTTCAAGTTCTAGAATTGGATACAGGACCAAACCTCCAGCCTACATCTTTTACCCTGAGCTGCAGCAGCCAGAGGGAATTAGTGGCACCAAAGTGTGAGGCCTCAGGTGCGCTTTAGGGCAATAGAGACGTTAAGAACTCCTGGGGCGATGACCTCCAGCATGTGTAAGTTCTCCCACCTAAGATGAGTCATTGGCATTTAAAAAAAAAATTTAATGACTTTATTTCCAAAAGACTGAGATCTAAACCTGGGGCTATGCCATATGGCTCAGTCTGTTAGGCTACTATAACAAAACCCCATAGACTTGGTGGCTTATTAACAAGAGAAATTTATTTCTCATGATTCTTGAGGCTGGGAAGTCCAAGATCAAGGTACTGGCAGAGTTGGTGTCTGGTGAGAGCTAGTTTCCCTGTTCATAGACAGCACCTTCTATGTCCTCACAGAGTGGAAAGTTTGAGAGGTCTTCCTCCAGGCCCCACTCAGAAAGGCACTAATCAAGTTCTACCTTCATGACCATCACCTGCAAAAATCATCACTTCTTCCTAACACCATTATCTTCAGGTTTAGAATTTAACATAGGAATCAGAGGAGGATACAAACACTTGGAACACAGTATAAAAACTAATACAACTTTGAGGAAATTAGATTATGGAATTCTATGAATTAATAAATACATAGGCTAAATTATCACATTCTCCACTTTTACTTGAGGACCATAGAACAGTCTGTTACTCAGTGAATCTCTAGTGAGTGTTTTACCTTTCGAGAGCACAGCTCTTGATCAGTGAAGCAGCACCCATTCCAATGAAGGAGGCAGACACGTTTTTTATATAATAAAATGATTGCTCTGTGTGAGGTTGAGACTAAGGGCATGACAACTGTGAAGATCACCTGAAAAGGATTTTAAAGAACCAGTAGGAATCCATTAAGCAAAGAAAGGCAACAAGGCCATCCAGGAGAAAAGTTAGATTACGCAAAGGTTTTACAAGCATAGCTCTTTTTTATTGTGATTTTGTTTTATTGTACCTCACAGATAGGTCTTTTCTTTCTTTCATTCTTTCTTTCTTTCAAATGGAAAGTTTGTGTCCTTTCTGCATCCAGCACATCCATCATCAGCACCATTTTTCCAAGAGTGTGTGCCCACTTTGTGTCTCTGTATCACACTAGCAATTCTCCCAAGTGCTTTAAACCTTTGTATTGTTATCATGACTATTATTGAGATATGTGGTCAGCGATCTTTGATGTTACTACTGCTACCGTTTGGGGAAACATGTACCTCACCCACATAAGAAAACCAACTTACTCCATAAACATTGTGTGTGTTTTGATTGTCCTACTGACTAGCCACTCCCATAAACCTCCCTCTTCCTGGGCCACCCTATTCCCTGAGACACACAATACTGAAATTTGTTCAATTAATAGTTCTACCGTGGCCTCCAAGTATTCAGTTGATATGAAAAGTTGCACAGTCCTCACTTCAAGTCAAAAACTAGGGATGATTAATATTCATGAGGAAAGCATGTTAAAAGCCAAGAAAAGACAATCAGTTAGCAAAGTTTTACATGCAAAGGAAAAGTTCTTAAAGGAAACTGAAGTGCTGTTCCAAGGAACACATGAATGGAAAGAAAGCCAAGTAGCCTTATTGCTGATGTGAAGAAAGGTTTAGTGGCCTGGGTAACAGAGCCACAAACGTCCCTTAAACCAAATCCTAATCCAGAGCAAGGACCTCCTTCTCTCCAATTCTGTGAAGGCTGAGAGAGGGGAGGAAGTTATAGAAAGAAAATTTGAAACTAGCAGAGGTTGGTTTATGTGATTAATGAAAGAAGCTATCTTTTTTTAAAAAACATTTATTTATTTGCTTTAGGTGAAGCAGCCAAGTGCTGGTACAGAAGCTGTAGCAAGATCTAGCTAAGAAAATCGATAAAGATAGCTACATTAAACAACAAATTTTCAATGTAGACAAAATTTTGGGAAAAAGTGCTAAAACTTTCATAGTTAGAGAGAAGACATCAATGCCTTCACTGGACAGGCTAAATGTATAGTTAGGGTCAAACACAGCTGATGACTGGGAATTGAAGCCCAAACTTATTTACCATTCTAAAAATCCTAGAGCCCTCAAGAATTATACTAAATCTACTCTGCCTGTGTATAAATGAAACAACCATGCATGGATGACAGCACATGTTTACTGAATATTTTAAGCCCACTGCTGAGACCTATTGATCAGAAGAAGATTCCTTTTAAAATATCCCTGCTCATATGGAGATTCCTTGGAAAACTGGGAATGGAACCACCTTATGACCCAGCTATCCCACTCCTTGGTCTATACCCAAAGAACTTAAAAACAGCATACTACAGGGACACAGCCACATCAATGTTTGTAGCAGCACAATTCACAATAGCTAAACTGTGGAACCAAACTAGATGACCTTCAGTAGATGAATGGATAAAGAAAATGTGCTATATATACACAATGGAGTATTACTCAGCAATAAAAGAGAATAAAATCACAGCATTTGCAGGTAAATGGATGAAGTTGGAGAATATAATACTAAGTGAAGTATTATAAATCCAAATGCTGAATGTTTTCTCCAATATAAGGAGGCCGATTCACAGTGGGGTTGGGACAGAGAGCATAGGAGGAATAGAGGAACACTAGAATGGCCAATGGGAAGGGTGGAGAGGGGAGGAGGGCAAAAGGGTTAAGGAAATAAAAAAAAAGATGGTAGAATGAGATGGATATCGTTACCCTAAGTGCATGTATGAAGACATGAATGGTGTGAATATACTTTGTATACAACCAGAGATATGTAAAAATGTGCACTATAAGTATAATATAAAATGTAATGCATTATGCTATCATTTATAACAACTTAGAATAAAAAAATAAAGAAAAAAAAAAAAAATGCAGTATACATAACTAAAATTAACTACTAACATTTTCTAGAGATCCAATGAAGCTAACTTATATGAATATAACTGCTTAAATTTAGCACCATTTCATACATAAAATTTATATGCTATAGTTATTAAAAATGCTTTTTCTGGGCGGGGGTTGTGGCTCAGCGGTAGAGCGCTCACCTAGCACGTGCGCGACCCGGGTTCGATCCTCAGCACCACATAAATAAACACACTGTGTACAACTAAAGCAAATAAATAAATATTTTAAAAAAATGCTTTTTCTGTACAAAAAATGTATATATTCCTGCTCATTAAAAATGTACCTTACTATCTAGGAGGTCCAATGGAGGTGTATAATAAGGTTAACATTGTTTTCTTTCCTGCTACAATAACATCCATTCTGCAGTCCATAGATAATAATTTTGACTTTCAAATCTTATTATTTGAGAAATACATTTCATAAGGCTATTGCCTCCACAGGTGGTGATTCTTCTGATGGATCTGGGCAAAGTAAATTTCAACCTCTGGAAAGAACTCATCATTCTACATACCCTTAAGAATGTCTGTGATTCATGGAAGGAGGTCAAACTCTCAGCATTAACAGAAGTTTGGAAGGAGATGATTCTAATTCTTGTAGGATTCTAATTTGGTAGAGAAAGTCACTGTAGATATGGTGGAAATGGCAAGAGATCTAGAATTAAAAGTGGAGCCTGAAGATGTGACTGAATTACATGAGTTTTACTTCATAGCAAAAATTAAAACAGATTAAGGAGATACACAGGCATGAGCAAAGACAGAGGTTTCTTGAGGTGGAAATCTCCTCCTGGTGAAGATGCCACGAACATTGTTGAAACAACACAACATTGAGAATATCATGTCAACTTAGTGATAAAGCAGAAGCAGGGTTTGAGATGGTTGAGTCTAATTTCAAAAGAATTTCTACTATCAAATAAGATCACAATATTACTGAGAAATCTTTCATGAAAGGAAGGGAGTTATTAAAGCAGCAAACTTCTCCTATTGTCAGAAATTGTCTCTGCCACCCCAACCTTCAGCAACCACAGCCCAGAGCAGTCAGCAGCCATCAAGACAAAGACAAGACCCTCCACCAGTAAAACGGACACAAGTCACTGAAGGTTCAGATTAATGTTAGCAACTTTTTTTTTAGCAATAACGTATTTTGTAATTAAAGTATGTACATTTTTAGACCTAATGCATACTTAATAAGCCACAGAATAGTATAAACACAACAATTTTATAGACAATGGGAAACCAAATTAATTCATGTGACTAACTTTATTGCAATATTAACTTTATTGCAGTGGTCTAGAACTGAACCCATAATGTCTCTGAGGTATTCCTTTATTGTGTTTGAGGAAAAGAAGTTCCCTGCACCTAGAGGATTCGAAAGGCGTGTGTATGAGAAGCTACTTCCAAAAGGGAAACAGAAGATAGGTTCTTCTTCTTCTTTTTTTTTTTTAACACTTATCTTTTAGTTGTAGTTGGACACAATGCCTTTATTTTATTTATTTTGATTTTTACCTGGTGCTGAGGATCAAACCCAGGGCCTTGCACATGCTAGGGGAGCACTCTACCACTGAGCCACAACCGCAGCCCAGAAAGTAGGTTCTTAAAGGACAAGTTTAGGAGTCTGTGTTTTATCTGATAAGAAAAAAAGGATTCTTGTTTTTATAGCATTGATTTTTTAAAATTCATTAATATTATTATTTACTACTACAACTGCTTTGTAAGAAGAAAGAACAAATTGGAGGTTCTTTTAGTTTAGTCTGATGGACTGTATCGTACTAGAGGCTGGAGTCGGGTTAGCCAAATTACTCTGAAAATTCGAAGAAAAATTTGGAGGTCATAAAAGACAAAGAAGATGAAAAACAGATGAAAGGAAAGGAGGACTCACCAATATAAAAAGAAGTGAAAACTAGGTTCATAAGCAAGGTTAGAATATCCATGGTGAGGGAATCTGTAGGATATTTTATATGCTCCTTTTGAACTTATTTGCATTGCTAATGTTCAAACCATGCTTTAGATTTTCTATCAAATCTCCAGGTCAGTTGAACTTATATTTATGTGAGTAGGTATCTTAATGTTTGTGAAAACCAAGGAGTAGGCTGAGTTACTGGTATATGACACAGTATGAAATCAGGACCACAGAAGCAGACGTGACTTAAGAATTTGACTCCTACAAGTCAAAAAAATCCTTGAGGAAGGCTTTGCTTATCTACAGGCCATGGGATTGGGGGAGAGGAAGAGTGTTAGTTTTATCTACAAGTCCAGCATGCATATGTAGTGGGAGGCCCACCCAATCTCTGCTTACAGAAAGTTTCTCAGTCGGGGGTTAGCATGACCAAATTCACTTTTAGACAGCTTGGCAGTATGACATCAGGGACAGTGAGATGGTTCTGATATTGAACAAATAGAAGGTCATGTTTGAAGCAAAGATGAGAGTCAGTAACCCAATGGATCTGGGAAGTGACTCTTGAAGTCATGAATAGAAAAAGAGAGAAGAGGTCGGGAAGAGGTAGGTTTGGATTCTGCTAACTTTGAAGTGATTATGATAGGACCAAAAAGAAATCCCCATTAGGATAATGCATATGGCTAACAAGGGTCTATTACAAGTAGTATTTGATTTAGTAAGAAGAAAACATAGATAATGCGCTTATTCTTACTGAGTTGTGTGGTTCTTCCTCTTCTTTCTCCTTCTTCCCTCCCTCCCTCCCTTGCTTCCTTCCTTCCTTCCTTCCTTCCTTCCTTCCTTCCTTCCTCCTCTCACCCTCCCTTCCACTCTCCCTCTTCCTATTTCCCTCATTATCCCCTATTTCAGAAATCTGTTATTAAAGAAATGAAAATATTGTTTGCAACTTTTCCCAAAATAGCCTTTTTAAAAGTTATTTTACACATCAATTACATATGAAACATGATAAAAAAAACATTGTTTCCATATATACTAAATGAGTTAATTGTCAGTTTTGACATAATGATATCTGTCGTCATTTATAATTCTTTGTTTCTGTTGTTGCTATTAAAAGAAAATTTCTCCTGTCAAAAATATTTTATAAACATATTTTTATATTCTTTCTGTCTAATGGGGAAAATTATTCTTAAAGCATTCCTCTAGCATTATCTACTAACATTAATTACTTTCCCTAAACTGTCTTCTCATTTGTCTATTATCCTCTCTATCTGTTCTTCTCATATGAATTAGGGCTTTCCCAAGTCCTCTTACTTTGAACTACACAAATGTAAATAGCTGATTGGATGATGTCACTGTGCATTTATGAAGCTTTAATTACTTTTTGGCTCTGTTATAGTCATTTTAAGGTTATGTAAATGCTCCATTAGAATCATTTAAAATTCAATTTATTAAGCCAGTCATTTTTCCATTGTTGCAGAAAAATGGAAAAGCATGTGAAAACCATTGTCAAATGAGTTGAAACATACAACATAAACTTTGTTTTCTTCTTTGAATTAGACAAGTATAAAAATTTTATAAACATTTTAATGAAAATTTTGTGTAAAAGCAATTAGAAATCATTTTAAATTATCTTTTCATAAATAGGATAACTTTAAAGACAGTCTTTTCAAATGATATAAACTTACTACTAAGATAATAAAATTATAATAATTACTAGTAGTTGAAGCATAATGTCTTTAAAAGCAATTTTTAGTGAAAAGAGCTAAAGCGCAAAAAGTGAAGACAATGAGATTACGTTTCACTAAATAAAAATGGAATATACTAACATACCATTAATGATGAGATGGATGTTAACATTATCTCCACAGAAAGTTGACTTTTCTCTCTCTCTCTCTTTTTTTTTTCCCCAGGGCTGAGGACCAAACTCAGGGTCTTATCCGTGCTAGGCAAGCATTCTGCCACTGAGCTAAAACCCCAACCCTGAAAGTTGACTTTTTTTTTTTTTTTTTTAACTTTTTTTGTAGTTGTAGATGGATAGCATGCCTTTATTTTATTTGCTTATTTTTGTATTTGGTGTGCTAAGGATTGAACCCAGTGACTCACCCATGCTAGGCAAGTGCTCTGCCACTGAGCTGAAAGTTGACTTTTAAACATCAGATTTTCTGTTTTTCCCCTCAGAAAATCCATTGCTAAAGATGCATTCCAGATATTTCTAACACTAACAACTTTTTTTGACTTTTTGAAACTTGAGAGGATATAATGCATATTATAGTACTTTTATCTCTTCAAATCTTTAATTGAATTTTAACTAATTAATTAAAATGGAATAAAGAACCATTTATGTAACTCATTCAAAATTTAAAACCATGTAGATTTCGAGATACATTTATTCTGAAAAGAAAAAAAAAAGATACCTATTGGAAAATGGTAACCACTGTTTAGAAGTTGTCCAATTATATCTTTACAATAGCTAAATTTTAAATATTAGTTATTTGCATTGTATATTTCTTCTGAGGAACTCCAAGTATTTTCTTTCTTTATCATTTTTTTGATAGACTTTTATTTTATTTATTTATATGTGGTGCTGAGAACTGAACCCAGTGCCTCACACATGCCAGGCAAGTGCACTACCACTGAGCCGCAGCCCCAGCCCTCCAGGTATTTTCTTATATGCATAACATAAATCAATAATTTCTTGTTGACATAATAAGTACAGAATGCTCAGAAATAAAATAATTAAAGTACATATTCCTATTAAAAAGAGTCCTCAAGAAATTTTCTCAAAGTCTTGCATGAAGCCTGTAGTAGAATTTAGTAGAACATATGAAGTAGTCTGGTAGAGTGATCCACCTCTATGGCCACACTGTTTTCAAAACTTTGCCTTCTCCCCTTTGGGGACCGGGAGGTGGGGAACTCTAACCATTGGCTCAGTGGTGAACGAATTCTCCAGAATGTAATCTGAGCTCTTATAACTAGTACCTCTTCCACCAGCAGTATATGAGCACGTCACAACCCTTGGAGCTCACTCTTCCTTCTCCCCTGTATATTTATATGTGTCACTCAGCACCCTCCTCCTGCTTGGACAGCCATCAGGAACTTTTATGTTAGGAGTCAGTTGCCAGTTCTGTTTAATGAACCAGTCAGCAAGATTCTTGAGAGCTCTGAGTGTTAGCCTGTCCGAGCCCTTTTTTTCAGATCAAGAATGCCATTACCTCAAAAGCTAGCCTTTGGGAAATAGTCTTAGAATGGCTCACTGGAGGTTATGTAGCCTCAGAGTCCAACCTGACAACCTATTCCTGGTACCCAGAACTTCTGTTTTGACAAAGTCTATCACACCTATAGTAATATAGGTTTATCAATGCAAGAAGAGTCATTGAAAATGTCTCCTTTCATCTTTATATTCTCTTATTCAGTATGTGGATACTGGAGACATTGAAATACTTTGGTTTGTATCATAAATGCTGTTAAAAATTCTCAGAGCCTTCTAACATCTTCTGTCATTTCATTCTTTCTCTTTCCCTCCTCCAGGATATTATCATACTTGGCAAGATAGGGTTCAATTCCACTTAAAATGATAGAATTAAATAGCCCATCTAATATGTGGAATCTATACACTCTTAGAAGCCTAGTTAAATTTAATCAGATATTAGGCCATAAAATTAATAGTTGTACATTTGGAACACAACAGATTTTTGAGTTTCATTTGACATTTTAAGAGTGAGTTAACATAAATATATAGTAGAACACCAAGCCCATTAAACCAAAATATTTAGTGATCATATTTTACATTTTATAGTTTTACAGTAATTCCATTTCAATTTTTGTTTATCTGCATATTCTACATAAAACTATGGGAAACAAAGTAAGGAAAGCATTTGGAATATAGAAAGAGTGTTTATACCACAAATAAAATGTACTACCAAGGAATTAGAGAAAATACATGCAGTGTGTAATTGACATTGTAATGAATCTTTTTGTAAGGCAATCATGCCTTAAATTATAATAGCAAATTTCAGATATCAACTTTTCATTTTGTTTTGTTTTGTTTTTAGTTGTACACAATGCCTTTATTCTTACTTGGTGCTGAGGATCTCACAGGGCCCCACACCTGCTAGGCCAGCACTCTAATGCTGAGCCACAACCCCTAATAAGTAGGATATGCATGTATTCAGGAAGGCTGTACTTCTTAATTCTTCCTACACAAGTTAATCATACTGCATATTACAAACTTCATATTCTTGGTCTTGTAGTACTTAGTTGTTTCTTTGACTGTTATATATATATGTATATATATATATATATATATATATAACAGTCAATGCAAGAAGAGTCATTGAAAATGTCTCCTTTCATCTTTATATTCTCTTCTTGCATTGATATATATATATATATATATATATATATATATATTTTTTTTTTTTTTTTTTTTTTTTTTTTTTTTGGAAAAGTTGTCCCTATTCAAACTTCACCCCCAGTTCTCCCATTGCCCGGCCCTACCCCTAAGTACACTTTTGTTGCTTCTTTTTGACAATTTCATATATTTTCCTTTTATTTATTTTTTTGGCAGGGGGAGGGTACGGAGATTGAACTAAGGGACACTCAACCACTAAGCCCCATCTTCAGACATATATTGTATTTTTTAAGTTAGAGATAGGGTCTCACTGAGTTGCTTAGACACCTTGCCTTTGCTGAGGCTGTCTTCGAACTCTTGATCCTCCTGCCTCAGCCTCCTGTACCACTGGAATTACAGGCATGTGCCACGGTGCCAGGCTCATATATTTTAGAAAAAATAATAATAATAATAACAACTGCAATCTGAGGCTCATATATTTTAGAAAAATTAAAAATAAAATAACTGTATGCTGGGCATGGTGGCTTTTGCCTGTAATCCCCATAGATCCGGAGGCTGGAGTAGGAGGACCAAGAGTTCAAAGCCAGACTCAGCAAAGGCGAGGTGTCTAAGCAACTCAGTGAGACCCTGTCTTTAAATAAAAACTACAAAATATGGCTGGAGATAGGCTCAGTGGTTAAGTGCCCCTGAGTTCAATCTCAGATACCACCCCCCCCCCCCAAAAAAAAAACAACCTGCAAATTTCTTAGAAAAAAAAATAGTCCCCTAACTAGTTCATGAAACTTTTTGCCAAGTTTGATAAGTAAATTTAAAAATATGAGCTAGTTGGTCTGAAATATTTTTTAGTACAACTCTCAATTCCAAGAGTCAAAATATGGTATTCACTCAAACATCACCAGTCATGGCTTTTTATAGAAAAAAGAAAATTTTGTTTTCAGTCATCCATCAAAATAGTAGACATCCATATCACTGCTGTCAACAGAACCTCATTCATAACTTCACAGTTTTGTTTTTGGGAAACATAGACTCAACCTAACATTTTTCTGCATTCTTTTGAGTTAACATTTTGCCAGGATGATAGAACCTAATTTCATCTATAAACATTTTGGATTCATTAAAACAACCTGGAGGGAATTCAGCAGAGGACAGGTCACCACTAACAAAAGGAGAAGCAATATAGCAGGAGATGAAGCAAATGTCATAAAATCAGAGTCGAAAATTTTGTATCTGGAAGTCATTAGAGGTGATATGGTTCAAATTTTTCAGTTATCATGAAAACCTTATGAACTCCATACACATACTACATGCCTAAATAACCCTCAGAGGATGACAAACAGCTTATACTCATTTCACAGATAAAGGGACTAAGATTCTGAAAGCAGGAGTCTTTCCAGTATCTCACAACTGCATTCCAGTGGAACAAGAATGACAATCACTACAGGCATAATCTGATTTCCAAGGCCTTACACAAGAATAATGTTGCATCATATACAACATAATATATAATGTAGACCATGGTACAATTTGTCGTTTTCTCAATGAGACTCTTCTAACTAGCACAGTAATAAGTAATAATTGATGTACAATGAATAACTGCTAAAGCATTAACTTCTGTTCTTTCTAAAAGGGTTTTAGATTTGTATGTGTTTGATGTTACATGTATTTTGTTCTAATTGTTTGAAATTAATCATAAGTGTGTGTTAGACTCAGAAATAAGAAAATCAATTTAAAAATCTTTCCCAGATGCAAATGGAATATTGTAGAAATGTTGACAGAAGCAGGAAGGGAGAAGGAACAGAAAGGAGCCAGGTTTAGGAGCCCGGACTCCATCTAATTTGAACAGGGTATGTATGGCTGTATGAACTTTGTATTCCTATTTTTTACTACAGCATGAGAATTTTCTGATGTCATTAAGTATTCTTTCAGTACTTAATTCCTGCAAAGAAATTTATTACTCTATTAAATTTGCTTTTGGATTATTTCCACTTATTTATATATCACAAATAATGCTGCAACAAATAATCTTATATAGAATTCCCCCTCTCCTATGCTGATATTTGATCCCAGTGCCTCAGGCAAGTGTTCTACCACTGAGCTACACACCAACCCTCATCCATAAATTTTGTCTATATTTCTAATGATTATCTTAGCAGGAATTTTTTAAAGTAGGTTTATTGGACCCATGGATATAAGATTTTTTTTTAGATTATTTATTTACTTATTCATAATGCACAAGTATATCATCTTTTTATATACAAAATGACTTTCAGAAAAAGTAGTCACAAATTAAATACCTATCAAGTGCAAACATCGAGCATTATTACCTCCAAACATTGAGCACGACTACCATTACGTAGAAAAATCTTTGAAAGAGATCACATTGAGTAATGGTACCATAGGTCTTTCCACTCCATCTCCTTCCCCCATACTTCAAATTTTATATTTTGATATTTTACTGTTACATTTAAATGCATTTATGGATTTAATTGGGAATGTATGACTACGACATGCAACAATTTGATGTCCATGAAGAAAGCCGTGTGACCCTAGTGCTATAGCAGGAAATCAGTCAAGAGAAGATGGCGTGATGACAGGCTTCTTGGAAGGACAAGCTCCAGCTGTACCCTGGAGGAATGGTAGCATTCAGGTTATGACAGTCTAGGGGCAGGAATTGCACAGGCAGAAGCCCACAAGGTTCAAATAGCATCATATCTTCAAGAACCATTATATTGTTAAACTGAGTTAAGTCAGGGCTGATTTCATTCTAAAATCTCCGTGGTGGTTTTTTACTCTCATCTTGCATTTGGTGGAAGACCTTTGACTCGCTGAGAAATCTCAGAGCCTGTTAAGCTGTGCCTGCTGATTTAAAGAAAATTCAATATATTCATGCTTTTTCAATTTGTTTTTCTTAATCAACATACCACTAGGCAAAACCTTCCTTAGGTTGCAGAATGTGAGCTGACAGCTTTCAATTTGGTGCTTCCAATAAAATTCTTCTGCTAAATATAAGGTTTTTTCCTAAGTGAACAGAGGGAAGAAAAGTTTTTTTAGAAGCCTGTTTTTAGAATTATGTTTTAATGAGCTAGCTCAAGTACAGAGTACCCCCCAATCCATCTGTAAACTAGTATTCAAATCTGACCACTAAATTATGTGCAAACAGTTAGATTAAAAAATGGAAAATAAAAGACAGCCATCTGGATATCTGATATAACACCAAAAGTGAGAGTCCTTAAAACACTCCTTGTTTACATTCAGTTTCCTCTTACTTATTTATTCATTCATTTTTGCACTTTTATAGTCTACATCCAGAAAGAATTTGTGGCTTTGCATGATCAGGTCCCCAACAAACCTCCTCTTGTGAGCCAGAATTGCCTTTTTCTCATTTCTTAAAATGCATTAGGGCACACAAATGTTCATTGTGGCTTTGTAATACCCACAAACTGAAACTAACCCAACTGTCTTTTGAAACATAGTTCAATGCTGAAGCTTCTATGGGATAGAGTACTACTCAAGGATAAAAAGGAACAAATCGCTGGGTGTGGTGGTGCATTCCTGTAATCCCAGCAGCTTAGCAGCTCCAGAAGCTGAGGCAAGAAGATTGCAAGTTCAAGGCCAGTCTCAGCAACCTAAGCAACTTGGCAAGATCCTATCTCATAATAACAAAAAGGACTGGGTATGTTACTCAGTGGTAAAGTGCCCTGGGTTCAATCCCCATTACCAAAAAAAAAGGAACAAACTATTGATAACACAAGCTGGATGGGGCTTAAGGGGACCATACTTAGTGAAAAAAGCCAATCTTTTTTCAAACTATATGATTTTAGTTATATAACTTTCTTGAAATTAAAAACTATAGAGATAGAGAACAAATTAGTAGTTACCAGGGGATAAAGGGGTAGGGGATTGATGTGATTCTAAAGCATGATGAGATACTTTTTGGTGATGGGACAGTTCCACATCCTGATTGTGATCGTGAGTACATGAATTTTTGCATGAGATCAGATTGCATAGAACGGCAACACATGAACGTGTGCTCACGCGCACACACACACACACACAACTGCCTGAAAAAGATGGTGAAAACAGAACAAGGACCATAGTCTAATTACTAGTATTGTACCATGTCAGTTTTCTGGGTTTGATATTATACTATAGTCATACAAGATTCCACCATTGGGAGAGACTGGAGAAGAGTTTTCTGTACTATTTTGCCACTTTCTAAGAGTATAGTTATTTCAAAGTTAAAAGTTTAAAAAGAGTGCATCAGGGTCTTCACCCATGTCCTTCCTTCTGATGTTACCATCAGTGCCTTGTCTCACCCTTTGATCATTGCCAGGAAGACCTGATTGGTTCTCCAGATTAGCTTCTTCTCTCACTGTTACACGTTTTCATGGTAGGTCGTATTTATTCTTCACAATTAACAGCATGGCTATTAAGGAATTCCACTGGTGTAACATAGGGTTTAATACTGGCCTTCCCCACTCTATATATACTTTTAAAAGGCATCACTCCATGTTCAGCAGAGCATCTTTAGCCTTTGACATATTCCCTAAACACAGAGGTTCCCAGTCAATATTTCCAAGAATGACACAGCACATAAGCAAGCATTTCTAGAGTCACGGTTGAGGATTTAAGTGGCAAAATGTGAAGACGAGGTGATTGGGAAAGTCAGTCCAGAGCCAAGAAGGAGTAGATCGTATTTCACACATGTATCTGGGATCAACTAGAAGTATAAATATGAATTCACACCCCTCAAGACAGTTCATGTAAAACCAATCAAAAGTGGTTATTGGATTACTTCCATCTTGTCAAGAAGAACATTTTCGTTATTTTGTTTGGCCTTGGTACAATGCAGTGTGTATTCATATTCTCCATTCCTAGGTATTTCCTCAACAAAACATGTTGCAGCAAATTCTGATAAAGAGGACATTATATGTAAAGGTAGTAGGAATTTTGGTTTTCAGGGGCTTTCAAAATTCTTACTGCTGCCAGGGCCTAGCTAGATAAAACATCAAAGAGATAAAAGATCATTGACACTGTGATACCAAGTTTGCTTTCAACTCTGCTCCAATCTTGTAGAAATTTTATTCTCTCAACTCAAAATATTTCACTTCTTCATGCTGGCTGTTAAATACCTCCACTGTGGCATGTATATGCATGCTTTCTTGATGTCCGACTATCTGTCTGACTCTCTCCCACTCCCTTTTCTCATATCTCCACCAAATCTCAATTCCTCAGTGTTCAGGTAAACCTATAGGAGAAAAGGATCTGACTATGCAGATTAACGAACAGGCATAAACCCCTAAAACAATATGGAGAAGACATTTTCGAACAGGGGTGATGGTTATCTAATCCTGATCACTATCTCCATTCCCCCGTCAGTTGCAAGAAGAACAGGAATGGGAGCATGGCAGTTCATATCTGAAAGTTTTCCAATCCTTAAAGTATAAATCAAATGAAAAGTGTAGGAGACATCTGGGCCTCCAAAATTTTGCAATGCTAATGTGTATGTTCTGGAAGCGACTACACTAAAAGACGGGTATGAGATCCCAGTCTCTTTCACAAAATTAGTTCAGGCTACATAGTGAGGAAGTCTAGTAGCAGAAAACAAATGCCAAGCAGCACCAGGGAAATTCTATAGAAAGCCAAGGGTGGCACTGAAATATTTCTAAAATAAGTTCTTATGTAAGAAAACTTGATATTACTTTATTGGTAGTTTAGTCTGGAGTAGCTAGATAGAAGTGGGCTTATATACCATTGCTTCCTCAGATATCCTTATTGTAACTTTGTAAATTGAGCATTTTATGATATTTTTGGTTTGCATGTGAAAATTTCAATTTTTTTTTTTTTTTTTAATTTTCTGCTAGTTGAATCACCATTTTAGATTGTGGTTGATCCAGGTAAAGGCTAATTTTGGATCAACAACAAAGTTACTCCAAACATTGTGAAAGAAAAAAAAAAATCAAAGCCAATTTTCTAATTAGAATTTTCCAGACAATTCTTTTCTCATAGAATAAATTAGCCTTTTGTGTTTCATTTCTCACTTGGCATTTTTCTTTTGAATGACACAAGGATTATATTTTAATGTGCTGCCATGTACTAACCCGTTGTGGTAGCAAATTATCAAGAAAGGAATAGACCACTTTCTAACTCTCTTTTTCTCCAGTTTAGATTATATGCAAACCTCTTTACTACCATTTGAAACCATGTTCTGGCAAATTAGTTTATTTTCAAGTATAAACCACCCCATCTGTCCCTTTTGTTCTCCTTTAAGACATTTTGGAACTCGCTATTGAAAATAAAGTTACTAGCTTAAACCTATATAATAACTATCCAGGGAAAAAAATGAGCATAGGACACATAAAGAAAATGAAAATTTCAACATCTGTTCCACCACATTCATGACACTCATTATCAGAAGAAGAAAATTATGACAACAATAATACAAATACAGACTCCAACCGGCAAGTGAATTGTGCTCCCAAATGTTATTTGCAAGTGGGTTGTTTAGAACATTAACACTTATTATAGAAATAATGTTCTACATCATAGTTAGGACCCTCGGGCATTTGCTAAATGTATATTTAGTCCACCTAGGATGGAGCCATGAAGACCCTATTAGATAAATGCATAGTGGGGCCCAAAGGAAGGGAAGGAAGGAAGAAGGAATGGAACAGGAAAAGCCTATTCCCATCTATGCTACAAGGTTCTAATTTCAAAATAAAAAACCTCACCTGTGGCCTCTTACCTCCTCACCTGTCACATTCCTTGACTCCTTTTATGACCTTTAATTTTCAGTTTTTAGGTATTTGCGCCTTACATCCTACATTATAAAAAATCCAAAGAGTTTGTTCTCATGGACCACATGCTTCATGGTGAAAAAAAAATTATCTACCATTTCACAAAAGGTCATTCTTTCAGGTAATGTTTATTCACTATTATATCCCTTGCATCTAGAATAATGCCTGGTATACAGTAGGTGGACAATAAAACTTGTTCAGTGAATAAATAAGGAGCTCTAGCTAATATCATCTCCAAATGAAAAAAAGAATTTATACAGTAGGGAGAATCTACATTTACATCGGTTCAGGGTTCTTAGATTTGTTTGAATTCATCCATAATCAACTTTGCTCTTGCAGCATTGTGACAAGCTAGAATTAAAAAGTGATTCTGTTATCCACACGTTAAAATGGAAGCCTAGTGTCTTTCTCAAATTCTCTTAAAACAACAATAACAATAGTGAAAGGTAACAACACACATACCATGTGCCAGGTACTTGAAGTGCTTTTCTTAATTTATTTTACCTTCTCATTAACCTTAAGAACATGTGTTAGCATTACTCTTATTTTAAAGATGAGCAAACTGAGGCACAGAGAATTTTAACAACTTTCACAAAATCACACAACTACAATGTCTACCACACAGCTACCATAGCTAGCAGTTAGGCTCAGTTTGAGTTCTAAGCTCCTTTGTTGTCTTTGTGGTAGTCTGATTTCCTGTTTACCATTATTCATTATTTTTTAAATTTTTTTTCTTTTTTAAATTAATTTATTTTTTTATTCTAAGTTGTTAGAAATGACAGCAGAATGCATTACATTTCATATTATACTTATAGAGCACACTTTTACATATCTCTGGTTGTATTCAAAGTATATTCACAGCATTTGTGGCTTCATACATGCACTTAGGGTAATAATATCCAACTCATTCTACCATCTTTTCTTTTTTTCTTCTTCACCCTTTTGCCCCCTCCCTTCCCCTCTCCCCATTGCCCTTCTAGTGTTCCTCTAATTCTCCAATGCTCTCCATCCCAACCCCACTGTGAGACGGCCTCCTTATATCAGAGAAAAAACATTAGCTAAATTGTGGAACTAACCAAGATGCCCTTCAGTAGATGAATGGATAAAGAAAATGTGGTATATATACACAATGGAGTATTACTCAGCAATAAAAGAGAATAAAATCATGGCATTTGCAGGTAAATGGATGAAGTTGGAGAATATAATGCTAAGTGAAGTTAGCCAATCCCCAAAAGCCAAATGCCATTATTCATTCTTAATATAAAAGTTTCCTCATTTTTTTATTTGGTTTTTGTACTGGGAATTAAACTCAGGGATGCTTTTCCACTGAGTTGTGTCCCCATCCCTGTTTTTATTTTTTATTTTGAAATACAGTCTCACAAAATTGCCCAGGCTGACCTAAAACTTGAAATCTTCCTGCCTCACCTCCCAAGTTGCTGGAATTACAGACATCTTCCACTGCACACAGCTATAAAAGTTTTGTAATTGAAAAGGAATCATATCAGACAAGTAAATCTAAGGAATTGATGACATCATCCATGCATGAACAATCCCAAAACAATAAGAAAAAGGGAGAGTGGAGTCACATGCAAAGGCACCATGTCATGCTTTTTTGTTTTAGGTTTCTCAACATTGTTCTCAACACTCAGCAGAATTAACAATTTCTTGTTCATTGATAATTGATATAGGAAGTTTTTCTTTTCAAATGATATCTTTAATATTGTGTCATCAAAACAGGCAGCCTGGCATGATAACTCTATTTAAATATTTTCTATATCAGTTTTATCTCCATTATTGGACTAATGTTGAGATAACTGGTTAGCTTTGGACTTGACTATCCAAACAAAATCCAAAACTAGATGTGCAATTACTACATATTTTCAATACATTGTTTCTTTTGTTTTAATCTTTGATCACTTATGTGCTACACAAAGAAACCAAATAATAGTTTAGTGGAATCTCTCTTGACAACACAATGATTTGGTCTCAAAATCTAGAAACTATAGAAGCTATTTTCCTATTTTGTGATACATTCCTTTATGTTATACAACTCACAATATATTGTCTGAGTCAACGTTTCAAGAATCTTTTGGTAGCATCCATAATCTTTTACTGCTACCTATATCTTTATTTTGGTTTTCTGCATTCTTTCTCTTTTAAAGAAAAATATACATCAACTCAAACCCAGTTTTCTTTTTCCTTTTTTAAAAACATATATTTATTTTAGTTGTAAATGGACCTTTATTTTATTTATATGTGATGCTGAGACTCAATCCAGGGCCTCACACATACTAGGCAAGTTACTTCTCTACCACTGAGCCACAACCCCAGGCCCTCAAACCCAGTTTTCTATCAAACGTATGGAATTTCATCTATTGGTTCAATAATTAGCCTCAGTGATTGCTAATTATTGAACACTCGACACTTTTTAAAGTCGCAACTCAATTTCACATCACCCCTTGTCTCTCCTGAGAGATTCACACCAGTTTACTGATTTTTTTCCTAGAATATAATTATTCTTTATGTTTGAAACAAACTGACTGTGGATTCTTTTAAGCAATGCCAAAATGCAAAAATAAACAGAAAAACACATATTCATAAGAGAAATGATGACCCTGCATAAGGCCTTGTGAACCCTAGTTCACAGAACTAGAGAAGAAATTGCAAAAGTTCAAGATGGATTCAGAGCCAAGGGACTTCCAGTACTCTCTTGAGTGATACTAGTGGGATATTCATTTATTTTTTTTGCTAATATTGTATGAAAATCAAAATTATGACAAACACTTTCCAGGATAAAAATGAGAAAGGAAGACCCATGCTAAGACAAGTGAAGGGAAAAGTCTATCATGCCCACTTTCTGTTACCTTCTACTTCTTAGAGGCCAAGAAAAGATACAAGGAATGCATTTTATACAACAAAGACCAAGCCTAAAACTACACATAGTACAATATTGACATTTAGTTGATTAAATCAGTATAGATAGATAATCTAGGTAAGTTCAGTGGTTCTTGTTCGGGATATTTATCATCTAGAAATTTACAAAATCCCCACCACACCTAGTCTAAATGAAAATCAAGTGGGATCCTTGTATATTTTATTTACTCTTTGGACTCATGGATCTTAGAGCCTTTCTCTGATTGTACTTAGCTGGCAGCACTTTTGCATTAGTTCTGAGTATCAACACTTATTACATATCCACCATGACAAATGAACATGTGAAAGATTAACAATGGACTGATCACAGCATATGATTCATATGACTTCTGTGGAGGGGTTTAAAAAATAAATCATTGAGAAGAGTTTGCTTTGTCAATTGCAGGATGTAAGTTCTAACTATGGTTTTCTGATTGATCAACTCTGTGCCTTTTATCCCTAGAATGATAAGTTGGGTACCTTCTATTTCAGTGAATGAATCTTTGGTATGTTCAACGTCAGGTCTGTTTCATCATTAAGCAGTGACAAAGAGACCATCCTCTATGGAGAGTACTGTGGCATTTCTTCAATTTTGTCCACAAGAACTAAAGAACTACATGCTTCTAAAGAGCAATTAAAAAATACATAGAATTTAAAAATCAAATTGGAAATTTCTGTGTCACTAAAAGTTTACCTTGTAAAAAGCGTTAACTCAAAGACATCAGACCTTTAAATATGTGTGAGTACTGGATGTTACCACAGGCATTGGGTTTTTATTGGGACCATGTGGACAACAGCACCAATCTATTGGCCTAGACTTTGACCCTGGCCCCTAGGGACTCATGTTTTAAATGTACAACTCTTATAGGAAAGTTTGAGATTAGAAGCCAAACACTGTAAATGAAAGTCACAAACTGGGTGTTAAAGGAAAGAGATGTAATTTCTGAGGCATTGACTTTATAAAGTTGGCTTTTTTTCCCCCTTCATTACTGCCTCATGCCATAAAAGTAAAAACAAATATTATTTTCTTACAAGATACTGAATAATTAAGCTTTTTTACTTTGGAAGTTCTGACAATAATATGCTGTCTTTAAAAACAAGTATTTTAACACCCAAAAGAGTGCAAGTAAAACATGAATAGTTTATAGGAATTCATAAGTTCCACATTAAATGTAAAGAAGTCACAAACTTTTGAATGCCAGTGTTTACCATTGTTAACTCGTATACACAGTAAATATTTTTTCTGTCTTTTGGATTTTACTTTTTAGTCTTAGAATGGTAATATAATAAAAGTTTTCCTTCTTAGTTATAAATGGTTATAAAATATAAACTGGGCAATTTGAAAATCCCTAAGATTATTTTTCTGATTTTTTCCCACTCTACAATCTCTGTGTTCTTATGCTTCAATCATAAAATAGAAAAGATTAATGGGAAATCTAATCAAAGATACAGCACAAAAAGTTTCCCTAAATTGACACCCTTAAAATTTATTTATGCTACAGTGTAATTTGTAAAGCATTTATGTTGGGCCAGTGTTGCTGTGAAGCGCTTGAAGTAAAGCCGCGGGAAGAACTTCAGAAGCAAACTGGAGACAAACAGCTTTTTTTCTGATAACTTTTCTCTCTGGTAACGACTAACACACGTTGGGCAATTTCAGTCACTCGAGATCACGCAACAATCCCGTGAGACTACGGGTTTGCCAAATCTCCAATGCTCATAGTCAACCGATTCAAGCCAATCCCCAAACAGGGCTCCTGCAGGCAGTCTCCTTACTATTTGATCTAATGGAAGACACTGGGATCCTGCAAAGGCCAGCAACTTAGTCCCACAGCAAAAGATTGCATCATGTATCTAAGTTTTGTAAATGAGTGCTGTTGTGTGCAAGGTGGGGCTCAGAGAACGTGCGTGGCTCAAAGTGGTCCTCAGCCTGGTCATTAGGGTGGTGCATACACAGGGCAGCCTCTAGGAGTGTGGGTGTTGGCAAATACTTGTTCATATCTCACTGCACAAATGTCAGCTTGAGGACAAGTTGACTTTTTCTAATTTATCCACCCAGCAGAGCACCCTCTTTTTTGAGTGGTCTGTTTGGGGGTCAAATGTGATATCTTTAAGAATACAAAGATATTTTGTCAATCATGACCATGGCTAGGTACAAATAACCATTTCTATTAGAAAAATGATTTATAATGCATGTCATGACTATGAAAGCAGCTTCTCTTTTGCACTTAAAATATGCTAATTTAGTTATAGTTGAAAATTTAAATAATTAAAAAATTTTACAATATACTTAAGCATCTATTACATTTGCCCATATAAAATATATAAAACTAACAACATATTAAATGTAAAGGAAATGTAATTTTAAAGTTAGAGTAGCACCTGAAATATTACTACTCAGGGCTATATCAACACAGGGAATAGCTAACCTGTTTTTGTCTTTGTTCCTTTTTTTTTTTTTTTTTTTTTTTTTTTTTTAGTAACTGCTTGTTTTCCTAATAATTCAGTTTATATGACACTGTTTCTTCCTTCAGAGTTGACATTTGCATCATGCTGGCCAATCAGAAAACCCTCAATCAGAATACCCTATACTATGTGTATTGATTCTATGCATAATGATTGGTTCAGAGGTTCAGAGCTTTTACAGGAGCAAACCTCTGTCAATCAGAAAGTGAGAGAGAGAGAGAGAAGAACACAAAACAAGAAATACCCCTCATCTCTGTGGGTAAAGGTTGATTGGATTAAATATCAGATTGCCTCATACATATATTATAAACTGATTTATCTACATTTTATTCTTTTTATTTCTTCCTATAGTCTTTAGGATTTCAATAAGCATATACATTTTATAATCTTCTTTTAAGATTGAGAAAAGGACTGAAAAAAGGCAAATGTATAGTTTTTAACAGAGCCACTTTTGGAAGGTGGGTAGTTTGGGGAGAGATAACTTGGGAAGTACCTATGATTATTATTCTTGCATCTCATTTCCAGGTAACTGGAACTTGTCAGCTTACCCTTTCACTTAAGTGAAAGTTCCTTCAAATTACATATATTCCAGGAAACGAAAGCTTGGGGTTCAGCATCTCTCTGTAGGGTATGATTTGGTCACAAGTGAGGTGACTAGCTAATTTGGCAAATTGCTGTTTGAGCTGATTTTCAGTTGAACTTCTGCTGAGAGAAGAAAGAACAAGCAGGCGAGCAGAGAACATACTATATGCATCACTGAAACTTATTGCTTATCTTTATTGCATTTGAGTAAATGCTCTTTTTTTTGCTGTTGCCAAGTAAGTCATCATATTTTAGTTCTGCACTGAATCCCTCGGTAGGAGACGAGATTTGAATAGATCCAGAGTGCAGGAAATAAAAAGAATGCACATTTTGGCTAAAATGCTCCTCTCCCCAGGCTCTTTTCCACCTCCTTCACTGGGTATTTGCACAATTCTTACTAAACTGTGTGAACTATTTTATAGAGACAATAGTGGGCTTTTATGTTAAGGTTTTCAGCTAATCACAATTATCATTTATTGTTCTGATGAAAAATAATGTAAGCTCATTTTTAAAAAATACAAAAACATATAGGGAAAAGAGCAAGATTCATCTGAAGTTCCATCTCTCAGAAACTATTAACATTTCTATTAAGATTCTGCTAATCTTTCTGCATTTATATAGACCTATATGCTATCACTTAAATGTGATCATAATATGATTTTTAAATCCCATGAACAATTATATTTGGCTTACCTCCTTTTTTCCTTCTTTCTTCCATCCACAGCTTTCTCCTAATCAAACATATGTACTCATATAAACACTGTTATTACACTCCCCAAAGGGATCCATTTTTCTTATATTTCTCTGCATCTTGATTTTCCCACCTCGCCACACATTAGTGAAATCATTCAAGGGGTAAAATTAACACATTCTTTTGAATGACTGTGCAATAAACCTCATCATGAACGTACCACAATTTACCCAATAATTCCCTTATTTATAGGTATTAAGCGTATTTCCAGTCTTTTTGCTAGCTCAAATAGTGATGCAATAGACACTTATAGATGTTGGTACTTTTGCTTTTATAGAAATGTCTCTCAAAGCAAGATTGTTGAAACAGAAGTACAAATGTGTATGTGTAAACACATACATATTTGATGTTAATAGATACTGCCAAAGTGCCTCACAAGAGAGCCTAACAGTTCACACGTCTACAGCAATGTATAAGGGCATTCTTTTCCACATCCCAAATCAGCAACTGAACATAAACTATTTGTTTTTATAATTTGATGTGCAAGTAGTGGTATCTCATTCTTGCTTTACTTTCCATTTTCCTTACTACTCATTAGACTTATGCAATATATTTTCCCATATACTCTGGCGATTTTGGAGTTCTAATCTGTAAAATGCATACTCATTTCCCTTGCTTATCTTTCTCGGACCTGTCTTCGTTTTACATTACCATTAAAAACCACAAGGCTGGTTATTTGAGGAGCCTGAAGGATCCTGTCTGTGAGCCCCATGTTTGTCTTTGCTGACATCACCCCAAGTTCTCATCTCTCCTTATATATGGCACCATTGACCAACTTCCCTGTCTTTAATTCCTTCACTGAGGGTCCTGAAAACTCTCATAATGGGACAGCTTGTTTGTGTCATGGTTTACACCCTCCTTGGCTTTGGAGAATACTGCTAATGTACTAATTATCACAACTAGATTATAAGTCTTTGGGGGAAGTAAAGGACTAACTGCTGCTTTTAACATGTTATTTTCTTATTTTCCCAGCTATCTATTTATAGTACAACATAAAAATTTTCTTTCTCTAAAGCCCTAGAATAAGCTGTGAATATTTCATTGATCCATTCATACCGGGCCTGGGCTGGTGGTCTTCAGGGCTGTTATTTGCAAATGGGCTGCATAGAGCATATTGCATGACCCAGTTCTTCTAGTTTATCCCAGGTCATTGCTAACCTGATGAATTCTAGTTGTGCAGAATGGTTAGTTTCTGTGTAGATATGGGTTATGTATCAGGTCTGTCGCTTTCTTTGGAAGCATTAAATGTCTCAGTACAGTGTATAAAGGTTGGAGATTTTATGAACAACAGAAATATGTGTATATTTAGCTCTGTTTGTTCTGGAAAACTTCAGAGCACAGGCCCGGCTATCTCAACTCCCAGAAATGTGTGGCCAGACTTTACTACGCGTCTGATCAGATTTGACTTTTCACTTACCTAGCAGATACCTCATTCTCATTATTTCACTCAAGATGGGCCACAGACCCAGTCCGCCACTGACAGAACTGAGAAGGTGGCCGATAAATCGTCAGTGTAAATGGCAGATTCCAAACAATATAGCCAAAAGAAGTACGTCAGAGCTGGAAACATAATCTGCTCTCTCATTCTCACTGCTCTCTTGTAAAAGATGGTTCCCACATGCTGACAGCAGGAGAACTTTTAAGAAACCCTGTTCAAGAACTTTTAAGAGCCCTGTTCAAGAAATAAAAAGGGACTCTGGGTTTCCTCAGAGTCACTCAGGTACACCCAGCTATATGCAGAGTGTGGCACCTGAATTGCGAAGCTCTCCTAATTTACTCATAAATCTTGCTTTTTTTTTTTTTTTTTTTTTTTTTTTTTTCTTGAAGCAATTCTTTGCCTTGAAGGGATCTTTTAATTACCATCCTCTGGACTAACCAACCAAGCTGTAAAACCTTTAAAGCAGCTGAGAGAGTCCTCCTTCCAGTAGTCCTGCAGCCTCAGCAGGTTTCCCTGCCTATGGAAGCAATTTCTATCAGCCACTTCCTGCCAAAGCACCCAACTGAATGGAGTAAGTTGTTTCAGATGCCACTTCATTATCCACGAGAAAAGAAAACTCAAAAAGAGAACATTATCAGAATGTGAAAATCAGCATACAGCTCTTATTTAAAATAAAACAAAAGATACCACAGGCTGATTTTGGGTTAATAATACCCATTCTTTTGGAGAGGACATTTTTTTTTCTTTCTCTAGTGTGACATTATGTTACCATAGGAAAAGTCAAATGTGAATTTTTTATGCAGAAACAACCATGAATTTTTCCTCTTCTGTCCCCAAGATGTGGGTTGTGCAGCCCCTCCTAAGTAAAGGCATGATACAATTGTAAAAGGCAACAAAATAAAGTCACATCCTTCTAATATTAAACTTATGTTCATTAGTGACCTACTGTAAGCCTCTGAGCAACCACCATGTTGCTGCTAAATATAGAGAAGAAAAACATTTGTAAATGAATTTGGATTATGCATTTTTTCAGGCTTTTGTCAGTATAAATTAATACTAAGCCATACTGTCTATCAATGAGATATACTCATCTGGATCCAAGACCCATCTCCATTAATAAAGTTGCACTAATCACTTGTAGGTTTAAGCTTAATGAAAGGTTATGATTAGCGTGTGTAATAATATGAGTCACTACACCAAACTTAGTCATGAAATCGTAGAGCTAGAAGAGGCTTGTAGACAAGACCCAGCGTTTCTGTCTGTCTCCATATTAGGTTAATGAAACTATCTGAGGCTTGGTTTTCTAAAACGTATTTCACAAAACACAAGCCAAGTGATATACTCTGCCAGAAGAAAAAAAGAGATGGAGGAGGAAGAGGAAAAGGAGGAGGAGGAGAAGGAGGATGGTAATCTGGGAAACATGGAGAGTCACAATAAATATTGCACTGTTTACAGCCTTGTTATAACTTCAGCATAGAAAATGATTTAACTTGGCTTAACCTAGTCTTTCTTGAGAGAATTTGACCACAGAACCCTTTTTAAAAATGTGATCCATTTTAACATCCCATGCAACCATGACTACAGAAACACACTTTAAGCAACGTTGGTTAGGTGATTGCAATTGCTAGAAGTTCTCCAGAAAATTATAAACTGTCCTTCAGAGATCTCTATCATTCTCTTGGAAATATTCAACTATATTCTTGGTTTCAAAAGAAGTCTTCCTTTTGGTAAATTGGCTTACGTATCAAGAAATGGGGATCTCCTGGCTCTTGTACTTGAGGGGAAAGCAGTCATGCTTGTGACTCGACTCTATAATTTCTACAGACAGCAAAACCCTGAAGCTACCTTTCCTGGGAAAAAGCACTATAGGACACTTCCAATCTGTCCCTCTGTGTATCTGTCTGTCTCTCTCTCTCTCTCTTTTTCTTTTTCTTTATTACTAGTTATCTTATTGTTTATAACTGTCACAAAATCAGTGCTCTGGTCTGGTCTGGTCCCATGGTTCTCTGTTCATTGAACCACAAGTGAAGCTGACACAAACATCCATGGACCAGTGGATGTCTTGCCTTGTAGACTCAACTCTCTTTGATTGGGCCCTGGGTTAACACATGTGGAGTTGAGTAGTGAACACAGGGTTGAGAGTGGAAGAAACAAAGTAAGAAAAGTAACAGAAAACCTTACTTGAGTCTCAGGCCCTCTCTCACATGAGAAACCACTCCTGTTAAAAATAATAAAGCTGGTTCTATCCGTGAATTCTCACCCTATTATTTTGATCTATTCTCAGCTTGGTTCTGGAAATTTGGAAACCGGAAATGAGAAGAAATAATTAATTGGCACCCTCAGTCCCCCGCACCTATTATCCTTATGATACCCTTTCATCACTTGAAAATGATCATGAGGTCACCCTGCAGCAATTTCTTCTCCAGATCAAATAATTCCAAGTTCTCTTCCCTTTTTGTTCCCCATAGCTCCATTTGCCAATACTAATTATTTTTGTTGCTCTTTCCTGGTTCATTTCCAACTTTCTAAATCATATATATATATATATATATATATCCTCAAATGGGACAAAACCTTCTGTGGGCCTGGCTTCATCTGAGCTTCTAGATGGCTTGCTGGCCACTGCAGCATTTTACACTTAGTGGTGGATGCGAGTGTATCCCATGTTATACTAGCTTTCATGACAATAGACTGACACCAGTGACCCCATTTGTGGCTTGCTATAATTTGCCTTCCTGTTATGTGAGGATGCTTAACAACCATGATATGATAATGGTGGCGCTAGCTGAGCATTTCTCCCTAAATATTGATATTGCTCACTTTTTTCTAAATGTTTTACATGGTAGATTATTTCTATTGGGTTCTAGTGGGTTTCTTTTTCAATGCGTCTCAAAAATATTGCTGTTTTGACTTTTTCTTCATGTTTTACCTAGGAAAACTTGTTCATTTAAAAACCTCCAGAATATTCATTTAAATTTTCAAATTTACAAACAATCATTATAATCTGGAACTTATTCAATTTCTACATGTTCTTTTCCAGATATACGCTTAATGATGAGAGCTTTGCACATATAATGTAAGGAATACTTATGTTATATAACCCTTTCAGTTTCTAAATTGCTTTCACAGTACCTGTTCTTCATTCATTCACTGAAGATATATTTATTGATAGTGTATCAAAAATTGTGTTGGGCACTAGTGAGATAAAAGATAGTAAAGTGCTGTAACTGACCTCAAGAGGTTTGTAGTTTAGTGGGGCCATTGGGGACACACAATTGCGATACCACATGGCAAAAGCTATAAAGTAGGTGGCAATGCTTTTCACATAGGTTACAAGGAGAATTTGCAGGAAAATGAGGAGGTAAATAAGGATCACACGAAAGGTGGACTAATGAGCTGCAGTAAAGGGCACAGATTTTAAAGGCTTTCATATGCTGAGTGTTCATGCAGCATACAAATTCACTAGGTAGACTGTGCCTTGTCACCCAGTTTTACATTACACAAATCTGGAACCCAGAAGACACAAAAAGTAAACACTTAAAAGAATGACATTTTCTAGAACATTGACTCCTAGAGCATTTTCCTTCCTACATGAGATGTCTGTTAAAATTGTTTATGATTTTGGTGTTTTTCTAAACTTCATTTTTTTATTATGGACATCAAAATGTTTATTAAGGACAGTTGTAAAATAGAAATGAGTGAAGCACAAATAAAAATTGTAAGGTTAGCATATTTTATTATTTTCTCTATAATTTGTATATATAAGCTTACAATCATATTTTATAATATTAGCAACATTATGTATCTACTTTATTATATCCTGCTCTTTTCATTGAACAATACATATTGGGAATATGTTTCAATAGTATGATTTTTAATGGGTGCAGAGTATTTCATTTTAATGGTTGTAGAATATTCCATTGTATGCCTGTGATGAAAATTTGGCCATTTCACCATTACTTGATGTTTAAGCCATTTCTCTTAGTCTGTATTATGAATAGCACTGTGTTAGCAACTTCTTTGTACACCTGATTCTTTCTTTAGGATAGTTCACTAGGTTTGATAATACAGTCTTTTGAAAGCTCATGACATTTATTGGCAAATTGCCCTTTTATTCCCAATAGTGTTGAACAAAGTGCCAGTCTTACCACTATTGTTAATCCAAGTGTATATGATAACATCTTTCTACCAAGAAATAGTTTTGTTGTTGTTGTTGTTGTTGTTGTTGTTGAATACTGGGGATTGAACTCAGGGGCACTTTACCACTGGACCACATCCCCAACCCTTTTTTGTATTTTATTAGAGACAGGGTCTCACTGAGTTGCGAAGTGCCTTGCCATTGCTGAGGCTGGCTTTGAACTCGCAATCCTCCTGCCTCAGTCTCCCAGGTGCTGGGATTACAGGCGTGTGCCACCGCACCCGGCCAAGAAATAGTTTTTGTGTTTGATTCTTTGCTAACTTCGGGGAGGAGGACACATGTATTAGAGGTAACAGATTTAGTACTAGGAGTGTTAGGCCCAGTGGGATGTACTTTCCAACCACATTGATACTAGATGACTACGACCCTTCTACATCCGGCAGGCCTAGGGCATGTGGGAGATGTCCACTTGGCATTATAAGACAGAGACCAAGCAAAATCTGTGTGATTCACCCCTTCTTTTTGACAAGTAAAATTTCAGAACACAAATCCTCTTCAGTCCTAAGAAAATGCCCCCTCCCTTCAGAGGTAATTTCTGAGAACCTTTAGTCTGGCCCCTACCCCCAGCCCATCATCACCATCCACCAAATTTTCTCAGTTCCCTCCTTTCTACTCCCCCCTGCTCTAAAACAAACACTTTATTTTTTAAAAAATCTAAACTTACAGTCTAACATTTTATAGCAGACTTTTAAAATAAATATTTAAGACATAAAATGATAAAACGTTCAAACATGAATAAAAATACAGATATTAGTTGTTGCCGCCTGCAGTGGCTGCCGCCTGCCGCAACAATACCGCGGGAAAGAATTCGGAGGCAGACTGGAAACGAGTAGGTTCTTTATTCTGCTATCTCTTCTGACTTCTCTCTCCAACTCCAACAACAACCCCCCACAACTCCAACCCTACCTGCTTAAATACTCTTCACCTTAACAAGTATACACGAGTCACAAGCTCAATTTACAGGTGCGTCACACACTGTTCACGGGCACAGAAAGATTCTCAGTAGATTACAATAAGGTCAGGAGAAAACAATTAAACATCTCCTCTTTTGCTCTCAGCCAGCCGCCATCTTAGCTACCTCCTCATTAAGGCTCTTACAATTAGTATAACAAATAAAGTGCTTTCTCAATATATTCAGGGATTGGTTCCAGGAGCCCTACCACCTGCCCCATACCAAAATCTAAAGATGTACAAGTCTCATATAAAATGACATATTATTTGCATATAACCTACAAACATCCTCTCATGTACTTTAAATCACTCCCAGATTACTTATAATACCTAATCCAAAAATAAACTACATATATAATATGAAGTGTATTATGTACATATACATTCATATATGCAAATAAGTAAATGAATAGATATATAAGATATGTAGCTAGGAGATAGTTTGTATTTATGTGTGTGCATTTATGTTTATGTCTTAGAAAAAGGTTAGGATAAAAAACAAACTAAAATATGGTTATATGAGTAAGAGTTACAATTAAATTTTGTTCTTATTAAACTTTCAAAAATTTTGTATAAAGTTGTAACAATATTGTTTTAACTTTAAATGTGTGCATGTGTGTATGTGTGTGTATAAGAAAGAAACAAAGCTAGAGATTAGTTGAATGTTTGAATGTAATTCAGTTATAAATGGAATTTTTCATTCCTTTGGCAATCTGAGAATAAAACAATTTACCTGAGAATTCCTGGTCTGTGGTCATAAAATCCAGAAAATTTTTGGAAAGTTTAAATGAATGAAGTAAAAGTGGATCTTTGTCTTGCACTCATGTAGAGGAAGTCCTGTAGGTGTAAAATAGCTAATTTGGGGATTTCAATGTTTGTTTGTTTTCACTGAATCAGGTTGAATAGGTTACCAATATGATCAACTGCACATAACTAAACGATCTAGATGGCAAAAAAAGAGATTCAACTTAAAGTAATTGATTCAGTGGCCACATGTAGACAGAATCAATTTCAGGATCAAGATAATGAGAAAATCAAGGTAAATATTTGTTTTGTAAAACTTATTCAAATAGGCTTAAGATCAATAATGGATAGTCCTGATTTTTTTAGGACAGCAATTATTCTAATTACTTAATACTATTTATTTATAATGCTTGATGGCTGATAATGTATTTTTAAAGTTTTCATTTTGACAGGTTTTTAAAACTTCATTCATTCAGTTTTGAATGGCTGTAGACTGCCAATCAAAAGACAGCTAGCGTCCTACCTTTTTTCTTTCCTCACCATACAAACCATTAGATTTCTCAGCTGGATCAGAAATGCCAGGTCCTAAAACTTTCCTGTGAACAGAAAAGAAGCTACATTCTTTCACTTACATTGCTGTTGGGAAAAAAAAAAAAAAATCATTCACAAAATTTTAATTTCTGATAACTATAAAGTGAAAGACTAAATTAGTTCAAATTGAGTGGAAAGACTTATTCATAAAATGAAACAGGCTGAAAGTCATAACAAAAGTGATCTCACCTTGAGTAACAATGCAAATGCCTCAGTAGATGAACACACATAAACACGTGGCCACCGCTAACATATTAAGAGATATTGGTGTGCATTAATAAAACCATAGCTTCTTTGAGGTGAGAAGGGAATTGAACATTGTCCAATTCAATTCCCTTCTCATCTTTTAAGATAAGAAAACCAAGGCCAAAAAAGTGACATGCTCAGATTGTGGCCAAAGATTCTTGAATTTCAATCTATTCTTCCCAAATCAAGCAAACAAAACACTTTTCCAAACAGTTGTGTGTGATCATCCTTTACATTCAATTGGCTACTGAATCTTAGGGAGACAATGCCAAGCAGATGCCACATTATAGGAGCCAGTATGGTTAGGTGAAACATACACCTCTCTGTAAGCTTCTCTAACCAGAGGACCTTCCAGCCATCCAATCTACACTACAACAGACTGAGACAATTTAGTTTGAAATGCAGGTGAATATAATGATGTAAAAAAAAAAAAAATCACTTAAAATCCAATTGCTTTCGGAAGGGCTCTTTAATATTGATGTCCACTATAAAATTGGTGATTATTGTATGTCATTATAGGACACCAACTTTTATGTGAAAGATCTATTTTGTTGATTAAATGAAATTCTTTTTTGTGCCATTGGGTCACACATAACATATGTCCAGTCAATTATTTTAGAAGTAGTTGAAGATTTCTCTTTTCACAGTAATAGTTTTTTGTTTTTTTTTTTTTTTGTTTTTTTTTTTTTTTTTTTTTTTTGGTAATCAATAGGGCTTCGAAGAACCATTTTTCTTGATAATGACCTACATCTTTTCTTTAGAAGTTTTTTTTCCCCCCAAGATGGATAGAGCTGGGTCATGGGAAGGGGTGATCAAAAATGCTTTATTGTAATTTTTCCAGAAAGATCAATGTTTTTTCATCCTGAAATGATAGCATAAAACAATAGTTTTTTAATAACTTAGAATGACTAAAGACAAATGTGGGTTTGACTTGACAGATGTCAAATAAAAATATTGATACTGAAGAAATAGCCATTCCTTTTCCAGGAAATTTCATCTCTTTTTATCTTACTAGATCAATAAGATAAATGTAAGCTATATAGTGGTCAATAATCTAGCCAGGTAAAAGACTCAATATTGGATGCTTGAGAATTTAGTTTCAGGTCTAATTCTGATGCACTAATATTCTATGGAACAATCTTTAACTTTGAATCTCTTCACAAGTGAACTATTGGCTTTTAGCTACCATTTATATTTTATGAAAAAATTTAAAATAAGTTTACCAAAAGAAATATTTATATTTATAGATGGTTTGTGCTCAAATTAAAATGAATAGTTCAGGAAATTTATTGATTTGCTCTTCAGTCCATACATGCAACTTACAGTAGTGACACTTTATCTCCTAAGGGTTGAAGGTCTTTCACTAAATGGCTTAACTAGCAGGCCCTTGTTGACATAAAGAATACTATTTACAATTTGGTTAAACATGTCTGCCAGTCCTGTTCGAATATCATTGCCCATTCTGTCTATGATGTAGGGAACCTTGCAGACTCTGATCTACTTTGGACCCTTCCTCCTATTCTTCAAGCAAGTTACTGAAGTTTGTAGCTGATCTTCATGCTTGGTATGTAGAGACTATGGCCCTAAGAACAAAGTTAAAAAGTTAAAGACTATTGGCTGCAGCCACTCCTAGAATAGAAGTGGTCAAACTAGAATAATGGGCTACTTTGTGTGCATGCATCTGATCCAAAAGCCACCCAAGCTTACTGAGGAAGGCCCTGTTTCATATGTCATCACAGCTCAAGTGGGGAAGAGAAGCAAATGTTCTGCATCCCATGGAATTAAAGCTAGAGGGGAGCCACAGCCAATTCTGATTCTTGATGCAACTTAGAGTCATGAAAGAGCTACTTTTAGCAAGCATTGATCCAATGGACCTAGTGACTTTTCTAAAGCAAATCCATTCCCAAGTGACTGGGCAATGCCAGTTTGGGAAATCTGATAGCACAAACTTGCATGCGATCACTCTATGCTGGTGATTTTGCCTCTTACGTGAGTGCCTCCTTAGCAAGTATATTTATTTTACATATTTAAAGGCATATAGAAAACTCATGAGATCCCATGGCACTCCTTTTGAAAAAGAAAAGTCTGCTCATTTACCACATCTGCCATAATGAAATCCTTACCTATATACTTGGGCCAGCTCTATGGAAGTTGGGGTCATTAGGTTCCATCTGATTCCTGAGTTTTTACCAGGGAAACCCTTGATTTGAGAGAATGAAAAATGGATGATAATTTTTCAAACTTTTAAATGCACGGTAATTCAATTAAGTGTTCCAACAGTTGATTCTAAAGATTCTGGAGAAAACAGAATCACAAAAGTTGACACCTTTTGGATATATATCACTGAGCTCCTTTCTTCAAATTCCTGATTGGGACTATTGCAAACATTATGTGAATATACCATCTCTGCACTAATATCAACAACACAAATTGAGAAGTTTGGAGGTAGAATTCCCTGAATGGCACAAGTATAACTACTCACAGAAGGGAAGAACAGTTAAGGGTCTTACAATTTCTGTGATTTTATAAATCTGAACAGTGGTTCACACCCTACCTTTTTACTCTAAGAACCCCAGTAAAGACCTCTTCAGGAGCTGAGATGGGTAATCTGGTCCAAGCACAAACCTGCAGCATTCTAATAGGTATAAATTCTGACCCTTATGATGATATCATCTAACCTTCCACTAACTCTGCAGCTGATGCTGCAAGAGCATCCTGACAAAAGACATCTCCATGCCCACATTTCTAGAAACATCCTTGTCTGAAATCAACACTGCTTATGAAATAGGACATTCTGGCAACAGATGCCAAATTTCAGCCAAGTCTCTAGGCAAGTAATGACAAGGCACCTAAACACTGTTGCTTAGGAGACCCGAGGAAAGCAGGATTCTTGTAGATAGGTGAAGGGGTTACTTTCTTTAAATGCTTCTACCTGCATATTGTCTCACTACTGTGTAATCAGTACCAATCAGACACCAGGTCACATAAACCAGCAGGGCTCAACAAAACACAAATCTCTCTAAATACTCCTCAGACCTAGGGACCTTCTGCCCAGCCAGACCTTACTGCAACTGACCAGAACAATTCAGTTTGGAGAACATATAAATGATTGATCACATCAGTGCCTGATCAAGGTACTACCTAGAGTCTTTCCCAGACTTTACAGGATCCTTATTATCTTAGAAAAGTGGCAGCGTATCCCAGCAGAACCATTAACAACAGCTCCTTATTCTAGGCATGTCCTGGATTCCTGCCCAACCCCTGATCTATTGCTCTGCTCTTTGTCTCTCTGGCTCCATTTTCTAACTCTGGTCCCTGTAACCCTTATCATCTGGCAACTTTCCTTTTGGCATTTTGGGCCTTAGGTTCATTCTCACTGTAGAAAAATGAGGGAAGGAAACCAAAAGCGAAAATAATCCTACTTTTCCTTTTAGGGATAATAACTATCAGTCATATATCCTTCTAGACAGGTCTGTTGGTACACACACACACATACACACACACACCATCTAATTCTGTGTGTGTGTGTGTGTGTGTGTGTGTGTGTGTGTGAGGTCACACCTGACAAGGTGTATTATAGTGACTGGCACCCACTAAACATCCAATAAACATGTTCTGTTATTATATTTCTGATTTGCAACTTGGTAGCATCACTCAGTAACCTATACTGAATAGCCTCTATGTTGGTAAATATTTTTCTGTGTTCTAATTTTTTTAATGGATACATAGGATGTGCCAAAAAGTAACGTTTACTTGTTCGACACGTTGTTGACACTATTTTGCTTTTGTAAACACAGCTACAGTAAACATTATTCTAGTTAAATTTCTATATTCCAGGATAAATTTCTAACAATAAAATTGCTGGTTCAAAGAGTTTGTATAGAAGTGATAGAGTATATAGAGAGTGATAGAGTAAAAGAGTATAAAGTTTGATGTAAAGGTGATAAACTCACAATGAGCTTATACCTGTTTACACTCTCAGCTACACATCCAGAATATCGATTCATTTATTTATTCCTTTATTTCAGGATTATGAAAAGTGATATTAATATTTTTGGAACAAAACATACAAGATTCTTGCTCTCTTAGGTATTCATTTTAAAAGAGGAGAAAACAGACGTCAAATCAATAACACAATAATTAATGAAAAAGTTCAAAAAGTACCATGACTATAAAAAACAAGTTCCTTGGGGCTGGGGTTGTAGCTCAGTTGGTAAAGTGTTTGCCTTGCATGTGTGAGGCACTGGGTTCAATCCTCAGCACCATATAAAAAAAATAAATAAATAAAATAAAGTTTTTTTTTTTTTTTAAAGTTCATATTGGATGGCTATTGCATATATATATACTTTATGTAACAAACTGTGATTTAAAACAAAGATTATTTTCTTACCATTTCTGTGAATTAGGAATCCGGTGCAACATAGCCACATCCTCTGGAAAGATATTTTTATACACAACACACACACACACACACACACACACACACACACACATATGTACCATATTCATATATATATGAATGAGTAACATGGTGAGAATTAAGGAAAGATTAAATGTAGATGAAACCAAGATAAATGATTCTCATGTTTCAGCAATTGACTACAGGCATTATAGATTTTATTACTATTTTCTTAATGTTATTAAAATTCATCAAGTTTATTTGATAGCTAACAATGATTTCTTATTGGGTTTTAAATTTGTATTTCTTTTCATATGTTTATTACTTAACAAGGTGTTTTGGTTTAATTATTTTATGCCTACTATCATAGCAACTGTAATGTTATTTTTCCAAATGTTAGAATTCATATTAGAAACTTGGTCTTTGTTAGTAATTTAATCATTAGAAAATTTTAAAATATATTAATATGAAAGTGAGGTATCATAGTGTGCTTATAAATACATGTGTAATGATACATTTATGTTTGTAGATGTACATATGTTTGCAAATGCTTAGATTGTTTATAGTAGGATACTTAAGAAACAGGTACATGTTATTTTTCCTGTAGATAACTGGGTAGCTGGGAGACAGATTTACTTTTCTTGTATACTTTGTCTGTCTTTATATAATATTAAATGCAGATATGATGTTTCAAAAACCATATCTTACAAATAATAGGTATAGATGATGGTTTGTTTAAATGAATAGGACACACTTTAGTACCCAGTTTATTCTTATCTGATGGCTATTTTGTTAAGTGAAAAGGATAAGTATATTCAAAGGTTTCCAGAAGAAAAAGTTATTATTTGTGGATGGTGGCAGGTAACGAGAGACCTTTAGGCAACAATAGCATTTTGCTCTGTGTATCGGTGTCCTCTGTTTGTGTATTGTATATACCCATGTATCAATTATTTAGCACTGACTATTGAGCTTGTGCATTATCTAGACTCTTTGATTCACATCCTTAGCTCCTCTGCCACCTGCCACTTAATCATTTTCCTACTCATTAACAGCTCCAGTGGGCATGGTCATAAATGGGAGGCAAAACTCAAATAAATTTATTTGTTATTTTTAATTGCACATATAAAAGAGGCTTTATGAAAAGGTTGAGTGTAGTGATAAAAATGAGTTGTTTTGATAAGTATAAGTAATTATTATTCTTTTCATTCTAATTCTTTTACATCGATGCATTCTATTTACTAATAAGCACTGGCTTTTCTCCTTTGCTACCCACCCCACAAAATATTATCTGCAAAGTGACTACTTAGATGCTTACTAGCCTCTCATTCAACTTTCTAACGTTTATCCTCAAATATGGACAATAAAAAATGAAGAAACAAATGCAGTAGCAGGAGTTGAAATGTGGTCAGGACTCAGGATGTTAACCGAATAAACCAATGGCATAGAAATGTAATAATATGTAAAAAACACAAAGCATGTCCAGGAATGAATATAGAAAGGCCAGATGTAAGATGACTGCTCAGAAGCAACCAGTCCCAAAGAAAAACAGAGACAATTGCTTAATGTGCTTTTTAAGAGAATTGGAAAGAGAATGAGAAAATATCCAAAGATATAAACAAGTGCAATGGATAACTGAAATGGTCCAACAGTGGGTAACTATTGTTTGTAGGTGCTCAATATTTGTTCAACCCATTTTGATTACTGTTTCCTATTTGGATGATCTCCTTCATGTCTTCTTATGGTCTCCGTGGAGAAAATGAACCCTGACTGCTGAAGTGGAATGTGATGCAGAACTGGCCTTTCAGAGCATCACATTTTTTTTTCTTTCCTTTCCTGTTGTTGTTGTTTTTTTTAATAGGATTTTTATTAGTGTGGGGCAGGTGAGGGTGGGGGGCCTAGGGCATCATGGAGGGAGTCTTTGTTTAAGCTCCATCCTGTAGGCATTCAGGAGGAGGTTGCTTTGAGTTTCTCCTTCACTTTGTTTAGTGTCTTGGGAAAACCAGTTCCAGGTCTTGGCAGGAATGTTGCTGTTTGATGTGGTCCACGGTGCCTGGGCCTTGTCTTCAGGGTATTTCCAAACTCCTTCGGCTTATCTAGGAAGTGCTCCAAGGTGCTGAAAAAATCTAGGGCAACCTGGGCTGGGGCTGGGTCTTCCAAGACCATAGACAGGACCAACTCCAGAACCGAGGGGTGACAGGATGAGCCTTATGATGGCTGGAGGGACACTCTAGATCTATGGATCTGTGAGGGGATGGCTGGGGTGCCAGAGCATCACATTTTCCCACCAACAGGAATTGGTTCCCAGTGAGCTCATGGCACAAGTAGACCAATCAAAGCTAGTTATACAGATTGGGGGAAATTTTTGTTGAAAATTGAGGAATCAGATTATCTCTTTTCTGCTAGAGTAGGAATTTGGGGGCTTTCAAGTTGGACCCTGTTTCTTCCATCTTGTCTCTGTGAATGAAGCTGAGAATGAAGCTAACACGACGAAGAGTTGGGTCTTGCCACGCGTGCCAGAAGGAAGGAGGAGCTGCACAACTCTATCTGAGATCTTGCTGAAACCAGCCCTACCTGAGCACATCCCTACTCCTGGACTTCTCAGTTATATAAGCTAATTAATTCAAATTTGGGTTTTTACCCCCCTTCTTTCAGCCAGTTTTGATTGAGTTTTTATTGTACAGAGAAGAGTCCTAATTAATAGGTTTCATTCACAGAAGGCACTGAGGGAAAGAAAGATGGTTTCGTTTTTTGTCTAACAAACTAGTAGATGCAGGTAAGCTAGTGTCTTATGGAGATAACTTGCCATTCATTCCCTACACAAACTCAGCCTAGCTCTGTTAGGGACATGGGAAGCAGCCCTTTGTATTGGGCAATAAATATTAATGGTTTTACTTTCAACTTTATTTCTTTGGGATCTCTAAAAAATATCTGACACTGACTTATTCAAAATTTGGGAATGGGGAAATACTGACATGTGAAAGAATGTAGATTCTAGACTAAATCAAAAGGTGAATGAAGTTGGGGTGGTGCAATGAGATGTGATAACAAAATACCATACAGAAGTGTGGGAAATGCCAAATTATTTCCATCCCTAATATTATTGAAATCTCTGTGCAGGCAGTGTAACTGATGCCTGGAAAACATGGTAAATTTCACTGTGACATTGAAACTTGCTGAACTGAAACACTTTGCTTCCATCACACTTTGAAATCACCATCCCAGAGTTGAACTCTTGGGAAAAGTTGAACAAGATCAAAAACTCTGAGTCACTAGTGTGATAACTCAATGCCAGGAAGCTATGACCTTTTCAGAAAAATGGGATGGTGACATCAGTTTGCAGTGGGTCACTAAGTATTGCTCAGGGTGGCAAGTTTTTGTGCACCATCCTGTAAGATGCTTCTTACATGAAATATGAGACCTCTAATTTTAACAATGTTATAAACAAACCTGTGCAATTAAGGCCTAGAACATGACTGGAAGCAGAGATAAGCTAATAAGATTATGAACCAACTAAATAGATCCTGAAGCCATATGATGACATCATGAAATTTTAGAAGATACAGCTGGCTTCTAGTGATATTTTTGCCTTTGAAAATATGTAGCATCTGGTGTTTCGCTTATCATTCTTTGCTGAAGTAGTCGTCATCTTAAGTTTCTTTTTATCATGTAGATGTGTTAAGTTTAAAAATAATGTTGGAAAATTTTGATAGAGCATGTCATCCAATTTCAAGTAAAAATAAGCAAAAATTAGTTACTGTTTCATTAACAAATTGTTTATAAGGATGGGCAGTACCCTGGGCCCTAGTTTTTGCATTAACTAGCTTTGTGTCCTTGAAGCACCATTAACCTAGAGAATGATTGCTACTTATCAAGTGTGCAACATTCATTCATTCATTCTTGTGTGTTCTCAGTATAAGGAGGTAATGTAATATATGGGTTAAGATCTCTGGCACTGGGTATAGGTTTCTTTGGCTCAAATTCCAATTTCACCAACTACTTGCTATGTAACTTTAAACAAGTTATTTAGTCTCTCAAGTTCAAGTTTACTTATCCATAAAATAGGAATAGTAACAACTATTAAATTACACAATATTTATAAAGTATTTTGCACCATGTCTGACATATATAAAATAAACCCCAAGTAAATATTACTTGTTATTAGTCACTCACTTAACAAATATTTATTGAAGTTTATATGGGTCCTGGGCACCATGTTAATCCCTGGAATACTTGGCCAAAAGGAAAGAAATAGTCATTTAACAATTAACTGGTGTGTAAGTGATACTACCAGTTACCAGTGATGAGTTCTACTCCCTCAAATGTTGAAGTTTGAGCATTAGAGAACACACCGAGGCAAGCATATAAAGCAGGGTTTATTTAAAAAGGGGTAACATAGACGTCTCAGGGGAGGGAGAAGGGGGCCATTGCTGGTATCCTGGTATGCCAAGAAGCGAGGCAGGTTTGCCTTTTTTTACTGTGTCCTAGGCTTCCTTTGTTCTCCAGCTCTCTTCCCCTAATCTCTGTCCTTCCTGATCAGGCCCAGAAAAGCTCCGTGGGATGTCCAAAAGGTGAAAAGCAGATGGGCTGAAGGGAGAAGGGCAGGATGGAGTAGCCCAGGACACTTTAATTGACAACTTTATAGCTCCCTGTAGGGAGGGGCAGTTCCTGGGACAGGTTACCTTAGCAACTGGTTGAAGCAGGGGGCATGTTCTTGATAAGGGTGGAGGAAGGACTCTGAAGGAATTAATGTTTCAATCCCTCAGGGTACAGTCTCAAACTTGGCTTTCTTGATCTGACCTGACTCAATTTACCTAGATTTACCTATCTATGCAGACTGTCTGTCTAATTCTGGCTTCATAGGGATATTCTCTGACATTTTATTGTTTGAGTTCCTGTTCCTCAACTAAACAGATTCATGGGAAATTATCTTTCTAGTTAGGATGAGGACAGATGGATAGAAAGAAATAATGTTAAAGTGTAAATTTTAGTAATGCCTCTGTGACAATATAGACAGATAGATAAATAGAAATAAATGTATATGTATATATATGTGTGTGCGTGTATACACACATATATATACATACATATATACATATATACATACATATATACATATATACACACACACATATATATACATATATATTCTAAAGATACATAATTGAATGCTATAATCCAAAAGTCTATTCTAGAAGTTGGCAGTGATGTGGGAGAAGACATGGGAATGTATTCTAGCATCTAAATATGTTCTTAATGCTGGGACCTAAACCAATGTCACTAACTGCTCCTCTGACTCCACTTCTCTTACATTTTCTCTGCTTGATAGTCAACCCCACCTCTACCATGGCCCACTGCATCTCCATTATGACACATCAAATGTTGCCTTCACTATTTTAGCTTCTTTAAAATCTGTCAAAGTCCCAGCCTAGGAGGATCACAAGTGTTCAAAGTTAGCCTCAGCAACGTAGCAAAGCCCTAAGCAACTTAGCAAGACCCTGTCTCAAAATTAAAAAAAGGGCTCGGGATGTGGCTCAGTGCTTAAGCACCCCTAGCTTCAATACCTGGTACCAAAAAGAAACAAATAAGTCCCTGCCTTCTATGAGCTTACACTCCAACAAGACAAAGGGCATATTAAATGTGACCATATTCAAATCAATATGAACCTGACAAAGAAGTTTAGGAGACATTATACAGAGAGGAAAATCTTATGTAGAGATGTTATTTGCACTGACTCTCCAAGTAGAAAAGATCTTTAGAGACAAAGAATAAAAGGAAGACCATCTCAGGCTATGATAATGGCAAAAGCTACTAAAAAGGTCACCACTCTGCTCTTCTTTTAATAGTACAAAAACCCAAAAGCAATGAAGGCTTTCAACATGACACCCTAACAGCTTGGTCTTCTGGAAGGGCAGATTCAGGTCAGTTTTTTCATACTTGTTTATGTGAATGAAGCTTTAGTTTTACAGAGTGCCTGAGAAGCCGAAAGTATGGCTTTTTACTTTTGTATTATTTGTGTATACTAGCTACTTTCCTAAGTTGCTGTGAATGGTGGATATCAGCAAAAAAGCACATTATAATATGTGGGGTGGGGTATGCTTTGTGTATATACATAGATATACTTAAAAACATATACATCATAAACTTTAAACAGTAGCTCAGAAATGAGAACAGATTTGATTTCTAAAACAGTCTAAGTTTTTTTGTAGGGAGGTACTAGGAATTGAACTCAGAGACACTCAACCACTGAGCCATATCCCTAGAGCTATTTTGTATTTTATTTAGAGACAGGTTCTCACTGAGTTGCTTAGCATCTTGCTTTTGCTGAGGTTGGCTTTGAATTCGCCATCCTCCTGCTTCAGCCTCCTGAGTCGCTGGGATTACAAGCATGGGCCACTGTGCCCTGCTGAAACAGTCTAATTTTTGCAAAATAATAACATTTTGTGACAATGTAGGTTATATCTAATTTCTACTCTTTGTTTTATTTTCCCCAAGGGCTCTCTACTAGCAAGCTACCTCCCCAATCCCTACTTATGTTTTATCTTGAGATAGGTTCTTGCTAAATTTCCCAGATGGCCCTTGAATTTGTGATCCTCCTGCCTCAGCCTCCTAAGTAGCTGGGATTATAGGCTCTACTAGTATTATCTACTGGATTTATTTTATTTCACATCCTATAAATATTGGGTTTGTATATGAACTACCACAGGCTAATTCGAAGAGCATTTACACAGTATATGAACATTAATTACTGACGTTTTTTGATGGCTTGATTAATACTATTAATCCTCATTACTCATCTGAGTCATGGTGCATTTGATCCAGAAGATATTTAGAAACAGTGTATGATGGAATAGGACAGTGCAGGCTCATGGTTTTTAGATATGTCAACAAGAAACCTTAAATGCCTCGACAATGATGTCACTTATCTCTCTTCACCAGAGTAGAACAGAACAGATCATGCGAAATGCATATGCCCAGGTTTCAGCAGAGTCTATTACCATATTAGCCTTAGTTGTGCTCAGTTAACTCTGGAGGCTCAAAATACAGGCAAATGATCTGCTGAGTGCACTTTATTTCCAAATGTTGTCCAAATTAAAGAGATCATTTTAGCAAATGTTTCATTAGTGTTTGACTTAACAAACCACTATTTTCCCTGTGAGCAGGTTTTCATCAAAATGGAGAAGGAAACAGATGCTATTTGATAGTTTTCAAATCTATACTAAAATTTCTTCCACCCTCAAATACATTTCAAGTTCCTTTAAAGGTGATATTAAGAATGCTTATGCCTAAATTATATAGCTCAGTTCACTTCAGAGCTTTCTTGCTCTTTTATGTCAATTCTTTTTCACACATCATTCAAACAGGATTAAATTATACATGCTTTAAACATACAATGCGTTGAAGTAATGAGAGTCTTTCTGGGATTCCTAGAAAGATTAATTAAGTGTATCAGCTCTTTCCTGGAGAGAAAGTAGTTGTAAATTTGATTCTTTGATACAGGATTGAGCTACTCCCTCCAAAAAGTGTTGATCACAGGTAGGCCAATCTTGAAATTAGAATGTCTTGTTCATATTATACAATTGAGGAAATTTGAAAAAAAAAAAAAAAAAAAAAAAAGGCTGGCATGAAATAACCCCTCCATTGTCTTATAGAATGTCTCAAATTTCCACTATTCAATTCACTCCTTGTGGATTTTCTAAGGACTCTAAATAAGGACTCTAACACAATAACTTGCCAATTACTAGCAGGGATTAGTGTATCTGAACCATTGGAATATCTGTTAACCTAGAAGAGAGCAAGCTTCTCAAAGAGTGAATGAAAGCAAGGGATTTTATTTGTTTAAGAAATGAAACACTGTAGCAAAGCTTCTTCTATAATACCCTGAATTATTGCTCTGGTCAATTAAAAATGATTATATATATATATTTTATAAATTTGATAACAGGTGGAACAAGGTTCTAGTATCATAAAATGGTAAAATAAACTAGGATTAAAGAAAAAAAAAAAAAAAAAACATGGGCTGGGGATATGGCTCAGTTGGTAGAGTGCTTGCCTTGCATGCACAAGGCCCTGGGTTTGATCCCCAGCACCACAAAACAAACAAACAAACAAACAAAAATGAGAAAAGTTTGATTTAGAAAACTAACAGCTGAAATTTCCCCCCTGAAAATTGGGAGAAGATAACTATTATTTGATCTTACAAAGCAGAAAATCTTGAAACATTTATTTAAAACATAGTTTGTGAACTGTTGGATTGCATTTTTCAATAGATAGGAAGTTGAGAATTACAATGTTAGCTCTATAAATTTCTAAGATGAATAATGACAAGGATCATAGTATCATGAAAGATACTTCATGGTGGAAAGAATTTGAGTATAAGTAAAATGCTCCAGTATTAAAAAGTAAAGTTCCAACTTTATACATTAAGTTTGTGTCTGTCGCTGGGACAAGTTACTTACTTTGGGAACATTCAGCACTTCATTTGTAAAATGATAATCAATATCTATCTAACTATCTTACACTATAATAATGAGACTGAGCAGACATAATGTACACAATAAGCACAATAACACTTTAGAAGTATTATTAGATGTCTCTCTTTGATTCTATGTCACATGTCATTGACTTATCATTTGATTTTTGTTTGTTTGTTTGTTTGGTGGTGGTGGTACTAGGAGTGAAGAAGTACTCTATCAGCAAGCTATATCCTCTTCTATTTTTTGAGGAAAGATTTCACTAAGTTGCCCAGGCTGTCCTACTTTAGTCTCCTGAGTGACTAGAATTATAGTAATTAGCCACCACACCAGGCTATCATTTTATATTTTAAGATCTTTGAAATGGAAATGTATATTATCTTCATTGTCTGTTGGTGACATTTCATGTGCATCTACAAAACATAACCAATGGAGATCAGAGCTTAAGAAAATTAAAATTCCAGAAAGAACAACAGAGCACTGTTAAGAAAGTCTCTGCTGGGCTGAGGTTGTGGCTCAACCAGTAGATGAAGGATAAAAATCACACTGGTGACAACCTCACAGCCAAGAGATTTATTCACCAGCCTTTATGGCTGGTCAGAGGTCAAAGAGGTGCTGGGAGAGAGGAGTCAGGGAGAAGGGAGTGTGCGAGCTCTGGTGGGAAAGAGGAGTCAGGGAGAGGAGAGTATGCGAGCTCTGAACAGAAAGCGGGTACCTAGTTGCTCCGGCTGTGGTCTCTGGAGATGTGGGCTAAGGCAGCTGCCATCGGGCTGGAGGCTGGAGCTGTTGGCTGGGGCAGCTGCCATCGGGCTGGAGGCTGTGGGTCTAAGGCTGGTGCAGTGGCTGCCTCCTCTCAGCAGGAACAAGCTGTTGTGTCTGTGTGTATCAAAAACTCCGAACAGACAGGAACTTATATAGGGATTTCTGGTGGGGGTATACCAGAGGGACCTTTAACACTATTGGCTCTTTGCCCGTGGGGTGAGGGCAGCCTTCGAGCCTATTGGCTCCTGCCCCGGGGGAAAATGAAACATCATGCCCAGAGAATAGAGTGGCCTTTGGGCCCTTTGTCTGTGGAACAGGGCTACCTTTTGGCAACCTATAAGCTTATTGGCTCCTGCCCATCTATCAGTAGAGTGCTCACCTAGCATGCATGAGGCACTGGGTTCGATCCTTAGCACCACATAAAAAAATAAAATAAAGATATTGTGTCCACCTAAAACAAACAAAAAAAATATTTAAAAAAAGAAAGTCTCTACCAACGGCATTTTTTTCGATGTCACAAAGAATACAATTATTTTTAAAAACAGTAGACATTGATGACTAAGTCAAAAAGTGATCCTTAGAAGAAAGACTCCATGTGAAAAAAAAAACATATATATATATATATATATATATATATATATATATATATATTTTTTTTTTTTTTTTTGTGGTACCGAGGATTGAACTCAGGGGCACTCATCCACTGGGTCACATCCCCAGCTATGTTTTGTATTTTATTTAGAGACAGGGTCTCACTGAGTTGCTAAGTGCCTCACCATTGCTGAGGCTGGTTTTGAACTCGCGATCCTCCTGCCTCAGCCTCCCAAAGTGCTGGGATTACAGGTGTGCGCCACTGCGCCCGACTCTGAAAATATTTTAAGAATAGCTTTAAGACTGTATTTTACTTATATTGTCTTTTTATTTACTTATACAAATTTTCTTTTTTAAATACTAACCAATAAACAGGGTCTAAGTAAATAAAGAATCAAGGCATATAAGATTAAAAATCTACAAATAAGTTTAAATGAACTTTTCAGTAAGTATAAAAGTAGAATTATAGGTGACAAGAAAATACTGTGTTATTGTTTAAATGATTGCAATCTCCTTTCTTAGGAGTCCATGAAACAATTGGTGGTGTGTTAGCATCAAAGAAATTTGGTGCATAAACGTACAACATTATCATGAAAGTCTCTGGACATCTAAAAGAATGTTGCACTAACAATGAGTTAGAAAAAGGTATGTCTTGATATTGAAGGTAATGTTGGCATATTTCACAGCTTTATCTAAGGCTAATTTTGATACCAAGGAAGATACCATGGACATAAAAACCACCACTACTACTAAAGACACCTGGAAAGTTCTGATGTGCATTAAGTCATTGGGATATTAGAAAATCAGGCTGTAAACCATAGGAGGGAACTGAATCTGCTTCCTATTGATCAATACCATTCTAGCCCTATATATGAATACACTGAGAACCATGAAACTTCCTGGAAGGGTAGTAACACCTGAAAAATATCATTTGATAACAAGAAGTTATAATTTGTGTATGAAAACTAATCAACAATGACCATAAGAAAAAGAGGCATGTGGGTAAATTCATCATTTGTGATCTTGTTCAAAATCATTTCCTTGAATGAAGAAACCTTTACCTGATTTCCCAAAATATGAACAATGCTTCCTTTCTCTATAATACCCATCTTTACTATATCTTCATTTTTAAAAAATCAAACAAAATATTAGCTATCTCCACGGGCAGGTGCCACAAAAGAATTAACTATGTTATGTTTATGTGATATCAAGAGAACTTGACCTAGTGTTTTTAGTAGGCAATTAGTAAGTAATTGGTGAAAGAATGGGTATGTTTAATGTATTTTGTATACAAAAACATAAGCATTAATTTACAAGCAGTTTGTAAATAAGATTGATTATGCTGTTACAGTGTTACAGTTTTTAATTGATGTGGTGTAGAAGGTAATGACTGTACTCGAGACATTAGTTTATTGATCTCCCACACCCATCTTACCCTTCTAGTTTTACTGGCCCTATTCACAGACTTGGGAATGTCAATCCTTTGTACTAAGTGAACTTTTCCTCACCTCCACTGGGAATGGCTGATGAGATCAACCTGGATACTTGCCCATAAAATAAGTAGTCCATTGGCTGGGCAATGGTCAATCAAATTTTCTTTTTTAAATACTAACCAATAAACAGGGTCTAAGTAAATAAAGAATCAAGGCACATTATTGGTGGAGCACCAGGGTGAAAAGCTATGGTCTCCTAAGTACTGATGGGATAGCATTTCCTTCAGTTCCATGAGTTTTATACATCAGAAATTCTTTTTTTTTTTAATGTAAATTGGCATTAACCTCTTTCTTTTTTTAAAAAAAATTATTTATTTGCTTTTAGTTGTACATAATGCCTTTATTTTTGCGTGGTGCTGAGGATCGAACCCGGGCCGTGCACGTGCCAGGCGAGTGCTCTACCGCTGAGCCACAACCCCAGCCCCTATTAACCTCTTTCTTACAACCCAAAGAGCCTATTCCAAGAATAAGTAAATTTTTCATATTCCAACAAGATCAATACATAGTATACTGGCTAACAGGGTAAGTCAACTTTCCAAGAGCTAGAATACAATGAAACAAGTTTAATGCAAAATTTGCCCACATTTAATGGTCCTTGGATGAGTTATTGTTCATATAACAATCTAAAATAATACTTCCTTTGCTTTAGAAACCTTAGGTCTTGTTCTGTCTACTGGATACTTGACTTTGCATTCCCCTTTGATTTTGACCCATGTTTAGCTTCAAATGAGATTTTTCTCTTGCCATCAGACAGTCCTGATCCTCATATATACATACCAGCTCTACTATGGCCCCACACTCTGTTCTACTCCTTATGTCTACCCTGGGGAAAGCATGGAAAAAAGGAATGCCTCTTATTAGAATAGAAAAGTGTGGGAGTGAACTGAGCAGTTCATTCACCTGCAGGAGGGAATATATATCAAACATTCTTGAAATGTTATTAATGGCTTTAAAATACAAAGGTAAGCCAAACAAACTATAATAGCAATATCTCCTCACCACCCCCCGCCAAAAAAAAAAGAACAAAATGAATCCTAGAGAAAAAGGGAAATATAGTAAGTCAACCTATTTCATGTTATTGATTAATTTTACTATAAATGTTTTCATGATTTCTTCAAATTTTAGTATATTAATTAAAATGTAATTAAAACTCAGAAATAAACCTTTGGCCACTGTGACAGATACTACAGAATAACATACTGAAAAACTCTCAAGTCTCTTTTTATCTTGCTTTCCTGGTTTTTAGAGGCTGCAAGCTGAATGGTACATATAATCCTCACACTTAGTTGAAACTAAGATTTTTTCAGGGAAACTGATTTCCTTCAATCAGAAGCACATACATAAAGTGTGAGGTAGAATCTACAGTGCTGTTCAGCAAGTAGGAAGGTTGAAGTTTTGGGTTCTATAGAGTTGTAATGCAGGTCCCAGTGTCTGTATCTTCATTAGTTCTAGGGGACAGATGGTTGGGTGGAGTTTCCACTGGACAGACCCTTTGTGTAGCTAGACATTTCTCCCGTGTTTAGTACAAGCCTGGTTGTTTTGTCCCAGCAGAAGTTGTGGATCTCTGATGTTATAATAACCCCATTTCTGTTTAAACTAGCAAGAGGGAATTTTGTTTCTTACAACCAAAAACCATGGCCAATGTAGTAACTGGTACCAGAAATGCGATGCTTCATGGTGCAGATACCACTGATTTAGTGGAAGAAGTTGGACAGCACATGATGAAGGTCCACTTTTCATGTTGTAGGTAGTAAAATATTTGGTTAGGCTCCTACTTGCTTACCTTGAAAAGCAGGCTGAAAGATGCTACAATGCTAAGGAAAATAGTCGAAAAAATTCATAATGTTGGTAGATGGTAGTTCATATTTGCTATTTTCAGCAGAATCTTATGAGTTAGATGAACTCCAACTATCCCGGCAGCAGAGGTGGAAAGAAGCAAAGATTGGCTAAGGAAGGTATTCTCTGCATATGCCTGCTAACTATTCTGATGGAGAGTCCACTGATTTGGGCCTTGCAGTGTTAAAAGTTATCTGCTCTGTACCTAAAATTGAAGACATTTTAAGCTGTGGCCATGAAACTGCAGGCTTAGCAGGAGGTAAGACTCTTGCCTTGTCATAAAGCAGCAGTGATATTGCTGGCAGGAGGTGATAAATTGTATTGCCTCCCCACGAAGCCTATTATTTCAGATGATCTCAAGGTAGCCACCATTAATTTAAGAGCCAGAAGGATGGGTGGAGTACAGAAACTATTAAATAAAAACTGAGAATCTGCAGGCTTGGAAACCATTTCTGGCAAGTCTTTCAAAAATGGTAGCTTGTACATGGAATGAAATGGAAACAAATCAAGCTTGCTACATGTTTGAAGATATTGGCTTCTCTGAGAAATCTCAAACTTTGTCTGCAACAGTTGGTGATTGTTAAAACAATCCTGTGTTGCAATATTTCAAAATCCTTGAAGTCTTCAAGAAAGTTATCCTCTCCTGTGCCTACCTTCTATATATTTACTTGAGTAAAACTGTCAAGTTGAACTTCCCAATGGCAGATCCAGGAATGACAATGGAAAGGCAAAAAGAGAACATTCAAGAGAAAAAAAATCAAGGTCTATCAGTTTGGTCAACCAAAGAAATCCTGCAATGCTAGGACAGAGAGTCCTGGCTGTTCCTGCTTAGTAGGTTTTGATAATTATTATGAAATGGTGATTAGTTCTCCCTTTTCCAAATGGACAGGTTTAATGCAATGATTCTGTTCCTTCTTGAAAACTGAAAAATTAAATGTGCTCGTGGTTGAAAAAATGTAGTTTATCGGTTGCCAGTCTACAAGGAACCCCAATCTGGGCCTCTTGGAGAGGACTGCATAGCACTTGGGAATCTTGGGAAGTAGATTTGATAACATATTGGGAAGAGACTTAGATCTTCTTCCCATGGAGAAGGCAGTGAACCTCTTCCATGTATAAAAAAAAACAGGTACGCATGTTCACTTGGGGAAAACAAAGAGGGAGGCCAGGGCAGCAAATGCTAATAGCCTTTTGTTTTGTTTTGTTTTGTTGGTAGGTGGGATTGAACTCAGGGGTGCTGTACCATTGTGCCACATCTGGAGGCTTTTTTATTTTGAAACAGGGTCTTGCTAAGTTGCTTAGGGACTCACTAAGTTGCTGAGGCTAATTTTGAACTCGAGATCCTCCTGCTGAGGATTACAGGTGTGTGCTACCATGCCCAGCTTTTTCATATTCTTGATGGTATCCACTGAAGCACAAGATGTTTTATGTTTAAGTCCAATATACCTATTTTTTTTTTCTTTTGCCACTTGTGCTTTTAGTGTCTTATCACAGAAGATTTTGCCCCCAAGGTCATGAAGACTTACTGCTATATATTTTTCAAAGAGTTTCCTAGTTTAGTTCTTACATTTGGATTTCTGTTTGTATATGGTAGGGAGAAGAACTACAGTTTTGTTCTTTTACATATGTATAATTGCATCATTTCTTATAAAGCCTACTCTTTTCCCACGGAATTGTATGAAAGTTAGGGACTGTGAGTTTGTAGTCCCATGTGCTCAAGAATATGTATATGTGTATTAAGGGTGAAGATAATTTTGGCTTGATGTTGTGAAAAGATATGTAAAATGTTTATGTTTCTTAAAACATACCTAAAACAGGTATGTCAGTGTCTATTTTTTTAGTCAAACAATTGCACAAATAGTAAACACATACATCATGTTTATCTATAGCTCTCTTCCTTAAGGAACTCTGAGTAATTTGTAAATTCAGATATGTACTTGCTTGAGTTGAAGACTATCTGAAAAAAAATCTTTAAAAATTAACAGGATCACGCTTTTACTGAATTGATTCATGATATGTATATATTTTGGTGAAATCACACAAAAAAAGAAGAACTTTGGTATTCATTTTCTATTTTTGTTTTTGAGGGGGTGGTTACTAGTGATTGAACTCAGGGTCACTTGTCCACTGAGCCACATCCTCAGCCCTATTTTTGTATTTTATTTAGAGACAGGGTCTCACTGAGTTGCTTAGTTCCTTACTTTTACTGAGGCTGGCTTTGAATTCTCCATCCTCCTGCCTCAGCCTCCCAGTGGCTGGGATTATAGGCATGCACCACTGCACCCGGCTTGTATTCATTTTTGACAAGACTATTAATGAGAGCTACATGCCTCATTTCTACACAGAAGGTTAAGATCCACGTAATATTTATGTTCAGTCGTTTGGACATGTTACACTGATATGTCATCAGAATTGACAGATTTTCCTTGCTTCATTGGGATTTCTTGGCTTTTTGAACCCCTTAACCATTCCTTGTTTTGAGAAGGAATGTGAAGGCATTAACCACGTTTGCATTTCATTGAAGTATCTGCCTTTAAAAAAATTTTTTTTCATACTTTCAGTTGCTCATGTGCAATCATTTTCAGAATTCTTCTTCTTCTTCTTCTTCTTTTTTTTTTTTTTTTTTTGAAATCTAGTTCTAGTTTTCAGGATTCATTTTAGTGTAGAAATTGAGTGCCCTGGTTTTACCAGTCTTTGGCACTCAAGTCCTGCTGAAAATAAAAAGGCTCCAATCTCATTAGGGGAAATTGCACAGTAACCTGCAGAGTGTGTGTCTAAATATCTTCATTTTAGTTCTTAAACGTTTCTCAGTACTGAGAGAGCTGCAGCACAGCCTTACTGCTATAGCTTCAGATAGGTGACTGCCTCAAACAAAGGCCAGGGTGGATTTTGTTGTCCACAGTAAGTGGCATGAAGGAATTAAAAAGCAATTCTCTGGGTTTCCACAACTCAGAAGATGCTTAACAGTAACTAGCATAGAGGTAGTTTTGTGTTTTAGGACTTATTTTTAAGCTTATTCAACCCAAAATTTATAGCATTTTATTTCTGCCATAAAGACAGTTTACATTTACAGTCCACTACCAGAGTTAATAGAGATGGGAGTAGTTGTAGCTACAGTATGGTTAATGAAGACACAGTACATAAAATGTAAACTTTGCTGATTCTCTAATTGGTATAAAAGCCTACACATACAAATGTGGGCTTTTTAACATGGTATAGTTAAACACTGGTAATTGACACAAAATTTACTTCGTAAGACTCAGATTTTCGTTTTAAGAAAACTTTGACTAGCCCATTACAGATTTCATATATTCCCTATATTATCTGGAGCTGCACTATTCAATATGGTAGTCAGGAAACACATGTAGCTTCTGAGTACTTGCATACTAGTCTAAATCAAGATGTTTTGAGTATAAAAGACACTGGATTTTGAAGATTTAGTCTTCTAAAGAATAAAATAATGTAAAATATCCAATTAACTATTTGTATGTTATAGACACATTGGAATGTTTTGGATATATTAGTTAAAATACACTATTCAGATTAACACTACCTATTTCTTTGGACTTTTTAAATGTGGCAACTAGAAAATTTTAAATGATGCACGTAGCTCATACTTGTGGTTCACTTTGTTTTTATTGAATAGCACTGTTCAAGAGACTATAGCATAAGTATTATGGGGTTACTGGGGTTCCATTTGCATATAATCAATTACATCTTTTACCCTCAGGTGTCACAGTTCATTCTACAGTATATAATGTAGGTTTAACCATTTTCAATGCATATTTTGTTTTCTCATACCTCTCTACTGTTCAATGGTCTATTTTCTGTCCACAGAACCCCTTTCCCACTTTGCCTACTTGGCAAATTCTTACCTTTTAATAGCCAGCTAAAGCATTATTTTCTCTATAAAATGTTTTCTTGAATTCCCTCTCCCCACATCCATACCCCAAATAGAAATACTCTGTTCTCGGGGCTGACAGCATCTTGGCTAATACCTACTGAATGCCTCCTGTTTACTGACCACAGGGATATGTGGTTGGAGATATCCAAAAGTGAATAAGAGAGAAATGGACTCCGTGCCTGTACTACTTGCATTTTAGAGAGGGATGGGATACTGACAAGTAAATACAGTTTCAAATGTTCTGGAAAATGCTACACAGGAGAGATTTGGAAACCACATCAAAAGTATATCTTTCTCAGACTCTTTGTGACAGGCATACTGAACCTGAACTATAGCATCTGATCCTACAGAAACCACGTTTAAGTATACAAACTAAATGGCATCTTTTTCACATCACAAATGGTTCAAATGGGAGTTGGTTTCAAAATACAAACACTTTATAGGCATTCTTTTATTTTTTCCTTTTTTGTGTGTGTGTGTGTGTGTGTGTGTGTGTGTGTGTGTGTGTGTGTGTGTGGTGCTGGGGAATCAAACCCAGGGCCTTGTGCATGCAAGGCAAGCACTCTACCAACTGAGCTATATCCCCAGCTCTTATATAGGCATTCTTATATTACATGTATGTCTCAATATCTTTGCAATGATTCTCTTAGGCTGGAAATTTAGGTATTAATTTTTTTTTTAAACAAAGAACAAGAACAAAACCATCTCTACAGAATTAACATGATTAAGTTAAGATGAACTCCGCAAGAGGTATACTATTTACTTAACACTAATGTACTATCAAAAAAAGTTCAGGATTCCAATGATTGTATTTCTGCGAGGTTGAGAAGATAAATTAATAATTGAGCAGCTTTTGTAAGCCATCTAACATATGGCAGTGGACTTTTAACACTAATGTTGGAAGGCAGTACCAATATTTGGCTTGGTGGGCAATCTCAATGATCCAAAAGTAGGCAAGAATGCTCTTAAAATCAACATCTGAGAGTTCAAATAGCCATCCCAAAGTCTATGCACCAAAGTGCATGCAACTTGGTCTTTGGTGAGCACTTCATTTCTTTACATGGAATCCATTCATTTATTACTTTAGACAGAATGTGACAAGTGAGGCTATCTGTATTACCAGTCTATACCAGACTAGACGCTGCCATTGCTAAATTCAACAATACTGTTAACAGAGAAAGGAGAGCAGATTGTCAGTCAAGTGGTGGGGGTGGGGGAAAACTACAAAAGGCAAAGATCATCAGTAAGTTATAGCATCCTGGAGTTCTTCAGTGCAGCAATTTATATACCACCTGGGAGAGTCCTTAACACTTGGGAAGAAGCTTGATATAAAATAGGAAATCCAAGTATTTCTTGAGTCCACTACAACCTTTTAATTACTTTTAATGAAATTGACAATGAATTTTCAAGAAAAAGCTAAATAAAATCCAATACTATGTAATAAAATAGGAACATTTATAATACATATTTGTATAACAATTACAATTTTTTAAAAAAAAAAAGAAGTTTGATACTCCCATTCAAAAGGACCAAGTTCCAATTATGCTGATCATTTAATTGGACTAGTTAGCTTTTTATCAATCTTGGATAAATGACACACCATAGAACAGCAGCCTTTACTAATTTGCCTTAAGCAGATTTCGAACTGTGATATATGCAAATAATATGCTATTATATGAGGTTTAAACTATATTAGACGGCAACAGATTGCATAGTTGAATCACTAGGGTGATGTAAAAAAAGTGTTTAAAAATGTGCCATCACCATTAAGTAAACTATATCTACCATGTGCCCAGCAGTGTGCTAGCTAAGCTAAATTTATTAAGAATTAATTTGAAAAGCTGCTTTCAAGACTGAGAGAGCATTCCAAAAATCATTCATATTTTTAAAGGTTAAATGAAAATTTAAATGCACAACACAGTCATTACATAACAGGCATAGAATACAGTTTTATGACTTGGATAATTTTTGTGTTTTAAGTGTGCTAGCAACTATTTCCAAATGCTATCAAATGCCTAAGGATATGAACACCTATATATTAAGAATGGAGCGCCTCATCCAATCGTTTGTCTTATCTAGTAAGTCTTTTAACACAGGCATGCTATTTCAGAGTTTAGGGTGAGACTAAGCCTTACATACTTCAGCGTTTTTGTGTCAAGCAAAAAACAATTTCGGCAACGGAACTCATTTTCCCGGGTAATTTTTTTTTTTTTTTTTTTTTTTCATGGCGAGCTACCAAAGGGTAGACGCTGGAGTCAAAAAGAAACCTGACATCTGGGAGGTGTTGGAGCGGGTGTTAATACTTCTACTTAGATGTTTGGGGAGCGCTGAGGATACAATTTTTAAAACTGCAAATACAAGGAGGAGAGGAAATTATGGTTTCGTGTGATTCCTCCCTCCACTTTCTCGCCTCACCAATCCGTACCCCCCTCCCCCCCAATTTAGAGGCGGGTTCAGCGAGATCAGGCTGCAGGAAACCGAGAGGCTTCGCAGCGCAGCCGCCCCGGCCTCGTGATGTAATTGTTATTTCTTACTCGGGTAGCGAACCGAGGAGAGCTGCTGAGAAAGTGGCAGCCCTGTCCCTTTTGCCTTGTCTTGTTGGGTCAGATCCTTCCCGGGGATGGTGTAGATTGGCTGGCGGACTCCGCTGGAGGTCTCGCAGTGACAAAGCAGCAGAAGATAAACCCTGCTCCTGGGTCCTACGTCCGTCCAGGGAGCTTGAGCGGGCGCTCCTCAGGTCTCCTTCCTAGTTTTCCAGTCCGAGTACTCCACGTTTTTTACTGGGTGCCTACCAGGTGCTGTACGTGGGGTCAAAGTGACCTAACGCTATAGTGCTCGTGTACCCCAAGATTAAAGCAGGACACAGATTACAAGGAGAGGGATTTTTGGGGTGGGTGAAAAGGAGCCAAGGGAACGCGTGTTGTGGGGTGAAATGGGAGGAGGGAGACACTTAAGGCGCCAGCACCCAGGCGGGGACCCTGGAGCGTCTAGGGAGCCCAGATCCCGTGCCGAGCTCCAAACGCGTGCCTTTGGGCTTGGGTAAGGAGAACGATCGCCTGGCCCCCAGGGAGGAGCTGTCCAGGCGGCTGGACAGAGCCAGGACCCAAAGAGGAGGCTCGGGCGCGCCAAGCACCCACCTCTCCCGGCCAACGCGGTCCTCTCGCTGCCTCTGGGCCCTGAAACCCTGGCCGGCCATCTGTGGGGCGGGCGAGGAAGAACAGGGAAGGAAAAAAAGAAAAAAAAAAAAAAAAACAGAAAGAACAGAAGGGGTTCCCCAGCTCACGCGAGCTGCTGGGACCCGAGAGGTTGCCTCCGGCCTGGGTGACAATGGGAGGGAGGGGAAAAAAAGGGTTAAGAAACTTGGCTGAAGAGCTGAATGGCGTGGAGCGGCGAGGGGAGGGACTGGGCCGCGGCGGACTCAGCGGCGGAGGGAGGAGCGCGGCTGCGGGCGGGCGGCGAGCGAGGCGCTCAAAGTCAGCCTCGCAGACATTGCAGCAGAGCCCCGAACTCGGGAGGCGGCGGGCGGCGGCGGAGGAGGAGGAGGCGGCAGCGGAGGAGGAGGCGGCGGCGGCGGCGAAGGCGAAGGCGGAGGGACTACCCGGCCCCACACCGCCCGCGCGTACCCGCCAGTGGCCTCGCGTCCGCTGCTGCGCTCGGCAGCGCAGCTAGTCGGAGGGAAGAGCTAGCCGGGCGGTGGGGAAGGACGGGGCGGCGGGGCGCCTTCGTGGAGTGAGCCTGACGGAGCCGGAGGCTCGGAGCCGCGGCGGCCTCGGGTGAGTGGCGACCGCGGCCGGGGGGGACTCGAAGGAGCCGCGGCCGGCGCGGCCGGAAACGGCCTCGGAGCGCGGCCCGCGGTGGCGCTGGCGTTGGCCAGCAGGGCCGCGGGGGCGTCGGGGCGGTGAGGGCAGCGCGGCCCGCGAGGGGAGCGAACGCTGGCGGCTGGGAGGGCTCAGCGGCGGCGGCGAGGAATCGTTGGCGGGGAAATCCCGCCTCTTCTCCCGGGTCCTAATCACCCCGGGAACTCGGGGTCCGGGCAGCGGCGCCGCAAGTTGTAGAGTTAGCCCCGGGTTCGCCTGCCCGTGCGTGCCAGCCCTGGGCCGAGTGGCCGCCGCCGAGTGCCGTTTGCGCCGTGCGCGGGGACGACTGGGGTGGCCGCGCCACTGGGCTGGGGTCGCGCCCCGCTCTGCTGTCCCTTTGGCCCCAAGTCCGGACGCTTCTCGCCGCGCGGCTGCCGATCCTGCTGCCCAGCAGCGTCCTGGGTGGCGCCGAGCACCGCTCCCCGCCTTTCGCTCGGGTGCTTCCCTGCCCTGTGCCAGCCGATTCCCGGCCAGAAAAAGTGAATAGGAAAAGGGACATCGCTCTCAGCCTCAGGCCCGGCCTGCCGGCACTTGCTCGTCGCCTCCTGAGGGTGAGGCTCCCTGGACCCGAGGCCTCGGCCCTCGTTCTACCCCGGAGCCAGGAACCGGCTCGCATGTAGGGTGAGCCCGGTGGAAGTCCGGGAGGCTGCTTCTCTCTCTTCGGTGTCCTCGCTACTATTGAGTATTGTAGTTTTAGAAGAGGTTCTATAGAAATATTCTACAGACTTTTCATCCTTTCCAAAGTAGTTCTCAAATTTTAATCAAGAGTTGGTATCCAGTCTGAAGGAACAAAGGAATCAACTGTGTTTTAGAGGCGGACAAGCTGGGAGTCTGACACATGTTGATCTCTGAAGCATTCCAGGAGTTTCTATGTTCTATAACGTTAGTTATTTAATTGGATGCCGAAGGTAGTTAGCAAAAGAAAAGCAGAACTGCAAATACTTTTACGTTAAAAAAGTTTTTAATGGGACGCTTTATTTTGGGAAAAATTAAGACTTAGGTTCAAGAACTTTTAACTTGGTGGAACTGGGTTGGCGTTTGTCTCCGGTAATGTAAATAATCAAGTATGGGATTGTGAGGGAAAAACTTGTAGAGGAAGAGAGGCTATCTATAGGTGTCCAAAGTAAAAATAATTATGGGGTTACATACACATATGCTGAATATACTTTCTATTTCTTGGGGGAACTTGTGAAGCCAGGGGCTTTGCTAATTCATTCTTTATGAATTGCACCGAACCTGGTTATTAGTGAATCATGGTTTAGCAAGTGGGTGGCATCTTCCAGATGAGATTATTCAATGTTTAATCATCAGTTTGCTACCTTTGCTGAAGAGACAGTGAAATAAGTACACTTTTTAAACAAATGGTGCTTCATCTGCCTGGCCCCTAATTGTGAATTGCTGCCTGGAGCTTGTTGAAACGTTTTTCAACTTCCAAGTCAGTTGTTCTGGCTTTGCCCAGGGTTTTGGTAATGTCCATAGGGTTTATATGTTTTCAGGGAGCGGTGGCTACATCACCAATAGTTAACTTTCTCTGTCTGGACTTAGTTCCTAGAGACAAAGAAGGAGAATCAATCAATGAAGCAGCTCCTATCCTGCAGGCTATGGGATTGGTTACTTGAAGCTGTTTCATACTTTGCTGGAGAAAAACTGCTTTCCAAATTTACCCTTAGAAGTACCCTAGATGTGTGAGTTAAGTACATGCATGTCTATATTTTTTTTAAAAAGGACTTTTCCTTGTTGTTTTACACAAATGAGTTCTCACAGTGCCTTTGAGGTAGCTGAAAGTCAGGCTTAATGCCTATGGGAAGACTTGACTGATTTAAAACCACTTCTTACATGCATCTTCAAACTCTATAGAACTTGGATTTTCCTAATTTAAACATCCTAAAACATGTGAGTTCACAATAAAGACATGTGTAGAAGAGGCTAAAGGCCCCTCTGTCTCTTGCAGCTATAAGAGCAAAACGATAACCTATACCACCACCTAGAGTCTGTTTGTTAGTTTATTGCTCCTGAAGTTTGTTTAAATTGACATGTCTCTGGTGGTCTGATATAGTAAAAAATGATTAGGAAGTGCAGGCTTTCAAAAGGCCATCCAAGAGAACAATTATTTAAGTAATAAATAGCAAGTGCCAGTTTGAATTATCCATGCCACCTTTAGAATAGAAAATTGTGACATACTAAGTTGAGTGGGCTATTCTCCAAAAGATATTAATTCAAAAGAATTTAAAACAGGGAATTTTCAGCTTGTGCTCCAAGATAGCTCTGACTGCTTAAAGATTTTCTGTGTTGTTATCAGATATTCAAGAAATCTTACAAATTAAGTGCTATTAAATCTTTCTAAAGTCCACGTAGAACAAAAGCTATGATAAAAATACAGGGGAGCATTACAACTACAGAAATTCTGGAAACTCATAAGGTTAGAATGTAAGCTATACTAGAGTAATGGTTCAGAGGTGTAAGAGTGAAATCTGTGTTAAATAATGCAGTTATCTATTTTGCTGGTAGTTTATGTGTAATTAACCAGTCTGCTAAACGGAAGACCTTAGAGAGGCAGTTTTGTTGCCATGTGGCTTATCAGAGTGTCCAAGGAGGAAGTAATGTTCCTCCTTTAAAGTGTAGTCTGAGAGAAAGATGGCCTCTAAGATCTTTAATTAAATACCAGTTGAACAGAGAGAACTAGAGCACTGTATTAATTCTGTCAAACATCACTATTTTAGAACATTGAGGACAACTAAAAATGAATTAACTCATCTCTGAAGGCAGAGTTTTATGAAAGGTGACAGATGAGGCAAAATATGTCAATCTAATGGAACAAATAGGAAGATAAGGAGATATGCCATCCTTGGCTAGCTAGAAAGATGAGCGGGAAGAAGGTTATTATTATTGATTGTGCACATTCTATGCATACTAGCCCTAAAAGACCATGATGGACAGGTAATTTTACATCATAGTGGCTTAGAATATATGAACTTAAGGGAATTCGTTTTTAAATTTTAAAACATAAAGATTGTTTTGAGTGTTCTGGAAAGAGAATATTAGTTTTGTGTATCAAGCTAAAAAGATAATTCTGTTCAAATTAAGTTTAAAACATCTAATTTTTATCAAGAAAATTATTTAAATTGTGATAGGGTTAGTTTTACTTTTCAGACTTCAGATTGTCTGACACAGCTTTTAAAGTGTAGGTTCATAGTGAAGAGTTTGTTTCTTTCCCTCCTTCCCTCTCCCACTTTCTCCTTCTCTAAAATAAACAGCTTCTTTGGATGTTTTCTTCTATTCTGTGAAAATTGCCTTATTTTGTAGCTTTGCTTTTTGTCTATGGTGGAGTGAAGTTTCTTACTCATGTGCTTTTTTCATCTGCCTTTTGAGGTGATTGATAATGAAGAGTGGATTTTGTTTTTTAAAAATAACAATTTACTTTTGCATGGGTAATGACTGAAGAAAAAGCATGTGCTGTTCTTAAAAAAGCCCTGTGTGCTTATTTATTCCAACTGGAGAAATGTTTTTGTTTAAAAAAAATCTTGACTACTATGGAAAAGACAAAGAAAACATTTTCAACAATGTACAATGGGGTGAATTTCAGGATGTTGGAGTTTTAGTCTGGTTTAAATTGTTCAGGATTCATTTCCTTAAGTTGCAGTCCTTTCAGGGGACAGTGGGGTTGGGAGAGGAGCAAACTCATTCAGTAGGATTTAGATAACAACAATCAGAAATATAATATCAGGATGGTCACCAAGACTTGAGAAGGTGAAAACCAGGAGTGTCAGATGATGAAGCAAGCCTACAGGCCAGTGGAATGGAGCTGAGGATTATGTCGAGAGGTTGGACTGAACAAAAAGTAAATGGAGGAGAGAGATCTTGTTTCCCTATCCTGTTTGCATCTGATGCTGAAGCAGGGACATGAATTGCTGATGGTAATGGATTCCCTTTTATGAGGCCAGCAATATTATATAAATAATGGTCGTTTGAGGGAGAGACACGACAAGTACCCCACTTGTACATAGCACACTCTTTTTTCAAATGTCTCAAGTATATCCCACGTAGAGGATAAAAAATGGGTACCACAATGAAACCAGAGTTGGAAAAAAATGAATGAATATTAGGTCACATTTTCTTTAATCTGTTCTTTTAAGATCTGTGGTTTTCCAGGGGTCTTTGTCAACATGGAAAACAGTGGTAGTGCTGAGGTTTGGATGGTAAACTGGATAATTCTTTTATGAGACCTCTGATAGAGATAACTTGGTAAACAACTACAGAAAGAACCTTTCTTTGCATATTATCTTATTATTCAAAGTAGGGGGAAAATTGAGACCTAAGAGACCTGCGGTCTTATTGTGTTTTCTTGAAAAAGTTTATATTGCTGTACACCTATTTTTTTTCTTACTTGAAATTAAACGTTCAGTTTGATAGATACTGAAATATGTAGGATTCTGAAGATTGGAGTTTATTTAGAACATTACCTTTCATTTTGCTACAGCTGTGAAAGGTAGTTTTTAAGTTTTCTTTTAGGTCCTGAGAGTAACAGAAAGTTACACTAATTTTTAAAACTATTATAGTAAATACTCTGTCATAGAACCTTGAAATTCAAATAGAACTCATGCTTTCTTGCAAATACTACAAATAAAGCAATACAAAACTTGTGGTTATCAATACAAATGAAACATAATTTGCCTTAAATTCATAAAACAGAAGAAAAATTTAAAAATGTGATCCATTGCATTAGAATTTTATTAAAATCAATACCGTGAGTCATGCAAAGGATATTTAGCCTAGAATTTTAGCAGCAATATAATGAGAATCAGATTTGAAGAATTTCGAAAATTGGCAACTTAAAAATGGAGGAAAAAAATCACTCTTTGAGGTTATGAAAAAGGATCCCCCTTATATCCTTAGTAGCCTTGAATTCAAACAAACAAACAAACAAACAAAAACTATGCCAGGTTTTAAGATGATGTGTTCTCGAAGATGATGGTATAGATAATTATTTGTTAAATAAATTAGGATTCATCTTATTTGTTTTGGTTAAAATGATTTTAAGAAGAACATTAGCATATATTGAAACTTGACTGGAAAAATGATTATGACATTCGTCCATTCATCTATTCTCCCTCTCTCCTTCCCACCCTTACTTCTACTCTCAGTTAATAGAGTTGGTGTAAAAAGGGTCTTAAGACACTGGGAAATAGAAATGCTTCTTTTACAGGATTAATAGTTGGGTTTGAAACTATAAGCTTACCATGGTTCACTGTCCCCAGAAAATTTTTAATTTCTTATACCTCAGGGAATAAAAGCGCTGAATTAAAATCCATCTTACCTCTTTAACTTTGTGGTGTTTAGCAAAAATATCTGTAAGGATGAAAGGAAGAGATCCTTATTTGCCTTATATTCTGTGTGACTAAGCGTAGGGTTTCAAGAAATATTAAACTAGAAGCCTGCTAGGAATTTGAGTCATCAGCTTAAGATACCATTGGGACAGGAGAGCTCTGATTGACCTAATGCTGGTGTTTATTCAGAGCTTTGGGGGAAAGGAGTCTCTCACCCTTGGACTTCTAATTAAGAAAGTCATTTCTCAGTCACCTGTTAAATGATAGTCAGGGCTACTCCTTGTTTTCAAACCTGTAATTTTCATTTCCCACGAGGGATTGAGGGCAACTAAGGAGTTTGGGGCCTATGTTGTTAGTAGTTTGTGTTGGTTATTTTACTTTATATTCTTTACTGGCTGTGTGAGGGAACTACATAAAGGCTGGTGATTAGCTGTAGACAGAGAAAAGCTTAGTTAAGTCACATAGTGGCTAAACTAGCTTATGGTTATATGCTTTTAATTGTTGAATTTGCCTATACATATGTGTATACATCTTCCATGTTACTGCATTTAAAAAGTCAGATCTAGTATAGCATTGCAGTAGTAAGATAGAAATTATGTTTACAAACAGTCTTAAATGAGAATAGTATTGTAATATTGTGGTCTTTAATGACCCAGTGTGGTTAAGATTCTGGCACCTAATGGGGCACTACCAAAATTTGAGAATCACAAGTTTAAAATAAAAATGGGACTTCTGTTTTGAGGAATCTCTCTAGAAATTGAGAGAGATGAAATGTTTAAGAGATGGTAACTGGATGGTAAAAACACACTTCCTTAAGTTTTTTTTCACTCATGAATTTATGAGTTTATTTGTAAATCTATAATAGAGGGGTAAACTTACACATTGGGGAAAAATTAAGGGAAGAAGGGAGGGAGGACAGAAGAAAATGGAGGATATCAAGAAAGCATATTTGGAAATATGTGAAACATTTCAAATGGGAAGTTAGAAATATCCTCAAAATGAATTAATCACTGTTGCAGTTTTACCACTAAAGGGAATATTTGCACAATGGGTCATGTAGGCTCAGGTTTGATTATTGAAAAACATTTTAAAAATAGTTATTTGTGGGCTGGGATTGTGGTTCAGTGGTAGAGTGCTTGCCTAGCATGTGTGAGGCACTGGGTTTGATTCTCAGCACCACATATAAATAAATAAATAAAGGTCAATTGACAGCTGAAAAATATTTAAAAAATAGTTATTTGTGTTATTTCATGTTTCTTTTCCTAGTTTAGGTTCTGCTGCAAAATCAACATATGATATAGGTAAAAGGAAAGTCTTTTCACCTCTTTGAGTAATAACATCTGTAGAACGAGAGGGGTAGTTTCCTCAATTCTGATTTTATACATCGGTAAAATCAATTTTTTTTTAATAAAAAGTAATGATTTCAAACCTGTGGTTTTTTTTTTTTTTTTTTTTAAGTGGAGATGATTGGGTAAAAACCTGGGAATATAACCAAGTTGTTTAGTTACATGCCTTTTGCCTTTTCCTTTTCTCTTGAAAGGAGGTGCAGGGACAGGAAGAGAAGTGATATTTTGGGGGCAGCTGTTGTGTGCCAGACACTGTGCTAATTTACACGCATTTTCTTTTTTAGTCCTTACAATTCTCCTGAGACATTTAAGTATCATTTTCTCTAGTTTGTAGATAAACTCTTTCTGAAAGATGCCAGAGTAACTTGCCTGAGGTCACACAGCTACTTTCATTAATTTGATTTTCCATGAGAATATGCCATCCTTTGAAAAGAAAAGCAGTTCACCATCTGATTTTTAGGAAGTCATTAAAAAACTCTGCTTCCCACCTGGTGGCCACAAAACTCAGGCATCCCATCCAAGCCTCCCAGCCTGGGTTCTCAAAGACCATTTGCACTGGGAAGACACGTTATTGCCAATTGATGATTCATCAGTAGTTTATGTTAGTTCTAGCAGAGAGCTGTCCTGTGGCCTGTGTGTCACTAGAGGAAAACATGGTCACTAAGAGATGCTGTATGGGTGCTTTTTCCTTCAGTGCTAGCTCTTATAAAGTGTACTACAAAATTATTGTAGTGTTCTTTAAGGCAGTGAAAGCAACTATGTTTCTTGATATAATTCATTAAAATAGCTTGTTATGGTCTTAATCCAGGTGTTTCCAAGGCTAATTAGGTTTGTCCACTTCAAGGAACAGTTATAGCAATTCAGAGCCGTATCTCTTCTGTTGAAAAGGTACAACTCTTGGCTATTACCATTCTTAACATGATTTTTTTTTTATTACCCTGTCTTCACCTATAATAATTTTGTTAAAACTATGCAATCCTAATGAACTAGTCCCTGTATAACAAAGAAGAAATCAATAATGCACTTGTGAATTATTGGAAAGAAACACAAATAGAAAACTGAGAAGTAGTTGGTTTTATTTGGGGAATAGACCGTGGTGAGGAAGGAGACTTCTGAGTTTAAGGAGGTTAGTGGCACATACTGTATTTTTAACTACACACCAGTCTTGTGTTTTTAGTGTTGAGGCCATGAGAAGTGGAGTTATAAATCTCCCCACCTCTTTTTACTTGCCTCATTTAAAATTTATGGAATTTAGAACCCTAAAACCACTCTAGCTGAGTGGTTCCCCAGACCCTGAAAAATACCAATTGAAACTATTTTGTAGACACAGGTTGAATAATCAGGTGTACATAAGTAATATTTTCTAGTATGCTTTATATTTTGATTTGGCAAGTGAATTTTGGAAAAAAGAAGGATTTGTATAAAAGCTGCACAGGAAATGTTTTGCTTCTATTTTTTATTAAGAGAATGTATTGTATTTTTGCCAAATAAGAGAGATACTGTCAAAGTGAACAATATAGGGAAAAAAGTTTTCTGTTTCAGGTATGTATTTATGTATGTATTTATATTAATTTCCTAGCCAGTCCATGGTTGAAATAAACTGAATATATGTGATACCAAACATAATGGTTGAAATGAGAGTTTTAATTTACCATCTGGTTCTTTCCCAGTGTCTGGTTGTTTATTACTGAGGCAGAACCAAGGTAGTGCATAGCTCTTTTGGAAAGCTGCTCTCACCTCTCCTGGTAGTACTTGGTGGCTGTGGATCAGTTTCACATTTTCTTTCTTTATTTTTTTAAACCTTGAATTTATTTTGCTTGAACTTTTATACATTGAAGTAATTTTATAGAATCTTTTAAATTTTTCCAGTTGGAAGAAAAGTTCATAAAAGCTCTGGATCTATGAATTTAAGCATACTTGTCTTAAAGGCATCCTGTCCCACTTCCCCATTATCAAACAAGTAATTTTTTAGCACCATCTTGCTTATGGAGAAGTGCCCTGAGTATACATTGTAAATCAAATAGTGCTAAAATGCTAAAAAATATTTAGCACTTAATGCACCACTTTTTTCTCTTGATCCTTCTTCTTTTTCCATTTTTGCTTCCTTCTTGCCCTGTCTTCCCTTAATTTTATAATTTCTCCCCTGTCTTTAAAAAAATTTTTTTTAATTGGCAGGGGAATTCATGTGATACAACTGGGTAAATGATTATTTATCTTCCAATAGTTTTTGTTTTTGTTGTTAATCTAAAATTTCCAAAACAATTATTATATGCATTTTACAAAGGAGAAAATTGAGTCATTGAGCTAAACAGTTGGGTAGACCCAGAATGAGAAGTCAAATCTTGATTGATTTCATATTTGTTTATTTTGGTTAAGGCTGTCTTAGAAAGAAGGGTTTGTGTACCAGGTGTTAAGGAATAGTTAATAACCTTTCCGGAGGATCCACAAGTAAATCCAAGTTAAGCCCATGGCAGGATCTATAATAATTGGTACTGAGTCTTGAGAAGGGGAGTGAGAAGGAGCCTACTACATCACCCCTGTTGTGGCACCTAATTTTCTTCTTCAGGTCTCAAGAAGTCTTAGGATTTATTTCATAACTCTAGTACGTAGAACTGCAATATAATTTCTAGGCTGAGAATTTCAAAGAGGAGTTTTATAGTATAGGTGTGTATACAAACTCTTTTTATGTGTTCTGTACATTTTGAGTTCTAGTTAGAAAGAAGTGGAGGAACTTCCCATTTGTAGAGTAATTCATTCAGGTACTTATAGTTTTTTGGAGTGACCAGAACACTTGCAGCCAACTCTACTTATTATTGGCAAGTAATTTTCTAAAACTATCAATGGAGGTGCTTGGTGCTTTTGGTTCAGTTGGGAACATAATGCAAAGGTTATGGACCCTTTGCCTGCATTCTCTTGTGGAAAGGTAATAAATAAGATGAGGGGACACCACCATGTAGCACAGTGGTGATAATGTGCTTTGAACCGAGTGTACCTGGGTCCACACACCTAGGAAGAGAGCAAAAGGAAGGAAACCTAACTGCAGCCTGTTGTGTAGGCTACAGACTGATCACGTGCCTGACCTTGGTGAAGCAAAATGACAGGAATATTATTGCTTATGGAGCAGTGGGCAAGAATTTAGAGGCTTACTACAGTCTCAAATCCTCTTAACAAGATCATGTTTTTCTCTCAGCTTCATGTGCTCCCTGATTGTAACAGTCACAGTTGTATGTCTGATTTCCACAGTAGAGTGTAAGCTTGGTGAATAGGAGCTTATTCATCAGCATAGTTGTCAGTGCCCAGTGCCTGGTACGTACAAGGCTGTCTATAAACGTTTGTTGACTTGAACTGTACCAATCCCAATTATTGGTAAAAATCTGACTCATTTAGGTCAGGGATAGAACCTTTATATATTTTTATATAATAGCTCTTGTTATTATTTGTAACTTACAAATAAGAGCTCTTCTACATTTTTCTTTAGTCTATTTAAGTTAACACAAAAGGAATAATAGTGCTTCCTTAAAATTTATCGTTGTCTTTCAAATCATTAATTTCGAGGGAAAAAGTGAAACTGTTAGTAACATAATTAATTGGCACTTGATATAATTTGTCTTATAATAAAAAAAATTAAAAAATGGGGGCAATATTAATTCAATATTAATTTCTTTCTTTGTCTTTTTTTTCTTTTGTAAAAACATTTCTGAGTCTTCTATATAGTTTCCTCAGTTTCACAAGGACCTATTAGCTTGATCCATTTAATTGCATTGGATTTGACCACTTGGGAAGGTGGGTGGAGACATCTTAAAATTCTGCCTAGAATTAATTTTGGTGTTCAGTAGCCTTAGAAGTTAGAGGGAATCAAGAAGAACTGATGATTCAAAGTCTGTTATGTTGTAGGACTTAAAGTAGTATATGAAGCCCTTTGGTTATATTTTGAAATTCACAATTTGGCCTTCACTAGGGGCAAATTTCCTGACTTAGAATGTCATTAGTTTCAATTACATTAATATATAGTTGGTAGGAGGCAGAAAATAAATTTATTTTGAAATGGAGCTCAGAGATTTCTAGATCAGATGATTCTTTTCAAATGCTAAAAATATAACTTATCTGGATAAATATTTATGGCACTGATTTTAACAAATGCTTTTAAAATAAGTTAGCTTTCTGTTTGTGAAGACAAAGATTCTCACCAAACATTACCTTATGTGTCTTTTGTAAACTGGAAAAACATCTCTCATGGCTCACATTGTTCTATGTATTCACATGCTTATAGATAGCAAAAGAAGAAAAAGCTAATGGACTAATGTTTAAAGTAAAAGGGTAGAAAAGTGAGCACATTTATATTTTGTGGTATGTTCTACCTTGGGCTTTTACCAGGTCTTGTCCTGAGTACTGGAGCTCCTTTCCCTTCATTGTTATTAGTGTCAGGGTCATATGTTATAGAGTACATGAACTTCTGTGTATTAGTGTGACGTTCCTGCCATTGGATTCCTCAGCAGACACCTACACTTAATTTCTATTTTATAAACTAAAACTTATAACTAAGGCATGATGCCTCATTTAATATCCTTTGTAGTGAAAAAGGTGAATGAGACTGAATTTGCTGGTTGCCCTTGTACAAGTATTTGTTTAGCTCTGACCGGTTATCTACCCTCATCTTTCACATTATACATCCTTGTTTTCCTCCTGATAATGCCAGAGAATTTTTTTTAAGGTATTATTCTAATAATATGAATTCATTCACCTTGATTTTTAAGCTCTTGTACCCAATGTTTCAAACCCTATCCACACCAAAAAATGTAGTACGTTCTCTCTTTGGGCTTATTCATTGTTTTAGCACAATTCTAGATGGTCTTGCTTCTGCAAAATTACATGTTCCATAAAATGGTAAGTTACCTTAAACCTGTAAAGTTCAGGGTTGTTAAAAGCAAAAGCTGACAATATAGGTTAATATTGAGAATAGGTAAAAATGGGCCTTTGGGCAGTCAACCAAAAAAGATAAAATTAAAATCTTACTTTAAACCTTTTGAAAATCTAAACTTAATATGCATTTTCTCACAACAGCCATATAATTTTAAAATTTTATGTTACTGAATCTTAAGTTGCTTCCTGTATCATAGTGAGAATGGTAAAATTTTTTTTACTGGTTGTATGAAGTAAATAGAAAGAGAAAAGAATAGCATATGGTATTATAAATATATACTGTATGCTATTAGTATATAATATGTGCTATAATATTATGTGCTATTATATAATATTGTGTGCTATTAGTATATAATATGTGCTATAATATTTGCTATTATATAATAATAGCACACAGTATATATAATATACTGTTGATAACATGTTTGGACTATATTTTATTTTATAGTGAATGTTAAATATTTTTAGTTTATTTTTTTTCTATATGCAATCCATGTGCATATGTAGGTGTAAAGAAGACGTGTCTTGGAAATATGCACCTGTGAATTTGTCCTATGAGAATAAGTAACAAGCTGTAATTGCTTTCTGTAGCTTCAGTCATTGACTGTGTTGAATACTTCAGTGAAACATCAGAAAAAAATAATTCTGTTTGTACATATTGCCTTTATTGCCTTGTGAATGTTGCAGGATTTAGCAATTTTTAATGGCCATGGTTAATTATTTTTTTAAAAAAACTTTTTTTAGTTGTAGATGGACACAATATCTTTATTTTTATTTATTTTTTATGTGGTGCTGAGGATCGAACACAGGCCCTCACGCATGAGAAGCAAGCGCTTCACCACTGAGCTACAACTCCAGCCTGGCCATGGTTATTTTTAAAAAGGGAAAAAGATGTAGTGTGGGGATAGGAAGTTTTGGTGTGTGGGAAGAGAAAGGAAAATTTACTTCTAAACTATATTGAATTCACCATTGGTTTTGTTTTAAGCCTATTTATGTAATGTATTCTAAAGGTAATAATTTTTGGTAAAAATATTAGCTCCTTAATGCTGGGTGGTTGAACTATTAATCCAGAGATACCATGGAGAATGAAGAATTAGAGCTAGGGATTAGATAGGTTTTAGCATGGCTTTGTTTTGGAAAAGCTATGATGTGGGCAAGTCATTTAATGTTTTCTGGCCTCAGTTTCTTTTGTAAAATAAGGGGGTTGGACTAGAATGACAATTTTGTTCCTCTTAACTTTATACAAATCAGCATTACTATAAAACTGAGGGTTTATTTTCGATCGTGTTGAGTATCAGAGTGCATAGAACTTAAGGCTGGGAGGATATCCCTTATGATTTTTTGAGCTTGCCATTTAATATTTTATAGCAAAGTTTTTAGTTTAACATAATTGAACTTGTACTAGATAGGGTTAATAGGCTAGAACAAAAGGTCAAAGCATAAGGCATTAGGCTTAATTAAGGGAGAGCAGGAGTGGCAGGAGTGTGTGACAGTTAAATGGGTTTCCCACAGACTAATGTCGGTTACAGTGCAACCATGCCTCAACTTAAGTGGGTTATTTTGTGCAAAGGGCAGCAGTGATTAGCAGTTTGACATGCCAGACACTTCTGGCCAATCCCATCTGTTTTAGAGGTTAAAAAAGCACACCTTTATGAGCTGATGGATTGATTTGTGCGCCCGTCTGGTAAAGATTAGAAGTCCAAGGCCAATGCAGTAAATGTCAGTTACAGAATATTGTACTTTCTTGGTTGGCTCATTGTTGTAACCGTCAACTGTTTTATAATGGGGGATAACTGCTGTTTATAGAGTTGAATGCAAGATGGGTGGGGGAACAGGTGAGGGAGGAAGAAAAATATTTCCCAGATGAAATTGTGCATTAATATATTCTGTAGCAGGTGTTTCAAATTCTGTGGAATCTTTTTGACCAGTTCCTTACAGTTTGTGTCACTTTGTTCTTTTATGTTATCTGACCAACATTGTCAGTCCAAGATTTAATTTTCTATACAGAATTAATATTTATTTTATTTTATTTTTTGGTACTAGGGAATGAACTCAGGGTTTTCAAGCTGATGGATACTTTATCTTCATATCCTTATATATATTTTAAAAAGTGTAATGTTTTGTTCAGCTACCACCTGGGAAAGGGAAAAGAGGAAATGAAGAGAGACTTGCACACACAGGCTCGCGTGTTGCATGTACACACACACACACACAATTCTGTGTTCTCTGTGGTTAGTCAGGTGCAATCACAAAAGGAGACACAGAGGCTCAGAAAAACAAAGTTTATTATACTTTCTGGTCCTGGAAAGTATGCCGTACCATGCCGTGCAGGGTGACATGGGAAAGCATTGGTGAGGAGGCACTAGGGAAGAGCCCAGGCTGTGTCCTTCATTGGAATCTCCTGGAAGGGTGAGGCAGTGCAGGGTCATCAAATTTAGGTTTGACTAGTTTGAGTAAGCTATATGTAGATGATATTAATAATAAACTATAAGCATATAATAATAATAGTTTTTTAATAACTTATAGTTAACTAATAGCTAACAGCTAGGTGTGGTCACTATTTTACTTGGTTCCTGGCCTTTGGATGCCACACAGGCAAAGAATATTGCTCCCTAGGGTGTCAAAGCCTGATGAAAGAGGTATGGTTTGGACTGGTTAGTTTGCATATCAAAGACCTGCTGGGACTGAGCCTTTTGCTCAATCTCTTAAGAATTGTCTTGCCTCCAAAAGAATAGTCTCTACCCAGCCAGGAAGGTCTTTCAGATGTTAGAACATCATAATATACAGAAAATAAGAAATATAGTACATAAATAACACACACATACATACTTGCTTTGTAGGTGGGATTTCCTATAGTCTTCTGAGATTGAAATGTAGCTGAACCTAAACTTAGGCCTACTGCTTTCTTCACTGAAAGCTGTGTGATGTCATTTCAAGATTGTAGCCCATTTAAATATACACAGAGACTTGGTTGTGGTTATAAAAATTGACTTCAAAATCTTCTGATATGCAAGGGAAAGAATTGTGATATTATGTGGATGAAGTAGAACTTCAGAAATTATTGTGATAGATGAACTTGGAAATATAAAGCACTCAGTACCTTGGGGTGGGCAAAGAGGTGCTTTTAAGAAAAAGAATGTTATCTTTATCAAAAGAGTGTCTTCAATCTGAGATTTCAGTTCAAATAAAAATATAACCAGTAACATTGAAACAGCAGAGGAAGCTTCTGGTTGGCCCCACATGTTCTTATCCTTGTCGACAGTGTGAGCCAGGAGGTTCCTCTTACATAGTTACAAAGTTCCATGTCTGATCCTGAATTGCTTCTTATAGAAAGAAAATTAAAATACCTAAAGAAGATGTGGTCACTGAAACGTGTGTGTAGATAATAATAGTAACTAGTATTTTATTAACTATATGTATACATTTATTTTAAAACTAAGCTAGTTCAGAGTGCATTGGCTTGATTTATAGGTAGAAATTGAGAGATTTGGGTTCTAATTTTAAACGGACAAAATAACATGGTATTGAGTTTATTTAGGAATATGGTACTTAAATATGTATTTATACTTATTGTTCTCTGGAAGAAGCATCAATTGAAATGGTTTTTTATCTAATACATAGTTACTTGACAAAAGTCTTAGCCTTTTCTGTAGGGAGAGAAGGTGAAGAAGGATAAATTTTATAATATTGTTTTTCTTTGACTAAATCATTTTTTAAATTGCAAAAGATTGACTTAAGTAATATAAAAGTGCTTGGGGTAGTAAATTAAATATGGAAGATGTACCTAATTTAATGGATAGAAGCTTCTTAAATGAATCTCCTGGTGGTGTTATATTAAACCTAAAATAAATACTTGAAGTTCTATATTTGTGCTAATACTATAAACATTTTTATTTATATTTAAAAAAAATTTTTTAGTTGTAGGTGGATACAATACCTTTATTTTATTTATGTGGTGCTGAGGATAGAACCCAGGGCCTCACACATGCCAGACGAGCACTGTACCACTGAGCCATAGCCCCAGCCCCATAAACATTTTTAAAGTCCGAAGATCGAAGATTGTAGATCCTATCCTTTTTGGTTTCCTTCCTTTTTCTCCAGTTCAAATGCCAATGATATCTAGTTTGTGTTATAATTGTATTTTACTAATGGTAACTTTTTATACTGTTAACTTGTTTTTTTTTTTTTGTTTTAATATATTTTGAGATTTCGAATACACATTGTCCTCTGTGACATATTGCAATTTCAGTCAATCTGTTGTATTTCCTTTTCTTTTTACTAAGGTGGTATTATTGGATTTGAGACATGTAAAGTATGCTTCTCTAAGCCAGTTCCTTGAACATAGGATTCTGTAGTTATACAAAATGAAATATCCTGTGTTTGTAGTTGTTTCCCTAAAACTATAGCCTCATAATCTGAGTTCTAGTTTTTAGAATTTTTTTGTATGACAATGGAAAATAATAGCCCTATTTTGTGTTTTGATCTTAAATGCTGTTAGAGCATATTCTTTGCTTCTATTTAGGCAGATTAATAAGAATGCCATAATGTGTATTACATACTTACTGAAATATATATTCTTAATGTACATGTTTATTCATATCTTTTCAGTGTATGTATATTTTTGTGTGTGGTATATTTCAAATAGAGATGTCTGCACCTGTTGATTATATTAAGCATTTGGTATCTCCTAATGAGGGATAGAAAAGGTGCTTTACACTGTGAAGTGGATCATTCCTCCTCCACAAATTGCATACATTCTACTTTTTTGTATTCAATGACCTTGCAGTCAGTGACTTCAGCCCAGAATAGTTTCAAAGTCATGTAAATGAATGCAATTAAGGTATTGCTTATCATCTTACATAGTTCAGATGGAACCTTATTGTGTAGAGAGAGTTGTTTGCTTTATGAGGAAGGTCAAAATAAGGTTAAATTTTATTACATAAAATGATTTGGTAATGTTTTTATTTAGCTGCTGAAAAAGTAGTGTCCTAATAGGAAATGATAGTGCTTCTCCCCCTCCCTCACCCACCTGGATGTCTTTTCAGAGTTTCATTTATTTTTCTGTCTATTTCTAAACTCTTTTTAAGGAGATACCCTTTGTCTACTTCTAAGATCTTGGGAATATTCTGCTCTTGGTTATGATTTTTGGACTCTTTAATTTATACATATAGGGGACATTTCCTGCTGATGATGGAAGGTGTCTTTGGCATTGCTGATGTATGTATTTGTGTTAATGTCCAGTTGCCACACTAGTTGGTACAGGACTTCACACTGGTACTAGGGTCCAGTATCATGTGGGCAGAAGGGAGACTTGCCACATAGTCAGGGTTGGGAGAGCACTGATGTAGGTACTTGAAATCGTACTAAGGAAGAACTGTGAGTGAGTGGGATGTATAGGAAGGAAGTAATTAAAATAAAGACAGCTATTCTTCATTGTTGTTGGTCTACATACCTCCTTCCTTTCTTTTTGTGGTAATTGTTTTTATTTAAGCATGTTCTGTTAATTGAATTTTGTAGACATTTAGTAAGTAAGTACCAGCTACATGTTTTGCACCACAGTATATATTGGGGGAATCAAAGAAGAATAAGCACTCAACAGTCACAGGGAGAATAACAATCAGCATGATACAGAGCAAACAATTTAGGTTGAAAAGCCTACTTGGCTTGGCTGGGATGTTCAGGGAGCATAACTTTAAAAAAAAAAATGGTAACTCTTTGTGATTTCAAGGAGACTGAAGGGCCCTGGTAAAATGAAGTGGTAATAAAAAATAGCTATTTTGGGAGGTTAGAATTCAGGTTTATGGATTTATTTTAGTCAAAGCTATAGTCCTTTTGAGAACTGATCATGGGTTATGGGCTAGGAATTTAAGAGTTCTAACAGAGTAGTTAGTACAGGGCTGATGCAAAAGGAGTGTGCTATGGTGGGATCAGGGAGTGAGTGTCACACCTTCCTTGTCACCAGCTAGCTTTGCTGTTCTTTGGCCTTTGATCAAGATAAAGTTTCTCAACCACCACAATATTAAAGTGTAGACACTGTCTCTGGACAAAAACTTTGATCCACTCTTTTTTTTCCTGAACGTGTAAACTTTCCTACATGTCAGTGTCATTCTTTATCTAGGATGGTTCTCATTCTGAGTTTGACATTTTCTGTTCTTTTTAGTCTAGAGAAGAAATGTGTTTCAAACACTGTGATGATTGTCAGATAATCCTGGGACTCTTTCTCCCAAAATCCTTGAGGGAAATTTCTCTTTATTCTTGACATTAGCTTCTCATATCCTTGAGAATAGGTGACAATTTTTATATTAAGGTAAAGACAGTATATTTTTATGAATAATTCTGTAATACAGGTTGTTTTATCAGATGTAGTCAATAACTATGCTTAAGGAAAGCATGTATAAGAATACTTTTTATCTTGAAATACATATTTTTTAATATTTTTCTTAATGATTTGAGTAATTAAAATTCCATTTTAAACGAGTTGCTGAAATTCTTTGAGATAAGATTCACTTAAAGTAATGCATATTTCTCTTCATTTTCAGGAAATATTTGGATTGTGAGCTGTTTCAGAAGTCTGTTCTCAGGACCTATTATTTTAACATTTGGGAGAAACACATCCAGAAGGTATTGTATTTTGTCTCATTGCTCCATTTTTAAAAATTCAGTAAAAGCCTTTCCAATGATAGGAAAGTTAAGACTTTTATGCCATAATGTGTTATTTATTTTTCTTTAGCTTTCAGTTCCAGATAAACTAGTTTGACACTTGTCACAGAGAAGGAGAATGTATTTTAGTCTTGACAAATCTGAATTTTGTGTAAGCAAGTAAAATATTCTGATTTAGATCAAACCAGTTTTATCTATTTTAATCATCTAAATTGTTACATTTTACCTACACTGAAAAGTATAGAACTGTTTTAAAGAATGACTTGATTTGAAAATGAAATGTGTTAAGTTCCTTTTTTTAAGACAGTGTGAAGTGTGCATTAAACATTTAGGCAATCTTAGAGTCTTTCTACCCACAACAGCTCTACCTTCTAGTGTATGGATCAGCTGCCACCCATATTTCTGTAGATTTATCTATAGGATCTGTGGACATACTCAAACATTTCACATGTGTCTGCTTCTGAAGATCCATATGCTAAGTTCTCTCTTTGCATCTTCACCATGTTTAGATTGGTGTAGTTTTATAATTGATCTGCTTGTAGATCCAGTAGTAGGTGCCATGTAACTGGGAAGAAAGGATATTAAGCAGATTGCTGCTATGTGCAGTGGTGCATGCCTGTAATCCCACCAACTCAGGAGACTGAGGCAGGAGGATCACAAGGTCAAAGCCAGCTTCAGCAATTTAGTGAGGTCCTAAACAACATAGTCCCTGTCTCAAAATAAAAAAAATGAAAAGGACTGGCAATGTAACTCAGTGGTTAAGTACCCCTGGGTGCAATCCCTGGTACCAAAAAAAAAAAAAGAAGTTTGCTAATCAAGAAACTTACTTCTTTGTGCTTTTGACATTTATACCTTAATGTGTAGGCAGCTATAACAAATACCATATACTGGTAGATTATAAACATTAAAAGTTTACTTCTTACAGTTTAAGAGGCTGGAAAGTTCAAGATCATGGTGCTAGCAGATTCATTGTCTGGTTAGGGTCCACATTCTTATAGATAGCTGTCTCCTGACTATAACCTCAAGTGACAAAAGGGGCCAGGGACCTCCTGGGGCCTTTTGTTTTGTTTTGTTTTGCTTTGTTTTGTTTTATAAGGGTACTAATGCCATGAGGACAGTGCCCTCATGATCTGATTGTCTACAAAGGTCCACTTTTGTATCTGCTCACATTGGGAATTAGGTTGCAGTGTTTGAATTTTGGGGAGATGCAAGCATTCAGCCATAGCTGAATGAACAAAGTCCCTTCAGTCCATATTCAAGTTTTTCTTCTTTATGTCCCACTTTATATCTCTTCATGTCTCATGTTTTCGTTTTTAAAAACTTAGGCTAGCTGTTTTGCTTGGAATAGAAATAGATGAATAAAGGATGCATAAATTCATGTAATAAAATAATATATTAAAAGGTGGTAGTATTTACCTTATTAACTGAATATTCATGATTTATATTCACATGAAATAACATATAAATCAGTTTTACAAATTTTCTTAATCACTTGTCAAACAGTATAAATTTCCAGGATTAGATGAACATAGATTTTTTTTTTTTAAATCTTCCTCAACATATTGTTTTGAATTTTTTAAGTAGAAATTGTCTTTAATGTTCAAGATTTTTCACTATTGGCAAAACAGCATTTTCTTTCCCCTCTTAACAGTCATAGGAGAAAGATAAAAACAAATAAGAAACTGAAGTAAGCAAATTAGGACTATATTAGAACTTATAGATAAACCCCAAATATGAGTTAAATTTCATTTTTACAAATGTACTTGATTTGTAAAGGAAATTATATGATCGGAAATGCTGGATTTTATAGTGTTTAGAGTTGTCTTTTTAAATTGAAGGTAAGTATTTTAAAGGTAAACATTAAAGCTTAGTTGTGAAGAATATTGTTACACTTTTAAATCCAGTATGAATTATCCATTTATGAGTTTGTCGTTATCATTTTAGAGTTAAGAGTATGTTTTAACAGAGATGTGGTTACAATTATTAAAGAGAAACTGCAAAAAAAAATTTAGTTGAGGTATTAAACAAAGTCTTGTCTTTAATTCTTTTGAAAAATATGTGTAAGACCCTTTTAAAATACTTAAAAAAAACCTTTTTATTGAACTGTATGTAACTTTATGTAGCCAAATAGATATTCTTAACTGTATGTAAGTTCCAGTTATCATTTTCTTTAAGTATTCCTATACATTTCTATTAAGGGTAAAAAGTGTCTTGTCAGCATTTCTTGAAAGTCACATTTAACTTAAACCTAGTCTGGTGACCAGAGAATGCTATTTTTCTAAGTTTTAAGCCTTTAAATAGTGTGACCTCTTCTTATCTTTGCTATGTTGTGGAATGGAGGTTATCATGCTAACTTTCTCTTTCTTCTTCTTTTTCTTTTTCTTTTTGCAAAGCAAGAATGTGATTTTGTACATTCTTTTGAATTTTTAAAAATTTATTGTAATTAGTTATACATGACAATACACTTTAACACTTTGATATGATATATCATACATAAATGGAGTACAATTTCTCATTTTTCTGATATACATGTTGTAGAATCACATTGGTCATGCAGTCATGTACATAAGGTAATAATGTCTGTTTCATTCTATATTCCTCCTACCCTCTTCCTTTCCCCTCCCCTCTCTTAACTCCCCTCTATCTAATCTAAAGTAACTCTATTCTTCCCTAGTTCCCCCTCCCTTATTGTGAATTAGCATCCACATATCAGAGAAAACATTTGTGGAGTTTGGGGTTTTGGGGGATTGGCTTATTTCACTTAGCATGATATTCTCTAGCTCCATCCATTTACTGGCAAATGCCATAATTTCATTCCTCTTTAAGGCTCAGTAATATTCCATCGTGTGTGTGTGTGTGTGTGTGTGTGTGTGTGTGTGTGTGTATATGTATATATGTACCACATTTTTTTTTTTTATCCATTCATCTGGAAGGGTACCTAGGTTGGTTCCATAGTTTAGCTATTGTGAGTTGAGCTGCTTATAAACATTGATGTGGGGCTGGGGTCAGGGCTCAGTGGTAGAACGCTTGCCTAGCATGTGTGAGGCACTGGGTTCAATCCTTAGCACCACATAAAAATAAATAAATAAAATAAAGGTATTGTGTTTGTCTACAACTAAAAAATATTTTTAAAAAAATTGATATGGCTGTATCACTATAATATGCTCTAAGATTTCATCTCACCCCAGTCAGAATGGCAGTTCTCAAGAATACAAACAATAAATGTTGGTGAGGATGTGGGGAAAAAGGTACACTCATACATTGCTGATGGGGCTGCAAATTGGTGCAACCATTATGGAAAGCAGTATAGAGATTCCTCAGAAAACTTGGAATGGAACCACCATTTGGCCCACTCAGCCATCCCACTTCTCATTTTATACTCAAAGGACTTAAAATCAGCATGCTGACTTTCTTTTACAGCATAATTTATTAAATGAATGTAGTAATCTCCACAGGGAATATATATATTCTAACCCCAACCCCCCCCCCACACACACACTACCCCAGTGGATACCAGAAACTGATCTCTGTGTATCTGTATATCCTGTGTTTTTCCCTAACATATACAAATTAAATGCCTTTCTCTTAACTAAGCACTTCTCATGACTGCGGCCATAATTTTTACAGCTTGAGGTGCCATAGCAAACCTGGCATGAATTTCTTTTACCTTCTTCATGATTTCATGGATAAAAAATTTGTTCTTACTATGCTTCTTAGCAACCTCAGCATATGATTTTTTTCCTCCTTATTAAGTAGAGAACTTTTACTTTTTCACTTACAAAAAATTACTTTATGGTTTCTTTGACATATCCAAATTGCTGTCATTATAACTCTTGCACTTTGGGGTCACTGATAAGTAAAATAAACATTACTTGAATATGGATACTGTGATATTTGATAACTGAACTGATAAATGAGAGGGCAAATGCATGACTAACGAGCAGGTGATACATACAGAGTGGATACTCTGGAAGAAGGGGGTGGTTCACATCTCAGATGCAATGGAGTGAGATGGATTGAGATTTTATGATGCTACACACAATGACATGCAATTTTAAACTTTTCTGGAACTTTCTATGTAATATTTTTGGGCACTAGTTGATCTCAGGAAGCTGGATCCAAAGCTTCAAATAAGGGGGGTTAGTGAGTCACCCCTCATTATCCAAGGGTGTCCCTTCTGTGGAAATTCAGATGCTCAAATCCCTCATACAAAATGGCATAGTATTTGCATATGACCTATGCACATTCTTCCTTATATTCTAATTCATCTTTAGATTTCTTATAATACCTATGTAAATACTTTGTTAAATAGTTGTTACACTGTATTGTTTAGGGAATAATGACCAGAAAATGAAAGTCTGTGTATGTTCAGAACAGTATGCTTTTTTTCCCCCGAATGTTGTTGATTCAGGGATGGTTAAAACTTCAAATGCAAAACTCACAGACTGGAGGGCAGACCAGACTGTTTCTGTCTTTTACCTCTTGTGTAGACACTAACAGTAGCCACCATGACAGCCACAGTTTAATACAGTTTATGCAAAATGTTGGCATGAGAATCCTAAGATTATTTGAGCCCTGGCTCTCCACATAGACTGTTACCAAATCATTTAACCTAGGCTTCAGTTTCCTGACTTGTAAAGTAGCGTTCACCATACGTCTTAGGAACATTGTACTGAAAAAATAAGGAAGTACATAAACTCTATTATTATCATGATCATGGTACTCTTAGAAAGATAACATGTTAATGACAATATTCTTTTTTAAAAAATATTTATTTGTTTGCTTTAGTTGTACATAATGCGTTTATTTTTATGTGGTGCTGAGGATCGAATCTGGGCCGTGCACGTGCTTAGGCAAGTGCTCTGCCACTGAGCCACAACCCCAGCCCGACAATATTCTTAATTTGAATGCATTTTTCAAAGAACCAAAACGAGTTTTTGAACTTAATAGCATATTCTTCTTTAAGTTAGGACCTTTTCTTCCACTCATTTTCTGTTTTTCTTTCTTTGCCTCTGCTCTTAAGAGTTTTCACAAACCCCTAGTCCATGCTTTTGAATTCAGGTTTGAATCAGTTATGACCTGCCACCTACTGACCCAATTTTCCACTTCCTCCAACTCTTCTCTCCTCCTATCTACTTGCACTTAAGTTTGTTGGGTGATTAAACTGGCTTTCATTTTATTTTTACAAAGATCTAGATCAGTACAGGGTTAGGAACAACAATTTCTGAGTTTGTTTGCACTACCAAGCAAGGTGGTGCATAGAGTCAGTAATACTATTCATTCTTTTCCCCAGGGAAAACAATTAGTAAAATACCACATATACTCATTTCACCTCTCATTGTATGGCAGTTAATAGGTTTTAAAAGTGATTTCTACCCACATATTGGAGTTTAAAAAGTTTTTAATATAAAGAGTGAGTTTGGAAGTGACTCACCACATATGGAACTTCTTCAAAATGCATGCCCTTAACTACTATTTGAATTTTTATAGGTTTGAAGTTTTGCTGACTGCAAGAAAATAAAAGGCCCGGTGCCAGTTCTTACTGGGTCAAGATTTATTTTGAAGCATCAACATTTCCTCAGCTTTTTGATACTTAAAATGTCCTGAAGATTTTCCTGCAAAAGGTTTTCATAGGCTTTATTCCAGCAAGGAAAATTCACAGTGTTTATGCCCTAGTAGTATCAAAAGTTATATATTTGGTGAATTTGGCAATAGAAACTGCCAGAGAGGCTAGACTACTCTAGGAGTATATTTTTATTCAGAGAGTCTAGTGAAGTCAGCAAGGACTTATAGTTATATTTGTGTCTTTAGCATAGCCCTAGGCACAGAGTATTTGACCAGTGATTTATAAATATACTGTCCATTTCTCATGAAATGATCAGGAATCTGATTACCAAGACAATTGGTGTGACATTGTGGAGGTTTTATTTTGGGTAGTGTTTGTGGAATGTGTTAAGAAAAACAGAATGGCCTGAATTTGAATCCCAGATCTACCTGCAAGTTATTCAACTTCTCTGAGCCTCATCTGTGAAACTGGATAATATCTGATTTGTATATAATGACTTAATGTGATAATGTTTGACTTAGTGCTAATATCAATAACTGGTATTTATTTGCATCTTCTTTATAAAAGCTAATTATAAAAACTGGAAATAACCTACCATATAGTTGTTTTAAAACTTATATTCCATGTTACATCATCATTAGAGTACAGAAATGTATTTGAGGCCACTTAGTTTTTAGGACACCACATTTGAGTGTAAGCAATGTTATAGGTAAGTGGACTAAAGTTGACAAGGACTGAGACATTGTGGTGTGGTGGTTTTGAACAAGACCAGTTTTGGAGTGATCTTAACACTACCACTTATTTATTGTTGATAATAGGCAAATCACTTTACCTCTCTAATACTCAAGGTTCATCACTGTAAAATGGGGACAACTTCATAGGATTGTTTTGAAAAGTTCCTGGCATATAGTATGCAGTAATTTTTAATTATTTTTGTTATTCTCATGTCTTACACATGCATGGCTTTGACTGCTTGTTGGAAATGTAGTTATGATTTTTATTTTATTTTATTTTTTTAATAATTTTTAATGTGTACAACTCATAGTGCATGAATTTAGCATCTTTTTACATACAACTGTTTGTATACAAAGTATATTCGTACAATTCAGGTCTTCAATCATGCATTTAGGAAAATGAAATCCGTCTCATTCAACCACCTTTTCTTTATTTTTTTTTTCCTTTTCTCCCCCTCCCTCCCCCCTTGCTCCCCCCTTACCCTTCCTTCCCTTTGACCATTCTAGTGTTCCTCTAGTCCTCCTATGTACCCCCCACCCCAATCCAACAATACTATGAACTAGCCTCCTTATATCAGAGAAAACATTTGGTACTTGGATTTTTGAGACTGACTAACTTCACTTAGCATTATGTCTTCCAACTTCATCCATTTACCTGCAAATGCCATTAATTTATTTTCTTTTATTGCTGAGTAAAATTCCATTGTGCGTATATACCACATTTTCTTAATCCACTCATTTACTGAGGGACATCTAGGTTGGTTCCACAACCTAGCTATTGTGAATTGCGCAGCTACAAACATTGAGATAGCTGTGTCACTGTAATATGCTGTTTTTAAGTCCTTTGGGAACAGACCCAGGAGTGGGATGGCTGGGTCATAGGGTGGCTCCATTCTCAGTTTTCCAAGAAATCTCCATACTGCTTTCCATAATGGTTTTGATGTCATGATTACTGATAAAATGTTGGAATTAAATACTTTTTTTAAAAAAATTGAGTAGTGCTTATTCAGTTGGTTTACATTAAGATAAGGAACTTCAGAGATATTCGATTTAATTTTTCAGCTTTCCTTGTGACCCTTTTCTGAATTTGTAGCAGTCACAGGGACTAATTTATATTTTATAAAAAAAGATTTTTACATCACATATATTTTTGGACATTCTGTGGCTTTACAGGCTTAACTTATGCAACTTTTGTGCCTTCTGCCTCATTTCCTATATGTGTAGAACCCCAAAGAAGAAGCAAGGGAGACCAAGAGGAGGTAAGGATTGTACTTGAGATCAGTACATAGTCAACCTTGAGATGATCAGGTATCCTCTCTGAACTAAAGTCTCAGGTAAATTGATCTAATGACTGTGTTTGACGTTTTACCAACAGAATGATTTTTATTGTTTTTGCTTACTTTTGGAGACTATGTAAGAAGGTTTCAAAGGAAATCTCTGCTTTCCCCAGTGGCTTTAAGTTTTTTTTCAGAGCCATAATTCATCCAAATAATTTTTAGAAAATAATAGCTAATAAACATTGATAATTAGTTACCATATATATTACAGATTAAAGTACAGATTTAAGTGTATCCTGTAGTTAAATTTTTTAATATTCTTTATTTTTGTTCTGTTATTTCTAGAGTAAGTTATTTGATGATATGGACATTTCATTAATACATTTATAAGAAATTTTATATTTGTTAGACTTTCATGGAAAGACATTATAATATGTTAAGTTGTACTGGGAACTTGAAGAGTTACAGTTTTAGACATTTACAGTTTTGATTTTGTTACTAGTAGTTTGAGTTAAAAATCAAAACCCTTTGATTCAAAATTAGCCCTTTGACTCAAATCATCACCGACTCAAACCATCACTGACTGACTTCTACCCCCACTATTGGACTAGGATTGCTTCAAGGTTGAAGGAGAATGTCTCAAGTGAATGATATTCCCTAACTGCCTTCTGGAGTGTGCACACACACAAAGGGAGCATAATTACCTTTGTTTAACTCATCATCCCCTGAGTTTATTGGTCTTGTACCCCCTTCCTCCCTCTTTACTATCTAGCTTTCTTTCTCCCTTCTTCCTTTTTTTCTTTCCTTTAGATGAGCACTTATCATTCTGAAGAACATTGCTAGGCACATAGTGGTTTGGAACATGATTTTACTGTTTAAATTATTTTAAACTTCTGTACTTGGACTGCATTTGCTTTGGTCATATATTTATTTTCAGTTCTTCCATTAAGAACAGCCACACTGTTCATAACATTATTACTATAAGAAAATATCTCAAAATACCTTGTTTTATTGTGATATGACATATGAGCATAAAAAAATGCAGGGGGAGGGGAGTGGGCAGGGGAGACTTCCATCAGGTGAATGAATCCACCTTCATTTTAGTTTGACATAACATTAAAGGAAACAGAATAGTTGAATGGTATTTCTATGTTAATTAAAACATAAGTAATAAAAAATGACACATAAATAGTAAGTAGTATATCATCTTACCTACCAGAAAGTTTAGAGTACAAACAGTTAATTAATTATCATAATAGTGTTATCAGGACTGACCCACATGACATTTTTCCTTGTCCTCTGCTATTGTGTCTTGGCAGTGGCACTCTTCATTGTTGCAAGGTGGGCATTTTCCCATGTTTTTTTTTTTTTTAAGCGAGGAAAACATTTCTCAGTAAACTTCACTGGACAAAATTATATCATATGTCCATGGCTAAGCCCCTTATGATTAGAGGAAACATAATTGGTCAAAATGAGTAACTTGACCTAATCAGGATTCACCTCCTGAGGGAAAAGAGTGAGTGTTCTGCCAGCAAATAAGAAAAGGGCCGAAGAAGTGTGTCTTTGAGGAGGCCACCACAGTGTCTTCACATAGCTATGTTAATTGCTGCAAACTCTCCTGTGAGACCATGAAATGTAGTCATGTATGGAGTGCCTGCTGTATTCCAGTTATTCTTCAAGTCCCTGGGAATAAAATACTGAATAAAAGAGGGATGGGGGAAGCATTGCTGCCCTCCTAGAGCTTAATTTTATTGGTGAGATAGATAAAATGAAGCAGTTCTCTTTTATGATATCTTATTAATGAGTGCTAATAAAAATCGAAACAGAGAAGGTGGTATGGAAATTTGTGGTAGGGAGCATGAAATTTTAGAGTGTGCCCAGGGAAAGCCTCACCCCGAAATGAACACTTGAATTGGTATGGGAGCTTGTGATGTAGATGTTTGAGAAAGAGAGTATTTGAGATCCCTGTGGCTGGTGCAGGTGAGTGAGGAAGAGCCACAGGAGATACCACTGGGCAGTTTTGAGCAGAAGAGATCCCAATATAATATCTTAAAAGAACCCCTGTGGCAGTTGTATTAAATAGATCAATGGGGCATTAAAAACAGGAGGAAGGAAACCAATTAGCAGGCTATTTTAATAATCCAGGAAAGATGAAGATGACATGAATAGGGGCAGTAAGAAGTAGTTGGATTCCAGATATTTTTAGATAAAGCCCTGAGAATTTGCTGTCAAATTGGATATGGGTGTGGCAATCAGGTTTTTGGCCTGAACAGTTAGAAGACGGGGGTTGATACAATCTGAGATTAGAATGAACAGGGACTCAGTTGTTGATAGGCTAAATGTGAGGTGCTGTAGACATCCAAATGAAAATATCAAAGAAATATTTGTTTATATTAAGTATTTTTTGACAATGAAACTATTTATTTTCAAAAAGTATGAAAATGGCCATTAATGATAGAAAATGACTTTTAATAGAATACAAATTAAAAGAATAATAATGAAAGAATAGAAAATAGAGAAAGTAAGTGTTAGACGGAGTTGAGTATTTTATATTCCATTTAACAAATATGGGAAAAACTGAAGTGATTTTAAAGTGTTCAAAGAAGTGTATATGCTGAATATATATTTAGTAGTTACTTTATTCTAGTCTTAAAAATCATACATTAAATGTACTTATTCTTGAATCAACCCCTCAATTTTGAAGTCTTAAAGGTTGTTAAAATGTAGTAAATAAACACACCATAAGACCAATGGTATGGACTTCATTTTTGTTTGTCTCCACTATGGCATGTTGCCATCACCCTTCTAAAGGATGTATGCAATTGCCAACTAGATGATCTACACCACCCAGCTTTCTAATATCGTGCAGCATATTATATCATTCATGTATGTCATTAAATAGGAATCCAAACCAACAAAATCAATTCAGTATTTTTATGTGTGTTTATCAAGATGAATTGCTTTTCTCTGACCTTTCTTTTAAATAAGAAGTTTTAACCAGATTACTGTACTTCTTTGCATTTGATAAGAATGCAGCACACAGCTAAAAATTTCAATCTGTATATTACATAAATGCTGCACCTTGTAAAGTACCTTTCACATGCTAGTTGCTCATGAAATACTTAAATAAAAAGTAGATATAGAATATCATTAGCATATCTATTTTTTTTGTGTGTGTGTGGTACCGGGGATTGAACTCAGGGGCACTCGACCACTGGGTCACATCCCCAGCCCTTTTTTGTATTTTATTTAGAGACAGGGTCTCACTGAGTTGCTAAGTGCCTCGCCATTGCTGAGGCTGGCTTTGAACTCGCGATCCTCCTGCCTCAGCCTCCCAAAGTGCTGGGATTACAGGCGTGCGCCACCGCGCCCGGCAGCATATCTATTTTTAATTTTTAGAGATAATTGTGCTGCATTCAGTAATTATTGCTTAATAATATGTCCCCTACTTATAAAGCAGGGTTGTTGGTAAAATTGAATTGTAATAGTTTTTTGAGACAAAAGTAGTATATAATAAATATAAAATATTTATTGAATAAAATAAAAGAAACTTTGCTCAACATGATTAGGCATTTCTCATCACACTTTGGCCAGTCATGGTTAGTTTATGACTACTGGCCTATTTGATCAGCAAGGAAGAAAAGCCTGTTTAGATTTAGAGAATAAATGTAGTTCGTTAAGAACCTGAAACCTATTGAATTACTCTAGTATATCTATTTCTCACCTTAAGGGATTTTTATGAAATGACCATCTCCCATGAGACCTTTCTAAAATTTTATAGCAAGTAAGTAAGCATTTATGTTAGTTTTCAGACCAAAATGATGGTAGACAACGAATCCTACTCATTCTTTGAACAAGCTGTAAGTTTTTATCTGCAAGTTTGCTTTCAGCTTCTTTTGAGTGTATATCTCTATGTGTTCTCCTTTGTCTTTTATTTAAAAAAAAGGAGAATAAGGAAAATGTATTGCCTAGCAGTTAGCATTTGTTCATATATGAAAATTACTGAGATGCTTACCTAAACAACATTCTTACCAAGTAAATCTTCTTTCTATTTGCCATGATGTTGCTGTTATTTTTTTTAATTATCATTATTATGTATCACTTAGTGTAAACAAGAATGTACTTGAGTATCATCTCTATGAAATGCTTGGGACCAGAATTATTTTAGATTTTGGAGTTTCTTGCATTTTGGACTATTTGCATAAATGTTATCAATTGAGCATCCCTAATCCAGAAATCTAAAATCTGAAACTTTTTAAGTATCTAGTCAGTGCTTAAAAAGTTGCAGATTTTGGAGCCTTTGAGGTTTCAAATTTTCAGATTTAAGTATGCCCAACCTGTATTTAAATTGTAAAGCCCAATATTAAAGTGACCCCCTAAGAACTAACAGTAAACACAGAACCAGAACTTCACTAATATAGCTGCTTATTGCATCAGATTGTGACTCAACTTTCCTATTCCTTTGACCCTGCTTCCTTCACCAGTCTGACCATTTTCTTCAATTTTATGTTAGTCACTTTTTTTCTTAATAATACTATTTTCTTTCATGTGTATATTTGAGTAATGTTATTTAATTTTATGCTTTTATGTTTTGTGAAAATGGTAGTATTCCGTATGTAGTCTCCTGAGACTTGCTTTTTTCATTCATGTTAGTTTAAAAATTTAATTTTTTTTTTCCTGTATGGTTCTGGTTCATTTATTTTAATTGTTGGATACTATTCTGTTGTGAATTTATTTACTCTTGTTTTGGTGGACATATATTTTGTTGTTGAATGCTTTTGTTGGTTGTTTTGGTTTTGATGTATCTACATTGATTGATTTATTATACACACAAACACGATATACTTACATTCATATATATTTATATGTATTTATGCATACATTAAGTCATCATTATTTCATATGTGTTCTGCTTCATATGTGCAAGACTGTAGGATATATACCTAAAAGAAGAGTAGAAAATATTAAATTATAAAATAATTCTAATTGTTTTCCAAAATCATTGATTTTACATTTTACTTATTTGATTTTACATTTTACTCATTTACATTTTACTAGTAATGTAGCAGAAGCTCCTGTTTAGTAACTTTTCTCAATTTAATGGACCCAAATGGCATCTTTTTATGATGCTTAATTTTTGTTTCAGGGTGATTAATAATGAAGTCAAACATTTTATCATGTGATTTTTTTTTTCCACCACTGGTGTATTCTTTTATGAAATGCTTATTCATGTATTTTATCTGTTATGTCCTAAAAACTGTTCATTAAGTACTGTGCATACAAATATGTAAAATTACAAATACAGTACAGAATTTAAAAATTAGAGAGCTTGATCTCTAACCCCCATACCATACCATCTCTTCCACCATGAATACCTGCTTTATTCAAAAATAAAGTCTGACACCTCTTTTACAGTGACCTCTTTTGCATTTTACCTGCTTTTAAATAAAATGTTATAGAGAACACACACACACTCATATACATATTCTGGATATTAAGGGTTTTGGGGGGATAACTACTTGTATAGCAGTGTTATAGATCATCTTTTCATTTTGCTTTGTTGATGAATGGAAGTTTTTCCATATTAATGCATTTGAATTTATTAATCTCTGGCTTTAGAATTAGCCCTTTCTATGTCCTAAGAAAACCTTGCCCTAATATATTCTTGTGCTTGGATGGTATCTCTGTAATGGGCTTTTGCTGCTCCATGGAAATCTTAGAATCAATTTATAGATTGTCTTGAATTTTCATTGGTATAACTCTAAATGTTGTGGTTTAATTTGGGAATATTGTCCTTTTGTTTTTTTATTACTTTATTTTAATTAAGTATATTGGACAGCAGGATGCATTTTGATTCTTTGTATACAATTGCAGTACAACTTTGAACTTCTGGTGGTACAAGATGTAGCGTCATATGTGCAGTCATACATGTACCTAGGGTAATGATGTTGTCTTTATTTTATCAAATATTTCTGTCATAAAAATGGCATGTCATTCCATTTAAATAGATTTAGGTTCCTTTGCTAACATCTTCCAGTACATTTTCTTCATATAGAACATGCAATATTTTTATATTTCTGTTAACTTTTGTTCCTTAGTATGTTTTAATGTTGAATTTTTAAATTGTTATTCTATTTGTTAATGGTATATGAAAACATTTTACTTTTTAAAAGTTATTTAGCCACAATTAATTGAATACTTCACAAACTATTGAGTTAAATGTAAACAACCTCAAAAACAAATAAGTAAAATCAGAACTCCAGTTTTTTACTCTACAAATTACTTTTGATGTTTTAATAAATACTAGGTGAATAGTCTTCTTTTTAAAGTTTATTGAGATATAATTCATATATCATAAAATTCAGCCATTTAAACCATTCAGTTCATTAATTTTGGCTTTTATATGCAACCAGCACCATCATCTAACTTTCACAGTTTCTTGATCCTTAAAAGGAACCCTATGCCCATTAGCCTTCAATCCCCATTCCCATCCTTCCCCATCTCAATCCTAGGCAACCACTGATCTGTGTGTTCCAAGTAAATCAGTTATTGGTAACTGATTTCATTCAGCATAATAGGATTCATCTGTTGTAGCATGTATCAATCAGTACTTCTTTGTTTTTTATGGCCAAATAATACTTCGTTGTGTGAATTTATCTCACTTTACTTACTCATTAATTAATAGATACATGTTTGCACTTTTTTGATTATTATAAGCATATGAGTTTTTATGTGACATAAGTTTTCATTTCCCTACTTTATACTTTAGGAGTGAGATGCAATATAATAATTCTGTGTTATTTTTTAAAAAAATGATTCAGCTGGGGCTGGGATTGTGGCTCAGCAGTGAGCGCTCGCCTAGCACATGTGCAGCCCAGGTTCAATCCTCAGCACCATGTGAAAATAAATAAAGGCATTGTGTACGACTAAAATAAATAAATGTTAAAAAAAATTTAAAAAATGATTCAGCTCTCTTCTGTAGCAGCTGTACCAATGTATTACATTCTCACCTGCAGTATATGAAAGAAGTGAAGATTCAAGTGTGCAACCCTTGCCACAGTCCAGGTTTAAAACATTTTGGTCACTCTAAAGAGTTCCTTCATGCTTATTCACGAGGTCTGCTCCTATTTCTTGCAGATCCTGGAAGTGATCTGCTTTATCCTGCACTTCAGCTTTTCTAGATATACAGTATTGATGTGCTTTGTATCTAGCTTCTTTCACTAAATATTATGTTTCTGAGATTTGTGTTTGTTTTATGAATAGTTTAGTCCATTTGTTTTTTGTTTATTTTGTTGGCTACCACTTTATGTCCTTTCACCAGTTGGTGGGTATTTGGTTTGTTTACAGTTTGGGCTATTCTGATTGATGGAGATATCACTGTCTGAATATAAATTTTGGGAATGTTTTGTTTCTCTTGTTTAGCTATTCATGTGTGAAATTGTTGGGTCATTATGAGTATATACATATATAATAAAATGCCTAACTGTTTTCTAAAATGGCTGTGCCAAAATGGCTATGCCATTTTACGTACTCACCAATAATGTAGGAGGGTTTTATTTTTTTCGTGTCCTCCACAACGTGTTTTTTTTTTTTTTTTAATTATAACTTCTAGTGGATTCATAGTGAAATTTCAGTGGGATCTTATTCGTATTTTAATGTGTTGACTCAACATTCATATGTTATCTCTGGTGAAGCACTTTTAAATCTTCAGCCTTTTTTTTTTTTTTTGGTATCGGATTGAACTCAGGGGCACTCGACCACTGGGCCACATCCCCAGCCCTTTTTTGTATTTTATTTAGAGACAGGGTCTCACTGAGTTGCTAAGTGCCTCTTCATTGCTGAAGCTGGCTTTCAACTCTCAATTCTCCTGCCTCAGCTGCTCAAGTGCTGGGATTACAGGCGTGCTATTCTTCAACCCATTTTTTAAAAAGTGGTTAATTTATTCTTGACTTGTAATGATTTTAATACATGATACATATCATTTCTTCAGTATGTATATGAGTTATAATGTTTTCTCCTATGCTGGAGCTTGCTTTTCATCTAACGGATATCTTTTGAAGATTTTGATAAAGCTCAATTTTTCTCTTTTTTATGGATTGTGCTCCTGTTATAGTTAATGAATCTGTCCTTAACTTTAGTTCACAGATTTTGTTTCTTCATCTAGAAGTTTTGGTGTTTTAAGTTATTTCAGTTTTGAAGTTTGTTGCTTCAGATTCTGATCCAAACAGATGTAGTTATTTTATAACTATTTGTGAAATAAAGGTTTACACTTATTTATCTATTTACTTTTGCATGTGGATATTCAACTGTTCACCATTTATTAGAAAGACTGTTCTTTCTCCATTGAATTACTGTCGTACATTTGTTAAAAATAAAATGATCATGAATGTGAGAGATTTTCATGGACACGATTCCATAGCGTTATCTATTTTTCTATTTTTATGCCAGTATTACATGATTTTGGCTTCTCTATAGTTTCATAGTAAGTTTTGACATTAATCTTTCCTCCTTCTGTTCTGGGGAGAACCTAGGGCCTTACGCCTGCTAGGCAAGTGCTGTACCACTGAGTTATATTCCCAGCCCTTCTTATTTTATTGTCAGATGGAGTATCCCTAAAGAGCTCAGGCTGGCCTCAAACTTGGCAGTCCTCGTGCTTCAGCCTGCTGAGTAGTAGGATTATAGGCATACATTACCATGCCTGGCTTAAAAAAATTAAGATGGATTTTGATAGATGAACTTGGGGAAAATTGACCATCCCTTGCTATATATATTGTTTACCTTGAGTCAGGGTCTCGTTAAGTTGCCCAGGCTGGCCTCAAACTTGTGGTCTTTTAGTCTCAGCCTCTGGATTATAGGAGTGTGCGACTATTCCTAGCTATCTTGTACTTTGGAGTGTATGGATTTTGCACAGTTGTTAAACTTATTCTTAAGGATTTTTTTTTTTTTTTTTTTTTTTTTTTTTTTTTGCTATTACAAGTGAATAAAATCCATTTCTGTTACTAACATACATGAAATGCTATTGATTTTTGATCTTGTTATTTACCTTTATAAACCTTATTAATTTTGAAAGTTTTTTTTTAAAGATTCCTTGAAAGTATCAGCCCACAAGATCTTGTCAATCTCTGTGCCTTTAAAATTTTTGCTTTATTATTTTGAGTAAACCTCACCTCAGATATCCGTGTCTTTTTCATGATGTTATGGGGAAAAGCATAGTCTTTTACCATTAGTATGATGTTAGGTAAAGGAATTTATCCTAGAAGGGAAGCGTTGTTTTAACATGGAAACTGTTAATATACATTATGGCTAGAATAAAGGACAAAAACTACATGATTATCCCAGTAGATACAGAAAAAGAATTTTGACAATAGCTAGCACATTTGTAATAAAAACAAATGAAGAAATTCCAAAACTAGGTGTAGAAGGAAATGAAAAACTATAGCTAATACCATAATTATTAGTAAAAGACTGAATATTTTCTCCCTAAAATTTGGGTACAATGCGATATACTTTCACCACTTTGATTCAATACTGGACTAAAAGTTCTAATCCTGTTTTTTTCTTCACTGTAATATTTGTACAACTTATTTTGGGATGTGTGGGAAATATTAAGGAACAAACCGAAAATTCTTTATTCATCTAGAATTAATCGCTTTTAATATTGTGCATTTTTTCTTTTAGTACTGTGTGTATACATGAGTGTTCCGTACCATACATGTAACATAAAACGGATTTGAGTTCACATTTTGTGCTTACTCTAATCTCATTTCTTACTATTTTCTTCCTTGCTCATTGCTACCCACTCAATCATCTTTCAGTTCTTAGAGCTGGCAAGTCTTTTTTTTCCCCTCCCATTCCTTTGCACATGCTATTCCTTCTATTGGAAATGTTTTTCACTTAATTTATTTTGTTTTTGTGATGAGGGTTTTAGGTATCTTAAATGTCATTTCTTGGAGAAGCTGTCTCTTATCTTTTTACATAAGATAGCTTCCTCTCTGTCTTTTGTTTTGTTTAAATGCCTCTATTAATTTCTTAATTTTCTATTTCCTTATTTTTGTCTGTTTCTCATGGATGGACACTGAGGGTTTCTTGTTCATGTTGTAATTCCCCACATAGTTCATAGGCTTCAAATTTGTTTGACAACTAAACAAAAGTGAATAGTATCTTGATTTTTCAACATCATATTCTGATTGTTTTGCCATATCATTTACATGATATAAGTATGATAATGTTATTTAAACATTTTCTTTTTTTAATATTTATTTGATTTAGTTGTACACAATGCATTTATTTTTACATGGTGCTGAGGATCAAACCTGGGCGGCGCATGTGCTAGGTGAGTACTCTATCCCTGAGCCACAATCCCAGCCCCTAAACATTTTCATTCCATAGATACGGTTTCTATTGTCATGATTTAAAACATGTCTAACATATTCAGTTTCATTGACTTGTATTAGTGATTAATTTTACCCATTTATTAATATAAGAAACATTGAAGTAATCTGTGAGAATAGTTTATTCTATATTATGTTAATTTTTATTACTTAAATACTTGTAAAATTTATATCTTTATGAGGTCATACATTTAGCTTAAAGGGGTATAAGAATGCTTTAATAAAACAAACAATTCTAGAAAGTGGCAGAATAACAGACACAAATTTTGCATGCTTTTAGAATATTTTTAACTCCTTAGATGGAAAATGTAGACTAATGAATTTCATTCAATACTAGTATCTAGTATTTTTTGTACTGTGTAAATTGAGACCATTGTATATGTGTAATAACAGCACTAGAGAAAGTTGGTGATTTATCTTTCAGATAACAGCTGAGGCTGCTGCTTTTGTTTTTTCTTGTCAAGTAAAATATCACCAGGGTTTGAATTCTACTTCAGCCTCTTACTAGCTTTGTGATTTGGGGTAGCTTAAAGTCAATTTTCCTCATCTATAAAATGGGATAATAAGAGTTCCTTCATAAAAGGTTTCTTATTGTGTCTGGCACATAGTAACTGCTCAGTATCAGGTAGCTATCATTAGATAAATTTAGTAGTTCTTAGTCCTGGAAGTGTTAAGAGTAGCAGTTGTAAAGGTTTCTTAGGCTTCAGGGCATCGTCTGGAGGCACTAACCAGCTCTTTAATAATAATGTTCCTCTGTAGATGTTGGCAGCTTTCTTCATTGAATGTGCCTGTTTGGGGACTGATTTTTTTCTATACCTTACCAGAAGAGACTTAGCTGAAAAGTAGTGAAGTCTCATCAAGTTAAACACTATAAGAGGCTACTGTTTGCAGCATTCTTAAATGTAGTCATGTTTGCTTTCTTGTTCCAACTTTAACATAGAAGGTAATAGCCCAGTGAGGTGACATAGGCATGTGATTCCAACAACTCAGAAGCTGAAACAGAAGGATTGCCAAGTTCCATGCCAGCTTCAGCAAATTAGCAAGACCTTGTCTCAAAATAAAAAGTAAAAAAATAAGAAGGTCTGGGGATATAGCTCAGGGTTAAAGTCCCTGGGTTCAATCCTCAATACTGCCCCCCCCCAAAAAATATATGTATATATTTCAAGAAGGGAGGAAATGTCACTGAAAATAGAACCATTCTAGAATTTCAGTTGTTTGGTAGATAATGTTGACAAGGGGCTTGCCTGGGGTTTGGCTTCCAAGGTTGGGGATTGGGGATTTAGGAAATTCCCAAGGTCCCAGGCACATTCCAATAGAAGTTCTAATATAATTGCAAACTTGGATATTTTTAAGTTCATGTGTGAATCACTTCCTTCTAGGTATAAATAGAAAAGTGATTGTTTTCTACTCCTCTGGGAATTTCTGTCAGAATTTATAGTCAAGGTCCAATCTGTGTCCAGTATCTTTAGTTTGGGTCCTTGCTCAGTGCTTATTTCCCTTCTATCAAATGGGATAATGCTTTCTGTGCTCAATTTTACTGAGTTACAAAAGTTCTTTGGAACTGAAAAAGCATGTAGTTTACTTAAAGATTTCTCCCATTTTATTATCTGTTTTCCTGCATATTTAGTAGATCACTGGTGGAGATGGCATGGTAGCCCAGAACTACATCTGTCATGTGTATTGCCCCTTAGAGGTGTTTGTTTTATACTTGTACGATGGACGACAGTTTTAGTTGTTGCTGTTCTCATTCTTTAATTTCTTTTGTTAGAAAAACAATACATGTTTATTGCAAAGAAATTAGAAAATATAAATCAAATGAATGAAAAAAAAACTTAATTTTCTTCTATATTTTAATGACTACATAGTATCCCATGATGTAATAATAGTCCATGATTTATTTATTTAATTGTTTTTATTTTGATATTTAATGATATTCCTGATTTTTTGTGATTAGAAATGCTGTATATAATGAATATCTTTATAGCTAAATATTTGTGCATATATTCAGTATTGTTGTTTTTGTTGTTTGTTTTTGAGACAGGGTCTCACTAAGTTGCTTAGGGCCTCACTGATTTTCTGAGGCTGGTCTCAAACTTGTGGTCCTCCTTCCTCAGCTTGAGTCACTGGGATTATAGGTGTATAACACTGTACTCACATTTTTTTTTCTTTTTCTTCTTGTTTTCTTTTATTAGTGAATGATAGGCTTGGAATTGGTATACCAAGGGACATAAAACATTTTAAGGCATTTGATCCATGTTTTTATTGCTTTATTGAGGTGTAATTGATGTGCAATAAGCTGCTCATGTTTATGGTATAAAACTGGATAATTTTTGACATATATGTACACCCATGAAACTAACACCACAATTTAAAATAACACATATTTCTGATCCCTCTCTCTGTACTTCCCTTCTCCAGGCAACACCACAAATCTGTTTTCTTTTGCAATAGATTAATTTGCATTTTCTAGAATTTTATGCAAGCGGAATTGCAAAGGATATGTATCTTCTTGTCTGATTTCTTACACTAAGGATAATTACTTTGAGAATCATCCATGTTTTTGTTATCATTATTATAGCATAGTATATTGTTGCAGAATAGTAAAATTACATTATATGGATATGACATAATTCTTTCACCTATTAGTGGGCATGTTATTTCCAATTTTTAGCTATTAAAAATAGAATAGATTTACTTTAGACATTGGCTTATAAGTCTTTGTACAGATATAAGGCATAAGGCATTTAATATCTCTTACCAAATTTTGTGTTGGAAAGGGTATGCTGTTGGTTGTTGATATTTTTCTCTTTTTCTCCCTTGGTGCCTTTTTTTTTTTTTTTTTTTTGAGACTTGGTTTTATGCTGTCTTCCAGGCAGGTCTTGTATTCTTGGGCTTAATGTGATCCTTCAGCTTCAGCCTCCCAACTAACTAGAACTACAGGTGTATACTACCATGTCCTGTTCCATTGCTGGTATTTTGAAACTGAAAAAAACTTAATATGAGAGAAACTATAGGTTTTTTTTTTTCTTTCTCTTCCTTTTTTTGGGAAATATATATTTATGACAGGTTAAGGATTTTTGAATGTAACGATTGAATTGATTTGACAGAACACTCTTAGAAATTTGAAATTAACAAAGGTTAATATGCACATCCTAGCAACTATAAACGTTTTCATAGTATATTTTGTTGAAGCACTGACTTTTATGAATTAAGTAAATATGTTATCTGGAAAGCAAGGATCTTTTGCTCTCCTTTGATGAACTAATTAATATTCATAAGTAATTTATGTTTCCCTGTCAAATGGCTCCTTCTGCATTGAACTTGAACAAGAGAAGTTTACTGAACTTCACAAAAGATATTCCTGAATCTGGTGTGGAATAGTTGCCAAACTATCTTTTCACTCTTCTTAAGATGCACAGTTAACTGAAGGAGGACCCGAGAATCTGAAGACTCCAGATGACATCAGAGCTACTTTTCAACAGCCTTCTTGATTTCCTTTCTCAGAAAGCAGAGGCTCAAACCTTGGAGACAAACGGTGAGAATATTTTTCCTGAGTTCATGGGGCTTAACCATTATGACTTTAATATGTTTCACATAATTTTTTCTCAGTTGTACATTAGCTTATAATTACCAGATATGTATTATGTGCTTTATCTCTGTGAAGTACTTCACTAGGAAATGTGGTTAAAATCCTACCTTTATGGAATTTACAAATAAAGAATAAATGAAAATAAATAAATGTAATCAAGAGTAAAGGAGGTTAAATGCCATAAAAATATACTATTGGGAATTCAGTGGGTGAATTACCACTGGACAGAGGGATTTTGGAGCTTGAAAGAAGAAATGTTGTTTGCATTGATGATACTTAATTTGTTTTTACCAGATCCACAGGAAATGGATAGTTAATATAAAGCCTGAAATAGAAATCTGGTTTCAGATAAAAAGTTAATTATTGTTTTGAGGAAAAAAGAAACTTGTTTTATTATTATGGATTCATTGTAGTGTAGGTGAGTGATTACTTTTAGAATTATGTAAAATGATTACCCCTTACAAGGCAGTTCTGAGACATGATAAAACAATTGAATTAAATTAACACAAGTAGGTGGGAAGTGAACTAGAGATGAGTGAGTGGTTAATTCTACTTGGATTAACACGCCTGTTTTCTAGTGTAGCTACAACCTAAATGAATTTGTCGGATCTTAAATTCTTGGACCTTATGCTGTTTATTCCTGGGCAGAAGCAATCCATGTCAATTGGAAAAGGGATAGTGGTTGTTTATGTTCCCATAATTACTTGTGTGGCGTTCCTTTCAACTAGCTAACTGAAAACTTTGATCAGAAGAGAGATAGCAGATACAGCATCCTAAAGTTCACTGTTTTGGTTGACCATGATGCTTCAAAAAGGGGATGGTAACTTTGAACCAAATTTGTTCTTTACCTGTAGGCATAATATGTTTGTCTAGTGACAAAGCTCCCTTTTTCATTACTATCCTGACTATTCAGAAAACCCAAGGATAAAAGGTTTTTGTTTTTGTTTTTTGGTGTGGGACCATGGATTGAACTCAAGAGTGCTTAACTACTGAGCTGCATGTTTTGAGATGGGGTCTCACTACATTGCTTACAGCCTGACACTGGCTTTGAACTTGTTATCCTCCTGTCAGCTTTCCAAGTTGCTGGGGTTATAGGTGTATATACCACCGTGCCTGCCTATGAAGTTATTTTAATTACTCTCCTTAATGCTTATATTGTCTTATAATTTTCAGCAGAAAAGTTTTTAAAATATTATTAAAAAGACTGCATAAATCTACTAGTAACTATTTGATTGCTAATTGCTTTTCACATTTTCCTATATTTTTTTCATTGTAAATTGGAACTTACATCAACTAGGTTTATATTTGTAAATATTACAAGTTCATTGATTCTGGTTGATAGTCTGAAATCTGCTTTATATGTTTGATGAAACATAGTGAATATTAATCTCCTCTTTCAATTTCTAATTTCATTAAAGTGAGCATTATAACAACATATATTCCTGTGACTTGATATAATTAGTTTGTTCTTTGTCATCACCTCTGTTTTGCCAAATAACCAGAATGGTAGACAACAATTATTTAATGATAGTTGGATAAATAAATCATAGATAGTCATCCAGGAAAGATATATAGCCAATGAGTTGCCCTTAGAAAATAGTCAAATTTAGATATTTCTTCTAGATAAAAAGGATTGTTTAAAACATAAGAATGAATTGATTTTTCTATATGCTTTATGTAAATTCAAAAGTTTTCAAGATTTTAAAAGCTATGAGTGTGTCAAGTGTATTTTTTGTAAAATGAATCTTGTTAAACGGTTCCTCATTTTGAATGAGGAGCCCATGCTCAAATAAGCTTGGAAGATGTTGGGGCAAACATGTTTTTTCAATGGGTTTTTGAAAAGTCGGATCTGGTAGACTGGTATTTTACAAATTGAAGACTTTGAGCTAATGTTATTTTATGTGTTTTTTTCTATAGTTTGTGGTATAGTTACACTCTAAAAACACTCATTTTTTAAAAATATATTTTTTTAAATGTTTATTTGCATTACTTGTACACAATGCCCTTATTTTTATGTGGTGCTGAGGATCGAACCTGGGCCGCGCATGTGCTAGGCGAGCGCTCTACCGCTGAGCCACAACCCCAGCCCCAAAAACACTCATTTTTAAGAACAGTAATATCCTTTTGGATGAGAGACCATAGAGGAGGGTTGTGTGGGGAGAAAAAGAAAAGAATTTGGTTATTGAATATTACAAGCCATATAAAGTATGAAGTACTTATATAGCTTTTTAGTATCATAGGAGGCCAGATTTCCCTTGCTCACTTGTTAGCTCCCCCTTGAAAGAAATGTTTACCTATCTAGTAACTAACAAAATAATTCTACCCTTTATTTTATTTTCACATACTTTTGGTGCTGTATTTCAGTGTATAATATTTATTAGCCAATGTTGACAAAAATTGATGACAAAAAGCAGTGAACATGTTGGGTAGAATTAGATAATTGACCATGAATCAGTTTAGCTTAAACACTTGAATATACTGATTTTTTTCCCCACTGAAAGGAGTTTTTGTGGTCATGTATCATGACTTTTCATCGGGAAGAATTCTTTTTTTTGGTAATGGAGATTTAACCCAGGGGCGCTTTACCACTGAGCTACATCCCCAACGCTTTGTGTTTTATATTTTAAGACAGGGTCTCACTAAGTTGCTTAGGGCCTGGCTAAGTTGCTGAAGCTTGCCTTAAACTTGTGATCCAGATTACAGACTTGCCACCATGCCTGGTGGAGAATTCTTTATAATACCTTTTTTCCTTAGCTTGTTTCTATTGTTGATAACTTTTCTTTTTTTCTGGGGGATGGGTACTGGTGGTTGAACTAAGGGGCACTCAACCACTAAGCCACATCCCCAGCCCTATTTTGTATTTTATTTAGAGACAGAGTCTCACTGAGTTGCTTAGCGCCTCTCTGTTGCTGAGGCTGGCTTTGATCCTCCTGCCTCAGCCTCCCAAGACACTGGGATTACAGGACTATGCCACTGTGCCCAGCCTGTTGATAAATATTTTAACAAGTATCTTGAGTGTTAAAACTTATCTCCCTCATAGAGTTATCTGATAAAAAATAACCAGTGACTCATCCAGCTTTGACTGTTGGGTTGCCACATTGGTAAAGTCAAATAAATGAACTCATGGAAATTCTTCCCCACGCTTTAGAAAATATTTCTCCAAGAACATGGGATACAATCCAAGCCCCCACTGGATGTCTAAAGCCACAGATAACACAAAATTTTATACATATAGTTATGTTTCCTATACATATGTACCTATGATAAATTAGGCCCAGTAAGATGTTAACAATAACAAGAGTAAAATTGAATAGTTATAACAATATACTATAGCAAAAGTTATGTGAATGTGGTGTCTTTCTCTCAAAATATCTTACTGTACTGTACTAACAAAGGTTGACATCAAGTGAATAAAACTATGGAAAGAAAACCCCTGATAATTGGGCACTAGTGTAATATTTTTTGCTTAAGAAATAACACTTTGTAGTAAGTGTTTACACTTCTAACCCAAGTTTTCAGGGGAAACATGGTACTAAAGAAACCCAAGATCAATCCTTAATCTTAGTAAGTCACCTCAGTTGGAATTAATTGCCATAAACCAACTTGGCTGTCTCATTGGTGTTTCCCTGGATTCATGGACAACCTCGGTAAGAAAATCTGGATGCTTGGCTGAAACCAAGTGTTGTCAGTTTCCAACATTGCTTTCATCCCCTCATAATTCCCTTTCTCAAAGCCAACTGTCTTATTTTACAGCTTTGTGATTTCTTCTTAACTGATGTCCTTGCCCAAATCTCTCACAGCCACCAGATCTTCCTAAAAGTCCAATTTATTTGTATAACTTCTCTAATCAAAAATGATGTAATGATTTCAATAGCAAAATGAGCATAGATAACAGGCCTTCATTAAGTCAGTCCTAACCTACTGTTGCAATGGGAAGGATTAACCTGATTAGCATTTCTTCACTATTTGGTATCTTTAAAAAATGGGCTCTCCTTAAGTCTTTTACCTAATATTTTAATTAATCTAACTACTATTTTGGGTAGAGAATCCTTACTATACTTTCATTATCAACTCTGGTTTTTTTTCTTTTCCATGAATGGTTTCGAATTCAGTAATTTAAATAATTAAAAAATTTGTTGATCAAACTGATAATTCACTTTCACTTCTTACACAGATCCTGGTCTTTTTCACTTAAATTAACTGTGGTGAACCTGATATTCTCCTCTCTGTACATTTGTCCTTCAACCATGTGGTCTGTGGTTTGCAGCTCTGAAACTGGTGTGGTTGTAACAGTAGAGCTTATTATGCATTTTATTTAGATAACTAGAATCTTCCCTTTTTGGATTAGAGATAGATACATTGGTAATTTTTAAACCCCATTGATGTCCTTTTTTGCATTTATGTAAAGGACTGTTTATAGTTACACCTGGGCAAGCTTCTAACTTTAAACTTCTAACTTGAAATCTCCTGTTATCGCCACCCCACTCTGCACCGCCATATTGCAGACTGCCTAAGCTAGTGCATCTCAAAATATCTGAAAGGAAGGTCCAATTTTTGTTTGCATATTCTTCTTTAACTTCATTATTTTTAGAAGCTCACTTTTACTGTACTTTTTAAAAGTCTCTATGACACATTGGAAATTAAGCAAAAGATGTATAGAATGTAAGTCCAAACATTTCATTATTAAACTCAACAGATGTCAAATTACTTTGTCACATTCCATAAAAGTTTCTAATTACTGAAAATTTTGGTCCTGTGAGATTACTTAAAAAGTTTCAACAGCATGCTATGCTGCCATGCTTCCTTTTTTGGACTGATGCTCCTCTTATTCCCCAAAGAATGGTAAAGCTTCTTTTTCAATTGGTGAAACCTCGATTGTCCCTCCAGTCAATTCACATGCCACCTCTGTAGAGTATATCTGTTAAAAACAGTTTCCTGCTTTGTCTCCTAGTGTTTTTCCTAAAAAAAATTGTGCTTCATTTGCTGTTTTCATTTTGTTCATGTCTTGGCTTAAGAAGTATCTCACCATGTTGTTGATTGTATTTTTTTATGACAATATTGTTAAATCCACTAAACACTAGTTTATCACTTATCCTTGTAGCTGCTTCTTTTAACAGCAACTTCTTTATAAATATTTGTAGATTTTTTTATTTCTTGTCTGGTAAATTCAGAATAGTGATTGTGCAAAAATGAAAGCTATTTCAAGTCCTCCTTACCCACCTAATCTTTTTTAAAAGGTTAGTTTGGGCATGGTGGCACATGCCTGTAATCCCAGTGACTTGGAAGGCTGAGGCAGGAGGATTGCAAGTTTGTGGCCAGCCTCAGCAAATTAGGGAACCCCAAGACCCTCAACAATTCAGCAATAGTCTATCAGAGAGAGAGAGAGAGTGGGGAAGTAAACTCAGTGGTAAAGCACCCCCAGGTTCAATCCCCATTACAAAAAAAAAAAAAATTCTTCTTTTCTTTCCTCAGCTGGGTCTTGGGGACCTTTCTGTATTAAGAGCATTTATTGTCTTGCATAGGTATAATGGAAATTCATGAAATTAACAAGTATTTTGTTTGCAGACAAGCAGAATTGTACTTCTTGATTATTAAATAGACCAAGAGCAATTCTCAAACTGCTTATAACCCTCTTTAGATTCTTAAATTATGGAGGACCCAAGAGAGTTTTTGTTTATGAGAGTTACCACCTGACATTGTTTTAGAAATTTAAACTGAGGAAAAACTTTTAAAACTTAAGAACGCATAAGAGTGCATTTCATTAGCCATCAAAGCAGTGACACATTTATAGCCTCTGAATGACTGCACTGTACCCTCATAAGAGAAAGATACCTAAGGAGCAGGTAGCATTTTATTATTCTAATATTCTATTGTTGACCTCCTATGCTTCCTGAATGGATCATGGGAACCTTTTGGGGTCCCTGGACCTTACTTTGAGACTTGCTGTTTTATAGGAATGTATTTTTCTAATTGCCAGCAGAATCTTCTATATTTTTATTTCAATAATATATTCTAGCTCTTATGTGTGTTGATTAGGAATATATTTTTTAACATCTTCAAGCCTTATCATATTACCCACTCTTCTATTAATGTCTAGACATAGAATGTACTGGAACTTATTACCAGTGTTGGTTTGGCAGTCATAAGACAGAGATGCTTACTCAAGGAGAAGTCATTTTATTTGTGGATACTCGTAAGGTCATTCCTAGTTAGGCTCTGTCAGTAACCCTAGCTTTCAAGTGCTACCTAGCCTTTTTTATGATTTAGAAGCTCTGAATCCTTCTCCTGTGATGAGTCTCCTTACTCCAGAGGTTTTGGAGGTTTGGCTATTTTTGTAATGATTTTACAGAATGAAGTTGATGTTTTCTTTTGGGTGTGTGACAGGCTTCCCTTCAAGTCTCTCATCAAGTCTTTCCTTCTCTCCTTTATGTGACCTTCCCCTCTACTTGCCTCAACCTGATCTCTGATGCTGGCACTCCTTTTCTGAGAGTACAGTCTGCTCTCTGGCAGATATTTACTTGGCCCTAGTGACTCCAGTTCTTTGTCACTCTCTACCCTTTTACCTTGGCTGATACTCTGTTAAATTCTTTCTGAGGTCTTAGCAGGACAGTCAGTCTCTAGGGTATTTAACGACTCTTCAAATTACATGGGTACTGGGTCTTCCCTGAGAGTTCTGGGAATGCATTGTGTACCTGTCAGCGGGATGGAAAACCAAGATGGCTGCTAGTCAGATTTGATTTACTAACAACTCTTTTTATTCATTGTCTTTTTATCATATGATGATGTCATGGTGTGAGCTGGAATTTGAGGACTTAGTATCATTATAAGTGATAATCTAGCAGCCCGGTGCTCACAGAATGTTGAGAGTTTTTATATTTTAATTCTGTGTCCTAAACATAGTAGGCACTCAGTAAATGTTTGCTGAATTAATTTTTTTCTCATTAGTGTTGGATAAAACTTTTGGCTCTAGTTGACTATATTATAATGTAAGCCAGGCATCTCACTCTTATAGCCAAAGGAAATAGACCTCATACTATTCTGAAAAGGCAAATGTTGCTGTCTTAATAAGAAAACCCTCACATAATACTTAATGAAGATTCATACTTAGGATGTACAGAATTGAGATTTTAAATGGGACATGATTCTGTCTCTGTTAAGTACCTCTACAGTAATATTATTTTTCTTAAAATTTTGTATAAATTATCCTAACCATGTTTTACACATCTAGACTTGCATAATTGTTTTAATCATTTTCATCTTTTGTTGTTAAATAACAGCCCATTTTATAGCACCAACAAATTATTTTATAAGTATGGAAACCAGCTTTCTTTGTTTCAGAGCTTTTTCTTCAACTTTTCTTCCCTTGCCTTATTTTGAATGTGATTTCCTCTCTGCATTAACTGGTCCACAATTTCTTCTCCTCTCTAAGCCATCAGCAACCCCACAGCTTCTGTTTTTATTTTTTAATATACATTTAATCATATCATTACTTATAAACCTTTCACTGCCCACCAGATAAAGAGTAGCTCCCCAGCATGGCCCTGACTCAAGGTCCTTGGTTCCAATAGTATTTTCAGCCTAATCTCCAGTCACATTGGACAGCCTCCCTTCATCACTCCAGCTCTTTTCTGCTTTCTAAGTGCTATTTCTGTAGCTTAGAATAGCTGCCATTGTCTTCTGCCTGGCCAGCCCTCACTCTTCTCTTTAACCATCATTCACTGCCACCTGAACATACATATATGAATCAAAACCTAGTTATAGCCTACTGTGTTTCTAGAGCACTTTTTAAATACTCCAGTCATAGCAGTTAGCACAATATATACTTCTTGTCCTTTTGCTTGGTGACTGAAGAAGCAATCACATGAAGTATGCATGCTCATGTATTATGTAGTCACTAAGTATTTATCATGCTACCCTTTTCCTGTGCCATTTGGGAAAATATGTCCAAATAAATTTGAGTGTGTGAAAGTGGTTGTTACTCAACTTAATCTTATTTGTTCTATTTTTTAAAAGGGAATACTTTGTAACCTATTGGACATTAATAAATTCCATACCTTACACTAACTTCTCTTTAGAACTACTCATGATACACTTTGCCTCTGATAGTAGCAAACTAACATCATAGATGGAGACACACTGATTTTAGGATATTGCATTTTAAGTATTATAACTGTTTGTTTCACTGGACTATTTCTGAGAGTTAGGACTGTTTGATTGATCATTTTCTTGTTTTTTGAGTAATGATTTTAAAACTTCCCGACTGTAGCTACTAAGTTAAATTTTGAGGGCTTGCCAGGGAAGAATCAAACACCCTTGTCTTTAGTCTGTTTTCTGTTGTTATAACAAAATGCCCAGTGCTGGGTAATTTATGAATAATAGAAGTTTATTTACTTATGATTCTAGAGACTGAAATCTAGAAGCATGGTGCTGGTATTTGTTCAGTATCTGGTGAGGGCTGCTTGCAGCATTGTAACATGGCAGAGGGAATCAGGTGGCAAAACAAGCTTGCTAGCCAGTTGCTCTTCTTCATATGAAGCAACTAATGCCATTGTAGGGGCCTCACCCTCATGACCTCATCTAATCCTAATTACCTCCCTAAGGCTCCATCTGCAAATATACCATTAACATGTAAATTTGAGATTAAGTTTCTGACACACAAATTTTGGGAAAACATATTCAAATCATAGCAACCTTGTTCTGGCAGTAATACTTTCTCTTGGCCCATGGGTTGGAACTGTAAAAATTTAGTAACAAAATGTCATTCTGATTTTTCAATAACAAGACTGAGGTTGCTTTACTCTGTGGCTTCTGTCCACTTTTGATATTCTGATGATTTTTTTTTCCCTTTATCAACCCTATATATCTATCTCATCAAGAATAGGAAATTTAGTAATCATGTGATATAATTTACTTGTAATTTTAGTAAGTTAAATGCAGTATGCAGGAAATTCATGATTTAACCAGCTAAAAGCTTATTTTTTAAATGAATTCTAGAGATGAATGTTTATAGGAATATTTCCTTGGTCTTAACCTGTCACTTTGCTACAAATCTAAAAGATACAAATAGAGCTCTAAATTTTACATTCACTAAAATATGGTTAAGAAAAATTCAACCTGAATTTTTTAATGAGCATAATGGAAGGGTTGTTTACTTTTGAGAACTAATAGCTGCCTCATCCTTTGTGATTGCTTGCTTACATAATTTGTTATGAAAGAATGCTTCTAGGTAAACCATCTCCCAAATGCTTGTAATTTGTTCTGTTCTGCTTGGGAAGGGTTAAGAGGAGACAACATCCTGTCAAAGACCTTGTTTTTAATTTTGCTTCTCACACTGGCACAGATCCTGCTAAGAGCAGCCCAGATTAGTTCGGAAAACCTTTGAAGAGATTTAAGATGTCCTTCAGCCAGTTTGAAGGTTTTTGTCTTGCAAATCCAGTACAAGGGCGCCTGCAGGCATCTCGACCCTTGCTGTGCTGCTGATGCAGCTCAAGGTCACACTAACCCGCCCTGTGACATTCAACAACAACAAAAAAATTATGCAGTGAAACTGCTTCAGCGGTTCAGCCAACCAACAACTTCCTTTAGTGAGGAACTGAGGAAAAAGTCTACCCCCCCCCTTTCCTTCTTTTTCTGTTTTTGGGGGCTTTGTGCATTTTTGCTGTAGGAAATAATCCCGGATTTCTGGTGTGTGTGATGACAAGGTCATTTCTTAATTAGAACACATGTAAAGAACAAAGCTAAATGGCTTCAAAACAGCTTTGTAGTTGATGGAGAGGATTTAAATTATTTAAAGAGATAGTCACCCATGTATGATGGAAACTGAATTCTAAAGGCATTAACTCCTTCATTCCTGTCTGCTTGCCATTTCTTTGATGTATTTATGTCTTGACTTAAAAGGGTGGCATTGTAAATTTAAGACAATGTTTGCAAATGCCCAGTTTTTACTAGGGTGAAACATAATTTATAAATGGAATTCTCAGATAAACTTTTAACGGAGTTTTCTCCCCATAACATTTATCTCCTGGAAATTTAGTCTTGACTTAGGAACTAGGAATTACAGACACATTTTCCTCCTAGCAACAGTGATTTATTTTATAATGTGTTGGGGGGATGATGAATAAAGTTCTTCTTTATCTCCTCTTCTTCACTTTAACCAGTTGGTTAAATGATTTAGATGTCTAGTTGAGCAGTTTGGCCCAGCTTCATTAGAAATTACAGCACATATCTTTCAGGTTTCTCAATTTTCAAAGAATTGGTATAGAAGACAAAGCTTTTTTCTAAGGGGGGGGGGAGCAATTTTAATTTAAAATAAACTTTAAGAAAGTTTTTTCTGGACATGTGTGACTTTCTTGGGCATGATGAAATACGTTCATAAACACTGGATAGCCATGTGGGCTCACTGTGCTGTGGGGCACGTTGTTCTTCTTGTTGCCTGCTAGTGCTAACTGCCAAATACATTAGTTGGACACAGTCCAAGCGAATTGGCTTTCTATGCTTGAGACATAATGCACATCACCTCTGCAGGACTGGAGCTGAATAATCTGAGAGCTAACTTTATGGTTCATATTTTCTTTACATAAATTATATGTAAAAACACACTGTAGTTATTTCTTTATACACGGAATCACATCATGTAGATAAATTTTACTTCAACATTATGATACTAGCCGAACAATTTTCTCAGAATTCATACCCAGTTGCTTTCTCAAGTAGATGTTTTCTGAAAATGTGATTAAATTACAATTGGGTCAAGTACTTTATAAAGATGTATAGTATTTTAAGTTTGATTATTTGAAATGATATTTTAAATTCATGACCCATACTTTAAACATTTAAGTCTGAGGTGATAACATGATGGATTGTCTAAGAACGGTTTAGAATTTATTAGACTTATTCTGAGGGATTTCCCTCATGTCAAGAAACAATTTCTTTAGGTCCATTGAAAGAAAAAGGATGCATACATTAAGATACATACTTTTAGATATAGACATTTTAAAGGTTTTCAGATTTGCAGAAAGAAAATGTTGAAGGGCAAATCTATATGCAAGAAAATGGTTAGTGTGATTCAGTGCATCTTGCCCTTGCCTGGAGTCTGGTATGCCCTAAATGTCATGTATGACCCAAGCTCACCTGCTAGTAATTTCTAATTTACTGTCCTAATTCATCGATTTGTTATCACTAATTGTTCTTCATTTACTTCTGTGTAGTTTCCAGTACCTAAAGGGTTGAAAGGTTGCTGTAATTGGCACCCGCAGCTGCTCTTTCTTTTGACAGGGGATAATTTTGCAGCCTATGCTTTGTGTGACAGCTGCCTAATTGGGCATTCTCCCCTTGTAGCAAGCCTGCCTCCTCCAGCCTCCCTGCTGACAAATGGTGGTGGATTACAGATGAGGACACGCTGACCCATTCGACCTTGCTGAGACAGCTGGGAGGGGCCTCCTGCTACTTGAGGGAAGCTTTAGGTCATTTAGAGGACAAGGTCATGAGCCAGGTGGAGAAATGACATGATATCACATGACAGTAGCCTGATGACATGGTCAGTATGTCAAGGACAAATACATCAGTATCGATTAAACATTATTGCAATACTTTATTGAATTTCCTAGTATTTCTTAATTGTTCTTACCGATTTTATTTTATTTTTTTTAGAAAAAGGAAGAGTACAGAATGAGACATGTTATTTTAACAGTGGTAAAGCAGTTGTTTACATGAAAATAGAGTTGGTCTAAGAAGCCTCCTAATAAGTTTCTTCAGTTAGAATATTTTTAAATTATTGCTTAGTTTACAATGTTTTAACTATCAGTACTTTTCAATAGTTATTTGGAAATTAAGGCAGGCAAATTAAAATGAGGTAATGTGTGATGTCAAAAAATATTTAACTTTTCTCATCCCACTACCTAATGATTGACATACCTTTTCATATTTTGAATGAAAGAAAAATAAGCAAAGTGAAATGCCTAGTTGAAAGCAATCTCTAGATTTATTAGATCAGATATGCCACTGTTACCCTAATTATAAAGTGTTAAAGATGCTTTTGAGATGATTTTGAGACCTGAAAATATTTTTTAAATAGCATAAGATTACACTTAATGTAAAAACTTCAAGATAAATGGAAACCTTTGTGTATTTTTTTTTTTTCTTAGTAGTAATGAGAGTGCTTTTCTTGAAGTAGACTGGAGCTGTTACAATACATTTTTAAGTGTAAAATCACAAGAATACATGCTGAGTCTGTTAACCCTATATTCATAGTTGAAAGTGTAAGTCCATGAGGACTGTATTGAATAGTACAATTTATAAAAATGTCTTGTTTTAAAAACAGTGAATGTTTAATTCAAAGAATACTGATCATGATTCTCATTTTTGGAAAAACAATTGTTGTTGAGTACTGTTGGATCTAAGCCTTTAGTTCAACAGGAGGTAATTTTATGCTTCTGAGATAAAAAACGAGGAGTAGTAAAATGTGATGAATTAGTTCGCTGAAGAAGACACATCTGTATTTTCATGGCACGTGTGTGTGTGTGTGTGTGTGTGTGTGTGTGTGTGTATGTGTGTGTGCCTGTTTAATTTTGACCATGCTGTGCATGTATTTAGCTGCTCTCAAGACTCAAGCTTGGTGGAGGTTTAATCCTGTGCCCTTGTACACATATACTTGATTAGTAGTTGTGGTTATCTCAGCAGAAGACACACCGCCCTTCTCCTTGTATTGGTCGGGACCTGGGCATTGGGGAGTCAAGGCAAAGGAGAAAGAAAAGAGCTTTTGCATTAGTATTCCATGAAAGCCTTACTGTCTGCAGAACAAATTGATTGCTCCGGTGTACCTGTGCTTGGCACCACTGCTGTGAAAGAAAGGTAGGGCTGTAATCTGTTTTATTGTATTACATATTGTGACACTCCAGGAATATTTAACGTGCACTTTTTCTAAGGCACGTGCTCTAACTCTAAGTAAAGAAAAAGGAAATAAATGAATGAAAAGTATGTCAGAGCTGTGGGCTACAGCTTTGTTTACTTTAGTCCATGAGTTCATTTGAATGAGATAATTTTGCTGAAGGCATCACTGGGAACATAACCTGATTGATAACGAAACCCTATAAAGTGTTCTGAGGCACTAATCTGCTTCCTTGCTTGAAATGTGTTAGGCAGAGATGAAATTCACACTAATATTGTAAGATTTAAACTACAAAATGGGAGAAGTTGTGGAGGTGGTTATGGATATAATTAGTTCAGGAAATCATTTCAAATTATTTTTAATCATATTTTTAAAGGTCCTATGTGGTGCAGAGAAGAAGGAAGAGATTTTCATTTAAAAAAGAATAGAGGTGGCCAGTGTACTACCTTAAACTATATTAAGGAAATTAATAAATGTGTTGTTTACTTTATTCTTTTGCTATTTTGATTTGTATAAACATTATATATTTGATTCTGTTGCAGTGAAAGAAATTACACTATTTCTTTTCATGTAGTTTTTTTTTTATTTTTTTTATTTTGTGAATGTTTTTCAGTCTTGTACAGTTTGTGATTGCCTATTATGAATTGAATAAATATTTTAACATTCTACAAAATAATTAAAATACCCGTTGTTGGAATTAGACTCTTTGCCATTTTTAGGATTCCTTGAAAGGTAATTGTAGCAACACTTTTTAGGTTGCACGTATGTCTGTGCTGTGAGGGGAGAAAGGAAATTCCTCTTGTCCAAACAAGCCTCCTACCACATGTGAACTGCAGGAGCCTTTTGCCGCCTGTCCCCATCCTGATCCTTCAATTACAATCATTTAAGAGAGAGATTTAAGAGAGAGAACAGAATAGCTCATATTAATATATTGATGGAATTTAAGTTGTTTTCCATTGTTTATTTTTATATTCTTGAATTAATATATAACTACATTGCTTAGATTAGATTTTGCTTTCATTTAAGTGTGCACATGACTATTCTTTATACACTAATTATAAAGACAGGATACAGATTGTACATAAGCTATGGACATTGATCTAGACTTGCTCAAAGATAACTTTTGTAGGAAATGGGCAAATAGAGAAGCATTTTAAACATTAGTTAATAACAAATACAAATATGCCAACCCTGACATAAAGCAGTGACTATAATTAACTATTTCAGGTCCTGTTATCTATAAAGGGTATGGATGTTTCAAAGAACTTTTGAATTCCAATGTTTTAAGTTGAATATCGATAAAAATTTATTAGTAAGGTATGTATAACTTGTTTTATAAGTTTTTTTTTCTTATTGAAAAATAGTATCAGAAAATGTGGAGGAAAATAAACCATAGAACTAAGAATCAAAATATTTATTTTCAGAATAAAAATTATTAAAATCTTTCCAGTTTTGTTTAATTTTTATAGTTACCCTAAAATTTTGAAAACCTCAGAATCTTTCACCCTTTCAAAAGAAATACTTGGCGTGTGTATTTTGTGTGTGTATGTGGGGAGGGGGGGTAATTAGAAAATAAAAGAGAAAATTTGATATTTTTTTCTTGTTCCCTTTTTTTTCTTTCTTTCTTTTTTGTGGATGCAATGGGAGATATTTTTAACAGACAAGGACTTTACTTTGTTTACCAAATTACCCACAATGCTTGACACTATATCTGGCATATAATAGTTGCTCAGTAAATATTTGTCAAAAAATTGAATAACAAAGGCTCACCCATTCCTCACATTTCTCTATTTATAACTTCAGTTTGTGCTGTGTGCATTTAAATGAATTATAGGCATTGATGGAACAAGAACTAATTTTTTTAAAACCAACCTGAGAACCAGGAAGACATACTTTATTTTTCAGAATAGTTAAGTTATTGAACTTAATTTTTTATTGTTTTTCCTCCACTTCCTGTTGCTTCCATTCTTTTTGCTCATATGCTGACCTGTGGTGCTGAATTTTTTTTTAAAGTTATGAAATCTGTTTTTTACAGTTTCATTTTGTGATGTTTGATCCATTATGCTAACAAATCAATATCAGCAGTTATTGTAACAATTCAGGAAAATTGTATGTTATTATTAGTTAGAAAGATCTAGGTAGATTGAGTCATGGAGAGATAAAACAAATATTTGACATGCTGACAAATAGTAATCCATAAAGTTAGCCATGAGAACAACTCTATGTGGATAACACTTTTTTTAAGCCCACTCAAGAAGCTAACTTTTTATTGTTTGTTATTCAGCATTAGTTAGGCTTAAACTAGAGTCCTTTGAGCAGTAGGAACCTTGAAAATTAGTATCAATAGCTCATTTTACTGATGAGAACACTAGGCATTATATAGGTTGATACTTGGCCACTTTTATAAAGCTGCTTAGTACCTAAGCCAGAGCGAAAACAGAAACTGCCTGGTTTTAGGGAAAAAAGAAGATTACTACCCCCCCCCCCCAGTATCAACTCTATTTCATTTTAAACTTCTAAAATAACATTATGTTAACATTATCCAACCAGAACACCTGTAGAATTTATGCACATACACATACAAAAAGTTGTGGATTGCTTGGTATGGATATGGACCCAGTATACTTTTATGCCAAGAGTGGGTAACAAAATATTGGATAATATAAAAATTTCAAAGATATTTTTATATAGAATTACATCGTCTAAAATAAACTTATGAATAGTGCAGTCACAAATAGCTACTTTAGATACTTAATATCTTAAGGCAATATTCTCTTTATTAGTATAGTCATGACTAGACTAAGGAAGGAAGCAGCTAACTGTGGGGACCTCCCCCCCGGGGGATACTAACTGGGCTTGACCTCTTTCAATGATAATTAAATGCTGAATTGTCAAATTCAAGAAATATTCAGATTGCTCATAGAGAGATTAGACTCTAGAGGGTAGAGTGGTACTTGCAGGTGTGTCCCAGCAGGATATGTCATATAGGTATCCAAGGAAGTTGATCCAGAAATCTAGAGCCCAGTTCAAGGGCTGACAGAACTAGTTGAGTGGGTCAATCCTTCATCTACCTGGGCTGAGATTATGACTAGGTTTTATTTCCGGGGAGAAATGAATAATACTAAGGATCCTCTTAGAAAACCAAACTGAGCAAACATGGGAGGCTGTGGGGAAACTAGTGAACATTGGAAGTGTGAATTACAGATGGAGCCTGTCTCATGTTCACAACTAAGTTTATAAGCTTATGGGTCATAGGGATGGCAGTTAAACTGTTTCTAACCCTTTCTATCCCATTAGTAGAAAAGAAATCTCCAGCCCTGGCCCTTTAGTTCAATAGTGGGTCACAGTTTACAAGCAAATTAATATCTCTAGAGTGCAATTTCCCCATATGCAAAATGGGGATGATTGTTATATATACCTCTTTAGGTTTCTGAGAAGATATGTATAGTACCTAGGTCTATATGACAATTTTTTGTGGGTTCATGTGTCTGAGTATAAGGTAGTCATGTCCCCTCTTCTGATGTGTTATTTTTCTGTTTGTTAATAATAGAGGATTTGACTAAGTCACTCTAATATAATGTTACTCTAAAGCTGTTTTGGCATTTCAGAATTATTGATACATTCTTTCCATCTTGTATTTAAAGCATGGTAAATAAAATTCTTACTCCTGTTTTTAACATATTAATTTATTCACAAATTTTAACTTAACAAGTGCTCTGTGAATCTAATAATATGATTTCCTCTCCCTTAGTATGTATTGTCTTGATTAGTTATTTGATTTTTATTAGTATTGAATTTATTTGTATTGACTATTAAAATGTGTATCAAACTGCATAATTTTTTTTTAAATTTTGTTCTGTTTTGTTTGCGTTACTGGGGATTGAACCCAGGGGCACTCTGGGTTTCATCCCATCATTTTTAAACTTTTAATTTGAGACAGTTGTCTAAAAGTCACCCAGGCTAGCAATGAACTTGTGATCCTCCTGCCCTAGCCTTCCGAGTCACTGGGATTACAGGCACATGTCCTGTGCCTGACTCTGCATAATTTTCATGGTCCACCTTTTCACCTGAAAGGGTAAAATGTCTAAATGAATCATGACTCCTACTTTAGAATATAGTAATTAACTTGAAAATGAGAAGCCAGAGCAGATAGGGTAAATTTTAATTTGTTTAAATTTTAGCTAAACTTTTTAGCTTTCTTTAAGTGTCACTATTAGTTTCCCTATTTTGTTTTTTTCCTTTAATTGTAGAAATTTCTTGGCAATTACAGATTTTTTTTTTTTCTTTTTCTGGTAGATCTTTAGGATACTGGGGTGACCTGACTTCACAGGAGAAAATGTCAAATGGAATAACAGCATGATACTCTTCTCTGAAAAGCAGAGGAGGAATATTCAACATACCTTATGATTTGAACTCAGTTTAAACAGTGTTTTACTTTTTTATTAGATAACACTTATAATTTAAAACAGAGTGCTCATTTCTTTTTTTCTTTATAAAACATTTTTTGAATATAAAAAGGATTTTTCAGTTATACCGTGTAAGCATTTTTATTTGGTTTACATAATTTATATATATGAATTATATGTGTGTGTGTGTGTGTGTGTGTGTGTGTGTGTGTTCCCTGCCAGTTGTTTCCCAGGATTGTGTATATAAATAAGTGGTCAGACAAGGAACATGATTAGACAGGTGTTATTGACCAAAAAGTTAATGGCTCAAACATGCCCATAGTGAACAGAATAAAAGTAATCCTTGTCCTCATGCAGTAGTAATTACAGGCTGTTGGTGGAAGATAGGTGATAAATATGTTTTTTGTTTTTTGTTTTTTTTTTTAAAAAGGACAGGCTGGGCGCAGTGGCACACGCCTGTAATCCCAGCACTTGGGAGGCTGAGGCAGGAGGATTGTGAGTTCAAAGCCAGCCTCAGCAATGGCGAGGCACTTAGCAACTCAGTGAGACCCTGTCTCTAATAAAATACAAAAAGGGGCTGGGGATATGGCCCAGTGGTCGAGTGCCCCTGCGTTTAATCCCCAGTACCCCCCCACCCCCCAAAAAAAGACAAGAAAGCAGGTAAACAACAAAAATTAATTACTGAAGGAGAGACGTTCTAAGACAACTGTGTTCTCTGAGTGCTCTGCAAAGAATAAACAGGAGACTGGTTTATTGAAGACCACTGGGAAAGGTTTGTCTTAAGTGACATTTAAACTGAGTAATGGGAGAGGCAAAGGAGTCAATCACAGGAAGAGCCAGGTGTAGCTTTCTAGAAAGAGGGAAGTATACACAGGGGCCTGAGGGCACAAAAGTTCCATCCATGTTCTGGGGTCAAAGGAAGTCTAGGTAGATAGAGCTATGCTGTCCAGGACAAAAGCCTCTAGCAACATGTGGCTTTTCTGTCTGAGCTACACAGAAGGGCAAAATGAATACATGCCAGTGTACAAGAGAAATAGAAATGATTATGAAAATTTTATATTGATACCATCACATTTTGGGTAAATTGGATTAAACAAAATATACTTTAATTTTACCTTTTTTAGTCTTTTAAAAGTGTTGCTACTGAATATTTTAAATTCCACATATGAATCTCATTGCATTTCTGCTGGGTATTGCCTGACTAGAAGAGTGTTCCTGACTAGCAAGAGACTGAATGACATGAGATAAGTCTGGTCAGATTCACTGGAGCCATTTAATGCCATGCCTTCTAGACCTCAGGCTTGAGAGGAATTCAGACTCGATTCTGAATGAAAAGGGAAACCATTATGAGTTTTTAATCAAGGAGTTCACCATTACAAATAGCATTGGCTACAATTTGAAGGCTGTGTTGGAGGGGAGCCAGTTAGGAAACTGGTACAATAAAAATATAGACATAGCTAAATGAGTTATCACAGCAGTTGTCAGATAAAGTAGTTGGTCTTTTTTGATAGAATTTCATATGCCATGGGTATAGGCATTGGTTTGGATATATATATATATGTAAGAATTATCATTTTATCATTCATGAAATGTTAAAATTCTTATAAAATTAAATCTCTGCCAACCATCTAGAATACTATATTTCATGGAAATAGTAATACTTTAAAATCATTCATAACTTTTTTAAGCATTTTGAGAGTTTTGACAAGCCTACAACATTTCTTAATGTCTTGGGTTCAAGTAATTATTTGGTGTTTTGTTGGCCTTATATTCCAAATTAAAGAAACTTTATCATACACCCCAGCCTCTAATTCTTCCAACTCTTTTCTGTAATAGGGCTAATCTTCCTGTTTTATGCAAACAAAGAAAGAAAAAAACAACAACAGACTTTAGAGTAATTAAGTTAGGTACAAAAGTTAATAGTTTAAGTACTAATAGACCCTATGCTAAAACTCAGATCATTCAAATATATATTAGGATTTCTGCTTATCTGAATGCTTTTTATATAGTATGTATGTGTGTATCTGTATGCATGAATGTGACTTAAATTTGCCATTTGTATATTTGGATCAGAGGCTTTTTAAAATAGTACCACCACTTAATTTGAAATTGAAATAACTATTAGTCTTTGGCTTTTTTGTTGTTACTTACACTACTCTATGATGGTACAAGGTTTTGGATTATAGTAGTACGCCCCAATCCAAGGTTTTGCTTTCTGTGTTTTCAGTTACCCAAGGTCACTTATATTCTGGAAATGCTAAGTGTAAAATTCCAGAAATAAATAATTCATAAGTTTAGATTGCACATCCTTCTGAGTAGTGTAACGATATCTTGTGCCATCCTGTTCCATCCCAAGTGGGACATGAATTGTTCTTTGTCCAGTGTATCCATGTTGCATACCCTATCCTCCTGTTATTCATTTAATAGCCATCTTGTTTATCAAATTATCATTATGTCATAGTGCTTGTGTTCAAGTAATCCTTATTTTGCTTAAGAAGACTAAAAGTGTTTCCTTTAAGTGTAAAATTGAAAGTCATTGACTTAATAAGGAAAGGAAAAAATCATTCTGAGGTTGCTAAGTTCTGTGGTAAGTTATTATTGTAAATCTCCTACAGTGCCTAACTTATAAATTAAACTTTATCATGGATCTGTATTTATAGGAAACTATCAAGTGATAATACTTTAGATATCAGACTGTTAGTAATTAGAAGTATCAGGTACTTAGTATATGATAGTATATAAAAGATTATTTAAAATACTTCAGTATCGAAAATGTTTGCAGTCAGTGTAGTACTTCTTTAGTTTCCTTTATATTGCTTGATTTTAGAAAGGATAGATTTTGCTTAGTTAGTATAAAGTTATATTAAAACAGTTATATAAGTCATGATAGATATCTATTATGGATATAAGTAGCAAAAAGAGGCAAAGAGTGAACTAATTTTCTAGGACCACCGTATTGGATGTTGTGTATACATTTCATCTTTTATTTTTACAGCTGCTCTTTTAGGCAGGTTGATACCATACATACTAAACTGAGGTTCAGACAGATTTACCCAGTCACATAGCAACTGGATGTGTCTCGTTGTTAGGTTTTTAAAGCTCCTAGTATCTTTTAGAAATGAAAATGTGGGATTTTTTTATTGTGAAAGTTGTTGGAGAGTATAAAGCAGAATAAAGAATCTTTCAAAAGTGAATTGCAGAGAATCTGACTTCTTAGATTCAGTTTTCAATTGTTGAGATTGACAATTGGTGGATTAGAGTGGTTTTTGTTGTTGTTATTACTGGTCTTGATTTTGTTATTTCCAATCTTTTGTCTCCAGGCTCATCACTGATAACATAAAGATATAAATGCTTAATAGTGCCAAATACAGAATTCCCCTCTGGAATTGCAGAAGTGTTTTTCATATCAACAGTTTTATAATAACTAAAAGTTGATTGTTCAACAGTTTTTTTTTAAAGGAGACTTAACCATTTTTTCCTCATCTCAATTATAATTTTGCCTATGTTTGGCAAATATCAGCTCTCTGGATCTGTAAAAAATTAAAAATTATATAGTTAAAAGTGGAGATCCAAGGTAAATTTTAATTTATGTGTGTTTGGATCTCAATTTTATTCTTCCTTTTTTCTTATTATGTAGAACTCCACTTAAGCCTTTTATTCTAAATGGAGGTTCCAACCAGTTCTTCTTAATAATGTTTACACTATTGAATATATATGGAAGAAAAATGTTGCCAAACTTAGAACTTCTTTTTAGTACACTATAGCTGTTTTTAGTATATCAGGTACGTAATTTTTCTCCCCTTTGTGTCATGCTTCCTGCAATATACATTCTTTTTTTCAGGGAGAGCATCCTTCTTGATAAATCAACTTTGCTAATTATTTTGTGGCAAACCCATGATTATTACTAGGGTATTTGTTGTTGTTGTCATTTTGGAAAATAGTTAGCTTTTGATTGTGAAAATTTGAATGATACTCTTTTATATAAATGGAAAGCAGAAACTTATCAACCATTTCTAGCAATAGATTATAAACCACACTCAAACCGAATTTATGGTTATGTTGTTTAAATGATTTCCTTACCTCTATAGTTAAAGTAGAGCTCCTTTAGGCTCTGTAAGACATTCAGAATAGAAGAGAAAACATAGTCAATGAAGAGGAAAAAGAAAAACGTTCTTGAAGGAAAAACAACTTTTTAATCCTAGATGTGGTTTCTTACCATCTTAAATGTAAATGGACAATATTTTTACAGTCATCTTCAAGTTTCATACTGGGAGCTATATTAATGAATCTTTGTCATGTCTGAGCTCTTGGAATGTTGTAGGGATGGTAAATAGAATGATGAACACCTTGTATCCTTTTATTTCCTCCTTTCCATAGAAAAGGATATTACTTTTATATCCTGTTCACTTTTTGAAATGTGATTGATTTATGCATATATTTTAATTTGTTTTCATTATCCATGGTCATTACCTCAAAAAATCAAATGCAAAATAATCTGGAGTGACACTTGAAAAGGTCTTTCTTTTTTTTTTTTTTTTTTTTTTTTTGGTACCAGGGATTGAACTCAGGGGCACTTGACCACTGGGCCACATCCCCAGCCCTTTTTTGTATTTTATTTAGAGACAGGGTCTCACTGAGTTGCTAAGTGCCTCGCCATTGCTGAGGGTAGCTTTGAACTCGTGATCCTCCTGCCTCAGCCTCCCAAAGTGCTGGGATTACAGGCGTGCGGGGAAGAAGGAAGTTGAAATAAGACATTTAAGTCCATCTACAATGGGGATGTATACTTAGTCCTGAAAGGAGCATCAGTCCTAAAAGGTAGAGCAAAGAAAGGCAGAGTTAGCTATACCAGGAAGATTCTCAAGAAGGCCTTTATAATATGGCGGTAAAATAACTAGAGCCCAGGATCATGCAGCAGAATATTAATGACGATCTTGCTGGGACTTGTGCATTCAAATGAGTAAAGTAAGGCACAAACAGAAAATCACATGCTTTTTATTTTTATTTTTCTTAAAAATCCCTCACAGCTTCAGAGTGCCAAGAATTGGACCACATGGCCAGATTTCATCTTTCCTCTGTTGATCCCATCCAGGTCCTGTTAATAACAAGAGGAAGGAACTGAGTGAGAAGTAGTTGCAGAACTACAGGAATAGAAGCTTTTTTTCTTGATTATTCCACCATATAATAATTAGTATTTCTGACTCTTTCCTTTAGGCAGTTGTTAAAACATTTTGGGCCAGGGCTATAATCTAGGACTAGGATCTGCCAGAGTTTAAGAAGAATTGGAGATGTGAAAACTCAGTACTTTACAGCATGAAAAAGAAACAACAGAAGGACTAGAGAGCTTGGGTACAGCTGACCTTTCCTGACCCAGGGTAATCGTCTCCTCAACCTCACTGAAAACTTTGACTCTACTCTGACGGCAGGCTACTTACCGTTAGAAGTTGTGCTCATTTTCCATTAGAATTAGGGGCATATTTGGCTAGGGATGGTAGAAGTTAGCTGAATCAAGATCCTCTTATCTAATATTTTGCTATCTAGTCCTCTGAGGAAATACCATCTGGTCTTTGTTTGCTGGCCAACTTCAGCATTCACCCACCCTTTGTGCTGGGTTTCACTTAGGAATTTATGTCCCACATCTGCTCACATACACAGCTTAAATACTAGTGTCTCCCTTAAGATGCAATCACCTCTTGTCTGGTTCTTGCTGTTGCTTCCTCCTCACATGGACTTTTTTCTTCTAATTGGTTGACATAGTACTGAGGTTGTATGTTGGGTGAAGGCATTCCCTCTGAGTTTGCTTTCCTTTCATCCATTCATTCTCAAGGTTCTCTTGAACCCTGTTCAGGGCTCATCATCTATAGCTTGTACAATCAACTCTGACTCACAGTTGGGCATTTATACTGGTGTTGTTTAAGTGCAGTCACCCCATCTCACCTCATTGTACCATTCCCAACATAAAGAATTTGGCTTTCGTGACAGAGTCAGGATCCTTTGTAGTTCTGAATACTTGAAGTGTTCATAAGTAAGAGAGATATAATTAATTTAAGCCTTGAGAATTGAAGGATGGAAAAAAGAAGAAGAATTCAGGAAGCAAGAAGGAATGGAAGGGAAAAAATAAGTGCTTATGGGCTGGAGTGGCTCTTAGTCTATTGGCACTAAAATCATGTTTTGAACCCACTTTATGGATATGCATATGATTCTGATATATTAAGAAGTACTTTTGAATTGAGTAGTCCAGATTTGTTGTCAGTAAAATTACAAAGTGGGAGAAATAAATAAATAGGGTACCTGTGCTATTTCATGGCATATCTTTCCCTTGATTGACGGGAAGGCCATTATTTTGTTGTAGATCCTATGTGGAAAGAATTGGTTTTTTTGTTTCTTTTCTATTGGCCTTAGTCTGAATTGCCCTCATTTTGAATATGAGACTTTTTTTTTTTTTTTAAACATCCAAACATTGCAGCCGGGTGCAGTGTCATAGGCCTGTAATCCCAGCTGCTCAGGAGACTGAGGCAGGGGGATCATGAGTTCAGAGCCAGCCTCAGCCAAAGTGAGATGCTAAGCAACTCAGTGAGACCCTGTCTCTAAATAAAATGCAAAATAGGTCTGGGGATGTGGCTCAGTGGTCCAATGCCTCTGAGTTCAGTTAAAAAAAATTTTTTTTTCGGACTCCACCTCCCCAGCACCTACTCATCCCCATGTGCACACATGCACCCATGCACAGACTATTTCTATTCATGCATGTGCAATAACTTCATAATCAGTGAAACTACCTGGATAATATTGGAAATAAAGACTTATCTACATTTAAACTTAATAGATTAGGGGGAAAATAATACCATAAAGTTCTTCAACATCAGTAAGTTTCACACAGCTGTAGGGATAACTTGACGAAAGGACATGTTCAGCCAGATGGCCTGTGCTGGCCTCCTTCCCATTCCTGCAAAAGATATGTTATTCACTCCCAGGGTAGCTCAGGGAAAGAGCTGATTATGGAATTAAAACAACCAATGTCCAATTAACCCCTGTTTTGGTCAATGTTTCCTACACAGTTTGGATAATTGGCATACTTTAGTTTCATCAAGGGAAGCAGCTGGTTTATTGGTTAGTGCAGGCCCCTGGGAATAAGAAATCTAAAATTCTGTTATCAGCTCTGCTCCTACAAACTTAAGTATGACCTTGGGCATTTTATTTACCTCTTTGTGTGTTAGCCTGCCTCCGTTGAAAATCAGAGATACTTGCTCTTTAATCATGACATGAAGTTTACTCCAGAAAAAAATGAGAAAAAGGAGCATTGATATTTACAGAGTTGTTTGGGACCATGAATATAAGGTGCAATTTAGCATACATCTTGTTAGTATAGAATCATAGTGATGTTGTGATGACATGGTCAGAAGGCCCCTCAAGCAAGCTCAAGTACTAGGGGAATATAATGGAGACATGCTCTGCACCTTCTTGAAACCAGAGTCATTCACCAATTCCTTGCTGCCCTCTGTCTTTCATTTGCCCTCTTCATCTCTGCTTCTCACTGCATGCCTGCTTTCTTCTTTTCTCTTAGCATACTGATTCCTCTCTATCCTCCCTGTGAAATGTCTCATTATGGCCACCCTTAATGAAGTCTTCTGTCTTTCTCAGAATTCCAGGTCCAAGGAGCAGAGATGACTGGTTCATTTCAGTCAGGTTTACAAAGTTGGTCCAGTCCCCTGAGGGGCAGTGAATGGGTTCTTTGAAGTTATTCCATGCTTTAAGTGGTCCTGTCTTACAAGATTATAAAATTAAAGATTTAGCTAGTTTGAGTAAATTATTTCACATGCCCAATCTTTTTTTTTTTTTTAAGTTTTTCACATTATACACAGAGTGTGCTAAAATACTTAACAGATAATTTCCACTACCTCTAAAATATTAGGCATGGGAATACAAAGACAAAAATAGTGTTAACCATCAAGGAAACATATAGGATGACAAGCAAGCTAAAAAATGTTAAGAAAACTCTCTCATCTAGTTTATGTCTATAAATAACAGAATACTTAACTTTCATTAAGCGCTTAGAAAATGCTAGATATTATACTAAGTGTTTTATGTATACATTTCATTTAATAAAATAGCTTTATGGGGTAGATACTATTATTCCACTTTTACAGGTAAAGAAATTGAGTCCTAGAATGGAAAAGTAAACTGACAAAAGTCATTCATTGCTGATTGAAGTGTCAGGAATCCAGAGGTTGTTCTTGTAACTACTGTACTTTGTGGCCTTTCTAATAAAAACAAGAGACTGAAATAGCAGAGAAAAAATTTTAGAGTATGAAAAGTAATCCAAAATTCTCAAAGTGCTCCAAATGTGTGTGATCTATCAAATGTTTTCAAATCCATTTTTATTATTGTTGTGACAATTTAATAGGAAAGGCTAAAATTCAGAAGATCATGATTTGGTTATGAATCAGCTACTTACTGGATGATGAACCAGTCACTTACTTGTTCTGACTGTTAGTGCCCTTGTTTGGTAATAAGGAGAATCAAAGAAAACATCCTGGTATTTCATTTGAGGAAGGGTTAAGGTTTAAAGCACCCATGAAAAGGCAGAGCTTTCTGAGTGCATAGAACACTTCGTAGGAGTCAGCAGTCTGTGCAGAGAGCTCTCAACAATTTGTATCTTTGCAGCACCCACCATAGACTAACCTAGAAACATTTGTCTTCCTTTGTTTGCCCTTTGCTAGGCTCCTGTCAAGGATGGGTTTTAACTGTCGTATCTAGACCATATCATGGTGAGAGAGCCAGTCAGTGGAATATGGCACCTATGTTGTAATGTTTGAAAGGTAACTGAAGGATTTGTCTTTTAAGGCCCCAAAGGACCAGTAATCAGATTAAAGAGACATTGTAGCTCTGTCCAAGAAAGAATTTTATATTGTTACAGTTGTACAAGGTATAGAGCAAATTCTTTGAACAAGAAACAATCCTTATTAGCACTGTCCTGGGCCCAAGCTGTATGAGTATGGTCATATACATTCCCTAGATGGTTATATGAAATATGTGTTCATTTTTGTTCACTTATAGATGTTAAAAACTTTCAAGAGTGATTAACTTGCCCAAAGATAACCACCTTGGAAGACGCTTGATGGTCACTATAGGTTTTCAGAAAGAAACTGGGCAATCATAGTTAACAGACAGGTTATGAAGGGGACAAAGCATCATTTGAGATAATTGATTAATAAGCGGATTGTCTTTTACCTCTCATCTAACCTTTAAATGGTGTGCTTCTGTCATACTTGGGAATCATTTAGTAAGCCATAATGTTATGAAAATGATAGGTGGTGATAGACCCATTAGAGGAAAATAGATTGCACTCCATAAAAATTAGCTGATCTTCTGGGCGTGTGGGGCACCTGAAATCTCACTGGCTCAGGCTGAGACAGGAGGATCATGAGTTCAAAACCACCCTCAGCAACAGCAAGACGCCAAGCAACTCAGTGAGACCCTGTCTCACAAAATAGGGTTGGGGATGTGGTTCAGTGGCCGAGTACCCTGAGTTCGATCCCCAGTACCAAAAAAAAAAAAAAAAAAAAAAAGAAGAAGATTTAGCTGTTCTTAAATTTTATACAAGTCCTATGAAGTTCTGGAGGATGGGATGTTTGTTTAGCTTTAAAAAGGAATTATTAATCTAAGTGAATAAAGTACTAACAAATCCACTTTATAATGATAGTCAAGGAATGTTGATTTGGATAGCCAAATGCTTAAAACAAATGCCTAAATAACTTCTGGAATACAATAAGAAATGTTTTGTTTTTAATACCTTAAAGAGTGTCTTCCTATACATTTTAGAAAAATGAGTTTTCTCAGTCTTATTCATATCAAAGTTAGATATTTTCCAAACCCACATGACTTCCTTAGCTTTCTCAGACCTGAGAAACACTAATGTTTAATACCATGGCAAGAACCAAGAGTGTACCTGAACTTTAATCTTCAATACAGGTCAAAGAAGTGATTTCCCTGGTTTTAAATTTCTGTTAATGGCAATATGCCAGTATGGTAAGAAGTAGAAGAGGCATGGTGATTTGTTGCCTTGTCCTGTGTTAGTGTTCAAGGCTGACCTATATGGATTACATTTGTTTTTGTTGAATTTGGCTTGAGTTTTTCAGGTTTAGTCTTCAAAAGGTAATTACAGCTAGGTGCAGTGGCTCACACCTGTAATCTCAACTATTCCAGAGGCTGAGACAGGATTACAAGTTTAAGGTCAGCCTCAGCAACTTAGTGAGATCCTGTCTTAAAATCAAAAATTTTAAATGAACTGAGGATGTAGCTCAATGATAAAGTGCCCCTGGGTTCTCAGTCTCCAGTACTTGAGGGGGGAAAAGGAATAAAAGATAATTTGATTACTTTTACATATTCTAATTGGATCACTTTAGGTTAGAATTATTTTTATTTAGCCATGAAATGAAAGCTTATACTTGATGTCATCAACAAATGTATGTTCAAATGAAAAATATCATGCCAAGAATGGCTTTAACTAAAATTTATCACATAATATAAAGGGCTCAAGTTCTTTGGTGCACAATTATTACCTGCTATCAATTGTGGTTAGTACAGTTTAAAAAAAAAAAAAAAAAAGCTTTATTTTATAAAGGCTTACATCCCCTGTTTCATTATAATTATTTTTTTAAATATGTTTGGTTTTAGGAAATAATATCTTTTGATGTGATATTTAATTTCTTAACATAACTTCATCAAAGGAAGTCTTCACAAGGTAATAATATTTCAGTGTTAAATGAGTGTTACCTGTCTTCTTATAGGAGAAGTACATGAAAAAATTTAATGGTAACAATATTTTGAAATATATACTCATTCTTGATGTGTTCTCTGTGTATACTAGATCTCACTAACCTTGACTGGGAAAACAGCAATTAAAGGAAACTAAATGAATATGATTGATCCTTTATAAACATATGTTAAAATAAATGTTATCGTACATAAACATTAAAAGTATGCATTTTTAAAATATAGAAAATCTTTTAAAAATATGCATTTTTAAAATATATAAATCTTGTGTTTTTCTACCAGAATATTAGTCACTTATGTTTTCCAAACCCACAGAACTTCCTATAAAGGACTAAAAAAGAAAACTTTATTACTCTTTAATTTTGTAAATTATTTTGTTAGTTTTTAGTTAGGAGAAAAAGATATCTTAAATTTAAAGCCAAACATTATAAATAACATCATATGATTTCTAACCTTGAGGTAAGCTGGATGTGGTGGCATATATCTATAATCCCAGCTGCACCCTGAGGCAAGAGGATCACAAGTTTGAGGCCAATCTGGGCAGCTTAGTGAGACCCTGTCTTAAAATAAAAGGGCTCAGTGGTAGAGCACTTGCCTGTCATGTGTAAAGCCCTGGGTTCAGTCCCTAGTACCCACACTCACACAGAATCTTGAGATACCTTAGAATCATGCTGCCCTCCTCCCCACTTTGTAAACTAAGACTCCAAGAGGTTGACTTGCTGCGTATTCCATTGGGAATGCTACCTCACCTAATCCTGGGCCGTAAATATGACAAAGACATAATTCTTGACCATAAGGAGTTTACACTGTAGTCAGGAGGCAGACAGACCAAAACCAAAATGCACTTTTGTAAGTGGAATGATTGAAAAGATTCCCTGAATGCTGTAGAGGCACAGAGAACCTGCCCCTAGTCTATAGTTTGGGGAAGGCTTCCTGAAGAGGGGATGTGTCCTCAGCTGAGACATAAAAAACTAAAAGGACCCAGCAGCCTGGGAGACTGAGGCAGGAGGATTGCGAGTTTAAAGCCAGCCTCAGTAATGGTGGGACATTGAACAATTCAATGAGACCCTGTCTCTAAATTAAAATACAAAGTGATGTGGCTCCATGGTTGAGTGCCCCTGAGTTCAATCCCCAGTACAAACAACAACAACAAAAAAAGTGAAAGGATGTATCTTAGTTCTTTAGCTTGATTGTCAGTGAATGGGATTTAATATATCATTCTCTAAGCATTTTTTTGTTTTGATATATTTCATCAAATGATGATAATGGTAGGGATTAGACAAATGGGAGGAAGGCCAGTAAATAGAAGAGTCTACTTATTTAGACTGTTTCTCTCTTGCTTTCTTACTTATATCCTCATTTATTATTATAATAGCTAGATATAAGTCTAGATATTCATTTTATATAAATGCCATAATTGAAAGCACAGTAAAGAGCAAACCGTAAAACAAAATATAAACAGAAAGGACTTTATACAAGGATTTAAATAATTTAATAAGCAGTGAATTGATTAGTATAGTGTATATGTATACTTACATACATCATCATTCTATCTCAAAAAACTAACCAACCTGGAAAAGTGATGCAAGATTTCTGTAAAGCTGAAGTATTTAGTTCTTTAGTATTAAAATGATTTAACTTTATGAAATGATATTAATAATAGATACTGAATATTTGTTTTTGATGATTTTAAGTGTTCAAGAAAATGTTGTTCTGAAATATTTTTGGTCCAGTGAAGTCAGAAAAGCCCTGGCCTATGTTACTTAGACTTCTGCTGTTCCTGTTTCTCCTCCAGTTCACTAGAGTCCTCCTTTTTAAGCTCCTGACTACCTCAACTGTATCTCTGTGTCGTGGGTGCCATGGGAAGACCTGTGGCAAGCTGTCACTGCTGTAGGGAGTGAACACGTCAGACCCGGACAGCAGCAAGGCTGGATCTCTGATTAGCAGTTACTGTCTTCAGTTAAACTGAGTTTATTACTTCAAACACTTGGTTATATGCACAGGTGAGCAAAAGAGAGGTCAGGGGAAAGTGTGCATGGAAATTTCTTAAATATATGTGAAACCGTTTAAAGTAATGGCCCAGTGATGGTGTGCCAGTAGCTTTATCTTCGTAGTTGAAGGGCATATTTTAATGTTATCTGCTAATATTTAAAGATACAGAATTTGTATGTATAATATTATTTGTATTTGTTTATTAATTATCTTTAGTTGGACCTTGTCATGATTATTGACTTCTTCCCTTTATAGATATTGTTGCTGTGCCCATTTGTCCATGGATTTTGTCTGTAGAGATACTTATCTTCCACATCCTGGCTGGAAGTTTCAATCTAAAAATGTTTGTGTTCTGAGCAAGTACTGGGAAGAGTGATGTCACTCACATATTGTCATTTCTAGAACATAAAATCAAACTACATGGTCCATTCATAGCAAGTAAGCATTTTCCCCCAGATAGCAGCAAGTAAAGAATATTTTTGTCAATTGATAAGTGATTCTTCTAAAAAGACTTTAATAGTGTATTTTATAGAAAAAAATTCTATTTGTTTTCAAAAAGAATGTCAGTGGAGTTTCTGATCAAAGTTTAATGTACAGATTATCATCCATTTTCTGTAATTTCAGTATACCCACATTTACTTCTGCATAGTAAAAGAAGTTTCTTTCTTATGATATTCAATTTGGTAATTTGATTTGATATTTTCCTTTTCATTTTGGGAACATTTACATGTCCATGTATCATAGGTAATTTGCAAATTACATAAAGCTATATATAGCAGGTGGTAGTTGTTTAACAAGGAAAGCTTTTATAGTATAAATTTGCCCCAACAGTATTATTCATCCTTAAAATAGTTTCTTAGATCTGGGGATGCAGCTCAGAAATAGAGCACCTGCATGGAATATGTGAGACCTTGAATTCTATCCCCAGCATCATCAGAAAAAGAAAAAAAGAAAAAAGGAAATGATTTCTTGATCAGAATGCTGCAGCAAGAACATTTTATCATACAATGCAACTTGAAATAAATTCATTATCTTGTTTGAACACTGCAACCAAGGCATGGTTTTGTTCAATAATTGAATTCTTCAATAATATATTCAATTAAAATCACTTATTGCTCTTGATCTCTTGATGATAACTGAAGTTTCTTCCCCTATATGTATGGTTTGGAAATTGTCATGAAAGACCATGGATACAGCATAAAATTTTTCTAGTTGAACCAGTGCTTTGCAGTTAAATCTATAGGTTTAGGAAGAAGTTGTAACATTCTATTAATTTCAACCTCAAGTGGAGCAAAGGCTTGAAAGTGTGTAAAGAGTGTGGTCTATACAGGGATCTATAAATTACATTAATTTCAAAATTACAACATGACCAAGACCATTTATAACAAGTATGCAGATATGCATTGCATGCATACATATATACATGGACATACATAAAAATTCAAAATTCTTACAAACACACAAGTTTCTTCTCTTTCTGTTATTCAGTACTAGCAAAACACACATTATAATAAAAAGCATATGAAAATCTTTAAGGTGGGAGGAGTATTTTTAAAACAGAGTGTACCCTATGAGTAAATGAGGAGTGTCTGCTAAGTGTACTAAAAACCCTAGGAGCTTTGATCAAATGCCAGCTGTTACATCAGTTCTGCTGGTAATCTTTCTTGATGATCTGTGACCTTGACCTTGGGCTTCTGTCTGTATGTCAAAATCTATTTTAGGGATAGAGAAACCATAGTTGAGTTTAATAGGATTTATTCACCATTCAAAGGATGTCCCTGTATGTATATACTATAAACACTCAAACAATTCCAATAGAAGAAAGGACCATTTTCCATTATATTTTTTATTTTAAATACTATAATTTTGAAACCTCATATAAAGCAGCAGTTGCTTCAAAGAACCACTTGGAAAGGTCATAAGAAGCTGTTAGTTTTGCTTTAGACTTTTATTTTTCTTTTACATTTATGTACTACCAAAATAATTTGTTAATTATTATTTTATATTCTTTCAGAGGAAGTATTAAGAACAGAAAACAGTGAATAGACACTAATGCTAGTGATAAATCTCATCTCTATTCTCTGTAAAAATTAGTTTTTTTTTTCCTGGATTTAAAAATATTAGTTAAAATTAATTTAATTCTTTTAAAGCAACTATAAAGGCAGAATAAAGCAAATAGTATATTTGTTGAATCTGTTGTATATACCTAAGCCTTGTGAGGGTAATTCAGAACAAAGAAGCCCACCCCACTTTTGTTTTGCTGTAACGATTATAGGGATATTTGTTTCTGTCACCAGGACAATTGTTCCATCTTTCTTTTGCATTTATCTATGTCCTTAAGGATCCTAAATCTTTACTATTTCCTTGCATTTTATTCAGTATACAGTCCTTATGAGCAAAGCAAAAGTAGTAGTTTGACTTTAAGTACATATTTAGCTTTTAAGTAAACATGTACTTGAAATTTTATGACCTACTTAAAAATAGTGATGATAAATAACTTTGGGAGGATTGGACAGGTAAGGTTCTATGGCTATTACAAAACCAGTTGCTTCCTCTAGAATTCACTAAGAACACTATAAAACAAATTGATGAAGGTTATTTCCACAACTCTGAGAGTATATCATCTTTCTGGTTAAAATGCTTGTCATTTTTATCAACTGCAGTTTGCCAAATTGGAATCATGGGAATAAAGTTTTGGAGTTGAAGAGATCCTTATGTACTTTTGTCCTTATTTTGAACACTTAAGTTAGTCAAGCAGTAATGTCTCCTTGTCTTTTTTACTAGGTTGTGAGTGGCACTATTTTACCCCTGTGGAAGCAGCTGATAAGCAAGTTAAAGCTGATGGACTTGGAATTTAGGAGCAAATTTTGCCCTGGGCAAAAATATTCAAGTCCCTCAGGTTGGGATAGAGAGCAGTTGTGTGGCTGCCTTACTGCTGCAGCATCAGTCAGTGGTTTCCATGTTACCTTCTCTGCAGAGTATTTATATACCTAAAATGAGAGCCCCTGGAAGAGGGCAAGAAACTTTCAAAGTCTAATTTCAAATATTGAGACCCTAAACTGAGCAGAATGTTTTTAAATAGATTCATTTATTTGGTACCCATTAAACTATAAAACCACACATTTATCTTTTGATAAAGGTAATACTGCAAAGAAGTTAATATATTGGAATAATTCAGATTGTATCAGAAGACACTAATTTTGATTTATTTTTTCAAGAAATTATGTAAATGAAATTTTAGTCTTATTCTTTTGCTCTTCTGTTGTGATTCTGTTGAATAAGGAATTCACTGTAGTCTTCACTTTTTTTGGGGGGGGGACGGGGATAAATGGGGATTGAACTCAGGGGCACTTGACCCCAGAGCCATATCCCCAGCCCTATTTTTTGTATTTTATTTAGAGACAGGGTCTCACTGAGTTGTTGTTTAGCACATTGCTGTTTGCTATGGCTGGCTTTGAACTTGCAATCCTCCTGTCTCAGCCTCCTGAGCTGTTGGGATTACAGGCGTGTCACCCACACACATCTGGCAGTCTTCACTTTTTAATGAAGCTTCAGGACCTTTACCTAAAATGTTACTTTCCCTTTCTTCTTAGAAATTGAAGTATTGTTTTTTAGGTATTTTAAATTTTCATGTCCTTTGGTTTGGAAAGCTAATTTCATCCATTTGGGTAAAATGTTTGGTGTTATATCCTGCTGTTAAATTAATCTTGGGTTTGTGTTTCCTCTTCAAATTTTAAAACGTCCACATTAGAGAACACTAAGCATTCTCTAAAGTATTTACCTGAATCTCTATTGTTTAAATAAAAGGTTCAATAAGTAGGACTTTGGAATCTTCTTCATACTTTTATATTTTCCTACTAGTATTAAGTGAAACATCTCAGTGTCTTTCTTACCCTTTCATATAAAAAAAAAAAAAATCCACGAAAAAACCCACAGTGGTAGGTAGATATTAGGTTCAATCCCAGTAACTGCCCCCCACATGCACACACAATATGTAATATTGCCCAATAGGAGCTATTATTGAGTGGCAAAATTAAGTAACCCTTCTGGTTTTTTAGCATTTTAAAGCTAAGAATCCAAATGCTCCTAAAGCTGCCTTCCTGAAATCCCTTTAAACTTAAATATGCAAAGAGATATTACTTGGTAATGCAGAAAAAAATTGGGGAAGATTTCATGGAAACAATGGGAAGTCATGAGATATTCCTCAGACATTCCAAGTGACTTCATGTGTATTTAATCATTTAAATGTGTTTTTAAGGGAGAATTTGATTGCAGGTAAGACAGAATCCAAAAGCATCTAGAGAAAAACCTTTGTTATTATTTACCTATTCTCAACCAAAAGCAATCCCACAGATAGTAATTCAGTAAATGCATCTTTCATTTATGTAAGTAAAATCTCATTCCTTAATAAAATATTTCCAAAAGGAAAATCTAAATACCTTGCAATGGAAATAGTTGAACTAGTTTAAAGACTCACAGGGCAACAAACTATTGATATGTGAATTATTTGGGGGTTTTTTAAACTTTCATATTCCAACCTAATTTCATACTTTTCAAGTACATATTTTTCATACTTTTTTTAAGTGCAGCTGGGTGGGGTGGCTGGCATTCTTATCATCTCAGCCACTCCAGAGGCTAAGGAAAAGGATCACAAGTTCAAAGCCAGACGAGACAATTTGTAATACCTTGTCTCAAAAGAAAATAAATAAATAAATAAAATAAAAAGGACTGGGATGTAGTTTAGCTGTTGAATGGCCCTAGCTTCAATCCCAGTACCTACCCACTGACACACTCAAAGCACACCCCTATTGGAAATATACTCTTGTAATTCAACCTGATTACAGGATATTTAAGATTCCATATCTTTAATCTGTGTATTGAAACTTAAGATTTTTTCTTTTAAATCCTATGTATATGGTCAAGATTCCATGGACTTCTTTTATTATTTGGTTTCTTTAATAATTGTCTCACCAAACAATATTTTTTCCAACTTCATGCTAATAAACCAGTAAAATCTCAGTTTTATCAAATTTAAAAGATTTTTTGTGCTTGCAAATTAAAATGAATAAAAGGATTTAGTTCATAATTTTCATATTGTTAAGTAGTTAGAGATGAATTTTATTAAATTGTCCTGAAATGCATTAAAGCTTGGAGACCTATTAGGGTTTCTTTGGACCTTGAGATTTTAAGAATTTTTAAAAAGAACATTTCTAACTAGTAGGAAAGATCATATTATGTGACTTATTTCCTTTTGAAAAATTGTAGTGAATGTGTTTTTAATAGAATAAAACATTGTATCTTTAATATGTTGGAACTTTTATAATTTGAAAGAACCTTATGGAATTTTAGTGGTCTTTTTTTTTCTTATATCTTTAAGCCATTTTACTGTCTTGGAAATCAATCCATCACTTATTTCCAAGTGCCCTAAAAAAGACACAAGTAATTGAAGTGTCTGCGTCCTCACTATGATGCCATCTTCAGTGTTCTTTTTTTTTGCATATTTTACAATGCTGTGTCAGCTTTCAAGAATGTAAAAATAATATGGAGGTAAAGTCTAAATTTTGTTTTGTTTTTATTAAATACAATGGAGAATTCACAACTTTTCATTTTCTGTCCAGAATGTTAGAGAAGAAACTTGATGTGGGGAGCTGTTTCAAACAGAAGATGAATGCAAAGAGACTAAAAGCACTGTAGACATGAATGATGACAGTGCCATTAACTTGTATAAGCAGCGTAGCTGGGTGTTCTCTTCATATGACAATACCCTAAGTGGATTTTCTTCAACTCAAGAATTAATGAGTAAACAGTATAGGGTTTTTTTGTTTGTTGGTTGGTTTTTGCTTTTGTTTTTGTTTTGTTTGTTGGTAGCAGGTATTGAACCCAGAGGTACTTAACCAATGAGCCACATCCCCAGGTCTTTTTATATTTTATTTAGGGAGAGGGTCTCACTAAATTGCTTAGGGCCTTGCTAAGTTGCTGTGGCTGATTTTGAACTCATGATCCTCCTGCCTCAGCCTCCCCAGTTGCTGAGATTATAGGTGTACGCCATCATGCTCGGCCCTTACTGCCCTTTTTTATCTTGAATGGTGTATGAAATTATTATTTCATCCTTTATGTTGAACACCCAATTTTAAATGAATCTGTTCATAAGTATAAGTACTGACTGCAGGTGTATGATAAAGAAGATTATAAAGAAAGAGGTGATATGGAAACAAAATAGTTCTTGGATCTATCACTGTAATTGCTCTTGATAAATCTAAAAGTGAAAAATATTTGGCAATTATGGAACAAAGAGATGTCTATCTTCTCTTCAATGTAACTATGATCTTGTTTTCAAAAGTAACATTTTGAATTTTACAAGTACAAAAATAAGAACTAGAAAAGCTAGACGCTTTTTCTTATTAAAAATTCTGACAAAATTATTGGGTTATGTATAAATAATTATGAAAATTATTTTTACACTGACTTAAGTATTAATAAAATATCTGTTGGACTCAGATATTAACTGGTTATGTCTGAATGAACTTCTTAAGAATCATTTTCTTTAATATTAAAGTCATGGTAAATACTATAGGTGGATAAACTTGTGATTATATTATAATGTTTGTGTATATGATTAAGACTGTCATAAGTTTGCACAGGTCCACAAAATAATCTTCAACTTCTTAGTGCTTCCTTCTTTTTTCTTTTTTTTTTTTTTTTTTTTTAATTCTAAAAGTTAGTTATTGATTGTCTAGTGTGTTTGGGGAATAATGTCAGAAGTGAATGTTTCTGTTGGCCTCAGACACTCATCAGACTTACCAGATGAATTCGTATCACGAATGCATCTCTTTCAGCACGTTTACTTTTGTTTCTTTCTAATTGCACAGTAATGTAAGGACACTAATTCTAGCTCTCTAATGGAGGTATAAAATTGTAAAGGAAATTTAGCATTCATATTACTTTGCAGAAAGGTGCTTATGAAAATTCAAAAGCTTGGCAGACTTTAGAAGACAGTTATAAAACATTGAAGCATTTTTCAAAATGATTTGATCAGTTCAGCAATATGGATTAACCCATAGGACTTTCAGCTTGCTAAGAATGACTATAAAATTAATTACTAAGGAAGCAACTACAGTGCATATATATGTGCATATTATATATGTATATGTGCACATATAAATTTCTAAACGCTATATTCTTTTAGATATTATGTCATGACCCTATCTTTGCCCCTTCTTAATGATTTTTATTTTTATTTTTTTAGAATACTGATGTTTGCATTTAATGAAGAACAAAAAATGAAGATGGAAAAGCAATATATTCACTAAGAATTGTCTGCTTGCTACTACACATCTGTGTTTTAAGGAATTCTACTTCTTAGAAATTGATCAACTCTGGAGAGACTGCATTGGAATTTACCTGCCTTTTATCTTGTCATTGCCAGAAGAAATCTTGGTCAGAATGTAAGAGTACCTCTCTGCCTAATTGCTATGGAAGGTGAAAAACTGACACTCATTTATTAAAGTTGAATCTCATTCACCTACAGAAAATCATCCTTTAAAGTAAATAGAAACCAAGCCCTTGTGAATACTTCTATTGAACATGACTCATGGAGAAGAGCTTGGCTCTGATGTGCATCAGGATTCTATTGTTTTAACTTACCTAGAAGGATTACTAATGCATCAGGCTGCAGGGGGATCAGGTACTGCCGTTGACAAAAAGTCTGCTGGGCACAATGAAGAAGATCAGAACTTTAACATTTCTGGCAGTGCATTTTCCACCTGTCAAAGTAATGGTCCAGTTGTCAATACACACACATACCAGGGATCTGGCATGCTGCATCTCAAAAAAGCCAGACTGTTGCAGTCTTCTGAGGACTGGAATGCAGCAAAGCGGAAGAGGCTGTCGGATTCCATCGTAAATTTAAACGTAAAGAAGGAAGCTTTGCTAGCTGGCATGGTTGACAATGTGCCTAAAGGCAAACAGGACAGCACATTACTGGCCTCTTTGCTTCAGTCATTCAGCTCGAGGCTGCAGACTGTTGCTCTGTCACAACAAATTAGGCAGAGCCTGAAGGAGCAAGGATATGCCCTCAGTCATGATTCTTTAAAAGTAGAGAAGGATTTAAGGTGCTATGGTGTTGCATCAAGTCACTTGAAAACTTTATTGAAAAAAAGTAAAGCTAAAGATCAAAAGCCAGACACCAATCTTCCTGATGTAACTAAAAACCTCATCAGAGACAGGTTTGTAGAGTCACCTCATCATATTGGACAGAGTGGAACAAAGGTCATGGGTGAGCCCTTGTCATGTGCTGCAAGATTACAGGCTGTTGCAAGCATGGTGGAAAAAAGAGCTAGTCCTGCCACCTCACCTAAACCTAGCGTTGCTTGCAGCCAGTTAGCATTACTTCTCTCCAGTGAAGCCCACCTGCAGCAGTATTCTCGGGAACATGCTTTAAAAACACAAAATGCAAATCAAGCAGCAAGCGAAAGACTTGCTGCTATGGCCAGATTACAAGAAAATGGCCAGAAGGATGTAAGCAGTTTCCAGATCTCAAAAGGAATGTCAAGCCATCTCAATGGTCAGGCACGAACATCAAGCAAATTAGTGGCTAGCAAAAGTAATGCTACAACATTTCCAAATCCAATGGGTATTGTTCCTTCTTCCCCAAAAACTCCAGGCTATAAGAACTCACTGGAAAGAAACAACATAAAACAAGCTGCTAATAATAGTTTGCTTTTACATCTTCTTAAAAGCCAGACCATACCTAAGCCAATGAATGGACATAATCAGAATGAGAGGGGAATCATTTTTGAGGATGGGAGTACTCCTACAACTATTGATGAGTATTCAGACAACAATCCTAGTTTTACAGATGACAGCAGTGGCGATGAAAGTTCTTATTCCAACTGTGTCCCCATAGACTTGTCTTGCAAACACCGCATTGAAAAACCAGAATCTGACCAGCCTGTTTCTCTTGATAATTTAACTCAGTCCTTGCTAAACACTTGGGATCCAAAAGTCCCTGATGTAGACATCAAAGAGGATCAAGATACCTCAAAGAATTCTAAGCTAAATTCACACCAGAAAGTAACACTTCTTCAATTGCTACTTGGCCATAAAAATGAAGAAAATGTAGAAAAAAACACCAGCCCTCAGGGAGTCCTCAGTGATGTTACAAAGTTCAGTACTCAGAATTATGCAAGGACTTCTGTAATAGAAAGCCCCAGTACAAATAGGACTACTCCAGTGAGCACTCCACCGTTACTTACGTCGACCAAAGCAGAGTCTCCCATCAATCTTTCTCAACACTCTCTGGTCATCAAATGGAATTCTCCAACATATGCCTACAGTACTCAATCTGAAAAGGTGGCAAATACCGCATCTAACCACTTGATGGACCTTACAAAAAGCAAAGAATCGCAAGGAGAAAAACCAGCTCAAAATGAAGGTGCACAAAATTCTGCAACTTTTAGTGCCAGTAAACTATTACAGAATTTGGCACAGTGTGGAATGCAGTCTTCCATGGCAGGGGAAGAGCAGACACCCAACAAACAGTTGTTAAGTGTAAACACAGATAAACCTATGGGTATGATTGATAGATTAAATAGCCCTTTGCTGTCGAATAAAACAAATACAGTTGAGGAAAATAAAGCATTCAGTAGTCAACCAGCAGGTTCGGAACCAGGACTTTCTGGTTCTGAAATAGAAAATTTGCTAGAAAGACGCACTGTTCTCCAGTTGCTTCTGGGAAATCCCAACAAAGGTAAGAGTGAAAAGAAAGAAAAAATTCCTTTAAGAGATGAAAGTACTCAGGAACATACAGAGAGAGCTTTAAGTGAACAGATATTGATGGTGAAAATAAAATCTGAGCCTTGTGATGACTTACATATTCATAATACAAATGTGCACTCGAGCCATGATGCGAAGAGCAGCCCATTTTTAGGTATGAATCCCACCATGCAGAGAAGTGCAGCTGCCTTACCAATGTCTGAGGACTTTAAATCGGAGCCTGTTTCACCTCAGGATTTTTCTTTCTCAAAGAATGGTCTGTTGAGCCGATTGCTGAGACAGAATCAAGAGAGTTACCTGGCAGATGATCTAGATAAGAGTCACAGAAATAGTGAACTGACACCACTAGAATCAAAGAATCTTTGCATGGTCCCTAAGAAAAGGAAGCTTTATACTGAGCCATTAGAAAATCCATTTAAAAAGATGAAAAATGACATTGTTGATGCTGCAAATAATCACAGTGCTCCAGAAGTACTGTATGGATCCTTGCTTAACCAGGAGGAGCTGAAATTTAGCAGAAATGATCTTGAATTTAAATATCCTGCTGGTCATGGTCCAGCCAACGAAAGTGAACATAGGAGTTGGGCCAGAGAGAGTAAAAGCTTCAACGTTCTGAAACAGCTGCTTCTCTCAGAAAACTGTGTGCGAGACTTGTCCCCACACAGGAGTAACTCTGTTGTTGACAGTAAAAAGAAAGGACACAAAAACAATGTGACCAATAGCAAACCTGAATTTAGCCTTTCTTCTTTAAATGGACTGATGTATAGTTCCTCTCAGCCCAACAGTTGCATGGACAACAGGACATTTTCATACCCAGGAATGGTAAAATCTGTGAGCCCTCCTTTCCCTGAGCATTTGGGCTGTGTGGGGTCCAGACCAGAATCCGGGCTTTTGAATGGGTGTTCCATGCCCAGTGAGAAGGGACCCATTAAGTGGGTTATCACAGATGTGGATAAGAACGAGTATGAAAAAGACTCTCCAAGACTGACCAAAACTAACCCAATACTGTATTACATGCTCCAGAAAGGAGGCAATTCTGTTACCAGCCGAGAAACACAGGACAAGGACATATGGAGGGAACCTTCCTCTGCTGAAAGTTTCTCACAGGTTACAATCAAAGAAGAGTTACTTCCTGCTGCAGAAACTAAAGCTTCTTTCTTTAATTTAAGAAGCCCTTACAATAGCCATATGGGAAATAATGCTTCTCACTCACACAGCGCAAATGGAGAAGTGTATGGACTTCTGGGAAATGTGGTAACAATAAAAAAGGAATCAGAATAAAATGTACCTTCCATCAAGCTTTGGATCTTTTTAAAACTAATTAGTATGAACTTGAGATCTGTATAAATAAGAGCATGATTTGAGAAAAGCATGGTATAATTGAAACTTTTTTCATTTTGAAAAGTATTGGTTACTGGTGATGTTTAAATATGCATACTAATTTTCGCTTAACATTAGATGTCATGAGGAAGCTATTGAACTAGCAAACTGGTTGTTTAACACTTCTGTATGCACCAGATAACAACTGTGAGTAGCCTATGAATGAAATTCTTTTATAATCATAAATATAAGAGGCATACATTAAAATGTAAAATTCCATCCATAGTGGATTAATGCATTTTGCTGCCTTTTGCCTTCATTAGGGTACTTTATTTTGCATTTCAGAAGTCAGCTTGCATAACATCTTTTTAAAGTCCAAACTCTTTAAATGGTAATTATTAAATTAAAAAAAAAAAAACTAGTGATGATTCACATCATATCCAGTTCAAAAGTAAATCAGAAAAAATATGCTTACATTTTTCACTTTTGCTAAAAAACATTTTTTTTTAACTCTTAGAAAGGGTTTTGTGTCTGCCCCCACCCCAGACCTTTTCAATATACATTTCTTTAAACCTTGTACTATTTAGTAAAAATTGATTAAAATTGAGGGAAGTTTGATAGATCCTTTAAAAAAAAAAGGCAGATTTCCATTTTTTGTATTTTAACTATTTTACTAAATAAATACTCCTTTTACAGAATTAGGAAAGTTAACATTTATCTTCAGGTGGTTTCCTGAAATTTTTTTTAACAGAAGCAAAAAATGGCTTTTCTTTGGACAATTTTCACCATCTCTTGTAAAAGTTGATTCTCACCATTTCTGTGGTACCTGTGAGTCTTATGACCAGGATTTCTTAAAGCTGGACTCAGACCACCTGCATTAGAATCTTCTAGAGCACTTGTTTTAAAATGCAGAGCCATAGGCAGCATCTTGGACCTACAAAGCAAGGATCTCTGCTAAGTGGACTTGGGATCTTCCATCTGCATCTTAACATGCTCCCTAGGTGTTTGAGAACCATTGCTGATGACTTTTCTCTCAGAACATGAGTCTGTAAAGAAACTATCCGATGCCTATATTTTCCCCAGTAGTCATACATGAACTCAAAATTTGCAATATTGTAGTTCCTATATTGCCGTTATGTCTTTGGAAATCGGGTTCTGAATACTTTTTATGACACAAAAATTGGGTTGAGGGGACAACTTTCATATCTGGCTCAACATCTCAGGAAAATCTATTATTTATGTGTTCTAATGAGTAACATCTACTTAATTAGCCTTAGGGATGGAATAACAGGGCCACTTACCAAACTCAGGTGATTCCAGGATGATTTGAAAACTTCTCCTGAATACATCCTTACCTTCTATTAAAACCATTGTCCTAAGAACAGTGCTGACAAAGATTGAGTAAAACATTTAGTTCAAACCCAAGAAAGGAACTAAACTCAGATTGACTTATTAACAAAAAAGTACAAAGGGCACATATCCATGAAAATGTACACAATAACTACATTGGATTTCTTCTTTATAAATAGTGATGAAAAGCAAATATCCATAGTGTTTTGGAAGAACTTAATATGTAACTGAGCCAATGGGGTTTTAGTCTTAAAACAAGTCTTATTTTTAAGTTCAGCTTTCACAATCCACAGTTCATTCACCAGGTAATATTTTTGTTTTCAGTTGTGAGCCAGGTTAGCAACTGACCTATCAAAAATTATTGTATAAAAACTATTAGAAGGAAATTTATTTGCAGTTGTTCTACCTGAAATTGTTTCTAAAATTTTTGTATTTAAATGGTTGTTATTTCCTAATATGATCTAAAATGCTAAAATTGTTATTTTTTTTCTCAAAATGATTGTACATAGTTACTGTATATATTATACAGTAATAGGAGCAAATGTACTGCATCACAAGGAGGTGAAGGCATCTGCTTATTTTGACATGAAGAGTCCACTGGCCAGTGAATATAGTCTATTCCATGTCCATTCTGTGATAATCTCATTGTCTACACTTAGAAATAAACTTTTCAGCAAGTCATTTTTCTCAGTCATTGTGAAAGGTCCGGAACCTTAGGTGTATGTCAGGAAAAAAAAAAAATGTTTGTATTCTCTCTTAGTTAGGGAGAGTGGGCTTTTTACAAGGGAGTGACATTAGTTCAGGGACAAGAATGTCCAGAGCCAGCATTGCTGTTTTTTTTTTTTGTGTTTGTTCTTTTGTTTGGTTGGTTGGTTGATGGGTTGGTTGTTTCTGTTGTTGTTAACAAAGGAATGAGAACATGTAATACAGAAATAAATATGACCACAAAGAACACTGTTCTGATTTACTAGAGAATGTCCCCCAATTTTGAGTTTAGAATGATTTTAAAGAAGAGCAGTAAAAAAGGCATACATCCATAAATTCAATTTCTTTATGCATATATAGATACAAGGATGCACACATACACATTTTCAAGGACTATTTTAGATATCTAGGCAGTTTCTTCCTAATGAAGTCATTTGTGAAAGGGTACTACAGCTCTCATTGACATCAGTAAGGTAGCATTACCTGTTTATTCTCTGCTGCATCTTTCAGAAGAGTAAACTGGTGAGAGTATATATTTTTATATATATATATATATGTAATATGTATATATATATATTGACTTGTTACATGAAGATGTTAAAATTGGTTTTTAAAGGTGATGTAAATAATGATTTCCTTAATGAAAATACATATTTTGTATTGTTCTAATGCAACAGAAAAGCCTTTTAATCTCTTTGGTTCCTGTATATTCCATGTATAAGTGTAAATATAATCAGACAGGTTTAAAAATTGTGCATGTATGTATACAGTTGCAAGTTTGGACAAATGTATAGAATAAACCATTTATTTAAGTTGTGATTACCTGCTGCATGAAAAGTGCATGGGGGACCCTGTGCATCTGTGCATTTGGCAAAATGTCTTAATAAGTCAGATCAGATGTTCATCCCAACATGACAGTATTCCATTTCTGAACATGACTTCTGTGGCTTAAGCTTTGTGAAAGAATGTGCTTTGAATCCAAGGGTCTTAAAAATTTTTTAAATCAAGTCAACCACTTTTCAACATAAAGAATTCACGCAACTACTTTCATGAATTTTTAAATCCCATTGGAAATATAATATTATACCAGGTGTTTGCCAGTGTTTGTTAATACTGGAATACAGGCACATTACCATTCATGGTAAGAATCTGGGGTTTACACAACCAGCTTTGATGCAACCTGCTCAGTAATATAATTTGTCATTTTTATTAGAAATTTAATTTCTTCATGTGATGTCATGAAACTGTACATACTGCAGTGTGAATTTTTTTGTTTTGTTTTTTAATCTTTTAGTGTTTACTTCCTGCAGTGAATTTGAATAAATGAGGAAAAATGCATTGTCTCTGATTTGAAATGATTGTTTTTCTGTTGACTTTCTCTTGAGTTTTAGCTTTTACCCTATACAGAAAAGTTCCAGGTCATGAAACTAACAGTAGGTCTTCAGAGATGTTTTGCCCTTTTTTGAAAACTAAGTAGGGAAAGAAGGCAGTGGCTGGGAGGTAAGGGCATTTAGGAACAGGACAGTTAAAGCAGACCTCAAAATGATAATCAGCCCATAGCCTCCCTTCCATTATCCAATGTCTGAATAATCACTAGATATTTTTAACCAGAAAAGAATTTGTATAATATTCAAAAGTAAAGTTGGTTAGATATAGAGATACACTTTGTTTTAAAATTCTATCAGCTTTTTATATAATTTTCATTGAGTGTTGTTTTTTAAGTAGAAGAAGAAATAGTCTGTAATGGTTTTCCAAAATGAAAGTGTGTGTGTGTGTGTGTGTGTGTGTGTGTGTGTGTGTGTGTGCCTGAACATACATATATGTAATATAAGTAAAGGAGACTGTTTATTTAAGGGGAAAAAAGTGTACCCAAAAAACCTATGTACCCCTGTGCTCTGATAGCTTAGGGCCTTAATAACAAAAGGAAGATGTCCCAAAGATGAGTTCCATTTTCTGGCATTAAAATAGGCCTGTTCTAATCCATGCAGGTTCTCTCAACAGGTTTATACACATCTAAAATATGTTCAAGTACACTGGGGCTATAGCTTGGTGGGAGAGCACTTGCCCTGCATGTGCAAGTGCACATGATTTGATCCCTAACATCTCAAAAAAAAAAAAAAAAAAAAGAAGAAGAAGAAGAAAATGTTCAAGTAATAGAAATCTATCCCACTGTAATATTGTATTAGCATGTTGAAAAATTAGATCTTCCTGTAGGCACATATGCACCATCAGAATGAGGTGCACAACTATATTTTATATGGTGGGAAAAAATATGATATGTGCATTAAGTAATGAATTGCCTGTGAGGGATTTTTAGGAGAGAATCACCAGTTAGCAATTTTTGACTGTAAAGTGTTATTGACTTTAATATGCAGAGACTTTAAAAATCAAATCAGATTATAATTACTCATGCTATGCAGCCCATTAATGCCTGTATGGGAATTTCATCAACAAATAATTTCTTTTCCTATCAATTGGGATCACTAAACCTTGACCTGTTTGACTCCAGAAAATAGGTTTGAAGTGCTCATTTCTAGGAGTGGTTTAGTCCACAAAGTTTTTAAGTCAAGGTTTATAACAAATTTTCACCTTTTTAAAGGTTGGTAGAATATTAATAGCATTAATTTAATACTCCAGTTCTCTTAGTGGTTGGTTCAGTAATTTTCACATTTTCAAGATGCTATCTTCGTGCTAAGTTTGAAACACCCTTCTTTAAAAACATTAGTGTACTCTTGAGTTGGTGGCAGAACAATTGGAACTTAAACCCCACAAATTCTGTCATAGTTTCAAAGCTATCTCATGAGTGTCTACAAGTACATAAATCTTTCCATCAGTAACTAAAATAGTACACTTCAATAGAAAAGGATTTTTGATCCATTTTAAAGTAATTTTACAGATTGTATACTGATAAAAAGACCTAGATAAGCTATTTTTCCTCTCATGTTACCAAACTTCATCACCATGGGCTCCAAACTTTGAGAAAAAAGTCTGATTCCTTTGGACTGTGTTTTGCTTATTTTTTCAGAAAAATTATCACCTCTAAGAATGCTGGTGGAAAAGGAAGTGCCTGAGATTGTATTTTCCCTTAGCTAATTAATAGGATACTACAAGGGAAATAGTAGGACGATTTTCTTGTAATTAGAAAGCTACACTTTTCTCCCACAACTGAAGGGCTGCCTCTAGCAAATCAAGCTGAAGTCCATGTCCGGCCATTGGGTGTGCCAGCCAGCCCTGCCTGCCATTTTGCCTTGACCTTGATCTAATGAGTTTTCTTATTACCTGGTTTTATATCCACAAGTGTCACCTTTGTAAAGTTGTTCAGCTAAATCTTGAGGGAATAAGTGGGAGACATCCTCTTTTCTTGATCCTCTTCATAACTTCATAATCCCCTTCAAAATCAAAGTGTAATGATAACCGTAAGCATTCCCTTCATTCTAAACTATGCGCTTCCCTTTCAATTCCCTTTCTTTTAAGGGGAAATGTCATCCATTTAAAAAGGCTTGAGAGTGCTGGGATTTAAATGTGAATACAACTGGGCCCTTTGGGACGGAAGAATACCAGCAGAAGAATGCTGTAACACAGCATTTAAAATAAGCTCTAGATTTCCAGCTAAGGCCTTCCTCTCTCTTTTCCCTAATTGGGTGCTTATTACCATTAAACATTTCCCTCACAAGCCCCTGCCTTTCCTGCCCCACTTCTGCAATAAAATGTTTCTTTAAAGGTATAGTGGTCTTTCCATACGTCCATTAGGATCTGGCCATTTATCCATAGGACCATTTGCTCTTGCTTTCCTAAAGGCAGTTGGCAATGACATGATCCTCCCACCCCCAGCTACAGATACAGATTTTTTTTTTTTTTAATCTGTTTGTAAGTGGAGTCTGAAATGGAAACTCACATGGCTAACCTCTAGGGCTAGTCGAACAAGAGGGTAGAGGAATTTAAGCCTCCATGGGCTTATCATTACCTGGTCTGGTATACTTTGCCTCCATAATCAAATATAGTACTGTCTCACTTTACTTAGTTCTATACTAATAAAAACAATTGTCATAATCTTCCAACGTGAGCATGCGGGGGAGGCTGTGGAACTGCTGCGTCACCCAGCTCTTCTATTAAGTCAGGTCCACCTGCCTGAGTAGCTGGCCCCCTGAAGGAGAAATTTCTTGCTGTAGTCCACTCTGAAGTACCTATTTGGGGAATACAGATGCTCCAGAGTGCTTCAAAGTTCTGACCTATCTTACATTGTGTTTTGCTGGAAGGTATGTAATAAGAATATAACATTCACTAGAAATTAACATTGCTCAGAAAACGGGCAAACCTGAGTTAGAATTGGAGCAAGTCCTGCTACCTTTTCTTCTGGCCTGGGTAAGTCACAGACATGATCTCTTTGGTTTTCACCACCCAGTATCTCCCAGTCCTGTTCATAATGCTAAATTCATATTGTCTCCTAACAGGTTCTTTCACCATGACTATGTTCCACTATTACAGATCCCTCTTCTTTCCATCTATAGATCTCTGGCAACACTAACCTGTCTTCCCACACCCCATACTTTAATTCATATTCCTTCTAATCATCTGTCCTTTTAATTGTCCACTGTTCCCTACCACTTGTGGATATCCATCCTGTCTAGCTGCTAATATCTGAATTTCAACTTGTCCTAATTTTGAATTCAGTACACATTCCTCCTCCCAATTTACGTGTTCCCTTCGTTGGAAGGTGCAATCATTTCTAAAAATTTTGGGTCCTCAGCAGACTATCTTGTGGTAGCCACTATTATCCGTTGCAAATTTCCTTCATCTGTAGCTTCCAGCTCATCTGTTGTGCCTTCACTCAGAGCTTTATCCTACCTCACCTCTGTTCTTGCTCCAGCATCTATTTGGCCTGCCTGCCTTCTATCTCTCTCCTTCCCAATTGTAATAGATATCATTGCTGGAATAATCATTCTAAAGTACGAGTCTGTTAAATCTGCATTAGACTCTGGTGACTTTTCATTGCTTATGAAATTCACAGTCAGATGTCTTTAGAGCCTGTCAAAGTAGTAAAATGTGTAATAATTCTTTTGGAAAACTGTAGGAAATGATTGATTTATATGGAGGAGCTAAAAATATTTTAATTAAAAAAAACAACACTGATATGTTATTGATGTCTAATCTGAATTCATGCAGTTAATTCCATGTTCTCCAAGGTCTTTACCTTCTAGCTCTGCCTGAATATTCACATTTTCAACTCATTTCCCACCCTCTGATACCCTCTGACCATCATCCTCAATCATGCAAAAAAGAACCTTTGACTAAGAACTCACTGTTTCTGTGTACACCTGCGTTCTTGGCATGGGTGCCTTCGGTCATGCAATGTTCTTTGCCTGAAGTGCCTCCTTCCTTTGCCTTCCCTGTTCCCATTCTCAGCTTAGTAAACTTAGTAAACTATTCACTTTTAAAATCTGACAGGTATTAACCCTTCAAAGAAGTCCTCCATGGCTCACTGCTGGAGAGCAAAGTGTGTTGCTCAGTCCTCCAGAGTGCCACGATGCTTTGTGGAAGCCTCCCATATTACACTCATTAGCATGGCTAACAAGGTACTGTATTCCTTGTAAAGGCAAGAAGGATGTTTTCTAAATCTCCTTAAACTCAGCAGCTAGTACATGTCTTGATTCACAGCAGTTTATATGGATGCCCAGTCGGAGAATTTTTAAAAAAAGGTGTTGTCTTCTCAATTAAAAAAAAAAAAAAAAAAATCCCAACTTCTCCCTGGTCTGTGAAGAAAACAAAGTAATTTATAAGGTCTGGATTAATCTATTTTCTAGAAACAAGGCCAAACCTCCCCAGGTGCCTCTAGTCTGTCAAATCTGCCTTCAAATTTGGGCCTTCAAATCTAGTACAGGTATTCTCTAGTACAGGTATTCTGGGCTAGTACAGGTATTCTCTTGCTTTCTCAAATCTCCTGCAGAAATGCAATCTCTACTGTGACATTTCTGATGAGGTGCTGGTTCTTGAAAGGAGAATGGGAACTTTGAAGATTTTGTCCATAAATATCTAATTACCTGTTGTATCATCCCTTTCTACAAACAATAGCAAGAATGTCTTCCATGATTTGCCCTCAGCAGGCAAGCTACCAACGCTTCCAACCACCACTGTGCTGAGAGGCCTGAAGTTAGAATTCATGGTCTCTCCTGACGTTGGCTTAGGAATATGTCATGTTTGGCACTACTGCATTCTCTCAAATGATCAAGAATCGAATTTGGGCAGAATATACTTTCCGGGTGAACTTGGTAAAACTCATTTCTTGATGGTAAGACCCTCACCATTGTTAGAAGTTGAAATTAACATTAGGCTATTTCAGATCCCCAAAGGAAATCTAGGTCCCTGAGGGTGTGGAAATCCAAGAAACCAGCACCACACATTAACTAGTTGCCCAGTGTGAGCATTCATTCATTAGAGGGTTTTGAACGTACAACTTACCTATTCTGACCAAATCACCAGGTTTTGGTGGTTAAATGGATGTGAAAGTGGAAGCTCATCTCTTTCTTATCTGTGCAGCTGGGCTGATAGATATGATTTTCTTTTATTCTGATGCCATCAACTAATCATAATAAACATTTGATATTTAAATAATTGCATTTTATTTACCTAGGGAAAAAATTCATTTCTTTATTTTTTGGAGGGGGGTACTGGGCATTGAATTTAGGAGCACTCACCCACTGAACCCTATTTTGCATTTTATTTAGAGACAGGGTCTCACTGGGTTGCTTAGCGCGTCACTTTTGCTGAGGCTGTCTTTGAACTCACCATCCTCCCGTCTCAGCCTCCGGAGCCACTGGGATTACAGTTGTGCACCACCACGACTGGCTAAAAACTCATTTCTTATCCCTACTCCCGAAGAGATTGGTTGAAATCACTCTTGCACTCTGAATCTTTTCAAATGGCAATGAAGATTTTAAATCTAGAGCCTTTTCAGGATAAGGAGATTGGTGGACAATGGGGATGAAATAGTCCTTTCCCTAACCAAGTAGTTCTGATAAATGTGACTCACTATGATTTCTACCCAATATAAAGCTGTGGGGAAGAAGGAGTTTGGGGCCTTGGCTTTATCAAAAAGCAGACATTTTCAAGAGGGTATTTATTTAACTAGAGGGTCTGTGAAAACAGCTAGATGTATTTCAGAGAACAGGGATGTTTGAAGTACAGTGTCCTTATCTTTGCTGAGGGTAAAGGGACTCTTAAACTATTATATTTCTGTAAGTACCTTTCCAGCTTGAGAAAACCAAGAAGGCATCTAATCCTAACTACATAGAGGATAATCATACTCTGAGTCTCACATTGAAGATAAGGAATTTGTTGTGAGCCTAAATATTTTAAATTAGATTTCCTTCCAGCATCTCTTCATACTTGGGTAAGGGGTAGACTTGCAGAACTGTGATCTGAAGCCACAGACTCTATAGGAATAACAGGCCTCATTGCTATAGTTTAGATCTAGAAAGTGTCCAAAGGCCCATGCATGGTTTGGTCTCAGGTTGGAACAATTTGGATGTAGTGAAATCTTTAAGAGGTGGGGCCTAATGAGAGGTCTTTAAGTCCTTGGGGTCATGCCCTTGAAGGAAATCACTGGGTCCCCAGTGTCTTCCTTCTTTGCCCAGAAATGAGGTGTAAGGTTTGTCCAGCACATGCTTTCACCATGATGAGCTGCCCCAAGCCCAAAGCAATGAGACCAACTGATCCTGGGCTGAAACCTCAAACTGAGTCAACATAAACCTTTTCTCTTTAGAAGTATTATCTCAGCTGTTTATTTCAGTGATGGAAACCTGAGTGTTTCTTATCTTTCCATTGCTGTGACATATAATCTCCCTTTTTTTTTTTTTTTTGCCAAAATAAAGTACATTTTTTTTTTCTGATTAAATATTTCTTCAGTAGCTGACTGCCCTTAGGAAGTGTTCTCAGTGTTGTTTGTTTGTTTTGTTAAATTCTCATCAATTACCTGTTACTCTTTAGAATGGATTTGCAGGGCTTCTCACACTACCATTTCAGAAGTGAATCTTCCCTGCTTGTCTCATTGCTGATCACCAAATAAGCGTATGCTCAAAGCCACATTCCTCCAGGGCTATCTGCTTAAGCAACATTGTGATTTGGCATTATTTCTGTCTATGGACTGGCACATGGCTTTCTGATCTAAATCACATGCTACTTTTAAAGCCTATTCTGCTTCTATTTTATCACTATGGAGTTAGTTACCTGAATCTTCTGTTCCCCTCTGTTCAAGAATTTAGTTCATTTTTTCATTTCCTCCCCCTAGATAATATTCAGATTCATAACTCCTTGTGCTCATCAAACATTCCACAGCTGAATGCACCAGATCAACTCTCAATACAACAGCCTACTGGTATTTACATATTCACTTTGAAAATGGCTTTGTTATTTTGCACAGTGAGAGCATTTTTTTTTCCAGTTTATAGAAAAATTGAGGAGAAAGAACAAAGATTTCCCATATACCTCCTCTTTAGTTACCCCTGTATTGTTAATATCTGGATTAGTGTGGTGTATTTGTTACAACTGATGAATCCATATTAATATATTATTAACTAAAGTCCATCGTTTACATTGGGGTTCCCTATATTACACATTGTGTGGATTCTGAGGAATGTGTGATGTGTGCCCACTGTTTATAGCATCACATAGCACAGTTTCACTACCACATAGCCCTGTGCTCTGCCCACCCCTTCTTTTACCTATCACAAGTACCTGCCAAGCATTGTTCCCTCTGCTGTCACCATAATTTTTTCTCTTCCAGAGTGTCATATAATTGGACTCCATTAGCATGCAGCCTTTTTGGAGGGGCCTCTTTCCCTTGGTGATATGCATTTAAGGTTTCCCATGTCTTTTTGTGGCTTAATAGCTCACTTCTTTTTAATTGCTAAATAATAATCTATTTATGAAACCCATTCACCAAGTGAAAGCCATCTTGGTTGCTTCCAAGTTTAGGCTATTATGAATAAAGCTGCCACAAACATTATTGTGCAGATTTTTGTGTGGGCATAAGAGTTCTTTCCTTTGTTTTTATCATTTTCCCCCCATAATTTAAATTTCCTTTACTCAAGAAAAGCTTACCCATCATTTTCAAGCCCATACATTATTTTGGCCGCATCCTTCAGGGCAGGCTGTTATGTTGCAGTATCACACAGTGAACTCTCGGGGAGAACCACAAGGTTTATTTTGTATTCTCAGACCTGTCCGTCTTGAGTCCATCTGATCCACCTCATCCTCACTTTGTCATCCAAGAAGGTGGAGACCCCAGTATCTGGATATGTTTATCATTTGAGAGGGGAAGGAGCACTGAATTTTAAAAGACTTAACACTTCACATCACACTAATCAGTGCATTAGTCTGCTTCACATCAGTCATTATGGAGCATACATGGAAAAAGAAGAAGCCAAAATATTGAATAGCATTTAGTATTATATTCTTTTAATACCTAATTTTCTGGCACATAGAACAATGATTTTTTAATCACTAAGTTATGTAAATGTTACTTGATTATATTTTAATATTTGCCCTTCTCCTCAGACTATAGACAATAGGTTAGAATCTAAAATTAACTAGTCCTATGGATTCAAATGATTTTTACTAGTCCAGAGGGAAAGGCTTAATTTGTAAGATAAGCTCTATAGAGTTACTGAAAGGAAGATGAGCAGGAGGTCTAAGTGATTGATAAAGTTTGGCATTGCTGACTCTGAGGATGAGTTGTTTTCATCTAGGCTCAGACTAAGAATATTGTAACTATACATATCCTTCTATATTAATTGATTTTATTATTTTAGTTTATTTAGTTATTTACTTTAAATTTTATTTCCCAAATAGGATATTCCATTTGAACTTAAACATATCCTGAAGCAAATTTAAACTCAGAAGAGAATTTTGGTTGAGATCATTTTGATTCACTTAATTTCTCTTGCATTTTTAAGCTCAATTGACACTTTTTCTTCAAAATTTCTCTTCTTCACATAATTTTCTGAATTTTCCATAAGTGTTATAAACAAATATGAATTCTGTGATTGAAAATCCCACCTTCCCAAAATCCTGTATTTATGGATGAACAGCTTCTAGAACTAGATATTCACTCCTTGAATAGTCCATCTCAAGAAACTTCCTTGCTTAAACTGTTGACTGTGAGAAAGTTGTTCTTGCTTCTTTTTTTTTTATCATCTATCTTATCTTAGTGTTACTGAGGTCCACAACCTAGTCCCCACCAGTACTATTTGAGCCTGTACTCAGCAGGACTCTGAATTGTCTCAGTACTCCGTATATTTCCTACTTCATGAGAATTCTCCAAAGTTCTATCTCAAATGTCTGTAGTCCTTGTTGTCTTCCCTCTGATCCTTTTCAAAGGCTTCTCCAGGGTTTTTCATGCTCCCTTTTCTCAACACCTACCTCTGGGGAAAAAAAAAAAGAGGTGGCATGGAGACAGAGGAGGAATCATTTTTCTATGAGTGTGGCAATGAGGAACAAGATGGCAGAAGAATTTGTCCAATACAGCATGACACGCATTGGCTGCAGTTTCCAACCCATTTTAAGGAGAAACCATGGAACTTGAGTACAGTATAAAACAAGACATTGGAATCAAACTCCTGGCACTTAAGGTCCAGATCCACTACAAATCAGGTGTGAACTTGTCTGAGTCTCAGATTCTTGGTCAGCAAGAGTTCATACCCTCATTCACTGGATTGTGCAGGGGTCACAGGATGGGTTAAATATGAGAGTGTTTTATAAAGTGCTATTCATATATATCTTTTCTAAAAAGTGTGTTTATATTTTCAAACCACAGCAACTACATTTGCTCATAAAATTTATGGGAAATTCAGAAAAATACACAGAGAAAGGAGTAAAAATGTCCTATAGTTCTAATACCAAACACAAATACTGTCAATTATCTTTGTTAATATAAAATGCTATTACTACTTTCTTCTAATCTTCTAACAATTATTTATTTGTGTTTAACCTTATCACGATTATGCTTTGTATGTAGTTGTATCTTTATGTGGCAGATTCTATTTTTTAAAAAATGGCCACACACTATTTCTAGTGTCAGAACTTTGCCTCTCTATAACAGATTGGGTCTTATTTTTCCCTCCACATATAACTGGTCAGACTTTGTGACTGTCTTGATGAATAGAATGAGGCAAAATTCACATTGCCTGTGTCCTCCGGCTAGGTCATGAAAGGTGATGTGACTCCTATCCGGCTCTCACTCTTAGGAGACTGACTCCTGGGAACATGACCTTGGCCACAGCTCAGTCACAGTGAGACCCTGTGTGTAGATGCTCTCACCAACAGCATCAGAGGCTGTACATTTGAACAAGCTAGCCTTCACATGACTCTAGCCTTTAAGCTGCTCTAGGTGATGTCAACTCTAGTAGAAATATGTGTCTCTAACAAGCCCTGACAAAACTACAGATTTGTGAGTGAAACAGATATTGCCATTACTTCACTGAAATGCTATATGCACATTTTTCATGTTTTTAATAATTTTTTCTATCAACAATTTGATCAAATTATGTTATGTGCATGTACGAATATGGCATAATGAATCCCACTACTATGTATAATTATAATCTACCAAAAACATACAAAATAAAAACCTTAATTTTACATCAACTTCATATGTTGGAACATCAAGCATATCATAAATTTTTTAATGTTGCATATTCAAGTTTTCTTTTAATATCACTTTTTATGCTATGGTACATGTTATTAAAAACATTTTTGCACACACATTTTGAGTTTTGCATTTCTGATTGTTTCCATAGAATAGACTCTTAGAAAACAAAAGTAAATGATTTTGGGCTGGGATTGTGGCTCAGTGGTACAGCTCTTGCCTGGTACGTGTGAGGCACTGGGTTCAATCCTCAGCACCACATAAAAATAAATGAAATAAAGGTATTGTGTTCATCTGCAACTAAAAAATATATATAATTTTTTAAATAGAAAGAGTAAATGATTTATGTACCTCGATTCCATCTAATGAGCTTCATTTAGTTTTCTAGAGTAAAAATCATCTTACGTATTATTGTTTCTATAGAAAAGGGATCTAAAATCCAAACTTGAAACAAATGACTCATAAAATTTAGGACGATCATTTTCCAAATACAGGAACACTCTCCACATTGCTTTCTAAATCACAAGCTCAGCTTGAGATTTTTATTGAGCATGATTCCTTTTATCACAGCTTGTGTCTCTCAGCTTTGGTTTCCTTTGAGTTGCTGCACTCCAGAAGACATTTACTTTCATACGGCTTCTCCCACCCAGAGTTGACTGTCAAGTCAAAGTTGACTGTGGTCCAAGTGGACGTCCATCTTCTCATCCCTGCAGCCTGCGAATATTACTTAGATGGTAAGAAATGACTAGTAGATACCATCACACTTAGGATTTTTAGATGGGGAGATTCAGATGCAATCATAAGTGTTCTTGTAACAGACAAGCAGTGAGAAGTTCTCACAGGAACATAAGAGGAGAAGGCAGGAGACCATGGAGGCGGGCATTGGAGTTTTCAGGCCACAAGCCAAGTTATTCCAGCAACCAACAGAAGAAGCAAGGGACAGAGTATCCTAGAGCCCCTGAAGAGAGTGTAGCCCTGCTCACACCTTGATTTTGACCAACTGAAACTAACAGAGGAAGTCTGTTCCCTAGAACAGTGTAAAAATTAATTTCTGTTGTTTTAAGCCATAGTGAATTTCTGTTGTTTGTGGTGAGGTTGTTACAGAGCCCTGGGAATCTAAAATGTTCCTTGCCACTATGTAGAAAATAAATGAACTACAGAGGAGTCCATTCTAATGCTCCAAATATCTTCCTAGGGTAGGTATAAGCTCCAGGAAACATACACAAAATACATTGGACATATTTGTCTTTTTTTATGTGTGTGTGTAAAAATTTGTTAAGTATCAAATGTTTACTGTCCTGTGGAGAAAAATAAAGCAAAGATAAGACCCATGTGCTTGAGGTATTTATATTCTAAGTTGGGACACACACACACACACACACACACATCAACAGCTGGAGCAGAGTACAGAGCCTTGTATTTCCTCAAAGTCCTCCTTGCGAAATGCACTTTGAAATATGCAGGAATTCAGAGCACATACACATGAAAGTATAGTTCGACTCTTCCCCCTTTGGAGGTATAATTGTAGTCATGGAATGGAAAATAACAAGGAGTCACAGATAAGAGAGTCCCAAAGATCCTAAAGAAATAGGTTAATCTCACTGTGGCTCCTGGCATGTCATAAAACATCAGTGTGCACTAGCTTCTCTTTCTCCTCCTTGGTTAAAACTGTCCCTTTATTGTCAAGGTCTAAAAAAAGGCAAGACATAACGAATGAATCTGCAGTGATGTTTGAAAAATATGCCCTGACACATTTGGAACATACCCACTGTTCAAAATCTGCCAGCTAAGAGAAGCTGATTAGAACCTCCATGGCCCATGGGGAGCCCATCCAGGTGCCTGTTACCTGCTGCTCTCAGCTCTGCCTTGGGCCAGCATGCAGCCAGAATATCCAGTTGCCTCTCATCTTTATGTAAACATCAGACCGGAGGCAGCACTGCTGTGGATATAAGCATGAAGGGAAGTCTCTTCTGCCTGGATGTGATGAGGTACTCTCTTGTCCTCCACTTCAGACTTCAGTTAGGCCTCTTCAGAGATGAAGGTATCCTCATTTCCTTTAGGAAGAACTTTGATTTTGGTAGTTTCTGTGTATCTCTTCATTTGGAATAAATATATATATATATATCTACTCCGCACCTCCCCCTTGAAGCTTAGAACCAGAAGACACTTAAAATGATCAGCTCTGTCCGCGTGGGAATTTAAAACTAGAAGCACAATTCTAAGGTTGTTATTGTATCACCACAGGGTGGATTTGAAGTGGATACTCCCATTTCCTTCCTGAGGTTAAAAAAAAAAAAAAAAGGTGGGGGAAGAACCTGCCAGATTTCATTTAGCATGTATCATTTTTAATACTTCAATACATTCTGAAATAAATCATTAATGTGATTATAAATAATAAAGCATACGAAAAGTTCTCTAGGAATGAAAGAAGTCAAAATGAAACAAATGATGTTGTAAACCATAGACAAACAGCCATGGTCCGTGGTATAGAGAAATTCTAGTTTAGAGGAAAAGCAATTCATACATATATTCATTCATTGAACAAAATATTTATTAGCACCCACTTTATAACAGCAGAGTGTAAGATTCTAGAACTACAAAGAATAAGACAGATCTGGTAAATGTTCATAGAATTTAAAAATCTTATTTGTTTAGAGACTAATAGAGGAAACTGGCATGGTGGTGCATGCCTATAATTCCAGCTACTCAGAAGGCTGAGGCAGGAGGATCACAAGCTCAAGGCCAGCCTCAGCAATTTAGTGAGACTCTGTCTCAAACAAAACAAAATAAAAACGGGGGGTATAGCTCAGTAATAAATCACTCCTGGGTTCGATCCCCAGTACCCACCCCACAAAAAAATAGACTAATGGGGAGACAAACTGCCAATTTGTGCTCTGAAAGGGTGTGGGTTAGAAAGCATCTACCACCCAAACCTAAGTGGTAGAGGAAATAATATTTTCCTATGAACTTTGAGCATGGAAATACAAGCAACAGTTTAGAAGAAAGAGAGAACCTAAAACTTTAAAATAACTGAAATAGTACTCACAGTGCCTGAGATATGAGACTATAAAGGTGAAAAGAGACCTCTCGACATGACTCTCGTGGATCAAGTCCATGGAAGATATGTGTATTCAGCTTTTTGTTTTTGGGACAGAAATATCTGAGAAAAACAACTTGGAGGAGGAAAGATTTATTTTGGCTCATGGTTTCAGAGGTTTCAGTCCAAGGTTGGCTGGTTCCAAGGCAAAAACATCATGGTGGAAAAGTATGGCAGACAAAGGCTGCTTAGCTCAGGGCTGCCAAAAACAGGGAGTGAGAGGAAGGGACAGGGGACAAGGCATATCTTTCCAGGTCATGATCCAGTGACCTACTTCCTCCAATTAGGACTCACTGCCTATAGTTTCCACCACCTCCCAACAATGCTATGAGATATGACCCCTCAAGGGATTAACCCACTGATGGGGTCAGAGCTCTCATGATCCAGTTTCTTCCCTAAAACCCCACTTCTGAACGTTGTTGTACTGGAGACCAAGCCTTCAACCCACAAGTCTTTGGGGGAACACTTCATATCCAAGCAATAACATTATTAAAGGTAGAAAGCAGGTTAGTAATGTAATCCAATTTATTCAGAATAAAGCTTCTTGTCTACAATGTGGAAGGCAGCTATTGGAGCCACTGAGGTGAATGATGATGGTGGTAATGACCATGACGGTGAAGCTTCAGGCAAATGGATAATATGGGATATTTAGGAGAGATATGTCAGTCTTGAGGATTGAGAGGAAAAGTCATAAAATAAGAAAAGGATTAGGGCTGTGGTTGTGGCTCAGTGGTAGAGTGCTTGCCTAGCATGCATGAGGCACTGGGTTCAATCCTCAGCGCCATATAAAAATTTAAAAAAAAATATTGTGTCCACCTTAAAAAAAAAACTAAAAAAAAATATATATTAAAAAAGGGAAAGGATTATAACAAGGATGGTTCCAAGTTTTCTAGATGGATACACTAGGAGGTGAAGTTCATGAGCTCAAGCTGAGTCAATGGAATTGGAGATGTCTAAGTTAGTTTTTATCCAGAACTGGCCAAAGATAGATTTTGGCCAAAGTTATAGATTTTGGAGTTGTCAGTATGCAGTTATCACTGAAACCATGCAGCCAAAGGTATTGCTCAGGAACCTTGTAGATCCAACAGAGATGATCACCTGAGGGATATGGGGATTTCAGGGATGAAGAGAAGAGCATCCTGCAAAATAGAAGGCTAGATAGGACAAAAACTGAGAGAATGTATGTCATGGAAGTCAAAAGAAAAGAGTGTTCAAAGAAAGAAGGAATGGCCACATGTTGAATGCCACCTTGATCAGTGGTGTACCCAGAAAGGGTTCTTTCTGCCTTATGGTAAATTGTTTTCTGTTATCATCATAGATGAATCAGTAAGCATTCCTATTTTCTTGATGTGTTCTTTAATTTTAAAATGTGTTAAAGAAGCTGGGTGCTGTGTTGCACACCTATAATCCCAGCGGCTCAGGAGGCTAAGGCAGGAGGATCAGGAGTTCAAAGCCAGCCTCAGCAATGGTGAAGTGCTAAGCAACTCAGTGAGACCCCCATCTCTAAATAAAATACAAAAAAGGGTGGGTATGTGGCCCAGTGGTTGAGTACCCCTGAGTTCAATCCCCAGTATCCAAAAAAAAAAAAAAAAAAAAAAGAAAGAAAAAAAAGTGTTAAAGAAATGAATTTGAATTTTAAAGATTATATACATGTTTGGAAAACTGTTACAAATATGAATTAAATTTGAACTTACGAACTAAGTCAATAAAGAACATCTCGCAATTTGTACTAGTTCACTGTTTTCAATTTTAAGTACAAATAAAAACCTCCACTGGTAACATAAAATGACAAAATCAAAATAATTTCTGTTTCTTTGTCTTTACAATCTCTGTACTGTCATTGTTTATTTTGAATCTACTGATTAAACATGGGATGTTTACTACAGGGTTGTATACCACAAAGTTGGAGACAGACTGTGCCCAAAGCTAACTCGAATGACTCTGAATCATTATTAATATACTTTTTAAATGAACACACATAGCCAAGTCCCTGCGTGTCTAGGGTAGACTGTAAATGCAAGCTCTCAAAATTTACTTTCAGGTGTATATTATGTTTATTAAGGGAATAATAATAAAAGTGTGCTTGTTTGAATTATCCATATATATATATACTCACATGTACGTATGATAACATACACATATAATAATGTTCTTAAAATGCAGCAGTAACTATAGTGATAGCTTAGAATATTGATCCACAAAAAAGTTTTGGGAAGGAGCTTTTTACACTCACATTGGAATTGCTGGTGTATCGCAATCATAAAAAGCTGATCAACTTTTGTTAGTTTTTGTTTTTGTTTTTAAGATATTTACAGACAATGCACCCTGTTATTGGCTGCACCCAAGATAGACTGTTCTTGCTGCCCAAACTTTGAATATAATGATGGCCTAGATAATAAGAAAAATGAAACCTGAAAATTGCCCACGTAGTCACCAGAATCAGGTCAGCAGTAACCTCGACCAAGGACCAAGGGCATTGCAGAGGAGTGGTGGGGGTGCAGCATGTCACCCCGAGCTGAGGAACCAGTGGGCGGATGAGCAGTCTGGACAGAGACTTGCCACGCTAGTCTCAGTTCCTCGTACTCCCAGGTCACCCACTCATCCCTTCTAGCCCTGCGGGTCCTACTCTCTAGGCATATTGAACTTTTCCTATCTTCCCCAGGTGCTTCACCAAGATTTCCAGTGCTGATGTGCCTTGATTACTTCCTTTCCCCTGCTTGGAATGCCTGTCTTGCCTCTCTACCACTTCTCAAGACCAATGACCCAGCACAGCCTGCCCAGCTCTCCTGGGTGAAGAGACACTGGACCTGCAATTCTGCATGGGACCACAGGAAGGCTGAGTGGGTTGGCGATGAACCACAGTCACTGGTAGAGATGGGTGTGAGCAGATGATTAACTCAATCTGAAAAGTATCATAACACCATAAACAATCAACTGTGGTGCTAACTGGGTCCTTTAGGCTCCCAGCACCTCACCTCTGCTCCGTTTTCTCTGGCTCCTCAAGCAGCAAAACCAGAGGGGCATTTTAATTCTGTAGGTGAAAGGAGCAAGGCCAGGTTTCTGCAAGAGCAGTTTTGTCACCTCAATCTAGAAAATCAGTTGAGCAAAGCAGGAGTTATTGTTGCCTTAATCAGTCCTACTGGACCAGGAAAGGCTCTGCTGGGTTTTCAAAATGAATGAGTCAGATGCATCTCGGGATTTACATTTGTTTGGGAAAGAAGGGAGATTTCAGGATGTAATTTGATATATACCTTTTCCCCTAATACCTCAACCTTTCTTTTCCTATGCTTTGTTACATGGTCAATGACATGTAACCAGGTGGCACTTGACACTCTAAATAGCTCTAAGCAGGTCATTGTTGGCTCCAAAGTCAATTATTTGCCTGAGGTCAGGAAGGAAAAGTGGGTTGTGACTTCATTTCCTAATGCTTTAGTTTTAGGGTTTTCCTCTCCCTTCCCCTCTCCACCTTCTTAGTTCATGAGTTACTTCATTTGTTAAATTGAAATTGGGACATCTCGGTGTTCAAGCACAGACCATGTGTATTTAGAATCTGGTCGATAATGGAACTGCTTAAGGCTGGTGTCCCCTAGTAAAACTGGGCTCTTTATGCTGAATATTTGCCTTCAGACTGTAGCAGTGGAGCTCCCAGCCTACTTAAGCTGACTCACTTTGACGCTAACAAGAGCCATTTAAATATTTGCAGTGCAGTTCTCTTCAGTGAGTTCAATTGAATGAATAGTTGAATAAATAGTGAAAGATCAATTTCGGTGGAGGAACAGTAATGCTCAATAATATCTTTTTAAGTAGAGCAATCTTTATGACTTTCAAATATTAGAAAATCTTAACAATGTACAGCTGGCAAATGAATGTGCCCTTTTGATAATTGAATATTTTTTTCTAGGAAACAAAGCTCTTTATTCAACAGCTGTCCCATCAACAGTGAAAGATACACTCAGCTGTGTAGACACTGACTATTCTTATCCAATCCCCTCATGAGTTTGTTGATATGTGTCTGAACACTCTTCTTTAACATGGCTTATCTAAGCCTTGAATAAATTGTTGTTACTTGTTAGCAACTCAGCTAGAGTTGCACAGGAGAAGGTTAGGATGAAAAAATAGGATCTTGTTATTTGGTGATAAATATTTGACAAGGGAGGATATTCAGTCTAAAATGAAGCTTGGAAAATGTACTGATATAATAGAAAGATCTTGACTTCAGTCTTGTCTTAGACATTAACCCTGTCACATAGCTTTAGAGAAATCAGTTAACATCTCTGGGCCTCAGTTTCCTCCTTGTTATAATGCAAATATTGGATTAGGTCAAAGGTGTTCAACTGCACCTTTGAAAGCCTTAGAGTCTTTGGGGAGATATTAAATGTTGTGCAGTTTGTCTTCTTGGTGTCTTTTCTGCAGCTTAAATTTCCTTAAGGGCTGGTATAAAACTTTGCCTCATTTTATTTTACTATAACTTTGATCAATTTGAATTTTGTCACGATTTAGTGGAGTTGATGGTCTCTGTCTTTTGCCCTCTTCCCACTTCCAACTCCACGTCCTTCTGACTGGGTTCCTCCAATCCAAGGACAAAGTCAAGAACAACCTCTTCTATGACACCTCTATTAACTGTCTGACTCAGGCTCCTTGCTTTTTATTTATTTATTTATTTATTTTTTCCTTTTCTCTGAACTTCAATGAAATAAACACTTCCTATCTTCTCTCCTATTTTCCTCTGTCCTCTCTCATATTGTTTTATTTCTCTCTGTGTGTTATTCTTAGCTCAATGAATAGATTGCAAGTTTCTTGAGTAGATGACTAGGGCAGCCTCTTAATTGTTTCCCCAATGTTGTCCCCTTAGGCAAAATTTAGTACAGACCTTGGTCCTATTTTCATCTGAAATTTGATTCCTGAGTGGTTTAAACCAATTTTTGGAATTCTCTTGTCCTTTCTCAGGCTCTCTGTAACTGAGGTTGACCCTGAGATGGAGTTTCAGTCAGTGAAACTTAAGCCATTTGGAAGTCTGCAGGGGAATTTAAGGGAAAGAAAGTATTTATTCTTTTGGACAAAACCATCCTTTCTCTTTTCTCATTCTTTCACAGGTAATATGCCTGGAACAGCAGCAGCCACATTGCAACTATGAGGCAATGAAGATGAGGGGAAGACCAAGGAAATTTCAGAGGTGGAGAGCCCTGATCTTGATAAATCACAAAATCAATGACATCGACTTGTCTATGGAGTTACATTTTGTGAAAAATTTTATTAAGTAATGGTTAGACTTTTAATATGTAGTAGGTCATTGTCATTCATTCATTCATCAAGAAATATTTATGATGGACTATAATATCCTAGGTATAATGCATGAAATACAAGAGAAAATCAAAACATGAGAAGTTCCCATCCTCACAGAGGTATACTCAGTAGGGTAGTAAATAAGATAGAAAATTATCACTAGCCTTAATGAACAAGTAAATTATAAGCAATATTTGAAAATATGAAATTCTGCAGAGGAAGGAAAAACAGATATAAGGACTAGGAAGTTCAGTTTGGGGAGTCAAGTGAAGTCGCAAATAGGAGAGTAAAGTTTGAGAAAGCGACATTTGAGCAGAGACTTGAAGGCAGTGAGTTATTTGGGCACATGGTAATCTGAGGGAAGAACAATTCAGGCACTGGGTGGGACCCCTGCAAAGACCTAAGACAGCAGTAATCTAATTTGTCCGAAGGAGACCAGTGTGGCTCAGAAGTGAGCAAGAAGCAAGGGGGAGACAGTGTGTGTGTGTGTGTGTGTGTGTGTGTGTGTGTGTGTACACAGTGGATCATGCAGGACCCTGTGTCATTGTAAGAACTTTGTCTTTCTTTTGGGTGAAATGAATAATGATTTCCAGGTCTTAAGGAGAATTATTTTGTGGCCTGACTTAACATTTAACAAGAGCATGTGACTTTCTCTGTTGAAAGTGGACCTACAGAAAAGCACGGAGTGACAGGAGGTCTCTCTGGTAATCCAGTGGGAAGGGATTCTTGCTTGGATCCAGATTGTAGCCAAGTGTGTAAGGGAGAGAAGCTTTCTTCTTCTGGAAATATTTTAAAGGCAGCAAAAAGATTTCTTCATGGATTTGAGTAGAAGATATCAAGCCCTATCATTTTAAGATAGTAAATACACATTAAGGACAAAATAGACATCACTAATTTAAGCAAAATCAAGTTCATGAAACTTTAATACTCAGATACTGAAGAACATTTCATCTAACATGAAAATGTAATATAGCAGGCAATGCCATATATCAAAACAAATGTTTATTGATTTTCGGGACGTTATCCCATTATCCTCTTTTAATCCTCTCAGAGTCACCTCAAGACAGGGTTGGGGGACTTTGTATGACAAGACTCTATTAAGGCACAATTTGTAAATACGCTAGTATAAAATGAACTCCTGGTCCTCTTTTGCTATTTTCCTAAAACTAATTTGACTGCATCTAAATGATCTTTTAATGGCAATTTCTTTGAACAAAATGTGAAGGAAAAAGGGAGCGCTCATGTTAATAATTTTAGGTTCAAAATATCTGCTTGAAGCAGATTTTAGTCATTTGGATTTGAACTAGAGATTTTTACAGAATAGCTTTGAAGATATCATAGCATTCCATAAGGGGTTATTTGGAGTTCTTAAGACAGTGCCACTACCAAATGGGTGTACATATGCGTGCCCAAGTTTAGTGTTGGCAAATCAAATTGAGAGAAGTGCTACAAAGTGTAGGTACTGGTGAGGCAAGGGTGTCTGTTGAAAAGATAGTGTGCTAAATCCAGATAGCATTTACATTTTTCATTATATTGCATGAGGTTGGTCTGTAAAAGTAAGGACAATGAAGATGTATTTCCTGTGTGTGTAAGGTGTGTTTATCGCCTACTTTTAGTCTTGAGTGAATGTTATGGCTTTGATCTTAAACGTCCCACAAAGCTCATATGGTAAAGGCCTGGTCACTAGCCTGTGGTACTATTGGGAGATGGTGCATCCTTTAGTAGCACCAAGGGGACCTTGAGGAAGAGACTGGGGTCACTGGGGGCACACCCTTGAAGAGAATATTGGAATCCACCTGTTTCCACTCTCTCTTTTATTGCTTCCCAGCCTCAATGAGATGAACAGGGCTCTACCACGTGCCCCGACCATGCTGTTCTGCCTCACCACAGGGCCAGAGTGACAAGGCCACCTGACCGTGGAATCCTGAAACCTTTGAAACCCTGGGCCAAAACCAAATTGTTCCTCCTTTCAACTCGATTATCTCAAGTATTTTGTCACAGTGATGGAAACGTGACTAATACAATGATTTAAAGAAAAAGTTTCAGAGACAAAGGTTTTGCAAGCTTTTAAAAATTAAATGTTTGAAAGGAAAAAGGTGTCATTATTAGATGTTTCTCTGAAAATGTATAAATTATAAATTAAATACGTGATCAAAAACGTGGAACTTCTTTCTGAGATGGTCCTTTTTTTTTTTTTTTTTAAACATCTAAAGATTAATTTGACATTTCAACATTAATTTTACATTTATGACTATTTAATGAATATTATTTTAAAAACCACCTACTAAGTGCTAATTTCTTTGTACACAATGGTGCATAAGATGGAAATGATTCCTATATTACTAAAGGTTTTTTTGTTGTTGTTTTTGGTACCAGGGATTGGACTCAGGGTCACTTGACCACTGAGCCACATTCCCAGCCCATTTTGTATTTTATTTAGAGACAGGGTCTCACTGAGTTGCTTAACACCTCGATAAGCTGCTGAGGCTGGCTTTGAACATGCAATCCTCCTGCCTCAGGCTCCAGAGCCGCTGGGATTACAAGCGTGCGTCACTGCGCCCAGCTTGTTTTTTTTTTTTTTTTTATTTTTAAATTTTTTTTTATTCTATTAGTGTTTATAGATTGTGTCCACACAGGACACAATCATCAGGATTATCAGTATATTAGATCTGGAAGAAAGCCCTACAGTTTTCAGATGATGATGTTGAGGCACAGAATGGTTAAATAATTTGGCCTAGGTCATATTGCAGCAGAGCCAGGGAAAGAGTCCAGGCTTTTCAAACTTCTGTGTTTCATAGTCAACCAAAAAGTCCCTGTTGGTTGGGAAGGGCTGTAGCAGGGAGTATGCATGTGTGCAGGGGAGCTCTTAAGTTAATTAGCTAATTTTCCAGCATGACAGATATGATTTTAAAGCTTGAATCTAATGAATACATAAAAATTTAAATGCATTTTGGAACAGACCCACCTTACTTTGAGAACCAGCTTTAATGGTGCAACCTAGCATAAATAATGTGGATCCTGACCAGGCATGTCCCACAGTTGCAGAACTGTCCTCACCCTTCCTCAGAAGCAAAGTACAGATCCTCCTGGCAGCTACTGTGACACTGAAGTGGCTCCTATTGTGGGAAAAGCTCAGTCTTGATTCTCATCTTTTAGTTAGAAATAAATTAGAGGATGTGTTTCTGTCATTTCACAATCTTGCTGAGAAGCAGTTCAGCATACTGAGCTATTACAGTACAGTGGGCATGAGTTAGACCCTGAGGCCACCTTCTGAGTTTCACACTTGACTTTCCACTTACTAGCTGTGTGAACTTGAACAAGTGACTTAACCTCTCTCTGATCCTTAGTTTTATGGCATACAAAAATTGATCATAATAGGGTCATTGTAAAGCCTGTGTTAATATACTTAAGTCACTTCAAATAGCATCTGATGTATAGTCAGATCCAAATAATTGCTCTATTTTAGAGTTATCGCCAGAATTTGTGCAATATAGATTTGGGCTGCAAATAGACGCTTATGAGGCATCAGTTGTGTTGCATGAGTTAGAGTGTGTGCGTTTCAGTGTCTGTGTGTCTGTGCATGACAGATTCAGTGTCTGAGATGAAGCAAAGCCCTACAAAACAGAGGTGCTTGAGTGTATTCATTTCTTTTTCAGTTTAACCCTCTCACCTTTCCATTAGATCTTAAAAAACAAACCTTTACTGTGTGCAGTTGGTCTACTTCCACACATTAGTGGGCCCCATCTAGAGTTTCAGCTTTCCTTTTCTACACAGCAAGAGGTCTCAACGTCTGGGATTGTTTGAGATATAATGCTGAATCTCCCAGTCACTCCCTGGGGTTACCAAAGAGAAAGTACAAGTCCAGGTCTCTATGTCATGTTAGACAATGACACCCTCTATGTACCTTCATTCTCTGAAGGAATTATTTTTTTTATATTTGAAATATTTTGGCACAAGAAAAGGGGGTGGGTCTTGCTGGAAGATCACTAAATCTGTTCCTAATCTTACCTCTTTTTTTCCCCTCAAAGATTGTATTCAGTATATGATGAATCGTCCATTTCAGGGTTTTCTGTGTACTGTCTGATAAAACCAAGTATTTGCCTCATACATGCAAACTCTGTATTCTCTGTTTTATTTAAACAATGTAAAGCTTTCCCAGAGAAGAAAAATCTAGATTTGAATGTTAGGTTGATTCCACTGACTCATTCCTAGCAAGACATCACTGATTTTTTTCAATTTCTTACATGAAATCCACTGCAGAGCTTTTGTTCTTATTCCATGTGGATTTCGTGAAAAATAATGCAAACTGGAGACACAGAAGGAAAATACCCTGTCATTCACAATGTAGGTGAATAGTCAGTCAACAGTTAAATTTAGTAAAATGTCACTAATGGTCCGAAGATAACTTCAAAAGCATACATCTGTGAGATAGTAACCATCTCTCAAACCTTTAAAAGTTTTTCTCTAAATTATGTCATTGAGCAGAAAGCAAAAAACAAAACAAAACAAAACAACAAAGAAAAATATATCCCCGTAAAATGCTTAATAATATCTCTGAGTACCCCAGATCAGATATCCAGTTTTTCTTTCAAGTAGACTCTTGTCACATGACACTTGATTGGACCAACTGAAGAAACAGAAGCTAGTTTTGTCTATGGCTGCATATTTGATATGATGCAAATGAAATTACTTGTGATTTTCCTTTGCTGAATGTGTGTGCATGTGCGCAAGTGCACGCAATCATTCAAGAGAAAACTAGTTTCTGCATATTAGGATACATGTCTTAGCCAGGGAAAAGTTTTTCAGTGTGGAGATTATACCCCAATGTGTGGATTGAACATTTACAAAATCTGGATGGTTGTGCTAGGGCCCAGCGGTTTTATAATGACTGGAACAGGTGCTTTATAGAGACTTTTCAAGTGCATTGCAGTGGTGCCACTGATTAAACTTGGTCAGCTTGAGGAGAGTTAAAGATCAGATAGATCTAATAATCTCCTGTAGTTTCAGAGAATTGTGAGTTGCCAGGGAATTCTTGGCATTATATGTAGCACATATTGTAAAATAATACACTAATAGACAAATAGCTAGAAAACATTTCAGCAGAGGTAGTGCATTCTTGGCAGAAAATGACTGCATTTGGCATCAACCTCAAAAGCATAAGCAAAAGAATGGAAGCATGTTCCTTTCAAATTCCTATGTTCTTCTAAGATCCAGTTTTTGAACACTGTGATTTAGAAGCTATTGATCCTTTTCTTCTAATACCTTTAAATTTTTATCACACTTTAAAAATTTATATTTTTCTATTGCTCTTTAGGTCTAATCAGTACCCACTTACCAAATAGGGTAAGAATCTTTCACTTTCCATTTCTTCTTCCTCGCTAAGTTTACCACCTTTCAGAGCGAGCTGAACTGCACGTTTTTGTTCCCAAGTGCTATTTATTTTTGGCTCTGTATTGCATGTTGACAATCAATTATGGTGGGTTTCCACCATGGACTGAAAATATTTGAAAACAAAACAGAACAAAACAAAAAACTTCGACCTTTTTTTCAATATTCCCTAAGTAGTACATTGTAACAATCAATTTCCATGGTGTTAGGCATATAAATAATCTAGAGATAATTTAACATGTGGGAGAATATGTGTAGGCTACATGCAAATACTGTGCCACTTTATTTAATAGACTTGAGCATCTGCAGATTTGGGTGTCTACAGGGGATCCTGACACCCATGTCCCGCAGATACTAAGGGATGCCTTGGGACACTACTATAAATCTGCTTGCTACTATTTTGTATACACAAAGTATACAACAGTACAAAACTACATGCATGATGCCCTTTCTTGGAGTCATTGCCTATTTGTTGATGTCCATCTGTTAACAGTGGTCCACTTCATTCTTTGAATATAACCCTTGCTGCTTATTTTAAAAGGACCTGTTTTTCTTTTTGCTCTTTTCCCTCTGCCCCTTCCTAACTTGGGGGAGGGGAACAAGATTACCTTGAGTTATTTGTCCTCCACAGGAAGGAGATGTCACCGGGAGGTAGGGGGGCTAGGAAGTGACAATTTCTTAAATTAACAAGTGAATTTCACACAGATCAGGGCACACCTGGAACCCCCAGTCTGGGCACACCTGGAATGGAGCCTTTCAATAGCTTCTTTAGAAGCCCTCTGTTTTCCCAGATGGGTGGAATCGCAGCCTCTGGGACTGTGATTCTTTTTTGCTAGCAAAGCAATAAATTTTCTTTTTCCTTTTTCTCCAATCAGTGTCCTCATTATTAAATTGGCATGAATTGGCATCGGGGAAGAGGACCGAGCTTTCTGGTAACACATCCTCAGGAAAGTCTTTCAGGGATTGCTTAGTTTGGTAAACACTGTGAAGCTTTGCTTGTCTGAATATGTATTTATATTCTTTTTCACTTGAATGCCAGTTTGGTTGAGTATAGAATTACAGAAATTTCTTGATGTGCTTTTCATTTCTCTTAACTCTATGCTTATATTTTCCCTCCTTTTGTCCATGGTTCAGCTCAATCTTTTAACCAACTAACTCACCACAAAGCATGTATTGCTGCTATTATTGCCCAACTATTGACATTCTTGTATTTTAATTTTTATTTATTTTTTAATTCTAAGAGCTCTAGGAGATACATTTATGTAAGGAAATTTCTTTCAACTCTTTCAAAGTACAACTAAATATATTACGACTTTTTGTTAGCTTCATTAACTCTTTCCTGGTAAGGGGATTCATTCTTTCTGCCTAGCTTCCGTATTATTGATTCTTTTTAAATGTTGAAGGCTTCTTGGACACCTACAGCTTTGATATTTGAGACTCACTCTTCTTGCGCCCTTGGTGTTAGCATAGCCTACCTCCAAACAATGGGGGAAACATTTGGAATGGAAGCTTCTCTCCCAAATGGGAGAGTTCTGCCTCTCTTCCATGTGGGCACTGTGAGTCTTCTCCACCTTCAATACTCTTCTCTAGTTATTAACCCCTTACAGCACCAAGATAAAGGAAGAAATAGACTGGGCTACTTCTCCAAAAGGAGCTTTCTGATGCAAGCCTCTCTAAGTGTTTTGGGGTTCCTCTTCACCCTTGGAATTGTGGAGCCTGGGCTTAGAGACTTTAAAAGCTCTTGTCTCAAAAACAGTCTCCTCCTGTGTGTGTTTTAGCCTATAATTTCATCCATTTTTATTTTGCTGAACACATGCTTGGATGAGATCATTCTCTGAAATTCCACAAAATATGTAGTACATTGATTCCACTTTTTATGGGCACAAACTATTTTGTTACTTTGTATGATTTGGAGCAAGATGGAAGATATAAATATACACTCAGTGTATCCTATTATAAAAATCACCCTTATGAAAAGAATTTACAAAAGTGAACTACCCCCTTCAAGTTTGAAGGAAATACTGTAATTCAAAAGTTTATTTAGCCTTCAGGGCTTTACAAATATGGGCATGGTAAATCATATACCACAAGCAATCTTGGACCACAATTTTTTTTTTTTTATGTCTTATTGTGAGATAATTTTGAAGAGAAGGTGACTTCAGTTCTTTTGTTGACCTTATACCCTGCTATTTTGGGATGTTTCTTCCTAGCAATGTTCTTATTATAATAAAGTTTAACCACAATAAAAGAGAAATCTCCTTCCAGTTTATTGCAATTGGTTGAGATATTAATTTTTAATGGAGTTCTCATGAGGACAAGGATACATCCTCTGGGATCATGTGGTAGTTTTATCCTTGGAGAAGATGAAGTCATTTTGAGTATAGAGCATCCCTTCACATGCTTAATGGGATCATTGACCAAGAACTTTCTATCAGTGACCTGACTTGACTCCAATGCTGAGTTGTCTGAAATATATGCACGACTGTGACATTTAATTACAACACAGTTTTCAGAAATAGCATCATTACATGTTAGCACTGGATCTTGTACTTTTGGCAGTGGATACGGGCTATTTCAACAGTGTAAACTTCTTTGTTTAAACCACAGTAATAGAGAGAGCACAGACATGCTCTACCCTACTCTATATGGTTATAACACTAGGATAATGAATGTGAAGCTATTGAACGTGGTTGAGAAAGTAATGCTGCTAGCTCCACAGTCCTCTCCTTCCCTTCTCTCCCTCCCATCCACCTTTCTTGCCAGCTATACCACAGATGTTGTGAATTTACATGCTTTCTGTCTTTCAGTATCTCTCTGCATTAAAGCATCACATTTTTCAAGGTTCTGGAGGTCACTAGGAAATTGCAAATAATAAAATCATTTTCAGGAATCTGTATGGTTTTTGATTAAGTGCTTCTACTACCCTTTCTCATAAATAAGGCCTACTCAATACTTTTTTATTTATGAGGAGATTGGCCTATAGTAGAAAAATGAAAATTTGCTGACTTAACAATTGATTCAACAGTTTTGGATTGAAAAAAAAAAAACAATAATAGAAAGAAGTCTAAAAGTAATATTTGATTTTCCTGGCAAATTTGACTTTCATATCCAGTTAAACCAGAACATATGTGCTGCTCCTATGTGCATGTTAGCTGTTTAGTGTTAGGTTATTCCTTAATACACATGGGAGTAGTGATTTTTATTTTCTTTCATTGATAAGATGGAAAAGCTCAGTGAGGTCACTTAGGTAGTACAACCAGTCATTCATAGGTCCAAGGCTAAAATCCAGGCATCCTGGCAGAAATGCAAAGAGAACTCTCAAAGACTCAAAAGTATAGTAAAAGGCTATACATAAATAAACAAAAGAGACATCCCATGATTCAGAAATATGGAGACTAAATAAAAATTGCAAAGAAATATTCAGAGTATCACTGATGCTAAAATTACCAAACACCATTGCAAAGAAATTCCTGATTCCATTCTCACATCATTTTAAGCCAGTGGTGAACTGAATACAACTAAACAAGAAAAAAATCTCCAAACACAAGTTGGTTACAGTCTAAGATTGATATAGCTCAATATTGTTGCACTTAGAAGACAGGGCATAACAGGGAATTTTTTTTTTTTTTTTTTGTGGGAAAATATTGTTTTATTCTCTTCATTACTATAGCTTTTTACATCATACAATAAAAAGTTATTAGACAAGTGATTAAAGAAAAAAGATAAGCCATATTAAAGAGAAGACACAGTCAATAGAAGCAAATACAGATGTTTCCAAAGTATTGGAATTATCAAACAGGAAATTTAATATGATCAATAAGTGGAAAAGGTAGATAACATCTAGGTAATAGATAATATAGGGAGAATTTTATTAGAGACAAACATCTTACAAAAGCCAAATGCAAATGATAAAAATGAAATACATGATATGAGAAATGAATTCATTCAGTGTGTTTATTGATAACTGGACTGAATAGAGAAAGGAATTGGCATTCTTAAAGACTGATCAATAAAAATTATCCAAAGTCAAACACAGAAGGTATGATTAGGGTATGTAAGACCTAAGGGATAAAATCAAATGACCTAAAATGTGTGCAATTGGAATCCCAGGGGAGGAAAGAATGAGATAGAAGAAATATTTGAAGAGATAATTGGCGAAAATTTTCCAAAATTAGTGAAAGACACTGATGTGCAACCAATTCCCCCTAAGTAGAATATATGAAAAGAAATATCTACCTACTTATAACGTAGCCAAACTGCGATAAATCAAAATTTTGAAAAATCTTAAAAATAGACAAAAGAGACAATTACTATGGGGGAACAATGATAAGAATAATGACTGCTTTCTTATCAGAAACAATAAAGTCTAGAAAAGAACATGGTCTTTAAAGTGCTAAAAGAAAAATTGTCAGCCTATAATTTTACACCTTTTAAAGATATTCTTCAAAAAACGAAGATGCAATAGTTTCAGAGGAAAGAGTTTGAGAGACTTTGTCTGCAGCAGCTACATGCCACAACAAATATCAAAAAAGGCTCTTTGGACTAAAGAGAAATTATACCACATGGAATCCAAGATCTACAGGAAAGGAAAAAAAAAAGTATAAGAAAGAAAACCTCCATGGGTCATACATGTTGTTTTATGTATTCAACATTGTTATTCAAGTATTGCTAGTGAAATAGGCTAGAGAAAGATATTGGACACATAAAGTTTATTCACAGAGGCCATATTTGTGTATATGGAAAACTCCGTACAATCCACAGGCACACAATAATAACTACTGGAATTAATAAGTGAATTTAGCAAGGTGTCAGGATATAGGATATTTCAAAATGAATTCTATTTCTAATTGCTAATGATGAACAATTGCAAAATGCAATTTAAAAAACTATTACTTAACAATATCACCACAAACCCTTAACTACCTAGAAATAAATCTGACAAAGATGAACAAACATTACTAAGAGAGAGTTTTTACTAGACATATGAAACATTACTGAGAGAAATTTCAAAATGTTGAACAAGGATCATACTTACAGGTTGGAAAGCTCAATATTGTTAAGGTTCTATTTTTCCCAAAATTCAATAAAAATCTCAGCAGGCTTATTATTATTTTTTTAACAGTGAATCTAAAAATGCAAAGCATCACCAAAACAATTACTAATAAAGAAGAACAAAGTTGGATTGGGGTTGTGGCTCAGTGGTAGAGCACTTGCCTAGCGTGTGTAAGGCACTGGGTTTGATTCTCAGCACCAAATATAAATAAATAAGGTAAAGGTCCATTGACAATTTAAAAAAATATAAGAAAAAAGAAGAGCAAAGTTGATGGATTTATACTACTTGATTTCAAGACTTAATATAATGCTACAGTAACAAAGTCAGTGTAGATTGGGCATAATAATAGAAATATGGGTGGATCAGAATACAAAACCCAGAAATATGCACCTGGATATATATGAATATATGCATATACATGTATGATATGCACACATATATGACATACACATACATTTATTGATAACTGATCAAAGTGGCAAATTAATGAATGGGAAACAGTGGTAGAGTGAGCTTGCCTAGCATGCACAAGGCCTTGGGTTTGATCCCTAACATGCAAAAAATAACTAATTAATGGAGAAGAAGATTTGTTTAAACAAATGATGCAGGAGAAACTAGATGACCATTTAGAAAAAAGAAAAAAGAAAAATTGAACTTTAACCCTATCTTACTTAATACAGAAAAATTATTTGGAGATAAATTATAAAGTTAAATATAAAATCTACAATCAATGTTTTTTAGAAGAAAATAAATGAGACTGTCTTTGAGACCCCAAGGTATGCAAAGATTAGAACAGAATTGAATAGAAACCACCTATAAAGAATATTTGAAGTTCATCAAAATAAAACATTTCTGCTCATTAAGAGAATGAGTAGGGCTGGGGATATAGCTCAGTTGGTGGAGTACTTACTTTGCATGCACAAGGTCCTGGGTTCAATCCCCAGCACCACAAAAAAAAAAAAAAAAAAAAAAAAAAAAAAAAAAAAAATAGAGAGTGAACAAGTAAGTAAGCTACAGATTGTGAAAATATTCTTATCACTTATATTTCATTAATAACTCATATCCAAAAGATATAAAAAATGTTTTGCAAGTCAACAATAAAAAGACAACCAGCCCAATAACAAAAAGAAGAAGAAGAAGAAGAAGAAGAAGAAGAAGAAGAAGAAGAAGAAGAAGAAGAAGAAAAGCTAAAATTTTCAACAGATACTTAACAAAAGAACATTTGAGAATGAGACATCCTACACAGGATGAGGCCAATGAGCACATGGAAAGCTACTGAACATCGTAAGCCATTGGGGAGATGCAATTTAAAATGACAACTAGAGAGCATTTCACACCCAGTGGAATGGCCGAGAGACTGACAGTACCAAATACTGCCAAGGCTGTGCAGTAACATCAATACTGACACTATGGGTAGATAACATGCTACCACTATTTCGTAGAAATATTTGTCCCACTTTAATGCCTATGTATATTTCCAAGAGATATGAAAGCATATCTCTAACAGAGCTTGTGTAAGAATGTTCAGAGAAAATCTGGTAACTGCCTTAATGTCCAAATCCAGGAAGGTGGATAAGCAAACTGAGGTATATTCATACAACTCTAAATATTACTCTGCAGTAAAAAGGAATGAGCTAGTGATACATGCAAAAACATAACTGAATCTCTAAAATATATGGAGAACAAAGAAAGCCAGGCATAAAAGAATATACGTTAGTATATTATGTTCAAGGAAGACAGTAATGTATGGTACAGACATCAGAACAGTGGAGTTTTACTAGAAAGGGGTATGAAGGAAATTTCTGGGGTGCTTGAAATGTTTTAGAGTTCATGTGGGTGATGTTGCACTGGTGAATTTTAAAATTATACAATTTTAAAAAGTGTAAAGGGAAAAAAAAGAAAGTACGATATTTTCAGGCATTGCAATATGAAATGTTATCTATGCTTGGATTTCATTGAACTGTGTTTTAAAGCAACACTATGATGGGGAGTGCAGGATTTGCAGGGCTCTCTGTGGCAGAAGGGTTGGGTCAGCACCCCCTGTTTCTGGCACTCTCCTGACCAGACACCAGATTGCCTGCTGGCTCATTCCAGCTTTTCTGAGCGCAGGGAAAGCGTCAACAATACCAGGGAGCCTTATGCTTACAAGATGGACACCATATGTTTTCTCTATGGTTTCGTAGCTGTTCTCATCTGTCTATTTCCTTTGTCCTTTTAGCATCTGAAGTCTGGTGACCTCAAGAAACTTATTGTAAGAAGCCACTATGAATGAAAAGTTAATATTTTGCATCAAACACAAAAGGAAGGCTTATATGTTTGTACTTAGGCTCTTCAGTTGTCCAGGAGCTGTTAACTTACCATCAAAATCTTCAAATTGTGTCTTAAAATGAATGTCTATGTTTTACCAGGATATTTGTGGAAATAGACTAAAAACTGCTGCACGTATTATTTGAAAATGTCACTTACACATGATAGGAATTATAAATAAAATATGTTAAATTTCAGGAAATAGCAACGTGGCAGAATTTTCAGAAAAAGGAACAAATTAGTATGCAATATGTTCAAACTGGAAAATTACATTTTTAAGGTAAGATTGTGGTGGCTTATTGACCCATGTCTTTGATTCTCTAAAACCATCAGATTTGGGTTAATCACGAAATGATTTACGTATAACTTGAGACTTCAAAGAAATGTGCATTTCTGTCTATCTTTTGTTCCATTTGTGCATTCTGGAAAATTGATCAGCAAAACTTGGTGTTCTTGGCCATAGGTGTCTGTTTGCAATTTCTTATCCTGGAGCTATTTGAAGGGCCTGAAGGAAGAGGGTGGAAAGGTTTGCATGTGAAGGGTGACATGAGTAAGGATGGACACAGTATTGCAAAACTTGAAAACTGGTTGTGCAGGTGGGGCTTTAAGCATGTTTTGGAATTTAATTCTAAATGAAGCCCCAAGTGACATTATCCTGTGGGTTCCATATGTTCTTTCAAACTGCCCTGATCTGCCCCCCTTGTTTGTGAAGTTAATTTCTTCCCATCTACTAAAGGTTATTGATTGCGTTTTGAGCGGTACTTTGTAGTAATACAGCAATGTAATTTACTTAGGAACAGAAAACGTATGTAGCTTTAACACCTTTAATACCTCAGTGAATGCCTAGTTACAGAAGTTACCAGAAAGAATAAAGAAATAATCTATATCCGGCTTTCCAATCTACTGCCACCTTTAGTGTGGGAAATCCACCTCCCCCAAAGCCTTAGGAAATAGCTTCTCTCTCCTACTTCAGACATAAAAATTACTTCTTTTCCTCATTATTTTATCATTTTATCCTATCTCCTACTCTGACTCCTACTTTCTTTTCAGCCCACTCTTACTTTCAACTTTTTGATGTGTGTGATTATGACTATTTATAATGTGCAGCTTTGGATCAGTGTGTTCTTAGGTGGTTACAAAATATGCTGCATCCAAGAATAATTAGTAAAAAAAAAAAAAAAAAAAAAAAGTGGGGGGGAATGCCACATGAAAATAAATACTAGTTGAAAAATAAATATTAGGTCAGTGAGAAAAGTTTTTCAGGTCTCAGCTGCAGATATGATGGGATTGTGATTCAAGTGAGTTAAAGTAAAAAACATAAGCAGCTGAGGAGGATGTAGGTAGTAACATCTCCTGAGTGGCATACCTCTCTCTCCAAGAGCTGGTTTGCAAAAGTAATCCTGTGCCACATAGTTGTAGTTTGCTTTCATACACCCTCTATTACCATATTTCTAATCTTTGATAAAGCAGGATTCCCCCTTTTCCACTTTCTCCAGGAGTATACAGTTTGCCAGGATTCATATGGGGCCAATTTTCCATTCCCAAGGCCCCATAAACTTTGACTCCATTAGCATGTGTGTAAAGGTATATTTGTTAAATGTTGAGAGTAGAAAAACTGGTTTTACACTTGGAAAGCTGGAGTGAGTTTATCTGTACTTGGTCTCAGCATGATTATCATCTTTATTATTTGTTACTTGCAAGCATCAAGCATATGTATGAGTTTTGAAACTCATTGGTTACTTATCTGGTTGCCAGGGAAATTGGAAGGCAACGACAAGTTCCTTTATTCATTTTCTGTTAGAGTTTTGTTTATTACTCAAGATTTTCCTTGCTCTGGAATTAGTTTTATATTCCATGAAGACCATACTTCTCAGAGTGAAATTTGAAGTTCAACTGTTTTGTCTCTTGTCTACTAAAAGCTATGCCTGATCAAGAATAGATCTGAAACTTCTGCGGGCCCTAAATACAGTCAGGCTGGTCCTCAAAGCACTTGAGGTGTTACTAGGTGCTTACTGGGTTAATTTGAACTTGGTGCTTCTTGCAAATGTTATTTGACTAGGGATGCTTTAGCAGCCTGGAAGGAGTGCCTCCAAAGTCTGATTGAATGATTCTTGCTTTGCCTTGGCTCATAATAATCCAAAGGTATTTTGAGTGCTACTTCCCCCATGGTAATTCTGACCCACTTATCCAACAGCAACTTTTGTTGCTGTGAACTGCTGCAAATATACTTTGGGATGTACTTTACAAAGTTAGTAAATGCTATATTTGGCCATATTAAATTTTTTATTTTCTATAATCAGTACATTTTTCTTCTTGTGAATATTTCAGGCAACTGTAGGGATATGGTTTAAAAGAAACAAGGACAAACTGGATAAGAATTCATATTACATAAATTGGGATATATTGCCTTGACCTGTAGTAAAACTAAAATAATTTGAGTAACAAACGACGATAATGTAAATTCCCTTTTTTAACACCACTGCCAGAAACATTCTAAAGATTGGTGTGGTTACTTTGAAGTAGTGATTCTCAACTAAGTAAGAGGGATGGTGGTAGGAGGGGGAGTTTTGTCCTCCAGGCCATATTTGGTATGTCTTAAAAAGTTTTTGGTTATCACAGTTTGGAGGAGGGAGTGTCATCAAGTGGGCAAAGACCCAAGATGGGATGCCACTAGATATCTTACAGTGCACAGCACAGCTCTGCTCCCCATGGCCCAGCATGCAAGCAAAGAATTATCCAGCCTCAACTGTCAACAAGGCTGAACAGAGATACACTGCTTTAAAGATTATTTACCAGAGAAATGACTTCCTTGTACATCTTTTGGGGAAAATAGCTACTTTTTTTTTTTTTTTTTTTTTTTTGGTACCGGGGATTGAACTCAGGGGTACTCGACCACTGAGCCACATCTCCAGCCCCCCCTTTTTTTAAATTTATTAGAGACAGGGTCTCACTGAGTTGCTAAGTGCCTCACCATTGCTGAGGCTGGCTTTGAACTCGCGATCCTCCTGCCTCAACCTCCCAAGTGCTGGGATTACTGGTGTGAGCCACCACGCCCTGCTGAAAATAGCTACATTTAAATACAAGAAAGAAAGAAAGAAAACTTGCCCCATAAGTGCATTACCTTATTGCAACCATGTCTATTTCTATGCTAACCATTGACCCCTTATTGCACATTTTTATCTTCTAACAATTGTAGTATCTCCATTACTTTTGACTTTGGCTTTCAAAACATATATTCTATATTTTAAAAAACAAATAGAAAAACCATGAGACTCAAGTATGTACATAATAAGGTTGAAGATGTTGCTAGGCGTGCATCTCTTTCTTGGGAACCTTTATAGGCCAAGGCTGCCGGGTGCTCTACCAGTGGCGTGCTTGCAAGCACACACATGTGGAATTTAGAAAGGACACACTTATTTTGTAACTAGATCAACATAATATTGTGATGCCTTGGAAACATCCTTAGGTATTGATTCTGGAAAAGGGTGTGGCACTGATTCAGACCTCATGGAAGCAATGGAGCCAGATGATCCAGTTTGTGTTGAAGATATCAACATATCATCATGCATCTGAAAGTAGTATATATGTCTCACACTGATAGCATGATGAAAGAATGGGATCAGAAGATTTTGGATTCAGGAGTGGAGAATTTTCTCTATTTTGAAAGTAATAATCTGAAAATATTCTAATTGCTTATTTTAGAAAGTACTTTCTTCTTTGCAGTAACACTTGAGGATTTATAAAGCACACACGCTATATTCTAAAATAATTTTCTCTTTTGGGGAAAGGGAGTCATGCCTTTTCAATACCCCTCTCTCCCTCTATGGCTGTTGTGATCTTCCTTCATTCGGGCTCTAGCTCCCTTTCTTCTTTTTTGAGCTACCATTTTCCAAGTCTTCTGTTGGCTCACACCTTCTACTGGGTCTCTCATGGGTCATCTCACTATTTGGTAGCACACTTGGAATCAATGGGCCAACTCAGATCTTCAATCAGAAAACTTATTTTTTCTTCACTACCAAATTTTTGCATTGTATATGTCATGCATAATACCAGATGGCCTAAAATTACATTGTTAAAACACACACACACACACACATACACACACATACATACACACACACAGAATATTACCCAGCTTTAAAGAAGAATAAAATTATGGCATTTGTAGGTAAATAGATGGAGCTGGAGACTATCATGCTAAGTGAAATAAGCCAAACCCCCTAAATCAAAGGCCAATATTTTCTCTAATAAGTGGATGCTGATCCATAATGGGGAGATAGGGTTAGGCAAGAATGGAACTTTGGATTGGGCATAGGGGAGTGAGGGGAGGGGAGGGAGTGTGGGGGTGGGAAGGAAGATGGAATGAGATGGATGTTATTACCCTATATACATGTATGATGGTATGACCACCATGACTCTGCATCATGTACAGCCAGAGGAATGAGAAGTTGTGCTCCATTTATGTACAGTGTGCCAAAATGCATTCTGCTGTCATGTATAACTAATTAGAACAAATAAAAAAGAATAATTAAAAAATTACATTGTTAAAATAGATTACATTTTTGTAGCCCATCTTTTTAATATATAAAATCTACTAATTCTTTTAGTGGAATTTATAACTGGTGCTTATTTCTGCCATTTTTGTTCTTTCTTTCCTTCTAAGCCTATTCAATTTGTTTGACAAGGTGGAAACTTTCTGTTCTCCATATTTCCTGTGAATTATATCACATGTCATTTAACCGAGACAGTCTGAAGCTTTACCTTTTAGTTCAGCACATTTTCATTCAGATTTTTTGGCAAGGTAGGAAGAACCCTGATGTTCATCTTACTGAAAATACAAAAGACTAAAGGTGACTCTGTGTCTCATCTTTATTAACTAACGTAGTCTGGTGTTCAAACAGAGCAAATGTAGATGGAGACAGTGATCTTTTCTTAGCCAAAACTGAGAACAACTTTTGGGATTCAGCAATCCTCCCAGACATATATTTACATATATTATTTGCATTTGGAGAAGGGAGTAGAAAGAAGCAAGGAGGAAGTTTTATGTCCAAAGACCTGCAGAAATGAGAACATAGGAAATGCTGAGAATAATGTGCTATCTCCATCCTGGATGGGGTGAGGGCAAATAATTGTTCTGAGCTCTGCAAATTCAGTAATTTTCACATCCCCCCCCCCCCCATTTTTGAGCAGAATCTAGTGTGTGTTTTGCAGAGAAGACTGAAGAAAAGATAGTGCCATGAGGGTGCTTCTGTGCTGTGTAGTACTGGGGACACAGGAGCTGTCCTAGATAAGATAACATTCTCCTTAAAGATCCATGGCCTAACACAGCCAGACACCTGATGCCCCATGGATTGTGGCAAAAAGCCAAAGAGTGCCTGAACCAGCAGGACCAGCTGGCTTCTCAATACTAAAGGCACTCTCTAGAAAATGCCACAATTTCCTGGGGGTGGGAAGAAACTCTTCAGGTCCTAAGGCTCTTGATGAGCAGGTAGGGGTGCTGTAATTTCATGTGCATATATTAATGTGTAGATATGCCTGTGGATATTGGGGTTCCATAGATAAGAAAAGAAGAAGATAGGCCTGGGGATGTAGACCAGTGGCAGAGCACTTGCCTAGCACACTTGAGGCTCTGGGTTTGATCTCTAGCATGAAAAAGAAGATCGTGTTGGGTCCATTGCAAGGGGAAAAAGTCTGAAAAAATCATATTAATTGACAAATATTCCACATATCTATTAGGCTCAGTTTGAAATTGGATTTCAATTTCTTGATCCAATTTTTTTAATAGTTCTGAATTTTCAAGGATTTCTTCTGTAACTTTTGCAAGTTGACTTTTTTGGTGGGTCAAATTTGATGTGTTGTAGGAAAAACATAGATTTGATTGGGTTCTGTCAATACATATAATTATTAAGCAAGACATAAGTACCCTTTCTGACTATAGCATAAATTGCTTAACCTGCCTAACCTTTGGGAAGTTTTGTTTTGTTTTGTTTTTTTAATTTATTTTTTATGTTTTTTTTTTTGTTGTTTTGCTTGCATCCCAGTGGAAACCTTACAACCTATTGATCAAATTTGTTATAGTGAATCTTACTAGAGTAAGTATTCCAAAAACAGAGCTACCAGACTTCTGTTTTCTACAGGTAATGAGGTCACAAAAAGATCACTTAAAATCTCACTTCCTTTTAGCCTGTCCCATGACACTCTCAACAGGTCCTTGGTTCTCACTCAGACACTCCAGGTATAAATAAGGACTCCTCATCAAGCATGTATTCTGGCACTTTTTCTTAATGAGACCTTCCAGGAGCAAAGAACAGTAAGCCACTGGCAGCAGAGTTAGGGTGGCTTCTTCCCTAAGTGACTCATCCTGTTTGGTCTTGTTCCAAGTATGCCTGGGATGAAGGTTTGGGTGTCCTACAGCAAACTGCCACTTCAGATTACCTACTTCATGTGACTGAGATGTGCAGAATGCACTACACACTCCCTTTGGCAAACAAAACAAACACAACACCCACCAGCCCAGAATGCCAGGGGTTAACTTTGAAACAACAGAGCCCCTAAGCTGTTTCAACAAAGCACAGAAAGGAAATCACCCAGCAGTTTGACCAACTATGTGGAACAAAATTATGTTCAACTTTGTCCTTGCATTGTGAACATGAAACAAACAGAGAGCTAATTTTTTAAAAACTTTCTCAGTGTCTTTTGTACTTTGTACAAATGCTAATTTTGCTAAGTACACAGAAAAACACTCTAACATTAACAAAATATTTTTTAAAATAAATGTTTTCTTCAAAGTTCCAGAGAGCATTCCAACATTCTTAGTCTGGTTGACAACAATGTAAAACTCTTGAATTTTAAAATTTGAATTGAGTAGAAACTCACAAGAACTGTTCATCAATCTTTTCTCTTGCAATTCTTGTGAAAGTATGTGAGCCCTTTAAGGGAAACCAAATAGCTAAAATGACTTTTAAAAAATAACTTCTAAACCAATATTTATGTTATCCAAAGATAGGAAAATGTGAATGTTGACAAAATGGAAAACAGAATATTAGTCTAAAAAATGTTTTGAATTGGGCTCTTTTAGTCAGAAGGAATAGAAACAGCTCTAAGTAATTTAAGTGAGAGAAAAGAGGACCACAGGAATTGAGATGAAACTGAACACCAAATCCACAGGCCAGGATCAACCCTTGTTTCATAACTGACTTCTCCTCTTTCAAAATGTCTCTCTTCTCAGGACCATGATTTTTAGACTTTGCTTCCTAATTTGCTCCCCGCCCTGGGCCCCTTCTCCTAATTTGCTTTTATTCCAACTCTTTATCCCAACTGGCTGCTTCTGCTTCATTCATTATTCACTGGGCCCAGATGGCTGCCCTTGCCCTTATTTTGCCTGGCCTCAGGCCCCAGTGCTAACAGCTCATTGGCCACAACCCTCTGAATCTCTTAGAATAAATTCCTAAGAGGGAGAATCTGATTGGCCAGGCCATAGGAGTGACATACTGCTCTCTGTCTACAGATGAGCCGTGCTATTGGTCATATGTTTCCCTCACAACCAATCATCTATGGTCGGGGTGTGGTGTGAGACACATTTCACAGAACTTGGATATTTAGACTCCAGGGGACGTAGGCACAGGTGCCTTAGAGATATCAGATGTTTTAAGGACTGGCATCTACTAGCAATTGTTCAGTTTTTCATTCATTGATTCGTTAGTCAAATATGTACTGAGAAAATTTAATGTTTCAAGCATTATGCTAAATACTTCTGAATAAGTAATCAACTGTGGTAGGATGGTATCCACCCCCCACCCCCCGCAGTCCCCCGCCAGGTTTTGCGTGTATTGTCATGACCTTAAGCTTTTATGAAAACTCACATTTCTCCACACTGCCCTCTCATTGCTAAAAATATTGTGGAAATGTGTTTCTGCCTTTAGAGAAAGAAGGTAAGCACATTTTCACCCTTCAGATGATTGACACATGCTAGAGAACAGTCAATACTGAGGAGCGTGGTGTGCCATGGTGCATGCCTGTAATCCCAACGATTTGGGAGGCTGAGGCAAGAGGATCGTAAGTTCAAAGCCAGCCTCAGCAATTTTGCCAGGCTCTGAGCAAGTTAGAGAGACCTTGTCTTAAAATAAGAAATAAAACAAGTTGGGGATGTGACTCAGTGGTTAAGTGCCCCTGGGTTCAATCCTTGTTGTTGTTGTTTTTAAAAGCCTGTTTGGTGGCACATGCCTGTAATCCCAGTGGCAGCAAGGCACTAAGCACTCAGTGAGACCCTGTCTCTAAATAAAATACAAAATAGGGCTGGGGATGTGGCTCAGTGGTTGAATGTCCCTGAGTTCAATCCCTGGCACCAAAATTAATGTGAGGGATAGGACCCAAGGTTCTTACATTTCCAATGTAATTTCTGTCCTATTAATATAACTCTGCGTTGTCCCCCTCACAAATTATCCATCTTTTCCCAGGATGCTCCATTTCTGCTCGGAATGATGCCACTGTCGTCGAAGCCCCAGGAGCCTGCAGCCTGTGCTGCTGGCACAGAGGCACGGATTAAGAATGGAATCCCAGTCATTGGTTACATTTTACCATCTGCTTGGTGACTTTTGTATTGCTAAGGTAAGGCCAGAAATGGGCATACATTTTAGAAATTGTAAATAGTCCTCTAAAATCTTGACTTAAATAGTTTTCCAAAACAGGTTTTGAAGATTAATTTTTTTTCTTCCTCTTGACAGTTACATGTTGCAGCTATTTCCAAGACATAATTCTTTCCCCCTCTACTTTCTAAAGTATGAACAATTTAAATATTTTGCAAAACTCCAATGATATAGGCTTTAAATCTTTAGCCCATTTTGGAATCAAGAAGAAAAATTTTGGGGATTTGGAACTATTAAAAAGAAACAGACTTTGAAGACTGGGATTCCTCCAAAGAAATCAAAGGCACAGAAGATTGGTATCATGGACACAGTGATAACTTGGATTATTGGTGTTGCAGACCTGGCATCTGTAAAAGAATTTGACAACTGGTATGAAGCAATTCTTAACCTCTAATGGTAGGACTCCATTCTTCAATTCATTCTGTAAAGTACAAAGTTACTGATACATGGTCTTGCCAATAAGCATTGAGTCTGATAAGGTGCCATATTCTGTGATGAGTGCTTTATATGCAGTATTTCATTTAATTTTCATAGCCCTCCTATAGGATATATACTGTTATTCCCTTTTCATAGATGAGGGAAATGATATGTACAGAGATTTAATAATGTGTTTGAGGCAAGAACTAAAGTCAAGCTCAGATATGAGCAGAGGCATCCTGTTTCTAATTAATTCTAACTATGACTTTATTTTTTCCTTTTTGTGTTGCTGGCATCAAACTCAGGGGCCTGTGCAAACTAGAAAAACACTTTACCACTGAGCTACATCCCTGGCCCAGCTGCTTCTAGGAATATGCTTTGTCACCCATGGGCTCCCACCCTCAGTTAAAGCTAGAGTATACCTATGGATTATCTTCTCCAACCCTCAAATACGATAAATGAGAAAGAGTCCCCCCAAAATGAAAGTATTCCTTTGGAGTCTAATCAGTTAGGAAGAGATGTAAGCCCAAGTTTTCTGATTCCCAGTCTAGTACATTCCCTGATATACCAAAGACCCTTGCTGGTTGGCATTTCCTAGAAACAAAGAACTGCTCTTATCTGAGTCTATTTCATGGGATTTTATAGCTTGTGGAGTAATTCAAAAGAACTACAGAGACTTGAGATTTAAAGGGGAAAATGTTGATATTTGCAAGATTTCTTTGGCATCAATTTAAATTACTGTACTAAATTTGTTCTAGTCATTCTTTTCAAAAATTGTTCTTGTTGTTTTCTTTGAAAATCCCTAAGAGCAGCACACATTATACTTGGGAAGTTGATAGAAAAAAATATCTCCCAAGATGAGAAATTTGATTGTATATAAAGAAAAAAATAAAACATTTACGACCTAATTGTGAGTAATTGAAACCAGGGATTTATCATGGAAATTCTAGAAAGTATTTATCTCTGATATGATTGTTACTACTTGCATTATGGTGTAGTATTACCATTGTAAATAGATTTAATTATAAACTATAAACTTATGGGCAACCTAGCCCTACTGAGTAGTTTTGTGGGTCAAGTCTCCAGGACTACCAGTGTTATTTGGAAAACAGTTTGAAGTGAAATATATAAGTAAAAAATAATATAGTATTCTAGCTAAAATCTGGCTCTGAAGTTATTCCAAATTCTGTTCACTTTCAGAAGAGTTTATTCTATTTATGGAATTATTGTGGCAATTTTTTTGTATCATACATACCATTAAGAGTAATATTGAGAAGTTCATTGTACATAATATTTCTCCAAAACTTCCAAAATACTCCCTGGATATTTTCTCTTTCTTATGAGGAGTCCTCTCTGTGGAAGGGCAAACATAAGATGGTATAGATAGGCTCCAACTGCAGAGTATAAAGTTCTGAGGCTCAGTGTTAAAATTATCTGTCAAGCAATCAAGTTATAGTTTCAGCTGCTGCTGGAGTCATTTATTCATAAAGTATGTGTAGAGCATCTATTAAGTCCTCAGCACTGTTCAGAGGATAGAGCACTGGTTAATAAGCTCCTCATGGAGCTTACCTCCTAAAAGATGAAATTCCAAAGCTTTTCAGAAAAATGTGTGATATATTTTGACAGCTATTCCAAAATCAGATTTATTTTTTATAAGACCAAGTGCTAATCCTCTTATTCATGTTCAATGTCCAATCTGTCTTTAAAAAATTATGTAGATTTTTATGCATTTCTCATATTGATGAACATCTATTTTTGTTTACTAAGTACTATATCCTCTCTTAAGAAATGCAGCTTTACTATGGTTCAAAGGAAATCCATATCCAATTATGATATTTGTGTTGGTTTTTAATTTCTATTCTCATATTTCACTAAAACTTGGAAGCCAAGAGTGAAGAAGATGAATATTAACTTTCCTTAAAATTAGATGCTGTATTTCTTCGACATGTATTTTTATTTTTTATGTGTTAGATCTGGAGTGTAATCTTCTCTTCATCCCCGAAGCAAGTGGAAGGTTCTCAGAATCTTATAGATGGAAAAAAGGGTCTCGTGTTGTTGGTACCCAGTGTTCTATGTCATCCAGATTTTTTAAAATTTACCTTTGCATTCTTGGGTGATGCTGGATTTTCTGTTCAGCTCAGTGTCTCCAGTGACCTTTTGTGGTGTCTGTTCCTCTGGAGCTTTTGTGATGGGAACACACCGCATGCTGTGTTCCGTGTCATGTCAGTCATTACTCTCTTTGACTTTACTTGTGTTCTCAAGTCAATATGTTCCAGATTAATGAGGCATTTGTTCTTAATCAAGAAACTATTTAAGAATACACTTTTAATTTTAATGACTTGTTTATGATTAATTGTTTCAACATGCTCTCTCATTCTTGAGAATGCTTCCAAGCTGCAACCTTTTCCCTGAACAGTTCCCCAATCTCCGAGTACTGGTAGTTGCCATGACCCAAGGATCTCAAGGGACTGAGCTGAGTTATTGATTTCCTTGAGAAAATCATTCAGGCAGTTCCCTTAAACTAAAAATCACTTTGAATAATAATAGTAAAAGCGGTTGTTAAGCAAAAATTGAGTGGTTACACATTATATATTTTTAATGTTCCTTTTACATGTATATATAGCTAATGTGGTCTCATTGTTTTAGGAGGAACAATCTTAGAAATAATTTGTGAAGTAAACACATTTTCCCAACTGATCTATACCATGCCATTAGCAGATTTAATTAAAAGTCACTCTGTTGATTTATATTTTCTTTTTTATTTAAATAACCAGCTGTGAGTGTGTGTGGGGTGTGTGTGTGTGCGTGTGTGTGTGTGTGTGTGTGTATGCTTTATTTGAAGCTACAAAACTAAGGGATCCATGCCCTCATAATCGTAAGAGCTAACATTTATTGAGTACTTATTATATTCCAGGTTTTGTTCCAAGTCCTCTAAACTATTGAGTCATTTACCCTTTACAACTACAGCTTGTGGGGCCACTCTTTTCATTCATATCTTGCCAACCACAAACCTGGAGGCTAAGTAACTTGCCCAAGGTCACCTAGATGGTAAGTGGCAGATCAGAGTCCAGAAATGTAGCCATCTGTGGGAATCCAACACTGTGCTGGACCACCCTATATGCCAAGAAGTTCCTGGCACCAAGGATCCTTTCTTAGAAACCTTAGTTACTTTGTACCACCAGAAAGATATTTTTAAATCTCACTTTTTTTCCTGAGGCAATAGTGCTAGCTAATTTGTTTCTTAATCCTTCTCTTACAGGAATGAAAAATGGAACAGATGAATTACATTCTTAAAGTTCTTTGCTTGCTATGGTATATGTTCCCTTGTAAGAACACACAGTGGCAGGTTGAGGATTATAGAAAATTCAGGTGACAAATGGAACCCAAGACTGGTAGAACTTATTCTGGAACTGTCTTTTGTGCCCTCTAATGGACTTGAGCTTCTGAAATAGCAATATTGACCTAATCATGTTGGACACCCACTCAAGTAACTGACCTCCATTTAGGTTTTCATAACATATTTTTTCCATTTCAAAAGATTATAGGAGAGCTGGTCGCGGTGGCGCACACCTGTAATCCCAGCACTTGGGAGGCTGAGGCAGGAGGATCGCGAGTTCAAAGCCAGCCTCAGCAATGGTGAGGCACTTAGGAAATCAGTGAGATCCTGTCTCTAATAAAATACAAAACTAAGTGATCCATGCCCTCATAATCGTAAAAGCTAACATTTATTGAGTACTTATTATATTCCAGGTTTTATATTATATTCCAGGCTTGGGGATGTGGCCCAGTGGTTGAGTGCCCCTGAGTTCAATCCCCGGTACAAAAAAAAAAAAAAAAAAAGGATTATAGGAAAAATATGGCTCCCTTAGCTTTCAGAGTGAGAATTTGTAACTATGCTCTTTTTTTTTTTTTTTTTTTTTTGGAACTGGGGGTCAAACCCAGGGCTTTGGGAATGCAAGGCAGACACTTTGCCACTGAGCTACATCCCAGCCCAAAATTGTGCTCTTGAGTCCACTCAAGATTCCATGTGTTAAGATCACTTCAGGCTCATTACTTTCCTAGTGTAAAGTCTAATGGGAAAGGTGGGTTTGATCCTTCTTGTCACTGATGATAATAGCATAGAAACAAAATTAACCAGTCAGATTCTTTCACAGGAAACTGGTTAGCATTTGTTTTGTTACTTATCTCTTTGAGACTTAGCCTTGCATTGGGTTAGTTTAGATGGTGGGGATTTTGTTCATCAGGATTCATTGGCTGATATGCAGTGGAATCCACCTAAACTAATTTAAGCAAACTTTTTTAAGCAAAGTGAAGAATTTAGAAGACCCAACGGTAGAAATGTAACTGCACTTGAGGTATAACTTGAACGAGAGCCTGACACTGTTCCTTTTGACTGCTGGCTTCCACACAGAGTCAATGACATTAGGCCTGGACGCTGCTATTTTTCTCTCATGTCTATTTTCTGAATCCATGAATATTTCTCTTATTTCCTCCCCATTTCTACTCCACATGACTGGAAATGAGGTTACCAATAATTAACTTCTTAGTTTTACAATTACAGTTCAGGCATCCAAAGAGTGGTTGTCAGTTCAAAATGCAATATTCCCAAGATTGGATTCTGGTTTTCTCCTTTGTACCATGTCTGGACCTATAAGCTTAAGCTAGGAAATGGAATCTGGGGAAGGAATTGTAAAGAGGTCTTCTTGGATCCAGTGTCTCCTCCTGCACCAATCAACAGTGACCACAGAACAGCTTCTATGATAACCACATAAATATAATGAGGAAAACAAGTGATTTCCCGATGAGAACTCTGCAAAGAAAACCTCATATGTGTTCCTGATAGTTAACTTCTTGCCTAAGCATATTAATAGGGCATTTTCTCTCTTTAACCATAATAAATGGGACAGAACACTCTCTCTCTCTCTCTCTAATATTGATATCTTAGAGAATATAAAGATTTATAAGAAAAAGAAAGTTATTCCATTGAATATGCATTTTGAAATTTATATTATTTTATGTACTTAGAATTAGGTTGGATACAATCTGATGTATATAAATCATAACATTTAGCTCCAAATTTGTTGTATCTATATAGATCCTTTTATAAAGCATCTTTATATTATCCCTGTAAATGGATGTATCTTTATTAATTGATTAAAATTTGTTTCTTGGGGTCTATGGGTGATAACGAGAGCATCATAAAAGGGATAAAAATTGAAGGGAAAGCAGTTTAAATTGTGGGTACAATTGGAGGCCAGCCTCAGCAACTTAGTGAGACCCTGTACTGTAGGAATTTGATTTCTGCTAACAGGGTCTCCCAGGCTCCCTTTCTGGGTGGCTTCTGTTTGGGTTTTACTGATTGGAGACCAACCGACTTTCCTGCCAAGAGATTAGAGAGCAGGAGAGAGAGGTCAGAGTCTTCCTGGCTCTCTCCCAGCTTCATGGCTCCATATCCAGAGGTAGCTGTGTCCCTCCATGACCCCAGGTCCTGGGAGGTTCCATTCCAGTCTCCAATTTTCACTGGGCTGTGACAGAGATCTTTCCTACCCTTGCTGGGTCCGATCTAAGAGTGGTGTTGGCTCCCCTCTGTTGCTATCTGCTGGTCCTTCACCTTCTTTTCTTTATTTCCTTAACCCTGTTGACACTCCTACCCATTATTCCTTCATTAATGTATATTCATTTGAAGGCTTGGGAGTAGTTTTTTTTTTTTTGCTGTTGGAACCCTTATCATTTACAAGTGAGGGAACCAAGGACCAAGGGTGTGTGTGTGTGTGTGTGTGTGTGTGTGTGTGTGTGTGTACAGAGATATAGAGAGAAAAAATAGATTTATGTTGATAATTGTCTTATGTGATTGCAGAGGCTGGCAAGTCCAAAATCTGCAAAGCAGTAAAGACTAGCAGGCTCGAAATTCTTGGGCAGGAGCTAATGTTGCAGTCTTGGGGCAGAATTTTTTTTTTCCTAAGGGAAACCTCAGTATTCCTCTTAAGACTTTCAACTGATTGAATGAGGCCCACCAACACTGATGAGAACAATCTCCTTTATTTAATATCAGCTATAGTAAATGCTAATCACTTCTACAAAATAGCTGGTAGGTAATGGAAAAGAGAGATCCCACTTAAAATAATTTATGATATCTAAGATGCACAATGCAGGATGATTATTTTCAAGTAACTTTCTGTCCAGAGATGAGGTGACTGTAACAAAACTTCATACTTTTGCCAGTGCAGCTTTATGACACTCAAAGTTATCGTCAGGACTTTATTAAGGAGGAAATCTAATAGAAAAGTTCAATTCCTGCTAATTCCCTGGTGGCAGTAGAAGTAATGGTGAACACCTTGCACTTGACACTTCATTTTATCCTGCTCTCAAAAAGTTCATAATTTTGCGAAGGAGACCATACATAGCTCATAGAGGATCTGAGCACAGGGATGTAGTGTGGGCAGTTTTTGTTCTGGAATTTTCCATTGGTTCAGCATCATCTGCTGTCTGTCCAAGGTTTTGTTTGATTTTTTTTTTTTTTTTCTTTTACTCTTTCTTGACATAGGGGTCATGTGTTGTAATTTGGACTTAAGTCCACAGTTCATGATATGTCATGCACCGTAAATTCAGTCAACAAGTCTTGATTGAACAGAAAACACTTTGAGCAATGTGTGAAGAACTCTGAACTAAGTATTTTAATTGGAAAAGATCACTGATTAGTGGAATAGCTCTAATTTTTATGAGCTCCAGATTGCTCTCTCTGCCAAGGGTTGAGTAGAAGGAGGTTATAAACCAAGGCCTGGGGAGGTTTCAGACAAAACTTGTTCCAGAGTTTCTGATCAACAGGAATTTAGAATTCTAGGTAAGCAACAGAGATGAAGGACTAGGGAAAAGAAACTGAGCCAGAAGAATCAGGAAACACACACAAAAAGAAACTGAGCCAGAAGAATCAGAAACACACACACACACACACACACACATACACACAAAGAAGTTGGACAGAAGTCAGCTAGCTAAGCAGGTGTAAAGACCAGGAAATAGAGGACGAAGGGACCCTCCAGTTTTAGGACTAATGACTCTGGTGGAGTCTAGAACTGAGGTCAGCATGACTCTTTTGAAGTCCTGGAAGAGATAAGAACTCTTAGTTGGCCCAGGGATTCAGGGGTACAGAACAGATTCTATTCTGAAGTTCCCTTTACAACTCTCCAGCCTCCCTCTAAGTTCTAAATGGGGACTGTGTTTTATTCAGAATATTTTTTAAGTTTCGTTAGAAATTCATCTGAACTCTGACCAGGGTTGATACTCTGTCCTACCCCTTAGAGCATTTTTCTTTCTGAAACAGTAGGTGTTTCTGAACCACCACTTACAGTTGGAGAATAATTGAGAAATTGGTTGCAAATACTATGCAATATATTGCCATGTAGTAAATGCTCAATAAATGTTAATGATGATTATCACATGATCACATGATCATGTGGTTGCTGCTTGCATCTACACTGTCAGTCACATGAGAGTCAATTGTTTGTGGCTCACACATTTCTTCTAATTATTTTTAAAATGAAGATGAATTACATTTTTACTCTAACACCATATTCCAGGTAATTTCTTCTCATTGGTCTAAGTATACAATGTAAATAATTTAAATTTCTTTATAGGCAGTTTTAGATCCAAAAAAAGCATTTGTTCCTTAATTCTCAAATCTTTTGAAAAGGCAAATTCATGATGCTTCTCTGCACTGTTATTATCAATAATGGAGATGGAAATCCCCATTCCTGCAGAGTTGATGGAAGTGAAAAGTTTCAGTCTCCAGATTGTATTTAGTATTGGTTTCAGTGTGTTTTTTTTTTTTTTTTTTTTGGTGTTTTCTTAAAAAATAAATAAATAAATAAATAAATAAATAAATAAATAAATAAAACTCAAGCAGCAGTATCCTAGCACCAAGACAAAGTTCATTTGTCTGAATTCCTGGGATCTTCCTTGTTTTCCTTAAAAAGAAAAACAAAATGAAACAAAACATAGGCACTGTTATAAATGGGACAATCTTCACAAACCTGTATTTCACTGCACAATTGTCATAGATTTTATGCCAAACTCTTTGGTAAAAAAGTGAAGTGCAATCATATACGAAGCTTTTAAAAAAATTATGCTGTATTACTTCAAATTCCCGTATTACTAAACTTTCTTTGATGCGATATTAGGACGCAGGAAATACTTGTGAATGTATGCTAACTGTGGTGGCGATAATTATGCCGTGAAATATGGCTGTTTTACAGGCAGACTATGTCCTCATCAATTCCTGCTGTTTCACACCTTATTTCCTTAAGAGCGCTCAGCTAAGTGCCTCCTGGCCTGCGAACTTTATTATACTTAGTTTTCCTCTATTGCAGCAATGTCTTCTTCATTGGAAACTCTAGTATCAGTCTTTCTTATGAAAAGTGTTCTCAGAAATTAGAATTTCCTCATCACTTCCTGGAGTCAAGGGGAGCCAAAGAACCAAACAAAAACCCTCACTGGTCTTTCATCCCTCTAAATTTCTTATTCCCTCCTGGTCACCCACATCACCCTGTAGTTCCTATTCACATGAGTCTATTCACTGGCCAAGCTGGATTTCTACTCTAGATGTCTTTTATTCACAAATGCCTTATTATCTTCTAGTCTTTCATTCGTCCACCTAGACTATTTTCTGTGACATAGTTGTGTCTCTGTCCCCCTGATTGTCTACTTTAATGAACAACCAGTTAATTTGTTGGATTGGTATTTGGGGCAAGAAGAAGTTGAGAATATTTAAAGTGTGTTTTGGTCCCAAGTGGCTGAGTTTTCCCCCCCAGTACTGAAATTGAAGCCAGGGGCACTTTACCACTGAGCTACATTCCTAACTCCCCCCCCCTTTTTTTTTAATGCTGAGATTGGCCTTGAACTTGCTGTCCTCCTGCCTCAGTTTTCTGAGTCCCTGAGATTACAGGCATATGCCACCTCACCAGGCTGAGGCTATGTATCTTTTCAATTGACATCCTTTTATTACTTCTTTCCAAATGGTCTTGGTTAAATGGGAATAACACTACTGGTAATTTTATATTACAATGCTAGCTTACCATATCGGTCAAGTTCCTTTTTAGCAGCATGTTACTGGTCGTATTGTTTATCTTTAGTTTCTTTGTTTGTGTAATAGGAATAATACAATTATTTTATTATTTTTCAAGGATGTTATGATAATTCATATGCATTTACAGTACAAATTAATCGAAAAATGCTGGGGAGTTGCCTGACATGTGTAGCAACTCTTTTTATTTTTTTTGGGGGGGGGGTGTGCTGGGGATTGAACTCAGGGGCACTTGACCACTGAGCCACATCCCAAGCCCATTTTTGTATTTTATTTAGAGATAGGGTCTCGCTGAATTGCTTAGTTCCTCGCCATTGCTGAGGCTGGCTTTGAACTCGCAATCCTCCTGACTCAGCCTCCTGAGCCACTGGGATTACAGGTGTGCACCACTGTGCCCAGTGAATATAGCAACTCTTATACTCTGTTATAACCCTTGAGTCAGAGGATTTTAGATTAGTCACAATATCAAGTACTACTTCTTATCTGTCTTCAGTGGAACCTACAACAATGTCCTGGTGATGAAGAAAAGGTGCTGTATACAAATGTCAGCAGGAGATTAGGTATATCTCACAATATTACCCACATGGACTGTGATCTAAGAAAATGGGGGAGAAACTTTTAAACTTAGAAGACATGGAGACAAAGCATGGGAAGTCATTTATGGTACTGATAGCAAGTTCTTAAAGACAGCTTACCTCATACAACTTTTTAATAATTTCATTATTGGAAACATATACACTAAAAAATTAGATATGTACTTAAATATTTGGATGAATTGAGAATAGTTTTCTTCTGCTCCATAACAATCTTGGACTGCTAAGCATATCATTCTACTCAGTAATTATTTCTGATAAGACCAATAGAACTTATTGGCACCAAATCAAGAATTTTGCCCCTTGGTTGTGTGGAAGCTCGTGGAAAGGAGTCATACATAGCCACCTCTGTCTACTTTTGACCCATTCTCCTTTGGCACAAGATCTCCGGTTACGTGGAGGCTTGTGTCCTCAGTCTTGAAGGTTGGTCTTATTCCAGCATGGGGTGAGACAGCAAGGTTTTGAGATTGTGTAGCTGTCCCACATAGATCATTTGAGTCCTGAAACTAGATGAGACAATCATTATGAGGATGATCCATGAATTCTGACTCATTACATATGTATAAACCAGTCAAATATACACAATCAAAATATACATATTATAAAATATATCATCACAAATTGTAAAACTAAGGTTGCCAGTCTGGTCTATAGGTTTAGGATAATCTCTGAATTAGCTTAGGTTTATGGTTAAGTTTCTGATATACTGTGATCAATCTTCTGATTAGAGATGAACTAAGTTGGGCTGCCCAGTCTTGCCCCAAAGCTGACATAGTTAACTCTCTTCCCTATAGTTAAGACAGAAAGGCCAATAACTCTTGAGGCAATCCCCCAACTCTTTTCAGATTCATTGTCTGATATGAAAACCCACATTTAATTGAGGGGCAAATTAGACTGTATTCATTTTTGGTTAAAATATAACTTGAATTGTTGCTTATTAAAGTTGTTATCTATATAAAGTAAACAGTTTCCCTTCCTTGAGTTAGTTTTTCTGTCTTCGATTAATAACAAGAGGTAACTGAATTAGTCAGCTTGGACTTCTGTAACAAAACAACCATAGATAGGGGGGCCTAAGCAGCAGCCATCTTTTTCCCACAGTTCTGGAGACTGGGGAGTCCTAGGTCAAGGTGCCAACAGATTTGGTTCTTGGAGAGAGTCCTCTTCTTGGCTTGAAGAAGGCTGATTTATGGCTACATTCTCACATGGCAGAGAGAGGAAGCTCTGGTGTCTCTTCCTCTCCTTACAAGAGCTCACCTCTCATGACCACATCCAAACTCAATCCCGGCCTTGGTTTGAATATGTTGGAAAATCCATCCCCAGTGTAACAGTGTGGAGACGGTAAGATGTTTAGATGTGATTAGGTCAGGAGAGCAAAGGAATTAATGCCTTCATCTCAGGAGTGGGTTTGTTACTGCATGAGTCCTTGTAAAGGAGGAATTCAGTACCCCACCTTCACTGGACAATATGACGCCTTCTATCATGTATGACACAGATGCTGGCTCCTCAATCTGGAGACTCCATTACCATGAGCTTAAATAAATTTCTGTTCTTCATCAGTTGCCCAACTCTGTTCTGTTATGGCAGCATTAAATGAAATAAAATACCCCCTAACCCCCACCTCCCAGTACCTTCACATTAGATATTAGAGCTTTAATATATGAATTTTGGAGGAGCATAAACATAAAAGTTCATAAGCACAACTACAAATATTTAATGTTTAGTTGTGTCAGAGACCTTGAAATCTTTTGCAATGCCAGCTTTTAAGCTTTTATATTGAGAATCATGGATATTTGTCTTCCCAACCCTTTTGTGGGCATTTGACCAGTATTAATATTTTAATTAAACATAGTATTTTGGACTTGCATTGCATTATAGTAGACTTTCTCTTTGCAAAGGTTAGAAAGGATACCACCTGGTCTTTCAGCCATGGGAGACACATGTGTAAATACAATTGCTCAAATAGTCCTGACAATCAGTTACCAGGTGGATAATGGTAGAGTTATTTAGGGCCTCAGGTTTCTTCCACCTTCTTGCTCAGCTCAATGTGGGGTTTTCTCATTTGTGTGGTTAAAGATGGGGAATGCTATCTCCAAATAACCATGGGTCTAGGTGAAACTCTATCAACCATAAAAAGGAAGAATTCCTTTGTGAAAAAAATCTAGCCACCCAAACATGAATTTGTTTTTTTTTTTTTTTTTTTTTTCCTGTAGTGAAAACTCCCAATTGCAACTTCTATTATTTCAGAAGTACAGATTAACTTTCCCAGCAAAACAACTGCAATGTTCTAGTTGACCCTCTAACAGGATTACAATTTGGCTATTTGAGGAACCCGTTGTATCAATTAGTAACCAACTTATCTTGGGTGAGGAAAAGCAGGAAAACGTTTTATATTCAGATGCCTAGAAGAGAAGAGGTAGGAAACAAAGAGGATGAGGGCAGTGGTTTCCCCCAGTGGGCCTTCAGGACTGCTGTGAAGCTGCAGTTGAAAAGGAGTTTACTTATGCAGCTGAAGGAGCTGTATATGCCAATGAATAAGCAAATTGTTAGCAGTGAGAATGGTAATGATGAAAATAATATCTATAACTCCTGATATATGGCTCAGCACCTGATAATATGATGCACTATTCCATTAAATCCTTAGAAGAATTTTATAGGGATAGACACATTTCCACCATATTAAAAAGTTAGTAAAAATGGAAATCCAGGTTCACAAAAGTTTTGTATGTTGCTGAAAATCAAAGAGACAGTAAGTGGTAGGGACAAAGACAGAATCCATACCTAATTTTCCACCCAAATTTAAAGCACCAGGTTAGAATGCTCTGGGACACTAACAACTAAGCACAGCTCAGAAGCTGTAGGAGGGTATCTTTTCTATGCTTTTTAACATACTTTCTTCTCCAACTCCCATCCTTTTCTCCTATTCTCCTCCTTAAAAAATACTGTGAATCAGCCTTGGAGTTAAAGCCATCCACAGAAGATGGGAACACACAGGGAACCAAAGCAGGGACTTGACAATCAAGGGCTCTTGAAAGTAGAGACCAGGGACAACTGGCTTGTTTCTGAACACACATGGTCTTTCCTCCTGAGACTTCCTGGAGCTAGAGAAGACATTAAGAAGGTCCCAAGTCACTGGATTATTTGGGTATTAAGGCTGACGTGGCCTTATTGGTCAAGGTGCTACTGAGGCCCAGAACCACCCACACAATTAAAATGGTTATGTCCATGGGCTGTGCATTCCTGAAACTTTCCTCAGGTGCTTCTAGATTTGTGAAATGTAGGGATGGGATGAGATGTGGTGGTCTATAAGGTGGTCTTTCTAGCTTTAACAAACTATGAATTCATAATTCATTTTCAAGCTCCAGTTGAAACCCTAATTAGAAAGGATGAGCAAATACTTTTATACTGGTTGTGATTCTGTGAAGAAGAACCCAAGGCCATTATGAGGGGAGAGAAGAACAAAAGGAAGATGATCTGGCTTAGGGCTAAGCAAACAAGCAAACAACTAGAAAAGTAGCTTTTTTTTTTTTTTTTTTTTTTTTTTTTTTTTTTTGGTACTGGGGATTGAACTCAGGGGCACTCGACCACTGAGCCACATCCCCAGCCCTATTTTGTATTTTATGTAGAGACAGGGTCTCTCTGAGTTGATTAGCACCTTGCCGTTGCTGAGTCTGGCTTTGAACTCCCAATCCTCCTGTCTCAGTCTTGCTAGCTATTGGGATTACAGGCATATGCCACCATGCCCAGCTATGAAAGGTAGCATTTTATTGTTTTAAAACACAACATGACTAGAATTGTTTGTTTCTGTTTATCTAGAAAATCCTAACGCAACCAAGGAAATTATGATGGTGATAATTTTTCCTGGGGCCACTTGCCCTGGTCTGGTGTCTCCTGTAAGAGCCCTAATAAGGAGATAGCTAAGATGGCAGCTAGCTGAGAGCCATAAGAGGTGTTTAAGTATTTTCACCTGATATTCATGCATTTATCTAAGAATCTTTCTATGCCCATGAACACTATGTGACGCACCTGTAAGTTTGAGCTGTTAACACGTGTATACTTGTTAAGGCAAAAAGTATATAACCGGGTGAAGTTGGTTAGAGGGGGTAGTTGGAGTTGGAGAGGTTGTTTGGAGCTGGAGAGAGAAGTTAGAAGAAGCAAGAATAAAGAGCCTATTCATTTTCCAGTCTGCTTCCGAATTCTTTCCCACTGTATCATTGCTGCAGGCAGCGATAGCTGCAGGCGGCAACAAGTGGTGGCCCGTACGGGGAATTCAGAATCAGCAAGTAAGAACTAAAAAGTCTCTAAAGATGGGTTCGAAAATAACAAAAACCCGAGTGTAAAGGCTATGGAAGAATTCTTTGATATAGCTGATAGTGAGGAGGAAAGTGATCATGAAAGCATAGCCTCTGCTGAGTCAGATAGGAACAGTAAGTATAGTATTGGTGTGAACTCAAAAATGACGAAGATCTGAGCTGCTAAAGCTATCCGAGATTTATTAGAGATAGCTGAGGAATACATGCTCTCAATTGAACCTGGAACTCAGGATGTTACAATTAGTGAAAGTAATAGTAGTGAGGAGGAGTCAAATAACTGTGAAAGCACAGCCTTCTCCGCTGAGTAAGTTAAGACCAGAAAGGACCGTCAAGTAGAGGAACCACTTGTGCCCTCTGCTCCCTCGTGGGTTGAATCAATTACAGAAACCATGAGGGGTATTTCTGAGCATTTGCGTGCCCTTGAGGCAGAGATTAACAGCCTTTCTGAGTGCTTACAGGCCCTCAAACATCAAAACCTGCAGGGACATTGGGATCTGCCAATATTTGAAAATGAAAATGGGCAGAGAGGTACCACCAATCCCTAGACTTCAAAACAATAAAAAATTTCAAAGAAGAAATAATGACCTATGGGCCCCAAGCTCCTTTCACGTTGAGCATGTTGCAGTCCCTTAACACTTTAACTTTAACCTCCTCAGACTGGAAAGGCTTATGTAAGGCAGTATTGAGTGGGGGACAATACTTGATTTGGAGGTCACAGTTCCAGGAGTTTTGTGTGGAAACAGCTAGAAGAAATGCGACTGCAGGATTTCCAGACCGTAACGTAGACATGTTAACTGGAGAAGGGCAGTTTGCTGACTTACAGATTCAAATTCAGTATGATCCTGGAGTTTACGCTCAAATATACACCGCAGCTGTTAAGGCATGGAAAACTTTACAAGGAACTGGTGACTTACAGGGTAGCTTGTCTAAAGTAATTCAGAGACCTAATTAGCCATATGCTGACTTTGCTGATAGGCTTTTGCGAACTGCAGGTAGAGTGTTTGGAGATGTTGATCAAGCTATGCCATTAGTCGTTCAGCTGGCATATGAAAATGCCAACAAATATTGTCAAGACGCTATCAGACCTTGGAAATCTAAAAGGGACCTTTCAGTATATATAAGATTATGTAAAGATATAAATGACGCCTTTGTCACAGAAAATGTGGTTGCAGCAGCAATGAGAGGTGCTTCCCCTCAAAATTTCACAAAAAGGGCTCAACCTAAAAATTATTATAATCAATCAAGTTATTCTAGACAATATCCCCAAAGAGAAATAAGACCAAGCTCATATCGTGCTCCAGGCCACTGCCCCAGGTGTACAAAAGGAAACCATTGGGCTAATAAGTGCAGATCTAAATTTGATATTTATGGAAACATTTTGTCTAGGAATTCTAAAAATGGGGCACGGGGCCCAATGCCCCGGGGCCCACAAATGTATGAGGCATTAGAGGAAGAGTATCCTCAAACATCCATCCAGATGATTCCTCAACACAATCTCTCTTACCCATTGACTCCCTCGTTAGAGGAACAAGAGGAAGTGCAGGACTAGACCTCTGTTCCACCACCTGGATAGTGCTAACACCTGAAATGGGGGTTCAACTGATTCCCATGGGAGTCAGGGGGCCTCTTCCCTCAGGAACTGTAGGACTTATCCTCGGATGAAGCTCTAAAAGCTTATCAGGTTTTCAAGTGACTCCAGGTGTAATAGACTCAGACTACCAAGGAGAAATTAAGATTATGCTTAGTTCACCTCGAGGCATTTGCTCTGTTAACCACGGAGATAGAATTGCTCAGCTGCTTCTCCTTCCCAGTTTACATGACTCATTTAAGAGTATGCCTCAAAATAGGAACAATAGAGGATTTGGTTCCACTGGCTTGGGACCTATGGCTTGCTGGGTTCAGGATTGTTCACGGAGGCCTATGTGCAAAATAAAAATTCAAGGTATAGAGATGGAGGGATTGATTGACACTGGGGCTGACTCTTCCATTATCGACATATGACAATGGCCCAAACACTGGCCTCTGCAGAAGGCTTCAAATAGTTTGAGAGGCTTGGGATATTCTAATACTCCAGAACAAAGTGCAACAGTTTTAAAATGGGAGGATGATGAAGGGCATCAAGGAACATTTCAGCCTTATGTTTTGTCCAGCTTGCCAGTTACCTTATGGGGAAGAGATGTTTTACAACAAATGGGAGTACATCTCACAACCAAGCCCGCAGGTGTTACAAAAGGAAATCATCACCGAAAAGGTAAAGGATATTTTTTTTTTAGGGGCCACTGAGAAAACAATTATGAAAATACCATGGCTTTCTGATAAGCCAGTTTGGGTCCCTCAGTGGCCCCTATCTAGAGAGAAATTACAAGCGGCCCACCTACTAGTTCAAGAACAACTAGAAGCAGGACATATAGAACCTTCCACCTCTCCCTGGAATTCCCCCATTTTTGTGATCAGGAAAAAAAAAATCAGGAAAATGGTGATTGTTACATGATCTTAGAGAAATCAACAAAACCATGCAAATTATGGGCCCTACCCAACCTGGACTTCCTAATCCTGTAGCTATTCCTAAAAATTTCCATCTAATAACTCTTGATATAAATGATTGTTTCTTTTCTATTCCTCTACATCATCTAGATGCCCCCAGGTTTGCTTTTTCAGTTCCTTCTATTAATAATAATGGCTCTGATCAAAGATTTCAGTGGAAAGTTTTACCCCAGGTAATGGCTAATAGCCCCACTATATTTCATATCTATGTAGATAAAGTTATTCAGCCTATCAAGAACAAATACCCAAAGCTTATATGCCTCCATTATATGGATGATGTTTTGCTTGCTCATCCTAAGCAAGAAGTCTTATTCACCATATTTAGTGATATATCAGAAAACTTGAAACGATATGGACTAAACATTGCTGAAGAAAAGGTTCATTCTAGATCTCCAATATTATATCTAGGATTCCAAATTATGGATACTTTTATTAGGCCTCAAAAAATTTTAATAAATAAGGAACATTTGGCCACTCTTAACGATTTCCAAAAATTGCCGGGAGACATTAATTGGCTTCGCCCTACACTAAGCTTCACCACTGGCCAATTAAAACCCTTATTTGATATCATTCGTGGGAACCCTGATCCATCTTCACCGCAAACATTGACTCCTGATGCTAGGGAAGATTTAAAGTTGGTAGAAAAGGCCATTGAAGGATCCCATTGTGATAGAATTGATTTTGCTCGACGGCTGATATTGATCATTATTTCTTCACAATATACACCCACAGGAGTATTTTGGCAACAGGGGCCTTTATTATGGATACATTTGCCCGTTTCTCCTAAAAGTACAATTGAGTCTTATACCTCCATGGTGGCTAAACTTATTCTTCAAGGACTTAAGACTTCTACTAAAATATTTGGCATTCACCCCACTACTATTATTACTCCCTATTCATCGTCACAGGTTGAATATTTGTGCTTCAATGATAATGATTGGGCTATAGCTAGATGCTCTACTTCTGCAAATTTTGATAACCATCTTCCTAAGTCTCCTATACTATCTTTTTGTATCAATCATCCCATTATATTTCCACAGGTAATAAAAAATCAACCTATTCCTAAGGCATTAAATGTATTTACAGATGGGTCCTCTAACGGTACTGCTGCAGTAGTCACTCAAAAAGAAAATATGATTCATATTACTGCCCATAAATCAGCTCAATTAGTTGAGCTAGAAGCTATTATTATAGCTCTTGAAAGTTTTAAAGAATAGCCCATAAATATTTTTTCAGACAGCTACTATATTGTACATGCTGTCCCTAAATTGGAGCTAGCAGGTCCAATAGCACCTCATACTCCAGCCTTTAAATTGTTTTTTCAAATTCAAAACCTTCTATGGGAACGTAAAGAACCTTTGTTCATTGGACATATCAGAGCTCATACTAATTTGCCTGGTCCTCTCCATGAAGGTAATCAAAAGGCCAATGCCCTCACTCAAACAATCTTTATATTTTCAGCAGTCCAACAAGCTGCCTCGTTCCATTCTCAATTTCATGTTAATAGTACTACTTTATAACAAAGTTTCAAAATAACTAAAGATCAAGCTCGAACAGTTGTAAAGGCCTGTCAATCTTGTGTGACACATTTGCCCAATCCACATTATGGGGTTAACCCAAGAGGATTAATGCCCAATCATTTGTGGCAGATGGATGTTGCTCATGAGCCAAGTTTTGGAAAATTGCGATTTATTCATGTGATCATAGATACATGCTCAGGCATGATTTTTGCTTCCTTACATGCTGGAGAAAAAGTTAAAGATGTTACATCTCATTATCTACAAGCTTTTGCTGCATTGGGCATTCCCAAAATGCTTAAAATAGACAATGGCCCTGCATATACGTCCTCATCTTTCAGTTTTGCGCAAAATTCAGTATACTCCATAAGACAGGTATTCCGTATAATCCTCAAGGCCAAGGTATAATTGAACGAGCTAATCACACACTCAAAATTATGCTTTTGAAACAAAAAGAAGGAAATTGGACAAATCCTAGGGACAGATTGGCCGTTGCCCTTTTTACTTTAAATTTTTTAACTTTGGATTCTAAAGGATATTTGGTTGGAGACAGACACTGGAATCCACTCCAAAACATAAACCTTTGGTTTACTGGCAGGATGTTCTTTCAGGCACATGGAAGGGCCCAGATCCAGTATTAATTTGGGGGAGAGGATCTGTTTGTGTTTTTCCACAGCACAAATCCTCCCCAGTATGGATACCATCAAGATTAATAAAACAGGTACCAAATCAAAAGGACCAAGATGAAGTTGTTGTGGAATCAAGATTAATAAAACAAATACAAAATCAAAAGGGCCAAGATGAAGTTGTTGTGGAATGATTCCCTTAAAAGAGTCCTTCAATAAATTCACAACTTAAGTCTCATTCCTCCCGGCCGGGACGAGAAGATCTCTCTTTAGTGTGCACACAATTGTATTTTTTTCTTTTTTATATATGTCTTTATGTCTGTGCGCTTGTCTAGATTTCATGTAAATGTGACGTCACAAATAACAAAAACTGAGCGCTCATGAAAATTAATAATAAAAAGAAAAAAATATATATATATATGGATCCAAATAACTTTAATTCATTTAAGTTAAAAGTATTCAAATTGGGTAAACAATTAAAAAGTGAAGGTACCTTCAATCTTAATTTATAGGTGTCTCTAGGACTTCTCTTCAGCAAAGAATGTGACTAATACTATATAACATGATATTTTGGTATTTGACATGGGATTGTTTATTTGTAATTAACTTTATTCATTAAATAGCTGATTAATTTAAATTGTTTCAACAGGTATATTCATGGAAGATTGCTGTGTATTTAGAGGCTCAGGGGCTCCAGCTAACAAATTATTTTTCTAAAATGCTCTTTGCTTTTCTTTAATTTATCTTAAATATAATATTTTGTCAGCTAAATACCCTCAGTCTTTCTTTAATCCGTTCTGAATGTGATATTTTGCCAGCTCCCAGTTCGTGGGAGCTCAAGCAGCAATGTGTGTGAGCAGAGATCAACTTCAATTACCTAATTTAATAATTCTATTTTTTAGTTTGACAACTCACTTCTTGACTCAGTGCTGGAATGGCACTGCCTTTCCTCTAATGATTGATGCTTTAGTTTCTAGGTAGCGGGCCCTGAAGATTTGCCGGTGGCATTGTCTAGACATAAAAAAGACGGCTGCTGCTACAGCTGCAGGGATCACAATCGCTACAAGCATCCCTGCTGCTCAAGCATCAAACAACTTCACCAGCAGTGTGGCTTCTGCTCTGCCTGCACAAGGCCTCCTAGATAAACGTGTTAGCAAATGGACATTCTGATATATCTTTCTATGTTTGGGACATTGCACAGGACAATGCCTTGCAGGTATTTGTCTAGAGAACTCAGTGCGTTACTTAATGGAACTTAGGGAAGCTGATTTGTTTAAAAAACTTGATATGCTATGGAACTTGGCTTGTCAGCGCAAAGCTTGCCGCCTTAGAACCGAAACATCTCCTCATGTTAGGTTGGCTTGATTGGACGGCTGGTAGTCAATGATGGGTAAGACCCCCAGAGGGGGACAACCTAAGACAGGCATAGTCGATCCAGATGTGGTGAGGGTCGTCACCCATCCACTGGAAAGTCTCATGTGGCCGACATATCAACCTAAGACAGGAGTCAAGGGCACAGCCTTGATTATCCTATGACGGGTAAGAATGTTGGTTGCACATGTAGACGCCCTAGAGCTATCCCTCTTTTAAAATAAAAGGGGGGAAATGTAAGAGCCCTAATAAGGAGATAGCTAAGATGGCGGCTAGCTGAGAGCCATAAGAGGTGTTTAAGTATTTTCACCTGGTATTCATGCATTTATCTAAGAATCTTCCTATGCCCGCGAACACTATGTGACACACCTGTAAGTTTGAGCTGTTAACACGTGTATACTTGTTAAGGCAAAAAGTATATAACTGGGTGAGGTTGGTTAAAGGGGGTGGTTGGAGTTGGAGAGGTTGTTTGGAGCCGGAGAGAAAAGTTAGAAGAAGCAAGAATAAAGAGCCTATTCATTTTCCAGTCTGCTTCCGAATTCTTTCCAGCGGTATCGTTGCTGCAGGTGGCGATAGCTGCAGGCGGCAACAGTCTCCGATGGCCTATAATTGGTTCAGGTTCCTAGGTTTCCAATCTCTGGAAGATACATATGAAAGACATCTAAGAAATTTGTTATTCTATTTCTTTAGAGTTAAATATCATGAATCCTATAGATATTAGATAGTTTATATAATCATCTTTCTGTTCATTCCACCATCAATATATTCAGTAGCCATTCAGATGGAATACTGTGTTACTGGGAACAAAGAGTCCAGGAAAAACAAAAATATTTTTTTGCCCTGAATCTTAAAAGAGTACTGTGTAACTATTTAAATAGTACTAAAGTAATAATATTAAAAGAGTACTAAAAAGTGCTATGTAGTCCCCTGAGGGACACAAATTTCATAGGTTGAAATCTTGATCCCCAAATAATGGTATTAGGAGATGGGATCTTTGGAAAGTGACTAAATCACAAATGTGGAATCCTTATGAATGAAATGTATGTTCTTAAAAGCAGTCCTGCAAGAGACCCCTTGCCCTTTCTACCAGGTGAGGACTCAGTGAGAAAGTGCCTCTGAATCAGGAAAGCAGTCCTTAACAGATACAAAATTTAATGTGGCTTTGATCTGAACTTCCCAGGTACCAGAATTCTTTTTTTAATTTATTTTTAATTCAAAGTTGTTGTATTCATAATAGTAGTATGCATTATAATTCATAATAAACATATAGAGCATCTCAGGTACCAGAATTCTAAGGGATAGATTTCTTTTGTTCCTAAGCTATCTAGTTATGGTATTTTGTTGTAGGAGTCTGAATGGACTGAGACAGTTAGCAGCAGACAGGGATAGCTTCAATGTGCAGTGGTTACAACTGAGTAGTAAATCAAGTTGTGTGTATCACAGAAAAGAAGAACTTTATAAAACCAGTGTGTCAAAGAAAGGCATCCCCAAGAAGGACAAGTTGGAATTGGGAGTATGAGTTACCAAGCAGACACCTAAAAAGGTATGGGGAAAGGTTTGTGTGGAACACTTGCCTCCAGCAAGCTGTTCTACATGACTCAAACACACAGGATATTAATGAGGAAGGAGAAAATGCTGGAGCCATTATACATAGACGCTGGCATAGTGTGTCAAGACATTTGCTTTGATTGTGAGAATTGTAGAGCTGCTGAATCAATTCAGATGGGAGAGTCACTTATTCTGCAAGAGAATTATGAAAAGTGAGAGGTCCTTAAACTGGCAGTCCATTTTTTAATCCAAATGCCAATGTTGACTTTGAGTGGTCATTTCCATTTAACAGCATCTGCCCATACACTGGTTCTCATCCTGAAGTTTTCATCATCCCCACTATCACCTGGGAGCATTAAAAAACCTTAATGACTTCACTCTATCACAGTTTAATTAATTCAAAATTTCTAGAGCTAAGACCTAGACATCAAAAATATTTTAAGGTGCCAGGTTATATCAAGCACAACAAGTTGAGAAGTGCTCTTCTCGTGGTATTCTGGCAGGACTCTGTGAAACCTCTTTGTCATGTGCCTGGTTGGGTCTCAGATCTCTTTTGCTATTTGTTAAAGTATCCACAAAGTCCCTCTCTTGTCAAGTTTCATTCTGTGTTTCGAACGAAGGACCTCCCAGAGAATTGCATGGGAATTCTCTTCCTCAATTTGATCATAATTTATTGTTGGAGGAAGAAAAAAAATTAACTAAACATTACAACAGAGTGAGATACTCTGTTATTACTCCTTAGGCAGTTGCTGGAAGAGACAGAGAAGAAGAGGGAGGGGGAAGGAGAGAGAGGTGAAGTGTGAAGGAAGAGTTCAGGGTCCCAGGGATCAAGGACAAGAGGGTTGTTTCAGGAAGAGGGATCAGAGGCATTAAAGAACATGGCAAGGACTCAGGCTCTCATGGCCCTTCATTCAGAGATCTTGTAGTTCCCTCCCCACATTGTTGTGTGCAGTTCATTGTATGGAGGTCTAGGCCTATTTCTACCCAACGAGGACACTAAGGGTAAGTATGCCCAGGATACAACATAGCCTTCACCATATAATAGCTTCTCACAAACCCAAGTGGTTTGCAGGAAAAGAAAAATAAATCATAGAGAATTCAGCCACAAGGTTGGAAACATCTCATTCACAGGGAATATAGTGACTTAAAATTTAAAAAGGAAGGAACATAAATATTCATGGATAAATATTCAGAAGATGAATTGAAACCAGAAGTTATTCTCATGTAATACCAGCTTAAGTGTTAAGTAGCATCCAAATCCCAGTCACCTCCTTATTAATCTACTTTAATACCTGGTTTTCCCTGAACACCCTCCTGGATGGAGTGACTTCCTTTTGGTGAACATCCTAATCAATAAGATCATGTCTCTCACATTTTATCCCATACTTTGAAATCACACTTTGACTCATAAGGAATTTCTGTCCTTCCTTACAGCTGTTGTGTGTGTGTGGGGGGTGTCCTAACAAGAGGAAACAGCCCTGTGCTCTCTCCATGCTTCTTTCCTGGCTGTGTCATTCCTGGGTCTAGGTCATCCAGCTGCATCCAGAAATCCCAGAGGATGTGACCATTACTCACAGTGAAAATGGATATAGGACACGGCTTTTTAGAGCTACCATCTTCTAACTTTGATTTGTGTTAAAATGAACTGACACTGTCAAAACTGACATGTGTGGAAAGTATTTATTATGCGTGTGTTTACTGTACATCTTTAAAATTCTTACCATTTGCTATAGTTGAGTATTTTATCAACCTATATAAAAATTACTAACATGGAAAGCAGGTAGTATTGTCCTCATTAAGATAGTAAGTTGTGACAAAAACTTCCTTAAAAATGTTTGAAAACAAATGTTGATTCACTAATAGGGTTTTTTTTTGTTGTTGTTGTTTGTTTGTTTGTGTTTTGTTTTTGCCACTGGAAGAATGCCCACTATACATTGAAAAAAAAAATGCACAGGTGTGTCACTTTACTGGAAGAGGACACTTAAGGCCTTCATCCAATAGCAACTTTATAATATAGTGTCTCAGGGAGGTATCCTAAGCAAACTGATTGGACTCAATTAACATTTAGTTAGTTGATGGCTTTCCCACACTTCTTAAGTTTGCCATTATCACTTCAAGAAAAGAAGCATCATCACTATTAAATACCTATTTGGAATTCTGTTGTGTTTTCTTGCCTTCATGTTTGAACTTTAATTTTTGGAAGGTTTCAAGTATGATCCATTGCTTCATTGAGTTCATGCATTCATGTTTTAATTTTCTCTGTATCCCCCACAATTTTCAACAAACACTAGTTAATTCCACATTTCTTTACATTTCTCCAATTTAAGCCACATTTTGTGGTTCTTGAACTCTCCTGTGATCAAGATAAATAAACATAAATGGTGTAGGATTCTTTGTAGAAATTGCCTTAAGGTAAGACTGTAAACACAACTATTTAAATTTATCTCTAGTTTATCTTTTCTAAGTAGGCCAATTTCAAGGCAGATGTAGGTGAGGAAAGAGCTAATGGTGACTTCAGCTCTTTCTCTGAGATTCAAAAAATAAGAAAACAAATTCTGATGTTCAATTCGAAGGCAAGTGATAAAGATCAAAGACTCATTTTATTACAATATTTTCATTTTTATTGAACAGATTCACTTTGGACTTTGGCTCACATTTGGAATGTTTACCTTTTAATAAGTGATCTGTTTAAATGGGGATCAGAGAACAAGGGTTTCTGTTTTACAGTTCAACTTTTGACCTTGGGGGATGAATGGGTGGAGGCTGAGAGGAAAAGTCCACTGTGTTTCTACTGAACTTTTTACCCTTAAAAAAAAAAAAAAAAAATGAGCAAGTTTAAAGTTCACATAGTGCACAAGAGGTCTCCACTGGGGATTTCTGGTATTATTAACTTCCTGACCTCAGATAATTAAAAAGGAAGAGCAGAGCCACCTCAGACTGTGACTCAACTTTGAACTTTTAACCTCCCAAGTAAAGTATTTAAATTGTAAATGGTAGACTCTGGAAGCTTTCTTATTGCTATTAACTTCCTTCATCTCTGGTCACCAAGTTCTGATCTGGACTGAAAGCATAGCCTGATCTTTCCTTTTTATTTACTTAACCTCTTTTAGCAGAAAGGACTGAGAACACTATTTACCTAGAAATGACAGGTATTCTGGTGAAAGAAGTTAAGCTTCAAGGGTCATTGAATTTCGAAGCTAGAAGTAACCATAGATTACCTGTCCAGCTCCCTCAGATTGGAAAGAGCATACTGAGAACCAGTAAGTTGAGTGACTTCCTTAAGGTCAGATGATTCACAGGAGAACAAAAGAGTTTCTCTTATACATTGGCCACCTTTGTTGCAGTGGAGAGGGATTTAAGCATGATTGAGGGTAAGAAATAATTCCCTATCAAGCACAGGGATTTGAGGATCGGTGCTTTCTATTTTTATATTAAATTTCATAAAGGGGAAAAGATCACTGAATGGGGTCAGGCGATCAAGGTCCTAAGTGCACCCTTCACCTTGTTGGTTGTATAACCTTAGTGATTCATTTAACTTTTCTAAGTTGTGATTTGTTTGATTCTAAGATGGAATGTGGCTGAGAGGAGGTAATAACCATCTAAGACCCTTTGCTTTTTGGGGTTCAGTGGTATTTTTGTCTTCAGAATTTTCCCCTCCCCAGTGCTGGGGATTGAACCCAGGGCTATGCACATGCTAGGCAAGTGCTCTGCCACTGACCTACATCCCCGACCACCCCAAGAATCCTTGAGGGTATTCCCAATTAAACATTGCAATTCTAGGCAACACAGTAATATGGAGGAGAAAACTAGACCACAGTGATTTTAGGGTAATTGTTTCCATCGCACTGGGCGTGACATTGACGAGAAGCTCTACTTAATTTAAGAAAAGAGAAATCACCAAGGAAAAGGGGAATGTGATGTATGGGAGGCATGAAGGACAGAGAGAAAGAATGACCAGGAGAAATGGTATCAGTCAGAGGGTGACACAGAGACGGTGGCCTCTCAGTTGGATAGGACCCTGCCAAGGCTTGTGACGCTGACAAAGCCAGTGGGTACGTTGTGAATCTGCCTCAGCCACATGCTGTTAATACCGGGGCTTAGAGAGGCAGCTCTCGCTGGCGCTGGTACAGCACGCAGCACGTAGGACAGCCAGTCTGCGGCTGCTCTGCCCTCTTGCTAGTTGATAACACCTTTATTGCCTCCAGTTAGTTACTCACACCAGCCTCATTCCCATCTGTCGAGGAGAGTTTCCTTCCAACATTCTGTCCTCCTTTTTCTACACAAAAGAAACCCTCTCCGTGTGTCTGTGAAGGTGGAGAGATACTGGGCTCTGAAATGAGGCAAATTTGGAGCGGGATTAGCACAGATTCTCTCCCGTCTCTTGGTCCCAATAAGCAGGGGGATGGGCCTTGTGGGAGGCTGTGTGGGACCCTTACGCAGAGACAGCTGGACAGGGAAGGGCAGCAGGCGGCTGGCTGGCTGCAGGCCTGTCTGCATTGCCCTGAAAGTAGGGCATCCCAGGTCACTGCCTGGCGAAAGTGGCAAACATCTGTTTTGGCTTCTGTCACATCACACATGTTTACCTACCTATCTCCACAACCATTCTCAGCTGCTCTAAGCTAGGTTGCTTCAACTTCACAGACTGTTTTGCCCCACTCCCCCGGGAGCGAGTCCATGGTAAGAGACTTCTATTTGAGCAAGGGACTGTATGAATATGAATATGTTTGATCAGGCAATTGAAGTTGCAGACCAGTGGGCTGTAAATAACTGTTAATTGGGGTTTTTGGTGGACACAATTACCTGGCTATTTTCTCTGCCGGGTAAACTGTATTCGTTCACTAGATTCCTCCCACAGTTTCTGGCCTTAAATATATTCCTTTCAGTGCAGACCTCCAGAACACAGTCACATTAACCTCAAGATCCCTTGAGGAGCGAGGTCAGGGGTCACCAAGCAGAGCATAACTATCCTCATGAAACAAGTCATATTGTCTCAGTGCACTTACTTTCAGAAAATCTAGAAAGAAAAAAAAAAAAAAAAAAAAAAGCTCTGGACTTTGTCTGCCAGCTACCCTACCATGGTAAACATCACAATGCAAATTAAAAAAGAAACAAAAAAATGTTTTTATGTCACTATTCTCAGTGATGGGTGAATGCAAATTCCAGGTGGCTCAGTTTAGGACCATGATGATTATTCTATTTTTTTTTTTTTTTTTTTACTTATTTGCTTTTCAAAGAATTTATACCTTAAGGCAATGAAAGAACAAAGTGTTAAGCAAAACCTAGCTAGTGCCAAATAATTTAGTATGTGAATTGTCCGCAGTGAGGACTCTGCTAAAGCTGGGCCCAATAATCCTCCCTGCAGGTGGGGGAGTCTGAGGGCTGGGAAGGGCAGCCAAGTGCCTCACCCAGTTTCTGAGCTTTTCCAACCCTGTCCAAGGTAAGTAGAAATTTGAAGTGCAATAAGAGCCTTTGCTGACTCTACCTAAATGCTCCCCCAGATTGGGACAGGGCTACAACCCCAACTCAGCTATGAAGCCAAGACCTTGCTTCTAGAAGCAGCCAAGGGCTGATGGATTCTCTGCAGTTGCCTATTGTCCCTGGCAATATTACCTCTTTTGGCATGAATATTTGAATTGACGGTAAAATTAAAAAACATTTTTGCAAAATCACACCAGCAAAAAGCCCCTCTTCTCTGTTTCCTTCCTCCATACACTTAGATAAAATAGATCCCCTTATATTTATCTGATATTATTTATTTGGTTTGATGCACCCAGCTGGCAATAATAAGTCATCTTTGGGGATTAAATTTAGTAGAGTATCCATGCAAGTGCCAGGAGCTCCCGAGCCCTTAATGGAACTCTGGCAAGCACAGCAGCAATAATTGTACAGCAGGTACAATGGAAGTGGGAGGCTGGTGCTGCAAGGAGCTGTAATCTTCTCCCTTCTTTTTCTCAGCAGTTCTGAAAGTGAACTAGTATCTAAATTAGGTGTTATTTTAGATTACAACTTGTCACACTTAATAGAAGTGACACCATCAAGCTGGCACATGCCAGTTGGAAATGTGTTGGTATCTAGGGATGGCAATTGTTGGCTCCTTTATTCATTCAATCCGTCATTAAAATAACAGGTATCATGCCCATTGGAGGGACGTGTCAGTCTCTGGATGTGGGAATCTCTTGGTGATTTCTGAGACGTAAAAGAACAAGTTAAGAATTACCTCTGCCAAACGCCTGTTTATCTAGTACAGCTAGACAGAGGGCATGGCCCAGAGGAACTGATGTTTTGTGAAGTATTGCTCCATACCCCAAAGCCTTCATTTAAAAACCAAATTTTATTCTCCTCATGGAGGATCAAAGAGACTGGCCCACTTTACTCTTGAGGAGAAACCAATGAGACTTCCTGCAGATTTTTGGTAGCTGTATAGACAGACCTATCCCTTTTACCTCCCTTGGACCATGTTTAGTTGAGGCAGGTCCTGACTCATATATTGAATGTCTACCGAATATAAGGCATAATATGGAATAAAAAAGTGAATTAAATGTGGCCTTTCTTGACTTAGATAAAAACCTTTATATTCATAATTGCAATATAAGCGTAATTCTGATGATTACTATAGGAGCAAACAGTTTATGATAAGTTATTCAAAAAGAATCCCATAGAGGTAATTCCAGTGGCAGGAGGATTGTGAGTTCAAAGCCAGCCTCAGCAACTTAGCAAGGCCCTGAACATCTCAGTGAGACCCTGTCTCTAAATAAAATATAAAAAAGGGCTGGGGATGTAGCTCAGTGGTTAAGCACCTCTGGTTTTAATCCCCGGACCAAAAAAAAAAAAAAAAAAAATCCCATAAAGGTTAGTTCATGAACATATAAAGACAAATTTAAACATATATTAAAATAGCAATACTAATACTAATACTAATATAGACTTTTTTAAAAAAAAAAAGTAGGCACTGCTTTATAAACACTAGAAGCCAGTTGAGACAAGAATGTTAAAAATTGTTCTTGAGGAAGCAAGATGGACTAATATAACATAGCAAATAAGAATTCCTTAGACCCTTGAAAAATGATAATGTTTGAAGTTTTGAAGTTTTTATTTTTTCTTTCTTTCTTTCTTTTTTTTTTTTTTTTTTGTTAAAGATTCCAGGAAGCCAGGGACTTCTGGGTAATGTTTAAATCATTGGGAATTGATCTGACATTTAATGGCGAACGTTGACTCTTTAATGCCGAAACAAGGTCAACAGGTTAGGAGACTTCCATTACCTAACTTAGCTGACCTCTTTCCATGGCATATCAGAATATTGATCAAAGTTGTTATGCAGGATTGGGCAGAAAGTTCTCTATCCCTCTTTTAATGTTCTTTAAAAAAATGGGTCTGGATAACATATTTTATTTTGCTGTGATCTGCATTTCTATCTGATCCCAATGAAGAAGTCTTGTTTATCCTCCTTTCTTGGGGGGTGGGGGTTTCACTCCTACACAAAACTTCTCTTAATCTAAACACTGTGTATTCAAGGTCCACTCACTGAAGATGGCTACCCCACCACATTTTCTCTTCAAATTTCATTGATCTCCCAACTTCAGGGTTGATACCAAAGTGGTAGTCAGTTTTGCTGTGTTTTGAGTTGTAGCTCTGAAAAATCAAAAGAAATAAGCTGTCTATGTTGCTAAATCTGCCTTTATTTTTGTGACTCATTATCAACAAAGGAGTGCCAGCTTCATTGTGACATGAATTCTATTCTACCTTATATATTTTCTTTGTCTATTGAAGGTTTAATTGCTTTCTCTATTATCTTTTACTTGATAATGAAAACGTCAGGCCTAGCTTCCTAGGTTCAAATGAATTTTTTCTTAGGTTTGAACAGTGAAGGAATCATTCAATTTGATTTCTAACACTACAGAAATACGTAGTACTTTTAGCTTTTCTAATCAGCTTTCCTATGTGTTTTATCATTTTTTCTTGCAATGCTTCTGTGATGAGGCATATATAAGCATTCATAAGTGACCCCTAACACTTCATCAAATAATTGTAATGTATTTCCATTACAGTTGACTAATATAACCATAGGAATATCTTATTCTACAAGGGAGCCAGGACAATGATCCTTGAGTCTTTATTTCACCTTCATGTTCTTAATGTGAGAAGTGCTTAGAGGGTAAGTTTGCATCCTACTTCTTCTGTTGGAAGAAGATTGAATTGTGACAGGGACAAAGCTACCAGCTGCAGACTGTATTTCCTGCTTCCTTTGCAGCCAGTTTTTATCATAAGACAAAGCTACCTCCTGTGAAATGTGAACAAAGGTGATGGATGCCATTCAAGCCGGCCTTGAAAACTTGGAGCCTCTCTTCAGCTTTTCCTACCTTTCCATGGGCTAAAGTTGTGGTGATAACAGGGACCTTTGAGGTCACATGGCGATGGTGGTACTACCCTCATTCTGGGTTTCTCAATGACTGAGTTGGAGCAGCAGAGCTTCCTCTCAGGTGAATGTGCACACACACATAGACACACACACACACACACACACACACACACACACACACAAACACACACACACACTCTGACCTGAACCTCCATGCAGCCTTGAACTGTGACTTGAGAGATAATGCTGCTTCTCTTTTATCTGAGCTATTACATTTTGGTCAATATTTACTTCAGTAGTTCATCCTACTAATTAATAGGGATCTGATTTACTGGGGGTGGGGGATCCCTCAAGAGCTTTCAGCTAGGGATGGTGAGGAGAATGAAATTTACTAAGCTTTGGAGAAAAGGAGAAAAAATGAAAGAGGGATAGGTCGAGGCTCATCATGGCTCAGTGGAGGTGGGAGGTGTCCCACAGAAATGTTCACACTTCCCAGAAATGAAAGTGGAATGAAAACACTTAAAAACAGAAGCAGCACTTCCCCCCTCCATATTTCTTTTCTTTTTCACCTTGTTAAAATCCCTTATTGAATATTCCGAATGCATTGGTTCTCATCAGGTAATGAGTGCTAAATCCTTACTTCTTACTTTTATTTACTGCAATGGACAGAACAGTTTTCTTTTTTAACAGTGAATCAAACACAAGAATGAACAAGGATTCTAAGATAAAAATTAGAGAAGAGTCACCTTGTACACATAGGGCAGGGGGTGACCTCACTGGTTTTCTTGATTCCTTTCCAAATAAATTGTGTGTTTTAAAGATACTTGTCTCTTAGATATTTATCTTAGTAGGCCATCTCAAAAGTTTTGCATGCTAGAATCCAGAGAAATACAGAGATAAGCATCAGCAACATCTATCAGTGAAACAATCACTTAATATCCTCCAGAGGTGCTCACACATGCAAATGCACATGTAAGCGGACTAGATGGAAACTTTAAGGGATCTCATAGAAGGAACCATGGGGATGGAATGCTCAGTAGCCCACACTCATCCCTGCCCTAACAGTGTCTGATCTGAACCTGGCATAGCTTCAGAAAAAGCCATGCATTCAGGCTAAATCAAGAAGGAGAAAAAAGGACAACTTTCTTCTAACATGGTAAATAGGGCATGAAGGTTTTATAGCTGCTAGTAGAACCAGTATTACAAGTTCTTTACTCACCCATGGGGCCAGCCTTAAGGGGGAAAATGTTTTTATTCAAAAAAGACCTGAAGACCTATAATAGAATGATTGAATTTGATGTGTAGAATTAAGGACTGAGATTAGAGTTGTACATGTGATATATGAGGACAAAGTTGGAAAGTGGAACTATTGTATTTTAAAAGATTTTCATGAGTGCTATAGTTTTCACTTCTGTTTTTGGCATGAGGAAGTGATAAAACAAAGTGTTCTACTTTTTAACCTCTTCCTGTGTTCCCTTCTTATTAAGTTTTAGGAGATTTCTCATATTCCTTCACATTGTTTTCTCAGATTATTTATTTTAAGTGTTGAGAACTGATCATTGATTGAGTGGTTCCAGGTCTTCTCTCTCTTCAGTTTGGAGAAGAAAAAGCTGCAGCTTTAAAGTAGGAAATCCCCCAAAATTGTCAGTATGAATACTTGTCTAGGTGAGAGTGTATGTGAGAGAGAGAGGAGCAGACAGCTAAAATCAGAGACTGTGACACAGAGAGGAGGCAGGTAACCATGACATCTTAGGGTACTAAAATGATTTGCAAAGTTACTGAACAATTGTAGGGTGTTTGCACTTTTTAAATCCCCTTACCTTTCAAGTTTCAGTGTCTCTCAACAGAGTCAAAGTGGCTTCTCAATGTGGCTGCTACTGCAGATGCAAAAGAGAAGAAAAGGAATGTAGGTGTAAAAGTTTGTATGTTGAGTTCACTTGCTTTATCCCCTCTCCTAGTTCAGTTAGTGGCAAGTATTCTGATACTGTTGCTTTCATTTAGCAACTTGCCTACGTTGATGAAGACAAATAAACTTCAACTTTTTGTGGCCCTTAGAGAAATATTCTAGTGAAGCTGAAATATTCTAGTGGTGAAGCTGATTGATCTTATTAGATTCACTGTGCAATCTCTGCTGAAGGAAGAAAATTATATTTTTCTTCACTGAAGATTGAATAAGAGAAAATAATCTGAGTAAATATTATATGCTATGTTTAATTTGAAAATTCATAAATGGAGAGGGTGCAGAGATTGCCTTTAAACTTTCATTTGGAGAAGTTTATATATACATATATGTATATGTATATATAAGTTTATATATATATGTACATATATATATATATATATATATACACACACACATACATTTAACATATTCATGATTGGAATTTGGATAAAGTTATTTGGACTTAACTGAGTGTTTTTACCCATTCACAAATTAAAGTTTTCAGTACATTTGAACAACTTTTTACAAACCAAAAGTAAATTCTTTCTTCTCTTGGTCTTTTCCTTTCTTCTTTCCTTCCTCCATCCCTCTCTCCCTCTTTCCCCATCTTCCTTCCATCTTCTATCATTTGAGATATTCAAGTAAGTTTCCATTCTTACGTTTTTGTCTTAAAAGTCTGGTTGTGCATTTGATAACTGCCTTAAAAAGGTACCCCACATCCTCTTCCCCAAGAACCTCTGATGTTTGAAGCCAATCCTATGCAGAAGTTTTTGAAGTTCTTTAACAATCAAAGTTTTCTTGTCTCTAATGGTTCTGCAGGATTGTGAGAACTAAGGTGTGCCAGAAGCATTTGAAAGGAACAAGAAGTACAAGTAGTAGCTTTGTTCCATTCAAATTAGGGGAGATGCTCTACTGCTTTTATTTCTCTCCCCCACCAGTAAAACCTGCTTCTCTAAGTTTTTCCTATGCCCCAAACTCTAGCATTCTGGATGGCAAAAAATATGTGATAATTCTGTCCCAAACAACCCACATTTTGTGTAAGTAAATGGAGGAACATAAAATTGATTTTCTATCACTGAAAAGAGTCTGTTGTCAATATAAGTGACCCTGTGTGAGAGAAGGAGAAATTCAGCCTGTGGCCACACCATTCAAGAAGGGGTCTGCCAGCATAAAGGTTAAGGGGACACTAGTTGAAAATGAAGGTTCATTCCTTTCTCTTTGGTACTCAACTCTTCTATCAGCCTCTCCTAGAAAGGAGAATGCACTTTTCCTTCTGAGCAAAGAGCAGCAGGGGTCATCTTTTCTTGGACAAGCTAAAATCTGTCTGCTTGTCAGAGGAGACAGACCAGGTCAGAGAGGACTCTGCCTCCAGCAAAGAGAGTGCAGAAGCCATGATGCTGGACCCTGACAAGAGTGAGGGGTGTTTGGGGAGAAAGCAGGTGCCATCAGTCTTGTTGCACCATGAACTGCAGCACTGACTTAGAAATGATACATGTGACTTTTTGAGTCATGCCAAGAACGCTTCTCATATTTTAGTGTCACTAATGGTTAGTTTGCTATGTGTGACAATTTTTTAAGAGCCACAAATCTATGCAGGAAAATAGATCATAATATGGTCATGTGGGGACACCACTGCTTGAAAAGCAAAAAGGCAGGCGTATGAAACAGCAGGGATTAAGAAGAGTCAATCATCTGAAGCAGAATGAATGTGATTGGGTGTTTTTGTATGTCTCTTCCTCCCAACTTTTTGAAAAATTCCAGACTTATAGAAAACTGCAATCATGATACAATAACAGAGCTCATCTGCCCCTCATGCAGATTTGTGACAATAGGGTAATCTCTTCCACATATGGCTACTGTCCACTGGGAAAGTGGCAGGTTCAAATTGAAATGTGCCATGTTCTGTGCATTTCTGAAATATAACTATTTTCCTAAATGTTTCTGAAAACTGAATAGACACTTTGGTTCTAATTCAAGCACATAAAAATTGAGTATAATAATAAAACAGATGTAACTGCACACACACGTTTATATATATATATATATACACACGCATGGGAATCCATGAGGAGTCTGGTTTTCATTTTCAATAAATCATGCAGGGAAAAAAGTGATTATCTGGTGGGGTGGGATTAGGAATTAGGTATCCAGTTTTTAAAACATTTTTGATGTTTCTTCTCTAGTATGGTAAAGAGTAGATCCAGGCCTGATGACAAGTTTATTTATTCTCATTTTAAATATTTAGTAAATTAGGAATACCAGAATCTCTCTATTTTCATAAAATAAGTAACAAGTTAAAAATGGAAATCTTGAATGCTAAGATATTTCTTTTTTCTGACTGATTTACTAGCCAGCTTGGATCTAAAACTCATCTGTTTGAAAATTTTCATTGTTCCTCTGCCTACTCCAATGAAAACATAAGTATAAAAAATAGAATTGTCAGCCGGGTGTGATGGCGCACGCCTGTAATCCCAGCACTTTGGGAGGCTGAGACAGTAGGATCGCGAGTTCAAAGCCAGCCTCAGCAATGGCGAGGCACTTAGCAACTCAGTGAGACCCTGTCTCTAAATAAAATACAAAAAAGGGCTGGGATGTGGCCCAGTGGTTAAGTGCCCCTGAGTTCAATCCCCGGTACCACCAAAAAGAAAAAAATAGAATTGTCAATAGTATAAAAATAGGATTGTCAATAATTATTTGGGATTAATTCCTATCAAATAATCAATATTCAAAGGTTCACCATTCGTGAAAAAGTGATGTCATTAAAAAAATAGTTTAAGAGCCATCAATTGGTGACTTTGAGCCTCTTTCAGTCCCCTCCCATGTAATGAGATGGGACTGTTTAATAAATCAAGAGGACTTATCCCAATGGATTATGTCCCATCTAACCAGTCTATCATGAATGGCTTTTGATCGTTTGCATATTCCTATTAGTATCCACAGCAGTGCAATATCATGCACCTTGGTAAGTGAATATGAGTTTTCACACTGACAAACTTGTTTAAAATTAAGCAGAATGTTCAGATTGATCAAAATACCAACTCAGGCTACCACAACATGTCATCAACTGAGAGGCTTAAACAACAGAAATCACTTTGAAGTTCTGGAGGGTAGATGGAGGTTCTGGTGAGGGAGGGCTCATGTCTTGTCTGAAGCAGCCTTCTCAATGTGAGCTCACATGACCTCTTTGTGTGTTTTTTTCTAAGGACACTAAACCTATCATATCAGAACCTAATTGTTTCTGTGAACCCCTGTCTCCGAATTGGTGCTTTGGGGGTTAAGGTTGCAACATATGAATTTGGGGAGGACACAATTCAGTCCATTGAACTATCTAACTTAAACTTTTGACCCAAGAAAAAGCACTGATTATGAAGAACAGTGCTAGCATTATGCATATGTGTGTTTATGGCTTAGATAAGCCCTGATGAGAATTTCAAGTATATTTTATGGCTTCCCAGTACTGTTTGAAGTATGTTAACCAATTTTTTCTTTTTTTTTTTTTTTTAAATAAAGTAACATATTTGCTTTGAAGAAAATTTCTTAAGTGAAAAAAGAATAAAGAAAATAAAAATCATTCTATTACTCATCCTTCAGTATCCATGAGATATTGGTTCCAAATATTGGCCCCCTCACGCCCATACAAAAATCTACAGATACTCAGGTCCCTTGTATAAAAAAGGAATAGTAGTTGCAGAATAGCCTATGTACATCCTCTTGTATACTTTAAGTCATCACTAGATAATTTAAAATTTGTAACATAATGTAAATATTTTTGGTACCGGGTATTAAACTCAGTGGCGCTTGACCACTGATCTGTAGCCCTATTATTTTATTTTATTTTTATTTTTTATTTTTTGGTATTTTATTTAGAAACAGGGTCTCATTGAGTTGCTTATCACCTCTCCAGCTGCTGAGGCTAGCTTTGAACTTGCAATCCTCTAGCTTCAGCCTCCCAAGCCGCGGGGATTATAGGCATGCACCACTGTGTAAATGTTTTATAAGTAACTGTTAAAGTGGTTTATTTAGGGAATAATGACAAGAAAAATTCCACATACATTCAGTATAGATGCAATTTTTAAAAGGTATTTTCCATCTGTTGTTGGTTCACTCTGCTGATATAAGACCCACAGATATGGAGGACTGACTCTATTATTAGTCACATTTCCTAGTATCTTCTCTCTCTCTCTCTCTCTCTCTCTCTCTCTCTCTGTGTGTGTGTGTGTGTGTGTGTGTGTGTCTTCTACCAACTTGGAATCATATATCTGAATTGATATTCTTCATCTTACTATTTTCCACTTAAATTTGTATCATGAGAGTTTTGCTGATGACTAATTTATGAAAATCTTCCCTGCTGAGGAATTTTTGTGGTTTTCACTTTTTACCACTGAACATAGGCCATGGCTTTGTTCTTGCTTTTATTTAGTCCTTGCACATAAATTGTTGTTGTGGGTCGGATTATTTTCTCATGATAATTCCCAAGGAGTGAATTACTGGGTCAAAAGGTATTAATGAGTTCTAGATTTTTGATTCATATTGCTGACTTGCTCTCCAGTAAAATTGTATTAAACAAAACTTTCACATGATGTTTGAGAGGGACAAGTCCACTAGCCAACACGTGTCATTATAAAAACATCTTTCTCAATTTACAAAGCAATCTGGTTTTATTTTGCAAGTGAGAATTGGCTGTTTTGCTTTGTTTCTCATTTTCTTATTCATCTTTTTCTTCTTGAATTGCCCTTGCTTATCCTTGGCTTACTTTTCTTTTCTTTCTTTTTTTTTTTTTTTCGGGGGTGTGTGTGTGTCAAAGTTTTCTGATTTGTTTTCCTCTGTATTCTTTGTATTCAATCCTTCCTCATATAACATAGTACTTTTAAAAAACCAGGAGTTTTTTGAATTTTGATTTTGTATATTTTTATAGGAATTTTCACACTTTGCCTTAAATCTATCATTCTTATCCTGCCTGGGAGTGGTTTTAAACGTAATGTCAGAATCTCCTGGTGTGTTATTAAAACACAGGTTCTAAGGTCCCACCATCAGACTATATAATTTAGTACTCTTTTGGAGTGGCTTTGGCATCTGCTTTTAGCAAGTTTCCCAGATGATTCTAAATGAAATCGTTAACTACACTTTTAAATACAGTTAGTCCTCTATATGAATGGGTTCCACATACGTGGGTTCAACTAACCATGCATCAAAAATATTCCAGAAAAAAAAAATTGTACCTGCATTGAACATGTACAGAGCTTTTTTTTGACATTGCTCCCTAAATGATGAATATTATTCATATAGCATTTATATTGCATTAGTTATTATAAGTAATCCAGAGATCAAAAAATATACCAGAGCATGAATGTAGGTTATATGCATACACTAAGCCATTTTTATATAAAGGACTGAGAATCCACAGATTTGGGTGTCTGCATGGGTCATGGAATCAATTCCTTCTGGATTCTGCTTTTTGTTTCTTACTTTGAATTATTAATTCAGCTAGAATATATTTTACTATATGTTTTACTCTAAAACATAGAACCATTTTCCTAGCACAGTTGAATGAATACCAACATATTTCCCTGATAATTTACAATTCCAACTTCATAGTTCACTGTGACTTTATAAATATTTGAGTGTACTGCTAAGTTTGTTTTTCTTTTTCATTGTTTTGTCTATTCTAGTATCTTACAGTAATAGCTGTACCTTTGGATTTATCTGGTACTATGAACAAAGTCCTTTCCCTATTATTATTATTCCTACTGAAAAATATTTTGGCAATTCTCACCTATATAATAAAAATAAGTTTATTAAAATAGTTCTTTTTTTTTTACTGAAATTGTGTTTAATCTCTAAAATAACTTGAGGAGACTTCTCATGTGTGCAATGTTGTGGCTTCTCACACTAAAACATTACATTCTTCTATTTATTTATATCTTCCTTTGTAGTTTTCTTAAAAAAATTTCTAATTATTTTCATGTAGGTGTTACATATTTCCTAAGTTTATTTTAGGTACTGTGTGATCAAAACATTTCTATTATAAATGATAAATAGACTATTTCCTGTATTGTTTATAAAGGACAATTTCTAGTGTATAATAAAGCTTTTCATGCTTTTTTATTTACTTATATAATTGGGCAACTCTTGTATTTTCAGTTTCTAGGTTGAGTTCCTTAGGGATTTACAAAAAACAGTCATATATTATCTGTACATAATGTTAAATTGTCTTTTCCTTTCTGAAGTTGTATTTTTCTTTTCTTGCCTTATCAAATTGGCAAAACTTCCATAGTATCAAAAAATGATAATACTAGCAAGCATATTTGTCTTGTTCCTGACTTTTACTCTCTTAAGCATTTTAATATTTAATCACATTTAAGTATTTCTTTGGCTGTTGATGTGAGTTAAACATTCTTCATTATGTTAAGGAAGGCTCCTGTTTCTTAGTTTCTTCATATTTAATTAGGTAGAGCTAGTGAATCATTTTTAAATATAAACCTTACTTTGTCACAACATTTTTCTTCATTATTGTTTTAGAATTTATCAAAGTGATCAGATGGTTTTTCTCCTCTAGTCTATTGATGTGATAAAAATTTTATTTATCTAGCCAGGTGCAGTGGCACATGCCTGTAATCCCAGTGGCTCAGGAGGCTATGACAGGAAGATCAAAAGTTCAAAGCCAGCCTCAGTAGCTGGTGAGGCACCAAGCAACTCAGTGAGACCCTGTCTCTAAAATACAAAATAGGGCTGGGGATGTGGCTCAGTGGTTCAGTGCCCCTGAGTTCAAATCCTGATACTTTCCCCTCCCAAAAAAAAAAAAAATCCATTTATCTATATTAAAATTACTTCAAAAAGTAAAATTAAGTTTTGCAATGATTTGTTATTTGTTAATATAGTAGTTTTTACACTTGTGTGGGTATGTTTTTTTTTTTTTATTACACCCTGTCATAAAATGCTTGGCAAATAATTTTTAAATATTAAAGTGTCCAGCTTTCCTAATTGTTTACTATTTTTTTTAAAGAATAGAGCATTTTCAAATTTATCATTTGCCTTCTGATTTGCTTTTTGAGTGACAGAGAAAAAGATTAGTGCTATGGCTAAATTTCAGAAGTTTGGAATAATAGTAGGTGAGTCATATGAAAGTTCCAAATTGTGTGTATCATGGTAGAAAAATAGTTGAGATATTATCTCAGTTATAGTTTCCTAGGATTCTATCATAGGTACAATAAGGGTTATATTTTATGGACTTTGCCAGGTTTATTTTCATGGTCATTATGCATGTACATCTAGTTCTAGCATATGTGTTAATTTTGTAACATTAAATATGATATATGTATATGTGTATGTGTGTGTGCACATGCACATGTATAAAAGTGTTATACACTTAATAAATGTATAAAAAATAGATCTCATTACTTCAATGTAGTACCATTTTGATATTTTTACAAAGATCAGAAGCAGTAAGTAGTTTAATAGTCTTCTCTTTTTGTTAATTTCTTATTTAGCCTTTGTCTAACTGTATTTTACATGAGACCCATGACTTATTAACGCTGGTGATTTTTGCTTGGCTTATATAAAATTTTGCTGTTTTTCACAAAATACTATTTTTTTCTGGCTACCAAAATATAGAAAAATTTTTTCTTTTAAAAATTTTAATTGGTTTTTGGAAGCCCTCATAAAAAGAGCTGGATTTTATCCCAATGTTGTGATTTTTAAACAAAGATTGGCAATTGCCAAATAAAAATGTGTCCTTGCTTTTCCTTTATTCATTTATGAAAGAAGAGTCACAAGAAAAATTATAAATAAGTGAAAAATTATTTTTCCTGATATTGTTAAAATTATATTTCCTGATAGTGTTAAAATTATTCCAAGGCAGGATAAAATTTTAGTTTAAAGCTGCAAAAGACAAGTCTTAGAATGTAAGCAGAGGTGGATCCCTCTCTCATGGCCTCAAGGGCGGATATCCCCTGCTTCATTCTTGTCTCCTCATCTGAGTCTGATCTGCAGCTTCCCAAAGGCATCTCTGTCTAGCTGGTTTCCTTCCCCTCACTTGGGGCCCAAGTGAGACATGGGAAGCCTTGTTCCCACACCGAGGTCCATTTGGAAGCAATCCTGGGCTACAGAAGTTATCATACTCCATAGCCAGACAATGAGAGGACTGAGAGAAGAGAAAGGGAAAGCTTGCCAATTTAGTCAAGGGTTTTCAAGACTTGTCCAACTCATCTTAGGAATAGAGATTCACAAAGCTGCATTTCTTGTTTTTAAGAACATTATAAACAGAGAGGAAGTGACAAGTCTCACTGCAGAACCCCCCCCCATCCTCCCCCCCCCCCCGGTAGGGATGAACATTAGCTTTGGGGGTATGGATGAAAGAATGGTTATTAACTCCAAAAGAGTGGGTGAAGCTTCTGAATATGATTGACTTGAGTGCTACAGGGAAAGATGGCCAGTAGGTCATCCCACAAGCTTTAGAGATGCTTAAACTGCAGATGTGTACTTGAAGCCCTAAAATATCTGTGATACTCTAAAATTATTAAAGGTATTTCAAGGAACCTCAGAACACGAGGGAGAGAGAAGAGTCCTGTGAATTGTGTATCAGGGTTCCTGAAAGAAGGTTGTATGTATAACCCTGCGGACAGGAGCATTTTAAGAAAGTGTGTGAAGTGTTGATTAAAGATTTGGTCAATAGTAACTATTAGTTTGCTGGGGTTGCCATATAAAACTACTACAAGCTGGGTAGTTTAAGACAACAGAAATTTATTGTCTCACAATTCTGGAGGCTAGAAATCTGAAATTAAGATATTGCAGCATCAGGCTTCCTCCTAAAGCTGTAAGAGAATCTTCCTTGCCTCTTAGCCTCTGGTGGTTTGCCAGCAACTTCTGGTGTTTCTTGGTTGTGGCAGCATAATTCCAGCCTCTGTTCACGGTGTCACATTGTGTTCTCCCTGTGTATGTGTCTTCAGATGGACACCTTCTTATAAGGACACCAGAAATATTGGATCAGGGGCCAACCCTATTCCAGTATGACCTCATTCTATTACTAATTACATCTGCAATAACTCTGTTTCCAAATAAGGTCACATGCTACAGCACTGAGAGTGAGGACTGCAACATAACTTTTTTTGGGAGGGACACAGTTCAACTTATGAAAAGTGTAATGGGCACAGAGAGAAGGTCATTATTTTTTTTGCATTTAGGAGATGATCAGTAGCTTTTGAGAGAGCTGAGATCAAGATACAAGCCAAGTTCACAGCAGTTGATGAGTGAGTGTGAAATGTAAAAGTGGGAATTTCAGCTGTGAGAGGCAGAGGGAAATATCAGAGAAGGTAAAAACCTCTGGGAATTGATGTGTGGCCATCAATACATGAGGAAAAACTCTTGAGTCTACAAGGACGTCAATCTATTAAAGTATGGGTTAAATGCACTTATTCACTCAAAAATTATATTTATATAGCTATTAAAATTCTACTATCAGGATGTATTTCCTATCCATATTAATTCTTGAGCTATTCTTAGCAGTACTAAAATACTAATACTGATATAGTTTACTATAATCTACATATAAAAATATATCCAAATATATCCATATGTATGTAAATATATAAATATAAATACTATGAACTGTTTCTCAAGATTCCTAATATTACCTGATTACTAAGGGAAGTGAGTTTGTCATAAGATGGAGGTCTGAATTGAGAAAGGCATTTATAGTTTATAATCCGATATATTTGTTTTTCTTTCAGAGCTAGAAACTAATTTTATTTTTCTATGATTAAGTTAAAAGCTGTTTTATTAAAACTAGGGGCTGGGAATATAGCTCAGTGGTAGATGGCCTGCTTAGCATGCACAAGGGTTCAATCACTAGCACTAAAAAAAGAAAAAAAAATGCATCCCACCCCCAAATTTATCAGAGCAATGAAGATCTTTGAAAGGAAGATTTAAGATTTTTGTCTGCCAAGCACACATCTCTATATTTAAATATTTAAGAGTATGAGCTATGTATACTCTAAAACAAATGAAATGTGCATAGTTGTATGTTGATGAATATTTTGATCAAACTGGTATTAAAACTGTGCATCAACTTTTAGGGTTGTTTGATTCAGAACAGCAGTTGGTTTCAGTGATAATCTGAATCATGAAAATTACCTACATATGTGATCTTAGTTTCTTCTCACAAGCTCTCTGTTAAAGATACACATAGACTTCTCAGAGGCTACCATACTGGTTCGCTCCAAATCTGGGTGTGGGGAAGTTTTTTTATTTTTAAGTGAGCGAGGTCCTGTCTGAAAGCCATGGTGTTTGTTCTTCATGCACAGGGAAGTCACACAGAGCCGAGAAGGGGACATCCCTGACTAGGTTCAATGTTGCCCTCCTCAGGAGCACCTCTGCAATGAAAAGTTTCAATTACCACTGAACAATGTCAAGAGCAGGATAGGGTCAAATCAGAGACAGTGAACTTCTATTTTTAATACAGACAAACAAAAGTAATACAGAAATCTTCATTCTCTCTCTACACCGGAGGCCCAAACAAATCTTCCCGGATTCAGTGTGCAGATCCTGGCCCCACAGCCATGCTCCTCTCATGTGCTTTCTACACATCTGTGAGGCAGCACCACCTCTGACAGTGTGTGTTGGACATAGGGACTTTTCCAACTGCCTCATGACTCTTAGGTGACCTTGCTTTCTTGTCCAGCTTTTATCTGGGCTGGCTGTAGTCATTTTAGGTTTACTTTCGGGAAGTCACCCCCTAGTGGGCTTCTGTTGGTGGGAAAACTCCTGGATTTAGGAAGGAGGACTGCTATAGTTGACCCCTGACTGGACCCTGGACTTTGGAACCTCCTGGATGACACAGTTGCTTAACCTCTTGTTATCAGTCTGAAAATCTCATTCAATGACCTGTTTCCAGTCCCTTGACTGTCTTGTGACCAGGAGTTGAAGGTACTAGGCAAAGCTCAGTCTAGAAAGATTGTCATAAAGTAGTTGACTGGAGTCTGTCTCAGGAAAAGTTTAGCGTGTTCTGGCAAGTTTTATGCTCACACCACTAATTCTGAGAGGTCAAGGGTTTTATGTAATGTTTTTAAAATTAGCTCAGGAACACAGCTCTGAACTCAACCTTGGTTCTGCAGGGAAGATGTCAAATGGCTAGTCCACACTCTTTCTCAAAGTCAATGACCACCGGATGAGGAAGGGGCTGATCAGCTTGGACAAAGGCGAAGTCAACAAGTCAACACCACATGGCTGAGTAAAATGATGATAAATGCTCTGTGTTGCTAGCCTGGTATACCTGCCTTCATCACAGGGCACGTGTCTGCATGAAAACCCTTCCGTTCCTTTAGTCACACTTTCTTTTAAAAATGCCACAAACTCAAAGTAAGTGATGCCAATTTCTATTATTGCTTTTGCCTTGCTAATAGGCTTTAAATATTTACCCATGTTTGGTAGATGCTATGATTTCTATGTTAGACATAAGAAAGAGTATTATATATTATAATACTTGCTTTAGGTAAAGAGAGAAATATTCTATCATTTTAATTTACATTCTTGTACAACTTGGGTCAGGCTGCCCTAAGGAGTTCTATTTTCTAAATAAAATTAACTCTATATATTGACTTCATCACAGATTCAAATTATAGCATGAACCAAATACAACCTCAAGACTTTCACTAAGTATAGTATTGCTAATTTTCTAGAATAAGGAAGGACAAATATTATAAATTTTTTGGGGACAAAACTCTAATATATTATGTAAATTTGAAGAGCTTCCTGAGTTTCAGATAATCAAAGCAAACATTTTTTTTGCTCAGATTAAGATAAAAATAACAGAATATATCTACTAGTGATATAATTTTAAATTTAACTTTAAAATAAAATATGCATCTTGAAAAGTGATTTATTTCTTAGGATCAAAGTCAGACAAGTTATAGAATTGCCTTAAGGAATTTATTTTTTTGAATAATGCATTTAGTTAATGAGAAATGAAAGAAATAAAAATTAATGACAGAAGGATAAATTATGTCTTAAATATAGGTAAGGTAAGAGGATATTTTATTTATTTTTTTAAGGAGCAAATAGGGCAGAAATCAGAGTGGCCAGCAGGGGGCTTCTATTAGACTTCTTTGCCACCTTAACTGGTGACCATTTACTCTTTAGTTCTTTCTTTCTTTCTTTCTTTCTTTTTTTTTTTTTTTTTTTTTTTTTTAGTACCAGGGATTGAACTCAGGGGCACTCAACCACTGGGCCACATCCCCAACCCCTTTTTGTAATTATTAGAAACAGGGTCTCACTGAGTTGCTTAGTGCCTCGCCATTGCTGGGTCTGGCTTTGAACTCGTGATCCTCCTGCCTCAGCCTCCCAAGTGCTGGGATTATAGGCATGCACCACTGCCCTGGCTTACCCTTTATAAACAAGGAATGAAGGGGAAAGCCAGGGTTGCTAGATTTGCATTGCTTCTGCTAGCTAAGCAAAACATATTTTCCTTCTCTTCAGTTATTTCTCTCTTCCTCTTCTCTTCCCATCACTATTCTTTCTCTGTTGTCCTGTTTGGCATTGCAGCCTCTTCCCCCATCCCCAGTCAAAATTCCATCTTTGAAAACTTTCCAGGGAGTAATTGAGTAAAAGGGTCCTCACCAGAAAACTAATAGTTAATTAAGAACAAAGGAATGTATTCCAGTTTGATTAATTAAATGGTACTTACACAAACCTGATTTTATTCCCATCCTCCATTTCGGAGGGCCTTTCTAACATAATGGACCTGTGGAGTGACATGAAATGTAGTGAATGGCCTTGTAATGATGACATTTTAAGAGTGAGGTGATGTTTTCCCAGGAATTTAGACGTGTTTGAAAGGCCTCCAGAACTAGCGAGCAGATTCCGGTCATTTTCAGAATCTAATTGCAAGTTATCTTCTTGTCCTTTCTTACATACATAAACTTTTACCTCCTTTGACTTTATTTCTGGTTCCATTTTATAAATGTAGGCTCAGTAACTTTAATGATAGGATAAAACAATTCACCAAATGGTGAATAGAAGGTAAAATGGTGACTTTTTGGTTTTCCAAGTGGAATCTCAGTGAAATTGAAACTGCCCTCTATAGTTTTTTTTTAGTAAGAGTTAAGTCCTGACAGAGAAAGTGAGCAAAATATATCTATAATGAGTGTTGAAGTTCCAAATAATTCAAAAGTCAAGAATTCTAAATTTAATAGACAAGACACAAAATTATGTTAGGATTTTATTTTAACTTACAGAAAATGAAATTTCAGTTGCTGGAATAATAGAGACAGTAGAGAACAGTAGGCTTAGGGTCAAGTTTCCTGAACTGGGACACATGACCTTGAGATAGGGGTTCCTGAAACCACAGGATGAGGCTGCAGCTTTAGCACATTGTGACAGTTTCCATGTAGATTGGAGATAAAAGAAGATTAGCAAATTATCTGGCAAATATTTTTTTTTGCTACCTTAAATAAGACCATGTTATGAAGTAGGATACGACATTTAAATGAGGTGTGTTATGGTATGAATGTTTAGATCCCTCCCCAATTTCATATGCTGAAATCCTCATGCCCAAGTGGATGATATTAGAAAGTGGAGTCTTTGGGAGGTAATTAGGGCATGAGAGCAAAAACCCTTATGAATGTGATTAGTGCACTTTTAAGAGGCCAGAGAGAAACCCCATTACCTTCTACCATGTGAGGACACAGCAGAAAGCTACCATCCATGAGGCAGAGCATAGCCTCTCATAAAATATCAAATCTGCCAGCACCTTGATATTGGACTTCATAGCCTCCAACAATGTGAGAAAGAAACTTTGTTTATGGGCTACTCCACAGAGGATAAGTAGCCCAAACAGACTAAGACGATTCATTTAAGATGAGCCTTTAAGAAATCTTGAATATGCAAAGGCCAGGTATAATTTATTATTATAACTTAATAATCCCTAAGTATATTAGTTAAATAAATGCTAAGACAGCCAAACTCTCAGATTTCTTGTCTTGTTGGAGCAGTTGACTGACCTGCCCTTGGCAAGTTATTTAAATTTGCAGGCTTTAGTAAAATTGGTTACAGCTTTTAACCCAATTGAGAAATTACTAGAAAATTAGGATTATAAAGTTGAACATTACTTTAAACAATTTGATTGTACAGAGGTACAAATACATCAATATTAGTGTGTTTATTAAAAAAAAAAACTTGAAGTCTACCCTAAGAGGAAAAGAAGAGAGAAAAAAGGTTAGAAGCAAAGATATCATGACTTATTGCAAAATCAAAACTATGATTTATATGTGCTTGCATAGCTTTGTCCATTACCATACCTTATTTCTCAGGGTTATTCTTCAGACAGGGAACAAATGAATTTTATTATTAGATGATTTAACCAGTGAGCAAGATTATGCCTTATAACCTTGGATTTTAAGATTGTCTATGGGCATAATTTAAGGCTGAAATTTAATAGGTTCCCTCTCTGGTCCTAAAAGAAGAGGTCTATGAGGGAAGAATTCTTTTATCTAGTTCTGGTTTATAAGAGTTGCTAGGAACGATATTACAGTGCCACTTACTTGATCCAAATTATTGCTGACTATGAGTATAACTACCCCCAAGGAAAAGATGCCCTTTGATATTATAATGGACCTCTGATGAGCATTAATGGAAATGTGCAAAATAAACCCTTCAATATTCTTTCTTTAAAAAACTACTCTATTATCCTTTCTTTCTATTTCCCTTTCTTCTGCTCTTAATATGAACAAGAATGAGAAGTGAAGGTTAATATACGTAGTCATGTATTCCTTAAACATGGTTATTCTTTGAATTGTCCTTGCCTGGTTATTATGTTGTTTAAAAAATTTTTAATAGAATAATATTAAGGAAAATGAAAGATCAGTCAGTTCTATGGCACTCATTAAATATGTCCAATCTTTTTGAGGGTATAGGCTATTCATAGCCAATTTCACAGAGCCTTCTTACCAAAGAAAAGGTAGCTGATTTTCAATCCCCTCCATTCCCTCTTCATCTTTTAGTATATTTTCCAGTATTTTGTGCGGGAGACCTATTAAAACAAATAAACAACAACAACAAAAACTAACAACACTACACTCAACCAATTGCAATTAAAAGGGACCTTAAAGATGATGATAAATGATTTTATTAATGTATCTAATTGCTTATGCCTCTGCATTCCACACCCTTTTGTTAGTGACCTCCCCATGCTGATGCTAGCCTATTTGTCTTGCTCTGATCAATGGGATTGAAGAAGAATTCAAAAAAGCAGGAGCCTGAATGCATTTCTGCTTCCTATTGTAGACACCTGTCCCTGCTATGGGCATCGGCCCTGGCTAGCTTTCAGGAGAAATAGAAGAGAAGTCCAGTGAAGGATAGGTCAGTTTTCCTAGTGATTCCATAAAGATCAGTTAACTACAGCTAACTGCCTGCTGATAGCAAGTGCATCCATGGCCCAGAACATTAGAACTGCTCAGCCAAACCACTCATTGAAAGAAAATAATAAGTGGTTGTTGTTTTCAGTCATCAAGTTTGGAGTGGTTTGTTGCAGCAAAGTTGATTGGTACAGAGTTCCCATGTAACAGATGAAAAAAACTGAGGCTGGGGATTTAAATTTTCTCCAACTTTTTTAAAGCTACCCTTTTTCCAATTTTAGAGTTGCAAACTCTATTTTTAAATTATGTAAAAGCCCAGAGACCTAATTATCAAAAAATTTCTCAATCCTTACTAGCTAATTTCCGATGATAATGTAATAAACAATAGGTCCTACAATTATTTTGATTATTGTAACATTTAAGGTTAAAGTTTTTGCCTAAATTAATACATGTCACTTGGTAGAAGTTGTCTTTCCTGGGAAGTTATTCTCTCTTGCAATGGAGAAGCTTCATTTGGAGTGTTGAATTTGTAGCTGCTTTTGATGTTTAAAGGCATTAGTCCTGTGAACATATTGGAATATGTTATAATATATTATAATCTTTAGAGTGCCTCTAGAGATTAGGCTGGTTTCCAGTTGATTTCAAGTTGCAATTCAAGTTGTTGTCTTTCATGTATAACAACTACAATGTGTCAATACATGACCTCTCAAAAACCACTGGAAATAAAATGCCAACTTTTTAAACTAGAGTAAAGGTTACTCTGGAATATATGTAGGGACAGCAATCATATGGGTTAGGAGGGTTCCTTTCAATTATGACTAAAACTTTTGGATCTAAAATATGGAGTTTTTACTGTATAATATTTTTCTCATGGCATTGAATTTGAACTGAGAAGTGTATAGATTTGGAATGGCTTTCTGTTCCAATGGTTTGCTGATAAATATGACTTCCTTTTATTAAGCAGAAATCTCATTATATTTAAAATGCCCTAATATCTTGATATAGTAGATTATTAAGGATGTAACATTTTTCAGCATATTTTTTGTCTCATAGATAGGCAATAATTAACAATCCTTACATGCATTTCCCCCCTTCAATACAGACTTGCCTTTAGAAACCATTTTTGTTTAAAAAAATATACAGCACTGGAATTGATGTATTCTGATTTTTGTTTGATTATTGATTACATACATTGATGCCAGTTTTGTCATGTCAACATATGATTAAAATAACTAAATCTGTGCTCTGAAGAAAGTAGATTTCTCTAGTGTTCATCTACCAGCTTAGTTTATTCTTTTGTGACAAGATTTTAAGAACTTAAAGGTGTATAATATTTTTTAAAAAGTTTGGACAGAAAGATATGCTTGAAAGTTTAAAGACAGGTGTAATTCTATTACCAAAATTGTAAAATAAAACTATGTGGATATTATGTAATTATTACATTGTTTGTAGACATAGTTAAGTCTTCTTATGAGAAAGCAATTTGGTATAAATCTAATAAAATCATCTCAAGTCTTTATCACAAGTTATGTTTTTCCTCCTTCTTTTATTTCTTTCCCCTGAAAATTTGTTATTATTTAGGAAGAAGGGAACAAAGTGAGTTTTTAAATAAGGATGCAATAAGCTTTTTTTTTTTTTTTAAGGTCTAACTCACTTTATTTAATAGTTCATCTCTGTAAACTAAGGTGTAAATGAGATTGTGTGTGTGTGTGTGTAAATGGAGAAATTTGTAAATATATTTTGGGTGAATATTAATGTCTATATTCAAGAGCAACTACTTCTAAAAGTAAATCTCTCTCTCTCTCTCTCTCTCTCTCTCTCTCTCTCTCTTTCTCTACCTATGCAGTGCTGGGGATCAAACCCAGGGCCTTGTACATGCTGGAAAGTACTCTACCATTGAGATATATCCCCATCCCCAAATGTGTGTTCTTGAAAATTAAGAAAAACTGAATCTGCATTTTATTATTGCTCATACCATCTTATTCTAAAATTTCCATTTGCCTTTTTCTTACAATTCCTGAACCTATTAGAAGAGGAAAAAGCAAATATGCTGGAGCAATTAAAAAAAGAGAGAGAAAAAAGAAAAAGAAAAGAAAACCCCTCAAAATACCCCCCTGGTGTATTTGCTATCAATTGTTATGAAATGAAGTGCTCCAAATGTAGAGGCTTAGAACAGCCTAAATTTAGTATCTTATGGTTTCTGTGGGCCAGGAAGTTGGGAGAAACATAACTGCATCTGCTGCTCAGGACCTTCTCCAGGCTGCAGTCACAGTGTCTTCTGAGGCTGTGTGTGACCTAATCTCAAGGCTCAATAAAGGAAAGATCACCTTCCAGTTTCACTCATGTAGTTATCAGTAGAATTCAATTCATTGGGGTTCTTGGTGAGGGTGCCCAAGTCCCTTGCTGACTGCTGGCCAGAACTGAGGCTGGCCTCAGTTCCTTGCCACATGGCCTCTTCAACATGGTAGTTCGCTGCACCCAACCCCAAAAGGGATAGATCATCTGCAAGCCTGAGAAAAGTCAGTCTTTAAATCCTAATGACTCAAGGGACATCCCATCACTTTTACTATATTTAGTCAATTAGAGGCAAGTCAAGAAGTCTAGGACATACTCAAAGGTATGGGAACAGACAATCTGAAATTATACAAAAGGCAGAAGTCACTGGGGTCAATTTTAGAAGTCCACCTACCACAGCTGTTAGATGGCCTTAATGTTATTTTCTTCGTTTTAAATAATCATTTCTAAAATAATTTTTCTTATGTGCCACACTTAATTATGTACAGAGTAATATCACATCCAAATGAGAATTTTAAGATACACACAAATCAGATAAAATTTGCATTAAGTAGTTAAACATTCCTTTCTTTTGGGAACTCTCCTGGGGTTAATGTTTAATAGTGTATTGGGGAACTATTTTCAGGTTTCACCTACCTGTGAATTGTTCTCTTCTATAAAGAGAAAAAGTGGGTTATCTCTTCTTGTTCCTCTCCAGTGTGGGGCAAGGACTATACTGAGCACAGTAAAGCTGCGAAATAAAGAGATGTTAAGGGCTAGCATGGTTTGTACTTGTAAGTGCTTTTTCACACAGTATCAGAAAAACAGATTCCTTAATGTTTTTTGTGAATAGCTTTGCAATAGCTAGAGCTGAAGAAAGTTAATGGAGATATTTTACATGTATGTGTGAAGAATTTCAGATATTGAGAATTCTCTGTAATTAGCAATAGAAGGAATAGATCATTCCAGCACAGACTGGCACAGAAGGATATACCTGGAGCTATGGAAGAGAAGAATCTAGACCAGGGCAGGTGAAAAACATTTCTCTTTATCTTTCCTGACAAGTATGAGGCTAGGTGGACATTATCAGAGCTCACTGATATCCAGTTATTTTTGCCTCCCAAGCTTACAAGAGGCACATTTCCCAGGTCCCTTGCAGTTAGACAGGATCATGTAACTTTCTGACCAGTGGACAATGAATAGAAGTGACACGTGTCACATTCTAGACCAAAGTATAGAAAAATGAGTCTGAGATCTCCATATGCTCTCTTCTTCCTGCCCTGGCAACCTGTGATTTTTCAGGTCTCAATGAACAGGAGTCCTTAATTAATTGTATAAGGAAAAGTCTCTGCCATTAACCAGTGATGGACAAGTGGCAGTTTGAAAATGGAGATTCTTTTTTCCTATTAAGGCCCCTAATCTTAGTTTCTTATTGATATGGTAATAAGTTGCCACAAACTGGCTTAAAACCAAGCAAATGTATTATCTTAAAGTTCTTTAAGTCAGAAGATCTAAGTGCAATCAAAGATGTACTCCTACCGGCTGTTCCAGGGGAGGATCTGTTTCCTTCCTTGTGCACCTTCTAGAGGACACCCGCATTTCTTGGCTTGGGGTTTTTCCTTCATCTTTAAGTAAGCAGCTTATCATTGATCTTCCTTCTTGGTTCTCTGCTTCCATTTTCATATCTCCTTCTCTTATTCTGACTCTCTTGCTTCCATCTTATAAGGACCCCACTGATTTAATTGGACCTTCCTTGAAAATCCAGTGTAATTCTTCCATCCCAGTATCCTTAAAATCCCTTTTGCCAATAAGGTAACTGTTCACAGGTCTTTGGGATTAAGACACCACCATTAAAAACCATGGTTTTGGCCTATCACCTCCTTGGATTTATATGCTTAAATGTACTTTTAGTTACACAGAAACTATTGGAAGTTAATATCAGAACTTCATTATTCATTAACTATGTGGGTATGAGAAGCTTAAATAACTATTTATTAAGCCCAGCAAGCATCAAAAAATTTTTTTGGGGGGGTGGGGTCCAAGTAAGGTGTCAAATGAATGCCAAACCTGCATATGAAAGATAAAAGTGCTTGCAACAATTGTCTTTCACTATCATGCTTCTAGCTTCTAGCTATGTCAGGTAAGGTAAACACCAAATGAAACCAACACATGATTTATTCTTATTTGAATGTTTTGATATTGCATATTACTTATTGTATAGCTACAGATGAAGGAATTACAATAAAAGATATTATTAGGATAGTATGCTTCAATTAAGATACTATGTAAGTTATCTGAAATAAGTGGAAATATCTTTCTGAAGTCTACTTGATGATAATGGTTATTTCATTAAGAAACAAGTTGTTAAAAAATAGATTGTTTCTTATCTGAACAGAAGACTTTTTATATTTAATAATACAGGTCAATCATCCTTAATCCAAAAATCTAAGATCTGAAACTTTTGTGCACTGGTATGATGACATAAGTAAAAATTCCAGACTTGATCTCTAATGACAGGTTACAATCAAAATACAGGCACACTAATACTATTGTATAACATATTCTTCAGGTTATGCGTATAAGGTATAAATTAAACATTTGTGAATTTTCTTTTTACACTTGACACCAGCCCCAAGATATCTCAATGTTCCAAAATCTGAAAAATAAAAAAGATCTGAAACACTTCAGGTCCAAAGTATTTTGGATAAGGGATATTCAACATGACTCTTATGCTTGGTACTGCCTTATGTAATTACCTTCAATTGTATTATTATTTTACGTTTTACTAGGTGGCCTCTTAGGAAATAAGGATGCTCTTATTTTTTTTAAGTAATTATTTACTTGTTTTAATTATTAATTTGTTCTGATTTGTTATACATGACAGCAGAATGCATTTCAGTTCATAGTACACAAATGGAGCACAATTTTCATTTCTCTGGTTGTACACAAAGTAGAGTCACACCATTCATATCTTCATACCTGTACTTAGGGTAATGATATCCATTTCATTCCACCATCTTTCCTACCACCATGCCCCCTCCCTTCTCCTCCTTCCCCTTTGCCCTATCTAAAGTTCCTTCATTCCTCCCATGCTCCCTCCTACCCCCATTATAGATCAGCATCCACTTATCAGAGAAAACATTCAGCCTTTGTTGTTTTGGGATTGGCTTACTTCACTTAGCATGATATTCTTCAACTCTATCCATTTACCTGTAAATGCCATGATTTTATTCTCTTTTAATGCTGAGTAATATTCCATGTGTGTGTGTGTGTGTGTGTGTGTGTGTGTGTGTATTATACCATAGTTTCTTTATCCATTCATCTATTGAAGGACATCTAGGTTGGTTCCACAATTTAGCTATTGTGAATTGTGCTGCTATAAACATTAATGTGGCTGTGTCACTGTAGTATGATGTTTTTTAGTCCTTTGGGTATAAACCAAAGAGTGGGATAGCTGGGTCAAATGGTGGTTCCATTCCAAGTTTTCTAAGGAATTTCCATACTTTCCAGATTGATTGCATCAGTTTGATTTCCACCAGCAATGTATGAGTGTGCCTTTTCCCCCACATCCTTGCCAACACTTATTGTTGCTTGTATTCTTAATAACTACCATTTGACTGGAGTGAGATGATATCTTAGAGTTGTTTTGATTTGCATTTCTCTAATTGCTACAGATGTTGAACATTTTTTCATATATTTGTCAAATAATTGTATATATGTTTTTTCTGAAAAGTGTCTGTTCAGCTTCTTAGCCCACTTATTGGTTGGGTTGTTTGTTTTTTTGGTGTTAAGGTTTTTGAGTTCTTTATATATCCTGGAGGTTAGTGCTGTATCTGACATGCGTGTGTCAAAATTTTGCTCCCATTCTGTAGGCCCTTTATTCACCTCACTGTTTCCTTTGCTGAGAAGAAGCTTTTCAGTTTGAAACCACCCCATTTATTGATTATTTCTTGCACTATAGGAGTCTTGTTAAGGACGTAGCAGCCTAATCTGACTTGATGAAGATTTGGGCCTACTTTTTCTTCCATTAGGTGCAGGGTGTCTGGTCTAATTCCTAGGTCTTTGATCCACTTTGAGTTGAGTTTTGTACATGGTGAGATATAGGAGTTTAATTTCATTTTGCTACACATGAATTTCCAGTTTTCTCAGCACCATTTGTTGAAGAGGCCATCTTTTCTCCAATATATGTTTTGGCACCTTTGTCTAGTATGAGATAACTGTACTTATGTGGGTTTGTCTCTGTGTCCTCTATTCTGCACCATTGGTTTACAAGTCTGTTTTGGTTCCAATACTATGCCGTTTTTGTTATTATTGCTCTGTAGTATAGTTTAAGGTCTGGTATAGTGATGCCACTTGCTTTACTCTTCTTGCTTTGGCTATTCTGTGTCTCTTATTTTTCCAGAAGAATTTTTTGATTGCTTTTTTTATTTCTATAAGAATGCCATTGGGATTTTGACTGGAATTGCATTAAATCTGTATAGTGCTTTTGGTAGTAGCTCTTATTTTTTAAAACAAAGCAATTTTTTTCATGTACACATGTTATTTAATAAGCAGACAGAATATATGCAGGATGACTACAAATCAGAGGAAACTGGTGGGTGTGGAGCTTGCCCTAATTTCTTATCATTTCAACTCAAACATGGTTAATTATTATCTATTTATCCTTTCAGCATTCCTTCAGTATCCACCACCAGGATGATACTGTAGTTCATTTGTAAGGCTCTAGACTTTGGAAATGGATTATCACCTACTTCTTAGTTCCAGCTTCATTCCTTATGAGATGTATTGAGTTGAGAAAATATGACCTTTGTGACTCTTGTTTTTGTCATTTATAAGCATGATAATAGTGTCATGTTTATGGATTATAGTGAAAATTTAAGATAATACACAGCAAATAGCTGGTATGTTATAGGTATTCAACAGATGATAACAGATATTGTAGTTGTGTGCCAGAACCCAGAATGCAAAAATGAAAATCACACAATGTTTATCTCCAAATAATTAAAGAGGGAACAAATGCGGAATGGAGTTATGAGTGAGCTATAGTTCAAACAGAAGAGTATAATTTAGTTTTAGGAGTATCATAAGAGGTTCACATAGTATGTGACAGTTGAGATGGTTTAGTAGAAATAAATCAAATGTACAAGAGAGGAGACATTTTAACTAGGAGAGTGACATAGGAATTTTTGAAGGACAGGAAGGATCTAAGAATACCTTAAGTAATTTGGTTCATCTAGATGGAACACAGGGCTTTCCCAAACTCTCTCTGCCATGCCATCCCAGTCTTTCAACATTCTAGTGCAGCGTCATCTGCCCTACTAACCCTTTCCTAATACAGATGCCTCTCCTGGTACTTAGAATTAGGTCACATCTCGGGCTGGGGTTGTGGCTCAGTGGCAAAGCACTCGCCTCACACGTGCGCGGCCCGGGTTCGATCCTCAGCACCACGTAAACATAAATGCATTGCACTGTGTACAACTAAAGTAAATAAATAAATATTTAAAAAAAAGAATTAGGTCACATCTCAATAAACCCACTGTAAATTGAAAATATTGTAAGGTGAAAAATGCTTTTAATATGTGTTAACCTTACCGTGTGTTGAATATTAGCTTACTAAAACCATATGCTATGGAGTGTGGTTGTTCACCCTTGATATTATGTGACTGACTGAGAGCCTCAGCTTGCCCAGTGTGGTGATAGTAGTGCACACTACTAGTTCAGGAAAATTCTAAATTCTATGTTTGAAGTATGATTTATACTGGATGCATATTGCTTTTGTGGCATCATGAAGTTGAAAAAATTATAACTTGGGAATCATCTGTGTATCTGTATCTAACGTAATTTTCCTAAGTACTCATGTGAAAATACCTAAGTGAGACCCACCATTGTGCCCACAACAGGAATGGGGTCCTAATTAGAATAAGATATATCCCATGCTTGTATAATTTTATTAAAATGGATTCTACCATCATGTATAACTGTTATGTATAAGAAGAACCAATAAAAAAAATGAATAAAAGTCACTCATCCCCTATCTCATGTGCCTACCACCCCAAAAAAACACATGGTTTCTGCCACTTTTGTAATATTTTGTTTGCTTGTCTTTCTTCTCCATTAGTTATAAATTTCACAAATTTATAGACCATAACTTACTCATCATTGTGTTTCCGCCATTAAGTAATATCAAGGAATAAAGATTTCTTTAATGAATGAATAAATGGTAGAAGAATAGAAGGTTGAGTGATTCTGTTTTCATTTTTTTTTCTTTCTGTTGGGAATTCAGAGACATTGTAAAAGGGGAAGAAAGAATTTTGGAACCAAGAGACTAAATTGTGAGATATCATAACTGTTCAAGACAAGTGCTCAGGGACAATGGTAGAGACCAAGGGCAAGAGACACATTTAAGACAAATTTATGACTTAGAGCAGACAAATCTTGGGGTTTTTTGGTAATGGGAAAAATCCTGGGGTTTGAAATTCCTGCTGGATACGAATACTTAAAGAAATGTTCCATTTGAATGGGTTGAGTTTAAAGTTTCCATAGAGCACCTGTCAAGAAGCAATTGTAATCATTTTATAGAGAGTAACTGTGTTGGAGAGAGAAACTTGGGAACATAGGCAAAGTAAAACCTGTGAAGACAATTGCTATCACCTAAGGAAAGTCTGCAAACTGAGGAAAGAAGGGGGATCAAGGAAAGAACTATGAGAAACACCAACATCTAAGAGAGGACAGGATAAAACAGCTAGAACAGACTGGGAAAGGAAGATCAGAAGGAGGAGAAAGCTGGGAGGGTCTTTTGTAATTGAAGCTCAGTGACTGTCAGGCAGATGAATATTGCTAAGCAAAACAAACAAACAAAAAAAAACAAAACAAAAAAACAACAAGTTTTTTAATTGTTTGAATTTTGAACCGTTTTTCCTTGAAATTAACAACTGAGAAGTTTAAAAACTTCGTGATTCTCTCAGATGCCAGATTTTTTGTTTTTATTTTTGTAGATGTAAGGGCAAAGACAGATTTAAATAACTTAAACAGTTGCTCAGAAAGAGTAGTATGAGTACAAACTTCTTTCTAGAATATACTGGACTTAAGGATGAAAATAAGGCAATGCTGTAAAAATCAGGAAAGGCCAAATGTGGATCATTTTTATACATAAGAGACTGGACCATAATTTTTGCCACATTCATATGAATGTGGGAAAAGACAAAAAAGAGGCCAATTGGAGTTTGAGGCTTACGATATGTAACTTAAAATGGGAATGGGAAGTGGGGAGGGGTTTCTATGGGAAGAACATGTGGGTTTCTTTAAGAAATATAAATGGAGAAGATAAATAGAGAACAGTGATTGAAAATACATGACAAATAGAGGATTATTGATGGAGCAAGTTTTAGGAAGCATTGGGGCCAGATAAGTGGGAAGATTGGTGATGAAGCTCTGGACTTGTCTGTGCGCATGGGAGAGAGAGAACTGTGCACTTAGTATTGGTTCTGAAGTGGCCACAGTATGGTGGCCTGTCGGGTGACTGCTTAGGGCCTTTATCTGGAGAAGTGACTCATTTTTTTTTCCCCACAGCCATTTATTGAGGAAGGACTATGTGACTAGCACTGAGATAGAAACTTTCACATTTGCACCCTCATTTAATCTGAAGATAGGTCTTTGATCCCAAAGAGAGGTTTTGTTTTAACAGTGGGGCTAGAAGGTCAAAGTGGGCATAAGTCTTGGGGAAAGGACCTCAGGGCTGAGTCTCAGCCTGTGTCAGCTGGCCTGGCCTGTGTTCTGGCCTTAGGAAATGACAGGCCCCCTGGCACTTTATGTGTCTAGAAGTAGTGGAGGAGTATGTGGAATACTCATGTTTTGTGGCCTTAGGTCATAGCAACTGCATCTGCTTTAAAGATTTAGACATTCTAGCTCTGTAAGTCCAAGGTGCTGACTTTATCAGGCTGGACTTAGAAAACCAATTCATACCATCAGGATGTGTTATAAAACACAGCCATTCACAATGAATAATGCATGCACTGTAAAGATGAAGGCCAAGGGCTTCTCATTTCAGGATCATAATTCTTCTGAAGGGTCATGGTCATCTTCAAATCAGATTTAGTTTGAGCATGAAATCAGAGAGTTCCAGTACATATGGGAAGTTTCCTTAAGATCATGTAGGAACATTCGTGAATTTTTTCATACTACTCTTTTGAAAGGAAATATATACTGTCATTAGATGAGAATGTTATTTCCCAAATCGTTTTTAGGTAACATTAAGTTCTCCTTCCAACATTCACTTTTCAATGATCTATGGAAGAGGTGAATTTGTTTTAGTTTACTGAACCTCACGCCACATATTTATTTATACAATGATTAGTCTGTTGGATTTTGCATAGTGATTAGTTTGTAAATATGATCTATCTTCTTTAGTATCAACCAAAGAATGCTCTGTCCCTCTTACCCTTTTAACATTTCTCCTCTGTTCCTTTGCCTTTTTGTCCTCACTAGGCATCTTTGTTCTCTTTAAATTTGGTCCCACTCTTGGCAGAACTGAATGCTTAACTACAGTCAGGGAATAAAAACTCTTCCCATTTAGTGATTGAAGCAACCAAATCAATCTGACAAAAGACAGATTAGCTAGAGGAAAAAAAAAATCTCAAAGTTTATTCATATGAATGTGGGAAAAGACAAAAAAGTGGCCAATTGGAGTTTGAGGCTTACAATACATAACTTAAAATGGGAAAGGGAAATGAGAAGGGGTTTCTATGGGAAGAACATGTGGGTTTCTTTAAGAAAGATAAATGGATTCCTGGAGGAGCAAATGGGAGATAAGAAAGTTTAGGATCATGTTTATTTATGTAGCCGCAAGTAGTCTTTTTCCATTTTCTTCATGGCCAAAAAACTCGCCCAGAGGGAATTTATGATAGTTGAATTATTTTTGGAGTTTCTGCTATTAGATGGAAAAGGGAAACTCAGAAAAAAGCTTTATTTCTTTACAATAGTATATTCTGGATCCCATAGTTTTCCCCATCTGAAACTATGCAGTAAGTTGCACAAATAAGCAGTTGAATTGCTTCCTTGCCCCATATTACACTGAGTCTGTGGTCCAGTCTGGGAATAAGTCTATCCAATCAAAAAGTTCTGTCTCATTCCAGGAAGCGGTGGTATGGGTCGGGTTAGAATATACACAAGAGTTAGGCCCTGTATATTGTGGGCAATCAGCCATTTTGTAACAGTGGTCCACTTCACCTTTTGAATAGAGTCCTTGCTGTTTATTTTAAAAGGGACATGTTTTTCTTTTCCTCATCTCCCTCTCCCACTCCCTAACCTTGGGGCAGGGAACAAGATTACCTTGAGGTATCTGTCCTGGAGCACACTTGCACCATAGGAAGCAGATGTCTGCCAAAAGATCTAGGAAGTCGCAGTCTCCCAAACTAACCCAAATTAACAAGTGAAATTTTTTTTTTTTTTTTTTTTTTTTTTTTTTTTGGTACTGGGGAGTGAACTCAGGGGCACTCGACCACTGAGCCACATCCCCAACCCTTTTTTGTATTTTATTAGAGACAGGGTCTCACTGAGTTACTAAGTGCCTCGCCATTGCTGAGAATGGCTTTGAACTCTTGATCCTCCTGCTTTGGCCTCCCAAGTGCTGGGATTACAGGCGTAAGCCACCACGCATGGCTAACAAGTGAATTCTAACATACCACCTTGGCTTACCTGGAACCCCCCTACCAGGGCACACCTGGAATGCAACTTTTGAAGAGTTTATTTAAAAGACCCCTGTTCTTTCTGAGGGGGAAACCACAGCCTCTGGGACAGTAGTCCCTTGTGCTTCTCCTTTGCTAGCAAAGCTATAAACCTTCGTTTGCTTTTTCTCAAAACCATGTCCTCATTATTAAATTGGCATGCCTTGGCGTGGGGACAAGGACCAAGCTTTCAGTAACAATTTAATGAGGGACATTTCTGTAGAAACAAAAGAAAAGTAAGGATTAGTTGTTGGAACAGACTATTACCCAGTGTGTTTGCTTTGTTCTGTTTGTGAGTTGAGAGCAGTCAATGGAGAGGTTTCTAGATATTGGGCATGAAGTGTGCTTAGAAGGGGGATGAAGATGGTAGTATAGTGGTGGTGTCACAATCACAGCGAATTCCTGGAGCAGAAAATTCCTGGGGAAAAAAATCACACTATTCTGGTAAACTTTGAGTGGTCCATACTATGTTGGTGATAAGTCCTTTGAAATTATATCAAGTTACCCAACTTCAGCTTGCAGGGGTTCAGGAAAAGAGTTACTCTCTGTGAGGCTGGATCAGGAAAATGAGAGACCAATTAAAAGATTAATTACTGAAAATATGCTAAAGAAATAGTGTAGCTGCCTGATGTACAGCCACAATACCGCGGGAGGAGATTCGGTGGCAGGAATCTATTCTTAGTCTCATTTCTTTTTTAGTCTTAGTCTCTGTCTCATTTCTTTCTTAATCTCTGTAGCTCTCATTTCTTTCTTAGTCTCTGTCTCATTTCTTTCTTAGTCTCTGTAGCTAAACTCTTTTCCTTATACTCTGACTCTTATTTCTTCTTCTGACTACATTCTGGCCTCTCTGACTCTTTTCTTCTTCTCTGACCCAAACTCTTCTTTCAATCGACTGAGCGACTGAACGACTGACTGAATGAATGCCGCTTCTGACCGCTTTCACCGGGTTATATACCTTTAGCTTTGCGGGTGCGTCACGTGCATTTACAGGTGCGTCACGTGCATACTTAATGTATGATTATTATCAGGTGGAACTTATGGCTTCTAGCTAACCGAAATAGCCATCTCCCTGATTGGGGCTGCTTCAAAACAGGAACCAGTTTACAAAGCAGTGAAAGTATCTCAAACATTAATCAAGACTGAGTCTGATAACTCATAAAGCGATCTGTTGATTTCCATTGAAACATTTTTTCTCTGTAAATAATCCCCATTTTAATCCAAGATAATTAAAGCTAGATGACTCTTGTTTACAAAATAAGTCTAGTTTCATGATCTGATCATTTACATAAATACTCAAAAAGATAGTACTGTGCCACATAGACTTTTGTAAGTTTGCTTTCTGGAAATTTTATAAGGAATCTTGCATTGAATTTTAAAAGACTTTTGAGGCTAGCAAGCCAAGCTAAGAACTCATGATCAGACTTCACTTGTAGTATTAAAAATTTGGGTGAATTTCCATCTTCTTAAAGTCTCTTAAATGTCTTAAGGTTCCTACATCTTCCAGGAAGTAAACTTCTTTACTCATCTGCACTGCTGATGCTGCACACCACAGAGATAACTAAGGCCTATGTGTTAAAAACTTTGTCCTTAGTCCATGGGACTATTGGAAGTGGTGGAACCTTTAACAGGTGGGGCCTAATTGAAGGAAGTCAGGTCATTGGGGGTGTGTATTTAAAGGGGATATTGTGACCTTGGGCCCTTCATCTCTCTCCCTTTTGCTTTCAGAACAGCATGAGGTGGGCAGCTTTGCTTTGCCATGTACTCTCACCGTGATGTATTTAATATCTTGCCAAAGTCCCAAAGGCAACAGGGCCCAGTGACCATGAACTGGAATCTGTGAAACTGTCAGCCAAAATAAACATTTTTTTCTCATAAGTTGATTAGTTTTTTTTTTTTTTTTTCCCATAGTGACAGAAAGCTGATTGTCATAGCTGGGAACTCTATAATCCAGGTACTAATCATTTTTACAAGAGGATTTTATAATAACTGACTTCCCAAGTTTGACCTTAGTTCCTGGTTATATCTGATTCTATGCATATCATTCTCAAATATGGAGGATGATGCTTAGTAGAAGTGTTTGAGTCATAAAGGCACTGCTTGCTTTCTTAAATGGATTAATTCAGTCTTCACAGGAATAAGTTTGTCCCCTCTTGCTTTCTCTTTCTCTCTCTCTCTTTCACCTTCTCTTTGCCCTCCTGCCTTCTGCCATGAGATGATGAAGCAAGAAGGCCCTTGCCATATCTGGACTCTTGATCTTGGGCTTCCCAGACTCAGAACTATTAGGAAATAAATATCTGTTCTTTATAAATTACCCAGTCTCAGGTTTTCTGTTATAGCAGAACAAAATGGATGAAGACATCCTTTGTTTACAGAGAGATTATTATTGAACCTACAAAAATAATTATATTGCCATGAAGTAATACTCAATAAAAAATTTCAAATTGTGGAGGGATCAGGTAAGGAGAAATCTAAATGCTTCAGTTTTGTTTGCTGAAGTATAATATGCAAAATTGTTTTGATTTTCAGGTAGCTTAAGAGCAATGAAAAGGGTTAAGTTAAAAAAAAAAAAAACATTAAAGAACCAGCCATATTCCAAGCAAGAGTCATAAAAGAAATCATAATCATTCTTTATCAGTTCATTCAGTCTCATGTAATTAATCCTTGTTCTGCTTGATCTTGGGTTCATGGTTTTATGAACCTATCAGCATCTCCATTAGTTCTAATGGAATATCATCAGTTTTTAAGTTCAGTGGTATGATATTAAAATTATTTTGGTAATGTCATCAGAATGCTATACCCCAGAATACCTGTCATAGTCTTTCCATTGGACTCCTTTCCATTTGGGGGAAGATGTGGCACTTTAGCCTGTATCTGATTTCAAGAGCTTTCTAAAAATCATCAGAGTGAAATAATAACTTTTTATGAATGACAAAAGTCTTAAAATGACTATTAAGGATCTAATGGAAGTCCATTATAATACAATTAATAAGGAAATTTAGTTATCTCTGTGGTGTACAGCATTTGAAGATATTAACTGGAATTTTAACTAATAACATTATGCCAGGTCATATCATAGATAATAAGGATGTTGTCATATTTCTATGAACATTATGCAAGTTCTGAAATACTTATATTACTAGCATATATTCATATAAATATAACTTAAGGAAGGTTAAGTATCTCTTTTCATTTGACAGTGCTTCCCAAGCAACTTAGCATGTGTATGTGTGTGTGTGTGTGTGTGTGTGTGTGTGTGTGTAAATATTTTCATTCCCAAAGGGAAAAATAGGGGCCTAACAGAGGGATGGGACCCAAACGAGACTGAAACTCACCTAAGCAAACATTTTCTGTAATTCTATGTCTGTCATCTGAGGCATTTGTTGGCAGGATGTGATCTCCAAAGAGCTTGGGAAGTCAGGCCATTTTGGCCTTGCTGCTTATAGCCCATACGATGGTCTCTCTTCCAGACTGGTTCTGTCCACAACCAGCAGCTTTCCTTGGTAGTTCTTCCCTGTTACTGGCATATTTTAATCCATGTGGCCTCCATTCCAGCTTCAGCTTCATCTTCACAATTGTATGCATTTTTCTCTTAGGGGCTACCTAAAGGGATTCCGACCCTGCTATACCTTGTGTAATCTCATAGACTTTCCTTTGAAATCTTAGTGGAAACCTCCAAGACCCCTTAACTCCAGCACCCTGAATTCCTGCAGAACAAACACCACATGGATAACACCAGGGTCTGCCACCAGCTTGAGTAGTAGTGGGACCCCTTGGACCACTGTTGCAGTGGCCACTGAGAGACTGAGCTGCTGAACATGCTAAAACAAATCCTGGGGGAAATATCTTCCCAGGCAACCCTGTGAGAGCAGGATTTCCCCATGGTCTCTTTTCAAAGGAATTTTCATTTACACATTCTTGATCCTTGATGGAGTGTGGTTCAGCTGATCCCACAAAATGCCCTTGAGGCATCCTTCTTATTGTCTCTGTTCAAAGTACTTAGCTTGTATTTAGTGGAGGTAATCTCTTCAGCAATCACATCTTCCTCGGCCCCAATTTTACAGGCACTTTTCTGGTTAAATTGCAAGACTTAAAAATCCTCTCTGTTCTCCTTTCTTTTCTTGGTTTTCAGAGTAAGCATGGCTAAAAGCCACCAGCAATACCCATGCCAACCCCGGAATGCTGTGTTACCTGGAAATTTCCTCTGTTAGATTACTTAGTCCATCACCTTTAAATTCGGCCTCACATGAAGTTTCAGGACAAAGGCAAAATGTAGACAAGTCCTTTGCCAAAGTGTAACATAATTCTCAGTAGAATCCTTGTTCCCTTCCAAAATATTATAAGCGGAATTTACTTTCTTCATTCTTATCAGAATTCTGGTTTTCTGAGATCCTACCAGAATCACCCAAACTTCTCCCATGAACCAGTTCCAAAGGCTTCCAAACCACGTGGTCACGTTAGTTACAGGAGTCCACCTCTCAGTACCAATTATTATGACTATTACAACAAAAACTTGATTAACTTAAAATGAAAAAAATAAGTTTTGTAATTTTAAACATGTAAAAGACATTGTTAGAAAATGCTGAACAAAGTTAACTTAGCCGGGAACACCGTGTTAATGAAATAAAAGGGTTTATTAGGGTGCCACGTGGGGAAGGGTAGGGAAAGGAAGGGAAGGGAAGGGGGGTAGGGAAGGGGGACAAAGGGACGAACGGGAACAGAGAGAGCGATTTCAGTCGGGGGAGGCTTAAATAGCAGACCGCTGGTCAGGGAGATCCCTGGGGGCGAGTGTCTCCATAGGTTGCCGGAGGTCAGGGGGCAGCAGCGAGGGCACCTGGGAAAGGTAGTCTTTTCACAAAGTACCTGGGGAGGTGTGGCCTTCTACCTGGGAGGGCGCAGCCTCCTGCCGGGAACCCAATGGATATAACATAAGCTTTACTAGTAACCTCAGGTAGAATGAAATTTGCATGACTGCATTATGTGTATTGCTGACATCTGTACAAATTCCAGTTTATTTATTTATTTTGTATCGAGGATTGAACTCAAGAGCACTTGACTACTGAGCCACATCCCCAGCCCTATTTTGTATTTTATTTAGAGACAGGGTCTCACTGAGTTGCTTAGTGCCTTGCTTTTGCTGAGGGTGGCTTTGAACTCAGGATCCTCCTGCCTCAGCCTCCTGAGCCACCGGGAATATAGGCATGAGCCACCACACCCGGCTCCCAGTTTTTATTAAGACGATAATATCAAGTTAGTTTTATTTACAAAAACTTTTCCCAAATTGGAACTAGAAAAACATTTGGATTAGTTTCTATATTTCTGAGAGATTTGGAGTTAATTTATAAGCACTTAAAAAAACCCCAGACATTTGGGTGGATGAAGAAGGAATAATTTAGGTTAAGAGTAAAGATTTTGTAGGCAAAATGATGAGACCTAGTGAGAGGAGAGTTCAGAGGAGCTTGACTGTGAGGAGACCTGTGGCCTGGGACAACTATTGTCTGAGTTTTTCTTCTCTAAGTGTAGGATAGTGCTTCTAATGTCTTGGCCTCTTATAGTATCTACAAATGTCTTGAGATGAACAAGGGGAGCTTTGTGGTTGACAAAAAAGATGGGTAGGCTTTGAGTCATTCCTATGGCCATATTTCTATGTTTTCTTAAATTTAATATTGAAACAAGAATTATTGATTTTAAGTCTTCACTCCTCTTGTTTTCTTGTAAGCTGACTTCAAAAAATTGGGTGCAACATCAATAATAGCATTGGCCTGCCCATGCCACCATGTTTAAAATGAAATTGTTTCTTTACTATTTCTTTCCATTTATGTCAGGAAGATTTCCAACTAAGGTGGAAATAAAAGGGCTTCTACATTTAGATCTGTGTATTTTAGTATGTGTATCAATCATTTGGCAAAGACTTTAGGATGTTTCCCCTTCTTATGAATACATAGTTCCACGTTAGCCAAGCTAACTTTCATTGGGAAGGCCTCTAAACCATCTCTTATCAGGCCCTGAACATTAGCCTTTAAATGCTCCAACTTCTTATTTACAGGATTGCTTAGAAGAGGGCCTAGCCATTTGTTATTTTGGTGAGGAGGATATTAACTTTTTTTTTCAGGATCATGACTACTGAATAACTGTGTGTAGGAGGGTTCATGGTCACTGTGAGTTTTAATTTTTGCTGTTAATCTAATTTCTGTTGATTAATTTTGCTAAGGGATGCTTTTAGGATAGCCATAATACTTTTGCCCTTTTTTCAACTTAATCTTTAGTAATACAAATAGACATTGTTTAAGGTAAAGCCTATCTAAAATTCTTTTAAAAATAAAAGCTTTTTACAAATCAAGTGATCTGTTAATTGGCTACTGATGGTTTAGCATCTCCAAAGGTGTATTTGTTTTAAAATGTGACTCAAAACCAATAAGCCTTTTAATGACTTAAACATGAACACAAGAAAAGATACAGCCCAGAAATCCAAATTCACTTCTAAAGATGGTTTAAGGGAAAGAGTGAGTCTTAGATAACCCCCTGGATTCTGGCTATGGTTAGTAGGATGCTAGCTACAAATGGGGTGCCCAGGCTACCCAGATTTCTGTTTTGCTGATGAGAAATTCTTGGCACCTGCAACCTGATGGTTGGCTGCCTTTGAGTACAGAACCCTACAATCTGCACACCCTGGAAGGTGAAAAACCTGAGAGAAAACATCCTCACTAAATCCAAGCCAAGGTTTCAGTAGACAAAACCAATAGGACTCAATGGTTGTTGTTATTTGGATCTGGACTGTCCCCCAAAGGATCATGTGTTGAAGACATGGTTCCCAGCTGGTGGTACTACTGACAGGTGGTGAAAAACTTTAGGAAGTGGAGCCCAGTTGGAAGAGGGGGTCACTGTGGGCTTGGAGGTACTTTGCCCCCCACCACCCCGGCTGCCAAGAGGTGAGGAGCCTCCTCCGCCACATGCTCCTGTCACCATGAAGTTCTGCCTGTTTCAGGTCCAAAGCAATAGTCAGCTGACCATGGACTGAAGCCTCTGAAACCATGAGCCAAAATAAAATCTTTCTTCCTTTAAGGTTATTTTCTCAGGTATTTTTTTTGCAGTGACCAAAAAACTGACAAACACATGGTTATCCCTGGGAGAGGAAGGATCTGTAGCAACTGTACTCAAACCACGAGTCACAATACCCAAAGAATTGTTTCCTACAGCTGTTTTCTCCTGCTAATCTTGGAAAGAAAAGTCTCTTACTTCTTTCACTCAACTGAACATGGAGCAGAGGTCGGGGAGTCTGACAGTTAAGACTGCTGGATTGGTCAGAGGTCCTGAGAGCTCAGCTGTGGCCTTCAGAGGGACTAGGGAGTCCCACCCTTTCTCTTTTCATTGCCAAACTTGTAGAGAGGAAAAAATTCACTTGGGCCCAATTATGTGTTATGACTTGGAGTCTTGAGATTACACTGACAAAAGATAGATTGTCAACAGAAATTTTAAAAAATGTCCATTCATGTTTGTGTTGGAGCACACAAAAATTGTGGCTCACTAAATTACTAAAGTTACAGGCTAATATACCTAACTTAAAATGGTAAAGGGAGTGGGGAGAAAAGAAAGACTTTTTTTGGGAAGAACACTCTAGTGTCTTTAGAAAAGACAAGTGGAATCTAAGGGGAATAAATGGGAGATGAGAAAGTTTGTGATATTGTTTGTTTAAGCTGCTGTTTGTATTTTTTTTTTCCATTTTCTTCATGGTCTTAAAAAGCCTCCAGAGAAGGAATTCATGATAGTTGAATTCTTTTAGGATTTTCTGCTTTTAGGCAGATAATTGAAATTTATGAAAAGACTCCTCACTGGTATATTGGGGCTCTCTCCTCCTAGTTGTTCCTTGCTATATAATGTAAGACATAATTCCTGAAATTTTCATAACTAAGGATAGTGATGCCTGACATATTATCAAATATAGTATATATTATGCATTTTTTTAAAACTATGGGGTAGTTGAACTAGTTAGGTATTTCATTTTATTCATTTATTTTAAAACTCTTGTGTGCTGTAGAGGATAGATGAAAGAATTCAGAAACCTTGGCTGACATTTCAATTTCGTAGAAATCTGTGTGATTATGAGTCTCTTCTTTGAAAATTATCTCTTCCTTATGTAAAATGAGCATAATAATAGCCTTCTTACAGGATTGATGTGATATAAAGAGAGAAAGAAGACGAAAGAGCTTGTCAAGACTGCTTGGTGCATAGTAGGCATTCAGCAAATTTCAGTTGAGTTTAAATCTAGTTGAACCCACCTTCTCATGATGACAATGAAATTACCCACTTAGGTTTTCTACTTACTTCCATTTCATCCTTTTCTTACTTTTAACATAGTTCAATCAAAGCAGAGATGCAATAGCGTATTCTACCTCTTTCACTGAACATCATCCGAGGTATTTTTACAGTACATTACCACTATGTTATCCCTTTTAAGGTCACTATGCCATGTTGTCACTAAAAATCAGTCAAGTGGAATCACAGCCATTTGCAAGCACTAGATATTTGTTTGGCAAGGTGGAAGCCTATACTTTTAGATCATAAATTAATGGCTAAGTTAATCTTCCCTTTTTAATTAAGAAAAGTCAACCAAGCATAAATGTTGATTAAACAGATGATGGTACCGGGAGCTGCATATAGATAATATATGTTACACAAATTAGTTAGCCTGTATCTCTTCATGAAGAGTAAAGATGGAATCAAGGTGATTGTCTGAAATAGGCATAAAATCTATGAAAACAATTTTACCTCAAATAACCACCACCGTGAATTTTTACATAAATCATTCATTTAATTGTTTCAATAATCCACTAAGCTTTTTGAAATTTTATCTGAATCCTCTTTGTTTCAACAATTAAAAATGATTATTTTCCCTTTCACTATTTTATATGTTTCAAAATTGAGAAGATGACCTACCATGTATTCAGTTTTTTAAAGGAGGCACTGAGAATAAAGAAAAAAATGCATATATAACATTTCTAACTGTTCACATCACTGGGGTGGAGATTTTCCTGTGGCTCTTGATCATTCTTTCTTTCTTTCTTTCTTTCTTTTTTTTTTTTTTTTTTTTTGGTACCAGAGATTGAACTTAAACTCAGGGGTACTCTACCACTGGGGCACATCCCCAGCCCTTTTTTGTATTTTATTAGAGACAGGGTCTCACTGAGTTGCTAAGTGCCTTGCCATGGCTGAGGCTGGCTTTGAACTTGCGATTCTCCTGCCTCAGCCTCCTAAGTGCTGGCATTACAAGTGTGCACCACTTCGCTTGGCCATTATTTCTTAATCTTATAAAAAAAAAAAACCTTAGGAAACCAGCACCTTAAATTATTTCTGTACAGTGTGAATTCATCTGCTGTTATTTCAAATACATAACTTTTAGAGAAAAATCTCTGTTGGAGTTGACAATTTAGAGGGTTAAATGGCAGCTGAAACCCAGTGTTTTTTTTTTTTTTTTTTGTACTGGGAATTGAACCCAGGGGTGCTTAACCACTGAGCCACATCTCCAGCCCTATTTTGTATTTTATTTAGAGACAAGGTCTCACTGAGTTGCTTACCACCTTGCTTTTGCTGAGGCTGGCTTTGAACTTGTGATCTTCCTGCTTCAGCCTCTGGGATTAGAGGCATGAGCCACCATGCCTGGCTTAAAACCCAGTGATCAGAGTATCACCTCTCATTCCTATCCTCTCTGTTTGAATTCAGCTGTGAACCTCTAAAATCTTTGCTTCTCTTCCTCTCACCTTCCTGCTTGTCATATAGTCAAGGAGGAAAAGGATATAATGTTTATTGTCTAGATGCCAAGCATAAATTGAATTGTTTAGTGGTTCAATTCAGACCAAAAGAAAAGGAATAGAACAGAGGCACTGTAGTTTCTCTCAAAGAACAAAATACCTTGTACTTCATTCATTTAGTATTCTACTCCATTTGGTAAGTACTCTTTTCCTCTCGCTTTCCTGTTTATGTTCAAACATCTAAATGCATATATCAGGTTGCCTTTAGAGTCTGCCTGTGAGCACAGGGATTTGCAATCCCATTCAAAGATCACAGCATCTTGTTATAGAAAACATTCACACTACTATGCTAAGCAGCAGTTTATACTTAAAATACACAAGTGTCACTTGAAATCTAAGCTGTAAAATAAGAAGGAGGACATCTGGTCAAAGTCCTTGTGTTCCTTGTACTACCATAGTCTAGAAAAGTTTTCTAAGCAAGTCACCCAATAACCACTAAGTACAATAAAAGCTCTCTAATTTACCCTCCTTGATTAAAAAATATGTGAAACAATCTTAGAATGTTGAAGCTTAGTTTACAGCCGTTGATCCTATAATACAAAGTTGGATGAGTTTAGAAAGTATGAGTGAGGATTAAGTGAACAATATCTTTGAAGGACTCGCAAAACTTTCAAGAAAATAGAATAGTATACAATATTGTAATGAATTTACAATTCTGACTTGCTCATTACTTGACAGTAGACTTCTTCCCCCCAAGCCAGTGTGGATCAGTTCATATTAACGAAGGATCTTGTGGTACATGCAATTTTCTGTAAGGGCATTATTCCCCCCAGATTCTTATGTGACTTGCTTCATTATTTTCCTTTAAGTTTCCATTGAATATTGCCTAAGTAACACAGCATCCATACTTTCCCCAGGGCACAATCTGACCTTGCTTGTTGCTCACCTACCTTGTTAGTTTTTCTCTTTTCTCTCATCATCCATGTGACACACTGTATATTTGTCTATCTCTGGCTTTTCCCTATAACACAAACCTTAGGAGAACAGGAAATTTACAGATTTTGTCCATGCTTTTTTGCCCCAATGTCTAGAATAGCTCCTGGCATACAGAAGGTGAATAATAAATGTTAGTAAAGTGAAGGAACAAATGGGATTTGCTTGATTCTGATGCGAAAAAGAAATGAATAGGAAAAAGAAATAAATTGATAAATAACTGGTTGATTGGCAATACAATCAGAAAATGGACTATTTCTTTTCATTTTGATGTCTCAAATCTATTTTTTGTTGTGGTTTTGGCTGGGCTAGGAATGTATGTATTCACCCAGGAGGCTGCATGCTGACTAATGAGAGACAGATACAGACCTAGCCCGGCAATATTCATATATTCTATCTGCATTCATTTTTCTCTAGTGACATTTTAATATATTTTGGTGAAGATATTCCCAAGATAATGAAGATATGTTGAGTGAGCATTGAAAGTGATGAGTCTTTTTTTCCATTATCAAAGACAAATACAGGTGTGTAATATATGCGGAGCATTGAAAGTAGGAAAAGAAAATGAGAAAATCCCAATGAAAAGAAATTAAAGCTCTCCAATAATTGAAAGAAAGGCCAAACTGAAAACATAAATCTCTGGACTCAGAGAGGATTTATACCAGGGTGGAATGAGTGGACCAATGGCTTTCATGATGTGATTCATTTTGAAAAAAATCTCATTTTCTTTGCCAAGTAGAGCTCATGGTTTAGTGAAAATTTCATCTTCATTCTAATCAAATGAGCCAAATTCTGACCCTCTATGTTCTGAAATGAAGAATGAACTTTCCCTAGCTTATTTGTGAGATTCAAAGCATATTATCAAGGAGGGGTAGTCACAGCTAAGGTGAAATCTTGGTATATTTGCATTAGACCTTATGCTATAACTGAAATTTCCTTATAAAATTACATTAAATGGCATAAAGAGCATTTAATTCAAATGTGGACTTTGTCCAAATGACAGAGAAAGATATCAATTCACTTATAATAACAGCCTGGATAGTCAGACCAAGGGTATATGATAGTGAATCATTTTCAGCAGACTCATAGAACAATGAATCAAGAAAAGTCTGGACAGCTCATTTTAAAGCAGGACCAAGTCTGAGTGAACCCAGAAAGAGATCACCAGAATGGGGACTGGGATTTAAAGGACAACTCTAATACTGACTATGCAATGGCAAAATTAGGGAAAATAGTGTGCAAGTTGGTACCAAGGTGTTTGATACTTAACATGAATCCAGCTATTTTACTGGGGTGGTGGGGAATCTATCTGAATGATAAGTTAAGCAGTTAGGAGTTAATTCAAATAATATTCACATTGTGTAGGTCATCCTACATTTGTAGATCTACTATCTATTTGGTTCCACATAGTATATAGTAAAATTTTTACCTTAGTCTTTTTCTAAAAATTCATTGAGTGGGCTGCTTAATTCAATCCTGAAATAATGGATACCTAATTCTGTTTTAAGTGAGTACGGCAGTCTCCCCTTAGTCACAGTTTTGTTTTCTGCAATTTCAGTCAATTATGGTCTAAAAATATTGAATGAAAAAGCTTATTCCAGAAATTAACAAATCATCACTTTTAAGTTGAACACCATTCTGAGTAGCACGATAAAATTTCACACTTTCCCTCTCTATTCTGAATCCTCATGAATCCTCCCTTAGTCCAATGTATCCTTAATGTATACACTACCCACCCGTTAGTCATGTAGTATCTGTCTTGGTTCTCAGATTAACTATTGTGGGATGGCAGCATTCATGTTCAAGTAACTCTTATGTAGTAGCCTAATATTATGTTGTAAGGTCTATGTTATTCACATCATCTCATTACCTAGGAACTGTATGATCTCACATCATCATAAGATGGGTGAGTACAATACAATAAGACCTTTTGTGAGAGAGAGAGAGAGAGAGAGATCGAGCACGTTCACATAGCTTTTCTGAAGTATATTGTTATGATTACTCCATTTTATTATTAGTTATTATCGTTAATTTTATATGGTGCTAATTTACAAATTAAACTATTTCATTGGTATTTATGAATAGTGTTCAGCACATTCATGGTTTTAGGCACCCACTGGGGGTCTTGGAATGTATTCCCCAGATAAGAGGAGACTACTGGGGAGGAGAAAATAATGGAAGTCAGAGAGTAGATGTATTACTTTGTGGTGGCTACTGTCATGCTAAGATTTAGCTGCTTAGAATAATTTCAGATGACAACGGCCATCTAGATGGTCATCTATTGAAAAATTGTCCATATAAACATTTGGGGTACTGAACTAAAGCCACAAAGTTGAGTCAGCAGACTTCCCAAAACTCAGCCAGTAACACTGGCATACTCAAAGGGAATATGGTTTTAACAAGATTGTTACAAGTCATGATGTCACCCACTCCAGAGATCCTCTAGCTATTCTAACTATGTGTCTGCTCCCAATTCTCTTAATTAGTTTTGAAGATTCATCCAGGCTTGTTTTGTTTGTTTACTTACAGAAAATGACAGACACAAACAGACATCGGAAAATGTCACTTATTGCAAGCTCCAGCCGGTACTGCATTTTCATTTGCTCTTGCCTAAATTCTCCCAAAGTGGTCAGCTTCCAAAAACAGATAGAGAAAATAATGATTTGAAATACAATGCACATTTAAAAAACGTATTTTTTTGTCTTATCAAGTGGTAAAACTTTTGCCAATACATCTAGAATAAGTTTTCAAATATTTATTATTTCTGTGGTACTGGGAATTGAATCCAGGAGTGTCCTGTCACTGAGCTGCGTCCCCAGCCCTCTTTATTTTAAATTATGAGACCAGGTCTCACTAAGTTGTCAGGCTAGCTGTGAACTTGTGATCCTCCTGTCTCAGCCTCCTCAGTAGTTGGGATTACAGGTATGTGCCACTGTGCCTGGTTCTAACATGTATTTAATTAATGTAATATTTTCCATTTTTGAGATAAAATTAATTTAATTATTGAACCAAATTATAAATAATACAGAATAGAAGATAACATAGTTAGATCTCAGTTAACATCCAACATAGTTTTCTCTAACAGTCACATGTGAAAAGAAAATAAAACATAAAAAACTCCAAAAGCAATATAAAGACTTGTTATAATGACACAACATCTGTTATTTTTATTTGAATTAAGTTCAGTGGTCTAAAGGTTATGGTTACTGTACAGTAATTAGCATCATTATGTGAAAATCTGTTACTTCTATGTTTTTGACTTCCCCAATTATACAACTGTATTAGTCCACTTTTCATTACTATAACAAAATACTGAGACAGGTTGCTTTATAAAGGAAAAATATTAATTTTGGCATATGGTTCTGGAGGTTCCAGTACAAGGGGCTGCATATGGTGATAGCCAGAATTCTTGCTGGCAGTGTCCCAAAGTGGGCCACAGCATAACATGGCAAAAGACTCGAAACATGCATGTATGTGTCTGTCTGGTTTCTGTCCCTCTTCTCATAAATCTTCCAGGATAAAATCATGAAGGCTCCACACTAATGACCTTTTCTAATCCTAATCATTTCTCAAAGGCCACACTTCTAAACTTTATAGTTGGACTGAGTGTCCACTCTCTCAGTACTTCACAATGAGGATCAAATTTCAACACATGAAATCTCTGGGGACAATCAAACCATAGCAATAACGAGAGACTTTCAAAACGATCTCTTTGATCAAATGTGTGACTTAATTTTTTTACTTATTCTATATTTTAGGCAATGTAATATTGAATTTTCTATTTGCTTGCTCTGAAATGCAAATAAATTTGGAGCTTGTTTTGCACATTTCCAGGTAATTCTTGCTTACTTTATCTAATAAATAGAGACTTCAAAGAAAGTGGTCTTCAAATTGATAGAAAATATCTACAAATTCTATTAGTTTTCTACCTGATAGAAATAAATTTTCTTCTAAGTTATAATTACATTCCCTTCCCAAAAGGGATACTAACAAATTTCAAGTAATTTTATGTACCCTGTAACTATCCAGAAGTTCTTTATACATCATTTTTTCACCCTGAAGAACAAGGCTAAGATACTCTTTTAGAATAATTATCCAGCAATTTTTCATTACCTGGAGTGTAGTTATAGATATTCTATATGGAGACTATTTGTCTTCTAACTTACAATTAAAATGACATACTCAATTTGCATGCATTGCTCTTGTAATATTTTTAAAAAATTATGCTTGAAACAAACCAAAAAAAGAAAACTAAATGTTGTTTATGTGTAGACCAAAGCTACACAAATTAAGTGTTCTCACCCTGATTATAAATTCCAATATAGCAAAGAGTATTTGAAAACTTCAAAAGACTCTGTAGGGCACAGCAGTGGGCAGGCCAGGAACCTTATCAGAGTCAGTTCTATGTCATTGGACACTTTGGTCAGTGTCAGGTATTGCCACCTGGTTAATTCATCTAATGGTAATGATGGTAATAACATTGGGTATACACTCAGCATGTACTGAGTGCTTTACATAAATTAACTCATTTAATTATGACAACAAACTCCTTATGGTAGGTACCATTTATCTCCATTTCAGAGGAGAGGAAATTGAAGCAAGATATTCTGTGGTCCTGGGGAATTAAGTGGCAGATCTAAACCCAGGCAACCTGGCCTCAAGATAAGTCTGTACTCCTGACCCCATCAGAAGGAGGCAGACATCCTATGAGGTTTACCTTGTGACTAACTTAAAGGACAAACTTTATCAAGGAAGGCAAGGGCATAATTGAAACTCAGGCTATTCAAAATTAACAGCAAGCCCTTGGATAGTTCTTGCCCTATGCCAAGCACTTCACACATATCAACTAATTCAATCTTCATAAGACACCTGAAAGATAGGTGCTCTTTTCATTTCAACTTACTGTTTGGAAAATGAGACACAAGGAAATTAAGTAACTTGCCTGTGACTATCATAGTCACAGTGACAGGTTTTGAACACAGGCAGTGTGACTCTAGAGCCTGTGTTTTTTGTTATTGTGAGATATTTTGTCCTGTTACAGAAAGTTAAGACATTAAGTAATTTATAGGCAAACTCAGGTTAAGGGGATATAGCTACATACACACACACACATACTGTAAACGATCATTTTACAGTAACCTGTATTCATTCTCTTCTTTAAGTTATTACTTGTTAAAGGTTAAATTGTACCACTATCTCACACAATCTTTGAAGTTCTATCCACAGCTGCCTCAGAATAGACTCTAATTTGGGAGTACAGTCTTTACAGAGGTAATCAAGTTAAAGTGAGATCATTAGGGAAAGTCTGAATGCAGTATGACTGGTGTACTTACAAAAAGGAGAAATTTGGACACTGGCTTAGAGGATGTCAAGAGATGTAGGGAGAAGGCCATTTACAGCCCAAAGAGAAAGGCCTGTATTAGTCAGCTTTCTGTTGCTTTGAAAAACTACCTGAGGTAATTAACTTAAAAGAAGGAAAATTTATTTTGGCTTGTGCTTTAAGAGGCAGTCCAAGGTTGCTTGGCTTTGTTGCTTTTTGATCCTGTGGAGAGGCAGAATGTTATTGTTTGGATATGAGATGTCCCCAAAAGCTCACGTGTGAGATTATGCAAGAAGAATCAGAGGAGAAATGATTGGACTATAGCCTTAACCTCATCAGTGAATTAATCCCTGATTGGATTAATTGAGTGGTGACTGGAGGCAGGAAGGGTGTAGCTGGAGGAAGTGGCTCATTGGGGGCATGGATTTGGGGTATATATTTTGTATCTGGTAAGTGGAGTCTCTCTCTCTCTCTCTCTCTCTCTCTCTCTCTCTCTCTCTCTCTCTCTCTCTGATTCCTGATCATCATGTGAGCTGCTTCTCTCTGCCACACTCTTCTGCCATGATGATCATCAGCCTCACCATGAATCCTGAGAAATGGAGTCTGCTCTCTATGGGCTGAGACCTCTGAAGCTGTGAGCTCTCAAATAAACTTTTCCTTGGCTAAAATTGTTCTAGTCAGATCTTTTATTCACAGCATTGAAAAAGCTGACTAAAACACAGAACAGTATGGTGGGAGTGTGTGTTGGAGTAAAGTTGCTCACCTTGTGGTAGCCAGGAGGTGAGTGGGTAGGGAAAGAAAGAGGCTGGGGTCCCAATATCCTCTTGAAGAACATGTCCCCAGTGACCTGACTTCCTTCCATGAAGCCCCACCTCTTAAAATTTCTACTACCTCTCAATAACACTATTGGCTGCTAACTAAGCCTTCCATACGTGACCTTTGGGGTACATCTGAGATCCAAACCACAACAGCTTCAAGAGCCCTTTCCCTCACAGCCCTCTGAAACCATGAACCTTGCTGAGATTTTTATTTCAGATTTCCAGCCTCTAGAACTGTGAGACAATAAATTTGTGTTTTTAAGTGACCCAGTTTATGGTACTTTGCTATGGCAGCCCTAGCAACCTAATGCAGTACTTATATATTAAAATTATAGAAATTAATTCCAAACATCATAGACAAAAACAATTTTTGAAAAAAAAAAAAACGGAAGAACACTGGGACACCTTAGAGAATCTGGTAAGGTCAGGATGATCAACCTGGAGTCCTGTGCAGAACAGGAGAGTGCCAGCAACTCATCATTTCCAAGTCTCTCTCATCTTGTCTCCATTCTCTGGCGACATCATCTTTTATTCTTTTTGTAGTATTTCTTCATTTTTTTCTCTCATGTGACTATACCAAGGCCTTCAAGGGTAAAGTTCGCTACAAACTAACAAATATTTACTAACAAGTTTAATAACAAGTTCATATATAAGACAGACTCTGATGAGCCAGACTTAGGCCAAAAGTCTACCCCTATTACAGTCAACTGTGGCTGTGGAGTCAGGGCCATGTAGGGCATACATGGTGCTAGAAGCAGGAACACATTATGAGTTTTATGGTGCCTTGACACTTCTGTATGCTTAGGTCCTGTTATGGCTGGATGTGAGGTGTCCCCCTAAAGCTCATGTGTGAGACAATGCAAGAAGGTACCAAAGTACCTTCTTGGGTTTTGACAGTTATAACTCAGTCAGTGAATTAATCCCCTGATAGGGATTAACTGAGTGGTAACTGAAGTGGTAGGGTGTGGCTGGAGGAAGTGGGAATTGGGGGCATGACTTTGGTGTATATATTTGTATCTGGCAAGTATAGTCTCTCTCTGCTTCCTGATCACCATGTGAGCCGCTTCCCTCTGCCATACTCTTCCTCACCTGGAGCCCCTAGGAATGGAGCCTGCATTCTATGGCCTAAGACTTCTGAAACCACAAACCCTCAAATAAATTTTTCTCCCCCTAAATTATTCTGGTCAGATCTTTTAGTCACAGCAGTGAAAGAGCTGACTAAAACAGGTCCCATTCTCCCTAAGGAAAAAAAACCAACCAACCAACCAACCAACCAACCAAAACCTAAAAATTAGGCAGTATGGTTGCATTGATAAAAAGATCAATATATTAAAACATTTTTTACATGAATGTTTATTTTATTTTTTCTTCTTATTTTAAAGAAAGTAAAAGTATTATGGTCTATATATGGTCTTTCTATTGTACCTAGTGTGGCTTTTTTTGGCCAAGTGGACTTTTTAGAGAAAGACAATTTGCCTGGATAGCTATACATTTCTATTAGTTAGGCTTTCAAACCCCTGTTCTTACATTTTTCCATGAGACACTGATAGCTTGTGTTCTCAATCATGATATAAATAATATGGGTGCCAGAGAGAATACGTGTCTGTTCCTCCATCTAAATTCCTCTCATATTTTAACAGAAAGTTGTTGACTTCCACTGTCTGATTCCCATATGGTCTCAAGGTTATAGAATAACTTGGATGTGTGTTATGGAAAAGGCTTGGGATAACTTATTAAAGCTCCTGGACAAAGCGGAATGTTTTTCCAAATCACTTCTGAAATAACACAACATTATATCTGTGATAATTTCTCATAGAAATTTATGCCATTAGTCTATTTTTCATAAGTAAAATAAATCAGGATGTCCTTCTTACATGTATCTTGCTTTCAAGAATAAATTGAATTGTAGGTCAAAATAAACAATGATAGAGTTGTATTTTCTGTTCTAGGGACATGTAAGGGACTTCAGACTGACTCAACTTCCACATCATTTGGCACTTTTGCCACCTTTAGTCTGTGCTAGCAATAATGATAGAAATGAGACAGCAAAGGCAAAATGACAAGTCTGCAACAATTTCCTGAGTTTCAAATCTAATAGGTTGGACATGTAATTATATTGAGTATAAGCATTACACCAAGTGACTATTTCAGGGCACTTTCAAATGGGATTGCTGTCATATGATTTGAAACACCAAGTAAGCACACCTTTGGGGAAAAATCACAATATATAGACTTATAGGTTACAGAAATAGCAGTAGTTTCACAAGAAATTGGATGGCTTATTTTGAGGAATCAAAGCAAAATAAGTCTTTGCAAAATGCCAGTGCAAGTGCAGGTTGGGCCCTTTGTCTATGGGCTATGCTAATGCCCCCTGTTCCTCCATACCATTTTAGGCTCTGCACAGAAATGTGCATTATATTCACTCTGAGAAATGCCATTTTTGAGAGCAAGGGTTCCCTTTCTACATCAGTGAAATGTATAAAATGATGGGATAGGACTATCACTGGTGTGGGACTCATTCAGTCTGGAAACCTGATGGTTGTGATGGTTAATTTTAGTTATCAATTTGATTGTTAACAGGATGCTCAGATATTTGGTCAAACATTATATTGGCTGTGTTTGTGAGGGTGTTTTTGGATGAAATTATCATTTGAATTGGGTGACTGAGTCTATTACTCTCCCTAGTGAGGGTTGGCCCTCATCCAATCAGTTGAAGTTCTGAATAGAGTAAACAAACAGCTGACCCTCCTTTAGTTCAAATGTTTTGAGCTGGCACCTTGGTGTTCTCTAGCCTTTTGACTTGAACTAAAACACAGGCTTTTCTTGGATCTCAGAGCTTTTTGGCTTTCAGACTGGAACACACATTTGCTCTCCTGGATCTCCACCTTTCTCACTGCAGATTTTGGGACATAGCCTCTGCAAACAGTGACTCGATTCTTTCAATCTGTACAGACATTTTATTGGTTCTATTTCTCTGGAGAACCTAATATTAACTAAAGCTCTAGGTTCCTGCTTTGTAATATATCAAATATTTACCTTTTAAAGATAAGTTAGCCAAATTGAAACGAGCGAGCACATTGTAGGCTCTCAAAAAGATTTGTTACAAGGTAAGAAAACTATGAAATAACAAATAATAAAGTTACAACTTCTGCTATGAGGTATTATAGCAGAAGAAATTATTTTATTCCTATCTGGTTATTCTGTTTTGAGACTGGAGTAGCTTGGAACTTTCCAGCTAGTGAACAGTAGCACACTTCTGTAAGTAAGTGGGCTACCATGAAATGTTGACTGATAAATGGTGGAAATTTGCATCCTTTAATCTAATGATATAAATGGCAGAAGAGTTCATATGGGGTGGGCAGGGGCCAGGTACTGCTCTAAGGATCTCTACTGGAAGAAATGCTCCTTGGATTGGGAAATGGGAGTCGTGCAGACCCAGGTGCCATTGTGTTGTGCTCCACCCCACTGAAATGCACTCCTTAATGAGAACCAAGCTGGTCAGCCAGCTGAATGAAAGAGGCTGTTAGTGCAGTGGTGCCTAACATATCCTGGAACTCTATGTACAATGATAGTGTCTGAGTCTTCCTGGGAAGGCTGAACTGACTGAAGTAAATATCCGTTGTGTATTCTTCCAATATGGAGAGGTTGTACACATTAATTTTGTACAGGACAGGAAGACAGGGAAGTCTAACAGATTCTGTTTTATCAACGATGCAGACCAGAGGTGTACAATTTTGACACTAACAATTTTAATGAAATCAAGATCAAGGGATTAACTATCCAAGTCAATCTTATAAGCAACTACTACTCTCCTTGGGATATTTCCACCAGAAAGCTTGGAGAGAAGGTGTTTTGGTCAGCTTTTTCATTGCTGTGACCAAAAGATGTGATCAGAAAAATTTTAGGGGAGGAAAAGTTTATTCGAGGCTGAAGTCTGCTCAGATACTCATATTTTGAAATGAATTGTGATGTGTAACTAAGAAGAATCAATGAAAAAAAAAGAAATGAAGTGTGATATTTAAAATGTTATGGGGTGGAATTTGTTAACAAATTTATAATTCCTGTAAATAAACGGTATAGGGCAATATTCCCTTAATATGTGAATATATGCTTTTGTTTTTCGCTACAGCTTTTCAAATTTTTAACATACTTACAATTTGTATGGCGTGTTTTACAAACTCTTCCAAATATTGATGCCTAAGATTTTAAGAGTATTGTCCCTTTAGTGGTTCACCATGTAGTTGCTCTCTTCCTATAGTATCTTGCATAAGTATTTCTACTTTATGTGTAACAGGATGTGCAAAAAATTAGAAGCACTGGGCTAAATGATCTCTATGACCTTTTGTACTTCTACCTTCTTAGGCCCTACTGGGAGAATTTCATCCAGCATAGTGGGAACTTACTGCTATGATACAGTTTAAACTCTAAAAATATTTAATTTCTGCTACTATATTACTTTATGTATCAATAATAATAGAACATTTTCCCCTATTATAACTTTAACTAATGATAAAGTCAAGGGCAAAAGATATTCTTATGGAAAGTAGTATCAGTTGAGCTACATGACTAATCATTAGGATTAAAAAGAGTGTTTCTGAGAGCACATTGTTGTTATTCTTCTCTACTTTATATCTGTGCACGCATATATACATTTATATCAAATCTAAGAAACCATGATTTTATTCTCTCCCACTAGAAGGTGTTTTATATGCTAGGAATCTTGGGATATGTAAAGTGATATAAAACATTTGGAAATGCAAAGCATTTTCTGGATTCTGTTAGTATTTGATATTTGATTGATGAGCAATTCATTCCCATTTGTAATTTCAGATTCTGTGTATAGACAGAATAGCATATATGAACTTGCAAAGGTTGTCACTTAGGATGGAACCTCAAGCTAACCTTTTGGAAATTGCCTGTCCATTTTAAACAAGGAAAAATCTTGAATGATTTTGAAAGTGTCACTTTGGGCCATTCTTTATACACGAAATCTGTTTGGTTTAAAGTTTTTCTAAAACAAAACAAAAGAGCAAACCAAACCTTGACTAGTTTTGCTCTAGTATATGCTAAAGTTGGCAGTACTCTGAACAATGACAGCATTGCTAATCAGCATTCATTTATCGATGGAAATTTCTGTAGTATGCATTTACTATAAATTTTCAAGATATTTTCCTTTTTTAATTGTATTTTTTAAAAAAATCACCCCCCACCAAAAAAGAAAAGAAAAAAAGTTTTTAATCCATTTATCAGAACTTAATTATTTTCATTTCCTCACATTTACTTCCAGGCTTTGCCCACATGGATGCATATATTACATCACTGCAGACCTTCATTTATTTATTAGCTCATTTGTTAATTCAATATTTTACTTAAGTTTTACTAATTACCAGGTACTGTAATATGGTTGGGGTTACAAAAAATATACTGTATACCACATTGTCTGACCAGAGGAGGTCATGATTTAGTAAAAGAGAGATGCACATATAAATGAAATTAGATGTTGGTAAATTGGCATCTTAAATTAAAAGGGGATACAAGAGAGTGCACGGAGCAAATGAAATAAGAAAGCCCCGGCAGGCAGGGATTCTGATGAGTGCAGAATCTAGGAGAGAGAAGAGTAGTTTGGTGAGTGACAGCACAGGGCATCATGCATGACAATGAGAACTGAGGTGGTTGAGAAAATGTGGAGTTCAAGGAAGTTCTTGCCTCTATGCAACTATTTAAGCTTCTCTTACTTAAAAAAAAAAATTTTAGTTGTATCTTTTTAAAAATTTATTTACTTATTCTAATTTGTTATCCATGACAGCAGAACACATTTCAATTCATAGTACACATATAGAGTACGATTTTTCCTTTCTCTGGTAAGAGAAGCTTGCACAATCAGAAACACGTTTTTGAGCTGGGCACGGTGGCGCACGCCTGTAATCCCAGAACTTGGGAGGCTGAGGCAGGAGGATCGCGAGTTCAAAGCCAGCCTCAGCAATGGCGAAGCACTCAGCAACTCATTGAGACCCTGTCTCTAATAAAATACAAAAAAGGGCTGAGGATGTGGCCCAGTGTTCAAGTGCCCCTGAGTTCAATCCCCAGTACCAAAAAAAAAAAAAAAAAAAAAAAGAAAAAGAAAAAAGAAACATGTTTTTGAAAGAGCATATTGTGGGAAAGTGGAACGTGAGTTACGTTGGGGAGGGACTGAAGGCAGAGAAATGAGTAGCCAGGCAATTTTAATAGTATAAGGGCCTGGTGCAGGGAACAGAGGGGAACTCAGGATTTTGACATATGTTTAGGAAACAATTTTAGGGGCCAAGAAAAGACTCCCAAATTTCTGACCTCAGAATACAAGAAGAGGAGCAAAGTATGTGTGATTTATTTTGTGTGTGTGGGATTAGAAGAATGGTAGGGAGGAAGTGAGAAAATGGTGGGTGAGAGCAGAGGAAGTTATTTTGCCTCTTGTTGGAAATCAACTGAAGTAACAACAGTAGCACAGAATTGACAAATTAGGAAACCATGGGTGACCAGAGTATGAGTATTTCCTAAGAATTAGCTACAGAACACCAGGTAGAACTGTTACAGAGCTGGGGCCTTTGGGAAACGGAGGCCCTCTCTTCAAACCCTGATTCTTGTGATCCAGTCAGAAAGATCTCAGACATGATACTCAGAGTAACAGGAATGAATTTGTTGAAGGGATAGGACAAGGGAAAGGGGACACTCTCAAGGAAGAGAGTGAGTCCTCTCAAAGAGAAGAGGGACAACATGCTTCTCCTGCACTCTAGTTTTATTGGGTATCCCAGGGAAGTTTCCAGAGAGTCTTGTCCAGGTCCACTTCTTGCCTTTTGACTGACAGCAGGGTGACATCTGACTTTCAAATAACTTTTGCCATGACAATGTTAGGTTACGTTGGCCCATGTTGAGCAATTCTAAATGGATTTCTAATCATTTTTACAGGTTTTGTGACTAGGAGGAATTATCCTTATCTCCCAGAATCTTGTCTGTGAAAAGGGTCACAAATGTCTCTCCCTTCAAAGTATCTCGGGTTCCTTTTAACAATATTATTTTCTGCCTGAATTTCCTTACAGATAACAGGTAGTTTGCTAAGGAATGTGACATATCCTGCCCATTTAGGCCAGGCAGTGCTGCAGGCAAATTGCTATTTGGCAAAGAAAGTATGTGGGAGTGAAGAAAGCATGTGGGGGTCAGTGCAGTGGGCCCATTTTATATAATAATAATAATAATAATAATAATAATAATAATAATAATTATTATTATTATTATTATTATTTTTTTTTATTTTTATTTTGGTACCAGAGATTTAAAAATCAAGGGCACTTCACCACTGAGCCACATCCCCAGCCCTTTTTTGTATTTTATTTAGAGATAGGGTATCATTGAGTTGCTTAGTGCCTTGCTTTTGCTGAAGCTGGCTTTGAACTTCCTGCCTCAGCCTCCTGAGCCACTGGGATTACAGGCATGCACCACCACACCTGGCTAGAATTATTCTCTTAACTTCCCACCACCTTTATCTGTCCCCCAACAACACCAAAAGATGAACAAATAGAAGCAACAACTTTGAATGTTGTCTTTTGCATGTTTCATATAACAATATAATATACCTTTCCATAGTTTTAACAGCAATGTCGTAAGCCCTGTAGTGAATATAGCATAGCTTGACAAGCATGTAGAAATGTTTGCCTCTTAAAATAGCAGTGCATGGGGCACACTTTCACATGTTTGTTTTGATGCTGTTGTTTTTCATATTATTTCTGTAGGACAAATTATCAAGAATTGAGAATATGAATGTTTTGTTTGTTTTTTCCTAAGTCATTTATCATCATTTACACATATAAAGAAATTAATCCAATCATAAATCTGGTAAGTGAAATAAAATAACAGAATTCTGAACTGAAAGGCATTGTTTTCCTGAAAATGGTTGAATGTAATTCATTTGGTCTGAAGCTAGTCCTTTTCTCTAATATCATCTACCTGAAATGAAGGTGGTTCTAGAGTTAATGAAATTCCAAGCAAAAGTTATTACTTGCTTTCATAATGTTCTTGCTTGAGCAGTGTAATTGTTGTCTTCTTATTTAGAATTCTAATACAGGAAATCAAAATTTTGTTTTAGAAAACCTTGGGAATGTTAAATTTTAGCCTTCATTCCATAAGGTGAAATTGAAATTGACCATATCATTTGAGTCTGCATTGGTGAAGTCTTTGGTGGCTGCTTTGATCACTTCACAGTTGAGCTACCTCTGATTAAAAGAGCAACTAGTTATGTTTTTGATGCTTTGTACTGATATGGAGGAGTTCATTGGTTATCTCAAATGTGTGGCATTAAATAGCCAGAGAGTCTAAATTGAAGACAAGTCATAAGTTGAATAGTAACATCTACTCTCAAAGATGATCAGTTTACAAGAATACATAATTTGGGGTGAATTCATTTGGTAAAATTTGATAATTGTCCTGAAATAATGATGTTTTCTTGACATGCCTAGTATTGTTTTTGCTGTCCTTTTCTCCAGTGTTTTTGCTTTTTCAGTTTGAACAAGAGAAGGAAGACACATGATATGCCGTTGGCTCATGTCTGACTATGGCTCCACAGGGAAGGCTTGATACAGCTGAAACTATTGCTTTTTAGAAACCTTTTACTTTGAGCAGCTGCCTTAGTAGTGTTCCTCTTGTTACATCACATGAGATATATCTCTGCAATAAGGAGATAGGAAGGCATGACTGAGCAATAGTTTTTGACTGAAACTTAAAATTGCAAAACCAAAAAGAGATAGATGTTCCTGATGGTGTATTTTTATAGTGACAATCACACAGTTTTCTTATCCTCATTTTAAGGCATTCTTCTTGCCCCCAAGGTTTTTTTTTGCTTCACTCACATAGTCACAGTCTTTCTTCGCCATGGACTATTGCACTTTGGTTTAATAATTTGAGCCCTTATCCAGAAGCCATCTCAAAGAACTCATCTACAAAAATAGATTTGAGGGCCAAACATTCTGAAAGACAATTCAATACTTCCTTTCTTCTCATGCCCCTGTATGTAAATGAAGAGCTGCAGTTCACCAACTCTTAATATAATGTAATCTAAGGGATAAATTATGCTTGTTTATCTAATTGTGCTTAACCAGAGAATGATACTAGAGTCAAAGGACAGCTTTATTTGTGAGATGAAGCAAGATGTGGCTTTTAGTCTGTTAATACCCAAATCATTTGGGAACATAGCTGATGACAGGGTCAACTTCTTCCAGGCATTCTTTCCTAGTGCCTTTGAGTTTAGAAATCCATGGGATCTCTAAAAGCAACAGGAGCATAGTAAAATGACACAGAACCTTCTCAGCTACATTTACATAATTGCAATGGATATGATTAATGCAAATTATATTAATTGCTTGTTTTACTGCTTATGGCTGATTGGCTGAATTTACTAGTTGCTTTGGTACATTCAAGAAATGATCCAAATTATCTTTTCAATTCAGTTAAGGAACTAGTCAGAGAAAATACACTTTGATTTGTTGACAGGCAGAATTTCTCCCTTAAGTGACAATCTCCTTGGCCTTCTACACTGAAACCTAAATGAAATATTTTTTATTCTAAGTTGTTATATATGACAGCAGAATGCATTACATTTCATATTACACTTACAGAGCACTGTTTTACATATCTCTGGTTGTATACAAAGTATATTCACACCATTCGTGTCTTCATGCATGCACTTAAGGTAATGATATCCATCTCATTCTACCATATATATATTTTTTTTTCACCCTTTTGCCCCCTCTTTTTCCTTCCTCCCATTGGCCATTCAAGTGTTCCTCTAATCCTCCTATGCAACCTGTCCCAGCCCCACTGTGAATCAGCCTCCTTATATCAGAGAAAACATTTGGCTTTTGGATTATTGGGATTGGCTAAATTTACTTAGCATTATATTCTCCAACTTCATCCATTTACCTGCGAATGCCATGATTTTATTCTCTTTTATTGCTGAGTAATACTCCATTGTGTATATATACCACATTTTCTATATCCATTCATCTATTGAAGGGCATCTAGGTTGGTTCCACAGTTTAGCTATTGTAAATTGTGCTGCTATAAACATTGATGTGTCTGTGTCCCTGTAGTATGCTGTTTTTAAGTCCTTTGGGTATAGACTGAGGAGTGGGATAGCTGGGTCATAAGGTGGTTCCATTCCCAGTAAAACCTAAATAAAATTGCAATATATATTTTTATGCTTTACCTTATTCAATTCTTTTACTCTTTAACTGAAGGCCAGTCTTTGATCATAAATACACAGAAGATAAAAATATATTGAGCTTAGGAGTTGGATCTGCTCAATAGGTGAGGACTTCACATATTTCCCTTTAAAATAAGTTTTAAAGAAATAGAAAATAATAGCTATAATAATGCAAACTGATATGGGGAGAAACCCAAAGTGCAACTCTGAAAAGATAATAGTTATCTCCAATAGTCTAACTCAAAAGCTAAGTAAGTGGGAGGAATATGGCCTTTCTTTTGTGGTTTGATCACTTCAAGAAGAAGGAATTAGAAGTAGATGAATGGATAAAGAAAATGTGGTATATATACACAATGGAGTATTAGTCAGCAATAAAAGAGAATAAAATCATGGCATTTGCAGGTAAATGGATGAAGTTGGAGAATATAATGCTAAGTGAAGTTAGCCAATCCCCAAAATCCAAAAGCCGAATGTTTTCTCTGATATAAGGAGGCCGATTCACAGTGGGGTTGGGACAGGGAGCATGGGAGGATTAGAGGAACACTAGAATGGCCAATGGGGAGAGAGGGGAAGGGAGGGGGCAAAAGGGTGAAGAAGAAGAAGAAAAAAAAAGATGGTAGAATGAGATGGATATTATTACCCTAAGTGCATGCATGAAGTCACGAATGGTGTGAATATACTTTGTATACAACCAGAAATAAAATAAAGTGGAAAAAAAAAAAAAAAAAAAGAAGAGGGAATTAGAAGAGGGTGGCCTAGAGAATCCTCCTTTGACAAGACTTTCCTTTGGGATCTACTTGAAGCCATATTTGTAGTAGGAAAACTTTATAATGCCATTTCCTATTTAAGCTCTGAAAAGTCTGATATGTCTAAGTAGGCTTAAATGTAGATTGGGCTTAGAGAGGAATGAAGTCCAACTCTTCTACAAGGAATAAAGCCCAGAGTTGAAACAGATTTTAAGTAGTTACTTCTTAGAATTAGTATTCTACTTCATTTGATTTTATATGTAGTAAGTAATATTAAGAATAAAGGTTTCATGCCTCCAGGCTCTTAACATAATGTTGTCATAGAAATGAGCATGGTTTTTGTCCTTGGTGATTTTAGTTAGTAAGGATTAGCATATGGCATGGCAATTACAGAAATATTGTTTGAGTACCAATAACAAAGCCTTCTTTTAAAATGTTAGAGAATTTATTACGTAAAAGGTTCCCATATATTCTATTGTAATTTTCTTTCTATAAGGCATTTGACACATTCCTGGCCTGTTTCTTCAGCTACTTTGCTGCATTTGTTTTCAAAGCAAGATTTTTCAATATTTATATTGCCCCCAATGTAAGAAATAGGTCATTGTTAACGCTGAAGTGTTATTGAGATTTCAAAGGTGGAGGACATTATCTTTTCCTATTTTTCTTTATGATACAGTGTTTGTATTGTAGTGTTCCTAAAATAGTAAGTACTCTTTTGGGAAATGGGTTTAGGGAATAGTCAATTAATTCTCACATAAAATAGATAAAGTTAGTGCCATCTGGGCTAAGCTATTAAAAATATCAGTACAATAATAACTGTCCATTATATTGACCAGTCAGAGCTTATCCATTTTTATTCACACTGATCTTGTGCACTTTTCGGGTAAAGAGGGATTTACTCCCTTTTTCTATTGGTAATGAATATAAGTCATCACATTTTTTTTCCTTACTTTCATCTTAATGGTTTGAAATAAAGAGTCAGATGCATAGCTTTTCAATTTCTTTTACTGCTTTATTTTATTACTTGGTTATTTTAAGGTCAAAAGATTTCCATTTCCAAAAATACATAATAGAAATAAAAAAGCAGTAAAATTTGGACGTAGATAGCAGGGACATTTTCCTTAAAAGTGTCAACATGATTTACAAATTATTAAAAAGGCAGTAAAATTTGAATTTGTGTAGCATAAACTTTATCTTAAACTGTCAGATGCACGATTTTAAAGTTGCTTTATTAATCTATCACTAATAATTATTTTTCTCAGTAATATAGAAAGTGAAATAAAACCCATATATCTAAAAAATCATCAGAATTGGGAACACTAAATGTTCCAATATTACATAATTTGTTTTCATTTACTTAAATTCCATATTTCTTCTACGTTTATTTAAAGTTGTTTGTATTGTCAAATAGTTGGGAAAAATGAGGTTTTCTAGTTGAACCAAACTCCACATATCATTTTATTTAAGTTATCTGGAGAAATGACTAAAGGTGATTTCTTTAAAAGGTGTCTCTAGGAGATAACTGCATCAATTTTTTTTTTTTTTTTTTTATCTAGAGTGATCTTGAACATAAGGTCTTCTGTAGAATTTCTCTTCAAGGTAAAGATTCCCAAATCCTGAAAAATAAGAAACAATATTCTACACAATATACTGTTTTCACAAAAATCCTGTCATAATTCATTTGGAAAATAATAACTTTGCATTGTCTAAAACAGTTTTTCACAGAAAGAATGTTCTACAGAGAAAAACAATTGGCCTATCCCTTAAAGAAATGCAAATAAGCAATGTGTTAAGGGAACAGATAAATATCTGCCTTATTTTGGTGATTTTTCAACATACATTTTGGTCAGAGAATTCTTTTCAAAATAAAATAGCTTTAGAAATAATCAGTGTAGAAATGGTTCTGTTGAGCCCCTTTGAATGAAGAGGCACCAAATGAAGCACTCATCCACCTTGCAATACCGTTCTCATCTCCAGGAACCTTGTGGCTTTTGGTGTTTCTAGAGAGCTACAGCAGAAGAGGTGCTGGAGGGAACTATGGATTTTGCCAACTGTTTCCTAATGCCAACAGAACCCTTAGGAAAGAATTGGAAATTGATAGTGATGATGTCATGTTCTATACTTTATCACTTTATTGTCCATACTTGGTGTTAAGTATACATGAACAGTAATCAATGGTGATGGCAGTTACCTTACTAGCACCTGTCAACTATGATCTTTGGTGAAAAATCTGCACACAAACTTTTCCCTTAGGGAACAACAGAAAAGGTTCCTTAAAGTTGTACCACTGTTTTGAAATATCCTTGACCTACTCATCCCAGAGGGACTACTTACATGGTAGAAGTATTTGGGCAATGAGTTTGAAACATTAGGACAAAATAAAACTGATTTTGAAATATTTTTTGCTCAAAATACATTTGTTGCCAGCACATTCCTAGCTAGCCATTTTATATCCCATGCCTGGCGTGTTTAAAACACTGTGATACCAGGTTCTGATCCCATGTTGGGCAATTTTGAGGTCCTGGTGTCAGTAGTAAAGGAGCTGATTAGTAGAGTGGCTAGCTTCTGGGAGCTCCCCTTTCTTTTATTGACAACTGCTTTCTAAAGCAAATACCAGTCCTGCAGGATAATAATAAAGAGTGGTGCTCCCTTGTTCATTAGACAGGCAGCAGTAAAATGGGTAATTAAACTATAGAAATGTATTTGTAATATAGTCTGTTGGCACAATTTACATACAAATAACACCATCTCTATTTGCCTAGATTAGTAAAATATAGTGGACTACTCATAGCCTTTTGTAGGTTCCTGTGACCTTTAATTGGCACTGAAACAATAATTGCCATATTAGATATCGTCATCCCCCTTTTGTGCAGTTAAGTTTCAAAAGTATTGTCATGGCACTTTTTTAATATTTTCAAATTTCTTTTTTTAACTTTAACTTTCAGTGGAATAACTTATTTACCTGAGGACTGTGTTAGAGACTTTCAATTGGTTCTCTAATAATAAAAATGCTTCCCCAGAGGAGGTCTCATTTTATTAGGGATACCAGAAACAAGCAGAAACAAATGCAAATGTGGTTTTGCTTTTGGAAAAGCATTAGTGACATGAACGCTTCTCAGTAATAATAATAACTATATAGTACTTTCTATGTTCCTGGCACTGTTCTAAGGGCTGTATAGATATGAACACAGAAGCTTTTGAGGTAGGTGCTATTATTAATCTCTGTTATTCAGTTGATAGAAAGGGGAGGGAGGTTAAGAAAATTTCTGTAATCATCTAGCTAGAAGGCACTGGAGTTAGAACTTGGCCCCGGGCAGTCTGGTTTGAAGATCAACCCTCAGTCATATTTTATCATCACTCCTCAATCATGTTTTATCTCAGACTTCAAGCTATCATGTCTTTCCTCCGGGCTTTTTATTTGATTGTTTTGTCTAACTTTGTTATTTTGGGGGCAAACATTTATATGAACTTTTGTATTTTTTTTTATCTTTATTGGGACTTTAAAAACATTTTTTAATAATAAAAAGTTGCAGTTGCTACAAAATTCCCACGAACATCTGGCTTCTGAGAAGCCCTTCCAAGCTTCCCTTTGTTTCAGACTTTATTTTGAATCATCAATCACAAAATCTAAAGAATGTTGATCTTATAATATTGCCATTTCCCAGGTCTCAAAACTAACAGTTGTAGGACAGCCTATCCTTCTCATGGATTCCTTTGAAGGATGGGCTCAGTTGCTTGTATAAATCATTTTATTTGTTGCCTTCTTTAATGTTGTTTGTTGGCAAATCAAGAAAGACTATCTTCTTTTATGGTGTTGCTCATAATGAGAAGACTTTGTACTTGCAAAATGTGTTTATATCTTAGCACACTGTCTATTAAAACAAAACAAATAAAATTTTGCCATGTTATCACTATTTTCTAAATTGGAATTATTTTCCAAATCAACAAATACTGTTATCACGGTCTATCTTAAAATACATATATTTTAAAATTGAGTTTAGGGAACCTGGATATATTTAGAATTTAGTAAATGGCAAAGGGAAAACTTGACCTCTTGATTGCAGTTGAATTTTGACCTATATGTGTTAGCCTTGTCCATAGTAAGTGACTAAATTGATTTAATTTTTTGTTGATTTGGTTTTTTTTTTCCCCCCTGACTTAAGGATCAATTTTGCCTTATTGCTCAGGTTGTCATGTAGTTTGATTTTGTCACTAAAGGATAAAGGATTGCTTAATTATCAGCCAAATGTGTTCAAGATAAATATAGATAATAAGGACACTAGATAATTTATTTGAAGAAATCACTAATGCTGAGAAATACATTTTTTGTATTTTCCTGAACCAGGTTGACTATTATGTTTATTAAACTTCATAGACTGTGATTTGCCATGCTATTTATTAAATGACTTTTGCTATATGGTGATAATGTACCTTCCATGCCAAGTCAGGCAAAGTATCTCATAACTTTTGGTTTATAATCAGGGACAGACTAGAAAGCACAATTTAAAATGTAAATTTAAATAATGAATATATTTACATGTGGAGAAAGATATCTGCATTTCATGGTAAGAACAACCATTTTAGAGTATTTAACAAAGGGCTTTAGGAAGAGGTCACCCTGCCATCCAGCTAGACAGAGATAATTCATCAATGAGTATATTTTCAAGAACAGTTTGTAGCAGGCTTTGTTTGAGATAAGAAAAGCATTCTATGACTAACTTACATCATGGGAAAATACAGACGTGGAATTCTAGCACTGGAACAAAGTATGGAATGAGCAATAAGCATAAATAATTAGGCAGTGGAGCTAAACATCAAAGACTTACCTTTATTCTCTGAATATAGTAGTCTTTGAATGAAGATAGAATGCTATGAAAATCCGGTTTGCACCTGGAAAAATGCATAAAATGTGTTAGTTTAAATTAAAAGATTCCATCCTGTAATAAATTCACCATTAAGCATATTCTAGAGTCCTCTCCTAACCTGTGTCTGTCTACCTGGAAAGCACTCATTGAAATTTCATTTATACTTGGTGATGGGCAGATCATTCCCTGGAACATTGTCTAAATGCTGCTGAGAGATGTAATTTGACTGGTAAATTAATGGTTTCTGGTGATCTTAATGTTAACATAACATTTGGAGGCATTGCTCATCAGGGGTGCAATATTGTGTTTCACAGGATGCATGAGACAAAGGCACTTAATGAGTTTTGGCTGTGCTGCCCATATTGTGCACAATTCTGTTCAAACTGTTACAGGCTTCCTGCCAAGATATGTAGGAGAAATTGCTTAAAAGATTAGTAGAAGAAGTGGTCTCATTCCCTGCTGTGTACCCTTGTGATTGGTTTGTCAACAGTTGCAGAAAATTTTGGTATAGGCAGTAAGCAATTAGTTAGTGTCAGTTCAAAGGAAAGCTAGTCCCCTCAATAATATTTATGGAACGGGAATGACAGTCACTTCTCAACTTACATTACAGTGACATCCAGATAAACTCTTGATGAATTGAAAATATTTTAAAATAAAAAATGCATTTAATATGCCTAACCTACTGAATATCATAGCTTAACCTAGTCTATCTTAAATGCATTCAGAACACTTAACTTACAGTTGGCCAAAATCATCACAAAACCTATTTTATAATAACTGTTGAATATCTCATGTAACTTACTGAATACTTGTATTCAAAAATACTGGCAACACAGTAACTGTAAAGCATAGGTTGTCTACTCTAATCATCACTTTGTTGACTGAGAACTGTGGCTCCCTGTCACTGCCCAGCATCAAGAGAGGCTATCACATCACATATAACTACTTCAGGTAAAGATTGAAATTCAAAGTACAATTCGCACTGAATGCTATTGCTTTTACATCATTGCAAAGTAAAATAAATATTGAACCCAGGGTTGCTTGCCTACTGAACCACATCCCCAGCCCTCTTTTGTATTTTATTTAGAGACAGGGTCTTGCTGAGTTGCTTAGGGCCTGCTAAGTTGCTGAAGATGGCTTTGAACTTTCGATCTTCCTGCCTCAACCTACGGAGCTGCTGGGATTACAGGTGTGTGCCACTGCTCCTGGCTTTTAATTTTCTTTTTCCTTTTTTAGTGTATTACATAATAGTGAGGTTCATTTTGACATAATCATTCATGCATGGAATATATTTGTTCCACTTCAGTTCCCAGTACTCCCCCCTTTCTTTTCCCTCCTCCTTTTACCTGTTCCCCTTCTTCTATTGATCTTCCTTCTATTTTATTTATAGTTTTTATAAATTAGTGCTTTATAGATATATATAAAGCTGAAATTCAGTGTGGTATATTTATATATGTACACAGTAAAATTTGGTCAATTTCATTCCACAGTTCCTCCCTTTTCCCATCCCTCCTCCCTTGCCCTGAGTCCCCTCCCTCTGCACCAGTGATCTCCCTTCTATTTTCATGGGATTCCAGCCCCACCTTGTTCCTTATTTTGGTCTGATTTTCACATATGTGAGAAAGCACCTTTTAAGTTGACTCACTGTCAGTTGAATGAGGGCATCTGTGGTGATGCTAATATGGTATTTCCTTCTTTGTAAAAAATTGTGGTTTTAATAGGTAATGGCTACTCCTAATATTCATTATTCATACTCATTCACATTTTACATAAATATTTCCTGTGATAAAGTCCTTTGATATGCTTTTGAAAATGAGATGGCTAGATACATTGCAAATTAAATATTCCATTTTTGTATATATAGGAAAAATTTTAAATTATTCATATCTTCATTAAATTTTAAAAATAAATAAATAACAATTAAAATGGTTGGCCATTAATAATCTGCAAATGAAAAGAGGCAAAGGCTGATATCCTACGTGGTCTACTGCTTAGAGGACATACATAAATAAATATTATTCCTATGTTATAGAATCATCACACAATGGAAAAATAAATCATCTATAAAACTTCAACATACACATAACTAAAATGGTTTCTATTAATTTTTTGTAAATTCTTTTGGTATATTTCTTTGCTAGTTATCAACATTAGGTTTTGAACGTTATTTAAAAAATAACCATCCATACTTTGTCAGTATAAAATTGTCTTACACAGTTAGAAAGCTTAGGTTTTTGTTGTTGTTGTTGTTCTACCATTATTTAAAACATATAAGCTGACATTTATTTGAAAGTTTTCTATATGCTAAGAGCTATTCAAAATGCTTTATATATAACGCACTATTCAGAAAGCTTTATATACATGAACACACTTAAATCTCACAAAGATCCCATGAGGTAATTACCATTACAAACGCCATTTTATCCAAGGAAAGGATGTGATGTTGAGAAATTAGGAAACTTGTCCAACATTGAGAGTTGGAATCTGGTGAAGTGAGAACTCAATCCTGGTAGTTGGAATGCTCAGTCAGGCTTTTTGACCACCGTGTCTACTATCTTTTTCAGATTACCTGGAATAAATGTTTGTGGTGTGAATTGAATTATAAAATAATCCAGAATTACAGTATATATTTCATAAGCACACATGTTCTACTTCAGACAACATAATAGCTGAACTAATACTGGAAATAATTTTTTGCATTCAGTACTATTTTGAACCTTCTTAACCTTTTTTAAGTAGACACTTGGATAACAGTAAGCATATTCAGATTGTTGTGTAAGCATCACCACTGTCTATCTTCACACTGAAATTTAATGGATTAAATAGTTACTCTCCTCCCTGTCCTCCCAGCCTCTATTCTATTCCCTAACCCTATTCTACTGTTTTTACGAGTTTATCAATACTATTATACAATGTTCAAACTATTTATAGTCATTTTAAATAGGTTAATATTTTAAACAAACTTATATTTTCAGTTTTCATTTACAGCACAAAGTTAAGTTCAACTTAGTTTCTGTCTGGACTACCACAAATTCTCTATTAGGAAATTTAGAGTAATGATCCTTTACTAAGAATTTCAAACTGTTACCCTCCTACCAGTGTTGCTTGTTATTTAGATATTGATAATACCACTTGAGTGTTTGAGAACAAGATAATTATCATCGTACAGCTTGTGATGACCTTCAGAAATATACCATTAAGTCTGGTGAACCTTTAAAAGTTTTAAGTTTTTTTTTTTGAAGTTCTTTTCAATGCTCTTAGCCTTTTTGATTACCAGCTAGCACACGAATTACCCATCAAGAATCAAGCAATGGATACCAGGAATTTTAGCTATCTCCACTGGTGTGCTTCAGATCATCTCTTTTACATTCTTGTTTTCAGAAAGAATGGGTACTGGAGAATGGAGAAAAATGTTAATTTTGCTCAAATAAATCAATAGGTTTAGAAATTACTGCCTCAAATAACCTAAGAACATTCTTATTCTACTTAAGATAATAGTAATAAGGAATGACAGACATCAAATTGATTTCTCAATAAGAAGGCTTGGGCTTTCCCAAGTACTCTGTTTAGTGGCCCTGGGAAGTTTGCTACAACCCACATGAAACCACCATGTCCCTTTGGACCTGACACAATAACTGTGCTACATAATCTTTATTATTTATGTAATAGGGGATTGCAAAAGAAAAAAGAGAAATATAAAGATGTTTTCCATAAGTATATTACTAAAATATCTCTGGAACATCCCCTGTGATAATGTTCTGTAATGCAAAAAGAATATATAAATAAGATTATAGACTTAACATAGCATCATCTTTCTTCCAGACTTTGTTGGATTACAATGGGGGGCATTTGGATGGTTAAGTTCTTCTAAGATCAACCACCACCATTTGAGTGACCCACTATTTATTGTTTTTCCTTCCCAAAGAAAAATGCCTTTATGATGCTTGTGTATGTGTGTGTGTGTGTGAGCATGCACATGAATGTGTGTGTGTGTGTGTGTGGTGTGTGTGTGTGTGTGTAGGCCATTCATAGGAGGGAGGCCAAAATGGGAATATCAATGAAATAGATCATTGATTCATATCAGGATTCTTCTCTCATTCTCTTGTGTGTGGTGTGTGTGTGTTGACAGAGCTTAGGAAGTTGGGATATATATATATCAGAATCAACTGTGAGATATTTTCAACCTATTCATTGGTATTTCTAATTTCCATTTTCCAGGACTCAACTATAATGTTCAGGCAGTAGAAGTGTGTGTGATTTGTAAAACCCTCATGGTAGTTCTAATACCCCATAAACACCACCCTCAAATGCTCTTACACACTGACACATAGGCACTTGTGCATCAGTTGAGAACCATTACACTTATTACACTTTCTAAAGGGGAGAAAATGTAAGACTAGTCAGTGGCAAGCACACTTTAGTTATTTTGTTATGTGCTTGGACAGATGAGGAAAATGAGACTGGGAATTCCAAATATGTTTCCCCCAAGAATCTTATATAGTAGTGCCAAGATGGAAAGAAAGAACTGGTAGATATGAAAAAAGAGGACAAAATGGAAATATGCATAGAAATGACTCAGGAGGGATAGATGAGACCAGGATTCAGGCTATGAAGACATAACCTATGGATTTATCAACATAAATTTAGATTCCATGAAAATAAGTAAAAAAATCAAGGTAATATGTTCTAATACAAACATTGAGGTAATTGGTTTTTAGGAACTTTTATCAATATTTTTGAAATTGTCCAATTAAAATAGTTTTCTGTGTTTTATTAGAGATGTATGCCTCTTGTCATCACCTTCTCCTGGTTTGCCCAGAAATTTCCAGGTTTTAGCATTGAAAGTCCCATGTCTCTAGAATCCCTTTAGTTTTGAATGACATAGAATGGTTTATCACTCTAAGTTCAAGACCCAATATTTATTATCATAACTGTTTGATTTTATGATACTCCTATTAATAATACTTTTATTCTGTATGTTTTGTCTGTTTTCATCTTCATCTGTAAAAAAAATTAGCAAACAACAAACCTTCCTTTGATCTACGAAACTATAATTTTCGAGTATACATTTTTGCTTTAAAAGGAAGGAGGCAAAATGTTGTTGAAAAAGGTCAGATTTAATGCTTAAACTGATATTTCCTAAATTGGATGCCTGGCTGGTGACCAGATGTTCTAGGAATGCATCTTAATTGATTATAATGTCTGGCTTCAAAATATACATGCATGTGTTTGTAAAATCTATCTTTTGGACATATTTGTCTTCCCTAAAAATAATCCATTCTGATGGAAAGGAAGAGGGAACTGGTGTTAGGGTCATTGTTCTTAGATAACTGATTGAAGACTGTTTCTGTTTCCTTCTCTCTCTCTCTCTCTCTCTCTCTCTCTCTCTCTCTCTCTCTGTGTATGCGTGTGTATGTGTGTGTGTGTGAGCATGCACATGAATGTGTGTGTGTGTGTGTGTGTGTGTGTGTGTGTGTGTAGGCCATTCATAGGAGGGAGGCCAAAATGGGAATATCAATGAAATAGATCATTGATTCATATCAGGATTCTTCTCTCATTCTCTTGTGTGTGGTGTGTGTGTTGACAGAGCTTAGGAAGTTGGGATATATATATATCAGAATCAACTGTGAGATATTTTCAACCTATTCATTGGTATTTCTAATTTCCATTTTCCAGGACTCAACTATAATGTTCAGGCAGTAGAAGTGTGTGTGATTTGTAAAACCCTCATGGTAGTTCTAATACCCCATAAACACCACCCTCAAATGCTCTTACACACTGACACATAGGCACTTGTGCATCAGTTGAGAACCATTACACTTATTACACTTTCTAAAGGGGAGAAAATGTAAGACTAGTCAGTGGCAAGCACACTTTAGTTATTTTGTTATGTGCTTGGACAGATGAGGAAAATGAGACTGGGAATTCCAAATATGTTTCCCCCAAGAATCTTATATAGTAGTGCCAAGATGGAAAGAAAGAACTGGTAGATATGAAAAAAGAGGACAAAATGGAAATATGCATAGAAATGACTCAGGAGGGATAGATGAGACCAGGATTCAGGCTATGAAGACATAACCTATGGATTTATCAACATAAATTTAGATTCCATGAAAATAAGTAAAAAAATCAAGGTAATATGTTCTAATACAAACATTGAGGTAATTGGTTTTTAGGAACTTTTATCAATATTTTTGAAATTGTCCAATTAAAATAGTTTTCTGTGTTTTATTAGAGATGTATGCCTCTTGTCATCACCTTCTCCTGGTTTGCCCAGAAATTTCCAGGTTTTAGCATTGAAAGTCCCATGTCTCTAGAATCCCTTTAGTTTTGAATGACATAGAATGGTTTATCACTCTAAGTTCAAGACCCAATATTTATTATCATAACTGTTTGATTTTATGATACTCCTATTAATAATACTTTTATTCTGTATGTTTTGTCTGTTTTCATCTTCATCTGTAAAAAAAATTAGCAAACAACAAACCTTCCTTTGATCTACGAAACTATAATTTTCGAGTATACATTTTTGCTTTAAAAGGAAGGAGGCAAAATGTTGTTGAAAAAGGTCAGATTTAATGCTTAAACTGATATTTCCTAAATTGGATGCTGGCTGGTGACCAGATGTTCTAGGAATGCATCTTAATTGATTATAATGTCTGGCTTCAAAATATACATGCATGTGTTTGTAAAATCTATCTTTTGGACATATTTGTCTTCCCTAAAAATAATCCATTCTGATGGAAAGGAAGAGGGAACTGGTGTTAGGGTCATTGTTCTTAGATAACTGATTGAAGACTGTTTCTGTTTCCTTCTCTCTCTCTCTCTCTCTCTCTCTCTCTCTCTCTCTCTCTCTGTGTATGCGTGTGTATGTGTGTGTGTGTGTGTGTGTGTGTGTGTGTGTATCTTTGGTACTGTGTATTGAACACAGAGGCCCTTTACCACAGAGCCACGTCTGCAGCTCTTTTTATCTTTTATTGTGAGACAGGGTCTCACTAAGTTGCTTATGGCCTTGCTAAGTTGCTGAGACTGGCCTGGAATTTGGCAGTCCTGCCTCAGCTTTTGGGTTTGCTGGGATTACAGGTGTGTGCCACCACGCCTGGCGCTATTTTATAATGTACGCATCACAACTTTTTCTCTAAATTTTGCCTTAGCACTTTTATACATTTTGGTACACTGAATTTTCATTTTCTTTCTATTTAAACTATTCCAATTTTCAACCTGACCAATGAAAATTTGATCCATGTAATATTTAGAAATATACAGTTTAATCGCAAATATTTAGGGTTTTTACCAATGTTGTTATTGATGTCTAGTTTAATTTTGTTATGGTTATAGGAGACATCTTGTATATCAATGTTTTCAATTGGCTTTTTTTGTTTATTTATTTTATTTAACTTTTAAGTGTTTAAATTGGTTCATAAAAGCATAAAAATTGTACATAATAGGGTGCCATGTGATGTTTCAATATATATTTGTTGTGTAATGTTTACATCAGGTTAATGATATCTATGTCCTCAATCAATATTTCTTCACAGTGAAAATGTTTCAATGTCGTTTCTCAGCTTTTTGAGATATATAGTACATAATTGTTATCCATAGTCAGCTGACTGTGCTATCCCACACTGCAATTTTTTACTCCTACTTAATTGTAACTTAGTACCCACTGATCAACCTTTCCCCATCCCTCCCTCTTTGTTTTCCATAATGCCCCCACGCTGATGTATATTCCCACCAATATTGTAAAAGGGTTCCCTTTTCTTCACATCCTTGCCAGCACTTTTGTATTTTTAATAATGGTTCTTCTTACTGGAGTGAGGTAAAATCTCATTGTGGTTTTCATTTGCATTTCTTTAATGACTAGTGATGTTGAGTGTTTTTCCATGAACCTATCGGCCATTTGTATATCTTCTTTTTGGTGATGTTTATTGAAATCTATTTCTCATTTTTAGGTTGAATTATTTGTTTATTGCCATTGAGCTCTGGTGTTCTTTTTATATATTCTGGATATCTACCTCTTCTCAGGCGTACAGTTTGCAAATATTTTCTCCCATTTTGTAGATATTTTCTCTTCATTCTGACGCTTTCTTTTGCTGTGCAGAAGCTTTTGAAATTCCATTTGTGTATTTTTGTTTTTGTTTCCTGTGATTTGAAGTTGAATTCAGAACATTTTTGCCCATTCCAGTGTCCTGAATCACTTCTATTTTCTTCTAAGTAATTTCATAGTTTCAGGTTTTCCATTTAAGTCTTTTATCCATTCTGATTTTGTTTTTGTAAATGATAATAGATAGGGTTCTAATATTGTTCTTCTGCTTGTAGATACCCAACTTCCCCAGAATCATTTATTGAAAAGGCTGTTCTTTCTTCTATGTGTGCTCATAACTCCTTTGTCAAAAATCAGTCAGCTATAGATGCACGTGGTCATTTTTTGGTACTCAATTCTGTTCCCTTTTGCTGTATGTCTATTTTTATGCCGTACCATACTATTTTGATCACTGTCATCAGGTAATGTGATAATTGTTTTTTTTATGGTGCCATATGAATTTTAGGATTATTTATTCTAGTTTTGTGAAGACCATCATTGGTATTTTAATTGGGAGTTTGTTTTATGGCATAGATTATTATCTATCTTGCTGAATAACCCATGTCCACTTGTGTGTTTTTAACTTACTAAGTTTGTGGTATTTTATTATAGCAGCAATGGAAATCCAACACAGAAGTGAAAGACATTTGCAGCTATGACGTCAGGTTTTGTACAGATGGTATACTAATAAAAATGAGCAAATTTGAGGCTGGGGTTGTGGCTCAGTGGTAGAGCACTTGCCTAGCATGTGTGAGGCACTATGCTTGATCCTTAGCACTACATAAAAATAAATAATATAAAGGTATTGTTTCCATCTACAATTAAAAAATTTTAAAAAATGAGCTAACTTAATTTACAAAAGTGATTATTTGATCTAGATGAAAAAATCACTTCATAGAACAACTCAAAACATTTTATGCAGATGATCATGTGAAACTGTCACTTTCAGTTATCTTAGAATAGCAACTATTTTTAAAAACATTCTATGGAGTTATGGTTAGTCAATAAAAAGCTGCCCGTATTTAATATCTACATCTAGAAAAGTTTGGAGATAAATGTACATCTATGAAACCATCACCACCATCAAGGTCATAAACATAGGCAAGTCATATATATCTAAAAATTTGTCAAGGTCTTCAAGATTTTGCAGTTTATTGAAGTATATATTTTCAAAATAGTTTCCAATTATTCTCTTCATTTCAGAAGTGTCTGTGGTGATATTTCCTTTTTTTCCTCTACTTTTTTTGATTTGGCTCTTCTTTATCTTCCTTTTGATTAATTTGTCTAGGGTTTTATTAATCTGATTTATCTTCTTGAAGAATCAATTCTTTGTTCCATTGATCTTGTGTATTGTTCTTTGATCTTGTGTATTGTTCTTTAATGATTGATTTTATTAATTTCAGTTCTGATATTTATTATTGCCTGTCTTCTACCTATTTGGGGGTGACATTGTTCTTTTTCTAATGCCTCAAGATGGAGCATAAGCTCATTTATTTGAGACCTGCTGTCTATTTTTTTTTTTTTTTGTGTGTGTGTGTGTGTGTGTGTGTGTAGGCACTCAATGAAATAAGCTTTCCTTTTAGTATTGCTTTCTACTGTTCCACAGATTTGATATTATTGTATTGGGGTATATCTGTGATTTAATGTCAAGGAGAATTTTTTAATGTAATTGTATTCACTGATATTTGGGGCATATATTTTTATTATCATTATATCTTCTTGTTGGATTGTTCCCTTTACCAGATGTAATGGCCTTGGTTAGCTCTTTGGATTAATTTTTGCTTGAAATCAACTTTGTCAGATATAAGAATATCTACTCCAGTTTTTTTATGGACTGCATTTGCAGAATTCTAAATTGGAGATTCCAGTAATTGGGATTTAGTCTAGATTGGGCTTTGGAATTCTGTGGGTGGGTGTTTGAGAATTGCTCTATACCCCTGTTGGAGGGTGGATGCTGGTCTTTGCAGGACATCTGGCTCTCTGGTAAAATCTATTTTTAGGACATAGAGATAAAGACCTCCACAGATTTCACCTTTACTCATATAAATATGAAATACGGGATATATGCTCTGATAAAGCAGACATTTTTGTGTGTCCACTGTAGTTGCAGCAGTAGTGGGAGGTTTTTCCCTTGGGATCTAGAGTCTGAATGGTCCAGGCACTTTCCTTTGGGTCTATTTCAGTCTCTCTGCATCTGGAACCTTCTGGGAATTTTTTGGTCAGCTGCAGGGTTCCCTGATTTCTTGTTTCCTGGTGGCAGGAATATGGGCTGGGTTGGTTTCAGGCATTGGGAGTGTTTCAGGGCCTCTCCACCGTGCTCTTTCCCTGGCCATGCAACTGCAGGGGATGGCTGCCCTCTCTGGTAGCATGACCACCAGTCTGCTGTGGGAACTCACAGGCTGCTTGCTTTCTCTGGTGTGAGTGCAAGGGGTGGCCACCTTCTCTGGTAGGGTGAACACATTTTTTTCCGCATTTACAGCTGGTTTTCCCAGGGAGCTCTGTGGTCATTTTGGGGGCTCCAAAACTTACCCTCCCATGGAAATTATATTTGGAATTGCTTTCACTGATTAGCTCACTCTACCTACTATGTGTCTATTAAATTTAGTCTTCCCCTCTAATCCTCAGGTTTCCCCTAGTCAATTTATCTGCTGGCCACACCCACCTCCTTTGTGGTCCCTACTGCCCCTCCCCTCGCTACAGCCTCTGGAGCTTCTCTAATGTGTTATTTCTTAAGTTTGCATTTCTGAATTCTGTGAACACACACACACACACACACACACATCTATTTTTTTGCAGTTCAGTATTAATTTAAAGTGAGTTCCTCCAGTTACACGCCTCACTGAGAAGCCGTCAAACCCCCTTTAAGTCCAGTGTTGAGGAGCTGCTGGGACATGCGCCCTTCCTCTAATTTGTCATCTTTATCCCCAAATGCATGTATAATTCTTATAAAGAATATTTGACATGCAGTGTATACCAAAATATTATTTATTTTTAGATATTTCGGAGTATATTTTAAATAGTGTACATTCTAAAATATTAAGTGTGAATATTATTAACTTTTAGACACATTTACAACTATCATTTTTGTTACTAACATTATTTATAATACTTTTCATCCAATTTTCCAGTTTAATCATCATTTATTGAGGATCTTTTTAAGGATAGGTACTTTAATTTTCTTCTTTTAATTCTGCTTATTAGTCAGGTCTACATATCATAATAATAGATAGAGAAATAAGCTTTGAACTCAGCTTCTTGAAAGACTGAGATCAATAGGCATCTAAAAATCATATAAAAGTAATATTTTACTCCTTCAGTTATAGATGATTTACATTTGAATATTTTAATTAGTTTTTGTCATGTTTTGTGACCTTGACTTTTTGACATCATTGCCAAATACCCAATCATTACTATATAGATTTCTGTCCTTGACATATATCTAGTAATTGATCTGCTCTTTATTATGTTTAGCCTATTTGGATTTAGAAGGATGGGCTTCTTCCTAATTAACCTTAACTGTTAGGATAAGATTATGTTGCAGATTGACACTGGCAATTTATTTTATGACATTGTTTATTTGGCGTTTAAGAAAACACTTCATCATTAGTCTAATAAATTATCAAATGACAGATTGTTTAGGAAGACAGAATCTGGATTTGACAGTTTAAAAAAACCCAGATTTTTACACAGAATTAGAATAATAATCATGAAAATAATTGAATACCTAGGAACAAAAATCCTATAAATAGTATACAGTCAATCGTTACATAAACTTCTTGAACCTTAGTTTTATATGTAGTAACAAATTAGTGAAGAAGATATTTTATTATGGGGAAAGAAAAATACTCTACCAGGGTAGAGATTATGTAGGTGACATACACAGGTTCAAGAACATCAGGAAAGGGGACCTAATGATGCAATCAATAAAAGATTCTAATGTGGAAACTAGCATTTTTGTTTTCTTTTAAATTAATGTTCATAGAAATTCTGCATATTTATGGAGCTGCTCCTTCTTTTTCAGGCAATGAGAAAACATACATATCAAATATAGCCCTAGATTTCAGGATGCTTATAATTAGATAACACATATTCATATAGGCTGATAAAATGAAAAAGAAGTCTCACTCACCACCTTAATTTAGAAATAAGAAAATTGTGTGTTCTTTTAGCAAGTCATAGAGATGATAGATTTTTATGGAAATTTGGGGCTCAATTGTTTTATAAATCTTAAAATTTATTGGTTTTTGTACACTAAATAATAAATACCTGTCATGAGCTGTCCATGGGTTGCTGGGATTACAGGTGTGTACTACCACACCTGGCAAGGATATCAATCCCATTTGTGAGTCTACCCTCATCACCAAAGTATCTCCTAAAGCAACCACCTCTAAATATCGAGGATTCAGATTTAGCATATGAAATTTAGGAGATGCAAACATTCAATCTATTACAAATCTGGAAAATATTTATTTAGCATTATAGAAATTTAAATGAAAAAATGACAATGAATAATGGAGAAGCAGATTATCATCATGTCATTAGTCAGTCACAAGATTAATCAGTCAACTGTACTTGACCACAGTACAGTGAGGTAGTTAAACTAGAGATACTAGAACAAGATAATTTGGATGTAAATCCTCTGTTATTTTTTAACATTAGAATGGTCAATTTGATTATAATTTTAAAAGATTCTGTTTCTTTCAGTTTATAATAATACCTGAGCTTAAGTGTATCAAGTGCACAAACTTGAAAATATTGTGTGGACTTCTATATTATTGATAACCCAATAATTTGCCAAATAATTTGCCAGATAATTTGCCAGAGGAATCTGCCAACTGACTAGTCAATTCAAATCAGTGTAGCCAGAGGGAAAACATTTTCAAGCCACTTTGGACTGTATATGTAAAGTTTAATTCTCAAATTTTAATAACATTAAGGTTTTTCTTTCAAGGCCATACTGAAATTATAAAGACATCCTAATAACAACTAAAAATACTCATTTTGCCATTTCATTTCCATTTTACTTTCAAGTTATTTTTATCTTCTATATATAGATCTCTCAGTAAAGTATATTTATAGTATTGAACAACAACTTAGTAAGTGCTTTTTGCTTTAATAAGTTATCAGTGTGATTAGGATCAAAACAATGCTGAAAAATCACATGTGTGGTGATGATGTAAATATTATACTAGATTTTCCTTATTACAATTATTTAGAAATTGGAAAAGTTTGTTGCCTATTGTGTTAGTCTAACAGAAGCAACAGGAATACTACCTTATTGCATATTACCTTACTCATTGCAGCAAAATGAATTATGTATCATTAAGAGTAGGGTTTTAACCTTTTATTGTACAGAAGGAAATTTTATATTTAGACATTGATCTAGATATATATTATCAATCAGGGTTATATATGTATATGTGTGTATGTAAATATGTATGCATATGGGTATATATGTCTAAATTTTTTATTTTATAAAAGTTAAAAGATACATATCATAATATAATGATGTTAACTTAATTCTAAGGAAAAATTAGAAGAGTAAGGAACAAAGGAAAAAGTCTTATTGTTTTCTTGTCTTTTGAATAATAAGATCCAACAGACACAAATTTAATAGTGAAGGTGTAGTACGTATCTATTGAAATATAAATTACTAGAAAACTCAGGACCTTGAAGCAACAAACAGTTGTTATTGCATAATGTTATTATTTGGATCTGAAACATCCATGGAAAGTTCATGTCTTAGCAACAGAGTCCCCAATATAGCAAGGTTCAGAGGTGGGGCTTTTAGGTAATGATTGGGATTTTGACCTCATCAGTGGATAGATCTATTTGCTGGATTAATTTGATAGCTGAATGAATCACTGGGTGATAACTGTGAGCAGATGGGTGTGTTTATAGAAGGTAGGTCAATGGAGGAGTGGTTCCCCTTCCTTTCTCTCTGCTTCCTGCTACCATGAGCTGTACAGCTTTCCTCCGCCATGCCCCCTTGCCATGATGTTCTGCTTTACCCCAGACCCAGAGCAGTGGAGTTTGCTGACTATGGAACTCTGAAACTGTGAGACTAAATTAAACATTTTCTACTTTATTTATTTATTTTTTTATTCTGGGGATTGAACTCAGGCACACTCGACTACTGAGCCACATCCTCAGCCCTATTTTGTATTTTATTTAGAGACAGGGTCTCACTGAATTGCTTAGCTCCTGGCTTTTGCTGACTTTGGCTTTGAATTCGAGATCCTTCTGTCTCAGCCTCCTGAGCTGCTGGGATTACAGGTGTACACCACTGCACCTGATTTTTAACTTCTTTCTTTCTTTCTTTCTTCCTTCCTTCCTTCCTTCCTTCCTTTCTTTCTTTCTCTCTCTCTCTCTCTCTCTCTCTCTTTCTTTCTTCCTTCTTTCCTTCCTTTCTTTAATTTGATTTGTTATATATGCTTTTAGAGTGCAATTCCTTTCATATTACATATAAAAAGCACAGTTTTCCAAGTCATTGGTTTTACACAAAGTATTTTCATACCATTTGAGTGTTTATACATGCACTTGGTATATTGATGTTAAACTCCTTCTGCCATTGTTTCTATCCCCTTGCCCTTTCCCTCCCCTCCTCCCTTTTTTCCATTTAACATTTCTTAACTTGTTCTTAACAGATATTTTTGTCACAGTGATGAAAAATTTACTAATACACATTTTTTTTTTTTTCTTTTTTGGTGGTTCTGACTCCAGGTTTCTCAGGTTGTTTCAATCAAGATATTGGTCAGGGTGGCATTGTTATCTGGAGGCTAGATAGGGATAAATCTTCTTTGAAGTTCATTTACATGATTGCTGGAAGTACTGGGTTCTCAGACTGTTGGACTGAGGACCTCATTTCTTTGTTGGCTGTTGACCAGAGACTTCTCTCAGTTCCCTGTCTTACTGGCCTCTCCATAGGGCAGCTTACTGCACAGAAGCTGGTGTTCCCAAGCGTGAATGGTCAGAGAGAGAAAGGGCTCTAGGTGTAACAAGCCACAGTGTTTTATAATCTAATCTTGGAAATGACACACTATCACTTACGCCATATCCTACTGTCATGCACATCAACCCTGGTATCCAGCAGGAGGGGTCTTTACACATGTATGAATAGTAGGAGTCAGAAATCATTGGAAAACTGGCTACTAGTGAGGGCAAGTGATTTTTCCTTAATTTGTAGTCAAGAAAATTTGCTGCTTTACCTTATTTGTTAGGCTTTTAGGCTATATCCCCTGACCTTGAATGGTGATTTCTGTGATACTAGCCTAGAGACTCAATCAAGTTCTTACCTTACCAATTATTTAGTGTCAAAGTAGGAGATGCTAAATAAATAAATTAAAACAAAACAAAACAAAGTAGAAGGTACTTTTCCAAACAGACATTTTCTTCTTCTTCTATTTTTTTCCCCCATAGCTCTTTCCAGGGCACTTAGCCTGTTTGGTCAGCCTTCCAAAGTTCTGAATCTTTCTATAAAGCAAATTGGAAGGAGGCCTTATTGGGAATACTAGAATTCCTTTTATGCCATTCCACCTCTAGAGCCTACCATTACAAAGCTATTCATCCGCATCCAAGCCTGGGCTTTAAATTAGTTCTTTGCAATTTAGAACTCAGATCACTTTTATGAACGAAAGAGGAACTGGCTAAAACTGGCATCATTTTCAATAAAATCTTTAGGGGAGGTCACAGTGAGTTATCTCTCTGGTGGGTTATCATGTGTAATAAGATTTGAGGACTTGTTGAAAATCACAAGTTTAATATATCTATCATGGATTATCAAAGGGATCACACTGGCTAGGTTGGAGGAAATTTGTTTCATTTAAATTATGTACACGTTTTACTCAGAACAGTTAAATTAAACAGTATTTCGGCTTTTCTCCTGATTCAACCAGATTTTGTTTGTTTGTTTGTTTGTTTGTTTGTTTGTTTCCACATCCAGACATTAATCCTTGCTCTGAAATTGATTCTGGGCACCTGATAAATGGCAGGCAAGTTACAAGGTCTTTTTTCAGAAACTGCTATACCTCTTTGCATATCTATTTATCCTACATTTTGTAGTTGAATTTAAGGACTTATGAAATATGTCAAGGGAGTAATTATTGCTTTTTCTAATTTCTTAAGCTGGGGTAGGCTTGAGACTAACATGAGAGAGCCTGGGCTTGCTTTGAAGAATAAGCCTATTCTTTTCAATTTGGTTAACTGCCTGTGGTGGTTTTATGGTTGTTCCTAACTCTGTGCTCTCCCCAAGTGGTACTGACATCCCTCATGCCATGTGACTGCTTGTGCTTTCCAGTAGGCAGAGTTTGCTTCCCATGCCACTCATAAGCTTGCTTGTGTGATTTTATTTCTACAATAGAAATAAATGAACATAACATAAGCCATATTTTAGAAGGAAAAAAGTTCTCCATCAGCCTGAGTACCAAAATAAGATACATGAAGCTGGGATGAGCAGAGTTTCAGCAATCCTCAAACCCAAGAATGGAAAATACAGGTATGTTACGAAGCATTGGGATTTTAAAGTTGTTTCCATAACTAAATCTGATTAGCATATCTTATAAACTGTGAACTGATCATGCCCTACAAGGGACCATGTTGACACCTGTCAAGGCTGCTGTTTTAGTCAACTTTTTTGCTACTGAATGAGTTACAGCACAACTGTAGATAGAGAAGGAAAGGTTTATTTGGGGGCTCACATTTTCAGAGGTCTAAGTCCATGGACAGCTGACTCCATTCCTTGGGGCTCGAGGTGAGGCAGAACATCATGGCAGGAGAGTGTGGCAGAGGGAAGTATCTTACATCATGATCAGGAAGCAGAGAGAGATGGTCCACTGGCCAGATATAAATATATACCCCAAAGCCATGCTCTAATTCCCAACTCCTCCAGCCACACCCTACCACTTCAGTTACTCCTCAGTTAATCCCTATCAGGGGATTAATTCATTGATTGGTGAAGACTCTCACAACCCAAACATTGCTCCTCCGAACCTTCTTGCATTGTCTCACATGTGAACTTTTGTAGGGCACCTCACATCCAAACCATAATAGCTGTCAACCATAGAACAGGATGTCTCCTTGTATTCCCTGTAAAGGAAGGCCTGCTGACACAGTCCCTTATCTCACACACTTGAAAGTAATAAGCAACAGTACTTTAAATTGTGAAGAATATCCATAAAGTGTATTTTCTCTCTCTCTATAAATGACATTTAATGGCCTAAATAGTGGTGAGAAGCTTGAGAGAGAGAGAGAAAGAGAGAGAGAGAGAGAGAGAGGTGTATAGAGATAGAGATAGAGAGAGAGATGTGGGGGAAGAGAGAGAATAGGTGTGGTACATGTTGACCTATTGTAAGGATTCAGTATTAAAAAGTAAAATGCCCATTAGAAGAACCATGAGACCCTCATTAACTCATTCATCAATTATTTTTAGTAGGAGGACTAGTTAGATAGTAACAGGAAGAGGCAAATTTGGATTTTAGAATAGGAAATATATAGAATTTGTGAAAATTCTGAGTAAATATCTATAGGAAGATAAGTTCTAGTGATGTATTCTGACATCTGGGGAAAGCAGTTCTGTAGAATGATTCCAAAGGCAAATATTTAGCATCTTCCATAGATTGAGATAAACCTTAGAGCAGATAGTATGTTCTTGTGGCTTGTAAAAAATTTGGTAACTACATAATTTTCTCCATTCATGGTTTCTCTTTCCCTGTGGTTAAGTCCAGTGAAAATATGAGTGGGGAGAAGTATATGTAGTTTTGTTTCAGCTAAATATTGGTGAGCGCAAAGCTGAGAAGTCTATATTCACCTTCCCAGGTGGGTCTGGGTTTAGGGGTGGTGGTGAAAAGATTCTAGTTTGGAAGTGCAGGGTGGCCTCTTGAGAGAATAAGTTCAAAGAGCAAATACCAGATGCATGTGAGGAGACAGCATATTTCTGGGAATTGTTCAGAATCTTGAAGAGGGAACTAGATGATCAGACAGATTGGAAAAAAAAAAAAACAACAACCCAAAAACCCATACTTTCTCTTTTTCCCCTTGAAATTTTACTGAAGTATAATTTACAAATAATAAAAGGCATCTATTCTAAGTGTACAGTATTATGAATTTTGACAAGAGTATGACCCATACATACCACCTGAATCAAGACATAGAATACCTTCATCACTCTCTAAAAAGTACCTGAATATTACTTCCAGTCAATTCCCTTCTGGCCACAGGCAATGAATTACTTGTTGTTCACAATAAAATTGTTTTGCCTTTTCTAGAACTTCATTCAATGGAATTATATTTTATGCAATCTTTGTGTTTTACCTTTGCTCAGCATATTTTCAAGATTTCATCTACGTTGTGGCTGCACCAGTAGTTGATTCTTGGAATGTGTTTTGATGATGGAAGATTGTCAGTATATTCAAAGATCGACTTGGCACAAGCTTTCCCCAGTAGCTAAAGGTTTCTCTCTTCCGTTCTTTCTGTTGCTTGGACTGGTCCAGCCGCTCTTACTTCTTGGCAGTATATGGAAGTAAGAGCCGCTGGACCATCATGTCTCAGTGATGTCCATTGGCACTGCATGAGAACACGTGGCTGTCTGTGGGATACGGAGAAGCAGAGAACCAATTATGTTTTAAGAAACTTAAAACGAGGACAATCTTCTTTTATATTTACTGTTTTAGTGTTCTTTACTCCTTTGTGTAGATTCAAGTTTCCATCCAGTTTAATTTTCCTTTGCCTTAAGAAATTCCTTTAACATTTCTTTCAGTGCAGAACTGCCTGCGAAACATTTTTGTAGCATATGTTTGTCTGAAATCTGTATTTCACCTCTTCCAAGGGGTATTGATGCTGTGGTCCCAGGGTTTTAGCCAGCAGAGGGTGCTGTACCTCTCCACAGTTATGGATGAGAATGAATTCTGAGACGCTTCCACTCGGCCTCCTGGCCTCCGTGGTCTTGGCAATGAATCTGCAGAAGGAGTTTTCACCTCCAGACTTGAAAAGAAAATAACTGCTCTCCACAGTCTTCTAGATAATTAAAAATATTACTGCAAAATGGTGAATTGTTCACATGAAATAGGTCACCAGGAATTTATAGCATTATTTGAATATTGAAAATTTTTAGCAAGAAATTTACTAGTATATTATGAGTTAATTTTTATTCCTGAAAGAGACCTGGTCTAGTCTTACTTTTTTGGCTAAGAGGCAGGTCTGTTTGTTCTCCAAGGCAGGGCTTGCTTGATGCTGATGTTTTTCTCTTGAAAATGTGAATACTTTTCTAATTTTGTCTCAGGAGTAGGTTGGCATTGCCTACTTCTAGTGATAGTGATTTGCACCTGGATTCCAGAGTAGTTTGCTCATTTCTTGAAAGACTATATTCGATTATTAGTTTCATTTTAACAACTTTATGTGATGCTTTTTAAAATAGAGACTCATAGTTTATATGAAATAGAGTTGTCCCACATTTAAAAACTCATGAACTATTTCACACACAAAAGCACCCAAACTTTGCAATGTCATATTGGTGACCAGAGTTTATGTCATATGGCAATACGGAAATCGGATTGAATTACCTTTTGCCCCTAGATAGGTTTTTCACTATATAGGAACTCATAAATGATGCCCCCTCCCTTTCATTGTGTGATGGAAGTTTTGCCTACTTAGAAGATAATCACCACCAAAGAGGTAGAAGGAACAGACCTTGACAGATCTGCTCTAGTACATACTGGTTTAGCAAGCTATTGGATTTCTCTAAACCTCAGTTCCCTTTTCTGGAACATGGAATTAACCATAAAATTGAGCTCATATGTTATTGTGAATTTCTTAAGATAATGTGTGTAAATTACTCAGTATATCTGTCACATTTTGACTGAGTAAGTGTCAAGGATTATTTTAATTAACTTTAATGTTTAATGAAAGAAATACATAAAATTGAGTAAAGATCATTGTGTCTTCTCCATGATTTTCTACTTTAATTGATTGTCTTGTGAACTCTGATATAGACAGAATGCATACACATTCTTGAAGCTTTCTTCAAGGACCAGTGATAAAGTACAGGAGGAAAGTTACTGGGTTTTGTATCAGGGAACTTTGCTTTTTTGTGACTCCATTGTTTCCTATCAACTGTGTTTTGCAAAATACTCTTCTGGGACCATTTGACAACAGGCTCTGTCTGGGAGAGCCTCTGGTGGTCATGAGTAGGTGGGGCTGCATTCCTAAGGTAATAGACCCCTTCCTGTTGCTGCGTGAATAGTATTCCCCCCAAATTCATACACTGAAATCTTTACCTCCAGTAATTCAGATTTGGAGATGGGACCTCTAAAAAAGAAACTGGGTTAAATGACATTACTGGGAGTAATGTCATTTACTAATTAGATATGACTAATTAGATATGACTGCTGTCTTTTTAAGAAAAGATTAGGGCACAGACATATACGGAGGGAAGACAATACGAAAATATCATAAGTTGGCTATCTACAAGCCAAGAAAAGAGGCCTTCAGAAAAAAACTCTGCCAACACTTTGATCTTGGACTTCTAGCCTCCAGAACTGTGAGAATTAAATTTCCGTTTTTTAAGCCACCCATTTTATCATACTTTGTTATACCATCCCTGGAAAACTCACACTTCACCTGTCCTTTTACTCCAAGACTTCTTGATAGCATCACTTCTCCAAAGGATCGGGGACTCTACTGTGTGGATAGTGTTTGTAAACTTATGAAGAATCCCCTTCATGCTTCCTTTATGTGAAAAGAATGACAGGTGTCATCTCTGTCTGCAAAGGGCGAAGTTGCTAAACTGAACTCACACTTGAAAGACTCCATTTTACTGTAAGCATTGAGTTCTGACAATACGTTACATATTAAAATCTGCCAAGATATGGCAATGAAACTCTCTGTTGCTTTTGTCTGAACTGTGTGAACTGAGTTTCAGATTCCTCTGAAGTCGGAGAACAAAGAAAAGAGACAAGCATCTCTTTCTAGCTCCCAGAGATATGTGCTACTGTCTAACCTATAAAGAAAATGAGTGTGCCCTTAAGACAGATGTACTGAGTTAGTGCTTGCTTTTAGAAAGCCAAAAGGAGAGTCCAGATATTCTATTACAAAAGCTTACTAGTGAAGACCTCATGTTCCGAATGTTAAATTGTCAATTAGTTCTTTTGCTGTCAAAAGCAGCAAGTTCAGTTCCAAAGTGATAACTGGGGCAGCACTGTAAGTTAATGGTATTTATTTGCTGCTGCTAGTGTACCAAACAACCACAAGTGTAGCAGCTTAAGACAGTGCCCATCTATTCTCTCACAGTCCACTAGTGAGAATATAAACACAACAAGATTGTCAGGCTCTCTCAGCTCAGCACTTTGTGAAGACTGAAATCAAGGTGTCAGACAGGCTGGCTCTTATTCTCTGAAGGTCCTGCTTCCAAGCTCACTGGCCATTTTCAGAATCCAGGGTCTGTAGTCAAGAAACTGAAGTCCCCACTTTCTTTACACATGGCCTTCTTAATTTTCAAGCCAACAGTAGTTTTTCAAACACTTCTTTCTCCTTGAATCTCTAACTTCCCTTTTTACTACTGGCCAGAGGAAGATCACTGATTTTGAGAGTTCATACGATAAAATTTAGTTCACCTGTATAATTTTCCAATTTTAAAACCAGCTGATTAGTAACCTTAATCATGTCTTCTGAGTGACTTGCCATGTATTCCAATATGGTCCAGGGAGTAGTTGGGGACAATTATGGAGGTCAGAATTCTGCCTACCCACACATCCTTAGGTGACATCCTCTTAGTTTACTTTTAAATGAATTTTTATTTCATTTTGAAACTGTTATAAACATGTTATAAAATCAAAATAATGATATTTTGGCTTCTATAGAGGAGCTTATCTTTGATTTTTGTTGTTGTTGTTGTTAAAACCTTGACTTTCCTCTCTGACTTACAAACCCAGACCTCATTCAATTTTTGGTAGCTATGGACAACTCCTGTGGTTATCTCTAGGCTGCTGTGTAACAAGTCTGTAACTTTGGCATTGGTAATAAAGTGGGGCTCTCTAAATATTGCTAGGCATTTAACACAGGTAAAGATAATGTACTAATCCCATGTAGAAGAAACCCCATTATGTCAATGGTTCCTAAACTTTAGGATGCACTGGAATCACCTGGAGAACTCATTAAAATACAGCTTGCTGGGCTCCACTACTGAATTTCTGATTCAGACCTACAACATGAAGCTTTGATAATTTTCATTATTAATAAGATCCAACTAATGTTGTTATTACCCACCAAGTGTCCTAATTTAGAAACCAATATTTTAAGTCATTTTATTTCTATTTTCTCTGCTGTGAAAAAGCACAGGTTTGCTGCTTATTATTTTCAGGGATACCTGCAGTATATATGTCGCTATAATTACCTTATACTTAACCCTGTCAAATAATGTGCATAAAGTGGGAACCTGAAAAAATTGTGACATGAAAGAAAGGAAGCATGATCATTAATGATCTTCAGGACATTTCCTTTTGAGTTTGTTTTTAATTCCTGATTGATTTTGATGCTTTATCTAAATATTGCCCTATGGAAATTAAGCATAAGATAGCAACAGGAAGGACAAAAATATTCAAATGTCTCCGGTGGAAGTGAAGTCTCCAAGCAGTTGTTTTGTTGAACCTCATTTAAATCTTATCCCTCATCCAGTGAGCCACACATACTAAGGAAATATTTGCTAAAACTTTCCCTTGAAGTATAGTAAAGTACTTTGCTAGGGGCATAATTGTCCACATCGGATAGGCTAATTTCCATTCTAAAAATTTTTTAATTTCCGTTTTGTGGCAGAAGATTTATCAGAAGATATTTCACAGTGAAGGTGGAGTATTTCTCAGTGAATTATGATTTGTTTCTTGCAAATGACAATTGTTTCTTTCACATTACAATATTACTATTAATGGAAACCATTGCTTATGTTAGCAAAGATAACATTGATAATGTGACTACTATGCTTCATCATAGGAAAGGTAGTTGTTGAAGGTGAAGAATATGACAAGACTGTATATAAATGCCCCAGGAATGGGTGTTGAAGGATTGGGAATGTAGGGGAGAGGGGAAGAGCTCTAATCAAAGACAAGAAGAAATAACTTCAGTGAAAAGGATTGATTTGATTTTCCCAGTGACATCATAGCGGGTGCCTCATTCTTTTCTCTGATACTTCTCTTTAACATAGGTCTGAGCAAGCTGCTAGCTTATAACCCAATAGGGAGAAGGAGAAATATATATTCCTCATCATCTCTAACATTCTGTCTGGAATCCTTTGAATTCCAGAACATCTGCCTCTTGAGTAAGTTCCCCTTGCGTGCCTGTTAAGACAGCAGAGCACCAAAGATCACAGGTGAGGGCAAATGGATTTTGCACATTGAGATTTTAAAGATTTTCTAGACTTTACATGAATTTTTACTACTTAATTTTTTAATGTATATTTTGAGTTTTAATAAATTGAAAATTATATTTAGCACCAATTTAGGGTTAGACCAAGGAGCAGCAAAAATTAGTCTGGAACTCAATATGGTCTCAGGCTTAGTTGTATGGGGCAGTTGCAGAGAGTTCTGTATTCTATGTAGGGCAGGTCATTTTTTAATATAGTGTTAACAATGAATTAGAAGCAAATGAACAAAATTTCCAGTTAGTAAACCCTGGATTTGCCTCTGATCCTAATGATCTGTGGATTTTGGAATAAAAACTCCTTCAAATCTCCCTTACCTCAGTGTGTGTGTGTATGTGTAGGTAGGTGTCAATGATGCTTTCTCAGGAAGTTAGAAGTTGGAAACAGCACCATATACTACAGATTGTTGTTGTATAAGAAACCAGAACCAAATTTGTGGCAGGTGCTTGATTTACAAATTGTTGCAATGAATCCTAAAACCAAGTGGCTGATCGACCAATGAGTGAAATATGCATATATAGAAATGATTTTCAAATCACAGTATAGCAGTATGTAGATCTGATGTGAAATGGAAAGGCCAAGAATAGGTAGGTAAGGTCCTGCCTTATAAGTTCAGGATCCATTTGTTGCATATATGATCTGATGTAGTTCCTAATTACCTCAGAGATCCACTCCAGTTTGAAGGCGGCTTTCTGGGGAGAAAGGAAGGCTCTTCTTAGATTGGCTTAGCCTTTAAAGGACATGGGAAGAGAAAAGGTGAATGGAGGAGACAAATATACCATGGAGTTGGAGAATGTTCCACCAGGAAGAAGTACAGAAATATTCTTTCCAACATCTGCATGAAATGTATTGACTGATGCTAAAGAAGCAGAAACGCCAGTTCAAATTGCATGTGGTATTCCAGGCACTAGCCTCAGTGTCTACTTTGATTATAACATCAACCAATTTGGGAAACTAAGATTCAGTTTGGCATGAAGTCTGTGAATGGATTTTAATTCTTGTAATATCTAGTCCAGAACCCACTCCACACACCAAGCTGCTACTGAAGTCTTACTGGATCAGGCCCCAATGAATTAGGTGACTTTTGCAAAAATTAGTGTTCTTCTATGTAAAATAGTGAACCAACTCTAAGTTTATCCCCAAAGTTCTGCAAACATGACTACCTTACTAGAAAGTGAAAAACATTTTCATAGAACACTGGAAAAAAATTTCCTCTATCATTTTCATGCTAAGAAGTAATTTTCCGGAACTTTGTAGAAACTATCACACTCATTTAGCTCCAGTTTATGCAAAGTCCTTTGGGTGGAAACAAATGAGGTGTTTTAACAAGGTAATTCCTTTTAGAAAATAGGTAGTATAACAAATAACAGAACAATTGGCACCAGGAATAACTTTCTTAATTTTACTTATTGCAGATTGGCTAATTTATTTTTATTCCTTAAGAAGAGTAAGAAACATTGAACATGACTCTAATTAATGTTGCATTGTTAGAGAACAGACAGATGAGGATGGTGAGAACATGAGGTTAAGACAACAATTCTATAAAATGGGCCCACTGTGCTGATACCCACATACTTTCTTTTCCAAAATGCAATTTCCCTGCAGCCCTGCTTAGCCTAAATGGACAGGATATGTCACATTCCTTGGCAAATTACCTATTAACTGCAGGAGAAATGCAGGCCCAGAATAATGTTGATAAGAGGAACCCAAGTTATCCTGAAGGGGGAGAAACTCTGGGAGATAAGGATAGTACCTACTAATGATAAAACCTGTAAAAAAATATGGTTAAGAATCAAATTAGAACCGGTCAACATGGGCCAAGGTGACCTAGAGTTGCCATGGCAGTGGGTACTTGAAAGTCTGATGTCACCCTGCTGTCAGTCAAAAGTCAGGAGTGTTACTGGCTGGGACTCTCAAAACTTCCCTGGGATTCTCCATTGAAACTGGAGTGCAGGAGAGGCATGTTGTCCCTCTTCTCTCGGAGAGGACTCACTTTCTCCCTTGAGAGTAATCCCTTTCCCTTTCCCTTCAACAAATTTATTCCTGTTACTCTGAGTGACATGTCTGAAATTTTCTGACTTGATTGCAAGAATCAGGGTTTGAAGAGGGAGTCTTCATGTTGCTTCAGTTTCTCAGAGGGCCCCAGCTCTGTAACATCATCACAAGTCTCATAGTAGTCGAGACCTGCTTTGAAGTCTAAATGCCTGTTGCAAGGATCTAACAGATCTGGCCCCTGCCCATCTCTCCAGCTCATCTCCCACCACTCCAGGATTTGCTGACCCTTCACCTTCTTATTCTCTTTGTCTGGAATGTTCTTTCCATAGATATTCTCATGGATTATTTACTACTTTTTTTCAGATGTAGACAAAGAATATTCCACATCATAGTGAAGATATTTGGCCAGACCATCTAAAAGTGTGTTCCATCTGCCCTCCAACTCCTATCCTTTTACACTGTTCTATTTTGTCCAGAACACTCACTTCTTACCTTATACTATTTTTGTGTATTTATTTTATTTTTGTTTTTTTTCTCCCTCTCCCCACTGCCCAGATTGTAAGCCCCCAGAGGTTAAGAAGCATGATTATTTTGTTTTATCAATCTATTTCATCCCCTAGCAATACCTTGGCTGTATCACTGCCCAATAAATGCCACGTTTGCTGAATGAACCAACTGAATGGGTGGTTTTTAAGTGATTTTTGTATAATGGGATTTGATCTGAATGAAGCATCTCATGGAAATTAAAATCCACTAAAGGGTTAATCAAGTTATTATTTCTTCCTTTGTCATTGCCTTAAGTAATGGCCTGAAAAATCCCTGGGATAGAGTGAAACACTGAAGCTGGCATCAATTTAATTAAAGAGGAGTCATCTTAAATAGCAGAGTCATTTTGACCCAGTACTAATGAAGGGAAACTGACATCACAGCTGGGGCTCCTCTCCTGGCTGTGCTGCTGCTGCTGACCAAATGTGGCAGGATCATGTTCCACTGGACACAAGCTGCTGCTGTGATGGCAGGTGGTGCCATTTTTCTGGGCAACTGGGGTATCTCCTGTGCAAAGGTCAGTCACACAGCACTACTAACTTGACAACATGGGGAGTCCTCTCCTCTAGAGCAGGTCTGCAGGAGGAAATGTATGAGGGTATCACAGCTCAGAATTCAGATGAAACCTGCTCCTAGGATTTCAGTATGTAGAGGAACTAAATTTATGAGTGATAGAGAAATTGGGAAGAGAAAGGCAAGGGAGGGGTAAGATAATGCAGATACTTTCCCATTGCTCATTTATCTGTCCCTTCTGGGCTCTTATCTTCCTGGAAAGAAGGGCTCCTGGGATGCTTCAGTGAGCCTGAGATTCGCTCTAAACATACAGGTTTACTCTCCCAATTTTCAGAGTATGCTGTGAAGAAAATAATCATTTACATTAAGGACATTTTGTTTCAAAATGGACCATTTGTCTAACACACATTTTTGAATGTCTACTATACGACAGTCTTTGAACTGAGAACTGAGGCCACAGAGTGTAATAAAACATGATTCCTCTCTACAAGGTGAAGGCATGTAAATGATGTAATAAATGCCATGAGAAGGATGTGAACAAGATGTTATGGGCTCCCCAAGGAGACTATGTCAATAATAGGGGGAATTAGGAAGCCCTCTGTTAGAAGGTGATATTTGAATTTGAAAGATGAATGGGACTTTTTTTCAGACAGAAATGTCAAGGAAAGGGCATGCCATACAGAGGAAACAACATGTATCAAAATAATGGTTAGAATTTGGTAATGGCAAGACTTTTGGTTTGTGTGTGTTTTCCTTGCAAGTATGCATGCACACATATGTGTATGTGTGTGTGTCCAGTTAAGAGAGCATTAAAGTATCCTGGTGGGTAATCCATCAAATTTTGTTCAAGAAAAATCTCAGTAGTCTTTCTATATTGCATATGTGGAACATTTAGTTCAGGGAATTAGAAACTTAAACAGGTTGCAAAGCTTTGCAACAGATAAATACTATCTCAGTGCAGAACATCTATGAGGTTATACTCCAGCGACTGCTTAGAATGTGCTTCAAAACTCATGACCACGCAAGCATCTGTTTGCAATACCTGGGGAATAATACGTTTGAAATCTTGTGTAATGTCTTTCAATGGTAGAGTCTAACACAAAATCACACAGGGAAGAATACTCTCAGCATCCTCTTTGTTGATATCAGCTTTGCTGCTATCCTCTTCTTGATAATGGAGAGCAGAACTTAAAGGGGTGAGAGTGGCACTGGATTAATGGTAGACACTCAACTCAGTGACAAACAGGTAAGGTTGGCTGAGGTCCCATTGTCCAGTCTCTCACAGTGTGATATATAGTTGTGCTTCCTTTTGAACTCATTGGGGGAAGGTCGGATGTATTATCCCAGGGAATGAAATGACTGAGTTTTCCAAAGATTATTCTATTACTTTTATTGCCAAAAAATAATTTTATAAATTTAAAGAGACTAAAATACAGAATGAAAGAGAAACATTCTTTTGATAATTATATGATGTTTGGATTAAAGGGGAAAAAAATAAGACAGAGAAGCCAGTTGTTTCCCAAGCATTTTCTTTTCCTTAACAGGTAAGAAATGTTTTGATTCTGTGAACATAACGCCAGTGTTTTGAGGAAACATCCTGATAGTCTCTATTTTTAGTTTTCTTAGTCATTATTCAACTAACTGAAGACAAAATTCTATCTCAGTAAAGGTCACCCATGAACTTCTGTGATAGAGACTGCTAGTTAGTTGTCTATTAAAACGTTCTGTGTTGCACTTGCAGGATGTAGAGTTTCTATGAAGGGACTACTCAGCCATAGACTCTCAGTCCCAATTCCCTCTTCTCTAGGTGAGACCATGTCACTAAATTCTCTTCTGGAATGTGAGAAAAAAGTGTACCACTCCCAGAACTGGTGACCTTTCATGTCACTCTCCAGACTTTTTTTCCATTGACTTACTGGTTGAAACCCCTATGGATGACAACGGACACCACTTGGTAAAAAACAGAGTCTCCAAGAACTTGGGTCCCAGTAAAACTTGTAATGCACTCACAGCACTCCTACCACCACTGCCAAGTAGACCTTATATAAGCAAGAAAAAATTGCTCAATTTCATTAAGTCATCGAGATTTTGGAGTTTCTTACTACCGTAGCTGTTGGTACTTGTCTTTATGCTTCTCTACAGCAATATATACCATCTGCTTATCATATGAAGCCTGTAGGCATTTAGCTGAGATGGTCTTTTGAGTACCTGAAAATATAAATAAGAAGTTCAAAAGGGTCTGAATATGCAAAATTTAGGAGTCATTAGCGCATAGATGATAGCTAGGGTAGGATGGTTCAAGGAGAAGGGGTAGAATGAGAAAACAGGGTGGATCAGTCAGATTTTCATACTGTAACAAAATACCTGAGACAACCTACTGATGGAGAAAAGACTTACGTTTGTCTCATAATTTCAGAAATTTAAAGCTTAAGATTGGTTCACTTTATTAGTCTGGCTTCTGGTAAAAGAGAGGCAAATAGCATCACATGATGGTGGAATGCAGGAGAAAGCTCAGGATTTTATTACAATCACATGAGAAGCCAAAGTTAACCTACGTCCTCCCAATGTATGCCACCTCTTAAAGGTTCTTGCCATATGGCAGAATGTCAAAGAAGGAATCTTATGGCATTGAGCAGAAAGGATGCAGGCAAAGAAGAAAACAATTGTAAAAAGTATAGTCACGAGGATAAACTACATTCTGTCCTAGAATTCACAAGAATTTAGGGGAAAGGGGACTATGTCAAAGGCTAAGGATTAATAATGTTACAGTGGGGTCCAGAGAAAAAACTGTGGGCTGACAAGTAAAAAGAGTAGTGAAAGTAGAAAAAGAAACTACAACTGATTCTAGAAGAGTAATGGTAAGGCAAAAGGGTAGAAGCTCTCACAGTCAAAAAAATGATGAGATGGATTTTAAGTATGAGGATGCATTGAACAGACAAATTTTAAGCTGAAAGGGATGGGTGGCAGGAGAGGATAAACTGAAACTTTAAGAAAAGTTCTTGGAGATGACACAATAGAATGGGAAGCCTACAAGGAAGGGGTTTTGTTTCTTATTTCACACCATATCCCCAGTCTTAGACTATCCTGGCACCAGAAGACACTTAATAAGCATTTGTTGAAGGAATGTAGAAAAAGAGATGAAAAAAAAGAGAAGATGAAGTCAAGAACACAGATAAAAGTGTTTTCTTTGGAAGACAGGAAAGACATCCTCTGGGACAGAAGGGAGGGAGGGAAAGCAGGGCACAGGCAGATAATCTAGGAGGTGGAGTTTGTGACTGATGGCTAATGTTTTCTCTGTGAGGTAGGAGGCTCAGCCATCTGTTCAAAACGGGTGGGTAAGTCCAGCTAAGGGACTTAAGAAGAATGTAAAGGTTGTAACAGCTACTGGGATGAATAATATGGTTTATTTAATTGAACTGAAAATGTTAGATCATACTAATAATTTGTGCATTGTGAAAATGCATTCACCTGAGATTGTTTAAAGAAAGATTCACAGAGAGTAAACCACTAGATGCATTGAAGCTTTGATAAAGCTAAGGGTTAAGACCTAGACATAAGTTTGTTTGTAGATTATCCAAGGCAAAGTTAATTAACTATTTTGTGTATTTCACTCTCAGACATTGTGTGAGTCTTTTCCCAAGAACTTTAAAGTTCTTTCTTCATATCATATTAGCAACAGTAACTCTATGTTTTGAGAACTGCATATTTTGGTTAAAGTTATAGAGACAAGCAATTGTCTTTAATTCTCTGATTTAGCTACTAAATTGTAAATAGTGACTATTAAGAAGAAAATACAAGTGAATAAATCTTATGAATACTTTAATAAAGTTTATAGACTGAGACTGGCTTTAAATATGTAGATATCTTAATGTTGAACATCATGAAGACTTCTATGGCAATAAAAGAGCTGTTTGCTTAGCATTTTAATACACTGTCAGGCATGTAGTTTTGCTTGATTTCCCCTTTACAAATGGAATCCAGATAACCTTGAATGCTCCTTCATTCAAGAAATTTTTATTGAACACTAGCAGAATGTTGGAGACAATAAAAATCTGATTAGCATGATTTTCTTGTCTTCATGGAGAAGAATAAGTGAATGTTTCCATCAGCATAATCATAATTTACTCCTAACAATTCCCCAGAAATCAGTCTCCTACCTCTAAACAGTTTTATTAAATAGTCCACAGTGACTGGGATTTGCTAGTATTTGCCCATTTCCGATTTTGCCATGGGCACCTAGAAAAAATAAGGATGTGAGCAAGTCGGTTATATTTGTTTGTAGGAGTTCACTAATAATGTCAATATTAAATGGTTTATTTTGGGTAGGAGGTAGTGTGAGAGAAATGGAAAGTAGAGCCCACATTTGATGAGTCAGTGGCTACTTTTATAAATATTATTGGTGCAACCATTATGGAAAGTGATATGGACTCAGAAAACTTGGAATGGAACCACCATTTAATCCAGCTATTCCACTCCTCAGTTTATACACAAAGGACTTAAAATCAGCATACTACAGTGACACAGCCACATCAATGTTTATAGCAGCTCAACTCACAACAGCTAAACTATGAAACTAACCTAGGTGTCCTTCAACAGATGAATGGAAATGTGGTATATATACACAATGAAATATCACTCAGCCTTAAAGAAGTATGAAATTATGGCATTTTCCAGTAAATGGATGAAGCTGGAGAATATCATGCTAAGCAAAATAAGCCAATCCTCCCAAACCAAAGGCCAAATATTTTCTCTGATATATGGATGCTAGTTACCAATGGGGGGAGAGTGGCTCAGGGAAGAATAAAGTTATTTTGGATTGCGTAGAGGGTAGTGAAGGTAAAGGAGGGGGTTTAGGGGTAGGAAGGACAGTAGAATGAATCAGACATTATCACCCTATGTACGAATATGATTACACAGTGTGATTCTATATCATGTACAACCAAAATGAGAAATTGTACTTCATTTATGTATGATGTGTCAAGTGCATTCTAGAACAAATTTAAAAAAATTTGGGCAATGTGAAAGTGTAAGTAAATGTAAAAAAACAATACAATGCTGCACACAGGGTTACCCCCCTCCCCGAGCAAAACAACAAAACAGAGCAAAAAACAGAAAACAATGATCTTCCACAGATACACACTTTTGGGATCCTCGTCTTTAGATTGGGACAATATATAGTCAGAGCAAAGAACATCCTTATCTGTGGAAGTCACTTTGATTATCCTTGCATTATTATGGCACTCCCTTTGAGGAAGTGAAGGAAAATATGAATCTATTTCTAAGAATGTAACTCTGCTTTTTATCTTAATACAACCTGGCCTTGGAATCTAACACTTTACATGTGAGTTGAAAGTTTTTACTTATAATTTTAAATTCTTATTAGAACACGAGGAGTTAAAATTAGAAAAAACTTAATTTTTTTCATTAGAGTTCAAAAAAATCAGTATTTCATACTGCAAACAACATTCATTTTAACCAAGACGATTTCATTTTGCCATGGCTATTCTTTTGTCTTTTAACTGTGTATACAAATGAAAGATTGTAGATCAAAAGGTTCTATTGCATATGCAAATGAGATAAAGAAATCTTTTTTCTATGAATGCTACAAATAATTTTTATATTTTGTTTGGAAAAAAGGTATAACAGTGATCTACCCTCACTAAATTTTAGGTTAGTGGTACAGTATTGTTAACTATAACACATTATTACATAGCAGATTTCTAGAATACTTTCATCATTTTTTTTTCTTTTTTCTTTTTTTTTTTTTTTTTTGGTACCAGGGATTGAACCCAGGGGGACTTAATCACCTAGCCAATTTCAGCCCTTTTATAACTTTTTATTTTGAGACAGGGTCTCACTAAGTTTCTTAAGGCCTCACTAAATTGCTGAGGCTGGCTTTGAACTTGTGATACTCTTGCCTTAGATTCCTGAGCTACTGGAATTACAGGTGTGTGCCACTGCACCTGGCTAGAATTATTTTTTATCTTGCATGAGTGCAACTCTGTACCCATTGAACAGTAATTTTCCTGCTTCATCTTCCCTCCAGTCCTGGAAACCACTATTTTATTTTCTGTTTCTATTAATTTGGTTATTTTAGATACTTCATATAAGTGGAATTAAGCAGTATATGGCCTTCTGTGATTGGCTTATTTCACTTAACATAATGTCCTTAACATTCAACCATGTAGTAGCATATGACAGAATTTTCTTTTTTGTGTCTCAATAATATTCTGTTGTTAAATACATACAATTATTTTCTTTATCCATTGATCTATTGATGAACATTTAGGTTGTATCTACTTCTTCTCTATTGTGAATAATGCTGTGGTGAACATAAAGTACAAATATTTTTCTCAGATTCCAATTTCAATTCTTTTGGAAAAATGTCCAAAACTGGGATTACTATATTTTAGTTCTATTTTTAATTTTTTGAGGAATTTCCATACTATTTTCTATAGTGGCTGTACCATTTTGCATTCCCACCAACAGTGGACAGGATTACATTTCTCCACAATCTTGTCAACACTCATCATTTTGTTTTCTTTCTTTTTCTCTTTGCATTTTTTTTTAAAAAGAGTTTTGTCTCATTCTTCCTCCTTTTCCCTTGTGAAACAACCATGATACTTATATTGGTTCATGTGATTGTGTTCCGTAGACTTTGTTCACTTTTTTTTTCCTTTTCATTCTTCTGACTGATCCTTTTAAATGGCCTGTTTTCACATTTGCTGATTCTTTCTTCTTTTGAGTCTCCCACTGAGCCTCTCTAGTGAATTTTTCAGTTTAGTTATTATGTTTTTCAACTGCAAATTTTCCATTCATTTATTTTTAATATTTTTTTCTTGATGCCTATTTTGTTCATTCATCATTTTCTTGAGTTTGTTGAGAATATTTACTACAGTTATTTTGAATTAATTTTCAAGTAATTCATATATTTCTGTGTGTGTTTTTTTTTAATCAAGTTTTGGAGATCTATTTTATTCCATTAACTGGGCCATGCTTCCCTTTTTCTTTGTGTTGGGTGTGTTCTACCTCTCGCAGTATTTTCTACCTCTCCCAGTATTTATGAACTGCCTCTGTATGAGGGAAAATCCTCATCAATTGACCCAGATTGAGATTCTGGGATGTCTCTGAAAACTTCTGGAGAGGTTATAGGACTTTTCTGGGCCTGTTCTTTCACTTTCTCAATTAGAGAGACTTGCTGTTTTCTTTCTCAGGACCTCATAATCTTTTGCATCCACTGTCATCTGTCACTCTAATTGCAAGTCCTCTAGCTCTATAGCAGCAAGCTTCAGAGCTTTTCCTTGTTATCAGTGGCCACTGGACATCTATTATTTGTTGGCTCCCCATGAGTATCCTAAATAAACAAGACAGATTCTGTCCACATGGAAGCTCTCTAAAAAGTAGGGATGCCAAATTTATTCTCTACTTTTCTCCCTCCCTCTTGGAGAAAACCTGTGCATCTCCTCGAGTGTGCACAGAACTGTGTTGGCTGCTACAGACTGCTCACTGCTCTCCTTTCTCTCCATTGACCTCAGAATATCCAAACTATGCCACTTTCATCTGTGTTCCAAGTGAAGCAACACAGAAAATAATCCATTGAGTAGCCCTCTGAAGAGCTAAGATGCTAAACATATGTTCTACTCTTCTCCATATCTGCCAAGCAAGAATTGTCAAGTTGGGTATTTTCACCTGATTGTGCCACATGGTACTGACCAGTAGGCATCCAAACTGTCTGTTTTGTTGGTAGTCCAATTGAGGAAAGTAAAAAAATAAAAAAACAGGTCCTTGGGCAAATCTTCAGAAATCTGGAATGTTAGAGACATGCTACACTCTTCCTTTAGTCCTAAATGTAGTAGACATAGACTAAAGCCTTCTCTTCCACTACTGAACTGTGCCCACTTGAGGGAGAGCTGACACAGGTAAAGTGAAATTGTTCCTCTCATTTGTTTCAATGTGACTATTTTTGGCACATTGACTTGGCTATTCTGAGCTACTACTCTATCTTAAACGGAACTTAGAATTCTCATAAGGTCTAGTTTGTATATCATTGTTGTTCTTGTATAACAGAGTCTATTGTTATACAGTGATATATTATATACATGGAGGGATTTCCTTTTCAGCCATCTTGATGATGTCACTTTTGCTATAGATTATTTTGAAATGTTTCACTTGTGAGTAATTAATTTTATTCAGGTCACTTATGTCATCAAGAAACTATCAATTATTAACTATCATGCAAAAACATGTGAGTTGTCATTGGCATTGCACAATCAAGAACCTACTTCTTTTGGAAAACAAAATTATTATTATCATTAGTAAATAGGTACATAATCTCACTTGCTATTGAAGAACTCTTATTTACATTAAAATACATAGCACAAATAGGATATTAGGAGATTAAAAATAAATAGGCTGCTCTTTGGATTCTTTAATTGGAAGATTTAATTCCAACAACTTGAAATGACTATTCATTGTTTGGCAACATCCCTCCTGCAGAAGGAGATGGTAGCATTTAATTTTAACATAAAATTTAAATTAACATTAAATTTTTGTTCTGGAGACAGAATTTTTAATTAGGGTTGGTAAAGGTAAACTTTTCAACATCATATGTCCAAACTTTACAAAGATGCAATGTGGAATTGTTTTGTTTATTATTTGTGTTAGTTAATTTTCCCTCATTATAACTAAGACCCGAGATAATCAGCTTATAAAGAGAAGACTTGCTTTGATTCATAGATTTGGAGGTTTCAGTCCATGTTTGATGGACTTTGTTGCTTTGGGTCTGTGACAAAGAAGCACAAAGAGGCATCAGTACATGGCAGTCCATCTTAAGGACAGGAAGAGAAAGAGACAAAGAGGAAGAGGCTGGGGATCCACTATCCACTTTAAGGTCATGACTCCAGTGACCCAAAGATCTTCCACAAGGCACCATGTCTCAAGGGCTCTATAGTCTCCCAATAGTGGGGAACAAGCCTTTAACACATGGGCCTTTGTAGGATACTTATCAAAACTGTAGCATCATATAATGGAAAGAAATTGATTTTATACCCAGACAGTCAGGAAAGGGGGCATTTTCATTTCATTCCTTTGTTTTTTCCTCTTCGCTCTTCATCCCCAACCTCCCTGGTCTTATCCATATATACTTTCCTTCTTATCAGTCTATTTGTTGCTCTATCTCTCTGTGAATGTTTTCATGAATTTTATATTGCCCCTTGTAGAATGTCATGTGTGTATTACTCGTTAATGTTGTTAATCTTCCTTTTCCAATAGCCATTGTGTTTTTCTTTTTATCTAACCCTCTTTTTCTCTTCTTTGCAATAATTACTTACTGCTTTTAAGGAAGGAGTGCCTTGAATGATAAAGCTACAAATCAGGCACTGATTTTTAAACAGAATCCAAAGGTTGCAGTTGAGGCTGGCCTGACTGTGTATCTGCCATATGCCACTGAAATAATCTATTGTTTATCACTGTTTTATTGTGTTCTTATACAGCTTAATACTGTTTGGGTGTGATCTGGCACTGTTAGCTTTATCCACTTCAAAATTAACCAAGCCAGCTGGAGGAGTGTAATTTAGAGGAATAGCACATGGGTTTGTGAATGCTGACATCTTGATTGTGCTCTGAGGGTGTCTCATGTTTCTTCATATCCCAGTTTCACCCAAATAAAGCATGAAAATTACAACACACATTCACACTCACTCCCCCACATATACACAAAACTCTTTGCATTGTTCAGATTTCACTGAAATATCAAGAAAAGGAAAGCAATGATCTGGGGAATTCTTTTAAATCATAACAATTCTGTGGTATTTGAATATATTCAAGATGTTGTGGTATTTAAATAATTCCTTGATGGTTTTTCCCAATGTATTTTCCCCATTTTATTGTCAAATTACTTCATTTATTGTTTCTTTCCCGTCTGATTTTCTTTCTCCCTTCCTGTCTTTTCTTCCTTTTCTCTACAAATACTTATGAAGCATAAATTGTGAGGCCAAAGTCTGAGATTTCAGTGATGAATAAGATAGGCAAGGAGATGTTTCACAGAGGGACACACACAACATATAAACACATAAATAGTGAACAAGATATGATTTTCTATACTAGCAAGTTTTATACAGAAAATAAGTCATAGTTATGATAGAGATTGATGGACAAAAGAAGAGTAGCTATGTTCTTATATGAAGTCAAGGCAAGTATCGCAGAGGATGTGGTGTTCGAGCTGACACCTAAGTAACAAGAAATGGCCAATGCCAAGAAGAACTTAGGCTCAGTGTTTGGGGCAAACAGCAAATGTGAGCTTCACGGGATTTAACAAAAATAAGCAAGTCAGGATTAGTAAATGAAAGCAAAAGGTAAGGACATGAGTTCAGAGGGGTAGGCAGGGTACTGTTCATGTAGAAGGCTGAAAGTCAAGGGGGAAAGGGCTGTTTTATTTTAAATGTAACAAATTATTGGAAGGATTAGGCAGGGATGTGATATGATTTGGATTATGTTTTACAAAGATCATTATGGCTGCTGCATAGAGAATGAGGACTCCAAAGCAAGAACTGGGAAACTGAAGCATAGATAAATTGTTTTGTCCTAGACTACACAATAAGTCACAGAACAAGAACCCTTGTCTCCTAACTCCAAGTCCAATTCTCTTTATCATTTGCCTTGTGACCTCATCATTTTCTATTTATTTTTCCATCATTTTGTCCTCCAGACATGATCTCCCTTTGTATCTTCCCAGATGATTCTATCAGTTACTCAATTATCTTTTTATTTATTCTTCTCATGGATTGACCTTGCTGGGGTACAGACGCATGTTATATTGCCTTTATTAAGAAATGCCCTTTAGTGTGACTATGCTTAGTGCATGTGCTGTTTGTGTAATTAAATGTAAAAATACAGTCCTAGCATAAAAGAAAACAGATTAATAACTTTCCTACAGAGGGGAAACTGAGGGAAAAATGCAATAGTAGAGGGGAAAAAATTCTTAGTGTTTTTAAGTACTTTTCATCAGTGGCTTTCACTGATTCTATTGAATTTTTCCAGGGAAAAATGATTGCTTTTGTAAAATTAATTCTTGTCTAGAATAATTTAATTTGGGGGGAGATAATTCATAAATAATCTAAAAAGAAATTTTAGATGAAAAGTGAATGTTAGGTTTATATATTAATTTAGATAGGAGAGAATAGAATAAAACTGTTGCCATCTCCTCATTTATTATTTCCCCATCAGTTTGTTTCTACTTTGATTTCTACACTCAACAAGTCTTCATGAATAATTTTTGTGTGCAGGGTGGGCACTGAAATGTTGACTCAAGTTCTGACTTCTGAAATGCTATTCTTTTTTGATTGTTCCTTTTCTTATTCCTGTGGATAATTTACTTCTGATGCTTTTATGTGTTCTAGCAATTTAGTCTTTTTTTATGATGTCCAGCTTCTGTATCTTGGCTAGATTGGATGCTTTCATCATGTTTTCCCTTTATCAATCATTTCCTAAGCTTCCCTGGTCCCCTTTGCCCACGCACTTGTCTTTTTCTTGGAACCACTTGATCTTTACCTGCATATTCAAACTGAGTATAGTATTTGGAATTTGTCCTGCTTTCCATTTCAGGTTATTTAAGGAATCTTTATCGAGTGACTCATGGGACAGGACATCACAAGTCAACCTTGTTGCTAGTCTTGCTTGTAGTTCTTTGTTTCCTGTTTTAATAATGATGCATCTTCTATTTTTCCAGGGACCCTTCTTCACTTGAAATCCTGTTTTTCCTCAATAAAGCATTTCGTTAAGCAGGGAATTCTATCTAGAACCTCCTTCTGAGCCAGACATCCTTTGATGTTGCCTACTTTGAACACTTTGGTCTCTGTTTGCTTCACCTTACAGGATATTACCTCAAGTGGTGACATAATCTCCTGCCTGTACTAATTTAGAAAGATTCCAAGGCCTTTTAGGCATCTATCTTCTCCTCAAAGGAAGTCATTGTAATCTGTTCATTTTCTCAGTCACCTCACCGTCATATACCAATATCACTAAGCTCACATATTACTTCCTGTTTGGCATATTTGATGGACATTCATCAGAAACCACTTTGTTTGATACTCTGCACCCTTGCCTTCTCTAACCCAGTTTTTGTTGGTTCTCATCTCTTCTCTGCCTTCTTCATGGGCTTGTTCCACTCAGTTTATCTTTTTGGTGTTTATCAGGTGTCTTATCTTTGAGTATTTGTCATTTTTAGTACCTGGGGAAGCGATGTCTCTTGTTTAAGACACCAGTGTGGATGTCCATGCTCTTGTTCAACTGCCATACAACCTACCTGAATTTCCACACTCTGGCTTAATATGTCCAATGTCCTGGGAACCACCCATCCTCATCCTCATCCTAATATTTTGAAACCTGAATGTGTCATCTTCTCTCTAAATTGGTCCTCTTCCTACATTTCTGTCTAATCATCTCTCCCACTGTTTTATATCCATCCAGCCAGAAGTTCTGACAATTTTCATGCTTAAATATTTTCTGCCCTTTCCGCTTTATCCCAACTACCTCAATTCTGGTTAGGTTATTGCAATGCTTTCTTTCCTAGTCAGCTACCTCTGCTTTTGTTACCTTCAAACCAGGCTTCAACAGGACAGTCAGAACTATATAAGATGTCAGTATCACTAATCCGGGTTGCTTCAGAACCTTGTTGCAGCTTCCCAGTGTCCACAGACTGCATTTCAGACTCTTCAACAATACTTACAAGCCATCCATGATGTGCCTGTATTATATCACCAGCTACATTCTCTTATCTTACCCTGCCTTGAACTCTGGTTCAGCAAAACTGAAATACTTACACTGCAAGTTTCCCCAATGCCTGTGATTTTGTTCTGTGGTCTTCCTTACTTGGATTCTTTCTTCCCTTCCATTGATCTCCCACTTGCTTTTGCACCGTTGCCAGCAATTTGCTCTCCTATTTCTAGCACATGGGGTAAGGACCTACACATGGGAATGGAGATCTGCTTTACTCAGTCTAGTGATCCAAGTGTTAATCTCATCCGAAAACACCCTTACAGAATAATGTTTCACCAGGTAAGTAGGCAACTTATCCACAGCCTGGTTACCACATAAAATTACCATCACAGTGCTTATATTTTTAATTAGAATTTTTCTTTATATATTCAGATACTTCAATGTTGGATACAAATATATTTATAATTACTGTGTCCTCTTGATGAATCAACCCCTCTATTATCATAGAGTGACTTTGTTTCTTGTAACAGATTTTGACTAAAAATCTATTTTGTCTCATGTAAATATAGCCAGCATTGTTCTTTTGTGCTTATTATTTGCATTAAATATTTTTTATCCCTCTTCAGTATCCATGTGTTCTTAAGAGTAAAGTGTGTATTTTGTACGCAGCATATTGTTGGATTTTATTTTTTAATCTATTCAATTACTCTGTCTTTTGATTGGAGAATTTAATCCATTTATATTTAAAATAATTATTGATTTGTAGGAATTACCATTATTATTTTGTTAAGTGTTTCCTGTTGTATAGCTCTTTTTTTCTTTTCTTCCAATTTTGTTATCTTCCTTTGTGATTCATTAAATTTTCATAGTGTAATGCTTTGATTCCTTTTTTTTTTTTTTGACTTTTCTGTATCTACTGAAAAAAAATTTTATGGTTACCATGGAGCTTATATAAAAGATCTTGTTATAATTCTGTTTTAAGCTAATAACTTTACTTCAATTGTATAAAAAATCCTAAACTTTCACCTTTCCCCACCCTCACTATATAAAAAATTCTAAATTTTCACCTCTCCCCACCCTCATACCTTTTATACTATTGATCTCACAATTAATATCTTTTAATTTTGTGCATTCATTAACAAATTTTGCAGTTTGGATTATTTTTAATACTTTGAAAAATTATTTATAATTTTTGAAAAAAAATTGGAGCAATATTTCTGAGCAAATTTTTCTTTCCTCCAACTAAACCACTTGGTTTATTGTCAAATAGAATCAATCAGCTCTAGGCTTTTCTGTCCTGGAACACTACAGTTCCTTATTATCTCCAATGAGTGTTGTATTTAAAAATAAACCCAAGGGACATTTTTGCATTACTTTCTCCTCCAGACTCTGCAGAATGCTGGTGGCAGAGTCACTTGGTGTCATTAGTTGTATAATCCTTTATTACCTAGTTGTTCTAGTTTCTATGACACTGCGGATGTTCAAGAGGCAAGACTGGTTTCCCTGCACCTCTGCCACCCACTTTCCTCAGAGTGTGAGGATATCAGCCATTTAAATTTGAATAAAGCAATTTATGGAAGAACAAATATAATGCACCTAATAGTTTGAGAATACTGTTTGCTATTTCTGAGCTCTAGAAAAGAAATTTTGCAAAGCACTCTTAGTGTCTTTTCAGGGAAATTATGAAGTTGAGTATCTCACCCTTTATGTCTTCCCTATAGCATGTATATAGGAAAGTACATAGTAGTTTTTATTTTTAATTCTACATAATATTCCTTGGAAAAATAGCCTTTGACTCTGCTCATCTCTAGAATTTTAATGTTTAAACATGATGCTATTTTAATGTGGGATTTTAAAAATTCTACAGTATACTATAAAAAGAAAGCAAAAATAATGTAAAGAAATGGTGAGGAAAAGGGAAACAATCTGGAGATAAAGTTTGTGTGGGATGTGTAGTAGTAATCTGTAAGAATCTAGCACTATAGTTACATAGAATTTTAATATGTACAGGTGATTAGAAACATTACATTTTGCATTAACCAAGAAAATTAAATACAAATATTCAATTTTTTTCTCTTCCTCCCTTTGGATGCATATAGGTATAGGTAAAATTGGAAGAAAAGAGAAGGAAGAAACAGGAGGAAAAAACTATCCACAGTCTAATACTCTATTTCTGCTTATTTCAATGCTAACTTTCATAATTAAGTTAAATGAAAGTCAAGACCCTGAGATGGAAATCAGGAATTCATTTAGCTGTTTTGTATCTAAATTTAAAAAGATAGGGTTTCCTTTTAAATTGATTGCCTCGGGAGGGTACATTCAAGAAAAGCACAACAGGGCAAATATCTTCTTCACAAACTCCGACTTACAGTGAGTTTTGGGCTCTTTGGAAGCTTGTCAAAATAAACATATTTTTGTATATCACATTATCACTTGGAAAAATCTAGCATTAAGAAGTAGTCTCTTTTAATTGAATTTTCAGATAAAAACAAAGGATTTAAATACAACAGTAGGAGAGAGATACCCTGAATGTACTTGCAATTTATATCTTCAAATGTTTTCATTCACTCTTTCAATATATTTGAAAGTCATTACTTATTAATCACCTAGTATTTTATATTTTGTTTAGTTATATTAATTCTTTAATATGAACTTAATTTCATTATTGGAAATATTTGAGGTGGGGAACACTAATTGGAAAATAGGTTTAAGTGTGATTACTAAGTAAAGTACTTGCTAACACACCAAATATGGCCCACATGGTAACAAAAACTGCACATATATACTTCAGTCATAATAATTGCTTAGATAGGGATCCAAGATGGCGGGCCAGAGGGAGGAAGCACTCTGTGTTGCTCTGTGACCCGGGTCTCAACTAATGAGAATACTGCTTCTCTGAGAGGGACAGAGGACACCTCCACAGCTGCTCTCATGCAGAAATCATCGCAGCTGTGCCCGCATGCAGGGCTCCATGCCTTACCATTAAAGCAGGTCTCCTGACTTCCTCCTGTGCTCCTGAGTGCTTTAGCATGATCGTTACATCAGCACCAGCTGAAGAATTCCCAGACGCCACTTCCATGCGGGACACCCAGTCGCTACCCACCTACAGGAACACTGGCCGCCACTCCCCTGTGAACCCCGGTCTATCAACGTGGGGCCCCACGGTTGCTCCCCCCGTCACCTCCACGCGGTAGTCTGCCAGCATCTGGGGACATTCCACAGGTCTGGAAGACAGCCAACGGTTGCAACTCTGCATGTCACTGAACTCATCTCTAAACACATTGCACAACGTCATCACCTGCCCCTACCCACCTGACCTGATACCCCAGAGTTGGAAATGTTGGAAACTGCCTCCATCCTGGGTCACCTTTCTCACCATCTTTGTAGGGGGCAGCTCCCAGATTGGAACTCCAGCTGGATAGATACCCGATATCCATCTTTCTCCTCTCCCCAGAGGCTGGTAATCTGGTACAACAACTGCCCGGCACAAAACAGCTCTCAGTGGGACAGGTGCACAGTGTGATCAGGGCACCGCCCATGGGAGCCCCGGTGAGAGAGATCTCTTAATTGGGAACTAGTAAGGGAGAGAGAGGTGCAACAGTTTGGAGACAAACAGAGTGACCAGGAAATGGGAACTCTTCAGGCAAGATAGGGAGATAGGATCAGGTGCTCAAGTCATACAAGTGGGCCCCAAAAGAGACCCTTGAGGTGCAGTCTCCCTTCAGGGACTGGCGGGTACCACACTCTCACTTCTAGGTGCCCTGCACCAGGACCAGCCTTCTTACCAAGATTGCCTTCACCATCTGGAGGGCGGAGATAGCAGCTAACAACAGACAACCCCACCTACTGGATGAGAAGGGAAGCGGGAAAGAAACTGATTTCCAACCCAAACAATCAACAATCCTGGTTTCTTACTTCGAGATTTTTTTTTCTTTCTCTTTTTCTTTTCCCCCTGTATTTTTCCACCCTCATATCCCTAACATGAGTGAAAACAAGTACTTTGCATAAATTAGGATTTTGAGGACTGGGACAAACTAAATGGTATATTATAGCTGTGTTGTGCATTTCCTTTCTTTTCTTCCTTTTTTTCCTCCAACTTTCACTATCTTAACATCCTTTAGTTGTCTTTATATATGTGTGTCAGTTTTATTTACTCTACTCTCTTCCCACATACTTGAACTCACATCCTGCCTCCTCAGCATATTAACTTACACCTCACCCCTGGATTATTGTCCACCATCAGAAACTGTAAACCCTTTTACAAACCTACTGATTATATTATAGATAATAATCAAATTCAACATTTCTGTACATTGTGACCAAGCGGTAAATACCTTAATAGCAACTAATTCTTCATAGGTCATATACTGTTTATATTGGGATCTGTTAACATTGTCCTTCTGCTCAAAGGAGAGTTAGTGGAAGCCTACAAAAGCACTATAAGCTTATAGTGTAAAAATGATAACCCTTTGACCCACAGCACCAGAAGGGAAGACAAACGAGCAACATGAAAAGACAAGGGAGGAAAGTGCCCCAAACAAATCAACATACAATATTATTAGAATCCATGGCCAGCATAGCAGAAGAAATGACAGAGAAGGAGTTCAAGATGTACATAATTAAAATGTTCTGTGAATTAAAGGATGATAAAAGAGAGCAAATACAGGCAGCAAAAGGTCATTTCAACAAAGAGCTACATAAAGAAATACAGGAAGCAAAAGATGACTTCACTAGGGAGGTAGAGGTTCTAAAAAAAAAAAAGCAAAAACAAACAAACAATAACAACAACAACAACAACAACAAAATAACCCAAACAGATATTCTTGAAATGAAAGAAACAATAAACCAAATTAAAAGTTCAATTGAAAACATCACCAACAGAATAAACCACCTGGAAGATAGGAACTCAGACAGTGAAGACAAAATATATAATCTGGAAAAGAAAATAGATCACATAGTGAAAAAGGTAAAAAACCATGAGCAGAACATTCAAGAAATGTGAAATAGCATAAAAAGACCAAATTTAAGAGTTATTGGGATAGAGGAACGCATAGAGTTCCAAACCAAAGGAATGGACAATCTATTCAATGAAATAATATCAGAAAACTTTCCAAACATAAAGAATGAATTGGAAAACCCAATGCAAGAAGCTTACAGGATGTCAAATGTACAAAATCACAACAGATCCACACCAAGGCACATTATAATCAAAATGCCTAACATACAGAATAAGGAGAGAACATTAAAAGCCATGAGAGAGAAATCAGATTACATATAGGGGGAAACCAATTAGGATAACTGCAGATTTTTCAACCCAGAAAGGTAGAAGATTCTGCAACAAGATATATCAAGCTCTGAAAGAAAATGGATGCCAACCAAGAATCTTGTATCCAGAAGAATTAAGCTTTAGATGTGATGATGAAATAAAAACCTTCCATGAGAAACAAAAGTTAAAAGAATTTACAGCTAGAAAACCTGCACTACAAAACATCCTTGGAAAAATATTCCATGAAAAGGAAATGAAAAACAACAATGAAAATCAGCAGAGGGAGGTATTACACTAAAGGAAAATCTAATCAAAGGAGAAGCCAAGTCAAGTTAAGTAACAAAAATAAACAAAAATGGCTGGGAATGCAAATCATATCTCAATAATAATCTTGAATGTTAATGGCCTAAACTCAACAATCAAAAGACATAGGCTATCAGACTGGATTAAAAAAAAAAAAAAAGACCCAACAATATGCTGCCTCCAGTAGACTCATCTGATAGGAAAATACATATACAGACTGAAGGTGAAAGGTTAGGAAAAATCATACAACTCATGAGGACTGTGGAAGCAAGCAGGGGTTTCCATCCTCCTATCAAATAAAGTAGATTTCAAGCTAAAGTCAATAAAAAGGGATAAAGAAGGACATTTCATGCTGCTCAAAGGAACCATACGCCAACAAGACATAATAATTATAAATATATATGCCCCAAATAATGGAGCATCTATGTTCATCAAAAACATTCTTCTCAAGTTCAAGAGCCAAATTGACAACACAATAATCTTGGGTGACTTTAACACACCCCTTTCACCACTGGATAAATCTTCCAAACAAAAGCTGAACAAAAAAAACTATAGGGCTCAATAATACTATTAAAAACTTTTAGACTTAACTGACATATACAGAATATTTCATCCTTCAACAAGCAAGTATACTTTTTTTCTCAGCAGCACATGGATCCTTCTCTAAAATAGACTATATATTATGCCACAAAGCCACTGTTTGCAAATACAAAATGTAGAGATACTACCCTGCATTTTATCAGATCATAATGGAATGAAATTAGAAATCAATGACAAAATACAAAATAAAAATTACTCCAACAACTGGAGACCAAATAATATGCTACTGAATGAGCAATGGGTTGTGAAAGACATCAAGGAGGAGATTAAAATAATTCTTAGAGGTAAATGAGAACACTGACACAACATATCAAAATCTCTGAGATGCTATGAAGGTAGCACTAAGAGTAAAGTTCATTGCATGGAGTTCATTCCTTAAAAGAAGAAAAAGTCAACAAGTAAATGACCTAACATTACATCTCAAAGTCCTAGAAAAGGAATAACAAATTAACACCAAAAGCAGTAGAAGACAGGAAATAATTAAAATCAGAGATGAAATCAATGAAATTTAAACAAAAGAAAAAATTGAATAAAATGACAAAACAAAAAGTTGGTTCTTTGAAGAAATAAATAAAATTGACAGACCCTTAGCCATGTTAATGAAGAGAAGGAGAGGGAAAACTCAAATTACAAACATACGGGATGAAAAAGGTAATATGACAAGAGACACTACAGAAATACAGATGATAATTAGAAATTACTTTGAAAACTTGTACTCCAATAAAATAGATAATACTGAAGGTATCAACAAATTTCTTGAGTCATATGATTTGCCCAGATTGAATCAGAATGGTATACACAATCTAAACAGACCAATATCAAGTGATGAAATAGAGGATGCCATCAGAAGCCTACCAACAAAATGTAATACATCACATCAATAGACTTAAAGATAAGAATCATGTGATTATCTCAATAGATGCAGAAAAAGCATTTGACAAAATACAGCAGCCTTCATGTTCAAAACTCTAGAAAAATTAGGGATAACAGGAACACATCTCAACATCATAAAAGCTATCTATGTTAAGCCCCAGACCAACATTATTCTAAATGGAGAAAAATTGAAGGCATTCCCTCTACAAACTGGAACAAGACAGGGATTCCCTCTTCCACCACTTCTATTGAACATAGTTCTTGAAACACTGGCCAGAGCAATTAGACAGACGAAAGAAATGAAAGGAATACCGATAGGAAAGGAAGAACTCAAGTTAGCATTGTTTGCTGACAATATGATTCTATACTTAGAAGTCCCAAAAAGTTCCACCAGAAAACTTCTAGAACTAGTAAATGAATTCAGCAAAGTAGCAGGATATAAAATTAACACCCACAGATCAAAGGCATTTCTGTATATCAGTGACAAATCCTCTGAAAGGGAAACAAGAAAAACTACCCCATTTTACAATAGCCTCAAACAAACAAACAAACAAACAAACACACCTTGGGAATCAACTTAATGAAAGAGGTTGTCGGGACCTTACACTTTCTGCCAAGGGGATGGAAAAGCTCTGGCTTTCTAGCTGCTTTCCATATTACCACGCCCTGTTACAGGACCTAGGCTAAGCAGGGGGCGTGGCTGTGAGAACTGAAACCACCCCAAGGATAGGCCAATGGCTCCGCCAATGGCATCTGCCCATGCTCCTTATGTGTCCCTATGATCTTTCTGCTGATTGGCCCATGTCCTCTATAAGACTGTCCAACTTCCTCAATAAACCGAGTTCCAGCATTGACTGACTGGCTTTGAGGGTGGGTGGGGGAGGGAATATCAGTGGCCTTCGCTTTCCCAATCTAGTCTCTTCGTTGGGGTAGGCCTCTCTGGCCTCTTTTGCTGGACAAAAGAGGTCCATCCCGGGTACGGGGGGTGGTGGGGCTAAAGACCCCAACCCCTTATAACTTCGCGACAAAATGGCGCCAAAGCGCTGGGCATGAACTTCTAGGCAGATTGGGCTAATCGTTTAAGCCAGATAGGACCTTGCGAGTGGAGGCATCCTCTAGAAAATGAGGCAACCATACATCTCTCTCTCTTTCTCATTCACTTTGTCTCTCTTTCTTCCTCTCCCTTTTCTGGAACCTCTGCATGAGTAAACCTGCAATTTTTGTATGTGCCTGGCAGGGGAGAACAGAAAGATGTCTGGGAAAAATGCGCTCACTGAAGGGCACGCCAGCCTGGGTGCGGAAAAAACTCAGAGCGGGCCCAAACTTAAGAACAAAGAACAGCTGCCCTCTGCAGCACCATGTGGGCGGCGACCATATGGGGTCACTAGGGGTGTACAGACGGTGGGCTGCTGCCGCTGCCACGTAGCCCCGGGCTTTTGTCCTGGGTGCATGGCTGCCGCCATCACCGAGGCTCACAGTTCCATGGTTTGGCGAAAAGAAAAAGTGTACTGCTGCATGGCCCGGGCTTGTGTTTCGGCCCGCCTGGCGTGCCGCTGGCAGCTTGCGTCCAAACTGCTGGGGGCGAGGCCAGGCGCGCAAGGGGCCTCTTGGCTGGGACACCAAGGGGCAGCCCGGCGCGCGAGGGGGAGCAAGGGGGAGCGAAGGCAAAAGCGCCGCCGCCCGCAGTTGGAGGCAAACGAAATCCAAACCGGAGTCGCCCGTGGACCAAATGCGCGGGTGCATCCGGTCGTTGCCTGGCAATGGGCTGCCAATGGGGCCTAAAATGGCTGCCCAAAAGCTCCGCCATGGTCCCACCATTGACGTCATCGCCTGAGACCGCAGGTGGTGGGACGCGCCGGGCAGCCAGAGCAGCTTGGCGGGACCAGTGCAGCTTTCGCTTTGTGCGTTGGCTCCACAGGGTTCCCCGGGGGCAATGGCTGGGGCGCCAGCTTACTCCTGCCCGCGCAGCTGCGAGCAGCCTGCGTTCCTTGTCTGAGCCCAGCGGCTACAAACAGCCTGTGTCCTCTGGATCCTCTCACTGGCTGGCTACAGCGCGAACAGACTTACGCGCCAAAACAGCCAAGCCAAGGCAATTTGCCTGAGCCCTAAGCCTGGGCTGCTTTGCTCAATTCTTCATCACTAGAGGTTTTCCCCTCCCCCACTCTGGCCACCACGCCCTACCTTACAGAGGCAAAGCCCTGGGCTCTTGGGCCCGCGGCTTGGGGAGGAGTAACAAAAAGATTGTACCAGAGATTAGAAAAAGTGCCTTATGTTTTGGTTGTGTTATGTGTACACTTGTGTTCTGTTTGTGTGTTTATGTGTGTGTAGACTGAGCGCTCATGAAAATTTAAAATATGGATCCAAATACCTTTAACTCATGTGATTTAAAAGTTCTTTAATTCTAAAACCGGACCTTGGCTCTGAACTCCAGAATAAAATGCCATCCCGGTAATGCGCACCTTGGAAGTTTCAAGGCCCCGGGATGTGCCTTCTGTCCTTTGGATTACTAGAGTGAACTGCCACATCAAAAAAATAAATAAATAAATAATAATAATAATAATAATAATTCCTAGTTCTTGCTCCCTTTTGTCTTGTCTTGTATTCTATGGTTTTTCTGCCTTTTTATTGTGTGTCTTCTCTGGAGTAAATGTAAGAAAAGTAAATTTATAAGTAACTTTGTTTGTTAGACATTAATTTTCAAGGTTAAAATACTGTTAAATATGCCATCAGATAACTCCTTAAATTCCATTGTGTTGGGTTATGGGCAGGAGGCTGTGCCTCCTAGGTGGAACGCCACACCTCCCAGGTACTTTGTGAAAAGACTACATTTCCCAGGTGCCTCAGCCTGGCCAGTGAACCTGGTTAACAGGTGCCCTGGCCATCACCTTCCCTACCCTCCGTGCCATTTTTGTCCCCTACCACGACATGTGGCACCCCAATAAACCACTCCTTTTCAACACGGTGTTCCAGGGTATAACTTCTTGTCCTAACAAATTCTAACACATCGAGAAACATTATTGATTGTTTTCATAAATTGGTCTTTGTCATCAATGAAACAGATTAAAATTTCAACAGGTCTAATTCTATATGCATGAATGTTATGTTCTCATGAAGTGGTTAACAGATGTGTATGATTCTATATAAAGGTTTATAAAAGATTTCTGTATATGCAGAGGCTCAAAGGATTCAGCTGTTTCTGTTGGGAGTACTGCAAGTAACAATATTTTTATTGAGATAAAAGGGTTACCTAAATTCAAATTATACAAGATTATTTAAATTATGAACAAAAAGGGATTATATAAAAGCTCTATAAGATTGCTCTTACTTTTAAAATAGATAAAGTTTTATCATGTCCTGATAATTCTAAAAGTAGAATGCTCCTTGATCACTTTCATTACCATTGGTCAAAGGGGTATTCTTGTTGTTAAAAATCAGGGGTTATAATATATAACTCAGTAAAATTCAAAATGGTTATTAAACTGTTTAAGGTTTGCCTGTTAATGTTTTGCAGAGGTATTGCTTCAAGAACACATCCTGAGTTAATTTAAGCCATCAAATGTTATATTTACTTTTCTAATAATTCTGTGCATGTTAAATAGTTATATTCCCAAATAAAGGCCATGTCCATTCTGGTCTTATTATATTCTCAGCCCTCATACCTCCTGGTGAGAAATTATTGACTGCTACCATGTTCATGGTATACATTGACATGTTCCAGATGCTACAACATTTATTCAGTACTAATGTTCTTTGTTTCTCTTATAAAATCTTCTGTCCTTGATAAATGAAGCCAAAGTCTATTGGGCAGTCAGTATAGACGGGTGATTTTGAGTGAGTCCAGGGAAAAATTGAAATCTGTTAAGAAACTGTCCACTGAAAACCCTTGTAAAAACCCTGCCCCTGTCCTGACCTGTTCCAGAAATTGCCCCTTCCAAGAGGAGCTTTAGGACTTTCAATATCACCAGGAACAATTAATAAAACAAAAAGGGGAAACAGCCCCCATGATCAGTGAAAAACAGCGACACTTAAATTTTTCCAAGCATCAGCCTTTGACTGCCTTTCAGAGACATTGGTCCAACCAGATGCCCTACCTATGTGTCTTTCAAATTGGAGAACCAAGCCCTATTTGGATACCTGCTAGGGACCTCAAATACTGCCAATTAGAACAAAATGACTACCCAAAAGCACATGATCTTGAGGGGTGATTTTTTCTCTTTTTCCACAGGAATGAAAAAACCATGATGGACCCTCTGTCTCGTTGTGATTGGACTTCTCATCATCTATATCTTGATGTTCATCAGGAGCACTGTTGCCATGGACTCTCCCTTTGTCAGTATTTCAACTCTCTGCGATGAGAGAAGAGGGACTATGCCTATTCCTGGGAGAAAAGTGTTATTGCTGTCCCAACTGTTCAGACTTTGTCCAATACAGCTTCCTTTGGACTGGACTAAATGAGTGCTTCCCCTACCTTCTCCCCTTTGTGAAACCCCTGTCTGTCATTTTCCTTGTGTTCACTTTTGGGCCCTGTGTAATCAACAAACTTGTTCAACTCCTTTATGACTGGACCAAATTGGTACAACTTGATGGTCTGCCAATGCTGCCTTTAGCGATGCTGAGCGAGAGCCCTACAGACTTGGCCATGGTCCTTAACAGGATGTGGAGGTCTAAACCAGCCATCCTTGAAAAGCCTTCCCAAAAGCGACTGTCCTGTCCCATGTCCTTCCCCTGGCCACTTGCTGGCCGTGGGTGTGTCCACCAGAAGTGCTAGGGTGGTAGCCAATGACGGGTAAGATTTTTCCAGAGAGGAAGAACAACCTAAGACAGGTACACTCTCGAGTAAGGTGGACACCCCATTTTTAAAAACAAAATGGGGGAGCCCCATTTTGAAAAAAAAACAAAATGGGGAAATGTCGGGACCTTACACTGTCTGCCAAGGGGATGGAAAAGCTCTGGCTTTCTGGCTGCTTGCCACATTACCACGTCCTGTTACAGGACCTAGGCTAAGCAGGGGTCGTGGCTGTGAGAACTGAAACCACCCCAAGGATAGGCCAATGGCTCCGCCAATGGTATCCGCCCATGCTCCTTATGTGTCCCTATGATCTTTCTGTTGATTGGCCCATGTCCTCTATAAGACCGTCCAACTTCCTCAATAAACCAAGTTCCAGCATTGACTGACTGAGCTCCCTGGTATGTTCCTGTGTCCTTTGAGGGTGGGGGAGGGAATATCGGTGGCCTTTGCTTTCCCAATCTTGTCTCTTCATTGGATTTAGGCCTCTCTGGCCTCTTTTGCTGGACAAAAGAGGTCCATCCCGGTACGGGGGAACTAACGACCCCAACCCCTTATAACTTCGCGACAGAGGTGAAAGACCTCTGTAATAAAAACTACAGAGCCCTAAAGAAAGAAATCAAAGAAGATCTCAGAAGATGGAAAGATCTACCTTGCTCTTGGATAGGCAGAATTAATATTATCAAAATGACCATACTACCAAAAGCACTATACATATTTAATGCAATTCCAATCAAAATCTCAATGGCATACCTCAGAGAAATAGAAAAAGCAGTCATGAAATTCTTCTGGAAAAATAAGAGACCAGAATAGCTAGAGCAATCCTTAACAAGAAGAGTGAAGCAGGTGGCATCACTATATCAGACCTTAAATTATACTACAGAGCAATAGTAACAAAAACGGCATGGTATTGGCACCAAAATTAACTGGTAGACCAATGGTACAGAATAGAGGACACAGAGACTAACCCACAAAATTACAATTATCTTATATTAGACAAAGGCACAAAAAACATACATTGAAGAAAAGATAGCCCCTTCAACAAATAGTGCTGTGAAAACTGGAGATCCAATGGCAACAAAATGAAATTAAATCCCTATCTCTTACCATGCACAAATCTCAAAGTGGATCAAGGGCCTAGGAATTAAACCAGAAACACTGTGTTTATTAGAAGAAAAAGTAGGCCCAAATCTCCATCACGTCAGATTCGGCCCCAACTTCTTTATAGCGCAAGAATTAATATCAAGAATCAATAAATGGCATAGATTCAAACTAAAAAGCTTCTTCTCAGCAAAAGAAACAATCAGTGAGGTGAATAGAGAGCCTGCTAATTGGGAACAATTTTTACCACACAGAGCACTAATCTCTAGAATATATAAAGAACTGAGAAACCTTTACACCAAAACAAAAAAACAAAACAAAACACACACACAAAAAAACAAATAACCCAATAAATAAGTGGACCAAGGAACTGAACAGATACTTCTCAGAAGAAGATATACAGTCATTCAACAAATAGACAAAAAAAAAAAAAAAATGTTCAACATCCCTGGCAATTAGAGAAATGCAAATCAAAACTACTCTAAGATTTCATTTCACTCCAGTCAGAATGGCAGCTATTAAGAACACAAACAACAATACATGTTGGAGAGGATGTGGGGGAAAAGGCACACTTATACATTGCTTGTGGGACTGCAAAATGGTACAGCCAATATGGAAAGCAGAATGGAGATTCCTTAGAAAACTGGGAATGAAACCACTATTTGACCCAGCTATTCCTCTCCTCAGTCTATACCCAAAGGACTTAAAAACAGCATACTACAGGGGACACAGCCACATCAATGTTTATAGCAGCAGAATTCATGATAGCTAAATTGTGGAACCAACCTAGATGCCCTTCAGTAGATGAATGGATAAAAAATATGTGGTATATATACACAATGGATTATTACTCAGCAATAAAAGAGAATAAAATCATGGCATTCACAGGTAAATGGATGAAGTTGGAGAATATAATGCTAAGTGAAGTTAGCCAATCCCCCAAATCCAAATGCCAAATGTCTTCTTCGATATAAGGAAGCTGATTCATAACAGGGTAGGGAGGGGGGACATGGGAGGAATAGACAAACTCTAGGGCAAAGGAGTGGGAGGGAAGCGTGGGGTCAGGGGGTTAGAAATGGTGGTGGAATGAAATGGACATCATTATCCAAAGTATATGTATGAAGACATGAATGGAGTGCATACACTTTGTATACAACCAGAGATATGAAAAATTATGCCCTATATGTGTAATATGAATTGTAATGCATTCTGCTGTCATATATAACAAATTAAAATTTTAAAAAATTGCTTAAATAAGCAGAGATCAGAGTAAAAGCTTGTATGAGATTATTTGTGGCACAGAATTCTATTATTAGATCATATAAGCATTTTTTTTCCTATGTAATATCTGCTAAGACATGAAATAACTTTATCACATGTGGAATTATTATTTTTAATAAGAATTTCAAGTTTTATTTATTTATTTATTTATTGCTAGAACACAAAAGATAATGTAGCAGAATTTTTGAAACTTAGAACTAGTAAAGGTACCTTTGGTTTACAAAATGTGTTCTTTACTAAATGAGCTCACACTCATGTTGGCAATAACACTGTGAAATAGTCTCTGAGAAAGGTAAGCCAGAAAGTTTAATTGGATGATGCAGCAGGGAGTAATTTGGTAGTTTGTCAATATTTTTCTAGATCAATGTTTTTCAAGTGTACTGTGCATACTACCTGGGCATATTGTCACATGGTAGGTTATGATTCAGAAAGCCTGGGATGGGGCTGAGAGTCTGTATTGCTACCATCCTCGGTGGATGCTCCTGCAACTTTGAGGGGTGGCTTTGGAAAAGTTCAAGAATTTAGAGTTGACTGCCTCCAGGAACTGGGGATAGAGGTAGGAGAGGCCCAGAGATAGGACTGCTAAAGTTCTCTCCCCTTTTCAACAATTACTTGACTTTGATCTGATCACATATTAAAATTACATATGGGATTTTATTTGAAGATTTTTTGTTGTTGTTCTTATTAACCTTGTGTTTTCCATTAGCCATTGTTTTCAAAGAATTGCGGGAGGAAAACTGTTAAATTCCCATCAGGTATCAAGCAGTATCTATCCTCAATCTCACTAGGGGTGCTAGCTCTTCTCTATGTGAGTGAAATTAAAGACATAATTTCCAGGGCAACTACCAATACTATAATTTCTATATCATTTGCAAGGTAATCTTCTAGTAAGTGGTATCAGAGGTTGGACCCAGGTCCTACAGGTCCAGGGCCCTTGTCACTCACTATACCACATATTTATTCAAATATTTCTAAAGGTCAGAAAACAAATGGGGCCTTTTTTTCATTATAAGTGATGGAGGAATCATTGGTTTTGCTGTAGGAGTGTAATAGTACATGTTGAAAAAGAGAGCGCGATGAGAGAAGGGAGAAATACCCACCTCGCCCTGCTTGTAGTGATTCTTGGGGATCTTGGGAAATGCAGGATCAATGAATTTTAGAATTTACACCTGGATGGGATCTGGAAGATGTTCTAATTTGAGTGTATTATTGTAGTCAACAGAAGTTAACTTACTAGTCCCAAGTTTACTCAGTTAGTGGCCAAATTGGGACTGAGCCTTATTTGTAAATATTCCTCTATTCATAATCCATATTTCTGTGACTTTTTTTTTTTTTTTAGTCCTATAAGAAACCTCCCACCAGCACTGGTAACTGAAACCATAGTGGTGGGCTGATCATACATTTTTTTTTTTTTTTTTTTTTTTTTTTTTTTTGGTACCGGGGATTGAACTCAGGGGCACTCGACCACTGGGCCACATCCCCAGCCCTTTTTTTGTATTTTATTAGAGACAGGGTCTCACTGAGTTGCTAAGTGCCTTGCCATTGCTGAGGCTGGCTTTGAACTCGTGATCCTCCTGCCTCAGCCTCCCAAGTGCTAGGATTACAGGCGTGCGCCACCACGCCCGGCTCTGATCATACATTTTGTTTCTTCCTTCAGCCCTGCCTTCAACTCTTCTTCCAGGCCTATCAATTGATGCAGTTGATAAAAATAGAAATAGAGCAGCACAGAGTGGGACAAAGAGAGGCCAGAAAATACACACCAGGGAACTGAATGTCAATCAGATTGCACAAGCCCTGTTTATCTTCACTGCAGAAATTGTCATCATCATGCATACTTCAGATTCCTTGGTTCTCTTCGTGCACTCTAGAATTCATCATTGACCTACTGGGTAAAAGGGTAGAATTTCAGGATAGTGTGATGTGAAGCCATCAGAGAGAGAGAGAGAGAGAGAGAGAGAGAGAGAGAGAGAGAGAGAGAGATGGCCTTGAAGTAGTTTTTATGAATATAATAAAAAAAAGATATTCTGAAACAAAAAATTAGTCATACTCTTATAATTTAGCAGAATATCCAATATTTATTGTACACAGCAGACATTATTTTAAGTGTTCTTTGTATTTCTAGTATTTTAAAGCCTCAAATGCATCCAAATCTAAGCCAGCAAGTTGCCAGAGTGATAGTTATTAAAGGATGGAAAAGATAGTCCACCAATAGGCTTCTGCCATTATCAGATTGATTTTTCATTGAACCAGCAGTTGTTTGACATAATGCACCAAAGTATGTGATTTATTAGCCTATTTTGTCCCAGTCTCCCCTGATATCATATTTACTCAACGTCCTATTTATGACTGATTATATGCAAAAATGTTATATTCTCTAAATATCCTATTTAGAGGACAATGCATTTTCATTCTTAATGATTATAGAGGATATATAAGCTCTATATAATGATTTCCAACCTATTTTAATGCACCTGTGTCAATTTTGTTGAAATATTTGCCAAATTGAAAATTTGGGACTTAATGGGTTAATCCCCCTGTGGATAATTTTCTTGGCCAGTCTGTTTAGACTTCTCACTTTTATCTGGTCTTGGGAAATAGAGCTTGCAAGCTAAACTCTTTCTTCATAAGATATTTACTTTTAACACATCAATACATTGGTTGGGGTCTATACCGCTTCAGGAACAACAAGCATAAATAATAAAATACATCTTATTTTAGGCTTACTAATTTTTCTAATTTTCCATTCAATTTTCTCCTCTCTCTCTCTCTCTCTCTCTCTCTCTCTCTCTCTCTCTCTCTCTGGTACTGTACTAGGGATTGAACACAGGGCCTTGTGTTGTGCACTACCACTGAGGTACATCCTTAGCCCTTTTCACTTTTTTTTACTTTTTTATTTTGAGATAGAGTCTCGCTAAGTTATCCATACTAGTCTCGAACTTGCATTCCTCCTACCTCAGCCTCCCTAGTAGCTGAGATTACAGGTATGCCACCATACCTGGCTTCAATTCAATATTTTTTTTTTTAAAAAAATTTGTAGTTGTAGATGGATACAATACCTTTATTTTATTTATTTATCTTTATGTGGTGCTGAGGATCAAACTTGGCCTCACATGTGCTAGGCAAGCATTCTACCACTGAGCTACAACCCCAGGCCCAATTCAATATTTTTAATACCTAGGGTTTGAAGTGGTCTAGATTTTGTTATTTTGCATTAGTTTTCGTTACTTTTAGGAGTACTGAGCCTCATTTTAAAGCACTGAATATAGCAGATTATCTGCATATGACAGATGATCCTGTTCATGGAGGTATCCTTTTAATGGAAAGATATCCATGATGACCTTATTGACATGAGTCATATGTTTTTTGAGTCCTCTCCTATGTCCATCCACTCTTTGACAATAAGATATGTCCTATTTTATCAAAGAAATTTCTCTGAAGCCTCCTGAAATGTTATCAGTAAGACTTATTCAGGATTTAAACATTTTTACTTTTGGATTGTCATCGACCTCTTTTTTAGAAGACTTTTTTCTGTGGTTAAATTTTTAAAGTTGCTAAGGGTAGGGATCACCACATACCTTGTTTTATTAAATTTAAGTATGTTAGTACATTTTTACATACGGGTAGGGATCACCACATACCTTGTTTTATTAAATTTAAGTATGTTAGTACATTTTTACATACAACAAAAGTATGAAGATAAAGTGAACACCACCACCCAGCTTAATAGCTTAACAAATAAAACATCACCTGTATATCTGAAATGTCCATCCAGCCTCTTTGACCACATATCACTTCTTCCCTGACTCCAGAGTGAGTTACTGGTGTTTATGCAATGTGCTTCCAGTACATTCATTACATGTACCCCTAGACAGCATATAACATTATTTTGTGTGTTTTAAGTTTATATAAATATATCACAGTGTCCTTTGTTCACTCTCCTTTTTTTTTTAACATTTATGTTCATGAGATTCTTCCATATTGATAAGCATAGCTACAGTTTATTCTTTGTCTCTGCTGCATAGTATTTCATTATTTGAAAATGGCTCAATTTATTTATTCCTTCCTCTGTTTGTGGAAATTTAGGTTTATTTGTTAGTTTCTTTTTCTAATTTTCTACTCTTTTCATTCTTTACGTCTTTTATGTCTTGTAGGTAAAAGATGCAAATATGCTATAGGATTTTTATTTCAAATTATGTCATCATCTTGTGTGCTCTTGTATATTACCTTCTTCTTGCATGGAAATGAGTTCATGTCATTTAGTCAACTGTATGATTCTGTTTCAGTACACATTCATAGTGAACTGCTATAATACCAAGATCAGTCACTTTCCTGTATAGTTTCTAATACTTAGATTTCAAGCTGAGATCACCAAGGGGAAAGTGGCTAGAGATACAATTTTCATGGTCATTACAGGAAATGAAGGTCTAAATAGAATTGGATGAGGAACCTAGTTGTACCTAACTGGTAGTGAAACACTGCTATTGAATGTCTTTTCTAAGCACATAAACGTTGCTTAGTTTATGTGTTTCAGCATCAACTTCTGGATGTGAATTCACTCATGTGTCATTTATAAATGAATCACAACTTTCACTGCCAATTTTCTGTAAGGAATCTTTCCAGAATTGCTTTAAAATGCAGCTGTCAGTTCATGGCTAATATCATTCTGTGATCTAGAAGACAGGCTCCCATGGATGCTGAAAGGCAAGGGAGGCCTGTTGCCATCCACTGTGTATTAGATGGGTGTATGCAGGGCTCTGCTGGCCCAGCTTGATTTAACCTACTGGGCAAGTCACCTAATTGGCTTAAGTTAGGTTAGAATCCTTCAACACTGAGCACAAATCTTTCAGAAAATATTAAAGTGCTAAGCAAAGAATAGCTTCGGCAATGACTGCTATCCCCCTTCCTCCACATTTCCAAGTTGTGCTGCAAATCCAATGGATAAATGTCGAAATTCAGATTCCTGTATGATTTTTGTTTTTGTTCTTTGGCATTTATCTCAGCAAATGAGGGGATGATGTCATATCACGAGAGAGGTGTGATGATAAGTCTGAGGACAAGGCATCCCTTAACAAGGAAGATTAATGGGCTGTTCTAAAATGCAACTATTATACATGTTGTTTACTCAAAAGAAATGAAAAGTGAACAAATGGAGCTGTCAGACAAAGTGCTGAGGACATACAAAATACGGAAATAAACAGCTGATGATGCATGAAACATTGAATATTGCTACCTCTGTGGGCTCCACTACTCATTTATTTCCATTTATTTCCATTTTTCTTCTTCTAGATGCGGTGTGGCCTTTGCTCAGATTGGGACTTCAGAGTGACCGTGAGTCAGAGAGTTGGGCAATTTCTCACCAACTATAAATTAATAGAGATAAATTTAAAATAATTTGAAAAAAGATAAGTCAAATCAATTATTACGGATTACAAGGAACCAACCTTAATTGCAAATTAGTTGTATCAGTCAGAATGATCATGGAAGGGTTAGGCTACCTGTTGCTTTTTTCTGTCCACACAAGATAAATAATTTTTCAGAATTCTGTTCAGTTGACTTAGGCCTATGCACCTGTTCACACAAAGACACTGTCAATAAAAGTGTTGGAAGTCAATTCCAGGATTAGTGCTAAAAGCTCCCATGAGATCCCTCCTTTGTTTGCTCCATGTGTCTGGAAGTGGAAGACTCCAAAATGGCAGAACCACAGAATGAAAGAATTCACATCTGAGTCCTTGTTTGAAGGAGAAACATCCAAGAAAGGCATTCAATGCCCAAGGACTTTCTATGAACAAGAAATAAAACTTTATTTTGTTTAAAACTGAGGTCTGGGTGTTCAATAGAGCAGTGAGCATTAGTATACTCATCAAATAAAGTTCAAACTCATATTTTTGCCTGAGATTGATTTATTAGATTCCTCTTGTTAATAATTTTAATTGAATCTTCCTATAGTTGAGTGGAATCAAATCCTAAATAAAACACTTTTTAAGAGGAATAGGAGATGCATTTCATTTAGGAAAGAGGACCCCACTATTCACCTGGGTGCTTTGATTGTTCAGAAAAAGATCTCATAATTCAGACCACATTTTTATAAATATATCTGAAGTTTTCAAAATCATTTTAGCTTCTAAAATGTAGCATATTATTAAAAATGAATGCTAGTTTTAAAACCTTTATTAATAGAGGAAAGTGTCATGAAATGCTTCAAAATGTACCAAGAAGATTATGTCAAAAGCACATCTGGGCTGGGGTGGTGGCTCAGTGGTAGAGCACTTTCTTTGCACGTGTGAGGCACTGGGTTCGATCCTCAGCACCGTATAAAACTAAATAAATAAAATAAAGGAATTGTGTCCATCTACAACTAAAAATTTTATTTAAAAAAAAAGCACATCTTCTGGGTTATTTATTTATTTGACTCTGCAAATTTTCAGTGCCTTTGTTATTTCAGAGCTATTGTATAACTCAGTTGTAGAAAACTAACAGCAGTACAAATGACTCTTATACATGGATATGTGAATGACTTTTGCCTCTGTAAATACATGATCTCCCTGTCTGCATTCCTTCCCCCCAGGAATAAAGCATTGTAAATTTATTTCAGGATTTCTTTCTTCCTTCCTTCCTTCCTTCCTTCCTTCCTTCCTTCCTTCCTTCCTTCCTTCCTTCCTTTCTTTCTTTTCTTTTCTTTTTTTTTAATACATGTGGTTCTTTGATGAATCCCTAGAACCACTTGTAACATTTTATGGGTTCTCTCATATTTGATAGATTAAATAAATTCTTTGACACGTTCATTTTATATTTGATGAGAGTCACGGTTATATTATCTTTTAAGAAATCATGCTTTAGCAGTTTAAGATAGCCCACTGATACGCATGATGGACTTCCCTTACATGGTCTGGCAATCTGCGTGGTGGGAGAAGTGTATCTCAAGACAGCCAAGGCTCTCCTTTTGACTCCTAGAGGCCAATCACAGGTGGCAACAGAACTAGGAATTTACCTAATCTCTGTTTCTGTTTTTTTTTCCTGTTGAATTGATTTTTTTTTAATTCTGGTTTGTGCATGACCAATGTGAACACTGGTGGCAGAGATAATTGGGAATTTGGCTTTGTGGTCTATTAGTGATCTTTGTAGATGGGAGATAGAGATAAATTCCGCTGGGTAAGAAACAAGAGAGGATCTGGTTTGTTAATCTTTTTGTTTGTTGAGTCGCCTACTTTTGTAATTAAATTACTTGAGAATTTTGTGCTCACTAAGAACAGCTTTTTGCTATCTTAACTGATTTCTCCATTTACTTGACCTGTGACTAAAATTTTAAGTCCAAAGCTAAATGCTTGGAGTCTAAGGATTTTACCTCTTTGTATTAGTGTAAAATGTCATGTTATCTTTAGAATAAATTTAGTAAATTAGATTATAAAGTTTCCAAGCTTAAAGAAGCTCTGTTCTGATTAGATTAAAAACACATTAAAAATGGGTATTACTAAAATTCCTAGAAAAATAATAAAAATAAACTTTCAATATTTTAAATGTGCTTGACTTAAACAAAAAATTCTAAGTTAATGTGGGAATGATTTAAAAATTCAACTTTATACACTAAAGGCAAATATTTGGTGAATGAGACTTGACTGACAATATTTGTTTAGAAAAAATATTAATGTCTTCTTTGATTTATCAATGCTAAGTAAAATATAAGCATGCATTTTATTCTATTGTTTATTTTTCCTAAACGTCCTCTAGTTTTTGGACCAAAGGAGATAATATGACTATTACATAATTTTTAAGATTATGTAAAAATGTTCATTTGTGTTCATCTAAATTAATTATTCTAACAAATTTTTATTTTTAACAATAATTGTTTTGTAATGTACCAGCTTAAAGAAAAATAAGCTCTTAGACTGAGTGGATTAGATTAAATTTGTTAAATTGTGAGTATAATCACCAGACAGCTAGAAAATTTCTAAAAAAATATGAAATTTTAAAATGAGGGTTATTAAACAACTTTGAAGTTTATATACATTTTTTGATATTTGTATGCTATAGAGAGGCTATCTCTTTGGCGTTGTTAATGAATGTGTTCATTTTGCCCAGTTAAGAAAATATAAAATATATTTGTGCAGCTGTAGAAAGATTAATTATTCCAACATGTGTGTCCCTTAGCTTTGTTCATTTGCTTAAAGAGTTATGCATGACCCACAGTTGTAATTGAGCTACCCTTCCATCCCAGTATTCTCTACAATAGGTTATTTGTTTAATGTTATAATTAACATGAATTTTTGAAACTACACTGGGAGCAATGATGACCAAAAAAACTGTATCTATTAGTTTAAAAGGAATACAGAGGGAAAAAAAAAAAGAAATTTTGCTTTAGTTTTAAAGATAAAAAAATACTTTTAAAGTAGCAATTCTCATGATTTGGAACTCTTTGAGGCTCTCAAAGAGCTTTGGCTTTGTGAGCTATAAATATTAATATTTATCATAGTAGAAATTTAAAACAAAATTTAAAAAATATTTATAGAACCACTTACATACACCAGTGATAATGCATTACATGCTAACATAATATATTGGTTTATTATAAATTAACTTTTTACCTCATGAGCCTCTTGAGATCTGTCCTAAAATAAAATGTCAATCTGTTCCACAGTATGAAAGAACGTAAAGTTTGAAATGTGTATTTTTTATAATACTTGTGTCTGAAAAGAAGCTATAAAATGCATTGAAAATTTAGCAAAGTTTATTCAGTTTTGATGAGCTTAATTTCTTAGATTACTAATTGTTTTTGTTTTAGTCTGCATTATGAAAAGCTATTCTTTAGCTTCTGTGAAATACAGGAGATAGCAAAGATTCCTTATTACACCAGCATAATTTTCTGTGCTTTTTGTTAACTTAATTTCATCATTATGTAAGACAAAAGCTGAAAGAACAAAGTTTTTCACTTATAAAAGAAATAAGATTTTTACAATCATGCTAATTTCCACTTTGTTTCAAATTGTTTTATTGTTACTTTTCTTAAATAGGTAACTATTATTTCTCAGGCATGAATTTATCTCAATTGTGGCTCCAAATTTTCTATAGAAACACTATGATTTTTAGCCTTCCCGTATTCAACTCCTAAATGTAGAAAAATAAAACTTCACAGTATCTATCATGTCTAAACTGTATTTGAGATTTCCCAGAGGACCCCTGGCAGATTGCAAAGATTTGTTCTTTTGCTTTTAAAACAATGGAGCTAGAAATAATGGATTTTATTTGATATTATTATAAAAGTTGCCTTGGGAAAGTTGTCAAATTAGAAGAAATGTTCAGTCTTCCCTACATTAAGTTTGTAAAATTAAGTGTTATCAATATAAATATTTCAGGACTTGTATGCTTTATGTGAGGCCCATGGACATTTGTCAATGCCTTGCTTTCCATGATATATTTTAACCTCTGGTGAGTTAAACTCAGAAGACTTTCAGAGCCTCAAGCAAAACTATGATCAGAATTCTTAAGACATAGCTTTGTCAGGATTTTGTATATTTATCAAAGCCCTGTTGTATTTCACATGATGATGTTAACCAACAACTGTTATAATTTTAGTTATTATTTCAAGTGTTTACTTGTGTACACCCTTACTTTTTTCTTTGAATCTGTGGAGAGAGACAGCTCTCCATGGGTTTCTTACACTTCAGGAGAGGAATATAAAAATTTTGAGGTCGTGATTATTTTTTTTTTTTACCAGGGCCAATCCTCAAGATTGTGTGCTGTCATATGTTATTTTGAGGGATGAAGTAAAGTTTCCCTCTGAGACAAAGATTAGAGTTGCTTATTGCTTAATACAGAGGTCACAAATTTCCCTACACTCAGTGTTCTTCAGACTGTGATGTAAGCCCTGTACACTGTATCCATCTGGAAGTGTTCTGTCACTTCTGAAGGCCTCACAGACAAGGGACAAAAATACATCTTTTCATGTTCTTGTTGCTTGCTGGGATGTGGATAATAAAGTCCTCTATGTCTGATTCCTGAGTCCCATGTCTTTTGCCAGCACCCATAAAACAGTAAGAGCATATCTTGTTGTACATAGATAAGACAGAACTCTACACTCAACAAGAGCTAGCACCTTTTAGAGCAATGGTTCCTGACTGGGGATGCACATGGGTCTTACATAGAGACTTTACACAAGCTTAGGCTCTACTCCACACTCTACTTGATATATTCTGTACATCATGTCTCAGGATTATTATATGCTATGTATTAAATTATTTAAAGTTTAAAACTTCATCCTTTTTTTTTGTGTGTGTGTGTGTTTGTGTGTGTGGTGCTAGGGATTGAACCACCCAGGGGTGCCTTAACCACATCCCCAGCCTGCCATTTTTAAATGTTAATTAAAATTTTTTATTTAGAGATAGCATCTTGCTAAGTTGCTTAGGGCCTCACTAAGTTGCTGAGGCTGGCTTTGAACTCATGATCCTCCTGTCTCAACCTCACAATTTGTCATCTTCTATTTTTATAAATTGGATAAAATATTTGAAGATTTTTCTGAAAATGACATGCTTATTACTCTCAGGGGCCTTTTGTGGGGAAGGGTATTATTAATTTTGTTGTTCACATCACAGAAACCATGATATGCTCTTGTCAGTTGTGTTGTATGTATCAGAAACATCCAATTTTCACATTTGAAAATTATTAGTAATATATTAACTATAGCTATTGATTCTCTTCAGTCTTCAGATGGGGTTTGCTTTACTTTAATGGAATCTGCTTGCTTACTGCTCTGCCAAAAGCTTTGGGCGAGGGTGTGAGTCTTGATGAGGCTTCTACAAAGTAGGAGATTTTCAGAACCTGAAGCAAAAGGACTGTTCCAGACTGTTGACACATCAGAGCTGAAGTGACCCTGTGTAGAGCAGGGGTCAGTGACTATGGCCTTCCCCAAAACATCCACAAAAATAGCCACTGCCTGTTTTTGTAAAAAATATTTTATGGAAACACTTAATGTGCCTACTTGTTTATAATACTGTCTTTGGCTGTTTTTTTTTTTTTTTTTTTTTTTTGTTACAATGGTAGGGTTGATTAGTTGTGACAGAGAGAATCTGGATTGCAAGTCCTAAAATATTTACTATCTGGGTTTTACAGAAAAAGTTTTTTCTCAAATTAAACCAGTGAAAGGGTCTGGGTTTCCACGACTGTTTATAGTAGAAAAACAGATGGCTCCAAGAACTGGTTAACGCAAGAGCCAGCAGAGCAAGAATTAATTAAATAGATCTAAATGAACTGATGAGAAAATTTTTATTGCAGGAATTTGTTTAGAATATTGCCTTATTTTTTTCTATTTCCTGGATATGTTGGGAAGACCTTCTTTTCCTAAGCCATTAGTAATCCACAGCAGTTTAATAAACTCTGCTTTTATAAACTGGCCTGAGACATTTTAGAATGATATCTGATTTTCACTGAGTTCTAATATAATAGCTTTGTGCAGAGATTGAGAAGAATTTGTCTTCTGTTTTACCAGATTATAATTGGATAAATCAGTTATGCAATTGAGGCTTGGTCTTAAATATCATTTTTTAAAAAAATAACACAAATTTAATGAAGTACAACAAGTCCTTTTAAACAACTCAGCTCTTTTTAAGGAACCACAAAATTGGCTTATAGGATTCCAGTCTACAGGTGGTAAGAAGGTCATTTCATTGAGGGACCTTCTAGAAGAGAAGAATTCACCCAGTTTATAAGGTACTACAGATTAAAATCAGGTGTAGATATTTTCTTGGGCTTGATTTCTAGTTTTAGGAGAACAAGTAAGAGATATTTCTAAAGGTCCCTTGGAGACTCCTGGTGGAAACTTCCAGAGAGAAATCAAGTTTGAGGTCTCAGTAGTTGTTCTAGATTTTCAAAAGTGTTTATTAACACTCTTGCTGCACCAACAATTATGTAAAAAAAAAAAAAAAAAAAAACCCACAAACAAACAAACAAAAAAAACAGATAGTGACTGGGTCCAATCTTTTTGTGATCAAGAATACCCCTTTGGCCAGGCACGGTGGCGCACGCCTGTAATCCCAGCACTTTGGGAGGCTGAGGCAGGAGGATCGCGAGTTCAAAGCCAGCCTCAGCAATGGTGAGGCACTTAGCAACTCAGTGAGACCCTGTCTCTAATAAAAATACAAAAAAGGGCTGGGGATGTGGCCCAGTGGTCGAGTGCCTGAGTTCACTCCCCAGTACCAAAAAAAAAAAAAAAAAAAAAAAAAAAAAAAGAATACCCCTATGAGTAAATTACCATATATAAGTGGAGAGAGTTTGGAGATTGTCTTAATTTCCAATTCTGCTATAGAAAATTACCACTGACTTAGTGATTTAACCCAATATGAATTTATTATCCCATAGATCTGAGGTCAGAGTTCAGATATGGATCCTCCTAGGCTAAAATCAACATTTCAGCAGGCTGTGGTCCTCTGGAAGCTCTGGAGGATAATTGATTTCTTTGCTTTTTCCAGTTTCTAAAGGGCACTTGCTTTGCTTAGTTCATGGCCCATTTCTTCTGTTTTCAAAGCCAGCAATCACATGAGTTTAGTATCCACTTTCATCCTCACCTCCTCCTCTCCTACTTTGACTTTCTTGTGCTTTCTTTTAATAAAAGGACCGTTGTGATTACACTGATAATCCAGGATAATCTCCCATTCTCAGTATTCTCAGTTTAATCACAACTGTATCATTTCTTTTTCTATGTAAGTTAACATAGTCACAAGCTCCAGGGATTATAAGCCATACATTTGGGAGATTGTTATTTTGCTTAGCACAGAGACTTTATGGGAAAAAGTGAGAGAGACTTAGGGCTGAAAGGTTTACTGGCCATCTTCAATTAAAACTAGATGCTATCTGAGCACATTCTTTCCAGTCCTCTGAGTCCATGGTGTTTCTGCTTCTGTTGCTTTTATGCTTTTCCACAACTCTGTACATTGTAATTAACTGATACTGAGCCAAAGGTTCTTGACTTCAGACATGTAAATGCATTTCCTCCAATGGATATTCAACTGCTTCTCAGCCACCACACTACAAGCTCACTCTTCATAGAATAAGGTAGCTTTATAAATTGTAAGCATCACTTACTATTTATAAAGGTTTTGTTCTTTGAAATCTCATTTGAGCTAACAGTAACCTAGGTTTCTTCAATAATAAATAAATTAAATCTTTGGCTTATATTCATTTAATAGTCCTACAAAAGTCAAAATTTTCTTAGAATTTATCCTATAATAGTGGAGACTTTCAATTACAATCAAAAGTAAATAGCAGGGCCGGGGTTGTGGCTCAGTGGTAGAGTGCTTGCCTAGCATGTGTGTTGCATTGGGTACAATCCCTGGCACCACATAAAAATAAACAAATAAAATAAAGGTCTTGTGTCCATCTACAACTTAAAAAAAAAAGTAAATAGCATAAGCATAGTGTAATGAAGTTTTATCAAATCCAAAAACCTATACTTCCTTCCACTTCCTCCTATTATTTTAAAGCAAATTAAAAAAAATCACATTATTTCCCTCATAAATGCCTATTATGACTCTTTAGTCATAAGGACTCACTTAACATAGCCACAAAATTAACATCACACCTAAAATTATAATTCCTTATAAGAATCCACTATTAAAATATAAAAATAAAATATTTCATAAATGTCATAAATGTGTTACATTTTTGTTGTAATTTAAAAGATCAGAACAGAAAGTCCATATGTTGAGGTGTTTAATACATATTTTAAATCTTTTTAAACAACTTTATTGATGTATATTCTATGTGCATTAAATTATTTGTTTAAAGTGTACATGCAATTCATAAGTTACTTTTAATTGTCTTTTAACCCACATGTTCTTCCATACATTTTTGTTCTTGCAATTTATTTCTCTAAAAATTTAGGTTGTTTGCCTGATTTTTCAGGATTGTCAATTTGGCTTATTGCTACTTTGTGGTGTAATTTAACATTTTACTTGGTCTTCTGCATGTCCTGTAAATTGATTTTTGATGGTCAGTGTCTAATTCTATTTGTTCATTGTTATTTATAAAATTGTGAATTTCTAATTTATCATTCATTTCTTATTTATTAGCTTGAATATATCTATCAAAAGGAATGTTCACTTTTCTTTTATTTGATTACCTACTGGTATAGTTCATGTTGGAGAAATAGACAATTGTTTAATTCCTTCTCTTTATTTAATATAGTCCAAAATGTTGAATTATTTTCCTGGAGTCCATAATGCTGACTCAGGAGATGTTTTTTCTTTCCTCCCTCAATTTATGTGTGTGTATTTTGTTATCATTTATAACTTATGTGACAACATATATTCTGTTTGAATGTATTGAAATATTATTAATAATGGTTAAATAATGATTTTTTTTTTCTCAATGAAGTCTTTTAAGGTTGGTTTCTGAGATTTTTTGATATGACTCTAGAAACATGTAAACCATCCCCTTGCTTTACAATATAAGTTCCAGGCAGATCTTATATTTTTTTCTGCTCCAGGTCTGAATCAGTCTGAGGGAAATGGTATTTGGTCATTTTATCTAGATAGTTTCATTGGCTAGAGCTATTTTGTCTCATATACGTTATATACCTTAAACATTATAGGTGACATAATAAATAAAGAATACATATAGTAAATTCTAATTCAAATTTTAACTACAAATTTATACTTAACTTGTGCCATCCTACCTATTTATATCCATTCTCTCACACAATAAATCCTGTTTTTTTAGTAACACTGAAGGTGCTAAAATTTAAATATCACCTAGTCATTCTGTTTTTTTAAATATATACATTTTTAGATATAGAGGGACCCAGTAACTTTTTTTATTTGTTTACTTTTTTATGGTGCTGAGGTTTGAACTCAGTGCCTCAAACGTGCCAAGCAAGCGCTCTACCACTGAGCTACAACCCCGGGCCTAACCTAGTCACTCTTTTTGCTTCATTCCATATCACACAGGAAGCAATATAAATGGAACAATCTCATACTATTATGCTTACAACATTATGCTTACAGAAATAGGCTATACATTGTTCTTAGGAAAACTATGTTAGATCTTAAATACCACCAGAAACATACAAATAACTGTATTTTTAAAACTTTCTATTTGTGTAGCTATGATAGATAGTCACCTATGCCAGAGTCCTAGGAGCTATCTTGGAGGACAATGCAGGGTTGACAGCTGTTAGTTTGAAGGAATCAGGTACTCTGACAATTTTGTGGCTCCTTTCACAAACAACAAATGACTACCTACATATTGATTTTTTTTTAAACTTTATAGAGGAGTAAACTTCTATCTTGTTTAAGCTGTTTATATTTTTGTTAGTACGTTACACAGAGTAAAACTAATTGTATTTGATAAAAGATATAAAGAAATGAAATGGGACAAGCAGTACAAAACATAAAACAGAAATCATTGACTAAGGAAAACATAAACTGAAGAATTATTAAGACAGTTTATCTATTATATGGAGTTTAAGATGTATGTCATTTTCTAGTTCCTAATTTATTTAAATTAGAAACTGAAAAAAGAATTACTTGGGAAAAAAAGGCTTTGAATGCTCAGAAATAAATTTTTAGATTTTCTCAAATACATTTTATGTTGATTTCAATGTTTATTAATCATGTTCTATAATTCTAATTAATCTTCAGTCTAATTAATCTTCAGAGTTTAAATTTAAATTGAGAGGAAATAAACCCCCATTTCAAATGAATATTTAGATATAAAATAATAAGGGTGCATATGCTTATTTTTATAACAATTTAAACAATATAGTCTTTTATCCTCAACAATTTAATATACTTCCACTATATATAACTTAGTGACATCAAAATTCTTTTTCACTCTCACTCTAATAAGTATTTAGAGTCTTTTAAGCCTCAGCTGAGATGGTATTACAGATAAAACTAATATCAATCAGTACTTAACATGATAGCACCTAATCTATTTGTTAGATCTAGGTACAAAAAGAATTCATAAGCTGTGAATATTCATCAGCTAATTAAAAAGTATTAAACATTTAGTATGGTTAAGTAATAGTCTTTTAAATTATTTGTTTTAAAAATAAAAATCTCTGTATGCTAATGAAGATCTATAAATTTAAATATTAGAACACTGGATCCACAAAACCAAGTCAACTGCTCTGGTGTGGCTCCCCTGTTATTTTTACTCCCATCTTATCTACGTAATTTGTATTCATTCTTCATGTTTCGGTTTAGATATCATTTCCTCTTTCCCAATCCCTGCTTCCCCCTCTTGAAACACTTGTTCAACTGAATTTTAGCTGCCTCAGCAGACAGCTCTCCCTCAAACTGGAACTATATCTTGTTCATTGCTGTTCTTCTGTGCCTCCTACAGGCTCTGCTAATGCTTGTTGCTCAATACATAATCATTGGAAAAACTTAGTCAGGGCTTTTGAACATTTGTGACAAATAGTAAGCCCTCTGGGGACAGGTACACCATTCCTAGCCTCACTCTGAGGATATTCTGAAATGAAGAAGAAATACAAAGGAAGCCAAATACAACATCCCCAGGGGGTGCTAAAGCCCCAAGTCTTCTTTACTTATGACTTCGGCCAGAAAAAAAAAAATCGCTTTTACTATTTCAATTTAATTTATCAAACATTTTTTGAGTGCTATGGGTTTCTTTAGAACAGCACAGATAACCAAGACTATTTTTGCTCTGGAAGCATTTAGGCACTGGTGTTGTAGCTCTGGCAGGTGACAAATAACAAGGCTATCCACTACAGACAAAACATCCAACTTTTTAGACCAGAGTAATTTGAAGGGTATTACAGTGCCCAGGACATTTATGGGAAGGCCATGTTTCTCCCATTGTGGAATATCCTGGGTCATTTACTATTGTGCCCTAGGAAGCTTTCCTCTTTAGGAATCCCACTGAAACCTGGAACAGTTCCTCACCCCAAAATATGTAGGGTTTATATGTAGAGCTCAAGGAGCTCTTTAGATATAACTTCCTCTTCCTCTATATGAATAGGTTCAAGATTGGTCAGACTTAATTAACATGGAAATCTTTCTCCTCTTGGTCCTTTAAAATAAGTTACAGATCATCTGACGGTCAGTAGGTCCATTTGAATTAATGGTCATGTGCATTTGGCCACAAGCACTGAGTCATACACATTTGGGCACTACCAGAGGTGCCTATGGGATGGCCTCTTTCTGGCCATAGCTTCCAATTGCAAATGGCTATTACCAGCATTGGGACAGAGGTACAAGGGCTGCTGGGTGAAGATTTCCATAAAGCAATTGCACTTTTGTTTTTCCTACAATAGCCCAAGCCTTCCAGTTGCATTTAATTAGGGAGTATGACTTTTTAGTGACCAAGACTTAAATTTATCACTAATAAAACAAATATCACCTGGGCCCTAAGCTGATTCGGAAGCCATAATTCTCCTGAGTAAGATAATACTAGTTTGGAAACATATTTTCACTGCAAGAAACTTTACAACATTTTTTTTTTTTTTTTGATGTTAGATTAGAAATTAAGTGAGGACATTCTTAATAGGAATTGTTTGGCTAACTGCCCACGTTTTGCTGAAAATTTATATTTTAAGATTAGCTCTTACATATTCTGTAAGATAGAAGCTCAGCTTTTATAGGTTACCTGCTGGAAGGTGTGTGTGTGGGGGGGGGTCCCAATTCTTACACATCCTTTACTATCTGCAAACAGAAATATAACCTGGAGAGATCAAGAGAGAGAGGATTAGGGAACAGGGAAATGTTAATGCATAATGTTGCCTTGTGTGAGAAACAGGATATTTTGCTTCCCAGCAGAGAAAGAACCAACACAGATGTTTCTAAGTAATGGCTGGTTCCACCAGGAATGTGTTCCTTTAACAGCAAGAGCCATATTTTTGTGTTATACTGGCTCACCACACATTTAAAATTGACATACATTGGAGTGCTTCAAATTTATATCTTCATTTAGGCCATTCATTTAGTAGGTCAAATCATCATTATATTTCATGGGCATGGTGGATTTTAATTCATTTAACATTTTAATCTTTCATCAGTTTTTCATTTCAGGGGATTTCACAGCATATACTGGATTTGTATAAATTTGTGTGCAGTAAATTTATTCTTTTAACAGTTTTATTCTTTCATCAGAAATTCATTTAAATGGGTTCCACTATATATCACTTCCACTCCCAGTGCAGCTTTAGGTCAGGCTATAATTGATGCAAAAGCAATGAGGTATTAAAAGAGATAGGAAATATCTGAAATTGGAAAGAGTTCAAGAAGTTGGCCATTGTAAGGGCATTACACTACTCAGATAAGGTGGGGAGGGGAGAAAAATACAGCATTTTGATACGAAGCCTTGCATGCCTTATAATTTCAATTTTCCAAAAAGTTCAAAAGATCTATTTTATCCAAGCTTTTGATTTTTTAAAAAAAATTAACTGCTTCAGTGCCCTAAAACAGCTCCCATATGGCTAGGTATATAAAACATACAGGCTTTCTTTACCATCCGTTTGAATTAATGGCACAGTTTTGTTCAGTGAATATTCTCCCTCACCCCCTTCCCCAGTGACATTCATTAAATGACATCCCAGTGACAAACATTAATATAATAAATATGGTAGCTATGGAAATAACCCAGGGAACAGCCACATTCTATCATATTTTCACATAGAAGTAGATGAAAATCACTGGGAATACATAATAGCACCAGAAAACTGCGGTGTATGAGATGCCTCTAAAACAGCAGAGGGGTTGGTGCTTGCTTTGTGTGCATGAGAAAAGCAAAGGATGATCTTGAGAAAGTCCTCTTTGCTCTCTAGGGATTTGCAAAAAAAGTTACTACTTTTATGGTAAATACTGTTGTAAGTGGGTGAAATGTCCCTGATCAGTGAGTGAACGGTACCTGAGAAGTGGCAGGTGGAAGTCTGAATTCCAATTGCTTGAATTTGCTAAGGTCTCTTTGAAGAAGACAAGGCCTCAAGAAGAAAAGGAAAGAAAAAGAAAGAAGAAAGTAAAGGAAGGAAAGAAGAGAAAAAAAGGAAGGAGGGAGGGAGGGAGGGATTTACCTTGTGATATTGTCATTGTTGCATTTAATGTACTTCTGTATGAGACTGACAGCTACTTATAGTCTTCCCCTGATTTTTTGGCACTATGGAGTGCCTGCTATGCCAAGTGTCTAATAAATGTTTGTTGAATTGAATTGAATTGTACCGAATTGAATGAAGTAAATTAATAATGCTGGGAAAGATGATCCAATTCCATCACCCTTCTTCATTCCAAACCTCAGTAAGGGTGATATAAAAATGAAGTCAAGTTATTTGCCACTCCATTCTAAGGGCACATTCTTTATGCATCTTGCTGGGGAGAGAATTTGGCTGGGAGGGAAAAGACTGCTTTCAGACTAACCATCTAAATTAGTACTTCTAATGAGACAATGATGGGATATAAAGCTAGTAAGAAGGTTATATGAGGATCATACTTATTTCCACTCTAATGTCATGCTGAGCTCTGTGTGGCTCCTCTTATTAAATTACAAACAGCCCAGATGACAGCCATCTATAGGTTCAGATTATGGAGGTACTTATATGAGGGTCTGAAAGTTAGTTGGGAGCAAGAGTGGATTTCACTGTATGTTCAGGATAGCTCTGGTTGGTTCTAGTTCTCATAGGACATCCTAGAGCTGACAGATTTGTAGAAGGTCTAATAAATTTCCATCTGTCCAGAAAAAAAAAATAAAGTAAAATGAAAGAAAGAAACTCACTTTTCTACAGTGGCTTATAGGAGAGAGGGAGAAGGCAAGGGATAAGAAGGCTGTTTTGCCCCCACACTGGCTTTGGAGGCTTCCTGCACTTATGTGGACTGCATGCTGTCAAGTCTGGTTAACAAATTTTCAGGTCCATTTGGGTGTGTTTTCTGGTCCTCTAGAGGGCAACGGGTGACCCAGGAAGTTTATTAGAGTAATAAGAGAGTATCTTACTGAAAGGCTAATTTTATTTGGATCTAATTTATTAACCTAGCTGTCAAACTACAACTGGGAAGATGAATTTCACCATGTGGACAATTTTGTAGACTTTCAAATGATAATTGTCTGATTTTTTTTTTTTTTTTTTAATGCAGGCATGTATTGATGGAAGCTGACACATTGACAAGAACAGAACCACAAGCCACACCATGGAATCCAGTATAAAAATCATCTTTCTGCTTGACCCCACTCTATTGCTATTTTTATAATGCATGCAAACTTTCTTTCGAATGCAAAATACAAAGCAGGCCCCATTTTATCTCACTGGTCTTGCTTACCTATGTGCTTCCTGTAGTTTTGCCTGCTTTTCTAACCAGGAATCTTTTGTTAGCCATTGCAGATTACGATGCTCATCTAGATGAGTTTTCCAGTTAACATTCATTAAAATGTATACCAGTAAGATCTTCCTTTAATATTTAAGTAATCTGGTTGAGTTAGAAAACATTTACAAAACTTTAGTTATCAATTTTATGAAAACTGAGGCCTATCAGATATTAAGAGTTTTTGGGTATCATGGGTATGTTGAACAAAGGTACAAAGAGTTCCCTCAGTACTTTTGTTAAAAATCATGTTTGTTTGATGTTTCTTTTCCCATCCTTTTACCTTCAACATACTTACCTTGTTTTTGAATTGAATTGCTTGTAGACAACATATATTTGTGTGATATTTTCGACTCACCATGCCAAGCTCTGTCTTCTAATTGGTATATTTAGTTCTTTTACATTGAAAGGTAATGTGATAGGGCTTAAATCTGCCATATTGTTTGTTTTCTGTTTATTCCATCTGTTTCTCATCCCTCAGTCTCTCATTTACTTGCCTTCCTGTGAGTTACTTCACCATTTGTTTTGGGTTCCATTTTGATTATTTTTTTATGTTATTGAGAATATTTGCTATGGGTTGAATTGTGGTCTAGTTCATATGTTGAAGCCCTGACCTCCAGGGTATTGGTATTTGGAACGGAGGCCTTGGGAGGATATTAAGTTTACACTCTCATACTGGGATTAATGCCTTTATTAGAACAAATTTGGAGATTTCTTTTTCTCTCTCAGTTCTGGTACAAATAAGAAGTCATATGAGTCCATAGCAGGATGATGACTGTCCACAAGCCAAGAGAAGAGGCTTCCCAAATGAGACCTACCTTGCTATACCTTGATCTTGAACTTGCCAGCTTACAGAACTGTGAGAGGCAAATTCATGTCATGCCACCTGGTCTATGCTGTTTAGTTATGGCAACTCAAGGTAATACAATATTATTTTTGCATGATTTTTGGTGCTTGCCTTAGGTATTATAAGATGCATATAAATCATATCATATTGTTCAGGCATTGACATTTGACAACTTGTGGTGAAGTATAGAAGCCTTATTTCCATTTAGGATACTTTACCTTCCCACTTTCAAAATACAATTAACCTGATTATATTCTTTACATACTGAGCACTGTGTGTAATAGCATTTTAATTTTTGCTTTGATCATCGACTATTATCTTAAAAACTGAAGAGAAAGAAAGTCTGAACTAGATTTTGTGAGCTACAGTTGCACTGACAATTTAGGTTTCTGATCCTTGGTAATATATTTTGGTGTCATTGGTTTCCTTGGTGGTGCCGCATCTCTGATAGCTCTTTCTTGGTGCTTCCAGGTCAGTCTAAGCCACCTGGAGTTTGCAGGTAAGGTAAGGGTCAAGACATTGGGTTCTGACAGTTTTTAAATGAGACTCTTATTGTTAACAAGGTACCCACTCAATTCCCACCCAAGGAGGCTGGTTGGTGTCTCTAAGTGGAGTATCAGGAGAAGAGAAGGGTGATAATCTTAGCTGTGAGGGTAAAGAACAATTCCCTAGGCTTCTAGCTGATGGCAGGGCTCCTGTTCAACATGAGGAAGGAATCCACTTAACTAGTCCACTTTCTGCCACGGGGTTAGGAATCTAAAGATGTGGGGCCTGGTTCTTCTTTTGTAAGTAGGAAAGGCCGAGCTGTTGTTTTTCTTAGATTGTTTTTTTAGGATCTCTAGCCAGTCTATCTTTTATTTTACCTGGATAAGTCCTTCTGCCATTGCCCTGTGTTATTTTCAGGGATGTATAAGTTATACTTAGGTGGAGAGGAACAGAGAAAGATAGGTTCTGCACCACCTTATTCACATCAGATGTTTTCCTTTTGTATTTTGAAATGTTCTTGAAAATAATTTTGGATAAATCAGAAGTTATCTTCTATCTCTTCTTTATAAATTCCTGTACTTTTATTTACTAAGTGTCTTTGAATTAAATATTAATAACAGATTTGTTAAAAAAGGACTGAAGAAAACACAACAAAATTTTGTAGTTATTTTCTTTTTGGGTAGTGGGATTATGGTGTTTCTTATTTTCTGCCTTTTTAAAATATGTTCCATTTTAGAAAATATTCGTGAACAATATAATGAGTCTTAGTAAAAATGCTATTTAGCAAAAGGGGAAAAAAGAAGCATGAGAAATAAACATGCCCATAGCATGGTTAAATTGTAAAACACTGAGAAATAGTAGCAAAAAATATATCACTTCTTCAATTTTCAGGCACTGGGCTCTTGGCCTTCTGTGCATCTGTGCTTACCTGAGATACATGTTTAGAACTCCCATCAGTCAACTAAAAGAAGAAAAGAAACAGCACCTTCAAAACTAAACAACAATGATGGCAGTGGAGGGCAAGGTGGATAGCATGGACATTTGACAAATGGTGATAGGTCAACTGAATATCTATAGGGGAAAATAGGTATTTCAACCCAAATCTCCTACACACACACACACACACACACACACACACACACACACACACACACACACAGTCTATTATAGATGAAGTACAGACCTGTATATATAAAGTTTAAAAATATTCTTCTGAAGAAGCATGGAAGAATATTAGAATACATTCAGAATATATTCAGATATAAGAATAGAAAATATTCCTTGAAGAAGACCATAAATCAATAACAATAAAAAAGATAAATTGCACCATATCAAGAATGCACGTTCATCAAAAAGCACCACTTAGAGTATTATAATCAGCTTATATATTGGGGGAAAATTTGCAAATAAGAAAAAAGACAAATATAAATGGAAAAATGAAGAGGCATCTAAGAAAGGAGATGATATAATGACCTGTAAGTGAAAATGTGTTGTTAGCAAACTGAAAATTAAAATCACAACTGGTTACAACTATATTTCCATTAAAAAGGTCAAAGCAAAAAAACAACACAAAATACTAGTAAAGGTATAGAGCAGCTAAACTGTCATACACTGACAGAGGGAGTGTGCATTTGTAAACTACTTTGGATAATATTTGGGAATATTGACTTAGGTCAAACACATGTACTTCTTGTAACATAATACATACATACACTTATATTTCTTAAAAGGTATTATGCAGAAACATTTACAGCAGTGCTACTCCTAATGTAGAAACTACCCAAATATCCTTCAATTGTATAACTGATAAACATATTTGGTATAATCACATAATAAAATCCTATATATTAGTAAGAATGAGCAAATTACAACTACAGCCTCATCATGGATATACTGTGTGTGTAAATGTAGCATCAAATGAAAGAAGCCAGACACAAAACACATACCTTATAGTTACATTTATATAGTATTTAAAACTAGGCAGAATTTACCTAGAGGTTTAGAAGTGTGGATAGTGCTTATTCTTTGAGGCAGGAAATGACTGAAGGAGGGGACAAAAGTGGTTAATTCTGGGATCTTAGTCATGTGCCATTTTTTTTTTTTTTTTTGGCCTTAGAGTTGGTTATATGAGTGTGTTATACTTCTAAAAGGTAATTGAGCTTGCATTTATTTAGAATTCTTTTTATGTATGTATTGGTTATTTTTCAACAAAAATATGACTACATTTTAAAATACAATAAAATTTTATTTCAAAAGTAAAATGAAATAAATCAACTGTATTTTAGATGTGTTGTGTAATCACTTTTAGTTCTTTATGAAATTTCTGTTTCCCCACATCACAGAAAGAGAAGGGACAATAGTCACAGGCAGGGATTGGTGATAGATGCTCCTAGCTCTTTAAGCCACTACTCTAGAGTGAGGCAATCAGTAATCTGGAGATTGTATCTCATGCTTCTCCTTTACCAGGAACAGCTACAAATGAAGCCTATTTTGTCTAATATTAGAATAGCCACCCCGTTATTTTTGCTATTGTTCTTTTCTTGGTATGTCTTTTTTCATCCATTTATTTTTCAACCTATTTGTGTCTTTTAATATAAAGTATATTTCCTATAAATAGAAGAAATCTGGATCATTTTAAAAATCTGCCAATTTCTGTCTTTTGATTGGAGCACTAAATCCATCTATATTTAATATAATTATTGATAAGGTAAGATTTATATCTGTATTTTGGTAATGACTTTCTATTTTATGTCTTCTTGTTCCTTTATTTCTACAGTGCTACTTTCTTTTGTGTTAAATGGATATTTTCTAGTGTACTATTTTAATTCCTTGGTCGTTTCTTTAACTACATTTTGTGAATCAGTTTCATAGTTTGCTATGAGTGTTATAACAATTTACAACAACATAGTTCAGGTTGGTGTCGTGTTAATTGAATAAAATACAAAAACTTTACTACTATACAGTTCTGTTCTCTCACTTTCACTTGTAGTATTATTATCATACTAACTATGCCTTTATATATTAAAGTCCATCAATTGAGGATTATATTTATTGTTCTATGCAGTTGACCTTTACATAATATTGAAGAAAATAATTAAAATAATATAATACATATTGTTTTTAATATTTACCTGTATGGTTATCATAATCAATGTTTTTTATTTCTTCATGTGAATTCAGGTTACCATCTAGTGTTCTTTTATTTCTTTCTGAAAGACTTTCCAGTATTTCTTATAACAATAGTGATAAATTATTTTACTTTTTGCTCATCTGGTGATGTCTTAATTTCTTATTTAGTTTTGAAGGATAGTTTTTCAGGATATAGAATTCTTGCTTGGCTACTCTTTTTCTCTCAGCACTTTCAATATGCTCTCCCACTGTCTTCTGGCTTCCATTGTTTCTAAGAATTCAGTTGTTGATCTTAATACAAAGATCTTGTACATGATAAGTTGTCTTCTTGTTTTAAAGAATCTTTGTCTTTCAATAGTTTATGATATATTAATAGTTTATGATATAGCTCAGTAATACTTGTGTTTACTTCACTGGTTTTACCATGGAAATGAAGTCTGTCACCAACAGAATTCCAGCTCTTTTCATTAGGTTCCCAAAGCATAGCTTTATATTTTCTTGAGCCCAACTGTGTGTGTGTGTGTGTGTGTGTGTGTGTGTGTGTTTGTATGTTGTGTGTATCTATCTACATTTATGTCTATATCTATGCCTATATCCACATCCAAATCTACATCTATATCTATATCTATCTATATCATCTGTGTCTTTCCTCAAGGACATCTAAATAGCATCTGTCTGATGTTGCCATACCTCTTGCCCAAGGATAAGGGAAAATCCCTTTGATTTTTACTTACCATCTGTGTAACTCTCCTCATAGGACTGGTTTTATCTTTCCTTTTGTTTGAGTTTTAATAAGATGTCCTCCAAAGTGTTCTTTGCCATTCCTCTAAGAAAATCAACTGTCCTCATGCAAATAAATCTGATGGTGTCATATTCAGCATTTTGGAGGTAGGCCTGAGGACTTGGCTTTCCTTCATCTTACTAATCATCTTCTCTCAGCTCTTCTTTTTTTTTTTAGTTTTGGAACTTCAGAAGCCATAGTCTATATTTGTCATCCTATACTGTGTTTAAGCTGAACAGGTAGAGATAGGTTCACAATTGCAATTTTTAGCATGAAATGCTTCAGGTGATTACTACATTTGTTATGGCAACACAAAGTTATTTTCCCTAACACACTTTACTGCACACTGTAGATATCAACTAGAGAAAGCCCTCAGCTCTTCTTTACTTGGAGAAAAGTAAGAGCCATTTAGAAAAAGATGGCAGACAGCAGAGAAACGCTTTTGGGAGACTGGCACTAAAAAAGGCTTAACGGGAAGATTGAACGCGTTCCGCAACTGGGAGGGAGCTGAGACATCCGCGCGCATCTAGATGGTGAAATACAAGGAACTCCAGACCGCCGAGGCACGGAGTCCAGTGCGAGTGGCCCACAAACCGAACCAGCATTAGCAACGCAGCTGCCGTGGTAGCATTGCAGTACGGGAAGTGCAGACCATGGCCTCGAACAGCGCAGAATAAAAAGAAAGCCAGACGCGAGCAGCGGCCTCACAGACTTCTTTCGCGTAAATTGCCGAATGGGACCTGCACGCCTCGGAGTGACACACAGGTCCTCAGTACTGCTTTTGGGACTGGGGAAGGCACCGCCATTTTGGAGGAGGGCTGCGGCTGACTGGGACAAAGAAACGGAGAAGAAAAACAGCTGCAGGTATCCAAGGATCAGTCCAGGACCCAGAGAACAGCAGACACCTGGGTGAGACGCACGCAGGCAGCCAGCAGGGAAGGGCCTGCCTGAGGCCAGCACAGCAACCACGAAAGCTATAACTGGGGGCGGGTTTGGGGAATGTGTGCCTTTTGGATGAACCCTTTCTTGGTGCTATTTACGTACTGACACCCCCCCACCCCCCCAGCCATTATTCTTCTGTGCCAATCTGCAGCTGGCTAAAGCTTCAGACTAGACTCCACAAATTGGTGCTCTGTGACGGTCTGGGCGTGATCCGGGACAACTGGCTTAAACTGGAAGGGCTTCCCAGAGGCCTGTTTATTTGAGACTTGTTCCTGGGTTTGACTCTATTTTGTTGTTGTTGTTGTTTGTTTTTTTGTATATGTTTTTGTTTTTGTTCTGTTTGGTAGTGTGATTATTTGTGTGTCTGTGTTCCTCTTTCTTTTCTTCCCTTCTCACTTTAGTCTCTTCTGCCCTCATCTTATCTATTTACACCCTGTCATTGTGTACTCATCAGAGGCGAAAACAAGGTATACCCAGAAATTGGGACTTCTAGACCTGGGGCAATTGAAATATACAGCAAAGCGGTGTTATATATAGTTTACTCTCCATTTTTCTTGACTCAGTTTCTCTCTCATCTCTCTTACACTAATTCTTACTTCTTTGTTATTTCTCGTTGTTCCTTTTTATTTTTTCTTTTCCATCTTTTTTTTCTTCTCTCAAAGGGTACATAAGTTTGGTTTATATATAAATCAGTCTTCCCTCTAAATCACTCACTCCATTCTCTTTCCTCGCCCATCTGCTGATATTAAACCACTTCCATAGAATTCTATTTTCATACTTCCTAAGAAAGAACAACTCAATTACCTCACTTCCTTCTTCCTAAACATATCATCTCTGTGTCCAATACTGAAACTGTAAACCCCAACACAAGCATACAGATTAAATTGGAAACAATACCTGAGTTAACTAAATCTGCACATTGTGATCAAGCTGGGATTTGATGTAAAGAAAGTGTTAGATCTTAAAGTGTAACGTATTTATAAGGGGATCTGACAGCATTGTACCACAGGAGAAACATAAGGCTATAAGGTGAAATCGAAATAGGCAAGGTCCCACAGTGCTAGAAGAATAGACACACAAGCATTATGAAGAGGCAAGGGAAGAAAGTGGCTGAAACCAATCAACATATCCCCTCAGTAGATTCCTTGGCAAGCACAGTTGGTCAAATGCCAGAGATGGAATTTAGAAATTACATATGCCAAATGTTTATGGATCTTTAGAGTGAACTAAAAAATGAGATGAGAAAACAAATATAGGCGGTAAAAGAACATTTTGACAAAGAACTCCAAGAACAAATACAGGAAGCAAAAGATTACTTCAATAGGGAGATAGAGATTCTAAAGAGAAACCAAACAGAAATTCTGGAAATGAAAGAAGAAATAAACCAAACTAAATGCTCAATTGAAAGCATCACCAACAGATTAGATCACCTGGAAGAAAGGACCTCAGATAATGAAGACAAAATATATATCCTGGAGAAAAACCTAGATGACATGGCAAAAGTAGTAAGAAAACAAGAACAGAGCATTCAGGAATTATGGGACAGCATAAAAAGACCAAACTTAAGAGTGATTGGTGTTGAAGAAGGTGCAGAGTTTCAAACCAAAGGAATGAGTAATTTATTCAATGAAATAATAGCAGAAAATTTTCCAAACATGAGGAATGAATGGCAAAACCAAGTTCAAGAGGCTTACCGAACACCAAACGTACAAAACCACAACAGATCCACACCAAGGCACTTTATAATGAAATTGCCTAATATACTAGGCAAGGAGAGAATACTAAAAGCCACAAGAGAAAGGAAGCAGATTACATATAGGGGGAAACCGATCAGAATATGCTCAGATTTTTCAACCCAGACCTTAAAAGCTAGAAAATCCTGGAATAGCATATTTCAAGCTCTGAAAGAAAGGGGATGTCAACCAAGAATCTTATATCCAGCAAAATTCAGCTTTAGATTCGAAGATGCAACAAAAACCTTCCACGACAAACAAAAGTGAAAAGATTTCACAGCTCGAAAGCTAGCACTTCTGAACATCTTGGGCAAAATTTTCCACGAAGAAGAAGAGAAAAATAACAATGAAAATCAACAAAGGGAGATAGTAAACTAAAGGGATTACCAACCAGAGAAGAATCCAAATCAAGGCAAATACCATGATACATTTGAAAATGGATGGAAATAAGAATCACATCTCATTAATAAACCTGAATGTTAATGGCCTCAACTCACCATTCAAAAGACACAGAGTGTCAGATTGGATTAAAAGAAACAACCCAACAATTTGCTGTCTACAAGAAACACACCTCATAGAAAAAGATATCAAGCAATTGAAGGTGAAAGGCTGGGAAAAGTCTTATCACGCACATGGGCTGCGGAAGCAAGCAGGGGTTTCCATTCTCATATCAAATAAGGTAGACTTCAAGCCAAAGCTAATCAAAAGGGATAAAGATGGATATTTCTTACTACTTAAGGGAACCATTCATCAACAAGATATAACAATTATAAATCTATATGCCCCAAATAATGGAGCACCTACATTCATCAAACAAACCCTTCTCAATTTCAAGAGTAAAATAGAACACAACACAGTTATTCTAGGGGACTTCAACACACCTCTCTCACCAATGGATAGATCATCCAAACAAAAGCTAAATAAAGAAACTTTAGGTCTTATTAAAACAATTAATAACTTAGACCTAACGGACATATACACTTTCTTCTCAGCAGCACATGGCTCCTTCTCCAAAATTGACCATATATTATGTCACAAGGCAACTCTCAGCAAATATAAAAAAATAGAAATACTACCTTGCATCCTATCAGACCATAATGGGATGAAATTGGAAATCAATGATAATACAAGAAATAAAAAAAACTACTCCAACAGCTGAAAGCTAAACAACATGCTACTGAATGAACAAGGGGTTGAAGAAGACATCAAGGAGGAGATTAAAAAATTCCTAGAGGTAAATGAGAACACAGATACATCGTATAGAAATCTCTGGGACACTATGAAGGCAGTAGTAAGAGGAAAATTCATTGCACTGAATTCCTTCATTAAAAGAAAGAAACAACAACAAATAAATGACTTAACATCCCACCTCAAAGCACTAGAAAAAGAGGAACACATCAACACTAAGAGCAGTAGAAGACAGGAAATAATTAAAATCAGAGCTGAAATTAATGAAATTGAGACTAAAGAAACAATTCAAAGAATTGACAAAACCAAAAGTTGGTTTTTTGAAAAAATAAATAAAATTGACAGACTCCTAGCAATGCTAACAAAAAGAAGAAGAGAAAAAACTCAAATTACTAGCACCATGATAAAAAAGGAAATGTCACAACAAACACCTCAGATATACAGGAGATAATTAGAAATTACTTCAAAAACTTGTACTCTAATAAAATAGAAAATACTGAAATCATTGACAGATTTCTAGAGTCGTATGAATTGCTCAAACTGGAACAGGAGGCTATACACAATTTAAATAAAATCAATTTCAAGAGAAGAAATAGAAGATGCTATCAAAAAACTACAAACAAGAAAAAGTGCAGGTCCTGATGGGTTTACAGCCGAGTTCTACAAGACCTTCAAAGAAGAACTAATACCGATGCTCTTCAAATTATTTCAAGAAATAGAAAAAGAAGGAGCTCTTCCAGACACTTTCTATGAGGCCAATATCACATTAATTCCAAAGCCAGGCAAAGACACAGCCAAAAAAGAAAACTTCAGGCCAATATCTTTAATGAACATAGATGTAAAAATCCTCAACAAAATTCTGGCAAATCTAATTCAAAAACATATCAAAAAGATAGCGCACCACAATCAAGTGGGGTTTATCCCAGGGATACAAGGTTGGTTCAACATTCGGAAATCAATAAACATAATACACCACATCAATAGACTTAAAGATAAAAACCATATGATCATCTCAATAGACACAGAAAAAGCATTTGACAAAATACAACACCCCTTTATGTTCAAAGCTCTAGAAAAATTAGGAATAACAGGAACATATCTCAACATTATAAAACCTATCTATGCAAAACCTCAAGCTAACATTATCTTAAATGGAGAAAAATTGAAAGCATTCCCTTTAAACACTGGAACAAGACAGGGGTGCCCCCTCTCACCACTGCTATTTAACATAGTACTTGAAACTCTGGCCAGAGCAATTAGACAGACAAAAGAAATTAAAGGGATCCAGATGGGAAAAAAAGAGCTCAAATTAGCACTATTTGCTGATGACATGATAATATACCTACAAGACCCAAAAAACTCTACCGGAAAACTTTTATAACTAGTAAATGAATTCTGCAAAGTAGCAGGATACAAAATCAATACCCATAAGTCAAAGGCCTTTTTGTACATCAGTGACAAAGCCTCTGAAAGGGAAATGATGAAAACTACTCCATTTACAAAAGCATCAAAAAAAAAAACCTGGGTATCAACTTAACGAAAGAGGTGAAGGACCTCTATAACAAAAACTATAGAACACTAAAGAAAGAAACCGTAGAAGACCTCAGAAGATGGAAGGACCTTCCTTGTTCTTGGATAGGTAGAATTAATATTGTCAAAATGTCCATACTATCAAAAGCATTATACAGATAATGCAATTCCAATCAAAATCCCAATGACATTTCTCGAAGAAATAGAAAAAGCAGTCATGAAATTCATCTGGAAAAATAAGAGACCTAGAATAGCTAATGCAATCCTGAGCAAGAAAAGTGAAGCAGGTGGCATCACCATACCAGACTTTAAATTATACTATAGAGCAATAGTAACAAAAACAGCATGGTATTGGCACAAAAACAGACTAGTAGACCAATGGTACAGAATTGAGGACACAGAGACTAATACATATAATTTCAGCTATCTTATATTAGACAAAGGTGCTAAAAATGTACAACGGAGAAAGGATAGCCTCTTCAACAAATGGTGCTGGGAAAACTGGAAAGCCATATGCAACAAAATGAAATTAAACCTTTATCTCTCGCCATACACAAAATTCAATTCAAAGTGCATCAAGGACTTAGGAATTAGACCAGAGACAATATACCTAATAGAAGCAAAAGTAAGCTACAATTTCCAACATGTCAGATTAGGTTCCAAGTTCCTTAACAAGAATCCTTTAGCACAAGAATTAATACCAAGAATTAATGAATGGGATAGATTTAAGCTAAAAAGCTTCTTCTCAGCAAAAGAAATAATCAGTGAGGTGAATAGAGTGCCAACTAAGTGGGAACAAATATTTAATACATGCACATCAGTTAGAGCACTAATTTGTAGAATATATAAAGAACTCCAAAAACTTGACACCAATAAAACAAATAATCCAATCGATAAACGAGCTAATGAATTGAAAATATACTTCTCAGAAGAAGATACACGATTAATCAACATATACATGAAAAAATGCTCAACATCGCTGGCAATTAGAGAAAGGCAAATCAAAACTACTCTAAGATTTCATTTCACTCTAGTCAGAATGTCAGCTATCAAGAATACAAACAACAATAAATGTTGGAGAGGATGTGGGGGAAAAGGCGCACCCATACATTGCTGGTGTGACTGCAAAGTGGTACAACCATTATGGAAAGCAGTATGGAGATTTCTTGGGAAAATGGGAATGGAACCAGCCTGTGACCCAGCAATCCCACTCCTGGGTCTATTCCCAAAGGACTTAAAAACAGCATATTACAGTGACACAGCCACTTCAATGTTTTATAGCAGCACAATTCACAATAGGTAGGTTGTGGAACCAACCTAGATGTCCCTCAGTAGATGAGTGGATAAATAAAATGTGGTATATATACACAATGGAATTTTACTCAGCAATAAAAGAGAATAAAATCATGGCATTCGCAGGTAAATGGATGAAGTTGGAGAATATAATGCTAAGTGAAATCAGTCAATCTCAAAAATCCAAATACCGAATGTTTCCTCTGATATAAGGAGGCCGGTTCACAGATTTGTTGGGTCGGGGTACATAGGAGGAATAGAGGAACACTATAATGATCAAAGAGAAGGGAGGGGAAGGGAGGGATCAAGGGGGGAGGGGAAAAAAGAAAAAGTGGTTGAATAAGATGGATATCATTATTCTAAATGCGTGATTGAAGACTTGAATGCTGCGAATATACTTTGTATACAAACTGTTTTGTGTAAAAATATGCTCTATATGTATAGTATGAATTGTAATACATACTACTATAAATAAAAATTAAAAAGAAAAAGAAAAGAAAAGTAAGAGCCAAAGGGCCTACTAAAATTATTGAGATTACTTATTACAATATAATATAATTACTTTGCTGAATAGATCAGAATACATCACAGTGGGAAAGGGTTATGAATTGATTAATCATACACATGCACAGGGTGAATTCAGTGTGGAGAATGGTAAGGACCTTTAATAGAAACTGTGCACTGACTGTGGTTGGGAAGAAGGCTGGGGTGAACTGATAGATCTTTAATGACAGTAGGTTGGCTTCCAGATCACAGGCATTCATTTTGGCCTATGTTTCTCTGTAGTGCTGCATAGTGGTCAGGTTCTCAGCATTATACCTGTCAATACCCTTGAATAACTTGCCCACATTCACTCTTATATGCTTAAACATCACCATAACTAGTGTTGCCTTCCACATCATGGCTGGAGTTGAACACTGACATGGCACAATGCCCTCCAGAATCAGAAGAAAAATAGGAGATAAGAGACATGCATTGGGAAGGACAAGGATATCTATTTTTGGTTTTCATTGACTGGATTTCTTTCTTGTCTTCTTACTAGCTACAAAGTTCAGTGAAGTCATATTCTGGTAAAGTATTTTTAAAAATAGCTATATGTTTAGTGGTACATGCAACTTTAAAATTAACTCTTCCATTTGGAAAGATGGTGATTGTATTAAGGTAGTGGCATGGAAGTTTGAGTATAACTGATTCTCACAAATCAAAAAATAAGTGGGCTTAACCAAAGGTCGAATGTTTTCATTGATATGTAGTAGGTAACACACAACAAAGGAGTGGGGAGAATAGAAGTTCAGTGGAGTAGACAATGGGGATTGAAGGGAAGGAAGGGGGATGGGAAAGAAAAGATAGTGGAATGAATCTGACAAAACTTTCTTATGTACAGATATGAATACACCATAGTGAATCTCAACATTGTGTACATCCACAAGTCTGGGATCCTACTTAGAATACAATATATTCCAAGCTAGTATAAATATATCAAAATCATTTCTGCTGTCATTTGTAACAACAACAACAACAACAAAAAAGCGCCAAAAATACAAAAAAAAACCAACCAACCAACCAAACAAACAAACAAACAAAAAACCAGGTTTTGATGAGTCAGTTACCCTGTCTTGATTCTGAGTACTGATTTATAGAGCATATAATTCTGTTGTGGTCTTTTTGTCACTTTTCTTAGGAAGGCTGGGTGTGCTCACATGACTAGTATTCCCTGCCTTTTAGAACATTTTCTAGTACAAAACAGAAGAAAGAACAAATAGGTAACAATGACACACATCTCTCATAAAATTCTCTCTTCCATTTGACATGTATGTGCATTTTCTAGTTTTAACTGAAATAGTGGCTATTTGTAGGAACCCAAATTTGCTACATTTTCATAAACTTACAAAAAATATGATAGTAGGAAGTACCAAGCAGTAGTACTTCCACACTAACCCTGAAGTATAAATTATAGTAATTTTTGTGCCCTCATTTTAGATTTAAGATTCTTCTAGAAACAGATCCAATTACAGATGTAGGTGCTTAATATGGTTAAGCGCTGATATTGATTCCATAAATTGAAAGACTGTGTGTATGTTTATATAATCCTTTATCCTAGTAGATCATCTAATATTATTGCTTGAATCACCCTACTTCCTGTGGTTAGCAAAATACTCCACTACACAAACTATTCCTTTTAAGCAGAACTTGGTTCTTCAACTTGGCTTATAATCAAGTGAAATTTGAGGTACTATTTTGACTGGTTAAATGGTTAACTTGGATTGTGATTAATCATTATTAAAAGTCCAGATCTACCATTTATTGAGTTGATGTCAATCTTTTCATGAGATTAAGGTGTCATTTAATCCATTTATGAAGGAGTGTTTCTTAAACTATATTCTAGTCCTTCATTGGACTAATAATATTAGACACCACATTGGTAAAGGTGTGGATAAACTAAAGAGGAGGTTGAAAGGAGCAATAATAATGATTAAAGGAATGAAAACATTTTATATGTAAAGACTAAAAGAATAGGTTTTATTTAGGTTGGAGATGAGAAACCCAAGAGAAGACTTGATCATTACTTTAAAATTCATTAAAACTTGCCAGGTAATCCTAGCAGTTTGGGAGGCTGAGAAAGGAGGATCACGAGTTCAAAGCCAGCCTCAGGAACGGCAAGGTGCTAAGCAATTCAGTGAGACCCTATCTCTAAATAAATTATAAAATAGGGCTGGGGATGTGGCTCAGTGGTTGAGTTTCCCTGAGTTCAATCTCTGGTATCAAAAAACACCTGAATGAACACAAATTTTTAAAACTTTTCGTGAGGAGGCCCCCTACTAGTTATTCAGTTTGTCTGCAGGAACAGAATGAGAAAAAAAAAATTTACACTGTATTTTGTGATTTTTTAAAAGTTTTTACTTGCTGAATAATTACTTAGCTAGATATTAATGGAATCTATTTCTTGCTCCCTAAATTATTTCCTGGCAGTAATTTGGACCCTTAGGGTCCTACATTAATTTTTTCAGTGTCCAGGGGAACCATTTAGTAGTCTCAAACAAAAGCAATATATGCTGAAAAGTATTGGACCACCTGAAGCTGGCTCACTGATCATTGCTATAGATCAAAAGATGACTCTAAGATATCATCAGGCCTAGGCTTCTGAGGGGAATAATTGCATCATAGAACACTTGAGATCATTGAAACACTTCTGGAAACTCCTTGAACCATCCAGGGCTGGACACTCTACACATTTTCTCACTAATGAGAAAGAAACATGAACACATACAATAACACACAAAAACTCATTAGACACATTTCCTGAACATGTAAAAGCAGCGTGTTAAATGCTGGTGGAGAAGGGACAGGAAGTGGAAGCCTTGAGTGAAAGAAGAATCCATCAATTCTTTTTAAAAATGGACACATTAATAAATAGTTCATGCAGAGGAAATGATTTATGAAGGACTGAGTCTAACTTTTAGTTTTTTTTCACATGAAATCAAATTTACTTAAATAATTTAAGAAACTTATTCATAATTAGTTACAAAACAATGTTACATGCTATGCCCACATATCTCCTCTAAATGATCAAAAGAACAGACTGTTGTTCAAATAGCAAAAATACCTCATGTTACTGTGATTAGTAGTGCAGATTTAGGAAAATTGGTAAACCCTGCTTCTGAAGAGAGTTGAATCACTATATTTAATTTTATAAGTAATTAATATTTCTTTTTTCCTAATGAGATAAGTGTAATTTTAATTTACAGTGCAAGAGGGAAATGAATCGTGGTGCCCTTTGATACCTTCAATCACAAATCAATTTTAAAAAATTAAAATATTATTTAGAATCTTCTGAACTGTGACTTGAAAATCGCTGTTCTGTGCCATCATTATTTCTTCTACTATTTATGAATGAATGTAGGTGGTATCTATAATTCCAACTTTCTGCTTTGGAAGTTACACCTCCAGGCTGTTATGCCATCTCAGTATGTCAGAGAAGTAGTTCCCAGCTTGCTGCACTCAATTTCTTTCTGACAGCCAAGAAATTTGATTTTTATAATGAGGTGTAAATCATAAAAAAGGATTGTCTCTAAAAGACTTCAGTAGAGATAAGAGCAAGAGTATAAAGAGTTTATATCAATGGTGCTGTAGGTTAAAACAGAACATCAGAATTAAGGTCATCTTCTGAGATGGAAACTTTAGCTAACCTGTGTATCCTCTATCTGTACTGAATGTACAGTGAAGGCAAATATTAGCAGTAATAAATTTCATGCTTAGATCAGTTTTTCCTATGATGGTAGTCAAGAGGTCTGTCTAACAGAGTCATGACATAATAAAATGTGATAATATTTGACACCCATCTGTGACTTCCCTCAAGGCAAGTAGAGGGTAATGGTGGAATGTTCTCCCTTCCCAGTCACCCACACTTGAACTTAATGATAGGGTGACATCATTGCCAGGATGCTAGACAGGTAGAACTAAAAAGGAGAAATTAGGATTGTGGCATACAGTAATCTTCTATACTGAGATGGAAAAGTTGCTTATGTCCAAACTGATGAAGAAGAGAAAGGTTTTATTTCAAGATTTAGTAATGGTTACTTTAGGTATCTAATCAGCTTATTTTATCTTTGTATCTTTTTTTCCTATTTAATATCTACGACTGTGGTTAAGAATAAAGTGATTAAATGAAATCTACATCCAATCAGTATTCTCATTCCTTGTTCAGCACCACAGTCACCCAAATGAACTGTTATCAGACAATACTGATTTAGCATCTACATGGGGTCAGTATATACCTGTCCACTCTTATTAATTTACCAATCAGTATCATAACATTTATTCATAAAAATAAATGTGACTCAGTCATGGGTATATGTTGGTGTAGCTGCATAAGCCCAGAAGACCTGATAAAATATCAGTTCAAAATACATAGTCAGGTATTATATACCTACATGAGATTGATGACCTGTAATCAAATAGCTGGATATTTTGCTTATGGAACACCAAACTTCTAGATATTTAAGAAATATCCAACTGTTATTGGATTCTATGTTGAATGTAGATATTTAGCAATATTTATTGATGCATTTGCTCATGCAACAATTATAAGGAGATAGGCAATCCTTAATTATATAAGTAAGTTTGGCTAGCAAGGGGATGTAGGTCTTACAAAATTACATACATTTTCTCACATGCATGTCCTACATGTTGCCAATTATTTTTTCACCATCATTAAGTTTTGAGAATGTTGTTCTATCAGTCAAAACAAGTTAGGTACAGGAAATAGTCAAGAATCACATGTGCAAAAGCATCTTCTATCATATATTGAGCTAATATCACCACTTGGATGAATTTCAAGCCCATTGACTCAGATGTTCTATCTATAGATTTATCTGACTCTTAAATAACAATTGGAGAAACTGTAATGTTGCTGACGAGGCTTATAATGATGATTCACAAGAAAAACCTATTTGTTTCTCTATATTTGCTTGTTTGCACATCATTCTTTCTGTTGGATTAGTGAGCAGAAGGAATTGTAAAACCACAGGGGAACAGTTTAAATGGGATAATGCAGACATTAGAGAATGATTAACAGTAATTTCACAAAGGTGGAAGGTAAGCTGCTCATTTTTATGGAATGGAACAAATGTGTTTGGAATGATTAACAAAATAAGATGTGAAAAAAAAATAGTAAAATGTAGCCACTCAGTTCTATCTGGGCAGCAAACCATATGAAATGTAAATGCAACCCCTTTCACATATTTAATATTATTTAATGTTAAACTTCACTTAGACTGTGGAGGACGATCAACATAGAACATTAAACCCACAATGCTTAAATGCCAGCCATCCCACTCAGTTAAAAGACACTTTATATCGTGTACTTTTCTGGAATATTTTTTAACTCTATACAAGCCAATATAACTCAATGCTTAACAATAGCATTTTCAGAAAGCCCAAACCTTCTTCCATAATTAATTTTTTTATATAAATCACTTAAATCCTGATAGTTCCCAATTGTCTTGTAAATTAAGACTATTCACTCATTTATTAATTCCCCATATATTGAACCTATTCTCTGTGTGGAGCACCATCTTAGGTGTTGTGAGAAACATGAAGGAATCTGAGTGAAGTGTTTTTCTACTGAAACTGAGCAAGGAATGTTGATACAAAGTACATTTGTTATCATCCAGAGATCCTCATTCTCCATCACTTAGGCCTGGTTGGGACAAGCTTTAATATCCAGAGAGCTGCTACTTCAACTTTTTGAAATGACTCCCAATATCAGGCAAGGACCACTTCCTCTTTATTTCCTGTTGGCTTTCTTGCTGCTCTTCAGAGGGAGATGGATGCTAAGATCTTCTCTGAGAGTGTTATTGCTAGACCACCTTGTCATAGCACTCCACGTGTTTAGCATTGCTTCATCTTTACCCCACTCTGACCCTTGAAAGAGAAGAACTCATTGAGGGTGCACTGGAGCCTGGGTAATATGAGGTTCATTCCTAGGAAGGATCAGATTGAAACTTAAACTCTTGCTAACAGAATCGTGACCCATGGACCAAGAGCATGGTCATCACCTGAGAGTTTCTTGAGCAAAGCAGGATCTCAACTATGATCTCCAACCTAATGAATCAGAACTGCATTCATACACACATTGAAGTCAAGAAAGCACTATGTTAAGCTATTGAAAGTTAAATGAATTAGAAAAGCCCTCTCTCACATTCTTAATTTAAATTCAGATTAACTAAGGCACAGTTGGTTAGAGTATGATTAATGCAGTCTTTGATTCAATACTATGCAGTCAATTTAGGGCAGAGATTTTAACTTTAAACAATATTTCTGAAATGCCCAGAACAGTTTTGAGGTAGAATAAACACTAAATGGATATATATTTACTGAATTTACATATTCTGCCCAACATCAAGTATAAAGTTCTCTAAATACATTATATACTAGTTGATTACAGACTTTCTTTCTTTTTCTTTCTTTCTTTCTTCTCTTTCTTTTCTTTCTTTCTTTCTTTCTTTCTTTCTTTCTTTTGATTACAGATTTTCTATTTCAATTTCTGGTCCCCAATCCCTACACATCTATTATATTCAACCTGATGAATTTTTTACATAAATGTGTCTTATTCCATCAATCTATAATATTTACCAAATTTCCACAACTATTCCCTTTGTTAGGAAGTTGGAATTAAAGAATAAAAAGAGATTTTCCTTGCTTTCAAGGTGTTTATAGTCTGATTCATTGAAGGCAGAGGTATGTGTAAAGTGCAATAAAAATGTAGGAAAATGATTTGATTTTCCTGAAATGCATCAGGCCTGACTTCACCAAAGCAGTATTTGATGTGAGACTTAGTGGATGAGTAGTGCCTAAAGTCAGAAAAGTTTGAGAGTATTTTAGTGAAGAAACTGAGGTACATGAGAGCTTATACAGTGTTCTATTTTAGCAGTTTTTACAGAAAAGATAAAGAAGGGAGCATGAGAAAGAGCAGTAAGGCAATGGCCTCACCAGGAAACTCTCGCTGGCTAACTCAGGAGGAGTCTATATATTACCAGGCAGACAACGTGGGAGCCATTGAAGACCTTGAATTAGGACTTGACTTGTTCATATATGCATATTCTAGAAAGGGTGATGAGTGAAGAAAGATTATAACCAGAGTCAGAGAGTCGTACTAGGAGACTATTGCAATATTCAATTTTGGAAATTATAAGAACTCAAAACTATGATAGGGAAGTGAAGATGTGATGTGTGGGAGATGACAAAAATTTTTTTCCTCGACCAAACTTTCCTCAGATGCCCTGAACTCTTTTTCAAACGGGCCTCAACTATGGGATTTCTTCCATCTTTGTCCTGGTATGTGAGGTGTACAATGTCATGTAGTCATAGAAATCTCCACTCCTCAGAGAGTAGGGGACAGCACAGATCAGCTTACTGTGTTGTATTTGTAAATAAAAATGTCCTTATGGCTATGTGCAGTGGCTTTTGCCTGCAATCCCAGCTATTTGGGAGGCTGGGGCAGGAGGATTGCAAGATCAAGGCCAGCCTGAGCAATTTAGCAAGACCTTATCTAAAAAGGGGGCTATGGTTGTGGCTCAGCTGTAGAGTGCTTGCCTAGCATGTGTGAGGCCCTGGGTTCGATCCTCAGTACCACTTATAAATAAATAAAATAAAGGCATTGTGTTCACCTTCAACTAAAAAAAAAAGAAAGAAAGAAAGAAAGAAAGAAATGAAAACAAAACAAAAAGGGCTGAGAATCTGAGAATGTAGTTCAGTGGTTGAATGGTTGCCTACCATCTGTCATGTGCAAGGTATTGGCTTCAATTCTCTAGTACCACAAAAACAGAACAAAACAACAACAACAACAACAAAATACCCTCATGATGATTTTTAAAAATTCTGCAGCCAGACACATAAATCCCTAAAAGATAAGAAATTAACAAGAGAACTGGAGATGATTCCAAGAATTCTCATCTCAAAAATAGCTTAGTCTGTTCCAATGTCTTGCATGCTTTCAGGTAAATTTGCTTTTTTTTTTTTTTTTAAACATACACAATGGAGTATTATTGAACCATATAGAAGAATGACTTTATGACATTTGCCAGTAAATGGAAATTATCATTCTAAGTGAAATAAGCCAAACCCCAAAAGCCAAAGATTGAATGTTTTCACTTACACGTGGAAGCTAACCCACAATAAGGGAGTAGGGGAGAATAGAAGTTCAGTGGAGTAGAAAATGGGGACTGAAGGAAGGAAGGGAGGATAGGAAAGGAAAGTCAGTGGAATGAATCTGGAATGAAGGAATGTATGTACATAATTTTCCTATGTACATACATGAATATCCAACAGTGAATGTCACCAAAGTTCATCCACAATAAATTAATAAAAAAAAAAACTATAGGTAAATGACAGACAAATCAACAGAGAGGAGGGAGCAGGGGCTGGGGCAAGGAAGGGGAAATAAGAAGCAATGGGGTCTGAACTAGAACATGCTATATTCCATGCTTTTATTATTATGTTAAAATGGATTCTACTGTCATGTATAACTAAAAAGACCCAATAAAATATTTGGGGAAAAAAAAACCAATTTGAATAATTACTCATATTTTTCACTCACATAGACACATTCTGATTGTAATTAGAAGAAAAAAAAGCAGTGGTGGAGTACAATCCAAGGCATAAACTGAAGTGAAGACATTTAGATATTAGGTGACAGAACACTTACGGTACAATTAAGAGACTGACTTTGGCTGAATTTATAATTGCTTCTTCTTGCATAACAAGTAGTGGTTTATTTTTAATGAAAGATTAAAATTTAACTCAACAATGACATTTTGAACAGCAACACTGCAAACAAATGGTAATTTCATTTGGCCTGAATTCAGCCTTTTAAAAATGCTTATTTATGTCTTATATATAACAATTACCTTACCGGATTCAGTTTATTTAGTTATTTAACATTTATTACCTGGCTTAGAAAATTAAGCCTGTGGTTCTGTTCTTGCTACATAGCAACTCCCTGAACTTGGTCGACAGGCAGATAGGCAGAGCATGAAAAGAGGATTAAAACTGCTCTCTGTATTCCCAACTTTGTCAGTGATAACACAGAAATCTCCATCATTCATGTAGCCCAGAGAGTTCTAAAGCATTAACAATTTATCTAGCTTATATATTATAAAAGCTAGAAAGCATATATTTTTAATACTAACCACCAAATCCAACCGTAATGCAAAATGTGTATTGGCCGTTTGGTACAATCCTTGCTGAATGAATAAAACAGGAGATGCTCCTGGAAAAGCTGGTGCCCGATAAACTTGACAATAAAAATATCATCCAAAGGGGTTAAGAAAGGTGTTTGAGGAAATGCACTGCTTTGCAAGAAAGGTACTATCTTTGATGTGTAAATATTTTCTTTTTTTCTTTTTTTTTTTTTTGAATTTGTCAGGATGAACGACATACAGCATTGGCTTTTGTGGGGAAAGTCGTTAACAGTTGCTTTAGACACACACAAATATATATATGTGACATTGATTGCAAAGTTCCTGAGTTGCTTCACTGTTCCTTATCATTTGTCCAAGAGAACTGCTTTTAAGAGCTGAGTTCAAACAGGGCTCACAGAGCTAGCCGGAGGCAAACTGTCAAGAAGGAAAGTCTGTTGTTCATAACCTCCAATCCCTTCCCACCTTATCTCTTCACTTTGCTTTTTCTCTAGCTCAAAGTTTATGTCTTGGCAGGGGGAAAGAAAGGAATCTACTTATCTTTATTTGCTATGAGAATCCAAAGGTTTACTGCAGGAAAGAAAAGCTATTTCTGAAAACTTCCACATAATAAACTAATAGAAAGTTTCTCATAATATGAACTTCATATTTGACAAATCTACCACATTTTTATCGGGGATCATTATGTGTGTTACATAATGATTACAATTTATGTTTTATGCATTATTATAAATTAATATTGCTAGAAATACTATATTTTTAAGGAAGCATCTCCCAAAAGCCTAAGCAAAACAACTTTTCAGTACAAGCAAACAAACAAAATCAGTGTAAACTATGAAAATAAATCATTATCATGTATAAGATACACAACAAAAGTGAAATTAAGCAAGAGGAATCTCGATCTCTCTCTCCCACCTCCCTCCCTTCATTCTTTTTTATTTTAAAGTGTCAAAATAATTTCTACAAAAGCTACAGGACAGCCAAATGAACATAATAATACTCAAAAGGAATTTAAATTTTAGATGAAATGGTCATTGAATTCATTGGCCAGTAGTATAAATAGTTTTAGGTTAGTAGACTTTAGATACACTCTTAGATTTTTCTTTTTTCCCCCCAGGGATTGAACCCAGGAGTGCTTAACCACCAAGCCACATCCCCAGCCTGTTTTTTATATTAGAGACAGGGTCTCTCTGAGTTGCTTAGGGCCTTGCTAAGTTGCTGAGGCTGGGTTTCAACTTGCGCTTCTCCTGCCTCAGCCTCCCCAGTTGCTGGGATTACAGGAGTGTGATACCGTGCCCAGATAGATATACTCCCAGATTGTACAAGTGCGGCTCAAGATCTCCTTGCCTGGAATCATCAGCTAGATTATTTGGTAGACAGATGGCTGAGCCCTGCCACAGGCCTCTGAATCATCTGGACTTGGACATTATCCATGTCTTAAACAAGCCCCCTCCCCACCCCTGGAAATTTCTTTTTTGTTGGGGAGGAGGGTACCAGGGATTGAACTCAGGGACACTCAACCACTGAGCCATATCCCCAGCCCTGTTTTGTATTTTATTTAGAGACAGGTTCTCACTGAGTTGCTTAGGCTTACTTTGGCTGAGGCTGGCTTTGAACTCATGATCCTCCTTCCTCAGCCTCCAGAGTCACTGGGATTATGGGCTATTGCATTTGATTCCCTGCAATTCTTATATACATCATTGTTTGAAAACCCCTACATGGTTCTAATCTAGAATCCACTGGCATTGTGTCCTTGACCTCTAGACAATGTCTAGAGCTACCAATCTTCTTTTCCTTACATTGTAAAGGATCTTCTTTTCCTTATGTCTCAAAGGCAAAGGAGATATAAAAAGATGTTTCCAGGGATCTCTTCATTCTAAATTCTTGGAGAACTCTTCCTTCAATACATACTTGTTGAATATGTAATAAGAGATGGAAAATTCTAAGCACTGTATTGCCATTGTCCTCCAACTACTGTCTGTGACAGACATTACCATTTATCATTTATCCTGCAGTTGGCTTCATAATCTTATCCAAAGTAGCACTTAAGGCAACCATTTTCACTCAATCAGAGTAGTCACTCAAATTGCATTGTAAAGGACTGTGTTAAGGGTTTTGACTATGAATGTGAAACAGGAGTACATTGTATTCTCAAGGAATTTGGAGTTAAGAAATAATAGGGAGTATTCTAGGGATACTGTTATGTGCTTTGTTGGAGTGAAGCCAATGTGAATGTGTGTAGTAGAAAGTAAGTCTAGATAGAGACCTGGTGACTGTTGTAAGTGACCATTAAGGTAAGAAAAGCATGTGACATTTCTGTGATATGACCTGGGGGGATGACTGGGTCATGAAAAACTGGGAATGAAAGGATCACACTGTGTTTAAAGAAGATGTATGGAAGTGAATAAAAGATTCTACAAATGCAGAGAACATGCAGGAGGCCATTGCAGAATTTAGGAAGGCCATGCTGTAAGAACAGATTACGACAGTAATAAGAAGACTTGAAAGGAAGAGGTGGGTGGAAAAAAAAACACATCGCAGATGTAGAATTGAGAAGTTTTGACCCCAGTGGTTAGTTGTGAAGAAGCAAACAGAAGAGAGAAAAAGAGTAAGTAAAAGTCATTTCTTAAATGAGTTTTTAGAAGCCACTATATGACCCAGCACCCCACTCCCTGGTATTTATCCAAAAGAACTAAAATCAGCATGCTATAGCAATATGGCCACCACAATGTTTGTAACAGCAGGATTCACAATAGCTGAATTATGGAATCAACCCAGATGGCCATCAATAGAGGAATGGATCAAGAGAATGTGATATATTATATACCATGGAGTTCTACTCAGCCACCAAGAATGAAATAATGGCATTTGCTGATAAATGGATGGAAATGGAGAAAAACATGCTCGATTAAAAAAAAAAAAAACAACAAAAAAAACAAAACAACAACAACAACAAAACCAGACTAATAAAATCAAGGGTTGAATGTTTTCTCTCATAAGTGGAAGCTAGAGCAAAATAAGGGGAAGAAGGCAGTGGGGGAGGGGATCAAATCTCATAAATCAGTGGAGTAGAAGGAGGAGAATGAGAGGGAGGGAGGGTGGGAGGGAAAGGGAAAGAAATATGGATGAATCTAATAGAAGCATGTTATATACATACATAAAGGAATTTTACCTTTAAGTATATGTAGAAAGTACCAATCCAAAATAAATAAATAAAAGAGTGAAAGAAAGATCAGTAGAGAAAGAAAAGGGGGAGGGAGGAGAGAAGAAAAGGTGGGGGAAAGGGGCATTGAAATAAAATTCCTTGCATGTATAATTATGTCACAAGGAAGCCAAATACAATGTACAAATATAATGCTGTAATAAAAATACTTTTAAAAATCATGCACAACAGCCGGGCGCGGTGGCGCACGCCTGTAATCCCAGCACTTTGGGAGGCTGAGGCAGGAGGATCACGAGTTCAAAGCCAGCCTCAGCAATGGCGAGGCACTTAGCAACTCAGTGAGACCCTGTCTCTAATAAAATACAAAAAAAAGGGCTGGGGATGTGACCCAGTGGTCGAGTGCCACTGAGTTCAATCCCCAGTACCAAAAAAAAAAAAAAAAAAAAAAAAATCATGCACAACAATAAAAAGAGTTTCAATCAAAGTTCAACATGAAAAGAAATTTGAGAGGGTGTTTTTGATCATTTCTGGTGGATATCTCTTGTTTCTGTCTGTCATTTTGCTTCCATCAGGAAATTGCTTCTTCACTGCTCAAAGTGACTTCTGTGAAATATAGAGCAGACCTGCTCACTCCCTCTTGATGACAGAGCTGCCCACTATCCCCACTGCTGGCACCCTACTGGGAATTTGATCCTTAGGCTGAGATAGACAGGGATGAAAGGTGGGAGGAATTGAGTCTCCTGATGGCAGAGCCCTAAAGACACTTTTGTGAGTTAATGTCACTGAGTTTCCTAAGATAGCCTACTTAACCTTCTGGAGATGGAGTTGTTTCTTTCTTTCTTTAAGTCTCTAAGCTATTCATTGAGAGCTGAAGCCAACATAATTCCCTGTCTCTGTGTTGGGCAACAAACACTAAGATCCAGCAAATATTGCTTAGTTACTTGCTCCAGGCTGTTCTTGTTCCTAGAAGATAAAATGGTGAAACAATTAATTCAGGACTAACAGCTTGCTCATTGAAGGCCCTTCCCTCACTGTGCTTGCTAGTCTAAAACTATTATAAGAACATAATATAACTAATTATATCACAAATTATATATACATTCTGTCCAAATGACTCCCAGCTTTGCTGACCTCCTAAAAAATTTGTTACTGAATCAAATGTCTGAGTTGCCAGCCAATATTTGGGAGATCAGCCTAGCTAGGAAAAGATCAGGTTTATTCAATGGCCCAAAATCTTAAGAAGATAGTGTTTTACCTCAAAGCTCTGGCTTGGGGTGCTGAGGAGCATGAAGGGCTTTTGTAGGGAAGGAAAGGGGATCCAGTGAGATAATGGGCAGGAAAGCTACACATTGGGTGGGGTCTTTTTAATTTTCTTGTTACCAGGGATTAAACTCAGGGGCACTCGACCACCAGGCCACATCCCCAGCCGTTTTTTGTATTTTTATTAAAGACAGAGTCTCACTGAGTTGCTAAGTGCCTTGTCATTGCCAAGGCTGGCTTCGAACTCGCGATCCTCCTGCCTTAGCCTCCCAAGTGCTGGGATTACAGGCGTGCGCCACCATGCCCGGCTTTTACTAGGTGGGGTCTTTATCAACTAGGATCCAGTCTCTTTTCTTCCTCTTGCAATCAAGGCAAAGGGTCCTCAGCCTCCTGGGTCCAGCTCCTGAATTATTTTTCATACAGATTTATTACTTTGCTACAAGTTAATTCATATGCTTTGTCTTAGTTGTTGATACAACAAAGGTTGTTTATCAGAACTAGAGAGAGAAAGAGGCATTATAGAGATCACCCATGTCCTGGGTTCTCAGGAAAGATCCTTTGGCGGTTTCCATCTTAACCATCGAGATGGGGCTTCTCTTCAATCAAAGGGGTCAGAAGGCAAACAGGAGGGTGTGAAGGATGGTTTCAGGGCAGCCCTGTTATATGTTCAGGCCCTAAAACCTTACATTTATTTTGCTTTGAACATATTCTTTCAGGGAACCTAAAAATATCAAGTTGTTGAAGTTTCTTTATAAAGCTTGTAAATGTAGGTTTGCTTAATCAACAGGCTGTTTTGGTTGTCTTTTGGGGAGCCCAAAGTTAACACAAGTAAACAACTAACAAATTCTTTTTTTCTTTTTATAAATTATACAAAATTAAATTTTGTTGCCTGTAAGTAAAAAACAATGCTAATCATATTGTGAATTATCATACATGCTCACAGAATGTCATTTTGTATGTAAAATTGTTCTTGTTAGGTCTTTTGGTCACAGCACTGAAAATGCTGACTTGAACAGTGGAGCTCTGCTTCTTGGTGCCATGTTCTCAGCTGCTTTCCTCCACCATACCTTCCACCACGATGCTCTGTGTCAGCCAGGTACAGAGCAATGGAGTTGGCCATCAATGGATGGAGACCTCTGAAATCGTGAGCCCGAAGTAACCTTTTCATCTTCTAAAATTGTTCTTATCAAGTCTTTTGGTCAAAGCAATGAAAAAACTGAGTACAACATTTCATAACCCCAACTGATGCTCAGCCAATATGCACTGGGACATCTGCACTGGTTGTCCAGGGTTGGTGTCCATTTTAATGGCTTGTTTTGTCCGTTCCTAAATTCTGCAATGGCCTGCTGTATGCTCTTTTGTCCATACTGTTCTGGATGCTATTTTTATTATCGTCCTTGGTTCATAACCAAATTTAACAACTACATGTTTTCAGATGTGCTTGGATCTTGCTCCTAAACTCCGAAGAGAATGCCATCCTATCCCAACATTGTTCTCATCATAAGGTCTCTTCTCACCAGTTACTTAGCATTTCAAATAGAGACACTGCCTTGGTCAAAATCATTGCCTTTTTCTACAGCATATGCACCTGATCAGCCATCCCTGCAAGCATTTGTGTTCCTCCTTAAATACCGTGCATCTTATCATTGATAGCATTGGCCTAGTGCCAAGATACCCTGTGCCCTGTTAGACAGAATTCAATGTTAGCTTTGGGCAATACCATGGAACATTACTGATGGTAACCCCAGACAGTTTTAAGTCCATGCTTAAACCCAATCAGAAAACTGTGTTTTAGTATCTAATATACATAAAACACTATAAAGATGGCTGGGGAATATATAAGAATTTTGACAATGATCTCTGCCTTCTAAATACTTACGATTCCAATTCAGTTTAGTCCCAGACAAGTCATTTAACCCTTGTACCTCATTTACTGGGTTTTAGAATGATGACAATAACCACTGTGCATGTTTCCTGTAAAACTTTTAAAATACTTCCTAACATAACAGGCACTCAAATGTTGCATCTGTAATAATTATCACTCTAATTGCAAAGCCGAGATGTAAAACACATGTAACAGTATATAATGCCACCTGATACATATCAAAAAGCAAAGTAAAATTAACATATGCATAGAACCTATAGGATTTTGAATACTGGGGAGGCAACCATTCTGGGCTGGAGAAATTGGAGTAAGTGGAATTAGCATTGAGTACTCAAGAAGGGCTAGACCTTGAATAATATGCTCAAAGCCTCAAGATGAGACTGGGGAGGTGTGCTCAAGTACCTATGATGGGTGCCACACTGTATGAAGCTTGGGGACTCGGAACTGGGGCAAAAATGAATTTACTACACCTGCCCTAGCCCATGAAGGCGTCAGTTTAAGGAGGTTAAATTTTATCATAATAATAAGGCAATGAACGTTTTAAAAATTGGAATGGGTTAAATTTTGAGAGGAAACACTCAGGGTAGAGGCAGAGACTAGAAACTTGACTGATGAGGGCTTGGTTTATTAAAAGATAATATAAATATGATTATCATCTATTTATTGAACATCAACATTTATGTCTTTCTTGTCATTTCCCCTGGAGTAAGCATATGTACAGGAGTCAAAATGGATATTAAAAAATGACTTGCTTCCTTATTTAATTTTTAAAAAACAAGATCGCTATCATGCTTACTAAACTCAGGAAGAACTCTTTTAAAACTCTTCTGCCCATTTCACACTGGAATTTCTTTTACTTCCTGTCTTGTCTGTGTTTATTAGTGAGAATAGTATATTCCAAGTTACTCCTGCAAGGAATGAGGAGGTTATATTTTTTATATTTTTAATTTTTAAATTGTCTTAAAATCTACCATAGTTTTAAGAAAATATACAGAGTCTACTGCTTAAAAGAAAATTTAAGAAATAACAATAATGTAAAAGAAGAAAATTACTCTAGAATGATTCTTAAAATTACCGTATGCTATGTAGAAATGAAGGTGTTAACTCTGTTCTCAGATCCATTTTTATGTTGCCAGACAAAAACCAAGGCCTCCACTGAATTATAGGTGTGAGAGCCATTATCTCCCGGGAGCACCTTGAGAAAGAGATGTCTAATCTCAATAATGTGACTTTTCGTGTTAAATAAATCCCCCATGTTCAGTACTTCTTCGTTCTTAAGTAGAATATGTCTCATCCTTCCCCTCATTCACCTCTTCTAATCTTAAAAAGAAAAGAATCTCAAGGAAATTTGCATTTTTACTAACAAGAATTGATTTTGTTTCTTTTTCTACTTAGTATTCTTCCTCACGTTGTGTGCTATGGAATGGAGGAATCAACTCAGGCTCATCCGTTTTCCTTGCCAAATGTTTACTACATAAACTATTTTTGTTTGTACTGACTTTACTCTCCATTTTTATACTACAGTATAAAAAAAGAAATTAGCCTAATTAGTCCAGTTTAATCAACACACCTATGAGGCACTGCGTGGAAAATGCCTGAGAAAGCACTTAGCTTGGATTTTGAAAGGCTCGGGAGACTTTTCACTTCTGTTTTGCAGATGAGCTACACTGGAGAGAGAAGCATCCTACAGTGCCTTTATTTATCTTTTAAAATTCTGCTGTATATACTTTCAACTTGTTATGCACTAATGCTAAAAGGTGACTTGGCATTTGTGAGAACATTTCTGAGCCTGTTCTGTTCTGGCAACAACCCTGCATGTTCTTTCTTATAATTGCACGAGATAGAGAGTTAATGGATTATATAGAATGATCATTTGAACAATTGAAAGCAAACAGGTAATTTTTTTTCCCTGTAAATTTAACATTGGGTGTTTTTTTCTCTCTTCACTCAAACCATTAAATCCACTCCTTTCCAGCCCTCCCTACCACACAACCTCTTCCATGGAAGAGAAATAAATTTTGATTAAAAAAGGAAGAAAAAAAAGTAAAATTGCGGTTTTATATTAGTGCCCCCATTTAATGACTTGGTTTTCTGAGTGATGATATGATTTTATTTCTATTTTATTAATTTATAGTTTTACTGTCATGAAGAGGCGTACAAGTCCCACATATCACAGTAATGTGAGAAGTTAAACATTACTAAATAAGATTTCAGTTTTTTAAAATAAAAGTCTTATGAATGCTGTATATACCTTATTTTACATTTTAATTTAGGTATGAAATTAATCAGTTTGAGAAATCCAGAGACTAATGTCCCTAGAGTGAAACTTTTACAACTAAAGGTGATATCAAGAGTATTTAGTCTAATTCTTAGCTGGGTAGAGAGCTACAGAGGTAACTAGCACTTGGCTCTAATCAAGGGTAAAGGCAAGTCCAGACTCCTCATTGCCAGAAAACCTTAAAGTGACTGTTCTTTCCTTTTAACCAGTAACAAAATAATATCCTCTTGCAATGGCAACTTTCCTCATATGCACGACATTATGAACTCTTAGATACTTAACACTGACGGCATTGACATTCCAGCGCGAACACTCTTTTCTGCAGGCAACCCTGGTGCTCAACAGCTAAATTCCAACCCTACTCTGCCACTGTTAATGAAAATGTCTTCATGTTTCCTGACACAGTGTTCTTCTATTAATACAGCTGAGAACCGTGCTTCTCTCGGTTACAGTGGCATGTCATTATGCCAGGTTTGAAGCGGGGTCAGCTCTGACCTCAGATGCCTGTCTGACTTAGACGAGTCAGTCTAGCTCTCTCTGGATACTTTATTTTTTCTTACCTAATTGAAGTGAGCCGCACCTGGCACTATATTATTACTTCATCCTATTTAGACCCACAGGGTATTTCAGCATATAAAAGGTCATGTCTTATTTTAGCTGGTTTCAGCTAATTTACTGCTATCAGAAAATTAGAGAAACCATATCCACACCATGACCAAACTTCCAATTGATACAGACAAATTGGTGAAAAATCAGTTCAGTTAGTTGTTTGGATTTTTTAAAAGTAAACAACTGATTGATATATTGAGTCACTTTTCAACAATTCTTTATTAGGCTACTAATGAGGAAAAAATTAATATCATAAAAAGGACTAACATAAGTAGAACTTCAATTTTTGACTGTGAGGATCAGAAATACACATTAGTAAAACTCCTCCTTGGGAATGACCCCCAGAAGTTTTTCAGTCACCTGCTGATAATTTGATTTAAATCACATTTCCCCAATCTGTTGGTGAGTACCATATGCCATTTGCATAGAAGGAAGAGGTGTATTTTGGTGAGACATATTGCAGGTATTGCCTCCCTTAGCCTACCAAGTTTGTCAATGTAACAGAAAAAGAAGATCTTAAATGGATTTTAGAACTTGATATTTAAAAGCCTTTTTTAATTGGGTTCATAAGTTTTAATAGAAGCCCCATTGTCGACAGAAAATGATAGTGATGAACTTGAGCTTGATAGAAAGGAACGTTCTTTTAATAATTAATAGATGCTAAAAGGTTCCACATATTATGAAGGGGGGAGGGAGAAAACCAGATTTAATCAGAGGATTCAGGAAGGAGGGTTGATGAGAGAGATTAATCAAACTAGAGCATAGTCATATAAGAAACAGGATCAGATGATTCACTCACAAAAATGAGTAAGAGCAAAGGAAGCAGAGGTGGGGGGGGCGACATGGCGGAGGAAGACACATATGCAGTGGTAGTGAAATGTCAAACCTCATTAGAGAAGTTGTCCAAAACATCTCTAATGAGCTGGAAACAATGTGCAACTCACCTGGTTCAAGGCTTTTTTGCACAAACTCAAACTCAGGCCAGGTTGCTCAATGGGTCTTCAGAGAAATTACAAACACGGGAGTGAATCCTGGCCAAGGGGAGCTGTGTTAACAGACTTTTCCCAGGCACTTAACTTTGGCAATTGAGACAAAGATGAAGAACTTTGTCTCTTCCAGGTAATGCTGAATTGGCTCCCTTTTATATGCTGCCACTAATAATTGTTCTGAAAGACATTAGGATTAGAGAAACCAAGATAATAACAACAACAAACGACACAGTTTTTCTGAAGTGTCAGGATCAAGGAAGGCTGGGGGCCAGATATCAGTGAGCAGGGAAGGATGTGATGGAAATCTGTGTTCCTCTGCCAAAGGAGTTAACTACACTGAGCCACCTAAGCCATCTGTATATGCAGAATGACCTTGGCAGAGTGGCACACACTATTTGTTTCCATGGAAGAAGAGCATTTTTTTTTTTTTTTTTAATCAGGTGACATCGTCTAGTGCAGAGTTGTCCTCACTTTTCCTGCCAAGACCTCCTGGGCATCTGATGAAATGTTGTAAACTTCTTTCAAGTTTTTGATCTAAGTTTGTTTTCCATGGGTGCTTTAAAATTAATGAATTAAAAATGTCAGCAGACCTCAACTTTTTAAAAAAAATTTTCTTCCTCCAATTATAAGTGAAAGAAATGATCTTCTGCAATCATCCTTTTGATTATGTCACTGTCTTTAAATAACTTGAAAAGAACTCTTAGTTTTAATTTCCATCAAAATAAAATGTTCTGACTCTCTTCCTTTGTCCATCCTGTACCGTGCTGTTCCCATTTAGGGTTGCACACTGCTCTCTTCTTTCCGCAGCAGGGATGCAAAATTTATTTGCCATCCTGCATCCCTTATTATTTTTCTGCTTTAAAATTTGTTATTTTCCTCATTTAAAATATCTCCCACACCCCTTTCATTAAACTGAGTCATTTGCTTTTATTTAAACTCTAATTAATTTTTAGAACTTTATTGCAGCTGCCCTTTGTATATGTGTGTACTTGTCTCTGATATTTGTGTTAACCCACATGCATTTGTATCATTCTCTTCTCCACCAATAGTCTGTAAATTCCTTAAGAACAGAGCCTCATACTCTTTTGGTTATTATCACAGTACTGGGTTGATCACTGTCAGTTGATTATTGATTCCATTTATGTACCAGTGGATATCATGCTCCTTGATCTTTACTCAAGCTTGGGAAGACTGCCTTGCTTTGTTGTGAGATTAATATTTTTATTTCATATTTCTGGAGGTTTCTATCTCAAGTCTCAACATGTTTTCTTTGAAATGCAATAGGGGTGGCCTCTGAGCACACAGTGGATGGTTTCTAGAATGCCACGTCATGCTTTGGAAAGCCTAGAGAGCATGAAGAAAGTAGCAAATCCACAACTTTCTGCCTTTCATCTATGCAACAGATTCTTGACTCTGTATTGATATACATAATGTTAGATCCTTACTTATTCAAATACCTATCAGTGTTCCGTGTGTCAGTTATTTGTATATAGCATAACCTCCCTGAAGTATCACTTTTGCATTGATTAGTTCATACTGTCTAATTCCTGGATAATGCTGTGTACCTGGTCTTACTTAATTACTTATTGATGAATTAACCACATTTTCTGTCACAAATATTTCCCAAAGCACCAAAATTTGTAAATGATGCCATTTTCCACATAAGCCTCAGACTTGAGTTCCAGCGATATTCTTGTGACTTGTGAGAGCCAGATCTATTGGTGTAAAATCCCTGAGAGCAGAGCCTTGGTAAACATAGGCCCTGAATGTGAAGAATCTAGGCTTAAATGTGTATCTGCAGACATGTGCAATGTCACTTCTTTTCAGAATGTCTCACATTGACCCCAAACAACCTTTTTATGGAAGCCTGCCTTCAAAGACTAGTATTAGTCACATAATTGCTCTGTAATCACCCTGTCTGTCATGATGTGAGCCCAACTCTGAGATCACTGTACTGATTTAAAATACTTGGAAATCAGCAAAAAGGTAGATGAGAATATATCAACAAAGGATCTAGTCCAGGAGACCAAAAATCTTCCATCTTTCTGGAAATATTAAATTTAGCCCTTCAACATTTCTTTACACAACTCTTCCTAATCAACTCTCAATAGCAAAAATAACCCATAATGGAGAGACAGAAAGGATAAATTTTGGCATGATAAGAATAGTGCTGTTACATTTTATCACAATTCTGGGGAAAAAAATGGTACTGATAAGATTCCTGTGGCAGGTGAGTCTTTGTGAGGCCTATGTAGGTGGGAGAAAGTTGAGGTAAAATAAAGAAGAAAGATGACAAAGGGCATGGGTTTCTTATTTATATTTCTGATTTGAACATTATATAAGACTGCCTCCCACAGAGTCAGGAGGAGCTTATTAAAAATGCCCTACAGGCTACTACTAGGTCAGCCTCTTCCTGGTGTTGTATTCAGCCTCCTTAACAAGCTCTCACAAGAAGTTCTCTTGTTCAGTGGAGTTTGAGGGCCACTGATGGACACCAAAATAGTACATCAAAAGTATTCACTGAGTGCTGTGCACTGTGCTAGATGCCGGAATACAAGAGCAAATAAAACAGGCCCACTTCAAGAATCCCCAGCAGCAAATTATGGCACCAAGTCAGTGAATTCTGGTAAATGTTCCCAAGGAAACTATGCAAAGTGTAAAACTTGAATACTGCATTTTCAAGTAGATTACTTTTAGTTTTCTTATGTGGAAATGCATTTTCTTATCAATTAAGTTAGTCTAAACAATTTATTTATTTTAGCTAGCTGTTGCAGTCAGAATGTTTTGAAGTTGTTTGCCTAAGCCAAACAGATGTTTTGACAGAACTGGTAGGCAAAGTTTTGTCTTTGGGCCCAACTTCTCTTTGCTTTGCCTCCAGCATCTCTTTGATGTCTTCAAAGACCACTGGCCTCAACGTCTTTCCTGTGCCCTCCTGTCAAAATGCTTTAATGATGTGGATATAATACAAAGTGCTAAGCTGATATTCAAGAGAAATGTGTTTGCACTGTGATTGTGATATTTAATAAATTATGCAGCTTTGAGCAAATTCCTTGAGCTCTCTTTCAGTTTCCTTGTTTGTAAAAATAAAGTCTAAGGTTTTTGGAGCTCTGATATTCATCCTGTACTCTTGTTCTATGATGCATTATGGTCTCTGTGCATTTCATTTCAAAATGGGAACTGAGGTCAGGAAGAGACACTGCATAAAGAGGAGTCTTAAAGTTGCTCATGGATGTTGGAGCAGCATTGGAGCAGCACCTCTTAAAACTAGTGAGGAGTCAGAGCTCGGGGACTGAGTCAGCCTAGCTCCACTTCTGAGTTGGTTTGTGAGATGAGAATACATCCTTCAACTTTTCTGTGATTCATTTCATTTTCCTCATTTTTGAGGAAAAAAATGACAGTATGTGTCTCCACAGTGTCACTGTTGGCATTAGTAATGATCCAATGCATTTAAGTTACATGTGGGCCTTCCATAAATGTTTTTTTTATTCACTATAAAGGAACTGTTTATTTAGTGCTTCACTTCACCTGCCCAAAGTTGGGCTCTTTATTTATTTAACAGGCACATACAAAGCTTGTGACATTCCAAAAACTGATTTAAGAACTTTACTTTAATATTAATTATCCTTATAACAAGCCTGTGAGGAACTATTATTGTATCCAATAGAGAAAAGAGGAACCTGAAGCATACAACCTGCCCATGGTCACCCTCCATATAAGCCAGGCAATATGGCGGCAGGGGCTACGTTCTGGACCATTGTTCTAGAAGCAGATACTGATGGTCAGAGGACAAGACATGGAATGGAATGTGGGTAAGATAACTGTATGCTGTGTCAAGTCTTCACACATGTTATATGTATCTGAAAAAGATATAAAAATTAGAATAGCTGTAAAGTAAGCATTTACCTACAGGAAGTCCAACCACTGCATGCTCCTTTTGAAGAATCATCAGTCTAGCATCAGGAATATTGGCAAAGCATTTTAAATCTTTGTGGCAGCCCCTCATAAAAAATATCACAGGATGAAAACTTCAAAATCTTGAAATGGGAATCCTCCACTTCTTCAACATCTTATTTCCATGTGTGTTCCAGTCACACTCAGAGGAATGGAAACTCACTGCTTCTCTCCTCAGCAGCAACGCATCCCACCTGTAGCCTTGAAATCCTTCCCTTATATTCTTACTTTCTTTATTATGTAGTCCATTACATATTTACCAGTTTTTGTATTTTAAAGGGTCTTAGGACAAATGTAATGTATGGCAGGAATAAATCTTGTTCCAGAAATGATCCCTATAGCTTGTTGCTTACCTGGTTGCCCTTACTCTGAGGGTTGGAATCTTCATTGTGATAGCTAGGTTTTCTTTAAACTAGAAATTTTACAATCAAAACAATTAGAGATTGGAAACTATTATATGAACAACATAATATACTAAAACACAGCACACTTATTTTCGATCAACTGAATGATAGATATCTAAAATTAATTTCCAGTTTTGCCTTATGAGTAAATGATTATATTTAACCAATTAGAACTAAAGTAAGAGTTCTGTTCAGAGTTGGTTTCTATTGTTATATTGTTCTACCACTCAAATTCTGCTGAATTTCACAGGTAACATGTGATTCTGCCCTGGGATATCACTTCCTTATTTCAAGTTCCTTTTACTATAAACAGACAATCCTCATCCTCTGCTCATGTGATTGCTCAGAGCATACGTTAAGAATCATTTCTACTTCTATCATTCCTATTTCAAAAGGAGCTCACTTTCAACATCATGCTCTGCCAAATGCCTGCTATTAATTAATTATTGACCTGAAGATGTTTTCCTCTGATTAAAATATGGCCTTGAAGATTTCTGTCTCCATTTGAGTTCTCTGTCTTCTTACTCAGCTGACTTCATACTCTTTCCTTCATCAAACTCTGAGCATCTATTTTTGAGAGACTGCTGGGCGCTGAGATTACCAACACAAATGAAATATAAGCTCTGTGTTCTGGAAATCACTCTTTAGAGTGAGACAGCTATATATACATCTACAAAATTATTTGAGAGATATGTCCAGGTATCATGACAAAGTAAAAGAAAGTTATTAACTGCATGCTAGCATGGGGACAGAAGATGTCACACACAAAAAAGTGGCTTCTAAGTTGAGTTTTGAAAAGGGAGTTGAAGGTGGGTAATACATGATGGCAGAAAAGCCAAACTGCTCTAGGAGGAGTGCAGCATATGCAGAACCATGGAGAAGTTAAGGTGGGTCCATTCAGGAGACAGAGAGAGTTTGCTATTCAGAGAAGTTGGTGACTAACTCTAGGATGGCAGAAGGCATCTGGGCTCTGTCATGAAGAGTCTTAGACTCCAAGTTGAGGTCTTCGGGTTGGTACTGAAGAGTTTCCTTTGAAAGGTTTCCAGACCTGTTTCAAAATCTGAAGGAGACAGTTCATTTTCTACCAAAAAAAAAAAAGCACTTATGCAGAAATACCCAAATTCATGCAGATTTCAGAAAGCATTCAAGTCCCAAACCACAGATTAATCTGGTACTTTAGATGAAGAAGAAACATTGACTTAGGTGAGGGAGTGACATACCGAGATCTCTTACCAAGGGAAAGAGCCAGTTGGTGTTCCATAGTGTGTGCAGTGACTCTGGAGAATAATTCCAGAGGAAGATAAGGCATTGGTCACTGAGGGTGAGTAGGAGTTGTAGTGCGTAGGAAGCTGTGACTGAATTATGGGTCTTGAACTGTCCTGTGACAAAGGCAGTGTCTCTCTTGGGAACTTTCTCTGCAAAGGCATCAATTTGAGACTGCCCAGTTGCTATGGTGATGCCCTGTTCAATAGGAGGTTCTGTGCCAGGCAAGAAGCTATTCAGTTCTTGACCTTGAGGTTATGGGCACAAGCTGATAATAATAGGGCTGCTCATACTCATGACCTTGGTTCTACTTTGAAGAAACTTTCTCAGAATGAATCCTTTTGATGTTTATACCTGTAAAATAATTGTGCTGAGCTTGATGTGTGTCACTACCTCCCTACCAGGGTTGTTGTCAGCCACTGAGACCCAGCTTTTTCTCTATTTGTGTTTCTGTTTGTCTTTTCTCCATCCCTTCACTGCCCAGTCCAGTAACTTGAATTAATGGCCTTGCAGGTTGCTTGCTGCAGTAGTGGTTTCAGATTTGTGTCTTATTATGGACAGAGAATTGCTAGAAAGAATTAATTAAACGTGGTGGAGAAAACAGAAAATGTGAAATGAACTGACTTCAACTCTCCCTAAGAAGTTCAGTATAGCCCAGTCTGAGGCCTTGAGTATATCAGAAGCCCAGTGTCCCATTCATCAGTATTTTTCCCTTTCATATTTTATTTAGATTCCTAAAAGCCCTTTCTACACTTAAGAAATTCCTTCCTCCCTTCCTTCTTTCCTTTCTTCTTTCTTTTCCTGATAGAAAGAGTAACCTACAGATTAGTTAAGCCAAAACTTATCCTTGTCATTGTGTAAAATTTGAGATAAACAACTTCAATTTGCTAAATTTTAATAACCACTTTATAATCAATTTTACTAACACCAAATGTTCAGAGACACTCTAATATTATATATTTCATACATTTTTGCCTTACCACCTGTTATTCCCTATTTGATCTACATTTTTAGATAGTTACCATCAAGGAATATTCACTGGAACTAAGGATTTTTGTCAGTTTTTTTCATAGAAAGTTTCTACAGAAAATTTTAATGTGAACTTTCTTATTTATTTAATTCTATGATATACTCACATCTTAACTACTGTGAATTAACTATTGAATTTGACCATTGACTCAATGGTATTCACCTGACTGCTTTTGAGTATAGACACAATAGATACACTGAGTAGTCTAGGTTATAAAACAAAAATCTATCTTCAAACCTTTTATTTGTAATATGACATTTAAAAAAAAAAGATATATGAGCTAGTTTTAAAGGCTGGCTTTAAAACATAGACATGGAGACGCATGATCAGCCATTTATCTAGTAATCTATAATTTCTTGTGTCACAGAATTCTGGCTCAGGGCTGGCAAAGCTGTGACAAAGACAATGTTAACACATAAATTTCACTTGTATATATGACAAAATAATTAATAGCATGTTTGCTTCTTAGCTATCTTCTCCCATATTCTTTACAAAACAATAGTGTTTTGCATGTGCCACAAAATAGCCATTGAACTGGCATATAGTGAGGTAGAGAGGTTTCAGAAGTATAGGTGGAGAATTACTTCTATGAAAATGTGGGTCGAGAATCATGACTTTGCAAGCCCAAGTGAGACAATGATAGACAGGAAGGTCCTCTATAGAAGAATCTACCAGACTCATGTGAATAGTAGTACCAGGATAGCCATAAGCATCTCATGTCTCAGACTATTCTCCAGTTTGTTCCTGAATGGAAGATTACCTTAATGGGAAATTTATTCTAGAAAGTATTAAATTAAGCCAAGTGTGGTGGCACACACCTGTAATCCCAGAGGTTCAGGAGACTGAGGCAGGAGGATCACCAGCCTCAGCAACTTAGTGAGACCCTGTCTCAAAATTAAAAAAATTAAATGGGCTGGGGATGTGGCTCAGTGGTTGCATGCCCCTGGGCTCAATTGCTGATACAAAAAAAAAAAAAAAAAAAAAAAAAAAATAGGTATTCAATTATCTCTATTTCTCCTTTATTTTAAAAGTAACATATACTTGTTTAAAAATTGAAAATATAAATAGGTGTAATGGTGCTTGTCTGTAATCACAGGGATTTGGGAGGATGAGGCAGGAAGATTCCAGGTCTGAGGCCAGCCTGGGCAACTTAGTGAGACTTTGTTTCAAAAAGAAAAAAAGGAAAAAAAAAAAAAAAAAAAAAAAAAAAAAGCTGGCTTTGTTACTTAGTGTACCCCTGGGTTAAATCTTGAGTATTGTAAAAATAAATAAATAAGTAAAGGAAGGAAGGAAGAAAATACAATGCAGAAATTATAAAGGACAAAGTTAAATTCATAAGTCTATCATCCAGAGGGGAAAAAAAAAAACAAAAATATGTATTAAAATACAAACACACATATATACACATAGTACTATTATCTAGGGCTGTGCATTCTATTCATAAAATGTGGAATGTATGTTTTTTATACATTTAAATGTAATTATATCATATTCAAGAAGGGACATAAGGAAACGACACGAAGAAATTTATTTGTTGGTACAATCAAATTACTACTGAAAAATCTGGTGAGTTGCCAAAAATATTTTTCTGTTATATTTTTGCTGTTATTAAGGAGTGATTATTACTATTCTATGCTAAAGTGGAATCCTTAAAAGTAAATTTTTTACCAACAAAATTTACACCAAAAAGGGATATAATAAAACTGACTCAAAAAATGCTATGAGATACATATGATGAGGGACATAGAGGCTCTTTATTTTCTAAGGCAAACAGAACAATAATTTCCTCATCAATTTATAGTCTGCCTTCATTTCAAAAGGATGTCTGTTTTCCCAAAATAATACATAGACGAGTTTTGAGCAAACATTAAAGAGAAACTAAATTATATAATAAATGAGTACCTGTAATAGAAAAAAATACCTGGATTCAACAAATTTACCACTAATTTTAGCTGGTTGTCCACCTCTAAGTTTCCTGTTAACTGCCTTCCTTTTGAGACAGCAAGCTACAATCGTGTCATTCAATGACTAGTAGAAGCTGTTATTGTCAAGATATTTTCTGGTCCTAAACATTGAGAACAATTTTTATTGATAAAGTCTTTCCTAGGCTTTCTTTTTACTTTTAAAAAATTTGTGAAAAGAATTTTTTAGAGCCAGGCTTTAAAAAAATTTTTTAAGAGCTACTTTGGCATATGTGACATTAAACTAGAGCTTAAAAGTTGGTATCCTAATTTTATCTTTGCAACTACTCAGTGGAATAGGTACTATTATTACCCACCTTTAAGTCTGAGGCAATTGAAACTTGGAGACTTTGAATTCTTTCTGAGTAACTGACCTAGTAAGTGGACAAAACTCATTTGAAATCTATAGCTATTTAAATCTGAGATCCACGTGATGTCTACTCTTATCCTTGGTGGTTTGTTCATTGAACTTCAGCAAACATGTGAATTTAGCAATCACATGTATGTAAAGTTTTTGTGGGAAGCTAGAGTCTAGGTCAAACATATCTGTAGATAATCCATTAAAAAGGGGTACAGCATTTCTCAAATTTGAATCTGCATTAGAGTTGGCTGGAGGGTATGTTGAAATACAGATTTCTGGGCACAACTCCCCCAAAACCATCATGTGATGCTGGGAGCTTGTAGGGGTGGAGTTGGAGAGCTGGAGAGATGCTGGAGAGATATGAAGGCACTAGACAGGAAGGTGGCAGAGTCCTTGAGGGTGACTGAGGGGTTAGTCAAAGAGATAGCAGAAGACCAGAAGAAGGGTTTACCCATTCAAGGGAGGGGCCCACTCCTGGAAGAAAGAAGGCCAATGGTGTCAAGAGCTATAGAGTGGTGGCATGTGTAATGAGTATATTTTATTGGGAAACCTTGAATCATTATAACTTTCTGTAAATCACTTTCAGTTAGAATGATATAGACAGAGTTCTGATGGTAGCAGACTGAATAATAAATGCAGTGACCAGGTGATTATAAGCGAGTCTGTGGAAGATCTTGGCTTTCAGGTGAAGGAGAAAGAGAGGGAGGTTAACAGAGGGATGCTTAAGGTCAGAGATGGAGTTTTTTAAAGGCAGTGATGGTTGAGCTGATGGATAGACTATAATGAACGAACAAGCACAGGCACAAAGGCTGGGGATACTTCAGTCACGAGTGTTGGTTCCAGGAGACAAGGGAAGAGGGGGTAAAATCTTAACCATAGCAAGTAGTTTCACCTCACATGGTCAAGTTGAAGATTTTTCACACCCCAGACACATGAAGGGATGTACTTCGTACACTGTCATATGATTGTTTTGATAAGCATTCCTGAAAACACACATAAAGTCAGGGTTTGTTGCACTTGCAATCCTGGGTCTTCAGCTACAGAAACAGAAGGTGATAAATATAACCAAGGATTGGGAGTGGGGCAAGAAGGAACCCAATATGGGAAATGGGATTGTAAAGTTTATAATGCTACTGGTTTTCAAACATTTTCAGAAGCAAAGGAAAGAAGAATGCAAAGAAAATGAGCTTATTTTTAATAATGCATGTTTTGTTTGTACTGGATTTCCCCTTCTTTAATGTCTTGCAAATTGTGTGAGCTTCTATCTTGAAAACATAATGACTGCATAGTGTGTGTGTGTGTGTGTGTGTGTGTGTGTGAGAGAGAGAGAGAGAGAGAGAGAGAGAGAGAGAGAGAGAAGGAGAGAGAGAAACACACAGACTACTCATCACTCTGACAGTAAACAAGTCAATGAACACTACAGTTTTTAATGAAGTAGGTTATTACTTATTTATATCAACTTACTAACTCCTCTAACATCCTTTCCTCCCTGAACCTCCCCCTACCCTTGAGAGCTCTCAATATTAATCCTAAATATAGCTCTGCCTGGCCTCTGTCTGAGTGTACAGACTTAGCAAGTTTCAGTTTTTCAGATCTTCTTTTTGGTGTCTAATTTCCTGAAGTCCAAGAGACAGCTGTCTGGAGTCCTGGGAGCTAAGATGATGAACATGCAGATATCAAGGAAATGGTTTTCTTACAGCAGTGATTCTATTTAGGTCTAAACATTGCTGCAGTCTTGCCTGACTGTGGAGAATCCTAAGTCTCGATTTGTACTTTATTCAGAAATGTTCTTTCTTATTGAGGAGGGCAATTAGGGTTAATTTCTTAATCCTGCTTTACACAAGGCAAGATTTAATCTAAGTAATCTCCAGATGCCAGTAGTTTGACATTTCCACTGTGTATCCTGTAGAAAAACAATGCCTGCAGATATTTTCAAATTAAACCAATGGAAAATATTAATTTTTGAAGGCTGATTTTTATTTCTGGACAAAAGTACTTTCCATTGAGCCATATTCCCCCTATCAGTCTGAGAAAAATAAAACATTCCATCTTTTCTTGCAGTCTGTGTTTCTAATAAAAGGATGTTCATTTTCTGCATATTGAAATAGGAAGCACTGTAGGCTGGTTTACTGACTTCATCCACATACTATCTACTTAGTTGAAGTTTAGACTTCATAAAATTGTTTTAATCTTTATGGTCCAAGTGAAATAAATATGAATCAATTAACCACTTAATTTAAACTATGTTAATAGTCAATCTAAAGTAATTCTAACATCGGACACTTTCACACATTGAATTATTGATGAAGACAGATCTATAGAGTGGAATATTTGTCATGACCTGGTGCCAAGATGGGTCATTTGGGACATGAAGTGGACAATTTAGTTTCTAGAATACAGTGTTTTCATCCCTCTGGATGATTCATATTAACGTTGTCAGATGGTTTAATAAGCAATTTTCAATCATTTTCAACTTGTGGTATCCTACTGTTGTTTGATTTTATTACATTCTTGTGTGTCACCTCCATATTCTATATAGCATTTTTTGCTTCTTAGTAAGTGAACTTACATGTAGCCACTTTGATTGCAGAATTTTTTCTTCAAGATACCTAAAATCCCTCTAATTTGCATTTAAAGCAGTTTTGGGAAACATGGGTTTAGGCATAAATAACTGGTGCATCTCGTCCTAAATTTTATTCTAGAGATGAAAGAAACTGAGACCAAGAGAAGTGAACTGCTTAAAGTCAAACTGCTAGGTTCTTATTGAAGTAGACTGATTACAAAATGGTTGCAATTGTCATTTTGTCAGTAAGGGCAAGTGCCACCTGTGTCCATTTATTGCAATGTGACTTTGCAGCTTCTTCCATCAAAAGGTGACATTGACTTCCCCACACCTTGACTCTAACCTTGCGTCGTGACTTCCTTTAGCTGATAAAATTTGTAGGAGTTAAGTGTGCCAATTCAGCAGCAATAGATAACTAATGCATAATTTATTTTGCCTTTTTCTTTTAAGTCCCAGAGTAGTCTAGAAAATCAGCAATACGCATAAGGGATTTTCCCCCTCAATTCCTGCTTCCAGCTATTTGGCAAATTTTCAAATATTTGTTTTTTCACTTGTATATTGAGTGATTTCTTTGTATCTTCTACCTCATAAAGCTTTCTAAATGTGCTTTTTCCTTTTCTGTTTTTTAATTTTTAGGAACATCTTTGGCTGAGATATAATTTTTGTCTATGCTATTGGGCATTACTTTGTGGCACAAAGTTTTAATCCACTTAACAGCTTCCAAGCGCATTTACCTTTTTGGCGGGCAGGTGATGCTGTCAGCTATGTCATACCACCAAGCAAATAGCAGCAAGCAAATAACTATTGGGATGAAAAAAAAAAAGAAAAAAAAAATCTCTGACCAGGGGGAATGTCAAGTTGTGTTTGATGAATTTCAGTTCTTTTCACCTGGAGCTATGCATGGTAGCATAGGGCATTACCATATTTGGGGCACAAATAGAATCACATTATCTAACATCTTCTTTTTGTTTTGGGCAATTTTCTTATTTTTATATGAGCAGTAGTATAATGTAATAAAACGAGCACTGAACTTCATCATAGAAATCCCGAGTTCAAATTCAAAATCATTCACCCATTAACTATGTCACATTGGGCAAATCCTTCAACTTCCTCAAACCCAATTTTTTCATTTCTTAGTTGTTTCAGAGAATAAAGTAAAGCATGCAAGCCATTTACAACCTGCAAACTTCAATATCCACTTCTCTATTGAACTTCTTACATTTGCAGTTGTTAATTGAATCTTCTCTGCTGGATACCCCCCACCCGCAATCAATTTCCATATGCACCACTGTATTTCCTGACTTCCCTAATTCCTTAAAATAGTACCTATAAGCCCGGTGCAGTGATGCACACCTCTAATCCCAGAAGCTTGGGAGGCTGAGACAGGAGGATTGAGAGTTCAAAGCCAACCTCAGCAACTACGAGGCACTAAGCAACTCAGTGAGACCCTGTCTCTAAATAAAATACAAAATAGGGCTGAGGATGTGGCTTAGTGCTTGAGTGTCCCTGAGTTCAATTCCTGGTACAAAAAAAAAAAAAAAAAAGTATAATTTTTTAAATCTTTTATTTATTTATTTATTTAGTTAGTTAGTTAGTTATACATGCTTTTAGAGTGTAATTCCTTTCATATTACATATAAAGAGCACAGTTTTCCAAGTCATTGGTTTTACACAAAGTATTTTCATACCATTTGAGTTTTTTAGCATAAGATTTTGATGGCTCTTTCTCACTTATCCCACATAAGTTATTCATTGGATTATTAATTTATGTATCCGGTACATGCTTACCAACCATCTGCTTCCTTTTGGGTTGTTGTACTTCCTCCCTTTACAGGCCCATCTGTATGTTTCAGACCAGGCTTTGCTCCACATTTCTCTCCATATTTCACACGCTGCTTCTCTTGGATCTAACATCCATCTCGAACCCCTCAACCCAGACTTTAACCTGATTGTCACTTCTCCCGTAGACTGTTCTTTCAGCCTCAGTGCCTCTTGTCTCTGGCAAGAACTCCTTTATTCCTGGTCTGTGCCCTGTAGGATCTTCCCCCTGTCCACATTGCAGCACTATCCTGGTAAAATGGAGAAGATAGGTTTTAGTTAAAGATCATGTTTAGGGAGCTTGTTATACAGATTTAAAAGATTGTCCTACTAGCAGAAATACATGTTAGCTAAGGTTTCCAACTTAACCAAATTTACTTCCAATAAAAGCAATGCATTTTGTTTTGTAATTCTTAAAGAGGAGAGATAAAATTAATGAATTTCTAAATTGCTGGTTAATGTGTTAATTAAGTGGTCCACCTCATTTCAAAAGGCTTCCCTTTAAATGTGGAATGATATTTGTTTAAGCCATCATCTTTCTAAGGAAGACTTCCTGTGTTTTATTTATGAACATTAGTTACCTTCCCTTTCAGCGTGAATTGGGCCAGAAAATCCCAAATGCAAATGTCTTTTGGATCTTCTAATCCAAGCCTTGCTCATTTTACAAATGAGGAAACAGAGAGAGGGAAGTTAAATATCTTTCACAAAGTCGTAGCTAGTCAGTGGCTAAATGAAACTTTAAATATAATCCTTTAAAAAATATCCTGAAGGACCTGAGATAGCCAAGACAATAGAAAGAAGAAGAGCAAAGCTGGAATACTTCCACTACCAGATAGAGAAGCTTGCTCTGAGGCTATACTAATTAAGAAAGTACAAGATTGGCACAAACACTAACAGAATAGAATAGATTCCAGAAAAAAAAAAAAAAAAATCCACTAAAACAGAGCCTCTATATGATAACAGCATCACTACCCTTCCACAGGAAATCAGTGGTATTCTCAACAAATTATATTGGTTGATGATGGCATGTATCAATGAAAACAAGAAGGAACCTCACACCAAACACAGAAATTAATTTGAGATGCATTACAGACCTTAAATGTGAAAGCTAACAAAATCAAGTTTCTAGAATAAAACTTGGAGAATATCTTCATGACTTTGAAATAGGTAAAGATTTCTTAACCGAGATGAAAAAACACTAGGTAAAGGGAGGAAAAAAGACTAATAAATTGGATTTCACTAAAGAACTTTTGTTTATAAAGTGATAGAATTAAGAGGATAAAAAGTAAAGCCACAGACTGAGAAGTTACTGTAACATATGTATTTGTGAAGTTATTCATTAATAAGAAACAAAGGACTAAAAATCAATAAGAAAAAGGCAGATAACTTAATTGAAATGGGTGAAAGAGCTGAAAAGAAAAATATACGAAGTTTAATATTGTTAAAACCACAGTTAAAATACATATACGAGGACTGCCAAGATTAAAAACTAACTACCAAGGTTTTTTTTTTCCCCAAATATTATTACTGGTACATTACAGTTGTACATAATGGTGGGATTTGTTGTTACATATTTGTATATGCACACAATGTAACTATTACTTGACCAATATCACTCCCCAGCACTTCTTTGCTCTCTCCTGCCCTCTTTCTTCTATTCTGCTAATCTCCCTTTGATTTCCCTGCCATCTTCTTCTCTTATTTTCCTTATGCCTCTCTAGCTTCCACAAATGAGTAAAAAACATATGACCTTTGACATTCCATGTTTGGATTATTTTGCTTAACATGATGTTCTTAAGTTCTCATCCATTTTCCTGCAAATAACATAATTTTATTTTTCTTTGTGGTTGGATAAAATTTTGTTATGTATATATACCACATTTTCTTTATCTATTCATCCATTGATGTACACTTTGGCTGGTTCCATAGTGTGGCTATTGAAAATAGTGCTATAAACATGGGTATGCATATATTACTATAGTACAATGATCTTAATTCCTTAGGATAAATACGAAGAAGTAAAAACTAATCACCAACATTGGATGGTAATATGAAGCAACTAGAATTCTCTGTCACCTATGGGAGTGTAAACTGGTGCAATTACCTTAGAAAACTACTTTTCAATACCTATCAAAAGTAAACTTACAACCTAACACATGACCCAGTTTTACAATCTTAGTTACACACACACACACACACACACACACACACACACACAAACACATCAAAGATAATGAGTGCATATGTCCATCAAAATATATATAAGAGTGTTCAGAGAAGCTTTATTTATAATAACTGAAAGGGGGAAAACCCCATTGTCCATCACTAGTAGCATGTGTAAATAAATAAATTATGGAATAGTTATATAATAGACAATACATAATGAAGAACAAATTATAACATGGATGAAAATCACTGACATAATGTTGAATAAAAGAAGCCAAATAAAAAGAGTACATGTTATGTGAATGAAAAAACTCTAGTGTCAATCACATTGAGGTTCCTATAGTTTAAATTAAAATGAAAAACAGGGAAAATGAATATATGGTGATAAAAGTTAGAATAGTGGTTTCCTTGGGCTAGAGGTGAAGAAGGTGCCGAATGAGAGGGCACACAAAGGAGACTTCCGAAGCACTGGGAACCTTCTGTATCTTAATCCAGATGGTAGTTCTAAGGATGTGTTCCTACTCAAAAGTTTATTAAACCATATTATACATTTACTATATCTGTGATATTTCAAAATTTTTAGAAAGTGATAATGATGTTATTTCCTAGAGTGAAAATCTAGGAAATCTAAGAGAAAATGTTATCTCATTTCTTTTAGGCTAAATGCTTCAAATATTTGCCCTTCAGAGGTTGGTGACTCAGCACCATAGCTCCCAGTCTCTGTCTCTTAGCATACATAGGCCATGCTGTATTTTAATGGCATCTTGCTATATTCCACAGCCAAGGGAGACAAATCTGAGCTTTCTAGCCTTCTAGGCCCTGCCCGCTGGCCTAGAGGGATCAATGTATCCATGAATTTGGTTTGGATGATTCCATACAGAGATAGACTTTTTAGCATATCCAATCAAACATTGGGGTAAAGGCTGATACTGTCTGAGGCTGTTCTGGATATTGGCTATGTAAGCAGAAAAGAGAAGTCCTATTGCCTCTTTCATGACAGGTATATTTTTATACTCAATTTGCACTGTTCCTAAAGCAAAGAAATACTATTTTAGGTAGCATGTGTACTTCCAAGTGCCATGAAGTCTTATCAGGGAAGAGCATTTCAATTTAGATGGAGAAAAGGGAGTATTCCAAAGTCATCAGCATTGTGACCCTAGTTTGCAATGCTGTATGAAGCTCATCACCAGACTGCTCTTGAAATCCATTTGGTGGAAGATGCTATTTATATTTGCTACGATATCTATATTTATTAAATTAAAGCCCTAAATCACTAAATAAAAAAATAATTAACAAAAATGGTCATTTTACCTGTAGTCATTAAGGATCCTTTAAAATATATTTTTAAAATTTAGTTTATTTTTTTCCAGATACTATAAATATATAATTTGTTCCAGTGAGTTTACAAAGTTTAAAGCCACATTTCACTCATTGAATTTTTCTACAGGAATTTGAAAAACAACCAAGAACCCTGATGTTATCCTATCCCATGCTTTACAGATGAAGTTAAGTCACAGAGGTATTATTTATGAGCAATTTCTCCATTAGAAATACCTTTTAGGAAACACTTTTTGACCATATATGCAAATTGCTACTTTCACATGTGTGTGTGTGTGTGTGTAACATTTTTTTAGGCATACAATAATTACACTCATTTATGGGGTACAGTGTGATATTTTAACATATAACATATAATATATACTGAAGAAATTAGAGTAATTATCATTTCTACTCCTTATCATTTCTTTGTTTGAAGGCAGTTTAGGTCCTCTCTCCTGGTTCTTCATTATAGGTTAATGAGAACTATAGGAACCCCAATGTGATTGACACTAGAGTTTTTTCATTCTAACTATGTTTTGATATCTTATCAAATATACCTTTCCTACCCCTTTCCTCAGCCCCTCCCAACCTCTAACAATCACTATTCTACTTTCAGACTGACATTTTTAGCTTCCAAAATGAGATATAGTATGTGATATTCATATATGATTGTCTATTTCACTTAACATAGTGTGCTTCAGTTCCATCCATTTTTCTACAAAATGACAGGATTTCTTTCTATTTTATGTATAGATAGAATTCTATTTTATGTAGATAGAATTCTATTTTATGTATATATACACCACATTTTCTTTATTCATTCACCCATTGATGGGATGTAGAAGTTGATGCCCTATTTTGTGAGTGTGCAGCAATAGACATGGAAGTGCAGGCATCTGATATGTTGATTTCATTTCTTTTGGATATGTATACCTAAAAGGAGGACAGCTGGGTCATATGGCATATCCATTTTTATTTTCCTGAGGAACCTCCATACTGTTATCCATAATGGTTGTACTAATACATATTTCTAACAATCGTGTATAGGAATTCCCTTTTATCACATTCTTCCCAGCATTTGTTATTTTTTACTTCTTTGATAAGAGCCAATCTGACTGAGGTAAAATGAAAACTCATTATAGTTTTGACTTGCATTTCCTTGATAATTAGCAACGTTGAACTTTTTTTTTTTTTTTTTTTTTTTTTTTTTTTACATACTTGTTGGACATTTGAATTCCTTCCCTTGGGAAATGTCTATTCAGATTGGATGCCCATTTGAAATTCGAATGTTTGGTTTTTGTTGAGATTTCCAAGTTCCTTAAGTATTCTGGATATTAAACCTTTTGTCATACAGTTTAAAGATATTTTCTCTCATTCTGTAGGTGGTCTCTTCACTTTATTGATTATTTTCTTTGCTGTGCAGCAGAATTTTAGTTTGCCAAAATTCCATTTGTCTATTTTGGTTTTGTTGCCTGTGCTTTTGGGGCCCTATCCAAAAAGTCATTGCCTGTACTCATGTCTTGAAGTGTTTTCCCCATGTTTTCTTCTACTACTTTCATAGTTAAAGTCTTACATTCAGATCTTTGATCCATTTTTACTTGAGTTTTGTATATGATGAGAAAACGTATCACATTTCATTCTTCAGCCCATGCATACACAGTTTTCCCATCACTATTTATTGAAGAGCTAGTCCTTTCTTCCATGTATGTTTCTGGTACCTTTATCAAGAATTGTTTGGTTATAAATGTGTGGATTTATTTCTGGGCTCTCTATACTGTTTCATTTGTCTATGTGTCATTTTTTATGGTGGTACAAATCAATATTTTGGTTATTATAGCTCTATAGTATGTTTTGAGATCAGGTTGTATGATGCCTTCAGCTTTGTTCTTTTTGTTCAAGCTTGCTTTGGATATCTGGGATTATTGTGTTTCCATGTGAACTTCAGGATTGTGTTTCCCAGTTTGATGAAGAATGCCTTTGATATTTACATTGTATTGTGTTTTGAATGTGATGTGTTACCCAAAAGCTCTTGTGTTAGTGCAGGAGGTGAAAATATTAGATTATGAGAGCTGTGACCTAATCAGTCCATTATAATTTGGATGGACTAATAGGGTGACAACTATGTTGGGATGTGGCTGAAGGAATTTCGTCACTGGGGATGTATGTGCCTTTGTGATTATGTATTTTGTCCCTGTCTCCTCCCACTCTCTTTGTTTCCTGGCCACCCTAAGCAGAGTAGTGCTTCTGTGTCATGACCTTCTGCCATGATGTTCTGCCTCACCTTGGGTCCAGAGTGAACTGATCCTCTGAAACCATAAGCCAAAGTAGGATTATCCTCCTCTCAGTTGTTCTCAGAGGATATTTTAGTCACAGTGACATAAAGCTGACTAACACATATTGAATCTGTAAATAATTATGGGTAGCACGAAAATTTTAACACTATTAAAACTTTCAATCCTTAAACATTTTTGTATGTGTCTTCTTCAATTTCTTTCATAATTCTAGATTTTTTTTGGCACTATTATAAATGAAGTTGCTTTTATGATTTCTTTCTCAATAAATTTGTCATTGGTATATAAAATGCTACTACTTTTTGAATGTTCGTTTTGCACCCTACCACTTTCCTGAATTCATTTATCAGTTCTAATAATCGTTTTTTAAAATTTTTACTTATAATAGTAGTATGTATTACAATTCATAGTGCACATATATAGCATCTTTTTACATACAACTGTTTGTATACAAAGTATATTCGTACCATTCAGGTCTTCAATCATGCATTTAGGATAATGATATCCATCTCATTAAACCACCTTTTCTTTTTTTTTTCTTTTTTCTCTCCCCCCCCTTCCCCTGCCTTCCCTTTGACCATTCTAGTGTTCCTTTAATCCTCCTATGTACCCCTATCCAACAACACTGTGAACTAGCCTCCTTATATCAGAGAAAACATTTGGTATTTTTCTTTTGGTGGAGTCTTTAGGTTTCTGTCTATATAAAATATCTCATCTAAAAACAGGGACAATTTGACTTCCTTCTTCCTATTTGAATGTTTTTTATTTCTTTTTCATGCTTAATTGCTCTAAAATTTCCAGTACAATGTTAAAGAAGAGTGATGGAAGAATACATCTTTGTGATGCTTTGTATCTTAGAGGAAGTATTTTCCACCTTCCCCACTCGATATAATGTTGGCTCTGGGTTTGTCAAATATAGTCTTTATTATTTTGAAGTACATTCCTAATTTGAAGTATGCCTAATTTTTTAGTTTTTATCATGAGGGGATGTTGAATTCCTTTTGACATTAATTGAGATGATCATATATTTTTTATCCTTCATTCTGTTGATATGATGCATTCTACTTAGGAATTTGGATGAGTTCTTGCATCCTTAGGATATCCCACCCCATCATGCTGAATGATCTTTCTGATGTGCTCTTGGATTTGATTTGTTAGTATTTTTGTTAAGGATTTTAACATGTATGAAAATTAGAGGTATTGGTCTATACTTTCCTTTTTTTTGTTATGCTTTTGTCTGATTTTGGTATGCTGACCTTCGTAGAATGAATTTGAAGGAGTTTTCTCCCTTCCAATTTTATTGATTAGTTTGAGAAGAATTGATGTTAATTCTTCTTTAAAATTTGGTGGAATTCAGCATTGAAGCTATCTGTTCCTGTCAAGAGAACTTTTATTACCCACTGCATTTCATTGATACTGGTTTCCTCAGGTTTTCTGTGTCTCCATGGTTCAGTTTTGGTAGGTTATATGTGCAAATCACTACTTTCTAAGAGAGAACTCTCAAACTTCTTAACAACTTATTCCTTACCAAATTTTACTTGGTTGCAAGAAACATTGAAAACTTTTACCAGACAAAGCTTTAAATTTCAGCATATCAAAGACAACATATTCCTGTGAGCTTCAATCTAACAAACAGAATCTCCTTAGCTTTCTCTCAAAACCTGTCCTTGAAGAGGTAAGATACTTGTTGACTGTCACAAAAATGTATATCCCGCTAGAGTTTCTCTTTCTCCCTTTCTCCATATCTCCTTCACCCCATATTGGATGCTTAAAATTCTGATAAAATGTTACCTGGGCTAACTAACTAATAGATACAATAGTAATCGTTTCTGTCAAATACTTCCAAAATGATAAGCATTTTTGCATTTGATATGTTTCTAAGTATATTAGCTATGCTTCTTTGAAATTCATAACTTTATATCTGTTCTATATTAATGCAAAATTTCATTTTTTGGCACTGGACTTGAGATGATAAATGATTACTTGTTAATCTAAGACTTATTGCTTTGTAATGAAAAAGACTGTGACATTTATCTTCTTTTAGTCTGACTTTAGGAAGTGCCACCTCAGGATATGGTCTCAGAATTGTCTGTGGTATAATTTCATGTAGCAGTCTATAAGATTTGAATATAAAGATTAGATTCTTCTCTATCTAGTTTGAAGGGATTTTCCCTGTTCCATGCTCCAATGTTTCCATTTCCTGTCTGCAATTTCATCAGGAGTGTTATAAAGCTGGTCCTCTAGACCAGAGCTTCCCAACTGCTGAGAACACAGTGATTAGATGGCAGGAACTACTGTGTGTGTACTGAGATACTATCTCCTTGGAATTTAATACAACTGGTAGGGCTTTGAAGCATCTTCAACTTAGTGTGTGTACTATTAGATGAAAAATGTTATGTTGACAAAGATTATACCTTCTATAGATAAAGAAATTGAAACCCATGGACTTTGGAAAGCTTTGTTACAGAGTTTCTTGCACCCAGTGCTAGGTAGAAAAATCCAGATTTTTGTGGCTTCTGCTGTGATGGAATTTAGCATAGCACACTTCCTTCCTTCTTTGAGTATGATGGTAGAATTTAGTGGCTGCTCTTGGTGTATACTTTGTTAAAAAAATTGATTTATATTTTAAGTTGTACACAATGCCTTTATTTTCTTTATTTATTTTTACATAGTGCTGAGGATCAAACCTGGGCCGTGACCAAACTAATTCATAATAATAGTGTGTCAATTTTTTTCTGGATTATTTTTAAGGACATTGATGTCAATTCATATAAATAACTTTAAAAGAGAGGCTATCATCCCCACTTTTTTTTTTTTTAAGTAGAAATTTACACTCAGAGTAGTTAAGTGATTTGTCAATGACTTTGTAGTTCTTCATACTGGTCTGTCTAGATCTAAAGCTTATGCTGTTTGCACATGTCACCATAACTACTTGTTGAAATGCAAAGTAACTGTCACCTTAAAAGGTATGGGAATTCTGCCTGAAAAATAAAGATACAATAGCGTGGATTTTCAGTATTTGAGAAGCGCAGATAATTGGGGGGTGGGGGGATGGGCAGTTGTTGTAGGTGCCAGGACCTATTCTTTTTATATTGGCAATGGGTTTGAAGGAACAAGTATCTTGGGGTGATTTTTAAAAAGTCACAGACATTTTGCAAAAAGAATCTTTGGATATTTTATTGTTTTTATGTCTCTACTAGACAAAAGAGTCAGGAATTTGAGGTTGAAAAATAACTACAGAGAAATAGAGTTTTATAAACATTTAAAAAGTTAGACACTACAGTATTATTTTTAGATTCTCGCAATGACCACCTTGTCTCTAATAAGAGTGATGCACATAAAGGAAGATGTATAAATGGTGTTATCTGATTCTAAATTGACCAAAGGTCTTGTCTTATTTTTTTTTATATTCACTTTACTACCAATAGGCAACTCAAGGACATAAACTCCTGTATTTCACAAATATGGGGCTGTACATGTGGGATATAACTGGTATTCCAAAAACAAAGAAGTCAGAAAGAAAAAGGACCAAAAATACCATGGCACACATATTTGGCAATTAAAAGATCCTGAACTTTCCTTGGATGGGTGATTGACTCTAGCTTTGAAGCAGAAAATATAGAAGATGAGCCTAGGATATCCTGTTGTGCTAGAATTCACGAATTCAAGAAACTCAATGAATAATAAGTTGGTTCAAAATAATAGAAACACACTCACTCTCTCCATGACTGAAGGTAGGACACCATTGAGCATGAACATGCACATGGAAGTATTAATTGAAGCACATTGTACACATAAAACCCCATTATCTCATAATGTCATGAGAGGGAGGGAGGATGGGGGAGAGAGAGAGGGTGTAGGAGAGGAGAGAGGAAGAGGAGGAGAAGGAGAAGGAGAAAGATCATAATTCATTAGATAGCAAATAACTAGAATAATGATTCCTTACTCTGGAAATTGTCCCTTGTCTTTTCTCCATGAACTACATTCTACATTTTAGGTTAACTGTATTACTAGTTGATGAGAGAAATCTGTACCTTAAAAAATTAGTGGGTTAAAAAAAAAACAATTTATATTCCCACAATTTTGCAGTTTGGTGGGCCTCACAAGGGATAGCTTTCTGTTGAGAATTTACTTCCAAAATGTCATCATTCATGGGGCTAGGATATGGGTGCTCTTTGTCAGCTTGGAAACCATCTGGAGCTGTCAGAGGAGCCCATAATTCTCCTTCATGTGGGTCTCTTCATGTGCTGCTTGGACTTCCTCCTAATATGGCAGTTGGGTTCCAAGAAGGAGAAAGTGGAAGATGGCAGTCTTCTGAAGAGCTTGGCTTAGATGACACTTTGTGGTAGGTTTTGGAGATCTACTCTACCACATGAAGACTATAAGTGCTAATAACTGTATTGTATATTTAAAAAAGCACTAAGATATTGGACCCTAAGTGTTCTCACCACACAAAATACATTTGTGAAGTGAAGATATGTTAACTTAATTGATTCGTATCACAATACATAGTTATGAAAATATTATGCTGCATGCCAAAATACCATTCTTATTTGTCTATTATATCCTAATAAAATAGGAGAAAAGAAAAGAAATGCAGTAAGAGGGGGGAAAATCCAAGCTTAGAGCTAGCAGAGAGATATTTACCATTATCATCAGAGTCTCAACCCACACTCAAGGGATTGGAAAAATAGAACAAGCTTTCTCAAAGGTGAGTGACACAAGAAGGTGTTTAAAGTTACAGGGAATAATTTTTAGTTTTAGCAATGGCACTCTGATTATATAAGAAAATGTCAAAAATTTATAAGATGATGTCTGGGGTTTGATTTATTTAGCAGAAAAGAAAAATGATAAGGAAACTAGGAATAAATAAAGTAATGGTTGCAATATCTTGATAACTATTAAAACAGGTGATGAGAATTTGGAAGGATTGTTGTACCTTACTTCTGAGTATGTGTGAAATTTTCATAGTCATTTTTTTAAAAAAAATCAGGAATTGAAATACTATCCTTACTCTTAATAGAGATAATTATAAGGAAGAGACTCCAAGTTCTAGTTTCATCTGTTTTTTTTTTTATGATTAAATTTTGATATTAAAGCTTCTCAAAATATTCACTAAATAGTTCTCATTGAAATTACTCACTTAGGAAAGTGAAGAAATAGAGAAACTTGCAGGAGAGTTGAGGATGCTGGGAGACATAACCAAGGGGCAGCCCAAACTGAAGGCTGATGACATTGGTGTATGTGATGTCCATTTCTTGTGCCAGAAAGCATCTGCATGAGGACCTGATGCTCGAGCTTCTGTAGCCATCTTCAACCATGAAAGGAAGGCAGGGCAACTGTAGACAGTGCCCATGACTCTGACCTCAATGACCCTCTGCCAGTGCCAAAAACTGTCAATCTGCAGCCAATCTTACATGAGAAGAATGCTTCTCAAGCAAATGCTCTCAATCATGTGGACCATTCCTGCATCTCAAAGCATTCTTAACTAACAACACTTAAAATCAGAAGGCGCCAATATAAGTTTCTAGGTGTTTCTAATTAAAGAAAAGGGGAAACCATAGCTCTCCTTTCAAAGGGCATTCGAAATAATTGTTATTTAAATAAAAAATAAGTATGGGATCATCTGAAGAAGAAATTTCCAAGATGTAAATTTACTTCCATTATACATTCATCCTTTAGGTTGATTCTATATGTTGTTATTTGAATATTGCTATAATGAACATGGAGGTACAGATTCTTCTTTGACATACTGATCTCATTTCCTCTGAACATATATCCAGTGGTAGGATTGCTGGAAAATATGTTAATATAAACAATAAAATATGATTCAGTTTTAAAAAGAAGGAAATCTGTTATTTGTGAAAGCAGATGAATCCATAGGACATTATGTTAAGTGAAATAAACCAGACACAGAAAAATAAAAAGCAAATGATTTTTATTTTATAGAACCTAAAAAATCTCATAGAAAGAATATATTGGTTATTGTCAGGGGGTGTAGGGAGAGGGGTAGGTGGCAATTGTAGAGAATGCTAGTTAAAGGATACAAAGTTTCAATTAGATAAGAAGAATAATTTTCCTAGAACTACTGTCCAACATAGTGACTATAGTTAACAATTATTGTATAACTGAAAATTGCTGACATAGTAGATTTTAAGGGTGTTCATTGAAAATAAATGGTAGGTAGATGAAATAATTCATATGTTAATTAATTTGATATAACCATTCCACAGACTTACAATTGGCCTTCTGTATCTATGGATACCATTCCTGTGGACTCAACTGACTGTGGATTCTACTAACTGAAGATTGAAAATATTCTGAAAGAGGAAAAAAAATGCCTCTGTACTGAACATATATAGGCTTTTTTCTTGTCATTATTTCCTAAATAATACAACTACTTACATAGCATTTACATGTACTAGGTGTTGTAAGTAAAAGAGATGATATCCCATTCAGGTTATATGCAAATACTATGCCATTTTTTCAAAGAGGCTTGAACATCCATGGATTTTGGTATCTACAAGGAGTCCTGGAACCCATACCCCTTGGGTACCAAAGGAGGACTATATTTCAAAACATATGCAATGCTGATTAACTTGATTTAACTCTCCACATATGTATTTTAAAACATCATGCTGTACAACAGAAATATATTTTTTATTTGGCAATTACAAATAATAAGAGGAAAAATAAAATTAAGCTAAAACAAATTGAACTTTTAGAAATACTATTGTATGTAAAAATAATTAGATTTGAAGTATATCTAAGAATAAAAGGACTAAATATATATGGAAGAATCACCTGGTTGCTTCTTTCACAAAGCTACATTTATCATGGCCATTTCACAGAGAATTTGTTCAAGGTGCAGAGCTAAGTATTATCCTATAATTTACAGAAGTTGATACAGATAAAATTTGGGATCAGAAATTTCTGGCTTAAATTCTAGAATCCACCACCTAGTTTTTGGCCTTGGAAAAATTACTTACTTTTAGTCTTAATTTCTAATCTTTAAAATAGAAAAAAAAAAAACACTTTTAAAGTTTTTGTGAAGGTGGAATAAGACAACATACTATGAGTACTTATTTTTACAACTTACTGAAAAATTATTGCAATCAAAGCAGCATGGCACCTTAAAGCATACAGTCTAGAGAATCCAGACATAAACACTCATATGCATGTTGAGTAATTTTCAATAAGGATATTTAGACTACTCAATGGAGAAAGGATGTTAAAAACTGGATATGAACATGAAAAATGAAGAATTTTGGCCATTACCTACACCATACACAAAAATTAACTCAAAATGGATAGAAACCCAAATATTAGAATTAAAACTGAAAAATTCTTAGAAGAAAACAGGAATAAATCTTCTTGATATTGGATTAGTCAGTGATTTATTGGTTATACTTCAAAAGCATGAGCAACAAAGGCAAAATAGATAAACTAGATGAATTAAATTTTTCTTGCATATCAAAGGATATCAATAATAAAATGAGAAAGCAATCCATAGAATGGGAGATAATATTTGCATGTCATATCTAACAAGAATTTAATATTGAGAACATAATGCCTACAATTCAACAGCAAACAGCCTGATTAAAAATGAATTTCAATAAACACATGTATGCCAAGGAGATACCAAGAATACTTATTTTCACAACTTACTATAAAGAAATTGTAATCCAAATAGTGTGGCCCTTTAATAAAGATAGACATATAGACCAATAGTATAGCACAGAAAGTCCAAAGGAGGTATGTAATTGATCAGTAAACGCTATATCACTAGTCACTAAGCAACTGTAAATAAAAACTATGAGCTACTACTTCACCCCCATTAGGACGGCCAGTATGTAGATATAAATTGAAAAACAAACAAACAAACAAACAAGTTTTGATGAAGATGTGGAGAACTGGGTGGGAATGTGACATGTTACAGCAACTTTGAAAAAAAGCATGATGGTTCCTTATTAACACAGAATTATTATATGATCCAACAATGCTACTTCTGGGTAAATACCCCAAAGAATTGAAAACAGGGATTTGAACAGATATTTTGACACACATTTTCATAGCATCATTATGCACAATAGTCAAAAGGTAGAAGTAACCCAAATGTTCATCAACAGATGAATGAACAAATAAAATGTGGTATTACATATAAAATAGAATATTATTCAGCTTTAAAAATGAAGAAAATTCTGACACATTCTATAATGTGGATGCGCCTCGAAAACATTATGCTAAGTGAAATTAAGCTGTTCACAAAAGGACAAATATTGTATAATTCCATTTATATTTGGTATCTAGGATAGCCCAGTTTATAAAGACAGAAAGTATCATATGGTTGACAGGAGCTGGGGGCGGGAGGAAAATGGGGAGTTACCGTTGAGTGGGTATAGAAATTCAGTTAGTGCACATAAAAATCTGCTGATAAATTGTGAAGATTGCACAATAATGTAAAGGTACTTACTTAACCCCACAAAAGTGTACACCTAACAGTGACTAAAATGGCAATTTTATGTTATATATATTTTGACACAATAAATGTATCGGGTCATGCAAGCGATTAAACTTTGTAATTGATGTCAGCAAAAAGAGGAATGGGAGATAGAAAGGAACATGAGAACCTTGATCTGACACATTTAAAGGGAAGGGGTTACTTTTGCGTTGAAGAAAGATGTGTCTTAGCCGGGCGCAGTGGCGCACGCCTGTAATCCCAGCATTTGGGAGGCTGAGGCAGGAGGATCGCGAGTTCAAAGCCAGCCTCAGCAATGGCGAGGCACTTAGCAACTCAGTGAGACCCTGTCTCTAATAAAATACAAAAAAGGGCTGGGGATGTGGCCCAGTGGCCAAGTGCCCCTGAGTTCGATCCCCAGTTCAAAAAAAAAATGAGGGTCTGCCTCATTTTCTCAATATAGTTAACTAGGCCTACAGTTGTTTATGATGCATTTCCCCCCCCCCCCCCCCCCCAGATTTTAGGAATATCACCACCACCTTTGATATCTATTTACACAGATCATGGTTAAGTCTCATTCTCTCATTTCATTAGTCAGGGTTCTTCATTACTTTAGGAAATTGTTTGCTCAATAAAGACCTATCTCATTTGATAATGGTCGCTGAATCCCCTGGATTATGGCAGGGATTTGATTTTGTAATAATCTCTCAGGAGAACTGTCCAAACAGCTGTGAAGGCAAGACAGAGTGACCAGGGGCAATAGTATTCTTTAAAGCACAGCAACAGGGACTGAAGCTGATCAAAATGAATCTTTTCTGCTTTTCGCTGGTGAGTTCTTTTACAGGCCCCATTTATGTTCTCATTTTTATGTAAAAGGAATGAAATTAAGCTTTTATCCTAAGCTTCCTGATGTCATTAATGCATTTAGAGTTTCATAAGAGAGTTCACTTCAGAAAGAACAGAAATAATACTTTCATTTAGTGCCTGTTAACTCTGTTCAGAGACAAGCAACTTAAAACAAATATATTCATCTACAATAATTACCAGTTATTTAATATTTTGATGATGACTTTAAAAACATGGTCTTCTGTGAACAGTACTTTTGAGGAACTATTCGATTTGTTATTAATATGAGAAAAACTTTTATAAAATATGCTGCATTGGGGTTACTTGCTTTGCTTTGAGACATCCCAGGAATCAAAATTTTTTCTTCATTGTTTGAGTAATGAATTCCATTCAATGTTGGTTAAACTTCCATGGAGGCAGTTTTCTGAGTTACACTGAATTGTAAATGTAAGGTACAATAGATTAAGCCAGTCCTGGAGATGTGCTCACTCAAGGGTATAAGCATCTCTCAAATTCTTTTTTTACATTATTACTTTTTTTTTTCTTTAGCCTGAAGTGGATCAGTGAAAGTTATCAGGTAGTCATAGATCTGGAAATACTTTATAATTCTAACCTGCTATTGTGACCATCTGCCTAAAAATGGATTTTAAAATAATTTTATTCATTTCTATCTGTGTTTACAGCAAGGCATTATGCCTATTCATTGGCATTTCAAAATGTCGATGGGAGATCCCTCTCATTTGGGAAAATAAAATGGTCTACTTTTGATGTTTGTTTTCTTTCCAAATTGCAAACAAGATTAACATAAGTGCTAGAGATGGTACTAACATATGTTGCAGTACCTAAGCAGGAGGCATTTTAAGCCAAGATAAGGGATTTAATCTCAAAGCATCTTGAAAAATAAAATGCAATTGTGAGTTGTGAGAGGCTGAATCATCGAGTTTAAGTTGCCTGTGTCGTCCAATTTACTAAATAACTGCCAGCTCTCAACTTTGCTTTGTGCCACATAAATCTGACTGGAGAAATCCCATTTCAGGTGATTTAAGTGGTATTTTGCATTCTTTTCTAGTTGATCTAAAATAGCTATATATGGTTTATCTGAATACACTTTCCATGGAAATAGGCAGTGTAGCCCCAAAGAGGATTGCATTCTGAAATCGTTTTGAATGGTAATATAATCAGTATGCTAATGTCTCTATAACATAGCATGGTTCAGCATGGTATAGCATACGCTGGTAATCCTACTGCTAAAGACATATGACTATGTAATGAGCATGATTGTTTTTCTCAGTTATATAAGGAAGGAAGCATATACTATAAAGCATTTCTTCCAAGTCCTGGCTCATGGACTCAATGACTGTAACATTTTTTTCCCTATCTTTAAAAATTGTCTTCATGAAGTTATTTGCTCAGAAACATTTCATTAGACTGATCCATCATAAACACTCAATCATTTGTTCAAACATTCCAAAGTTTATATTATAAAAATTAATTGCTTTAATAAGAAAATATGTACGAGGTATTTGAAAAATACTAAAAGTATTTTAGTTGTTTTAAAAATTCATTCTCATAGAGTAAATAAAAAAATTACTTAGCATATGAATTCTCAACCAAAGTGCTCTGTCAATGTACTGTTATGATCAGTAAAAAAAAAAGGGGGGGGGTAGTAACTTTTACCAGGAATTACTCCTAAACCAAAACATATTTTATCTGTGTTTGTAAGAATGAAAACATGGGGCACTGCATTTAATAAAAGAGAATGAAAATCATTGATTGAGTGGAAAGATTACAGAATTTAAAAATGAAGGTATATATATAAATATATTGACCTTTAAATGTCTGGGAAGCAGGTGATTTTAAATATTAAGAATCACATAAAGATTACCATGGAGAAAATAGTGAAAGAGTTAAATATTCTCTTATTGAAGTACAGGGGGGAAATTGTAAATCTTTTAGTAAATGGGGTTTTTAAGAGAAATATAAAGGCAGAAACTTAATGAACTACCCATTCAGAACCAGGAATACTATAAATAATCCATTAAAGGTGATTGCTATTATTTTGGATCTATAAACTTGAAATGGGGTCTATCAAAAGGGAGGCAGGAATACTCTTTTATATATGCCACTCTGACTCCACAATTTTTCTTGGCATTTTATGTTGTGATGAGGGTTTTTAAAAGCTTGCTCGTTTGAAGTAAAGTGATTTTCTTGTTGGGCTCATCGTACAGTTATTGAGTTTAGCATGACTTTGTAACCTATGAGGTTGTGAATCAATTATCCCTGCATCATTACTTTAGTGATTTGAAGCACTGCCTCTATCTTTATTTGGACTTTCTAGTCTATCTCTCTTTCCCTCACCTTTTGCTAGTTCTTTGACATACCTATTTAATATGATTCTAATGTCAGGTAGATATCTTACTTAGAAGAATATACACTCATTGTCCTTCCAAATTTTGACTTTTAAAAGTCTTTGTTCTTCTTTATCAATTTAGGATCACCTAATCAAAATCCTGTTCCATATTTTCATATAATTTGACAGTGTGATCCTAAATTATCCACAAAAATATACAGCCTTGTTTTTTATCGATTTATTTAATTTTTTCATGGCCTTTAGAGATGTTTTTAGAATTTTCTCTATGAAATTCTTACACAAACTTTGTTCAATTTGTTGCTGGAAATCTAAGCATTTTGGCTGCCATTGTAAGCATTTTTTCCTTAGCTTGTTTTTGCTGATTTATATATACACTGTGATTTTTATATGTTGGCATTACAAATAAAGAATTTTGCTAAATTAAATGTTCCTGGTAGTCTGTGTTTTACTCAGATTTTTAAATGCAGTCTATCAATTTCCCTCTTTAAAACTTCTTACTCTCTTCTCTGACATTGACAGGTGAGAATGCTTTAATGGTAGGCATCCTATTGTTTCTAACTAGGATTTGTGCAATTACTTCTAATTGAGTTTACCCAAGGATTTTGATAAACAACACTAATCAGGATAAGGAAGTCCCATCTTTTCCCCAACTTACTAAGATTTGGTCACAGATATTAAAATTTTCAAATGCCTTGGAAGATTTATTAGGATAAACGTTCTCATGAATATTTAATGTATATTTATATGTGGAAACATCCTTACATTCCTCTATTAAACACGGACAGGCCATGATGTATCTTTATATACACCACGAGTTTTAGTTTTCTTGACATTTTATTAGGATTTTTAAAAGTAGGTTAAGAAAAATTGATCTGTTGTTTTTCTTGCATTGAGCTGAAAGGTCCATCATTTTCTTTTGCTAGAATCGCTGTTTGTCCTATGTTGTAGCCTGTCTGCATGTTTATGTCTTTTCCATTTTTTCTTTAATGCTGCAGTCTGGGTAAAGTCTTCAGCATTTTGTACTTCTCAGGATAGAGACGTTCATCCAAATTTTCAATTGTTCAATATAAATATCTGCAATTATGATATTCATTTTTAAGTTTTTTTTTAATTGTTTGGTTTTGCTCCTATTTAATTGCTCTTGTTCCATTTCTGTCTGTTGAGTTTCATCATAAATTATTTATTTTTAATCAGATATTATATTTTCATTTAGCACTGTAAAGATCATAAATATTCTTTCTTAAATTATTTCTCCATCTTTTTATGGTTTTAATTTATCTGGAATGAACTGTTTTATTTTCAGGTTGTCTGGTTGGCTCTCTTTCTCAGCATTATCGATCTCTTCCCATGCTTTGGCTTTTTGAACAACAACTGTCTCTTTTCTCTCTTTCCTAGTGCTCTTTCTCGCTCTCCTTCCTGGCTTCTTTGCCTTTCTCCATCTACTTGTAGACATAACTCTCATCTCTGTTGCCTGTTTAGAGCCAAGAGTACATTGGTGGTGCTGGGAGCTCACCTCCAAGCTGATACATGGTATATTACTGATCCAGACCAGCTCCCTGAATCAACAGGAGCTTGTTTCATATCCCATTTTGCTGGCAGTGTTTTGAATTTTGCTTTTCTGTCCTTTAACTGCCTATAAGCAAGAACCTCAGCAACTGCTGGCAGAAGATTCTTTGCTGCCTCACTTAGATTTCAGATGAAGTGCTGTATGCAGAGGACATCATATCACCTCTCTGAGGCTTAAGTCTGGCCAGTGTTGCCTATTTCTGGAGGAAGGCATAGCATGCCCTTTCGCTTTGCTCATTCTGTGTTTCTGTTAGTTTGGGGTTCACTTCATGTTAATAAATGTTACATCCTACATGCCTTACTTAACGTCTTTATTTTCGCAATAATTTGCCATATGTTTGGAACAGTGGTTATGCAAAACAAGAAATTGCAAAGAATAATGGCTGAAAGTTCTAAGTGTAGGCAATGTACTCAAACCTTACTTTGCTAATATGGTAATAAGATATGTTTTTAAAGATGAAAACATCTACAGTTCAGTATGTTTAAAAAATAAGTTCAGATATGTAGTCCATCAGACCTTTGTATTGATAACACCATCATCAGCATCACTAGTTAACATACCTAGAATGAAGTATGTAGCTCTCTCCTTTAAGATTGCTTGCAGATGATGCCAGAAACTAAACTCATTCTGTCTAAAAAGCAAGTCAATTAGGTTTGCTTCCAAAATACAAGGAAAAGTCATAATATAGTTCATAATGGTCTGAAATACAAACTCTTGAAATTTAAAATTTAATATTTCAAAAAGATTAAAAAACAAATAATATTATTTATAATATATTTTCTAAACATTAATATTAATGCATTTACTATATGTGTGAAATACTTTTGCCATTTCAAGGCATGCAGAATGTTCCTTTTATCCTATGGCTCCTCTTCAAGGTGAATGAAACTGCTGCTTTACAGCTGTAAAATGCTCAAGTATAGCAGATTGTCTTTCTTATACAAGTAAGGGATACTAAATAAAGACACACATGATTAAATCCTGTGACCCAAACAGTTTGTTGGTTGGATCAAAGAGGCCTCTTTTTAGGACTTTGAACTGATATTCTTCATCATCCTGCCTCTTGAGGAATTGTTTCATTTTTTTCGATTGTGCCTCTTCACACTTGAATTCTTTTACTTTTTGTTATTTATTTATTTTTAAATTTTAAATTTTTTAGATATACATGACAGTAGAGTGTGTTTTGGTGTTTTATACATACATGGAGTATAACTTATTCTAATTAGGATCCCATTCTTGTGGTTGAACATGATGTGGAGTTTCACTGGTCATGTATTTATATATGAACATAGAAAATTTATGTCCAATTCATTCTACTGTCTTTCTTTTTTTGCATCTTTGCTCACTTTCCTTCATTTGCCTTTGTCTAATCCAATGAACTTCTATTCCTCCCCCACCCCTTATTGTGTGTTAGCATCTGCATGTCAGAGAATATCATTCTTTGGTTTTGGGGAATTGGCTTATTTCACTTAGCATGATAGTCCCCAGTTCTATCCATTTACCAGAAAATGCCATAATTTCATTCTTTATGGCTGGGTAATATTCCATCATGTATATGTACCATATATTTTTTTTTATCTATTCATCTGTTGATGGGCATCTAAATTGGTTCCATGTCTTTTAAGTGGTGAGAATGCCTTTCTTCACTGTTGAAAAGTATCATAAACTCTTTATCCCTGTGCCTAGCATAATTTAGATAGGGTACTATGTAAAGGTAGGTTGATAATTTGGATGCTATTTCAAGGAAAATGATTTTTTTCTCTTAGTCTTTAACTCATACATTTCTGCATTGCAGGAGGGTTCTACAGATAGCTTATATGAACCAACCCCAGGGCAGCAAGCTAACCAAGAAAGCACCCGTGGTAGAACCAGCTGTCCTGTCTCACCCACTGAGGACAGGGCGCAAACACACCAGGATCTCTTCATGGTGAGTAAAGCCTTGAGTGCAGTGGATTTCTTTTCCACTGCATATTTAGACTTGTTGCTCAATGACACCTATTAATACAGCAAAAATCCACTGTTCTCAGAAAAGTTCTTCATTTACTTTTTTTTTTTTTTGGTACTGGGGATTGAAATCAGGGGTACTCAACCACTAAGCTACATCCCCAGCCCTATTTTGTATTTTATTTAGAGATGGGTTCTCACTGAGTTGCTTGGCGCATCACAGTTGCTGAGGCTGGCTTTGAACTCACGATGCCTTAGCCTCCCAAGCTGATGGGATTCAGGTGTGCACCACTGCACCTGGCAATTTCGTTTACTTTTAGTTTCTGAGTTTCTCCTCATTGTGGCATCTTTCACGATTTTGGCTTAATATGGACTATTCCTTATTGAGTATGCATAAAGTATATATTAGGTGATCACATAAATTAACACATTTAATACTCAAAGCATTATTATTACATATGTTTTCTTGATGAGAAATTGCAGGAGAGAATGGCAAGATAATTGGCCAAAGGCAATAAGCCATTAAGTGTTGGCAGGTGCCTTCATCAGTGGCTTCTGGTAAACCAGTTCTCTCTGTGTGTGTGTGTGTGTGTGTGTGTGTGTGTGTGTGTGTGTCTGGGGAGGGGAGACATGGATTTGTAGAATGTGTCAATTCCCACGGTGTAAATGTGCCCCTTCTGACTAATTTCAAGCTTCCAAAGGTTAGCTACAAGATTGCAATACCTAATATTTAATTATTAATTATTTCGAACTGTGACTTCAGCATACCACCACCAGTTTTCCAATCCTGCAGCCTAACCACTTTACTAAACTATTTCTTCAATTTGCAAACACATATTATCAGCTTAAAAAATAGGCTACCAGAATGGAAATGCAAAAACTTTTGTAAATTATCATTAAAATGACAGAGATACAAAGTTATCTGAGTTCTGCGAGAACAGGGACCCTTTTAAAAACAGTGCTGTCTATTCTAACTCTTTTTTGTGCTGTATTTAAAATAATTCTATAGTAACAAACTTGTTTTACTTCATTGGGACTCAGGTCAACAAAAATATTTTTAAAATTTGGCATGTGAGAACTTTTAGATGTCATCTCCTGCCCTTACAATCAAACTTTTCCCCAATAAATCACAAGTAATTAATGTTAACCATCATTTATGCAGTGCCTCTGTTTTTGTAAGGCACTGAACTCAGTGATGTGTATCTGTGAAATTATTTATGTTTATTCCCACAACAATTTTAGAGAGGTTTAGAAATGTTGATAAAAGTAACTTGCTGAGTTAAGAAGAAGATGAGTGAGGATTCAAGCCCAGATAATTTTTACTCTAGAGAAAGAGTTACAATAAAGTCCTTCAGAGTTTTACACCTGCCTTCACACCCACTAATTTTGTTCTTTGGTTACATTGAAAACTGCTTATTTTTTGGCTTACAGAAGATATCTGCTTCTTAGAAACATAGATCAACTAGAAAGTAATGCTATTAGTGAACAAGTTCAATAATTAGTTTCAGTAAAATAGAAATAATGCAAAAATATTTTCAATGCAGTGAAAACTCTTTCCTTACTTCTATACCCTTTTCAATATCCGTAAGATGTTGGTATTGGCAGATGTGAATATGAGGAGGCAAAACTATATTTTGCATATTAATGTGTGAGACAGATCATTTACATAGAGGCTCTCCTTTGACCTCACAGAATGTTTATAGGCATTTTTCAAAATGTAACTAAAAGGAAAAACTGAATAGACTGAAGAGCCTAAAGATGTTTCCTTAAATGTGTGAATTTAATAAGTATGCATGACAAATAAACAAATTCATGGCCCACCAGTGTACTAGAATTTTTTTCAAAAATAACATAGCTTACAACAGTAAATGATAATAATAAAAATAGTTTAAATTACTACAGCCCACTCCCTTTCTCAGTATTTAATTAAAAAAGTATATATACAAACGTGTATGTGTATATGTATGTGTGTGCACACAGAAGATATTTGTAAATGTGAGAGTATGTGTGTGTTTGCGTATATACACACACGTAAATTGAAAGGTCAGCTTGACCATTGATTCCACCATCTCATTGTTGAATTAAACTGATTTTATTAAATTATATTTGATAATTTTTATATTAGCAATAAAAATAGTTCCACTGCTTGGATAAAATAAAATCAGTCTTTTTTTTTTAAATATTTTTTTAGTTATAGGTGGACACAATACCTTTATTTTATTTATGTGGTGCTGAGGATTGAACCCAGGGCCTCATACATGTGAGATGAGCGCTGTACCACTGAGTCATAGCCCTAGCCCCTAAAGTCAGTCTTTTAATGAGGAAATCAAAAGATTTTAAGGATCTGCATTCTTAGTCTTCCTAGTTCATGATTTGGCGTTTTCCTGATTTTTCCTCTGAGCCTCTAAAGAATGGATTTCTTTTTTTTTTTTTTTCAACCCTAGTATTTGTGTTTATTTCTGCTTTCCTCTTTCTTTCTTTCCCCTAATTCAAGAGAAATATATTTTGGACAAATCTTGAAAGTATCAGAAAAATATTATTTTGCCTGGGTTCTCTAGAAATACTGTGAACACTCCCCTAATGTGGATTGAGCTCTGACTGGAGTTCCTAACCTTCAATTCCATTGTATCTGTAGCCTTTCCAGAGAGGACAGATGCTCTCAAAAGCTGTAGAACCAAACTAACAGCACTGCTTGTTGTTACAGTGGAAATTACAACTCAACCTGAAAATAATGTCATGGGCCATATGAGTTGAAAAGAAAAATCAAAGTGAGAGAAGAATGCTCAGCTTTTTGGCTTCTTGTAAGAGCTATTTTATTCATACATATTTATTAAGGATTTTACTATTTGGAAAACAATTTTAAGCATGAAGGGGAGTTCCATGGACAAACATAAGATTATCCAGAATCTCAAACAAGATGATCTGGTATATACCAACTGCACAATTAAGGGTAGTGGAGTTGTTGGGGGAGAAATAAGTTTACTTAGGGGCTTTTAATGAGGAATATTATGAATAGTTGGCTTTCAATTAAATGTAGTAGTTCCAGGAGAGGATGGTAATTTGGAACTGGTCCAAAGAGGAATCAATTAAAACATGATATTTTATGAAAATTTAAAAAGAGAATAATAAGTCATCTAGTCTATTAGCAAAATCAAGGAGTTTTGTGAGGGCTGCTGCTAAAAACAGTGGGCAAAAACTCCACAGAATGAGCAAATATAAATATTATATGCATAATATATAACTATACATATAATTGTTGAAAGAAAATGGAGTAGCATTCTAACCTAAGGACTGACTACTTCTTATTATACTAAGTGTTGAATGTACATGCTTGGTCCTGTACATGCTGTGGTATCTCCTGATTATGTCCAAAGGTAATAAATATCTTGAATTAGAAAAAGAGTGAGAACATAAAATTTTGTATCTCTGCCAATTTGGGGTTAACTAGATCAAACCTTAAATATCTGGTTTGCCATCTATATTGATTTATGGAAGCAAATAATCATCAATTTTCAACTTCATTTTGTATCTCATAAATTAAATTGATGAGAAATTTGAGCCTTTTTAAAGAATGAGTTTATATGTAAGGCAGGGGCTATTGTTCCTATTATTTATATCTTGCACATACTGGTTGCTCAATAAATATTTTTATACTAAATGAATGGATTAACGAAGGTGCATTTCTTAAGCTAACAAAATTGTTAATAATGGTGATTTAATGATGCAAGGTCTAAAAGTGTGAGCCTTGGAGGAGGGCAGAAATGAATTCTCTACTTATGAGATATATGACCTTGGAAATGTGCTTGAATTCTCTAAACCTCAGTTTCCTTCTTCTGTAGAACATGGAGAATGAACCACTGTATCTAGCCAAGCACTATTGCAGAGAACAGAATCTGCTCTTGCTAATGTAAGGGGGAAGGATTTAGCACATAAGTTAAAAGACCATCAGAAGGGCTGATATTTCACACTTTAGAACAAGGATTGCAAATTACAGTCTGGGCAGCCTGAATTTTTACTGTTTGTGAGCTAAGGATGGCTTTTACATTTTTAAAAGTTTGTTTTAAAAACAAAAATAAATGAGCCAAAAGAATTCAATAGAATCTATCTGTAGCCTGAAATATTTCTGTCTGGCTCTTTTTCTTCACAGAAAAAGGTTGCCATCTCTGCCTTAGAGCTGCAGTGTACACCACAGGTGCCAATCAAGTACTTGAAAAACGGCTAGTCTAAATGCAGATGGCACTAAATGTAAAAAAAGTATGCCATATTGTAAAGACTTCATATAAAAAGAGTGTGAAATATTGTAATAGTTTTATATTGATTGTTGAAATGATATTATTTGAGCTAGGTCAAATAAAATGTCAGTCATTTCTTTTAGATGCTGGATGTGGCCTCCACTTCCTCATCCCACCTTCTAGATTTCTTGTGAATGCACATGTTCTGCCACACATAAGTCACATCTGTTATCCAGGCGGCAAGGGAACTTGTGGAATGTGGTTTTCAGCCTCTGGCTCCTGCATCTGGGAGACAAGCCAGAGGCAAACATGCCACAGCCACACCTCTGCAGTAGGCACAAAGAGGGACTGACTCTCTGCAGGTGGCTCTTCTCTTTTACAGAAAGTAAGGGTCATTTCCACTTCAGGGTCACATTTTTAGGCTCACATTGAAAATGACTTGAGACAACCATTCTCCAACATTTGGGGTTTGTAAAACGTTAATAAATTAAAACATAAGTTTTTTTTTTTTTTTTTTTTCCAGTTAAGATGGAGAAGAATGGCAAAAGGCAAAACTATTTAATATCATTCAATTTTAGACGAAATTGCAAAAGATTTGCTACACAGAAAGACTTTGTTAGAACTTCTGGCAGCTGTTTTCAAGAGCAACTGGACTTCAGGATCACCTAAGGATACCAACAGATAGCTAAACCCCACCCTGAACCTATTCCTGTTCATTAGAAATAGAATGACCCACGTGTTTAATTTTAGACATTCTAGTAGTCACAATCCAAAAAATTTTAAAGAGAAATAGGTAAAGTCAGTTTAAAAATGTAGTTTATTTAAATGAATTAATGCAAAATATTATCATTTCAATACACAACTAGTTTTATTCTTGTATCTAAGCTAACACTTTGAGATCTATATTGCATTTTATACTAAGCAGCACCTCTCAATTCAGATGCTAGGGTTTCAATGGTTAAAGTGAGCTTAGCCTCAGAGAAGCAATAAAAATGGTATGTTTTTACTCACCTTTGATTTTCAAATCAAAATTAAATTAAAATTTATTTCCTAAATCGCATCAGTCACATAGGCAGTGCTCAATACCCACATGAGCACTTGATGTTGGTGGTAGCATTGAAACATCAGATAACAAGGTAGTATTAATTCTCCTCCTCACTCAGGGCAGTATAAGTATTAAAGAATAAAAATACTTGACAAGATTTAGTTACATAGATTTAGAATGAATATAGATATTAAAATATAACTACACTTGATAAGAAATATTTACATATTTAGTTACATATTTAGAAAGAAATAAGATTATAGGGAGCATGTGTATTTACCAGGGAGGAAGCTGACATTGTGACTGGGTTGAAGTGACAGGTGGAGTCAGGCTGGAGTTCTGGCTTCCCAAACACTGCTCTTGTTATCTGGCCTCTGCCCCAAGTGTGTTTGTGTATGGTGCCGTCACACAGGGGGTACACAAGAGTGAGAGAGACTAGAAGAGTTAGTGGGAGAATGTTTTGGGGAGATGGAAGTAAGGAGATAGTAAGAGGAAAAAAAAACCCTCACAATATAATATATATGCTAAATATAATCTGTTATCTAGAGGACATAGCAGACAGAACTTGAGATGGGCAATGAAGTTAATAGACTTGAATTTTATTCTTGATCCCAGGCTGGGAACCTTGTATCCTCAGGAATGTTATTGAACTTCTCTGACCTTAAGTTTTCTGAGTGATAGAATATGGATAAAAATATCTGTCTCCTCCTTGTAGGGAGGATCAAATGTTAGAACACACGTTAAGCACCTGGCACAGTGTGTGTTAACGATCATTTCCCTTCCTTCTGCAAACCATCACACTGGGGCAGAGTGATCTTTTAATTTAATATCCTTGATTAAGTGACTTTAAGTCAAACCCTCACTTGAGCTTCATAGCGTTTTAAAATAATTTCTCACAATAATTTGTAATCAGCACTCCTTACCTAAAAGCATTGATTTTTACTGGGCTGGACGAGAAGAAGCAACAGGATTTATTGTTGATGTGCACTAGGAAACCTGAGATTTTAATCTCTGCAAATTGCCTCAAAGTCCCTGGTGTAGTGCAATGTTTGACAATTCAACCTCAGATTCTCCACCACACATAGATAGCTGTAAACAAGAAAATCTATCATAGTGTTCACCTACCAATTCATATTTCAAGGTTTTCATTTCAAACTTAAATATTTTAAAAATGTAAATGTATTTATTTATTTTTTGATATATCCACTCATCAACATTCTGCATTCATGAAAAGCACGGGAGAAATCAATTAAATTGGTCCCAGCTACTAGATGTTAATGAGAGGGTAATATAGCAGAATCAAGCATAGTTTTAAACACAAACAATGTGAAGCGTGTCTAACAGTTGGTTAGAACTCAGTACTAATGAGGCCAAGGTCAGGGGTTTAATCCTCTTATGGCCAGTTAGTTTTTGCTCTATCCTGTAGCCACTAGCAGTATTTGTGACCCCAGCCAGACATCTTGGATATGTACTCCACTGATCATCAAGGGGTCTGGGTTGGAGGACAGGGGCCACCACACAAAACCATTACCCATGACAGGAAAGGCAACTCCAGGGATGATCTGCCTTGCTTCCTTTGCCTGTGAAGGCTTTCCATTACTATAATCAGTCTCAAGGCCACCAGGTGCAATTCTCAGCCTCAGCTTAGGATAATTCATGAGACAATAGTAAAAGCATTAAGAAAGAAAACTGAGTTCTCACCCTGGCTTGGTTCCTAAATAGCATTGAAGAAGTCATTATCCAATATGGAACTCAGTTTCCACCTCTATAAAATGAAAAGATTAGATTAGGTGTTCTCGAAGGCCCCTTACAGCTCTAAAATGGTTCCATGAATACATTTAAAGTTTCTTTTTTTTTTCTTGCAAGGGGAAGAACTGTTGAACATTAAACATTATTGTTTTCTTTTCTGAATTGCAGCCAGAATTTTAAGTTGGCCTCATATGAACTCCTCTGTATTAGGTAGGATTCTTTGAAGAATGTTCATAAGTGTTTGTGTGGATGTGTGTGTGTGTGTGTGTGTGTGTGTGTGTGTGTGAGAGAGAGAGAGAGAGAGAGAGAGAGAGAGAGAGAGAGGGAGAGAGAAAGAGATTTTAAGTAATTGATTCATGTGATTGTATAGGTTAACACTCCAAAATCTGTAGGGCAGTCCAGCAGGCTGCAGACCCAAGGAAGAGTTTATGTTGAAGCTGAAGATTGAGAACAGTCTGGAGGCAGAATCCCTCTTCCTTGGGTGGGATTAATGGAGGTGTTCTCATCTTAACGCCTTAAACTGATTAATTGAGACCCACCTACATAACGAAGGGTGATTGAAATGTCAATCTCATCTACAAAATGCTTTCATGACAACATTATAGACTGGTGTTTTACCACATATTTTAGTACTGTGACCTATACATGTTGACACACAAAAGTAACCACCCTATCTGCCTTCTGGTACTTGTGTTGTTGTGTGACCTGCACTCTTCTATGTGACTTAATTTCAACTGAATATGGCAAAGGTGACAGGAGTGACTTCATAATTAGATTACAAAAGCCTTGCTATGAGATTGTCATTATTGCCTTCTTGGCTTGCACATTACTCTGAAGCAAGATCCCATGTAGAAGAGTCCCATGTGACAAGGAACAACCTATGGAAATTAGACCTTTAATTCCACAGCCTTCAGAAAATTGAATGTTGTTGACAATCATTGTGTAAGGCTGGAAAAAGATCCTTTCCCCAGCTGAACCTACAAATGAGACCTTAGTCCTTGGGCCAACAACTTCTTGCAACCTTTCAAGAGACTACAAAACACAGAAATGAGTGAGATGATTTAGTCACAGAAACTGTGAGATAAGAAATGTGTATTTTCAATCTCTAAATTTTGGAATAATTTGTTATGTAATAAAGAATAACTGATACAGAAATTTAAATTAATATAAATCTTGATCAGGGTTATTTGTAGATAATCAAACCCAAGCTAATTTAAGCAAAATGAAATACTTACAAGTTACTCAGAGTTCAAATTTTTTGTAACTCTCAGCTTACAGAAATTACTATAAGCACACTACAAAACCAGTCAGCCAAGAGAGCTGCTGCTTCTGCCACAGCCAGGAAATAGCCGAATCAAGAAGTCACCACTGCAGTGGTGGGTTCCAGAATTTCACTGTCTCTGTTGAGATTTGGAGATAATGGGGATAATGGAGATGGGGTGTGGGGAGCATGGGAGGAATGGAGGAACTTTAGATAGGGCAAAGAAGAGGGAGGGGAAGGGAGGGGGCCAGGGATAGGAAAGACAGTGGAATGAGTTGGACATCATTACCACAAGTACATGTATTAAGACATAAATGGTGTGACTCTGTGTACAAACAGAGACATGAAAAATTGTGCTCTATATGTGTACTATGAATTGAAATGCAGACTGATGTCATATATAACAAATTATAATAAATAAATAAATTTTTTAAAAAGACCGCTTGAGGCAGGCACAGTGGTGCACGCTTGTAATTCCAGCCACTGGGGAGGTTGAGGTTGGAGGATCTCAAGTTCAAGGCCAGCCTCAGCAATGTAGGGAGACTCTGTCTCAAAACAAAAAATTAAAAGGGCTAAGGAAGGAGTAGGTCATGGTAAAGCACTCCTGGGTTCAATCCCTAGTGCCAAAAAATAAAAATAAAAAAGCCTGCTTACACCTTGATTTTTCCCTATGAAGTTTTACATTAGTTCCACAACTTGTGCCTTTGATAGGTGGGATCTGAACAGAACACATGTTTTTAGCAGTCAGTGTAGTTAGATGTGTTTCCTCCTTTCCTTCCCTTCCTTTTCTTTCTCATATTTCTCTTCTTCCTTCTTCTTCTACATACTGATTTTAGGGTCAATGAATGACACACACACACACACACACACACACACACACACACACACACTCTGCCCAAATATCTAAAGAATGACATAAGAAATCATGTGATTAAATTCTGTAGTATAAATATCAAGTATAACTTCTGTAAGAATTACCAAGAAAGAATTTTAAAAATAATACCATGTAGTAAGCAGGAATACAGAATTTTGCAGGTCAACCAATATAAAAATCCCAGCTTTGAAATTGACCAGCTATGTGATCTTGCACAAGTTCCCTAAACTCTTTTTTTTTTTTTTTTTTTTTTTTTTTTGTGGTACCGGGGATTGAACTCAGGGGCACTCGACCACTGGGCCACATCCCCAGCCCTTTTTTGTATTTTATTTAGAGACAGGGTCTCACTGAGTTGCTAAGTGCCTCGCCATTGCTGAGGCTGGCTTTGAACTCGCGATCCTCCTGCCTCAGCCTCCCAAAGTGCTGGGATTACAGGCGTGCGCCACCGCGCCCGGCTCCCTAAACTCTTTAAGCCCTTATTTTTCTCTTACAATATGAGAAAACTATCCATGACCTCTTCGTCATCAGGTGAAAGTAAAAAGTGATGAGGTATTTCACATTATAGCACAGTGGCTGGCACAAAGTAAGTGATCAATAAGAGGTGTTCACTCTAGGCATGTAATTGTGGTTTGTGGTTTAACCAACTGCATGGAAAAGGTGAGATTTAAGCTGGGCTTAAGAAGGAAGAACTGGAGTCAAAATTGGTGAAAGGTTTTGCTCTCACCCAGGGATGCTAACACAACAACAAAAAGTGGTGAAAGTCAGGTGGTTAAGACATTATATTTGTGCAGTGTCCTAGTACCTTTCACAAAAGGCCTTAAAAAGCACTTAGAGTCTAGTGCCTTATAAATGGATAAATGGACATGTTGAAATGTGGCATGTCATCTTAGAGTAGGTGAGTAATGGCGAGGTCAAGGTAGGTCACTCCCAGGTTGGTATTCTAACCACTTAACTGCATTTCTTACTTGGCTCCAAACTATTAAAGTTGGGAGTTTTTTGTTCTGCTTCCATATTAACATCAGCATTGACATAGCCATTAATAACAGAGACACTAAAGGAAGAAAATGAGATTAACAATGGCATCCCATCAGTTTGGTCTTCATCAAACTATGAACTAGAGGAGTCAGTGTCAAAACAATGCATGTTTCCTTGATTTTTGGAACTCATGGCTTGCAACAAGCCAACATATAAAGCATAAGTTGTATTCATTAAAAAGACTGCACTTTTCTTCCCTGCTTAATTTTTTCCTATTATATGTATGATTGCATACAGCATGTTCTGCCACCAATTTATATGTGACACTTTTTGGTGGATTTAATTGGTTTTCTCCCGTAAATAGAGATTTATGTTAAACTAAAATGGAATCAATAGATTAAGGTTAATTATGCCCTGTTCTCCTTTTTATTTCCTGGCTTATGATAGGATTACTAATTGAATCTAATGAAAGCTATAGTTATCTCTTTAATCATGTTTTTAAAGAAAAAACTGTAAAGCAAAAAAAAAAAAAAAGGCCCATTCCCACTTCAATTTTTTCTTAAAAGCTTTGTCATCCCTACTGGCTTTGGGTAGATCAGGAATCACAGCTCATTTCTACTGAAAGGGATTTTAAGTTTCTCAAATCTTCATTCTATGGATGTGAAGAACTGAGAGAGTCTTTGGATCTTGCTGAGGTTAGTTACAGACCTGGGGCAATGAGCCAGATTTTGAAGTGCTGGTTTGGTTCTTTTCTATCATTAGAAGGAACTGATATTTTTTTTTCCATCTCATTGTCAATCACTCTTCTTGCAAGTTTGTTTGGCTTGACCTTGATCCATTTGTGACCATGAGGATTAAATAAAATAATGATATAAGTGTCAGGAAACATGAAATGTAATAAATATGAGTTGTTCTTTCCCTATCTGAAACCTGGTGCAAATATAATTTCATAAATCACAACACATTTAAGCTATTTACCATAGCTCTCTGTTTCAAGAAATCTGAGATTTTTTTTTTAAAGGAAGAATCTTCTATAATGCAAATAATCATCCCCTAGGTAACCTGTTTTGCCATCCTGGATATTTATAGTGCTATGAGAAGAGTTTGTTACTTCAGGATTGATAGACAGCTCACTTAGCACACCAGTAGACAAATGGCAAAGTTCATATGCAATTTACAAGCTCTATCCTTGATGGATTAGATATGGTCCCTGTGCATTCTCCAAGCACTACAAGCCATAGGATCAGCCCTGAGATGAGGGGCCATGTGTGGATGCTATATATCACCCTCTTAGAGAAATCAGAATTCATTAGCTCTATAGGATTGTTACCTCGAGACAGGAGCTGTGCGGGCTGGCAAGCAAGTCTCCTTTCCCAGCAGGATGAGCTGACTGTTGCTTTTTCTTGCTTTTATTCTCATGGGAGGATGAAATCTGTTTTTCCTGAGAAGCATGGCACTATTACAGTAAAACTCTGAGGACCTCCAATGTGCAGACTGTCATCTAAATTCATGGTTCCTTAAGTGTCTATTTTTAATTAAATGTGTTGTCATAAATTACTGAGCATTTTTTAATGGTGATGATGGTGGTGGCATTCACAGAAAGATTCATGCTTTTAAAACACATAACTGTGTGGTCTATATACTTGTCTTCATATAATACTAAACAATTAGTATTTGTGCTTCAATAATGGTATGCTTTCTGAATTATTTATTTCCTAGTGGCATGTGCATTTTTTTTTTTTTTTTTTTTTTTTTTGGTAGCTGATCTCCCTCTGGCCAATAGTGCTTAGTTGTGAAATCTCTGATCTAGATGACAGATTAATTCTGTATCTTTGCAGTTAAGCGTAAAAGTAATATCACATCGTTGTAAAGATACTAGGCATAAAATCTATTTTACCACTTGCTAGTTATGTGATCTTAGGCAAGAATCTTGACAACTCTCTACCTCAGTTTACTTCTCAATAAATTGAGCATAATGTGAAGGTATGAACCATGTAGCACAGGTTTGAGGATTAAATGAATTACTACAGGTAGAGCACTTTGAACTTGTGTTTTCCACCATGATTGTTCTCCAAATGAGTAAAGTCAAGAAATTACAAAAGGGAGAACATTTAAGCCTTGTCACTCTTAGTCACTGGCTTTAGCCAATTTTGCTCAGACTAGGCACATTTACCAAACTTCTCCTTTGTGACATGTTCCATATCCTGGGAGAGTTCTTCATGTTTTTTTTTTTTTTTTTTTTTTTTTTTTTTTTTTTTTCCCCCAACATGTTTCTAGTCAGGTTCAGAGGCAAAACAGAGGGGTTCACGACTGAGAGACTCCTTTGCATTTGTGATCACCCTCCCTTGTTTTCAGAACAGGGCTGCTAGCTGGATAAAGGTTCTTTCCTCACCCTGCTGGCTTCTGGTGCGCTGCAAAATAATTCTACTTTATTCACTTTGATTATCCTCTTTGCTAGGTTGTCTTAGAAGTTTTAAAAGGGGGCTGAGGATGTAGCTTAGTTGTAGAGCACTTGCCTAGAACGTATGAAAACTGGGTCCAATCCACAGTACCACAAAAACAAGGAAGAGAGAAAAAAATAAAGGAGTTTTATTAACTGTAATGTCTTTTTTTGAACATCTGTAGGAACTTTTGCTGAGGCACAGGAAGTTGAGAAGTGTTCATAAACACACCCACTCAGTTTGGAAGTGGCATTTTTGGAATTACTGCACTATAATTTTAATAAAACCATTTTAGTTATGTGGGTGAATAATCTTTGCTCTTTCAAGAGATTGTATTGAAAAAGTAAAAATCAAATTATTTTAATGGAAATTCATATGCATATATACAAACACATATATACATGTGTATATATGTGTTTGTAAATATGTCCAGCTCTTGTCTGATATCAGAATTTTATGTAACTATTAATGAAAAATTCACCTAATGAGAAATAGCACCATTTGTAAGTATTTTTAATTGTGTTTGGCATCATGTAAGGATTTAATGCAGGTTAGCTTATTTAGCCTTCAAAATTAAGAAAGTGGAATTTGAGAGGATCCTGAGATCAATAGCCATTGATGGTAGATAACTGAGAGAAAATCACTTGAAATTCTTCCTTGTTTCCAAAATAGGGATGGGTGTAGGAAATGTTACCTCAAAATATGGCACCTTGGTATACAGAGTATTTTAAGCTGAAGGAAATTGATAAAAAAAAAAAAAAAAAAAAAAAAAACATAGAAGCAGGAAGGTCTCTTTGACCTGCTTTCTACCTTCTCTTTTCTAAAGTGGGTCATAGAAACCAGTATTTTCCTTGCCCATTTCTCCCCTGAAGTAGGTCACAGAAACTAGGATTTCCCTCACTACTTTTTCCCTGATGCAGACCAGAAAACCTAGAACAGTTACTCTCTGAACTTCTCCCTTTCTCCTCTCTGGAAGGCTCTCTGGTCACAGGTATTCTGCCTTATCCCTGGAGAGAAGACATGTCACATAGAGAGGCTAGGAAGCTGATCAAAAAAACAGATTTTTCTAGGTTTCCGCAGGATCCCACCACTAGGTCATACCTTAATATCCTCTATAACTCTGTATGACTGTCCATGAAAATACACAGATTTCCCTAGAACTTTGGGTCTTCATTTTTTAGTTATTCATGCCACGTATAACTTTTTTTAAATAAGTACTTTCTTCTTTTTGATCTGTCTTTTGTTATACAGGTGCCAGCCAGGAATCTTGAAGGGTGAGGAAAGAAATACTTTCTCCCTTATAACAGTGTCAGTACATAATAGGTGCTCAGTAAGTGTTTGTTAAATGAATTGCCAATGTAGGAATAAATGAATTGTACAATTCCAAATAAGTATAGTAGAATAAAAAAGCCACTAGAATTTAATCAAGATAACATACTGCATGCACGACCCTAAACAAGTCAATTTACCATTTTAAGCCTCAGTTAACTCACTTGTAAATCAATGATAAGATCCCATCAGTTTCACAGTCTTAAAAATTCACATGGGTTTTACACCATCGGTTACTGTCAATCATTTTTCTCTGGTATAAAAACACCTTTGATATTCCATTAGCTAGAAAACAACAGCTCCTAATATGCTCTTCATTCTTCCTTTTGACTTTGTAATTTGAAAATGAGATTGATAAACCACTAATGCAAGAAACATGTGCCGATTAGACTCAAGACCAAAGAATAGTCATCTGTAACCAGGGCATGAGAATAGATATCTGATATTTGATTTCCAAAATGTACTTCTTCTTTTAAGTGGCACTTTTTTCTTCATTTCTCTCACTCTCTCAATACAAACATGTATACATGTATGTGTGTGTGTGTGTGTGTGTGTGTGTGTGTGTGTGTATGTGCATTAATTTGACTTAGTTTCATAGTTATGTTGAAATGCTTTTTTCCTGGAGGCTACCTACATGCACATTATAAATAACACAGTTTGAACATATTCCTTAGTTTCTACTGATTCGTTTGTAATAATGTGCCTATGTATCACATTTTTATTTTCCTAACAATTTCAAGGAGCAAAAATTAAATGAAGCCACAAATTCCTCAGTGAGTGAAAGGAAAGACCAATCATCAGTGCTAGGTTTAGGGGATCATAAAATGAGAACTAAAGGAAGTAATTTTACCTGGTATTTAAGGTAACTGTCAAATTAATGGACTAGATGGAATTCTTTCACTGATGCTCTGAAATGGTATCTTCCTTTTGGAGTTCAGACCATACCAAATACCATGCATTTGTGCATACACACACACTCACAGCTGTAGTTCTAAAAATAAAGCCCTATGGAGTCTTTCTTGACTTGCCCCTCCAGAAATAAAGAACCAGGGTCTGAACTCCAAAGTACCAGACAGTCTGCTTATGTAAGCAGAAGTCGGAGTGGAAAGCAGTTTATATTTTCCACAGCTGCTTTAAGTCTAGCACAAGCAGTACTAAAAATTACTTAACCAGTTCAGTAGTAATCTACAACTAGGCAACACCCAGGGAACAGGCCTATTATTCTAATTAAGTAGACGTTGCCCTGTTTAAGTAATCCCCTTTCCTCACATAATCACACTTCAGACCCGAATTTAATGTACTAAACTCCAGGCCCTGGAGGAAGCAGCCTGCCTAAGTAGAACTGTATTAACTCTTTCATCTTCGCTGGAATATAAAGAAGTTCAATTTTTTCCCCCAAAGTATTTATTATAAGGAAATTTGTTAACAAAAGATCCCCAAATCTAAGCAGATTTATTGGAAGAAAAAAAATAGGGTGACCCATTTCCAGTAAAATAGAAAGAAGTGGATAGTCCCTAGAGAATGTGATAATATGTGTCCTAAAAATCTCTATCCATGGTCTGAAATTATTTCAGTCTTGGTCCAGATGTTCCTAAAACTCAACCCAGAAGCTAATTGTTTCTCTTTCCCCACACTGCATGATCAGCAGTCACAAATCCTTAACCAGTTTCGTGTGTGTTCAAACCTGACTGCAAGTATTAATTTAACAAAGGATTCACTGGGTGAAACAGGCAACGGCGGGAATAATAAATACATCACCCTGAGTTCAAGCATTCCAGGCTCAATTGCACATGAATTTTGTAAGCCATTTGGAATTAATCGGTTTTGAAGAAAAGACAATGGAATACTGGTATAATAAGTTGATAAGCTGATTAAAAAATATGGTGATTCAAATGATTAAAAATATAAAATGTATCTACTATTTCCCATTTTCCTTTTTGTAGAGTCACCTTTTGTACTGGCTAGACTGGATCCCTTTCTATTCTCACAAAAGGCAGAATCTATTTTAAAAATTGCGAGATTTGTAATCTCAAGAGAGCAATCTAAACCCATAGGATAAATGAATGAGACTTGGGAAAATTGATTCTGACTGTTGAGACATATTTGGCCCACCTAGCATACATAAATAGTTTGAATAAGGAGCTTGACCCTTCCTAGCAAATTCCAGATATATGTGACAGAAAATGGTGCTACAAGATGGATGTCCATGCTCTCTCTCCTGATGATCATTCCTAAGCTGCTTAAGTTTGTGTGACTGCTGATCATGGTGAAAGAAACACAATGAGCTTTCCAGACTGAGGCTTGGCAACATCTAGACATAGACCGAAGGAATTTCATAAAAGACCTTGGATAGAAATTGGTTACTTTTAGGACACATGATGACAAAGCCCAGAGAATTGAAGGAGTGGTCAGTTTGACCATTAACTCTTCAGAAGCCTGCTGATGTCCCAGCTCCCCACAGGTCTTGGTTCCCAACTCCATATCCTTACCTACACTCTATTCTGCTGCTAGATGCCCTCCTCTGGGAAATCCACACAGATTTCAAACTTCTCAAAACTTGTTCCTCAAGGTGGGGAACTTGTTTCAGTATTTGCTTTCAGTAACGTGCTGCTCAAAAACTGGAGAAAAACAGGACATTCAAATTATCCCGTGATTGCTAAACAAGAAACACAGTAAGGGTTAGAGGAATGACCCCCTTAATCATTATGTTTGGGAAAGATTTTGATTTGACTCTCACAGGCTGGTACCATTAAGCATTTGAGTAACAGAACCAACTTTCCTTTTTTCAACAATTTTTTATTTGTTCTTCTTAGTTATATGTGACAGTGGAATGTATTTTGATGTATCACACATACATGGAGTATAACTTCCCATTCTTGTGCTTGTACATGATATGGAGTTACACCGCTCATGTATTCATATGTGAACCTAGGAAAGTTATGTCCAATTCATTCCACTGTGTTTCCTATTCCCATCTGCCTCCCTTCCCTTCATCTCCCTTTGGCTAATCCAATGAACTTCTATTCTTCCCTCCTACCAACTTCTTTTTTTTTTCTTTTCTGATATTCTTTCACTATTCTTCGTAGCTCTGAATTTCTTTTTCCCACTATATGGAATATTGTTCCAATTTTTTAGTATGCAAATTCCTACCATACTAAACAGATCAAACTTGCCAGAACATGATCTGCTGTCTATAATGCAGTACATGTTCAGTACACATTTTTTGCCTGAAAGATGGGATGAACAAAAGAGTATCTGAGGGGTTCTCAATGAGGCCTGGGGGGGAACTTTAGCACTTTCAAGTATGGTAGAAAATATAGTGACATATTCTTCCCCTAAACGTGTAAGAGATTTTGCAACCCATTCAGTTGCACTGAAGAAAAAGGTCAGATGAATCACAGATGATTTCAACATCCATAGGGTGTTGTAATAAGCTACTTTCCCTCATTAACAAAAGAAGGTACCAGGTTGGTGGTGTAACTCAGTGATGCAGCCCTTAGTATGTGAGAGACCCCTGGGTTGGATCACCAGAACTGCAAAAATGAATAAAAGAAGAGGTTCTGTATAATGCAATTAGCATACTCTGGCATGCATTTCTCCCCTTGGTGGTCTGAAGTTGTGAGGATTTCATTGCATGCTTTGATTTAAAAGACTAGGTGTCTTTTTTTTTTTTTTTTTTTTTTTTTTTTTTTTTTTAACTGGCAAGGGCTTAGAATAAGGCATAAACTCTAGTTAATAGGGAAAACATCCTCACATTCTTAAAGTCGCAAAGATGAAAGGAGAAAACAAACAAATAAAAATCTCTGTGACACATTACTGAAAAAGGAGGAAACACTCATCATTTTAGTAGATAAGACACAATGAGCTGCACTTGATTTACACCACAAGCCTTAGCACTGTTTGAATTCTTTCTGATTTCTTAAAGTGGTTTTATTTTATTTTATTTATTTTACAGGAAGTTTCTAATTTTGACAATGAAGAACCAAAAAAGAGAAAGTAAGTCAAATTTACTTTGTAAATTTTATGGTCTCTTAGTCCTATATCATTGAATGTGACTTTTTTTTTTTTTTTTTTTTTTTTAACTGACCTGTACAGATCTGGGTGTGTATGACTCAGAAACCATTTCTGTTTATGCTGTTGCTTAAGAAAACTGTGTTATGCCATTTCTGTAGACAGGGATGTGAAAATTAAATTTTCAGAAGAAAAAATGTTTAACCTAGACTCAGATTAAAGTGGGAGCCTACTTGAAAACATGTTTCTATTGGTGGTCTACTAATCTTCTAAAGAATTCATCTAATCCAAATACGAGTGTGTTTGCGGAGTTTTGGGTTATTTAGGTCAGGCCCGGCTTTACATTCAGCACACACAGCTGCCAGCGGACCGGACATACACATGTGGCACCAGGCAACGGAGTGTTAACTAGTGTGCAAGAACTACACAGGGGCAGGAAGCTGGTTTAGGGGGAAACTTCCAGATTGGTTGCTGAGGATACAGAAAATTAAGCTTCCTTGTATCTTGGTCTGAGACCAAATTGTGAACTGGGTGAGATTCTCTGGGTGTCCTGGTCCATGTGCCCTGTTTTCCACATTCTTTCCTCCCTTTCCTGCTCAAAGCATTCTTGCAGTTGAGGATAAAAATGCATCCATAATAAGTAGGCACTTAACAGTTCGAGGTGCCTGCCAGGCAGGGGGAGTTGTATTTTGCCAGACTTGAAGTACTTAAACTGCAACATTGGCATTTTAAGCATGAGTTTTAACGAGTAAAGAACTGGCTTTGGCAGCGCCCTTCTCAGTCTTCAAGCCCCACCTACCTAGCTGTTTATCCGTGGATAAGCAACTCACCAATTCTAGGTCAAACACTTAAACAAAATTGCAGTTGTTGGCTTATGATTGATGTGTTCACAGATTATAGGGTACCAAAACATCAAGGAGCAGATGGAGGATAAATTAAAGGGGAGGTGCCTGAGGCTGACCAAATTATGCTTTTACAAACATAAAAATCTACTAAGGTGCTCCTCAGACTCCAACCAGTTAACACAAAATTGAAGACTCTTTTGAGTTCCTCAATTGTTATTGCTGCAGGGAATAATATGGCATGCCTTTACATACCTACCTCACTTTGTAGTAATATAAGTAGCTTTTAACTAAAAGATGGCTTAAGCATTTGGCATTAAAAAATTTAAAACAAAAATTGTTGAGTAGGAAAGAAACTTACATGTGCAGGTTTTTGCTTATAACCCTAAGCTTAAAAAAAAAAAAAAAAAAAAAAGGCAGGTAAACTTGGCTTTAATTTAGTGACTATTGAATATCAATAGTAGCAACCTGATGCTCTAACAAGGGTAGTTATGTGCATAGGGTGTGAGTATGTTCATTCATGCATGAATCTATTAACATAGTCAAATAAGTATAGCCCCATACTTTGTTTCTGTTTTAAAACATTTTATTATGGAAAATTTCAATCACACATAGAGGAGGAGATAATGATGAACTCACATTGCCAAGTCTGAACAACTACCACTGATCTTATTCTGGCTTAACTCATTTTACAAGCCCACCCCTATTCCCACTGTTTTGCTTTTATTTATTCATTTATTTATTTATTTTTAGTTGTAGTTGGACACAATACCTTTATACCTTTATCTTATTTATTTTTTTCTACATGGTGCTAAGGATCGAACCCAGGGCCGCACATGTACTAGGCGAGTGCTCTTCCACTGAGCCTCAACCCCAGCCCTTTATTTGTTTTTTTAAATAAAGCAGATTACAGGCATATAATTTCAAATTTCAATATATACTGTTGTTAAAAAGAGCTATTTTTAAAAAAGCATAATCAAAATACCACTACTTTACTAGAACAAAATAAGGAAAATAATATAATATCACCAAATACAAAGCCAATGTTTAAATTTCTCTATCAGCCTCTAGTGCTTTTCAAAGATTGTTGAGTCAGAATCCAAACAAGCTCCATGCATTACCTTTGCTTCATGTCTCTCAATTTATGTTTTTATTTGTTGAAGAAGCATGTCTAGAGGAATTTATTTTTGAATTTTTAAAATTGTGCTGATTTAATCCTTGTTGTATTTTTTAAAATGTCATTACCTATATACTAGGTTTCTTGTAAATTTTAATTAACCTTCAAGATGTGATAAGATTAAAGTTTGATATGTATATATATTTAAAAGTAGGTCTTTAGGGACTGTGAGCTTCCTGTTGCATTGCATGATCAGCCACATTTTATAACCTCTGTTCTTACGACGGTTATACTGCTCTGTGGGTTCAGACATTATCAGGTTGATCCATCCAGCACAATGTTGCCCGTCAGTCTTTTAACTAAAAGCTTGAGCAGTAATTGGTGATTTTTCCCATGTCCATTGTTTTGTAAGGGTTTTCATAATAATTCTATCAATTTGCAACATTCTTTTTCTATTAAATAGAATTATAGTCTGTCCCCTGTAGTCACAAGTTCCATATCTGTGGATTCAATCAACTGCTGATCGAAAATACTTTAAAAATTGTGTCTGTACAGAACATGTACAGAATTTTCTTATCAAGATTCCCTCAATAAAACAGTATAACAACTATTTATAGAGAATTCACATTGCATTAGATATTGTAAGTAATCTGGAGATGATTTAAAATATACAGGACAATGGGTATAGGTTACATGAAAATACTATGTAATTTTATATAAGTGACCTAAGCTTTGACACATTTTGATATCTGCAGGGGTGAGGTTTAGGGAGTCCAAAAACCAATCTCCTATAGATATTGAGAGAGGACTCTCTATATCTAGGAAAAAACTTTCTCCCATTAGCTAGTTAGTTTATGTAGAAATGGTCCACTCTTTTCTTTTACAGGTTTTATGAATATTAGTTTCTTCATACTGCATGAAAAATTCCAGATCAAAATTATATTTGTATTAATAATAATTTACACTTAGGGTCAGGAAAGTTCAAAACTAGAGTCAGACCTCTGTTAGAGGTAGGATCTAATTCTCTCAAAGACATTACACACGTTCTAGCTTGTTTAATTAAAATATTATATATTAAATATAGACTTAAATGTACGTTTCTCTTGTTCTTCTAGGTCATTCCGGAGATGTACATCTGAAAATAAAATATTTGGTTAGTGATTCATAAGATTACTTATGTAAATGTTGTATTCTGTTTCTTTAAGTATTCTTTTTTCTGTTACTGCCATAAAGCAACAATGTGTGATTAGTAAGTCAAATTGAGTTGTCTTGAATTCTACAGAAGAAACTTTTTAAAAGTGTGGTTCCATTCTAACTTAAGACTAAGATAAAGAAATCATTGATTTATTTGGAATAATTTCCTTTTATATTTAAAAAAGACTAACATTTCTTTGATGGTTTATTAGCTGATTATCTTCCAGCTTTCCACATTTAGTTTGGTTGGTCCATGGTCAAGGTGACCTGTTGGAGATCTTTTCAGATCTTTGAATTTAGGAGTATATGAAAATGAAGCTGAATATAGTTTTATTGCAAAAGACTTTTCTGCTGTGTCTAACATACCATAATGTCTTTTTAGTTTCTGCTATTATAACATTCATAGTAATAATAAGGGCAATTGGTTTGATTTGCCCTTTAATCCTAAAGTAAAACTGTAATTCTATTAATAGCTTTTGGAAAGTTAATAGATCATCCCTCCTTCCTTTAAAGAATATAGGCAGTCAGGCATTGTAAAACATCCACAACAGCAAAACATCAGGATTACCCAGTCAAGAATTCATTTTTTAGTGCAGTGTGTCACACTTGTGGGAAACCCTTTCTCCTTTCCTTTCCCCACAGAGCCTAGGAGTCTGGTGTTCATCCCCATTTCGTTCTTTTCCAAACTGATTTCCTGATAGGATCTGAAAAGCTCAATCTGATTAACGTGATCATCCTCAATAGGTGCATATTCTGAAGATATCTACACTTTAATCCGGTTTGATGGTTTTCCAGCACTGGCATTGGCATTGATAGGGACTGTGCCTTATCGAATTCGTTTGCATCCTGTGGGCATTAGTTGTTAAATATTTTCAATAGCAGCTCTGGTTTGAATAGTGCATAGTATTACATAAAAGGAAGTAAGGTGAAATTTAATTTGCCATCAAGATCATTCTCACAGTCATCTATTCTATTTATACATACAAGACTAGGGATGTTTCCATCTTAGCAATTCTTGGTAATCATATGTGTTTTCTATAATCAAAACATGAAAGAAAATAGTGACTTTAGAAATAACACAGTATGCTGAATTTGTATTCATTCTTTGGTTATAATTACTTAAAATTTATTTTTTTCAATGTAAAATATAACACATAATCTTTGGCAAATAGATGAGAAGAGATTCTAGTTCTTCACCTAGTGCAGTTCTAACATGTCCAGGCTTTGCTTAGGTACTTTAGGTGATGAAAGGACCAGGCTGAGCAAATCATGATCCTTCCTCTCAAGGATATTACAGTTTCATGAAATTATCACAACTCAATGTTCTCTTTACATACTTATCATTTTGTTAAATATGTTGGGAAATATGGAGGGTGGGGATACTTTAAATTATGTAAAAAATGGTAATGAATTCAAGAAAACCACTCCAAAGAATAATGCAATATGAGCTAGCAAGAAGCAGTTGAGAAGTAGCATTCTACCACACATGTGTGAGTTCATGTATGAACAATCCACAGGTCATCTGGGGCTTTTCATCAGAGACTAGAACCCCACCCCCAGAAGGGGCCACAGAGCTCTCTTAAAGTATCACTTAGCAAGTAACAACCATGTGCTGAAATCATTTTTAATATTTCTAACACTTACTAGATAGATATTACTATGAATTCTGCTAACCAATCTTCTGCTTTACTTTAGAAGGAAAAACTGTGAATGACACAATCTGGCAGGAACCCAGCAAGGCTGAGAATAATTCCCACATCAGAAGGTCCTGTCAGCTAAAAGGTAATTGCTAAATTTATTTCAGCTGACTTTGCATTTTTCCCATAGTAGTTTAAAGGCAGGTAAGGAAAATTTACATCTTTCACTATTAAATAGGGCAGTGGTCTACTTAAAAAGGAAAAACAAGGGCTGGGATTGTGACTCAGCGGTAGAGCACTTGCCTAGCACGTGCGCGGCCCCGGTTCGATCCTCAGCACCACGTAAAAACAAAGGCATTGTGTACAACAAAAAAAGCAAATAAATAAATATTTTAAAAATAAACATTTTAAAAAAAGGAAAAACAAATAAGATAGCATGAGTAATATTAGAACTTGTTGAGATATCTCTATCTCTATATCTAAATGGTATATATATGTGTGTGTGTGTGTGTGTGTGTATACATGTATATATACGTGCACACACACATATATGGTTATATACATTCAGTCACATAGATACACATATAAAAAGGAAATAAAATCTAATTTGCCTGTTGTAGCAAAATGCAAAGAATCAACTTCAATATTTGAAAGTCTTTAATGTCCAAAATAATTTTAAAATCCATTAAAAATCAGCAAATAGAAAAACACTTTAAAGATAACAATATATTTAACAGTCATTATATTTACATTTTCAAAAATAATTTAGGAGAAATAACATTGATTATTAATGCAAAATTATGCCATTGTATAATTTAAAAGTTCCCATGAGGAGGAAATTAGCAGTCAGGTATGGAATAATTTATTAATAATAAATGACTTCATAATTAAAATTACTTAACTTTGGAAGGATAAATATTTATGTTAGTCAGATTTTCATCACTGTGACAAATACCTGAGAAAAACAACTTAGGGCAGGACAGAATTATTTGTCTCACAACTTTGGAGGTATCAGTCCATGTTGACTGACCTCATTGCTTTGGGCCTGAGGAAAGGCAGAAGAACATCATGGCGGAAGGGCCTGGCAAGAAACAGCTTCGCAGTTTATGGCAGCTATGAAGTACAGAGAGAGGGAGAAGGGGTCAAACAAAAAAACACCCATCCAGAGTATTCCCCCACTGACATACTTCCTCCAACCATGCCCTACTGCCTCAGTTTCACTACCTCCCAGTAATCCACTCAACCACCAATGATCATCCATGGATGAGATCAGAGCTCTTAAGATCCAATCACTTCATGAAAGTCCAACCTCTGAACATTGCTGCATTGGGACTTTTAACACATGAGACTTTGGGGGACCTTCCAGCTCTAACACATAACAGGAGTTCACAAAGATAAACAACACTATAAAACCTTGGTCTGTTTGGTATCCCTCCCAAGGTTATTGCAACAAGAAATGACCAATAATACTAGGTATTGATAATTTAAAAGTTGTTGATGTTTAACTAAAAATATTTTTTAATGTTTTGGGACAAAGGGAATTTTAATGTATTTTTGCAGTTAGGATCTTAATACTTGTTTGATCCTATATTCTGTTAAGATTTTTTATTTTATTTTTTCACAAAGCTCTTAGGTTTACAAATCAATTATTTATGAAAATAATACTTTTCCTTTGAAATATTTCAATTTTATTCAAGATTAAGTAACATTTGGTAAGTGATTTTAATTAAATTTTTAAATATTTAAAATTTTCTCTGTAACAAGTAAGTGAAACATTTCCGGATTTTTAGAAATATTTTCTTTTAATTACAACAAAGGGAATGTTTTACTATTATATATGTTTTTATTGGACTCTGTCTTCAGATGAATGCCAGTTATATTCACCTATACCTTGAGTCAAACGTTCATTCATCCATTAATCCTTCATTTTATCTATTCGTCCGCCTATGCATCCATTTATCCCTCCCTCTAACAAGCACATGTTATGATTTAAATATTTGTTTGTTGATTTATGGATAATGAAGCTGTAACTGTATTATGTATTATTTTTAATTTTAAAAATTTGCCATAATTCCCATCAATTATTCTATATTCTACAATTGCTGTTGTAAGAAATGCTGGTTTTGTTTTACTTTTTATGTTTAGTAATAATAGGCAGGTACTTCTGTTATAGTTACTCTGACAAAGCAGCAAAGGATCTTGGCCTCAGATGAGGTGCTTCTGATTGGTGGTCTTTTCTTTGTCAAAGAAAAAAAAAAAACTAGAAAGCTTTTACAGAATACTTCCCTGCTTTGCTTTTCTTAGGTTTTTGAGTGTTCATGTTATGTTCAGGATGTGTGTGTGTGTGTGTGTGTGTGTGTTCAAGAAGTTCAGCCCACATTTCAGCAGTAGCAGTTGAGTCACAGGACATTACCTAGGGATTAATGCTGTGCTGGGAGGGAAGAGTTGATGGCCTGAGACCAAGGCTGTCGGTGCCATTATAAATTGAAGGGAGAAGTTTAGTGGGGGAGGGAGAACCACAGTTGTGGGCTCAAATTTTATGGGTGTAGTAGCTTCATTTGGATGTCTCAGAGTATTTCTAAGCAATTAGTGCCCTACATATCAACCCATAATATTTCTTTCTCATTTTAAATAGTACTTTTTAGCAGTTAGTTGCATAATTACTTAAGAATGGTTTACTGTGCCTGAGGATAGGCAGTCTGGAATCTAGTGACATGAAGATGGGAAAGTGAATCCTTGTTATCACTGTTATCCTCTATAGCCCCTGATTTTTACTGAACACTAATGATGAAATTATAGAGACAGCCACAATAAGATAGAAGAAAATATATAGAGAAAATAAATGGTAGGAATGATGTTAACTCTTAAGGAATCTTACAACCTCCAAGACCAAAATTTCAAAATGGTCTTTCTACATGACACACATTCTATAACAGCATATAGCCCTAAAGAGTATTGGGATTTGATGCAAAACTTGCATAGGCTCTATTTAGCATATGTTCTGTGTCTGTCATTTTAAACCTTACAGGTATTCACATAGCTCCACAACATGGCTATGCTGTATCTGTGAAGGCAGAAGTCATCAGAGTAAGTTGAGTGGCAGAGCCTAAAATTCTTCCTGTATTTTGTCCATTTCCTTTTTCTAAGAAGAATTTTGTTTAAACCTACATGCATTGTAGTAAGAGACTACATCTGTAAAATAAACGTAGGGTAAATTGATTGCACGGGACTTTGCCACTAAAAAACTCACATAGCTTAGTTGTCAAGGGAAATTAATCTCTAATTTATGTTAATTATATTTCAGCATTATAAACAGGGATAATGTTCATTTTTTGTAAATTGTATTCAATTCTAAAGTTTTCAATTTATTTTGGCTTTTGTTTTATGAAAGAAAACTGAGAAAAACAAACTTCTGAGAACTGCAAATTAGAGTTCACTGAAGATCAAGTTGGAATTTACATAAAGATAGATTCAAGAACAAGGTCTTCCTACTTCATGCCAAAAATTACAAATAATAAAAACAAAGCAATATTTAAAAAATAATGAAAAGGAAACAAAGCATTTGAGCATTTAGATAATTTTATAGTCAATATGACAATGATAAACTATTCCATATAAGCATTTGCAAAAAAATTGGCATGTAAAGGAAATAATTGGCATGTAAAGGAAATAAAGGAATAAGACATAGGGCAGGAAACAATGGCTAGTATTAAAAGCAGTATTAACTCCATTCACACGACTGCAGAATTACTTTAAAAATAAATCCTCTTTACATATAATCTTGTGAAATTCATTCTAAACCCACAGGGAGAACAGTGGTATTCTTAGGGCCTTCCACCATGTGAATGCTATTGGTTTGAAACCTTCATTCTGTCCTGAATTCTACTCAATATCATTATTTGGCCAGCCTCTTCGAAGTAAGCATGTAAATATTTTGGCTTGATTTTTAAGACTTTATTATTATTATTATTATTATTATTATTATTATTATTATTATTGGTCTGATTCCTAATTCCCTCATTTCTAGACAACAAACAAAGTCACAAATGTATTTACTATACTGGGTAATATTTTGGTAGCACACTTTTCTCTTTCTTTCTTTCTTTCTTTCTTCCTTTCTTCCTTTTTTTTTTTGACACTGCTGTGAATCAAACCCAGGACCTTGCATGTGTGAGGGAAGTGTTCTACCACTAAGCTACACCCCTAACCCAACACATTTAATTTAAAAAAAAATGTTTTCCAAGAGCAGGCACTTCAGTTCTGACTAGACTGCACCGTAAGGAGAATGGCAGAGAGAAGAGCTATTTCACAACTGAATATCCACTTATGATGGATGAATGAACTCCCTGAGCAAAGGCTACCTGCATAGGAGTCAGCTCTTAGACTTCCAAGGAAGCTCTTTTGAATTCAATAATGGCGGCACTTAGAAATCCTGTTTTTTGTACAAACAAATCTTGAATCTTAGATCCTTAAATTATTCACATGAATTCTTCTTGGATTATAGTTTCCTATTTGAAAATTATTATAGTCAGATGCATCTCTATTAGAATCATCTAGAAGCTGGTTAGAAATAAAGATAATTTTCTTTACCTCTTCCAATTTTTTTTTTCTGCATAATCATTTGAGGGAAAATTTGAGTATCAATTTTTATGTAGGATGGTGCATTACAGATGTTTTAGATCCACTATGTAGTTCATGCATGTTCTGGTGATCTGTTGCTCAAACGAACCACACCAATATTTAGTGGTATAAAGCAATATTTTGAAGACTCATGAATTTCAGACAGATATCAGGAATTCAGTCAGAGCAGGGCTTCTTGATGTTATGTCTGGGACTTCATTTGGGAAGACTTGAATGACTGGGAAGACATTAAAGTTTGGTGTCTAATCACATAGAGGCTTCTTCACTTACCTGCCTGGCACTTGATCTGGGATGAACTGCGCTCTGCTTAGACACTCAGCTGGAGAACCTATATGTGGCCTCTCCATATGACTTCAACTTCTCTGGGCCTAAAGGTTGGTTTTCAAGAAAGAGTAACAGGAAAGAAGTTTCACACCACATCACAGGATAAAGTGTTGGGAAAGAGATCAAGGCAGAAACAATAAGGCTTCTTCTAACCTGGCCTTGGAAGTCACAAAGCGTCATTTCTACCACATTCTACTGTGACAAGTGAGTCACTAAGTTTAGCCTAATTTCAATCAGAGGAGACTCGAACTCTCTTTCTTTCTTTCTTTTTATTTTATTTTATATTTTTTATGGGTACCAGGGATTGAACTCAGGGGCACTCGACCACTGGGCCATATCCCCAGCCCTTTTTTGTATTTTATTAGAGACAGGGTCTCACTGAGTTGCTAAGTGCCTCACCATTGCTGAGGCTGGCTTTGAACTCGCAATCCTCCTGCCTCAGCCTCCTAAGTGCTGGGATTACAGGTGTGCGCCACTGCACTCAGCTTCGAACTCTATTTCTTGATGGAGTAGTGACAGGCCACCCTGCAGAAGAGATATGTTTGTAGCCATCTTTAGAAAACTTAATCTGCATATTGCCTAATTTAGCTACTGCCCTTTGTCACTACTTACAAACAAAATACTCCTGTTGTTACAAATGTTATCTTTGTGGGAAAATATTTGGGAAATTGCCAACACACACTATGGTTAATCTTCACAAAATGCAATTACCCTGGTGTCCAGCCTTAGTCCCAAAACTGCACAGGCCCCAGTTTTCTATAGCAGGGGTGAAAACTGCTCACTCTATCATTGAATGTATTCTGAAGATGAGCTTGTTTGTGGCCATTAGATATTTTAAAAATCAGAAAATTTTACATTAAACCCACATATTCATACTCTTGAAAAACATGAGGGAAACTGAAAATCCTGGACCCAAAGTCTCAGGAGAGTTCAGTTAGAGAGCTGAAAGCCATGGCTACCTTTAGTCTGGGCTGGGGAGTTGGCCCTCTAGCTCACTATAGCACATCCATTGTCTCCTTGAGCAAATCTACTTCCTGTAATATTTATATTTGCAACATTGATCTCCAAATTCTTGCACCTAATACTCAAGGGCCATTAAAATTTGGCCACAGTTACCCACACAGCCCTCCCTCCTCCTATAGCATATCCAGAATTGCCCTCTGGAATAACCAAGCTCAATCTCTGCACTTAAACATCGTCTACTCATTCTGTACTATAGGCGGGTATTCAGTGCATTTGTACAAACGCCACTGAATTTGTACTTTTCCTTTTTCTTCCACCTTGCTTTACTATACACATTCTTCAAGCTTTCATTCTGGCCTCACTCTTATGTAAGTACCCCAGGTCATAATAATCTCATTCCAACCTATTGTTTCTGAACACTCATTGTAACCACCTTGTATTATTATGTAAGTTCATTGTACATAATCACATCCAATTTCCTCAAAGAGATTACAGATTCTAGAGTATAGAGGCCACTTACCTTTGTCTATACTTAAAGCAATGTCTTGAGAAGGAACTCTTCAAAATTCATGTAAAAGGGATCAAAAATAAATAAACAAAAGAAAGAAAAAAAGGGAAGAAATACTGTTTTTTGAAACTACAGAAACAAATAAAAAACAGGTTGCAAGATCTCAACTCTGGCATCCTAACCCAATGATAGAAGATCTTGATTGAAAGACCCACATCACAAAATCAACTCATTTTAAAATTTAGAGTCCTATTGGAAACCTATAGCATAGTGACTTTGATTTTTAAATATTCAGTTATTGGTGCAAATAACTCTGACACTGTGAATTTAACCTCTGTTTTAACTGTAACAAATATGGGGAATTTGGAGAAACTTCTCTTCTCATTTTTCACTGTACGTGGAGGATAGGCTTCCTCTGTGTTTCTTTTGGTGCAAAATATGATAAAAGGAACAGTTGAAAATTGTAGCAGTGATTCTGAGTAAAAAGGAGTGAAGGTGAAGGGAATGTTTACTTGTTTGTTGGTCAGGTGATTTTTGTGGGTCAAGTCTCCTCATCTGTAAAATTAAACACTTAGATTAAGTAACCCATAGTTTTTTTCCTCTTTTAACACATTTTATAATTCAGATTTAAATAAACAAAGTTCTTTGTACAGGGTCTGAAAAGGAATTGCTGTTATTTTTGAAAAGGTTTCATTTAGCTACAAGCAAATGATGCCAATTCTAAAGCTTTCACTAAAGCATGCGTAGAATAATTTTGACATAAATAATTCATGTTGAGAAGACCCAAGCTAATGAAGCTCAAAATGCCAGGGGTAGATAGCTTAGTTTAACAGAAACAGGTGAGATGATAACAGCAGGGAATCATAGCATTTTGGAGTTTGAAGTGGCTTTTGTAACTAGTGTGCTATCCTTTTATTACCGAGATAGAAAAAGTCCCAGAAAGATTCTGTGGTTTGCTTAAGGACCTAGCTGGTTGGTGGCATTTTGGGTTTTAATTTTGTTATTTCACTATTTTATTTTGATTTTTTTCTTACAAAAATAGTATACCTTTAAGAAAAGAAAATTTTATGATCAAGCCAATATAATGCCTAAATAGACTAATTAAAAACACATTTAATATTAAATAGCACCTAAACTTCCTAAATCTTATAGTTTTACTTCTGTTTGTTTTTTGCAGTGCTGGTGGCCAGGGCCTCATGCGTGCTGGGCATGAGCTTTAACACTGAGCTAAATCTCAGCCCTAAATCTTGTTATTTCTGATAATCTATGTGTAACCTGTATTTCTTTCTATAGATCTAAATGAAGATGGTTTCCTTTTGAGCACTAACATGTATACCTTCCAAGAAAAAGAACAAGGAACTTCTTACCAGGTGAATAATATGAATAATCAATATTTAGTTGGTGTTTTGTTAAAATCTTGTTACTGAGTTCTCTAATATGCCAGATATAGTGTACAATATTTAAACAGCCTGGTAGCTACTTTGTATTTATTGTTGGTTGTTTTGCGACTGATATACTTATGTCCCTGTGAATTGGAACATAAATGGAAAAAATCAAGTAATGATTTGAGATAATATACCATTTTGATTGTGCAAAACATCATGCTGTATGGCCTTCTGATAAGACACTCTGGGTCTGTTAAATTAATATCCTGGGATGTTCTCTGATGAGACCTCTGCTAAATACTTGGAACTATCTGACAACCTTCAGCGGGAGGCTGTGCTCATCTCTTCACATTGGATATAAAGACATATACTATGATTCCTGACTTATCCCTCTGAAAAATGCATTAATTAGCCCGGGGATTCAAGCAATTAACAACATCCTCAAATGTTGGGCCTCCACAATGATAATAACATTAATTCACAGCTAAATACTTGCTATTCATCCAGTAGCAAAAAAAGAGTATATGAGTCAATAGAGGCAACTTGAACATCAGGCTGATTTTTGATATTTTTCTGACAGCCATAAGGTCCTCTTTAATCATTGTGATAGTTTTATTAGAAAATTTAGAACTGACCTTCCTTGCTGCAGTAGATTGATCAATAGGCAGAGGATATATAGCATATGAATTGTGAAGGGTTGATTTGGTAAGGAAAGGGAGCTCACATTCCTAAATCCAGCCTGATTTCAGAGGCTTTTGGAGGCCCTCCAATGAATTAAACAATGGGCTATAACTTTTGATCAACTGCAGCTTCTGCTGGTTGGTCTGATGCTGCTGGAATGAGGGTATTCTCCAGAGGCCTGCTAGCACGTTGCCTGATCACCCATCTTCCAGTGGAATCACCGAAAGTGCATGAATAAGGACTCTGAAATCAGACAGAGCATGGTCGCATCTTGGTTTGACTTGTAGTTGCTATGTGACTTTGGGCCATTTCTTTACTCTCTTCTACCTCAGTTTTCATCACTCTGTAAAATCAGTCTATAAAGGACCTTCTGTCTCAGGGCTGTCATGAAGATGGAGGGAGATACCTCACTACAGCACTTAGCTCCATGGCTGGCATTTAGTTGATGCTTTAAAAAATTCAGTTGTTGGTCATTGCTCCTCCTCTTTTCTCCTTCACATCTCCCTCCCCTCCTTCCCTGCCCCACTTCTCTCTCTTATTCTTTACAAGGGCTGGATGACACTTTCACAAGTGCTGCTGGCAGATTATCTCTGAAATATGCAATGTCATTTTCCTAAATTCAGATAAGATCTCAGATATAATATCTTAGTGAAACATTGTCTGAGATAGTCAGGAAAAAATACTGGCTGGTTTACAGGAAGAGCTCCCCAGATATGTCTTGTGCCAGAGGAAATTTTTCTTTAGATTTTTAGTAGAAAATAGTGCTATCTGTTAGAAGAAGGAAATAATGCAGAGAGTTCTTAGAAGAAAATGGTAAAAGATAATTCTTTCCTCTAACACCAATGCTTTGGGTACTTTTAATTGGCTAAGAAGTGGGGCTTCTAGATGCTAACCATTCAATTTTGCCGTGTAGTTTGCCACTAAATATGAGTTGAAGGAATTCATATCCAGTGACAGATAAAAAGGAGCCATCTCATCCTGAAATCCCTGTTTGGGAGAAGGGACTGGTCTTATCTTTCTTTAATAACTCTGTTCTTATTCATAGTAGGCATCAGCTAAACTTATTTAAGAAATTTTATCTGTATGACAGAATACTTTGTTTTAGCAAAGAGGGTATGTAAGGTATCAATTTATTAACTCCTTGTGATTGAGGAAAAGTGGATTCAGTTTACCTTTGAAAGATGAGGAAGGGAGGGAATGATTCTCAGATGGAGAAGCAAATCTAGCATGGAGGGGAAGACAGGCCATCAGTGGCACTGCCCAAGGGTGGACTGTTAGCACAGACTGTGTCCACCCATCAAAGAACAGATGACCAGTACAGCAATGTTTCTGGAGGTGCAGCCTGAAATCAGCTGTATCAGGCTAGCTTGGAACACTTGCTAAAAATGTAGATTCTGGACTGGGGATGGAGCTCAGGAGTGCACATGCCTAGCACCCAAAATGCCCTGAGTTCAGTCCCCAGTGACCCAGGGTTGGTGGGGGTGGGGGTGGGGGTGTGTGCTGCAGACTTCTGAGCCACACTCTTGTCCAAATGCATTGTCATGACTGGGGAGTAGTGATAGATGATTTATGTGAATCTCTTGACACTGTTCAGAATCTAAACCTTGAGACATTTTGGGATCAGGATTGGGATCTTGATTGGTACTTGTCCACAGACATGAAGTCCCATGCATTGTCACTTGACAACTGCGAACTTGGCTCAGGTCTGGCCTTGGAACACAACAGCCTCTAGGAAAAAGTGAGGTTGATTTTTGTTCCTTATTGGAATGATATAGTCTAATTATAGAATTTAAAAAAGTCCTTAAAAATAGAAAGGATGTTGGGCATGGTAGTGCATGCCTCTAATCCCAGCGGCTGGGGAGGCTGAGGCAGGATGATTACAAGTTCAAAGCCAGCCTCAGCAACTTTGTGAGGCACTTAGCAACTCAGTGAGACCCTGTCTCTAAATAAAATATAAAAAGGGCTGGGGATGTGGCTCAGTGGTTAAGCATCCCCTGGGTTGAATCCTCAGTACAAAAAAAATATATATAGAAAAGATTGAGATAATGTATAATATCTTAACAGAATAAATGTTTTCCCTATGACTATTTTACTGAATATCAGTAACATAGAAAAAGTTTATAGATTGTGAAATATTTTAGTAGTTATAATTATCACATGACCACACATATAAAAATATTAGTTAGGACATTAAAACATTCAGATTAAAAGACTTAAACATATGCTTAATTTCAGGCCTGAAACAGACATGCTTCTCCTATGTTCTCAAAACGAGAGGATAGGTCTCAGGCATGGAAGAAGTTACAAAGAAGCCAGTTGCAGGAGAGTATGTTGGTGGAATGCCTTTCCCAATACTTATTGACTTGCTCCAAAACTATTTCTATGCACTTGGCCTGGGATAAACTTGCTGGAGAACCAGGCTTGCAGAAGTGCTGATCAGGAGAGTCTGAAGGAAAGCAGCCTGCTTAGTACTGTCTTCATTATTCCATCCATAAAGAACGTCTTGGGGGAACTTGACTCCCAGCATTTATTTTTGTATCCTTGTTCTTGTTTGTTCTTCTCTGGCAGTGTTCAGTTGATGGTTCGAACCTTTTGTAGCATATTGAAAAGGGTATAAAATATGCAGTAATACAGACTTTGGGCTAATATATTTTCAAAAATGTTGCATGCCTCATTTCTCACATAAATTTTTAGGTTGCTTTCAGCCTTCAGAGCGTCATTCATATTCATGATAGAAAAGAGGGATAACATTTATTACCTTCATTGCTCGTGACATTAAGCACTGTCAAGCACCCCAACCCAGGACTGAGTCAAAATACATTCCTCCTGAGCTCTTTTAGTGGGAAAAAAATATTGATAACTGAATATTTAATTAAAAATACACATGTAGTACACATTTAATTAAATATTTAATTAAAATATATACATATACATATACACATACATTCTGTGGTATGGCAGCTATTAAAGTCTTGAGTACCACATCACTTCATACCCAATTTAATCCATTTCTTTCCTGATGTCTTTTATTATGCAAACAGTAAGTTAAGTATTTGAAGTTTCAGCCTCCCCTTTCGTTAGAGGTAGCCATGGGATTCAGTGCTGGCTAATGAAATGTTAACAAATTCCTAAGAAGGGGAAAAGAAAAGCAAAGATCCATGAGGATAAACTTTGTCCTTTTCCCACTTTCTTGTCTAACGCTAGACGTGATATCTGGTGAATTAGCAGCCATGTTCCACTAGGAGGCCAAAGGCAGAGACATGAAGGATGCTGGAGCAGGCAAAGGCAGGAAGCCTGGTCATTAAGGACACTCTTTGGAAGCTGCTCTAGCCTTGGACTGCCTTTGTGTGGACCCCTCTTTTATGGAAACATAAGCTGCCTACTTGGTTAAGACACTATTGTGGATTTTCCATTCCTTGGAGCTGAATACATTCTTAACTGATACATCTTATCTTGAAGACAGTCACTTCCGACAATGCAGAAGTCTAACTGCTCCACACAAGCGATCAGACAGACCTGTGTCTACAAAGTGGGATGGTGTTGAGACTTATCTCTGTGCAACCTAGACTAAACACCCTCTGTTCTCATGGAAGATATCAGTGTGTAGAGTTAGTCATGTAGTTCTTGAGATGAAAATCAGATTAACAGTGAATGCAATATGGGCTATTCACAACCTGTTATATAAAACTTTGAAATTATATCCATTGCAGCCCAACATTATTGGGAAAGATGTGTAGTGTGGACCAAAGTGGGATGTTTTCTTGTTGTCTTTTTTATTGATTGATTGATTGATTGATCTTAACTGAAGTCAAAGCACTGAGTTACTGCAAAGAACTTTAAGATTAAGCTGTAATCTGATAATCTATTAATAAACAGGAGCAGTAGGTCCCTCTCAAAGTTTCATCAGATTTGAGATGGTTCTAAAACAGAGGTGTGAACAATCAGTAAGGAAAAGGAAAAAGAGGCTGAAGAGACAAATAGTACCTTATAAGTGGTAAACAAAATAGTCTTTAGCTATGCTGTGATAATATTGAGATGAATACTGATATTATGCATTAATCTCTGTTTATTATTTCAAATAATTTCTTATATACTGTACAACTTTAGCTATTGTATTAGACAAAAAGAACAGAACTTCTTTTAAAACCGAGTCCCAGAAGTTAAACATCAACATTTCCACCATATTCTTTTTATTAGAAGCAAGTTACTAAATCCAGCTCACACTAAGAGGAGAGGCATTATGATCCATCTTTTGAAGAGAAAAATATGTAAGAATTTATGGACACATTTAAAAACTATCAGAGCTATCTAATTATATTTTGAAATTACAGATACTAATAGATGGAGAAAATGTCTTGCTTCCAAAGAGTAAGTTTGTAACTCATTTAGCAGATAAAATATAGGGCAATTTTATTAGTCAGAATGAGAATCTAATCTCTCTGAACAGAAGAATTTAAAAAGTGATGATTTAGTTGATGTTGAAAGAATTTAGGACATTAAAATGGAATCTACACCTTTTATTTCTGGTAAGATGAAGTTAAAATCACATTAGATTTTTCTCATTTCCATAATCAGGGTTACACTGAATCTAGGAAAAGTAAACTTTTCCTCTGAAAGCAAAACAAAGAGTTTAAGCAACCCTCCCTTTTAACTTTTATTCGGGGAAGAAGAAAAGTCTGATTCTAACAAATAAATTTTATAAATGAACTATATTTTCTATCAAAAGTCTGACTCCAAATACATATGGATATTTTCACTTTTGAACCCCTTGAAAGATTGAGATAAATTATTTGGCATTTTTCTCATTTTTAGAAAGGATTTATGCAATTCAGAAAATGGCTGGTAAACACATTCTTGTAACTTACACAGCTCCAAGTCCGATATTAACTGGCATCCTTAAAATGTAACAAGCCTGAAGATGTGGACCCAGTCCTTTTAGAAGCCACAAACAGTGACAAAATAAATCCAGTCACTGAGCACTTGCTTCAGTAACATCAGCTGTGATGTCAATTTTCTGCTTCTTGTCTGTGTTCATTGGTTGTACCATGTTTTAGAAATTGAGAATTCTCAATTTGGAGTTTGTAACCAAATTTGCCTTACCTTTCTTTGTATGAGCCACTATTCTTGCTTAAACTCTGTGCTTAACTTTCTTTATTTGTAAAATGGTGATAATAAAATTTTCTTGTATTATAAATACTAAATGAAACAGAAAATGTATATTACTCTTAGAAGATGTTCAGTGAACCTTTATATCTTCATTTCCCTAAATTCCCCTTCTTTCCATTGTCAGCTTCCCTCTCGTAATAATTTTTTTTTTTTTTTTTTTTTTTTTTTTTTTTTTTTGTACCAGGGATTGAATTCAGGGGCACTTGACCACTGGGCCACATCCTCAGCTTTTTTTTTTTTTTTTTTTTTTGTATTTTATTAGAGACAGGGTCTCACTGAGATGCTAAGTGCCTCGCCATTGCTGAGGCTGGCTTTGAACTTGTGATCCTCCTGCCTTAGCCACCCAAGTGCTGGGATTACAGGTGTGCGCCACCGCGCCAGGCTTCATAATAAAATTTTAAACTTTCTTTGTTTTAGTCGATCAGGTTGCTATAATAGAGTTCCTTAGACTGTGTAATTTCTAATCAGAAACTTGTCACTCATAGCTGTGGAGGCTGGGAAGTTCAGCATCAAGGGGCCAAGCAGACTTGATGTCTGGTGAAGTCTTGCTGTATGTCTCAAAGATGGTTCCTTCTTGCTGCTGCATCCTGCTCACATGGTAGATTGTGGAAGCAACTCCCTTCAATCTCTTTTTGAGGGTGTTGATCCCATTTGTGAGGCCCAAAGGCCCTACCTCTTTATAGTATCACATTGTGTATAAGGGTTCCAATACATAAATTTTGGGGATCACAACATTCAGACCATAGCACCCATCTACCTCTGTTGTAAACTCCATCAATGCCCATTGAAGTACCCTAGGTATAGACTGTGTTTGGTATCATGAAGTACCCTAGGTATAGACTGTGTTTGGTATCATGAAGTACCCTAGGTATAGACTGTGTTTGGTATCATGAATTTTTCCAAAGAAATTGGAATTGACCATAATGAGCTTACACTGATAGGTACCAAGCATAATAAAAAAAACTATCTCATGCTATGACTAGGAACATTATCCAATTCCAAACATATATTAATTTGTGTTTAAACTTTATTGTGCTTTTAAAAAATGATTACCTAATAAGTGCCAAATAATGTAGGGCACTGAGGGATTGCAGAGTACACTGCTACATAAACCATTTTCCTGTTCCTAATTCTCTTTCCATCAGCCCTCTTCAGGGTTTTGGATCATAGATTGGTATCGGAGTAAATGAGGGAATAGGGTGTGAATCTAACATATACATATTATGTAATGTATAGTGTGTATAAATTATACATAAGTCATATATACTGTATATTCATATACACATAGTCCACATTCCTCATCCTATGTATGTACGTGCAGATAAAGCCACTGATGAAACACCAATCAGTGTGTTGATAACAGGATAATTATAATCTGAACAATGGATGCTTTTCCAATTATTTTGCTAGCTTTGTGGTAGTTTGTTTGCTCTTTAAAGTATGTTAAACCCAGGCACAGCGGCACCTGTGGCTCAGGAGGCTGAGGCAGGAAGATTGTGAATTCAAAGCCAGCCTCAGCAACTTAGTGATGTTGTAAGTAACTCAATGAGACCCTGTCTATAATATAATACAAAAAAGGGCTAGGGATGTGACTCAGTGGTTAAGCACCCCTGGGTTCAATTCCTAGTACCAAAAAAAAAAAAAAAAAATTTATCATTAAAGGCTCCTTTTCCTCTTCCCATGCTAAAGAGAGTATGTAACCTCTGTTTTGGCTGCCACATGGAAATGCTTTTAAAGAATATAAAAAATAAAAGTCTTATCTTTATTGAGAAGTTTCCTTACCTACGAGAAACATAATGCATTTCCTTCAAAGGATAGGTTGGTTATGTAAAACTTTTACGCTAAAATTTAGCAATCTCTAAGATAGAGAACATTTAACAATGTCAAAAAGCATATTTCCTTAAAGTGCCAACTCTCCCTTATGATATTAAAATCCTCAGATCATGTCAACCACCTTTCTTTCCTTGGGGAACATTGCTAAACAGCTAAACAGAGGTTCATGGAAAGGACATGTTTTAGAAGGTGGCAAATTTCCAGGATCAACATGCACATTGGCAAGTATTATAGATTATGGACTTGAATACACTGTACATCCTATTTATAGTTCTTGTTCTAAACGGCTTTGGGAGAACACCACAAGTTAAATTACACAACTTATTTGATTATCATTTCCTAAAATGGAACTGTAATACATACTTACAGCTTTGTGCCAATAAATACTCTCAGCAAATCGTGTTTCTTTATGTAGGCATGAATAGAATAGTCTCAAAAATATCTTTATTCATAGCTGCCTTTTCTCAAAATAACTAACATATTATTGACATCTAACTTTCGGAAACAGTTTTGTCCTCCACTGTAGTCTCTTGCTTTCTGAGTATTTCATAACTAGTTAAATGTCAAGCAACTGTGAGGAAAAAAACAAAAGGAAATAAATGAATCTCAGTGAGGACCAAAAAGAATTCCATTGGAAAATAAAGTTTGAATTTGGAAAGACTAGGAAATACCTTAACTTGAAACAGGGAAAAGAACACTGGATCAAAAGACCCATACCACTGACCATATTCTTAGAATGACATTAAATTCACATTTCTGTATCTCAGTTTTTTTTTTTTTCTTTTCAGTTTTAAAGGATGGTGTTGCACTAGGAAAGGTTTCTTCAAACTGTAATGATCTGTGATTATTAATAGTTCATTTCCACTTTTTCCTTGATACTTTAAAGATCCAAGAAGAGTTTATGTGAAGGGATAGAAGGATACACTTGTCTAGTCTCATGTCCCTAAACTTACATAAGGAACAATGAGTTCCTCTGGTCCAGCTTCCTGTTTTATAGGTTAAGGGGCCAAAGTGCAGAGAAGTGAAGTGGTTTGCTCATGGCTAGTCACAAAGCAGAGTGTCAAAGCAGAACCGTCATTTATGTGCAGAGCAGGGCTGGTTATTGCACCAGTATTTTTCTCTTATTTATTTCTTGTATTTATTACATTAAATTTTTGAGATACAAAGGTTGAATTTTTTTTCTATGTATTTTTCCATAGACATAGCTCTTCCTATTGTTAGAAATCCAATAGGTACTTAAAAAAAAAAAAAAAAAAAAAGATTATATTAGCTCTAAAATTTCCTTTTTTTCAGTCAGACAGGAAGTGTACCCAAAAAGAGAACCACTGTTATGAACAGTTCTAGAAACTTCTTCAAAATTTCAGAGCAGGGGATATTTACACAGGAAGTGAGAACAATATTGCATCTGCGGCTTTTCCCCTTAAACCAAGAAACACCTCCATTTGCATCTCTGACTGTTGTAATCCTGGCAGTTTGGGCTGGTTTGGCAATGGCTCCACATTAAGAGAGACTTTCACCCAAAGGTCAATGAGCAAAATCCAGTGTTGCCTCCTGCTACGAAGTGCAAAGAGATGGCCATGAAGTTGAAATTCCTTATGCCACAGAAAATAGAGCCTGTGTGGCTTCTCCAAGCCCCTTTCTGCATTCCCAGAGGGCACCTTATTCTAAGACCAGATTGTGCACCTCACAACCTGCTTGAGAAGAAAGAAAAGAAGCTAGAAAACTATATTAGGACTTGAGTGGGTTGCTTGGGTTTACATTGAAGGTGAAGACTGCTACATAACAGGCTTTGTTAGATACAGTGAATTACACAGTTTAGCAGTTCAAATGCCTGCAAAACCCTCTCACCTCACACTGCTTTCCCCTCTTTACACCCAACCTGATATAATTGTTCTCTCCTATGAAAAACTGCAGAATATATGTATATGCATATACATACTAATGTATACATGCATATACCCATATATGTGTATGTATATATTTATTATTATTACTATTACTATTATTATTATTATTACTGTGTGTGTGTGTGTGTGTGTGTATGTGTGTGTGTGTTTGCATGTGGTGCTGAGTGCTGAACCCAGGGCTTCACACCTGCTAGGCAGGTACTCTACTAGTGAGCTACATCCCCAGCCATAGAACTTTACTTCTATTTCTCCTATGACATACTTTAGTCCTTTTCCCAATCTATTTTTGGCCAAGTATTCTGCTCAAATATATTCATTAAGGCACTGAGATGTGGAAAACAGGCCTGGATCCCCAAAGAGTTAAGCTTCTAATGGAGGGCACAGGTTCAGTTACAGATGACTTATTTTTCTTAGGACTTATATTGAACAATGAGTATCACAGGCAGACAAATATCTCCTCCTTTGCAGCTACCACAGATTAGGTGCTCAGTACATAAATGTGTGTTAAATGAATAAGTAAATGTATTATAAGCCTTGTAGGAGAATATGTTTGATTTAATTATTTAATCTAATTATTCTTTTAATGACTTTTTAAAATTGTGCTTGTCCAGTCTTAGTTTAATTTCAATTTCTATTACTAAAAATTAATGAATTTTATAATAATTTATGAATATCTATTATCAACATGGCAACTTCCCCACCAACTGCAACTGTTTCTTCATTTGCATAAATAGTTCTCAAATTGTCTTTTTAGTTAGATATAATTCCAAGATATCAGTAAAATAAAACCCCAAAGTGAAATGTATTTGTTTTCATGTGTTTGCATTGATTTATTCCAGTTCATAATCCTTTTGATTTTATTACTGTCTTGATGAATAACTACATGATAATTGATCATTGTGACCTTACAAATTATCTTTTCAGAGTATGTTTTAGGTCATAAATAGAAACTAGTCACTTTTTATAAAAAAGAATGTAGATATAGCTTTGGGAGTTATGCTTAATTTTTTTCCGTTTTTATCATGAAAATAACTTTCTATTTTGTATCCAATCCCAAGATAACTTTCCTTTCAAGTGGGTAGGAACCAATTCACAGTAGAAAAACTGGTACTTCTACCCTTCTTGGCAAAGACAGAATAGCTTATTGAAACCTGCATTCTAAATACATTTTGAAGTTATAGAATTTCTCCCAATTATAAAAGTAATGCATCTTACTTGTTAGAAAAAACTTGAAAATAGAGTATGTAAACAAGGATGGAAACTATTTATACAAATATAAAGAAGGATGCAAACATTTTATACAAATTGACATTCAGATATTTTACTTAAAAGATTGTGAGCATAGACATTTTTTCTAAAGCCCTATGGATTTGTACATTTTTAATAACAAAGCTGAGAGTCAGAAGACTAGGAAGCTCAGAGAAAATTGTCAATGCAAAGTAAATGAAACTACCTTAAGTTTCACTTCCTTACTTTCATTATAGCTTTCTTTAAAAATAAACCAAAATATTAACTTTAAAAACTCCATTCTCCTTCTTATAAAAAATATATATCAGGTGATCAGGATTGTCTATTTTAATACTTGTTATAGATGACATTAGAGTTTTTCCAAATGAGAAAGTAAGAATAAAAGAAAAATCAAAGGGGATGTTTTTTTTAATTTTCTTTTTTCATTTTTTTCATTCAAGGTCAAGCATTTGACTTTCCAGCACCTTATCATTAGTGAGGTAAAGAGAACATAGTTCAGGTAGATCGGTGATGTGGATTTAGTGAGTCTCCGTAAGCCTCCATTTCTCTTCTGAAAAAGGAAGGGAGAAGAGAGATGTATATTCCCTTCCAGTGTGTGTGTGTATGTTTGTGTTATGTTGTGTGTTCCTCTTAGACATACATATTTAAGAAGAAAAGTAAGTCTCTAAGACTATCTACCTGATACTTATCTGCTGTACTGGGAAGCCATATTTAACTTACAAATCAAAGCCCTGAATTTGGTTGGTCCTAATTTGGCTGTCCATTCTAGATGACTAGTAATTTTGCTGGCTTCCAAAACTCCTGTAAGAAAGAACAGTAGATTAAAAGTCAGAATACTTGATTTTCATTTCAACTGTATTATTAATCAATTATCTTTCTTTGGGTAAGCTACTTAGGGTTTTCTCATTTCTTAAATAGGCTGGTAGACTAGATCTCTAATAATTTCCATCCAAGTTCATAAAATATGACTGTATGACTAACCCAGTTCAATAATTCATTGATTCCATTTTCTAAAATTTATTCTATAATTCTAATAGTCAAGCAAAGTATTAGAAAATGAGATGTGTTTAACCTACCACTTCTAACAAAATTCTTACATTATTTAGAGAATTGTGAGCAAAATGAACTAAATGCTATTTATATTTATACACATAAATATATATGAAAAACACTAGATACATATCAAATACATACAAATAAAAAGTTACATTTATAGTCACATGTAATTACCATTTGGATGGAGACTTCCATTTTTCAAAGAGGATTCTAATTTAGAAAGATAAAGGTGAAAAGAAAACCAATTAGAGACTTGGCAATAGTTTCAATGAAAGACAATTAAATTAAAGGGTGGTAGCAATGAAGATGGAGACAGACACACACAAGAGATAATCTGGAGGTAGAATAGAGGGACTTGATTTATGGAACGTGGAGTTGGATGGATGGAGATGGTATTCACTGAGTTGGAGAAGGTTGGATGAGAATCATGTTCAGGGAGAGTTCTAGAAGTCAGTTTTGATCATGCTTATAAGTCATTTTAAATACTATGTTGGGTCTGTAAATCTGAAGCTCTGTATAGAGGCCTGGAGAAAGATATATTGGGTGTCATCAGCATGGAAGTATAATAAAAAGTTGTGTATGAGAGATCATGCACGCACTTGTGTACAGACGTGAAAAGGGAAGGATGATATTAGGCAAGGGGCCATAGTTGGTGATGAAGGAGTTTAAGAATTTAATTTCAAGATAAGAAGGTGTCAGCATATGGAAGTTAGGGAAAGAACAGACAAAAAATGCAAAAGGACAACATTGTGTCACAGAATCACAAAAAGAAAGTACTTGCAGAAGGTTATGGTAGTCAACATTCCTGAATACCAAGATTAAAGGGTTTAAGAGTAACACAGCCACTTCAATGTTTATAGCAGCACAATTCACAATAGCTAAATATGGAAGCAATCTAGATGCTCTTTGATAGATGAATGGATAAAGAAATTGTGGTATATATACAAAATGGAATATTACTCAGCATTAAAAGAGAATAAAATTATGGCATTTGCAGGTAAATGGATGTAGTTGGAGAATATCATGCTAAGCAAAGTAAGCCAATCTAAAAAAAACAGGGGTCGAATGTTTTCTCTGAGTGGATGCTAATCCATATGGGAGGGGGCATGAATGAGTGGAGGAACTTTGGATGAGGCAAAGCAGAGGGGGGAGGAGGCAAAGGGGCAGGAAAGACAGTGGAATTCACCCTATGATCTAGCCATCCCACTCCTGGGTCTATTCCCAAAGGACTTAAAAATAGCATACTACAGTGACACAGCCACTTCAATGTTTATAGCAGCACAATTCACAATAGCTAGGTCGTGGAACCAACCTAGATGTCCCTCAGTAGATGAGTGAATAAAGAAAATGTAGTATATATACAAAATGGAATTTTACTCAGCAATAAAAGGGAATAAAATAATGGCATTTGCAGGTAAATGGATGAAGTTGGCGAATATAATGCTAAGTGAAATTAGTCAATCTCAAAAATCCAAATACCGAATGTTTTCTCTGATATAAGGAGGCTAGTTCACAGTGTTGTTGGATGGGGGTACATAGGAGGATTAAAGGAACACTAGAATGGTCAAAGGGAAGGGAGGGGAAGGGAGGGAGCAAAGGGGGAGGGAGGGGGAAAAAAGAAAAAAAAAAAGAAAAGGTGGTTGAATGAGATGGATATCATTATCCTAAATGCATGATTGAAGACCTGAACGGTTATGAATATACTTTGTATACAAACAGTTGTATGTAAAAAGATGCTATATATGTGCACTATTAATTGTAATACATACTACTATTATAAATTAAAAAAAGAAAAAAAACCCTAGGTACATGTATGATTACACGAATGGTGTGGTGCTACTTTATGCAGAATCAGAGAAGTGAAAAATTCTCCATTTGTGTACAATGTATCTAAGAGCTTTCTACTGTCATGTATAACTGATTAGAACTAATAAATAAAAATTAAAAAAGAGAATGGGTCATTGGACCAAAAGCAATTTAAATGGAGTAGTAGGGGCAAACACTGAGCTTGGTTGCAAGGATATGAAATTAAAGGAAGTAAATAAAAGGATGTGTACATAGTTAACTTTTTGAGATGCATGCCTAGGAAAAGGAGTAGGAAACTCAGTAAATTAAAAAGTAATCAATTAAAGATGGATGAGATCAGAGCATATGTGAATACCACTGGGAAAAGTTCATTGAAAGGAAGATGACCAAAATTCAATAGAGAACATGAATAAAAATGTAAACCCAGCCGTGTCACTTGCCTCAGGAATTACATATTCTTCCACCTATTCTACAGAAGCCTCCTTGAAGGACTCCTGTTAGTCTCTGGGCTTATCTTATGATATCCTACCTGTTCTTGGGTACACCCTACAAATTCTTTCAGGAATTCTACCTTTAGAATCTTTGCACAAATTGAATCCCCTTCCAGGAATTTTCTTCCCTCAATTGACTGCTAACCCTTTTCTGTCCTCCAATTATCAGCTTATATGTCCTTTTAGACCATTAGCAGCATCTAAAACCATCTTTGATTCTTTACTTGTTTGGTTTCTTTAGCAAAGTACCTCCTAAGTACCCAATCTAAATTAGTAAACCATCCTGTCTATCCTTACTCAACCACCCTGTTAGTTCTTAGCATAGCACTTTTTTTTTAATCTCATAACTGTCTTATTCACATACTTGTTTATAGGTTTATAGCATATTAACTTTTTCTTTGAAAGCAGTGATCTCATTTTCCTGGCTTAATGCCAAATCCCTAGAATGTGGATAATGCTTAAATTAGCTCAATAAAATGCATTGATAGGTTCAATGTTAAGTTAAATTCATGGAGCAGTCTCTTAGAATACACCTTGAATTAAAAAGAACATTATGATCTTAATCACATTCAGGCCAAATATGAAGATAACAGTTTAAGAGATTGAGCTGAATTAATCCATTATTTTGAAAATGTTCTAGACGATTTCTTTTTAATAGATAGTCTTCATGATTTCATTTTTTTTTTTTTGGTAATTTTTAGTATTCTTTTATTTTGGGGATACTAGGAATTTTTTGAGGCAGATTCTTGCTAAGTTGCTGGCCTTGAGTTTGTGATCCTCCTGCCTCGGCTTCCTGCATTGCTGGGATTATAGTTGTACACCACCATATCCATCTTACATTTCTTATAATAATCTTAACTCCAACTTTTATCCCTGAGGTATATACTACCTATTAGCAAGATGAGGAAGATGTCCAGAAATTAGCCAGTCTAGTATCAAAAATTTACTGGGGCAATCCATTTGGCAGAAAAAAAAAAAAAAATCAGAAGTATACTTACGCTCCCCAAATCAAGTGCAGGCCTTTCTCACAAAGAAGGGAGAGAGAGAAGGCTATTTTCAAGGCAGTGTTTCTTTCAATGGAGCAATTAAGTTTGGCTGTAACAGAAGGAGGTTGCCATAAGAAAAGCAGCACAGAAAAGACAAGATGGTTTTGCAATGTCAGCTTATTATTTCTGCAAGAGGCTGAAGATTAGAAAATAGCTTTTCCTGAGTTGTAACAGGTCTATAAAACCAAGCAACTCAGGAAGCCCAAAACGGAATACTGAAAATATAATACCAAAAAATAGCAATAGAAATTGTGTTGAACCCAATATGACCTTTGAAAGAGAGGGAAGGTTTGGCATATCTAAGAATATCTCATCACAACCTTCTTTGAAAGATTAAAATGATTTTAATATTTTCCCATTTATTTAATGCAAATAGGTATGGATTTCTCTGACAAAACATCACATTTTGTACTTATGTGCTACTATGCAGAGACAGAACATCAAGTTTATATTGGTTGTTTAAAGTCATCCTTAAAGCCAAAATAAAATCAGATTATTAAGATTGGAAATGTTTTCATGACAGAAAATCTTTATTTTCAAATATTTCTGTGGGCTTATAGTCTCTCTCCAAGGATCAGAAAAGAGTATTATAAATATGGTGCTTTCAAACATTAATGAGGAAGCGAATCTTTCACCTTTTAAAATTGTGGTGTCTGTTTAGATGTCATTTATCAGTTCTTCAATGAAAAAGAATGAGATAAAAGCAAAGAGAAAGATGTTTCTCAGTCTAGAACTTGCTGGATGGAAAAGAAGTATTTATGAGTATATGCTACTTCACATCTGGTTAATACAACTAACTACTTTACCCACTGTATAAAACTTAGCATATAAAGTATTAATTTGTAAAACACTGAAAAGTAAATACCCTAAAATAATGAATATAAGTAGTATAAATACAAATTCACCAGTATTAAACTAATAGGAAATATTTCTTTTTATTTCAAAGAAACCTTAAGAGTCATTAATATAATGTTAATTATTTTATCCATATATTGCATCATAAACAAGTAACATTGATATACTAAAACTTAATGTAGTATACTGTATCTATATTTTGTATCACTCCGCACATATTAATGAATTCCACTTTGATAAGGTCTTAAAATAATTATTAAACTTTGAGCTTTCTGTTTCATTTGACTTTTAGAAAGCAACAAGAAATAGCATGCAAAATATATTATTCATAAACATTTCATACTTGAAACAAACTGCTGTTTTTCCAGAAATTTCCAAAAGGAAAAGGAAGAAAATTTAAATTTGGCTTTGTCTGTTTTTGCTTTCTCTGATTTCAGTTTCTTTCTTCAAACACTTTCAAATAGCAACTTTTTACTTACTGTTTCATATATATTATGCTGCAAAGAACTTACTCCATTCTACTATTTCACATTGGGCAGAAGAGACCCATTTATAGATGGCTCTGGAGTCCATCCATCTTGCTGCATTTTGAAGTGAAAAAAGATTGTTAAAAACTTCAGTGTTTGAGTGTGATTGACCAGCTATAACATATTTTACAATTTTGAACCCCCAAAGTATGGTATGCTTTTAAGTTATTGCTTAAATTGTCTCAGGCTTTAGATTTTAAGGCCATATTATTAATTTCCCCCCCTTTATGATCTCAACATATTTTATATTTAATCTTTTATGAAGAATAATTTGTCTTTATCATGAGCTGTGTTTGTGCTAGGCCATAAAATCAGGTGGTGACCCAGTGGAAACAATGGGGACATTAAAGCGTCTACAGAAACTGGTGAGGACCAAGAAAACCAGGTCGCAGAGTATGGATGAGGTGAAACCCACATTAATAAATCTCCGTAAGTAAAAGCTCAATGAGCTGCTAAAAGTTCTTTGAGGGAAAACTGGTGAAGCATATATTAATGAAGTTCATTTTGATAAGGTCTTAAAATAATCATTAAACTTTGAGCTTTCTCTTTCATTGCTAAGCTATTTTAAAACAGATATCCTAATCCTATTCCTGAATTTCACCCCATACCTATGCTGCACCCCAGAGGGAAAATAAGGGTCAGTAATGTCTACCCTTCCCATTCCTCCACCAAAGCTGAAAAATATTTTAAATTTTTGAAATGAGTATAACAAATCGGTATGTCTGACATGCAACTTTGAATTTACTTATTTACATAAATGGCCTGTGAATTATAAGTATTTTGTACCTGTTAAACATTTCCTTTTAAAGAGATTCAATGACTTAGAGCCATTTTCTTTGGGCGAGACCTGTTTTTGTTATATGAAATGGTTCTGTATAGTACAGTAGTACCTCCTTACCTACAGTTTCACCATCCACAGTTTCAGTTAGCCTCAATCAATGGTTTAGTTAACTTTTTGGTCTCTGTGACCAAAATACCCAACAAGAACAATGTAAAAGAGGAAAAGTTTTTGGGGGGCTTACGGGTTTCAGAGTCTTGGTTCATACACAGTTGACTCTTGCTCTGGACCTAAGACAAGGCAGCACATAATGGGGTAAGGGCCCTGAAGAGGAAATATTCTTCCCTCATGGTAGGGTTGAGAAGCAAAGGAGGGCAGATGGAGCCACAGGGGAGCTACACCCTTCCAGGGTACTCACCCACTGACCCACCTCTTCCATTCACATCCCATCTGCCTATGTAGTTACTACACAGTTCATCCAAACTGGGATAGACTGATTAGCTTACAGCAGTCATAATCTAATTGTTTTACTTCTGAGTATTCCTGCATTAATGGTAGTGTTTGGGGAGACAATTCATATTCAAGCCATAATGGTCAAAAAAGTACGGTCCAAAAGTATGAATGGAAAATTCCAGAAGTAAAAAATTCACAAGTTTTAAATTCTGAGCCATTGTAGTATCCTGATGAAATCTGATGTCATACTGTTCCATCTAGGTAGGGACATGAATCATCTCTTTGTCCTGCATGTTCGAACTTTGTAGGGTAGCTGTCCTATGGCAGTTGGAAAAGAGAGGCAGGGGGGAGGGAGACCACATTCATGTAACTTTTAATAGAGTATATCACTATGTTTTTTTCTCTTTTACAATTATTACACCTTATTTATAAATTAAACTTTAGTATAGGTAAGTACGTATAGACAAAAACACAGTGTAGATAGTGTTCAGTACTCTTCACAATTCCACACATCCATGAGAAGCCTTGAGACATATCCCCCATGGATAAGAGAGGACTAGAAATTTTTGTACTAGAAATTTCTGTACTAGAAATTTCACCCATTGCCACATTATGTAAATATAGATCTCACTAATCAACTTTGTAGTACTAAAGATATGCTGTTTCTTCATGTTCTCAATCTTTTTCTCAATGCTTTTCCAAAATATTTCACTATGAGATGCACTACATGCATAAATTTCTTTGCAGATTGATATGAGAAGAGTAAATTTTTAGAATGAACGTAGAATTTTAGCCTATATTCTTTGAGATTTCATTCCTTTATATAAAGTGAAGAAATTCGTTTGCTTCTTGAAGATGCGCTCTTATACCTGTGACCTCAAAAAATTAACAATATTTAATAAAATAATTCTACCATATTATGCTTGTAAGATGTGGGGAAATGTTTTAATTTATAATTTTTCTTAAGTGTTCTTCAGTATGCTTTTTGCACGTGACTTCCTTTCATTTTAGTGCAACTGATGTTAATCAGTAGATATGGTTTCAAAATGTTTGAGGTAAATCTGAGTTTTATAAAAACAATTTCATGCAGCAAATTACTTTTTAAAGAAATACTTTATAAATTTGGGGAAATTGGATGACTCCCTGGTTCATCCTGTGTTGTTCATTCATTTGTAATCTAAAAGAGAAATATAGAGTATTCATAATTCATAATTTCTACATGTAAATAACTATTAACCTTAATGTTTAACTTATGTGTCTTTGTCATTCAGAAGATGAAGATGACACATTGATTTCCTGTATGAAACTAAGCAGATCTCAAGAAAAGAAAGCTAATAGTTTTAGCACAAGGAGGAGGGAAGAAATGGAAATTAGACCAGAGTCTCATCCTATAACCATGGGTCCATCCAGCACTTCAAATGGATGCAACTTGGAAGACATATTATCTTATCATGAAGGCGAAGTTCAGAAGTGGAACATCTGGAAGTCTTTTCCAGAAAATCTGTTCTTGACTGGCATTGACTTCCAAATTGCCCAAGTTGGATCCTGGGGCAACTGCTCCTCTTGTATTCACCACTCACGTCTCAAGTCTTCTCACACAGATATGGATCTCTTATATTCGTGGGTGAGTTTGTAAACTCCGGAAACATATCATCTTAATCTGTGTGTTTGTACCACTAGGAAAGAAGCAGATAAAAAAAATGTGCTAATCAGTCACATTTTTCAGTTTCAGGAAAATCACCAGAGTTATAGTTGTCTTTCCAAAAAGCAGTTCAGTTCTTATGGATTTTGTCCCTGTTAATATTGTATATGTTTCTTTGTGTACAAATACACTACTGCATAGTATTTTCCAGAGATTTCATTTTAATTGAAGGGAGACTTCAGCTGCTGATGTGGATCAAGAAAATATGATTGAATTGTCTAAATTATTGCTAGTAGGGGCTGGGGCTATTGCTCAGCGGTAGAGTGCTTGTCTTGCATGTGTGAGACCCTGGGTTCAATCCTCAGCACCACATAAATAAAATAAAGGTATTGTGTCCACGTACAACTAAAAAAAAGAGTATTAAAAATTTATTGCTAGTAAAATGAAGTTGCACTGACAGATGACAGACAGTTTTAATAAGCATTTTTTTGGGCCTGGTATTCTCCTAAGCATTTTCCATGTATTGACTCATTTAAATATCACAACAACCATATAACATAAGGATTGTTATTCTGACATTATTTCCTCCCTGTTTTATAGTTGACAAAACTAAGGTACCAAAATGTTAGTAACCGGTATAAATTTAAACAATTAACAAGAGTTGGAGTCAATATCTGGAACATACATAGTCTTATGCTAGAAATTCTGCTTCTAGTCAATATATTATAGAGTTTTCCATCTACCAAGCTAGACTCTAAGGCTTTAGGAGAAAGTACAGATTCTGTAGTTAGACAAATTTGTTTTGGATTCTAGCCCTGCTACTTTTTTAGCTTACACAAATTACTTAAACCATTGAATCTTTATTTTCTTAACTGTGAAATGAAAATAGTAATATTAGACTCATGAGATACCTGAGAAGCCAAAACTTAATATCATAAATCCTCTGGAATGTAAGGGTGTCTTTTTAAAAAAATTTGATTCCATGCTTCTTAAGGCATAATTTCCCTACATTTATTGGTTGTGTTTGCAGTGAAGGAATGGAATAGCTTTGTGTGTCCAGGAAGTCTCTATGCCATTTTCCTCTAAGGACCAATCTCTCATTAGACAGGGCTATATTTTCATGATGCACTAGAGGTCTCTGAAGAAGCTTGTTCTTTCACAGTCCTTTTTACCTTTCAAGGTTTGTGATTTGTCTTTGAAGACTAGGACTAGGGTGACCTGTGACTGGTGTTCCACGTTAAATGTTACAGGTGTTTGCTAACAGACTTCAACCAATGGCATTGTTCAACATTAATCATTTTTAAGACTGTCTCTCCTACTTCTTTAGTCTTTCTCTTATGGGATAGCTGGACATGGCAGGCTTCTTTTCAGCATCTTCTCACAGAGTAGCTAGCAATATAATTAATTAGGACCTGTTTCTGAAGACTCTCTGGCAGCTTCAGAAGCAGAATCAAGGATGCTGACTTCTTGACAAATGGCAAAGCTGGTGAAGAAGAATCAAAACAGAATTATAAAGAGCTTCCTTCAAGAATAAAATCTGGACACTTTAATTTGGATTTCTAGATTTCAGCTCTCTGGCCTCCATCTACATTTTCAGCCTTATCTACTTGCTGTTCTTTCCTTATAGGTTTCCTGTGCTGGACTGCCAAAGTGAATGATCTGATATTCCTAAAAGCTGTCTTGCACTTTCTTGAATCTGTATCTTTGTGTCTGTGTGACAGACTCTTCCTAGTGTATTATTCTGATGAGAGAAATTCCTCTACCCCTTAAGCTCACATCAAATATTTTGTTCTTTAAAAAGCCTTCCTGGGCCATGCCAGGTAGAAGTCGTCTCTCTTTCCTTTGAACTTCTAGATCATGTAAGCACATTATTCTTTCATTATGCACATATCAAACACATATTGCCAAGTCATAGTATTAGATACTAGGGATAGAAAACTAATAATTATATACACTGCCCCTGTGTTTACAGAGTTTCCATACTCCACCATGTACTGGAGTTAATTAGGCATTAGTTCATTTCCTAAAAGTAATTTATCTTTGTATCCTCCATGGTCCTGAGAATAGAAAGAAATAAATATCTGAGTAGCATTTGCTGTCCAGATGAATGAAGTTTTAAAAACCAGTGGACTTGGTTTCCATAGATCTAGATAAACATTTTTCTCATTGTCTTGTTTTTACAGCCAAAGCTTTACTCATTCTGATTAACTCAGGTACCTATCAAGTCAGTTATTGTGAGTGTGAATGCTTGTGAATCCATGGGTGTCCATTTAGGTAAATACACGATAGTCATAGTTTTTGAAAAAAAATTAGGTAGTTTTGCCTACTTTAAGTGCATAACTAAATGATTAAACGAGTTTTATCTGGAGAAGGTCAAGTCTATCCACCGAATGCTCAGAATTTCAAATAGCAATGTTCAGCTTTTGTGACAGGAAAGCCTCTGTGGATTTGGGGAGAAGGTTCAAGAGCATGTTGGAGTTAAATTGGTTTGGTAAACTTAATGAGACCACTTATACCCAGGGATTTGAGACACTAGAGTGAAAGAAGTTGAATGAGTTCAAATTATTATTTTATATTCTATACATATATTCTATAATAATAACAAGAGAAAAATATCCAGTTTCATTTTAGCAGAGCTGGTATTTTTTTCTGTAGTAATTGCAGAGTTATTATTTGGGTTATTTAACTTTCACTCTATAGAAGAAATAGAAGGCAGATGGTGTAGAGGGAAAAGAAATTCTGAAATGAGTGTTACTATTAATGACAGGTAGTCAGAGGTGACATTTTTGCAATTTTAAAGGGTAAAAATGTGAGTAGATTTTTTTTTTTTTTAAAGTGTGCCAACCTATGCAGATATGGTAGAGCTGGGCCTACACTCCACAGTTCATAGGCAATGAATCTAATCCACACACAAAGACATTTGTTTCTCCTTGACTTCAGAAATTTAAGGAATAGTAGATTTCAGTGCCTCTGATCCCATTTTCAAATCAGAGTTTTGAAGAGGCCTGAAATTGACTTGTCTTCCAGAAAGTCCTTATTCACCCAGGCATGACCCTGCTAAGCCCACTACAGTTGGAACTCTGGAGGCTGGTTTTGATGGATTAAGCCCAGCTCTAACATGACCTGCTGGGTGAGTTTGGGCAAACTCCTTATCCTCATTAACCCACTAGTTCCCATTTTGCAGAGTGATTTCAGTCCCCATTCGCTCCCTTTCCTCTGAGTGACTTATTGCATACCCAAAACACCCATTTCTAAAATCACGGTTGGGAAGATTAAATGAAGTGGTGTCAGGACCTAACAACATTAATCCCCAAATCAAAGAATCCAGAAACCTGTGCTAAGAAGTAACATTTTATTCAGTTAAGTTTCCATAAACAAATTGAATCAGACAGGGAAATGTATTGTTCGTGAAGGGCTCTTCATAGAAGTCAACAGGAAAATGAGACTCACACAGATGTTTAATGTGCAGTTTAGTGGTTTGTAAGGTCTGAGGGATCAGGGAGTGGGGGAAATATGTGATTGTAGAATTGATGTGAAACAAGAGAGGTAAAAGATCAAATTTTATGAGACTACACTCCATAAGATAAGCATGAAAGGAAAAACTAAGGATGCAGTTCTTTTCTATTATCTGAGATGAGTGGTTTTGAGAGGGATTTCAGAAGTATCTTAAGGAAGGTAGTGGTGAAAGTAACCAAAAACAATATTTGAAGCCAAGTGTTTAGAATCCATTTACAATAGTGATTGAAGGATTCTTAGGATGCTCTGCATGTTAAAAGCTTGAAACATCTTTACAAAAAGAGGAAGAAAGAGGAAAGTGAACTGCTGGCTTGGTAGGGAGAAAAGGTAAGTAAGCCAAGTGTGTGTTGCAAGGAAGATGAGACCTTTCTTTAATACAATATTATAATAGCAAACATATTTTTCAAAATCTGGGAGAAATTTTCAGGTTCAATAAGAATAAGCATTATTTTTATAGTATTAAGAAATAGACGCAAATTGGATATAAAAAGGGGAGCAAATATCCACTCAGCTCCTTAAATGAATTCTCAAATATTTTAAAATCTGTTTTATAAAAATGGTGATATGTTTACAATGTGACACTAACAAAAGCTCTTTCAGAAAGAGGCAAAGTCAAGGTTCTGAAAGAACAAAATATACACCTAAGTAAAGAAGAATTCAAATAAAGTATTGATAGAAAATGATAATAGTGAGAGAGACCGAACCATATGGCAAAAATCAAAGAAAAATGAGGAATTTATATACAGCATCTCAAGGTAAGAAAACAAACAAGGTTGCACTTAAGGGTGTCAAGAAGAGGATGAGGGAGTCTTGTTGGACTATCATATGAACTCATCAAAATGGTGCCAAAAGAGAAAGTATGGAGAATGGGGAGAAAGTTACACAATTATTTTAGTGGGAGGAACAGGATTCACGTCAATGCTAACCAAAAAATAAAGTAACAAAAGATTTTACAATTAATCTTTCAGTTCCAATGAGAGCCAGTGGATACCAATTATTGACATGGGGAGGTGCTCTTGGGATGCATAGCCCACTGCTAAGTGGTGTAAAAGTTAAATACAGCCCAAGCAAACCAGTGGTCTATGAAAAAGAGGCAATAAATATCAAGATAATCTGCTCATGCCTCTGCTACTTTCTCTCTTTCTCCTGTCCCTTTGGTAATCTATCTCAGTATCCATGACTCTCATCTCTCCCTTCGGTCAACATGACCCATTGTTACCAGATGAGTTTGACTAATCTAACTGAATAATGCTGCTTAACGTCCATGTAATAATGTCTCTGCTGCCCTTACAAACCTTTGAGTGTCTCCCCAGTACTTACAGGGTCAAATACAAACCTGTTCACCTAATCTTCTAACACATCCCTAAGTCTCTTTCACACACGCTTTGCTACAAACTGAGTACCATCCTTTTACTAAATATGATGTTATTTCCCATCTTCATATTTAAACTTTACTTGCTTACATTGGAGTAATGGTGAGAGATGGAAAGAAATGATGTTTCAGCAGATAAATTTGTACAACTTGTGAAAAGGAAGATACACTGAATGATAATCTGGGCTGAGCCTTTTGAAAGGAAAGATAGGAAAATGTGATACAAAAGTTCCAGAAGATATCTGCACTTACTATACTCAGTGCCAAAATTAATTAACTTGAGAATTGAGATTCCAAAAACTAATTTTGAGTCTTAAATGAACAAGAACAATTTATTAATTATGAATAACTTATGACAAATATTAATATAGTCAGTATAATGTTTGACATAAGAACTAGTATTTACAAATCAAAGTTTGAAAAATAAAGAGATTCTCCAATAACTTTCTCATTTATTCTTCCATTTATTCACTCATTTAACAGATTCATGCCAAGTACTTCCTGAATCTTTGCACTTGGGACCTTAGGAGTATATATGCTTATATTGGGGTGGGAGATGTGTATAATCTACCATTCCACATTTATAAATGTAGTTGATGTGGTCCTTTTAAAAGAAACAGATATTCAAAAAAGAACAAATTAATCACAATCTTTGGTGCAAAAATTCACTGGGATGCCAAATGCATTACTTATATATAAAATAAACCTGAAAAATATCTGGCCAGACTTGCAAACATATTTTACATTGAGAAAGGAGCTTATAGAAGAAACACTTAAATATGAGATATTGTAATAGTATAAGTTGTCAGGTTTATGGAAATTCTTTAGGTTGAGTTTGAAGAAAGTAACTTACAAATGTGTATAAAATGCTTAAATGTCCTTTCTAATAAAATCTTTAATAATAAGAATAAAGATAAAATGAGAACATGTAATTATAAATGTCAAGTACTATTCTAGAATTCCTGAATAAACAGAGATAGTATTAAATTAGATTTTGGAGGCACAGCAATGTAGCATTCAAACCAATCTAATTATTTGTATTGATGTTTGTATTTACCAACTACACAAACCTCATGTATTGGGGAGAAAAACTGACCTGTGAAGTACATCTAAGACTGTTATAGAAACCAAGGATATCTCTCCCCTATGCATTACCATTTTTCTCTCTTTATATTTTTCACCCTGGGCTTGTTTACTCAAGGGCATCAAATCAAGGAGAAAGCTGAATTGGTACTCCCATAATAAAATATTTCTGAAGTTGTCATACATTGTTTATCACTGAAAATATTCCTCACGATAATGAAATATTACCCATGGTATTTAATTATAACTACATTTGGCTTCCACAAGAAAGTTGAAATTTGTTTTGCTGTGTTCTCAACTGGGAAGAGGAGGGCGGTAAGAGTCAATCTGAAGGGTGCCCAGTTATGCCCACTGGCTACGGGAGACTGAAAGCTCCTTCTTGCTCAGAGCTAAACTTTCTTGCATGTTCAACAGAATAAAGCAAATCAAATCATCAAAGCTGGACATCAACTCTTGGCAGGAGAGAGGCCTCAATGTTAGAACATTTCCTTTAATGAGCCTTGGCAAACATTTCAAGTGTTGTTACCTTTTCTTTTGCAGCAGAGAAGTAAGTTTATAATTCAAATATTGCTATGTAAGGCAAAGACAAAGGCCTATTTGACATGCTGTGGCATGTTATGTTGGAAGCTGTTATAAGTCAAAGAAACACAAGTCAGAGCCAGGAGAGGCAGCTGTGAGCTCAACCCTGTCACTTAGTAGGATCTCCTTGGGTCAGGTTGCTTACTCTCCATTGCTTCTGCCTCACTTTTTTAATGCGTGAGGGCTATCAATGATTTTTAAAGTTCTTTTTATCTTCAAGAATTTAAAATATGAGGGCACACTGAAGAAGATAAATTCTATGTGTTAAAACTATTAGCGCATTAAGGTTTCTTTCTGCTTGTTCAAAGCAGTTCTTTTCTTACTCTTCAGATGACCCTTTGTTAACCTCACTTCTAGGTTTGTTTATTTTTTTCACAAGCTATTTTGGGTTTAAGGATTCTTTCTTTCTTTTTTGCCCCCTGTCAACTACATGTTCTCTGTCCAGGCTTCCTCCTCTCTCCCCAGTGTTCCTGGACGCTTCACAAGGTGAAACTCAGGCAATGCAAGAGACAGGACTAGCAACCATGCATATGAGTTCATTTCATTTGGGTGATGGCCAGGAGATCCTGGCCATGAAAATCTCTTCATGTACCAAATGTCTACATTTTCATTCATAGGAGCTAAGAAAACCCCTGAAGTAAAAAGAGAGCTACTTAAAAAAAATCCTCTTAAATGAGATTTCAGAGGACTGAGTTTTGCTTTGAAAAATGAATTGGTGACATTGTAAGTAAGGTTATAGAAGGGGACAGAAGAGAAGGTCTATATAGGGTAAGAAGTCCTGGTTATAGTGAGATATCCTCTTCCACCATGATCATCTATCACCCATGTACACATGTGTATACACTTGTGTGCATGGTGCCCCCTTGAGTAATAGCTTCTGTTCTTATCATGTGCAATATCAATGTAAAGACAATCATTGCCTTCACTGACTTAGCATTTGATTATATTTCGGTTGCTTTTAAGTAACTATATGTTATGATTCAGTGAGCTGATTTTATTTTTCCCATTTTAATGATGGAAATATGAAGCTCAAAGAGGTTCAATAGTTTATGCAATATAATAGTGTGGACATTTCAAGCTAAAATCTATAAGAATCCAAAATTTTCTGCAAAGATTTTTGCTTTGCCTTACTTTTCCCCTCTGTAATAATGAAGTCAAGTTTCTAACTTGCAGTATAAATTGAAATCATGCATGTGAAAAATGCAAGTTCAATGTGTGAGATTTTAGCTCAGATTTTAGCTTACATCAATTTTATGAATTAGGCAAAATATTATTGTCATTTTACAGGTGGGAAAATTGAGTCACATGAAGATTAAATGAATTAGCTAAGGTCCCACCACTGGTGATAGAAGAACTGGTACTAAACAGAAATCTCCTAAATCTTAGCCTAGACTTTCCCTCTCACTAAGTTGTCCTTAAATTTTGCATCAGATAGGGATAAATATATATGGAAGTACAGAGAAGCCATATTTGGTGGGAACTCCATGAGAACTGGAGCCAAATAAGCCCAGCCTTCCTTGTAGCCTTACCATTATTGTACACACAAATGTTAAGTTACTTGATTTCTCTGAATTTCAGTTTCTTATTTGCTTAATGCCTAAAATGAAGATTTCTTGTGGTCTTCTTATGAGGTGAAGTCTTTAACTGTACCTGACACATCTGCTGGAACTTAATGAAAAAGAACTAGTATTTTCAGTGGCAATTATTGCTATTTACTTATAATTTATAACTATGCATTTATAATTAGTTATCCTTCATCCAACAAACAGCAGCATAATGCTTATGATACATCAGATATTTCACTGGACTGTGAAGTCACAGAGATGATTAAGAAACGTACTTGCCATTAGGGTGTCACCATTTGCAATTCTCAGCAATTCTGTATCACACAAGGTTATGTTGCCTTTAATATACATTCCTGGTTTTCACTAGTTTTTTAAAAATTAGTTCATAGAGTTTGTTGGATTTGCTCCTTGGTGATAAGAATGCCAGAAGTATCTCATTCAAATGTACAGAAAAGGCAGAGGGAGACTATAGTATAGGGGGGTACTTTAGTGACGCCAAGTGTATCAGACTCTGGTGGCATGGGGCTGGGGTGTGCGTCCTGAGCTCAGCATTGTACTTTTCTGACCTCCCAAATTATCACTGTATTAATGGTGTCTTACATATGTAAAATGATTTTAGTTTTTTAAACTCCAGTCATATATTTTATCATGGTCATATCACATATGCATTTCATGATATTTTATTTCAGAGTCAGAATATAACTCTCAAGTATAACTACCTTTTTCAGAGGACAGTGAAAAATGAAGGAAAGAAATTCATGTTCCCTCTTTTTCCTGGATAGTTGTAAAGCAAGTGGTTGAAGTCACTCTAAAATCCCTTATGAATATTCAGTGTGAGATCTTTATGCATCTCATGGTTTCCAGCCATTAAATACAACCATCCTGATGAATAATTGCTTTACAAATTTACCCTTATTGCACTTACCTCAGGTCCAACCCATACTGAAGCTTACATGTCACTTATAAAAAGGACTTTAAACCAAGACACAGGAAGCATTAAAATCAAGAACTCATTCATTCATTCACTCAACAATTGGTTTTGGAGTATTTACTTTGTGCCAGATAAGGATGAAATGTTTGGTGGAAACACACATTGTGGACTTCATAGTCTAATGGGAAACAAAAATAGAGTCACATAAAAAATTAAACTTTGAAATGGTTAACTGCTATGATTGCTACACAGTTCTAAAAGGTCTGTAATGAAAAGATTTGAGTTAGGGAGTCAGTAAAGGATTTCAGGGGTGGTGGTGATTAAGCTCCAATCTAATTAAAGTCTTGAAGTTAAGTAGCCCAACATAGAAAGAAGGAGAGAAGGCTCACAGTGGCTGGGAGAAAAAGAAGGTGTGTGGTGCAAAGTAGGTGGAGAAAGGATTCAGGTTACACAGGAGCTATGCCAGGTTTTATTGTTCATCCTCTAAAACAGTGGGGAGGTATGCAAAAAGTGTTTCTGCTCAACAGCCTGTTTCTTAGGGTTTGAGATGGTGTAATTGTGTTTTGAAAAAAACCTCTCTGCATACAACGAAGAGAATAGTTTGAATGGGGAATAGGTGAAAGATGATGGTATGAACAGTGGTGAAAGGAAGACAGAGATTAATGAAGAGCTCCCAGCCTCGCAGAGCTATGCCCCTAACATATGCATTTCTTCAAATGAAAGAAATGTCAGCTTTAAAAGTCATCTTTTGTGAGGCCAAAAAAAAAAAAAAAAATTCTCATTCACTTTAGGACATATGGTCACCGATGACAGCAGAGAAGTGATACAATGACATGACTGCACATTCCAAATCTGTCCTTTAATTTTTAAACCTCAGAAGCTCATATCCACCACACCGTTTTAATGGAATCATTACCAATGGATAAGGAAATGTCATCCATTTGCCTCCCCTGATTCCACTTGGACATAGGCCATTGTTTCTACAAAGAGTGGCTTGGAGCCATGTGAGGTTTCAAGGGAAATTGGCCTTTCAGAGGGGCATATGAAGAGATAATGCATATTGCCACTGTAAAATCTCTAATGAATATTAAGGGTGGCTTTCATTTGTGGTGATTGAAATGAACTCATAAATTCTCTCTCTAGGATGCGGGAATTTTTTCCTCCCTGTGGAGAGATTTAATGGATTTGCGGCATTCTGAATGATTTGGCAAGAAATCAGAGGTACCTGCGCAGTCACCCGCAAAGGGCACTTAGTTTCTTGCATGTGATAGTCAACCACCACAAAATATTTTCTGTAAGAACCCAGAATGATTGATGCAACCCACCGTAAGTCATGACAAGGTGTCAACTGAAAAACTGAAAAAGAAGTGGTTGAAGACACCACAGCTTTAAAAACAAATTTGACTTTTAGAGAAGGGTTATTTCCTTTTAGAAAAAAAGTTAGACCTGCCACCTGCAAAAAATTTAGATCAGTTGTTTGTGGCAAAGGCCATCATATTTTGAGGCCACTGAGAGAGCCTACTGCTCTCTGTATGGAGTAGATTAAACTGTTCCCACACCGTGATAAATATATCACAAAAAGCCATAACAGGAATACAGTAGTTGTAGCAGTTAATGGTACAACTTCCAGTTAAAACAATATTCTTCGGGTTTCTTTGGCCAGTTCCCATTTCGTGTGTGCTATTTTTTTTTTTTGATAAGTTAATTTTTCACATTTGCAGAATCGATAACTTTCAAAGCTTTATAAGGTTGAAGAGGAACATTGAAGGCAAGAATTCTAGGGAGTTATGCTAGCTGCATGGGATTGGGTTAATAGAACAAATTCTGAAAAGTGAAAGAATAATTTATCAAAACAGCAGATAAGAATTTAGACTAAAAATTTCCTGTAGAGGAGGAAGGAAATTGAGAAAATAACCCAAAGCAGCGGTTACCCCAAACTCATCTGCATCAAGCAGCAATTGCCACAAATTCATTCATTTGTTTTACTATGCAATGTGGGAGAGAATCTCTTTTCAAAGAAAGTAACTTTTTAAGACTTTTAAATGATGGACTTTTAATACTTGAAGTAAAAATAATTCTGGGTAATTTTGTGTTGTTGAAGGAGTGTATTCCTTTGTGAAATGAATCTGTACCTCTGCTGTTTTACAATCTGAGTAAGTTACACTAAAAAAGTCAATCCACATGTTCAGCATTCATTTACATGAAGGAATTACTGCTCTGATTTAAGACACTGGATTTCTTGTCAACACAGATAGGGAAGCTTGGTTCATTGGGGAAATCTTTCTGAGTGTAGACTTGGATCTCTATTAGTCTTCCTTTGTGTGGGAAAGTTCATCTGTGATGAAACTGAGCTGAAGGAGAATCCAAATAGCATTAATCATAATTTATTTTGCTATAAAATGATAGTACTACATGAACACTAAGACCTCTTCCATGGATAAATATCCATGAACCAACTTTCTGAAGGAATGAATGGTAATTGTGGATTATGTTAAGCCATCATCTGGGGAGAAGGACCTGATTCCCATGAAGATATTCACCGTCTCCATCCTTTATATAGAAAAATGGGGAGCATCTTTCAGTACCCAATTTTTAGAATAATTAAATGATGTTCTTCCATAGAATTTACATACTTGCTAGAACTCACTGCTGCTCAGATGTGAAAAGTGGTTATATTTCTATTTATAAGGTAGGGATAAAAGCTTATTCTAGCTTAGAATTAGAGGCCTTTATAAGCTTTCGGGTTTGAGGGAGATGAATGACATTGAAAGAAAGAATCATTGAATATACATCTATTAATTCCAAATAAAACAATCTGTTTCACAATTTTGCTAGAGTGTTTTGTTTGAAGCTATATTTCTCACTGTGTGGTTCCAAAACTAGCCACCAACAACATTAATGCTTATCTGCTCCAAACTTACTAACTCAGAATTTCTGGGATGGGTATTTTTTTCACAGTTTTTTTAGGTGATATGTTCATCGGAGTTTGAAAATGACTTCTGAATAATGGAAAACAATTCATTATTCCCTGATTCTTTAGTTTAATTTTCACCTATCCAAGAAATCATTTTGAGACTGTCATTTTGATAAGTTATTAAATCTGAAAGACACAACAACTCTGTAAAATAAGTAATTAAATTTTTCAGAGGCAACAATGCTCTGAGGATTGAGGAAGTCACCCAAGGTCAATTCAGTTTCAGATCTGAGCTGGATTTTAGTCAAGATCTTCTGAAGATCTTCTTAATCCCATTCTTGTGAGATTTATCACTTTAGGGACTTCACTCTGAGCACGCTGGCAAGGAACACCAGAAAGTACTTGGTGGTTCTTAGTAATAACGCTCAGTACTCAAGACCTTGTGATCAGCTGTAATGATGGATGCAGCTGATAAATCCCTAGTGTTAGTTTTGTGCTTTCCAACTGAATTGGTTAAAAAAAAAAAAAAAAAAAAAAAAAAAAAAAAAAAAACAATCAGAGAGTGTTTGGTACTTTTTATAAATTACAGAGTAGAAAAATCCCAAAGGGTATGGCAAACCACCAGGGAACTTATCACATACCTTTCAGATTTTACAAAATGTTTTTAAATATAAATAGTTCTTATGATTATAAAATATCATTATTTTCTTTGTTATCTTTGTAAATGGAATTTGATTCTCTTAAATAGGACATTGTCTTATTTTTTCACCTCAAGTTTAACATCCAAACTGGATTAAAAACCATTCACCTGACTCCTTTGTACCACTTGCTTAAATTTATGAATGCCTCTTTCATTTTCTTTGCTGCCATTTTTTATCTACTCTTTTGACAATTCCCTCCAGAATGGTATTTTAGTGGGTTGTTTTCCTTGGTTCTAGGAGCTATGAAATGCTCTGCCAATAGCACTTCCAGATGACCTAAGACCCCTAACACAGCACCCAATCACTGAAGAGCAAAAGGCATCCCCTCTATCAAAGAGTCAAAGAAAATGCCAAGTATGCTAATTTGAAGCCCACTTACGATAGTAAGAGTTTCTAGTTTTGTTTGGTCATGATCTCTAAATCCTAAGATGTTTGAAGCATGTTGTTTTCTCTGAAAGGAATATTCAGATGTTGTTGGTGGTAGTGTGTATATTTCTTTACATGGGATAACACTAACACAGTTCAAAAAGAAATAAGAAAAATGCTTTATTTGGTTCACCAGGGTCAGCCTCCCTCTGCCTTTATCATTAAGAAAAAACAATAATTTTTTAAGTGGCATTATGTGATGGTAGCCACATATGATGCAATAGATGTTTTTAAAAAGCTCCTTTAAATGTCAGAATAGATTGTGGGAAATGAAAATCACTGGGGTTAAATGAGAACAAAACTAATGATTTTGAAATATTTATGTTAAAAGGCTTTTTGAAATTGAATACTTAGCTTCTGTAATGTGCTTTTCCTGACAGTCTTGCAACCCTGGGATATCCTTATTCGACACAATTAGTAAATCTGATGGCTGTTTTCATTGTGCATTAATTCAGCTGAGATGAAAGTGAAGAGGAGTCTCCCTTGACAAAAACACAACAGAATTTAAATTTAAACCAAAGTAATTGCAGTACAAATGTTATTGCTACTGAGTTTTCAACCAAAGCAATAGCGTGGTTTTTGTATCTGGGTAAATTGTTAGGAAGATTGTCTTCAGTGGTAACAAAATGGAACTAATTAGAAAGTTAGTCTATATACATATAACTAGAATTGAAGTAACTATGATTTATGACTGGCAATGCCTCACTTTCATTTAGTTGGCAAGGAGCCCCAGTTCATTGATTTTCCTTTTGGAATTAAACATATAAACAATTATCAAATATTTGTTAAACTTCTGGTATTTGTAGAGCAATTTTGGTATAGTAGTACTGTGTTTACCATAATGTTTAAGAGTTTAAAGCAGCATGGTTTCAGGGAATGACGATTAGATTTTGAAGAAAGAAGTCCTGAGTTTAAATTTAGAATACACAGCATACATACATCATCAGCCAACTCTTGATTCCCAGTCACTTCTTTTGTGCAGTGGGAAAAATATAACTTTTCTCAAAGACTTAGGATGTTAAGATACCTCAGTTCTTTTTGGATTGCTATAACAAAATAACTGAGACTGGTTATTTTTCAAAAAGGTTTATTTTAAGACTCAGTTCTGGAGACAAGAAAGTCCAAGAGCATGGTACCAATATCTGCTTGCCTTCTGGTGAGGGCTACAGGCTGTTTCACCTCATGGTAGAAGAAGCAGAAAGGCAAGTGGGCACATGTAGAAGAGAGTGAGCACTGTGGCAGTGGGCCTTCCTTTATAACAACTCACTCTCAGGGTACTAATCCAGTTTTGTGAGAGTGAGAACTCACTTAGGAGACAAAGACATTGATCCATTCATAAGGGCTCCAGCCCTGTGACCCAAATATCTCCCACTGTGACCCACTTCCCAACACTGCCATGTTGAGGTATCCAGCCTTAGTATGAGTATTGGTAGAGATGGAGCACATTCTAGGCATAGATCAAGAGATTTTTTTTGTGTGTGATGATACCTAGCTTTCTGTTTGATATTTAGATGTTGGCATTAAGAACCATTGCTTTTTAAAAAAAAAAAAAAAAGTAAATCCATATTTTAGAAAGTCACACTTTAAAGCCAGTAAGGAAACTATGGATTCAAGTATGAAGAAGCATTTTGCTGAGCTCATTCACTTATCTTGGATCTTTAACACTGTCTCTAAACTTCTCAGCATGGCCCCTAGTGTAAATGTTAGTATTATCCATAGAGGATGAACAATTGAAGTTATTTTGCATATTTCCATACATTTTTCAGGGTTTCTGTGTCTCAGATTTTCATTGCCATGACCAAAATATCTGACATAAACAATTCAGGGGAGAAAAGACTTATTTTGTTGTGGCTTTAGGGTTTTCAGTCCATGGCTGGCTTAAGACAGAGGTATGGCAGAAGGGCACGGCAGAGGGAAGTTGCTCAGATCATGGCCACAGGGAAGAGAAACAGGGAGGGGGAGAATAAGGGGCCAGGAGTAAGAAATACCCTTCTAGGGCACACACCTAGTGACCTGCAGTTTCACCACCTCCCAGTAGTCTCTTCAACTATCAGTGGGTTATTCCACTGATGAGGTCACAGCCCTCACGATCCAGTCACTTCTCCAAAGCCCTATGTCTGAACGTTGCTACAGCGGGGAGCAAGCCTTCCACACCCCAGCCTGTGGGGAACATTCCAGATCCAGACTATAACAGGCCTATGATATACACAGACCAGAATGTTCTTTCCTTCTCAGCTTTATATGTTCCCTTTGTGTTCCTCCTCTTCACCTCGGATCAATTTCAATTAATTCTCCAGTTGCTTTTCCATGCATCCCAAGCCAGCACACTGTCTTGTAACCTTGTGTGAATCACAGCTTTCCCTCTCATGTTGATTTTGAGTGATCTTGCTCAGCTTTCAGTTTCTTCCTCTTACAAATCTTGCAGAGTACTCCTTTAGGTCTGAGGAGGATGGGGAACTGAGCGAACCCATAGAAAGGAATTACAGAATAGAAAGTGGGAAAAGAAAGAGGTCAGAGGAAGGTGAGGTGGAAAAGGGTAAGCAGGCTATATTCTTTGATTATAAAATCAAGGTTTATATGTGCAGCCTACCATTGCTTTGGTTTAACAACTTTCTCCCTTTATTTGCTTGTTAGTACAATTTGGCATAAAGGGGTTGACAACATTTGTGGTAGAGTCAGAGAAGATTGGCTTCAAGTCTTTACTATTTGGTAGCTTTTTTTTTTTTTTTTTTTTTTTTTTCTTTACTTTAGCTGAGTTAGCTATTTTTGCCTCAGTTTCCTTTTTGCAAAACAGGAGATAAGAGTTGATAGAATTGTTAAGAGGATTAACTAAGATGCAGTAATTATAGCAAACTATCAATAAATGTTTGCTCATTTTACTCTTCCAAGAAATCTTGCTTCTTCTTATATTCTTCTGTATTTCAATAGTGAAGTAGAATGAATACGTGAGTTTTAGGAATGGTGGGTTTTTAACCTCTCAACCATATTTTTCATTTGTATCTCCAACTAACTCATCTTTCAAATTAGTATGAAGGCATCTAAGGTCCTACCTTAGATTATCTAATTTGAAATAAATTGAATGGGTTCAGACTAGTCATTACTCCTTCTAAAATCTAGATAGTATGCTCAAATCATATCTTTTAAAGTGGAAATATTTTCCAACATAGTAGGAACTCAAAAATGGTATTCATAGGGAAGAAGGAAAAAACTGAACAAATACCAGTGGATAAATATACACAACTCAGCCATCTCATCTAGTTGTAGATTATTTGGGATTCATTTTCGTAACTTTTATTAATTGTACCTATATCCTGCTTATAGTATTTTACTATGTAAGGTAATTCTGCCATTACTGACACTGATAGAAATGTCAATTGTATTTGCATCAATACACATATCTACAACTTCTTCCAAATGTTTTGTATCTGTTTTTTTCCTTGGAGAAAATATGATTTGATTTGCAGAATAAGAAACTATCAAATAATACTGACCAAGACTGTCAGTCCCTCAGATGTCATTTTATAGGCATTAGTACAGAAACTGATGTGGTTTTTTGTTTTGTTGTTTCTGTTTTGTTTTCGTTTTTGTACACTGTGGTGTCTCAGGTGGTTATGATGAAAAAGCACAATGTGAATCATAATGCTTGCCATTGTCTTCTTGCTCTCTAGTAAATTCTGTCACTTTAGTAAAGCTATATCACTTATATCCTTTGTGTGTGCACACATTTGTGGCGCTTGAAATAATGAAAACATATACATTTTTTTTTATTTATAATAGAACCTATTTAAACTATTCAAGATTAGAAATCCTTACAGTACATAGTCTTAGGAGTGTCACAGATTTGAATGCCACCTACCAAAATTAGAAAGAAGTTATTTGCTTATAACAAAACTAATTATCATCACAGTCCATGACATTTGGAGGAAATTCACCTAATAGAAATAATTAATGTACTCCAGCATCCTTAGTATTGATCTCAATTATAGAATATTTTATAAGTTTTCCACTTATATAAGAATAGACATATCAAGATATAGATATAAATTAGTTTCTTCAATTAGGACAGAGATCAAGGAAGACAATTCTGGGAACTCAAATGGCTTCCCACTGGAAAATTAATTTTATTTATTTCATGCTTATGAGTTCTGGACTGAATTATTTTTAATGACATCAAAATATCAATATCAAAATAATTTACATGTCTATATCATACTAGTAGTACTGTAATTTTTCACTGTGAAATTCTTCTTACTAAATAAAGTGGTTTGACAGGACAAAATTTCAAAGCTTGCCCTTTCTTCATCCAAGGAATATGCAGAGAGGAGAGTCCTCATATAGCTCCTTGGACCAAACTGAGAAAGGCGAAGGGAGATCTTTTCTCCATTCTGAATGTTTATTTCACAGATGAGGAGACACCGAGGAACTATAGTGGTCAATAAGCTTTGAAAATTTTGCAAATTGGAGGTAAGGTATATCTTTTGTCCCCTTCTCATCTTTAATCTGTATTCCACATTCAACCAGAGCCTTTTATCTAACACACAAATCTAATTGTGTCCCTTTCTTGCTTTGGCAACAGTTCTTCCATAGTTACTCATTTCATACAAATGTATATTCCCATTACATTTAAATCTACATCATTTAGCATTGTATCTTAGTTTCCTAGGGCTGCCATAACAGAGTAGTTTAAGCTGATTGGCATAAAACAGTAGATAATATTGTCTCACAATTTTGAAGGCTAGAAATCCAAACTCAAAGTGTTGCCAGGGCCTTCTTCCAGGCCTCTAGACAATTCTTGTCCTTCCTTGTCTCTTCCAGATTCTGGTAGCCCCAATCATTCTTTAATTCGTGGCAAAATAATTCCAATTTTTGCCTGTATAGTCATATAGCACCCTTTCCTTGTATGTTCAGGCTAAGTCTTCCTTTTGTGAAAGTGAGTGTCTAAATTTCCCTCTTCTTTTAAGGTCACCAGTCATATTGGATTAAAGTCCCATCCTAGTTCACTATAGACTCATATTAACTAACCCAATTACATCTACAACAACCTTATTTTTGAATAAGGTCATATTCTGAGATACTAGGGGTTAAGACTTCAACATATCTCTTTTGATGGCTACAAACCACCTGACTTTAATGGATACATGCCATCTGACTCTTCACAAAATGGTCTTAAACTAATACCTGCCAGCCCCGTCATCGGCCTTTCTCTGTTTAATGTACATACTTGCTATGTGGAATTACGTCTCATTCCCAGACCATACCAGACTTACGCTTCTAATCCTATCATGTACTCCACCCATTGCTAAAATGTGACCCCCATTTCCTTCATCTTTGTGGCAAATTCCTACTTTTCTCAACATTTCCTCAAGCATTGCTTCCCTAGTGAAACATTTCCTTACTTTTCCAGGCAAATAATACTTCCACCTTGGATTGATAACACATCGTATTGGTTCCTTATTGTTTATTGGTCTGTCTGTCTTCCCACTAAGTTATAGCCTCATGGAAAGCAATGCCCATACTTTTGTTTTTGGACACCTGGAAGTATTAGCCAAATAGTAGATATTTAATAAATATATTTGAAGCAAATAAGATAGGATCTTCCTCTAAATCTTGGAACATGACAAGAATGACAAGCATCCAGAAGCAACATCTGATGCCTCTGGACAATTCATATCCTGTTTGGTTTTCACTCTGCCTGCCTAAAAGGGCAATTTTACTAGGGGGACACTGGTACAAGACATAAAAATGGCCCTTCAGTGTCTTAGGGTTCACCAAGCAGGCCACCAAAGTTGCAGTGGCTTAAAGGCCCGCAACAGACTTCCACAGTTTCCAAGTAGGTGTCATAGCAAGTTGGCACCACTCGGAGGATTTTGTTCATCTGATTGTCAACACAGAAGATGACCTTTGCTGGATAAAATAAAGAAGTTGCTTTGCATGAACTGTATGGCGTACTTACTGCACCATGAGTTGGAAAAATGGAAGTCCATGTTTTTCCCCTTGGTACTTATTATGAGATAAAGAAAGTTGCTTTTCTCTTTTGAAAGAGATGGGTCAGTTTCCTAAAGCACCATATCCACAAAGATGAGTTGGCAAATTCAAATCAAGCCCTCATATTCAGAGAATTATAGGGCTGGGATTTTAGTGGAGATGGGACCAATATAATTTCTTTCAATAGGCAAAGAGATATTTCATTTCGATTAATGCTTTGCAGGAAAGCTCCTGGGCTCAGAATTAGAAGTCCTGGAATCAGAAGCTGATTCAGTAGAAAGGGAAATTCAAATAATCAGTTTCCCACAAGCATGAAATCAGGATAAGTACTTCACAGGAAAGCTGTTGGAGTAAAATAATTTATGATAAAAGGTGTTGCAGCCTTGGGAAACAATGTTATTTAAATCAATAACAGATCATTGTGATCATTAGGAATGTATTTTGACATATATTATGGATTGCTCCATAAAGGAGGAAGTATATTTTAAAGGGTTTGTATTCTGCATGTTCAAAAATGTATAAAGCATTTTACTATCATATAATTCAACATTTATTCCACCTTCCATATTCTTTGTTTTGAAGGGTGTGGACTCTAAGATTAAAACATTTTTGTTGGTGCATATTAATTATATAGGACAGTGTTTCACTGTGGCATATTTATGCATGTATATAACATAATTTGATCAATTTAATTTGCCAGTACCTAGCTTTCTCCTCCTCTCCTTCACTTCTTGATCCCCTTCTTCTATCCTAATGATCTCCCTATTATTTTCATGAGATCCCCTATTTACCCTTTTTTTCTCTCCCTTGCCCATAAGAGAGAAAACATGGCACTTGTCTTTTTGATATTGGCTTATTTTGTTCAACATAATGCTTTCCAATTTCTATACCCTTTCCTGTATAATTTCACTCTTCTTTATGGTTGAATTAAACTCCATTGTGTTTAATTCAGCCATATATATATATATATATGTATATATATATATATACATACATACACACATATATGTGTATATATATACACACATATGTGTGTATATATATATATATATACAAACACACACATATATACATATACTGTAAACCATATTTTCATCCATTCATCTGCTGATGGACATGTAGGCTAGTTCCATAGTTTGACTATTGTGCATTTTGCAACTCTAAACATGGGAACACATATTTATCTAAAGTATGCTGTCTTTAATTCTCTTGGGTAGATACTGAGGAATTGTAGAGCTGGATCATATGGCAGTTCTATTTTCAGTTTTTTGAGGAACCTCCTTAGTGATTTCTATAGTGGCTGTACTAGTTTCCATCACCATCAGCATGTCTAAGTGTTTCTTTTTTCTTCATTCCCGCCAGCCTTTATTGTTATTTGTATTCTTGATGATTGCCATTTTGACTGGAATGAGATAGAATGTTAGGGTAGTTTTGATTTATATTTCCCTGATGACTAAACATATTGAAAATTTTTATATAATTATTGGCCATGTGTACTTCTTCTTTTAAGATATGTTCTGTTTAGTTCATTGGCCCATTTATCGAATGAGGCATTTGTCTTTTTAGTGTTTTTAGAGTTCTTTATATATTCTGGATATTTACCCTGTATCAGAAGAGTAGCTGGAAAGATTTTCTCTCATTCTTTAGTTTCTGTCTTTATGCTGTTAATTGTTTTCTTTGCTATACAGAAGGTTTTGAGTTTGGTGCCATCCCATTTATTGATTGTTGGTATTATTTCTTAAGCTATAGGATTCTGATTGAGGAAGTTGCTGGAGATGTTGGAGTGTTTTTCCTATGTTTTCTACTAGCAGTTGCAAAGTTTCTGCTATAATTCTTATGTCTTTGATCTATTTTGAGTTGATATTTGTGCAGGGTGAGAGAGAGGATCTGGTTTCAATCTTTTACATATGGATATCCAGTTTTCTCAGCACCATTTGCTGAAGAGGCTGTTTTTTCTCCAATGTAAATTTTTGGCACTTTGTCAAGAACCAAATGACTATAGCTTTGTGGGTTTGTCTTTGTGTCTTCCATTCTGTTCTGTCAGTCTATATTTCTATTTTTTATGCCAGTACTAATCTATTTCTGTTACTATGGTTCTATAGTATAATTTGAAATTCGGTATTATGATGCCTCCAGCTTTACTTTTTCTACTCAAAATTTCTTTGGATGTTCTGGGTCTTTTGTTCTTCCATATGAATTTTAAGATTTTTTCCCTGTTTTTGAGAAGAATATCATTGGTATTTTAATGGAAATAGCACTGAATATGTAGATTCCTTTTGGTCAGATGGACATTTTAACAATATTATTTCTGCCTATCTCTGAACATCTTCTGGTTTCTTCAACTTCTTTTTTCAGTGTTCTATTCTATAATTTTCCCTGAAGAGGTCTTTCACCTCTTTGGTTAGATTTATTTCTAAGTATTTAATGTAACTGTTTTCCTGATTTCTTTCTCAGCAGATTTCTTTTTCACTATTGGTATATAGAAAAGTTACTGATTTTTTTTTGTGTTGATTTTGTTTCCTGCTACTTCAGTGGATTGTTCATCATTTCTAGAAGTCTTATGCTAGAGTTTTTAGAAAACTCTTAAGTAGAGTTTAGAAACTCTAAGTATAGAGTCATATCATCTGCAAACAGTGACAATTTGACTTCTTCCTCTCTTATTTGAATCCCTGTTATTTCTTTTTCTTGACTAATTGCTCTATTTTTTTTTTTTTCTTTTTGGTGGTAGGTGGGAGTACTGGGGATTGAACTCATTGGCACTCAACCACTGAGCCACATCCCTAGCTCTATTTTGTATTTTATTTAGAGACAGGGTTTCACTGAGCTGCTTAGCACCTTGCTTTTGTTAAAGCTGGCTTTGAACTCATGACCCTCCTGTCTCAGGCTCCCCAGCCGCTGGGATTACAGGTGTGTGCCATTGCACTTGGCAAGTTTTTAAGTACTACATAGAATAGGGATAGTAAGAGTAAACACCCTTGTCTTGTTTCTGATTTTAGAGGAAATGTTTTTAGTTTTTCCATATTTAGTGTGATATTGACTTTGGGTTTGTCATAAATAGCTGTTATGATGTTGAAATAAATTTCATCTGTCCCTTGTTTCTTCAGGGTTTTTATCACTATGGATGCTGGATTTTGTCAAAGTCTTTTTCTGTATCTTTTGAGATGATTATGTGATTTTTGTCCTTGATTCTACTTATGTCATATATTATGTTTACAGATTTGTGTGTGTGTGTGTGTTCAACCATCCTTGCATCCCTAGAATGAAACCAATTTAATCATTATGTACATTCTTCTTAATGTTTTGCTGAATATGGTTTGCTAAGGTATTAATAAGAAGTTTTACATTTACTTCATCAAGAATATTGGTCTATAATTTTCTTTTGTTGAAGTGTCCTAATTTGCTCTCAGTTTCAGGGTAATATTGGTTTCATAAAATAAGTTTGGAAGTGTCCCCTCACTTTCTATTTGATGGAGTAATCTGACGAACACTGGCATTATTCTTCTTTAAAGTTTTGGTAGAATTCATCTGTGAATTCATATGCTTCCAGGCTTTTTTGTTGTTTTTAATTACTGCTTCATTCTCATTGCTTTTTTTGTTGGTCTTATCTACTTTTTTAAATGAGATTTATTCTTTTCCAAGTGCTCCTGATTGTGTTCAATCTTCTATGTATAGTATTCCTTTAAGTACCTTCTGCAATGATGGCTTAGAAGTCATGATTTCCTTTAGATTATGCTTTTCTTGGAAGGTGTTTTGATTTCTTCTTTGATTCCAAAGGATAGCTTTGCTGGATATATCAATCTTAGTTGCAGTTATTTTCTTTCAGAGCTTGAAACATGTCATTCTAAACCCTCCTGGACTTTATGTTTCTAATGAGAAATATGCTGTTATTCGGATTCTTAAAGGTATTCCTTTAAGTGTTACTTGGTGTTTCTCTCTTGCAGCTTTTAATTTGAGGGGATGGGGTTGGCATTTTAGTTATACTATTTAGTGGAGAGGTTTTTTTTTTTAGTCTTTTCGATTTGTGGTTCTAAATGCCTACAGTGTCTATGTGTTCATTTCCTTCCCAAGGTTTGAACATTTATTGTTTTGCTATGATTTCACAGAATAGGCTACCAGTTCCATTAACTTTATTGCTGTTCCTTCCTCAATACCTATGAGCCATAAGTTAGATCTCTTTAATGTTGTCCCAGAGTTCTTAGATATTCTGATCATAGTTTTCTGTTTTTTTCTTTAATACTGTCTGAAATTTCAAGTCCATCCATCTTGTCCTAAAACTCTGAGATTCTGTCTTCTACTTGGTCTAATCTGTTGAGACTTTCAACTAAATTTTTTATTTGAATTATTGTACCTTTCATTTTTAAGACTTCTGTATGGTTCTTTTTCAGAATCTTTGTCTCTTTATTGAAATATTCTTTCCATCCTGCATTCTTACCCTTAGTTCATTCTTTAGAGCTTCTTTTCATGCATCGTTCATTTTATCAATCACCTTTTTGAACTCTTTGATCATCATTTCATGCACTTCAGTATGTGTGGATTCAGCTACTAGGGGAAGGTTTATAAACTTCCTCTATTACTTGAAGGTCTTTTAGTGAGCACTTATCTCTTTACAATATACCCTGTGCTGTTGCTATGCCTTCATGTCAAAACACCCTATCAATGTATTCCAAGTGCTAAGTTCAACTACCAGCACTGACTGCTTTGAAAGGAGACAGTAACTGCCAGTAACAGTGAATATATTGTAACAGCAAACCATAATCATTACTAGTGATCTCTGCAATGCTAAATTTAGGTGAGAAAAGCAAATATAAAAAGTTAAAGCATTAATGATGCTATAGTTAATAATTATAGTGGAAGAAGACAGAAAAAGAAAAAAAAAGGAAAGGGTTAGAGAAGGAAAAGAGATAGAAGATGAAATGAAATTAAAAAGGATGAAAGAGATGAGATGCAAATGGAGGTGGGATAGATGAAAAGAGGTATTGAGGGAAAAAATGTACTTAAATGAACAAATTCATAAAATTAGAGCTATGTAAAAACAAATAATTAGAGAAGACATGACAAAGCAATTTATACAATGCACCAACAATCATAAAGATTCAGTTTTGTCTTTATTGAGTTATCTTAAATGGAAACACTTCTTTCCAGAGCTTTGATTTTAGAATTCCGAACTACAAGGAGGTTTCTGTGACACAATTATTAAACTGTTTTGTTTGTTCTCAACTTTGATCCAAACTGACCAAACTTAATAAAGGAGTCTGTTTGCTGAGCTCCGCCCATCCATGTCTGTCAGTAGGTACAGGGGAAGTATTGTCAATTTCAGAACAGAATTCACTCTCAATACTACTGTGCTTTTGTACATGGAGATGAGGGTGTTTCTGTAGTTGGACCTGTGCTGGCCAGTCCTCTTCCCTGAGTATCCTCAGGACCCATCTGGATTGCATCTCACCCCTTTTGTCAAGAACCTCAGTCTTTGTGCCGGGGGAGGTGGCAGAGCAGTATATCCTCTAGAAACTCCCAGGGCCTGGAAACAGACTCTTATTGCCATCTAGAGTTTCCTGTACAGTCTTACTCTCAAGCCTAAATTGACTCATGGCTTGGGTGCCCACTTATTCAATGAGAAATAAAGCATAGTTTGCTGTTGGGTCTTGGTCACACAAAAAGAAAGCAAGTGAAGAATAAGACAAAAACAAAATAGAGACGATAAGAAAAACAGATAAAAACTGCAGGCATGTCTAGTGTCCTTTAGAAAAAGTTCAAACAATGAGGCTTTATAGTTGGTGATGCTTCACTGCTGTCACAAAATCTATTGGGAAGTGCCAGGTCTTCCTCCTTCACTGGCTCACACTGCAGTATCTGAGCCTCTTTTTCTGCTCAGATTGCAGTGTTGCTGGACAGTACAGCCTGCTTTTCTTAAACTCTTCTGGAAATTTCCAACTCCTTGGAGGGGAGCTTCTCCTCTTTCACCAAGTCACCACCTACCAAGAGCTGGTACAAGCTATTCCTTTTACTAAATTTCTTTCTATTCTAAAAACTGATATTCTTGGATTTCATCTAGTTGCTGTCTCTCTGACTGGCATTTTCCCACAGCCTTCCAACCTCATTTTGAAGCCACAGAGCTGTTGTTTTTCTTCTGTCTGGAGGAGCAGCTAGTATATGGTGGGTTCCTGTAGTCTTCCATTTTTCCCACCCCATAGATTCTAATATTTTAATTCTTATGTTTCTCAATCTGAGGGCATGACCTAAAGTATGCACATCCATACCTAAAGTATGCACAACCTTTTATTTTATTCAAAAAGCACTTCCTGGGCCCCTCTCAGTGCCAGATTCTCTGGTGGTACAAGCAATAGGCCAGAATTCTGCCTTTTAGGGAAACAAAACAAACCATCAAACTAACAAAACAGTAAAAACTATGACATATCTACAATATTTATTTGGAGAAGGCCCTGTGGATAGGCACGCTGATGTCTTAAGGATGATAACAGCCAGCCATGTCAAAAGTAAAGGGAAGAGCAGAAGAACGAGCTTGAGGAAGAGCCCAAGATTGGAAAGAACTAAATGGCTATCCAAGTGTAGAGAATATCAGCATGATTAGATCAGAGAAAGAAAAAAAGAAGAGCAGCACTTAGGCAAAGACCAGAGAGGTTCACACATTCCTCATCATGATAAGACTGGAATTTAAGTTCAATTGCAAACCCACAGTTAATTGTGATCACCAAATCTAAGTGAAAGCAGAACTGAATTCCCCCATAGAAATTCCCCCTAGCTGGTAGCTGGGAATACACAGCATATTCAAATATCATTATAGCAGGTGACAACGAGAGAGCATCAAGTTGAATTAGCAACAACATATCTACGAGCTTTGTGATTCAGGTTGAACATGTTACCAGGAAGCTGGGTCAAACTCTGACCACATCCTAAAATGAGAAGGGTTTGAATCCTGGGACTTTTGTAAAGGCTGGAGTTGGCATTTGTTAAATTTCTTTCTGTCTCAGGAATTTTAGATATATTGACCAATTTAGTACCAACTCATGAGGAAATATCATCTTCTACTTTTATGACAAATGTTGGGCCCAGGTTCATACAGCTTGTCTGAGTTCAGGTTCTGACAGTCCTCCAAAGTTTACCCACTCTCTTCATATGGCAGGGCCTCCATGGGTGGTGGCACAAGGAAAAGTTGATCTCACTGTCCCCAGCCGGGCTTTCTCAGCAGAAGACTAGTTATCAAAGTGGATAACTGAAGGGAAGGGCCGCTTTTGGTGTTTGAAATTCCATGGCCATGAAAATAAGATGGAATCTAATTTCTTTTCAACCGGATAACTGGTTTTGAATTAACCAATTTTCTCTGGCTGTGGATCACAGATATTAACTTGACTATTTGGCTCATCATATTACTTGGTTAACAAAGAAAAACAGACTTTTATTTCTCACAAGTATAGCTGCAAAAGTTTTAGAAAAGTTTTTTTTTTTTTTTTTTGTTAATGAGAAAAATAGAGCTGAGTTGTAGACAACACAGTAAAATCCTGTAAATGATCGTTTAAATTTTTGTTTCCTATAAATGACACATACAAATGCTTTAAAAGTAGAGAGCAGAGTGTTTCCGAGGAGCTCAGCACCACTGTGGCTTCACACTTTACAAGGAAACCCCATTTTGAGTGTGTTGGATGGGGGAGGGCAATGGGTGTATATTTACAGTATACCCGGTTTCCTGTGAATCTCTTCTATTACCCTTCATGATAAAAGAAAGAAGGTAGAATTCCATTTAAATGACACTTGTCCACATATGTACATATATACATGGAATGTATATAACACCATAAAATTTGATTTTGGTTTGGGTGAACATTTTTACATTAAAAACATGCACCACAATTCTATTCTCTTCATTTGTAATTAAACTGATGAAGTATCTCATTTATAATTATACTGCAGTGAAAGGTGAGGGCATGAAAATCATACAGGGGTTTTGGTTGTTTTAATAAATAGACTACACAATTCCCATCTCCTAGAGCTTTACAACTTTACCATAGTTTCAAATGATAAGGTCTGAAAAAATAATCTGATTACTCTTGAATCTGCTATGAGCTTTTCTAATGAGCAAAGGTAGAAAGGAAATAGAAATGATCTTGCTCTTTGCATTTAAGAATAGCTCTTCTGAGAAAAGGAAATGCATATACATCTTTTGGGCTGTATTTTATTAGTTACAACTTTTTCCTCTCTAAGTAAAGACAGGAAATCATGGTCTATTGATCAGTGCAACTTATGTTCCTCTCGTGCTTCTGAGGAACAGAGTATGAATTAAGCAGGGGATTTTAATAGCACATGTGAAGGTACTATGTCCAGATAAATGGTAATACAAAAAATACTTCTTTTGCAAAATTTAGTTAATTTATTCTGCTAGTATTGTACTATTAATAGAATTTACTTTTAGTCAAATGAGGTATGCTTAGGTGGCACTGAATTATAATCTTAATTTTAAAATTATTTTGAAGAACTTTAATAAAAACATGAATATTTACTTATTTATTTTTTAAGGGCACTTAACCACTGAGCCACATCCCCAGCCTTTAAAATATTTTATTTAGAGACAGGGTCTCTCATAAGTTGATGAGGGCCTCACTAAGTTGCTGAGGTAGGCTTTGAACTCACTATCCTCCTGCCTCAGCCTCCCGAGTGGTTGGGATTACAAGCATGTGCCACTGTGCCCAACAAAAACATGAATTTTTAGTGTTGTCTTATGCTACCTGTAAAGAATTAAAAGATAAGCCATTTCATAGGGTAAGTTTTTTTTTTTTTGTACTTATAAGGAAAATATGGAAATATGGAGAGAGAATAGTTACATGAATGTGAGAATGGATTTCCATGGAAAAGCTTCATGCTTGAGTCCTGTTTCCTTCCTACTGTGTCACACCAGTAGTCCTGTCAGATCAGTCTTAAAAATTGTAATGCAGAGGTGCTGGTGACAAGAATCGTTTTTATCTGATTAGCTCAGTGTTTCCTATAATTAGAAGCTTAGCAAATAAGATAAAGTTATGCAAATGGTTTAAAGGGAAAAGTGAAATGAGACTAAATGACAGTTAAAAATGTGAACAAATTTATTTGTCAAAATTAGACTTGCTTAGATATAATTGCTATAGTTTGTCTCTTGAATGGCCCCTGTGTTAGTCAGCTTCATCACTGAGACAAAATACCTGAGAGGTAAAAAGGTTTATTTGGTTTCAGAGGTTTCAGTCTATTGATGGTGGGCTCCATTGCTGTGGGCCTTAGATGAGGCAGAACATCATGGTGGAAGGGCGTAGTGGAGGAAAGCTACTCATCTTATGGCATCCAGGAAGTGGTAGGTAGTGGGGGAAAAGAAGGGCCAGGGATAAGATACAACCTCAAGGGCATGCCCCAAAGGACATACTCCCTTCAGCCTAGGTCCCACTGCCTATGGTTTCCACCACCTTCCAATAGTCCTTTCATCCATAAATTCCTCAACTGACTAATACACTGAGGAGGTCAGAGGCCTCATGATCCAATTGCTCCCCATAATCTCAGTCACTGAACATTGCTGCATCAGGGAGCAAGCCTTAAATATGAGTTTATGGGGTAAAGTTAATGTCCAAACCTTAACACTCCCCAGTGACCCATGTTAAAGTTTTGTTCGCTAGCCTGTGGCAGTCTTATGAGATAGCTGAATCTTTAGGAGGTGGAGCCTAGGGAAAGGATGTTAGGTCACTGGAGGTGTACCCTTGGAAGGGATATTGGGATACTGGTCTCCTCCTTTTTCTCTTACTCTTAGCTTCTCAGATGTCCTGAGATGAATGGGACTCTTCTAGAATAGGATGTACTATACCAATACAGGCCAAAAGCAACAGGGCCAAATGACCAGGGACTGAAATCATGAGCCAAAATAAACTCTTTATCCTTTAAGTTGTTTATCTCAGGTATTTTTTCATGGTGGTGAAAAGCTAACTAACACAATTGCATATTAGCCACACACATTTCCAAAAAGATGCAAATCTACTGAAACAAAGAGATTCAGGAAAAGAATAGGAGAAAAGATGTCAACTAATGTTTGATGAAAAGTAAATGGAGGATTAGCACAAAAAGTAATCTGACAAGAAACAAAATGAGCGCACCACAGAGCCCCTACGAGCCTCAGCCTTTGAAGGTTCTGAAAGAGCTTCTCTTTTTCCTCCACAACCCCAGAAGAGCATGAAAATATTATTCCCTGCAGAACTTGAATGGTCTCAGAAAAAAGATTTCCAGAAAATGCCATTTGAGGGTCTCTGATGACAGGGAATCCTGGATGCCTGTTCACTTGACAAGCATACACTTTTACAATAAGCTTCTAGTTGGGTTTTTATACCACACTCTTATAATGTATTAATAGCCAGCAATTATTAGACATTTAATGATAGCCTCAAAGATAAAAGATATAAATCAAAGCAGAAAGAAGAAAGAAATCACAGAGAAACAAAGGCAATCAATGAAATAGAAAAAAATTCTAAAAAATTATAATTCAATAACTTCAGAGACATAAGAGAACACATTTTATGCATTTACTTTTTTATTATCTAGTATTTAGTGTATGGTAGGCACTTTTCTATTGCTTTTAAAATAGTGTTTCATTTAATCCTCATAACAATCTCTTGAGATAGGCATTACTGTCATGCCCATTTTAGGAAAAGGCTAAGTAACTTGCAGGGGGCATCCTAGTAAATAGCAGAGTCAAGATTTGAAACCAGACACTTTGGATAAAGTCTACAGTCATGCAATCCCATTTTACTGTCTCTTCCAAAATTAAGAACAGAATGTTATAAGAAAAGAACATTCAGAAAGAGCTTCTGCAAACTAAAAGCATTACATCTAAAATAAAATATTTATGATAATTAGTGGTAAAAGTAATGGAATTTTCCAAGATTGTTTTTCAAAAAGTCAAAGAAGTAAAAAACAGAAAGAATAAAATATAAATATAAAATTATCAATCCAGGATGTCTAACATTAGACTAATTCATTTTCAGAAAGAGAACAAAGAGAGATGAAAAATTGATCAAGGAATCACAGACCTGCAGGGAATGAAAAGAATAAACCTTGTCAAGAAATATAACATAACATTGTAGGATAAATCAAGAATAAAGGAAAAATACAAAGAGAGTAGGAGTGGAGAGGAAGAAAATTAGGGCAGAGGATGGAAAATAATCCATACACAACAAATTAGAAATCACAAAGGCTTTAGACTCTCCACAACTCTTGAAACTAGAAGACAATTGGAGAGGTCTTCTAAATTCTGAGAAGTAATGATTTGTGGGCTAGAATTTTATTTCTGCAAATGAGACAATGGATAAGAAAAGATGTGAGACTCAGGGCAGAGATCATTGGAAGAGGTTAAGGAAAAGTTCTCTTCACTTTAGTGAGGATCAACTACATTGAAGAGAGAAAAATAAATCTGAAATTATTGAGCATTCGAAATTATAAATATAACATTTGATATTAAATATTCAGAACAAATCACTTAACAGATTTGTTGGAAAATACATATTTGTTAGAGAATGTTAACAATAATATGTATGGAAATAAGCATATAAAAATAACTACAGTTATTACTTCCAAATATAGACAACAAAAGAAACATAAAACATTAAACACTATTTGATTATTTATTTAACAATATTATTTATATAATGGTAATGTAAGTAATGATGAGTGTTTTAACAAGATAATTATAAGGAAGTTGGGGAGTAGAAAGGGCACAAAATCCTCAAGGACAAATACAAAAATCAATAGCTAATGTCTAATACATAAATCAAGAAAATACTGGCCTATCATTTAGAAAAATCGATCTAGCTAACTACAAAAGTGGTCTTAATACTAGCGGAATCAGAAAAATAACTGAAATAGGAGTACTGGGTGGGAGTAAAGAATGAAACCAAGAACTTCTGTTTTATTTGATATGCATCTTCAGTTTTACAAAATTAAAATAACATTTACAAGGATAGAAATGCAAAAATTATGGGCACAATTTGGATGTGATGTTAAGACAAAGGAAAACTGGTGAAAATTTAAGAGTCAACAATGAAGGGAAGAGCAAACTGTCTTTAGAAACAGAAATTAGAGTGCCATAACTCCAAATCAAGGAGAAATGGAATATGCTTAATGGTAATAATTTCAAAGACCATTTTCAGTTTTACAGATAGATGATTTATCAAAAGCCATAACTAGGTGTCTTATTCTGTTTGGGCTGGTATAAAAAGAATACCATGAAAGGGCTTCTAAACATCAAAAATTTATTTCTCTCAGTTTTCGAGGCCACAGAGTCCAAGATCAGGACATCACCAGTTTTTGGTTAGGTAAGGGCCTATTTCCTGGGCCATAGCTGGTGCCTTCTTTTTATGTAATCACAGAGTGGAAGGGGTAAAAGGTATCTCTTCAGTCTCTCTTCTAAGGGTATCAATCTCAGTCATGAGGACTCTGTCCCCATGACCTACTTACTTCCCCCAAGGCCTTTTCTCCTAGACCATCACTTGGGAGTAAGGATTTCAACCTATGTATTTTGAAAGCACACACATTCACATTCAGATCATAGCAGCAAGAGACTTTGGAACTTAAGGAATTTCATAAAGTATAAGCAAGTCTGAATTTGTGTTCCACCATGATTACCTACACTGATTTTTATCAGCAAAATTATTAAGGTTAGCAATGAGGAGCAATAAGAGTCACAGAAGAGTAGCTTGGGTTGAAATTTAGTAGCTTTTGTGCCTATGTGCTGAATCTTAATTATAGAAGAGGATTCTGGAGTGGTTGCAGACTTACTAGTTGTAGATATTTTTGTACATGTAAAGTTACAATCAATTTTCTCTACAACCAACTGTCAGTATCTCAATGTTACCTTCCCCTCACCCCTTACCATTACTGACCCTAACCACCAAATAAATCACTGCCATTTTACACCAGTTCCTGTAAGTATGCCAAGACATAGTTATGACATAGAGTGATGGTTATGAGCTGAGCTTTTGGATTGAATCCTGACTCTAGTACTTCAAGGATGATAGCACTAGTACCAGCTCACAAAGGTTTGTGAAGATTACATGGGAAATGTATATAAATCAACAGCATAATTCCTGGCATATAATAATAAGCACTCAAAATGATAGTCATTGTTATTAATATTAGTAACTTTGAGAATAAGATTAATCTATGATATTAAAACTTTTAATCATAAATGAATAGTTTTATTTTACCTTATTTTTATCTAAGGTCTTTATATGAATTTGAAACCACTAAGCAAGTATGCATGTATAATTACATATATTATTATTAAACATATTTATAATTTTCAAAGTAATCTATTAATTTACATTTATTTTGAACATATTAGTTCCCCTAATATTTTCAGTCACTTTTGAGCTGGCATTCCTCTTTTTCTTGTTTTACTCAGCCTTCTCTTATACTGTGTTTTCAAACATCTTGTCATGTAAAGATGTGACCTGAGAAGTTGTCTCTTTCAAGGCAGTTTTATCCTGTATGGGTTTTTGTATTTACCATTCATCTTAGATCATTGGTCTTTTTTGCTTATCTCAATTGTTGTCAACAAAGATAACAAGGTAATGTTATACATTAACTCTTTGTAAATTTAAAATAAAAAATAATGGTTTCAGAGCCAAACTCTCCTCAAGATATCTATCTAGGACCTTACCAGAACCTCTCACACCTCGGAAACATATTTCATGGACAACACAGATAAATACTTTTTTGGGGAAAATACTCTGATTAAATGCCATAAAAGATTTTAAGTTTATAAAAAAGATATAGCAATTGCAGAGTTCCAGGTACTTGATGTCCATATGAATATTACATTCTGCCCTGTTAGATATATATGCCTACCTGAGGAGTCAAATCATCATTTTCTAGTAGGGCTTAAAATAAAAACAAAGGGAAACAGTCAAACAAATTTGTTGTTGATTAAAATGCAGCTAAATTTTTTGAATGCATCCATCTTCACACAATGGATTTTCTTGTCAGGAGAATTAAGGTATTTGCAACTTACTAAGGCTATCTTTTTCTTGAACCTATCAGCTTGAATGGATACTACATACTACCAATACTCATGAATGTAATGCTCCTTTATCTATGTGAGATGAAATTAATTGAGATTCTCCTCCCACCTTCCTAATTATTTAGGAGAAGTGGTTTAGGCATCACCCCATCATTGCTGGTGGGTATATAGGAACTCTGCAGTAAAACTAAGGCCAGGTAGCATATCTTAGGAGAAATTAATAGGCAAGTTATTTATTTCATTTGTAGATTTGAAAGAACTTTAAGAACTCAGGAACAGGGAAAGTCCCTTGAATAAAAGGATTAATTAAAACAACAACAACAACAAAAACCTCCAGGAACAGAATAGATAAAGAACTCCAGAGAACATAGAAATACAATAATTCCATGGAGAAGCAAGCCACGGACTCCTTGTCACCTTTACCCCTACCACAAGCCCAAGAGAACTGCCAATCCATCAGTCCTCTGTAAACCCCCAAATCCAAACAGGGTAATGTTTTATTCACTAGATAACATGAATAAGCTTGATAACTGGAGGTGGATATAACACCCACAGTCTCCCTGTAAGGCCTTGAAACTATCTTCTGAATTATTGACTATAGAACTTCATAGGAGCCAGTCTGTAATTGCTTCAGGAAATCCTGAGTGAAGACCAGTTTGATGTTGGGGTAGGATCTCCACTCCCGCTCAGCCATAAACAGGCAGGGAGGGAAACACCAGTGCTGTACTTCTTTCTATGAATTTCCCTTCCCTGTACTAAAAAGAGAAGCCTGTTCTGACAGGCCAGAAAGAAAAGAGGAACTATCAAGGTTAAGTTTCTTTTATGATTAACTTCTTTATCATAAGTGACTAAATTTTACATATTTGAATGAAATGTAATCCATTCTTTCTCTGTATGATTAGTCTATTTTACATTAAATGTTAATTTCAGACTTGCAGCCCATGAGAAAAATCTTATTTCCATTATTTTCAAATTCTTGAAAAATAATCTGTTTTCTGCCTCCAACAAGTATTTGAGGTACAGTCAGTTTTATTTTGCATTACAGTTACTAAAATAGCTCTTGGTCATGATTGTTGCAACACATGAAGGTCAAGACTGAGTATGACCAAAACTATGATAGAGAAATATAACCACTAAGACAATGCAGGGAACTAGTCCCATTCTGAAAGGTTTGAATTTGAAACTCTTCATCCTTTGAACAATGTCCTAAAATAAAAATCCTAGACTAGGATTAATCTAAACTTTACTTAACTAATTTTACTCTTCAACTTGATAGTAGAAAGCCAAGAAATTTAGATAAAGGTTCTCATGCACAATGTCTCAGGATCAAGACCAACAGCCAGAATTTTCCTTTGGTATCTACTTTTCTGACACCTAATTTAAATTTGATGATCTCTGTTTAAGTAATCCAACAAATATTTGTTTAATAGAATAAATATTTGTTGGAATAAAAATAATCATTTTATGCCTCACTTTGGTTTCTCATAAGATATATTTCAGTCTCTTTCATTTGATTGCAATTTCTATAACATTTTGACTCACCATCTATGACGCAGATAGTAAAAAATACATATGGCCCAAAGTCCCAATCTTGTTTCATCTTGCTGGGGTTATGAGACTGTTAAGGTGATGTGTGAAAATAAAGTACAGAGACTGCACTTTTGCAATTTCCCTTTTTTAAGCAACATGTGGCCTAATGGCTTAATTATTATCGGGAGTTAGATGTGCTCAATATTGACTCTCTACCCCAGTCCTGTTCTGTTCACCCTTGACATTTGAAATTGCTGGATCATTCTAGGTCAGTGTTCTCAGAATCTTATCAAATAGAAATGGATTGATAAAGACATTTGCCACCTGTCATCTAAGATTTTAGAAATCAAAGAGTTTAACACAGTTAGATTGTAGGACCTCAAATGTCATCTGTCTTCAAATCTTCAGAAAACATTTTTCCTGAGAAGAAAGATTAGAAACTGCTCCTTCCATCTGTAATTTTGAAAGAAAATATTTGCTTTATTAACATTTTAAATATTTCTCATGGCAGTCATGATGGTCATAAATCATATGCTATCGATTATAAACTGAGATTGTTATATAAACTGCTTTAGTATGTCAATTTAAAAACTGCATACAATTCAGATAAGGGTACCAGGAATGTGAATGTTCTCTATTTGTTAGTTATTATTATAGAAATACAAACAATAGTAAATACCACCCCAAACATAATTGATATTTCCTGTTTCTTTAGGAGCCACAAAAATTTTTACATAATTCTTTCCTGAAATGATAAATCACATAATAAGCATGGCTTTTATGGGTATTAGCTTTTATTTTCAACAAAACTCAATCATGTAACATTTACAAGCACTATCATTCCCATTTCATTGAACACATTGAACTAAATTTTCATTCATCAATCAAGAAATGGGGGCAAAAGGGTGCAGATGTTTCAGTTAAGAAATGTTTTTTTTATGACTTTCAATTTCTTAAGAGCTGGAATAAAATATTTTTTTTTTAGGTTACTCCTTTAACTGAAGCCCAGACAGAAAGTTTAAAGAAGGCATACTTCTAGGGAATTACCCAGCCTCAGCATTCTCAGGTCTTTTAGTGTTATTCCCCTGTCAGTATTTTGAAAATACTGACATTAATTCTAAAAAAAATGTAATTCTACTTTTAATATCTGGTAGGAGAAGCATATTAACTATAGACAAGTGTAGGTATTCAATTCTATTGCAGAACAAAAACAGTGTTTCTTTTTGTTGTTGTTAGTCAAGATGCTTGATATATTGTCAAATAGCATGTAACAGACAACTTCATGTTTCTTAAGTGAAGGAGTGAAATACGAACTCTAGAACTGGACCTTGTAAGGGAGGAGCTTAGAGGTGTGAAGAGACACTGAAAAGCAGCCAGTGGATCTGGCAAGCTATTCATTAAGAATATGATTAAGAATATGGCACTAGTGCTTTTCAACCCAGGAAATGTATAAACAGAAATTTGGGTTGATTTTCTTAAACCAGTCTGTTTTAATTGAAGCAGAGAGTATTCTGGGAGTCTCCTTGTGATAAATCCTCACTTCACAAGAAAGGTCAAATTTTTCCTTTTATTGCAGGGTATCTTGGTTTTGACTTTATTATAAAATCCCCTAGTTTTATGGGGAAGGTCTTTTCAAGTTAGATAGCTCTATTCCAACTATAATAGAGAGGGCTTCATTTGAAGGGATTATTGACTCACTGGATTTTAACTGGAATAGCCATCATCAGGACATGGCATAGTTAGAGGCAGAAAGACATCTGTTTAATTGGATGAAGTTCACTTAAATGATTTCCTTATTAATTAGTGCTTTGCAACAAGGCAATACATTTAAAAAGTAACATAAGCATAATCATTTATTCTCAAGTCTATTCCCATTTATATTTTAATGAATTTTATCTGTATTCTAAAATACATGCATATTTTAGTAGAACTAATTATTATTTAGTAGAACTAATATAGTTTACATTGTAATTCATTTTATGCTATAACAATGTTTATGTACAAACATAAAATTGAGTACCCTGAATATTCTGTTATCTTTTTTTTTTGTAATAAAAATTCAAGGTCTCAAGTTTTATTTTTTGGCTCAGACATTTGCTTCCCTATACTTATAGAACGTGTAATAGGTTTTTATCTTTTATATAAAGTGAGAAAATGAGTCTTATTCTGAAATCACTGTGGCCCTTATATCACTGAAGGCATGTTAAAGAATGAGATTTGAGAACCTGTCTCAGAATATAGAAGAGAAAGGGCAATAAAGAGTTACCAAAGAATTACGGTAAGAAAGAAAAAAAAAAAAAACCTTTACCCATGTAGATGTTGAGGTCATATCCTGACCAAAGGAGGAAGTGACAGATCCCCAGCTTAAACTTATCTGATGCTGTACATCACACACAGCACACTGCTGACTGTTTTCAGTTGTTTCTGTAACAGCAAAAAGTGCACTCACTAGGAGTAGTCTGAATTCAAAATGCTGAAGAGAAAACCATCCAATGTTTCAGAGAAGGAAAAACATCAAAAACCAAAGGTAAGGTAATTTCATACACAGTGTAATAAACCCAAACCTTTTAACAGAACACGCACAAGTGCACACACACACACACACACACACACACACACATATACACACAAACACACAATGTTCTTACCTATCGGTCATAAGTCAATTTGAACACAGAGTTGAATGCTTCATGGCAAATATGGGAAAAACTTGAATTACAAAGTTAGACGTTAACATCTGATAATTATTGTTTCTGCAGTTTTGTCTTATTTATGTGATCATTTACATATGTAACTGATGTTTGAGTTCAGATCACCAACTTCATGTTTATCAGTTTGGTGTCTCTGAGGGGGTGATATTATGAAATCTTGCATTTTTTTTTTTAGGAATATGAGGTTGTTATTGTCTATTTAACAGTCTGCTAAAGGACTTACCTCTTAAGAACTTAGCTTATTTTAATACAATTAAATATGATCATAAATAGTTTGTAAAATGGAGGTACTTTTATTAAGTACATTATCTTTAGTGTTAAAAAATGATAGCTTGTTATAGAGATGTTTTTCCTATTTACTCTTTTGAATTAATATTGTTACTAGAAAGGATTGGACTGTTTTAAGAAACATCAAAATGCCATCAATTGGTGTATTGGACAACTTAGTATTATGTAGAATGTTATTTTATTCTTTTTCTTGGTAAAAATTGTCACTTAAAAAATAGGACATGGAGCCGGGCGCGGTGGCGCAGGCCTGTAATCCCAGCACTTTGGGAGGCTGAGGAAGGAGGATCACGAGTTCAAAGCCAGCCTCAGCAATGGCGAGGCACTTAGCAACTCAGTGAGACCCTGTCTCTAAATAAAATACAAAAAAGGTCTGGGGATGTGACCCAGTGGTCGAGTGCCTCTGAGTTCAATCCCCGGTACCACAAAAAAAAAAAAAAAAAAAAAAAAAAAAATTGGACATGGGGCTGGGGTTGTGGCTCAGCGGTAGAGCGCTCGTCTAGCATGTGTGCATCCCGGGTTCAATCCTCAGCACCATGTAAAAATAAAGGCATTGTATACAACTAAAAACAAATAAATAAACTTTTTTTAAAAAAGCATATCTTTAATATGACAAACCACATCAAAAAATTTAAAAAAGTAGACATGGGATAACAAAATTTAGATTCTATTGTGGAACTCTAAAATCATTAATAACAAAATAAAATAGCTATATAATACCAATATAAGAAATTTTCTCTAATACTTGTATATTTCTTGAGTTATTCAGGTATATGAAATTTTTGATCAGTTTGTGAGACAGACAGTAACTGAGTTCAGATGTCCTTTTAAAGGACTGATTTATTGTTTGCTATTAAGCTTTACTTGTTAGGAACCCATTTTGAGAGAAACAGGTTGGGAATTGATTGAGAACTTTTGAATTGATAGAATATTGAACAATGGTCAATATTTTTAATCTTTTTGGAATTTACTAAACAACAACTGTTAAGAAAACAAAAGTTAATTATCTCCTTTTTATGGAAACTAAAAATAAATGATTTTTAATATTAATGCTTTCTGACATAAAAATGTGATAAAGTGTAGAAAAGAATCTTTAGTTCAAAATAAAGGTGGATGATATATATTTCCCTTATAAAAATAAAAATTAAGTTAACATTTTTCAAAGGGTACAAAAAATTTAAAACCATTACTTCTAGATAGGATTAATTTTATATAAAATTTACTTGATTAAATTCAAAACATTTTCAAAGGACAGTAGTAATTTGGGGAAAATTACAAAAATTTATATTTAAAGTTTAAAATTACACTATCTTATGAACACTGTATTCTATAGTGAGTTACTATGATATTTATGTCAATGAACTTTTCAAAATGATGCTTTATCATCATCATTTGGCTTAATATCAGTAACTATTGTAATGATGTGAAATATTATTCCTCTTATTGACTTCCTCATTCATTAAATGAAAATATATTTGATGAAGCATATGTCAGAGAATAAAATATATCCTAGAAAACAGTCATATTGGAAACATACTACCTTTTTATGAGTGATTTCTCATTTTCTTTAGATAGATGGTTTTATCCATATGAATTTAAAGGGATATGTGAGTTGATACTCACAAATGTGTCTTCCTTAATTCTAGTTCAACTCCTTAAATTCCAGTTCAACTTAAACTCCAGTTCAAATTTTCTTTTTAATGTAGAAGTTGTCTTTTTCCAATTATTATCTCTTAGAAATAACTCCTCTTAATTCATATTTATTTTATTGTGCAACTTTAACTTTCTCTGCACATATTAAGACCAAGAACAGAGTCTATAAGGATGACAAAAATGAATGTTTTAATGATCTCTACAGATAAATGTCTAGGAGAAATAAGAAAACAAATCTCTTCATATAATGACAGGGAGAGCTTAAGGACTATGCCTAGATAGAACCACCAAGAAACTGGTATGAAATATGGGAAATCACTGCCTACTGGTGACAGTTTCCATCTCTTGACATGGAAATTATTTGAACTATACTCTCATAATTTCAGACAGTGAGTTCTTTTTTAATTATTATTATAAATGTTAAAGTAGGTAAAAGTGATAACGTTAAAAATGAGAAAACTATCATTTAATCATGTAATTCTTGTTAAGTCCCATACATTATCGTTTAGGTGACTCAGTACCCAATTCAAATGCAATGCATATTATTCCTAATGTTACCTCAACTAAACATTAGGAAACTATTTAAAAGGAGAACCAATGGGGACTAAGTAATAAATATGAGTAAGAAACTTTGGTGTGCTATTGCACAGTAGGATGAACATATACAATGATAAAGTACTATAAGTTTCAAAACTCTAAAAGGAGTTTGAATGTTTTTATCATGAAGAAATGACTAATGTTTGAGGAGACAGATATGTTTAACTTGATTTCAAGATTACACAGTATATACATGTATCAAAATATCACATGATATCCATAGACATGGAAAATTTTATTTTTTTATATCAGTTAAAAGTAAATTAAAGTCAAAACAGGAAATAAGTGAAGGACTTTGTTATTAGTATTTTCAAATAGGACCTGTGGTTGTGAGAAGATCAAAAGCATTCATGAATGTAATGTTCAGGAATGGATTTTATAAGAATCCTATATTCAAAATAATATACTATTATCTTATATTCACAATATTTATTAAGAAACATATCTATGAGTGTTTTTAAAAAGTAAACCACAGGATAGGGATACAGCCTAGTAGTAGAGTGCTTGCCTAGCATGCATGAGGCCCTGAGTTTGATCCCCAGCACCACAAAATAATAATAAATTACAGCTTCAACTACACACCCTCCAATAATTTTTTTCAAAAGTCAATCAAAACATGTCAAAATACATTTTTTGCCATCTGTAATTTTATGATTAATGGCATTTTTTCCTTTTATTCCTCTGTTTCCCTATATTGGCTATGGGTTCTTTCCTTCAAATAGTGAATAAGTAAGACCAATAGAATTCAATTTTGTAGCATAGGCTGAGAGTCAGAGACCAGGGATATTCCATAAGGCAACTTAAAAATCTTTGGAAAATTATTATATACTAAAACTGTTATATACTGGAAAGTTAATAAAGTCTCACAAGTTTAATGCATGTTATAGAGGCAAATTCTAATTTAAAAAGAAAATTGAGGAGTACTGGTGAAATATTTGAGATGTGTTAAAAAATAATCATGTTTAGCATATTGTACCTTCCTTCTTGTATTCTTTTTTAGCTTGTTACCACTGACATTCAATGCCTAACACTGACGGTGATTTTAGGATTTTAAAGCATATCCAGTGTTATATTGAATGAAATATTATCATAGTACACTCTATAAATGCTTAAATGATTGAACATAATTTTGTTTTCCTGTATCTACTTTATTTTTGTTACCTATATTTATTGGGAGTTGATTATATACCAATTGCTGTGCTCACAGATTTTGTACGCTAATTTATTTAATATTTATAACAACTCTGTGAAAGAATCATTCCTATTTGGCTTCATAAATGAAAAGACTATGGCCTACAGAAGGTTAATTACCTAAACAAAGACACATGATTAGATGAAGAATAAAACTGTGTCATGTGGAATACACATGATGGCAATTTCCAATATTACTTTTCTCAATTATCATATTGACATTATAAGCTAAAGGACTGTTAATGTTTTTCCTGTTTCTGTCTTCATTGTCAAATTCAAAGGGACCAAGGAGATCATTATCTTTAAGAGGCTTTGCACTTTAGAAAAGAATTTAAGGGTCCTCCATATCTTTCTCCAAATGCAGGATATTAGTCTATGAAATCTCCCAGGTATCCACCCAAATTTAAACATTCTTAAATTCTTAAAACAAAAACAAAAATACAACTTTCCTATTATTGAACTAGTTAAAAAAAATTGGACCTAATGCTGAACTAAGCATAACTATGCATTTTCCTACTGGAACTAGCTTAGCACCTTCAGCATAGTAAGCTCTTAAGAAATATTTGTAGTGAAGAAATTTTCTTGAGTCTACTACATGAAGCCTGATTCAAGGATGGACACTCACTGTTGCTATGTACTTTCATAATTCTTGGTAGCTGAACTGTTAGTTGAGTGTAAGAAAGTTTATGCATAAATAGAACTGTAATTCCTTTCTCATTCTATTTTAAGAACTCCACTACAACAAAGGTTGTGCAAGAAGCCCTAGAGAGGCTTATTGTTACATAATAGCAGACCTTTGTTCCAGGTTAGAGAATATGGTAGAAACTTCTAAAAAAAAAAGAATAGACTATACCAATGAAACCTGGTAGCTTTAATTAGATTAACTTGGCCTTTATTTGGCTAGGACTAATGATCTGTGTTAATAAATTTTAACTGAGGTTTTCTTTGAGTTAAGGAGATTCCAGTACCACTGTTATTGTAATGGCACTTCTTGAAATAGCCATTTTTTTTTACTGCTCTTTTTAATCTAAAGTGCATACTAAATGAGACACCATTAGTGTCACAGATGCTAATTTTCACTAGCAATGACTGAAGTGGCATTCTTTCCCATTTGCATTTGATCCTAGCAATGATGAGAGGTGATGAGTTGATTATGAGCTGTTTTCACTGTACTGCCCGCTGTGCAAATTTATGCTCCTAGACAAGGATGACACATAGTTGTGGCATTAAAGAGCTTTCTTCATTGCTTTTTGTATTCAGACTGTTAAAATATATTTTAACTCTTATCTAACCAGGTATAAAAAAGGAAGTATTTACACATATTGGTGTTTATTTGAGGCCAGGAACCTGCAGGAGGGGCTTGTGTTCATTAGTATTTAAAATTTTCTCAAGACCCTTATGAGATGGGCATTGTTTTTTCTCCCAATTTATAGGAGAAAACAGTCCTAAAGATGTGAAATATTTTGCCTATGGTATCATAGCTGATAAAAATATTTTATTTGGGATTCATGGGACAGTTTTTCTGCTTCTGAAATTTGCCCCACTAATACTCCTGTTGGTTTTTCATCAGGGCTGTAATTCTTAGACATTAAATTAAATGAATTTATTTGACTGACTTTTTAAATGGATTTATTGGAATATAGGTAATATGTTAGATTCACTCTTTTCTTTTTCTCATTTAAAAAATGGTGGACATAATAAAATGTACATTTTTACCTTTGGTCATTACCTCCCTCCCTTAAAAAAAAATCTCTCAAAAGGTTCTCTTCTCATATGCATTAACTCAGTTTTTATGTCATGTTTGTTTTTTTTTTTTTTTTTAAAAGAAGTAAATTAATTGCAAATGTAAAATCAAATAAGACAAATCAGGAGAAGGTGGAGTATAGACCATATTTGAAAAGATATCCCAGGGTTCATTGAAATCAAATTGAATGTGGCCCTAGGTCTGTGATACTCAGTGTTGTCCTGTGGACCACTGACATACCAGGAGTGTGTTGGTAATGCAGATTCTGTGGCTTGCCAGGCCTACTAAGTCAGAATATACTTTTTAATGAGACAGTCAGGAATTTTGTGGGCATTTTAAAAATCAGAAATGATGTTCCATATTGATGATTCCCAACCTAGGTCGAACATTTAATTCACTGAAGAGCTTTATAAAAATACTGATGATTGGATTCCATCCCCAAATATTCTGATTTACTTAATAAAGGATATGGCAGGGCATTAAGAATATTTAAATTTTTCCAGCCAGACATTTTTTTTTCTACTTATCTCCTCAAAACACACTTAGAAATCAATTCACTAATCCTTTCACTCATTCATTCTTCAATGCAACAAGTATCTATTGAGTTCTCTTTATGGGCAATAAGGCCCATATACTTAGGGACACAGAGGAAACAATACATAGATCCCTGCCCTAGTAGGTCTTACACATACTGAGGGTGACAGACAGTGAATGAGCTAACTTAGATATTTAGCAAGCTAGGTAATCATAAGCGCAAAGAGGAAGAAAAAATAGGGAAGAGGGATCCAAAAACATGGAATTAGGGAAGATTTCATGACAATGGGCCATTTGACTACGGACATGAAGGAAAGGAAGGAACTGGCAATGGGATTGGCAGAAAAAAAATATATTCATGACAGAAGGAAGAGCAATTGTCCTTCATGTGTTTGAGAAATGGAGCATAGCACAAAGAGAAAGAGTAACTGTGAAAAGCTGGAGCACAGCAATCCTTCTAGGTTGATAAAATGATTTTAACCAGAATTGGAAGATTTTGAGAAGTGACAAGATCTCGCCTAAAGTTTAGAGCCTTTATTCCGGCTTTTCTGTTTCAAATGCACTAAAGGGATTGAGAGAGGAAAGGAGGATACCAGTTAGGAGGTTTTGAAGAAACTAGGCAAGAGAAAAGAATCCTTGTGCAGATGAGGCAAGTAGCAGGGTAAGTGGGCTCTTGAAAAGGCTTTGAGTTTGGGATCTATTTGTACATATTTTCCCCCTTTGAATATGTATAGAAAACTTACCAAATGAATTTTAAAGATGGTAGATATAAAGGTTGTCACTCCCTTGCACCATTCTTGCCTCCAGATGGTGCCTGCTTTCAGAGAATAAATGGACCCATTCAATGTACTCTTCACAGCTTCCAAAAATCCACCCCAACATTGATGTGCCACTTTGCAAAGACTTTTGCATCTTACTTCAAACTAAAAATTTTTTATTGGACTTGATTTTAATTTTCAGTTCACATAAAATTAAAAAAGATAAAGTCATTATTTTGCTAATTCACCATATTACAATGATTAAAAATGTTAAGTAAATTTTGACCATGAACACATCTCTCTGACAAAGTTCTAATTCATTGTAGCTTTTCATTTCATGTAATATGAATCTGTAATCAAGTTTTTATCTCAAGAAGTTGTCAAAAAGTTTGGGACCAAATAGATTGAGAAGGGCCTAGACAATATGCAGAAAGATCAGAAGATAAATGGCTGGGAGAGATGACAGAATGCAGTCTCACCTTTGTTTTGCAATTTGGGTAGTATATCTTATAGGAAAAGCATAAATTCACTACCTTGACTACTAATGCACATGATTTGTTAAAAATTAACTTAATCAGGCTTTGTTATCCATGAATATTGTGTGTGTGTGTGTGTGTGTGTGTGTGTGTGTGTGTGTGTTTAAATCATGGAATCAAGTCCATATTCTACATATCTGATTTTCCAAATTTAGCATTACTAAATTGATTCATTTTTCCTTCTTGGTAGTATTAAGTATTCAGGCGAACTTTTGGAAAAAAGACATTCATATTAGCTTTTAGTTGAGAACAAAAATGCCCTCTATTAAGAACTAATTAATAAGGACAGAAGTTTTTGAGCTTCATCTGTGATAGATGAAGGAATTCTCCTGTGGAATCATTTGTTACAACCCACTGCTAAGGCCCCTTTTCTCATGTGAAGGGCTTTGAAAGTCGTCACCTTGTCTGCATTAGTTTGCTGGGGTTATTATAACAAAATACCACAAATTGGGTGGCTTATAAAACAGGAATTTATTTTTTCACAGTTCTGAAATTTGGAAGTCCAAAATTGAGGTGCTAGCAGGATTGGTATCCCCTGAGAGCAATAAGAAAAAAAATCTATTCCCAGCCTTTCTCTTTGGCCTGAAGTTGGCCACCTTCCTCCTACTGTCTCTTCCTCTGTGCATACAAGCCCCTGATCTCTCTCTTTCTCTCTCTCTCTCTCTCTGTGTGTGTGTGTGTGGTGTGTATGTGTTTCCTGATATTATCTGTGTGTATGTCCTGATATAAGAATACCAGTAGAATTGAATTATGACCCACTCTAATGGCTACATTTTTAACTTAATTATCGTTTTTAATGTCTTACCTCCAAATACAGTCGCCTTCTAAGGTACCAAGTGAGAGTTAGGACATTGAGACATGAATTTTGGGGGAAACAATTCAGCTCCTACTAGCTAGGGTAAGAACTTAATTTTTAGCTGCTCCTTCCTTCCAGTGACCTTAGGTCCCTCACCTCTTTCAGTTTACCCTCTGCTGCCAGCCCACATTTTTGGACTTCCCACTGAAATCCCCGCACTTTTCCTATAATCTCTAGTCTTTTTATTGTTCTGTTCTTTCTCTCATCCATATATGCCTCTATCATGTCCCAGTAGGCCTCACATTAGGAATCATCTGAAAATTAACAAAAATAAAGCATCTGTTCTACCCCCTGGATCAATGCTTTCTGACCACATATTAGAATCATCTGGGGTGCTTTTCATAGATACCTCCTGTGCCCCCCAACAGGTATTCCAGGTGAGGTCCATGCTGTTGATGCCCTGCCCACTCATGCTCTTCTGTTCTGTTTCCATTAGCCTAGAAAGCCTCTGTACATTTTTTTTCTTTCCAACTCATGTACTCATCAATTTGAATATGTAGCTGGACTGTCAGCCTCTCAGGAAGACCTTGATTAGTTAGCCTAAGGCAGAGTATTGGGGCACAGTCTGGAAGAATATTAGGAAACATGGGCTAAACTCATATAAGCTTGGGTATGAAGATCCTGTTTCGATATTTCCTAACCAGGGGGCCATTGAACATTTTATTAAACTTCTTTTAAGCCTTAGTATTGTAATCAGGAAAAAGAGAATGTGTCACATAGGGTAGATGTGAGAACTAAGCTAATCAGCACATGTAAATTTCCTACCTATAGTATATATCTGGTTAATTCTTTCTCTCTCTCTCTCTCTCTCTCTCTCTCTCTCTCTTCTAATTTCACAGTACTTGTTCCACACCTCTGCTTTTTCTTTTGCCACAGTTTATTTCATTATGTTCTACCATCAAGAACAGGGGATATGTCTTATTCATATTTGTATCCCTGGGATTTGGGGGGATTCAAGAGGGAATAAACAGAATCTGACTGACTTTCAGACTCCATGTGCTTTCTATTACATATTGGCTGCCATCAAAAACATTTATAGAACAGAGAACAGTAGTGATTTCTCAATGTATGTATAATGAGTGTGGAATGACTAATGGGTAATCTTACTCATTTACAGAAGTAACTACTGTAGAGCACAGTTTGTAAATGGGTCAGTGATAAGGATCTGGTAACACCCACATCAGAACAAAGTAACCGTTTTCTAGAAACAGAATGTAATGAAACAAAACAATAATCAAACATTATAAACTAACTGAAGGGCAAAAGAGTATTAGCCAAAGGGTCTTGCTTAGAAATGTGTGGGAGAGTAGAAATTTGCCACTGTGTGTACAGAAAAATACATAGTAGCTGAAGCAAATATCCCATTTAGCTCAGCAGACTTGTTCAGTTAGATGAGATGTGTACTTCAGGCTATTATGATAATTTCATGTCTCTAGCCTTGATACCACCTAATTGACTTTACTGTGACTCTACTATACAAATCAAGTAAACTTTCAGCAATGATCTTGTGTCTCATGTATCATTTCTTCCAGGGAGGCGATTTTTTGAGCAATCAAATGTATTATGCAATCCTGTTGACAGAAGAATTTTTCATAGCAAATCAGTACTTAGATTGCCATTTTTGGTACTTTATCAGTTTGGTTTATGAATCAGTTGCCTGGAGGTGTTTTATTGCTGCAAGCTTGAAAATTAAAGTTTCTGCACCTGTTGAGGGTAGAGCTTGGCATTGGACATAAAGACCTGATCAAAGTGTTGGCTTTCTAGGACTGACCTGAGTTGTCAACGAGTATCACTTCCAATACCTTCTCTCTACATAATAAAGTGAAGACAAGTAAATAACATTTTTTCCTATATTATTCATAATCTCAGTAAAGTTTCTAGTATAAGATTCCAGGCAGATTGACCTTCCTTGCATAAAATTTTGGTTTGGTTTTTTTATATATATTTATTTATTTGCTTTAGTTGTACACAATGCAATGCATTTATGTTCACGTGGTGCTGAGATTCGAACCAGGGCCGCGCACGTGTTAGGCGAGTGCTCTACCGCTGAGCCACAACCCCAGCCCTAAAATTTTGTTTTATAATACTTAGTGATATGATATTAGGTATTCAGTTTCAAAAATAAAATTGAATTTTTTTTACTATTTTGCATTGTTACAGCTATGAAACTGATTTTCTAAATTAAGTAAAAGTAATAATAGTAAAAATATCTAAATGTATAAAATTTGTAACATTTATGCTATATTTTCTTTATATTGTTTGTTATTATATAGCCATTGTCTTTTGTGTTTTGACAGATTTTTTTATTTGCTTAAGTTAGAACATCTATAAATTTCAAATTACTTTAAGATTATACTTTGAAATTATAATTGCCTATTAATTTTAACATGTCCTTTACCAATGAAACAAATATTTATAATTTAAAATATATAGTTCTTGTGTCTGGGGTAAAATATTTGCTTACCAAGTGTGAAGCCATGGTTTGGATCCCTAGCACTGCAAAACACACACACACACACACACACACACACACACTTTTCAAAAACTGAATTCCTTTTTAACACTACTATTATCATAAACTGAGTTTGTATCTACCACTACTATTTACCCTTCAATAGAATGAAATATTTATATGGTCAAATCCAAATTTGCTGAAAGGAAAATAAGTGTAATTGACAACGAATAAGTTATAGAACACAATCATCTTTTCCAAATATCCTAGTACAAATTTTCTCCTATTTTCTTTCTCTGTTTGGTATAACATACCATATATTTGCCCCACATAAACATGTCTGTTCTTACTAAGAAAAAAACGTTTAAATTCCTAGGCCTGGTGGCAGCGGGTGCTTCCTGAGATGGGAATGTTTATAAGCTTTATGATATTAACTGCAGCACTCAACCTCAGGTGGCATAAAGCATGCAAAAAAGAACTTTCTGTCAGTTTTATTATTTCTAAAAAGGTTCCCCTTGAAGCAGAAGAGTGACCTTGCTCTGCTGAGCTGACATATGCCACTGGATTAATGGTTGAGCTCTGCTGGAGGGAAGCTCACGGAAACATTACAACTCCAGAAGCTGGGTTGGCGGTGACCATTAATCAGGGGGACCAAAATCATGCATCAAACACACTCATTTAAAAGTAGTAAAAATGACTTTAAAAAAAAAAAACTTTTGGAGAATTAGCTTATTGTTTGTCATTACTTGTGTTCAAGGAGATGGCTGCATGACTAAAATATCCCTTGGGGAGACCTTTAGAAAGGTTACTGTGTACCCAGAGGCCAAGTGAATGCTGAAGGCATTTAAGACTAATGGAAGTTACAAGGAGTTTTTATTCCAGAGAGTCAGATGGGAAAGTTTATTGAATGGATTCTATTTTCCCAACTTAATTTTCAAAGCCTGTATTTAACTATCATTTCAAAGTAATGTGTACTGTGTTTGCCTCTTTATGAGTTTAATTTGATTTTAAAACTGGGGTGACTAGATTTAGTGGTATAAACATGTAACTGATGAACTTACTAGGAAAATTTTCAGGGATGTAAAGTTTGAGCTAACAAATTCAATCATTAAGTATGTTAAAAATATCTTAGATATAAAAATACTGTATATACTTCTATTATGTTATCTAATGAAAATTTTAGGATTTTTTTTTTTTTTCTTTCTTCAAATACTGAATAAAGGACTCACATCTGAGACATGGAAAATATTATTCAATTTTACTAAGTAGTTAATAAGCTGCTCTTGTTTTAAAAACACCATTGATGTTAAAATTGAATGGACATAATTCACTTTTATTCTTTTAATAGTTTATTTTAGATTAATGACACTATGCATAATACATATAATTTAGTAATAGATTGTACAAATAGAAAAATCAGATACTTACTAAGCAAAGCAGAATCAATTTTATATTTAAGATTTCAGTTAGTGTAATAAGGCCTGTTGTAATCATTATGACAAAGTTATTTTTTTTTAAAGGTGCCTTCTTTACCATGATCTTTCATAGTATCTTGTATTATCAGTCATATCCTACACAAAATTACTTATCAGAATCATTTATTTGCAGAATTAATTGTTTTTGAAATTGAGCTATAGGAATAAAATAGTTGGTAATGGTGCAAACAGTAAAAATATTTAATAATTGGTTGTAAATAGAAAAAATGCAAAGAACAAAAGTTTATTTCTTAATTTCTGAGGTTTTTTTTTTTTTTGTAATTGGAAATTTGAATCACCCATCCTTGGTACCACATTTCCTATATCAAAGTATCTATCAAATAAAATTAATGGCACAAAATTATCTCAGGGAAATTACTTATCTTAGGGTAGAGATGGCAAATGCCTGAAGCACATTACCTGTAGTTCCTCTTTCCTTTCCTTGCCACTTTCTCCCCAAACATCCCCAGTATATTGTAACCATTGCTCACATGGTAAATCATGACCTCTTTAATAACTCTTTGCTTGAAAGTGGCCCCAGAGCCCTTCTTAACATAGATTTTCAAAAGGCTTTTAAACAAACTATCCATGTTGGTGCAAGAATTAAAAAACTTATTGCCAATTTTGAGTTCAAGATACAGTCCACATACACAACAGAAAATTTTAGTGAAATATTACTGTACCAAATATAAAAACAGTTTTTTAAATAACCAAAATGATAATATTCATGAGAGACAGTATTTATTTCTCTTCCTTTAATGTTTGGGAGGGAATTATATCACGTATTTCACACAGTTTGGTCATGTATTAATCCTTCTTACATATAGTATGTGTTCTACCACCTTTTTGTTATTTTATCACTGTTTTAGCAATCACCATCTTTGGATTTGGGGGTTTCTAAAGAGTTGCTTAGTCAGTAACTACACAATCTCCAACACTAAATGCTTTTTGAAGATGGCTAAGCAAATTCGAATAATATTGAATTTAGCTAATTCACTCCCCAAATCTGCAATATTATTGTACCATTCTGTAAACTAACTACAATTAATAAGCATATCCACCAAAATCCCTTTCATGTATTAAGTTCTTCATCATTGCTATCTAAATAAGTATTTGTAACTAAATAAATATAGATTTTCAAGTTGATATTTACTATACAGCTTAACTTTCCTTTTTTTGTATACATATAATTTGCTTGTAGGAAATTCCTTTATATGTATGTACATTTCCTTTGAACATGACTCCATTGAGCTGTTATGGATTGAAGTGATTTGATCAATGACACCAATTGAGTATAAATTTCTCCAGGATATGTTCTTATTTCATTTATACAGACAACCTTTCCCCAAATACAAAGTTTAGCCACACATATCACAGTATTTATTGCATGACATAAAATTTTCTATTCTTTAACTAAACACCAACAAATTATTATCATCAGCTATAATGTGATTAAGTTATGATTTGCTTTTGTGTAACTGTGAAAGGTATGATTTTTGGCATTTAACTTGTAGAGCAATGTAGGATTTCTCCTCTGATATGGTTTTATCAAGTCTCATAACTCTGGGGTTTTTCTCTATAAGTGCTAGAATACTTAAAAGTAGGGGTAATAAATGTGCATCAAAATGACATCAGTAAATGGCTTCACAGGGAAGGTGGAACTTAGTTCTGCCCTTGAAGAATGGGCTAAGTTTGAGTAGGTGGATGAAAATAAGACCAACATTCCTTGAAAGAAAAACAACATGAGCAACAGCTTAGAGAGCTAAATTATTGTATCTATGCTCATCAGCAAGATATATCAGGTTCTGCTTAAGTAGATTGACTGGCATTGCATGGCACCGTGGGGAATCATAACATGCTGCATACTGAATCTGAGCTTTTTTTTTTTTTTTTTTTTTTTTTTTTTTTTTTGTCAACTAAAGGGCTACTTAAACACCCTGAGCCTTAGTTTTCCTCTTTATAAGCTAGAGAAATCAATATCTAGTGCAAAGGGATGGTGTGTTCATTTAACAAAATAATTACAGGCCAGCTTGGCATGGAGTTTGGCACATAGCAAGCTCTCAGTAATTGTCATAGTGATGTAGAGGAAGCATTGTATGTTGAAGGGAAGAATACATGATGAGAATCAGTAGTTTAGGAAAAGTAGTGATGTGATGTTACATGATTGGAGAAACAAGAATCTGGAGACAACAGAGCTGAAAGCTGTTGCATTGGTTCAGGAATTAATATGTATTTGAGTAAAAGGAATGGGGGGAAAGGGCCAACAATAGAATTTAGAGAAAGAATTGAGCAGATGTGGACACTAGAAAACAGTGGCGGGTGATGGGGGTAGTACATTACATTTTGTATTATGTGTTCAAACTTCCCGAAAAAGCAGTGACCAAGTACAAGTTTTAACAGCACAAGGTGGAGTGTCCAGAGGTGGGGTCGAAGTAGATCCCCAAGGGTAACAGCACATAAGCACAGAGCTTCCTGTTAAGACACTGGCCTTCCCACCTGAAGGCAGGTGGAGAGTGACAATGAATTACGGCAGCTAGAAAAGTGAATTTTTTAGAGGAAGTTCTGAATCTTTCAAGTACATGATGCCATAATGAAAGAATTCTAGGAAAATCAAGAGGGATCATTTACAGTATTTATTAATAGGTTCAGTAGTGAGAAAAAGAGAAAGAATAGAAAAGCATACAATAAAACAATAGTGTGGGAATGAGCGGTTCAAGTAAAATTTTACAAGAAAAAAATATCTAAATAGTTTAGGGTAGTCTAATTATAATCACAGTCTTTTGAACCTTTCATTTCTTTGAGATTCTATGGATTTTTAAAGAATTGGTCATGTCATTGGCCTAAACTTTTGTCACATTATGCGTTTTGCTTGAAAAAACATATTAAAGATATCAAAATATTATTTCCAAACTCCTTTCAACTAAAGCATAAAATTATATTCAATGTTTAAAAGGGGAGCACAACTTACAGTCTTTGGATGCAGTGTGAATAATAAGATGTGGTTGTAAATTTTGCAGAGGTCTGATTGAGAATTTTAAGCATTTTTTTTACTTATAAAATTTGTTTTGTTACATTAAATAGGCTGATATGAATAGCCACTTTTAAAATTTATGGATCATTCTGCCTTGAATTTTTTTTCTTTTTACTTCTAGCCCCCCTCCCCCCAAGCTCGTTGGGTAATTTGTGAGGCACTTTCAGTTTTCAGAAATTATTTCAGTGGCACATCAACTTTTGAAAGTAACCTTTAGCATGGAAATTTTGACCCAACTTTAAGAAAAACTACAGTAGAGTCAGAATTCTTCACTTCCTTTGGGTATCTCATAGTGGACACAAAGGTACTGAATCAGAGAGATCAAACAGACTAGTTTTTCTTCTTAAAAAAAAGATGAACATTGAAAATATTTAGGGCATTAGTACATATTTAAGCTTTGGGCTGCCTTAATTCAAGGTGAAAATGTTAATGTTGAAGGCAAGATTTTGCAGTGCTGATTGCTTTTTAGCTTGCAGTTCCCAGACATCACACAAGACCATCTTCCACGGGCACCACATGGTAGTGTAATTATTTAACACTGAGACAATTCTAACAGATTATTTTTAGTTAGTTAAATTCGATTCACACTCTTCAAAAGATCTTAGCACCTGAGTTAGTAAGAACAATTAAATCCTCGAATGTTTTTGGATAAAGTCTGACAAGCTTACTGAGACTTAGTATTTCGTAATAGAATATTCATACAAGGGTGTGCTCAAAGAGAATTCTGATCTTCAGGAGCATATTACTAACCAACACTTTCTGGGCAATATTTAGAAGATGTGAGAACTTGTTGGCAGAGTGTGTGTAATTTTTAATTTGCCAGTATATTTCAAAATACTGCAGATGTCTGACTCACATATGCAAATTTTTTCTTTGAAATAGAATGTGAAATTTTCCACCAGTACCTTACCCGAATAGTAAGTGATGCTGGAGATGGAGAACTCACAATTGGTGAATAGTTAAGAAAAAATAAAGGCCTGTTCTGGTTTGGCTTGAAAGGTTATTTTATTTTTCTAGAAACAGACTCCTTAGATTCCTGTATGTTGGTAAAAGTAAGCTGGTCATTCCTTTAGGAAATCAACTTAGTTCCCTTCTTGCTATCAAGTTAACTTTGCCACACTTCCCATTCTGCTTAAACAGCAATTCCTTTGAAAAAAAAAAAAAAAAAAAAAAAAGACTAGATCAATGTTTTGTAATGGAGTAGCATGGTAGAAAGAAAATCATTGTGGAAAATTTTTAAAAAGAAAATTTTTTCCAGGTACAGTTCCTGCAATAATTTCCTCATTGAGAAGGATTAAATGATTTCTTAGAACCTGACAGCTTTATATTGTGAAATGGCATTCAATAATTATTAAAATTATTATGCAAAATTAGAGAAGAGGTGTGATTAATAAAAAAAAGAATCCTCTTACCTTCCTTTATATGATTCATTGCATCATGTATGGACATACTTACGTGAATGTGTTCAAATGTGACTCTTGCTCAGCACTATTTTTGTGGAAGCCAAGTAGACTATATTAAAAAAACGTAATCTGCACCATGTGTGGTCATAGATAGACTTCATAAAGGCAATAGAAAAACACATTTGTATAAAAAAATTTGTTGTACCAAAATAAATTTAGATAAAAACCCTTAAATTTCTCCTTCAATATCTGTACTTTCAAATAAATAAAACTTAAACAATATTATGATATCTTTGTAAATTGGTTTCCTAATTAACTTATAAGATCATTAATTCTTTAAAAATATACACACACATATACATACATATAGACACACACACACACACACACACACACACACACACACACATTTAATCCAGCATTTTATCATGGAAAATTTCAAGCATATATAAAAAGTAGACAGTAGTACAGTCTATCCTATATATACACCACCCAGCTAATCATTAAATAATGGCCAATTGTGTTTCTTTATGCCCACACACTGGCTGTACCTCACTAGATTTTTTTTGAATTAGAAAAAATAATAACAGTACTACTTCAATGCAAATTTTCCTCAATTTTCTCTTAGATATTTTTAGTAAAGAAGTTTATTTGATATGTATAAAAAGAAGATTCCCAATTGTATTTGGTTGATATAACTCTTAGAGTCTCTTAATTTGTACTTTATCTGTCCTCTTTTATTTCTTTTTATTGATTAGCTTAAAAAAAAAAACCTTGTCATATGTCATGTAGTTATGTAGTTTCTCATTGTCTAGGTTTTTTTCTGATGGATTGCATCCTCTTGGTGACATTTAACACGCTCCTCTGTCTCTGTATTACCTGAATCTGGTAGTTAGATATAGGAGCTTGGAGTGATTTCTCCTTTCCCTTTCCTTCCCTCCTCTCCCCTTCTCTTCCCTCCCCTCTCCTCCAAAGAATATTTCATTAGTGGTGTTAAGTGCTTCCTTTACAAAGTACATATTCTGGTTATCTATGTTTTAGTGATCATTGATAATCATTGACTAGATCCAATATTATATTAGGGATTTGCAAAATGATAATTTTGTAGTTTTGACACTCTTAATTGATGAACTTGAATATACACATATACAGAGTAATTTTCTATGATCAATTTTTAGCTACTCTGAAATGTACTTTATACAGAAAAGACAGATTAAATGTTTCTTTTTATTTGCCAGTTTTCAAAATATAACTGTAACATTTCCAAAAATAATCACTGCTATTTTTCTTTTCAGTATAAATATGAACCCATGAATTTTGACATGTTAGATATATTGAAGTTATTAATTTTACTGATACTGAAATTTACCCCAGTAAGAATTTTCAGTATGGATCCTGAATTTTTTGGAAAGTGCATTTGCTTTGTGGTATAATAAAGTGTCCAGAATCAAGTTGTATTATTTTCTGTCTCATCCCATGAAAGGGACCTGGTTCCTTTGAAAAGAAATATATTTAGGGTCTACTATGTAGACCCTAGAAGTGACACAACACTGCATTGTGATTGTTCCAAATCTTTTCAAGTAAGCAGAGCTATGAAACATTTTTTTTAAAGAGGAAATATGCCATGAATGCTCACAAATGTTTTCAATTGCAATTTAAGACTGTAGTGTTTTATTGAAGCATTTGATTTTATACTTGCATTGCTTTTCTCATGTACTGAGAATCTTCATTATGAATGTCGTTAACATTATTATTTTTATTGTCACTCAACATGTATACTTGTATGTACCAAAACTATTAATAACAATGTTATTACTGGAAACAGGTTAAGATTTATTTTGTCATTATTTTTTTTGTCCTTGGGTTATATGCTATTATGTAGAGACCATCAATTTACTGTGTTTTAAAATCACTTAAAGTAATTTCTCTTTTTTGAACAACCAATTCAACATAGAATTAGGTTCATTTGTTTCATTTTGATTTTGAAATTTTAGGAATTTTTTATATCGATTTAATTTGGTTTCTAAAAAATGGAATATTTACATAGATTTGAAATTAATCTAGAAAACAAAAATACATATCCAGAGTAATGTATTTTCTTTCCTATCCCCTTTGTACTGTTTGTTTTGCCTTATATCATGAAGAAATAAAAGTATATAATTGCCTGTATTAGAAAACACATATATTTCCACAATAAGATAAATGAAAGCCACTCTGTACATTTCTGCAGTTTGCTTTGTTCACTTAAACTGTATAGAGATTATTCTATTGCATTCCTCAAATATGTGTTTCATTTTTTTTTTTTTTTACTGTTGCTATGGTGTTTATTTACTATACATTATTCAGTCAATCCCTGTTTGATGAACTTTGGGGTTTTCAGCTTTTTCATAAAAGTTCTAGAATGAGTGTGGGTGTGTCTCTGATATAGACACTTGAAAATTTAATTGCTAGCACAAAGGGAAACACATACATAATTTTTTAAAAATATTATTTTTTAAAATAATGCTAAATTTTTTTCACAGATGTTGTTCTATTTTACAAATGAATTTCTAACTTCATAAGAAACAACTGTATACATTTTATTTTTTGGTGGAGGTAGGGCTGGAGATTGAATCTAGAACTTTGTACAAACTAAGCATGCCCTTTAATATTCAGCCACACCTCCAGGACCTGTATATATTGAAATGAAGCATAAAGACTGAATATTTTCTAATGTCAAGATAATCAACAAATGATCTAAAATATAAGTTGCATTTTTATTTGTTACTTTTCCTGTCAATAGCTATTTGTTTATATAATAACATTGTCTTGATGGGAGCTTCTGTCACTGATAGTATTTGCTAAATCTAATTTGTTGTGAGTATATGATGCAAAATTGTCAATATTCAAACACATCCTCTGCTGGGTACAGTGGTATATGCCTATAATACAAATAACTTGGGAGGTTAAAGCAGGAAGATCACAAATTAAAGGCTAACCTCAGCAACTTAAACCCTGTCTCAAAATAAAAATTTCAAAAAGGGCTGGGGTATAGCTCAGGGGGAGAGCACTCCTGAGTTCAATCCCTAGTACCACACACACAAAAAAAAGACCCACATTCTCATTTATTAAGATCATAGTAGAAGCAGATTTTGCCTTCACATGATTCACATTTTCATAAGAAAACTTGACAGTAGAAATTATAAATTTGTTCCTTGATCACACCTTATAGTGGATATTAACTCCTTTGCATCATAAGCCATAACCTAAAAACACATATGACACCATCTCTGAAAGTCCCTGACTTTTAAACGAGAGAATAATGAAAAATTTTAAATGTCTTTTTAGATGTGTTTCTTAAGAGTCTCTTAGAAAGGACTGATAGACTTCTTTGGCTTGAATTTATTGAATTATTAGCAATGAGGTGACTGACAAAACCCAAAGTAATAGTCTTGTGTCTTTCTTAAACCACTACTCCTAAACCTGCTTTTCTTTATCGATATAATGAGGGGAGAATTAATTTTAAAAGGTGGTGACTATTGATTACTTAATGGAAGATGACAGTGTAGAAAATGCTGAAGGAGTCCATTCTGTGCCCTCCTGTGCAACAGGACCAATTATCCAGTAGTGGAAATCATTCCATAACTCCCATTAATATTTGATAGGCAGGAGGCAGGTGCGATGAATACTACAAAATTGCCATAGGCATGGGCTGCAATAGGCCATAAGAATATTTTAGGTATATAAAAGAGTAATAGATTTCCCCATGTCTGGATTGTTTATAAGCAGGAGAACAGCACTCTCCATTCTCTTCTGTGATCCCCAAGCAATGACAGCCTGCTGGAAATGTCCAGTGGGCAAGGTGAAGTGGTTAATGCTGTGGGAAGTCTCTCTAGGCCTAAAAAGTCTTGGTATTTTCCAGTGTGGTTCTCAATTTCAGGTTCTCTTCCTCTTCTCTCACCACAAGCAAGAGGGGCTGAAGGGCTTATTCAGCAGGGCTGGCAAGTTAGTGAGAGGCGTTAATTGTATCTAACACAGCCATCATCCTTGGGGTGATAATCAGCAGCACAGAGTCTATCAGCTCAACCCTTGTCACATGTCAGGATCTTTTTATTTCACCTCATTTTTAAAAGGAAGCAAGGAGTTTTAAAGATAGCTGGTGGGGAGACATGAGTATTAGAGTGCTTCTAAGGACTAGGAGCCTTTGAAGCTGAATGGGCTATGATTTCTGGGAGGACAATACAAACTCCTATAGATTACTGACTTCCATTATTATTTTTATATTATATTGGGTTATTTTTTCAGTACCATTGGCTTATTTTTAAAATGTGATAAACTTGAAATGAGAGAAAGTAGCTAAAACAGGACATATTCTTGGCAGTTATAGGTATGCAAAGATCAGATAACTACCACCACAAACAATGCATAAAATTAAGTAGAAAGTGAAGAAATATCAATTTTTTTACTCAATGACTCCAAAGAATTTTGAAAATGTGTCGAAGAGAAGCACATACTCGGTAGCATATCAGGATTATTTGTAATTACTTGCCTAGCATAAGAATAAAAATTTAGCTTTGTAAGGGAAAAGGTATCCAAGAGAACAGTCTCTTATTAACATATTGAGCTTTTTCTTAAAACCAGTGAATGAAACTGACCTAGAGGTCCTATTATAATTCCATGTGAAATGTGGAAAAATGTAATTTTACTCACAATATTAGATGGTACATACCTTTAATTTATTAATAGGTCTATGTGTATGCATTCTCTTTCTCCACCCAGTAGAAATTTTCAAAATATCAAGATTAAAGAATAGGAAATACAACTTTGTTCATTTTTTATGAAATTTGATCTCTGATCATGGATCTACTCATAAATTTGTTCTTTGTTTTGTCATTGCTATTTATTGGTTGGTTGGTTGGTTGGTTGATACTACTGCCATAACCTGCTAGAAGAAATGTTTAGCTCATTGAAAGAAGGTTTAGTCTAGAATTCACAGATTCTTCAAGTGCTACCCTCAAGAGCAAAAGTAATACTGTAAGTTAAAATTAATTTAACGAAGATTTTCTTCTAGGTGCTTAACACTATGACATAAAGCATAGGAAGACATCATATCAACTATAAATATAAAAAGGTTAATAATATTTATCACTTCAATGTCTCTGATATTCCAGGGAAGAGCTTTTTATAGCCTATATATGAAAGAGACAGTGCTTATTAAACTATAATGAAATGTTGTTATAATTTTCAGTAGTGGAAGTCACAACCCTTAAGTTTTCTTGCCTTTTCTTTTCCAATTTTTTAGCGCAGCAGCAGTTTTGGAAATTTTGATCGTTTTCGGAATAATTCCGTATTAAAACCAGATGATTCAACTGAGGTTAGTATTTTATTCTATTTTTATAAATGTTATGCACATACTTTCTAACAAATTATGAAGACAATACTTTTGCAAAGTAAAGTAAGAAAAAGAAAAACATTTTCAAATCATAGCCTTTCCCATGTTTTTTGGACTAAATGAACAAACAACGTGATACATCCTATCATGCTAGGCATTAAGGTAAAAACTAAGATGGCTAACAGATGTTCAGGAAGGCAGAACATGAATATAAGAAGATAGTTGCAATTCACAGTAACACTGAAAATTCCAAATTTCCTGAGCATTTCCATCATAATACATATGTGTGTGTGTGAGTTGTAATTGTTTTAAATTAGGAAACAATTAAGTGGCTTGGCTGTGAATTTGTTAAGGAGAACATACATCTACTCAAATGCACTCTCAGAATCCTACTATATGAAGCCGGGAGTGGTGGCACACGCCTGTAATCCCAACACTTGGGAGGCTGAGGCAGGAGGATCATGAGTTCAAAGTCAGCCTCTGTAATAGTGAGGCACTTAGCAACTCAGTGAGACCCTGTCTCTAATAAAATACAAAAAAAAATGTCTGGGGATGTGGCCCTGTGGCCCAGTGGTCGAGTGCCCCTGATTTCAATTCCAGGTACCAAATAAATAAATAAATAAATAAATCCAACTATATGTATTGACATATCTCATCAGTGACCATTATATACACATTTGTAAGCCATACACACTTTTAAGTTTAAGAAAGTTTCTCATAAATTAAATTTATAAAATACGATGTTAATAATACCAATAATATATACTTAATTGAGCACTTACCATGTAGTAAGCATAATGTAAACACTTTCATTACCTTCAATATAGGAACTATTATATTTCTATCTTACTGTTGAAGAAATATGCTTGCTTCACTGAGTAAAATTACTTTTAAATTACAGAGATAGTAAATGACAAAGAGCTCAACCTCTTCTCTGACTCCAAAGCTTGTCAATCTGTTATACTATCTGATTAGTTGGGGCAACCTGTGATGAGTGATTAAGGAAAAGCACAACAACTAATAAAAGAATAGAAAGGAGGTACACATGCTGAGAAAATTAAAAATACAATACATATTTATCATTTTGCCTGACTCAGCAACCTCACCAATGACACATTTTTTTAAAGAGATACTCTGCACAAAATAAATGGAAATAAAATGATGACAATGACCATTAATAATTCATAAATACATCCATTAGATTATATATGCATGAATGTATATATATGACTACTTGAACGCACTCTCAAAGTCCTATTACATGCATTGAAATATCTCATCAGTGACCATTACATACACATTTGTAAGCCATGAGCTCTTTTAAGCTTAAGAAAAGCTTAAAGAAACAGATTTTGTTTTCAGTTTGCATCTTGTATAAACTTTTAATTCTCCATAATCATACATAACTATGTTCAAACATTATTTAATTTAAAATTCTAGACTTAACTCATAAAAGTAACTCAGGCTTATTCAGAGTCATTGACAAATTATAATGACTGAATAATTTGTGAAAGAATTTAGTGGACATGATGAAATAATTTGTATACTTTTCAGAAATCCAGCATTCACCCTCCTTCTATCCAGTGAATTCTGACCATACTCCATGACAGGATTCCCATCAGGCACTCAGGAATTATGATGGCAATAATGGATGAAAATGCTTACTTATTTCATGAAGCCTGAAATCTAAAAGGGATACACATTTTTAAAAGGCAGAAATAAAAACAAAGCTGTAAATAAAATACTTAAATAAAAATGTAGGGGCTGGGGTTGTGGCTCAGCGGTAGAGCGCTCGCCTAGCACGTGCGCGGCCCAGGTTCGATCCTCAGCACCACGTAAACATAAATGCATTGCATTGTATACAACTAAAGCAAAAAATTAATATTTTTAAAACAATGTAGCTTAGGATATGGAGAGCAGCATCAAAATATGTAAACACTTAGAATATATGGAGATAATTTCTTTGAAACTTCTGTAAATAATGGTAGAAAAACTGAAAAAAAATCTGTAGTACATTTCCCGAAGCTTAAAGAATAAGTTAAAATCAGTTGTAATAAAATATTTTCATATTTATTTTGGTTAGTGAAATAATCTTAGAGAAAGTTTAAGCAGAGAGAACAAAGAAAACACTCTAACATTTTAAAGTGCTTCCAAATTAATTTTATTTAGGGCTTTTGAATTAAGCAAAGAATCTTTGCCTTTATAACCTTGAATGTAGAAATTAATAAAGTGCAATGAGGGCTTAAATTGGCTGTCCATTCATATTTATCATAGGCAATTTGGGGTAAGATATCACGTAAAACATAATATTGATTAATAATGATGCTAGCTATGTGGTTAAACTTTCATATTAAAATAGTCAAGTTCACTAAAGAGAAGTTTCCCATTATTATTTTTTTTTAATATTCAGGGAATGACTGGCTGTCCACCTACCAGGAATGGTGGGCAGTGCTAAACCAGATGACCTTTAATTTTCGTTTCTTGCCAATCTCAGGTATTAAGAATAGGTAACACAAATATGTCCTCTGAGGGAGAAAATATGCTTCAAAATTTCAACATAAAGAGTTCATTTATTTAAAACTTTGGATCACCAGTTATAAGTATTCTAGATACTCAGAATAAAGAAAGATAAAATCTGTAGTTTTCAGGAACATGCTTCAGATGGAAGATGCAGATAAGAATTAAATAAACATATTATCAAATATCGTTAAGTTCTTAGGAGAAGAATAAATCTGGTTAAACAAATCGGATATATGGACAATGGGGAGAATGATCAATTAGAAAATTTCTCTCCTGTTATGTGTTATGTAAATAGAAACCTGGATGATTTAAGGAAGATCTGTGGTTATCTAGAAGTTAAGCAATAGCAAGTATAGTGGTGAGAATCTTATAAAGAAAGCAAGAGGGCTAGGCTGGCAATAATTTACTACACTTGTTTTCAAACTTTAGTGGGCATTATTGTATCAAAAATCACTTGACAACCTTGTTAAAACACAAATTGTCCCCAAATATGTTGATGCTGCTGGTCTTGGGACCACATTTTGATAACCATTATAATGGTAAACAGGGGAAGTCTAAGAAGCTACTAGGAGTAAGTTGGTAAGAATATTGTTTTTCCAAACAGATTCTCTATAACACAATACAAAGCATTTTATAATACATAATATATTAATTATACTACATCACATATTTTATGTTATGTTATTGAGCTTTGTGGTCTGGAAACACTTTGTGTTTTCTTCTGAGTTAGATTGGAAGCCATTGCTTTAATAAGCACCAGACAGAAGCAATCCAAACAAGAGAATTTATTATTAGTACAGCATATGAATTGCATGAAGATTTCTGTACTAATAGATGGAGCCAAATAATTTTTTCTCTACATTTTCTCTTTATTTCTTTTAATTTGTTCTAATTAGTTATACATGACAGCAGAATGTATTTTGATTCATTGTACACAAATGGAGCACAACTTTTCATTTTTCTGGTTGTACTCAATGGAGAGTTACACCATATGTGCAGTCATACATGTACCTAGGGTAATGATGTTTGTTTTATTCCACCATCTTTCTTGTCCCCATGCCCCCTTCCCTTCCCTCCCTACTCTTTGCCCAATCAAAATTCCTCCATTCTCCCCATGCCCTGCCCCCCCATTATAAAGAGATGGAGCCAAATAACTTTTAGCATAGCTTGAGAATGTGAAAAATGTGCAAGTATACTCACCTGGCAAGGTGAAAAAAATTAGTTTCTCAACTGACTTAACTAAATTCAAAACTTCTAAAAGTAGTCATAATAATCCCAATTTCTGTAAAAAGCAAGACACTGTTTTAATGCTCATTCAGCACATAAATGCTACAGCTTTTCTAAACTCTTCAATGAAATGTCTCCCATCTGTAGAGACAAATCACTTAGTATGTAGTATTTTCTTCTAGCTTTTTTTTTCATCTCAAAAACAAGTTCTATAATGATTCTTCAATAAAACTCTTCTAAAATAGCCAAAGTTCTCTAATAAAATAATTCAGATGTAGGTTCTGGGGTATATCTCAGAGGTAAAGGGTTTACTTAGCATGTGTGAGGCTCTGGGCTCAATCCCCAGCACCACAAAAAGAAAAAAAAAATTCAGATGTAAAGGTGAGAACCTTCATCATCACAAGTGTTACTTTTTGAGTTTGTAACACAGATAATCAGGATAATCAGGTCTGAAAAACTTGAAAACATGTATTTTGCCTATACTATTTGAAATTGTAAAGGTTAATGCACAGAATGTATGGAAAGTGCATGAATTCAAAGTCTTTTAACAAGATATTCAAATCAATGTTCCTCATGTATTTATCATTTCATCTTTCAAAAAATAATCCAAACTAGGTACCTGAATGGGAACCCACAACTGAAAGTGGAGAACAAAATAAAACTTCAAGTAATGGAGGAGGTCTAGGGAAAAAAATGAGAGGCATTTCATGGACCATGAAGAAAAAAGTGGGTAAAAAGTACATTAAGGCCCTTTCTGAGGAAAAGGTAAGTGCACTCTGTTAATCGTTTCTTTTATTATTTTTTCCAAACATATCCAACAGGTTTTTTTTCTAGATATACATAAAGTATCAGTGCTTTAAGAAGTACTTAAACATCTATTTTATCTCTCATTCATCATGCCCAAAAATTGGGTGAAAGAAAGTATAATTACTCTTATTTTAATGGAAGAAACTGATGTTCAGAAAGATCATATATCTATATACATTGTGAAGAACAATGTCATTTATGTTGTACTAAGCATCAGTACTTCATTCCTGTTTATTAGAAAATAATATTCCATATTATAGATAAACCATATTTTACATATTCATTCATAAGTTGATGGATCATTGGGTTGTTTCTCCTTTGGGGCTCTTATGAATAATGCTAATGTGAACATGTCTTTGCAATTATTTTTGCAGTAAGATTTTTGTTTCTCATTAATATATGTAACTATGTTGATTATTTTGAGAAACCACCAAACCATTTTCCAAAGTAGCGGCACCATTTTACATTCCAACTAGCAATGTATAAATTGTTTTAATTTCTCCACATTCTTCCCAGCACTTGTTATTGTCTGGGTTTTTTTTTTTTTTTTTTTTTTTTTTTTTATGGTAGTCATCGTAGGAGAGGCAAAGTAGGATCTCATTGTGATTTTACTTTACATTTCTGTTATGATTACTGATCATCTTTCCATTTGCTTGTTAACTGCATCTATATCTCTTTGGAGAGGTGTTCATTTAAATCCTTTGCCCAGTTTTTAATTGTGTTGTCTTTTTTATTTTCCAGTTTTATATGTTTTTACATATTTTGGATAAAAGTCCCATTGTGTGAATCATGAATTATATTTTTAAATTTTGTTGTGCTTTTTTTTTTTTTTCTGGTACCTGGGATTGAACCTAGGGGCACTTAACCACTAAGTCACATCCCCAGCCCATTTTATATTTTATTTAGAGATAGGGCCTCCCTAAGTTCCTTAGGACCTTGCTAAATTGCTGAGACTGGTTTTGTGAGATCCTCCTGACTCAGCTTCCCAAGAATGTGGGATTCCTGGCATGCACCGCCACACCCAACTTATATTTTTACTTTCTTAATACTGTTGTTTACAGCATGAATGTTTATGACTTTGTTGTAGCCCATATGATTTGTTCTTTGCTTTTGTCACTTATGCTTCTGGTATAACACCTAAGAAAACATTTTTTAACATAATGTCATAAAGGTTTACACTTTTCTTCTAAGAGTTTTATAATTTTAGCTCTTAAATTTTGGAGCATGATCCATTTTGAGTTAATGTTTCTATATGGTGTGTGAAAGGACTCCAACTTCGTTCATCTGTATGTAGAAATGCAGGTGCCCCAGCTTCATTTGTTGAAAAAGACCTTTCTTTCCTGGCACTTCTGCACCATAACCACACAGTCTACAAAGTTCTTCATGAACTGGCACTAGTCCACTTCTCTGAACTCATGTATAAATACTGACCTTTCTCTTATGACATTGACCTTTACAATACAAGCTAATTCTGAGTTCAGTTATGTTGTTCTTATCGCTTAGAAATCTATATCTAAAGTTTCTAATAACTTACATCTTCTTATCATTCAGATCAATAATTCAGAGCCTTTTACCATTTAGCAGAGTTCTTTGGAGGCTATTTTATCTAAATCAAACAAGCTTCTTAATCATAGAAGCTAATTCCTTCACATAATTTAGTTGTAGTTCCTTCATACCACTTATAATTTTCTGAAAATGTTTTGCTTATTTTGGTATGCATTTTTCCCTAAACACCTTAAACACATATGCATGCATATATCCATAACCTAATGCACTAGAGTGTACTTCATTAGAGAAAGGACGCTGTTAGCCAGTTACCTTATTTATCATGGTATCCCCAGTTCCTAAAACAGTACTGTGTACCTAGGAGGTATGCTATAAAACTGCACTGAGTGACTGAATGAATAATTAAAGCAATAGATAAACCTGAGACTCAAACTGTATATTCTGAAGTTTTATTTCTGTTTAGAAATGCTCAAAAGTGGGAATATTGAAATACATTTGGATGAATATTAAGAAATTCATAAGCTTTGTCCAAAGTATCTAAATATGGAAAACATTTGGGATGTTTTCAAGGAAATGTAATTTGTTTTGAAATTGTCTGTCTTTCCTAATTTTATGCAAGATTTGCTTTTCACTTGACTAAGTGGCAAGCACGGTATGAGATTCGTAAAGCTTCTTAGATAAGCTTTGCTTTAGAATTGCAAAGTGTGCATGTTTTATTCATATCTAGTGATCTGGTAGAGCACAAATAACTGACATGAAACAACTGTGCAGGATTTAAACCTGTAGTATCAGATCTCAAAGGATTAGTGATGGTGGTAAATAGATGAGAAAGAGAACATACAGAAGTAAAAGTACTTTAACAGATAAAGCATAGATGTTGATAAATCGAATATTTATGATTAAATAGTCCAATATGATATTCATCCTTATTTTCAAAAATGAGCCATTATAGTTTCAGTTGAGTTCCACAATAAGGAATGTCTCATCTAAGGAATTTTTCCAAGAATTCTCTAAAATATTTTGCTAGAAATTGAACTAAAGATTAATGACTCTCATATTTTATGCTGATGTATTCCTAAGTATTTTGTTGCTAAAATATGTCTTGCTTGTTAAATCAATGCACACAGTGAACATCTCCATGGAAATCTGCTCTTAGCACTTAACCTCTGATATGTTTTTCTGAAGGATGGGGAAGATGGAGAGGATGCCCTCCCATGTCGGAATAGTGACCCTGTGATTGGGACCCACACAGAGAAGGCCTCCCTCAAAGCCAGTGACTCCATGGATAGTCTCTACAGTGGGCAGAGCTCATCAAGTAAGGCTAATGAATAAGAAGAAGGACCCTAGATGTGAGCACTAGGTTAAATTAATTAAAAACCGCAAATCTGCCCTCTGGGGTTTATTTATCAAATTAACAACAAGGTTCCAGCTATTTGATTATAGAAATAGTGAAAAGTAGGATGTCTTAAATCTATATATTCTTCAAAATGATGCACAATACATTAGACAGAATTATGCATCATTTTAAAACTTTTTAATGCTTCAGTCAGCAGGCCTCTTGGGAATGTGCCTCAAAAATGTTGTCTCAGGTAATTAATTCTGAATCCCTAGAATAAAACCTATGTTGGGGAAAACTAGCATTATCTTGAGTCAAAATGCTTAAAGTGACATTAAATATTCAAATAAATAAAATCCTGTTCTTTGTCTCTCCCTCTCTTTCTCTTTGTCCTTAGTTTTTTTCTTCCCAGAAATGTTTTAAAAAAGTACGGGACATTTACATCAATTCTGTTCTTTACTTTTTAGCATTAGTGAGTAAAGAGTGAAGCCATATGTAAATACTAAATGTTAGAAATGTCACCAATTAGATGACAAAAAGGAACAAGCAAGGGACCAACAAGGATTTTCTAATGAACGTTGATATCTTTCTAAGAAGGAAATTAGTCAAGATTTAGTCACATTTCCTGCTACAATATTTAGATGAAACTACTGATAATGTACAGAACCTTATGACTTTTTATATGTAAGCTTGTATAAAATCCTCTAAGCTTTTCAGGGTGTTTAACAGTCCTCTATTTCTTTTTAAATCAACTGCCTCTGTTATTTGAAGATGGATCATGAAGAGTAGATGTTTCAAATATCCTAAATTTTATTCCTATTGGCTATAGAACAGTTATTTTTTTGAATAAATCTAATTCAAACATTTGAAGGATGCGCTCCTGTGTGTGTGTGTGTGTGTGTGTGTGTGTGTGTAATACAGATTTCACTAGTATTCATTTCTGCTGGAAGTTTTAAAATTCTAAATTGTGATGCTGAATGTGGGGAGAATTTTATTAACTATAATGTACCATGAAAATCCTGGACCTGGATTCATCATTGAAGGGAGAATATGAGGATCCAGTGGCCCTCCTAAGTGTTATCTTACACAACTTCATTTCTGTGATTAGAGGCAACTCAGCTTTATGCATGTTTATATATACATGGAGATTCTTGAAAGATCTTATTTCCATAATGGATGATATTGAAACCTGGGCTGCTTCCTAGAGAGAAAGGAAAAGACAACCGGAAGGAGGAAGTAAAATGACACAGAGCGGGGGCAAAGGAAGAAGCATTTCCACTGGGAACCAGCACAATGGAATCTTCTTCAAATCTTTTCCCTGAGGTCCAAGATCAGAAAGGGAGAGGACCAGAAAAAAACAAACAAACAAACAAACAAACAAACAAACAAACAAAAACAACCAAGAATTTGGAGCAGTTTCAAAAGCTCAGTTTAAAACAGTTTCAAACCACTTGGGGGGTCCAGATATTGAGACCACTTCCTCTTTCCCTCACACTTAGCCAACAGGCAAAAGTACCACATTTTGCACAGAGATATTACCTCAGAGTGGCCTTTGATACACAATAGGGACTCAAAGGAAGAGTTTTTGCTACAATTTTGATAAGTTACAGGGAACCTGGTAATGTCACACTTTGACTATTCATGGTCAATAGCATACAGAGATCAAATGGTTGCTATCAATTTCTGATTTGGTTCACATGTATGAAATTATCTGGCTTGGTCAAGATATAACCATATATCTTGCTGCTCCTCAGCCAGTGTCCATTGCTTAGTACACCATGTGGTGGATCAAATCATAGAGAACAAAAGAAAAGAGTGTCTGGGTTAGTGATTGAGAGAATCAGATGGGCAGGGAACAGGTCAGAAATAGCTCAGAGGATAGAGGGCACTTTGGAATAGGAATGGAAGGTAAAACAAGACTGGCATCCATTGCTTCAGTGGCCAGATGAGGGTTCAGAATGCCAAAAGCCTTTGATGGGAGCTATTGACCTCTACTTTTTTTTTTTTTTTTTTTTCAGGTGGAATAACAAGCTGTTCAGATGGTGCAAGTAACCGAGACAGCTTTCGACTGGATGATGATGGTCCCTACACAGGACCATTCTGTGGCCGTGCCAGAGTGCATACAGATTTCACACCAAGTCCCTATGACACTGACTCCCTCAAAATCAAGGTGAGTCAACATCATATCTGCCTTCTAAATCCTTTACCAAATTCTTGTTGTATGATCTATTTCAGGAAGTACAAGAAGTAGAAAGTAGGGATGTTAGTGTGTTCTTCTCAACAGTTAAACTGAGGACTAGCTTATAGTTGCAAGGATATCGGAAAAAGAAAAACCAGATGAGGTGGGATAACGGGGATCAGACCATGCAGGACATAGCATAAGTTGCTGCTAGGCAGATAACACACATTCAAAATCTATGGTGCAGGGAAGAAATTGTCTACATTTTTCTGAAAACTGAAAGCTTCACAGGTTGTAGGACTGAAATGTTCAGCAAGATGAAATTGAGTCTATTCAGGTGGTTTGTAAGTCTTCCTGTAATGTACAAATTTACAAGTTTTAAGGATAATTTACAAGTTTACAAACATACAAGTTTATAAGTTTAAAGAATTTAGTAAAGGGCTGCCACACACAGAAACTTCCTATATCTTCTGTGCATTTCCTGGTCCACTTAGTGAATGGCATCTGGCCTACTATTTAATTCTCATAGTTAAAAGGGAAAAAAAAATCTAGGCTAACAGCTTGGAGGCCCAGGTAGTGAGAGGATCACTAGTCAGAAAGATTGCATCTTTCAATTACACTAAATTCTACCGTTATAAATAAAATTTGTGTTTTACACAAATTACAGATTCACAGATCAAAAGGAAAATACATATTTTAGTAGCAGACTTATGCTATGTTTGTTTAAGTTAGATCCTTTAAAGTGGCAAAAATGTTAGAATTAGTAATATACCTTCTGGGGCAGAAAGTTATGTCTCAAAGCAGTAACTATGACTCTTTGGGTACTTATTTGCATAGAACTCAATTATCTTTGCAAATATATATCCCCAGGAGATTTCTATTCTTGACAATAATTGGCAACCTATAGACAAATATGATTTTAGATGTGAATAAGCAAAATACCACTTGGTTTGATCATCCCAATGTACTTCACTCATACTCCATTGAAACTTTGGAGGTCAGTCTACATGTTAGCTCCTCTTAATAAGAAGAGTAGTGGGGGTAGGAAAGATGGTGGAATGGGGGGGTAGGAAAGGCAGTGGAATGAAATGAACATCATTACCTTAAGTACATGTATGAAGACAAGAATGGTGTAATTCTACATTGTGTACAACCAGAGATATGAAAAATTGTTCTCTATATGTGTAATATGAATTGTAATACATTCTGCTGTCACATATAACAAATTAGAATAAATAAAGTGAATAGCTCTAAAAAGTATGCCAATTTAAATATAGAATTCTCCCACAATTCACATGTTGGAGTAAAAAAGAAGTAGAAGAAGAGTAGCATTAATACTTTAAGAAGTAAGTAGCCATAATTTAGTGCACACATATTTTTGTGACATGTTTCATAAGTTCGGCATTTCATTATTTTAGATGGATAAAGTACTTTACATGGATTTATTTTGTACTCCTCATGAATTCTTTTCAGATAAAACTAGAATCATAGACAGAGTCATAGACTTCTCTTTCTTCCCGTGTCCAGCTGGACAGCCCTTCCAAGAATGATGGCTTAAGCCTTGCTACATTTATGTTGCTTTGACAGTATGAATGCAATAGCATCATTTTTAAATTTAACTTGGACTTGAGTTCTGGTTCTATCATTTAACTCATGTAAGCTCTTGGGAAGCCATTTAACATCCCAGTTTACCTTTCTATAATATTTAAAATGATATCATACCTCATATATGTATCTATGAGATGCCCTGTGAGCATAAAATAATTTAGTGTATGTGTTATATAAATTATGCCGTTTTCTATAAATACAAATTAAGGTGATGTGATAACAAAAACAGAAATGTGTTACAAATATATACAGGAGCTTTTTTCCAAGCATGTTGAAGTGTTCATCATTATTACCATTATTCCTTGAGCAAGGAAACTCAGATGTAGTTCTTTATGTCTGAACCCTTTTGCAATGTACTCACTGCTGTAATTGTCTACAATTCTATTCTTTCTATCAAATATAATAGCCATAGTTCTTTGAAATCTGATTCAGATATGTCTTTGCCCTTAGAAAGGGGATATCATTGACATCATCTGCAAAACACCAATGGGCATGTGGACAGGAATGTTGAACAATAAAGTGGGAAACTTCAAATTCATTTATGTGGATGTCATCTCAGAAGAGGAAGCAGCCCCCAAGAAAATAAAAGCACACAGGAGGAGTAAAAATGAAGAACCCAAGACCCTGCAGGAGTTCTTACAGAGGATTCACCTTCAGGTTAGCAAAACTTTGGCCTGTTAGCTTTTGGTGGCATACAGGTGGAATAATTGATGGGATTGGATCAGTGTGTGCATAGTGTTGTTCAAAAATATAAGACTTACAGCAAAGGAAAATATGTTTTCCTAGAACAGCTCTTATTTCTCCTTTATTACTTTTATTATGAAAAGACAGGCCTTGATATAACATCCCTTGGACTAAACCCTAATGGTACTTAGCAGTGACAGTAGAAATTAATGTGAGAAAGTGCAATGAAAAATGATAACTATCCAGGATAATAAAAGACCCAGGAAAATGTCTATATGGGAATGACAAAGAGAATATGAAGAAATAAAAAAATTCCAGAAAAGTAAAAGAAAAAATAAAAAGAAAATTGCATTTTCTGTAGGGCAGAGATCAAAATTAAGTTCAGAGAAGATAAATAAATATAACATTTTAAAATGGAGGTGTTAGGAACAGTGATCATTGAGCCCCATAATTACTGTATTAAGGAAACTACTGTCTGTTTTTATAAGCCAATTATTTGTTGTTACATTAGCAAAATTTTTATGAAATATCTGCATTGTTAAATGGTGAGTACATACAATATACCTAGTCTTACTCAATTTACAGTTTTGAAATCCATTTCTAAAATTAACACAGCATGACTTTAATAATTTTCAAAATCCATCAAGGAAATAGCTGATTAAAATTTTCTTAATTGATTTTTTCTGAAATATCTAGCTACTTTCCTGTTGGTTGACATATTATCCAACCCTTCCTACATTGCTATTGGTGCATCCCAGACGGGATACACTTCAAAGAAAGAATGAATTTGAATCTTGTCTCTACTACTTATTTGTCCTGTGACTTATGGGGGTGGGAAATCATCTAAGGAGATAAAATAGCTTTTTCAAGAACCCACAATTAGATGCTATGTCAGAACGGGAACTTTGGTATTCTGTGTTCTAATTCAGTGTTCTTCTATGTTTTACTATTTTAAAAAGAAATCTCCCCTCCCTCCCCCTTGGTTTCTTTTGGTTAAAATAGGGTTGGTAATAAGTTCATTGTTTTCTTCCTCTTATTCAATTTTAGCAACTAAAGTAAGGATATTGAAATTATGATCAAGTAAAATGGGAAGAAATTTTGAGGAAGTTGAAAAAGCATTCAACTTTGCTTTGCATTTTTATTCTGTTAAGAGAGAACAGAGGTTATATAAATAACATATAGACTTTAAAGTCAGAAGCCTATGAATTTTAAGCTAATATATATTGATGCAAATGATGGACAAAATATACATGGTGAGAAAAGGAAATACTTTGCCAAACTACACTGCTTTTATGCTTAATAAGGTTTTTAAAAATTTAAGTAGAAATTCTGCAATTCATTAGGTTCACAAATGGCCTTTCAACCAAAATGTTAAACTCTGTGTATAAAATTGTTTCATTGTTTTTTTAAAAGAGTATTTTTAAAAAAATATCTATTTATTTGCTTTAGTTGTACACAATGCAATGCATTTATATTTACGTGGTGCTGAGGATCGAACCCGGGCCGCGCACGTGCTAGGCGAGTGCTCTACGGCTGAGCCACAACCCCAGCCCCTCATTATTTTAACCTATCTCAAGAAGTTAATAACAATAGATGTTTTTGTAATCAAGCAAACAAGAAGAGATGTAGATTCAGAAATACTACTGTAATATACTCTGTTAAAAGCATTTTATTGATAGACTTCAGGAACACTAGCTCTGTCAATTTAGCTATGTGAGAAGTGAAAAAGCACCAAATAGGATGAATGATCCAGTTATTAAATTGATCTAAGATTAGCATTGCATAGCTTAAAGTAATTATTTTTTCTTTACATTTGTCCTTCCAGAAGGTGAGAATTAAACAACCTACTCTTGATTCATATGCAGGAAAGTATTACAGCTAAAATAAAGGAAAACTTCTATTAGGATCTTTGGTTACCATACGCATTTCTATACTTTCTTTAAATCTAAGGAGAACTAAAAATAAAGTATTTGAATCTGCCTGTCTTATACATATTTTTTCTTCCCCACAGGATTATACCTCAACACTTTTGCTCAATGGTTATGAGACCCTAGAAGATTTAAAGGATATAAAAGAGAGTCATCTCATTGAATTAAAAATTGAAAACCCAGAAGACAGGATGAGGTTACTATCAGCTGCTGAAAGTCTCCTCGATGAAGAAAGTAAGTTTGTATACCTACTCTTCTCCCTAGCTGAAAATCACAGTTTAAAGTAAATAGTAAAATCATTAAAAGCAAAGCCCCAGTTTTATTTACTGAAAATTATATAAAACATTCTTTTCCATAAAATAAGAATTTTCATATAACCTTGGAAACAACTGTGGTCAAATCTATAATTAGGGAAAGGAATTTTTTAATCTTATTGGACCCTTAGGAAAAAAAAAAAGGACTTTTCTGGGTGCCTCATTTTGATTCTGCAGAGCTATTAATTTATGCGCAAGTAGATGCCTGCATTCCCAAAGACTGAGGGAGTTAGAGACAAATATTTAGTGACAGCATGAGCCATTAGTGAGAAATGTCACACATGGCTTCTGTAGAACAACACAGAGCACAGCTCTAAGCTAATGAGCCTTCGCGCCACACAGGAAAATTCATTTCATTACCATACAGTCACATCTTGTATGTGTTTATAGTACTCTTTCAAAATGTTATAATAGCTTGCAAAAATATTCAGCACTCACTTTTATTATCTAAGATGGTTCTCTGTATTTGTAAGTATAAACTGAGGATGGAATAATACATGCAGATTCATTTACAGCAGAATATTAGCTATGCCAACCGAGTTTGTAAAGATAGGATAGCTTTTATTTTTACAATTACCCATCTGGAACACCCCTCCTCCTAAATCTAGTCAGGCCCACAAATCCTGAGCTTAGGGTGTGCCAAACTCTGCAAAGAATATTTTGTGGAGGGTGAAAGAAAGGAGGGTGAAGAGTCTAATTTTAAAGATTAAAAAAGAATTTAGATCATCTTCCAGCCTTCTCTTTCAAAAACAATATTAATACTTGAACATGTGCTCTGAGTAAAACTTGAAGCCAACGTCTTTATGTTTTTTATCTTATTTAGCGTTCTTTACATCCCTCTAGTTAGAAAGTACTGACTCCAATTTTAGAATAAGACATTGAGATGATAAGTATCCTAAGTGCAAACTCTTAGTGAATTGTAGAGTTGGGATTCCTACGCAGTGTTTGTGAAGCTCTGCTGCACTTTCTAACACTACAAGTCACAGCCCAGATGGAGAGCAAGGAGGAAAGCTGTATTTAGCACTCAGACCTCCTGACTTCCTTTGTGGGCCGTCCTACACCCTTTCTCCTAAGTTCCACAAAATTGAGGCACAGCACATGTTTACTATACGCTTACTTTTTATGTGGTAGGAATTAATTTACTTTTTCAGAAACTTCTGCTTACTTTATTCTTAGTTGCCATCTTGGGTATGTGTAGATCTTCATCCTTTTCCAAGAGCTTTCACATGCATGACTAACTGAACACCAGCAAGACTGATTTCATCATTAGGCCTAGGTTTTTATGAACTGTCTTTGAAGTTTTGGGGACTGGGAGGTAGAAGAAGACCAGAGAGTCACAGAGGCAGAAGGCAGTCAACTTATTCAATTGTACAAGCCCTACAGAATTGATCCTTGTCAGTCAATGTGGCAACATCTTTCAGGTAAATGGGGCAGTTTCTTTTATATCCTGTCATTTGAAGACATAGCCCCTCACTAAACAATGTTTGGTTCTGTAGATTTTTTTGTACTGATCATGTGCAGTATCACTGACTCTCCAAAACAATTTGACCACAAAGCACAAGGGGAGAAGAGACCATTTTTTTTTTAACACTTGTAAAATAATTACTTTTCTTCTATAATACCATACTTGTAGGCATTTTGTCCAATTTACAGATGAAGAAATAATTCGGAGATGAATTTCAGAGAGGTCTAAGAGCTAGATAAATAGGAGAGGTGGGATATTAATCAAAGGCAAGCTGCAATAAACTCAAAGTTCTGTCTTCCCTCTGTGCAAATGGGTAAATATGAGAACAATGAAGACTTGAAAACTGAAATATTCTGCGATTTCACCAATTTTCTTAAGAGCTCTAATTCAGTAGTCCATTTCAGAAAGTGGGAGTTAATGTTTAAGTGAGAACAGAAGCCTGGCAAGTGCATGGATCCCTGAAAGGTGAGAGGCTATCTTGGCTGCCTCACAACAGGGTTTGTAAAGAGAAGGGGCTGGGAGCCAGCAAGCATTGTTTTCAGCCATCAGTGCTCAGCAGGAACCCACAAAGGGAAGATGGGTCCAAGGCCAAAAGCTGGGTTCACTTCATCTCTTCATCCTTCCTCCCTCATCACCTGTCTGCTTTCTATGTTAAACAGTTTTTGCAGGTGATAGCAATATGAGAGTGGGGTGTGATTTTTAAAACCACTTGACCCAAATCCTTCCTTTGCAAAATGAGCAAATTAAAACCTGGATAGCTAAGTGACTTTCTCAAGGTCACATGTCTGGAACTTAAGTCTCCTAAGTCTATTAGAAACATGTTCCACTATATCTAGGTTTCTGACAACAACACATAATATCTTCAAGCATGAGGTGACTTCTGATGTTTGATATATACATAAAAAGACAAGTTCTGGAAACTCCCTGTACAAAACTTCAGAAAATGGTACTTGAAGGTCAAGAGAAGCTGATCACTGAATAATAGCCAATAATGTACAAACATCAGATGCAGAGCCAAGTTCTGCAAGATGAAAAATAGAAAAATATAGATTCAACCAGTGTTACTTGTCAACACACAACCCTGAGTTTTTTCTTATTTTAATCTTCTGGTCTAAAGTAGTATTAGAATATACATGTCAAAAAGATGCATATTGCATGTTAGGCTATTGTGACTGAAAGCTATTTATCTTATATGAAACTGCTTTTCTCAAGAAATAAAGAAGAATGACTTCCATTTGTTGATAAGATGGTGAATTCTGATGATTTGGCACCATGCTGCTGCATGCTTATTTTTATCTATTCTATACTCTGTGAATCATATCTACTACAACCATACTAAAGATTAAATGCACAACCTTCATGTACCTTGAATGATAAAGACCTTGAATGTATGGTTATGTAAAACTGAGACATTATTAAAAACAAATGCATGTCACAGTCACAGGTTAAAAATAGTTAGCTTTTCTGTTGTTGTTGAAGAATGGGGTATGCAAATTGGCCAGGATTTTATGTATGCATTTTTATTTCCATCATTGAATAATGACAGTTTGGGGACTGTCAATAAATTCCTTGGTTAGCATTTCATTGTTAGGTTGGGAACTTGGAAAGATTTTGCTTCGCAAGCCATTCAATATAAAAATTGAGACAACTGAGCATGTATCTTGAGGAGGAGTTAAAATTTTGAGGTAATGTTGACAAGATCACAAGTCCCATGTGAGGCAACACATCTAGAGGAACTGAGAGGAGATGAGACAGAGAAGAAACCAGAAATCTAAGGTTTAGAATAAGCAATTTTTCTTTTTCTTTCATTTCCAGATCAATAGCACTGTCCCCACTTTGACCTTAAAAATGTAAACCAGATTAAACTTTTTAGTTCACTGCTTGGCAGGAGGTAAAGATGTTTCTCCAACAAGATGACAGAAGGGCTGGTGAATGGTGTTACAGCTGATCACAGGATTAATGCTGAAGGGGGATAATGACTTGGGGTTCTGCAATCCCAGCAAGACAAGAAGAAAGATTCAGAACTTGCTCTCATGTTGCCTTAGAACTGAACAGAATTAGGTCATTGATTCCCTTACCTGGAAATCTAGATAAGGTTAGAGAACAAATTTTAAAAAAAAGAAAAAAGAAAAAAGGGTTAGAGAAAAATTGAGGTGAGCCCCAGCTTTTGAAGAAACAAAAACAGTGGTATCATTTACTTTATGCACATTAGGGTTTCTATATTTATTTTGTGAATTTAAAAATGGTTTGTTTACTTTGAGAGTAAATAGTTCCAGCAAGTGAAAAAGAGAATAGAGAATGTGTGTGTGTGTGTGTGTGTGTGTGTGTGTATGCTGTTGCATAAACACAAACTTCAAAACCTCTTTGCCTTACTCAGAAATGATTCTCTAGAATAAAAAGATAGTTAACTGCTGTTTATACTACATTTTTTCTATCTGTTCTGCATTTGTCTCTTTTTCCACAGTTAGAAGCACTTTGATGTGTCTTAAAATTGTGTCTACAAGAATGTGTACTATTGTCCTTGGGGAAAATAGGTAATGGAAATATCTTCCTTTCCCTAGAGTACAGAGATAATTAATTTTTAAATTGAAAAAAAAATTAGTAACAAAATAGGCAAACTTTACGGAATCTGTTACATTATGTTTTCGATACCTGCAATCTCTGGTTACAGTGCCAAAGGAGGAGGAAGGGGAAAGGGTGGGTTGTGTGCCAGGCCCTTGGCACCAGCTGTGGTCACAGCAGCCCCTCATTGCTCAACCATCCCCAGTTGTGCCTTCCTGCCTGCCTGCCCGCCCAAATCCATGCAGGGCAAATGGTGGGGCTCAGTCAGGAGCTGGAACATGAGCCTCCGGCAAGAGAGATTTGTAGTCATGCCAAGCAGCAGTCCAGCAGTTGGCCTAACAGTGTGCCAGCCTAGCCTGGTGCCCTAGCCCCTGACATGTGTACCTGGGGTTTCCAAACCACTTGCCATATGATTTGAATCTAGATTCAAGAAATATACAGCTTTTAAAGAGATAATGGTAACTATCCACATATATAAAGTTGAGAAGACATGCAGAAATTTTACTTGTATGTGTTTACAAATATGTCATCACTCTTTGGCATTGTGCAATTTAATTTTTCAGATCTATTTTTGGTTTTGCTAACATTTCATTTATGACATATATTTATATAATAAAAAAACACAAAATGAAATATAAGCATTCTTGGTCTTCTATAAGAGAACCATTTTTAGTGAAAAGGGGTCACAGATTTTTTTTTTTTTCACCTTGGACACCTAAAGACCTTTGTCATGCCTATAAGTACAGCATTTCTGTTTGCCCTGTGATTGAGTCCCAGGCATGGCTTTGTAATGGGTCAAACTAGACAAAGTGCTATATTACCATGTGTTTTCCCAAACCTCCAGTCCTATGCTTTGCATTCAGTGAATGGTTGATACACTTATAGAATGAATATATTCTGGGTGAGAGGAGTGAAGAGATTTGAAAATAGTAAGCAGTACTTTTTTTCCCTGATGAAAGACATTAAAGTTTGTTGCAGTTCCTCTTTACTCATAAAAGTTCTTGTAATAGGCAGTTAGGTATTGCTTGATGTGTGTTAAGATTTATTTTATGTATGGGCTAACTATTAATGCATATATTTGAGTAAGAGTGTAAATAATTATTTTGGGGAAAAATAATGTAAAAAACTCAAATTTTAAAGTGCATATACAGTTTAAATGTAGAAATTCCATTATGAGGAATTTTCCTACTAAGTTGAATATAAAAAGGACTAGCTTAAATACTAATAGTTCTAGTTAAAAACTTTAAAATAATGTAAAATTTCACCAACAATTAATTTTTAGAATAAATTAAGATATACTACCAAAACTAAAATAGTCTGAAAGTGCTAAGAGAGTGATATGGGGTTCCATGTGTACTGATACGAAATGAAAGTATATCTAAAACACATTAAATGTAAAAGAAATAGTACATAAATAATAATTTTGTCAAAAAATAACAATTTTTAAAATGATGAAATTAGATTAAATTTCCACTATATAAATGTAGGGAGACAAAAACGTTACTTCCTACCATCTTAGGGTTTTTTGTTGTTGTGTTTTCAGCTAGGCTGAAAATGAAATTGGCATAAGACAGATCAACAGGAGTAAAAGCATAAAAATTTAGTTAAAAGTTTTATATGGTAAGTGAGGCTTCATAAAGAAATTAGAAAAGATTTTGTTACTATTGAATATTTATATACTGAATTAAAGGGTAGTAAACTGTAAAAATATGATAAGGCAAAAGAGCATGAGCTAGAGCATTTAGTTGGACAGAAAAGTGGCTCAGAAGATAAGGTCTAGTGAACACAGTCTGCACAGATTTCCCTTGGCCTCAACTTCCTGTCTCTGATGATAAGAGCCATACCTTCCCTCTGGTATAAGCAGGACATCTTTCACAGGGGAGCTTCATCTCCCACATTTCATGAGCAGTAGGAAGGTCAAAGTGACATTGTACCTGTTGTTTCTTGAGCAACTTTAACTCATAAGAGTCTGTATTTCAAAGTGGTGTATTTGGGGATGGCATGTTCTTAATTTCATCAAGTAAACAGGATTAATTAAACTCTGTAAAATATGTAATTGATTTCCCAAACCTCCTAATTAAATAATATGCAATAATTATTTTTAATCTTATTTGATCATTATCAAAATAGTTCAATATGAGAGCAAATCAACCAAGAGCAGATATTTCCTAGGACCAAAGCTTTCCATGGGAGGCTGTAGTTGGGTTGAGCAGCATCCTGGCATGACCAACCATTTTGGTGCTCAGTTATCACCTTCAATGAGTATGTTCTGCCCCTAGTAAATACCCAGCACAGTGGGAGTGGAGTTTGCTGTGTGTAAGTAAAAAGATTTCTCTCCAGTACCTGACTCATTAGAGGACAGACAATGATGCTAGGCTGCAAAGAGAGATGTACAAAAAGAATGGGAATCATTTCAACTTCATATTCTCTCAAGGTCTCAACAGAACAAGAGTGACTAGTGATTTTTCCATGAATGGATTCCTGTTTTTCCATAAGATAGATTAATAATCAAGCAAAATAAACATCAAATATTGTCTACAATTAGCAAATAAAAGTGTCCAGATAATTTAAGAAATGCTTAAGATAAAATCAAAAGTAGCTGAGAGACATTGCATTATCTACTTAATCTTCCTCCAAAGAAAGCTGCTCTTTTACAAAAGTATAACTACAGTAGCCAGGCACGGGTGGCACATGCCTGTAATACCAGCACTTGGGAGGCTGAGGCAGGAGGATCGCGAGTTCAAAGCCAGCCTCAGCAATGGCGAGGCACTTAGCAACTCAGTGAGACCCTGTCTCTAATAAAATACAAAAAAAGGGCTGGGGATGTGGCCCAGTGGTCTAGTGCCCCTGAGTTCAATCCCCAGTACAAAAAAAAAAAAAAAAAAAAAAAGTATAGCTACAGTTACCTGGAGAATGTCAAATGAAGCCAAAACATGAGACTGAGGTTTGTTAGCATCCTAAGATATGTTTGCCTGGTTTCTCCCTTTGGGGTTGCAGGGCTAGAGAAAAAGAGGATTATTCATAGAACCAAGAGGTATCTTCATTTGAATTTCATCAAAATTCCCTTTTTTGACCTTCTTTAGTTGCTACTTCCTTTAATCAATCTAAGCATCATTTTGCTTATTAAAAATTGTTTAATGAACACTTTGGCCAGGCATTTTCCTATACTCACTGGGTTGCAATATTTTATAGTATGTGGGTCAAAGAAATAGGAACTTGATGCCTAAGGCAAATAAGATAGTAAAGTCAAATTCTGGAAGAATTGTTTAAAGATACCTGGGAAGGTCAAGCAAAAATTAGTAGTATTCCTTTATTAGTTAACCTTAATTTTCTTATATGTGAGTATGTGGAACATTTCTCTCCTTAGAGTACAAGAATCCCAGAATAAGGATCTAGTTTTATTTCCTGAAAGCTTTCTTCACTTTTAGTATAATTGAGATTGCCCATACTTAATTAATTAAATGTCACAACTCCAATATAATTATTTTATGAATAATTATACTAGCTGTCTTTCTGTTTTAATCACCATGCCACTTTTTTTTTTAACATTGATGACTATCTTCAAAAGTTGATCCATGGGCTTTGTAAAATTCCATAATAATTTTGATAGAAAATAGGATATTTTAATATTCAAATTAGTCCTTTGTAGTAAAATACTTCCAAAATAATCTTTTCTTTACATAAGCTTATTTTCATTACACATAGTATAGAACTGCTGCTTTCTTGAGTTCCTATTATATCTCTATTAAATGGCAGCAATAAGAGAAAAGCCTTTTTTCAATAACTATTCATAATTCTCCAAATTTGAAAATACATAGCCTTTGGGACATTTATGAAGCATCTGAACTGTAATTGAAAATTCATACATTTTAATTTTTCATTATTTAAAAATAAAACATTGCATATCTGAGAAATAAAGAGAAAGTATGTGAAAAATGAAAACTTTCATTTGTGACTTGTGTGTATGTTGTTATTTTGTAGTAGCAAAATACATTATTATATATTTTTAATTTATCAGAAACATTTTGGTATTAAAAAAATGCACTCAGATATCCTATGGGAAGTCTAATTTTGGAGGCAAACTGGTTTCTTATTCCAATGTGTTACTTGCCTGGTTAGCTGAGATGATTGGACCATGGGATAAAACTGATGAAGGTTGTGTTTTCAATTTCTGGGTAGGCCAGTTTAGCATTACTATGTTTCATGGCCACATGAAGGGGCTAAATGACTTAGAAAGGAAATGTGAATGCATTACTGTGAATTCATCCCCTCTGCAGGTAAAAAAAAAAAAAAAAAAAAAAAAAATATATATATATATATATATATATATATATATCCATAGCCTAAGATCTAGGTTTGTGCCAATCCTGTCATTAGTGTCAGGAAGAAAAGAAGCAAAAAAAAAAAAAAAAAAAAAAAAAAAAAGGAAAATTTTGACCATCCAAACACAAAGCTTGGACTATATAGCTTTCATCTCCATAATAAAACATAATGACTTGCTTTTTCTTTTTATAGTTACAGTTGAGGGGCTCCAGCTGATCACCTGCCTGAAATTATTGCAAGCCTGGTGGGAAGCATTTGAGGAGGCATAGTCATGTTTTCATTTCACTAGGAAATCATTTAGCAAATTACTGCTGTTCTGTAAATTACTGTGCTGCATAACTTTCATACTGAGAAACTATTTCCTTTTTCCATAAAAATTATAAATGAAAGGGTACTACAATATATAACCTGTATTTAAAACAAACCAATTCCTAGAATTTAAAGAATGTGATATAGCATTCCCCAGGTGGAAACAAAAACAAATATGGTTTTATTATTAATATTAGAGAATGATATTCTCCAGTAAAGTCAACTTTTCATTTACTGTTGCGTGCTTTGTTACCCCTTGAGGTAAATGCATAGAGGCTTCTGAGGATGAAACAACAAACTAAGTACTTTTTTTTTTTCTCTTTTTTTGAAAGAGACAATTTGGGAAATCAGAGGTTTTTAAGCCTCAGTTTTCCCTCCTAAAGAGAGCTCTACAATTGGTAATCAACCTAAACAAACAAACAAACAAACAACAACAACAACAAAAATCAACAACAACAACAGAGTATTGGGAACAAACAGGTTTAATTATGCCAAGTCTTGCTTAGGATATAAATCTGAAGGGAAGCAAATCAATTCTTTTAATTTTGCATTGAGGTAATAGGCTTAAACTTAATCTGGGGAAATTTGGCCTTATCCTCGCAACCATTTTGACTAGAGGGTTTCACTCCAAATATGGTGATCACTATTAAAGTCATAGGATGCATACACAAGGGCTGATTCCTCTGGCATTTTCCAGAAACACTTGGATAATGGAACACGAAACTGGCTCATTTCATTTCAGTAGCAATAAGATAGAAAGGCAGGAGGAAAAGCAATTCCTTAGAAAATGAGTTCCCATTTCAGTGCTGCTTTTTCATAAAAGAAGGGCTTAGAAACAAAAGTGAGTGACTGATTCTCATATAGAAACTAGCGAATAGTAAGTAAATCCCCCCAAACCTAAATCTTGTTATGACTAATAAACAGAAAATACTTCATGGTAGCTAAAATTTAAAAATAACAATCCAAAGAGCTGCATATTAAAATTAAGTCTCCAGAACTATTATAACATCAGTCAATTTCATAACTGGTATTTGAATCCACAGTTAAATAAAGTAATGGAGAATCTGGAGAAGATTCAGAAAAATGGCATAAAGGCGATTTCTCTATTACAAATAAAAAGCCTTGAGGAAAAGGTTAAAGGAACTCTTCCAATTCATTTTGAAGATGAGTAAACTAAGAAGCAATTTTTATCATTTTCTTCCAGTCTTTCTCAACCAGTGTTCTTCATGTAAACTGTAAAATCACAAAATATTTTAAGTGACAATTTTTTTTTCAGTTCTCCTGTGGATGATGCATAGCTATTATAATTCTGACATGAAAGAAAAGTTAATTTATTATATACCTCAGATCACCCAGGATCAATTCTCACATGTAACACAGGTTGAGGACAACTGGATGCACAGTAGACCATAAACTAATGTTGGAAAAGTATCTGGAACTTAGAAAATGCATTTGAAAATCAGGAAATGTATAATTAAAATAAAGGGTGGGTTTCCTAAAGATAGATTGACTAGCTGCTTTATTATTATTTATTAATTTTTATTTTTATTATTTACTTATTATTAGCTTTATTATTCAATTAGTCTATTGAAGAAAATAATCCAATTTTCTTTAAGATGTTGAAGTTCAGATTTACTTTTCTTATCTCTTGAATTGGACAAAGTGCAGTGGAATGAATGTAGCCTCTGACAGCAGAGTTCTTGTCCCAACCTTGGAGTGCACGGGCATGGTTCTTCCAGTGTGGGGCACTTTAAATTGCTAAAGTTTAAGAGCCCCATGATTAGAAGGGGGAAGAGGAGGACATGCTAAGGTAGCTAAGAGATGGTATCCTGAGACCTATTTCTTCTCTGAACAACTCAGCTCATGATGCAGAAAAAATGCTCATCTACTGGTATCAGGGATGGCAAAGACATTTGATATTGACAAAGATAAAGCTGATACTACGGAAAAGACTACTACTCTATAAAATTGCTTAGATTGTTTAGAAATACATTTTATTAGACCTCTAACATCAACTTTGTTTTCTAAAAGATAATGCTTGTTGAATATTTTTTAAAAAAATGGTTTAAAGACTCAGAAGTATCAAACTATGATCATTACTCAGACTACACAGACATGGAAGGCAAACTAAATATTCGTAAGGCAGATTTGATGGAAATTTTGGTGTTTTACTCTCTAAAAGTATCCTGGTTACAATGTTTACTTTTTTGATGAATATCTAGGGAAATTCTGGATATTTGAAGTTTTATTAGTCAAATTCCAACCAACTGAAATCCTACAGTACACTTTTGCTAATAGTGATTTTTAATTCATTGGTCCACATAATCATGATTCTGGAATTGTTCACAAAGATCACTATTGACTTAGAGTGTTCATTTAAACTACAAATGACTTTTTCTAATGATACTTTAAGGGGTATTTGGACAAGGCATCAGTCACACTGGGGATACAATCTGCTTCCTCTGGCAACATATTACTAATGTAAAATGTGAGTCCATATCGATCTTTGCTTATGTAGGCAGTTCATATGGATTCCATGAAACTGAAAGTGAACAATGAAGGGCAAACTTTGTCTTCTAAAAAAACAATGGTTTGAATATTTGAGTGCAAATGTGTGTGTGTGTGTGTGTGTGTGTGTGTTTTATCTTAAACAAATTGCAGAAGTTACCATTGCAATGAAGTCAAGTTTGGAATAGTTAAAATAGGATAATGCTTGAAAATAAATGAATACATGAATAAAAATTTCCTTGGCTTTGCCTGATTCCTGCCCCTCCCTTTTTTCTATTTATAGTTATTGAAGAAGAAGAAAATGAATCTGTGCCCCTAGCCTTAAGCCCAGACATTTCCTTAAATAAGTCACAGTTAGATGACTGCCCAAGGGACTCTGGTTGTTACATCTCATCAGGAAATTCAGATAATGGCAAAGAAGATCTGGAGTCTGAAAATCTGCCTGACATGGTACAGAAGATTACTATCACAGAGCCAAGTGACTGAACACACATTCTCTACTATGTATCTACAGATGCCATCCATTTTAATTCTTCTTGTGCTATAAGTTCACATACAGGAAGAAAGATGTTTGTAAATACAAGCCAAAGTTAAAATGTTTTAATGTGTGGTGATTGTACATAAGAGTTTATATCTCTAACTTTCCTAATTATTGTATATTTGTATACAATAATGTATATTTATTTTAAATACTATGTGTTAATATTACACTTGCCCCTATTAGAGAAAGGTACAATGTAAGACTTTTCTGTGTGATATATGCTTTATTAGACTTCATTTTTATAAGTGCAAAAGGATGAAATTGAAAAAAAAAAAAACCTACATTTTATACCTGTCAGTTTTGAATTTGTGTATAATAGTGAATAAATAGTATTACAGGGTATTTCTATTGAATAAATTTGTCCAAGCAGAATCTAAATTATTGCTGCATTTATTATGAATGTGTGAGTTAATATTGGAGACATTTTATCCTGATATACAGAAGAATTTTAGTAATTATTTTTGTTGCTTTCTTCACTCTGTTATCTAGCATATGAATATAGAGAACAATATGTTATCACCCTTGATTTAATATGATTAATGTTAATAATTGTGAAAATGTTTTTAAATGTAAATATTTTTAAATTTTATGTATCCTAATGTTAATAATAAAAGAACTATGTGAATGGTATATTTTCTACAAGTGTTACTTACAGTGTTTTAATAGTAGACTTTAAAGGGAATTTCTTCCAAATGAGGTTATATAAGCAGTCCTTACTTTTTAAAAAACTATTAATGATTCCTGGGCTGGGATTGTGGCTCAGCGGTAGAGCGCTCGCCTAGCATGTGCGCGGCCCGGGTTCGATCCTCAGCACCACGTACAAGTAAACACATTGTGTACAACTAAAGTAAATAAATAAATATTAAAAAAAAACTATTAATGATTCCCAAAACAATTACTTCAGCCTAAACCCATCTCTTCAGCCCTGAGTCTATTGCCCAGCTCTTGAATATCCGTAGGAAGCCTTAACTTGATATGGCTAAATTTTTGTTTTCCTTCTAAATATGTCTCTCTTCTTTTATTCCCAACCTCTATTTACTGAAATCAACACCCAGCCAGTCCTGAGAAGCAGGCAATCACTGCTCTTCTTATCTCAAAAATATCTTCCTCATACCAATTCAATAACTAAGCAGGCCCTGTGGATCCTATCTCTAGAAATTCTTTCATACTCGTGTTTTTTCCTATCCATTCTTATGGTCTCTGTCTTGCTTTGGAATCTCATGTTTCTGTGTGTGGAATACTACAGTATCTTTCAATTGACTTCCTGTCTTCTAATCTATCTTCCATACATTCTAAAAAAAATCTTCCTAAATCATATACTTCCCTGCTCAAAAGTTTTTGATGGCCCTAATTCATTTTTTTAAAATATTTTTTGAATTGTTGATAGACCTTTATTTTATTCATTTATTCATATGCAGTGCTGATAATTGAACCCAGTGCCTCACACATGCTAGGCAAGTACTCTACCACTAGGCCACAACCCCAGCCCCCTCATTCATTTTTAATATAATACCCAAACACTGTTCCATGATGCATAAGGTCTTTCCCAACCACTGTTTACTTACCTTATGAGTTGTGTCTCTACACTCACCGCTCAGTATAGATTACAGCTTAACAATCAACTTCCAATTTTCTGAATTTGCTCTGTCTTACGGCTTTTCATATGCTATTTATTTTCATTGAGTGTCTCCTGCTATATTCTATATTCTCCCTCTGTTCTCTGTGTCAAAACTATCATAAAATAGTCACTTACTCTGTGAAGCCTTCCATGGCTCCCCTTGGGTTCCTTCTTTTCCGTGTTTTGATAACAATATATAAGTTGTTAATTATAGCAGTTCTCACTTACTTTATCTATTTGTCTGAGAATTGCCTTACTGTAACCTCTTTGTGACAGAATTTATTTTGTTGGTCTTTTTAACTCCTAGTGCCTAAGAAGATCTGCCAGCTATTTGCATTTAAGAAGTGTTTGCTAAAGTGCATTGAATATGATAACTTCCCATATAAAAGATTTTATCTTTGTATTTATTTATTAATTTTTAATTAATTAATTATTTTAATATGTATATATGATAGCAGAATGCATTTTGATTCATTGTACACAATTACAGCACAACTTTTCGTTTCCCTGGTTGTACACAATGTATTGTTGTACCATGTGTGCAGTCATACATGTACCTAGGGTAATGATGTCCATCTCATTCCACCATCTTTCCTGCTCCAATGCACCCTCCCCACCCCTCTCCATTTTGTCCAAAGTTCCTCCATTTTTCTTATGACCCCCTACCTCATGGATCATCATCCACTTATCAGAGAGAACATTTGGCCTTTGTTTTTTGGGACTGGCTTACTTCACTTAGCATGATATTCTCCAACTCCATCCATTTACCTGCAAATGCCATGCAGCTGATAGTAAGTATATTCCAAAGTGATCTAAATGTTTTAAAGAAATAAGACATATTAACTTAGGAAAAACCAGGAAATAAGAAGTGATTCCAAATGCTGAAAGGTAACATTACATTGTTAACCTCTGGTATCCTTTTCCAGATATATGAGATTTAATCCCACACACAGTGCCCAGATCAGGCAAAAAACACATCTTACTCCTTCATAGCAGAAAATGAAATTTCAGTTTCAAACCTACAAGATGCTATCTCCATCATGGTCCCACTCATAGTAGGCTATGGCTTCCACTCCCAACAGATTATTCTATGACATCCTTGGACAGAGCACAGATATTGACCATATTTTTTAAAAGTTTTTACTCAATATGCTGCCTCTATTTGTTCAATAGAGTACTACTTCTTTATGGAGATGTCCAGGAAATTGTAGGTTAAGAAATATCTATGGAACTACTTGATAAGAAAATGGTAGCAATCTCCCATGAAGTATATTCAGACACTACTTCAACCTTTTAAAAATGAAGGTCTAGACACCAGTTAATGGTTTAAGGAAATGAATTTTGAGTAATAGAACTGCAAAGATCTTAGAAGTTTGATCAGAGGAAAGGAGACTGGATTTCTGCAAGGAAGAGAGATAGGAGGAAAGCAGAGGCACCATGAAGTTCAAGTAGCCAGGAAAGTTAGGCCTCATTTTGGAGTATTACACTGCAAAGAACCTATGTGGAGTGAAAGCATATACCACTTTAAGGGAGTGTTGCTGCCTTTTCTTTACCGAGCAGATACAGGATCCATGAAGCTTTAGCCATGGTGTACTCAGTACAGTGGAAATGATATTAACAGAAAGAAAACAGGTCTTTATCTTGACCATGGAAAGCTCGACAAAGAACAGTGGAAAGGTAAGAAATAGCTCATCAAAGGATGTGAAAGAGTTGAGGGACTTGGACGTTTTTCTGCTTTTGTCTGGAAGAGAGACATGAGGCTGAGCCTTTTCAAGAGCACATATGAAGGTGGTTAGAAGTTGACATTTTAATATTTATAGGATGACCTTATCAGCTTTTTGTTTCTAGGTTGAAACCTGGTGATATTCCCAGGCTCATACATTTATTTATTCATTCAATAATATTTAGATATGGAACATACATGTTGCCCAAGATTATGTCAAAAGGATGTTCTTTGGACCAGATAATCTGTATTAGAATTTCATCAGACCCTCCTCTTCCCCATTGGAATTAGCTAAGTCTTTTTATATATGTACAGCTCTAAAACCACTGTGAGAAACAACAATTACCTGGTCCCAGAGATTTGCAAATTCAAATATGTTATGACAGCATACATGGTTAGAGAAATTTTATTCCAGGTAAATGGATAAAACCCTTACACTATTTTTGGTAAATACAAAATCCAGATAATTTGAAGTGTTTTCCCTTGTATCCTATGGATGATACAATAAATAATACATCTTCATCTTGAAGTATTTTATTAGAAAATTTTCTTTTTAATGAACAAAATTGCTCACAGAGTAAGCTAAGAAATAAAATAACTTTTAAAACTTCTAAAATGATAAGCAGCTAACGACTATTAGGTTTTAAACAGCATCTAATTCACTGAGGTTACAGTCAAGTGCCTTGCAACTTCCTGAGTGAGGCCAAATTGATGACATTTCATGTTGAGTAACTTCCGTTAGAAGTTCTGAGAAAAATAATATGAAGAAAGTTTAGATACTCCCTTACCCCACACACGCATGCACATACTTCCATCACCCCTACCACCACCAAAGAGAATTGTACAACTAATAAGCATACAGATTTCAAGTACTCTTTCACAAAGTAGGAAGTCATGCTGAAATTATGTAAAGATTGAGATAAAAAATGAATAGGGACTAAATATAGGTAAAAGAAAAGCAGTTTCTAAATTTGACCAAGCTTTTGGGCTATGGAAGTAAAATACAATAACATGCTACCTCCTATTTTACCACTGAACTCCTCTGATCATACTCAGTCTTTACCTAAAGGCATACACTGGAGATCATGGAGTTGAAACATGTGCTTTGAGCACTGTCTGACTTTATGCAGGTCATTTATCCTCTAATCCTAACCACTAGACCACTAGGGAGTCTTCATTTATCCTCAAAGTTTAGTCTTTTGTTTTTGTTTTATTCTTAATCCACAAAACGGTATAGATGAAATAAAATAATGTATACAAAGTGTTCAACACAATGCTTGTAGTGTGTGCATAAAAACCACTACCATTTTCATACCCACAACTTCATTTTAATCTACTGATGTCTGAATATAAAATGGAAGTGGAATACACACTGCCATCATGCAGGGCTTGCAGTCATTTGAAATTCTTCAGATACAAATTGCCCAAGGGCTAGGACAACAGGGCTGGCCAGAAGCAGCAACAAGAGAAAATCGGCTGATTTAACAGAACTTCTCAGCTAAATGAATTTTCATCAATATGACAGAGTATTTCTTTGTTTACATCTGACTAGTTAAGAAAGAGACTATCCTGTCTTTAGCTTTGATTCTTTACTCTTGGCACGTGATGGGAAGAAACATTTTGAACAATGAATGCTTGAATAGATACTTGAATACCTGCATAAATAAATGAAAAAAATTAATAGATTTGGGTTTACTACTGCTATTACTGCACCATGGGCCTTGGCTTCTTAGAAATTATGGAGTCACAGCTGACTGAGCTATAAGCAACAGAGAAACCCTTAGGAAGACACCCTAAATATAGATGTTTATATATTTACAAAGCTTATGTGCAGTTAGGCAGAGGATCTGCCATGGGAAATCAAACCGTGAAAAGGAAGCTAGGAGGCTATCAGGAACACATATGAGCTTTTCATTACTCCCCTTTCCTTTTTCATCAAGCCAACTTCTCACACTTGAATTACCTATAGTATCAGTGGGTTTTTGTGATATACATTATATACTAAGAAACCATAAAGGAACAAACTGAAAAATGACTTTAGTGTATTCAGTTATCTCTTTCGACCTTCTGAGGTCCCTGTGGGTCTGGGTGCAGAGCACTATTTCCCCACAGGGCAGGAGTAGAATCCTGATGCATAAAGCTAACAGGATCGTTTCCTCCCTGAGTTCTTGGGCATTAGGCCAAGGGAATGGGCAGGAATCATTCCATTTGCCGAGTAAAATGGGGTGAAAAGCACTTCTGGCATACTTTGTCCATATAAATTATACTTGTTTGCAATTCATCAACTTCTTCTCTCCTTTATATCCGTATGTAATGTAAATGATCATCTTTCTCTGAAGCTCCATAATGATGCACAACTCAAAAATGTGATAGAATCAGCTAAAAGAGAGCAGATGGAAGTTTTTTCCCTGATATGCATATTCATAAAAACACAGAACTCAACAAAAGGAGATACATAAGTACTTGTACCCGGGGGCTGCATGGACTTACGTACAGCAGTATCTTGGTTTTCTGCAACTATTTATTCTTGAAACCTTTACTCATTTATTCTTGCAGCGATCATTGAAAATGCTCTGGGAAAAAAAGTCTATCTTTCTATATAAAAACAAATATATTTCCCTTTGAATTTTTATTGCACCTTTGAATCCATGATTCAAGAGAAAATGGTTAAATATTTTACTAGAGAATATAATTAGGAAGCAAGTATAAAAGCAAAATCTTAAGTGTTCTTTTAGCAATACAAATCAGAGACATTTAAAAGCACACTATTAGACCCAAAAAGTGATGCAGAGAGAATAACAAACTGTCTGAATATCTGATTACTCCAGAACTAAGATGGCCCATATAAGTGTACTGAGGATGTTGCTAAAAATTTTAAGATGAAGAAAATAATCATAACAGAAAACATAAAACTAAAAAATAAAAGAAGAAGAAGAAGAAACCATTCAAAGGGTTGCTATGAGTTTTAGGGGCATAACCAAAGAAGTGATATGCATAACAAAATCAGATGTTTCTGATTCCCTGTGTGTTTTAGTCAGTTCTTGTGTCACTGTGACCAAAATAGCCAACAAGAATAACTTAGAGGAAAGTTTATTTCTGTTTTTTTTTTTTTTTGTTGTTGTTGTTGTTTGTTTGTTTGTTTTTTTGGTTTTGTTTCAGTCTCAGAGGTCTCAGTCCATAGACATCTGACTCTATTGCTTTGGGCCCAAGAAGAGGCAGCGCATCATGGGGCAAGGGGCCAGTGCAGGAAATCTGCTCAGCTCATGGAAAGGTCAACAAACAGAGAGAGAGAGAGAGAGAGAGAGAGAGAGAGAGAGAGAGAGAGAGAGAGAGAGAGATTTTTGTTCTCTCATTATCTCAGAAAAAAATGCACCCTTCCAGGTGCATTCAGTGACCCACCTCCTCTAGCCATGCCCCCACCTGCCCACAGTGACCACACAGTCCATTTTAACTAGGATGGACTGATTAATTTTCAGCTTTCATAATCTAATAAATTTACCTCTAAATATTTCTGCATTAATAAGAACTTTGGGGGCACCTCATATTCAAATCATAATACTGCATCTCTCCAATCCATTCTCTACTTGTGAAACTCTGGTATCCACTCAGGGAGGTTAATCTATATGGACACCTTCCTGGATCTGTGTCTTTGGGTTCTGATGGGGCTCAGTGAATGGGCAACCCCATTAAGGGACTGAAGGATATGAGGGGAGCTAGGTCAGTGTAGTTTATCTTGTGCTGGCTGTTTCCCTGAATCAAAGGGACCTCTCATGGTGACATTTTACATGCCTGTCTTCCCTTTGGATTCTGACAATGTGTCCTTTCCATCATCTCTATAGGCTTAGACTTAGTAACAGCTCTGGGTGCTGTTATCTCCCACTTCTTGTTAGCCTATGTTGGTTCCCTAATTCTCCACTCTGCTCATACCTTTGTAATTAGTCCCTTTATAAATAAGTCCTCTTAAATTATCCTAATTTGATTGTGCCATCTGTTTCCTCTAGGGAGTTGGACTTAGACACTGATATACCATCCCTCATGATTTCTAGTTACTTAGGTCATGTTCCAGAGTATAATACACAGTACTCTTTGACTCCAATATAACTATATTTACATATTGTGGGGTCATCTCTTTCTATTTCACTACTTGTCTCTGTACCTGCTAACAATCAAGTAGCTTCAGGAACAAAAAGGAAAAGTTAAAGCATTTCCACTAATACCCCCACAATTCATTTTTGGTACGTTTTCAATTTGTTATCCATCCATTTCATGGGACCATCCCATATATTTTTTTTTCAAACAGCTAAAAATTTCAGAAATTGGGGTGATTGGAAGCCTATCAATGGGTGTTTTCATAATGTAGTTCATGCCAATCTAACTGCAAGGAAGACCTGTTCATTTTCTTACTAACAACTATACCCACAGTCACTTTGCCATGATATATAGGGTCATTTCTATTAGAACAACACACATCTACCAATATTAAGACTCATCCACCAGCTACATAATAAAACAACATGAAAAAAGTACATATTTTAGTTGCTTAGCATCTAGTCAGAAATATCTGGCATTTTAGCATTTTTGAGGTATATATAAAATTTGATCACACATTGATATTGGAATTATTCTAGCAATCCTTCTCTTCTCAAATTCTTTAATTCTAAATTATATTTCATCTACAATATCACTCGCTAACATGAGTCTGTCACATGCAAGGCCTTAGGCTCCTTATTCTCAAGAGGTTATTGTAAAATATGAATGCCCAGATAATTTACATGATTAATGAAAATATGTTTTAGAATATTAAACATTTAAGATGTTAGCATTTAGTAGGCTTTCTGACAGAAGTTAAAAGACTATTAGAATGACTGATGAATTGCTACAGTACATTAGCCTTCAGAACAGGGAAAGAGCTAGAGGACATTTATGTAACATCTTAGCATTCTTGTTTTCCCTCCCTGTCTTCCACCCCAACTAAACTGTCCTTTTATGACGTTGGCCCAGTTGAAATGGCTAAACCTAGACTTTGCAAAGTTTTGAGGAACTTGTAAATTATATGGAAAGCTTTGACTTAGGGACAAAAAAAAAAGCAACTCTATTAGCCAGGTCTTTGTACCCAATATCTGCCACATAGTAGGAGATCAATAAAAATGAATCAAAAGAATGAGACACTTTTTTTATAATTAGGATGGTCTTACTTCAGCAATGAGAAATGAAATAAAATAGAATATTCCTCCCTGGTCAGTAGCAAAATTATTGACAATTTTGTTTATTATTTTCATTTGTTAGAAATTACATTTCAAAATGAAGCTCTAGCTACTAAATTTTTTTTTAGAGCCTTTTGTCTTTGACTACTGCAGAGCTTTTCAGGACCTATTTGGTCATTTATTTCCACTTCTTGTTATAGTTAGAGATAAAATATACCAGAAAAAAATTGTCAGGAAAGAGTTTATATCCCTTCTAAGCAAATAGGAAAATACCATTGAAAAGGTAGGACCAAAAGAAAGATCATAATGAACTCTTAAGGTAGGAGCAATAAGCTATTTATGGCCTTGCTTTGGGGGGAGACAATAAACATTAATCTATGTGAAAAATTATCAGGAAGCTATGATCTCCCTCTCTGAGCCCTACTTGCTAAAGCCTGCTTCTTCAGGAAACATCTTTTTTGTTTTGTTGGTGTTATTTTGTTTATTTATTCTTATTTTTAAATTTGTTCTAACTAATTGTATATAACAATATAATGCATTTTGACACAGTACAGAAATGGAGCACAAAATCTCATTCCTCTGGCTGTACATGGTGCAGAGTCATGCCAGTCATGTATTCATATGTATGTATAGGGTAATAAGGTCCATCTCATTCCACCATCCTTCTCACCCTAACTCCATCCCTTCCCCTCGCTTTCCTTTGCCCAATCCAAATTTCCTTCATTCTTCCCTACCCTCAACCCCCATTATCGATCAGCATCCACTTATGAGAGAAAACATTCAGCCTTTTTTGGGGGGGTTCAGCTTATCTCACTTAGCATGATATTCTCCAGCTCCATCCATTTACCTGAAAATGCCATAATTTTTCATTCTTCTTTAAGGCGCAGTAACATTCTTTTTGTGTATATATACCATATTTTCTTTGTCCCTTAATCTGTTGAAGGGCAACTAGGTTGGTTCCATAGTGTAGCTATTGTGAATTGAGCTGCTATAAACATTGATGTGGCTGCATTACTGTAGTATGCTAATTTTAAGTCCTTTGGGTATAAACCAAGGAGTGGGATAGCTGGGTCAAATGGTGGTTCCATTCCAAACTTTCAGAGGATCTCCATACTGGTTTCCAGAGTGGTTGCACCAATTTGCAGTCCCACCAGCAATGCATGAGTGTACCCCTTTTTCCCACATCCTTGTCAACACTTACTACTGCTTGTATTCTTGATAATTGCCATTCTGACTGGAGTGAGATGGAATCTCAGTGTAGTTTCGATTTTAATTTCTCTAATTGCTGGAGATGTTGAACATTTTTTCATATGTTTGTTGATCAATTGTATTTCTTCTTCTGTGAAGTGTCTGCCCAGTTCCTTAGCCCATTTATTGATTGGATTATTTTATTTTTATTTTTTTGTTGTTAAGTTTTTTAGGTTCTTTATATATCCTGGTGATTAGTGCTCTTTCTGAGGGGCATGTGATAAAGATTTTCTCCCATTTTGCTCTCTTCATGTTATTGATTGTTTCCTTTGCTGAGAAGAAGCTTTTTAGTTTGAATCCATCCCATTTATTGATTCTTGATTTCACTTCTTGCACTTTAGGAGTCTTGTTAAGGAAGTCAGGTCCTAAGATGACATGATGAAGATTTGGGCCTACTTTTTCCTTTATTAGGTGCAGGGTCTCTGTTCTAGTGCCTAAGTCTTCAATCCACTTTGAGTTGATTTTTGTGCAGGGTGAGAGATAGAGATTTAATATCATTTTGCTAAATATGAATTTCCAGTTTTCCCAGCACAATTTGTTGAAGAGAGCATCTTTTCTCCAATGCATGTTTTTGGCACCTTTGTCTAGTATACAATAACTGTATTTATGTGGGTTTGTCTCCGTGTCCACACATGGAAGGAAAAGAGGTTTTTTTTTTTTTTTTTTTTTTTTTTGTTTTTTTAAGTGATGGCATTTATTTTTTCAATTCTTCATCAAATATTTATTGAGTGTTGAAGGAGCCCCAATTAGGAAGGGTTATTGTGGCTAGTTGGAAGCCATAAGTTCCACCTGATATGTATGTGATGCACCTGTAAATGCACATGAGGCACCCGCAAAGCTAAAGGTATATAACCGGGTGAAAGCGGTCAGAGTTAGGAGAACGAAGAATGAATTCATTCAGTCAGTCGTGCAGTCGCTCGGTCGGTCAGAAGAAGAGTTCGGGTCGGAGAAGACGAAAAGAATCAGAGTGGCCAGAACGTAGGCAGAGTGGTTACAGAAGAGAAACCAGATAGAAGAAGTAATTGCTGGTCAGAGTTAGGCCGAGGCTCCCGAGGAAGAAAGAAGAAAGAAGAAAGAAGAAAGAAGCTCTAAAAAAATAATCTTTCTCTAAGCTAAGCTCTCTCTATCTTTCTTTCTCTCTCTCTAAACTAAGAAGAAAAAAGAAGAAAGAAGAAAGAAGAAAGAAGAAGCTAAGCTCTCTCTTTCTTTCTCTCTCTAAGCTAAGCTCTCTCTATAAAAAATAAGCTAAGCTCTCTATCTTTCTTTCTCTCTCTAAGCTCTCTCTAAGAAAGTAGAAGTAAAAGTAGTAATAGCTTTACTCTGCCTCTGAGTTTTTCTCCTGCGGCGCTGTGGCTGGCCATGACAGGCAGTGTACAGAGTGTGTTTTAGGTGCCTGGTAGCTCTACTGAGCTCTGAAAGTAGAAAGACATACCACCTGTTCTCAAGAATCTGAGTCCAATGTGTTCCTTTGGCATATGTGAAAATAGATAAATACCTATTAAATTCAATAAACTGCAGTCATAATATAGGCAAGTGGTGCAGAGGTAACATTTAGAAACAAATTATTTCAGAACTGAATAATTCTGGAAATTCAAGACTTTCAGCTACTTTGCTTACCAGTTTCAGCAATCAGGTCTGCCTGTATGGGCTTGAGAAGAACTAAATTGTGACACTGCATTTGTAGTAGGAGATGAATATAATACATTGGAAAAGTTTCTGATTTCTCATTCTTGTGGCCACATATTTGAGACAGTTAACAGAGAAAACAAAATTCAAGGTTACAGTAGACAAGATTGAACAACTTCAAATTCTGGATAACAGAATAAGCAAATTATAATGGTTTATCTCATAGTTTCTAAGGCAACTACTTGTATAATAAAGGTTGCTTAATTAAAATTTATTCAACTGAAACACCCATTTATCTGAAACAAATGTTTGTGCTACTGACATCAACCAACTCTTCACATGAGTAGCTAACAATAAACAATGGAATGATGCCCAGTGAATATCAATTAAAATAAATTGCTTCTATTAAACTTTGCCCCTAATAATATACATTTTTGTATGGGTATACATTCACATGTGCACATGGGGAAGGGCATACAGAAGCATTTGTGCTTTGCTCTTGTAGCTTATTTTCTTCAAAATGTCTATTATCATCAATTGCATCTTAGAGATTTTATTTTCATTTTTATCCTTGAAGCCCCAATTTTAGTCACTGGTAAAGCATGAGATTCAGGGAGGACCAGTTATGTAAGGGAGATGGTCAGAGTGCTTGGAATAATAGACCAGTGTAAAATGAAAATGTGAGACCTCTTTTCAAAATTATTAAAAATTTTAAGACAGCAATAACAGAACATTAAGCCAAAATTAGGTCTTTGTAAGAGCTCAGCCCTGTGTAACAACACAGGTTATATACACATAAAACTGGTCCTGGTTCCAGGCATTCCTCATCAAAAATCCTCATTTGGATTTTCCTAAGGACCACACTGTAAATATATGAAAATGAAAATAACCTGCAAAAAAGTCACATTATGATTATATGTTCTTTGCATAGGCCTATATTCACAGTAAAGGCATTCTTTGGTACCCATTAAGATTCTATTATAATCAAAGTTTTTCATGCTTGCTTGATTTTGCTTTTCTTCTTCTAGTCAGTCTCACTCACATAACTTATGAGGCAGAGAAAATGCTTTGTGTTCACCAAGCTGTGTTTATTAGCCTCTGGGGCATACTTCAGCCTTCTTGCATTTTAGTTGGGTACATGTGACCAATTCTAGCCAAAGGTAGTGCTTGGCTGATAAGATGGGCTTTGAGATCTTCATCCTCTCACTAGGTCTTCTTACTTCTCCCCATCCCTTTATCTATACAGGAAGCAAGGAACTCTGAAACAAGGAGCCCACTAAGGGAAGAATCTGATTTTCTGGGTCGTTTTTGGAGTTGAGTCATTTAGGAATGCTGCTTGAGCTGTGTTATAGTGACATATGAAATTAAACCATACTGTGTTAAGGTACATACATTACACAAATACTCCACACATCAGAGATCATGATAATATGAGGCAAGGGAATAGGGCCCCAAGAGTATCAAGCTTGTTGAACAATACTAGTACATATAAGCTTTTGAGAAACCACTGAAGTAAGCTTCTCAATGTACTATAAAACATTGTGTTTATCTAATGCCTATGGTATTATCTCATGGGGATGTTTATGGTTTCATAACAGCATGCATTCATAATTTCTAAAAAGTCTATATTTCTTTCCTATGTATTCTAGAGGATTCTGGAATATTGTGAAGAATTCAAAATCCACAGAAAATTATCAGGGATAAAATAGCAAAAATGATACATTGACTAATAGCAAAAATGACACATTGTTAAATATTCCTTCAAGTCTCACAAAGCAACACCTGTCTAATTGCAGGACTTATAGACTTCAAAAAATTCAAGTTACCTAAGGAAGTATTTTTCAGAAACCCTTAAATCTGGGCTGACTCTAAGTAATCTGGAAACACTGATCTTCTGAATCTCAGGGCCCAGTATTATTAGGAGGGACAAGGGGAGATGGCCAGAGTGCTTAGAATAATGGCAAGTGTTCTTTTCCCTTTGGCTGCAGAATGTCAGCATTTATGGGAAAAAGTCGATCAAGTACTTACTGGATCTGCTTAATCAAGCCTAATTGTCACCATATGACTGGCAGTTATTGGAAGCTCCTATGTGAGACAGTGCCAGAACCAGTATGCAAAGAACTATCTACAGTATAGATAGCAAAAGGAAAAATAACTTTTCCCTCCAGCACAGGAATTCAACATGATACAAGGAAAGACCATGAATTTTGGAATATGGAAGATCTGGGAGTAGACTGAGGTTCTACACTCATTTGTTCCAAGTTCTTAAGCATCCATGATGCAGTTTATTCAAATGTTAATGCCTACATTGCAGAGTTGTTAGGAAGCTTACATGAGAAGGACAATTAACGTGATTTCTGCAAGATTTTATTTCTGTCAAGTCCAGTCTTTATATTAGCAATATTATTATTAATGATACTACATTTAAGAATTAAGAAAGAAGAAGCACTTCCATCAGGGACTTTCGAATTTATACCATAAAGAATCCTCCTAAGCATCCTTCCTGCCCTCTCTAAAAGTTAGAAATTCTTTTGCCAAGGCTTCAGCACACAGTGTCAGGCTTTTGCTGTCGTCCATCTCCCCATATAGCCAGACACATACTCAAAACTCCAAACCAAGCTTCAGTTATCCAAACACCCATAAGTTGTAGAAAATACTAATTCATTAAATATTTATGAAATATTGAACAATCATATTCACACCAAGGGAGAATAATGAGAGAGATTACTTCCTCATCTTGAATTTTTAAAAGGACTCTTGGGATCCTGATTTATATAGATTTTTCTAGAATATCCCTTTCATACTCCTTATCTTTAGAAATGTTTTATTTATTATGCTTTACAAAGTCTAAAATAGTTTTCCTCTGAACAAGGCCCCCAAATTCTTTAAACCTATGTGAAAGATATGAATTCAAAGATCATTTATAAGTACATTTCTCAGATCTGAATTAGATGTCATATAATTTATTATTAATAAAAAACCCACTATCTTTTATTCAGGAATTTCAAACTGCCTCATATTTTAATGTAGTTATCTAATAAATTTGTTATTTTAGATGAACAGAGGCATTTTACTTTTTGAGATATTCTATACTTCTATAAGATATCAGACTAAATTTTATGGCAATACTTAAAAAAGCAAACTATTTCTTTTGACATAAAGAGTACAGATTTATATTTATTGATATTGTGAGCTTTCAATGGGCAATGTATTTATTGTCATACCTGTATGATTCTAGGAAATATTAATTGAACACTGTCTTGATACATAAAACCCTATTAGATACTTGCAATAAAGAAACATATGATGTATGGTCTTTTCTTTGAACAAGTTTGCAGTCTAGCTGGAGAGGCAGAACAAAATATCAAAGAATGCAATAGCAAAACAATCTTCTAACAAAAGATGCATCATCATGTCAAACCTATAGAACAAAAGAATAGCTGTAGAGTTCAGAGAAGATAGACCTAATAACTGTGGGAATGAGATTTTTGTGTTCTAAGCGGAGATATTCCTGTTTTCAATGTATATAGGTTATTGTTTTTCCTTTTTTACTGTATTTTTTGAGAAAGAAAAACACTCATACACTTGGTATAAAATTGTATACTAGGTAAGCTATTTGTGAAGCCACAACTACTTAGGTGTACAATATGATTTATGAGACATAATGTTAATTAAAAACAAATTTACACTAATTACCCCACAGTGAATTTCAGTTTGCTACATTAAACCAAATGACTCATTTATACTTTCTTTTTCATTGATTTTGTAGGGAATTGTTTACATTTCAGTGATTAAAAGAAAATCTTTGTCCTATATAGCTTTTCCATAAGCTTTATTTTTTATTAAAAAATCATGGTGTATAACATATTAATTGATTGGTTGTGGAGCCAGTGGTTGGTTATATGCCAGGCACAAGAAAAATTTGGGAAACAAAAATATGGTTCCATACCTACAAGGATTTACTACCTAGCTGAGAAGTTGAACTATATTTGTGGGAGTATATTAAAGATTACATGAGCCTGTTGTTTATAATATTCCCCAAACAACAACAACAAAAAAGTCATTTCCATTTAATCCTGAGTCTACAAATCTGGGAATGATGTGGAAATATATTCTTATGACCTAAAATTTTCTAAATTTTCATTATTTGTAATAATGCCAGACAGGTAGTATAGCAATTCTTGGACAACAGTGTTTTTTTAAATACTAATCACTAGAGTATCACAAATAATTACTTTCATAAAATTATATACTAAGTACTACTTGGATCATGAAATTAACACATTGAAAACTAGAATATCTCAGCTGAGAAAGCAAAAGATTAAGGGAAGGGACTCCCAACTTCATTAACCACAGATGTTAAAGCTGGAAGTAAACTAGAGAGGGTCTATGCCAATGTTACCATATTTTAGGAGAGATTCAAGGTCTAGAGGAATGAAGAGTTTTATTCATGGACACAACTATTCATGAGTGAGAGGAATTCAGATTTGCACTGAGATCTGGAATTAAGCCCAGGCTGCTCCATACCATTCTATTTAACCATCGGTGAAACATAGGAATTAGGCAAAGTGAGATCTTTAACAAACTGTTCCTGATTAAAGTTAGCTCTCATCAAGAAAAAACAACTTCTCTCATCCTTACAGATCCTCTGAAATTTTTCCCCTAAAAACATACAGTTCCAAGGTAAGAAGAAAGTGGAATCACAATAGTCCATAGCAAAAACAAACAAACAAACAAACAAACAATAAACAAACAAACAAAAACTTTTGCAATATAATGTTTGTGTAATGGTTTTATTATCGAATGTCACCCAATGAGCTCATGTGTTAAAAGCATGATCCCAAATGCAGCAAGATTCAGAAGTGGGACTTTTGGGCAATGATTAGGGCTCTGGCTTCATCAGTGGATTAATCCATTTGCTGCACTAATCCATTGATAGCTAAACGGACTATTAGCTGGTAATTGTAGGCAGGTAGGGCATGGCTGGAGAAAGTAGATCACTTGAGGTGTGGGATTGCTGCCATATACTAAGCAGTTTTTCTCCACCACATCCTTCCATCATGATGTTCTGCCTCATCTGAGGATCAGAACATTGGAGTTAGTTGACCACAGACTGAGACCTCTGAAACCATGAGCCAAAATAAACTTTTCCTCTTCAAAATAGTTCTTTCAGGTATTTTTGTTACTGTGGTAAAAAACAAAATGATAATTTTTTGTTGTTTTAACATCATAATAATTGTGAATGTTATATCCCAGAAAAAGAGAATCCTCTAGTCAAAGGAGGTTTTACAAATCTTTCTCAGAGCCTCATGTAAAACATAGGGTTTATGCCAGCCAACTTAAAGAAAAATCAGATCTCCTGTAGGGAGTCTTGAACAACATCAGAACCTATTGAAGCAACATTTTTATTAGCAAAGTGAAAATGAATTATATTTATTCACAAAAGATTATGCTGTGGTTTTTCTCAATAAAGAACCATTGGTTGAAAAGAAGTAAAACACCAAGACAAAAATTCCTTTCACATGATGTATTTTGATTAGGTTTTGGACCCTCAAATATAAGACCCATACTTTCCCCAGGACTGATCATTGCCTGATGATAATTACAAAGGTATGGTAATAGAGGGCCTTAAATCAAACATGCATGGTAAATCTGCTGTCACTGCAAGAACCATCTCATTGCAAGCTGGCAGGGAAGGATATGCTTGCCTTTCAACTGGCAGAGCAGTCTTCTTGGCTGGAATAGCAACTAACTCTGCCTTAAATCTTCCTGAGTTACGCCCTGTTAGAGTAATTTGGTTAATGGAAAATGTCTGTCTTTGAACAACTCTTTTTGGGAGTGTTAGTGTCATTTCTAGGTGGCTAAGGAAGAGCTTCAGGGCTGCAGTGCTTCTTGGCTGCCTGCAAACCCCCACTGATCAACACTACCAGCTAAAGTGTCCACCTAGACAAGGGGCATCCAATAGTATGCCAGCCACCCTCTCTTGCCAAACAGTATACATGAGCAAAGTGTTTTTGAGAGAATGAGAAATCTCCGTAAAGCAGACGACATAGATGGCAGATTCCCAGCCCACAGTGGACAGGTTTTTTTTTTTTTTTTTTTTAAATATCAAGAACTGTGTAATTGGAGCATCCCCAAGGGATAATTGGTCATTCATTCTTAATTTTAAAAATAAATTTATGTCACAAGCCACATGAGGGGAATATGCAGGGGACAAGAAAAAAATCAAAGCAGAAATTCTTTCACAATTTGGACTGAAATACCAGTCGGAGCACCATGTGTTCAAATTTAATAAAATTTATTTATTTATTTTAAAAAATTATAATAAAATCACAATGAATCTGTTATGGTTTGGATATGAAGTGTCTCTAAAAGCTTGTGTTAATGCAGGAGTGTGCAGAGGTGAAGTAGTTGAGCTGTGAGAAGTATAAACTAATCAGTCCATCCTAGTTTGAATAGACCCACTGGATAGTAGCTATATGTAGGTGGAGCATGGCTAGAGGAGGTGGGTCACTAGGATTTTGCCCTGGAAGGGTTCATCTTCACTGAGGCCCATTCCTCCTCTTTTCTCTGCTTTCTGGCTGCCATGTGGTGAGCAGCTTCCCCCTGCCATGACCTTCTGCCATGATGCTCAGCCAAGTATAGACCAAACCTCTGAAACCATAAACCAAAATAAAATTTTCCTCCTCTAAGTTGTTCTTGTAACATATTTTGGTTACAGTGACAAAAAATTGACTAAAGAATTTAATGTTGTTTCTCAGTATTTGTTATGACTTGTATGTAAGGTATCTTCCAAAAGCTCATGTGTAAGACAATACATAGTTGGGAGGTGAAGTTATTGGGTTATGAGAGCTTTAACCCAATCAGTGAACCAATTCCCTGATAGGGATCAACAGAGTGGTAGCATAAGGCAAGAAGGATGTGACCAGAGAAGGTATGTCATTGGGATCATGCCTTTGGGTATGTATTTGTCTGGAGAGCTGGTAGCACTCTTCCTATTGTGATGTCTTAAGCCACTTTCCTCCCACTCTTCCACCATGATGCTCAGATTCACTTAGAGCCTTGAGAAATAGAGTCAGGCATCTATTGACTGAGACTTCTGAAACCATAAGCCCCCAAATAAACTTTTTATTCTCTAATTGTTCTTGATAAGTCTTTTGGTTACAGCAACAAAAAAGGTAGCTAAGCCAGGTGTGGTGGTGCATGCCTGCAATCCCAGGGGCTTGGGAGACTGTGACAGGAGGATTGCAAGTTCAAAGCCAGCCTCAGCAAAAATTGAGGTGCTAAACAACTCAGTGAGACCCTGTCTCTAAATAAAATACAAAAAATAGGACTGTGGATGTGGCTCAGTGGTTGAGTGCCCCTGAGTTCAATCCCCTGTAGCCACCCCCCCTAAAAAAAAAAAAAAACAAAAAAAAAACAACAACAAAAAAAAAACCTAACTAAAACAACATTTTAAAATTCTTATTTATCTTATTTTAAAACAATCAATTGTATTTCCTTAACCTTTAAAGTGAAGATCTACTAATAATAAATGAGAAACTCTTTAATTCTTATCCTGAAATGGAGGTTAAATTACTATGTCTACACAAACAAACTTCTACCAAAATACATCAGTCAATTCAATAAAACAAGCTGATAGCATTGGAGGGAATAAAAAAGTCAATCTCCAAGAAGTCCAAGAAGTGAGTTCTTTTTGTTTTGTTCTTCCTGTTCTGGCTCAATTCAACCTTAATTGGCCTCTAGTTCCTGCTTTCCCCGTGTCTCTGAGTCCCTCATCTAATTCTGGTCTCATTATGCTCTGATGGTTTTACCAATCCTCCTGTATCCAATGATTCACTCTGCTTTATCTCTACTTCTTCTCTGAACACATGTCTTCAAGCTCACCCTTCTTTCTTGTGCAGCTTACTACTTCAAAATATCCTTAACCACCCCAAACTGACAATTACAAATATTCATAAATAATTAGAAATATTTCAGTTACAATAATTAGTACAGGAGTTCCCCAAATATCAACCTAATCTCTAGAATCTGGTATTATACCAGATATGCATCTTCTTACAGTCTATTTTTAAGAATCTAAAATATGTATTGATGGGAACTCTCTATTATATGTCCTAGGATAAGCACATCTATTTGAAAGTACTGACCAGTTTGGGAAAGCTATTACCTGAAATTTATTTGCAAGTAACTTCTTTGTAATAATTCTAAATAATTTTTAATTGAAAATACCATATACAAAAAGGTCTAAATCCCAGACCAACTTCAAATATATTTCTAGCTCACAAAACACTGTTCACAGAGAAGATGAATTCTTCCAAGATATGCCCCCAGTGACCCGCCTCCTCTAGTCATGGGGCAAGAGGCCAATGGAGGGAACTTGCTCATCTCATGGTATGGTCAGGAAGCAGAAGAGGGTGGATACAGGCTGCAGGAAGAAAATTCCTTCTAGGCACACCTCCAATGACCCACCTTCTCCAGTCACACCCTACCTGCCTACAATTATAACCCAGTCAGTATATTAAAATTGAATAGGGCCAAGTATGGTGGTACATACCTGTAATTCCAGCAACTTTGGAGGCTGAAGCAGGAGGATAGCATGTTCAAAGCCAGCGTCAGCAACTTAGCAAGACCCTAAGCAACTCAGCAAGACCCCATCTCTAATAACATATTTTTAAAAGTGCTGGGGATGTGTCACAGTGGTTGAGTGCCCCTGGGTTCAATCCCTGGTACAAAAACAACAACAACAACAACAACAACAACAAAAGTGATTAGGTTATCTCTTACAAAATCTAATCATTTTACTTTTGAATATTCCTGCATTAACAGGAGCTTTTGGCAGTGAGGGGCAGCAAGCAGGGGACATCTCATATCCAAACCATAGCAAGTGCATAGAAAGAAGGGATGGGACAAAAACAAGACCAAAACCTAGGCAAATAGGTCCATAACTCTGTGTGTGGAAGGATATGTTCACCAAAGGGCTGGAGCAGACCCACCCCATTGGCCTTGCTGACTATAAAACACATGGCCTTGGTTTTTACCCTGGCTCTCTCCACAGTGAGCAGTTTTTTCTCAGCAGACAGTCCATATAACTGGCATCTCTCAATGCAGTCTCCATTTTAAATTGCCCTTCCTTTCACAGCTTCATGCATCACCCACTCAGGAGAAGCCCATAGAGATACTGACCCTGCTACATTTCGCCTGGCTTCTCAGGATTTCCTTTGAAATATCAGTGGAAGCTTCCATGACCCTTGACTCTAGCATCCTGGATTTTTCCAAAACTAGCACCATGTAGATGACTCCAAGGCCTACCTCCAGCTCACATTATAGCTGGGGCCCCTGAAACCATGGCTGCAGTGGCTTTTGAGTGCCTGCTCAGATGAGTACCTAGAAACAACTTCCTAGGTTCCCTTATGTGAGCAGGGTGTCCCTATGATATTTTCTCAAAGACATTTTTCCTTCTACATCCTTGAGCCTGAGATGGTTGTGGTCTTGCACATATCTGAGATGCCCTCAAGACAGCTTTCCCATTTTCTTTCTACAAAGTATTTAGCATCTCTTTAATGGCTGAAATCTCTAAAAAGCATAATTTCCTTGGGCCCAGTCTTACAAGAACTTTTCTGGCCAAATTGCAAGTTTTGAAAATCTTTCTCATCTGAATTTTGCTCTCAATAATCACAGGAAACCTGGCTAAAAGCTGCCCTCAAAATCCAAGCCACTGGCAGAATGCTCTGCTGCCTTAAAATTTCCTTTGCCAGACTAGTTAGTTCATCACCTTTAAAGTCAGCCCTACACAAAATCTCAGGACACGGGGAAAATATAGACAAGGTCTTTGTTAGAATACATAATGAATAGCCTCTACTCCAATTCTAACAAGGTCTTCATTTCCCTCTGAAACCTCATGAGCCCAGTCTGCATTCCTATCTGCATTACAGTCTTCTGATTTCATACCAGAGTCACCCATTCAACTTGTGCTTACAAAATCCTAAGGCTACTCTGAACTGTATCTCCAAATTTCTGAAAACTACTCATGCAATCTATTTCCAAAGGCTTCTGAAACACATGGCCAGGTTAGTCACAGAAGTAACCCCACTCTTAGTATCAATTTTTTTGTTAGTCATATTTTGCTCACCATAACCAAGATACCTGACAAAAACAACTTAAAAGAGGTAGAGTCTATTTGGGCTAATGGTTTCAGAGATTTAGTCCAAGGTAGGCCAACTCCATTGTTCTGGGCCCAAAGTGAGGAAGCACATCATGGCAGAAAGGCATGGTGGTCAAGTACCGCTTCACTCATAGCAGCCAGAAAGCAGACACTGGGAGAGAAGGGGACATAGGAAAGAAGAACACTTCCCAGGCATATTCCCAATGAACCACCTTTTCCAGCCACAATGCACCTGCTTACTAGTACCACCTGGATAGTCCATTCAAACTAGGTTAAACTAAGTTAAAGTACTCACATCATTGCTCCTCCAAACATTCCTGCATTAATACAGATGTTTTAGGGGACACCTCATTCAAACCATAACACCTAGGAAAACTTAACTAACCCACACAAAAATCTTGAATGATTGCTATGAAGAAAATGAGGCTGATAGAACTCATAGTTCATCAACTAGTAGCAGTGGAGTGATAGATCTGGGGTTTTATCTGTTTTTTTATTTTTTTTTTAACTTTATGCATGTTCCAGTTCAGTGCGACTCATAGATCTACACTCATTATTTGTCACAAAATTCCATTGAGAATCTCTTTAGAACCACAATTTTACAAGTCTTGCATCACATTAATATCCTGTATAATTGGGAAAAGATCATCTTCATCATCTCCAAATCCAAGTCACTAATGATTTCCCTATGGTTTAGGATAGAGATCAAAAGAGAAATTGAAAATAATGGATAAAATAATTACACTGAACTATTGGAAAAGGCAAGTTTATTTTCTCTTCTTCTCTCCATATCTCAGGGTTGTTTTATTTAGAGTTGTTTAAACTTGTCTTTTTTTCTTTTTTACCTCCCATTATGTCATAACTTACTATAGTCAGGATCCTTCCTCACCACTCCACTATAATAGCCATAATAAACATTACATTGACCTTTTAATAGATCATTCAAATCAGCATAGACGATCCTCAATATATGGTGTGTGTGTGTGTGTGTATGTATAGTGTATGTATATATATATATATATATATAAATATATATATTTATCTGTATATATATATATATACATATATACAGATAAATCCACTGTGATTGAAAATATTATAAACTGAAAATATAATCAATATACTTAATGTGCCAAACATTATAGTTCAGCAACACAGTACACTGTAGAGTATGATATTGTTTATCCTTAAGATCATATAACTGACTCTGACTCCCTGTTGCTCTTCCCTATCACAGGAGATTGTACTGCAATATCTGAGAAAAGAGAAAAATTCAGTTTGAACTATGGTTTCTACTACTGTAAATTGCTTTTGTACTATTGTAAATCCAAAAATGTATTAAGTTGAGCCATAGAAAATTGGGAACAGTCTGTATTTTCCATTTCATTTTCTAATCTGCATAAATAGCATTCAAAGGCTTTGGCTATTCTCCTCCTGAAACTCTTTTCTCTTTTATTTTTATAAGTCCCATCATCTCTGAACCATTCCATATCAGTCTCAGCTCCTCTTACCTTATCTGGTCTTAAAGCTTTATTGTTTTCTATAATTCTACTGTAAGTTCTTTTTTCTCTAAAACAAAACAAAACAAAACAAAAAAACACAATGGTTTTTGACTGGATATTGGAAATTATATTTGAAAATCATAATAGCAACATTTCTGAATGGCAGAGTATAGACATTCATAAATCCACTCTTCCATAAAAGCAATAAGAATACTATTAAAAAATGTCAAAATAAACATTTTAAGAACTCTAGCCAAAGGCTTTCAAAAATCCAAGGAATATTTATTCAAGAAAAATGGTTGACCCCTGGTTAAAACAGCATGCATTGTATGTAGCATTTCAACCTACACTATCCCTCCCTTTATTATCTTTAGTGGCCTTCAAGCTTAAAGCTATATGATCACAAAAACTGTAAAAACCTGCAGCCTAGGAGCCACACTAGAAAAAGAGTGGGTTTAGAGTTCTATGAAAATCCCCTCCTTAGAAAATTTTCAATATATACCTCTTTGGTATCTCCATTCTCAGGGCCTTGTTCTTTGACCCCAGTAAGAGCTTACCCAAACCTGATTCAGCATTCTCAATGTAACTAGCCTTTTCTCCAAGTCATGTGATGAAAACAATCAATGGGTGTAAATAAGAGGTTTACCAAGAAATTTAAAAGAAAAAACAGTGAATGAAAATTTCATATGGAATATTGAAAATATCCTGTATATTCCTGGATATGTAAGGTTATGCCCATATGATGTTATGTATATACTATTAAGCAAGAGCTGAGAATGCTCATTTCTTTCACCTGTGGATTACCTTGAGGCTTTTTACAAGCAGGAAATGAAGATAAAGTTTAACCTACTTGCTAGATGCAAGCAGTTCAATCCCTAAATCCTGGAAGAATGCAATTCAAATAAATACAACCCCCCTACCACCCAGCAAAGTAAGGGAGGTGTATTGGCTGAATACGTTCAGGAAAATTTCTATTAAGTTTGACCACTGAGATAATTTAGCAAAGATGTTGAAGAGTGTGCACACAAAATTTCACTTTATAAAATTAGTCCATGAAATTCAGTAAACAACAGTCACAAAATTATAACACTCAATAAGAGAAACAAAATCTCAGAATGGAGATAATTTCTGGAGTTGGGAATGTATAGTTCACAGTAAAGTGCCTAGTTTTCAAGGGGAAAAAAAACTATAAAATATGTAAAGGAACAGGAAATTGTGTCTCATACAAAGAAAACAACTGTATTTAAGGAGTTCCAATATTAGACTCATTAATATAAACAATAATATGATGCCCAAAGGGTTAATGAAAAATTTAATTATTAAATCTCTGCAAGGGGCTGGGGCTATTGCATGCGTGAGGCCCTGGGTTCAATCCTCAGCACCTCATAAATAAAATAAAGGTATTGTGTAAACCTACAACTAAAAAAAAATAATAATAATAAAAATAAATCCCTTTTAAAAAAATCTCTGCAAACAGAGAATATCAGCAAAGAAAAAGAATTGTTAAAAATATATGGAAAAAAGATAAAGGGAAATTCTATGATTTGGAAAGTAGAAAGAAATAAAAATTAGCTAGATGGAGTCAAAATCAGATTTGAAATGGTTCAATCAGGAAATCTGAAAACTGGTCAACTTAACATTATTCATTCTGAGGAAAATGGAAGGAAAAGATAGAAAAAGTAAAAAGACTATTTGAAGAAACAATGGCCAGAAAATTCTAAAATTGGATGAAAACCATCAATCTGCACACCCAAAAGCTCCACAAACTTCAAGTAAAATAAAGTCAAAGAGATCCACACCCAGTCAAAATTATAGGCAATCAAACCCAAGAACAAAAAGAGAATCTTGAAAGCAGTAAAAGAAATGTGTCTCATTATGTACAGCGTGCTCAAAGATTAATAGGCGACTACTCATTAGAAACCCCATGGATGATGAAAGACAGAAGGATGACATATGCAAAAGGGTGTAAAAAAATATGGTGAGTCAAGAATTCTAAATCCTGCAAAATCATCCTGCAAAAAATGAAGCAGAAATTAAGACACTCATAGTAAACAAAAACTGAAAGAATATAGTAGACTTAATTTAGAAAAAATACTACAGGAAGTTTTTCAGGCTGAAGTGAGGAACATAAAACATTAACATTAATGCATAAAAATAAAGAAGAAATAAAAAGCACTGGTAAAAATAGCTATAGGGGTAAATATTTTTAAAAATCCTATTGTTATGTAAACTGTAATGTTCTAACAAAAACATATAGGGATTAAAAAAAAGAGGCTAGCATAGCACATTTTTTAAAAATGCCTTCATCCTAGCTAGTTTCGAAGGACATATTTTTCAAATAGTAATATTTGAAAATAAAATGTGTTTTTGTAACTCTTCTTTTATCTGATTTTAAAAGAAAATGAATATTGTTTGAGTTCTCTTTATATTTGGAATATTGATTCCTTATAAAATGCATGGTTTGTAGAATATTTTCTTCCAAATCTTTTTTGTGCTGAAGATTTAGTTTGATGCAAACCTATTGTCTATCATTGCTTTTGTTGCCTGTGCTTTTATGGTCCTAGACAAAAACAAATACAAAGCAACAACAACAACAACAACAACAACAAAACATTGCCAGATCAATGTCCTGGAGATTTCCCCCTCTGTTTTCTTCTATTAGTTTTACAATTACAAGTCTTATATTTAATAAGTTGTTTTTTGTTACATGTCATAAGTGTTTAAGTTCATTCTTGTGCATGTAGGTATCCAGTTTGATCAATGTTGTTTATTAAAGAGATTGTCCATTACCCGTTGTGTGCACTTGACTAGCATGGGTGAGGCACTGGCTTCCGGTATCAGCACCACAGTGCTGATAAATAAATAAATAAATAAAATAAAGGTATAGTGTCCATATACAACTGAAAAAATATTTTAAAAATAAATAAATTGATGCTAAGTACTCATGTTTATTTGTGAGCTTCCTATCTGTTAGTTGAAATGTCTGTATGTATCCCAGTACCAGGCTGTATTGACTACAATAGTTCTATAATATATTTTGAAATCAGAGTGTGATGTTTCCAAGTTTATTCTTTTTGCTTAAGGGTACTTTGGATATTCAGTAGTTTTTCTAGTTCCTTACAAATTTTAGTGGTACATTTTCTATTTTTGTGAAAAATATTATTGGAGTTTTGATAGGGATTGCGTTGAAACTATAGATTGCTTTAGGTAGCATGGATATTAAAATAATATTAATTATTTCAATCTATTAACATGAGATAGCTTCCATTTATTTGACTCTTCTTTGATTTCTTAAATGTCTTTTATAGTTTTCATTGCATAGAAGTTTCATCTCTTTGTTTAGATTTACTCCTAAAAATATTTTTGATGTGATTATTTACTTAATTTCTTTTCCAGATTGTTTATTGTTAGAACATAGAAATGCTACTGATTTTTGTACGGTGGTTTTGTAACCTGCAACTTTACTTAATTTGTTTACCATTTCTCACACTTTTTTTGTGGAGAATTAAGGATTTTCTATGTATAAGATCCTGTCTTCAGAAGACAGTTTCATTTCTTTTTCTATATTGATGGCTTCTACTTTTCATTTTGCATAATTGCTCTGATTAGAACTTCTAGTACTATGTTTAACAAAAATGATGAGAGTAGCATCCTTGTCGTGTTCCTGATCTTAGAGTAAATGCATTCAATTTTTCACCAAGGAGTATAGTGCTAGCAACTCAATAGCACTAAAACAACCTGATTTTAAAATAGGCAAAGCATCTAAAAAGACATTCCTCAAAATATGCATATGAACAGCCAATTGATTTTTTTTTAAAAAAACTCAATAGCACTAAAACAACCTGATTTTAAAATAGGCAAGGCATTTAAACAGACATTCCTCAAAATATGCATATGAACAGTCAATTGATAAATTTTTAAAAAATCAACATTTCAATTATTAAGTAAAGGCAAATTAAAGGTACAATGAGCTATTTCCTTATATTTGTTAGAATGATCATTACTAAACAGATGACTGATAACCAGTATTGGCAAAAATGTGGAGAAAAAGAAACCCTTAACCTATTGGTAAGAATTTAAATCAGTACATCTATTTTAGAAAACATTATGGATGTTCTCTACAAACTTAAAATAGAATTACCATATGATCCAGCAATCCTATCTCTGGATTTATATTCAAATAAATTAATATCAATATGTCAATGAGATATCTGCACTCTTCATTGTAGCATTATCCACAATAGCCAATTTTTTTAAACACAATAGAATAGTAAACAGCCTTTAAGAAAGAAAATAATACTGTCAATAAAGCCAACATAAGAAAGAAATAGAGGACAGTATGCAAAGTGAAATAAGCCAGGAACAGAAAGACAAATACTGTATGATCTCATGTGTTGAATCAAAAAAGTCAATCTCATAGAGATGTTCAAGAGCATGCCAATAGTATGTATTCAGTTCTGGTGAAGGCCTCATGTCAGATGCCAGCGCAATAGCTGGTGAACATGCATATGAGATTAGATGGTGTAAAAGCAGCAAAAGAGGAAGTCCAAGTGGCCAAACTTGTTATAATCATTTATTCCCATGAAAAGGAGTCCTGTCTGAGAGAACAGCTTTGATGCCTTCTGAGTATGGTGTCCCCGTGACCTAAAAACCTGCCAATAGGCTCAATTTCTTAAACGTTCCTCTATTTCAACACCACCTCACTGGGGACCAAGCTTCTAGCACATGGGCCTTTGGGGAACACCCTCAAACCATATTCAAGCCATAGCAGATGGAAGAGAGAAGATGTTAAAGGGTCCAAAGTTTCAGGTAGACTGGAGAAATAAGTTTAGTGATCCATTTTATAGCATGGTGACCATAGTTCATCATAATGAAATGCATACTTAAAATTGCTAAAAGAATAGCATTTAAATGTTATCAATACAAAAAGTTGATGTTGGTGAGGTGATGAATATGTTTACTTTGATGTAATCTTTCTGCAATGTATATGTAGAGAGAATATCACACTGTAGGCAATCTTGATTTTCAATTATAAAAATAAAAATTTCATAAAACAATAATTATAAAACTATGTGGATGGGCTTATATTACACAGAGATGAAGTTTGTGGAATAATGAGAGCACCAAAGTTAGAAAGGAGAGAGAACTGTGCTATATTGGAATAAATTCCTGTATACTTTTAAAATTAAGCTGTTTTTAACAGGAGCTAGATTTTTGAAGTTAAAATTTTATCTGTAACTGCAAATCCTCAAAGCAAACCTTAAGAAAATGTCTACAAAAGTAAACAAAGGAATTAAAATGGTACAATTAAAAATATCTATATAACACAGAAGAAAAAATAATGCAGAAATAAAGGAGCACTAAGACAATAGCATGTAGAAATCCTATTTTACCCGTAATTAAATTAAATGTAAACATATTAAATCCTCCAATTAAAAGGTAGAGTTTGGCTAAATGCATTTCTTTTTTAAATTCAACTATATACTGCCTACAAGAGAAACACTTGCTATTCAAAGACACAAATAGTTGAAAGTAAAAGGATAGAAAAAGATATGGAAATAGCTAATCAAAAGAAGAACTGTACTGACTTTTCCAATAGCAGACCAAATGGATTTTAAGACAAAATTTGTTGTTAAAGAAATGAAAAGGGGCTGGGCTTGTGGCTCAGTGGTAGAGCACTTTCCTACCACGAGTAGGGCACTGGGTTCGATCCTGAGCACCACATTTAAAAATTAAAAAAATGAATGAAGGTATTGTATCCATCTACAACTAAAAAAAGAAAAAAGAAAGAAAAGAAAAGAAAATGAAAAATATATAAAACTTTGTCAAAAGATCAGCAAGAAAACAGAAGATTCTAATAACATTAAAAAGCAACTAAGCCTATTAGATATCCATACAAAACTCTAAACAACAATAGTAGAATACACATTCTTAAAACACAACAACATAAAAAACAAACAATTCAATTTTAAAAAGTAGGCAGAAGATTTAAACCAACATTTCTTTGAAAAGGAAATACAAATGGCCCAAAAGTACATGAAAACATGCTCAATATAATTAGACATTAGGGAAATGCAAATCACACTGAGCTACTATTTCCCACCAACTGTGATGACTAGAATTTTTTTTTTTTAAAAGAAGGGGAAAAAAAAGATAACAAATACTGAGAATGCAGAGAAATTGTAACCCTGATGGGTTGTGTTAGAAACTTGAAGTGGTGTAGCTGCTTTGGGAAACACTTTGGCAGTTCTTTCAAAAGAGCTCCCTTAGATTTAACTGTAGCGTTATCATATGAGTCAGCAATTTAAGTATATACCCATGATAACTGAAAAAAGTTTTCCATGACAAAAATGTACATAAAGAAAGATTCATAGCAACATTATTGATCATAGTCAAAATTTGGAAGCAGCATAACTGTCTATCTACTGATAAATGGATAAAATGTGGTATAGTCATGAAAATGAATCCCACTATTATGTATAATTGCAATGCACCAATACAATTTATTTTAAAAAGGAATCAAGTATTGATGCTACAATGTGGATGAAACTTGGAAACACTGTGCTAAGAAGAGAAGCCAGATATAAAACCATTTATTTTATAATTCCAACTCATATGAATTGTCCACAGGAACTGAAAATAATAAATATCACTAAAGTGAACACTTTAAAAAGATTAATATATAGTGTATCAGTTATCTCAATAAAATCATTATAAAATATTAATATGTGTACTGTCTCCATATACTACAATTTAATTATTGTAGAATGTGGCTCAAGACTTGAGAATTTTAAAACCACTTCAAATTATTCCACTGTGCAGTTAAGATTGAAATGTACTGGTTTATGCCATTTCTTTGGGAGAAAGGTTCTGAAATTTTTTAGAGCCTCATATATAATAGCTGGGTTCATCCTGATAAAATCCAACATGCATTGAATCTGACCCATTTCATTTAAGTACTGGTTCTTCTCCTCCTTACACTCCCCCTCCAATCCACTGATCCCTCATCTTGCTCATCTATTTGCCCATCCTCCATTAGTGCTTTTCACATACACTAGTATGTGTAATTCCCTGTAGTTTGTTTCTATATGCACATAACATGACTTTGTTAAGCTTAATCTGCCTTTCTTCTCCTTCCCCATCCCTCCTCCCTTCTCTTCATCTCCATCTTCTATTCCAGTGATTTTCCCTATATCTTTATGACATCTGATCCTCCCTTCTTTTACTTATTTTACTCTAGTTTCTACATATGAGAGAAAACATTTGATCCAAATTTACTCAGTCTGCCTTATTTCACTTAGTATGATGTTCTTCATTTTCATCCAAATGCCATATATTCCCTTTTTATGGCTGAGAAAAACTCCATTGTGTATATATACCACATTTTCTTAATCATTTATCTACAATGGGCATCTGGATTGATTCCATAATTTGGCTGTCATAAATTTGCTATAAACATTGAAGTGACTGACTATAGTGTGCTGATTTTAGTTCTTTGGAATAAATACCAAGAAGTGGTATTAACTAGATCTATTCCTGATTTATTGAGGAATCTCCATACTGCTCTTCAGCATGGTTGTACTTATTTGCAGTCCCACCAACAATGTATGTGTTTACCTTTCTCCCTATATCCTCACCAGCATTCATTATTATTTGTATTCTTGATAATTTCCATTCTGACCAGAGAGAGAGAAAATCCCAATGTTGTTTTGATTTGCATTTCCTGATTGCTAGAGATGTTGAATAGTTTTCATATATTTGTTGGCCATCTGTGTTTCTTCTTTTGAGAAATGTCTGTTTAGTTCTTTGGCCCAATTATTGGTTTGGTTATGTGATTTTTTTTTCTGATGTTGTCTTTTTAGCTTTTTACATATTCTGGATTTTACTCTCCTATCAGAGAAGCAGCTGGCAAATTTTCTTCCATACTGTAGGCATTTTCCTTATGTTCTTTCTTTTTGTTGTTCAGAAGATTTTGAATTTGATGGCATCCCACTTATTGATTCTTGGTTTATTTCTTGAGCTTTAGAGATCTTATTTAAGAAAGTTGGTGCCTTCACCAATATGTTGGAGAGTTGACCCTATGTTTTCTTTTAGCAGTTGAAAAGTTTCTAGTCTGATTCTTAAGTTTTTGATCCATTTTGATTTACTTTTTCTGCATGGTAAGGGATGGAGACCTAATTTAGTTATTCTATATATGAATGTTCAGTTTTCCCAGAAAAAAAATTTTGTAAGGTTATCTTTTCTCCAATATATGTTTTTGACACCTTTTTCAAATGTCAGATGATAGTAAGTAAATGGATTTGTTTCTGCATCTTCTATTCTATTCCATTGGTCTCCCTGACTATTTTGATGCCAACACCATATAATAACAAATTGTTTAAAAATAGCTCTGTTAATTTGAGATCTGGAACTATGAGGTCTCCTGAATTGCTTTTCTTACTCAGTATTGCTTTGGCTATTCTGGGTCTCTTATTCATCCAAATGAATTTTAGGAGTCTTTCCCCCCCCCCCCAGTTCTGTGTAGAATGCCATTGATATTTTGATGGGTACTGCATTGAATGTGTATATTGCTTTTGGCAGTGTGACCATTTTAACAGTATTAATTCTGCCTATCCAGGAATATGGGAGGTACTTCCATCTTTTAATGTTTTTTTTCAATTTTTTGCTTCGGCATTCTATAATTTTCATGGTGATCTTTCACTTCCATGGTTATATTAGTTTCCAAGTATTCTAGGTCATTTTTTCAGGGTATTTGTGAATGGAATAGTTTTTTGAAGTATAGGAAAGCTATTGATTGGTGAATGTTGTATCTTGTAACTTTGCTGAATGCATTTATCAGCTCTAGAAATCTTCTGGTGGAGGTTTTTGGGTCTTCTAGATATAGGATAATGTCATCAGCAAAAAGGGATAGTTTGACTTCTTTGCCTATATGTATCCCTTTAATTTCCTTCTTTTGCCTGATTGCTTGGCTAGGATTTCAAGAAGTATTTTGAACAGGAGTGGTGAGAGTGTGCGTTCGTGTTTCATCTGATTTTAGAGGAAAAACATTCATTTCTTTTCCATTTAGTATGATGTTGGCTGTGAGTTTGTCACACATAACCTTTAGAATGTTGAAGTAAGTTACTTCTATTCCTAGTTCTACAAGATTTTTAACATGATGGGTACTGCATTTTATCTACAACCTTTTCTGTATCTGTTGAGATGATCATATCTTTTTGTCCTTAATTTTATTTTTATGGTGAATTACATTTATTGATTTGTGTATGTTGAATCAATTTTGTATACCTGGGATAAAACCCACTTGATCATGATATATCACCTTGTATTTTTAACACAGTTTGCTAATATTTTATTGAGAATTTTTTAAATCTATGTTTATCATGGATTTTGGTTCATAGTTTTCTTTTCTTGATGTGTGCCTGTCTGGTTTTGGTATCAGTGTTATACTGGCTTCATGGAATGTATTTGGGATGTTTTCTCCCTTTCAATTTCATGGAATAATTGAGAAAGACTATTGAGAGAGACTGTGGTTAACATCCCTTTAAAGGTCTGGTATAACTCAGCTGAGTAGATATCTGGTCCTGGGCTTTTCTTTGTTGAAAGGCTTCAAATAACTGTTTTCAATTTCATTACTTGACACTGGTCTGTTTAGGTTTTATGTATCTTTCTGGTTCAATTTGGGCAGGTCATATGTGTTTTGAAATTTGGTAGTATCTTATAGATTTTCCAGTTCATTGGAATATAAATTTTCAAATTAGTTTCTGATGTTCCTCTGGATTTCAGAAATGTTTGTGATGATATCTCCATTTTCATCTCTAATTTTGTTTATTTATATCTTCTTCTGATTTTTTTGTTAGTTTTGCTACAGGTTTATTAATTTTATTTATCTTTTCAAAGAACCAACTCTTCATTGCATTGATCTTGTGTACTGTTTTCTTATTCCCAATTTCCTTATTTTCAGCTCTGATTTTTATTATTTTCTGTCTTTTACTGATTTTAAAATTAGTTTGTACTTTTCTAAAGACTTGAGAATAAGCATAAGACTATTTATTTGGAATCTCTCTACTTTTGAAATGTAGGCATTAAGTGCTATTAATTTGCCTTTAGAGTTGCTTTTATACGGGGCTGGGGTTGTGGTTCAGCGGTAGAGTGCTTGTCTAGCACGTGCGTGGCCTGGGTTCGATTCTCAGCACCATGTAAAAATAAACACATTGTATACAACTAAAGCAAATAAATAAATATTAAAAAAAAAAGCCTGGGGTTGTAGCTTAGTAGTTAAGTGCCCCTTTGTTAAAAAAAAAAAAAAGAATTGCTTTTATACTGTACCAGAAATTTTAATATGCTGTATCTCCATCCTCATTTGTTTCTAAGAATTTTCTGATTTCTTCTCTTATTTCTTCTATGATCCATTTGTAATTTTAGAGAGTATTGTCAATATCCATATGTTTATCTGGTTTCTATTATTTTTCTTGCTGTTGACTCCTAGTTTCATTCCATTATGATCTGAAAGGATACACAAATTATATCAATATTTTCATTCTTGGTAAGACTTATATTGTGACTAGAATTATTTTTTTTTGGAAAAATTTCCATGAGCTATTGACAGATAAGTAAATTCAGCTTTTGGGGGGTGAAAGGTTCTGTGTATGTCTATTAGTTCTATTTGACTTATAGTATTAATAAGTCAGAAATATTTTTATTGACTTTATGTTTGGATGACCTAAGTATTGGCAATATGTATGTTGAAATGACCCATTATTATTGTACTGGGGTCTACCTGGAATTTAATGTCTAGAATTATTTTTAATTAAATTAGATGCACTGACATTTGGGACATATGTACTTATTATTGTTTATATCTTCTTGTTGAATTGTTCCCTTTATCAGTATGTAATGGCCTTTTGTGTCTCTTCTCATTCATTAATTTTTGCTTGAAATCTGCTTTTTCAGATAGGAGAATAGCTAATCCTGCTAGCTTTTGGACTCCATTTGCATGGAAAATTTTTTCCATCCTTTTCCATTCAACCCATGGATATCTTTCTTTAAAAGATGAATTTCTTGCAAACACCATAGTTGGATCTTGTTTTTGATCTATTCTGCTAATCTGTGTCTTTTAATTGAGTTGAGACCATTTATATTCAGCATTATTATGTAATGTGTCTAAATGGCTTTTAAACTTGGATGTCCCCTAGAACCATGCAGCAAGTTGTTGACATGTGTCAATCCTGCCCCTAGAAAATTTTTAAGTTGATCTGGAATACAGTCTGTGCAACATAATTTTTCAATCCTGATTTTTATGTGTAGCAAAGTTGAGATACACTGATCTTAGTCATCATGGCACTCTAAATTTTCAACCAAGCTCTTCTACCCAATGATTTATTTTGAATGTTTCACATGAATCTCAAACCCAGGCTGTTCAATAATTATGTTAATCTCAAACAAAGTCTGTTTAAAATGAAATTCATCTTCCTCCTAAAATTCTACCTTCTACCAATTAACCACTATATATCTAGAATCCAATTATCAATTTGAAAAGGTCCCTAGAGTGTTTCCTCTTCCCTCATACTTCACATGCAATCAGTCACTTAGTCTCATCAATATTAGTGCTAAAACATAACTCTGAAGTTATTCTTTTCTCTCCATCTCCACTGCTTCTGCCTTAGTATATGCTTATACACATCTTTCACAGAATCATTATCAAAAACACCCTGACTAATCTCCATAATTCCATACTTGATCTCTCTTAATTCATTCCCCAGACTGCACGGTAGAGAATTCTACAATGTAAATCTGATTATACCAATCCTCAATTTAATATCCTTCCATGGCTTTTAAGCATTTCCTGAATGCAATTCAAACATTTACAGTGAATATTAACTATCTGTTACCATTTAATTTCGCAGTCCTTCACTCCTATCTCATCACCTTATCCCCTGGTGATGAGAAATTGCTCTCACTGTTTCCGAAGTGCTTTACTCACATACCTTTCAAAAAGGTCTACAACCCCCTTCACATATCTAGACACATGCCTCCCAAACACACACTGAAACTCTTACTCAGCCTTCAAGAATTACTACCTGGGAATCAACTTAATGAAAGAGGTGAAGGACCTCTATAACGAAAACTATAGAACACTAAAGAAAGAAATCGTAGAAGACCTCAGAAGATGGAAAGACCTACCTTGTTCTTGGATAGGTAGAATTAATATTGTCAAAATGTCCATGCTACCAAAAGCATTATACAGATTTAATGCAATTTCAATCAAAATCCCAATGACATTTCTCAAAGAAATAGAAAAAGCAGTCATGAAATTCATCTGGAACAATAAGAGACCCAGAATAGCTAAAGCAATCCTGAGCAAGAAAAGTGAAGCAGGCAGCATCACCATACCAGACTTTAAATTATACTATAGAGCAAAAGTAACAAAAACAGCATGGTATTGGCACCAAAACAGACTAGTAGACCAATGATACAGAATTGAGGACACAGAGACTAATACATATAATTTCAACTGACAAAGGCACCAAAAATGTACAGTGGAGAAAGGATAGCCTCTTCAACAAATGGTGTTGGCAAAACTGGAAAGCCATATGCAACAAAATGAAATTAAATCTGTATCTCTCACCATGCACAAAATTCAATTCAAAGTGGATGGATCAAGGACCTAGGAATTAGACCAGAGACAATACACCTAATAGAAGAAAAAGTAAGCTACAATTTACAACATGTCAGATTAGGCTCCAAGTTCCTTAACAAGAATCCGGTAGCACAAGAATTAATACCAAGAATTAATGAATGGGATAGATTTAAGCTAAAAAGCTTCTTCTCAGCAAAAGAAACAATCAGTGAGGTGAATAGAGAGCCAACAAACTGGGAACAAATATTTAATACATGCACATCAGATAGAGCATTGATTTATAGAATATATAAAGAACTCAAAAAACTTGACACCAAAAAAAAACAAATAACCCAATAGATAAATGGGCTAAGGAATTGAAAAGACACTTCTCAGAAGAAGATACACGATTAATCAACAAATACATGAAAAAAATGCTCAACATCACTGGCAATTAAAGAAATGCAAATCAAAACTACTCTAAGATTTCCTTTCACTCCAGTCAGAATGGCAGCTATCAAGAACACAAACAACAATAAATGTTGGAGAGGATATGGGGAAAAAGGCACACTCATACATTGCTGGTGGGACTGCAAAATGGTACAACTGTTATGGAAAGCAGTACGGAGATTTCTTGGGAAAATGGGAATGGAACCACCCTATGACCCAGCCATCCCACTCCTGGGTCTATTCCCAAAGGACTGATGTTAATCTTTTCTGAAAAGACATCCTGGATACCCCTAGTATACATTAATTCTACCCCTTCATGTTTTCCCATATGATAGAAGGCATTTTTCTACTATAGAAGTTTTACTCTTGCAAATAAATTATTTATTTTTCTGTGAAACTGATGGCTCTCTGAGGCAGAAATTGTAACCTCAGCACTGAGTAGGGAATCAGCATATGGTGAGTGCTTGGGAACCTAAAATATGAAATAGAAAAATGGTTAGCCTATTTGATTTTGTCAAATTGTATACAACAGTATTGGAATATACTCATCAGTTATTTTTAATTTCTTAAATTATAAAACAGAATGCATAGTTGTATGAATGTATAATTACATTATGTATTTATGTGTACATATTTAATTTAAGTGTGTATATTATTTGTGTGTATATATATGTGCATATGTACACATATACATATTCATACAGATGGTTCCTACTTATGACTTGACTTAAATATGATGCAAAATTGATACTCATTCAATAGAAACCACACTTCAAGTTTTGAGTTTTGATCTTTTCAGGACTAGCAAAATGCAATATGATTCTCTCTCTTCTGGTACTTAGAAGTGAACAGATGCTGTTTATCATCAGTCAGTCACAAAACCAAGAGAGAAAACAACTAATACTCTATGATTTACTGTGTTGCCAAGCTATGATGTTTAGTAGGTTAGATGTATTAAGTGCATTTTTGGCTTATAATAATTTCAACATATGTTGAGTTTATCAGGACATAACCCTCTTGTAAGTAGAGGAAAATCTATATAGTATGTATGTATAAAGGGAAGAACTAACATAGAAATAAAAAAAAATATTAAGTGGTTCTCTACAACATGAATATGTAGACCTTTGTTTATTTTTCAGACATTTCTGGTTTTCTATGTGAATGTGTATTATTTTACAATACAAATAATTTTTAAAGGATAATCTTATTTAATTTTGTCCCCACTGATTCTACTTGCCAGTTTCACTCCCATATGAACCAAAGAAAACACATTTTTTTCCCCTCTGTACTCCAGTGCTGAATTAGACACAAAAATCCACTGATAGGCTAGACACTGCGAAGAAGATCAGAATTCTAGGGCTGCTAGTTTTGGCAGAATTTTGGGGAGATACAGCTCAGGGAATTTTATCCTTCATTCCTCCCTCTCTTTTGAAATCCCTAAAGATGATTTGAAACTTAAATCAATTTTTAGTGGAATAGGAAGTAAATTAAATGCATATTTTGAATTTCTAATGTTTTTAGTCATTTAATCACCATGTACAAATTATTATTAATTACTTTTATGCACCTTAATGCAGAAGAAGATGTTTTAAAAGGAAAAAAAATAAAAGAAATTAACATGGTTATTTCTTAACCTATGCTATGTATGAGAAATTCACATTTAATGAAATGAAAAGGCTACATTAAGACTCAAATGTGTATTTAAGAATAAATATTTTACTTTGGCTTACACATTGTTTACTCAAAAACTATAATTACATCTCCACAGTAACAAAGTTTGGGGAAAATGTTCCTTATTAAAGCAGTTAAAATTATGCTGCAGATAACATAAGGTTCAGGTACTATCTTAGAGTGAGATGTACTATTTTCCAGATTATGTTATTAATCTGACTGAAGCGTATGGAAATTAAATCTGAACTTTATAAACTCCATTATATTTCCATTGAGAAATATGTCATGTTTATACAATTTAGAAGGCATTAAAAAACAGTTTACTTTTCTTTTCTAAAACCATGATTCCCAAACAACTTTAGATGAGGGATAGAACAATCTAAACAAAGCAAACCAGACTTAACAATATATCTCTTTTATCTAATCATCTTAAACCATAGCTTAGTTGTCTATATGCTCCTCCTTGAATATTTCCAAGGGCAGAAACAAAGGTTAAATTCAGAAATTTCTCAAAATATTAGAGCAAATAGAGCCAGACCAGGGAGTAAGCAGAATGCAAGGAAACATTAAAGAGAAAATTAAAACACAAAGAACAACTTAGAACTTAAATAAAGAGGAGCTAGGAATAGAAAAGAAAGGACAATAGGTCTTGGCATCTAGTTAATGGGGGGATTCCACATATATTTGTATGAGTATAAACCTCAGGGTTTTTAAAGTATCATTGGCCTCCCTGCTTCCTCATTCCTACCTGTCCCTTATAAGCATTCCCAACCTCTTCTCTAACTAAGACATATTTGATCTCTGTTCTTCCCACTTCCATGCTGTCCATACTATTTAGAAATTGGATTGATTCATGTATATTGGATATGATGGGACTTACTTAAATGAAAACTAGAGGATTTAATATCCAGGAATATTTATGTTGGATGACTAGATCTATAGGACTCTACATTTGATTTCTTTCCACTTCTCAAACTTACGCTTTGTAATTTGAAAATATGAGAGTTCCAGAAACTTCTAAAATTCACAGTAATAAATAAGCTTATTTGTATATGAGTGGCTTCCCTCAAACCAACCTAAGTCCACAAATAAGTATAGTTACTAATCATAGTAATAAAATCTTGTGGCCATATTTCTAAAGATAAAACAACAAGAACAAAAACATAATATTCTAAAATTGTGATAAAACTGCCGTGAACAAAATGTGCTTGATTATACCTGTAAGAAAAAAATTTAAGAAGCTCTTTGTGAAATGTAATTTACTCATAATTTCACTAATAAGTTCCTTAGATTGTTTTCTAAGTGTAGCTCTGAGACAGAAAGACTGAGGGAATGAAACAAACAAATAAACAAAAAATCAAGGTGTGAGATTACAAGGTGAAGACTTGTAAGTATAGTGAAGGACAGCTATAAAGAATCAATAGCCTTAGTTTCTAGTTCTAACTCTCTTACTTGTACATAATAGCAAAGGGCAACTTAGTTCAGATTTTTTAAAAAATAAGTCTAAAATCAAATTCATTAAAATTGTCAAAAAAACTGAATGAGATAATTTAGAGTTATCTGAAAACTTTTGACTACATGCAAGAAAAGAGTTATTAGCATTTTCTTACAGAGACATACTAATTTGTAGATGGGGGTAGTTTGTGCATATTGGATTTAATGGGGTAGGTCAATTTCTTCTGAAAAAAAAATTTAACTTAAGTATTACACATTCAGAAAAGTACACAGATTAGAGTAACACTTAATGAATTAGCAAATATAGATACACTTTGTGAAATGCCTACCAGATCAAAATACAGAACATTGCCAGAAACTGAAGTTGCATTTTGTCTCAGTTCCAATTACTCAATCTCCTTCCATTGTCCTGACTTCTAATGTTAGAGATAAGTTGTACCTCCTTTAAACTTCTCTAAATTGTGTTATACAATATATGCTTTTTTGTAATAATTCCTTTTCTTCAACATAACTTTTGAGATTGATTTCTGTTACATGTAATAATACTTTGTCATTTTTTTAACTTAGGAATTGTTTAGTTCTAGAATTTTCCACTTGATATTTTTAAGTCATAGTTAACCATTGGTAACTGAAACCACAGAAAGTGAAATCCCAGTAAGGTGAAATAATTGTACTCAATTATTTTTCTTTACAGATTTCAACAAGATTTTTTAAATGTTATCCATTTATAGTCTATCTTATTCTAACTACAATACTTTCAATGAGTTTGAAGATTAGTCTCTTTCACTCATCACAGACTCAAAGTACCCACAATACTAATTAGTGCCTGTAAATTCTTAATATTCATTAAATCAATAAATAAGTTGTTTTAGTCAGCTTTTTCACTTCTGTGACTAAAAGATCTGACCAGAAGAATTTTAGGGAAGAAAAGTTTATTTGGGGACCCAAATTTCAGAGGACTCCATCCATGGAAGCAGGCTCCATTCCTTGGGGCTCGAGGTGAGGCAGGACACCATGGCGAAGAGTGTGGCAGAGGGAAGCAGCTCATGTGGTGATCAAGCAGAGAGAGAAAAAAACTCCATTCTCCAGATACAAAATATATACCCCATAGCCATGCCCCCAATAAACCACATCCTCCAGCCACAACCCACCGCCTCCAATTATCACTCAGTTAATCTTGTCAGGGATCAATTCGCTGATTATGTTAAGGTTACAGCCCAATCATTTCTCCTCCAATCCTTCCACTGTCTCACTCATGAGCTTTTGGGGGACACCACACATCCAAACTATAACATACATGCCAAGTCTCAAAAAAAAAAAAAAAAAAGATACTTTGCCATTTTTATTGCTGTGTAGTACTTATATGCTGTATATGCAAATGTATGTCTATATATAATTTATTTATCCATTTTTTGTTGATGGATAATAAGTTGTTTCCAGTCTGGGACTAGTGAAAATAATATTGCTATGGATTTTCTCTTAAAATTTTTGGTGCAACTTTTTGGTGCAACTATGTATGCATTTCCCTTGAAATTAAATGTCAAACATTTGGGTTATAGGGTTTACAAGTGCTCAAATTTAGTAGGTAATTTTGCAGTGTTTTTTTCTCCTCCCATATGCAACAAAACAAAGCAAAACAAAACAAAAAACAGTAGATGTTTCTCTCTAAAGAAATTCTGGTTGCTCTGTATACTTGTCAACACTTGGTAATACCAGTGTTTCTCTTTTTAGCCATTCTGATGAGTGTATAATAGAAATTAATTACTATTTTACTTGCATTTTCCTGAATTGCATCAATTTTATCTATCTTTCTAGGAGTTAAGTTCTATTTTTCTGGTAGAACACTTCCTTTTAACAATAAAGAATAAACTCATCTTTATGGGGACATCTTATCTTTTTCTTTGGGTAAAGGATTTTAATTGTCAAAGATTCAGTAATCACAATGTACATCTGTTGTCATATTTAGTTAAATTTTTCACTGGAAGATGGTTTCTGCAAAATGTTTTAAAAGCATATTTGAAAAATAAATGAGAAATTATTTCAAGATATCTATAATAAGAAGGAAAAATGTTTTTGAAACTCTCACTTATCATACCTTCTCAAACGCTCTTTAGTGTAGCTTCCCTACTTCCTCAAGTCCCTTTTCTAATGAAACAAGAAATAAAAGATAAAAATAAATGCATAACATCACTTGAAAGCTTGGAGGTGTACTACCACAAACCAGAAAAGCAAAGAGTTCCTGGAAGATATTATAAACCAAGTAGGAACAGATTGACAATGAAACCTAAGAAAATATAAATCCCACAAAGATAAAAAGAAACTCAAAATAAATGAGTTTTTTAAATACTCAATTGCACAAACAACAGTGCAGGGCCTGGGAAATGGAACAGGCTATGGGGAGCTGTCCAGGTAATTAATTAAAGAATGATAAAACAGTTGTATCAGTAATCATCTTTACCCCAAATTATTGCATCTCACATTTGCACCCAAGTACAGTGATACAGAATGAAAACTGCATCCCTAGACTGGAGTTCTGGGTTGAACAAGTTGAGCAATATCTCAAGGAAAAAACTATACACTCATTATAAACGGAAGTCACTTGACATTTAATCCTCTCATCAAACATTGACATGAAATAGGAAGAAGAGTAGATTCTTCTGAGCCCAATTTTTAAAAGAAAAGTCTTTTCAGAACCTGAGATCTACAAGGAAAATAATAATGATAGGATTTCAGTGCCTAATAGTCTTATTCCCTCGGTCATAGGACCTGTGCCCATGCCTTGGATGACCACATAATCTTTTGCCCAACCCAGGTCACTTCTGAGTGTGATCAAGAATATTGTTAACCATTTTGCCTGAATAAAAGACTGAAGCTAAGACTATCTAAAGTGATCACAGACAAGGGCCATGCCTATGGATGCCACCACTCTCCATAGAAATGGGTAGAGAAGACCTAATTCCATGCATTCGATGACTAGGTGTTTGCTGATAAACAGGACAGTATGAAGCTTCTGATTTAAAAAAAAAAAAAGTAAAAAACAAAAGTAAGAAGACAACTTTTAAGATAATCAAAGAGAACTGGATGACAATTTTGTAATTATATTATCTCAAATAATTACTGTTACATTTGTTGGTTATCTTATTTTGCAGTTATGCTTTCTAAAATTCTTATGTTAGACTTACATGAAAATTATCTATAAATGAAAACATCAGTCCAGGATATATTTTAAAATAGTGTAGTCAAGAATTGGAGTAGGGAGAAAAGAGGCAATGATGGTAGATAAAACTAAATTGCCAACATATTTGTATTTTGTTGTAGCTGAGTAGTAAGTATATAGAACTTTTTAAAATTTTTTAACTCACCACGTATATATATGTTTTTAAATTCCCATAATACAATTATCAATACAAGGATTTTATTTTGGACTTAAACCCACAAGATAAAACAGTACAGGAAGAAGATGATAGCCACAAACTTTGGGAAAACAGAATGAATAAATGATTTAGAGATTCCAAGAAACTCAATCCTAACCAGCAGTGAGTGTCTAAAATATAATTCAATTTGCTCCATCCATTCTCCACACACTCATGAATAGAGAAGGGAGGTGTTACAGGTAGAAGCACAAGTGAATGTGAATTAAGAATAGGAGGACTGGCTGGAAGTCTATTGCACAAGTAATTAAACTTCAAGATTCTCTCTTCCTCAGGGCACTGTGGCGCCTGCCTGTAATCCCAGCAGGTTGGGAGGTGGAGACAGGAAGATAGCAAGTTCAAAGCCAGCCTCAGAAATTTAGCAAGGGGCTAAGCAACTCTTATTATTATTCTATTCAAAATTATGATATAACTATGTAATAAGAGTGGGAATGTGCTGTATAAGAGTATGTATGCATGCAGGGGAGGAAAATCCTGTGTTTCTGTGGTGGGTATGTAGGGTATCAAAGAGAGCAAAATTTCTCTCTTCTCCAGTGAAATCTCAATAAATAGTACCTAAAATTCAAAGAAATGCTAATAGGAACATGTCTTGTCCTCAGTTTTGGGTCTCATTTCCTATTTTGGCATAAAAGATGAACACCTCATGAAAAGACATAAAAAACAGATCAATTGAGAATATTTATTTGGCTTTAATTTTGCAGGTATGACTATGATAACAATGGCAAAAGGTTCTTGATATAATTATTCTGGATTGGTTTCCCTCATCCATAGTCACAGAGGGTGTGCAGAAGTAGTGGGAGGATAGTCCTCACAGTAGGTATGTGTTTCCTTATCCAACTCCCTCACCACATTTAGATCTAGGAAGAGTATCTATCCATCTGGCATGAACTGAGACAATGCAATCCTCTCCGGCTGAATTTAGAACTGAGACTGAAATATCCTCGGCTTGATATGCTCTATTTTCCTGTAGAGAGATCATGATCTCAGGGCCTGTGCTCATGAAGTGGTCATCTTCCCCACTGTGTTGACTGAATAACAAAAGCTAGTATGCAACATGAGAAGAAGAAAGCAGATGCACAGGGAAATAATGACCATGGTTCTTAGAACCTTTTAGTTCCTGATCTTATGAAGCTCCTCTTTCAAGTATGAACTACCTGCATTTCTTGAGCCTGAGAGTTCTGTCAAAACTATGCCTAAGATGCAAGAAGGCAGCTTAATTCTTTTCTTTGCACCTAAAAATACACACTCCTTAGGTAGTTAGAGGGAAAGACCTCAACTAGAATCTCTTCTTTGCTTGGGCACTTAGATTTTTCTGACAGCTGCGTAGGTCAAAGAATAGGCCTCTGGCCCTTCTTTTAAAAAGCACAGAAAACTGTGTCCAGGGAGCACAGTGGAACTAAGAGAAGGGTTAGACTTGAATTGAATGATGTCATCACAGTGTCTTCTATCTCAGTATGGGTTACTTACTCACAGCATAAAGTTTTAAAGGACATGGGGGTTGGGGGGGAATACCTACCCTCTCTAATATTTATTTTTTAGTAGAAGAAACTAACCTTAATGATCTGTTCTCCCAGCTCTACAGAAATCTCTGGAATCCTTTTGCTGACAATGTCATTGCAGGTTTATGGCATTCCACTCTCCTGGAAGACAGAAGGAAAGTCAAATGCTTTATACTACCAAGAGGATATAGGCTAATAAAGAAAAATGACTAATCGATATTTGTGAGCAACATGTTGAAGCAAAGAGAGTGTACATTAGCTCCAGAGTGTAAGCCACTTTGTAGAGAGAGCACTTCTGAATCCACTCCGTCATTCTTGATTTAGCAAATGTGAGCTTTTCTTCTTTCTCAGCTAACAGCCAAAATAATTAACACAGAGTTTACATGTACTAGGAAAGTGCTGTGTTGAGAAAAAAGAGAAATTGTACAAACCCTGTGGCCAAGCAGTTTGCTGCCAGAAATAGAACTGTGAACATCAGTCTGATTGGAAATGCTGCTCTGTGGAGTAAAGGTGACTGAGGCTCAGAAATCAGCTCAACATTTTCCATATTCACACCCTGTACAAGGTTCTCAGAGTATTTCATCAAGACTTCTTAACATTAAGGAATGCACTAAAACAAAAAAGTATTTAAGGCATTTCCTTGAGTACTCCCCATCCTAAATTTATATTGAAGTTCAATATTTTCAGTTCCTTATACATTTGTTTGCCTTTTTTATGGAAAGGACCCATAAGAACACATAGTTCTTCATCATGCTTGCATTAAATAGCCAAAGACCCTATGGGAGGGTAAGTGATTGTTCCTGTGTCAGCAACTAGTGAAGAGCAAAAGACAGCATCAAAGCCAGGCCTCCTGGCTCCTAACTAGTGGTCCTTCTACTGCAATGTACTTCAGATAAAGTCTGACAAGAGTCCCAGTATGATAATCAAGTAATGTTACACATGAGAAAACTGGTAAGCAAGCAACTTCCCACTTGTGAGCAAAGCAACTCCTCAAAACATAAAAAGCTTTTTAAGAGGTACAAATGTGCTAACTTTGAGCAAGTGTATTGCTTAAGAAGTAAAAAGGAATGTCACAAGTACAATCAGGTGGATTCATGTGTAAATTTTACTCTTTGGACTCTAAATATCTTGATCATTAAAAAAAAAAAAAAAAAAAAAAAAACAATCAAGCTTCTTGTCACCACAATAGAACTGCAACTCCATTACTGAATCAATACTCCTGTTAGCACATATTCCTTCTGGAGTAGCCTTGCTGCACAAATTAAAACAGTTTTTTGAGGAGGGGAGTGGTAATTCTGGGAAACTTGGGGCAGAGAAATGAATTTGTTAAATAGACATAACCAGGGCTGAGTGGGTAGGAATATGATATAAGGAGGTGGGTCTGCTTATATTAGATTGAATTTTTTAATGAAAGAAGGATATGGACATTTTAACTTCAAGGCAAAGAATAAAATAATCAAATAGATCTTTTCCCCAAATAAATATTGTTATGCTACATTTTCATGGCCAATAGTGCTCCATTTGTAGGTGTGCCTTGTCTCAAAAAACCAATTTGGCTTATCTGTTTTCTCCTCCTTACATATATCTCAAAAACTGTAACATATTCAGGGAAATAGATGACCCAGTCACAAAAATGCTTGCTTCTCCAGGGACTTGCCTTCAAATTGACCTTGAGCTTCACAAACCAAAAAAAAGCATTTGTGTACCTCAGGGAAGTATTAAATCTGGGTAAAAAAATGAACTAAAAAAGAAGGGATAGTTAGAGTTGGCCAAAGCCAATAAATCCTCATTTAGACAGCCAAACCAATAGATAAGAATACAGAGCCCCCATTAAGCTGCTGACTCCTTATGGGCCATAAGTGGTTACAGGAAATGTCTGTTCAGATTAATATCACACCATCATCAGTCTTTTGCGAGAAATTTTTAAAATGTGAACTAGTACAACTTTTTATATGGCTTCATGTTTCTGCTTTTTTAATTTAGAAGATTTTTTTTTGGTATCAAAGAGAAAAAAGAGGCTGCCGCAGAAGCCACTGCCTTGCCCAGAGATCTAGTCTCCAGGCATGGCCTCAGTTACATCAGACGCAAATTCCAACTACCTCTGTGGTCGCTGCTACTGAATGATCCTGTCAATCAACTGCGCTTGCACCACTACCACCATTGCTGCAGCCTCTGATTCCACTGCTGCTGGCCTGAGGTTGCCTGGAGGTCTTCTTTCTGGGCTGCTTCAGAAGCTGCTGCTGTTCCTGGAGGTTTCTCCTTCAGGCATGACCTCAGTTACCTCAGACACGAATTGCAAGGCTACCTCCAAGGTCGCAGCCGAGTAACCAGAAGTCTCTTGTCAATCAACTGCTATCTGCACCACTACGGCCATTGCTGCTGCCTGATTCCCTGCTGCCAGCCTGAGATCACCTGGAGGTCTTCTTTCTGGGTGCTGCTGCCATAGAAGAAACAGCTGCCCTGGATGAAACTGAAGCTGACACTGCTGCTGACCCCCAGAGATCACCTGGTGATGCTGCCCCCACAGCTGCAAACTGCTGCTACTGCTGACCTGCTGCCTGCTGCCAACAACCACCACCACTACCACTGCTACCACACCTAGAGGACTGCTTCAGGTGAAACTCTGGGTTTGGATGCACATGGCTGCACACAATTTAGGACACCAACCAGTCCTGAGGCCTGGGTGCTAGCAGGTTTACCACCACAAGCGCCTCTGTCTGGGGACTCCAGCTGGGGCCTGCAGGTCTAGTGTGGGGGAACCTGCAGGTTCAGAAAAACCTGCTGAGAGTTTTGGCATCCCTTCTCTTGCTGTTGTATCTTAGGGTTGCTCCTTTGCATGAGGGTATCCTTGGTGATCTCTCTGCAAGTAGGAGCATCATTGAGATCTTGAGATTGCAGTGTGGCCAAGACTGAGATATCTGAAGCCCAGATTGGTGGGATAGAGACTGGGTTTCCAAGGATTGATCTGGGTTTGGTGATCCCGAAAAACATCAGAGACAGGGCTGAGAAACAGTTGATCACTGACAGACACAGTTTGACTTTCCAGCAAGATTTATTTTATTTTATATTTTGATTTACTACTTTCTGCCATATTTGGAAAAGGATGTTTTTAATGCATCAGTATGTGGAGGACAATGATACATGAATGGTGTTTTGCATTTTTGTTCGATTCTTATGTCTTTACTTTTTTCTCTTTGTTCGTAGTCTTCCTCTCTCATCTATTTTCTTGGATTTTCTTTTCAATTTTTCTCCAACCAACAGCCAATCTCTTCTGGCTTCTCTTCTGCTCTTCCTATGAATTTCTACTTCTAGCTTCTCTCTTCCTTCCTCGTGAATATTGCATACTACACTACCTATGTCCTCTCATCCACCATTTGAAATTGTAAGTAGTTTTAACAAATATTCTGTTTGTACTAGAGATAGTTATTGAATTCATTATTTTGGGTAATGTGAAAAAGCAATAGATGACTTAGTGTGAGCTATTAGGTTTAAGACTATATATTGTGTACACTGGGTGCTCTTGATATTGGTCTCACCGGTAAAGGCGAAATGCTGGAAACCTTCAGGGACACTATATGTTTACAGGGTAGAATTTATCCAGCCTTAGATTTATACTTTTAGGTGGGAAAACACACTAACAACATGAAAAAAACGGGAATAAAGTGGCCCAAACACACCAAGATGCTTCAACAACAGAAACTACTGATAAAACAGTGGAAGAAATGTCCAAGAAGGAGTTCAGATTGTATATAGTTAAATTGATATGTGAACTAAAAGAGAGTACAAGGAGTGAAATCAGAAAAAATACAGGAAGTAAAAGACCACTTCAATAAAGAGTTAGAGATTATGAGAAAAATCCAAGCAGAACTCCCTGAAATGAAGGAATCAGTAAACCAAATTATAAATTCAATAGAAAGCATCACCAACAGATTAAACCACTTAGAAGACAGAATCTCAGACAATGAAGACAAACTTTATAATCTTGAAAGTAGAGTTGAACATGTGGAGAAGATTGTAAAAAGCCATGAACAGAACATCCAGGAATTGTTGGATAACATGAAAAGACCAAATTTAAGAATTATTGGAATAGATGAAGGAGCAGAGATACAAGCCAAGGGAATGCACAATCTTTTCAATGATATAATGGCAGAAAATTTCCCAAACCTGAAGAATGGAATGGAAAATCAAATACAAAAGGCTTACAGGACCCCAAGTATACAGAACTACAGCAGACCCACACCAAGTCACATTATAATGAGGATGATCAACACACAGACTAAAGATAAAATCTTAAAGGCTGTGAGAGAAAAAATCAAATCACATATGGGGGAAACCAATTTGGATCTCAACTGATTTCTCAACCAAGACCCTCAAAGCTAGGAGGTCCTAGAATAATATATTTCAAGCTCTAAAAGAAAATGAATGCCAACCAAGAATTTTATATCCAGCAAAATTAAGTTTTAGATTTGGAGGTGAAATTAAAACATTCCACAATAAACAAAAATTGAAAGAATTCACAACTAAAAAGCCTACACTACAGAGCATTCTCAACAGAATATTCCATGAGGATGAAATAAAAAAAAAACAAAGTGAAAAACCAGCAAAGGGAGGATCTACACTAAAGGGACATTCAACTAAATGAGAAACTAAGACAAATCAAAAACCAGAAATAAATCAAAATGACAGGGACCTTGAATGTTAATGGCCTAAACTCATCAATCAAAAGACATAGACTGGCAGATTGGATTAAAAAGCAAGATAAAACAATACACTGTCTTCAAGAGACTCACCTCATGGGCAAAGACATCCACAGGGTGAAGGTGAAAGGATTGGGAAAAAAATTATTACTCAAATGGATTGCATAAACAAGCAGGGGTTTCCATTCTCATTTCAGATAAAATAGATTTCAAACCAAAGTTAACCAGAAGAGACAAAGAAGGACATTTCATACTTCTTAAGGGAAGTATATATAAGCAGAACATAGCTATTATAAATACTTATGCCCCAAACAATGGAGCATCTATGTACATCAACCAAACCCTTCTCAATTTCAAGAGTCAAATAGACGACAATACAATAATACTGGGTGACTTTAACACACAGCTTTCTCACTACTAGACAGACCTTCCAAACAAAAACTAAATAAAGAAACTATAGAATTAAATAATACAATCAATAATTTAGACTTAACAGGCATATATAGAATATTCCATCCATCAAAGAGCAAATATACGTTCTTTTCAGCAGCACATGGATCCTTCTCTAAAATAGACCATATCTTATGATACAAAGCAACTCTTAGCAAACACAAAAAGTCAGAGATAATACCCTGCATTCTATCAGACCACAATGGAATGAAATTAGAAATTAATGATAAGATAAAAAAATAGAAGCTGCTGTAAACAAATGGAGTCTAAATAATACACAATTGAATGATGAATGGACAGTAGAAGAAATCAAGGATGAAATAAAAACATTCTTAGAGGTAAATGAGACCACTGAAACAACATATCAAAATCTTTGGGACACTATGAAGGCAGCACTAAGAGGAAAGTTTATTGCATTGAGTACATTTATTAAAAGGATAAAAAGTCAACAAATAAATGACTTAACTCTACATCTTAAAGCCTTAGAAAAAGAAGAACAAATCAACACCAAAAGCAGCAGAAGACAGGAAATAATTAAAATCAGAGCTGAAATAAATAAAATCAAAACAAAAGAAACAATTGAAAAAATTAACAAAACAAAAAGTTGGTTCTTTGAAAAAATAAATAAAATTGATAAGCCCCTGGCCATACTAACAAAGAGAAAAAGAGAGAAAACTCATACTAATAAAATACAAGACGAAGAAGGAGACATCACAATGGACACATCTGAAATACATAAGATAATCAGAAACTATTTTGAAAATTTATACTCTAATAAAATAAAAAAATATTGAAGAATCAACAAATTTCTAGAGACATATGACATACCCAAGCTGGATGAAGAGGTCATACATGACTTAAACAGATCAATTTCGAGTAATGAAATAGAAAATGCCATCCAAAGCCTACCAACCAAGAAAAGCTCAGGACCAGATGGCTTCTCAGCAGAGTTCTGCAAGACTTTCAAAGAATAATTAACACCAATACGCCTCAAAGTATTCCATGAAATAGAAAAGGAGGGAACCCTTCCAAACTCATTCTATGAAACTAATATCACCCTGATACCAAAACCAGTCAAGGACACATCAAGGAAAGAAAACTTCAGACCAATATCCCCGATGAACATAGATGCAAAATTTCTCAATAATTAATTCTGGCAAATCGCATACAAAAACATATTAAAAAGATAGTGCACCATGATCAAGTGGTATTCAACCCAAGTATGCAGGGTTGGTTCAACATATGGAAATCAATAAATGTAATTCATCATATTAATAGACTTAAAAATAAGAATCATATGATCATCTCAATAGATGCAGAAAAAGCAATTAACAAAATACAGCACACCTTCATGTTCAAAACACCAGAAAAACTAGGGATAGTAGGAACATACCTTGACATTGTAAAAGCTATATATGCTAAACCCAAGGCCAGCATCATTCTAAATGGAGAAAAATTGAAAGCATTCCCTCTAAAAACTGGAACAAGACAAGGATGTCCTCTTTCACCACGTCTATTCAACATTTCCCTTGAAACTCTAGTCAGAGTAGTTAGACAAAATAAAGAAATCAAAGGGATACAAATTGGTATAGAAGAACTCAAACTATCACTATATGCTAATGACATGATTTATATCTAGAAGATCCAAAAAATTCCACCAGAAAACTTCTAGAACTAATAAATGAATTCAGCAAAGTAGCAGAGTATAAAATCAACACCCATAAATCAAACACATTCCTATACATCAGTGATAAATCCACTGAAAGAGAAATTAGGAAAACTACTCAATTCACAATAGCTTCAAAAAAAATAATATCTGGGAATCAATCTAACAAAAGAGGTGAAAGACCTCTACAATGAAAACTACAGAACACTAAAGAAAGAAATTGATGAAAACCTCAGAAGATGGAAAGATCTCCCATGCTCCTGGATAGGCAGAATTAATACTGTCAAAATGGCCATACTGCCAAAAGCGCTATGCAGATTTAATGCAATTCCTATTAAAATCCCAATGACATTCTTCATAGAAATAGAAAAGGCAATCATGAAATTTATTTGGAAAAATAAGAGACCCAGAATAACTGAAGCAATCCTTAGCAAGAGAAGTGAAGCAGGAGGCATCACAATACCTGCCCTTAAACTATACTACAGAGCTATAGTAACAAAAAATGGCATGGTATTGGCACCAAAATAGACTTGTAGATCAATGGTAGAGAATAGAGGACACAGAGACAAACCCACACAAATACAGTTATCTCATGCTAGACAAGGGTGCCAAAAACATTCACTGGGGAAAAGATAGCCTATTCAACAAATGGTGCTGGCAAAACTGGAAATCCATATGTAGCAAAATGAAAATAAACCCCTATCTCTCATCCTGCACAAAAATCAACTCAAAATGGATCAAAGACTTAGACACTAGAACAGAGACCCTGCACCTAATAGAAGAAAAAGTAGGCTCAGATCTGCATCACGTCAGCCTAGGATCTGACTTCCTTAACAAGACTCCTAAAGCACAAGAAGTAAAATAAAAAATCAATAAATGGGATGGATTCAAATTAAAAAGCTTTTTTTTTTCAGCTAAGGAAACAATAGTGTGAGGAAAGAGCCTACAGATTGGGAGAAAATCTTTATCACATGCACCTCTGATAAAGTATTAATCTCTAGGATATATAAAGAACACTAAAAACCTAACACCAAAAATACAAATAACCCAATCAATAAATGGGCTAAAGAACTGAACAGACACTTCACAGAAGAAGAAATACAATTGATCAACAAATATATGAAAAAGTGTTCAACATCTCTAGCAATTAAAGAAATGCAAATCAAAACAACTCTAAGATTTCATTTCACTCCAGTCAGAATGGCAGCTATTAAGAACAAAAACAACAATAAATGTTGGCAAAGATGTGGGGGAAAAAGATACATTCACATACATTGCTGGTGGCACTGCAAATTGGTACAACCCCTATGGAAAGCAGTATGGAGATTCCTCAGAAAACTGGGAATGGAACCACCATTTGACCCAGCTATCCCACTTTTTGGTTTATACCCAAAGGACTTAAAATCAGCATGCAATAGTGACACAGCCACATAAATGTTTATAGCAGCTCAATTCACAATAGATAGACTATGGAGCCAACCTAGGTGTCCCTCAATTGATGAATGGATAAAGAAAATATGGCATATATACTCAATGGAATATTACTCAGCTTTAAAGAAGGGTGAAATTAGGGCATTTGCCAGTAAATGGTTTGAGTTGGAGAATATCATGCTAAGTGAAATAAGCCAATCCCACAAAACCAAAGACTGAATGTTTTCTCTAATATGTGGATGCTAATTCACAATAAGCCAGGGGGGCAGTAGGGAAACATAGTGTTAGATTAGGTAGAGGGAAGTGAAGGGAGGTGGGAGGGTACGTAGGGATGGGAAAGACAGTGGAATGAAACAGACATTATTACAGTATGTATATATGTGACTACATGACCAATATGATTCTGCAACATGTACACTTTGAAAAATAAGAAAGTATATCCCACTATGTACTATATGTCATAGTGTGTAAGTGCATTCTACTGTCATGTATAACTAATTAAAACAAATTAAAAGGGGGGGAGAGAAGTAACAGCCTAAGGTTCAGTCAAGTAGTACATGATTTAAGGAAAATTGTATTGTTTACTATGAATTTTAATGAACTCAAATATCACCTTTTTTCTAATTTCTTGGTTTCTAGAAAGGAAAACCACAAAACTGTGTGGTAATATTAATGGGATTATGGGATATCAATGAATAAACTGAAATTAACTTTTATATGATTTGTGGCATAAATAAAAACCATTGCTATCACAGGAGGGAAATTTCCATAATTAATACTCAATGGCTTTGTGTAAGGTGTGCCTGTTTTTAAATTTCAACTGCCACCTACTCATGAGGGCTATTTTAAAAGTTACATAAAGAAAAAGCAAAGATAAGGCAAGGCTAAAAATTTGATTTTGCTATGCCAACCTGAAATAAACTTATAGCTAGAATATTTTTTAACAGTAGTAAGACAGAGATATAATAATTGCAGCTTAGACATTTCTAGTACTTTCTATGTTCTGTGGAGAGAGGGGCAGGTTAAATATGGCTACAAACTTTTTGATACTTCTCTCACATAGAGGGGAAATCTATTATTCCTACCTGAATCCTGGTAGGTCTTCCAACTGCTTTGACCAATCAAATATGGCTCAAATGTCTCTGTGTTGTTTTCTGGACGTAACACTTAAGAAGCTGTCAGTCAGCTTCTTTTTTCTTAGAAAATTTTTTCTGGGAACTCTGAGTCTCCACAAAAGAAATATAATTATCCTGAGAGAACTTGGTGAAGAGTTCACATGAAGGAGCCAAGGTCAACCATCCTGGCTATCCAGCTGTTCTACCACATTCCAGACAAGTGAGTGAAGCCACTTGGACCCTTTCAAGTAGCTCATCTCTCAGTTAATCACTAAAAAGTGACTTCAGTTGATGAAAAGGAAGACTGTAGAACTTCCTCACTGAACTCTGCCTATGGTTCTGATCCTGACAATTGTATATACGGGGCAGGGTGGCACACACCTGTAATCCCAACAAATTAGAAGGCTGAGGTAGGAGGATCACAAATTGAAGGCCAGTCTCTCAGCAATTTAGTGAGGCTGTGAGCAAATTAATAAGACCCGTCTCAAAATCAAAAATAAAAAGGGCTGGAAATATAGCTCAATTCCTAGTACCAAAACAAAACAAAACAAAAGAAAACAAACAACAACAACAGAAAAACACAAAAGAATTCAGAGACTTTTGTAGTATCATAAAATGGCTACTTTTCAAAGCCACCAAGTTATGGGAAGGGCATCAAAAAATGTAAGGTGCAAGGCCTTTACATGTCTAAACCTAATTAATCCTCCTAATAATCTTACCTCTTACCTTACCAAGTGGATAATTCCATTTTCCCCATTTTATAGATAAACCCAAAGAAACTGAAGGTTAACAAGACAAATAACTTGACCACAGTCATACTGTTAGTAAAGGACAAAGGAAGAATTTAAACTCAAGCAGTCGGGTATCAGGATCTACATTCTTAGCTATGGTATCTTCTCCATCAATTCTGAAAAAAATGAAATAAGTAATAAATATTTATGAAGTTTGTCAAATATTATATAGCACTGATAGGTATCATGTAGAACAATTCAATTTAAAAAGAGAAAAGTATTCCCCGACCCCCACTCCAAAAAAAACACCATCCTTCAAGTGCCCCACCTCTTCTCCAGTCATCTCTGTTTCATCACTTCAGTTATTGCTTTTGTAACACATAACTCTGCCTGAAATCACCTTGTTCAGTTACTACTTAACTGCTTACTGCCTTTCTTCCACCAAGGTAAACTCAGGGAAGATAGTTTGTCATTGTTTAACATGCTTGTTGTATACTTCATTTTATTTTATTCAGTTAAAAGTGATGAATTAAATGTTGCTAACATCTCATCCTCCCAGCCTTTTGGGGCACGTGGCATTGAAGTTCTAAAGACATTCAGGCTGAAATTTTAAATGTTGAGAAGAGGAGCACAGAAGGAATCACTCCTTTCCATGGAAGGCCTGCCATTTGAGCTATAGCAAATGTCCTTAATTTGAACTCAGTGAATGAGATTCATGTGGTCCACATGCCCTATAAAATTTTGTTCAAAACATAGATCTCTGTTGTATTTTCGTCTTGAGAATAGAGCCATAACTTATATTATTAAAACTTTTGAAATTAAAAAGTTTAGGGAGACTTTTTTAAAAATTTCTTTCTCTCTCAAAATTTTTTTCACTGCCATCAATTAAAAAAGAATTTTTTTCATAATGATCTATAAGTTCCCCCAATACACAGAGAAAACAAATTGAAGACAAAAGTTTTATGAAAAAATATTTTCTCTAATTTCATCTTGGTGCATTTTGATATTTTCTGTTTTATTTTGTTTTTCTTTATATTAGAAATGCTAGTCTTGACCAACAAAATTAACTTCACAACTCACTAGTATAAGGCATTGTTACAGAGACGAATGGATCACATGTCCACCAATTTCTGATAAGTTGTTAGAATCCATTGAGAGTGGAAGGTATGGAATCTTAGCAAACAAATGGAAATATATTTTGGTATTTGGGGAATGATATGAGCTTGTGAATGTTCCAATCATACTGTGTAGTAGCTAATTGCCCACACCCTGAAAGTTTCATTTTCAGAAAATGAACAGAAGTGTAAAACAAGTTAGGACATGGTGAGTGTGGATATGCATATCCATTCGTGTACCCTGGGCTTCACTGGGGGCAGAGTGAAGAGGGTGAGGAGTAGGATTATTTGATCTTCCACAAAGGAAGTTCTTTGAGCACATATCCTGTGGTGAATCTACAAATTACCTACAGAACTTCACACAGCATCCTGTGGGTTCACTGAATGGGGGGAGACAGCCAGTACAAGCAAAAGATCACTGCACTCTGAATCAAAAGAAGTGAGTTGGAGACCTAGTTCTACTACTAGGGCAAGTTACACACTCTTTGAGCTTCCAATCCTTATTCTCTAAAATGATAAAAAATAAAGGAACTCTGTCTACCTCAAGGGTTAGGGTGAAGAACAAATAAAACAATGACTAGATAGACCTAAGGATTCTTGGATGTTCATCCCACTAGTTAAGAAGAGTTCCAATTAATTCAGCATTTATTTACAAATAACCTATATTCATTCAGTAAATGCCTTTTTACAGACTAATAACTGTACAACTGTCCTAATTTCCATTTCAATCATTTCACTTGCAGACTGCCCGTCTTTTTCCTATAGCTCATCCACTTCCTACTCAAGAGAGAACTTTAATTTCTTCAAAATCTTACTAGCAACTAGCAGCACCTTGGGATGTTGAGAAATGGAGTTGCTTAATGAGATGGAATGAAAGCAGTAGAAAAGAGAATTAATGACACAGGAAGCTTTGATGTGGTGGAAAAATCTGGACTTTAGGGACAAAAAATCCACTGTTCAAACCCCAGAACCTTAATTCACTAACTTTGTGGTATAAGCTGAATAATATCTGCAAATTCATGTGTTGAATTTCTTACTTTCAATACTTTGGAATGTAACTATTTAGAGACAAGGTTTTAAAAGAGGTAATAAAAATTTAAAAGGCCATTTGAGTGGGACCTAATCTAATATAATGGTAATAAGACTTATAAGAAGAGGAGATTATGACACAGACAAGTGAGATAAGAGGAACACAGAAGTCACAGGGAGAATACATCTTTGCAAGCCAAGGAGACAGGCATCAGAAGGGACCAATGCTGCTGACACCTTGATCTCAGACTTTTGACCTCCAAATAATAAGAAAGTAAATATCTGTTATTTAAGCCAATTAGTCTGTGTTACTTTATTATGGCATCCAAGCAAACTAGTACCTATGTAACCTTCATTGTGTCATATGAACTAAAATTGATTAAAATGTTTTTCATAAACTGTTAAAGAATTTTTGTTTTCATTATTTCACAAGGCAGAGGAAGAAGAGTTTGTCATAAACAAAGTAGGGCAAAGCAGTTTTAACTTTTTAGAAATATGGGCTGAATTCCTGCATTGAGAAAAGAATAGTATCCTCATATCCATTGTTTAAATGCTTTTGTTTGTTTCAGTCTTGTTTAAAAATATTTCTTGTTTCCTTTGTTTGATAAGCATACTTTTATAATGAGAGCATTTTTTAACTAAGTCTTTTTTAAAAAATATTTATTTATTTACTTTAGTTGTACACAATGCAATGCATTTATGTTTACGTGGTGCTGAGGATCGAACCCGGGCCGCGCACGTGCGAGGCAAGCGCTCTGCCGCTGAGCCACAACCCCAGCCCCTATAATGAGAGCATTTTGTGGAAGAAAATAATGGCAGAAGAAAATTATAACTTGATTTTGCAAATGGCCTCACAGTATTGACCCTGGTGAATTTCAGGAAGAAAGTCCTGCACCTGAACTTAAGTCTTAGGCATGGACAATCAGAGCTTCCAAGAAAAATTCCCACAATACTTTGCAGAAGAGGATTTTAATATAAAATGTTATATAGCATAATGTTAGGAACCCATTTTCTTTTGGCTTACAAATTTTAAGAAATGCTTCTAAAAAGTATATTATTTTTTTTTAATAAAATGATTTTGGACTTCTAGTGAAAAATTATGACAGGTGCCAGCTTACATACTAATCAGAAAGGCCCTGAGACAAAATTTTCCCATGTAGATGAAAGGTCAGTGTATGTGACATCAATAAATATTGATAGCTCAGTGGTAGAGCACTTGCCTCACACGCGTGAGGCCCTGAGTTCAATCCTCAGTGCCACATAAAAATAAATAAATAAACAATAAACATATGTGCCTATCTACAACTAAAAATTGTTTTAAAAATATTGATACAGGTATAGAAACAGAGGTATAAGCATTGCCACACAGCATAAACTAAAGAACCTAACTGAGATGGGTGAGTTGGGAAAACTTTGAGAAGCCATGTTTTTGTAGAGACATAATGAGGAATAGGAGTGACCAGGAAAATTCTGGGAGAGTGCTGAAGGTAAAACAGTGCCTGTGAAGGTGAAACACAAGTATGCATGGACAGACCACCCTGATCCTGGGTTGGAGTGAAAAGAAGAAGAAGGTGTAAAGGGTGAAGCTGGAGAAGTAGGTTCTGGGAGTTAGAAATCTGATAGTATGTGATGCATCAACTCCCACAGAACTTTGCAGACCAGAATTTTACATGGAGGAGCAATATGACTCAATATGCATTTTTAAAAGGTCATTCTGGCTATTATGTCAATTGAATGGGAGTCAGAAAGGAAAGGAAAACCATTATTGCAAGGGACTAAATGAAAGAGTGATTTGAACTAGAGCAAGATGACTCTGGATATGGAGCTAAGTGGACTATTTGAGTTATATATTGGAAGTAGAATCATTAAGAGTGGTGGTAATATAAGCATGAGGTGAAAGGATAGCTAGTTTACATGAGGGATAGAAAAACTTCACCACACAGATTCATGGTGAGCATTAAATAAGATAGTATACATCAGGTGCACATAGGAAGCAATGTATATAAGCTGTTACTAAAAATATAAATACAATGATAAGCACTTTAAAAATTATTTGCAGCCATTTTAAGTTGCCCAGAAAGTATTATGGTTTGGATATTGTTTGTCTCCTAAAGTGAAAATTTTGTCCCTACTGTGGCAGTGTGGAGAAGGTAAACCTTGAAGAAGTGAAGCCTAGTAGAGATGATGGGATCATGGGGCACCACCCTTAGCAGAGATTAATTCCCATCTCCAGAAAGTGGGTTCAGTTTCTTGTGACTAGATTAGTTTTTCAAAAGAGCAGGTTGTTATAACGTGAGGCTATGCAATGTGTTTGGCCCCTTTTATATAAGATCAGTTACTTTCTGCTTCTCTACCATAATTGATGCAGCCAGGGGGACCTCACTAGATGGTACCATACTGTTTGAACTTTGCTGTCACCAGAATCATGTACTAAATAAAACCCTTTTCCTTATTAAGTATCCAGTCTTTTATATGTGTGTGTGTGTGTGTGTGTGTGTGTGTGTATTTTTTTACAGCAACACAAAACAAAGTAAGATAGTAAATATCTATATACCAGCTTGGAGTAAAAGAAATTGAGGAGTATAATTAGCTAAATTTGAACCCTCAAAAATCTTCCCTTAGATGTACACGTCTTTGAAGATATTCTGACTTTTCATTTACTTGGAATGACTGTCTCATAACAACATCACATCCTGTAAACAACCTCAAAGTGAATGTGAAGTACTCAGAGTTCTAAATGTCCACTTGCAATCCAAAGAAATAACAATAAACAGGGATGAAAACTTTCATTAAAGACTCACGTCCATTAAACTAATTCAAAGCATCCAGGAAGTGGATGCATTCCTTATAGTTCAAACAAATGAAGTCAATTGAAGGATTTTGGTAATCTAATTCCTTGCTTCTAAAACATGATATAAATCTGAGAAAAGAAAAATAGTTTTTTGGATAACAAATACATAACCTTTTGTACAGATGTCATTTTCACAACATGACTACAGGAGTAACAGGAGAGATGGAAGTTCAGAGAAACCAATGAGTTCTGTTTCATCTAGAAGAAAGGAAAAGGCTTTGGAGGAGACAGAGGAAAAGTGGTATGCAGGAGACAGAAATGCAGATCTCTCCTGGACACTCATCTAAATCTTCACCTAATCACCAGCAACTTCTTATTGTTTCCTCAAGTAAAACATACATTGAAGGATTATTCCCCCCCACCTTAGGTTTCTGGAAGTGTCTTTCATCTCTTGCTAGCCTGATTGTGTTTAAGGTTTTGGTCACAATCCAAGAAGGAAGTACCAGTACTTCATGTAAGTCCAGACTCAAGCCACAGTAATGAGATAGAATTTCTCAACACTGCTGTCAGGTAGGCCTACAAATAACACTATTAACCCTAAGTACAGAGGACTTGTAGACTTTTCTAAAACATAGAACAGCCTGACTGCATCCCCTGTCTGCCTGATTTTCATTGATTCATTTTTAAAGTTTCTGCAACAATTAATTGGTTATTATTTATAATATCCTTCTGGGTGAATCAATGCTATTATCCCTAGTGTAGTTCAATACCATGAAATTATCTCAATAACTTTTCTGTCTACTTACTGTGTTTCCTGGTTTGCAAGGATGCCTTACTGTATGATAGCTTTTAATGCATGCTTGCTATTGATATTTTTTAAAAAGAAGAAAAGTCTAGATGCTAGTGGGTTTTTCCACTTACTAGTAAAATGCCCCCCTACCAGTCCATAGCATAAGAAGCCTTTAACTCCTTTACTGCCATTGGCTATCAGCCATTTTGAGGATGCAAGAATGCAGATCACTGCACACTAGCCATATATTGTCCTAGTGCTCCCTAGGAAGGTGCAGGGGACACATAAGCTCTCTTGACACCTTCTAAAGTAGAAAAAGAAATAAAGATCCAATGTGGGATGGATGGATGGATGATCTTGTCTTGTGGGTGATGATGGCCTTCCCAGGAAGGATGCTTATTTATAAATACAATTAAATGTCCCTCTGTCACAATATACTATAGGCACCTTCCACCTCTGAAGCAAACCCCTATTCATTTCTACATGCTTTGTGCCTGTCCCAGAGAGTGCTTTCAAAAACATGGGTTAGATTAAACTGAATCTGATTAAAGTTGGAGTACTATGCACATTTGGCTTTGTACTTTTCCCCAGTTCAATAAAATAGCAGCTCATGTGCTGGTTATTTTTCAGGAGCTCTCAGCTTACAGTGGCAAAAGAAATGTATGGTGATAGGGTACTTGATAGGTTACTTCTGTTTTCAGAATGTTGGATCTTGGTCACAGGAGAGACTGGCAATGAGCAAAAACAGTAGTCAGGATGGCAGGGGAAGAGGAATCCATGCCTTACAGGAATGTGTCCTGAATTATAATTTACTCAAAGCTAGCAATGCTAAAAATGAAGACATGGAGTAGATGCATGCATTCACAATTCTGGAGTATTCTGACAGAATCATCATCGATTCAGAAATCAAGCACTTGAAGTTTCTGTTATTGCATTTTAAAACTTACCTTCATGAAATCTCTGCATTTTATTTTCTTCATTCAGATGTGTATACATGTTAAAAATGAAGAATTGTGTTTAATATGAGTCAGGATTTTTGATCCCAAGTCTGTAATTGGATTGACAAAAGTAAGTTCAAAGCTGACAGTGGAAATGGCCCATCATAGCAAAAGCCACAGGGCAAGAACTCAAATTGCAGAAGAACAGCATGAATGACAGTCTTAGGGCTGGAAGAAGCTGGTGACAGCAAAGTGACAGCAAGTTGGGTGTGTGAGAGGCCATGTGCCTCTTCCTGAAAAAGGAATTGTTGTGGGTTTTGAGATCCAGGGCTTACAGTGAACACTTTGCAATGGTTAATTTTGTCATTAACATGAATGCAAATCACATTCACAAACTGGGAATATTATTTATACAAGTAACAGAGACCTCCCTATAGAACCCCACTGATGTCTTTTGCATGATCAATACTAAAAAGCTCAAATAGATTTAAACTATTAAATTTGGATTAGTACTTCTGACAACAGTACCATCAATGTCCACCAGTAATTTGGATGACATTCTGTCTCACCATCTCCTCCCCTGACTTAATTTCTTTATCCGTTCCCTCTTCATTTTTTAATCTCATATTCTGTCTACTACTGAGTACTTCCATCAATACGCTGTACCATAATTGAAATGTTGAACCAATATTTGAACAGCAAAGGAAGAGTTGTCAGAGGACCTATGTACTAGGCCCAAGTTCTGCCATTGGGTACTGATATGGTTAGCTACATTTGTTAATCCATTAAATAACTTCTGAAGTCATCTGAGCCCCCACTTTTCATCTGTGAAATGGAGGTAAGAAATTCTTTTCTTCCCACAGCATAAGACTGAAGGATCAAGTGAAATACAATATGAAATTGTTTTATAAACTGTAAAGTGCTATAAAATTTTCTTTCATACTTGTAGTCAAGAAGTATGGATTTTTATTTAGAATAAAAGTGGAATGACAATATGGGATGATTAATTTGAAGTATAAAGATAAAAGCTAAATAATTGTGGGAACTAAATCAAAATTATGATAACATCAGCAATGTTTAATGTGATCCTATTTACGTTCCTGCTGAAGTATAGAGATAGGACAGCATTTGAATTTTGAATAATTGTCAATATATTGTTGATTCAATACCCAAAGTTTGTTTGCCTAACAAATACCACAGATGCTAAGCTAATTTTGAGAAACTATAATACCACCTTCCTGTGACCCCCAATCTCTTCCCCCATGCTTTAGATTTAATTTTCTATTCATTATGCATTGCTTTCAAGGTTATAAGTAAAGGAATAGAAAAGATGAGTCAATAATGAATATTCTTGCTAGAAAACTAAACACTGAATTGGATGATTTTGAATAAGAGCATCACATGTTAAATCAAGTGAGGTAAATTTTTTGCCCTACATGGCATTTTAAAAACCCTCAGCATTCAGGTTGGAGTTTTCTTAAAGTATACTAAGGAGCTAGAAGATATCAGAGACCAAAAACCAAGTTGAAGTGAATAAAGTTGTACAAATGGGACAATTTCCATTATGAGATAAACAGAACAACTAGTATGGTAAAAGGTCAAGGGAAGATAGATAGAAATTTTAAATTTAGAATCATTTTACATACCAAGCAGAGGATAAAATATCAAGCATTAAAGATCTTATTAGTAAGACCTATTGTTACAAAGGTAGATATGCAGAGATGTGTCAATTATCCAGTTACATCTAAGTGTGAAAAGGCCCCATTTTTAAGAACTAACTTGAGGATCATAATTGTAATAATCTACAATGCCAACTTGCTTGATATTCCCAAATTACCTCCACTCTTTATTTTTAAAACAAAAATGGCAGAAATAAAGATGCAAATATCCTGAATGCCATCCCTCAACACTCATAAAATACTAAGGTGTAAATAGTATAAAATAAAGTTAGCCATTACAGAATAAACAATTTTTATTTTATTGCTAGATTATTCTAAATCTCATGGAAATGTAACCCCTATGGTATTGTAAACAGTAACACCCAAAATTATGACTGCTAGGAGATTATTTAATGATGTTGCATCTAGAATATCATGACTTCCATGTTTCTACACAGTGGGGAATTTATTTTCATGTTGGACTCCATGCAGGAAGTGTTTATTCCTTCCAAAGAAGATGTAAAGTTCTCCCTCCCTACCCAATGCTGCTGAGGTTGCTGCTACCACAGAGAATAGTTGCCAAATAGAACATAGATCCAGATGGAAGACTGGCACAGGAGAGAAGTGTCACAGCATCACATGGCCACAGAGAGCATTTGGTGAGGTTTTGAACAAAATCAAGTGTTCCAAAGAAAAATAGATGAGAAAAATTCAGTACTTTATGCACTCAGGTTAAAGATATAAACATAAAATAAAAAGTAATGATAAAAAAAAGTAAGTAACAGAGGAATTTTATTCTTCAATAGAATAGAACCATTTGGGATAAGAGAAATACAGGACACACACTAAAAAGAATCTAGTGCAGACCAAAATGTATTTTCTCAGCTGACATAAGATTATTGCTAGTTCCTCAGAAAGAAAAAAAAAAAAACTTGGCTGTATATGTAATAGATACTTCTAAATGCCTCTAATGTAGGAATAGAAAAAGATAATTTTATAAACATCATTATATATATTTATTTATCAGAAAAAGGAAATATTAAAAGACATCATACTAAAATAATTCCCAATAAAGCCAGGAACAAGACAGGTATGGCAAACACCAATAGTTTGGAAAGTTTAACTTATGAAAAAAATTTTGGAAAAGAGTCCACTAAATGATTAAATTTTAGAAAAGAAGAGACAAAACCATTATCATGGTCTAATTTAATATGATATAATTTTATGACTGTTTAATCAAAAGAAAACTATAGTAAATTTTGAACTATTAAGTAAGTTCTATAAAGTGACTCTCTGTAAGAAAATATACAGAAATCAATAGATTTTCTTTATGAATCATAAAAAACCTGTAACATAAAAAACAATGTGAGTAAAAAATCCAATTTACTAGCATAAAAATTTGGTAGTATCGAGGGATGCATTTAATAGGAAAACAATAAGAAACTATATGAAGAAGTTTCAACAGCTTTGCAAAAGGACACATATGGGGCAACAAAACATTTCCCTAGATAGGAACTTCATTTAGATATAAATTCTTTCCCAATTATTAGTAAATTCAATGGTATCTCAAACAAAAGCTTGATATATTTTTTTCTTTTTGAAATATGACAATTATACACAAAAGCTAAGAAAGTTTTGAAAAAGAATAATGAGAAGCTATGTGGCCTGCCAAATATTTAAATGTATTTCCTTGTTATTGTGAATAGAAATACACAAATAGACAAGTAGGTCAGTGGACTAGGACAGAGTTCAGAAAATAAAGCAAGTAAATATTGGAATGTATAAATGATAAGTATGACAATTCATTTCCATGGGGAAAGGATGTTTTATTCAATAAGCAGTATTAAGACAATTAACTGTCATATGAAAAAGAATAGTTGAATCCTTGTATCATACTTACACCATAATAAATGACAGAACACTTACAATGGAAATGTGAAAACAACAAAATTATAATCACACTAGAAAGAAATATTAGAGAAAAACTTTATAATGAAAGCAATAGAAGCAGAAATAATAATCAAATAGCACTCTTCATGTATCAGATTGGCAAATTAAAACATTCTCTTAAATTTTTGATGGGAGTACAATTTGTCAAAATATGTGCATACTTTAAAACTAGTAATTCTAAGAATTGGTTTTAGGAATATTTAGTCAAAATTTTGTTTGCAATAACACTGGAAACAAAAATCTACTAGGGAGTAATTAAACAAATCATAATATAGCTATAGAATGAAATATAGTGCAGTGATTATGAAGAATGAGGTAAATAACCTGACCATATGTCCTGGGTATACTGTAAATGACAAAAACATTCTCCTACTATTCTATTTACAGGATTTGTGGGTCACTACAAGGAGAGCACCCAGATTGACTGACTCTATAACCTTTAACCCCAATGTATCACATCCCTATAGCTTTAGTAAGGTTTGTCTCCTGGAGTAAACCATGTTTGGAACAAAGGCATGGACAAAGTACTTAAGATCATGATGACCTCAGATGTAGGGCTGGAATACCAGTCGATGAGACAATCCTTCTGTCCTTTCACCCTAACTGAAAGCAATGTGAAGTGTAAGTCCTTGGCGGATGATTCCACCTTTCCTCTGAAGCAGGCTACTCACAGTTTAGCAGGACTCCCTCTATTTCATAGACAAGTTTTGATGAAAGCCAACATCATGAGAATGAAAACACAAAAGGAACTGATTCTAGAGTAAAAATAACTACATAAGCAATCAGAAAAGATATTTAAAATGAAATGCAATTATCCCCAAGGTGATGCAGGTAGGTATTTCATCTAAGAAGAATGGACAGAAGATTGTGAAACATAGTAATGTCTCTTTGTTAAAATTAAACAAAAACAGAAATATACCTTAACATATTGCCTGAATAGTCATTGCTGAAGAGAAAATCAAGATGATGGAAAAATTGCCCCTGAACCGATCACAGATGGATAAAATTTAAAAATAGAAAAAGAATCAGAGAGAGAGGAAAATTGTTGAGAGACCAACATTGACCTAATATGATTTCCAGAAGAAAACACTGCAAGGAATAAGAAGGAAGCCACTGAATTTAAAAAAAAAAAAAAAAATTCTCAAAGGTATAATCACAAAATGATTGAGAGTGATTACAATAAAATTAAAAGGGGATGGGAGAGGGAAAGAGTATTTTTTAGTGATTAAATATGCTGAAATTTTAAGTGTTTTCAATGTTTTATGTAACAAAAACTCTCTCTAAAGATATATATATAGATAATCACATAATCATGCCTGTATATATATATATATACACATATGTGTGTGTGTGTGTGTGTGTGTGTGTGTGTGTGTGCGTGCGTGTGGAGAGAGAGAGAGAGAGAGAGAGAAAAGAGAGAGTTATTCAGAGAAAAATGTTTTTACTTACTTGTAAAATTTTTAAAAATCCCTACAATTATCTTTTAAGTAGTATCCAGATCAGGGAGACCTGGCTGACTATCAGAATCATTAGTCTATTGGACAAAGGAAGCAAACCAAGTAAGGAGAACCCCTTAGAAAATCCTATCTTAATGACATTATTCTATCCTATCAACTAAATTAGCACATCACCAATTTTCAGCAAAACAGGATTACTTTAACACAAAGAATTTGCTTCCCTCAAGCTAGCTTCAGGCCTGTTGGTTTCATTTAGTGATGGTCTCAAAAAAAGATGTGATATGAAGGCCCAAGTCATCATATCAAGAAGTTGAGCCATGAAGAGATTATCTGAATGACTCAGAGAGAACTTGTGCTTATCATCTTGGGCATTTAGTCAAAAATATTAATTTGTTAATATACCATAACCATTTCCTGGTTCTTTTCAAATGTTAGAGCTGTAGTATTATCTTAAATGAAAGATAAGAATCTCATCTTCTTTCCATTTAGCCACAAGTCCCCTTCAGACAAAGATTAGTAAGGAGGACTTCCCCTTTGCTCTGAAGAATAAGAGGGTGAAGACTTTTATGGTGCATTTGTTGAAGGGGCATCTGGGAGGGTCCATGTAATTTCACCTGTCATTTTCAATCTTTGCTTTGAAATTGTATTTTGGGGTTCACAAATCAGATATAATAAGCATTCTTACCTCATATGAAAATATAGGAATACCACTGTTTGCCATATCTATTTGCTGACAGATAGTAAAAAACAAACAAGTTGCTTGAGAATATTACCTAATGGTGCCAGGATGCAGGGGACTGAGTAGACTGAGGCAGCAGAATTACCAGTGCTGACAAGTGAGATGGATGAGGACAGATAACATCCTCTTAAATTTTGTATCGAATGGTAAAGTTTGACTTTTCAATAGTTAACAGAAAAAAGCTAAGCAGGAAAAAAAAGAAAAAGAAGTTTAAATGTGCTATAACGTGTTCAATTTTTAAACATTATTTCATGAAATCACACACACAAATTTGGAGCCAATAAATCATAGAAATTCTGCAGGTAGAAGAATCCCAGGTAAAGAATGAGTTATTTCCCAAGTTATTTCAAAAGCAGTTTCTCAGCACCAGCAATTCCTTGATCTCACAGCGTGTTGAAAGAAATGCCTGAATTAACGCATGAATGCATGAGCAGCAAATCTCCCTGATTTTCCACAGATTCGCCTCACATCTCCACTTTTTTTTGGTTATGAAGATTTGACCTCCAAAGTTATATTCATTCTACCAACATCGCCAAAATGAAATAAAAACAAACAAAAGTAAATAATGGCAATCCTGAAGTGATGTGAACTGTGAAAGTGTTTTGTTTCCTGCATTTCCTTTAAAGAGCTCTAAAGCCACAGTTCTGCCATTGTGAGGTTTTAGAGGTGAGCTTTTAGAGGGCTGGCCCTTTCAGAGGGAAAACCAATGGTCTGTGCTGCTGATCTTCTGCATGCAAGAGAGCATGGTGACATTCTACTCTCCAGAAAGCACTTCTTTGGTAATTCTCAAGACCTCATTTCTCAATCCAGCCATGTTGTTGAGCAACTGTGTGTGTTCTTTAGCATTAGAATTACTGCCCACAGGGAATCTGACTCTCCATGCTCCTTTCAAGTCTTTTACAGTGTATTTTTGAGGTAGGACATTTGGGACATTGTCCATATAGAATTTCATGTATCTCAGAAAGAGCTCTAACATATTTAAAAGCAGCTGTGGCAAGAAAAAAGAAAGAAAGAAAACAGAAGAAGGAAAAGAAGCAGTCTTAGTCCCCTTTGTGACATTTGCCCATCTGAATGTTGGGTGTCATCATTTCAAAGACTTATTTTATATTTATCATTAACACTGAAGTATAAATTACTGAATCATTGTAACTGTTTCTGAAGAATTTGCATTTAAGCATTGCTTCTCATTGGGTGAAAAAAAATACTTTCTCCTTCACTAAATTAATTTCAAGTTTCATATAAAACATGGAGATGATTATGAATTCTCATTATATTTCATGATTTTTCTCTTGCCTGAAAGGGAAAACAAATCAAGCCTAATTGGCCTATGATGGTGACCAAGAGAGTTTGGAACTGAATAAGAGAAAAATATTGTGGATCCAGGAACTGTGCATCCTTCTAGAGATTTAGCACCCTGGATCCACCAGTTCAAGCTCCATTCTTCCTGCTCATTGCTTCTTTTCCCCATTCTCATCCATTTGTTCTCTTGATTCGTATCATTCTCTTTTTTAAGAATTTAATGTCTCAGGAATCACAACTTATTTGTCCTGTGATTTCTTCCCTTCTCAGTTTACCCACCTCCCCTAGAGAAAATACCATAGTTTCATGACCTAGAAATTGTTTTCTGAAACCCATCAATGTGCAAACATCTGTACTGAAATCTGAGTATATAAAAGTTTCAGGAAGATTTGAAAATGAAAACTGTGAAACGAATAGGAGGAAGATGAGAACTCTAATGGCCTCAAACCTGAAAAGTAAAATATACACAAATATTTCTCCTCCTTTTCTTTCTTCCCACTACGTTGAAGAGCTACAGATAATCTAGTACAGAAGGGAGCAAATTTCAGAGCAGGAAACAAGAGGCCAGAGCTGAGAGAGATTATTTAGCTAAGTATATGTAGCCATACTAAAACTCTGAATCTATTACTAAAATGAGACTGTTTTGAGTATGAAAGTGATTGGAGTTCTATTTTAATCAAGAAAGAATAGGAAAGTTCTAAATCCAAGATGTCATATATCACAAAAAATAAAATCAGCGGGAGAAAAGATATCCATGTTATATTCTGCAAGCATGTTATGAACATGAGCACACCACCACAGCCTGGAATAAGTTGGATTTAGTTTGTTTTTGTTTAAGTGAGACAATATTAGAAGTAGAATTGTGTATATGAAGTAAGATAGAAATGACAGTGATATTTCTGTTCTTCAGCGTTTTGTCACTGGTTTTGGACAGTGTAAATGAAATCCTGAGATGAATGCATTAGTATGGTGAATGATAAGTCAAAAAGTTCTCAGTACAATAATTAATGAAATACCAATAATTTAAATTAAAGCTCTATGAAAGAGAAAAATACAAAACCAATGTCAGCACCCTCTATTGACTAATGTCCAGTCCAGTGTGGAGCTAGCTTTGGGCGAAAGGGGAAAAGTCCCTACAGAGCTGCTCTAGGCTTAGATGAGGAGAGGGAAAACTTTCAGACATCTGAGAATGACCATCATTCATATTAATAAATTACAAAACAGCATTAATAGAACTGTTTTTGAGAATGCCAACAACCCGGAGATTGTGAGAAAAGGCCTGGGTGCTATTTGATTTCTTTCTCTAAACAAGTGGATTCTTAGGTAAGGACTTTTATCTCATAAAATAAAATTACCAGAGTTCAGACTTGCTTTTTGATGATTTTAAAACATGTCAGCAAGTTCTCTAATGTTATTTCCATTAAAAGGGAGAGTGTGAACTTTCCCCACACCTTGTGTTTGTACTAACCTTAGTGACTTTTAAATAACAGAATCAACAATAACTGCATGAATTTTAAGGCTAGGTGAGAAAAATATAAAAGCAACTCATAATTGGCTTTTTCTGTCCTGGAACATATATGCCATGGAGCTCTGAGCTACCATGTAAGAATTCCAGTGACCCTAAAGCCACTGTGCTGGAGGGAAACAGATCAAAAGGCAACAGAGAGGAGCCTAAAAAGTCCCTCAGCTTTTCTGCTGTTTGAATTGTCCCATCCCAGGAACAATAGGTGAGCGAGTAAGACATCAGATGATTCTGGTCCTACTCACCATCTGACTGCAACCATTTGAGGGGCCTCAAGTGACAACCATCCAGCTGAGCCCAGGCAACCACAGATCTGTGAGAGATAATAATAATAATAGTGATTCTAATAATAATAGCAATAATAATGTGTGTTCTTTTTTAAAAGTTAAAACGTGTTATTGAGATGGCTTGTTACCCATGAATAAATAATTGGAACATTGCTATTCAGCAGTGGTTTACAAAGAGCTATAAAATTAATTAATTATCTGGTATGTAGAAAAAAATACAGAGAAACACATAGTATTTGTTACTGAATCATCTAAATATTTACTGTGAGGTATGCTTCATAAACTACCCAACATTAATTTAGAAATGAATATGTATAACTTGTAAATATACAAATAAACATATAGTTGGGGTGCTTCTCACAATTTATTACTAATCATAATGTAAAATAAAAATATTCAGACATCACTGGTGTGATTGAAGCAAACTTCAACCTGGAGTCTTAATTTAAGATTATGTTCAAATCTTGGTCCTGTCTCATTGGCTTCCTGACATTGAGCACATTTTTGTACTTATTAGTTTTCCCATCTACAAAGTGAGAATTAGTGGTCATCACCTTTATAATAGCAAACTTCTAAGTAGAAAGTAACAAAAATAAATTGTCCTACCAAATTACATTTCCCAAAAACTTACCATTTTTGGAAAAAGCTTTGTGATATATTGGGAAACAGGGAAGGCTGCATGATAATCTTTTTGATTTTTTTAAAGCCAAAATTCAAGTTAATTTTATTTTGAAAAGCTAAGTAGTATTCATCAGTATAAGATGATATTATCCCTCACTATTTTTTAGATACACTTTAACTCCTTCTTTCATATTACTATTAGCAGTCAGCTGAAGATGTTGTCATAGTCCTTCTGTTTTAAGTTTAATTTCATATTTTTAAAAAATACACTTTAAAAAATAAGCTTAATATTTACAGAAAAGCTAAGAAGATAATACGGAGATTCCATGTACCTCATGCCCAGTTTCTCCTATTTTTAACATGGTTCATGTTATAATTGATAAACTAATACAGACATATTGTTAATAACTGAAGTCCTTAATTTACCCAGATTTCCTTGATTTGAACTTCCCCCTTTTCTGATCTAGTATCTCATCCAGGATTAGTTGCTATGTCTGCCACCTCTGTTTTCTGTTTCCTATGACAGTTTCTTAGACCTTGTTTTACTTGATGACCTTGATAGCTTTGAGGAATGCTGGTCAGGTATTTTATAGCTTGCACCTTTAATAAAAGTTGGTATATATATTTTTCATGATCATAAATGGGGTTATTGGGCATGGGGAGACAAATATTATAGAAGTACCACTTTTATCACAGCATATCAGGGGGTACATATGATCAACATGGTATATGACTATTATTGTTGACCTTGATAACCATGCTGAGTTAACTTTCATGAGGATTCTTCACTTTGAAGTTACTCTTTTTTTCCTCTTTCCATATTGTACTTTTTAGAAGGAAGTCACTATGTTCTGCCCAAACCTAAGTGAATATTTATGCTTCACTCCTCAAGAGGAGAACATCTACATAAACTATTTGGAATTTCTATATATAGAAGATTTGTCTCTTCTCCCCCAATTATTTACTTTTTAATAATTTATTATATTGACATTATTCTACTTGTATGGTTTCCTGGATATTTATTTCCTACTCTGGGTTACTCTCTAGGACTATTTTATTTTCTTGATGGGACTACTCCAGGTTTGACTATTGCAAGCTATTTAAGTTTGATTTTGACATTCTCATCAATATAGATTTTTTTTGTGAGCACTTCCTTACTTTCTGGCACTAAAAGATGGTCTAGGCTCATCCTATTTCCTGCTCAGTTCTAGAATTAATCATTTCTCTAAGAAATGATGATTATCATAAGTTTTTGATGCCTTCATGTTTATGCATCTTGACAATATAGTTAACCTACAATAAAACAAACACATTGAGTTTTTTATGATTTATCATCATTACATAAAAATGGTTAAATGGTAAGGATCTCATATGACATGTACTTAGAAACACAATAAGATTGATATTGTGGAAAATAAATGGTGATATTTGAAGAGATTAATTGTGAAGACTATCAATATCAGTAATAATCAGAGAAAAGGAAAAGGTCAGAAAAAGCTATAATTTAATCCTTAAGCAATGGTTCTGCAGTAAGACACCAAATATATTAACAATGAAGTCTACACAAAAGCTGAGTGAGAAAAGTTTTATAATGCATAGTTCCAGGATCCTATACTGTGGGATTCCAACAATTTGTAGGAAGTGTCTAGAAGCAGAGAAATATAAATAAATAGGACATTAAAAGTTCCTTCAGACCATTCCAGAATTATCAGCATTATTTGCATCTACTTTTAACTCTCGAGAAAGAGGAAAGTCATATTTAAAAACCAACAGAACTATAGATCTGAAAAGGACATTAGCAGTGATCTAGCATATATTAGCTTTCTAGTACTTATACAACAAAATGTCACAGATTTGGTGGTTTAAAAATTATTCATTTATTTTCTCACAGTATTGGGGATAGATGTCCAAGATCTAGTTTTAGCAAATTTGGTTTCTTCCAAGACTTCTCTTTGTGGCTTGAGGCATCCACCTTCTCACTGTCTTCATATGGTCTTTCCTCTATATGTATATCTCCCTGGTAGTGGTCTATGTACAAATTTCCTCTTCTTATCTTGACACCAATCAGATTGATCAGAACTGATTGGAGCACACCAAACTGTCTCACTTTTAACTTAATCACCTTTTTAAATACCCTGTCACCAAATATAGTCAGATTATGAAGGACTGAGACTAGAGCTTCAACATATTGATTGAAGGGGAACACAATTTATCATGTAGTCCCACTCATTAGTTTAAGGAGAGAGAACCAAAACTCTGTGAAATAAACTTATTCATGTATGATTATATACATTTGAGATTGGAAATTTCCCAGGATAAGTTTTCTCTTCATTGCATTTTCTCAAGAAGAAACTATTCTAGCATTACAAGATCCCAAAACAAATTATAGCTTAAGAGGTGAAAAATTCCTTGCAGTAATTTGTACTAGAAAATATAATCAGATCCAAGAGAAGTTAATTTACAGAAAATTCAAGGTATAGTCTAGTCTTATCATTTCTTTTGCTTATTTAAAGATGTTAACTATATTATGTTAATTAATATTATATTAATTATAAAAACTCCAGAATATAGAATTATCCAGAAAATAATATAATGCCACTCATGCAATTATAATAGATTAGAACATATTATATAATTATTTTCATTTTTTTTAATAAAAATATGTATACATGGAAAATACCAATGCCTATAATATATTATCTATTATTCTGAGCTTAATGTATATTATTCTCATGAATGTTTTTTGTAATTATATTACATATTTATATGTTCATTAACAATATATGGTATAATTATGTGTTTTAAATTTTACATAAGTAGTATCATACTATATCTTACATTTTATTCAATAATATATTTGTGATGTATGTATGTGCTAATATAGATTGACATATTCATTTATTTTAATTGAGGAATTGTGTTATGTTGTATAAGAACACAAAGCTTATATCCGTCTTTGGTAACAAGTTTTTTCCTATATTTTCTCTATTGTAAACAGTCTATATTTGAACATGTTTTGTTCAAAATATTTAGAAAAATGTTTTATGAAGATAGCAATAAGATTATTGATTGAAGAACATGTGCATCTTCAATTTTCCTTGAAATGAAAATTACTCACCCAAATATACCAGCATATACACCTACCAGCAATATTTCAGAATTCCTAGCAAATTATATCTTTTCAAGATTTTATTACCTATTTTTTTACCCATTTGATATGTGTGAAATGATATTGCATTTTTGTTTAATTTGCACTTTCCTAATTAGTTGTCAGCTTTCTAAATAACTATTGGGCATTGAGATTTCCTTGCCTAAAAAGCTCCCATATGTGCAGTTTGCCCCTTTTGCCCATTTTTTTCTTTGAACAGTTTGTTGGTATTTTTCTTTGACTTTTAATCCCAACATATAGTCTGGATTCAAATTCTTTGTCAGTAATATGGGTCTCACATATAATCACCCCTTTTCTACTAAAAAGTATTTTTTAATTGTATATATATGTGTGTGTGTGTGTGTGTGTATACATATATATATGTAATTAATTAAGGTATACAATATGTTTTTCTGATTTCCTTACACATAGTGAAATGGTTGTTATAATCAAGCAAATTAACATATTCATCATCTCACAGATGTACTTTTTTCATTGACTAATCACCTAAAATTTACTCTCAGTAAATTTCCAGTTTACAATACAATATTATTAACTATAATCATCATTTGCACAATAGATCTCAGACTTATTCATTAAACAAAGTTATTAATCCTACCTAAGTAAAACTTCATACCCTCTTACCTTCACTTTCCTGTTTCTTTTTCCTGTCTACTGGCCCATGATAACTAACTACTATACTTCTAAGTTTTTATGTCTTTTGTATATTTTAGATTCCCCATATAAGTGAGATCATGCAGTATCAGTTTTTCTGGGTCTGGTTTATGTCATTTTGCACAATGTTCAACAACTTCATCCTTGTTGTTACAGAAGGCAGACTGTCCTTCCTTTTTATGGATGAAATACATCTCTATACATATAGATAGGTATCTACATATATACATACATCTATATATACAATATCATAATATATATCATATTTTTATTCATTCATCTGTTGACAGACACTTAGGTTGTTTCAATAACTTGACTATTATGAATAATACTGTAATGAACATGGGAGTGCAGATATCTCTATAAGTTGATAATTTCATTCTTTTGGGTATATATCCAGAAGAGGGATAGAAGTCATAACACAGTTCTATTTTTAATTTTTTGAGGAACCATCACATTGTTTTCCATAATGTACTATACCAACAAGGCATAAGATCTCCTTTTTTTTTTTTTTTTTTTTTTTTTTTTTTTTACATCCTCAACACTTGATATTTCTTTACTTTTGGGCAATTATAAGAGGTTAGAGGTGATAACTCATAATCATTTTGATCTACATATCTCTCTGATGATTAGTGAAAAACACCTTTTCATATATTTCATGATGATTTTTTTATGTTCTCTTAGGAGAAATGTCTCTTCAGTTCCTTTGTTGATTTTTAATTAGGTTATTTGCTTTTGTTATTGAGTTGGGTGAGTTCCTTATATAGGTTGCATATTAACCCCTTATCAGATATGATTTGCCAATATTTTAAATATTGGCTATCCTTTCAGCCATACTCCCCATAGGCTTTCTTTCTTTTTTTTTCTTTCTTTCTTTTTTGGTACCAGAAATTGAACTTAGGGGCACTCTAACACTGGGCCACATTCCCCAGCCCTTTTTTGTATTTTATTAGAGACAGGGTCTCACTGAGTTGCTAAATGCCTCACCATTGCTGAGGCTGGCTTTGAACTCGCAATCCTCCTGCTTCAGCCTCCCAAGTGCTGGGATTACAGGCGTGTACCACTGTGCCCAGCCCCATAGGCTTTCTTTACTCTTTTCTTTTTTTTTTTTTTTTTTTTTTCCCCTCTTTTCTCCTCTGACTAGATAATTTCAAATTACTTGCCTTTAAGTTCACAGTTTCTTTCTTCTGCTTGATCAAGTCTGCTGTTTGCACTCTTACGTTTTTTCATTGCATTCATTATATTCTTCAGCCCTAGAATTATTTAAATGATTTCTTTTTCTTCTTGGAATATTTTGTTTTGTTCATATATTGTTTTCTTGATTTCATTGGTGTGTCTATCTCTATTCTCTCATTTTTCATTGAGCTTTCTTTAAAAATGACTTTTAATTCCTTTTCAGGCAATTTTTAGATCTGACCCTCAAGAAATTGTGTGCCATTGAAGAAGCAAATGTATCTATTATGGGAGCATTAGAAGGTCAAGAGATAGAAAGGGCAATGTCATAGTCCATTTCCTATTGCTATTATTAAAGACCAGACTGAAAATTTTATAGAGTGGAGGAATATTTGGCTCATGGTTCTGGAAGCTAGCAAGTCCAAGCTTGAAAAGACAAATCTAGTAATGTCTTCCTGCTTGCCTTTTCCCTACTTTGGGGAATTCCTCCTGGCTCAGACTGATTCTAACTGGGGAAAAAAAATGGCATGAGCAAGGTATTTCCTACTCTTTTCCATTCATGTGCCCTATAGTGTTTCTGCTACTTATTCTGTATTCTAGAGATATCTCTCAGCTATTAATTTTTCAGAATATAGTTGTTTATTTACTATATTTGTTGTTTTTTCTGAGATGTAAGTGTAGGGACTTCCTAGTCCACCATTTTGCTGATGTCAACTTTGTCTTTTCAATTTTCAAATGAACCCAGTTGAGTTTTTAGTTAACTTTTTCTTGATATCAATTACATATGGTAGATTAAAGTTAGAAATTGGTAAGTATGTAGCTCAATTAATTTTAACATACTTACATGCCTGTGTAGATACCACACTGATCAATATTTTATCAAAGCAAAAGCTACTTGTACGAGTAGCTAGTATTTTCACTCTAGCTTAATAGATTACTTTTGCCTGAATTTTTAGTCTAGCTTGTGCCCCTATAACAGAGTATCAGAGAATGGATAATTTATAAAGCAAAGAAACTTACTATTCCATGGCTGGGAGGCTGGAAAATCCAAAATGGAAGGATCTACACGTTCAGATTCCTGTGAGGAATGTTTTCAATATGACAATTTGATTGCTGTTCTCCATAGGAAGGAATACTGTGTCCTTCCCCTGGCAGAAGACAGAAGGGCAAAGGGGACAAACTTCCTGTCAAACCCTTTAATAATCTAAACACCTTTGAAAAGGTCCCAATCTCAATACTGTTGCCTTGGTGATTAAGTTTTTAACACATGCATTTTGCCAGAAGACCATAGCAGCCTGATGGTAAATTTCATATGAATAGAAAAATATAATATTCATTAATGTATCTGGCTTCTATTGCTCAGAATTTTGAAGATTCATCCATGTTGTAAGGACAGGTGGTTCATTCTTTACCATCTTTATTTTCATGTTGGTGAACAATTTGTTTCTTTCTTTTTTACTTGTTGATAGATCTTTATTTATTTATATGTGGTGCTGAGAATCGAACCCAGTACCTCACACATGCCAGGCAAATGTGCTACTGCTGAGCCCAGTTTGTTTCTAATCATGGGAACATTAGAATTTATAAAAATAAAGATGCCACAGATATTATTGAATTGTGCATTTGCTTGGTCATAGGGTAAAAATTTATTTAAAATCAGTAGATATTAACTATGTCAATCCTTTTTAGTCACTATATTAGGAAAATACTAGTATCTCATGGTTTTTAATGTTTCCATTTTCTCAATAATGTTGAGCACTTTTGCAAATACTTACTTGTGACTCTTTTTTGAAGTTTTGGTGCTTATCTGGTTTATAAGATTATTTCCTATTCCAATAAAATAAGCATAGTATTTTCTAAAATGTTTCCCTTTTTTTTTGCATTTAGCATATTAACTACATGGAAAATATGGTTGTAAGTTATGAGAGGTAAGTGTCTGGTTTAATGTATTTCCATAGGAATAACTTTTTATCACTTTTACTAAATAGTTTTGTTTACTGATGTGGTAATGCTTTCTTTTGATTTTATAACTTTTACAGTAATGTCTTATAATTAAAACAAAGTTCAACTATAAAAGGAAAGAAAACAATAATTTCAGGAAGCATTAGAGCAGAAAGAAGCAAACCTACATGTTTTTGAGAAATTGGCATATGAATTTTGATGATCCTCTTTATTATTCATATTTTTCTATATTATTTCATGTTCTGAACTTTATTATATCCTTCTGTTTGCCTTCTATTTGTATTATTCTTTCTCTAACTTGTTTAGTTAAATGCTTTAATCATTATTTTACACTCTAAATTCTTTCCAAATAGATTTAAGGTCATACATTTCCTTTAAATCGTATTAGCATCTGGCCTGTTTTACTATATAACATGTCCATTGTTATCTAGTACTAAATACCTTATATTTTACATTTTGATTTGTGTTTGGGCTATTTAGAAGTTTTTTTTTTTTTTTTTTTTTTTTTTTTTTTAAATGGACACACTATCTTTTTCTTTTTTTATGTGGTGCTGAGGATTGAACCTAGTGTCTCACACACGCTGTGTGAGCGCTTTACCACTGGACTACAGCCTCAGTCCTAGAAGTATATTTTTAACTTCCGTTAAATAAGGCATTTGAGGGACTGGGGTTGTGGCTCAGTGGCAGAGCACTCACCTAGCATGTGTGAGGCACTGGGTTTGATCCTCAGCACCACATCAAAAAATAAATAAAATAAAGGTATTGTGTCCATTTACAGCTAAAAAAGAAATCTTAAAAAAATAAGGCATTTTATTTATTTTTTGTATTGTAGATATTTACTTTTATTTCATCAGTGATTGGAAAGCATTATCTGCATAACATTGATCATCTGTAGCTTTGAGATTTTTTTCAGGTGAAAATAATTTTAATATATTGCATGTTGCTTGAAAAGACTACATTTTAATATTGGATAAAGAGTTCTACGAAGGTCCATTGTGTTAAGAGGTTTAATTAAAATGTCACAATTTTCCAGCTTTTTTTTTTAATTGGCTTAATCTACATTAACTGAGGAATTTTAAATTCTTAACCATAGGGTTGGGGATGTGGCTCAATGGTAGAACAATTGCCTACTAGTGAAGTCCAGGGTTTGATTCCTAGCACCACAAGGAAGGATAAAAAAAGATAAAAAAAGATATATATATATATATATCTTTTTTTATCCTTATAGATATATCGTCAGTACATTTAAAACAAAAATAGACATGAATACAGGTTTTTTTTTTTTTTTTTTTTTTTTTTTTGGTGGTAGTACCGGGGATTGAACTCAGGGACACTCTACCACGGGGTCACATACCCAGACCTTTTTTGTATTTTATTTAGAGACAGGGTCTCACTGAGTTGCTAAGTGCCTCGTCATTGCTGAGGCTGGCTTTGAACTCGAGATCCTCCTGCCTCAGCCTCCCAAAGTGCTGGGATTACAGGCGTGCACCACCACGCCCGGCGAATACAGGTATTTTGAGGCTATATTGTTATATCCTTGTTGTGAATTTCTTTTATCTTACTTGTTCTCAGAAAAAAATGAAGTACTTTTTCCTATAAGTTCCATTGATTATTTAAGAAATCGTCTTTTCTTCTTATTCCTTTTTCATATCTTAAAAAGATATGTATATCTTCTTTTATATTTTCTGTAGTCTAATTCTTGGGTGGTTTTGTAATGATTTCTGTCAGAGATTCAAGGCTTTTCCCAACCTGTGACCAATTTTTATATTAATTCCACTTTGGAGTTTCAGTGACAGTAATAAAGTATAATTGTGGTTCCCTACCTTTTAAGATGTAGAGCTAGGGATTTTGATTTTGTAGGAAAGACTATTATTGTTATGTTCCACTGTTATTTTCACTCAGGTCCCTGGTAGAGAAAGCTCCCCTGTTGCTCCTTACTTGCAGATTTTTTCCCCCTTTTTATATAATTTCTCTCAAAGGCTTAGCACTTCAAGGATTTTGTATTGTGTATTAACTTCACTCCAAAGGCCTGTTATATACCAGACTTTCTATCCAACTCCTAAATGAGTCTTAATTGCAACTCCTTAATTACAATACTGAAATTCTTATAAATTTTTGCATGGTAAGTTGATGCACTTTGCACTCTGGGAATCAGTTGCTTCATTTTCAGCACCTCAGCTGATTCTTTTCTTCTTTTGGACTAATGTGTGCATTTAAAAATTATTACATTTTTGTTTGCATCAAGAAGATAATCACATATTCTTGTTTTCTTATATAGGCATCCTGACAGAGACATCCCATTCAACTTAAATATAGTATATAGAAATTTAAGGGATAAATTCGTTAATTTTGCCTTTCCACATTGAAATACAGACTGTGATAACTTTGAGGATGAACTCTATATGGAGGCAAAGAACAAGAATTTGGAAAAATCATTTGCAAAATATTTTGCAAATTACATAGAATCAAAAAGGGCTCAAAATGTATTTCTCCCAATATTGTCTTTGTACTCAGCATAATACAAAAATTGGACTATTTTCATATATATGCATATACATTAACTTATGCACATGAGATAGAAATATGGTTACACAATATAATTTCAGTGCTTTTCACTGTTTAATTGTTTTCATTACATAATGTGATAAGTGTTCTGTGATTTCGTAGAATTTTTTTTAAATATTAGGAAATGTGACATGCAAAAGAAGTGGAAATCAGTCTGTTTTACATTCTTTTACTTTCAGTATTTCAAAACATTCACATGATTTTATTCTGCAATGTGTGGTTAGGGAGGGTGTGAAATCAGAATTTTAAATAAAGAAAACAATGATTGACTTTCTTTCTTACCTTTTGGTAGAAAAAGGATTATATGGCCCAAGAGAGATCTAAGAGTCACTCCTATAAAATTGTTAAAATTTTTAATTGACATGTAATAATTGTACATACCTATGGGGTAGAATTTCTCCTAGAATTGTGATTCTTTAAATACTGAATCTTTCCTAACATTGCTCTAAAATCTTACTATATTGTTAAATGGCCTTGCCTTAGCCTGTGTTGTATTTTGCAAGAAAAGGAATATGTTTAAAAATTATATTATTATAGTTTGTTTTGTACATGTTATGGTTTGAATAAAGTGTTCCCCAAAGACTCACGGGTTGAACAATTTGTCCCCAATTCAGCAATGTTCAGAGGTGGGAATTTGTGGAAGTGATTAGATCATGAGAGCTCTGACCTCATCAATGGGTTAATTCATTAAGGGATTCACATTTGGTGGCATTATTGGGAGGTGGCTGAAAATGCAAGTGGTTGGGCCTAGGTGGAGGAAGTAGTCAGTGGAGGTGCACTCTGTAAGAGTATATCTTTTGTCCCTGGCACTTTCCTGCCTGTCTCTCTCTCTGCCTGCTTCCTGGCTACCATGAGGTGAGTAGGTTTACCCAGCTATGCCTGTCTGCCATGACCTTCTGCCTCACCTAAGGTCCCAAGAAATGACACTAGCCAACCATGAACTGAAAACTCTGAAACCATGAGCCAAAATTAATATTCTCTTAAGTCTTTTCCTCTGGTATTTTGTTCCAGCAATGAAAGGCTAACACAATATGTTTCATAAAAAGCTCTGGCCATCATATGAGAAAAATGAATCTTGATTCACTTTTCTATTAGAGGTACAAGATTTCAATGACCCATAGGCAAACTTTGACCCAGTTCTCTTGCAGTGTTTGCCAGACAAATGATTGAATGGAATTAATTGTATGGAGCCTGTGTGGAGCTAGGAACACAAGAAAGCTATCTGGCCTATAAAGCCCATCTCCCTGACCTCATTAACATTGTACTCAAGCTCAAAATATGCTCAGCTGTGACTTCCTGTACAACTTACTGTGCACTAAGGAAGTCTGTGTGAATTAGATCATTGTCAACAGACCAACAAGAGCAGGAAGGCTCAAAATTACATAGACTCTCAACAAATATTTCTTCGCACTAATAAGACACCTATACAACTACAAGCCACATGTGAGCACAGGTAGGGATGATATTAATATGATGAGGGATTGCTATGGTTAGTAATTTGTACTGACTTATCAGCATGAGCCCACATTTATTGTCAGATTATGATTTATTCTTATGTGTTTTAAAGACCAGATGATAGTTCCAAAAGTTGGATATAAATTAGATACAGGAAAATTAGAAATCTCTATAAATGGAAATTTGTCATTGCTATCTAATGCTTTTATAATAACATTTGCCTAAGCAACACATTCTACAAATGTTCTTATTTTCTCAGCGCTCCTATAAATTCAATGATCACTTAACTCTCAATAAGCACTGCCCCTCCCTCTTATAGAAAGTAATTTAAATTCATGAAGCAAAATGATTAGAATCACCCAACATTCCCAATAACTTCAAATATAATGATAATGATCCTTACATAATAATTCTCAAATATTTTCATAGCACAATTCACATGACCTAAACCAGCTTCTACACGCATGTACATGAACAGTCACATATACAAACACAAGTGAAAAAAGGAAGGAAAATGTTATAATTCTAGAAAATTCCCCCCAACAAAACACACACACAAATTACTCCTCTCTCTCCCAAATAACTGGAAGTGATCACTGATGGGAAATCTAGTAAAAGAGTCATGAATAAGTGAAGAGAAAAACATAAAAAGAATAAAAGAGTGTGGTATTTTTAGGGATTATTTGATTCTACTAAGAACTAGTGCTTCCTACCTCCACATAACTGAATGTATATTTGCTACTAACTTTGCATATTCGCAAGAAAGGATTCATGGATCATATTTTGCATTTAATTTTTAATTTAACATTATATTATGATCATCTTTCAATGTCAAGAAACATCTTCTGTAATTTCATTTTAGGTGTTGTTGCATTCTATTATATTGATGTGCTATGAATTCAATTAATCCTCAATTGCTAGATACTCCAATTTTATAATGATCCACTGGTCATTTGTCCTTTTTGTGCTTTTTTTTTTTTTTTCTTTTTTCTTTTTTTTTTTTTTTTTTCTTGCCAAGCTTCATTCCCTCTCCCTAATAACACTTTGATTTTCAATTAGAGAAGTAGCTCTTTCTCATTGTTTTTAATATCGGGGGAGAAAACTTCTAGGCAATTGCCTTATATCATAGAAGCCAATGAAAAGAAATATTCTTTCCCAGTATTTGTACAGTCAGGTGTTGGCAGGTGATCAAAATTTGACCAGTTGAAGGTCCTCTTCTGAGACTTAGAACCTTCAGCTTTGAATCACGTGCAAGAGGCCAACGTTAATAGTTTGTTTATCTCAACAAAAGACAAGACAGTAACTGTGCTTCTTACATCCTCCTCCTTCATAACTTGATTCCTATTGAATCACCTTCCCATTGTTCTACAGATTTCCATAGAACCTTTTAACAAATTTTGGCAAAAGTTAGTTAGTCTGGTTCTTTAGCATTAACCATGGTTTTGTATAGTATAAAAATCCTTAAACAAAACCCTGTAGATGCATTTTGCATGTGTCCATTATTATTTCTTTATAGAGTTTTAGAAATGTCAAGTTAAGCTTATTCAAAATCTTAATTTAAAAGTATGCTGTCAAACTACTTCTATAAATACAACATAGCAGTTTAGAATGCTAGCTGACCTCTTATCACATAATGTTTTGCAACCAATCTCTCAGCCTCAGTTTATTCATTTTACTATGGGATTAATCACAGAACCACTTTGAGGGGTGTTGTGAAGAAAAAATGAGAGTTCATACAAAGTTTAGTATGAAATAAAATTAAGGATGAATGTTGATTTTATTTTTATAAGAAAAAAATGTAGAAAATCTACTCCCAGTGGTGATGCCTAGATGTACACATTCACTCCTGTTTTCCTTCAACTCTCCCTTGGCTTCATTTGTCCACTCACATATGCCTGGTCTATGATTGAAATGCATTAGATATGTGAGGAACACATTGCTGTCATTTTTAACTTCTGGTTAAATTAAAAAAAAATACTTTGTCCAACTTCCTTAACCTTTCTCTACACTGCACTATTGTTTGGATTTAATTGCATATGAGAAGATGTGATGTCACAATCTTTTCAGTGTTTAGGGCTTCTAAATAAAAATTTTAATCTGGTCTTTATTCTAAAAGATGTTGCAAGATAAACAGAGAAAGAAGGTGAAAATTAAATACTAACAAATAATTTGGATTGAAACACTGAAAAAGAAAAGCAGAGCCACCATTAATGACCTGAAAGAAGTAAGAATTTCTTCACATAGGTAGAATAATGAAGGAAATTTAAATGTAGAAAATGAAAAGTAAATTCAGTTATATATAAATAGGTTCACTAATAAAAAAGCCTCCCCGAATCTAATCTACATAGCATAACAGAGACACCTGCTGGTCACTAAGTATTTCACTGATTTAATTGTCAAAATACATTTATTCGTTCCTTCACTCTTTAAATCCTACTCCCACACAAGTTTGTAAGCTCTTGAATGTTCAAAGCACAAATACAATGAGAGGTTCACATCAAAATGATAATAATTAAATCAATGGAGAGTAGCTTTCACACTAAATATGGGAGAGGGAGTTTTGCCAGCAAGACAACTTTGCTAATGCCATTTTAAATATATATTAAATTAAATCTGTTTTGTAAAATATGCTATTAAATGGTAGATTAAAGTATATCATGCTACTATCTTTATCAACAACAACAAGAATTAGGTTTAAGTTTCTTAAAGTTCACAATACTATTATGGCCAATGAAAAATTATAAGACAAATATAACTAAGATACTAGGTTAAGATTTTTTTATTAGAAAAGAAATATAAAGTACAATTATATAAAATACTAATAATTCATCTTATAAGATACTAGGTTAAGATTTCTGTATTATAAAAGAAATATAAAGTACAATTATATAAAATACTAATAATCCATCTTATAAGATACTAGGTTAAGATTTTTGTATTAGAAAAGAAATATAAAGTACAATTATATAAAATACTAATAACCCATCTTATAATATTATAAGCCAGTAAAAAAACTGGTTTGTTTATTCTCACTAATATAAGATGCTAAAGATTGAAGGGATCTGTCCATTGCAACTAGATCAAGAGTTGGAAGGGGTCAGACATGAAGATTGACCATGTGATTATAGAGGGTAAGCTGGGATTCCTATCTCCAAGAGAACATTGACTTACTGGAAATATGTCCTTCTTCCTTAAATAATTCATCAAATAAATTAAAATACTGTGATAAAATATACTTTTGACAAACAAAATGTAATCTGTATGTTCTTTAGCATCTTCAAATTTCATCTTTTGGAAAAAAGGATTTAAAAATATTTCAAAAACCAAGAATTACGATCATAATTTAAAATAGCATACAGCATAAATTTACTGAGGAATTTAGATATTACACATAGCTAAATTTATAAGGTGGGAAATATCAAAAGTGCTGATTTTAATCAATTTGCCAATTAACAAGTATTTATTAAAACTCTTTAATATTGTGCTTAGGACTATAACAGATGCAAACTCTAAGACCGATTTTTAAGGAGTACATTATTCTACTTCACTTTTTTTTTTTTTTTTTTTTTGGTACCGGGGATTGAACTCAGCGGCACTCGACCACTGGGTCACATCCCCAGCCCTTTTTTGTATTTTATTAGAGACAGGGTCTCACTGAGTTGCTAAGTGCCTCGCCATTGCTGAGGCTGGCTTTGAACTCGCGATCCTCCTGACTCAGCCTCCCAAAGTGCTGGGATTACAGGCGTGCGCCACCGCGCCCGGCCATTATTCTAAATGGTAGGTAACTTTATTTCATATAAATAAAAATCAATATTTAATTATGAACCAAAGTGATAGTTACCTAAAATCATGAAAAAGTTCTGACATGAAAGTTGTGACAGTTAGGGACTAGTCAGGGAAATGTTCATGGTAGTAATGAACACTGAATAGGTATATGAATGCTGGGCAGGATTTAAGTAGGAGGAAGTTTCTGTAAAAATTATTTCAGGTACAGGGAACATTAGAAGTAATGAAAAGGAGCAAGGCCCAGAAACAATTTGTTTGCAGGCAGGGTGCACATCTCCCTAAAGCAGAGAGAACAGAGGGTATCAAAAGAAACATTTGGCTTGAAATCAAAGTGCCAGCATAAAGAAATTCTTGAAAGTCTGGCAGAAAAGTTCAGATTTGATGCATTAGGACACGAGAAAGATGAGTTTTGATAAATTCAATGAGAGTTACTTAATTAATTCAGTATTTAAGATTACTTTGGCAGCAACCTTCTCTATAAGTGGTCTAATATGGATTGGCTCCATTTGAGTTACTTTACTAGTAATATTCAAATTTTACCTACAAGGAAAGTGGTTTATATATAACTTCATACATTCTACATTAAATTATTTACTTGGTATAGGCCAATAATAAATGAAGAAGAAAGCCAAGCAATAAATTTGATTCTTATCAGTGATCAGCTTAGTAAATAAGAACCCCAAATGCACCTTCTTCTACCTTCTCACCTCCACTCCCTGATACAGAATTGATTAAAAGAAAGGAATAATTGTCATTCTGCTTTTATTATCTAATCTTGTTTAGGAAAAAAAAAACAGGAAATTTGTCCTGAATTATATAAAATTTTAATAAGTATATACTACTAGTTATAGGGAAAATAATGTTTTCTACAATTAAAGATTTTTATTTTTCAAGCATAAATCTATACATCTCACTAAATTCTTTTTTTTTTTTTTTTTTTTTTTTTTTTTGGTACCGGGGATTAAACTCAGGGGCACTCGAGCACTGGGCCACATTCCCAGCCCTATTTTGTATTTTATTAGAGACAGGGTCTCATGAGTTACTAAGTGCCTCGCCATTGCTGAGGCTGGCTTTGAACTCGCGATCCTCCTGCCTCAGCCTCCCAAGTGCTAGGATTACAGGAGTGTGCCACCATGCCCAGCATCTCACTAAATTCTCACAGCACTTCCTCAAAGAAGGGATTGTGTTTTTTTATCTTAGCAGTTGTGTTATCACAGGCTCACAGGATCTGGAATATGATCCCTCACATTATGTACTTGGATGTGAAGCCAGGTCTGTCTGATCCCAAAACTTGTGCTCTCTGCATGATCCCACCTAGACATTCTGGTGAGGACACTATATGAAACACTGACGCAATTTCTGCCCCTGCTTTACCTTCATAAAGTTAAATGTCAAAGTTAAAGGCCACTTCAAACTACATCCAAATTATAGCATGCCAAAATGTTAGTGGACTACTACAGCAATGATCATGGAAAGCGTGAGTATTGATAGCAAGGTCTGGCTGAGGACTGAAATGGCAGCGTTCCAAGGCATAATTTCAAAATTCACTCTTAAGTATCCTAGAGTCTATGGAGTCTGACATTGAATAATAGATAACATGCTAATCTTCTACTAGTTGTTTGTTTTGTTTTCAGTTACTTCTTAATTTTGGTGATATAATTCAGGCAACTCTCTGTTCTGGCCTATTTTTAAAGTTCTTGATACAAATTATTGACATTGCAATTTTTTCTAGGCTACCTCTCATTTTGGCATGGTTTTCCACTATTATTGATTAGTATATCCCTATTAGGAGATAAAATAATCTCTGATTTATAGCTTTTAAATAAGAGAGAAAATCAAGGGCTACTAAGATTATATAGGTGCATAGTTCTCTCCAACTTCTGCAATAATATACAAAAACAAAAACAAAACAAAATAAAAAGGAAGAAAGAAAGAGAGAGCAAATAGGTCTGGGTCAAACAACTCTAACAGCAGAACCTAAGGTCTTTGGTTGTTTTTAATGACCCTTACTCATAAGTTAAGAACTGTTATTTCAGAGGTCATCAGTTAATTCAAATATGACATTTTTTACTCAGAGTGTTAAAGTTGTAACATAAGACAACTTATGGAAAACTGAACATTTCTAGAAAAATCTTATATTAGATATAATGATAAATCTTCTTACTTCGGGTGGGGAAATCAAGAGCTTCCATAAAACATTATTATTATTGTAAGCCAGTCTTCTGATAATTTGAGAACAATTTTTAAGGGACTAAAAAATAATTTTGCTGAAACTCAAAGGGAAAGCCTAAAAAAGAGTCCTCAAGAGGCAGAGATACCCTGAGGGCAAATTCCAAGATCAACACCCAAATCCTGGACCAGAAGTGAGGCAGGGAAGATCAAGTTGAGACTCATCAATGTAGCAATGGGGCCTTGGATGGGACTAACATGGTCCCAGGTAGGTTGCTCTGATCTAGTTGGATCATCTTCTAAGTTTTTTCTAATACTCACATAAAGAATAAAAGAATAAAAAATATGCAACACATGCCTGAAAAAGATGTAGCAAAGGTATTTGCACTAATAAACAGCATAACTCATTAGAAAATTACAATATTTTTAAAAGAATTAGATCAATTGACAAATAAAACAGAAAAAAGAGCTAAGAAACAGACTTGCGCATATCAAAACTTGACTATATGTAAGAGAAGATCACGTAAAACATTATAGAAATTATGAACTGTTCAGTAAATAGTACTGGGCTAATAATTATACATATGGAAAAAATGGAATAGAATCCTTATTCCAGACCACACGCACAAATCACATCCAGAAATTGGTTAAAGACACAATCTGAAAGTTACAAGAAGATAATATAGGATATATAAATGACCTAAGTGTATTTTAGGAGTTTTTTAAACAAGATTAAAAAGTACTTACCATAAAACTGACCATATTATGTAATTTAAAAATTATGATAACATAATTAAAAGTTATATTCTGATAAAAATATTATAAAATATCCTAAACATAAGCCATTGAGCTACTTCTAATATATTTATCCTGTAATATAATAGTATTAAAAATATATAAAAGCCAGCCTCAGTGCTGCATACCTATAATAGCAGCAACTCTGGAGGCTGAGGAAGGGTGATCATAAGTTTGAGGTCAGCCTCAGCAACTTAGTAAGGACTTAAGTAACCTAACAAGACCCTGTCTAAAAATAAAATTTAAAAAAGGGTTGTGGATGTAGCTTGGCAGTGGCTCAGTGGTTAAGCACCTCAGGGTTCAATCCCTTGTTTAAAAAAAAAAATAAAGAACTCTTACAAACTAGATATAAAAAATTATAAAAATGTGGAAATGTACATGAACAGGCATTTAGGAAAAAAAAGAAATGGAGACTAAACATTAAAAATATTTAATTTTATTAACAATCAAAAAAATGCAAGTATGTATCACAAAGATATATCTTTCTGCTTTCATCAGACTAGACAATATTGAGCAGTATGATAATGCTAAGTATTAATAGGCATGTGGTTCAATTAAAACTTTATATGGCATTGGTAGAAATATAAATTTGGTAAAATCATTCTGGAAAACAGGCTAGCATTATTTTATAGAACTAAGCAGTAAGTCTCTTATTTCTAAACCATGGAGAAATAGTTTTACAATTTACATTAGGAGAAATATATAAGAATATCCACAATAACATCCTTCATAAAAACAAAAACTGGAAACAACTGAAATACCCACATATAGCAGAATAAATAGAGATTTTACACAATACACCAATGAAAGGTAAGGCTATATACCTACACAAAACAACTTTTACAAAGTTGTTTTTGAGTAAAAAAAAAATATATATATATATATATATATAAATCAATAAATAATTAATACCTTTCTACTGTGTCAATTTAACTAACTTGAAATTACATGTCACAATTTCTCTGTGTGATTTTGAATTAAATGTTCCATAGAGAAATTTGTCTAATATTTGTATGGGGAAATTTTGACCAATACAATCAACAAACATAGTCTATACCAGCAAGTAGAGAAGGTCCATTTATTTGTCTTTACTTAATTTTTAAATTTTCCTTTATAATCCATGATTTTGCTATAGCATATTTTCATTACTTATTCTAAATACTTTTTAATTTCCATCAGGATTTCTTTAAATAATGAGGTATTAAAAGTGCGCATTTCAGTTTTCACAGGTATTGCTCTTTTAGTTCCTTTTATGTTGTTGATTTCTACTTTCACTGCATTTTGATCACAGAAAGACACTCTGTTGAGATTCATGTGTAGTTTCAGTTCACACATTTCCACTTACAAAGGATGACAGGTCTATGGCTTCTCCAAATTCCTCCAAACCTTCTCCTTCAGCCTCTCTGATTTTGGACAGGTGTGGTTCAGCTTTCTGGTGAAGAGAATCACCTTGCTCTTCAGGTCACCTGCATCATCAGGGCTGGAGACTGGGAGAGACAGACTTACTTCTAGCTTTGTCTTTGCTTTTTCCTACTTACTTCATTCATATCCACCCTTCATTTCCATGGTCAGGGCCTCTGGCTTCAAGTGCAGAGAAGCAAAACTGGACCTATATAGTTATTCTAATCAGTTATTAATTCTAATTAATTTTTATTTTGAAGCATTTCAGATTTTGGATTTTCAGACTGGGGATAGTCAAACAGGAAGTTTATACAAATATTCCAAAATCTGAAAAACACTAAAATCTGAAACATTTCTGGTCCCAAGCATTTGGGATACCCATAATAGACCTATATAATAAAACCTGTGATAAAATGAACTGTAATTTTACATCACTCACATGGATTCTGCTTTCCTGAGCAAACCCTGACACAAACAATATGATGTCACTGTGGGTCCTTTTAAATAGCTCAACACTAAAACTAAATACTGTACTGTTTACATAAGTATCATAAATGGTAAAACATTTAAACCATCTTTTCACATTGCAAATATTTATCTTTATTATTTTAATTGCACACATTTATGGGATTCATTGTGATAAAAATTTAATACATGTATCCAGTGCATAGTGATCAAATCAGGGATATTTAGCATTCCCTTGCCTTATAATTACTTTGTTTTGGAGGATTTGAGCTCCTCTCTTCTAATTATTCACAAATTATATAAACAAACTTAAAAAAAAAAAAAAGAAAAAAGAAAGGACATGGCAAAACCAAAATTCATCTCTGGGATGGAAGTAGGAATTGAAAAGCATAGGATAGAAAAACATTGGTAGATTTGGAGCTATTTGGAATGGTGGTCTTAAGGTAGAAAGGGATTCACTGGTGTTCATTTTATCACAGGTTTTATTGTAGGTCTATTGTGGGTATCCCTTTTCTAAAATACTTGGGACCAGAAATGTTTCAGATTTTAGAGTTTTTCAGATTTTGGAATATTTGCATAAACTTTCCTGTTTGAGTATCCCCAATCTGAAAATCCAAAATCTGAAATGCTTCAAAATAAAAATATTTTGAGTGTCAGTACATGTCAGATTTCATATTTTTGGATTAAGGATGTTCAGTTTGTTTTTTGTTTCTTAATTTAACTATAGATTACACATATATACAAATGTATATGTATAAAATATTACATAATAATTATAAAGACAAATCCTTAAGAAGGGCATGAAAATAAAAGTGAGGTTAAGAAACCAGTAATTCAACAGGAAAATATATGCAGTGTCAAGAGCAGAAGGTACACTGATTTTCTGAACCAGCCCTAAAGAAAAACTGTCCTCAGAGAGAGTAAAGATTGGAAAGATGAGCAGGCTCAGAAGCAAGGCACAGAGAAATTACTATAGTTTGGGAATGAAGAGTACACTTAAAGCACTTTGGTTTATAGCAGAACAGCTTGTCTGTCATATGTGCTAAGGCTGCAACTAGTGAGGGCTCTATTTTGCATGAAGTTGCAACAGGTTCCTAACATGATTCATATAGCCAGAGAAGCAATGGAATACTATCCCCACATTACTTTGCTTCATTACTGTACATATGAAAATAAAAACACCTGTAAACATTCATAATTACATTTCCCTCATTACCTTCTCAGTTCAGAACAAAAGACAATTATTATTTGGAGATGACAGTTTACTGAAATCAATTAAACAGACTAAATGTATCAAAAATCAATACCGTAAATGGATGGGGCTGGAGAATATCATGCTAAGCAAAATAAGGCAATTCTAAAACACCAAAGGCCTAATGTTCTCTCTGATAAGCAGATGCTGATCCATAATGTGGGGCTGATATAGGGAAGAATAAAGGAACTTTGGATTGGGCAGAGGGGAGTGAGGAGAAGGGAGAGAGTATGGGGATGGGAAGGACAGTGGAATGAGATGGAGATTATTACCCTATATACATGTATGATTACAGTACCAGTGTGACTCCGCACCATGTACAGACAGAGGAAGGAGAAGTTGTGCTCCATTTGCATACAATGTGTCAAAATGCTTTCTACTGTCATGTGTAACTAATTAAAACAAATTATTGTTTTTAATTTAAAAAAATCAATATCTTAAAAGTGTTTAATTGGTAATGTAATTCTAGTAAACATTGTGTCACAATACCAAAAAGCTACAGAGTACGCTGAAATAAACTTAACCCAGAATATATCACATGTATATGAAGAAAACTATAAAACTGTACCACAAGATGTAGAAGTCCTCATTAAATATGGAAATACATCTTGTTCTTGATGGAAATTTCATTGTTGTAAAGATGTTCATTATCCTAAATTCAATGCATAAAGTTTTATTCCAAATCCTAATGGGTTCTTTTCGAGGAAAAGGAACTAGATTGATTCTTAATTCCATGTAGAAAGATGAATCAATTGAAATAGAAGAAAAGATGCTACAAATGAAGTATAAGTATACATTTGTTCATCCAGATATAATATTTATGGTAAAGCTTAAGTGAATAAAATAGTATGTTACTAATATTGATAATCACTTTAATGAAATACAAGTCAGGCAAAAGACCTGTCTGCATATGGGAATTTTATATGTAGCATCTATAACTATTAGTAACCATTTATAACCATATGTAGCATTTAAAACCAATGAGGAAAAATAGTTTATTTAGTTAATACTATTTTAACAATTTCTTATATATTTAGGAATAAAGTTGAAAATCAATCCATAACATATATTAGAATGCACTTCTATTAAATTTATAATTTGAACATAAAAAACAACAAATATGTAAGAGTTAGACGCAGGAATATAGTTTAAAACTGAATTTGGGAAGTCATTTTATTGTATAGCACCAACCTTAGAAGCCATAAAAATTTAATTATATAAAAATCTAAAACCTTGACATAATAACAGATGGCATACACAGAATAAAAAATGAATGATGTGCTGGGAAAAACAACCACAACATATAATTGAGAGTGTTTTGATGTGAGTATTCATAACAAATATCTATAAAGTAATAGTTAAAATGACTAAAAGATTAAAAAATGGAAACAAACAGCTCATTCAAGTAAGTGTAAATGAATCATGAACATTTAACATCATGAATAAACAAATGCAAAAATACAGTAATTATAGTCCCCTACCCTGATCAGATCAATATTGATAATAAGAAGGCAGAGGGGTAGAGGCTTGTACACTTTATATATAGAACTATAAATTAGTATAGATTTTGAAGGGCAAATTGGCAATATCTGTCAAAATTCTGAATTTGCATCATTTTTTACTTCTAATAAGTGATAACAAATAACTGTAAAGAAAGACACACAAGGATTTTGCTGCAGAAGTATACAGTAATAGTAAAAAGCTAGAAACAAAACAAGTATCCAATAAGAGGGATTATTTCAGTAAATTACAATATATTCGTATAGTAGAAAATCATGTGGCTATTAGACTGACACAAAATTATGTACATCAACATGGAAAGATACCACATTGTTAAGTGAGATAAAAAAATTACAGAGCAATATATATGATATAAGCACATTTCTGTTGATAAAAATGTATAGCTACATTATCTACGTCTATGCAGAAAAAAAATCAAGAAAACCTAACACATAGGGAACTTGGATTGTTTGAAAGGGAGCTTTCTTTTTAACTTATCCAACCATTGCATTGTTGAAAGTTTTTACAATAGGCTATATATGAAGAAAATGTTTGCAGCTGGCCTAAAATGTAGAGGAAAAAAGTTCACATTAGAAAAAGGATAAATCTAGGGCATCAGTATATATTTCACCTAGTCCTCTGAGCTCATCATCTTCATGAATAAAACAACTCATTGCTAACATTTGAAATTTTTAAAGTAAATGGCACTGAAATAAGCTTAATCCATCCCCTAGGATATTGAAAAAAAAAATAGTTTAGGAGAAAGACAACTAATTTTACTAAAAATATATTTGAAACATTAACATTAGCTGGAAGACTAAAATTCATTATTTTCTTTATGGAAATCTTGGCACAATTAATTCTCTCATTACCAATTACATCTTTCATTATAGTTTTAAAAAGACACAAACACATGCCTTTAATAAATGGAAGTAGACGTGTCTCAGTTAAAACATAAAATAGTGCCCTCAAAGCCCCTCTCCACCAATATAAACATTTTTTGAAGTAGTTATATCACACTTAAAATTTAATCACTAACTAAGCAACTAGTAATTAAATGTCAATGCTCCTCCAACTAGTTTATGAGCACCCTGAGCTCAAGGAACCTTCCATCTTGATTTCCTACAGCATTTGGAGTACTTAGGAAATGGTAGAGGTAAAGTAAATATTTGTGGAAGGAATGAAAAAAGGAAGGAAAGAAGAGAGGGAGGGAAGGAGGCAGTTAGGGACAAAAAAGGATGGGAAGGAACCACTTTTTAGAAGAAAAACTAAATCTTCAACTTCACCTATTTTCAGTAGACATAATCAATGTCATGTCATCAATGTTTACAATATAAGTGTCATGCAATCAATGTTACAGACTAGCTCTAGAAATATCTTCTGATATGAGCCCATTATTCTTTCTGTTCTTATATGCAACAGATTTTATTCTACTTCCAATCAGTGAATTTCATTCTAATTTGAACCAAAAGAGTATTTCAATGTACACTGTATAGCAAACTTGGTAAAAAATTTAGTCAACTCTTCAACACTTCTGTTTTAGTCAGCTTTTCATCTCTGTAACCAAAAGACCTGACAAGAACAATGCAAATGAGGGAAAGTATATTTGGAGCTCACAGTTTCAGAGGTCTAAGTCCATAGATAACCAACTCCAAGAAGGATGTGGCAGAAGAAAGCAGCTCAGGACATGGCAACAAAGAAGCAGGGAGAGTTCTATACACCAGAATCAAAATACATACCCACAAAGCACATCTCTATTAACCTACCTCCTCCACCTGCACCTTACTTGCCTACAGTACCCACTAAATCCATTCAAGTGAATTAATGCACTGATTAGATTAAGGCTCTCATAACCCAATCATTTCACCTCTAAACTTTCTTGCATTGTCTCACATGTGAGCTTTTGAGGACACTTTATATCTAAACCATAAAAACTTCTAAGGTAGTTGTTAAAATATTTGAGCCAGACCATTTGTTTAGGACCAATAGGCTTGTAACATTTTTTACCCATTCCTTTCTCTTCTTTGTCTGCAGCCTGCATATAGTAGAGACTAGAAAGCTCTTTTTTTTTTTTTTTTTTTTTTTTTTTTTGGTACCAGGGATTGAACTCAGGGGCACTCGACCACTGGGCCACATCCCCAGACCTTTTTTTGTATTTTATTAGAGACAGTGTCTCACTGAGTTGCTAAGTGCCTCACCATTGCTGAGGCTGGCTTTGAACTCACGATCCTCCTGCCTCAGCCTCCCAAGTGCTGGGATTACAGGCGTGCGCCACCATGGCTTGTTTTGTATCTTTATTGAAGCTCTTATTGTGTGCCTTTATGTCAATCAACAATCTAAGAACATAATGTTGTATTATGAAAAACTAAAAACTAAATAATTTAAATATGCCACTGAAGATTTTTCTTTGTTGAAAATAGAAAACCACCTAAAAACTGATACATGCTGTCATATTGCATAATCCATAGTATATTCATACTAGTCTAGCTTAGCAAAATAAGTTTTAACTATTGGTACAGTTTTATTCATGTACTCAAAAGCCATATTGAAAATCTAATGATTTTGCTATGGCCAAATATTGTTTTGATGGGCTCAGGAACAATGAAGATGACAATGAGGATTGAACTACTGAAATCTCATATTATAAGCCATAATTAAGTCTAGGAAACCAAAGCTAACTTGAGCCATATAGCTCTTATCTGAACTCTAAAGCTGCTAGAAAAAAATTAAAGGGTATAATTTGCATTGGAAATAATGCATAACTTAGTCATACTTTGGAGATAAAAATTGGAAAATCATACAAGAACACAAATCTGTGTAATCATCAACTTGTTCTTTTTAGGAGGTGAAAGTTACTCATTAATTCAACAAATATTATTATGTACCAGAAAGTTACTCATGGAGTTGTTAATTACAGTTCACAAGTGAATCATGTATAGAACAAAAGTGAAAAATAACCAGATATTAAATCATTTCATCTTTAAAAATTATAACAATACTAATTATAAAATAGTATTTTATATATGTTTAAGAACTATTAGAGACAGAATTATGTCCCTCCAAAATTTGTATGTTGAAGCCTTAATCTCCAATGTGAAATGTGACTATCTGGAGACATAGTTTTTAGGAGGCAATTAAAGCTAAAGGAGATCATAAAAATGGGGTTCCAGTCTGACAGGGGTGAGGCCTGGTAAGAAGAAAAAGAAGAGAAAGAGTCTCTTTCTCCCAAACTTTTTTTGCAACCAACTGCAATGCCAGGAAGAAAACCCCTAAAAAAAATTCAAGTGGTCAGCACCTTGATCTTAGACTTCCCAGTCATCAGAACTGTGAGAAAAGAAATTGTGTTCTTTAAGATACAAGTCTATGGGATTTTATTATGGCAGTCCAAGCTGACTAAAACAAGATCATACATTTCATTAAATAAGCAGATCTACTCTTAAATTCTATCCTCAGTTTCCTATTTGTAAAAAGGTATTAATCCACCCCTAAAATCCATTTTTGGTGAAAAAAAAACTTATAATACATACAAATCAGCTGTTAAAAAATCAAACAAATGGTAACTTATTACTTTATTCTTTACTCATCATTTAAACTGGTTAGCAAATCACACACTTTTACAACTTAAGAGGAACTTAAAACCTATTTAAGTGCTAATTCATTATTAATAATAGGCAGGCCAGAATGAAGTGATTTTTCTCTTATGAGTCCTTTGTCTTAATTTTTAACTTCAATGTAATATGACTTTTAATGACTAGTTGCATGACACAAAACACAAATAACTATTAAACAAGATAAAAGATTACAAAATTATTTCACAAAGTTGTTGAATATAGTGTTTGTGTAGCATTTGATGACATTTTTAAAATGATTTAATTGTTTGTAAAAATTATATAATAAAGTAAAAATTACCCTTAGAACAATATTTGGCACCATATAGTCAAATATTTGATACCATATAGTCAAAGCCTATAGAATGAATAGACACGTCCAATTACCTTAGCAAACTGGAAATATTTATATTGACGTACCCCAAGACAAATTCATTAAATCACTCATTCAAAAACAACTGATCTCCATGTATGGCATATGCTGTGGAAATGCTAAAACAAGTCTTAATTTTATTCTTTAAGCAGTTGGTTCCCCAAGACTTAATGAAAGGACCTAAATACGTGTTTTATTTTCATATACACTTTGTATTTATTTTATTTTCATTGACTATATTTAAGCATCCATAATGTATTTACCAATGCACTAGTATGTGAACATGTAGCAGAGACCAAGACAATAACTGGTATTGTGATTGAGTGTTTACGTCTTTATATTCTCTATAACTTGGGCACACTCACTAGTGAAACTTTCAGTACACTGTAATCAATAATGTATTTAGACATAAGAATAGCATGTGTGCCACACTCCATATCTAATCCCATGGCAGACACTGCTAATTAATTATGGCTGTCATTCTTAAAGAGTCTGAATATGATGTGAAAATTCTTTTCATTACAGTATTCACATCATCCATTATCAATCAATTACAGTTAACAAATAAGTTAAAATATCTATTTCAACCTGAGTAGAATGCAAAATGGAGAGGGCATTACTCCATTTTGCTATTACTCCTACTTTAACACATAGGGGCAAAATGCACACATCCAAAATTCAAGTTTGTAAAGATATCAACAGTCAGGCAGCAAACTGGACTACATGAACTATTTCCAGAGATGAAATATCCCCTTTTAGGAAAGACAACTAGCAGTTTTATTTATTGGGAACACAGGACAAATCTGTGCACATACTAAAGATGCAGCTGACTTAAGCAAAAATTCACTATGAGAAAGAAAAATTAGCACAAATTTGGGTGGTCACTGAAACTAGAATCTCAAGGAGCCCCAAATATGAATACTGGTTTGGTGCAAAGGAGAACAGAAATTCCTGCTTTCTCATAATGCTTAGGTGACAAAGCTCCTATAAAGAGAGGGGTCTGCAATAAATACAAGATGTGTCTCTACCTGTCTCTACTTTAGAGAAAGACTAAATTTAAGGAGCTAGACTCCAACCCCTCTCAGTCAATCTGCATAACAGAGGAAAGGACAAATCCTGTCTGAAAGAAAATATTAGCCTCCCTCTCTATGGTTCTGGCATGTGAAAATAAATATGAGACATCTGACAAAGCAGGAAAATATAACTAAAAATAAAATGCAAATAAATCATATAATATGAGGATGCCTCTGATGGATGCCACTGGAATGAAGAGATAAAAGCTTTAAAGTAACAATAATAATTTTAAATAAAAGAAATAAATACGGACAAAATCAAAGAAAAGGGAGGATTTAAACATATAATTAGAATAAAAATAAAAATCACATGGAACATTCTAGAACTGAAAATATATATAAATTTGAAAACTTATGCAATACATTGAATATTAGGCAGGGCATCACAGAGAAAGTATTAGTCAAAATAAAGACAGAGAAATATTCAAACTAAAGCATGCAGAACAAAAGAAATGAAAAAACACAATTGCATATTAATGAATATAAGGCAAATAAAATAGCACAGAAAATAGGTTAATGCATGTATGATTGGTATCTCAGAAAAAGAAAAGAGACAGAGAAAATATTTGAAGAGATACACATGAGTTTTTCTAAATTTGATTAAGGCATCAGCCAGATCTCCAAGAATCTCAACTAACTCCAAGAAGGATAAACACAAAGAAACCATACTTGGCATAATGTACTCAAACTACTCAAAACAAAGAAAAAGAGAAATTTTAAAATCAAGCAGAAAAAACAGGAAGATCAACTTCAAAAGTAAGGATGAGATTTTTAGGTGCATCTTACAAGACAAACAGTAGAACACAAAGGCAATAGAATAAAATCTTTAAAGTGTATGAAGAAAAAGAGAAAAAAGAACATTAAAACTGCCAACCAAAATATTATAGATAGTAAAATTGTTTTAAGAATTGAAGGTGAAATAAAAATATTTTCAGCCCCTCTTCAAAAGATTAGAGAAAATTTGTTGCTAAAAGAAATGTTAAAGAAATTTTAGGATAAAAGAAAACCATGGAAAATAAATCAATGAAAGAAAGGGAGAGCACTACAGATTTAAATATGTAGTTAACTTAAAAATATTAATCGCTTAAAAATTAGTACTGTGTGTGGGGTTTTAACATATTTTATGTACAATAGATGACCCCAAATAGTTCAATGACAGGAGTGCTAAATGGAGCAAAAAGTACTATGAGATTCTTATATTCTTCAAAACGTGAAAAAAAGACCATTTGTAATAACTCAAAAGTATGTGCTAAAATCACTGATAGACATTAAAGAATAAAAGAGATAATGTAATTTTAAAAAATTTTAAATGATCTAAAGAAAAGCACAAAAGTAAAATAAAAAATGAATTAGGAGATTATTTTTAAAAAAGCAACCTGGGTAGACAAATCTTTTTATTAAACAATATCCATAGCTATTTTTAAAATAAATAAAGATTTCAAATAACAGTCTAATTGTATCAACCTGCATTGAAACGTAAGCCTAACTGTATACAATTTACATGAGAACCTTTAAAGACATAATTGGATAAAGAGATACAGGATGGAAAAAAATGTACTAAGCATAGATTAGCAAAAGAAAGCTACAGTTACTATACTAATACTATAAGGCAGGACTGGGAAAAAGACACAGCAAGCAAGTGCTTGAGGCACTGACATGAGAAAGTGAGTAGTTCCTCAAGGGTGAGGCATCTAACACACAATTTAAGGAGATTCTTTCCGTTACAATTTGGATCTGGAATGTCCCCCCAGAAGCTCAGGTGTTAGAAGCATGGTTTCCAATGCAGTAGGGTACCAGAGATGGCAATAACTGGATAGTGGGGGCTATGACCTCATGGATGAATTAATCCATTTGATTGATTAATAATTTGAATGGACTACTGGTGACTGTAGGCAGATGGGCATGGCTGGAGGGAGTAAATTCCTGGGTGTGTGCCTTGAGGATTGTATCTTTTCCTTGCTTCTCTCACCTCACCCTCTCCCAGCTTCTAGGCAGCCATGATATGAGCAGCTTTCCTTCTCTACGCTGCTTCACTAAAATGTTCTGCCTCACCTCAGGCCCAGAGCAATGGAGTCAGATGTCCATGAACTGAGAACTTTGAAACCACAAACCAAAATAAACATTTCCTCCTCTAAGTTGTCTGTTTTTCGTAGATAATTTGCACACAGCAAGGAAAAGTAGACCAACACACTTCCTTTCAGGGTTCTCCAAGTGCAGAGTCAGGACCAGAGAGAAATGTTTCCTTAAGTTTTGTTGTTTTGGGCTGGGGACATAGTTCAGTTGGTAGAATGCTTGATTCACATGCACAAGGCTCTGGGTTCAATCCCCAGCACCACAGAAAAGAAAAAGAAAAAAATAAAGTTTTGTTGTACTTCTGGCCCTGAGACAAGGTAGACTCCAAAGCAAGGTTTATAATCAAACATAAAAAAGGAATGATAATGATAAAAGGATACTAATTTTAATTTGTATGGACCTAAAACAGTACTGCAAAATATACTGAGCAAAAATTGGGATAGCTTAAACATAAACACACACATATGTATATGCATGTGCATGTACACACAAACTCCATAATTATTATTAATGGATATTTTAAAAATACTACTTAGTAAAAAATAGAATACACATTACAACAACCTCAAAATTAGAACACAGGAAGTTAAATAACATACAAATGATATTTCCAGAATATTATACCTGCAGAACACACATTTTTTGCATAGATATGAAAAATATAGTCTATTTACCAAGATAGAATATATTTAAGACAATAAATAAAAGTCTAAATACATTTCAAACTATTAAAATCATATGGAATATTTTATCTAGTCACAGCAGAATCATACTAGAAATCGTAACAAAAAGGAAACCAGAATACCCTCAAATGTGTGGAAATTAGCCAGCATATTTCTAAACAACCAATGATTCAAAGAAAAAAAAATAATAAGAAAATGCAGTAAAGCTAGTAATAAGTTAAAATTAAAATAAATAAACATGTGATGGGATTCAAATATATAGTTTTTTGACCTTAAGTTAAATTCATATCTAATTAATATCTATCGCAAACCTTGACTGATTTACTTAATAATATGGTTCAGAAAGATTTTCATAGTGTGATACAAATAAATTTGATTTTTGTTAAATAGCTGCTTAGCACTCCATTATTTGATAAAACAGTAAATTGTTCATGAGGTAATTTCCAGTTATATTTTAGAAATTACTGTAAGTAATTAAGATGTGTAGTTTATAAGAATATCTATAGATTGCCATAGGGTTGTACCTATTTTAGGGTCACTATAAGAAAATCTGAGTACACTCTTAGTCACTACTTTGCAGACATATCTATATGTACAAATACATATATATGTATATATAGAGAGAGAGATACACATGTATATACACACATACACAGATAGATACACATACATACATGTTGTTAAATACAAAGTGGAATTGTTGCTAGGTCATATGGTGATCATATTTACCTTTATTATAAACAGCAAAACTGCTTTTGGAAAGTTAACATAACATTTTACATTCTGTTTAATATACACAAGTTCCAGTTGTTCCACATATGTGCTTTTAAATTTTAGTAAGGCAAATTTTTAAATTTTAGCCATTGTAGTGGATATGCATTGTTTTTAATTGTATGTCCCTGGTAAGTATCTTTTCATGTCTTTATTAGATACCAGTATTTTTTTATGAAGTCTCTTAAAAATGATCAATTTTAAGTTGGTATTTTTGGTCATGTTATTGTAAGAGGTACTCACATAATCTAGAGGCAAATCTTTTATCAGATATATGTGCTGCAAATGTTTTCTCAGTTCATGGGTTACCTTTTCATTTATTGATAGTATCTTAATGATGATATTCTATTTATCAAGTGTTTTCATGGTCCATATTTTCTATATTCTACGCAGGGAATCTTTGCCTACAAGATCACAAATATTTTCTGCAATTGCCTCTTCCACAATTTTTATAGTTTTAGCTCTTACATTCAGGTTTCTGATTGATTTCCGGTTAATTTTTATGTATGGTATGAAGCAAAAGTATCCAGACATTTTGAAGATTTCTGGTGTTCTGTACAGCTCTCACCTCTTCAAAGATCTTTGTGAAACTGCAGTGTCCACACACTCCCTGAGCTCTGATATCTGTTCTCAACTCAGCAAGGACATTGTGCTCCACATGGGATTTCCTTCTCTAATCTGTGGCCTTGGCAGGTCTATCATCAGTTGCTAAGTAAGAATTGTCAAAAACAAGGCAGGCCATCTCACGGGTTACTTCTGTGAGAATGTTCCTGAAGCAGGTGTCCATGACCTGAGTGTTTTCCCTTTTTCCCTTGATGACAGACTCCCGTTTCCTGGGGTATGACGGGAAGGACTCCATTCTGTATAATAAATTTTCAAATTATACAATGAATCAGCAAATCCAGACTGTGACAACCTTTGTAGGACAAATTTCTTAAAAACTACAAGTTGAAGATTTTATTTGAATTGGAATTCAAAGAGTCACCTGGAAGACAACAATACATTTATGAAGCATTTGGAAACTAGAGCACTGACGATGACTAATAGCAAAAAATAATACTTGATATTTAGGCTTGATAATATTATTGTGTGTGTTCTTAAAAACATTATTAGATAAATCTATTGAAATACTTAAGGATAAAATAATATATCTCACATTTGATTCAATGTGATATAAAATGAGAACTGGGTGGAAATAGACATAAAACTGAATCTAGATGAGGTACATGAAAATTAGTTCCCTCTACTCTAATATATATTTAAAATTTTATATAATAAATTTATTGTTTTCTGACCCAAAAATGTATTTTATTTTCATTTACTAAAATGTATTGTTTTGGTGTTAGGATAGTTTGACAGCTTTTTTCTTTTATTCTTAAATTTACTTCTGTGGATTTTATCTTCTTGTTTGCTACCACAAATGGGATATTTCCTGCCATATTGTTTTATAACTGGATCTTGTGGTTCTTTTTTTGCAACAGGAAAGTTATCTTTGTACAATATTATTGAACAAGTTCCCACTTAATTCTTACTGCTTCTCAAATATTCTTAGCTTATTTTCTTTGTAAATAATCGTATATCTATAAAATGACAAATTTGCCCCTTTATTCTTTTTTGCAAATTTGCAACTTCCATTTTATTTCTTTGCACTAGATATAAATTCCAGAGAAGTATTATTGTAAGTAGGCCTTCTTATATCATTTCCGGTTTTACTGGTTGTGATTTGAAGTTTAGTGATGGTTTGTTGTTTGGGACATTTTTTTTCTTACATATAAGGAAATATCCTTTTAATTTTTGTGTTTTGTTGTTTTCAGACATGGATTTTAAAAGAACAATCTGGTAGTGGTATTTTTTGATCTACCCCATTTGTATGTATTAGTATCATAAAAACGATCCTAAATCTGTCACCCATTTTTTGTTTCTACTGCTTTATTGATATTCTTGCCCTATGAATTTTTACAATTAAATTGACACTTCCATAGATAACACCAAAAATTTACATATTTTTATTTGATCCCACTTATTTTTCTTTTTAACCTATTTTTTTAGTCCTTCTGATAGTTGCCTTTTAAACTTTGAATTATCTATTTAAACATCCATTTATTAATTTCTCCATTCTACATAACACCTATTAGCTCCTTGCCATGAAAACAGGAATAAATAAGTTCATCTACTTTAATTTCTCTGTTCCTACTCTCCTCATTTCCCAACTCCATTGCCTTGAGTTCTCAGTCCTTGGGACTATAATAATATTAAAAATTACAGATTTGGACTTTTGAGCTGATGAGGTTTGAAAGAGCTCTTCAGACTTTAAGTTAATGTTGTAACCAAAAAAGACTTGGAAAGAATGCTGCATTTTGTATATGTACAGTTGTGAATCTTTGGGAACAAGAGGCCAAGTCATGGTAGGAAGAATAACTACCTCCCAAAGAAGTTCACATTCTTATTTATGGAACTATGTTTATTGTTATAAACATAGTTTACAATATATTATTATTCATGGACTATGTTTTCTTACATGCCAAATAGGATCTCTGAAGATATGATGAGGTAAAGAGCTTGAGATGGAAAGATTACCTACCGTAGGTTGTCTAAATGGATCCAACTTAATCACATGACCTTTAAAGAATATAAAATAATGTCCTGAGAAGGACCTGACCTGCTGTTATTGGCTTTAAAGATACAGTAAGAGGATTTCTGAGTTAAGGAATGTGGGTAACCTCCACAAGTTGGGAACAGCCTTCAGTTTGCAGCCAGAAAAAAAAAAAAAAAAAATGGGACCTTGATCCTATAATCACAAGGAAATGAATTCTGCCAACTTGAATGAACAGAAAATAGATTCAACCCTAGAATCTCCAGAAAGAAACACACCCTGATGACTACTTGATTTTTTATTTGTTCTTTTTAGTTACACAGGACAGTTGAATCTATTTTGATATATTTATACAAGTCTGGAATGCATCCTATTCTAATTAGGATCCCAGTCTTGTGGATATACAAAACATTGAAATTCACTGTAGTGTATTCATATATGTGCATAGTAAAGTTATGTCTGATTCAGTCCACTGTCTTTCCTATTCCCATACCCCCTCTTTCCTTTCATTCCCCTTTGTCTAATCACTGAAGTTCTACTCTCTACCCGCTTGTTGTGGGTTAGCATTCACGTATCAGAGTAGACATTCAACCTCTGGTTTTTGGGGATTGGTTTATTTCATTAGCATGATAGTCTCTAGATTTTAATCCTGTGAAATCCATATCAAATTTCTGACCTACAGAATTGTAAAATAATAAAGTTTGTATTAGTTCAAGACATCAAATTTGTGGTAAATTTAAGACAGCATAGAAAATTAATGTTCAATTTAAATTCCTCCCCTTGGATAAAGGTCTTCTACTCTGAAAGCATATAAACTCTAGCTACTCCTTAAACAAGTGAGAATACTTTTACCAACGAGGAAGAAGTGGGTGGCAGGAAGAATGACAATGAGCAGTGACTGGCACAAATAATCTTCCTGATCTGGTTTATATCTCCAGTCCTACCTCTCAGACTTCCACCCCATACTTCATGTCCCTAGAGTTTCTAACCTAAGGGATGCCTTTCTGCTCCTCTTAGTAATGCAGTTCCTCCTACCTAGAACATCTCCATCCTACTGTTCATACTCCTCCCTCCGTTAATCTATGTCTTGGTTCCCTTTCACCCTTTAAAATACTGCTCATATTCTCTTCCACAAACTTCTTCAAGTTAAAAGTATAGTCTTGTGTTTCTGCTCTCTGTCCAGGCTGGCAATTATAGTATATGCCATATACCACAGTATATAGTAACTCCCTAACAATATTTGTTAAAATTAGCATTCCACATAACAGTATTCAAGACTTGAACATAAATTCTTTGCCAAAATTTTACTGAACAGTACTTGTTATACGTTTCACATTTCACATAAAGACTTAAAAAACACATACAAGTAGCATATTAGAATGAATCCTCAATAGTCATAATTCAGTTTCAATACATTTACATATGCAATTGAATCAGCTAGAAAACTAATAGAGGTTTATTCCCACAGAAAGCAGATTCAAATCTCCAAGATCTTCAGTATCAAGAACTTTAGCAGTTAAAATGTTAGGGGACAGACATATATGAATGATGGGAACATGAGGTTAAGAGAATAATTCCATAATTGGCCCCTTAAGGCTGACCCCCCACATGCTTTCTTTTCCAAGCAGCAATTTACTTGTGGGACTACCTGGCCAAAGTGGACAATATATGTCACATTCCTGAGCCAACTACTTATTAACTGTAGAAGAAATGCAGGCCCAAGATAATGTCAGTGGGAGGAATCCAGGAGACTTTTGTGACCAGATCCTAAAACTCTGGGAGTTCCTCCCAACCATAATATCTGTAAGACTGTATGCTTAAGATTCCAATGAGTACTGGTCAGCATGGGCCAAGGTAACCTAGAATTACCATGACAGTGGGTACTTGAAGAAAGTCTGATGACACCCTGCTGCCAGTCAAGTCAAGAGGTGTATCTGGGTAGGGCTCTCTGGAAACTTCTCTAGGATCCCAAACAAAACTGGAGTACAGGAGAGGCACCTCTCCCTTAAAAGTGTCTCCTTTCCCTTTCCTATCCCTTAATAAATTCATGACTATTCTCTGAGAGACATGTCTGAAATCCTTCTGACTTGGTCTCAAGGATCAGGGTTTGAAGAGGGTGGTCTTCCCTTTGACTCAGTTTCTCACAGGCCACAGCTCCTTCACAAAAAACAACAAAAGTAGTGTCAAAAGGAGCCCACGACTAAGAGATGAGAAACAAAAAATTACCAACTAAAAACTTAAAAACATTTCATTAGTATTCTAACTAGCCAATATATACTATGATTTAATCTAAGACAAAGCTAGGTTTATTGTTTTGTTAAGGGCCCACTTCAGTGCTAGCAATAGAAAAGATGCACCCTTTCGCTCTTAGATAAATCGCATTCACTAAAGATAATTCGTTTTATCCCAAAACAAAAGCAGAAGCCTGAAAAGCCTACTAGAGTTCCAGGACTGCGTGGAGAGTAATGAGTAGGGACATTAGGCAGGTCTCCTCTGGGCCTGCACTGAAGCAAGGGGAGGCTGGCAGGGTTTAGGGGTTCGGAAGAACTCCATCTAGAATCTAGATCGCAGGCAAAGAAACACGCTTTAGACGAAGCAGAACGAAAGAACAAAGGCCAGACCCATGGGCGAGAGACCAAAGAAAGCAATACCCTGACGGTTTCCACCCTCCCTCTCACTCCTAACGCCAGATAGGGCACGGAACTACACTTCCCAGAATGAAAAGCGGAAGGGCGGAGCTAAAGAGACTGTTTACCTCAAGTTGGCTCCAGGCGTTTGGGGCTTGATAACAAACTCCAACCCGTCTCCGTGCCAGCCCTCCACCTCAGCCTCACTGGTTCCGCAGTCCGTGCGTGGGAGGGCATGTGGGTCGTCACTGGCAGCGGTTGAATGGAGGCTCTCCGTCCCGCGGCCTCACGGTAGTTGAAGTCCTTGCTGTGGACGAGGCAATAGCTTCTCCCTCTGCGTCAGAGCAGACAGACTACATTTCCCAGGGGGTGGCGGGCTGGCGGGGCGGCGTGGGGGCGGTGCCTCATGTCTGGTACAGTCATCCCAAGCCCCTTCGGCGGGACTGTAATGGCCGGAGAGATGACGATCTTAGGTTAGTGTTTAAGGGGTCCCTTTTGCCTTGGTGGGCGTCAGGGCGGTCCGCGGAAGCCAGGGTGGACGGGATGATTGTCTCAGCTCTTGGTTCCAGGTGTCATAGAAGGGAACTTCGAAAAGCTGACTTAGGGGCGATTTTTGGCTTTTCGGACCTGGTGGGGGTGGAGGAGCCTCCTAGAGAAGGCTGGCCCTGGCAAGCTACATACGTCTCGTACATCTCAGGGACATGCTTGCTTAGCGATGGGTTTGTTCCAACAGAATTTCGGTTTTGAATTGCTGGCCGAAATGGGGCCTTTGGGGGGCTGCAAGAACGTACCCTTTGTGGAGGAAGGGGGAGGAGCCGCAGCAGGAGGATCCTGAGCTGTAGATGCCTGGGATGCTGAGCTTGGAGGGATTTAGGGCCTTTTGATGCTCTTTCCACCAGATCATGATGGGAGTTACCTTCCCCTGCCTGGAAGGTGATAGACTCTTTATGCAGTTTGCCTGTAGGTGGAAGGAAAGTGGGATTGACACTTGATTTCATTTCTTTGAGTTAGTGTTGAAGAGGATGAGCTAACAATTAGTAACACAGGCCTACTAACTGACGTTTTGGGTTGTAATGTAACATAAGTGTACATAGGTATTTAAGACAGCCTCCTGAAATCAAGTAAGAGCTTAATTCTAAATTCACAGTAGTGTCTTTTTTGCTTATGTTTACAATTATGTATGGCGTTTGTTTATATTTATTTTTTCATTAATTTATATTTGCTGAGCATCTGTTATTCCTTGGCATGAGAGATATAACAGTGAACAAAACTTGCCTTCAAGGAGCTTGCGTATATGTTGTCATCAGTGTTACTCACTTTTGTACTTTTCCCTTAAATATTATCTCTACAAGATATGTCTTTAATTCATACTTAAATATATAAAAATTAACTGTGTTCTGTTATGAAGTGATGGTTTAATACCTGAGCAACTTTCAAAGTCATTGTATCCGATTTATCCATTTTATCCTTTTGAAAAGGAAAAGGAGATACAAAGGTAAAGAGTTTTAATTTTACAAAGTTTTTGGCATGAGAATTTAAATAATGGAGCTTCTTTTTAAAAAATGACAACATAAGCTTTATAAAATCTAAATATCAATTGTTCTAGAAAATTGGATTATATTTAACTTTTACTTCAGATGAAGGGTGTTTCCTGACATCATGAACACAGTTATTTTACGAATGTTATTAAATATTTTTACATTTTATTCCTGTATTCTACTACTGAACTACACATACAATTACAGGATTTTTTTGTTTTGTTTTGTTTTTGTCATTCATTTTAATTATAGTTAATTTACATTATGAAAAACTAGATGTCTTAGAGAAGTGTTAACAGTTCTATAAAATTAAATAAGATATGTTTTTAGTCTTGTTTCAAAAATTGATATTAAAGGGACTGCTTTAGTAATTAAGCATGTTAGACTTTGCTATAGTAATTTAGCATGTTACTATAATCTGATAAGATGTATCTTTTAATTTGCCTATTTTCAGGATCAGCTGTTTTGACTCTCCTATTGGCTGGCTATTTGGCACAACAGTATTTACCATTGCCTACTCCTAAAGTGATTGGCATTGACCTAGGCACCACCTATTGTTCTGTTGGGGTGTTTTTTCCTGGCACAGGAAAAGTGAAGGTGATTCCAGATGAAAATGGGCATATCAGCATACCTAGCATGGTGTCTTTTACTGACAGTGATGTATATGTGGGATATGAAAGCTTAGAGTTGGCAGATTCCAATCCTCAAAACACAATCTATGATGCCAAAAGATTCATAGGCAAGATTTTCACTCCAGAAGAGCTTGAAGCTGAAGTCGGCAGATACCCATTTAAGGTAAGGGATTAATCCAAAATATGTTTTGTTTATCGTACTGTTTAGTATTTATTTATTGTATTGTTTCAATTAATACTTTTCTTTCCCATTATAAAGCATTCTGTTTTAATTGACTTAATCTACATGGATGTTATACTATTCACTTAACAGGAAATTCCACAGGGTGAGTAGCTCCAGGGTGAGTTATTTCAAAGATTCTCCAATGCTATTAAGGCCTTAGGACCTTACCATATACTTGCTCTGCCATTTTTAGAATGTGTCCTTACCTCATTCAAGGTAGCAGGAAGGTTGATGAAGCCCCATATACTGTAGATAGATATTCTGTGTGTGTGTGTGTGTGTACATATTTGTTTATGTCTAAATAGATCATACAAGTCATGCATGGTGTTTTATGACTTACTTGAAACTCAGCAATATGTCATAGATGTTACCTTTAATGGTTGTGTGAGATGACTAAATTGATCAGTCTCTTTTCACTGTATATTTTCTTAGGTTTCTGGTATTCCACTAATGGTGGAGGTTCAGTGAATATTCTTATATATACATCTTTTTTAACTTGTCTGAAAATTTCCTGACTTGAATTCTAGAAGTAGAATTAATAGGTCAAAGGCACACATGTTTTTAAGGCTTTTGATTTATATTAACAGATTGTATACTATAAAGGTTATATGCTCTTAATTGTAATTTTTTAGAGCACCAGTATCTTCCCTGGTTATTACTGTTCTACAATATTTACCGATCAGATGAAAGAAAAATGAAATCTTCTGTTAAATTTTATTTCTTTGCTTTCTAGTGAGTTTTTTTAGAAATTTGTTTATTTGTATTTTTATTTTCTTTAGTGAACTATTTTTTCTTTGTTCTTTTTCTTTGACATGATTCTTCTTTCCTAAATGACAATCAAATACCTTTGGTTTTGTTATGTTTTTCTTCATTGCTTTTATTTTTAACCAATGATTTGTTTTTGAGTTGTCATAATTTTATAAATTTTTATGTAGCAAAATCGCCTCTTAATTTTATAAAAATGGCCTTGACTTTTACTGTGTTTACTGAGGCCTTTCTTATCCTATCCACTTATTTTGATGTTTTTGTTTTGTTTCATTTTTCATCCTAATGATTTTATATGAGTGTTGGTTTGTGTTTTGTTGCTGAGTGTTTTTTGGTTTTGTTTTAAGCATTTAAATCTTTTTTTTATCTTTAAATGTAGGGTTTTTCTTCTAAGTTATGAACTAGGATTCTACATTAGTTTTAAAATCATTAGTTAGTTCAGTCATTGCTGCTTGTTGAATAACTCTATCCATAAAAATTTTCAAATTTTTAATTTATTTTCAGAAAGAAAAAAAATTGCTGTACTTCTAACTTTATTACTTTGTTTTTAGCTTCTTTGGGATTCTTTTATTAATTTATAATCTTTAGTGACAGATTAATTTAAAGCTATACATTTCCTCTAAATTACAGCTTTGGGTGCATTACTTACTGGTTGAAGAGTTATGTTAAGTTACTAAGTTTCAAATGATTCTAAACGATTTATTATTGTTTTGGTTTGGGGTGGGCCTTATGGTACTGGTATCTTTGTATCTTATATTCATAGTAGATATATAGCTTGATTTTATTTTAAGAAAGTCAGATTTTCTTGATTGAAACCTAATTATGAGGTCTAGAATGATTGGGGAAAGAGTCTTATACTTTCTGAATGAGATTGATTTTCTTTACTATTGCTGTTAAAACAATCTGTCGATAGTTTGTACTAGGCTATGTACAGATGTACTAGGTAAAATGTACTAAGGTAGTACATTTTAGAGTTAATCTAGTTTTTTAAATGTATTCCCACATTAGAGAAAATGAACTAATACATAGTAAATATTTTCATGGAAATAAGAATGTAAACGATAGTTGGTTATTGGATAAGAACATAATAAAGTACTAAAATTATTATTTTTAACATGTACTAGACATTTCTTTCATGTATCTTTTACTCTAGGAAACAAGCTAACTTGGAACAAAAAAGAAAGGGAAGATCCTGAGTTATTTACATGATTGAGCAAATGTTGTTTCCTATATATTAGCCCCTCCTTTATTTGTGATTTTGCTTTCTGTGGTTATTTTCCATGGTTTTAATTACATGTGATCAACCACTATCTGAAAACTTTAAAGGAAAAATTCTAGAAATAATTCACAGATTTTAAATTGTATAAGTAGCATAACGAAGTCTTCACAGCTGCTCAATCCCACCCAGAACTGGTATCACCCCTGTATCTATTGTGTATGCTGCCTGCCCGTTAGTCCCTTGGTATTTATACTGATTATCAGCTTGACTCTTGAAGTATAGTACTTGTGTTCAGGTAACCTTATTTTATTGATTAGTGGCACCAAGATGTAAGAGTAGTGATGCAGGCAGTTTGAATATGCCAAAGAGAAGCCAAAACAAATGCTTTTCTTTAAGTTGAAGGGTCATCCACTGGGGAACTTGGAACAGTACCCTGCACGGATAATGGGAAATTCCTGTATTTCATCAGGAGTTCATTAAACAAATATATATTGTATGCTTGGTTATGAATTTTATTCTGCTCTTATTAAAAACTATAGCATAAATTTATTATATAGATTTTTTTTTTTTTTTTTTTTTTTTTTTTTTTTTTTTTTTTGTGGTACCGGAGATTGAACTCAGGGGCACTCGACCACTGGGCCACATCCCCTGCCCTTTTTTGTATTTTATTTAGAGACAGGGTCTCACTGAGTTGCTAAGTGCCTTGCCATTGCTGAAGCTGGCTTTGAATTCGCGATTCTCCTGTCTCAGCCTCCCAAAGTGCTGGGATTACAGGTGTGCGCCACCGCGCCCGGCTTATACAGATCTTAAAGTGTAACATTTAATAATCCCTAATCTTAGCAGATGGATACATACAGGGTATTTTATCACTTTGTAAAGGTAAGTTTTTATTGAAAAAAAATCTAATATATATATGTGTAAGTACTTATGTTATGCTTATACATAACAGGCTTTTATTTTTATTCCTTTTGTTTTGTTTTTTCAAATCCTGTTCATAGGTTTTAAACAAAAATGGATTGGTTGAGTTTTCTGTGACAAGTAATGAGACCATCACCGTTTCCCCAGAATACGTTGGCTCTCGACTATTGTTAAAATTAAAAGAAATGGCAGAAGAATATCTCGGAATGCCAGTTGCAAATGCTGTCATTTCTGTACCAGCAGAATTTGACCTAAAACAAAGAAATTCAACAATTGAAGCAGCCAACCTTGCAGGTAATAGCACTCTTGCCTGAGTTGGATTTTTCTCAAAAATTTGTTTGCTTGAAAGTCTTCTGTAGCAATATTTGTCACTTTGTAAATCAGCCATAGGCACAAAAACAACCTATATGGTGGGTAAATAGGTGGATTTTTATGTAGGTTGATATGTGATAATTATGAGAGCTCTGTAGTGTGATGTAGAATGTGTATATTGAAATAAGAACCAGTCATAGGCACGTAACAAAGGTAGAAATCATGGACACATGAGCAGGGAGGGATTTTTTTTTTCTAAATTTTCTTTAATCACAGTTAAAGTGAACATAATATTGTCAAAAAATCTGATGTGAAAATATTTTAAAATTTTTCAACAAATATTGGGACTGGGGTTGTGGCTCAGTGGTAGAGCGCTCACCTAGCATGTGTGAGGCACTGGGTTTGATCCTCAGGACCACATGAAAACAAATAAATAAAAATAAAAGCAGATGGAGTTAAAAAAAGTAAAACAAATTTTGAGTGTCTCAGCAAATAAACAGGTACGTCCTTGTTTTTGTGCAGCTTATATTTGACTGAAAGGAAACAGAATAAGCATATCTCTAAGTTTAACATATGGCTTCTTACCCTCTGCATTATTGACATTTTGGGCTCAATAATTCTTTGGTGTGGTGGCGGCAGTCCTGTGCATTTAAGAATATTTAGCAGCATGTTATGACAATCATGTTTTCATTCATTGCCATAGATCTCTTGGAGATAAAATCACCTCTGATTGAGAATCATTGATACAGTGTGTATCAGAAAGTAACGTGCTATGAAAATTAAAAGCCGGATAAAGGGACAGAATTGTTTGTGGTAGTCAGGTGATTAGAGGTGGGGTGTAAGCTTTGAGTCAATGTGATCAAAGTACCTGATGAGAACAACTTAAGAAGAGGAAAGATTTATTTTGGCTCATGTTTTTAGAGGAATCAGTTCATGGTCAGCTGGCCTCTAAGCAGAAACCTCATGGCAGAAGGGTAGGCAGAGGAAAGTTAAGATCATGGTAGCCAGGAAGGAGAGAAAGAGAGATAGAAGCCAGAGAAGAAAAACTTCTAGGGCATGCTTCCAGTGACCTACTTCCTCCAGCTAGTTCCCACCTTCCAGTAGTCCCTTCATGCCATCAATAGATTAATGCACTGATGAGGTGAAAGCCCTCATTATCTAATTAATTCCCAAAAGCATTACTTCTGAGCACATGAGACTTTGGGAGACATTTCAGATCCAGACCATAAATAACAGGGGACTTACACATTCAAGTAGAGTGATCAGTTGAAGGAAGTGAGGTAGTTAGCTATGCAGACACACACAGGAAGTTCATTATAGGGGGAGGAAACAGCCAGTACAACCATCATAAAATGGGATTTTGGTGATATATAAGGATAGGAAGCCAGGAGTGGTGGCGCTCACCTGTAATCCCAGCAGCTTGGGAGGCTGAGACAGGAGGATCAAAAGTTCAAAGCCAGCAACAGGGAGGTGCTGATCAACTCAGTGAGACCCTGTCTCTAAATAAAATAGGGCTGGGGGTGTGGCTCAGTGGTTGAGTGTCCCTGAGTTCAAACTCGGTACCCCCACCCCCAAAAAAAATAAAAGAGGAAGTTGGCTAGTGTGACCAGAGCACAGTGATAGTCAGAGAGCCAAAGGAATGGTATTAGGATATTTGAAAGAATTCGGGCTGGGGATATAGCTCAGTTGGTAGAGTGTTTGCCTCACATGCACAAGGCCATGGGTTCAATCCCTAGCACCACAAAAAAGAAAAAAGAAAAAAAGAATTCTTCATTTTGAATGTTGTTATAGCTCCTGAAACACATATTACTTTTCAGACTACTCTTTAAGTTTGAAAATTAGTTTGCTGAGTGACAAAAATTTCTTAATAACTTCCTCTCATCAGTTGTCCTTTTATCCAATCAATCTTACAGGACTGAAGATCCTGAGAGTAATAAATGAGCCTACTGCAGCAGCGATGGCATATGGTCTCCACAAGGCTGATGTCTACCATGTCTTAGTCATCGACTTGGGTGGAGGAACTCTAGATGTGTCTTTACTGAACAAACAAGGAGGGATGTTTCTAACTCGAGCAATGTCTGGTGAGAAAAAATAGAGAATTGAAGAGGTTCAAGCAACACTTACCTTAACTTACCTAATATGTAGCTTGTGTTTGTTTTGTTTTTTCCAAAAATCTTTTAACTTCATTTTTCCTTTTTTTTTTTTTTTTTTGGTTTGTTTGTTTTGTTGTTATTTTTTTGTACTGAGGATTGAACCCAGGAGCATTCTACCTCTGAGCTACATCCTCAATCCATTTTTTAAATTTCTGTTTTGAAACAGGCTCTGGCTAAGTTGTCCACACAGCCTTGAACTTGTGATCCTCTTTTAGCCTGCTGAGTAGTTGGGATTATAGACATGTACCAACCTCTGCTTGTAATTTTCTATATATGTTACTTATGCCACTATTTGTGTATACAAAAAGTTAAATAGGACACCCTATAAATCAAATAAACTTCCAGTTTTATCATATTGAGCAAATAAGGCATTCATGGTGATGGTGAAGGAAATAGTGGGAAGAAAAAATTCCTGAAAAATAAAAAGGGATCATTTCATTATATTTGGTAATATATGTTATTATAGCAAGCGAATCTGTTTTTACATCTCTAGTTTTGGAAAATTATATATTATTGGGATACTTCTTTCACATCATTTCAATATTTTAACCCTGATGTGCACAGTTTTTTAATAGTATGGGTCAGGGTTAAAATCATTTTAACCCCGGTTTTAATAATCATCTTTGAATAAAATTTTAATACATTCAAAAAGAAATTTGTTATCTTAGAATATAATTTTATACACATCATACATAAATATAATACAAACTTTTTGATTTTTCACTTAGGAAACAATAAACTTGGAGGACAGGACTTCAATCAGCGATTGCTTCAGTACTTGTATAAACTGGTGTACCAAACATATGGCTTCCTCCCATCTAGGAAAGAGGAAATCCACAGATTAAGGCAAGCTGTGGAAATGGTCAAATTAAATCTGACTCTGCATCAGTCTGCCCAGATATCAGTATTGCTAACAGTGGAAGAAAAGGATGGAAAGGAAGCTCAGAGTGATGACACTGAACTGCCAGAGGACAAACTTAACCCAGTAGATGACCATGCAAACAGAGAGTTTGGAGCTGGCCTTTCTGAAAAGAAAAGCGGAAAAAGTCAGGTTTTATTTGAAACAGAAATATCCCGGAAGCTCTTTGATAGCCTCAATGAAGATCTCTTCCAGAAAATACTCGTGCCCATTCAGCAAGTATTAAAAGAAGGTCATCTGGACAAGACTGAAATTGACGAGGTTGTTTTAGTTGGGGGTTCTACTCGTATTCCTCGAATCCGCCAAGTCATTCAAGAATTCTTTGGAAAGGATCCCAACACATCTGTAGACCCTGACCTGGCAGTGGTGACAGGTGTGGCCATCCAAGCAGGGATTGATGGAGGCTCATGGCCTCTCCAAGTCAGTGCTTTAGAAATTCCCAATAAGCATTTACAAAAAACCAACTTCAATTGAATTGTGGAGGAATGAAGTGTGATCAAATACAAATACGTGATCTTATCTGGTGATCTCTTACCCTTTATCAGAGCACCTCCTCCAAAAAAGAAAATTGTTACCTAAAGTATCTCTCAGATTTATCTAGAAGGCAATATTTAGATACAAGAAAATTTTACATAGCACTTTTTTTTTTTTTTTTGAGAGGTCTCATTCCAGTACATACTTCTAAAATGATACGAGTTGAAATAAAACTCTATAGAGGAGCATAGGTGGCTATATTTTCTGGATTCTGGAAATAGGTAACCATATGCACTTAACATTATATTCTGTAAACATTAAATAGTGCCAATTATAAGATTTCCCAGATCTTACTAAATTGTGTTAGTAGGAGCTGGTAATTTCTTTACTTGGTCATCACATGTAACTATAAATTTGAACTATACTTGAATGACAGTGTTGATGTCAGGTATTTACATTGGAAGGTACCAGTATTATTAAGCTGCATATAATATATTCAATAACGGCCATATACAAATTTACTTTTACAAATTCAATGTCCAGTTTTGTGTCACATGCACATATTCTGCATTTTCCAGATTATTTTAATGTATTTCATGAATCAATTTTTCTTTCTAAACTGGATACAGATTTATTGAAATTTTTCTGTATCAGCTAGTAGAAATACCCACTTTATATTGTAGTTCCTTCATCTACTGTGCATCAGTCTCTGCTTGGATTTCCATGATTCTGCTTGGCTAGAATACAATAGGGAATTATTAGTTGCATTTTTTAAATGTGTTAATGTCACAATAAAGTCATTGCTATATCATTTTTGTAATCCAAGACATTTGCAGATATTAGTAAATAGCATTAATTACCTATTGTGTTTCTGTTTTATTTCTTCATTTACATTTTAGTGAGCTCTGGAGAATATAGCATGGATTTGAACTACAAAAGATAACCTGATTCAGTTTCATTGAGATTTTTCCCCATATTTTGTTTCAAATGAGGAAAATGTATCAAACTGTAAAAGCCCTGTTCTGTATTATTTTTAAATAGTTACACTTGGATTATTTTAGCCATAAATTGGGGTGTGATAAAATCATAAAATTTGTGAATACTGAGAATAAATCCAACATAAAAGGCCATATGGGAAAATTTTCCGCAAATAAGCATTTTTAGAACTTGGATATCTTGTTGTATTTTATTTGTTTTCTTTAAGAAAAGCCACAGAGACCAAGTAAGAAAATAATAGCAGCTTGGTTTCTATGAGTCCCATGTTATTTGAAGATACATGTATTTCTTTCCTTAGTGGAGACCTACTTAACATTAATATTCAAAAATTTTATATCCTAGTCATCATTTTTGTTAAGGTAAAGTGTTTCTTCTTTATCAGGTGTTGAATTTGAAAGATGTTTTCAATCACTAAAGATGAGAACCAAGCAAATATATTTCAACAATATCAAAGCATTGAATAGTGTTAATATTTTTTTCAGATATAAAAAGGAAAATGTTCTTAGCAGTGAAATTGATTTTGAAACAAATTTAAAATATGTTTGTGTACAGAAAATATCTGTAGTAGGTAATTAAATTTAAATGCTTATTTTAAAACTAATTGAGAAATGCCAAAGATGAATCCACCACTGCATTATGAAAATATTCAAGTGTTCTCTTGGACTTTATATAAATCTTAATAGATTAGAATTGAAAAATATCTTTGCAAAGGTCTTTGGGAAAAATTTCAATCTCCACAGAGTATCAGTTTTAACTTAAAATATTTTAAGATTAAAAAACTTGAATTTCTCGGATACTTGATATGGTTCATGACAATCTGTTAGCCTGTTAACTTTTTTTTTTTTTTTTTTAAGGAAGCAATGTGCAAAACAGGGCAGCTAATCATACAATGAAATTGGAATTTAAATAATGTATTTGAAAAATAGAATAGCAGTGTTGGAATTTGGGGGCAGTAGTTTAGCATATTCTCTAGTATAGGTATACCTTTAAAAAATGAAGGAATTTTTGTCTTCAATCATTTTAGGGCTCTCTCTATATATACATAACCTTGACATCAATGTAGTTTATTTAAATGATAAGAATGCATCCTGAAAGGGATCATTTATGGATAACAATCTGAAGTTGTTTTTCATAAAACAAACTTTTTTAGTTGTACATTTGGCTAGTGTTTTTTTTTCAAGTACATAACAAAATTCTAAGTGTCTTGTATAATTAGAGTATGTGAGTAATTTATTTTGTATCAGGAATGTTTTGGTACTGTGTTTTCACTCAAACCACTAACTTATCAACAGATAACTGTGTAATGTGTGCTGAATATTATAGTATTGTGCAAAACAGATTGTGCCTCTTAAATATGTGTGTGTACAGATAATTCATGTTTTAATGTAAATAAATACCATTTTGCAGTTTGTTTTTTAAACTGTGTACTGTATTTTCCATTCAGAACTAGACTTAAGCACATTTTTGATGTGTACAAATTCAAAAGTTGGATAGAGGTGATCTGATGCTAATGGTGGCCCCCAACCTCAGTTGCTATGTCTCTTTGAAGAAATACACATTTTCCTGTATCCTGTCTCTGGGATTTCTAATAGACCTTTTGCTTATTTTCCTAATTTAGGAAAGAGAGTTCCTGCATCGTATGAACAGTATCTCTGGAATTCTGAATACAAGGTCATGGCTTATGAATGTAATGAAGTAAAAAACTGAGCTAATCTAGATAGGTAATAATTTTGCAAAATAGGATGTTGTAATTCTAAAAAGTAATTTACTAACAGAGTTTGTGTTATTTTTTGGATAAATGGTGCTTTTTAAATTATAAGATGATAGTCCCAATCCCCTCCAGGACTAGTTCCTGTGATTTTTTCATACTTATTTAAATTTCCTACTGAGGAACTCAAATGCATGAGGAAATATAGTGACACTTTTATACTTACTTTGTTTAACAAAAATACAGTAACCTATTTGAGGTAGGCAGCCTCTACTTTGGATGGTTTCCAGTAATACCCCACTTTCTGGTATCCATCCCCACAAGATACCGTCTATCTTCCCTTGAATTTGGGTGAGATTTAATGACTCTGCTAATGAACAATATGGCAGAAGTGCTGGGATATCTCTTCCAAAACTGGATTTTTTTAAAAAAGGACTCTTCTGTCTTGGGTGTTTCCTCTTGCTGCTGGCTCAGCTGCCATGTAAAGTCCAGCCTGTTGGTGAATACTGGTAAAGAAAAGGCCCTAGGAAGAGGCATTTCCACTGACAGCCAGCACCAATTCCCAGCTGCTTAAAACATTTCAAGGCTAGTCAAGGCTTAGGTGTTGCAGCCACAGTTGAAAATGTGAATATAACTTCATCAGAGACCTTAAGCCAGAAACATCCATTAGTTATGTGACTTCCTGATTCTTGACCCACAGAAACAAACTCATTTTTGTTTTAAAGTACTAAATTTTGAATAATTTTACACAGCAATAGAGAATAGAGCTCTTGATGTGTACCAGGACAGTGCTCCAAATGTATTAACCAATTTAGTTCTCCAAGCAAACTTGAGTAGGTACTGTATTTCCAATTTCAAATGGGACAATCAAGGCTCAGATGTGTCAGGTAAATTCCCAGGTTTATACAGCTAAAAAATTGGCAGTATCAGGATCCCAATTCAGTCCATGCTCAAACCCTTATGTACTGCCTTATGTAATGACATAAACCTCTGAAAAATGACATCTAGAAAAGTGGGACTAGAAGGAAAGCTGGAAGGAGCTAGAAAAGCTGCCCTCACACCTTCTTCCTCACCTTTGTTTGATCTAACTGGAAACATATTATGCATCATTGAGGATCATGTCTCACTGTAATCTCCAGTTTTCCCAATGTTGTTGTCCATAGAACAGACCTTCATAAACATTGGCTCAGTTTTATTTTTATTTACGTAATAGTGTATCTTGTGATGTGACTTTGCAAACATGAGACTATAACTTTAAAGAACCATGACTACTGGTATTTGAATAATAGCATGTTATTTAATGTTTTCTATATGCCAGACACTATTCTAATGGTTATATATGTATATACTGTATTATATAATATTTATTCTACAAACAACTTCAGAAGTAAATAAAGTTATTACTCCCAAATGAGCACAGAGAAGTTAACTTTCCCAAGTTTGCACAAGTCTCAAGTGATCAAGAAGAGGTTTAACAAAGGCACCCCCATCTGAACCCTTAACGACTGCAATGTTTTCATATTCTAATTGTTTTCATTCCTTTTTCCTGAAAGAAGGCCCTCTGTATCAAGTAGAATTATTTATAATTTGTATGCATATTAAAAAACAAAATTCAATTTTCTTACCATTAAGTTTTGATATCAAACTGTGTTTAAAAATAGATGTAATTGCCACTATTCCATCGACCTATGAAAATGATTATTTCATATGGTTCAAACTAATACTGTATATAAATAAGCATAGCAATCCCACCCCAATCTTTAATTTAATTTACTATACCTATAAGATTATTGTTTTAATTTTCTCCCCCATTTTTGAACTACAGACTCTTAAGTGTTTTTTGTAGGAATGAGTTAGTGGTAGAAAAATGTGAACTGGATTTTGAATCTTATTGCCCAATATTCTCTTAGAAACTTAGTATCATTTTTGGTGAAATCGATAGATGATATACTGTTTAGTAAGGACTGAAAGTGATAAATCCTTCAAATGTCTTGCATATTACCTGGCATTTGAGGACTTTCAATAATAAATATTCCTCTTCAAAGTAGTTAATGCTGCTTAGGATTTTTTTTTCTATCTGCTAAGCTAGATATTTTACATATTGAGATTATATTCTTAATCTATTTTGAAGTTACAATCTTTGAACAAATCAGATGATCATGGACTAAACTTTTCTCTTAAATGCAAACGTGTGGCTTCTTTGTAATCTAGTCATTTTGAGTACCTTTTACTTTGTTTCTGGTATACTTCATTGATTAGCAACCTTAATGTGGAAAATTGAAATGAGAATAAAATAATAATTTCTCAAAACACAATGAATTCATCTTTGAGTAATTTTGACTACTAGTCATTTTTAATAATTTTATTTTTGTTTAACTCTTAAATATTATATGTAATAATATATAATAATAGTAACATCCATATACAGAAAACTGCACATATCATAAATATGGACATTGATTAATTTTTCTCAAACTGAACCAATACTCAGATTAAAGAACAGAATACAACCATTATCCCAGAAGCTTACCTTACAGACTCCATCATTAACACCCTCCCACACACACACCAAGGATAACCAACATCCCAACTTTTAATAGTATAGATTAATTTTTTGGTTTTGATTTTAACTCCAATATAAATAGAATCATAGAACCATACGATGGTATTCCTTTGTACCTAACTTCATTGACTCAGCATTATGTTTGCAAGATCTATCATATCTACAGCTGTCATACATTCATTCCCATGGCTACACAAAGTTCTGCCATTTATGCATGCTACTGTTGATGTCACATTAGATTTTTAAATTATGCAGCTTCTCTGATTTAGTAAAACTATAGGAAAAGAGAGGCACTATGGGGCTGAGGTTGTGGCTCAGTAGTAAAGGGTTTGCCTGGCACATGTCAGGCACTGTGTTTAATCCTCAGCACCACATAAAAAAATAGATAAATAAAGGTATTGTGTCCATCTACAACAAATTATTAGAGAGAGAGAGAGAGAGAGAGAGAGAGAGAGAGAGAGATATGTACTATGGTATGAATTTGTCCCCCAAAGTTCATGGAATGGAAACTTTATCCCAATCAATAGTGTTGAGAGGTTGGGACTTTAAGGGTGATTAGATCATGAGGGTTCTGCCCTCATAAATGGATCAGTACCATCATCACAGGAGTGAGTCCTAATAAAAGGATGATTTCACCCTTCTTCCCTTTTCTGTCCCTGTCTCTTCTCTCTCAAAGTCTTCCACAATGAAAAAACAGAGCAAGAGGGCCCTTGCCATATATGAACCCTCAATATTGAGTTTCCAAACTCCAGAACTATATCCTAAATAAATTTCAGTGTGTGATATCCTGTTATAGCAATACATAATGGACTAAGACAAAAGCTAAAACAAGTTTTATCTGATATTTCTGAAATACCTATATCCCTTTCTTATCCAATAAATATTTATTTAGCATTTATAAAGCACTTCAAGGATTGTAAAGCCAGGACAACATTTCAAATACCTTACATCCTATTAGAGGGAGACTTAGTTAATAGTCAGTTTTATAGATTAAGGCAATTTTTTCATAAATACTCGATATATATGTGTGTGTGTGTGTGTGTGTGTACATATATACATATATACACACTATATATATATATACATACACACACATATATATGTATATATGTATATAGGGTTGCATAGAAAGGAGAAAAGGAGGACAAAGAAATGGTTGATGGCCTTAGCAAACATGTTAAAATATTTGTTTAAAATCACATTGAAAATGCCACTGAAGTTTGATCACTTCAAATCTGAAGGGCAATTTTGACATAATGTTGGTTTTATTCCAAAAACATAAATTAAAAATTCCTTTAAAATGTGATTAATACTACAAGTCAACAATATTATCACAAATGTATACCAGCTGGTACATATCTTACTGAAGTTGATCCAGACATTCCATAGAAAATAGATTTTTTTAACTCAAAGGCAACTAGTAAAAATTCTATAAAACACTTTCAAATTAATCAGACCATAAAATTCTGTTAAGAGAATTATCAAAAATATTGCCTTTTTTTAAACCAAAAAGCAGTTCAACTTTCTTTGATTCCTCTATCATTTCATAAACTACACAATAATTCAACCCACACAAATATGTACTCTAACATCCAAGTTCATTATCCTATAAACATTTGTTGGGTGTGAGCAATGTGAAAGAGTCTATGCTAGGGAGCTATCACACAAAGAAGATGAAAACTGAGCAGTTGCCTCAACTAGCTTTTTGTAAAAGGGGACAAAGAACTAGAGTTAGAGTCCATAACTACCATGATAAAGATAGGCACAAAAGGTGAGTGAAGCAGAGATGAGGGGCACTCAGACTGGAAGGCAAATGAAGATGAGTGGTCCTGCACTAAGGAAGTCACTCCTGAGATACTTAACCCATTGGGTAATCCAGAGAAAGCAGGCATGAACAGAAGTGAGAAGCCTGAGTGCAGTGCAGGATGGTGAGCAACTAGGGTGTTTGTTGGTGTATGTGCCAACTCACAGTCAGGAACTTGCCATTGAGCATTCCTCCCCATCCTTATTTTTTAAATACTAATGCTGAGCAGTTGTTCTATTCGGTATCATTAATACGCAGCTAAAGTAATTGATCTTTTGTCCCCAAGTCCTGTGTCATTCCAGCTTCTGTTGTCATTCGAAAGAAGACTCCTTTCTGATGTATCAGATTCTGTGGTGTCCCAAATTCTATAATCCTTCCAGAGTCTAGAACAAGCACCCTAAAATATGAAGAAAATACAGTTAAGTAAACTACAATCAGGTTTTTTTTTTTATCTTAGAAAGGTAAGATTTAAATTACCATATGAATTAGTATAAATAAAATAAAAAATTTAAAAAATAGATTACCATATGAGTTATTTCAGTCCAAAATATAGGTACTAATTAACACAGGAAATAAATCAAATTTTCTGATATTCTTCTAGCACTAGAGTTTTCCTCTATTTTGGAAAAGATCTTCTATATCATAGGGGAAAATATAGTATTTCTAAAACAGATAAACTTTTTTATTAGAGGCAAACAATTAACATGTTTCCTATAGATATTGTTTATTTTTTGAAAACAAAGCATACCTGTCTGAATCAAAGATAGAATGTAGTCTATGAGCAATGGTCAGGATGGTGCAATCAGAAAACTCCTTCCTGATTGTGTTCTGCACCAAGTTATCAGTCTCAAAATCAATAGAGGCTGTTGCCTCATCCAAGATGAGAATTTTTGTCTTTCGAAGCAAAGCACGAGCCAGACAGACAAGCTGCCGCTGTCCAACACTGTAAACACAAACAAAAAAAAGTAAAATAATTTCAGCAATGGACTCTATGTTAATGACTCCTGTTTCCAAATCCTGATATTGTTATTCTTGTTTTTCTCATTCATTCATTTAATCAAAAAATATTTATTAAATGTCTTCTATGCACCAGACACTCATCTAGGTTCTAGAAATGGAGCAATGAACAAGAAAGACAAAAATCTGTCTGTATAGAGTTAGGATTGTTATGGAGGACACAAAAAATAGTAAGTGCATAATAGTAAGGGTATGGGTATAGTAGAAATGTTTTATAGGGCTGGGGTTGTAGCTCAGTGATAAAGTACTTGCCTGGCATATGTGAGGCACTGGGTTAGATCCTCAGCACCACATAAAAATAAAGATATTGTGTGTCCATCTACAACTAGAAAAATATTTTTTAAAAAGAAGTGTATTATAGAATTTTCATAAACAATATGTACACAAAAAGTGCTAAGAAGAATTCAAACATGGATGAACAGGGTTATAAAATATGGGTGTGGAGTGGACATGGAAGGCTAAGGAAATCTCACCAGAGGAGTTGCCTTTCAGGTCAAGACCAAAAGTGAACCCAGCAGATTTCTGGTGCAAACTTATTCCAGGCAAAGGGAACAACATATGCAAAAACTTAAGGCAAGCAGGTCTGGCCTGGCTAGAGGTCAATGTGCAGAAACAGGATCAGGAGCCAGAGTAATCAAAGAAGTGGAAGTCCTGCTGTGCAGGCTTGAAAGGGAGTAGCTCACTTTCCCTGGTCTCTGATCACCTGAAGCGGGCTGACTTAAGACAACACACAGAGATGAAAAGAATACTTCTAACATTCACAGAGGCTGTCCTTTTATTCCCTGTTCCTCTTCCCTGAAGGGAACTAGCAACGGTGTGCTTTAAACAATGCAAATTTCTAAAAGCCTTAGAAAGAGTAAACTGGGCAAGCTTTGTGTTTTGCAGCTTACCTGAGGTTTTCACCACCTTCTGAGATCTCATGCAGAAGCTTCTTGGGAAGAGACTGCACAAATTCTTTTAAGTGACACAATTCCAGCACTTCCCACAGCTCACTATCAGAATAATTATCTAAGGGATCCAGGTTCATTTGAAGAGTTCCAGAAAATAAAACAGGATCCTAAAGAATAAAGCAGCCTTCTGTAATCTTACTGTCATGAGTCAACACATTTTTTAAGAATATGATCAAACCTATTACATTTATAAAATCCATTTTATATAAATAAATAAACTATACAGTTTTCTCCCCTTATCTATGGTCCTGTTTCCCATGGTTTCAATCACCCATGGTCAACCGTGGTTTAAAAATACTAAATAGAAAAGTTCAGAAATATACAATTCAAGAGTTTTAAATTGCATGCCATTCTGAGTAGTGAGATCCTATCTCCCACCATCCCACTCTTTCCTACACAGGGTGTGAATCATCTCTTTGGTCAGTGTATCTACACTATATAACCTACATATCAATTAGTCACTTAGAAGTCATCCTGGATATCAGACCAGCTGTCTCAGTATTGCAGTGCTTGTGTTCAGGAAACATTTATTTTACTTGGTAATAGTTTCAAAGTGCCAAGTAATGCTGGCAATTTGGTATGCCAAAGAGAAACATTCAAGTGTTTCCTTAAAGCAAAAATGCATTTGGGTACAGGGGTAAGGTGCCTGTAATCTCAGCTACTTGAGAGGTCAACTGAGGCAACTTATCAAGACCTTTTCTCAAAAGAAAACAAAAAGAGGGCTGGGGATATACCTCAGTGGTAACAGTGCTTGCCTAGCTCATGAGAACATCCAGTACCAAAAAAAAGTGAAAATGTGATGGTGCTCAGTAAGGAAAAAATAATTGTTTGCTGAGGTTCCTGAGACCTACAGTAAGAAGGAATCTTGTATGAAACTCTCACGAAAAATAATAATAATAAATTTGTATTCGTTTTTCTGTTGTGCCTTCAACTGAAAAAAGAAAAAAAAAAGGTCATTCAAAACCTCATAAAGTTCATAAAATTTTTTTTAACCAAATTTAAAGAGAGAGGGAGCGCGCACGGGGGGCCATTCTCAAAACTATTTTTTAAGAGAATATGGCTATAACTATTCTAGTATTAGTTATTGTTGTTAGTCTCTTATAGTGCCGAATTTATAAGTTAAGCCTTATCATAGGAATGTATGGATAGGAAGGAGCTTGAGAGAAATGGGTTGGAGATGAGGAGAGAAAGAGAGAAAGGAAGAAGAAGGAGAAGGAGAGGGAGGAAGAGAGGGGGAGGGGAGGAAGAGGAGAGGCAAGGGAGGAAGGAAGGAAGGAAGGAAGGGAGGAAGGGAATGAGGGAAGGAGTGCAAGCAAGATAGCTCACTCGAAGTTAGTTAAGAGATACTGCTGGCAAAACAGGTCTTACCTGTGGAATTATATTGAGTCTACCACGAAGGTCATGAAGTCCAATTGTTGATATGTCTATTCCATCAATAATAATTTTGCCTCCTGATCTCTCCACAATTCTAAATAAGCTATTTGATAGTGTTGATTTACCTGCCCCAGTCCTTCCCACAATTCCGATCTGTAATAAAATGATCATAAACAGTTCACAGGGTACATTTTGTAAAGGAACAGAGCCCTTGCTCTGATCCAAATGTGTTATTTGTCAGGTCAGTGGGATCTAATTTTGACAACTAGACTAATCTCCACTGGTGTGGAAGATACAATGTGTCTTCCCAAGATCTGTTCTGTGCAGACCCTCTTTACCCACTAGAAAAGACTCTGGATGCTAAGTTTTTCCTCTAGCTTTCAGTGAAGTAGTTGCCACTTAACTAGAGAATCTCAGTAGCCCCAGTGAACAATAGGTCACCCTGGAACCATTCCTGAACATCCAGTATGTGGGCATCGCTGGGGACGAGGTGGTTTCACTGGAACTTTCAAAATGAGAATTTTTTCTACCCTTCCCACAACAAACAAACAACTAACAAAGGTGACTGGCAACTTTTGCCAGATAGGTTGGAAAATCCAAAGGGATATCTGTAATTATCCCAGGCGTATTAAAACAACTTCACATTAAATTATCAAGGGAGCCACAGGTAATGTTAAAGGGCTTGGATTCCTGGCCAAAATAATAAGCACCCCAGTGAATAAACATGTTCCTTCAGTCATAAAAATTAACACAATATTTTCTGGTTGCTGATTTGCATTTTGGTGTTAATAGGAGAACATTAGGAAAGAGTTGTTTTGCCCTAATGAAAGATCTTGAATCTGACAAAATACATAAAAAAAAAAAAAAAAAAAACAGGAATCTCTTGCATTAACTGGCGTAACTGAAATGTTAGATTGATTTTACTTGTTTCAATAACATTTTAGTCTTTGATACCATGGCAGTAGACCTGGCTCAGAGTGTTGGAATAAGATGTTTAAGGTTACAAAAGATGAATCTCTGACAAAACCCAAGTAGGACATTGTTGTTATTTTTCATGTTACTTCCATTTATGTGTAAAGCATCTTTTTTAATGAAAATGTTTCATATATAATTGTAAAAAAAAAATGAATGAAAATTACAGAAGAAAGTAAAAGATCATCTGAAATTATATCACCCAAAAAGAACAACTATGTTTTATAACTATTCTTCTATTTTTGCTAATGTGTCTGTTTACTTTTTAAAACACAAAACTGACATTACACTACCAAATGTTTTTCATATACCTCTTTTAAACCAAATTTCATCTCAATCATTAGAAAACAACATATCATGAACTAATTATCCCATTATATGGATTTACCACATTTTAGGTAAATTTTTATTTTTGACATTTGCTTTATAGAGGAAGTAAAAATAAAATGTACTAAAATTGTGTTTCATAATGGTGTACAATTTAAAAATGTATCTTTTCTTAATAGAGGGCAAACTTGTTTTTATTATCAATCACATGTTTTATATATGAAATATTTTTTGAAAACAATCATATTAAATATCATATTATACTTAACAATAAGTGCATTAGATACAGTACCTTCTCTTCCCCATTAGTCTGGAAAGTGATATCTTGTAATGCCAAACCAAGATCATCTCGATATCGGGCTTGATAATTAATAAACTCCACTACCCCTTTATTGGGCCATTGTAATGGAGGCCTTCTAGACATAATCCAAGATGCCTTAAAACAAATAAGTACTCTTTTAAGTTACACTTACAATAAAATAATATCTTCTCTTTCCCCCAAATAATTCTTAGGCATGTAAGCAAAAGTGAGGAAAAATGATAAAAGACATTTATAGATATGATTTTCTGAAAATAGTTTTCAATACTTGTGAACATGAAACTTCTCATCGGGTTATAAGAAAATCTTAGAAATAAATTTTTAGAAAGAGCAAAGCATCCCATCACCTATCAAATTATCAAGACAAACTTCCTAAAATCCTATGAAGGGGTTTAGGGTAACTTGAAATTTGAGCTGAGATGAGGACAATTTGTCTCTCATTCATTCCCTAAATACTAAGTGTTTATAGTGCCAATTTTTCTTACTGGAGATTCAGCAAAGAGAAAACCTGATAAAGTAATCTCCCACTTTTGAAGTATATGTGCTAACAGGGAGGGAGACAGAACTACATAACACAGGAGGAATGTTGGATGAACTAAGTGTTGGAGGATAAGCACTAGGTAAAGGTGGTAGGAAGAGGACATGATTGTGAGCAGGGCCATTAGCAAAGGCTACACTGCACATGGAGAGGGAACAAGTCACAGGAGTGGCAGCAGAAGAGGATTTGGTGCAACAGAAACTGTGTGTACCAAGGACCTGAGACAGAAGCCTGCCTGGAATACTGGAGGGACTTCCGGAGGTAGGAGAACACACAGGACTGTGTGTACCTGGGCGGCTGGGTGAAGTGCTTCATGGGAGGGACAGATGGAGAATGTCAAGTGATACCGCAGGTAACGTGAGAACTGCATGTGAAACATTTGTGATCTGGCTAAGATAGGTTCCACAGAGTGGTGGGATCAGAGGCCTGTTTAAAGAGGAAAGGAACTAGAGACAGCAAGCACCAGAAAATTTTCCAGAGACTTCCTCTACAAAAGGGAATAGAGAATGAGGGAACTCTAGAGGGGGCAAGTAAGGTTATCTAAACAGATATACCTCTTCCACATCAAGAGTTTTTGCAGCAGTATTTGTCCCAATTTGCATCAAATTACATGGAGATGTTTTTGTTTTTTTAAATATGTGTATACCTACACATGCATTTTATTGTGTTTATCCCATATGAAAAAAAATGTATGTTTATTGAAAATTTTCAGAAAATAATGTAAGTCATCAGATGGTAAATGGACTAAACAAACTGAATATTGGTTCCAAAGATTATGAATATAGAATAATTGTCCATGAGAAGGAAAGGCAAGAACTAGAAGAGAATCCAGAGGACAATTCAAAGTTCAGGTAGGAGTTGGAGAATGTGGAGCATACTTTAGCTTATTTATAGGTTGTGAAAAGTAAGGGAGTAGGAAATTAGAAAGGGTAGGGATTAGGAGAGGTGATTAATGGAGCAAGGTCTGAGAAGACAAGAAGAAATAAGACAAAAAATATAATTGGAAATGTTAGATTCTTAGGTGGAGAAGATATATTTCTTCCTGAGTGTCCAAGCAAATGAGAAAGAGTTATAAGCAAAGGAGGAAAGAGAAATTCAAGTCACCTTTACTATCTGCCCTGTTAATTTACGGAAATTGGAGAGGGAGGTCACCTGATAAGCAAATTACAAAGATAACTTAAATTTTATACTCTATCAATAGTTAATTTTTTTTTTGCCTTCCCAAATTATAGTTGATTAAAAGGAAGAAAACAGGCTGATTTATTTTCCTCCTCCTTTCCATTCACTGAAGTGTTAATGATCAGTTAATAAAACAGAAGGTATAATCACTACGAATGTAATTAACCTAAAAACTGTGAGGACTCTAAATAATTATAAGATGACTATATTAAGACTTTTTTCACAATGTAAAATACCCCACAAAGTTATACACAAAGTTATAATTGTAAATTGTGTATTTTACCCTATATTAGTAGAGGACAAATCATCGTGTCTTTTAAAAACAGGTTTTCCTATTTCATTCTCATAACTTGCTGAAACACCTTACAATTTGTAGAGAATCCTATTTATTCATCAGGGTTTTTATTTCTATTTCAGTGATATATACAATAATGGTGCATTTTACAGTATTTTTTTTCGATGTCATTGAAATGCTGAATATTAGAATGTGAATTTAGAAATGCAGATTTTGTTTAAAATTTAAGTTTTTAAGATGTCAACTGAAGGTGCATCATGATGTCTTAATCCTACAACATTTTCTGGTTATTGATGAGTGCCTACCTCTTTATCCATATCTTCATATTCACACACTCTTTCAATGGACACTGCATTGGTTTCAATTTCACATGCCTTCCTTACCCAAAAATTCAGAGATTGAGTAATCTTGGGGGTGGGAATAAGAGAGGTAGTAAGAGATTAATTCATATTCTTTCGTCTTATATGTAAAAAGCAATACTATATTTTCGTAAGGTTTCATTTTCAGAGTTTTCAAATGCCTCCTGTCTTTTGATTACTTAATAACTCTAGAAGAAAGCATATTTATATAGATATACACATCTGTGTTCCTTCATGTTTGTTAGACCTACCAGTATAATAAGTAGTGGAATGATTTGGAAGATGATAGAATGACCAGAGGTCATATGTAGTAAAGAAATCCATACTTGGTGTAAGGAATAATGAATAGCAAGATGGATAGGATATGCCTCACAAAATCTATATCCTAAACGCAAATAAAAGATAATGCTTAAACACTGGGGCATTCTTCTCTACCTTCCACCAGAAGGAAGACTCTCCTAACCCTCTACTTTATTTCCATTTAAAAAAAAATGTGTAGTGGTCATTTTGGCAACACATATACTAAAATTGGAATGATACAGAGAAGATTAGCATGGCCCCTGTGCAAGGATGACACACAAATTCATGAAGAATTCCTTATTTTTCAATGGCATACTACTCAGCATTAGAAGAGAATAAAATTATGGCATTTACAGGTAAATGGATGGAGTTGGAGAATATCATGCTATACAAAGTAAGCTAATCTCCAAAAAACAATGTTCCCTCTGATAAGTGGACATATATAACATATAATGGGGAGGGGCTTAGGGAAAATGTAGGAACTTTGGGCATAGGTGAGGGCAGAATGGGGACAGGAAAGATGGTGGAATGAGATGGACATCATTACCCTAGGTACATGTATGACTGCACATATGGTGTGATGCTATATTGTGTACAACCAGAAAAATGAAAAGTTGTGCTGCAATTGTGTACAATGAATCAAAATGCATTCTGCTGTCATATATACCTAATTAAAATAAATTAATTAATAAAAAATTTTGTAAACACTAGTTTTTTTTTTTTTTTTACCCTGCTCTCAAATGTAGGTTTTCCAGGTTGTAACTTGAAGTTTACTTCTGAAAGTCAAAAGCTTTGACTTTTATTTTATCTTCAGTTTGTTGCCAACTTATATGATGGCCTATCTGACTTGAACAGATGTGGAGCTCCTTAAAATGTTTCTGAAGAGGTTGGGGTTGTGGCTCAGTGGCAGAGCACTCGCCTCTCACGTGCGCGGCCCGGGTTCGATCCTCAGCACCACGTAAACATAAATGCATTGCATTGTGTACAACTAAAGTAAATAAATAAATATTTAAAAAATGTTTCCTTGAACCCACTTGAGACATATATTCACACATTTCATTGAAGAAATAATAATATTTGATTATGGGATTTTGCCACAACCCCTGTATACGTATTTTATATTCTCTTTCTAGAAGTCTAAATCCAGAATACTGAAATGCCTCAAGGGTTCTGAATACAAGACTAAGGTACATACCCAAATCACCTAGACTTACCTCCTATGTGTAATTATGTTAACCAGTTTAAGGCATTTACTCTTTCACAAAGGAGGTACTAGTGCTTTGCAATGAAATATAAAATAAGGCTTAGGGGAAAATTCATAAGCAGAGGAGAAGCAGAGCCCATACTGCCCCCCAGAACTTGCATTTATCTGCTTGCTTGCTTCGGCAGGGCAAAGTGAACACATGAGCTATGGTGGGGAGAGATCAGACCCTATAACCCTCTGTAGTTATAAGGATGGGGAACAAGAGACTCGTGGGTCACTATGGAACAACAGAAGGCTCCTGCTCCTCCAGGGCTCAGCCCATTCTTTCTGGGAGCTATCCGAAAATTGCTGAGCCAGCTCCCTGCTACTACCAAAAGAGAGGAAGAAATGAGCCTCCAGGGTAATCCAGATTTGCCTCTCATTACTTAGTTAATACAATCTATAATTCAGACAGGCAAAGGAGAAGAGTGTTTAATTAATTGGATTATAAACATGCTATGTACCACAAAATCATTATTACTTACATTTAGGGCATAGGATATAGACAAACCAACGATTGCTGAATCTATGGAATTGCCAGCCAGCACAGCAAGCAGAGCAGTAAAGAACAGCATTAAGTCACCAAGAAATTCAAGCCTAACGGACAGCCACCTGTAATAAATGGAATGTATTCCCGAGAACGGAAATGCAAAAGTTTAGGTGCACTTAATACTAACTCTACTCTGGGAAATTGAGAAGTAAACATCAATGACTACTTTCTTTGCCCCCTCCTTACTTGGAACTCAATTAAATATAGGATGACTACTTTCTTTGCCCCCTCCTTACTTGGAACTCAATTAAATATAGGATGACTACTTTCTTTGCCCCCTCCTTACTTGGAACTCAATTAAATATAGGATGACTACTTTCTTTGTCCCCTCCTTACTTGGAACTCAATTAAATATAGGATTATCACAATGATGCTAGCTTAAAGGATTCCTCTGCATAAAAGTTCACTTTACTTTTGCAGAATTTGCTTTAAAACTTAATCGGAATTAAAAAGCAAAAGCCAAGAACTTTAGCTAAGATGATATATTGCATTGAAGAAGTCCTACTGGCAAATAAATTACTTCTCCAATTACATATACTGTAAAATCTGATGCATTTCAGACTGATTAAATTATTCTCTAAAAATTAAAATATGCCCAACTATTACTTATTCTTTCATTATTCCCTCCTTTAGTAACATTATAACTTGAAATTAAAACTACCATAGAATAATATATGCAAACAAAACACACTGAATATGACAGAAAGAATCATATATTAGTCATTCTAATAGCATCCTATAATTTCTTCAAAAAACTTAGAACTTTGTTTCCATATAAAGTAGTATGTCCTTTTATATAAGTATATACATAGATATGATTTAACTTAAATACATATTAAACACCAGCAAATATTCAGGATTTATATATGTATATATATGTGTGTATAAATAAATACACATTTAACTAATTTAATTTAATGTATACTAATTTGATGAAATGGCATTAGAAAACACTCTCTCTTTTTTTTTTTTTTTTTTTTTTTTTGGTACTATGAATTGAACTCAGGAGCATTCAACTGCTGAGCCACATCTCCAGCCCTATTTTGTATTTTTTTCTTTAGATACAGCGTCTCAGCGAGTTGCTTAGTGCCTCAATTTGCTGAAGCTGACTTTGAACTCCCAATCCTCCTGCCTCAGCCTCCCAAGCCACTGGGATTACAGGAGTGTGCCACTGCACCTGGCTTAGAAAACATTCTTTAATTTAAAAGTCAGTGAACAAACTATCTAATAGACAGATTCTGAGCCTGGTTTATTGATGAAACTTACCTGTTTGAAATTACACTATTGTAGAAACAGACCAAGTTCTCATTCACTACCTCTCTGTTTTGCTGTATAAACCTCTGTTCATGTCCGAATGCTCTAATAGTGGACACTCCCGATAAAGTCTCACTGAAGTGAGAAATGACAGGGGAACGGGATGCTCCTGACAACCGCCGAATCTGTCGAGAGCTCGCAATGTAGTATCTCTAATCAGGGGACAAAAAGAGGTACTTGGAAAGATGATGCAGAAATTGCTTCAGTGATTTAAAAACTACAAGACCCTGTGTTGTGATCTAATGTGACTCCCCAAAAGCTTAAGTCCAAATTCTAACACCTCTCTCTGTATCTGTGAGTATCACCTTATTTGGAATTAGAAAATTTTCAGATGTACATAATTTAAGGATCTCAATATCAGATCATTCTGGATTTGTGGTGGGCCCTTAATCCAATGCTGAGTGTCTTTACAAGTCTCAGTAAAGGACACACACACACACACACACACACACACGCACACGAAGAATGCCGTGTGTGGTGAATGGTGGAACTTAGAGTGATATGTCTAGAAGACAAGGAAAATGCCAGGGTTGCCAACAGCCCAGAAAAACAAGGATGAAGCATGAAACAATGTTTCCTTGGAGTCCCCAGGAGGAACCAAACCTGCCTACAACTCGACCTTGGACTTCTGACCTCCAGAATTGTCAGAGAATAAATTTCTGTCATTTTAAGCCACCCAGCTTTTACTTATTACAGGAGACTTAGAAAACTAATACCACTTTATAATAGTGAAAATCCCAAATTTTGGACAGTAGAACTAGGATATAATTAGGAAAAATATCACTTGCTTGGTGCTCTCAAATGACCATTATTGAGTACCTACTATAGAAAAAGCTCTGTGTCACATGCTGAAAATATGACCAGGCAGTTAACCCATTAAGTGAGGGAAGCTGTGCAAAGGTACATATGATACTTTTTTACCTGAACAAAATTACAAAAAAAAAAAAAACCTTATTGTTTCCTCCATAAAAAAGATATTAGTATAACCACAATTATGATTTGGCTACTCTCCCTCAGCCTTAGGGATTATGGAGAGCTTGGAAGGACTATGTCCTAAATTAACTGAAATATCATTAACCATCCACAGAAAATTGCTACTAATTAGAAATAAAGTAGCTGGGCTCGGTGGTGCACGCCTGTAATCCCAGCACTTTGGGAGGCTGAGGCAGAAGGATCTCGAGTTCAAGGCCAGCCTCAGCAATGGTGAGGCACTTAGCAACTCAGTGAGACCCTGTCTCTAAATTAAAAAATACAAAAAAAGGTCTGGGGATGTGGCCCAGTGGTCGAGTGCCCCTGACTTCAATCCCTGGTACCACCAAAAACAAACAAACAAACAAACAAACAAACGAATGTAATATTTGCCGGGCACGGTGGCACACGCCTGTAATCCCAGCACTTTGGGAGGCTGAAAAGGAGGATCACGAGTTCAAAGCCAGCCTCAGCAATGGTGAGGCACTTAGCAACTCAGTGAGACCCTGTCTCTAAATAAAATACAAAAAAGGGCTGGGGATGTGGTCCAGTGGTCGAGTGCCCCTGAGTTTAATCCCCGGTGCCACCGAAAAAAAAGAAAAAAAGAAATGAAAATCAGGGATTATCAGATCTTTTACATTTTTCAGAAAGATCTCCTTATCTGAAATTTCATGTAAAATCCTTGATTTTAATGTTTTTATTTTGGTAAGATAAACAAACATGTATCTCAAGCCATGTATAAAACTATCAGTTCATAGTTCATGAGCTCTGCTCTATACTAAATGTTCTGGAAAATACAAAGGATTATCATATTCTAGAGGCTGCAAAGGGACTTACCAGACTGTCTAGTTCATGGACGCTGTTTTTGCAGACACAGACCCTGAGAGTAGCTGATTAAGGATGAGACACTTTTTCCTACGTATATGTATACATGACTACAATACATCCTTAGAGGTTTTAAAAAATTTCATTGGCCTGTAGAAGTCATGCAGTCCTTCCATGGAACTCTCCAGGGAATCTAATTTAAGTACTGTTGATCTAGATCAGTTTCTCATACTCTAGTAGGAATCAGCTGGAAGGTTTGTTAAAATGCAGACCTCTGGGCCCCATAGTGAGATATTCTGATTCAGTAGGCCTGGGTATACCACACTTTGAATAGCACATGTCAAGTTAAACTGCTTATTCCACAGGGAAAAGAAGTAGATGCCAGAAAGGGAAGTTATAGTCTTGGTATAGGTGACAAGAACTCAAGGCTCCTGAATCCAAATTCAAGTATCACCCTATTCAACTTCCTAGGGGGTTCTAGATTCTTTCACTCCTGGTCACTCTATTACAGTTTACCAACCATGAGATCATCACATAAAATTTCATTCGTGACATATATATATAAATTTTTCTGAAGTAGATAAAATTGACCCTCAATGCCATTCTTCTGTTTCCAGATTGTTTTTTGTTTTGTATTTTTTTAATAAGACATAGTCTCTGGCCTTTGGAAAAATATGACCTGATCAAAAAAACAACATGTGGTCTCCTAAAAAGTAACTTATAATACTAGTAGTGTAATAAATCCATAGTGCATGGGTGATTTTGCTCTATTTTGGTAGAAAATGATTCACACAGGAAGTGGAATATAACATAGGCCATGCAGAGTAAGATCTAGGTAGAGAGAATAGAGAAAACATGTAAAATAGAAGGAATAATAATAGCACATGATCAGAAATGAGAAAATGATTAACGTTCTGTTCTGTCTTCAGCAGATTAAACTCCAATATGAATTTAAAGAGTTGAGGTTTTGGAAAGGATTCAAACTACGAAGACTGTATCCTTTTGTGAGAAGAGCTTTAGACTATTTTGATATTCAATTTAAGAAATATGTTAGGAAATTTTGTTTACTTACTATAGCCTCACAGTGACATAATTTTGGAGTTCAAATTGGTTGATTATATTTTAATATAAAAAAACATGTTGAAAGACATGAGAGACATATTTAGTTCTTCCAGCAAAAGTTTGCTGGTGTCTAGGATGATAGGACAAAAGGTAGTACCTGTTTCTGTCTTGGATATGCAGGCAAATTAGCATAACTTAGAGACAGCATAGGCTGCTGCTCCTCTAGATTCACTGCACTCTGAGCATGGAGACTACTTTTTCCATGGATGGCTCCCAGCCAATGACTGAATATGGGAGAGATTGTCAAAGCTAACCATTAAGCCACATGGGACCCTCCAGTGGTGACCTTGGTTGAGATCTTCCCTTTGAACGCACCTTCAATAATAAAAATGCTCTGCAGTGCCAGACTTTTCCTCCCCAATACTTTTAGCTTCTCTTCCTTACAGGGATCACACATACATTGCTGTCTGAGAGTTCTCCCAGCTAAGCCTTTTCCTGTTTCCTTTTCTTTACTTTTGACATGCATTTCCCAAAGGATATCTATAGTCCATTTCATCACTTCTAGGACCCTGCTTCTTGGAGAATCTGAACTAATAGTGAGTTTAAGTGGATGTAAAACTATATGGACTGTAGATGCAAGTTATTAATACAAATAAAAACCCAAATACTTACTTGTATGGTGAAATACAAGAAAATCAAGGGAATAATCCCAACAATGAAGAGTGGGAAAGCTCCCACAATGACCAAAATTGTTCCGATAACATCCAGTGTATAATTGAACCAGGTCCGTAAATAGTAATGGAAACGTATATCAATTATAAACATATCCTGAAAAAAATTTGATACCAGATCACTTTATTTTTAACCACTCATGGTTCAGAATGAGATAAAGAAGAAACATATCCTTTAATGGAAAAATGAAAAAGAATTTACCCAAACGTGACAATTCGATGACTAAGAAAGTCTAACTACATGCTCTTTATGCTCTTTTCCCACCCCCATACATTTTTCTTATAGTCAACTATAATAATTAAAAGGTTCTTCTAGTAGGAAGATGCCTATGATCAATGCTTATTTCCCAATGACAACTGTACAGCAATTAATTATATAGCCAAAGTCTGAGCCTGATTAAAAAAAAAAAAAAAAAAAAAAAAAAAAAAAGAGGAATCCTAAAACTAGGATCTTAATAGCTAGGTTTTCAAAGTCCAGAATTTGGGTCATTGGGCATTGAGCTACCACTATCTGCAATTCAAAAATTGTAAAACACTCTTGGACATTGTTATTCTCTCCAGTGGCCTTGTTGAATAGCTGGATCCTACTTAGATCAGAGGATGCAGAAAAATAAAAAAATTTCCTTTCACAAAATCTAAACTAAAGATTGAGGTAGACAATAGGAATAAGAGAATGACAATAGTAAAGTCATATATTAATTCATATTCTTGTCATATAGTAATCAAATTTATGCTTGTAGTATAAGGTATGACCTAAGAAATCCAGAGAAAAGGAAGACAATAAACTTTAATGGAATGAAGTACCAGTTCAGGAGAAATCTGATATAAAAGTATGGATGGAATTGTATTAATTATGTTTTGTTTTGTAATATCCCAATTATCTTATATACCAAATAATGCAACAGCATCATATTTGTAAGTAACTTCCTGCTTGCCTTGAGAATTTATCTTCCAATACCTGCATCTACCCAAAACATAATCATTTGAAATTTCACTGTATAAAAATCACAGTTATTCAGTAAGTCATAATAGGAAATGTCCACTTGGAGAGCTAGACTGCTAGTGATCAAGATCTATCATGAAATTTTCAAAGAACAGTTTGCGCATTGGGATATGCGGGAAGCCACCTGTGAATTACTTGAGGGTCTTCTCTCAGTATGGCAGCCAAGGAGATTTTAGGTTTAACCTTGGGAATTATCCATGGCTCTCCCACACAATAGCTTGCCCAAGGTACATGACCTTTATCTCCGCTCTACTAGGAAGATCCCTCATAGTAGCTCCGGAGATGGGCATAACCTGTTGGGAACTGGAAGCCCATCTATAACCTTTTACGGTGAAGAACATTCTATAGAAGCCCTTTCCTGTTCCCTGATATAAATAAACCAAGATAAAGGCTCCATTTTGCTTTTAGTATAGAAGCTCCATCCATATGATCAGCTAGCCCGTCCCACCGCCGGTTTTGAAAATATATTCCATGTTCCGTGGTTCTTTCGCCATTCTATTTTTCCTAGCTTTTATTTCTCAGCCAGACAATTCCACTGAGGGGAACCCCATTCCCACTGCCAGTGTGGGACATGGGCGAGAGGAATAAATAAGCAACATTTAATATTCCATCAGAAATATATCACATAAGTATTGTTCAGGTATTTTCACATTTTATCCTCATTCCTCTTCATAGACATGCATTATTTTTATATAACTATACTAACATATTTAAGGTCATAGACCGGTACTAATACAGAAACCACTAGCAATGTTTACTGATTAAGTGTTTGAAATATGGCAAATGCCAACTGAGATATGGTATAAGAATATAATATAGAGGTCCAACCCATTGACCAGCAGACCCATGCTAGATCCCAGACCCCATCTAGGACCTCACTTGCAGACCTGCGCTGGATCCATGCCCAGGCCTAAGACTGCCACTGCCGACCAGCAGACCCACTCTGGAGCCCAGGCCCTGGCCTAGGACCACCACTGCCACCCATGCAGGATCCCAGGCCTAGGTTAGGCCCAGGTCCCTCCTGCCAACAGGCAGACCCACATGAGAGCCCAGACCATGGCGCAGGACCACTCCTGCTGACCTGGTGATCTATGCAGGATCCAGGCCCAGACCTAGGACTGCCTCTGCCAACTGGCAGATGCACAGGAAGCTCAGGTCCCAGCCCAGGACCACCCTCATCACTCATGTGGGAGCCCAGGCCCAGGTTAGCCCCAGGTTCACCCCACCAACAGGCAGAACCAGGCCAGAGCCCAGATCCTGGCCCAGAACCTCCTGGATGACCTGCAGACCTATGCTGGATCTAGGCCTAGGCCTAGGACTGCCTCTACCGACCTGTGTGGGAGCCCTGGCCTAGGGTACGCCTGGTCTGCTGCCCAGACAGGCAGACCCATGCCAGAGCCCTACTCACACAGTAGCCTCCAACAACAGACAGGGCCTAGAAGCAGTTGCATTTCAGATCGGGCATCCCAAAGCAAGTGTAAGGTCCATGCTTCTAGCCCCATCTCTGAAAGAGGTTGCATCCATCTTGGGGCACCCCCACTGCTATCTGGAGTTACCTCTGTTATTGCCACCACCACCTTTAATTGTACAAACATCCATCATGGGACATCAGCAGGGTCTGGAAGCCCAACACCAAGGTGACGTACAGATAATATGCACAGATACTACAAGAATATAAGATAGAAACTGTAACACCTCAGATTTGCACTGCAAGAAAGGAAGACACGTAGATAGCATGAAAAAACAAGGGAATAAGGTGCCCCAAACAAACCAGGGTACTACAATAACAGAATCCATGGACAGCACAGTTGATGAAATGTCAGAGAAGGAGTTCAGAATACACATAATTAAATTGATCTGTGAATTAAAGAATGACTTAAATGAGCAAATACAGGCAAAAACTGACCACACCAACAAAGATATAAGGGAGCAAATACAGGTAGCAAAAGATTATTTCAAGAAAGAAAGAGAGATTCTGGAGAAAAAAAACCCAAAAAACAGAAATCCTTGAAATGAAGGAAACAATAAACCAAATAAAAAAAAATTAATAGAAAGCATCACCAAAAGACTAGATCACTTGGAAGACAGAACATCAGATAATGAAGACAAAGTATACAATCTGGAAAATAAAGTTGACCACACAGTGAAGATGTCAAGAACCATGAATAGAACATCCAAGAATTATGGGATAGCATCAAAAGACCAAATCTAAGAGTTCTTGGGATAGAGAAAGGCACAGAGATTCAAACCAAAGGAATGCACAAACACTTCAATGACATAATATCAGAAAATTTCCCAAACATAAAGAATAAATTGCAAAATCAAATACAAGGAGCTTACAGGACACCAAATGTACAAAATTACAACAGATCTACACCAAGGCACATTATAATGAAAACGCCTAGCATACAGAATAAGGATAGAATTTTAAAGGCCGCAAGAGAGAGGACTCAGATCACATATAGGGGGAGACAATCTGTATCTCAGCAGATTTTTCAACTCAGACCCTCAAAACCAGGAGATCCTGGAACAGCATATACCAAGCTCTGAAAGAAAATGGATGCCAACCAAGAATCTTAGATCCAGCAAAATTAACCTTCAGATTGGATGACAAAATAAGAACCTTTCATGATAAACAAAAGTTAAAAGAATTTACAATGAGAAAGCCCACACTACAGAGCATCCTCAGCAAAATATTCCATGAGGAGGAAATGAAAAACAACAATGAAAATCACCAAAGGGAGGAACTATGCTAAAGGAAAGCCCAATCAAAGAAGAAAACAGGTAAAGTTAAAAACCAAAATGTCCAGGAATACAAATCATATTTCAATAATAACCCTGAATGTGAATTACCTAAACTCATCAATTAAAAGACATAGATTGATAGATTGGATTTTAAAAAAATGAACCCAACAATATGTTGCCTTGAAGACACTCATCTCACAGGAAAAGACATCCACAGACTGAAGGTGAAAGGGTAGGAAAAAACGTACCACTCACATGGACCACATAAACAAACAGGGGTTCCATCCTAATATCAGATAAAATGGACTTCAAACCAAAACTAGTGAAAAAGGATAAGGACATTTCATACTGTGTAAGGGATTCATACATCAACAAGACATAACAATCATAATAAATATCTATGCCCCCCAAAATGGGGCACTATGTATGTCAAACAAACCCTTCTCATACAAAAACTAAATGAATCACAACACAATAAAACTCAATGACTTTAATACACCTCTCTTACCACTGGATACATCTTCCAAACAAAAATGAAACAAAGAAACTATAGAACTCAATAATACAATGAATAATTTGGACTTAACAGACATATATAGAATATTGCATCCATCAACAAGTGAATACACTTTCTTCTCAGCAGCAAATGGATCCTTCTCTAAAATAGATCATATGTTATGCCACAAAGAAAGTCTTAGCGAATACAAAAAAAAAAAAAAAAAAAAAAAAAAAAAAAAACAGAGATACTACCCTGCATTCTATCTGACCATAACGGAATGAAATTAGAAATCAATGATAAAATTTAAAAAAAGAAGCTACTCCAACACCTGGAGTGTAAATAATATGCTATTGAATGATGCATGGATAACAGAAGACATCAGGGAGAAGATAAAAAATTCTTAGAAGTAAATGAGAACTCTGACACAACTTACCAAAATCTCTGGGACACTATGAAGGCAGTGCTAAGAGGAAAGTTCATTTCTTCAAAGAAGAAAAAGTCAACAAATAAACAGCCTGACATTACATCTCAAAGCCTTAGAAAAAGAAGAATAAACCAACACCAAAAGTAGCAAAAGACAGGAAATAATTAAAATCAGGGCAAAAATCAATGAAATTGAAAGTAAAGAAACAATTCAAAAAAGTGACAAAACAAAAAGCTGGTTCTTTGAAAGAATAAATAAAATTGACAAACCTTTAGCCACTCTACCAAAAGGAGGGAAAAACTCAGATTACTAAAATTTGTGTGATGAAAAAGGAAATATCATGACAGACACTATTGAAATACAGAAAACAATTAGAAACTATTTTGAAAATTTATACTCAGTAAAACAGAAAACCTTGAAGACACTGACAAATTTCTAGAGGCATATAATCAATCCAAACTGAGTAAAGAGGACACACACAATTTAAACTGATCAATTTCAAGCAAGGAAATAGAAGACACCATCAAAAGCCTACCAACCAAGAAAAACCCGAGACCAGATGGATTCACAGCTGAGTTCTACAAGCCCTACAAAGAAGAATTAATACCAATACTCCCCAAATTATTCCATGAAATAGAAAAGGAAGGAACCCTTCCAAACTCATTCTATGAAGCTGGAATCCAAGCAGAGACACATCAAGGAAAGAAAACTACAGGCCAATATTCCTCATGAACATCGATACAAAATTTCTCAATAAAATTCTGGCAAATTGCATACAAAAACATATTTAAAAAATAGTGCACCATGATCAAGTGGGGTTCATTCCAGGGATGCAAGTTGGTTCAACATATGGAAATCAATAAATATAGTTCATCACATCAGTAGACTTAAAGATAAAATCATATGACTATATCGATTGATGCAGAGAAAGCATTTGTCAAAACACAACACACTTTTATGTTCAAAACTCTAGAAAAACTAGGGATAGTAGGAACATACCTCAACATTGTAAAAGCTATCTATGCTAAACCCAAAGCCAACATCATTCTAAAGGAAAAAAAATTAGAAGCATTCCCTCTAAAAACTGGAACAAGACAGGGATGCCTTCTTTCACCACTTCTATTCAATATAGTCCTTGAAACTCTAGCCAGAGCAATTAGACAGATTAAAGAAATTAGAAGGCTACAAATAGGAAAAGAAGAACTCAAACTATCATTATTTGCTGACAACATGATTCTATACTTAGAGTGAAGCCAGATTTAGAGCTAGGTAGTGAGTGTAGTCAGGCAAATCGGGTCTAACATTGAGTCTCATAAAGAACATGGAGTCCATAAGGAAATGGAGTCAGTCTGAGTCCTGGAGAGACAGAACAACTCTAAGGGAGATAAGATGGTTAATGTTCTCAAGCTTAGGGCCCATCTTAAGGAATGCTAATGAAACAGCTCCCAGCAGATGGAGATGCTAATCAACTAGCCCTAAGCCCTTCCTGTGAATCTCACACCCACCAAGGGCCCACCAGTGTCACTTCTTTTTGACATTCCTGTCCTAGGTGGGACAGAGATAGGGAACATGAAAAGATCAAAAGAAAGATTTCAGATATAAAAGACAGAAGGCCTCTCCTCCCTTTGGATTCCTGGTTTCCGGGTCCCCTTCTCCTTCTGGGAGAAGTCTTTTAGCTGTCCTTTCATTAAAGCCTGTCACTTTCCACTCTACACTTGCCTCGGAGTGCTTCTTCAGCATTATTCTTCAGTGTTCGGGGAGCAAGAACTCGTCACGGGTAAAAAGCGGTTTCAAGAGGATCCAAAAAACTCCACCAGAAAACTTCTAGAATTAATTAATGAATTCAGCAAAATAGCAGGATGAAAAATCAATACCCATAAATCAAATGCACTTCTATACATAAGTGATGAATCCTCTCAAAGAGAAATTAGGAAAACTACCCCATTCACAACAGCCTCAAAAAAAAAAAAAAAAAAAAAAAGAACTTGGGGTTCAACTTAACAAAAGAGGTGAAAGACCTCTACAATGAAAATTACAGAATGCTAAAGAAAGAAATTGAAGAAGACTTTAGAAGATGAAAAGATCTCTCATGCTCTTGGGTAGGCAAAATTAATATTGTCAAACTAGCCATACTACTCAAAGTGCTATATAGATTCAATGTGATTCCAATTAAAATCCCAACGTCATTCCTTATAGAAATAGAAAAAGGAATAATGAAATACATTTGGGAAAATAAGAGACCCAGAATAGCCAAAGCAATCCTTAGCAAGAAGAGTGAAGCAGGAAGCATCACAATACCAGACCTTAAACTATACTGCAAAGTTATAGTAACAAAAACAGTATGGTATTGGCACCAAAATAGACCTGTAGACCAATGGTACAGAATAGAGGACACAGAGATAAACCCACATAAATACAGTTATCTCATACTAGACAAAGATGCCAAAAACATACATTAGATAAAAGATAGCCTCTTCAACAAATGGTGCTGGGAGAACTGAAAATCCATATGCAGCAAAATGAAAATAAACTCCTCTCACCATGCACAAAACTCAACTCAAAGTGGATCAAGGACCTAGGAATTACACCAGAGACCCTACAAACTAATAGAGGAAAAAGTAGGCTCAAATCTTCATCATGTTGACTTCCTTAACAAGATACCTAAAGCACAAGAAATAAAATCAAGAATTAATAAATGGGATGAACTCAAACTAAAAAGCTTCTTCTCAGCAAAAGAAACAATCAATGAGGTGAACAGAGAGCCTACATTTTGGGAGCAAATTTTTGCCACATGCACGTCAGATACATCAGATACAGCACTAATCTTCAGGATAATATAAAGAACTCAAAAAACTTAACACCAAAATAACAAACAAGCCAATCAATAAATGGACTAAGTAGCTGAACAGACACTTTTCAGAAGAAGATATACATTTGGTCAACAAATATATGAAAAAATGTTCAATACCTCTAGTAATTAGAGAAATGCAAATCGGAACTACACTAAGATTTCTTCTCACTCCAGTCAGAATAGCAATTATCAAGAAATATAGGCAATAACAAACATTGGAGAGGATGTGCAGAAAAAGGTACATGTTGCTGGTAGGACTGCAAATTGGTACAACCACTATGGAAAGCAGTATGGAGATTCCTCAAAAAATTTGGAATGGAACCATCATTTGACTCAGCTATCCCGCTTCTCAGTTTGTACCCAAAGGACTTAAAATCAGCATACTACAGTGATGCAGCCACATCAATGTTTATAGCAGCTCAATTCACAATAGCTAAACTGTGGAACCAACCTAGATGCCCTTCAATAGAGGAATGGATAAATAAAATGTGGTATATATACACAATGGAATATTACTCAATATTAAAAGAGAATAAAATTATGGCATTTGCAGGTAAATGGATGGAGTTGGAGAATATGCTAAGCAAAGTAAGCCAATCCCCCAAAACCAAAGGCCAAATGTTCTCTCTGATAAGTGGATGCTGATCCATAAGGCGGGGGTGAGAGGCATGGGAAAAATGGAGGAATTTTGGTCAAAGGGGAGGGAGGAGTGGGGGGAAGTGAGGACAGGAAAGATGGTGGAATGAGATAGTCATCATTACCCTTGGTACATATGGTACAATGGTATATCATGTTCAACCAGAGAAATGAAAAGTTGTGCTGCAATTGTGTGCAATGAATCAAAATGCATTCTGCTGTCATATATACCTAAATAAAACAAAAAAAAAATTTAAAAAGAACATAATATAGACCAGAACTGAAGATTTTTAATTTATTTTTAATCATTAGTTATATACTGATTATTGTTTGGAATAATGTTTTGAATATACTGTGTTGATTAAACTATATTGTTATAATTAATTATTTTGACTGCTTTTCACTTTTTTATGTGTCTGCTAGAAAACTTAATAATACATGTGATTTGCATTCTATCTATTGAACGTGCAATTTTAAGTGCTTAATAGTATTTAACACAATGAGAACCCCTATAGGCAAGCAGGGACACTGAACATCTGTATCCATCCCCCACTCACCATATATGATTCTCTGCTTTATTAAAGGCAGCATACAGTCAACGTCCAGCTATCTCCACATACACTTACATTTTCTTTCGCCTTTTAGCCTAAACCAGTGACTGTCAACTTTATGTATGTGAGAAAAAGAGCTGTAGATACCAGAGCATAGGTTGTTCTCTAATTATTTAAGCAATCTTCAAAGTGATTTTAATTAAATCTTTAAAATATGACACTCTTACATATCACTTGTAAATTTCTTAATAAATGTGACAATCAAATCTATACTAAACACAATCACATCATTTTATAATATCATTTTTTGCAAATGAGATTACAAAGAACTACACGTGGGTCATCACTTTAGGTATGATATTTGACAAGGAAAGTTTGTTCTTACCTTGGTGAACCGACTGATGATTTGACCAATGGGATTGGTTTCAAAGTACTGGAGAGGGAGGTGCAGCACATTACTCAAGAGCTGAGCATATAAGGTTCTAGAAGCCATCAGGGATCCTCTGGTGAGTACATAGGCTCCAGAACAGACAAAGAGACCTAATCACAAATATTGCCAGAATCAGGATCACATCTTAAAGGAATTTTGCGTTTTAATTCTCAAAAGTCTGCTTATGATAGCACTTTTAAAAATGGAAAATCCAAACATCATACTTAAAAATGTCAATCGAGGACCAAAGCAAATATAAATGTAAAGGTACTTGGTGCACTGGAGCCCAACAGTCTGGTGGTTTGCATGCCACCATAGGTTCGTGGTCAAAGGTTCTATTCAAACATGCACAAAAGTTAATAAGAGATCAATCTGGTTCACAGAATGTTAGCATCCTATTAAGTTTATAATGTCCTGTGGGAAAATATGGTTGTAACTAGTGTTGTCAGCCAAATTGTTCCAAGTTCTCTCAGCTTCTAGGTACATGGTGCATTTGTGCCCTCGGGCCCCCTTGTGTTTGATAATACCAAGCACACAGTTCTGAACAATGAATTGTGACAGTTACACATGGCACTTCCAGGTTAGAGTATTTAATTGCTGGTGTCAGCCCTGTTACAGCTCCAATTTCCTTCATACATACAGTGCCTTCTAACATTGAAATGGTGACTGAATTGCTCCTTCAGTTTGAATCCCTCAGATAAGAAATTCCCTTTCTCAACTCCAGTGGACACAGGGTATGAGTAAGAAATAAACATTTTTTTGATGTCATAAGGTACTGAAATTTGGCTGGTGGGAGGGTTATTTTTATAATAACTAAAAAGTCTGAAAATAATATGAAATAAACGGGTAGCTTTAGTGGAAGAGGTTAGAAAACAGTTATTAGGACATATACAATGTTGATTTTGGCCATGTGTAACAAAAGACAAGCTCAGAAAAGAGCTAACCAATGTATGCGACAAAATGAGAGTCCTCAGCTTGAAGAACTAGTAGGGCTTGAATGGAAATGTTGTGTTATAATGTTCAGGAATTATTTTGTGACCCAAATTGTTTCATGCAGAGTAATTTCAAGTAGTTCTATAGAAGGAAGTTCTTTGAGAATACATTTCCATCACCATGTAAAAACCGAGAGGGAAACCAATGAGGAAAATAGTAGAGATTATAAGTTAAAAGGGTTGTGCACACTTTCTTTGATCCTTTGGTTAAGGTGTGTTTAAAGATCTAGGCTTTTCAGTTGGTCATACATTTGGGATGATTTCTTATAATTTATCTTCTCACACCTGTACAATCTTTTAAAATTCTTCAGATTGTGTAAGAGCTACCTTGTTCTCAGAATGAATTTGTTTCAATACATTCTGCACTTACTTTATTAATGCGATATTTTGAATCTCTTAAGATAGTAATTAGACCTTTTTAAGCTTCTCTTCTAATCTAATATGATTGTTTTCTGGATTTAGTTGCTCTATTTGCTGGCTGTTTTTTATACTGTTGGTATGATTGAAATACAAGATCAGTTTAAACAACCAAGGCAAAACATATTTGATGGGGCTTTCTTTTGCCATTGCTCACATTTATTTCCCAGAACATTTCTCTCCCTTGAATGCAAGGGCTTACTTCAAGGTTCACTTAAATGGGAGGATATAACACCAGAAGTATTCAATTTGAAATAAGACCCAGCAGCAGGCTGAGGCTTCAAAAGCCACAATAAGAAAGCTTTCTTCTACATTTGCCACACACTCTGCTATTCCTACTTTCCTCTACAAACATCATCTTTCTGGTTTCATTGCACTGTTCCCATGACAGTGCATACTTTGGTGGTGATGGTAGTGGTGGTGGGTGTTGCAGGAGATGCTGATGGGCTAGTAGAATAATGCCCTAGTGAATTATTTTTTATGACTTCCATGTAACTCAATTCTATTCTTTGCAACCATAAAAACTAGTGTTTTCACATGGCTTGACCAAGTATCTCCTTCTTCTTTAGAGTTTCTCCAGTATTTACTCCTGGCTACAGGTTCTTCTACCCTTGATTTTCTACATGTATAATGGTTTATGTAGAAATTTATCACTCTGAAATTCCCTGAAGCCTTTCCTTTTATATTTATTCACTGTCATCTCAGTAAAATTTTGTGTGGTAAGTAAATGGTCCACTCAGTGATTTTAAACTGGAAGCAGCAGTGCACTTTTTAAACATTACATTTGGAAAATAAGGTGTCTATGTTTTATATCTTAGATCAGGAAAGAAAGACCCTAATAGTGAGGCATAAAACACAATAGATTAGGGATGTGCAGAGTGTCCTAGAAATTTTAAAACAAATAGCTGAGACCCAAGGAAAAAATATTCAGGGCTATTTAATTTTTTAGAAAATGAAGGAAGATCTTCATTGTTCTTATAAAATATAGATATAAAGTTTTCTGCTTCAGTACTCCAATTTTGTTCCAATGTTATCCTTCTATGTTATTTTTTAAAATATTTATTTATTTGCTTTAATTGTACACAATGCAATGCATTTATGTTTACGTGGTGCTGAGGATCGAACCCTGGCCGCGCACGTGCTAGGTGAGCGCTCTACCGCTGAGCCACAACCCCAGCCCACCTTCTATGTTATTTATAACAGGTCTAGCATTAACATGTGAAAGTGTAGTTTTTGCCTTGAAGTTAAAAAAATTTGTTTTGAGCTAAGATAATTTAAGTGAAGATAACATGAACACAGCCTACTCTTGATTGTACCAAGTTCCATAATATTTATCTATGGTGTACTGAAAAGATCAGAAATTTTAAAAATTTCATTTCATTCTCTCACTTGACTAATGGAAATATACTTTACAATTGTAATTAATAATAAGCCTTGAGAAAAATTCAAAATTTTAAATGTAAAAATCTATAAAAAGAAAAACCTTAGAAAACATTTATACTCTAATGACTACAGACCACTCTAAACAAAAATCTATCCAATCAGGAAAATATCTTTATAATTAAACTCATTAAAGGCACACTCTTGCATTTGTAACAAAACACTTTCTTTATTTATTGATGATTGTGATATTGTGAAAAAGTAATATTTTTTACAAGAGATATTGTGAAAAAATGCATAGTTTGTGTCTTAAAAGAAATATATCTGCTCATCTAAAATATTCTTTAAAGGATGTTGACTCTACCATGATCTGTAAAGCAATTATCTGGAATGGCATAAATTGTATTCTCAAAAGTATATGATAGTTACAAATACAGAGATTCAAGTATGTATGGATTTTTTTTTTTTTTTTTTTTTTGGTTGCTAAGAGTTATAGACCTGTCTGATTTTTCCTCTTTATTTTACAAATTTAAAGCAAATAAACTTGACTGATTGATTCAAAACCAGATGCCTTCTATAGCCCATTTCTTTATACTATAGCTAACCCTAATATTACATGTTAATCATTACCATCTCTGTCTTCTATGAATATTGTTAACAGAATGAAAGAACAAACACAAATTCATCTCACAATAATTGCTTACCTGCATTTTGAGACATTTATTAGAGGTACTGTGGCCACAGGACAAAAATAACATGAGAGAAAAGAGAAACAAAGTCCAACTAAATTCTATATTTTTATTTTATCTTCATTTCATTATCTTCAAAAGCATGTGAAGGAGTTAAAAAAAAAATATGTCATTCTGGCATTCTGACTATTTTGAGTTAAAGACCTGAAAACATCAAGTGCAAGAAGATCACCCTGACTGTCCTTCTGTTTGTTAAAAGCAACAGATGAATTATCCTATGAAAGAAGGAAAACACAGTTTTCATCATTAAGAATGGGAGTCAGGACCCTGAGAGTTCTGTATACAGCCATTAAAATAGATCTGATCTTCTAAGCCTTCCCAAGTTATTTGGTTGCCACTAAACCTTCCCAAGTTATTTAGTTCACAACTTACTAATCTTTATACACTTGAGTACACAAGGATTCATTCTGCTTCTCTGGGTTTTCATCTCTTTATGAAGGTTCCCATTTCCCCCAAACTTCAATTAAATAAATTAATATGCTTTTTTTTGTTGATCTATCTTATATCAATTTAACTCTCAGCACTAGCTGAAAAGAGATTCTAAAAAGGAAGAAGAAAAATCCTGCCCCTCTCTTTTACACATGCATCTCTGTTCCCTTCATATGCTTAAAAATCCAATGTCCATGAAGAAGGCCCTATTATTTTCTTTCTGATTTGATACTACTGTCTCTCAAGTTGCTTTCCTTTCTTTAAAATTTTCCTTATATTTATACTATGATTTTGAGTATCCTTGTTCTTTCAAATTGCCTAACATTTTGAAGGACTGTATAGTATAATTATATTACATGTACATATGTATGCATATGTGTGTAGGTGTGTATATATGTATATATGTTGTGTATACATGTGTATATATAATATAATCCTTCATTCTCAAACAATTGCATAATTTCCTACAATGTATTCTTTTCCCATCTTTCTCTCCATGATGTTTCTTGACTATAATCAGGGTTCTTTTCTTAGTCTTCTCCTTCACATATTATAACATGTCACAACCATTGGGAAATTTGAAACATTAACTTTTTATTTCTAAGTTTTGGTTTTGCTACTTCATAATTTTAATTTCAAATCTCACTTTGAAGGTAGTGTATCACAGTCTGAAGTTTTCCAAAGTATATTCTTTTTTTAAAAAAAATATTTATTTATTTGCTTTAGTTGTACACAATGCATTTATTTGTACGTGGTGCTGAGGATCGAACCCGGGCTGTGCACGTGCTAGGCGAGCGCTCTACCGCTGAGCCACAACCCCAGCCCTCCAAAGTATATTCTATGAAAGTAATGTTTTTCAAGATGTTAATGGGGAAAAAACATTTAAAAAATATGCATAGTCAACGGATTTGAGAAATATCAAGTCAAACAGAATTAAACTGGTCAGTTTATCATTTAGTACCCTAAAACCTTTAATGAAATCCAGAAAGAAAATTTCAGACTCAGAAGAATAGTTGCCAACCTGTTGAACTATAGAATTCAGTGTGTGAACCCATAAGAGTTTCATGTAAAATCCTTTTAGACTTTTTAATTTAATGTTTAAATTAAGTTAAATTAAAGAACAAGCACTCGGAAGTCAGGCAGACATGGATTCAAATCCTAGCTCCAAAATATACTATCACAGAATGTCAATAATCCTATTTAGCTTCTCTATTGCTAAAAATACTCAACATTTATTGCACTCCTGCTGTATGCTCAGCAATTTTCTACCAACTCTACTCATATTGTCTAATTTAATCATGAGGAAAAATGTCTGTGTGGGAATATCTACATTGTATGAACAATAAACTTGAAAGTTTAAGTAACATGCCCAAGTTTAAGGAGTCTCTCTTTAGGATATATGCTAAGTTAATTAATCTATTACTTTAAATAGTATGAAATGGCCATTTTGGGGAGTTAGAGAAGGCCAAACTTCATTTGGCTCAATCTCTATAACTAAAATACTTTGTCCTTCCAAAAGCAGAGTAAGCATTCACATTACTATGTTTGTTTTATCTCTAATTAACTGACTGGGGACTAAGCTCAGCTCAGCTTCTATGAAGCTGGTCCACCAGGTAGCTCTGTGGACATAGTCCTCATTCACCATTATGGCCCTTAATTTTCATTTATAATGGTCACATATGCTCTTGTGACTTCACTTATTCTCTGTGTAGAATGATTCCAAGTTAAGTAGAACCACAGAAGCATAGGATATTAGAATTTGGAGAAAATACAGAAATCATCTAGTCTAGATCTCTCATTTTACAAAGAAAACTTTTTTAAACTTCTAGACATGCATTTTAATCTTTTTATTGGAAGAAAAATGGTGGAAATAGTTATCAACACTTTCCATTAAATGTGTCTAAAACTGAATTCACCATTTGTCTGCCCCACCAATTAAGGATCCCTCCCTATTTCTTTATTTTTGCCATCATTGGTTTTCTAGTTACCTAATCTAAACCTCAAAATCATGACTGATCAGTGTCCTTTTCTCACTCACCCTAAATTCTTATGTACATTTTTACTGCACCATCTTTCCCATCCATCCTTTTTAACCAATCCAATTGCAGCTCTCTATCCATTCTTTCATTGGTCCATTAACTAATTAATTAATTTATTTATTTATTCAATGCTCTTCTGTCCTGTACCCATGAGTCAGCACTGGACTAGAAGCTCTGGATGATACACAGACGTATCAGACAAGAAAACTTTCCACATTAGATTACCTTCCCCTTAGATTCATAAATATCCTTGCTTATTTCTCTTCCATCAACCTCAACTTCTCCCTAGTCTGTCTCTTATCTTTACAATAAGAAAAATGTATATTTTTAATCATTGCTGCTGATTTTTTCTTTTTCTGAAATATAATTTCTAGTACGTAACTATTTCTCTCCAATTCCCAAAGTTTTCCACTTGCTTTTTCAAATATAGTCTCCAAAATGTCTCCAAACTACCTTCCCATTTTTGGTTCCCTTCTGCCCTTACCACAGGCTAAAGATCACTCAAACTGTCACCCTCATTCTTGCCAAAATACCCTCTTACTTATCCCCATCCTCTTCTTTCTCACACTTTCTATCTGCCTCTTATGTATTCTGTTCTGTCACCTCAATGTAAAAAAATTCTATATATCCTCTTAGTATCACCTCAAACTCCAAGTATTCTCTAAAAGTCACATTAATACCTCAACCAAATATGGCCTTCCTGCTCTGAATCCTCATAGAGCTTTCTCTTATACCTATATAGCACTGATTGTTTACCATGCAGTTTGATTGTGAACCTGACCTATATTTATTAGGCTTTAACTTCTTAACAGACTTTCCTATTGATTTTCACATCATTCCCAACACTCACACATATACAGTGATACCTAGTCAGAACTTTTGAATGCTGCATGACTTAATATATAAATCTTAGTGTTCAGCTGTACAATGGTGACAATGGCATCTCTCTGGATAATTACTGCCAGGACTAAATGAGATAAATATGCAAGTTCTTATTGTGGGCCATGTAGCTGACACTAACAAGCTTTGGTATACTCTCTTAAATGTGGTAAATTGGAAATATATGCATTTTAGTTATCTCCAAATATTTGAAAATTATGGCATTAATTTTGAGATGTCATGATGCCACATGCTTATGTTTGAATCAACTTTGAGTCACGATAAAAAGGGAAAGAAAAAAGCAAATAGACATTTTTTTTACCTTGAATTAACCCCAATAATCCATAGATATTAAGTTTATTGCTTCTTATTTGCTTCCATTCTGTGAAATCATTCAAATGTTTTGCTTCTTTTGTCCAGGTACTAAGCCATAGATTCTGTCCAATGCTCAGCAAATTCTGTCCTAGGTAAGTGGCTACTATCAGCCACACCCAGGGCCAGCCAAAGGCTTGGAGATACTTCAGAATGATTGAGAACTTCACCTAAGGTAAAATTGGTCTAAAATTAGATTGCTGAGAAAACTAAAATGTGACACGCCAACTTTGAATATTTCATTACTGATCATTTCTGATTAGTATCAATTAAATAAATACTGTGATAAAACACCTCAAAGTTGTACATAGAGTCAGACAAGATAGATTTAAATCCTATTCCAGCATTTCCTAAGCTTTGGAATGGTGATCAAATTACTACCTCCTCTAACCCCCAGATTACTCATCTGCAAATTAGAATAAGAACAAGTAGCCATCTTAAAGTACATGCAAAGCAGGAAGAACAGTCCTGAATATTGGAAAGTGGTGAATTAATCTTAGTTATTATCATTAGTAAGAGAATATACATAATTAAATACAGGTAATCAATACATCCAACAATTCCATGTAATTTAATTTTTTACAAACTATTATATACAAGCCTCCTCAAACTAAATGGGAGATGTATAGCATTTATTAATAATGAAATATAACAATTTATAATTGGATGATTAATAACAAATAACATTTTTTTCTGCTGATTCTTACCCCACCAACAGGGATCTTTTCTTTTTTCACTGAGAACTGTTTTCCATGGTCCAATGAAGGCCTGGTAAACCAAGACAATATTTAGTTTTTAGGTTTTAGATAAACAAGCTTTTTTTTTTAAATATGCACTCTGAACCATTTTTTACATGTTCTTCTACTTCCTTATCTTGATAGCAATCTGAATTGCCTTGATGATGACATTGGTCCTTCAGTCTTATCCAGAGGAAGGTATTTCTCTTTTATACCTCACATAGTTCAGGATCAGGGAACGTTGTCTGATTCTTTATTGCTTCTAATAATTATTTTTCAAAACGAAGTCAATTCACTGAGTCGATTGTACCTACCACTGCTTCTTGACTCACTTCCCTGGTATCAGAAGACTTCTCAAATTCATATTCTTTCTACTTTGTTCTTCTACCATTCTGGTAAATTCATAGTATCCACGGATAACATAGTTGTCAACATAGTTTTCCTTGGACACTATGTCAAACTCAGCCCTTTCCCAACCTCATGACCTTCATAGTTTCAGGTCATTCATCTTTTTTTTTTTTTTTAACTTTGATCATTATATTTCATGACTTTAAACCATAAATTGTATTATCTAGAATCAACTCATCTCTAAAAACACAAGTGTAAATATTTCAATCTTTGGTCATAACCTTTTCTATTTCAGTTGTAAATTTAGTTACTCCACCACACCTAGATTTCCAATTCCCAAATTTACCTTTCTATCATATTTTCCCTCTTAAGTGATCAATGATCGTAGTTTACCTGGGATTTCCCTGGTTTTAACATTGATTATTTCACATTCTAAAAAATAATTTATTCAAAAGAAAAACTATGCTCTCTCTAGTTCCTTCATTACCTTGCCTATCCTCCATGACTTCATTTTATCCAAACTGTGGTAATATACTTAACTTCCGGACCTGCTTTCTTTCCCTTAAACCTCATCAGAACTCACTTATCAGTCCTCCTTACACCTACTCTGTAGAGTACTGCTTCAAAACATCGTCTAACCCTGTAAATTGGTTCCACCATAAATGGATGTCTTTCTTGCACTTGGGCTCTTAATATGTCCAAAAGGTTTGCATCACTCTCAGAAGGAGGCCTTCTATTCTGCTTCATGAAGAAAATGGAAGTAGACGGGAGAACAACCACCAACCTTCATATGTATCTGCATTTTTCCACCCAGCCTTTTCTCATTTTCTTCTATAACAATCACAGAGAGTTCCTTCCTTAGATTCAAAGATAACTCATGGCCGGAGTCCTACTCTGTCCTACTTTCTCAAAACACATTTATTAATTATAGTGTTTCTACACTTTCCTGTTAATGAGTTCTCTGATAGCATTTGTTAAAAACACAGATTGTGACATTTCTCCTCCAGAAATCTGTCATTTAAACAAATGATTCAAGAGATTCTCATCTGAAGGCAAGTCTGAAAAACCACTGTACTCTCTTTTCTAATCATCACCTTCTTCCTTTCTACTGATGCCTACCCATCAGCCTAGAGAGAACATGTGCTTCTCATTTTGAAACCAGTCCCATCACCATACACACACACACATACACACACACACACACACAATTCACTCCAAACTATGTGTTCCCTCATTGCCATTCCACATCCCACTTCTTGCCTTCCTTTTGTTGTCAAACATTTTTCTACCCAACCACCTTTTCCTCCTCAAACTTTCTGGTATCTTCCTAAAACAATTTTCATCATGGGTGCCGGACAACTACTTATGACTATATATACTGGACACTTTTTTTTTTTTTTTTTGTGTGGTACCAGGGATTGAACTCAGGGTACTTGAACACTGGGTCACATCTGCAGCCCTTTTATTGTATTTTATTTAGAGACAGGGTCTCACTGAGTTGCTAAGTGCCTCGCCATTGCTGAGGCTGGCTTTGAACTCATGATCCTCCTGCCTCAGCCTCCCAAAGTGCTGGGATTACAGGCGTGTGCCACCATGCCCAGCTATACTGGACACTTTTGAAAATTACTTTGAGAAATTCATTAGGTACTTTGACCACTTCCTTGTTTGAGGGACTCTTCCCTTTCTGCTGTATGTGCCTCCTACCTCTCTGGAGCACCATTAGTTTCTATTTAAGCTCCTTTGTCTGTCTTCTCTTTAATGTGTATATTCCTGGGGCTCAGTTGTAGCCATTATTTTCTTTGGATAATCCACACCTCCTAAACAATCTCATCCACTCTCATAATTTCAATGACCCTCTTTCTTGTGGATAAATTTCATATTGGTATATTAAGTCCACATCACTTTTCTGAGCTCCAGTTCCATATGTCAAACCCCTACTTGCAATATAATTTATGTCTACACCCTAAAATGAACTAGTTATTTTTCTGCCTTCTCCAAAATTTTTTGACTTTGCAAAGAGTTGCAGTACAATTTCTGCCTCAATCATGGGACATTTCCAACTATTCCCAAATACTAGTCAATTGCAACTTTGAATTATCTCTGGAATTATATTATTAGAGAAGTATTTAGTAAATGTCAAAAAACATGAAGAAGAGTAAGGAGAAAGGAGGCAGAGAAAGGAGAAGGAAAAGAAACAGGAAAAGAAGAGGAAGGAAAAAGAAGAAGTAGAGGAGGAGGACGGGAAGGGGAAAGAAGAGAGGAGAAGGAAGGAAGGAGATAGAGAATAAAGATTCATAGTCTTATAACTGATAATCTAGGATGTTTGTGAATATTGTTGTAGTTTCTCTACATACGTGTGGTATGATGATATATATGTTCTAAAATTGGTCTTTAATTTTTTTGAATTTTTATATGGTCTTTGTAACTCAATATGTAATGAATATTCAATAGCCTCTATAACAGAATTATATCATATAACAGCATATTTTATAATATGATAATATAATAGTATTTTATAATTTTACCATAATGTGGTATAACAGGCAATACTTATTCTGGTTGTTATTTTCTCCTGATGTAATTATTGCTAAAATTAGCTTTTTTTAAAAAATATAGATTGTCCCTTGTAATAAATTCTATATGCAGAAGCATAGGTATGCTAAATTCTAAGCCCTTTGATATATTTGATATTAATCTGGCCTCTAGAAGTAATGGAACTGATGTACACACCCATAAGCAGATCATGAAAAGTTTTTACTTCTCCTTATTTTCATTTTATTTATCAGAATAAGAAATGCCTTATTTGATCAGTCTGTTAGTTCTTCCCTTCCTGCCTTTGGCACTAACATCAAGAAGCATTCTGTGGGAGGCTGTGGTACATGTCCTCTGTAGAACTGCTTCACCATCAGAGGAAGACACACTATTTTAGAGACACTTGCTTTGGAATAGCTCCTGGTATATGATTTGGGTTAATTACTGTCATCATCCTTCAAACCCTTGGCATGGCTTCTGTTTGAATAAGCAAATTTAGCATTGGTGTCAAGCCAAAAAATTAATTCTTAATGTAGCTGGACATAAAATGCTATGAAATTCAACTGTTAAAAGGGAATTAAAGCTATCTAATTAGACATAACTAACAAAGACCAATAATTTATTGGACACTATACAGAAGGGTATTGCTTTTCTAAACTAAAATGTTATTCATTATTTTCTACAAAAAAATACTGTATTTGGTTCTGGCCACTTTGTTGTCAATACCAGGTTTTGTTTGAGTCCTTTACAAGAACAAATTACTTAATGTTGGTAGAGAAGTTTTAAAAATGAGTCTTTTTCTGTCCTTCAGAAAACCTCAGAAAAATTGGCACAATACCCATCAATGGGTTTTTGTATAAAAGATATAAAATTCACATATTGAAACCATTATCCCTGATTAGAGCACACAATTGCAAAGAATAGATAAGAGTATGTGTAAGATTGGTGATTAAGAAAGACCTGCTGGAAAGCCAGAAGGGGGCAGTCTAGATAGATACTAAGATTACATTGCAGTTTATTTTATTCAGAGTAGGTAGTACTAGAGAGTTAAGGAAGGAAGTAATTAAAATATACTATATAAATTTAGATAGAAAAAGAAAAAATATGTAAACAGTTAAAGATACTTTACCCCTGATTAGAAAATGGAACCAAAGTTATTAAATTAACTCATTCTTAAATTTCGAAGGGAGGAATTTTCAAACATTTTTCCCTCCAATCCTCTTTCTTTTCCTCATTCTTAAAAGAAGGTTAGCCACATTTACCATAAACCTTTTTTTTTTTTTTTTTTTTTTTTTTTTTTTTTTTTTTTGTGGTACTGGGGATTGAATTCAGGGGCACTTGACCACTGGGCCACATCCCCAGCCCTTTTTTTGTATTTTATTAGAGACAGGGTCTCACTGAGTTGCTAAGTGCCTCGCGATTGCTGAGGCTGGCTTTGAACTCGCGATCCTCCTGCCTCAGCCTCCCAAAGTGCTGGGATTACAGGCGTGCGCCACTGCGCCCGGCTACCATAAACCTTTCCTTCAGGAAAACTCTTTGTATTTTATCTCAATACATTCTATTATAGAGAGGCTGTAATTGTTGACAAGTTCCTTCCTGCTGTATCTTCCAATCCCTAGTTAGGACAACATGTTAGTTGTCCCTATTCCATACTGGGAATAATTAATTAATTCTGGGCAATAGAAAACTAAAAAGTCAGGCTAAAATGTCAGGAAAATTCTCTCCATGTAATTTTATCTTATCAAAGAGTGAAGTAGATTAAAAATGAATGAGGGAATAGAAAATAACATAGAAAGAGTTAAACCAAGAAGCCAAAAAAATTAGAAAAATTTAAATGGATATCTTAAATAAAGATAAACAATAAATTAAACAAAAGATAATCAAAAATTTTTGTTTGAAATTTCTTGGTTGAAAAAATAAGAAAAATCTGCACTGGATTGTGGGGGGGAATTCATGAACTTGCAATAAAGTTTAGAACCAATTAGTTTTTATCACAGTCCTTAAAAATTAAGCTTGACTCTGGGTAATGTTAAGAATATGACGCATTGACGCAGTGGGTTGGGACGGGGAGCATGGGAGGATTACAGGAACACTAGAATGGCCAGTGGGGAGGGAGGGAAAGGGAGGGGGGCAAAAGGGTGAAGAAAAATAAAAGATGGTAGAATGAGATGGATAACATTACCTAAGTGCATGTATGAAGTCACGAATGGTGTGAATATTCTTTGTATACAACCAGAGATATGTAAAAACGTGCTTTGTAAGAATAATATGAAATGTAATGCATTCTGCTATCATTTCCAACAGCTTAGAATAAAAAAATAATTAATTAAAAAGAAAAAAAAAGAATATGATGCAGTGAAACTGATGTGATCTTCCCAGTATAGTTTTCACTGAAAAGAATTTAGAAGTCAGTTTCAGAAGTCTGACTCCAGTTTGAGCTTCTTTAACTCAGAAATACATAGAAACCAATCTTCGAACAAATCTTAATGGGATTTGTTTTCTTTGTTCAATGGAGGGGAAATGGTTTCTCAAGAGTAGTTCACGGAACTTCAAGGGGTTCAATTTGTATGTAATGGTCAACAATGAGTTTTGTAAATAAGAAAAATTGATTTGAGAGGGAAGGATCTAATTAAATATACAACAATATTTATTGGTTTTTAAGTTTCAAGCTTTGTTGATCTACTTACTGAGTGCATGATGAGACTATACCTAGATGAAAACTTTATAATTTAGAGATGTACATAAGCCCTAGCACACAACTTTCAAAGTCTCTTTCAACACTTCTACATTGGTTTTTCTAGGACTTCCTTTAAAAAATGATCCTTAGGGCTGGGGTTGTGGCTCAGTGATAGAGGCCTTACCTAGCACATGTGAGGAACTGGCTTCGATCCTTAGTACCACATAAAAATAAATAAATAAAACAAAGGTATTGTGTACATCGAACACTAAAAAAAGAAAACAAAAACAACAAAAAAATGATACTTAAATGAAAGATATTAAGTTTTTTTTAAAGAAATGAATGATGGATTAGAAGATCTTGTGGTATTCTTTTAGTCTCTAACAATTTATTCATTCATTTGACATATATTTATTAAACATTGATTTATATGCCATTCAGTGTTCCAGTTGATGACAGTGAACAAACACACAAAAATTCCTGCCCTGCTAAGACTTACAATCTATAGACAGAAGCAAGAAAAAAATAAATTGTGACTTTTTCCAGGGTGTTAGAAATTAATAACACTTATGAAAAAAAATTAATCTGGGAAGGAAGTGGGAAGTGCTGTTATATGAAATAGGGTATCTAAGCAAGATTTCATCGATGTTGAGCAAAGACCAAAAGAACATGGGTGAGGACGCCATATGGTTATATGGGAAACTATGCTTTAAGCAATGGAGCAGGAAGTGCAAGGGTCTGAAGGTAGGGGCACACGTGACTGTTTCAGGAACAACAGAGGTTTTGTATTTCTGGAGTAAATAGTGAGAGGTGAGCTCTAGGAGGTTCTGAAACCAGAAAGGCAGATAGGTCTAGGTCCTGTATGGCTGCACAGTTCGTTGTAAAAGATCTGGCATTTTCAGAAATGTTAATCCTTTGTAAGTTTAAAGCAGAAGAATGATATGATCTGACTTTTACTTGGCAGAGGAAACAATCTGGACGGTACATTACTCACAGTCTGTGTGTTGGGGCCAGGATGGCAACAGAAAATCCTGAAAGATGACAATTATAATAATCCAGGTGAGGAATGATAGTGATTAGTCAAAGGTGGCAACTGTATAAGTGAGGAATAGTGGCTGAATTCTGGATTCATTACTGGATATATTTTTAAGATAGGGCTGCTGGGATTTGATGATGGAGTGGGTGTCACATAAGAGAGGTCAAGAATAACTGCACTATTTTCATTATTTTCCTGAGCAACTGTAAGCAAGGCATTGCCATTAGCTGAGATCAAGAAAGTTGCATATGGGCAAATTTGTGTATGGTATGGGAAAATCAGAAATTCTTATTTGATAAGCAGAGTTTGGCGGGGCTGACCTGGACCTGGCCACACTAGGGAGACACTACGCCTATTAGAAGAAAAAGTAAGCCCTAATCTCCAACATGCCATATTAGGCCCCAACCTCCTTAATGAAATTCCTGTAGTGCAAGAATTAATATCAAGAATCAATAAATGGGATAGATTCAAACTAAAAACTTCTTTTCAGCAAAAGAAACAATCAGTGAGGTAAATAGAGAGCCTACTAATTGGGAACAAAGTTTTACCACATGCTCGTCAGAGCACTAATCTCTAGAATATATAAAGAACTAAAAAATCTCAATACCAAAAAAAAAAAAAAAAATCAATAAATGGGCCAAGGAACTGAACAGACACTTCTCAGAAGAAGATATACAATCAAATCAACAAATACATGAAAAAATGTTCAACATCTCTGACTATTAGAGAAATACAAATCAAAACCCCTCTCACACCAGTTAGAATGGCAGCTATTAAGAACACAAACAACAATCAACAATAAATGCTGGAGAGGATGTGGGGAAAAAGGCACACTCAGACATTGCTGATGGGACTGCAAAATTATGCAACCCATATGGAAGGCAGTATGGAGATTACTTGGAAAACTGGGAATCAAACCACCTTATGACCCAGCTATCCCACTCCTTGGTCTATACCCAAAGGACTTAAAAACAGCATACTACAGGGACACAGCCACATCAGTGTTTATAGCAGCACAATTCAAATAGCTAAACTGTGGAGCCAATCTAGATCCCTTCAGTAGATGAATGGATAAAGAAATGTGGTGTATATACACAATGGAGTATTACTCAGCAATAAAAGAGAATAAAATCATGGCATTCACAGGTAAATGGATGAAGTTGGAGAGTATAATGCTAAGTGAAGTTAGTCAATCCCAAAAATCCAAATGCTGAATGTTTTCTCTGATATAAGGAGGCGGATTCACAATGGGGTTGGGACGGGCAGCATAGGAGGATTAGAGGAACACTAGAATGGCCATTGGGGAGGGCGGGGAAGGTAGGGGACAAAGGGGTTAAAAAAGATGGTAGAATGAGATGGATATCATTACCCTAAGTGCATGTATGAAGACATGAATGGTGTGAATATACTTTGTATGCAACCAGAGATATGTAAAAATATTCTCTATAAGTGTAATATGAAATATAATGCATTCTGCTGTCATATATAACAACTTAGAATTTAAAAAAGAGGGGCTGGGGTTGTGGCTCAGCGGTGGAGTGCTCGCCTAGCGCGTGCGCGGCCCGGGTTCGATCCTCAGCACCACATACAAATAAAGGCATTGTGTACAATTAAAGCAAATAAATAAATATTTTTTAAAAAGAATTTTAAAAAGAGAGAAAAAGAAGAGATTCTTATTTGGATATATAAGTTGGAGGTGTCATTTAGACATTAAAGGGAGGCTGAGAGCATCAGCTGGTCATCCAACTCCAGAGTTCAGAACAAGACTAGAGATTTTTTTAAAAATTGGAGGCACTAGTGCATCAAAGATATTTAAATTCATAGGACTAGATGACAACCCCATAGATTGGCAATGCTAAGACAGCCCATAAAGAGAAGCAGCCCAAGGCCTTTGTGATTGAGGAGGAATGATTCCGTTGACCTATCAAGTCAGCTAAATCTGGTACACATGCAAAGCTCCAACCTGCCACATCTGCATCATCCACATGTCCTTAGGCATATCCAATCCTTTTAAAAAACAATGTCATTTATCTGGGTCAAATCTAGAAAATTCTGAACTGGAATCTATCTCAATGCTCCCTATAATTCTAGTCACTTACTTTTTTAATCCCCTTACTCCAATTATTTCCTTCTTATTGTTCAGCTTCCTATTTGGGCAACTTCTGATGGAAATTTTAAGGGACAGATTTATTAGGTTAATTTTCTTCAGTCATCTACACAAAGCAAAAACAAAAACAGACAAAAAAACCACACCTAAAACATAATAAAACCTAATCATTGCCAAAGTTATACTATTTTTAATTTTTCCTCTCATCCCTTCCCCTCTTCTTTCCTTTCACATTTTCCTCCCTTCTTTGCTTTATTCTTAGCTATTGTTTTTCAAACAGGTTATTTGGATCCTACACCTGGTCACTATTTGTAGGTCACATACTCTGGAACAATAATCATCCCAGACTACTGTGGAATTTTCATGTTCAAAGTCTATCTTCACATTCATATCAGTACAGTGTATAACTGCTATGAGATGGGGACAGTTTTGACGTAAGTCTAAGTAAATTAGCTTTCTACTACTAGACTTTAGCTAGAAATAGCTGCAAGTCTAATGAGCATATGTTTCCAAAACGAAGTCACATCCATCTCACTTAAAAAATTAAACACATTCATCTAACTTAGAGCCTCAAATTGGAAACAACAAAGTACATTTTATATTTATTTTAATGTGAAGATGCTTTTGATAAGATGAATCTTAAATGCTGAAAAAGTAATTAATCTGTCCACATTCCCAAAGAGTCTAGAATTCTCCAGATACTTACCTATCTTCTTGCTCCAGGATTTGGTCTTTCAGTACATTTCTGGAGTTGATTACACTCACTTGATTTATAGTAGGACCTGGAGAGGAAGGTGGTGAGTGCTTTTATATCCATATAAGCAAAAAAAAAAATTCATTAAATAGAACTAAGATGAAAGACAATACAAATTAGGGCGGTTTTATCAGTGTGGATCCAAAGGTCTACAGAGAGCCTTTTCATTTTTCTCATTATTTTCATTTCGCCAAATATACTTAGAAATTTTTTAGTAAATCTAAGACTCCATAATCAAAAACTCTACAGAGAAAGTCTTTTTTGGACATTAGAAATTTTGCTAACTTATTTTGAATCTTTCATAGAAGAACAAAGTATTTGCCGGAGGAACCTAACTCTAGCTTTTAAAAGAACAATACCACTTCACCAAGCCTTATATATGAGTGTGATTATTGTAAAGATTAGAAAGAAAACAAGATAGTAAATCCTCCAAATCTGTCATCTGCTAATATGTTATCAATACCAATAGCCACTTCCCATGCAGCAGACACTATTCTAAGGGATATGTATCTACAAACTCTTTTTTTCATCCTCACAACTACCCTAAAGGGAAGCTCCTATAGCTGTCCTTGTTTTACAGCTGCTAAAAAAGACTAAGGCCCAGAGAGGTTATGCAGGTCACACATCTAGAACTAACAGAGATTGAGGTTCAAGTAACTGTTAGTGAACTTGATGGTAAACACCTCAGAGGCAGTACAACAGATTTTAGGCACACACACACCCCTCCCCCCCGCAACATACACAACATTATTATACTTAAACTCCTTAAATTTCCATATTTCTTATCTCCAAAAGGGAAGAATTAGACTTGGAGGTTTTTAAGGTCAATGTGCATTCTCATGCTTATATCTTCTAATAAAAGTGTTTAGATTTACATATTTACAGTTTATAGTGTGTTTCACATGCATTGTATACACTAAGTGCCAAAAACAAGCTGATAAGGTAAAAAGAACTGGAAAAGTTGCCTGTAGTGAGTTTGTAAGAGGGAAAATAAAACTGAAAGAGGATAAACAACTTGCTTGAAACCAGATTTGTCAGAAAGATCAGAGAGAGGTGCAAGCTAAGCAAGGAAGAGTGAGCTGGGCCTCCTGCCCTGTCTTTTCACACACTAAGGCAATGTCTTGTGCTTATTCCTACATGTTGATATTTGTTTAAGAATTTCTAGGCTCTCTGGCATGAAACAGAGGCAACATTGGATTCTCTTACAATCTGTCTTAATTTAAGCAAGATACCTAACCTCTTTGTATAATCAAGATCACTTAGCCTCAGGAGGTTTTTTTGGGAGGGGATTAAGTAAATGCAAAACACATGAATATACTAATATAGTTAATACCCAAGACATAGCGACTTCCACCAGTATCATTAGTATGCACAAGAATTAACCAAGACTAGACTTGTAAATATGTAAAATTTATCCTCTTACATCTTTCATCATACACCCACTTCTCATCCCTGATTATTTTATATAATCCCTGTAAAGTGAGACTCATAGATTTTTCAGAGCTAAATCTTTTTTGTTTTTTGTACTGGGGATTGAACTCAGGGACACTCAACCACTGAGCCACATCCTCAGCCCTAATTTTTTTGTTTTTGTATTTTATTTAGAGACAGGGTCTCACTGAGTTGCTTAGCACCTTGCTATTGCTGAGGCTGGCTTTGAACTCATGATCCTCCTATCTCTGCCTTCCGAGCTGCTGGGATTTCAGATGTGCACCACTGTGCCTGGATGCTAGATGGAATCTTAAAGATCTAATGTATCTCCAAACCCGATTTATACTAAACAGTCTTTTTACTATTTACTTACTATGTTATCTCTTACCAACTTCAGTGATGAAAATGAGAATGTCCTAGAAAAAAGAAAGTGTGATTCACAAGCAGTCTTGAGGGCAAAAGAGAGAGAGATGGAAGGAAGGAAGGAAGGAAGGAAGGAAGGAAGGAAGGAAGGAAGGAAGGAAGGAAGGAAGGAAGGAAAGAAGGAAGGAAGGACGAACACACATTGTTCAGTTTTACACCAGCCACCAGGGAAAACAGCTAGTTCAAGCGCTGTATTTCACAAATAGGAAGAACCAAAAGAGTTAAGTCATTTCTGTGAAGACCAACATACTTTTTCAGTGTAAGGATTAGATCTGAAGAGCTCCTCAACATCAGTCCACTGGTTTTCCCCACAATGTTGTGCTGACTTACACCCCCATTGTAATGTCATATAAGTTAATTTAACATGAAGAATTGTGTATCATTTAAAGGAATTTCTGAATAGACTCAAGCCCCAAAATGACGAATTATAATAAATGAATGACAGGATGATTTTAAAACTGGTGATCACATTTCTCAAATTGTACTCCCTGCCAAATAGTTCTCTTCCCCTAAATCTTGGTAAAAAAAGCCCTCAGATAGAATTTGACTTTTCCTTATCACTTATGCAAATAAATCTTCAGGGACAGGCCTATATCTGACATCTGTGTAAACCAGGGCAAGAGTTCAAATAAAGGCCCACATACCAACTAATTATTTTAAAGTTATAGATAGAACTAGCAGACTCTTAAATAAGTTCTATTGTTTACCATAACAAATATACCCTCCCAAACACTTGGAAGAAAAGATCAGGGGAGATGTTCGAATTTCTGAGAATTTTTTCCCCCTGTGTACATAACAGTCTTTGGTGAGGTGGTCCCTTTGCTCCCATTCTCTCCCACCCAAGTTCCATCCTGAAACAGGAGAGCTGCACTCTTCAGTCCACATGTTCAGGCTCTGCCCATCACCACCGACCCCAAGGGGGAAAAATTATCAGGTCAAAAAGTGGTGTATGCCAGCACAACAGCTGGTCCTTAGGGGGGCAGAGCCAAGACAGGAACAATTGTCCTGGACCTAGGAGCAAAGAATTCAAGGACCTGAAGACAAATGTAGAGTGGTCAAGAAATGGCAAGTGGAGAGGGAGGGCACAGGTGGTGGATGCAATTTCTTGACCAGAAAGTCAGGCACAAAGGGCAGAGCAGGGACTCCATAAAGCATCCAGTACAGGCCAGGGTGTAAGGGCAGTACTGAAGGAATATCACACTGGATGTAACTGAGTTTGAAGCTATTATTTAATGAGGAATTTCATATCATTGAAATCTATTTTTGCCCTGCTTTCACAGTAGCTAAAAAAAATCACACTAATATGGCTAACCTTTTGCAGGTATCTATTTATTTATCTATTTATTTTGAGCACAGTATTTTTATGGGTTTTTACTAGATAAAAATACTAGATACTAGACAAAAAAAAAATAAGCCTTTATATTTTTATCTGGTCTCCAAATAAATTAAAATCCCAGAAATATTCAATTGCAAAACATAGTCTATTCCTAGTACCCAAACTCTCTATAATTTCCATCTTCCTGAATTCTAACACAAAATGCAAAAATATTGAGGTCATTGGAAAAAAAAAGTTTAAATTATACTTTTCTAACTGCATACTTCTGAGAATTGGTGATATCAGTTAAGATAACTTCAAGAATAACATTGCTTTTAACCTGTTACTGGAAAAGACACATAAATACATAAAAATATACAAATGCAGAGAAGATATGGTACTTGTATGCCAAAAGAGATTTAATAAATAGCAAATCCCACAACTTTTAAATGATGCACTGTTTATACATTGTAGTAAATTAAATATGGAATTAAAAACATATTCTGTTTGATTCTGGAGATGTATTTCCCAAGATAATATGATCTATATTTTAAGTGTCTTTTAATAAATGGCAAAAATAAAAGACACTGGCTCATAGTGTTCTAAATCATCCTGTTTACTTCTGAAGAGACACACCTTCAGATGTAGTTATTTAATAAATATCTAACTGGTACCTGTCATTTGTTTGTATGTGGCTCCCTCAGTGGTGAGGACAGAGACAATGATAAGACTCCTTCCTCCTGGAGATACACCAAGTATTTTTAAATATATCCACAAATAAAATATTTATAATACAAGAAGTAAAAACAAGGTATTAAAAAAACAGAACTCAATTCATGTGTCTTAGCTTAGGTCCAAAAGAAAAAAAAATTGAAAAAATGACATTAGTTTTTAATTTCATGGCATTAAAATAATAATTGATCTTGTTTTAAACTAGTTTCATATCTTATAGCACTTATAGCTAGGTCAAGGGTAAAGTAAGTTTACGCTAGATACTAAGTCATTTAGAAAATAGGGAGACATATCACTGTATGTCATGAAATTAGGGTATAATCCAGAAAAGGCACAGGAAAATGATCAGCCTCTGATGGTCTACATGAGAAACCAACTAAAGCTGTAAAAAGAGATGATGTGACATCCAACTTTCAGAGCAGGCAAGGACTGATTTTGGTGAAATATTAAAATAAAGCTGGATTTAAAACATTCCTGTGTCCTAAGCATTATATGGGGATGGAACCACTTCTTTTATTTTAAAAAGGTTTATGAATCTGATTTTCAAATTCTATGACTATAGTAACAAAAATTCATGAATAAAACCAATTTGTAACTCTAATTAAGCTGATAAGTTTCCCCTTCATGTTTCCCTGGATTCTGTGTGTGTGTGTGTGTGTGTGTGTGTGTGTGTCCTCCAGCATTCAATAATATACTCGAGATGTTTCAAATAATTACTTTTTGTTCCACATGGATTATGCTTTAAACTGTGTATATCCAAAGTACATGTATAAAGATGCCAATGGTGTGAATATACTTTGTATCAACCAGAGATATGGAAAAATGGTGCTCTATATGTGTAATATGATTGTAACACATTCTGCTGTCATATATAACAAATTAGAATAAAAAAACTTCCTGTTCTGAATGTTGAAGGCAAAATGTTTTGATCCATTATATTCTAGACTAGAATAGAATTTATAAGTCATCTAATCTCTTTACAGATGAAGAAACAGAGGCTGGTACATTTATATTTATTCTTAAAAGCCATAAAAGAGTTGATGTTTAACTGGTACATCTCATTGTCTTTGTTTCTTTCCAATGGAAATGAATGTGCTTGGCCCTTGACTTCAGTGGGATCAATGAAAAAAAAAATGTATAGCAAGAGATTAGGTAATTAATAGACTTTTAAAATGGGTAGGTATATTGCATTTTAGGTTTATTTTTTATTATATCCTTACCTTCCTCTTGTCCATTGAAAACCTGAAGCAAATTATGGAGGGTTTTGGTTTTAGATAGCAGCTCCTGATATGTTCCCATGTGCGCTACCCTGCCACTTTCCATCACCATGATAAAATCCACGTGTGGCAGGAGCGTGAGGTTGTGTGTGACTAAAATACGAGTCTGAAACACAAAGTGTTTTATTCTGTAGGTTACAAATCATAGCATGCATCAGGCTGGGGATGTAGCTCAGTGGTGGACCATTTTCCTGTCATGTGTGAGGTTCTGGTTTAGATCCCCAGAATGGAAAAAATGGAAAACAAACAAATGGCACAAATAAAATTTTTTAAACTAAAGTCACTTTTTTTGTCTTTATTATTTGAGAGTGTAATTTTTGTAGGTGACAACTGAAGACAGCATCCATATATTTCTCAATGAGAGATGACATACTGCTAGATCAAAAAAAAATCTTACAAATGTAGTTTTAACCCTTTGGTCAGGGTATTGTTCATTCATTAGATATGAATTGATTTCATAGCAAATTTAAAATAATTTCATATCTGTCACTCCTGCTTACTGTTATATTTTAGATTAGCTGTCCCCCAAAAGTTCATGTGTGACACAATGCAAGAAGATTCAGAGGTGAAATGATTGGATTCTGAGAGTCTTGACCCAATCAATGAATGAATTCCCTGATGGGAATTAGATAATAGAGTGGTAACTGAAATAAGGTAGGTGGGTCAGTGGGGAAGTGCCTTTGGGGTCTATATTTTGTATTTGGTAGTGGAATTTCTTTCTGCTTCCTGTTTACCATATGAGCTGCTTCCCTCCACCACACTCTTCCACCATGATGTGCTTCACCTCAAGCCTTGATGAATGGAGTTTGCTATGGACTGAGACCTCTGAAACTGTGAGACCTCAAATAAACTTTTTCTCCTTAAAAATTGTTCTTGTCAGGTCTTTTAGTCACAGCAGCAAAAAAAAAAAAAAAAAAAAAAAACTGACTAAAACATTTACCTTTTTAAAAATATGCTTCTGTTAAACATGTGTTTGGTTCAAATTATAATTAATAAGTTTTATTTTTTAATCTCTCATATTATTATATACATATAAATACAAGTGAATGAGAAGTTTTTATCTTGGGTTCATCTCAGTAAATCAAGAAATTTTTATATTATTTACTGAAATAAGTATTTTAGAATTTTACATATTCTTTTCAGAGTGCTACATGTTAACAAATGTACAAACACATTATCATGGAATGATTTTGATTTTGTGGACAGACAGACTTTGAAAAATCTTTGCTATTAAGTTGAGAAACCTATATCAGGTCAGTTTACAGTATGATTTTCTTCATATGTAAAATAGAAGTAATGATAATACCTATCTTAGAGAATGGCTGTAAGAACTGAAGACACTAATTTAAAGAGTCACACATATAATGCACTTGGTAAATATTAATTTCTATCTTCTTGGACCCTTCACAAAATGATGGAATCATTATTATTGCTATGTTCGTAATACCAAATTTTAAGTAAAATGATTCTATTTTTTAAAAAGTAGTACATATCAAAATTCATTTTTCAAATAAAGTCAATGAAATAATAATAACTCATCATGATAGACACTTCCCCTTAGAGTACTTATTGCTGGCATAAAGTTATTAAAAAAATCTCAAAAAACGATCATTGAAATTTATCTTTAAAATGGTAATATATGTGAAATTTGACTACTTTGCTTAAAAGAATAGGCAAAATAATTGGAATAGTAGGCACAGTGCTAAGCAGATTATCCTCCCTCTGACTCTCTCCCGAGCACAAATGATACTATGAGTACCTTGTTTTTCAAAAGGCCCGAGGACCCTATTACTTTTTCAAAGAGCTGTTTTCCAACGTGAACATCCACAGCAGACAAGGGGTCATCCAGGAGGTAGATATCAGCCCCACTGTAGACAGCTCTGGCCAGACTTACTCGTTGCTTCTGACCTCCACTTATATTCACACCCTGAGTATGGAATAAAAGTCACATCTAAGTGCTCTTTCATAGCAAGGACAAGATAGTAACCCAATACGAACACTCAAAACTTTATCAATTATTTCCTAGTTTTACCTCCACCCCATTTCCTAGTTCTACTAACTTGTGCAAATTAACAGCTCTGTCTACTTCCTTTTAACACTTACTCTTAAAAGAAGAGGCTACCAATTGAGGAGAGAAGAATTTTCAGAGCTCTATCTCTGAAAAGTTATGCCTGTGGAATATTAAACAAGATTTTTGGCTGCTAACCACATACTGACACTAAGTGATCATTTTTAAATTGACACATAGGAAATTGAGAATAATAGCTAAATTACCAAAGCTGTAATCAACATGTCCTATTTTCTTCTATAGAAAGATTAGTGCAAGTCTTGTTGGCAAAAGGATAACTCTAAGAAGCAAAAGTAAGGAATATACATCACTATGTGAAAATTAAAGTTGACACATACAAGCCATGTATAGAGAATTATGGGGTAAGGCCCAATTCACTTGATTCATTTATGTTTAGTGTTTACTGATCTTATTTTAAAGCTTTCAGTGCAGCATAGAACTTAGCCAACAACCTACAATTGTAAAATGATATTGCTTCTTTTCATTTAACAATCATCCTGTTACTCATCAGATATCTATACTCAATATGATTATATTCTGGGGGGCCATGCTAGCCCTTCAGATTGAAAGATAACAAGGGAGTTGAACATGAAAATGCATATATGAAAGAATGTGATTTACATGTATGTGTTATGTGTGCATTTGTTTGCATGTAATTATGGTAGCCCCTGACTCATAGTTTTTTTGGGAGAATTCAATAAAATGAGTGTAAAAATATTTAGAATAAACCCAACACTGAGTGTGGACACTGTTAGCATTTGGTATTATTGCCCAATTACTCCTCTCTCTGATTCATCCTCTGATTTGTAATTATATTACCATCTTGCTTAAATATCTTGGATTCCCACATCTCACTGTTCCATCATCCATGAACAACAGCATCTTCCTCAGTCTAAGTGCTTTTATTATGGTATTAATCCCCTCCTTCTACCTCTCTCCCAATGCTGCCCTCAAGTGACTATGATTGACCAACCAGACTCACCTACCCTCTCATAGTAGACCCAAAGCTGTTCATTCTACTGGGGAGCCCACATTTTTATTTTCACTTTGAAGGATACCCTAAAAAGTTCTCTTTGACAGCAACCTCTCTCCCAGTGAACTGGATATAATGATGTCTTCCCTCCCTTCCTATTTTGCAGAATATTATTTATTCATTCCAGTCTCACAGTCTCTCATGAGCCTATCAGCTCCCACCTAGTTCATCCTTTATTCCAAATACTTATTGTATGACACTAGATGATGAATAAATATTAGTAAAGACAATTGATCAAAACTGTTAAAAGGGTTCTGCTAGACTGCAAATTACTTGAAGGCAGGGTAACAGCTTTCTCACCATCTTATACCCCAAAGCAGAACCAGGGTATATAATAAATTTATAAATGCTTGTGGTTAATTAAAAAATGTCAAATAAAAAGATCAATGAAAGTAAAGGAAAACTATATTCCTTGTCTTGGTTATCTCATAAATAGCTGTAAACAGATTTCCTTATGAAATATTCAATTTCATGTTTATTTTAAAAAGCATCATATCACATTGAGAAAACGCTAATTAAATGAAGCAGGAATTATAAATAGTAATAGCATTTAGTTCCTATACTAAATCAGTATATCCAATTTTGAATTTTTTTCCTTTTAAAATTCTTTATAGTTATATGCAATCAGATATTCATATTTTTAGAGACAGTTTTCTTAGCGTGCTTTTCAGGGTGCATTAACAAGTTTGAAGAAATCACAGTTGTGCATGACTTTAGCTATGGCATCATTTTGGTCAGGGATAATGAAGATGCCAGGAAAAATCCAGGGGTTTGAAAAAATAATAAATCTATTTAGTATTATTGGAAAATTAAATCTACAAAGTACCAGACTATGAATGAAGCCAGTTTATTTAGAAAGGCAATTTTGGTTCATTCTGGATTTTATAGATTTCTACTCCTTATAATAATTTTGTTGCATACCATATTTTATTTATCAGTGTATAAAATGGCCTATGCCTGCTCCCTTTTCAGAAATTTGAAGTACTCAGTAAAGATTATTTGTTCATCTTTATATCACACATGGATTGTAGACCTTGGGGATACTTGCACATTCATGCTTAAATGGAGATTTTTGTTACTGGTCATGGGTAATCTTTAGGGGTTCATACTTAATTATACACACACACACACACACACACACACAGCCTGAAACACAGAGAAAAGTAATGACTATTTATTAACACAATGTAAATAAAATAGAAAAAACAGTGAGATGACTGGGAAACAAGTCCCTTTTAAGCAGGAATGAGCCAATATAGAGGAGGCACATTAATAAGTGTCATCTCAGAGCCTCCATAGAACTACAGCTTGGTGCTCTGACGCTCCTACTCTGATTGGCCTTGTACAGAGAAAAAGAAAAAAACAAAACTCTTTAGAAGGAGAACAACATTGTGCCAGGAACTAAAACAAAAATGTTGACAATCTAATTGGCAGACTATAATTCTGCCCCCCATGGATACTAACAAATGGATTGTTTTTAAATCTGTTTTCTATGTAGCCAATTATAAATAATTTTTTGCCCTTAATACTGCCATCTTCTTCACAGGGATTCTATAATGAGTTTTTAAAAATTGTAGTTGGATAATTCTTCAAGACCTTAATAAAAGACTATTAATATTTTATTAGTATAGCTGAATGTTATTTTATTCCTGCATACAATAAATTATATTTTCCTTACTCTTTCTCCAATCTCAGTTTGATCTCCGTTCGGTAACTGCTCCAAGTCAGGAAGGAGAGCACAGGCTTCCAAAATTCGCTCATAAAGCTGCTTCTGCATGATGGAGCCAAAGAGAATATTTTCCTGCAAAATGCAATTCTGAATCCAGGCCTGCTGGGAAACATAGGCCACAGAGCCCTAAAGAAAGAAAGAAGTAAAGGAATATTCTTAACAAGGGAAGAGGAGAATTTGCATGCACCACATTAAAGAATACACAGTCCATGGTTCTGTGCAAGCACACACACGTGTGCACACACATACAATTTTACATCTATGTTATTTCCCTACATGTAAATATACAGATCACAGGATCCTATTTTAATATTATATATGCTTATCAGCAGCCCCTTCAAATGAGTTAACTTGTGCTTTTTACTTACATTCACTTTAGCTTCTAGCAAACTTATCTGTCTCTATTATAATTTTCTGGAAGCAGATGCTGAATGTGTTATTTTCTAGGGCTGCCAATAACAAGGTACCACTGACTGAGTGGCTTAAATAATAGAATTTTATCTTCTCACAATTCTGGAGGCTAGAAATCCAACATCAAAGTGTCAGCAAGGTTGGTCCCTTCTGAGGCCTTTCACTTGGGTTGTGGATGAAGGCCTTCTCCCTGCTCCACATGGTATTGACTTTGTGTATGTGTCTGCATTCTACTCTCCTCTTCCTAAAAGAACTCCAGTCATATTCGGTTAGGAGCCAAACTAATGAGATTATTTTAACTTGATCAACTCTTCAAAAACCCTGTGTCCAAAGGCTATCACATTTTAAATTTCTGAGGATTAGAACATCAAAATATAATTTTGGGGGCACACAATTCAGTCTATAACAGAGACAGAATTTAAGGTGTATATTATATATTATATATTGGGACTCAACCCCATGGGAAGAAAGGAGAAAGGAACAGTAGGTAAAGGGAAAAGTCACACTGTGATTCAGGCCAGATAAAGCTTTGGCCAACACTCCAGAGCTATGAAGGAATGTTGTCCATTAGTTATCCCGTGTTGGAGAGAACAAGAGTGGGACCTTGGGCTGGGTCAAGGCCAACCCTGATGGAGCTGACATGCTGATCATGTATTTCTACAGCAGGCAGCAAGTCTTTCTTAAAAGGGTATTCTGACAGCACACGTCCATGTCTTATACATTGATTATTACTCCTGAACTCATTTTTTTATTATTTATGGCTTGAAATGATTCCTAAACAGGTGGCAATTTACTCTGTCAAATGTCCTCTTAACTAATCCATCTTTTCTAGAAAAGAACCTATAATATTTGAACCAGAGACCCACCTTTCATTCTGACCCATGGATTCTATCCAAATATTGACTTTGGAGTATCTTAAATACTGCCCCACTCTATAACAATAGCAGACATTTAAAGTACTTTCTGAGATAGGCATATATGCAACTATTAGCCTTTTGATTTCAACCAACCACTTTAAAGATCAAAGATTAACATTTAATTCTTCTTTGTTGAGCATGTAAGACACAGAATGGCTTTTGATCAAAAACAGTATAGTTCTGATCTGACCTGATCTTGAACACAAAAGTAATTGCTCTGGAATTGCATTGTGAAGTGAATAATCTGAACTTTGATTAGAATAGCCTATGAAATCAGCCCACAGGTGAAAAATATTTTGAATGCTTGTGACATATCAAGTAAGTAGAAAAGAGAATAAATTAAAGAACATAGGAGAAAAGATTGAAGAATATGAAAAAAAAACCCCATAATTTAAAACAAAAACTACATGGTCTCACATTGCTATTCCAGGGATTAAAAATGGTAATCAGTTTTTACAAAGATGTAAATGTTTTCTTTTATTGTTATTATAATTATTATTTACCTCCCACAAAGGAAAATGCATTTTTCTTCATACATAATAATAAAACTGCAATTAAAGTTTTGGTAATATAAAAATGATCTCCAAATCTCTAATAGTCTATCAAGGAACAAAGAATACTGAATATTCTATATGAATGATATCTGGTGTGAGCCTTTGATACAGAATAGGCAATCTTAGAGAGTCATAAATTTTGACTATTATGATATAAAATATGCCTCAAAAAAGTAATCATACTCTGAAAGCTACACACAGAAAAGCACTTTTTTTTATTTTATTTTATTCTGGGGATTGAACCCAGAGGCACTTAACCACATCCCCAGACCTTTTTATTTTTTATTTTGAGATAGGGTCTTGCTAAATTGCTTAGGGCCTTGCTGAGGTTCTGAGGCTGCCCTTGTATTTATTTATGATTCTCTGGCCTTAGAATACCTGAACCTGGAATTACAGGCATGGGCCACCACCTGGCTCACAAAAGCACTTTTTTTTTTTTTTTTTTAATGGTGCTGGGGTTTGAACCCATGGCCTTGTACATTCAAGGCAAGCACTCTACCAACTGAGCTAAATCCCCAGTCTTACAAAATAACTTTTTAAACTCTAAATGTTAAATTGGTCATGCCATTATAATGATCACTTCACTTAACTAGTGCTTATCAGGATAATACTTACATATTTGCAATAAAATATTGGGGAAATAATTCAGAGAGTAATAGGTCAAATCCTGTGATAGATCCAAAACAAATATTTCTGAAGGCCAAGCAACCACTTATAGAGATAGATTATAGCTTCTATCTTGGACATCTACAGTTTAAAAAACAGGTGGGGTTCCCTCTGCTTTACCATTCACAATGGCATTGTTATGGTTTCTTTTATTACAATGAACATGTTTTTTAACTTAAAACACTCAAAAATGTCAGAAACAATCCCTATATCTTACCATAAAAACCTCAACGATCAATATGAAAATAATGCTAGAAATTAATATTAATAGGAAGCCAGCTGACTGTGCCATAAACTAACTATATATCCTCTCATTTTAATCTTAACCCCAGGCCTTTTGCTCATTGTCATTATTAATGCATTCAGTAAAACCTAGAATTGATATCATTTTTATGTTTATCAATTCCTAATTCTTTTTCAAGATCAAATAAAGACTTCTTCAAATAAAGACTCTTCTCTGATTCTTTTTCTTACCCTTCAAAACAGAATTTGTTGTGGTTTTCTTGTTGTGTGTGTGCTTTCATTCATTTTTTAATCACTTGTCATAACTGACTTTGGTATTTACCCCAGTTGACTATGATCTCTGAAAAAAGAGGAACATATCTTGTTCATGTTTGTTTCTCTGGTACTATGCTATAGATGCATAGTATGTGCTCCATAGTTGCTTATTGAAAATAGATGAAAGTACTAAATGAAAATAAAATTAATATGATCCTCATTATGTTTGTAAAGAACATTTATTGATCCAAGAAAAGTTATAGATATCTTGAACTATATAGAAAGGGCTTACTGCAATCATTATGAAGAACCCAGGGCTAAAAGATGATATACTGAAGGTTCAAAAGTAGGAGTGCTCATTAAGAGTAATCTTATCTGAAAAAGTCATAGGGATTATATTTGACCCTACACTAGTTAACAATAAGCCTTATAGAAAACAGAATAATAAAAATTAAGTCACAGGACTAGAATAAATAAAGTTATAAGGATATGAGGAAAGATATGTTATGAGGAAAGAAAAAGGAGTTGACAGAGTTTATTTTTTCCAGGGAGGAAAAAAAAATAAGGATCAAGAGAAACTGGTCTCAGATGCATAAATTTTCTCCCTTGTTAGAGGTAAGAAGGAAGGAGTGGGCTAGTATTTTACCAGAGAGTTAGTTAGGTTCAAGGAAAAACTCATTGGGTAATCTAGTATTTAAAACCAAAACACAGCTGATTAAAAACTTGTTGAGACAGGGTGATGGTACATGCCTATAATCCTAGTGACTCAGGAGGCTGATGCAGTAAGATCACAGGTTCAAGACCAGCCTCAGCAAATTAGCCGGCCCTAAGCAACTTAGGGAGACCCTGTCTCAACATAAAAAATTAAAAAGGGCTGGGAATACAGCTCAGTGGTAAAACTACCCCTGGGTTCAATCCCCAAAACAAAAACAAAACAAACAAAAATTTGTTGAATTTTTGTCTACCTTTAAGAGTAGAACAAATGGCCGAGACTAGATTCTTCATAATTCAGTGACCGGACATTAAATGTAAACTGTTAATATTATTCATTATTTTTTCTGAGGTTTCATTTAGGCCACAGATACCACCCATGAGCAGCTAGCTAGAAGACTTCTTAGAAATGGAATGGCCATAATTACTTAGGGAACCTTGTAATGAATGGTAATTAGAAAACTAATCAAATTACAGTATAAATCATATTCATTTCTTTATAATTGGTTGCAATTTGGTTAATATCATCAAACAATTACTATAAGCATTCATAAACGATTTGCTGAAGAACTTGGAGGACAGATCTCTGTTACTAATCCATCCATAGCTAATCGATTTCTATGGATATTGAAATGTTTGTTATAAACTAGAAATACCCATTAAATTTTTCAACCTTCAATTTAATTTGATAAATTCTTATTGAAACTAATGACAAATTGGTTATGGCCACTTCTACTAGATTTTGAAAGAACACATCATTGCTACCTTTCTCTGGACAACTCCTGTAAGCTTCTGCATTTCCCCCAGGATGGCAGACAGCACAGAGGACTTCCCAGACCCAACCTGCCCTACAATAGCCACCAAAGATCCTTCTGGAATCTTCATGTTTAAGCTGCATGATGACAAAAGGAGAGAGATGATAGAGGAATTTTCACATTTTTCAACAAATACCTAGGCTTCCAAATTACAAACAGCAGGTAAACAGTAAAGTCCTAATAAAGGAAACAAACAGAAAAAAAAAAATCACTAAGAAAATGAAAGGTTCAATGAGGTGTTAAAAGAAAACTCTTATTCAATATATTAATTTATTAAACTCTAAAAAACGAAACCTGACATAATCATAGAATCCAATACTAAACTTATTTTTTAAATGTACCTCAAATCAAGACTTACTCTTTTAGTACTGGAATCCCTGTTTTATCCCAGGAGAAAGAGGCATTAGTAAACCCAATGGCATGATCTAGGAAAAAATAAATAAATGCAATAATGCAGTTTGGATTATAACTGATTACCTTGAACCCAGAAGTCTAATAAATATTGAAGGTAATGAGCAAGTGCTGACCTCCTATGTAGTTTGTTTCAATATTTCGAAGAGAAAGCTCCTCAGAGTTGAGAAAGTCTTCCAAACGACACAATGATATCCTTGTCTATCAAAACAAACATACATAGGATTTATCTGTGGTTGAAGCAGAACTTAAACTAAAAAGCTCTAACTGTAACACACAGACTGAATAAATATTTTAGATGCAATTTAAAAAATGTTGATATAAATAGAACAAGCATAGTTTGAATTGTTTTAATGATATAAACAAGTTCATCCTTAAAGAGCAGTTTCAAGGGTCAAAAATCAAAACAAACATCATCTTTGAAGGAAGGCAAGAGAAGCAGCTGCAAAAATTCCTCCCTATCATTCCATAAAAACCATAATTGATTAACCAATAATTACAGAAATATTAATTTTCTACCCTTGTTGAGGTAAAATTGACAAAACTACATATATTTAAAATGTATAACACCATGCTTTAATATACCTATACATTTGTAAATGATTATCACAAACTAATTAACATATCCATCACCTCAGTTATTTTTTTCCCTATGTAATGACAATACCTAATATATACTCTCTTAGCAAATTTGAAAAATACAAAATATAATATTATTAATCAGAATCACCATGCTAAACACCAACTCTCTAAAACTCACTCATCTTATGAAAAGTTTGTACAGTTTGATCAACATCTCTCCATTTCCTCCCTGGTACCTCCCAACCTCTTCTAACCACTTTTTTACTCTATGCTTCTACAACTTTTTTAGATTTCACATATAGGGAAATAATGCAGTATTTGTATTTATGTGTCTGGCTTATTTCACTTAGCATAATGTTCTTCCATGTTTTCACAAATGGTAGCATATCCTTCCTTCTTATGGTTGAACAATATTCCTCTGTGTGTGTGTGTGTGTATGTGTGTGTGTGTGTGTGTGTGTGTGTGTACTACGTTTTTTTATCCATTCATCTGTAAATGACAGCTTGTTTCTGTCTTAGTAGCTGTGAATAATACAGTAATGGATATGGGAGTGCAAACATCTTCTCAAGACAGTGATTTTATTTCTTTTAGATACATATAAATATATACCAAAAGGGAGATTGCTAGATCTTATGGTAGTTCTATTTTTAATTTTTTAGGGAATTTCCATGCCACTTTCCATAATGACTGTTCCAATGTACATTGCCATCAATGGTGTACCAGCGTCCCTTTTTTCCATATTCTCACCAGCATTTTCTGTTATCTTTCCACTTTTTGATAATAGCCATCCTAACAGGCATGAGGTGATAACTCATAATAATTTAAAAAGTTTATATTTTAAAAGAAACTTCAGGTTGATGAATGAATTGGGCTTCCAACAATAAACAAAGCCATGGTTTTGGCAATAACAGCAATCAATTCTAGGAGAATAATTACAAAATATTGAGCTACTATTAAGATAACTAAAACTGCTCCTCCCCCTGTCCAAAACTGAGCTACATGAGATCTCTGGTACATTTGTATTTTGTATTAGAAGACATCTATTGTTAACATCAAAGATGTAACTGGGCTGTGGTTTTCTTTATCAGGTGCTTCATATCAGTACATGCTGCTGCTGCAGCCTTTTCTTTCCCTTGGACAATTGTTTTCTTTATTTAAATGAAGGCAGCCGTAAGCCACAAGATATTGAACACTTTGTGATACGAGACCTTTAGCTAGATTACAGTTTCAAAAGCAAATCCAAACCATCACTTTAAGAATTAACATTTTCTTCAAGTGAAGTGTGCTGTGAAAATAAGAGTTAAAAGCATCACATCCAAGGTACTTCTGTGCCCTCTGTTGGTAATTTTAAGGAAGATAATATGAAAAAGATAGGCTGTAACAAGAATGATTTAATTGGTATTTACTATTCATTTGTTATTATTCATTCAAAAAGTAATAAAATAAAATAAAAGTAAAGTTCTTAGATCAAAGAGCTGATTGCAAGAAGCAAAGACCCACTTTATGGACCCAGAGTTGAGGAAATAGTTTCAATGGAAGATGCTTGGAGAATCCAAGCATGATGTCCAAAAGGTTTCACTAAGGGGAAAAAAGGATCCAGGAACTCACTTTTTTGAATGCCTTGTGGCTTTTGCAGTTTTTACTCACTGTAGTAGGAAAATAGCCTCTAAGGACTGGAGATTACACCTAAAAGCATGCTGAGCCAGCTCTCAGGTTTTTTTTTTTTTTTTTTTTTTTTTTTTTTTTTTTTTTAATCAGACTGATGTCATTGCACTTTCTCCCTGCTTGTCCTGCTTATTCATTCAGTAGTGATGACATGTTGCTGAACACGGGAAAACTTTCAGATCTGGGTTCATCCAAAGCACCTAATTATAAATCTTCAGTTAAAACAAAATAAATTCTGTGATGTCATAGGAGCTAAGTATAAGTAACCAAAACCTAACAATAAAAAGAACGTAATATGTTGAAATATTTAAAAGTCACTTTGATAGTATAAAAGTGTAAATTAGGAAGACATGATGTCTTACATTCTATAATGCTTTTTTTTTTTTTTTTTTTGTACCAGGGATCAAACTCAGGGGCACTCGAACACTGGGCCACATCCCCAGCCCTTTGTTGTATTTTATTAGAGACAGGGTCTCACTGAGTCTCTAAGTGCCTCGCCATTGCTGAGGCTGGCTTTGAACTTGCGATCATCCTGCCTCAGCCTCCCAAGTGCTAGGATTACAGGCATGCGCCACCGCGCCTGGCTCTATAATGTTCTCTACCACTCATTGAATCAGGAAAACAAAATTTGATTGCAGTGTTAAATAACCACAAAAAGGGAAAATATGATTTAAAAAATGACAAAAAATAAAATGTACAAAATCACTGATTTTAGTAGAGAAATGGTTCTTAGTTTAAGGATACTCTGAATGTACCTGGACCACAGCTGAGATCACCGTTGGTAAATCAAAAAGAGGAATCCTCAGAATATTAAACAAAGACATAGATGTGAATGCTTTAGTGGCTGTTAAAATATTTTCTTCATCCAGTGAGAAATATACACCAAAAGTGGCCAGAGACACCTAAAATTAGATATATAATTAAAAAAATATATATTTATTGCTTGCAACATAAGTTATATATAGTCTTAAAAATTAGGGATGAAAATTTCAATACTTTTTTCCTTTGCTATTAACTAAAGAATATCAACTATGATACCCACTCACTTTTATGAATTAAAAAGTATTTCAAATTATCAACAAGAGAGACATATAGGACTTCCCTGATCCCCATCACTACCTGGAGTACTCATTTTGATTAAAGTTAAAGCTCCAGTTGAACATGGTTTGTTTGTTCTTTTATTTTCCCCACTGATTCATCCCCCAAGGCAATTTGTACTCTAGTTTAAATAGTATGAGATACCTGATGATTACATGATGTGAAAGAAAGAGAATACCTCACTTCATATCAATTCACTTCTGAAGACTAATTCTACAAATTTGAGTTTGTTTTCAAACAATTACAGACTTCCATTTCCTCTTGTGAAATGAGAAAAATAATTTATATTTTTGTGAGAATGAAAAAAAAAAAGGCAACATAAATAACTTGGCTTGTTCATAGGAAAAAATACTCAGTGTTATTTCCCTTCCCAGCTCCATATAGTGTGCTTAAAAGGGATTAATCATGCAAAATCAAACTTTAGAGCTGTAATGAAACTCTGAAAAGTAGGTTTATCTTTTTAAGAATTAGAAAAGCATATGTTCAATGTGATAAATTACAAAGGAACGAAATGTGTAAAAAATACCAACCAATGGAAACACATTTTCTTTAAACATTTTATTCTCTAATTTCCAAAAATTAATGATTACATTTATAAAAAAATTTAATTTAGACATAAATTTTATTTTAAATGTTTTAATTCCAGACAGTTGGAAGCAAACCTACAAAGTTAAATTAAAAATCAAAATGGGAAAATATATACACTCACCAAGAATGGAATGCAAGTTAATGTCAGCATAGAGCATACAGCAAGATATTTAGCTGATTTTTGGAACTCCAGTTCCTGATCTCGAATTTTAATAATCTTATTTTTATAGGCAGGTTCCCACGCGTAAAGTTTGAGAATCTTTAAAACAGACAATGAATATTTGGCAATCAATGTTATAGAAGAAAAAACTGCATGCATGCAAATGCACACTACACACACACACACACACACATACACACACAACTGTGGGTAAAAGTAAAAAAAAATGTTCCTATTTTTGACTGAATCAAAATATTTCCTTGAATTATGGGGCCTTTGAAGAGGAGGATTGGAGGATGTCGTCACAATCCCTCATCCTTATCTTTCTTTTACCCACCAGCAACTTATTTCTCAGCCAGCTCTGATGAAATCCCAGCTCTATGAATGAACTCCATAGCAGTTTCTATCTAACTCAATTCTATCACGATTCCTGCTGGTCCAATTTTCACTTCTTCATAGCCAGGATCTTTCCCTGGTTTCCTAATTTCTTCAAGACTGATGTCTTGGAACTTCAAGGCATTCTCTAAAAAGTGATTGATGTTTTCCCATTGTAAACTACTTCCTAAGACAGAAAATGTGGGGAAGCAGGATCATACACTGGCTCACTGTACACATTTTAAAGTGAGAGACGTACATTCAAATTCCAGTTCTCTTTCTTTGAGATGCTTTATTTTATGTGTCTCCTTGACTGGACTATAGTGCTTAGTTGTTTGGTTCAATACTAGACTGGATATTGTTACAAATGCATTTTCATATGTTGATTAAGATCTCAGTAAACTTTGAGTAAATTAGATTAATTTCTAGATTATGGGTAAACCTCATTCAATCAACTGAAGGCCTTAAGAAAAATGATTAAGGTCATCTGAGGAGGAAAGAATTCTACATTCACACTGCCTATGACCCAATACTAACTGCCAGCCTGTTCTACAGATTTCAGACTCATCAGCCCTCACAATCATGAGTCAAATTCTTTATTTTATTTTTTTGCAGCTCTAGGATTTAAAGCCAGGGACTTCACACATTCATACTAGGGAAGCACTCTAAAACTAAGCTGCATTCCCAGTGCCTCATGAGTCAGTTTCTTAAATTCGCTTTTCCTCTTTCTTTCTTCTTCTCTTCCCTTCCCTTCTGTGTGTGTGTGTGTGTGTGTGTGTGTGTGTGTGTGTGCGTGCACGTTCTCAATTTTTCTATTGGTTCTGTTTCATTGGAGAACACTGAAACAATCTCATTTGTTCTGTAAACTTAGACATGACACTTAACAATCAGTGTCTCTGTTGCCTAATTTATAAATTGGGAATAAGAAATATTTTACTTAAGGAATCACACAAGGAAATGGAAATAAACTGATTAGCACAGCACTTGCCACATAGAAGATGTTTAGTAAATGGCGACTCTTATTACTATTATCAGAGAGAGGCTTTATGGCACCTATTATCAGACCCCATGGATGCCAACTTCTCACAATTTTAGATCATACTACTTGATTGCCATTTGGACTTCCACCAATTTTCAAGCTTATTTCCTGTTGTGGATGCTACTTCAAGTCTTGAATTTTGCTCAGATCTTGGAGAAATGTTCTTCTATTTTATCCACACTGAACTAGTTCTACTGATAATACAAATATCCCTTTGTGAATATAAATATTAACACCTATAAACAAATACTGCTATACTTTTTATTTTTGGACGCAAAGACTATCAATCAATGCACTGAGAGTTGCATTCAGATCACATCACTTTACAGTATGTGACCTTATTAAAAATATGAGTTAAATTTTAGAGATATTTAAGGCTTCTCTTATTTCAGACTACTTGTGGATTGGATATCATTCCCTCTTCAAGGTGTATTCAATCTAACAATTTCTTTCAACTTGGTAATTTACCATTTTGTGTAAATTCTCCACAGAACAATACAAAAGATCACTTACTGATGCTAAGGTGAATCTACATGTACATATGATGGATATATACTGTGCACATAATAATAGATGTTCCAAGGATTCTTCATCAAGATACAAAGCACAGCAAACACAAAGCAACAATAGACAAATGGATTACATCAAACTAAAAAGCTTCTGTACAGCAAAGTGAACAATCAACAGAGTAAAGAGACAACCTACAAAATGGGAAAAAATATTTGAAAACTAAACATCTGATAGTAACTGGTGGGGACAATGAAGAGAAAGGGAACTATTGCACACTGCTGGGAATATAAATTTGTATAGTTATTACGGAAAACAGTATGGTGGTTTCTGAAAAAATTAAAAATAGAACTACCATATGATCCAGCAATTCCATTACTGGGTATATATCCAAAGGAAATGAAATCAGTATGTCAAAGAGACATCTGCATTCCCATGCTTATTGCAGCACTAGTCACAATAGCCAAGAAATAGAAAACTACTGATGAATAGATTTTAAAATGTGGTATGTATACACAATAGAATACTACTCAGTCATAAAAAGAATGAGATTCTGTTATTTGTGATGACATAGATGGAATTGGAGATCATTATGTTAAATGAAATAAGTCAGCCACAGAAAAACAAGTACTCTATGATCTCACTTATATGTGGAGTCTTTTAAAAAGTTGATTTCATGGAAGTTGAGAGTAGAATGATTGTTACCAGAGCCTAGGGAGAGTAGCAGGGAAGGAGGGTTGGGGAAAGGTTGATCATTGCTACTAAATTAAACTTAGATAGGAACAAGAAGTTCTAATATACTATCCCAGAGTAGGATGACCATAGACAACAATAGTGTACTTTATATTTCAAAAAGCTAGAAGAAAAGATTTTGCATGTTATTACTACAAGAATAAAATCAACATTTGGGCATTGAGATGTGTATGTTTTACTTGACTTATATAGTATATGATGTGTACATGTATCAAAACATCACATGGTATTGTTTCAAATACATATAATTTTATGTGTTTATGTGTCAGCAAAAAAAAATAAAATTAATTTAAAATTTAAAAAATAGACATACTATAGAGGGACTCTTATATGTGATTATTAAGACCAGAAAGAAATTCCATGTTGGCTTTGCAAATTTTGTCCCTTGGAGAATTCTATAAAGCATATAGAGGTATAAAAAAATTGAAATATTATGTGTATATATATATATATATATACACACACACATATATATATATATTTACATAGGTATATATTTATGAAAATGTTTATAAAACCTCTATAAAAATGATAGGGCTGGGGCTGTAGCTCATTGGTAGAGCACTTGCCTTGCACATGTGAGGCACTGGGTTCGATCCTCAGCACCACATAAAAATAAATAAATAAAGATATTATGTCTATTTACAGCTAAAAAATATAAAAATCTATAAAAATGAGTAAAACCTTATGAACTTATAACCTCATAAGGTGTCACTGATTTTTCTGTGGAGAAAATATTAGTGGCATGCAGCTTGCTTCAACCCATTTTTTTCCACATAATTCCTTAAAATAAGTAATATTCTGTGACTTAGAATACTTATATTTAGTTGTTGAGAAATGAAAAAAAATACCTGCATATCATTTGGCTTTTCATTTTAATGCTATTTTAGCACAAATATTTCCTATGTACCTCAAATCTGAATAATTACACACATATATCATCACTGTGAGATACAGAGAACATTACAAACCTTATCAGTTAGCATGTTGCTATATTATAAACAGTCAAATCAAATGTAAATCCTTTTCATATTACCTTAATTCCATGTAAGATTTCCTTGAGTAGTTTTATCTGTATATCTTTGTTCTTTGTTTGGTTTTTCTATTTAATGGAAAAATCATACAGGAAAAAAGTTGGTTAAACTTTTGTTGATCTGGCCACAGCTATTTTAAAAATACATTCTATGTTCTGTGTTTTATACAAATTTTACTTGAGCAAAGCATCTTACCAATACTTGAACAACATTCTTCTATTGATAATGTTAGAAGATAGTTATAAATAGGCAAACTATATGCAGCCAGTAGAATAAAACAGAATAAATTTGTAGAACAATATATTTAAATGTGAGTAATTTGGAATTTAATAATGAAGTAACACCAACTTTCTATTAAAATGGAAGAAATTTCCAAAACTCCATCAAATTAAATGTTCCAGAAATAAAAGCAAAACTCTCTTCAAGTTTGACAAGTTTTGGGGGAATCTGAGTACTTACAATGCGTATTTTCAAATATTAGCTGTTTATTTTTCAAAAATACTATGTATACTTATTTGAATATTGTATACTTCTTCAAATATGTAATGATTACAATAACATATTTATTATTGTTTGGGTAACCAAGAGTCAACAAAAATTTTCTTCATCTTGAAATGGGATACTATAAACAACTCTAATGTCAATTTTGATCATATAAGTAACTCCTTAACTTGGACAATAATTGTTAACCTAATAGCTAACATTGTACCTTCGAAACATTTGAATGTATTTCATCTTATGGTTTAAAGCATTAATTGGTATCAATCTTTCTATCTTTGTTTTCCTAGCTCTAGTTTATACCTGTTTCTCTTACTCGCTACTCATTCTTTTATGTTATCTGCTACTACCTCAAATAACTCCTATTCATCTATTTCTCCTTTGTACTTCAATATCAATTCTCTTTTTATAGCTTTTCTCTTTCTTTATGTCTCTTCTTTTCCCTCTCCCATTTGCCCAATAATTCTTCCTCCTCCTTTTAGCCCTCACTTAAGGTTATAGTAAGTTTACTAAATTTAAGAATTTTATTTTTTGATCTGCTCCAGAACTTTGTTATAGGTTTATACCTGAATTTGGGGAAACGCAGGTAAAAAATGCAATGAGGTATTTTTTTTTTGTTTGTTTGTTTTTGTTTTGTTTCTTATAAGGTTGAATAGAACAAGGCTTGGCTCAATTGCAACAAATTTTTGTTTCTTATGAAGTTGAGTAGAATGAGGCTTCGCTCAGAAGTGATTATAGTAAATAGGACTCAGTAGCATCTCCTAAAGTGAGTCTGATAGTGGGATCAGCAGAGGTCACATTGACTTAAAATATTATAATCTGGATATTTATCCAACCCAGGGCTCTTGAGAAAAAAAAGCTCACAAAGTAGTCCTTCACTTAAAAGAAGTCAGAACTATACTGACAGATGAATAGACATATGAACAATATGAAAAAGCAAGGGAAAAAAACCATCCCAAATAGCCCATAATGTTTCAACAACAGACTTCATTGACACCATAGTGGAGAATATGCCAGCGAAGTACTTTAGAAAGTTCATAGTTAAACTATTCTATGAGCTAAAAACAGATGTAAGGAGTAAAATCAGAAAGAAATTATAGGAAGTGAAAAATCACTTCAATAAAGAGATAGAGATTCTGAAAAAGAACCAAACAAAAATCCTCAAAATGAAAGAATCAATAAACCAAATTAAAAACCCAATGGAAAGCATCACCAATAGATTAGACAACTGTGAAGATAGTCAGACCTCAAACATAAAGTATATAACCTTGAAAATAAAGTTGACCATAGAGAAAGGATGTTAGGAGACCATGAACATAATATTCAAAAAATCTAGGACAACATTAAGAGGCCAAATTGAAGATTCATTGGGATAGGTGAAGTTTCCAAAATACAAACTAAAGGAATGTACAATTTTTCAATAAAGAAAATCATAAAAATTTCTAAACCTTAAGAATGAAATGGAAATTCAAATACAAAAGGCACATAGGACTCCAAATATACAAAATTACAATGGATTCATACCAAGAGACACATTATTATGAAAATGCCTAACATACTGAATATGGACAGAATTTTAAAAGCTGCTAGAGAAAAACAACTGGTCCCATTAAGAGGCAAACCAATCCAGATTTCAACTAATTTCTCAACCAAGACCTTAAAAGCTAGGAGGGATTGGAATAATATATACCAAACTCTGAGAGAAAGTGGATAATAACCAGGAATACTATACCCAGTAAAATTAAGCTTCAGAATTGAAGATGAAGTAAAAACTTTCCGTGATAAACAAAAGTTTAAAGAATTCATAACTAGAAAGCCTGCACTGCAAAACATACTTAATACAATATTTTATGAAGGAGAAATTAAAAACAAAAATAAAAAACAACAAAGAGAGGAATTACACTAGAAGAATAGTCAATCAAAGGAGAACTGAATCCAAATTAAACACTAGAAATGAATCAAAAAGGCAGGGAACAAAAATCATTACTCAATAATAACATTGAATGTAAATGGTCTAAACTCTTCAATCAAAAGACATAGGTTAGCAGATTGGATTAAAAGATAAGACCCAACAATATTTTGTCAGCAAAAGACTCACTTCCTAGGCAAATTCATCCACAGACTGAACATGAAGGATGGATAAATGAATAATGTTCACATGAATCTAGTAAAGAAACAGGGGTTACTATTTGATTTCAAGCCAAAATTATCATGAGACAAAGAAGTTCATTTCATACTGATTAAAGCAATCATACATGAACAAAATATTATGATCAATATTAATGCCCCAAACAATGGAGCATCTATGTACAACAAGCAAACCCTTCTCAATATTAAGAATCAAATAGATCACAATGTACTACTGGGTGACTTTAACATCCCTCTCTCCTCACTGGATAGATCATTCACACAAAACTAAGTAAAGATTCTATAGAATTAAAAAATACAATTAGTAATATGATCCTAATAGTCATCTGTAGAATATTTCATCCATCAATGACTGAATTCATTTTCTTCCAAGCAGCACATGGAACATTTTCTAAGATAGACCATATTTTAGGCAAAAAAGTAAATTTAGCAAATACCAAAATACCTTCAATTCTATCAGATCATAATGGAATTAAATTATAAATCAACAATAAAATAAAAAACAGAAACCACTCTAACACCTGGAGATTAAGTAATACACCTTTGAATAGTGACTGGATAACTGAAGAAATCAGAGGGGAAGTAAAAGAAATCTTAAAAGTAAATTAAAATAGTGATACAACATATCAAAATCTCTGGAATGATATGAAAAAAATTCTAAAAGGAAAGTTCATAGCACTGAGCTCATACATTGAAAGACTAGAAAGGAACTAAATAAATAATCTAATATTACATATCAAGGCCCTAGAAAAAGAAGAACAAACCAACACCAAAATCAGTAGAAGACAGGAAATAATTAAAATCAGGAATGAAATCAATGAAATTGAGATTAAAAAACAATACAAAAGATGGATTAAACAAAGAGTTGATTTTTGAAAGTACGAACAAAATTGATAAACCCTTAGCCAAACTAACCAAAAGAAAGAGGGAAAAATATTCAAATTATTAAAATCTGAGATGAAAAAGGAAATACCATCACAGATACCATTGAAATCCAGAAGTTAATCAGAAACTATTTTGAAAATTTATAATCCAATAAGTTAGAATATCTTGATAATATGAACAAATTCCTACAGACATATGACCTACCCAAATTCAACCAAGAGGATAAAGAAAACTTAATCAGATCAATTTCACATAATGAAATTGAAGCAGCCATCAAAAGCCTTCCAAACAAGGAAAAGCCCAGAATCAGATGAATTCTTAGCTGAGTTCTACTAGCCCTTTAAATAAAAACTAATACCAATCCTCCTTAAATTAATTGATGAAACAAAAAAGGAGTAAACTCTGACAACTCATTCTACAAAGCCGGTATCACCCAGATACCCAAACCAAAGACACTTCAAGGAACAAAAACTTCAAGCCAGGAGAGGTGGCACATACCTGTAATCCCATCACTTGGGAGGTTGAGGCAGGAGGATTGTGAGTTCAATGCCAGCCTCAGCAATGTGTGACCCTGTCTCTAAATAAAATACAAAAAAGGGCTAGGGATGTGGCCCTGTGGTCAAGTGCCCCTGAGTTCAATCCCCGGAACCAAAAAAAAAAAAAAGAAAGAAAGAAAGAAAGAAACCTTCAGACAAATATCCTTGATGAAAATAGATGCAAAAATTCTTAATAAAATATTGGTAAAATACATACAAAAACACATTAAAGAGACGGTGTGTCATGATCAAGTGAATTTTATTCCAGGGATTCAAGGCTGCTTCAACATATAGAAATCAAGAAATGTAATTTGCTACATAAATAGACTTAAGGACAAGAATCACATGATTATTTCAATAGATACAAAAAAAAAAAAAAAAAGCATTAAACAAAGTACAGTACTCATTCATGTTTAAAACACTAGAAAAACCAGGGATAGAAGTAAGTTACCTCAACATCATAAAGCCTATTATATAAGACAAACTCAAGGCCAACATTATTCTGAATGTGGAAAAACTGAATGCATTTCCTCTAAAAACAGGAACAAGTAAAGCATGCCCACTGTCACTATTCATATTCAACACAGTCCTTGAAACTCTAGCCAGATAAATTAGGCAAGAGAAGAAAATTAAGGGATACAAACAAGGGGAATAAGAGCTCAAATTATTCCCTTTGCTGATGACATGATCCTATACTTAGAAGACCCAAAAAACTCCACCAGATGATTTCTAGAGCTCATAAAAGAATTCAAAAAAGTATCAGAATACAAAATCAACACCCATACATCAATTGCATTCCTATATTCCAATCATGAATTTGCTGAAAAAGAAATTAGAAAAACGAATCCATTCACAATAGCCTCAAAAACAAAACCCCTGGGACTCAATCTAATGAAAGAGTTGATGGACCTCTACAGTAAAAACTATAGAACAGTAAAGAAAGAAATTGAAGAAGACCTTATAAGATAGAAAGACCTCCCATGTTCTTGGCTAGGCAGAATTAATTTTGTCAAAAAGGGCATCCTACCAAAAGCCTACACAGATTCAATCAAATTTTGATTCCCATCAAAATTCCAATGATATTCTTCATAGAAATAGAAAAGTCAGTTATGAAATTCATTTAGAAAAATAACAGGCCCTACATATCCAAAGTAATCCTTACTGAGAAAAATGAAGTGAGAAGCATTACAACACTGTACCTCAAATTATACTATAGTGCTGTAGTAACAAAACAGCATGGTACTGTCACCAAAACAGGAATGAAGACCAATGAAATAGAAGACAGAGAGACAAACCCACATAAACAGTTACTTCATGCTAGACAAAGGTGCCAAAAAATACATTGGAGAAAAGATAGCCATTTTAAAAAATGATTCTGGGAAAACAGGAAATCCATATGTAGTAGAAGGAAATTTAATGCCTATCTCTCACTCTGCACAAAACTCAACTCTAAGTGGATCAAGGACCTAGGAATTAGACCAGATACCCTGCACCTGCAGAAGAAAATGTAGGCCCAGCACTCCAACATATTGGCTTAGGAGTTGACTTTCTTAACAAGATTCCTCAAACACAAGAAGCAAAATAAAAAATCAATAAATGGGATGGCATCAAATTATAAAGCTTCATCACACCAGAGGAAACAATCAAGAATGTGAAGAGAGAGCCAACAGAATGGGAGAAAATTTTTGCCACCGGCTCCTACTATTCAGGATATACAAAGAACTCAAAACTATTAACACAAAAAAACAAAACAAAACAAAAACCCAATTAATAAATGAGCAAAGACACTTCTCAAAAGAAGAAATACAAATGGTCATCAAACATATGAAAAAAAATGTTTAACATCTCTAGCAATTAGAGAAATGCAAATTAAAACCACACTGAGATTTTATCTCATTCCAGTCAGAATGGAAATTATCAAGAATACAAGTAACAAAAAATGTTGGCAAGGATATGGGGGAAAGGGTACACTCATGTATTGTTGGTAGGACTGCAAATTGGTGCAACCACTCTGAAAAGCAGTATAAAGATTCTTCAAAACACTGTGAATGGAACCACCATATGACTCAGCTATCCCACTCCTTGTTATACACCCCTAAAGTTCTCATTCTACAGTAACACAGACATCAATGCTGATAGCAGCACAATTCCCAATAGTCAAGCTATAGAACTGACCTATGTGCTCTTCAACAGATGAATGAATAAAGAAAATGTGTTATATATGCACAATAGAGTATTACTCAGCCAAAAAAGAAGAATGAAATTATGTCATTTGCCAGTAAATGGATGGAACTGGAGACTAATATGCTAAGTGAAATGAGCCAGTCCCTAAAAGTCAAAGGTTGAATATTTCCTCTGATTTGCAGAAGCTAATTCAAAATAAGGTGTGTGGGGGCAGGGTTGTGTGAATAAAAGAAGAAAGATCAATGGAGTGGACAAAGGGGAATGAAAGGAAGGGAGACGGAATGGAGGAATGGGATAGGGAAAGACAGTAGAATGAATCTGATCTAACATTCCTATGTACATATATGAATATAATACAGAGAATCTCACCAACATGCACATCCACAAGTCACTAACTAAAATAAAATAAAAATAAATAGGAGAAAGATCAGTATAGCTGAGTGAAGGAAACAGGAGGAGGGAGGAAAGGAGGGGAAGGAGAAGTACTGGGGACTGAATTAGAACAAACTACATTGCATGTTTGTATAATTATGTCAAAATAAATACTGTTGTCATGTATGTCTAAAAAGAATCAATAAAATTTAAAAAAATAAAAAGTTAAAAAATTAGAAATTAAAAAATAATTAAAATACATTATTATTATGAGCAAACATTAATTTAAGCATTGTGTTTAATAGTTCATAATCATATCCTATTTTATAGTTTTCCTCTTTATAATTAGTCATCTTTTATTTGAAAATAAAAAATAAAATACCTGGGAATCAACCTAACGAAAGAGGTGAAAGACCTCTATAATGAAAATTATAGAACACTAAAGAAAGAAATCATAGATGAACTCAGAAGATGGAAAGACCTACCTTGCTCTTGGATAGGTAGAATTAATATTGTCAAAATGTCCATACTACCAAAAGCATTATACAGATTTAATGCAATTCCAATCAAAATCCCAATGTCATTCTTCAAAGAAATAGAAATAGCAGTCATGAAATTCACCTGGAAAAATAAGAGACCCAGAATAGCCAAAGCAATCCTGAGCAAGAAAAGTGAAGCAGGGGGCATCACCATACCGGACCTTAAATTATACTATAGAGCAATAGTAACAAAAACAGCATGGTATTGGCACCAAAACAGACTGGTGGACCAATGGTACAGAATTGAGGACACAGAGACTAACACATATAATTTCAGCTATCTTATATTAGACAAAGGCGCCAAAAATGTACAGTGGAGAAAGGATAGCCTCTTCAACAAATGATGTTGGGAAAACTGGAAATCCATATGCACCAAATTGAAATTAAATCCTTATCTCTCACCATGCACAAAACTCAATTCAAAGTGGATCAAGGACCTAGGAACTAGACCAGAGACAATACGCCTAATAGAAGAAAAAGTAAGCTCCAATTTCCAACATGTCGGATTAGGCCCCAAGTTTCTTAATAAGAATCCTGTAGCGCAAGAATTACTACCAAGAATTAATGAATGGGATAGATTTAAACTAAAAAGCTTCTTCTCAGCAAAAGAAGCAATCAGTGAGGTGAATAGAGAGCCAACTAATTGGGAACAAATATTTAGTACATGCACATCAGACAGAGCACTGATCTCTAGAATATATAAAGAACTCAAAAAACTTTACACCAAAAAAACAAATAACCCAATCAATAAATGGGCTAAGGAATCGAGAAGACACCTCTCAGAAGAAGATACACGATTAACAAATACATGAAAAAATGTTCAACATCGCTGGCAATTAGAGAAATGCAAATCAAAACTACTCTAAGATTTCACTTCACTCCAGTCAGAATGGCAGCTGTCAAGAACACAAGCAACAATAAATGTTGGAGAGGATGTGGGGAAAAAGGCACACTCATACATTGCTGGTGGGACTGCAAAATGGTGCAACCATTATGGAAAGCAGTATGGAGATTTCTTGGAAAACTGGGAATGGAACCACCCTATGACCCAGCCATCCCACTCCTGGGTCCATTCCCAAAGGACTTAAAAACAGCATATTACAGTGACACAGCTATCTCAATGTTTTGTAGCTGTGCAATTCACAATAGCTAGGTTGTGGAACCAACCTAGATGTCCCTCAGTAAATGAGTGGATTAAGAAAATGTGATATATACGCACAATGGAATTTTACTCAGCAATAAAAAGAAAATAAATTAATGGCATTTGCAGGTAAATGGATGAAGTTGGAAGACATAATGCTAAGTGAAGTTAGTCAGTCTCAAAAATCCAAGTACCAAATGTTTTCTCTGATATAAGGAGGCTAGTTCATAGTATTGTTGGATGGGGGGGTACATAGGAGGACTAGAGGAACATTAGAATGGTCAAAGGGAAGAGAGGGTAAGGGGGGGGGAACAAGGGGGAAGGGAGAGGGGAGAAAAGATTAAAAAAAAAAAAAAAAGAAAAGGTGGTTGAATGAGACGGATATCGTTTTCCTAAATGCATGATTGAAGATCTGAATTGTACGAATATACTTTGTATACAAACATATACTTTGTATACAAACAGTTGTATGTGAGTTGTACACATTAAAAATTATTAAAAATTTTTTTAAAAAATAAAAAGTTAAAAAATTAGAAATTTAAAAATAATTAAAATACATTATTATTATGAGCAAACATTAATTTAAGCATTGTGTTTAATAGTTCGTAATCATCCTATTTTATAGTTTTCCTCTTTATAATTAGTCATCTTTTATTTGAAAATTTCAGAAAAACATAAAAAAAGTTCAACTTTCCATCACTTCAATTATTTAAATAAGTAAAAAATTTCCCTCTCCCATACATCTAATTCTACTCTATGGGTAATAAGAGACTCCTCCTTTTGCTATAGATGATTTTATGGTTAAACAAATATATATCTTCATTTACTTATTTCTATCACACACATGTGCATGTGTATATTCACATTGTAATGATTGGAGCAGTATTATATAGACATATGTATATATATATAGATCTGAAGATTATTAAATGGAAAATTTCAGAATGAAATAATTCATAAGTCTTAAACTCAGAGCAGCATGACAAAATCTCTCATTCTCATCCATTCTGTCCTGTTGGGATGTGAATCCTTACTTTGTCTAGTATATCCACACTTTGTGGACTTCATGCCTGTTAGTCACTTGGTAGCCTTCTCATTATCAGTTTGATTGTCAAACACAAGCTGTGTTCATGTTCAAGTAATCTCACTTTACTTAATAATGGTCCCCAGTAGTTATGCTAGCAATATAGGATGTCATTATAATCGTTTCATTGGTGCTATTAATCTTTTAATGTGTCTAACTTAAAAATTAAACTTTATCTTATGTATGTACTATATTAGAAATAACATAATATACATATGGTTTGGTACTACCCAAGGTTTCAGACATCCACTAGGGCTTTAGTATATATTCATTTCAAATAATGGTGGGCTACTGTACACACACACACACACACACACACACACACACTCACACACACACATATACATGTATATATATATATATGAATATGCTTCTTGAATTTGCTTTTTCCTCTGATACGTGATCCACACATTTCATGTTGGTTCACAGATATTGTTAATCTTTGATCCATTTAAATTAATAAAATGCATTTTCATAAGGAACACATCTACATCTGTGAATGTTAATTTAATGCATGGAATCATCTTTCTCTCTCATTGCAGTGTGATTTCCTTCAGCACAGTGAACTATGCTCTTTCTCCATTCCTGTAGTATAGCAAAATGGTACACACAGTCTGACACCCTGTGGGTGTCCATATACTTTCTATCAGTATACGTATATTGGTAGAAAGATGAAAAACTGACCAAATGTAAGGGAAGAGTGTCAAAATCAATTCTGTGAAAAATTCACTGTTTGTTCGCTCCTTGCTCATTCTAGGACATGGGACCTTTTCACTCTTCAGATAACCAAGAATACCTACCTCCAGCTTTTGCACTTATTGTCCCTTTCGCTTTGTTTATCTTTTTCTGAGACACCCAAAGAGATCACTTCTTTACCCTGTTGACATACCATCTTCTTCCTGAGACCTTTCCAGCTTCTACACGTACAGTGGCTTCTTTGATCCTCTATCACCTTATTTTTACTAATTTTTCTGCATATACATCTTGCTATGTATCTATTTAATACTCACTTGATGTCTGTCTCCCCCACAAGCTTCATGAGAGTTGGAACTTGTCAGTTCCTCTCACTACTGTCCTTCCTGCGTCTAGAGTGGTGACTGGCACAGAATAGGTGCCTCATCCATGGGATAAATGAATTAGTGAATGACATATCTGGATGGTTTCCATTTATAACCTTTACTTTTCATATTTATAGCATTAGCCAGATGACTATTGTCAACTCAGGTCAGAAAACTCATCTTCTATTCAGCACATAAAACATGAGGCAGTGATTTTCTTACCTTCAGCTTTTTTACTCTAATGGCAATGAAAGCATTTATTGGTAATACAAGAAAAAGGACTGCCACTCCTGCTAACACTGCAGGACCCAGTTCTTGCCAAACAAGAAAGATGGCCATCAGGATTTGGAAAGGGGGCTGACCAGAGGACACTGAGGTTTGCTGTCAAGTCCATGAGCTGTTGGGCATCTGCTGACATCAAGTTAATAATTTCCCCAGTGGAAAACTTTTTGTGAGAAACATTTGATAAAAGTAGGGCCTGTAAAAAGAGAAACAAACTATTTTAGAATTCTTTAAGTTATGGGACATCTTGTCATCAAACAATTGTAACTTTTATTTATCAGTCATTAACATATTTAAGAAGACATATGGTTAGAAAACATGACTTTTAAATGAAGAATTATAATTGTTGATCAGATATGTAGTTTTGGAATCCACTGCATAATGGTTCATAAGCAAATAAGGACCCTCTATAACTATATTCTTTAATTACAAAACTGAAAAAGAAATCTGTCCCTGAATATATTGAAGCTTTCTTCCATTTCACGGCACCTCCATAAAGCTAAATTAACTGATAAAAAATACACACATAAATCAATAAATATCTAATGAATACTGTTGAGCAGTATTATTACTGAAGTTGTGGAAAACTAAAAAAAAAAAAAAAAAAAAAAAAAAACCAGCCACAAAAAACATAGTCCCAACTATTAAGATGATTACAATCTAGTTGTGGAACTGTATTTACACATATATATCTACATAGGCCAATTCTAAGCGTAAAAGCAACTGGAAAAGACCATGGAAGAAGAGAGGGATGAGATTACTAGAAAGATTTCATGGAGCAGATGGATATACATCTTTTCTTCCAAGGCCTGATTCTCACTTTTCACCTGTGTATACTGTTTAATATTTGTATATCAAATTCAATATTCCCAAGCAAAATTATTGGTAACTTTTTAAGTATTCAAGAAGAAATGCATTTATTTAATTCCAACTCATTTAAAATTTCCAGTAAGATACATAAATAACTAAAATTAGTGGAAGATTTGTATTTGCACTGGATTCCATGCAGAGGCTCATTCACATACCAAATATTTATATAAAATTTCCACTACATTGATTTTTTAAAGATAAACAAGACTGAGAGGTGAGGCTACCAACAATAAATGGGGTACAAGAAGCAAGCAAAATACATTTTTTCAGTAAGTTAATAATACAAAGGAAAAGCCCATCTGGGAGTAGGCAAGACCCACATTGGAACTTATCCAACATTGCCTACCTTCAAGCACAGGGGCTAAATGCAAGGTGGGGTTGGGTAGGGGGCTGGAGGGACTGCACAGCCCTGGGACTTTCACAAGGCTCCAGCATCCCCACAGGCATGAGACTCTATGTCTAATGAATGCAGGGATCAATCCTGTTCACATTCCTGCACCACAAATTGGAGACATTTTTGCTACTGACTAGTAAAGAGGACAGTTTTATTGAAAATAAAACAAAATGACTTTTGCCACATGAGAAGAAAAGGGAAATCATTTTTTTACCAGTTAAACTTCCAGACATATTTCTTCCAAATATTGCTTTTTAATTTCCCCCTAATAAGTTACTGACTAAAGTGGACATGTAAAACAGTAGAAATCCAGGCACACTACTCATTTTAATAAGACTATAATAATTTATAAACTGAATCCATTGATCTCGAATAGAATCTGCCCCCGATTTGCAATTATAAACAAATATAGGATCTTTTCTCCTACATTTCTAAAATATTTATTGTTTATGAACATATTAAAAGTTGTGTAGTTCCAAATAAGTAAATTATACAAGGAATCAAATAAATGTCCTTCTACTGGCAAAAGGTATTATGATAAACATAAGAAAATAGTTGATCATCTCCTTACTATCTTTGTAGGAAAAAAATAGGATACCCAGTAAAAATGAATAAAACAGGAATTTTTTTTCATATCTAAAGTACAACTATCAAATTTTACAAAAACATAATGTAAGTATCCAAAGTCCAAATGTATAATACTTTAAAATGGAATTTGTAAATGGTAGAGAAGTTAAAAAACTTTCCCCAGAAATTAGAGAAACATACTTCCAAAAAACAGAATGGTGAAAGAAAACTACTTAAGAAGTGATAAGAGATTCAGATAATCACATAAATATGAAGTATAAATATTTATATATGTGTATATTTATATTTCCTTAATATTTAGAGTAATGAAGACTATAATTTTTATATCAGAATGTCTGGATTCCAAGCCCCATTCTTCTGTCTTAATAACTTGACTATGGATAAGTTACCCAGTTACTCTGAATTTAAATTTCCTTATACTATATGCATAGGCATTAGATGTACAACTGAATATATATCTATGTACAAAAAAATGCTTAAAACAAGACACAAGACATTTATTTTACAAGTAAAGAAAGAGAAGAAACTTAAAAAAGAAGAAGAAGAAGAGGAGGAGGAGGAAGAGGAGGGGGGGAGGAGGAGGAGGAGAAGGAGGAGGAGGAGGAATCCTCTAAGGCCAAGTAAGACCTCAAACCAAAAGCATCCAGGTAGAACTAGCAAATTATTTAGAAAATTCACCTCCTCTTATCTTGGTGGAATCTGTGTGAATTCTAAGGATAAAAGGAATCATCAAAACAAAGCAAGTCATTTTAAATGGCATGTGTGGAGGTCGACAGCAGTTCTGTGTCATACTTAGTGTCAGAAGGCAGTGCTGCAGTGGTTACCAAGTGTATGGAGAAGGTAGGTTGATATCTTTTCATTGGTGATATAAATTCTCTGGATCTTTTGAAAAATACTTGGAACCCTCATTAAAATTATATCTATTTATCTTAAAATCCAAAAATTCCACTTCAATTACAAAAAAGCAGGTATACTTGCATGGCAAGGATTTTTTTTTTTTTTGGTACTTTTTCTCATAGTGGTTGAAAACATATGGTTATGCATGTATGGTAGAATATTGGATAACCACTAAAAAGCGTGGTTAGACTTACACTGGTAAGATGTCTAATTATTTTACACAAAAGGCAAAATGGAAATTTTAAAAGGGTGTTTATAATATCATCCAAACTTTAAAAAACAAAGAAATCTCAAAAAGAAGAAAGAAACAAATTATATTTACTTTGGGTGAAGATTGTAAACTAAAGGAAAGAGTGAAAATAAAAAGGGCGGGGGAACAATAGCAGGAAAAAAGTACAGCGCACATGAAATAGTTTCAGCTACGCATTTATTTAAACACAAGTTTGTAAGTAAGAATAAATATATTTATTTATTTTTATTTGTTCTAATTAGTTATACATGACAGGAGAATGCATTTTGACACATTATTAAAAAAAGGGAGTATAACTTCTCATTCTTCTGGTTGTAAATAATGTAGAATCTCACTGGTTATGTAATCATACATGTACATAGGGTAATAATGTCCCATTCATTCTGCTATCCTTCCTACCCCCATACTCCCTCCCTTCCCTTCACTCCCCTCTACCTAATCCAAAGTATCTTCTCAATTTCAAGAATAAACATATTAATAAAATAAATATTAAATTTAAAAATGAATCACAAAAAACTTGTATGATGATATATTTTCTCATTACTTTTGCTCATGAACTAAGTAAATCAGATATTACTAAGTAAATATGATTATAAAAATAAATATTAATAGAACATATAACAGTGATTTTTTTTTGAGTTAGAATTATGGATAGATGCTGTTTTCTCCTTTTATATTTTATACACTTTTTTTTTTAACTAGTAAGGAGATTTAATTGGTAATAAAAAGCCTTTCAACAAAAAAATCCCCTGAACCACATGGTTTCATTGGTAAATTCCAGCAAATATTTGAAGAATTACACCAATTCTTCTTAAATTCCTTTAAAAGAAATTGAAGAGTAGAGACTACATTCAAACTCATTTCATGGGCCAACACTACCCTGATTTTTTTTTCAAATTTATTTTTTTATTCTAAGTTGTTAGAAATGACAGCAGAATGTATTACATTTCATATTATACTTGTAGAGCACATTTTTACATATCTCTGGTTGTATACAAAATTCACACCATTCGAGACTTCATACATGCACTTAGGGTAATGATATCCATCTCATTTACCATCTTTTTTTTTTTTTTCTTGACTCTTTTGCCATTTCCCTCCCTCCCCATTGGCCATTCTAGTGGTCCTCTAATCCTCTTATGCTCCCCATCCCAATGAATAAAATAATCTTTAAAAATTAATTGCTGTATAGTGTTCAGCTGCATTTTACATTTTTGTTTATCATTTATGTCTTGTATGACATTTAGTTTGTTTCTACATCTTGGTTATTGTGAATAGTTGTCTAATGAATGTAGAAATGTAGATATATCTTTGAGATCCTGATTTTAATTCTTTAGATATATATCCAGAAGCAGGGCTCAGAATTCTGGGTGGCATGGCAGCTCTTTTATTTATTTATTTAGGTGCCAGGAATTTTGAACTCAGGGGCACTCAACCACTGATCCACATCCTTAGCCCTATTTTGTATTTTATTTAGAGAAAGGGTCTCACTGAGTTGCTTAGCACCTCGCCATTGCTGAGGTTGCTTTGAACTTGCAATCCTCCTGCCTCAGCCTCCTGAGCCGCTGGGATTACAGGCGCAGCTCTTTTTAAACCTTTTTAAAAAACCCCATATTATTTTCCACAGTGCTTGCACCATTTTGCATTCCCAGAACAGTGTACCAGTTTTCTGTTTTCCCCACATTTTTGCCAACACTTGTCTGTTTTTTGCTTTTTGATATTTTGGTAATAGTCATTTTGGCAGGTATAAAGGAAGGTATTGACATGGTTTTGATTAGTATTTACTCATGATAAGGAAGATGAACATTTTAAAATACCTTTTGGACACTGTGTGTCTTCTTAATAAAGAAGGATATATATGACAATATAGATGAATCTTGAGGACATTATGCTAAATGAAATAAGCCAATTACAGAAAGATAAGTGTTGATTCCACTTAAATGCTGAACTAAAAGAGTCAAATTCATAAAGTCAAAAACTGGCATGGTGTTTGTCAGAGGCAAAAGGGAGGAAAAACTGGGGAATACTTAATAAAGTTTCAGTTTAGTAAGAGGAATAAGTTGTAGAGATCTGCTGTGCAATATAATATAGACAGCAATGTAATAGGCAAAAATTATGCATTTTATACTTAAAATAGGTTAAGATGTAAGAATTCATATTAAATACTCTGACAAAATTAAATTAAATAATTGTTTTCAGAATATTAAAGAAAAGACTAAAGGGAACCATATAATTTAATGTTGTTTGCATGGCATTTCTAGCATTAGGAGAACTGATTTTTTTCTTTCAAGATCTTTTATTCTGACAAATAAACCTTCACATTTCTGTAAGGGACAAAATTCACAGGCCATGAAGGACAATTCAGTTACCATTTATTGCTAAATTATGCAATCAAAACTGCCTTTGTGTTATAGGAAACAATTTGAAAGAATACTGCAATATGCACCACAATTACAGTAGATAAATCCTACCAGACAATTCTAGAATTGTCTGGTAGGATTTAATCTAATGAAAGAGAGAAATTGTGACTGAGACTAAAAAGAAAGTACCTTGTCTTTAAAATCTAAAATAATGTGAAAAGTCAGGGCATTTATAAATATCCTTAAAGTCAAAATTGAAATTAGCCAACATATTTGTATCATAATTTCTTTTTTCTTGGAGTTTCTTATGTTTAGATTTACACACACACACACACACACACACACACACACACATACACACACACACAAGCACAACTGTGTGTCTCATCTCTTCTCAAAACTTCATTTATTCCACCTATTATTACAATAGAACAAGATCCAGATGAACTAAATAGGGTTTCATGCTTCCCAAACTCCTCCTAACAGACTGGAAATATCTTCATTATCAATGAGTTCAATTCACTAATATTTCATTTTATCCATTTATGATAAAATTTGTTTTGCAATTTCACCTTCTCCCTTTACTGTTTCTTTCTGTATTCATTGCCAAGGCCCTTCTTCAAATCTTTAAATATTGCAATAGCTCTATGGTTTTTCTTCTTTCTATCCTATCTGTTTTTAATGTTTTTGTCTTTGAGTATACCCCTGTGCTTCAACTGCACCCTAAGTTCCTGTATAATGCAAATACTTTTTCACAATATAGTCTTCAAGGTTCTTAAAAACATTTTTTTTTTTTTTTAAAAAGCAACCCCTTCTTTCTGTCAATATTATCTCTCCCCACTATCCTATACAGGAAATGTGTTTACCCAAATTAACCTACTCACCATTTTCTGAGCAAGTCTTGTATTTGTTTCTGCCCTTTTTCCATGGTATTGCTACATCAGAAATTTTGCCTCATGGTATTCATCCTACAGACCCACATTTGTATATTGACCATGAAACTTTTTCTGTTTTTCCTAGCTGGAAGCCATACACATAATGCAAAGCTGGAAGGGCCCTAAAAATCCCTATCCCCATGATCCTTGAATGCTCGTATGAGACATGAACTTAAAGGTGTCATCTTAACATTTATGGGAATTTGTTCTTCTTCAGTTCCTTTATACGCCAAAAACTATTTCAGGATTCTCTTGACTCAAACTTCAGGGTTTAGATTGTGGCTCTCCTCCTCTTGATCACCCTTAAATGCAATATCTCTACTTCATGGAATGCAAATAAATTCTATCAGTTTTCTTTGTATTTTATAATTTGTAGAAATAAAGCAAGATAAAAACTTTAAGCTACCCAGGGAGATATTCTAGACATTGTACTTTCCAAAATGGTAGCCACTAGCCAGGTACAGTTAGCAAATTTAAAGTTAAATTAATTAAACTTAAAAATTCACTTCCTTAGTCATACCAGTCACTTTTCAAAGCCTCGACATCCATATGTGACTAGTGGCTACCATATTGCACAATGTAAATTAGAACAATTTTAGAAACACAGAAAATTTCTATTGGATGGTGCTTAATGGAGGAATACACCCAGACTGCCCACACTAAGCCCAGGACTAATTGATGCTGCTTTTGAGTCATGTCTTTTTCTCAGTTTTCATGAATTCTCATGGAACTTGCACCTATAAACCAAAGAGTAACAAAACCTGAGTTTAGAGACCCATAGACTCTTAAAGTGATCAATGTAAGGAGATCCACGTTCTCCACTGAAAACCTAAAAACTATATATTCCCTGAACTTTATTTCAAACAAAGAAAAATTATGTGAAGGATACAGAACAAGTGAGTCCTGACACCTCCACGTTTTGCCAAGCAAAGGATTTAAGACAAGCTTTACTCAACTGTAATACCAAGTCCCTGATGAAGTAGGTCCAGTTTCAGGTGAATAAGAGTCATCTGGGATCTGCTAGGACATTCAATTGAAGATACCTTAATATGAAATAAATCAGAATCTCAAAACTTGTAAAGAAGAAAGGAAATTTATCTATTCCAATTAACCCCAAGGAAAAAGATTTGTGTTTCCTACCAAACTTTAGTCACTACATGAGAATCTACTGAAGAGGCATGATGTACCTTTTGATCCTTCTGTGTTCTCTATTCTTTAATAATCTCATAGGTGCCATCAGGGATTTCCCTTGGAGTCAAGTTTCCCACTTACTTCCACAAACTCTCTGTTCTTCAAATGGACTAATCCGGGACACTTGATTTCCTTTTTTATTTTGGACAATTTGCTTTAATTTCTACTGCACTCCCCTTTAACTAAAGGCTACTTTTTGGAGAAATGTTAGGTTCCCAGCAAAACTGAGAAGAAAAACTACTACAGTAGTTCTGGCATAGTCCCTCCCCACACACAGGCATGGCCTCCCTTATTATCAACATCTCTGGAGTAGGACATTAGGTGTGACTGATAAACACACATTGACACATCATTTTCACCAAAGTCTATATTTACATGAGGTTTTACTCTTGTGTTGTACATGCTATGGGCTAGGACAAATGTGTGACATAGTCACCAGTATAGTTTCATAAAGAGTAGCTTCATACATGCAGTATGAATTGTAATATATACTACTACTATAAATTTAAAAAAAATCAAAAATAAAGAAATAAAAAAAGAAAAAGACTAATAATAAAAAAAAAAAAAAAAAAAAAAAAGAGTAGCTTCATTGCCCTAAAACTCTTCTGAGCTCTGCCTTTTACGCTTATAAATCCACCCTCATCTGCTTCTGATCTTTCATGGCAGCTGATTCTTTTATGCTGTAAATCTACTCACAACCCACATCCAAACACTAAGGCTTTAGTTACTGAATAAAATCCTGTTCTGTAGAGACTATAAATCAAAAGACCAGTGGCAGCATTTAAACAGATCCCTAGATTCTTTTGTATCTCTCCTATGTGTTTAGATTCCTCAGCATATACTGCCTCTGGAATTATAATAGGACAGTCTCTCTGACCCCAGTTTTGGGCTGAGCTATATAGCTCTGCTACAAGTTCATTTAATATTTATTGACTCAATGGGTCCTGGATTATTCTAGGATATCTAAAACCACTCCATGCCCCCATTTTGACCCAATAGGATGAAATAGCCTATAATGCCTCTTGCCCAGCTCAATCCAAATTATAATATTTTCTTCTACTTATACAAGTTCTATAGGTCTGTGAAAGACTTTTTCAAACTTTATTTGAAAATTTCCTTAACTATATACACGCTTGTAGATTTTCTGCTTATTTGATCTATTTAGTTCCACATATTATACTAACATTTCCCTCCAATTTCTTGAAGTCTTCTTTGTATATTCATTCATTCCTTTACTAACTCATCCAGCATTTATAAAAATATATAAAAATCATATCTTAGATAATGAAGATGCAACAGGCGAATGCATTTATGTTCCAGATCTTGAAGAGCCCAGAATTTATAGGAGGAGCACAAAGTAAGAACAAAACCCAACTGTTGGTTGAATAACTGGCTGGTAACTAAAAAAGGGAAGAAACTCTTTAATTATTTATAATTATGATATAAATTAAAGGCTCTGTATAGAAAAGAGATGGTGTTTAAAACTGTATTTTCTGAAAAGGACAAATCAAACTTTGAGTTTGAGGAATGGAACTTAGGATCAAAGAGAAGGAAACAATTATTGCACAAAGAAGGATGGATTTGTTGAATGAAAAAATGAAGTGAGCAGTGGAGTCAGACAAAAGTACCATGTAGAAAGAACAATAGTGAACATAAGAAATTTTATCCATGCACAGATATACAATCAGGAAAACATTGAATTCCATTTGCTTTTGGAGGAGGAGTTAAGTGACATAACAGTAGACAAAGATACCACTTAGTTTCATAGTTGAGGGCTGTCTAGAAGTTGTAGGGACAATAGGGAGAGGGAGAGAACCCCCTAGGAAATTAATGCAACCAGATTGATGAGTCAGTTCTGTATTGAAGTAAAACAAATGTTTGTGCAGAGGACACCTTAAGCACTTTTTAATATATTCCATTACTTTCCCAGTTCCATTATTTTAAAGCATACAAGAGAGCAATCCACTTAGAAATTGGGAAATCCTTCAATTTTTTTACCTTTTTGTAGATCAGTCCAGTTACAGCTGTTTTTATTTTTGCTGAGGTGAGCAAGCTAAAACGTTGATATTGCTGAAGGATCAGGGTTTGGGAAAAGACTACAGCAAAAAGTGCCACTGCATAACCATAGCCAGTCCAGCCAGAATCTGAGCTGTGTTCACAGAAAATGATCATTTGCCTGAATGTCATAAAAATTGAGAAAAGGGAAGAAATGTTAAATACCTAAAGTAGTTAAATGCTTGTGAGAGTTAGGTATTGTTAAAATCTCTCTCTCTCTCTCTCTCTCTCTCTCTCTCTCTCTCACACACACACACACACACACACACACCCCTGTGTGTTTTTCTCTACTTGCTCAATTTGATGTCCTTCTCTTTCTTTGTTTTTAAACTCATACATTAGGTGACAAAGTAAATAAAATCAGTGATTACTATCACTGGCTTGTAAACAAGAAGTTATTTTCTGGTTTTCATATGGTAATGTCATCAAATAATTAACTCTTTTGATCTAACTTCATCAGAAATGTTAAGACAGATACACTAAAAAAAAACCCTTTTTTCCCCCAAAATGATGCCTTTTGCCAAATGTAGGGAAACACAAAAATCAGAATTCAAGAAGGGGTATTTTAAGATGAAACACAGATGACTTATTGATTTGTTTATTTATTTTTGGTAATGGGGATATAACCCAGAGACCCTTTACTACTGAGTAACATTCTTATTTTTTTTTATTTTGAGATAGGGCCTCAAACTTGTGATCCTCCTGCCTCAGCCTCCTGATTTGACAGGATTACAGGCATGCACCAACACGCCCAGCCACAGATACCTGTATTAAAGGCTTGATTTATGTCTCACTTCTTATTGTCACTTTTATCCATATCCAGTTTCTCTCTTCTCTACATTTTCTCACTTTCTCAAGTTTGATTGTGACCAAAACTTAGTCATGATCATTAGTGCCAAGGGATGGTGAAAGACTGGGGATGGTTCTAATTATAACTATCTTGGTTGGTTTTTGTCCTTCATTTGTAAACATTGATTAAGATTCAGAGTGCCTTATGTCCATTGTTGGTAGGTAGAATTTTATATGTGGTCTTACCCTGCTTTAAATTGCATCTACATGACTGAAGATAATAATTTTAAAAGGCTACATATACTCCGCATAATTGTGAAAACAACTTGGGTGTACAGTATGGGATAGTATGAATTAGTATATCATTTATTTTGCAGACCCACAGTTTTTGGTTTATATATGTGGCCTCTTCTAATTTATAAGTAAAATGCATAAGATTAGAAGTTTTATAAATGTATTTTTTTTCACTGTGGACTCTGGAGGTACAAAAATGGTCCTTATCATTGTCAATAGCTATTTTGAGTGAATTGGTAAGTTATTATAACCAGAAAAAAATATATCTAATTAGGTAAAATCATATCTAAATATTTCTAAAGAATAATAAATTTTAAAACTCATTCTTTATATAGTTTAACAATTAAGGTGGTAGATAAAAATAAATTTCTAAGCTTTGATCTCTTCTATTGACAGCTTGAATTGCTAATGGATGTGTTGTTCAAATTACTTTGTAAACCAAGGACATCAAATATTAACATTATTAAAATCACACTCTAGAATAATATATGTATATATGTGTCTACGTGTGTGTGTGTCTCTCTAAAACTAATATTAAAACTTAGTTATTGAAAATTATTTGTTGCATTATATATTCTCAGTGACATTATTAAATTATTACACCTCCCAGAGGGTCATAATAACAATGGGAGTTTCTGTATTTCTTAATTGATCTTGAGTGGGTGCCATCTACTAGGACAGTAAATTATTTTTGAAAAAGCAATTTAACAAAATGCCTTTTGGGTTTCTGAATAAGATTTCCTGAAAGAAGAGCTCTATTCTCCCTGTTATAGACATAGCTATCATTAACCTTTTGACTTTTTTATAAAAATCAAACAACTAAATATTTATCACCAGGTACCACACTGGTTCTACACATTAATTATGAAATATTAAATACTCTGCACTCCAAATACGGTAAAAAAAACCATAAAACTATTTGTGATATTAGATATGAACATTCATTTTTTTGTTTGGCTGATGTTAGAATAAATTGCATAAAGAGGGATAAAGAGCAAGCACAATAATCCAACAAGAAAAACATCTCTTCTACTAGCAAGTTAACAAAAGCATTATTTTATATGCTTGGTCACACATTTGTGTCATAATAATATAACAGGGTGCTCTCATCTTTAAAAATAGTCCTCTCCACAACTTTTCCTTATCAACAGAAAAAAATATATATATCAAAAACAGCTCATAAATTCAGCTCTGCTGAGTCTAAATCATGTTCATGCAAACTCATAAAATTCTTTCTGATCACTGAGTTGCTCCCCAGTGTAGAAATTTTAAGATTATTAAGTTACTGTAGAATAAGAATCTCTGGGAAAGGTGTAACTTTGCTGATGCCCATTTATTCAGTTTGCAATTCAGGAAACGTGTTGGGGTTACGTGCCAGGCTTTATGGCAGCATCTGAAGGGTAAATAACATCTGGAGGAGCTTGTTGTCTAGGCAGGAGAAAGGCTGACTCATTTCATTGCCTAAGCAGGGACAAAGGCTGACTCATTTCAACACAATATTAAAATTTCTGTTTTGCAAGTGTGGTCAAGCAAGTGTGTTGCAAGAATGCATCAAAAAATTAGAACATTCTCTATCTCACAGGCCTTTTTTGATATCCCAAGGAGTACAAATATTGGGAGAATACAGAGACATTGAATTGCTATAACACATTGGTATTTTAGGAGAGACTGTGGCCATAGTGAGATTCTCTAATGACTTTCTTGAGTAGAAGGCATTGGCAAATGGGAAGAAAGAGATGGATATCTGGCCATTCCCAGCCATCTTAGCCCAGGTGTCTAAGTTAAGAAGGCAGGCAGCTATCTGGGACATTCTAGAGGGAGAAGAACCAAGGTCACCCAGCCAACACCCAGAACCAGTGTCCCAGACATAACATCTCCATTTGAGCTACTGCAGCTGTTCAAGACACTGAGCTATGAAATATAGGGTCTGAAGTTCTGATCCTCCAAATTGTGAGATTAATGAAACTTCTGTGGTATGCCATTAAATTTTGACATGGCTAATTTTGCCACATTAGATAACTAAAGCAGGGCAGGAGAGGAAGAAGACTGTGCTAAATGCCTGTGATAAACAGCTTTCTGTTCACACACAAGGTAACTGTAGGGTCACTCTTGGCATATACTGAGGTGAGGAACAAAGACAGTGGAAGAGACATCTGTTATCTTGTCTGGGGGTTAGTGGTTTAATCCGGGGTACATTTGGTTTATATTTCTAAATACAAGGAAGCCAAACAGAGAATTTTAGGGGCAAATGATAGGAGTAGTTTTCTGGCAGCAATGAACATCTTCTTGGGCTTCCTGATGCCATTCTTTCCTTCTTTTATTTATTTATTTTTATTTCCTCATTTTTTATTGGTGCATTATAGTTGTATATATTGATTGGATTCACTGTTACATATTTGTACATGCACAAAATATTGACACCATTCTTTCTTGATTCCCCACTTTCTGCACTAGACATTCCTTTTCAATATCCTTTGGTAGATTTCTCCATCTTCACCAGCTCTACACATTAGAATAGATGATGGCTTTGTCCATGGACATCTTTACTTCTCTTCATTTATACTAACAGGGTCTCACCCAGAACAATGGCTGGACCCACCCCAGTCCAATTCAGAATAATCCCAGTTTATCACTCCTGCTTACACCTTTCCCTACTCCAGACTTGTATAGACAGTTGCTTACTTAACCTTTTAATCTAAATTGCTGTGTCAGGAATACCCAAGACCATTCAATGATTCATTAGGAGAATTTACAGGACTTGGCATACAGTCATACGCACAGCTGATTTATTATGGTGAAAGAATACAAAGCAAAATCAGCAATGAGAAAAATGTGCATGATTTGAAGTCCAGGGAAAAACGGGCACAAGCTTCCAAAATTCCTTTTTCTCTTTCAACAAAATCACAAAGAACACACTTAATTCCCCCAGCAACTAGTGACTGGTGTGAAATGTTTTGTACCAGAAAAATTTGGTGGAAAGCCAGCATCCAGGTTTATTAATTGGTGGTTGGTCCAATAGTCTCCCTTTTCTTAACCCACATAAAACTTCTAGACTCCCAGAAGGACAGCAGGTGTTCAGCACAATTAACTATATCAACAGCTAGAACATAATTGAACCACTCTATTGGTTCAGGTAGTGAGAACCCTCTTGAACTCCCAGCTCTAGTTGCCAGCCATAGACCACTCCCATAAGCAGGCCTGCTGGAGTCCACAGTCAGGCCTGCTATGTCAATTCTTTCTTGCACAATGGTTAATAGATATTTCAAAATTAGGAAGTCCAAAAGCAAGCTCGATTCCCTATTCTAGTCTTTCCTGAGTTTTCATAATACATGGTGACTCTGTTACCTTCTGACTTAAGTTTAAAAAAAAAAAAAAATACCTGAAGCCATTGTTGACACCTGTCCTCCTCCCTCAACCTGCGTTCCAACCACCAGCATGTCTTCTTTTGTCTCCACCTCTAAACCAGAGCCAGACTCTGGCCACTTTTTATCATCGTCATCACCACAACCTAGTTGAAGCCACCACTTGCAGAAGCCCGGAATCTTGCTCGCGGGACCTGGCCCGAAATCTCCCTCACGGGACTTGGCCCAGAATCTCGTGGGACTTGGCCCGAGATCTAGAGGGATTTACGCCGGGAAGGGAAGCCAGCTGGGGCCGTTCTTTTTTGGGCGTATGAGACTGTGTCCGAGAGACAGCGTGCAAGATTAATGCTATTTGTGTGTGTATATTGTAGCTTCTTGAAAGAGTGTGTGCCGTGGTTTCTTGTGGGAGTGTGTGTGTGTTGTTAGAGGTTGCAGAAGCCAGAGAGAGAAGAATAAAAGAACTTTTTCGTTTCCATCCTGCCTCCAAGTTTCCTCCCGCAGCGCCACTGTTCAAGCGGCAGATTGCTACCCGCGCCTATGGGTGGTGGCCCACACGGGGAATTCGGCCGGCAGGTAATAACTGAAAATGGGAGCGAAAATAACCGAAGGTCACATAATAAAAGCCGTGGATGAGTTTTTCGATATCGCGGACTCAGTGGATAGTGAGGAAAGCAATCAAGAAAGCATAGTCTCTGAGTCAGTTAATACCAGTGAGAAGAGTAGTGGTTTAAATTCAATAGTAAGAGCTGCAAAAGCCATCAGAAACTTATTGAAATTAGCCGAAGAATATGTACTCTCCTTAGAAGCTGAAATTCAGGATACCAGTAAAGGTGATAGTAGTGAAGAGGAATTAAAAGATGACTCTGGGAGCACAGTCTCCAGTAAAAAGAACAAAAGGAAATTAAAAAGGAAAAAGGACCATCAAGTAGAGGAACCATTTGTGTCCCCTACTCCCCCATTGGTGGAATCCATTACAGAAAATATGAAGGGAATTACTGGGCGTTTGCAAACCCTAGAAACAGAAATAAAAGGTCTTTCTGAGCGCTTATGTGCTCTCGAGGGTAACTCACAGATAAATTGGGAACTGCCAGTATTTGAAAATAATGGACAGAGGGTCCACCACTCAATAGATTTCAAAACAATAAAAAATTTCAAAGAGGCAGTAATGACATATGGACCACAAGCTCCTTTCACGCTGAGTATGCTAGAGGCCCTTAACACCTTTAATTTACCCCCCTCAGACTGGAAAAGTCTATGTAAAGCTGTATTAAGTGGGGGACAATACTTGGTTTGGCGATCACAATTTCAAGAACTATGTATAGAAACAGCTAAAAGAAATGCAGCTGCAGTGTTTGGAGATCATAATGTAGACATACTCACAGGAGAAGGGCAGTTTGCAGACTCACAGGCTCAAAAATATTATGTGCCAGGCATATATGCCCAAATCTATGCAGCTGCATTACAGGCATGGAAAACTTTACAAGGACCTGGGGATCTGCAAGGTAGCTTGTCAAAGGTGATTCAGGGACCTAATGAACCCTATGCTGACTTTGCTGATTGACTTTTGAGAACTGCAGGTAGATTGTTTGGAGAAGTCGAGCAAGCTATGCCATTAGTTGTTCAATTAGCATACGAAAATGCTAATAAATACTACCAAGAAGCCATCAGGCCATGGAAAAATAAAAAGGATCTTTCCATATATATACAACTATGTAAAGATATAAATGATGCCTTTGTTACAGGAAATATGATAGCAGCAGCTATGAGAGATGCTGCCCCTCAAAATTTCACAAGGGCTCAACCCAGACATTATAATCAATCAGGATATTCCAGACAAAATTATCATAATCAATCAGGCTATTCTAGGCAAAATCCCCAAAGAGAAATAAGACCAAGCTCATACTGTGCCCCAGGCCGCTGCCCCAGGTGTAAAAAGGGAAATCATTGGGCCAATAAATGCTATTCAAAATTTGACATCCATGGAAATCGTTTGTCCAGGAATTCAAAAAACGGGGCACGGGGCCCAATGCCCCGGGGCCCACAAATGTACGAGGCATTAGAGGAGGACTATCCTCAAGCATCCACTCAGATGCTTTCTCGACACAATCCCTACTACCCATCCACTCCCTCGCCAGAGGAACAGGAGGAAATGCAGGATTAGACCTCTGTTCCACCGCCCTAATAGTGTTAACACCTGAAATGGGGATTCAACTGATTCCCACAGGAGTCAGGGGACCTCTTCCCTCAGGGACTGTAGGACTTATTCTCGGGCGAAGTCCTGAAAGCTTTTTAGGTTTGCAAGTGACCCCAGGTGTAATAAACTCTGACTACAAAGGGGAAATAAAAATAATGCTTAGCTCACCCCAAAGTATAAGTTCTGTTAATCAAGGAGATAGAATTGCTCAGTTGCTTCTCCTTCCAAATTTACACAATTCATTTAAAATGAGTATGCCTCAAAAAAGGAACAATAGAAGATTTTGTTCCACTGACTCGAGACCCACGGCTTGCTGGGTTTGAGACTGTTCAAGGAGGCCTATGTGTAAAATAAAAATACAAGGAATAGAAATGGAGGGACTAATAGATACTGGAGCTGACTCTTCCATCATTAATTTATGTCAATGGCCCAAGCACTGGCCTCTGCAAAAAGCTTCAACCAGTTTAAGAGGCTTGGGATATAATAACCTCCCAGAAAAAAGTGCGGTAATTTTAAAATGGGAGAATGATGAAGGACATAAAGGAATGTTTCAGCCTTATGTTTTACCTAACCTACCGGTTACTTTATGGGGAAGAGATATTTTACAACAAATGGGAGTACACCTTGCAACCAAGCCTGCAGGTGTTAAATGTGAAAATCTACAGGGTAATCTTAACCCTAAAAGAAATCATTATCAAAAAGTACAGGGTAAGCTTAACCCTAAAAGAAATCATTATCATAAAGGCAAAAGACATTTTTCTTCAGGGCCACTGAGAAAATAATTTTGAAAATACCATGACTTTTTGATAAGCCAGTCTGGGACCCTCAGTGGCCCCTATCTAAAGAGAAATTACAAGCAGCCCACCTACTAGTTCAGGAACAATTAGAAGCAGGAAATATAGAACCTTCCACCTCTCCCTGGAATTCCCCCATATTTGTGATCAAGAAAAAATCAGGAAAATGGCGATTGTTACATGATCTTAGACAAATTAATAAAACCATGCAAATGATGGGCCCTACTCAACCTGGACTTCCTAATCCTGTAGCTATTCCAAAAAATTTCCATCTTATTACTCTTGATATAAAGGATTGCTTCTTTTCTATTCCCCTACATCCTCTAGATGCCCCCAGGTTTGCTTTTTCAGTTCCTTCTATTAACAATAATGGCCCTGATCAGAGATATCAATGGAAGGTTTTGCCACAGGGAATGGCTAATAGCCCCACCATATGCCAAATATATGTGGACAAGGCTATCCAACCCATTAAAAATAAATATCCAAACCTCATGTGTCTACATTACATGGATGATGTTTTACTAGCCCACCCTAATCAAAAAATCTTATTTAATATATTCAGTGACGTGGTAGAAAATTTTTAAAAAATATGGATTATATATAGCAGAAGAAAAAGTTCATACCAGATCTCCCATATTATATTTAGGATTTAAAATCATGGATACCTTTGTTAGACCCCCCAAAATTTTAATAAATAAAGAACATTTGACCACCCTCATTGATTTCCAAAAACTACTGGGAGACATTAATTGGCTTCGCCCTACACTAAACCTCACTACTGGCCAACTAAAACCTTTATTTGACATCCTTCGCAGGGACTTTAAGCCATCCTCACCGCAAACATTGACTCCTGATGCTAGGAAAGCTTTAAAGTTAGTAGAAAAAGCCATCGAAGGAGCTCATGTGACAGATTTGATTTAACTCAACTGCTGATATTGATTATAATTTCTTCACAATATACACCCACAGGAGTATTTTGGCAACAAGGGCCTTTATTATGGATACATTTGCCTGTCTCTCCTAAAAGTATAATTGAGTCTTATACCTCCATGGTGGCTAAACTTATTCTTCAAGGACTCAAGACTTCTACTAAAATATTTGGCATTCACCCTGCTACTATTATTACTCCCTATTCATCATCACAGATTGAATATTTATGCTTCAATGATAATGATTGCGCTATAACTAGATGCTCTACTTTTGCAAATTTTGATAATCATCTTCCTAAGTCTCCTATATTATCTTTTTTTTATTAATCATCCTATTATATTTCCACAGGTAATAAAAAATCAAACTATTCCTAAGGCATTTAATGTATTTACAGATGGGTCCTTAAATGGTACTGCTGCAGTAGTCACTAAAAAAGAAAATATGACTTACATAACTTCACACAAATCAGCTCAACTAGTGGAATTGTAAGCTGTGGTAAGAGCTCTGGAAAATTTTAGAGACCAGCCTGTAAACATTTTTTAGATAGCCACTATATTGTACATGCGGTCCCAAAATTAGAGCTAGCAGGACCAATAGCACCTCATACTCCAGCCTTTAAATTGTTTTATCAAATACAAAAATTTTGTGGGCAAGAAAGTTGAACCTCTATTCATAGGCCATATTAGAGCACATACTAACTTGCCTGCTCCCCTCCATGAAGGTAATCAAAAGGCCGATGACTTTACCAAAACAATATTTATACTTTCAGCACTCCAGCAAACTACTTTATTTCACTTCCAGTTTCACGTCAACAGCACCACCTTGCAGCGTAGGTTTAAAATCACAAAGGAGCAATCCAGAACAATTGTAGAAGATTGTAAATCTTGTATGACACATTTGCCCAATCCTCATTTGGTGTTAACCCTAGAGGATTAATGCCCAATCATTTGTGGCAGATGGATATTACTCATGAGCCAAGTTTGGGAAAATTGAGATTTATTCATTTGACCATAGATACATGTTCAGGCATGATTTTTGCTTCCTTACATTCTGGAGAAAAAGTTAAAGATGTTACATCTCATTGTTTGCAAGCTTTTGCTGCATTAGGCATCCCCAAAATGCTTAAAACAGATAATGGCCCTGCATATAAGTCCTCATCTTTCAAACGGTTTTGCGCAAAATTCAATATATCCCATAAAACAGGCATCCCATACAATCCTCAGGGTCAGGGCATTATTGAAAGAGCAAACCGAACACTGAAAATTATGTTATTAAAACAAAAAGAAGGAAATTGGAAAAGTCCTAAGGACAGATTGGCAGTTGCCCTGTTTACCTTAAATTTTTTAACTTTAGACTCTAATGGTTATTCTGCTGGAGACAGACATTGGAATCCACACCAACAACATAAACCTTTGGTTTACTGGAAGGATGTTCTTTCAGGTACATGGAAGGGTCCAGATCCAGTATTAATTTGGGGAAGAGGATCTGTTTGTGTTTTTCCAAAAGACGAATCCTCTCCAATATGGATACCATCTAGATTAATAAAACAGGTACCACATCAAAATGATCAAGATGAAGTTATTGAAGAATCAAGATTAATAAAAAAGGTACAAAATCAAGAGGACCAAGATGAAGATATAGAATGATTCCCTTAAAAGAGTCCTTCAAAATATTTTTACAACTTAAGTGTCATTCCTCCCAGCCAAGAGGAAGAGATCTCTCTTTAGTGTGCACACAATTGTATTTTTTCTCTTTTTATATATGTATTTATGTCTGTCCATTTGTCTAAATTTCATGTAATTGTAATGTCACAAAAATATGTTTGTAGGTTTGTATGTTTGTCCAGTGTGATGTCACAGATAACTAAGCGCTTATAAATATATATATATATATATATATATATATATATATATCCAAATAACTTTAATTCATTTAAGTTTAATAATATTTAGTTTAGGTAAATAATTTAATAAGTAAAGGTACCTTCAATTTTGATTTATAGGTGTCCCAAAGATTTCTTTTTAGCAAAAAATATGACTAGTGCTGTGTAGCCTGATGTTTTGACATACAGATGTTTATTTGTAATAAACTTTATTTGTTTTATAGCTGATTAATTTAAGTTATTTCAACAGATAATCTCATACAAGGTCACAGAGACTCGAGGGTTCTAGCTAACAAATTATTTTTCCAAAGTGCCTTTAACTTTTCTTTACTCTATCTTTAATGCAATAAATACCCTCAGTCTTTCTTTGTTTTGTTCTAAATATGATATATTGCCAGCTTATGCCTGCAAGAGCTCAAACAGCAATGTGTGTGAACACAAATCAACTTTAATTTTCTAATTTAATAGTTCTGTTTTTTAGCTTGACAACTCGCCTCTTGACTCAGTGCCGGAATAACACTGCCTTTCTTTCAATAATAAATGCTTGAGTTTCCAGGTAACAGGCACTGAAGATTTGCCGGTGGTATTGTCTAAACATGAAAAACACGGCTCCTGCTACAGCTACAGAGATCACGGTCGCTGCAAACATCCCTACTGCTCACACATCGGACAACTTCACCAACAGTGTGGCCTCTGCTCTACATGCATGGGGCCTCCTAGATCAACATGTTGTGAAGGGTGGACATTTTGGTCTTTCATTTGTTTGTGACTTTGCAGGACAATGCTTTGTGGATATTTGTCTAGAAGACTCAGTGTGTTGCTTGATGGAACTCAGGACAGCTGATTTGTTTAAGAAATTTGAAATACTATGCAATTTGGCTCATCAACAAAAGGCTTGTCGCCTTAAAGCCACAACATCCCCTCTTTTAAAACGAAAAGGGGGAAATGCAGAAGCCCAGAATCTTGCTCGCGGGACCTGGCCCGAAATCTCGCTCGTGGGACTTGGCTTGGAATCTCCCAGGACTTGGCGCGAGATCTGGAGGGATTTATGCCAGGAAGGGAAGCCGGCAGGGGCCATTCTTTTTTGGGCGCGTGAGACTGTGTCCGAGAGAGAGCGCGTGGGAGATTGACGCTATTTGTGTGTGTATGTTGTAGCTTCTTGAAAGAGTGTGTGCCGTGGTTTCTTGTGGGAGTGTGTGTGTGTTGTTAGAGGTTGCAGAAGCCAGAGAGAGAAGAATAAAAGAACTTTCTCGTTTCCATCCTGCCTCCAAGTTTCCTCCCGCAGCACCTCTGTTCCAAGCGGCAGATTGCTACCAGCGCCTACAACCACTCACTTTTGCCTGCATCATGTCAACAGACACTTACCTGGTGTTCCTTCTGATACTCTTGTGCTTCCTTACTTGATTCTCCACACAGCAGACAGTGATCACAGAAAAACTTGAGTCTTATCACATTATCCCCTTTGAAATCTTCCAAAAGCCTCTCTTCTCTCTCCATCATCTTTCCACAAGGCCCTTCAAGATCTGATTTACCACTGAACCTTTCTGACCTCAATCTTATCACTTTTCCTCTCACCCCATCTGTTGCAGTGTCACTTGCCACCATATAGGCCCTCAAAGATACAAACCACTTCCTTGGCTCTTACCTTTTCCTTTCATGTAATCTCAAATTATGACAGATATTGTCTTGGCTAACTTTCTAACTTCTTTCAGGACTTTGCTCGAATGTCACCTTATCACCAAATGTTATCTACAATCACCTTATAAATCAAAAAGAAATTTATAATACCTTTTCTGGCTTCGCTTTTTTACTTTCCTAAGCACTGATTATTTCTAAGTGTCAGAACAGGAACTTTGTTTTGATTTTTGCCCTATCCCTATAGTCTACCTAGAACAATGTTTGGCATATACTAGATGCTCAATAAATATTGGATAAATATGCTCCTGGAAATTATCTGAAATTCAGGTAACTCATGATTAATTATATTTTCATGGATTAAATGCTTAAATTATTTTTAAAAACTCTAACAACTTGGAAAAAATAAGTATCGTCAAAGCTAAAATAAAATCACAGGTTAATAAGAAATGTTTACTTGTGTTTTCTTCAAATAGCAGTTAGAAGTAAGGTAATGACTCCTTCAAGTTCATTGCCTTTAATCCCTTATAAGCAGATATTATATAAATGCTTTAAGATAGATATTACAAAAAAGCTTTGAGAAAAATATATATACACACAAAGATATCTATAAACATGTATACGTTAATTAGTAGTGATATATATATGTATGTATATACACACACATATATATGTATATAAAACCTGGCAGTCATTATATATTAATACTTTGGTTGATAAAATTCAATTCTTAAAAGACCACAGCTAAAAAATATCAAAAGCATCTATTACTGTATATTAAAAACATACATTTGAACAATTTTCCAAGAGTTCAATCATTACCATGGTAGTTTTTAGCTATGTGGACTAGGCAAATTAATTAAACCTCTCTGTTTCTATATTGTAATCATAGGTGTAATAATACATGTTACTTCCTTGTTGGTTTTTGTAAAGATTAAGTAAGCTAATTAATATGATTTTCATTTTATACTTCAACTTGACTCACTAAATAAATACCCAGAGAGCTGACAATACAAGATTTCCATGAGGGAGTTTCTAGAAGAGATTACATTTTAGTTAGTAGACTGACACTGGAAGGCCTAGTGTGTCAACCAGTCAATTGATGGCCTGGATAAAAAACAAAAATGAGAAAAGGGCAAGTTTTTTTTTCTTTTCTGAATAAAAATTTCTATAATTCCCATTTCCTGTCCTTGATGTCTTAGTTCCAGGTTCTTGGGTCTTTAGATTTGTACTGAATTACCCACTGGTTTTCATGGGTCTCCAGTTTATTGACTGCAGATTGTGGGACTTCTTAGTTTCCATAATTTCATGAACCAATTCTCATAATTAATTCCCTTTTTATAAATCTGTCTATTTGTTCTGTTTCTCCAGACAACTCTGACAATACAATTAATACAAAGATTTAAGAGCAGCACTTAGTACATTGTTGGCCTCAGTAAACATTGACTATAGTATCTCAATGTATAATCATATCACAGACATTCCTAATACAGTGTTCATACAGTAAATAAAATTCACAAAAAGAAACTTTCCTACTCTTTACTAGGAGAAATTTTATAGTGGGTCACTTGCTTATCACTTACCTGTGAGGAGAAAAAAAAACCAAAACAATTAAGCTTTCAACTTACTTCATTATGATTGGGCTAGTGAACCACAAAACATCAGCAAACATTTTGAATAAAGCAACTTGAATCAGGGAATACTTAAATGTATTCCACAATGCAGAGAGTAGAGATGGCTTCCTGGTATGAAAAGATTCCTACATAATTAAAGAGAAACAATGAGAAAATTAGACAGAACTAATATAAGTAAAGGTAAAATATACATACAAAATGACCATAAAATTAGCAGTGCACTCCAAAGATAATAAGGCAACAGGGAAAAAATAAATTCAGTTGTTTGAAAAATGTCCCATATCATTGGTATCCAGGCGCACTGGTGTTATTTATATCACGTGGGAGAAAAGGAGCAATAGTTGTATTTAGTGAAACACAACTTCATTTACTCATCACTTTTTTTGAGTTTTGAAATTATTTCATTAATACCAATACTACCTTATGTCCAAGTTACATTTTCCTTTGGGGACATTAAAAAAGGATATACATGTATATATGTGATGCTATATATGGAGGATTTGCCCCACAAACTGGCTATGGTCACCACGTGCATTACTGTGACCAATAGATGTATGAGATACAGGAACCATCTTTGCCACCATGACTGACAAACCAAATATATATAAAGGGAAGAGATGCTGAAAAATTTGAGTACAGAAATGGGCTGCAATGACTACCAGTTTTGTTTATGAAAATGGCTTGTCACTGCAAATAATTTAGGGGATTTTTTATGTTAATAACAATAATATCTCACATTTTGAAAAATCTTTATCTAGCTTTACATAGTAGTTAACTACTTGAGTAATTAATAGAATTTAATAATTAATTACCTCTACCTTTTGCCTGTCTTGATTCCTTAAAACTTCCTTCCTCCATTGCTTTTCAAAGATGGGACACACAATGTAGGGAGAATCACTTTCATTTAGTTCAAAAAGATCCTCTCTTTCCAAAGGTTTCTTGTAGCCTAAAATAATTATTCTAAAAATAGAATGGTAAAGTAAATAATTCAGCATAATCAGTAATTAAGTTAAATAATTTTACATGCATTTATTTTATTCCCTGAGTTACAAATTACCTTATTGATTAGGATAAAATGACCAGGTTGTATATTTTAAAACTCATACAACTTTATTCCAGAGTTAAATTTTGTATAACAATCATTTGTAGTTTTTTTAAATGGCTATTTAGACATCGAATAATTTAGTGAAACACCAAAGTCATTACTCATCTTACATTTGGAAAATGTACTACTCATGCATCTTACCTCCTTTACTGAAATTTCAGTAGTAAAATTTTATAGTAAGTTATTCACCCAGTCATTCAGGAACCCATATTTGCTTTCAGGCTTGTGCAGAGGAGAAATGGATCCAAACTTTGCATTTGCAACTTTTCGCTATTCTATTGGAATTTTATTTGCCATTTGTCATTTGACTGTATAGATTTTTCAGCAATACGTGGAGTATCTGTCCTTAGCCCACAAACTTTGACCTTGACTATATGACTTACTCTGACCAATAGAATACCAGCCAATGTGAGAGTGCCATTTTTGAGTTGACGCCTTAAGATGGCAAGTTTCTGCAAACCTCTTAGAGTTTCCATCATCCTTCCTTTAAAGGGCACAAGGTGTACTCTACAAGAGCAATGTGTCTAAATTGAAAGGCAAACAAACATGCTCTAGTCAGACCACAAAACTTATTGTGGGAAATGATTAACTGCACATTCCCATAGCAATCCTTCAACTCTACCCTCTTCCTGCTAATGGAAATCTGACATTACTCAGTTGAAAGTCGCTTGAACTCAGGAACAGCCCATATTCCAGCAGCTGAGTCATAAATTATGGTTGGTCTAAAGCAGTCCTGGAAATCCCATTATACTTTGCTTGGGGTTAGAAACATAACTAACTAGTTATGGCTGGCTAATGATACTTAAACAAAAATATGTTGGGGAGAAATTTCTATTTCAAAAGAAACTACAAAACTTGAAGCAGAAAAATGTTACACTTTTCCTTCTGTTTACCATTGTTCATAGACTGAAGAAAGGATGTTCTGATATAGAATCCGCTACAGTTTGGATGTTCCCTCCAAAACTTATCTGGAAATGTAATTGCCATTGTAACAGCATTAAGAGGGAGCTCTTTAAGAGGTGGTGAGGTCATGAGAATTAAGTCATCTTCATGAAAAAGATCAACTTGTTGGGGTGGGTAAGTGACCAAGGGAGGGAGTAGATTTCTCACAAGAGGGTGAGGTCTGCTGATTTTCTGTTACCTGTTTGCTGAGTTGCTTTTCACCATGCCTGACGCAGAACGGAAGCTCTAACTGTGCAAGGGCCATGCCTTGACTCTCCCAGCTTTCACCACTCTGACAAGTTAATTTCCTTCCCTAATAATTTATTCAGTCTGAGGTATTTGGTTATAGAACTAGGAAGTGGACTAAGACACTACCTTTGCCATCATAGGTGAAAAGCCAATGAGAAGCATGGGAGGTAGGAAGACAGGAAATGCTACGGCCTTCCACACAATTTTTAAGGTAGCTCACCAGCATTTTCCAAGTCTTTTTATCACTAACATAAGAAAATAAATACAGTTAAGCATTGTTGAATGATAAGACACATTCCAAGAGATATGCTATTGGGCAATTCTGTTGTGCAAGCATTAAAGAGTGTCACTGAAGGAATCTATATGGCAAAGGTCAATCACTTGGCATGGCCTCTTGATGTAATCAGGAGTCATGGTAAACCTGAGATGTATTAGGCTGTTGTTGGTATATCCCAGCAGATGGTTTTACAGTGAAATTTTTTTGTAAACAGAAGGCACACACTCCAATGATAAAAGTATAGTAAACACATAAAGCAGTAACAGAGTTGTTTATTATTATTATAAAGTATTAGGTATTATATATAATCAGATGTGATATACTTTTACACGAACGGCAGTGCAGTGGGGTAGTTTACACCAACAATGCTGCAAACGCAAACGTGAATAATGCACTGTTATGACATTGTGATCAAAATGTCATTATGTCAACACATAGACATGTCTGTACTTATTTAAGCTATTATTATTTGACCATTCTGTTACTTGAACCCAAACACAATCCTCAGTGATAGAATTCAGACATAATCTCTGAGCTTGGTGATAGAACTTGCACAGTAAAAAACATTAAACTCATTTAGATCTAATCCTTCCATTTTTCTAGCCTCAGTTTCTTCAATTATAAAATGCATTAGACCAAGAGACCATAGCAAAGTATTATACTACTCAAATTGGGTCTGCTTCATTTTCATTGTTACTGAAAAAATCTTGATTGACCCTGGGATGAATGTAAACCCTGTGGTAACTGGATTCTCCACTGGATTCAATTTTACTTTTATTGTAATACATAGTAGCATGCTACAATCCTTATTTAACAAAAAGGCCTAAATGTAATAAGAAAGTACCATCAGTAATCATGTTTCTGTTGGCTCAAATAAGCTGGACATTTTCCTGAAGTGCACTTTTAAAAACATATTAAGTAATAAACTCCTTTCATGTCATATTAAGTCCTTCTATTCCATTGCATAAAATAAATATTCATTTTCAAAATAAGATCACATTGATTTTTCAGAAAAGCATTTTTAATAACATTTACTGCCTCAGCATTTTGAGTTAGAACTGTGCAAAACTCAGCGGTTTTGGTTCAGGGATAAGTGACCCCTGGCTTTCATGCTGAGTCTCCAAATAATGCAGTATCTGGAAGTGACACTTCAGCTGAATTGATTGTGATTTTCATGGCTCTGTAGTTTAACTACTTTGACTACCCTTTTCCCAAGTGTGTACTCCCTCCCCATCTTTTGCTCTCTGTGATAAACTTTAACTCTCTGATCACATGGGCCAGTCTTATATTCCCACTTAAGAGTTTGGGAAAAGAGGTAGTATAGAAGTGGTATTTCTTTATATTAAATGTTGAGGGAGCTTCTTGGGAAGCAACTAGAATCAATAGTTGACCTTCTTCATGATTGAAATGTTGCATTCACTGGGTCCCATAAATTTGTGGACGTTATTCTCAAAGCAACTATCAGATTCCTATTTGTATCTAGTATTTGTTAGAATAATTTTTCTCTTCAAATAGTATTCATTTCAGTTCACCTAATCCTCACAACTCTTTAAAGCAGGCAGAGCAGTATCCATTTTCATTTTTACAGGTGGTTAAACACCAAGAACTACAGAGACTGGTTGCATCTTATTCTATGTGAAATAAATTAATGCTACTTTAACAAAAGGCAGACAATTGCTTTGAAATGTGATATCACCACTCCATTTTTAATTTTGTCCTTATACACAGAATTTTGATCATATGTAACATTAACAAGTATCATTTAATTAGAAAGATGAGGAAAAAATGTAATTTTATAGATGAATAAATGTGAATACTTGGAAAACATGAACAGATAGCATTTTCAGTTATATTTCTATTAGACACCTTTTAAAGATTTCTGGGAAGAAGTAATTGACTCTTTTGAGTAGATAAGAAAAGGAATGAATCAATCTGTCCAAAAATCATTGACTGAAACAAAGCCAGTTAATCTATACATTTTATTAATGTGTGAGGAAAAGGTAGGACATATTGGAGAATGTATGCTTAGTTAAAATAATGACCCAACTGTGACCCATAAAAACATTAACTAGATTTTTCCACATATATCAAGGGGGTTATTCCATGGCCATGACCATTATACACTAAAGACAGATTATATTTTCTAATAAAGGCTTGGTAATTATTTGATCATCAAAATGATCTAGACAGCTACTACCTTAGGAATTAAGACTCATAAGCATATAATTTCCCAACTAATGTATTATCTGAGCTCATTTTTAATTGAACTATTCATATAATTTTGGGCAAAGTTGGCCTAGGAAATAATTTCTGACTTTATTTTGTAACTCAAAAACAGACATGAGAATATGATTAATCAATGTTTTCAAAGCGACATTCTCTTAAACAATAGCTCTTTTTCTTTTTTTTTAATTTTAAATTTATTTATTTATTCTAATCTGTTGTACATGATGGCAGAATGCATTTCAATTCATAGTACACATACAGAGCACAATTTTTCATGTCTCTGGTTTTCACAAAGTAGAGTATACGATTCATGTCTTCATACGTGTACTTAGGGTAATGATGTCCATCTCATTCCACCATCTTTCCTATCCACCATGACCCCTCCCTTCCCTTCCCTCCCTTTACCCTATGTAAAGTTTCTCCATTCCTCCCATTCCTCCCCTGCCCCATCTCCATTAGGATCAGCATCCACATATCAAAAAAAAAAAAAAAAAAAACTATTCGGCCTTTGGTGTTTTGGGATTGGCTAACTTCACTTAGCAATATATTCTCTAACTTCATCCATTTCCTGTGAATGCCATGATTTTATTCTCTCTTATTGCTGAGTAGTACTCCATTGTGTATATATACCACATTTTCTTTATCCATTCATCTACTGAAGGGCATCTAGGTTGGTTCCATAGTTTAGCTATTGTGAATTGTGCTGCTATAAACATTAACATGGCTGTATCACTGTAGTATGCTGTCTTTAAGTCCTTTGGGTATAACCTGAGGAGGGGGATAGGTGGGTCAAATGGTGGTTCCATTCCAAGTTTTCCAAGGAATCTCTATATTGCTTTCCATATTGGTTGCACCAATTTGCAGTCCCACCAGCAATGTATAAGTGTGCCTTTTCCCCCACATCCTCGCCAACACTTATGGTTGTTCATATTCTTACTGTTCTGACTGGTGTGAGATGAAATCTTAGAGTAGTTTTGATTTTCATTTCTGTAATTGCTAGAGATGTTGATCATTTTCATATATTTGTTGATTGTATATCATCTTATGAGAACTGTCTGTTCAGATCCTTGGCCCATTTGGGTTATTATTATTATTTTTTTGGTGTTATGTATTTTGAGTTCTTTATATATCTTAGAGATTAGTGCTCTATCTGATGTGCATGTGGTAAAAAGTTGTTCCCATTCTGTAGGCTTTCTATTCACCTCACTGTTTTATTTGCTCTAAAGAAGATTTCAGTTTGAATCCATCCCATTTATTGATTCTTGATTTTATTTTTTTGTGTGTGTGCTATAGGAGTCTTATTAAGGAAGTTGGAATCTAATCTGGAAGGATGAAGATTTGGGCCTACTTTTTCTTCTATTAGGCAAAGGGTCTCTGGTTTAATTCCTAGGTCCTTGATCCACTTTGAGTTGAGTTTTGTGCATTGTGAGAGATAGGGGCTTAATTTCATTTTGCTGCATATGGTTTTCCAGTTTTCCCAGCAACATTTGTTAAAGAGGCTATCTTTTCTCCCATGTGTTTTTGGCACCTTTGTCTAATATGAGATAACTGTATTTATGTGGATTTGTCTCTGTGTCTTCGATTCTGTACCATTGATCTACAAGTCTATTTTGGTGACAATACCATGCTGTTTTTGTTATTATTACTCTGTGGTATAGTTTAAGGTCTGGTATTGTGATGCAACCTGCTTCACTCTTCTTGCTAAGGATTGCTTTGGCTATTCTAAGTCTCCTATTAAACAACAGTTATTTATCAACTGCAATTGTTTAACCATCAAATAAAAAAAATCAAACCAGTGACATTTCCAAATAACAACATGCTATTAAAATATTTCATATTTACTTCTGTTATGCTAAATTTAAATGAAATAAATATGATGTCAGCAATTATAGCTTGTTAGTATGTTTGATTAACTTAAGATATGGATTTCAAAATATTAACATTTACAAAAATTTTATGCTTAAATTTAATTTCAGTTTCTTACTTTAGGAATCCTAAAATGGTATTCACAAAATTAAATATTATGTATACAATTTTATAGTTTGGTAATGAAAATTTTAAATTATGTTTGTCTAAAATTAATCTGTGTAATTTAAATTATTTGATACCTATAACTTTAAAATTACCCCAATTTTTAAAAGCCACAATAAACTGTACTCTTATATGTAATTTTGAAAAGTCAAAAATCATTAACTGTAAATAGCATATATTACTACAATTTCTACCTTTTTTTTCTAGTATGTTGTTTAATTGTATTAGTATAAATTTTTGCTAAACTCTTTAAGTAGTTCCTAGGTTGGTATAACCTGGAATTCTTACCATAATTCAGTTTTGTCTACCCAGAATTTGCCCATAAGTATATACATTTTCTACTTAACCTGCTTTCATAAAAATAAAGACTAACATTAAGGTTGCCAAATTTAATAAGAATATCCAGTGCTTATTTTAATTTACCCCCTTTTAACACTTAGCTCTATTGAACATTTAATTTTTTTATTATTATATTTTTTGATGGTGGTGGGGGTTGAACCCAGGACTTTATGCATGCTAAAAGCACACGTTCTACCACTGAGCTACATCTGCTTATCTTTATCCTTTTTTGATAGATTCTCTTTCTTTAATTGCTAATCCTAGCTCTGTCCTTGGATATTTCTCTTACATTCTGAATACCTTTACATAGTTGTCTTGGTAGACTGATGACTACTCCTCTCTTCATTTAAAAATGGAGGATTCCCAACAGTCCATCTGTATTCAGTGGATTTTCTTTCTTGATATTCATATTCATACTGATGGTTTCAGCAACTGACCTGTAATAAGTGGCTCCCAAATCCATACTGAAATCCATACTAGAGACCACATATCCAAATACCTCTTCAAATGATGCTTCACAGGCATCTCAGAGTAAAACTTCCCCTATTTGAGCCTACATATTTTTTTTAACCACACCTGAACCTCACAGTTACCTACACTAGAAACTGGCATTTAACCTACACTCTTCCCAGTTCCTCAATAACCTCATCCAATACACACTTTTCTAAATAAATCTTCTAAGTAGTTTCTTCCTCTTCATCACCTTTATCATTATCTTATTTCAGAGACCATAAATCCCCCAGGACACCCAAAGAGCCTCTTTATAACATTCCCTGTCTTCATTTCCACCTCTTACCTTGTCTACAAAATCTCAAAGGTGATGTTCTGAAATGCAAATACGATCACATCACTCTTTTGTGACAATTCTTCAGTGGCTTTTCATTACCTTCTTGATGTTCTAAAGAAAGTCTCATGATCTCTCCCTCTGGGTTAATCTTCTGCCCTTCTAATGTCCTGCAAGGTGTGAAGGAGCAGTTCTCTCTTGTTTCTGTGACTTGCTTGTGGCATTTGCTCAACTTGGAATGCAACCTGACTCACTTCTACACATCTTTAAATGTTGAATTAAAGCACATGTTCTTGTGAAAGGTTTCAAAACAGTGCAAACTTGTTTAGACCACACTCCTGAAAATTTACTTCTTAATCTTGTTTATATTGCTTTTTTGATACATCTTTGTTATCTTTTGATAATTGATGAATTACTTTTTAATCTTTTATTCCAGGAAGGCATAAACTAAATCATTTAACCCTCTATTTCTAAAGGTTAGCAGAGTTCAGGTCATCTAGTGTTCAATCAATTATTTTAAGGATTTATCTACTCTGAGAATATAATTGTAGATCAAAATTGGGCAATTTTGTTTCTTACTAATCAAGGTTAATGAAGTTAACAAGGTAGATTTAATTTCATATTATCAGAAACTTTCTCTTAAGAGTGAAATAGAAATAAATTTGTAAAAAGGCTTCTGAAATTATAAAATAAGAAAGTTAACATTTCTCATTTGATTTCATTCTTGTGTTAAAGTCAGAGATCATACTGGTGTGTCTGAAAGAACTTCTGAGCCCTCATTATACTGTGTAGATTAATTATTCTGTGAGATAAACCATAGTATTTTACAGAAATGATTGTTTGTATATGTATGTGTATAAGTTTTTATAGTAGTACATATAAGCATATATGAAACCATTCTTAGTAAAGAGTAGAAAGACATAAGTGAAAAAAAAAATCATAAAAAATGGATTCAAAAGAAATTGACTTATAACACATACTCAATCTTACCTGGGTACCAATCCAATGGAAGAGTTCCATACACACACACACACACACACACACACACACACATACACACTCACATACATATATATGAAATATATTTGTGTGTGTATATGTATATATATGCATATATATATATATATATATATATATATATATATATATATATATATTACATTTACTTGATGTTAAGAGAAAGTTCATTTTTCCTTCCCTCCCTAGTGCTCACAGGATAGAATTCCTAAAAAGAGACAGCCTTATTGTCGTTACCTACTATTTCTGTGTAATAGGTGACATGAAAAGAAAATCTTTACAATGACACATTTTTAAAATATGCATACTTAAAATAAAGGAATAACATTCCAGTGTCTTTTTCCTTTGAATTTTTCTTATCTCAATATGCTGCAAATAAGTTAGTATAATTCTTACCTACTAAACCAGGAGTATGTCACCTTACTGAAAAACGAGGCACTTTTCTCTGGACTGCATTTCTAAAATCAAAAACATAACAAGTAGAGTATTACTTAATGCCTTTAGTTTTCATTTTGAATTCAGGTTGCATACACCTTATCTGAAATATTTGAGATCAGAAGTATTTTGGATTGGGGGAGGGAGGTTGAAATATTTTCATAGACATAATGAGATATTTTTAAGATGGGTCCCAAATAAAAATTTGTAGTTATTTTATGTATTATATACACCTTATGTACATATACTGAAAATAATTTTACACAATGTTTTTAGTATTTCTGCATTTTGGCTGGAACATATTTCAGAAGGTCAGGTGTGAAATTTTTCTCTTGTGGCATCATATCGGTGCTCAAAAAAAGTTTCAGATTTTGGAGTATTTCAGATTTTAGACTGTTGAATTAAGGATGCTGAACCTGAGTCTTGGTCAGTTCGTGGAAGAGTAAACATTTAATGTTCTTCTTCTAACAGTTAAAGATACATTGATTTCATAATCTTCAAGGAGTACAGTTAAGTGAGTATAATCCTGGGTAATTATTGGACTAAAGGAATTTTAAGATTTCCACCAACATTATGACCATTTTACATATCAGTAAATGAGGTTGGAACAGAAGATAATTCCCAAAACTTACACTTTTCTCTGTATATGTCCATATATGTATATAATAACATGTACTATAATATATACATATGATAGATATGTATGAACATATATACATACATAATTCAGCTTATACACATGTTTTATAATTGTTAAATTAAAGATAGTTGTCGGGCTGAGGTTGTGGCTCAGTGGTAGAGCACTTGTCTGGCATACTTAAGGTACTGGGTTCAATTCTCAGCACCACATATAAAAATAAATAAAATAAAGGTCCATCAACAACTTAATTTTTTTTTTAAAAGAATAGTCGTCATTTTTTCTGAAGACCAGAAAAGTTAAAACATTTCCATAAAATTCCTCTCATTAACTTAGTAGATTCAATCAAGAGATGAGAGATTTTAAATAGGAAGCTTTCAAAATTGATTTTTTTTTTACATTTTTAGAGTCAGCATCAATCTGTATTTCAAAAAGTAAATCTGATCAATCACTAAGTTAAATTTGATTCTTAAAAATTGTCCCATGTTTAACAACTTTTGCATTGATCCTCTCTAACTCAGTTCTGATTCCATACTCAAAGAGTTTACCATATTTTAAAAATTCTGAACCTAGAAGAAAGGAAAGAGAAAAAAACAATCCATCCTATACAACAAAATGTCTTGAGAATGAAGAAAAAACATGATATTCAACTTTAAATCTGTTTTCTGAATTATAGTACATGATATAAATCATTTATATAAAACTTATCCAAATGGTATCTATCCTCAGGATTTTTGGAAGAAGTAAGTATAAGGATGATTATAAAACATTTATCACAATTTTAGCCCAAAACAAAGACTCAGTAACATGAATTATGATATTGTCATCACTGTTTTTGATAAATATATTATTTAAAAAACAAGTACACAAATTATTGGGGCAACATTGTTAACATTCTTCAATTAACTTTGAATTCAACTTTTATGACATATATCCAAATGTTAGAGGGAGTCATCAATTAGATAATTTGCTGTCAATGAAAGGATCTCTTCCACACCCCAAACATGTATATGTCTGGCATATTGTAAATGGCTAAAAATTCTTTGCAGCTTTTCCCATCAAATAGATTCTATTTCCCATCTTTTGAGACTTGACAGTGTTGTGTGTTGCTTTGATCATGAAAATGCAACAGAAGCAACATTGAAAGAGCTCTAATCCTAAGCCTCAAAATCTTATCACTTCTGCTTTTGCTGTCCTTGGAACTCTGACTTCATCATGCAACTGAGTCCGAGCCAGCCTGCTGGAGGATGAAAGATCCTGTGAAGGAAAACTGATGTTCTCTTTTGCCAGTCTGTCACTCTGGCCACGACCTTTACAACTGCCAGGCACATGGGTAAAGAGGTGCTATATTATCCAGCCACCAGCTGACCTGCTAGCTGATTGTAGATGAGTAAGAGCTCATTAGGTATCAGTCAAGCTGACCCAAGTCAGGACACAGCCCATTGGATCCAGAAAGTCATCAGCTAAGTGTAATGGGTAGGGTTTTAAGCACCTAAGTCTTACAAAGTTACACAGATAGTTATTTTAGAAGACTCAGTATTTGACTTAACATTTCCCTTAGAATAATTTTCTAGGTAGTATCTTATATGAGGCCCACCAAGTACTCTGGTAAACAGCCTTTTTAAGTGTGGGTCTGGCATCTTATACTGAATTTATCATAGGAAAATTCCAAGTATATTTCGTATCTTAGAAGCAATAGCGGCCAGATAAAAAATAATTGGTGCAGATGCTTAATTCTTACCAAGCATCAAGGATTTTTCAATGAATAGCTACTTACTGAATTCATGCTACAGATTTCACTGAGTTTATTATTTAAATATCAATGCCTTGCAACATCTATATAGAAAAAATACATAGAACATGTTTCTATTTTTCTATATAGAAATATGAGAGTGCATTTCAATTTTCCCCATTAAAGATGTTTTAGTCCTCCTAATTTGCCTGTTTTTACTGATGCACTTCTAGTCTACAGATCTGCTTGATCCCAAATTGGTGTCTTTTTGCCTTCGTCTTGTTAAGCTTGCACAGGCCTTTTTCTTCTAAGCCATTTTATTGTCTGTTGTACTTATCTATCGCTGGACTTATAGTAGGCATTCATTCCATAAACATAACATTGCTGACTTAAGGGCAATTTTCACTTGAATAGAGGCACTGTTATTTCTGGATTGTGGCAGAGAAGTAAGGGTATGATATAGTTTGAATCTTGAATGTCCTTTTAAAGTCAGTTCAGAGGTAGTGGAAATCTTTAGGAGGTAGAGCCTAATCAAAGGACTTAGATCATTTAAGGACATGCCCTTGAAGTGGATAATGGAACTCAACCTTTTCTTCTTTCTCTTCTTTGCATGGAGTCATGAGGTAAAAGGATCTCCTCCTTCACATGTCTCCTCCAGGATGTCCTGTGTTGCCACATACCCAAAGCAAAGGAGCCAGTCATAGAATGAAACCTCCAAAACTCTGAGCCTCTTTTAAAGTTTATTTAGATCAGGCATTTGTTACACTCATGGAAAGCTGATACACACAAAGTATTTAGACCACTGTACCACAGCATAGCCAGGATCCAGCACTTGGTAAAATGTGTAGCTACCCACCCTCTCTGTGAGATGTGGCCTCACAAAGACAACATTTGTGTGACTGATTGCTATGTTTAATATCTCATATCCCCTAATTTCCTTTGAAGGTGTTGTACAAAGGATCTGGAAAAAGTAGAGAAAGTTGTGGGAAAGTGGAAATATAGGCTCAGATAGAAGGGAAAGCATTTAGAAATCAAAAAGAGCTATGTTTTAAATAACTTACTATGTATCAGATTCTGTACAAAATGTTCTATCTCATTAAATATAATATACCTTTGTGGTGGAAACATGTTTGTCATTATCATTTTTCAGACAAGGAAAATAATGCACAGACCTCAAGGAACAGGCTCGAGATCTTCTAAGAAGTGTAACAAACTAGATCTAATTTAGATAGTCCATTCTGTCTTCCAGTCATAATTCCACACTCTCAACTCTGTACCTGTCATATACTGTTTCCTGCAATTTAGGCCTTTGCTCCTGCCCATGTTCTTCCACTCACCCACCCTGGCTCTTGCACTTCAGTTCTGTTCAGGATTTATTTACTGCCTTTGCTTTCCCTCTCTTCCTCTCTCTCTCTCTCTCTCTCTCTCTCTCTCTCTCTCTCTCTCTCTCTCTCTCGTGTGTGTGTGTGTGTGTGTGTGTGTGTGTGTGTGTGCGCACACCAGGGATGGGATTGAATTTAGAGGTACTCAACCACTGAACAACATCCCCAGCTCTATTTTGTACTTTATTTAGAAGCAAGTTCTCACTGAGTTACTTAGTGCCTCGATGTTGCCGAGGCCAGCTTTGAAATTGAGATCCTCCTATCTCAGCCTCCCAAGCTGCTGGGATTACAGGCGTGTGCCACTGCATGCAACTGCTTTTCCTCTTCTCTTATTCACATGGTGGTTCTGTGTTATTGAGGAAATCTCAACAAACTCCTTAGAGAGGACTTGAGGGCTCCTTCAGTTCTGCACTCACTAAAGTTCACCCCACCATCCCAGAATGTCACCTTTTCTAGCATGTGCTTTTCTCTTATTATACCCAGTGTCTCTGGAGGACAGAAACTACATTAGATTTAACTCTGGATCTCTAATTTTATGCTAGAGCCTAGTTCATAATAAATATATTTTGGATGAATGGATAAATGAATGAACGAATAAACACATGAATGTTAGTTACTACCAAAAAAAAAAAAATTTAGAAGCATTCTAGTCTTAGATCACCATGCCAACCCTACTGAGTCACAAAGTCATGTTCTTAGCTTACAGGTTAGGAAGGGATTTGTTACCCAAGATTCATTATTTCAAAAATATTGTCTCAACCACGAATGTAATCATATAAGGTTTTCAATATGCTTTCAAGCCATTAACTTTAAAAAAACTTTTTGCATTATAGAATACAATTAAAATGGATATTTTCTATTCTGTTTAAGCAGATTCCTTATCAATGATGACTATCAAAGTTGAATAACAGTCAAGAAAATAAACATTATTTGAATTCTAGAGGAAGAGCACAGTGAAATTTTTGATGAGGAAATTGCTTGTGTTTTATAATTTCTCACTATGTAAGTTTGTCATTTAAGGCCTTTGGTAACTTTTGCTGTACAGTAATGACATCAAACCAATTTGAATGATTGAGCCTGTTCTCTCTATTGTACAATGAAAAAGGCATATTGTCTTGAGTGAGCTTTTCCATATTTTGAGGGCTTATTGAATCCCTGTATTATATAGACTTTTAAAAGCATAGTTTACATACAACTTATTTCACTTTTAAAAAAAATTCATAGTTTCATTTTATACATAATCAGAAAAATAACTGTTATATTTATTTGATTTCTGGAATTATAACAAAAGCCAGGAGTCTTAAAACAAATTCCCCAGAATATCTGGGGTGTTTGTTTGTTTGTTTTGGTTTTGGTTTTTGGTTAGAACTACAGAACAACTTGTATGAAGGGCTATTTTTAAAGACCATGTCTTGTATAGTGATAATAAATGAAAGGAATGCAATTTTTGTTAGAGAAATTTCTCCTAATTCACAACTGAAGGGTTCATTTCTCTTGGCTTAGCACATGACTCCTATTGTGGGAGAAGAATGAGTCATTATGGGGCAGAGCAAAGCACCATTAAGTGTCTACAGTTTCTGGATTTGTCCCAGACCCTAGTGTCCCGATACCCAAGTCAGGATTCTCTTGAGTATTTATCCCTAATGGCTCCCGCGGTTTTCGTGGGATGACCCCCGGTTGTAGAATTTCCCCGCGGGCTTCCACCCCTTCAGCAAGGACAAGCCCACTCATTCTCTCAAACGCTTGCTTTTCTTTATACAGGAATTACTTATTTCTTCAGATGTCTCTTCATTCCAGCCGCCACCAAGGCATAGATCACGATGGGTCAGGTTTCCCACCGTCCTGTGGACTGATCTCAGCTCTCCCGATTGAGCATGTGCATGTGTCTGTCTTTGCACCACTAAAATAAGGCTCTGAGACATCTGCCTAGTCCAAGGTCCCAGGAGTCAGCCCCTCCGCCTTTTCCACCCCGCACCAGAGCTGCCAAGACTTGCTCCGCCTCTGCCCCGGGACCGGTGAGCTTTACCTGCGCATCCAGCCCCCCTGGGACCGGCTCGTAGAACCTGCGGGCGCCCCACCTCAGCAGGCTGGAAAACATGGTCCGCTGGACACCTGAGACTGGCGGCGGAGAGGTGCTGGGGCTGTCACCTCCCTTGGCAGGGACTACAGATGCAGCGCTTTGGAGGTGGGAGGACCCGTGCGCCAGAGTCAGCTGTCGCCTTGCTGGCTGTACCCACCGCCCTTCCCTGTCTGCGGCCCAGGGCGGGGTGAGGGTGGAACCCGGTAGTGCTGGGAGGAGGAAGAGCTAGAAGGGAGGGAGAGAGACTGTCCATCTCAGAGGTTCCCAGACTTGCACTTGACTTACTGGTCCTCAATTTCCCCATTTTCTAGGTTACCCTGTTAGAAAGCACGAAGCTGGTTCCTTCCTCCCATGACATGTATAAAATAAGTTTGCAAACAGAAAGTTACAGCTGTCTCCTACAGCATAGGACAAGTATCAGTAGAATATTGAGGATGGGAATCTATTGCAATGACCTTAACAGCAAATATAAACATAAATTGGTGCCAGAAAACCATAACATTATTTACATCTAGATTATATTCTTCATATTAATTATAAGGTAAGATAATGAATGAAAAAACTCCATAGTAACTAGAATTAACAAAGAAATAAGGTGACACATGATGTATAAAGGGGAATATGAAAATCAAGAGGTGACATTTAGGTTTTTAGTAAATACTGAAAAACCATGAATCTTGTATAAAGTAACAAGTTACTTTGAGACGGGCACAGAACACATGGCATGTGCCACTGGTTTGGTGAAGCATTTTGCTTCATTTAGAATCTGAAGAAATAGAAAATGGATAAATCTTAGGAATTCCAAATGATGGAGATAAAGATAAGGCAGTGTAGAAGGATGGGAAGCATGTTTCAGGACCAAGGAATATTCTGTGTGTTTTTTGGGATTGATATTATAGCTAGATGGAAAGAGTTGATTATTTAGGATAAGAGAAGTCCCCCTAGATACAGGGGTCCAAAGAGGAATACCTGGGGCAGTTCAGGCTCAGCCACAGAATAAACCAAACTGTGAGAACAAACAAGTTCTATATACGAATTAGATGAAATGATACCTCATGGAATCCAACTCCTGAGAAGTGTGTAGAACATAATTTCTTTTTCTCATTTTAGATTATGTTTGTCTGGCCCTGTTCAAAGATGAAATTATAGATTTAACTTGAAAATAAATGTGCCTGTGAGGAATTGAAGATGCAGCTCAGGACTGAGAAATTTTGTCCTCCTTCTTCCCCAAATTTCCAGAAACCCCCATGCCAATGTGGAGAAATGGCATCCTCACTCAGCAGCCTTATGCTGAGGGGCCCTTTCCCTATCTGTAACTGTCAAACTACCCACTGGAAGATTGCATGTGGAAGAGACAAGATCTTGTAGAGTTAGCTGGTGCTTTTTCAGATACAGTTAGAAGGAAAGAAGAAACTTCGAACATGTGTCATAGAGAGGGAAGCCAGGAAGAAGAGAAAGCCTAACAATAGCCCAGTCACTAAGCATTGGTCTTTCTCCTCTAGTAACTAGTCTCTTCAGAAAAGACTGGTTCTAGGAACTGGAGACAGAAATATTTGTTTAGTTGCTCAGTTCCACAAACTGACCCATCTCCTTGATAGATATGAAGAGGGAAGAATGACTAAATTAATTGAAAAGTAGTAGGTCAATGGGGGAACTGGAAATGAGAAGGAAGGCATGAAGGTCTCTATAAAAAAAACCTTAATTTTCATACGAATATATACATGTCTTAGTATGTAAGGCCCATTTGACATATTTTTCTTTATAGTCATTTCCTATTTTTTTAAATTAAATTTCTAATCTTTTTCTAAAATATGTTTTCAAAAATAAGCTGGGCGCCTGTAATCCCAGCGGCTTGGAAGGCTGAGGCAGGAACATTGTGAGTTCAAAGCCAGCCTCAGCAATGGTGAGGCACTTAGCAACTCAGTGAGACCCTGTCTCTAATAAAATACAAAAAGTGACTGGGGAAGTGGCCCAGTGGTCGAGTGCCCCTGAGTTCAATCCCGGGTACAAAAAAAAAAGGGGGGGGGGCTGGGGATGTAGCTCTGTTATGCACCTCTGGGTTTAATCCCTGGTACCACCCCCCAAAAAAAAAAAACAAGAAAAAATATTCATAGGTATGCGTATATATACACACACACATATACATACATAAACACACATATATTCACATATGCATACACATACATATACACATATATATACTCTCCATACATGTATATATCTAGAATTATATATAAAATTATATATTTATAATTTAGCCTACAATCGCTCTAAGCAACCCAGCTAAATAAACTTGCTAAAATAAACTAAAAACAAGAGGATTATGGAAATGAAGATAAACAGTACTCCAATTGGACATAAAATTCTTTGCAAGATTCTTAATTTGAATTGTGATTCTTCTTTTTCAGTCCTTTGTTGTTGTTGTTGTTATGTTGTCTTGCTGTTTGCTTTTTGTAGCACTGCTATGTCTTTTGCTTTTTATTCCACTGCTATAAAGAAAAAGTTTGAACTTGAACAGGAACATATTAAATGCATTTAAAGTTTTCTTTCTTTTAATAGGAAAACTAGAAAACAAAGGAGAGGCATTTTTGATTCAGTCTGTCATATAACTTGAAATAAAAATTGATCCACAAGTTAAAAAAAATCTTAGTTTTCAGTAGGCATTTGAGGAACACAGGGTGAAATATTCAGATTTGTATGCGGAACTGAAAGTATAAAATAGAAAGACCTGACATATGTAAAACCTAACTGCAAATTTATCATTCTGACTCACTGATTTCTTATGCCAACTGGATTGTGAAATAAATTCCTTCATTAGCTAGCACAAAGAAAATCATAGGAAGGTGGAATAAAAGTGCAGTTGGACTTAGTAATGGGCAGGACATATTCATGTCACAACATTCCACTCTTCAGAGTGTTGGAAAGTTTCATCAGTACTTCCAGGAATTCTGAGATGCTTTCCAAGTTCTGTAGGCATGCTGGTCACCCTTTCCTGCTGAGGAGAGCCACATGGAACAGAGTTACTATCTCTGCAGCTGTTGGAAGGCAAGAGCTGACTGCATAGTTAACATGGCATATGGTTGTCACCATGGAGAATTCATTTCTTTAAGGTGATTGGGGGTTGTATTCTCATAGAGGATATTGAGTAAATATTACTTTCATTGTCCTTGTTAAACTTGGTATAAAAATGTGGGTTGACAATATTATTCAATTCATGGCATATTATCCTTTTCATTTCATGAAGGCCTTTTAAATTTTATTTTGTTTTATTTCTGTTTTACCACCTACTTATTTTCCAATCCATTTTCTCTTATCATGGGTCCACTAATCAGTATCTTTCCAGTCCGACTTCTATACATTTATGAAGATACTTGTTAATACTTAAAAACTATCTGGTGCCATTTTATGTGGGTATAATATTTGTACAAATGGTATTTTGTATAAAATTGCTTCAATGCAGTTTACTCCTGTCATGTAGCTTTGAAATGATTCCAAACCCTTATACAGTTTGCTACCACTACCTATGAATATGATATATGTTTTGCTGTGCCAAGAACTTGGAGTGGCTTCTCCCCTCAGGACTATGATACCATGCCTTATCAGATCACCCTGTGTTAGTTACTGGCCTAACTCAAGAGTTTGTTAGACATCTGAGAATTTAGGCCATGGCAGGCCACATTATGTCAGTGGCTTCCTACAGTATGCTGTGACAAGTCTGCAATCAGCTACTTCTCTGAAGACTGAGAGCTTAGGCTGTGAGAGGGCCACACCCTAATGAATGGACTTCCACATAGGTTTGCTGCAAGAATTATATGACTTAATTGTGGAATGAGTAAAGTGTGTAAAATGGCAAAGGCATGTGGTAAATACAGCCTAAGTTATTATTACTTATCTATTCGCCTTGTGATCAATATGTAGGCTAACTCCGTAGTCAATACTGTGAGTGACATGTCTTTTTAAGGATCAGTGTGTGAATTTCACTTGAATCGGGGGCCTATAAAGCCTTTGGATTCAGGAAGTGTTTACAGTCTTCAAATTTATTAAGGATCCAAATATGTAGTTTATGAACATCATACTTATGTTTATAATATTACAATTTAAAATTAAAAAAATAGATCTAAAGTTAACAATAATATGCCCCTTACATTTCTGTAATATATATATGTATATATATATGTGTGTGTGTGTGTGTGTGTGTGTGTGTGTGTGTGTATGATGAAATATGCTATCATGAAAACATTTATGATAAAAGTTAGCATCTGAAAATTCTGACAGTATAATTGAGGGAGATGTAGAAAGGCGTAGGCATCCAGGGCAAGATGACAAGTGAGGAAGTCAGGGGCAAGGTTAGACAAAAGGAGCCTGGAGAGGGTCTTCCAGTGAAGTCAACTTCCCAGTTGACCAAAGTGCCTGTGGACAAAATGGGGGACCCAATCAGATAGATACTTTTATACTTGTGCTCCTAAGTGGGAGATCCAACAGAAAACCTAAAATAGATGTGTGGACAATAGTAAGGACAGTAGGGAGAGGGGAGGAGATAAGGAATGAAGGAAATTCCAGGGACCATAAGAAGAACAAGACATGGTTTCCAGGTTCCGGGGTCTCTTCTCTTCAGAGAAATCTGTTATTCTCACGTTTGCAATAAAACTACTGCTTGCCTGCTATCTCTGTGTCCTGTTCTTCAATTCTTTGCTGAGCAGAGAAAATGAACCCAAGACCCCTAGATGGTAACATAATAATGCCAAAAAAGATAGAGCCTTTATATATGATGGAACAATTTTTAAATATATATAACAAATTATTTTTGTTTATAAATGTTAAATTAATTAACATTACAAATAATTAGATATTAATAGTGGTCCCCACTAGGTAGTGAAATTATGAGTTATCTTTGTTTTATGTACATAGTTTTAAAAATTTCCTACAACAAACATGTATTTGATTTAAAAGTAGAGAGAAATAATGTAAGGAGAGGTTTCTTCATGAGGCTGATATGTTTTTAAATAAATCAATATTTTTTCCAAAATGTGCTTTAAAAGTCCTTTACTAGCACCTCCATGGCCCAGACTTTGCCAGTGTTTTATCAGCACGGAGGGATTAGGAGAGGAGGGCTTAGTTGAAGATAGGGGCTTACATGCTGAAGAGACCAGAGGTGGACTCCCCAGGGCCTTTGCTAGCTCTGTGAAATGAGAAAAGTTGCTTAATTCCTTTTTTCTTTGCCTTAGTTTCCATGGCCTCCTTCCTACCTCATAGGGCATCAGAATTACTAAATCAGAGACTGAATGTAAAATGATGGACGTAGAACCTGGCGCCAGTAAATATATTAATAAATACTATAATCATTACACTTAGAGCCATATCTTAAAATGTGTAAAGGTTAAGGTCCAGCAGAAGTTGGAAACCACAAATGTCAAGCAGCTGCTGAGCCTAACTAGGCAACCTTCTTAGATCTGCTTACAAACGTGAGAACAGGAGTAACAAAGGAAATGATCAGATTTACTAAATATGGAGAATCTGAAAGAAGTTAAAAAGACGCAAGAATTCAGAGCACCGAGGAAGGGGTCATTGAGGACAACAGTGCATATAGAGAAAAAGTGGAAGCTAAGAAAGGTTTTGGAAACTGGAGACCAAGGGATCAAAATATCTCAAGGAGGACAGACCTTTATGAGTTATATTTAAATAGTCAGTCACCAGATTGTAATTCCAATGGTGTCTGGAAATGACAGACCAGGCAATATTTTGCTCTCTCTGCCAACAGAGTATTGCCAGTTAGAAGTGTACTTGGCTTTGCTTGGCTTTGTTTTACCCTTTTCCCATAAGAAGGTCTTAAGCGCAATCTGCATGCAAGTCTGTAATTTGGGGTCCAGGGTTTTTGTTATTCTTGATTGAACATTATTTTTTTCCCCCTAGTAGTGAGCAGGGCTAATCTCTGCAGAATTCACACACTGATCAGAAGGGCAGATGCTGATTTCCACAGACAGAATCAACTGTTTTTAAAGATAGAACCTCTTGGCTTTTTTCTGTAAAATATGCATGGGCTTCTCTGTGAAGTTCAGACCCCAGAATCTGGCAGCTCCGGAAAAATCAACTCTTTATTCCTGTGTTCTTTCTAAGATAGGGGCCAACTGGAAAATGGGGTTAGAAAAACATCAGTGGATGTAGTCTAGTTCCTTGCTAGTTTGATTTTAGAATAAGCAAGGACGAGTGTCACCGCTTTAGACTGTTAAACAAAAATTAAAAACCAGCAGGGGTGAAATACAAAGCAAAGCAATAGAAGAAAATATCACAGGGTTCTCAGGATCTCTTCCAAAGTTTTCTCATCACAGAGGAGATGAAATCAAGAGAGTCCACTGACATCCATCATTACAGTTATAAGAAAAGCCAGAGCTGGGGCTGGGGATGTGGCTCAGCGGTAGAGCGCTCGCCTAGCATGTGAGCTACCCGGGTTCGATCCTCAGCACCACGTAAAGACCAATGCATTGTGTACAACTAAAGCAAATAAATAAATGTTTAAAAAAAAAAGTTTGAAAAAAAAAGAAAAAAAAAAAAAAAAAAAAGAAAAGCCAGAGCATTAAAGACCAATGCATTGTGTACAACTAAAGCAAATAAATAAATATTTTTTTAAAAAAAGTTTAAAAAAAAAAAAAAAGAAAAAAAGAAAAGCCAGAGCTAACCATATTTCCTCAGAATCCAGGATTCTTTGTATTTTTTTCTTCTCTACCAATCCCAAACCCTTCCTTTTTGCCACAAATAACTATCTAACTAAAGATGGGCTCATTTTTATATTAACAAAGGGTAACATAATTTATTTGTGATCATTTTTGTTGTGACTCCAAAGATCTATGCACATGATTTAGCTAAAACACGTCTCCAAATACTTTTCAAAAAATGTCTTGGAATCTTCACTGCATCGTGCTGGGTGGTATTCTTTCATTAATACATTTAACAAGTATTAATTGGCAAACATCTATGTGCCAAGCATTCTGGTAGGTGCCAGAAATGTCGGGATTCATTCTTGTCCCCATTGGACTATACACTAGTGGGAGAAAACAAGCAGAGACAAGTACATATGCCAAAATAAGAAATAAAATAAAATGAAGCACTACAAAATGTAAGGTGCTTTAAAGAAAATGATCAGGATGCAATATTAGAGAACAATCTATCAAGATAGATGCCACCTTCCAGATTAGCTGAGAAGTTTCACTGAACAGGTTATAACATGATGAACAAACTATGTAGCCAATGATAAGACAAGTTGGAGCAAACCAGACAATTTCAGGCACAGGAATAACGCAGATAGAAGCCTAAACACTTCTTTTTAAGTTTGCTATTCATTCTTTTTATGAGTAACTTATTTGAACATGTGTTAAACATTGCTAAACCTACAGCAGGACTATAATCTTTATTTTTCCAACTGTCTTTCTCTTTTACTTTCTAAGTCACTATCTAGTTTAGGAGACATAAAAGGGATAAAGTCCACATTTATCCTATTTTGATGAACATTTATTGCACCATGTCTCATAAATCCGTCTGCGCTCCTTTCTGTACATAATGCATTTAAAATAAACTTGAGTATTTTTGATCGAATGAATGTAGGTTATTATAACAGGGTCCTGAAGACTTGAAGATCAAAACAATAATATCTAATATTTATGGTGCATTTATTATGCATTAGATGGTATGCCAAGCTGTTTACATTTAGGATCCAACTGAGTCCATACAACACAACCAAACCCTTGAGTTTAGAAAGATTTAAAAATTTGAAATGATTCTTATGGCTGACAATGAGGGAGCTGATTAGAAGCAATATTACCATCAAACTATTCAGGATGGAAGGAGATGGTGCACAAGAAGTTCAAGAGCTGTGACTGCTTGTGTGCATATTAACATTAACACAACCATGAAGAGGTTGTGTCAACCAAAAGTGGTGGTGGTGCTGTGTGTGGTGAGGTCAACATAGAAAAGCATTCAGAGGGAAATACAGGTTCTCAGTATGCATACCATGCCTTTCTAAGGGAGGAAACTTAGTCCTGTAAACTAGGAATACTTCTCTGAACTTTCCACAGTTTCTGTGAATAGTCATTTATTCATTCATCAGGTACTTATGAATTTCAATTATGGAGTATATACTTTGCAAGATGCTATAAGAAAAAAAAAAACAGAGGAAGAAAAATTCTGCCCAAGTAGAGTACAGAAACAGCCTAATATAGAAACAATACATACATAAATAATGTAGTGTTATGATGTCAGATGATAAGAAGAGAAAAATTATGAGGGGAAGAGGAAAGGGAATACAGTGATGTTGCAGTTGTATATGGTGGTTCAGGGAGGACTCACTCAAGAAGGATCAGAGGAGAGTCAAGGTATTCCTGCAACCTTCCTGAGTTCTATAGCTCAGTCTATGAAATAAATTATCAGAAGGAAGAGAAACATTAAAAAAATATATATTAACTTTTAGTATTAAGTGCACAGGAGTATTACATGAGAAAAGTTAATATGAGAAAAAGCTCTGACGGTTTGGAACCTACATATTAATAAGGGAAAGAAAGGAAAATGTAGGCAACTTCTGGGGGGAGTAAATGATTTTTAGGAAAGATGAGTGGTCCCTGAGAAGGGGACTGGTGACAACGGTGTTCCTATGATGAAGGGAGTTGGGAAAAAAAGCTTCTCTGTGAATTGGTTGTTTTTCAGGTGCCTTTAGTACAAAATAATCAGTATACTAATGCACATTTTGAGATGGGATGTCCTGAATTCCTATGAATTCTTTAATACCTGAAAGAAGAGGAGTGAGAAATATGGCTATCTGATACTATTCAAGGAAACCCTGGTAGCTAAACCTGCAGAACAGGTGTGAGAAATTTGGAAGAATCCCAAGACAGCAGTAGGTGGAGTACTTCTGGTTGACTTCACCAAGACTCTTCATGGCACAGAGGATGATTTTGTGTGGACAAAGACAACTTCAACAACTCTGATTCAGAAAGAAATTCATTAAGTGAGATCTGAGTGCAAAGAAGTTTTAGAAATATACAATTGTTTTATTTTGCTTGTACTTATCTTTTTGTGTAGGCACAACAGTACTACAACAAAACAGACTACACAAGCACCCTAATTAAGTATAAAATGATATATCTTAGAGATAAGAAAACATTGTTTCATAGTTCAGTTTGCAGCACAGTTTTTAGAGGTCTATGAAGTAATGGTAAGGCTTACAATCATGAATCTCTTAGATCCACTGAGAGGAATCCATTCAAGCATAAAGATTTTCAAAAGAGTCTTCTCATTAAAAAGATACACTATCTTGTGTATTTTAAACCTTTATAAATAGTTCACAACAGGTTGGTACACAATTTCTACCTCCCTTCCTGGCCTGGCCTTGGTCAACATTCTCACTTAGAATCACTGTCAATCTTTATCTGTTACAAAAAGGGTGTGGGCTATGATTCATGCATACAGGCATTATCTTTCCATTAATATTAACTAAGATGAATTGATGGGATAAGGATGAGCTGAAAAAGGAAGAGTTTTATTAATTTTATTTTTAAATGGCATATTAATGAACAAAGAACTCAGAAAAGCCTTTAGATTCTTCAAAGACTATCATATGATTATCTAGCTTTAATCATAGATTTGTATAAAAATATGGTATTCCTCCTAATGATTATTGAAAGTGATTTTAGCATTAAAGAGAAAAAAATTCCTATTTACAAACTTGGACAAAAAAGAAGTAAAATGTGAACATGTATTATTTAGTATGATTAATTTTTCTCTTTGTAATAGCTGAAATGATCTAATTAAAGCTCACATTATTTTGATTTTAAATAGGTATACTTATGATCATGTTTGGAAATAAAATTTGTGAATATATATTTAGACAATCACCTAAAATGCATATCACCCAATTTTATGAATTGAAAAACATTAAATTGATTGTTAAAAAGAGTAAAGAAAAAAATCACTTAAACTTCATTCCACCCTGCCCCACAATGGCAATTGTATATGTGACTTTTTATGTGTGCTTCATTTTTCTTCTCTTAGTCCAATTATTATATTTAATTACAATTTTGCCAAGATTACATTTTTATTTTTGTATTTCATAAGTAGATTTCACTTGCTACATTATCTCCATAATTATCATTTTAAATTACTAGATAATATTTCATTGTGCTAATATAGTGTAGTTTAATTAATGAAGTATTGTTGATTCTTCAGCATTTTATTATTTCTGAATTTTTACTATCATATAAACCTTTGTGCAGAAAGTGTTTTTATTCTCCTTTTCTTTATTACTTTGAAATGAATGATCAAGAAGTACTAATTCAGGAGAGTTCAATACTTTAATGACTCTAGATAACTTTTGGCCACATTATTCAAAAGTATGCTACTAACTTACATTGTTCCCAGAATGTATTTATCAATTGATTTTTTACCTAATTCTGCAACTGTCCTCCTTTTCTATGAATTATAATGATAAAAACGATGACATCTTTACTGACAAGGATTGATGTAGGTAGGCACTTTATGTAGAATTGCAATAGACAATTATAAGCTTTGTATTCAAATGAACTTGTATTTGATGACTTGCTCTTGTACTAAGCAACAAAGTGATCTTAGGCAAGTTATTTAACCTCCTTCACATAAGCTTTTCCATTCATAATATGCAAATAATACTTAAAATTCTGGGGGATTTTTGAGTCAATTGTTTTTCATAAAACCTGAAACTTTTTATTTATTCCTCTAATCTATCCCGAATTTATTCATTTAAAAAAATTTTTAGTTGTTGATGGACCTATATTTTATTTATTTATATGTGGTGCTGAGAATTGAACCCAGTGCCTCACACATGCTAGGCAAGTGCTCTACTACTGAGCTACAATCCCAGCCCTGGAATTTGTTTTTAATATGTGAAAATATGTGCATCTATTCTTCTAAATTGTTCTTGGTCACATTACTTACTAAATATTATCCTATTTACTAATACTTAATAATGTATGTCCTTATATTCTAAAGCATCATAATTAATCTTTTTCCATTTACATATTATCAATGTATTAGACAATATTTTAATGATTATGTTTCATTCTTTGGAAGACTATACTTTCCTTTCTAAATTCATGGGTTGTTTTTTCAATTTGTTTTGCAGTATTATCTCATAGTCATGCAAATTTATTTTTACCAGAAAATTTTATAATTATTTTGAATTGTAAAATATGAGTTGCAATATTACAATTTTGCCAAGATTACATTTTTTTTTTTCCTTTTTATATTTCATAAGTGGATTTCATTTGCTACATTATACTTTCCTTGCTAAACTCAAGCTTTTTTTTTTTTTTCAATTTGTTTTGTAGTATTATTTCATAGTCTTGCAAATTTATTTTTACTTGGCAATTTTATAATTCTTTTGAGTTGCAAAATGTTAAATGTATATATTAATTTCAGAAATATTATTTTCTTTTCACTATAATCCAAGTCAAATTGTAAAGGCTGTTGATGTGGTATCTGTGTAGCATAGGTGTGGCAATCTCCATTCATGAGACTGGTGGGAAGAGAGGATCATTTCCCAGTGGTCCCATCAAATTTGGCTTCAAGAAACTTTTATAACTAAATCAAAACCTATGGGTGCTTGTAGCTACAGAAGTAAATGAACTATATTAAGTTGGATATCTTACTTAAAATATATAGGATATGGGTTCTAAAATATTTATCACATATAAATATAAAATTTGCAATTGCATTTTAATTGTCAAGAACATAAATATTAGCCTATTGAACCATAATGTGTCATTCATAGAAAGTGAATGAGCAAATTAAATCTGACTAATGAATTAAATCCTTTCTAATTGAAATTCATTTAAATTCAATTAAACATACCCTGAGTGGTATGCTATTTAAATGGAAGATAACACTGCATTTTATGAAAAAGAATGATTTACATAAATATTGAAATAAGAAAAAAGAACAAATGTACCCTGAATGAATGGCCCAAATTATATAGTAAAATCTTAATATTTTAGACAGGAGTTAAAAAAGTTCAACTTTTGTTAAATAATAATAATGATAATTTTATTAGCATTTATTTAGCACTTTCTAGTTTTAGGCTACTTCTAGGGGTTTTATTTGTAGTTATCTCAGAGCAAACTTACAAGGAAAAAAAAATAACTATTTTTATCCCAACTTAATAGCTGGGAAACTCTGAAAGGAACTTTAAGAGCTTTGTTCTAAATCATAAAGAGCATGTGTCTAAACCAAGGCTATTTGTCTTTAGATTCTATGCTCTCAATTACTTTGCCAAATACAGTTAAATTTTTTTTATATTAACCTTTCATCTATTTTGCTTACCGAATGCTTTTGATTATCTATTTTCTATATAAATTTGAATTGAAACTTTTCATAGCTTCATGAGCATTCATTTGAACTGATTGGGAATTCCCTGTAAAAGATCAAACGGGGCTTAGCAAGTGTTCTTATTTAGGATTAAAAGCTAACCTTAGAGGAAAACACTGTGTACAGTAAAAATAGGTTATAAAAGAGAACACTTTTCAGATATGACTTTTCAATAGAAGTAGGATGTATGATTATAAATTATTGTCCTCATGTTTATAATACTTTCTGATTTAATTTCAAATATATATTTATTTTATGATTCCATAAAAACTCTATCAGTAAATGTCTATAAAAGCTATAAGATCACTGTTTGACTGTTAGTCTTTCAACATAAAAAATAAAATAAGCAATAACATTCAGTTTCAATATACAGACAGCAGTTTGTCCAGTTTCCATTAATAATTGGAAACACAGTTACTTTTCCAAGGCAAAGGATGACTGGCAGTGGAAGCAAATCCTCTTGGACCCAGTCTGCAAGAGACCCAGTCAATTCATGTTATTCGAGCACCATCTACTGGAAACTTTAGATAACAGCCAACCTGCTGGGCTTGGAAATAAAGAGATAAGATGGAAAATCTTTCAGAGAGACCTACTTCTTAGGAGGAAAGTTATCCTACGTGTACTAGTTAGTAATCCATTTCCTCTAGATAGTCAAAATTAATTGTCCAACCAGAACATTCAATCCTTTCTTTGCCTGTTGTTTTCCTGGCCAGAAATGGCCAGAAGTGGGCTCAACTTCTGGATTAATGGAACCGTATCATCGTGTGTCTGGTGGATGCAGTCCTTCCTAGGTACTAAGATGACTAGACCAGTAGAACCAAATTCCTGAGGGGCCCGAGGTCTCTGACATAACTGCTTAACCTGTCATTTGGCCCTGCCTGGGTCCTCAGTCCTTATAATAAAAGGAGTACTCTAGGTCCAATATAATAATCTCTTGAAATGGCTGATAAAAATCTCGTTCATCTAATTAGCACTTAACCTATGCCAGGTAGGAATGATATATTGTCTGTATTTTATATCAGTTATTCTTTAGCTATCAATAAGGCTAAATATGCCTATGACATCAGGACTTATTTAACTTCTTTATTTTTATTTTAGTTACACACCTGACCTTTCTCTGACTTTTTAAAAACTCATTCTCTGAAGTGTCTAAACCTCTAACAACTGATGCATTAGACTGGGAATCTGAGATATAAAGACAATAAGTAAGATTTGGAAGTCAGAGAGACAAGAACAAATTTGGTTATTCATGGGCCCTGGGCTTGGCCTCAGACTTCACTACATTTGAATCACACATGCTTTTGATCTTGAGTTTTTATTACTTCTTTTAAAGGCTTGGCTTAGAACCACTCCTGCTGGCAGTTTTGGTTTTATAGTCAGAGAGTTTTCCACGTTGGAATTTTATGCTTCGTCACTCATTTAGGGCCAAGGAATTGAATTTGGAGCTTTGAATTCCAAATTTTTTCTGCCTTTGCATTCTCCTGAGGACTTAATTACCAGAATCTCACACTTATGCGCGGGAGTCTTGGAGACATGGGCTATTCTTTTTCCCATAGATTTGTAGTGATCTCCATTGAGAAAGTGAAAGAATGGGATATCACTTTACTTGGGCAGTAAGAAAGGGAAATCTGGATGTCATCGCTGAATATCCAAAGCCAACAAAGTATTTTTTTTTAATTTATACTTTTAGATGACCCTAAACTTAGTATAGTGAGTACACATAGAGGTGAGAGGTAGACACTATGGGAAGAGGATGACAGTTATTATATTTCTTGATTTGAGAGTTAATTACACATGTGTTTGCTTCATAATTATTCCTCAATCTGTAAATATATTTGCACAATTAAACATATAAATATTGCCAGCTTTAAAAATAAAATGTGATAAAAAGATGTCAAAAATTATTATACTTTTAAAATAGTTTGGACTTGGGACTTAAGGTGGCACAGAAAAAAAGAACATGTGAATGGGTCAGTAAAATGGAAAATTTCAAGGTGCTTTGGATGAACAGTGGACTGTCAGATATAGCCCTAAGAAACTATGGGAGTATCAATCAATGAGGCTACAAAGAGTATCTGAGTGAACTAGACTATTATGAAAGGGGAAAAGGAACAGTAGCTAAGAGGACGTACCTAGACCTATTTACTTTCAACAACCAAGCTAGAAGTGACATTAGATGAGGGAACATGCCACAGAAAAGTCCCAAAGAGACCCAAAAGAGTAAAAAAAGGAGGAGCATATATGGTCCCCACAAGGAGTCAGATCTAGAAGATTATTATAGTTTGATTTCAAAACTTCAAATAGAAACTATTGATAAGTTGTCCTTCAAAATTGGTAATTACTGATATGTTCTCTCTCGAAACTGCGGAGAGAATCTATAATAAAAGCATTCAGGGATTACCTTGTGGGCATATGAAACTGTAACACCAGAAGGATGTTATCAAGGAAGGACTTATCACTCCAGTAGGTGGGATGACTGCCAGCTTTTAGTTGTCAAGATCCTCCCAGGATTACCTCACCTGCAAAGAGTATCCTGGCCCAAGCCCACACTCTTCTGGGGTTGACTTGCATTAAATGACTGAGTTGAGGTATGAAGAACAGATCATTTCAGTCCTAAACAGATGGCTCTGATTATGATGGGGAAGCAGCTTCCATTCTTGGTCAATGTTTCCTTGTGTCTTGTTACTGCTCACATCTTCTGTTTATGTGTGTTGATTCTAAGGGTGCCAACTGCACAGTAAAGTTCCTTGCTATTATTTTTTTGGATGTAAAGTGTTCCCCCAATGCTTCTGTGTTAAAACAGGAGGTAAAATGATTAGATTATGAGAGCCATGACCTATCAGTGGATTAATTCATTTGATGGATTAATAATTTGAATGGTGTTTTATTAAGCCTTTTCACTTCTGTGACCAAAAGACCTGAAAAGAACAATCAGAGAAGGAAAAGTTTATTGGGTGACCCAGGGTTTCAGAGATCTCAGTCCATAGATGGCCAATTCCATTTCTCAAGGTCTAATGTTTGTCATAACATCATGGTGGAAGAATGTGGTGGAGGAATGCAGCTCAGGACATGACCATCAATAAGCAGAGAGAAAACTCTCCTCAAGAAGGACAAGATATATGCCCAAAAGCACACCCCAAAGGACCCACCTTTTCCAACCATACCTGAACTGCCTACAGTTACCACCTAGTCAATCCCTATCAGATTAAAGTACTGATTAGGTGAAGACACTCGACCCAATCATTTCACCTCTAAACTTTCTAGCATTGTCTCCATGAGCTTTTAGGGGCTACCTCATATATAAACCATAACAAATGGATTACTGGGTGGTAACTGTTGGTACATGGGCCAACAGATCAAGGAAGTGAGCCACTGGGAGCATACACTGGGGATTATATATCTTGTCCTTGTCTCTGCACTCCCTCTGTTGCTTCCTGCCCACCATGATCTGAGTAATTTTTTCCACCATACCCATCAACCATGATGTTCATAGCTTTGGGCCCAGAGACGGAACAAGAACTGAAACTCTGAAACCATGAGCCCAAAATAAACTTTTCCTCTTTTATGTTGTTTTGGTCAGGTATTTTGGTCACATTTACAAAATACAGACTTACACAATCACAGAGTCTGGTTTATGGGAGACACAACCTTTGACACATCTCTTAAAGATTATGGGAGCAATACCAATGGATTGCATAAAAGTATGGGCAAATGTGACAGTGAATGCTGGCAAGATCAGTGTTGTATTAGTCAAGGTTCTATAGAGAAATAGAACCAAAAGGAGAATGGATGTGTGTATGTGTGTGTGTGTGTGTGTGAGCGCGCGCTTAAATGAAGACTTATTTGGAGGTTTTGACCTGCATAATGTTTATAGGATAGGGGTTGGGAAATCAATGGTGTAACTCAGGCTAAGTCTGAAGACATGAAAGTCAGAATAGATGATGTAAATTCCAGTCAAAGAGAAGGAGCAGATGAGATGAGAAGCTCAGCTCAAGCAGTGATAGTGCAACAGGGGACTGAATTTCTCCTTCTTCTGTTCCATTCAGGTCGACAATAGATTGGATGATATCGGCCATAGTTGTAACCCAAATGTCTCTTGAAGGCCCACACGTTAAAAGACTAATTCCTGGAGTGGTATTATGAGTAGTGGTGGAACTTTTGAGAGGTGAGACCCAGTGGAAAGTCTATATAGGTCATTGGAGTCATGTTCTTGAAGGGAATTGTGGGACCACTGCCCCATCCTCACTTTCTTTTGTTTCCTGGATAAAAGGGGAGCAATGTTTCCTGGATAGAAGGGGAGCAATCTTTTCCTACATTATGTGCTACTACCAAGATGCACTGTCTTGCTTCAAGCCTAAAGTAATGGGCCAATATTTTATGGACTGAAACCTCAAAAATTTTGAGTCCAAATAAAGGGTTTTTTCTTCACAATTTGATTATTTCAGGAATTTTGTTATAATGAAAGAAAACTGACTAATACAATGTCCAACTTTTTTGGGGGGAAGGGTGTCTATTATTACTGAGTCCACTGACCTGAATGCTAATTTCATCTGGAAACACATTCACTCAGAAATAGTGTTTATTTTGGACACTCAGTAGCATAATCAAACTGATGCATAAAATTATCCATAATTTGTACAATGTGCATAAATCATTATTAAGTAAGAGTTAATATTGTCCCAAGTCTGGGAGAGACACTTGAGAATTTAAGGCCTTAGTTCCCTAAGGGAAGGATATAAAGAGATGACATATGCTGAGGAGGATCTGAGCAGATGGTATGCAAGGTCCCCTGCCTGGGTTAGATATTCTGATAAGAGAATACTTCTTGGGTAAGGCAAACCAATTCATTGTGGAGCAAGTGGGAAAGAATTGCATAAATGATGCTTCTGAAGATTCAGAATGTATCATGCATTTTACTAAAATCTATGTCACTGTGGGTGGCCTCTCAAAACAAGAAAACTTGTCTATTCTGAAAAGAAAAGAAAGCTAAAATGAGAGGGGCACTGAGGTACGGCCAATATTAGGGAAGGAGAAATTCACAATATAAGGTTAACTCTCTAGAAGCATCCAGTGACTCCTGAGTCTTGCTGAAGCAGTAGAGTGGTTATGCAGGGAAATTGCACTCTAGAATATGTGGCAGATGCTGTGGATACATCTTCCTTATATGCATTTGGTCACCTGAGTTCACTAGCACCTAAAGAAAGCACTTTGCATGCAAATAGCTATCTCCAGTTGACCTGTCTCTCTTCATCTGGAATCTTCTCCTGGATAGGCTGGAGGAGTAGTTAATGTGCCAGGGCAACTCCTGACTAATGGGAGATGGGGCTCCAAAAATAAATGGGCAGCATCCCCAGCCTCCAGTGGGCTTTGGTTAGTCATATTTTCATCACTGTAATTGGAATAACTGAAAAGAGCAACTTAGAGGAGGAAAAGTTTATTTTGGTTTATGGTTTCAGAGGACTCAGTCCATGGTTGATTGACCCCATTAGTCTGGGCTTGAGGTAGGCAAAACATCATGGTGGAAAGGCATAGTGGAAGAAAGCTACTCAGATTATGGTGGCCTGGAAACAGAGGGGCGGGGCCAGGAGAAGAAGAAGAAAAAGAAGACAGAGGAGGAGGAGGAAAAGGTGAAGGAGAAGGAGGAGCTGCTGCTGTTGATAGGGGGACAAGGTATAATCCCCAAGGATACACCTTCAAAGACCCACCTTCTCCAGCCATGCCCCACCAGCCTACCTACAAGTACCACCCACTATAGTAGTTCTTGTAAAGTATGAATCCATCAAATGATCAAATGGATTAATCCATTGATTAGGTCACTCCTCTCATAACCTTATACTTTCAATTACTGCATTAACATAGGAACTTTGGGGGGACACATCATATCCAAACCATAATAAGTCTGATTTACAGCGGATCTCAGAAGATCCCCATAGGATGGAGCCCCAGTTGCCCACAGCCATGAACTGCTCATTAATGGATTCTTTGTCAGTTTTCTCCCTTCCTTGTATCACTTTCTTCACTTGTGCTTCTTGAGCTCACTTCCCAAGTAATCTACCAAATGATCTATTCTCTCATGCTAGAGCATTGCCATGCTGAGAAGGTCCTGTCTTAGGGGGTATATGGAAGAAGCAGTGTTCTTCACTAGGCCTCCTTGGCCCTAGATTGTATAAGTCTTAGAAACAAAGTCTGCTGATGGTGACAAGGGGTACTACTCTATGGAAGCAGTTTTTGGGAGACTATTTTCCTAAGAAAAGGCAATGGGAGCAATCAGTGTCCAGAGAACAAGAACAGACAACACAATGTCTAGAGGGAGTTTCCAATTCTTGCATGTTTAGAGGAACAAATAGGGTAAAAGCGGACACTGAAATGATGGATGTTCTGAACTGTTGAAACCTGGGTATGGGGACTATGACCACAGGAATGTCCTATATTGTGCAATTAGGCAACAATCTCTATATTTGTGTGGGAAATGAAATGAGATGCACAGATAAAGTTTTCCTTGTAGATTTGATAAAACATATTGCTGTAATAAACCCTTGAATAGGAGTTCTCCTCAATCTCTTTTATTGGGTCTGAAAAACTCACAGAGACTATGAGGCAGAGCTCAAGCTGTAGCCAGCAGAGACACCCAACTTCTCCCAGGTGTGGAGAACTGCTTGGGTGCTTGGGTTGTGACTGAACAGAATAAAATTCAGGATATAATTGAATTTCTTTGTACTTGAGTTTTGGGACTAACTCACAAGGGCAAGATTATTTTATTTTAATCCCGTAGGTTTTAATTTCCTTGAATTTATTTTGACTTGTAAAAGGATAAACTCTGTTGGTTAATTAATTCTTGTTAGTCTGCTTTCTCCCTGCAAATGTCCTAAGGAATTATATATTAAAGTTGAGGAATCTTATACTGGCATTTTTATCACTGAAACATTTATAAATTTTATTCTTGCACTATCCCAATGTGATTTGAATTCATTATATCACCTCTTCTTGCTTACATCAGCTATCATGTTGGAACATAATACAAATGCAAAATTGAAACTTACAATTCCAGTTTTCAATTCCAATTCCTTGACCCTAGATGAAAACTTGAGCTTTGAGTTCCAAGGCACAAAAATATAAAAATAAAACAAAAACTCTGTGATTATGAAACACAGAAAAAAACCTGCTATCCAAGTGTTTTAGTCAGCTTTTTTTTATTGCTGTAACCAAAAGATCTGACAAGATCAATTTTAGAGGAGGAAAAGTTTATTTGGGCATTCACGGTTTCAGATTTCAGAGTTCTTGGTCAGTCCATTCCTTGGGACTTGAGGTGGGATAGAACATCATGGCAGAAGTGGTGGAGGGAAGTGGCTCACATGATGATCAGGAACAGAGAGAGAGACTCCACTCACCAGACACAAAATATATACCCCAGACAAACACTCCCAATGCCCATCTCCTCCAGCCACACCCTACCTACCTTCAGTTACCACTCAGTTAATCCCATTGGGGGATTAATTCACTGAAGCAGTTAAGGCTCTCATAACCCAATCATTTCTCCTCTGAATGTTCTTGCATTATTATTTTATTTTGGGGGGACACCTCACATCCAAACCATAACACTGAGATTCTAAGGTGGCTCTTCAAAAGAATTGAGGAAAACTAGAACAATTTGTATTGTGTCCCACTGAGCAGAGCAGACACACTCTCTGAGGACTATGGCATCATACAAGTTCTGGACAGATTGTGGGAAGAAATACAAATGTTGAAACTCTAGGATTTCCAGCTTTTTATAGATGTTTCCATATAATCAGGAAATGTGCATCATCATGTTTTATTAATTCAGTACCTGACATTTGAAAGTGACTAAGAGATAGGACAAGAGAACAATTATTTTGGAATATTGGTGGGATGGAAACACAAGGAGAGAGAACAACTATGTCACTCTAACATCTGTAGGTATTTTTTTCTCTTAACCTATTGGGTTTCATCTTTAGGCTAATGATCAACCAAGGGCAGGACAGTTCCTTTAGAAGGCATCTGCATTCTATCAGAGCTAACAGCCTATACCTTTAGCAGCCAACTCTACCAAAACAAACACTACATTTTTTGGATTTCCTTCTGTGACTATTAGTAAGCAGTTTATATTTTTCCTCCCAGGAAGCCATGAGATAGAATAGAAAGAAACCAAAAAGTGAGTTTCAAGATGAAAAAGTAGTGCCCTAACTCAGAGACTTATGTCCCAGAACTAAGGAGCTGAGTAATTCTCTAGGAAAGCACTAAGTGCCATCGAAATGTTTAGTGATATACTGATCTACCTGTCCTGTAACTATTTAAATAACTCTTTAGGTAGGCTAGGAATTCTTTAGGATGAAATAATTTTGATTAAATTCATCTGTCCCGTCAAAAGGCCTGGAATTCAGACCAACATTGATTCATTAGTTGTACACATGCATCTTGAATTACAATGAAGTTATGTCCCAAGAAACCCACTGTGAATTGGAAAATATCTGAAGTTGAAAGTGCATTTAATACACCTAACCAACATCACAGTGTTGCAGCATGGTATGCTGTAGAGTATTGACGGTTTACTCTCATGATTTAATGGCTAAGTGAGATCCGTGGCTTGCTGTCTCAGACAAGCAATGAGAGAATAACAGATTGCAAGCTCATGAAAAGATCAAAATTCCAAATTCCAAACACAGTTTCTACTGAAGATCTATTACTTCCACACCATTGTAAAATTGAAAAACCATAAGTGAAACCATTGTAAGTCAGGGACTGTCTGTATAGTTTTGTTTCTATCATAAAAATGTAGAAATCAAGGTAATGGAAACAAAGAACAGTTGAATAGGCATTGGCAAGTATGATGCACTTCTTCCAGATCCCCTTGGAGGCAGAATGCCTAGGGCAGTTGCCAACACAAGAGTTTACAGTGGATGGGCTGGAGTGTCACTCAGCCTACAAAATCCTTCTGCTGGTTACCCAATAGGCCAAACTGGCAGCTACCCCTGAACATTCTTTTGCTCCAGGTATCTGCAAACTATGAGTCTAGAGTACTTTTATTATTGCCTCACTTTTAGAAGTAGTATATTTGTAGTTTATAAATGTTTGGGGCTATACTTTTCTTTCTTCTGGAATTCTTTAAGGTTTCTTATCCTTTCATTTTTGGCACATAATACATATTGTATGAATTATATGTATTATAATAAGCTTGGTTCAAACCCTAAATCTACATCTTGTGAAAAACTAAGGGGCATCCCCAAGATTTCCATGTATACCTAAAATGGTCATTGCCATAGTCATCTTGTTTTTAAACTCCTACCTATAAAAAAGTACTGCAAATAATATATGGCACGGTTCCAAACCATGTTAACTCTCACTGAACTCAAAACTTTTGAGTTCACACACCACAGTACCCACAGAAGACCTTTGAAGGCATAGCTGACTTTACCTTGATTCTGTACAGATGAACTAGGTTAATATTGCTACAAAATGCATAATTTGAAATTGAACATTAAACACCATCCTTTGTGCTTTCTGCCTCAAGTAGTCCAGACTTGAGCCATAGCCATCAGTTGTCTTTTCTCTTGCTCCCCTTTACATTTTTTCTCTGTATTTGTTCTCTCTCCACAGTCCCATTCATTTCTATGAAGTTCTAATGCATTTTAATTTTCCTAGTTTTCTGCTAATTATTGCCCTCTAGTGGTGCTGAAGGAATTCTCCTAAACCAACATCTACCTAACAAAAATTCCTATGTTAGCTTTTAAGGTTTTTAAGATTAGTTTTTTCTTTCTCTTTTTTCCCACTCCATTAGCAATAGACTAAAGTAATTTTCAGCACAATGTTAAGATAACTTCATTTAGAAACTAATCTAAATTCTTGAGGAGGATACTAAGTATTTTTTCACATATTTTGCAAAACCATGGGTTTTCTGAAAAGAAATCATCAATGAACAATATTAAATAAGTGTATTAAAAGAAATAATTTATATCAGAAAATTTAAAGGAGCCATTCTGAGTTTTTTATTGCTTTATTCAATGGTATTGAAAACTGACTTTTATAACCTATTTGTAAAATTCTGTGAGCCAAAATAATTTCTTTCATTCACAGTGATCAGATATCAGCTAAATACTTATACAAACAAAAGTATGTGATTAAAAATCTCTCTAAAAAAAGGCTGTTAAATGCTACTCCTGCTGTGCATCTCAGGAGGGGTTCCCTGCCCGAGGGCAATCTAGGAAGTGCTCATTTCTTGAAGCAGAGTATGGACTTGGCTTCTTCCCCTCTGTTCTGCAAGATAATGAACAGCATCAAATGTGTTCAGCTAAGGTACATTATAGGGACTGACATTCAGGGCAAGCCCAGGGATGGAATATGGACACAGGTGTGCTTCGCAGAGATAATGGAGGAGTTCTAGTTTTGACACAGAAAGTAGGAAGAGAAGAGCAAAGGGTCAAGGAGAATTCTTGATCAGTCCTTAAATACTAAATGCTTTGATTCTGTACCTTTACTAGAAGTTTAATGTCTATGGCTTCTGGAATTAAGGTCATTGGACAGAAGTTTGATTTTGCTTATATATAACTTATACAACTTATATATTGCTTTCTCTATAACCATTTGTATATAACTAATATACAATATATAATTAACTGATAATTGCTCTCTATGACTATGAAAATTCAGACAAAAAAAAAACCTCTACATAATAATTAGCTGGAATAATAGCCAAACCCTGTTTTTAAGGTTATTTACAACCCCTGCCACACCACCAAGCACCTATGTTTGAAACCCAAGAAGAGTCCTGTTTCCCAGAAGTAGCATTTATTTTGTCTTTTGTTATGGTTTGGATGTGAGGTGTCCCCCAAAAACTTTCTCATGAAACAATGCAAAAGCATTCATAGGTGAAATGATTGGGTTATGAGAGCCTTATCCCCTTCAGTAAATTAATCCCCTGATAGGTATTAACTGAGCGGTAACTGAAGGCAAGGGGGTGTGTGGCTAGAAGAGGTGGGTCACTGGAAGCATGCCTTTGAGGTATATATTTGGTGAGCTGAACTTAGTCCCTTTCCATCCTGATCAATCTGTGAGCTGCTTCCCTCTAACACACTCTTCTGCCAGGATAGTCTGCTTCACCTCAAGCTTGGAGGAATGGAACTGGCTGTCTATGGACTGAGACCTCTGAAACCACGAGCCCTCAAACTTTTCCTCTTCTAAATTTATTCTTTTTAGGTCTTTTAGTCACAGCAACAAAAAGCTGGCAAAAACACCGTTAGAGTGCTGAGGACTGGAATGATTTCTGTAGGTTTCTTTTGATATCTGCTAAGAAATATTGATAATGTTGTATAATTATTCTATATTCATTACTGCTCTTTGTCTTCCCCCCAAAAATGCAGGAATAAAATATTAAAACTTTGAGACACTTTTAACATATGTTTTTCTTTTTTCTATTTCTCATTGCAAAAAAATAAATTTTTGTAAGGTATTTTAGGCATTGTTATATTCAAGGTAGAAAAGGGCATAATAAGTCAGAATATTAACCTTAATTTTATAGAATAAAGTGATCTGTAAGCAATTGAAGGAACTAGACCTGTCCTTACCCTCCTCACTGCACTCTGGTGAAGCAGCCCCAATCATGGAGATGGCTATTGCGGCTAGCTGGAAGCCATACGTTCCACCTGATAATAATCATATGCACATGACGCACCCGCAAAGCTAAAGGTATATAACCAGGTGAAAGCGGTCAGAAACGGGATTCATTCAGTCAGTCGTTCAGTCGCTCAGTCGGTCGGAAGAAGAGTTCGGGTCAGAGAAGAAGAAAAGAGTCAGAGTGGCCAGAACGTAGTCAGAAGAAGAAATAAGAGTCAGAGCGGTTAAGAGTTCGGTCAGAAGAAGCTAGAGAAAGAAATGAGAAACCATAGATAGAGAGAAGTAATAGTTGCTGGTTGGAGTCAGGTCGAGGCTGCCAAAGAAGAAAGAAGAAGCTCTCTCTCTCTCTCTCTAAGCTCAGAAAGTAAAAGTAAAAGAAAGTGAAGAGGAAAGAAGAAAGAAGAAAGAAGAAGCTCTCTCTCTCTCTCTCTAAGCTCTCTCTAAGAAAGTAAAAGTAAAAGAAAGTAAGAAGTAAAGAGTCAGTAGTCAGAAGAAGTAAAGAGTCAGAGAGGTTGCTGAAAGAGTCAGTGTTAGAGTTTTGAGAGATTGCTAAAGCCGAAGAATAAAAAAACCTTCTTTCATCTTCATTCTGCCTCTGAGTTTTTCTCCTGCGGCGTTGTTGCTCCAAGTCAGGAAGCAACACTCTGGCATACAAGGACAGTGGCCTCATGTTTGTAAGAGGAATTTTAACTCACTATTCCTGCTGTGTCACATGGTAACACTTTATCCCTTATAATCTTAATAAGCTAGTTATTAGATAATGGGTAAGCAATTTGAGAAATTAGGTAGATTTGTCTTCTCCAAATCACATTTTTCTATAGGACAAAAAATATTCAGATTCACCCTTGGCTAGGTAACTTGAATTTGAGAATTATATCAATTATCTGACTCCATGCATAAACACAGGCACAGACATTTGGAAAACTGAGTGTGCTCATTTCATATTCTCATGTTAATATTGAAAACTATTAAACTGTGCTGTAGTGTGAAGTGTCAAGTGTTTATACTGAGAGAATGCCTGTCTATTTCCATGCACCTTCTCATGATTGCAGATAGCACTCTTGAAACAGATGTGACCTATTAACATTGTTTCATGGTTCAGAGGAAAAATAATATTTACTAAGCATTTGCAGGTGTATACAATAATCTTAATTACTTTAACCTCAACTTGTGAAATAATCATAATTTCACACTTTGCATATGAAATGGTATAAATTTCATTGGCTCACAATTCTGATTAAGTATGGATTGGACATAGATTTCAGACATTTGTTTTTTGAAGAAATGTTAAAGGCTCGGTTACATATGGAATTAAAAACAACTAGCATATGTAATTTCTGAAAAATTTCTTGGTAAAAATAAAATTCATTTTACATTAATGTTATTTCAATTAAATTATTTTTTATTGCACATTTAACTATTCAGCAGTAATAAACAACACTGTTTCAGGTTAGTGGTAAGAAGAATCCATACTGTCTACTTGATTGGAAGGAATTAGATCTCCCTCAGAAGCTACAGTAACAGAACAGAAGAGCTTTCTCTTAGGATATAAGGTTGTCATAAAAAGAAATTATTGGAATAAATGTGATTTTTAAAAATAAGCCGACTTTTAATATTTAAGTTAATTGTCTCCTAGCATGTGTTTAAATATTTTTACTGGTAAAATATAACACAAATGACAGAAAATATCAGTAGTATAAATGTTTTGGGGGCTCATTTGAAAACAAAATAAATGTTTTGTATGGCATCTTTACCCACCTGCTTGCTTTGATTTCCTTTTTTTACATCTCATGAATAAAAAGTGTTTAGTTAATGACCTCCCATCCTTTTAAGAAAATGACTATAATTAATTTGCCTTACTCAGCTTCTAAGATAATCAATGGTAGAAACAGAAGAAAATAAAATTTGCAACAGCCATGGTAACAAACTTGTCTGAATCTGAGAAAATGCTCCATAAACTGCAGGCTGATGGAAGTAAGAAATCAATCAGTTCAGCTATAGAAAGCAGTAAGCTGTCCCCTCTTGATCCTTTGTTATTGTCTTCCTGTTTGGGGATTTAAAAATCTTTATCAAATAGAAAACTTGACAGCCATTCTTCTACTTCTTAGGTTCAACTTCATCATATCAGCATTACATGTCAACTCAACATTTTCTATACTGAGTTAGAGACCGTTTGTGTTCATCAGCTTTCCATTACTATAACAAATAGCTGGGATAGTCAACTTACAAATACAAATGGTTTATTTTGGCTATCAATTTTAGAGGCTGCAGTCCATGATCAGTTGGTTCTTTTGCTTTTAAGGCTATGGTGAAACAGTACATCATGACAGAAGATTGTGGCAAAACAAAGCTGCTCCCTCTTGGCTAAGAAGCAAAAGAGAGAAAGAGCAGGGGCTTGGTGGGGTGGGGGCTGGTCTCACTTCTCCTTCAAGGATAAGCCCCTGGTGACCTAAAGACCTCTCACTAGGCCATACTGCTTGAAGTTTCTATTACCTCTGAGTAGTGCCAACTGAGGATCAAGATTCTAATACATGGGCTTTTGGGGGACTTGAATGATAAGAATCTGGGTGTAGCATCTAGATTCCCATTAAATAAATGGGAGAGAGCCAGAGACCACTGGAAAAAAAACTGGTAGCTTGCTATCTTTTTTTGTAATAAGAGGTAATACCTACAAGTTGAGCATTAGAAACAGCGATGGGGTCAGACCACCAGTCATGGCGTGCAGTGGGAGTTTCACAGAGTCATATGTACTATCTGCTCAGAATGTTAACAACTCAGATGGTAGAGAAGGTAAATGTAGAAAGGGCACCTCCTGTCCCTGTAGGATCCAAATTGAGAAACTCCTTCTAGTTAATGAAGGAGCACAAGAAATCAACACACACTCCTGACATGGTATTCAAGTGAAGAATAGGACCTGCACTTAGGGTGGTACATAATGGATGTAACCGTTTCTTATTCCATGTGATTTGCTAAGCACTGAGTCTGGGGAGAATTCTCCTCATTTAGCAATGAGTGGACTTTTAATAGAGAGAATATTAAAATGAATGATAAAGAAACAAACCATCATGAAGTTTCAGAGAAGTATAGACTTTCAAAATTTTATATTGTAATAAACATTTATGAACATTTTTACTATTCTTTTCAGAACATGGGATGTTTCAACATTAATTAAATATGTGCAGAAGACCACAAGGAAGGAACAAGTTGGGATGAAAATGTGTAAGGTGTGGTAACAAGGGAGATGGACAAGAAAAAGTGATTTTATGTATTCTGTAAGTTAAAAAAAAAAAAGTAACTTGGAAAAAGAGTGGAGCACATTTCAGGTAAAATTAGTGAGAAGAAATTAATATATTAAAAGATTCTACAAGGTTCTCAGGACCACAACAAGCAGGGGCAGAGTCGCATCGGTCCACAGCCCGAAGCAGCGCTGTTTGGGCTGCAGGCGCAGGGGCCAATACCATCTCTGCAAGGAGAGGATCCACCCAGCGGCTTTGAAACCAATTGGCGAGGAGGGATAAAAAGAGGCCTAGAGGCGTGGGCGGTGTCCACATGGAGCTCTTTCGCACTGCTTGCCAAGCCGATCCCGCACGCTCTGGACTGACACAAGCGTCTGCGGAGCTGCTGTTGAATGGGAGGAGAACACTGCCATCTTTGAGAAGTGCAGTGGCTGACCCAGACAAAGGGGAAAAGGCGGAGGAGACAACAGCTGCAGACATCCAGGGAGCCCCAGCGCCCTGAAGGCAGCGCACACCTGGGTGAGACTCGGGTAACCAGCAGGGGAGGGCGTGTCTGAGGCCAGCCCAGTGGCCACAAGAAGCTACAACTGTGGGTGGGCGTGGAGAAAGGGTGCCTTCTGGAGGGTCTCCTTCCCGGAGCCATTCACCTGTTGACACACAACCACCCTGAGCCAATCTTCCACCTGAGCAGCCGCTGGCATAGGGTGCAGACTTGACTCGCAGACTTTCTGGACTTGATCCAATGCAGTTGGCTTAAACTGGAAAGGGAAAAGAGAGGGGGGCTTCCCAGGGCCCGTTTTGTTTGAGACTTGGGGTTCGACATCTTTTTTTTTTTTTTTTTTTGCTTTGGTTTTTTTTTTTTTTTTTTTTTTGGTTGGTCAGTCTGCTTGTGTTATTGGTTTTTGTTAGATTGTTTATTGTTCTTTCTCTTTTTTTGGCTTTGTTCTGTTTTGCTTTTTTTTTTTTTTTTTTTTTTTTTTTTGCATTGATTGTCAGTGTGTTTGATTGTTTGCTTCTGCTCCTTTTCTCATTCCTTCTTTTTTTCCTTCTCACTTTGGCATCTCTTCTACCTCCTTCATCTTGCATATTTGCACCCTGCCAGTGCATACTAAACAGAGGCAAAAACAAGCTGTACGCAGAATTTGGGATTTCTAGAAACAGCGCAATTGAACTGGATAGCAAAGAGGTGCTATATATAGTTTACTCTCCATTTTCTTGATTCTCTATCTCCTCTCTCTTACACCAATTTCTACTCTTTTATCATTTTTTTTCTTCTTTTCCATCTTACTTTATATATAAATTGGTCTCTCCACCTAAGTGTCTACTCCATTCTCTATCTTCTCTCTTCTACTGATACTAAACCACTTCCAGTAAACCACCTCAATAGAACTCTCCTTTCATACTTTCCAAGAAAGAACAATTCAAGACACTTCCTTCTTCTTAAACATAATACCTCTGTATCCAATACTTGAAGCTATAAAACCCCTTCAGAAGCATACAGAGTAAATTGGAAATAATATCTGGGTTAACAAAATCTGTACATTGTGATCAAAATTGAATTTTCTGAATAGAAAGTGTTAGGTTTTAAAGTGTAAAGGAATTATAAGGGGAGCTGATAGCTTCGTACTACAGGAACAACATAAGGAATTAAGGTAAAATCGAAACAGTCAAGGTCCCACAGTGCAGGAAGAAAAGACACACAAGCAGCATGAAAAAACAAGGGAAGAAAGTGACACAATCAAATCAAGATTCATCATCAGTAGATTTCATGGCAAACACAGTTGGTCAAATGCCAGAGATGGAATTTAGAAATTACATATGCCAAATGTTTAGGGAACTTAAGAATGAACTCAAAAATGAGATGAGGGAGCAAGTACAGGAGGCAAAAGATCATTTTGACAAAGAACTCCAAAAACAAATATAGGAAGTAAGAGATTACTTCAATAGGGAAATAGAAGCTCTAAAGAGAAACCAAATAGAAATTCCAGAAATGAAAGAAGCAATAAACCAAAATAAAAGTTCAATTGAAAGCATCTCCAACAGAGTAGACCACTTGGAGGAAAGAACCTCAGACAACGAAGACAAAATATTTGTCCTAGAGAAGAATTTAGACCGTACAGCAAAACTCATTGGAAATCAAGAACATAACATCCAAGAATTATGGGGTAGCATAAAAAGACCAAACTTAAGAGTGATTGGCGTAGAGGAAGGGGCAGAGTTTTAAGCCAAAGGAATGAGTAATCTATTTGACGAAATAATTATAGAAAATTTTCCAAACTTGAGGAATGAATGGGAAAACCAAGTTCAAGAGGCATACCGAACACCAAACAAACAAAATCTCAACAGATCCACACCAAGACACATTATAATGAAAATGCCTAATATTCTGAGCAAGGAGAGAGAAAGGAAGAGAAAGGAAGCAGATCACATATAGGGGGAAACCAATCAGACTATGTTCAGATTTTTCAACCCAGACCTTAAAAGCAAGAAGATCCTGGAATAGCATATTTCAAGCTCTGAAAGAAAAGGGATGTCAACCAAGAATCTTATATCCAGCAAAATTGAGCTTTAGATTCGAAGATGAAATAAAAACCTTCCACGACAAACAAAAGTTAAAAGATTTCACAACTTGAAAGCCAGCACTTCTGAACATCCTGGGCAACATTTTTCATGAAGAAGAAGAGAAAGATGATAATGAAAATCAAAAAAGGGAGATATTAAACTAAAGGAAATACCAACCAGAAGAGAAACCTAATCAAGCTAAAGACCATAATTCAAATAAAAATGGATGGGAATAAAAATCATATCTCAATAATAACCCTGAATGTTAATAACCTAAACTCGCCAATCAAAAGACACAGATTATCAGAATGGATTAAAAGAAAACGACCCAACAATTTGCTGTCTCCACGAAACACACCTCATAGAAAAAGACATCAACAGACTGAAAGTGAAAGGCTGGGAAAAGTCTTATCACTCACATGGCCTGCGGAAGCAAGCAGGGGTTTCCATTCTCATATCAAATAAGGTAGACTTCAAACCAAAACTAATCAAGAGGGACAAAGATGGATATTTCTTATTACTTAATGGAACCATTCATCAACAGGATATAACAATCATAAATCTATATGCCCCAAATAATGGAGCACCTACATTCATCAAACGCTTCTCAAGTTCAAGAGTAAAATAGACCACAACACAGTTATTCTAGGGGACTTCAACACACCTCTCTCACCAATGGATAGATCATCCAAACAAAGGCTAAACAAAGAAACTTTAAGCCTCCTTAAAACAATTAACAATTTAGACCTAACGGACATATATAGAATATTTCATCCCTCAGTAAACAAATACACATTTTTCTCAGCAGCACATGGCTCCTTCTCCAAAATAGACCATATATTATGTCACAAGGCAACTCTCAGCAAATATAAAAAAATAGAGATACTACCCTGCATGCTATCGGACCATAAAGGGATGAAATTGGAAATCAACGACAAAACAAGGAATAAGAAAAACTACTCCATCAACTGGAAGCTAAACAACATGCTACTGAATGAACAAGGGGTTGAAGAAGACATCAAAGAGGAGATCAAAAAATTCCTAGGGGTAAATGAGAACACAGAAATTTCATATAAAAATCTCTGGGACACTATGAAGGCAGTAGTAAGAGGAAAATTCATTGCACTGAGTTCATTCCTTAAGAGGAAAAAAAAACCAACAAATAAGTGACTTAACATCACACCTCAAAGCATTAGAAAAAGAAGAACAGACCAACACCAAGAGCAGTAGAAGACAGGAAATAATTAAAATCAGAGCAGAAATTAATGAAATCGAGACTAAGGAAACAATTCAAAGAATTGACAAAACTAAAAGTTCGTTCTTTGAAAAAATAAACAAAATTGACAGACCCTTAGTGATGCTAATGAAAAGAAGAAGAGAAAAAACTCAAATTACTAACATTCGTGATGAAAAAGGGAATATCACAACAAACACCTCAGATATACAGAATATAATTAGAAATTACTTTGAAAACTTGTACTCTAATAAAATAGAAAATACTGAATGCATTGACAGATTTCTAGAGTCATATGATTTGCCTAAACTGGATGTGGAGGCTATACACAATTTAAACAGATCAACTACAAGTGAAGAAATAGAAGATGTCATCAAAAAGCTACCAACAAGGAAAAGTCCAGGACCTGATGGGTTTACAGCCGAGTTCTGTAAGACTTTCAAAGAAGAACTAATACCAATGCTCTTCAAACTATTTCAAGAAATAGAAAAAGAGGGAGCTCTTCCAGACTCTTTCTATAAGGCCAATATTACATTAATTCCAAAGCCAGGCAAAGACACATCCAAAAAAGAAAACTTCAGGCCCATATCTTTAATGAACATAGATGCAAAAATCCTCAACAAAATCCTGGCAAATCGGATACAAAAACATATCAAAAAGATAGTGTACCATGATCAAGTGGGGTTTATCCCAGGGATGCAAGGCCTGTTCAACATTCGGAAATCAATAAACATAATACACCACATCAATAGACTTAAAGACAAAAATCATATGATCATCTCAATAGACGCAGAAAAAGCATTTGACAAAATACAACACCCCTTTATGTTCAAAACACTGGAAAAACTAGGAATATCAGGAACATATCTCAACATTATAAAAGCTATATATGCAAGGCCCCGAGCTAACATTATCTTAAATGGAGAAAAATTGAAAGCATTCCCTCTAAAAACTGGAACAAGACAGGGATGCCCCCTTTTACCACTGCTATTTAACATAGTACTGGAAACTCTGGCCAGAGCAATTAGACAGACGAAAGAAATTAAAGGGATCCAGATAGGAAAAGAAGAGCTCAAATTAGCACTATTTGCTGATGACATGATAATCTTCCTAGAAGACCCAAAAAACTCTACCAGAAAACTTTTACAACTAGTAACTGAATTCGTCAAAGTAGCAGGATACAAAATCATTACCCATAAGTCAAAGGCATTTTTATACATCAGTGACAAAGCCTCTGAAAGGGAAATGATGAACACGACCCCATTTACAATAGCATCAAAAAAAAAAAAATAAAATACCTGGGAATCAACTTAACAAAAGAGGTGAAAGACCTCTATAAAGAAAATTATAGAACACTAAAGAAAGAAATCATAGATGAACTCAGAAGATAGAAAGACCTACCTTGCTCTTGGATAGGTAGAATCAAAACTGTCAAAATGTCCATACTACCAAAAGCATTATACAGATTTAGTGCAATTCCAATCAAAATCCCAACGTCATTCTTCAAAGAAATAGAAATAGCAGTCATGAAATTTATCTGGAAAAATAAGAGACCCAGAATAGCCAAAGCAATCCTGAGCAAGAAAAGTGAAGCAGGGGGCATCACCATACCGGACCTTAAATTATACTATAGAGCAACAGTAACAAAAACAGCATGGTATTGGCACCAAAACAGACTGGTGGACCAATGGTACAGAATTGAGGACACAGAAACTAATACATATAATTTCAGCTATCTTATATTAGACAAAGGTGCCAAAAATGTACAGTGGAGAAAGGATAGCCTCTTCAACAAATGGTGCTGGGAAAACTGGAAATCCATATGCACCAAATTGAAATTAAATCCTTATCTCTCACCATGCACAAAACTCAATTCAAAGTGGATCAAGGACCTAGGAATTAGACCAGAAACAATACGCCTAATAGAAGAAAAAGTAAGCTCCAATTTCCAACATGTCGGATTAGGCCCCAAGTTTCTTAATAAGAATCCTGTAGCGCAAGAATTACTACCAAGAATTAATGAATGGGATAGATTTAAACTAAAAAGCTTCTTCTCAGCAAAAGAAACAATCAGTGAGGTGAATAGAGAGCCAACTAATTGGGAACAAATATTTAGTACATGCACATCAGACAGAGCACTAATTTCTAGAATATATAAAGAACTCAAAAAACTTTACACCAAAAAAACAAATAACCCAATCAATAAATGGGCTAAGGAATTGAGAAGACACCTCTCAGAAGAAGATACACGATTAATTAAGAAATACATGAAAAAATGTTCAACATCGCTGGCAATTAGAGAAATGCAAATCAAAACTACTCTAAGATTTCACTTCACTCCAGTCAGAATGGCAGCTGTCAAAGAACACAAGCAACAATAAATGTTGGAGAGGATGTGGGGGAAAAGGCACACTCATACATTGCTGGTGGGACTGCAAAATGGTGCAACCATTATGGAAAGCAGTATGGAGATTTCTTGGAAAACTGGGAATGGAGCCACCCTATGACCCAGCCATCCCACTCCTGGGTCTATTCCCAAAGGACTTAAAAACAGCATATTACAGTGACACAGCTATCTCAATGTTTGTAGCTGCGCAATTCACAATAGCTAGGTTGTGGAACCAACCTAGATGTCCCTCAGTAAATGAGTGGATTAAGAAAATGTGATATATACGCACAATGGAATTTTACTCAGCAATAAAAGAAAATAAATTAATGGCATTTGCAGGTAAATGGATGAAGTTGGAAGACATAATGCTAAGTGAAGTTAGTCAGTCTCAAAAATCCAAGTACCAAATGTTTTCTGTGATATAAGGAGGCTCGTTCATAGTATTGTTGGATGGGGGGGGGTACATAGGAGGACTAGAGGAACACTAGAATGGTCAAAGGGAAGGGAGGGTAAGGGGGGGGAACAAGGGGGGAGGGAGGGGGAGAAAAGGAAAAAAAAAAAAGAAAAGGTGGTTGAATGAGATGGATTTATTTTCCTAAATGCATGATTGAAGACCTGAATTGTACGAATATACTTTGTATACAAACAGTTGTATGTAAAAAGATGCTAAATTCATGCACTATGAGTTGTACACATTAAAAATTATTTTAAAAAAAAGATTCTACAAAAGAAAAAGCATGAACATCTTGAATATATTTTCAGATTTTTAAAATTGGAATTATAAAGAGAAAACTTTTAAAAATATGAAGTGGAGGTTTGCTTGCAGGGAATAAAAGAATGCTCATACTGGCTTCAGAAATCATCTCTTCAAAAATTTTCCCAGACATATTCATGGGCAATTTGTTTTTCACTGGTACCTGTTAATTAATTTTTTTAAAACTAAAAGCTCTCAGTTACATAACTAGTACATAAATGCTGGTTCTTTTCAAAACTTTTTTAAAAATTTCAAAAATTGCAAAAATATCAAAGTACAGGAGAAAAATAACAGTTTTTAAAATATCCCCCAATCTCATCATAACTCATTTGAACAAAAATAACCATTTTCAAATCATTTTCTAAGAGCACCAAAAGAACTCATCCTTCCAAATCCATTAACTTCTCTAAATGCATGTCATTATATAATTCATTAGCAATCAGCAATTTGCACAAAGGTATCTAGCACAGCATTATCTACAGAAGTAAAAAACTGCTCAAATTCCTGACAGCAATGTTCTGAAGCAATATTATGAAATGTGTATGTCTTTAACCTGCATTAGCTCAAAGTTCAAAACATGATCATTTCAGCTCTAAACATCTCTGCCTTGGACTTGTCTATGCCTATTAATGGAAAAACAGGAATCAGTGTGTGAAGAGTGGGTTTGTAGAAATTGAAATAAAGAGAGGTTGCAGGTTTTTTTTTTTTTTTTTCAGTTGTTGATGGACCTTTATTTTATTCATTTATATGCGGTTCTGAGAATCAAACCCAGTGCCCCACACTTGCAAGGCAAGTGCTCTACCACCGAGCCACAATTCCAGCCCAAGTTTGCAGTTTTTAATAATGTGGAAAGATCTATGATGACCATGGAAGTGAATGTATGAGAAAGGTCAAGAGCTTGGCTCCTTGGAGAAGAGAGTTGAGGGACTAAGGGACCAGTCCCTTAATCAGCTGGCTATATGTTGAAATCACAAAATTTTTTTGGAAGAGTGTCAAAAAAAATAAAAAGACTGATAGTGACTCAGAGTTATATTCCAGATAAAACAACTATGAAAAAACACAGTACAATGAAGGCATAGCTGGTGATATATTACGATGTCAGGAAGAAGCGGGTAGGATCTGAAAATGTTGATGTTGAACCAAGAGGCAACTACCTCTCTTTTAGATAGAAGGGTGAGGAGGGTGCAAGAGAAAATTGCTACCACTTGAGAGTGTCACAAGGCAACCAGTGTCCTCAGGAGAAAATCTGGATTCAGTTACAGTAGGAAGGAAAGGGACCAGGTTTAGAATATGAGGCATCTTGCTGTTGAATGGACTATGACTTCTAGAAACGGAGTGAGAAGGTCCAGAAATTAAGAAGGGGTGGGTATAGATCAGAGTAGAAACGTTCTCATACCTCATGGTGCCTTGTCTGAGAGATGAGGGGTGACCTGATGTGCTTTAGGAGTTATCTGGAGCAAATTAAGGTAAGCACCATAATAAAGTTGATATTAAGGGTCTCAAAGGAAATAGGGAGCATCTTTGAGTACAAGGGCTGGAGGAGGCATAGATGCCAGAATAAGAGACAGCTGGCCCTTTGGTTGAGACCTCCAAACAATCTGTTCTACGGAGGGAGGGTAGAATTCTAACTTAACAACAATAAAGCAGTTATAGAGTTCAGTTCCAACCTAGATTCTTCTTTAATAGTTTTAGGAACTCTTTGGGAACCTAATGCAGCTTATGTATTTGGAGTTGGAAAGCCCAAGAGAGCCAGGTGAGATCCCTGAAACAGGGACTGTGAATAAATGGGTGGATTCAGAAGGAAGATGGGGAGAGACAACGTGGTCCCCCTGAAAACAATGAAAGGAAATGAAACGTGTTTCACCGTTTAGTGAAATAAAAAGTGCTTTTTAAATCTTGACCTGAGAAGATTAAACCAGGTTTGAAGATTTCTAGAACATGTGGTTTGTGATAGGCAGAGTATAAGTGTGAGGGAAGAAGACGAAGAGAGAGCCACACACATGGCCAACTTGGAGAGGAAACCAAAAGTCAACGAGAAGTAGAATATGCAAATTCTCAGAGCAGCTTTAATGTAAATCATTTCCTATGCCTTTTTTAGACCAGGTTTTAAACATATCGGTTTATGGATGTAGCATAAGATCAATAGGCTTTTTTTTAATGTTTAAAATTAAGTGAGAGGTAAAAACTTTAAAGATTAACTCTAAAGATTAAAGCTACATTATTTTATTCACTCTCTAACCATAAGGAGAAACATGTGTCTGTATACCTCCCAGTGAGCAGATATATTTCAAAAAGATTAAAGGCTTGTAGATTTGCAGAAATTCATTTAAATTGTTCAGGGAGCATATGGAAAATTATTTGAATTGGTTAATGGAACATGACAAATCAATTCCACCTTTTCCATCTCACTGGCATATAAAAGCAAACAAAACCAATCTGATTTCATGAAAATTCTGTAAGTTGTGATGGGCAGACATATAACATTGGTAAGGTTTCGAAGAGGATGATAAGAATTCTCTCCCCTCCCTCATGTACCTGATTTCTGAAGAGAAGAGAACTAGAACAGTGGAAGATGGAGGCTAAGATATAACAATTGCAATTGAGAAAGTTTGGAAGGAAAATGTGGTTGAGATCAAATGGCTTCTAATTGTTGGACTCCAAAGTTTAAAAATCTTACTAACCCAGGAAAGATTCTGTTGGAAAGATCTGTGGTATTACAAACAGAGAATACCTGACAGTTGGAATGAAATCATCACCAGGAGACCAAGGGAAAGAGAACTGATTTCCTTTTTCAAAATTAAACAGTCCCGACAGCTAGGGACTGGGTTGTTTTACTTTAAAATGTTATTTAATTTTTCTATTTCTATAGTGTAGTCAATTACCCAAAACTTAGCAGCTAGAAATAACATTTTGTTATATCTTATGAAATCTGCTCCCTTTGGTGCTGACTGGGGTCTTGTAGGTGACATTCAATTGGTAGGCTAATTAAAGGGGTCCAAAATGGATTCACTTACATTCCTGGCCTTAGTAGAAACTATTGGAAAGTTGGGTTCAGCATGGCCTTTCCCCCTCTCCATGCAGTCTCAAGGTTTCTGCACGTGGTCTGTTCAGCATGGTAAATGGAGTTCTTACATAGAGAATCAAGACTGCAAAGGCAAGGATTCCAAGATGCAGAAAATGCAAATGCTAGTCTCATAAGGGCTAGGACCAGAGAAGGGTACAATATCACTTTGATTCTATTCTGTTTGCTAAAGCAGTCAAAAGCCCATTCAGATGCAAGGGGAGGAATCATAGTGTAGTCTAGATATGGTCTGTCTCCCAAAGTTTCATGTATGGAAAGCTTAGTCCTCAGTATGGTGGGGTCAAGATGTAGAACTTGTAAGAAGTTAGGCCTAGTGGAAGGTAATTAGGTCATGAGGCTTTGATCTTCATTCAAGTTTTAATGTCATCTCTCAGGTGGGTCAGGTCTCATTGACTGAAGTAGTTCCTAAGGAATGTGTTATTTTAAGGGTCTGTGGCACCATCCTTGAATCCCCTTTCCATATGGTAGCTCACCAACCTTAACCTCTCCTGCCATTGTGATATCACCTGACCACCTGCCTTACTAGAGTTGAGAAGATAGCTGGCACCATTCTCTTGAAGCTCTACCACTATGGGCTAATTAAAACTTACCTTTATAATTTACCTGGCTTCAGGTATTTTGTTGCAACAATAAAAATGGATTAAGATAATACATACATGCCATAACTCCATGAGAAGAATGTCAAAAAAACTTATGGCCATCTTGACAGGGTCATAGTTTGCCCGCTGACCACACACAAAACACTTTACAACTTATCATTTTCCCTGAAGTTCTTATTGCCTTATTGTTAGGTACTATGTGTAAATCCCAGTTCTACACTTTTTTTTTTTTTTTTAATTTAGAAAGAGTCTGTGGGAAGAAAAAATAAATTTCCTTTTTATAAGAGCTATTAGGTGAACAAAATGAGAGTGAGGAAAAGAAGAACAATTTAATCATTCACTTTCCCTTATTATTTATTTTTAATAATATATGCAAATAATTTTTCAAAACTATTGATCATGTTTTATCCTTTTCATCCTGAATAAAATACACTTAAAACTAGTATGACTGATAGAAGTATAAATTACATTGTCACAAGAGGGCAGAAATTTCATATGTATTAAAAATAAATGCCAGTACTTCAAATAATCCTGAAGATAGGTTAGCTTACATTAGAAAAGAGAATAAAGGAAACCAAAGCAAAATTGACCCTTCAAAGTAATTATTTTGACAGGTTATTTTAAAATTATTGATATGTGAATTTTGAATTTAAAATATTTTACACCAATAAAATAAATAAGCAGAAAACCAAATTTTAATCACAATAAAATGTTATTATTTTAAATGTTTTAAGAAGATGCAAAAGTCTGTGGAAATAGTATGTTATATTGTGAATCTAGAATAAGGAAAATGATGTAAAATTGTTTTAAAGCAAAGTAATTTAATGAAGTAGAATAAAAGATACAGAAAAATAAATAAGAACTTATATGATAAAGGAGTCATTTTAACTATTTAGAGGATAAACAAGACTAGATCCTTAGCTTATACCACACAATGATATTAATTTTAGGCAGATAATACATTTAAATGTTAAGATGAGACAACATGCCAGAAGAAAATCTGTGAATATTTACATAATAATGAAAAAGTTTCCCCAAGTCTATCACACAAGGCAGGCATCAAAATGGAGACAATGGTGACTTGAGCACAAACTGCAAATTCTCCAGTTTGCAGTTACCTTTGCAAAATTGAAAGCAAATGACAGAGAAGCTATATTTGCAAGAATTATGAATGCCAATCATTATTGTTCCTTCTATATAAGTTCCTGTTAAAAAATAATTAAGAAAACTATGAGCATTCAACAGAAAAACGTGGACAAAGAATACAATTCACCTAGACTAGAAAATTACCAAAAAGTAATTTACTAATAAGTAAATTACCAATAAGTAAGAAAAAAGGTTCCACATTTTCTTCATAAATTTAATTTATAATAAATATATGAAAATTTAAACATTAACAAAATGTTGCTTTATTAGACTGGTGATGGGGGGAAATATTAAAAATACTAAATTTCTAGTGAGAATTTTGTTGGAAAATGAGCTGCTTCATACACAGCTGGTAGAAATCTAGTGTAAATATTCTCACTGTTCTGATTTTGTAATAATCAGGACAGGCTAAACATTTGCTGTATTAAGACCATACATTTGTCCCCAGACCCATTTCTTTCCCTAGGTCTGGTTTTATAAATGTTGGTGATAAACCATATCTAATTTATTATATGATCTTTTTGTGTGACCATATGATGGCTACAAATCTAGGTTATCTTTGATCCACCTTAAGAAAAATGATAGTACAGCTAATATAATAACTTGCAAATAATCAGGGCTAAGATGCAGACTTATCTAAAGAACATGTAACCAAAATTGGGAAATTTTGTTACTACCAGTTCCCATTAAGTGTATTGTAAAATCATTGTTTTTATTTTCTAGGTGATTCTGGTATCATTAGAAGCATGCCAAAACAGACTGGTGAAAAGTAAAACATGCAAGATTTTTCTTTAATAAAACTTGGCAGAACTTGTTGAAAGAAGAGAAAAGAAAGGAAATCTAAATTACCCTTATTTTTCTGAAGAGAAAACCAGGACAAAGAATATTAAGCAACTTACCCTAAGTGACAGATAAGAAGTGATAGAACTCAGATTTTACTACAGAGATTGTTACCAGATGATCTATTATCTTTAATTTACAAAAAACAAATTTGGGGTTTAAGAATATATAATTTAGAATCTAAATCAAAGGCTTAAGTCACAATAGGAATTAATGTAAAACTGCTGAGTTTTAGGAAAATTTTTGAACCAGGGTCTCAAATGTCTTATTGCTTTCTTTGGTTTCTGCTTTCTCTCCATAATATATTTAGCTACCTACCATATCTGAATAGATAAATCAAAACAGATATCTACATGACTTACGTGTAAATTCATTCTGTAAAGGGCTTCAAGTATTTCACTTATCCACAACATGAAAAATACAGCTATTGAGAGTGACTAAATCTACTTTTACTGATTTATTTTTTTAGAAGAATCAACCATTATTAGCCCTACGTGGACTGATGCTAATCCTGTTACTGTTAGTCAAAAGTAAGAGATGGCAGGGAAGATTGATTGGCTGGGGTTGGGTCATGTACATTTAGGTACTTCAAACATCTATAATCAAAGAAAGCTGTGCCATTATTAATTGTTGCTATACTGTAGAACCTGCTGAGAGGGGGATTGGTATTTATTTATTTATTTATTTATTTATGTTTGCAGTGCAAGGATTACCCCCTTTTAATTTTTATTTTGAGACAGGGTCTCCCTAAATTGTCAAGATTGACATTCAACTAGAGATGCTCCTGTGTCATCCACTTGAGTGTCTGGGATTACAAGTGTGTGCCACCACACCTGGCAGAATTGGTTTTTAGATTATTCAGTGTGAGGCAATCCATAATAGGTGTGCAGACATAATCAGGTTTCTGAACTTCAGAATTAAGGACCAGATGCTGAACTATATTGAATTTAAGGATTCCACCATGTAAGGAATTTGAAAGGCAGATGGCCAAGCTCTCTAGCCAACAACCCTGCCTTATATTGTATTTTTCTTTCAAGCTTCAATAAAGTCATGCCTCAATTTCAGCTTTCTTTAAGCAAGAGATATAAAACTTTAACTGGGCAAAAGAAATAAGTGAATTGTTTAAAAGTAGTTAAGAATACGGCATTTTATTTCTCATTCATCTTAGTAGGAAATAGTTTATTTAATTTAAAATTTATTTTAATTCTCTTTGTTTTTTTTTTTCTACTGATACCTGTCTTCTTAAACACATGCACTGCATTAGTTCTTTGCAAATATCTTTATATTTTCTAAATAGTGCATACAATATGGAGGAAATACAACTGAATCTTGTGGAAATGTGGATCTGAAATAGAATGATTAGGTGATCAAAGAATAAAGAAGTAGTTTTGTCATAAGTGGTTATTTTACACAGAATATTTCAGGAAACCTCCATTTAACTTACCCAAATTTAATAGATTTGAAATTTGGGACTAAATTATAGCACAGTCTTTGCATGGAGCCACATCTTTAGACAATACTATGCTCATATTCATAGTTAGGAAGAGTGACGATAAAATCAGTTCCAACAATAAGTAATCATTATAATGGTTCAGCATATTTCCATTCAAAAGTACTGTCCCAGAATTGTAGACCCTGAAAGGAAATCTTTAGTACCAACTGTATGGTATCATACTGAGGCACTGGAACAAGTTCCATGAGACTTATATTCTGGCTCTTCTCTGTAGAAAAAGGAGTGTGTCTTTGGACAAATGAACTTGGGCTTCCTCATCTCTGTAGTGTCATTCTGGAGACTAATATCTGGCACATAATAGCCTGAATAGGTATAGTTATTTTGATTATTAACCTCTTACCGGGTCAGTCCTTTTTGCTTCATTCTTTCATTCATGTACTCAGCTATTCATTAATTTCTACTCCTGACATCGTGTAATGAACATTTCTAGCAATAAACAAAGAAAATTTGATTAATGTTCTTTTCCTACTATTGCTTCGTTCTTTGAAACAGTTCAGTGAATTTATTGCCAGTGTTCCTCAGGAAAGTACACTATGATATCCAGCACAAATTCTTTCATCTGGTTTCCAACTATTTCTGTGGCAAAGTATATCAGAATGATTGTCTAAATTCTACTTTGATGGGAAGGAGAGGGGTAGAAGCTGTTGTCTAGGTGGCTGGGTGGTCTGTGGGAGGAATGTGGTGATATATCAGTCTGTCAGAAATATAGACCTAAGATTCTATCACCTGTAGCTGCTTTTCCATTTTCATGTACAACACACAGCCTGATCTTCTGAGCTCTTATTTAATATATAAAAACATATATGTATGTATATAGTTATAATAATATTTTTACACCTTTATGAGGTACAAATGATAATATGATACCTGTTATATGATATATAATGATCAGTAAGAGTAATGAACATTTTCATCTGATTAAATATTGTGACCAATCATTACCCTCCTTGGCTATAGAAAACCAGATATAACTCCTTTTCTTTGAGCTTTAGTGCCTCTTATCTAAGGTCTTTCCACCTCCCCTTCCTTCCCACTCTCTACTGACCTCTATTCCACTCTATCCTTCTATGAGAGACATTTTAGTTTTTTCAAGTGGGCTAAAACACATGGTGTTTGTATTTGTCTAGCTTATTTTATTTAACACAATGACCTCCAGTTCCATCCATGTTGCTATAAATGACAGGGTTCTGTTTTTCTATGACTGAAAACATTCCATTGAGTTTATCTGCCACGTGTTTATTCTTCATTCATCCACTGATAGATACATTGATTGATTGTGGATCTTGACTATTGTAACTAGAACTGCAAAGAACATCAGAGTACAGGTATTTCTGATCTGATGATTTAATTTTCTTTGGTTATATACTTAGCATGGAGATACCAATTTTTATTTTCTGAATATGATATTTATCTTAATAACTTTTTACTCATGTGCACTTATTTTGAGGATGGAAGTTGGAGGAAATTACTCATTGATTTGTACTTAAATATCTTTTGACATGATCCTGACCTTTGCCACCATCTAGAAATGGATTTTAAATACAGGAAATTTGAATTAATTTTTTTAAAAACAAAATAGATATTTTAAAAATTTCTAGTTAATAGAACACACTAATTTTTTTAGACCAAAGTATGGCATATGCATTTGAATAATTTTTTACAAAGTACAGTACTTGTCTAGACACAAAGCCATGGGTTATTTGAACCAAAATGCCTTATAGTATAATAAATGTTGCTTAAGGATTACTAAATTTTACCAATTAGTAAAAATTCATTTTGTTTTCAAAATATAAAGCCATATTCTTTATATAAACAGGCAAATTTATTTGTTACTAAAGGACCCCAAAATAGTATAAGGATTATGTTAAACTGAAAACATCTGAAAAAACAGAAGCCATGGGAAGAAACCTTATCTCAATTTCCCTTTCCTGACAACCAAAACCACCCAAACTTAGAGCTTCCACAAATCCCCCACTGAGGGAGTTTCCTGTTCAACATAAGACTGATCTCTATTACTGGATGTAAATAATCAGCTGCTATAGTTCATCCATTTGAGGAGTTCCTGGCCAGGAAGAAAGCTGCCAGTCAGCACTGGTATGAAAAAATTGTGTAAACGAGCCCAGCAGCACTTCCAGACTTTCCCCCTGAAGCCCTAACATGGACACCCCTTCCTTTGTTAAGTGGGTGTACAAGCACTTGCACCTGGCTGTTTGGGAAGCCACTCCTCATAAAATACTGCATCTGTGTGAACTACACTTTTATCCTGTATGACTGCTAATTTTTGTACCTTGACAAGAGTCACCAGGTCAAACATAATTCTGGGTGTTTCTGTGGAGGTGTTTTGAGATGAGCTTAACATTTTAGTTAATTGGCTGAGTACAGCATATTGCTGTCCATGATGTGAGTAGGCCTCTTCCAATCAGTTGGAAGCCTGAATGGAAAGAACTAATCCTCCCTGAAATAAAAGAATTTTTCTGCCTGACTGCCTTTAAGCTGAAACAACAGTGTCTTCAGGCCTGTGGACTAGACTTACATCACTGGCTCTCCTGGCTCTCAGGTCTTCAGACTCAGCTCTCTGTTGACAGTCCTGGGTCTCCAGCTGGCCTACTGACAATCTTGAGACTTGTCAGTATTCATGATTGTGTGAGCTAACTCCTATAATAAGTCTCTTTACCCATAAAAATGCACAGTGGTTCTCTGGAGAACCCTGATAGATCCTGTTAATCTATTTTTTTTTTTTTTTTTTGTCAATCAATTTGTGGACCCTGACCATCCAGAAGTAATTTAGCAGGGCAAATTTTTCCTTCCAAATGTTTTGAAAACAAGGAGTGTATGGTTAGGACTTCTTGCGTACTCTGGAGGCTGCATATGAGATCTAGGGAACGCTGATGAAAGTGACAAAAGGTAAGCTTTCCCACAGGTCATACTGCTGGGTCTCTGCTCAGAATCTGGTGGAACAAGGTAAAAAGAATCTTTACTTGCCCTTTACAAAAGAGAAATTTCCAAAATTTAGATTTACATATATATGTATATATATATATATATATATACATATATATATATATGTATATATATATATATATATATATACATTGTTGTTGTTGTTTAGAACAAGTTCCTTGTTGCAACTTGGTTTGATTAGTACTTCAGAGGCTTCGCAGAGATAGCCACTATATCCATTTGTCTCTCTCTTGTGCTATTGTTTTGTCTTATGCTAAGTGTGCTTTGTTATAAAAAATGAGAATCAAAGGGTGAAACACAGTGAAAGGTACTATATGTGTGTTGTTTTACCTGGCCTTACAGACACATTATCTAGACGAAAAAATAGACCCTCCCCATCTGTAGCCCCAAAGCCTCTTTCTTACAATGAAAATGAGGAACTGGTTTAATTATAGATTTCCTTTTATAACAGGGTGTCCTTATCCTCACCTTTTCACCCCACAATACTTCTGTCTTTTCAGTGAAGAAGTAAAGGACATTGGATTCAGGAGGAAATCAAATCTATTAATTTGTATAAGAAGTATAAGCCATAAACTCTTTCATAATCCATTACTACTCCATGGTCCTTACCATGGCCCTTACTTCAATCCAGCAATCATTCCTCTTCAGTGATGGAGAGCCCCATTCTATTCCACATGACTGCCTTATATCTATAGAAGTGTTCTCAAAGTTGGAAAACTATTCTCTCAGATACTTCCTTAGGCTTAATCCTCTTCTGTGATAGCCCTTGCAAATGAAATTTTTAGGGAAACACAATTTGCTGGCTGATTTTATGGGTCAACTTGATTGGGCCAAGAAATACCAAGATTGCTGCTAAAACATTATTTCTTAGTGTGTCTGTGAGAGTATTTGGAAAAGAAATTAGCATTTGAATTGGTAGACTGACAAAAGAAGATGGTCTTTACTGATAGGGATGAGCATCATTCAATTTGTTGAGGGCCTGAATAAAAAAAAAAAAAATGGTGGAAGAGTGAATTTGCACCCTGTTTGAACTAGGACGTTCATATTCCCTGCTTGCAGATATTGGAACCCTGGGTTCTCAAGCCTGTGGACTTGAACTGAGACTGGTACAACTGTGCCCCCCCCACCCCCATTCACACACCATTTTCAAGCCTTTGGATTGGGACTGGGACTTATATCATCTCTCCTTGGTTCTTGGGCCTTCAGACAGACTGAATTAGCTGGTTTCCTGGTTCTCCAGCTTGCAGACGGAAGATCATGGTGTTTCCTGTCCTCCATAAACATGTAAGCCAATTCCTATGATAAGCACCTCTCTCTCTCTCTCTCTGTCACACACACACACACACACTTATACAGACATGCACTAAGTAACATATCCTTCAGCAATAAGTCCCATAGGATTATAATGGAGCTGAAAAATTCCTGTTGCCTACTGACATTGCAGCCATTATAACATCATAGAACAGACATACATGATGTATTACATGTATAAACAAACCTACTGATTTCCAGTTGTATAAAAGTATAGCACATAACAATTATATACAATGTAAAATATGTGTTGATGATAACAACTAGGTTACTGGCTTATGTATTGACTATCCTATAATTTTTATTGTTATTTTAGAGTGTAGTTCCTCTATTTAAAGAAAATAGTTACCTGTAAAACATCCTCAGGCAGGTCCTTTAGGAGGTATTCTAGAAGTCATTGCTATTATAAGAGGTGAAGGCTCCATGCATGTTATTGCCTCTAAAACCCTCCCAGTGGTAGACTAGGTAGAAAGCAGTAATAACGATGATCCTGACCCTGTGTCAGCCCAGGCGAAAGTCTCAGTTTTCAAAAGAAAGTATAGGAGAAAAAAACAAAAAAATTTAAAGCTTATTGAATAAGAATATGAAAAAAGAATATTTTTATAAAGAGGTACACTGTGTTTTGTTTCATTACAAAAAATGTCAAAATTTGTAACTTTAAAAAATATTTTGATAAACTAAATTTAATTTAGTATTGAAAAATTTAAATACATTTAGTGTAGCTTCAATGTACATGGTTTATAAAGTCTATAGTGAATTGTTCCCCTGATGGGATTAACTGAGCTGAAAAACCGAGTAGTAATTGAAGGTGGGTAGTGTGTGGCTGGATGGGGGTGGGTCACTGGGGGCATATATTTTGTATCTCGCAAGTGGAGTCTCTCTGCTTTCTGACCATCTTGTGAGTTGCTTCCTTCCACCACTCTTCTACCATGATGTTCTCCCTTATCTAGAGCCCAAAGGGATGGAGCTAGCTGTCTATGGACTGAGACCTCTGAAACCATGAGCCCCTAAACAAACTTTTTCTCCTCTAAAATTGTTCTTGTCAGGCCTTTTAGTCACAGCAGCAAAAAAGCTATCTAAAACAAGTAGTCTATGGTAATGGCCTAGCCCTTCACACTCATTCATGAACATAGTATTCACTGAGTCACCCAGAGCAACTTCCAGTCCTATAAGCTACATTCATTGTGTCTTATACATGTAGCCATTTTTATCATTTGTACCCTATTTTTACTCTATCTTCTCAGTTTAGACATAAAGACGGCATTATGTTACAATTGCCTATAGCATTCAGTATTCAGCCTAGTGTCCGGGGCCACCTGAACAGGAACAGATTAGGTAGTAGCTGAGCACGTACCCTTAGCCTTGAGGGATGGAGGTATGGAATTGGCTTTCGCTCTAGCGCATGTGCTCCTGTGAGCATCTGAAAAATGTTTTAACTCAAAAGTGGGCTCCTCAGCAGACGGCAGATGCTGGTGCTATTAGTCCTTAAGGCACTAGGTTAGACTAGGTTAGACTAGGGTTTCTAAGGAGCAGAATTAGCTGGCGGTGAACAGCGCCATAGGGAACGGAGACCAAAGCTCTGTATCTGCCCCAGAGCAGCAGCTGGGTTACAGCCACTCTGATCCCAGTAGGACAAGAGTGCAGTGAAGAGGTTCAGTATAAATTGTCTGAGTATTTTCAAAATACAAGAGAAAAATAAAGTTCATTTCTATAGAAGTAAAGAATCCCCTGTATCAAGTCTTCCCCCCCCAAAAAAAAACCTTTCCCTTTTCCTTTCACTCTCCAAACATTGATTCTTAGCATGTAAATCCAAAAAAACCTTCACCTTAATATTTCAAAATACAAAAAATTCACAAAAAGAATCCAGAAAAATCCACAAAAGCACTTTTTCCATAGGAGAGGACTGAACTCAGCAACATATGTTTTATCAATTACCTTAATAATCTCTTGTGGGACCTCCAATTCTCTAATTTCCTATTTTCTATGCCTAATTATGGTCTTCAGAATTGCAAAATGAAATTTTTCTTTTTCTAAAGACAAAAAATTCCCTACATGTTTAACATCACTCACTTTCATCTGTCTAATTCCCTTACTTCACAAACCAATCCATAATGCTCTGAAATTCTAAGCACGCTTCTACTGGAGAGAAAACCAAATCCCCCAATTCTTAAAATTCACACTGGGTATCCCTGTCCCTGTTCGGGCACCACCTGCAGGGACACACAACTAAATCAGTCAGGGTCACTCCAGGTGAATTGGGCTGGCGCTAAATAATCACATAGACACAGGAAGTACCTTTTTCTTGGGGTTCAGTGACAACTCCTCTGCCCCAGCTCCCACAAGGGAGGCAGGGAGGCTGGCAAAAGAGAGAGCGCCGGCCTGAAACCATTTTTTTTTTTTTTTTGGGGGGGGGGGGCACTCAAGAAAGTTCCACTCAAATGAGGAAAGGGATTAGGTTTCAGGGGGGTGTAGCTCAGTCCCACTGGGTGACGCCCACTCGCATAGCTGTAATACCTTGACAAGCGAAGGTGAGGTCCACCTGCTTTCACCCTGTGAGCAGAAGCCAGATCCAGACCTCCATCGTTCAAGGCTAAGGGTACGTGCTCAGCTCTTAGGTGTTCAGCTCCTGTTCATGGCGGCCCCCTACAGCCTAGCAAGCTGTATAGGTGTGTAGCCTAGGAGCAATAATCTATATTATATAGCCTAGTCATGGAATAGGTTATTTCATGTATTTATTTGTACATACACTCTGATGTTGGCGCAATCATAAAAATGCCTAGTTACACATTCCTCAGAATGCATCTTCATCATAAATGACACATGACTATGTATGTATAGACAACATATATTCACACATTTAGGCACACATTTATCCTATTGGTTCTGTTTCTTCAGTAAACCCTAATATACATAATAATGGGTAACACCAGAGTTTTCCCACAAGAAACACCTGAGGCATACTCTTTGCCTTCTCTAAAATCAGCTCATTGTCAAATTCCTTGTTTTACTAGCTCTTATACATTGTCAAAGGAGAAATTACCATATTCATTGACTTCAGACATGATTTTGAAGTCTTACATGTTATTGGGGTAATTACAAGTCTTAAAATCTTGGCCTTTGCCAGCACTCCTATTGTCAATGGACACAAATATGCTGATGTATATGATAAGCTGTTCATCTTCCTACTGAACTTGCTACTGTTCAGCACACACCAATAAAACTAATAATCTTTAAGAAACAATATGGCTTAAAAAGCTGCTGAAAGTAAACCTGCATTTGTCCTTGATATTACTATCAGGAAAGTGCTGAACAACCTGAAAAAGACAAATGGCTATAAAAGGGTGCCAAACAATGATTAGATGTATTTATTATACGTTGGAACAAATGAACATGCTGTAGCCCCCTATCCTTTGACCTTTTATCTCTCATCTAATAGGACATGTGTTAAAAAGAGAGGAATTCAGGAAACTTAAAGACAATTGGTTCCGTCCTGAAATCCAAAAAATTCTGACCAAGCAATTTCCCAGTGCATTATTTATTAATCGCAACAAGTTTCTGGAAATAATCATAATATTTCATATAATTATCTAATATCCATGCTGCTCTTGGCAATAGCCCAAGTAGACTTTATATATTTATCTCCAGCCTTTGCATATTCTTACTCTTTGGTTATTGTCTGTCTGTTTGATGGACTAACTGAAACTATCAAACCAGACATACTGATTCAATAACAGTGGTGAAGAAAATAAAAACTGAGGGTTTTCCCTTATTTTGGCATCCCTCTGTAGATCAAATCAGATCAAGCCACTTTACTGTAGAAATAAATTGTGATGGAAAATCCTAGGATGGTCATTAAAATTTGATATCTCCTATCATTTTCAAACCTCAGAAGCAGAGGAGTATAAATATACAGACATAAAAAGAATCCTTAAAACCCCCCAAAAACCTGTTAAGAAAAGGGATTCAAATAGTGAGAAGCATTACCTCTCTCCTCTCTCTCCTTTTATAAATATTCAGACCAAAGCTGGGTGTGGTGGCATATCATAGCAGCTCTTGAGGGTGAAGCAGAAAGAACACAAGTTCAAAGTCAGCCTTAGCATCTTAGTGAGGCTGAAACAACTTAGCAAGATCCTGTCTCAAAGAAAGAGCTAAGAATGTGGTTCAGTGGTTAAGTGCCCCTGGGTTCAATCCCTGGTACCCTCACACACATGCAACTCCAGACTACCCAAATAGGGGACATGGATTTACCCTATTTTGAATTAGTTTTTGGTTGCCCTATTGCCTGGTATCTCTAACCTCTCATTCCAGGATGACACAAGGATTATTGGATTTTCAATGAACAATTGTTATGATGCCTATCTATATACAGTATATATACTTGGAATGTATCATCAACAGGTGTGAAGAGTGTGGCTTCTACCCATTGACAAACCCTGCCATCTCTTTCAATGAGGAGATAGAGTACATATCAAAGTTTCTATTTATTTATTTTTAAATAAATGTTATAGTGTACATTTAAGGTATACAACAGAGGGCTATGGGACACATAGAAATGGTACAATGGTTACTATAGTAAAGCAAATTAACATGTTCATCATCTCACAGTTACCCAGTTGTGTGTGTGTGTGTGTGTGTGTGAACAGCAAACTCTTCTCATTTAGCAGAAATCCCTAATGCAATTCAATTTTCCAACTATGGTTTCTCATGTTGTACATCAGTCTCTAGACTTATTCATCCTAAATCTTTGTGCTTTCTATCCCTTGACCTATATCCATCATTCCATTTCCTCTGACTCTTAACTCAGGTAACTGCTCCCTACCTCTGTATGTTTGACTTTTATTTCAGATCCCACAATCAGAGATATTATGAAATATTTTTCTTTTGTGTCTGGCTTGTTTCACTTAGCATAATGTTTTTTAGGTCCATTCATGTTGTGGCAAATGACAGAGTCTCCTTCTTTTTAAGGCTCTGTAATATTACATATTATAACACACACACACACACCAGTTTATTTATACTTTTGTCCACCGATGGACACGTAGGTTGTGTTCATATCTTGGATATTGTGAATAATGCTGGAATGGACATGGAAGTGTGGATATCACATCAAGGTGCTAATTTCATTTCCTGTGGATGTATACCTAAAGGGATAATTGCCGGTATATATGGTAGTTCTCTTTTTAATTTCTTTAGGAATCTCCTAATTTTTTCCACCATGGCTGCATTAATTTACATTGTTACCAACAGTGTGAAAGGGTACTCTTCTCCACACAGTTAATATTTGTTCTTTCCTGATGTTTTGGTACTAATTTATCTACCAGGTGTGAGGTTATATCTCACAGTACTTTTGATTTGCATTTTTCTTAATAATAATATTAAGCACCTTTTCATAAACATCTTTGTTCATGTCTTTTTAGATAAGTGTATATATTAAAAATCCTTTCCCATAAATTGGGATTTTTTTCCTGTTATTGGGCTGTACAATTTCCTTCTAAAATTTGGACATTAGCCCCTTGTTAGATATATGGTTGGTAAATAAATTTTTCCCAAACGGTAGATTACATTTCATTTTATTGACCCCTTCCGTTTGCTATGCAGAAGCATTTTAGCAGTACTGAGCATTGACTGAAGGGGTGCTCTACCACTGAGCTATATCTCCAGTACTTTTCAAAAAATTTTCTTTAGTTATTTTGGTACTGGGGTTTGAACCCAGGGGCAATTTACCCCAGTCCTTTATTTTTATCTTGGGACAGTGTCCCACCAAGTTGCCTAGGCTGGCCTTGAACTTGTGATCCTGCTACCTTGGCCTCCCAAGTCACTGAGATTACAGATGTACTCCATCATGCCCCACATGGTATTCATTTTATTGAGGTAAAATTACAGGAAGGAAATTTCTTCCTTTGAATTGAAAACATAAATGGCACTGAACTGTTCTTAAGTAAAAAATACCAAAGAAATACTATAATCACTCCCTATAATTTGACTGCAAAGTAGGTATCTTTCAGTTCTCTAATAATTATCACAGGGAAAGATAATGACATTTAGATTGATATTTACTCAATCACAGGAAAGTATTCCTGGGCTTAAAGCTCTATCAAGGGGATATGTAACAGAGCTTACCTAGTCTTATCTATCCTGGTGTCCAGAACTATAGATGAATAGATTTAAGACTGGAGTATCCAGGTCAGGTAATATTGCCTCTGTGGGGGCTAAGCTGAAGGCTTCCTCTATTTTTTATTTCTCAACTTGTTTTTTGCTGTTGTAGCCTGATGGAGGCTCAGGGAGTATGGAAAAATATAGATGCCTATACAGCTAATGACAAAGGTCATAAGTCACCAGACCACAATCTCATGGGTCATGGTTTCTACCCTGACCTTGTTCATGTACAACCTTGTTCTCTTTATTTGTTGTGGCAATAAAGTATGTGAAGGGTTATTACTCATATGGTCAGGGCAATGTAGACTCAGATATCTGGTGCCACTTTCTTCACCAGATATCCCACCTTAAACACCAAACCTTGAGTTCCTTTGTACACAAAGCATCACAGAATAGATGTACCAGGTAAGTCATCCTAGAAAACTCACCTTTGAACTGAAACATCAAGTTTCATTCAATAATGTAGATAGTTTTTCCAAATTGGGGATTTATGATTTAGAAAGAACAATTCTAAGAATTTACAAAGCAATGATCCAGGTATTTATGCAGTCCTTGGAAGCTTACAGTTTAGCCTCTGTTATACTGTGAAGCCATCCCATCTCAGATACACTGACTATCCAACAAGGAGGAGGTTGTGCAGTCTTTGGTGAACACTTCTGATTGTTTTTAAGTCAGAAAGGACAAGTAGTGATTAATTTATACCATTTCAAAGATGGTAACATTCTTCATCACATTAATGAGACATAGCCATTTAATTGCATTGACCTATTCCCAGAACTGGAAGATTGCTTCAATAGGGATGGCGAAATGTGTTTAGATTTGTTCCTTCTCACTTATTCATTCTTCTAATCTATGTTATTATTTCCTTTTCAGATGTCGTACAATGTAAGTACGAACATGACTTTTCTTTCCACAGCAATTGGTTCAGCTCCTTGTGAAACTTCTTGTGAAGTTTCAAGTAGGGGAAATGAAGTGACCACCAACTCACCAGAATGGCATAAAATTGACTTTAAATTGAAAACATATGAACAAACAGCAGTCATTGAAAGAAACCTTTCCAAACTTATGTTCACAGAGTTAACCAGAGCCTTCTGAATACATGGCTGCCAACAATCTCCCTCTTTGAGGGAATTTCCTGTTTAGAAGACTGACTCTTAGCACTGGAAGGTGAGAGTTCGGCTGCCATAATCCTTCACTGGTGAGCTCCCAGCCAGGAAGGAGACTGCCTATCAGCCTCTGGGTGGAAAACTGCATAAGGCTCCTAATAGAACCTGCCATACATTACCACTGAAGCCCCAAACTCCTTGTCTTCAGTTCAATTTATATATAAACCTTTACCCTTGGAGCCACTTTTCGTAGAGTGTTCTCACATGCTCATGAGTTAAACTTTTCTGTTAACCTGTTTGGGACTCTGATCTAACTTTAATTGTAGGTAATTTTTCTGATTTTTGCCATTTCCTGATGCCTTAGAGACTCATTTACAAAAATTAGAAAATATGAGAATATGCAAAATGTCTAATTATGTTCTCATATTTCAAGATTCTTGTAGCAAAGTAGAATGGGTTAAGGCTTTCTTAAAAGTGATCAGATTTTGAAAGTGAGAGATTAAAATTGGAATATAAAACCCCCTGAAGTAAATAATTTTAATAATTCTTAACTCAAAATTTTACAGGATGGTGACAGATGTTTCAAGGGATGATTCTTGTTGTCAATGAATCTTTTATTTATTTATATGTAGTGCTGAGGATCGAACCCAGGGCCTCATACACATTCCAGGGAAGTACTCTACTGCTGAGTCACAACTCTAGAACCTATTTTTTATTTTTTAATAATGAAATACACCTTGGTAAAGGTGAATTTTCTAGTCTTCTATGTGTTTCAAGTTGGTTGACTTGAGTTCAAGTTAATATTGAGGTACTGTATTAGCTTTTCATTGCTGTGAAGAAAAGGTACCTGACATGAACAACTTAGAGGAGGAAAAATTCACTTTAGCTTATAGTTTCAGAGTTTTCAGTCCATGGTCAGCTGGCTCCATTACTCTGGACCTGAGATGAGGCAGAACATCATGAGAAAGGTCATTGTGGAGAACAGCTGCTCAACTCATGGCAGCCAGAAGGAGGGGAAAAGGAGAGAGGGAGAGAGAAAAGGAGGGGCAGAGAGAGAGGTAGATGGATATAGATAGACAGATAAAAGGTGGGCGGGGTGAGGTTGAGTGAGATAAAGAAACAGGGACAAGATATAATCCCTGAGAGTAAAGCCTGAAAGTTGCACTCATTTTTATTAGGTCCCACTTTCTACACTGTCCACCACCTTCCAATAGTCCATTCAAATCATTAGTCTCTCACTTAACCCACTCATGATGTCAAAGCCCTCATGATATAATCACTTCCCAAGGATTCCAACTTTGGATACTGCTGCATATGGGACCACACCTTCAAACACAAGAGTCTTTGGAGGACCCATCATATATACATCAAAACGTGCACTTTCCTGTCTGTGATGGAAGAACTTAACAAAAATTTTTTGCAGTTCTAATATTTTAATTAATGTAATAGTATTTTAAGATATTTTTCTTACACGAAGCTATTCTGAATTACTAAGAAACATTTTTATATATACTTCCAATAATACCAATCACAATGAAATAATTTAGGTTTAAGGTAAATTACAGAATTAAAGAAAAGACTGAGGTGAAGATAAAGTTAATCTTTTTAAAGATATGCTATTTTCTAATTATGTAGAAACTATTTTCCCCTTTCATGTGAGTCTAAATTGAAAAAAATGTGAATATTAAAAGAAAAAAAATGTTTAAAAAGTCAAGAACAAGAAAACATAGTTAAAACTACATAAAGCACAAATTAGTTTTTCATATTGATCAGATGAAAGTACAGTAATGTTTGTTCTAAATTCTGCTATGCTGTATATTTATAACACAGTTAAGTTCAGCTACTCCTTTTGTTAAAAACAGATCTTTATTCTTTTAAACAGTAAGTATTTATGAGGTGCTATGCAGCATGCAAAAGAAACATCCAAGCATGGCCCTTCCTACTGAATTTGCTGCTCTACTCAAAAAGGAGTTGCATTATTTTTTTAATTAGCTTTAATAAACATAATTCTTACCATTCTAATTTATTGTGAGCTATAAAATTAACAAAAATGTTTAAAAAAACAATTTATTTAACATGTATTCTATCTTCTAAAATAAATGAACCCAAAATAGAAAATTTTTTGGACAATGAAGTATTAGATATCAAACATCAATGAAATATCATTCTATTTACTTATTCATTATCAAGATTTAAATACATTAAATATATCCTCTCAAACCTGGCTGGCAAAAGAGGTAGATAATACTTACATAGCCAACTTAATGTTCATTATAAACAAGAAAGAAGTAAAGAGGCAGGCATCCCTATTGAATTCATATAACAAGTTAATGACCCAAAAGCCAGTCCCATGAAAATTATCTTTCCTTTGGTATCATCACTGTCATATGTCCTCATTTGATAAAATAAACCTGAAGTACAATAAGGCTCAGAAACAACTTACTTAAAGATAAAAAATAAAATGTTATTAACAAAGGAAACAAAACATGTTTATAATGTAGGAAGCACATGCAACTCTTAAATATTTGCATTAATTTCTTTTGGCAAATCCAATGTTCCTAATTGCGGCCTAATTATACTTGAATATTATAGGAATAATGTAGAGAAAGCACAGTACCTATCCATAAGTGTTCAGTAACTAACTTTAAGTTAATTGCTTAATGAAATTTAATCATCAGCCCTAAAATAAAATGATACAAAGTATATTTCTTATTGGCAATGGGTCAAAAATATTATGACATATAAAAGTAGTACATTATATTATTTTTAAAAGCTTTTTTCATTCAAGGCAAAAATTGAATAGCAAATCAGATAAGTCATTGTTTTCATATATTTCAAAAAAGACAAGACACTCAACAAATCGGTCATCTTTCTTTAAACATAATTAAGATCAATGTAGATACATATTATCTGATGGTAATACTAATATCTTTTCTTTTTCTTACATTTTCGGAATTTTGGGCTGAACTCATTTCCTCTATTGTCTTCTGTGCTACTATCACTGTCACTGGTTTGCTTTTGCCTCTTTCGTGTATTCATCTGATAAAGGTCAGAGTCACTTGGTTGTTGGACAGTCCATTCATAGGAACTTGGTCCAGCATCTAGATCTGGAATATGACTCAGTGAGGAAGATCCAGATGCGCTGTTGGGAAGTGGGGCTGTCATCTCATAGTAAGGAAGCTGCAGAACTGGATTATGTGCATGCCACTGCTGTGGGGGGGAAAAAGACAATTCATATACCCAAACAAATCCAAAATGCTAAGTTAAATGCATATTAAAAAGTTTAATGCATGTTAAAAGTAACATGAATTATGCAAACCATCATGAGTAAACCAAACAATATTTTGGTATAAGAAAGACAGTGACTTCATAGTAGGAGTATGAGAACTTCCTTAAGTCCTTAACAAAGATTTAAATGTTTGCTAGTTTACTACAATATAGATTATCAAAGAAATATAATGCAAACCACATACGTAGTTTTAAATCTGCTAGGAGCCACAATATAAGAGTAAAATGAAACAGATAAAATTTTTACAAATGTATTTATCTCAATATATGATAGAGAGCTGATAACTAAAATTTCTAATTACTTCAAGCAGATTAGAGATTAACTGTGATACCACAAACTTGACCTTCAACTTACTCCCATCTGTACGAGAGAGAGAGAGAGAGAGAGAGAGAGAGAGAGAGAGAGAGAGAGAATAGAATATGTTGGGAAAAACACTTTCATAGTTTCAGGTAATAAGTGGTTGTTAATTAATATTAACTATTTGAGCACCAAATACTAAGAATGGTTTTCATGTTCTTCATAAATTTGTGTCATATATATGCTGAACTAAACAGATATCAAACTTACCATTTTCTGAAAGAAAAAATATTCTTGAGGTAAAGCAGTATTATTAATGGGAAAAAACTGCATGGGAAAGGAAGATCTGCCCAACATTTCTTCATTCCTTTTGAGAAATAAAAGGGGAAGCAAAAATACCCTTAAAATTCCTAGGTACAAATATTCTTTTCTCTTAAAAAAAAATAATGAGAGTTGTCCATAATTAGAAACAGAAACAGAAAGAGCTTCTTTGGTAGCAGTTAGAATTAAATACCTTAAAAAACACGTGTAAATAATCAGTTATTATATTGATATTGTAGTATCAGAATGATACATTAATTATTTCATTAATAAATATTGAAATTTCAATATTCAGAGTCACATTTGGATTTCTGATATGAAAATGTGAGACCAGCTTGTATTTATATAAATACATAAAACATTTAGATAGTAACAGAACAATACCAAGTCATTAATCATCATTGGGGGTACACTTCAATCTTCTACAGATATAAAAAGAAAGAAAGGAGAAATTATCATAAATTTATTTTTAAAGTATCTTTACTATGTAAATATATAAACAGTACTCCTTCCTAAATGGACTACAAATGTTAACACAAACATGTTGGCTGATATCTTCCATGCATTAAGATAGTCAAAACATTCCTAATTAAAAAACTGTGGTGTTCCCACATTTCACTTATACATGTGATAGGTGCTTTTATGGAGATGTTATAAAACCTGACTAGATTCTGCAGCTACTCTTCAATAGTCCACTAGCTCTATAGTATACCCTAATTTTAATGCTAATACCACTAATTCTTAGGTTAGGAAGTGTACTGTAAGGGAGGCTGAAATCAGCACAGGCAGATGGGGAAAAAAAAATGACAGGATGTAATCAGATGGATGAGGGAGACCCCATTTATAAATACTGAGAGTAGCATCACAGAAGTCAGTAAGTATGAACTTCATTAAGAAAGAAATCAGAGAGATGTCACAGTTGTTCCAGAGGAATAAACTGAATAAACATTGAGGCTGCTGAATGGCTGATCAGAAGGTTCTGATCACCTGAAAAGAGTGGCTCTTATGTAACTGTGGGGTTGAGAAATGAAAGGGAAGAAAGGATGTGAAAGATAAAAATACTTATTTGTGAGAGGAAGAAGAAAAATATGGGAGGCCAGTTGGGAGACAAGGTGAAAGGTGGAGGGAAGTTCCAGAGTGGGGAAGACCCAGTAGCAGAGGTGAAATAAGCTTCATTATGAATACAGGTGTCAATTGTCTAAAATCAGTATCTTTCCCACGTGAATCTTTGGTCACATAGTTGTCTGCATAGAGGAATCACATGTAAATTAAAAACTGTTATGGATTGATACATTCTCTTCATATTCAGTTAATGAAGCCCCCAGTACCTTAGAATGTGGCCATATTTGAAAAACAGGATCATTACATATGTCATTGGTTAAGACATGTTCATACTGGAGTAGGATGGGCCCATAACCCTTTATGACTGGTATTCATATAAAAAAGGAATATTTGGAGATGAACACAGAACAACATGTGAAAATAAAGGCAGAAATGTGGGTAATGCTTCTGTCATTCAAGGAATACCAAGCAATACTATCAAACTAACAGAAGAATAAGGAAGAGGCATGGAATAGATTCTTCCTCACAGCTTAGAAGAAACCAATGCTTCTAATATCTTGATCCTGGATGTCTAGCCTCCAAAATTGTGAGAGATTTAATTTCTGTTGTTTAAGCACTCTATAGTACTTTGTTACAATGTCCCTAGCAAATTAAAAATTAGTTCATTAAAGAGTAAGGCACAGAGGAAATAAGAAGTCAAAACACCCATTTATAATGAAAGACTAGGAGATTACATGGGCACCATTTTTCTTTGCACATCACATCCAGGACATGATAACTTATTCTCATACTTTCTTTGTAATATACTAAATACTAGAATAAAGTACTACCAATGAAAAGTAGTATCATGGAATATACACATAACTTTGATGCTCTGTGATGATTTAGAAACTGTGTATGAAACATAAGTAGAGAATAAAACAGCTTTAATGCTATCTTCTATTGCCTATCTAGTCTTTTAAACTCCGAATCCTACAAATATCTTGTTCTTTCCCCAAACCTGAGGAAAATGAAGTATTTTTACCCACTTGGTATTAAAGAGGAGGAGAAGCAATTACATCACATATATGGCTCAATCCATAAGTCTATAATATTTCCCTACCATAATAGTAAATTCTCCTTTTGTTCTAACATTTACTGAATACTTAAAATGTATTCAGCAGTTTAAGTACCTTGCATTTACTATAAAACTTTATTCTCACAAAAAATTCTTTAGGTACTATTTCAATTTAGAGATAGGATACAGAAAGGTAAAACAATTTAACCAGAGTCACACCATTAATAAAGTAGCAGTGGCAGAATTCAAATCCAGGCAATCTGATTTCATTACCTACTTTCTTAAGTTCTCTTGGATTCACCAATATAGAAATGCTGGGGAGAATGAAAATATGAAGCACACTTATTTGGGGTTTAATACCTCTGCCAAAGATAACCTGAGTATTTGCCAGTCTCAAAAGGTCACTCTCTCATGCCTTAGAGGGCTGATACAGTTAACAATGGATAGGACCTTTGGCTATTATTAGTTTACATGAAAATATTCAGTTCTGCCAAAGACAACAAGAAAACAAATAGGATGGACAAAATTCATAAAAATGCTTAGTGTAGACTGTAAGTAAGCTAGCAGTTTATTACATAAACAATGGAACTGTTAGGGATAGAATAAGCAAGAAACCTGGGAAGCCAAGATAGAATTCATAATATATATTAATGGATAGTGAATGAGTTAGATCTTATAAGACAAAAGAGAGATGGATACCTACTCCTGATCATGCCTAACAGTTATATTTCTCTTCTTGCCTTCATTCTGCCTACGATAATCTGAAGTAAAACCTACAGACAACAAGCTGATGAACCAGGAAGCTCCTTCATCAAGTAAGTAATATTAGTTCCCAGAACTTTCCATCTGAATGGATAGCCTTGCCCAAACCTCCGCTCTCATCCTCTCCTCATCACCACACTATCAGTAGGGAAGGTTGACAGCAGAGAAACAGTCTATGAATATTACTATAACCAGAACTCAGTTACTTGGTCCTTCTGCCCACTTACACTCTATCCTAAGTGTGCTAAACTATCCACCAAACTTGTTCTTGCTTTTCACTGTGTTTTTTAATACTGATTAATACACACTGTGACTTTGGAATCTTAAATTGTTTGGGGAGCCTTTACGTACCATGACCTCTGGGATACCTTGCCAGAAAGTATACTGGAAGGTTATCGCTGTATCAAGATATCAGGCTTTAACAAATTCTAGAACACAGAGAAGTTCTAAACTATAGTAAAATAAATAATTGAATGGCTTAACATCAGAAGGCTTAGTTTCAAGGCTAGCACTTTATCATCTTGTGACCTTGAGAATTGGTTAACTTTTGTGTCTGCATTTACTGAAACATAAAATAGGGACAACAATATCTCTATGATCCATCACAGTGAGACCTTGTATGCTTAAATGATTTAACAGATATGAAAAGTATACAGAAAACCATAAAGAACACTACAAATGTAAATCTATATCACTTACTACTTTAAATGTTAAAACTGACCTTTAAATGAAAATATTTTCTCTCACTTTCCATGGGTTCAGAAAAACTAAACTTCTTACTCTGATCCTATATATAAATAGTAAGATTCTGCAATAGTCCAGAATATGATAAAAAATCTTCCTCTCACATATTTATTATTTTTCATTAATATAGATTATAAGAACATATTTGTTTTACCTTTATGAAAAAACATATTTCTAATTACCTGTAGGTATGTGAATTTATCTTAACACAGCTCTCAAAATTTTGGTTAGCTGGTTCTGAAGAGCGAGAACTTCCTTTGGAAGAAATACAATGATTACTTCATGGTACAACTACTTGGAGTTTTTATATATTAAAACATAATATAAACTAAAATCTTTTAAGATATAGTAGTGACTTAAAATTCCACACTTATGTAAAATATGTGCACATATATCTCTCAAGTCATATTTACAGATTGTATGTATTACTATAAATGAATGAAGAATAATCAAGATTTATCCAAAAGCAAGTCATAAATAAGAATACAATGATATGGAACTATATAAAATATATGATGCTGTTTTGTACTACTTACCTATAAATTAATAATGACAAATGTCAGTGCTATTTGCCTCCAGTGTAGAAGGCATGAGTTCTCTAGATTGCTCAGACAAAAGCCAAGTCAACCTTTTATAGATGTGTCAGAATATAATAAACTCTGGCCTATTTTACCAGCGTGTGTGAGCTAAATGGGCAGAATCAAAGAGCATGATGCACCCATGCATTAAACTAAAAAAGAAAATGTGAAATGTGGAGAAAGGAACTTTCCTATGCATGAAGATATTGCTTTTTTAATTCTTATTTTTCATTTTTAGTAGATTAAGAGAAATAAAAACCAAAGGAGTGATACATCAATAAGCCCAAACAATTTATGGCAGTGATATAAGTCTGTACCATTTATATAATGCTTAAACACAATATTGTAAGAATCACTCAGACGGTCTCAAGGGTCCCTGGAGAGATGTGAGACCTGTAATAAATAGTATGACATTCTCTGGGCACCTAATCAGGGATGGCTTGTTCCTGACATGAACTCAGGACAAGGATTTGAGTTAGGAATCATTCCTCCACCACTAGCAAGGTTCCACTGGTACCTTTGTCCACTTTGCTCTTATAGGGGCTTAAATTAAGCTCCAGGCAACAGGATGGGTTCCTCAGAGGGCTAATTTTTCCACTTATCTTTCAAATAGTACATATTTAATACCATACATTAGCAGTAAAAAGAAGATTGGCAAAGAGCCTTGCTATATAAAAGCTACTTATGTACCTCCAGTTCATGTAAATTTGATCAATTTTAGTCAATAGCAATCATCATAGATATTTGCTGATTTTAAAATAGAACATTTTAAATTTTGCTAAAGAAGAGATGCAATAAATTTGGTAATATAATTGGCAAACAATTAGGTTAGCTCATTTATTCACAATTGCATTATATTATTCTTCACAATCTCATCATATTGTAGATACTATTACTCCCATTTGACATTTGAGGAAACTGAGAGGCTCCTATACTGGCCAAAAATCACACTGCTGACCTCAGAGCCCACACTTTTAACTATATAGTATTATAAATTAGATATGTGTTTGAAAAAATTAAGTGACTACAGAGACACTTTTATTGTCTTATACTATATGGAAAACAAAATGTTTACAACTTCTGAGACTAGCAGCAACCACAAAACACACTTTGAAGATTCATCAGTGAGCGAACCTACCAAATCGATACTGCACATTAATTGGTCTTCCATATAAACGAATTCCATTCAGCAAAGCTATTGCATAAGACACTGATTCTGGGTGCTTAAAGCAGACAAATCCAAAGGATTTCGGCTTTCCTTCTCTGTCTTTGCATATAGTCACTTTGGTTAATGGCCCAGCCTACAAGAAACTTAAAAATTATTTTCTCATAAATCCAAAGATAATATTTTTACACTCAGAAAAATTAATTAAACTTTAAAGGAAAAAAAAGGTTAGCAATAGCTTTATGTAGCTATGCTAATAATGCATCTTCCTTACAAACATCACACTTACTCATACTTCCTTTACATTTTCTTTAGCAAATTCTCCATAGGCAAAAAGTAAAAACACAAGCTTACTTCCTGATCTATTAAATGAGGTTTACATTTCTTTTAGGTGGAAAAAGGAAATCATAAAAAAAATGAGAAGATAATATATATTGCCTTGTGGATCCACACAACTGATAAGGATCCAGTTCTTATGGACTAGAAATCATACATTTTTTTGTACAGCGAATTGCAGCCCCACCTTCAACTCTCCCCACCCTTTTTTTTTTTTTTTTTTTTTTTTTGAGGCTCAACATGAAAAACCCTTGTAGAAGAAAATAACTTTACATTCCTTTCTTCCTTTTGGTGGAAAATTCAAATTATATTGGTTAAAACAAAGACAAGTTTAGAGGTTTTGTTTTAAAGGGCATACTTTAAAAGGTAGCAAATTAAAAGGATAAACATAAAAAATGTCTTAAAATTAATGTTTTTCAAATAATAAAACATTTTAAGTCTAGGAGAAAAAACCATGGTCCTAAACAGAATCTTCTCTACTAAACTACATGTATCTATTATTAACAGAGACCCTTTAGAGATAAAGTGGGTCCTTCAAAAACAAATAAATTCTCTCACCTCTGGTACTCATACTTAATCCTAGACATTTAACTCTGCTATTGTCTCCCTTGGAACCTTCCCTTATTCTGATAGGAGGAAGTCACTTTTTATTTCTGTTAATGTTAGTTAGAATTACTACTAATACTACTAATAGTGGCAGCAAACACCTCCTAAATACCAGCTATAGCTTTGCTTTATTTAGGTTTGCTCATTTATTCACCACAATTGCATTATATTATTCTTTATGATCTCATCATATTGTAGATACTATTACTCCCATTTGACATTTGAGGAAACTGAGAGGCTCCTGTACTGGCCAAAAATCACACTGCTGACCCCAGAGCCCACACTTTTAACCACTTTTCCATACTATTTATCCCTGTCTTTGGTAGGTTACCCTAAATAATGGTAATTAATGTTAACTTTCCCCTTTAACAAAGTGTAAGTGATGTTTCTAAAATTTTTATGTCCAGCATAATACTTAGTGTTTGCCCTGTGATTCTGGATTATTAAATGGTTAGATGAGTGGTTGAATGAAGGGCAAGGGAGGCATCCTGTGTACCACAGGTAAGTGTTTACAGAACACAGTAGTCTTAATCCAGCCCTCAAAAAGTTTCCCAAAGTTCTCTTGAAATGCCGGAAAAGACCTTGACCAGGGAATCAGTTGGTCACAGTCATGGTATATTGGTTGCCCATCATCTCACATCTTATTTATCATGCTAGAATAAAAATACTCTCTGCATAAAAGGGCTTAGGAGGATGAGAAATGTATATGAAAACATTTTAAAAGCGATACCTTTCACTTTGCAGGAAGTAAGGCATAAGGGTGCTCATTATCTGAAGGGAGACAGTGACAGGGCTGTTTTCTGCTGGAGTACATCCAAGGCCCGGTAATCCCTTAATGAGGGCTGGGAGTTAGGGAGGGCCCAGCCACTGCCCACCGTCAGAACTCTGCGGTGGGGATGGGGCTAAGCCATTTCTTTCACCATCCGCTCCGCTGGGGGACAGGTGCATCCAATTAAAAATAATTAAAAGCACTGCACAAGAGCGGGCAGGAAGGGTGCCGGGTTGCGGGGTCGTCCAGGTGTGCCCCGCCCCACCGCCGCCCCTTCCCGAGGACGGTACCTGAAGGAATAGCTCATAAAGAATCTCTTCCCGCACGCGGGGCTCTAAATTGCCCACAAACACGGTCCTGTCGGCCTCCTCCTGAGCTGGGAACATCCCTCCGGTATCGGCCCCAGGATGGAGGAAGCGCCAGACCCGCCCCCTTGCTCCGCTTTACTGTGCTGCTGGGGCGAGGGAGGAGGGGCAGGAGACGGGAGCGCGCCAGGAGCCGAGCTAGGCTGCGGGCCACGCCCACCGGAGCCCGGGGGGCCCGCCCACAACGCTGCTGCCACGCCCAGAATCAGGCCCTGCATGAGTGTTGGTTAAGGAAGATGATTTGTCGAGGGACTTTGCCCTTTTGCTTGTAGGGGGTGCCCTCTCTTTTCTCCTGCTTTTAAAAATAGTCATTATTTAAAATGTCGGTTGAGCAAATCCAAAATCAAAGACTATAGAGATGATTTAAAATTTAGTAACTTCACTTCAGAAGCTGCTAGGCTAATGAGGGAAGAATAATTCGTTTCCAAAGAGTTAATGGCTGAATCATTATGATTTTTTAAAAATTAAATTGTTCAGAAAATAATTTTTGAAAGAATGAATGCATGTATGGATCTTGATATAATACAGTACTGAAATTAAAATTTTATTTACCCAGGAAGTGCTCCAAAGAGAAGTCTTTGAAAATGGCAACCAAAGTTTTTGGTGGACTCCGAAAGCTGTTGAACTTGAGAAAACAGTCATATCAAGGAATCCTTGGAAAATGTAAAAGTAGGATCCTGAAACCATCCTATAAATATCATACAAGTAATGAGGACACCATTCCTTTAGTTTGGGAATTCATTTTGAATTGAGGCAAGATTTTGCTTGTCTGATGGACCAGAAAATTCATCTTTTATAAAAAATATAGATACATTTTAGGAAATCTGCTTTTCTCGTTTAACTCTGACATTACTTAGTTTTATGACTTTGAACAAATAACTTCTGTTTGGAATTCGGGTTATGTTCCTTAAGGAATGGATCAGATTAAATATAATTGCTTCATTTAATAGGTATTTTCTGAGTGTTCCCTATGTGTAGGCACTGACTTTGAACTTGAGAAATGAAAGTGAACATAAAACTCCGCATAATGGGAGAAACAGAAGTTCTATACATACAAATGCAATGAAGTGTCAGTAACTTTAGTAATTATCTTAGTTGGTAATTCATGAGTCTATAAATTGCTTCTCTTTCTTCTCTCTATCTCTCTTTTTTCCTTTGTCACCAGCGTAAGCATAGTAGGGTAGAAGGAGGTTAAGAAAACTAGTACAGTGTGAGCAAATAGCAAATGAATGCTGACCAAATGAATGGTTACCTGCAAGTCTCCGTTATGTGTGTATCTCCTGATATATTTGTATTTATGTACCTTATACAAACCAATACATTTCCTCCTTAACCTACCTTCAGACACTGCTTGTCTGGGAGCTTTATCTTCAGCTTTCTTTGTAAAAATTCAGTGTTATTTTTGACTGTGCATGCTATAAATCTTTGTATTTGCAAATAATTAGTGATCATATTATATTTTTTATATTGAAATTTACACCATTCTTTTGTCAATAAATGCACATGAGTTTGGTGTTCTTAACACATCTTCTGTTTTGGTTGTATATAATTTATAGTGCTTATAATTCTGGAGTACTTATTCAATGTTATAAACTATAAAATTCAGCCCTTGGGGCTAGCTGTTTTTTTAGAATTTAACCTCAGTAGGTCTTTTTTTTTTTTTTAATGTATGTATACTGTGTCTCCTAACTCATATTGAATTTATGCATGATAGTAAATCTAGCAATAACTAAAAAATAATTCACTTCACTCTCAGTATTTACTGGACCATTAGTCACATATAAGGCATTGCTGGTTTCAATATTAGGAATACTTTATAAAGAATTAGCTTTTATTTATTCATCTGAGGCTGTCTTATACTTCTACCTGTATGAACCTATCAAAATAATATATATGCACATCAGTTCATAGAAATATATGCATATAAAACTGGCACTCTTTTCTCTTTCTTCTTTACCCAGCTGACTCATTCTTTTCATAACTCAGTCCAAGTAGGATTCCCTGAACTCTGCAATCTAGATTAGCTGAGGGCTCCACCTGTATAATATCACAGTTTCCGAAGCATACTTCTTCAAACCCTCCTTTATTGTGAACTATGATCAGTAAGTATACTATAGTACCTGTAACAATATCTCACATGTCTGTGGGTCTATAATAAATAGTTGCTGAAATAATACTGTTTGAATAAATGAATATCCTCACTTTGTATTTGTACCCCAAGCAGGTTAGTCTCTGCTGGGCAATCCATAGATGCTTAATAAAAGTTGCATAAATGACCAAATGAATATCTAAATGGAAACTTGGAAATTTACTGTTAAAGGACTCTTTTATAAAGTTGACTTCATTTTATCTTCATTTTTAAAAATTCTAATTTTATCTTTATTCTGATTTACCTTCCCATATTTTCCCCCAAGTAAATATAGCAGTTTTTGTTCTTGTTGTTTTACATGTGTTTTAGATGTGGTTATTATGAAGAAATATTTTTTTAATTTAAAGAAATAAAATTAAAAATTACCAGAAATTATACCACATAGAGATAATAATTTTGGAGAAAAAACTGGATTTTGAACAATATGTACATACATATAACATAAAACATAACTTAAAAATCATACTATATATACCTTTTCTCTCTAAAAGTGTAATGAAGGTTTTCTACATCTATAAATAGTGGTCAATCTGACTTATAAATTTTAATCTGCAGTATGGTCATAGTTAGGCTAATCCTACATTGTTAGACATTTATATTTTTTTCCATTTTTTGGCTAATATACTAATGCTCTGATGAACTTTCTTGCTCTGATGCATTTGTACACATGTGGATTATTATTACACAGGAGGACCTTGGATTTTTTCTTTTTTTATTTATAATAGTAGTATGTATTACAATTCATAATGCACATATATAGCATCTTTTTACATACAACTGTTTGTATACAAAGTATTTAAGTACCATTCAGATTTCAATCATGCATTTAGGATAATGATATCCATCTCATTCAACCACCAACTTTTTTTCTTTTTTTCCCCCTCCCTCCCCCCTTGCTCCCTCCCTTCTCCTCCCTTTCCTTTGACCATTCCAGTGTTCCTCTAATCCTCCTGTGTACCCCCATCCAACAACATTGTGGACTAGCCTCCTTATATCAGAGAAAACATTCAGTATTTGGATTTTTGAGATTGACTAATTTCACTTAGTATTATATTCTTCAACTTCATCCATTTACCTGAAAATGCCATTATTTTATTCTCTTTTATTGCTGAGTAAAATTCCATTTTGTATATATACCACATTTTCTTTATCCACTTATCTACTGAGGGACATCTAGGTTGGTTCCACAACCTACCTATTGTGAATTGTGCTGCTATAAACATTGAAGTGGCTGTGTCACTGTAATATGCTGTTTTTAAATCCTTTGGGAATAGACCCAGGAGTGGGATAGCTGGGTCATAGGGTGGTTCCATTCACAGTTTTCCAAGAAATTTCCATGCTGCTTTCCATAGTGGTTGCACCATTTTGCAGTCCCACCAGCAATGTATGAGTGTGCCTTTTTCCCCACATCCTCTCCAACATTTATTGTTGTTTGTGTTCTTGATAGCTGCCATTCTGACTGGAGTGAAATGAAATCTTAGAGTAGTTTTGATTTGCATTTCTCTAATTGCCAGCAATGTTGAGCATTTTTTCATGTATTTGTTGATTAATCGTGTATCTTCTTCTGAAAAGTGTCTTTTCAATTCCTTAGTCCATTTGTTGATTGGGTTATTTGTTTTTTTGGTGTCAAGTTTTTTGAGTTCTTTGTATATTCTAGAAATTAGTGCTCTATCTGATGTGCACGTATTAAATATTTATTCCCAATTAGTTGGCTCTCTATTTACCTCACTGATTGTTTCTTTTGCTGAGAAGAAGCTTTTTAGTTTAAATCTATCCCATTCATTAATTCTTGGCAGTAATTCTTGCACTACAGGATTCTTATTAAGGAATTTGGGGCCTAATCTGACATGTTGGAAATTGGAGCTTACTTTTTCTTCTATTAGGTGTATTGTCTCTGGTCTAATTCCTAGGTCCTTGATCCACTTTGAATTGAGTTTTGTGCATGGTGAGAGATAAGGGTTTAATTTCATTTTGTTGCATATGGATTTCCAGTTTTCCCCGCACCATTTGTTGAAGAGGCTATCCTTTCTCCACTGTACATTTTTGGCACCTTTGTCTAATAAAAGATAGCTGAAATTATATGTATTAGTCTCTGTGTCCTCAATTCTGTACCATTGGTCCACCAGTCTGTTTTGGTGCCAATACCATGCTGTTTTTGTTACTATTGCTCTATAGTATAATTTAAAGTCCAGAATGGTGATGCCCACTGCTTCACTTTTCTTGCTCAGGATTGTTTTGGCTATTCTTGGACTCTTATTTTTCCAGATGAATTTCATGACTGCTTTTTCTATTTCTTTGAAGAATGACATTCGGATTTTGATTGGAATTGCATTAAATCTGTATAATGCTTTTGGTAGTATGGACATATTGACAATATTGATTCTACCTATCCACGAGCAGGGTAGGTCTTTCATCTTTCCATCTTCTGAGTTCTTCTATGATTTCTTTCTTTAGTGTTCTATAATTTTCCTTATAGAGGTCATTCACCTCTTTCGTTAAGTTGATTCCCAGGTATTTTATTTATTTTTTGATGTTATTGTAAATGGGGTAATTTTCATCATTTCCCTTTCAGAGGCTTTGTCAGTGATGTACAAAAATGCCTTTGACTTATGGGTATTGATTTTGTATCCTGCTACTTTGCCGAATTCATTTACTAGTTATAAAAGTTTTCTGGTAGAGTTTTTGGACCTTCTAGGTATATTATCATGTCATCAGCAAATATTGCTAATTTGAGCTCTTCTTTTCCTATCTGGATCCCTTTAATTTCTTTCGTCTGTCTAATTGCTCTGGCCAGAGTTTCCAGTACTATGTTAAATAGCAGTGGTGAAAGGGGGCATCCCTGTCTTGTTCCAGTTTTTAGTGGGAATGCTTTCAATTTTTCTCCATTTAAGATAATGTTAGCTCTGGGCCTTGCATAAATAGCTTTTATAATGTTGAGATATGTTCCTGATATTCCTAGTTTTTCCAGTGTTTTGAACATAAAGGGGTGCTGTATTTTGTCAAATGCTTTTTCTGCATCTATTGAGATAATCATATGATTTTTATCTTTAAGTCTATTGATGTGATGTATTATGTTTATTGATTTCTGAATGTTGAACCAGCTTTGCATCCCTGGAATAAACCCTACTTGATTGTGGTGCACTATCTTTTTGATATGTTTTTGTTTCCAATTTGCCAGAATTTTGTTGAGGATTTTTGCATCTATGTTCATTAAAGATATTGGCCTGAAGTTTTCTTTTTTGGATGCATCTTTACCTGGCTTTGGAATTAATGTAATATTGGCCTTATAGAAAGAGTCTGGAAGAGCTCCCTCTTTTTCTATTTCTTGAAATAGTTTGAAGAGCATTGGTATTAGTTATTCCTTGAAAGTCTTGTAGAACTTGGCTGTAAACCCATCAGGTCCTGGACTTTTCCTTGTTGGTAGCTTTTTGATGACATCTTCTATTTCTTCACTTGTAATCGATCTGTTTAAATTGTGTATAGCCTCCAGATCCAGTTTAGGCAAATCATATGACTCTAGAAATCTGTCAATGCATTCGGTATTTTCTGTTTTATTAGAGTACACGTTTTCAAAGTAATTTCTAATTATATTCTGTATATCTGAGCTGTTTGTTGTGATATTCCCTTTTTCATCACGAATGTTAGTAATTTGAGTTTTTTCTCTTCTTCTTTTCGTTAGCATTGCTAAGGGTCTGTCAATTTTGTTTGTTTTTCTAAGAACCAACTTTTAGTTTTGTCAATTCTTCGAATTGTTTCCTTAGTCTCGATTTTATTAATTTCTGGTCTGATTTTAATTATTTCCTATCTTCTACTGCTCTTGGTGTTGATCTGTTCTTCTTTTTCTAGTGCTTTGAGGTGTGATGTTAAGTCATTTATTTGTTGTTTTTTTTTTTTTTTTTCCTTTTAAGGAATGAACTCAGTGCAATGAATTTTCCTCTTACTACTGCCTTCATAGTGTCCCAGAGATTTCTATATGATGTGTCTGTGTTCTATTTACCTCTAGGAATTGTTTAATCTCCTCTTTGATGTCTTCTTCAACCCCTTGCTCATTCAGTAGCATGTTGTTTAGCTTCCAGTTGTTGGAGTAGTTTTTCTTATTCCTTGTTTTGTCGTTGATTTCCATTTTCATCCCTTTGTGTTCTGATAGAATCCAGGGTAGTATCTCTATTTTTTATATTTGCTGAGAGTTGCCTTGTGACATAATATATGGTCTATTTTGGAGAAGGAGCCATGTGCCGCTGAGAAAAAAGTGTTTTCGTTTACTGAAGGATGAAATATTCTATATATGTCCGTTAGGTCTAAGTTATTAATTGTTTTAAGGAGGCCTAAAGTTTCTTTGTTTAGCTTTTGTTTGGATGATCTATCCATTGGTGAGAGAGGTGTGTTGAAGTCCCCTAGAATAACTGTGTTGTGGTCTATTTTACTCTTGAAATTGAGAAGCGTTTGTTTGATGAATGTAGGTGCTCTATTATTTGGGGCATATATATTTATGATTGTTATATCCTGTTGATGAATGGTTCCCTTAAGTAGTAAGAAATATCCATCTTTGTCCCTTTTGATTAGCTTTGGTTTGAAGTCTACCTTATTTGAAATGAGAATGGAAACCCCTGCTTACTTCCGCAGGCCATGTGAGTGATAAGACTTTTCCCAGCCTTTCACCTTCAGTCTATTGATGTCTTTTTCCATGAGATGTGTTTCTTGGAGACAGCAAATTGATGGGTCATTTCTTTTAATCCATTCAGATAATCTGTGTCTTTAATGGCGAGTTTGGCCATTAACATTCAGGGTTATTATTGAGATATGATTTTTATTCCCATCCATTTTTATTTGTATTATGGTCTTTACTTGATTTGGTTTCTCTTCTGGTTGGTATTTCCCTTAGTTTAATATCTCCCTTTGTTGATTTTCATTGTTATTTTTCTCTTCTTCTTCATGAAATATTTTGCCCAGGATGTTCAAAAGTGCTGGCTTTCAAATTGTGAAATCTTTTAACTTTTGCTTGTCGTGGAAGGTTTTTATTTCATCTTCAAATCTAAAGCTCAATTTTGCTGGATATAAGATTCTTGGTTGACATCCCTTTTCTTTAAGAGCTTGAAATATGCTATTCCAGGATCTTCTTGCTTTTAAGGTCTGGGTTGAAAAATCTGAACATAGTCTGATTGGTTTCCCCCTATATGTAATCTGCTTCCTTTCTCTTGTGGCTTTTAATATTCTCTCCTTGCTCAGTATATTAGGCATTTTCATTATAATGTGTCTTGGTGTGGATCTGTTGTGATTTTGTATGTTTGGTGTTCGGTAAGCCTCTTGAACTTGATTTTCCCATTCATTCCTCAAGTTTGGAAAATTTTCTGTAATTATTTCATTAAATAAATTACTCATTCCTTTGACTTGAAACTCTGCCCCCTCCTCTACCCCAATCACTCTTAAGTTTTGTCTTTTTATGTTGTCCCATAAATCTTGAATGTTCTGTTCTTTGTTTCTTACCATTTTTGCTCTGTAATTTAGATTTTTCTCTAGGATATGTATTTTGTATTCATTGTCTGAGGTTCTTCCAAGTGATCTACTCTGTCGGTGATATTTTTCAATTGAGCTTTTATTTTGGTTTATTGCTTCTTTCATTTCCGGAATTTCTATTTGGTTTCTCTTTAGAGCCTCTATCTCCCTATTGAAGTCATCTTTTACTTCCTGTATTTGTTTATGGAGTTCTTTGTCAAAATGATCTTTCACCACCTGTATTTGCTCCCTCATCTCATTTTTGAGTTCATTCTTAAGTTTCACAAACATTTGGTATATGTAATTTCTAAATTCCATCTCTGGCATTTCACCAAGTGTGCTTGCCATGGAATCTATTGAGGAGGTATACTGATTTGTTTGTGTCACTTTCTTCCCTTGTTTCTTCATATTGCTTGTGTGTCTTTTCTTCCTGCACTGTGGGACCTTGACTATTTTGATTTTACTTTAAAGCCTTATGTTGCTCCTGTAGTACAATGCTATCAGAACCCCATATATTTCCTTTACACTTTAAAATCAAACACTTTCTATTCAGAAAATCCCAGTTTGATCACAATGTACAGATTTAGTTAATCAAGATATTGTTTCCAATTTACTCTGTGCGTTTCTGATGGGGTTTTATAGTTTCAAGTATTGGACACAGAGGTGATATGTTTAGGAAGAAGGAAGTGAGTGTATTGAATTGTTTTTTCTTAGAAAGTATGAAAAGAGAGTTCTATGGAAGTGGATTAGTATCAGCCAACGAGAGAGGAAAGAGAATGGAGTGAATGATTAGGTGGAAAGACTGATTTATATATAAACCTAACTTATGCAGCGGTTGAGAGAAGAAATAAAGAAAGATAGAACAGAAAAAAAAATGACAAAGGAGCAGAAATTAGTGTAAGAGAGAGAAGAGAGAGAGTAAGTCAAGAAAATAGAGAATAAACTATAACACCACTTTGCTATATATTTCAATTGTACCTGTTCCAGATATCCTAATTTCTGCGTATAACTTGTTTTTGCCTCTGTTAAGTATGAAATGGTAGGGTGTAAATAGGGAAGATGAAGGAAGAAGAAAACATATAAAAGTGAGAAGGAAGAAAAGAAAGAAAGAGGAGCAGAAGCAAACAAACACACTGTCAATCAAAGCAAAAACAAACACCCCCCCCCCCCCCAGAAAACAACAAAACAAACAAAAAAAAGTTGAACCCAGGAACAAGTCTCAAACAAAATGAACTCTGGGAAGCCCTTCTTTTTTCCCTTCCAGTTTATGCCAATTGACCTGGATCACATCCAGTCAGGGATCCTGTTAGTGGAGTCAAGGCTGCACCTTTGGCCAGTTGCAGAATGGCACAGCGGAAGAGTGGCTCAGGGGGATTGTGTGTCAGCAGCTGAATGGCACCAGGAAAGGGACCCTCCAGAAGGCACTCTTTCCCCAAGCCCACCCACAGTTGTACCTTCTTGGGGCCGCTGTGCTAGCCTCAGACACGCCCTCCCCTGCTGGTTGCCAGAGTCTCACCCAGGTGTGTGCTGTTCTCAGAGCGCAGGCGGATCCCTGGATGTCTGCAGCTACTTTTCCTTTCTTCTTTGTTTCTTTGTCCCGGTCAGCCACTGCTTTCCTCAAATATGGTGGTGTTCTCCTTGGGCTCAACAGCAGTTCCGCAGACCTCTTGTTCAGGTCGCAGCTGGGTAGGTTGCACTTCCCCCGGAGTGGAGGGGACTTTTCTTTTGGTCGGGCCCTGTGTGCAGCAATAGGGAGCTGCTACTCTGGGCCCTGGAGGCCAGGCAAACTCAACCTTGGATTTTTGTAGGAAAGAAACTTGGTGTTAAAAGTACCTTGCTGAGTGAAAGTGTAAGATTACTAAACATTTTTGACACATTGCTAAATTAAATAAAGGTTGTAGTAAAGTGTATTCTGGTAAACAGTGACATTGCCATCACCATAAATATTATCCAACTATTATAATTACCTCAGAAGCAAGCCTGGTGCATAGAGTTCAGTCTTCTTTCTTCTTAATCATTATCATCACCATTATTGTCAATGTCGTCATCACCTTGGTGTTCTTGTTCATATTGTATACATGTCAGTCAATGTTTTAAAATCATTTTTTATATTCAAGGAGGAGTAAATAAGTACACAAATAAGTAAGGACCTATTAAACTATTGGCATTTTATATATTGTCATCTCTTTATAATTTGCTGTTTAATTCAATAGGCTTTAATAACACCAACTTTCTCCTATTGACAGTAAGTATATGATAATTAATACATGTATTTTGAAACACTGCTCTGTATTGTACTAATGAAATGTCAAGTTCATATGACCTCTTTAGAATGATGATGAAAATAATGTGCAAGGGCCATAATATAGTATTATTTCAAAAACACAAAGAAAAGGTAAATTATAAGTAAAATAGGAAATATTTATCTTTTATTCAGTATACATTTGTTAAAATATGGTTTACATGAATAATACCTACATTATGTTTCTGCACTTTCTGAAGTGATGTGGTTTATTTATATCCATGTTAAAGCAGTGTAGTTATTACAGCTCAGTGCTGTGGAAGGACCTACATTATTTGGTGGTAAACAAATTATAGTAATGGCAATCTTTAAAAATAAAGCCTCACATAAAACATTCAGAGATCAAACAGGTCAAATGATGACCCTACATAAGCAGTTAAATTTTCATGATTTTAAAATGAATTTTTGTTTGTGGACTTCTGAAGCACGATTTCAGACTCAGAGTAGTTTCTGCTGATCTCTGGTGTACATTAAACACTTCTGTTCTTACTGAATCTTTGGAAGTTATAGACATGAATTTTCTAAAAATAAATTCAAATTTTGAACTTATAATCCACGTACTCAGGAAACTCTCAATTTTCTTTGCTGAAGTTCATAGCTGGTAGGAAAATAAGACTTAAGTAAACATGTAAAGAGAAATCTTGTAATAATTTAAAATTATCATAGTAAAAGCAAAAGTATTTTTTATTTTCAATTTTTTAACCTCAAAAAAACAAGTTAGAATTTTAAATTTTAAAATAGCCTCTGTGTTTTGTATGCAAAATGATATAAACCTTAAAAGCCCATAGTTGACAGCTTCATGGGTATGGATTTAATTATTGATTTTATGGTGTATAAAGACAACTTAGTTTGTAATCAAACTGAACATAAACTACAACTCTTTCTGACTCTTTCTATTTTTGGCATTTTCTAACAACACATTTTTTTTCCATGCTTTCCACAAATAGATTCTTCCAGACCACTTCTGAAATCCTGAGGCTAAAAGAAATAAAGAAATATATAATTAGCCTTTTCATTCCCTTAAATTCAACTTGCGTAGCTGAAGCTTTGCGACTTATTACAGAGCCTTTGATTTGAAAATCCTTCTCATGACCTCAAGTCAAAAGGGAGAAAGAAACTACCTCACCTATTCAACAAAGAGGGAGGAGCAAAAGTCAGTTTTACAGTAAAGCCTGCCAGCTTGTGACAAGCCTATCAAAGAGAAACCTTAATGAATTACGGAATTTCTTTTTTTGTGTGAATCTGAGTGCTTCTTTTACTTTTTCAGATTCCAAATGAGAGTATACATTTTTCTGTGTTTGATGTGCTGGGTAAGACCTGGTAAGATACTTATTAATAATTTGTCTTTAAAAACTGCATATAAAATAATACAGTTTGTATTCTGGGGTAAAGAATGCTATGACATTATAGTATGAAAAAATATACTATGATCATAGGTATACCAATCCACATGACTGTGATGATTTGTACACATGTGTGTAAGTGTGTGTTTATGATTGGAAAATTGATGTTTTATATTTTATTTACTTTTCAGATAATTAGTAATTAGAAAACCTTTTAAAAGAAGATGTACATTGGGAATAAATTTAAAAAGAGAAACAATAATTGAATAATAGAGAAATCAATTCAGTGATGAAAGCCATGACTTAATAAATGTAGTATTTTAATTTTACTAATTTAAAATAGCCTTCCTTTTTAGAAAACTTCTTACACAGATTATTAATTGCAGAGCAAACTAACATAAAATACAACTTTCTTCCTTGTTTAGCATAATAAAAAACAAAGCCGGTTTATGGTCATAAGGAAAAACTTTATTCAATCCTGATTTACTGGTTTATGTTAATAAGCTTTACTAATTTTAGTAATTTACTACTTTATTAGTTTTTATGGCAGTAAAGTAGTTCTTGTCAGAGAACTATTTGTTCTACTTTATGATAATGAAAATAGCAAATTCAAAATTCAAAGTGAATAGTTTTCTGAGGAGTTTTGTGAAAGTAGATAATTTTCTTCATGTTTTAAATGTCTTCCTAAAATATTCTTGATTGTATACTAAAAAAAATAAAACATAAGATATCAAATAGAAATTAACGAATATATAATTCTTATGTTTTCAACTGCATAGTTGAGCTAATTATTACTTCTGGAAACATTTGAATTTTATATTCAAAACAGAATCTAAAGGATAGTAATGTGCAATTTATCATATTTATTTTATCACTTATATTTATATTTTGCTGCAGAAGTTTATAAGTGTTTTGTTTGTGTAATGTATAATTTGGGCACTTTAATTAAAAGTTAGAGAAATTTGAACTCTGGGCTCCTAACCTTATGTGTCATTTTAATGTCATAGTTTGTAATCATTTTTATATTGTAGTTTCACTATGAACTGTTGGGCAGACTTCTTGAGATTGTTTTGACTAAAGCTTTAGTCAGTTGCCTGAGTTTTTTAATTAGGAAAACTCAAACAATATTACTAAATATGTTTCTGTCTCTGTTGACAGTTTCATTCATGTAGATAATTATTAAAATATAAAGAACTTTTATACATTAACAATAGCAAAGAGAAAATAAGGAAATCAAAGATTTTAGTGTATCTTGAAATCATTTTTAATCTGCAAACTCTTATGATTTCTCTCATTTTCCTCAAATCTATGCTTGATAAGGGAATTGTGTTAAATTTTCAGTAGGTGATGTCACATGATTGTTTTATTCAAATCATACCTGTTTTTCCTGAACCCCTAGAAATTCTGATATTTACCCCTAGGATGTCATGTCTTGCTCTTGTTGACATGAGAAACCATTGATTACATCTGTCTTCTAAAAAGGAAAATCATTCTGTAAAACAAGACTAGTGAGGTATTTTAAAAATTTGAATGTAATAGAAGTGGAGAGGTAACTGTACAAACAATATGTGAAAAAAGGAGCATGGCTTTGTTCTAACAAAACTTATTGATGGATGCTAATTTTTTAAAAAAATATTTACTTATTTGCCTTAGTTGTACACAATGCAATGCATTTATGTTTATGTGGTGCTGAGGATCGAACCCGGCCGTGCACGTGCTAGGTGAGCGCTCTACCGCTGAGCTACAATCCCATCCCGCTAAATTTTATATTAGTTGTAATTTTCACCTGTCACAAAATATTATCATTTTGATTTTTTCAGTCATTTAAAAATATGAAAGCTATTCTTAGATTTCTGATGAGATTTGTTTCATAGGACATAGTTTTCTAAATCCTATGTTTTAATATCCTGGCAAAGATGTAAAAGATCAATTCACCTTTCTCATTTCATAGATGAGGAAAGTGAAATACAGGAAATTGAAGTCATTTTTCTAAAATCATGAAACTTGCATTACATGGTAAAGTACACTTAGCAAACTTGGTAAAATGCAAATTTTTTATTCATAGGATGGAGAGGACGCCCAGGTTTCTGCATTGCTAATAAGCTCTTAGGTGATACATGTATACATGAAGCACACTTCAAGTGGCAAGGGAATAGCAAGTCATATAACCTTAATAGCCAGTATGTAGGGCAGTGACCTTCCCAAGAACCATGGGATTCTGAGCCCATCGCCTCAAACAAAATTGTTCTATTTGTCTAAATTGTATCAATACTTTTCTGATGTGTCCAGTAATTTATTACTATTGACTTATGAAAATCACTTGCATACAAATGACTGATTTATTGTACCAAAGTCTCTTTAATACAAGGGTGATGTGAAAGAACATGAAATGTGTAATTTTAAATTCATGTCCTGGTGGCTAGATATCAGAGCTAAGTGACTCAGCTTCCATGAACTTCAGTTTGCTCACTTCTAATTGAAAAGAATAGTTAGAATACTATCTCATGGTATTGTGAAGCTCAAATGAGATAATATAAATGTGTGATGTGGTAGATTATAAAGCAATAATCCACTGTTTTCCCTTTAAATTCATTTTCTCTTTAATTCTGTTAGATAATTTCCAAATGTAGATCTTCTCCATGCATTTTCATGGACTACTTGAATCTCCTAGGTTATCCATTTAAAAATGCAAATCTACCTACCAAATCAGAATATCTGGAAATTGCCCGAGGAAACTATATCTGAACAAACTTGCCCAGTATTTCTTCACACCCTTTTTTAAACCAATGCTTGGGAACTCCTGGTGTGTTTTGCTTGTGTAGTCAGATTTTTTTGTCAGTAACCTTCCACATTTTTCTATAAATAAGTGATTGAATATCTTGATTTTGTATGACACATTGAATCAATATTTATTTTCTGAATTTTCACTGATTGCTTTAGAACTAAAGTATAAAATACATTTTTTGCCTTTAATATTGATTTTGGCCACTATCCTTGAAGGATCTTAAAGTTTCACCTATAGAGTTTTATTTTAACTGCTGCTATAACCACACAAACACCTGTCTTGGTGGCATCAGTGGGTCAATTGTTTTGTGTTTGGGATTCTGCTGTCCCCAAGGCTCTTTATTCTTGATGCACACAAATAAACAAATGAGCTAGTGAACTTCCGATGGGGTCTTATTTGTGTTGCTCAAATGTGTACAAAATAGCTTATACCATAAGTATGTTGCTCATGCTTTTTGGATTTTTCCTGAAAATGTTCTGTTGCTTTTTATTGAATGAACTTAGCTCATTTAATCTGTTTTAATCTTTACTTTATTCATATGTAGCATGGATATGAAGAGATAGGAAATATAAAACAATACCAGACTTGGCATGGAATGAGTGCTAGATAATCATATACTATTATGATTATTGTTGATATGATTATTGTTGATAACAAATCCATTTTGTTTTCAGAAATAGGGAAAGAGAAGGAATAAGATTTTTCAGGTACACTTTTTGGGTGAGAATGTGGTTTCAGGTGATTATCATAGAAGGATGGATTAAATTTAGGATATGTATGAGAATTTGTAACTTTTTATGGAAGTGTTGGTCAACACTGAAAGTCACAAGATAGAATCATTTGTCTTAGTAGTTTACCAACCATGAAAATGTGTTTGGGGTCAAATAATGTTGTAGTAGTAGAGGAAATTTGTCTCAACTCCTTCCATTTAAAGATGAGGACTTTATTATGGTAAGTGAATAAGTCAGGCACAGAAAGACAAGTGTCACATGGCATGATCTCATTCATATATAGAATCTTAAAAAGTTATCTTATAGAAGTTGAGAGTAGAATAGTGGTTACCAGAGAATTGGGAGGGGAAGTGGGAAAGGAAAATCGGGGAAAGGTAGGTCAACATGCCCAAAGTTACAAATGGATAAAAATAGGCACTGGTGTTCTATCACCTGTTAGGGTGACAATATCTAATGTTTTGCACATTTCAAGATAGCTAGAAAAGAGGATTTAGACTCATTGCCAGAAAGAGGTGCTAACAATTGAGATGATATATATGCCAATCTGATTCAATTGTTTTTGAGGTTTATGAATTGAAATCAGGGTCACTCTGTGACTGAGGTATATCCACAGACTTTTTCATTATTTCTTTTGAGACAGGGTCTCACTAAGTTATCCAGACTGACCTTGAATTTGTGATTCTTCTGCCTCTGCCTCCTTATAGGCGTGTGCCAGTTATTCAGTGTATGTATGTATTGACGCTTTACGCTGTACGCCATAAACATGTAATTATTATATGGTTGATTATGTAAAGCAAGGCAATAAAATACTTCAAAAAGTAAAAAAGCCCATGCTCCAGGTTGAGAGGTATAAGAATTTGTTCAGAGCTGTAAGGGAAGTGTGAGAGGGACTAAAGGCTCTTGGGTTTCAGCTGTTCATGCCAAGGGCACTGTTCATTCTTCGGACTATTGTGATCATTTTGTTCTCATTTTTACAGCCATTGTAACTGTAATGGGAATATATTGAGAAGATATAGCTGATCAATGTAGAAAGATTATTCCTAACTTCCTCATGTGTCTGATTTTTTTTAAACATTTTTCTGCTACTTTATTTAAAATTTGAAACCTAAAATGATTTTCACCATTCCTTATCAATGTACCTCTCTTTTGAGACAATTGCCAGGATCGTTATCTTCCTATGGAGCTGGCAGTGAAATCCTATATTGTTTCCCAATGCTCAATTTTTAATCGCAATAAAGTTAAATAATCTAGTCCTCAGAGCCTCAGTTTATTATTTTTTCAAGTAGGATTAAAAAATTAATACTTCTCTTTCTGCTTTGATATTTTTGGCTTTTTTTCCCCCAATAACATTACTTTTTTGCTGTTTTCAATTTTAATTCAGTGGGGTCTATTTAAACCATTTTTTCTCTTTATGAAACCAAAAGGTGAATATTTCAGATCCAAAAATCCAAGAAAATATAGAAATACTGAAAACTCAAAACACAAAATGTACAAATAAAGAGAAAAAAATTGCTGTAATATCAGCATCTCCATAAACTATACTTTATGGATCTGTATCTGGTTCCTTTACAATAAATATGTATGGTTGTGTATGTGTACATGTGCCTGTATATATTTGTGGTGTACATGCACATACAAAGTATTACAGATAAAATTAGCATTATATGTCTATGGACTGTACATAGAAATACATTTATGTGAATTATTTACATATTTTTGTTATCTTGCTTTCTATTATATTTTATTTTGTGTAAAAAGTTTTGTAATGTTATCCCTAGTTTTTTTAAATGATTTTTAATTTGCCTCATAGTCTTCATCTTAAGGATCCACCATAATTTATTTTATTAGTCTCTCATTGCTATAATTTAGTTGATTACTAAATACTGACCAGTAAAAATATGGTACACCTTGATGTGTTAATACCATTTAGGACAATTGGTATGATAATAAAAGTAACATGGTAATATTTTAACTTTTATTTCTTTGATTGTATTTTAATAATTTTGTGAGTCTTTACTTTGGATAATCTGTTTTTCCTTTGCTTATAAGCATCCTTTTCCCTTAATCATTTATAGTTCTTTTTACATATATATACGTATATGTATGCATATACATATTTATATTCCTTTTCTACCTTATATTGAAAATATTTTCCTAATTTACTTTTTATATTTTACTAGCTTATAGTTTCTATATACAGAAATTTTAAGTTTTATGTGCTGTGGAATATGTTGGCTTTGTATTTATATTTCCACCTTTGTGTTTATGCTTGAGGTAATTTCTTAGTCTGTAATTGTATTAATTGTATCCTTCTAGTTCACACAACTTTTGCTTTTACATGGAATGTTTTAGTATAGCTACACTTGAATAATCATCTTAGCATTGTTTATTTAAAAATGTACAGTCTTTTGATTGTTTTAATTGCCTTAGTTTTCATGGCTAATATGATATACTTACTGGTGTCCTCATTCTGTTTCATCTATCAATTCTTGATTCAATTTCACATGCCTCTTTAATTTATTTATAATATTAGGATAATTTTAAACCATCCCCCTTATTATCTTCAAAAGGTCAATCTTTTTTTTATACATTTTCCACTTCCTTTGACATCTCATTAACATCTTAACTTAGAATTGTATTGCACATGTAAATTAATTTGAATAAAAATTATTTCACATTAAATCTTACATTCTGAATCCTGGTATATCTTAGTGCTTATTTAAATCCATTCTATTTCTATATAAAGTTTCTTTGGCTTTGTAGCTTTCTTTTCATTTTTATAAAATGTCTATTGTACATATTTTTGTCTTTGTTTCTTTTCTTTCTTACTGTTCTTTTTCCTCTAATTCTTTCTCCTAATCCCCTTTTCATTATGTTTGGCTTCCTTTTTCTTCTTTTTTCAAAGAACCTTGTTCAAACTAGCTTAAACAAAAACAGGAGTTTATTATCTCCCATAACTTAACAGTTTTGCATCAAATACCACTGAATCCAAGTACTCAGAAAATAACAGCTTCAGGATGTGTGTGTTTCCTTTAGGTTAAGCTCTCAAAAGAATAAAGACACTTTCTCTTTCAATGTCTATATCAACTCACTCAAAAGGATCCTAAGTGGACCTTCTTAGATTTCACATACTATTGTGGATCCAATCCTAGGTCTAGGCTGAGTATTCAGAGTTCTCTGAGATGGGAGAGAGAATACACCTTTGCAATTAGCTTAAAGATTAAAAAACAACCATTTAGGTTGGGGAGAAGTTTCCAAAAATGAAAGGCAGGAGAGTTGAAAAACATATAAACTATACTGATAGCAATATTAATTAATATTTTTGTGGTTATAAATATTTTTAAAATTATGCTTTATATTGACTACTCTTGCTATGAGCCAAATTATCAATTTTTATATATTAACGCAAAAATTTCTAACTGGATTATTTTTTCAGTTGCCATCTTCATATTTTTAGTAGAACATCATGTCATAGGAAATATAAAAGAATAATGTCTGCAGTCTTATTATTACATCATATTTTTTTTCTTTTTGCTAACTTAAAGTGTTAAAAATGCATAATATGATAGTACATATTTTTATATTTTTATTATTTAATGGAAATATGCCACTATTATTTTCTCATTGATAGGATAATGACTATTAGCATGAAATTTGAAGGATTTTCTCATTTTAATAAATAATATTTCCGTTTTAACTTATCTAAAATACTCTTTTTAATTTATTTGTTCTAATTAGTTATACATGACAGCAGAATGCATTTCAGTTCATAGTACACAAATGGAGCACAACTTCCATTTCTCTGGTTGTACCATTCATATCACCATATATGTACCTAGGGTAATGATGTTCCTCTCATTCACCATCTTTCCTCCCTCCATGCCCCCTCCCTTCCCCTCCTTTGCCTTTGCCCTATCCAAAGTTCATCCATTTCTTCCATGTCTCTGCCCCTTCCTCGTCCCCGCCCAATTTTGGATCAGCATCTACTTATCAGAGAAAACGTTCAGTCTTTGGTTTTTGGGGATTGGCTTATTTCACGTAACGTGATATTCTCCAAATCCATCCATTTACCTGCAAAAATGCCATAATTTTACTCTCTTTTAATGCTAAGTAATATTCCATTTTGTGTATATACCACTGTTTCTTTATCCATTCATCTGTTGAAGGGCATCTATGTTGGTTCCACAGTTTAGCTATTGTAAATTGTGCTGCTATAAACATTGATGTGGCTGCATCACTGTAGTATGCTGATTTTAAGTCCTTTGGGTATAAATGAACAAGCATCATTCTTGATCTATTAAAATGGCTTTTCTTGATTTTGTCTTATGTATTTATGTCAATATATTATTTAGGAATTTTGCTTTTAAGTTGTTGCATGACTTAAAGTGATCTCTAATTCATGTATCTGTGTGTGTGTGTGCTTTGTGCATGTGTGTCTTTGTCTTATTTTCATGTTTGACATTAAGGTTATTGTAACTTTTTAAAATGATTTTAAAAGTTTGTATTTTTTCTGTTTGCTGCAAAATACTGCATATTTTCTATGACATTTATAAAATTAATTTTGTTGAGGTATAATTTAAATACAATAAAATGTATACTTTATATTTTGATGAACTTTAAATATATATGTGTACAATTTTATAAATTATAGTAAAAACATATCAAGATTTTAAATTTTTTTCTATCCTGAAAGTTAGCTCTTTGCATTAATTCCCTTCCCTTCTCTGAATCCATATTAATTGGACCTGTTTTCTGACATGGTAGTTTAGAATCCTTTCCTAGAATTTCATATAATTAAAATTATCTTTTCTATAGTTTTTATAGCTATAGTTTTGCTTGGAATTTTTGATGTGATTCACCAAAGTTGTTCATGAATAAATATTTTATTCTTTTATATGCTGGTGGCATTGCATTATACAGATAATCACACTTTGTTTATTCATACACTTCTTGATTATCATATGGGTTTTTCCCAATTTAGGGTTTATGTGAAAAAATACTACCAAAAGGTATAGTGGTACATGCCTGTAATCCCAGTAACTTAGGAGGCTAAGGTGGGAGGATTGCACGTTCAAAGCCAGCCTCAGCAACTTAGCCTCAACAGCTTATTTTGAGTCCTGTCTGAAAATTAAAAATACAAAGGGCAGGAGATGTTGCTCAGTAGTTGAGTAATCCTGAGTTCCATCCCCAGTACCAAAAAAGAAAAGAAAACAAATGCTGCTATGAAGATGTATATGTTGTAGTGAGGACATGTTTTCAGTTCTCAAGGGTTAACACCTAGATGTGAACTTTTTGTGGTTATGTAAGTACATATTTAGCATTATAAAAAACTATCAAACTTTTTTCCAAAGTATTGTATCATTTTTTTCCTTTTCCTCCAGCAATGTAGAATGGTTTCAGCTTGTTTTTGCCAGTTTTTCAAAAATTTTAGCCATTGTAGTAAGTGTGTAGTGGTGTATTATTTTGGTTTTAATTTGCATTTTTTGAATGACTAAGGATATTGAGCATCATTTCTTGAGATTCTTGGCCATTATTACCATCTTCTGTGAAATGTCGTCAGTTCTTTTGATTATTAAAAAATTGATTTGTCTTCTTATTATATGTATTTTCTATATGCACACACAAATAGTTTTGAACACAAGTACTTGTCAGATATACATATTGTAGGTCTGAGTATTTATATCCTTGACACTGCTATTTCATTTCAAGGAACAAACCTGTTTCATTATAAGAAAGTTCAGGATATTACTTGTTTCTTTTTCGTTTCTTTCTTACAGTGTCTTATTTGAGAAATCCTGGCTTCACTTAAGTTTGTTAATGTTTTCTCTCAATATTTCCTATACATACCCTGCTTACTGCCATTAAATGAGGCTGAATCAAAGCACGTAGAGTTGAAAACATGAGAAAGGGTGGGTCTAAGTTCTCTTTTATTCTGTATCTGGTTTAGCAGCATGGGAAATAATGTCTGACCCTCTAGAGTCTCTAGAGGATGGACTTGCTGTCCATCAATGCCCTTCTACTCCATCTAGTTGAGACATTAGTGTCTTCTATCCCTGCATGACCTTTGGAGTTGTTTAGCTTGCAGCTCCTTGCTTCCCTCTATGCATGTATAGGTTTATATACAGCAATAGACACAAGGAAATTGCCCTGTAGATTTCAAAGCTCTTCCTCTTCATGAATCCTTCCTCTAGCATTCTGCTGTTTGAACTTCAATTGCCTCAGCTTCCCCAGACTCCAACTTTCTCCTTATGTTAGCAAGATCACCAGGCTCTGACTGGATTCACCCTTCCTACACTGTAGTCAAGAAAGGACCTCCTAGCAGAAAGATATTAGATTATAGGATTCAAATAATTTGTTTTTGTTCTTTCAGGGAACACATTTCTGTGATTGTTGTTGTCCAGTTTTAAACTTCTTTGTTCCTAAATTTTATCCAGTATTCTAGTTGTTTAGAGAAATAAGGCAAGTCTGCAATCAGATATCCATCATGACAGGAATTGGATTCTGTTAAGTATTTATTTATCTATTTATGTTCTTAATTGAGGTAAAACACATAAAAATTTACATTTTAGCCATTTCAAGTGTGTGATTCAGTGGCATTAAGTGTCATGTAACCATCATGACCAACCATCTCCAGAACTTTTCTTCTTCCCAAACTGAAACAATGTTCATTTTAAACATTTACTCCTCTTTACCTCTTTTTATTCAGCCCCTGGAAACCACCATTTTACTTTCTTTCTCTAAGAAATCTACTATTCAGGTAATGGAAACTAGGTTTATTATGTAAGTGGAACCATAGAATATTTGATCTTTTTGACTGGCTTATTTTCACTTGTCATATCTAGTCAAGGTTTTCCCACATTGTAGCATGTATAATAATTTCCTTCCTTTTTAAGGTTGAATAACCTTACATTGTATATTAGAGATTTTGCTTATCCATTCATTTATTGATGGATATGTAGGTTGTTTCTACTCTTTCACTATTGTGAATAATATGCCATGAACAGCGTATTGAAATCTATCTTCAAGCCCCAGCCTTCAATTATTTGGTTATTCACCTAGGAATGGAATTGCTGGATTATGTGGTAATCCTATTTTATTTTATTTTTTTGAGAAGACATCATACTGTTTCCACAGCAGTGGTACCATTATACATCCCTATCAGCAATGCACAAGAATTCTATTTTTCCATATCTTTATCAATACTTGTATTTTTTGAGTTTTAAAAAACAGTAGCAATCCTAGAGTTGGAAGCAGTATTCAATTATGGTTTTAATTTAATTTTCTTAATTTTAGTGCTTTTTAAAATCAGCTTATTGACTGTTTACTTTTCCTCATTTATATGTCTATTCTAGTCTTCTGCCCATTTTTTTTTTTTTTTCAATTTGGTTGTTTGATTTTTAGTTCTTAACTTGTAACAGTTCTTTACATACTGTGGTGTTAATCTGAAAAGCATCTGCTTTTCAGGTATGGATGATTTATGAATATATTTCCTCATTGTGGGTTGCCTTTTCACTTTGTTGATTCTGTCCTTTAATGCACAAAAGTTTTTAACTTTGATAAAAATAAACATATATTTTTGACTTTATCACTTGTGCTTTTAAAAATCTTTTTGATAGTCTTTAAGAAATCAGGGCTGAATCCAATCTAATAAAGTTTCCTATTTCTGTTTTCTTTGGAGTTTTTTTATTGTTTTAGCTCTATAGTGTTTTTCCTAGTCTTCTAACAATTTTTAATTTAAAGTTATTTTTTCTGGTATTAGTGTAGCATTTCTACTCCCTTTTGAATTGAACATCATTTTTTTTCATCTTTTGACTTTCCTTAGATCTAAAATGACTCCATTATAGATAGAATATAGTTGGAGCTTGTTTTTTTTTTGTTGTTGTTGTTTGTTTGTTTGTTTTCCCATTCTGCCAATGTGCATCTTTAGATTAGGGGTTTTAATTCATCTACATTTAATACTGGCAATGATCTGCTCTTTTGTCATTAGTTTTCTACATGCCTTAAGCCTTTTTTGTTCCTCATTTCCTACATTATTGTCTTTTGTTGTGTTTAGTTGACTTTCATACTGATGTGCTTTTAGTCTCTTCTTATTCCCCTTCTTATAAACCTTATAGATAGTTTCCATGTGGTTACCATGAAGACCACAAATAACATACTAAAATTATACCAATCCAACTTAAATTGATACTAACCTAACTTCAATTGCATAAAAAACCTACCCCTCTAAAGTTCCACTCTACCCTACTTCATGGTACTGATGACAAAAATTTTACCTTTATATATTGTATACCCTTGGACATGCAGTTACAGTTATTTCTATGCATTTGTGTTTTAAATCCTGACAAAAAAGTAAAGTTCTGAACCAAAATTATGATAGTATTGTTTTCTGTATTTGTTATGTGTTTGTCTTTACTGGAGAGCTTTATATTTTCATGTCTTCAAATTACTATCTAGTGGACTTTTATTTCAACTTGAAAGATGCTTTAGCATTTCTTCTAGGACAAGTCTAATAAGTAAAGGAGCTTCCAGCTTGTTTGGGAGTATTTCAATTTATCCCTAATGGTTATGGATAATTCTGTGAGGATTCTGGTACATTTTTGATGCCTAGAATTTTATTTTTCTTTCTACTCCAAAGATCTAAGTCTAGCAATACACAATGTTAACTCTTTTGTATTATTTTATATCTCTTGTTTTCACTCTCTTTACCTGATTTTACCAATGAAATCAATTATACAATATTTCAACCAGGCAAAAATAAAGCCAAAACAATATAAAAGCTTATGTCTTCAGTGGCACTTGATGTGAATACATTATTCCCACCTGTAGACTCAATTGGCTATTGGTTAAGGAGCGGTGGCTTTTGGTGGTGTTCACCAGCATGTCTGGCTGTTGAGTGACCATCATGTGGACTGATTAGTGCCTAGCACAGCTGAGGAAATAAGCTTTTCCACACCTGTCTCATCTTGTAGCAGGACAGACCAGGGTTGTTTTCTTGTGATGGCAGAGGTGTGGGAGTGTAAGTTGCCTGATACAAGTCCATTTCAAGCGTCTGCTTCCTTCAAGTCTCCTAAGGTCCTATTTGTCAAAGCAAGGCCTATTTTTGTTTCTTCATTGTGGGATTGGGGCAAGTCACCCCACTTACATGAGAGAATACCTCAAAGTGACCCAGTAAATGACCCAGACTCGGGAAAGGGTGATGATTTGGAGCCATCCTTGCTCTATAACAAAACAGACTATGCCCCTTTTGTGATGAATATACTTATCTGTCCATTTGTGTTCTTGTTTTATTTATTTAATTTTAAAATATTTTTAGTTGTAGATGGACACAATATCTTCATTTTGTTTATTTACTTTTTTTATGTGGTGCTGGGGAACAAACCCAATGCTTCATGCATGCTAGGCAAGTGCTCTTATCTCTGAGCCAGGAACCCAGCCCTGTGTTCTTATTTAAAAACATGTTATTATTTTTATTAACAAAAGCTGAAATTGATTGCTTTTTAATAGGCCAACTTTACACAGTCATATATATGTTTACACATCATATATTTCTCTCTACAGTAACTTTAGCATTGTCTTATTCTTTCTAGTTTCATTGCTTCAATTTTCAATTTTTCTTTTCTTTTGTATACATACACTGCTATACAAGTAAATATTTAATTTATATTCTAAATATTTTTATATTTAGAAATTTTTGTGTTATGTTTTACTTAGCATAGCAGTTGACATTTGGGTTTTCAGTATTTTTTTCAAACCCCTATTTTTCTATTTCTACAGTTAAATTTTTTGAAAGTTTACAAATTCCTCTATTAAGGACTTTTTTACACCAAGCCCACTTCCTCTATGCTCCTTTTAAATATATGCTTCTGTCTTAATAGTTTAATTTGGACATACAAGAATAACTTTTGTTGTTGCTTTTCTGTTATATCCAATTTTGTAACATTCAGCCTTAAATCAGTATTCATCTTATTTGCACATCCACTTTCAATCTTTTTTATACTGTGAGATTCTCTGGATCTTATCTCCAATAAATCTAAAATTTTTAACTAACAATGGTGATTCACAAATTGTGCTGTATCATTCTTGGTAGAGTCTTTTAGGAAAGGCATAGACTTCTTAGGCCCCAGAATTTCCACTTATAACTTTTATCTGTCTGATGTATTCATTTAAAGGAAAACATAAAGTCATCATTACTTCATTCCTCTGTTTGTAACCTATATTTTCTGCCTTACTATTTTTAGGATATTTCTCTTTTTCATCGAACTCCAAACGAGTTTCTAGAAAACCTCTTGGTGAGTCTTATGTACTGACTTTCTTTACATTGTAGTGAACCTTCTTGGTTTGCAACCCCTGATATGCAATTTCCTTAATTTTTGTAGTTGCAACCCCCACCCCAAACCCAATCCCCCAGCCCACGGAACAACAACTGTTTAAAATTTGAATCATCATTCTCTCTCCTGTATGTATGTTTCCCTTCATAATTTTAATTTTTCCTCATTTCTCACTATAAGAGAGTTCCATGTTTGTTATAACATTTATAATATGAATTTTAATTCTGCAATTGCTTTTTTTACTTTCATAAATTAAAATATTTCATTATTCTGTTCTCCATCTGATGCTTTTTATTTTTTAACCTCAGTAAATTTTCTCTTAATGTCTTCCTGCTTATGTTTCTGAAATGAGATTTTTCTTTGCATTCCAATGGGGATGCTATAGAGTTTTCTGCAATTATTTGTACATCTGGTAACAGATAATAAATTTCTCTGCTGATGGTTTTGGGTGATGATTTCTTTCCTTTAATTTTTTTTTTTTCACAGTAATCCTACTGAATAATTCCCCATTACTCATTCTAGGGCCATGTAACAGCTACCTGGAGTTGGAGTGGGTCAGCAGTTTGGATTTATTGATTCCACTTGGCCCTTGTCCAAGTTCTGCTGATAACCATAAGGTGGAGGTACAGGATATCTTACACAACTTGAACAGTGTAGCAGGCATTCATAGGCACTGTGATTCCATCTATTCCTCCTCTTACTTCCTTACTCTCTAGGACTTGAAACACTTAGAATCAAGGGTTTAACTCCAAGGATACTTAGTTTCTTCCCTGGGAATTGAATGCATATCTTGCATCTCCTTCATTGCCTTCTTCCTTTTTCATTATCCCAGTCAATTTGACAATATTGCAAATATATATTAACAATTAGGATTATTGTAATATATATTATGTACAGTAATAAAATAGTATTTGTTTGTTTATTTCTTTTTGTTTTTCTTCTGGTAGATTCTTAGAAGTGAATTCGCTGAGATAAAATATACTAACACATTTGTGAATGTTTTATATATGTTGACAAATTCTCTTCCATACTTTCTTATAGAATTAATGTTCAAGAAGCAATATAAGCACACATTCTCATTAAAAATTCATTTGGAATAAATCTTTTGGGATTATGTTGTTATTATGAAAAGAGTTACAATTCTGAACATCTATGAAAGAAAAAATAAAAAGCAGCTGTTGTTTCATTATGTGGCAATGAGCGTTTTTAATCTTTCTTAGTTATTTCATTTTCTTCTTTGGTTCCTTCTGGGATGGATACAGGGAGACAGAGAGAAAGAGAAAGAGAGAGAGAGGGAGAAAAAGAGAGAGAGAGAACACATATAGTTTCATGATGACATTTAAAGTGATTTATAATTTTGTGCCAAGAATATGTGTATGTGGTTTACACATATGGAGATACACACATAAATATAAATTTTTTGAAGAATGTATCATTATATGTGTTCTCACCATTCATGTTTATGAACCTTTTGGTATTTACCTTTATCAATGATATTAGGAGGATTTTTACATTTTTATTTGATAGGAAAATGATATCTTGTTTTTCTTTTTATTCATTAGAGAACTGGTCAGTTAAAATATCTTTTTTTCTAAAGCTTATTATCCATATATAAGTACTATTCTCTAAAGCTAGTGTTAAAATTTATAGTTCATAATTCATTTATCTATCTTATTGGTACACTCATTACTTCTTTATTAACAATATTAATGACTTCAGTTACAAACATTGCTATTATTTCCTATTTTATACAGATAAACAATTCATGATTTTTAACCAATCACATTTATTTATATTTTCTATTGCAATTTTTTATTATTTCTAGTTCAGAAATTCCTTTTTTTTTTTTTTTTTTTGCCTAATCAGTGCATTACTTTGAACAGTGCAGTTGGTCAATGAATCATATTTGATTGCTAATAAAATGAAATCTCCCAACCCTCATGTTCAATTCTGTTCTTTATAACAGCATCAAGAATCCGATAATATGTAAGTTCTCAGCTTGACTGACTCTTTTTGTTTTAATTTCAGAGAATAAAAGACCATGCATTGAATTCTCTCATCTAAGTGTAAAGGATTCCTTAAAAGATTTGTTTAATCCCAGATTAAAGATAGTTCTGATGATGTATACAAGGAACAACCTAAACTGTGCTGAGCCACTGTTAGGGAACAATAACTCACTCAATGTTAATTTCAACATACAAAAGAAAACAATCTGGCTTATTCATGGATACAGACCAATGGGCTCCACCCCATCATGGCTTTCAAACTTTGTAAGGATTTTATTGCATAAAGAAGATGTGAATGTAGTTGTAGTAGACTGGAACCATGGTGCTACAACTTTTATTTACAACAGAGCAGTTAAAAACACCAGAAAAGTTGCTGAGAATTTGACTGAGTACATTCAATATCTTTTGGTAAGTCTGGAAATTTTAGCATTATCCATGCTATATGATATATAATGTGTTATGTAATACTACTAGTGATAAGAAAATTAATACTTTTTTCCATAAGCATTTAGGATTACAGCTTTGAAATTCTGATGTATGCAGTCTTTCAATCTTTGCATCAAAATATAATTGTATACCTAGATTTGACCATATTTTAAAATAATTCTCATAAATATTTGTTATGTTTGATTTAAAACATTGTAAGTCTTTTTGACTCTGCCTAAATTTACTTCAGAATAAAGTAGTGATCCTATGTGGGCAGAGGGGATAAATTATATAAACTTTTCATTCTTTAGATATATTTCCTTAAGTATTTCTTAACATGTTTGCATTAATCAATAACATTTAGTAATCATTGAATAAAATCAACTTTCAGTATTATTTTTACATTTGCTGATTTGGAGAAAACCATACCATCCCTGTGGAAAGGTAGAGGAGATAATTGCCTTACCCATTGCTATCAGTAGGTTATAAAATTGCATGATCTAGTTTTTCTGGTTATAGATTTTAAATAATAAAAATTAACCTCAAAGTATGGAAAGGGTGAGAGATAAGTAGAGAAATTTAGGAAAATTTGAAGCATAGATAAATTTCTAACAATGGCTTTGTTTGGAAGTTTCTATATTAAGGAGAAAGGACAAAGCGATCAGTAGTACTAAAGTTTGGAGAAATACTTCCTTCAAGTTTTGGGGCATTGCTCTGAAGTATTTGAAGAACATTATTGCTTTGTGCTAGGAAAGTCTTAGATGTGTTTTAATTCATTTGAGAGCTGCTATAACAAAAATAATATAGATTGCCCTTATATACAACAAAAATTTTCCCAGTTCTATAGGCTGAGAAGTTCAAGGGCAAGGCTCTGGCAGGTTTTGTGTCTGGTAAAGGCTCACTTTCTGGTTCATAGATGATGCCTTTTTTTCAGTTTTCCCTTAGTGGCAATCTCCATCTTTCTATAAGCCTTCAGACATGTCACCATGTAGAATCGAGCATGATCTGCTCACAAGTCTTCTATTAGTTCCTTATGAGTGCGGTGGAAGAAATACACCCTCATGTAACACTTCCATCCTCCCATCTCCACCCCCTGACTTGGGGTTTGCAAACCTTGTCCTTGGAAGATTAGATTCCATCATTATCCAGCTTGTGATAGGGGAAGCCACTTAAACGCCATAGTCCTCATTTTATCATCTCTGAAGTGGAAATGATTATTACACTTTTACCAGGTTTTCTAGGATTTTTGATACAATCTTATTTTCAATTATAGACACATGGAGCATCTCTTGACAATTTTCATTTTATAGGCATGAGCTTGGGGGCTCATATTAGTGGTTTTGTTGGAAAGATATTTCATGGTCGACTTGGAAGAATAACAGGTAAAACTATTTTTAATAAAGTTATTGTTTTAGCATACTTTAAAGTATCAGAAGTTATTTAAAATTTAACAGGTACAAAAATGAAGCAATAGAAATTATGTATGAACATTTATTTTCCTGTACTTGTATTCAAATATTAGATTTAAGTAAGAATCTAAATTCTTCTTTAGTTCTGAATACAGCTTATTTGACTGAGATAGAAATGAGAGGAAAAATCTATGTCTGTATTTATATCTAAATTATTGTTGTAAGAATACACAGGAAAATGAGGCCCACTAAATTAAACTTTATTATACTTTTTCTATGTCTGAGATAAGAATATGGCTATGTACTTAATTTTCACAAGTCTTAATGTATTTCAGTTTTTTAAAATATTTTACTTGAGTGCTAGAAGAATCAGGAGTAGGTATCCAAGTTTAAAGAGTTCTGCTTCCCAATTTCCCACATATTCCCATGACAGAATTACTGTATCCACAAAACTCAGTAACCATATAATACCGACATAGATTTTCTTCTCTCCTCTAGAAGTGGTGGTGAATTTAGAAGAAGTATAATATCCTTCTCCAAACAATTTATGTTGTTGTTTTTAAAACAATTATTGATTTGTATGTCTATAGAATATTTATAACAATTTCAAGTATTAATAAAAGACAATAAACTTTTAGTTGAATTTTAGAAAAAAGGAAAAGGAGGGGTTAAAAAATTTTTATGGACAGATATATTTTGTTACCTATTAGTCAAATTTAATGGCTCCATATGGGGGGGCTAATTAAATAAAATAGGGATAATAAAGGACCCAAGATCAGCAACATTATATTTTTCAAATAAATTTTTAAGACGGTATTTTCTTCCACTGCATAGATGCTCTCAAGGAAATTAATTTTATCTCCTGCCACTTTTGATACACTCCAGAAAGTCTAGAATTTTAGTTTGAAATTTAAGCTACCCCATAAGTAATATTTATATTACATAGAAATTTTAAATATATATTTTTTCTTAAGATAATGTGAACATATACTATTCATTCATTATCTTTTCCCCTCCAGGAGAAGTCAGTTGTTATTAAATACAGAACTTTTAATTTACTAACAATTGTTACTTAAATGAAAATGCTAGAAATGTTTCAAAATACTGTGTTTAGGTATCTCTAGGGTAATTTAGTTTGACTACCTCCAAATGTTGATATTAAACATTCAGATAATGAAGATACATGCTATTTATGAAATTTTACTTACCTTTAAATATGGTTTTAGGGCATTTCAACTTAAAGTGCTTAGTATGTTTCTAATGTAAGATTAATAATACAAGCATGCAATAAAATTAACATCATAGTAAGACTTGATTAATCATTCCTTTCTTGAATTTCAGGTCTTGATCCTGCTGGGCCAAAATTTACTGGAAAACCATCAAATAGTAGATTAGATTACACTGATGCAAAGTTTGTAGATGTCATCCATTCTGATGCCAAAGGTAAAGCAATGGCTTAATGACTTAAAAAGGAAAAATTGAATGTAGACCCTGGGAAAGAGGAGATAATAAGAAGGGATGTGGATAAGATGTTTGGTGTTACTTACTTCCTGCATTGTCAAATGACGCTTGTAGCCTTCAATCTGCCTCCTTCAGGTTTCAAGAAGTATCACAACATCCTAAAAATGAAAATTTTGTAAAACATAGTGTTTTGTGTGCCAGCCATCGTGGGTCATTGATTTGATCCTACCCCCCCCCTTTTAAATCAAAATCCCATCTTTTAAAAAATAACTTCAGAATCTAAGTATTAAATTAATTTGGGATATAAAGGACTAAGTATTGCTAAGCCAGTCTTGAAGAAAAAAAGTCCATATTTTTTACAGATGTCAAATTTTATTATAAACTCATAGAAATGAAGACAGTGTGGCATTGACATAAGGGTAGACAAAAAAAAAATTCAACAAAACAAAACAAGTTTCTTGTAAAACTTCTGAAATTTATGGCAGGTGTGCACAGCTGGGAAGAAAAAATGAAAATGAAATTTCAAGAAATATTTCTGATTCAACCAGTTAATTGCTGAAGTTGAAAAAAAATAACTCACATATAATAAAAATCCTGTCCATATTGTGCATACAAATGGAAAAGGTACAGTAAATTGTTTATGGAGCAGAGAATAATAGTTTTTCCAAATCACACAAAACTCATAACCCAAGTGAGAAGACATAAATATTTGTTTACATTAAGATTGAGAACTTTATTAAAAAAACACTTTCAGAAAGTAAAAAGCAAACCAAAAATATGGGAGGAAAGAGCTTTAAAAGCACAATGCATTAATAATAAGGGCAAAAATCATCACATTAAAAAAATCAAGGCTAAATCAAGCATTTTTATAAAGGAAAAATTCCAAATAAACAATAACCATATGTAATATTTTTAAAGTTAGTAAAAAAAAAATGTAAATTAAAACTCAAATGAAATACCACATGCTTATAAGGATGCCTAACATTCAAAAGCCTGGCAAGTCCATTTGTTAAAGAGGTTGTAGAACAACAGAAATATTCAAATGTGGTTGATAGAGGCTTAAATTGGTGCTGCCACTTTGGAAATGCTTTTGCATTATTTATTAAAATTGAAGATATTCATGGTCTATAAAACAGCAATTCCACTTCCAAGTGTACAGTCAACAGATTTGCCTTCACATGTGCATGAATATATATAAATGTTCAAGAATATTCAGAGCATGAATAAATATTATCCCCAAAATAGAAATAACACAAATGTCTCCCAACTGGAGAGGACAAATAAGCGGTGGAATGCTCATACGCTAATGAGCTACATAGCAGTAAATAACCTTTACACCTGATAATGCGGAGTAACATCACAAATGGACTGATCATTGGATAAAGCCAGACACAAAAGCATATATACATATATGTACATATTGACATATGTTTATATGTTTTTTGTACATATAGTGTCTTGTATGTATATATAGCATATCAATTTATATAAAAATGATTTCATAAAGGGAAATGATGTTGGTTATCTTTAGAGGACAGAGTAAACCTTGTGACTAGATAAGGGCCAATGGGGCTTCCAGCTGCTGTTTCTTGACACGAGTTGGTACGAGGCTATTTGCCTCATATTAGTGAATTTGTAACCCTGTATTTTATGTTACTTTCTTAGGTTGTTATAATTTATAATAAAAAGAAAATAAAAAGGCCATATTTGTTCTCCCCATCCTTCTTGAAATCCAGGGAATTAATGATCTAAGCTGACCAAACTTCCCTGCCCCCTGATAAGAGGGAAATGACATGCCTGAATTAAAGGCGGTTTCTAAGTTTATAATAAGTATATTTTGCTTCCCCTTGATTCTGGAGCTATCCTGTTTCGGTCAACTCCTAGTGGCAGATTGGAGAAATTGCTGGTTCCAAACTTGGAACTCAATGTTGCGTTTTGATGTTAGGAAACTTCAGAGAACTCCAAATTGTTGGATTTTGTCTTTGCTCAAATGCCATCAGCTGAGTGTATGATGAGACGTAAAGAGGGATTGGCTTTTCTTACAGTCATACTGCACATAAGCTTCCCAGGAATCTAGAGACTTTAATAAAGTAATCTAAGCTGTCTTTTATATTTCCTTATATGCTAAAGGTCCTCACTCCCCCACCATTATGTATTTCACCAATGCTCTCAAGTCCCTCTAATCTCTCCCTGGTTGTTACTGTGTTCTCTTATATAGTGATTAAATCAATTTGCTACATCTTAATCTTTGGCTTTTTTTTTTTTTTTTTTTTTTTTTTTTGGTACCAGAGATTAACCCAGGGGTGTCTAACCACTGAGCCCCCCCCCCAAATATATATATTTTAATTTACACACACACACACACACACACACACACACACACACATATATTAATTTAGAGACAGGGTCTCACTAAGTTGCTTAGAACTTTGCTAAGTTGCTGAGGCTGAATCTTTGGCATCTTAATACTTAATGTCAGACTCAAGTATTTTATTGTTATGCTAAACCTTTTGCTGATTTCACTCAAGTGTTAACTGTGTTGATTTCTTGTGCCCTATGCCAAAGCATTTCAATCTTACTTGGCAGCAGGATTTTATAAGTAATTGTAGTCCTGAATTTTCTGAGCTTCCTACCCTTTTTCATTCTAGTGGCTTCCTGGGTATTAGACTGCATATTGATAATGGACTCAGAATTTCAACCTTCACCAGTGCCCCAAAGATCTACAGATCACAGAATCCCAGGAATCATAGCTGTATGTTGCAAGCCATCCTGCCAAGTTGTGCCAGCTGAGGCAGCATGCTCTTTAGGCTTTACCAGTTAGCATCAGTTGCTCCCAGGCATGATAATCTCAAATGAGAGTAAATCCTCACACTGAGCAGAAAGGTCATATATGGTGTGACTTCTTGTCTTTTGATGATCCTTCTTACATGTTATGCTCCATGTTATGCTACTGCAAAGTTCAGCTACCACCCTTGCCAGATTTGCTCTGTGCCCCTTTCCACTTGCTCCATAGCACTTATCTTGTATATTATATTTTTACTTGTCTCTTATATTTTCCTTCCAATAGAAAGTATTTTCCACTACAAGGATTTATGCTCTGTTTTTTAAAAACTTATTTATGCACTAGTAGCATAAAGAACTGTGACTTGCCCACAATAAACTGGTGGCTGGTAAATATATTAAATTAATAAAATATAATTTCATAAAGAATTAATTTGAAAAACTAACACAGTATAAACTCATATCTGAAAAAATAGCTTTTATTTTATTTTCAATTAAAAAATTTAAAGAGTACTTTTCAATAGCTTTTATAAGCAATTTTGTTTTAAGTAATTGTTGCCTACCTGATTATATACACTTTGTGATTTTTGGGTACTTTTCTTCTTAGGCTTAGGTATCCAAGAGCCATTGGGTCATGTAGATTTTTATCCAAATGGAGGAAAAAAACAACCTGGATGTCCTAAGTCAATTTTTTCAGGTATATGAATAGTATTTGCAAATGAACTACATGATTGAAAATGGTAAAAGAAAATAATTTACTTTTCTCTTTTTTAATCTTTGGGCAATAGTGTGATTTAATTATCCTTTCCTCAATATTCAGGATAGTTATTGATCACAAATGGTTTAATTTGACACTGATTCATTCATAAAGATTGCCAGTAGCCATATCATTTAGTTATAAAGGAGACCTATTATGTAATGGTTCCAGTGATCATCATTTTAAATGTTAGGAAAATTTTTAAGTTATTGAGGAAACACTCTGTAGTTAAAGTATCATGTAACACACATTCGATCTCAAAAGATAACATTCACCATCACCATTTTACTGTACAAACATACTTTTAAATTCTCAACTCTTGATTGTCTTATACAGAGTGTCAGATGAGCAGCTGCTACAGGTGTAGAATTTGGCTCATCTCAGAGCCATGGTGATAAATATTCTTAGGTCCACAGCAGTAATGTGTCAGATATAACACAGGGCCAAAGGCTGCTGAAGGTAGACTGATTTGGTCAAAGGGATGAGGATGCTAGAGCTTGGGCAAGGAAAGGGAGGTCATAAAGTTTCAATGTCACCTGCTTCCATAGGCATTTCTGACACTGGGTAGAAATCTTAGAGGTAGAGGATTAGAAGGGAAAGATGTATACTAGTTGTTAAATATGCTAGCTTTGTGTTTTTACAACCTGCTGCTGTTGAAATTAAACATCCTTGCTGTGTTACTTATTTCTTTATGAAAAATATTATTAATTTTCCTGCAAAAGACATGCTAAAATTAAGTTTTTAATGGTACTCTTTTGCTAAGGGGCTTGAGATGTAACTATATTCTAGTCAACAATTTCATATTTATGATATGCATAGAATTTAATCTTCAGTTTTTCTCTAATTTACTTAATCCCAGTTTACATCTATACATCTACAGTTGTTTTGCTTTTTTTTTTTTCCCTTAAAGGATTGGAATATATTAAATGTGACCACCAGCGAGCAATTCACTTGTTCATGGCAACTTTGGAAACAAACTGCATTTTTGTTTCATTTCCTTGTCCTTCATACAGAGATTACAAGGCTAGTTTATGTGTGGATTGTGGCAGCTTTAAGGAAAACTCATGTCCTAGGCTAGGTAAGAGGGATTGTTATAGTTACTGTAATTCCTTTTGAAAATGAATACCCTAATTGCTAGTATTTTCTGCTGAATTTAAATCATAAAAACAATTATTTATATTTATGTGTTAATTTGTTAACATTTTATGGAAAATTTATCTGTGGAGATGTGGTACTGTCAGAATAAATATTTTATTCACTACTAAATTTTAAAAGATATTTGATGAGAGAAAATAGATCAAATGCCTAGTGGGCAGATTCCAATGACCTCATTATGATCCATATACTTGATAGCCAAATGGGTCTACCTATTTATCATCCAATTATATTTACATCTAAAGAAGGAAACTCGAGCATTCTTTGCAGCCCTGAGAATTTTTTTTTTTTTTTTAATGTGAAGTTTTAGGAGCAAGTGAAGAGGTGTGAACTGCAGATAGATTTCCATTTGCTATCAGCAAGTAGTCATGAATCCTACATAGTTCACACCTTCTAAATCAATAAAGCTTGGTAAGAGCAGTTAAGCATTGCAGCTTCTGAAAATTAAAGCCTTCCAGTGGAAAATTATAAAGCAAAAAGAATGCACATGAAAATAGAATGTTAGAATTCCAGGGACTGTTCAGTGTCTTCCAAAGAAAATACTAGAGCCTAGCATATAAACCTCTGGTCAGTATCATGAAAAAATATTCCAGAAATGTTTTTAAAACCAAGGGAGCTCTAAGAGTAAGTAGTGGTTACAAAGTCAGAATCCAACCATATGCAACCAGTTTTCTTTAGCCAGGACTAAGGTACAAGAAGAATCTCTAGGCAGGCATACATTATACCAAATTTTTATTATCCTAGGTCACTTCTGCCCACATGACATCATGTGTGTTCATTTTCTGCAGAGCTCTTTTGGGATTGCTTTTTTGGTCTTATTGTTTTTTCATATATGACCCAGATTGAATATATGAATTGATTAAGAGCACAAGTGGGAACTGAAGTTAAATCTGTGAAATTCCCATTAAACATTCTTTCTACTTCATTCAAATTTCCAATGTTGGAGGTAGGAATTGAGGAACAAAGAAGCATCTGAATGAACTATGTATATGCATATATATTTCATAAATATTTAAGTTGTATAAATATGTAAATCTCTTATATATAATACATATTCTACGTGAACATGTGTACATATATTAAATAATGTTATCTACTATGTGAGTATATATAGATGCCCTTTATGCTATTTACATATTTATATTATACATAATGTATACATGCATATCATATATGTATGTATGTATACACATGTGTATAAGAAAACTGAGGGCTATACCCAAAGAATTAAATTGTATGTTCATTTATTACATGTTTTCTGCAGAACGTACTAAAGAATTACAAGTAAAATTATGATTTCATAATATAATAGTAAAATCTATTATAAATGGACTGTCGTCATGCAACATGTGTTAAACTCTGATTAGACTTTTAGAGAGTGGATTTTTGATGAATCCTGAAATTTGAGTTATTATTGTAGTTGAAGTAAGTAGAATACTACACTTTTTTTGTGTGTGTTGTTGTTGTCAGTGGACCTTTAAATTTTATTTATTTATTTATGTACAGTGCTGAGGATCAAACCCAGGGCCTCACACATACCTGGAAACCCTCAATCACTGAGCCACAACTCCATCCCCCAAGACTACATCATTTGAAAAATGCTTTTTAAGTTATAAAAATCCATGACTGTGATTATCATGATGATGATGCTCATTAATCCTTTGGTTATACTTTAGTGATTTGAAATATGCAGGTAATTTGATAGAAGTTTAATATCCAATGTTCTATTTCTTAAATCATCTTAGGTTATGAAGCTGAGCTATGGAAATATGGCTTAAAAGAAAGAGTGGAAGAATGGCCTCTTAGGACCATTGTGTTTTTGGATACTAGTGGCAAAAATCCATTTTGTAGTAAGTTGTTAACATTCTTAACAAATGAAAAAAAAAATTTTTTTTTTGTATTCCTTTAAGACAATTTTGTTTTTGGTATCAAGGATTGAACTCAGGGGCACTTAACCACTAAGCCACATTCCCAGCTCTTTTTTGTATTTTATTTTGAGACAGAGTCTCACTGAGATGCTTAGGACCTCACTAATTTGCGGAGGCTGCCTTTGAATTCATGATCCTCCTGCCTCAGCCTCCAAGCCACTGGGATTACAGGCATATGCCACTGCACCTGCTGTATTCCTTTTTATTTTATTGCAAATATGCTTTGTACTCTCTCAAATTACATAACTTTAACAAAATTGTTAGAGACAGTTGGACAAATTTCACTAAGGACTTAATCAGATGCTTATATAATATTTTTCCCAAAGAAAGGATTATAGCCTCCTTCAAATTAACATGATTTATTTTCCAGAAGTCATTTCAACATACAACATGCTAGGAAGCTTAAGACTTCTCTATATACTATTTATACCAACTTAAGACTTAAACTACATACATCTGAAAATGGCAAATAAGTAAATAAGCAAATAAGTAAATCTCCCTAACACATTTAGTGTTAAATGAGAGAAATTGTGTAGAATAGGAATGGTATGCCAGTTATATTACATGACTAACTTAAAGAGGACCTATGAAAGATTGCACAATAATTTTCTTTAGAGATGAAAAGCTGGAAGTTGTTTATAAAGAAATCACTTTATGTGGATATTATGAGGTTAGTTTCTAATTAGTGACATTGATTTGGGTGTCTGAGGAAAAAAATACTTAAAAATAGATTGTTATATTACAAAATATTTTAGGTGGGCCAGTTATTGTTAAGGTTTTGAAGTTGTAGTCACTGTCTGTTCAAGATATTATAATCCTTTAAACATTAATTGTATGTCCTGTTATATTGAATTGAGTCTGTCCACTAGTAAATTAATATTTTTATTTACTAATTTTAGATTTGCACATAGATGAAATAATACAGAGCTATACATTTTTTATGCAATTTTACTCCATGGTAACATTTTACAATACTATAGGTAGTATAATTTTATTAGCAGCATATTGATGTCCACCTACTTTGTTTGGATCTCTTCATAAATTGTGTGTGTGTGTGTGTGTGTGTGTGTGTGTGTGTACAGATTATTCACATGTATATGGTTATGTCTCTACCACTACAGTTAAGATACTGAGCAGTTCATCACCACAAGGATCCCTTATGTTGTGCTTTTATAACCATATATGCTATTTTCCAGGTGTTTTTGACTTCTGACATCCATTAATATATTTCTAAAATTTTGTCATTTCAAAAATGTTATATAAAAGGAATTATTTAGTATGTGACTTTGTTGTTGGCTCTTCTTCATGCAACATAATTCTCTGAGAGTTCATTCATGTAATGTGTATCAATAATTCATTCCTTTTCATTTTTCATTTCTGAGTAGTTTTCCAGAGTATGTATGCACTATAGTTTGACAATTGAGCTGATAAAGACCATCAAGGATATATTTAGATTTTGGCTATTACAAATAATACTATTAAGAATTTTGTGTACAAAGTTTTGTGTGAATATGTTTTCATTTTTGTCACAAAGGCTCAGGAGTGCAATCATTGTGTCATAAATTAATTGCTTATTTAGCTTCATAAGAAACTGAGAATTGTTTTTCAAAATGGCTGTATCATTTTGTGAGCAAACTATGCATGATCCATTTTCTCTGATTCCCACTTGGCATTTGGCATTGTCATTATTTTTGAAATCTTACCTATTCTGATGAGTATATATTGACACCTCATTTGGGTTTAACTTGCATATCCTGATATGTGATTATATTTAATATCTCTTTTTTATTGCTTTTTAAAATTCAAAGTTGTTGTATATGACAGTAGAATGCATTACAATTGATATTATACTTATAGAACACAATTTTACATATCTTTGGTTGTATACAAATTATATTCACACCATTTGTGTCTTCATACATGCACTTAGGGTAATGATTGATATCCATCTTATTCTACCATCTTTTCCCCTCCCCTTTGTACCCCCCTGCCCCTTCCCTTCTCCTCTCTCCCCATTGACCTTTCTAGCGTTCCTCTAATCCTCCTATGTTCCCCGTCTCAACTCCACTGTGAATCAGCCTCCTTATATAAGTCCTTTTTAGGTGAAATGTGTATTCCTGCCTTTTGGCATATTCCAATTGGTTTATTTCTTTAACTGTTGAGTTTGATAATTCTTTACATATTTTAGAAAATAGTACTTATTAGCTATTTGGTATGCAAATATTTTATCAGGTCCTGCAACTTGTCTTTTAATATTTTTGTATTGTTTATTGTTAGTTATACATAACATTAAGATCCATTTTTTACATAATTTAAAAAACATGAATGTAATTTGCTCAAATTCTGTCCCCAGTATTTCCCCTTGCTCTCACTGTTTCCTTTCCTCTGCTCTACTGATCTTTCTACTATTTACTTTTAGTTTTTTTTTTTTTTTTTTTTTTTTTTTTTTTTTTTTTTTTTTTTTTTTTAGTGTTTGTAGGGATACATGATGGTGAGATTCATTATGTTATATTCTTATATATGCATAGGAAAGTTAGTTTAGATGCATTCCTCTGTTCTTCCTTTATCCTGTTCCTTCTCCATACTCTTCAGTCTCCTTCATCTAGCCTACCCATCTTTCTTTTATTTGATGGAATCTCCCCACCTTTTCCCTTTATCTCTCCCTTTTTTTCTCCCTCTCTATTTTTCCTCCTTATTATGAGTTGGTTTTCACATATCAGGAGAAACGTTGGACCTTTGACTTTCTGAGTGTAGCTTATTTCTCTTAGCATGATAGTCTCCAGTTCCATCCATTTACCAGCAAATGCCATAATTTCATTCTTCTTTATGGCTGAGTAATACTCCATGTTCTTTATCCATTCATCTGTTGAAGCACACCTGGGTTGGTTCCATAGTTCAGCTATTGTGAATTGTGATTTTATAAACATTAATGTGGCTATGTCACTGTAGTATGCTGATCTTAGTTCTTTTGGATATATACTGAGGAGTGGTATAGCTGGATCATCTGGTGCTTCCATTCCTAGTTTTTTGAGAAATCTCCATATTGCTTTTCAGACTTGTTGCATTATTTTTCAGTCCCATCAACAAAGCATGAGTGTACTTTTCCCCCCATAGCCTCACCAACACTTACTATTATTTGTATTCTTAATAATTGCTATTCTGACTGGAGTGAGATGAAATCTCACCATAGTTTTGATTTGCATTTCCTTGACTGCTAGCAATATTGAACATTTAAAAAATATATTTTTTGGCCAATAGTATTTTTTCTTTTGGAAGGAGTCTGTTCAATTCTTCTGCCCCTTTATTAATTGGGTTATTTGGTTTTGGTGTCAAGCTTTTTGAGTTATTTATATATATTTATTTATAGTGTTGGGCCTACATTTTCTTCAAACAATTGTAGACTTTCAGATCTAATTCCGAGGTCTTTGGCTCACTTTGAATTGACTTATGTGCAGGGTGAGAGATAGAAGCCAAGTTTCATTCTTCTACATATAGAGTTCTAGTTTTCTCAGCTCCATTTGTTAAAAGGGCCATCTTTTCTCCACTGTATGTTTTTAGCAACTTTGTTTAGTGTGAGATAACTGTATCTATGTGGATTTGTATCTGTGACTTCTATTCTGTTCCATTAGATTTCATGTCTGTTTGGGTGCCAATGCCATGCTGCTTTGTTACTATAGCTCTCTAGTGTATTTTGAGGTCTGGTATTGTGATGACTCCAGCATAATTCTTTTGTTCAGGATTGCTTTTGCTATTCTACATCTCTTATTTTTCCAAATGAATTTTAGAATTGCTTTTTATAATTCTTTGAAGAATGTCAATGGAAATTGAATGGAGATTGCATTGAATCTGTATAATGCTTTTGGTAGTATGGTGATTATAATAATATTGATTCTGCCTATCCAAGAACATGGGAGGTCTTTTCATATTCTAAGGTCTTCTTTAATTTCTTTCTTCAGTGTTCTGTAGTTTTCATTGTAGAAATCCTTGATATCTTTTGTTAGATTCATTCTCATGTATTTTATTTTCTGAGGTTATTGTGAATGCAATAGTTTCCTAATTACTTTTTCAGTGGGTTCATTATTGGAGCATAGTAAAGCAATTGATTTATGTGTGTTGATCTTGTATTCTGCAATGTCACTAAATATTTTTATTAGCTCTAGAAGTCTTCTGCTGTAACTTATCTTTTCATCCTTTCACAGTCATTTGCAGACCAAAATGTTTACTCTGATGAGGAATGAATTCTATATGGATGCTTGAAATAAATTTACATTCTACTTTTGCTGGGTGGAATGTATCTAGTGCTGTTATATTTTCCTGAGTATATTATATGTCATATTTGCTTCTTTTTTTGGCTTTATACATAAAAATTTTATCTTACCTCACAGACTATTTTATTAGATTATATACACAGCAATAATTTATCTTGCAGATTCTTTGAATCTTTATTTTATCTCTTTAATATTTTATTCTGTAGTATTTTGCTTCCATGTATTCAGTACTCAATATTAACTATAAATATCATTATTGCATTAACTATTCAAATTTATTTCCCATTTTGGTTTTTTATGTTTGTGTCTTGAGTCCTCTTGATCCTGCATTTCTTCCTTTCAGTGTTAACTTCTTGCTGACATATACCCTGTCAGTGACTTTTCACTAGTGGTCTCTACCAGTTTTCCCTTTTTCTCCCTTGAAAATATCCTTATGTTTTCTCACTTAGAAATCAAAACATAGTTTGAGATAAATTCTACATCAACATTTTTGTTCAGCATATTGAAAATGTTAATTCTCTTTTGTTCATTCAAGCTTCCTTTTTTTCCAGATTTTTGTCAACCTAATTATTTCCTGAAGATTTCCATTCACAATAACCTCAGACAATAAAATACATGAAAATAAATATTATTGTATTTATTTATTTTGCTCTAGTGTTATTTTTCAATCTTATTGCTCCACTCACATCTGGATTAATAGTTTATGAAAAATCTGTGCTCTTTTAAATCAGAAATTCATGTCTTTCACTAATATAGAACATGTTCAGCACCCATCTGTTTTTCAAAATTCTCTCTTCAGAGAAAATTGGACTCCCTTTTTTCTAGAACCATATTATTATATTCCTAGAGTAGTCTTATGTAAATTGTTTGGGGTTCTTCACTAAATTACTAGTATCAATTTAAATCTCATGTCATTATTATTTTCTTAAACCTAAGACCTTTATAGAAGGCTGGGTTTGTACCTCAGTACAAACAGTGCCTGCCTTGCATGCTGAGGCCTTGGGTTCAATCCTCAGGACCTCAAAAAGAATAAAAGAAAATATTTTAAAAAGATTTGTACAGGCACAGAACCAGGAGGAGTAGTTTCCCCTTCGGTCTTTTCAATGATGAGGCAAGAGGTTGAGGTCCAGGGACCTGCATTTCAGCTCTAGAACTTAGCACCTTGTATCTTCTTCCTTCATGGAAGTTGATACTTCAGCCTCACTTTCCTTCCTTCACCCATTTCTCATGTCCCAGGGCTTCAACCCTTATGGCCTTGGATGTTTTTTTTCTTCGTTTCTACTTCCTCCTTTTAGGCTTGATTTTCTATTAAAATATATATTGCATGCCTACCACCTCTGCATACTTATAGTAGAATGGTAGCTTATCCTGTAACGTTTTAAGCCAATTTTATGGGTGAGGTGGGCCAAAGTACTCTTCCTGAAGCTGGGCATAAACTTCAGAATAAGAAATTTTCCTTTACATCTCTTGCATTAGAAATTTACAAGATGCAATCATAAGTGCAGTACTTTATTTGAGGTAATACTAAGCACAAGGCATGAGGTTGCTTTTGACTGTTTAGTGGAAACAACTAACAGATAGCATGTATAACCTTTGTATATATCACAGGAAAATTTACAGATTCCACATTATGTTTGAATATATATGTATATGTATATATATATATTCATATACATATAATATATGTATATATACATATATATTCATATACATATAATATATGTATATACATATATTATCTTCAAGGGATGACTTGGAATAACTGGCAGAGTCAGGGCTTCCTGTGTAATCCTGAAACTGTTGAGTATAGGGGTGAGTTGAGTAGCATTGCCTCTGAAAGACCTACCATACTAAATTTTCATGAGGGCATTTTGAATAAGAGCTACTGTGAACTTACCTTAATAGGCTAATTTAATTTAATAGGGTTATTTAATTTAATCCTTCATCTGCCAAAGAAAATGGGGGTGATGTTTGTCAAGCAGATGTAGCTTGGATTATTAAGCAGATAATTAAGAAACCTTATCATATTTACCTTAGATATCTTATTGAAAAGTACAAATTATTTAATTTGCCTAGATTTTGAATGTTTGTTTTCTGATTTGCAGTTAATTAGAATTTCGTAGGTATTTGGCAAAATTCTAACCATAACCATGACTGGATTCTTATTCTTTGTTTTTAAAACTAGTCAAAAGTTGACAAACAAGCCAGGTGCAGTGGTACACAACTGTAATCCCAGCAGCTTGGGAGGCTAAGACAGGAGGATCATGAGTTCAACGTCAGTCTCAGCAATGGCAAGGCTCTAAGCAACTCAGTGAAACCCCGTCTCTAAATAAAATACAAAATAGGGCTGGGGATGTGACTCAGTGGTTGAGTGCCTCTGAGTTCAATTCCTGGCACTCCCCTGCTGCAAAAAAAGTTGACAAACAAGCAAAATGTATTACATAATGACCAAAGGAGAGCTCCAATATCATCTACATATATAATATCGGACTAGATTAAATAATATATGTGTATTCGTGTATGTACCAAAATTAAAGTTTTAAAAAATAATGTGAATGGCTTTTTATATTTTTATTTTGTAGCTTATTATTTTGTTCTCAGTATAGTTGCTGTGGGTGAAACTGAAAATGATGGCTATATTTCATTTAGATTATTAAACCAACTTGGAACCATTGAAAGGCCAAGGCTCTATGAGTAAGTACCATTTCATGTTTTCTTCTACATTAAATACTTGCTTTCTTGAGTATCCAGTTTAGAAGACAGACTGAACAGAGTAAATTTCTATCCAAAGAGTATTAAAATGTTAGATATTATAAGGATCTCATGTGTCACATGCATATTCGTTCATTTTTTAGAGGAAGATATTGAATATGAGGCTGAATAGCTAATTGATAATATATATCTGGTGACTGCCTCAGTTACAAGAGTACAAGAAGAAACATTTTGTTTTCTGTCTTTTCATTTTTTTAAAAAAAAGTTTTAGTTGTATGTGGGCATGATGCCTTTATTTATTTTTATGTAGTGCTGAGGATCAAATCAGTGCCTCACATGTGCTAGGCAAGTGCTCTACCGCCGGTTATGACTCCAGCCTCCTCTTTTCATTCTTACTTCCAGTATTCTTTCTAACAATCTTGCCTTCCCAGTTTCTCTAGTTTTCAGGCGATATCATGTTCACAGTGGCAAAAATGAAGGTCTAGTGGCATCAGTTAATAACCAAATAACACAATTTTAGTATTTCAGAAAACCATACTTAGCCACAAAGTTCCTAAATAATAGGACAGGGATGTTTTTACTCAATCTTCTATATAGCTTCTTATGCATGTGCAGTTGTATACACATTTCTAATGTTATCTAATCATCTCAAAGCAAATTATCATGTGGGTTTCTTGAATAAATTCATAAAGAAGGAAATGTATTTTCTCTCTCAAAAGTATGACAAATAGGTACATGTTACAGTTGAAATTATGACTTTCAATATACTGTGCTGGACTTCTGGAAAGCCATTAAATAACACTGTTGCTTTCTAAAGCTCACAGTTACCATGTCAGGTGATTAAATAAAAGATAAATTTTATTTCGCCATGGCTGGACTTATAATAGTTTGGTTTAACTTTTGAATGGTTATTGATGAGATTAGAGTTTCAGGAGGTTTAGTTGGTATTTCAAACATTTGCTCCTGTCACAGTTTAGGTAGTCCTAGTACCTGAATTGGCAAATTGATTAAATCTAATGTGTGAGGGACCTTGGACTTGAGTATACAGTGACATATAGATTTATTCAGCCATTAACTATGAACCAGGAAAAAGTTCCTGCCTGTTTTATTTGCACAACAGTAGCAATGTCTTTAATAATACAGTATTATTAACATTTAATTAAAATAAAACTAACATTAAAATATACCAAGGAGCCACACTTCACAACTGATACAGTGTTTAAGATAAAATATCTTGGACCATGTACTACTACACAAAGAAAATAATTTTAAAAAGTTCATGTTGAAAAATATAATTGAAAACCTCTATACTGAAGTAAAATAAAGACCTTCCATCATAGTAAGCAATGATTATGTTTCCTATGTAACTAAAAATCACTTAGCTCTTGTGAGATCATATGAATATGCCAATGCAGAACTTTAAACAGGAGATACCAGTATTGCAAGTTGAGATTGGAACAGTTCCCTAGATGGATGAGCAGTAGGTAGATTAGAGGGAATGGGATCAGTGCCAAGAGTCCACAGAGAGAGCTACTGCCATATTCCTATAAAAGATGAGGGGGCTTGGATCAAGGTAGTGGACGTGAAAAAGAAGTGTGAGACTCTAGAGGTTTTAAGGCTTTCAAATAGTTATGTGATGTGTTTTTGTGATTAACTGAATGTGAAAGTGAAAAAAAAAGAAATCAATCTAGAGTAACTTCATGTGTTAAGCTTGGTGGCTATTTAAAAAGCATAGTGCTATTCCATATTGAGCTAAGACTTACATGGGGATGATCCAATCATTTAATTAAAAAAAAAATGTTGAGTTTCTACAGCCCAGGAACAATGGAAAGAATGGGAAAGAAACTTTTTGACAAACTGGATCTCTGCCCTTATATAATTTCAGTGTAGTACAGATGATAGACTTTAAATTAATGATAGAAAGAACACAATGTCCATCATCCCTATTTTCAAACAATATTAAATGATTATCTACATTGAGTTAGGCCTTCTGCTAAGTGTTTGGAATATTGCAATGAGCAAAACAGAGTTAGCCCAATCCTCATTAAGCTTGCAGCATAGTGAGGAATAGAAGGGTAATCAAATAATTATAAATTATAAATAAGTTAAAAGTAAAATCTGTCCATAAAAAATATCTTGAGACAAATTTATACTATGTATGGAAACTTAAAATAGGGAATATGCATTAGTGGGGTCATTAAAAACTTTGTGGGTATTTTGTATTAGTTGAGATCTAAATAATGAATGGGTCACTACCCTGCTGCATTCCAGGTGGGAGCCCACAAATGCAAAGAACTTGAAGCAGAAAGCAGCATGAGCCACTCTGGGACCTAATGAGAGCTCTGTGTTTGAGAATAGAGGGTGGACAAGCAAGAGAGAGAGAGAAGGAGAAAGATGAGAGCGGTAGAGAGCACCTAGATATCACGGGAACAATAATTCATCTGCCATGCTCCAGAATTTATAATTCATTCACTGGACAAATGAAAACCACCGAAATGTTTTCATTTGGGGAGTCTGATTGGGGCCAAGACTATATTTTTATTTTGAAAAACAATAGACCACATTGGTTAGAGGAGAAATTGGAGAGGGGATTGAGTGCCTTTGCGGTTGTATATATAGACAAGATATATATGGTCTCCTGGGTAAGAGGATTTGCAATGGAGATTAAAAGAAAGAATGGATATTTCAAGATATTTCTTAGGTAAGGTGCATCATAAGAATTTATGATAGACTATATGTGGGGATTGACTAGAGGATGATATCAATGATGAATCCTGATTTTTTGGATAAGGTAATAGATGGTAGTTCCATAAAGATAGTGATACCTTTTAATATCATTAGGAAATTTATGTTTTTTTAAAATATTTATTTATTTGCTTTAGTTGTACACAATGCGTTTATTTGTACGTGGTGCTGAGGATCAAACCTGGGCCGCTCACATGCTAGGCAAGTGCACTACCGCTATGCCACAACCCCAGCCCTATGTTTTTGTTTAGTTTTTATTTTCTATTTGTGGTCAGGGTAAGGTGTTGGGGAAGATGATTCATTTAGATTTGAAACTTCTAAGCTTTAGGCATCCTGTGATATTCAAATGACAAAGTGAAAAATGGTGGATATATGTGTCTGGACTCTCAATTAGAGGTAGCTCCTTGGTGATCGTGAGCAACCTGTTGGCATTTGAAACCACTGGGGTGGATGCAAATTGGTGGGCAAGGTAACATGTTCCTATATGGATATGTTGAATTTGAAGTATTGAAATGCAAATAACTTTTTGGAAAGACATTAGGGAGATGTCCAGTGACATACTCTGTGAAAGAGGAGGAGGTGACTCAGGAGATACTCTGTGAAAGAGGAGGAGGTGACTCTGCCAGGAGGGAGCAGGGATAAACCTTAAGGGTAATGATGACATCCTTCTTTGGACCTGGCTGTTGTGAAGGAATAAAACAGAAGGGCAATTAAAAAAATAAGATATGGTAGAGAGTTCTAGGGACCCCACTGTTTGTTCTTCAGTGTTTCTATATGAGATTCTCACCTTGGTTTAAGCAAGTCTTTGTTCTCTCAAAAGATAAGCTTTTTTCAATAGACCCTAAAAAAAAAAAAAAAAAAAAAACCACATTTTTCTCCCTTCTCTCCTGTCCTTTCCTATCCTCCCCTTTGTTTATTTTCTTGTCCTCTCCTCCCCTTCCTTCTCTCATTCTTCTCCCCTGTTCCTTTTTTCCTCCATTCTCATCCTCCTCCCTCTCGTAGGCCTCCTCCGATTTTTCTTTTCTTTGCTCTTAGTTTTATCTAAAAAGACAAAATGCAGTGGAGTAGGTTGAGTCTCTTTGGAGTCAGGCAAATCCATGCTGATATAAACAATGCCAGGGACACATAGTTCTGGCACTTGGGATGAAGAATTGGCAGAGAAGCACCAATGAGGCTGTTGACATTCCACATGCTTGTCTATCAGCTGTGTGACTTCAAGAAAGGCATCTGTATGTTCTGCTACTCAGTTTTGTCATCTGTAAAATAGTAATGCTCAGAATTCCTAATAAAAATAGTTGTTGAAATAGTTAAGTAAGATCTAATATAGGGAACATTGTTAGGATTCTGGGTACACCAGGAGTGCTGAGGAAATTGATTAACTAAATATTACCATTAATTTTTCTTTTGAATCCCTGGCTTTCATAGATTATCCTTTTAAGTATAAAATTTTTGATAAGGTGGCAGAGAACAGTATAGTCATTATTTGAACTCCTAATCTATTCAAGGAATTGTGATATTGAAGTCTCCAAAGAAAGAAATATAAAATTAATAACCTTAAACAAATGTGTAATCTAGGCACTCACTCAAAAAGACAAGATATCTCACTTTTTAAAAAATTTATTTATTTGTTATAATCAGTTACACATGACAGCAGAATGCTCTTCAATTCATTATACACAAACAGAGCACACTTTTTGACTTCTCTGCTTGTACCCAAAGTAGGGTCATACCATTCATACCTAGGGTAGTGATGTCTATCTCATTTTACCAACTTTCCTACCCCCATGCCCCCTTTCCTCATCTCCTTTGCCCCATCCAAAGTTCCTCCACTCTCTCCCCCCTCCCCCCCCCATTATGGATTAGCATCCACTTATCAGAGAAAACATTTGGCCTTTGGTTTTTTGGGATTAGCTTACTTGGCTTAGCATGATATCCTCTAACTCCATCCCTTTACCTGCACATGCCATAATTTTATTCTCTTTTATTGCTGAGTATATATACCACAGTTTCTTTATCCATTCATCTATTAAAGGGCATCTAGGTTGGTTCCACTGTTTGGCTATTAGAATTGTGCTGCTATGAACATTGATGTGGCTATCTTACTGTAGTATGCTGTTTTTAAGTCCTTTGGGTATAGGCCATGGAGTGGGATAGCTAGGTCAAATGTTGGTTCCATTACAAGTTTTCTAAGGAATCTCCGTACAGCTTTCCAGATTTTCTACACCAATTTTCTGTCCCACCAGCAATGTTTGAGTGTACCTTTTCCCCCACATCCTCACCAACAATTAATGTTGTTTGTATTCTTGATAACTGCCATTCTGACTAGAGTGAGATAAAATATCTCACTTTTTTTCTCAAAAATATTCCCCAGATATATCTGTGACAATGTATATATTGTTATTGTTTTATTGGGTTTATAGTAAATTACTGTTTAGATTATTTTAATAAATATTTAACAAGCATTTATTTGGCATTTTCCATATCAGATTGTTTTCTGAATCCTGCCTCATTAGGATAATACAGATTTTAGATATAATAGATGTTTAAAATTATTAATATCCAATTTTTTTTTTGTTTAGGAAGAGCAAACCATTTTATACACTTCAAGAAGTCAATATTCTTGCTCAGTTTTTCACTGATGTTGTAAATATTTCAAGCATTGGTTTGAGGTATTTCCAGACATCAAATACGCAATGTCCCACGTGTGACTACAGGATCCAGAGTCTCATGTTAAAATCACTCACGTATCCAGAAAGGTAAGAACACTCAATTTTCATTTCGATGTGTCACATTTAACTTGAAAATCCAGGCTTGTTAAGTAATGTTATAAATATTCATGTATTCAAGTATCTGTTTATTGTTTGTTTCAGACTATATTATATGTAAATATTAGAATGTTTAAAAGGTCTGAAATACCTTTTTTTTTTTTTTTTTTTTTTTTTTGCTTGGATAAAATTTATTTTGGAATCACATTACCCAAGCAAAGAAAATGCACATACACAATCATTTCCTAAGACACAACAAACATGAAAAAATGAGACAATGTGTGCACTAGAGGTTTATCTATAGTTTCTTTTTTATGACACATTTTCATGGAGTGGTTGAGAGTTGTCCTTTAGGTGGTCCAATAGCTGAAAACTGATGAAACACAGGGTCACAGCAGATGTAGGTCGTCAAGACTTCTAGCCATTCTTTCTTTCTCCCAATTTCATTACCCTTTGGTTGGTGAAGGAAGAAAGTAAATTTTACACTTAATGTCCCTAAGATTCTGGAGATCACTGGAGATTCAACACAAGAACAGAATGAGGCTCTGGGATGCACACCACAACAGCATGAAGAGAAGCTGATTCTTCACACTTTAGTTTTATAGTCATTATAGTCATCTATCTTGTTTGTCACATATGTCACTGTTGCCTCCATTCCTATTGAAATGTGATGCCATCATGACTATCTGGGGTATAAGGTATTGAGGATTATCAGCTTAGCAGTAGGTTGCTTCAGCCCACTTGTTCTTGGTTTCTTTTTTTTCTTTTTCTTTTTTTTGTGGTACCAGGGATTGAACTCAGGGGCACTCGACCACTGGGCCACATCCCTGGCCCTTTTTTTGTATTTTATTTAGAGACAGGGTCTCACTGAGTTGCTAAGTGCCTCGCCATTGCTGAGGCTGGCTTTGAACTCGAGATCCTCCTGCCTCAGCCTCCCAAAGTGCTGGGATTACAGGCGTGCGCCACCGCGCCCGGCTTGTTCTTGGTTTCTTATACTCACAACCACAGAGGACTGTCCTTGTCTTCTTGGTAGCAATGAACATGTTTGCTACAGAATTCATATCTTCATCAATAACATCCTTATGAAGGTGTTAGGAACACTGAGGAGCTCCTTTGTGAGTTGGTCACCTGTCCTTTGCATGTGTGAGTGTTTCCAACAGTGAGCATCAGCTGAGATCCAGTAGGAAAGCATGTGTGGATTGCTGGAAATCTCCTTTCTTTACTTGACTATGATGCTTCCTCTTCATTTCTCTTTATGTACTTGTGTACTTATATATTTGATTTCCCAATTGGCTTCCTATAAATGTTGACAATAGTAAATATGAATTTGTGGAGAGTAACAAAAAAATGATAAGTGTAAGTATATACATTTACATGTAGTCTATATCAACAGAAAGGAGTTGGGAAAATTCTCTCAAGTGTAGGTCATTTCATAACTTTGGGGGTAATATTTAGTCACTAAAATGTCAACAAAATGCCATTATAATGACAAAAAATCTAAGGATTATTTTATTGACATTTGTCTTGGATTGAAATGTATCCAAAAATATATATGCACATTTTCAGCAGGAACATTTAGCTTCATCATTCTCTGCCAAAGTACATGATAATGATGGTGATGAGGACTAAAGCTGTAAATATTTCAATCTTCAGCTGATCTCCATATTTATTTTCTTAAAGATACAAGCCCTCCACTAAACATAAGAATAGAAATTATATTTGCAGTCCCCCAAAGCTGGGCTTGGAAGAGGTCAGAGTTGTAACAGCATCATACTGTCCTAGTCGCCCCTGTTTTTACCTTTCTGAGTGTAAAGATGGAGGGTATGAATGCAGAAGTCTAGAGGGTGTAGTTTTGCATCTTGTTTATGGACTTTAAGGGATTCATATTGTTCAAGAATAGTCTTTTATACATGGTATCATAAATGGAAAGAGAAATGAAGAATTTCCTTCTCAGTCCAGAAGAAGCACCAATATTTCCTGACAAGATACCAGGTGATTAACAAGAATATTTGCATACAGAACCACACACAAGCTTAAGATGAGCAAAAGAAATTTTGTTGCAAGTATGTAGACAGTAAAATGAACCACACAGACTCCATCCTTTGTGAGCATGGGTGAATATGGAGGTAGACACTCCACTTACTATTTAAACTGAAATGAACAGCAAAACACAACATAGGGTCTAATACAGAATTGAAAACATAAGAAAGAAAAATTTACAATCAAGCTTTAAGAATAAGTTCACTTTTAAAATATTTATTAAGGAAATACAAGGAAATTACATAAAGCATTGCCCAGTGTTCTCACTGATATTTAAGAAAACAAATTCTGGAAAGGACAAGTGAAGAATGATATGATGAGACAAATAATAGTGGTTAAAAGAGATTTGGCTGAGATAATTGAAATCAACATCAAAATTGGCATTGGTATTACAAACAGTAAAGGAAAGTTCAATCAATAATGCAGAAAATACATTATAACCCACTGAGTAAGGAGATGTAAATAATTGAGAAAATTGGATAATATAGATAGAGAAAAATAATTTAAATGCAAATGTGAATACCTGATGTCACTAAAGAGGAGACAGATGAGAAGAACTCCAGATGTGATAAAATAAATCTCCCTTCAATCAAAGAAAAGAAGATAGAGATCTCAAATGGAAAGGATGAACTAAAAACCAGGAAACCAAGAGGCCAACATTTAGACTATTCTTATAAAATTTATTTTTAAATTTTGATAATAAAGAGAATTTTTCAAATATTCAAATACATCTTCAGGGAGTGGAAGATTCAATGTTGTAGCAAGGGGGATTTTTAGTAAATGCATGTGCAAGTTTAACATGATGCCAATAAAAAATATAATACTTGAATCTTCCTAACTAGTCTGAAATTAAAAATACTAAGATGAGCCAAGAAAGCATGGAACAGTAAAGAGTACTTCCATGCAGCAATAATAAAAATGTCTGAAATTGGCAGATGAATTTAAATGTAGTTTAACGAATAAATGGAAAACTCCAAAACAGAATCTTGAGGATGATAAGAATAGCAGTCAAATAATGACACTACACTAAATGATTGACAAGTAAAAAGTTTGACATTTTCTTATCACACATCCAAATTAGTTCCAAATATAGTAATGTATTAAATGTAAACTAGTAAACAAAGAGCAGAAAGAAAATTAGAAAATGTTTGTGTTTGCATTAAACGAAAGCTGAGATAGAAAACAGGAAAACCTTAATCAGCTTGCCTACATAAAAAACTAAAAAAAAACAAGTATGTATATGTCGAAGATACCATTAACAAAAATAAAATTAGCTGGGAAAAGTTTTATAATGTATATGATATTGGATGACTTTAAACTATTTATAAGCAAGTAATTTTTACAAAATCTATTAAAATGTATTTTAGTTGAAAAATGGAGATAGGAGAACTTCAAATTATTTAAACCCCAAATTCTGAGCTTAACTTCATTTATCATAAACTAGATTCTTTGTCTGACACTCCACATCCAGTTTTGATATTCCTTATCCCTACCTTCTAATCACTCCCAGAATTCACCCATTCTTCCCATCTCCACTGCTGCAAACTCTATTAATCTGGACCCTCTGTTGGAAACATTTTAATAGCCTCTTACCTATTCTCTCTACCTTCGCCATATGTCCTATAATTTATCCTTTTCTTTTATTACTTTTATTTTCCTTGCCCTTTTTCTCCTTTCCTTGGGGGTTGGGTACTACCATTGAACTCAAGGATGTTTTACCACTGAGCCACATCCTCAGCCCTTTTTCATTTTGAAACAGGGTCTCATTAAGTTGCCGAGGTTCTCACTAAGGTTGTTGAGGCTGGCCTTGAACTTGCCATCCTCTGGCCTTATTCTCCACAGTTGCTGGGGTTACAGGCATGCATCACTGTTTCTGGCCTATAGTTTATTCTTGATGCAGTGCCCAGAGTGATCCTGTGAATGGTGGGGTAGGTCCTGTTAAACTGGCTCACTTAGCTCATCTCAAAGGCTTTCTTGATGTCCTTGGATACCCTGAACTGATACTCCTTACTTTAACTGTACCCTCCTATGCTATTTCCCTGGTTGTTTCCTCTACCTGGAATTTTTTGCTCCTTGGTATTCCCCTGGATAATATTCTTGTCTCCAAGATTTTTCTCAAACATTGTTTTCTCAATGAAGCCTACCTTACTATTCTGTTCACAGTTGTACCCAACAGGCTTACAACTCCTGACCCCCTTACCCTGCTTCTTTATCCTTGTAGGACTTGTTATTTATGGTGAACTCTATGCTTATTCATTACTTTTGTTGTTTTGTTTCTACCCTGGTAAAATGTGAGCATCTTGAGGGCACTGATTTTATTTGTTCTGCTCAAAATATTTCAAGTGCCTTAAACTGTATTTGGGACATATTAGTCACTAAATGAATGGTTATTGGATGAAGAAAGGCAGACATATTAATAGTCATTTTAGAATCTTTAATTCTGATTGTATTCAAGCAAGTTAAAATTAAGGCAAGGAAACAGCATATTTTCCCAAGTTGGCAAAACAAAGTCTGTTTTTGAATTCATACTGAAATTGCCTTCCTGTTTTATTGCTGGTAGGTATGTAAACTTTTGCACATATTCTGGAAAAGATTTAGTAAAATATATCAAGAACCCCCAAATGTTAATACATTATTTCTTTTTTAAGAATTTACATTTCAGCCAGGTATGGTGGTGAACGCCTGTAATCGCTGCACTTGTGAGGTTGAGGCAGGAGGATCGCAAGTTCAAAGCCAGCCTCAGCAATGGTGAGGCACTTAGCAACTCAATGAGACCCTGTCTCTAATAAAATACAAAAAAGGGCTGGAGATGTGGCCCAGTGGTTGAGTGCCCCTGAGTTCAATCCCCGGTACCAAAAAAAAAAAAAAAAAAAAAAAGAAAGAAAGAATTTACATTTCAGACATGAGGTGGTGTTTAAGAGCATAAACTCTGCAGTCAGAGTGTCTGGGTTTGTTCAATTAATTACTAGCTTTGTCATCTTGGACAAAATGAATTAATCATCTGTGCCTTAGTGTCCTTATCTGAAAATAGGAATAGTAATATTTTACTTTGTAGAATTAGGAAGGTAAATATTGTAAAGGAAATCTACAATGAATACAATACTTATAGATGATTTCAACTATTGCCTGGCATATAGTAAGTGCTATGAAAATGTTTGTTAAAAATATAAAAGGAAATATCAGAAATATACATAAGTATTTCTATATAAGAAATATAATGACAGTTTCATGTATAATGCTAAAATAGAAATATATTAACTGCATTTGATGGTGTAATTGATACATTTATTAGGAATATCTATAGTATAAACTGTTAGGTAATCATCAAAATGGGCAAATTAATATAGCATATTGGTTAACAACTGATTTTTTTCAAATATAATGAATGTATTTCACAATAGGAAAAAAAATTTAATGAAATGTATTTTTTTCTCTTAAAGGGAAGTTGATGAAAATAATTTAAATATATACTAATAAAGTAATTTTACAAATGTAGCCTAAATATTTTCCTTATTTCATGTTTCATTCTCTGGTTATTTAGAGTAGTTGCATTTAGTTCAATAGTTTCAAGATTCTTTTGGAAATATACATAATGCTTAGATTTAATGAGGGGCAAGTTTTTGAGGAAAAGAGTCAAGAAACTGTCTTTAATTTAGAGAATAGCTTCAGAAAACAAATTTATAGTTACATATTTTGTGGTGAAATAGAGATTTCATTTTTGTCCTTTAAACTTCAGGCCCCAAACACCAAAGTACTTTGAGAAATTATGGGAATTGGTACTCCTGATCTCTGAGGGTGTTTAAAAATAGCAAATTTTGCAAAACCTCTGAAGTACATTTTTCAAAAATGTGTTCATGCATCCTTCCTATCCTCACTATCCACTCCCCATTTTTTTTTTCCCTTGGATTCTCAAGACATGATCCAGGTCCAGGGAACTGTGGAGAGGTGATACAGATAAAGCACCCCAGTGTCAGTAGTGTGAGGCACACATGCATGTGTCTTAGTAAGCTTTTTTGCTGCTGGGACTAAAATTCTCGACCAGCACAATTGTAGCAGAGAAAAACTTTATTTGTGGGCTCAGGGTTTCAGTGGTCTCAATCCATAGACAGCAGGCTCCAAACCTCGGGCTCGAGGTGAGGCAGAACATCATGGCAGAAGAGTGTGGTAGAGGGAAGCAGCTCACTCACATGATGATCAGGAAGCAGAGAGACTGCACTTGCCAGATACAAATATATATCCCAAGGCCACACCCCCAATGCCACACTTTCTCCAGCTACACTCCATCTGCCTTCAGCTACCATTTAATCCCATCAGGTGATTAATTCACTGATTGGGTTAAGGCTCTCCTAACCCAATCATTTCTCCTCTGAACCTTCTTGCATTGTCTCACACGTGAGCTTTTTGGGGGACACCTCACATCCAAAAGATAACAGTGCATTTCTGTATGGAGTGTAAGGCATGCCTCAAGAGGAAGAATCAAACAGATTTAGGAGGCCTGAAATGGACGGTCCTTATATGTACCAGTGTAGTCATTACTAAATAAAAAGAAAATTAACTCTAGGTATTTTTAGAAATACAATTTAAAAAACATATTACAAGAAAGGACATTTTATTTATACTTCTAAAACTATTTGCTTTAAATTATTTTTTTCTGTAATTATATTACATAAGAATTTTTTTTTTTTTTAACACCAAGTGCAGTGGCACTTGCCTGTCATCTGAACCACACAGCTGGTTGAGATGGGAGGACTGTGTGTCCAAGGCTAGCCTGGGCAACTGGTGAGACCCACATCTCAAAAAACAGAAACAAAGAAACTAAAAAACCAAAAATAAAATGGAATGATTTGTAAAATTATGAATAATTGCAGAAAATGATAAAAATAAGAAGTTCCAGTGAACTATTGCACAGCAAGGTGACTATAAGTAATGACAGTATTCTATATATTTCAAACATCTAGAAGAAAGGATTTTGAATGTTTCCATCATAAAGAAATGATGTTTGAGAGCCAGGGAAGGTGATGCATGCCTGCAATCCGAGCAACTGGGAGGCTGAAGGAGGAGGATCTCAAGTTTGAGGCCAGCCTCAGCAACTTATTGAGGCCTATTTAACTTTGTGAGACACTGTCTCAAAATAAAAATACAAAGGGTTGGGGATATGGCTCAGTGGTTAAACACCCCTGGGTTCAATCTCCTTTATCATAAAGAAATGATGTTTGTAGAGATGGACATTTTTAACCTAATTTAAACATTACATAATTTATATATGTTTATACATGGTACCCCATGAAACAATTTTCATAATTTTGTTTCTGTTAGAAGGACTTACTTCAAATTTAAAAATAAAATAAACAATTCTCTTCTTAATTTGCCTGAAAGTTGTTATGAAATAATTTATGGTAGTAATTGTGTAATTGCACAATGTAATCAAGAATTTTCAGGTTGTAATCATGCAAACTGAAGCACATATATTTTAACTAGCTGTTGTAAAACAATTATATTATTGCATATTCATTCGTTAATTAAAATCAATAAAATTTGATTAAAAAGTACATTACAAATGTATGTAAATGTGTTTAATGATCAATCCTTCTGGTTCATAAAATAACTAATTTTCTTATTTTCTTTCTATAATTGTAATTTGTTCCATTGTTCCATATATTTTCTTTCTTTTTTTTTTTTTTTTTTTGGTACCGGAGATTAAACTCAGGGGCACTCGACTACTGAGCCACATCCCCAGCCCTTTTTTGTATTTTATTAGAGTCAGGGTCTCAGAGTTGCTAAGTGCCTCACCATTGCTGAGGCTGGCTTTGAACTTGTGATCCTCCTGCCTCAGCCTCCCAAATGCTGGGACTATAGGTGTGCGCCACTGTGCCAGGCTGTTCCATATATTTTCAATTGCACAATATGTGTAAAGTATATATTTTGCCCATAGTAGATGCTCCGTCTTTCTTTCTAATTTTTCTTCCTTTCTCTGTTCAGTCCCCAATTTACCTTCCCGTACACCTCCTTGCATCTATAAATATACAGTTCAAGCATCAGACAGACCAAGATAATAATTATATGAAACATATTTTCCTGTTGTTGAAATTATCAATAAAATGATTTCCAACCCTATTCCCAATACTTCTGGGAAGGTATAGGTCTTATGCATAACCGTATAAATTCTCCTAGCTTCTTGTAAATATGGCATTTATTAGGACATTCTCAACTTCTTATCAAGGTTCTATTCTCACTTGACACTCTGGTAACTGCACTGCTATGCATTCTAATCTGAGAGAGTTTGGGGTTATATAGGAAGACTGAGCAAAACTGACCAAGAAATTTGGAAAAATAAATCTTTCATTGATTGAAATTGCATCTCATAAGGTAGAATTTATCTTCAGAGTTATTTGTGCCAATTTCAGGTTAACCTTTCCCTTCAGGGAATTGAAGCGATTTTTAGTTTTATATCCAAGGTATAGGTTTTGATTTTTAGTTTTATCCAAGGTATAGGTTTTGGACAACACACATGATTTAAGTACAATATATTGTGTGCCAAGGATGGAGAACTTTAAATATTTGAGCACTAAAAGAAACATTTTTGAGAATTTTTATATGAGTGAACTGCTTTCTAGGTAAATAATAGTGTATACATTTGTATATCATACACTACATTCCAGATGCTATTTTTTGGGATCCTTACCACAATCCTTTGAGGTATTTTGTTTTATTTAGCAAGGAGACAGAAATTCACTAGTGGAAAGAACCTATCTAAGCTTTATTAGCTACTTAATATATCCTAATATTCACTGCAAAACACTTGGAAATTTTAATTCTTATATCATCCTTCAATTAAGAGGTAACAACTATTAATATTTTGTCATACATATAAGCATGTGTGCTACAATTGAACCATGCATTCAATTTTTTTACATCATATTAGAAGCAGGGTCTGTGTGTGAAATCATGCATCCTATTTATTGACTGCAATAGAGTCAGTTGTCACTGTTCCTGTGGACATCAACATAAGCACAATGTATCTAGCCTGTGCTACACTGTGGACCAGGTTATCAGCCATTTTTTTTTTTCTTTCTAACTATAAGTTAATGTCTACATTGTATTCCACTTTTTGTGGAATATTTAACCTTGTTGTTTCATTATTTTGGGATACTTCAAATTTTTTTTACAATATGCTGTTATGATAAACAATGAATATCAATACATATATAACTATTTGCATTTTAAACAATTTACTTCTTAAGTATTCACAGTTGAGACATTAAGAAGTAACATTTTCAAATTTTCCATCTCACCCTATGATGCTCATAACTTTATACAGACTGTTGGGGAACCTACAGGTGGTCCCTGTTTTCCAAGTGTATTTCCTTCTTTAGGTCACTTATTATAGGGGGTAAAGGAAATAGAAGAGGCAACACAGATAACCACCATTATATTTGGTTCATTTTCAAATAGCTTGTAAAATTTATTCACAGGTTAAGAAGTAGGGTAAAGTTACTGGGATATGCTCCTGTGCAAAAAAAAAAAAAAAAAAAAAAAAAATGCTCGGGTTTGTAATTTTTAATTTAATGTAAAATATAAACCATGGATAGAGTATGGAAATTCACTAAGTTTATGAAATTTGGATGCAATTGTTTCTACTCATGAAAAAAAAAAAAAACCTAAAATACATTTTGTGGGTGTGTAGCAAAACTTAACATTCCCTGCTGGCTAGAGATGCTAACAGATGCTTGGATGAAAGTATGCTGTAATTTTAATTACCTAGATAATTGCTATAACCATCTAGTGGCTTTTCCTATTTAGATCTGTCCATACAGATAATGTGCAATTAATGAGAATTAGCACTGCCAAATTATAATAAATGTGAGTTATAAAAATGTGATGCCTTATGGTCCAGATTAAACTGCATGCACTCAACAGTAATTATTTCTGTAACGAGTATCATAGATTAGATTACAAGCATTCTTTCCTTCCAGATAGTTAAGTAGGACCTTAGAATTTAGGGAGTGAAGAATATACATAATAGAGGTGACCTGGGATGCCTTCTGGAAAATGCTTGGGTATGTGTCCCCCAAAATCTCATGTTCCCAAAAGACAGTACAGAAATCTTCAGAAATGAAACAATTAGATCACAAGAGTCATAAACTAATTGGTAGATTAATCCATTTGATGGATTAATGGGAAGTAACTGTAGGCATATAGTGTATGGTTGAAGAATGTAGGTCATTGGGGGCATTCCTTTGTGGTTTATATTTTTTCCCTGGCACCTCCCACCCCAGTACCCCCAGCCTCCCCTAACTCTAATTCCTGTCTTGAACTTAGCTGCTTTCCTCCATCACACCCTTCTACCAAGATGTTCTGCCTCACCTTGGCCCCAGAGCTATGGAGTAGGCCAACCATGAACTGAGGCTTTGAAACTAAGCCAAAATAAACTTTTCCTCCCCTAAGTTGTTCTTGACAGGTATGTTGCTCACAGAAAAATGAAGTTGACTAAAACAGTCACAAAAACTCCCTGGTACTGCCCCTTGGTTTTTAACCTCATTTCCCATCCCCACCTACTGGCAACCAGTCTGGTTTTGCCTTTTCCAGATATAATATAAACAAAATATACTATATTATGCAAATGAAATTATATAATACGTTGTCTTTTAGGTGTGGCTTCTTTCATTTAGCTGCTTAAAATTTATCCATATTGTGGCTCACATCAATGGAATGTGTTGATGAATAGTGTTCCATTGGTGCAGATATACTACAGTCATTTATCCATTTACCAGTTAGAGGTCATATGGATCCTTTGTAGTTTTTGTTGTCTATTAATAAAACTGTTATAAATATTTGCATGTAAGTTTTTATGTGAACATAGTTTTCATTTCTCTTGGATAGATATCTAGAAAAGGGTTTTCTGGATGATATGTAATTATATATTTAACTTTATAAGAAACTCAACTATTTTCCAAAGTGACTATACACTTTGCTTTTGTACCAACAACATAGGAGGGTTTATTTCTCTCCTGCACCCAAACTGTACCTTTATCGGTTTGTTGTTTTTGTTTGTGTGCTTGTTGGTTTAATTTTAGCTCTGCTAATGGGTGTCTAGAGATACTAGTTATTTTAAATTTGCATTTCTCAAATGACAAATGACATTCATGATCTCTGACATTTAATTGAGGGTATTTACATATTAATTTAATGCAATAATTAATATGGGTGGTTTTAATTCTATTATCTTGCTGTTTTGTTATCTATTTGTTCCATCTGTTGTTTCATTTTTCCTTATCATCTGTCTTCCTCTGGATAAACTGAGTAGTTTTATGATGCCATTTTATCTTGTTTGTGGGTTTGTTAGCTATATATCTTTGTTTTATCATTTTGGTAGTTTTTTTTAAGGTTTGTGTTATAATCTTTTGTTTATTACAGTCCATCTTCAAGTGGATTTTATTATTTCACATGTATACAGTAGCATATTCCATTCTCCCATCTAGCTTTTATGCTGTTGTTGGAAAACATTTTCCTTGTACATATGCTAAAAACCTCCATAATACATTGTATCACTGTTGTTTGAACAATCAATTGAAGATATGTAAGTAGTTAGGAAAAGTCGTATATGGTTACCCACAGTTTCCACATCTGGTGCTCTTCAGACTCCTATGTAGATGCATGATTTTATCTGGTATAATTCACCTTTCAAATTGAAGTGGCCTCTTTAACATACTTTTATACTACAGCTGTGCAGGTGGTAAATGATTTCAGTTTAGGATGTCTGAAAAAGTCTTGATGTTGCCTTCATTCTGAGAAATAATTTGAGTACAGGATTTACATTCATTATTTTAATATTTCTGTACCATGCAGCATCTACTGAACATTGATCCTAATGAGAAACCTTTTGCTATCCTTTCTTTTGTTTCCTCTTGCTGAGGATTCAACCCAGGACCTTATACTTGCTAAGCAAGTGCTCTCCCACTGAGCTATATGCTTATGCCTGCTTGCTAATTCTTGATTAGATGTCAGACATTGTGCATTTTATAATGTGGGTTTTCTATAATTTTGTGTTCCTATAAATTTTCTTGAGGTTTATTTTCAAGCTTCTGCTAAGTTACCTATAGTCAGGTGTTCCTTTCTGGTCCTCCTTTCAACATTTATTAGGCAGGTCTGATCAAGTGCTCAGTCTAGGCTCAATAACTTCCACTACTTAAATAAGACTTCTTTATGTGCTTTACCTAGTGCCCTTGGATCATTGGTTTTTCCCACTTGGCAGATAGGAACTGGCACTGTTTCTGTTCTTGTGTTGGTGTTTAGAATCTTATCTTAAAACAAAAACAAAAAAAAGTCTCAAAAAGAGATTTTTGAACTGAAGAAATTTTCCCTTCTTATAAATTGATATGATATATATGGATTAAAATATATGTATTAAAATTATACATGTGAATTAAAATTTAAAACTATGTTATATTTAGATTTTAGGGATTATTTGTCACAGGACTTCTTCTATTACTTTTATTAAAGTTTATGCTTTGTCAAGGTAATGTGCTCATTTCTGTAAATTTATGGTCAGCAAAACATTGGAAATGTAATAATGTGCTTTTTGAGATTAAAAAAATTAAACACATATTCTTCTCAAAGCAATTCCACATAGATCACACATTATCTTCTAAATTATGTTGTTTTCATTTTATATTGTTTGGAGAGAAGGAACTATTGATAATAAAAGAAAAAGGTAGCAAAATTATACGTTTTGGTGAAATTTAACTTTGGCAGGTTTTGCAAACCTGCTTAAACTGTTTTTTAATGCTTTCAGAGGCTTTACAAAGTGTGGAATATTTAATAAACCTGTGTATTTATTATGTTAATAATAGAGTATATATCAATGGTCATAAGGTTGTGCATTTTCATTCTATTGTAGAAAAGAAACAAAACAATACTTGCTTTCATATTGTATTATAGATATGAAACAGAAAAAATATTAAATGACCGAGGTAATGTATCTAATGACATGTTTATTATAGTTGATAAATGCAAAATGAGGTGAATCTAGGAAATTCAGTGCATTGAAGGTACATTCAGTGATAAGAACAGATGACAAGTTGACATAATTGTATATACATTATATGGAGAATGGAAAAATCATTCATCCACTTATTTCTTAACAGAGAAGGATAACATCAGATTTCTTAATTATATGTAGTTATTCTAAAGATAGATGTGCACATTCTACTCTCTGATAACTTAACAAAAAACTGCTTTGCCAACATCAAAAAAATCTTCCACATTGAAGTGTTACTATTTCACATTTACTGTTCTAGTATTAAAATGGAATTTCAAACTGCCTTTATTATTTCAAATGGAAAATACTGTACTATCCTTTACCAACTTCCATAAATGAAGATAAATATCTATATTTTATGATTTTATGACTTATAAGCATATATAGAAAATTAATTTATTTTTTAAAAATGAATGATTTAAGTTGAAAATGCTCTTGAGTATTTACAAAATGTGTTTAGTGGTATCTTTCCAAGCTGGCAGGAGTCTGGGAGCCATGCACATTTTGAGCTAGAGCTGTGCATGTCACATTAAGGTGAGCTGTCACCACCTCTGCAGCCCCTTTTCTTTAATAAGGAGATTGTTGCTAATACAGATTTTTTCATCTATTTTATTGGTTTTTTATTGAGATTTTACCATCCTTTTCTCATTTTATATGATTACTTTTTTCGAAAAATTTTCAAGACATTGAAAGGAAAATATATAGCTTGACAAGATGTCTTATCTTGCATTTGAAGATACAATCTTCAAGTGCTATACATACAATCTCTCCAAGAGATAGAACACATTAGGTATTGTTATTTCCAGTTTAATGGGTGGCAAAATGTAGGTAAAATTTGCCTATACAGTTTGCTTCCACTCTTCTTGGGAGGTGGTCATGAGAGTAGCCTGAGCACTTAGGGAATACAGATTAAGCTATTACAGTGTCTGACTATGTCTCCCATACAATGTAAACTTTCCGGTAAAACAACAAGTACATATGCTGAAATGGAGAATTTCTTCTTCATCAGTGTTATGTCTGCTTCATCCCTACATGACTAAATGAGATGGAGTGGATTTGATCCTGTAGGTCTGTTGGAAATTCCTGCTTTTGGAGAGCTAGTTAGTTACAGGCATAGACCATCCTAATACTTATATAAAAGGGAAATAAAATTTGTTCTTTTACTAATCAATATCTTTCTCTTTTCTCTTTCACAGACCACCACTCTGCAGGTATAATTTTACACTTAAAGAGGGAAAGGAAATATTTCTTAAAGTACATGAATGTACAGCAAAGAATATTTAAATTCCTCTCCCACCAAATGTAAATTTGTCAATTAAAGAACTTTTAAATTGGAACAATGCCATCTGTCTTTCTTTTAGATTGAACAATATATTGGTCAATCAGATACATCTTGTTCTTAAAGAAAATTTTAAGAATTAAAAATATGGAAAATAAAAATGCATATAAAAATATTCTGAATAGATTCTAAAAGCTGCTTATTTCTTTTTACCTCATCTACTTTCTAAATCATAGATTTACCATTGAATGTTTACCTAAATTTGTTATTTTTTAGTAAATATGTTAAAACATTTTCCGAAGGAAAAATGGTGAAGAACTTAGTGGGTCACATCTAATCAATATCATTGTACAACTCTGACTGCAGTAATAAATCAATTTTTAAAAAAGTTATGAATTTGTTATTTGGAGAAATTTCTTGGATTAATGTGAACTTTGTAAATATAAATTTTTGGTACATTTGGTAAAGTTTTGTAAATAAAGTTTTGCTTGTATGGAACATAATAAATAAATAAATAAATAACTTATAGGCTTCTAAACTCATGTTTAAATCCTGTGTCCATCATTTATTAATGTTTCAATCCTGAGTAAGTTAATTTACTTTACCAAATCTCAATCATCTAAGGAAATTTTGTAAAGATTAACTCAATAAAACACTTTGAATAGTGCATGTCTATAATAATGATAATAAAAATGATAGCTATTAATACATATGTTTGTCATTGTGTTCTTGGAAAATATTAATTCATAAAATATTACAAAAAAAACCTCATGAAGTTAATCTTGTTATCATCATTGATGTAGAAACTAAGGCCTAGAAATGTTCACTGACTTACTGAAGATCACACATAGAATCAGACTTCAAACCTAAGAAGTTTGGGTCCATAGTTTATTTGTTTCTTCAAAGTTTGATGTGTGTTAACTATATTAGTGGCCATATGTATTGATGATTACATTGAAAATAATAATCTAAACATCCTTGGAATTCTCCAACTTATCTGTTCAGTTCAAGAAGTTCTGGGGAAGGATCCTTCTCACTTACATTTCAATGCCCTATCTTATGTTTTCCTCTGAAACAGACTATCAACAATAGTCGGGGTCTATGGTGTTTATTGCCTCCTGTTATGGTTTGGATGTGAAGTGCCCTCCAATAAACTTATGTGATAGACAATGCAGGAATGGTCAGAGGTGAAAGGATTAGATTATGCAAACAGTAACCTAATCAGTGGATTAATCTATTTGGTGGATTAATACTTTGAAAGAACTACTTAGTGGGTGGTACCTGGGGCATAACAGGAGGAAGTAGGGCTCTGAGGGCACGCTTTTAGGGATTATATCTAGTCCCCCTGGTTCAAGCTTCTCTCTCTCTGCTTCCTGGCTGCTATGAGGTAAGCAGCTTTCTTTCACCAGTCCCTTCTGCCACGATGCTCTGCCTTACCTGGGCCCCAGAGCAATGAAGTTGGCTAACCATGGACTTAACCTCTGTAACTGAGAACCCAAAATAAACTTTTCCTCCACTAATTTGTTATTGTCTGGTGTCTCGAACACAGCAATGAAAAGCTAAATAACACACCGCCTATATTAGTTTTTCAGGGATTCCAGAACAAAATACCATAGAATGAGGGGCTGAAGCAACAGAAATGTATTTTCTCAGCATTCTGGAGGCTAGAAGTCCAGGATCAAGGAGTTGGCAGGTTTGGTTTCCTGTGAGGCCACTTTCCTTGTCATGCAGATGGTGTTCTTCTTGGTGTGTCTTTCTTATGTACATATTTCTCCTTGTATCTCTGCATCCAAATTTCCTCTTGTTGTAAGGTTGCCAGTCAGAATGAATTAGGGTCTACCCTAATGGCTTCATTTTAAATTAATCATCACTATAAAGATCCTATCTCTAAATGTGGTCACATTCGGAAGTAGTGAGGATTAGGGTTGCAACATAAGAATTGTAAGGGTACACATTTGAGTATGTAACACTTGCCATGACCCCTTAACTGCATCATGGTGTCCTTTGCTTAATTATCCACTTGAAGGTGAACTGAAGCCATTGTGGGCTCCCACCTGGAAAATACTGACTGTGAAGTCCTTGAGGTATCAGCTGCATGGTCTAGGCAGAAACACAAAGATGCTTCACTGTTTACCGAAGGATTTAAGAAGTGCTGCTTGCACCTCTACTAAATGACTATACTTCATGAAAACAGCTCCTTTGATTTTTGCTGCAGCCTTTCACTCCATAGGCCCCTGACTACAGTCCACAGAGAAACCTTCTCTCTCCTGTCTGCCACTTATACATCTGCTCACAGGCTTTTCACATCCTTAAGCAAAACTACAAACTCTTACGTAATTTCATTTTTATAATGACACTCTCCATTAATTTTTGAGATACTCCTAGAAGCTTTTGAATCTCAATTTGATATTAGAATAATTTAAAATGAGATTAAAATATTATAGATATGCTTCTGGGGACAGAAATCTTGTTTAGTGTTCCTGATTGTTTAGGGTCCCTGATCAGGGAACACAGTAGCCTACTTGTCTCATAGGATATTGGACTTCTTTACATTCCTAATGAAACATCCATCCACAAGTGATTCAATCTTCCAAGGATAACTCAAAGATGAAAATGTTTACAGGTTTCCACATTGCCATGCCTTCTCAGGTATCCTAATTCCTTCCAACTTCTTTAAGGGTAAAGATTGGCCTCTGGAATTTGTATTTATGGTGGTAAGAGAAATAAATTCCTGTGACCCCCCCAAGTTTATAACCCCCAAACAAATAATCTACTCATATTCCCCCACCCCCAAATTTGCAGAAGCTGTAGATTACAATATAGAAGGAAGGAGGGAAAATTTGTAGTTTTTGGAGGACCATAGTGAAGTGTAGTGAAGTGCAGGTATTCTAAAGCAATTATCTGGACAACAAAAGAACAAGTAGCCATTATATACAAAATATTTTAAGCCAGGTTGCCTTGACAACGTGATGCTCTAGGTCAGATACAGAAACATGCAAAGACACTAGGTGATTCCTTATTCCTTAGATGCCTGCTCAGCACAGGTCACAGAACATGACTGAATACTACTTTTCAAAACCTCTCAAGAAGGCAGTTTGATTATATTTAGGTTAATGTTTTAATATAAAATTATTTCATCTAACTAAGACCTATTTTATTAATGTGACTTATTTGGGTTTCCATTGAATTATAAACTTCATATAAAAGTGTCATCAGTGAAGCAATCTTTGTTACTCACATGGTCAACTGAAATGGTAAGTGATCACAATCAAGGTCAATTGGCTTTTGATTTTTTTTTCCAAAACAACACTTCAAAATATTTTTTAAAAATTATGTTACCTAGATGGGCTGTAATACCATTATAACTTACTGAGTAATCACTTAAATGTGTGTGTTGCCAATAAATACAAGGCATATTATATTGAGTATATGTATAATTAGTTATAGTAATAAAAGTGTCCTGGCTTATAATATTTTTTTTTTTTTTTTGTGGTACCGGGGATTGAACTCAGGGGCACTCGACCACTGGGCCACATCCCCAGCCCTTTTTTATATTTTATTTGGAGACAGGGTCTCACTGAGTTGCTAAGTGCCTCGCCACTGCTGAGGCTGGCTTTGAACTCACGATCCTCCTGCCTCAGCCTCCCAAAGTGCTAGGATTACAGGCGTGTGCCACCGCGCCCGGCGTAATATTTTTGACTTTTGCATTAATCCTGTTCTTTCACATTATTACAACTATTTAATAGCAAAAAACACAATGAGTACTTCCTGTTTTAGTCAGTTTTCCACTGCTGTGACAAAATACATGAGAAAATAAAAGGAGGAAAAATTTATTGTAGCTCATGGTTTCAGGAGTTTCAATATACGATCAACTGTCTCTGTGGCTTTTGGGCCTGATGGGAGGCAGAACATCATAGTGAGCATATATACTTGGAAAATTCTATTCACCTCGTGGTGACTGGGAAGCAAAGAAAGAGAGGAGAGGAGGAGACTGGGTCCCATTATCTCCTTCGAAGACATGCACCAACTTCCTTCCATTAGTCCTTTCCTCTTAAAAGTTCCACCACCTCCCAAGAGTGCCATCAAATTGGGACCAAGCCTAAACACATGATCCTTTGGGGGACATTGAAGATTCAAACCAAAACACTTACTGTGTACCAATCTGTACTTTACATCCTTACATGGATCCTTATAAATGCCCTATAGAACATCTTCAGTGACTAAGAGGAGACAAAAAGGAAAAAGAAATCCTTTAGATGACTGAAAACACCGGATAAACTTTTTTGTGTTTTGATTGTTATCTATTATGAAAATAATAAGCATTGTGTAAATTCATGAATGAATAAATTAATAAATGAATGTACAAGAAGTCAAATCCTCGGCAAAGGACACATGGGGACAACAGGGAGGACCGGGTTCTAAGAAATTGTGATGTGGCTGATGTTTGCCAAGTGACAAGAATTTGCTGAATTCGACCATCTTGGCAAATTGACAGTCACTCATGCTACTTTTCTGTGTGTGTTTTTAGGTTCTTAGGATGAAGACACCAAGTACCTGAGTCCTGCCTAGGACAAATATGACCTGTTTCTCCAGGTGACTTAACCATTGTTAGAGAACGTTAGTTCTGAGAACATTAGTTAGGAGATTTAGGACTGCAAAGTACAGATAACATTTTCATTCATAATTTTTTCCCTGTGAACATGTGGGACATGAAAAAGGAAGAAAATCTGGTAGGTGAACAGCTGGTCATGCAGATGGTGTTGACGAACTGAATTTGGATTTCTGTATCATGGTTTAAGTTTTTGGAATACTAGACTCTTGGCTTAAGGTAGAATTTTATCTCACAAGGATATGAAAGAATGTATTTGCATTCAGGCTAGCAGTCATGATTCAAGTGCTTTAAATGGAACACAACATTGCAGAAAGTGTTTGAAGATTCAAAGCAACCAATCATTCCCCCAGATTCACTAGGATTCTACTGACTACTCCTCTATGTTTCTTTGGTCCTCATTAGCACATTCCAGTTCTTAGCTTGGATTTGTCCTTACACCTTTCTTCCCAGTTGGGACCTTTCTTTTGCTTTCTTCATAGTTAATCTAGCTGTCCCAAACCTGATACTACATTTACCTTTGTCTCCTGCCCTGTTTACTAGATATTTTTTCTATGTCTGTGTTCTAGACTGGGTATTATAAATCTCTGTTTACTTGTCTGTATCTATCATGAGAATGTGAGCTTCCTGAGAGTAGGAAGTTGTAGATTGTATATCTTGGTATTGTTAGGTCTCAGTGAATGGCTGGCTTATTATAGAGGCACCATAAATATTTGTTTAATGACAAATGCAAAATGAAATAAATGAAGCAGGAAGTTTTTCTTTCTTTCTTTTTAATTTCGTAGGGAAAGAGTGGGCAGACACAGGCATTAGAGGCTATTTAAAAGAACAAAATGTTGCAAGTAATTCTGGTTGGAGAGCTCTCATTGTACAGCACATTGGAGATTATCTGTTTTAAACACTTTTCTAAGAATGTAGTAAAACCAGATTTCAGTATTAGCTGATTTTAGTCAGAACAAATATAATACTTAATAATAATTTGCATTTAGAACTGAAAATTTAAAAATTCTCCTGCATATATTGGTAAAGTGGTAAAGCACTAATTAACATCCAAACATGTAGAAGAGTGATAAACATTAAGTCTCCCCTTCATAGTAATTTAGGAATAGAGAGGATTGAAAGCAAGTACACAAAATTTGCTGCAGATAAAAATTCTGAAACCACTGGACCTTTATCAGTTGTACTTGTCACACTGCAAAATAATTTGTACTTTCCAATATTTGGTAAAGTTGCTTTGCCCTTTATGACTTTGTAGAAGAAAGGTTCATGGAAAAATGTCTGTGGAAAAAGTTTTCAAGATGAGAATTGTTGAAGGGAATGAAGAATGGGGACTAAGGACATACTTAGTGATAGAGCACATGCCCTGGGTTCAATCACCAGCACCTAAGGAAGAAGAAGAAAGAAAGAAAGAAAGAAAGATGAATAAAGACTAGAAAATGGGCTTAATCTTAGCAGAACATTCTTCAAGATAGGGGCATGGGAGACAAAAAGAGAATATTAGAATTCTTTAAGAATATATTGTATTTTTTAAAATATCTTTTAAGTTGTTGATGGACCTTTATTTTATTTGCTTATTTATATGTGGTGCTAGGAATCGAACCCAGTGCCTCACACATACGAAGCAAGCACTCTACCAGCCCCTAGAATATATTGTATTTTAATGATCAAAGTAAATATATTCTTCCAACTACATGACCCAGGACAATGCGCCAAACTCAGAAGAAACTTTATTACAAAAGAAAAGATACAGTTTCACAAAATGAACATAGGGACTATCTTTATTTCTCTCTCATTTCCCCATAAATTGCCCTAAAAAAGTAACATTTAGTTGATATTTGTATTTGATTATAGATAGCTTTTAATATAAGGTAAAGAAAAAAATATTTGGAAGCATGTCAGGGTGTTGCCACCTGAAGCACTTGGAGAAACGGAGCCTCGGGAAGAAGTTCAGAGGCAAACTGGAGACAAACAGCTTTTTATTCAGATAACTTTTCTCTCTGGTTCTAACAACGACTAACACACGCCACACACACCACCAAAATGGCGATGACCCGATCAGCAATTTCGGCCAAGTCACTCGAGATCCAGGGACAAGTCCCGTGAGACTACGGAAGGCGACAATGCCCAAATCTCCACGGCTCATAGTCAACCGCAATTCAAGCCATCTCCCCAAACAGGGCTCCTGCATCAGGGTTATCATCATGCAAACCAATTGTGCTCCATTCACCCTTCTCTCCCTTCTCATAGAACAAGTCAAGATAAAGAGAGAACCTAGATTTTAAAATCTCTCCAAGCCAAGAAAATTAATCATAATCTTCCAAATTCCAGGAGAAAAGTTTTAGCAATCAAACCAAACTAGGACGTTAAGATGAACATATTGCCAGCAGTGTAAGTTGGGTAAGAGGTTGACGCACTGCCTTCCAATTTCTTTTCCAAGCACAGGAATATTGTTATTTATCTATCAGCACACGGTTGTTTTGTGACATCAAGATAATTTCCACTGTGCATCACATTCACCCTGTTTATTTTACTTTGTGCTTGTTGTAAGGCCACAAATCTAGGAAAATTACACATTAGGTAACAAATACAGACAGGCAATGGTGGCTTTCTTTTCATGGTGGATGTTTTCACTAATGGCCCGAAGTTAGTCAAAGCTCACTGTTTCCATTCTTATGAGTAAACCACCTGAAACAACCACTCTTAGCTTGTACATATGTCTTGCTTTAGGTACTGAGACAAGAGAAAAGAGCACACAAACTAGACCTGCTGAGAAGTTTTTGTTGCCCTTGGATCTAGGGACATCATGTTAAATGTCCCAAGCTAGTCTTCTGGAAGGATGAGACAAGGAGTGGAAGAAAACTGAGACTCCTCAGGCAACAGCTTCCACTGACCAGACTGACCACAGACAGAGAATGGCAGAATAAGCACAGACCTGACAAAACACACAACCAAAAGAATCAACACACAGAATCCTGAGCTATGTCAAGCAATTGTTTTAAGACAGTGTTTAAGATGGTTTGCTTTGAAGCCAAAGTTAAGTACTTTGCCTTCTGAAGAAGGAAGGAGAGTATGGAAGGTGGCAAGAAAAATTTGGGCCACCTCTAGGAGGATGTGAAATAGGATGAGTAAGTTGGGTGCCTTTAAATAGGCACTCATTCCTTCATTCCTTCATTCTTGCATCAAATATGCATTAAATGCTTATTATGTATCTGATGGCTGGCTGGAGACATACTCATGAACAAGAGACACTAAATTCTTCACCTATGGAGCTTGGTTTTTTAGTGAATAAAGCAGAGAATGAACAAAGTAATAAAAATACAACTTCAGAGGCTGATAGAGCAGTGAGAAAAATTTGTTAGTGAAATTGTGATATTAGAGAGACAGAGTGGAGGTGGTCAGGGAGATTCTTTCTGAGAATGTAGTCTGAGGACAATAGTTTGGAGGCCAAGACAGAGCCACTAAGGTGAAAGTCAAGGGCATAACACTTCAGACAGAGGATATAGCAAGTATGAGCACAGAAGATAAGAAAGTGTGTTGGGAAAAAAGCAACAAGATCAGCAGAGCTGGAATTTTAGCAACCCAGAAACACGGTTGTAGCAGTTGAGGCTGGTAACATTGGCAGGATCCAACTTTTGACATATTGGCCATGTTAGCAGTTTGGATTTTATCCTAAGTAGGATTGAAGCTAGATGGTGGGAGTGTCCGTGTTACATTAATGAAAGTGTCCTTGGTAGCCAGGTAAGTTTGGAAGCAGGGCAGGCACTGAGAATGGCTCTTAATGTCATAATCTGTATTTAATTGTAAATGATGGTAACTTTAACTTGGTTGGGCAAAGTGGAAAACAGGAAGATTTTGGGAGGGGGAGATTGTGGGTATGAATAATAATTCAATTTTGGAAATTTAAGATTTGAGATGACAAACAAAAAAATGATCCAATGGAGACATCAAGTGGGTCTTTGGAGATATCAGGTGTGGAATAAGACAATCAAAGTTAAATAATCAGAATTTTCTTCAGCTCATCACATGTACATTAAAAATTGAAAAATATTTGGTGTATGCTCCACATTTCAACATTGGTCCCTGACAACTTGAAACAAAGACATGAACTAAAGAAGTTGAACACTGAGGGTGAGCAAGAAGAAACCATTTTCTTATACAGTGGACAACAGCTACGCTGGAGATTTAGTAAATATGAAAATCAAAACAAATCTATACTTCTATGTAAGTATTCTGAAACAAAAATGAGTTAAACCATATTAAAATGGAGTTATGAAGGACAAAAGCTTTCTGGGAGAAATAGAAGAAAAGTTTATATATGAAATATTTATTATGAGAAGCCAATGATATTTTAGAGAGTATCTACACTGAGTTCTCCAAAATAAGAACACACTGAGGATAAAGAACAGATGAAAAACAGGGGGAAAATCCAACATACTGATATGAAAATGGAAAGTGACAGAGTTGTTAAAAGATTTGGAGAATTACGGAAATATATTAAGGAAATTAAAAATCAGCAGCAGTTTTAAATGAGAGTAATATGTACTGAAAATATATATCATGATATTTCAAAAATTGAAGACATGCTTTTAAAATGGAAAGGAAATGTTGAAATGATAAATGATAAGTAAGAATGACAAAGACTAAAAGTCCAGTTTAAAGATAATTGATATTTCTGAACACATCCAGAGTAGAAGAGAAAAGATAAGTTTAAAATATAATTAAAAATGCTAAAATATAGAATAGTTTGACATAAAACATTAAGTAGTGTGGTGAAATTAATTAAGCTGGAACAATTAACTATACCCATGCTATTACTTTGAATATTAAGGGTAAAGAAAATGAACAGAAAACAAGTTGATAATTACTACAAACATAATTGTGGCCACCAAATTTTCCACTACACTCCAAATCCAAAGATAACCAGAAACAACTGAAGTTGAAGAAGGGAAGCAGATATAAAAGTTATTATGTGGGAATAAAATATACAAGACAAATATGTTTATGATGGAGGTGCAACAGAAGACAATCTCAGTACTGAAGAATGAAAGGATTTCAGAATGTGGAGATCACTGTCAGAAAAAAAAAAAAAAAAAAAGTACTGGTGGTAAGGATTTCCTCCAATGAAATAAGCATTTACCTAATTTTAAGTAAACATAAAATTAAAGAAAATACTTGAGCAAATGGTAGAATTAGTTGACATAGCATAAAAATTAATTTAAATCTGGTTTTATAATTTCAGATGGCGTCAAGAAAGAAATGGAGAAGGAGAATAATAGAACATTAATTTACTCATAATACCCAGAAGGAAACTGTAAGTGAGATTTTGGAAATGTAAGTCCAAATAATTTTTTAATATTAAAAAAAACATGAATAAGAAAGAGGGAAAATAAAGTGGACATTGGTCTTTCTTGATCTAATTGCTTCATCCACAAATCTGCTAACACTGGGGTCTTACTTATCTCTCTTTGGCTACTCAGGGCAGCTGGACTTGATATTCTGCTGCTTGCAGGATCCCCAAACCCCCATTTTTTCATGATTTAATAAATATCCTCTGCATCTTTTTAGTTCCCACTTTTTCTCCTTCCTTTTTTTTCCTCTACTGTGTTTGCACAACTCCTCAGAGAATTAATTCTTCTGGGAGGAAAAAAAAATGAAAGCCAAATTGTTCACAGGGAAGCAGATTTTGTCTATCACTGGTCACAAACTTATGGTGAAGCAAGGGAGCTCTAGACCCCAGCTACCTGCTTATAATTCTTAGAAGAACAGGCAGAAAAAAATAAAACCTGAAGTGTTAACTCATTTCCCTGTAACCAAACAAAAAACATAGCCCACTTAGTAATAAATAGAAAACAAGAAAAATTGTTGGAAAGCATAATACAAGAAAGCTTAAAACAACATGACAACAGCTAGAACAAACATGTTTGGGAAAGAAAGAAAAACAGATCCAATTTAATGATGAAGAATCAATGCTTGAACAAGTAGCATGCAAATGACACATAGTCATGGGATGTGAAATGATTAGTGAAATTACTAGAAATGGACAAATAAATGACCCACAATCATAGAGGCAAAAAACACTCTTTTCAGAAATTTTCAAATACAAGGCCCCCCAATTGCATATAAAGTACATATATGTATTTATATATGTACTTAGTATTTTAAAACATATAACAAATATTTTCTAGTATTTTAGGAAGTTTTACAAAATTGTTTACTTCCTGGTCAATTGGTAGCTATTAGGCTATAGGAAAAGATTTTGATAAATATTCCAAAGATAAAATATTCACAATGCATCTTATTCTATTATGCCATGAACTAAAAATTTACAATATAATTTTAGAAAGATGCTAGCACTTAGAAATTTAAAAATGTTCTACCATGTAACTAAATGTCAAAGAAGACTATTGGAAAAGTTGGATACATTATTAGAAAGTAAAGTAAATAAGAATATTATACAACTGAAGTGACCAGTGGTTCTCAGAATCAATTTCAAATCTAAAGTTTGTTTAAGATTAAAAAAAAAATAATCCCATACGCCAAAAAAATAGCAACAAATAAAACTCTCAAACTATTTGGCAATATTCAAGGAGGATAAGCACACACATATGCAAGATATTTTCAAAGTAGGAGAAAAGAAAAGACATAATAAAATAAATGAGGTATATTTTGATAAAATATTTTCAACAAAAATGAAACAGATGCCTTTGTACTGATATAAATTACTACAATTTATGTAGGAAAATATCACAATTTAGGCAAATGAATCACTTTGTAAGAAATTTAGCTACTTATTAATATTTGACTCCAAAAAGCCTTTGATCTAGAATTCTTTCCAACACTGAAGGAAGCAAAACAGTCACACATTACATAAGGAGTTTCAGAATATGATTAGGTGAAATGTCTCACAAGTCATTTTGTGAATCAAGGATATTTACATCACTGGCTAACCAAAGGAAAACACATTTTCATTTTATTAGGAAATCTGTATTGATGATAGAAAATCACATCATTATTTAGTTTCATTATACCACAAAATGCATTTTAAAGAATCTGTTATTAGTATGATCGGGTTCCTGTTAACAAAGTACCACGAAGTAGGTGGCTTGAAACAATGAAAATTTATTCTTTCAAATTTCTGGAGGCTAGGCGTCCAAAATCAAGTGTGGTAGAGGTTGGTTCCTTCCAGAGGCTTGGAGGGAGAGTCTGTCCCATTCCTGTCTCCTGGTTTTTGGTGATTTCCAGAAATCATGGTGTTCCTTGGCTTTTAGGTGCGTCATTCTACTATCTGCCTGTTTTCATGAGATGTTTTCTCTGTATGTCTGCTTATGTCTGTGTTTGTCCTTTTTCTAAGGGTCCAGTTTGGGATTTAGGGCCCAAATTAATCCATCATGACCCCATTCTAACAGATTACATCTACAAATGAATAAATCCAAATAAGATTTTAGGTGAACAAGATTTCATAGAGACATGATTCAATTCAGTAACAAAAAAAGAAGAAAGACATTTGAAGCTTCCATTTCTCAGAAAATGGAAAAACTAGCATTTTAATATTTTTTATTGAAAATATTAACTATTTTTATTAAGAATATTAAAAATATTCTTAGGATGATAAAATATATACCTTTAACAGTTTCCACCTTAATTAAGAGTAAGTTATCCTTGAAATCTGAATCAAGGTATGGAATCTTATTATCACTGTAGTTATTTTTATCTTGGAAATTTTGCCCAAAGCAATAAATGCGAAATAAACATATATAAATTCAATGTGCTTTAATAATGTATATACATAACTATCATCTGCAAACAATGCTAACACTGTGTCCTCCTTTTTCATGTTATTTATGTTTTCAGATGATGATACTATGACAATACACAACAGAATCAGTTGCCCTTAAATATGAATGGTAGGATATAAGAGAATGTTTAGAAATTAATATTTTCCCTATATAATTAGTTATAAAACTATACTAATAAAAGAGATACAATTTATGTTGGAAATAAAATATAGCATACATGATACATTATTTTTATGTAATAACAGTTGTTTTTTCTGTTTATAAATCATAATCATAACAAATGGGAAAAAATAAAGTTCAAAAATCACAAGTCCTTTTCCTATCATCATTTCTCTTAAATTTCTCTTTCTCTCAGTTCACAGATTATTTCCAAACACTGTCTAAATGCAAAATTATGCATTAAAATTTTTGGATCAGCTTTGCTAATAATTTTGAAGGACCTGAAACTTTATTGTCCTTGAAAAGTAGCAAGTTAGTCTGCACCATTCTTATGGATGTTGACAGATGAAGAGATTTTTGGTTCAGAGAAAAAAGACCATGTTATCAGAGCAATTGTACAGTCAGAGTGTCCAACTCCCAGAAATCCTGTACTCCCAGGGCAACACAGACCCGCCAGCATGTTGTGTCATAGCAGAGCCACTCTGAGCTTAGGGAACCAAAATCATTTTTTATAGGCAGCTCACTTGGCTGAACTTTTTCCCAGAGGGAAAAGTCACCTATAGTACACTGGACAGTGAAGAAGACTTTCTTTTGCTCCAGAAGGAGGCACTTAAAAAACATATAATATATGTGTGTGTGCACATATATATATATATATATATATATATATATATATATATATATAAAACACACACATACATACACACACGCGCGCGCACACACACGTAAAGGCTTGAAGACAATAATCTCGAACAAAGTCACTGTCAAATTTGAAAAATGCACAGAAATTCCAGAGACCCCAAATTTTGCTGTTCTACAAAATCCTGTTGTTTATAAAAGCATTTTTCCCTGCATAATATCCCTTTAGTATGGTATCATTTTCTCAAATAATAATAAAATTACCCCAGATTTGAGAACCGAATTTAATTTCATTTAGTACCACTTTAAATAGTAGTGATTGTAATAACTACGAACAAAAAATCATAAAAAATAACAATAATATTGCTATTGTTAAGTAGACAAGCACAAATGATTTTATTCCTCATTCCTAATGTCATAATGAGAGCAGGGATTGTTTTCTACTGTAAAATTAATAGACAACAAAGAATGACATGAGAATGAATGTATTTAAATAGTAAATCTGAATTTAAATGGTCAGTTTCAAATGTATGTGGAATAAGTAGAATTGTTTTCCCTAATTACTAGAACTCCAACAACATCAGAATTGTGAAGTCAGTCACGGGAGCTCCGTAGCAGGAGGTACCAACTGCTCTGGTGTAGGGAGCCCTCAAGATTAAAGTCAATGCAGAACACCATCCTTAAGGCTACTAAGCAAAGGACAAGAAACCTAATCCATGATCACTTTTGCATCTGGCCCTAAGAGCCAAAGTCCCCAGAAACACAACCCTTTTAAAATACATCAATAAGATCATAAGTATTCTATCCACTTCCTCAGTTCAAATCTTGGCTCCACCCCTTACCATTCTGTGCCTTTGTTCTGACTTACACTTAAACCTTCTGGGCCTTCGTTTCCATATCCAGAAATGGTGACATCAATCATAGCTTCTTCACTGGGTTGGAGTAAGGGTTAAATAATTGAAAGTCTGGCACGTACTAAAAGAATACACAGAAATATAATAACTATTAAAATCCAGGTACCATCGGGGCAAAGAGTTTCCTTAAATATTACTTTGTTATTCAAAGTAACAACAACAGCAAATGCCCATCAGGGGAAGACTTGTGAAGACTGAAATACAGAGAAGACAATTTTTCTAAGAGATAATTCTGGAAAAAATTTCACATTGATTTGAACATGTATAGTAATCACCTTATTTACTAATACCCTGTGTTCTCTCTGTTTTTTCGCCATGTAGCCCAGCCAGTCCAATATTATTCTCCAAATGAAGAGTGCCTCTCCAGAGACTGGTCAACCTACATACCCCATTTTTACCATAGGTTCATTACTCTTTTAAAATACATTGAATTCAGTTCAAGGTGATATAATTTATACAGAGTGCAAATATACACTGCATGAGCATTATTATGGATCATATATGTTTCAATCCATAAATTCAGAAGGGCATGAAATGTCTGTTTTCTTCAAGCCCTTTAAAACCACTTAATATCTATTTTAAGACACCATTCACCTGCGCTGTCAGGAAAACTAGCCTTTGTCTGTTTTTTAGATGCTGCCTCCTGGGTTGTTCCACAGGTATTGGGGTGTTATCACTCAGGTGTCTCAGAAAGTGGACTCTCGGATGGAGAGTTAAGGAAGCTTATTGGGATATTCCCAACGTGTGTAAGCGAAGCCCACAGGACTGGGCAGAGCCAGAGCTTAACCACAGCAGTCATACAAATGGCCTCAGCCAACTCTATGGGGATTTCAGTAGGTCCAAAAAAACTCTCAAATTGAGGCAAGGAGACCAGGCCTTTAGAGCTCCATGGTGATCAATTCTTGGATGTGGGATGTCTTTGGAAAAACTTAGATGGGGGGAATTTACTCAAACGTTAGTTTTATTGCCAATGGCCATCTACCAACACTTCTAGGAACCGAGGAAGGATGTTTCAATCACTTAGAATCCATTCAGATGCAGACCACAGCCCAAGCATGAGGGATGAATGGTGTGGCTGGCACTGGGTGCTTGATTACCTGTCACACAAGCTGCTGCTGGCCTTTCTTTGTCCATTTCTGCCTGGTCTGTTTTGCCCGCCAGTTCACTGCTGCTTTTTACCACACTTGGAAATGCAAAAATCTCACAAGTCTGTTTGTGGCTCCTTCTAGCTAGACAAATTCTTGTGGCTGCTTTTCTGGTATCTTTATACCTTGTAGGACATTTTTAGGAAACTGTGCCCAGGTTCCATTGCTTGCCCTGGGGACTTCCTGTTTTCTTTTCCTCTGAAGCATGGGGAAAAATATAGGGATATAGGGGTGGCATTTTATTCCAGTTCAGGGAAAATTGTTCTCCCTTTACATTTGTATACTTTTTATCCTTTCTACCTGAGCCACTATCCTTCTCATTCTCCCAAAGAATTAAGATTTCAGAAAACAAAATCCAGTAAGTTGGAGGTTACTATTATTTTCCATCAAACCTTTCCTTTCTATCTTATAAAGCAATGAGCCCAGAACAGCTTTTCTTCTAGAACTGGGAAGAGAAACTTGGGGAAATACTGGAAGAAAAAAAATTTTTACAAATTAAGATTAAAAGAATATTGCTACTGTATTTTTACTATGGAGTATAAAAAATGTAAAGAAGGGAACAGTTTCAAGAGAGCTGAAGAAGAGACAGTCCATAAAACATTATAGCCCTATCATGCAATTGATTTAGTTATGATTTCTGCTTTATAATTCAGTTCCTTACAGAAAGAAACCAAGTGTTTTCACTAATATATCTACAGCATCTAAGAAGTACTTAGCATATAAAAACTCCTGTGTATCTAATTCAAATTTCAATAGTGGGCCCTACATTACATCTCCTGGTATGTTTCACTGGTTTTCTAAATCAAAACTAAGTACTTTCTCTTTTTCAGGTATAGAACACACACGCACGTATATATGCATGTATATCTATGTGTATGTATATCTGCATAATAACACTTGCAATTTTACTTCAAAATTATTTTTTATATCATTTACCTCCTGCATTAGATCTCATGCATTAGCTCTTTAAACCCACAGGATATGTACTATTTACTATTACATTAGAGATATCTGCTGATGAACTGATTCTTTAATTTGGGGGTGACATTCATACTTACTGTAATATAGGTGACAGTCTAGGTTATCACATTCTGTGATGTGTGCCACTGCCACTTCAAACTGTAATGAATTGTTACTTTTTTAAACAAGAAAAGTGAGTTTTATATGTTTAGAAATATATCCATTTAGGTAGCTTAATAATGAGATGAATTAAAACCTTTAATTCCATGAAGCATCTACCTAAACTGAACTATATCTTGTCAAAAGTCCACATGTTGGCAAGATAGTTTTACATCCAAAATTATGTTAAGGCTTTCTTTTTTCATACCATTTTGAGTTGGAGTCTAGTGGGTATATGGTAAAGTTAAGATTTGACCAGTAAAAATATATAATATATTGCCACAAGAGGGCAGCGTTTCAACATAAATTGTTTCTCATTTTGTAGGCATTTACTGTGTATTTTTAGGAAGTTTTTTTTTTTTTTTTAAAATCTATAAAATAAATTATGATAAAATGATACAATATGTTTAGGTAAATACTTTACTTTATGTATGTTGTATCTTTTTATTATGTCTAGTTGAAGTATTAGTGCATAAGAAAACCAAATGCTGAATTGTGTAGAAAGATGGATTTCCTTAGCTTTTCCCTTACCAAGAGAGCAAGTTGCTGTCTCAAGCTGAGTATACCATAGTTCTCACATAGCTTCATGCAAACCTATATCTGATCTACTCAAAATTCCAATCAAGCGAAGACAACTTGGAAGAACCAGAACAATGTACGAACCCAGAGAAAATGAATGCCTCTGAATTACAACGTTCTAATTTTCAAACTCTCAAGTGTAACAAATACACAATGCTATTTGAAGATGTTTGTAAAGAGTACATTGCAAGATGTCTTGATCTCTAGGACGTCTTACAAGGGTACTCGTAGATCTGCAGATCTGATCCTCTCTTCCCATTGGTGATTGCCCACAGCAGAGCTGTCATGTGTAAAAGGTCATACCCACATCCCAGGAACACCTCACAGTACTGTAACTGCCTGATCCCCATCTTGCCCCAATTTAGGTTCCTGTAGCTCCTGAATTGGAAAGTGCATGTGTGGTGCTCTGGTTTCAGAAGTCCACGAGGTGATTTGATGTAAGTTAAGCCGTAAAAACTACTAGCAGCTACTGGCAGAGAGCCTTGAAAGCCCACAGCCTCTGTGCGGTGTAGAGACACAAGTGTTCAGCCTTACTAATGTTCCAATCCGCAACTGGGTTCACTGGTAGGCTTTTCTCTCCTCCCTGGTGTTGGTGTCCAGGGTTGGTCACGACCCAAGGCAGACGGTATTTAAGGAGGTCTTTTCGAAGCCTTACTTAGTTCCTCATCGCGTCCGATGGGATGGATTCATTCTAGTTGTGTTGATTGTTGCCAGTCTGTGCTTTTCTTTTCTTTTTAATCTACCATATTCTACCCAGAAATTACTTCCATCTTCTGGTGAGTAAGCTTATTGTCAAATCTACATTTCTGAGTTTGTTTTGGTACTTGTTTTAGTAGTCCAGTTATTCTAATGTCTAAATGCCCCAGCATACATCTCTCTCTATCTCTCTCTTGGTTTCTTCTGAGTTTCAAATCATAAACTTTCTTAATTCCCCCTTCCTTTCTTAGATTAAAACTCTACTTTCTCTTTGCTACTTAAACTCCACCTAGAGTACCAATCTCTGCCTGGATTTCCAAGTAGTGACTATGCTAAATGTCCTTTTGTGGGACTTTGACTTACTGTAACATAATTTTTCACTTTACACGCCACCAATAATCCTTTTCTCTTGCTCTGTTACTTCCTAGTAGCCAGGACACTCTTTACCGGGCCCAGAAGGTAATTCACTTTCAGTGTTTGTCCACATTATGCTAGAGCAAAACGCTCCCCTCTTGACCCAGCTGGGTTGATTTGTCCCACCAGTTTCCAATGCTCCTGTCCCAGGAGATGCACAATTGGTTCTAGAAGTGATACAAGCTGTGCAACAGACCTGCCTTATACATGGTATTGCAAGGAAATGGGTCAGAGTCTAATATTTTCATTTCTGAAAGAATTTCAATAGTGGATGGATTTTGAAGGCATTTTACTTGTTTTTCTTTAATGTTTGTTATTTTAAAATTAGGAAAATATTTCCTTAATTGTTGCAAGTGAAAATGTAGATGTCTTTAGTCTTCTAGACCAAGTAAGGGCTCCCAAGAGAGTTTGGAAATCTTCTGAGAACTCTAAGGAACACCTTTTTTCCTCAAAAGAAAATTAAATTACATGACTTTCTGTCCTGTTTTGATTTAATCATGTATTTTAACATATACTGTAGCTTCAAAGCAGTATGTTTTTTCAAAATAATATACTGAAAAAATAAAAAAAAAACTTTTATTTTGACTTCATGTTCTAAAGGAAACTAAGAATAAAGCAAGATTAAGAACAGACTAAAAAGACCATTGTCTGCTGATATAGCAGAATTACAATTACATGTGTTTTCTATTTGGGTATGAATGTCAACACCTGAGGAAAATTGGTCAGTTTTTTTTTTTTTTTTTTTTTTACCAGGCACTTGAAGTTTAAAGCCGCAGTCAGGAGCTGAAGCATTTTGGAATTGTATATGAGTAGAAATTGTCCTGCTCTTTGATTCTCTGCGTTAGATTATTAGGGAGAGAGAAAAAAAAGAAAAAAAAAAAAAAAAACACAAGGAAACAGGTATGGCTTAGATATCTGGTGATACCTGACCTCACCTCAGAATAAGCTTGGAATTGGGGGAGTGCATGGTTGGCTGGGGGTTCTAGGAATCCAAGAAGAGTGACGAAAAGCAAGGTCCTAAAGTACCCCAGGCCAGCTTGTTGTGTAGAAGCCAGAGAAATGGTTGTGAGTTCTTGGAAGCTCATTGGCCACAGATGATCTCTTTGCAAGCCCAGAATGACGATTGCACATTATCAAGATCCTGTGGACTGGAACCAGTAAGGTGTGTTCCACAGAGCTGAAGAGGCCTTGTGTGGGGCTGCAGATATGAATTTTTTTTTTTTTTATCAGCTAATAACTGAAGACTCGGAGTTAGTTGATTTGGGTGGTTAACATTGTTATGGCCTTCAACAATGTAGAACAGTCGCTCTCCAGCCCCTGAAATCTGGAGTCAGTGCTGGGAAGAGGGCAGGGGAAGACCTTAATTCACAATTTAATTTTGCCACCAACTGTCTACATGAGACGTAAATGCACCAGCCACTGTCATCTAATTGTTGGCAACTTAAAATTTTCAGCTAACTTCATGAGGAATAATTTTGCAGTAAAGTAATTCATAAACTTACAAAATGACTGGAAACACCACAGCCTGTCAAAACAGGTATAAATGTTCAGCACATTATGTTCTTTATACTGAATATTGTTTATCATATATAAAACTAATCTTCATGAGATTGGAATTTAAACTAGTGAGATTTAAGAGGTTACATTTTACCTCCTGATAATAATGATCATATTAATTATCCAGTTTTTGTTCTAAAATATAAATATTTTAATGCATTTTTGAGGTTCATTAAATTCACTTTATACCAAGGGAGAAGCTCATTAATTGCTTCACTACAAGAACTAAAAGGTTAAATTATAAATTAATAGGTAATTTGGATAGTTTATCAGAATGATAATATAAAGTGGTGTTGAAAATTTTGTGTACAATGTAAAACACTCAAATCTAGTTATCATAGACCCTTCTTGACTCAAACTAGAAAAAAAATCTGATTAAAGCAAAAGGGACAATATTTTAAAATGTCTGTTACAGCCGGGCGCGGTGGCGCACGCCTGTGATCCCAGCACTTGGGAGGCTGAGGCAGGAGGATCGCGAGTTCAAAGCAAGTTCAAAGCCAGCCTTGGCAATGGCAAGGCACTTAGGCAACTCGGTGAGACCCTGTCTCTAATAAAATACAAAAAAGGACTAGGGGTGTGGCCCAGTGGTTGAGTACCTCTGAGTTCAATCCCCAGTACCAAAATAAATAAATAAATAAAATGTCTGTTAATACAAAACATCATACCTCATTAATTAGCATTTCATAAATTGAATATAACTAGATAAATTTAGCATTTTATTACTGAAGGATTTTTAGTAAAGCAGACTCCAAAAGAAGTACCTGTGAACCAGATATTTTTGAAAGATGTTTAATTTTTAACATCTGAAGATTGTTAACTTAAAAATTAAATCATTCTTACATGACATGGGATAGTTATCCCTTCCTACATCTTAACAGGATGTAGTTCTAAGTGATGAAGTAGTTGGGCGTTTTGTGGAATAATATAATTCCATTGTTGGAACTGTATTTCTTTGGTTTATAGACTAGTTTTGTTTCTAACTTGGAGCAAGTTACCATATTGTTTGCTGCTACATGTCTGGATCTAGAACATTACTGAAAACAATCAACAGTTATATTTTGGTCAAACAAATGGATATCCTGTATTCAACTAGTAATAGAGTTGTCAGGCTTAAAGTCAAGACTAGCTTTCACATAGAAAATAAGTTTGGAAAAATCAAACATGGTGCCTATGATTGAATAGGTACAAGTTCAAAAGCCAGACTCATGTTCAATATTCATGATAAATAGAAGTCACGAATGTGAACATCCTTTTCTTGTCCTAATCTGCGGGGTTTAAATATTAAGAGTTTTATATTAAATATAGAATCATTCATACGTTTTGATGTGGATGCATTCATTCTGAGGACAGGATATTTTTATTCCTGTTTTACTGAGCGTTTTATTAGCAATGGATGTTGAATTTTGCCGTTGACTTTTTCTGTGCTGTTGGTCTGTTTTGTGTCACTGTAACAGAGCCTGGCATTGGGTAACAGAAAGAAAAGAGGTTTATTTGGCTCATAACTCTGGTAGTTGAAAAGTCCAAACTGCATAGAACTGTTATCCTGCTGTGCTATGGCAGGAGCAGGTGAGAGGAGGAGAAAGGGAAGGAGTGGGAGAGAGATGTTACATGATGAGATGGGAAGCAAGACAGCAGGGAAGGGCATGTATATCCCTGTTTTATAACAAATGGCTCTCACAGGAGCTAATCAATTCCTGGGAATGCTAATCCAATCTTGAGGAAAGTAACCCAGTTTCTTAAGAAAGATATCAATCCATTCTTGAAAGGATATCCCTCATTACCATAAATACCCCTTTAAAGACCTCACCCACTAAATGCTGGGTATTTAGGCCTTGAGATGAGTTTTAATTGAGTCACACAAGTGTGTGCCTATTGAGTTGATTATGTGGTTTCCTTTATTGTATTAATATAATGAATCATATCATATTCATAGCTTTTAAAATAAAATATTAATTCAAGTTATCCAAACTATTAACACTTTGATATATTCATTATTTATTATTATTATTGTTATTAATTTTTTAGTTGTATTTGGACACAATACCTTTATTTTATTTACTTATTTTTATGTGGTACTGAAGATCGAACCCAGGGCCTTGCACATGCTAGGAGAGCGCTCAATCACTGAACCACAACACCAGCCCTCATTTATTATTTTTAAAATAAGAATTTATCATGATATCTTACAACACATTTTAAAATATAAAGTATTGTTTCCTGTAGACATGTTAAATAGCAGTTTGCTAGAATTTTTATAACTGAAACTTTATACCTGTTGTATAGTGACTCTATATTTCCCCCACCCCCAGATTTTGGAAATCATCCTTCTATTCTGATCATGACATTGGTCTTGACAATGATTTCTTAGATAACAATAGCACAGCAATAAAAGGAAAGAAAAAGAAATGGGGCAACATCAAACTAAAAAGCTTCTTCCTGGGAAAGGAAATAATTAAGACTGAAAAGGCACCCTACAAAATGGGAAGAAAATATTTGCAAACCACATATCTGATAAAGGGGTAAAATCCAAAATCTATAAGGAATCCTATAATTTAAAAAGAAAAAAATAAGCTGATTATACAGTAGGCAAAATAATTGAGTAGACAATCCAAATGAGGCAAATGAATGGTTAATAGTTATATGAATTGATGCTCAACATCACTATCTCTGTTCAGGTAAAAGCAAATGAAAGCCACAATAAGTGAACACCTTTCACCTGTTAGAAGACACACATACACCTGTGATAAGTGTTAGGATGTGGGGAAAAAATAGGATACTCCTACATTGTAGGTAGGAATGTAAATGGTACAGTGGCCATGGAAAATAGTATGGATATTCCTTGAAAGGTTAAAAACTGAACAAGAATATGATCTAGCAATCATGTATCTGGGTACTTATCTGAAAGAATTGAAAACAGTATCTTAGTGCCACATGCATCTCTAAATTTCTTGCCACATTATTCATAATGGAAGAAAATGTAGAAATAAACTAAATGTCTTTTGGCAGATGAACAAATAAAGGAAACATGATATGAACACTCAGTGGACTATTATTCAGCTTTAAAAATGGAGAAAGCCAGGCATCATGTAATGATGTATATGAACCTGGAGGACAACTGTACTGAAGGAAGTGAGCCAGTGCTGCCTGCTTTCGCTTACATGAGGTTTCTACACTTATAGAAGCAGACAGTAGAATGGTGATAGTTTTTTTTTGTTGTTGTTGTTGTTTGTTTGTTTGTTTGTTTTGTACTGGAGGATTGAACTCAGGAGCACTCAACCACTGAGCCACATCCCCAGCCCTATTTTGTATTTTATTTAGAGACAGGGTCTTACTGAGTTGCTTAACACCTCCCTGTTGCTGAGGCTGACTTTAAATTTGTGATCCTTCTGCCTCAGCCTCCCGAGCTTCTGGGATTACAGACATGTGCCACTGCCTCAGGCTGGTGATAGCTTTTAAATGAATATTGCATTACAGGGATTTGTAAGGTTTTGGCATCAGGATAATTCTGACTACATAAGACAAGCTTAGAATTGCCCCCCCTCTTTATTTCTGAAGAGGATAACATTTTTATTCTTTTAGTATGGAGAACAAATTTATTCTAAAAATAGATCTCAGCAATAATATAATACCCAAACTGGTCGTTATTTAAAAAAGAAAAAAGATAGCAGAATTTAGATTTTTTTTTCTTAAAAATACAAAATTGTCACTGTAATACTTTGTTAATTATCATGTATCTGTATTTGAGTTGTTCTTTTTGTGGATTATAATCCACAAAGGACAAGTTTGAATCATACATTAGGGTTGTGCCTAACATTTAGACATATGGATTTTGTTCTTACCTTCAAGTAAGTACATTCTTAAGGAATGTGAATAAAATCAAGCATTTGCTTAATATAATTAAGAAGATAAATGTATGCTCAGAAAGTGTGATCCAAAGTAATATATTCTTCTATACCACCTTTTCCCTCCATTTTTTATATAAAGAATTCCTTAAGAATACTGGTATTTGAAAGTAACAAATTATACTGCTTATATATAGAGAAAAGCCATAGATACATTATTTTCAACACAAAGCACAGGAAACATTCAAGGCAAATAATGACACTTGGCGCTTAAGAAAAGATGTTCTATTTGTAAAGTGGTAAAGAACCACTATTCAAGAAAAACTTGAGGCCAGTCTGTCAAATTATGACTGACTTGAAGCATGGAACTACCAAGAATACAAGAGAGGAAACAAATTAAAGGCCCTAGTTACTATAACTAGACTTTTCAAAGAAATAAAAGCAGTAGTTATAACCAGTTAGGGCTGTTAGTACCGTGCAACTCACCTATTAGCCCACATTTCTTTTCATTGTAACCATACATGTTTCATAAATAATTTCCTCCCTAATATGTTACATTGAGTCAGTCTTATCTACATTTTGGATAATTTTTATTATTAATATTATTCAAATCAATTGTCCATAATACCCAGCAAGTAGAAATTATCCCATTTATATAAAATTTTTGATATCTGGCATTCTTTGAAAACCAAAGCTGATGACCAAAGTCATAGTCCTAATTATTTTAATAAAGTGCATACTCATTAGAATGTCTTAGTTCACTTTTGTATTTTCAGAAGTAGGTATGGTTTACTTTGGCTTTCTAAGATACAGATGTTATCTTAGTACTTAGATACTAAATATGTCTTTTGTTCAAACTTGACTGAGCTTTGATTATGGAATATAAACTGTACGCCTCAAAACATTCTAAACTCTATTGGCTAATAGTGGTGTCTCTACAGTACTTTGCATCTTCTTCCATTAACATAATGTGTCTAGCAGTACCTCCTCTTCAGCCATGGAGTTGGTGATCTAGGGAAATAAACAAATAAGGTAGCAAGAAATTTTATGACTAAAAATTTCCTTAAAGCTTGATTGGAAAATTTATTCCAAAATATCTGTGTGTGTGTGTGGGGGGGGTGTTTGTGCATGCGCGAGTGTGGCTATGCCCTGTGTATAATTTCCCCAAGCCTCTGAATAATATCAACAGTGCACAAAGATGCAGCATTTTTATTCTGTAAAGTTTAGTAGCGGGGAAAATCCAATAGTCTCCAGTTTAATAAAATCTGCATTAATCTATAATTTTGACTACATAGAGTTGTGTGTTTCTTTTTTGGAAATCATATAAAGGGCTTTAAAAAAATTAGGTATGTTTATTCTCCACTAAAATAGTTAACATTTATAGTAGGTCTACAATTCTCAAAAATTATTGACAAAATATAAAATTAACATTAGTAAATATGAAATAAAAGAAATTGCTAGTGGTGACAATATTCTTGCAGGGAAAAACTAGAAGATAGATTTGCTACTATCTTTCAAGTTTTACAAGAAAGTCTTTAAAACATTATGTTAAACATTGCAGTTGACCTAACTTAGAGAAAATGTTCTATCAATTAACATTACAAGATCCAAAGAAGTCATTAGTAAAATGTATGTTCTCAAATGCTCCAATGATTAAATATAGGTATCCTTTGGGGTTTCATTTGAAGAATTTTTTTGTATTTTGTTTCTAAACCAACTACTATATTTCAAAACTGGTTTACTCAATTACAATTTCTGTTCAGATCTGAAAAACACTGAAGGTCTTTGAGTAACAAAACACTCAAAATCCTGAGTGCTGTGACAAACACCTTATTTGTATGCTCAGGTGGTATTGTGTGTTCAGTGATGTATTTCAATTACTGATTCTATGTGACTAATGCCACCAAAAGACTTGTTTGGCTTGCTATGTATTTGATAAAAGTGAATATTTTCATTGAAAAAATTGTAAGCTCCAATTATTCATTAAAAAACTCAAATCAAGCCCTTTTAGTAATCATAAGACATCTTTACATATTTGTGTAACATATTGGGCATTATTTGCATAGCTTGCTTATACTATTTCCAGTAAAAGAATATTAAACCAAAATTGTTAGGGCTGCATTCATCTTTTTTCCTGGTCTTTGGATTTCCTTAAGTGATGGCATGTTCATCAATTGCCATTCCCATGCCTCTTCTTGAATGTATTTTGCATCAAATGTAAAGAAAAGTAAAATCCTCAGTGTTAATACCATAGCATCAACAAAGCAGCCAGTATCAAATTTTGTTCACTTATTTTCTTTAGTCTGAATAGTTGCTGTGATTGTTACTGATGAAGAAACAGGTGTCACTAAATTATTAGGTGCTGTAGCATTCATGGATGTTGACATCTGGGTGGTTTTGCCAAACAATTGTTGCTTTGCATAAAGTGTTGAAAGTCATGTTTGTTGATCAGGTACAGACTTGAAGGTGGTTGACGTCATTTGTTGAAACGTCTGATATTGACCCTTCTGACGTAACTGTAGGTGTTGGTAGCCACTGTCATATTGCTTGAGACTGGGTATTCTCATATTTAGCAAGAACTTTTGTCTCCTCTGCACCTAGACCCCCACTGCACGTGTCCTGAGATCATCTCCCTCTATTTTCTTAAATGTTTGAGCAAATTCACCAGGAAAACCATCAGCATCTTCAATTTACTCATTTGTTTTCCTTACCGTTTATGTAAGGTACCTAGCAAGTTTAGGGACAAGAAAAAAATGTTTAAATAAATGAAGTGTATTTCAGATTTAATCTTGCAGATTTTTTTATGATTTTCTGATTTTTTTCCCAAGATATTTGACCTTTTTTCAAGTGAGAAAAATCAGTGTAAAATGAATCACAGTATTCCATTATCCTGCTAATGTTTCCTTTCTTCTTTAAAGATACAATCTTAATTTCTGGAAGTTTGTAATTTTTTAAAATATTTATTTATTTGCTTTAGTTGTACACAATGCCTTCATTTTTACGTGGTGCTGAGGATCGAACCCGGGCCACGCACATGATAGGCGATCGCTCTATTGCTGAGCCACAACCCTAGCCCCGTAATTTTTGCTTTCTTTCTGTTCCTCAGAATTTACTTGTGGCCATGCCAATTTTCTCCTTGTTTCTTACGTCATTAATTTATAATCTTCATGTTTTTCCCCTTTAACTTGCTACTCTTGTTTGAGAATTTGACATTTTTTTTTGAGGCAAAAAATTAGTTTAATTTTTCTTTTTTGGATAAACATTTATACAAAAACTTTCACTCCAAGTCTGTTTGACATTATTCCACACACTTCGATATGATGTAGTTTTATTTTATTCAGTTCAAAATATTTCAAAATACTTTCTCCCTTGAGCTGTAGGCTATTTAAAGATGTGTAGTTTAATATTGCAAGATTGTAGGCACTTTTGGTTTAATTTTACTCATTTTGGCTCATTTCCATTATGGTCAGAAAGCACACATAAAATTTCAGAGCTTTGAGACTTATTCAGATATATTTTGTGGTCTTGTTTGAGTCTGTTTAGATAAATGTTTTATGTGTAGTATAATTGAACATGTATTCTGTGGTTTTTATAAATATCAATGATCAAGGTGGTTAAAAGTTTTAATTCTATTTATCTAAGTAATCTATAAAGTACCATTGTTTTTCCAGTTACAATTTAACAATACAGCATTATATATACATGATCAATTAACATGTTATAATTATGAAATATCAATTTATCTCATTTCTTGTTTGGAGATCTACATTTTATTAATATAACCACATAAGGTCTCTTATGCTTGCTGTTGCCATGATATGGTTAAAAATAATTTTATGTATCTCTGCCTTATTTGGGCATTTGTTGTAGGCACTTGTCTTTTCTGGCCTGACAAACTGTCTTTGATTTGGAATATTTATTTCATTTACATTTGGAGTTATTTATATGGTTTAAGTCTACTGTTTTGCTCTTTATGTTCTCTGGTATTCCTCTGTTCTTGTTTTCTCTTATTAATTGAACTTTTTTTTTTTTTTTTTTTTTTTTTTTTTTTTTTTTTTAGCATTCTGCTTTAATTCCTATATTGCTGTGTTAGTAGACTCCTTTCATAGTAAGGGATAGTTCTTTAGGAATTATAAGAAGCATCTGTAGCTTATCATTGTCTGTTTAGAAATAATTAGGAACATTTTCATGTAACAGGAACATGGATGCATGATTTTAACATTTAGCCTCTTTGTTGAACTATCAATTCAGAACGGTTTGCGTACATTCTCAATCACAGTGATTCCCTCCTACTGCACTCAGTTTTCTAGCTCTTCTATTCTCTGTGCCTAGAGCTGTCTTCTGTCTCTTTTTACTAGTACAACTTGCTGGCTTGATTGTAGACATCCCATTCTATACAGAATGGTGACTTCTGCCAGGTAAAAACCTGCATCAGTGCAAACGTAAATCAGTGCAATTATTTTTTTAATGAACAAAATTCCAATGGAGTCAAATACTATCATGCTTATTCTTTCTACCAATCCAATCAAATATATTTTAAGAATTTGTAATTTTCATTTGCATCTGAATTAAATATGTGCTACTACATTTTATAATCAAAACTTTTTGTATCAATGTTTGTAAACCCTGCCTATATTTAGTGAATTTTCCATGTTCTCAATCTTTCTGCAAACACTAAAATTGGGGATCAAATTCCCATTTTTACCCTTTAGGTAGATGTACATAATTAGATATATCCACACATTTGAAAGTAAGAAAAGTGTTATAAGGCACTGCAGGCAGCTATCATTTTAAAAATGTGTATTATAGTTATACATAATAGTGTGTTTGTCCATGATCCATGCATAGAATATATATATATTTTTTTCCATTTCAGTCCCCACTGTTGTATCATTTGATGTGAGCGGAGGTGGGGGTACCCAAACTTTCACTGACAATTTTTGTCTTCAGTGGTTGTTTTCCTGTGAGTGAGTAGTTAATTTTATGGACAGAAATGGGATTACTATAGTGGTAATTGACATTCTGTTTTTTTTTTTTATGTAAATTCTCCTTTGTTTCTGGTATTATTACCTATACAGTATATAACTTCATAATTTGGTTCTGGCTTTGTAATACAGCCTAAACTGGATTTTGGTGGGTGAAACTCATGTTTGAAAAGTAGTTTTGGTTCATACATGACAGAAATGACAACAAGGAAGAAAATAAGGAAATATATTTGTCATAACAAACATTATACATTATATTAATGAAATTTTGCAAGTTCAACAATTGCCTTTTCTAAAAGATAAATTTGGAATTTGTATTTCTCAGTACCATTAAATTAATACCAAGTCATATTAATAAGTAAAATTCCTGTCTCATGAGGGATTTCTAAAAATGTGTAACACTAAACATTCAGGGAGAAAATGGACAGAGGCTGAATGAGGTAATACCATGTGGTAATCTAGGTGGAACCTGTTGTGTACAGGGAGCCCTAATCCTCTTTACCATGGCATTTATAAAATAAAACTTAGATTCCTGTGAACTTGCTAATTAATATGACTTTCATAGACATTTCATTAACCTAAATGGTTTAGGTTTCCTGTAGATAGACTGCATGTATTCTCATCTTTAACCTTTCCTTAATGTTCCCTAATTATAGATTTCACTGATTCTTAATAGCAAAAGAATGCAGTAGTTTATAAAGTTATATTCTAATTTGTTTTTTACTAATACATGAAGTGATTTTGTCTTTTATTTCACCTCTAGAGATAATTATGTATTCTAGGTTAACAAAAATTCCTAATCATACTATCATTGGTTTAAACTTTACAATGAACTCATTATCATTTATTACTAGCTGTTTTATAGCAATATGTAGCTAATGAATTCTCAAAATATTTCTTGAGGTTAAAGAGTATCTCAAGTAAATGCCAAAATTAATTTATCTATCTGTATTTTCAACAAAAGTTTACTTTTTAACCTTAAAGAGGGCACTAATGAAGTTAGGATGTAATAACTTTCTGGTTAATGGAATTGCAAAATTAAAAATGGACTTTTTCTTCATATGGTTAGAGTGATATGATTTTCGAAAATGATGCAAATGTTTAATTTTTAAAAGTTGTTAGCATCTATTTTATTCAGAGGAGTGAGCTACTTAGTTGAGCTTGTTGGTGGAAAAAAAGAAGACTCTCCGAATTTGTTTGTTTAATAGTTTCTGAAAAGGCCAGGTCCAGAATTACCAGAACATATAAGATCATGTGAGCAAGAATTAAATATATATATGGCAGACAGCTTTCAGTAATAACCTTTGAAATTTTGCAGTCATATTGAACAACAGAGTATGTTCTGAGAAACACATCCCTTGGCTATTTTGTCATGTGCAAGCATTACAGAGGGTACTTATGCAAACCTCCATGGTACTGCTTACTGTACTTCCAGGCTATCTGGTCTAGCCTTTTGCTCCTTGGCTATAAACATGTGCAGGTGTTGCTGTGTTGAACACTGCAGGCAATTATAATACAAATGTAATTATATTTTTGTATCTAAACATATGCAAACACAGAAAAGGTACAATAAAATATAGTAAAAAAGATAAAATAGGCATACCTGTATAGGGTTTTTATCATGAATGGAACTTGAAGGACTGGAAGTTGTTTGGGTGAGTCAGTGGTGAGTGATTGTAAAGACTGAGGATGTTACTCTACACTACTGCAGATTCTATAAACACCACACTTAAGCTCCATTAAACTTGTAAATAAAAATTTTTGATAATAAATTAACCTTATATTACTATAACTATTTAATTGGTTCATCTCAGTTATACAGAATGGTGGGTTTCATTTTGGCGTATTTGCACATACATAAAAATGCAATTTGATCAAATTTTCTTCCCTAAATGCCCCATCCACTTCCCAACCTCTGTATCCCTCCCTTTACCCTAATGGTCACCCTTCTAGTTTCATAGCATCACATTTTGTTTCCCCCTCCAGCATCCACATATGAGGGAAGCTTCCACTTGTCACTCTTGAGTCTGGCTGAGTTTGCTCAAAATTATGGTCTCCAGTTTCATCATTTTCCTACAAATTATATAATTTCATTCTTTTGTGTCTGAATTAACTCCACCATATAATTTATAATACACATTCTTTATCCAATTATGTATTGACAGGCACCTAAGCTGATTCTATAACATGGGTACTGTGAATTGTGCTGTGATAAACATGGGCATGCCTGTATCTCTAAAATATGATGACTCTGATTCTTTCGCATAAATACAAAAGAGTGGTGTGGCAGGATCCCATGATACCTCTATTTTCAGTTTTATAAGAACCTCCCTACTGATTTCCATAGTGACTGTACTAATTTACATTCTCACCAACAGTGTATGAGATTTCCATTTTACCCACATCCTCTCTAGTGTTTATTATTTGTATTCTTGATGCTTGCCATTCTAACTGGAGTGAGATGAAATATCAGTGTAGTTTTGATTGCATTTCCCTGAGGGTTAAAAATGTGAACATGCTTTGATATAGTTGTTAGCCATGTATACTTCCTTTGAGAAGCATCTGTGCAGTTAATTAGCCCATTTATTAAGTTATTCATTTTTTTTAATGTTGAGTTCTTTGAGTTCTTATATAATACATACTGGATATTTATCCCGTGTCAGAAAAATAGCTGACAAAGGTTTTCTCTCATTCTTTTGGTTGTTTCTTTGTTCTTTTAATTGCCTTGCTACACAGAAACTTTATTTGTACCTTTACTTCAAAACCTTTTAAAATATTAACTTTTTGACTTTTGTAATAACACTTAAGATACACATTTTATAACTGTACAGAATTTTTTCTTCATGTCATTTCCTATGATCACGATGCCATCTTCTAGAATACCCTCTGAAGATTGGGTCAAGACTATTTACAGGAATCTTATTATTTTTAATGAGTAGGAGTGCCCTCTAAAATAATGACAAAGCATTGTAAATACGTAAACCAGTAACAGTGACTTGTTACCATTATTAACTGTTATATGCTGCACAAAACTGTATATGCTATCAGACTCAGGCTATGTAGAAGACAAGGTATCCCAGTATACAGGGAACAACCAAACTTCATTGACTTTTTACCTACAAATTCATCTATTTTAATATTTTTTTTATCTCATAGGAACATAAAAATAACTCATAAAAACATTTATGGGAAAACAGGTGATATTTCAAAATTGCATGCATTGTATAATATTAAGTTAAATATCTACTCAATATTAATCATTTTTATGGTGAAAATTTTTATCATTTTCTTGAACTTTTTAAAATGTACAGCACATTTTCATGTATAGTCATCTTATTGCATAATAACACACCAGAATTTTTAAATCTAACTTCAGTACCCACTGACAAATGGCTTATCTCTTCATTCCCCAGCCTCTGGTAAACACCATTTCATTCTCAACTTCTATGAAGTCAACTTTTTTAGATTCCATGTATGAGTGAAATCACATACTCGTCTTTCTATGCCTGATTTATTTCACTTAACATCATGACATCCAGTTCTATCCTTGAGACAGATAACAGTATTTCATCATTTTTTATTGATAAGTAGTATTGTGTTGTATACATGTACTACATTTTCTTTATCCATTTATTAGTTGATGGACAATTAGGCTGTTGCCACAATAAACATAGGAGTACAGATGTCTCTTACCTATGCTGATTTCATTTCCTTTGAGTGAATACCCATTAGTGGGATTGCTGAATTATAAGACAATCCTATTATTTTTAAAGCAACTTCATAATTATACATTCCTGTGAACAGTATGCAGTAGTTCCCTTTTCTTGACATCCTCCCTAGCACAAGTTATCTTTAGTCATTCGATGGTAGTTGTCTTCATTGAATGAAGGGATATGTCATTGTACTTTTAACTTGGACTTCCCTAATTAGTAATGTTGCACATTTGTACATATACCTGACAATTTGTGTATTTTTTGAGTGATGTCTGTGTAGGTCTATTGTCCATTATTATGAGGTTATTTGCTCTTGAAGTTTCTTATATACTCTGGATATTAACCCCTTGCCAGGAATAGTTTGCAAATATTACCTCACATTATGAAAGCTGTTTCTGTAGTCTTAGATTGTTTCCTTTTCTGTATAGAAGGCTTTTAATTTGATGTAACCCCATTTGTCAATTTTTGCTTGTTTCCTGTGCTTTTGGAGGCTTGTCTAAAAAATCTTTTCCCATTCCAATGTCCTGAAGCATTTCCCCTATGTTTATTTCTAGAACTTACATAGTTTAAGTTTTTACATTTAAGTCTTCAATTCATTTTGAGTTTTTTAAATGAGAGGAGGCTTCTAGTTTCATTTTTCTTTTATTTTTCTTTTGGTGCCAGGGATTGAATCCAAGGGTGCTAAACCACTGAGCCACATTCACAGCCCTTTTTATTTTTTATTTTCAGACCAGTTCTTGCTAAGGTGCTTAGAGCCTCACTAAACTGCTGAGCCTGGCATGCAGCCTATAATCCTCCTGCTTTAGCCTACTGAGCTCCTGGGATTATAGGCATGCACCAACGCACCCGGCTAGTTTCATTTTTCTACATTTGAATATCTTAATTTTTCCTGCACCATTTACTGAAAAACTGTTTTTCCTCCATTGTATGCTCTTCACACCTTTGTTGAAATTGGGTGACTATAGATGAATGGATTCCCATCTAGCCTCTCTATTATGTTTATTTGGTCAAGCTGTCTATTTTTATACCAGTATAATGCTGTTTTGATAATGTGTTGCAGTGTATTTTGAAGTCAAGTTATGTAAAATATCATGCTTTTTTTCCTTTTGACTAAGAAGGCTTTGGCTATTCAGTTCTAATTTTTTCTCATTCAATGATGAATGTCATTGGTATTCTAAAGGAGAATGCATTGGATCTACAGGTTACTTTTGGTAGTATGGATATTTTATGAACACCAATTCTTCCCATCCATGAATATTGGACAGTGTTTCCAGTTTTTTTTATCCAATTTTTTCATTGATGTTTTATAGCTTTCATTATAGAGATCTTTCGCATTTTGATTAAATTTATTAGGTATTCTATTATACTGTGCTACCATTGAGATTGCTTTCTTGATTTTTATTTCAGATAATAAGATACTGACACAAATTGACTAGTACTGATTTTATATGCTGATTTTTATATCCTGAAGTCTTCATGAATTTGTTTATTCTAATAGGAGTTTTTTTTTTTTTTGTAGTCTTTTCAGTTGTCTATATATAATACATGCCATCTTGAAGTATGAATTTCAGTTTCTCTCCTGCCTTTCCAGATTAGGTCCTCTTCATTTATTTCTCTTGACAAATTGCCCTGGCTAAGACTTCCAGAAGTATGTTCAACAAAAGTAGTGGAAGTGTCCTTTCTTGTCTTGTTCCAGATCTTAGAAAGTTGTCAGTATTTCCATATACAATATAAAGTTAGCTGTTGGCCTATTGTAAATGGCCTCTATTATGTTGAGGTATGTTACCTCTATGCCTAATTATAACTTTTTGATGTGAAATTGGATTCTGCTTCTCAGTATTTTCTTAAATTTTTACCTCTATATTCATGAAGGATATTGGCCTGAATCTCTTTCCTTGTGCCTTTGCCTTGTTTTGGTATCAGGAAAATGCTGGCCTTCTTGAGTGTGTTTGGAAGAATTCCTTCTTCTAATTTTTGGAATAATTTAAGAATAATTGGTACTTTTTCTAGTTTTAATGTTTTGTGGAACTCCGTGGAGAAGCCATCTGGACCTGCCTGGGCTTTTAGTTGATGGAAGGGAACTAAATTACCGATTGAACCTCAGTTGTTATTGGTCTGTGCAGGCTTTATTTTTTCATGATTGATCATTGTCAAGGTGTATATGTCCAGGAATCAATTTTTTTAAGTTTACCAACCTTGTGGACATAAAATTGTTCATAGTCTCCACTGAACCATCGTATTCCTGTAAAATCAGTTGTAAAGTTTCCCTTTTCATCTCTGATTTTAAGTCTTAGTCTAGCCAAGAGTTTCTCATTTTATTTATCCTTTTGAAAAATATGATTTTCATTTAATCAATTTTTTATATTGAAGCTTTTAGTCTCTTATTTCTGTTCTGATATTTATTATTTCCTGTACTAATTTTGTGGGTTCTTGTGTTTGTGGAGATATGGCAATAGGTTATTTAAGATCATTATTTATTTTTTTATGCAGTCATGATTGCTATAAACTTAGTATTTCTTTTGCTCTAGTCCGCAGGTTTTGGTATGTGGTGTTTTCATTTGCATTTCTTTCAAGAAACTTAAATACCCTTCTTGATTTCTTCATGAATCATTGATTGTTCCATTGTAACTTGTGTAATTTCCATATGTTTTCAAAGGTTTTCTTCTTGAGTTCTAGTTTTATTTATTGGAGTCAGAAAAGATACTAGATGTTTCAGTTTTTCAAAACTTGATTGTTTTGTGGCCTATCCTGGAGAATGTCCATATGCTGTTGAAGAAGGTGTATTGCACAGTAGTTGGGCAGAATACCCTGTTGGTATGTTAGCACCATTTAATATAAGGTGCTGTTTAACTCTGCTCTTCTTGATTTTTCTGTCCAGATGGATCTTCCTTTGCTGAAACGGGGGTATTAAAGTCCTCGAACATTATTGTATTGGAGTTTGTGTTAGGTTATTTGGTCACTGACAAGAAGAGGAGGAAAGGCTTATTCAATCAAGCTTATGGTTTCAGAGCTTTAGTCCATTGCTGGTTGATCCATTGGTATGGGCCCAAGGTGAGGCAGAAGATCATGGAGGAGGACTGCTGCTCCATTCATGGAATCCAGAAAGCAGAGAAAAATAGAAAGTTGGAGAGGCTGCAGGAAAGATTCTCTTCCAGGGACTACCCCTGATGTCCTACCTCATCTAGCCATACCCCACCTCAGTACAGTTATCACCCAGTTAATCCATTCAAACTAGGAAGGATTGATTAGGTTACAGTTCTCATAATTAAATGAATTTACTTCTGAACATTCTGTATTAACACGTGAGCTTTTGAGGGACACATTCAAAACAATAACATTATGCCCATGACCTGCCCCAGACAATGGTCATGTCCATCTCACAGTGCATGAGGAATTTAGTGCATCTTCAAGAGTCTCACAGAATTAATAGTTCCAGCATGGCCCAAAGGTCCAATTCCAAAGTCTCACCTGAGACTCAAGACAAACTTGGCTATGAGCCCCTGTAAAAATTGAAAGGAATTTACACATATCCAATATATAATGACACAAAGTAGACATCCTAAGAGGGAATAATAGGGGGATAGAAAGAAAGGATGGGACCAAGATAAAACTGAAAACTAGCTAGGCAAACATGTCCCATAACTCCCCATATAGCATCTAGGACTCATAGTGGCAAACCATGCTCTCCAAAGGGCTTGGGCATCCTTGCCACTTGGGCCTAGCTGGTTGTGGTGCACATGGGCATTCTCTTAGCCTGGCTGTCTCTATAGTCAGCTTTTCTCAGCAGACATTCCACGTTACTGATATCTCTTAATTCTTTGGGCCTCCATTCTGGTTCAGCTCATGTTCACCACTTCATGAATCATCCACTTAGGGGCAGCCACAGGAATTCAGACTCTACTTTGCCTGGCCACAGAAGTTTTTCATTAAAATCTTGGTGGAATCTTCCATCACTCTGTAGAATCAGTACCACATGAATGACTCCAAGTTCTGCCAGCTTGTGCAGCAGATAGACCCCTTGAGATCATATCTTCATTTCCTATAAGTGCACAGGTGGCTAAATATGGTAAAACAATTTCCTAGGACCCCCTATTCAAGCAGGGTACCCACATGAACTCTTAAAGGGATTTTCCATTTTATACCCTCGAGCTGGCAATTGGTGTGGCTTTGCAAATTGCTGAAATGCCCTCAAATTATTATTTCCATTGTCTCTGCAAAGTACTTAGCATCTCTTTAGTTAATGTAATCTCTTCAAAAAGCATACATTATTTTGCTCCAGTTTCTTATTATGAACATATTTATCTTTTTTACTGTTCTAGATTTAAAGTCCATTCTGTTTTAGGTATGACTACTCCTGTTTTCTTTTAGAAATTATTTTTTTAAGAATTTTATTATTTGCCTTGGACAATATTCCATCCTATTTTCAGACTGTTTTTAGAGATGAAGTGAGTTTATTTTAAGCAACATAGTTGCATCTTACAGGTAATATAGTTGCACAGTAACATGGTTGTATCCATTTAGTCACTCTTTTTAATAGGAGAATTTCATATGTTAACATTTTGAATTATTATTGTTAGGTAAGGTCTTACTACAGATATTTCTTGTTTTCTAATTTTATTTTTTCTCCCTATTTTAAATTCTTCCTTTGCAGATAGGTGATTTTTCTCTTGTATTGTTTTGATTCTTTCTTTTGGTTTGTTTATTCTAAATTTTGTTTTCTGGTTACTATGAAACTTACAAAACATCTTTGAATCATGATATTTTGAAATAATAGCAACATAACAAAATAATGAAACAAAACATACTAAAAATTCTGCACTTACAGTCCAGTAGTCCAAATATTTTGAATTTTTCACATTGTACATCTTTATATATTGCTGATCTCCTAGCATATTAATGTAGTTATTTATATATTGTTCTTTGGTCTTCATTTTAAAGATAGCAATAGTTTATGTACCAAGTTAACAATTTTAGAACATTCCAGATTTATCTGTATAGTTACTGAGTTTTATACATTCCAATATTTTCTTCTTGCTTGTTAATGTCTCTGTTTCAATAACTCCTTTTTAGCATTTTTTTTTTTGTAAACAAGTCTGGTGGAGATATAATCCTTTAACTAATCCTTTAACTTTTGCTTTTGGAAATATCCATCCGTCTCCCATTTCTAAAGACTAGCTTTGCTGGGTATAGTGGGCTTTGATAGCAGTTTTTCCTTCAGTACTCAGAAATTCTCATGCCACTCATTTCTAGACTGAGACCTGCTGAGAAGTCTACTGTAAAGCAAATTCAGACACAATTATGTGTGATTTCTTTATTTTCTCTTGCAGAGTTTAGAAGCTTCTCTTCTTTTTGAGAGTTTCATTATAAGATGTCTTGGGATATATTTTGTTGAGGAAATCTGACAGGCAATGTTTGACCTTCCTGTACCTGAATATTGGTATTCCCTAAATTCAGGGAGTTTTATCTTTTTAAGTAAGTTTTTTTATCCCTTTACCTTTCTAAAGTCACTCTTGAACTCCCCAAAATCTGTATATTTGGTCTTTTAATGCTTTTCCAAAGTTTCTGTAAGATTCCTTTTCCTCTTTATTTTTTCCTCTTGACTATATTTTAAATAGCTTACCCTCAAACTCACTAATTATTCTATTTGATTTAAACTGCTATTTTGATGCCTCATGTCATGGTCTTAATTTTGCTTAGGAAAAATTTCAACTCAAACTTCTGTTTTGTTACTTTTTAAAAATTTTTCTCTGATAAATTTCTTCGTTAAAGCATTAAATTTTTTGTTGGGACTCACCTAATTGAGTGTTACCTAGATTGCCGTAAGTATGACTTTCCTTGGCATACACAGAAAATGGAGCCATGCATTAATAAGAGTTCACTGGCCAGAGTCTGCATTATCTCAAGGAGTGAATCCCCCTTTTTTTCTTGTTGCTGTTGTTGCTCAAGATGACAACAGTGAAATAATCCAAAGCGGTAGTTGGAACATTAACATCAGATGCTTTTGGTACAATTGATGTAATCACTGGGAATTAAATATGAACAAGTAAATATTCAGGAAAGCTGTTCAGATACTTATCAGTAGAGATACTAGATAAAATATCTGGAAATGGTTCTCTTTCTATTGCTTTTCTATAGGTTTTTCTAGTCATTTCCATTTCCTATATTGTTCTTACAGTATTAGCTAATAATGAAAAAATTAATTAAACCTAGTATTGAAGTGGCTTTTGAGATTTCAACAAAGAATGTTTTTGCTAAATGATGATTGCCTAAGATGGGAATTGACTGCCTTCATACTCTTGTCTCATCTTAAGATGCTGTCAATTTCCAAGGGCCTGGGAATTTGGAAAAATCTGGAAATTCTCTATTGCCTTAATCATGAAAATCATCTGGTATCAAATGAGAAAAAAACATTAAATTATAAGGACATGTGACTTTCTTTGTAATCTCTAAACAGAGCAGGCATATCTCTCTGAATTTTCTACAGTTACTATGAACAAATTTTGGGCTATGACTTTTTGCCTATCTGTCAGATAATACTCAGTTTGAAAGATTTTTTAAAAATACATAAGATGAATATGCTATTTTTGAGGGTGGGTTATCTAGCCATTTTAAATGTCAAATACAGTGCAATCAAGGGGCCTTGTTAGAGGACTTCACTGACAACACATACACCCACATACTCACGGGCATGGGCATGCACCACTTGATTAGGCAGGATGCAACAGGATAATACAAGAAAGTTTAGAGGTGAAATGATTGGGTTAAAGGAGCCTTAACCTATCAGTGCATTAATCCACTTAAGTGGATTAACCAGGTGGTAACCATAGGCAGGTAAGTTGTGACTGGAGAAGGTGGGTCACTGGCAACATGTTTTTGTCCCTGATGAGCCAAGCACATGGTAGGGATTTGTAAAGGCTTTGAATAAATGCAAATTTGATACATTGAATAATTTAATAAACTTGGCATTTCTATGTAGATGAAAAACATAGGAAAATTAATATAGAATAACAAACTGGCAAGTATAATCACAGAGCAAGAAATGGATTCTAGATGCTCAGATGCAAAGAAATTGTGAGAAATAATTGAAGACATGGGGGTTGGAGTGGGCAATATAAACTAGTAGCCAGTATCCATTATTTCAAGACAGCCAGGAAACTGCATTTACCATACAACAAACATAATTTGTGATTAAATGCAATACTAGGCAAGAGGCTGAAGACTTGCAGATGACAGACTAAAAAAAGACATGGATAGGACTAGAGACCACAATCTTCAAAAAGGATACTTTTGCTCCAGGAAGGAAGACTAAGTCTAAAATGTGATGAAGGATAGATAATCAACTACATCATGATGTGTTCTGAGAACTCAAGGCATATGTGCTGGAGGTAATCTTCCCCTCTGATCACAATTTAGATTTTAACATCTTAAAAATCACATTTGTATGGTTCTTCTTACAAGAGATGGTAAAAAACACAATATGTAGAATGGTGGTGTCTGGGAGAAGGGGATGAGAGTCCATAGTTTAATGGGTTCAGGGGTTCGATCTTATAAGAGTTGAGATAGATGATGATGATGGTTGTATGCCATGATGAATGTACTGTAAATAACACTGAACTGTACACTTAAATTGGTTAAGATGGAGAGTTTTATGTTATATGTATTTTGCCATAAACCATTGAGAGAAATTGCATTTGAAGACATAGGCAATTTCAACAGCTGTAAGAACCTACTCAGCTGTGAATAGGCATCTCTGATACCACTGACAGGAGGTTAATGGCATTCTCCAAAATATGAGAAAATTGATCTCACATGGCCGAGTAATGTGGATGTAGTTATACCACCCAGGCAATAATGATATTATAATCATAATGATAATTTACATTTAACACACTTTACATTTATAAACCTTGGGAAAGCACTTTGTAGACATTACTTAATACCATTTTCTCCTTACCACATCTGTCTTTTCTGTCTCTGCTGACTTCAGAAAATGTCTCTTCCACAACATTCTTCAATCATCTTCTTCTCTTTGTCAAAGCTCAAGAATCCGTCTCCAAGAAAATATTCCAGACAAGCCTCATCAGTTTCCAGTCACTGATTTGCCAATGTCCTTAGAGACTTTCCCCATCTCAATTTAACATAGCTTTCAAATACCTTTCCAGTAAAATGGAGTTGTTTATATGGTTTTGTATTTCTTCCTGTTGCCTTTAGAACATTTATCTACATCGACATTGATTTCTATCTGGTCATGAACGACTCAAGGTGAAGAAAATTGTACAAGATGGCTAATGTTTTGCAAGAGTCAGGTATGGTTATAAATTTCCTACAAGGATAAGCTAAAGTAATGCTCACCTGTCCATAAAGAGGGGCACAGATTGATGTAGATAGAAAACTAAGAGAGGCAAGGGAACTTTCACAAGGACACACAGCTACTCAAGACATGAGCTAGGTTTTAAATTCAGGCTATTTTCCCCAGAGTTTATGCTTCAGCCATCATTTTACTGCTTCTATGAATTATACTAAGACTGATATCAAATATCAACTAGGCCACTGATTATCTTGGAATATTGTACCTTGCTCTATAATGACTCAGTTTCCTTCTCTGTACAATGATGGTATATATTTTACAAACTCATTGTAAGAATTGCACAATGACACATTAAAAGCATTGGAAAAATCTGGAGGAGCTTAAGCTCCTATTTTCTCAAATTGTCAATATTTTAATGATAGTTTACTAGTGATGTACATGGTTAATGTTAAGTGAATTTTGGCTTTGGGAATAACTGAAACGTTAATTGTTTACTACTATGTTCCATTTATTAATATAACAATGTAGTTATTGTTGGCTAATGTTCATTTAGCTTTTCACTGTTTTTCTTAGCTAGAGACGCTTTAGGCCTCTTCAATTATGAATATATGTATTAAGTTTGGTGGAAGGATTCTTATAGGTTATCTTTATATCTTCCTTCACTGAGTAAATACTAAATTCTGTCATGCAGAAGAAGAGGGTTTTGTTATTTGTGCAATGGTTTAATATTCACTTTTATTCCCTGAGTGATGGTTCTGATTTAAGTGGTGTTTAGAATGAAGCTTGCTACATAAATGCTTTCATAATTGCAAAACTTGTGTTTTAATGCCTTCTACACACACTGTGATTTTCTTTATTTCTTTCCATCTTTTACTGTTCCATAATCATGGCATTTGAAATCTCATTAAATGTTGTTTGGGGACTTTGTGGGAATGTCATCTACATAATGATGTCTCAAGTTTGCTGTGTCTTTAAAGCTTAATAGGAGATGGAATTTGTAGCAGAGTAATAAGCATTTCTCTATAATGTTTGTGATTGGTATGACTTTGCTCCTAGAGGACAACACATTATGACTACTGTATAAGAAAAAACAAAGAACTTCTTTAAATTTTAATACAGAATTAATTTTTTTAAAAAAAATCTAAAATCTGAGTGCTAGACTTATGAACCCTTATCTTTAGGGCATAGTTAGTTGAACAATCTCTATTCTCCCTCTGCCAAAAGAAAAAAAAAATACGACATATTCTTAAAAAAGCCCTAGTCTAGCCAGTATCATGGAGAGAATCTCTGTTGGGCATAGGGCCTAGAGAGGTCTCTTCCTATAGAATAGCGCTGGATGGGCAGCAAGGAAGGTGGGTGGATATTTATCACACATATCTGCAAAGGCAGAAGGCTTACAAGAATGTGCTGAATTTAATCAAAATGACATAAAAAAAGCAAAGAAATTTCCATATGTTCTTTTCAGCCCAGGCTCATCTTTCAAGATGGCCTAAAATGCACTAGAATTCTATGAATGTTCCCAAGTCTTCCTTAGTGAAATTAAAGGAAGGTAAATATTCTTACTGTGTGGCCAACCTCAAGCACACCTGATTTCTTTTCTTTCTTTCTTTCTTTTTTTTTTTTTTCTAGAATTTTAGATAGTTCTTACAGATGATTACTAGTTTTCTTCCTATGTAATGTACACGTTTGTGTTGTCATTTATAAAGAAACTTCTCAGATAAAGGTCACTTATTAAGTCTCAAACATCTTAAAATCTCAGAGCCTGAATACATATGTGTTCCTTCTTTTTTTTTTCTTTTTTCTGTGTGAGAAACCAGGATCTTTGCCACATTAGAAAAAGAAAATTCATAGTTCCAGTTTCAAATAAATCTGAAATAGTTTTTAGTTTTTGATATATTATTAAATTGGGTAATAAGAAAAGTAAGGAATTTTGGTGAAATTCAGACACTAATATAAATTATTTTAAAGACTTAAATGTACAGAACAGAACTAGAGTGACTCAAAATACATAATTGTGAGTTTTTTTTGTGGGGGAGATAGAGGTGGATTCTTATTTCTGTAAATAAGCTCACTTTTGAGTTAAATATGTTTCACTGAAAAAGTCTTCTAGGAATACTTTGGGAATAATGTGGTGATTTTGAAAGAGTCAGGGACAGGATTGGAGATGCCAGAACCCTGAAATTGGGCATCTTTCCCAGGTTTAATAAAGAAACAAGTGGTGAATTCCAAAAATGCTGTGTATCAATGAGACTCATATTGATCCTGAGCACAATTTCAGGAAGGTCCATTAAATGGGAGTTTTGAGAGCACTTAGTGATTTTCTGCTGCCAGCTTTTTATCCTAAAAGCGATTGTGCCACACTCACCTCTTTGACATTGTTACCTGATTGATGGAGAAAGGGAGGCTTTGATATTGACCATATAGATACATTCCAGCTAAAGTTATTGTGGGGACTCCAGTTTTTCTTGCCTCTACCCCAGTTTTTCCTTCAGTTAATCTCAAGGAAAGAATGGTTGATCATTGATACAGAAATTTGTTGGTTTGGCAAAAACCAACAACAACAAATGATCTTTAGGCTGCACTTTGCTCAGTTATTAAATGATATATAAATTTGCTCTTAACAAAAAGTATGGAAGTCTCCATTGTGGACATGTGAATGTCAGACAAATTCCCTGCATCTGTTTAATGTTCTTAACAGAACTAATATCTTACCTCACCCCTGCCAACTCTGTGTAAATAGGAATAATATATTTTGTCTCAAATTACTTATCATATGTCTGTTGCATTATATAGACATTAACATTTAATTATTTGATAAGAAGGCAGTGCAAGCCGGGCGCAGTGGCGCATACCTGTAATCCCAGCACTTTGGGAGGCTGAGGCAAGAGGATTGCGAGTTCAAAGCCAGCCTCAGCAATGGCGAGGCACTTAGCAACTCAGTGAGACCCAGTCTCTAAATAAAATACAAAAAAGGGCTGGGGATGTGACCCAGTGGTCGAGTGCCCCTGAGTTCAATCCCCGGTACCACACACACAAAAAATAAATAAATAAATGAAGGCAGTGCATATTGTTATAAACCATAAAAGACAATACTTGTTACCTCCTTACAAGCCATTATCTATTTCTCTGTTTAATAGTATTTCCATTTCATATAAATATTAGAAATCTGTGTTTCAATGGGTCCTAGGATTAGTGGTGAATAATCAAAGAGAATAATGTTTAACTGTCGGATTGAATGCCTCTCCATCAGAAAAAATTCTTGAATGGCCCTTTCACTATTCTAAAATGTTAGTGAAAACATAATGTCTCTATTCAAGTCATTAAAAAATTAATGCCACAACTAACACAAAGCAGAAATAATTAAAAATCAATTTATAACCCCCCAAATAGGTGGTTGTACCAGAGAATTTGTGTTTAAATACAACCGAACATAATGAAATTTCTGTATCTTTACCCATCTGTTGAATCATTGTAAATCCAGAGTTGAAAATACAGTGATGTTTGCGATTTTACTGGATAATCCAATGTCAGAACTGCCATTGTTGACATGACTGAACTGGAGTTGCAAGTGTGATTGATATCTTCTATTTCTACCAATTTTACTCTACCCTTCACCTGCTTTTGTCACAGTAGAAGACTGACCTGTGTAAGTGTATCAGTAGGCTTCCTTGTTATTTAGTTTCTGAGTGTGTTCAAGAGATTGGAGGAAGGAGGAAATGGGTCAAAGATTATTCCCCAGGCTCCATCCCTACCAGGTCTCCGGTGCTCCCAATTGTGGACACGGTGGTTTGTTGCCACAAATCTCTGCTGCTACTAATCCAGAGTTACAGTGCTGCTTATTGTGATTGTTCCACCTTGCTCCACTACTTTTGTAAGCAGTGTCTTTGGTAATGAACCTTTCTTACATTGTCTTACATTGATTATGCAGCCTGTTTTACTGTTGACTGACAGCATAGAGCCATTAGCAAAATCCTAAATGAAAAGTCTTCCACCCAATTGTTTCATTCATGGAAAATTCACAATATATGAAAACAAAGCAAACCTCTTGGCATTTATGCATTAATTGCAGTTACATTTGGGTTCAGATGATTAAAATATATCACCTTCATTGCATTAGAAAAAAAATTTCAGGATATATGGCAATAAGTTCATGAGAGTAGTTAACCCTGCATTGCAGGACACATAGCATTTTCTCTTCTAACCTTTAAGGTTCTTCCCTAAAGTTCTGAAATGCCCCAATTACCCTTTCTACCATGGGGGGGTATGGTCACATAAAGATGTAAAACATCAGAAGCCCTTATAAATATGGACAAAAAAATAAGAAAATCACATAGAAGGGGATCATTAGCCAACAATACATGATCTATACCAATCTATTTGTTTGCAATTTGATAAAAATCACTTTTCTTCTACAAGTAGTTGATACTTTGCTATTTGAAGTCAATATCATCTTAACAAATAACAAAGCCACTTTATTCCATTCTTTTGATAGTTACAAGTAATTTCAATTAAAAATATTCTACACACTCAATACATTATATGCACTTGTGTGTGTATATGTATATATGGGTGTATATATATCTGTATAAATGCTTTTATGTGTATGTCTATGAACTTGCAAGGAAGTAAAATTTATTAATTCTCCAGATATAAGCATTTGGTGCCCCTTCTTCCAAGATATGAAAGCTTTTATAGTTATGTACTTTGACAATTTCACACAGAAAATGTATTCTGCATCTTTTTAATTGTTTCCATCAAACCTGTAAAGTTTATATGGAAAATAAATTTCTTTCTGCATACACACATGTAAATATAAAAAATTGAGAGGATTTAAAAATTTTTTTGATTGTCTACCCTGGACATGATTTCAGAATTAAGACTTGTTTTAAGATTTGTTTCAAAGAACTAGATAGCTTCTTAGTAAGCACAGTCAACTCTAGGTTAATTCACATTTCCACAAATGGAATATCAACTGTGTAAACTACACAACCTACTGAACAATGTATTTTTCTGAAAGTTTTTATAATATATCTAATACGAAAAAAGTAAAATTACAATTTAATTGATAATTTTAATTTTTAATCATTTTACATTAACTATATAGAAATCCACAAAGGATATTTTTTATTGGTTTTGCTGTAGAAAAATTTGATACTTGGTTTTAAAAACTCATTCTAAAACACTGTTGAAATATCTCCTTAATGAAATAGAACACAAATAATTACAGTTATATTTTATGTTAATGTAGTAACATTCAAATTAGAATCTCTGTAGCAATCCTACCAGCCTTAATTTTAAGCAACTTAAAAATGAAATCTCCAAAATACTAATGTAAAATTATAATTAAAGAATATTTGTACTACATGATGTTTTAACTGTTTAATAAACATATACACATATTAACATACTTATTAGTAGAGAAGATATATGCTTCAATGTACATGTAAATGTCTTAATTCCAGGCACGTTATTTTTTTTTCCCTACACTATAACTTGACAGTAAGATCATATAATTTGAAAAGAAACATATTTTAGGGGCTGGGATTGTGGCTCAGCGGTAGAGCACTCGTCTAGCATGTGCGCGACCCGGGTTCGATCCTCAGCACCACATACAAATAAACACATTGTGTGCAACTAAAAGCAAATAAATAAATATTTAAAAAAAAAAAAAAAAAAAAAAAGAAACATATTTTACTTTAACCATATTCCATGGAAATTTTGTTTAAAGGTCAATTTGCATGTTTGAAAATCATTATGTACAATGTCAAATATATTCAATATTGGATTATATTAATTATGTAAGTATCTAACTCTAGATGTCATTTCATGTTGATCATGATATAAAACAAATTTATCTTCAATAACCTCCTGCTGATATTTGACTCTGAAAGATTAGATATATTTAACCTCCTCCAAATTTTAATTCTTGACATAAAGATTATGGAGTCTGAAAAAGAATGAATCAGTGTGTGATTGTATTCCTAGAGTCATGATTTGACTACCCATGCAAAAACTGTTAGCTTTCCTTCCCTTCACACACATACATAATCCCATGCTGACCAGTGTAGATATTCAGTAATGCCTTTATGAATTAATCTAACTTAGGCATTTTGTTTCTCAGCTTTATCAGCTTTTTTTCCTACCATCAATACCTTCTAAAAGATGAACCAGTAGGAAAAACGAGAGAAGAACTTCAATCTAATTAACTAGCTCCCCAGTTTCTAAGAATTTGTGCCTCCAAATAGCTCTCATTTTCATTCCTTTTCAAGCTGTAGTTTTCTTTCCCTTTTCCAACACCAGACTTTCCTGTTTATTTTCTTATTTTCTCTGCTTTTGGAGACACCTACAATGAAGAAACACACACACACACACACACACACACACACACACTCCCAATGCAGCTATGAATTGCTACAGAAAAGAAAGTTGTCTGTTTATAAAGAAGGAAAAAAAAAAAAACAATAAAAAATATGAAATAAGAAAGCACAGAAGGTAGTAACCACATTTAGATGTTTATCATGGAATCATCATTATAATCCATCTGTTAAAATCCCACAGAGCAAACTAGAAGTAATTTGAAAATGTTTCCTTATTTTATATATTTGGGCTTTTAAGGCATAAAGCAAAAATTTTAGTTCCTTTTTTGGTATTTGCATAACCACTTAATTTGGCCTAAGTGGTCCCCTGGTGGATGATTGGGCCTGTGGGGCATACACAGTCCTTGTACATCTTTTATAATGCATTTATATTATATTTATAATGTATTATATTTTCTGTTCACTTACTATTTAACAAACATTTCATTAAGAATTGCATCAAATTATAAAATTTAAAAGACAAAAATGTGTTTTTTAAAAGTTTCTATGTAAAAGTAGTTACCATTCTTACAAGCTCCAAATATTTTTATCCTTTAAGTGTAAGTCTAGCTTTGCCCCAGGTGTGTGTACTATAAATTTTAAACCTAAGAACAAAATTATTTTTATTGGGAATTCCCTAACATGTTAGCTTTTGTAGATGCCAAATTCCTCATTTGAGCCACAATGATGGCAGCAAGTCAGATTTTGGGGAACTCCAGAATATGGTAGGGGCTCCCTGGTCATGATGGAAGTTGGCTATGAGGAGGACTCCGCATGACTTGATAGGTGGGCTTAAAGGCTGCCCTGCAAGGAGGTTGCCTTAGAGAGGTTGGGCAAATTACCAACAACTTTCAACCATGGGTGATTATGAATATGAACCTCTAACACCAGCAGGCACTCTGAGATGGAGGAATGAGGGATGTTGATATTTAATTTGATCATCTTGGTTAGGTTAGGGAAATGCTTAACAATTAGTCCCTGAGGGTGAATCTGGAGCATGTGCTCAGTGTAAAAGCTTGCTGAGATCAATTAGAAGTATCCATAGTGAGCCTTGGGGGCAGTCACTCTGGCCAAGTCATGTTTTTTTTTCTCTTTGTAATCTAGAGTCTGATTTCTTCTTTATATTCTATGAGTGTTGGGCAGAAGACAAGTTAGTTACACTGGAGGATGAGAAAAAGGTTTCTGCAGAAGTGAAAAATCAATGGAGGGTCACAGAAGTGCTCTTTGGTGGACCAGGGTAAAGGGCTGGGAAGACAACGGAAGAGGAGCCAACAGGCCAGCTAACCTCACTACTTTCTCTATTTTGTGAGAGTGAAATTGTTGGCAAAACATATCAATAATTAATCAGAGGCTTTTTACAGAGTAAGACTTCTAATAGGTATCTCCATAGCCGAAGTCCCTATACATGACCTGGACAGAATTTAATCATGATGAATTATTCATTTATTCAACAGATATTAAAATCAAGGCTTAGTTCTAAACCCTGCTGGGATTAAAAAAATAGAACAAAAGAAGGGCATTCTTCAATAGCTGATAAAACCTTAGCTGCTAAGAAATAGAGATCCCATTCACCTGCCTGGGTCACTTTTATGTCTTCCTTTGTTCTTGTGCTGATAAATGTATCATTTGGCTCATTCTCTACCCTTGCCATGGCTCACCCACTTGTATGTGAAATTTCATCACACTTCTCACTAAGGTCTTTGCTGCTGCTGCTTTTTTTTAATCAATTTATTTTTTATTCTAAGTTGTTAGAAAAGACAGCAGAATGCATTAAATTTCATATTATACTAATTATACTACACTTTTACATATCTCTGGTTGTATACAAAGTATATTCACAGCATTCGTGACTTCATACATGCACTTAGGGTAATGATATCCATCTCATTCTACCATCCTTTTTTTTTTTTTTTTTCCTTCACCCTTTTGCCCCCTGACTTTCCCTTCCTCCCCATTCTAGTGTTCCCCTAATCCTCCCATGCTCCCCGTCCCAACCTCACTGTGAATTGGCCTCCTTATATCAGGGAATGGAACCACCTTATGACCCAGTTATCCCACTCCTCGGTCTATACCCAAAGGACTTAAAAACAGCATACTACAGGGACACAGCCACATCAATGTTTATAGCAGCACAATTCATAATAGCTAAGTTGTGGAACCAACCAAGATGCCCTTCAGTAGATCAATGGATAAAGAAAATGTGGTATATATACACAATGGAGTATTACTCAGCAATAAAAGAGAATAAAATCATGGCATTCGCAGGTAAATGGATGAAGTTGGAGAATATAATGCTAAGTGAAATTAGTCAATCTCAAAAAGCCAAATGCCGAATGTTTTCTCTGATATAAGGAGGATTTTGCTGCTTTTAAAAAAGAATGTGGTTTGGGTTATAAGACTGGGGCTAAATAATTGCTGAATTTGTCTTGACTTTGAGAAAACACTCTAGTAGCCAAACTCCTTTGAATGTTTCTGTGTCTCATATATCTGGGGCTGAATAAATTGTTATATCAATTATATTTTAAGACTCTCATGCAAATAAATTCTGGTAGGAGTTTATAATATTACTCCAGTAACAAGTAATGCATTCCTCAAATTCACTGTAAATATAAATTCCATGGAATTTTCCTAAGGAATTGCCACTATAAAATATGAGGTTGTGTGAGTTTTAAGATAGTCTAGGTCATTTTTAAGTTTATATTGTAGGAAAAGGAAAATGTTCTGAGCCCCCTGGCCCCCAGTTTATAGGACTTTAAAACTTATCAGTTAGTGGGCCACGGTGACGCAGGTCTGGAATCTCAGTATGGTAACGCACGTCTGTAATCTCAGTACTTGGGAGGCTGAGGCAGGAGGATTATGAGTTCAAAGCCAGCCTCAGCAATGGCGAGGCACTTAGCAACTCAGTGAGACCCTGTCTCTAATAAAATACAAAAAAATGTCTGGGGATGTGGCCCAGTGGTTGAGTGCCCCTGAGTTCAATCCTCGGTATCAAAAAAAGAAAAAAAAAATATTTTTCACTATTTAGATATAAACTTAATATGACAGGCCAAAATTTCTTTATTCATAGAATTATCTGGATGCTTTCTCAAAGTTCACCCAGATTGAAGATCTGTGGTATTTTTTTTTTTTTTAAGTAGAAGAGAAGCAGTGATTTAATAATTGTGTTTAAAATTGAATTATGTGCTAAGAAATGTTGTGTATTTTAGGCATCTATGATGAATATTTCTTTTTCTGTGTAATAGTTTTGAACATGAAAAATGGTCACATAACTTGATGATTTTTCATTTAATAGTGTTTTGTAAAGTGTTTAGACAGTGGAAGAATACATCATCTAAAATTACCAGAAAGTTCCTATCACCAAACAAGGCAAACTTTTATTCTGGAAAATTTCTTCAGGTAACAGATTTAATCCCAAAGTTTGAAACAGGAACAAAGGTTAATTTGGTACATAAACATCCAAAATTATCTAAGATAATTCAAGAGAGTTGAACAATTTCTGATCTTTCACCACTATGCATAATTCCCAAGAGAATGGACATAAAATCTGAAATAGTCAAGTCTCCAAGGAGGCCTCAAAGTGTTATCTTAATGGAAGTGTCTCTAGAATAAGAACAAATATTTTAAACCCAAGGCAGTGTCTTCCAAGTTATCTTCAAGTGACAATTGGTATATATGTGGTTTAAATACATATGAAATTCCACAAAACTCTATTTCACGCATCAGATTTTATAAGAAAAATTAATGACAGTAATGATGGTTTTAATGGTGTATATTGATGGCTAAGTAGAAATTTTAGTACTAACGATCCTTTTGTTACTAGGTTATCAGGGTATCCTACAATAGTACAACTCATTGCCCAGTTGTCTTTTATACCTTTTTTTCCTTTTATACCTTTTATGTCCTTTACAACTTTTTAAACTTACAGGTTTCATGCATGCCTTAATGTAAACATGTACATATTCTTAATATTCTTATAGATAATGCCTTGTGTATATTTTTCCTTCGAAAATGTAACTAGATATCTAACCATTAATGTTTTTCTTAATTGTGAAAAATGGTGTACAAATATAGTATCAGATAAGAAATGGCTAATACAGCATTTATTCTTGTGACCCTTACATTCTCTCAATTCACATGTTTAATTTATCCCACAATAATTTAGCATAACTATAATTATGAATTAAACACTCAAATGTTTCTACCTATCAGGAATGATAAAGTACACTGTAAATGAAACCATGCTTGAGTAGAACGAACATTCTGATTAGAACTGCTAATTTTCCCAATAATTGAAGATCCCTAAATATGTCTTTATCTTCAGATTTGGTTCTTGGGAACATCTCATTATAATGAGTCAAAGGCCCATTTGATCATTAATGAGGTCATTTTAACGCTTCCAAATAACTGCTTATGAGACAACTGATTTGTAATAGGATACTGAAGTGCAAATTGCATATTTCTATGTAAATAAAATATAATATGGACACTATCACACTCCATATACCCAACTAAATCCAATTTGTCTCTAAAAGAAAGGTTGAATTTTGCAGGCCTCATCCACAAAAGGAGGTGTTAATAAAGCTACAAATTCATTTTCACTTTTAAATGCTTTCTTTTTAATTATAGTACAATGCTACTGCAGTTTGTGTGGAAATAAAAACATATCAGAAACAATTCCTCAAGGATAACATTATATCTTCAGTTATATTCAAGATATTTATGCTTTTACAGTGAGGACATAAAGTCATTAACATCTATTAAATTTTGCTGCCCTCATTCCAGATAGCCCTAAATTACTTTTTCTTGCTATCTGGCTAGTTTTCACGTATTTTCAAGTGAAACACATCATAATTATTAATGCCAAAACAGCATATCTATAAAGTTTAAAATACATATAGTTTATTCGGGAAAGAATGTGGTGAATGACTTATCAAAGCAATTTTATAGGTTCCCAGATTTACTATAGAAGAAATAAAACACTTATAAAAACTTCCGAGCATTAAGTCCATTTAAGGTCTATTTAAGATGCCCCTAAGTTCTTCAAATATTATTGCCGGTAAAAAGAGAGCACCTGATAATAAAACCATTCTTCTTTCATATTCTTCTACTTCTCCTTATGTGTGCACAGAATACTGTCTCCATTATTCTTGGCACACTGTGTCTGTCTCCTTAGAGATTGTGTGGGTGTCGAGGGGAGAAAATGTTAATTTTACTTCCTGTAATGTAAGGTCTCAATAATTGAAGTTCGGCATCAAACTTTTCATTTATGTTCATATCAATGTCTTGGAATTGCCAGCTTGTGTCTATTTAGATTTTGTATTATAAAAAAAAGAGTTCTAGCATTTGTTGTAACTTACTATATTCCAAAATCTCTATTGATTCTATGCTTTTAATTATTATACTTATTCTTTCAATTAGTGTTCTCATCCTTATTTTTTATATGTGGAAAAAGAGGCTTTGGAATATTGGCATTTTGCTGTAGATTTCATAGCTTGCAGGAGGAAACCACAGTTGGAACTCATTTGTCTGATTCCAAATGCACATGCTTTTGTATCTCCATGCTGAAGAGAGAGAAATTGGACTCAACCAGGGAAACATTTTCCATAAAAAAAAAAAATGAATTATCCTGAAAATAAATGTAGAAAAAACTCAATTCAAGGCTAGACTTCGAAGTAGTGGCATGGGTATTAAGGACATATGTCTAGTGGCATATTAACATAGTTGGTATGAATATCTGACCAAAAATCTCCCTCATAATTTCCAAATCAGATGCTCAACTGCATTTGATGAGAGTGCCATGAATCATTAACACCAGGCTGTGAAACAATTATGAAAGGAAGATTAAAATTTTTAGCCATGGATATCTTGTCTAAATAGTAAGAAAAATGTTAAACAGAAAATTCCATTCTCCAGGAGGTCTTAACAGTTGAGCTTGTTCAATGTTATAAAATATGACACCTAAAAATTTATGAAAGTTCTTTTAACTTTGTGCTTAATGTAGTTGGCTGTTCTTTTTCTTGGGTCTATAAAGATCAGATTTTCTGTCAAAGCATTTTGCTATTTTCTAATTTCCATTTTTAGAGAGATCTTTTATGGTGACACCTTGGATAAAATAGCAGTTTTTCAGTTTAAAAATTTAAAGTCAAAATGGAACTACAATTTAAAACAAAAAAAAATTCCCTTTACTGTGCTCTAATAAACTTAACCAATCAATTGATAATTTGGTGGGGAGGGATTCCAGGGATGGAACCTAGGGGCACTCAATCACGAGCCACATCCTCAGCCCTATTTTTCTCATATTTTATTTAGAGACAGGGTCTCACTGAGTTGCTTAGCTCCTTGCTTTTGCTGAGACTGGCTTTGAACTCAGGATCCTCCTGCCTCAGCCTCCTGAGCCACTGAGATTACAGTCATGCACCACAGTGCCTGGCTTCAATTGATAATTTTTAAACCCCAGCACAAAGTAACTCTCTCCTATATAGTCAGGTCTTACTCTATTTGATGGCAAGTATAATTGTAGGTTACTCTTTGCCATCTTGATCTCTTAAGTCCTTGAACTGCTCTGTTCCAAAGATGATGATTTTCACTTGAACTGTTCTTGTTCCCAATACTTCTGACATCTTATGTGTGGGCTTTCCTCACACCAAGTAATTCTCTGACACTTTGGGAGCTGATTGGTGTCCTACAATTCAATTTCAGTTCTGAAACTGTGTCCTTGGAATTGGCATAAAACTCCATGAGTTAGGGGTTCAGTCCCACAGCACTGCCTACCACTTTGGATGCCAATCCCAGGCTTCCTGTTCTTCTGACCATTGGCTATAAATCAGGAGTTCCCAGGGACCCTTCCTCCAGTTCTACTTGCTAAATTAGTCACAGAACTCAATAGAATACATTATTTGTGTTTATTTCTTCATTATGCAGAAAAAGCTCAGGAATAGGCAAATGGACATGTTGCATGAACAAAGTATGACGGAAAAGGGCACAAAACTTCCATGTCCTATCAAATCCATCACCTTTCAAACACCTCAAAGTGTTCACCAGACTAGAAATTCTTCATACTCCACCTTTTGGTGATTTCAATGCAGGTTTTATTATGTAGGCATGATGAATAAAATCATTGGTCATTGGTGACTAATCTATCTAGAACCACTCTTCCCTCTGAGGTTGGGGTAGGGAGAAGAGGCTGACAATTCCAACTTTCAAGTAGTGCTTTGGTCTTTCTAGAGAATATTACCCAACCCAAAGCTATTTAGATGTCACCACTCACCAGTCTTGTCATTAACATAAACTCAGGTAGTCTAACAGGAAATTTTATGAAGAGCAAACCAAGTTTCCTCATCCCTGTCGCTCAGGAAATTGCAGGGATTTTAGGAGGTCTGTACGATGAATAGGAAAATATCAAGTGCACTTTATTTATTTATTTATTTTTTGTACTGATAATTGAACCCAGATGCACTCCACCTTAGAGCTATATCTCCAGCCCTTTTTATTATTTCGAGACGGGATCTTGCTAAGTTAGTTAGGGCCTCAATTGCTGAGGCTGACTTTGAACTTGTGATTCTCCTGCCTCAGCATCCTGAGCCACACAGATTAATATATTACCATATTACACCACCTTATATTGGTCAATAACTTCTATTGGATACACTCTAGGCCAGTGATTCTAACCACTGTGTGAATCAAAGTTATCTAAAGTTCATATAAGAAATTACTGGGTCCTGCTTTTGTAGATTCTGATTGGATAGATCAGGGTAGAATTTTACAGTTCTAAGAAATTCCCAGGTAATGCTGATGTTTTAGGTCCAAAGACCACATCTTCAGAATGTCTGGCCAAGAGACATGGTCAGTGCTCAAAACAGCAACTCCTCTACAATCATTTTCCTCCACCCCTTTCTCTGAACTCCTTTAGTCTTTCCTGTCATTCCTTTAGCATTGACATCCAATTTTTCTGGGACCTCTGAACTATTATCTCACTGACACTCTTACCCCTTGATATACTCACTTGCCTGTTTGGTCAACCTAAATTCTATGGGCAGCCATTTCCATGTGCACTCAATTTTCCATTTCTCTCATTTTGTTGAATCCAATTGCAGGGGTGGGGGGAAGCTGACTAGATCCAAATTTCTGCCTCGTCCTAATCTATACTTGTGAAATTGGATGCAGGGTGCAACTTGAAAAACCACACTTCAAATTTATAATAGACTGTCAGTGCTGCCTATCAATCAAACTATACATGTACCTATTTATTCTCTAATATATCTACATTGCAGTTTTCCATCGTCCATTTTGTAAACTTCTAAAACTCCCTCAGAAATCCTCACTCGTTTCCTGATTCCCTGACAATGTGGAATCAACTAGCAGAGAACTTTTGCACCTAAAACCATTTATACCTATACCTATTTATAATAGATATACCTATTTGTTTATGCTTAGTCTGTCTTCTCACCCATATATCAATGTATACTATTTTATCCATATCTGTACATTACATAAGGTTCTTATTTTATGAAAAAATCGGATGGGGTTAAAATTTTTCCTTGTGATAGTTGAGCTTCAGATCCATGAAGTCGGTTTCTAGAGCCAGAGGTCAAAATCAGTGTACTTGAAATGGGAAGCCTAGGAAAGCAGGGATAGAAAGATCCTGGATAGAACTGCTGATTAAAGGAATGGACAATTTCACTACTATAAACACTTAGAATCTAAGTAGACCTTTATCAGTCTCATCTGGATTAATAGCAGTCCACTCACTCCAGTGAGCTGACTAGGCTTTGGAATTTAAAGGTCAATGAGCAAATATCTCTAGTCGATGGTTAGAGATAAAAGATTTAATATGCACATTATCTTAAAGTTTAATTTAAACCTATTTCTCTGATCAAATGCATCTTTGGTAATAGTCTGCTAACATTATTTCCAATATGTGTAATGGGAAAAGCAGAGAGAACCCAAAGATTCCTAGATGCCCAAAGTTAGTGAAAATATTAAAACCAATTCAGAGAAGAAAAGGGTTCAGAAAGCGAAGTTTAAGGACATAGGAAATAAAGTTCAAAGATTCTTAACTTTCTAATAAAAAGTCAATTTTATATAAGAATGATGATTTTCTGAAAATAACAAGGTCATATCCATCAAAGTGTTCAGCAATAATGTATATGATATGTAAGTTCTCTCCATGTTAATAAAAAGCTTTATTCTGGGGAATTCATAGGCATATATAGAAATATTTTGAAAATGCTAAAATTGTCAATGTAAGTATCAAGCCAAACAACTTTGCACAAATAAATGAGTCCATATGATGGTGCATGCTTGGTGACAATGTCACGGTGGGCATTGGGATTTTGGTTTTCATTTCATAATGACAAATCTAGCTAAAAGCCAGATTCTGAACTGTCAGAATAAACCTCAAAGAGATCATTATAAATGTAATCTAGTCTTTAAAAAGGAATCCCCTTCAGTTGTTTCTTAAAATATCATGCAGGCTTTGACTGTGGTAATGCCCTGAAAAAGTATATAGATTCCTATGCAGCTATTACAAAGTGGAATCTCACAACGCCTAGTGTGTTCTTGTGGCTCTTTTCTCATAATTGCTATAAAATATTTTATGAAAATGTATTAACAAATGGAAAATTTGAACTTTTGTGCACTGAATGTTACTTTGTATTAACAGCTCTTGAAATACCGGTGCATATGTGAAAATGACATTTGTTTTACTGCATCATTAATATAGTTTTTATCTTCAAGCTACCAAATTCTCCAACATTTCATTATGTGAATAGCCTTTCATTGATCAGCATTGCCTACCCACCTGCACTAATTCAGTACTCCTTCCCCAGCAGATGCCTTTCCAGGGTTCTGCCGTGGGATCAGTTTTATATTTCCCTGTATTTTTTCTTGACTACCATCCAAAATTTTTTGGCTTTATCTGAGATTTTCACTTTGTTGATCGCTTCTTTTTTTTTTTTTTTTTTCCTTGTAGCTTCTCATAATTTACTGCAGTTATATCTGTCTAGGTTTTTAGTTCCCTACAGATTTGTTTTTAAGACTTCAAACTTTTTCATTTTATTTTTAGCTCATGAGACTTGCAGAAGTCTGCACCCTTTTGATTTGCACTTGCTTCATAATCGGATTCCTGTGTTTTGTTTTTATTTTAAAATACCACAAAGTAAAATGTCTCAGCAGCTTGGTGAGCAAAATAGTTTATTTATAATTCTTACTTTTTGTGAGCTGTCTTCTTATGTTAAACTTTTATGAAATGATTCTTAATAAAAATCTTAAATTTCTTGGATTCATATTCTTTATTATCCTATGCAACTATTAATGTCAATTTTTATTCCTCTAAAATTGAAAAATTGTTCTAAGTAACATTAAAATATTGATGTATTCAATCATATTTTATTAAACTACTATTGAGTTTAACTAGACGTGGAAAAGCTTAAAAAGTGTAATTTTTCTTTATTCATACCAGACATCTTTTTCTGTCCTGGAAATAGAGATTAACCAATGATCTGCTGGCAAACTGACTAGGAGAGGGAGAGGAAAAGTCATGATTTGTAGAACTTACCAATTTCTATGGCAGAAGCACTCCATTCCCACCAGGGCCAGTTTAAAGTTACTGGAACTTTGGCAAAAAGTGTAGAAAACTTTTGAAAATATAGTAATCGGCTCTCTCTGGTATAGGACACCACAAACCATCTCCAGCACAAAACTGAAAATTGTTGTTGCTCTTTACCAGGTCCATTTCCCCCACCCCCCCGCCGCCCAATGTATGCTGAAATCTATGACCTTTAAGAGACAAAGTATATACATACAGATTTTGAAAACTTTGCAGTTCTACTCATGGGTCCTCTTCCTGTATACAATCAGAATTGAAAGGGTTCAGACTTTGATTCATGTGACAATTGTATTTAATTTCACCATCTTGGCTTTTCTGACTTGGGAGCCAGAATTTTAATTACAGCTTAAGAGCTTCTAAGAGACACTCAGGATGTGTCCTGAGAACTGTGCCTTGATCTCCAGTGATTCTCTTCCTGAACACCATGTAACAATTTTCCTTTGTTTAAAGATTATATGTGATTTTTGTACTTTCCATTAGTAGCTATTTTCTTTTGGATTATAAGGAAGAGAAAGAAACAATGAGATTTCAGAGCTCATGTATCCTATTCACAGGGAAAATGGAGAGATGATTTAGGTCACTTAGGGAACAGCAAATGATTTCAGGGAAAGATGCATTGGGTCCTTAGAAAAATAGGGAGTAGTTTGTGATAGTCTCTTGACTTCTAAACTTTCCAATGGTATGAGTTAATCTTCCTGTTCCATGAAGCTCCTGAGTAAGGGATAGGTGACAATTGAGGATCTGTCTTTAGCAAGTAAGAAAACTTCCCAAAAAGCTTTTCTTTGCTGTTTTTTAAATACCCTCAATTACAGGTCCTTCATATACTAAAGTGGAGTTCTTTTCCTGAGCTCCTTTAGAACTCCTTTTGATTGATACAACTAGACTTATATAAAGGTAGAGTTCTATCAGATAAAGTGAAGAAAAAACTTTTTCCTGCTGCTAGTATGTACTTTGAAGAAGCAAAGTTTTCACATTTGCTAAGTTTTTCAAAGTACAAAAATATAAGTGAATACTGAAATTTTCTGCCATATTTCTATGAAAGAAAATTCTAGAAGTTGCCTTTGTAAGAATCATGGAAAGAGAAAACGATTCTTGATTGCAGCTTCAATGATTCTTTGCCAATAGCATATCTAATTAAAAGGCAAAAAATGTCTATTTCAGTTTTATATGCATCAATTGCCTGATTAGGAAGTAAATTCTCTAGCCCATATAATGTGGTGTTGGGAAACTTGTAAAAAAAATTACTTTAATTTCACTGCTGATAAGTTTGTGAATTTAAATTTCAGTGGACTGTGATGAATTTATTTACTTTGTGCTGACAAGACAGTCTCTTGAAGCTTTGTTTTCCAACTTGGTTCTAAATCTGTAGCATATCACAGTCTCCTCATTATGCTTTGGATATTATGGTAGATAAATGGTATCTTCACAACGATACATTCATTCTGGTATTGAAAGTGCCTACTTAACATTCTGCATGAATAGTTTTATTGAAAAAATATGTAGACAAGCCATTAATTATACACAGTGACTTGGAACAAGGGCTTATAAGAAGCATAGCATGCCTTCCATTAAATGTATATGTTTTATACAAAGTTACTGAAAGTCTTCCTGAGGTTAAACAATAAATCTTAGAAATTTCACTGCTGTGCTTTCCCCAAAGGGAATCGTTTATATGATACACATATAAAGCATCCACTCAAATCATCTCACCCCAGTTTAAAAAGCAAGAAACTATTTTAATGCATTTTTCTGTTTGTGAAAAGAAATCTGCTTGCTGAGAATAAGTTGCTCAATTATCTTCAGCAATTTTGTTTTGTTTTGTAATTATTATTCATTCTATTTTGGTTCTCCTTTAGAATTGGGAAATATCTTGAATTGGAGAAAATATGTGAGAATGCACCATGCCATAAAATTAGGTCTGAGAAGTGTTTTGTTACAGATTATACCTTGAATTTGAAGCACCATTTTATTTAAAGCACATGAGACATTTTCTGGCTTGTGTATTTCATAATAGTACAGGATTTATTGTTCTTTTGTTTGAAAGGAGATACAATAGATAAGTGATTACTTTAGAGTTTTGAATTCAGTATCCTACACTTGTGAACGGAATTAATGAAAACCCTTTATCCTAATGTTCACCATCCTTTTGTTTTATGGTAGAGTGCAAATAATTGGTAGCTACATGTATAAATACAGGTAAAGACAATTAAAATATACATCGACTTGATAGATCTCTAAACATCCCTCAAAAATTTTGTTTTGGCTGGGAATTGAACCCAGAGGTGTTCTACCCTGAGCTTTATCCCTGGCCCTTTATGTTTTGTTTTGTGACAGTGTCTCACTAAATTACTGAGCCTGGCCTCACATTTGTGATCTTCCTGCCTCAGCCTCCCAAAGTGCTGCGATTACAAATGTGTGCCATTGTGGCCAATCTTAAAATTCTTGATATTTGATAATTGACATGTATTGAAAACAAACATTTCTGGGGGTAAAATGGTTGAAAAGCTAAAATTTATAAGTAAATATTCCATTACTATGAGATACAATTAGCATGGCTTTTTAGCATGTGCTAAAATATATCATTATAAAGGTCTTTGGATGATAGAATTTCAAGAGTCCCTTCTATAAACGACACTCTTATAACCGGTTTGAGAGAATTATCCTCTTATTATTGGATTCAATATAAAACATGGAAGAGTTAAATACCTCCCAAGGAGCTTTGGAGGAGCTTATCCTATGTAAAAATATGAACCATATTTCTGATTCAAATCTTAATTAGAAAATTATCTTATTTCTTCTTCCACATTAAAAAATGGACTGACACTGTATTTTCTAAGCAGGCAAATCTTTCTTACCATCATTTTAGATACCCACGACCCAAAATATAATATGTATTATCCTGAAAATATTTTCCAGGCAAAATAAAATAGTTGAATAGGTGCTCTTCCTGCAAAAAATAATAGAGATAACAATGTGAGATGATGGCTATGCTATTCTGCTTGACAGAATGAAACATTTTACTATATATCAAAACATTGTTATGTACCTTAAATGTATATGACAAGAATAATGCTTGTTGAGCTAGTATTTTGAATTTATTATTTTGTTCATTTTGTTCTGCCATTAAATAATAAAGGATATAGAGACATATAAATCACTCATGATATTCTAGCTACTATGGTATGTATAGGGGAGTTGCCATAAAAAAAGTAAATAAGCTACAATCATTGACCTCAGATTGCTTAAACTTGATCTATAAGTCTGGAAGCTAAATTTTCAGTAATTCAGAGAATGGTCCCAATGATATAAAAATTGTCCCTTCCAAGATAGCAGTGACATGCTTTGAAATATTTGTATAATTTTTGACTTGTGAATCTAGTCATTTACAAACTCAAATTTGTCGATTTTTAAAAATATTAAGTTAAATATATGAAGAACACTACTTAAATTCTCTCCTGTTTTCAAGTTTGGTGACACTCATTTGCTCAACTTCATGTCTCTAAGGTTATGCCATTGTTCTTCCTCTTTGACTTCTTCTCTTTCAATTACTCTTAAATTCCCTGGGCTCCCAGATGCTGGCCTTCAAACTCCACTCTCATTACATACACTTTTTCAGTGATTTTTTTTCCCCCCACAATCATGGTGTCGGGAACATCTCTACATATAACTCCCTATGCCTATATTTTTAACTGTCTCTTTTCAGCTACAGACCCATATGGGACTCCCTCTGGGTCTCCCTAGGAAGCAGTCTCCTAGTGCTCACAAGCTCACTAGAGATCTCTTCATCTCCATCTCTCCCATACTCTCTCCTCCAGCTCAATCCTCTTCCTTTCCTTATTCTGTTTATTGGGATACCATACATCTGGCCATCAAAGCCAGACACCCCAGCTTCATCCTCAGTTCCAATCTATTCATCTCACCCCTTTCTCCAACTGCATCCATTAAGTCAAATACCCTCCAGATTTGTCTTCTGGTCTATTTCTCTTTTGTCTATCATCATATGCCCTGGTTTTGGTATAGTTCTCATTGCCTCTCACCTGAACTCCATGAAATATTTCTTTGAATTATTTTTCTCATATTTTTATTCTCTCACAATGTGTTTTTCTTTTATACTAGGAACTGACCCCAGGGGCACTTAACCACTGAATTACATCCCCAACCCCCTTTTTAATTTAAGATGGGGTCTTGCTAAGTTGCTTAGGGTCTCACTAAGTTGCTGAGGCTGGCTTTGAATTTGGATTCTTCTGCCTCAAGCAAGCCTCCTGAGCCACTGGGATTATAGGCACATGCCACTGCACCCGGCTCTACAATTCTTTTGATGCTATTTTTTTCTGTCAAATCTTTAGAATGAAATCAAGAGTCTTATTCTGAAATTTAGATTCTTAGAATTTAAGGCCTACCATCATTCTTTTCTTATATCCAAAAATCTGGGGAACTTTTCTTTCAAACATAGGTTTGAGGGCCACTCTGAAATACTGCTATAAGTACTCTCGAGTAGGGTCTATGCACAAGTTCCTGAAACACTCAAATGATTCAATATGCAGCAAGATCTGAACACTTCTGATTCAACCCTTTATTTCGACTGGTCCCTTTGATCTTTACACTTGATTTTTCAACCAAAATGCATTTTCTCTTCAATTATTCTTTCCACTTCTAGTCCCTCTTTTCTATAATTCTGCTTCTATTATCCCCAAAATAGATGAAAACTTAATGACACACCGTAAAACAAGCTACAGAATGCCCTCTACACTGCTCTTCTCCAGTATTGAAGTATGCCCACCAGACTGTAATTCATGTTATATACATTCTGTATCTGCTGGGATGTGAGCCTGTTTAAGAAGGAAATGCATATTATCTTCTAAATTCTTCACTCTACACCATTACCTGGGACAGGGTAGATAATCATCAGAAGCTTTTAAAATTGGCTTTAAAATATTATGCAAAGTATAATTCTGTATCTGATATTATTTGTGGTTAGTGTTGAATAATTCAAGTGCAAACCATTTATTACCTACCTCCCCCTTGTCCCTGTTGTTTGCCATAGATTATGAATTGTATGTTCTTTTATATTGTCTCTCAGAAGTCCTTTCCTCACACTTGGCAGAACCATCATTTAAAAAGAAGCATTCCAACAAGTTCCCTCAGCATGTAAGACTGTGCTTTGGTTGCTTTCTAGGCTGTTCCCCTTTCTTGCTGAGCTGTGGCCCCACTTTGAATCTTCTTCATATAACCCTTGCACACTGTGCTCCACTGGCCTCTACATTCTTCCCAGATATTGCACCCTCTTCCCTCCTCTACCCTGTTAGCTGCATTTTATGATGGAATCTCCCAGGATCCTTTGCTCTGTGGCTCTCTCTTGAGTTCATCAGATAAGAAGCCAGGGCAGAAGATTGGGGACTGGATCAAAAGAAGAATGGATTGTTTTTGCTTCTACTCTTCCTCCCTAATGCAATCCTGACAAGGCCTCTTTCTTTACAGCTGTAGCTCCTGGAAAGAACTCTTCTGAGCCATTATCTCTCATCACATCTCAGTGACACTATTTTCCCTTTTTGCTACTTTGTATTTGGGAGTGTCTAATGCTTCCCACTTACTTCTGCTCACATTTCAGCAAAATAGTCCTGTCATTAAATTCCTTTAAGGTAAAGCATTTTCTGTGTGTTACCTACTTTTTGCCTGATTCAAAAACTGAGCCCATTCCCCTCTCAAGGCCCTTGAACTCACTGTTTACAGTCTCCTAGAGTTGCTGCTGCTGTTAAATATTCTTATACTATTTACATCTCTATTTAAATGATGCCTACTTGGAATTTCTCTGCCTTACCTCATCTCTGACCCCCTCCCCCATTATCTCCATCCCTGTTTTATTTTCTATAAAATGATTTCCTATATTAAATCCATGTTATTTTTTTTAGTTATACATGATAGTAGAGTGCATTTTGATGAAATTATACATGCATGGAATATATCTTATTATAATTAGGGCCCCAGTCTATGGATGAACAAGATGGTAGGATTCGGTGTGGTGTACTCATATATGTACATAGGAAAGTTTCCTATGTTTTTATTTGTGTTGTTGCTTACTTGCTTATTCATTCATTGACTCCCACTCTGGAAATGTAAGCTTCTTGAGAACAATACTGGGGTCAAAATAGGTGCTCGATAAAATTTTAACAGTTTATTTTTTAAAATAAATGTTAGTTTTATCATTGAAATTTCAGGAGTTGACCTCTGATGTACAATTCTAATCATGTTAGCTGATTAGATTATCATGTTCTTTCCTATGAATAATAGGAATAATTGAATAATTTTAGCTTCTACAGCATGTCATTGGAGGACATTGTTTTACTGGATCAGAAAAAAAGGCAAATAAAATGATTTGTCATGGTTTTTAAAGCTAAACATTTCTTTCTAGAAATCCTAACTTCTGCTTCTTTAGTATTGAGTTCCACATATTTTCCTACTACCTGGTCCCATGTTCTTATTTTTTTAACTGAATACTAGGTCATCTTGCTTTGTTCTCCAAGGCCACTACTATTAATTATATTTACTGTCATCATTTGCAAAGTTCTTTTCTTAACTTCTGGATAAATTCAGTGTCACTCTTCTCAGAGCACTTTCAACAATACCTAATGACTGACTTTTCTAACTTCATCTTTAGACTGTTTCTCTTGCCAATTTCCCAGGCCCTGTCTGTGTTTATATTAACCCAATTTGTCCTATTGTCCCATTTGTGGACCACCTATGTAAACTTAAATTGAGCAACACATAATACCACTTAGGATAACTTCAGAAAATTATGTTTTAGAGGTTGATCCTTTTGAGAAAAGTAGTTGAATAATTAGAGCATTTGAATATATATTGAAATATATAAAAGATATATGAGCTCTATATTATGTTTTCCAACCTATTTTAATGCACCAGTGTCAATAACTTCATAGATAAATTTGCAGAATTGAGAACTTGGGACTTACTGATAAGTTGGAGCACAGGAATCCAAACAGTGTATACTGAATAAGAAGTTACATCCGTCATACCACTCCATTGCTTTGATTTTTCTGTTCTTTTACTTGGGTTTTGTGTGCTTGTTTTATTGTTCTTAACTTTTTCTGTTTCAACTTTCAGTCTTTCTTGTGCTTCCTTGAAAATGTCTCTTTTAGTCTTCTTTTCCCCCAATTTTCATTATTCACATTTGAGACTATGTTGCATATTTCCCGCAGTGCTTCAACAGTGGTAAGGGTGAGTAATAACACTTTCCCGAGAATTTCATGGGTGCCACTCTGTATCGTAAGCATTTTGCATGCAATTTCAAACTGAAAAATGCTGAAATCTTTTTTGAGTATGCTGATTTAGTATGATTTGTCAACCTTATTTGGTCTTTAGAAGATAATAAAATTTGTCATCTATAAAATGAAGCTAAAAAAAAAGACCTGCTATTTGAAATCATGATAATCAATTTCATAATCTCATTTGATATTTCATACATATCTCAGTATATAGCCTTCTTGCCCTCATGTGTATTTAAGTTATCTCAAAGATAGTCCAGTGCTAAATTAAAAATATTCAGTCAAGGAATGGTAGATTTCTTATTTTCAGTCTTGTTTCAAGTTATTCCTGACCATCTACAATTAGTGAAATAGTTCTTTATCATTTTAACAAATAACATTCTAGCTAAGTGTCATGGTGCATACCTATAACCCCACAACTGAGGGGGGCTGAGGTAGGAGGACTGCAATTTCAAAGCCAGCCTCAGGAATTTAGCGAGGTCCTAGGTAACTCAGAAAGGCATACTCTAAATAAAACATGAAAAAAAAAAAAAAAAAGGCTAAGAATGTGGTTAAATGGTAAAGTGTCCCTGGGTTAAATCCCCAGTGACTAAATAAATACATAAAATTCTAAAATTTGTTAACTCACATTTATATCAAAGTAAAACATTTTCTTCTTTAAAGATCATTTCCAGTTGGCAATTACTTTCTCCTTCAAATAGATTTCGATTGAGAAAATATGAGAAATGATTTAAAACCCTTTTAAATTGACAAATAAACTTTATCTTTGCAGTATACAACATGTTTTAAAGATCTATACACTGTGATATACATAGATGGTATATAATTTCTCATTTTTCTAAGTGTACATATTGCAGAATCATATTGGTCATGAAGTCATACATATACATACAGTAATGATATCTGTTTCATTCCACTATCTTTCCCATACCCATATCCCATCCCCATATACCTTCCCTCCTCTCCTATCATTTCCCTCTACCTAATCTAAAGTAACATTATTCTTTCCTAGGGGCCCTGGCTTTATTGTGCAGCAGAATCCACATAGTAGAGAAAACATTTGGCCTTTGGTTTTGTGAGACTGACTTATTTCACTTAGCATGATATTCTCCAACTCCAATCATTTACTGGCAAATGCCATAATTTCACTCTTCTTTAAAGCTGAGTAATAGTCCATTGAGTATATATATATATATATATATATATATATATATATATATATATATGCCACATTTTCTATATCCATTCATCTATTGAGGGATGCCTAGGTTGTTTCCATAGTCTAGCTATTGTGAATTGAGCAGCTGTAAACATTGATGTGGCTGTAGTACTATAGTATGCTGATTTTAAGTCCTTTGGGTATACTGTCATGTATAACTAATTAAAAAAATTAAGAAAATTAAAAAAATATCCTATACATTGCAGAATGACTAAACTGAGCTAAATTAACATGTATCACCTCTTAAAACTGTCATTTATCTGTGAAGAACATAATGTCAGCCACATTCAAGTGTGTAATACATTGTTATGAACTATAGTCACAGTGTTGTAAATGGAGCTCTTGAATTTATTCCTGCCTCACTAAAATTTTGCTTCCTGTGATCTGAGTAGTGATTTTCATCGAGCCATCTATATCTACTTCTCTACCTTCACATCATTATATGGTTGTCCATGGCATTATTTTTAACATAACTTTGCCCTATCTAAAAAAGCTGTACCCAAAACCCAAGTTATTTTTTATTAATATGTATTAATTGCATATTTTAGTGGAGCAGGGTGCATATAGCATGTGCTGATCAAATCAGTATAACCAGAATTTCCCTCTCCTTATTATTTCTTTCTTTGGAACTTTTGAGTTCCTCTATTCTAGATCTTTTACACCATATTCTCTTACTTATACCTATTCCAGATACTCGTTTTTTCTTTTACTCAGTGTCTAAAAGCCAAACTTGGCCAGAAGCTATAGACTAAATTCATTAAGATTTTATATAATTATTCAGACATAAAATCACAGCACCTTTTGTATATGGAGTTGGGAGTCCCCGGGAGGTCTGTCATTAGGAAACAGATCTCTGTGAAATGTATGAAAGCAGTCTGTGTAAATCCTCTTAACCAAAGAGGACACAACCTGGTGAAGCAGACACTACAATTATTTCCAAAGTTTTTTATGAAATGGCTTTCATAAGGGAAATGACTTTTCCAAAATCTGTAGATCTCTGGCAGAATGAAATGCCCTAATCTCTTTGGGGAGACTTTAAATATGAAAGGATCAATTCCTTATTTTCTTGACTTGAACATGGAATGCCTTAAAGTTTCTCATATTTTTCATGAATTTTACTTATCATAGCACTCTTCTGAAGTATAGTTTTATTAATGCTTTGAACTATGTTAACCTCTTCCTTGAAATGAGAGACCTAAAAAAAATTATAGCATTCTGGTTGTCTGGAAATATGGTAACTTTTAAAATCACTCTTATGATTTAATATTTTCACGAGTTCAATTTTACCTTATTTGGGGGTTATTAGAAAGAATTTAGCTTATAGTAAGCTAATTCATTCTGACCTGTGCAAAATAAAATACTTCTAACTTTTCCTTCTATGTTCATTTGTCATTTAGCCATTAATCCATCTAACCTGTATTGTTACTGAACAAATTCTAGCTAGTGAGGACTGTTATAGCTACTCAAAATTTTGAAAGAATTAAAGAAAAAAAAAATAGAGAGTGGGAGCAAGACAAATAAACCAAAACTTAACACACTGACATATTTTAAGTTGGGTATCTTAAATATAATGTTTTATGAGTCTAAAGCTAGGACTTGATCTATGTTTCTAGTAAATCTGATTTTATATGAGTAGGCATGTTTTTAAAAAATATTTATTTTTAGTTGGAGCAGCATGAGGTTATAGTCCATATCTTTGCCTATTCCATTGACGAAAATACTTGAGTAAGTGAAGTGTAAAGAGAAGTAGCCTCCAGAGCAGGCTTGTAGAAACTTTTCACCAAGGAATAAAAGGAATAAGAATGGAGGATTCAGGAAACATCCCCAGTGAGGCAGATGATATCATTATGAACATGCCACCCTTCCATTCTACACAGTGCTCTCTCTAATCCTGCCTGAAAGCTAAAGTGTCTGGGGTAGGAGTCAAGATGTGGACTTTGAGCAGGCTGCACAGGCACAAAAACTTCCTCTCACATTTTAAAGCCTGGGTTACTTAACCTTCTGTGCCTCAGCTTGATACTGGTACTCACTTCTTATCAGTGTTGAGAAAATAAAATTAACGTATACATGCAAAACATTCAGTAATTAAATGCAATAAATTACAATAATAATTGTTATTATTACTATGATTATGGTTATAAGCTTACTAAGGCCTTTAATAAAGGCAAAGCATGGATGAGTTGATTCAAGGAAAAATTAGAATGGTAGTTAATGATTTTGGGTGCTGTGAGTTACTGTCCTGTCAATTCATTTGACAAGTAAGACCCCAAAATAGAATGTGAATTCTCAAAATCCGCATCCGAAGCAGAGAGGTATGAAGTCTGAAAATGACTTAAAACTCTTCAGATAGTCTGGAGAATTTTCTTCTAAGTCTATAATTTATAAAAAAATAAAGGGAATTAACTCTTTTCTTTGTGCAGATTTCTATTTTTGAAGTTAGGCATTCCTGAGTACAAATTCCTTTTGGGTTTAGGGCACAAATTTCTTTTGGGCTTAGAGATGACCATGATGACATTTACTCAGTCTTTCTTCAAAAGTTGGCACAAAGTATTTCCATTTTTTAGACTAAAATGAGTGTCTGATTTTACATTTTACAGTTGCTGAAAAATTAATTTCTCTTAATATGGAATCATTGTGATTCTGGTCCTCTGCATACTTTTCTTTTTCGTTATATGCTAAGATTCAGCCTGCAATCACTGGATCATATACAAGGCATCAAATAGAATAAGAAGCTATATGAAGTAATATTCCATCATTAAGCTGCCTTTTGGGAAGTGTATAATTGGTTTGTTTCACTAGACAATCAAATGCCTGCAAATGTGTTTAGTGCTTAGGACTTTCTTCCAGGTGGTCCTCTGAGTTCACTTTGACAATTTTTCACCATTGTCAGTGGCAACTTTATTTTCAGACATTTATTGTATCATAATAGTGACAAGAATAATAAATGTTCACCAAGAAGTCAAAGGTAATTGCTAGGCCACTATTTAAATGATAGTTAGCCACAGGCCTCTACTGTTTTGTGATGAGGATAGAAAATGTTTTGAATAATTCCATTTTCTTCTGGAACACTTTGAGGGGTCAAATGTATTTTTCTCTAAAGCATAAGTTAAAATATATTTTGCATTCTCTCTGATCTTTGTGTTTGATGTTGTGTGCAATGAACTGAAACGTTGCATTACAAAAAGAAATTTTTATACAGTTGACAGCTTGTAGGTCCCTGAGGAATCTATTCAATTAGTGTCATGTCTTGGCTCCCTCTACTATCAAAATTTACACAGAATTGCAGATGCTTAGAAATTGTATCTAATAAATCAGAAAAAATCATAAAATTATTTCCTTAAAAGATTAAAGGAAAAAAAAAAAAAAAAAGCCAGGGCCCTGCATAATGTAAGTAATGGCAATAGCCTAAGACTCTGACATTTAGTTGATCCTCCACGAAGATATACTATCTGGATTTACTCATTTAAGATTATATGGCTGTAATTTAATCAGATATATTAAAACCTACCTTGACTTTGAACCATTCTGTTGAACTTTTCCTCAGTGGAATCTGGGAAAATCCCATTTCTTAGGGAAGAGGAGCCATCAGATATTATAGGTTGAAATCCTGCAGGGGGATCATATAAGAAGGGATCAATTTCTTGTGTGGATAAGGAATGATTAAGATTGACAGTCACCCCAAAGGTCCCATCTATGGAAGGTATAGAAGTGAAGATGGGAGAAATCGCATCTGTCGTGAAGCTCAAATAATAAGCAAAGTGCTATGACTAAGATTAAAATCTTACCAAGCAAGAAAGAATAGAGTTAAACAGGCATAAAACAGGAAGAAGGGGACAAGGAGCAAAAGGGAGCAGCTAATGAAAATTTTTTTCTGAGATGTCCAGTCCAGCCTTTTTTGATTACTGATGCTGTAGTGTATGGGTGAAAAGGCTTGGTTGAAAGATACAATGTACTTTCTAGACTGGAAATTTTGCATAGCTATGGTCACATGCTTAACCCTGCCTCCTGTTTTTGTCAAATGCAGAGTAGAAGTTCTGCTTGGTGGTGTTACTTCCCAGATGACTACTATAGTTTCTGGATCCTTCCTTTATCTATACTAAGACACCTTTAGATCCATTGAGCTTTCCTTCCTATGCACATGTCCTTCCAGTTTGCCAGAATTTATTTTTAAATATATAGACTTTTTCCTGTTTCCATTTTGGGAGTAAATTTTGTTCATGGGTTGTTGTTTTCATGTATCTTCCACAGTTGGCTCTTCATTCATTTAATGGCCCCATTAGCTGCAGAATTTTGTGTGTTTTTTTTTTAATCCTCTTATCCAACTAGGAAATAAATAATGAAGCAGCTGGCATGTCAGATATTCTCTCCACTCCATGACCCAATCGAATTTCCTCATAAACATACTAATGACAGACATCTTAGTAAAGACATTGATACTTATTGGTATGGGTTCTTATTTTGGTAATGTTTTCAGCAATACATGTCTAATTGTCCAGAATTACCAATAACAAACACATGGAATCTATGCTTTTCTGGGGCATGCTTATCTTAATACAGAAAGATCATATTTCATATCAATTATGGTTCTTCCACTGTGTACATGATGTGACTCCATATGTTCTGGAGACCTCATATTTAGTTTGGGTCAGGGAACATCCTGACATGGTAAGGAAAGGCCTAGAGAATTATATTGGTGGCCTTTGACCTCTCTGCATTGTTTTTGTCTGTATTCTTGAAATTATTAATAAAGTTGATAAGTTCTCTGATTCCTGTGAGACTGGATATGCAATCTAATCCTTTTTGCATTAAGGTGCACACCCAATGTCCTTTGGCTATTATTCATCAATGTCCTCCTTCTAAGGCTGAAAGGTTATTAACATCTAAAGGAGTGAGATTTTTGTTATAAAATTCTGTCATAAGAAAACAAATCACTGTGGGTGTATGAAAGAACTTATCAGACCACTGAAAGACTTTGGTTCTTATTTAAAGTTAATTTTAATGTATAACTCCTGTAATCTCATCAGTATTCATATAGAAATATTACCTATTATGTTAACATAGTTCTAGTTCTATAAATAGATTTGTAAGACAACATTATAGAATTACTTTCTATGTAGAAGTAATGATATAATTACATTATATAATTGTATAAAACAATTTATAGCACACATTGAATAATTTTTAATCTAAAGAAAAATAAACTAATATCTACTAAATACTACAGCTGTGTTAATGTTTTACAAGTGTCAAATAAATATTATTAACCACACAGTTTTATCAGGCAGTAATTATTACTTGAGGAAATGAGGAAACAGATTGAGAGAAATTCGTTGATATTCCTCAGATTATATTCAACAAATGCAAGAAGCTAAATTTAAAATCCAGGCTGTCTAATTCATAGTCTATGATCTTTTTTTGTATAAAATACTACCTGACATAATAGTAGTAATTATGTATCATGGAGATAATTAGGAAAAGTCTTGCTTTGGATTTTATACAATTATCGGAACACAGTAATATTTTCATAGTAACTAAGGTTGATTTCTAGAGCAACGTTCAAAATAGTTGACTATTTCACCATTAATATTTTAAACATATAAATGCTTGCTACTGACTCAAACAAGTTAAATTAATTTCAGAATATGATTTATCATTAAATTTTCTATTTTAATTTATTTTATGGTTACATGTACCTCAGAGTTATTGACAAAATGGATCTTCCTTATAATTATGTAAGCTATAAGCATAGGGAGTTTGATAGTTTCATACTTAAATACAAAAGAAATTAGATCAATAGCAGGAGCCCACCCCAATTTTTTCTTCATAAAAAAACTGATATAGTGAAAATTTTGAGAAACAGATTGAAATTCCTTGTGCTTTAGAATTATGGTGGCAGAGGCTAAGAGTTTGCAATTTGGCAGGGAAAGAAATACGCAGGCATTTTGATTCTTGTGTGGTTATTTCTCAATGCAGATCAAGAATTTTTCCATTAAGATATTTTTCAAAAATTTGCAGACATATATGTTGGTATGAATTTCTTAGAGCCTGATTTGATCTGGGCTTTCAGTTGAAAACTGAAAGTTTGGATCTTTTCTTTTTTTGGTACCGGGGATTGAACTCGGGGGCACTCGACCACTGGGCCACATCCCCAGCCCTTTTTTGTATTTTATTAGAGACAGGGTCTCACTGAGTTGCTAAGTGCCTTGCCATTGCTAAGGCTGGCTTTGAACTTGCAATCCTCCTGCCTCAGCCTCCCAAGTGCGGGGATTACAGGCATGCGCCACAGCGCCCGGCTAAAAGTATGGATCTTGAAAACTAATCAATCACCTAATATTATTGCTAGATCAACTTTATCACTTTTACATTTTGTGCACAATATAAAAAGTATGTTCAGGGGAGAAATGGAGGCACTAAACATTCACTTTCTCAGTCTGAGTACAGGTGGCGTATGGTGGAGACAAACTACCTGTGTGGGGAAAGATGGAAGAGAAGTGAAAAGGACAGAAAAATACATTTTAAAATTTGACTTGGAGATGGGAATAATGTTTAGAAATTCTTAATTCAATGCCTTTGAGTAGTAAGAGTCTGTATTAATCAATCTCCTACTTGAATTTACCATTTCTTCCAAGGCTGGTCCTGCTTCAACTGAATGCTTTTTTTTTTTTTTTTTTTTCTGTTAGCATTAAATAACTATCACCAATTCAAAAATTCAAAGTTGTTTCATTATTTTAGTCTTAATTGCATTAATAACTATTTTAGTATTTTAAATTTCCTGATTTTAACTCTATGTAATATCATATTTCAGACAGGCAGTTACTCAGATTATGACTTTTTACAAATGGAGAAGAAGAGAGAGGTGATTTAATTTCAATTTACAAATTCAAACCTTGGAAAAATTTGAATATAGGGCACATGTTCTCAGCCTCTGTATTGGATATCCTCTTGATGACCTGGTAAGTGACTTTTACCAATCCATGGATTTGTTCTTTTTAAAAACCTCATTAGAAAACAGATTCATGGACAGGGTAATTTAAGACATGAAATCCATAATGGTGTCTATTAAGGACTCTTGATTGTCTGATGCTTGTGTGTGTTGTACCCAACTCTAACTCAGCAACTAAAGATGGTCTGTGATGCTGGGGACTGAGTGCAGTGAGCATGCAAACTAGTGACCTATTTATAACACTATTCTGAGGGCTATACATGAATATTTTATCACTGATTATGGTATGTTTCAAGGTGATGAGATACCTCTAATGCATTCTAAATCAGCAAACTTATTTTACATTTGAAACTTTCTATAAAATGTTTTTTTTTTTTCCCAAAATGTGTGCTTTTAGATGAAAAATATTACAGTAATGCCCATGGTTTTTTGAGTAAAAGCAAAGACCTTTTAATGTGAAGTTGAGTACAATAATTGAAAACATAGACACACTGAGACATCCTCACTCTCTATATGACAATTTGAATTATTTGGTAGGACTAGCTTCTGACCAGGATTAGAGGAGCCAGCACTTTACGTGTTGACTAAACCTACATCCTTATTATGATTAAAAGTGAGCTATGTATAAAATGTGGTTCCTTTATGGAAAGTTGATATTTTCCATACATTAATATTTTAGTTTGATTTATATTTTAATTTTTACAAAATAACCATACCACACCTCTTAATACATAAGGAGTGGTACCCAAACCATAAGTTAAATGTTTTCCTGTGGTTAATAGTTCAAAGCATTTTGTGGTTATTTATGACAGATACAAAAATGTACATGACACATCTTACCTATTGTCCTACTGGAGTCAGCAGAGTAAGCTTTTTTCCTGTTGGATTTCTAATTCATGGTAGGTAGTCAGATGTATCTTTTTGAATTAATAACAAGGGGTTGACTCACCCACACTCCTTCTGCTGACATTATGTTGGTATAGCCTGATGAGAGGAGTTTATAAAATCCAGCCTGTGTTTCATGATCAGATTCATGAAAAAATAATGCAAGTGAAAATCCCAATGGCAGTAAAATGTCCTCACATCTAATATATTTCCAAAAGCAAGCACATTTTAGTTATCCATTAAAGTGTGGTATCATAGCTATGTTTTTACCACACCAATAACTGGTGAACACTTACTTCCTAGAGTAGTAAATTCAGTAATTGCATCTCTAGCCAGTTATTGTTATATTGGCTGCCTGGTTGTGAAAATTATTTGGCTGATTCCAAAACATTCTGTTAAATAAGTTAATATGTGCAAAGCATTTCAACCAATGCCTGGCATATAGTAGGCAACATAAAATGTGATGTGTTACATTTTTTTCCCTTCTCAAAGCTTCATTATTTTTGCAGATTTTAACATGATACAATGTAGCTAACTTTCTAGATTTAAAAATGCATGCATTAACATAACACAACTTAAAATATATCTGTCAAAGAAATAACCATGAACTTATTTCAAATTTCAATGGTACTTTTTCTTAGCAAAATGCTATTACAATTTTTATTTCTTATATTAGAATTAAATCACTTGTATAATGTCACCTTATATAAATCTCATGGGACATAATTGTATACTACAAGTGTAGGTACCTCTGTTACATTTGTGAAGGCATTGAATTTATAAACCTAAACATTACTGTAAAAATATTTAAAACTTTATGGATATCTACTTTAAAAATAGGACCTTAAATATCTTATATATAATTTCCCATTTTCTAGCGATAATCTCTTTTCCCAACATATTATGTGACTAGAAACATATATGTTCATGGTTATACTTTAATGTTGCAACTCGACTCACCATAATGGATACCCAAGGATTTGTAGAGAACTGTGTGAGACCTTGGAATACTGATAAGATGAGGGAATCTTGTGTCGTGCTATCAATGTGAACTATGGCTCAAGCAACTAGAAAAGATTATAATTTATGTTTTGAATGTCCCCCAAATTATATGTATAATGGAAAAATCACTGATAAACTTAATGTTGGGAGAAACCAAATCTACTTTGTACAGTTAATATTTTTCCCAAAGTCTGATTTTTCAGTTAAAAATGTGACCCTCAAAAATAGATCCAGTCCTAATACATTTTGACTATTTTCTGCTAAAGTTTATTAAGCAAGTAAAATCTATAAAAAGAGAAATCTAACAAGGCATTTAGGTCTTTATCCTTTTTTTAAAAAAAAAGTTACCTTATAAGATTCTTTATTGAAGTCAGTTTGAGTGCCCTTAGTTATTGCTTATAGGCTACACTTTAAAATGAGTGAAGACTTGCTTGGCATTTTACATCACTTTGAGGCTAGCTTCATTAATAAACTTTGTTTTTTTTTTTTTTTTTTTTTTTGGTTATATTGTGATGGATGAAATTACAATAAACAAAGTACACAAAATACAATATAGGATTTGTTAATGGACAATCTTTATAGGTCCAGAAGTAGGTTCTAGTGTTCTACCACTAAGCTATATACCCCAGTGTCTAGATGGATTCTGTGATAAAAAGTCAATATATGAGGACAAAGACGTGAACATACCAAATTCAGTCAGCTTTTCATTTAAAGTCTATGAGGATCCACCACTTGAGATGGGTTTTGTTGACTTTAGGGAAACATTCCATGACTTGAAACTGATTATAACCTGCCATTTAACATGTTGCCAATAAATTAAGAGACCTCCTCAAGGTCCCCAGGTAACAGGCGACCTAGAAAGCAATCAATAAGATAAAAACTAAGTTGTAAACTCTGAAAATTAACATCTACTCTGTAAGTGGATTAAATGAAACAGCAAATGGATCCTTGAATAAGAGGAGACAGAGAATAGCACTGATGTTAGCACAGCTGCTGAAAGTTGGGCCTGAAATTCAGGGAAGTCTAGAGTGTGCAACTTTCTAGCTGAGTGACACTGGTCATGTTTCTAAACCTCTTGAGTCTCAGTTGCATCAAGTGTAAAACTGACATAAAATTCATTTCATCCTGTTGGTATTAGAAATTAATGGAGAATACTTAAATAAGTCTCAAGCACACAGTTTTTGCTTAAATGAAGTCACAAGAATTATTGTAATTGTTCTTCTAAGAGTTGGGCATTAAATATTTTTTCACTGTGACTATAGTAATGTTCAAATCTGACAGTGGACAAGGCCATAGTAACTTGAGATGAATTTTAGGCTTGGTGTACTGGTGCACACTTGTAATCTCAATGGCCTGGGAGGCTGAGGCAGGAGGATAGCAAGTTCAAAGCCAGCCTGAGCAACTTAGTGAGACCCTAAGCAACTTAGGGGAGACCCTGTCTCTAAAATATTAAAAGTCTGGGGATGTGTCTCAGTGATTAAGTATCTCTGGGTTCAATCCCTAGTACCAAAACAAAGATGAATTTTACAAACTTTTTATCTGTGGAATTTGGCTGTACTTTATCTGCTTCCCTTTAAATGTACCATTTAATCTCTTGCCATACATAGCCTCTTGGATCTCCTTGCACCCTCTTTGAATTCGTTCATGTTCTGAAAGGAATGATTGTTGAACATTTTTCCAATACTTTCTGAAGGAGCCCCAATTAGGGAGATGGCTATTGCGGTCAGCTGGAAGCCATAAGTTCCACCTGATAATAAGTATGTATGTGACACACCTGTAAATGCACGTGAGGCACCCGCAAAGCTAAAGGTATATAACCAGGTGAAAGGGGTCGGAGTCAAGAGAAGAATGAATTCATTCAGTCAGTCGTGCAGTCGCTCGGTCGGTCAGAAGAAGAGTTCGGGTCGGAGAAGAAGAAAAGAATCAGAGCGGCCAGAACGTAGGCAGAGCGGTTACAGAAGAGAAACCAGATAGAAGAAGTAATTGCTGGTCAGAGTCAGGCCGAGGCTCCCGAGGAAGAAAAAAGAAAGAAGAAAGAACCTCTAAAAGCTAAGCTCTCTCTCTCTAAAGAAGAAATCTCTCTCTTTCAAGCTCTCTCTCTTTCTCTCTAAGAAGATGAAGAAGAAAAAGCTCTATCTTTCTCTCTAAGCTCTAAGAAGAAGAAGAAGAAAAAGCTATCTCTAATCTTTCTCTCTAAGCTCTTTCTAAGAAGAAGAAAAATCTTTCTTTCTCTCTCTAAGCTCTCTCTAAGAAAGTAGACATAAAAGTAGAAGTATCTTTACTCTGCCTCCAAGAGTTTTTCCTCCCGCGGCGTTGTGGCTGGCCATGACAGGCAGCTTACAACTTTCCATTACCACCAGGGTAAAGGTAACTCTCTTTAACACAATGACAAAACAACAGTATCATCTCTTGGTGGTTCTGCCCCTGGATCCATTTATTCTCCTCCTCTGTCTGGAACCTTCTGGTATCCTCCACCCTTTCTCTTGACCCCTAAGGATCACCACATAGTTATATGCTTTGTGTACCATCAGTAACTGTCAGGCCTCTACACAAATTATATGCTCTGAAAATATTATTTAAAATATTTATTCTATAATACTTCAAATAGGAAAGAACTGAATCCCTAAAAAATTTTTCAGGATCTTATAATTAAGATAGAAACCTAGAAGAATCAAGTCTTTAGAGTTCAAGTTCCATTTCTTTCCCTTTGACTCCATTTCTGGTAGGCAATTCTAGTTTCCTTTATGTCTTATGTTGCAAATTTGCCTTCTATAAACTGAACCTAAGTGCAATTCTTGGCTTTAGTAGGTTTCATTTCAAACTTTTATTTCTATTTCCATACACCTGATTCAAATTTCCATTACTTAATTTCAGCTCTAATCTAGAAGCCATCATTATTCCAACCATTACTTTTGGAATAATCTTTCTTTCAGATCTAATATAGTCTCTCTTGCTTTAAAAAAATATTAAAGCTTACTTGAGATATATAAAATTTGCCTCCACCTGAAATTTTTGACTTATGTGCAATTAGATAGCTCCCATCATCATTCTATTCTCTCCCATATGATGGCACTCATTGGCAAGGCCTCTATCTTGGTCTCTTCTGGATCAGTCTATCCAAAACAATGCACAGACAACTGTTGTTGAAGCCCTAAGAAAGTGGAACTTGCTGAGTATTACTGGTGCTTAACTTCATGACCACAAAGCTCTATGACATAAACCAAGTAGCTATGGAGTCAAATTCCAAGGAGAAATTTTAATTCATCATTAAAATTTTTGAAGAATTTTAGTCTGTACAAAAAGATTCTTAACTGTGATATTAAGCTTTAACCCTCCCTTTTCAAATATTCAAACTTGGAATTGTTATTAACAAAAGAAAGTCTGAACAGGAGCAATTACTCTCCCTGGGAAACAGCGTACATCAGATGCCATTTTCAAATAGCAGATTGAGTCAGAATAAATTAGTAATTTAAGGGAACATATTCTGTGGCTTTTCAATCTCTAGGAAGGGATTATGGCCCAGGCAACCTGCACTGCTTTCCCCTGCTTTTCCACACACCTTCAACAGCAAAATTTTATATCAAAGCAATGAGCTTCTGGAAATCTGAAAATGTTAATGACATGCTAATTAATCCAAGTACCATTGGCCCTGGAAGCTAATGATCAAAGGAAAGTCATGATTAGTCATGTCAGATTAGGAAATTTCATAAGCCTTATGCTTCTTACCTAACTAAATTTTCAGAAAGACACTTTCCTTGAAAAAGAAGATGACTATTTCCCATGTTTTAGATAGAATTGAAGCAAATTCATTGGCACGAAGAAAAAAAAAAAGATGAAGGAAATGAGCAAGAGTAAAATCAGGAGAAGGACAAAGATTACTTAGTTACTTTTTATCATGCATTAGCCAGCTTTATATTCCAACTCTAAAATAATCTATGGCATCCAAGACCACTCTTCTATAGGTGGCTCTGTTTCCTATATAAGCTCCACATTCAAGCCTTTGCTATCATTGGTGAACAACATAGAGTCAGCCAGTCATACCAAGTGTACCTTCCAGAAGTCATCCAGATCACCATGATAAAATAAACCTAGTTCAAAGATGATGAAGTTGTTATAAATTATTTTCAAATTAGACTTAAAAACATACCATAAGGAATTTAGTCAACCATATATTCAGCAAATATTTTACAAAATGAAAGCTTCACCTTTTTCTTAGACGTGTAGATGCACACACGCGTGCACACACACAACACATGGAATGCATAATTTTATTGTGTTAACTGATATTGGGAAATGTGTTCCCAATATTAATAGCATAATACTTGGCATTCTTACATGGTGGACTTTTTAAAAAATCCAAGTGAAATTTGGAGTGTTTACAGTTTTATTTATTTTTGGAAGTACATGTAAATGCCAAAATTCCCATGTACAGCTATATAATATGAATTGAACATAATTTTTATGGCCCTAAATTAGAGGGGGGAATAAAAAGTCTTAACTGGAAAAAGAAATTTTCAATTTAAAGTGAAAACAATTACCTTTTGAAGTAACTTTAATTCCTTTCTAACTAGCTCATATTCAGGCATTCCATTTCCTGAGTTCTTCAAAATTTTTATGGTGGCTGTGAATGGGGTGATGTCTGGGTGTGACTATAGAACCATTCCTAGATTGATTCTAGCAAGCAAAGCCAAGGCTCAACAGACTTAGTCTATGGTAGAGAATGAGAACTGTGGTGGTTTTATAAAATGGCCCCTGAAAATCCTTCAAAGCTTTTTTTGTTGATCAGTGTGGGTTATGTTTATTCCCCACAGTGGACTTGTGAGGGCCCAGGTAAAGTAGCTCCCTGCATCCTCTGATGCTAAGTGACTTCTGCTTGTGCTCTTGGAATGACTTGCCTTGGGTATACCTATCTGGATATACCTATCACTGGGAAGCCCCAAGCCAAACGGTGAGGACACATACAAGTGCTCCAGTGGAGAGTTCCAATAGTTCCAGTCATGTGAATGAAGACATTTCTAGATGATTCCAGCCACTTGGGTCTATGCAGCTGAGGCCTCAGACTTGGTAGATTGAGATTAGCTTTCTTCTCTGCTGATCTATATTCCTGACTCCAAGAACCAGGAGTACAATATTTATATTTTGTTATAAAATTTAGCATGAATATTGTGCAGCAATAGACACAAGAAGAAAAACTATTGAGATAATTCCACATACTAGATTAGTGTATTTAGAGTTTTATGTATAGTTCATTTAATTTTTACCAGACCTTAAGTTCAGGTATTTTTTAACCTGCTTACACATGAAAAACCGGAGTTGAGAAGTAACTTTCGTGTTTAAAATGCTCTACTTTTAAGTTGGAGGGGTTTAAATTGAATATCAGGCTTGACCATAACTGAAAATCACTTTTTTAATTATTGATTTTTTTTCTTAGTCATGTTTATAAAACCTGAAATATAGATCCTATCCTCTTAAGTGGATATTTTAATATTTTGCAAGCACAATATCCCAGATATTGACAAATATGATTTAAATTGACATCCCATCATTTCAGTGAAAAAAATAATTTAACTGTCACTCCCTCTGGGATGTTATGCTAGTCTGACATATTACTCTTCTTGGTAGATACTTGGAACAACGTGCTTGTTGAATAAACAAATTAACTAGTTTATATTAACTGAGGAGTACAGTTCCTTGAGCAGTGTGCTAACTGATCAATGCCTTCAAAGAAGAATGTAAAGTTCTGGGGAAGGATATTGGGTGAATTATATTGTTGTATTGTGTGCATGTACTAATATGTAGACAGATCCCACCATCATGTACAGCTATATAATGCATCATAAAAATGTTTAAAAAAATGAAATGTTTATAGCAGCTGAATTCACAATAGCCAAATTGTGGAACCAGCCTAGGTGCCCTTCAATAGATTAATGAATAAAACTATGGAACATACACACAATGGACTATTACTCAGCCTTAAAGAAGAATGAAATTATGGCATACACAGGTAAATGGATGGAGCTGGAGAATATCATGCTAAGTGAAGTAAGCTAATCCCTAAAACCAAAGGCTGAATGTTTTCTCTGATAAGTGGATGCTGGTCCATAATGGTGAGGGCAGGGTGGGCAAGGGAAGGATGGAGGAACTTTGGATGGGGCCAAGGGGAGGAGAGGGTTTTAAGGGTGGGAAAGATTGTGGAATGAGACGGGCATTATTGTCCTATGCACATGCATGATTGCATGAATGGTGTGATTCTGCATCATGTATAACCAGAGAAATGAATAGTTGTGTAAAATGAGTCAAAATGCATTCTGGTGTCATATACAACTAATTAGAACAAATAAAATCAATGCTTTGTAACTAAGTTTGAGGTTAGAATATTTCATCTGCTTCAAACAACATTCAATTATAACAGATTAAGATTGTTCAGTAGAAAAGAGTCTCGGGAAGAAAGCATTACAAAAGGTATAATAATCATTACTTTGAATCAAATTTAAGTATCAACTTCTTTCTCCAAATAAAAGTCCATATCTCTTAAAATAAAAAAAAAAAATGAAAGTGGCTGGGGATATAGCTCAGTGGTAAAGTAAACCTAGGTTTAATTCCAAGTACCACAGATGTACACACAAGTAATCTTTCACTATCATATTGGCTTGATCTCAGCTCTGTGTATTGTGATAGTGGTAGATTTAATTAATTCCTTTAATTAGTTAAAACTGGTAAAATACAATCCTCTTTGATAATCTTAGAGAGCATAGAATGGAGATGGAGGGTTAATCAGGATTATTGACCCACTTTTATGAAATGCACTTGATATTACTGCACAGCAAGAATGAATTAAAAGACAAGATACAGGAAACTTTTTAGTGTTTTGGAAGTTAAAGTGCTATATAAAATAATGTTTCTTATTAATGTTACTATTGGTTGAGTATCTCTTACCCAAAATATTTAGAACCAGAAATGTTTGAAATTTCAGATTTTTTTTTCATATTTTTGAGATTTGTTAGGGATGAGACCTAAGTCCAAATACAAAATTCATTTGTTTCCTAAGCAATTTTTACATATAGCCTTAAGGTAATTTTTATAATATTTTTAGTGTGCCTGTGTTTTGACTATGACCTGACACATGAGATCATGTACAGAATTTTCAATTTGTAACATCCTGATGGTGCTCAAAAAATTTCAGATATTAGAATATTTGGGAATGCAGATTTTGAGAATAGGGATGTTCAACCTGTATGGGCATTAAAATATTGCCATCCTAGAAATGGTATTAATGTATTTATTGAAGACATTTTTGATGCTGCTTTAATACTAAGAACTGGATAAAAATAAATGTTCCCCTGCCAATAAACCCAGTTCAATACATCTTCTCATTGCTAAATTATTAGATTAATGATGCTTTTAAGTGAAAAGTAGCTTCAGGAAGTCATAGGGGCTACTAAGGTTAAGCACTTAACTGATGGAAACATGACCATTCAACTCAGCTTCATCATGACCCAATCTCATATTGATTTTATTTCATAATGGCTTACCTACACATTATAAGATTTCATAGGGGAAAATTTTTCTGTAAAGAGATGGGCAAAACAATTATTTAAAAAATAGTTGGTCTATAGAGGAAAGGTCTTGAGAGATGAAATTTTATTATAGGAATGTGCTGCTAATAGATGCTTTCTGAAGACCTTTTACTAATAAAAAATTACTTGCAAACATATCCTATCAAATTAACAAAGGTTAACACATTAAGCAACTATAACAATTAAAATTGTTATATTTTAAATGTCTACAAAATTACAGTTTTATCAGGTTCCTGCATAGCAATGTACTTTCACATAATTCTCAAATATTTAAGAATAGGCACTGGTTATATAATGATATGCAAATCAGAAGTCTTTGCCATCATGTTGGTTGTGATCTACTTGAATAACCAATCATTCAAACTGAGTTGTGAACAAAACTTAAATATGAAGTACACATTGCTGTTATTTAATAGGAATATTACACTCATTAAGTGAGGTGAATGGATGTTTTATCAAGAAACCTGTACTAAACTGAAGTACTGCCAGATTCCACAGGGTTCTGGTCAACCCTACCAATGCTTGGGGCATCATCATTTGCATCCAACCAATGATGAAAATCTCTTTCTGCTAGTCTAGGTCCTTCCTTTCCCTATCCCTTAACTCCTTTCTGAGAATCAGGCTTAAGATGATTTTAAGAAAGATGAACTGTCTTTAAGTGTGATCTTCCTGTATCACACTACCACTGTATCCTGATTTCCATAGGTGCAATCCCAAGAAATTACTCAAGTGATGAGAAGACATTTAAGACATCAGCAGTCCAGGGCTGATGGAGTTTTGCTGTACTGGGTTCTATTTTCCCAGTTTACTTAATGTGACTGAAAAATGTCAAGGCTAAGTTTGAGTCAGGTTGTCCTTTGTCATTTACAAAATTACAAATTCTGATTAAGACTGTGACAAGAAGGTGACATTGATGGACGTGTTTAAAATTGAGCTCTATATAGCAATATTTTAAATTATGATGTCATCTCTGAACTGCAGACCTTTAAGTTATTGTTTGTATATACAATCTTTGCTGCTCATGGTGAATGAAAAATAGAATCTAGGAAGTTAGGTAAAATTTACTCATTCTTTGAGTACTTTCATTTGGTCATTGTAGATGGAAAAATGAATAAGACATTAGGGTTGATAAGTAGAGAAGCATATTACAAAAATACACATTGTGCTTGTGCTGTGAAAGATGTTTATGATGTTTATAGAGGTTATGCAGAGTGCATGAAGAAGAAAGCTGATTACTAAAGGTCAAAGTTGAAAGGCCTTAGTTAATTGAGCAGGGGTTTTCAAATGAAGCAATAATTTTTAAATGATGACTAAGTCCATTTGTAAAGGTCAACTTTTTTGTTTTTCAGTGTTGACAATGTAACATGCCTGTTTCATGCCCTATCTTTTAATCCCTCGGTGGCTTCCCTCTCCTAGTCTTCACACAACAATTGCGTCTCCAAAATTCATACTATAGATAATGAAATTAATTTTAATTTTATCATAAATATACTAGGGGTGATGAGTCAACTAGTAGAAGGTCAGACAATATTTCAGAAGCATATTTGGCTTCTCTTCATTAAAAGTAAAATATTCAGAGTCACTGTGATTTAACTAAAAACACTAACATTTTGAATTTTCACCATCTATTCTTGATTAATATCTAAGGGCATTACTTTTCATTTTCCTCTCAATTTCAACAAAGATTATTTTCCTTTTTTCCAATGCCTTTTAATAAAATATAGAAGACAGATTACTAGTGATTTTCTGTTGTGGTATGTAATTTTTAAAAATGAGATTCAATTTTTTCAGTAATAAGCATGTTAGTGTTTTCTGTATAGATATATAATTCATAGTTTCCAGAACTTGCTTTACTGTCCAAAACACAAAAATGACTTGATGTTGCCTGCTAGGAAGAGATGGGCTTAACCTAGGCCACAACAGCTGCATCTTGTAGCTCCATGGATCATGGCCAGGACACAGTGACTTGTAGAAGCACAGGAATGTTCCTTCCTCTGGAGTTAGCTGTGGCTTGGAGCCCTCTTGAATAAACTAAGCTTTGTGTGTAAACTTAGTCAAACTTGGCATTGATTTTTCACAGCACACAAACTGCCAGGACTAGAAGACTGTGATGTTAGTTGACTTGCACATATCAAACTAAAATTTCCTTTCCACCCAGGTTGAAACCTGGAGAAGCTACCCATGAACTCATTCTCTTCCAATGCTAACCAAACATTTTCTATAAGGCCTCCTGTCCTTTTCTTTCCATATGGTCTTGGTTAGGTATCAGGGCCTAGGTCAACAATTTGAGTTATAAAGTTAAGTCTCAAAGGCATACAAGATTTTGACTCCAGGTATATTTCTCTTAAGTAAATTTGTGGGCACAAACAGAAATGAACTCTTGACTGTACTGTAACTCTGTTCTCTGTGTGTTCTTTACATGTGCTTGTTTATGCAGGGAATTGAAATTTTCTTTGTCTACTGTGGGAGCATTTTTCATAATTGGGTGTACTTAAAAGATAAAGGTCTTATAAAAGTGTAGAGTTTAATAGATAGCTACTTGATCATGCTTAGCTATGTTGTTATTCAGGGGTCCTTTCTATTTGAATTTTCTTTTTAATCTGTCATGGGAATATTTTGAGTCTGAATACTCTCTATTTCTCCTTGTAATACTTGAAAATCTTTGTTCAGTGTATTTCAAAACTGCCTTATTTGGAGCATAAATATAACCATTTATAATATTATGCTTCACTGTCATATTTTTGTACTAACTATAATCCTGTTTCAGTCTCTGCTTTCTCCTTTGTATATTTCCCAAGTTATATCTTTGCTTATCTCACTGTTTGTGATATGTTCTCTCACTGGGTCTACAGGATAAAGTTTAGGTGTGTGCTTGTGTGTTTTGATAGCATGTTAATGGCCAGTTTTTATTTTTTTCTTATCTACTTTTTTGTTAGAATTTTTTTTTTCAAATTTCTGGCAAATGAGATTTTCCCTTAATTTTAAAGGTTTCTTCCTGTTTTATTAGACTCCATTTATACCTTATGGTTTCATAGCTATGCCATAGTTTTTGCCACTTTCCAGTAACTTTTAAGTATTATACCATTTAAAAAATTTAGTGGTAAATTTTACAGTTTAGAATAATATAAATAAATATGTATTTCCCAAACTTAAGCATAAGAATAATCATAAAGTGAAGAATGCTTACACATATGCCTCTTCTTTACCCTTTCATTGAGGGTACACATTGAAAACTTGACCACAGATTACTGACACTGTGACTACATCCTGCTTGATTCTTTCAAATGTGATCTTATTTTCAAAGATTTATTCTATTTACTAATACATTGTTAACATCAGTACTTCCATGATAATTTGTTGAGTTCCTTTCTTTGATCTGGTCGGTGGACTTTTGGGGGAAAGGATTCATGGGTAATATACTTCCTGATTTTTATTTGTATTAAGAAAGATTTTTTTTCATGATCTGAAAACATAAATGACAACTGCACTGGGAATAGAATTTTTTATTATTCATTTTTCGTTCTCATTTTAAAATGTTGTAGACATATTTTGATGTATTTTGGCAGTAAGGATTCTAAGAAACCCAAGAAACAATTGCAACAATAAATTATAATAAATTTATTAATTGCCAAAGTGTAGAGAAGAATCTTATAAATATCTAGGGAGAAGTATAAAAACACTAGCAAGGATTCTGGTATCTAACTTTTGCTTTAATGTCTCTTCAAGTCTATTTTTAATTTGGTCACTTTTATTGGAGTTTATTTTCATTCTTTTTTGAGTATACTTGCTTCCTTGATTTGGTGAATATTTTGGTGCTACTTGGGGAAATGTGCTCAGTGAAAGAATCCACTATCATTCTGTAGTATTGGAAGGCTTTGATATCTGATAGCTGCCTATTAGTGTGAAAAAATAATTAAAAAGAGAGGCAACTACTTAAGCTTATCACAAATTTAAAAAACCTTTCTGTATTAATATTTCTTTAAAAATTAGAACTTTGATGGACCAAAATATATCTATCCTGAGCACCTTGATTATTTTTAAGTTAGGCAAACAGATCTGGACATTCATCTGTCTAATACATTTACTTAAGTCTCCGGGAATGTAACAAGGTTTCCTATTTCAGCCAGAATTTGATCCACCACTCTTGTGTTCTAAAATGTCGTATTTATGAATTAATATGGCTGATAAGAACAAACATCCATTCCATTTTAATTATGGCTCAAACATGAGTAAAATCTTATGTAATTACACTGGATTCATCATTACATGTTTTCTATGTCCTTTTAAGTTCAGGGCTCATGTTTCCAGCTAGTGGGAACACTGTGGCAGAGCCATTAGCTGTCATCCACCTTTGAGAATTTTCTTTATTACGGGAAGCCCCCTCACGCTGGGGTCATGTACTTAACAGAGCAGATTTTACCAGGTAACTGAGTACTGTGTGAGGGATAAAGGCTCCTGTCCTTGTCCATACTCAGACCACTCTGCAGGTGTTGATGGAGGTACTTATTAAGTCTGCATCACTACTAGTCTCCTTCCTGTTCATATTGGTTTGTTTTCCCCTTCTATAGGTTTTTAATCTCAAATTAGTGGTTTAATAATCTTGCAGAATATTAATTTTCATTTCATATTCTGGGAGAGCCCAACCCAATCTGGGATAAGAAATTAAGGGGAAAAAAAAAAACCTATTCTTTGATGCTATTATATTTGGAGATATTTTTCTTCTTTAACTTGAATCTCTCTTCAGCATGAGCATAAGAGGCATTCTCTGTGATTCCTGAAGATTCATTTGGTTTTACCTTTTATTCAGCTCATTGTCCAGTCAGTACATATTTGTTGTGCCAGATTCTTAAACAAAGGCTGGCAACTGATTGTGGATGACAAAAGAGGGAAATCTCAATAAAAAATAAGTAATCACAAGAATGGATGAGATGCAGACATAACATAATAGTGTGAAGGGAATTCTGATAGAGAAAAAAAATGGTCAAAAATAGTGAGAGAAGGTAGGATCGAGAAAGGCCACTTTGAGGAGATGACACATAAGCTAGGATTTGGAAGATAAGAAGATGACAGAATTCCAGGCAATGGGAAGAGTGTATGCTGAGGCCCTCTCACAGGAGAGTATTTGGGATGTGGCTGTGGCTGGACCATGACAAACAAGGGAGGATTGCACAGTGTGAAGCTCTAAATGTGGTTAGGATTGGGGCTCTGATGTGGGGTGTGTGTCTTCTCCCACAAACACTGGGAAGCTGCTTAGAAGATTAGCCAGAGTGACCCGATGTGATTTCTTTTTCCTCTTTTCGGTTACTCCTTTGCTTTCTAGAGATTAGATGGAAGAGCTGGGGCAGGGGTGGGGTGGGGTGTGTGTGCATGCAAAGATCTGTTGGAGATCTATTGGAATTTTAACCTTAGGAAGTGACTGTGGTTTGGACAAAAGTGGTCATTATAGACAGAAAGTCTAATGGACACATTAGAAACAATTGCCAAGATTGAAATGCAAAAAATACAGACTGGTTCAGGTAGGGAGATGGTAAAGAAGGGACAATTTCTAGAATACTTAAAGCTGCAGCTGAGAAGTGACAGTATCTAGGGGTATTTATGAGAACACTTCAGGAGAGCAGGGGGATTTCTGAAACTGAAAATTTAGGGAGGGACTTTAGGGAGGCTGTTATGTGAAGGGACTTACAGAAGACGTGGAAAGTTCTATCACACAGGATAAATTGGAGGGAAAAGGACAAAGGCAATTTCATGAGTAGCTTTTCAGAGTTCAGTAGGACCTAGTTCATCCTCACTTGAGAGATGAGCAAACAGACTCAGAAACCATAAGCTTTTCAAAATTATCTAGCCAAAGGAATATTTAGGTAATGCTCTTTAGGTATTGTACCATTTACTTAAATAGTTCTAATTATTTTAGATGTTTTAACTGACTTTGACCTTATAAGTAATCATACATTTTAATTTAAAAGTTCTATTCATAATTTCATGTAAAACTCCATCCAAACATGTATTGAAATTGAGCTATTCAGGTCACTGGCTGGAGCATGATGAACAAAGTGGGGTTGTTTATCAATTCTGAAGACAATTCCAAATGAAATTTTTTGAAAGATGAATATATAGAAAAATCTTTATTCATAAAACATAAGACAATTCCAATTAATTGAAACTTGAGGTTATGATATTTAAAAATATATACTATTATTTGAAGTAAAGCACATTAGAATTATATACGCAACCAGAGTTCCAGTAATTCTATCTGTATCATGGAAGTATTTTTCAAAAGAAATGAAATTGTAAAAGTTAGAGTATTTAGTATGAAAAATGATCTTTGCCTGCAAGAAAAACAAAGGTCTTCTTGTGAAGGATTGCTTTAGCTACTTTGACAGGTATAGGTGGAAAAGTAAGTTAAATACTCACCAACATGATTAGCAAGTGTGTGCTCAGAAATATCTTACCACTAAAAACAGAATTGCATAACCACCTTTGCTTATCCTTTTCCTTCATATTTACGTAACTTTGTCATCTATAGAAAGATTATAGGAATTTTAAAAATAGTTAAGGAACACCACCATAATAGCATTTTGCTGAACACATAATAAAACATTTCCATCCTCTCTAAAAGCTTCTTAAAAATATGTGCCATGACTGTACAGCTAGGAGAAGGCACTTCTATGTTCAAGCTCTGTTCCTTGAGGTTGATCATATTTTGCTGCTTTCTGGTCTGATTATTCTCAACTATTCATGATCTTCATGTATATTTATATTTTATGTATTGAATTGCTTTTTATTTTCAAATATTTTGTATTAAAAATTACAAACTACTACCATAGACAGAGAATAACTTGTCTATGTTGTGTAGAAGTTTAAATATCAATTTATCTGGTATTGGCTGTTTAGTTTTTGAGGTTCCTAATCATTGATATTTTAAATAAAGTATCTAAATGTATCCCAAAATATTTTTTGCAAAGTCTGCGGATTGATTCCTATAGGGCTTCTGAGGGCTATAATAATCTTGAACTGTGATGGGGATTTATATAAAAATTTAGGCCCACAAGTTGGAGATCATGTTCCCATGATGAAGTAGAAACATACTAATAGGATTTAAAAGGAAAAAAAAAAACTATATAGAGCAAGCAAATAAACAAAACTTTTGCAACCTGGCTAGTTATGTGACTTCAGGAAAGTTATGTGATGTTTCCAGACCTCATTTACTTCATCTCTATTAAAGAAGCTTTGATGAACTCCATTTTCCAGGCCTTCTGCTTTAAAGATTATAAAATGTATGTTCAGGTGGTAAATGGCAGTGTTTATACATACATGGCATTCTGCTTTGAATATTATTCTGCATTTTTCTCAATCTCTTTTGAGGGATTTCAGTAGTTTCTTAAAAAGTCAGTTGATGAATAAGGAAGATGACATTTGATAGGAGTCAAAGATGAAGGAGACACAACACAAAGTATGCTCTGGGAAAAAAAAAATAACATGGCAAGGCTAGGGAATACTTACCCTCAACAGAAAGACCAAGGTCACAACTTCCTTTTCAGAATCCAATCTGACTAAAAATGTCAATTTTCTTCTCTGACTTCAAAGTAGTCCTGCTTATTTCTGGGTTAAACATACTTTCCATATGCAACCTTCCTACATGGAAATCTATACTGGGGGAAGTGCAGTCTAAGCCCTAATTAAGAACATCTAGAAGACTTACATGGACTGTAAATCTTTGCATATCTTTGATTCTAATGAGGTGATTTATTGTTTTCTAACATACAGTGAATTGTAGACACCTCTTTGTGATCATATTGCAGAATGGATCTAAATACTAAATACAAAACTGCACTTCCATGATTCTTATACATGTCATTCATATGACATATTTATGTTTTTTATTTTTGTAATGTAGCAATTCTTATTCTTTTAGTCTGTTTATGGAATTTTTTTTGTCACTTCAACGTTCCATTTGAAAAATGTAAGATAAAAATTCTGAGTAGAAACTACCTTTCAATAATAAATTCCTTACAATAAAAATTTAGTAAACAGCCAACATTCTTTAGTTTTTGAATTTTTGTATCAAATCATAATTTCTCATGGATGATATTTGGTATTGCCCTTATTAATTCATACTATACTGTGTTCTAAAGATTGTCAGGTTTAAAAACTAGGTCATGTACAGTTAATATAAAGGAAACCACTCTTGGGAAGTGGAAGCAAATGTACTAACTATGAATTAGAACTTGAGTTTAACAGTGAGGCAACTAGAGTTTACAAATCTTGCTCATGATTTATTAGCTCTGTGACCTTGAAGAAGTTTTTTTTTTTTAATATTTCTGAGTTGAGTTTGGTAGATAGTAGTTGAAACTTCATAGAATTGTAGTTGAAACTTCATAGAATTATAACAAGTATTAGTAAGGGGAAAAAAAACTTTGTTTAGTTTCTGGGAAAGAGAAAATTTTTAAACATGAAGCTTTTTTTACCAACCAGCCCTGTCCCCTTGTCACAATAAATTCTGAGCCTAACTTGTATTTAACCTTTGGATGCCACATTCTTTTCCTTTTCAAAAATTCTCAGTTTTCTCCTAGAATAATGGCAAACAAATCATGGACTTTATATATTAGAACTATTTTGTATGTTTTATTTAAACAAAATCAGTTTAATATTCACTATGTAAAGTGATATAATTTATTTTCCTTAGGACAAAACTGAGAATAGATGTGAAAAATAATCTCAAGTTTCTAAAATATTAACCCTCATTAGGCATATTTTGAATAGGCATGCCCTTTGAATGTCAAATGACTCCTTTTCAGGCTTGTTGTTTTTGCAGTCCCTGCCTGATTTGCGCTCTTGTTTTCATTTGTGCCATTATGGTTACATTGGTGCCATTTCTTTAAGTAACCTCAATTTGTAAGATTCTATTTTGTGCCAAACAGATCCGCAAATATATTTGGCATATAAAATAAATTGATAAATATATAAGTGTATGCCAAATTTTAGTAAATGATACAGCAACTCAAAGATTCATCCATTCCTCAGCCAAATATATTTGCTCTTAATAGCAGTGCCCTATCACATTCAAAGTCATGGCTATAGAGATGAAAATTTTAGCCTGTGGGTGAAAGAAGATATAAAGCTCTGTTATGTCGTGGGGACAGTTCACTGTCAAGGCACCAAAGCTTTCTTTTCCTTCTCTTTCTACATGTTGGATCAACACAACATTTATATATTTCTGAGGTGTAAATGAACACTCATGTTATTAAAATAGATGGAAAAATTCAAGAAGATTCTAATAGAGATCCTAACCAATGTTATCTGTTGTTTCTACTTTTGTGTTATGCTTTAAGCCTATAGACAATATGTAGATTTATGAATGAAGAACAGATTTCCAATCTATTTACAACAGATACTTTTATGATTTTTTTTTTTTCTAGAATGTTTGTCTCCCACTGCTTACTGTTTTATACTTCCTTTCTAAGCATCACTTGGAAACAATATTATGTTCTAAGCATCACAAATAATATTAAGATATCTAAAAATTAAGATATCTAAAAATTAAAGCCCTTTTAGGAGATGATTTTGGTCACAAAAATGATTAGGTGTGGGATGCCTCAGCTATTGTAGAGCCTAGTTCTCTGTCTTTTGTCTAATATCTCAGAAGGTGCTGGATATGAGATACTATGATAGCCCCTTGGATATTCTTCCAGGCATCTTTGTCCCTTGTTACCTTTAATTTCCCTTTTCTGATAACAGCAAAGACTTGAAAACTCGAATCCAATCACATGTATCCACAATATGTGTCTCTAAACAATGTGTCTCTAAACAATGATTATCAATAAAAGTAGACAAAACATTTTACGATGAATTAAAGGCAAACAATCTTCAGAGAAATGGGTGTGATGGCATATGGTAAGCACATATCACTGTATGGTCATTCAGTACCAAATATTTTCACCAGAAAATCCATTAGACCAACCTAAAAATTCAAATCACTTTGGAGAAAAATAGAATAAAGTGTTTGAAAATGTTATACTTTATGCAAGATTAATACTATGCATGGTGTTGAAAGGTTTGTGGTCATGCCTTCAAGGAAGTTAAAAGGTCAGAAACCACAAAAGTGCATGTGTGCTGTCATTGCCACACTTACTAATTTTTCTCATTATTCCCATAATGAGATGTACTATTTCAACAGAGACCCTCTTGAGAGTTGCTTTTAATGTTTTCAGGCAGGCAATTCTTTTGCTTTCATGTTATGGCCTTGGCTAAGGAGTTCAAATAGACTTTTTATTTATTCAGCAAGAATGTAAAGTTATCATAAGAAAGAGTTATTTTAATACCCTCCATAACTATATTGTAAACTCCATGCATTCAAGGACTATCAAGTTTGAACACCTTGGTACATCCCACATTTTGCACATGGATTATAAAATGAATTATATGAGGACATTTTTTTTTTCAGTGAAAGAAGGAATGTATAAATGAAGTTTAACACAATGCTTTGCTCCCAATTCTGATCCTCATCCATAGGTTAATACTGCCTATGAATTGGAAATCATCAAATTCATAGGCAAACTCTCTCTTTTAATTGACAAAATGAAAAGTATGTACATAAAAATTAAAAAAATGATTATGTTTTTGTAAATGGGTAAAAAATCTAGCAGAGCAGTTATGTCCATTTATTCAATGTTTTATAAACATTCTATTTTTTCATTGCTGATTGGTAGGAGTGGCCAGAACTATATACCAATTGAGCATAAGCATTGAAAACAAAGAACAAAGAGTGTTAACACTGAAAGGGGAAAATACTGCTATTAGCTAGACAAATCAGGGAAAGATTTATAAGTACCTGTACAATGAGTATCAAAGGGTATGATATAAATATGTCAGAATCAATAAAAATGCAAATAGGAAAATATATTGTAATTATACATTATCTTATGTATTCAACAGGAATATTATTTGTAAAGTAAAATGTAGTATTTATACCTTTATTATAGTCATTTACAATTGCTTATAAGCAAAATCTACTCTTAATTACTTGATTAATATAAATGCTTTAAAATGTTAACCTCCTGTGAATAAATTACCTGTTTTTCTAACTCTGAATTGCCTTGAAAATATGGAGAAGAGCCTACCTTGAGCAATTTCTGTATTGGAGTATAGAAATGAATAATCTGGATAGATTTGCTCATGACAAATCTGGCTGTACTTGTTATATTCTTCCATTTCTACAAAGAAAAATATAGAACTCATACTGTTTTTTATTCCATGAAGAAAATTCTTCCTTTGGCTAAGACACAAATATATCAAGACATATAAGTAAAGTAAGTAAATTAAAATGCTGCCTTTATTAACTGTCTATAATATCTATAGGCCTAAATAAATTTGACTTTAATGTTGTTTAATATGCTGGAAGCTTGAATGTGTAATACAATTTTCATGGGAGGTTAGTTGAAATAAATTACCATTGATTTTAAAAATTTAATATTAATTAGTTATTGCATATTCTTAATAAGAAATGGGTGTGTGTTTGGCTTGCTAAAGCTTCCTTTGTTGCAAAAAGACTATGCCTATTGCAGACTTCTTGGAAGAGTGTATGTTTGGCCTCTTAATTCAACTTTTCATGTGTCTGCAAACTGTTTATGAACACTTTCATTATTTTTCTAATTCTGTTGGCTGTTCTTTTAAAAGTGATCATGATGGTTAGCATGTATTTGAAGTATTTATTTATTATGCGTCACTATTCACAAATCTCACTTGGTTCTGGGTATTCATTAGTCTCAATGTACATTTGTTGAGATTTCTCTATTGATTCAAGTACCCAGTGTCATCTAAGATGCTTCACCACATAACACACAGGATTGTGAGTACTACAGATTTCAGTTATTTAGAATCTGAAACTTAGAATCTCTTTACCTTTGAAGTGACTGTCTCCAATTCTTAAAAATTCTAACATTGCCTTGCAAAGTTGTGGTAAAAATTAACCAGGAAAAAAAAAAGACTCTTGAAGAGTTTGCATACAAGTATCAGTTGTCATCCTTTAGGAATCTGCATTGTCATAATTAGATTACTGATTTAGTTTAAATTCCTAAGTACACCCAGAATGTACAACCATAGAGAAAGGTATTCCACTTGTGAACTTTCCAGCCTAAAATCTAGCCAAGTTAGTATCTGTACAGAAAATAGTGTGAATACAAATATGTCAAACCCCTCACTTTCTGACACTTTATAATGAGTGGAGATATTTAGGGAGAATTCTGAGGTTATTTAAACAGTTGCCAAATCATGTATGTGTTTGAGGGAGTGTTAGATTGTAGAATTGTATAGCTGATTGCCTCCGTTAGCCCATTTCTACAGTGGCCCAAACAGGCATATCTGCAGCTCTGCTCATAAAACTCCAGTAGGGACCCTGGCTTGTGTGCACTCCCTGTCAGGGAGGAGCCAGGAGTCCCTTCATTAGCACCACGGACAGTTCCTAGGAGCCTGGAGAAGGGAGGGGAGAGGACAGCTCCCTGCGCCACCGCCAGGAGGAGGGAGCGCAGTAGCGGGCAGGCGGGGGAGGAAGCGGAGAGAAAAGGAAGGAAGGCTCCGGGCAGGGAGTGGAAGAAATCTGGGAGTAGTCGGAGCAGCAGGTCTGGGGAGAGCTGTGCGGCAACACTGTCCCCATTATTCAGGCAGACGCTGCTGAGTTTCTGAGCTGCTTCCTGGTCGCTCTGGGTGGAGAATGCTGTCTAGACCAGACTCCAGGTGAGTTAAGCAGAGAGGCATACTAAAGGATTTGGAACTAGGGGTGTGGAATTGGGAGGCTACTCAGCTTCCCAAGTGTTGCCAGGTGTGAGATATTTCCCAAAGTCACCGATAGACTTGGTCTTGGCTGCATACACTGGGGGTGGGCGGATGGGCTGTGGGCGGTTTAGATCCTCAGCCCGGGTGGGGGATTTGGATGGAATTCAGCTGAAGTGAATGGGGTTTTTAAAAAATGTCCCGAAAGGGAGACATTATATGCATGTTGATATAAAAGCTATAAATGGAGAAATTTGTTTTTCTGTTTACAATTCTGCCCCTTTTCTTCCTAGTCTCATGCTCAATTTTGCAAGCCAAGTCAAAGGATTGGAAAGGTGTGGAAGTAGGGAGTCTGGGTGCAATGGAACAAGAAAATTTTGTCCTCTAAATCCATAATGGTTCTTCTTTCACCTTCTGAGTAACTCTTGTGCTCTGTACCTTCCATGAGCTCATTAAGGGGAACTTCAGACTCTCTAGACAGGCTTTAAAATGTGCTTGCAATTTAGCTTAAAAGCCATATTGATTCACTTCATTCCTCTTTTGTTCCAAAATTGGTACCTTTCTGTATTTAACAACACAACTTTTAAGTGGTTGACTCTTAGGGAATGTATTGCTCATTTTGAAAATTTTATGTGGATGGGGAAAATGATAAATTTACGTTAAGAGGAAGGCAACATTATTTTCCCGGAAGGACTTCAGGGAAAATGATTGGTGGATAAATTCAGGGAATGAAATTATGGGCTTCCCTGCCCCCCCCCCCCCAAATTTCCTTAATTTATTTTCTTACATTTATTTCAATTTTATATTTAATGTGTGTGTTGGGTGTCCTATATGAGAGAAAATTCTCTAGGAGTTTTAGAAATTGTTATCTTGTTAGCACTAACTTATCATCGTGGTCATGAGAGTTTTCTAAATGTTTTGCTTTTATGCAGCTGAGGTCTCTGTTTTAATTCAATATTTACTGGATGGATCTGATTGAATACTTGATAGAATTGGTGAGCACACAATTAGTCAAATAGGCTAACATACATTTTATTAGATTTGAAGTACTAGTTATTTATCAAACATCAGAATGCAATTTGGGAGTAAATTAAAATCTTTTACATATTTGATAAATTCTCTATCACAATCCATTATCATTTTATGTTTAAAAATGCTTATGGGTTTTTCAAATTGACATGTATGCATCTACAGTTTTAGCAATAAAAATGTAATATTTTGCTTTGCTCTTCTTCCTTTAATGCCAGTTTGGATTTAAATACTACTTGAACATCCACTGTAAGCCAAGATTTTTCACACATTTCCCTTTTCTAATTTCTTACAGAAGTTTTGAGAAACTAGAAATATTAGATCAAATTTTCAGCTTGAGACAGTCATAGAGGGATTACTTTTTCTATAATTGTTATAAATCAGTAATCTAGACCTGTGCTATTTAACACCTTGAAGTTCTCTTCCCAAAAAGTGAACAGCTACTTTTAATTGAGAATATTGAATGATACATGTAATATGAAATATATTTTTTCCTTTTTTGGAGGGTGTACTGGGAACTGAACCTAAGGGTGCTTAACAACTGGGCCACATCCCCAGACCTTTTATTTTTCATTTTGAGACAGGATCTCACTAAGTTGCTGAGGCCAGCTTTGAATCTGTGATCCTTTTGCCTCAGCCTCCTGATTCTCTGGGGTTACAGGTGTGTATTAGCATGCTCTGCCTCCTTATTATGTTGCTAGTTTTACTTTAATTGTGCAGAAGTAGTTCTTATATTTATGTGCTCCTCACCTCCAAATAATCCCTAAACTACAACTGAACATGTGCTCTTAATAGAAATAGATTGAAAGGCAGTTCTTGATATTTACAAAGAATATTAATGGCAATAATTGTTGTCTTATGATCAAGAAGGTAGCCAACATTTAGTTGCATTTTTAAATTAGCATGAAGTCAAAACACACATATAACTTGCTTTCATAGTAAATTGCTAGACTTCACAATGAATATTCTTTAAAATTCCTTGGGAACATTGGCAGGTAATTAGTATCTAATATAGGATTCATAAGAAAAGGTGAGTTAGTAAAAATAAAAACATTCAGTTTCTATGTGACAACATTTACAGAAATATATTTGTGATTATATTGGTGTCTGATGTGCATAGAGTCAATGTGAGCCCATTGTAGCTCTTGAGGGAAAAAAAAAAAATTACATCCCTACACCGCTGATTCAGTTTTTGTTTTTTTCATCAAGTGGCAATAATTTCTTAAGAACCCTTTTCAGCTGGGTGTGTGGTGGTGCATACCTGTAATCCCAGTGTCTTTGGAGGCTGAGGCAGGAAGATCTCGAGGTCAGCATCAGAAACTTAGCAAGGCCCTAAGCAACACTTACTGACACCCTGTCTCAAAATAAAAAAAAGGGCTGGGGTTTGAGGATATTACTCAATGGTTAAGCACTCCTAGTACAAAAATCCAAACAAAATAACAAAATCATCCATTTCAATTTCCAAGAGAGTTGGTCAGTTTGGGGGGAGGGTGCATTTCTCTCTCTCTGTGTGTGGTCATGCTCAACAGAGAATTTAGGAGTATAAGAAGAATTTGAACAAGAGATAGGGAAGTTCTTAGTATTCTGAAATTATTTTTTTGCATTATATATATATATAATTTATAGTTGTATTTGAGTACTAAGTACATGTTCTCTAATTTTGCATTTGATTTGAGGATTTCCTGTATACTCATAGCTCAGGTATTCTCAAATGAATCAGGATAATTAGCTCTGTGGTTCTTGGCCATATGAGCTTCCAGGTCCTGACATGAAAAGGGTAACTTAAAATAATTTTCTGGAATTTTAAAATTTTCTCTCGGATCCTGTAAAATACCTCAAGCAAGGTGTTTGATACCATCATTTCAACATTTCTGAGAGAAGTGATCCTCTTGAGAGTGCCGAACAAAGGCTTATTTCTGTTCTTTTGTAATTTCTTTCAGATAGGGCTGAGCAAAGCTAGAGGGTAAAGGAAAGGAGAGGATTAAGAGGATAATATTTTTCAGGAAAGGGAAGGGCCTGTTGTATATCTTTATCTAGAAATATTTATTTCTAAACATATCTAAGCAAGAGAGGTTTGCTTATGCATTGACGTAAAATAAGTGATCAAATTCTATGTTATTCAATGCTGTATAGACAGAAATAAAATGAGCAACTGTGGGTCAATTATGTCAAGGAATTATGGATGACACTGTAGAATGCACCAGAGTTATCCCAAATAAAGGGCCCGGGATCGAGCAGTTTCTTTTTTTCTTTTATAAATTCCCATTACTGGTTCAGAGCTGCTTCAGAAACCAGGGACATTGCTAGGATGTCTAGACAATCTTGTACACAGGTTATGACAGTTCTGTTGGCCCAAGAAAAATTTGGGGAAGAATCATGGCTTGCTTTGACATTGTCTGACTCAATTACATAAAAATAGAGACAACTGAGAAATATTGAGTGGATCAGTGGTAAGGATGTATCATGGACAGCTGTTGAGAAAAATAAATTCTTTCACATATGATGACTGTTGGGCCATGCTTTTTTAGATTAAAAAAAATTAAAGAAAGTGTAAAATTAGATTTTGGACTTTCTTAAAAGTGTCCCATTTACTTCATTGCTCATCTTAACATGAATGTGTTGGACAGGACATGAGCTGCTAGGGAGATGATTAACTTCGTCAGGTCTAGTGTATATGCTTTTGTTCCTTATCCTTCTGACACTTGGCATAAAGGAGTGGGTTAGAAACGATCTAATGTAGAAAAACATGGAGATAAGTTGCAGACAATGTTGGCAACTACAATTTGCATTGCAATTGTTTCAATGCAAGGAAATTTTGGGTAACCACATTTTAGTCACTACTTGTAAGTAATTAATGTAGGGTAATTATGAGAAACCTATAGTGTTGACATTAAAATTTTTTTTAAAAAAATTATTTGTGTGTGGTATTGGTGATCAAACCCATGGCCTCACATAGGCTAAGCAGGTAATTTACCACTGAGCTAAATCTCCATCCCAAGTTTTTTTGATTTATAAAATGGCTACATTACATAGAGATGAGAAAGCAGAAGATAATGAGCAAAAATCCTACAATATGCAATTCATGGATTATTTTGATTTATTTATCCAAGTCTTTAAATGAACATGTATATTTCAAATGTTAATAATTTAATATTTAAACCTTATAGAAGTTATAAAACTGTGGTTTAATATGAATTTTTATAAGCTGTATCACAGGTATAGAAATGAACAATTGAATTTGTTTTTACTGAGTGAAAAAATTTCTTCATTGTAAACAAAGATAGCAGTTTAATGTGATGAATAATGCCTTTCTGGAGCTTCAATATTTGCAACCAAAAAGGATACATATGTTGAACTTTTTCTTTAACAGAAATAAAAATGAGCTGTGAAATTGCAAAAGAGAAGTTCAGTAATTCTCAAACTGAATAAGACTATAGATAAATTATAGTACACTTATTGGGTATCACTTACATTTTAACAAGAAATATCTCAGTCCTGGAAATAATGTGTTTGCATCTTGGGGTGATGAAATATCTCAAAGACCTGAGGTTCCATGATCTTTTGCTGGATGTGTGAACTTGAGAAAAATGATATAGCATTTCCTCATCTCGACGTGTTTTTTCTATAAAAAGGGTAGAACAATTGTATCTAAGTTTTTTATTCATAATTTGCTTCACAGAATATTGCCAGACACAACCAGGGTTAGATAATTTTTATTGCTATTGTAATCACCCTATTTCTGCATTTTATTAACTGTGTGAAATTGATCAAGATCCCTTTATGTAGTCTGTCTTCTATAAACTGAAAATAGAAGAGTAGTGACCATTAATACATTAAGAAGATTAGAGAAAATCATATCTGTGAGGGGCTCTGCACATGCTGGACATTCAGTAAATACTTTTTTTGCCCTCCCATGTATTATCCCATATGTCCCAACATCCCATTTATGGAACAGCTAAAAAATTTAAATTGAGCAACAAATATTCCACTATGGTAAACTTTGAAATAAATGTTTTTTCATATCTATTCTTTTGCAAAAATTAATAGGTGAGTTATTAATAATATTAACGAATGTTGAGATCCTTAATATTATCGATACCAAATTAATATGCCGAATTATGATTTTCAACCTATTTTAACACAGTGTCAATGTCATTAAAATATTCACAGGACTGAAAACTTGAATGAGATAGTCTCCATACTATTTCCTTCCTCAAGTTTAATGTCAGTCTTGCACAAACATTGCCATCTACTACTTTTCTTCTGATGTTCTATAACTATTATACTAGAGAGAAGTATAATAAGTATTTTTGTATTTATCATGCTTCAGGGGGAGAGAAGCATAATTGGGTATAGGACAATCCTCAATAAGGAAAAAAAAAACATTTATGCCACAAAGCACTCCTTCACACCCTTAAAATAGTTTTGTACTGTAGTTCTATCAGCATTAAGTGAAATAATTGTCTTTGTTGTTTTCTATTTGTGGTGCCATAATTTATGTCTCAACTTCATCTACTTAAATGTAATAATTTACTTTCATTTTTAACAGGAAAAAATGGACACATTTTTAAAATATTGCCTTGAAAAGTCTTTAACTATGTTGGCTAAAGATAGCATCACAAAGGCACTGCTAGTGGTATTCTGGAGAAGTAGTATTTGAGTCTTTTCGGTATTGTCTCGCTTAATATGATCTAATTTCAGAGGTAACTTTTCTGCTCAACAAGTAAAGATTATTATGCAGAGATATTAGCTGCATCAGATACGTGGTTGCTCAAGGGCAGCCACATGGGATTATGGGAAAGTTGAATAAAAAAATTTTCATCTCTAAATTATACATACTCATGTATTCATATCAATTGGATAACAATGACAGTGAAAATCTAGCTCAAGGGGTAAACAAGTAACATGTAATGCCCTTACCAAGATGTCTTGTTATTGAGTTTAAAACTCCATTTTCTTCTGGGATTTATGAAATTTTTAACCTGCACTTTTCCCCCCTCTGTTATAGGGCTTTATTAGTTTTTCACTGCTGCTGCAACAAATTGCAGTAAATTTAACAACATGCTACAACAGGTTTATGGTCTTAAAGGTCAGAAGTTTTAAAGTTATTTTACTGGGCTAGAGCCAAGGTTGTCTGTAGGGTTTCTTCTAGAGGCACTAAGGGGAATCCATTTTGTTATGACCGTTTTCTGCACCTAGTGGTACCAGTGTGTTAGCTTTCGACCCCTTCCTCTGTTTTCACAGTTAATTGCTCTGATTTCTGTGTGTCTCCATTGCCTATTCCTCTCTGAATCAACCTCTGTTCCTTTTTTTTTTTTTTTTAGTAACTCTTGTAATTAAGTTCATCTCAATAACCCAGGAAAGTCATCCCATCACAAGGTCCTTATCCACGTCTGAAAAGCCCCTTAGACTATGTAACACAATATATTTACAGGGTCTTGGATTTAGAATGAGAACATCCTTGGGGGTCATGTTTTAGCCCCCAAATAATGGTAAATTTTTTATGTTGAAATCCTGAAATTGGGTACTTGTCCATGGAATAATAACATAGCATTTGAGAATAACAAGGTTTTTAGATCCATTAGAAGGTATTGATGAAGAAGGTTTTTGAACAATAGCTGCTGATCAATTAAATACCCTTAAGCTTATCAAATATACTCTTAGTAAAACATAAGTAAAGATAACTTCAGTTCTAGAGTAAAATATATTAATGAAAGCAATTGTTTATCAAGGCAGTTGATAGCTCTTGTTTATGTAGCCTAATCTATACAGAAATCACAGAAAAATTCTCCTTTTAAACTTTGCAGAATATAATTTTCAATGGGATGCTAGATAGTGGCCCCATAATAATTGGTGCACTTCACAAATGTGCATTGTGTAAATTTTACCTCAAGTGATATGTACTATTTGTAGGCTTAAATTTAATGATGGTCAAGTCAGATTTTGAAATCTTTCTGAACCTCGAAGAAGACTATTGTGTAAGATGGGTTTGTTTTTCCTCTTAAACCATTGTTTCCCAAGAGAACTTGAAATGCCCTGCTCAAATTAATGTAATACAAATGAATTCTTGCTGCCTCACAAGTTTGTCCTTCATTTTTCTTAAAATTATATTGTAAATGGATGTGACATGCTTTACTGGTTGTTGTGCAGAGAGCAGTGTCCTTCCTAAAAGCTCCCTCATTTGTCAAAAAGAAGCCATTAAGAGTAAAGTAAATTATCTTATCACAGCATTGCTATTGACCTTAAAACAATAAATTTTATAATCAGTACAATAGCTGAATAGTATTTTCAGTTGTACAAATTTCACAAGAAATCTTTGTGTTACAAAGCTATTAAAATCACAGGAAAATCTGGTTTTCTTTTACCTTGTAATAGTAGAGATGCATATAGTTATTGTATAATTGCTATCTCCTTGCTTTCCAGAATTTCTAACTTAGTACATACACTAAGGTTTTAAAATTTTTTCATTTAATATTTTTAATGGTAAATACACTGTATTTTTTTATGGAATATCAAGCTAAAAATAAGTCGTATTCTATGAAATTAAATAAGGATGATTATCAGTGGTCATTTTTGTTAACAGACAAATCCTTTGGCATACAAATACAAAAAGATTTAGTGAAGGAAGGTGAGATTGGACTAAGGAACTCTGTTGATGTTTAAGTAATGCTCAATGAGAGAGTGTGTAATATGCACACTTATTTGGCTCTCAGGGCCAGAGATAGCATAACTGTACAAGCAATGGTCTTTTTCTATATCAAAGGATGATCTCCTCCTCCAGCCATGCTGTTCCTCAGAATAAGCACTTCAATTGAGTTTTCAGAAACCTTAAGAAGCATGATGTGATAGGCTGCCTGTACATATGGCCCCCTTCAACAGGCCAACTGTTACTCTTGCCCACCCACATCACTGAGGACATATGGCGCTACTTTGGCTGCAGAATCAAGTGTATGTGGACATGTCTTGGTGTGGGTATAAGGCTGCTGGTTGTCGTCATCTTATTGCTCATGCAACCAACTGTCTCAGTGAAAGCTTATTATCCATACCACTAAGTTTGAGGATGGCAATTGATGTTGTTTGATTATTAATTAAGCTCCCCCCCCCCCCCTCATTTGATCAGAAGGCTTACTAGATGTTTTCATTATAGAAGGAAAGAATGGCTTTTCTGAGGAGTCTTTTTTTTTTTTTTTTTTCAATTAAACTCCATTTAACAACAAGAATTCTATAGAAACAGAAGAGCAGAGGGATCAGAAATGTTGAGATGATTTATTGTAGAATAATTACTAAAATGTAAAGATGTTATTAAGCAGAAAAGTAATGAGAATACATGATGAGGTATTTTGGAATGAAGAGTTATCTAATTCCAGCATAATCCATTTAATAGAGTTTAGAGTTCTGAATATTTTTTAAAACTTGGATGTATGTTTTCAGTATTATAAATTCTGTATTTGCAAGATGAGAATTTTCAATATTGCAGTAAGTGTGTACTTTTCAATGGTGGCTGTAACTCCTACGTAGATATGGTTTTGAGCTGCATTCAGATTGGAAGGCAAAGCAAGAGGGATGATGCTAAAGTGGGATTTGTGCGGGACTTGATTTAGATGACTTACATCAGTAAGCCAAGAGAACAGAATTGGCAGTGCTCTTTAGAGAAGAGGGTGACACTGCAAGGCCACCTTTGCTGCCATTACTGGAAAATTTATATTTTCAGATTTTTGTGGATTTCATTTAGAATCTCATGATGATTTCACATACTGTATTAGGCAAATCTGAAAATTGTTCACTAAGAGCCTATTTGCTGAATTTTAGTGAAATGGAATCAAAATTTGGAGAGAGAACATTGACAAAAGCAGTATTTGCAGATGTAGAGATGGCAAATTTTGAAAATGCTTTTCAGAGTAACTTGTTCTACAAAACCTCATTTTATTCTCACTACTATGGCACCACAATTAATCAACATTAAGGTAGTATGTGAACTATTTGGCAATATAAATACCAAAGACTCCTGGTAATGGTGATTGATGAACAGAATACAGAATCATTATTGTCACTCACTGACCTTGGGAACTTCAGTTTTCATCTTTTTCACCTTGTTATAACACTGAATGACAGCTTAAAATTATCTGTCCATTGGGGTATTCCAACAAAATATATATTTCAATTTATTTATTTTTGTTCTGGGGATCTCTGTTATTTACAGTGGTGAGATATCAAATAATGAATATATTATACCAATGTGACAGTTCCAATGGTACTTAATAAAATGAAATTAAACATGGTTAGTACCAAGATATATATTGTATTGCTTTCATCAACAGGAAAAAAAATGTGCAGATCATTTTACTCAGGTTTTGTTAATTTTGATATGTACATATATATATATTTATAACTGACTTCCCTTTGACAAGTCTGTGCTTGGACATACATAATCACACAAAGTAAGTTTTATGGATCTCAGCCCAAATATGAATTTTTTAGGTAATTTTTAAATACATATAAAGTGTGACAAAAAAATAGTCATGAAGTGGCAATATAGGAAACCATAAAAATGATGACAAAAGGGGAGATAATGGTTAAAAACTCTTCTGAATGAATAATTTTTATTTAAATTCAGTTTTTAGATGAGGAAATAAATGTAAATGAAATTACTATGAAAATTAATCTTATTGTCTATATGTACATATGTGTTATAAATACAAAACAGATGTCACATTATTTACCATATTCTCTCTAATCTGTATATGTACATATATCATGAAATTGGAGTACATGTGATATATACACGTTGTGTTGTGTACTTTCATTTTTGCATCTATTTTCTCACTTCATCAGCAGCAGACAAAATAGAGTAGTTTTCATTTGGTAATTTGATCTCATATTTTGGATCTTCTAGCCTCATGTATGGGTTTCTATTGTGTTCCCCCCACCCATACACGCACCCACACACACTGTGACTAGACCTCTAGAATCAACAATTATCTTTTAATCCTTGATATTTTCAAAGCAGCTTCTCTGTAAAGGGTGTGTATGCATGCACCCTTACTCCTTAACAGAGAAAAGCCAGTCAAAACTAATTAGAATGTAATAGCACTACTGCAACTGTCAATCAGATATTTAGCAATTGCATTAATGATTGAGCAGACATTATTCCACCCATAGTACCTGGCATGATGTTGAATTGTAGAAATATAGCTGTGCACAAAATTTCGTCCCTATTTTCAAAGGTAAATGTGTAAGAGGAATAAATCAAGCTAGATCATAGTATCTGAAAGTAAATTTTCTATATACTCCTGGCTTCAAGGAGACCATGTTATACTATTCACACACTTAAACCATGTGGAAGCAATTTCTTAATCCATCCTTTGAAGGAATAGCAAGGGAGAAGTAGAGCTATTTGTCAAGCTTGAATTTGTATATTTTCATAATTATATAATTTCATGTTACATAATCTGTTTTGAAATATATCATAAAGATGGTCTTTCAAATCAGTAGATGATTAATGATTCACAAAATGGTGCTCACATAATTAGCTATTTTGTAGTTGTAACAAATGAAAATGTACTATTTGTAACTACTAATTCTAGAGTAGGTATCAGTTTCCTCAAAATATAAAAGAAAAACCGATGACAAAAATTAATTGCAAAATTGGGGTGAAAATAACTTTTCTAAACATATCCCTAGCCAAACACAAACAGAAAAGGAAGACATTTATGGATTGAAACTTTTTAAATATAAAATTATTGCATTTCAAAAGGTACCCTAGGTAGGTATAAAAAGCTAATGTAAAATTCAGGAAAAATTATTTGCATATTTAACATGAATAGATTCAACAGATCAATAAGGGAAGATTAGTAGTTTAACCAAAGAACAAAGTACATTGTCAGGAATAAGAAACTCATAAACACTAATAAATGTATTAGAATGTCTAAGCAAAATGTGAAAACATTTTATGGGGCTATCAATATTTTTATTCATAAATTCATACACTCATAAAACCTGTGCTTTTTCTATTATAAGAGTGGTTTTATCTGAAAGATTATCATGCCAAGTATTAGTCTTTAAAATTTTTTTAAATATGCATTATTTTTAACTAAATCTGTATCCATATTGGGGAGGAAATACTTTTCATAATTTTTCCTATTACTAAAAGAGTAGGTATTAGGAGCATAACAAATACATGCTTTCATATGGGTAGTTTGTTTTCCATCAGTCTTTTTTTCAACTTTTTCATTTTCAAAAGTAGATTCAAACCTCTGAGCGAGCACAGCCTTTGTTGCTGAAAACAGCCTTTCAACTGTAAGCACACACATCACTTTCCCTGAATTTCATTGAGGATGGGAGCCTAGATATCTTACCACAAACTATATTTCAGGAATGATTTTGGTTCTTAGTAGTCTGTACTCTGAGCTTAACTGGTTGAGAAAGAGGTTTTGAAGAGAAAGCTTGTTGATGTATCCTTTTTATTGGGAGAGCTTTTATTTCCTTAAGTGTTTTGTTGCCTCAGTGTGACGAGTATCCAGAGTTTAGTGGAACAGATGCTTTTTGTGATATATGAGATGAACTTGCTTTCCTCAGCACGCATGGGCCTGCAGTGCATCTGGCTTCTGCACATAAAAGTCAATTATGTTCCAAAATGTGTCTCTCCGCATTACACAGATTCTTAGGGGCAGACCTGAAGGAGCCCTAATTAGGAAGGGCTGTTGTAGCTAGCTGGAAGCCATAAGTTCCACCTGATATGTATGTGACGCACCTGTAGGCACCCGCAAACCTGAAGGTATATAACCGGGTGAAAGCGGTCCGAGTTAGGAGAACGGAGAATTCAGTCAGCCGGGCAGTCACTCGGTCGGTCAGAAGAATCAGAGCGGCCAGAACGTAGGCAGAGCGGTTACAGAAGAGAAACCAGATAGAAGAAGTAATGACTGGTCAGAGTTAGGCCGAGGCTCCTGAGGAAGACAGAAGACAGAAGACAGAAGAAAGAAGCTCTAATCTTTCTCTAAGCTAAGCTCTATCTTTCTTTAATCTTTCTCTCTAAAAATCTTTCTTTCTCTCTCTAAGCTCTAAGAAAGTAGAAGTAAAAGTAGTAAAAGCTTAACTCTGCCTCCGAGAATTTTCCTCCCGTGGCGGCGCCGTGGCTGGCCGTGACAGGCAGCTTACACAGACCCCTTCGTATTCCTGTATTCCCTCAAAAGAAGACTTTGCTTCATTATGAAGTTCAAGTTAGACTACAAATTGAAGGGTACTAAGTTCCACATTGTCTGAGCAAATAATTCTACAATTGTATACTAACATCATAAATCCTGCAGAGAAACCCTATATGGGATGTGGGCAGAGGGTAGGTTCTGTGTGCATGAAAAAAAAAAAAAAAAAGTGTTGTAAAGCAGAATATAAGTGAGCATGTGGCATGCCTAACAATGAAATCCAGTACAGAAGAAGAAAATGAGTGGAGCCTGGGGAGAATAAAGGTAAGCTTGAAAAAATAGGATATGTGTAAAAGTGATGAGAGTAAAGACCATTATTAAGCATGAGGGGGAAGAGCAAGCAAGCTGTCAGCAAGGAGTTTGACTCATGTACACATTGCCCGGGCAGTAATGGACAGAAATTGGGACACCCAAGACATGGCAACTATAGTTCCTCTCCTATTATCCAGGTAGACTTTGAATATTCAATTTTTAATTTAAAAAGACTATCTGTGGCTTGACACAGTTCCACACGCCTGTAATCCCAGTGGCTTGGGAGGCTGAGGCAGGAGGATTGCGAGTTCAAAGCCAGCCTCAGCAATGGCGAGGCACTTAGCAACTCAGTGAGACCCTGTCTCTAATAAAATACAAAGAAAGGGCTGGGGATGTGGCCCAGTGGTCTAGTGCCCCTGAGTTCAATCCCCGGTACCAAAAAACAAAAGAAAAAAATAAGTTTATACTGATTTGTTATTGTAGTAGTGAGAAGCTACCACATGCTGACACTATTGTTTGTTATTGTTTTGTTTTTCTTCCTGTAGTGTATAGAATTAAATTTGCTGTTCTGTGAAGCAATTGAAGTGATTTTTAAAGAGCCAATTATTACAACAAAGAAATCTGTATGTTATTGATTTGTTGTATGAAAAATGATTATATAATGAGTGTGTAAAATGAAGTATCTTTTGAGAGTTAATAAATTCATAAAAGTATTCTTTGATTACGTGAACTTGAATGAAGCCTCAAAGATTGTATTGAATCACCTATAATATTTCTGGGATTATGAAGTCATTGCTATTTGAGTTTGAGAGTACTATATTCTGGGATCAATTTGACTAATACACTCAATGAAGGTTGCAGTTGTAAAAGTAGGTTTAGTTATTTGAATTAAAGACCAAACTATTGGGCAACAGGATATGCATTTATTTATTTGGTAGTCCTAGGGATCAAACATAGGGCCTTGGGCATGCTAGGCAAGTCCTCTAGCACTGAGTTATAACTCTAGCCTAGGATGCCTACATCTATCCCAATTTCTACTATCCATTCTAGCCATACATTTACTAAAGATTTTACACAGAATATTGTTAAGATGAAGACACAGTTTATTAATGGAATCAGATGAAATGTGCTGTTACAGTGAGAGAAGCTGCTGGAGAAGTATAGAGTGGAAAACTTGGTGATAGCTGACAGTTCCCTGAACCACAAGATCAAAGTCATATAAGCTTTTAAAAAGGTTGAGTTCATTCCAACTCTCTTTCACCATAGGTTTGAAAATTAAATTAGTATTTTTTTTTTTTTTTGATACCAGGGATTGAACTCGGCAGTACTCAACCACTGGGCCACATCCCCAGCCCTTTTTTGTATTTTATTAGAGACAGGGTCTCACTGAGTTGCTAAGTGCCTCACAATTGCTGAGGCTGGCTTTGAACTCTCGATCCTCCTGCCTCAGCCTCCCAAGTGCTGGGATTACAGGTGTGAGCCACCATGCCTGGCTAAATTAGTATGTTTTTATGAAATGAAAAGCAATGCATTTTTTAATGAAAGCTTTTAATATTTGCACATTTGAGTTTGGCTTCATTATGCTAGGAAAACAGAAAACAAATCTGTCAAATATGCTGATCATTAGGTATATAGGGAACTGGATGTCTATAATAAAGATAGGCTTTGCTAGCAAGGGAATGAAATTCATAAAAGTTCCCTGAAATATGGAAAGGACCTGGTTTAAATTAATTGTACAGCTTCATGACAAATATCACCTTCTATACTTTTTATGGCTGTATTTCTTTATTTTCTGACATTTATGATTGGTCTCATCAATTTCACAAGTAAAAATCTGTTTTTGGTAATTTTAATAGTCATTTTTTTTAAGTTCCTCAATTTATCAAGACTTCTTTGTTAACAGTTATTTAGAGAAAAAAATTTTTTTAGGTAAAATTCATGTTTTCCAGTATGTTTCACTAAAAGCTTATCTTCTAGGTTTGACTGTTTATAAGTTCTTGCATTGTTTATAAGGAATAACGTGTTTCAGAGGCTTAATCTGATTGAATCTGGGTAGCAAGCTGAATTATAAATAACTTTGATAAATCGTAGATTATGATTTAAAATGTCTCCATTAAGCGTCTTAAAGTACTTTAAAAGTTCACTAATGTGATTCATTATTCTTGGCCCAAATAGTAAAAGTTTTTTTTTTTTTTTTTTTTTTTAAATGAAAATCAGTTGAACTTGACAGATATCATACACCAACTTTAAATGGTCGTGACAATTCCTGTAACTCATTTAGAAAATAATTATTTCCAGAATCACAGTGCTTGGACCAGAATGCAATTTTAAATTTAACACTTTAATTGAGAAATTAGCCTGATTTTTCTTTTGGCCTGCTTTTTCAGATAGGATTCTAGCTTTTGAATGTGAATAAAACTTTAGGACACTGAAGGATCTAGAAGATAGGCAACAGGGTGACCATGCCCTCTCTACCTGCCTTACTCCTATCAGTTAAAGACCTTTATGGTGTAAAATAAACTGGAACTACTTGGATGTAACATATAAAATTATTAATTATACATATATTTATTTAGTTCAGTTATTTTCTGCTAAATTGAAAGAGTCCATTTCTCTCCTTCATTTCTTGAGTTTGGGAAAGAAGTTAGGGGTCTCATGGAATATTTTACATTTGCTATTAAGCAGGTTATGTCTATTAAAATCAACATGTAGAATCTGTGGGTGGAATCCATCCCCTTCAATTTCCCACTGAAGAGAATTACTCTTTGAGAGTATAGATAATTCCTGCCATGTTATTCACCTAATTATTAACCAAGTCAACCAGCATGTCTAGGTTTCTTCAAGACCATTTCTCATAAAGCTATTTCTTCCACATAGTATTAGCTTGTGATTACACATGCTATCAGGTAGCACAGAATATATGTACATGGAATACAGAGTAAAACAAAGCCTATTTATCATCCTGTTTCATTTTCCATATTCATATGTAAAAAGCTTCTTATGCAATTTACCCAAAGCCATAGTGCCTACATATAGCAGAGAGATAGATTACTCAGTCCTTGATATTGGGCACACCTAGAAATATGGAAAGCAAAGCACCTTCTGTTTTAATTTAACACATGCAAGTTTTTCATCTCATTGTATATTGTCCTAAAGGAAAATGCAATGTATTTGTTTTTCTTTTTTGGAATATAGAGATAGAAAAAGATAATGCAATGACTGAAGATCTGTAATACGCTTGTATATGTACCATTTAATAGCTCTTTAAATTTTTCATTTTGCTCCTTTTATGTTAGCTCTGTGTAGGAAAAACCAGCAATTCAAAGATGCAATCTAGCTTGTAAAACCAAGTATATACCTATCCATCCTGCAGATATTATACCTGTCTATTTCTCCCTAAGTCTTTAACAAGTATCTACTTAATCTCCAAAAAAAAAATGTGTAAGGGGACTCATCCAGATGCTATATCTTGGCCAGGCAAGCAAGAGTTTAGCCTCACCACTGTAGGTTACTTCTATTTGTTTTGAGTCCAGCACCCCTGGGTTACTTTGACACCTTGCCCTGACATAAAGATGACTCAGCTCAGTCAGTTGCAGAGTTGCGCTCTTATTATGACCAAGTTCACTTATTTTCTAAAAATACATAATTCTTCAAAATCTTTATTCTTGAAGAATATGGAATGTCTTGTTTGCTTTCAGTGTACTTTCAAAATGAGACCTCAGCTGGATAAAATGTGTTTGTGTAATGAGCTTCCTCTGCTCATTGAACATGATGGAGTAAATTGTATGGTATGAAGAGAAGTTCAGAAGAATAAGGAGTTACATGATTTAGATAATTTTGAAGTGAGACTCTATGACATTGGATTATATACCTTTGTGTTAAATCTGGACTTTTTTTTTTTTTTTTCAACAAGGAACTGTCAGAAATGACTATTGCTATGTTCTACTTTGCATTTTTAGTTATCTTCAAGTAAAACTTGGTGGATATCAAAGAACAACTTTCTTCCTCACTTTCTTAAATCAAGACACATTTCCCTCCTCATTTTCTACATATCTAACACCAAAGGATGAGGAAAGGATGAGGTGGTTGTCCTTTTTCCCCGTTAAAACTTCCAGTGTGCTCATTTCTTCCCTTCTTGCAATTGATAAGATTTCTTTGAAGCTCCAATTGTCAGAGAATTAGTTTTTCTCCTTTCTTATTGTTGACGTCAGAAGATATCCTGTCACTCTTGTCATTTAAGGGTTTAGATCCTTAATCAAAATCTTCTTAAGTCTTGTTGTCAGTTACCTCAATGTCCAGATGAAAGAACCATGAAAATTTCCCATTCTCTGTTTATTGACATCTTTATTTCCATTCTTTTTTTCCCCTTCTACTTTAGTTGCTCCTTTTGTGAAATCAGATTTTCTATGCCAGCAAATGTATTAGCTGTATGGATGCAAATATGCCTCTTTCTGGCTGGACATCACTCCTAGATCATTTGTACAATTCTTCATCCCTCCTGAGATTTTCCCTAGGCTATAACTTCTGCTGCTCCCCTATTATCTATCAGTACTCCCCTGTCTCCAATTTCTGCAATTTTTACTTCAGATGCCATACTTCAAAGTTGGTACTCCTTTGCAAATATTTAGAGCTGCATTTCTCTGCCACCAATAGAACCATTTTTTGCTTCTCTTCCTCTCTACACCTTTTTGTATTGATGTCCCCATGTGTTTCAATCCAATTATTTTCTTTATAAACACATTCACCTAGGTATAAATGCCATTTCTTTTAAAAATATTTTATTGGTACATATTATATGAAATAGTGGGTTTTACTTGGGCATAGTCCTACAGGCACATAAAATAATTTGATTAAATTTATTCCCCCAGTACTGTTGCCCTTCCCTGTTGCCCTTCCCTCCTCAATCCCCCAGACCTCCTTCCCATATCCCAACAGTTTATTCTATTTTCATTAGATTCTCGCATTTCCTTTTTTCTCTCTAGCTTACACATATGAAAGAAAAGATATGGCACTTTTCTGAGTCTGCTTTATTTCACTTAACATGTTCTCCCACTCCATCGATTTTCCTGTAAATGACACAAATTTGGTCTTAATGGCTAAATAATACTACATTGTATGTATATACACACACACACACACACACACACACACACAAACACAACAGATTTTCTTTATCCATTCATTTGTTGAAAGACAACTAGGCTGGTTTTATGACTTTACTATTGTGAGTTCTGCTGCTATAAACATGAGAATATTTAAAATATGCTAAAAAGACACTTTTCAAAAGAAGTAAAAATAACAATTATAAGAAAAAATGCCAACATCTTTAGCCATCAGAAACATGAAAATCAGAACTACTCAGATTCTTTCTCACTCCAGTTAGAATGGCAATCATGGACACCACAAATAACAATAAGTACTGGTGAATATGTAGAGAAAATGGAACCCTTAGACTATAAACCAGTACAGCCACCATGTAAATCATTATGGAGGTTCCTTGGAAATCTGAAAACTTAACTACCATATGCTCTAGCTATACCACTCCTTGATGTTTACCCAATAGAACTAAATATTAATTTTATAATATAGTGCTAATGATTTTCACTTTGAGATTCTGGTCTAGACCTTCTTTTTGAGATTCCATTGCTTATTTGAAAACAGCATTTGGGTGACTTTGATAATGTGCCTTAATTTTATAGACATCAGTAAAGCACACCACCAACCATGCTGATACCTAGGAAATTTTGAGTCATATTTGTCCTTTTCCATATGCTGAAACTGTCCAATTCAATAATCCTATTAAAATATGGTTCCAAATAGGTTGGTATCATACTTATTTTGAAATAGTTATGTAACATGAATAAGTCCCGTATAACCAAATTAAGATCATCTATTTCGTATTTCCCCCAAACTCTTGTCTATTCACTCCCTTGATCAACTTTGCATGGGAACACATTTTGTAATAATTTCTCTCTTAAATTGCATTTCTGCTGTTGTCTTCCTCTCAAGAGGGAAAACACTAGGTGTGCAGGGGCCCTGGCTTGCTTCTCACTTACCACTGTAGCAAACTGGTGCACAATTAAATATATACTATCAGGTCCACTAAAGCCCCCAGTCTGTTCACTTTGTCATTTTCAAGGCTCAAATTTTTCTCATTTTTAAAGGAGATATGGGACAGATAATCTCATTTTGGGATGGTTCAATTTTAAGCCTCCTTGATAGAGCATCAGGGTAGGCAGGGAGGCTTTTAAGTTACTTCAGAAGTTCTTATGTATAGGAGAAAATTTACTCTCCTTCTCTGGAAAGACTTGAAGCCTATATGGCTCCTGTGGACTCTAAAGTTTTAGGGTGATTCCTGCTAAACGGGTAGCTTCGAGTCCTTTCCATCATATTCCTTAAAATTTTCCAGATCTGTCACTAATGTTTTTGTTGTTGTTGCTGAAAATTCTCACTGAATAAGAACTTTCACTAAGATGATGAAACTAGGTTTATATGAAATCTGTCTCTGTAATTTTCAAATGCATTCAGTTTTGCAATCCAGTTAATCCTAACTTCAGAATGAAAAATGATCATCTGGATGTTTTATTATTGTGCATATTCCAAGGCCTCACCAGGTTCTGATTTAGCTTGTCCTCAGGACAAGCTGAATGTACATGTGTTGCATTTTACCAGACATACTATATTACTCTGAAATCACATTTATGCACCATACTTTGGAATACAGAGTGCATGATATGGTACATTTCAAGATGTCTGGTTATTAATTGTGAAAATAAGTAGTTTATCAGATTTCCCTAAATTAATGACATAGTACAATTTTAATACTTTAGAAATTGCAGGAATCCAGAATTTTTTTTTTTATTTCTCAAAATTGTAGAAACTGAATTTTCAAGAAATAATTTGTCAAACTAAATGGGGTCAATATTTAAGCTTTCTGTCATTGCCTTGTCTCTTTATTCTAAGCATAGTGTCCTAGAGTATTAGTTTTGGCCTCATTTTATTGAAAAAAAGTAAAAATATAGCAAAGTACTCTATCTATACCTGCAATTTTTATTTTTTGCTACATTTTGGGCATATATTGGATTTTGGCCATCACTATTAAAGGGGTAGATATAGTTTGAATTGAGATAAGCTCAGTCTATGCAAATTAATTAATGCCAAAGTAATTTTAAAAATGATTCAATGGTACCTAGTCTAAGGACAATGTTAAAGTACGGCTCCAGTATATATCTTAATCTAAGTTATTACTGAATGTAAGTCATGTGATGGCTTCTAATGAAAATTTCCCATTGAAAAAAATCAATGTTAATAACTGGAACTCGAGAAGTATAATGGGCTTTGCTGTGTTTTTCTGGCTTACATTGTGTTCCTAATATGCTGAGAAGAGGAATTGATGACCTGTGAGCTATGGTCACTTCCTGATCTCATCTGATGCTTTGGTCTCTAGTTTTAAAAGGGTGATCAGAGAGGTTGCTTTATAATGGAGAAATTGAGCAAAAGGAACATCAACCTGGAGGCTCATTGGCATAGCCCCGCTTTCACTAGAGAAGCACTTTGATAAAGAGGCCTGTTGCCAAGAGAGGCACTTAGAAGGAAACTGCTACAGAGAACTCCTTGAAAGAAACTACTGTACAAGCAGATGCTGGAAACTGACTAGAGCTACCCACTTTATAGATGATAATGAAGAAGCATTACTGCTCTGGTATAGAAATAGACTCTAAGAACCAACTTTCTCCCTACATAGTATACCTAAGATCATTGGTTAAGTTTTCTCACTTGGAATGAAATATTTATATTGTCTATGTGAGAAGTAGAACAATTAGGAGTGCACAGAAGAGATTTTGAAACTGGTGCAGATAAAACTTAGCGGTGGTCTGTAATTGAAGCTGCTCTACTAACTGGAAGCTTCCACTGGCTTTTGTAATAGGTATCTTACAGACACTTAACTCAGGACTGTACTTTCTATTTGGCACCCCTAGATGTAAACCATCCCTCAGACCAGGTGATCACACTGTGGGCTCCATCTCAAAGATCAATGCTCTGGAGATAGATGCTTTGTAAATGGAATCATAGAACTCCATTAAGATATCCCATAGTGATGTTTCCTTTAGAATTCTTACATAATCGACCTAATGTCACTATTATACAAGACAGGATATATTGTACACTACATTCTTGTTGTTTTTCCCTTGGTGACTTAACACACTTGAAAGAGCAAGATGAGCAACATTGAATCAAAATGTGTTTATACAGTTATTATCAATCCGAAGGCTTAACTGCTGACTGAATAGTAAATCTATTGACAGAAAAGCATAATGAGCCTAACTATTTATGGTTTAATATTTATTCTAATCTTTAAGGTCTAATATGTGCAAGTAAAATTATATACAATAGATATTTCCCATCTAGTTTAATTCTACATACAAAGTGTTCAAAAAATTGGAGAAATCAATGGCGCATATTTATGGTACAGAGTAAAGGTTACTTTATTTTCTGCTTCATTGAGCATGAATCTTTTTAGATTTTTGTTTTCTCATTAAAATAAAAAATGCATTGACTTTTACATTGCATGAGCCCAGTTAATTTCAAAGTTATTTAGAAAGTTGATTTTCATGTTTGTAGTATAATAGGGACAGCATACAAATAATGTATCACAGTAACTTGGCATTTATGAAATATTAATTTTCTGTAAGCATCAACTCAAAAAGGGAGGTTACATTTTCTCTTTACAAATACATGTTGAAAGTCATCTGTTCTTTAAAATTGTTACTAAAATAGATAATGTAACTGTTTTTTATATGCCAGTCCTTGCTGAAGAGTGTTTTAAGGTTGCTCAAATATATTTCTATATAGAAGAGTAAAAATTATGCTTTGTATGCACTATAAAATGACTACTTGAATTTATAGAAATTAAGGAAATGTTACAAAAATAAATTACAAAAATAACTAATTAAAGGGTAATTTAAAGTTTAAGAGTGAATTTTAACATTTACCAGATACAACTCATTATATAGTGATTAAAATGAAATAAAAATTTAACAATTAGTGGTTGAAAAAGCATATACTTATATCCACAGATAGGTATACATATACCATTAGGGTTGGTCCTTAACAGCTTCTTGTCTTATTCCCTGCTCCTTTAATATATAGACATCATATTTGCTCTTTTATAATATTATTCATCTATCTTTCCATAAAGTTGATGCTAATGTGTTTGTTGGGGGGATTTTCCCTGAATACAATTTACTCCAGAAAGGATTGATGATTTTAGGAATTAATTATAATAGTTCAATTGCCTTAGGTTTAAATATGATTTTCAGTTTGAACATTTGATTTTTGTATCAAATACCTGTGGTTCTAGATGCAAGAGAGGTCTTTGCTCTTTTCAGTATTATTTTTGTAAGGGTTACTGCACTATAGCAGGACAGTTCACACTAAATTCCTGTGTAGTGATTAGTCATTCAGAGCATAGACTTTGATGTCACCCTGCTTGTGATATCATGTGATTGGGAATTGTGCGGCTTTTCTCTAAGTCATCGTTTTCTCAACTGTGAGATGGTGCTTTGAAAATGCTTAGAATTTCTGAGAACTAAGTGAGGCAAAAAAAAAATTGAGGCATTTAACGCAGTAAAACAACCTAACATATAGTATATTTTAAGGAAAACATTAGTACTAAGGCTATCATTGTCTTCATCATTTAATACTACACATGAACTTGGAAATACCATTTTAACCTTCCCAGCCTGTTTGCTTGTTTATAATGAGAAGACTGAGTTAGATGGTTCTTAAATTTACCTTTAGCTCTGATATTATGTATCTGAAATGAAGTAATGCCAAGTGAGTAATTAAATCCTGCTCTTTCTTGATGTGGGAGAAAGAAAACAGACAACTTCTAGATGTTTGGCTTCCCCTCCATGTTTTCTACAACTGTGTAGCATTTTGAATACAAGGATTTATTCTAGAAATCATTAAATTTACTTTCCTTTTACACTTTGTCAACTGGACAAATTAGGATTTAGGAGCAGTCTTCTCTGATTTAAAATTTGTCTTGATTATTTAATTGTAATCTTAAGGTTTCCTAATTGTGGCTGTGAAGATGTTTTTCATTTTTCTTCACTATAATGTATTATGTGTTTATACAATATGTATAGTTTTAACTATTTTACATATTTACTCATAAAAGGTATGATATTGAACCTATTCTATAACTTGCTTTTTTGTAGACACTCATTTTTGATACTTTTCTATGTTGCTACATGTAGTTATTAATTTTAGCTTATGTATATCATTCAAGTTTATGAGCAAAGAACACTCTTTGGTAAATACTGAAGTGTTTTCATATATCAGCATGAAGACAGCATAAAAATAAACATTCAAGTGTATTTTATTGTATTAAGGCAAACTAATATGTATACCCAAATGTATCATAATGCACATGTGGGAATTCCTATGGAATATATATACACACATATATGTACCTACATATAATTTTGAAAGTTTTGTGATTTCTCTGTTCACCTGCAATTTTAAGTATGTGATATTAGTTTTGTGTGCATAATGAGTCTATTCATATAAATTTACTAATTTAGCAAAAATCCCACTTAAATCAAAATTTAAAAATATTTTGTGAGATATTATGCTAACCTTACATAAATATATTGAACAGTCATCTTTGTATATGTACATTAAGATGACATGGTGTTTTTAATGCATCAACTTGCCTAAATAAGAAGTTAGAAATATTGTCTGTGAATAATTTATTGCATGATTGAAGTCCAATAGGTATTTTAGTAATACTTTTTAAGCATTCATAGATTTAATGGCCTGTTTTGCAAAAGGATATTGAAAAATATCATTCGGATGACTGTTTACAATATGAAGTTAAAGATGAATGAGCTTTCATATTAATAATTATTGTGAGAATCCCAAAGGGAGGTGTGGTTTTTAAATGTATGTCCTTGTAAGCAGGGTAATTCATAAATGCACAAAGCATATTAGGTATGAGATTTGAGTGGTAATATATTTAAGAATGTAATTTATTATCCTTTTCACACCCACTCTACTCAATATGCAGAGTTTAAAATGCAATGGCCAGAAGACAAGGAAGTGACACTAGAAGAATGTGGACATGGACTCCGGGGCTGTTAATGATGACTGTGATCTTTTGGGGTCAGCAGGGGAATGGACAAGGCCAAGGTAGGTGCAAACATGTTCTAATGCTCGAACGCTAGATATGAGTTCCACTTTAGGATGAAATTACATCTGTCTTTGGTTTGATGGTTTAGTCAATTTGTTGTAATCTTTCCACAGAATTTTGCCAAGGTGTACCATTATGCTTTTGAATCAGTTAAATTGAACTAGAATTAGGTGTGAGTTGGTGGATCAAATTGAAAACCATCTTTCTGAAATTTGTTTTGTTTGGATTTAGTGGATATTGCATGTATATGTGTGTGTGTAATTTTAGAAGAGCGCAAAGCATTTAAAAGTTTTATATTTTGAAGAGGTTTTTGAATCTGTTTTTGTTAGTGACCTTTATGTTATATAGATTTAAATTTCAAAGACATTTTTGATGTGATGATCTTCAGAAATTAAATGTAACATTTGATGATTCTCATTGCTCTGCCAAGAGTTTGGGGGTGAAATTAGTGATGGAGTAGAGCTATGCTGTTGTGGCATCCTGAAATGTTCTTAGAGAGTAAAAAAAAAAGGTCATAGATTTTATAATAAGGTTTTCAGTGTATTGTTTGGTTGAATAAATCTTGGAGTGATTTACACAAATGCTACTGTCTGTACATGTATTTCATGATAAGTATTTTTGGAAATGTGGTGCCTACTCAGATAAAAATTGGAATTTATTTTATATGATTAAGAGAGGTTATGGTCCCCTTAGAATTATTATTTTTCCCCTTTGGAGGGCTGTGTTTTAACATTGTTTCAATACTTGTCAGAATTTGAAAAGAAATTTTTGGACAGGAAAGGCATAGGGGTAGGTATTGGACTCCTGATATAGTTGAAAGTGTGTTTTGGTATTATATAATTGTGATGGAATCGAGTTTTACTAGTCCTTTGGCTTCCAAAATACTCAATAAATATTTATAAATATTTGCATATCCAAATGTTTATTTACCCTTTTGAAGAGCTCCTTCAAAACAAACACTGTTCGCTTGCCATATGTAGTTTTGTCCTATGAATTTTTTAATTGAAATAGGAAGATGTTTCCAAAATAAACGTGCATGTATATCCACGTATTGGAATAAATATATGTGTACTTATATATACATGTAGATAATAAATTTGAATAATTTAAAGGCCTTGACTTTAAAGTGTTTCTTTCATGCCATTAAGATTTATATTAATATCTAGTTGAATATACATTTTTCTTTTCTTCTATGTTGAAAATAATGTATGAAATTATACTTAATATATTTTTTTTCCACCAAAGATCTAAAATAATCTGTAGGCAGTTGCTGTATTATGTTTCTATTGGCTAGGAGAGCTGTTTATACTTCTGGGAGTGTATCAGTTTACTAAAATGCAGTCTGCCTACTGCATACAGAGATCCAGCCGGACATGTAGTATTGAACAAGATTGCAAAGTCTTTCCCTTATTTAGATTACAATATTTATTTTATTATTTGATGAATAATAATGTATTGGATATGTAAAATATTTGTGAAAATAAGTATCTTCTCTCTTTGTCCAAAATCTTTATTTATTCTATCTTAATTTTCTTTTTTAATATTGATCACTCAGATATGCTTTAGATTGTGGTCATCATTTATTACATTAATGCCTGGAAATCAATTTCAAGCTTAACGTTAGTGAAGCTTCTAATGGTAAATTCAAGTTAAGTAATTTGGCTTCTTTTTAAAAGAATAAATTAAAATAGACAAAATTCAAAGGAAAAATGACTTAGCAGAAAACATAATTGAGTGCTTTAACTTTATTATTAAGGTAATTTTACTTTCTGAGTGGCTAGACTGAGTGATGGAGATTTCTTAAGTATAATGAAAAACCTTATCATTGCAAATATAACATAAGCTACATATTATCATTTGGATCTACAAACCTGTTGATTATTAATTTTTTTTTCACTTTTGGATATTGAAGCAAAAAAAATAAAGTTTTCAATTAAACTTTATATTATTAGTCATATTTTAAATAAAAAATATTATAGCTATTTACTATTGGTAAGAATATAATACATTAGGAATCTATAAATAATATTTTCTCTATTGTTCGCAACTCTCTTTTGAACATTGGTAATTTGCATCTCAAAGTCCAGGATTATGATTAAGTCTCAATGAAGTATGAGTTTTACAGCAAATGTGCCTATAAAAAGTAATGAAGTTATTTTAATATAAATTTAAATTCCTTAGGCACAATAGTAAAGTCAATCTCTATTTCTATGAGTAGATTATGTTTTAATTATTTGTCACTCACTGGGAAATTTAGATATTCTTTCCCATGGAAACCATGTTAGAAATTGTAGTTAGATTGTGAGGACAGAAGATGAAAATCTGTGTAGTTGAGAATGTATGTGAGTTGTCATACTCAGGATTGTTTGAACTGTGTGTAATCGCCACTTAAACAAACGTGATATAGCATATGTAGTCTGAATTCTAAACAAAAAATCCCCAGCATTCCTCTGGAAGTATTAGGGTAAAAATTAGAGGAAAGAGATGGACATGGACTGAAATCAGGCACATGTTAGTAACTGACTTTTTAATCCATCAAAAAAAGCATCTATGTCAAGACATCCATTGCTTGACTTCTGGACTAAACAGGTGCTTGTCGGGGGCTGGGGTTGTGGCTCAGCGGTAGAGTGCTCACCTAGCATGTGTGCAGCCTGGGTTCGATTCTCAGCACCATGTAAAAATAAACGCATTGTGTACAACTAAAAGCAAATTAAAAGGTGCTTGTCTTTTTACCGTAGCATTCTTGGCTTGGCCTCGCTGCTTATCTAGACTACTCATGTTTTTTGCACAATAGAAACTGTTTGGTATGGGAAATTGAAAGCAATCCTTAAGAAAAAGTAGAAGATATGTGAACTTTAAAAGAAAATATCTCCGCCCTACAAATAAAATACAATGTAAACATTCAGATTTATTTTGTCTTTCAAGGAACCAGAATAAGTAATTTGTATTGTCCTTTTTAAACATTAAATTAGGTAGTGACATTAAGATAATCTAGATAGAACTGGACTGGCATGCAATAAGAATAGGTATAACTGATAACACAACCAGCAGAACCATGGACATGTTAACTGGCAGAGGGATCAGAGAGAGAGAGAGAGAGAGAGAGAGAGAGCGTGACTGGAGAGTCCAGTCCATTTACAGCTTGCTAGAGTATAAGAGGCAGATATTACATTCAGAAATGAGAAATTGTTTCCAAATACAGCAATCCCATGTAAGTGATAATATGATGTATGTATAATGGTAATGAAAGCATTAGGAAAAAAAAAGTCACTAGGATGAGTGTAAATGGAAAGGCAATTTGAAGCAATTGGGGATTGAGAAGAATGCTTTCTAAAAGTAAATGCTTGCTAAAAGTAAAGGCAATGAGTTTGACTTTAAGAAGAAGATAAACTTCATAACTATTGTTTAGCGATTCTTAAATTTTCCACCTTAATGGTTAGTAAAGCAGTGCTATTTCTTTTTCATATATAATACAGATGTGTTTATTTTTCTGGAACATCATTTTAAAAAAGGAAAGAAATGGATGTCAGTCTGTTTCAAAAAACATTTGCCAGAGTTTTCAAGGTAACATTATTTTAGTGTTTTTATAAATAATGTAGTTTTTAAATATGGTAATAATTTTAACATGTTTTGGATATAAGAGAATTTTAAGCAACTTTGTTTCCATGATGAGTTTACATGCTGAAATCTCAAATAGCAACCCTGATGCTAGATATAAGAAAATTTGAAATTTCGAAGAATAACTGAAACTTAGCAAATTAAAAATTTGAGGACAACTCAATTTTATCTTCCCTTTTCACAGCCATAGTTGGGGTCAGATATTTTAAAAATAAAATCTGGCAGTATCTGGCAATTACAATTTTCAGTTTCATGATCAGTGAAATAACTATGCAAATGTAGAAAGATGGAAAAATAAAGAGCTCTTCGTTCCTCTCTCTTTCTTTTTCTCTTTCTCTCTCTCTCTCTCTCTCTCATATTCTCATTCTCATATCCCTCTCAATATTTTCCAGCATATGAAACAGTTATTTTTGTTTCCCTTTTCCATTTGATAAATTTAAGTGATTGTGTAATTCTATCAGTAACTGAAGGAATATAAGATTTTGAATTGAAGGTTCATAGATAGAGCATTTTATTAGAAAATCTCAAGCATTTTATTAGAAAATCTCAGATCACACAGTTTTAGTTTTAATATCTTAAGATCACTGCTGGTAAGGGATAGTTACCTAGAAGAAACTTGAAGTCATCTAGAGTTTGCTTTTTGAAGTTGCTTTGTGAATTATTTTCATCTTATAATTGAGTACTGTTTTAAGAGAAGTGAGCTCAGATGTTTGGCAGTGACTATTGAATGATTATTATTTGTGTATCCCTAAAGACCTGACCTTAAAATGTCATCAAGTTAAGTAGTGGTGAAAATGAACTGTGCTATGTAATAGATGTCTTTGTTTCTGACATTCTTTATCAAATGTAAAGGATTTTCCATTTTGCTAGATGAGAATATATACACACACATATGCATGGTGGAATTTAATTGAATTTAATTTACTCTATGGCAGAATTATGTTATATAATTTGTTTTAGTTTTTAATTGGAACTTCTTAGGATTATAAATGCAATATCCAATATTTTAAACCCACCTGGTTACCCACCCCCAGCAGCAATTAAAAATCTCAATTCCTAATAGCTTCTTCCTACAAAAGAAGTCAGAAATTTTATGGATGCACCATTCCACAACTTAAAACCTTCATATTATGTAGTAAACAGAAAAAGTAGTCATTTGAGACTGCAAATGGATTCCTCTTAATGACAATAATGTTTCAAAAAATTTGTCTTCAAAATTTGGATTTCATTTGATTTAGAATGAATCTGTATAAATTCATCTTGCATTTCAAATTCTTTCCGGACATCTGAAGTTTGTATTTCTTTAATTTTTTTTAATATTTATTTATTTGTTTTAGTTGTACACAATGTGTTTATTTTTACGTGGTGCTGAGGATCAGAACTGGGGCGCACATGTGTTAGGCGAGCACTCTACCACTGAGCCAAAGCCCAGCCCTGAACTTTGTATTTCTAACAGTAGTATAAGCATTTAATCTGTATGAGGATAGTGAGGTGTAAGCTATAATATCTTGTAATCAAGTTTCATATTGAATTGCTCTTTAACAAATCTTTTACTTTTTCTGCAAATAGAAATTTCTTTTAACAATTTAGAATAAGCACTTTTATCCAAAATCACTGCATAATATTTTCGTGTTTTAAATAGCCTTTTGAAAAATGTGGGTACATTATAATTATATATAATAGAGGGATTCATTATGTCATAGTATACGTGCACAGAATATAAGTTGATCAACTTCATTCTTGTATCTTCTCAACTTTCCTTCTCTTCCTCCCTCCCTCCCCTCCTTTTTATCCCACCCCTTGCTTTCTGATCTTCTTTCTATTATCATTGTCATTATTATCATTATTTTAGTGTATTATAATAAATATTTAATCATTAAAGGCACTGCTATGGAACAAAGGCAAGTTGCAGAATATTTCATTTCTATGTGAGAAGAATAAGGTAATTTACACCTCTTGCTAATGAAATCACATTACAATATCCAATATTTGTGTGGCACTTGCTCACAATATTCTAAAAAACGTTTCTTACCATGCAACATAATAAAATGCATTTTACTTCATATTTATTAGATTTTAATTCATTATTTTAGGCAAATCTCATTTTAATGGAGGTTCTTATACCCTTTAAAATTAAAGCTTATTTAGGAAAAATTAAACACCATTTTCAAGTGACTTAAGTATTTTTATTGATCTTTGTTCTGTTTGCACTTACTTGGAGACAGTAGTGTCATTTGATTTAGAATGAAAATTTTACAGATTTGCTTTTGTATTTGGAATTTTTATGCAATTTGTGAAGAATAATTAATTTTTTAGGCATTATCTATGTAGTATACTAGCTTCATCTCTTTCCCTTGGTACATATTCGTAGAGAAAAATAGAAGCCAAATTTGGAGTAAAGAGATCATATATAGTTGGAGGAATAGAAATAAGCTATTGCAACAGTTTCAAAAGGGAAAATTGATAGGAACAAGCATGACAAACACAGAAGCAAGGGTCCTCTGTTAGTAAAGCGTATAAATTCTCAAAATCAATCTGCATGTGAAATTTTCAGTAAGGCCCCATACACACGAGAGAGAGATTGGGTGGGGGAGGGGAAAGAGGAGAAAAGTAGCTGAGGAAAGCAGCCCTGTGTGCCAAGCAGGCACTTCACCTCTGTGCGTGTTACCCTGTAGTCAGCCTCAAACCACCATGGGGTGACTTGTGAAAATGATGTTTCAAGAGCAACTTTAGTTCTTTGTGTACAAACTCAAGTACCAGATCCTGGGCGTGGGAGACCAAAAGATTTCAAATGTTATGTTTGGACTGGATACCCTAGCTGTTGGCAGAAATGATTGCTTTTTTCTTAATGTTATTCTTTCTATCTGTTGAACCCATAATGCCATACTTACTGCAGCATCAAGACAATCTTGGGAATCACTTCTCTGTCACTTGTTAGGTGTCCTTTAAAAAGCTTATGAATTAATTACACATGAATTTTAAAGTTGCTAACGGAGGTTTCAAGAGATTTAAAAAAAAAAAAAATGGCACCTTTCCATTAGGAACACCGTACATGATGTTCTAGTGTTTGTCCACAAAGGACATGGTCCCATCCATCAGCAACCTTAATTCCCTAAATCATCCTATCTTGTGTAAAAGCTTTTTTTCAATGTTTAAGAAGCTCTAAGATTTATATATAGTCAGCCACATGTTTATCAATTGTAGCTTTATCACAGCACAAACTGCCTTGGGACATTTTTTGGTTTCTTATATGTGACTTAGTAATTGAGATGCAGTTTATCTTATTTTTGTGTTTTCTTATAATGATTTCCCCCTTATTATCCTTGTGGTAAACTTCTGATGCCTATTTTTAAGATATTCCTCTCTCTCCATTCTCGTCATCTTTCTTTTTTTTAAAATTTTTATTTATAGTAGTATGTATTACAGTTCATACTATACATATATAGCATCTTTTTACACAAAACAGTTTGTATACTCGTCATCTTTCTTTTGTCCTTCAATTCATATATCACCCTCTTCATGTCTCTTCCTGGATTCCTCATTTTAATGTAGCATGGTCTCTTATAGATGACATGGCTTCATATATACAACACTATATTTCTCCCCCTATACTCTTATTATTAACATGCATCTTTTTTTATTTATAAATCCCACAATAGTTTGAAATGTATATTCATCTAGTCAACAGTATTGATAAAACATTTACCTTAGGCCAAGAGTTATTCTGAGGGAAAAGAACTGACCCAGATCTCTGCCTTCATGAAGTTTGCATATTAATGTGGGGAATACAGATAAAAGACAATGAGCAACATAAATATGTAAAATGTGGTAAGAATAAGTTACATGGTGAGAATAATCCTGTGATGGGAATCAGTGAATTATGAGTGGGTAAATTTTAATTGGATAGTCAAGAAAGTCCACACAGAAAAGATAGCAGTTGGAAGCTGGAGGTAGTAAGGTAGTGAGAGCCCAAGACACACAAATTTGAGAGTTCCCTCCACCCTGCCAAGGGCACAGCATATATGTCATCCTTGAATGGGATCATTCCTATGTTTTGCATGAACATAGAAGGAACTAACATGGCTAAAGCAAAGCACAGATGGGGAGTGGTAGAAGGTATGGAAGTAGCAGAACAGAAGAGAAGGGATGGAAATTATACAGGGTTTTTCTTACTGCAGGAACTTTGGCTTTGTTTTGGAGTAAGATATAAAACTAATGGGAATTTTGAGTCTTTTTGGTAGTTCATTTCCTACTTTGAATGTTCACTACATGGGACTCAAAAATCTTGCTTTATTACTCTAACAATAAACTACAAACTAGTGTATTAAAGTAATGTTAAATTCTACTTTAAAATGATTAATATGCTTTTATCTCTTTCCCATTACTGAATATTCCATTTTTAATTAATCTGAAAGCTTTTTAGAACAGTGAGCCAATGCAAATTTAGTATTAATGTATAACTTATTCTTCATCAGATTTAGTTACTTAATTGAAGATACTAATTAGAAAGATTACTTGTTCTATTGGAGAACATTGATAAAAACCACTTTCAAATTACTGTCACATCAATCAAAACCATATTAAATTGTGTTTTTGAGCTTCAGTGTAGACAGTGGTAATGAGTTAATTGCTCTAAGTAGACACTTCCCATCCCTAGGGTTGAGGAAGAATGAAAATAGAAGCAATTATTGGCTTCAAATTTGGAGACTAGGAATAACCAGAAATTTTGGGGTCCTTGTGGAATTGTCTTCTTGGCAGGAAAGTGTCTTACTGTATTTTACCTTCCTTTATGGCTTTTGTTTCCCCTCAAACAGTCTTTTATTGGGGGAAATTAACATCTCACAGCACAACACAAGGGGAAGTGCCAAGGGCATAAAATGATGTATATTTTAATGCAGAGTAGAAAAACCAAAGAAAGATAAGAGTGAGAATAATACAGGGAAGGAAAAATGGTATAAAATTATTAAAAATGATTAGAATACACACAGTAGTCAAGTTTACCCCTGAACTTTGTGCCAGGCACCAGGGATATGGCAATGAAGTAGGCAAAGACCTAAGTCTATAACATAAATTAGAAAATGAAACAAACAACAATAAAAGTCATAAAGTTATAATGCAGTTGGGAGGGAAAGAGAAAGAACCACCACATATAAAAGGCCAATGTGTGAGGGGCTGTGAATTGTACTACTATGAAGATTAGATATTATAATGTAATTGGAGAGAACTGTCGGGAACACTGATCTAGCTATAGGGAGTCATAGAATTTCTTTGTCTTGAAAGTGATGCCTCAGTTGAAACTAAAATGAAGAAAGAGGCAAGTATTTTGGTGATACTGGGTGTTTGTAGCAAAGAGTTGAAAATATTAAGATTCCTAAACAAAAGCTAGATATGGTCTTTGGAAGAAAATGAGGCAGATTTGCATGGAATACAGATGGAGAATACAGGAGAGACATAAGTGCTCCCAAGTTAGTTGAACTTTTGTAGGGGATGCCTGGAGATAAATTCAATGAAAAGTTTTTAAGATCAAAATGAGATGATTAATTGACTCATAGATTTTCTACTATCATCAATGTGGCAAGTGCCCTGTGGGAAGGGGTTTGATAGTGGCTCAAGAGGGACCATTTATTTAACGCTTCTGCCCCATTGAAGGATCATATGGATTTTTTATAAGATTTTTTCCAGCTTCTCAGTGGAATTCTGATTTTAATGAAAAAGTTGGAGAATTGAGATTGGAAGCTATTTTGGAAGTAGAGCTGATAGTATATATACTGATCAAGAATCATGCCAGGGTGCTTGGATTTAGGGTCCTGGTGGATTATGGTTATTTATTTACATGGGGAAAGCTTGATGACAAGATGAATTACAAGTGCCAGAGGTGTAGATATGTTCATGTGTCATGATTGATTTTACTTTTTTTCCACATTAAATTGAGATACCTGTTAGAATTCAAGTGAAGAAATCAAATAGGAACTGAATAATCTTGGCTAGAAATGTGGGAATTATAAACCTATAGACTATGCTTAAAGTCATAAGTCTAGCTCAGGACTTGGCAAACTGCAGCTCATGAATTAGACCTAGTCTACTGCATGTTTTTGTATAGCTCATGAGCTATTTTTTGAAATGTGAAGTATACTAACAAACTTTGGTGAGGTCAATTACTCCAATGTGCATCTTGTCCCATAAAGTTTGTCATATTTTCTCTTTGGCTCTTTGTTAAACTTCTTAATAGCTCTTGATCTAAATGGAAACACTGTGGTAAGAAAACATTGACAGAGACCATCCTAGTGCAAATGAAAATTATGTCCTTTATAGTATATATGTAGGGTGGGAACATAAACCTGCATGGAATAGAGTGAGAGACATTAAAACAACAGATTTGTTTTCAGTATCATCAGTGAAAACTTCTGGGGCCAAAGGAAGTATCTTCAATGGACCATTCACTCAATCATACAAGGAACTCCAGCAGAAAGTGGACTGTTATTTGAGGATATGAGAGAAGATTAATGGAGTTAGAACAAAGGAAGTAAATGGGAGATGACATTGGACCTGGCTGGAGATTAAAGAAAGGGTCAAACATTTCATATTTTTAAAGTGATTTTGGGAGAAACATGATATCATTTAGACATTCTGAAGGGTAGAGGGCAAATCATATTTGATGGGAAAGATCTCTCTGGCTGTATGCAAGCCAGGGTGGAAGGAAGGCGATGTGGATGAGGAATTAAAAATCACCCACTGGAACCAACCAACCTAGATGTCCCTCAGTAAATGAATGGATAAAGAAAATGTGGTACATATACACAATGGAATTTTACTCAGCAATAAAAGAAAATAAAAGAATGGCATTCACAGGTAAATGGATGAAGTTGGAGAATATAATGCTAAGTGAAGTTAGTCAATCTAATATATCTAAATACCGAATGTTTTCTCTGATATAAGGAGGCCGACTCACAGTGGTGTTGGGTCAGGGTACATAGGAGGATTAAGGAACACTAGAAAGGTCAAAGGGGAGGGAGGGAAAGGAAGGGAACAAGGAGGGATGGAGGGGAAAAAAGAAAAGGTGTTTGAATAAGATGGATGTCTTTATCCTAAATGTATGATTGAAGATTTGAATGGTACAAGTATACATTGTATATAGTGTTTTGTAAAAAGATGCGCTCTATATGTTTATTATGAATTATAATGCATACTACTATTATAAATACAACAACTTTGAATAAAAAATAAATTAAAAAAATAAATAAAAAGTTAGATAAAGGAGGCTATTATCTTGGAGTAATCCATCAAATGAAGATAATAAATGACTAAGAAGATTTAGACATCCCAATATTCCATACACTGGATCAAACTGAAAACTCTCAACCTACCTGGTATGAATATCCAGGACAAATATTTCTGTATTAAGAGGGCTTTCATTTTTTAATTAGCATAACACACCCCAATTTCTGCTTTTAGCAATAAAATTGCCCCCATTTTTCTCCCTTAAAAAAATCACCCACTGGAATCAGTGAATGGAGGACCCCAGGTAACCTTGGCAAGGGCAGATACAATATCTGTATTGGAATGGGCTTATAAATGAATGAGAATAACAACCTTGATATTATGTTTAGCAAAATTTTACCAATCCTTTGACTGTGTGGTCAACATAAGCAATTTTTGTGTTTGTAATTCAGATTTGTGTATCTAACCCCTTGATATTGTGGCTGATTAAGTACAAAGCAGGGGTAGAAAGAATAATTTAATTTTCCTGATGAATGGAGTGAGAATCATGACTCTACTGATATTGAAATGCCTCTCTGATGCTTTATAATGTTTACTCCTTTATTATTAATATGCATTTAGAAAATATTGCTTTAGCTTCATGCAAATTATCCTGATCAATTGTTCTCCAAACTCAATTATTTCCTTCCATTTGTAGCCTTCTATGGTTCCTCACTTAGAATATGGCCCTTCTTCCTTGAGCCTTCCTGTAGGATCCTTTAAGAAGACTCTATATGACAGCAGTTACCATTTCTATGGTAATTATGAAACATGTCAGTCACACTCATTGAACGTGACTTCTCCATGTAGCCTGAGATTTCATAGTATTTCTTTGAACTATAATAAAATTTACACTCAGAAAATTATACAAGACTTCTGTTTTGAAAATACCATGTCTTTTGATTTGAGTACTTTTTTCAATATACTACTACTTAGACACTGTTACCTCAAGAAAACAGATTTTAATAATTTTAAACACCTTCAAATTTAATTCTTTCCAGAGTAAATTAATGTATAGTCAACATCTATTAGAACATTTCTCTCTGCATAGTTGTAACAGCATTCATTATATTTGATAAAATCTTTAATAATTTGAAGTCATCATGAGGATTGGAATGAAAAATGTGTAAGTCTTACACAAAGAAATGCTTACAGATTTTTTTAAATACTAGATATCAAAATAAAAAGCCCAGTGTTCCTACTTGATGTAGTCAGATTGAAGTCATATTACATATTAGTTTTGCTGAAATAACAGCACACTATTTTTTAATTCTATGTGTCACTCACCACTCCCCATACCCTAAGTTTTTATTTCTCTCTGGTGGATAGTTTGACTTCTATTTTGGAAATTTTTTGTTGGAATTTAATAATCATTACTCCTTTTGGATATACACAGATACTCTTTTTGGTTTTGTTGGTAAACTTGATCCCAGCAGCATTACCTTCTAGCCATGGCTGCTCAGACATCCATCTGGAGGATACTGATTTAACATGTTGTCCACTGTAAAGCTTCAAAGGCTTGGTGGTTGTGAAGGCTGCTGATTTGTTTTGACATAGTCACTCAATATGGACTGGCAGGAAGTTTGTTTTACTCCTTAAATGTTACACTGTCTTATAAACAAACAATATCTGACAAAATTGCAGAAAGTAACATCTAATTTTGGTGTCCTGGGAAATAGTCCCTTCCTTGGTCAGGTAAGTTTTGTTGTCCAGTTTTGCCTGGTGCTGCTGAATGCACATGGTGCTCTGTTACCACTGGCTTGCTGGACTGGAAATACTCTTGTGATGAAGCACCTGAAATTTAATTCAGCTAGTTCTTCATGTTCCACAGATGACTTTTCTGGAAGCTATTTGAATTCATTATGAATTAGAGTTGTATTAGAATAACTTTAATTCATTTGTAATGTCAACTTTATATATAATGCATTTGTTCTCCTGTTTAATCCTTTTTGCATGCTAAATCATTTGCAAACAAATATCTTGTCCTTGAGAAAGAATAAGGCTGAAGGTACATTAAGTGAAAGCTGGGAATCTGAGCCAGTGGTCAAATCACCATTATGCAGATACAGAGTGAGAGTGTATGTATGTGTATCACTCAATTTCATCAAATAGTTCTTTTGACAAAATTGATATGATTTCTAAATTATAGTGTCTCTGAATTTGGTGTCATCCCTCAAAAATGTAAAATATTTATCCTACAATTGGCACTTCCCTTTTAAAAACTAGAATCTATCATTTGTGCAAGGAAAGGAAGAAAAATCATGAAAAAATTAATTTCAGGAAGCAATTAGAGATCAGATTTCTTTTCAAGATGACTTGTCCCTTTTTTCTTCACCCTCTCCTCAATTTTCTACAACTCAAAATTTCTTTAAAATTGTAATACATGTGAGAAAACATGCTCACCTTCCAGAACTGAAGTGTACATGTACAAGTTTATTTCTTAGAAAATATAAGAAGAAAAGGAAGATGTAGGTGGAATATGAAATCCTATTTATAACACAGTTCTAATGTGTTTGGGGGGTAGGCTAATTATGTAGTAGTAGGAAATCCTGTTAAGAGACCCACTGTACTAAATTGAAAAATGTTTGTGTAGGTCTTGTAATTCTAAAATGTTTGGAAATGGTAAACTTATTTCACTAAACTCATCAAGTGTTTGTTTATTTAATTATTGGTCAGGGATTGGCAAACTTTTTGTATAAATCACTAAAAGTAAATATTTAAAGTTTTGCTGACCTTAGCTAGACTGTCTCTCCGCTTTCTCTTCCTCCTTCTCCTTTTCTTCCTTCTTTAAAAATGTAAAAATCACTTCTACCACTAAGGCATAGAAAACAATCATGGAGCACATTTGGCTGGTGTGTCCATATTTGTAAACCCCTTACATCATCAGATCACTTTATTTAATATGCAACATTAGAAAGAAGTGGTGCTTCTAGCAGAGAGAAATCAGCCTCTGTTAACATAAAGCTTTGGAATGAACAGAATGGTATGAGAGCTAATGCTCTGCCTTTAAAACAAGTTATATACTATCCATTTATGATATTAGAATGCACAGACATTACTAATTTAAAGAACATTCCCTATGTTTCATTTTTCTCCTCAAATAAAATGGGATGAAACCAAAATTTTCCTTTCCATTTGAACTTTCATTCCATGAGAATTTCTGAAACTTTTTATCTCTTGTTCTTTGAATATGTTTCACCTCTTACTCTCAGTAATTATAGTGGAACAACTTCTGTGCATTTGGCTTTCTGGAGCAAAGTAAAATAAAAAATTTTAGCTTAATATATATATAATTAGATGGAGCACAAGATAATGTGAAAAAGACAAGAAGTACAATAAATTCACCTTTTGGTAACTACAAAAGACAGTAGATCAAAAATAGGACTTCTAATGTTTTACATTTTAAATATCTATCACAATAAATCCACAGTGCCCAGAAATAAGTCTTAATTCTAGATCAAAATGCCTTGCAATGCTGTAAAACATGGACTGAAATTAAGTCAGAATATTCATCACGTTTATCTTTTTATTGAACTATGTTTGAACAAATCATAAAATGAGCTATTTTGTTCTAAAGAGCAGATTTTTCAACTTTGGAGGTGAAAATATTTTCATTATACTTATTAAAATTCTCTAGATGTCTGATTTTATTCTTCACAAAGAATAAAACTCTTTCTAAAGGGAAAATAATCTAGAAAGCAGTATAAGCACAATTGTCTCTTACATATAAGACATTTCTAAGTTTTTCAATCAGGTATAAAAATGTGTTCTTCCCTCTTAAAATTAATAAACTTATTTTGTAAAAGTACTTCTGAGTTTACAGGAAAAAAAAAAAAAAAGTTTCCATGTCTTTCCCCTTCCCGATATCATTTTCCCTATTTTTATTGATTTGCATTAGTATGGCATATTTTTTATAATTGATGAGCCAATATTTGTACATTTTTAACTAAATTCTATGGTTTACATTAGGGTCCATTTTTAGTGTTATCAATTCCATAGGTTTTAATAAGTGTCCTATATCTCTGCTTTAAAATTTTTCATTTACTGAAGATGATAAAATTTCCAAGGAATACTATAAAAAAGATCTTCATTTCCCTTCCACCCCAGATTTTTTTCAAACATTTTAACGGAATATTTCTTAACATCTGGAGGAACTAATGTTTCATGAAAAACAGCTGAAAACCAGGCAATTTTCTGCAGTAATGCAGATATGCACTGTTTAATACAGTGATACAAGTAACTTTAAAAAGCTCTCAACCATTGATTCACTTTAAATTTGTTATTGCTCAGGTGAGGAATGTAAAAAGATAGGAAATTAGAAAGCATAGAATGACCTTCAGTGTTAAGGGTAAGAATGCCTCTGGATAGAAATTAGCAGAAGAAAATTTGGAAAAAAAAATTCAATAAATTTGCCCTTTTTCTCTTTTGCTATTTAGTTTTTGGCTAATAAAAATAAACTCAGTTCATGGTTTACATCACTATGAATGTGTAACATGAAAGGAAGTAGCTCTAGCAGGCACTAGATATGTACAACGAGATTAGATGTAGGCTTAATGTTATTATTTCGTTTATTAGAATGAATGCCAATGAGAAATTTCCACTTCAGCTTCTGTTTTCAAGACAAGTGTTTAAATGAATTTCAGAATTTATTTTACAGTAAGGGCTATGAGTAGAATATAAGTATCTTCACAATAAAAATAGTTTGTGCACATGGATTTGAGAGCAGTTGAGTGTCAATATAACCTCTTCCAGTCTTCCATTTTGTATTTCTAAAAACAAAAAAACAAAAAAAACAAAAAACTGATCTCATAACATAGTTGTGAAGGCCATAGAACAAAGGCTTGTAAAGATACTCTGCAGTGATAGTGTGGTCCATAAACTGCATTTTTTCTGCTCATATTTTGGGTTTACAAGCTTACCCTTTGCTGACTCTACATTAAGATTCCAGGTGTAAGAAGTGATGTTGATAGGGGTTGAGAACATGGACTGATGCCAATCTTGTCCTTGTAGCCTGTGCCACTTACCCTTGCTGTACAATCTTCTAACCTTTTGAAACAAATTTTATTTATTTATTTGTAGTGCTAGGGATTGAACCCAGAGCCTTGTCATGCGAGGCAAGCACTCTACCAACTGAGCTATATCCTCAGCCCCAACAAATTTTATTATTTATAAAATGGACTGTAACTCATATTAGCAATATTTAGGCTTCAAAAAGGACAGTGACGATTCTAGAATATGATTTGTTTTCAAGTAAATAGTTATATTTTGTATTTTCCAATCATGGGATCCATCACACTTTGCCCTACATATTCAGTGCTGATCATGATTCCTAGGGTATACTAGGTATTTAATCATGCTAACATTTCAATTACACAGGGGTTACTTATTTGGAATTTGTCTCCCCTTGGGTGAGCATGTATACCAAGGCACTTAGTTTAGCTGAGGAAACATAGATTCTTATTATAAAAAAATACAGTTCGGTCCTTGGCTTTTGTCTGCTCAGATCTATGGTTCCCATCTCTTGGAACTAATCATTGTGATCAATAGTGAAGCTTTGTGCATCTGTGTCTATCCTACTAGCCTTTATGTTACTGGAATCTGTTATATATCTTTGGGGTATTTCTGCAATGCCTGTCTTATCAAAATTCACAAGACATGCTCACTGAATTGTGAGGTTTTGCAGTACAGAAAATGTACAACCTAATGCCATACCAGAGCCATGTGACGTGATCCATTTTATTTTCCAGTAACTTTTATGTTCATTATTGTTAATTTGGCATTATGTTTTAATTGGGGTGTATAAAAATATGTTAGCCTTTCCCTAGAAGTATCATAAAGAACGTATGGAATATCAATGATTAGAAACTGTCCTAGTTGCATACTGTTGGTGAATATAGATGAGATTCTGTGCATTATACTTTCTCCAGAATAATGTAAAGTTCAAGAAACGTAAGATTCACGAACACAAGGATTCTGATTTATTCCATGGACAGTGCTGCAAGTAGCAATCACTCAATCAGTATTGACTGTTTGAATACATGTCAAATGGCAGATATTTTATTACCCATCAGTGACTGCCACTACTGTTGACCCACTTTTCAGTAAAATAACAAAAAGAAAAACATTAAGTTTGACAATGTGCATTGGGCTCTTCTGAGAAAATGGGTTTCTTTATTTTTACTACTGTTATAACTCTGGGAAAATTGATGGATAGCATGGCCTTGATGTTATTTTAGACCATACAATTGAGGCTATTATATAGTTTGTAATTTAGTTAATAATATGAAGTTTGAGTTTTCATTTTATTACTAAGCCATTTATTTTATGACACAAGTGATTATCTTAATTGTTTAAGATCTAGAAATATAAATATTTCACAGCCTACCTTGAAAGAAATCTAGTGTTTTTTACTAATATATTTTAGATGGTGCATATTAAAGTTTTAGTTCCAGATAATATATAATAATATAATACAAAGATATGTGTTTTTATTTTTATTTTGTTCTTATTGAAATTCCTACCCAAGTAATCCTACGAGTTTGTAAAACTTATTTTCCGGAGAAAAGAAAAGCCTAAAATATAAACAGTTTCAGAGATATTTTTCTTAATTCATAATTAAACAATTTGATAAAATATGGAAGGGTAATTTTGAATGTTTATAAGCTCACTACACATATACCTGCATATTCACTTTAATAGAAAAAAATTGACTTTAGTGTACTATAAAGTCAGTCATTGAGTGATTTCTGTTTTTCTTATTTTTTGCAGTTCTGAATATGGAATTAAGGGGTATTCTACAACTGAGCTACACCTCCAGCCCTGTTTTATAAATTTATTTATTTATTTAGATAATCTCACCAAAACACTGTGGCTGGCCTCAAATTTCTCCCCTCCTGCCTCGGTCTCTTAAGTTACTGGGATTGTAGGCTTGGGCTATCACACCCAGCTAAGTATTATTTTGTAATTTATATAATTCTTAAAAATAAAGCCTTCTATCTGACTTTTAAAAGTAGAGAAATGGTATTGTAGTTGACTTTTAAGGCAATTACCAATTTGTTTATAATTTACTTTAAATTTTCCACAGACCTCTGTCCATGCAGCAACTAACACTGTCAAATACAGAATTTGTATCAAGTCATAGCATTTTATTTTCTAGTTTCTATGCAATTTCTTGTTCAAATAGCATTAAAGGAGGGCTATGCAGCATTATACGCAAAAGCAAAGCATCATACTGTTATGTATGTACAGCAGTTCCTGACAGTGATGCTGGTTATTCTGTTGATGTGTTCCAAAAAGTAGGTAGATTTGAATAAAACTTCTAAAATGGGCATTTTCTCAGTCTTTGTAAAGCTATTTGAGACAAATGATTGTATTTAATTGTATTTGACTGTATTTGCATTGATCCCTCCCAGGTAGGTTATGACTAAGGAAAGAACTGCTAGTTAGGAGTATAAGAATTTTGCTTGATTTAGAGTCTTGAAAGCTAAAAGAAAGTGATTCATTAATGGTTTGCATGTATCATCCTGGTGGTCTAAGGGGAACTAATATTAGAAAAGATAATGCTATAGTTCTAAATATAAATTGAGTTTAATCTTAGAAATTGGCCTTGAACTAATTTTTATCCTTTATTGCTAAAACCCTACGTATCTAATGAGATTTTGATAGAATATGACCTTTTTAGCATCAGGGGCAGAGGAGGTCAAGGGAAGAAACACTGAAGTAAAGAACAATGTGGTTTGAAGGGGTTTTTAAAGGATGAAAGTCTGGGATTCAGGAAGGAGGTCCAAGTGGTAAGATTTGATGTATTCTCAGTGAGGAACTATTTCGAGTCTTAAGCAGGGTAGGGGCATAATATAATACATGTTAATCTATATCACTTATATATTCTCAGATTTCTTCTAGAGCTATTTGTGTGCAAAACTTTACCATAAGATATAGCAACAAAGAGAACAAAATCAGTTGTCTCAAGTTGAACTAAATTGTTGATTTTACGTTAAAGCCTTAATATTCTGTGAATGTTAATTCTTATAAAGTGAAGGGTTTAGATTAAGTGAGTTACTCAATTTTATTTAGCTTTAGTTTCCTGCAATTTAATAACTATCAAGTTTTAACGGTTTCTAAGCCAGAGTAACTTTAAGGCAGCATCTCAACTAGGAGAACTATTTCTCTACTTTAAAACTTCATAATTATTATTTAAGTATATAATGTGGTATTTAGAAGGTATACAAATGAAGAAAAACTGTTAAATGTTTTGAAATGTTTATTATATTTATTTCCTTTTAAAAATAATAAACAATAAAATACTTTATTGATTCTTTCATATCACATACATAGACTTTCTGATATTTGACTCCAGAGTTATATGGTGAAATTCTATCTTCACATCAAATGTTGTCTTCAACCATAAACTCTGATTGTTTCCCCTCTAGGTAGCATCACAAAATAAAGAGGTACTTATGGCACTGCGTAATTGACAATATTTGAAAACCATTTTTCTATTCTTGGAATTTGTAGTAGGCAAACTACCCTTTTGTGTGTTAATCTGAAAACATTCATAATGATCTAATTTCATAATTTATTGACTTTTTAATTTGAATATTCCATGGAGAGTTAAAGCCATGTCAATAATTACTCTTTACCTAAGTCACAGCAAATGGAGTTTTTGCAGTGAATTAGGAATCTTGTAGGTTGGAACATGTAGAACAAACCCAGAAAACTTATGACAGAAAGAATAAACTAACCCTAACATGAGTCCATGAGACCTAAGAAAATGTCAGGAAATTGGTTCTATTTCTGTGAGCAAACACCTTTTTGCTCTATTCTGATATCAAGGAAGCTGACAGGTGAAACAATATATGGCTTTTGGGTTTCTCCCCAGCCCCCAGTACTTATAAGATTTCTTTTAAATTTTTTAAGTCAAGTTTATTTTTATCTGATTGATAAAACATAAAGATGGTACCTATTAATGGGTTACTACATAATGATTTGATGTACAAATTCATTGAGTGATGTTTAAATTGGCTTAAACATCTGTCTCCTAAAATATGTATCATTTGTTTATGACAAAACTGTCGAAATTCTTTCTTTAGCTTTTTTAAATGTATAGTTAATTAATGTTATCTATCTTTGCAGTAGCATACTGAAACTTCTTGCCCCTATCTAACTGTAGCATAGTACCCATTGATCAACATTTCCCCATTCTACATTTCCCAGCCTCTATTATCCACCATTCTGTAACCAATTTCTATTGAATGAGCTTCTTTAGATTCCACATGAGTGTGAAGAATCAGTAATATTTTCATGTGCTTGGCTTAATTAATGTAAAGATCTCCACATCTATCTATATCATCATGAATTATAGGATTTTTTTCATGGCCCAATAATATTTCATTTTGTGCATGTACCACATTTTCTTTAGTTTGTCAATTGATGGACATTGTTTCAATTTCTCAGTTATTATGAATAATAATGTAATGAACATAGGAGTTCCAATATGTCTTTCAGACAATTACTAGAATTTTGACCTAATATGCAATTGACCTAGTCAGCTAAAATATAGTAAATTAATTTGCATAAATTTATTCCTATTACATATATTTTTAACTCACTAGCTAGCCAATCTTGTGTATGGTACCTAACACACTCTGCTCTTATTTTCAAAGGATACTTAATAAATAATTAAGTTGGGATCAGAATCAATTAAGAAAATGAATATGAAGATATCTTGTTCAGTGTTCGTATTTAACATATAGTTTATATGAAAATTAAAATAGCTGAAGTAGTTTTCTTTCTTGAAATAATGGTGATAGATTAGAGAACATACTTGGGAATTTTAGTTGTCTTTCTGCAATAAGTATTTTGTGAAGATTTGCAAAAGGAACCAAAGGGATATGACAGAATTATAGAAATCATGGAGATGATCTGATCCTTGAAGGCATTTACTTGGCCCTAGTCCCTTTATACTCATAACTCCTAGCCAACTACCTGTAATAAATTGGACAGTAGTACTATTTGCTTATCAAACTGAGCTGAAATCAACTCCAAAAATTTATAGCATAATTTTATATTACATGTAGTAATTGTTATACCTGCTGGAATATATTAGGTACTCAACATCATTACTGTATATATGTTAATACTATATTTATGATATGTATAGATAATTTTAAAGATGAAGGAATTGATACCATCACAAGTTGAATAACTTGCTCAAGCATGGAGACATTGCTAAAGAGTAGTTGAGCCACAACTGAGTCAAGTATCTTCTTTTATAAATACTGTGCTCCAACGTAAATTTATGAGATTGCATTATTCCTACCTGTTGAATAACTCACTTGATTTTAATATTGCTTAAGGCAAAAATCCTTCATAAAGGCTTGTAACATCTTTTGTAAAACTTGGGATTTAATGAAAATATGAGAGCAGAGGTAAAATCATTTGCCATTTCACTTCTAATTTTATCCCTTGAATACACTTTGTATGATATCTCATTCATCATACTGAAAACTTTTGAGGAATATAAGAAGAGAATTTTTTTTTTTTTTTTTTTTTTTTTTTTTTTTTTTGTTGTTGTACCGGGGATTGAACTCAGGGGCACTCAACCACTGGGCCACATCCTCAGCCCTTTCTTGTATTTTATTAGAGATAGGGTCTCACTGAGTTGCTAAGTTCCTCACCATTGCTGAGGCTGGTTTTGAACTCGTGATCCTCCTGCCTCAGCCTCCCAAGTACTGGGATTACAGGCGTGTGCCACCGGGCCCAGCTAGGAATAGGAAATTTTGTAATAAGAAATTATAAAACTTAGACTAAGGAAGAAGGTAGAAAAATGCTTTTTGCCTAGAGACTCATAATATATTCTTTAAAATATATTTCTTTGGGAATCTTCAAATAAGAGAGAAATGTGTCAGCAAAAATACTAGAATTGATTTCATTTTTGCATTGACACAAAAATAACTGATTTTTCTCATAAGTGGCATTCACTAATCTATGATGCTGTTGTTCAACTCATATTCCTTTCTCATATATCCCAAACACTGACTTTGTGTCAAGACAATGAATCTGTGGAGTGTATTTGTATTTAGAAAACATTAAGAATGTATATTTTAAATTCCTTGGGTTTTAGTGATTTTTAGTCTTAAAATTAGAAATTGCTATTGTTTTCAGTTGAAGAAAAAATTGGTGGAACTTAATTTTGACAAACAAAAAGTAACTCATGGCATTATAGGAGAATTATGTCATGATTAACAGCTGACTTTTTACCACAATGATGTCCAGAAAACAGTGGGACAGTAAAATTAGAATGATTAAAGATTTTTGTTTGTTTGTGGTCATGCACATGTGTATGTATTTTGAATTTTTATCAAAGTTGTAGCCTGTCTAGGACTCAAATGTAAGAAGGAACACTTTTAATTAAGAGGGAATCACGTGGACAAAATTATATCCAAGAATATGAGATAGAAAATAACCAAGACTGCGTTCTAAATTTGTCCTCATTAGATAAAACATATTTCACTTTTGATAATTCATAACACCTCAAAAAATATTTCTTGTCTGCAAAATAATTGGGCTGAAGCCTTGTGAAAAGTTTGATGTCTAAGCATTGCATATTCCTATGGATTCAAGTTAATATATTGTACAAATGTCCTCCTTGGTTTGGTTCTCTAGAGTGTGGATTTTCCCTTTCATAATTCTGTGACAATTGTGCTCCAAATGTGAAAATATTTTTATTGTGCTTTGTGAAAAAGTGTTCTCTTCCTTCAACTGCCAAGAAAATGTGTTATTTCAAGTAGGAGGACTGGGATTTTTTTGTTTTGTGGATGACAGTTTTTTTTTTTTTTTCTTTTCCCCAGCTTTAGCAGTAGATATCTTATGAATCACAAAAGTTCATTAACCATCACTCCTCCTAAAACTACTTCCTTTTCTTCACACCTTTCTCCTGAGTAACACTAGAAATTGTGTGAGATTGGTTTTGTCACCAATTAAATGTATCTTATTTTTAATTTTAAAATATGTAAGTTGATAGTTTCTCATAATACTGCAAAACAAAAAACGAACAAATTTTAATTATTTGGCAACTTTCTATGGGTTTTTAGTCTTCAGTTTTGAAACTTTTTAAAAACGGTTTTCATAATAAGACTTGATTAAAGAATGAATGTATAAAGAAAATATGGTGTATATATACAATGGTGTATTACTCTTACATTAAATGGAATGACTTCATGACATTTGCCAGTAAATGGATCTGGAAATTGTCATGCTAAGTGAAATAAGCCAATCCTGAAAAAAACAAAGGTCAAAATGGATTTTACTATCACTCATAAATAAAAAAAAAAAAAAGAAACTTGATAAAAGAAAAATTATAAAGCAATTGAAAATGATAACATTGTTGAGTGTTTACTATAGGAGATCCATTAAGTACTTTAAGCCACAAAAGGTTGTGCTAATTGTATTAGTTTGCTAGGACTTCCATAAAAATTCTGTGGAGCATGTGTCTTAAACATCAGTAGTTAATTTTCTTATAGTTCTAGAGGCTGGAGGTCCAATATCAAAGTATAAGAAAGATTTTCTACCTCTGAGAATCTTAATTCCAGGGTGCTCTCCTAAACTTGTGGATGGCAGCCTTTTTATTGCTTTATCCTCACATGACTGTCCATCATAGACAAATGCCCTGGTGTCCCACTGTACGTTCAAATTCCCTCCTATAGTGTCAGATTGGATCAAGACCCACCTTGATGGCCTATTTTAAATTAATCATTTTAAAACCTGATCTCTGAATATGGTTATTTCCCAATCTACTAGGTATTGAGACTTCAACATATGACTTTAGATGAAGGATGCTGCTATGGTTGGAATCTAGGAATGTACCCTTAAAAGCTGATGTATTAGGGAATGCAGCAATATTCGGAGAGGAAAAGATTGGATTATGAGAACTGTAATCTCATCAGTGGATTAATCCACTTGATAAATTAATAATTTGAGTGGACTACTGAGTGACACCTACAATCAGGTGGGGTGTGGCCTTGGACTATGTGGCCCTTTCTCCTTTGTCATTCTCTCTGCTTCCTAGCTGTCATGAGCTAACATATTTCCTCTGTTCTATGTCCTCCCAGTCCAGAGCAATGGACCTGAATCTGACCAACCATGAACTGAATACTCCAAAACCATGAGCCAAATAGATCTTTTCCTATTTAAGTTGTTTTTGTCAGATATTTTGGTCACAGCAATTAAAAAATAACCAACATAGGACAATCAGCCATTAACACTAGTGCCCAGTAGGGAGTTATTTACCAATTTCCTTTGTGATGCAAAAGAGATAATTCACCTTGCTTATGGGACACATTTTTTTTTTTTCTTTTTACAGGTATAGATCTAAGAGAATGTTTTAAAGAGTCGTAGTGTACAATTTGAACAAGTTATAAAAGATATAGTTAAGCTCTAAATGTGGGTCAGTTTGATGGTTTCTTAGATTTCAAATTCTTTTGGCCTTTATCATAGTAATTTTATAAAATAAATACATTGTACTGGGGATTGAATCAGGGGTACTTAAGCACTGAGCCACATCCCCAACCCTTTATTTTTATTTTTTTTATTTTGAGACATGGTCTTGTTAAGTTGCTTAGGGCCTCAGTGAATTGCTGAGGCTTGCCTGGAACTTGTAGTTCTCCTGCCTCAGACTCCCAAGTTGCTGGGATTATAGGCATGTACCACCATGCCTGGCTTTTGCAAAGTATTTAAAATCTTCTAATAAGAAGATTGAGAGGTGTAGGGATACAAAAAAAAAAAAAAAAAAAAAAAAAAAAAAAAAAAACGTGGTACATTTTTACCATATTTAACATTTGTATAGCTTCATTAAAAATGTAGTTGTTTAAAATATGAAAATATTTTACTATCCCATTCCTCTATAGTCATTGAGTATATTTTGTTTTATTATTTTGATCGCCTGAACATTGTAATGATGCCTCATAAAAATCACTACTTTTTGCACATTGGTAAATTCAATTACAATATACATGTAATCTCAAATTTTGTATCTTTTCCTCCACTTTATACATATCTATATGGCAAATTCATACCTCTAAATATTTCCATTATAAGTCTATTTTTCCCAGAGGAAGTCATAGTATTATCATTTTTTCATCAAAATTTACCCAGTCAGTACTCCTTATTTCTGCTTTTAGCAATTAAAAACTTTACCCAAGCTTTTCATTGATCTAAAGTATATTAGTTATGGTTTAGATATAAAATATTCCCCAAAAGTTCATGTGTCAGATAATGCAAGAAAGCTTAGAGGTAAAATGATTGGTTTATGAAACATGAGAACCTTTACCTAATCAGTGTGTTAATCCCCTGAAAGGGATTAATTGCTTTGTGACTGTGGGCTGGTAGGGTATAACTGAAAGAAATGGTTCACTGTTGGTGGGAGAGAAGCTCTTGGGGTACATTTGTTGAATGGAGTTTAGTCTTTCTCTCTCCTTCCTGGACCAAGTCTTGAGCTGCTTTCCTCTGTCACACTCCTCCATCATGATATTCTGCCTCACCTTGAGCCCCAAAGAATGGAGTCATCTGTCTATGTACTAAGACTTCTGAAATCATGAGCCCCAAATAAACTTCCTACTCTAATTGTTCTTGTCAGCTCTTTTTGGTCACAAGCAGTGAAAAAGTTAAATAAAATAATATTATTTAATTCACATTCAAACTGTCAAATGCATATCTTTCTATGATATAGATATGTTTTTACTTCCGATCAAACAGAAATCTTTCAAACTATGTGGTAGAAATGGATAGGAATAGGTTACTGTTATCAGTTTGCATATGTTGACTATTTTGCATTTCAGTGATTATGGTGTCTTAAGAGATAGGTACAATTCTCTTATTCTAGAATAACCACTTAAAATGTTAAATGGGAGACATCTACTGGGTATTATCCATTCAATATGCAATATGAACAAGAATTGCTGCATGTATGATTATGTAATTATGTGTATTCATTTGTGAGTCTTCTGACCATTACAAACTAATCATTCTCTAATCTTTTTTTATGCAGTAGTTTTTCTCTGCTAAATTTTGTTAATGTTATGCAAATTCTTAATGAGGTAAAAATGCTATAGAAAATAGTAAAGCTTCTCCTAAACATTTTCCATTTTACCAAGGAGAGAGGATAACAACTAAGGTACAGGACTTAAGAGATTTAAGACTTATCTGATAGGAACAGGTTTAGATTTCTGAGAACTCTAATACATATTCCTACATTTTGATGAAATAAAACATTAATAAATGAAACAAATATATTAAATAATTTTACTCTATACCACTAAATAGTACTTTGAAGACTTTAATGATCTATCTTTTGGCTCTGAAGTAAAAATCATGAATTTATCTTGATATCCAGTAGGATAATGACAAGTTAGTAATTATGTCTTCACATTTTGTTGCTCCTTAAATTGAACAGTCTTCATTATTCCCTCAAGAGGTCACAAATATGTCCATCTTAACTTGACTATTACAGAGGCAGGACTTTAATTAACCTATCTTAAGAACTATCCATACCATTCATTCCATGGTTGGGTAATTAGGTAATCCCATTAAGAAAAACAGGTCATGCCTAAAATTGGTTGCATAGAATCGTAAGACATAATTTCAGAAAAGTGAAATAACTTCTCATTTAGCACTTTGAGTACAGAAATTTATTTAAAGTATTATATACAAAAGCATATGTGTTCATCTTTACCTTGAGCAGAGTTCCTCATAAAATAGTCATAATAGCAACTAAAATAATGGTAAATCAAAAATTGCAAAAATAAATGTTTTTAGACAGAAACTATTTTCATTTAATGTGAGCTGATTTTCCTGGGCTTTAATATAGCCTTTATAGTTTTTTTTTTTTTTTTTTTGGGGGGGGGGCTATGTATAGATTTTTCTGCAGCTAGAAAACCATATAAATAAACATACTTTATAGCTGCAATATCTGGATTGAATCATGCCTCAACCATCCAATATAGTGTAAGTAATGTACAGTCAGATCCCTGGAAAAAATAGAGAAACATCAGTTGCAGTGCTCTGTTGTAACAGAGATATTTACGTAAAGTGCAAAACATAAAAACTGATAGTAGGCACTAAGACTTGAGTGCCTGTTTCCTAATCCCCATTTCCTTTACTTATTTACTCTCCCAAATGATAGAAGATCCCTTCACTAAAAATCAATGTTTTGCTCCAAACTTTATGTTGTAGAATAAAGGGATTTGTATTTTCTTATTTAGTAACTTTTATCTCCTTATATTCTTGAATTTATGGAGTTATATATTTTAGGTGTCCAATTTGGCCCCAGTTTTCTTTAGATGAATTTTTATCAATACACTGATGCTTATTTTCACTGAGTTTTGCTCATGTCTTTGATTTCTATGGGTGCGTGTGCACAGAGAGGCTTTTTTTTTTTTTTTTTTTATGCCTGTTGAGTAGGTGGGAAAAAAAGCACAATTTTTGCTCTGAGATAACATGCTAAATCTTAAAGAACACAATATCATTATTTAAACTTGGAACATCTTAAACTATCCTTTTTATTTTTTTAATTTTTTTTTTTTTTTTTTTTTGTTTTGTAAGTATCTCAAAATGAAATGACTGTCAGCAGGATGAGGCACATGCCAGTATACACTGCCAGCTTGAGATCGTTCTTATCCTAGGACTTTTTTTAGAATTGTCTAAATGCCAATCTTGAGAAAAATCTCAGTTACTTGTAGAGTTTTTCTTTGTATGGAAGTGAATAAGGTATTTTGACTTGACTAGTAGAAGCAGGTACATCAACTTCTTTTATAACTGAGGATAAGTGATCCCTCTTTTCAAATAATCTTGATATCTCTTGGCTTATTATATGCATATTATTTAGTCCACAGTAAAAATAACTACATATTACAGAACCTATAAGAAATAAAAATACATCTAAAATTACAAATGCATAGACTTTAGTACAGCAAGTTGTGTGTCTCTGTATCCATGGGAATGGTCCTTACTATACTCGTTATGTACTTATTCACCTTATAACTTGTTTTGAAGGCCCAACTAGAAATAACATTGTTAGATTACTTGGAGGAATCTTGCATTTTCCATTATCTTAGTTACCAGGCATTAAAAAGCAAGCTTATTTTTAGCCTCTTTAAATAAATTATTAGAGTTAACATAAATAAGATGGCAGAGAGCTTAAGGAATTGCTTTAGTAAGTTGTCCATTTATAAGAGTGATTGAAGGTAGATATTGATGAAAGCAACATTTTGAATGCAAAAATGCTGTGAAGTAATATTGACTTGAAGTATCTTCAGTGCTCACCACGGTTCCTGGCATGTACAAAATACTCTATTAGAATATGTTGAATAATTTATAATGATTTAAAAAGTAAAAGAATAGCCTGAGTCTTAAACAAATGCTTTGAATATAAGTATTAGGTGAAATTTCCCAGTACACAAAAATGTATGGTCATTTTGTTCTAATGGTCATGACAAAGGTCATCCATGCATGATCAGGGAAGCACCTGACTAGGATAATAGATAACTAGAGTCAGTATTTGTTGTTTTGATTTTGTTTCATATCTTGTAACAATAACTTCCAAAAATCCAAGTCTTTAATGGCCCTTCTAGTCATCACTGTGGTATTTATTATTGTGTCCATAGGCTTCACTGGTGAGTGTATGTTTGTTAGATTATCTTATTTCTCCTTTTTGTCTTTTATCATTCTCTGAGATAGCTTAAAACAATTGTGAATCCCTCATTATTTTTGAATTTTCATTTGTTATGAAAATTGTAATGTATAAATTTAATTTCGATTACCTATATTTTGGTGTGTATGTATATATTTTTATTATACATACTTAGGATATACTATATTATATTTTGATATACCTAATGAAATAATTACTACAGTGAAGCAAATCAATATATCTATCAGTTTCTATAGCTCTCTTTTTCTTTATAAAATCTACATTCAGAAAATTTTTAGTATGTTGATGAATTTTCTTCCATCTCACGGTACATGTTAGATACCTTGACTCATTTATCCTATATAACTACAAGTTTTTGTCATTTAAATTACTTCTCATTTTCTCCCCCTGTTCAACCCTAGTAACCACCATTCTACTATTTTTATGTATTCAATTTTCGGGGGGGATTTGCCACATAAATGAGCAATATTTTTCTTTCTGTTTCTGGTTTATTTCTTTTGGCATAATGTCCTCCTGACTTCATCCATGTTGTCACAAATGGCAGTATCTCCTTTCTCAAGTATGTCCTTTCAAAGACATCTTACTGGATATATATATACTGCCATTTCTTTAGCCATCCATCCTCAGTGGACACTTAGGCTGTTATCTCTAGTTTGGCTATTGCAAATATGCAGCTATGAACATGGGTGAGCAGATATCTCTAGAGGTGTGAGTTTTCTTTCCTTTGGATACATATATAGCCACAGAGGGATTACTTGGCCATGTGGTCTGCTTTTAATGAAACTCCTTACTCTATTCATAATGGCTACATAAGTTTAATACACTTTATCCACAGGTTTGTCAATACTTTCTCTCTCTTTCTCTTTGTCTCTCTGTTTCTCTGTCTCTTAAATAATAACCATTCTAAGATGTGTGATGTAGTATCTCATTGTGGTTTTTGTTGTTTTATTTGGTACTGGAGATCAAACAAAGGGGCATTTGGCCACTGAACCACAACTCCAGCCCCATTTTTGTATTTTATTTGGAGACAGGGTTCCACTGAGTTGCTTAGTGCTTTGCCATTGCTGAAGCTGGCTTTGAATTGTTGAGCAGCTTCTCATATACCTGTTGAGCTTATTTATGTCTTCTGCTACAAAACTTCTCTGTATGTTCTTTGTCCATTTTTAATTTTTTGATATTATTTGTGTGAGTTCCTCATATATATTTTATGTATTAAACCCTACTCAGATATATGGTTGGCAATTATTTTCTCTCACTATATTAGCTGTTTTTAATTTGGGTGATTATTTCCTTTACTGCAAAGGAGAATTTTAGTTTGATGTAGTCCCACTCATTTTTTGTTTTTATTGACTGAGCCTTTTGTGTGATATCCAAATATCATTTTAAGGCCCAATATCAAGGAGACTTTCCTCTGATTTCTTTTTGGGGTTTTAAAGCTTCAGGTCTATGTTTAGGCCTTTCATCCATTTTGAGATGATTTTTGTAATTGGTTAAACTAAAAATTCAGTGTTTATTTGTTTTTTTTTTTTTTTTTTTTAACATGTGAATAACCAAACCCTCACAGCTATTTCTTCACAAGGACTGTTCCCAGTTCTTTGACTAGATTTTTGCTAAGTAGCTTCTATTCTTCCTTCAGATATAAACACAAGTATGCTTTTCTTAGGAAGACCTTCGAGGGTCTCTAGGGTTGGCTTTGGTTGTTTTTCTACTCATTCCCCACATAGCTTGTATTTTCTTGGTCACTAATAATTCTAACTTCAGGTGACATATGTAGTGAAATATACATTTCACAAGAATGACAGCAATGTTTATCTTGTTATGTAACTTATGCTTGAAGCATAGTATAATCCCTGACCTATGATAGGAAACAATGGATGAATTCAGTAAAAATCTGAAGCTTATGTTTTTGTTTTTGTTTTTGTTTTTTGTTATGTGAGATAAGGATACCCAGCATTTTCATGATAATGTTGTATGACTCCTTATGTTTTCAATGATATAGAAGACATGCCAACACAGTGTCATTTCTACACAAAATAAAGTGTTCCAAAGAGTATATATTATTTATTAGAATCATTTATGGTGGAAGGAAAGACAATTTTCTGAAGGATGTTTCTTTTAAATTCTGTCTTAAAGTTGTTTGTAAGTAGAAAATTGAGTTTATATTACAAGACTATAATGTCTTTACTAAATCCACTGTGCAATCTTTAATCAAATAAGTTAATGCATTATTTCCAAGTTTAAAGTACATATTCTCTTCAGTTGGGGGAGTTAATCCTAGAAGAAAACATATTTCATACTGTATTAATAATCTGATAGTCTTGAATAATTTATTTTTGAATATTTACTACATGTAATGAAAAAAATCTTAGCCAAAATATTTCTAATCTTATTTTACATTTTGACCATATGTTAAAAGACTTTTAATGTAGAATACTTAAAATATTTGTGTGAAATGGAAAACATTTTCTTTCAATCAATGCTCTGTTTCTCTATATTTCTAGTGCTTCAGACCATGAAAAAAATTGATATAATTATACCACCAAATAACTACATGTAATATATATCATTAAATTGGGTTATTTAATGAAAAGGAATTAAAAAGGTGTTGGTAAGAATTTCCTGGTAAAGTCATACTGATTGTATTAAGGAAAAAAACAAAACCTGTCACGCAGCCAGGCAGAGAGTCATTTAACTGTAATTTCAGCAAATTGGAAGCCCTAGGTAGAAAGATCACAAGTTTGAGACCAGCCTCACTAACTTTGTGAGACCCCTGGAAACTTAGGGAGCACTTAACTCAAAAGAAACTGGGGATGTAGCTCAGTCATAAAGTACCCTTTGGTAGTTCAGTTTCCAGTACCATTCCCCCGCCCAAAAAACAAGATAGGGTTGGGGAGAAAACCTGTCATGCACATCAAAATATCGTAATTAGTTTTCATCTCTGAGTCTTCTGAATATGATCCTAATGATTCAGCATGGTGACTTAGTAACATCTAAATAGAAAAATGTACCACAAATTTGGGGCAAAAAAGATTAAAGCAAGAACAATACTTAAGTCTTAGGCCCAAATTCTAGTTTCATTGCTGATGGTAAAATTGAATAAACTATTAAACATTCATTTTTTGTTTTCTTCATCTGTGAAGAAGGCATAGTTGATCTCACTGCACTTTTTGTGAGAAAGACAGTTTTTATAATAAAATGACTTTTAAACTTGCATAATAATGGAAATTCACTTAAAATCAACTATTTTGAATAGAAATTCTAATAAATGTCATATAACTAATTTAGAAAATTTTAGGTTAATGGCCAAGTCATGGCAAAATAGAGCATGTATACACTGAAATACTAAAATAAAAATTTCATTTAAAGATTCTTAATCTTTGCATATGGACCCCTTTTGAGAATATTTCATAAGTATTAGAAAATATATCCTTTAACCACTTTAATTAACAGAAAGCACTATGAACACTAATTGAAGAATCATACTAGAGCAGTGTATACATAAAAAAGATAACATAAAATAAATGTTTTTTTTTTTTTCCTGATGCATTGAAATGAAGGCTCATTGCAGAGAAAATAAAAGCAAAAAAATTGTGCATATATCTGTCTGGAAAAATTTTAGATGATTCACCATCTTCCTTGTGGAAATAAGAAATGGTGCTAAGTAAGCTATATGTCTTTTTGCCCGTCTCCTGTGGGTCCAATAAATGCTTATTGAACAAATGGTTATGAAAAGACTATTTTAAAGAAGATACTTTAAGAACTAAAATTAAGACACACTCAGGCATCTGTAAGAAGGTTATGAAATATGTATTAAAGTGATCGATTGAAAAAAAAAAAACACGGTACATACCACAAAATTGGTATATTGGATTTTTTGGCAGCCTGTTTCAGAGACTATTCTGAGTGTGGAGTCCTGGAAAATTGTTCTGGCCATTTTTCAGGACATTGTTTCAATTGAGGAAACAATAAGATTGGGGTTAGGGCAGGGAGATTTGACTTCATGGAATAAGCAGTAAAAGCAAAATGATGATTCCTTAAAAATGAAGGATTATTTTTCTCTTAAGAGAAAAATTGTATTCTTGCTGCCAGTTTGACCTGCCACTCCTTCATAAACAAATTCTAAAGACCTGATATACCTGATTATGTTAGGGATTATATGGATGGGACTTCAATGTCGGAGACACTTAGGCACTATCAGAATTTTCTTGAAATCAAATCATTTAGACCAGTGGTTCTCAAAGTGGGTTCTGGAATCAGTATTAATGTTATATTGATACATAAAATCTTGAAACCTTCACAGAATCTACTGAATCAGACTCAGGAGATAGTCCCTAGCACTGTTTTATAATAGGTCCTCTAGGTAACTCTATTGTACACTGGAGTAGGAGAACCACTGCTGTTTGCTATAACTAAACAACTGGAGTCTCTACAAGGCAGTCTGGGACTAACTGTGGCAGTTTATTAAGTGTGGCTCTGATAGGACCACACCTTGTTCATCCTTATCTAACATGCAGTATTATTAATGGCATTATCAGCATAGGATTGTTAAAATATATGCATAGGAAAAAAAAGACTAAAAGGTAATTCATCAAGAGAATGCATGAAGGCAATGTTCTCCCAGTGGACGAGTTATGAGTAATTATTCAGATGACTGGATGACTTATGGATAATTATTTATGTATAACATAATGTTTTTGAATCTCTCTCGCTTCACCACTTCATATTAATCTTGACCCAATCCATATCTAATGATGTGAACTTAAGTAATTGAGCCTTCCAAAATTTGTCTATTTGTTTATAAACAAATAAAATAAAATAGTATTTAACTAAGGACTAAATGAGATAAATTATATATAGGGGTCAAAAGATAGTGTTATAATTAATTATAATTCTATCTGGTAAAAGAATTTTGATTTCCTAAAAATTGCTATGAAGGTTAATAATCATAAAATATTTCAGTGTAAAATGCTTATAATAATAATTTCTTCAATAAAAATGGGTTGGGAATATAACTCAGTGGTAGAGTACTTCCTCAGCATGTGGAAGGCCCTGGGTTTGATCCTTTGTACCTTTAAAAAAATGGCAACATGAAGTAAATAATATTTTATGTCCAGTGTGTGTGAGTAACAAAAATACAAGATGCATGTAAAAGAACCAGAGTGAGAGTGGTTCAGAGGGAGGTCAATTTGCATTTCATGATAGTACAGAATATTTCATGAGGTAAATTCAGTGTCATTTCTTACAGTAAATAGCCTGAGCCTTAGGGAAAGACTAATTGTGTTAGTATATACAAAGACTGAGAGCAAGCATATTTAAATGCTGATAGATGGTCTGTGAAAAGCAGGAAAATAGAAGTGTTCTGGAGGTAATATGTAGCCCTGTGGCCATTTATGATGTCAGATACATATGTATTTGACATTTCAATGATCAGTCTAGAAAGGTTGAAACTTGGCCAATCTATCCAGTGATTTGATTACCGGGACTAAGGAATCTTCCAGTGAAGTGTGAGAACAGAACTAGGCTTTTGGGGGGACTAACCTGGCAATGATGTGTGTATGATTAGATTACAGAAAGCCTATGAGTTCAGCAACTAAAAAGAGGACAGTGAAGGAGAGAGAGATATAAGGATTTGGGGGTGAGGGTGGGAGAAGACAGAAAAGTAGGTAGAATTTATTACCTAGATGTGAAGGTAGGGGAAAAATAGTAGACAAACTGATGTCTAGGAAAATGGAAATTTTGAAAAACAGGGGAAATAGGGAAAGGGAGCTAACTGTGTAGAGAAAATGTTAACATTTGATTTTAGATAAATTTAAAATGACAGCAGGACATGAGAATAAAAGTAGCTTTGCAGCAGATGGAAGTGTTGATATGAAGTTCTAGATGGAGTAGATTCTGAGTCACTAAATAAAAATAATGTTGAAGATCTTGGGTAGGGTGAGGAGAACAAGAAAACCTAAAAGGCAGAAGAATAAACTGAAGTTCTCAGTATGAGACAAAAAGTGGTAGAAGAGAAACCAATAAAGATGATGGGAGTGGGGTGATGAGAAGTTAAATTGGAGAGAGTAAGTCAGGAGGAGAAAATTCATGGTCATATGGTTGTATACTATGAAACTGGTGCAGGAGGAAGGCTTGTCTTTTTGTCTGTCTGTTTTTTGGGAGGGGAAGATGATAAGACTAATATATGATGGAGAGTATCAAATATTTCAAAGAGCTCATAAATTGCTAAACTATAAAGCCATTGGGTTTGGCCATTATGAATTCATTATGTTTGCAAAATGTAATGCACTTGATGAATGCAAAATATAAAGGGTAGAAGAGTGTATAAGAATTTTAAACATGAGAAAATAGACTTAGGCACTTGGTAGATGTAAAATATAGAATGTGGAAGGTGTGTAGAAGTGTGCAGAAATAGGAAATGAGTTCCAAAAATATTTGGTTCAGAGGCGATCAGATACAAAGAGAAATCACATTTGCTGTTGCAATTTTTGTCAGCATAATGAGAGAAAAGAGTACATACCCCGTGTTTGGAACGGTAGATACATTTGAAGAACTGGGAGTAGATGGTTTTTGAAGTAGGTACTATTTGGGGATTAAATCCATTAATTAAAAAAAAAAATCCCAAATTAATGGTACTAATGGTAGCAATGGAGAAAATAATTTTACAGTTTATAACTTATCCAAATCATTCCATGTATTAATTCATATGAAACTTTGGCAAAATAATGTTTTAAATTTCACTGTGGCAGCAATAATTCTATTAGTAAATATTTATAATATATTTAATTATTTGAGCTTAACTTCTCAAATTACTTCTTGAAAACCTTACTTAGTTTTATATTTCTAGTATTTTTGAGAGGTTAAAAATATGTAGATATATTTGCTTTCAGTAACTTTGTAGACTTAATTTTTCTTTATGCTTATTTAATATTAACAGGAAGGCACTTGATTTATTTCCTGTAAAACATACACAAATGGTTTTATAAAGATGATTTTTCTAAACTTTTTATACAAAAACAGAATAACTTTTTTATACAAAAATCTTTGTTTTTATACAGATGAGATTTCTGAAACACTGAACTGTTTTAAGATTCATATTGAATATTTTAAATTTGAAAGAAAATATTTTGGAATTAGAATTGGACAGATGTAAAGTATTTGGCACATATCTGAAGAACAATCACTATCATAGATTGATTTGTTTTCAAATTGAGTACAATAAATGAATACTGGCAAGTTGGGTAAATAAATAAGATCTACCATACATAAAAATGTAATTAAAGAATATTTATAACAATAGTGTTTGACTTCTGCTTAGGTATTTTGGAAAAAATCAAAATTTTAATTTTAATCTATTTGTATAAGAATAAATACTAGATATGAGATATTTGTATATTAGAAAAGCATTTTTATCTACTAATAAATGTCAGAAGTCTGTTTAGATCATTTTAAATGGTTTTTATTGATATTTCTCATTTTTCCACATTTAGCTCTTTTCTAGTATTTATCTGCTATACTTTTTTCAGTAATGTGGCTCAATATCAACAGTTATGACATGAATTAAAAATGTGGTTGAAAGAAACCTTAAGAAAATTGTCATCCTCTTACTTATTCTCCCTTGATAAAGAAGAAAAAGGCTAAAATGATTATATAGGATTAAATCAAAGATATATGTAGATCTTTGGTGTATAATTTATTAGCATAAAATAAGCATCAAAATTCCATCTGGCTGTAATTGGGAGAGAGAATTGCTTATGTAAGACAGGAAGTAGCATTAATCTGATTTCCATATAACCAAGGAGACTTTTTCTGGTTAAAATGCAAACTGGAGTCTGTTCTTTTCCTACCAAAAAAAAAAACCCCAAAAAACAAAAACATGGGGTTGCGAAATGCCAATTGATGCTATGTGTTATGTTTTAGATATGAGGTGTCCCCCAAAACCTAATGTATAAGACAATGCAAGAAAGTTTAGAGGTAAAATTATTGGGGTACAAGAGCCTTAACCCAATCAGTGAATTAATCCCTTGATAGGGATTAACTGAGTGATAACTGTAAGCCAATAAGATATGGTCAAAGGAGGGGGTTTCCTCTGGACACGCCTTTGGGTTTATAATTTGTCCTTGTTGAGCAGAATTCTCTCTCTCCGCTTCCTGATATGATGTCCCTAGCTGCTTTCCTCTGACACACACCCTGATCTTCTGCTTCACCTTGAGCACCAAGAAATGGAGTCGGCCATCTGTGGACTAAAACCTGTGAAAGCATGAATCCCCAAATGAACTTTTCCTCCTCTACAGTTATTCTTGTCAAGTCTTTAGTCACAACAGAAAAACAAAAACAAAAACCAACTGACGGAAAACACTGTATAATTCTGAAAATCAGGATTGAGTAGAAACGTTGTGCTTATTAAGCACAAGCACCATTGGCAGGGTAAGATCATTTTAAAATTTTTATGGACATGGAATATCTTTGCAGTTAAGTGCATATGTAAATGAACTGGTCCATGAATTCACAAACTAAACACACCCATGTTGCTAGAAGTCAAATCAGGAAATATGACCAGTGCCCTAGAACTGGTTTAATTGATGCCTCTGAATATTCATTGGGGACATGCAGATTTCTCAGTATCTCTGCAAATTGGAATTGTAGAAACAAGTATTTAAAAGTTAAAATTTTTAAAAAACCCAAATATACCTAAAACCAAATATACTTAAAAACTACACATTTTGATATATATATATATGCTATATGACTCATTAACATAGAAAATATACATGCTTTTAAAAAAGAGGCACTGGAATGTTGTGTTAGACACACACTGGAAACTACCCAAATACTCTGAAAAATATAAATATTGAATTTTCAGGCAGTGTAATACTATCAAGCAGTTAGAATGAGATACAATCACAATTAATATGAATGGGTTTCAAAAATACACTATTAAGAGGCCAAACACAAAAAGTACATCACGTATAATTCCATAGATAGTATTGAAAGCTGGGAGCTTCTGGGAATGATGTGGCAATGTGACTGTTGACTGTAGAGGTGTGTCCAGTTTGTGGAATTTGTGGAGCAGTATAACTTATACATACACTTTTCTGCAAATATGTTACTTGTCAATAAAAATCAAATTTGCTATTAAATATACTCATAGTATATTTCTAATTCACATTAAAAATACATCTAATTAAGTTTCCATTGTGACACAGACCACATGAGACAAAAACTGTAATAAACAGAATAGGAACTAGAAATGATAAAGGCTCATTTAAAAAAAAAAAAAAAAAAAAGGATAAACCATATGACAGGCAGGGCACCATGCTTCTTGGGCACGTATCTGTGGAAAAAGATCCTGCACACCAGAAAATGGAATAACTGAAGACTTGTGTGTTTGATTTTTGGTTGGTTGCTTCTATTAAGGAAATGGTTTAGAGTTCTTTTCCAATAATGTAGCCTAGGTATTCTCAATTATCCCTGCTTTCTTTACAGTGTGATGCATTAAATAACTCACGTATTATTAAAGCATTGTTAAATATCTTTGTGCATTTAGTAGTACAATATTCCTAATGGCAAATATTTTAGAAAAACATGCCAAGAAGCAACAGATCAAAGGTTTAATGAGGCTAATTCGTGCCTGTTCTTCCTCTGTCTGATAGAAGTCCCTGGGAATATAGAACATACTTGATACAACCTGAACACAGGTGGTAAGAAAGGTCTATGTGTGCACTAAACTGAGAGTTGAGTAATGAGTTTGAAATATATATACATGTTTTTCATGGTCTCTTCTTGATGGAATTAATGGTTGCAAACTACTTGTAGGAAATATAGAAAGGCCCAGTCATTACATGTCAAGTATGAAGTTGTATCTTTGCACTTGTTTTTCCAGTTGATTAGACAATCTTTTCCTAGCCCACAAAGTCGAAACTCCTCCATTTTGAAAATGCTTAAAAAGACTTTTCTATCACTGGCAACTCTCTATATCACATTGTATACTGACCGGAGTGATTATTTGGGTTTCCTTAAAATTTAAGATGGTAAATTTATTTAAGCAAATGAGTAGAGGTATGCCAGTTGCAATTTAACTAGGATTGATAAATATGCATGATAAGGACATTTAGAAAAAGTGAAGTTGTCATATTGATATGTACAGCATGTGCTTTGGACTTTTTTCAAAGATCTAAAGATAGAATGACAATAATGGGTCACATTTCATATTTTCTGCAATTGGATATTTCCACTGTTACAATATTTTTAGTAAATGATAAGACATTCTATACAAAAATGATTCAGAAAGCTGTGAGTAAATTATTGTCACTTTAACATCATTTTCTCATTTACCAATTTAGAGAAGCTTTTCTATAACCAACATTGTACAAAAATGACTGTAACAAAGAGGAACTTAAAAAGCCTAGCACATAATACACCATTAGTTGAAATAGGTCCCATTTTTAAAAGGATATTGGTATACATAAAAACAGTTTATAAAGCTATAACAAGATCAGCAATGCACTGTCTTCATACACTGAAATTTACTATCATAAACAGAGAACTGTAGTTCAGAGAAATAACTAAATTGGAATCCATTTCTTCACTTAAAAGCAGGTTGGCTTTGTGTAAAGTATTTCTCCTCTTTGTGTTTGTTTTTTATGTCCAGTGATATACTAATGGGCTCTCTTGTAGTGAAATCAATTCTTTAAAACAGGTATACACAATGCAAGAAATATTCAGTAAGTGTTATTATCCTCCTATCATTTTGTGATATGGTATTTAAAATAGTAAACAACTCTTTCCATTTTTACTCCAATGTGCAATTAATGATAATCTCTTAACTTTTATCTATATTTTATTAAAACAAAATGTATTCAACATTATTAAAATATAGCAAAAATTAGGAATTTTTGATGAAGCAAAATTTTAAGAAATGAAAAATCCATCTTAAATTTTTAAAAATAGGTATGTAGTTACATGCATCTGATAACAAATGTTTGGTATGCAGTGCCTTAATCTACATAAGTCCTTAAGAGTCCATGCTCAAGTACTGGCACCAAAATAGACCAGTAGACGAATGGTACAGAATAGGAGACACAGAGACTAACCCACACATCTACAGTTATCTTATATTAGATCAAGGTGCCAAAAACATACATTGGAGAAAAGACAGCCTCTACAACAAATGGTGTTGGGAAAACTGGAAATCTTTATGTAATAAAATGAAATTAAACATCTATTTTTTTCCATGCACAAAACTCAACTCAAAGTGGACCTAGGAATTAAACCAGAGATCTTACACCTAATAGAGAAAAAAGTAGGCCCAAATCTCCAACATGTTGGATTAGGCCCGAACTTCCTCAATAAGACCCCTATAGCACAAGAACTAAAACCAAGCATTGATGAATGGGATGGATTCAAACTAAAAAGCTTCTTCTCAGCAAAAGAAACAATCAGTGAAGTGAACAGAGAACCGACAGCATGGGTGCAAATCTTTGCCACAAGCACATCAGATAGAACACTAACCTCAAGGATTTATAAAGCTCTCAAAAGCCTTAACACCAAAAAAACAAATAACCCAATCATAAATGGGCCAAGGAACTAAACAGACATTTCTCAGAAGATGATATGCAAACAATCAACAAATATATGAAAAAATGTTCAACATCTCTAGCAATTAGAGAAATGCAAGTCAAAACTAAGATTTCATCTTACTCCAGTCAGAATGGCAGCTATCAAAATCACAAACAATAATAAATGCTGGCGAGGACATGAGGAAAAAGGCACACTCTTACATTGCTGGTGAAACTGCAAATTGGTGAAGCCAATATGGAAAGCAGTATGGAGATTCCTAGGAAAATTTGGAATGGAACCACCATTTTACCTAGCTATCCCACTCCTAGGTCTATTCCCAAAGGACTTAAAAACAGCTTACTACAGGGACACAGCCACATCAATGTTTATAGCAGCACCATTCACAATAGCTAGATTGTGGAACCAACCGGATGCCCATCAGCAGATGAATGGATAGGGAAACCTTGGTATATATACACAGTGGAACACTACTCAGCACTAAAAGAGAATAAAATCATGGTATTTGCAGGTAAATGGATGGAGTTGGAGAAAATAATGCTAAGCCAGCCAATCCCAGAAAACCAAAGGTCAATTGATTCCTTTGTTATGATGATACTGAATTATAGTGGCAAGGGAGGGGGGATGAGAGGAATGAAGAAATGTTAAAACAGAGGGGAGGGAGAGGAGGGGAGGGGGCAAGGGGATAGAAATAATGGCAGAAGGAGTTGGACATCAATATACTAAGTGCATGTATAAAAGCTCAAATGATATGAAAATGCTTTGTGTAAAACCAATGACTTGGAAAATTGTTCTCTTTATATATAATATGAAAGGAATTGTACTCTGAAAACATATATAACAAATCAAATTAAATTTAAAAAATACAAATAATAAATGCTGGAGAAGATGTGGAGAAAAAGGAATATTTTTCTGTTGGTGATGATTGTAAATTAGTACAACCACTGAGGGGAACCAGTATGGAGTTTCCTCAAAAGACTAGGCATGAAACCACCAGATGACCTAGCTGTATGACTTCTTAGTATTTTCCCTGAAGAATTAAAGTCATCATACTACAGAGGTACATACCTACCCATTTTTATAGCAGCACAATTCACAGTAGCCAAACTATGGAACCAGCCTAGGTGTCCATCAACAGATGAATGAATAAAGAAAATGTAACATATATATATACACAATGGAATTTATCCAAAGACAAACAAAAGTGTCATTTGCAGGAAAATGGAACCAGAGACCATTTTGTTAAGTGAAATAAGCCACTCAGAAGGTCAAGATTCATGTTTTCTCTCATATGTGGAGGATAGGAAAAAGAGAAAAAAGGGGGGGGGGAGGTTGGGGATTTCATGAGAATCAAGGGGAGACATGTAGAGGAAAAGGACCAAAGGGTGGGAGGTGGGATATGCTGGGGAGTAATACTGGCCAAATTATATTATTATACTGCGTATTGTGTGCATGTACAAATATGTAACAAAAATCCCATCAGTATATACAAAGAAATGAAAGGTGTGTGGGGTGTCTCATGAGAATCAAAGGGTGATCAGCAAGAGGAAAGGGACCAGAGAGTGGGAAGAGGGGAGGAAGGAGGAAAATGCTGGGGCGTGATATTGGGTAAATTATATTGTTATATTGTGTGCATGTATGACTATGTAACAACAAATCCCATCATTATGTACAACTGTATTGTACCAATAAAAACATGGAAAGAAATGTTAAAAAGCAAAAAAAAAAAAAAAAAAAAAAAAAAAAGGATTCAAGCTCAATCTTAATTCTCAACAGCAGTAAAATTGCACGGTTGAAGTAAAGGCACATAAAAGTTCCTTGACATCTTTGACACTAACGAACACCTCAAGTGCAAAGACTCTACTAACTAAAAAGAGAAGTTATTTTTGTCACTTATATCTTTAAAATTATCTTTAAAATAAGGTTTTGCCATAGAACAATGTCAGGGAGCATCACTGACCTGGAGCAAATGCCATGTGGGCTGAATCCTGAATGAGAGCCCACAGATTTTTTTCTTTCCTGATGCGGCAGCTCCACTGTGAGACCATGCCTGGGTTAGTCTCCTAGGGGAGGAGAAACCTACAGAGCAGAGGTGAAGTCTCTCAAATGAGGCTAAATTAGGTCAACCAGTGCTCCTCTGATCAGCCAGCTGAACACACATGAAAATGGAAGATCACCTTCTACCAGCAGAACCACTAAATGAATAACTACCAGATTTAGGGATGATAATGTTATATGGAAGTATTTCAGCAATAAGTGACAAAATAGTATACTAAATAATAATTACATAGTAATGAATATTTTTGAGAACTGATGCCTGTGATCCTCCCATTTTTGGAGGTCAAAAATATTATGAGGATTTGGCTAAGGCAAATGAAGTGGCAGAAGAGGAAAGAGAAGAATCAAGAAAGAATGCATGATATTTAGATAATATTTCAGGGGAAGGCTGATAATCAGATATTTCAAGGATAGTATTTCAACTGGGTCAGGTCACTTTTTGAAGATAAATTCAATCATATGAGGGCATGGAACGTACATTGGATTTAGCAGAGTAGTTATCCTTGGTGAAAGTGATTAAAGAAGTTTCTGTGGAACAGGTAAATGAATATTGACTAAGAACATGGGCTTGAGAACCAGAACTGAGATAAAAGAGGCAAAAGTAGAGATAAAACTTTCAATAAAAGTTATTATAAAGATAGGAGAGACATGGAGCTGTAATTAGAGATGGATAAAGGAATGAATACAGCATTTTAATATGGGGAATATGTATATAAAACATATAGATAGGTGAATGGATTTGTATATATAATTTTATGGTAATTATCATGTCCAAAATAAACAATAGGCACACTGGTACCATTTCTTTGCCTAGACAACAGGGAGTAGGACTCCAGGTTCAAGTTGAGATAGGTACAGTATATGGTGTTGAAATTCTCAATGTGGTTGAGTTTGTCCAGTAGGGAATTGTAAATAGAGAATAGTTCTAATTACAGGTCCTTTTGTAGTCTCATATAATGAGAGAATATGGGAATTTTCTTTTGGTATACAATGAAGAGTTAATAATGAAGACTTGAGACAGAGCATATTTTAAAATCCCTTGTCTGTTAGGTGTACAAAACAAAGAAGACACTTCTTGCCCTCTGTCAACTTCTGTATGAACTGATCCTTTTATTAACCTTAGAGTCCTGAAGATCAAATCATGTTCATTAGCTCATTCTTTACTTCTCAAGTCTTGAAAGCAGTGTATTATCTTTCATTAGATTATTAATCTCTTTCATAGTATAAAATCTTTACAGATGATGTTGATATCCTTTAATATGATATTGGAATATATGTCATTTAATTCTATCTTGAGTTGCATAGTATTTTTTCATAGATTTTAAATAAATTTTGTTTCCTAAAAATATATGTTGAGGCCTTGGAGAAGATTATAAATTCTAAATGACAATAATAATAAGGATTAAAATTAAATATCTGTAAGTGACAATTTTTAAATTTTATGTGCTTGTCAAACACATGCAGCAGCTATTTTGGGTACTATTAACTGGATGAAAATTAGTATCAATCGAAATATTCTCTTTCTAAATTTCCAAATTATATTGGAAATTAATCTGTCTTTGACAATCTGAAATTAAAAATTTTATGAAGTGCTTACATTTCTCTTATCAAATGAGATCTCAGAAATCCTAATATGTATAAATTTTAGGAGATTCAGAACTTACTTTACATGAGGAGCTTCCCTCTCTTTTGCTTTGAGAGCAATGTCAGTCTATGATGAAAGAAAACACGTAAGCACCTTGAAGGTTTGCAGATCAACCCATTGTTATTCAATCCACTAACATTCTATACAAGCATTTGTGAAGGTCTTTTATCTTGATGTTCAGTTGGTGCCAAACATACATGATTAAAATTTTTTTCTCTGCTCAGTATACATTGTCACGCTTACCATTAAATGTACAAAAGCTCGTGTGACAAATAAAAATGAATGAGATACCTCAAATAGTCCTCATATTTTTAAGCATATTCTATGTTTATTTGAAGACATACAAAGCTGAGTTACACTCAACTACTGGTATAAATTGTATAAACAATAATAACCTAGAAGGCTAAAGCATTGCTGTTAACCAGAACTGGAAAAGGATCTGGCTGAACATGTGTATTTTTTACTTCAAAAATCCCCAATGTCTTGTGTATATGTCTTGACTCTCCTTGATTTTCTAACAATGGCTGTTCTCCCACTACTTCTCTCACCATTTTCAGGAAGATGAGCTCCGAAGGGTAGGGACAAAATTATTAATGGGAGAAAAAACAATAAAACCATGTCATAGGATATTCATTGACATAAAAATAGATTAGTGTTTGTATTTTTGTTTTATATAGAAAATATCTGGCTGATTCTTTTTCACATGGAAAGTATTCAAATAAAATACTTCTTGCACTAGAAATAAGATAACTAATAATTTTGATTAGTAACATTAAAATTAGCTCAAATATTAGCTAAGCCATTCATTTTAATATTAGAAATTAATGAACAGATTATATTAGCATATTGAAACTTCTTATGTAGAGTATAAGATCAATGAAGAAAAGGGCTATGTGTTCTTAGCAAAATCTTACATAGAGCCAGCCTCTCAAGAGATGAATAATTTTGGTGAAGGAAATAATCTTACAGTTCAAATGTTGCTCTGAAACCTAGCTGCTGAAAGACTTGGAATTACTTTAGGAATTAGTGACTAAACTATTCAGTCTCTTAGTGTCCTCTGTATACAAAGGAATGTATCCTCTATTTACATCACAGGTGTTTTTTGAAGATTAAAATGTAATCCACAGTCATTAAAGACTGCTTTAGTTACATAGAGTTCATTAAACAATGTTAGCTTTTGACTCATTTGAAATAATTGATCACAATATAAGTATTAAACATGTATGTATGGGAGATATGAGTTACATTTTATATAAATGATTTATTGAATGTGAATATTTCAATTAAATATTAAATAAACTATCATGCAAAATAAGTCTTTTAATTCTTTTTTTGGAATAAATCACCATTATTATTATTATTATTATTATTATTTATTTATTTATTTAGGTACCAGGGATTGAACTCAGGGGCACTCGACCACTGGGCCACATCCTCAGCCCTTTTTTGTATGAGTTCAAGAATATGGATTCCGGAGTTCTACTAAGCAATACTTGTAATTTCAATCTCACTTTATATTCTGCATAATAGATCACTGGTCGTACCTTCCTTCTAGAAAGAATGCAAAGTTTTATAACACTTTTGACACTTGCTATGGAAGTTGCCTGCTGGTCACCTTTCAACCTTGCCAGCAAATCCAATCAGCTTAAGAGCATTTTAATGTACCTATGTAAGTCCTCAGAATTTAAGATTAGGAGAGAGAGCAGGTCTTATGACCTTCATAAGTGGTATTCAAGGGTTACTCTAGAAATGATAGAATTAGCTTAATTTAAGCTGCAATTTGATGGAAATGTTTTCTAGCTTAAAATCAAATCCACTCACTAGTGCCCACAATGTGAGGAAGGTTACATGCTGTGCATTTCTAATGCAATAGAAATGCAATGGAGTCAAACAAAATCATTTTGTCATCAGTAATCAGGAAAAGGTTGCCCTAGATGTTTTAGATTCCAATTTTTAATTTAACAAGAAAGCTTAAGTGTATAGTAGTGTAGTATACACACAACTCAGCTCTTTTTGCTTAGAAGAAAAAAAGTGCAATATTTTACTTCCTCTGACCTTGAGTCAAGAGCTTTAGAAGTAGATGAAGAATTTGATTCTGAGTGGATTGGGGGTGAACTGAAAGGAAGAGAGGGAAGAGCTGCTTTTAACATGACCAGATGGTAATTTTTACTAGTTGGCAGTGAACTGAAAAGCACATTTTCTGAAAGGAAAGTATACGTTATAGACTGGCACAAGTAAATGTGTAAAATCATCCAAAAATAGATAAATTATTCTTTAGCTTTGAAGTAAAGTTATGATAAACTTATATAGTGAATGGTTGTCTTTAGGCTAAAGATTGTAGTGAGGCTATAATCAGAGGTCTCTAGGTTTTGAGGTGATAAAATCTAACACCCAGTGTTATATCATGCAATACTTGCTTTGTCTTCCTTATCTGCTAATTCCAGGTTAAATAAAAGGGTATGTATAATAATAGTAACTGCTTATTTTACTAAGATTCCTGTTATTAACTCAAACTAAATTTTGTAAAGATTTTTTCCTTTCTTTCATTTGTTCTTTTTAGTTATATATAACAGTAGAATTTATTTTGATATATTTATACAAGCATGGAATATATCTTATTCTAATCATGATCCCAGTTGTGTGGATGTGCATAATGGTGAGATTCACTGTGGTGTATTCATATATGAACATAGGAAAGTTAGGTCAGATTCATTCCACTGTCTTTTCTATGCCCATCTCCTCTCTTCCCTGCATCCCTTTTGTCTAATCACTGAACTTCTATCCACCCCACCCTTGTTTTGTGTTAGCATCTACATATCAGAGAGAACATTCAGCCTTTTTTTTTTTTTTTTTTTTGGATTGTCTTATTTCACTTAACATGATAGTCTTCAGATCTATCCATTTACTGGAAAAATGTCAGTCATTTTTCTTTATGGTTAAGAAATATTCCATTGTGTATATATACCACATTTCCTTTATTCATTCATTTGTTGATGGGCATCTAGGTTGGTTCCTTAGCTGAGCTATTATGAATTGTGCTGCTGTAAACATTGATGTTTTGATATCAACTAAAATACAGTCATAACATAAAATACACAAATTGAAGTTTGCTAAGTTCTTTATTGAATTTATTTTGGTTCTTTTTGCACATCAATAGAATTGAAAGGATAATATCTGGAAACCATAAAAACTCACATGAAGAAATTTCAGAAAACAAATATCAAAATGATTATTAAAAATTACTCTGTAGTTGGTTTTATTTGTTTTTTTTTTTGTGTAGCAACTATACTAGACACAATTACTTTGCATTATCCTTTGATCATTGCTATAGCCTCTTTTAAAACTGTAACAATCTATAAACCTTTTTAGTAGTGGGATACCTGAATAATTTTCTCTGTAAATGACTGAAACATTATTTCAATATAGCACTGCAAGTTAAAATTAGTCTTTAACAAAGTGTTAGTATTCTATCTGCAAGAATTTTATAATATTGAACAGGTACAATATGTTCTTTGAAGATGTGTGGATGACAGGAGAAGAGTGTTAAGTAATCAAGTAACCACATATATACTTTTTTTGAGAGGAATTATCAAACTAATTATTAAGTTGGTTTCTACTTTAGTTTTTGCAATAGCTGTCATAATTTATTCTTTATTTCAATTGTAATAAACACAATATTTCTTCTTTATTTGTCAGAGGCATGATTGGAAAATAACTATAACACAGATCAGGATCTCTAGATTAAATAGTATCTAGCATTCAAGACAAAGAGTTGAGAGCATTTGCATTTTCAGTACTATAAGAGAAGATTATTTTTAAATAAATTTAAATTATACTTTTACTTTTCAGTCTATAGTCTTTGATTCTGGAATAAATGCCACTTATTTATTAACAACCCAGTAAGGTAAAAACAGTAAGTAAAAGAACCATTTTTTCTGCATGCTATGTATTAGAAACTCTTTCAAATATGCATGCATCAATATTGTAAGTGTGTTTACATATTTAATCCTCACAAGAAATTTTTGAGGGAGAAATTAACTGTCAGGGCCAAGCCTAAACTGATAAAATATACATGCCATTAAATTCAGCATCTTAGCCATTTTAAAGTATATAGTTTAGAGATATAAAGCGAATCCATATTATCATGCAACCATCATCACCATCAATCTGCAGAACTCTTATCTTGTTAAACTAAAACTATATTCTCCTTAAAAAAATAACTATTCATTGCCCTTCCTCCCAGCCCTTGGAAAGCATCATTCTTTGTTCCAGATCTGATTTTGACTACTCTAAATACTCCCACAAATCATACAATATTTGTCGTTTTGTGACTGACTTATTTCACAAAACATAGTGTCCCTAAATTCCATGCATGTTGTAGCAAACATCAAAATTTCATTCCTTTTTAAGGCTGAATGCTATTCCTTCATATATGCAACATTTTTGCTGATCTATTCATTCTATGATGGAAAATTGTATTGGTTCTACATTTTAGCTATTATAAATTACACTTCTATGAATATATGTGTATGAATCTGATTCCCTGCTTTAAAGTCTTTTGGATATAGATCAAAAAAGTGGTATTGCTGGCTGTTGTAGCAATTCCAGTTTTCTTTAAAGAAATTATTTCTTCTTTTCAGATATACATGACAATAGAGTATATTTTTGACATATTACACATATGTAGAGTATAACTTATTCTAATTATGATCCCATTCTTGTGGTTGGAGATGATGTGGAGTTATACTGGTTGTGTATTCATATATGAACATAGGGAAGTTATGTCTGATTCCCTCTACTGTCTTTCCTATTTCTATCCCTCCTCCTTTCCCTTCATTCCCCTTTGTATGATTCACTGAACTTCTATTAAGTTTTTGAGAAAATATAATGTTTTCTACAGTGACCAGAGAATTTTATGTATTAACAAACAGTACACAGTGTTTTAATTTCATTACATTTTTGCCCATAATTGGTTATTTTTGGTAATTTTTGTTTTTATTTATATGGTTTTAGTAGCTATCCTAATAGGCATGGTATAGTATATCATTGCATTTCCTTGATGAATAATTATGTTGAGCCTCTTTTCATGTGCTTATTGACCATTTGTATTTTTTTCATTTTAGATGTCTATACAAGTCCTTTGCACATTTTTTAATTTAATGTTTGGTTTGATATTGGAGTTTTGGAATTCTCTATGTGTTCTGGACATTAATATTTTGGCAGATACATAATTTTCTCCTATTCTGGGGAATTCTTTTTTATTTTGTTGAAAGTATTATTAGATATACATTTTTTAATGTGAAACCATCCTCATTGAAATATGCAATCTTCATTTGTATGAAGTTCAATTTGTTAATTTTTTGACAGCTGTTCTTTTGTGTCACATCTAAGAAATCATTGTCAAATCCAATGTTATGAAGCTTTTGCTTTTAAGTTTTGTTCTAAGTGTTTAATAGCTTTTTCTTTGTCTATATTTAGGTCTTTGATCCATCTGAGTTAGTTTTATATTTTTTATTTATTTTTGTTTGGTATTAAGGGTCCATTTTCATACTTTTGCATGTGAATATCCAATTTTACAACCACCATCATTTGTTATTGATGTAAGGGACTATTCTTCCCTCATTAAATGGTCTTGGTCCCCTTGTCAAATACCACTGAACCATTTCTGGCCTCTCCAATTGTATTTTATTTGTTTTTATATCTGTCTTTTTGCCAGGACAGACTTTTTTTGGTGGAATTTGAATAAATGTAAGGAAAGGCTCAGCTTAGGAAATGGGATTATGCTGTGCCCACTCACATTGGTGAAAGGGGATCTTCTTTACTCAGTTTTTAATTCAAACACTAATCTCTTCTGAAGACATCCTCATAGACAACCACAGATGATGCTTTCCCAGCTACCTAGGCATTCTCATGTTAAAAAATGGCATTAACCATCACATGATGAAGACAATGAGAAGAAAAATGGATGGATATGCGTATGTGTCTGTATTTAAAACTGTGGACTTTTCACTGGACTCCAACTTTTCCTTCATAGCACACACTGTTGCTTGACCTTTGAGAGTTCATTTATTTCTATTGTTTGAAGTATCTGTTTTCTTGCCTTATTGTTTTGCATACCCAGATTTACTTACCCTTTAGTACTTATTCTCCCTATGCCATATTCACTTATTATTTCAGGTTATATATTCTATCACATGCTCAAATTTGTATCACATTATAGTAACTGATTAAATTTTGTATTTGATTTTTCTCTAATTTGTGTGCATGGTGGATGTGGGTGCAGTGTGCTAGTAGAAATGAAATTGTTTTAAAACACCTACTTTTATTTTTCAAACATTTTATCTCAAATAAAACATAATTAAATATATAAATACTTAGGATATAGTCTATCTAAAGAAAAAAAAAAAACATCTTTGCCTGTCAGGCCATCTGCTCAGAAATATGTTTTTAGTTTTTTTTTTTGTTTTTACACAAAAGTCATTTTTCTAACCTCATATCTCTAAAAAGTAGCCCAATAAATGTACATTCAAAATAGTTGATAGAGAGATTCTATTAAAACCTTAATGGATCACTGCTTTCTATTGTAAGGGAACAAAATCTTTTGAGTAACAGTGATGAAATTCTTGCTTAGTTAATAAAAATAAAATAAACATTGCTTTAGGCATTGAATTTCAAATTAACAAACATATATTTAGAAAAGGTATGAAATATGAATAACATGAAATAGAAGGAATTGTGCCTGATAGTTTTCTAAGAGATAAACACAAATAGACTCTTTTGGAGGTTCTGGTTCTTTATAGAAAATACCAGTGTTTGTTGTAAAGGTTAGAAGAGAAATATAATTCTATGGATTTTTATATAGACATAAAATAAAATTTAACTGCCTGATTCTTGAACTATAAATAGTTTACAGATCATTCTTCCACCATTGGTCAGATTCTTGTGAATTGATGGTATTATTTATTATAATTTAAGTTTAAAAGACACGAGCCCCTGGAGACAGAGGGTACTAGGGAATAATATATAATAGACAAATGGCTTGAACAGATGGTACTTAAGGCCATCTCTCATATTGTCACATGCAACAGTTAACAGTTGCTGAAGTGAACACCAAGGAGAATACTGTTCCCCACCAACACTGAAGAAACTAATTCAAAAGACACTTTTCAGAAGAATGCACCAACAATACAAGTAGTACTTGTAATTCAGTTCAGTCCTTAGTCAATTAGCAACAAAATAAGTCCAGCAGCAAGTTAAAGTTTGAGGATAAACAGACTAATGGACAAACTCAATCCTTTAGGATGTTCTACTTTGAGACAAAATACCATATAACTTATTAGCATAGAATAGAGGACAGAGCCCTGCAGTTTAAACACAAGTTTCATTGTAAGATTTACTGTGATGTTTAATAAGGAGAATAATGAATTCTTTCCTAGGCTTATCCCTATTTACAAAATTTTTAGGTAGTTTGTAAGTTTTCTACAAGCTTGAACTGTAATTATGGTTGGCTTAGAACCATTTTTTCCCAACATTGTTCTCATTGAAGATTGTGTCAATGTCGGGGTTATCAAATATTGTGAAAACAAATTTTCTTAGAGGTGAAAGAGTGTTGTGATGAGTCAAACAGGTTCTAAAAATGTAAAGCCTGTATTCAAATCCTATACCACCCACTTACCTACTCAAATACATGATTTGGGGCAAGTTTGTTACTTTCCAAAACTTGCCTTGTGTGGATTGTTTTAAATACAAAATTATACACACACATACATATATTTGTATGTATGTATACACATACATGTAATAAAACAAAAAGAGTTGACATATAAAACCACACCATATTTGATGCACACATATCCCCAAGAAATATTTTTTCTTATTATTTTGGAACGTAATCATGGGATATGATCACGGCCTCTTTGGTGGATTTGAGTCAAATGGACATTCTCCTGCTTTGAGGGATCACTAAGAAACAGTATTATTAAAAATCATTAAAAGATGGTGAGAATTTATATAGCACGCAATATGAAGTAGGCTTCAAAGGTAGAAATCCATTCCTAAATACTCACTAGTGATAAGTATGCAGGTCTTAGGTGTGGACACTCTATATAGATTCTAAAATTGAAACATTAGAAACATGTTTCAGACTTACCTTAGTAATAACTAATAAATCCACACATGATCAGATTATGTCACACAAAGAAATTCCACACTTTACTCCTTAGATAAATGAAAGCAGGCAAATATGATAGCATTACCTTTTTTTGGGGGGGGGCAATGTAAAAACATGAATTAATAAATGAAAAATGTTAATACGTTCATTTTACAGCATGGACTATACATTTATATTCCTTTAATATAATTGTATAGAAATGACCAGAACATTGTTTAACTTCTAGACTAACACATTCACCATCTGATACTATATGTAAACCTTCAAGAGAAGTGATACAAGCTTCTACTATGTCAACAGAGTTGGAAAGAAAACAAAATTCAACATGAAAGTGCCATGAGTGATAAATGAGGGGGTTGGAAATGAAAAGATCACAGGAAATCATCTCCTGTGAAAAATTGCCTTCCATGATTTTTGGGAAATTGAACTGGTAGAAGTAAGATTAATTCTTAGTAATTTTAATTCACAATACTATCTGTACTTTCCACCTTAGATACCTCAGCTTAAGACTACAGGTAATATTTTTTCATCAAGGAAAACTAATTATGAATAGAGTAAAAATGTGTATCCTCAGAACAATTGTTCTATTCTCAGTAACAGTTGTTACTATTTTTGTAATTGTTTTAAGCTAGGATTTCTGCAAATCCAAAGGTTAATCAGAGAACATTAAATGCTCAGAATAAAACTAAAACATGAGGGGCTGGGGTTGTGGCTCAGCGGTCGAGCGTTCGCCTCGCACGTGTGCGGCTGGGGTTCGATTCTCAGCACCACCTAAACATAAATGTATTGTGTTGTGTATAACTAAAGCAAATAAATAAATGTTTAAAAAAAAAACCTAAAACATGAAGCTTTACTTTTGAGAGACTTTATTTTACTTTAGCTTTAAAGAAAAATTAACCATAAAATAAGACATATATATGTAGTTCAAGTTTATTTTGAAGTTTCAATATTTTAGTCAGACCTGATTATTAGAAAGTCAATTTTTCCTAGAGTTCAGTGTTATGTAACAACAGTCTTTTCAGTGCAGAAGTGTTTGTTAAATCACTCAGAAACCATTTGTGTATGTGTGTGTGTATACTCATACACAATTATTTTCATCGTTTGATTCCATTTAATTTGTTCAAATGAGGCATGTTACTTTTCTGTGAAGTAAATCATTAAATTTATTATCAATTTAAAAGGTATATAACCCTCAGAAAACTGTATTTTTGAATTATTCTTTTGAGATCATATAAGCATCTTAAAAGATGATGAGGCCACACAGCAACCATGGGGCAGACAGATCTTTAAATCCAATTCCTAGATATTCTAGTTGTGTAATTATTATGACATGGTAATGCATATTGGACTCCAATTGCCAGTGTAATAATTTGATCTGGTTATTTTAATTCATGAAGGATAAATGGAATATTTCTAAGTGAGGGTGTATTCATATGCAAGTGTTGGGTTTTATGTAATTTTATCATTTATTTTAATTTCATCACATTGTGAAATATTGAGCTCTAAACAATGGCAATTCTTTAATATTTGTTGGTCCTTAATATGTGTTGCCATATTGAGTAGTGATTGACTTCCATCAATACTCTGTATAGGTTCATTGAGTTTTTCATATTATCATTGTGTCAAACAGCATGACTGTGTTGTCTATGTCCTCTACAACTTTATCTAGCAAATGGAAATGAGTTAAAATATTCTCCATGAATTGTGAATGATTTTCTACTTGCAATTCTGACAAATTTGCTTCATAAAATTGGAAGGTAGATATATACATTCAGTGATATTTTATTTGATGGTGAATTTTATTAAGAACTTCCTTAATCACTAATAAAGATTTTATTTTACTATACTTAAGGAGATACAAATATACTGAATGTTAGATTTAAACATGAATTTCATGTGGGCACAAAAATTCAATTTATAGCTCAATGGAAATTTAAGGATGAGAACATATTCAATATCTATATTGAAGTGGTTGTTACTTTATTTTAAATACTTATCAAAATTCATAAATCTGAATATTTAAAAATGTTACTATATATTGCTATGGTTTGAATGTATTCCCCAAAAAACTTGTGTTAGAAACTTAATCCTCATTGCAACCAGATCCAGAGGTAGGGACAAATGTGAGGTGTTTGTCATGAGGTTTCTACCATTGTGAATAGATTAGTGATAATACTTAAAGGACAGGAGGCTGTAAATTCACCCTTTTTCTCTTTGTCTTGCCTGCCTCCCGGCTTACTACCATGGGAGGATACTCTAAGAAAGCCCTTGCCATGAGGAGCTTCACCAAAAATTGTCACTTCTCTGATTTCTGTCATATCAACACAAAACATACTAAGAGGATGACACATTTATATATTGTGTTTCAATGGATACCAACAAAAAACTGGAAATCCACCACAATAAAAGGATCTTTTGAGTACCTCTGAGCAAGGAGATGAGCAAATGTCTGAAGAATTGAAAGAATGAGTTTGGATCTTTTGAGAGCAGAAAGTATCAGATTCCACACTGTGCCCCTTTTGTAATGAAAACAGTAGAAACTGAATTTTCCAATGTTTTTGTTGTTTTATAGGAGGAATGACAACTCTTATGTAATCATTTATTTTATAAAAATAACTGCAGGAATACATCATATCTATACATATTAATTTGGGAAGAACATAAAGTTGAATCCTTATTTTAGGAAGCCTATCATGGATGGAAATGACCTTCAAAATCTGTGAAGATTTGTGGATAATAATTCCCCCTCTCTATAGATACCCCTAAATTGAGGTTCAGCAGCTAAGTCATTGTTTCCTAATCTGCCAAAAGAGATCCATAATTGAATCTTGAAATACATCAATTTTCAAGATCATTCATTTTGAATGTTGTGTTGAATATTTGAATATATGTAGTGGATCAGTTACTCACAGAAGAGACTAAAATTTTGGTAGTGGTGAAAGTCTTAATCATTAAAATGTGTAAGGTATAACCAATAAAAAAAAATTATCATGTTTTGTTTTTCAATGTTTTATTTAACCTAGGGGATATAAATTTCTGGGACTAATTTAAACAAAAGTTGTCTTAGAAAACACAAGATCCCTAACCTTGAAAATGGAAGATGATGTAGAAAAAGACAAATGTGATCAGATTTGCTTGGCGTCTTCTTTTTTTTTCTTTTATTTTAAAGATTTGTCTTTTTTTTTGGTTTAAAGAGTAACTGTATTATTATTATTTTAATTGTAGATGGACACAATACCTTTATTTAATTATTTTTATTTATTTATTTTTATGTGGTTGTGGGGATCGAACTCAGTGCCTCACATATGCTATGCAAGGGCTGTACCACTGAGCCAACCCTGGCCCTTAATTTTTTTGACACTAATATTTTTAGCATTTAAATAAAGTATCTTATGTATTTTTAGAGACCAAATACTACAATAATATTTGGCTTTTCAGTATTGGACATTTTCAGAGTATTATGTTAGAATCTTCCAGTTTTTGAATAATTTAAATTGCATATTCAGGTTAAATTTAGCTTTGAACTGGTTTAATGGGAATTTGTTACTTACAAAGCAAATTGTATGTGGGAGTAGCAAGGTGAGTATTTTGAATGCTGAATCCTTGGATAGTAAAATATTGGTTCAAATTTTGGAAATTTGAGCTAGAGTTGTACACCTATGCTATGTTTTATTTCAATTTAGCCTGATTTTCCTATTTAGAATATGGAAGTAAGCATTTATTTTATAAAGCTTTATTGGTAAGGGAATGAGATCTCAGATGTATAGCACTCAGTAAATGAAAGCTGCTATATTTGTCTATCAGTCACTAGATACATCTAGATGTTTACCTGTCCTTTTTCTTTTCCTACAGGAAAAAAAAAAAGATTTCAATTCAAATTCTAGATTGATAATTTATAATTTTTTCAGAAACTCTATTTTTACATTTATAAAGTGGTTACTGGAATATCTTTGAATGATTATTAAAATAAGACTCTGTAAAACTCCAAAGTACCTGGAATGTAGTAGGCATTCATTTAATGACAGTTGCTGCAATTTCAATTTTTAGATTTATCTCTACTACGACAAGGATTGGTTTGATATTTCACTTTTCTAAAATTTATTTATGTAATCTCTAAAGTGTGTGAGGTTCTGCATCAAGCCTACATTAGAAATTAAAGGCTTTAACAGAAATGTTTTGCATAGATTGGGTAAGGCATAGTGCTTTTGTGTTTAAGATTTGTGCCCCCTTTTTTTTAAACAATAACTCAAAACAAAAAAAACACGCAAAATAGTAATGCTATATTGAATTTAAACTACTTATGTATTATGTAAATGCTAGAAATTATTGATTTCTAAGGGAATAATGTACAGTTATAAGAAATTTTGACAATATATTATTCAGAAAATTAATATCAAGTGTGTAAAAAAACATGTACAATCAGGTCAGCATAACATTTTTGTCAGCATAGATGCATTTTATGCATTATTAGTAAATGCATTATTGCTATAATTTATAATTATTGAATTTTTTAAAAAGCATTCTTATATAACTTAAAAGGGAAATTAAGAAGGCCTTTCTCACAGCTTTTTGGGAGAGATTATTTTTATCATCCAAGAATTATTCATTTTTAAGATTTTTCTGATAAAATAGTTTACATTTTTCAAAATATGAAAAACAGCTTCCATCTTAATTAAATATTTTCATTACTTATGTAATATTCTCATTTATCTATGGTAGCACATACTTAAGAATTTTTGCCTAAAAATAATTGCTTATTCATTAAGTTGGACCTAGATATATTTTGTGGCAGGTAAGAATGAGGTATTTCTATAGAAATAATCTTAAAAATGCTTCTAAGTGGGTTTGGAAATCCAGTATCTGGAAATGGAAGCCAGAAGTAATTCCACTTTTGAACATATTTTGTCTCTAACATTATAGGTAAAGAGGAAATTAAATCATGTGTATGGTAGCATATATGAATGAAGGTGTTTCAAGAGTTCCTAAAAAAGAAAATATTTACTCTAAGTGGAAACTGTGTTTGATAACTTTAATAATTTTGAATAATTCACCTCAGAAGAATCTGTTAAAATAAAATGAACAGATTCTATTAGGCAAAAATATTCTCTCAAGAGCACTATTTAAAATAGCCAAGATATGGAATCAATCTCAATATTCATCAGTAGATGAATAGATAATGAAAATGTGATATATGTACAAAATGGAATATTATTAAGTCATAATTATTCAGCCATTTCATTTCAACTAATGAAAGCCTGTCACTTGCAGCAAAATGGATGTTACTAGGGGACATTATATTAAGTGAAATAAACTAGGCACTGAATGACACAGACTGTGTTCTCCATCGTAGACTAGGAAAAGAGTGGGGAGTAGGTGGGAAGAAGATTGGATACCTGATACCAAAATATAGCTCCATAGGAAAAATAAGTTTAGTGCTCTACAGCATAGTGGGATGACTGTTGTTCATAAGACCCTATTACATATTTTATGAAGAACTCGCAGACAGGATCTTGAAGGCTCCTATCATAAAGAAAGATGACAAGAAGATGGTAAAACTAATGACTCCAATTCGATCATTACACATTGTATATGTATATTGAAACATCACACTGTACCCCATAAATAATTATGCATTAAGTAAAATATTTTAAGTATCTTGAAAGTTTTGTACAAATAGCCTTTTTGTTATTCATTTTAATTTACATAATGTTTCAGAAATCATAATAGTACAGTTAGTGAAACTAGAGGAAATTAAAAAGATACCACCATATGTCTACAACTTTTAAAATTGCTGCTAATTACATGTTACTACTAATTTCTGTCTATGCTGGTCTAATTTGTTCTTCTTAATAAAGGAATTTATAAAAATAAGCAAGCAAACTTTCTGGAAGAGTTCAGTAGTCTTCTCATGGTACAGCCTTGGGATAAACACCAATGGCTTAGTGCTCTCTGTGCCAATCCACTTATGTATAGTAATCACAATGTTGCATGCAGAATGAGAAAGTAATTCAGACTTTTGTGAAGTGTCTTGTAAATTAATTTTTTGATGAAAGATTACATTGAGACATGATTTATGTATCATCTAGTTCATCTACTTGAACTGTGCAATCCAATAGCTCTTAGTATGATTTGAGTTGTTCAACCATCACCACAGTGTAGTTTAGAACATTATCATCACACAAAAACTCCTTTACCATTAGTAGTCACTCTCCACACCCTTCAGTGTCCTCACTCAGCCACCCAAGGCCCCAACACTCACTTATCCACTTCATTTCTCTAAATAAATTAAAATTATTTCTATGAGGGCAAATAAAAACCACTAGAAATTAGTCCCTGGCCACTCAATAACCTGACCATAAAAGTTTCAAGAATATTCAGGCACAGTGGTGCAGGCCTGTAATCCCAGCAGCTGGGAAGGCTGAGACAGGAGGATCATAGTTTTAAAGCCAGACGCAGCAACTCATCAAGGCCTTAAGCAACTTAGTGAGACTGTGTATCTAAAAAGAAAAAAAAAAAAAAAAAAAATTAAAAAAGACTTGTTGCTCAGCATCCCTGGGTTTAATCCCTGGTACAAAAAAAAAAAAAAAAAAGTTTTCTGAGATTCAGCTTTTGATAGTTTTATGCCTGAGAGGGCTAACCTCAAATTGCACTGGATAGCAATTGCAAAAAATTACAATTTTCTTTCTAATGTTTCTTGACAATATAGGTGAGAAAATGTTTCTTACCAGTCCCTGGGTTTATGATTAAGGCACCTATTACAGAAGACAGCATAAAAAGAAAAGCATAAAAATGGGTTTAGTGCAAGTTTCTCATGATAGGTGAGCCTTGAGAAATGAAGACTCCAAGAAATGGATACCTGTGTATTTCTATGCTCAGATTGGATTAAGAGGAGGCAGCTGCACAGAAGTATTATTGAGCAAAGTGGTTATGAGCCAATGGTAATAAACTGGGAGAATTTAGTAAGGACAGCTGAGATTGTTCTCTATGTCTCAGTACCACATTCTTTCCAGGTGTAAGGCACATGAGTGTCTTATGACTTAATTCTATTATTATCTAGTGGTGGTGTATTCATTATCTGTGTTCAGCAAAGAATTGAAGAACAGGACACAGGGATGTCAAACAAGTAGTTTTATTGCAAAGGCGACAGACACTTTTCTGGAGAGAAGGGGCCCCAGAGGTGGGAATCTGTTTGGGGAGTTTTGACCTGTTCTTTTATGGTCTTTGGAATGTCCTCCTTCTCTTATCTCCTCCCCTGCCCATACTCTCCTCACGATTATTGATAGGTGTCCCTTCTGTCCACATGCCTGTTTTAGCTTTTCAATAGATCCCCACTTAGGAGCATGAGTATGGAAGTGTCTGTCTGATTGGGTCTCCTGCTTGTGTCCACAGCACTTATGTCAGGCAGGAAGTTGACCTCATCAGAAGACCCTCCCCTTGCTCTTTGTTCTGGCCCTGTCCCTGACCACCTCCCTGGCCATCTTGTTCTGGCTGCCTAAGCCCTTCCACATCTCCCTCACTTCTCCTAAATGTCAAAGAATTCTTTCATGGTGGGTTTCATGGGAGAAGGATAAAAGGAGGAGGTCAGAGACCTTCTTGCTGTTTTTTCAAAGACCAAGCTGCCATATTTTGAAGCAGAAAGTCCTGAACCTCATCATCCATATGATACATTTCTAGAGATGTTACTTCAGAAAGATACCAGACTTTCTTCCACATCAAATTTAAGATACTCAGTTGATATCAATACCTGTTTCTGTTCCTCTCATCTTTCATCATTGCCTTTGTGGTTTAGGTAAAAATATGATGCTTCCGTTAGCTTAATGAGACATTAATTTAATTCAGGATTTTTATAACCTGGTTTTCAGATAGCAAAAATGTTATGTTTAATTATTTCCTTTTCACTTAACAAAAAGCTTTTCACTTCTTAACACTTTTATCACAAATTTGTTGCTTCCCTTAAGACATCCCTTTACGTCTAACACAAAGTTCCCTTACATTTTTCTTGATTTTTCTAAAAAAACAAAGGATATTTGTGGAACTTCAATATAATATTGGTTTCAGCTTATTTCAGAACATTGGGTCTAGGAAATTCTGGACAGTAAGCATACAATCTAATTTCACATGGTTAATTTCTGCTTCTGTATATGATTTAAAGAATCATCCCCTCACATTTATATAGTTTTAGAAAATGTGAATGGATAAGAATGCTGGTTGTTGAACCTTTTGTATTCTACACAAGTTCATGAGTATTTTCCTTGAAAGTTGTACATAAAATTTTTTACTTTCAACATTTTAATCTTTGACTCTGTATTATAGTCATTTTTCAATTAAATTATTCTTTCAACTGAGTTTTTACTGAAAATTGGAATACAAACTGAAAGGCTTTAGTTTTTGTTTTATGTTTTTCCTTTGCTACTCGCTGATTACTAATTTATTCCTAATTCCCCTATGTGTACTATAATTTCTCATTGGTATTCAAGAAACAATAGAAAATGCATTGATATTAAAGTTATTTGAGTTGGACATCTGTGCTTGAAAAAAATCTACAAAAAATGTCTTTAAAATTAATAAAATATCAACATGGAAAGGTAGTGTGCCTGGCACTTAGTCCCAAGGTGAGCGGTACTAGGTGACATCAAACCTGGAAAGCAATAAGAAAATGATATCTGGATTTTATAATTAGGTTAAGGACTGTTGGACAGTACAGAAAGATAATGACAGGAACTGAGAGTGTTTAGTCTTCTCTGAATATAGCAATGGTGGTTCTGCCTGGCCCCTTGACACCACATTGGAGGACTGGTCCAACAAGGAACAATTCTCCATTTACTGACGGGTGGGGAGGGGCGGGAAGGGGTTACTCTCTCAGTTGGAGGTATGACTTCTCTTGACATTGCTGCCAACTTTCTGGCACTTTCCCAGAGGTACTGAATTAGCATTCATGACCTGCAAACAGCCTGATTTCCCCAGGGTCTTTGAACATAAGGAGTTGGCCCTACTAGGCTGAAAGCCATATGGTGTAAATTGCTACTGTTCTAAACATATCCACCTGACTGATTTACTGTGTTGACCAGATGCTCACCTTGAGTGTGAGTATGTTCACATAAAAATTAAAGCAAAAATGTTAAGAAACATAGTTTTAAATTATGATTAACTTTATCCCATAAAGATGTCAACGAAAGATGATCAACTAGCTTCCAACTGTCATGTCAGTTTATAGTATTATAATTCACTTGTTGGAAAGAAGTGTTGAACCTATCAAAACTATTGTACGTATATAACATGTAGATTGTTGAAATTAGAGTGTAAAAGTGCTTTGAAATATCACAGGAACAGGACAAATGGACACAGTACATCTTGAAATTTTGAACTCACATACTTTAAAAAGATATATAAATTTTAGTACAAAATATTGCCCCCAAATACATACTAGACCTTGGGGATGTTTTGGAAGGAAATAAAGCCCAGGACTGTGAATTATTGGGTAAACCCTGTAAATGAATGCAGGAAATATAGATTCAGGAGATGTACAGGAGGAGAGGAAGAGGAAACTAATATAGGAGAGAAATGAACTTAGGATAAATGGGAAAAAATTCTGAGAAGATTCCAAAATTAGCATGTGTATAAACTTTCTGCTCCTCCACTGAAGTTTTAGGAACACAACAGCATTTTCCCTTGTCTCCCTTTCAGCAGTGTAGCCTCATGCCTTCCTGAAATGTTGTCACCACTTCTTTTCTGAGGAAGTAGTTTCAGAAGGATTCCAAGTTCAGTTAGGACCCGCCCCTCACCCCGCCGATTGCTTAATGTCTATTTTAGTTAATTGGTAGTAATGAAAATTCTTGCCAAATAAGAAATCTGAATTTTTCAAGATTGAATTTTATTTTATCTCCATCTTGAGGTAGTGAGCCAATCTTCTGGGAGACACAAATTAGGAAGACAGCCAATGTTCATTCACTTTAATGTAAAGCCTTTCTATATAATGAATTATTTGTCATAATTCTAGGAATTGGTTAACTTGTAGCATAATAAATATTATATTTTCAGAATAAAATATTAAGCTATATCATTAAGATCAAAATGATGTTTAAGGGAAAACTATAACTATCCTGTTCAGTATATTAACATGTGATTTATTAGATAACATTTTATACATCTATCCCGCAAGAGAAAAAACTTAATAGACAAGTTTTTCTTTGGCCCATACACAACAAAGTTTCATGAAATAAAATATACAAATATTCAGGGAAAATATCCTCCAAGTTAGATTTAAATTAATTAAATGTTTGTATTTATGACCTATTGCCTATAATGTATCTTGCTGATACCAGCTTTGATTTTGCTCTGAGGTTATGGTTCATGGATTTGTGTCTGAGGATGTGATTTACTAAAGATTTGAGGGTTTTTTTTTTTAAATTTTTGCATAAGTAAAACATTTAAATACCTAAATTATTGTTATAATTCAGGAAATATAAAAAATTAGTTATATAATTTATTCAAACTCCAATTCCTTCCATTGAGAAAAGTACCCTAGATAATATTAAAACTAAGTAATGTACATAAGAACAATTAATACATACCTGGAGCTACATAGCTTAAACTGATATCAATTTATACCTGCATACATTGCCTTATTCTAAATGCTCATAGCCTCTAGACCTGTTAGTTTTGGCCTTTTGCTCCCTTTTCTATGGCCTTACATATTTATATTAGATTAAGATGATCTGGTACTCAGCTTTCCATTACTGTAGAAAAATACCTGATCAAGTCAATTTAAGGAGAAATGTTTATTATGATTTCATGATTTCAGAGGTTTCAATCCATGGTCACTTGGCTCCATTGCTGTGGGCCTGTGGTAAGGCAGACTATGGTGTCAGCAGGTTTTGGTGGAGCAAAGCTGCTCACCTCATGGTGGCCAGTAGTTGAGAAAGAAGGCAAAAGGTTGAGTACAAAATATGGTCCCAAGGACGTGCTTCATTTAGGCCTAGCCTCCTATACTTTCTGCCATCTCCCAATAATCCAGTCAGGTATGAATGTATCAGTGTGTTAACCAATGATGAGGTTGGTCGGATTAGCTCCCCAAATCCCCAGCTGAACATAGCTACATTGGGGACCAAGACTTCAATGCATGAGCTTTTGGGGGACATTCCAGATCCAAACTGTAACAGATGAGAATAGCAATGTTTGGCCTTAACTGTTTCATGGTAATTTTCTGATTTACATTTTCTGTGTTGGCCAAGTTTAAACTGACTAAATATAAAAATATACCTTATTGGAAAGTTTTAGCTTCTAAAGTTTGGAGAGACTCATATTCATTTATATTAAAAATGATATAAAATGTGCATATGTTCACATCATTTATTTCAAAGATATCTAACAAAATTTTGTTATGCATAATTTTGTTATAGCGCTATACATATTGGAAGTTACAAATAAAAAAAATAAACATTCACAAATAAGTTTTAACTTATATCTTAGAAAAAAATGCAATTCCTCAGTAATAAAGAACTTTATGTATTATAGTATGTGCATAACTACACTTTTTACAGTTGTAGCAATCAACAAATTATATTAAAGACTAAATTAAATCAGACATCAGACCAAGAAAGCAAATTTCTTATGTTCTGGTGTGCGAAGAAAGACATTTTTAGTATAAAATTTACTGTGTGATACAAAATGGCCAGATGGTGAACACAATCCATTTGTTGAAAGGCTTCTAGTTCTTTCCACGCTTTGGAAGAAAACCAGGTGACAAGTTAGGCAGCAGTTTTGCGGACATTTTCAAACTGTGTACAACCTGAGAATAAAGATCTTGAAAATGACTTCCAAAGAAAACAAGATATTACTAATCAAAGTGACAAGACTCCACTCTGAATAATCACAAAATATTTGTCTTCTCAAGCTTAAAGATTGTCCTTGTATACTTTGATTTTTTTTAAAAGGATTTTTACACCCATAATATTTTTTCCTTGTCACTGAAAAGAATTGGTAGCAAAAATGACAATAACTTCTTACAGTTGGTGGTTTTTCCAAGATCACTGTGCTGGTAAATGTACCATGTGGTTCAGATAAAATATGAGAATGACCCAAACTGGGTACCCAGAAAAGAGCATTGTAACTATTATATGACTAAAATTGTTCTCCCTCTTACTAGTTTGGGCCATGTACTACAGTAAGCAGAATTTCAACATTATACTCAGAGAAAATTCAAAGGAAAAAAAGGTTGTGTATTTTTTTTTTTTTTTTTAATGGCATGCATCTGTTTGGGACAGACTGTGCTTTTTAGATGAACAACTTTATCCCGCAGTAAGAAATTATGGAGAAGTGTGATATCAGAGCTCAATTAAACTTGATATTTAAAGTCTTTGTACTAAAATACTGAATCTATTCACGAACAATACAAAAATGAGATTTGGCATAAAAACTATATCAGTATATGTTTCACTATATTGTTGCCTACCTAGGATACTAATTCACAAGAAAAAGATGAGTCATTTCTCAACATCAGACATTTGTTTAAAACCTGTCTGCTTTTTGTGTGTGTGTGTGTGAAGATACTTTACATAAAGAACCTGGGGAAGAGTTAGGGGTATAAAGTGAAGTGACTTAAAGGTGAAAACTTTTCACTGGATATAAATAGATTGTTTTGGTTAATATTGGTATAATCTAAATTTTCTAGGAAAATAATAAACCAGAACATGTAAACTCTGTATGCTCTGGGCCATATTAAACAAAGTAAATAACTGAAATAAAATGCCAAGATGTTGGTGGAGACTAATCTTTACCCACTAGTATCTCAATTTTACCTGAACACCTTAGGCTCTCAAATATGTGCCAGAGAGCTGTGTGTGTGTGTGTGTGTGTGTGTGTGTGTGTGTGTGTGTTTAATATATTCTCTCACTTTACCTCTTTCTAAAAGTAACTTACCAAGAAAGCAGAAAATGAAGGTGAAACATGTCAAAAGGGACCCCCAAATAATGGATTAAATTAGGTATAGGAGGGTGATTGTGAATCACTTTGTATTAAATCCCATTTAAAATGTCATCAGTTATATGAGGTTTCAGAACAAAAGAAAACAGCCTGTGTTTTGCTTAAGCAACTTCTGGCCAGTATGTGGTGTGTTATTAAATGTGCATTGAGGAATTAACACTCCATTCTTATCTTCATTTTATCTCTTGTTGTTCTTTCAACTGCAATAATTTGCTCCATCTTCTTGCTCAGGGCATCTTCTAGGGCAACAGGAATTTGCTCACTTTAACAAATGTCACTTTTTAATATAATCATGATATAAGCAAAGGGGAATAGCATTCCCTCCAGCACTACATAAGATAGGTCCAGTACCTACTGGAGATTAGAGACAACCAATTTAATGACACTCACAATATATTTTTAGTATTAAACTCACTAGAAGATCGATTTGATACATGGGGTGCCTGAGGATAGATCTTAGTTTATTCTTGAGGCTACTTTTATTCTCCAGATATCCTGATCTCTTAAGCAAATCGCATGATCACCATCCTAAAGATCACTTGACTTCTATATAAGAAATGGCAATGTAATACATATTTAATGAAGTAGAAATAAACTTTGAAATGTAGCAAATATGAAGAGATAGCTATACATAATCTTAGTCACCTAGGATTTTTTTAGGATGGTATTTATTAAGGCTATAGTTGGAGTTCACATCAACATATTTTTATAACTTGCATGTAGTAGGTAAATCACACACATCAGTCACACACACACACACACACACACACACACACACACACACATTGTCAGAGCAACCCTGCTAGGAATAAAACAATTTTAGAAAATTTAGAGTAAAATTTTATAGCATTGTCTTATTTAAGGCCTAATGTTCAAAGACATTTGAGTTATCATTCATGAAATTATGGTAAAGATTGCTCCAATTGAATAAATGACAAAACCCTGTTTTTCAGTTTACTTTTTCATAGGAAAGCTAAACATCTGTGGAGATATGTATCTTCTTCCATGAGAAAGATCCTTTGTTGGATATGCTTTTTTTTTTAATTTAATTAATTTAATTTGTTATACATGCTTTTAGAGTGCAATTCCTTTCATATTACACATAAAGAGCACAGTTTTCCAAGTCATTGATTTTACACAAAATATTTTCATACCATATGAGTTTTTATATATATACTTAGTATATTTATGTCAAACTCCTTTTGCCATTGTTTTTATCCCCTTGCCCCTTTCCCTCTCCCCTTTTTTCTATTTAACATTCCTTCATTCCTCTCATCCCCCCACCCTTGCCACTATAATTCAGTATCATCCTAGCAAAGGAATTAATTGACCTTTGGTTTTCTGGGATTGGCTGACTTCACTTAGCATTATTTTCTCCAACTCCATCCATTTACCTGCAAGTGCCATAATTTTATTCTCTTTTAGTGCTGAATAATGTTCCATTGTGTATATATACCAAAGTTTTCCTATCCATTCATCTATTGATGGGCGTCGGGGTTGTTTCCACAATCTAACTATTGTGAATTGTGCTGCTATGAACATTGATATGGCTGTGTCCCTGTAGTGTGCTATCTTTAAGTCCTTTGGGTATAGACCCAGGAGTGGGATAACTGAGTGAAATGGTGGTTCCATTCCAAGTTTTCCTAGGAATCTGTTGGATATGCTTGAGGAAAGATGTTTAAATAATTAATTTTCCAACATTTAGGGAAATTGAACATGCCAATCTTCTTAAAAGCTCATTTTTATTTTCACTTCAGTGTCCCTCTTTCACAAATGCACAGCAAAGGCCAGGGATTGAAATACTGCTAGCAGAGAGATAAAGGGCAATTGATAAACAGAACTTAGAAGAGACTACTATGCCATGTTAAAGGGAACAAAGTGGACCATATTTTATATATATGTATATATATATATATATATATATATATGTATCAAATAGGTCTCAAAAAGCAATGCTGAATGTAAAAATTTAAGCAAAATGTAGATGTCACAAGGTTGTTTATGTAAATTTAATAATAGAAAAATTGTTACAAATATTGATGAATGTGTGTACGTATGTATATACATACACACACAAGGATTAAGAGTTTGATATAAAAAGTAGACATGAAAATATTAAATATATAATATTAGGCTTAGATTATGTTTTCTTTTTATATTTTTGTTTACTATTTCATCAATTTTTATCTTACATAAATTTCTTTCTTCTGTATGAATGTATTCTATTGTAATTTTTTTCCTGATAACTGATGAATTCATCTGTCTTCAGCCTTTAGTGCTTTATGGTTTATATCATGTGTTTCATCTACAAGTTTTTTCAATTAATTTTTTCTGATATCTAAATTGGGTTGTGATTGTAGAAGAGACTTGCATGTTTATTCCTTGAAATTGGCTGCTTTTTGCTTTGTGCCTTCCAATTTGATTGTTTTCTTTTAAGTTCCAGATGTATCTTGAAATACTATATATTCCTTTAAATTATGGATTCTTTGACTTCTTATGTAATCTTACATTTTTCTCTATATATTTTGTTTGCAAGATATTAGAGGCATCAACATTTGAATCTACAATTTTTTCTCATTTCTTTTAATTTTACAGATTGAGTAATTTATCATTAATTTTTTATCTTTTTTTTTTTTTTTTTTTTTTTTTTTTTGGTACCAGGGATTGAACTCAGTGGCACTCGACCACTGGGCCACATCCCCAGCCCTTTTTTTTATATTTTATTAGAGACAGGGTCTCACTGAGTTGCTAAGTGCCTCGCCTTTGCTGAGGCTGGCTTTGAACTTGCGATCCTCCTGCCTCAGCCTCCCAAGTGCTTGGATTACAGGCGTGTGCCACCACGGCCAGCTTAACTTTTTATCTTTTCTAATAGTGCTTTATGCATTGAAAGTATGCTTAAGATATACCATCAATGCATCAGCTTTCCTTTGGCAAAATTTAAGCTATATTATTTTTGACCCTTTGTCTATCAATTTTCCCATAGCCTTATAAAATAAGGCTTGACTCCTACTCATTGATTTTTATTTTAATTTAGTTTAACACTTAATTTGAAATTTAATCTTTTATATGTATTAGGATTACTATCATATTTGGACATTAGAATTCATTGCCATCTTATTTTATATATTTCTTCTTTGCTTCATGTTTTAATTTTTCATCATCTTTTCTCCATCATTTATACTAATTATCAAATCCCCTTTTCTTTTTAATATTTCAGTAAATAGTATGAAAAGATAATGGATTTATTACCTCTAAGTCTATAATAGTCTTTATTCTTTTGTGTAACAGGTGGAAATTGAAATTTTAAAAATCAAATTGTCCTCTCTTCCAGAAGACTTATTGTTTAAATTGTATCTCTTCTTTGTTCCTCAATAACATATTTCTGTTACTTCACCCAGACTGGGTATTGTAAGATTGATCCATATATTTTCTGCTTTCTTTGCACATTTCTTTATGCATCTTCAATTTCCTTCTGTGGTTATTTTCCATCTTGCAGAAATAACTTCAAAAGTTTGTTAAAGTGCAAATCTGTTGGTGGTAAATTTGTTTACTTTTAGGATCTCTAAAAGGGATTTTGGGTTTTCTTTTTTGTTATGTTTTACTTTGGAAGAAATTAAAACACTGAAAATATGTATGAAGAGTAGGAATAGTTCCCTTATATCTTACACCCACGTTCTCCACTGCTCTACACAATTCCAAACGCCTCTTCTCTCCCCTCTGTTCTGTGTTCATTATATTATCCTGTTGACAAGAAGAGTTGTCCTTACCTTATGAAATGAGAGGATTTTAAATCAGCTTTATTATCAATGCAGGATTCAAAGGAGAGAATGAAGGTAGCTAACTTTCTCTTTGTTGGCTTCTAGTAAAAATAGAAACATGGGTCCAAAGGGTACCTGGACTGAGAAGGTCAAAGAGCACCAATAAAATACATGGTCATGTTTCCCTCATAGCACCAGTCTTTTATTGGTAGTTTATAATTTTCAACTTCTCACATTCAATAATTTTGTGCACAAAATTCTCTGCCACTTCTCCCTACTAATGACAAGATAGAACCAGGGAAAGATTCTTCACCATAAAAATATTGTTCATTCAATGCAAGTCAACTATGTATGTAAGTTCTTTTTTTTTTTTTTTAATTTATTTGCTTTAGTTGTACACAATGTAACGCATTTATGTTTACGTGGTGCTGAGGATCGAACCCGGGCCGCGCACGTGCTAGGCGAGCGCTCTACCGCTGAACCACAACCCCAGCCCTGTATGTAAGTTCTTGATAGGGAAGATATCCTTTAGTTTCTATAGTACTCATATCAGAAGTGTTGCTTTTCTCTTTTACATAAAGACATAATGGTTTCAAATTACACAGCAAAAGTGGCAGAGATTCAAATTCAATCTCTTTGATGCCAAATCCATTGTTCCCAATCATTGCACACTGTACAATTTTGTTTAGCTAATACATAATCTAATGATATTTCATAGGTTTAATATAAGACATTATTAAACACTATCTTATTAGTAATATGTATTGTTTCCATACAATGTGGGAAACACTGAATATAGTCAGAATGGTTTAACCAGTAGTGTACTCATTTAAATGACTACTGCTTGAATAAAGTAGTCAATATAAGACAAATCTTAATATGTGATGCATATTTTGAAATAGCAATTACAACCTTAAAATAAGCTGTGGCTCTTTTCTAAAGTGAGAAGGAAGACCTATAATCCCTTAACAGGGCTATAATTTAAAAGTATATGTGGCCTTTTGGCCTACCTTGATAAAGAGATGCAACTCGCCAAAGTATAGGAAAAAAATTAATTTAGAATATTAAAGGATGTGAGTTAACTCATGTTTTATAACTTGTTTTACTTTTTAGAAAACACTGGGTTGACTTTCCTTTGTATTTATAGGGTAGTATTTTTAAATGTGTTGTTTCATTTGCTTGTTGCTCGTTTGTGAATTTGCAGTGCTGGCCAAATACTTGGTTTAGTATGTCCTGTAGTGTATCTGTTAACTAATTTCAACGGATGAGTATATAAACAGGAGTAAAGGTGTTAACCATGTATTTTTAAAAGCAAGCTCTAGGGAGAGAGTATTAACAGAAATGAAAAAAAAAAAAAAAAAAAAACTACTTAGATCCTATTTCTGTTACAGTTTAATGATATAAAAATAAGTTAGTGATAATGTTTAAAATGTATCTAATATTTTTAATGTTGCTTGGCATTACATTTTGGGAGTTCACTTGAAAATGTGTCTGAACTACATAGCAGAAAAATTATTTTCTTCCTTGAATCCCTGAAACTGTCATGCCTTTATGTGACCACTTGATGGAACTCTTTCATTTTGCTTTCAGCACTCTAAGCATCCATACCCTTACATTTAAGCTATGACCTACACACACATTTCTTTTTAAAAGTCTTGAAAGAACAGATTATTTGGCATTTTTGATAAGCTCTACAGCTATGGTTTTTTATAGAATGTTAGCAAATCAATGTATAGAAAAAAAAAATTCTACTTTCTCTCAAACAAATTCTTGTCCTCATCCTCCCTGGAGAAATTTTTGCCTGAAAGGATGTTAAATTATCTTAAATAATTGAAAGTAGTCATATCTACATGTTATTGATCTTTATAATCTGTGCCCTCACAATAGATGGTCTATACATATAGTATGAGGTAGTTTCACTAGAAGCATTACTGAGGTCTGTGGTGAAAATACATTAGGGAGAATGTAGGCAGGTATTGTGTAGTTCCCTACAATTATCTTAGTTGGGGAAGATACTTTGGGAAGGAGAGAGATTAATTGTGAAGAAAAATTTCCAATGAAGTAATATGGAGCCAATAGGGAAGACTAGAAGTGAAGTGAAGATGAAAAATCATTATTTCTATTAAAATATTGATACTACAGATCATCAAAAGGGCTAGGGATAATCACTGATTACCTAGCTCTGATCTTCTCACTTAAACCTTTGTACTTTTTGCGCAAAATAGAAATATATGTCTTGTGTAACCCTAGAATAATGAAACTCACTATAATAAACTCTACAAGCACCATGTCAATAATGGTTTATGGATTATATTGGTGCAGCGAATTCCAACAGCAGGCATGGAGGGAAGGACAACTTTAGAAATTTCAGTTATAAAATCATTTTGTGCCTAGAATGCTCTGGAAAGCTTAGCTCCTGGTTGTAGGGATATCAAAAGAGTGAAGTCTATTTTTTGTTTACAATTTCTTCTAAGCCATCACGGTCTCTACTATTTAGGAGTAGCATTGACTCCTAAGCTAATGATGTCCAAATCCTGTTCTATCATCTCTAGTCTTCACCGAACTCCACATTTTCTATTAGATATTTCTTCACCATTCCAGTCACTTCATTTCATGCCATTCCAAACTAACCTCGCTCTATTTATTCTACAAAACTCTTTTTTACATGGCTGACAATTTTTTTTTCCAAACTGATGGTGATGATTAGTCTCTTTTTTACTCAGTGCTTGGCCTACAATAGTAGGCAACCAGTGAACCACAGAATAAATGAAGCATTCAGAAGCATAAGATGGAGCTTAGACCTAGTACTGATAATCTTGAGCATCAGTCTGTTTTGACAGAGATTAACAGCATTGTTAATACATTATTTATTAATACATTATTAATTAATATAATTTACCTTTTGATGATGGTATTTGTTTTTGACCTTCACAGCATTAAAAATGTAAGGTATTAAGTGATAGTTTGAAAGAAATCCAATGGCTGCACTAGTGAGAAAAATTCAGTTAACTCTTTTTCAGAATAAGTTATTGAATATTATAAATGCTTTTCCTATACACACATTTTCTGTTCCTAAATTATTGGACAGGGAAATTCACTTAATAGAAATGTCCTTCAACTGGAAAGTTGTAGAAGAAAGTCTTAGCTCTAAGAAATGCTATAGATGATATACATTCGCTGTTCAAAGAAATACAAATGATTTCTGCAGGCCTGCAGTACAATAGGTACTTTTGAAGGTGCTCTGGAAAAAGTAATGAACAAAAATACCCATCTCACTCTTAATGTAGCTTGTGAAGGAGACCCAATGTGAAATGTATCATTTATAGTTTCAAGTAACTTATGTTATTGGGGGTTATAAGAGTATGGCAAAGAAATGTGAAGAGGAAGGTAATCAGCAGGGTTCTCTTTCTTAGTTGGTTACGGAAGAATTTCCTAAGGGAACACCTAATGTAGCATGAGTGGAGTTTATGGAAAAGTCATTGAAGAAAAACATTTTTGGATCCCTCAAAAGATTTCAAGACCTCCAAGGGTCTTTTACCACTTTTCAAGGATCTGTGCCTGAGAAGTTGATTATAGTGAGGAGATATCTGAGGACTAAGCTGGGGCTACCCAGAAGTGGAAGTTCTAATGCAAAGAAACTCCCTGAAAGGAGGTTTAAGTCATTTTCAAAGTTCTATAGAAATAAATGTTTATGACTAGTAAATTTTTCATTTGGTCAGCATATTTTTTCTTCCAAGGAACACATTTACCCTTTACTGACTACAAAGAAGTACTTGCAGGTACACCATATATTCTGTTATAGTCTAGGCTGGTTTTGATAATGAGAGCGTCGACTTATAGGTAAGTATGGCTCAAAGGATGCAGATACTAAAATCAATGAAAATAGCATAGTCTCATATCTTTAATTCCTCATTTACCAGGCTTAAAATTTCTAATGAACAGGACCTCTCTGGTTCTTTTGGAATCCTTGACTTTGTAATTGCTATCATAAAGTAGATGTGCAGTGTTTGTAATTTGAATTAATAGGTTAATGCCAAGGAAGGGGTTTGCACTGTGAGAAGGAGAGCTTGTGGTCCACCTTTCCAAGAAGCCACCAGTGAAGAGACACAGTTTGTAGCTGTATGAGGTCATTCCTGATATTTCCTTTCTAATTAACATAAATAACCACATGCAGGAAGTAAAAGAAAGTGAAACATAGCCCTTTCTGACAACGGATTTTTGCTCCTGAAGATCAAACTAATGACTTTCTTAAAATATTCCCAAGAGTTTGGGAAAAAAACTAAAGGCAGAAGTTAAGAGTTATTGGATTAAAATAGGATTACTCAAACAGACCACTTGTAGTAACCTTGAAAGAAATACTTATGTTTTTAAAGTCCTATTCTTTTGATAAAGTCATAAGTAAATTATTAGTGATAATAACCATTAATATTTTTAATGTTGATATTATTGATAGTAAATTTATAAACTCTAGATTGTGGTTTCTAACCAGTTTGAAAAATAGGTTTCCAACCTGTGTCAATTTCATGAAATATTTGCCAAGTTGAAAACAATATGAGATAACTCACATGCTATAGAATTAAACTATATTCAAATATATACTGATTCAGCAAATCTGAGGGTGGGTAATACCACAGGAAGTTAATTAGGTCCTGCTGTATGAAAAATGGTAGGTTCAGATAATCTGTGAAGGGACTAGAACATTTACAATGAATGATTTATATATTTTAAGAGTTATATAAAATTTTTAGCAGTCATATATGCAAGAAAAATCATTAAGCTTATAAGTGAGGTAAAAAGTAACAGAAGTATTCCCAAAAATGCAATGAAGACATTAAAAAGTACCACAATTGACAGTACTTCAGGGTCATAAGGGACTTGTTAGTAGATTGTAAAAGAAGTTGCTAATGAATAAGAAACACTGTTAAACAGACTTTGAAAATCTCCAAAGAACTAGGACATGCATTAAGGAAATCTTCAAGAAAATGCAGTGTAGGAGCCTATAATCAAGGAGATAGCGAAAGATTGTGGTTAGCTGAGAGCCATAAAAGATGTTCTAGTTTCCACCTGATATTAATGCATTATCCAAAAAATCTTTGTATGCCCGTGAACACTCTGTGATGCACCTGTAAGCACTTGTCCTTGTTAAAGCTATACGTATATAACTGGGTGAGGTTGGTTAGAGTGTGAGGGAAGAAGAAGAAGGTGGTGGTTGGAGTTAGAGCGTTTGGAGTGATTGCTGGAGACGGAGAGAAAAGAAGAATAAAAGACCTTTTTTTCATTTTCATCCTGCCTCTGAATTTTCCTGCGGCGTTCGTTGCTCCAAGTGGCTTCCGCTTCAGGCAGCAACAATGCAGTACATTAAAATTCAGACAAAAATGTTTAACTATTATAAGGTATAAATTTTTAGTGATGTGAATTTCAGAAGTACCTTCAGAGCTTTGGATATTTAAAAGACAAAAACACAGAGGAAGGGAAAGAGGAGAAGGAGAAAACCTGTTTACCAAAGGTTGCTGCTATATCAAAACTTTAGCCAATTGCTTATGTTTTAAAAAGATTCTAGATTAAATTTGTATAATGAATACAATTGCAAAAATTTTTAACATCAAAGTCTTGGGCATTTTGAACTTTGCGTCTAATTCTGGTGGTGAGCTTGGGATTAGTCATATCACTGTCATTCCAGCTCATATTTTGGGAACCTATTCCTAATATGAATGTTATGACCAACCTGCTAAAGACCAACTTTCTTCTTAATCATATGTCAGTGGTGGAAATTTGTCATCTTACTTGTATATGTAGTCCTGGAATATACAGCAACTGAGTAGGAAAGGAACATAGATTGTTCTTATGGATAGTTTAACAAAAAGTTGTGGAAGAGGGTTTCTTTAGAGGAAAAGAAGTAGTATATTTAGTTTTATTCATTAAAAACAAATACCCAAATACTTTGAAGCCAGAAAAAATTAAAATAAAAATGGAAGTTATTATGGAAAATTAGTAATTTTTTGTTGTTGTTGTTTTGACTCATTCTGGTCAACTGGTCTTGGTAAATACTCAAAAGAAACATGACATTTGATTAGTGCCTCATATACATTTGAAAATCTATAATTATCACTTTTTCAAATGTATAAATATTTTAAATGCTATGGCATGATTGTATAAATAATTAGGCATTGGGATCTTTAAATGGACCACAATGTTTCAAAAGAAACACTCATTGTATCCATTGAAATAAGTTTCAGTGTCTCCATAGATGCTGTTGCTTACATCAAGGAAGATAGGCTTTTCTTTTAATATTATAGTGCATGATAAATTGTCAGATTTTTGCACTGAAACTTTACAAAGACAAGACACACACAAACACATTATGACTAGCTTTAAAAGTAGGAATAAGTAGTGCTTTCAGAAAATAAAAAAAGGAATACAATGATTATTTTTTTAATTGGGAGAAACTCCCCCCCCTTTGTTATCTTAAGGGAAGAAAAATAGAATTTTTCTCAGTTAGATTTTAGAAAATTCTCTGAGTGTGTCCTTTCTCATGCCATGATTGCTGCTTGGTCTGGTATGGTCTGAGCCGTATCATGCACACATTGCTGTCCAGGGTATGTGCACTACTGCTTTTGCTTCTTGGTGTGAATGTTGAGAAGTCTGTGGATCATCTGTAGCTCTTTCCACATCCACTTTTTATCTATCCTGTGGGGTCTGACACTGTGGCTTTGCCTCTGTCCCATGTGGTCTGACATTTTCGTGCTAATTGAGTCTCCAGATATTTCTTGTGTGGTAGTGTGGGCTGCCACTGGAATTTTTTCACAGAACAGGTAGCAGTAAACATGTTATTTAAATGTCACTGCACAAGAAGCTATCCTCAAATTTAGTAGCTCTCAACAATAGCTGTTTATTGCTCAGGATTCCATGGAACTAAAATTTGAGCAAAGTAAGCAGAGATAGCCTAACTATGCCCTATAGGATTTTAATGGGAGCTGATGGATCTCTTTGTCCTCATTCACAGACGTGGGATTTGGGTCCCACATGTGCACTTTTTAATCTGTATCTCTCCTCCAGTTTCTCTGTATGTCCACCGTCTCAGCAGTAAAGCCTGTATTTCTTTCTGTGAAACTAGGTACCAAGAGTGAAAATAGAACCTAAGGAACCTGAACTCAGAAGTCTAAGAACATAATGTCCACCAAATTCTACTGGTAAAAGCCACGTGGGCAGCCCAAATTCAAGAGCTAACGGAAAAGACTTCACTTCTTTTTCTTAAATTAATTTATTTTAATTGGGTACATATGGCAGCAGAGTGCATTTTGATTCATTGCACACAAGTGCAGCACAACTTTTCCTTTCTCTGTGCACGATATAGTGTCATACCATATGTACAGTCATACATGCACCTAGGGTAATAATGTCTATTGCATTCCACCATCTTTCTTGCTCCCATACTTCTTGATGGGAGGGGGCACACCCTTTACAAAGGGGCATAAGTATGTTCATTGGTGGGTGTTTTTCTCTCTCTACCAAACTGTTTCAATGAGTGATTTGCAGTGGCCTTTGTAAAGAACAGCTGTGCCTGATAGCATTTTGGTATGAATAAGGCAGAAATATGAACTTTAAGTTGTTCTCTAAATCATTTTCTGGAAAAAAAAATAAATACCTGTTTGTTTGTGATTACAGTATCAGATAAAACAGTGGTTTGAAATTTCAATATAATCTCCTTCTCAAATAGCTTACCTGGTTTATTCTGTAGAACTAAATTGCTTCTGTCTTTATTATCTTGTTCTGTTCTTTTGAGATAAGCAAGTCACCTATACTGATTTTATAAGATAAGATGTACAAATTGCATTATATACTCTTCCAGACAGATACTCTCAAAACAGAAAGGACAATAGCAAAATTCTGTTTCACTGTGGAACAATGTTAAATAATGAATAACTGGCATCAATGCTGTTTTTTGGAAGTTTTCAGAATGGGGACAATACTTAATTTTCAGCTTAATTATGCAAGTCTGGTTTGTAATTCATCTGCTACAGGTTATTTTTTGTTTGTTTTGTTTTTCCCCTTTGGTATACTAACTTGAATCTTTTTGTGTGTGTGTGTGTGTGTGTGTGTGTGTGTGTGAGTGTGATGTGCCATTGAGTTGCAACAATGCCCTTTTGATTTCTTTCTGTGGCATTAAAAAAAAGTAAAAATTTCTTGGTGTGACATTTGTAGACCTGACCCGTTTTCAGCTATCACTCATTATGGTCCATTTCATGGGCTATGCGCCAGCCAACCAAACTGCCTATGATTTTTCTCAAATTATAGTGTGGGTCAAAAATGTAAGACTTTGCTACTTCAACTCTCTGTGTTGAAACCTTATTGTTTGGTCCCCTGACTTCTTTTAGTCCACTCCTCCAAACAAAGCAAAACTTGCCTAATAACAATTTCTTCTAGCCTTAGCTAAGGTATTGACACATAAATCTCCCTTACAATTGCCCCTTCTTTTGTAAATAGATTAAAAAAAAATCCTAGATTTCTGCATGCTTTTATTTTTGAAGCTAAATATATATTATTACATTTAATTATTTAGTTTTATTTCTGAACTGAACTATTTGAAATATCCTCTCTTCCTAGGACTGCATTTGACATGTTTGTCATATAAATTTTTTTGTTCAATTAATGCGCCTCTATTAAAATCCTCATTGATATTTAGCCATCTTGGTATCAAATATTCTAGACAATGTCCCAAGGCAAATACGTAAGTATTATCTCAGTATGGATTATTCTAATGATATTCATAACAAATTACTGACATAATTTTTTTTTTTAATTTGAGACTTGAAGCATGAATTGAAGCATGAAGTGTGAAAATGTGCTGTGCTACAGTAGGTTTTTTCTTTTATGTCATAGAAGGGAATCAGCAGACTATTGAAGAGCAACAAGAAATACCTCTCCTTTATTTTTTTTAAAGAAATCTGTTGAGATGTAGTATTTGATGCTCTTCATTTCCAGAGCACACATTAGTTAATAGCAAATGAATAAAGGAACATTGAATCATCTCTACACCATACTGCACAGAGTACATTTTGCACAGCTGTACCTTGATACATCATGTCATTCCCATGAGCATCTGAAGGCCTATGCTTCCTGCTGATTGCCACCTTCTCATCAGAAGGCAGCAGTCCTGATAGAAATTTCCATCTGATCTTGCAGGTCATTTCTAAAGCCATCATATTGGCACATTTTTAATGCGGATCTGTTTCACCCTATAACAGATGTAGCTTTTCTTTTTGAAACCTTTGAATCATTGTGTTGTCTGAACAGAATTTCAAAGGAAAACTTTCTTCAAAATTCTTTTTCTTTCCTTCCACTTAAACTTCTAAAGGTAGATTCAGGATAGTTAGTGCTTACACTGAAAAAGTAAATCAGTTTATAACCACACTTATTTGGGATTACATTCACTTACTAGCATATTGTATATTTGAAGTCAGAAAGAATTAATACAAATTTTAAGCATACTGCTTTTTAGCCAAGTGATTTTGGGGCAAGTTATTTATTTTCTTTTTACAAACTACTATTTATCTCTGCAAACCTCTGTTCATCAAGAAGGTCAAGGTCAATCTTGTTTTCCTTTGCTACATCATACCACATTTTACTATAATGAAATATTTTACTATATTTATCCATATTTATTTTGGAACTCGGTGATTAAAATTGCCTTTAAAAATCATTTTACCATCTTTTGTGTTATTTTCTGATTTCTACTATTTTTCAATGGGATTTTCTCCTGCCCTCAGGTAATATATGCTAATCTATCTCTGTTGTCTTCCTATAGTTCTTTGAAACTGATCCTAATTCTAAATCCTTCCTATTGACTAAATCAGACTTATTTCCCATCTAGATTTTTCTTATTCTTTTAGGATGCCAGCATTGAGTTCTGAAGTAGAAAGAAGTGCTATGTTAAAAATGTAAACACATTTTCAAATCACCACATGAACATTCTTTATTCTTGCTTCTTTATTCAGAGAAAACACACACACACACACACACACACACACACACACAGAGAAATTGTGTAAAGTCTTATTCTAAATACTGGGTTTAGACTGAAAATAATAGACTTTCCCTTTGCCCTCTGGGAACTTACAGTCAAGGAAAAAAAAAGAAGATAACTAAGTAAATAATTGTCATTTAAATAAAGATAAAAATGGAATGGGATTCTTGAACAAAATTCCTGGACTACTCTTGAAGGATAAATGAGGACTTCTTAAGAAATGTCCTGAAGCTGAGATTTAAAAATAAAGATTAGTCCCATTAAAGGGGTTCAGGAAGAAACCTGAGTAAGTACATTAGAGATAAGTTTTTGGAAGTAATGTGGATCACGACGTGCAGAGCTTTGGGAGGCAGCCTAAGAACATTTTGCCTTATCTGAAAGGTGCTGGGAAGTCACTGAAAGATTTCAGAAAAAGGGTAAGATGATCTTATTAAATATTAAATGAGATATTATAGTTTTCTTATGAGGAGCAAGAAAAAGAAAAGAGGTAATGAGGTTGCTTGGGGAAGAGAAGGATGTGCAGGAAGAAAAGTGATAGAATTCTATAAGAAGGTTTTATAAATAAGTGAATAGAATTGCAGAAATATATCCTAGAGATTAGTGCTCTATCTGATGTGCGTGTGGTAAAAATTTGCTCCATTTCTGTAGGCTCTCTATTCATTAAGGAATATTAAGGAAGTTGGGGCCTAATCTGACATGATGGAAATCAGGGCCTACTTTTTCTTCTGTTAGGGCCAGGGTCTCTGGTTTTATTCCTAGGTCCTTGATTCACTTTGAGTAGATTTTGTGCATGGTGAGAGGTAGAGGCTTAATTTCATTTTGTTGCATATGGATTTCCAGTTTTCCCATCACCTTTTATTAAAGAGGCTATCTTTTCTCCAATATGTGTTTTTGGCACCTTTGTCTAATATGAGATAAGTGTAATTATGTGGGTTTGTCTCTGTGTCCTCTATTCTGTACCATTGGTCTACATGTGTATTTTGGTGCCAATACCATGCTGTTTTTGTTACTATAGTTTGTAGTATAGTTTAAGGTCTGGTATTGTGATGCCTCCTGCTTCACTCTTCTTGCTAAGGATTGCTTTGGCTATTCTGGGTCTCTTATTTTTCCATATGAATTTTATGATTGCTTTTTATATTTCTGTGAGGAATATCATTGGTATTTTGATTGGAATTGTATTGAATCTGTATAGTGCTTTTGGTAGTATGGTCATTTTGACAATATTAATTTTGCCTATCCAAGAACAGGGAGATCTTTCCATCTTCTAAGATCTTCTTAAATTTCTTTCTTTCTTTTTAGCATTCTGTAGTTTTCATTGTATAAGTCTTTCACCTCTTGTTAAATTGATTCCCAATTATTTTATCTTTTTTTTTTCAGGCTATTGTAAATGGGACAGTTTTCCTTGTTTCTATTTCAGAGGATATACAGAAATGCCTTTGATTTATGGGTATTGATTTTATATCCTGCTAATTTGCTGAATTCATTTATTAGTTCTAGAAGTTTTCTAGTGAAATTTTTTGGGTCTTCTAGGTATAGAATCATATCGTCAGTAAATAGTGCTATTTTGAGTTCTTATTTTCCTATCTGTATCCCTTTAATTTCTTTTGTCTAAGTGCTTTGGCTAGTGTTTCAAGAACTATGTTAAATAGAAGTGGTTTAAAAGTGAATCCCTGTCTCTCAAAAATCTTAATACCAAAAAGACAAATAACCCAATCAATAAATGGGCCAAGGAATTGAACAGACACTTCTCAGAAGATGATCTACAATCAATCAACAAATATATGAAAAAAAGTTCAACATCTCTAGCAAGTAGAGTGATTTTGATTTGCATTTCTCTAAGATTTCATGTCACTCCAGTCAGAATGGTAGCTTTTAAGAATACAAACAACAATAAGTATTGGAGAAGATGTGGGGGGGAAAGGCGCACAGATACATTATGGTGGGACTGCAAATTGGTGCAGCTAATATGGAAAGCAGTATGGAGATTCCTTGGAAAACTGGGAATGGAACCAACATTTGACCCAGCTGCCCACTCCTTGGTTTATACCCAAAGGACTTAAAAACAGCATACTACAGTGATGCAGCCATATCAATGTTTATAGCAGCACAATTCACAATAACTAAATTGTGGAACTAACTTAGATACTCTTCAATAAGTGAATGGATGAAGAAACTGGTATATATATATATATATATATATATATATATATATATATATATACACACACACACACACAATAGAATATTACTCATAATTAAAAGAGAATAAAATTATGGCGTTTGCAGGTAAATGGATGGAGTTGGAGAATATAATGCTAAGTGAAGTATGCTAATCCCAAAACCCAAATGCTGAATGTTTTCTCTGATATGAGGATGTTGATTCATAATGGGGATGGGGGAGCAGCATTGGAGGAATACATGAACTTTAGATAGGGCAAAGGGGAGGGAGGGGAAGGAAAGGGGCATGGGGGTAGGAAAGATGGTAGAATGAGAGGACCATAATTACCCTAAGCACATGTATGAAAACACAAATGGTATGACTCCACTTTGTGTACAAACAGAAACATGAAAAATTGTGCTCTATTTATGTAATATGAATTGAATCACATTCTGCTGTCATATATAACAAATTAGAATAAATTAGAAAGAATAAAATAATTAGCAGAAATAGGGTTATATCAGTTTGTAGTTTTAATAAAATACATGGGGGTAGATGAGATTGCCTTAAGAATATAAGAATAGGGATAAAGAAGGAATTATTTTTAAAAATCCAACATTTAAAATTTGAGTAGAAATATAGATCTGGTGAGGAATAATCTGGAAGCATGCTTAAAGAAATGAGAGGAGTATTTTGAGAATAGGATTCCACTGTATGTTTGATGCTATGATAACAGCCCCCTCCAAGGATGACCTCATCTGGAAACACCAGCCTCTGTAAGGTGAGGAATCCTGGCCGACTGATGTGGGGTTGTAAGCCCCAGGTCCCTTGCTCCAATTTGGAATGGACTTTTAATGATTATGAATTGTCACCCCAGCTCCAGCTACATCCATAGGCTGGAGATTGCCCACTTTATTCCTTTATTCCATTGCCTTGTTGTACTGCTTTTCATTCTTCCCTGGGCACTGATTCCAAGGGAATTTTGTAAAACTATTTTTTCTTGCTAATGTGCATTGACACTCTTCTCCCTAGGAAAACCAAACTGTAGCACATGAAAAACATATATTAAGAAAAAAGTGTTTAGTAGTTTTACTTAGTCAAGAAATGATGTCTGGGAAACAGAATAAAGGTGACTAGCTCTTCAGTAATGAATGCATCTATTTTGGTTGAGTCATGAAAGCACCAATGTGATTGGACTCTGCAAAGTAATAAGAATGGGGATTAAGGATCAGGAATGTTTGCAATCCTCTTGTGAAGTTTAGTAGAAATCCAGAATCAGGAGAATGGTGATATGAGGATAATTTAAGAAGGAAGGAACTGAATCACAGATTACATAGTGCTCCTGAATACATAGTGCAGCTTGGCTTGAGTTTGGTTTAGAGCAGCTGCAACACACTTTTCTGTTTGTTGCTTCAATCTGACTCAAGGAAGGAAAAAGCAAAGAGTTTAAAGAGTGGAGGGGAATTCCGAGTACTGCATATGGGGACAGCTTGAAATAGTCATTTTGTAAAGTGATGCATTGAGTTGAAAGAAAGGCAGGAGCTTTTTCTAGGCACCCCTGGGAGTCCAGGTGAAAGTAATGGTAATGAATTTATATAGCACAAATTTAGGCCATCAAATATTCTTCTCCTTGCTTTATTGTTTAATATAAAATGTCATGCATTTTGAGTTGCTTGGTAAATGATGCTTGTGATGAAAACATCTGTTTTCTTTTTTCCTACTCCCTTAAGAAAAGGCAATTTAAAGAAACTTTCAATTACCTCTCATTAAAAAAGAGCACATGACTAAGATTGCATAAACATTTTCTCTGTTGGGGATTATTTCATAATGAGTCTCATCTTTGCTCTGTCTATAGGGCAAAAGGAAAGAACATTATTTGACTGATAAATGGAAAAAGAATTCTTTGTGAATATGTTATAGTAAGCGTAACTACTTGTCAGTCTAAACATATCCTGTTGAGTCTTTGTAATTAGAATATAACTGATGAAGAGAATGATTGCATGGAATTTGATGGAAAGCTTTGAGAAGTTTATTTCCATAGAGGATGTAGGTAGATGGATGGCTCAGATCAATCAGTATCATTGCAGAACTGATCAAAACCTGCCTTAGAAAATAAAATATACAACATCTTGAAGTTCCTTTAAACTCTGTAAGTTGCATGAAAGGTGATAGATTATTCCTCTGTTAAGCAACATCTTATTTCCAATTAAAAATGCAAGTTTCTCAGCCAGGTGTGGTAGAGCATTCCTGTAATCCCAGGGGCTCGGGAGGCCGAGACAGGAGGATCTCGAATTTAAAGCCAGCTTCAGCAACTGCCAGGTGCTAAGCAACTCAGTGAGGCCCTGTCTCTAAATAAAATACAAAACAGGGCTGGGATGTGGCTCCGTGGTCCAGTGTCTCTGAGTTCATTCTCTGGTATTCCCCGCCCTCCCCCCCCCCAAAAAAAAAAAGAGGTTTCTTATAATTTTTTGTCTCTGTTGTACAGGGAAATCTTCTGAAGATTCTTTGTAACATTTGCTAGCCAATCTTTTTTAAATGATAGATTTATAAAACTTCCTTAAGTTTTTCCTTTTTAGTATTATTTCATTTTATTTATAAATTTTAGAAATCTTAAGCAATTTTAATGAGTAATGAATAGTATATTTGATCTTATTTACAAATGTAAAGTATGCTCAAATATTTTGAAATTTGTTTTTATAACTTAAAAAATGCTTCTATTTCATGAAAATATTTTTTTTCTAATTATCCACATAATTTTCATAGATGGAATTAACAAATGCAATGAACCCAAAATTATTCTAGCTTTTTCCAAACAATATTAAAATAGTAAGATACCAACATAAAATAGGATGCCTACCTATATCACTTATCTGTATATTTTAAATTTGAAATTATTGTGCTATCATCCTAATTCACCAGCATTTCTAATAGTATTATATTGTAGGATTAAGTCCAAGTTTTTATCATCAACAAATTTCCACGACAATATTGTTTTATAAGAACAATAAAAGTGGTGAGCCCCAAAATATTACTGAATGTGCCAATAGTGCTTCTAATACTAGTAAAAGATTTAAAATCAAATGCCTATACAAGTACTCAATAGTGCATTTAATATTTAACCTTTAAAATTATTACTCTCATGGGATATATTGTTTAAATATTAAAGATTTATACATTTCCAAATACACATTCATTCATTTTCAGTACCAAACTTTCTCTATGATTTTAAATCTTTTACATTAAATTAGACATCCTCCTGAGTGCAGAGACATATATACACAATAAGAAAACAATAAATACACTTGTAATTGAAGGTACTTAGTTGATTTGAAATCTGACTACTAAGAAAGAAATGTCATCCCCTGTATCTATGGTTTGTAATGACTAGAAACTTGAGCAGGATAGTGAGTGATTTTTTTTTTTTTTTTTTTGTTCCTCTGAGCTACTCTATTGAAGACCTAGTTTTTATTTCAGTGAACTCCAACATCAAAGATGAAGTCACAGGTAAAATCCTCTGAGTTTAATGGAAACAGATTTCATAATTCTCTTGCACAAAGAGTTAGGGTTTCTCCTCTTTGTGCTTCACTTTTTGGTATGTCAGATAGATGTTACCCTGGTTGACTCTTTTGAAATGTTTATGTATTTTCCAAGTAGATGCTAAAACTTCATTGGATTCCTGCTAAATCCCTTTTCCATCTAACAAAATAAATTTGAACCTGATGGAATTTTATTTTTTCCTGTTTTTAATACCAGAAAATGCTTGTAGGTGTTGATATCACGTGAATTGAAATTTATGTACCTCATAACTTTTTATCCAACATGGGCTTAAAAATTATAAGGGCATTCTATTGACATTTATTTAATTATTGCTTCTAACTTTTTCAGTGTATCAGTCCCTACATTACTGGCATTTGAAAATAGAGAATGCTCTAATTTTGCTTTAATGAAACAAACATATTAACATTACGTGACATATGAGTACACTTCAAGTTTATAGACATTTATAAAATGTTCAGGTAATGTCCATCTTAAATCTGTGTTGTCAGTACCAGGAGCACATGTATGTGTTTATGTGTTAGACATAGGCAGATTGACCAAAGAACAAGAACTAAACGCAGATCATTCTGAGACTTTAAAATCATGAGAAAAATCAGAAAACCCTTGATAGACAACAGTTAATGGATGTCTTTCAAAGTTTGTGTTAACCTTGAAATAACACACACACATACACAAATACCCAGAACATTCTAAAGGGCTAGAAACAAGTTAAAGATGAGTGAATTTCTTCTAACTTTTAAATATAGTCATTTTGTGTTTTTGACAAAGTTGGGTAATATATTCTAAGAATATCAGATTGTAAGAAGGATAGAATATCTGAATGCCTGATTATGTTACAGTAACATGATTTTAAATAAATGAAATGAGCAAAAAGTTGGTTTTTTTTTTTTTTTTTTTTTTTTAATGCATGGCATGCAGGTGTGTATAAGAACTTTAATAAAAGTTGTCTTTTAAATAGTAGCAGCTGTGTCCAGGTGTGCCTAGGTGTGTATGAATACCAGAGATGAAAATAGAAACTGAACTGAGAAGCAGTGCTGTCACTGAAAATTTACTCTATTAAAGACTATGATTCACTGAGAAAGTATTTTAATGCTGCATTTTATATATACAATTATTCACATCTGCTTAAGTGTTTTTTTAACTTTCAAAATATTTAAATTTCTTTCAAACCTCTTTTCACCCTTAATAAACAGTTTTTCTGCCTCTTAGAAATTAAAAGGGATGAAATATCCAAATTACTATCTAAAATGGGGTTCTTCCACATCTAGGAAGTTATTAAACTCTCAAACACAGAAGTGTTTAATGCATACAGATAATTCTACACTAATGTCCAGGGTTTGTCCTCACACTATGTTGTCATAGATTTGTGTCCATTAAAGAGCCGCTCTTACATAGAGGAAACATGGCCCTGGTGCTCTGTTTTTCTCTGTTCACTTCCTATTCCCTGGAATATTCCTGCCCTTTCCACTTGGAGTACATCTCTGCCGGGGTCCAGCCCTAGCAGGGTCGGGGGTCTTCCTGGTCAAGGGGTTCTGATGGCGAGACAGCGACGGCGATGGATGGACAGCAACCACACAGACTCATAGGCCAGTGTAGAATGCTGACAAGTTTATTGAGTTCACACACAGTTTTTATACATTTTTTAAAGTTTAACATGCCAAGAATGTGGTTAGCATAAGACGCATAGAATTCTTTGTACAGAACAGGCTTACTGGAAAAAGTGATTGCATGAGATAATAACACCCCCACCACATCCCTTGCTATTGTTCTAATTTAATGACTAAATTAGCCTAAGTTAAACTTTAAGTTCGGGCTAGCAAGAGGGCAGTGGTTTCAGTAGTTCTTATGGTCAATTTCTTTGTAGAAATCTGTTATATTGTTTAGCAAAGCTAATCTTACTAGAGCAGGATTGCAGGCACCAAAAGAACTTTTCCCCATGGGGTCTCAGTAGTAGGAAGCACTATAATTTTATTCTGTTTCTGATTACTAACAGTGAGACTATGTGCTTTTTGCATACTCATGACTGGAGAAACAGGTGGCTCTGTGACTGTTCTCACATATAACAATACATGTTTATAACAATCACCCCAGAAAAAGACACATCACACGGTGGCAGAAGATTATTTACTGTTTGTGGTAGGGAAGGGGTTATAGTTTCTAATGTTTTATTAATATTCTTAGAAAAGGCCATAGCATTCCTTTCACCCTCAGTGATCAACACCAGAGAATAGTACGAGTAATATATTATTAGGAAAATAGTGCAAAAAAGGCACCAGAGCCCAGAGGCATACATCTGGCATTTTCCCGAGATGATGAGTCCTTGCAAACATCATTCTCCCAGTGGATCCTTGTCAAACACTGGTTGGGTTGCCAGGTGCCCCCACACATCTCCTTGAGCCTGGCACTTCTAGGGGGTTTCACTTAGCACTGCTCTATTCTTTTTTCTGCTACTGAGCCAAAAGATGTAATCAAGTTATAAGAAAGTGGGCAAGTGAAACTTTCTTCCTCTAGTGATCTGTGTTCTTCCCAAGTTTGTCCTGCCCAGCCCTTGGAAGAGCAGGTTTCTAAATAAAGAGAAGTGGTATTTGATCACGAGTCTATCAGAACTATACATAACATACACTCTCCAGACAAGTTCTCAGGTCTATTGGTGAGAAAATACAGGAGACACGTACTGCTGGTCTTGTAACTATGGTAAGGATTTATAAGGGCACATGGGGCTCAGTTGAACTTGCTGGTGGGGAAAATAAGCCCCAGCCAACAAATAGATTTTTAGTTTTCCTTATGCTCCAGTACTAAATTCTGACAACTAAAAAGTGACCCAGAGAGAAGGAATTTTAGCCTCACATGTTTAGAGTACACTGGAGGAAATAGACCTCAAGTAGGAAAGCACATGAATAAGCTATTTCTAGATAAGGATAGGTGCCATGATTTAAATACACAGAACTGATACAGAAAATTGCACACTATGGGAGAGAACCTTGCTTTACCAGAGGCAGATAGGTAAGCTGTTTTTGAGAAATTTGTAATTAAAGTGGGACCTTAGAGATTAAGGTTGGGGGGCTGGGATGGGTGGCTCAATGGTAGAGTGCTCGCCTGGAATATGAGAGGCACTGGGTTCAATCCTCAGCACCACACAAAAAAAGAAATAAAGTTAAAAATATCGTTTAAAAAAAATTAAGGAGGGATCAGTGTCCTAGGCAGAGATAAACAATGTGCAAATTCTTTTGAATTGGAAAATTCCTAGCTAGGCTGTTTGAAAACTGACAGGGGCCAGCCTGGAGGTGGAATGAATGTGAGCAAAAGTCAAACAGACTTCTTTGGTTTTATTACAGCCAACCCATGGAGTCTGTAAATATTACATAAGTTTCGTTCTTTATTACCTGTGAGAGAAGGTAATTTTGTTTTAATCAAATCTCCTTTCCATAAACTCCTTTCACATTTTCTTTTAAGAAAGCTGGCGATGTACTGCCCTCGTGTGGCATCCTGATGCATTACAAGTTGCACTTGAGAAAAGTCTTGGAATATGATTTTAGCAATACCCTTGCAACATTTTTCAGTTGATCCTAGGCCTCTCTATCAGCTCTTAAAGTCAAATGTAGAAACTTGTTCTTAATTGTTTTTTTGTTTTTATACTTTCTCATATTCCATTGTATAGAGGACATGCACTGGGAGCCCAAACTTGAATGATTTAAGGAGCCAGGCAGACTGAGAAAAAGGTAGTGAAGCTGGACCAGGTCCTACGTGATAGGGTGAAGTCGATCTTATGGGGACCTTAGTGATGCAAATTATAGAGAAAAATCTTCAATTTTGCATGTTTATTTCATATTATAAACAAGACATAAAAAATATACTTATGGACTGTCTTTTTCAATCCATACCCTACTTTTAGCCAACGTACATTACTAATTTTTCAAACAACAAATGCTTTTATCTTTAAGGTTTTGATTATTTAACAGCTTATTATTTCATATATTAAGTAGGTTATTTCCAAGTTTGATGTTTTGCCAGAGGTTTATTTTGAAAAGTATTTAAGTAGTTTTGTTACTGGAGAGGGTATCTTTCCTTTCTTCTTCCCTTTCTTCTTCTTTTCTAACATCCAAGCAGACATTTTTAGTAAAAGTGTTTCCCCCCCACACACACAAATTACTGCCACCCTGATTTAAGGAGTGTGGATGTGGAGTTTTTCCTCCACTTGTCTCTGCATTAAGTTAGACCCAAATTGTTTTCTAAGGAGACTCTTCACTCTGCCTGCCAGCACTGCCTGTACGCATTTTTAGCCAGAAATTGAGTCATTTGCTCAGGATCCACTTTATCTGGTTCCTTCTTTCCATATGAGGATGCTTGTGCTACGCACAATTTAGTTGACTTTTAGAGTATAAGACTCTGTAAATGGAAACACAGAATTGCAGCTTTCTTGGCACTTGTCAGGGACTACAATCTCAAATTTACTACAGCTCAATACCTTTCAGGTGCTTGGCTAAGAGAAATAATATTTATTGAAGAAGGCCTGGAGGAAATGCAGTCATCCATTTTGCCATATATTCTAAAGTCTATTTCAGGATTAAGGGAGGCCATCAAAAACAATGTCTGGCTGGACCCCTCACATTGGGTCCAGCACTATAGTTTCTGACAGAGCTGTGCATTAGCCATCATGGTGAAATACTCTAAGAGGGACCAAGGAAATATTTTCCCTTCATTCATATTGGTGTTTATTCCTAATGACTTGCTTGTACTATGTTTAGACTTGTTCCTGGTTATATTTTCTGCTTTTCACATGTCTATTAGAAAACTCAAAGTCAAGTTTGTCTTCTACCTTAATTGAGCAAAGATTTTTCATTTGTTCATCAATCACATTCCTGGTTCTGTCTTTACTTTCCTGTTTTAATATTCCAAAGGCTCTCTTTACAGAGTTTAAGTATTTTATCTTGATAAATTGTATGCATCTATAAGCAACTTAAGTGCATTTGAGACTGAAGTGATGTATAAATAACAGTCATAGGATTGCTATTGGAGCTGAACTTAAATATAGAATTTAATCCTTGGATGAACAGTCTGTAACCTAAATAAGAACTAAACAAATATCTTATAACTTCATAAGAGCTGAAACATCCACCAAAATCTTGTGGATTTTTGAAACCATGCTAGTCCTAGTTTGCAATGTGCAAAAGTTTATATTCCTCATGAAAAATATTGTTAGAGAGGCAAGAAAGGGCACATCAAAAAGGACAAAATATATTCTTTAAGGGTGTAACAGATGCTTTCCATCAGTGCTGACTGGCATCCTCAGTGAAGGGTGAAAATGAGCCAGGCCTTCCATTTTCTCTGCACCAAGTTTTGACACAGGATCTGAATATATGGTCTGATTGGTCATCCAACATCATCATTCTGGGCCTTGTAAGTGACGATGAACATCTAGAAAGATTATATTAAGATGCTTTTAACTTCACATACACATAATTTTTTAAGATGTAGATAACCATAGTGACCTTGAGTTCAGTTTTGAAACGAGACATGCCTATATATGTAATGATATATGTATGGAAAGTGTATGTGTTATTAAACCTCAGAAAGCCTAATCATCGAATCTGCACATTATTATATTACAAGAATTCAGAGACGTTTTTAATGCCATTAAGTTTATCTTATAAGGGATATGTAGCATTACTTAGGCTAAAAACTAAGGGAAGAATGTTATTCTTTTATGATATGGCTATTATAGCTGTTGGCTATTTGATAGCTGTCAGCTATTTATCAGAGTGGCCCTAAACATTAGTGATTTATGAGTCGGTGCCTTTTAAATAAGGATAGTTTAAATTTATTGGATTTCCACTTTATACTGAGCATTGTATGGGAGGCTTTATACATATTTTCTCATTTAGTCTCCATAAAACATTTTATGAAATAAAGTGTCAATATATTATGAACAAAGAAGAGTGATCATTTTTATTCCCATAGGTGGGCAGACTTTTGGTCCTAAAGATTGGTTGCTTATTCATGTCTTAACCAATATGTACACTTATCCCGGAGAGTGGGATTTGGTAGAGTCCTATCATCTAAGGCAATCTTGATGGAAACATGGACATTTAAATAAACAAAATAGAAATTATACTTGTATTTATGTGACTTAAAAAGTGTGAATTTTTTATGCAGTGTCAGGGAGACACATTTTCCGATTGGCTCCCAGGTTTATGTTGTAGAGTAGATAACAAACAATGTTAAGTCACAAAATCAGTTTGTACATAATCTGAAAATAATTATACCTAATATAGTAAGCAATAAGGAACCATTCAATTTTTTGTATCATGTGAGCAATGATTTGAACATGGAAAAGTGAAACCTTTCATGAGATTAGTGAGCTTTTCAGTTGTCATGGTTCAAAAACAATTTGAAATTATAGCATAAATTTGAAGATGCACGTGTGCTGTCACCCAGTAGGTTCATGGCTAGAGCTAGACAGGGAGAGGAAGCCCTGACACACAGTCAGAAGGACATGCATATCAATGTTCATAGCAGCTTGTCTATGGTAACAGTGCTGAATGCTGATAGGAGAATAAGAAAACAAATAGTACATATACAAAATGGAATACTGCACAGCAATGTGAATGAAAAACTAGAACTATACATGTCAGTAAGCTGCATCTCAGGAACAGAACATTGAATGGAAACAGCACATCCCAGAAAGATACATGCTTCTTGAAAAGTTAAAAACACACAGCGCTAAGCAACGTATTAGCAAAGAGTAGATGCTATGATAAACCTACTGTAAGAACAAAGGATTAAAAAAAAAAAAAAAAAAAGGATAATGGTGACCTCTATGGGGAGAGAGAGGTAAGCAAGAGGGTTCCTTGGGGAGCCTCAAAAATTCTGGCACTTTCTTACCTTGAGCTGGGTAATATGTGCATGGGGGCTCTTTTTCATTTTAATCTGTGTGCCTCACATTTATCATAAGCATTCTTTTGTGTGTATGTATTCAGTTCTCCAAGAGGAAGGGAGAAAAAAGGAAAAACATGTGGACCTTAAATATCTACTTGAAGTCATTCATACTACATGCCAGAAAAGCATTCACGCTTGGTTGTTCTCACCCATTTTTCTCTCAACTTAATTCATACAAGTTAGAGTCCAGGGTTCTTTAATTTCTGTCAATTTTTCATCAAACAAGATATATATGTCTTCCCGTGCCCTGGGAAGCACTTGGAAATTTTCACTCTTGGCTGTTCACAGTCCTTCTCCCTACGTCAGGCCAACTGCCAGCGTTCTGTAATTTTGCCTCCTTTTTTTTTTTTTTTTTTTTTTGTCGTTTATTTATTTTTATTTTTTAAAATTATTTTTTATTCTAAGATGTTATAAATGACAGCAGAATACATTACATTTCGCTATTAAGAACACAAACAACAATAAATGTTGGAGAGGATGTGGAGAAAAAGGCACACTCATACATTGTTGGTGGGACTGCAAAATGGTGCAGCTAATATGGAAAGCAGTATGGAGATACCTTGGAAAACTTGGAATGGAACCACCTTATGACCCAGCTATTCCACTCCTTGGTCTTTACCCAAAAGACCTGAAAACAGCATACTACAGGGATACAGCCACATCAATGTTTAATTTTGCCTCTTGCCTCAGGTTGTTATAAATGAAAAGCAGGTGTGTCTCCTCTGCACTTTGTAATACTGCCCTAATCCAGCGGATCACTGGTTAAGTGGAATCAGAATGGCCTCCCAACAGCAGTAGGTACCTGGTGTTTGCCATTCCCTTGGTAGAAGGTGTGGTAAGGGCTATAAATGCATAAATACCCACAGGGTTCTTGCTGCTACTGCAGATCTTGGCAGTGTAGATTTCTCCACCAGACCCTGCAAATGTGGTGTCCATGCTACCTCCTCCCAGTTATGTCCTGGTCCTGTTTACCTTCTCTTCTTCCCTTCCAAGTCTGGTTTTTTGCAACTGGGATCAAAAAGGGACAATGAATCCACAAATGCCTTCTCTAATGAATAGAACTATGATGTTTGACTTTTTTTTTAAAAAAAATTACTAGAATTGTTGTCATTTTCATTAAAAAGTGAAGCTAGAAGAACAAAGTGAACAATTTCAGGAAAAAAAAAAAAAACTATGACATACAGTCTACCCATATTTTAAGCAAGCAAACTTGTTGATATATTGAATATCCTGTGACAAGTTTTCCCTGCATCATAAGTTTTCTTATTGTACCAATTAATCTTGTACAACTTGTTACATATGTTTGTTCTATAATTAAAGTAACCAAACACAAGAAAAAAAAAATTTCACTTACTCTTTTATTCAGGAGTCTGAAAATAATAGTTTCAAGTTTTTTGAAACCCTAAAATATATTTTCTCATATCCATTTTTTTTCATTTTCAAAATGAAGTACTTTACTATGTAGCTGTGAATATATCAGTACAGGTATAAGAAATTTCAGTCCACTTCCATCTAAGGACCAATCTGTCTTCTATTTCTCAGGGAATCTGCTGATAAGACAAATTGAATGAATCAAAAGATAAGGTCCTACTTTCTGGAGACTTTCTTTTCACATATTTGTTAAACATTGTAATATGTTTCTAAAAACTTTGTGATAATTCCTTTAATTATACACATAGTCTCTCTCATATACACTCAGTGATTCTTCCAGGTCAGAAGCCTAAATAAACTTCATGTACTAGGTATGGATTATATAATTGAGTTGTATAGAATATTGCAAATTAACACTAAAGAAAAATGTTTGCCTCATGCAAAAACTATGTTCATTCAAATCTTGGGCTTTAAAAATAATTTGAGAAAAGATCCAGTTCAGTCACATTACATATATTATCCTGTCCTATCATACGTGTCTTTAACTTTAAACCATGGCACAATTTTAATGGTGGAGGCTTATGGTAGGTTAGATTATATGTTTCTAAAGTCTGAGTTGCTTCAAATTTAATCAATAAAATCTGTACTTAATTTAGTTATGAAGAGATTATTCCCTCTTCAATAAAGGAATTTTTATAATGGAATGATTTAAATTGCAACAATAAAGGTACTATCAGAATAAAATGTTGATTACCATGTAATGGCTTTCTCTAATGAATATCATCAGAAATATTAATATTATTTTTAAATGGAGATGTAAATAATCTTTCTCTCATACACATGTACACACAAGCACAAAATTTCTAAACTTAAGTTCTCAACCTATTTTTAAAAGCTATATACTAACAACTATCCTATCTGATAAGGTAAGAGCTATCATAGTTAGAAGAATTAACTTGGCCCTTGAATTGGGGTTGGAAGGAAAATTAAGTCTTCCAGAAAGATGAGACAATTGTATTTCAAGTTAAGAAACAGGTAGTGGAATGCTGTAAATTCAAACTTTATCCTTAAAATAATAAGATTTGTCATCTAGCCATCAAATGTATCTTAAGGGTTTCACCCATGTACAAATGAATGCAGATGATTTGTATTCTATAATCAAGTTAATTGGTATAATAAAATATTTAATCTCTAGTGAAGAAGTGCTAGATTAATCTAGATTAGTAATTTTTGATATGCAAGTAATTTTATGATGCTCTTCTGGAAATTCATTGAGATAAACTGTTAGCATGATACACATTTTGGGTTCAATAATTTCAACATTTAGGAAATAATGTCAATTTCTGATTAAAGGAAAATTCCTCAGTGATGTTGTAATGATGTTAGCAAATACTCTCACTGCTAAATAAAACAAAGTATAGGAATCAGAAATCTGTGTAACTTTTCATGACTTCGATTCTTTTTAGGATATTTTGCTACAGTTATTTTTTATGGTTTTCCAAATTGGAATGTCCCCTTGCATAATCTAACTTCCATATCTTCAAATCTGATGTGACGAACTGAGCTATTTCTTTGCATATGGTATTTTATAAAATTAATTCTATACTGGGAGACAGAGAACATAAGTGATTACCTTCAAAGTGGCTAGTGTGAAATTGTGAAAATTTTAAATGTTGAAGTAATTTATATGGTAATACATATGACCTTTTTTTTTTTTTTTACATTTGAAAAAGCCCTAGTTTTATTTATAATTTTGAGATAAGTTGGAGATATAAGCTTATAATTTTGGGATAGTTATTGATTCATAGGCAATTATAAGAAATGATATAGAGAAATCTTATCCAGACTTTACCCAGTTTCCCACAAAAATGATGTTTTGCATAACTGTTTAGTACAATATCTCAAGCAGAATATTGATATTAAAGCCACCCACCAAATTTATTGGGACACAATTTTCATCCTACAGTGAAGTTCATAGTCCATTTAGTTTTTGTTTCTAAAACATCTGAGCACTAAATATACTGTATTGTTGCTTTAAACTTTGATTCTAATGTGAAGTTACTATACTTATATAGTTCCAAGGATTGCAAACTTACTTCAAGAATTAAATTTAAGTGAAATGTTTAAAGGAGGGATCGAGTGTCTTCTAGTTACAAAAAAAAGGGTAAAACTGAATAGTAGATGTGCTTTTTCATTTCAGGAACTAATAAATGTTCTATACTTCAAAAGTTTCCATTAATAAGCAAAGAAGTTAATAGTGTGATTAGAATAAGGACATACATGTGTACTTTAGTATTCAGATAGATTTCTACATGAAAACATGTAATATTAATTTATAATTAAACTGTTATTTCATAAGCAGAAGTCATAACAGATTTTCAAGGGACAATAAAAGAACAATTTATCTTGTATAATATAAGATGCCCTAGGGATATTAAAAAATATAATGTACAGCTTTTAGTTGGGTTTGCTGTACATTTAGATGGATGGGTTCATTAAAGTCTCATCTTCTCTATTTTAGAGAGTAACTTTATATTACAGTCATAAACACCAGATTGAAATCCTGGTTCCCTGATGCTGTGTTTTTTTTCGTATCTACTCTTCGTGATATAGATCAAATGGGCTAGATTTGAGCACAATTTGTAGAATGGGTTTGCAGAACTTCTTATAGTTTAATAAGTATTACCTATTTTCTTTGAATAACACTGCAAAAATCTTAAATACAAAGTCAATAATATTCATTTAACATTTATTACAATGTCTAAAAATTTAACTTATCTAAAAACTAAATTGACTAAAGATATAAGCAAACACATTGGGTATGATATTTTGTTTCATATTTTCATAGAGATGTTTTAAGACTTATAGAATGTTATATTCCACTTAACTATTTGAACATTATACTGAATTAAAATAGTAGGGCAGCCTTCATTATAAATGAATACTGATTGGATGAGGTGAAATGTGTAGTTTAGATTAAATTGATGTCAAATGTTTTATCTGAATTTAGTTCAATACTCTAGAGGGAAAATGGAAACAACCATAGGATATTCTTAACAATTTATGGTCAATTCCAAAGTGTAGGTGAAACTCAACTCAGATAACTTCAGATTGTATATATCAGGTTGAATGTATCTCCACATAGTAGGCAATATGGCCCAGGAAACCAAGATTTTAAAAAATATTCCGAGTATCTGGATTTATTTTAATTAGTAAATTAAAAATTAGTAAATTAAAAGTAGTAAAAATTTTTAGCTATCATCATTTTTCAGCTTCTATAATCTTTTCTTCATACTGGCTTCAGTCTGATGCAATATGTATGCAGGTTCCCCTGAGTATATCTGCAGGGGTGTATGATGATAGGATATAGTAGGAGTTCTTTAAGTCCTTGTGGACATCCATCCTTAATTTATATTTTTGTTTGTTGCTTCAGTAATCTAGCCCACGTGAACTGGAATTCCTGAGGAAGAATCAAGTTTGTTGTCCTTTAAGTTAGTAGCATTTGGAAGGTATAGGTGCTTGTAAGGACAGAGCTCTTATGTAAAAATGCCTAAATATTCCTTCTACTGATCTTATGACTATGCTGTGTGTTGTTTCAGGAGGGTTCTACTCTTCTGCATTTGGAATGATCTTCAATATAGTATGCTTTCAGGGTGAAATTTAGATGGACCTTTTAAAAATATATCACTTTCTCAGGGAAGTACTGCAGAGTAGAACAGATTTATAGACCTGGAAGCCTATTATGCAGAGCTGTAGATCATTACTGCTGACCAATGAGACTAGCTCTTCCCCCCTCCACCCCCCAAATATTCACCAAAATGTCCTTTGTCTCATCTTTCCTTTACAAGGTAACAATTCAATTAGGCTTTTTATGTGTGTCTGAAAATTTAAATTGTTATTTATTCCAAATCCTTTTTCTTGCTTTTTGTTCCCAATCTTATGCCATAAACAAATGTTTTTGTTTAGCTGCATTAATCAAGAGAGAGAGAGAGAGAGATCTAACAGAAAAGCATAAATGTAGACAAGTAGTTAAAAATCCAGTACCATAAATCACTGCATGTACCCTGATCTTGTGAAGGCATATGATTAGGAACAGAATGTGGGTGAGGTAGAAAAAGAAATCTAATAAGGAGGAGGGCAATAGTATCAGGTGCAGAGTTACAATTATTTTGCAGAACTAATTTTACCAAAGTAAACAGATCTATAATTATTGCTTTTTCATGTATTCAAAGTGCCTGTGTTTATATGTGATGCTGCTGTTTTTTATATAAAGCATTTAGTTTATAGTCATAAAACTTACTGTAACCTAATTGATGAAAGAGGTAGACAATTCCCACTTGTTAGAGAACACTGCATGCAAATATCACAGATCAGGTTTTAATCCCATGACCAAAACACTGACCACAACAACTTGGAGTTGGAAAACTTTATTTTGAGGTCACAGTTGCAGAGTTTCAATCCAGGATTGGCTGACCCCATAACTCTGGGCCCAGGGTGAGGTGGAACATCATGGAAGAAGAACATAGCAGAGGAAACCTGTTCACCTGATGGTAGACAGGAAGGAGAGAGGGAAAGAGAATGAGAAGCCAGGGACAAAATATAATTCTCAAAGGTGAGCCCCCATGATTCACACCATCTAGCCACACTCCTCCTGCCTACACTTACCCCCAGTAATTCTTTAAAATACAGTAGTTCTTTAAAATCATTAATGCTTCAAATGGATTATTCCACTGACTAGGTGACAGCTCTTATAATCTAATCATTTTTACCTCTGACCATGTCTGCATTAATACAATAGTAGACTTTGGGGAATATGTTATATCCACACAACAAAACATTACCATATCAGGGTACTTTGCAATGTTTTCCACTTGAACAGGCTACAAACAGTTTTTCTTTTGAGAACATGTGATTGCAGTTGTTGAAAATTACCACTTTTCACAACTATAAGCTACCCACATTCTTCCTTTCTGAAAACTCCCTGGGGTTTGATTATTACAAACCATGTCTATACTAAATGTCCATTTATATGTAAATAGAAAAGTGCTTCTTCTCACAGACTTAGACATAATTTTTGTGTATATCAGCAATAGAAAAGAAATATGGATATTAAGTTATGAGTATGCAGTGGCAGAATAAATATGCAAATCTATAGCAGTAGCCTTAAGAAAAATCTGTTTCAATATACTCTTATGTTGTAGTTCTCTAAGTTTTATCAATGATCTTAGTTTTGTTTTAATCAGCACTGGACATTTGCCCTTGAATTCTTTTGTCTTCTGGAAAAAATGACTACCTTCGAAAGTGTTCATTTTGAGGGCTAGCCGATCTTGCTGGCTACAGCCACCGAAGATTTTTATCCCCAAAATGGCAAGTGTAAATACAGTCTGACTGCTATGGGCTGACTTTTGTCTCTTTACAGCTATAAATAAAAACTCCAAGATTTTTGCTTTAGAGTTCATACAAATGTTAGGATTATTTCAGTTTTTTTCAAGTCAGGAATAGGTATCTCTCCTGTACTAATAAAATGCAGTATGAATGATAATTAACAGGTATTATCTGTGACACCTCACTGGATATTGCTTATTTCTGTGTTTATAGAAAGAGAAACAACAGAGAATAAGAAGTTTCAAACTTAGCTATCTCATGGTTGTACCTTTTTCCACTGTGGAAATATTCTCCCATGTTGGACATCAGTCAGTGTCTCAATATTAGAAATTCTAAAAGTATTTTCTTACTATAGTTTCACCCCAAGGACAAGAGCATTGCAAAACTCCACTATATTTGAGATTTTTTTTATTTTCCCTAACATTGTTTGAAGTCACCCAGATGAGGCCATGGTAATTCATGTTATTCTCCTTTATAAGGACTGTGAAAAATCAATGTCAGAGTGAATTCACGCATATAAACCCTCACCAAGTTAAATCCATGTCAAACATTTAAAATTTTGCCATAATTGATTGATATAATAAGCCAATTATAGGAAGAGAAATTATTTTACTGAATAAATTGTCCTGAAGTTTTTGCTTCCTTTTATCATCTGCATCCTTCAGCTCATGGTCAAACTAGGGAATATATTACATTTTTGCAAACTCAGTTCTAATTCTTTCAGTATCACTGCATTGTTCAGAGTAGGCTTTTTTTTTTTTTTGTAAAAATTAGTATTTACTTGAAAATGAGTCTCTATTCATTGTTGCCTTTATGATTAAAAATGGACACAAGTATGAAATGTGTTGATTTCCTATGTTTTCCACATTTGAATCAGAGTTATTTTATTGATTGATTTAGGAGTAGAGGTGTACACTGGTCAAATATGTGTAAATGTATGTTTTATCTAAGCAAACTTATTTGCCAGTGATTTTTGATATGCAATCTGATGCACTAGAAACTTTTTTTAAAAATATTTATTTATTTACTTTAGTTGTACACAATGCAATGCATTTATGTTTACGTGGTGCTGAGGATTGAACCTGGGCCGCGCACGTGCAAGGTGAGTGCTCTGCCGCTGAGCCACAATCCCAGCCCTAGAAACTTTTCTCTGTAAAATCACACTTAAGAATTGTGTAAGTTCTCTATGGATGCTGTAACAAATTATAACAAATGTCTTGATGGCTAAAAAGTACATAAATGTATTTTGTAATTCTGTAGGTTAGAAGTCCAACATGATTCTTGCAGGGGCTAAAATCACGGTATCAGCATTCCTTTTTTGGAGGTTTTAGGGGATAGTCCATTTATTTTCCTTCTCTAGCTAGAAAAGGCCACCTGCATTCATTGCTATGTTGTTCCCTATCGTCAGAGCAACATTGCATGCCTTTATGCCTTTTTTTCCCGTGGTCACATCTTCCTTTGACTCTAATTCTTCTTCAGTTTCTCATTCTGTTTTTAAGGACCATTGTGATTTCACCAGGGGCCACAAGAATTATCCAAAGTAATGTACTTATTTTGAGGCCATCTAATTAGCATGATCATAATTTTTCTTCTGTGAAGTGTTGATTCAGTTCCTCTGCCCATTTATTGATTGGGTTATTTGGCTTTTTGGTGTTAAGTTTTTTTTTAAGTCTTTACATGTCCTGGAGATTAGTGCTCTATCTGAGGCGCAGGTGCAAATATTGTTTTCCCCCATATTATAGGCTCTCTCTTCACATTCCTGATGGTTTCTTTTGCTGTGAAGAAGCTTTTTAGTTTGATACCATCCTATTTATTGATTCTTGATTTTACTTCTTGGACTTTAGGAGTCTTCTTGATGAATTTGGTTGCTAAACCATCATGGTGGAGAGTTGGGCCAACATTTTCCTTCTAGTAAGTGCAGGGGCTCTGGTCTAATGCCTAGGTCCTTGGTGCACTTGAGTTCAGTTTTGTGCAGGGTGAGAGATAGGGGTCTAATTTCATTTTGTTACATATAGATTTCCAATTTTCCCAGAACCATTTTTTGAAGAGGATATCGTTTCTTGAATGTATGTTTATGAGCATACTATAGTGATACAGCCACATCAATGATTATAGCAGCTCAACTCACAATAGCTAAACAATGGAGCCAACCTAGGTGCCCTTCAATAGACAAATGGATAAAGAAAATATATACACAGTGGAATATTACTCAATCATTAAAAAACAATGAAATTATGGCATTTGCCAATAAATGGATGGAGCTGGAGAATATCATGCTAGTTGAGCTGCCAAGAGCCAACAGGGAAAAGCAACTTTAGTCCTTCAACCGCTTTAAGATAAATTCTTCCCTTATCCTTAATGAACCTGGGAGAGGACCCCAAGTTCAAGCTGAGAACAACAGACTGGTTGATATTTTATTTTAGCCACGTGAGACACAGCAAATGAATACTCAAATTGCTGACCCCTTGACCATAACAATACATAATAATATATTTGCATTGTATCAAATAATACAAGCAATACATTTGCATCTGTGTTAATCTGCTAGCAGAAGAAAATTAATACACAAGATGGGGTCACACAGTTTATCAGTGGCTAAGAATTTTACATGGAAAGCCTGGCGCCAAGGCTCCCCTGTTCCCTAGTCTGATCTGTAAAGCAGTAAACAATTCCAGGAGAACTATCACAGGTCCATCATACTGTAAGCCAGGCTGCTGAATGTGCTGCCTCTTGGAGAATTATATTTATCTTCTTCAATGACCAAATTTAAAGACAAATGATTGATGATTTGAAATTTAACTGAGTATTAACTTATTCTGTAGCAATCATTTTTAAAAAGAAAAATTTCCTACCCATTAATTTGATTATATTAGCAAATAAAGCTACATCAAAATCAGGTCCTTTAATAATAAACCAATTTTTACTCTTTTGCAAAATATAATTTTCTGGCCTGAATACATACAATGTAAAATCAAAATAGTTACATTATTTTAAAGAATGTGTTCCTATTAACACCTAAAATTTCCAACTGTCATGTATAACAAGGTATCATAAGGTAAAATGTGACTTTTTAATTTTTTATTGGTAACGTCCTTGGTTCCTATGTCTTTATCACAGAATGTACTAAAACTATATATAATCATTAATAGTTTTAAATTCCATGTTATTGTTTTGAGTACCTTTATCAAAAGTAGATAGATATATAGAAACAATTACAGGAAAGAAATGAAGCAAATGTGGTTATAAAAAATAGCAAGGAAAATTATTATAAAAAACCAACAGACAAAGAAAAAAATCTTGCCTAGTGAAGATGTCATTCATATTCTGGTAGCCAGCAGCTGTAGGCTATTTTTCTGTTGTCAAAGTTAACTAGATAGGCTTCACACAATTCTTAGAATAGAGCACCATGTTTGCTCATCTTAGAAATAAGATTTTTTTTGTTTAATTGTAAAATTGTCATAAATGTTTATCCTTATGTTAATGATTTGTGAGATCAATCTATAATGCTGAGAGATGAATACCAAAGTCACTTTATTGCATACAGTTTTTAAAAAGGTATCATTTTTAAAACAATAAAAAGTTGTGTGAAAATTCTTTCAGATGATAGCATGTTTTCTTCCAAACCATACAAAGAATGCTAGCCATTAATTTTCTCCATATTTTCTGCTTCAAAAACAAAATCTTTAGCTAATTCTATGTACAAAAGCATGTAAAACCTAAAGAACATCTTCTTAGGGGATAAAATTTCTCTTCATAATAACCTTTCTGCCAAAGGGATAGTGGTATATTTTCCATAATATTAGCATATGGATGGAAAAATTACTTAAAAAGTAAAATTTGAAACACATACAAATATAGCCTGATGCAAATTTTCATATACATACTAATTTTTTTCATTTACACATGCATGTCTCTGATGCATTTTGTGGTTCTACTTGTACATATTGATTCAGTTAAGGGATTACTGCAAATTTTGTCTAAAACATGTTAGGCTAAATGTTCAAGGAATAGTCTATATATTCAGGACCTGTCCATCACAGGACAGCTCAGATGGTGATCATTCTGTACTCCTGTCTTATTCTGTGCTCTCCAAAAATGATGTTGCTTAGTGTTCTTAGGTGAACCCTAAACAAGATTTAAGGTTGTTTGGCTTTGTGCTTCAAGAATCTCACTTTAAATCCTTCTAAGATTATAACAGCCTTTATAGAATGCATAATTTGTCATTTAGCTGTTATACAAATGTGACATGATCTTATTATATTTCTGCCACTGGATTTTATTGCTTTAATAATCCATTGTAATATTCATAGAATCTCATGGTAGATCATATTATGTTTACATATCATACAATAAATACAATGACATATTAATAAATCACTCTAATTTAAAGAATGTTGATATTATTCCTTGAGACTTGCATAGAAATGATGAATCAGCATCCAAAGTCTCTTGATCAAATGCATAGTCTTACACAAATTTATACCCTAGAAATATTTACTGCATGTGGAAACTCAAAATTATATTTTAATTTTCCTTATTTTAAATATGTAAACTTCAACTGCATGAACTATTAAAAATGGGATAATTTTATAAATAAGCTTTACATTAAAAAACATAACTAAGAGTAATAAAACTTTGTACATTATGAGATGTCTGTTGAACACTTTTACAGTTAACCAGAATAGATGGAAGGAAAATCTTATTTTAAGATTATACAAATCTACAGCATAGATCATGTAAAGACAAACATGATTTAGTTCATCTTTTCTGTAGATCAGAAAGAATCAGGCTCACATATATTAAGAAATGCAATCAGTTAGGCTAAGAAGTGAGATCAGAAATTGGGTTTCCAGACATTTATTTCAGGGTTACTTCATGCTGAATTCTTCATTTTTGCTTTTAAAAAGTTTTATTAAATTTTAAGAATTTAAGAAATAACTGTATGTAAATATCAAAGGATAATCAGCGGAAGGATATGGTCAATCATGTAAGTCTAGGTGTATAAAAATTTTTTGAAGTGCAACTGCTGTTTTTATTGTCTGCATAATTGATGGTAACAACTTCTTATCAACTGTCTTTTCACTTAAAGTGGCTTCTTCATCAGCTCTTACAAAACAGGCATTTTCCATGAACATCTATGCCTTATAATGTGAATCTAGGACATCAAGTTTATGTAGCTAATCCAGGAAGCCCAAGGCAGTAGTTGAGTAAGGATGTTAAGGGCATTGATCCGACAGTAGTCTTTGTTGGTTTGAATCCCAGACCTCCAAAAATCAAAAGTGTGATCACAGACGTGTCTATCTAATTCCTTTGAGTCCCTTCTACAATAGATAAGTATAATGAACAATACAACAACTCTATAGGTTTGTTTAAGATTAAAGTAATTTGTGTAAAGACCTGAGGACAATATCTGCAAAATAAACATCAACAGTAGCTATTATTCATGTTAGTAATATTGACTAAGAAGAAACTGTCTAACCAAGTGTTTGGAAAACATAGTAGAGATTGACAACCAAGTTTATCCAAACTGTTTACAGAATTCCTGAGTTTCTTTACTCTTCCTAGCAATAAATCAAACCAGAGCCTTGAAATTGTTGGAAAAAATGATGGTTTACCTTGAATATGCATTAGTACTTCAGGTTCCAAACAAGTTATTACAAAGAGATTACATTCTTTATGGACTCCCTTATCCTGTAATGTTAACTGTACTTGGTGCTATAGCCAAAGTATCTTCCAGAGCTCAGGGCTTCTTTCAATTGCAAGGTTTAAAATGTATCTGTTTTTTATAAAGTTTCACAAAGTGTAATGCTTTGTGATTTATTTTAGAATCCCATTTTTTTTTTGTTATATGTAAAATTTTACTGAAAGAATATCCTCTAAAGGGTACACAATTGTCCATTATTTAAACACTGACAGTGTTATAGGACTTTCAGGCTTTGGTAACAGAATTTTCAAAGTCAGAAAATACAAAGTTGGAGTTAAGTCCTAAACTATCTTTTTCTACTTTCCTTAAACAAATTTACTTAGAATCAAATATCTAAGGATAGACAGTGATTTTGCTTCTGGAGATACAGTAGTAAATAATAGACAAAATTCCACATCCTGTTAGAAACTGTCTTTTATTGGGTATGATAAACAGTAAAGAAACAACAACAACAACAACGAAAAACAAATAGAAGTCATATGGTAGTAAGTGCTAAGGAGAAAAAATGAATATGGAGGTTAGAAGGATAGATTGCTATTTAACCTAGTGTGGTTAAAATAGGCCTCACTAAGTCATTGCCATTTCAGTAAAATCCCAAGGAATAAGAGAGCAAAAGCATTGCAACATAGCCTCATGGTTAAGAGCAGGACTTCACAGGCAGAGGGGATGTACAGGTAGGACAATGACTCATATGTGACTGGACAGTAATCAGTGCAGGGACAATGAGAGCAAGAGGTGGAGAGAGAGTGCAGCCAAATTGCAGTTTCTTGCAGGTCTTGGTAAAATCAGAAGCTTTTACTTTGAAGGAGATGAAAAGTCACTGGAGTCTTTTTTTTTTTTTTTTTTTTTTTTTTTGTCTTTTTTAATCAAGACATACATCATAATCTCGTTGCAATCTTGAGGAACCAGTCTAGCAGCTGCTTTGGAGACAAGGCTGTAAGAAGCCAGGGTATGTTCTCAGGAAATGCAAAGTCATCTTCTAGTATACCTCACCCTCTGGACTCTAAGATAATTCATGGACCTTATTCACCAATTTTTCCTTTTCTTCTGCATTGTCAACTATTTTCTTTCTAATTAGTAATTTTCTTCATAAACAAGCATATCACAATTATTCTTACCTAAGAACATCTTCCAAGATCATACAATTCTCTTCATACATCCTTTCTCTGATCCCAGGGCAAGACTTCATGGAGTAGTAGTCTGTACCCATCATTCTCAAATCCTTTCTTCCAAGACTTTGAAGATTTCACCCCAATGTCTTTTCCATTGCTATATCAAAAATTTTACAATTGTAGAGGACAGAACTGACTTATATATTTCACAACTCTCTATCATCTTTATAACATTTGGGATAGACATTTCTCCCTAAACATTTGCTTCATTTGGATTCAGGGACTCTCTGCTATCCATCCTGCTTACCTCATTAGCTACTGCTTCCTAATTTTCTGATCCCCAGCTTCTTATCTTTAAATTGTAGCCGAGTAGGGCTAAATTGTGGCATTTCTTTCCATTTATCCAAACTCATTTTTTTTTCTCTAGATGGTCTGTTGCTTCAGCTCTTTTGATTATCTTATCAAATTTCAGGTTTTTGTCTTCAGCCCTCATTTTTCTGATGAACTCCAGAATTGCATATCCAACTGCCTAGTCGATATTTATATTTTAAGTCTAATATTTTACTTAACATTATTACTTTAAAAATCTACATGATCTTCCACTCAGATATAGTTCTCCCACAATTAGCCCCATTTTAGAAGATAATCCCATGTCTTCAGTTATTAAAACCAAAACCCACAAAGTCATCTTTAACTGTTGCCTGTCCTTTGTCCCAAACTTAATCAATTGGAAAATCCTGTAGGTCTGCTTTTAAATTAAATATGACATCAAGGTATTTTATACTTACACTTCAGTGATCCAAGTCAGTATTAGCACTAAATGGAAGATTATCTTAGTTTCCTATTATATGAGTCTTTTAATCAAGAGCAGATGAAATTAGATAGCAAGCTTATTGCTAGTTTTTTTTTTTTTTTCCCCTGCATTGGCAATTATACAATTTGGTGAATTTTATATGATTAGCTTATAATTTATGTCACCTCTTTTTAAGTACCTAAATGATGTCCTTTATGATCATTAAAAGTATCCTAAACTATGCTCTAAATTATTAATTTCTTCCTGTGGATTGTCAATTGTCAATTGAGAACATTTATTCAAAAGCAAAGAGCAAGTTCAGAAGTATCAGCTGTAAGGACATCTAGGGTGAATTTAGAGGGCTATTGTCTTATTTAGATTTCGGATTCAGAGTCCTAATGTTACCAAAGTGAATAGTCTCTGCATAAAGGAAACTTGGTTAGTATGTCATTAGCCAGCAAGTTTTTATAGTCTGTCTAATTAAATGTTGCATTCCCTGGGCCAAAGGTAGCATTCTATGGTTCATAATTTCTACATTGATGTAATTTTTAATTTGGTCATAACGTTTGGCTAGTTTTCATAATGACATTTATAGGGCCTCTAGTTTACCTCAGCTAATAATCATTCAGAGGGATAATTTGTTGAATCAGTTAAATATCAGTTGGTTCCCATAATTTTCTATGTTTTGTAAATTGCTTTATCATGAAATTTTCTGTACAATCATGTTTACAAATGTTCTGTATATTCTCATTAATTGCATTTTAAATTGTACCATCCATTTTCAAAAACAAATGTAAGAAATCAAATTGATTGGAGCTTTTTTTGTTCCTTTGGTATTCTATTTGTTTTATATAAGTTTCTGATGTGGTAATTTCTCTTATTTATGTTATATTACACATAAAATATTATGAATAGTTAGTTTATCTGGCTTCATGCTATATAATTGACTTTAAATTTCCATTTCTTGCAAGATTATTTACTTGTGACATTCATATATATTCATATTTAAGGTATTTATTATTCCATCAAGACTTGTTCTTTAAAATATGAGTTCTTTGATTTATATTAACATTGTGAATTATTTGCTCATTTTAATAGAACATTTTATCATCATAGATAAATTAAGGAATAACATTGCCATCTAAATTCACTGAGAGAGTTGAAAGACATTGATAGTGACACCAGTAATGATTAACAAAATCCTCTAAAACATTAAATTAATAGCATATATTTCTGTATTATTATACTTTCATTATTAATTAAAAACTTAAATTAAAAACAAATGTTGGTTTTCAAATCCTTTTTGTCAATTGATAGCTCTTTCTGGTATTTTAGTCTACCCTTATCCATTTTCTTATGTCTCCATGAAAACTATTTTGTGGAACATAGTCCAATGCTAACAAAAGCCTGCTAATTGTCTTCTGTACAGCATATAGTTTCATATCCATGTTAAGCCTTATCCCTTTGTACTTTATAAGCCAGTGGTATAGGATATTAAATAAATATCGAAATGAATATTGCTTAAGTCACTGGCGATCTGTTTACACATACTGTGTTTCAACATTCTGGGGATGCTATGATGGATTTAAAGATTGGTTTGCTCTATAACACTGCAATCTAAGAAAGTTTTTCTTAGTTTTTAAATCTGTTCTCAAAGGCCGAATAAGTCTTTCTTCAAAAAATTAAATTTTACTCGATTTTTTTTTCTTGAAGCATATCAAAGTCTTAGTTCCTTTTGTATATAAAGAATAGAGCTTTAAACATTGTAGAAACTTTTCATCGTTTTTCCTTCCTATTTTGTAGAGCAATCTTTTGAAGAGCAGTAAATGCTTTAGTTTTAGTTTAATTCTATTCTTTTTATTTATATTTGGTTGACTATGAAATAAAAGAAGAGGTTCACTTACCAGTTCATTCAATAAAATGTTTCCTTTACTTGTATTCCTAGATCATTTTTATGAGTAAGGACAGAAAGATTAGAAGGTTAGATCATAACATAGAAATTCCTTAGGATTCCCACAAAATATAGAAAAACAATTCTAGACTAAATTAAAGCTATTTATTTTGAAAATCATTCTTACCAATTCTCTTAGTACCAGAACACTTCATATTACATTTTAAGAAGTTATTCAGAAATAATGTTCCTTAATATCACAATTGTATTGATTAAGATCCTCACAGGAGAAGAGTCAAAGAAACGTGAAGGATGGCCAATGGCCTCAAACAGTGGTCATGGACATTCACAGCTAGAAAGTGGGAGAAGTTGAGAATTGTCTCTCTACCTAAGTCTCTACCTGTTCTGACCTCTGTTTCCTCATTTGTCAAATGAAATCGATAGTAAAATCCCCCTCCAAGGACTAATGATATGATGTGCACAAGCATCTGTACACTTTGGTTCATAGTATTTCTTCACTGTTCCACTGTTAAACCAATTTTTGTGTCTTTCGTTTTATTGTGTTTTTTTTTTTTCCACCATCACTTGAAATAGCTGTTGAATCTAGGGTGATAAAATGGATCTTCTTATTGTTCCTGTACTGTTGCTGAAATATGAAGAGGAGGCTCTTTTTAATTAAGTATCTTTATTTCATATGCATACATATAAAATGTTTAAAACATCTATTTAAAAAATTAAGCCTAATTGATTTGTGAACTTTTCAAAATGAACATTTTTCTTAAAATATTAATAAAGAGCAGTATAAAATATACAATGCATTATGTAAAATTATGCAAGAAATGAACAACATTTAATTAAATGGAATCATAGTGAAAACACCTGGGATGTTACTGCTTTTAGGTGAGCTTGGGATTATGTTGAGTCATAGTAGTTAGTAAATGCAGAATACTTGTAACTTACTATCCTATAAGAAATTTTATGCAGGTTCAGACAGAAAACCAGGGTATGACAAATGAGAATGAGATTTTCCTCTAAAAAACATTTCTAACTAGTTTATTTCCTCAAGCTTATATTCTTGATATCTGTTGAGGGCAGGTAGATATTTGAAGCTAAGGCCCAAGAGCCAGGACAAGGCATTTCTTAGTAACTATGTCATCAGATAATGTGACAGGAGTTGTTGGAAAATTTAGAACCTGGCTTAATGTTTAAATTTTGCTGCACTGAGAAAGAAAATGAACCAAGGAGATTTCCTTGCTTCCAAAAGGCAAGAAGCAGGAAAGGAGAGACCCATGACTTGCACATGCTTTTTTAATAACCAGTAAGCCTGCCACCATTAAATGAGGCCCAATTAATTGGGAACATATTAACCAAATCAATGATCATCACCTGCTTTTTTAGAAAAATGAGGAAAGATATAGGAAAGGAGATGGAGAGACACCTAGAAGTGTATCTTCTCTCTTATTAATTATCAGAATAAAACAGATGATATTGAATAAAAACTAGGAAACTAAGAGAAGTTAAATCACAAATCAAGATGGACTAACGTACTAGATTAAATACTTATCCTTAGTAAGGATGAATTTGATAAGATAAAACATGAGGTCATTCAAGTTAAAGAGCCAACAAAAAATACACAAACACAAATAGCCTAAATTGACTAGTTTTGTAATGAAAAAATAATAATGGTAATACTGTTTCAGGCATGACCCTTCTTCAACTCATATACAAAAATGATACCAAAGTAAGTTGAAGATTAAAAAAAATTGTAAAATTATACCTGTATGATTCCTCTAAAAAATTCTCTCCTTAAAGCAAAAATTAATAAAACAATGGTAATTTCTGAATAAATAAAAACAATTAATATATGTGGCAAAGGGTTTCTTATATTCATTCAAAATATATTTGGGAAGAATGAAATGAATGAACATGAACGGAAATAAATGAGATTCTGTCACAAGTACTAAGGAGGTGGCAGAGGTGGCAAGCTTGCTCCTGTTTATCCAACTCTATTCTTTGCTGAAATAGTATCTCCTCCCAGCTGTCACCCATGCTTTGTGTCAGTGCCTCCTCCTGGTGGCTCATCTAGTTTTACAGAGGAGTGGCTTCTGTGCCTGAGGGGCCATGGAATTGTGCTCTGCTGGTTGGGGAGCAGCTGCACCCATGTTTTCTGTGTCAATGCCTCCTCCTGGTGGCTCATCTGGTGTCAAAGATGAGTAGATTCTTGTGACTGAGCGTGGCCAGGGAAGAAAGAAGAATGTGGACTTATTACTAGGGAAGCAGGGAAAGGTGGCCATTGATGCAGGCTGGATGAAACAAGGTGAGGTAGACAACTTCTGACCATCCTCTGCACATGTAGGAGTTTTTTTTTTTTAATTCTAATTTGTTATATATGAGAGTTGAATGCATTACAATTCATATTACACATATATGGCACAATTTTTCATATCTCTGGTTGTATACAAAGTATATTCCCTCCATTCATGTCTTCATGCATGTGCTTTGGATAGTGTTGTCCATCTCATTCCACCATCATTTCTAACCCTTTGCCTCCAGCCTTCCCTCCCACCTCTTTGCCCTGCCTAGAGTTCATCTTTTTTTTTTTTTTTTTTTAATATTTATTTGCTTTAGTTGTGCACAATGCGTTTATTTGTACGTGGTGCTGAGGATTGAAACCGGGCCATGCACATGCTAGGCAAGTGCTCTACCGCTGAGCCACATCCCCAGCCCCTAGAGTTCATCTCATTCCTTCCTTGCTCCCCCTCCCTACCTTGCTATGAATTAGCTTCCTTATATCGGCGAAAACATTCAGCATTTGTTTTTTTTGATATTGGCTAACTTCACTTAGCATTATATTCTCCAACTTCATCCATTTACCTGAAAACACCATGATTTTATTCTCTTTTAATTACGAGTAATAGTCCATTGTGTATATATATCAGTTTCTTCATCCATTAATTTATTGAAGAGTATCTAAGTTGGTTCCACAGTTTAGCTATTGTGAATTGTGCTGCTATAAACATTAATGTGGTTAAGTCCCTGTAGTATAGTGTTTTTAAGTCCTTTGGAATGGGGACTGGAATGGGATATCTGGGTTAAATGGTGGTTCTATTCCACATTTTTCAAGGAATCTCCATTCTGCTTTTCAGATTGGCTGCACCATTTTGCAGTCCCACCAGCAATGTATGAGTGTGCCTTTTTTTCCCCACATCCTCGCCAACATTTATTGTTGTTTGTATTCTTTTTTTTTAATTATTAAAAATATTTACTTTTTGGTTGTAGTTGGACTCAATACCTCTATTTTATGTATTTTTCTGTGATGCTGAAGATTGAACCTAGGGCTACACATATGCTAGGCGAGCACTATTCCGCTGAGCCACAATCCCAGCTCTGTTGTTTGTATTCTTAATAGTTACCATTCTGACTGGAGTGAGATGGAATTTTAGATTTGAATTGAATTTCTCTAATTGCTAGAGATGTGGAACATTTTTTCATGTTTGTTGATTGATTGTATATCATCATCTGAGAAGTGTCTGTTCAGTTCCTTGGCCCATTTATTGATTGGATTTTTTTTTGTGTATGTTTAGCTTTTTGCATTCTTTGTATACCCTCAAGATTATTGCTCTATCTGATGTGTGAGGGGTAAAAATTTTCTCCCATGATGTAGGCTCTCTATTCACCTCACTGTTTCTTTTGCTGAGAAGAAACTTTTTAGTTTGAATCTGTTCCATTTATTGATTCTTGATTTTAATTCTTGTGCTATAGGAGTCTTATTAAGGAAATTGTGGCCTAATCCAACATGTTGGAGATTAGGGATTACATTTTCTTCTTTTAGACTCAGGGTTTCTGGTTTAATTCCTAGGTCCTTGATCCACTTTAAAAAAAAAAAAAAAAAAACATTTATTTATTTGCTTTAGTTGTACACAATGCGTTTATTTTTACGTGGTGCTCAGGATCGAACCCGGGCCGCGCACGCGCTAGGTGAGCGCTCTACCGCTGAGCCACAATCCCAGTCCCCCTTGATCCACTTTGAAGTGAGTTTTGTGCATGGTGAGAGATAGGGGTTTAATTTCCTTTTGTTGCATGTGGATTTCCAGTTTTTCCTGCACCATTAAATCGGTTGAAGAGGCTATTTTTTTTTTTTTTCCAATGCATGTTTTTGGCACCTTTGTCTAATATAATATACTTGTAATTTTGTGGGTTAGTTTCTGTGTTCTCTATTCTGTACCATTGGTCTACCAATCAATTTTGGTGCCAATACCATTCTAGTTTTGTTTCTATTGCTCTGTAGGATAATTTAAGGTCTGGTATGGTGATGCCACCTGCTTCACTCTTCTTGCTAAGGATTGCTTTACCTTTTCTGGGTCTCTTATTTTTCCAGATGAATTTCATGACTGCTTTTTCTATTCTATGAGAGATACCATTGGGATTATGATTGGAATTACAATAAATCTGTATAGTGCTTTTGGTAGTATGGTCATTTTGACAATATTAATTCTGCCTATTCAAGAACAAGGTAGATCTTTCCATCTTCTGAGATCTTCTTTGATTTTGATTTCTTTCTTTAGGGTTCTGTAGTTTTCACCATAAAGATCTTTCACCTCTTTCTTTAAGTTGATTCCCAAGGTTTTTTTTTTTTTTTTTTTTTTTTTTTTTTGAACCATTTATAAATGGTGTAGTTTTCCTCATTTCCCTTTCAGAGGATTTGTCACTGATATACAGAAATGCCTTTGATTTATGAGTGTTAATTTCATATCCTGCTACTTTGCTGAATTCATTTATTAGTTCTAGAAGTTTTCTAGTGGAATTTTTTAGGTCTTCTAAGTATAGAATCATGTCTATAGCAAATAGTGCTAATTTGAGTTCTTCTTTTCCTATCTATATCCCTTTAAATTCTTTCGTCTGTCTAATTGCTCTGGCTAGTGTTTCAAGAACTATGTTAAATAGAAGTGGTGAAAGAGGGCATCCCTTTCTATTTCCAGATTTTAGAGGGAATGCCTTCAATTTTTCTTCATTTAGAATGATGTTGGTCTGGGGCATAGCATAGATATCTTTTATGATTTTGAGAAATGTTCCTGTTATCCCTTATTTTTCTAGTGTTTTGAACATAAAGGGGTGCTATATTTTGTCAAATGCTTTTTCTGCCTCTATTGAGATGGTAATATGATTCTTTAAGTCTGTTGATGTGGTGAATTATATTCATTGATTTCCATATGTTGAACCATCCTTGCATCCCTCGGATGAATCCCACTGGATCATGGTATACTATCTTTTTGATATGGTTTTGTATTTGATTTGCCAGGATTCTATTGAGAATTTTTGACTCTATGTTCATCAGGGATATTGGTCTGAAGTTTTCTTTCTTTGATGTGTTTTTTCCCTGGTTTTGGAATCAGAGTGATATTGGCCTCAAAGAATGAGTTTGGAAGTGCTCCCTCTTTTTTTATTTCCTGAAATAATTTGAAGAGTATTGGTATTAGTTCTTCTTTAAAGGTCTTGTAGAACTCAGCTATGTATCCATCCAGTCCTGGGCTTTTCTTAGTTGGTAGGCTTCTAATGGCGTCGTCTATTTCATTGCTTGATACTGGTCTGTTTAGATTGTGTATATCATCTTAAAGCAATTTGGGCAAATCATGACTCAAGAAATTTGTCATGCCTTTGATATTATCTATTTTATTGGAATCCAAGTTTTCAAAGTAATTTCTAATTATCATCTGTATTTCTGTGGTTTATGTTGTAGTATTTCCTTTTTCATCTCGTATGTTAGTATTTTGAGTTTTCTCTTTCCTTCTCTTCATTAGTATAGCTAAGGGTCTGTCAATTTTATTTATTTTTTATAAGACCCAACTTTTTGTTTTGTTAATTTTTTTCAATTGTTTCTTTTGTTTTGATCTCATTGATTTCAGCTCTGATTTTAATTATTTTCTGCTTTTGAGGTTTATTTATTCTTTTTCTAGGCCTTTGAAATGTCATGTTAGGTCATTTATTTGTTGACTTTTTTTTCTTTTAAGGAATGAACTCCGTCCAATGAACTTTCCTCTTAGTACTGCCTTCATAGAGTCCCAAAGATCTGATATGTTGTGTTAGTGTTCTCATTTACATCTAGGAATTTTTTAATCTCCTCCTTGATGTCTTTTACAACCCATTGTTCAATCAGTAACATATGGTTTAGTCTCCAGGTGTTGGAGTAGCTTTTATTTTTTATTTTGTCATTGATTTCTAATTTCATTCCATTGTGGTTTGATAGAATGCAGGGTAGTATCTCTACTTTTTTGTATTTGCTAAGAGTTGCTTTGTGGCTTAAAATGTGGTCTATTTTTGAGAAGGATCCATGTGCTGCTGAGAAGAAAGTATATTCTCTTGATGAAGGATGAATTATTCTGTGTATACCTGTTAAGTCTAAGTTGTTAATAGTATTATTGAGCTCTAAATTTACTTTGTTCAGCTTTTGTTTGGAGGATCTATCCAGTGGTGAAAGAGTTGTGTTCAAGTCGACCAAGATTATTGTGTTGTGGACAATTTGGTTATTGAACTTGAGAAGAATTTGTTTGGTGAACATAGATGCTCCATTGTTTGGGACATATATATTTATAATTGTTATGTCTTGTTGGTTTGTTTCCCTTGATCAGTATAAAATGTCCTTCTTTATCCCTTTTGATTAACTTTAGCTTGAAATCTACTTTATTTGAAACGAGGATGGAGACTCCTACTTGCTTTCACTGTCTGTACAAGTTTATAATTTTTCCCAACCTTTCACTTTCAGACTGTGTATATCTTTTCCTATCAAATGAGTCTCCTGGAGGCAGCATATTGTTGGGTCTTTTTTTTTTTTTTTTTTTTTTTTTTTTTTAAATCCAGTCTGCTAGCCTATGTCTTTTGATTGGTGAGTTTAGGCCATTAATATTCGGGGTTATTATTGAGACATGATTTGTATCCCAGCTATTTTTGTTTATTTTTGTTACTTACCTTGACTTGGTTTCGCCTTTGATTAGTTTTTCCTTTAGTGTAATACCTTCCTCTGCTGATTTTCATCCTTGTTTTTTGTTTTCTCTTCATGGAATATATTGCCACGGATGTTTTGTAGTGCAGGTTTTCTAGCTGTAAATTTTTTAACTTTTGTTTGTTAAGGAAGGTTTTTATTTCATCATCATCACATTTAAAGCTTAATTTTGCTGGATACGAGATAATTGGTTGACATCCATTTTCTTTCAGAGCTTGTTATATGTTGTTCCAGGACCTTCTAGCTTTCAGTGTCGGGGTTGAAAAATCTGCAGTTATCCTAATTAGTTTCCCCCTATGTGTAATCTGATTCCTTTCTCTCATGGCTTTTAATATTCTCTCCTTATTCTGTATGTTAGGCATTTCATTATAATGTGCCTTTTTGTGGATCTCTTGTGATTTTGTACATTTGGCATCCTGTAGGCTTCTTGAATTTGGTTTTCTAATTCAATCTTAATGTTTGGAAATATTTCTGATATTATTTCATTGAATAGATTGTTCATTCCATTGGTTTGGAATTTTAAGCCTTCCTCTATCCCAATAATTCTTAAATTTGGTCTTTATATGATATCCCATATTTCTTGAATGTTCTGCTTAGGGTTTCTTTCCATTTTCACTGTGTGGTCTACATTCTTTTCAAGATTATATATTTTGTCTTCATTGTCTGAGGTCCTGTCTTCCAGGTGGTCTACTCTGTTGGTGATGTTTTCAACTGAACTTTTAATGTGGTTTATTGTTTCTTTCATTTCCAGGATATCTGTTTCTTTGTTTTTTAGAATATCTTTCTCCCTTTTGAAGTAATCTTTTGCTTCCTGTATTTGTTTATGTAACTCTTTGTCGAAATGATCTTTTGCTGCCTGTATTTGCTCTTTTATGTCATCCTTTAATTCACAGAACATTTTAATTATGTACATCCTGAACTCCTTCTCTGTCATTTCTTCTGCTTTGATAGCCATGGATTCTAGTAATGTGGTATCTTGATTTGGGGCACTTTCCTCCCTTGTCTTTTCGTGTTGCTTGTGTGTCTTCTTTTCTGGCACTGTTGCTCCAAGGGTTACCGTTTTTACCTTTTAAGCTTATAGTGTTCCTGTAGGCTTCCACCAACTCTACTTTGTGTGGAGAAGTACAATGTTAACAGATCCCAATATAAACAATATATGACCTATGCAAAAATTCATTGTTATTAAGGCATTTACAGTTTAGTCATAATGTACAGCAGTGTTGAATTTATTATCTATAATATAATTAGTAGGTTTGTAAAAGGGTTTACAGTTTCTGACATTGGACTATGATCTGGGGGTGAGGCAGGATGTGAGGACATAGATTTCAAATATGTGGGAAGACAGTAGAGTATATAAAACTGACACATGTATATTAAGAAAAATACAGATGTTAATATAGTAAAAAAAAATTTAGCAAAAAAAGGAAGAAAGGAAAGCAAATATACTCCTCAGGTATATGACACTATTCAGGTGGTCCAGGTCTCAAAATTCTAATTTCTGCAAAGTACTTTGTTTCACTTATGTTAGGGATATGGGGCGGGGAATTACAGGGGGAGAAGAAAAAGAGAAGAAAAAAGAAAAAAAAAATCTTGAAGGAAGAAACCAGAATTGTTGGTTGTTTTGGTTGGAGGAAAGTCTCTTTCCTGCTTCACTTCTCATCCAATGGGTGGGGTCATCTGTTTTTAGCTGCTATGCTCCACCCTCCAGATGGTGAAGGCAATCAAGGTAGGAAGGCTGGTCCTGTTGCAGGGTACCTGGAAGTGAGGTGTGGCACCTGCCAGTCCCTGAAGGGAGACTGTAACTCAAGGGGCTCTTTTTGGGCCCACTCATATGACTTAAGTATCTGATCTTATCTCCCTATCTTGCCTAATGGCTTCCCCTTTCCTGGTCTCTCTGTAATTCCCCAAACTGTTGTACCCTCTCTATATCCCTTACATGTTCCCATTAAGACTTCTCTCTCACCAGGGGTTTTGTGGGCAGTTTCCTGGTCTCATTGTGCATCGGTCCCACTGGGAGCTGATTTGTGTCAGGGCAGTTATTGGACTGGGTTACCGACCACTGGGGAGATGGCTACCAGGTACCTGTCCAGCAGGAGTTCCAATCTGGAAGCTGCCCTGCCCAAAAAATGATGGGAACAGAGACCCAAGATAGCTGCGGTTTCTGCTTTCCAGCATTTCCAACGATGAGGTGTGGGGTCGGGTGAGTGGGGGCAGGCATTGAGATGAGTTCTGTGGCATGCAAAGTTACTGTCCTTGGCTGTCTCCTGAGCCTGTAGAATGTCTCTAGGTGCAATCAGCAAGTGCTGAGTTACAAAATGGATGCACCCAGATGAGGGTCTGTTGGAGCCCCACATTGTCAGAAGGGAGTTCACAGATGAGTGTTGGCCTGTGTTCTTGTGGGTAAGTAGAAGCTGGGTGCCCTCCATGGAATCGGTGTCTGGGAATTCTGCAGCTGGTGCTGATGTAGTGATCCTGTTAATGCTCTTGGAAGCACTGCATGGGTTAATAGCTATGGGAGGGAGCCTGCTTTAATGCTGTGGTGCAGAGCCCTGTGCATCGAGCACAGCTGCAATGATTTCTGCAGGAGAGCAGCTGTGGAGGTGTCCCTCTCTCTCTCTCTCTCTCTCTCTCTCTCTCTCAGAGAAGCAGTATTCTCATAAGTTAAGACCCACAATGCGAAGCTACTCTGAGTGCTTCTGTCCTCTACTCTGCCATCTTGGATCCTCTTCCATATGTAGGAGTTTTTGTAGGCTCTCCATTGGTCTTTGATCCATCTAGACTTAAATGAGGAAGAGTGAAAATGAATCTCTTATGGAAGTCCCATTTCTTGCAAAGGAAAGGAACAGCACATTAGTTATCGAGCATAGATGTGCTATTTGCAAAACTATACTCAGTAAGAATGAATTGAATATAGCATTTTATATATAAACATATAATGTACTGGCATTTTTAACCACGTACCACTCCACTTAGATTGGTGCTCCTCCCAATAATATAGACAGATAATTACCTAAAATTTGATCAAACGTCTCTTCCCTTTGTTCAACTTAAATGATTTTATTCTTTTTCTATCAACTTATTTCACACATATAAGTGACAGGCTTAGTGCTGAGAAGTTTGTATTTATTATTATACCTAAGCATGATGATATTATGAGGTAACTGTCTTATAAAGAGCACATAATAAAATAGGATAGCATAGATTTAGTAACTGGTCCTGAATCTACATAAACTGATGGAAAGATTGGGGATTCACATTGAGAGATGTCCAGTTTCAAATTCTGTGCCAATTCTAATTCCATTATCACTTAGAAAACAACTTTAAGAAATACCTCAGTGTAAACCTTTCACAAAGTATATTTCACAAAAATCCAGATGTCCCCCCCACCCATATTGATGCTAAGTATAATTTGAATGTATTTTTACTTCATTTATTTATGTAGGAGACCAATTGTGTTCATTTACTAGATGACTAATTTAGGTTGTATAAGTCTATACCCTATATCAAAATTATATATTTGAATTGCTATCCCCAAAGAACTATCTTATGAGAGAATTATACAAGTCTTTTACAAGCACAACTTTTTTTAATCATGGCACACCAGGAACCATATCCTCTCTCCCTGTGACCAAAAAAGCCCTATTAACTCACAATTGACTATGGTTAACTTTTGGCACAACAAAAATGGAAATCATAAAGAATGTTAGACATTTTACACTAATGCATTCTTTTTATGGATGGTGGGTTACTTCATTTATGCATCCTAAGGAACAAAATTTAGCTAGTAATTAAAAGTATTTAACCCACATAAAGTCTTTTATGCAGGCCATAAAATTAATTTTATTGCAGATATTGCATTACACTTAATAGCTGATGACCTTATCTTACTACAGTAATGTATTTTTCATTAAAATGAAACATTGTGTTTCAGAAGCAGAAGCCAAGAATCAGACCTTGAATCAGAAGGGGCTCCCTGTATTATGTACAATTGCTGTCTCCCGAAAGTGTGTGTAACCTGGCATTGCTCAGTTTATTACTGCATCAAGATGAGCAGATTTAAACTCTAATTAAAGAGCTGCCATACATTGTCATTTTACAACTTGGGTGACTTTAACTGTTGTACTGTTGAACCAGGCTTGGTAATTATAACTGTTGTTTTGGTCTTTTATGTAAGCTGTGACATCTAGGTTGAATTTATCATGAAGTTGGAGTATTGACTTTATTTGCAGTAGCCATTATTTCTGTGTTTATTTCTAGCCAAAACCTATGTACTACAATGTTTTAGTTGTTGGCAGAAAAGACCTAATTTTTTGGAAAAAAAATAATGTAGTCATTGCTTATCACCCATGTGACATTGTCTTCTGTAATACACAATAGACATAGTATGAATAGCATCTTAAAAACTCTCGGAATGTGGCTATATTTTGAGAATTTTCTAATACATATAAAAAGGCAAACAATGCTGATAGGGATTAGGATAATTGTATTTGTATATAAAATTCATAAGGTATCTGAAAATCATAATGAATTTCCAGTATTGGAATTTTTTTGGAAAGACTGAACTGAATCACTTCATGTGGTTTTATAGTATTTTTTTTTGATTTATCATAATTTAAAAAATACAAATATTATGCTAGTTGATTGGGAAATATATGTGGGTATGAAATATTGAAATTTAAAGAAACTCTTAGATTTAAGAACAAAGTATAAGTAAATACTAAAATACCTTAGACTTTGAGATGTAATGACAAAAAATAGAATAAAATAGGAAATAATTAGGAATGTGCAGGGGCAGAGAGCAGATTTAGAGAGATTCTATTTTAAATCAAAGACAAACACTGATTCCAACTTCTCTTGATGATCCTACCCCTATCACCAAATTATTGAGAGACAATGATTTTTCCATTTCTTTAAATGAATGGCCAATACAGATTTTTAGCTGAGAACCCCTCTCTCCCTCCCAATTTTCCTTTTCTTAGAGCCCTGATTCACTTTTCAAAGTTCTAATAATAGAAAATATTCTTCTTTTAAGCCTGGCACAGTGGCATTTGCCTGTAATTTCAGCGGCTTGGAGGTTGAGACAGGAGTATCGCAAGTTCAAAGCCAGCCTCAGCATAAAGGAAATATTCTTACTTTAGAGGCAGTTAGTGAGAAGTAGAAAATTAATGCAACTTGCTTGTGATAGAATTTAGAGTAGATGTGGTATCATTACAACCTCTATTTTTATTATTAGTTGCAAGGCAGGTCATATTCTTTTGTTAATGTATCTGAGTTAATATTTTAAAAATGTTTCACATCATTTATGCTTTTTCATAGAAATAAATTTAGATGGATTTGGAGAATATGAATAGAATCAGTGTTCAACTTGTTCAGAAATAAGTTGTAAAGAAAACTTAAAATCCTAATGGTCATAATATATAATCAAAGTGTTATAAAAACAAAAAGCTTGAAATGTAATGGGGGAAGATAATATTTTATGAAATAACGTAGAGTATTAGTATTTTAGAGAAATATAAAATATTTTCTCTAATATTTCATATTTAAGTTAGAACCTTTTATATTTAAAATCATTTTATTATAAATATATATTATTTTTCTGTCAAAATCATCATTTAATGAAACTCTACTTACAATTCAGTTTGGGGAATAATAATAAAATGGACCAAGAGGAATTTATAATATTGACAGATCTACATTCGGTTTGAAAGTAAGGTCAGATTGCCAAGGATCAAATTATAAATGGATGAACCACAGGAGTAAATTTGTACAAAATATCCTGGAAGATTGCCTCTACCAATATCATTGTCATCAAAAAATGGGAAAAGGGAAGTAGGACCAGTCATATACCCGAGTGTTGTCTCCAAATATTTCATGTCTAGAGTGCACGAGAATGAATGAAGTGGCCTAGCTTGATCCTAAAAGGAAATAATATTTAAATGGATTCTTGTTTGCATAGAAATAGGACACATTTTTTATTCTTATATTTAAGGTAAAATTAAATATGGGCAAAGGAAAACAAGTGAGTCAGTTCTTAGCCCAGGAGAGATGTAAAGAGGACTGGCTTATCTCACAGGGTTCACTGCCCTTGGCCAGGAAGTTGAGGGAAACACCCCCTTCTAGCCTGCTTGCTCATGTTCAGTGTGTGTGGACCCCCAGAAAATGATGTCTGTTTTTAGTATCAACACTTACATTCCTATTCCTGATTGCTGTCAAACATGCCAAGGTAACTAGACCTATGGACAATCGTCATTAGTCCTGAGGTTAAGACTCAACTATGATTATTTCTAGTGCTCTCCAATACCATCTTGTGCAAGACTTCAAGCAGAAAGTACTGGAGACTGAATTAATTATATTCCAGAAGCGAGAATGTCAGCTTTGTGGTAGAAATATATCATGTTCTGTTTCTTTTATTTTTGTAAATAATGCTAATTTCTGTCCTTGCTAGGTTTCAGATTTACTCTATTTTTTTAAATAAATTACCATTAAATTGTGCCAAATAGTGGCTTACTGGATTATTTTGATCATATATATCTATTCACCCTCTACTCATATTTCACATTTAGAAGTGAGGGCATTTTTAAATTAGATGTCAATCTTTATTTTCATCACTTTTACCTATTTGAAGGAAAATTATCTGTTAAATTTCAGTTTTAACCATCTATAATGGATCTAAAAATGCCAAGGACATGTAGATATAATATATAACTTTTCATGCAAATATAGCAGAAAAAAATAGGTAAATTTCTCTTGAGAGTGCTAGAATTGTCATATTTAAATCATCCTTAGAGAATATGTCTAGTCCCTTGTTTTTTGTCAATATCACATACTAGTTTATTAATATTCCTTTAATAACATAGTCTAATACTACAGAGACTGATTTGTTTATGGAAAAAATAGCAACTAAATGAAATTTATAGTTTCTCTTTAAAATACTAAAGTCTTTTCAGGCTCAGTAGCAGGAGAACCAAGCTGTTACTTTCTATCACTTTAAATTCAAATTCATGAGAATTGTTCAGTTTTGCACATTTTAAGAAATAGTTTATTGCATTTACAAACTGTATTTTTTCTTAAGTAGATATAACTTAGATGTTTGTTCAATGGAAATAAACAATCTGTATATCTGTATTTGTAGATCATTGCAGATGCTTGAATTTTATCCCAGATACTTAAGTTTCATATCGATTTCTTAATAAATATTATAATTGTCATACAACTGAACTTCCAAAACTTTTTTTTCTATAAATGGTGAAAATCATGCTGCAAGAAAGAAAAGAGGGAAAAAGAAATATTTGATTATATGAGGCTAGTCCAATTTCACATAGTTAAGTGAACAATAAATGGTAATGAAAATAGTAGGTAACTTATTGTTGTAGTACTTCCCTATGCTTTACTATCTACCATAGAATTGGATGAAAATGAGAAATTCATGTATGTCTCAGAAGCAGGAATGAATTATATCCTTCAGGCAGGTTTCATACCATTCAGCTCCTACATAGAAATTTCCCCTCAAATACCCAAATGCTAAGTTTCAAGAACTTAAGTTCACCTTCTACATGGGTTATTCTCACTCTCTCAAATTTGCTACCACATCTCTCCTTTAAAATCCTGTGAGCATTCAACTCTCATGGCTTTATGTTTATGTAGCTTTCCTTTGTTGCTAATTCCAAAAAGGAAATGAAGAATACATGTATGCATGCTCTCTGTCTCTCTCTTACACTGTATACACACATACCAAACAGCAGGTAAAAGAAAATTTAGAAAACATCAAGGGCAAGTAACTCAAATGCAGAGGAATACACACACACACACACACACACACACACACACACACACACACAGAATTCAACTTTCTTTTTGTAATAAAATTAGACTCAAGCTACAGACTTTTGTGATTTGCAATGCTTTTTCTTCACTTCAAGCTAATTGATTCATTCTACAAACTGGTTAACTGTCTACATGTAGCCAACACTGTGACATACACTCATTAAAGTCAGTTATTGCTCTAAAGGTAGGGTGACATAAGTATTAAGAGCTCCAATCCATTACGTTATATGCCAGATCAAAGTATGTATGAGAAAGTCACAATTGTTACTACCAAAATTGGGGAAGGTTGAACATAAGGAATCATCTCACATTTTACCTCCTAAGTGTTGAATCAAAATTTAAAAGAGAATAAAAAAAGTTCCTGTTAGATAAAAAAAAAAAAAGAAGATGATGATGATGATGATGATGGTAATGATTGAAGACATTGAAAAGCACAATGTGTTCAGATAAAAGAGAAGTTTTTTTATTTTTTTTTATTTTAGCTTTTTATACATGTTTACAGAGTACATTTCATTTCATATTACATATAAAGAGCACAATTTCTCAAGTTGCTGGTTTTATATAAGGTATATTTACAACAATTGTGTCTTCATACATGTATTTAGGGTAGTCATGAATAACTCAGTCTGCCATTATTCCTATCCCCTTGCCTCCTCCCTGCTCCCCCCCCCCCCGTTTGTTCTATTTAAAGTTTTTTCATTCCTCTCATCCCCACTTCCTTGCTTTTATAAGTTAGTATCTTTTTTGGGATTGGCTAACTTCACTTAGCATTATTTTCTCCAACTCCATCCATTTACTTGCAAATGCCATGTTTTTATTATTTTTTAGTGCTGAGTAGTGTTCCATTGTGTATATATACCAAAGTTTCCCTATCCATTCATCCACTGATGGGCATTGGGGTTGGTTCCACAGTCTAGCTATTGTGAATTGTGCTGCTATAAACATTGATGTGGCTGTGTCCCTGTAGTAAGCTGTTTTTAAGTCCTCTGGGAATAGACCAAGGAGTGGGATAGCTGGGTCAAATGGTGGTTCCATTCCAAATTTTCCTAGGAATCTCCATACTGCTTTCCAGATTGGCTTCACCAATTTGCAGTCCCACAAGCAATGTAGGAGCGTGCCTTTTTCTCCACACCCTTGCCAGAATTTATTGTTGTTTATTTTTTTGATAGCTGCCATTCTGACTGGAGTAAGATGAAATCTTAGAGTAGTTTTGATTTGCATTTCTCTAATTGCTAGAGAGGTTGAACATTTTTTCATATATCTGTTGATTGTTTGCATATCATCTTCTGAGAAGTGTCTGTTTAGTTCCTTAGCCCATTTATTTATTTATTTTGGGAAGGTTTTTTTTAAATTTATTTTTTTATTTATAATATTAGTATGTATTACAATTCATAATGCACATATATAGCATCTTTTTACATACAACTGTTTGTATTCAAAGTACATTCATACCATTCAGGTCTTTAATCATGCATTTAGGATAATGATATCCATCTTATTCAACCACCTGTTCTTTTCTTTTTCCCCCCCTCTCTCCCCCCTTGCTCCCTGCCTTCCCCTCCCTTCCCGTTGACCATTCTAGTGTTCTTCTAATCCTCCTATGTACTCCCATCCAACAACACTGTGAACTAGCTTCCTTATATCAGAGAAAACATTCGGTATTTGGATTTTTGAGATTGACTAATTTCACTTAGCATTATATTCTCCAACTTCATCCATTTACCTGCAAATGTAATTATTTTATTCTCTTTTATTGCTGAGTAAAATTCCATTTTGTATATATACCACATTTTTTTTTTTCTTTTTTTGGGTCACAGGAATCTACCCCTTTATTTTCTCTAGGAGCAATGATTCAATATTTTTTTTCCTTTTTATTTTTTTTTATTTTAATTTTTAATATGTACAGAGTACATTTCATTTCATATTGCATATAAAGAGCACAGCATCTTTTTTCATACAATTGTTTTTATATAAGGTATATTACAACAATTCAGTGTCTTCAATCATGTATTTAGGAAAATAGTCATCATTCAAACACCTTTTCTTTTCTTTTTCCTTTCTCCCTTCCCTCCCCCTTACTCCCCCCCTTACCCCCTTCTCTTTGTTCATTTAGTGTTTTAGTCCTCATGTACCCTCCCATCCCCATACTATCCTAGCTCCTTATTCAGAGAAAAATTTGGTATTGGATTTTTGGATTGGCTAACTTCACTTAGCATTATTTTCTTCCAACTTCATCCATTTACTGCAAATGCCATTAATTTATTTTTTTTAGTGCTGAGTAAAATTCCATTGTGTATATATATACCAAAGTTTCCCTATCCATTCATTTACTGAGGGCATGGGGTTGGTTCCACAGTCTAGCTATTGTGAATTGTGCTGCTATAAACATTGATGTGGCTGTGTCCCTGTATAAGCTGTTTTTTAAGTCCCTTGGGAATAGACCAAGGAGTGGGATAGCTGGGTCAAAGGGTGGTTCCATTCCAAAGTTTTCCTAGAATCTCCATACTGCTTTCCATAATGGCTTCACCATTTTTGCATTCCCACAAGCAATGTAGGAGTGTGCCTTTTCTCCACACCCTTGCCAAATTTATTGTTGTTTGTTTTTTTGATAGCTGCCATTCTGACTGGAGTAAGATGAAATCTTAGAGTAGTTTTGATTTGCATTTCTCTAATTGCTAGCGATGTTGAACATTTTTTCATATATCTGTTGCTAATTTGCATGTATCATCTTCTGAGAAGTGTCTTCTTATTCCTTAGCCCATTTATTTATTTATTTTGGGAAGGTTTTTTTAAATTTATTTTTTTATTTATAATATTAGTATGTATTACAATTCATAATGCACATATATAGCATCTTTTTACATACAACTGTTTGTATTCAAAGTACATTCATACCATTCAGGTCTTTAATCATGCATTTAGGATAATGATATCCATCTTATTCAACCACCTGTTCTTTTCTTTTTCCCCCCCCTCTCTCCCCCCTTGCTCCCTGCCTTCCCCTCCCTTCCCGTTGACCATTCTAGTGTTCTTCTAATCCTCCTATGTACTCCCATCCAACAACACTGTGAACTAGCTTCCTTATATCAGAGAAAACATTCGGTATTTGGATTTTTGAGATTGACTAATTTCACTTAGCATTATATTCTCCAACTTCATCCATTTACCTGCAAATGTAATTATTTTATTCTCTTTTATTGCTGAGTAAAATTCCATTTTGTATATATACCACATTTTTTTTTTTCTTTTTTTGGGTCACAGGAATCTACCCCTTTATTTTCTCTAGGAGCAATGATTCAATATTTTTTTTCCTTTTTATTTTTTTTTTATTTATAATTTTTAATATGTACAACTCATAGTGCATGTATTTAGCATCTTTTTACATACAATTGTTTGTATACAGAGTATATTCGTACAATTCAGGTCTTCAATCATGCATTTAGGAAAATGATATCCATCTCATTCAAACACCTTTTCTTTTCTTTTTCCTTTTCTCCCTCTCCCTCCCCCCTTACTCCCCCCCTTACTCTCCCTTCTCTTTGACCATTCTAGTGTTCTTCTAGTCCTCGTATGTACCCTCCCATCCAACAATACTATGAACTAGCCTCCTTATATCAGAGAAAACATTTGGTACTTGGATTTTTGAGACTGACTAACTTCACTTAGCATTATGTCTTCCAACTTCATCCATTTACCTGCAAATGCCATTAATTTATTTTCTTTTATTGCTGAGTAAAATTCCATTGTGCGTATATACCACATTTTCTTAATCCACTCATTTACTGAGGGACATCTAGGTTGGTTCCACAACCTAGCTATTGTGAATTGCGCAGCTACAAACATTGAGATAGCTGTGTCACTGTAATATGCTGTTTTTTAAGTCCTTTGTGAATAGACCCAGGAGTGGGATGGCTGGGTCATAGGGTGGCTCCATTCCCAGTTTTCCAAGAAACCTCCATACTGCTTTCCATAATGGTTGCACCATTTTTGCATTCCCACCAGCAATGTATGAGTGTGCCTTTTCCCCCACATCCTCTCCAACATTTATTGTTGCTTGTGTTCTTGACAGCTGCCATTATGACTGGAGTGAAGTGAAATCTTAGAGTAGTTTTGATTTGCATTTCTCTAATTGCCAGCGATGTTGAACATTTTTTCATGTATTTGCTAATTAATCATGTATCTTCTTCTGAGAGGTGTCTTCTCAATTCCTTAGCCCATTTATTGATTGGGTTATTTGTTTTTTTGGTGTAAAGTTTTTTGAGTTCTTTATATATTCTAGAAATTAGTGCTCTGTCTGATGTGCATGTACTAAATATTTGTTCCCAATTAGTTGGCTCTCTATTCACTTCACTGATTGTTTGTTTTGCTGAGAAGAAGCTTTTTAGTTTAAATCTATCCCGTTCATTAATTCTTGGTAGTAATTCTTGTGCTACAGGATTCTTATTAAGGAACTTGGGGCCTAATCCAACATGTTGGAAATTGGAGCTTACTTTTTCTTCTATTAGGCGTATTGTCTCTGTTCTAATTCCTAGGTCCTTGATCCATTTTGAATTGAGTTTTGTGCATGGTAAGAGATAAGGATTTAATTTCAATTTGGTGCATATGGATTTCCAGTTTTCCCAGCACCATTTGTTGAAGAGGATATCCTTTCTCCACTGTACATTTTTGGCACCTTTGTCTAATATAAGATAGCTGAAATTATATGTATTAGTCTCTGTGTCCTCAATTCTGTACCATTGGACTACTAGTCTGTTTTGGTGCCAATACCATGCTGTTTTTGTTACTATTGCTCTATAGTATAATTTAAGGTCCGGTATGGTGATGCCCCCTGCTTCACTTTTCTTGCTCAGGATTGCTTTGGCTATTCTGGGTCTCTTATTTTTCCAGATGAATTTCATGACTGCTATTTCTATTTCTTTGAAGAATGACATTGGGATTTTGATTGGAATTGCATTAAATCTGTATAGTGCTTTTGGTAGTATGGACATTTTGACAATATTAATTCTACCTATCCAAGAGCAAGGTAGGTCTTTCCATCTTCTGAGTTCATCTATAATTTCTTTCTTTAGTGTTCTATAATTTTCGTTATAGAGGTCTTTCACCTCTTTCGTTAGGTTGATTCCCAGGTATTTTATTTTTTTGATGCTATTGTAAATGGGGTAGTTTTCATCATTTCCCTTTCAGAGTCTTTGTTGCTGATGTACAAAAATGCCTTTGACTTATGTGTGCTGATTTTGTATCCTGCAACTTTGCCAAATTCATTTACTAGTTGTAAAAGTTTTCCCATAGAGTTTTTTTGGGTCTTCTAGGAAGATTATCATGTCATCAGCAAATAGTGCTAATTTGAGCTCTTCTTTTCCTATCTGGATCCCTTTAATTTCTTTCGTCTGTCTAATTGCTCTGGCCAGAGTTTCCAGTACTATGTTAAATAGCAGTGGTGAAAGGGGGCATCCCTGTCTTGTTCCAGTTTTTAGAGGGAATGCTTTCAATTTTTCTCCATTTAAGATAATGTTAGCTCGGGGCCTTGCATATATAGCTTTTATAATGTTGAGATATGATCCTGATATTCCTAGTTTTTCCAGTGTTTTGAACATAAAGGGGTGTTGTATTTTGTCAAATGCTTTTTCTGCGTCTATTGAGATGATCATATGATTTTTGTCTTTAAGTCTATTGATGTGGTGTATTATATTTATTGATTTTCGAATGTTGAACCAGCCTTGCATCCCTGGGATAAACCCCACTTGATCATGGTGCACTATCTTTTTGATATGTTTTTGTATCCGATTTGCCAGGATTTTGTTGAGGATTTTTGCATCTATGTTCATTAAAGATATGGGCCTGAAGTTTTCTTTTTTGGATGTGTCTTTGCCTGGCTTTGGAATTAATGTAATATTGGCCTCATAGAAAGAGTCTGGAAGAGCTCCCTCTTTTTCTATTTCTTGAAATAGTTTGAAGAGCATTGGTATTAGTTCTTCTTTGAAAGTCTTACAGAACTCAGCTGTAAACCCATCAGGTCCTGGACTTTTCCTTGTTGGTAGCTTTTTGATGACATCTTCTATTTCTTCACTTGTAATTGATCTGTTTAAATTGTGTATAGCCTCCACATCCAGTTTAGGCAAATCATATGACTCTAGAAATCTGTCAATGCATTCAGTATTTTCTATTTTATTAGAGTACAAGTTTCAAAGTAATTTCTAATTATATTCTGTATATCTGAGGTGTTTGTTGTGATATTCCCTTTTTCATCATGAATGTTAGTAATTTGAGTTTTTTCTCTTCTTCTTTTCATTAGCATTGCTAAGGGTCTGTCAATTTTGTTTATTTTTTCAAAGAACCAACTTTTAGTTTTGTCAATTCTTTGAATTGTTTACTTAGTCTCGATTTCATTAATTTCTGCTCTGATTTTAATTATTTCCTGTCTTCTACTGCTCTTGGTGTTGGTCTATTCTTCTTTTTCTAATGCTTTGAGGTGTGATGTTAAGTCATTTATTTGTTGGTTTTTTTTTCCTCTTAAGGAATGAACTCAGTGCAATGAATTTTCCTCTTACTACTGCCTTCATAGTGTCCCAGAGATTTCTATATGAAGTTTCTGTGTTCTCATTTACCTCTAGGAATTTTTTGATATCCTCTTTGATGTCTTCTTCAACCCCTTGTTCATTCAGTAGCATGTTGTTTAGCTTCCAGTTGATGGAGTAGTTTTTCTTATTCCTTGTTTTGTCGTTGATTTCCAATTTCATCCCTTTATGGTCCGATAGCATGCAGGGTAGTATCTCTATTTTTTTTATTTGCTGAGAGTTGCCTTGTGACATAATATATGGTCTATTTTGGAGAAGGAGCCATGTGCTGCTGAGAAAAATGTGTATTTGTTTACTGAGGGATGAAATATTCTATATATGTCCGTTAGGTCTAAATTGTTAATTGTTTTAAGGAGGCTTAAAGTTTCTTTGTTTAGCCTTTGTTTGGATGATCTATCCATTGGTGAGAGAGGTGTGTTGAAGTCCCCTAGAATAACTGTGTTGTGGTCTATTTTACTCTTGAACTTGAGAAGCGTTTGATGAATGTAGGTGCTCCATTATTTGGGGCATATAGATTTATGATTGTTATATCCTGTTGATGAATGGTTCCATTAAGTAATAAGAAATATCCATCTTTGTCCCTCTTGATTAGTTTTGGTTTGAAGTCTACCTTATTTGATATGAGAATGGAAACCCCTGCTTGCTTCCGCAGGCCATGTGAGTGATAAGACTTTTCCCAGCCTTTCACTTTCAGTCTGTTGATGTCTTTTTCTATGAGGTGTGTTTCTTGGAGACAGCAAATTGTTGGGTCGTTTCTTTTAATCCATTCTGATAATCTGTGTCTTTTGATTGGCGAGTTTAGGTTATTAACATTCAGGGTTATTATTGAGATATGATTTTTATTCCCATCCATTTTTATTTGAATTATGGTCTTTAGCTTGATTAGGTTTCTCTTCTGGTTGGTATTTCCTTTAGTTTAATATCTCCCTTTTTTGATTTTCATTATCATCTTTCTCTTCTTCTTCATGAAAAATGTTGCCCAGGATGTTCAGAAGTGCTGGCTTTCAAGTTGTGAAATCTTTTAACTTTTGTTTGTCGTGGAAGGTTTTTATTTCATCTTCTAATCTAAAGCTCAATTTTGCTGGATATAAGATTCTTGGTTGACATCCCTTTTCTTTCAGAGCTTGAAATATGCTATTCCAGGATCTTCTTGCTTTTAAGGTCTGGGTTGAAAAATCTGAACATAGTCTGATTGGTTTCCCCCTATATGTGATCTGCTTCCTTTCTCTTCCTTTCTCTCTCCTTGCTCAGAATATTAGGCATTTTCATTATAATGTGTCTTGGTGTGGATCTGTTGAGATTTTGTTTGTTTGGTGTTCGGTATGCCTCTTGAACTTGGTTTTCCCATTCATTCCTCAAGTTTGGAAAATTTTCTGTAATTATTTCGTCAAATAGATTACTCATTCCTTTGGCTTGAAACTCTGCCCCTTCCTCTACGCCAATCACTCTTAAGTTTGGTCTTTTTATGCTATCCCATAATTCTTGGATGTTATGTTCTTGATTTCCGATGAGTTTTGCTGTACGGTCTAAATTCTTCTCTAGGACAAATATTTTGTCTTCGTTGTCTGAGGTTCTTTCCTCCAAGTGGTCTACTCTGTTGGAGATGCTTTCAATTGAACTTTTATTTTGGTTTATTGCTTCTTTCATTTCTGGAATTTCTATTTGGTTTCTCTTTAGAGCTTCTATTTCCCTATTGAAGTAATCTTTTACTTCCTGTATTTGTTTTTGGAGTTCTTTGTCAAAATGATCTTTTGCCTCCTGTACTTGCTCCCTCATCTCATTTTTGAGTTCATTCTTAAGTTCCCTAAACATTTGGCATATGTAATTTCTAAATTCCATCTCTGGCATTTGACCAACTGTGTTTGCCATGAAATCTACTGATGATGAATCTTGATTTGATTGTGTCACTTTCTTCCCTTGTTTTTTCATGCTGCTTGTGTGTCTTTTCTTCCTGCACTGTGGGACCTTGACTGTTTCGATTTTACCTTAATTCCTTATGTTGTTCCTGTAGTACGAAGCTATCAGCTCCCCTTATAATTCCTTTACACTTTAAAACCTAACACTTTCTATTCAGAAAATTCAATTTTGATCACAATGTACAGATTTTGTTAACCCAGATATTATTTCCAATTTACTCTGTATGCTTCTGAAGGGGTTTTATAGCTTCAAGTATTGGATACAGAGGTATTATGTTTAAGAAGAAGGAAGTGTCTTGAATTGTTCTTTCTTGGAAAGTATGAAAGGAGAGTTTTTCTATTGAGGTGGTTTACTGGAAGTGGTTTAGTATCAGTAGAAGAGAGAAGATAGAGAATGGAGTAGACACTTAGGTGGAGAGACCAATTTATATATAAAGTAAGATGGAAAAGAAGAAAAAAATGATAAAAGAGTAGAAATTGGTGTAAGAGAGAGGAGATAGAGAATCAAGAAAATGGAGAGTAAACTATATATAGCACCTCTTTGCTATCCAGTTCAATTGCGCTGTTTCTAGAAATCCCAAATTCTGCGTACAGCTTGTTTTTGCCTCTGTTTAGTATGCACTGGCAGGGTGCAAATATGCAAGATGAAGGAGGTAGAAGAGATGCCAAAGTGAGAAGGAAAAAAAGAAGGAATGAGAAAAGGAGCAGAAGCAAACAATCAAACACACTGACAATCAATGCAAAAAAAAGCAAAACAGAACAAAGCCAAAAAAAGAGAAAGAACAATAAACAATCTAACAAAAACCAATAACACAAGCAGACTGACCAACCAAAAAAAAAAAAAAAACCAAAGCAAAAAAAAAAAAAAAATGTCGAACCCCAAGTCTCAAACAAAACGGGCCCTGGGAAGCCCCCCTCTCTTTTCCCTTTCCAGTTTAAGCCAACTGCATTGGATCAAGTCCAGAAAGTCTGCGAGTCAAGTCTGCACCCTATGCTAGCGGCTGCTCAGGGGGAAGATTGGCTCAGGGTGGTTGTGTGTCAACAGGTGAATGGCTCCGGGAAGGGGACCCTCCAGAAGGCACCCTTTCCCCACGCCCACCCACAGTTGTAGCTTCTTGTGGCCGCTGGGCTGGCCTCAGATACGCCCTCCCCTGCTGGTTACCCGAGTCTCACCCAGGTGTGCGCTGCCTTCAGAGCGATGGGGCTCCCTGGATGTCTGCAGCTGTTGTCTCCTCCGTCTTTTCCCCTTTGTCTGGATCAGCCTCTGCACTTCTCAAAGATGGTGGCGTTCTCCTCCCATTCAGCAGCTGCTCCGCAGACCCTTGTGTCAGTCCAGATCGTGGGGGGGGGGGGTCAGCTTGGCAAGATCTCCACGTGGACACCGCCCACGCCTCTAGGCCTCTTTTTATCCCTCCTTGCTGATCGGTTTCAAAGCCGCTGGGTGGATCATCTCCTTGCCGAGATGGTATTGGCCCCTGCACCTGCAGCACCAACAGCGTTGTTTCGGGCTGTGGACCGCTGGGACTCTGTCCCTGGTTGTTGTGGTCCTGAGAACTTTGTATTTCGCTGTCCAGAGGTGCAGGAATGTCTCGGCTCCCTTTCAGTAGAAATAGAACCGCCAGCAAAGCGCTCAAACTTCCCACTCCTCGTCCTTCAGCAACTGAGTCCAGAGAGCACCTCCCTCCTGTCGGCCATCTTCCCCCAATCCCTTAGCCCATTTAGTGATTGGAGTATTTGTTTGTTTGGTGTTAAGGCTTTTGAGAGCTTTATAAATCCTTGAGGTTAGTGTTCTATCAGATGTGTTTGTGGTAAAGATTTGCTCCCATTCTGTAGGTTCTCTATTCACCTCACTGATTGTTTCTTTTGCTAAGAAGAAGCTTTTTAGTTTGAATCCATCCCATTTATTGATTCTTTGTTTTAGTTCTTGTGCTATAGGGGTCTTATTGAGGAAGTTGTGGCCTAAACCAACATGATGGAGATTTGGGCCTACTTTTCCTTCTATTAGGTGCAAGGTCTCTGGTTTAATTCATAGATCCTTGATCCACTTTGAGTTAAGTTTTGTGCATGGTGAGAGAAAGAGATTTAATTTCATTAGCCAGAGCAATTAGACAGATGTAAGAAATTAAAGAGATACGGATAGGAAAAGAAGAACTCAAATTATCACTATTTAAAAGAGAAGTTTTGATGATAAAAATTTAGTATGCACCTTGTGAATTGAGGAGCAGAAACCAGATGATAGACAAATTACACAGTTTATTAAGTAGAAGGGTTGCAGGACTGAATCTTACCCTTAAAAAATAACTGCTATTTTGTATGGGAGAGATTGTCTAGGAGGGAGTGATAAGTTTACTGAAACTGATTAGATTAGGAATGAGAGAAAAGGCTTTTGTATTTATATCCTTCAGCTCTTTGGTCAAATATTACCACTTTTCCTAGATTGATCATGATCATATTATTTATATAACATCCCCTGATACTGTTTTTCTTCATTTTCTACTTTATTTTTTAATCATTACATGAACAGCTGAATTATGATGTTTCCATTAGCATGTAGTTTTTATGGCTTTAAAGAATATTGCAGTAGCTTTGCTGACCAGAATATTGCTTGGAACATAGTAGCTACTCAGCAAATACTATATCTGGATAAATTAATGAATGATTTTTCCAAATACGAACTCATGATGACCTAAGCTAAGGCAATCACTATGGACATAGGATAGAGAAAATGCACTTTAGAAGCCTTTCTAAATTAAAAACAACAAACATATTTGGTAACAAGTTATATATCATATGATAGAAAGAATAAAGGAGAGTATGCCCTTGCTCCAAGTGTGGGTGATAGAGTGAATTATGGCAACCTGCAAGATGCAATGTGATAGGAGTTCTCTTTCTGTGGTGGAGAAAATAAATTCGGTATTAGACATCTTGAACATCATTTGTCCATTGACCTCTTGGGAATGAAATTATAGACCTGGGAACTGGAAGAAAGATGAGAGGTTGAAGTGGAGATTTATAAATCATTAAAAATTGACAATAGTAGTTGTCACAAGCATAAAAGTTATGTAAATAGCATAAAAATAATATACTGCAAAATACAGAGCATTGGGAAAAATGTTAAGATGAGGAAGGAAAACATAATAATTTTGAAAAGGATGTTAAGAATATCTAAAATCCCATCATTATGAGCCAAAGTGAGTGTAGATTGGAAATTGACAGGACCATTAGGAGTCTTTGAGGTTGACCACTATTCATTGAAACATTCTTTTATAAAGCTAAAAGCATAGGAAGAAGAAAATAACTTTTTTTTTTTTTTTTTTGCCAGAATACTTTGTGGGGTTTTGTATTTTTTATTTTATTTAAAAAATATTTTTAAAATTATTTAGTCTAATTTGTTATATATGATGGAAGAATGCAATTCAATTCATAATACACATGTAGAGCATGATTTTTCCTGTCTCTGGTTGTACACAAAGTAGATTCACACCATTTGTGTCTTCATACATGTAACTAGGGTTATGGTGTCCATTTCATTTCACCATCTTTCCTATCCCCATGCCCTCTCCCTTCCCCTCCCTCCCTTTTGCCCTATCTAAAGTTCCTCCATTCCTCCCATGCTCCCCCCTCATCCCCATTATGAGTCAGCATCCTCATATCAGAGAAAACATTTGACATTTGGGTTTTTGGGATTGGCTTAATTCATTTAGCATAATATTCTCCAACTCCATCCATTTGCCTGCAAATGCCAAGATTTTGTTCTCTTTTAATGCTGAGTAATATTCCATTCTCTATATATGCCACATTTTCCCTATCCATTCATCTACTGAAGGGCATCTGTGTTGGTTCCACAATTTAGCTATTGTAAATTGTGCTGCTATAAACACTAATGTGACTGTGTCATTGTAGTATGCTGTTTTTAAGTCCTTTGCGTATAAACTGAGAAGTGGGATAGCTGGGTAAAATGGTGGTTCCATTCCAAATTATCCAAGGAATCTCTGTACTGCTTTCCAGATTGGTTATACCATTTGTAGTCCCATCATCAATGTATAAGTGTGCCTGTTCCTCCACATCCTCACCAACACTTATTGTTGTTTGTATTCTTTTTTTTTTTTTTTTTTTTTTTTTTGGTACCAGGGATTGAACTCAGGGGCACTCAACCACTGGACCACATCCCCAGCCCTTTTTTGTATTTTATTAGAGAAAGGGTCTCACTGAGTTGGTAAGTGCCTCGCCATTGCTGAGGCTGGCTTTTAACACCTGATCCTCCTGCCTCAGCCTCCCAAGTGCTAGGATTACAAGTGTGTGCCACTGTGCCCGGCTCTAAGAGCACTTTTGATTTGCATTTCTCTAATTGCTAGAGATGTTGAGCATTTTTTCATATATTTGTAGATTGAATGTATATCATCTTCTGAGAAGTGTCTGTTTAGTTCCTTGGTCCATTTATTGATTGGGTTATTTGCTTTTTTAGTGTTAAGGTTTTTGAGTGATTTATATGTCTTAGAGATTAGTACTCTATCTAATGTACATGTGGTAAAAATTTGCTCCCATTCTGTAGGTTCTCTATTCACATCACTGATTGTTTCTTTTGCTGAGAAGAAGCTTTTTAGTTTGAAACCATCACATTTATTGATTCTTGAATTCTTGTGCTATAGGAGTCTTATTAAGGATGCTGGGGCCTATTCTGACCTGATGGAGATTTGGGCTTAGTTTTTCTTCTATTAGGTGCAGGGCCTCTGGTTTAATTCCTAGGTCCTTGATCCACTTTGAGTTTTGTGCATGGTGAGAGATGGGGGTTTAATTTCATTTTGTTGTATATGGATTTCCAGTTCTCCCAGAACCATTTGTTGAAGAGGCTATCTTTTCTACAATAAATGTTTTTGGTGCCTTTGTCTAATATGAGATAAGTGTAATTATGTGGGTTTTGTTTCTGTGTCCTTTATTCTTACCACTGGTCTACATGTCTATTTTGGTGCCAATACTATGCTGTTTTTATTACTATTCCTCTGTAGCATAGTTTAAGGTCTGGTATAGTAATGCCACCAGCTTCACTCTTCTTGCTGAGGATTGCTTTGGCTATTCTGGCTATTGGCTATTCTGTCTTTGGCTATTATTTTTCCATATGAATTTCATGATTGCATTTTCTGTTTCTATGAGGAATGTCATTGGGATTTTGATTGGGATTGTATTGAATCTGTATAGTGCTTTTGATAGTTTTGTCATTTTGATAATATTAATTCTGCCTATCCAAGAACAAGGGAGATCTTTCCATCTTCTAAGGTCTTTAATTTATTTTTTTAGCACTCTGTAGTTTTCATTGTAAAGGTCTTACACCTTTTTCATTAAGTTGATTACCAAGTTTTTTTTGTTTGTTTGTTTGTTTTTGAGGCTATTATAAATGGGGTGGTTTTCCTAGTTTCTCTTTCAGAGGATTTGTCACTGATGTACAGAAATTTCTTTGATTTATGGGTGTTGATTTTATATCCTACAATGTCGCTGAATTCATATATGAGTTCTAGAAGTTTTCTGATGGAATTTTTTGGGTCTTCTAGGTATAAAATCATATCATTAAATAGTGATAATTTGAGTTCTTTTCCTTTTAATTTCTTTCATCTGTAATTTCTCTGGCTAGAGTTTCAAGAACTATACTAAATAGAAGTGGTGAAAGAGGGCATCCTTGTCTTTTTCCAGTTTTTAGAGGGAATGCTTTCAATGTTTCTCCATTTAGAATGATGTTGGCCTGGGGTTTAGTGTGTGTAGCTTTTACAATGTTGAGATATGTTCCTGGTATCCCTAGTTTTTCTAGTGTTTTGAGCATGAAGGAGTACTATATTTTGTCAAATTCATTTTCTGCATCTTTTGAGATGATCATTTGATTTTTATCTTTAAGCCTATTGTTGTGATGAATTACATTTATTGATTTCCATATGTTGAAACCTACCTTGCATTCCTGGGATGTATCCCACTTGATTGTGGTGAACTGATTGCATTCGTTTTGCTAGAATTTTGTTCATAATTTTTGCATATATATTCATTAGAGATGTTGGTCTGAAGTTTTCTTTATGTCTTTGTGTGGTTTTGGAATCAGGGTGATATTGGGCTCATAGAACGTGTTTGGAAGTGTTCCCACTTTTTCTATTTTATGAAATAGTTTTAAGAGTATTGGTGTTAGTTCTTCTTTAAAGGTCTTGTAGAACTCAGCTGTGTATCATCCATCTGGTCCTGGGTTTTTCTTGGTTGGTAGGCTCTTGATGGCATCTTCTACTTCCTTGCGTGCAATTGATCTTTTTAAATTGTGTATATCATCCTGATTCAGTTTGGGCAAAGCATATGCCTCTAGAAATTTGTTGATGCCTTCAATATTTTCTACTTTATTGGAGTCTAAATTTTCAAAATAATTTCTAATTATCAGATATTTCTGATATTTCTATTATACAGATATTTCTAATATCTGTATTTCTGTAGTGTCCATGATATTTTCTTTTTCATCACATGTTAGTAATTTGTGTTTTATCTCTCCTTCTCTTTGTTAGTATAGCTAAAGGTTTATCAATTTTATATATTTTTTCAAAGAACCAAGTTTTTGTTTAGTCAATTTTTTCAATTGTTCTTTTTTTGTTTCAATTTTATTGATTTCAGATCTGATTTTAATTATTTTCTGTCTTCTATTGCTTTTGGGGTTGATTTATTCATCTTTTTTTTCTAGGACTTTGAGATGTAATGGTAGGTCATTTATTTGTTGACTTTTTCTTCTTTTAAGAAATGAATTCCATACAATGAACCGTCCTCTTAGAAATACCTTCATAGTGTCAGAGATTTTGATGTTGTATCAGTGTCCTCATTTATCTCTAAGAATTTTTTTAATTTCCTCTTTGATGTCTTTTGCAATCCATTGTTCATTCAGTAGCATATTATTTAGTCTCCAGGTGTTGGAGTAGCTTTTATTTTTTATTTTATCATTGATTTCTAATTTAATTCCAGTGTGGTGTGATAGAATACAGGGTAGTATCTCTACTTTTTTTATATTTGCTAAGAGTTGCTTTATGGCATAATATATGTTGTGTTTTAGGGAAACATCCATGCGCTGCTGAGAATAAATTGTATTTGCTCATTGATGGATGAAATATTCTATATATGTCAGTTATTTATGTGTTATTGATTGTATTATTGAGTTCTATAGTTTCTTTGTTGAACTTTTGGAAGATCTCTCCAGTGATAAAAGAGGTGTGTTAAAGTTACACAGAATCATTGTGTTGTGGTCTATTTGACTCTTGAACTTGAGAAGAGTTTGTTTGACAAGTGTAGATGCTACAATATTTGGGGCATATATATTTATATTTGTTATGTCTTGTTGATGTATGGTTCCCTTAAGTAGTATGAAATGTCCTTCCTTATCTCTTTTGAGTAACTTTGGCTTGAAGTCTACTTTTTTGATATCAGTTAGAGACCCCTGCTTATTTATACAGATCATGTGAGTTGGATGTTTTATCCCAACCTTTCATATTCAGTCTCTGGATGTCTTTTCCTACGAGGTAAGTTTCTTGAAGGCAGCATATTGTTGTGTCTTTTTTTTTTTTTTTAATCCAATTTACCAGTCTAAGTCTTTTGATTGGTGAGTTTAGGTCATTAACATTCAGGGTTATTATTGAGACATGATTTGTATTCCTGGTCATTTTTGTTTATTTTTGGTATTTAACTTGACTTGGTTTCTCCTTTGGTTACCTTTTCTGTTAGTGTAGTTCTTCCCTTTGCAGATTTTCATTGTTGTTTTTCATTTCCTCCTTCTTTTTGCCAAGAATATTCTGTAGTGCAGACTTTCTTGCTGTAAATTCTTTTAGCTTTTATTTATCATGGAAGGTTTTAATTTCATCAACAAATGTGAAGCTTAATTTTCTGGATATAAGATTCTTGTTTGGCATCCATTTTGTTTCAGAGCTTGGTATATGTTGTTTCAGGATTGCTTAGCTTTGAGGGTCTGGGTTGAAAAAATCTGCTCAGATATGAATTGGTCTCCCCCTATATGTGATCTGATTTCTCTCTCTTACAGCCTTTAAGATGCTATCCTTATTCTGTATGCTAGGCATTTTCATTATAATGTGTGTTGGTGTAGATCTGTTGTAATTTTGTACATTTGGTGTTGTATAAGCCTCTTGTATTTGATTTTCCAATTCATTCTTCATGTTTGGTAAATTTTCTGATTGTGTGTTCCTTTGATTTGAATCTCTGAGCTTTCCTCTTTCCTGATAACTCTTAGATTTGGTCTTATGATGTTATCCCATAATTATTGGATGTTCTGTTCATGGTTTCTTACCATCTTCACTGTGAGGTCAATTTTATTTTCAAGATTGTATATTTTATCTTCATTGTCTGAAGTCCTATCTTCCAAGTGATCTAGTCTGTTGGTGGTGCGTTCTATTGAGTTTTTTATTTGGCGTCATTGTTTCTTTCATTTTAAGGATTTCTGTTTGTTTGTTTTCAGAATCTCTATCTCTTTCTTGAAGTAATTGCTTGCTACCTGTAATTTGCTCTCTTATATATTTGTTGGTGTGATCCATGGTTGCCTGTATTTGCTCTTTTATCTCTTTGCTGGAGTGATCAATTTTTGCCTATATTTTCTCACTTACATCACTCTTTAATTCACAGATCATTTTCATGATGTGTATTCTGAACTCCTTCTCTGACATTTCATCTACTGTGGTATCTATAGAATCTATTGTTGTAGTATCTTTGTTTTTTGGGGGACATTTTTCTCTCTTGTTTTTTTAAAGTATTTGTTTATTCAATTTTTTTAGTTTTAGAGGGACACAAAATCTTTATTTTATATTTATGTGTTGCTGAGGATTGAACCCAATGCCTCATGCATGCTAAGTGAGCACTCTACCAGTGAGCCACAACCCTAGTCCCGTCTCCTCTGTTTTTTCATGATGTCTTTGTGTCATCCTTTCTTGTAGCGTGGATCCAAGGTATTGCAGCTTCTGTCCTATGGTCTTACAGTATCCCTGTAGGTTACCAATATCTCACCTTTAAGGGGGATATCAATATTGCAGCACCCAATGTAACCAACATGTATCAATAAATTAATTAGCTTCTGTTTTGTTATTTACAGATTTGTCACTATAATCAGAAATGATGATTTTGGTAATCTACCATATAGTCAATAGGTTTGCATAATGATTTACAATTTCTAATGGTAGAAGGGGAGGTAGAGGAATTGCTATTATGTTTATGAGGTAGGATGTGAGAACATAGAGGTATTAGACTATAAGACTAGTGAAAGGGTAATCATAAGAAGTTGGCTGTTAGCAGGAGAAACAAGAGAGAGGCAATCCCATGCAAGACTCCCTGTTACCTCAGCAACAGGATGACCGTTAGCACCCCTAGTAGAGATACCTCTGGTACAAGTAGGCCAATAGGTACCTTGGTGACATTTTATCACGTTGTTATTGTTGGCCCTAGATAGAAGTGGTGATGTCTCAGTTTGGTGGTGGTGGCAGCGTCAAGCATATATGTTCCCTGATGTTGGGCTGTGGAGCCATGCTTTGATGAATAAGCATGTGGTGCCTCTCTGCATGGTGCTGGGGTGGACTTCTCTCTGGGTCACTAGGCCATATTATAATTGTAGGTCAAAAAATCAAGTTTTTAGATATAAAAGATATGCAGGCTAACATCTGAGCTCAGACTCTGTCAGATAGCCATAAGACAATGTAGGATTTACATAGCACATTTTAATCATTAGCTGATTCCCTGATGGGGCCAGCATCTGAATGGATACCTATGATCACCGAAGCCTACACTTTCAGTGGTTTGTTCTCTGTGTACTTATTTCCTGTTTACAGCTCTTGGCTTTGATTCTATATGTTTCAAAACAGATATAATCTAATCTCTAATCTCTTTAGCTATTAGCACGTAGCCTTTCTCAGGAGCAGACCCTGTCCTCTCTCCTATAAACTAGCCACTGAGATTCCAGTATGGCACCATCAATGGTGAGAGCATCATGATGGTTACCGCTTCTGAATATTTACCAAGGAAATATTTCAAATGCATTCATGATGAACTTATTTCAGTTGACATACGGAAATCTGTTCCATATTCACTCCCAATCCATTGTTTTTAATGAGAGTGATGTGTGTGTGTGTGTGTGTGTGTGTGTGTGTGTGTGTGTGTGGTGGGGGAGTGGTAGTACCCATGCAGAACCAAATCTATTCAGGACTTGAGATTTCTGAGGGAAGAAAAAGCAGACACCATCGTCATCTTTTCTGAGACAATGTGAGCAGCAGCTGTTGCCATCTTATAATTAGAAATGAAGAGCCTAGTATGAAGCCAAATAGAAGAATGTGAATCTGAGAAGCAAGAAAGAAATAGCTATGAATAAGCCCTTCAGAAAGCTACATGTAGAAGCTGGGCACAGTAATGCTCACCTATTATCTCAGCTACTCAGGAGGCTGAGACAGGAGAATCATATATTCAAGGCCAGCCTAGGTAACATAAGCTCCAACTCAATGATGATAAGAAAAAAACCACAATACTCAGCTTATTTAGCCTTCTTTCCTCCAGTAACACTGGAGTTCTAATTAATACACTTATCACATACCACTAATTGTGCTGTACAATTTGTAAACATATCTTTTATTACTAAAACCTGAGACAGCACTATAATCAATTTGCAAACAAGGAAGCTGAGGGACAAGTATGTTGAGAAATCTACTCAAAATCACAATTAATTGAGGCACTGATGCAGAAATTGAAATCTAACCCTATTTTAAATCCTACATTTAATTACACACAATCTGTCTTGACCAGAATTTGGCAGCATTTGAAGATTTTCACTGTACTTCCTGGTGTAGAGTTTCCTCCAAGGTCTGTCTCATTCTAGTGTCCCATCTACCTCATCTTAAATCCTCAAAATGAATCAAAATTACAGGATTTATATCTCTGTCTGTATAAAATGACCAAAGTATTTCTACCTTATGGAAAAGAATCATGAGTAATAGTCCTTGCTGCTCAAGAGGCAATTAGGATATTCTCCAAGGACACATCCTATCCCTATTGCATATCTTATTCTGTGGAGCATATGGAAACCTAGTTTAATTAAATTAACAAAATGAAATAGCTAAGGATTCAGAATGTATCCATGTTAGTACCAGCCACAATGCTTACAGGATCTTTACACACTTTATCTGTTTATGAAACCTCATGTAACACCTGTGTCCTTAGAAATGCTGTGTTCATGCATTGAAACTTTATCTATAATCCAATCCAGTTCTTGTGTAACATAAATCCCTTCATTAATATGTGTGTGTTTTAAAAAATCTAACAGGAATTTTTTAAGTAACAAACTTAAGACTTGCAGTTTTTAGTCAGGCATGTAAGGAGCTTAGAAGTCATAATTCCATTCTTTTGACAAAGTAAAGGTTTTACAATAATGAGGAATCAGCAGCTATTCTTAGGTCCATCAATAAGTCAGATCACAAGGCAAATGACTGCTCCCCAAATTGGAGAGGGACACAAACAACACAAGGGATCAAAACCAGCTTAAGCGGAAACCCACTAGCAGAAGCATCTGTGAAAACTGATGCTGAAGAAGGAAAACCTCAGCCTTAACTGAGGAATTGACGGAGGTCACTCTGGACAGGCGAGAGAGAGAGAGAGAGAGAGAGAGAGAGAGAGAGAGAGAGAGAAACTCCAGGGAACCCAGGCATTGCCTGCTCTGGCCTCACTTTTATGAATTCACTCTCAGGAAGTCTACCATGTCTTTATAGTGAATATTAGAGAAAACTGCCTTAAGTTTTGGGCCAGGGGAGTTGGGGAAAGGAATGATTTAGTTAAACATCAGAGCATTCTGTTCTTCTTAAAAGACCTGTTCTCAAGGAGAAGTATTTAATCAGACAAATCTTCTTGAATTATAACAAAGTTTTACTGACCAGCAGGAAGGGGAAGGTCAGCTGCAGCCAACTCTAGTCATTCTGATGCATTGAAGGGGTGAGGAAGATGAGAAGCACTATAAGGTTCACCTCCAAAGGCACAGGCTCACCAAAAGACTGAGGACTAACCACAGAACTACAGAGTGCTTCCTTTCCCTGAACAGTTAGCACTGTATTAACAAAGGCCTATTGACTGCAGTTTCTTCTACCGTGCGTATCATGTCTGCCTTTCAACAAGAACAAGTCACAAGGCTTATTACAAAGCAATATATAAATATTGATGATGCAGTAGAAAACATCAGAAATGAGTCAGAAATGGAAAGAATGTTGGAATAAGTATGCCAGAAATTAAAAAAAAAATAAAACTATGATCAACATGATAGGGGCTTTATTGTAATAGGTAGACAACATACAAGAACAGATGGATAATGGATGCAGAAAGGTGAAAATTCAAAGACTCTAAAAGAAATTCTAAAGAATATTGAAATGACAAATGCGTGGATGGGCTCATTAGCAGACTGAACATGTCTGAGGGACAAATCTCTGAGCCTGAATATGTGACAATAGAAACTCTGAAATAGAAAAATGAAGAGGAGAAGAACTAAAGAAATGAGAACACTGCAGGCACAGTGGTGCATACATATCATCCCAGCTGCTTGGGAAGGTAAGATTGCTGAGCCCATGAATTTGAGGCCAACCTGGGCAATATGTCGAGACTCTGTCTCAAAAAACAGCAAGAAATCAATACAGAATGTTTAAGATAGACAGTACAACTAAAAAACATAACCAAAGCCATAAAGGGAACACAAGAAGGAAAAATTACCATTTTTTATTAGCAATTCCCCAAAATTAAATACTTATTTATAAACCTAACAACATAAGTACAGAATAAGTACAAAATCTCTACGAGGAAAACCATGAGATTCTTATGAAAGATCAAAAGAACTAAATAAATAAACAGTTATAATATATTTTTAGGAGGAACACCTCAATGTAGACAAGTGTTTTAGTCAACTTTGCATCTCTGTGAACAAATACCAAACAAGAACTACTTCCAGGTGAAAAAAAATTGTTTGGGAGTCAGTGTCAAATGTTTCAGTCCATAGGTGTTCAATTCCATTACTCTGGGCCCAAGATAAGGCAGCACATCATGGGGGAAGAAAAGCTGCTCAAATCATAGTGGGGTCAGGAAGCAGATGTAGGTAGGAAAAGGACCACAGGGAAGATGGATCCCTGGGGTAAATCCCCAGTGACTCCCTTGGTCAGCCATGCTCCACCTGCCTATAGCTACTACACAGTCCATGTTTTCAAATTAGGATGGAATGATCATGATACAGCACTCTCAGTCCAATCATTTTACCTCTGAATATTTCTGCTTAACATGGAAATTTTGATGGGACACCTCATATCCAAACTATAACATTGCACCCATGGACCTCCAGATTTCATGTCTATCTCACAATGCAAAAAGAATTTGGTCCATTTCTTATAATTCCATAGTCTTAACAGTTCCAACATCTCCCAAAGTCCAGAGTCCACCAAGAGTCAAGGCAACTCTTGGCTCTGAGCTTCTGTAAAAATAAAAATCAAGTTTATCCAATATACGGTGGCACAGAATAAATATTACCACTCAAAAAGGGAGGAATAGAGACACAGAAAAAAGGGATAGAGTCAAAAAAATACCAAAGCCCAGCCAGGCAAATAGATCCCATAACTCCTTGTAGAGTATGTAGGACAAATGATGGTAAAATGTTATTTCCAAAGGGATTTGGCCTCTGGTTGTAGCCCACATGTGTACTATTTTAGCCTGGGTCTTTCCACATCCAGCAGCTTTTATCAACATCCAGTCCACATTACTGGCATCTCTTAATTCCTGGGTTATCTATTTCAACTTCAACTTCGCTTTTACATCTACAAACTTTATCCTCCAAGGGGCATTCCTCAGGGACTCCTGCCCTGTTACACTTTGCCTGGCCTGCCTAGGCCTGCCTTTGAAACCTTAGAAGAAGCCTCCTTGACCTCTTAACTTTTTAGAATCCTGTATTCCTGCAGAACTAACACCACATTGATGATGCTAAGGTATGCCACCATCTTGAACAGTAACCAGGCCTCCTGGGACCACAACATCAATGGCCTGAGTTCCAGCATGGCTCAACATGGTGAAACAACTTCCTAAACATCCCTGTGTGATCAGGGCGCCCCTAAGTTCTCTTCTCTAAGGGATTTTTCCTTTCACATTCTGGAACCTATAATGGGTGTGGTCTTACACATTTCTGAGATGCTTTCAAGGCATCTTTCCCATTGTCTTTGTGCAGAGTACTTAAAATCTCTTTAGGAGCTATAATCTCTTCAAGCACAACTTCCTTGGCCTTGTGTACTTTTTTGGCCAAAGTTCAAGTTTTTAAAATCCTTCATTATGAGTTTTGCTACTGATTCTTAGAGTAAACCTGGATGAAAGCTGCCAGCAGAATCTGTCACTGACTGAATGCTGCATTGTCTTGAAATTTCTTCAACCAGATTAATCCATCACTTTTAAATTCAGCCTAATACAAAGTCTCAGGACATGGAAAAAATGTAGGCAAGTTCTTTGCCAGAATAACATAAGTGGCCTCTAATCCAATTTCTAACAGAGTCCTCAATTCCCTCTGGAAACTTATGAGCACAGACTATGTTCTTTTTGGCAGTTTGGTCTTCTGAGCTCCCACTAGGATCACCAGTTAAGTTCTTCTTACAATATCTTATTTTTTTTCCCAATTTCTAGTGCTAAACTTTTAAAATTCCTCCCACAAACCTATACCAAAGACCTCTAAATTTGCATGGTCATGTAGAGCAACAACCTCACTTATCTGTAGTAATTTTTAAGTTGGTTTCGCATCACTATGACCTGGCAAGACCAACTTGGAGAGGAAAGATTTTATTTGGGACTCATGGTTTCAGAGGTCTCAGTCCATAGTTGGCCAATGCCATAGCTCTGGTCCTAAGGTGAGGCAGCACATCATGAGGAAAGGGGTCTAGCAGAAGAAGGCTTCTCAGTTCCTGGTGGGGTTGTGAAGTAGAGGGGTAAGAGGACCATAAGGAAGATGCACCCTTCCAGAGTTCACTTGCAGTGACCCACATCCTCCAACCACATCTCACCTGCTTAAAGTTATTAACCAGTCAATCCATTCAAAGTAGGGTGAACTAATCATAATATAGCATTCACAATCTAATAATTTTACCTCTGCGCATTCCTGGATTAACACAGGAATTTTGGCAGACACCTCATATCCATACTACAACAGTCAAAGTATAAGTCCTCCCCAATTTGATCCATAATTTTTCAACATGATCCCAGACAATTGCAGTAAATTATTTTATGAATATCAAATGGATTCTAAAGTTTATATGGAAAACTACAAGACACAGAATTGCTAATTCAATATTTAAGTAGGAGAACAAAGTTGAAGGAATGATACTAACGTTCTTATGAATTTCTTATAAAATAAATATAGGCACAGAATTTACACCACTAGCTAGAAATAAACTCTAATGAGACCATCAACCTAAATATAAATCATAAAATTTTGAAACTCCTAAAAGATTACATAGGAGAAAAGCCTGGATGTCCCTAAGTATAATAAAGACACTTTAGAAACAAAATCAAATTCAAAATCCATGAAAGAAATAACTGATAAGCAGGACTGAATTAAAATAAGTCCAAGCAAGTTATTTTGTGTGCCCCTGAAAGGCACATTCAAGAAAATGAGGAGATAAGGAACAGTCTGGTAGAGTAGAAGTGTAGAAGACATATATGGTAAAGGATTACTACCCCAAATCCATAAAGAACTCTTAAAACTCAACTATAAGGAAACAACTTCACAGCAAAATGGGCAAAATACATAAATAACCCACCAAAGAAAAAATGAAAGATAAAAGTGAACAGATGAAAATATTCAGCATCAAATGTTGTTAGTTAATTGCAAATTAAAATAACAAGGGCCAATGACTGTTAGGATGGTCCAAATCCAAGACATTGACAGCACTATATGTTCACAAGACCATGGAGCAATAGCAATTCTCATCATGAGATGGCAAAATGGCAGCTCCACTTTTGAAACAGTTTGGCAATTTTTTTTTTTTTTTTTTTTTTTGTACCGGGGATTGAACTCAGGGGTACTCGACCACTGAGCCACATCCCCAGCCCTTTTTTGTATTTTATTAGAGACAGGGTCTCACTGAGTTGCTCAGTGCCTCGCCATTGCTGAGGCTGGCTTTGAACTCGCGATCCTCCTGCCTCAGCCTCCCAAGTGCTGGGATTACAGGCATGCGCCACCACGCCCGGCGGCAATTTCTTATAAACTAACATACTCTTACTATATAAACCAGTAATTGCATTCCTTGGTATCTATCAAAATAAAATAAAAACTTACATCCACATAAAAACCTGCACATGAATGTTTATAGCAGCTTTATTCATCAGTACCAGTACTTGGAAGCAATCAGGATTTCCTTCAGTGGTTGAGTTTATAAATGGTAGTACATCTACACAAGGAAAGATAAGGAAATGATCTACACTATAAAATTCATAGGAAACTCAATTGTGTATTGCTAAGTGAAAGAAGCCAATCTGAAAGGGCTACTACTTTATTCCAACTATATGACATTTTTGAAAAAGCAGAACTATCCTGACATGAAGATACCAGTGGATATCAGAGAGAAGAGAGTAGGGAAAGATAATTAGGCGTACATGAAGAATTTTTAGGGGAGTGACATTATTTTACGTAACGCTCCAACAGTGAATATGTATCATTACACATTTCTCAAAATCTAAAGAAAACCTAGAGTGAATCCTACTTTATACTAAGAACTTGGGGTGATAATGATGTGTCAATATAAGTTAATTCATTGTAACAAATGTACTACTGTGAGGGAGGGTGTATATGGTATGGGGGTTAATGGGAACTCTCTTAATTTACCATTTAATTTTGTTGTTAACCTAAATTTATAGAAAATAAATTTATTCATGAAAACATACATACACATAAACTTGGAGATTATTAGAATTTATCCAATCTGTCATTTTATTTCACTGCTTCGTTGACCCTAAAAGTAACCAAATTTTAAAAACCCAATATTTTCTTTATATTTGGGTTTGATTATAAATATCTACACTATCATTATGTAGTCTGATCAACCTTTCTCTTGTTTGAAATTAAGGGGAATGGCAAGTCAAATGTCATAATTGTTTGGAAGGGGCATACCAGGTTTGAACCCAAAAACACTTAATCACTGAGCCACATCTCCAGCCCTTTTTATTTATTTACTTTTATTTTGAGATAGGATCTGCTGAGTTGCTTAGGGCCTCAGTAAGTTACCGAGGCTGGCCTTTAAGTTTGCCTCAACCTCCCCAGTCACTAGGATTACAGGTGTGCACCACCACTCCTGGCAGGATCATAACTTTGATGCCCTAAGTTAAAGAATTATGAAATCTTTGATATGTACCCTCTTAGTATACCCATTTTGTCTCTCCTAGGATCTGTGTGGTTGTTTTTTTTCTCTGGGTACCCCAGGTAAGCTACTGGATGCACTAACCAGATTCATGCAATTTTAACGTAGAACTATTTTCTTTGCTCCTACTAGATCCAGTCTTTTCGGCTAACCTACTTCATGAAATTTCTTATGGGTGATATAGCCTTTGTTTAAGAAGTTTTATCAGATTATGTTTATTATGTAAAGATATTTCTAAAGAATTGATATTAAGATTTCTTTGTCTATTTTCAGAATTAGTAGAAAAATGCAAACATTAAGTGACTCAGTCAACCTTGACAAAAGAGCAATTTAAAGTAGAAATCACTGGAGACTTCAACTTGTACATTCATAATGCATCTCTCTCAAATCACATTTTATATAGTGTTCTACTTATGAAGGTATTTTGCATCACAGCCCAAATGGAGAAAACTTATTCCCCTTTACTGTTGAGTAAAACATGGTTGATTAGGTCTGTTTTGGGATACTTTTGAAATGTAAATTTTTGGTTTGAACAAAGGAAGTTGATTTGAATTTTCTAGTCTTTATATTTGTCTTCTGGTGTAATTATCATTGTTTCTATTGCCTTTATGTAAATGACATCGATTTTGCCCAACCCAAGATTTAATACAGTCATGCTTCACTTAATGACAGGGATACATTCTGAGAAATGCATTGCTAGGTGATTTTGTCATTGTGTGAATGTCATAGAGTCTATTTACACAACCTGAGATGACTGCAGCATCACTAGGCAATATACTCTTAAGGCACCACCATCAGATGTCATCAGCTGTCAACTGAAACTTTGCTATGTTACATCAGTCTGTACATTGAAAATCCATGACCTATTGGCTTGTTCCTGTTTATTCCTATGCGGGATCACTCTTGGATTCACAGGCTTTGTATCCTGGGTGTTTTTTTCTTTTCTATGAGTAACATTAAAATAGCATTCTAAATTAGATTATCCTCCACCAAAAAACAGAATTTGCCATTGGTTATTTATAAGATTTCCTTTAAGTTAGATATCTGGTAAATATTTACTGAACACTAATATAGGCCTGCTTGGAAACTTAATTCTGCTTGTAATATATTGAACTTAATACAATATATATCATCATTTTATACTTACACATGTATATATTATGTGCATATTACATAAGATATTCCAATATAGTGATCATTATATAGTTATATATGTTTACTCGATAAATTGGTTTGAACCATTTTTTTTAAAGATAAACATCTTCCAACTTTGTTCCTTCCAAGAACTCAGGTGGGAATTTTTTCAGATGCTTTATTTCCTAAAATGTCCAGGTGGGCTTTATGATGTGCTGGTTTCTCTATTTTAATTAAAGAGGGAAGAGCCATGCGTATAAATATTCATTCTTATAAAGGTTTATAGATAAGTAACCTTAGAGGAAAAAAAAAAAAACTACAGTGGGAATTAGTGATAATTTCAAAGAAAATTTATGTCATATGATTTTTGTTCTAACTACGTTTAGCACAAACATCTTTTTCCAGGAACTGTCTTTGGTCAGCTTCACAGACAGAAGAATTTGCAGCCATGTAGAAATTTCAGGAGTCTCCTGATGAAGTTGTCAGGCATTTGAGGTCTCTCAATTCTCTTTCCACATTTGTGAATAAATTAATAGTTATTGGTCTAATATATGCTAGACCAGGACAGAATTTCTGGTAATCATAGACATGGGAATCCCCAAGGAAGTATGGTAGCAGAAATGGCTGAAAAAATCTCTCTCATACACACACACTCTAAAGAGACAATCACATCAGTCAATGGACCACTCAAAAACCATCTACAGGCAGCTTCTCAAAACTGTCACTTTTGTGTACCTACCCCATAGTCATGGACTATTTAGTTATTTGGTGGATGGTACAAAACACTTATAATCCTCTGTAGCCAGGAGGTACTTTCTAGGGCAGGAAACCCTCATTACTACTTCTTTGGCACATTTCACCAGTAACACAATGTCATTAAGTTAGAAATGTATTGGAGATTGTTTTCACAGATAATGAATTGATGGTGAAAAATAATAGGGCTTAAAAGAGCTATGGGAGAGGGATGTGCCAATTATCCATCTAGGTGTGTAAGAGAAGGATTAAGTCTTTTCTGGACTACCCCAAAATAAATATACTGCTCCTTGTAAAGTGAAACCTTGGTCTCTCTAACCAGCATATTTGCAGTGAAATGAAATCTGAAAACCACCAGAAAGGAAAATACAGTCTCCATCATTGAATAACAAGACTGCATAAATATCACTTGTTTCAAGGAGAATAAATAGGGGGAAATGGGGACTATAGACTCAACATACTAAAAAAATAGAATAGGGCTTTCAAGACATTGAAGGAAAATGATGGCATTAAATTATAGATGCATTGACTATCACTAAAATTTAGTAAGTTGGAGTTTATGAAACAGTAGATCAGAGAGAAGGGCAGACTGATACAAAATATGATGTATGAGTTAGGTGGCAGGAAAGATCACACAGTGTAAATAATAACCACATTATTGTTGTAAGCATTAGAAGCAACAGGAAGCAGAATTAAATTGTGGGAAAATGATGTGGAAGACGCAGTTAAGCTTCTTCACAATGCTAAGATGGTGGTACAGGGGTAAGAGACTAAAATGCAGAAAATGCACAGGGAGAATGTAACACAATGAGAGAGAAGAGAAATGAAAACAGTTTTGTTTTTTAAGGTGAGACCAGAACATAGGAAATCTAAGAAAAAATGAAAGATACAATAGAAAAAAATTAGGTAAAGCAAACTGAGTTATAAATTCAAAAAACCCTTCTGTAACATGAAAAATTAATGAAGAAGCCTCCCAGCATTTGGGAGGCTGAGGCAGGAGGATGGTGATTTCAAAGCCAGCCTCAGCAATGGTGAGGTACTTAGCAACTCAGTGAAACCGTCTCTAAATAAAATACAAAAAGGGCTGGGGATATGGCTCAGTGGTTGAGTGCTTCTGAGTTAAATCCCTGGTACAAAAAAAAAAATAATAATAATAATAATAATGAAAGAACTGCTAAAGAAGCAGACAATTTTTATTTCAAATAATAAATTTGTTATCTCTGAAGCAAAATTGAGAAATAAGGAAGGAAATGAAGAAAATTGTGAACATCTCTGCAGCAGTAAAATAAGAGAGGCATATGTCAAGCTGACCATTAATGTTTTGAGAAATTATTAATTTATTATATTAACTATTATTAATATATTATCTATTATTAATTAATTAATATATTATTATATTATATTAATAAATTAATATTAATTTATTATATTATTATATTAATGAAATATTAACCCAAATACAGAAGTTCAAGCCTCAGTAATTATGCATGCAGAAAAACACTAACCTATTTTTACCCATATAGAAACTCAGATATGGTCTACTGAATATCAAACTTTATGTGAGACAAACAAAATTCTAGTGATAACATATCATACTCTTTTCTGTTCTTGATTTATGTGCATGGTCTCTATACTTTTAGCAGTGTAAAAGACACATAGTAGACTTAGCACACACATACACTGGACAGTTATCTGGTAAATTGATTAAGGAAAACATACACAACAAAATCAGAAATGAGAACTGCAGAGACAAAAATTTTACAAATAGAAATGCTACCATATTGAATGTAGGCTAATAAATTCAAAGATTTCAATGACATTAATGATTTTCTAGAATAATTTAGCAAACATTGAACTGAAGAAATAAGCACAATATGTTTTAAGGATTTTTTTAAAGTTCTTATTTTTCATATAATAAAATAATCTTATTCTCCAAAGGGCTAATTAGAGCCCTTACTGACTGGTCTCAGCAGATATTTACCTCCTGTGCATAAATGCAGGAGGCTGACCTGAGGATCTGAGAACCCTGTGATTCAGAGCCATCTTTATTTACAGATCTACAGAGTTACTTAGGCTACTTTATGATCAATTACATTTTAAGAATATCTATCTGAACTGCAATTTCAGCCTGAATGGCTCAATAAAAATTATAAATTATCCAACATAATTTGAGTGAAAAGAATATTTAGCAGTAAAACACTTTAAATATAAAATAGAATAAATTAATATTTAAAAAAAAATTTCCCCTGAAGTCTGATGCATTTTATGGAGAAATTGTGGCATATTGCAGAAACAGCTCATATTTTCTTGTCTAAATTGCCCCAACTCAAAAGGGCAACAGGAGGAGGATTTTCAGAATGACTTAATAAACATAATGGATTCACATGATTGTGTATTTCTGGTTTACTTTAAGGTGAAATCAGAACACAGGGAATCTAAGAAATAATGAAAGATATAATAGAAAACATTGGCTAAAATCATTGATGTGGCTATGTCCCAGTAGTATGCTGTTTTTAAGTCCTTTGGATATAGACCGAGGAGTGGGATAGCTGGGTCATAAGGTGGTTCTATTCCAAGTTTTCCAAGGAATCTCCATACTGCTTTCCATATTGTCTGCACCATTTTGCAGTCCCACCAACAATGTATGAGCGTGCCTTTTTCTCCACATCCTCGCCAACATTTATTGTTGTTTGTGTTCTTAATAGCTGCCATTCTGACTGGTGTGAGGTGAAATCTTAGAGTGGTTTTGATTTGCATTTCTCTAATTGCCAGAGATGTTGAACGTTTTTCAAGTATTTGTTGACTGATTGTATTTCTGCTTCTGAGAAGTATCTGTTCAGTTTCTTGGCCCATTTATTGATTGGGTTATTTGATTTTTTGGTGTTAAGACTTTTGAGTTCTTTATATATTCTAGAGATCAGTGCTCTATCTGACAAGTGTGTGGTAAAAATGTGTTCCCAATTAGTAGGTTTTCTATTCACCTCACTGATTGTTTCTTTTGATGAGAAGAAGCTTTGTAATTTGAATCTATACCATTTATTGATTCTTGATATTAATTATTGTGCTACAGGATTCTTGTTATGGAACTTGGGGACTAATCCAACATGTTGGAGATTAGAGCTTACTTTTTATTCTATTAGGTGTAGTGTCTCTGGTCTAATTCCTAGATCCTTGATCTACTTTGAGTTGAATTTTGTGCATGGCGAGAAATAGAGGTTTAATTTCATTTTCTTGCATATGGATTTCCAGTTTTCCCAACACCATTTGTTGAAGAGGCTATCTTTTCTCTAATGTTCACAATAGCTAAACTGTGGAACCAACCTAGATGCCCTTCAGTAGATGAATGGATAAAGAAAATGTGGTATATACACACAATGGAGTATTACTCAGCAATAAGAGAGAATAAAATCATGGCATTTGCAGGTTAATGGATGAAGTTGGGGAATATAATGCTAAGTGAAGTTAGCCAATCCCCAAAAGCCAAATGCCAAATGTTTTCTCTGATATAAGGAGGCCGATTCACAGTTGGGTTGGGATGGGGAGCATAGGAGGATTAGAGGAACACTAGAGTGGCCAATGGAAAGGGAGGGGAAGGGAGGGGGCAAAAGGGTGAAGAAAAAAAAAAAAGATGGTAAAATGAGATGGATATCATTACCCTAAGTGCATGTATGAAGTCACAAATGTTGTGAATATACCTTGTATACAACCAGAAATATGTAAAAATGTGCTCTACAAGTATAATATGAAATGTAATACATTCTGCTGTCATTTCTACTAACATAGAATAAAAAATAAATTTGAATAAAAGAAAAAATTAGCTTAAACAAACTGAGTTTTAAATTCAAAAGGCCGTTACATAACATGAAAAATTAATGAAGACACTTCTAAGGAGAAGCATATAATTTTGTCTCAAATAATAAATTTTGTTATTAAATCTGTTATTTGTTACTTTTAAATTTGTCAATTTCATTGTCAATAAATAGTAAATAATAGCAGTATTTATTTAGTATTGGTAATATGTCTAGGCATTCTGCTAAGTATTTTATCAGCTTTGTCTTCTTAATCCTTACAAAAACCTGGCTAGATATGTAGATGTTATTGTCCTCAATTTGTAGAAAAGAAAACTGAGATGTATTAATTTACTCAACAATTTCACTATGTCACAGGCACTGTTGTAGAGTAATTAGTTAATGAAAAATTTTCATGTACAAGACAGACACACATCCTTATTTGTGATGTTTACAGTCTAATGAGAAGAATACATTAGAAAAAATAGTTTTGGGAAAGCATGCAAATATTTTCTTGTAGCTTTTTGAATGTACACTTCATTGTTTTCTGTTGTCATTCCACTGTACAATAGCACATCAGAGCTTCTTGCTCCTGTTTCTTAGTACCCACACATGGATCAACCTCTCCCCATCACTCCCTTCCTCCCTCCTCTCCCCAGCTTCCAGTAACCACCATTCTACTCAGAATGTCTATGAGATCAACTTTTTTATATTTCACATGAGTGATTTTACTTGTCTTTCTGTGCCTGGCTTATTTCATTAAATGTAATGATTTCCAGTTCCATCCATATCGTACAAAGACAGGATTTCATACTTTTTATGGCAGAATAGTATTTCACTGTGTATGTGTATTCCATACACACAACTGACAATTAGCAAAACCCCATTACAAAGAATCAGAACTTAGATTAATTCTGTTCTCATAGGAACCTAGTAAGCATGCATTCTCTTCTATATTATTCAGCAACATTTTTATGATAAAAATGAACTTAGATTGGGCCAGTGCATCTATACTGATGGGAAATATTAAAAACTGAAAAAAAATTGAGGGATGTCATACTTTGGGCTGTACTGGTGGTGCACCTATACAATAACGCATGTTATTTGTATTGCAACCACAAAGTTATTGCAGAAATGTCCAACTTCTGTGGATGAAGCTATTAATCGGGAAAGTCCCTGTCTGTTCTTGATGTGCATCTCATTTCTTGGCCTCTAAACAGCCTCTGGACTGCTGCATGGATCATTGTAAGGCAGCAGCACAATCTCCTGCTGAGAAGAGCTCTTGATGCTCCTTCTGCCCATCTGTGATTCTTTAATGTCTTCCTGTGTAGCTATGTTCCTACTGTGCCATGTGGTAGTCTTAGAAGTCAGAATATTTAGTTAAACCTAAGGAGACTCCCCAGTGAGCACTACTATAGTCAAGATGTGTATGACAGAGGGTGATATGTGTTCTGATTAGGAAAGAGAGGAAGTGCCAAAGAGTGGATATTAATGGTGAAAATGAAAAAAAAAATAAAAACAACTAAAAATTAATCTGGTGATCAGGGAGGATCTCATCAAGATGATCTTTTATAGAATATAGGTTGAACTGTCCTAGTTCAAATTCCAAAGGCCCAAACATTCCACGCCCAAAACATGTTGACTGCCATGTCAATGCTCAAAAATTTTATATATTATAGCATTTCAGATTTTAAATTTTGGATAAAAAATTAATGCTTGACCTGTAAAATCTGCAATATTCTAAAACCCAAAATATTCAAAAATTTGAACCAGTATTGAACCCAAGCATTTCAGAAAACAGTAGGGAGTGATTTCACCTGCATAAAACAGGAAACTGAATATAAAGTCCATGAGACTTCTAGAAGTTCTCTAAAGTATCAGACTGTTTTAATTTTTCTCCAGAATATACTTCAGTGATTGATAAATATGAGCTGAAAAGATGAAGACGTTTTCAAAAGTCATGTGGCTCATGATGGTCTAAGGAATCCAGAAGACCTAACTTTAGCTTATTTATCTTTCCTAGGACACTTAGATTTTTTTTCATTACCAATGTTTGCATTTCCTAATTTCAGCAAGAACAAGCATTTGTTGGGATAGAGAACATGGTAATATTAGACACACTTGAAAGTTCCATAATTATCTATTATTTTATTGCCAGAGTAAGGTCACAGGTCAGTTGGTTCAGGGTGTTTTTATATTGGAGTCTGATTCATTATCTTCATACACATGTCTTTTTTAATATCAATATATACATGGATATATTAAACAGCATGACATTTGAATTATTACAGATGTTCAGGATTAAAACAAATTGAAGTCTCAATTGATTTGCAAAATGAAATTGAATTTCTTTCTGCTGTAAAGAATTTGAATTCAAAGTCTGTTTTAAGAATCTAGATGTCCCTCAGTAGATGAATGGGTAAAGAAAATGTGGTATATATATACAATGGAATTTTACTCAGTAATAAAAGAAAAGAAAATAATGGAATTCACATGTATATGGATGAAGTTGGAGAATATAATGCTAAGTGAAGTTAGTCAATCTCAAAAATCCAAATACTGAATGTTTTCTCTGATATAAGGAGGCTGATTCACAGTGGTGTTGGGTTGGGATACACAGGAGGATTAGAGGAACGCTAGAAAGGTCAAAGGGGAGGGAGGGGAACAAAGGAAGCAAGGGGGAATGGAGGGGAAAAAAGAAAAGGTGGTTGAATAAGATGGATGTCATTATCCTAAATGCATGATTGAAGATTTGAATGGTATGAATATACATTGTATACAAACAGTGTTTTGTAAAAAGATGCTCTGTTATGAATTATAATGCATACTACTATTATAAACATAACAACTTTGAATAAAAAATTTAAAAAGAAACAGAATGTACATTTTTGAAGAATATTGTTGGTGAACCAGGTAAATTTTCAAAAACACTAATTCACCAGCATGCAAAATAGTCATAACAATGCATAGTTGTTTTTAGTTTTTTACATTATGGGTGTGATTTTTGATATCTAGAACTTGCAATTATTTTCCTTGTATATTTTAAGGGCAAGCCTGTATTATAACAAGTACTGATGAGATGAATGATCTTTGTATAAGCCAAGTTATATAGATCTATCTATACTTAAAAATCTGCAGAGACCAACATAGATGTTCTATGAAGAGTAGTGAAATCATTAGTCTCTTTGGTAAAATAGAAGTAAAATAAAATAGAAACAACAATTCTTATCATGGAAAATGCATAGTTTTTACAATGCTTGGTTAATATGTATATACAAGAAATTATTAGTTAAGACTTACAGATAAAATAAGAGTGTAGCTTTTATTTGAGAAATATTGGTATTTAACAATGTAAACTTTATGTTCTAAAAGGTAATGACTACAAATGGCTGTTTTAAATGCTATGGCTTTAGGTTCATTATTTTTTTGTGCATTAAAATAATGATTTTAATAAAAGTCTAGAGTTCATGTTCTGAAAGCTATTACCTTTCAGCGATTGCATATACCTCCTTGTCTAGAGGGCAAAGTGAACAACATCTCATATTTTTCTTAGGCACGATATGAAAGCATTAATTTCCTTCTGCTGCTTTGACAGAATGCAGTGCTGTGGGGCAAGCCAATGCAAAATGATCACATTTTCACCCGTAATCAATATAGCTGGGTGACACTGGGCATCTATTTTTCATTCCAGCATCCAGTAAAGTAAAATGATATGTGGATTTTCTCCGAAAGAGGTGCTTTTAGGAAACATAGATGAAAATAGCATTCTTAGCAGACCACTGAGAAAGTTGGTTATAACTGCAATTCCTTGGCAGCTGAGACAGATGTGAATTTAGCCTTTCCTTTCCTCCTCTTGTATCTCTCTCAACGGGATAATTTGAAAATCTGTAACTTTACTTAAGGAGTTGGCTATGAATCATAAATGACAGAATTAGTTTTTAAGGATAATATATTTAGTCCTTGTAGTGTCTCTGTGGACTTCTTGACTTCTAAACACCCATTATGTTTTAAGTGAAGAGCATAGATCTGCATTTTATGCTAAAAAAAAATGTAATTACCAAATCGCTGCAGGTCCATTTTTTCCCTAAAGGCACATATTTCTTACTTGTAAGATTTTCTAAAATATGAATGAGCTAAATTATAGAAAATGTTTCAAATTGCAGTTAGCTGGCTTTGACTGAAAAGTAGTAGATATTTGATGTTGAAATGGAAATGTTAGAATGCTTGGAGAAAATGATTAACAATAAATACCTAACATTTGTAAACTCTATTATCAGATCCTGTGAATTTCATATGAATTCCAACAAGGTATATTTTATTCAAATTCTGCAAAATTTCTGCTTCTCTTTCTATGAACAGATTTTTACATTTACGCAAATGATTGGAATATGGCTTGTGGGCTTATGCATACCCCTATGTGTGTTTTAACTATTAGAATGCATACTGAGAGGATGAAATGGAACATATTTCAGTATTTATTTTATCATTCAGTTATTTTGAACCCATGAATCCATGGGCGTTTTTTTTATCTGTTTTTACAGTCCGGATTTTTGACTGATAGTATTATACACATTCACTGATTCCAGAATACTAGTTTAGAAGATAATCATCAAGAGTGATTTCAAATTCAATGAAATCAATACATTTAATTTTGGTACTTTAGTACATTATAATTATACAAAAAGGTGCATTTCACTGTGACATTCATATAAGCATAGAGCCTAATTTGCTCTAGTTAATTTCCTAGTACTTCACCTTTCCCTCTCCTCTTCCTCCTCCCTTATCCCTTTCCTCTACTCTATTGGTCTCCCTTATATTTACTTTTTTCATTAGTGCATTATTATTATACTTGAAAGTGGGATTCACTGTGACATATTTATACATGCATATAGCATAATTTGGTTGATTTCATTCCCTGTTTCTTCCATTTCCCCTATTCCCCCTTGATTCTCTTTATCTATTCTACTATTCTGACTTTTGTTTTCATGAAATACTTCTTTTATTCCTTTTTCCTAACTTATGCATATAAGAAAACATTCACTGACTTTCTGAATCCTTCTTATTTCACTTAAGATGTTATCACATTTATAACATTATCTTCTGTTGATAAATAACACACAAATGCATTCTACCTGGGAAAGAGACAACCTACAAATGTCTATGTATAATTACATACATAAACTGCTATTTATTTGCTTTCTGTAAACTCAAGACTCTAAATAGTCTCCAGTATTACATATCTTTCTAGTCTTGATTCTGTGCATTTACAAACATTTACATTCACACACAGCCTGTATTGCTTACTGGAAAAGAAAAGGATCTTATTGCATGTTATACAAATTTTCTGTTGCTATAACAAATTACCACAAATGTGGTTGCTTACAAGTCAAATTTAGTAGCTCATAATTATGTAGGTCTGAGTTCTGGCATGACTTAACTGGCTTCATTGCTTTGGGTATTCCAAGACTGAAATCAAGGTATTGGCCAACATCAGCTCCTATATGAAGGCATAAGGAAAGTATTAGCTTTGGATTTCAATTAGCAACTGGTAGAATCAGTTGCTGCTAGATCTTCCATCTCCTTATTTCCTTGCTGGCTGTCAACTAAGGACTATCCTCAGCTGATGATATGTGAGTCCACCCATACTCCCTTTGACATGGCCCAGTTTACCTTCAAAGCAGCAATAGTACATCAAGTTCTTCTCATGTATCACATCTCTGACTTTTCCTGCCAACCCGGAGAACACTGTGCTTGTAAGAGCTCATGAGACTATGGTAGACTTTCTTGCAAAGCTAGGATGGCCCCAAATGAATATGCAAAGGCCCTCTTTCAGTGTACACAACATTTTCCTGGGGGTAATATGAGAGAGAGATGATCATGGAGGCTGAAATTCTGCTTCACACTTGCATTTCTGTGTAACTTGTTTTATTCATTTATCAAGAAATATTTCTATGGATCAAATATTTGAAAAAAAAATGTTCTGGGCACAGTAGCACATGCTTATGATCCATCCCTGTGACTCAGGAGGCTGAGGAAGATGATCTCAAGTTTGAGGCCACACTGTCTCAAAACAAGCAAAAAAGAACTGAGGATGTAACTCACTGATAAGTCTCCCTTAGTTTCAATCCCTACCACCAAAACAAATTACAAACAAAAAATTTAATGACATCACAGTATTTCTTCCATAGCATGAATATATAGCACAAATGACCATAAATGGTCATTTGATCATATCCATACTTGTGAAAATAATTACAGTTGGATGTATGCTTAAAACACACACACACACACACACACACACACACACACACAAACTTGTCCATGTGAGTTAGTCATTAAAAAAGATATTTCTGAAATGTAATTGCTTGAGTCAATTAGTAGCTCCACTATATTTGATTATGTAAATTGATTTAGCTTTTTCACCTCTTTGGACTATATGTTATGTTTACTTATAAAAGAAGGGTAATGATATCTGTGTCATAAAATTGGGATATTAAGTGAAGTAATTAAAAAAATCATGCTGGCATAAAATGTGCCCAAGCTACCTAGTTGTTGCTATACTATATGAGCACAAGGCTTCTCTGGCCTAGTTCACTAGGCATTTGAATCATGGAACAACTGCACTTTAAAAAAAAAACATTAGAAATATAAGAACAAATAATTATATAATAAATATACACCAATAAAGAAGATCTTACTTTTCTGATTTTTCCTGACAGATAAATACTGGGTTAGTTACTCCTTATTTAATAAGTATTTTTCACATGCCAATGGTATACCAGTTACCTGCCAAGGATATAGAATTTTATTATTAGTAGAGTAGTTGTGGTCCTTGCTCATTATATTTCTTAGTAAATTAATAAGATAATCAAATTTAATTGTAAATGGTGATTTATTCTATATATAAAGGACCTGAGAGCCAAGAAGACATATAATAGGAAACTAGTTCTTTTCCAGAAAGTCAGTAGTCATCATAGTTAATATTACCTTGGGTCACAGTAAAGGGAACATGTGATAAGATTACTTTTCAAAGGAAGCATTAAGGCTTAATATTAAACTTGATATAGATATAAAATAAATCATTTTGGGAATTAGAGGAAATTACCCAAATAACAATTAGGTTTGAACCCCATATAACTATTTAGATGATAGTGACAAACATTAAGATAATTGACAACTAAGGAAGCTCAATTAGTGAGGGGAAAATTATTCTATTGGACAGAGACACTAAGTTTGAGACACAAAAAGGGAGCTGTCAAATACACAGTTACACATTTACAGACTCAGAACAGGTCTGGACATAGGTAATTTGCTCATCATTTTAAGGTACTGATGCAATCCATGGGAATGGATGTAGCTCTTCAGTCTGGAGCTGCATCTTTTAGGCATAGGAACCACTACCCCAAGGGCCTGCTGAGTACTTAAAATGAGGCTACACCAAATCTGAAATCACACAGATATTGAAGACAAGTAGAAAACAGTGAATATGAGGAATCAAATTAATACTTGATTGTACTGACTACGGTTTTAGATATCATTTTGGATATATTAGATTACTAAAATTTCATTTTTTTTGAAGATTGGAAAGTGACATTTCTGACTTCTATTGGATAGCATTGACATAATGACAAAGAATAACAGTGTAAACTTGAGTTTTGAAAATTTAAGTATTTAAGGATGGATTCCTGGGGTAGGGGCATTGTAATAGTCATTAGTGTAATAAGAAATATCAGACTGTACTTGAATGTAGAGTGTATTTTAATGGAAATTATTCTATACTAAAGGATGTTCAGAGATAAAGAAAGATAACAGCTGAAAAAATAATCATTGGATTTAATGAGTGAAGATTTTCTTGAAGGTCGAGGTAAAGATTTTCTTGAAGGCCAGATTTCTGAATGTTGATGAGTGAACTGAACAGAAGGACTTGGATATTGGAAGAGTAGATGAATCTTAGAAATGTGTTTCTAAAGGGGAAATGAGATAACTGGATATGTTTTATTATAATGAGAACTGAAAATGTTTATAAGTCAAAAGAGTTATCCCAAAACAAGAAAGGTTGCAAATGTGGGTGAAAATAGGAATGATGGATAGTATGAAGTAGAGAGACCCACCTATTAGAATAGTTATCACATTTTAAATAACTGTATTCTCTTGTCTGAATTATAATTAAACTATGACCTCTAAGGAACCAGAAACAATTTCTTTTTCATTGCCTAATTTGTAATATCTACTTTGAAGTGTTGTTTCAAGATATATTCATTACTTGAAAACAGGAATATTGAATATATATGAGGATTTGAAATGTATATTGTAATCAAAATGGACAGCTCTTAGATGTGAGATGCTAGTTAATGGGGGAAGATAGTTCTTGGAACTTATAATGCACAATGGCAGAGAAAGGCAGGATCATAAGTATCATTATGTTTATGTACTGCCTATGTTTGTAGAACGTATATATACATAAAAGAATACGACATTGTGAATGCCTAGAATCACAGGAAGCTTAAGAAAAAGCATAAATTAAAAGTGAATAGAAGTTTAACTAAAAAGAAGGGAACAAAACCTAAGGCCTCTTTCCCTTGAACTCTTCAAGTTTAGGAAATTGGGTGCTCCTAGATTTCTTGATGTCCATTTAACTAAATTAAATCATTTGTGACTTTCCATCTTAGCAATGCCTCTTAGCCTTGATGCTCTGTTTGAGATGGTGCATATGCAAAGTTATCTTCCAGGACTAAGCTACACACAAGCTATGGACTCTTCTCATTTTCCTCTTTCCTTATTTCCTGATTTAGCACATCCCACATTATCTTCTATAATGGTCTTAAGTAGATGTGGCTGGAATATACAAAACTCAGAGAATGGTGTTATCTGAACAGTAATCTCACACAATTTTTGATCAATGTACTCGTTGTTTCCTAGAAAATGAATCTGAAGAAAACATGAAAGTTGTGAAACACTATGTTTTGAGTAGATACCATTTAATGAACACTTAAGTTTTCCATAAATACATGTAAGTATTGGGGGATTAATTCATTTAATCCTAAAATCCTAAATTATAGAGTAGATACTCTTCTTATCATCATCATCATCATTCTTGGCACAATTGTCAACATAATGGTATGAACAAGGAAGGGAAGGCTCAGAAATTTTAAGTAACTTACCAAAATCATGCAGTTACTTAGTCCAACAATTGGGATTAGTGTTCAGTTACTCTAACTCTAGATCCCAATTTATAACTTCTAAACTATTTAGCTTTACTAAAACCAGAAGAAAACAAGTTCTTGCTAGTTATACTCACATGATAGCAGGAAGAGCAACTCAGAGATTTTATGGGAAAAGATGAAGGCATTAAGGCACTCTTTTAAATTTATAAAGCTAAAAGGGGTACAGTAGGTAGAACATGATCTGGAGGCCTGGCCTTGGGTGCTTGAACTTGGATAAGCTACCATGGCTTTGTTCAAATCCAAACTTCCCATGTTTTTTAATTTTTTCCTCCTTAAAGCCAATTAGTTGAACTAATTGTCAGCAAGGTCATTTGGGGCCAGAAAATGATGAAATTCCTGATAAATTCCAGTAAAGAGATTTTTATGTTAAAAATAGCCATACTGGAAAATAGTCTACCAGATAATAAATGATAAATATGTGAATGGATAAAAGATTCTATCACACATTTTCAGTGAAATCTTTGGGAGAGAAATCTTTCTAATTTTCCCTTTAAAATATTTCCAGCAAGTATGATAGATGACTAATTAGATGTTAATTGTTCCTGTCTACTGATTAGGAAATTTAGGATTTTGGAGCATTGATTTAATAAGGAATGGCACTTGAATCTTAACTCATAATTAGCTTATTACATTTGGCTGCAGTTTGAATCTATGCTATGGGAATGATTTAAAAACATTAATCCTTTTCAAGGACTAAGTCAGTGCTGATACATTACCTGAGAACACCTTCCAGAGTGACAAAGACAGGATATTCCTAAACATCTGTGATGCGTTGATGTTTGTTAGGTTAAAAGGAAAACTTAAAAAGATCTAGTTTAGTTAGGTCAAAAACTCTAAAAATCCATCATTAAATTATTATACAGTTAACATGCTTGTACTTCTTTTCATGGGAGAAGTTTGATGCTACCAAATAATAAAAAAACTCCATTTTTTAACCTGTACCTCAGAAAATAAGCTGCTATTGTTTTTTTTGTTTTGTTTTGTTTTATAACTAAAATTCATTGAATAGAAACTTTGCCCCCTGTGCCCCATACTGACAAAGCTCTGCCAACAGCAAGGGAAACAATCAAGTGAGGGTTGTGCAGCTTAAATACAGAAAACTGCAGAAATATTTTTCAGGAATAGTTGAACAAATTCTTGTGTACCTATTATCTATATTAAGAAATGGAACAATATTAAATGATGAAGCCTCATTTTGCCTGGTTGGAGTATATGTGATTTATAGCCACATATTCATGTTTTACTACATATATCTGTATCCCTAAACAATATATTTGTGCTTTTTCATTGTTGGAATTGGAGTGATTTTAAAAACTATCAACCTTTTGATCAGCATGAGTTCAGAACCATGGTGGTGCATGCCTGTAATCCCAGCGGCTCAAGAGGCTGAGACAGGAAGATCACGAGTTCTAAGACAGCCTCAGCAATGGTGAGGCATAAAGCAACTCTGTGAGACTCTCTGTCTAAATAAAAATACAAAATAGGGTGGGGATGTGGCTCAGTGACCCCCTGAGTTCAATCCCCAGTACTCCAGCGCCCACTCCCCCAAAACAAAGAAGTCAGGTAAATGAAGATAGCTTGATAGTTTGTTTAGAAAGTAAGACTTCATTGTGCAGAAACAATGAAATCCAGAAGTAGAGTAATCTGCTCATTCATTACAAGGATAGAACAAAGGAGGAACTTTCAATCAGGATTGAGATGGTGCTGCTCACAGGAGCAGACCATACTGTGTTGCCATAATGGCAGTTAATTCTCACAAAGGAGGAATATGAAGCAAATAATCAGTAGAGTCCAAAAGACAGACAGTGGCATCAGCCAGGTATGCTTCTGTTCATAAGTTAATAAGAGATGTCACCTATATCCAGTAAGAAGGAAGGAAAAGTTAATTCCTAACCCAAATGTACATTAATTTTAGGCATCGTATAAATTCATACCTGTTGAAGTTCTGGTAATAGAGGCACACTTTCATTTCAGGTTGGAGGCTTAATCATTCTGTGCCACCTTCAAAAGTTTCTTATTTTCTTGAGACAAAGTTATATAATGAAACATGAACAGAGGGGACCCTGTTTGGTAGAGACATAATAGAGTTGAAATAGACAAACGTGTTAGACTATTGACAAAATTCTGTCTTACAGGACTTATTTTTGTCTAGCCGTGCTGTGTGTCCTTGTTGGATAACACAGAGCTAAACATGTTTATTCCTTGCAATAAAAGCAAGCCTGCAAATATAGAAACAAAATTATCATACTGTTTGAAATTATATACATTATATTGGTATCTTAGTTCAATATAAGAATACACACATATGCATGTGTGTGCTTACACATATGTTGATAGGTTGAAAATAAGAAAAAATTTACATACAGGTCTAAAATTTACCATTATATTCATAGGCTTTGAATGTTTGTTGAGACTTGAATAAAAATGTTTCCCTACTGCTTTCATGTCACAGCTTAACTGGCCTGCTGAAAGGTTTTAGGTCATGAATTATTGCCTTCATATACATCACATGGATTTGCTCTCTTTATTGGCCTCAAACAATCCTCCAAACTTGAAAAAGCATTCTGGAATTATAAATTGAATAAGAAAAGATGAGCCAAACAAAGTCATAATATTTGAGAAAAACATGCTAGTACTCATATTTTGGAAAGGGCTATTAGGACAATTGACAAAATTATGTGATTTATAATGGGTTTCAACTCACTTGCAGTGAAAGAGTAAGGCAATTCTCACAGTCTGAGGAATTGAGAACATCATACAGACTTGCTAGGCTTTGTCTGTGATCTTTCCCTTGCCTGCTTCACAAAGGAGATTCTCGATGCCATTTGAAAGCTATTCTTAGACGTGGTATCTAGGTGTCATCTTGTTCGGTGTCTCACCTCTGTGTGAGTATAGCTATGCCTGTTTATATATTCATCATTCTAAAGCAAAACAGGTTCTACAGTTGAGCAAAGACAAATTGAAATACCAGGCAATGGAAAGACTACTGCATTATATATGATAAACAGCTTTCATAAATACTGCTTTGATGTGCAAAATAAAATGAGCAGGTGTTACCTTGATTTTGGAGGAGGAAACAGGTAGGGATTCCTTTGTGTTGAAGTAATGATTGTTATTACCCCTATCCTACAGAGGAATAAACTGACACTTTGATTTACCCAAAGTCGCATAGCTGAAAGTCAGTTATGAAGTTAGGTGGTCTACCTTTGGAACCAGTGTGCATAACCATTAACCCCACACCATAGGAGCAATAGGAAGACATCTTTTGTACAGGTCCAAGTATACTTCCATGTTATTTAAGGCATGTTTTAAAACAACTCTTAATGCACAAGTTCAGTGAATTTTCTCCTTAGCATTTATTTTAATTCCACTGAAGCAGTTGGTGTTCTCTTCTCTAAATTTCTTCTCTTTGGCTCCCATGTTGATGAAACTATGCATGTGTCATTATTTCTTAGCTATTACTTTTATAAGCACTTATTTCATTTTATATAGGACTTGAGCTGTGTTGGAAAAGTTTCGTTATGACCATTGTAGAGGTGAGAAAATTAAGAGGTACAGACATGTTCAATGACTGGCTCACAAAATACACACAAATGAAGTAGAGAAATGGACATCTAAAACTTCTAACTTACAATACTTTGCTGTGCAAATTTATATTACCAAATTTTAAATTTTATTACTTTTATAACTGGATAACTTGGGTACTCTTAAGATTAATATCTATTTTATTCACATTGAACCATCTCTGGATTTGTTAATTATGATTAAATTTTACTGAGATTGTTTCCATCATATATGTGATATATATATATATATATATATATATGTATATATTTAAATATGTGTTTGTAGTGTTCAGAAATGGTTGAATTATACTGCAAAACCAGGGTAGAGGAAAATACACTTAGGGATGTGGTATATCTAGTATTCATTAGTTAATCTATCTGCATGTGTAATTTTGCAATGTATAATTTCTCAGTCTTCTGATTACTTTCTAACAATCTATTGCCATCTACTGGGCTCTGTTCAGAACTGTCATGCTAACCACTAAATTAGAGCTACTGGTTTATGAATTTGAAATCTGCTAGTGAGACTTCAGTGACTTTCAACGTCTGTTCAACTTACAGATGCTGATGGTGCTTAATGAAGGACCAGTTTAGCAGTTCTTATTTAATATTACTTGAGATTTAGCTCACTAGAAAATTAGAATTCAAACCTCACTTGCATGTCATTGCTGTAATTCTTGTATTCAGATCACCTACTGCTTTGTTTAATTTAGATTTTAGGATTCCTTCCATGCAATTTTCTTCTCTTATTTTCAGTTGTATGTACCATGGTTCCTTCCTCTATTAAAAGTGAAGAGTAAGATTTTACAATAGCACAATATCTACTTCATGGCTAATGATGTAATGATATTATGTTTTATTCAGAAATAAGTATACTTGCAAAATGGTATTTTAACTTTTGGTATATGAAAATCTAAATCATTCTTAGACTATAAACTACCATATTTTGCTAACAAACTTATAGAATTAAAATTCTGTTTTTAAGTGTCATTTCTTTTTGTAAAGGAAGAGAATTCTGATCAGGCTTGTGCAGGTATGTATTTTATTTATTTCAATTACATTAAGTAATATAGTAATAACTGCTCCTACCTTGTATTGTTATGTTTTTCAAGATACTTCCTTGTATCTTGTTTCATAAGTAATAACAAACATGGAGAAAATGTTCTCCAAAATCATCAATAATGCTGGCATTCGTTTTTAAATAACTAGCAATATTGAAATTATTGCCAGAGGGTTGTCTAATACTAGTCATCTCAAACTCATAAGCACAATAGAGCCTGCAGTATAATAAACTATCATATAGAAAAGTGCTTCATAAATGGATTTTGTAATTGTATTTTCCCAGATGAAAATGCCTTTCTTAACAGCTACATTAGAATGCTTCCTCTCCAGTTGCAGAGAAAACCATGACTGATTGGTAGGAACAAAATTCAGGGCAATCATGGAATAAAATTAAAAGAAAAAAATTAAAATTATGGAAGTCACAAGTTTGAAGATTTTAAAGGTGAGAGAAATGCAGTATTTCAGGTATTAATAATACCATATGTAACTTTGACATAAAATGTACATATCAAGGTAGGATCACCCTAAGGAACTTATTCTGCAGAAGACTGACTCATTGCTCGCTCCTCCTCTGCTTTGCATTAACATGTGAGACTGTGCTGGCTGTGCCCCCTGCTTGCTGTGCTTTTCCACTCTACCTCACCATCTCTGCAGTCTGGGTCTCTTCTCATGTTTTTATCAGTACTGTGCTGACTTCCTTACTGTCCTCAAGCCTGCAGCCCTATGATCCTCTACTTCATTTCCCCCACTGCCCAAAGCTGATTTTGAAGAATAGAAGAGGGGAGGGATTTAATAGTACAGAAAGTTCCTCATTTGCCAACTATTTCTGGGAGCACTTTATTAAATTGGCTCAAATGTCATGAGATAGTGCACTCCTCATGTGCAGGACGTGAAACTGAGTACTGCAGGATTTCCACAGCCAGTCCAAGTTCACTTAGTAGGTGTCAGACAGAGGCTCCATACCCAGGTTTCTGTTCCACCTATCCTAATCTAAACAGATAGCAGAGCTTCTCAAAGGTATAGATATGGTCATATTGTTGCATCTGTTTTTACTTAATGAGATCACACTGGAGTAGGGACTGGCATTGTGGTTTAGATATAGTTTGGGTATAGCCCTGAAAGGTTCATATGCTGGAAGATTGGTCCCCAGTGTGGGGAGGGTGAGAAGTGGTGGAAACTCTGAGAAGTGGGGCCTAGTGGGAGGTAATTAGGTCTTTGGGGCATCACTCTCAGAGGGCAATGATACTGATTTGTGCAGATAGTTAGTCCTGGTGAGAACAGGATGTTAGGAAGCAAGGGCAGCTCACGAGGTCATTTCCCTTCCTCTTTCCCTGCTGAACTGTGAGGCAGTCAAGGGAACCCTCACTAGAGTCAGAACAGATGGGGCTAATGAGCTTGACCTTTCAGTCTCTAAGACTGTGAGTTACAGGAAATCTCTCCTCTTTAAAAGTATCCAACTTCAGCTATTTTATTATATCAACAGAAAATAGACTAATCCAGCCGGTATCATTGTCAAAAGAGAATGACAGAAGCAGGAGCCATGTGAAAACATAGAAGCACAAAGGGAGATTACCATGTGGTGACAGATGCAGAGGTTGGAGGAATGCAGCTGGAAACCAGAGAAGACCAAGCACTGGTGGCTCCACTAGAAACTAGGAAGAAGTAGGGAGGAAACCATTCAGACTCCCAGAGGGAGTATGGCTTTGTTGATAGTCTGATGTAGGGTTCCTAGCCTCCCAAACCATGAAAGAATAAATTCTTATTTTAATTCACCCAGATGTGCTATTTTCTTATGGTTGTCCCAGGAAATTAATGAACCTATTATTTTCTTACATGGAGATTCTTCTCGCATGACAGCAGGCCCTAGAGTCTTCTTCATCTGTGGGCCTTCTGCTTCTGTCTGTTTGCAGTTCCATGCTTTTGCCCAGAATAATTATATGCAGAACAGAAAAAGGCCTTTTTAGAATCATGGAGCACTATTCAACATGTAAATGGTTGAAGTCATCCTCATTCTCATCATGATTTGAAGCACATCTGTCCTGAAAAGATTCTTCGTGTGTTTCTGCTTTGCAGTTATTTTTCATTTCTCCACCCCAAAGCACAAGGAAATATGCCTACTCCAACTATAATGTACATATCAAAGCTACTCAAGGTTAGCATCTTTCTCTTTCTATTCCCCTGGTTGACTCAATTAATGGATAAATGATCTGTCAAAAAAGGAAGGGCCCCACGGAATATCAAGCTTCCTAACCAGTCTGAATGCAACACACTTTACAGAATTGGTAAAGATAAAACTATTATTGCTGACAAGGAACACATCTATATTCTAAAGCACGTTGTAAGAGTAAACTCCGCCACCCCTACCCAGCCTTACACTGTCACAAGCTGAGAACCCATAATGGACCTCCCCTTCTCTCCAACCACAGCTAAGTATTTCTCTATCTCTTTTCTTTCTTTCTTTCTTTCTTTTTCTTTCTTTCTTTCTTTCTTTCTTTCTTTCTTTCTTCCTTTCTTTCTTCATTGTAGCTCTGGGAATATAATTTAGTTTCCTCTTATTGCCAGAAACTTGTAGTCTTGCAGTCCTCTTTTGCAAAGTCTGGACAGAAGAAAAATAAGTATTCTTAACTATTCTATATATATATATTTTTTTCATTTACTTTAGGTGTTTGGGAAAATACATTATGATCATGGACATCCTGCAAAAATTTCAGAATTCACATATGACTCTTATAATGAAACAAAGATAACAATTTTTTCTACCTTTCTCATCAATCTGGCAGAATTTCCTATATCTTAATAATATTATTAATTATTCCTGGGTTTTAGATTTAATCATCTGTTGACTTCATAAGTTAGAAACTCTCTACCATGCTACTTTTCATCTAAAGACAATATAGTGTTAAATTATCATTATAATATGGATATAAAATTCAAGTGCACCATGCTTAAAAGTATAGTTTGTCTTTCAGGAGAACTCCTGGATGTAGAAAATATTTTGAGTTTTCATTCCTTGCTTTACTTAGAGAAATTCAAATTAGATTATTTTTAGTCCAGAAACAAATAGATCATTTTCAAATAATATTAAAAATATAATAAATATTCATGTGATTAAAATTTTACAAAATACACCATTTTCAAATAATTTAAAAATAAATATTCATGTGATTAAGATTTTGCATTTTATTTTCACTTTGTTTTTTTCTAAGTTTATAATGAAACTGCTATATTTTCATAAAACAGTATTTCATGGTTCTGCTTTTATGTTTAGCATGAAACTTATCATATGTCATTGAAAACTGCAATGCAAATGGATGCTTTTCTAAAAGATAGAGTACTTAAAAATATAAATTTTCTGTAGACTCTGATTGATTGACTAAGAAAATTTTCTGTTGAAAAAATGTTGAAGAATCTGTCAATGCAGTTAGCTCTTGCTATTCCTTAGTGAAATAATGTCCACAAATAAATTAAATGCCATATGTTTTCTGGGTTGCTATGCTCATAGATTTAAAAATAAATGAGAGATAGCAAGATGAGAAATAATAAATCATGTTTACTTTTGATATAAAAACAGTTCACATCATTAAAACAAAAGAAACAAAAGAATCTAGAAGATGAAAAAAAGAAGATAAAAGAATCAACTCTCTAATGCAACTGCTTTGGTGTATTCCCTTATGATCATTATTCATAGGCATCCTTTAAATTTTTAAAAATAATTATAATAGGGGCTGAGAACATAGTTCAGTAGTAAAGTGTGTGCTTAATATGTGCAGGGCCCCAGCACCAAAAATATAAATAAATAAGTATAATAATAATTATTATGAAGTTGTCTGTAATTTTGTTGATACATGATTTTATTATGTTTCCATGTGTTATATTAAATTGAATAACTATGTCATATATTACTTGACCATTCAGCTATCATAGATTGTCTCATAAAATATTCTTTGGGTATATATCAGTTTGGAAGATGATTTTCTTTGCATAGATTTGGAAAAAAAAAGTTGTTAAATATTTACAAGGCAAAATATTTGTTAATACATATTTTCAAAATTGCCATACACAATGGGGCTGATTTTTATTAGGGAAATTGAACCATTTTTCTAATCATTACTCAGTGGTACAACTTCTTTACATGTGAATGCCTCTGAACGATGATTTGGGGGTTATCTATTTGATTCATTTATTTAAATGTTTATAAAATGGTCTGGTTTAAATTTTGAAATAATTTTGAATAAATTTTATCACCAGGTGAAATTATGTTAGTCCGTGTACTTGGAGAACATCTAAATTTTAAGCATTTGATGGGTTTTCATAACTTTAATGCCTAGGGTATCATTAATGAAATGAATAAAAAACTATTGTCATATGTTTGTGATTAATAGTTGCAACCTCTCATTGAAAGATTGATATTCATGAAAATATTAATAATAGTGACATTATCAACATTAATATTTGATGATGACTTAAAATGTCAGAATATTTATTTATATGCATTATTTATTTATATGCAGTATTTCATGCACTTCACAGAAGCTCCTGAGCTAATTGTAGTCACTATTTTTAAAGATGAGGAAACTGAACATTAAAGGCCTTAAGTGATATGGTCAAGGTCACCCAGCTGGTAACAGATCAAGCTGGAGTTAAGATCCAGATAAAATGGACTATAGAGGCCACATTCCTGTGAATTCATTATAATAAATATTCACAACTCAGTGTCTGGTTAGAAAGGGATGTGATTAAGGGAAGGCTTGATAAACATCATCCTTCCCAGACTCTTATCAGTTTTTACAAAACATTGCGGTGATCATTCATAAGTACTACCCCAGATACTGAAGTATTAAATGAAAATTGTCTTTGGCACACAGAGTATGAAACTGCTCCTGGTTGGCTTTGCAGTGATGTGACTAATCAAGCTGACTTTCTCTTCAGTGAAGTTACGATTTATGATAGTTCCTGGATTTCATTCAAATGGATTTTAAATGACTCATTCTCTTTATGTGACACATGTAGAACTAGTACACTAGTACCCTGAAAGCCTGAAGGACAATCAGCTACATCTTAGGAGGTGGCTGTTACTGAACTCCAAAGCCAGTCTTCTGGGTGACCTGTGTGTGCTCACCACTTGCGGAAACTTCTCTGCCCCTGTGTCATGAAAAACATTCTTGTTAGAAACAGTTCACTGGATTTCTCTGCTATATAATGATGTGCTGTTACAAAGAGTAATATTAAAAGCTTTAAAAGTGATCTCCATATCCTATTTTGGGGGAGCCAGTAGTCCTTAAAGGTAAATTTAGTTCAAAAGGTTTTGAAAGAAAATATTTCCCTGAAATAGCCCTAAACTCAAGTTTTTTTGTTTTGTTTTGTTTCATTTTTGTACTGGGGATTGATTTGAGGGTATTTTCCCACTAAGCTTCATTCCTAGCACTTTTTATTTTTTGAGATAATTTCTCACTAAGTTGCATTAGGGTTTTCCTAAATTGCTGAAACCAGCCTTGAACTTGTAAGCCTCCTGTCTCAGCCTCCCAAGCCACTGGGATTACAGGCCTGGGCCATTATGCCTGGCAGTAACTTCAATTTTTAATGAAAGTTCTCATGGTTGGAAGTCTCAACTTTGCATAAACCACAGTAAGATGTAGAGAATAAGGACAGTATGTTTGAATTAAGATTTGTACTTAGGCAGGGCACAGTGGTGCATGCCTGTAATTCTAGCGGCTTGGGAGGCTGAGGCGGGAGAATTGCAAGTTCAAAGCCAGCCTCAGCAACTTAGTAAGGCTCTATGCAACTTAGTGAGATCTGTCTCCAAATAGAACATAAAATGACTGGGAATGTGGTTCAGTGGTTAAGCACCCCTGGGTTCAATCCGTGATACCAAAATAAATAGATAAGTAATTTTTAAAAGATTTGTTCTCAGAAGTACCATCATCTCTTGCGTGATTATAGGTATCAATTGGAAAGGAAAAATTATTCTGATAATAGCAGATAAGACCAATTTGGGTCCACTTTGTTAAATAGAACAATTAGATCTACTTTTTAAAGTGCATTGCATTTTAATTTCCTGATTTTTTTTCACCTATCACCAAGGAAAGAAACTCAAATAGTTTTATAGGTAGAGATTTGTATTCAAATCCAGACTCCAGTGTTTATTACTTGTGTGAGTTGGAAAATCCAAATTTTCAGTTCAATCCAAACTCCTTAGTGTGTAAAACTGATGTGAAATAGATGTCTCTAAATGATGATTATGAGACACAAATACAGTCACATATTAGTAAAGTCTATGTAATTATTAGCATCGCTAATACTGGTATATCTTCCATTTCTATGGGAGAAAACTCACATGTCTCTTCTATGCTACATTGGCGCATTAACTGTGATTTTCAACACTTCAGTTCTTGAGTCTTTAAATTCTGCTACACAGATATCTTCCTGCACCTTGATTTGAGCAGCTGAAGATGATGACAGACTATCTCTTGGAGTTGCCCCCAGAGACCCCAACACTGGATTTCAAAGATGTTACGCCATACCAATTTCAAATTATGCCATCCCAAAAGCCTCCACATTTGTTGGAATTTAATGCAGTCTAATTTAAAAATATGTTATTTATCCCACTTAAACAAGTACAATGTCATTTGGTTTTAAAGCAAAGTCCAGCATGTCTGCACTATTGGAATCCAGTCTAGATTTTAGAGGTAGGGCAACATGGACTCTGGAGCAGAGAGTTTTTGTTCAGATGCTCACCCTGCCCCTCATTTAGTATACAATCTTGAGCAAGGTACAAAACCTCTCAGTGCCTACACTCTCTTAATAACGATGCTTCAAGAGTATCCCCAGGATAAAATGAGTAGATTTTGGATCAAATGTATATCATGTAATACCAAACTATAAGATGTGATCTAAGAATTAAATGCATGCTTTCTGTTATTTCCAATCTTCAGTTAAATCATTATATCACTTCTCCTATGGATAGTCCTTGGTCAGAGCATGCATGAATATACATAACTGTCCCTGTCACTCTGCTGCAACTTTCTCCACATTACTCTGTTAAAAGTTAGCAAGGAACTTTAGAGATTGCAGTGTCCACATTTCACTGATGTTGACTTAGAGGATTAGAGCCAGGAGGCAAACCTAGAACTTTTCCATTTCTAAATTCATTCTATTTTGACTGAGTCTAAGTCTTGATATGTGGGAGCTTTTAGACATTACTCTTTTCATAGATGTTCCAGTTTCTTAGCTATTGATCCTTCTGTTACCAGAGTCAATCATTCACAAATAAGTACACACTGATTTTATCTCAGTTCCTTCGATGCTATAGACATTGGAGCAACATTCAGGGATTCTTTAAAATAGTTTTGCAGATGTTACACTGCTAGTAGCCAAAAATGTTCACTAAATTTTATGTGTGAGTGCATGTGAACATAGCCATTTTTCTCACCTTTAATTTGGCTGCTTCTGTTTTGTTCTTCGATTTGAGCAATGTGAGTTTAAAGAGAAAAATTAAAAAGCAGAAGTTTCTCTTGTAGATACTAAACTTTTGTCCTTAAGAAATTTCCCTAGCTGGTAGATTTCTTCCATAAGGTTCTATGGCTTAACGATAGGACTCAAGGAAAGAAAAGAAAAAAGAAAAGATAACTAGCTTATGAAATATTATGGGACAATAAACTACTTTAAAATGCATACTTTAGAAACAAGTTAGTTAATTCCAAAGGTTAATAATAATTGACTATAAACTAAAACACTTTTAAAAATACCTGGCAAAGAGTAGAAATATAGGATATAGGATAGGTGCTAATGATGGAATGATCTTAAAATGCATGGAGAAGCTCCACAGGGAAGATCTAATGTCACAACACATTTTACACACTGAAATATTTTCTGGAAAACACTTATTTTTTCATAGCTTCTTTTACCATGATGACAATGCCACCCAATTTTCTAGTCCATTACTGTGACTATTTTTACAAAGAGTGAAGTTGAAAGAGCTGATGAAATGAATTGAGCTCTTTAGAGTTTGACCTTAACTTATTTGGGAATAGATAAAATTTATTTAATTCTACTAGGATAAAACTTATGCAATGATTATAGATTGTTTAAATTTATTGATTACAAACAGCAGTTATTGGACACTAATTAGTAATGACAAATATTTTAGCTTTTATAAACTTGTCTAAGATCTTAACATTTTGTTCCAACTTTGTTTTCTTCTTCATATAGAAAATTTTTGATTCTGTAGTTGAGTTGTTCTCTTTCCTCCTCCTACTAGTTTCATAATAGACATCATAGGTGCTGTGTTAGGTTTTGTAATTCAGTAAGTAAATTCTATGTTCTTTGATCTCATGAAACTTACATTTTAGTGGGGAACAAAGATGTCAGAGGCAACACACAAATTTTGAAATGACATTAATAAGCATTTTATGAATTTCATAAATATGTTTGATAAGCAAAGTGCACAGGAAAAGAAATAACTGACATAGTCTTAGTGGCCAGGTAACATTTCCCCGAAACCTACAAAATGCAGCAAGAAAGATAAAATTATTTGCTTACCATTAAAACTTATCTATAAGAAAGTGAATAGCATTATTCAAAATTTTTTATTGAATATTCAGGGACAAGCTAAAGGATGAGAGAAAGGGAGGCAGTGAAAATGAGACAGCATGTCTTCAATTGCAGGTAAAAAAAAGAATACCACTTGGAGAACTATTGAGGCTTTCATCAGATTTTGGTAGCAATGTTTCCTATTATCTGCTATGTCCCTCTATGCAGAGATGAAAATGTTTCATTAGAGAATTATTTTCAGTTTAGGGGTCTAAGAAAAGTATATAAAAATCCTGATTTGTGTGAGTGTTGGGGGAAAACTCTAGCTGGAGAAAGTGCTTTTTGATATTTAATATTGATGGGTCATGCACTATTTTCCTAAGTGAGAAAGACTGAATTTGTGGAAAATGATACTCTTAGGCCCATTCTTTTCAAAGATTTTGGAATGAAGATTCATGGCATTTTAGGTCTTTTAGTCAGGTCTTTCAGAAAAATCTAACAAAAACAACTGTAGAGGAGGAAATGTTTAATTTAGAGGCTCCGGTTTCAGAGATCTCAGTCCATAGTCAGCTGCCTTCGTTGGGGCTTGAAGTGAGGCAGAACATCATGGTGGAAGAGTGTGGTGGTGGGAAGCAACCCACATGATAATCAGGAAGCAGAGAGACTGCACTCTTCAGATGCAAAATATATACCCCAAAGGTATGCCTACAATGCCCATTTCCTCCAGCCACACCCTACCTGCCTTCAGTTATCATTCAGTTAATCCCCACCAGGGGATTACTTCACTGACAGGGTTCAGGCCCTCATAACCCAATTATTTCACTTGTAAATCTTCTTGCATTATCTCACACATAAGCTTTTGGGAGTGTTTTAGTCAGCTTTTTATCACTACCGCTACTAAAAGACCTGACCAGCACAATTGTAGAAGAGGAAAAGTTTATTTGGGGGCTCATGGTTTCAGAGTTCTCAGTCCATAGAAAGCTGGCTCCATTCCTCTGGGAGCAAAGTGTGGCAGAACATCATTGCAGAAGAATGTGGGATAAGTAAGCAGCTCACATGTTCATCAGAAAGCAGAGAAAGATATTCCACTTGCCAAATACAAATATGTACCCCAAAGCCATGCCTCCAGTGGTCCACCTCATCCATCCACATCCTACCTGCATCCAATTACCACTCAATTAATCCAATCAGGTGAGTCACTGATTGGGTTAAGTCTCTCTCAACCCAATCATTTGCCCTCGGAACCCTCTTGCATTGTCTCACATGTGAGCTTTTGGGGGACACCTCAGATCCAAACCACAATAGGGGGACACCACATAGGTAAATGATAACACATGATAAACTCAAAAGACCAAAGACTGTGGTAGAATCTATTATTTATTGCGTCACCAGCCCCAATAATATGTGATGTGTAGCAAGAGTGTACTACAGATGGAAACATACATTTACACATCTCTAGGAAGTTAATTTGCCTGTTTCTGCTAACTTTTCCCATATTTAAACAGTATGCATTTTTTTAGAAAAATGTAAATCTCTTTAAAACTTTGAACAATTTACGATATTTTTAGACATGTCAAGTACAAAAACTATTATTATCATGAATACTTTTAGTACTAATATCAAAAGCAATGTTATCAATATGAGCAATATTTCCTGAAAAAATTTGTGCCAGTTTCTATGCCAGGTAGAGAATGCCAGAGTTCTTTGCTGTTCCAAAATATAGGGCAAAACCTGTCAAATTAGCAAACTTTTTTTTTTTTTTTTTTTTTTGCATGGGAAATAACCTACCAATAAGTAAAAATGAAGGAGAATCTTCTTCAAATGCTTTTTTTTAAAGCAAATGCTTGTGGGAAATGAATTTGGTATGAGCAGGTAAAGGCCAGAGAGAGAAAATATTGTATACAAATTACTTCTCACCTGAACAAAATGAACTGTGTTAAATTGCTTATATAAAGTAGGAGGACTGTTTTTGTTCATGAATAAATAGCACTTACAATACTGTATTTCTAAACTAATAGATAAATTCACTGTTGGCTCATGTACTAAATCAATTTTGGATGTGTCAAACACATTAGATGTTGCACTATTATATTGGCATGTTCACTATTCAATTCAAACAAAACAATGGAAAAAATGTTTTCGCTGTGAATAACTTTCATGTTGTTTTTTTTTTGTTTTGTTTTTTGTTTTTGTTTTTGGTGGTACTGGGGATTGAACTCAGGGGCACTCGTACATTGGGTCAGACTTTCATGTTTTTTAAAACCATAACTCAGTTAACATAAGTCTCTTGACTTGGCCTGTGGATGTAACTCAATTGGAAATGCACTGGTCTAAAATGCCTAAGACCCTGAGTTCAATCATCAGCATCATAACTACTAAACGAGTCTTTTGAGTTTATGGCCAAAATGCAAATAATATTGCAAATATTCCAAATTTTGTTCATTAACTTATTCAAATTGGAGGGGCAGAGCAAGAAGGCAGCCAAGTAAAATGCTTAAATGATGATCTCTCTCCACAGACACACAGGGATACACAGCTATTCATGCATCTGACTATATTCAGGAGAGGTAAGGAAGCCAGATAAGAGAACGTAGTGCCTGTTTTAAGTATAGCAAAAATGAAAAGACACATTAAAGAAGGCAGGAAGGAAAGAGTTGCCTACAACACTCCTTCCCCAACTCAAAGAAGCGCAGGGTAGAAACACCTTCCAGTTGCGGGAAGGAGAGAAAATTAAGTTCAATCCTAACAACTAAAACCCTACACCTGGCCCACCACAGTGATACCTGGTGCTGGGCAGAGCCCCATGACCTGTACTACACTGAACCATCAGAACTGTGTTAGCCAGGTAGTGCCTCTACCATCCCTCCTCCAACCTCAGAGTGTAGAGCTAGGATCAATGCTCCACTAGCTAGGAAACAGAGCAGAGTAATTACCATTGAGTCTGTCTAGCAGCCTGAAGTCAGGCATGCTGTGGTGAGATGCAGCACAAAGAAGAAAACAAAGATCCTGGACTCACTGATGGAACATGGAGACCTACTTCAGCATCAAGCAGAGGCCTCTGCTCTAATTCAACAGACTTTAATTGAACAGGATAAAACTCAACCACTGTATCATGGGCTTCAGTGTACCCCTAATGTTGCATAGGTCCTTGTGGCCATGAGATTCAGGTACAGCCCAGGTTAGCTTCAACCAAGGTGACCAAGGGATTGCCTTCAGTAGCAGTACCCCAACCTTGGGTAGGGCAGCATGAAGCAAGACCCGATTCACTGTGGTAGGAAAAGGTAGAAAAAAGCATGAGAGTTTTCCAAGGAAGAGTGTTGGTCTGTGGAACCTACCACTGGCCAGATCCGAATGGTCCACCTTTCCCAGGCCTGTTAATGGAGCCTCTGGAACAGATCTGGTGCCAGTTTAAGTGATATAACCCCACTCTATTGAACTCCTATTCCAGCCAGCATCACCTGAAGATCATTGCAGCAATCATAAATCCATTTCAGCATTAGGCAGCCCATCACAGTGTAGGTCCTGGTTAATCCCCAGTGCTGATCTTAGAAAGCTCTAGGTTCAGCATGTAACATAGTTTGGTGGTGTATTTGGCCAAATGCATGTGACATAGTTTGGTGGTGTATTTGGCCAAATGCATGGCATATGAGCCTAGTGACTTATCCATGGTAACTGTGCCCAGAATTTGGAAGAACCCTGAAGTGCCCAACTATAGGTTGGAAACTATGAACAAGGTACCCTGGCCCCAGGGAGAAGCTTCGGGAAATGGATTAATCTTTTTACATATTGCCTGGTTCATATTGGAATAACACTCTAATAGTTGATTGAGGACAGACCTGGACTTGGATTGCCCTTCAGTAGTCAAGCAGTGAGAATACTCCCACGGGAGACTCACATATGCCTGAATCTGGTAAACACTCAGTGATGAAATCTTGATGTAACTACAAATTCAGGAAAAAAGTATACTGCTTAGAATTTTTGAAAAGATAGGCACAAAGAAACCAGATTAGATTTCGATACCCAGATGATGCCACATGTCAAAAAGGAGCAAAAGGTTTCAGGAAACTGCGATCTCACCCAGAAGCCAAAACAAGGTGCCAGAAATTAGCACATTGAGCAAGAGCAGTATGAGGTGAGTAAAAGCAATATGAAAGAGGGAGGTTTATAGCAATGAGTGCTTACATGCAGAAGCAGAAAGATCTCAAACAACCTACCACTACATCTCAGGGAATTAGAAATACAAGAAAAAAACAAACCCAAAGTTAGTAGAAGAAAAGAAACAGTAAAAGATCAGAGAGGAAACAAATGAAATAGACTAAAAGTTACAAAAGTTACAATGCAATTAAAAGGTTGCTCTTTGAAAAAAAAGTAAACCAACCCTGGGCTAAACTAAGAAAATGACAGAGAATACTCAAATCAACTTAGTTGGAAAGGGAGACATTATAACTGACCTTAAAAAATACAAAGGATGATTAGAGATTTTTATGAGCAATAATGTCAGAAAGTTTGATAATATTAAAAAGATGGACAAATTCCTGAACATACATATCTTACCCATGTTGAATCATGAAGAAATGCAAAACCTGAACAGACCAACCAAAAGTAATGAGTTTGAATCAGTTATAAAGTTTCCCACTAAAAAATGCTCAGGGCAGGATGGAATCACTGCTGAGTTTTACCAAGCATTTAAAGAACACATGCCAATTCTCCTTAAGTTGTTCCAAAAACCAGAAGAGAAAGGAAGCCTGCCATCACATTTCATAAGGCCAGCATTACCCTGATACCAAAAGCAGGTAAGAACATGCACAAAAAGATATCTGTAATATCCTTGATGAATATAGATACAAAATACTAAAACAAACACTGGCAGACTGAGTCCAACAACAGCAGAATAAAAATATTTTTTACTACAGTCCAGTGTGGAATTCATTTCTGGGGTGCAAGGATGGTTCAACCTATGCAAACCAAAAATGCAAAACATATCAGGAGGTTGGAGTACAAGAAACATCACAATTGACTTCAACAAGTTAATTATAGAAAGAACATAATATAGACCATTTATAATAAGCCAACAGATAACATTATTCATTATTAATTTCAATAATTTTATTAATTTTTATTAAATATAACATTATTATTAATGAGGAAAAACAATTTTCTAAGGTCTGAAAAAAGGCAAGGATGCCCACTTTCACCAATTTTATTCATTATGGTACTGGAAGTCTTAGAGAAATCAAGGAAGATAAAGAGGTAAGTTGCAACCAGATTGGAAAAGAAGAAATCAAATTGCTGTTGTTTGAAAATGACATGATGTTACATATAGCAAAACACAAAAACTCCACCAAAAGACTTTTGCAACTAATACATTCAGCAAAGTTATAGAACAAAAAAAAAATAAGATATAAAATTTATTAGCATTATTACATGCCAATATCAGTTTATCTGAATAAGGTGCAAAGAGCATATGTTGGAGAATGTACAGTTTTTTTCAATAAATGCCAGTAGGAAAATAGGCTATTCAAATGCATAAGAACGAAAGTAGACCCTATCTCTCACCAGTTACAAAAATCACATTAAAATAAAGTGCACACTTAGTTGTAAACTCTGAACCTTCAGGAAGAAAATATAGGGGAAAGGCTTCAGGAAATTGGAATGGGTAAGATAGTTTTGAATATGACTCCAAATAATGACTACTACATCGCAAGAAACAAAAGCATCAGAACACAAAAAAGAATTGTCATCTTAAAAATATTCTGCACAGCAAACAATAAATAAAATGCAAATAGGAGAAAATATTTTTAAAAGTATATACATCTATATGGGGTTGATAGCCAGAATACATAAAGAAATTTAAAAAGAACAAATAGGAAAACAAATACAGAAAGAATTAGCAGTGTACTTATATAGACATTTCTCAAAAAAGATATGCAAATGGCTAATAGATATAGCAGAAAATGCTCAGTATCACTAATTCTTAGGGATATGCAAATCAAAACCACAATGAGATATCAACTCCCTGCAATAAGAATGGTTATTATCAAAAAACTAGATAGATGGTGATGGAAGATGTGGAGAGAAGAGAAATCTGGCCCAATGTTAAATTGTACAATTTTTAAATTGTACGTTGAAAAATAATATGGAGATTCCTCAAATATTAAAAATAGATCTATGGTATGACCCAACAATCCCACTACTGGGATATCCAAAGGAAAGAAAATCAGTATATTGAAGAGACATCTTCACTTCCATGTTCATTGCAACATAATAATTATGAAATGGAAATAACCTGAAGGGCCCATATAAAGTGAATAAGGAAAATATGGTACATGCACACAGTGCAATGGTATTCGGACCTAGAAAGAAATCCTGTCACTTGCAATAACAAGGGTGATACTGAAGATCATTGTATTAAGTGAAATAAGCCAGGCACAGAAAGACAAGTAATGCATTATTCTACTCCTCTGTGGAATAAAAAAGCTGATCTGATAGAACTTATGAGTAGAATGGTGGTTACCAGAGACCAGGGAGAGTAAGGCGAGGGAGAGATGGGTAATGGTTATTGAGAAGTACTTATATGTGGCTAGGTCTTTGAAATCATAGAGTGAAAAGAGATTTTAAATTGTATATGATGACACTAAATAGTTCAAATGAGAATTTAAAAATGCATGAAAGCCTGTTTATAAATGAAGTAATTTAATCCACATGTAAATAATCTAGTGAGGTACTAGAAGCTCAGTTGTAGAACATATGCTTAGCATGCACAAAGCAGTGGGGGTCCTGGGTTTGATCCATAGAGATGAAACAATAGTAATTTATAGAAGCAGTTGAATTATGCATATTTGAATATAGGATCAAGAAATTTTAATGTGCTATTGCATAGTAGGGTGACTATAGATTACAGTAATATGCTGTATATTTCAGAAAGCTAGAAGAAAGGACTTTGAAAGTTTTCACTGCTGAGTGAAGTGGCACATACCTGCAATCCCAGTGACACAGGAGCCTGAGGCAGGAGGACTGCAAGATCAAGGCCAACTTTGCTAACTTAGACTCTGTATCAAAATAAAAATATATATATATATAAAAAAAAAAAAACGCTTGGGTATGTAAGTCAGTGGTAAAGGCAACTGGGTTCAATCTCTAGTCCAAAAAAAAATGTTTTTAACCAGTTAAAAATATGTATATTTGAGGAGATAATTATGTTTAATCTTATGTAAATATCAGTGTTTTATATTACATTTTGAAACATCACACGATCCCATTAATATGCACAATTTTAATGATTTTAGCACTTAAAAATAAATTAAATTAAAAATACTCCTAAATTTGTTTCTTAATTCATCTAAATTACTATAATTTTTTCTTGTCAGAATTTTAGTTTAACTAAATTATTATAATTGCCTACTGTCCCAATAAGAATGTAAAAGGTATTCTATAATTATTAAAATCATGGAAATTTGGAGGCAAGCTTAGGGTTAACTTTCCAACAAGCATTTTCACTTTTAACATTTGCAAAATGTCAGATTATCATAGAAAGAAATGACATTCAAAATAGGAGCCAACTTTATTTTGCAAGGGTATACTCTCTGAGAATCTTGAGTAGATATCATCAGTCATAGTCATAGAATGAGTTTTGTTTTGTTTAATTTTGATTTTTGGAATCAGTGATTTAACCCAGGGGCACTTAATGACTGAGCTATATTCCAGACGTTTTATGTTTTTTATTTTGAGACAGAGTCTCACTAAGTTACTTAGGGCCTCACTAAGTTGCTGAGGCTGGCTTTGAACTTGCAATTCTCCTGCCTTAGCCTCCTGAGCCACTGGTTTTACAGGCATGCACCACCACACCTGGCTAGAATGAGTTTTTAAAAACTGCTTATGACTTACTTTCTTTTTCCTTTAGTGTTAACCTTTATCAATATCAGATTATTTCATCACTGGCTTTCCCTCCTCATAAATATTTGAGTGCTAGGGTGAGATTAAAACTTAAGTTTACATAACAACATAGTCCTTTTTAATTCCACTACATAATCTCCTCTCAACATCAAATGTTTATTTTTCTTTATTTTTAACAAACATAATTCTATAAATTATGTAGGTTAAAATAATGACTTATATAGGTTAATAAACAGATTTTCATATACTTTTAATTCTCATTTGAAGTACTCAGTGTAATCAATGCAGATTTTAAAGATTCTGATTCCCAGGACCTGACTACATGTCAGCCACAGGAAGCATTCTTTATAGACTTGTAAGATGACTAAGTGTCTGTTGGTCCTTCAAAAGCACTGTAAGAGCAACACCAGATGGGCATTTACCAGATTGAGATTCTGCTCTGCTCTGCCTTTCTCCATTTACCTATTTATTTGAACCCCTGAGAAATTTCTTATTCTAATGTACAGAGGTATTGTGGAAGAGTTCCATCTACCTACTTCTTCCTACACCTTGTTTTTCTTATTTCTCATCCCCATCAGAATGACATTGACCTGAAATATACTTAACTCCTCAGCACTGTCTTATTTTTATACCCTGTGGCATCTACTAGATTTATAGTGATGAAAAAAAATCATCAAAATTTGAGGAGTTGATTTAAAGGAGGTGCAGCAGCCGTAGATGAGATGGACCAGGATAAGATGAAACATTTTATTATTAGCTAAGATTTGTATTCTGGGGATAGAAGAGTGGCAATAAAATTAGTAGGCCTCCAAGAGAAGAAAATGGTGGTTTCTCCACTAAGGGTCAAGCCTACCATTCAATGAGAGCAGCAATTTCACCATCAATGGAATAGAGTCCATATGGTAGAATTATTCCTCCAGTACCAGCAATTTGGGTGATTACTGTCTTTAGTATGTTGGCTTACATTTACCTTTCCCAGTTCAATTTTTAGGTTCAACATAATAAAGAAATATTATTGAATAGTAAGGAAGGAGGAGGAAAATAATTGTCAAACTGTACATAGCAAAGCATCTGTGTGATTCATTTCCAAACTCCTTATAATCAGGGAAAATAATTACAGTACTCAGTTCTAAAAATGGTGCAGGAATGATTATTAAGCAGATGTACAGCTATTTGTCATCGAGGTTGGACAATTTCATTTATAAACTAACGTGTTTATGTAACAGCTCCGGATCAAACCTACACCATCTGCGTTGGTTAAAAAAGCTTATTTGGGACACGTGCTGCCTACACTATTAAAGCAGTTCTTTTGTTTCAGTAACAATTGGGTGTGTTTTCTGTGTGATTGTACTCTGGCATTTTACTCTTTATTTACCCTTGGGAAAAACTCATCTAAATAGTTATCCTTATTATCTGATGTAATTCACTGAGAGCTCTACAGTGTTCTGTGTAAAATTAATTCAAAGATTCATGGCATGAATACTAAGGTATATGTCTTATAGAACTCTGGGGCTACAAGGTACCTTACAGGCAGAGTACCTCTACCTTTACAGACAGACTCCAGGTTCGCATTCCAATTTGACATTTTAGTAGCTGTGCAACTTGTGAAAGTTATTTGACATCTCTGTGCCTCAATTTATTTTCCTGTAAATTAGTCCAGAACCATCTGAATATCCCTCATTGGAAATGTTTGAAAGCAAAAGTGTTCTATATATTGTATTTGGTAGGATTTTGAAATATTTGTGAATTCATCATGAAATTTGTTGGGGAGAATCTAAACACAAAATCCTTTTCATATATACTTTATACTTACAGTCTGAAGGTAACGTTATACTATATTTTAAGCATTCTTGTTTTGACTATAACTTGTTACGTGAGGGCAACTGTGGAAATTTCCTGTTGTAGTGTCATGTTGGTCTAACTTGTAAAAATATTTACTTCAGACAAATGACATGAGGATTAAATATGAATGCATGGAAGTCCAGCATGATATGACAAGCCCTATTGTAAGCACACACACACACTGGCTATTGTTTTCTAACTCGGCTCCCTCACGTGAAAGCATTGACAGCAAATGTGAATTTGGAGTCAATCAAACCTGGGCTGAAATTCAGCGTCTCTCCTTGTTAGACCTATAGCTATGTGATTCTTGGACCTCATAGTTCGCCAACAGTAAAATAAGGCAAAACACCTGTGTTTTAAGAAAAGATTTGTGGATCAGGTTCTCTTCATTTTTACATTTTGGATATTTTTCAATCTTGTATAGTACTTCCTTGGTGACTAAAGAGGGGGTATTTTAGTTTTTAATTTTTAGATGATTTTATTTGTTATTTTCAGAGTGGTGAGAGGATTCATTCAGGCTTTTTCTAATAGGGGAATGCATTTTTTTTTTTCCTTTGTGGCCTACGATATGGCCAACTTTTGTAAATAGTCCATCAATACTTGAAAGTCCATGGATATGTTCTTAATTTCAAAATACAGACTTTGTTCTACATGATTGGATGTGTATTTATTTTTATTTTTTTCAAAAAAATTGTAGGTGTTTACATCCTTCCTTATTTTTCTCCCTTTCATTTTCATGGATGAAAAAAAAAGACCAGCACATTTGCATTTTTTCTCCTGAAGCTCTCTGTAGCTTGCTTGCTGCATGATAGTCAATACTCTGGCACCGTGGGTGTAGCTATTGAAAGGGAGAGAGATCCCTTTCCCCTACCCCCTGTTAGTTGTTATGTGGATTCTGGCTGGATCTAGGTACCCAATTGCTACAAGAGCTGATTAAGAAGAGAAAAGAATGTACACTTCACTAATTGAACATGTATATGGGGATCTTCATAATAGTAAATTCTGAAAAAATGAACCAACCAGGATATTTCCACGCTTTCCTTCCACCTTCTCTCTTCCCAAGCTCAATTTGGTTTTATGCTGATTCTAAATGATTGGGTTCATAGTATGCTTACATTCTCTTCTGAAACCCTGAACCCCACATACATTTAATTATAGACTTGCATTTAAAAAATGCAATGTTCTACACAGAGTCGACACCTTCAGCAAATACGTCCTAAGGACTATGGAATAGTATGCATCTTGTATTTATTTATTTTTTTTTTGCTTACTCTGAGCAGGATTCTTTGGCCTACAATTTCTAGTCATTTCTGGCTTGTATGCAGTTCAACCACTAGTAGATCTTTGGAGGACTTACCTAACAGTTAGAACTGCTTGCCTGGTTATTTTGTACTTGAAATGCAGATTGGCTATGTAAGGACATTTTGCTTAATATTTATTTATTTATTTATATTTTAGGATTTTGCTGATGTCCCATTCCCTTCTAGTATCTGAATGATGTCAGGCTACCTGAAGACACCAAGACTTGATTTTTCCTTGTTTACATGAGACGATAGTTTTTACTATACGCAGATGACCTTTCATTTGAATTTATGACCTTTGCTAGGAGGTGTCTGAGCTGATCACCCTGTGAATTACCTAGAACAAAATATTATTTTTAATTTTAGAAATTATCTCCTTTGTTTCTGTATAGTTTTCTTGTATGAAATTTTTACATTTTTGTTGTGTTCCATTATTTTCATTTTTCTTGGAGACATCAACCAAGTTTATTATAAAGTTCCTCTTTTAAAATTTGGTGAACTATTTCCTTTGCTCCCTTCACTTTTATATTGGCCAAAATCAATGGATAGTTTAGGGGACAAACTGTTGTTAAGATCAGAGACAAGGAAGCATTAAATCTAACTCAAATTTTTTACAGTATTAAATTTCTTGTATGTAAGGTCCAATTTTCATTTACTTCTCCCTAACCAATGACTTGAATAATTTCAAGTAATTATTTGTTATTGTTGGGTTTTGTTTCATTGCTTTTTCTTTTTCTTTCTCTCCCCCCCCCCTTTTTTTTTGTTGGTGGCAAATTTTCCTCTTCTATAATCAAATGGCATACTAGTTATTTCGTTTCTGCAAATGCAGCTTGTGTATTGATTCCCTATTTAGCCTTACAACCTCTGTTCTTGGGTTTAAAGTAAGTTCAGGATTTTCTGTCACTAGGCAGTCCCACTGAAGTAAAAATAAAATTCTGAGCTTGCTTTTCCTGGAGTACCCCTTACTTTAAAAAGGTGTTTTTGCTGCTTAGGTACTTGGTCTTGGTGCATTAGCCTTAGGTACTTGGTGCATTAGCCTCTTCCTAAAGCTTTCCTGCCTCATCTTAACTGCTTTGGGTCACACATCTACATATTGTGAGTGGGAGGTGAGGGATAATTTGTATTTCCCAGTTTTATTAAAATATGAAATAACCTGATTTTCATTCTCTTTTGCTTTATTGAATGACTTTTAAGAAATCCTTATAATATGTAGAAATCCTTCAAAATATACATTAGCTGGCATAATTGTTAGCAAAAAGTTCATTCAATGAAAGAAATAATCACTAACTTCTTAATGACATTTGCCTTTGAAATAACGAGGTAGTTTTTCTTTGTTTAACAAACAGCTTGGATTAATACCAAGAAAGATGAATAAGAGATTTATCATGCTTAAAGATAAAAGTCATTTTTTAATTAAAAAAGCTAATTCAAAAATGTGGAAACTATCCAGAGAAGCCAATTAACATTGTTCAGAGTTTGAAGAATTTTTTTGTATCCAATTAGTGTCACTGCTATATTCTTTCCTGATTTGAAGGAAACAGTTTAGTTTTGTTAGCTAGCATGGCATTTACAATCCATCCTTGAGTTCCACTGGGATTGATTATCCCATGATGACTCTTATTACTTAGCTCAGAATAACTTCATCTGCTACTCTGCACTCTTAATGCTTTTTGGACCTATTTCTATGCTAAGGTTGCTTGACATAAGAACATCAAAGCATGCTCACAGCCTCTCCCTCACATCAAATGAGGGACCACATCAATAATTATCACAAATTTTAACACTAATTGGCATAAAATCCTTGGGGCACTAAGTCAATGGAAAATCTTTATTTTCTACACTTTTTCTCAATTTCTATGAGTTCTTTGATCAATAGCAGTAATGTTGGTAAATATCAGAACTTTATACAATAAGATTGTCTTAAGACCTTTCATGCTAAGTCAGTAAGGAAAATTACAGTGAACTGTTTTCTCCCATGAATCTTGAGAAACATTTTAAAATCAAAATCTAGTTTCTAATGTTGTTTTCTTGGTCTAACAAAGAATTTGTGAAGAAGTCATTTGTGCTAAAAATTTATGGTTCTAAATACAGACAGAAACTTTTTAATTAGGATTATTACTTATCTTTGGGCTTTATACTGTATGATTTCAACAATTTTGTCACTTTTTTCCCTTATAAGCTTAGGTATTCAATTAATCTAAGTTACTTCTTATCACAAGTTATGGTGTCGTATACCATAAAAATAATTTAGAAGGGGAAATAATGTTGTTGGTATTTAAGACCAAAGAAATCAGGTTTAAATAGTTCAAGCTCTTTGCTTCTAAGCTTAAAGAATACAGTTATCTATCAAACATTAACTTGAGAGAATTATCACTAAAGATCAATCTGCTGATTTTTAATTATTGCAGTAACTTAGCTTCAAAATATTCCTTAAACCAGGGAAAGGTTTAAGTTTATTATTAACACATGTATTGAAAAGGCAGCTGTGCCTTCATGGTTCCTGGTAACCTTAAGTTTAGTTGTAAAATAGAAAAATAGATAGTTTCTATTTTTTATGTTATTAGCAATTATAGTTTCCTGACTTTGGAGGGAAAAGAGTGTCATTTAAATAACTCATAAATTTAGACTTATTGGATACTAATAAACATTAATCATTGTTACCTTCTCTATATTTACAGTTTAAATAAAAAAAAATATTGATGTGTAGTTCTGAAATTGTTGAAGCATATTCATTTCTATTAATATGAATTATTTTGGGAACCCTATACATTTGTTTAGGAATGAGTATCCATTTACGATAACTTAAGATGGCCAAACATAAGCTCTTTCTATATTTGCCTTCAGATATTAGTTGTTTATGATAGAGGACAAGGGAGAACAGATTCTGGATAAATTCTATCATCAGAAATTCTGAGATACAATGAGGGAACATGGATACTCAGGACTTCCTGAGGCAAAGCTTTTGCTTAAAGGTAATTTCCTATTTCCTTGTGGGAGGGCTCACCAGTTTAGGGAAAGCTTTGGACTGACAGGTTTTCACCAACTACAGTATTAGGTATACCCTATAAACAGGGAACATGGAGGCAACTTCTAGATACAGTGAAAGAGTCACAGAGTATTTTTTCCAAAGTTGTGGTCATTTCATTCCTTGAGAACTACCAAGTTAATAATTCTACCTCATTTTGTAGGGTAATTATTTCTTGATACATTGTCAGTAATTTGTTTATTACAAACAATGAAAGGAGGTTCGTGAATTGTCACCAAATGGTATCCCTGAGAGCAAAAGTAAGATAGAAGTATTGTCAAACTTACATAGTTTTATTTTTAAATCAAACAATTTGACTTTTATGATGTAGTTGGACAAATTCATTTTGAAAACCAATGTATATTTTTCTATCTTTGGTTTGGCTTTCCTTGAGAGATTGAGGAAATAAACTCATAAAAATATAGTACCAACATAGTAAGTTGAAATAAAAAAGAAGAAAACCAATCTGTAAATAATCTCATTTACCAAAGAATAAATTTTACACTTACAGAATTATATAATGCAACTTTTTGTGGGTTTTAATGTAAATAACCTCATTACTTCAATGCATAAATCTGTTTTACCAAACTTTCCTAAAACAAAATGCATGGATACTTTCAAAATAATCACTTTAAGGAACTGTGTGTTCTCATAGCATTTTAAATGAAGTAAAACGTAAAGCAGGCTCGTTGATGTGAAACCTACTTACCCATGATTATGTGGTGTGTATTTTTGATTAGTTATGCTTAATAGAAAATCCAGCCTTCATAGCAAGGGAGTGCTTCAGGTTTCTCTTATTCGAGAAAAGGAGACATGAATTGAATGATCTTCAACAAAGAGATGCTCAGTTTCTAATCTTTGGAGGAACAGCACATGAATTGTGGCTCTTAGACCGGTGACATTATGTTAATTTACAACAACTATTTTCTGATTCAAAATCTGTTTTGGGGAAACCTTTTAGGAACTTGTCTTACCTAGCTGTAAAAATGAGATCTTTAATAACTTGCTGTTATGTGTAAATAAAGTTGACTTACAATCCCATTTTCCCTCTGAAGGCCAGGTTATATACAAAGGGGTGTGTGTGTGTGTGTGTGTGTGTGTGTGTGTATGTGTGTACGTGCTCACATGTGTGTATTTGTGCTTATGTGAATTCCCAACAATAAACATTTATTTGTGTTAAGAATTTACGTAGTACCATTTTGACAAGGTGATCCAGGCTAAGACTTCCTCACTCACTGACATTTAGTCAGATTATAATCTGCTTTTTTTTTTTTTAAGTTGTTGTTACATTGTACATTTATTTTAAAAAATGAAAGAGAATTTTAAAAGCTCATTAATGCTTCAAATGTAGATGAACTTCATCACTCCTTGAAAACAATTAGCATTCTTTTCTTTAGACTGAAAGGAGGAGTGCTAATTATAAAAGTGATTCAGGAGTTTGGGTGTCCAGCAACAGCTTGTGAATAATCTTTCTTTTTTTTTTTTTTTTTTTTTTCCTTTGTAGCTACTGCTCTTCTGAGCCTCAGTGAATTTGCAGATAGTGATAAATGCATTGCTATGAAGTTATACTCTGAAAATACAGAAGAAAGTAAAATAAAAAGACTTGTCATTTAAAAAAATAAATAAACTCTCAAGATCTAGGGATGTTTTTCTCATTGAAATTTGACAATGTGATTTCCACAGCTGTGTTTTCTGTGACTTTGGCAAGGATAACGTAGTTCACACTTCCATGTATTGATGACCAAAGCCTCTGTTCAAATGATGTGGAAAATATTCTCGGTCATTTATACCCAAAATAAAAAGCAAACAATTTGCAGCCATACACTTAGAGAAGCAGATAATATAAAGTTTCATTTTACATAGGGGGATTCCAAGATGAATATTGCTTCAGTTATTGGTATTCTCAAAAGAAATGTGTTCACTTCTTCTATTCAAATGTTTCTTTGTAACTAGAGGCTAGTTGAAATGTTTACTCAGCCTCCTAGAATTTAATTCCAATAAACCTAGATAATTAGATAATATATTTGTATAGTATTTAGAATTCATATGGGTTCTTTCACATATAACTTTATACCTAAGGATGAATTGAATTGAGATAAGAGAGTTCTTGTTATATTCTTTGCAAAGGTGATTAAACATGCCCAAGGAGACTCTCTGTTCTGTCCTGTATCTGGTGAGGTTCAATTGCTCAACAATATGGTTCTTTCACGGCAATGGAAGAGAGGAATCCACACTATTGAGAGATGTCCCTGTAGAGCTAATAACCTTGATGACTAAGCCATTCCTCATAACTTGAAAATGCTCTAGAATGTCCATTAAATCTTCTTGAAATAAATTAACAGATGGTTACTTCTCAATCCTTGTCCTAGCATGATGATATTTTCATATCTTATGCCTATACCTCCAGATAATTTTGATTTTAGTTGCAAGTCTCTTTTATGCTAAAGCACCTGACACATCTGAAGTGTAAAAATAACATGAACTAAAAGAAATTCAAAAAGAAACATGAGAAGGTTCTCAGCTGCTTGTGGTTGTGGAATATATTAAAATGACATGGAAATACCATCTTCATGCTGAGATTGAAAAAAAAATGGAAGTTTGAGTTATCAATTTTTGAAGAGATGTGGAGAAATGGAGACTTTCATATATTTTTGTGGTGTATTTTTTTTTCACATAAGCTGTGCAGAGCCAGTTAGTATCTAGGAAAAAAAAAATGACATAAATGAAGATTATGTCCCAGAAATTCCATGCTAGAAACTTTTGCCCAAGAAAAGAATTGATGTGGATTTGGATATTTATAATGGTAAATCTTCTTTTATATTTATAATGCTGTAATTTCATTTAATACTTCTCAGTTAAAAGGAAGAAATATAGATCTACATGAAAAACAGATCTGAAAATATTGTTGAATGTTCAGAAGTAGTATGTTACATGTGGTATCATATAGTTTATATGCTTTTTTAGAAGTATCATATACAAATACATATACATACTCTCAACTGATATAGTTAGAGGTGTCATATGATCACTTCTATCTTCTGGGATGGGAGCTAAGCAAATGGGGAGCATTACCAGCCCTTACTGTGTCCCCTTATGTTGCCACCTGAAGCGATGGCCGCTTGGAGCAACAAAGCCGTGGGAATAAGTTCAGAGGCAGACTGGAAACAAACAGGCTCTTTATTCTGCCAGCTTCTCTCTCCGGCTCCAACACCACACTGACACGCCTTCCATGCTCCTCCAACAACAACCACAAAATGGCCCCGAGGATGACCCACAATCCCCCGGGCCAAGTCTCGCGAGATCATGCAAATGGCTCAGACCTGATCCACAATGTCCAGGGCCAAGTCTCACGAGACCATGGGAGGTGGTAATGCTTATGGCTCACAGCTAACCACAATCTTAGCTATCTCCTTTATTAGGGCTCCTGCACCCTTATATCTTATTGACCATCAAGCAGACCTCATAGCCATCTCGGGTTATAAAAGATACTGAGAAATCAATGTCCATGCAGTGAGGAAGAGGATTGCTATTATTGGCTGGGGCCAATCATGATTCATTCATGTTCCAAAGAAACTGAGCATTCAGCAAAAAGATGTAAGCAACCAAAGGTGTCTGGCAGTTGGTATATTACACTGTTGAACAGTTCTATATTTGCAATATTTAGTGATGAATGTACCTCTTGAATCCCCTTCATATTTCAAGCTCTTTGTGGAAAGATTTTGTATTTCATGTTTCCATCATTGCCCCTGGCATATTCAGTGATGGGCATATGGAAGGCATTCAAAAAATACTTGTGTTTTAATAACCCTGAATAGTAGGCATTTACAATGTAACAAATGAGAAATTTAATTTAGTATTTGATAGTAATGTTCTATACTGATAATTATTTTTATAAATGATATAATTAGTATATATGTTACATGACTTATACTAAGATTTAAAAAGTAATTTTTACTATTCCTCTTTGCATAATTGCTTGAATCATAATTGCTTGAAATTGAGAAATCTACCTACCGCATCGTATTAGATCACAGAAGGTTGTCTATTCATTCCAGTGGAATTTATGAAAAGAAAATCAAGCCCCAGTTTACCAATTCTTTAACTAGAACTTGTTTAAAATTGGAAAGATGTCTTGAAGGGTTAGGTTGATTGCTTCCTTCAGGAACTTATAAGGTTTTTACATACTATGACTTATCCTTAGATTAGAATTCCTGAAAAAGAAATACATCTGAAATTTGTTTGAAGGAAGTTGAGGAGTGAGGTAGGTGTGGTACCATTTGAAAGTGAAAGGAACAGAATGGCAGGCTATCTGTGAAGAAGAAGTTACCTTTGGCAAAGTAAGTTCCTGGGGCAGGGGGACTCAACTGAGACCTGTTAGCCACTGGCATTCCTAGGAGCCCTGTCCTTAAAAGAACATGATCCCAGCATCATAACACATCTTGCACATATAATGTCATTAGCCAATGTTACTTAACATTTCAGGACAAAGAGCATATAATTATCGATGCTTTTGCTCAGATTTTATAACTATTTGATATGCAGAAAGTGAGTATTTTGCATTCTTCCCAGTGTGACTTGAGTGAGATCATCTTATTCCCAATTTACAGATCATAGACAGAAAGTTGTGGTTGTTGTAGTGATTAATAATTGCTTATTTCACAATCATCTATCAAAATATCCTTCCTGATTAGAGAATAAAGTGACTCAAATCAGAAAAATTAAAGCATGGTGATGCATAACCATACATCATTTGCAAAGTTGAAAGTAACTAAATAGTTGTGATTATGACAGAAGTTTCATACAAACTGTAATAGACTCCTGTGTTGGGGGACTCCAAGACTGCTCCCCAAGTTCAGTGATTATACACTGAGTCCTGCCATTGCTTGTATCTTAGTTATAGTCACAGCTAAGATGGATGTTTTAGTCAGCTATTTTGTTGCTGTGACCTAAAGACCAACAAGACCAAGTTTAGATGTTTTCAGAGGTCTCAGTCCATAGATGACCAACTCCTTTGCTCAGGGCCAGAGGGGAGGTAGAACATCATGGTGTAAGTGCATGATGGAGGAAAGCAACAGGGAACATGGCACCAGGAAGCAGAGAGATCTGCTTAACAAGGACAAAATATAAACCCGGAAAGCACACCCTGCCCAGAGACCCATCTCCTTTAGCCACACCATAAGTGCCTACTGTTACCACCCAGTTAATCCCTGTCAGGGGATTAATGTACAGCATAGATTAATGCTCTCACAACCCAATCATTTCACCTCTGAACTTTCTTGCATTTTCTCATACATGAACTTTTGGGGACTATCCCATATCTGAACCATAACAATAGCTGACAGCAGAAGGACAAAAGCAAAACCAACAAAGGGGAAATGCATATGGGACAAAGTCCAGAGGTAACCAGATGCCAGTTTTCACAAGTTCTTTTCTTTGGAGTTACACAGGGAGTGCTTAGTTCCTTCCAGATCAAATTGTGACAACATGAGAAAAGTGTTACAGGGAATCTCATTACTGCTGTGTTGAAGAGACAGTGAAGAGATTCTGTGACCACAGTTTTTACTGGGCCTGTCACAGAAGTATCCTCTGCCTATCAACTGCCAAAATTCCAGACTCTGAAAAAAGCAGATGTTCAGCATAAACCACGTTTGCACAAACAGTATAGACATAGTGAAATGTTCTTATCAATGAGGAAATGAAGAGAATATTCCAGAAATCCAACTTTCCAAATGCTAATCAAAGACCTACCTTGCAAGCTGGTTTTTGTAGGATAGTAGTGCAGTCCTGCATTGTTAACTATTTTTTGCCCACATCCAATGCTCTATTATTATACAGTAATTCTTTATTACTACTGCTGAGGGAGGAGACTGATTCCTGGCTTTAGGCCCTCTTCTAAAATATGTAAGACCTTAATATTATTCAGTAATGAGTCATATTAATGCTGTCACTCATATGCCAATAAAAAGCCACAGAAAGTTTCTGGAAAATGGTAGGAAGCATGCCTTCATGCTTTTCCGTCTGTGTGGATATGTCAAGGTTAGATGATGAATGGCAGTCTAAGTCAGCCCTATGCAGTCCTGGAAGCAAAGTGAGCTATGGGAAGAGAGAGCAGTGTGCAGGTTAAAATCATAAGGATGGGAGACAGTCTGGCTGTGACTCAGCCTGTCTGCGCCTCTGTTTTCCTCATCTGCATGGTGAGACTACTATAGAACTCATGCTCTTTAGTACTTCAAAAATTAAATGACATGAAACAAAATACAATCTCTTCTTTCAAATAGTAGTATAAAATATGACCTAGTTCAACTTGTTAGTCTGCACTGTAAAATTGACGTTCAAAAGACCAATAATTTCAAAAATATGACAAAGAAATAATTCATCTAATTTCTGTTAGCTTTTAGTTTTTATTTTTTTCCCCTCTGTTGTCTTCTTCCCAAAAGAACTCTCAAAATTTCCTAAAGGAATAGTCAAATTTACCTCATGCTTTCATGCAGAAATAAATACTTTTCCCAGAAAACCCTGTTTCTTGGTAAACAAGCAAAAGATTTACACAACTCCTTTGACCTATAAATCATTCTTTTCCATGTACTGAGAAAAATATAAGTAAAAAATTACATATGAAAGAATAAAACCTAATGAAATTTACTTGACTTTATTTTAATATATATAGTTGCATTTCATACTTCTTTGTGATATTTATGCATTTCAATAAAAGTAGTTCTAATCTATTTCCATTGCCTACTACATAATTTGCTTTAGTTTTGATTTTAAACAATTCAGGCTTGAACTATTTCAGAGCTGGTTTTCACATTCCTGTATTTTTGATGCAACCTAACCCAGTCATGCATCTTTATATGGCACTTTATATATTTTTTGTCTCTAATTCTCAAATGATAATATATTCATTTTCTCTGATCACTACTATCAGTATAGAAAACTGTAACAGACATGCTCAGGGCAACCTACCATGGCACCCCCTTGTATAGTGTGTTTGCCTTGACAGTGGTGGAACTTGTGAGGGCTTCTAACCAGCAGAGGTGGCACAGGAAGGTGGAATGTCGCCTCTGTGGATATGGCATGCAGTTTTGCAGAGGCAAAGGGACTTTGCCGGTGTTGTTAAGTTGCCTTTGACTTATAAGATTGTCTTGCATGGGCCTGACCTAATCAGGAAACCAATTTGAAAGAGAATCTGAAGGATAAAGACTCTTTCCTGTTCATGAAACAAGAAGCCTTTAGTTCTGCATAGAACCACATGAGCTTGGAAAAAGATCACAAACCTTAGGTGATATTGCAGCCCTGTCTGACAAAGACTTGCAGTTCTTATGAGAGCCTGAGTAAAGAACTTAGGTAAGACATGCTTGGATTCCTGATCCCTGGAAACAGATAATAAATATGTCTTATTTTAAGCTACTAATTTTGTACTAATTTGTTGTGCAGTAATTGAAAATTAATAAAATAATGACACTATAATCTATTAATTTTTGAGTAGCACCCAGGTGGTTTTAAAAAATTGAGTAAATTAAACTGTAACAAAAAAACCATGTATGGACTGGGGTTGTGGCTCAGCAGCAGAGCGCTCGCCTAACACACACCCGGCCCGGGTTCAATCCTCAGCACCACATAAACATAAATGCATTGCATTGTGTACAACTAAAGCAAATAAATAAATATTTTAAAAAATGTATGTAATGGTTTAACCATATGAAAGTAATTCTTTGATGGTTGATCACATAACAATGTGCCATGGTACCTCAGCAACAGAAAGGCTTTGGTCACAGTTGCTTAGTATCTCAGAGAGCCAGCAGCTCTGCCATCTCTGACTTGGGACTTCCAAGATCTCCCTTACATTTTCCCTAAGGTTGGTGGTAAGGTGAAGGGATCAAGGAGGAGTTTGTGGGCAGGATTTATGGGGTACACTTCACTCCACATCTCTTTGGACAGAATGCATCATGTAAATGCATACAAGAGGGGCAGGGTGATATGCTCCAGCTGAGCACAGAGACTGGGTAGGGATGTTGGGAAATAGATAGCCTTTAGCACATTCCATAAATAACACTGGAAAGCCCTGTTGACATGGGAAGAAACCTACGTTCAAACCAATCAGTAACTTAGCCAAGGCAAATAAATTAATAGGATAACATTTGAAAACTGTTTGTCTTTGAAGAATATGTGTTTGATACTAAAACACATAGCTTAAAAGAAAGTGATGTCACAGATATTTGGGGATTTTGGTGTTTTTGTTCCCCAAGATTTTACCTTCAGCCTGTGAGAAAAAGGCATAATAGTCATATGGTTACCCCCTCTTCTCTTGCTTTACCTGTCTCTTGAATGGTCAAGGACAATATTTATTTTGGTAGAACTCATATGCTACTTTTGTATAATTTATTGTAATTTTTTGTATAATTTATTGTAATGAAGTTTTCTGAAGATTCTTTGATAATTCATTAATTCACTCACCATTTTGTTCAATAGATGACAGGATAGGAAGGGTCGGGACACAAACGTGTCTGAGGTATCACATTTATCCTTGAGAACTAAGGCCATGAGGAACTATTTTTCAAAAAATTGGTCGGTAATCCAAAATAATTTTTGGTTTGTAAAGTTTACATGTCTTAAAAGTAGCTAAGCTGAGACTGAAACTCAGTTCTCACGACTGTTAATATATTTTCTTAGAGTCACTGAACACAATTCCTAGTTTGTAAGGAGATGCACCCTTTCCTACAGCACCTTGTCATTTTTAAAATTTGAATAGAAAAAAAATCTGTTATGACAAACTCCAGAGATTAATTTTGCATATGTTAAAGAAGAAATATTATTTTAAAGATACCTCTCACTTGAGTTATTTTTGAATGTTTATGCCACCACAAGGCAACATTGTCACACAAAAACAAACATAATATTTAAAATAGAAATCTGACAATTACTTAAATAATTAAATTTGAACAATCACTGTAATGGAAGAAACAAGTGTGTGCCTTGTCATTTGCCACCATCGGGATTTGGAAATAAATGCAAATGTTCTGTGCTTTGGTGCTCTTATGTATTAAGTGGGACTAATCCTTGGACAGCATTGCTTGGACATGTTACTCACATGCTGCTACTGACTTACACAGGGTTTAGGTATCACCTCCCCAACCTCTGAAGTTGGTAGTACTATAAGAGGGAAATGCAATTTTTTTCTGCTTCTTTGGAATTCTGATAAAAGAAAAGCTCATTCCTGTGTTTTAAAATCGTGCCTCCATCTAAATTTTATTAATGGAAAATGACTGTGAGTGAACTATGTTCAGAAATGGATATTAAAAAAAATAGAAGCCGGGTGTGGTGGTGCACCCCTGTAATTCCAGCAGTTCGGAGGCTGAGGCAGGAGGATCACGAGTTCAAAGCCAGCCTCAGCAAAAGTGAGGTGCTAAGCAACTCAGTGATACCCTGTTTGTAAATAAAATACAAAATAGGGCTGGGGATGTGGCTCAGTGGTCAAGTGTCCCTGAGTTCAATCCTGGCACCCCCACGCCCCCCCCCCCAAAAAAAAATAGAGGAAAATGTTCTTGTTAGTGGTTGAGAGATAGATAAATGATCTTCCCTCTTCACTTCTTTGGTGATTTTCTTGATTTTTTTTTTTTTGCAGACAAAAGGGTCAAAAGGGAATTAAAGTATCTAAGACGTTGTCTTTAGGAGGGAGGCTCAATAAGAGTGCATTGGGGACCTGTCCCTTTCTGCAGGTGTTGCACATTCCCCTGAATCCATTCCAAAGTATCTTATGTTTGTTATTCACCATGAAGGATCATAACAACTTGAAAATGTTTATCAAAATATAGGGCACTAAAATAAGTGTTTCATGAAAAATAAGAAAATGAGAAAAGGAAATTAGGGGAAAATATTTAAATTTTGGAGTAAAGTTAGAAAACAAAGACAAAAGTGCTAGCTCTACCAGAAGCAAACCACAATTTGCACCCCAACCCTCTAGCTACCAGTACATGAAAGTGATTATGCCAGTCAGTGTCATAAGAGTCTCTAAAAAGTGTAATGAAAAGGGGAGAAAGCAAGTCTGTAGAAAAACATGCTAAGTAGGTTCTCCTGGAGAGGAGTTAGAATACCTTTAATAATTGAGGGAAAATGCAAGATCCTCAGATTTTGTTAGTTTTATATTGCTGCCAGAACAAATCTCTATAAATCCAGGTGTTTAAATTACATAAATTTTTTTAGTGCACATTTCTGGAGATCTGAAGTCCAACACAGGTCTTAGTGGTTTACGATTAGGAGTGTGATGCCTCTTTCTGGACACACAATAGGAGAATCTATTCCTGGCCTCTGTCAGTTTCTAGAATCCGCCCTCATTGCTTGATTCATGGTCCCCTTTCTCCATCTTCAAAGGCAATAACTGCAAGTCCTGTCCTTTTCACACTTTGTTGCACTGATTCCTCTTCTATTTTCACATCTTTCTTCCCAAAGGAAAGCTAGGAAGTATCTCCATTTATAAGGATTTGTGAGATTAGGTTAGGCCCTCTTGGCCAATCCGGGATTATCTCCCCCCATCACAAGGTCAAAATTCTACATCACAGCTGCAAAATCCCTTTGGCCACATAAGGTAATGTATTCACCAGCCAGAGAATTAAGGCCTTGGCATGTTTGGGGACCAGTATTCTGCCTACTACAAAAGCACAAGTGTGACCTGTTAATCATGTCATTGGCTATAGATGATTGATAAAAAGATAAAGTTGTAATCTTTTATAGAGATCTGTAATCAGTTGAAAGTGCCAAAAGACTCATAAAGATATGTGACACCCAAATAGCTGTGGATTTTTAAAGCACCTAGGGGACAAGTGCTTTAGTATAGAAAATCAATTCATTTCATGCATCATGGGGTCCTATTTTGTTACTTGGCAAATGCGGAAAACTAATAAAAAGAAGTTCTGAATATTAAACTGGAAGAATAAAATGCAAAAATTTATTCTACAAAATGTATGTCTATATTGATCTAGGTTCAAAATTATACATTCTTTCACTCACCGTATAAATGCAGGGCTATATTCTTTAAAAGACAATATAAAATGGAAGATGCTACAAATGTACTTTAAAAGAGAATTTGATGCCTAGGAAAGAATGACAGGTTAGAATTTTCAATAAGATCATCTGAAAGTTGAGATTTAGACACATCTTTTGTGATGTTCCCTGAAACTTATTTCAGGCAGTTCAAACTTTTCCAGTCAAGAGTGAAAAGCCAAGGCACGGAACAATGCCATACTGTGCTTTTCTAAGGTAGTCTCTCTGGTATCTATTATTTGTCTACAGAATCTGATTATTTGTAGCGTTACAATGAAACCATGTAAGCACTGTGAGAGTTAATCCTTCTGATACCCTTTAATGTTTTGCCATGTTCATATTGCTTTTTCCTTTTTTTTTTTTTTTTTTTTTTTCAAGTTGTAGTCCTTAATGGCACTTCTCAGATATCTCTATTTTTCAGAATTTTCAAAGTTTTCAAAGTTCAGTAAAGCAAAGAGTTACCTGAAAGGAAAATGCTTTCCACTGACCGATGGTACACCTGGGTAAACAGATTTACTTATATGGAATTTTCTCTAAGAATGAGCCACAAGAGAATGTTTTGGCAAGAAATGAGGCTTGCCTCTGATTTCCGATAAAGATTTGAGTCAAAACAGTGTGTGTTCACTTAATCTTGTTAAATGTAGCACAAAACACTAAGTGTATTAGAGCGTGTACTCAAATGATAACAAACCCTGCTGTTAAAGCTAATAGGAAACAGTTTTTTGCTCATTGAGTTGCCACAATCAAGCATTTCTTTAGATATCATCATTTACTACAACTTCCTATGCTTGACTACAATATGCTTTGCATTTTTAAGCCCTTGTCTCATTGTTAAGCAACAGTTTCCTGTTTTTGTTAAAGGGATAAAGTTTGGGGAAAACACTCTGATCAAAAGAAGGCCAACTAATACAAAATGTGCAAATGTCTAAACTTATATTGGAGAATTATGATCGAAAAATAGTAAGGACAGAATCTATTCATGGTAATGAAGATATGCATTAAAATACTGAAACTAACTTCCACTGATTGTTTTCTGCTTTTAATTTTCTTTGTACCTTAAGCTTTGTGGGGCTTGGGTGGAAGAGTGAGGAAGGTGGTTCTGCAGAGGAGCAGAGAGGATTCTTATGTTCTTCATCTTTTTCCTCTAGGTGGGTTTATGTTTAGTCTGCCTTGAGGCAGGGTGATGACCTCAGAGTCCCTTCCAGCTTCCAGCACACGTGAAGTAAAAAGAGGTTATAAAAACTTTAGAATACATCTTGAAATATTGTCATAAAATGATAGAGTCCTTGAAGCACATTCTGCACTGAAGAACCAATATTGTTTATTGTCTCTCTGTTAAATTTAACAAGCACAGTGTCAGAAAAGAAAGTAAGAAATTTCATTTCTTAACACCCATCAGAACTAAGGGCAATAGCATCTGAATGAGAACCCAAGTCTTAGGAGCATGTTATAAAACTACCCTTACTGATTCTTTTTTATTTTATTATTAAGGAGGAAATTACCATGTTTGTTTTGAGAAATTTTAATTTATTTTATCAATGAAACAGGCAAACCAATTTATGTATAAAAATCTAAAAAATAACCAACTTATGTATCTTTTTTTTTCCCCTGACTAATAATAATGGGTACAGGCTCTCTTTGGGTCTTTATCAGGAAGTTTCCATCAAGTAAAAGTAAGCTTCAAAAAGTTGCTCAATTTAAAGAATGTAAGTAAAAGCTAAACATAATATATAAATAGTTACATTGTAATATAATAGTTTATAGTAATTATGACTAGTAAGTAAGAGTATTTGGAAGAGCCTAATCCTATTTTTATTTTACTACATTAGAGTACAGGAGGACAACAAATAAAATAGGCTAAAATAAACTATACCTTTACAGTTTTGTGAGTAAAAATCAATAAATAAAGCTTAAGGAAAATAATCGCTAGGTTGCTATAAGCCAGGCATTATTTCATTTGCTTTATTTCTGTTAACTGACTCAGTCCTCAAACCATACTGTTACTATCTGCATTTTACTGAAGTAGAAGTAGGGTCCAAATGGGGGAATTGCTGAAGTTACACTGATAATGAGTGGAAGATCCAGGGCTTAACTCCTGTCCCTTTATGCCCATCCTCCAAACCTGCACATTACCTATATCCTGCCAGCAACCACCTGTGTCTTTTCTCAGAGTGTTCTCTATTATCAGGATACTTTGTTTCCCTGTTTGATGTTTTGAAAAATGTGTCCAAAATCAGTCTAATGAGTGGCAATCCTAGGAAGAATACTTAGATTTTTTTTTTAACTTCACAATTTTACTGTTTTTCCTGTGCTTCTAGTTGCCCATTACCTTTAGGATTGGCAAAAAGAGAATAGGAAAGTCAATGAACTGATGTTTTCATTATGATGTCATATCCTTATTATTTGACTTTGTGCAAGGACTGTGCTAGATGAACTGTAAAAGAACCAATGATTAATTAATAAGAACTATTACATTGTATTTCAAAAATAAGTCTGATAGAAAAATGAAACCCATAAACATTACTAAGAAAATTGATAAAATTTGTATATATATATATATCTCAAGACATTTTTTCTGATTTTCTGACCATGAAATTATTCATATGAAATGACAGCTAATTTGAGCCTTAAAATTTGGGAATATTTTGGCTATCAGATTTGGGAAGGAAAGATGGTCCAAACTCAGGGAACTGTGTGAGAAAACCTTGAAGAGCAAGGAGTAAAATTTAATCACAACAGAAGGAAAAGTAAGAATGTGTAGAAAACAATTTGGAAAGCAAGTTATTTATACTCAGTTATGCCTATCTTTAGAATTTCAAATAAATTATTTAAATTTTATGATGTAAACAGGAGCATGTACTCAATTTTTACAGCTGAGTGATTATCTGAGTCCCAGTGAAGAGACTAGTTATGGCTAAATAAAATATTTCATTGTAGCTTTGAGAAAAGAGTAGGGGGAAGACAGCTTCTTCCAATCCATTTTTTCCCCAAAAAAGATGTTTAAAACAATTAATGAGAATAGGAAAGACAGTAGAATGAATCAAACATAATTTTCCTATGTTCATATATGAATATGTGACTAGTGTAACTGCACATCATGTACAACTTCAAGAATGGGAAATTATACTCCATGTACATATAATATGTAAAAATACACTCTACTTTCATGAATATCTAAAAAGAACAAATTAAAAAATGAAAAGACCCAACTAAATCAAAGAAGTAAATGTGAACTCTAGTTATTGAAATGTAAGTTCCACTAGAATGTAAGCACTCTAAGGAGCAGGGCATTGTAAATTTTGCCAACTTTTGTACTCACAGTCCCTCAAAATATGCTTGTTCCATAGTAGGCAATAATACACATTGGTTAAATGAATGAACAAGGTTAAGAGTTTTTAACAATGAGTAAATAAGTACCCAAACTGAAAGGGTATTAGTAATTTAATAGCCGAGGAATCAGATATATACAAATGGAATAACAAGTGAATTCAGTACAATGCTCAAGAAAAAGATACTGAAAAAAAAAATAAGTTATAAAATGCCCAACCCCATTAAATGTTTGTCAAATGGCATGTTATAATGTTCCAGACAGTAAGACATATACTAGGTACTTCGTAACGATTAACTGGGTTAAGAATCAAAATTAAACTCTGGGTAAAAATATCAGCAATCTTATGGTTATCTGTGGCTTAAGATAATTAATATGGTTAAATTTGAAGATGAATGTGGCAGAAAAGGCTACAGAATGAGAGTAGTGATGAGTCTATTGAAGAGTTCAGACTAGGTACATAGGCGTGATTGGGAGAACAGAACTTATGGAACTTGACCTCTACTTATATATGGAGATGAAAGCATAATAGAAATCAAAGATTCAATTGAGCTACTGAGGACTGTGCTGATACCATTAACTAAATGAGATCTGTGCAGCTGTGCTAGAAAGAGGTTAATTCTGTATTAAATATATTGAGCTGAGGCAGTTGTGGCACTTCTATGGAAAGAATACAGTTAAGAAATGAAAGATTTGAATTCATTCAAAGTTGGCAATATAGATCTGGATAAATTTATTCATGCAAATAAAGGAAATCACCAAAAATACTATGAAGAATGAAAATAGAACCAAAAGACCAATTCTGAGAAATGTGGACCTTTATAATTTAAAATAAGCAAGCATGAAAAAGAATAGCTAGAGGAAACAACATAATCGGGTAACCCACATCTAAAAAACTGCACAGACTCAAGAAAGACATGATGTATAGTCATCCCATATACATTTTCACTACTTTCTATGTGCATTGTCTTATTTATTCTTCAGAAGACATTTTATCTGAAGTTTATAAGTGGAAGAGCTGAGATTGAAACTTTGTTTCCTTTGATTGTGGACCTCAGATTTTAAAAGTATGTGATTCTAAATCTGAAGAAAATGGAGCTTGGGAATAGGTGTTTGGATTTAACAACCATATTATTGCTGTTCTTTGTGTTTGAGACACATTTTCCATTTCTCTATGCAAAGAGTTAGGAGTTATTGCCACTTAACAATGAGGATTGTCATTTTCATTGTTTCTCATTTCAAAGACCTTCTCAGAATGGCCTATAACATCTGTGTTTCTACCAACATTCCGTTCATGATGATTATTTATGTTTTCTCTAAGATGATGGAAGTTTTGTCTCTCTCTTTCCTCTCTTGTTTCTAAGCCCTCTCCTCCATCATCCTTAATATCCTAGCAAGTACCTCAGCTCTTCCCACCTCTATACATTACTCAGTTTCAAAGCTTCTTCCCAATATTTTAAGTATTTGATATAGCAGTACTCTACTTCCTAATACCAAATTTTGTCTGTGCATATTGGAAAACTCCAGTAGTTCTTTTGGAATTTAACCCATCTCCCCATAAATCATGTATTATACTCATTTTAGGGGCCTATCAGTGGTTGGGTCTATTTGTAACTATAGTTATAGAAATATATTGAAGCAGAGGGATGGTGGAGGTGGGTCCTGAGGAGAATCACATTATCTTATATGGCAACAGTTTAGATCTTCTCTAGATCTATGGATTAATTTCCTCAGATGGACATAGAGAGTCCACTACCATTGGTGGTAGGGAGGCCCTTTGTACTGGCAAAGACTTATCAGAATTTAGACACAATGTGCTCTACTTCATCAGGGCCCTTCCAAAAGACCCTAGTTCAATTTAAAAAATCTTTTCCCCTATCAATACCCTGACTTTAACTCCCTACAAGATTGGAAGTTCAACTTGTATTATAATTGAACTAGTTACAGGATAAGATTCTGTTTTGTTTTTTGCTTTTTTCTCTTTTTTAGGGGTGGAAGAAGATTGGAATTGAACCCAGAGGCACTTTACCACTGAGTCACATGCCCAATCCTCTTTATTTTTTTATTTTGAGATAGGGTCTCACTAAGTTGCTGAGGCTGGTCTTGAAATTGCAATTCTCCTGCCTCTGCCTCCCAAGATGTTGGGATTACAGATGTGCACCACCACACCTGGTCTTTTCCCTTATTTCTTTAAAGTAATCTAAGCCTTGGGACTACATATAAGGGAGTTATGGAGACTCAAAAGTCTCAAGCTCTTCAATTGGCAAGATGGAGACATGGGAGAACTGATAGTGTAGCTGCTGTCCATCTGCAATGGTCTGAACACCACAACAGCTTATAATGCTAGTTCTACTTTGTGAGTTCATAGGTAGGAGAGGATCAGTGTCCCACCTTGAAAATAGCCAGACAAGGACAGCAAATTCTTTCTTACTCTGCTCTTTTATTTTAAATTTAGTCCCTCAATTGTTTGAATGAAGCCCACTCATATTGGGCTTCTTTACTACCGATGTAAAAGTTTATCTCAGCCAAAAATATTCCTACTGACATGTCCAGAATAGTGTTGAGCCAAATATCTGGGCTCCTGTGTCCAGAAGGTGGACACATCAAGTTAACCATAATAAGTGGTGAGGATATAGAGTGGATTATTAAAACTAATACGCACATAAAACTATTCTAGCCTAAAAAAGACATTTCTAAGTATCCATAAATAGAAAGTGGAGGGAGGAATGTGTTAAAAATCTTGAGAGAAAAATGATAGGCCCCAATATTTGAAGTACTATAGCTATTTATGAATTTCATGAACCTTCATTTGTGAATATATTATGGCAAGAGGGAAGAATTCATCACATCTTAAAAGAACTTGTCTCTGAAAAGTACAAAAAATAGATTCATACTTATCACTAAGCTCTTGGGCTCATTTCAATCAGATTTATAAAAAGAAACCAAGGTAAGCCATTTCACTCAGGCTGGTTTATACATCCCTATGTGAATTAATTATAGGTTTTAGACACAATTGGACTTTTAACATTTATGTGCATGTTGGAGAGCCTTAGATTACAGAAAAGAAAATGAACAATTCCTTGGGTGGTCTTGTTTACTGCCATAGTTGAAGTTAATTTACTTCACAGTACAGCCACCCCAACTGAAGAGCAGTCATGCTTTCATTTTCAGGGTTTATAACCTGTGGAATATGAATGAACTTTTGCTGGGTCTTAGGGTATTCTTGAAATTAGAAAAAAATGCTGAATATATGTACATTTTGCTAAGAAAAAGTCCCATGGCTTTTATCAGGATCTCTCACAATCCATCAATTTCCTTGTTGAGATAACTGTTATCTGCAGCTACAAGCTGCAATTTTAGTGCATCTTTGACTTAGTGGAAATGACCTTGTCATATATATATATATATATATATATATATATATATATATATATGTGTGTGTGTGTGTGTGTGTGTGTATACATACATATATACATATATATAATTTATATGTATATAAATATACATAATATACAATTTATATGTATATAAATATACATAATATACACATGTGTATATATACATACACAAAAACACATATTCTTATGTACCCCCTACACATATTATAAAATATATAGATATATTTTTACCATCAAACCCTTTTGTTTCAGAATTCTTTTATTTAGTTTTAAAATCAAGGAAGTTTTACAATTCCTATGGTAGATGATTTGAGGTACTTTGATTTGGTAACTTGTGAGGAAGAGAAAAAATGTCTTTGAAATCACAAGGTTTTTATTTGGAGAGCAGATGAAAAACTGGTGTTCCCTATACAGTAAGCAAAAAAGACCTTCTAACCTTGGAATCAGACTTCCTTTTTTTTTTTTTTTTTTTTTTTTTTCCTATTCCACATAATTGCTATAGCAACTTCTAGGTTCTAGTAAACCTTTGTAATATAAGTTTTCATTAATCATTAATATAGAAATATGGGTATAAAAGGTAGGGGTTGTATATTTCAGTGTGACTGTGCTATCTGAAATACAATGTTTTCAACAGATATAATTATGTTAAGCTGAACAGTACCTGAGATATCATTCAGGTCTTTGAAAACCAGTCTAATTAGTAACTCATCATGATTCCAGTGAGTTGACGAGTCTTCATTTTTTTCTCAGTAACTAGTTACCTTTTATTTTTTAACAGAAAAATACCAATTAATAAATTTATACAAAAGAGCAATTGCTATTTTATGCCACCTTGTGCAAGCATACACACACACACATGCACACATATACGTGGGGTCAGAGAGTACTTATATATCACGCATTAGAAATAGTACTCAAAAATCTTATTTCTATTTATTCTTTGACTATGAATTCATATATCTTCTAAATAAAATGTTATACTTAAATAAATTTCATTGTTTTTCAAAGTAACCGGGTATCCCTAAATTGTTTGGTGCTTACCAGAACAAATAATCCCCAAATTAGTAAGTACTCTCTCTGTTCATTCATAAATATTACCTGCCCACATTTCACTTTTACACCCTGATCTACATTTTGGCATCCTGGAACTTGTGACTGGAGGATGTTAGTGAGGAGAAATGATGTTTCTAGTTAGTCTTCAGTCATATATTTAAACCTGAAGCTGAGAGAAATCCAGGGAGGGTACTACTGGGGAAAAGAACAAACACTTTAGAGTTTGCTGCATATAGGCCTCCTTGGTAGGGAGGACTAGTTTTAACACTGCTGACATTTCATTCACTATCTCTATATGGTATTTCTTTATCTTTTGAATGCAAATAGCATACATTCTATCTTCCACAATGAGTAGTGGGAGTATCAAATATAATTAGGTAAATGTGGTTTGTAACACATTAAACAATACAATAAGTTCCCTTATATATGTGTTACCATTTTCAAAAATAAGTTGTAAAAAACTTCCATCCCTACTTATTTTCCTATATTCTCACTTACTTATACAGTCTCCTTCACAATCTTTGTAATGAATTGCAATGGAAGTTTTTGAAGTTCTTTATTCTTTCTTGATATTGGTTAGTGCTGTTTTGAAGGGGGATTATTCCCTCCAAAACTCATGTTGAAATTTACTTATATACTTTGTATACAAGCAGTTGTATGTAAAAAGATACTATACTTGTGCATGATGAATAAGTAAATAAATAATAAAAAAATTTAAAAAAAAAGAAATTTAATAGCTATTCTGACATATTAAAATATAGGACCAGATGAGAACTTGAAGTAACTAGAATTCTGTACTCATGAATCGGTAAATTGTTTCATAAAATTAATAGATTAATGGATCAATAGGTCAATGGGTTACTTTGAGTGGGTCTGCCATAAAAGCCACTTTGGGTTTGTAGATGTCTCACATACTCCCTTTCCTGTCTCTTGCTATGTGATACCCTGTGCCACCTTAGGAAGCTGATAGCAAGAAAGTCATCACCTCATGCATCCTCTCAATTTTGGACCACACATGTGAGCCCAAATGAATCTCTTTGAGCTAAAATAAATCTCTCTTCTTTATAACTTTCTGAATCTGTAGTATTGTGTTATTAGCAACAGAAAATAGATTGACAGTGTGAACATGAGATGATATGCTTTATTGATTTAAATGGAAGAATTGCAAGGATACTTTATTCCTGCCAAGAAAATCAGTGGGAATAGGAATATTACTTTAGAGGGGTGCAAATGGTGGGAAAAAATCATTATTTACAGCTTTTCTGTAAACTTCCTATGTTGTCATTGCACCTGATAAAAGAAGTGGAGAAGCAAGAGGAACAGGATTAGGAGGAAGAGGAGCTGCCAAAGTTGAACAGATCTTGGCAGATAAACCTCTTCATGGCTAAGGCAAATATTTGAATGATACAATGCTATTTTTAGGTATAGTCAATTAAAGGCTTGCAGAATCTCTATTTCATGGAAATTTATCAAGAGAAATAGCATTTCTCAGTTTAAACTTCTCTTTAGACACATGGAATATCCATACAGTCCTTCACTTTTTATGAATTCCTAGAAGTCAAGCAATGCTGTGGATTACTGTTGATGATAATGGATTACAGTCAAGTTGTATCTCTGCATGGTATATTGCTATATGGTTGTCTTTCCTAAGGGAAGGGTGTTAGTACTAGGATTCGAGGCCTGGATTTTCATTTTTGCCATACCATTATGCATTTGGGATATATTTAATCATTTTAGTTACAATATGACTTTTAAATTGTGCTATGCAAGATGCAATGAACATTGTTGTTAAGGGAGAAACTCTAATAAAACAAGACATGTTAGTTTAAATTTCAACCCTACTCAGGGACGACAAAAGTACTGTCTTCAGAAGACTGATAAGAAGCTCATACATGCTCATAAATACGATGGGATCATGGTTCTTGTGGTAATGTGAGCAATCAGAAGATTAATATGATTATATTATTTAACAACTGGCTCAATATTCTTACTATTTTAAATACCTATAGAGGCTAGCAGTGTGCTTTCATGTGTATATTATATTAGTCATTATTTTTAGTCAAGTTTTTCACCACTATAACTAAAAAGCCTGGCAAAAACAATGTAGACGAGAAAAAGTTTGTTTTGGGCTCATGTTTTCAGAGGTCTCAGTCCATAAACAGTCAGTTCCATAGCTCTGGACACAAGGTGAGGCAGAACAGCATGGTAGAGTGGATGGAGAAGGAAACAGTCAAGGAAATGACAATCAGGTTGCAGACAGGGAGCTCTGCTCAACAAGGACAAAGTATATACCCGAAAGGCACACCCCCAGTGATCTACCTCCTCCAACCACACCCTACCTGCCTATAGTTAGCACCCAGTTAATCCCTATCAGGGGGTTAATGAGCTAATCAGGTTAAAGCTCTCATAAACCAATCATTTCACTTCTTGACTTTTTTGCCTTGTTTCACGCATGAGTTTTTGGCAGACACCTCATATCTGAACCATAACAGTAATCATATTAATGGTAAAAATTTTGTTAAGTGTATACATCTGAAGAACTATAAATTTATTCATGGAAAAATTGGTGGTTGTCTAATGCCTGTTCTGCTAAAGATGCCTATTTTAGAGTTCATGTGTTCCTAGTGTAATGGATCCTCTCAGAGAACTAAAAATTAATTTTGGACCAATCTCTTCAACAAAGATTTGTCAGTTCCTCAAGGTAAAACAAAAATATTTTGACTGATTTTTTAATAAAAAATCTGTAAAACTTTTGGTTTTCTTGATTCTCAGTCATTGGACTTGCTTGCTTCATCACTAACAAGAATAATTCGTAAAGTTGGCGTCCCTTGTGTGATGGACATTATTAAGTATTTCTCTTTGGCTTACTGTACTTACCATTGGTAAATAAGACTAATGAAAAATATGCCCCGAATATTAACTTTTCATCATTTACTTTATTACTGAATGGAAAAATTAAATTAGATATTCAACATATATATTTAACAGATAATTCCCCAAATAGCAAAACTGAAGCTTCAGTTTACTTTGCTAACATGATCTAGGTTGAAAAATGCCAAAGGAAATAATAAGTATATTTGGAATTTCATTAGCAGAAAATAAAACTTTCTAAAAGTTCATAGATGGAGAGAAACATAACTTCATAAATGCCACCTTAAATGAGTGAACCTACACCAGAACTACTCTAAACTCTTCATGATCTACAGGTAAAAGAAGGAACAGACTCTGCTGTTGGAGACATCAGATTCCTCCATTGATAATTTGTAGTAACCTTGGTCAGATTCTAAACTAACAGTTAAAACCAGCAAGAGAAGTAGCTCAAGTCCTCACTGTCACCTTGTAGATAGAAACCAAGCTAGAAGCCAGTGTTAATAGGTTTTGTGCTTTTCCTCAGTCACAAATGCGACAATCATTTTTTTTCTCCAGAAACAGAGGATGCAGTTATTATTTTTCCTCTTGCACTTTGTTTCTCTTCTCTATCTGCTGTCATTTTCAGAGTTGGAAATTATTTATTTCAATTTGAAGATGTAGTGACAATTACTTACATGTTTTCAGATTGTTCCTAAACAGGAAACTCTGGTTATTTCCTTGAATAAAGAGAAACTATGTATTAAGACATGTTTTGGATGATTTTGTAACTCAAGTAAGTAGAGTTGTTTTTTCCTATACATGTCTTAAAAAGCTTAGAGAGAGGCTGTTTTTGGTGTGGTGATAAAACAATGGCAGGGGTGATGTATTAGAATGTTCTTGGCAATTTTTACAGTATTTGTTTGTCAGCTCAGGGACATGGGGCAACAGCTACAACTCCATAGGGGGGAAAAAACAGTAAGCAAACAAATAAGCTCTAGCCTTATTTGTTACCTTTTATGAAAAAAGGAATTGCTATTCCAAAAATTGCTTTAGTAGACTTCTACTTGCAATTCCAGAGCCAGACTGGGTTATATGGTGTCCTAGTCTGCTCTGGCTGACATTGCAAAATACCACAGGTTAGTAGGCTAAAAACAAAAAGTAATTTTCTCACAGAATTTGCAGAGAGTAATAAAAGATCAGGGTCTCTCAGGGTTGGTTTCTGGTGAGGGCCCTCTCTCTGGCTTGCAAATGGCCACCTTGCTGTGTCCTGACATGGTCTTATTTCTGTGTACACATAGAGAGTGACTTTGGGTCCCTCCTCTTCTTAAAAGACACAAATCCTACCAAATTAGGGATGTGTACTTAGGACCTCATTTAGCCATAATTTATCTCCTTAAAAGTCCTATATTCAAAAGCAGTCACTTTGGAGGTAAAGGCTTCAGCATGTGAGTTTTGAGGGGGCATAGTTTAGTCTGTAGCCTATGTTTACCCACAGCTACAAAGAAGGCTGGAAATTGAGGATCAGACTTTTTATGCTTGGTTTAGGCCTGGGAATCTCATCTGAAGTTAAAAAAAAATATTTTGTCATGGGGATTATCCTATGCATTTTATAATGTTTAGCAATATCTCTAGTCAGTTGATGGCAATAGCAAGTTTCCTCTTCCTCTCCACCTCTACATTATAAAAACCAAAAATATCCCCAGACATTGTTAAATATACCTATCTAAGGAGGCAAGGTAAAAAATCACTCCCCATTTCCTCAGTTTAGGAGCCATGCCTTGGCATTGGGTTTGTTACCATCTTCAACAAGAAAAGTAATCTCTTCTTAGAACATGAATAGATTATGAGGGAATATTGTGGAATAGACCATTAACAGAGTATGATGCATGACTTCCATGTCTTTATCAATCTTCCAGGGGATGGAGCAATGGCATACTGCTACTTACCTTCTCCTGTTGAATCAAATATAGTCATTTTGTCTAAAAACTTATTTAATGGTTTTTAAATGAGAGCTTCATTAATGAGGGCTCTAACCTCATCAGTGGGTTAACCAACTGATAGATTCATAATTTGGTGGCATTTCTGGGAGGTAGTGGGAAATGTAGGAGGTGGGTCCTAGTTGGAGAAACTAGGTCACTTGAAGAATGTACCTTGTCCTCAACCACTTCTTTGATCTTCCTCTGCTTCCTGACTTTCATAAAGTAAGGCCTTCCTATGCCATACTACTCTGCTATGATGTTATGTACCACCTCAGGCCCAAAGCAATGGAGCCAGCCAACCATAGACTGAAACCATAAGCTAAAATAAATCTTTCCTTCTCTACCTTGTTTTTCTCAGGTATTTTGCCATAGCAATGAAAAGTTTGCTAACAAATAGAGTCAATGTTCTCATTTAACCTTAGAAAGAAACAATAAATACAAAGCTAATTGTCTAGAGTATGGACATCCAGAATGGAGTTACAAAGGGAAGGCCAAGATACAGGTAAAACTGTATTCTCATCTCATATCCTAACTTGAAGCTGCTCTGCTCAAGGAAGAGTAGAATAAAAATGCTTCTGATTAGGCACAGTAACTCAAGCACAGAGTTCTGACCACAGATATTTTCAGAGATAACAAAGGAAGAGAATGTTAATTCAATCTCCCAATAAGTATATAAACAAAAAACTATGGTGATTAGATCCAATTTTTCTTCCCTTTCATCACTATATCCCTCCCCTTCATGCTGCTGTCTATTTTGAAACTTTTCTATGATCCACAGCTTTATTATGTTTTCAATACATTATTTCACTGCTGAATTCAATTCCTGGCATCAAATCAACCTTGCTGTCTGCCTGGTGAAAGTGGTTGCTCTTCTTGCTTTTTCTTACCTTAATTGCCAGAGGTAACAGTTAATTTCTGCATTGGGTCTCACTTATACATCCAAACTATTACTATGGTTGGTAATATAAGAGCCACTACATTGTTCTGCTACTGCACCCCCCTCTAAGAGATCTCCTACCCCTTCTCTTACATTCATTTTCAGACTTTCTGATTACAGTTTCTCCTTCACTGCACTTCTGCTTCAGAGTCCCTCATTCTGTCCCTATCCCTGCTGCCATTGTCTCACTCCACGTGGGTGACATACTCAACCCTACCTAATTAGTCCCTTCACTCTGAAAGACGTTTGTTCTGTGCTTTCACAGGCAAACTTTTACACATCCTTGTTTGTGACTATGCCAGCTTCTCATCACCTTATCCTGAACTTTAATATCTTTAGTCAACAACTTCTGGAAAGATTATCTGAGCTAGCTGAAACTGTCATTCCATTGATCTCACTCTTTCTTTCCCACTGCAGTAATCTTACACTATCCACAGAGGATACATTCTAAGGCTCCTGGTGGGTGGGAAGCCACAGAGAGTACCAGATCCATTATGTTACTTGAACACAAGCACTTCAATACCAGGACAGTCAATCTAATAATCATGTAACAAGCTAGCATGTCATATAGAGAGTGTGGATTAAACTGCACAAAGGTATGGCTAACATCCCAAATGGGACAGAGTAGGACTCCATAATGCTACTCAGAATGGTAGCTGTTCAAATCTCATGAGTTGCTTGTTTCTGGAATTTTTTAACTTAATATTTTTGGGCCATTTTGTTCACTGTGGGTAAATGAAAGCATAAATAAGCAGAGGTGACACTGTGTTCATCATTATTAGCTTGGCCTATATATACCATGATCACAGAGCATCAAATGCTGTATTATGTTTCTTTGGCGTGTTTATGTTTGCTTTCTCTTGGATTATTCTTTATGTATTTCTCTCTGAAAATTAGAATCTGCCTTCAGCAAATCCCATCTATTTCTACTCTTTTCTGAAGGTCTGCATGTTTCCTGCACTAAATGAATCCGTTTTCCTCCCTAGGTCCCTAATCCAGAGAGTATCTGTGCTATGCCAAATATCTCTTACCTCCTTTAAAGACTCACAGGATTAGATCATTCCTACCAGTATACTCTCCTTTTTATTAGTTTAAAATCTATTTGTGAGAGACTTAACTACATCTGCAAAATTCTTTTACCTTTGCTTTCCAGAGTAACATAATCACATGAATAGTATCTCATCATTTTCACAGTTTGCATTCCCACTCAAAAGGAAGTGATATTGTGGGTTCTATGTGTGTGTGTGGTGGAGATGTACCATCTTAGAATTCTGACCTTACCACAGAAATAACTCTCTAATAAAAAGATAAAAATGTTGAGTGAAAAAATATATTAACTATCATTCACTGAAATACATTGAATTTGTGATTTACCATGAGTTAGTATTCATTCTTAAATAAGTTTCAGGATATATCTTGGTAATATTAATGTAAAATTAAGTGAATATAATGAATATGTTCAAAATTTACCAATTTTATAAATCATACTATTTTCTCACTTTAGGTTTGACTAATAAATTATCTTAGTAATCATTCATAATATGTGTGTATGTATGTACATGCATATTTTGTTTCTTAACTTATTGACTCTAAAGTGTATATATATTCTTATTTAGGTCTGTGCAGTAAGGAAAACCAATTTCAGAGATGATTATTACACACTTATCAAGCGTTCAACAACACTCCAACTCTGCTCATCCTTCATAATCTTTCATCTTAACCTCACATGGAAATAGAAGAGGCAATTCAGAAACTATATTGGTTTTCCCATTCACTGTTCTCCCCTGCTGCCCTCAACTACCTGCCTTTCTTCAGACATAGCTGCTTCTGTTCCAACTGCAAACAGGTCTTCCAGATGTGCATTCTATCTCATCCCCTATCATCTCCTGGAAGGATTTTCCCATTTCATTACCTCCTACCTCTCCTAAATCATATATCTTTTTTTATGTGTGAGATAAGTTCCCTAGCATGCTGACATGTTATATTGTTTTTCAACATAAGCAAACAAACAACAAAAGCTACCTTTTCCTTCCATTGCATGCCTCCATTCATCTCCCTTTTCTAGCAAAATTTTTCAAAAGAATCCCAAATGCTATTTGGTTCCACAAGTACAGCTTATTCCTTAGCCTAGTTCAGACTTGTAGTCTCACCAACCTTCTGTAGCATCCCTCTCAGCCACTGGATCCTGCACCTCATCAAGTCTTAATGTGCTATTCTCAGTCCCATTTTACATGAACCCACTTACTTTGAGAATACAGACTTTTTTCCTCCCTTCTTAGAAATTCATTCATCATTTGAATTTTAGACCCCATCCTCTCATTTCCTGCTGTTTCAATGGCTAATCTCTTTTGTTGGACCTCTAACATTTTATTTTGCTTGCTTAAAATGATATTCCTCTTGAATTCAGTGCTTGTCTTTGCTTAAAAAAAAAAAAAAAAAGAAAGAAAGAAAGCTATTCTTCCTGTGCCCTAAGTTCCATACCCAGTTTAAAAAAAAAAAAAAAAAAAAAAAAAAACTTTCTATATACATTATTTAAAATATCTCGTCAATCACCCAGTATTACTCTGAATGTATTATGTGTTTGCTAATGACATTCATATTTATCTGAGTTTTTTACATCTTTGTACATAAGTAGCATCAATTATTTTTCTTTTGTGCAGTGCTGGGGATGGAACCTAGGGCCTTACACCTGCTGCGCAAGCACTTTGCCTCCAAGCTACATCTCCAGCCAAAATTTTTTTCTACTATAACACTTGGTTTCTTTCTTTTTTTCTACTATATATCAGCAGGTCTCCTCATCTCTCCTTTAAAATAAAGCTGAGATATAAAAAACAATCTCCACTTCTCTCTATTTCCTCCTAGTTCAAATATGCATACCCTTTTCTATGAAGAAGATACCCTTTTTAAGTTGTAAGGAAGAACATTCTCTTTCCCTGTGTAAATTGCGATCTTAGAAGAAAAAAAAAGCAAGATCAATGGCATTTCAGGATCTAACTCCTATTCTTGTGACTTTAGCTCCCATCCTTCTTTCATGTGACCACTTTGATCTTGGGCACAGGGAGCCCATTTCTATTGCAGGGCATTTGCACTTGCTGTTATTTCTGAAATATGCTTCCCTCGGCCGCCACTACTAATTCCTGCTTTCCTCATTATCTGAACTAATATTACCACATCAAGTAGCTCCTTCCTAACCAGGTACTAAAATACCATTTTATGGCACACACTTTGTTTTTCACAAATTTGCGTTTTTTCTTCACATCATTTTATTACTATTCACAATCTTATGTATTAATTGGGTTATTTGTTTGTCATGTGTCTCCAGAATTTCAGCTGAGGTTTAGAAGGATGGTTGCTTTCTCCAATTCACCTTCTCATAGGTGATCAGTAAATTATTTTTGAATCAATGAGTCATCGAGTTCAGCACATCATAAAATAGGAAACTAGTGCTAATTCTGTTATACACCATCTGAAAACTCCTGGCCATGTTTCTCCAGGATTCATGACCTCACCGAGTTGTTTGACCTTCCCTTCCCTCTCTTGTATCTTCCCTCTTCTCCATATTCTTCCACCTTTCTTTCCAAAATAGTGAGAAAAATAATTCTCAAAATTCCAGTGATTTTATTGAAAATTAATCACCATCCCAGAGTAGTAATCAAGGCCCTCATTTACATAACCAAAACACATTGCTAAAGAAACTTCATAAAAAATGTCTTTCCTCCCTCTTGGGGATTAAGCTGGTCTCCAACGTCTCCAACGATGCTCATGTGGAAATCTTCATCTCCGTCTCTCACCATCCCTTGAATTCCCTTTCCACTCTAAAATAGGAAGCATTATAATAGAGATGTGGCCAGGATGGCTGCTCTGTCAAGCACCAGCCCTACAAGGTCATGCTATCTCCTACAGCAGCCTATTTCAATTTCCAACAGCTCTGATTTTAAGAATGCTCTTTTTATATGACGAGCTAATATTTGCCTGGCTGTGACTTTGATCCGTTGGTCCTATTTCTGCTGGCTGGAGCTCGTAAGCATAACTATTTCCTGAGCAGAAATAGAACAGCTGCTTAACACCTCCCATATGCTATTGCTTTATATAGTTGGAAATTGTAAATCCCCCAGCCTCCAGCACCTCAACCACATACTTTGTCAGCCTTCTGTTCTCTTTTGTAAATAAATTCAGCTCCATAGCCTTTCCTCAGATGACCCATTTCCTAAACACTTGATGACATTTTTGTTGAACTCAAGAGAGGGGACAAAACCCTTCCTGGGCAAACTTAGCCATTTCTTTTATTATTATAAAATATTATTCAGGGAGATATATACAGAATTATGTAATTGATTATGAAATTTCATTTTAATAACTTAATTATTTAGTTGCTATTTATTTAAAGTAACATGCATATTGATTTATTCAATAAACATTCAAGTGTCTCACTAGGCAGAAAAATGCTATGGCAAGATTAAGCATAAGATGCTACAACTACTCTTAAAAAGTTTGGTTCAATTTGTGCAAAGCTGAATTTTCTAATGAGCTTTAAAACACCATTTAAATTCTTCAGTAGCCAGTGTTGTTAAAGGATTCATGTGGTGTTTAGCAGCATCCTAATGTACCTTCAGGGTTACAATATCCCAGGACTGAAATGAAAGGAGCAAGTCACCAGGCTATCTCCCTGGTGATAGGTCCTGTACTTTGACACCCCCCACAGTCCCTCATGGGTAAATGGCAGTTGCCTTCATTTCATTAACTTGTGGGTTATAAGTTAATTTAGGGGGAAAATGCTATTATATATTTGGATGAGTTCCATTAAACTCCATTAAAACTTTGACTGTAGGATGCACTAATGGGGCTTCAAAGTCAGTCAATCAAAAGATTGATGGAGTATATAGAATGGGATGTTAAATGGAATATTTGATATGAACTATTAAATCTTTCAGAGGAATTCTTTGAACATGGATACACATTTATTTCAATTAATTTTCAACTTTAGATGGGGATTTTGGGATTGTCATTTTACTGTATATATCCTTGTCAATGCCTGTGAATAAAAATAGTTTGAGATAATTAGAATTGTCTTTGTGTTTCTAATGTGAGGAATTAGTTTATCATTTTAAGCCCACAGTAATTTGTACATACTAGTATTGTCTAACAGTATTAAGTAGGGTGTTTGAAGATCTTTGAAGTTAAAAATACCTGTAACATTTTTAAAAAAGGAATTAAGTTCTTATATACCAGGGAATTACCAGGAGCTTCTAATTACATTTTACTTACTCAAAATATAATTTTTATACAAAATATACTTTGTATACAAGCAGAGATATGTAAAAATGTACTCTATAAGCATAATTTAAAATGTAAAAAACCCACATATATCAATGATTTCTGCAAAAAAAAAATTATATATAATTTTTAAGGTAAGTATCACATTTTATTAACCTCATTTTACATTTGAGAAAACTAAGTCTCAGAAATGTCTTCAAATTGCCAATATAATTTAGCGAACTTTACTTAGATACAGATCTGCATTATTCTAAATCCCAAAAATAGAACATCTGCTATTAATTTAATAAACCATGCTGTTTGTTGAGCAGTAATGATTCTAGTATGATAATATAATCTTGGTTCTTACAATATGTTGTTGGTTAACAGCAGATAAATATGGGTAGTGAATTAATGAATTTGTTATGAATATTAGCCCTATGAAAATGTAACTCAAGACTGAATAATATATAAAAGTAAGGAAAGAAAAGAATATCTATTATTTTTATCTTAAAAGGCCCAAAATATTTAAAGAAACATGCTGATTCCCAGGGTCATGGAATGAAGCTACATCCCAGAGAGGTCAAATAATTTTCCCATAGCTTCTCAGGAGAATAGTACAGAACTGAAATTCAAACATGTATCTACCTGCCCCTAATACCAGTTTCATTTTTTATACCAAAGGAATTTTCTTGTTTGACTTCAATTGAATAGACAGTCAAACATTAATTAGCAAAGATGAATGTTTTTGTTTTAGGAAAGATGATGAGAACATAACTAAGGAATGTATCATAAACCAAAATTTCTCCTGTACTTCCTTTTTATTCTTAAAAATTGCACTTATTAAACCCTCATCTTTCTTTCAGTTAGTGAGCAATGGTAAGGGCTGTAAAAGACAAATCTTGCAATTCCCACAGCTTAACACAAAGTAGTTCTTTTTTTTTGAACATGGAATTTTATGGGGATTAGGTTATTCCCCTCTAAATGGTGAGGAGTGAAATCCCATCTTTTAGGTATGTCATCTGAAATCCATGCGTCTAAAGTCTCCACAGCAAGATCTTCCAATTTGTGATTCAAGCAGAATGATTTTTAGCACTAAGTAATTTTTATCATGTCTCCTTGACAAGAACCAAATCAAATGGCCCCAACCCAACTGTGTAATGAACTGGTGCCTGAACAGGAGCATGTAGATATTTGAATAGTACTTTGAGTCTATGTCACATCTCGAAAAGAATTGGATTAACAGATGACTTCTTGCCATGTACCTGATGGGCCTTCCTACGTGAACTGGAGAAATAGCTAACCCAATGTTACACCATCAGAAGGGTATATACTGACCTTGTGGTCTATTTTGAAGGTTAAAGTGTGATGTTTTTTAAGGGGAAGTTGGAGATACGTGGACACATACTTCCAAATCAGAACGACCAAAAGCAACTGCAATTTTGCCAGACTAAGCAAATGAAATATGCAGTTGGCCTTCTCTTTAGATGTTTGGAGTCTCTATCTTTGGGGAAAACTAGGATGAATTAAAGATATATTCTTTTAAATGATCATGGTAAAATGTTTGATCTATAAAGACATTTATGAGGTGAGTCAATCAATTTCAATGATTTTTTAGGATAATTATATGACTTTGAAAGATTAGATAGAAAAGTTCACAAGAGCACAAAAGCTATATACAATATAATACCAAAAAGATTGCAAAGTGCAGTAGAGATAGATAAAATAAATGGAAGTCTAAAGGTAAATTCTCATTGCCAATGATGAAACAACTATTTAGAAATACTTTTGCCAACTGAGCCATTTCCAGATTGGATTATTACTAGAGAGTTCTGGAGGAGTTGAGATTTGAGTATAAGTGATTTAATTTTTCAAGTTACCCTGCATGCTTTCTATCATGTATGTATTTATTTATTTATTTTTAAGAGAGGCATGGGGGAGGGAGAAGCCATTTTTTTAAAATTTATTTATTTGCTTTAGTTGTACACAACGTGTTATTTTTATGTGGTGCTGAGGATAGAACCTGGGCCGCGCTCGTGCTAGGCAAGCACTTTACCGCTGAGCCACAACCCCAGCCCCTCTATTATGTATTTAAAAAGAATCATCTTGTTCGTGGGTCACTGTGGATAAGTTAGAGAATTATGCTAGTAAATTACAAGTATCTTTGAAACATTCTGGAAATATGACAGTTAACCATATCCTCTCTTTTACTTTAAAATGAATAAGTGTGTATTTTCTAAATAGATAAACATGTATTTTAGTGGTAAGGACACAAATATATTGATTTTCTTTTCAGCAATTGTTGAGTTTTCTGTTGGTTTTTATGTAATATGCTTCTGGACAAATGTATATTTTTATTTCAGCATTATGATTGATAGCTTGAAAATTCGAGCTTGTCTGAGAGCACAGATAAGAATCTGATTTGAACAATTGAAAAATGTAACATTACAGATATCTGAAAAACTGGTAAATAAACAAAAAATTATTCTTATTTCCTGTAAGAACTGCACCATTAACCAAATAATACCTGAGGAATGTTTCTTGATGAAAATATCAGAGGAAAACATCAAATGAAATATTAAAATTTGAATATCACCATCTTGTACCAATGCATTAATAGAAATAGGTACAGCTTTTGAAATAGATGGCTTTTGACATTGCAAAAAGACAGACAACTAGACTTTCTATGCCTTTTGATGCAGACATGCAATGTCAGGTACATTCTCAGAAAAGTGATAGAAATTTAGGCTGATCCAGTTTATGGATCAAGCTTCCTATATACTAGATATGCAGAAAGTAAAGGAATATGTTAAACTGCACCATGAGATTGCAATCCTCAAAATCCAGACTATGGAAAACAGTTAGTTTACCTCCATCTTCCTCTTTTCCTATCAATTACAAGTGACTTTTAAAATAAAGTTAAAAATGGATAGAAGAAGGTTGTTTATATAATTACATTTTGGGAACAAACCTGTCTCAAAAAAGAGGATTACTATAGAACTGAAAACTGTAAATTGTTTTGGAGGAAGGAGAGTGACTGCAGTGGGGATGTGGTCCATGGAAGCAGATTCTGGGGTGGGCAGCAAAGTCTAATCTCTATGTGAGCTATATTCATAAGTGTGCAAGTCTTTAATTCATTAAGACATATGTACTCTTGTGTAGTTTAGTGTAGTTCTCTTCATCTCATTTGTAATGAAAATATTTAACAGCACATTTAATCTTCAGTGTAAAGAATGCCTGAAATAATCATGAAACATTAAATAAAATGCACATGAGTAGGTAACTGCTGCTTAAAATTATCTTAAAGTAAACCTAACTGGAAAACTATGTGATTAGCACTTTCATTACAGATAGTTTTCCTTTCCCTGTCAGAGAAACTGGTTGGCTACAGTATTTTTTTTTTCTTTCTTTCTTTCTTTTTTTTTTTTTTTTTTTTTATCCAAAAAACATATTGATTTCACTGGGAGACTAAGCAAAAACCATTTTGTTTCTTCCTGTGTATTTCTTCTCTATGGTTCTAACTTTCAGATATATCATATATGACAGTATTTTGTTTTGTCTGCCTTACTCTGCTAGTCTAAATGTCCTTTAGGATTACTTTCTCTGAGTCAGAACCTTATAAGTATTGCATTAAATATTATGGAATGAGATGAGGTTTTAAGAGGGCACCATGTTCTCATAAGAGAGCCATGCACTGGAAATAAGAGGAAATAAGAAAGCAGGGAGGAATTTCTTCCAAGTGCTGCAAGTGACAGACAAACAGCATTTCAAAGGTTGTTTGTCTAGGCAACATAGCAATGTTATTTATGAAGCTAAAAAAGAAGCCATATGATACAAAATTAAACACAATAATATATTTGTAGATATATTTTTACAGATATATTATAGACCACTTATTATGTAGGTCCTTTCTGAACTGGATCCAAGAATGGGAACTTATCAATGTAAATCAGTTTCTGTCATTAGATAACCAAGGCATGTAGAAATTAATTGAAACCACCTCAGTGCTAAATATAAGGTATAGTGGTGAAAGGGACAAAAGTATCTGTCAAAGCAAAGATCTTATTTCATGCTAGGACTTGGTCTTAATAACAGCCTAAATCAAATAAAATTCATAATTATAGAATTAATGAACATTTATTTATTTTTTGGTACTGGAGTTTGAACCCAGGGCACTCTACCTCTGAATCACATCCATAGCTCTTCTTTATGTTTTGTTTTGAGACAGAGTCTCACTTAGTTGCTGAGACTGACCTCGAACTTGTTATCTTCCTGCCTCAGCCTCCCAAATCCCTTTGATTACAGTTTATATCACTCTGCCTAAAATTAATAAACTTTTTTTTTTTTTTTTTTTTTTTTTTGGTACTGGGGAGTGAACTCAGGGGTACTCAACCATTGAGCTACATCCCCAGACCTATTTTATACTTTATTTAGAGACAAGGTCTCAATGAGTTGCTTAGTGCCTTACTGTTGCTAAGGCTGGCTTTAAACTCATGATTCTCCTGTTTCAGCCTGCCGAGCTGCTGGGATTATAGGCATGTGCCTCTGTGCCCAGCAGATTCATGAACTTTAAAAAAAGTTATTAACACATATATTTCTCTGTGTGTACCTGTGTGTGTGTGTGAATTTGTACATGCATTTGTGGGTATGTAAAATCTGTATTTTACTATGCACTCCTGGCCTCTGTTGGTCAATGTCTTATATAAATATTTTTATTCCACAGTGAAATTTCTCTTATGAAGATTCTGACATATTACATTTCTTTCATGCCATGTATGTAAAATCTGTATTTCGGAATGGAGAGGATTGAAATCCTCAAAGCCCATGGAGTAATCATTTTTCTTGGCTTAGGTAACCAACTGTACCCACTTTGCACGGTTTTTTTAATTTCTTATCAATTTAGCAATAAAATCCTTTGTCCACTCTAGTTTTTAAAACAAGGTTTTTATTTTCTAGTCCAGACTCTCTTGAACAGTACTATATTTTGTCTAAAGAGGGTTTTTCTTTGGCACCTAAGACATTTTTTGGTCAGTTCAACCAGGAAATAAAGTAAGCCTAAAGTATCATATGTCAATACAACTAGGTTATTATAAATAACAAAAGTATTTATTGTAGCATACTAAACTACAGTGAGTGTAATATGTGGCCATGTAATAAAAAAATTGATTGCAATTCTCATTTTAAATAAAAGGTACTCTGAGCTAACTATAAAAAGACATATTTCTGAATATTTGTGGGAACTCTTCCTATTGGAATGGAAGGGGGTAAATTTGGCATGTTCCCTGCTCTAGGCTTATTTTAGTACCTGCCTTTCATGGAAATAGCACATCTAAATTTCCAGGAGCCCATGATGCTGTCAAAAAGCAGTAGCCCACTGCTTTCATTTTGTGAACATCATCTCTGTGTAGCATTGGCTTTGCTCACTTGGCTGAGGAGAGCCATGTTCCACTCCCATAGATTTAACTACTGCTCAGTGTTGTCACTTCCCTGAGAAGGCACACTGACTATGCACTCCAGATGCATAGCATCCTCTTCCCTTCTGGACCCTGAGCTTTGGCAGAGCCTCCAAGCTACCACCTCTGACATGAAACTTTTTCTCTTTCCCCCATATTGGAAAATGCCTTTAACTTGAATTATTTTTTATGTTTATAATTTGAGAAACTCTCCTAACCAATATTTGTTCATTGCTTCAGGAACTTGGAAACCAGAGGTAACAGGAAAGAAGTTTGGTTATATTTCATATGATGAAATATACTGAGTTAGCAATTGATAATTCATTTTGTAAACATGCTCAACAATTAATGGAAAGGAAGTAAAGTGATTGAAGGGTTTTCTGATGAATGAGTGATGGAAATGTTTATATACTGAGACTGCTTAAGACATGTATCTTGGCATGCTTTTTTCCTCACTTGAAATTGGCAGTTTGGTGAGAAAGACTTGTAATAAGCAAGATTTCTCATTTTTAGGCTCCAGGATACTCCAGGATACTTATCATTATTATTATTATTATTATTTTGTACTGGGGTTTTAACCCAGGAGTCCTTAACGACTGAGCAACATCCAAAGCCCTTTTTAGAATATTTTTAGAATATTAGAGACAGGGCCTCGCTAAGTTGCTGAGGCTGGCTTTGAATGTGTAATGCTCCTGCTTCAAACTCTGAGTCACTGGGATTACAGGTACCACACTCAGGGTACTTTTTCTGATAAGGCTAATTCCATGAGTCAAATTATTATGGTTGATTCCATTAAATTGTGAGGTTATAAAATCAGAATACTTACTTTTTTCTATTGTGTTTAAAATTCTATATAGTACTTATTAGTTACAGTGAGTTTGAGACAAAGAATAAAACACATGCCATATGCCCAGTGCCTGTGGGAGTTTAAACATTGCTCATTTAAGATAGCTATCATATTTAGGAATTTAATAGTAGAATGTGTACCAATCTTGCCTACACAGTTAACTCCATTTTATCTGATATTTATAGCCAATTAGTAAAGCGTAAAGAATTTGGATTTTGTTTACTATGAGAGAACATAGAGTCATAATGCAATTGAACTAAAATTACCTTGAGGCTCTGCAATATTTCACTGGAGGCCAAACAGAATGAAGGCCACAACACAAACCTGCTCAGCCTGGCCTCTGTTGGTCAATGTCTTATATAAATATTTTTATTCCACAGTGAAACTTCTCTTATGAAGATTCTGACATATTACATTTCTTTCATGCCATTTGAAACTATCAGAGTACCTCATAACTAGTACCAAGAGCATTTAATGTGCACCTTAAGAGAAGTACACTGAAGTTTTTATTTCTTCAGAATTACAGCAGTTACATAGATTCTTATGTGTTTTTATAAAGCAAAATTAGATGTTTGGGGGGATAGTAATTAAAATTGCTTTTCATCCTTAGACAAGACCATTGAATTTAAAAAAAATATATATTGTGATTTTTTTTTTTTTTTTTTTTTTTTTTTGTGTGTGTGTGTGTGTGTGTGTGTATGTGTGTGGTGCTGAGGATTGAACCCAGGGCCTTGTGCATGCAAGGCGAGCACTCTACCAACTAAGCTATATCTCTTCTAGCCCTATATTGTGATTTTGATAACATTAAGGGCTGAAAAAATCAAATAGAAAATGTAATAGAATTCATTAAATTTTTTAACCAAATCTGATTCCTGAGGAGAGGAGGCAAAACAGCTTCTTACACATGCTCTTATTTTGTTTATTCTCAGGCTAATTCTCTGTTTTTACTTTCTGTTGTGAGCTTTGTTAAATATTTTTATGTTAATTTAAGAAAAAATATAAAATACATAATTGACAAATATAATGTGAAACAGGTTAATAGCATGTGAGCTAAAATGTTAGGAATTTCAGGTTTGCATCACCAATATCTCCTAATGGGAGAGTTACCTGAAAGAATCATGCTCATTGACCCAGTGATTAAGGCCACCAGAGAGTCATGGTATATTTTTGCTCTTTGATAGCCTTTCCCTACTGAGTTTTTTTCCTCAGGAAACTCCTCGTAAAATAGGAGTTATGTATTTATAAGCCTTTCTTGGCTCCCCTGGGCACATAAGAGCATCTCCCACATTTTCCAAATTCTGCTTACATTATTAGTCTTCCCCTGTGTTTTCATAGTACCCTTGGTTTTTATTCTGGGTAGAATTTATCACATTTTACTGAGGATTTTTTACTTGCCTATTTTTTTTTTTAACTTGCCTGTTTTTACTCTCTCCTATTCAATCATGAAATTTTCAAGACAATGGTTTCCATGTGTATCTATCTCAGGGTTTTTCAAACTTCTTGATAATTCATTTGCATTTGAGCACATAAAATCAAAGAGTGTGACCTCAGAAATTTCATTAGTGTCTCCATCTGAAATTTTATCTTCCTTAAGTTAAAATAGTTGTGGTTATAACAGGTTGTGTAGTTGGGTGACATTATGTACAGTCTTCAGTCTTGAATTTCCCACTAAAAAGTGGATTTTAGACTAATTTGGAGATAGTTGTCTGGAGAGATTGAAGTTGGAGAGCTTCCTTCCCTGACAGTGCAAGAGTACTTACTGGACTTGTACTTTGTGTTTGGTGGTGTGTTAGATGTAGGGATAAAAAATCATTAAGGCAGCACAGGATCAAGATAGAATGGCAGTTAAGGGCAAAATCTGTAGGGAAGAATAGTTTTGATTTCACCTACCTCTTTGACATGAGCAAATTATTGTACTACTTTTTTTTCTTATTGTAAATTTTTTGAAAATACGGTTATCACTTATAATCTAATATTCAAAAAAAACTAAACTATCAATCATTTGGAATAAGCATATTCAACTTTTTCTTCTGTATAAACATCAATTCCAAAATTTGTACTACATTTATGTACTTTTGTATATTGATGCTTTTTTCTAATTAAACTTTTGTTATTCATGTTATTACACTGACTTCAAAAATATTTTGATAGTTATCTTTCTTCTATTATTGAGCATCCAGATTATTTTCAATTTTAGCTTTTATAGTGCTATAAAAAACACTTGCTTATTAATACCAGACCACATCCATGATTCTTCAGATTACTAGATGGTTAATCTGTGTCAAAATAATTTAACTTATAGACAAAAATCCATCAGTGTTCTGAAATTTTCATAAGTCTAAAATGTTTTGATTTTTTTCCCACAGGTGATCAAATCAACTGAAAATAAATATAATTATTTTATCATGTTTATTATTCTTTGCATCTTATGACTGCTTAGAAATTCAAATATTTAAATGTTATAGAAATAGTGGGCACTCGTAGCTTTTTGCCTCTAAATTTGAATGGCAAATACTATAGTTTTTCTACCTATATATATAATGTTAGATATTGGTTCAGGAAGAATAAATTTATTAGGTTAGGGTACGGATTTTTTTTTTTTTCTTTGTACTGAGGATTGATCTGAGGTGCATTTTACTATTTACTACTGAGTTACATTGGCAGCCCTTTTCAATTTTTTTTTTTTTTTTTTTTTTTTTTTTTTTTTTTTTTTAGTTTTGAGACAGGTTCTCACTGAGTTGCTTCTGATCTCACTAAATTGCTGAGGCTGGCATCAAATTTATGATCCTCAGCTCCCGGAGTCACTGGGATTTCAGAAGTGCACTCCTGCACCAGGCTAGTTCAGAGAATATTTTCTTGTTGCTGTGATGATAACTTTCTAATAGTGAAAATCCCTAAATTCTTATTATTAAACTATTTGGAAATTATTACAATATGGCATTAAAATTTATTTTCTAGTATTTTATGTAGATATTCACATGTGCAATTGACCTACTTTATATTTCTATTTTATATACAATACATATAGTATATTATACATCTATTATATATTTTATGTTCGTTTTACATCTGTATATACATATTTTTAATTTTTAGTTGTAAATGGACACATTACCTTTATTTTTATTTATTTATTTATTTATTTATTTTTATGTGGTCCTGCGGATTGAACCCAGTGCCTCACACATGCCAGGCAAGTGCTCTACCACTGAGCTACAGCCCCAGCCCTGGTTTTGATATAATTTTTTATTTGCAATATGAAGTGTGAATTATCCAAAACATCCTTATATGTAGAGCAGGGATTATCCCATTACAATGTGAAAGGCCAATTTCCAAAATTTTAAATGTTAGTATATTCATGTTGATTTACTAAATTCAGTCTATACAACCCTCTCATTTTCTTATTCTCTAGCCAGTTATTTTGCTATCATTATCTACTTTTATGGTTCCTGGAATTAACCATTGCCTTTCAATTTCATAGCCTTTTCCTATTATCTTTCCCATTCATACACAGCCAATAATGTCTAAACTAATACTAGTTTAACCCAGCTCCCCACTGCCTAACTCCAAAACTGGACAGTTGAAAATAAATTATAGCCCCATTCAGGAAATTTTCATCTGCAGATAGGACTGCAGAGCTACCTTGCTATACACAACATCAACAACACATACTAAATCATCCCAGCATAATACATGAGAACCTACTAGAGAGGAGCTATGTAGTTTTGGCTTCCTGCCCTCAGCAAAGGGAAAAGTACTTGCTCATAGTGTATTCCCCATTAATCTTGAGTGAGTAAATGGACAAATTTCTTCAATTCCCAGTGCCTTGGTTGGTTTCCCTCAATAGATTTTTCTTATTGCCCATGTTCATCCTTAACCTGGCCCAAATTGGGCAATGATAAGCCCCTAATCAAAATAGTCCCTGATTCCCCTTTACACATTGCACTTGAGTTTTGTAAAATTAAATAAAATTTTCTGATTTTCACCAAGTTTATTTTTGGATGAAGTGTTTATTCCGCCTGAAACAACTTTGGTGGTGAGTTCTTTGTTTTGTTTTGCCTGTTTAGCTCTTCTTACTCCTCCAAACTCAATTTAAGAACCAGAGGTTCTGGAAAGTCTCCCATTGACTATGTCCCTCTGGGTTGAATTCCTCTTCTTTGTTTCTCCCCTCACATTCTGCATGCTGCGTTTGAATGTGGTTTAAGTGTATTCCCCAGAGGTTCCTGTGCTACAAGTTCAGTTCCCAATGTGGTGGTGTTCAGGTAGTGGAACCATGAAGGTGTGAGAACTTCTGGAAGGGGTTAGGTCATAGGAGAAATGCCCTAGGAAAGGACTAATGCTATTCTCACAGAGAGGATTCCTTCTTACAGGAACAGATTGTAATATAGTAAATTCATCTATTGTGGCTTCATCACTTGCTACCTACTTTATCATGTGACCTCTTTTGCCCCTACTACTGTGATGTCATCTGCCAGGAGGCCTTCATCATGGCCTAGCAAGTATCTGTATTATGTTCTTATAACTCCAGAATTATGAATTAAATTCTTTTTTACTTTTATAAAGTACCCAACTTCAGGTATTTTGTTAGAAACAAAATGAAGACTATAGTAGCATTTATACCACCATGTTACACACATATACTTATTTCTTTGACCTTCCTGTAATTTGTAAACAACTCAAAATAGAAACTTCAATCATCCCAGCATAATACATGAGAATGATAGTAATACTAAAAATGATAGTAATACCTAAATGATAGTAATACCTAAATGATAGTAATACCTAAAATCTAGGAACTTGAATACATGTGTTTATCTAATTTGCTTTAAAACATTATTCTCATTTCATTGTAGTCTTTGCATTTCTGCACAAAAACTACTTGAATTCGTGAAAAGTTTGACTTGTTTTACTTATTTAATTTGAAATATATAAGTTAAAATACTGCTTATAAGTGAAGATTTCTTTTGTAAAGAAAATGTGAATTCCAACAATAGATTCATGTGTAGAATTTGGGGAGGTTACTTGTTATACTGTTGGCCTTCTTATGTAGAATTTCTACCTCCTGTATCAGTGGGTGAGCTGAGCATTCCTGGTGGGTTAGGAGTCCATTAACAGAGGCTCTGAATGTAATGGAAGCACCAGTTGTGGCTGTAGGCTTTGCTTGTTCTGTGTTAAGTTTTATGCAAAGTAGATGATTCAGTCAACCTTGGACTAATTCATGCTGTTTTCTATTTCTTTTGCCTTTTTTATTTTGTATTACCAACCTACTCATTAAGTGCTGAAGAGAAAGGAACCTAGGGAGAAAAAAAATGAGAGTTGGTTTAGAGTTAAGGTCACTGTTTCTGAATGAAGAATGATTGCAAAGGTGTGTGGAGTACAGCTGTGTCATCCCCAAATGAAACCATACATTAGCACGTCTGAGATTTCCACCCTTATTTTCTTATTTCAAATAGATGTGATGATCTCTTCTACCTACCACATATTGTACCTAAGAGATAGTAATCTTAGAGGAGAGGTATCCTCAAAATAATACTTTTAAAATTCCAAGTATTTCTTATTGGAATTCCATATGCTTCTATATTGCTCATTTTTTCTCTTCTTTTGGACCTATTTTTTAAATTTTTGTTAATAACACTTGAATATTTTTGTCTCTTGTTCTTTTTAAATTAATCTTTATTTACTGCATTGACAGTTTTAATTCTCAGGTAGCAGTATTTTCTCTTCATAATCTATATAATAAGTAATAGAGTTTAATGTTATATTTTATAAAATACAATTAGGATTCAAATATGTTTGTAATGCAAAATAAAAGTTGCAGACCACTTAAATGGCCAGAAGAATAATACTCTATGGAAATTATGAATATTGGTTGTCTATCCATTATGCCATTATGCATAGGACACTGCTAAGCACTGAGAACTATATAATATGTGTGTTTATGTGTGCGTGTATAAATGTATGTATATACACACACACATATATATACATATATATACATATATATACATATATATAATCTCATGAGACTAACCTTAGTCCCTTTTATGCATGTATGTATGTGTATATATATATGTATATTTTTAAATATATAAATATATGTATTTATATAAAAAGATGAATATGGTACCAGCATAACCATACATTTCACAATTTATCATTCCAATTATGTTATTAGAAAACAAAGGTAGGTATTTTTCTAGCTATTTATTTTGAACTTTGCATATTTTGGTGAGCACATTAGCATACATTTCTCCTAAGATTAACTTTTTTACAAATATGTGGTTATCATCAAATACCTGCTCTTCATTAGGCACTGCTAATAAGTGCTACATATATATTCAGTTATTTATTACTGGTCAAAATTCAGTGAGGGAGAGAGTTTACTGCCCATTTCATATATGAGACAACTGCTTTCAGAGATATTGGTAAGGATCCAAGTGGGAATTTATGAAATATTCTGATAGATGAGACCCCATTCTCTTCCTAAGAACCTGGATAGTTTAGTTTATTATAGATACTTGTCCATAAAATTTTCAGGACATAGACTCATGACTAACATTATGTCTGCTATAAAATTTAGGTCCTTTACACGATTGCTCATCAAGTAAACCCTCTAAGTCTCTAACTGATTACAAGTAAATATTCTATGTAAAATTTCAAACTGTAGCCCCCATACCCCCTCCACACACCCACCAAAACAGAACAAAACAAATTGAAACAAAACTGAGGATTGTGAAATACAATAACAATCAGAAGAGAAAAATTAAAACTTGAAGTACCTGAGTGGTGAGTTTGGGGGGGGGAGGGGAGGTGTGTTTTCTTTTTCCCCTAGATTTGAGCTAAAGGTAAGCCAAACTAGGAACTTTGAAATGATCATGGTTAGCAAAATCCTGAGCAGTTATTTTGCAGACCCACTCAATGAAACATTCCAAACCCTTCAAGGGGAGAAGGAATGTAAGAGGCTCCATCTAAACTCAGGCCTACGTTCTGAGTTTCCAACAGCATAAGCAGGTACAAACAGCATGGAAAGTGCTGGGGGAACTAATCTGATATTGAAAACTACTGTCCATAGCAGGCCAAGCAGATCTTATAATCTGGGCCTAATTGAGTGATTATCTGCTGAAACAAGTTAATACTCTCCACAGACATTTAACAGGACTCAGAATCTCATACATAATTTTCAAAATGCACATAATAAAATCCAAAATCACTCAGCATACAACAACCAAGGAAAAAAGCAACTAATTCTCTAGAGAAATGAGAAGGAAATTAACAGATGACCACCTCAAATGACCCCAATGCTGGAATGTTCAATGACTTGCACTTATGAGGTGAAGGTGACCACTTTTGAAACAATGAAAACTTTTTCTTAGTTATTAATAAAACTCTTCTGAAGAAAATTTCACCATTGAGAAAGATAATATCTGGCATTTAAAAAATTAACTAAGGGGATTCAGCAGCAAAATAGAGTTGAGAAACAGAAAGATGACTCATGAAGACATAGCAAAAAAAAAAAAAAAATGTGTTAAGCAAAGAGACAATGACTGGACCCTCAGTAAAATAAATCACATGGCGCTTGGAATTGGAGAGCACTGTCTGGGACCACATCTCTAGAACTCATCAAAGATAATGGGACCACATAGTCTAAAGGTGAGTCATTACTGTGAAGAATATGTGTATTTCATTTCAAGCCTAACTAGCTTTGAAACTATGGACAAAATATATATTTTTTTCAGTATAAGTTTCTTTATCTTCACATCATAAACTCTTCTGAAGATTAAAAGGAAATATATTAAAACATTTTGTACATAGATTATGCATGTATACAAACACATACATGTGTACATATACATACATATTAAATTCAGGGATATGCATCTAACATGTATAAAATAAATGCTCACTTATAGTATCTTATTATTTGAATATGTATTGTAGTATTTATGCCTCTAGTCTAAAGCTTGATTGAAATAATTAGCATATAAAAGAAAGACCATGCAACCATTTTTCTCAAGCTAACAGCAACATATTATTCATACCACACCTTGAGAAAGATGGTTAGAAGATTTTGTACACCATATGTTTGTCATAAGGCTAATAGAAAGCTGTCCTCCAGAACTGTGCCACTTTGACCTCTAGTACTGTTCCTGCCTGACTTTGTCATGGCATTTTAGTTTATACCTACAGTCAGTGAAATGAGCAAATGAGTAAAAAAAGTCAGTATTTATTTGGAAACTTCTACTTGGATTGCATTTATTCCCCAAAACCCATTGTACAAATACCTCTGTAACTGGTTGTATGAGAAATTAGAGCCAGGAAAGCATTCCTTTCTCCTCCTGGGTTAGTATGCTTTCTAGGCAGGGGAAATTCTTCCACCCTTTTATTTTATTTTATTTTTTCACCTCTGTCATTGAAGACTCAAAGTTATTACGTATGTTCAAATATGTAAATCTTACTTAGCTGGAATATTTTGATTTTTTTCTGTATCTATAGTTCTTAGCAGCTACCTTTAAATTATACTGATTTTATTTAATCTGTCAACGGCAGTTTCTAGAAGTAATAAAAACAATGAGTCCTCTGTAACTCACATTGTTTCTCCCAAAAGATTTTGCATTACATATGATTTTAATTGTTAACTTTCTTCAAGCATATTTACTGATTGATAAATTCTGGAAGTCAATAAGCTTCCTTTGCTCCATGTAAGCCCCATCTTTGTCTCCACCACCTCCCTATCCTTAGAGTATAATAGGGAGCCAATGATGATATGTTTCATACCTTGACTAGATAGTGTGTGACAATAATTCTCTGGCTGGTGGACAATTTGCATTATTATAGCAAAAATGTTTTTGAATGGCTGCTATGTTCCAGGGACAGTGATAAAACTACTTTATCTCCTTCTATTTGTTCCTAGAATTGTCTGTGAATAGTTACTAAAATTATAGTAACGTATGATAAACTTTTACATTAACATAACCTGTGGGTTCTTATAAGAACAGAGCAATGCACTTTCATATTTATTTAAAATGCACATTGAGTACAAGACATTGAAATTTGTACAAAAGGTCAGAAAAAGATTTCCCTGAATTCTGAGAAAAATGGACCCAACAGATTAAAGGTAATACATTCCATAGAACACTATAGTACCTGGCAGACAACTGCAAGTACTCTTTTTTTTCCCTCATTTCTGCTCTTATTTTTTTAAATTGACTATTTACAAACAAGAGTAGTTAAATATCACTCAATAATATTCAAAACTTCACAAAAGGAAAGCTCATTACTGATAATGTTTTTAATTTGTTTAAGCCGTAAATTGTATATGTGTGTGTGTGTGTGTGTGTGTGTGTGTGTGTGTGTGTGTTTAATTCCTGTTTTATAGAAGAGCAATCAGGATTAGAGAAGTTAAATGTCTTTGTTAAAACTATGTATCTAGTAAGAGGTAAAATTAGAATTTGAAGCCAGCATAGTGCCACACTTGTTATTCCAGCAACTCAGGAGGCTAAGACAAGTGGATTGAAGTTCAAGGTCAGGCTTACGAACCTAGTGAGACCATGTACCAAAAATCTTTAAAAGGGGTAGGAGTGTGGCTATGTAATAGAGGGCTCCTTGGTTCAGTCCCCAGGAACACAATTAAAAAGAGAAGAACAAGAAAAATAGGCAGAAATTTGAACCCAGCTTCTTTCATTTGAAAAACAATATTTTTTGTGTTTTATTGTCATCTCTAACTCTTATTTTTGTTTTTGCTAGAGTCTCAATATTTTTTCAGAAAGCAGTAATATTACATTTCTTTCCTTCTGCAAAATCAATTTTAGCTACAAATATCTGTATTGTTCCTAATGTATATTTCTAGTTTTCACAGATTGCATTTCTTAAGCCTAATGCTAAATAAAGTTCTTAAACACATTTTTATGTATTTTTACAAAAATTTAAGGAAGTGATTTTTATGTAAGGGGAAATATTTTATTTTTTGGAAGGAGATGTTGAGAAGTGTGTTGCAATGGGTTGGATACACCTTATATCTATCTGATCATGTAGTTTATTCATCTGGATAAATAAGCAACTGCAGGAGCCCTGTTTGGGGAGATGGCTATGATTGCGGTTGACTTCGGGCCATGGAGTTTTGGACATTGCCGCCTTCCGTAGTCTCACGAGACTTGGCCCGGGATCTCGAGAGACTTGGGCCAAGCGTGGATCGGGTTGGGGCCATTTTGGTTGTTGGTTGTTTGCTGGTGTGTGGTATGTGTTAGAGTTGTTAGAGCCAGAGAGAGAAACTGACAGAATAAAGATCCTGTTTGTTTCCAGTCTGCCTCTGAACTTATTCCCGCGGCTTTGCTGCTCCAAGCGGCCATTGCTTCAGATGGCGACAAGCAACTACAGTAACTTTTTTGGTTAAAAAATTCCTTTTCTTGAATAATTTGATCTAGTTCTACCTGTTCAAACTTACACACACTTTGAAGAATTAAATTCCACTTAAATGGAAGACTAGTGTAGAAGTGGCATAGTAAGAAATATTGCTGTATTTGTACTAAATATATGTGGATGACATTTTGAAAATATCTGTTTATGGATTCATTGATTTGAAAATACAAGTTTTGGTCACCCTGCTGGGTCCTTTGATGAGACTGTAGAGTAATTTCTTTGATGTTCCTTCTTTCTTTTTTTATTTGATGCTTATCACCTTTTTCTCCTAGCTAACTAAGGATATGTTCTATTTTACATACTAATTGTGAACCCCATCTTCCTCTCCAGTCAGCTTATTTCTTTTATATCTTCCCTGTCAACTGCAAGAGGAAGACAGACAAGATGAAGCCTTTCTACTGTCAGACACTGACAGAGCAGAAAAATATAGACAGATGGATAACAGATAGTAGGGTTCTAAGTACCCTACAATTTATTGAGGCAAATAGAGGAGAGTTGAGTGGCAAATTACCTGCACTGTTCACAAACCAGCAGGAAGCCCTGTTTGCCAGCTATCCAAATTGTTTCTGGGTAATTTGGCACATTTCTACTTCGTTGTGCTATATCTAAAGGTATGACTTTGAGTTTTGAAAATTCCCTGTTGTGAAAGATCTGCCCAACAACAAGCAATATTTGGGAAAGAGATGTTCATGGAAATGCACATACCCTTATTTTGTAGCATCAAGAAATTTTAAGGTGTGATCTTTTAAAGTTTTTAAAAAGAAGAAACAATTTATCTTAGTAAATATTTGTAGAATTTCCTTTTTAAAACCTTACCACTGCTAATATCCACACTTTGGAAATTTGATATGATGGTGATACTGATGGATCTCAGAAATGGAAGTTACTTTTCAAAATCATATTTTTCACCCGGCAGCAAATTTAGATGAGAATCATCTAACAATGCTACAGGCTAGTGAATTACAAATTAGTGTTTCACAGAAATCATTTTTTCAATATACTCTGGGGGAAAGAAAGGCAAGAGCTGTAAGGAAATATGCAGTTTAAGTTGGTTTAGAAAATACAATGTTAATCAGATGTTTATAATATAGGATTTGATAGAACTTATTATATTCCTTAAAGGAACCATAGAGATAATTTTTCTTAGGACACTTAATTGTAACAGAAGTCATAGTCTATGGAGCATTTTGGAATATATCTTTCAGGAAATCATCTGTCTTAGCCTCCTTAGTACCTTAAATAATATAGTAATATTAATAATAATTATAATTATACATATATATAAAATTACTTGTTCTTCAGAGATTTTGTGGTCACATTGCAAACCTTCATTCAATATAAAAGATATTTTAAGTTAGAAAATATGTTAGTAGTATAATTGGTATTTGAAGCTAAATCATTGCTAAAATAATTTGGAATAACTCACTCAAAAACAGGAAACATATTTTTGGAGGTCTCCTAGGTATCAAGTGGTATAATATCTACTGGGGATTTCACATTGAACAATATCAATGAAGACATCAGCTTCAGAGATCTCCCTGTGGTAGTCTTTTCTAATTAATAGACTATGTTAGTTTACCTGATGATTTCAAAAGCATTACAATTTAAAATGCCCCAAGGTTAATTAATCATCCTTCCCACCCATCTGCAAACCTACTACTTCTAGCTTGCCATATTTCCAAAAATGGCATCATTTATTGAATTACTCAACTCAGAAAGCTTAAATAACCTTGACTTTTCCAACCTCCTCGCATCCCATAGTCAATCAGTAAGTCTTATTGGTTCCAGTTCTTAAATATCCTTAATTTTTGGATGCTCCCTCCTGTCACTACTTCCTTAGCTTTAGTACATCATCATCTTAGATTAGGTCCACTTCTATAGTCTGTTGATTTCTGTCCCCATACTCACTTTTCCTTCCTCCCATTCAGCCACCTAATTGCATCCAGGATTGTATTATGGTATTTTTTTTTTCTTTGTCTAGATAAAATTTAGTCATTCTACATTTTTCATCTGAAACCCTCACTTTAATATTAGAGTTGTAATATGTAATCACCAGATTGGTTTAGTGCTTCCCCTATCATATTCACACACTTCTTTGAAGATCTTTTCTTTCAGTAGGGATCATACTTCTCATAAACTGGTGAATTCCAGCCTGTTTCGCTAAATTAAAAACTCCTTGAGAACAGGGACTATGTCTGCCTTTGTCCACAACTGTAGAACCAGTACTTTGCTATTACTTATATATAAAAGTGTGTGGAAGTTGTTTATTCATTCTATGCCATTACTTTCATCCCCACAGGATGAAATGTTCATATCTCTCTTTTCTACTCCATATTCTTTCCACTGCCCCAAATAAATGACTCTCATTCAAGTTTCAGATCAAATATACATCCCTAACAAAATCTTTCATTATTGCTGATGCCCCTAACAAGTTCAGATTTAACCAATAACAATGTAGATTTTCCTTCATGTAGCAATAGTAATAGCAATCTCCACACCTGCAGTATCTGAAACAGATGCCTTGAAGAGTGTCTTGTGTAAAGAAAACTTCAATAAAAGTTTGCTGAACTGAAATTTATTTTGCTGATGCTATGTTCTATTACACAGACTCAGACACTTCTATGTTCCTGATGCACAAATACAACTGCAAACTTTTTTTCCCCTTCTTTTTAGGTACTGGGGATTGAACCTAGTGGTTTGTAACCAGTGAGCCACACCCTCAGCCCTATATTTTATTTAGACACAGAGTCTTGCTGAGTTCCTTTAGGACCTTGCTAAGTTGCTGAAGCTGGCTTTGAATTCGCAATCCTCCTGCCTCAGCCTCTGGAGCTACTAGGATGTCAGGTATATGCCAACACACCTGGCCAACTGCCAATTTTGATGTTAACACTTAAGCACCTTTTTTTTTCCCTATCTGTGATGTTGGGGATTGGACCCAGGACCTTGCATATGCACATACAAGGCAAGCACTTTATGACTAAGCTAAATCCCCAGCCCTAGAAATCTCACGCTTAAAATATCTGCAGTGAGTTCTTTCCTTACCAGTACATGTGCTGTCTCACTCATCTAACTAAATAGTATCATACTCTATTTTCTAGTTGATTAGAAACTTGGCATTGTCCTTGGAGTCTCATTTTCTTTCGTCATCTCCTATTCCTTCTACAACTTCAACAGCAAGACATGTAAGAAGTCTCTTCAATCTTTTGCCCCAATGTTCTTTCTCTACCCACTATAGCCATCTTATCTCAGGCCACCATCTTTTCTTTCCTGTTTCTTTTTAATAGTGTTTTAAGTACTCCCGAGTTTGCTTCCATCCTTCACTAATTCCCTCACTACATAGAGCAAATAAAATATTTTGAAAATGTACATGAGATCACACCACTCAATTGCTCCAAAACACTTACTGAGAGAAATGCAACAATTGGACAAACTGGGCTATGTGAATAAAGAGGAGGAATTATGGATAAAAATGTATAAGAGAAAAAAACAGATTAATTGTTCTTAAAATTTACTTTCAAATATGATTGTGTAATGTACCTATGACAGTCTATTTTTAAGAACTTAAAATAAATTCAAATGAGTTGGATAAGTCAATTCTGACCATCATTTTTTTTTTGTTTTTTCTAGATATACATGACAGTAGAGTGTATTTTGACATTATACATATAAAGATTAAATATAACTTGTTCCAATTAGGATTCCATTATTTTGATTGTACATGATGTGGGGTTATACTGGTGGTGTATTCATCTGTAAGGATAGGAAAGTTATGTCCAATTCATTCTAGTGTCTTACCTATTCCTATCTCCACTCCCTTCCCTTCATTCTCCTTTGGATCTGCGCATCATTTCTAAAGAGTTTTGATATGCTGAGAATTTAAACCTCTGTAACTCTATCAACTTCCCCACTTTAAATGTAATCAAAGCAGATCTGAAATGTGGTATCTAGTGTACATTTCTGAAGATATGATCTTTTTTGAGGATTAATTACATTTAGGATATTTCCTATGCACTCAAATGTTTCAACTACTTCTTTCTCTGATAATCACTAAGGTTCTACTGCCCCATTTAGAAAAGGTTAAAAACTTTATTTCTCTTTTTAATAGTCATTTTATCATTCTCTAACTAGCTTTTAACCTCTGTGCCATTTTGACACAGAGATTAAAAATACTCTGCACCAATCATAAGATGTTTGACCTTTTACATCCTAAAAGAAAAAGATATAGAAAAAGATGATATCATCTGCAGGGGGAGTATATTTAACTCCATAAAAATCTCTGCATGTCACATTTTTATTATGTAGCTTTGTTCCCAGACCATTTCCCCCCTTGTGTATTTGTGTCACGAAGATGTTTGATTCAATTTTATGTATTTATATGTCTCTATGTCCAACAGGAAGCATTAATAAGGAAGAAAGATTAGGAGTGAGTTTTTCAGTTCAGTAGATGAGAAAGAGAACATGTATGGCATGCATAGTTTGAAATGAAAAAGGGTCAAAAGCATTAGATGGTTAGATAATTGAATTGTAGCAGGCTACACCCTGAATTAATATATTTTCAATGAAAAGAGAGCAATCACATTTCCTGCAAAGTCTCTGTAGCTCATAACTAGTTTACACTGGCCTTTGCTAGTCAATTTATTTTTCCAATTGTTTGTTTATTTAGCCAATTACTGTCTGTCCCTTATGCTTTGCAGCAGCCTTCCCAAACACATATATTTTTTTAATTCATGACCCAGAAACCTAAAATGTGGTTTTCTCCATATTTCTTTCTCTAATAGGAAAAATAAAACTATTGGCTTAAACGTGTTCAGTTATTATGTTTGAGGACAGTTTTCTGAATAGGGGTCATGACAGGCTGAGACAACATGGAAATCAGTTCAATTTAGGATTAGTTTTGTTACACAATTTAGTGATTATAAGTTCTGGGCCTTGCTAAAATGTAGATTAACCCCTGTGATCCTCTAGTCAGCCTTCTAAATCCTTATAGCTGCAAATGCCCTATAAACGGATGTATTATGTGACTATTGTGAATTATACTGAGCTTTCTCTCTTAAGCTCTGCTTTTCACTTTGTGACCAAGCAATGACTTGTGAATGACCATAGTATACCTAACGTTAGGGACCACAAATTAGAGATTCCAATTAATATCCTTCCTTAGATTGGTTGCAATTCTTTACTAAGATAGGGCATATCTCCCAAAATGATTTTAGTTTTTTAGTAGATTGAGCAAAAGTGGTTTTAAAGTTTCAATTGCCACATTCTAGTTATTATCACCGGAAACATTTTCTACCTGTTCCTGGTATCTATTGCAGTATAATCAATTACCTGGAAATTCTGTAGCCAAACAGTGACCATATTTTTTTAGGACTTTTTTTTGGGGAGGTGTTAGGTATCTTGGCAAGATAAAATGGGTGATTTTTCTGTTCTAAAGGTTGTTGATTGCTTTACTGGTAGAATTCAGTTGGCAAATGGTCTGTATCAAGAATATCTATGCTTTATCACTCATAAAAATAGTGATTTTTCAGTGAAGGCTGAATCCTGGGAGCAGCTGGGAAGTCCCCAAACCTTCCCATAGTGATGCCTCTATAACTATAGTTGGGCATTCAGATTTCTTATGTTGCAACTTAGAGCTCCTACGGAGAGTATTGCAAGTGACCCTGGAGAAGTTGCAAGACTTTTATGACCTGGCCTTAAGATCCAAGAACTTCTGCTCCTCTATTGGTTAAGCTAGTGACTAGGCTAGTTCAAGAAAATGGAGTTGGATTCTACCACTCATAGGGGGGATCTTGTGGTTTTATTTAATCTTTCATATTGCCCAGTCCTCTGTAAGCCATAACGTACATCATATCACTTCCACAATTGTAGCAGGATGATAATATGGGATGAATTAAAAATTTACCTTCCTTATTGTTTATCCTTTCCTCCTTTATGCATTTGCTTATTTGTTGAGTAACAGTTAAATGAGGGTTTTATCAGATGCAGATAGTTGAGAAATGGAGTAGAATCATTCATACAATTTACATTTTGGTAGGGGTAAACAGAAAATCTTGCTTGTAACTCTATTTCAAATAGTCTGTGATTTATTTTTGTAATCTTTACAATAGCCCTTTGAGATAGATGTTATCAAATACATAAATTAAATTAGAAAAATAAATTGTATAGAGTTAATGTTGCTCAAGTTCCCATAGCTCAAAACACAAACACACACCCCCAGATCTAACTGCCTCTAGAACTTTCACTTATGTAATAGGAAGATTTATTAATTTGAATTAATAGCAAATGAATTTCATCTTCTTATTAGAAAAGTATATATTGTATCTAGGATAATTTAGTATATAGTAAAGCAAAAAAAAATGATATTCAAAACTCACAGACTATGTTTCCACTACTCAAATATATTCACTGCACTATTTGAACCCATACCTTCTTATATGTGCTTATTATTGCTATATAACAACACCAAAACTTCATGACATAAAATATCAATCATTTACTTAATTGACTAGTATATAGGTTGCTAATTTAGGCTTAACTCAGACGAGCTATTCTGTTTTTTTAAGCTTTCTCAGTTCTGTGCCAAGTGAGATATCTCGACTCTGGTGCTACCCACTGAATGCTGGGAGACCATTTGTCCCTCAGACATGGTCTTTCCTCCAAAGACTTTTCTAAGCTTGGTAGTGTTCCTTAATGCACCAGAAATTTGTGCACATATCCGTCCATTTTGGCACCTGTGGCTTCCTTTCTTCAGTCAAGGATCCTGTGTTCCATGTTCCCATTTACATCTCCAAATTTCTGTCTGTTATCCAGGCAACCATCAAAGTGTTATTTGCTATAAGCATGAAATAAAGATAAAATGTCAAAGAAGACAACCGATGATTCAGTAGAAAATGGTGATTATCAAATGCTGACATGGAATCAGAAGCAAAGAAGACCCATTGGATTTTGTAATCTTGCTGAAACAGTTGGTGACCTTTGAGGGAGTAGTTTCAGGCAAGTGGATATGGAGGAAACCATGTTATAAAAACTAAACACTGAGCTGGTAATGAAGAACTGCAGGATGCAGGTGTAGGATGCCCTTTCAAGAAAGTTGGCAGTGAAAAGAGAAAGAACAGTGAAGCAAAGTCTCAAGTTTTCTTTGGGTCTATATCTAGCTAACATAATAAAAAAGTGTTCTAAATGATGGTAGGTTTATTAATTAATGCTAGTAGCAAACTGTCAGGATTCTAGATTTAAGGAAAAAAATTCAATAGAATGAATGGAGAGGTGATTATGAGTTCAGGTCCTGAAGATGGTAGGAGAGACCAAAATAATTACTAATGTTAAGAGTTTCTTATTCAACAATAGGAATAAATCTAGATGATGATGAAAATGTAGATAACATCACAGGGAGTCTGAGACCCTGTGGCTTTTACTTTGCTTTATTTTTTTACTTTTTTAAAAAATTATTTCTCATCTCTTTTATTACATCATAAACATTTTTAAATCTAAGACTCTCTCTACATAGAAAGGATATTTTAAGAGATAATTTCTTGTCTTTAGCCATATATAGATTGTATTTAGTAGTGAAGTTCTTGTTCTTAATTTCATTCCCAATTTTCAATCTGTCAATTACTTTACCCCCAGTGGGGGGTGAAAAAGTTATTTTCATTAAATCATTTTTTGTTAGAAGAACAGCTAATGTTAATTGCATGTCAGGCTCTCTAAGACTTTAGATGCATTTTATCATTTTTTTCTTTGAAATAGCATGAAGATATATATGCATTTTGTCTCTATGTATAGAAGGGGAACTGAGATTTAGAATTGTTACCATCTAAAGCCATCCACTGAGGTTGTAGAAATTACAGGTCTGTTTTCAGAGCCCCAGGAGTTAACCTTTACATTATTGCAAAGAGATGTACAAAAAGGTTATCCAAACTAAAATTCAAGTTTATATTAAATTCTAGTTTTAAAGTTCTATTCTCTCTTAAAAATCATGTTTTAACATAAAATCAGTAATAAACCATGTCTGTTACCAACTCTCAACCATGTTAATGATTTTTCTTGGTAGTTTATCTTACAATATCCTAGCTATAATCCTGACAATTTCCTATTTCACTGATATTTTTTAAATAATGAAACAAAAAATTAGTATCAATAAAAATGATTGGCAAAAGATAGTCTGCGCAATAAAATCTTCAATTTCCTTGTTTCTGATGTTTCTTCCAAAGAGGTGCTTTGCAATAGTGAATTTCCTTTAAATAAATATTGATGTGTCCATTTAGAAACTAATAAAATCTAATGCCTTCCATGGTTGGCAGCAATAAAATGAAGTATGTATTGTTCAAGGTGGCCTTAATAGCTGGCACTGAGGCTTAGTCAGATTTTATAAGTATTTTAAATTATATTACTCAGCAATTATTGTTAGCATAGACATTGCTATGTGCAATTATCTAATGCTTTAAATTATCTAAAATCAATATGTAGGTACTAAAAGCTTAGGCATGTAACTCTGAAATGGCTCACATGAACCCATTCGACACTATGTTAATGAGACTGTCCTATTTAGCCTATATTTACACCTTGTAAACCAGATTAATTTAAAAGTTTAAGATGCAGACTTCAATAATATTATCAAATGCATAAATGTTACTATTATAAGGAAAACAATGTTATGGGCAATAAAATATCTAAGATTGCCTCATGCTTGCCCTTGCTGTACCTAATATTGTTTTTTACTCGGAAACTGAATTTCATTCAACCCTGATTACATAGAACATTTGCTCAGTCATTTAGATTGTTATTTCACTTGTTCATTCAAACTCCAACCTTGACCATTTCTATTTCTTACACTTTCCAGTAGGCATACATAGATTTGCACACTTAATATAAAGCACTCCCTTATTCTGATTTTAAGGAATATTCTTTGGATGATTTATAGTAGTATATTGAGAAAGGAATTATTGAGATTATAATTGTATCAGATAACAACAAGAGAGTATTCTTTTTAATACTTAAGTAGTACTGATAGGCAGGTTTAGACTGTAGGCAAATATAAATCCTGTTATACATGACTAAATAAAATGAATTGAGTAATTAAGAAATACTTCTTGGCTTCAATATTATATGCTGAAATCTTAATATGCATGTAGTACCTAAAAAGAGAATTCCAGCATGGCTTCATATCTTCCATATGTGAAACTCCCTTTGTAATCAATAGGAGTTCCAGGTTTATTTACAGTGACAGCTGACCTAGAGAGGGTAAATGGCTTTGCAAAGCACTTCTGCCCTGGGAAGGACACCAAGAGGTTATCTTGACTATCTCTGCTTTTCCAAAATAACACACTTAAATCATCCAAACAGCTTGGACATCTTGTTATTAAAACTGGTCAGAGAGAGTCCCCGTTAGTTGACCATATATTATTTAACAACACTTGTTAATTGCTTTTTTCTTTTCACTCATCTGCCTCTTCAGTTTTATTATGTGTTATAAAGTTCATTTCCTGCTTTGTTCTTTTTGCAAGAGAATATACCTATTTTCTGCACATTTTTTTTTCTCATATGTCCTTCAAAGGAACCAGGAGCCAACTGAAATTAGAAATTAAAAAAAATCTTTTTGATTTGACATATGCAATATCTTTTCTGTTCCAGGTTGTTCTTTCTGTAATTTGTTCACATTCTTCTGGATATTCAGAAAAAATTTCCTAACTGTCCAATCTTTCTTTTTTTCTAACAAACTTAGATGTGATAGTCTATCACCCCAAGTATTATCATGCCAATAACCTGAATTCTTTTCCCTCTTTGCCTGCTTAAGTGTATACATGGGGCAAAACTCTCACTCTGAGCTAACCCTTCTTGACTTTCTTCAAGCATATTATTAGACTGTTGATGGCAGCTCTGGAAAGTTTTGGGTTCCAACAGTTCTCTGGCCCTCACTTGGCTGGGAAATCCTGTCACTTCACTAGTAAGGGCTCTCCCGCCTCCCAAATGATTATTTCCATCCTTGTCCACTCTTTTCAAATCTCCTTGCCTAGCACCCCCCTCATTACTATAGTAAATGACTTTACTACTTCTCAGAGAATATCAAATCTTTTTGTTCTGAAAATCAAATCTTAAGGAATTCTCTGAACTTCCATCCTCACTCAATGCCCCACCACACACACCCTAAATTTGGTAAACCTTTGCACTCATCATGTCTTTCTGTTAACTAGTTGTTCCTCCTATGTGAGGCTTATTTCTCCACGTCTGCATCTCATTCCCTACTGCAAGATAAATTATTTCTAAATTGTGCTAACTTCAATTTCTATTTACGACATCTTGTCATAATTTATTCGGGTTTATTTTTCATTTTCATGAAAGCATACAACTAAAGCAACCTGTCAATCTTGTGTCTCCTGCTCTACCTCTTTTTCTTTCTTACACATGACAGTCAAATATTTACAAAAGCCAGACTCGGTGTTTCACACCTGTAATCCCAGCTGCTTGGGAGGCTGAGGCAGGAGCATCTTGAGTTCAAAGCTAGCCTCAGCAAAAGTGCTAAGCAACTCAGTGAGACCTGTCTCTAAATAAAATACAAAATAGGGCTGGGCATGTGGTTCAGTGGTCGAATGTCCCTGAGTTCAATCCCCAGTACCAACAAATAATAATAATAATAATAGTAATTATTATTATTATGAGAGCTGCTATATCTTGTCTCTGTTTATTCCCTCCCTCCCTCTCCTCCTCCTCCTCCTCCTCCTCCTCCTCCTCCTCCTCCTCCTCTTCTTCTTCTTCTTCTTCATCTTCACTTCATAGGCTAATTGACATCTCCTAGTGGACTACTCCAACTGTCACTAATAATCTGCTCATTTTTAAATATAATGAAAAAGTTCATTAGTTACTTCTTAGTAGCATTTGACCTGAGGGCCATTTTCTCACTTCTTCTTTGGCTTCTGTGGCTCTATTCATGATTTGTGATACCTCCACTTTGGAGGTTCTTTCTCAGTCCATCAGTTAAATGTTAGTGGATAAATTCTGCTCTGGACACTTTCATTTCGGATTGCCCTTACTGGCTCTCATGGCTCTAGTTAGTCTTTCAATTTCACTTTTATTTGTTTCTGCTTTTTTAACTCACAATTCTAGTGTGCTACCAGATATTTTATTTGAATATTCCTCAGGCAGCTGAAATTTGGTGTGTCCAAATTTAAGTGTATCTGTTTACTTGTAAGTAATTTTTTTCCTTGGTGCTTATTCTCTCAGAGAATTGATTCACCATCTCCATTTTCCAAGCCAGAAATTTGGGGCATGTTATAAATTCCTATACAAAGCCTGTTGATTCTACCTGAATTTACCCTGTCCTAGACCACAGTTGTGTTTTTAAAATGATGTTGAACTAATTTTCCCTTTTTTTTTTTTTTTGGTTACTGGGGATTGAACTCAGGGGCACTCGACCACTGGGTCACATCCCCAGCCCTTTTTTGTATTTTTTTATTTAGAGACAGGGTCTCACTGAGTTGCTAAGTGCCTCGCCATTGCTGAGGCTGGCTTTGAACTCGCGATCCTCCTGCCTCAGCCTCCCAAAGTGCTGGGATTACAGGCGTGCGCCACCGCGCCCGGCTAATTTTCCCTTTAATTCTTACAATTGATGTTTCAGAAGGATTTTTTTTGACATGATTTTGTAGAGTTGATGCCATCAACTCTGAGTGAAAATCATTCATGAATTACTATTAAAGAATGTAAAGTTTATCAATGTGTCAGTGAGATATATTTTAAACAATCATAACATGTGAAATACCTCTTCAATCCACAAATTATTATGGAAGTATGAAGCTGACCTTGTCTACTGGTCAGATTATTAGTCATATGACTTTTTTGACTTTTTGATACCATGGGCAGAACTTATGCCATTTTACTGAAGAACTGTGTATTTTCTATGCATAGAACTGAGACTGTTCTACACAACCCTAAGAAGAACAGGCAATCAACCATGTTTTTCAAATAAGGAAACTGAGTTCCAGGCAATTTAACTAAATGGTCCAAGTTAACATAGCCAGTAAGTAGAACAAGGATTTGCACTTAGATTTTTCTGACTACAGTGCTCATACCTTTTTTGCTATGCAGTACCACTTTCTGAGGTCATTGCAATTAAAGATGCTAATTTAGAGATTGAACCTGGTGATACAACTTCAATTCTGCATTTATTTTATAATTATATGTGGTTCTTATTTTTTTTCAGAGAAAGATTAACATTTTCCTTTTTATTGTTATTGTTTCTGGTTTGCTTAAAGAACACTTCTCTAATTTTATTACTGCTTAGTACTCTGTGTATGTGTATTTATGAGTGCTCCTACACAAATTTAATGGAAGAGAACAAACCACCCAGAAGTCATATTGTTTGCATGGTCAGTGAGAACATAAGTTTTAAGTTTCTGTAGGAAACTATGAATCAAGAAAAAAGCCAGCAACTTAGCACCATAAGGAATATGAATCCAATACATGGCTTTGGTGTGATATTTTTTTAAAAGATTGATGCTTAGTTATCAAGCTAATCAAAAAGAGGACTAGCTCATTCATATTTGGATTAAATCTATTATTGATGCTTATTTTTTGTTTTATTTATTTACCCATGTTTACATTTGCAAATATTCTGGTAACCTGCCTTATTTCATCAAAGAATAATGGTAGAATTTGTTAAATAGTTTAACCTTGAATGCATTAGTTTTGAAAATGCCCCCTGATTTAATGCTTTTAAAATGTGAAGAGTTACAAGTTTTGGTTTTGTTTTCTAGATTAAAAAAAAAAAATGAGACATAGAGTTAGGTTAAGGGGTTGGGGACAATGCTCAGTGGAAGAGCTTGTTCTTAGGCTGCACAAAGCTTGATCCCCAGGACCAAAAATAAAAATTAGGGTATAGCTAAAGATTATTGGAGCAGATTACAAACATAGCTTAAGCACTATAAAATATTATACATTATATAGTAACACTGCACATGCTGTATATTAAAAATATATTTTGAACAAAACATGCATTTTTACCAAAAGGAGCTTATGGATTACATGACATCTTAAAAATCTTTGCAAAACAGTGTCATTCATGGAATTGTATTAGGCTCAAACAAAAAAGATTATCTGTCCTATAGATAAAAGAAGTAGATATCGGCAATTTGACATGAATAAATTAAATAAATAGAGATTGTATTGCATAGTAATGATTAAAGGAGAATATGATTAATTTTGTCCATTTAGACCAGCGAAGAATTCAGGGAAAATGCTTATATGAATGTTGCAAGGCAAACCTGCCAGAGTTTAGCAAGCAGATAAGTATGAGGAGTGTGCTTGGGAGACATCCACATGAAATATGGAGACATAAGACTGTGTCTACTCCAGGAAGGTTGGGATGTCTGTAACACAGTGTTAGGTTGCAAGGGACCACTATATAATCATACAGAGTTTCATGTTTCATGTTGTACAAGTATGTGAGATTTAAAGAGACACCACTCATATCTGAACCATATCCTAACATTAATGACATCACAAAGGCAGCCTCATAGATTCTGGACCTAGAACAGCCAGGAAGGTGCCCTGATCACATCAACCCACCCCAGCACAGAAGGTCATGCCTCTTAGGAAGAGCAGTGTGCACTCACTTACAGACAAGGCATCTGGGGGCAGCAGTACCCTCTCATGCCCTCACTCTGGGATCCCCTGAGATTGCCTCTGTTTCTCCCTTGTTTGGATGATCTGATGCTCATACCTGACTGTTTGGAGCTAAACATCTAAAAAGCTTCAAACAGAAGAAATGGTTATTGATTATGAAAGCTATGAGAAGGATGATGATATGACTGATGCTGATGAGATTGTCTAACAGCCATTGAATGCTTTCTATTTACCCATCATGTATTAAGGATTTTAGACCTTTTGATTTATGTCTTACTCTACTACTCATGACAACATAAAAATAGGGATTACTATTATCCCCAGTGTAGATTTACCTCTATGTGGAGTCAGATATGTATATATTTCTGAAATATATACATAGATACTTGTAAGGTCAAGATATGTAAAAATATATTTCTCAAAAACTGCCACATGAACATTTTTGTTTGGATTGCTTGTAGTTGTTTGTCCTTCATGACTAAGCATCCAAGTCTCACAAGGCCAGTCATGAAGAATTAAAAATTAGAGAGCATGTTCCAAATAACATTTTTTCTTAATAGTCAAGTTTCTAATCTTATTTTTCTTGAGGGTAAATTATAATTCAGTGAATATCATATTCCTTCTTTATGCATGGAGAAATAATAAATGCTATAATGAAAAATTGGCAAAAATTAGGCATGTTTTGAAAACTAGAGATAATATAATTACATAGGATATGCAGAAACAATTCCATTTATCCTGATTCTGCTTATTTTTTAAGGGTCATGAAACCAGAAACCACCATTCTGAATAAATTGATATGTGATATTAATAGCCAATTTCAGGAAACAATTTCCTTCACTATAAATACTAACTAGATATTAAGTAAACAAATAATCTTCTGTGAATTGAAACAGTCTCCATGGTATGCATCTAATTTAGTATGAATCAGTGATAGCTTGCAGTTGAGTGATGCCAATATTTTAAACATGATTTAGATGCTTCTGGTGCAAATTGAAATGTGACCTCAGCCAGTTGTTAAGTTGATGATTATACCAACATCCAAGTTGAGTGACAACATGGCCTTTATCCTTTCTGAGAATGAGGATTCACTGAATTAAACCATCTCTCTAGAGATTTCCATCTGGAACTAGATATAACAAATTTTAAGTATGAAATAAAATTACCATGGTTGCCAATATTTTGAATTTTTCAAAGCAGTGAAAATACACTTTTCCACTTGATGTTTACAATATATGTGCAAGTTATGGTGATTTCCATTCTACTTGTAGAAAATGAAGATTTATGAAAATAAGTAAATTGGCCAAAGCCATTAAGCTAACACATGGTAGAAAAAAGAACCCAAATTCATCTCTAATTCTAAAGCCTGTATGTTTTGAAATCTACTTTTTGTTCATATATATACACATATATCTTTGACTGTTTCATGGTGTCTTTCAGTCAACAGGTTGACTGGCATCTTGGCAGGCTATACCCATCTCAAAAGAGGTTGTGTGGCTAAAGCAGGTCACCCCCATCTTTGGTGCTATGTGGGATCTTTTTGGCAGAGCTGAATAGAAATAGAAATCCACATGTGTGTGTGTGTATACACACATACACACACACACACACACACACACACACACATATATATATGTATGTATATATCCACATGTATGTATGTGTGTGTGTGTATATATATATATATATACACACACATAAAAGTGATTCCTATTCCAAATATATACATATATATTTGGAATAGGAATCACTTTTATATAGGGTGAGAAAACATCTTAAATCCTTAGCAGGACAATATAAGCATTATTGTTTTCATCTATAAAGACCATTGAGTTTTGCTTTCTTCTAGTCCTAGTACTTTGGGTTCCAGCAATCTTCATCTCCTCTTAATTCCTGAATCCTGCTCTCACATGCCTCCAAGATTTTTCTTCTGCCTAGAATGCCTTCCCATCCTGCTACCACAGTATTACACCCCTAAACCAGTTATCTGATGAACCCACAATCCTCCACATGTGCATTAGTGTCACGAGGCTGCTAGGGCCTCTTCAGGGTAATTTATCCTGCCCAAGAGAGAATAGGCTACCTAAGAATAATTAGAGTCTGACATAATTAGTGAAGAAATAAAAGAGTCAAAGAGTTAGTTTTACAGCAGAGCATCTGATAGGTCCAGGCCACACAGGAGCTGGAGCTGAACAATTTAAAAAATGGCTCTAATGGTATATTTATGGGGGTACATCAAAGACAGGGAAAAGGTTTCAGGGGTGAAGTCTTGCTTCATGATGTCTTGAAGTTGATTGGCATCTTGGCATGCTACACCCATCTCAGAGATGCTGTGTGGCTAGTGCAGGTCACTCCCATCTCTGATGCTGTGTGGGGCCATTTTGGTAGAGCTGAATAGAAATTCGCATGTATCTGGGCAGTCTTAACCAGTGGGATGGCCACTACAAATTCCCAAATACCAGATTTTTCTATTCAATGGGCTTCCATGCCAATTGGGTCCACACATAGTCCACAGATGTCTCTTGACACATTAGTTTCTTGTTGGTATTATAGAAGCTTAAACAATAGAAGATAGAGGAAAGGGACCAAGAGCCTAAGATTGTGGCGACCTCTGGAATCAAAAGAGGATTCTTAGCATAAAGCCATCTAGAAAATGAGTACATTAACCCTACAAGCTCAAGCAGATAAATTCTGCCAAAAACATATGTGAGCAGAAAATGAATTCTTCCTTAGAGCTCCAAGAAGGAATGCAGCCTGCTCATAGCTTGATCCTAGTCCTGTGAGAGCTTAATATGACTTCCAACCTACAGAACTATTACAAAATCCCTTTGTGCTATTGAAAATGCTCAATTTATGGTGATTTTGTAAGAGATTAAATATACAAAGGGACAATGGCCAGATCATATATAAAAATAGAAATCTGATGTACAGCACAGCAAAAACTAGTCCAGGAAACCAAACCACAATCTGTGGGCAATGGATCCCAAAGCCTAGAACTTATCAATAACAGTCAGCTTCTCTAGAATGTATATCCACTTCCACCTGAGGACCAACCAGAGGAAGCCAAATCTGTTCACCCAAACAAAAACAGAAGATGTTCTACTTCTAGTTAGCCCATCTTGACTTCTCCATCCCACAACCTCTGATCTGGGCACATGTAAGCCTTCCCTAGTTTGTACTATAAAGGTTCTACACTTACATGTTGCTTTTGTGTATCAGCTAAACACAGTGATGGTGGATGATCCTAGCTATGGCAAATGAATATACAGCCTTCGCTGTTCTCCTATGGTTGGCCTACTTTAATTTCCACTGTTGGAAAGAAAGGAGCAAGTACTCTTCCTTTACTTGCCTCAGGTTCTCCAGCTAGAACCTTGTAAACTAAACTGACAAAAACAAACAAACAAACAAACAAAAAAACAGTTCAACAAGAAAAAAATACACATTAAATTTATCAATATGTACATCACATATACATATGAAAATACTCAGATGAGGAACTCAAGGGGTAATTAAAAACTTGGACTTTTATGCAATCTTAGACTAAACAAAGTAAAATGAGTTTTGGGGTGGTGGAGAGGCAAGGTGACCAGGAGAAAAACAGAAAACAAGTTTGTTTAATAACATTGGTGATGAGGTTTAAGTCAGTATTTTCTCCATCGATGAGAATTGTTATGAGTTCACATTTTCCTGGTATCTGAGAATAGTAATGGAAATTTCCTTTATAGATAAAATTTACATAATGAAAGAAAAATGCATGTCCTATTTTTAGAATGTCTCCTAAATTTAATGATTCTCAAAGGCCTATAGCCCAAAATAACTCATATGCTAAAAGTATGTTTGGGGTAGTTGTGGAATATTCTAGTACTGTTCAAATTTGTCATGGCAGTGATAGAATAGGAATTCATCGGTTGTAGAGGTAAACTTGGAAAGCTCAATGGTAGGGACCTGGGGACTGAGGTAGGGTCTGTTAACAAGGGCTACAGCTGACCATGCAGAAACACATACCCCTGAGAATTTTCCAGTGAAAACTAGCCCCTTTGGTCATATGAAGAAAACCAAATTTCAACAGTGGCAGTGTGTATTGGAAGAGGCATTGTAGTATGACATTGGGTTCAGACTCAGGTCCTTACCATACCTCCAGGACTGGACACCACTGGGGCTACTTAGTCCCTGTGAATCATGGGCAGCTTGGAGCCAGCTCAATGCAGAAGATATTAGACTCCTTAAAAAACTGGCATGTGGGTTCTCAAGTCATTAATTGAAAAAAATAAAAGAGATTTATTGATGTTTGTTCCTCAAGTTTGTGGAGCATGAAATCATGGTTTCCTTCTACTTTCCACTGTGAGCACTCTGTATGGTTTGAATTATTTATACTGAGCAGACATTACTTTTATGATCAGAAAAAGGAAACAACAATAGACGTGCTAATTTTGCAAAAACAAAATAAACAAAACCTTGAGGTCTATAAATGGTTTTACTTTTTCCTGAATGAGCCTGAATGTAACCAGAGTCTTCTCTATTTGTGAATATTATAGGGAATAGTTTCTGACAATCCATAGTGTTTTATGAATTTCCTCTCCACATCCCATTTTTAAACTTAATTTTATGCCAGAGCTTATAATGAACTTTAATTTCTCATTTAAAACATCGCCGTTACCAGACTCAAAGGCATGTTTTTTATTTCCCTCTAGATTATGGTATGTTGAAACACATTTCATTATATCTTAATTATTTAGCCCCCACATTGGGAGGAAGAAGATTCACCTTAAGATGGAGTTTTAAAAATCATCAGGAGATACTCTATATCCAAACTCTACCTGAACAAAAACAAAGAATGTCACTAATGGGCCATCATTGTTTGACTGTGTCCCTGTGGCCATTGTAAACAATTACCAGCAAAATGGCACTATGTTAATTCAAAGGTTGCAGTCACCCTCTTCAGAGCTGAGGTTATAGCTCTTTCCCATCTGTTAATTTTGTATTATTAGAATTTAGATTTCTTGGGGAAGCAGATGGCCATAAACTTTAACAGGTGTTTATGGTGCACTGTCTTAACTTTAAATGCTGAACAGGTACAGCTTGAAGTTTGCTGGGCTGCACAGGGAATTAGTAGTTTAAATGATGTGTGGGTAGAGAATTAATTTGTTTTGAACTACCTGAAGAAAATCCAATATACTGTGCACAGTGGTTCATGCTTACTTGACATGGTGCAATACAATAAGAAATGTCAAAAAAAAAAAAAAAAAAAAAAAGATTTAAAGAAACCGTGAACTATATTCTTCAAGCAGCCTAGTACTTCTTGTCTGCTAATAAAATGCCAAACAAGAACATGATCCAAGGGTACTGCAGTGGATAAAAGTGGAACAAATAAGGAAGCACTCATGCATCTGTGACTGCTTCAATAGTTATATGCATAACATAGCTCAATTCTAGTCTCTGGAAATAAAAATAAAATGCAAATCTGCATTCCTCTTCTGTACATCTTCACAATATTTTCCGCATATATCATGTTATGCTTCACTTAGCAATGTTCTATCTTAGCTGAATGGAGCACTGTCTACTGTTTTATAATTCATACACAGTGGGGGGAAAATGTAAGGAGCAATGTGATGCCTTGACTTGGATGTATTTTCTGAAAAAACATAAATTCTTTAAAAGCAAAAATCATTTTGTTCTACATAGGGAAAAATATAAAACTATGTGAGAAATACTGATCAATAAGCAAGATGTAGATTATAGAATCACCTATCCAATAATACATTTTCCCTGAGTTACCTGGTATTTTAATGGCAGCAGAAAAAATATTCACACTGATTTATTAGCCCAGTTTATATCAGAGTTTACTTTAGTGCTTTATCTCAGCACATAGAACATTGTTTGGCACAAGGTAATAACTTGATAAATATTGGTTTAATTTGTTAAATATGTTACAGTTGCACAGACTCTACAGTGGACCAAACAGTTATATTTTATAACTGGTGGTGAAATGTCAGAATAATTGAGATAGTTGTATGAAAATTTCATTTCAGCTGGGTGCAGTGGTGCATGGTGCATGCCTGTAATCCCAGCAGCTCCGGAGGCTGAGACAGGAGGATTAGGAGTTCAAAGCCAGCCTCAGCAAATGTGAGGCATTAAGCAACTTAGTGAGATCCTGTCTCTAAATAACAAAAAAAAAAAAAAAAAAAAAAAAAAATAAGGCTGGGGATGTGGCTCAGCAGTTGTGTGACCCTGAGTTCAATCCCCAGTACTCAAAAAAAAAAAAAAAAAAAAAAAAAAAAAAAAGTTTCAGTGTTGTAAGCATCTAAATGGTGTTTCTGATTTCTGTACAACTACTGGGAGGCATGTTTGCTCAAGAAAATAAATAATATGTAAAGAATGGAATTAGTGGTGAGATTTTAGAAATCATTTCTGTTTGTTCTGGAATTGGTTGATGTTTTGGAGTTGTTTAATGTCCTGTATCATGTGTTCCACCTAAAAGTCTGTCAGATGACTTTCTGATCTACCTTGTCAGATCTCTGTAAGGTCTTTCGACAGTCAGGTTTACACCGTTTCCAGCTGTCCTAGACTGTTGAAAACTTGAGTAACTGTAGGGTTCATGAGTGCAAAATGGATTATGCCATTTCCTCCTAAAATATAACCTAACTAGAGAATGGCCCTTAGAAACTGTAATTCTTGACTCAAATGTGTGTCCTTTCAGAACAAAAATAGCAATGAGAAAAAGTTGAAAGAATGTTCCTTTGGGTATCTTCCACATTGCCCTGAAGATCCATTCTACCACCCTTTTTCAATCTACTTCATACTCAGGGAAATTAACTGACATAGACCACAAGGATGGGCCTCCAGGTGATTTGGCCAGTGGGAAGTCACAGACAGGAAGCTAGGCTATCTGTTTTCCCCATGCCAACATTGTAAGGCTGAGCACTTAAAGGGATCCTCCCAGACTAAGTGTTTCACTCAAAGATCACAGGTCTTGCTTTCAGTAACCAGATGCCTTTGTTTGCTCTTTAGACCTAAAGGCAGTAAGATGTTTCACTATTACCAACCCCTGGTACTACACTATTCATCATAGTGTTCATACACAATAGCCCATACTGTTGTAAATAATGGCTTTATTAAATTCTCCTCACATTACCTAAGTTGACTATATGCCATCTGCTTCCTGCCTGGACCTTGACTGATAGTCTCTAAGTGAGAACTAAAACATTTTAAAGTATCCAAAGTTTTAAATTGCACCTATTTGTTACTTTAAATTTCTTAAGTGATAGCAGATTGGAAGAAAGTGGATGAGAAAAATCCTCTTACACACCTTTTTATTTTTTCAGTAGAGAAATTCCTGTTTACTTGCAACTATTTTAAATTTAAGTAACTACTTAGAATTGAGAAGAAAATAATATAGCTGTTCTTTTGAGAAATGGAAGCTGTCAAGGCTTTATTACCAAAAGGAAGCACCGAAAGTAATCAAGGCTCTTTTGCAAAATGTGATGTGTACCTTCCTGTCAAACTCCATTAACTTACAGGTTTGAATTATAGTTCTATTTCACAAAATAGCGTGATGGAATCAGACACAATATTAGAAGCTGAGATTTGTGTTTAAAATTGCATTTTCTTTGTTCTGGAGAGAAATAGAACATTCTGCAATATATAGTTCTAATCAAATGTTAATAGTTAATTCAATGGCCACCTGCACCAAATTCTGCTGTTCACAGAATGGAACACCTTGGTATTCCAAAGAGAACATCTTTACTCTCCTATTTGTGTGTGAGCTACAAGGTGAACTCCTTGTGAACCAATAGGGAAAGTGATATCTTTATATGTCCTGTAAATTGAGCATTTTGTCCCCTATTGGTTACATATCACAATTAAGAGTTCATACCACAGATATCCAATTATTTGCCATATGTGGGCAGGAGAATATAAAAAGGCTGAAAGATGATATATAAAAAACTGTGTGTAGTATTATGGGTTTGTTTTCTGTTGGCCTTTTGTAAAAGACTAGAAAGGTATACAATCTCTCCATCAGTTTAGTGAGAAATGTATTAGATCAGCTAGAAAATTTTTGCAAAGTATGAAAGAGACTTTAAAAATATTTTTTTGGAAATCTTGCTGATAGGAAGTTACCATTAGTCTCAGATTTCTTTGATAAAAGCCTGGGCAATAGTATATTTGGTTTGTAAAAAGCTCTCTCTTTATGCACTCATACAATGGAGATGATCCTAGTATTTTTTCTCTATTTCTCTGAGACTGTGTTGAGGATTAAAGTCTTATACAGCTCATAGCACAGTGCCTGGCATAGAACAAAGAACTATTATTGTTACTTTATACTCTTGTGTTCAATAAAAGCCTTTTTTATTTTTTTATTTTGAGACAGGCCCTCGCTAAATTGCTGAAGCTGGCTTTGAACTTGTGATCCTCCTGCCTCAGCCTCCCAAGCTGCTGGGATTACAGGCATGCACCACCACACCTGATTCTTTTTACTTTTTTAACTGTGAAGTAGATGGAGTAGCTTTTGATAAGAGAGAATAAGGCTGGGCTGGAGATAGGGAAAGGCTGATATGTGCTCCTGGAGAAGAGAAAGATCTAGTAGGCCTGTAGGGCAATAGGTAGGTACTTCCTAGATCAAGAAGCAAACTCCTGCTCTTGACAGGCAAGAAAAGAATATTACAAACCTCATTCCAGGCTCCTGTTGGTTACAACACATCTGTACAGTGACTTTCCTTAGGTCTACTAAGATTCCATACCTTTTACTATCTAGTTTCTTACCATATAATTATTTTTTAACACCAAAAATGTAGTTGGACATACATAAGCTTTCTCAGGTTAAAATAGCCCATCCCTCTTCTCTGCCTTTTATGAGTGCCATGCGTCAACAGCTTGGCTTCCACAAGGGTCTGAGGATTCCACTAGGAGAGCAGCCCTTCATTAAATTCTATCAAGTCCTTCCACTGGAGGGTACCATCTGAATTCTAACTTCTCATCAACTGATACAAAAAAAAAAATTTTTAAAGGGGCATTCCTGCACTTGGACATACAAGTGTAATTCATAAATTTCTAGCCATGAACTGAGAGTTGTGCCCGAATGTTTTTTTGACCTTCGGGGATCAAGTCCCTCTTGATATCCTTTAGATACCTCACTGTGACTCATCTCCAAATAAAATCTTAGTTTCCCATTCTTGGAGTCTACTATGGCCTCCACCTTGCTGCAGTGCAAAAACTTCATCTTTTCAATGCTTTTTACTTGGCCTGACTGCCCCAAAGCTTCACAGGAGAAGTTTTCACATGTTGGATCATTACCTTTACTTAGTGTCTGATTCTGTAGCTGTCTGCACTTACTGTATTTTCTACTTTAATAACTGATCATTTTGCTATTTTTAATTTTAATTCATTTCCATTTCTGCTTTAGGGGGTGTATGTTTGCCATTGGGGGCTGATTTGAAGACTTCCATCTCTAATTAAAGCAGGATTTATCATAAGCTTTTTCTCAACTTTGACTATGCAAAACCAAAGAGGAAGTAATCTGTCTTCATCAAGTGCTCAGGACTCCTAGATGAAGATGGCTCTACCCCATGTTAAATGTTCTCAGCTCCTCCCTCCATCTTTACTTCAGTGAGAATAATAGCACCATGCTTGGGCTTTCTCTTGGTCTAGCATTGACTGTTTCATTTGAGAAGGTTTTCTTGATCTGTCTGAGTCTAATCTTTCTCTTTTATAGAACATGGTCTAATATTTTCCCACAAGATAACTATAAAAATAGAATGTAGTAATGTACAAAACAACTCAATTATGGTACATACTAGGCATATCATTAATGGTAGTCAACCCTATTAAACACCCGTTTTAATCTGTAGGGTCAGTCCATATTCTTAGAGTGAGAGCAATATAATCCCAATGCCCAGGACAAAGACCATGTCTATTTTTTTCTCTCTTGAGTGCTTAGCTTAATTTTTTTTTTCTGGGAACTTAGTTTAATGAAAATGTTGAATATAAGAACTAGAGCCATTAATATGCAAGATAACTCATCATAATAATTCCCTTAATAATTAACTTTAGCACACAAATCCTACCAGATGCTGAGTTTGAGCAGAGAATGAACAATTATACAAGGCTTTGAACCAGTTTCATTTTATGTAAGGGGTTTTTCAGTTAAGTGATAAGAGAAAAAGCTGCTAATAAAAATTCTATGTAGAAAGTATTTTTTATCTTATAGTATTATTATTATAATGTTTTAAAATCTTAAATGCTATTTTGCAAATTCATATGTATCTTGTTATTAGATTTACTTATGTATTCATATGAAATATCATCCTAATATAAAATGTGGGAATTAGTTTATCAAAAGTTGTATTCATAGAAAGATGATCTTAGTAGTAGGTCCATATAGGTCATCTATTTATGCTGTTAATTTTGGTATTTTCTCTACTATGTATCATTGCTATAAATTCATTTGATACTTTAAACCCCTCATTCAAAAATAGAAGAAGCAGCTCTGCTAAATCTAAAGACAAATTTTTCTATCCTCTGAATAATTTTTCTCTATTTGGGTATTCACCAATCACTTCTGAAAATCATAAGTGTAACAACTAAATGAGATACAGGGTAAAAGATGGATTAAACACAGTGTCTGTCCTCAAGGAGCTTGGTTCTAAAATTGTGTCATAGACAAATAGCAAATAAAGGATTAAGTATGATTTGTGCTATAAAGAAGTGAATCATCAAGGAGGAAGGAATTCTCTCTCCCTCTTCTGCCTTTAAGATATAGGTTTTATTAAGAAGATGATGCTAGGGGTCAGGTTTTGAAAAGGAATAATGATTCTGAGTGATCTGGATTAGAATGAATTCCAAAAGAATTCACCATTGTGATGGAAATCTTTAATTGTCTGCCTTAAAGTAAACATGGTCTATTAGAAATAAATTCATTAAATCACTTTTTGTGATTAGTTTTTATGCTTGAGCAAATTAAGCTTTTAGTCTCTTCAAAAGTACTCATTCTTGGACACATCCCCAACTGAATTCAGAGTTCTCGTAGGCAGAGTAGGCACTGTGTATCTTAGACACAAGAGCTCTAAGGCACAAAATTTTCTATTGTTGTGCTTTGTTTACTTAACACAGATTTTAGTGCAAAATATTAATTTTGTTTAAAGATTTTTTTTTTTATTACCATCAGGAAAAGTTGTGAACTGTTTGAAAATGGTCAGAGAAAAACACTATTTTCCTGGAAGGCTGTGCATTCTTCCAGATTATTCCCAACTGTCACTGTTTTTGAACTATTTTTCAACACTTCAAGTTGTTAGTAGCCAGGTACAGGATATTATTTATAAACAAACAAATGGTATATAACAGTTAATGCTCCTCCCTCCAGTTGAAAAAAGGCAGTTTAATAACTATTTGTAAATCAGTTTTTCTTTCCTGAAAAAACTAAACATATGTGAAACTGAATTTTCCTATGAACCAATTATAATAATTTCCTGGTTCTTTCATTAACAAACAACTTAAATAAAATATTTTCCTGTTAATTTAATATTTATATGAGAATTGTGATTTTAACTATGAAGAATCCTAACCATCTGTAGCAAGATTCCCTTTAGACCTACTAATTACAGGTAACGCATACTTGATACAGATATCAAGCATTTTTTATACGGGGTATAGGAAAATTGAAAAGGAAAAAATATTATACACACACAGAGACACGCCACTATAGTTGTGGTATACAAAAATATTAATGGTTCCTGAGGAACTTAGGTCAGGGGTACTTCATATGAGAGGTGGCATTTGTGTTAAGTTTGAAGAGGTTCAGATAAAATAATATTCTAAGCGCAGGAAATTACTCTTGTACAAAGAGGTGATAAATAGAGAAGTTGTTAAAAAAAAAAAGAAAAGAAAAGAAAAAAGCCATGGCATGCTTTGGAATTAAATTATAAAAGGGCAAGGGGAAGTAAAGTGGTCAGCAATGAGTCTTGAACCGAAGCCTGGTGACAGTATAAAGACCTTTCTATTGGAGACTTTAGAGGTTATCCCCTATGCAACACAGACCCATTCTAGGGGCAACTTGATCAAGTTACATTTTCTATGAATCAAGTAAGGGATGGATTTGATGATGTAATACTATAACCATAAAGTACCTTTGGACCTAGAGCTTCATTAGTTGAATTGATGGGTCACCAGTAGTCTAAGCCAGTATCATTGGGAACAGAGCAGGAAAAAAAAAAAATACACACACACACACACACACACACACACACACATACACATATAGGATTGTCCAGCAGAATGGAAAATAAGGATATTTGTATACTATACCACTAACCAATATGTATAATTTACTACTATATGTAAAGTTTGGGTTTTGTCATTACCACCTAAAATAAAAAATGTAATATTTACCTTCTCTGTATTTATTTCAATGGATTAAACAATAGTGAATTTCTTTTATATTCACCTTGATGTTTTCAAATTAGAGAAAAAAAATCCTATTTTTAAATTTGTTGAATTTTAAAACTTTTTTTAAAAACATGGATTTCTAGGAATTGTGTAGTTCACCCTTTTCCAAGTGTATTTCTTTGCTACTAAGCTGTCTGAACTCCTAAGGTACTCCTGAGGGAAAACTCAAAAATCAATGCATTCTTTTGCCATCTGAAAGATGACATTATCTTTACATTATTGAGTCATTGTTGATATTTTTATCTACTAAGCACAAATCACTTTCAGGAAATTTTTACCCATAGTGGCTTAAGGAAACTAAAAATTAGATTATATTGTGCCCTTGATTGCTAAATGTAAGAAAATGAGTGATTCAATCAATACCAAACTTATTTTTAGCCTCATTAAGAATCTCATTCTGTGTGCTATATTTAAGCACAGTTAATAAATATAAATACATTTATGATTTAAAAATTCTTCCTAAATTATAATACCTACTTTTTTTCATTTATAAAGGAAAGAAGGGCAAACAGAAAATTTTGCTTTATTTTCAGCAGACAATGTGATTAATGTCATAATCAAGTGCATAGAAAATGCTTAATTATGAATGCTGCACAAAGAACATCTGAACTTTTTCTCTCCCCTCTAGGTAGAACTGAAGATTCTTACTTATAGTCAATCAGGTTTAGCTCTAAACAACTATCACAGTTATTATGTCTCATATTTGTGTATAATTTAAAGTGTTACAATACATTTCTTGTACCTTCTGAATTATTTCTGTTAGATCATTTATTGATGAAGAAAATAACTTTGAAAGGTTCGTCTTTTTCCCAACCTCACATAATAATGTCTCCTGATACTGATTGTACTCTCTCTTCTAATTCTCCATCCAAAGTTGTCTACATGGACCTCTCTACACACTCTTGCCAAATGCTGACACCAATCTAGGACAAGAAGTTCTTCCCTTTTATGTGGTACCTCATAGGCCATAATTACTTCTGCAGTGTAGCACCTCCCAATAAAGTTGTCATTTCCTTTGCAAGGGTGACCTGAGTTTGCATTTGTGTGCTTAGAAGATTTTACTCATATTTAAATATATAAAGAGCTGGCTAACAGTCTTTAAGATGAACCTCTTTAGAAGGTGCTTGCATTTTAAGTTAAAAAATAATCTTGTTCAGATAAAGTTAGCCTGGAATTTTAGATAGAAGAATTTCATATAATATATGATGGTGTTTTATGAAAACAAAACAAAACTTCATTTTAGGGTTGTGATATACTATTTTTCTTTGTGTTTTTAAATTTATTTATTCTAATTTGTTATACAGGACAGAAGAATGCATTTCAATCCATAGTATACATATAGAGCACAATTTTTCATGTCTCTGGTTGTACACAAAGTAGAGTCACAACATCTGTGTCTTCATACATGTACTTAGGGTAATGATTTCTGTCTCATTCCACCATCTTTGCTACCTCCATTCCCCCTCCTTTCTCTCCCTCCCCTTTGCCCTATCTAAAGTTCCTCCATTCCTCCTATGCTCCTGCCCCCCTTCCCCATTATGGATTAGCATCATCATATCAGAGAAAACATTTAGCATTTAAGTTTTAGGTATTCCCTTACTGCACTTACCATAATATTCTCCACCTCCATCCATTTACCTGCAGATGCCATGAATTTAGTCCTTTAATGCTGAGTAGTATTCTCTTGTATATATACCACATTTTCTTTATCCATTCAGCTATTGAAGGGCATCTAGGTTGATTCCACCATTTAGCTCTTGTGAATTGTGCTGCTATAAATATTGATGTGACTGTGTCTCTGTAGTATGCTATTTTTAAGTCCTTTGGATATAAACCAAGGAGTGGGATAGCTGGGTCAAATAATGGTTCTATTCCAAGTTTTCCAGGGAATCTCCATACTGCTTTCCATATTGGTTGAACCAATTTGCAGTCCCACCAGCAATGTGTGAGTGTGCCTTTTTCCCCACATCCTCTCCAACACTTATTGTTGTTTATATTCTTAATAGCTGCCATTCTGACTGGAGTGAGATGAAATCTTAGAGAGTAGTTTTGGTTTGCATTTCTATAATTGTTAGAGATGTTGAATTTTTTTTATATATTTGTTGATTGTATATCATCTTCTGAGAAATGTCTATTTAGTTCCTTGGCCCATTTATTGATTGCATTATTTGTTTTGTAGGTGTTAAGATTTTTGAGTTCTTTATATATCCTAGAGATTAGTGCTCTGAGTGTGTGTGGTAAAAATTTGCTCCCATTCTATAGACTCTCTGTTTACTTTGCTGATTGTTTCTTTTGCTGAGAAGAAGCTTTTTAGTTTCAACCCATGCCATTTATTGATTCTTGGTTTTATTTCTTGCACTTAAGGAGTCTTGTTAAGAAAGTCAGGTCCTAAGCCAACATGGTAAAGATTTGGGCCTACTTTTTCTTCTATTAGGTGCAAGGTCTCTGGTTTAATTTCTAGATCCTTGATCCACTTTGAGTTGAGTTTTGTGCATGGTGAGAGATAGGGGCTTAATTTCATTTTGTTCCCATTTTTCCAGCACCATTTGTTGCAGAGGCTATCTTTTCTCCAATATGTGTTTTTGGTGCCTTTGGGTAATATGAGATAACTATATTTATGTGGGTTTGTCTCTGTGTCATATATTCTGTACCATTGGCCTAAAATCTACTTTGGTGCCAATACCATGCTGTTTTTGTTACCAGTCCAGCTTCAACTCCTACAGCTTCCCTTCCCTGGGGCTCATGAAATGTAAAATGGTTTAATGTCTGCTATAGTGATGTCCATGTCACCTGCTTCACTCTTCTTGCTAAGGATTGCTTTGGCTATTCTGGGCCTCTTATTTTTCCAGATGACTTTCATGACTTCTTTTTTCTATTTCTATGAGGAATGTCATTAGGATTTTTATTGGAATTGCATTAAATCTGTAGAGTGCTTTTGGTAGTATGGTCATTTTGACAATATTAATTCTTCCTATCCAAGAACAAGGTAGATCTTTCCATCTTCTAAGATCTTCTTTAATTTCTTTCTTTAGTGTTCTGTAGTTTTCATTGTAGAGGTCTTTCACCTCTTTCATTGATTCCCAAGGGTTTTTTTTTTTTTTTTTTTTTGAGGCTATTGTAAATGTCTTTGGTCATTATGAGAACCTGAGTTAGTTCTTATGAGAGTGTTATTATCAAAAGAGCAACTCCTGGCTCAACACAGCTCTCAGGTTTTCTTTCTGATGAAACCACTGCATTGCCATTCACATGCACTCCTGCCATTGTGAAGTCATCCTTACCAGACCCCATGCAATGACAGCAAACCAGCACCTTACCCTTGATCTCCAGAACTGTAAGTTACATTTCTTTTCTTTCTAAAATTACCTGCCCTCAGGTATTTCATCATAGTGGTAAAAAATGGGACTAAGAGCATAGACTAGTTTATTGGTTGAAAGAAATTTCAAATCAACAAAACATTCAGGCTGTAGCATGAGTATTATTGTCTGCTTTTAGCCAGACTTAAGTGACACTTTACCCCAAAAGTGAATAGAAAAAATAGATTTAGAAAATGTTCAGCCTTGTCAGAGAAGGAGTGAAGAAAATGTATATAACACATTTTACCAAGAAACCACTTTCTGAGGAGATTAATACAGATAAAAAGAAAGCGATTCCCAACAACTCATAAAAGGCTTTGAGGGCATGTCAAAAATCTTTGAGGCTGCTCTTCCCATCTCTGGCCCAGAGAACTTCCATGGTGAATATTTTCAGGAGGCCCAGGGGTACCCTCTGTGACTTGCCACCTTGGACACCATTGGGCTTTATTACCTGCTTTTAGTTGATGAATCAGTTTGTGGCTGTAATTCAAATAGACCCAGGTGTGGTTTGTGCCCATGGCATTCTTTAGCATACAGTTTAGTCTACAGATTCACAGAATGCACAAGTTATGGGGTAATGGAGGCTTCCATTGAGGTTTCAAATAAAACCCTAGAGGTCAGGCAGAAGTTCATCACAGGCTCAGAGCCCCTACAAAGTGTCCACAGTGTGTCCCTGACTGGTAGAACTGTGGGAAAGGAGCTACAGGGGCCAGAAAGGCCTATCTACCAACAAAATGCAGTGCCTTCAGGGTAATTCACCCCACATCAGTGTGTAGTCTGAAAGAGTAAGCTGTGTCCTGCACCTAGCAAAGCCTTGGGGCTGGGGCAGTTCATGGCCTTTGAGGCATATCTCTCACCACAGTGTGCACAGGATCCTGAACTTAGAGTTATAAATTTTAATGTCTTCCTTGCTGGTTTGGGTCTTGCTTTGTGCTATATATTCTTTTCCAGTTGCTTATTCTTCTTAGAAATATGTATGCTGTGGCTGTCCCACCACTGACATTGGAAGTAGAAAACTTATTTGATTTTATAGACTCACAGGTGAAGGAGTTTCTGATGAGATTAGGATTTAAGAGTTTTCAATAATATAAGAACAAGTTAAGACTTTGGGACTGTAGAGTCTGCAGTTGCTACATTTTGCGTTGTGAGAAGGACTTGGGGTCCAGGAGCAGAGTGCTATGTTTTTTTTTTTTTTTTTTTTTAATATTTATTTATTTACTTTAGTTGTACACAGTGCAATTCATTTATGTTTACGTGGTGCTGAGGATCGAACCCGGGCCATGCACATGTGAGGCGAGCTCTCTGCCGCTGAGCCACAACCCCAGCCCTATGGTTTTGATATAGCATGATTATATCCCCAAAGAAATTTAACCTGAATGTGGTGTTTAGAGGTGGAGCCAATGGAAGGTGATTAGGATTAGACAAGGTCATCAGGTTACATGAATAGATGATAGGTGGTTGGGTGTGTGGATGGATAGATGGATGGATAAATAGATATATACATAGATAGGTATAAAAGGTAGTTGTCAGAGTGACTTATGTAATTATAGAGGCAAAAATGTCCCAAGACATGCCACTTGTCAACAGGAGAACTGTGAAAGCCAATAGTATAATTTAGTTTGAGTCTGTAGGCCTGAGAACCAGGGGAACCAGCAATATAACCTCCATTCAGAGGCCCAAAACCTAAGAACTGCATGGGAGGCAGAGCATCAGTGTAAATCCTAGAGTCCAAATCCTGGAGAACCAGTAGCTTCAAGGTCTGAAGTAAGGAGAAGATGGTTGTTTCCACTGTTTTTTTTTTTTTTTTTTTTTTCTTTTTCTTTTTCTTTTTTTTTTTTTTTTTTTCTATTTGGGTCTTTAAATAGACTAGATAATAACTGTCCACCATGGTGAGAGTGGATTTTCTTTATTCAGTTTCCTGATTCAAATCTAATCTCTTCCAGAAGCACCCTTACAGGTACACACAGAAATAATGTTTTACTAGTTTTCTGAGAATCCCTTAAAATTAATCATCACATACCTTATTCATAACTTTCTTATGGCTATATTCTATTCATCCTGAAATCCTGTAGATGTTCCAACTAGTACACTCTTTGTTCTTAGGCTCAGCTACTTCCTCTTCCATACACCCATCACACTCCTCAATCATCAGTATAAATATGTCAATCATCCTGGAGTTTTCATTGACTTGTCTTAAACTCTAGGCTAATAATGAATGCACAGTCTCATTTTCCTCTTTCCTGACCAGGAATGTCAACATATTAACTTCTAGTTGTCTTTTTTGAGACAATAATACACTGAAGCCAATCAAAATTGAAAGATTTTATAAACTTCAGGTTCCATTCTATTTTGTAAATTCTCTCATCTCCAGCAGAAAACAATTATAATTCTTAATATACACATCTTTATAAATATGATAACAAGTGTATATAAATATTTTCTTCATATCACTTAAAGTAGTTAATGGGAAATTAGCATGGTATTATTCATTAAAGAAATTCTAAGATCTGTAACAAAAATGGCAGGGGCTATACACTCTATTAGGACAAAAAAATTAAATTTAATTCTGAGTTTTCACTGATCTCTCAAAACTTTAATATATTTGAAAGCAAAAGTGGATTCTGTACCAAAGCTAATATGTTATAGCCCATGGCCAAAAAAATTAAATTTTGTTATATCACTTTCCTAAAAAATAGAATTAAAACATGTTCTTACCTTCCTATTTTTATTTCTTATATTTTAAATTGAATTTGGGCTTATTTTGAAAGTCTCTGAATATCAAAGTTTTTCAAACTTATAATTGAAAGTAGTCAAAAAGCTAAATATTACAAGATGTATGAATGCTAAGATTTTCCCCAATTTTAAAATTATGTGATTATATCAAACATGAATCAATTGCAAATGAAATACATATTCTAAACCTTGTTCAAAATTGTGCAAATGTATAGTTAAAATCTCTGTCCCAAATAATTGGGCTTTGATTTTAAACTCCTGAAGTGAATATCTCACCCTGAGCATGAAAGTTTTGAAAGCAAATTGAGCAAACCCTGACATTCGTAAAAAGAAAATGTATTATAATAGTAAGAAATTAAATGGAGATAAAAGAGCCATATTTTTTTTTTTTTCGTGCTTATACAATGGTTATGCATACCTGTATAATATCAAATGTGGCAAATAAACATCATAACATTAAGGATATATTTGGAGCAAAATTTAGAGATGATGGAGATTTTTTATAAGTAACACATTAATTGTAAACAGGAATAAAAAATATTGCACTGAAGAATTTTCTGGATTCTAGGATTGTGTGTGTGTATGAGCAGACATGTGACCTGGGTCTTGAGTGTACTGGTAATGAGATGGGGGATGTGGTCAGAATTGTCACATATTTCTAAATGTGCTTTTTTATTTAGAAAATTGAGATATGTGACCTATAGGTTCTCTAAAGCTTTGTAATATTTCTATTCAAAGTTGAGACTAGTTTTTGACAAACCAGCTACAGCATATGTATTTTCTTAATTTTTCTGTTTCAATTTATTATGAGTCCCAGCTCAGCCTTGGCAATGCCAAGACTGTCCTTTAAATAATTTCTAATAGATTAGTTTTGATTTTGCCTGCTTTACTTTTAGCTATTTTTTATTAGGCCATTTTTTCTCTCTGGAATTGAGGGAACCACTTGCCCTAGGCCGTGATAACTTTGAAAAGTAATCTGAGCTTGAAAATCAATTTAATGGTATGTTCCTATAGCATTAGAGTCCTCTCTTGCCTACATTTGGCAAAGTTAAATGAGAAGGTGATCTGTTATAACTCCTATAAAAATAAATCTTCTCATCGCAGGAAGAGCCTGTGAAAGACCAGCAGGCAGTACTATCCATCCAGGGTCTGAATATCTATGTATCTTCCCCAGATCCCCCAGCAAGAGCAAGAGATTAAGGAGGCCTGAGAGTCCTTGTTCATCATTTTCATTTTCTTGCAAAATTGGTGTTTAGTAATTTAGTTGACTAGTTCACTAGATGAATCTAGAATGCTTTTGGGACCTTTTTCATGAAATATGATAATCTTTTTTCTCTTTTTAGAAGAGTCTTTGGTGAATAAAAGTAAATTAGAGATGTTCTGAGAATTATGATCCTATAATGCTACCAACTGGGTTTGGTGTGATTGGCTTTGTACTCCTTACTGGCTTGGCATTATTGTTGAATGTTCTGAACGCAATACAAATATAGGATAATTGTATTATTTTTGTGAAAAGTATGACCCTTATGTCATTCTAATAAGACAAAAATGTTTGTGCTTTTATATAAAAGTAGTGCACTTAATTTTTATTAGGATTGTGTTTTGTACTTTCTGTGCACCTCAAACACATTTCATAATGGTCAATAAAATATTCCATAAGAATAGGATTTTCTTTTTTGTAAGTATCAGGCTGGCCCTACATTTTTTGATAACATCATTATTATGTTTTGGTTTATTAAATTGTGTTGTTTCTTGAATAACTGAATACAAGTATTTTCAAGAAATGCACATACTTGCTCCAAGGGCAAAAGAAATTCCTACTATTTTGGATCTAATGTGTGATCTCAGACCAGAAGATTCAGCTTTATTTTAGAACTTGGTAGACATTTAGAGTTTCAGGCTTCACTTCAGACCTCTGATTTAACACATCCCCAGGTGATTTTGCAGCACATGAATATTTGAGAAGCACGGCTTTAACAATCTTTTGAATACACACATAATAACTCTTTTGATGCCAAGCTTCCATTTTTTTTTTTTTTTTTACCTCTAAACCTTAGACTAGGTGCCTTTTAAATTTTTGTTTAAAGATACAATCTAACCTTTTGATAAATTCTTAATACATACTATGGAAAAAAAGCATAAGAATTATTGTTTGTTTCTAAAGAAGCTTTATATTTTTTTAAAGTACTAAGAACCTTGCATAATGTCAAGAATGTTTATATAGCAATTTTTCTGTGGTTAAAAGGATGTATAATTGAACTCAAAATCTCTAGTATATCTCAAGTTTTGTTTTAACTGTTAGTGGATATAAATTGTGAAATAGCTAGTGGTTATTTTGTGAAAGACTTCACAAGTCTACCTAAAGATTCTCTATCATATTTTCATTTAATTTATAATAATTCATTTTATAAAGTTTTAATTTAAATGCAATAATAGAAGCACATGTAACACAGGAAATGGGTTATTTCTGCATGAATTGTCTGGGGTTAGAATACCAAAATGGGTCTATAAATAGACTCCCTAGTGTTGGTGCCATATATTCCTACAGGGTCAGCATGGAGCTTGAAGCATTTCTCAGCATAGATCAGTGAATTGTAGATACTTTTATTTTAACTTCTTTAAAAGAGATCCATAATATTTTTATATGGTAAGTTAAATATGATATTTTAGGGGAAAATCTATAGTATTTGATGAAAAGTATAAGCTACACACCTTTAATATCAAATTACTAGAAAATAAATGATTTTATACTCATGAAAAATTTATTCTTTTTTCTTTCCATTAGTATTACAAACCAGAATTTTTATGTGCCCTTGTTGTTATTGGCAATATTTTACTTTAGGTAAACTAATACTTAGAAAATCTGAAGTCACCATCGATTATAGCACCAGTATGCTATTCTTGAAACTTGAGAACTTATATATTCTAATGCTTAGTAAAATAAATCACATATAAATGTGTAAATGAATATAGGATTCATTTTTGAAATTGAAAAATGTTTATTTTTAAATATTCTTAATTAAATTCATTTTCCTGAAATTAAATTATAGTAAGACTTATTTATCTGATTTTTATAAATACCTATCGCCTTTAAAAAACACAAGTAATACATAATATTTTACACGTATATTTATGTCAACTTTGTATCTTTGTGATCCACTTCACAAGAACAATTTACAGGAAAAAGCCTGTGGGCTGATGGTTTCAGAGGTGCAATCCATGATCAGTCAACTGCATTGCTCTAGAGGCTGAACATCATGGTAGAAGGGTATGATGGTGTAAAGCTTCTCAACTCATGGCAGACAGAAGGTGGGGAGGGAAAGGACGAGAGGGAAAGGAGAAAGAATCAGGGACGAGATATAGTCCCCAAGGGCACACACCCAGGGACCTTCTTCCTCTAGCCACACCCCACCTGCCTGATAATCTACTCAAATTATTATTCCATCAAACAGATTAATCTATTAATGAGGTCACAACTCTCATGGCCCAGTCATTTTACTTCAGAATGTTGGTATATCACCTAACACTTGAGCTTTTTATGGAACATTTTTAGATCTAAATCACAATAGTATTCTTTTATAATTTATATTCTTTCATCGAAGCACAAGTATTAAAATATACCTTTGTTAATTTTTTCAGCCTATTCAACTTTCTTTGCTATTAATCTAAATCAAATGTAAGAATTATATAAAAGATTATAAATAACAATGACATGGACTAAAATGAAATACAGATACAGATATAGCTGCCATAAAGCCATTCACTTGCCCTACATTCATATCAATTAGCAGCTTTTTAAAATTCCTAGTTTCTTTCCAATTATGAAAGAAGTTTAATGTAAGTTTCTAGGAGATTTATTTATGAAATCATGTTTATAGAATAAAAAACTAGGAATATCAAAAAAGATGTTTCTATGATAAATTTATAAATTTAACATACAAAAATCAATGTAGTAGAGTCTCTGAGAGCAAGAGGAAATATTCCTGCAGCACTGTCTGCTGGCACCACCAGAGGTTCTGGCCTTAATAATTGTGGGTGAATAGCATTTGGATATGGAGACCCTGGGAGATGATACCCAACCATCACCATGCCCTACTTTGGAAAATGATCTATTATTTCCTAAAGAGAAAAAAAAAATATGTTATCAGGGATCATCATACAACTTTTCTCTCTTTCCCTAATAACTAATGCATCTTGATACCCAAACAATCTTATATTTTAACCCCAGTCACTGAAAATGAGGCTCTGTTTTCTGATGGAATGCAGTGTACTTCATTTTCTCTATTCCTGACTCAATCCACTATTCTACAGTTTCAAAGTGTTCTCTCTTCCTAAAATTTTATACTGTCTCATATTTCTTATCATGAAAAATGCCCTTCTTTTCATAGTACCCTTTTCCTAAGAGTGTTAGTCCACTTTTCACTACTATAACAAATAACTGAGATAATAAATTTATTAGGAGGAAAGTTTTATTTTGGCTCATGGTTCATAGGTTTTGGCTCATGATCACCTGGATCCATTGTCTTTGGGCTCCTGGTGAAGCAACACATCATGGTATCAAGTGTTGTGGAGCAAGCCATTCACCTCAGGGTGGCCAGGATGCAGGAGCATTGGACCAAGCCCCATGAGCCCCTTCATGATTGCCATGACCCCAGTGACCTGAAACCTCTGCTTGGTCCCAACCTCCTGAAGGTTCTACCACTGCCCACTGACTGATAGTGTCATAGGCTGGACAGTTAGCCTTGAACATGTGGGCCTTTTTAGAGACATTTATACAAAACAGTACCAGGTTACTACTACATTGGTCTTTCAAAAGACTATGAAAATTAATAACTTCGTTTCAGTCTTGTTAAATTAGTTCTCTCTGTACTATTTTGAGTTGGCCAATATCATCATCTCCCCACTTAAGATGCTTTGTGTCTCTCTGCCCCATTATCTTTTTCTGTATTCTCTATACCTGTGAAACTTTTTCCTCTGGGTCTCATTACTTCTCATTTTATAATTTTTTGAGTTCTCTATTCCTATCTGTAACTGCCTATTATAAATTGCAATTCAAATGACCATCAAGACCTAATATACTTCTCTTCCAAATCCTCCCTTTCCTTCTTTTTTTACATGGTTGTGGGTTGATTTCTGCCCATCCCCCCACCCCCCCAAAAAAAAAGATATGTTGAAATCCCAACCTACAGTATCTGCCACTGTGAACTGATTTGGAAAATATTTCTTTTTGTATATTTGACAAATAAGATCATTATTGCAGTCTCTAATTCAATAAAACTAGCACCTTTATATAAAGGAGAATTCTGAACATTGGCATTCATGTAGTGAGAACATGAAAGCAAAGATAGAGGTAATGCTTCTGTCAACCAAGGAATGCCAGCATTATCACCAAACCACTGGAAACTTAGAGAGAGGCGTGAAACCCTCAGAGGTCTCAGAAGGACTCAACACCTGACAACACCTTGATTTCAGATGTAGAATCCTCTAGAACCGCAAGTCAATAATATCTATTGTTTGAGGCCACCCAGTTGATGGTACTTGTTAGAGCAGCCCTAAAACAATAACACTCACACCTTACCTTACATGCTAGTCAGCTTTACATAACTGTGACAAGAAATCTGAACTAAATAACTTAAAATAAGTAAAGATTTATTTGGGGTCATGTTTTCAGAGGTGAGAGTCTGTGGTCCTTGGCTTTGTCATTCTAGGCCTGCTGTGAAGCAAATCAACTTGGCAGGAAGCATGTGGTAGAACAAAAGAAAACAAGAGAGAGGAAGGTGTTAGGTCCCTTTAGGGACATACCCCCAGTATGCCCCTCAGGAACACACTTCCAATGAACTGACCTCATCCCACTCAGTGCAACCTCTTAAAGGTTCCACCATCTTCCAACAGCACTACAGGCTAGAAACCAAAACTTTAGTGTGTGAGCCTTTGAGAATTCAGGATGCACCCTTGATACACCACAAGCTTCTCAGAATCATACATTATGGACACTTATAACCATTTCTTGCTTATTTTTCTCTTATTTTTACCTTCCTCTACTTTATGTAACAGATATAAAGTCCTATTAATCTTTCCCCCAGCACCTCCTTGTCCTGTTGATTTCCATATTCTGTCCTTTGCCCCATGCTCTATCTCTGTATGCTTTGTCTATAAGGCCCACTATCTCTTGCCTCATAGGCAAAATATATTTTGTTCTATCCAGTTCAGATTTCATTTCTTGTTTGATGACTTCCTTGACCCCCTTCTGAAATTGCTCATCTTTCTATAGTTTTATTTACTACCTGCTATGAGTGCCTATTACAAGATTGGAATTTTGGGAAAGTGTTTATTTATGTCTACATTCCTCACCTCTAACACAGTGGCTGGCTTATAGCAATGAGTGACTTTATTAGTTGATAATCATCTGGGCACTTACTACTTTAAGTGTGTTCAAATAATCTGATCTCATGTCTAAAATATGAGGATGAGGTGAGCTTCTGTACAGGGGTTTGGTGTTTAATAAGAGGAAAAGGCTTGCTATAATATGTAAACAATCTATATAGCATAATATGATGTGTGTTATTCAAATGGCACAAGTAGGGAAGCATTAATTTTAAATAAAAAGTACTATGTCCATGGGGCTGGGGTTGTGGCTCAGTGTTAGAGCACTTGCCTAGCATGTGTGAAGCACTGGGTTCAATTCTCAGCACTGCATATAAATAAATAAAATAAAGGTTCATTGAAAACTAAAAAAAAAAAATTAAAAAGTAGTATATCCTTATAAATAATAATGAAATTTATAGACTCAGTAAGAACACTTAACAATTTTAATGTTTTATCCTGCATACAGGATGAAAAAAATCCCTGAAAGTCTTCATTAATAAAATAAATTTATAGATTCAAGTGTTAACTTGCTCAAAATAGACAGCTTAACACCATAAATATTTCATTACACATCGATCCTGGTGGTGCCAAGAATCAGTCAGGTTGTGATCTGAACTTTAGCATGAAGTGATCAGCTACAGATGCAGCACACTCAGAAGTAGCACTAAGCGAAAAATGTAGGGTAGATTTTAAAAGCAGTATAGTCCTCAATATTTACTACATTTTGAACATCTTCAGTACACATGACTTCACAAAGAATGGACCCGAAAATAAAAAATATAAAGAACAAATCTATAAATACCTTGGGTGCATCTTAACCTATTGGTTCAGACTCTGGAAATTTAACTTGATGTAGGCAAAAACATTACAAATCAACCAATTGACTCTCTGCGCCTGCTTCTACAACAGCAACAATAGACTTATATCTCTAATCATTTCTGTAGGAATAAGACATTTGAAATTTCCTTCCTGGAAAAAGGATTATATTGAAATGTAATTATTTGGATGAGTACATATTTGATGCTGAGTTCCAAACTGTTCAGGGATTACAAGTATAAACTATGGTCACATATCAGAAACAACAGTTTGTGAATTGTATTTTATTCAAAGATCACATGCAGATCACTTAAACTCCATCTTAATTGTGGGTGTTGTTAACAATATGTCAATGCTGTTTAATCCTTCTTACATATTTTATGATCATAGATCATAGCCAAGCTTTCCAATACTTCCTGCCAATCCTAAGACTTCCCTCTTGAGAATTATTTTTTTCCAGCTCGTTAATAACTATTTCAAACCGTTTGCTCCCTCCTCTCCCCTTCCGTCCACCACCACTCTCATTATATAGCTTTTTTTTTTTTTTTTTTTTTTTTTTTTACAGAGAACACGAATGCTAATGTGCTCAGCTACCCAATTGGCTTAATCTACTAATACATTCACTCCACAGTTCTTTCTAAAGAACTGTCCTTTGCCATTTCTAAATGTTCTTGAAAAACTCATGTTGTTGATTAACAGCCTCCAGAGAATTCAACTTTACCTGCTCGACTGAATTCATCCATTTGTTCTTTCATGCTTCTAGTCAGAAATCATGGCCAGGTGTTATTCTAACAGCTAATAGCATAAAAAGTAAATTGCAGGTAGCTCACAATTCAGGAGGATGTGCTGGAATACAATATCTTCTGGATTCTTCCTGCCATCTTGTATGCATGCTTTAGTACACATTTAAAAATAGAACAAACACAATGTACACATCACCTGTCCATTTCTTTTAGTTATCTCTTCCTTCTCTCCTCTAGTTCAAAGGTGAAATTTATGCATTTCAGTTCCTCATTTCCCTACTTATACTTCATCCTATTTCAATGTGATATTTTATGTCCAGCACATTACCTAAGGACCTTTAAATAAGAATAAAAGGACCTACTTGTAAACACATTCTTTTTTAAACAAAAAAACTTTTATATTTCTGGCTACTGTAAGTTCATTTTTATCTGCTTCCTCTTTGATCAATAGCTGAAGTTTGAGCTTCCTTGGGACAAATGGTGCATTTATTTCAGCCATTTTTCCTTCTTAGAATGAAAATACCTATCCTTTGCTGTCTCACCATTCCATTTGGAAATAGACAACTCATTTTGTAGTTTCAATTCACAGATGAGCCCCCCGCCACCACCAAAGAGATGATACACATAGACTCTCACCTTATTTAGATGTTTTGTTTTTTCTTCTTTTTATTTATACATTATGGTAGAGTGTCTTCTGACATATTTATACAAACATGGAGTATGTCTTATTCTAATTAGGATCCCAGTCTTGTGGTTGTACATGATGTGGAGATTCACTTTGGTGTATTCATATATGTACATATGAAAGTCTAATTTTGGACATGTAGTTATTGCGGAAATGAATTAAAACTTTGGCAATACTGGGATGTGATGTCATGAAAGCATTTTCTGCTGGAGAAGAACAGAAATTGGGAGCATTGGGGGTGGGTAAACTATGGCGGTTTAAATTGTGGAACCAAAAGTTATGTTCAAGTCCTAGCTCCCAGCACCTGTGAATGTGATTTATTTGGAAATAAAGTATTAGCAGAAATCATTAAATTGAAGACATGCTGAATTGGGGTGGACTCTAATCTAGTGGCTTATGTCTTTATAAGAGAAAAGAATGGGAAAGTTGGACGCAAGGCACATTTACACACCTGAAAGAAGGGCCTGTGACAATGGAAACAGAAATTGGAGTGAGATAAGCCAAAAGATGCCCAGGATTGCAAGCCACCATCAGGTGCTAAGAAAAGTGAATAAGCATTCTTCCCCAGAGACTTCAGGAGGATGGCCTTATTGGCCTTTGATTTCAGATTTCTATGTTCCCCAATTGTGAGAGGATAAACTTGTTTTAATTCACATAGTAAGTGGTAATTTTTTATGATAGTGCTAGGAATCTAATACAGATTTTGGAAATTCAGTCAAAATAGTCCATTCAAAATTAGTACTGAGCAAACAGACCTTTTAAAAAGCTGACTTAAAAGAGACATAAAACTTTAAAGCAACCCTCAGGATATCTTTCTAAATTTAGAGTATGTGAACTTGTAACCTCTTCTGTGTTTATAACTTGTCACATTTGCTTACAGACAAAGTTCAGGAAACTGCCATAACACTTTTTAACATCAGGTCACATATGAGCTGTTTTTATTGAATGTCTTAGTGTGATTGTTGGGGTTGTATTTAGAATTAATTGTATTGTATATATTAAAAATGGGGGCCATGGTGGAATTTTGGTGCCTTCTGGAGGCACAAGAATAATATAATTTGAATAGCAAGTGAAAATTTTCATGTGCTTGAAGTGGAAGACTAAAATGTGGAACAGAGGAGTTAAGGCTGAAGAGAACAGGGAAGGGAACACATTTATAATAAATAGTATGGAATGAGATGGACATCATTACCCTAGTTACATGTATAATTGCACGAATGGTGTGACTGTACTTCATGTACAACTAGAGAAGTGAAAAATTCTGCTCCTTTTGTGTACAATTAATTGAAAAGCTTTCTACTGTCCTGTATAACTGCTTAGAACTAATAAAAATTAATAAAAATAGTATAAGTAAATAAGAATGGATGGACATTTCATATTATTTCAGTAGACATTGGGGAAATAAGGCTAGTATATTGATTTTGGTTTACTTGATTGTTAATTACCAATTCAGATAGTTTACATTCCTAATTACACATTTGTCCTAATGAATTGGTATTCACTGTTAATGATAAGGTAAATAAAGAAATATATTATTTCTTTGCCTATATTTAATATTTTCTATGTATATAATACCTTATACTTCCTATGAATAAATTCAGTTTTCAATTATAAATAAGTTTATGGACACTTCTTTGTTTGAAAATGTATAGTTTTACGAATATTTGTAAGCATATTCACTTTTTAGCAGTCTTGACTTTTTGTACATCAACTTGTTTCCCTGTAAAAATATTATATGATGTAGAGTAAAAGAAATCTTGTGAATTTATGATTATATACTATTATATATAAACATAATATTTTAGCAAGGTGGGTGATTTCCAAGATGGTAGATTTGAAAGAATCTAAGATGTTCTTGCAAAAGTAGTTGGAGACATTGGGGTTAAACACTTTTCATCTTACCTTATGCTGAGTAAATTATTAGTAAGACTTTTGAACTTCTTAATACCTGTAAAAACCTTGCAAATGAAAACACTAAGAAACTGTAGAGATTTTATTTGTGAATATTGGAGTGGACATTTTTTCCTCCATATTATGAAGAGAATTACTACAGTTATTTTAAAGGAGAAATCATAATGTTAAGGTTGCTAATATATGTTTGCTAAGTTAATATAGAGTATTAACTATTTAAATAGTTGAAAGTTGTATAAAAATAGCAAATGAATAGGTAATGTAAAAATATACCCACAGTGTATGTAATGTTGTGTATTTCCTGTCTACATATTTTACGATTTTTAAATTACCAAACATTTCTCAGTTTTCACACATATTTGTTAATATGGCAGCACTTCAGTTGTTTGAAATTAAACATGCTATGTTCTTTTGAAGTTTATCTAATTGATAATTGGTAAGCAGTAACATATATAGCATTTAGGATCGTTAACTAGATGAGTGATAGTGAAATTTAATTAATCACTTTAATTACAGGAGGCATTAGCTGTGCTTCCTCTCAGTAAATGAATTAAATCTGCACATATGAAAAATATAAAAAGGTGAAGAAATTTAAGTTTAAAATCACTTTGATATGAAATATGGGGTAACCTATACATTACCAGGTATAATCACTGGAACCTATTATTGGGCCACAAAATAATTATTACTAATTTCTTTTTCATTATGTGTGTTGTCTAACCATTACATGTGAAATAATTACATATAAAATAAATATCTAAAGAACAAATTCCAAACAAATCATGTTTGAGCAACCCTTCCTTTGAAGATACATCTAAATAATTTATTGTGAATCCTGAGTGAATAGGAAGTTTGTCATGGCAAACAAGATGACATCATCCTACATACCCTCGATACTTCCTTACCACCATTCTAGGTGTGACTTAAAAAGGAAGCGTGTGATTGGCCATCTAATAAATAATATATCTACGAAGTCTCTTTTTCATGCCAGAATGGTTCTGGAAGTATACGATAATAAATGAAAGAGAGAACAATACTGATGTATGTAGCAGAGTCAGGCAAAGAAATGTTGCAAACAATGGAATAAAAATAATCTATATTTTCAAAAATTATTATTTTCTAATTTTAGAGAATAAATTGTAGCAGTGTAAAGAGGTGAAAGCAAGGAGACAAATGAGAAACCTTTTCAGTTGTCTATTTTAGGGCATTTTAAAGAGTGGTATGAAGACCAGCAGCAGCAGTGTCACCTGAAAACTTGCTAGAAATGCAAATTTTCAGCCCTAAATCCTCCCTCCGATTTGCATTAATCTGTGTATTAACAAGACCAACCATGTGATTCTGATGTTCACTAAATTCTACAAGCTGCTGTTCTAATATAGGAAAGATATCTCACACAGAATGGTAGCTATGGAAATGGAGAGAATTAAATAGATTTGGTGTTTATTTAAAATGAGCCAGCCATAAATATTGCTGCAGTATCAAATATCAAGCACAACAATATCCATATTCCAATGGATACTTCTAAATCATTTATTGAACAAATTTAAAATTATCTGGCATGTCTGTACATAATATACATGTTTATATGTAGTAAAAGATGCATACAATTCTATGGATATGTGTATTTATATGTATATGTATAATATCACACTATACAATGTACGTTATAGCATTGTAGGTGCATACATACACACTTAATTTCTTTCTTTCTTTCTTTTTTTTTTTTTTTTTTTGTACCAGATATTGAACCCAGGTACACTTATCTCCAGACTTTTTTTGTATTTTATTTTGAGACAGGAGCTCACTGAGTTGCTTAGGGCCTGGCTAAGTTGCTGAAGCTAGCTTTGAACTCAAAATTCCCCTGCCTCAGCCTCCCAAGCTGCTAAGATTACAGGTGTGTGCCACCAAGCCTGGCTCATATACAGTTAAGATAATTTTGATGAATTTATCTATGTCTAGGCCCAAATCAAGAAATTATTTCAGTAGATGAGTGGATTAAGAAAATGTGGTATATATACACAATGGAATTTTACTCAGCAATAAAATTATGGCATTCACAGTTAAATAAATGGATGAAGTTGGAGAATATAATGCTAAGTGAAGTTAGTCAATCTCAAAAATCCAAATACTGAATGTTTTCTCTGATATAAGGAGACAGATTCACAGTGGTTGTTGGGTCAGGGTACATAGAAGGATTAGAGGAACACTAGAAAGGTCAAAGGGGAGAGAGGGGAAGGGAGGGAGCAAGAGGGGGTAGAGGGGAAAAAAAGAAAAGGTGGTAGAATTAGATGGATATCATTATCCTAAATGCATGATTGAAGACTTGAATAGTACAAATATACTTTGTATACAAACACTGTTATGTAAAAAGATGTTCTATATGTGTATTATGAATTGTAATGCATTCTACTATTACAAATACAACTTGAATTTAAAAAAAAGAAATCATTTTATGAAGTCTATTCTATTGTATAGAGATAGCTATGTATGGAAGCCATCACAAAAATTCTCTTAACCATAGTCACCTGTATGTTTCATACATACATAATTTGGTTTCATGTGAGTATTCATGTGAGCATATGAATTGGTTCTTGGGAAGAGTCATGATCTCTACTTGATCAAGAATACAAATTCTTTAGTTTCCAAAACAAAACTTAAATTTTGGCGCTTATTTAAAGCCTCTTAATAACAAATGCTATGTGTAAACTGGATGTCTACAGTGATGCTAACTGGATTCTTTGAACAATGACAAATGAGTGTCCATGTAATAAATGTTGCAAAGTCTTAAAAAGATGGCAGTTTTGTTTCAGATCATCAGAGAATGCATCTTGATCGTAAGAGGTAGGAATGGGGCTTTGAATGAAAGATGGAAATAGAATAGGCAGGGGGAAGCCATGGCACACAGTGAAGAGGGGTGGAGCCTGTGATCACAGTGCACCCAGGCAGACGCAGGTGCTCTTCCAGAGTGGACTGTTGCCGCCTGTAGCTGTTGCCGCCTGCAGCAATGATACCGTGGGAAAGAATTCGGAAACAGATTGGGAATGAGTAGGTTCTTTATTCTGCTTTCTCTTCTGACTTCTCTCTCCAACTCCAACAACCACCGCTGCACAACTCCAACCCTACCTGGTTAAATACTCTTCACCTTAACAAGTATACATGTGTCACAAGCTCAACTTACAGGTGCGTCACACAGTGTTCATGGGCACAGAAAGATTCTTAGTTGATTACATTAAGGTCAGGAGAAAACAATTAAATGCCTCCTCTTTGACTCTCAGCCAGCCGCCATCTTAGCTAACTACTCATTAAGGCTCTTACAGTGGACTACTGTGTTTCTGGAGGGGAGAGGTAGGGAAAAGATTTTACTGTTAATCTGGATCTATAATTTCAAAGGCAGTGCTAGGTGATAGAGATAACTAAGGAAACCTTTTAAACCTTTTCAGTGGAGATTTTCGTGGTACAACTATTGTTTTGAATTCATCATTTTATGATTGAATTAGGGGAATATACTGAAGAGTGCTTTGAATCTAGAACAATCCAGGTTTGTTATGATTACAGTAAAATGAAAAACTGATAGGTGCTGTTGTTGTACATTCTCTGGTGCTACACCATAATTTTACTTACTGGTTAAAAGGATACATACATTGGAAGTTTATTTGGCTCACAGTTCTGGAAACTAGAAAGTCCAGGCATGGTGCTGGCATCTGGTGAGGGCCTTTATGTTGCATAATAACATGACAGAAGAGGAGGTGAGTATCTAAAAGACAGAGATGGAATGGGGATGAACACAACCATTTTATCAGAAACCATTCCTGTGATAACTAACCCACTCCTCTAACAATAGTATTAGTTTGTTCCTGAAGACAGGAATTGCCTTGTGACCCCCATGTTTTTGAATCCAGAGGCACTTAACCTCTGAGTCACAAACCCATACCTTTTTATTTATTTGTTTATTTATTTATTTTTGAGACAGGGTCTTGCTAATTTGCTTAGGGCCTTACTGAGTTGCTGAAGCTGGTTTTGAACTTGTGATCCTCCTGCCTTAGCCTCCTCAGGGCTAGACTCACAGGCATACAACACTGTGCCTGCCTCCCTAGTGATCTCTTAAAGTCTCTACCTTTTAATACTGTTAATTCAGTTCCACTGAATTTCCATGTAAGTCTTGGAGGTGACAGTTAAACCATAGCAGATGTCAAGTGTTTGCAGTTCAGTAGACAGAGAACAACAAACCTCAGGACGTGGTGGTGTCTTCCTATTCTAATATCCTTCATCTAAATGAGTATTAGAAACAAGTACAATAGATAGTCAGTTAGTATTTTAGTTCTGGAATTATAAATCTACTTGTACAACCATAAGCATTAATGTTTTTGAACTGCCTGATAGAAACTATATGATTCTATGGTCCTTTGAAATTATAAAATATCCTGATTTAGTTACATGGGAAAGATATTTCCACAAGGTAAGATAAGACATTTTACTATTTAAATATTACCTTCTAATTTGTAATAAAATATAATGATATGGAAGCATTGGATTAGGGAAGACATTTCCAAATAAAGAGAAATCTTTCATGATCCAACCAGCTTTAATTGAGAATATTTTAAGGAAGAAACCTACCAGTAGCATCTAATTTACATTTCTTTCAGCTGGTCATCTCATGGTTATGTGGCTACAAGTAGTGACAACATATTTTTTGTCCCAACTCATAGGTATTCCTAGCCTACTGGACTTTCTAGAAATTTTGCCTTATTATTTAAAAACTTTTTTTTTTTTTTTTTTACCTTAAGCCATGACTTCTCCAAATATGAAGAACATGTGCTAAATACAAAAGACAAAATAGAAAAACTAATCAACAAGGAAAAATTAACAAGGTGTTCAAACAAAAGATAATGTTGAAAACCTTCAATAAACATATTTTCATTCATTGAACATGTCTTTTTTGAGCATCTAATGTGTGCTAGGCACTGCTCCAGTGCACAAGATATAGCAGAAAACAAAAAGAGAAAAATCTGTTCTCATCAAGCGTATATACCTGAATTTTAGAAGTTTTAGAAAATAAGCTTCATGGATAAAAATTTGATTCAAAAAAGTATTTTGCTTTAAGTTCATGCTCAATTATATTACTAAGTGAACAGAGTAGCCTATTTCACACCTTAGCCTTCAAATCCTAGGAGGGGATGAAAAATATGTTTCTACATAAAACGTTCAAATGTATTCCTGAAACAAATGGTGTATGATAAAAAAGCTCATTTGCAGATTGTTGCTAATTGTGTCTCTTACATATACTTTTGCTTCTTTCTGGGTGAATTACAGTGGTAAAAAATGATTATACATTTCAAAAAGGAAAAAATTTACTGTCTGGATGATATAAAATTTAATGGTCTTTCCTTGTGTAATATTTTATCATTGTCTCCAATGGATTAGGACAACTTTCATGGTGGAATTGTGAATAATTAAATATTCACATGTGGAGCAAAGTGAGAGGAGATTAGAAGCCTATTTAAGGGGTACTAGAAATGCCAGGCATTATAAAGTAGAAAGCAACAAAAGTGCTGATTACCACTCTGAAATATTATCATAGTAGTCCCCGAAATGGTATTTTTTTTTCCCTATATGGCTCTGAAAACTTTAAGGTATTTCTTTTTTCTTCTGTCTTAAGTGGTTAGAAAATGGACCTTGGTTAATGCATTTACTTATTGCCAAATATAGCAATCATCTTATAATGGTGCTGCCAAAATTAATGCCCACCATGTTTCAGTCCATTGCATTATAGGTCCATGTACCCACAGCCCAGGCAATATGAATGTTGCTGCTGAAAACTCAGCTACCCCTTACTTCAGGTACCATCTTTGGCCAAACGTGACTGACAGACTTGCAGCCTGCCCTGCCTGCTGTAGGGGAGCAGCCTCAGGCAGAAGCTACAGGTATAGAAGACAGAAGGCCAGCCTCAAACAGGACAGATTTGATGGTATAACTTAGGGTCCAGAGCTTCCTAGTGGAAGTAGGGAGAACCTGGTCTCTAGCTGAGGGCCACAATTTTGTTTAGCACCTGTTTTTCAGCCCTGCCTGTGCTGCATCCTTCATGCCTCTTCTCCTGAGAGCATCCCCTCAAATAAATCTCTGGTTCAAAAAAGTCCATTTGAACCCATTCCCTTGGAACCCAACCCTTAGACATCATACATTTAAAGGCGGGATGGCATTACTGCATGTGAAGGCCCTAGTGCTTGTAAGCCTTTACTGTTTTTTTTTTTTTTTTTTTTTTTTTTTTTTTTTTAATCTGTAGATATAGCTGACCCCTAAAACAACTCTAAAGAGAAGGCAGTTCCTGGGGTTTCTCATTCCCTTAATTTCCACTTACTCCTGAGTCACTTGATTAACCTTATTTACTTGGACCGCTAAGGCTAGATTACAAAATTGACTTTAGTATCCCTTTCTTGCCCTTTAAGCAACTGCTTTTCCCTTCTTGTGTGTTGAACTTGGCCCTGCAGCTTTCAGCTTCTTGAGTCCCATCAGGCCTTGCCGTTTTCTTTCTGTTCTGTGGAGGATGCTCCTGGTTCCACAAAGCCTTGCTCTAGCTCTCCAGGAATATAGGGGGACAGTAAGGTTAAACAGTGTTTTGTACTAGTAAAAAATGTGAGAAAAGAGAACACAAGGAAATCATATTTTCCATGATCACATCAGAGAAAAGTTTTCTTCAAGCAACCCTACATACGATTAGTTCATAGAAACAGAATAACTCACTGAAAGAAACAGTGGACTGGGTATCATGAGATTGGAAAACTGAATATTGTATTCCAACTAAAAAGAAAATATAACAATAGACAAATGGTGAAATTAAGGATAGAATGAGTTAATTAGAATAGACATTACTGAAGTTCTCTTCAAATTGCAAAACACTTAAAAATTATCCAAAATATGAATATAAATACCTACTCAGAGAATATCATTCAATAAATTTGTGGACTTTAATGGATTGTGCCTTCTCTATTTCATGTTACATATGAGCCTAACATTATTTTTTAGCTTATTTACACAAAATTGTTCTATTTCTATGAAGTTGATTCATGAATATTTTCAAATTTCTTTTCAACTTCACCAATGAAATTAAATATGCTCTATAAATACCACCATTCATATTGAAGCATTTTTTAAAGCTCAATTTTCAATTTATCTCATTAAAAATAGAAAACTGAATTCACTACTAGAATATTTTACTAGTTAAATATTACTCACATAATTTATTCTAAATCTTATATATTTTTTTCTATACTGAAAAATGCCAATATTGACATAGCATTTTAGAATATGTGGATTGTATGTGAAAGTCCTGTAGCACATACAATCCCTGAGGGCAGGACCCAATGTCTGCTTTAGTCTGCTTCATTCTCTAAGTGCAACTATGTTGGTGGCCTTTTGTAGGTGTTGTACATATATTTGTTGAATGAGTATAACTACTTCACTATGACAGATGATTAACATTAACCATTGTTGAAATCAACTCACAATGAAAAGTCTTTGGGAAGATGATCCTAAAATATAATATTAATTTCATTAAAAGAGTTTCGATTTAGTCACTCAAAAATGCATTCATTTGAAAAATAAATGCCTGGTTTATTTTTCTCTTGTTCATTGATTATTTACTTTCCTATAATCAGCAATTTTTATTCTTAATATTCTATTTTCATCTTGGATCATTTTAATTTATAATTTTTCTCTGGTCTAAAAGACTTGGAAATTTATGCTAAATCCTGTATCTTCTGCCCAATTTATGTAAGTTTTCTAAATTATTCTCTTTTCTTTAGCCATCATACAAAGAGAGAAGCCCAGATATTTACTTGCTGTGCAGAAGGATTCTTGCACTTGAGGGCTCATTAGCCTCAGGAGCCCTCAAGTCAGCTTTCTCAGTGCTGTGACTAAAGGACCCAACCAGCACAATTATAAGGAGGAAGTTTATTTGAGGGCTCACAGTTTCAGAAGTGTTAGTCCATAGAAGGCTGGCTCCATATCTCAGGGCTCAAAATGAGGCTGAATATCATGGTGGAATATATGGTAGAGGGAAGCAGCTCACATCATGGTGATCAAGAAGCAGAAAGAGAGACTCCACTTGCCAGATACAAATATATATGAGGAAGCCACGCCCTAATTCCCACCTCCTCCAGCCATACCCCAATTTAGTTAATCCCATCAGGGATTAACTCACTGATTAGGCTAAGGCTAATCATTTCTCCTTCAAACCTTCTTGCATTGTCTCACATATGAGCTTTCAGGGGACACCACATCTAAACCATAACCTCATACTAATGTTAGTTCAGCTCTATTCCATCAGCTGTGCTAAACTCTAATAATCTAGATAGTTCCCACCTTCTAAAGAATTGAGAATTAACATGGTCTCGAGAGCATCTAACATCTAGGCCTAGTAAAGAAAAGAGATAGATTTGATTGAAAGTTTTTTTTTTTTTTTTCCCATGTGTTGTAATTATACATCTTGTGTGAGTAATATGGAATACCAACTGAAAAAAAAAAAAAAAAAAAAAAAAAAAAAACATGCTTTCTACACAGTCTGTGTATTTTGTTAATGAAGAACTTTTTTCTAAGCCAGAATATTTTTCTTTTTTAATGTTTAGGAAATGGTTAGTTGGACTTGTATTTCCTGCATATCAGCTCACAAGAGTAACTCTTTTCAACAGCTGTGAAGCAGTAAATGAAATATTGACTGAGTTACTTGTCATTTAATTTGCAGTGATTTCAGTGCTTTTCAAGTGCCAGGCAAGGCACGGAGTATAATTCAATTGTATCATTCTTTGTCATTTGAGGATGTAAGACTACAATTCACAAGTTAACTAGAATACAGAAAGGTTAATGCAGGTTTTGAAAATTAATTAGTAAATAAATATCATGCTATGTCTAATAAGTTATTCCTTTTATTTCTTACTGTTTCCCCCCTATAGTTTTGTTAAAATTCAATATTAAATGTTATATGAGTTTTCATTCTATTTTGGTTTATAATTCTTGCATGGATGCTTTGTAAAATTACTGGATTTATGCATTTTACTGGTTCCAGTCATGTTCAGGGAGTGATCTACTTTAACATCATTCCCTGAAAGCTTTGAAAAATCTGCTCCATTCCCTGTTGTTTTAATATTTTCACACCCAATTAAGAAAAAAATGCTTTGAGCAAAACTTTAGGGATACTAAATTATAGATTAGAACATCAGTCTTCTATGTAAATATTTGAATGGTCCCTATATTATCTCTATTTCTTTTTTTTTTTTTTTTTTTTTTGTGGTACCAGGGATTGAAGTCAGGGGCACTCGACCACTGGGCCACATCCCTGGCCCTTTTTGTATTTTATTTAGAGACAGGGTCTCACTGAGTTGCTAAGTGCCTCGCCATTGCTGAGGCTGGCTTTGAACTCGCGATCCTCCTGCCTCAGCCTCCCAAAGTGCTGGGATTACAGGCGTGTGCCACTGCGCCCGGCCTCTCTATTTCTTTTTAGAGAGATGAACTATATAAATTTATTGAAATTGACCTGACTTATCAGCCAAATCCTTAATTTGATTTCACTGTATTCTAACTTTTGAGTTAGGAATACATTTGGAATTGATTGTCCTGAAATTTCTTATTATTTCCATCTTAGATGTAATAACTAGGCCCGGACCACAACTGTCATGCTCAAGGGTTGATATAAATATGGTACTCAGATTCCAGTTTCCAATGGGTTATCATGTTAGTTATTCAAAGAGGAATGTTTATTTCCATACGTGCACATATTTAGCCATTCATCAAGAGATCTGGAAGTATTCTTTTCCATTTATACTTCTTGTACACATCAAATCTATTGTTATATTCTGTTGGTTTTAACAATATAATCTATTAGTAATCAGTATTTCCACTTCGCCGTGTCTTTGGGGGTCTTAGATCCAATCAAAGCTGCCATTATTTCTCCCCAGGACAATTGCATTAGCCTCTTAGCTTTCCATATGTACTTCTGAAATCCATTCTTCACCCAAGTGCTAGACTTTGCTATTGAAAACAAAAACATCATGTTGTCACCAAAGTTTTATCATTACTTATAAAATATATCCTAAATTTCTTATCACTCTAATCTATCTCTTCCAACTGTGTACTACCTCCTGTCCATATTTTGTAATTGGATACTTTGATTTGCTTTTGGTTTCCTTAAAGATACAAAAGTTGTTTTTTTTTTTTTTTTTTTTTTTTTTAAGCAGGAATACAAGAATAAAGTTGTTGGTTATTTTTGGTGGTGGTTGTTGTTTTTGTTTGTTTTTAAGCAGGACTCAGACTGCTTTATTTGCTATAGTGTTCTCATAACTTGATAAAGCTCTTAGTCATTCTTCAACTTTTTGTTTGTATGTTTGTTTTTATTTTTGGTATAAGGGATTGTACACAGGGGCTCTTTACCACTGAGCTACATCCTTAGTCTTTTAATTTTTTTTCCCTTTTTTCTTTTGAGACAAGATCTTACAAAGATGCTAAGTTGCTGAAGCTGGCCTCAAACTTGCAATCCTCATGCTTTAGCCTCTTGAGTCACTGGAATTACAGACTTCCAGACCTGCACCTGGCTTCATTATTCAAGTCTATTTTCTTTGGTAGTTATTCATAGATTTCCATAATCTAAGATAATTTTCTAAGCATTCTTGTTTCTATATTTTATTTGCAGTTGGTTGTTGTGTCAGTGTGATACATTTTATCTTTGCTTATGTATTATCACCCTTAATAAAGCCAGTAATCCCAACAACCTCTAAATTCATGAAGACACTAACCATGTCTATACTGTTTGCTCAGATACTAGTACAGATATTTGTTGTGTTTTCTAAATGAAAATTTTCTGAAATAATTGACTGATTATGTAAAGCATAAATATACATTTTTCTTTTTTCTTTAAACTAAAGTTGCTTGAAATGAGATGTGAAATTATTGGTAATGTATATGTTCACATTTTTATGACATCTTCCTTAGTTCACAAATAGTTAATAAAGTATATAAACTCTGTTGAACTTTCTGAAATATTACTACACAGTTTTCAATAAAGCAGTACTAAATTGATGAGAACTTATAGCAGTTAGGAAGAATATGACCATGGTAGAGTACTAGCAGTATTTCAGAAGCAGTGAGTTAAAACAGATATTGACAGTTGGAGTTCAAGACTTGGGTGGTTTAAAGTGGATTTTTCAAAGCAGGCAACTCATTGGCATTGGAAGATTTATGGCAACAGTTTTGGGTTGGTGGACATAACAAAGCAATGGTTTTGGACAGAGAATTATATTAAGTAATTGTTTATGATAATTGAAATGTTTACCCAGGTGAACAGAGTGCTATCTTTGATAAATGGATCTGCAGGAATTGCCTAAAGCAAAGCATAAAAATATTTATTATTTTACAATCTTTCCATTCCTGAGCAAAACGTTTTTTACCAGCAATTAAGTCATATTGACACAGATGAATTCAATTGTTTGTACTATTAGCTCTGTCGTATATAATGAGGGTGGTTAGTATATTTCTAAAGAATGATAATATTTTACAATGGAAAATTTCTTTAACTTTTGCAAGAGAGACAAAAAACGAAACAATAGCTCCAAAATATATTGTACTAAGCAAAAAGTAGAATAAGAAAGAGAAGCTATTTGCTAAAATGGGCTTTCCAATTTAGGCCATAATTTCTCATAGTATCATTGAAGAATATTGCTTCTAAGAAAGTTTCAAGATATTATGCTAGAATGTGTCTTCGAATATATTGGAAAAATGAGTTAAATAATATTAAACAACATCCTCACCCCTTCAAGGTGCTTCAGAATCTTTTAATATGTTAAAGCACGTGGTAAGTTTCTGCAGTGGGAAAACAAAAGAAATTTGCCAAATTTATTCAACCAAGGTACTCTTGCATTGTGGAAGGTCTCCTAGGACCAAAAAACAGTGGTGCACACTTTATGAAGTGCTGTTACAAGTTAGTATAATTATATAATACTAATAAATTCTATAGTTACATTGCTGTTAGCTTCAAAACCATGTATGAAAAAATCTATATACAGGAACATTTGAAATCACATCAGAACAAGCAATATTTTACAAAGATTATTTGATGATCCTTTTGGGAACACCTAGAATACCTAGTTTTGAGTAGACTTTCATTTTGTATATTTATTATATACTGAAATTAGATCTATACAAACTTGATTTTTCTTTTCATTATAGAGCAAAACTTCTAGTGGCTATGAATGAAATTTTCAAATATATCACATGGTCAGGAAATTTTGTCAGTGCATACAAGAGAATATAATAGTTTTGCAGGCAAAAGAGGCTGGGTTTTTGATAACTTCAGAATATTCACCTTAGAACCCATCTGACATGACCTAGCTCTGCCTTTTCCAAGGAACCTCTCCTTGATCATATGTGTATTCTTATCCTTCAATTTGCTCAAGGGTAAAATGAATGATGTAGAGATGCTTTAAGAATGAAATGAGTTAACATAATTGAAACACTTAAAACAATGTTTAGAAATTCTACTAATAAATGCCAAATATTATTACTAAAAAAAATTTCTCCTTTCACTTCTTTCCAAACTGACCACCAGGCTAATAGTATCCAACAAATTTTGGCATTGTTTTCATAACAAGTATATTCCAAGGATCAAAGTCTGTTATATTCAAAACATCATATTGTATGTTAGTTCCAAAGTTTAATTGTAGGGGTAAAGAGTAAACATAGGTTTTTCTTCTATAAATTTATCTGAATAATCAGAGCTATATAAATCCCAGAACTCTAAGGTAATGATATACGTCTGCTTCTATCCTGTGGTGGCCTTGGTGTCTCAGAACATATCTTTTTTTGACTGATTGTAGCTGAGCAGGATTTGATGACTGAAGAACAGAGTTCTTATCAGTGGCACCCATCCCACCCCACAGCCTTTTGATTAAGTTGCTGAGGTATAAACACCATCTATAATTGTATTCTCGTAACTGAAGATAGATGAGCAAATTTGTCATTAGCCTGCAGGAGTTATTAACTGGAGTTGGGCTCATAATTTCCAATGCCACATTTAAACAAAAATCTGCCTTCCACTAGTTGAGGGAGGGTATGAAGGAGACATGAAATTGGAGAGGCAGGTGCCAAGCAGGAGATGAAGTGGTTTCTTTTGCCAGGGAACAGCTGTACTTCCAGGCAGCAAGGGGGAAAAAGAGCGCATTTATGTCCTGGATGAAATTAATATAAATCTCCAGTTTTACCCAGATGGTGCGATTTCACAACTTACATTTTATAACACTTGGTTTGGTGGTAAAATGGTCAATTTCTGTACCAGATCATACTTGTAAATTCTCTAGCAAAGTGTCATATTTTTCATGTAAATACTTCCAAAGCAAAACTTATTTTTAGCATCAACTATAGGAAAGAATTCATGAGCATCTTCTTTTGGAGTCACTTATGTAACTGTTTTCTATAAGAACTGTACAGGAAAGAGAAATGAAAAGAAACATAGATGTGGATAAAGGAACATACATCTAAGATGGTTGAATTAGTTTGAAGCTAAGATAAAATCCCTAGTGGGTCCTTTTAAAGTTTGACTTGGGTTTAAATTGTGATGCTTTAAATGTTGCTAATTGCTAATATTTCATTCATCCAGCAAAGGTTTGTTAGGTGTCACCTACAATGGCAGCCACATTATATACCCTATAAAATGGCACCAAACATCATAAAGGATATGTTTATTGAAAGACAGAAAAACATCAAATAAAGCAATGGTGTGTTATTTCCAACAAGAAATATATTATGGGGATTGAGAGAGGATTATGATTTATAGTTCTTTTCTATAAGGTGATGAAATGTCACCTATGTAATGATACATAATCAGAAAACTGAAATAACTGGATGATCCAGTCATAAGAAATTGGTTGCGGGATTTGGTCATTGGAAAATAGATATGTTAAAGTGAGATATCCCATCCCCAATATTATTCATATAGTGAGTATGAGTGTTTGGGGCTCACTGGGATTATAGAGGTTGGTTTGGATTGGGCCTAATGTTTCAAGAGGGAATGGTTGTTTCCATCTGATCAACCAGTCTTATTGGCTGCTACTCAATGAGGGAGGGGCAAACAGCTCTAGGGAAATAATTTCCACTAAAACTATTAGGGTGGTTTTAGTATTCTTTCAATATGATTATTTTATTAATCAATACATATTCGTATCAGTCTGTGTTCTCAGAGATAAAGTACCAATATGAAATAGCGGACAGACAGACATACACACACACACACACACACATACATGAACAAGATTCATTTTTTTAGATTAAACCATTGCCAGTGTTTATTCATTTATATATATATATATATATACATATATATATATATATAGCAATTTCATATGCTCCACCAAACATGGTACAGACTATGAGGATTTATGTATCTCTTCACTCCAAGCATCAAGTAGAGTGTTTTTAAGGAATTTGGCTCACAGGATTGGGGAAACTAACAAATCACCTGTAGGGCAGACCTACAAGCTGAAAACTTCAGCAGGAGTTGATGTATTCTTGAAGCAGAAAGTTTTCTTCTACAAAAAGTCAGTGTTTGCTTGTAAAAGCTTCACCTATGTAGATGAGGCCAATCTATATTACAGAGAGTGATCTTAGAGTCAAATGATTGTAGATATTAAACACATCTACAAAAGTACCTTGACAGCAATACCTAGATTAGTGTTTGACAAAATACCTTGGCACGACAGCCTAGTTAGCATGACAAGACTAACTATTGCACTCTTAAGGAGATCAGCCTCTTTGCCAGACACAGGTGTTTTAATTAGAAATTTGTACCAATCTAAAAGACAGGTATGTTCATGAATATGATGTGAGCTAAAAATAACATAATGAATAACACCTAAGGTAAGATCTAGCTGTCACACTTTATAATCATTAAAAACGATGCTACTATCATGTGAGAGGACAGAGAAAATATTCTGAATTTTTTGTTAGATATCTTACATAAAAGGGTCACTATTAGCATACATGAACATTTTTGTGTACAAAAATAAATGTGAGATAGCATATTCATTCCAAAGATTTGAAATCTGTGTGAAATGCTACAAATTCCTTTTGAGTAGGAAGTGGTCTGGATAAATTTCTAGTAACCTATATGCTCAACTCTCAGGAGAACACTTAAGGAGAAAAATGGAGAAGAGGCAACAGATTTCTAGAAGCCATATGAAAAACTGTTGAAAGTAAAGTAGCATGCTCTCAGATATAATGTGATATGCTATGATAGTCGTATATAAATCATTAACAGCTATCCACAACTGTCTGTAAAATAGATAATTATAATAGTATTCAAGATATTCATCTTTAGGAGCAGTAGTTTTTCTTTTGCAGTTCTAGCTCTGTAGCTTTTTAATTTTGGTTGCCAAACTATAACTATGGGGATACAAATTTGAGAAGCAAGCACTGATAGGTCCTTTGTTTTCCAATTTCCAAATATAAAAAATTAGCCCGTATCCTCGAGCACAGTGTGCACACCAGCAGTCCTAGGTACTCAGGAAGGTGAAGTAGGAGGACAACAAGTTTGAAACCAGCCTGAATAAATTCGGCTGGTTTTAAATAATAAATTTGAGAAATCATATCTCAAATAGAAAAAGGGCTGGGGATGTAGTTCAGTGCCCCTGTGTTCAATTCTTGGTTTAAAAAATGTGGGCATGTAGTTTCTTATAAAAGTTTGAAATCAAGTGAATATGCAGGCCACGAAATGCATAGATGAGGCTCTTAATTGTTAATGAATAGCATCTTAAGTGAGAGATCAGCAAAAAATGTAGTTTTTTTTTTGTCTATATGATTAATAAACTATATCAATAACTTTTGTTTTTGTTCAAATTTTGTATTTTAGTTATGGGTAGAATTTTCCCAGTGTGTAAATTCAGAGTGAGGTGAGGACTTAAGGAATGTGCTTACCTGGTAGTTGCCTAGAGGAGTTACATAATCAGATTTGCATGTTATGGATGGATTATAAAATGCAATTTTGAGGGGCTAGAAGCTAGAGTCAGAAATGTCTGCAAAAAAGCTATTTCAATACAGAAGGTGAGATGTTGTAGAGAAGACTATGTGTTAATGCAACTATTTGATAATATCTTTAAGTAGACACATGAGCCTTATGTGTTACAGTGGTATAGACCTAAACACACATACATACACAGAAAAGTGAGGTAATAAAATCCATACATATTATCAATACCCTAGTTGCAACATTATAAAATAATTTTTAAATTTTTTTGGGTTGAGAGCTGCTAGGTAAAGTATATACAAAAGCTCATTTTCTTATAATTGCCTGAAAATCTGTAATTATCTCAATAAATTTTTCAATTGAAAAACCAGGATTTGGATTTTCAATTTGATACTACTGAAAAAAATTACAGTAATGTTCTTATGAACCCAAAACAAAACAAAACAAACAAAAAAACAAACCCCAAAACCAGGATTTGTTCTTTGGTCAGCTACATGCAGCAACATTGCTAGAAAGTTCAGGCTCATTCATAGAGGTAGGAAGATTCTGGTGAAATGGAAATGTGATTTACAGGGGAAGAAGATGAGGAGAGGACCAGATTTGAGGAAAGGTTGGGTACCTGTGGGGTTTGTCCACTGGTATAGAGTAAATTGAGTAAATTGGCCTAGAGCTAAAGGGAGAAATTTCAACTGTTTAAAATCATCAGAGAAAAGTATTTTCAGCTATGAGATGTTGTAAGACCACCTGCTTCTACTTCAGGCTACATTTTATGGTTTCAGCTCTGTGTGGGGAAAAAAATGAAAATACAATCCATGAAGACTCACAAAGGTCATAAAAATGGCATAAAATATTCCTTTAGTATTCTCATCGAATCATCCATTGTCCGTAATAAAATTGCCAGTGATGGATGACATTTTCTTTCCCCTGCTCCACCTAAGAGCCTCTTGAAATGAGTTCCTGCCACAAAATTCAATTCTCTAGGACCAGTGTCCAAAATTTAGGAGGAATGTAGAATTTAAACTTTATCATTGATCCTCAGTGTCTAAATTTTAAACATTTCTCCAATCTAGTATTTTGCAATAGAAAAAATTATCTGAATGTATAAACATCAAGAATAGATATTGGCTTAAAATTAATCATAATTTTTAAGTGGAAAAGGTTTATAGATTTAAATTTAACTGTTCATGTAAAAATTACAGAGAATCCTATTTAACCATCTCTGATGAATAAGGTATTTAAAGATGTCTGTTGCATAGTAAATCCTCATGCAATTAAATGCAACTTCCTGGAATAATAGTATTAATCACTTTCCCACATTTATGAATTTTAGGTTGAGATCAACAACAGTAAAATGCATCAATAGTGGATATAATTAAAGGACACAAATACAGAAACACACTGTATACCATTTAGGGCAATGCTATTGGTCAGCAAATAAAGCAGATCCTTCTTTAAAAATATGTGTAACATGATGAGTTCAAATTTAGTGAATTCACAATAAAGCATGCTTGGATCCTTAAGGATTCAATTATGCTAGTTCATATGTTTCTTTAGTAATTAAGCAAAATATGCAATTGACTAGAATGTCTTCAAGTCATTCTTAAATCAAAGGTTTATATGTATTTGTGTTTGTGTGCATGTGATTGTGTATACTGTAATGTTTCAAAAGAATACATTTTTATTTTTTTTGTTGGTGCACATGGGTTGGTATTTATTTTGCCACTGAGTTATAACCCAAGTCCATGTACATAGTCTAATGATTGTCATTTCATAAGTTTTACTTTCTGATATCCATTTACCTTTTAAACTTTGTCTCAGAGAGGTAGAGAGGGATGGAGGAAGGAAGAGAAGGAGAGAGAGAGGGGATTGGGAGGGAGAGAGAGAGAGGGAGGGAGAAAGAGCATGAACTAAATACAGAATAAGAGAATTGTAGAAACATCATGAGGCAATGCTTATCCAAATGATTCTCTTAAATTGTAAAGATTGCAAAGAAACAGCCACTGAAAATTTATTCAGTTATTTCTGTACCGTTGATATTATATGTTATGATCACTACTGTGTAGTGTATTTAAACATGAACATCAATTTCTCTCTCACTTGTATACTAATGGATATTCTGCAAGTTCCTATCATGAAATGAATTCTGAATTGAGGGAAAGATAAAAAATGTATTTGAAAGAACTGTGTAATTTTTAATTTATGCCTGCATCATAGCAAAACAGATTAAGATATTTTCTCATATTTTAACTCTTGGTATATTTTATTGGCTCTCATTAAAATTTCTGGAAAGACTATTTTCTCTCATTTGTTGATATGTTGGACTACAGACACTCAAAATTGTACTCTTTCATCTTCTTTACCTTATCATATAATATTTAACAAAAGTCATTTTTTTTCTTTTTTAAGCTTCTTATCAAAATTAAACACTTTGCTTTAAAGTAAATACTGTTACATTTTATGGTGTCTTCGTAAAGTATTGGCATATTTTGAGTTTAGTCAATTTTAATATTTTTAATCTGTATATTTGATATTTTATCATACATTAATGTGTATTGTAGATCCTTTATTTTTTCTGTCACCACTAATCTTCAAAATGCAATAAATTTTGTCCAATGTTATATTAAAAGGCAACTGTTTTGTAAAAGTTTCAGTTTTATACAGCAAAGTGTTCTTATTCTTTCATCCCATTTTAATCAATTTTATTCTGAAATTTACTCTGTGAATTATTGCCAAAATAATTTAAGCTTACATCTAACTTATAATATTCTTAAGTTGCCTTAAGTAAAGACAACAGTCCATTAAAAATTACAAATCTGACATACAGTGATCTGTGGTTATTCAAAGTATTACGTGGAAATATGCTTTTTCTTTCGTGATTTATTGTTATTATGTCTAATTTTGTTCTGCTTTTTTGCCATTCTATCCTACTCCTTACTTTTAATATTCAGATATTTTCCAAAATTTGTAACTTACTTTAGCTTTTTTGCTTATTTCTCTTGTCTATAGAATTTTTCAACACGTTTAACTAAATTCTATCATTATACTCTATTTTTAAATGTCTTTTATAAACAGGTTTACTTAATCCAGATAACCTATTTTTATAGTTTTTCTCCCTTATTTGTCCTACTATTAAATTATTTAATTTAATTGAATTTAAAGTATAATGTAAGTTTGGAATTTTAATTGATGATCACAATATTCCTTTATTTTGGAGTGCAGAGTTGTCACACTTTACCAAGTTTTCCGCTTTCCTAATGATCATTATCCAGCCAAGAGCTGCTGGGAACATCCATTCAGGCACATGCTCTCTCTGTTAACTGAGAGTATGGTTTCTCTAAAAATTGAAAAATTATTTTATTCTGAGGTTCTAATCTCATTTTTTTTTCTTAGTTTTGTTTTTCATTTTCTGGGGCTGTTTGTGTTTTGTTTTAGAAATTTCTTCTCCTTTCAGAAAAAACTGCAAAGACTGTGTCATGAAATCCAACTCTAAGCAGATGGGATCACAACTATTATGAATTAATTCTAATTTCCATCTCTTCACAAATGTGATAGTCATTAATAATTTATTTGATTCTCCACACTTAGTTCCTTACCTACAAGGTGCAAAGTTTATTCACTGCATGCTCTGAGGCAGACACAGTGCTAAAGAACTAAGGTGGGGATTAGTTTCAGAATGTTCACCAATTCTGATGCAAGGATATTGTTTGACAGTCAGTTCTACTTAGAAATCTCATATGACTACTTATCTTTTGAGGAGAGAGTTTGGTGACATTTATTTGGAACATATTTTCAAGACTGTGGACAGCCTTGGACGTTAGAGATGGTGTGTCTATGCTGAACAGAAGGTAAATTTGTTTTACTGTTCAACATAGTGAAGATTATGTTTCCCTCTGGGACAAATGTTGGGCATGTTTGCTTTCCAGCCTCTTATAAAAGATTTGAGATTCCTAAGCTTGAGCTTCTTTAACTGTGATGCAAACCTACTGTGTGCTCAGATTCATTTGGTCTTGCTTTCACATTTCCTTCCCTGTGACTTGGAGAACCCATGAACAGCTGGTTTACACTGCCTGACATATATGAGCAATAAAGTCCTTTGTTTCAGACCCAGAAATATTATATCTTCTGGCAAAATCCATACATCTATGTTATCCTAGCTTAGCTACTTGAAAACAGAATAAAATCTAGCCCTTTCACAGTTGATGACAATCTGCTATGAATCATAAACAACTGAAAAATAGAGATCTTTATTGATTAAAATAAATGACTAGTCTTTTCTAGATTTTGAAAAAAATCAGAGCTAGAAAACATTTGACAGTTTTCTGTGTATAGTTGAAACACTAGAAAAAAAAAAAAAAAAACCCTGCAGACAAATGCATGCTGGTCTAGATAAGGAACAAGGGTGAGTGCCTGTGGAACAACAATCCTGATAAGTTAGATACATGTGACCTTGGAGATGGTGGTGGATATGTATGGTATGTTTGGTAAATACTAAAAGTGAACTGAAATATTAATTTCTAAAAATCACAGGACTGACAGTACTGAACATGAAGGTTAGTGACCATGGATGTAGAAAATGAAATAGTAAATATGTTCTAGCAGTCACAGGAAGAAAGAGTCTTTAACATGATCAGTGATGATATCAAAATCCACAGAGGTCAAACTAAAGAAAGACTAATAATGGGACTTTGCTTCGATTAACAGAAGAAAATGAGAAGTATGTCAAAACCAATTTCCATCAAGAGGTAAGAGTAGAAGGCTGGGATGGAACATACTGAAGATTAGAGTCAAGTATTTTTGTAAATAAAATAAAATCATGATTCATGTAAATATAAAACAGACACATATCAAATTTTTACTTAATTCAATTCATTAACTGAAGAAGGAACCACTAAGAAGACACAGCTGTTTCAAAGGAAATTTCAAAGGACCACACAGGGATCCTGAAATTAATCAATATCCACAGCAAAGCATTTCCACCAGACAAATTTCACATTTACATAAGTACTCTAAAATTTGCAGGATTACAAAATATCTAAAAATTGATAAATGGCAGAGATAAACCTGAGTGTTCCATTAGCAAGTACTTATAGTGATTTTTCCATTTAATATTTTTCCCCACAATTTTAGGATAGAATATAAAGAAACAGTAAAAATCAGTATAGAAAGATTATGAAATTTCAGGCTAATTTAACAATGTATTATTCTAGAAAGATAGTTAAATGAGAATCAGGAAAGAAAATTTAAGTATAGTCAGCCCTCTGTATACACAGATTCCACATTGGCAAATTCAGTCAACTGCATGTTGATATTTTTTTTTGGGGGGGGAATTATGTCTATACAAAACACATACAAATATTTCTTTCTTGTAATTATTCTCTAAATGATACACTACAAACTATAGCAACTATTTATACAGTATAGACATAGTATTAGGTAGTATAAGTAATCTAGAAATGACTTAAAAGTATATTATAAGATAATAAAGGTTATGTAAAATACAATGCTATTTAATATAAGGGATTTGAGAAGCTTTGGATTTTGGTATCCTTGGGGGTCTTGACATGAATACATCATGGATACCAAGGGAAAACTGTAGGATCTCAGAATTTCATTAATCTTTCATTTCGAAATTCTTATCAAAAAGGGGAGTTTGTATGGAAGCTTAGTTGTGCTCAAACTTTTCTTTTAAACCCAGAACGTCTTCCTTTTTCATTTTTTTTGCAAATGAAAACTTCCTATGAATTCTGATATAGAATATAAAGATAGCTTTTCTGTTTGAAGCGGTGGTGGAGTCACTAGGGTACCCCTCCTTGACCTCTTTTACCTGCAGAGCCCTGAGGCAGTTTGCACAGAACCAAGATTTTAATTTATTATATAATTTTAAGGTCGGAAAAAAATTTCTGTTTTATCTGCTAATACCATGTACAGTTTTTCCCAAACTCTACTTGCTCATAGAATTTAAAGTTTTATTTGAAATTTGGATTTATTATATTATTATTTTGTTACACAACCTCCTTGATCATATGCAACAAGTTAACTCCAATATATGAAGGGGTTAAACATAATATAAATATAATTCATACTTCAAACTTAAAGTCATAAAAATCTTTTAAAATGAATACATAAAATCATAAGGAGAATAAAGAGATTTTAATTATTCTGCCTGGCACTATATTGAATATCTTCTCCTTGTAGTAGAAAAGTATTACATACATGATTCTTCAGTTGATCCTTTGCACAGTCACATGTCACTTAATGGTGGGAATATGTTGTCACAAATACATTATTAATTTTATCATTGCAAAAATATCATAACGTGCACTTACACAAAGCTAGATGGTATAGCCAACTGCACACCTAGTTACATAATTTATTCCCCCTAAGCTGCAAACCTGTACAGTATGTTACTGTACTGAATAATCTAAGCAGCTATAACATAATAGCAAGTATTTATTATCTAAAAATAGAAAAGGGACAGTAAAACTACTAGGAGGTAGGGATTATTTGATTCTGTTATAAATTTGTGGGACCACCATCAAATATGAAGTCCATTGCTGACTGAAACATGGTCATGTGGCACATGACTGTGTTAGGATGTGTTTTTCAAATATGATTGAATTGGTATGTTCTATTTAAAAATGCAACTCCTAGTGTACTTCTTCATTGATGTTTCATAAACATGGTAGGTAATGGTGGAGGAAAGCTATTATAGATTTAGTGAAGAAATGGATACAAAAATATTTCATAGAGAAAGTAACTTTCTTTTGGAACCATTTTAACTGCTCTTATTGGAGGAAATCCATAGCATGGTTTTCTGAAATCCAAAGGTAATTTTAGACATCATTTTTATTCAATTGGATTTATGCAGAGCATGCATGTAGGCACATTTGGAAGCCTGTCACATGGAGGACGAGTCATTATGCTGTTTTACTCACCAGAGCTGTGACAAATGGGATCCCTATCGTTTTCTGCTGGAGGCTTTAGTCTACTGTCCCTTTGCATCTATGAATTCTACACTGTCTTGCATTTCAAACTGCAGAGAACTAGATGAGTGTATTTAAAAGTTATATCTGAATGCTTTATATTTATTAAATGCTGTTACTTAGTATATGTGACAGAATGAGGATTTGATGGTTTATTAAATAAAATTTAACTCTTTCTTTATTTACCTGTCAATTCATTGACAAGAAGTGACTTGCTCCGAAATAACTCATGAAAAAATTTTGATTTCAGTACCTTTCAGCACCTCTTTTTAAATTTTTTTGAAGGACAAATGTCATTTTTATGAACAATAAATTTAGTAAAAGGACATAAAATGGAAGATTGTTTTCACTGACTTGAACATGGTTGAGTGCATGGTTTTGGTAGAAAGCTGGGTTTATTTTTCTAACTATGACTTTACATTCCATTTTGAAACCTTTTCTCTCTTTACTTACAAACTAGGGGCTGCACCTAAAGCGGATGTTAGCTCTTCTAATCTTCTCCCACATGAAATATTTTTGAAAATTCATAATAGAGAAAAAGATTTTTAAAAAATACACCAAATCTTTGAAAGTCTGAGACTCTAAAAACATCTTGCAAACTCAGATGTCCCCAGGTAACAGAAATGTATGCTCAAGTTTAAGAAACAGTAGGGAGCTTTGAGCAAACTGAGAGCTATTATTGGTAGGACATGGCTATTGCCTACTTCTAGAAAAGAAGTTCCAGGTCTTCTGGAAATGTAAAAAGTTTGAAATTCAAACTCGTATATGAAATCTCTTGCCTGTTAAATATTGGCAACTAATTTAGAGTAATAGTGGCCACACCACCTAAGCTAAATCTATGCGTGCCAAAATCAATAGACCATGGGTAACTGGGACTATTGGAGACGGACAAACTGAGAAACTCCTAAATATTCCCTTTCAGTCCTCCCTGGAGCTCTATAGGCCCAACTCTTTTTAAGCACTTTTTATTTATTTACTTAAGTACTTTAATTATTTCATTTTCTCTTTATTACCTCACAGCTATAATAAAGGGAAGTTCAAATTTTCCCTCTGAAGTTTTATTACTCGGGTCTGTTGAACTAATATGTCTATAGATAGATTACAGGAGAAAAGGCACACAAAATTATTTGATCATAATTTTACATGACATGAGAACCTTCAGAGTAAAGGACACAGCATGGAGACATGACTAGACAAAAGGGTATGACCTAATAGGAACAGACTGAGGGGTGAGGGGGAGCTCTGTCCTCCTACCTGTCCATATCCTTCTTGACCTCGGTCAACATTTCTTCCTTCTGGTTATGGGGTTCTTATGACCTATGAAGAAACAAGGCAGGTCAGAGAACATTTTTGTCATCAGTTCTTACACAGAAAGGCAGGGGAACATTAGGGTAATATTTTTCGATTTTGTAGCCAAATTCTGGGGGAAAGTGAGCCACTTTGAGGAACAGATATTCTAGTCTACATGCCTTCCTTCCCTTGAGGAATCATGAGCGCGAGAGGAAGGAGGGCCGGAGATAGAGTCAGAGACAAGAGCTTTTTCTTCTGAGGCCTTCAAATTGGGATATCATTTTCTGGGCCCCAACATAAACTGCCCTCCCCTCCTCATTCTAAATCCATTTCACATTGCTGCAGAAGCCATCCATTAATACTGTTCAGTCACTGCAAAATTTTTCTCAGCCTACAGTGGCTGCTGATTGTATTTGAGAAGGGCTACTGGTTTGAAATTCTGAAAATCTAAGTCTTGTGACTCTTAACAAACAGTGAAAACTTTCCCTGGGTAAGTTTTATCTGATAAGCTTATTGTGATGACAGAATGGGATGATATGTGATAAAGTACTTTATAGATTAGAAAGAAATAAAATGTAATAGCCATGGTCATAATTCCAGAATAATATTACATGACAGTGACCTAAACCTGGACATAGAATCTGTTCATGTTTTCTCCTTTGCTGGTCTTTTAGATGATTAGCACAGTTTAAAAAAAAAAAAAAATATATATATATATATATATATATATGTATATATATATATATGTATATATATATATATATATATATATATGTAAAATTGCTGGCTAATATCCCTATACCCTTCTATGTTATTTCACCTCTTACTTTATAATGTATTTCCTTGCCTGAAAAAGTTAACATGGACTCATTAAAATTTATGCCCCTTGATTTTCTCAAATATTGTAAGAATTAAAATATCCAATGCTCTTTCTTATGAAATGGATGCAGTGAGCATTTTAGTTCCAGGATGTTTTCTGCTTTCTTTTCTTGTCTTAACTAGATGAACTAGATTTACAGTAGTAGAAGATACTAGAAAAATCACTCAATTCAATTTCTCTACTTCCAGAGGTAAAAATGGAAACCTAAAGGTGGTATATTACTAGATTTTTATGCTCTTGTTCCTTTGCAGTCCTTTCTGTAATTGAAGTGTCTCATGAATGATTTCAGTGGCCCTTGTCTTGAGAACTCTGATCTCCAGATTGATAATCCAGAATTGTGACTACATTTGTTATTATTTCACTTGCCCTACGAAATAATATTTTAGTATGTTTTATATACATTTTTATTCCCATTCAAGTTCTTTGCATAAATTTCTTTACTCTGGAGTAGCAGATATTATTTAGAAAAGATATATATATATATTAATGTGTGTGTGTGTGTGTGTGTGTGTGTGTGTGTGTGTGTGTGTCTTTTGCTGGTGATCAAACCCCAGTTCTTGTGCATGACAAGCATGTTCTCTACCACTGAGCTACACCCCCCTGCCCAAAGATGTATTTTCTATCAAGACATTTTGGCCCCACATCTGAACCCCTTTGCTGTTGCTCAGCAGTCTTAAGTTCTCAAAGTAAGGTGTTGAGGCAAGCCAGCCCTGTGGCACTTTTTCTGCTTTGGGGCCTTTGCTTGATCAGTTCCCATCAGTCCTCTTCATCTCCATTATACCCCTGGAAGACTAGATGTTTCCTCAGGGTCTGTACAAAACACTCTGTTGTCATTTAGGTTTTTCAGTTTCCCACAATAATGTACTTTATGTCCATCAGAACTTAATATTAACTTGTAACCAAATATTTGTGCTTCAGGGTAATGTTTGATATTACATATATTTATCCCTTATCTTTGACTAAAGTTACTCAAAGTTCTGGAATATTTATTAATTTTAGTGAACAATGATAATAGTAACAGCTACTATTTATTGTGCAGTTTCTATATGTGGATGCTGCAAAGTATGACACATATATTAGCTCATTCAAGACTCAAAGGCATCACAGGAGGAAGATACTATTCTGAGTCCTATTGTACAGAAAAGAAGATGGAGATACTGAGTTAATAGGTACGTAGTACAAAATAAAACAAAAATAACAATAAAACAACAACAACAAATCACTACAGCTAGAATTTGAGCCAGCATGTAGGGAATGAAGTTTTTGTTTGTTTTGTTTTGCATAAAAGAATTCATTCTTAACAGAAGCAGTTGACAGGTTTGCCTGTTCAAGTTTTTTAATCTATGGGTATTTTATCACTTATAAAAAATGATTTTCAAAAGCCTTATAAAGGCTATATAAGTTTATGGAGTGATCAAAAGTAAAGACAAATACATTTTCCAACAAGAAACTCTTCAAGAATGCAGTTTTATTTTTCATGAAAAAAATGAATATAAAATATTGGAAAATGATAGTTTTTGAGGTAAGTTTTTAAAGTTTTTTTTCTTTTTTTCTTCCATGTCAGGGTTTGGCAAATAGTAGTACACTGACAAAATCATGTCCACTCCTGTTTTTACACATAGTTTCCTTAGACCACAGCCATGTCCAGTCATTTAGATATTGTTCACAGCGGTTTTCACTTTTCAGTGGTAGAGTCAAATATCTGCTCAGAAGAAGTTTTATATCTTGCTTGTTCTCTTTCTATATAGCATTATACACAGGATAAAATGTTAAAATACACAAAATTGAAATGTTCCTAAACCTGCACCATTGTGTTTGTATTTTCAAGGGGTATGCAGTGTAACACTGTAAATAAACTTCATGAATATTCTTTGAAAAAAAGAAACATAAAAAGTCTAAGGGCCTTGCTCAATCTCATTTTGACAGCTGGGCCTTATTTCACTCCTATGCTATCACTCCACGTATTTTAAATAGTGTGTAACTGATGTTTTCCAAGCTTCCACTAAGTTTATCTGATATTTAGGGAATAGTTGTGTAAGTTTTCATTTCTGACTTTCTGTTGAACCCCATGTATTAAAGAACATTTTCTTCCCTTAGATTCCTTAAATAAGTAAATGACATCCAATCCTTAGGAAATAGATTTGCATTCAATTAGGTATTTTAAAAATCCACATGTTCTTTTGGAACTCAAATGGAAGTATTTTTAATTGTTTCTGAAAATGGAACACTTGAATACAATTTTCTCTGTGTGCACTTTCCTTAGGTTGCAGGTTAACAATATTGATTTGTATTTCAGATAATGTAGCAAGTATTCCTGCTGTTCATTCACAGCATAGAACTGTTTTGAGTGATGTTTCATTGTCATAGAACCCTATACATTGTTCAATATATTTCTTATATGCTTTATTAGTCAAGCTATCTCTTTGTCCATATATTCAAATGAACTGTAAAGGTTATTAACTTGCCCTTGGCAAATAGATTTATTTTTCTAAGACAAATGCTTTTATAAATTTAATGTGTGACAGTTTTATTACGAATTGTAAATAGAATGTCCTGCCGGATTTTTATGATAGCTATCACTAACTCATTTGGACCCTTATTACATTTCAAGCCTTCATGTTCATGGATATTTTCCTTTTAATCATTAGCAAGTCTATTTTGGGATGTTGTAGCTTTAAATTTTAGTGTTGGGTTCATATAATTGGTCCTTTAAATAGTAACAAAGTCTTTTGCAATTTGATTATGCTATTAAACATTAAACTTAATGCCTGTATTTGTGATAGTCTTTATCCTGTGTCTGTTCTGTTTCACATTTCTTTCCAGATAGAGAATTACAGCAAGTGATAAATTTTGTAAATTCACCTTTACCAATAGTCATTTTAAATTCCACTGGATTTGCAGTGTTATGTTAAAATATTTTAAGATTCTTAATGTTCAAAAAATATGCATAATTTTGAAAGCTTTATTAATGATGGCTATTTTACAAAATGTGCCCTAAGAGTAAATTTTTATTTACTAATCTTTGTACCTCAGGTCAATATTAGGGTATCTCAGAAGTAACCATCTCCTCTCTTTAAACTAATTCAAGGATTCAGTGAGGTTGTAATCATAAACTTCTAAATGCATGATCAGTTTTAGCAAGGACAACCTGGACTGACATAACAAAATACCATGGGCTGGTGGCTTAGACAACAGAAATTTATTTTCTCACATTTTGGGAGGATTAAAGTTCAAAATCAAGGTACTAGCAAGGTAAGTTTCTGGTGAAACCTCTCTTCCTGGCTTATAGATGGCTACTCTCTCATTACTACCTCACATGGCCATTCCTCTGTTCATGGATGCAAAGAGAAAGATCCCCAGTCACTTCTTTATTTTATAAGGACAACAGTCTCACTGTATTAGATCCCTAACTCTGTCACCTCATTTAAATATAATTACCTTCCTAAAGACCCTATCATCAAGTAGAGTCACATTTGGGTTTGGGACTACAATATATAAATTTGGAAAAAAACAATTCAGTCTACAACACAAAATAATGTTATTTATTATAATTTTCTTCTCTCTTCAATCAAATTTAATGGACATTTTAAATACAAATGTTTTAAATAGACATTTTAAGCAAATGCCTATTTAGTTTATTAACTGGTAAGGCAACCTATATCCCCAAGTTTCCACATAAATCAGAAAAAACTGAAATAACATAGTTTAATATACATATACCTACAATTTTCACAAATATGTGCATATGTTCTTCCTCTCAAAAAATACAATGTATATCTATCTGCAATTTGTAGGAATTCATATTAAAAACTGACTTAATATTACTGGATTCATGAAATCATTGAGATAAATATTTTTCTATTTTTACAGTGACATTTTTCTTTCCAATGTTGACTTTTCACTTCCTGAAACTCTTTATGCCCTTGCTTCCATGATATTCTCTTTAAATGCTCACTTGTCTCTGAAACTTTTGATCTAATACATATATGGATGGACTCACATCACCCACTACACAGTGAGCCTCTGAAGGGATGGCCATGGTATGTCCATTTTTTATGGGTCTCTGACATACAGTACTCTTTCTAGCACATACCTGCATTCCTAAAGTTATGGATGAATGAAAAAAAATAATGTGAGTGATGGAATGAATAAATTAATTAATCCATGAGTGTAACAAGCATATTTATATTTCACTTGACCTAAAAATCCAATGCTGATAATTTCCATTTTAGGAAAGTTCAGTGCTTTCAAGTTTTTATGCGGTAGTGGGAACTATTTAGTAACTTTGATTATATTTCACATTTGCCTATATTTAAAATATCTACAAGTTCTTTCCATATTTATACATTGACACAGAATATTAACCTAAATTTGATTGTCCAACATAGAAATTTATTGATCTTCCATTCTCTATTCACATTGGATTAAAAGGAATGAAATCAGAGTCTCAGTGAAAATAGTAATAAGAAGGTGTCAAGAGAATTCTGAACTACACTTGGAGAAGGCTACTATTGGATTTCACACAATCCTTTCCTTGGATGTGTTTAAAAAATGAGATGGACTGTCAAATTGCAGAAGGAGGAATAGTGTAATAAGCCATAGTGCTTATTGAAGTCAGGATATGTCCTAGATAATTTCTCAAAGGTCATTTCCACTTTACTTACATAATATTAAAGCAGTGATTCAAGGGGACCCCAGTGGCACATAGTGCTTCACTTGTGTTGACTGATGACAGGAAGATTTATGACAACTCCACCCTTTAACTATACATTTCTTCTCTGCCTAGAATTGTAGATCTCATCACTTTTTTTTTCATTGCCCCAGATACATTCAATACCTCTAAGAAGCATGCAATATTTCTATAGACACCTCATTCATATCCTACAGCAAAGATAAAGAATGCCATCCAGGTCCTATAGCTCCCTATTCTTTTGGTTATGAGACCATGAACTCAAAGAGAACTATGATGTAACAAGGTGGCATTCCACCACAATTGAGATCATTGTTCTCTGTTGTATCACCTTCCTCTCTTCCCCTAGTTTAGTTTGAAGAATTTCTACTCGTTGTTCTAGATAAACTTTTAGAAGTTATGTTATGTTCATATTTTACTTGAGTTCCTTAGGGTACTCCCTGATATATAAGAAAATATTGAATAGGTGAGGTAGTAAATTAAATTGTGAATGAATGATACCAACTTTATCCTTAGAAATCTGGAAAGAGAATGGAGGGAAGGAGGAAGAACAATACTATCAACTTCATTACTAGTTTCTTTAGGTAATATTGAATAGAGAATATTGGACTTAGAGTATAAAAATTTTGATTCTAGTCACAGATATATTACTTGAAATCTTGGATAAATTTGCTCCATAGCTAGATGCTTCAGTTGAATAAATAATGAGATGGAGATACTAGTAGCTCACCTGATTGCTTACAAGGGTTTTTGAGCATGTTGAATTGGGAATGTACTCTGAAACACTTGATACACTTTCCACCTATGTAATGTGTTTCAAAATTGTTCTCATTGTTTATCTTGAGTAGCCACTGCAACTGGTAGTGGTCCATCAGTCTGCATGATGTTCATGTGTATTATTTAAAATAAATTTACTTTTATTGAAATTAATATGGGAACTAATCATTTCATAACAAAAATAAACAAAACAGAGTATAATGTGAGAGCAAGGAACATTATTTGAATTATGCTCTTCTTTGACTCCAAGACTTGTTGCTTAAAACAAAGATGGACATTATTAATTAGAATGTGTTTGACTTTTACTAGTGTCCTTAGCTGACTGCTAGTTTTCCAGTGTAGTGTGGATATATGAAATGTCAGAAGTATAGAAAATGTTACAAAAGACTGACGTATTTCCAGAACTAGGGGATGCATTCAGTCCCTGAAAATCACATTTCCCTTTCTGGTATGGACCTCACCTCTGTTACAGATTTACACATTTAGTAAAGCATCTGTTATGTTTAAGTTAATACATAGTATCTGTCACTATAAAACTTATACAATCTAATAAATGAAATCTCAAAGAATGAATTGATTTGTTTTACTTAATGTGACAGAACCTCATTTCCCCTTTTCTAATCTGTCCAAATACAACTGTGCATCTGTGCATATATGCATGTGTCAAAATAGCTAACTTCATAGTATACTGAGGAGGGTACACACACAACACTCCTTCTCCCCCTCTGCTTCCCTGCCTTCTTTCTCTCTTCCCCTTTCTTTCTCTCCTTCTCTCTCTTACATACACATGTACACATGCACACACAATAATATGCTCACGCAAATATATACATATAGTCTTTATTCCATTGGGGTGGACTACTTTACATTTGTAATTTAAAGATAAAATCAGACTCTAAATATTGGTTTTAAAAATATTTCTGAAGTAACAAAGTTGCTTGTTTCTAGATACAACTCTATGTATAAAAATCATCAGGACTTCTTTTTTTGTAATCCACTATTACTATTGTCTCTTTTTTATATGTGTCACTTAAAATTAGAATCTACTTCATATATCCACATTCATAATTGTTATGTTCAGCTTTTTAAAGTTCTACACATGATCTATAAAAATACCCTTTCCAATATAAGCACATAAATATAAGATATTTACTGCAAAACCTAAGGAGCAAGTTGATACTCAAGGATAGAAAATTTCAAATTCTATGTTTTATGTTCTGATACTCAAGTAAACTGACACTTGGTAGACATTATGACCCGACCCATAATCTCTATAATTTTACCTTGATTAAAAGATTTCTTTACCTCAACTCAGTAACCCATAAGATTAACATATATGAGGAAATGAGAGGTAAATTTTTGGACTATCAGAGGTTATTAAGGCAAGTAATGTTTAAAAATTCTATTTTGAATTCAACTGCCCCCACACCTTGGGAGTGAATATGAGACCTCTACCATTGAGCTACTTTCATAGCCCTTCTAAGTTTTCTTTTTTAATTTTGAAACATGGTCTTCCTATGTTGCCCAGTAGGCCTTGAACTTGAAATCCTCCTGCCTAAGCCTCTTTGCCTAGAGTCTCTAGGATTACAAGTATGAACCACCACACCTGAAAAAAACTCAACTTAAAAAAAAAAAAAAAAAAAAAAAAAAAACTCTATGGGGAAAAACCTTAGAATTTTCTGTCAATCTAAGGATCACCTCCACAGTGGGACTTCCTCCATACAGTTCTTTTTTTATTTTTTAATTTGTTTTAATTAATTATACATGACAGTTGAATGCATTTATGCACTTTGATATACATAGGTGGGGCATAATTTCTCATTTTTCAATTGTACATGTTGAATCACATTGGTCATGCATTCACATATATATATGTGTGTGTATGTGTGTGTATATACTCTATACTCAGGTACCATTTTGTCTAGTGAGTTCACTTACATCCATTCAATGTAATTATACAAAGAACTGTGCCATTGAAACCTGCAAAAGCATCCTAACATCCCCTTCTCTTTTCATATAGATGTTGACTAAATTACTTAATACCCAAACCTATCTTATTTTAGAGGGAAACAATAATTGAATGGCAGAAAATGTGACAACACTAATGCCTCTGATAGCACAAAGGCTATGTGTGAGTTTTTATGTTAAGTACTGTACTTCTGTTAATATGAGAGAATTCAAACACTGTTTCCCATTTTATAGTTGAGTAAGTTCCCTGGACTTAAGCAAAACTCCAGTTACTATTAGAGCAAATGCCAGAAGCAGAATTCAAGGCCAGATCACTCTCAGTTCTCAAACACTGACTCACCTTTCTAAATCTTTATACAGAAAAATATATAAGCACATTCAAAATTCTTACTCAATTGCATATATATTTCATGCCCTTTGATTATTTCTATTCATTGTTTATATTTACCAAAAAAGAATACAAATATCAAATTATTTGAAACTTGTATTTTTTTCTCCCATGCACATTTATTAAAACTAAATTAAATATTTCTAGGAATATCTTCATATAATATCAGAACTTTATTTGACAGGTACAATTAGAAATGTCATCTCTTCCATCAGATAACATATATTTGGAAACAGACTAAACTTGATCTCAATTTAAAGCTAAAAACAAAGCAAAAAAAATAATTTGTTTGATAAAAAGTTCATTTAAGAAATCTAAATAAGTTAGTATTAAAACTCCTCAAACTTTACAAGGAGGAAGAAGCATAAAGATTTAAAAGAGATGGCTCAAATTTTGTGTATTTGAGAACAAACATTTTTCAAACATGTTTTTTATAAAGTAATATTAACTCTCCTTTTTCTGCTATTCTAAATAAAAAGAAAAATTACAAACTACATAAGTTTTTGAAAATAATCTGAGATATGAAAAAATGCATTAACTTCATTATTAGAACAATGTGAATTCTAATATAAAGGAATAATGATGTGTTAAATAAACACTTAATGTGCAATGATAAAAATTTAAAAGACAATAATAACTGGGCCACACCCTAAAAATTAGATATTCAACATCCCTGTCTTCACTATGAAGTAACTATGACTTTCATGGACTTGTTTGTTTCTGTGACAAATATTTCTTTTCTACAGAGTGAAAACTTTGGGTAAGCTCTGAGATTCTGATTTTAATACTCCCCAAATGAAAACCACAGGCAGAAATGTTATCTATTCAATCAGATATTAACTCATAATTAAAGCACATAAACCTGAATGTTAATTACCTCTTGTTCTTTAAAAACCAATTTTCTGGACATTCTGCAGGAGGCAAATAAAAAAATGAGCTTTAGCATTTTAAATACATGATTCATTTTGCATATTCCCAAATCAGAAATTGCTTTTATACAATAAAGCCTTCCTACAAATCACTTCCCAAGGCTTAGGTTATTCTGAGTTAACCACTGACATAGAAAATCAAAAACAGTGTGCTTATAAAATGAAAAATAAACAATAAAGAACTTCAGGGGGGCACACTTTTAATTGTTTTTTAATGGATGTCCTTATTTTAATTAAAAATCAAACATGTATATTTTAACTTCATGTAGGGATGCTGGTATCAGATAATTAATATATGAGTATATCTTGCTGGCAACTTAAATAAGCTTATCTTTATTTCATAAGAAAACATTCTTAAACACTCAACAGGTAGAGTTTCTCTAAAGTGTTCAAACTATTTTAAGTTTGATAAATATTATGATTTAGTTGCTTATGTTTGAGATAAGATAGAAATATCTTCAACATGTCATTTCAAATTTAGTGAACTTGAAATACAATATTGCTAGCTATAGGAGGAAATTACCTTTCTGTCTGGCGGTACAATGTCAAAATGATATATATTAGCTACATGTGGCTATTTAAACAATTTAAAATTAAGAATTCATTTCATTAGTCGGATTAACCTTATTTCAAATGCTCAAACAGCCTCTTGTGCTTAGTCGCTACCCTATTGAATTGCTCCCATACAAAATATGTCCATCATTTTAGAATGTTCTATTGGCCTATGCAGGCCCAGAGTTATTTTTTCTTTTATACAATCTCTAAGATGAGAACATCTTATTAATATTTTCATATTGGAATAGTCATAGTGTTAATACATTGGTTTTAAACTTACATTTATGTAATTTTCATATCATCCACATAATCAGTTATCTAAAGACAATGTACTCAACTGAAGGAAGACTTACTAAAGATAAATTAAATATGACTGGTTTCTAATGTCATTGATGATAGGACAATGCTTGAACAATAAATGACACAGAGGTCATAATATTGGGATGATGATGTCCTTCCATTTAGAAGCTGTGCGACTTATACTAGTGCTGTCCAATATAAATAGAACACAAGTCATGTATGCCAACCACGCATTTGAAAGAAAAATAAGTACGGTAATATTAATTTTAGTAATACATTTTATTCAATCCAGTGTATCAAAAAAATTACCTTTTCAACATATGCACCATTTAAAATTATTAAGATAATGTACTATTTTTTTTCCATCTTATGTAACCAAGTTCTGGTGTGTATTTTATACTTCAATATATTTAATTTTGAATGAGTCATATTTCAAGTACTAAAGAGATAATACATGGCTCACAGGTACCACTTTAGAAAATGTATATTTGTACAGTTGAAATCAACAGACATCCATTTGTTTACTTATTCAGCAATATTTATTGAACACATATGAGATACTGAGTACTGCTCCAGATGATGGGGTACAGTGGTAAATAGCACTGTGTTTACTCTTAGAGCACTTTCAATCCGGTGGGGGACATGACACAAACAAACAGGAAAGTATAATATTCACTGAAATACTTCTGCAAGTGGAACTTCTGCAAGTCCCATACAGGTAACTTGGCGAATCCTGAGAGGGAGTGCCAATGAAGGCTTCCTGCAGGAAACACCGAGATTAATGCGGTAATAATGTGTATGATTTGACCAGAAATTTTAGTGTGAACACAAAGGAAGGAGAGAAAAGAATGTTCTAGGAGCAAAAGTCATCTGGAAAGGAGGTGTGTGTGTGAGTGTGTGTGTGTGTGTGTGTGTGTGTATGTGAGTGTGTATGTGTGCTTATAACAAAGAGCCAGTGTGAGAGTTAGAGATGGGTGAGGAGCTGAAAGTAGTATTCCCTGAAGTTGTGGTTCTTTTAGGCACATGCAAAGATTGATGCCAGTGAAGCAAGGTAGTCCTGTGTCCTTATTGATATTATACCTATTATGCTTATATTAATTTCTATCCATATATGGGTTGGTAAGAAGTGGAAATAGGGCCGATAGTATAAATGGGGGAAGCAGGGAGTAAGCCAAATCACTGTTAATAGAAAAATTGTTGGAGGGACTACAAAGTCTTTAAACAACTTCCCTTGAATTCTCACTTCCAAAGTCTGTGTGAATTCATTGATAATTAAATCATGAAAAATTAACAGTATTCTTGGTATTTAGAATTATACTCCTTATGCTAGAAACAAATAATCTTTGTAGTCAAGTAATGAAAGCCTAAGTGAAGAAATGGTTTTGTTCTCATATATAAACCTATGAATAATTACAGAAGTAACAGCTAACACTAGATTCCCTGGGATGAATGTTCTGTGCCCAGAAATAATAAGTCTAAATCATTTGACATTTTTTCTAGTTCAAAGTTGCAATTACTTTTAACAGGAAACTCACTGGTTCCCAGTGATTGACACTCAAATGCCTAATTTTTGTGCAGTCTTTTCTTCATACTGTACAGAGAATATTGGGTCAAAACATAGCTCATCTTAATTGTCATTAAGAGGTAAAGTGTAAAATGCAATAGAGTCTGGATTTCCACTGTAAATAATGGTAAAGTTTAATTTTTATGGTTTAATAAAATCTGCCACAGAGCAAGAGTAATTGGGTAAAGAAAGTAGAAATTGAAGTCAAATAGAATTGAGCTTTAAATTGAGGAAAAACATTATGATTGACTTGAAATATATGTAAAGATCAAGTTCCAAAAATTCTTCATTTATAAGGAAGTGTGGATTCTAATGTTTCAGTGGTTATATTCATAACCTTACAGACACATTGAAAAATTGCAGTTTTGTATCTTAATGAGCTGGAAAACACAGATATATATCAGATATATATTTTATCTAATACAAGTGCATTGCTACTATTGTACATGATAACAATTATAATTATATAATCCATTTTTTTCAGAAACAGAATTTCAGTAATTTTGCCCCAAATAAATATTCTCAGTTTCTCCTAAACTTGTAAATTTTGTCTCGTAATCTCATGTCAGCTGAACATGGAGACAGAAGATTTTGAGAAGTCAATAAAAATAAGAACAGTGAGAGAAAAAAATGTAAGTTTTATTTTTAAAAGATTTTCCCCAAAGTAAAAGTTAGAAAGCATCTGGAACCTGTCATTTTGAGATGATGGATCTGAACAAGGAGACACATGTTCATGTCAGAAACAGAAATAATTTTGTGTTCACGAGCTGGCTGTCCTCAGATATTTTGGGGTGGGTTGAGAGGGAGAGGTATGAGGTTTGAAAAGTAGAAGGGAAATCCGCCAATTTATTTTGGTGAGAATGTGAATGCCACTAATCCTCCTTTATAGGTTTACTGATTGAGATGCTAGCCTTATAACCTCTTCTTCACTCTAAGCTCCTATCCCATTCCAGCCCAAAGACTAGGAGATAAAGGCGATAGCCAGGGGTATCTGTAGGCTCTGGGCTTCCTGAAAATGAGGTACAGAGAAGTTTTCCCATTCTTTTGTAAAAATATGCAAATGTTAAATGTTAATGTTATTACATCTAATACTTATGTATGCAAGGTATAAATATACATATTGTGTACATATGCACACATGTGAAATATATAGGTATGTATACACCCAGTGTGTGTGTGTGTGTGTGTGTGTGTGTGTGTGTGTGAGAGAGAGAGAGAGAGAGAGAGAGAGAGAGAGAGAGAGAGAGAGAGAGAAGAATGGAAGAATGTACATTGCTAGCCTACCTTATTTTGGAAAGTTTCCCAAAGTTCTCTGTGTAATTAGATAATTAACTTTAGAGAAGATTTGAGAAAAATCTAAACTTGTTTGTAAGTCTCTTACCCAAGTATAGTCTTGGTATTCATTTCAGGTTTTAATTGCTTGGATCATGATTCTGAAAAATATCTCCAAAGTTTTCTACATGCCAAAATATTTCTTTACTCAATATTCTTATTGAAATGGGTCTCTAGTTCTTCTTTGACATTGAACTTTTTCATGCTATGAAAGTGGAAATGAAAAGTTATATTCTGATCGAATTAATTATTATGTCTGAGAATGTACCTTAAGTGGCAGTTATTAGATAAGGCAAAGTTATGGAGCCATATAAGAAATGCCAGAGAATTACTGTTCATACTTTAATTATAGAAAAACATGGAAATATATGTTTTCACTAAATCTTAAGAAAAAATTCCCTTAAAATTCAGCATTTTGTTATATGTAGTGGATATCCAATGAGAGGCAATGGTTATTATCACACCAGTGTTCATACAACTTCCGCTTAATGGGAAAGAATAAGTCACAATTTGCAGGGATTTGCCATTCTCACTAGTTTCTTATCCTTTAACTTCTAGAACATATGCACTTGGTATTTCTACACATCTGAGGGCAGGAAGGGTTTTCTTCCTATAATAAGCAAGTACAGAATTCCACAGATACAAACATAACGCTGTTTAAGAGCCTATAATTTATTAAAGAATGATAAAATGCTTTACTAAGCTAATTTGGTAGTTAAACTGTCAGTGGTTCCTGTTTTTAGACTCAATAAACTGATGCCTATCATATAAATGTCAAAAGAAGTCTCTCAATTAACAGGAATATAGAAAATTATTTTAAAAGGAAAAAAATGATGACAATTTAATATTCTTTGATCCCTACTGCAGTGTATCTCTTCTGACCACTTTTGTAGGATTCATTGTAGTAACATTTTTTTTATTGTCTGTCTGCAGCTCCCCAGGGATTAGAACAGACCTTGGCTTGTCTTTCTCAGCTAGTGCCTCAGCTATCTCATCCAACTTTGTGTTTTAAAAGAACATCTCTAAATTGTTGGTTGACATTCCTACACACCCAGTCTTAAGAATCCCTTATATTATATATCCCCACTGCTTTTTTGATGTATAAAAGCCCCTTGCTTTGCATGTAATAGAATATTTCATAGTGAGCATGACTTCCTGAAAAGTAGCTGCAGTTCCTGTTAAAGGTAGAAGTCTTAATGTTTATAAAAGTGCTTGTCTAGGGCTGGGGTTGTGGCTCAGTGGTAGAGTGCTCGCCTAGTACGTGCGCGGCCCGGGTTTCATCCTCAGCACCATGTAAATATAAATGCATTGCATTGTGTACAACTAAACCAAATAAATAAATATTTTTTTAAAAAGTGCTTTTCAAGCAGTTATGAAATGTTTTCTTGTTGATTAATCGTGTATCTTCTTCTGAGAAGTGTCTTTTCAATTCCTTAGCCCATTTATTGATTGGGTTATTTGCTTTTTTGGTGTTAAGTTTTTTTTAGTTCTATATACATTCTAGAAATTAGTGCTCTATCTGATGTGCATGTATTAAATATTAGTTCCCAATTAGTTGGCTCTCTATTCACCTCACTGATTGTTTCTTTTGCTGAGAAGAAGCTTTTCAGTTTAAATCTATCCCATTCATTAATTCTTGGTAATAGTTCTTGTGCTACAGGATTCTTATTAAGGAACTTGGGGCCTAATCCGACATGTTGGAAATTGGAGCTTACTTTTTCTTCTATTAGGCGTATTGTCTCTGGTCTAATTCCTAGGTCCTTGATCCACTTTGAATTGAATTTTGTGCATGGTGAGAGACAAGGGTTAAAAAATGCTCAACATCACTGGCAATTAGAGAAATGCAAATCAAAACTACTCTAAGATTTCATTTCACTCCAGTCAGAATGGCAGCTATCAAGAACACAAACAACAATAAATGTTGGAGAGGATGTGGGGACAAAGGCACACTCATACATTGCTGGTGGGACTGCAAAATGGTGCAACCGCTATGGAAAGCAGTATGGAGATTTCTTGGGAAAATGGGAATGGAACCACCCTATGACCCAGCCATCCCACTCCTGGGTCTATTCCCAAAAGACTTAAAAACAGCATATTACAGTGACACAGCCACTTCAATGTTTATAGCAGCACAATTCACAATAGCTAGGTTATGGAACCAACCTAGATGCCCCTCAGTAGATGAGTGGATAAAGAAAATATGGTATATATACAAAATGGAATTTTACTCAGCAATAAGAGAGAATAAAATAATGGCATTTGCAGGTAAATGGATGAAGTTGGAGAATATAATGCTAAGTGAAATTAGTCAATCTCAAAAATCCAAGTACCGAATGTTTTCTCTGATATAAGGAGGCTGGTTCACAGAGTTGTTGGAAGGGGGTACATAGGATCAGAGGAACACTAGAATGGTCAACGGAAAGGGAGGGGAGGGAGGGAGTAAGGGGGGGGTTGGAAAAAAATTGGTGGTTGAATGAGATGGATATCATTATCCTAAATGCATGATTGAAGATCTGAATGGTACTTATATACTTTGTATACAAGCAGTTGTATGTAAAAAGATACTATACTTGTGCATGATGAATAAGTAAATAAATAATAAAAAAATTAAAAAAAAAAAAAGAAATTAAAGAAAAAAAAAATGTTTTCTTCACATTTAATGAGGAATATATTCCTACAATGTATTTATCTGTGGTCTTCCCCCACCCCTCAAATCCAAGTGTTGAAGCCTAATCCCCCAGTGTGGCTGTATCTGTCAGTGCAGTCTTTAAGACATAATAAAGGGTACGTGATTTTATAAGGATGGGGGCCTAATCTGATAGGACTGTTGTTCTAAAAAAAAAAAATCTCTCTTTCCCCAATATGAGCCCCAATGCAGTAACATTTGTCACTTTCAGTATACAGTGATTTTTGTCACATTCTAGCCAAAATTAGGTTATCATTTTTTAGTGCTGCATAGAGAAATGTTGGCATTCTGCAAATTAGAAATCAAATTAGCCTGAATCTTGATCTTGGACCTTTAAACCTTTGTGGTTATACAAGAGAAATCTAGCATTTTCAGAAATGTTTTTGTAGTTTAAGCCACATAGTCTGTGCTCTTTTGTTATGGCAGTCCAAGCTGACTAATACACTTCCATTACCAGTTCAGTTCTGACTCTGGATTTCAGACCCTTCTCTGCTTCTGTCCCAAAAATTCTATTTTAAGTTATCACTTCTTTATTTTCTGGAACAGTTATATTTTTCAAAGACCTTCATAACTTTTACCTGAAACAGTAGGTACTTATATTTACTTTTACCTCTTCACCAAATAGACTTTTTTTTCTCAATGTCTGGTAAAAAAAATACTGTGAAGTAAATATTTATTTAAATAGATGTCATTTTTCTCCATAAACCTAGAAAAGATTCCTTAATAATATATTCAAGTGTGGTACAGGGGTGTTCTTATATTGTTTGTGTGAGTATGTATTGGAAGAGTTCTTCTGGAGGGAAGTCTGACAGTTTGTGCCATAAGTCTTAGTCACTTTTATCTTTTGATGTCATAATTATGCTTCTTGGAATCTGTCCTAAGACTGTTATCAGAGATGTCAAGAAAATTGTCTAGGAAAGATTGTTTGTCTTAATAAAATAAACCAAGCTGTGTGTCCACCTATGAAAAACATGACAATCATTGGAGACAATGTGAGAAGTCAATGAAATTCTGGCAGTTCACAGTTTGGAATACTATGGATTCTCTAAAAGCATATTTGAAAAAGGTTTTTGAATGATTACGGAAATTTTAGCATTGTAATTAAGCAAGAAGACAGACTGTAATTCCACAGTTAAAATCTGCAATGATATACATGCCTTGGGTTGTTTCTAAGTAAAAGACAACAAGGAAATTTTAATAGCAGAAATTTGGTTTTCATCATTAAGCTTTTATACATTTTCCAAATAATTTATAATAATGAGTCTTACTTAGAAAAAATCAATAGTATATTTAAAAATATTTCAACAGGTGACTTCACAGTACTTGTTCACACAATCAGATTTATCTTTCTAGCACCATAGCTAGAATAGTCTATTTACTTTGCCAAATATTGGTCAGAATTCTAACATCCTGTGTACAACTTTGCTTACATTGCTTCCCTTTGCTGGAAAATAAAATAATTCACTACGTACCAGACTATATTATTATCTAGATCTCAGATTCTCTGTAAAATTTTTCTAATCTCAAACAATATGATTCCTTTTTGTGACATATTTTAGAGAGTCACTTTATTTTAGTACCAAACATTGTTCACATACAATAAAGAAGGTATAAAAAGACTGGTCCTGCTGTGTAAGAGATTGCGAGCAGAAAGAATTGTTTCTTAGGCTGATCCACAGATTCAAAGACCATGTGTTCTCTGGTCTATACCCCTCTGGAGCTCACCCAAGGCCAAGCCCTTAGAGGGTACTCAATAAATATTTAATTGAATGGACTGTTAGCAAGCTCCTCAGGACCAGCCTTTCAAGTTACATTATGTAGTGAACATTCATGGATACAGCCTTGACATCTTTATATCCTCATTTTGCATTGAATTTATTGTAAGAAGAGTATTGTGAATTCTTCAACAGGATTTCAAAAATAGCTAGGGTATATTGATTAGAGATGATTTGCCTAAACAGGAACTATAATTGCATTCCCAATTGTTTGGTCATGTGTTTATTCCCAAGAGTACAACCAATCTGATTTTTTTTTTTTTAATAATATGTAACAATGGACCTGTATTTCTTTTTCATTTAGACATATATTTTCCATTTGAAATGTCAGTTATGAAGATCAGAATGAGAAATAATAAGTTTTGTAGAGTTCTCAAGCATTCTCAATTTCTGAAAGTGGCCCAGTTGAATTGACTGATTCATTTAAGATTCATACCAACTTTATCAAAATGCACCTGGATGAATTCAATAAAATCTTGAATTCAACAATGTGATAATTTTTCAAAATTTTATTTTAAAAAATAACATAAGTTCATAATGTTTATAAATGTCATTGGTTTGAGTAACTTTGTTTTTTAAGTTATTACTATGCATGTGTTCTTGTCCTTGGAATTTAAAACCCTGTACTGACTAAATCATCTTTTAGTTCCTTCATTTAAAACCATTTTTAAAGAAAACTGGGAAGTCTTCAACATTTCTTTTAGTGTCAGGTTGTGAGCCTCCCTTGTTGAGTGGTAATTCTTGCTTGGTATCAAGTCCCAGATTTAGTTTCCAAACCTCCCAGCAATAGCAGTGAGCAATCACATTGTAGATTAGTTCACATCTCTAGTTTAAGTGCAGGCTGAGCTTTGCAAAAAATTACAGTAAGAAAAACATACATACTTATGTTTATAGTGCCACCTTTACTGTCAGCCTTGGGGCAAAAAGATAATAAGACACAAGTCTAATTTTTATTTCATTGAAAGCTTCCTGAGACATGTTTATGAAAAAAATAAAATAAAATCCCAGCTACATTATTTTGTTACAAGTAAAAACAATCAATCTTTAAATTTTAAAAAAAAGTGTATTCCCTAATATGTAGCATTACCCCCTTGGTAAGAGGTAGAAATAATTCACAATAATTTATATTTATTTAGACTGTCTTATTAGTAGGTTGGATTAGAGGTATATTAAGGAGCCAGTAGAATAATTTACCTGCCTAACTGAGGGTCATCACGGGAAACAATTATTTTGTTCTAACAATCTCATACACAATGGAAACAATAGAAACAAACCTATTCCCCCAAATTTAGTTTAAGGTTAATATCCTTGTCCATTTTTTTTTTTTTTTTTTTTTTTTAGTCTTCTCTTAGGCCCTCTCAGTATTTGCTATCTCAACCTCAAGAAAAACTAATCAGCTTTCCAAATAAGCTCATTCTTAAAGCATGTGCATCTAATTATAATATATGGATCTCTACTCATCTACCAACATAGTATAAGAGCTACACTTGAGATACTTCCAAAAAAGTACATTTCTGAATTTCTTGTCACCCGATTCCCATTTAAAATTTAATAGAGAAAAGACACATTTATAACAAAGTTCCTGAAAGATATGCAGTTCATTTTTCTCCAAGAAATGCTAAAATGTACTCTTGGCCTCTGTATCACTGAAATGGAGATTTCTACAATGCCATCAGCCTGTGTTTAGTGTTATTTTAAAATAAGAAACAGACCAATGAAACTTGTTCTTATTTGCTGTAAGGGTGCTGGAAATTTTTAAAATTTTATTATACAGGATCTTCTTTATGCAAATCTTATGAAGGGTGTCATTTCTTATCTTAGAATCACTTTTTCTAAGCAACTCCTTAGCTTTATTTTATAGGAACTGGATCTTGTAATCACTGTTTCTCTTTTTATATTGGTCATTTACAACCAAATATATTGTTAAACCATTCTACATGTATTAGTTTCATGCAGTTTCAATTTAAGACCCTACTCAAATTTTTCCTTAACTGGATATTTCCACCTTTTACAATATAAATTTATAGGTATCTTCGCATGTCTTATTCAGATACTTCCAATTTTTTTTAGAATAAGGTTATATATAAAATGGGGGGGGGAGCGATTTAGCATCCTATACCTTGGCAATAAACTGAACCTTTAATAGAATTTCTGGAAACAGAGATTTTTCTTTTTCTGTTGAGAAAGTTGAAAGTTCAATTTTTTTTTTAATATCCTGAAGAGATTCTGATTCCCTGATGTTCACAACAATCCTTCCTGATCATTCCTTTACAGTGCAGAACACTCCAGGGAGTACAACCATTATAAAAAAGTTCTGAGGTCAACTTAATCATCTTAACCTCATCAAGGCATCTCCCATTTTCTCTTCTCAGTGTCTGTTTGATAGATACAATCCATTCCTTTCATGCAGTAAGAGAGGATTATTCATTCATTTCCTTCCTTCTTGAGTCATTGATTCACAGCTTCTCCCAGTGTGCAATAACACAGTGGTCTGAATTTATACAATCTTTCAACTGCTTTCTCCAAAATATCATCTGATCATTAGATCCTATGGGCAAAAAATATCCTGAAAACTCTTGATCATTTTAAATTTGGCTTCTGAATTTGATTTTGTCTGAAGCAGCCTGAACTTTTTCTTCATTTAATGCTTCATCTGATTCCAACTCCTGCACATTGGCATTTCCCCCATGTTCTAACTGGCACATTTTCATGACTGTCACAGTCATATTTCAGGGATATAACTGAATTTTTCTTTTACGGGTCTTAAACTCTTTCTAGTCACATCAAACTGCAATCCAATCTTACTGTCGAAACTGGTTCTTTTTTTTTTTTTTTTTTTCCTGTTGTATCCTTTAAAGGCTTTTAGCAAATCGTTCTTGTACTACAAGCCTATCCATTCCATCATCTTTTCTGCACAATTCTGTGTGGAAAAGTAATATTCAAGTCCAGAGGCAAGTCTATAAAATAACAATCAAGTTTAATAAGAGATAATTTCAACTGCTATGGGACAAGGAGAAGTTTCCTTGTTCATAAGAAAGTTTTTGATTATTCTCTGTACTTGAATTCTGTTGAAACATTCAAATAGACCCTCACTGGATGGATGTAATACAAATATTTCACAAGGTTTTCTACATTATAATCCTTCTTTCCCCTGCTCAATTATTTAGTTTCTGTATAAAATGATTTTATTGCACATGACTAACTATAAGTAATTTAAGTGCATTAACTTAATTATAGTGGTAGGCTCTGATGGCATTTAAATTAGGAGTAGTGATGATTGTTTTTTATGCATTTTTAAGAAAAGAAATACATTGAAACTCTTGATCACCAACAGAATACGAATTGAAGAAGATAAAGTCTAAAGTCAAAATACCTATATAATTGTTCTTATAAACATTTAAACAATAATTTGATGTTAATGACCTCAGGAGCTGGAAGAAAATAACATTCTAGACATACAAGCCATTTTCATTTTTTTATGTCGGATATAGTTTCCCTTAAAACCAATCTTGTTTTTAGGGGAAGAGTATGAAAACAAGAGATTCTCCTTTTTTCAATAGTAACAGAAACTTATTCACTGTCATACTGTATCAGAAAGTTAAAGTAAGAATGTAAACTTGTTTGCTGTCACAATTTCATCTCTAATCAAAATTGAACTTAACTCTTTTCCTAAATTCTCTTTTCTTTCATCTTTTTCTTGCTTGCATATCATAAGCAGAATCTTCTCTATTTTCTTATTCTCTGCCTCATTAAACCCACTTCCTATCATGTTTTCCATGTGCTTGCGTATATTCCATTCTGTTTTAAAATGTGATCTGTACCCACACTCTCATTCTTTTCCATGACTATTTAATGAGGACTCAAAAAACATTCAAGATTAATTAAGCAGCTATTATATTATAAGCAATGTGGTAAGCACCACAGATACAAAAATGAATAATACATAAATACTTCCTTCAAATAGTTCACAGCCAATAATAGCCAAAGGCATGTGACAAAATAATAGCTATATAAAGAGATATGTGAAATAATGGACAAAATTAATATCACTTCTTATTTGGAGTTTGTTGTAATGTGGACTTGGGAAAAACCATAAGAAAGAAAGGGAAAATTATTCACATGAAAAGTGATACTTCCTAAAGTGAATTTTTCCTCAGCAGAGAGAGATTGTGGGAAACTCCATAGACAAAATGGCCTAGGCCAGCAATTATAAACATGTAATGTACTCAATGAAGTATATAGAGTTAGTAGGGGTCCAGTGAAGATCTTTTGTGGGGTACTGATGTGGTGATTTAAAAGCAGTCTTTTGGAGCTACAACACAGGCATACAGCATGTGCTTTGCATGCAAAAAAAAAAAAAAAAAAAAAAAACACTCTTTATGCCTTTATGAACTAACTATGTACAAGATGCAGAATTATTGAGGAATCAAGGAGGCACATTATTAATTTTTATTTTTTAACATCACTTTTGTGACAGTGTGGATAATGACCAAAAGAGGCTGGATGGAAGATAGGTATCTGGTAGAGACAAATTTGGGAGAAAGATATTGAGATGTGATTCGTGATTCTGGTAACAGAGGAGAGGGAATGGGTAAAGTGAACATTTAGAATGACTACTATGGATGTCTGGAGTATTCTTTGGTTGTGAAAAGATAATTAAAAATAATTTAGGAATAAATCCTAGGTTTCTCACTTATGTGGGTGAATATGCTAATAAATTTAAATGGAATCATAGTTGAATATATTATTTGTCACTAAGATCTTTTCCTTTCTCTACATAAGTTTAAAATCCCAGAACTGTTGGATTCACTTGTGGGCATTTGGCTTCCTTTCAGTAAGGAAACTTGATCAGAAATGTGTTTCTCTATGAGGAGAAAGTTTTGAAAGCATGCCTTCGATTCACAGCTTTCTTTTTCCTCTGTCATCGGACACTAAATGTTCCAAGTTACTTCATTCAGCTGAATTCCAGAATTAGGAGGACATGTATGACTAAAAATATAACCACCTTTCCACTAAGCTCATAAGATACCAGGGTCATTTTTCAATGGTGCCATGTCCTAATCTATCCTGACTGATAGATAAATATACCAAACAAACAGTAAGTTTTGAAGACATGATTAATTCAACTTTAGCAAATTGAGACTACACATCAATAAGGCCTTATATTGTGGCACTGAGAACTCACAGAATGCATTTATTCCACTTCAGGTTTCCCTCCCTCTATCATCGATTATTTTATTTTATTTTATTTTTTGGTATTGTACTTATTGAACATTGCCTGTGTTCAAATTTCAGCCCTTCTACCTCAAACTTTTTATGTTCAATTTCCTCTTCTATAAAAAAAATGATCAATCAATATGTTAGGGTTGTAGTGAGAGTTAATAAATTCAAACACATATCTGCACTGAGAAAAGTCTCTGACTCATGGTGTGCTACACAATGTCCCTTTTACTATTTTTATATTTATAGTTAGATCCTTCATAAAGCAGGTGGAATTTGAAGGTAGGTATGCTTAAAAGATATTTCACTTTCCCTTGAGCCTAGAAGAAATGATAATGAAAAAAGGATGTTCAGATTTATCTTTTGAGGAAGTCTTCCCTATTAGAAATATCTTTTGTGTTATTTAAAGTGAGATCATATTCTCTAAGTATTAAAAAATTTCTTAAAACTTGATTGGGCTAATTGGCCCCTACAAAGTACCTCTCTAATCTTTGTGAAATAATGAAATATAATCAAATAGACAAGAGCATATCAAATGACTAAAATAAGAAGCAAACTATATAGTAGCATGTTCTTCTATATTATACTGATATTTTTCCTCCTATTGAAGGGCCCAGTATCCTAAATTTCTGGCATTGTGCACAGACTGCCTTCCTCTCTCTGCAAAACTGCTTGTCCTTGGGAGTTCCCATGTCTTGGTCTAGAATAATTTCTCACTGTCTGCTTCTCTAAGGTAGTGTCTCCCACTGGAAAGAAAGCACCCAAAGAATTGGGCCTGAGATTCATTTCTCAAGAGAAGTTCTGTTTCCATTTTTTTAAAAAAATAATTAACTTATTTATTCTAATTAGGTATATATGACAGCAGAATGCATTCTGACTCATTGTGTATACTTGCAGCACAACGTTTCATTTCTCTGGTGGTACTGCTTCCAATTGTTTCTATATATATGTTCCATGTATGGTGAAGTACAGCATAGGAATTGGGAATACCAGAGCCATGTTGGCAGGAGTAAAATTCCTCCCCACTATTCTTGAGCTGAGTACTCTGTATTTTTTTAACCTGTCAAATGGAGACAATAACAACATCTACCTCATAGATTGTAAGGATTCCATGAATTAATAGATGAAAAGCAATAATAGTACATGACACAACCAAATTACTCAAGAGACAAGTGCTATTTGAAAATAGCTCCCTGCTTTCAAATAATAATAATAATAATAATAATAATAATAATAAGTGTAAAAGTTTTAAAACCCCAGGAGATAAGTTTCATTCTACATTTCTCTTCCTTCCTCATAATCCAAATTCAGAACCATGAAAGCACTAAACACTATATACAGATTTATAATTGCTGTTTCTTAGCAAACAGTCCAGTTTCACATAATAATTCAAATAGATAGGAAGCTGACAGGCTACTGATGGGTGACATCAGTAGGCGAGTGACATTGCCAGTGCCTCACAGACCAGTGTGGAATGGGGCTGCCTCCAGCTACCTGATCCTACTCTCAATAGTCAGGAAAGTGTCTACATCTGATTATTATTATCTACCTCAGAAACAACTAAATTAAGTGTTTATTAAGAGGCTATCATGGACTGGGGTATTCCATCAATCTTGAGAGTAAACAAATACATGTGTAAGGTGAAACTTTTGCTCTTAAATAATGTAGATTCTTTGTTCATCCTAGTCTCGCCTTCCTGTAAGATTTAAGACAGATCTGTGAGGCCATGTCCAATGTGGGAAACATGCTGCATGCAAATGAGTAATTTGAGCATGAAGTTTAAAATAAAAGTATGACAAAGGACAATCACAATTTCTAAAACAAGAAAGAAAAATCCTTACATAGAATTAGGAGAAAAGAATTTTTTTTTTTTTTTTAGGAGAAAATTTACCTGTATAAAGAAAGATAATTTTTTAAAAGAAAAATATGGTATGTGATTCCCCAAATTTACTTTTGTGATATTTATACCGAGCTGGACATTATGTTTTCATTTCAATTATGTCATTGTGGTGATCTCATTAACCCACATTCTTACAAATAACCATGCTGACTATGATTTGCGGAAGGTAATTCTGAATGTCAAATGCCAGAAAGTACAAGAATGTTTGTTCAGTTGGTACTTGTATTTGGTTTGTTGTGACACTGAGTTTTTTAAAAGCATCATTAGGGAAAAACCTGGAAATATTACTGTTCTCTCACCTGAAAAAAGGAAACTGTAGAAGGGTATTAAATTGCAGGCAATCAGGAATATCATTAACATACAAACTAGAATATACTGAAGCCCAAAAGGTTTCAGTAGTTAAGCAAGCTTGGTGTCCACCAGCCTGTTTTATTATGAGAATTAGAAAAGGTGCCCTTTTAAAGGGCAACAAAAATGTTCAAAAAATCAAACGTTGTCATCAAGGAACTGAATCTAATCCCTCAAATGACCGCAAAGCACAGGCAGGGAGCTCTTCCCTTGCTAGGTAAAAATGACACCAGAGGCCAAAGGGGCCAGATTGAACCAGAAACTCTGCAGGCCCATATGCCAGGAGGTGAGTCAGAAAAGGTGTTCCATGCAAGAGGGAATAGAGACAACAATTTAAGTTGCTGTGCAGGAATACGGCCTTGAATCCAAAAGGATGAGAAGGAGCCAAAAAAAACATGCTAAACTCAGACGGGAAGCAGGAGGAAAAGGTGAGCAGATGCTGTTCTTCTGATTGATCCTGATTGATTCGGTAGGAGACTGTTTGCTAGCAGTTTTTGCTTTTGTGAGCAGTAGGAACAGGAACACTGGGTGAATTGACCCTGGTAAATGACCAGCGATAGCATAAGCACCTTTGTATTCTCAGGATCACCTTTCCAGGGTTTGTCAGGGTTAGAACGTGCTGGAATTTGCAAGGGTCAGGACATGTATCTTTTCTTTTGAGTCTGTACTTTTTCTACTGCGCTTAGTTCTTCTTTTTCCATACCTGACTCTTATTTCACATACACAGACTGTTTGGATGCAAACCCTTCACAATCACAGCAGCTGAAACAAATGTTTGTTTCTGGTTTGTGATACATGGGTGGTGGATGAGCAGGAAGTGCAAAGGGCTCTGCTTCCTAAATCACTCAGGGATTCTGCATGGCTGAAGCCCCAATGCTCTGTGACTATACTCTCTGAAACACATGGCCTAATTTTCTTATGGCAGAAGGAGAAAATGAAGAATTCTGTGCATGCATTTATTTTGCTCCTTAATCCAGCTGTTAAAAACCAGCCTCCCCCAGTCCTATGTGTGGAAGTCTTGGTCCCTCCGTGGCACTTTGGGAATCTGTGAAAACTGTAAGAGGTGGGGCCTAGTGAGAGATCTTCAGGGAATTGGGGGAGTGCCCTTGAAGAGGATCAAGGAACCCCAATCCTATTGTTATTCTATTTTGCTTACTGGCAATAAGGTTCCTCTGTGGTCTGTACCCTGCCATCATTTACTGCCTCATGACAGCCCAAAATAATGTCATGGACTGAAACCTCCAAAACTGTGGGCCAAAATAAGATTTTTCTTTTCATAAGTTAATAATCTCAGCTGTTTCATCATAGTGATGGAAAGCAGAGTAATGCGCATGTCACATACATATTATCAGACATATCTAGTCATATGGCTTTATTCAACTTCCAAAGAACTACGAAATATAGGCAATATTTGTTGAACATAATTGTCTCTGCCTTAGTAACAGTCATGTTGTTTTAGGGTAGAATTATAATGAAGTTCTTTGTAACAGAGGGCATGTGTTTTGGAGGAGTAGCTCAACTAATGGCTTTACTCATTTTAAATGATCTCAGTTAGCCATTGTCAATTTTCAGCCAGATTGCATATCTCATTCAAATCATTTCCCTTGATGCCTTGTGGTTTCTGTGCTTATCTTTTGTATCCTGGAGCCAATAACTCCAAGTTCCTGCTCTAAAATGTGTAGATGCTACTCTATCTTGTACAGCAATCTCAGAGACAGAAACTATTTTTTTTTTTTAGATGTGGCATTTTGTAATAGGAGTAGCATTTGTCCACAAAATGTATGCAGATTTAAAGATACTCAAAGTTTCACCAGGCCATTATCCTTACATATAATAACCAGTGGTCAGCAGATATGGAAAAAGCATTTGCACCCTGGCTATGAATTTGGTACTTTAATGAGTGATTACATAAAAGTGGAAAACTGTCTTGAAAATGAATTGTTCATGTAATATTCCCCAAATGAATGACAGTGCCCCAAATGCTTATGGGTAGATAACATTCCACATAACTTCTCTTGCCGAGGATTAAAGGTGGTATTAGGTAGGCCACTAACCTAAATGTTACATTCTTATTCAACACATGGAGAGAGAGAGAGAGAGAGATTCTGTCTATAAGGTCAAATTTAAGTTTGCTATCTTAAGTAAAGAGACTCTCAGGAAGGATACTTGGGTAGCTCATAAAAATTCAAACCAAGAATACTTTGATTTTGACCCTTGTATTCTACCAATAACATGGCTCAGGCACAATAACTTAGACACTAACATTCTTATTCCAATTAGTTACTGATAAACACACACACATATCTCAACCCATGGATTAATTCCTCTTGTTTTCCCTTAATCTCATAGTGTTGACTAGGGAGAAGAGGCAAGGATCATGCATGGTTCTATCAGAACCACCAAGGATGTTCTCAGAGTAAGTTAACAGTGGTTTGAATATTGAGGTAAAATTTGTCATGGCAAAACCCTACACCATCCTCCCAAATCCATCATCCAGCCATTCATGAGATATATTTCTATCTGTAGAAGGCTCAAAAATGCTCTCTCCCCACACAAAGATCTTTTTTCTCAAAAAAAGTATAATTACACTACAGATCTCAAGTTCATCCTGAATTATTCAGGTAGGCTCTAAATCTAAAGACAAGTGCCCTCATCAAAGGCATACTGAGGACAACAGGCTCTCAAAGAGAAAGCAATGCAATGATGTGGCAGAGATAGGGGTAATTTTACCACAAACTAGGAAAAAAACCAATGCTAGCAACCACCAGAAGTGGGTGTCAATGAAGACCCTAGACCCTCCACCAGAGCATGGCCCTACTCTTATGGCACCTGGATTTCAGACTTCTGACTTCCAGCAATGAAAAAAAAATAATTTCTGTTGTTGTAGACTACCATATTTGTTGTCATTGAGTATGGCTATCCAGGAAACTAAAACACCATCTTTTTGGCTTTGCTCATTTAATTCTTTCTGCCCTTTCACCACTGATGCAGATGAGAACCCTGCCTATTTCCAGAGAACCTGTTTTAGTATCACTTCCTTGGTTAAATCCCTTGGCTCTCCCCAACCCCAACAGCAATGATAATTATCATCTTCATCTTTCTCTCATGTCACTGTATGTATATGCCTGGTCAAGTACTTCTAATATAACACTATTTACTTTTCTCTCCTGCCTCAGGGCTTTAATTGAATTACTAGAATAGAGTCAGAATTGCACAGGTATTTCCTATGTAGCTATGGTTGTGTGCCCTCTCAATGCTAGAATGCAACCTTTCTTTTGGGAATTTTACATATGGTGCCAGTGCCAAACTTTCCAAATATTTGGAAACTTTATTGGGAGTAACTTTGTGGATTCAGTGTCTTAAAACTACTGGATGGGTAATTTTGGTGGAATAGGAGTAATAGCAAAAAAGAATGTTAAACTTTTTCAGTACTAAATTTACACTAATATTTGATTAACTAAATGTTACTAAAAACACAAGTATCACATTATTTTTATTTAGCAACATCATACCTGGTTCACAAAAAGAGGATGTGAAAAGGCCTAAAACATGAAAGTATATATCTCTGTGGCAGAATCTGAAGCACTGGAATGAGTCATTGAGTGGTGTATGGTCTCTCTAATTCCAGTTAGTTCACAGAGGAACTTATCTAATATATGGGGTCTGTAGGACATTAGATGGGTTCGTGTTATATTCAAAAATGCTTTCTAGTGCTAGGAGGAAACATGGAAACCTCTCCTTTTGCAGATGAGGAATTAATACTGCAAACAACTATTTACTTGTTCTAAGTGAATCATTTTGTTTCTCTGAAACTGGATTTTATCACTCCAGGGTCAATGCAGGAACCTGGAGGCTTGGAGAGTTTGCTCACAATAAGTCCTCTTCAGAAATGCCTCTCACTGCCTCTCAAAGCCACTTATGCTGTATTAGGACATGCTATCTACCTGACCACTTCAGTAAATCAGGAGTGATGCATGTTGACTGCCATCATGTAAAAATTCCTCATTGTGTAATTATGCTTTAACAATATTCCCATGCCTAGAATTACAGCCATGTTTCAGGGTGTGTCAGTTACAGCACATTTGTGATTAAGTGTACTTAAAAAACTTTTAAATGGTGGCTAAGTATTGCCCCCCCCCAAAAAAAAAGAAAAATTGGTATCTATAGCTTCAGCTTTAGGAACTGTATCTAGGTTAAAAAAAAAAAAAAAAAGAAAAGAAAAGAAAAGAAAACATCAAAGTACTTTGGAAAAAAAATATGCAACAAAATGAAATTAAACCCTTGTCTCTCACCATGCACAAAATTCAATTCAAAGTGGATCAAGGACCTAGGAATTAGACCAGAGACAATATGCCTAATAGAAGAAAAAGTAAGCTCCAATTTCCAACATGTCGGATTAGGCCACAAGTTCCTTAATAAGAATCCTGTAGCACAAGAACTATTACCAAGAATTAATGAATGGGATAGATTTAAACTGAAAAGCTTCTTCTCAGCAAAAGAAACAATCAGTGAGGTGAATAGAGAGCCAACTAATTGGGAACAAATATTTAATACATGCACATCAGATAGAGCACTAATTTCTAGAATGTATATAGAACTAGAAAAACTTAACACCAAAAAAGCAAATAACCCAATCAATAAATGGGCTAAGGAATTGAAAAGACACTTCTCAGAAGAAGATACACGATTAATCAACAAATACATGAAAAAATGCTCAACATCACTGGCAATTAGAGAAATGCAAATCAAAACTACTCTAAGATTTCATTTCACTCCAGTCAGAATGGCAGCTATCAAGAACACAAACAACAATAAATGTTGGAGAGGATGTGGGGAAAAAGGCACACTCATACATTGCTGGTGGGACTGCAAAATGGTGCAACCGCTATGGAAAGCAGTATGGAGATTCTTGGGAAAATGGGAATGGAACCACCCTATGACCCAGCCATCCCACTCCTGGGTCTATTCCCAAAAGACTTAAAAACAGCATATTACAGTGACACAGCCACTTCAATGTTTATAGCAGCACAATTCACAATAGCTAGGTTATGGAACCAACCTAGATGCCCCTCAGTAGATGAGTGGATAAAGAAAATATGGTATATATACAAAATGGAATTTTACTCAGCAATAAGAGAGAATAAAATAATGGCATTTGCAGGTAAATGGATGAAGTTGGAGAATATAATGCTAAGTGAAATTAGTCAATCTCAAAAATCCAAGTACCGAATGTTTTCTCTGATATAAGGAGGCTGGTTCACAGAGTTGTTGGAAGGGGGTACATAGGATCAGAGGAACACTAGAATGGTCAACGGAAAGGGAGGGGAGGGAGGGAGTAAGGGGGGGGGTAGGAAAAAAATTGGTGGTTGAATGAGATGGATATCATTATCCTAAATGCATGATTGAAGATCTGAATGGTACTTATATACTTTGTATACAAGCAGTTGTATGTAAAAAAGATACTATACTTGTGCATGATGAATAAGTAAATAAATAATAAAAAAAATTAAAAAAAGTACTTTGGAAAAAAGAAAACATACTTTTTCTTTTCTTTGAAAAACAACCACACCTGAAATAAACATTAAAATATATATTTAATTCCCAAATGATGCTTTTGAAAAAAAACACAAGCAAATGGAGCTATTTGTTTAGTACATAAGTTGTGTTTCAATATAGTTCTCTAGTTTCTTCCTGAATGCTATATATATGTGTGTGTGTGTGTGTATGCGTGCGTGTGTGTGTATTGTGCATACATATGTAATCCATAATAATTATAAAAGACATGCACATACAAAGAGCAAAGATGGCCACATGGATTGTCTGACTTTATTCATACAGGGCAGGCATTGAGATGTTCTTAAGGATATAGCTAAAATTTTGTTCTCAGATGTATGCCATCAGAGAATGTAGTTGGGACTCACTAAGAAAACATTGGTTTCAACTCTTAAACATGAAATAAAATCTCTGAAATAATGCATGCTTCTCTGAGACATGCCATCATAAAGGAACACTAAACATGGGTCACTTCCCACTTAATTTTTAGAAAAATGTAGGAATAATTCTTTGTGTGAAGTCTTATTTCAGGATCTGCAAGAGTTAGAAAGATGTGTGTTGTTTGGACGGTCTGAGTTTGGGGGAGACAGACATGGAAGGAAAACTGAGAGGAAACAATGGAGATCAAAGTGAGGTGTGTACTATAGGTTCAGATGCAGTACACACCAGAAAACTCAAAATTCCAAATTAAAAAAATAATCCCACAGGTGGAGTCTCTGACCTATATTTCCAGAACCTCATTCTGGCCCTATTCTGGAATCAGGATGAGGGAGACTGAAAAATTTCCCTCAATAGAAAGAAGGGATGGCTCATCCCAGAGGATATCACTAATACAGATTCAACCCCTAGATGATGGTGTTAAAATATATGAAGTCAAAGAGTGCACAGAAGGAATAAAGTTTGTATGTGTTAGAGTGCATCTGTATGCTGGACACTTTCACTCTATTATTCCATTTAATCTTCAAAATGACCCCCCCCCCCAATACACACACATGAGTTATCTCCATTTTATGAGAATGATTAAATAACTTAATATCTCACTACTTGATCCCGAGCAGTAGAGCCAGGATCACTTAATATTCTATATCTATCTTATGAATTCCCAAAGACAGATATGGTATTAGATTTGTTGATGTTGTCATTGTTTTAGTTGAAGGTCATGGTTAATGGTGGGAGGTAACACTGGTTTCTCTGTTATTGTGAGTGCCCCTTTGATCATGCCTCTGGAAGGCATTCTAGAGCCTCAGAGCTGTGAATGCTATTCTACTTTAATCAGTGTCCTTGAGTGCTCTTGCACTTAGTTCATTATTTCAACACTCTTTCTGCTTGCTAGGTAAACATACAAGTGCCTTAGACATATACATTGGTGGAGAAAACTAACAACAATTCCTGTCCTCAATGAGCTTTTATTGTATTTGGGGAGAGATGGGGGGAAATGCAAAGCACAATAAAGGAAGCAAAGTAGAGAACATGGAATAATGGGAGACTGAGTTATCCATGATTACCCTAAATATATGTATGAAGACACAATTGTGGTAAAAGTACTTTATATGAAACCAGCAACTTGAAAAATTGTGCCCTTTATATGTAATATGAAATGAAATGTATTCTACAAACATGTATAACAAATTAGAATAACAAAGAATTAAAAAAAGTAAATGACATGGAAAATGACTGAAGAATTCAGCAGGATAAGGTGAATCTGGAATGCTAGGAGTGAGGGTGGAGAGATGGCAGTATGCTTGGACAGCCAGGGTAGGTAGGTTAAATCAAGAAGGTGAAATCTGAGTGAAGACCTAAAGCAAATAAGCATTTGATAAAAGTGAAGTCAAGGGGCTGTGTTGTAGCTCAGTGGTAGAGCACTTGCCTAGCATGTGTGAGGCACTTGTGTTCAATCCTCAGCACCACATAAAAATAAATAAAATGAAGGTATTATGTTGATCTACGACTAGAAAAACAAAAAAAAAAAAAAAAAAAAAAAAAAAAAACAACAACTGAAGTCAAAGTGGTCATTAAAACAAATACTGTAGGACAAAAATATCCAGGTTCTTTGAATGTTAAGGAATCCAGTGAGGCTATTACAGTTAGTAAAGGGAGAAGAGGAAATGTAAGGTCAAATTGGATTGCAAGAGAGATCTTACAGCTGCCAGGCATTGTCTGAAGACTTACTGAGTTAAATGGGACATGATGCAGGATACTGAGAAAATATATAATAACTTTTTAAAACATTACCTGTCTACTGTGTTGATAAAGTGTGTAGAAAGGGAGGGAGTCATATGAGTTGATGCTCAAAATTAAAGATGAGAGAGATTAGTCACTCAGCAGGGTAGGAGCAGCAGAAGGAAAGGGAACTAGGGAACTGGTTGGCTTCCAGATATTTTATGGAGGTAAAGTTAACAGGGTTTCCACTGGACTTTATCTAAAGGTTTGAGAGAAAGGTTATAAGAATGACTCCAGGGTTAATGTTTGTTTGTTTATTTTTTGGCTTGACCAAGTAGAACAATGAAATTACCATTAAAAAAGATTAATGACTATAGAAACATGACTGGGAAGATAGGTCAGAAGTTGGGTTTTGGACAGGTTGAGTTGGAGATTCTTCTTTGATATTTGTACAAGTTGTCTGTTGGTATGTAACAAATTATTACAACCATAACAGCTTAAAATAATACCCAGTTATTAGCTTACAGCTCTCTAAGTCAGAAGTCCATGAGGACATGGCTGGGTTCTCAGCTGAGGATTTTATAAAGCCGAAACTCAAGTCCTCATCAAATATGGCTTTTTATCTCTTGGCTCTGGGAAACAATTCAATTCCAGAGTCTTTCAGGTTGTTTCCAAAATTCGGTTCTTTTTGGATATAATTTGAGATCCACTTTTCCACGCTGGCTGTTAACAAAGAGGTCATTTTCTGGCCACTTCCCATGGACCTTCCATCTTCAAAGAAAGATTTAATGTTCCATCAAATCTTTCTTTTGTTTCCATCTTTCTGACTTCCCCATCTGTGTTCCTCTTTTGATACTAGTCTGAGAAAGTTCTCTGCTTTTAAAGATTTAATATGTCAAGATTAGTTTCATTCAGATAGTCTTCCTTTTGCAGTATAAAATAACATAATCATAGGAGGAACTTTGTGGGTGGCAGAGGATGAAAGGGTGCAGATCTGGGAACTATCTTAAGATTCTCTCTGCCATTACATCCAAGCATAGATGTGGAATAAGCGGTTTCATATGAGTCTGGAGTCAGCTAGACTTGGGAGTCCATGTGTGAAGTCTTGATATCTGTCTTCACCACATCCACCTTAAGCAGCTGGGAGTGAGCTGCTAAATGACACACAACCAAAGGCACAGATGGAGCTACTGACACAAGGTCAGACACTTCCATTCTGCAAATTACTGAAAAGAAACATTTTAGTGACTCACTATGTTGGATGGATCCAATTGTAACATTATAAGGATTTGTCTTCCTAGAATGTTTGTTTGCTGTTATTTATAAGTAATCTATTTTAACCTCACTGGTAGGCTGTGGGTGTTCCTTTAACCATTTATTTTTTTCAATCCTAAATGGTGCCTACCATTCTCCTGAACTTTAAATAGGCCTTTGTCAAAGAAAAATGACATTCAATTTTTTTTTAATTCCAAGAAAATGGTTATCAGATCTAGTGCTAATATTCAGCCTCTGAAGAAGCAGAAACCAGGCTGCACTTTGAGAGAGAGATTGAGCACATCTTCTGGATGGAATAGTACGTATTAGGAAGGAAGCGCTAGGACTTATATCACTCATCATCAGATAATTAATTAACCCAAGCTTGACTAATGGAAAGCTATTTTGCTGTTAAGGGTGATTAATTAACAAATTCTTCTACTTCAGAATTAGTGCTTATAAATTCATATATGCCACATATACATATACATGTTAATATATCAATGTGTGTGTATAAATTGTATAACATTATGCCTAATGTTTAAAACATTATTTTCAGATTGTTTTAAAATAGGTTAAGTGATTTAACATAAAAACAAAGAAATTTCCTCTTCCTAGAAACTTCAGAGGCTAATTGCCCCCATGGTCATATAAAATTGACATCCTACACAAAAGCATATGAGGCCAGGTGACGTTTTTCTTGTCAAAATTGTTAGATTCAATGCTAGAGAAATCAAGACACTGAACTGTAGAAGTAACTGTGAGTTGTGCTTCTGTCCTATGACATAGTCTCCTTCTACCATGAGGGGTAGGCATGGAAAGGGGAGGGCATTGTGAACAGCTGCCAGATCATTTCTGTTATAGTTAGTTCAGCTTGAATTATGAAGAAGAAATGAAGATAAACCTGTGTTTTGGATGAATAAATATTATTGAATCAGATGTTAAGATTGACTTTCACAAACTTAATAATTTCCAGAAATCCAAAGGAAAGAGATTAGTTAGATGATAATGAATCTGAAACTTATATTTAAGGAAAGCAGATCATGTGGACTGAAGGTGATTTGGGGGTGAGACTAAAGGGCAAAGCAGTTCTTTGGTAGTACTTGAAGAATTGTCTCGATGAATAAAGAAAATATTTGTTCAGCATCATATTAAATAGTAGGACTTCAATGAATTGTTCCTAATAAAGTCTATCTGAAGCATTTCAGATTGATGCATAGATGCTCAGAGTTATATAATTTAAATTATTCAAACAATATCTAAGATCCCACTGTTGAGGGATATTTGCTTGTTGTGCTTTGTAAACAAGTGATCTTTTAGCTTGATCTGACATTGTATGAGCCTATCATGTAAGGTAGTTTTGCTATGTCCATATTTCATTACATCTGATACTATAAGCCCCTAAAGTTGTAAGAATTGCTGTGTTAGCAGGAAAAAGAAACAAAAGTTGTTTTTTAAGATCTATTACCTATCCATCATGATATAATACAACAGGGTACTAGTTTTTCTCATCACACACACACACACACACACACACACACACACATGCACATATATATTGGGGGGTACTAGGGATTAAAACCAGGGGCACTTAACCACTGAGCCATATCCTGAGTCCTTTTTTTAATATATTTTTAGAGACAAGGTCTTATTGAGCTGCTTAGGGCCTTGCTAATTTGCTGAGGCTGGCTTTGAGCTCTCAATCCTTCTGCCTCAATCTCCTGAGCCACTGGGATTACAGATGTATACTACTGAAGCTGGCATCAAAACCTATTTGTTTTCATCTCCAATGAATGTCCAGAATTTCATCTGGACACATGGCTACCTAGAATAAAGGTTTAACTTTGCAGTTTCCATTGTAGCTAGTTTGGGCCTTATAGCAGAAGTATGGCCAATAGATTGTAAGCAAAAGTGACATCTGACTCTTTTCATAAATCATGCTTGTACCTCTGTCATTTTTTGTTCTTTACTTTGCCCTTCTTTCTGTGGACCTAATATCTGTAGATAGAAGGAAACTCTTGGATCCTGAGTTGCTAGACATGGGGATCTTTCCTGATAAAGAACCAAAATAGGAAGAACCCAGATCTTTCAGATTTTAGGGAGCAAACTTTTGCTAACTATACTCTGGCATTGTCATGAGAGAAGAATGGGTTACTTTTTTATACTACTGTATATGTACTCATACATATATACATATATATATGTACACACACACACACACACACACACACACACACATATATGAGAGAGAGATTGCTGTACAGTAGACCTACCACCTCCTTAAGCATTTCTTAATTGATAATAGAGGTATCAAAGTATATAAAGACATTACAAAAATGCTCAGTTTTACATCTCTTAAGTAATAATTTTGCTTAAAATTTACACTCTTGTAGCTTATAAATTATTCTAAAACTCTTATTCATTTGCCTTTTGAAAAAAAAAAGAATTACCTGTGCAACAATTTTATCTGACATTTTCAACACTTAAGATACACAGACACTCTGCCTTGCAAGATTTACTGTTTTACTTGAAATGGAACTAACATTATGCTATCCCAAGGGTACTAATAACACTCCAGGGAGAACCACTAGCAGATGCAACCATATATATCAATACATACTCTGCAAACATACTCCTGGAACTCTGTAACACTATGGTTTAATGTCTGTTCTTGTTGACTAGGAAGACTATTTACAACTGTGTGCAAAATTATTCCATGTTAGCATGCATTTATTATAAAAATTTTAAAAAAGATCCCATTTCTTTAATAAACATCCCACTGATATCTTCTATAGATATGAAACATTTTATGTAATTGATGTAGCATAGCCAATAGACTATGTCAGCTTTCTAGCACTGTCCTTTAAATGAACTTTACATAAGCCCAGGAAAATATCTAAGATGGAGAAAAAGTATATTTTTTTTAATAGGTTCAGGCATATTTGACTAGATTCCAGGGTTTATTCTCCAGAAAATGAGTAGGACATTTCTCCAGGAACCATATTCTGCTTTTTATTTTTAACAGAGAAGTCATATAATCATTTGCAACTTTGGTTAAATATGTGTGAACATAGGGCTAAAATTAATTTTACACAAATTTTTTCCAAATATATTAATTATCATTCATTTAAAAATTTTAAACTTGAATCAGTTTTATTATATGCATATAAATATAAGGATCTAGGTTTTGCATAGCAAATCCAGAAATTTTTCTTCCAATATAATTGTTAAACAGGGCAGTAGGAGTGCATTTCAGAGGTACACAGGAGAGATTTTTTTGTTTCAAAATTCATGCACCCTGATTCTATATAAAATTTATTGAAATAAAACCATAGAGTAGTACCCTAAAACATTTGAACAGGTATTTCTCCTTGCTTACCAACATTTAGAACTACTCTTCAAATCAAACTTACACAGAGCAAAATTTTAAGCTGCCATCTCAATTGAAACTTGTAAGAGCATATTATGATGTAAGATCTATAATCAACTACAACTAAGACATTTAAGCATTCACTTGATTTTTTAATGAACAGAAAATAATAGCAATAATGCAATTCAATATTAAGAGCTCACTTGAAAGATAAAGAAATGCAGCTCATTCTGATCACTGTAGATTCAGCCCTACCTGTGTGTTTTCTATAACCACAGGCTGATAGGATGGGAACTGATGTGTAGCCCAGTGATACTCAGGGGCTGCAGTGTCCTAAATCATCAGAGAAGTCTAGAGATGTTCACTCTGTAGAAATTGCCTGAAAAGGATAAAAAGAAATAAAACCTTACTAAATATTCCTCACTAACCATACAAACAAATGAATTTTCCCTATCAGTTAAGTGGATGTTTCAATTAATCAGAGTTTATTTCTGAGCCATAGTGTAACTGAAGTTACACTAAGTTATAAATTACATGTTTGAGTTTAGCACATATGAACCCATAGCTATTTGACCTTAGAAATAAAATTAATATATATCACATGTCACCTTAACTCATACAAAAGCAAAGGGTTGTTTTCCCCCTTTTATTTAGACTGTGCAATGATTTGCATTTGCAGTAGCTGAGATAGAAATAATGTAGTCAAGATATTTTTTGCCATGCACAGTGGAGCACACCTGTAATCCCAGCAGCTGGGGAGGCTAGGGCAGGAGAATTGCAAGTTCAAAGCCAGTCTCAACAAAAGCGAGGCACTAAGCAACTCAGTGAGACCCTGTCTCTAAATAAAATACAAAATAGGGCTGGGGATATGGCTCAGTGGTTGAGTACTCCTGAGTTCAATCCCAGGTACCAAAAAAAAAAAAAAAAAAAAAAAAAAAAAAAAAAAAAAAAAAAGAGATATTCTTGTTCATCTTCAAGGAAAATATGGTAAAGGTGAAGAATTAAAGTGTGTTTTTAATATAGCATTGAAATACTCAGATCTCCATTTTGACTAGCACAGTGAAAATTGAATATTGAAGAGTCAGGGAGAAATCATTAATTAATGATATCCATGTATGTGTGATTATATGAATTAATGAATTGAACCATAGTCTTTTAATAATTATCAAACTAATGCTATGGCTAATTTACCATTCTATTTTTTTTTATTAAATCCCAGCTAAAGTTTTCATTCTAATGATTTGTTGGTGGAGCATATGATAAAAAATGTATTAATGATAGTGCAGCCTGTAGTTGGTAGAGACTGATCATTGCCAAGTTAATAAGAGGGAAATAATTGGAGACTCACATATTAAGTTTGCCTTGATGATTTACTCTGGGTTTTGAGTAATGGAGGGACACTTTGAATTTTCTACACAAGAAATGTTTTTACTGATAGATACACGCATCACTGGGCCCCATCCAGCTCTCAAACCAAGTAAATCCACCACTGCTCTGGCCTGATGTATGGTGTTCAGGGAGATGAGTGATTCTCTGTAGGTGAATTATAGTAGGAGAAATAGGAAGCTTCCTTTGAAGCAGAAGAATCTAAATAGGCTATTTTGCATTACTGCTGTTGGAGAGCACACTGGTCAAAAGTCATCTGTGGTCATCTAGTGAGCTTCAGTCTAAAAGAGCATTTGCTGAAGCTCTACTTGAATGATGGCTAGCAGAATCATCATCCTGTGATCCCACAAGTTGAGGATACCTCAGAATTTCTCAACCTTCACCCTATTGGCACTTTTTTTTTTTTTTTTTACCTGATAATTCTTTGTTGTAAGAACTGTTGTGTGCTAAAATTGGATATTTTTTTAAATATTTATTTATTTGCTTTAGTTGTACACAATGCAATGCATTTATGTTTACTTGGTGCTGAGGATCGAACCCGGGCCGCGCACGTGCTAGGCGAACGCTCTACCGCTGAGCCACAACCCCAGCCCCAAATTGGATATTTAATAACATCCCTTGCCTCTACCCATTGAGTACATCACTAGCATCCTTCTCCACAGTGCAATAAATAAAAACAGTCTTCAGACAATCCCAATGTTCCTTCATGGATAAAATTTGAATCAATTATGAATCACCTACTTATTCTCTATGAAACTCATGGAACTTTCATAAAAGAGTTCAATCTTCAACAGCATCTAATGAAGTGAATCTAATCAGTGAGTTTAATAATAAATGTAGATAATTTGACAAATTCTTCTCAAAATCTTAGTAAATTTTTTTGGGGGGTTGTAAACTCATTAGGGGAGGCCTCCAATTATGGAAAGCATAGTAATAAATTCATGTTGCATCAGTATTACCTAGTGTCAGAGATTAGTTGGAGAAATTGCTAGCAGAACAGACAAAATCAAACTTATAAGGTCATATTCGACAAAGAGAACTTAAACACTGGAGCACTGTCCCATTCATTTCTAATTTTGTCACTGGGTTCTTAAGGGATAGAATCTTGATGACAGCATTTTTCTGCTGTATATATATATGTGTGTATGTGTATGTGCATATATATACACATACACACATACATATGTGTATACATATATATGTGTATACACATACGCATATATATACATATATATGTATATATATATTATTAAATGTTTGTTCAATTAATTAATACCAACAGTAAATCATAGAAAGTACTTCAAGTTAGTCTCTTCCTATTTATTCATATTGTTTCATTTCATTTTGAAAATATATCTTGCCTAGAATATTGTATCATTTCTAAATTGTCTTCCTTGCTTCTAATTTCAAGCTCCACCAAAATACAGCCAAAAACCTTATTTTGAAAACTCATTTTAGATTATGCCATTTCCCTTTATTGGCCTTCTCTCACTGAGGGTCAATTATACCTTTGGCAGTGAGTCTATTTTAAAATTTTAATCTAGTCCTTGCCTATTATCCATCCTCTCCTGAATTTCATCCATACACTTAGCACTCTGGCCACACTGCCTTCCTAGCAGTTCTTAGAAGAAGCTGGGCTGCTCTGCATCTCTGTGACCATGATTATGCTCTTCCCTCTGTGTGGATCATCCTCTGCATTTTGCTGGACTTTACCTAGTCTTAAATACTAACCCTTTGATTCTTAGTAAAAAGGCCTTCATCTCTGCACTGCATATCCTCACTGAAACAACTTTTCCTCTCTTTCATTGCACTTCAATATGTACCTCTTTTATAGTTCTCCTTCTCTGTAATCTTCCTAACAATTCTTTATGGCTTACATTCAATCATTTATTGTGCTGTATTGTAAATGTAAGTCAAGTCTTGCTGGGACCTTGCCTTTTCTCTGTTTTCCTTTAAGAGCAAGCTCATGATGAGAACATTTATTATGACTGCCTCTCTCAGTGGGACTTCTCTACTTTTTTTACCATTTATAGACCTCCCTGCCACTGCCAACAACCAATGGAGATTCCAGTCACAATTACCCTAATTCTCTCACTGTATAACTTGCTGGACTCCTATCTGTTTTCCCCAGATCCACACACCCAAATGTAGAAAATGAAATTTGAACCCTGGTTCAAATCCTGGATCTAAATGCATTTACTATGTGAAATTTGAACAAGTAACTCTGTAAAGCATGAAAAATAACAGAGTCATCTTACAAGGTGGTTGTGTGGATGAATAACTAAATGATATAAAGCAGTTAAATCAAACCTGGCACAGACTTGGTGCTACCATGGTCATATTTGGTATTCTTTCATATAACAATGTTACCTACATGTAAGTTAACTTGGAAGAACTAAGCACAGAAAGAACAGTTCAGTATAGGGTGTAGCATAATCTTTAATAAAGGCTCATGACCTTGGATGTGTGACTTAAGCTCTCTGGGCCTCCATTTACAATGTACAAGGAAGTAATGATTATTCCTACTTCCATGGATTATGAGGGCTAAATATCCCAACACAAATAAGGTGCTTAGAATATGTAATAAGAGTGATAATTTACTGTAAATGTTAATTTAGGTGTGTGTGGGGGGTCTTTTCTGCATTCATACCTATGCAGAGCTATCTCACATGGACTTTCCCTCCACTCAATATTTCCTTTTTCCTTCAAACTCCATTTCCACAGGAGGAGATTTCTGTCCTCTCTTCTGGTATGTAGAAAGCTTGAACTAGATCTTCAACTTTCAGCCCTGTGAGTTCTGGAAAAGAGTGACCTTCTCTTCATGATCAAGAGTTGGTTTCATTCTTCCAGTTCCATTTTAGTTCACCTACCAGAGAGATCTATGGCATGGTACTTACATGGTCCACTGAAAAGGAAGCAAACCTTGAAAAGCTAAACATGGAATTTCTTTGTAGTCAACCTGACCAAAGGTATCCCAAATCCAGTAAAGAACACTTTTCCTTGTAACCTTGCTCTTCTAGGCCCTTCAGAATTGTTCATCATCTCTTCCAACACCTTTCAATTATATTTAAGTCTATTCAACCTAAGGAGGAAGAAGTCATTAAAAAATAAATACTCACAAATTATGAAGGAGCATGTTGTTGCTTTCCAAGAGATGTAGCTAATAGTAAATATGTTTGGTTCCAGAATTTTCCTCAGAGGATGGGGTAAGGGAATTTGCCAAAACTACCAAGTTCTGTTTACATGCACTTAAAGGAAAGGTGTCAGATAAACAAGAGGAGTGACTGACAAAGAGAAAATCATATCTCAAATACCAACACCTATTTTAAAATATACAAAGACATAAAAAATTTTAATTCACTATTTGTAAAATGGGCATGGTATAAGCTTTTTTAAACTCCCTAAGAAGTTTTAAAATTAGAAGTTGAATAAATGGATATTATTGTTTCTAAAATAAGGCACAGTCTGATAATGTGTTTTTTGTGTCCCATTAATATCTTGACAAACACTGTTTGTTTTATGGAAAAGGGAATTGTAATAATTGTATTTTCAAATTTAATACATAGCTTACCATATTGGTATAACTTACTCTTTTATCAGTACCTTTTCCAAGAATGTGATTTCAAAAGAGCAATTTATCCCATTTTTAAAGTGGTAACAGGATAAAATTGGTGGTTATCATAATATTGGAATCAATTACTTTATTATACATAAATGCATAATTCATGCATTGTAACTCACTGATTAAAGGAATAAGTGACCCCAAGAAAATACTAAGACTCAGACAGCTTTAAAATATTGGACTGAGTCTTTTGACCATGCTCATTTACTTAAAGTAATAGAGATCAAATTACATTTATTTGACAGATTTTACCCAAGTCTGTCCTGTTCATAAAGAGGCAGAGTTGTGTGTTTGTTCCTTATAACCACACCTTGTGACCACTGATGTTTTTATAAATGTAGTTTAAAAAGACTGAGAGAGCTTTTTGTATTTCCATGGTGATTTACAAAAACAAATAAAAAAATGTGCTTCCCTGAAAGCATGATTAACTCAGCCTTGATAGACTTTGTTTGGTATTTCTAAAAGTTTGCTGATAACACTCACAGTGGCTTCATTAGGGAGACATAGGAGTGCCCAAATAAACTGACTTTAATACAGAAGAGACTCGTAAGTATTGAGAGTCTGCCCTCCTTATTTCATTGTTGGAGAGAAAAATTATATACTTATTGTTGTTCATCTAATAAATATTTCAGACCCATTTATGAATAATTAGTGCAGATGCAATCCCATTTGAATGTCACGAGGTGAGTTAGAGGAAAATAAAATCATTTCAAGTTCTGAGTCTGTCCGGACTACATCGCTGGAATCCCCGTCTAGCCACACAATAGATTAACTACCCTCTGTGCATACTATATTTTGCTCAGCCCTTCATATTCTAAAGCTGGAATGAAGCAGTCGTTATCTGTGGCAGTGCCTGGGTGATTTTCAAGCCCAGCACTACCCACCCAAGTGGCTGTGATACCGGCTTTCACTGAAGCCTTATTACTCTTAAAAGAGCAATTTGGTTGGTTGCACGGCTATTAGGGATCACACAGGCAGCCTGAAAGCTGTCAGTACAACTGCTTCTCATCTTTTTCACACAATCCTGACATCTTTTCTCTTTTCTGCTGGACACAGACATTACTGTTTTTATCATTTTCAATCAAGCTCACCCAGAACGCTGAGGAATGTATTCTCACTGAAAGCAAAGTGGAGAACAGAAATTATTTTCTAGCTCCTGGAGTAGAAGCAGTGCTGACTGCGTGCTGAGGAGCAGGAGCCGGAGCCGTGAGAAATGTAGCTTGGCTCAGGGCTACATCAGGGAGCTGCTCCTTCAGCTGTTAAAGATGGCAAAACAACACCTACCTCTGGTTTTTCAATGATTAATGCTATTTTCATAACCGGGAGGGAAGAGGATGTGAGAAATTTTGTGAAATTCACTTGTGGAAATGTTATCATCAGAGAAAGTGGGGAAAATTACTAGGCTGGAACTTCTCTTCATTTTGATGCTCCTCTTTTCTGGACCAACTCTGAGCAAGCTGACCCGGACCCCCTGGAAAGGAAAACCTTGGAAGGGGGGTAAGTGATGAAAGTTTTGTGCTAAGGATCTGTAAGGAGTCAGCAAAGCCAGTTGTTATTGGTACCTGGAGGAAAGCTAATGGCATAGGAGCTGATTCTGTTTGAAATCGGGATTTTATTTCTGGAAAGAGGATCTGTGTTGTAGGTGGCTAGGAAGAAGAGTTTTTTTTTTTTTCCTCTCACACTGATATAAATATATGTTTGCAGTTTTTGGTTTGCTGGGCTTTCAAAGCATTACAATGATTATTACTCCAGGGCCAAATGCATGCTGTTCTAGTGCAAGGATATGTATGCTATCCTTAGGAAGCTGCATTTTCTGAAAGATGTAGTTCTTGAATATGTGAGATCACTCAATTGTTGGCACATTTTGTGAAATGATCAGTGGGATGTTAGGAAATACAGTGCTACCAACACTAATTTTTTTGGCTGACTCTATAGTGTAACTGTGTTAGTAAAGATAAATTACATTAACTTCATTGGGAAAAAGTATCTGCTGCATGAGAAAAAAGCCTTTCAGTGCTTGAGAGCATTGTAATCCATTTTCTTCTGCTGTTGAAAAATTATAATGAGATGGGAGAGAATTTTTGAGACTTCAAACATACCTTTTTGAAAAGTTCTGTTGGTTTTGCTTCCCCTGAATGCCATTTGTTCCCACTAGATGCAAGTTATCAAGGTATGTGTTCTGTGAATTACAGTAACCCAAAATGATGCTGCAGAAATATCCCTTGAGAGACTTTCTCTACAGTGTTTTTATGTTGTAGGAAAAATCTTGATGGAAGAAAGCTGAGGATTTTGCTTTATACAAGCATTCTTTTTAATCTCACGCTTTTTTACCTTAGCTTTAGAAATGACTTCTGGGTCTACCCCCGTCTTTAGCTTTACTGTCAGTGTTATGATCTGAGGTTAAAGAGAAGCATGAACATTAACAAGAAGTTTTAATAATTTATCACAACATCTCAGCAGGATTTTTCTAAATACTCAAGCCCCTTCAGTTTGATCTTTTGGTTTCTCCTTTTGTTGCATTAAAGACATTGCAAATCTTTAACCTACTATACCTTGCAGGGAAAAGTTCCAGCAGGCACTTAGCTTAGATGGTTGGTACATATCTACCCAAAGGAGTGGTGAGACAAATGATCTGGGGCCTTGTAAATTATATCACCACATTTCTGTATTGCCTGGTGTTATCAATGGATTTTTCTCTCCCTTGCACACTGCAAGCTGTTATTTATGTTAGCCTGCATGGCAGCTTTTTGGTGGCTTGGGATCTAGAGATGTATGGTGTTATCGACTCCAGGGGATGTCAGGAGTGTTAACCTGTATTTCTTATATGCATTTTTCAAAGACAGTTAGTACTTATATCATGTCAAAGTTTAATTTCCTGTGTTAAACTTCAGCAATAGATTTGGAACTGCAGCTGCCCAGCAAGAAAGTTAAACAACTGTAAAATTTTAGAAAAGTTGTTAACCTAGTCAGAAAGGTTTGTTCCAAAATGCTTCTCTGTCTTCCTAGGCGTTGATTCATTCCACACAGCTTTAGATACAGATGCACTGGATTTCATTTGTAAATCAGGTCTAAAATGTTTCCTCTTTGAGTGTAGCACTAGTTTTCCCAATGTACTCTAACTAGCTCAGCTAGAAATTTGCTAGCTCTGCTGTATGATGATGCTATGACTCAGTCAAGTTCAGGAATAGGCAATCATAGCAACATATTTCGTTTATTGTTGAAAGTGTCTCATGTATTTTGGAAAGGTCAGACAAGTTACTGGAAAACTTTAAATGTGTTGACTGTATTTTTAAAATCATTTTCATTTTAGTGCCTCTGTTTATCTCTGTATATGCATTGCATAAACACGTGCCACAGATTCTGAATTCCTGCAATGTAGCCTTGCCTTGATATGCATATGTACATGTTGTAAATATTTATTTATTCATGAGTTTGGCTATTGATGGTGCTGTGTTATCTTTCAGTGGCTTGTAAAATTCTGTTACTTTTCAGTTGGCATATTATGCAGACTTTGAAAGCATATTTTGACACTTTTTTCAACATTATTTTCTTTTTCAGAAAGTAGGGGTCTTTATTATTTTGGAAGATACCTGCCAGATGTGGGGCATATATGGGGTAGGGAAGAAATAAATAATCTTAAATGCTGTGGCCTTAGGAAAAGATGATCAAGGCTGAAAACAGGACATTTTGAAGTAGGTTTTTTGAACCTTTTTTTAAAAATTGCTTCATATCAATACTAATTATGCCTTATCTCTTATAGCATAATCTTTAAAACTGATGCACTATTTCTAAAAATCCTGGCAAAAATAACAATAGCCAAACAACTGAATTTTCTTCTAAAATGATTTTTTTTTTTTTTTTTTTTTTTGCTTTCATGTTGCCTGTGTGCATTTGTCTTAATCTGATTGAGCAGCTGTCAACCTCCATATGGCAACCTGCCTACGCTGACAATTTCCATTTTTGTAGTATTAACAGGAACCATCATTCTGAGAGAAGGGGTTGTTGGGGCAGGGCCAAGGAGTGCTAACATCATAGGCCAGTGCATAGCTGTGGCCTGTAAGGAGAGGTACAAATAGCATGTGGCCAGGCAGCCCCAAACAGATGTCTGTAAGCTGACTTGTTGGAACATTTGGAGGAAATGCTGATAACTGTTGGCTACCAAGTCATTTTTAAGCTTATCAATGAACATGAATCTCAAATATAGGTTAGTAGGACAGCAAGTTTTCCCAGAGGCACATTCTTTTCTATTTAATCACAATATATGAATTCCTTAAGGGAAAACCATGTCTCATCTGATTAGTTCAGAGCATAACATAAGTGATCATAAGAGTTTTGCATTCATGATAAACTAACTGGAAATCCTAACTACATTGCTGACATCATCTTCATTAAAATTAAAGAACCTAATTAATTTACATTCAATTACTTTCATTGAGAAGAAAGACTAAAAGATAGAAACTTCTTCAATCTAATGAGCATAACTTTACAGAGAAGTGCACATTGAAGATAGCCAATATATTTGTAACAAAATAGACTATAAATAAATATAATATATGGGTATTGGTATAATATATGGGTATGGGTGTAGTATATCCAAATATATATATAATAAAATTCTGCATTTATGCTATTGGAAGTTAGAATGTGAGCTAAGCATTTATAGCTGCTCATAAGGGTGTAAATGGGAGAAATTGGTATAAATAGAAAAATAGGTCTAAAATACATAAATGGGTAAAACTGACACTGAAGATAATAGTCAAAACTTTGACCACCTGGTCTAGCATGAACACTGATCAATCAGAGCAGTTGTTGATCAAACTGAGGGGAGGGTCCAACACTTACCTTTGCTTCACCCACACTTGACCTTGACTTTATTTAAACCTCCTGGAAGAGTCTCAGTTATAACATAGGGTTAAATTATGGCAGCAAAGTATGAAGTTATCAAAACTTACATTCAGGAGATCCTCTCATAAACCTCCCCATTTGCTTCCTCCATTAATAAATTCCAGCAACCGATTGTCCATGTCTACTTTTTCTGAACAAAGAAAACCTGTCTGGTACTTTATCTTTTCCCCTGGTGAGTGGTTAGAGTGTATTACGTGTGTTATGAGCATGTACTATGGCATTAAGTTATTTCAGTTCAGGATGCATTGAAGCATAGAGACAAGATATTCAGAGGGTGCCTCTATCTGCTTTGTCCCATTTAATAGAGTGACAATTAATTAGGAATTTGTTGTATTCTTCTGAAGTTTTGTTGACCTTAAAATTTGAAGAGAAAAATTTTAACTCTTTGATGGCATCTACTATCTACAAGCCTAGTATTATTGTGTCATATTGTGGTTATTATATAAGCTAATAAAAATTTACTTTGTTTTGTAAAGTATGGCATACAACCTAGTATCTCACATAACTTGGTAATCTGTAAGAAATCACTATTATGATTATTTTCGCTAACAGAATCTGCACATTTTACTGATGATGTACTCTTTTACAAACACTGAAATAACTTAGGACTTCTGGTTTGGGGAAATGTTACTGGATCATATTGCCACTGACAATTTTTCCTGGGATACTCTTTACTGCTATACTAATGCTAGCTCCTAGATCTCTCAACTATATCCTGGAAATAATATTCCATCTTTAAAGGATTATGGTACTTTAGATTAAAAGGCATCTGTCAGGTTTTAGTGTTGAATTGTTATATGTGTCTGTATCTTACCTCTTTACCATTGTGTAACTTATTTGAAGAGACTTTTTTGTCTTTGGTTAATCTTTGTTAACGTGGAATCTTGTACCTAGTAGATGCTCAATAAATATTTAATGAATGATTAAGGTACCTTGTATAAAAGTAGTCTGGTAATAAATATTCAATGACTTAAGATATTAGTTACACATTTCTTACTTGAAGCTATGTGCTGTATCTCACCCTGATTTTTGGAAATAATTTTTATCACAAGAGTTTTATTATATAACTTCAAATTCAGTTTTAGTTGTAGAATATGAATATATTTATAGTAATTGTAAAATTTGGAAAATTCTTATAGACTCACATAGGGAGTAGTGCAGTTAGGAAAAAAGAAGGCAATATTGTTGTTCAAAAGTAATTTATAATGTGAGCTTGTGAATCTGGAAACCGAACTATATGAATATTCATGAAAAATGTAGAATGTTCTTTGTACTGTGTATAATCATCATTTCTGGTTTTCATTTGTTTAAATAATTTAATCTCCATCTGTATGCAATAGATAGATTTAATACCTTATTTTCCTATAACTGAGCAGTAATTTCCAAAACAAAGACTAAGATGAGTATGTTTCTCCTATTTGTTCAAAAGAATATTAGTGTGTGTTTAGACATATTAATCAATAACCATGCTTAACAATTGTACTAAAGTCTAGAGGAACATTTACTCATATTGTCTATTTTTATTTGAAAAGCAGCATTTGATAAATTCAATAAATTCCATACATATGAAATTTCAATAAGAAAAAGACGTGGCTCTTGAGAATAATAGACTTGTCTTAATTATAGGAATTGAACTTAGATATTTCTTATTCACAACCATTTTAATCTAATTTTTATGCAAATTCAGTTTCATTTTTAACCTAAAAGTTCCATTTTTATTATCTATTTTTTATTAATATACGCTTGTTACCCTGTGATTAAAATATCCTGAGAATTCCTGCAATGTTTACCTAAATGCATTTTTTATTGCATGATAAAAAGGAGAAAAATTGGAAAAAGTTTTGAAGCACAGTATCATTTATCTTAGAAAAAAGAGGTGAAAAGAAGTTCTTTTCATTTTACTAACAAAGAAAATAAGCACTTTTGCCAAAAATGGGCAACTGTACACCCTGAGAAACTGAGTGCTGATCCATTTTGAAGAAAATGGTTTCAGGGCATGTATATTCTTTCTGAAGACAGATTATTTCTGTGAAAAGTATGATCTATAAAGCTCACTAATTCATGCCACCCTTTCCAGGTGTGTGTACAGTGCATGCTTTGAGTCTCTACCACCCCACATCCTCTTCTCCAGAGACTGAAGTCATTAGCTAATTTCTACATGCATACCAAAACAAAAACCCAGTTTAGGAACTCTGGAGGGAAGGAAAGATGTTGGCAATGTTATTTAATTTTAAAAAGTGAGATGAATTGACAGTGATAAAACGCCTTAGATATAAAAGTGGTGAGGTTCATGAATCCATAGTTAGGATGGTGTCAGCACTTCCATTAAAAGCTACATGTTCAAAGGGTTTACAACTTAGCCATAAAATTTTTGCCTCAGGGTGGATCATGGCTCACATTAAACCTCTGTCTGAGAGTAGTTCCATTTTCTTAGTTTGCAAATTCAAACCTTCAACCTTCAAAGTTATTTAAGTGTTAAGAAAATAGGGAGAAATGTATAGTTATTTTTATAGGCTTTGTTACTTGAAAAGGCATTAAAATTTCAAAAGAGAAATTAAAAAAGTGATGAGAGTTTTAAATATCTGTTTGTCCAAATCAATGGAAGATTATATGAATCAAAGGGTGACCTTGATCAGTTAAGAATAGGATCTTTGACCTGTTAAGAATTTCACTTTCACTAAGAAACCAAGGTCATCCAAACAAGAGATAATATCTCTGAAAAGGAAAGAAAATAAGTGCATTGCATCTAAAGGCCATTGCTTTTCCAGGGATCAGAACATTTACCAGGACCCAAGTTTTCTTTGAAAGTTGACTTTCAACCATGGTCCTTGGGATTGACTTGCCCCAGAAAAGTTAAGAAATGTAACTGAAGGAAAACATTCCTGACATAAGATGGAAAACTCAAAGGTTCAGAATCCTTAGCTGGTACCTCAAAACTGACATGCAGCTTTACCAAAGAATGAAATTTCTTTATTTAGTCTACCTGTGTTTTTGAAGGCCACTTTTAAAGTAGATATTCAAAACTCATTCCATCAAAGGCACTAAAAGACTTCCCTATATACAGGTTTGTGCCCTCTAGAAACTTGTAACTTAAAATTCTTTGGCCTTTCTTATTTTTTCCTTTCCTTCCTTTGAGAAGGTAAATTTCCCTTTAGTCAAGATCTTCAACTAAAGTACACAATTATAATGTTAAAACTAAACCAAAAGGTTGTGCTTGGTGCAATTTCAGGAAAAATTTATAAAGATCCAGATTATTATTATCATGTTATCCTCTTGTTGATAGCCTACCAAAATCTCAAGTTAATATAAACCTGGGTAAACTACAGCATTTCATCTGTTCTATAGATCATTTATTAACTTTCTGTGATTAATGCTGACATTTTTGCTTGAATATTGTTTTCTTTTAAAAAAATATTCTTAGTTATGTATGGATACAATATATTTATTTTGTTTGTTTATTTTTATGTGATATGCTGAGAATCAAACCCAGTACCTCACACATGCCAGGCAAATGCTCCACCACTGAGCCACACCCCTAGCCCTTGTTTATTGTTTTCTATTGGTACATTTTTTTTTAAAAAATGTGAATTCTGACCTTCAAAGTACAGAAATTATTTTAATCCCTATTTTTGTCATATCTCAAGATATCTTTAATTATTGAATAGATACTGCCATTCATCTTAAAATATAAATTTGAAGTAATCTATTTAGGAGTTTGGCTGTAGGGACATGGTCTGGGAACATTTTGTATCCCAGGATAGAAGGGGGTGGATAACATGCGGAAGTAGTTGTTAACTCACTAATTTCTAGGGAGGGTATGGTTTATACTCAACAGTTTCAGTCTGAAATCTCACCCAATTTGCTGTTTAAATAAATCTACTTACTACTCTTCAAATTAAGCTTATCATATATGTCTCAGATTTCATATTTTAATGGAGTTTTTTTTGTAGATGTAAGTGGGAAATTAAGCAATTCACTCTTATGTAAAACAATAAAACCTTTGTAGATATTTATTAATAATATTTGTTTGGCTACACTCTGAACTCTATTTCCATGTAAAATGTTAAACTAATAAGCCTATATTCTCACATAGGGAAAATATTTTCTTTTTTACAGGAAGATGAAAAGATCTCATGAGTTCATTTAGTACTATCAATTTATAATTCTTGATACATTGCCAGGGTAAGGTATACAAATTCATTTCTCCTGTCAATTTCTGAAGAGTTCACTACATATAGGCTATTAGGATAGACCCTACATATGCTCAGTAGAATCCCTTTCAGATCAATGTCAAGTGTTCTGTCATGAAAAAGCATCAAGCTGGGCAAAGTCCAAGATTATGTTTTGGAGACAGGGGCACATCATGAAATCTCTAATGTAATAGTTGGCAGCTAATAAAGAATTTATATTAAGGCAATCAGAAATGTAACTGAAGTACCTTTCATAATCCATAGAGCCTTGAGGATTGCTTCTGGCTCACTGGCACAGACTCTGATTTACCAAAGGAATACCAGCTTCTGTTATGGAACTTCATGGACCCATGTGGAGACACATAGAGGGATTTGGGATTTAGGTTGCTCATTGCCAAGCATAATGAGCTACACTTGATGGACTATGCAAGCACTTTACTGATGGTTACTTTCCACTTAAGATCCCCAAGATCTTATGAAGTTAATTTGTATATTGAAAGTGGAGAAACATGCTATTAACAACATGGTTTAAGTCCTTCTACTATATTCCCATACTGAGTTGTAGAATACAGTAGGAAACAAAGATATGAATTCCCTCATTCAACAAACATTTATGAAGCAGGGCATGGTGGCACATGCCTGTAATCCCAGTGGCTTAGGAGGCTGAGGTAGGAGGATTGCAAGTTCAAAGCCAGCCTCAGCAATTTAGCAAGGCACTAAACAACTCAGTGAGACCCTGTCTCTAAATAATATACAAAAAAGGGTTTGGGTGTGGCTCCATGGTCAAATGCCCCTGAGTTCAATCCCCGGTACAAAAAACAAATATTATGAAGTGCTTACAAGAGAAACATAATTTGGATAATAAACATGAATATACTATTGTAAAAAATATCTTGTATAATATTTGAGCTGCAAGTGATATATCTCCAGTTTTGAGTTTTTTGATATACATATATAATAGGAAAAATAAATGATAACTACAAATATGATCAGCAAGGTATAGAGCTATATATGTTTATGTTACTAATTTGGGATTTTTTTCTGTTTTTTTTTTTTTTTTTTTTTTTTTCCTTAAACTCTGTGTTAGGCTCTATGATATATAATTTCTTGAGTTCTCTAACTTAATGCTTGCACTACTCCTATATGAAAAGTACTGTTATTTGTATCATCCCCATTGTCATATGAGAGTAGCACATGACTAAGGTTGTAAACTATATGCTTTTTATTTTTTTTTAATTTTTTAAAATTTTTTATTCTTTTTAGGTAAACATGACAGTAGAGTGTATTTTGACATATTATACATACATGGAGCTTAACTTATTCTAATTAGGAACTCATTCTTGTGATTGTACAGGATGTGGAGTTTCACTGATGATGTATTCATATATGAACCTAGGAAAGTTATGTCAGTTTTATTCCACCTTCTTTCCTATTCCTGTACCCCATTCTTTACCTTTATTCTCCTTTGTCTTATCCCCTGAACTTTATTCTCTCCACCCTCTTGTTGTGTGTTCCTTTGGTTTTTAGGAATTATTTTATTTCACTTAGCATGATAGTCTCCAGATCCACCTATTTACTGGCAAATGCCATACAGTTATTCTTCTTTATGGCTGAGTAACATTCCATTGTGCATATATACCTCAGTTTCTTTATCCATTCATTTGTTGAAGGGCACCTTGGTTGGATTTATAGCTTAGCTATTGCGAATTCTGCTGCTATATAAACATTAATGTGGCTGTGTCACTATAATATGATGATCTTAAGTCCTTTGGATATATATGGAAGAGTGAGATCCCTGGATTAAATGGTGGTTCCATTCCAAGTTTTCTAAGCAATCTCCATACTGCTTTCCAAAGCATTGTACCAATTTACAGACCCACCAACAATATTATGAGTGAATCTTTTTCCAAACATTCTCGCCAACATTTATTATTATTTTATTCTTGATAATTGCCATTCTGATTAGAATGAGATGGAATCTAAGTGTAGTTTTAATTTATATTTCTTTAATTACTAGAATGTTGAACATCTTCTCATATATTTGTTGGTCATTTGGATTTCTTTTTTTGTGAAGTGCCTGTTCACTATGTTTTTCAATCAGATATCAAACTCAGAAAAGTAATGTACTACATTTGGTGCACAGGCAAGTAACTCCAATAGGAAGTATGTAGAGAATTAGTGGAAAATAATAGCAGAGTCAGTTAAGTATAACTGTGAGAATCTGTCAGAGCAAACCAGAATTTATAGAACAGAAAATGAGAGGCTATTTTGGGAATTGGTAAGACAAGTCTTATAATAACTGCAGTATTTAGGAAACAATATATGGTGCCATTTATTTGAGTCACTAGTACTTCATCTTGTAGTTCCTCTTCTCTTTATGTTTGCAAGATGTATTTTTGATACCTTAAAGCTAAATGTGATCATGCAGAATTCTATGCTAAAATAGATGTTGAAATTGTGAATGTTGTTTATCTTCTGTGTGAAAGATTTAATCTATGTTGTCATTGTTGCTGAACACTTTTTCACTGAAAACTATTTACTTATATAAAATATGTTGTGTGAGTCATTTTAAGTGATTTATTTTACAATTAAAAGAAAATTGCATCAGCTTTTTTTTAAAATATTTATTTATTTGCTTTAGTTGTACACAATGCAATAATGCATTTATGTTTACGTGGTGCTGAGGATCAAACCCGGGCCGCGCACGTGCTAGGCGAACGCTCTACTGCTGAGCCACAACCTCAGCCCTGCATCAGCTTTTTAAAAAATTTGTATTACTACTGTCAACATTCAGTGTGTATACGTAAACACACATATTTTATAAACTTAACACAATTGATTAATTAAGGTATGTACATATATAAGAACATATCCTGTATATTAGCAGTTCGCCTTTATAAATGCTACCCTAACTATGAGTGCATATAATTTATGTGGTATATTTCATTTATCAGTTATGCAAGTTATCTGGTATAAAATACATTTTGAGAAAAGTTTCATAGAGTTAAAGACATGTAGCTTGAAGTTTTAAAATATATATATTCTAAAAAGAGTTCTTCATATTATAATTAAATTATTGGATGATCTTTAAGTTTTATAATTTTAAATGCCTTATGTATATATAAAAGAATGATTTTACTCATTATTCATCTGTTAGAAGAATCCCAGGCAAGGGAATGGGTATACTACTTAAATAATTTGTAAGAGAGATCATTTTTTTTCCAAAAGAAAAATTTAACTAATAATAATTTTTAAAGGTGCAGCTACCACATATTAGTTTTACATGTAAATTTAATGACAAAACTTAGATGTGATTGATTATTAAAAACTAAATTGTCAGTTGGCATACTAAGAAGATATATTTTTATTTATTTTGATAGCTTAAAATCTTGTAATTTTGATTACAAAAATCTTATTTTCAACATGTTGTAGATACATTGAAAGACAATTAAAATAGCTTTATGGTCTGGTAGCTTATTTGCTAGACTTAATTTGAGTGTAGTCTAGTCATAACAGAAACAGTGAATTTCTATTCACATCTCTGTCTTTTACTACCTGTATCTTCTGAGGCCAGTTACTCTGACTTCTGTGATTCTTAGTGTTCTCATCATGTTAGTTTTTTGTGGAAAAAATAAGATAGTATTGTCTGTGGAAAGCAGCTAATAGTGATTTTTCAATAATTATTTTCTTCAGAATAAATAATATGCTCAAATATATTGATTATTGTTATTATTTTTAAAACTTTTAATACTCAAAATTTAATTGCTAACATTTAAAATCTGAGCACTGCTTATGTTCCAGCATTGTGCTAAATAATTTCCATCTACAATCTGATTTTATCTTGTGTCTTTAATATTAAGCATTAGTTTTTCTCTTGTTTTGCAACTCACATAGCAAAATCTGGACTTTTCCCCCTTCACTTGAGTTCATTAATCTGTAGTTTAGAGTTATTAAAGATTTAAAATTGTTAGATACATATTATTAATTTTTATTTTTAGCAGAATAAAATGCAATTATGATTAATCACTTTACTAAATAAAATACTAATCTCACATCTGGTTTAAAATAAAGATAAAATATGCCCCTCTTTATGAAGCTACTTGGAGAATATTGATATTGTAGAAAAAAATAGAACTATATTTTAAGAAATCTACAATAAGATTGGCTTAGGTAGCATGAAGATTATCATTTCCATATAGTATATATAAAATTGGAGTATTCACAAGGGCAAAATTGGAATTGAATGAGCCAGGTCCAAAACCAGATGGCAAGAAAAAGTTTCAATCTGTTCCATTTGGAAATTGAGTTTTAGATTTCCATGTGACGCATTACATTATAAGTTCAAATTAATTTTAAACTTTTAATTTTTCATATGTATCTTCATGACTCCTAGTACATGCTTCCTTGTCTATCTTGTTGCCAGTGAATCTAAAATGGGCACCAAACAGCTTTTCACTCTATATTAAATACACAGAGAAGAGCACTTAACTCTGTATTTTGAACCCTGCTCAATAAAAGTTTTAAGAGATAAGATGCTTTTTCTGTTTTAGGGTCACTATTTGTCTGAATAATACATAAACATGGAGAAATGGTAGGAATTCTACTGAGGATCACACCATAGCTTCAATAAAATTATCTGTCATTATCACAGTTGAAAAGCTTGGGATATGAGCTTTCATGTCGGATACACACCAATAAATATCCAATGTTACTGTCTAGTTTCCTTCTCCCACCAGCATCCTATTCAAGAAAGAAAAGAAAAGATAAAACTTGTGTACCTGTAGAAATAACCTGAAGAATCTAGAGTTAAATGCTAACAAGAAATGAAGGTCGCTTCTCTAGCATCACAAACCACAAGGGGTGAATAAGATGCTATTGAGGCTTTACATATGATACCCTTCTCGAATGACAGCTTTTGTAGTCAGGACTCAGCTAATGTGCATGCTTGTGTAATTTAAATGGACAATAAAATTAATAACTTAAAATTTATAAAGGCATTGATTTAGGCTGATTTCCAAATATCATTCTATGTGCATATTTGGAAAGTTGATAAGGCAGGAAAATAGACAGGGATTTCCTCTTCCACATAACCAATAGGCAATCGCTTGAAACATTTAAATTACCTAATGGCATGTTTCCTGTGTTGATTATTCCAGGCAGAGGGCTTTAAGTAGTTTGTGCAGGTTATAGATTGAAAATATGACTAAAAGACCAGATGGATCTGGCCATTTAAAACATCTTCATGTAAACAATCATCATTACTTGGTTGGATAAAGTAAAATCTGCTTGAGGCCAGTTGAGACCCCACCCCACCCCAATGCTGGAATTTTATTTTATTTTTTTAAATCTATGTTACTAATAGAAAACAGTATAACAAATTCAATTTCTTAGTTACCTGCCATGATCTGAAAATGTGATCATCTGATAAATAAGTTTAGTGTAGACAGGAATACTACAGCTAAAAAAGAAGCTATATCAAAGTATGTGAAGTCAATTAAAATATTTGTATGTGCACTGCAAACTTTCTTACACGTTTTCATATCTTAGAATATCACAGAGCATCATTCTTCATTATGAGTTTCAATTATTACAGTATCAAAGCAAAAGAGAACCAATTAGCAGAAGTTTATAATCATTGCATTATAGATAAAACTGAAATTCCTATAAGATGCAGTTCTAGATATGGAAATGATTAAGTTAAAAACAGTAATAAATCGAGAGAAGGAAGTGTGACTATGCCATTGTTCCTCAGTACTTCAGTTTTATCTTAAAATTAATTTCCAAATGACCTTTTAAATATGTGTCAGGTATCAGACTATACTCACAAATGGAAGTTGATTGTAGCCTGGATTATATATACATTTGATTGCATATTAATCAATCCAAAGTCAAAGTAGTTAATATTTAAGAATTTTTCTCCAGGCATGTCATTTGAGGTATAGAGATATCAATATAAAAAATGAAAACAAAAGGTCAAATTAAAAAACAAACTATTGCCAAGCACAGTGGCACACACTTATAATCTCAGCGGCTTGGGAAGCTGAAACAGGAAGATCGAGACTTCAAAGCTAGCCTCAGCAATGGTGAGGTGCTAAGCAACGCAGTGAAACCCTGTCTCTAAATAAAATACAAAATAGGGCTGGGGATGTGGTTCAGTGGTTCCATGCCCCTGAGCCCCTGAGTTTAATTTCCGGTACCAAAAAAAAAAAAAAAAAAAAAAAAAAAAACACACCAAAAAAACTATTTTGACATTGTTAATAGTCATGTACTATTCTTTCTTGTGAGCTAATTTGGCTTAAAAACATTTGGAATGAAATTTGGAAGTATAATTTTCAAAATTCATAAATCAAGTATAATTTTCCTTGATCAAAAAGTAATGACATAAACTTAAATAGCTATAATAAGAAAACCTATGTGGATCTAAATTATGACTAATCAGAGAATTAGTCAAAATTCAATAATTCTGAGTCTGACTATAGAAAATGCATTTATAACCTAAGAAATGAACCTTAGAGCCAGGAGCATTGATGTGTGCCTGTAATTCCAGCTGTTGGGGAAGCTGGGGAGGCAGTACCATGAGTTTCAGGGAAGTCTGTGCAATGTTGTGAGCCCCTACAACAAAAGAAAAAAAAAAGAAAGAAAGAAAGAAAGAAAGAAAGAAAGGCAAAAATTAAAAAGAAAGAAAATAAGAACCCTGTGTCTTTAAAAATAATTTCAGGAGCATTAGGCAACTAAGAAAAAAGCATATTGAAAAGCATAAATAAAATATTTTAATGATGAATTTTTGGTGATACTGAATATTTTATTCAGCATTTTCTGGCCTTGGCAAATAGCAGTTCTTAACAAGTTTTAGTAATTATCACAGCATGTTGGCAGAGGTTAGATCCTAAGTAAGCTCAAGGGCTCAGATCAACTTATTTTTTATTTTAAAAAGTAGTGCTTGATGAATATAGAAATACACAAAATAACTGGAAAGATTTAAAGTGAAGAAAAAAATTTTATAATCACTTCTCAAAAAAAAGAGTCACTTAATTCTATAACCTAAGAAGAATCATTTTAATCCTACCCAGTATTTCCCTTGACATATATATACATATATATGTGTATATATACACTTACAGATATAACATGAAAGATAGGTATATACATATATGAATACTATATGCACATAGGCACACATTTGAGCATAAATATGATTATTTCCTAGAACTAGAATTATTGTCTCAAAAAGTATGATCATTTTATTTCTCTTGATAAATAATGCCAAAAAATTGCATAAAGGACTGAGTTTACCTACCAACACAAATTACATTTGAATACCTAATGCACTTTAAGTCGTATAGAATGTACTATTTACTTTTAAGATTTTATTTACAAACATAGTATAGCTTTAACTTAAAATTTGTTACATTAATAGTGTACTATAATTATCTATAAACATATTTATTCACTAGCTATGTATAGCTTATATTTTATAAAGTGTTTCCTGAGATACATAAATATATATTCCCAAAGGAAAAAAAAAATAAGAAGAAAAGAAACTGTCAATAAATTTATACTTAAAAAGAAATCAATGTAAAAATTATACTCTAAGGACTGAAAATTATCAGAGAATGATATATCTGTCTTGTGGCCATTTATATTTATCATCACTATCCATTTGAATAGAGCAGCATCTTCCATATAAGGAGACATTATTTCTCTGTTCCCCTCTGACTGTCAGATTCTGTGGGCATATACGATGATAGTAATGCAGAACCTTGCTGAATATGTCATTAAGTAATTTGAAGATATACCTATAAATATCAATTGTGATAAGTGGATCATTTGGTAACAGTTCATCATGACGTACTAACAAAGATTTTTCAAACATTTCCTTTAAGAATTTTTTTCTGAAGTTGTATGTTAATTTTCTAACAAAGTATATCATTTTGTCTTTATAAAACATTAACTGTCATTGATTTCTATCTATTAAAGAATAACTAACAAGATTCAATGAACCACGAGTGAGAAAGCAAATAGTTTGTGTTGCTAGAGTGCTAGAGTCCCCAAAGTAGACAATAAGACACCATCCATCAGAGTGAATCACTTCACAAATTGCACCATCAGAGCACATTGAACAGCGTGAGCATGGATGTGATAACTCCATTTCCTCTGTCCCCAAATCCACCATAGAGTGATAGATGAGACCAAGTGGTGCTTGCTACATAAGCAAAGGACCCAGGACCAGGGGCTCAGAATCTTTTATAGCAAACAGTAAGCATGCCTCTTTCACTGGGGCATAAGTAGCTATAAGTTAGTCATCTTGACCTACTGGATTAGTTTATTACTTTTGTGACTTGCCACAGGAACACAATGGTTGTGCTTTTCAGTTTCACGTACTCAACAAGGACTTTCAAGGACTTAAGACTATAGTAGTCTATTGCATAGAAATTCATAAAAGCTTTTCAATTGTAAAGAAATTTTCTTCATATTAGATACTTATTCCAAATTGAGAGTATTTTAGCTATCTTTTGCATTGCTGTGACCAAATACCTGACAAGAACAACTTAGAAGAGGAAAAGATTATTTGGGGCTCCTGGTTCTGTTCAGAGGTCTCAGTCTATAGATGGCCAACTCCAGTGCTTTGGACCCAAGGTAAGAGAGCATATTGTAGGGAAAGGTCCCAGCAGAGGAAAACATCTCCTCTTATGGTGGACTTAGGAAGCAGAGAGAAAGGGGAAGGAGCCACAGAGCAGATGCACACTTCTAGGGCATACCCCCAGTGATTCACCTCCTCCAGCCATACCCCACCTGCCTACATTTACCACCCAGTTGGTCCATTAAAACTAGGTTGGACTGATTAGGTTATAATTCAGAAACTATTCACTTTGCTTCAAACTACTCCTGTATCAACAGGAACTTTTGGGGATACCTCCTACCCAAACTATAACAGGGAGAATCCCATTTTTGAATCATTCTTTCAGAATCTTCTTCAAAGTCCCTTTATTTTATCTTTAAGGCTAGTGATGCATTTCTTTAATACACCTTGGGTTTTAGTCTTCCTTGTGAACATGCAGGAAGATTTTCAGAGGACTAACTAGCAACAGAAGCTGGCCTTTGGGATCCACTTTACCATGTAAAATATATAATGCTCTTTTGCAACATTTATATGAATACTAGAGTGTGGAAGCACATTAGTTTCAAATCAATAATTGTATTAACATTTTCTTATATTTATATGTATCTTTAAGGTCATGCTTGAAATGTGATTATAAAACAATATAACACATGTAAGAGTTATGCATTCCACTGAGAAAGGCATTATGAGGTGGAAACTAGATGAGGTATGTTGAGTACACCACCAAGCACCCAAGACCATAAAGTAAAACACAACTAGGCATATTAACTGGGGAAATAAACATACACCCAATTGATAGTAGTGATAAACAAAGCTGATAATCAAAGCAGCAGAAGGAAGAAAATGTTTTATTTAATATTAGAAATCAAAGCTTTATTATGATTTCTTTGAAATGAGTATTTTTATAGCAGTAAGAAGTATTTTTGATAGTGTAATTATCATGGCTATATGAGTATTTGATCATTCAAATACACTATTTTTATTTTTGCTCTCGTTGCAGTGCCATTTGAGAAATGCTTTAGTACTCAGTTTCATAACAGAAATGTGAGTGGTAAAGACATTTTTCCTGTTATGCTTTAATAGAAAATATATATTTTTAAAAATAGTAATAACAACATTAAATATTATGTAGACTTGTAGAATAAAAGTACAGTCCTTGTTCTTATAACATGTGTAAAAATAAATAAATAAAAGATCACTATGAAGAATTGGTGCAAAGAAACTTAAGATCTGAATTTCAATGGCCCATTCTCAGAGAAATTGTATTTTGGATGACTAGATCACATCGATTCATTTTGATATTACATATAAATGAAAATACCAAATGTCTTTTGCTTTGTCAGTGAAAAAGTAGTTTTCGCTTAACAAATGGTCCAGTGATGTCTATTTGGAAGCTTCATGACATATTAAGGCAGTTGATGAGGTTCAATTTGTTGTGGGGTCGCATCTGATTGATGGTTTACTATCTACCGCAGCCTCATCTGCTATGGTGTTCCCATAATAAATGTTCATGGCTAGACAGTGCTAAATGTGCTCTATCTAAATCATCCGTTACTTATAACAAGTTTCAGTATATATGAATCAAATGTTGTTTATAGTAGTCTTCAACAGGATTTATCATTTTGAAGCTTTTCTACTACTTCAAATGGAATAACCAAGATATAGATTTTGAATAAGTGTTTTGAGCCCATGGGTGGTAATGTACCAAGAATTCAGGAACAGAGTAAAGATTAAGCAAGTCATATGAGAAAATAAAGATAAAATGTGGTTTTGTAATTTTCTGCTTCTAAACATAAAGAGCATGTTTTTACAATGTGTGGTCATAGCAAAAATCATTAAAAGTAAAGGATAATTCTAAAATATTTGTTATTCATGGAAATTTCAGGCAGAGTCTTGCTTCGAGAAATTAGAAATAACTGCTAATTTATATATAATCACTCTAGCATGTATTGCTCTGAAATTGCCTCTTAGTCACAAGCTTTTATTTTTTTTTTATACTAACCTCCTTTGCTCCTTCTCAATCCAACTTTGATCCCATTTCATTTTCTGTCTTGATGTCTTTCACCCCATCTGGCTCTTTTTTCTTTTATGTATCTAGATTCCTTGCAGGGTGGTTTTAACCCCATGGTTTGACATTCTCAGCCCCACGGTCAATGCTCATTGATATCTGAACACCTTTGCAGCATATATCAAAACCCCTTTTAAAATCTTAACTCCTTAGAAACTCTAACATTCAATAGTTTTGTTCTACTTAAATAATATCTACATTACTGATGCTAATAGAATGTTTGTTCTCTATATTGCATATGTGATATATACTTAATTAATTAGCTGAACCAAAAATTTTAAAATTATTATAACTACAAAAATAAAATAGGAAGCATAGATTTTCTATATCAAATCAATGTCCAATGTGAATAGCAAATCTGCAAGTCTTTTTTGTGTCTTAGGAATGGAAAAATTTGAGACAAATGGCTCTTTTATCTTGTGAAGAGGGCCTCCTGGTGTCATCCAGGAAAAGAGCTTGTGTTAATACTGTATAATAGGGCTGGGATTGTGGCTCAGTGGTAGAGTGCATTTGCCTAGTACATAAGCCACCCTCAGCAACACGTAAGAATAAAAGCATTGTGTACAACTAAAACAAATAAATAAAAAAATACTGTATAATACTAATTTGCTTTATGTTTTCCACAAATCATATACACAGCTAGGTGCTTTATGATCTAAAATTAGGACTATCCCATATCTGTTCATTTATTTTAATGAGAAGTAACATTTTTAAATAATTGTTATAAATTAATTAAATTATTTGTTATTTTGTTATTTGATTGATGATACAAAAATCTGCTAGGGGAGGAAATCATCAAAAACTTCAAGTGTGTTTGCTTTCTTATATTTCCAAACTGCTACATTCTATTTGGACATGTTTTTTTTTTTTTTTTTTTTTGGTCTCTCTGTGATTTATCTATTGCACAGAAGTTAAGAGAAATGCAGTTCTGGAAGTTGGGCATATAGCCCTGTGATAGAGTGCTTTTCTAGAGTGTGCAAGGTCCTGGGTTCAGTACTCGAGGAAAAAAGTGTGTGTGTGTGTGTGTGTGTGTGTGTGTGTGTGTGAGAGAGAGAGAGAGACAGACAGACAGACAGACAGAGACAGAGAGTTTTCCCAATAGACTGTACAATTTTGGTAGGCAAAAATTGTTTATCTCTTTCTGAAACTGTTTCACACTAATATGACCTTCAGATGGAAATTAGTAAAATATTTATCCTCTAGCCAAAGCAAGTGACATTGTACGTTGTACCACTTTGTGCTTACATAGTTTTTTTTCTTACAAATTATATTTTGTTCATTCCAGATAATTTGTCTGTCATGGACATAGTGATACTTTACATTGGATTTTTTAAAATATTTTTTTAATTATCAATGGACCTTTATTTTATTTATTTATATGTGGTTCTGAGAATCGAACCCAGTGCCTCACACACATGCTAGGCAAGCAATCTACCACTGAGCTACAACCCCAGCCCTTTACATTGGATTTTAAAGTAGATTATGTAATAGAAAGTTTTGAACAGATTAGATAATTGTGTGTTTGCTTTTTGTTGTACAAGATGATGGTTTTTTCACCTCTGGTATACATTGGAATATTTGGAGGGCTTGTTAAAACAGTGCTAGACCTTACCCCAGAGTTTCTGATTGAGTAGATCTGAGGGGAGACCCTAAAATCTGCCTTTATAAGAACTTTGCAGGTGACGCTGATGCTGTTGGTTTTGAAACCACATGTTAGAATCCCTGAAATATTGGATTTGGTCTTAAAAAGCAGAGGAGTCTTTTGTTGTTGTTGTTAAACCATAGCATCACTATCCAGTGACCTTGGATAGGTGACATAACCCCTCTGAAGCCAGTGTTCAAGTTTCTAAGTTGGGAAAGGGGATACCTGCCTGAAAAGGCTGTTGTGAAAAGGCAAGGGCAGTAACTAACACACACTAGCTTTGGAATCATTCTTGTCTTTATTCTTTCTATAGATTTAATATGGTGTAAGTCATGATTCTCATGTTGAATAGATGAGAAGAGAAAGATGAGTCCTTGAATCTTGTTTGTCTAGCTCTTGGTCAATTAAGAAAAAATACATTGTCATGTATGAATATTCAGTAGACAGCATTGATTACCAAACATTGTAGCAAATTTTGCACTAGGTTTTGGTACTATTTTTTCATGAAAAAACTGGTCACTAATTTTAAGGAATTTAAAGTCTAGTTCAATAATTGCTTTAAGGAGTTGTTTATGGAAGTCATCCAACTAGGGTGACTTCTTTTGTTATTTGGGTTTCAGTCAAATGTAACCTAATCAATGAGAAATTTCTTCCTCTAACTGCTCAATTTAAAGAAGTATAACCCCATCATCCACATTCCTATAGCTATTATTATCTAAAATCTCAGTTTTACCTCACTTATCTTGTTTATTCACTCTTGTTTGTTTTGTTGATAGCATTTATGAGAGAGAAAAAATACAATCTCTCAATTTGCTTAAATACCACCACCCCCAAACTGTTTGAAATGTAAAAGTTATTGAACAAATGAATGAATATGAGTCTTTTCTAGTCCCAGGGGAGGCAGCACAGAAGAGAAAATATGCACATGTGCATAATAAGAAAAATTTACTAATCTATACATAATGAAGATCAGTTGAAGAATTTTAACAATAAGAAATGATCAGTAGATATCTTAGTGTAAGTATTTCCCATAACAGTAGGATTTTTGAACTATACTGAATCTCTGACTGTAGTATGTAGACAGTTAACTAAAAGTAAAAATAGAAAGCTAGATCTGATAGTTTTGGCAGTATATTAGAAAAATCAAATCATTATGAAGAAAAGAGCTATTTGGGGGACTGTGTATGAAGTTCAGTCATATAGGGTTTACTTGAGGCCCTGGGTTCTAGCTCCAATATTAAAAAATAATAATAATAATGAATGAATAAAGCTATCTGAGGCAAAACCACTATATAATCTTAAAATATTAATTTTTATTTCTAATTATGAAAATAATCCTTGCCAAGTATTTATAGCAATTTATTTGGAATATTTAATCTAAAAATCTTAAGATGAAAAACATACTGTTGATACTCTGGCTACTTTTTTTCCATACTTTTTTTTTTTTTTTGGTAGAGTTTTACATCTGAAATCTTATCACAAAATTAATTTTATAGTTTTGCTCTTTGACTTAAAATATAAGATGATATTCCCATTGTCAAAGACTTAATTTATAATGACCATATAACATTTCTTTATATGAGTATGATATAATTTACTTACATATTTTCTTCCTGTATTTCTAGATTGAATGTCATGTAAATGTAGTTATATTCATAATTTTTCTTAGAAAATAATTTTGTTGTGTGTAAAACAGACACCAAAAGCTCTCATGTGAAAGCTCAAACAAGTATTTGGGTAGCCGCCCAAAGATACACTGTGGGCTCAGGCTCCTTTTGTATGACTGGTATATATTGACCTAGAATGCTGCCCTCATATCTTGATGCAAAATGGTCCACAGGGGAAAGAAAAAATCATTGTATGAACGTAGGCAAGAAGAGGGCTGGGGTTGTGGCTCAGTGGTAGAGTGCTCGCCTAGCATGTGCGCCGCCCGGGTTCAATTCTCAGCACCACGTACAAATAAATGCATTGTGTACAACTAAAGCAAATAAATAAATATTTTTTAAAAAAAGAAAGTAGGCAAGAAGAGAAAGGTGGAGGAAAAATAATTTTGAATATTCATAATGGCTTATGCAGAAATTATACACAACATTTCATTAATTTCCTGTAAATCAGACATGGTGGTACATGCCTGTAATTCCAGTGACTTAGGAAGTTGATGCAGAGAATCACAAATTGAAGGTCACCTTCAGCAATTTAGCAGAACCTTATCTCAAAATAAAAACCAAAAAGGGCTAAGGATGTACCTCAGTGGTAGACCACCCCTAGGTTCAATCCCCAAGGGAAAAAAAAAAAAAAAAAATTCCTGTAAGAGTAGTACAACCATCCTGGTTAGGAGACTAGAAAAACCCATGTCTCACATTTTGGTGGGGATAATGTGCCCAGTTAAAATACTGTCACTGCATTAGAATGAAAATGGTTAGAGGTGGATAAGAAACAGGCTAGGTGTATCTAAAGATACACCTTGTCTAGAGATATTTTGTGGACAACATTTAATCTAAGGTATCATTAAATTTGTCTTTGGGGCTGGTGTTGTGGCTTAGCGGCACAGCGCTCGCCTCTCACGTGCCTGGCCCGGGTTCGATCCTCAGCACCACGTAAACATAAATGCATTGCATTGTGTACAACTAAAGTAAATAAATAAATATTTTTTAAAAATTTGTCTTTGAAGAATACTGTCATGGGCTTTGTAATTTAACATGTTTCTGTTATTTTGTTTAAATGATAAATGATATATTTAAAATACTTAAATATTTCATTCATTGCTTCTTTTTTTTTTTTTTTTTTTTTTTTTTTTTTTTTTTTTGTACTGGGGATTGAACTCAGGGGCACAGGACCACTGGGCCATATCCTCAGCCCTTTTTTGCATTTTATTAGAGACAGGGTCTCACTGAGTTGCTTAAGTGCCTCTCCATTGCAGAGGCTGGCTTTGAACTCATGATCCTCCTGCCTCAGCCTCCCAAGTGCTGGGATTGCAGGCGTGTGCCACTGCGCCTAGCTCATTAATTGCTTTTTGATTAATGAAAAACAATTCCATTGTTTAAATTATTTTAGGCTATGTTTTCTTTGAGATTAGAGTCTTATTTACACTAAAATTCATTTTGTATACAATGTCTGTTTTCTGGAGCTTGGTAGAGAAATAAATATACAATTGTGTCCACCAAGCATCTTCTGTAGATATCCCATTTACAGCATGAGCAATGCAGACATTTACTATCAAAGTGGTTCTTTTCTTAAATATTTGCCCAATAACTTTCACTAGCCAAAGTTTCCTTGGCCCACATCAAGTTCCCAATAAGATGCACAGTAAAAATGTCAATGATATTGAGAAAATACTCCTGCATATCCCAGAAAACAATTGAAAACTAGTCCTTCTTGTGACAGTATACAAAGATTTTGTAAACATTTTGAACTCAGATCCATAGAAGGAGATAAAATAGATAAGCTAAAGATGATTTTAAATCAGGACATTGTATAGATAATAACATTTTTTTCTTTAACTACTTAAAGAACTTTTACCTTTGATATATTAAAAAAAAAAACATTTTATTTGGTTATGGCACACTTGGGCAACATACCTATTATAATCTTTTGTGAAACTTCCTTAAATCAGATAAAACACCAACACATATTATGTGCATAGTAACGCACTATTGTAGTAATTGTGATGTGCAAAATAGAATGGAATTAGAAAACAATAAAGAAAAAATATGGAAGAGAAATAACACTAAAGGATGTGAAGAATGGAGGTACAGAAAAAAAAAATTCATTCCTTATTTCTTAGTAAGTAATCATTGGGATAGTTTCAGTCTGATCTTCGAAAATGTATATGGTGAGAAATAAATGGGGATTGGACTTGCTCTTTCACCTCAATAGTGGTCTGTTGTTATGTGTAATAATATTATTGACAGATCCAGATTTCAAAATAAACAATATTTTGTGTCATGTTTGTGGGGCTCATCCATCAGAGATTTACTTTTACTTTATGTATTAAAACCTCATTGATGAAACTAGGAACAGTACTTTGATTTCAACCAACAACACAGCATGTTGTTCTGTGAACACTCTGCCATTCCCTTCCCACACTGTGATGACAGTTGCTTCTGAAGTGCTTCAAAAGGAAGAGATGACAAGGGGAAGAGGAAGACTAACAGTTTTTTTATAGATGTTTTGGAGACTCTAAACATACAGTGTCTGGTGAATTTAGTCCCTTATCTAGCCCTTCACTAAGACTTTAACAGACTTTAAGACTTTAACTTTAAAACTAGTCCTTCTTGTGACAGTATACAAAGATTTTGTAAACATTTTGAACTTATTTCTTAGTAAGTAATCATTGTCTTCACTAAGACAATGAAGTAAAGTCTTCACTAAGACTTTAACAGACCCCTTGATCAAATGGAGTTCATTGCATGCCTCTTTCTCATGTGCTTCTACCAAGCTGGTGGGCATATCTCCTGATTATCTTTTCATACGTCTGCAGCAAACTATTTTGAAGTTTTAACTTTATCTCCAATTCCTCCTTATTCTTTTGCTTATTTAAATGATCCCATTTGTTTTTGTTATTGTTCAAACAACTTGACAACTAAAAATAGATTTTCATTTCTGATGAGTAAATATAACCAAGTTTGCCTAATCAAAGCACAAGCACACTGTGCCTTGCTAAAATCTGAAAGTATGCAGAGAAAATTAAGAAACTTGTAGAAAAATTTGAAGGCAAGCTGATCATAATAGAACTCTTGATATGTTTTTAATTGAATATCTTAAATAAGAATGCCTTTCTGACTTAAATCTAGAATTCTGTTGCAGTTTTGTGAAATCGAATTGTGCAAACAAATGTTTTAAGACACTTCATTTTAATGTGTTATTATTACTAAACATTTTGTAGTCTGTGGATATTTTAAAACTCCTCTTTATGACATTTTAAGTGTTTTTTAAATTCATCTAAATGTTATATTTCAATTGGCCTTATTAACAATTCTATGACATGAAATGTTAATACTATATGTTAATTGCTATATGTCCATGATAACATAGTTGGATAATTAAATAGAAAATACTGATACCTCAGACTGTGATTACTTTTGCAAGTTATCTACTGAGCAATAGATAAGATAAATGGCAATATTATTTACTTTTATGAATGATTATATATGGTTATATAATGTCACTCAAGTTTCCCTGCAAACTTTAATGTATAAATTACTAGCTACTAAGTTATAATAAAAAATTAAGAAAACTAAGGTTGTTCATAAAATGTAATTGTATAAAGACAATTATTTCACTAGCAAGGCAAATCACTTGATGAAAGATACAAAGATCAGTTAAAAACAATTGATTATTATTCTAAAAAGAAAATTCATGTTTTTGATCTCCCTCAGACATTAGTCCAGCTAATTTCATTTATTTTCTAAGTTGCCATAACCTTGTAAGATAGAACAATACCAAACATTTCACCTCCTTGAACACTTTGTAGAAAGCTTGTTTGTCTTGGGTATTATAGTTTAGCCAATCCTAGATGTCAACCTATCAATCTACCTGATTGATTTCTAACAAGAATAATAGGGGTATAAAAATAAATGTAATGTCAAGTGCAAAATATTGAAGCCTTGCATGGATTTATGCTGCTTTATAGTATAGGTGATTTAGAGCTAAGAGAGTAGCTCCACAATTTATAAGGCTTTAAGTTTTGGAGAAATCACATCCTAGATCACAAATCATATTATGATTAAAAAATAGTGTATGGATTCTTGTTTTTGGAAGAACATTAGTTTGATGGTTAGGAAAGCCAGGCAAGTAGGCATTCATTGAAAATCATGCATTTTTTATTGTACCAGGGACTAAACAAAAGCACTTAACCACTGAGTCACATCCCCTGAACTTTTTACTTTTTATTTTGAGAAAGGGTCATACTAGGTTGCTTATAGCCTTGCTAAGCTGCTGAGGTTGACTTCGAACCTGCAATTCTCCTGCCTCAGCTTCCTGAATTGCTGGGATAACAGGCGTGCACCACCATGTCTGGCTTGAAAATCATTCTTACCTTTAGCCAGTGGATAAAATCAAGATGTCATCCTTACAAATTAAGTGGAATTTTCTTTTTAGGTCTAAAAATACACTGCTTAAAAATAAAAATGCATTGCTTATGTTCTACACAATAAGGAAATAACTCGCTAAGTTAATATATCCTATCACATATATTAAAATATGTCAGTGATTATGTGGTAACCCCTTAATAAAAATACTTGAGAGGGCTGGAACTGTGGCTCAGAGGTAGCACACTTGCCTGGCATGTGTGAGGCACTGGGTTCGATTCTCAGCACTGCATATAAATAAATAAAAAAAAAAAAAAAAAACGTTAATCAACAACTAAAAAAAAAAAAAAAAAAAAAAAACTTGGGGACGAACCACAATTTCAGAACTGCAGTAAAATAAAGGAAAAGCAATACATTTCTTCATTTTTGTTATGAACCTTTTAGGAGCTTCCTGTTTCCTTAAAAGTTCATTACGTGTACCTTAGTTGGCATTGCTGTTTTCTAAAAGGTCAGATCAATGTAATATTAATTTTTTACCTTTACCTAAAAAAAAAATTTATAATATCTGAGGAAAATTATCATCAGATTCAACTTATTGGAAATGTTATCACAATGGCATTAGACTGAATAACTAATGTGGGGGTGGGAAAAAATAAAAATTTCTAGGGCTTAACAGCTCACATGGTATCCTAGTGCTCTAGGTCTCTGTCCTATCTGGTGGTACAGTCCTACCATATGTCAAACCCAGTCAATAGCTATTTTTATTATCTTTCCTTTTCTTTTCTCTCCTTCTCTCTCATTTTGGCATGGCCCCAGAGATGAGAATAGTTTTCATTTTCTTAAAAGATTTAAAAATGTTAAGCAAAGCAAAATATATGTTTGATGCTGTATGTGTTCTACAAAGCCTGTCACGTTTAATATCAAGCCCTTAATAGGAAAAAAAATTATGTCCAATTCATTCTATTGTCTTTCCCATTCCCATCCTCCCTCTGTTCCCCCATTCCTGCCTGTCCAATTTGGCCTTTGGTTTTGGGGGATTAGCTTATTTTACTTAGCATGATAGCCTCTGGTTACATTCATTTACTGGCAAATACCATAAATTCATTCTTCTTTGTGGTTGAATACTATTCTACACTATATATAAATCATATTTATATATGTATATAAAATAATATTTTATATATATATATCATATTTCTTTATCCTTTCATCTGTTGAAGGGAACCTAGGTTGGTTCCATGGCTTAGCTATTGTGAATTGAGTTGCTATAAATATTGATGTGGCCACCTCACTATAGTATGCTGATTTTAAGTCCTATGTATGTATGCCTAGGAGTGGGGAAAACTGGATCAAATGGCAGTTCCATTTCAAGTTTTCTGAGTAATCTCCATATTGTCTTCCAGAGTGAGTGCACCAATTTGCAGTCCTACCACCAATGTATTTTTATACATATGTATGTACATACATAGCTCCTTCCCCCCACATCTTTGCCAACATTTATTGTTACATGTATTCTTGATAATTGCCACTCTGACTAGAGTGAGAGGAAATCTCAGTGTAGTTTTAATTTCCATTTTTCTAATCGCTAGTGATGTTGAACATTTTTTCACATATTTGTTGACCAATTGAGTTTCTTCTTCTATGAAATATATGTTCAATTCCTTTCCCAATTTGTTGATTTGGGTTATTTAGTTTGTTGTTGTTAAGTTTTTTGAGTTCTTTATATATCCTGGAGATTAGTGCTCTTAATATAGTTTTCACATGTAGTTATACTGTTTGCTTTGTAAACAGGAATAGTTTTGATTCTAATTTTACTGGATGGTATCCAGATGTCCCACAGATAAGTGCATATAGGTCATAGTCAGTAAATATAATTTCTCACACATTACTAGAAAGTTTTTCAGTTAGAAATGTAACTTATGGGCATGCTTAAGCTGGAACCCCAGTTATGATTGCAAATCACTATTTATGGTACAGCATATTGATTCAATAAAATTCTTAGATCAGATGATTTATATTGGTGCTCTCTATCCAAGAACAACCAAAATAAGATAGGATGTGTTGTAAAGCATGGTCTTTTCCATTTCCTTGGTGATAAAATGTTTGATGTTTTCATCAGAAGCAAGATTTTCCAAGCTGAGTATAATGTGGAATTTAACACTTGTCTGATAAATGACTGAATGGAAGCACACATGTGTGTATCTGCATAAGTTGATTTACATGAAGGATGGAGTTCTTCTAGAATGAAGTTTTGTGCTTGAGAACGTGTGCAATACAACTCATAAATTAGAAAGATATTAATTGCTGAAGAGCAATTTAAGTGACAAGGCAAGACATAGATTGAGAAATAATATCATGTAATATGGTGTGTGAGAATGTGACCTTGACTATGGAGAGTGACATGGAGGAGGCTGTTGTGCCCAACAGTTTGATAGACTGTGAGCACAAGTGAGAAAGCCTGTGAGATTTCCAGAGATATCTGGGGGAGGTGCAATTTATACCATTTACTGTAGGAAAATAAGAGTGCAAAATCAGATTCATTACTTATGTTACAACCTCATTCTGTCCAAAGATTCTTTGAACCTGAGCACATTTGTTTTGTACTTCCTGGCATTTTGATATTCCTTGAGTCTGTTTTTCATGGTGGGCTCTTTATTTTTATCACTTTCCAGCTATTATTTTTCTTTCATATAAAAATATGTCAGTGAATTCTATTAATTTAGCTATATGTGCTAGTAAATTATTAAGCTTTTTTTTTTAGAAAAATAAGTTCTCCCATTCTTCTTTAGCCTTTTAATATGATCATTTTGGAAGCATACTGATTTGTTTAACTTAAATATAAGAAATAATATTTAAAATTTGACAGACTGATACTTCAGATGACTTTTCATACCCAGGAGTGGTAAGGCCTCATTCAGATTGCAATGGAATTTAACTTATCTAATACTTACTGACACAAATAAACAAATGAAGGTATGATTTATGTGTCTTAAATGAAAAAGTGATTCTGTATGCTTACAAGATGAGGAAAGGTTTCAGGCAGACATTAAATTGTGGGGGAAATCACACCATGTTCAATGTCAGTAGCCTTTGTGGTCATCAGAACTTTTGAACAAGGCAGTAATGTTCTTTGAACTATACTTTCAAAAATGAAAAGTCAAGGACACCCAAAAATCTGTAGCACAGGTAGTAGGCATTTAAAGTAGTTCACGAAAATGAGGAACTGCTCAGGAATTATTCATGACATGGTCAAAGTTCAATAGAAGGAAGGATGGACAAAAAAGAAGAAGGAGGAGGAGGAGGAGGAGGAGGAGGAGGAGGAGGAGGGGGAAGGATTCCTTCAAGATTTAAGCCTGAACTCAGAAAATGAAGAAGTAAATGTGTTCTGGGAAATGATGTATTCAGTTTTGAATAGGTCAATTTGAGTTACAGTGCCCAGTGGGCAGCTGAAAATGTGTTGAAAAATCCAAGTCAATGATTTGGAAGTTATCTTGATGTGATAATTACTGTAACTATTTATGGAATACTGATATTTAGGTTTTATGCAGGTTGTTTTATACACATTTTTTATGTTTAATTCTTTAACTCACATGTGATAAGTATTCAGTATAGATTCCTGTATATTCAGTTGATGATTTGTGGTGTTAAGTAACTTTATGGGTACTAGTCAGTTTTTTTCTAGATTTAGAAAGACTGTGAGCTCTTAACCTTTGAGCTCTACTGCCATTTTTGATGGTGGTTTGAACTGTATGTGTAGCAGAAATCTGAGATAACAAGTAAGACCATTGAGATAAAGGAGAAAGGAACTTAGATACAAAGAGATATGTGGGAAGGGGGATATTCACATGAACAAGCCAAAGCAAAGCTCACATCAGGAACAAAACTCCAGTGTGACTTGCAAAAGACATGGACAGGCCAGTGGGACACCCAGGAAAATAAATATTTTTCTTTTTCTTTTTTATTTTGGGGGGGCAATACTAAGGAATGAACATAGGGACACTTTGCCACTGTGTTACACCCCCAGCTCCCCTCCATCTCTTTTATATGTTTATTTATTTAGTTAGTTAGTTACTTATTTTAGCTATTGAGACAGGGTCTCACAGAGTTGCTGAGGCTGGTCTTGCACTTGTGATCCTCTTGCCTCAGCCTCCCAAGTCCCTGGGATGACAGGCAGGCATAACTGTACCCAGTAGGAAAGTTTTTTTTCAAAAGCACTTTTTTTCTTTACTGTTCATAACCTGTCTCCAAAATGTGTGTCACTGTGAGGTATGTTAAATATAGGTGTACAAGTGTGGCTCACCTGTAGGTGCAGTATCACTTTTTAGTACAAAGAAAACATTGCAACAAGAAAACTATTATGCCTGGTGAATTAAAACACAACTATTTTTGGTGCTAGAATTTTATTGAGTTCCCTAGATGTCAACACATGTGATGTTTTTCCAGAATATTTTTGCCATATAACATATCTAAAGAATAAATTAAATTTGAATCTTCCTAATTTTTGTAAGTAAAATGAATTATGAAGTACTGAACATTTCCTTGATATTAATAATAAAAATAATATCTTGAGCCTTAAGAGAGCAGCATCACAGGGAGTAAATGACAGGGATAGAGGAAAAAAGAACAAATTATTTAGACTATATTTCCTTTTCATACTTCACTGTAAGATATTTAATTGCCGAAAGTTTTATTTATGAAGTTTCTTTTGTTATATTTATTTTCCTGTAAATCACTTCCTAATTCCATATTATTTGCTTTACCATTTCCACTTCAAAGCTTTCCCAAGTCTAAGATTGTGTTTTCAGGAATTTTATTATTGTATAGGAGTGTTCCTTTAAGTAGTCATTCTGTGTTCCCCAGAGACCTCAGTTTCTCTTTAATCTACTCATCCCCTCCACAGGTCAGGCTCTGTGGGGTCCTAAGTGGATCAGGCTTTGTCCTGGTGGGCCAGTTAGCTCAGGCTTTGATCACACAAAAGGAAAATCACTAAAGTTCAGCCTTGTCCTCTGGAAGTCCCTCTTGGGACCTTGGGGAAAGGCTCTCTTTGTTTCTTTATTTTTATTTAAGATTTAGTAGTCTCTAAGGGAAGGAATGTTAGCTTCCCAAGATGCACTAACAGTCTTCTATAACCTGAGAAAATATAAACAACAACAACAACAAAAATATCTACAGCACCTACAAAGGGAGCTTTGGAGATAAACCTAATGTATTCCTTCTATTTATTTTTGAAAACAGGTCAAAACTGTTTTCAGGGTGGGAGTTATTGACTTTTAAATTACTTTCCGGTTTTGGTTCCATGAAATATTACTGTTTTGGCCTTCAAAATCATGTCTGATGACATGTAGTCGACAGTTGCATAATATAGCAGTTAGAAATGTGGGCAATGCCTATCAAAAAGACATATTTTATTGTGCAGAGCTACTGGATGACTTGGGAACCGTTTCACGTTTCACAGATGTTCATTCACTCATTCATCATGTTTCTCCATTGGGGTTTGCAGATAACTTTGTCAAGTCAATCATATTATGAGAACTTAGCTTACATTTTACATCCTCCTAAGGGATCTAAGAAATTTGAGCTTTCACCCATCTTTACCAATCAGAAAGGCAAGAATTTTCTTGATATGCTTACAAGTGTGGTGATGTGAAGGCAAAACAATTACTCTGTAAGCTCCCCGTGTGGCTTCCGGTTACAACAGGGCCACTTTGCATCAATTGGGAATAAAAGCATAATGATATCCTCCCTAATGTGAGGATGATGCTGTCTGATAGATACCAGCACAGCTTGAAGGAGGCATTGACTACATCAGAACCAAAGGTTCATAGCTTTTTTGTGGCTGATCACCTACAGAGAAATATCATTCAGACAAAATAGAAAAAAATGTATTATGTCTCTTTACCATTAGTAGTTCTTGCTGGGAATTAGATTTGTTTTGAATAAAATTATGGGAAGACACACTACCAGAGTATCCATTTATATTCTGATAAACATTTTTATTGTGACTATTTTCATATCGTCTTCTCTGTTTCCAAACCCTAAGGCTTAGGTTGTACTTTGACCTCAGTAGTAGTACTTAGTACCTGAGTTAATTAATGCTTTTGTTACTAAAGAACAAGTGAAAAAAATTGTGACAAGAACATTGTAATGTCAAAGTGAAAAATTATTCTATTTATGTTGAGTTTGGGAATCTTAAAAAATTTCTGCTGAAAGTTTGTGTGGTGCCATTCACATGAACATGTGTGTAGATGTGTTTTTCACAGTTGATGTCCCCACTTCCTTGAAGTCATCTTTTAAGCCCAGAGAGAATATCATATCCTCTTTTGTGGAGATCTAGGCTTGGCACCTTGGAAAAACTCTCCACTTATAACTGACATTTTCTATGGTGAGAAAGACCAGTATAGCATATGCAGTATTTAATAACAAGACTTAGGTCAGATTTTCAACTTGCTTTATGAATTCAAGTTGACTTCCCCTTGCTGTTTAACAATGTTCTATATAAATACTAATGTTTAAAATATGATATTTAATATAGATATTAATGATTTCGAGGTTGAATCTTAACCATGAGTCTGAAAGCATTAATTTTTGTCTTTATGCAGTGCTAGGGATCAAATTCAGTCTCTTACAGAGTTCTCTACCACCTACATGAACTAAACCCCAGCATTCCAGTAACTCTTTTAATGAAGGATTTTTTAACATGTATTCAAAATGTGCTTAAACATAAATAAAGTGTAGAAAATAAAGAAGGGCTTACTGCCTATAGCCAAAGAAAATCAGGCAAGACATGAAAGAATCACAGAGGAACACTAAAAATGTAGTATTCATAATATCTTTTTATGTTTAGTTTTTGTAGAAACATGTACATGTAAACAGATTCTGATTATCACTATTGCCATAAATTTGTATTCTTGGTCTGTTCATTGGAAGTAAATGATTAGGGCATGTAAGGATTTATCTTAAAAATATCAATGAAGTTGATATATATTTTTTTTAACTTTGTATTTATATTACGAAATAATAGTCACTACTGCTTGTTACTGCATGGACCTTTATGTTTTTCTGTGCATGTCTACAGAAATTTTCCTCAAACCACACAATAAAATAATTATATATGTAGCCTGATATTTTGTTTATGGGTAAAGAAATTGAAATTCATTTAATTTATGTAATTGTACCAAGATCACATGCTGCTGAAGAGCAGCCATGGCATTCATCCCTAAGTCTTCTGGAAAAAATTAAAAAAAAAAGTAATATTAAAAAGCACAATATGTGGTGGCACATGCCTATAATCCCTGTGGCTTAGGAGGCTGAGGCAGGAGGATTGCAAATTCAAAGCCAGCCTCAGCAAAAGTGAGGGGCTAAACATCTCAGTGAGATCTTGTTTCTAAATAAAATACAGAATAGGGCTGGGGATGTGGTTCAGTGGTTGAGTGACCTGAGTTCAAGCCCAGTGCCCGCCCTCCCAGCAAAAATAATAATAATAATAACAATAGTAATATGTGTAGGAAAAGGCAAGGCAGAATTTGTACTTTTTAATGATGTGCACAAGTAATAATTGCTTTTTAATAACCTTTGCACATTCCTCAAAAATAATTTGAAAATAAAATTATATTTTGTATTTTAATAGTACAATGGACTTAGACCATGTGAGAACTATGAAACTAGTAGATCTTTGAGCCCTTTGGGACAAGTGGTTTCCAGAACTGCTTGAACATCAGAATCACCTGAGGAAGTCTAAAATGAGATCATTGAACCAATCCTTTGTCTATTTTGGTCTATTTGGAATCAGGTTTTTGAATCCTAATCTTAATTTATTTTTTTTTTTAACTTTACCAGGATTCTGATGAAATGCTTTGAATTACCTTTCTCCATAATATAACTTAGAACCTCTAAATTTCCTGAGGCTTATGCTTCTGTTTTAAGTCTTTAGTGTTTGTATTGTTCATTTTTTTTTTTTTTTTTTTTTTTTTTTGGTACCGGGGATTGAACTCAGGGGCACTTGACAACTGGGCCACATCCCCAGCCCTTTTTTGTATTTTTTTTTATTAGAGACAGGATCTCACTGAGTTACTAAGTGCCTCGCCATTGCTGAGGCTGGCTTTGAACTCATGATCCTCCTGCCTCAGCCTCCCAAGTGTTGGGATTAAAGGCATGCGCCACTGCGCCTGGCTAGTTTGTCTTGTTCTTATAAATATACATGTGTGTTATCTTCTGGGCATACATATAAAGGTATGTTTTGTTTTGTTTTGTTTTATATTCACCATTTAGGAAGAGCTGATCTAGATTCAAATTTCTTTTTTACCTTCTATTAACTAAGTGATTTTGAGTGAATTATTCAACATGAAATTCTTAGTTTCTTCATTTATAAAAGTGTGATGCTACTAGTAGTCTCACAGATTTATTGTGAGGCTTAATTCAGCAAAGTAATCAACATGTTTGGGACTGAGCTAATGTTTAATACATTTTAGTACTGTAATAATTTTGTTATATCTGTATTTATCAAAAACCATATCAATAATTGAATCTTTATTCAATTTTTTGAATCTTTATTCAATTTTTCAAATCTTTATTCAATTTTTGAATGCCCTTTTAAAATTACATAATGACCTCAATTGCAATAGTTATGTTGAACTTATCTGGATATACTATATGCGTAAACCTCGTAAACAGATATTTTCATTACTAATTAATTTCTCAAATTAAGATGTAATAGTTTTACACATGTACTAATCTCAAATTATATGTATAGTCTGATCACTGCAGAATTAAAGAGATGGCTCACATCATATATTTAGAGTATAGAAATGGCTCACATACTCTCAGTTGGAGTGAGACAAGTTAGGCATATAATTTAGTTTCCTACTGGTAATCATTCGCTACTCTGCTTGCTTTCTTTGTTCTCAATATGTTTCCTTTTCTTTTTCCCTTCCTTTCTTCCTTCCTTCTCACCTTTTCTTCTCTTTCTGTATTATTGGGGATTATAATGTAAAATGGTTCACAAAGATTTGTCTGATACCTGGAATAGTTATTTAGAGATGCTTACAAAATATTCCAGTTTGATGTTTGGTCTCTATGCAGATTTATATGACTATAAATTGCACTGGTTTCTTTAGCATACTATTTGTGACTATTACTAATCTAACTTTAAAAAGACGGTCTTGAAAAGTTAGGTCTTTCTCTGGTGTTCATACATGATTGATGAAGTGGCCTTTATGTGCAATATAGTGTGGATTGCAGAAACAGCAACTTTAGTCCTTTGTGAGACTGAGTTTTACTACCAAGTCCCCCATAAATATCAAGTTATAAATAAACTGTGCCTCAAAAGTGCTTCAGCCAGATTCCAGGCTGCTCACTAATTGGCCTGCCACAGATGGCTATAACCAAATAACACCATTAGATTATCCCATTGTTACAAACTTTCTGAAAATAGCAAGGCACGTGTGGCTTTTAACAAGAGGTTACAGAAGAAAGGTGTGGAACAATTTGTTAAAGCCTATTCTTAATTCAAAAACATGTCATTTCCTCTTTCAAAATACAACTCTAACTGAACAGTTAAAGTCAGTATTTGTATAATTTTCTGGACCTTGCATGTAGCTTATGGATTTATATAAATGTATAGAAATATAAGCAAGGTCAAAACAGAAAATGCTCTGCAAGTGCATATTGCTATGTATCCTTGTTTCATGCAGATGTTACAGGTACAGTTGTGTTTATAGGATCTTTCTAGTCATCTCAGAACCTAAATTCCCTTGAATAGCATGAGAGAGGAATGGTTTTATACTACACTTTATGCTATGGGATGATTTTTTGTATGGTTACAAACCAGTATTTAAAGTGCTATGAAGTAGTTAGTTTTAAGAAGATTGAGAAAGTTGAAAGAATTATAGAAACCATATTTATAATATTTTACTTCTGCAGTCTGTGGATAGGAAAATGGTTGCAATAAATACATAGAAAGTCTCCTTGAACTCACATATAGGATTTAATGAACTACATTGTCATCCAGCCCCACCTGTCCCATCACTCACATTTCTAATACTCATTGGACTTCCCTTCTTCATCTAAGATAAAATTAAGGCAGACATCAAAGGATGTTGGCAAAGAATCAAGGAGACTATATCTTCCTCTTCATTTAGAAAATCTTTTTCTTAAACATGAGAGTAAAAGGCAGAGAGGAGACTTTGAGTCACTACAACCTTTTTCAAACTGTTAACTACATTATGCTTTTTTGATGAGTTCAGGGGGAGTTCTTTAAAGTAACTGTGTCTAGTGAACTCTCTAAACACACTCCTAATTAACACCTAAATTCTTTCCTTTAAGCCAGACAGAGACTGTCTTTGCATAACAATGTCTGGGGTATTTGCAAATCGCAGCTTGCTTCATTTTTTTAGGGGTTGCAGTTCTTATGACCAGAAATGCCTGTGAAAGCAAATTTATTACAGTCTGAGAGGAGGAACAGTTAAACTAAAAATGATCTCTGATTGAGAATAGCAACATTAGATGTCTGACATCTGTTTCCCTAGTTGTTTCAAAACTCAACATAGACGAAGCATTTTAAATCATAATGAAGAGAATACTTCCAATTCAAGGCACGTGATTATAAAAAATTCAATAGCTTCATTTTACAAGATAACTAATTTTTAGATAACCATTAAGATACTTGACAAAAACTCAGCAGTTCATGTATGTTAAGACATGCTTTTTAATGTTTCGAATCCAGCTGCTTCTTTTTATTAGAATTTGCCAAAACTATGGATTGTCAATGTATACATTCACATAACCTTTCCCTAAATAAAGAAGAATAAAGGACACATTTATGATTTTGGAAACAATAACTAACAATTTTGCTGGAGTAAATCCTTATAAAAATTTATTTGATGGTGCAATTTTGATCGATTAGAACTTCATTATTTTTTTTGTAAACTATTCTTAATATTATAATAGCAAAGATAGTCATTATTTATGATTACTTAGAGCCTTTAGTTGCTTATTGTGTCTGTAAAATAAGTTATTACTGCTTTGTGGGAAGTTATATATAAAATCAGTAATACATTAAACCTTAATTTCCATTCTGACATCAAATGAAAAAAAAATACACGTAAAGGTGATGAATTTTCGGTAGCACCAATCACTGTCACACATTCTAGGCAAGTGATATTTTTAGAAAGAATTTGAAAATGTAATGAAAAATCATGAAGGAAAATCATTTCTTTCATGTAGGAAAACCTGCAGGGTATAATTAGGAGAAAGGAGAAACTTTACCATGAATATCTATTGACATGCTGGATATTTCGTGAGATTTTCAGCAAATTAGAGAACTATGATGTGACTTCTTTTATTCGTTTTAAAAATAAATATTAATAATATAACTGTTCTGTTTCATAAATCTGTTAGACACAGTGAAATTTTTGCTCAAACATTTCAAAGTACCCTCCTGGTATCTGCATATGTGTGTACACGTGTGTGCCTATGTATTTGCTGGTGATGTTATCATATTTAACTACTCCTTGGCTAAGATTTTGACTTAGTTTCTAATGTATTTAAGCAAATGATCATACTTTGAGGTACTGAATTAGTTTACTGAGAACAATGTTTGAATTTTGACCATGTAGTAGATAATATACTAGGTACCATATATTCATTTTCAATATACAATAATATGGATTATTGTCCATACCTGTTTAGTGAGGATTTAATACAGAGAATTATAAATACAATCAAATTAAATGTAAATTGCTGTGCCTGACAAGAAGAAAGATTTTAACAATATTGCTGTAATTACACATAATAGCAGTATTATTACATTTATCATTTTATTACCAAAATAATGTTATGGGATATGTATTAATACCCCTCATTTTGACTGGGGAAACTGAGTGTTGGAAGGTATTGAGGAAATTGCTTGAGATCAAATTGTGAGTGTAGAGATAAGACCTATATGGATTAAGTGTTCATGGCTCTCAATTGTCACATTCTGCTAACACTCTCAGATATATATTCACTTCCTCCTGAAAATTTATAGGTAGTCAAACTAAGACTGCCATTGGGATTATATTACTTCATATAGTGCAATCTAAGATGGGTGGATAAATACAAAGTTAAATAAAAAATTCTTAAAGTGGATAACTGACAACCCAAAATAGAAGGGTTTACTTTGGGACTCTTTTCCTAATCATTAGATAATATTTGGTGAATTTTAGAAGTGGCTTTTTTTAATTTTTGTTTGTGGTAACATTAAGGGCTTTGTGTGCAGCAAAGAAAATATTCAGAGGTGTATTGTGGTTTTTAGAATTAATATTTGGTGGTGAAAGGAATCTGGCTAAAGCTGCAACAGAGCACACCTGGAGTCTATAGAATAGATTGATTTACTTCTCCCATTAGCAGCATCCTGGCAGAAGATGGGCTGTTGCCTGGCATACAGTGTGTTATGTGGTCTGAAGCATATCCTAGGATACCATGTGCTTTGTGATTTGCAGCATACAGAAAAGTAAAATAAAAGACGTCAAGAAACCAAGGGATGACGCAAGCTGAATTGAAGCTGTTATTAATAATTATTTTAGTAATACTTAAAGAATATTTTAATTAATTAAGCCATTTATTGTGCTGTCTAGAATAACATATAAAAATAACAAAATAGGTAAAATATGAATTGAGGAGATAAACTAAAATACTAAAAGCTATTTGAACCATTGAAAAGGTAACTGAAAAGGAAAAACAAGAACAAAATATATGCAAAATAAATAGAAAAAGTAAAATTATAAACCTAAATATAATAATATCAATGATTAGACTAAATAGAAATAGAATTAACATGCAAATTAAACAGTAAATAACAAATTTACATAAAAGCAAAACCCAGTGATGCATTATGTGTAAATTACATTTGGGGGGTCCACGGATTGAATTTAGGGGCGCTTAACCACTGAGCCACATACCCAGCCATTTTTATGTTTTATTTTGAGACAGGGTTGCTTAGTTGCTTAGGGCATGCTAAATTACTGAGTCTGGCTTTAAATCTGAGATTTTCCTGCTTGGTCTCCAGAACCACTGGGATTATAGGCATGCAACACTGTGCCCAGGGTAGATTACTAAATTTAACTACACATGCATAAAAACATTTATAGTACAACAAAAAGGGGAAAGCTCTATAAGCAGACCTATCAAAAAGATGTTGCAGCTGTGTTAATTTCAAATGAAATATACTTCAAGAATTTATCAGAGATAAGGTGGACCTTACATAATGATAAAAGGATCAAGATATCAAGAGGATAAAACAGTTCTACATATATTTGTACCTGGTAACAGAACTTCAAATAAATAGAGCAGAAAATGACAGAATTAGAAGAAGAAATAGATGCATCCACCATTATAATTGGAGATTTCAGCACACCTTTCTTGTCAAGGATGCAGATACACAAGAAAAATTATTTAGTCGATTTGACTTTCATGACACCTGCACAGCACCCGTCTGTGCAACTGGAGGATGTACATTTTCTCCAAGATCACAGGAAATATTGACCAAGATAGATCATACAATTGTACATAATTGTCAACATACTTTAGAAATTGAATGACATAAATTGTTATATAAAAATGAATAGATCATAATTTTGTAAAATATGTCAAGAAATTGAATCATACAGGATGCTATCTGAAATTTATTTAATCAGAAATGTATTTAATCAGAAATCATATGACTTGTTATATTCCTACTTTTCAATAGTATTTACAACTTCAGATTCCTAATAATAAATATCACAAATATGCCTAAGACCTATGTACAGAAAAGTATAAAACATAGATATAATTTTTTTAAAAAAATTAGTAAGCCTAGATAAATGTTCCTTGACTGGCAGAGTTGATATCATTTTCTACATACATCCTCCATAAACTGATCTATAAATTCAACAGAATAACAATCACAGTCTCCGTAGGAACGTTGAAGAAATAATAATAAATAATTTATAAAATTTTAAATTTATGCTTCATCTAAAGACAACATGAAGAAAATGAATATGTAATTCACATAGTGAGAAGAATATTTTCAGTATATACATCTGAGATAGGACTCATATTCAGAAGACATAAAGAACTCTTGAAAATAAGCATTTTAAAAATTGAGAGCTACATAAATACAGGTTAAAATATTTGACTAGGGTCTGGAATATGGCTCAGTAGTAGAGCATGTGCTAAGAACGCATGAGGCCCTGGGTTCAATCCCCAGCATGAAAAGAAAAAACAACAGCAACAAAAAATTAACAGACATTTCACAAAATAAGGTAAAAACAAACTTGGCATGGTGGCTCATGCCTGTAATACCAGCTACTTGGGAGGCTAAGGCAAGAGAATGGCAAGTTCAAGGTCAGCCTGGGCAACTTAGCCCATGTTTTAAAAGAAAAAGGGCCAGGGATGTAGCTCAGTGGTAGAGCACCCCTGAGTTCCATCTCCAGAATAACAAGAACAAAAAGATATAAAGAAGAGCCAACCAACATGAAAAATTGACCAACATCATCAATGTTTTTTGGTACCAGGGATTGAATTTAGGAGCGCTTAACCACTGAACCACATCCCCAGTCCTATTTTTTATTTAAAGACAGGGTTTCACTGAGTTGCTCAGCACCTCATTTTTGCTGAGGCTGGCTTTGAACTCTTGATCCTCCTGCCTCAGCCTCCCAAGCCTCTGGGATTACAGGAGTGCACCACTGTGCCTGGCAACATCATCAGTCTTGAGGACAATGCAAATTAAATCTACAACAACACTATTTTTCATTCAAAGACAAAATGGTGTAGAGAAAATAAAAGGAGACAGAAGCAAAGTGTAGAGGCAAAAGCAGAAAGCTGCTCTCCTGAGCTGCTAGCTTTATTTATATCATTGGCATCATTAATGCATATTGTTCATTGTATTACTAGGCAGGTTACAGATTTAGCAACATTATGCAGCTTATTCCTCAGTTACATACTAGGTTGCAATGAACAATGTTAGGAGTTTTGTGTAGCTCTCAAGAAAGTCCTTTGTATAGTTACTGTTATGTGAACAACAGGTTTTGGCTCAGTGAAACATTGTGGTTGTCTAACAAGAGAGTTCCTTTATTCCCAGGAGCTGTGTGCCTAAGATCAAGGTCAAGGCTGATAAGACTCTAACACAAAGCCTCAGCATATGGACATTGCTACAGCAGCTAGGCATTCTGTGTCTTTGCACAGAAGTTTTCCCAGCAGCCAGGCATTGCACAGGTATTAGTTATCTTACTACTTCCTAGGATAAACTATAGGGAATTGTAAGAGTGGGAAACAGAGTGCCTGTTACCCCCCTCTCACGGCGTTTGCTCACCAGAGGAACGCTTCCCTGTATATTTCCATGGTCAGAATCCCTACAAAATGGTCACGAGGATGTAGAACACCTGGAACTCATGCTACTGACAGAAATATAAAATGGTCTAACCACTTTGGATGACTGCTTGCAATCTCTCATAAATTCAAATATATGTGCCCAAGACTAAGTGATTTCATTCCTATTGACCTAAGAAAATTGTATCCAGAAAGACTTAATATATGCATCCAGAAAGGCTTAAAAACAAATGTTTTTAGTAGCTTTATTAATGATAACCCCTAAACTGTCAAACACCCAAATATCCATCTGTAGAAGAGTGGATCAACTGATTTAAATGTTCTCATACAATTCAGTATCACTCAGTAATACAAAAGGAAAGAATTATTAGAATATGCAATGATGTAGATTAATCTTATACACATAATATGAAACAAAAGATCATGGAATTAAGAGTAGATAATATATAATTTTATTTGTATGAATTACAGAAACAGGCCAAACACAACTGGAAGTAGAAATTTGAATAATTTATGATTTATGCCTTAGAGAAGGTGGGATTGCTTGGAAGAATGCAAAATGTTACTCTATGTTTGCTTTCTTTCTTATTTTTATTTTTTGCATGATTGCTGCATATATATCATAGTCAAAACCAGTTGAATTGTACATTTAACAACTGAAGCAAAACCTTCTTTACTCATAGATAACATAATCTACCAAGTAATCTATAGAATTAGTAGTGATTTTACCAAGGTTACAGGATACAAGATCAACAAACAAATAAATTTCATTATAAAACTTATCAATATATAATTAGAAATAAAATTACTAAAATAATTTGAAATAGATTAATAACATCAAATAAAAGTAAATTTTATGTAAATTTTTATATATGCATAAATACTGAACAATGTACTTACCCACAAAAGAAACTCTCATGTCATCCCAAATATTTTAGGGGCTTATTTTACAAAATAAACCTATATAGTTTATTTTATCAGTTTTCCAAAAGAATAACATTCTTGTCTGGGATGAAAAGAGTTCTTTGTGTGACGATAAGATGAATACTCTGAGCCTTGTGTCAAAGTCCTCCAAATGGGACCTCTAACAACCTTCTAAGTTGTTATACATAAGCAACTAACTCATATATAAGCAAGCCATTCACTCTATTCTCAGATATCTGCCATGTTACCTCAAAGTCTCCATGTGTGGCTTTTGCATGGGCATATCTGGAGAGATTTCTTTCTTCCTTCCCTACTCCAGAAAAGACACCACTATTCTACAGATGTCCTTCCCCACCTGGTACCCTATTCCCCACACACAAAAACTATAGAGTCACGGGGCCACTTCACATCCTTTACCTGTTTCATCCTATGAGTAGCCAGACATTTTTATTTGTTGTTTCATTTTTCTCTCTCCCATTTTAGGGAGGATAGTCCCTAATTTGCAATTTCATTATAGTACTTATGTCAATACTAACTTTTATTTGACATTACATTGAATCATTGAAGATACTCAGTAAATACATATTCATGCCTGGCTGTGTTAGAAACACAGGATGCTATCATAAATCACCAATTCTGACTTAAGGAGTGAAGTTACATAGTTTTTCTTTAGATTCAAATGAGGGTTATTGGGAAAGAGATAGCAGAAGAATGTAAAATGAGTAAGTAATTGCATGTACATTTGCTCAATATATATTCCTTAAAGCATGGAATTGTCTAGGTTCAGAAAATAGGCTTTACAATTTGCAATTTATTTAAAATGAAAGTCAATGCTGTTTAAATATTGAATGAACCTTTTTAGTTAGACAGGATGCTTTAAAATTGAAAGACACTTTGAGAGGCAATAAGGAGTGAGTTCCATTTGTGCAAGTATGTTTCCTGAAATGAATTACAGGTAGCTATTATGTTGTTTTGTGTTAGGTATTTCATATTATTTTTGTCCTATAATGAAAAATACAAGCAAATGCTGAAAGCATATTATGGCTGTTTGGTTTGTAGCATTAAATGAAACATACAAAATCCAAGTGCTCTGGTAATGCTTCTGGCTTTTCATGTGACCCCTTCCTGTTATACCCAATGGTGAGCTGCCCCAAATGCAGGTTTACTCATTTCTCAGGCCTACATCATTTAGTCCTTAAAGTAATTTCTATCATAAGAAAGATGTTTTGCCATCATTTACCACTTTTTTGATGACATTTTTCCTCTATTTTTAATCTTAATACAGTATCCTTATACTTTCTTTGATAAATATTTCCTTTGTTGTACATTTTCTTCCATTACTTCCTTCCTAAGATTACTTAATATTAACACTAATAGTAGTATATTAATGTTAATAAGTCTAGAAAATATTATTTTTCTCACTAAGACTCATATAGTAAGTCAGCATATTATAGAAAGAAAGCTCCTTAATTTATATACATAATCTAAATCTGACCCAGAAATGTGCCTCATGCAGTAAATCCAGCATGCAATTTTGGTCAAGGACGAACGAAGCATGCTGCTCAGACATCTTTGCAACCCATTCTTGACTCCAAATTGATTGAAAAGATTGCAATGGTTGATCCCCACATTAGTGGCACGGTTCTCCATGAGGCTGCATGTGTGTTATTTGGATAGGTAGTTGTCATTTTACCATTCACAGAACCTTGCTTTCTGAATAAAAGCCTATTCAGGATGCTTCTGAAGTTAAGCATGTGGTTAGCTAGAGTTGGAATTCTTCCTTTTTCATCCTTAACAAACTGCCCAAGAAGAAGAAAGTACCTTTTTTTTAAATTTTATTTTATGTTTCAGAAAAGTATTTCTGCTCCCCATCAAGATTATTGTTGAGCCATTTTCTTTGAGATCAAGGGCAAAGGGAATGTACTGGAAGTCCTGGGGAAAATATTGACTTTGGATCTGGAAAAAAAGAAACTTACTAAGCAGTATATATGTTAAGAACACAAAACTTTTAATAACAAAGGAGAATTTAGCAAACTTTTGAACAAAATAAGCATTCTGTTAGTAAGATAGGAAAGGCAAGTTTTTATTGGCTGTTAACATCATTTGCTCTTTTTTCCTAAATTAAGGGAATTTTTTTTTCAATTTTTTGTTCTGTACTGAATTACAGTGCTCACCTTCCTAAATATTTTTGAAGCTAGACATAGGTATACGATCTAAAACTGGCCAAAGAGATATAGTTGATGTCACTCTTTGGTCCTTCTTACAAAGTTTTAAAAGGAAAAAGTATTAGCTTGAATATTTTTGCCTTTTGTTCTTTCCCTAGACCTTTCCCCCTTTTCCAGATGGAAGCAATGCTTCCAGATAGAACAGCCATTTTGTGAGCTTGAGGATAAAATGCAAACTCTATCGAGAGTAGGATTGAGAGCAAAATATAATGTTGTGATAATACTCTGATTTACCCATATCTGATCTTAACTGTTTCCATTAAGAACTCTTTACCATGAAAAAAAAAGAAAAGAAAAATTCTATTTGGTTAAGTCACTGTAGTGCAGCTAATAAAATATCTTCAGATACAACCAGGTTCTAAATTTCTTTTCACATATTATATTGATGTGTTGAAAACATTGTATTGTTTTCATAAAGGCTGGAACTAGAATTACCTTGGCCTGGGAACCTTAAGACTAAAAATAGAAAAAAAACTAAAGATAGTGCACTAAGGGTTTTACAATACCAACAAGCAGATGTAGCAGACACTTATGCAAACCTAGTCCTTGAGCAATATTTCTTGTGGAAGATTTGTGAAAGCTCTTGGGAGCCTCTTGTGCTTTCCCAGCTTTAATGATTTTACAGTATTCAGCCTGGTTTCAGTGGGGCATTGCTGCAAAACTAACAGAACCTGCTATTTATCCTAATTTAGTTGTTTCCAAGCTTTAGCGCAGAATCTATGTATTGAGATTCAAACTGCTCTGTTGATGATGAAATTTTGATTATATTTTTACTTCAGAATGGGGAATAAAGTGGGAATAAAGCAAAAAAAGTCAGAATCAATTTTCTTTAGGTGGCAAACATTTTGAAAATTGCCCGTGATCATAATTTTAGAGAAAACTACCAAAATTAAAAATTACTAAAGAACTACATAATTAATTAAACTTTCTATTTTAGTCTCAGATTTTATACCAGAAAATTCAGCAAGAGAAAATGCATAACTTTCATGTACTTAGTATATTACTAGAAGCTGCACTGTTAATCTAAACTAATATCTCCATTAGAAATTCACTTTTCTGTTCTGAAATTCAAATCAAGTACAGACAAGTGCATTTGTAAATATGGGAAACACCACAAAGTAAACTGTCTTTGTACTGAAATTCAAGGATAAAGTTTCAATAAAATTTAAAATAAAATGTGAAAACTAAAAGCTTACTACTTTAAAGCTCTGAAAGTATTAGAATTATTATTCTTTATCTATATTCGTGTGTGTGTGTGTGTGTGTGTGTGTGTGTGTGTGTGTGTCTATCTACCTATCTATGTATTTTTTCTTTTGCTACTGGGGATTGAACCCAGGGGCACTCAATTACTGATCCACATCCCAGCCCTTTAAATATTTTATTTAGAGACAGGGTCTCTCTGAGTTTCTTAGGGCCTCACTAAGTTCCTGAGGCTGGTTTTGAACTTGTGACTCTCCTGCCTCAGTGGCTGGGGTTACCAGCATGCATCACCATGCCCTGCTCTATTGTATTTTAAATCAATCTTTACTTCCCTGGTGAAAACGAAAAACTTGTATATTATCTTATAAAGTGTAGGAATGTTTTGTATAAGTAAATTTTAAAAAATAGTTTTGTAGCATAATCAACATACTTTTTTAAATTTGAGGAAGTTAATATGATAGCTACCTTATTTTCTTCATAGTACTGAACATGCTGGTGATTGCTACCTTAAGATATTGTAAACAGTATTTTGTTATTCTAAAATCCTGAGGTCTAGGAGTTACTAATCAGCTCTACTTCAGCAATGGGAAAAACTTCTCTAAATTTTAATTCTATCATTTGTTAAATGAAGAGGAACTCTATTAATTGATGGATAGAGGTGTTTCATGTATTTCTCTCAGTGTATTCTAGATCAAAACCTTTGTAGGTGTTACTCAAGAGTCATAATTTCAAGACATTTTTAGTTTTGCTATTTTAGAGATTTGATATACAACCAGACTAGCTAGGGTAGCTCCTACTCACCTTCCCCCAGACTCCTTCATCTTTTGCCCAAGGGCTGCTTCTGATAAGTCCTACAACAGATATGTGCTATGCTAGGGGCTATTCTGTATGCCAAAACTTTCTTGTCCACCTTGGGGCTAAAGTACAGGACAGACTAGGAGAAGACACACAGCCCATGTCTATTTGGATGGGTCTTTTTAAAAGCTTGACATTTGAATAGCAATTACATTAAATAATATCCTTGACCTTGGTCAGGCAGTTGTGTTTAGAATCTGAACTGTCTCATCTTGATCAAATGATGTAAGTGGATGAAGAAATAGGTACCACTCAATACAATTTATAATAGTTCTTTCTTCTTCTGTCTCACCTGCCAGCCCACATGTGTACTCGCACGCACACATATACACACACGCACAGAATCGGGATCATGGTCCCATTAAATTTATGATCCTACTCCTTGGCCTCTTCTTGAACCCCTAACACAATGGCTCCTTGCAATTCATCACAAATGAGACTATAAGAAAGTGATGAATGAATTGTCCTAAACCTATCACTACTAATAGAAAACAATTCTGAAATTAAAATGCTTAACACTTTAAACCAGTACTTTATTGTCTCACCTAAAGGGTCCTGTAACAGCATTTTCATCATCATCATCATGTTAAGTATTGTTGAAATTGAAGACAAGGACAAGTAATACTAATTTTGCATCATGCTGTGAATATGTTCTGTTCTGGTTTAGCTTCCAGGGCTCTGAGGCTGTCTCAGTAACGGTGATAGATAATGTTCTCTACACGATCCTTCTCTTATGTTTGGTGCATATGCTTGCAAAAAGCCTGTATGTCTAAAAGAAAATCAATTAGTCTTAATGATGCAAATATTTGCTTATTAGACTCCTTAGGGAGCCAATATTAATCAAAGGTTCAGAATGATCTGTAATTAGCACCTCAATTGTACATGTGTTAGTGGATGAGTCTAAAGTGCTTAGGGTCTTTGAAATATTTCATTCTTTTGATTATTTTCACTTGAAACTTTTAAGGATGTCTTTGTCCTTGTTTTTGACCAGGGCTCTAACCTAACTTCTACTTAGACCTTGGTCACATAGAGTTCAGACAGTAACTCTTTTATAAGAGAAAGCAAGCCTCTCCTTAGATTAAAACTCTTTAATAGCTTTACCACACGCCAAAATAAAATTCAAATTTTGATCCCTGCTTCCGTGTCTTCAATCAATTCCTATCATGCCTTTTCACAATCCATATTTTAGCAACTCCATTTTTTTCATGCCTCAAACTTTCCTATTGGTTGCTTTTGCCATGGCCTCTGCCCTATAGACTTTCTAATGACTGTTTCTTTTCCTTAGCATTTCAATTCAATCTACATTTCAAAAACCTCTTCCCTGACTCCTGAATTCAAAGTCTGACTCAATTCAACTGGTAACTCTTAACCATTTTCTCCTATTTTTGCTTTATTTACACTATTCATCATGTTCTGAAATCATCTTTCCATTGATTTATTTAATTGTGTGTGATCTCTTCTCATTAGGTGTAAACTTCATGAAAACAAGTCCTTCTTATTCAAAGCTTCATCCTAAAACCTGGTATAATCCCTATCAAATAATAGGTGCTCAGTACATATTAATGATATCAAAAAGAAGATGTTAAGTAGCATCCTTTCTTCACCTCATATTTGCCGACCAACTTGGCTATAATTAATTCATGAGATTTTTAAACATTCCACCTGTATTGTTATTTTGTTTATTATTTTTAATATCTTGAGAAACTATTAATGAGAAACATCTTAGTTTTCACATAAAAGAATATTTCAGTTATTTCACTGACTACTTTGAGGAAATAAAGAAAACACACACACACACACACACACACACACACACACACACACACAGAGTGAATATCCTGAGGCATGCATAGCTTGTCTTTTCTTTAAGAAATTTAAACTTTGATGGGTTGTTGGACTTGATGTGTTCCCCCCTGTTACTTTTTAAAGAAATATATACTTGAAATTCAAACAGAAAGTGCAACCTATTGTGTAAATAGCAATTAGTTTCCATCTCATCTTCTTCTAAAGATTCTCTACTTATTTTGCTATAAATTCACTTTATTTTTGTCCCCAACTCATCTGTTCTTCCATTGTCTGCCTCAGTGCCACTCTGCTGTCTTCTTAGTGAACCCACTCTAAGAGAGATTAAAGGAAGCCAGCTGAGTGACTTTCAGGGAAGAAACTGTGGTTTATTCTAATTATTTTGAAGGGAAGCAGGTCACTGTGTCTCAGGTGAGCAGAGCAGAGAACCTGTGGTTTTATTTCTCCTGGACAGTTCTACTACCTGTTACCTATACCCTATTCCAAAGTAAATGTGTCTTGCACTCTGTGGTATTTTCTGACAGCCCAAAGAGAAGGGCACCTGATCCCATTATTTATTTATACATTTCTTTTATATTTTGATGTGGTGAAAAAGCAAGTAGTTGATTCCTGTTCATAGTAATAGGGAGAGAAAAATATTTTATCTTCCTTCTTCCGAGCCTTTAATATGGTAACAATCATGTTTTGAAATTCTGTAAGAGATATGATATAAGCTAATTGAGATGCAATTAGTATATCACATGCTTTTTGCTATGCAAAAGCTAACTGGGGATCTGTCTATTAGAAATTACTCATAGCTGGGTGAGAGCTAGATGAACAGCAATTTAGACCTTGAAAGACATGCAAGACTATAAATGGAAGTAAAAGTGAGGCTAATGGAAGATCACCCAAGAACTTCAGAATTCCCTAATGAGAAACTCTAATTTTCATATTTGACGTTAGGGCTTATAATAATGACAAGACCTCAAGACTGAGTACAATTAGACCCATAAAATGCATTGCAAATATCTTGAAAACTACCTATTAAATTGAACCTTTGAGCCGGATTTGTCTCATTTTCTTATGATGATTCACAACATGAAAAATTCTGAATTTACTTTTCTGTGTTATTAACAACCAATATAATTCCACATTATGTATCTAATGATGCATAACAGCCAAAGTCATCTTTCAGAACTGAAGACAAAACGTCACTCCTCTGCTCAAAACACTGCTGTGGCTTATCATCTTCCTGAGAACTAATCACTAAGTCCTAAGCTTGGCCTTCTGGGTCCTTTGGAATCTTCACCCTCTTCCCCTGCTCTCTGCCCTCATTGCGTTCAGTCCCTTTGTCCATCTGTGCATGTGGCTGTCCCTGAGTTCCTTCATGGTTCATGGCTATGTCAGGTGTCCTTCCCTTTTACAGGCCCTTGGCATATCCTGTTCCTTAAGTCAGGAATCTGTCTGTCTGACACTATCAACATGACTCTTTCCCCCATCTGCTCTGTTCTTCCCAGGGGTTCACTATTTCAGAAAAATCGTCCTGATCAAACTACCTAAAGCAGAACACTCCTCCCTCTAGACCTATCAGATCTCTATCCTTTAACCTGCTTTATTTTTCTTAGTATTTATAATTTGACATACTCTATTTCATTTATGAATTTTTATTCCACATTTCACCATTAGAATGTACGTTTCTAAAGGCTAAACATTTTGGAATTCTTTCCATAACTTCATATCTGATATAGCTTTAGGCAATCACTAAATATTTGTCCATTGAGTGAATAATTTATCTTTTTTATTTATCTTATTAAATAAGCTAACTGTCCATTAGTAAGAGAACACAGCAACAAATTTTACATGAATGATTAGAGATTACTCAATGTTTTATCATTTTTGTTAAGATTACTTCAGTAAGACTAAACTAAAGAATACTTTGTTATATAATACCTTGAAATTAAAGATATTTTTAACTGTATAAAAAGCAAGGATTTACAAAGTTTATATATTTGCCAATCATATCCTGACAAAGTATTCTGTATCTGATCTCTTACATAAAAGTATCTCTTTAAATTGTACTAAGATTAATTAGGTTTTTTTTTTTTTTTTTTTAGCAGAGAAATAATCATTAGCAGAAGAGCAATTCATCCCAGGTTGCTTTAAATAGCATTATTTTCTGGCACTTTTTATTACAATTCAAGCAGTGAAAATTGCAATCAAAAGCACATTTTATTTTAAGCTACAAAAAAAGAAAATAATAGGATGACCCTACTATTGTTACCCAAATTAGTGTGCACCCAACATAGAATTTAAGCAGAAATAGATTCCCTAAGCAATTTTATATAATTCTCATTTATTTAAACTTTTAATTTCCTAAACTTTTTTCTTATAATATCAAAATAACGATCTTTGATGCTAGAAGATGGTTGCATGGATATTATTTGCTTTATATTAATTTTATATCATATAAAATAATCAACTAACTGCTACCAGTTAAAATTCTCATCTCAGAATTCATAGAACATTCTGAATAACTGTGGAAAGAGTTCATCTCATCTACCCATCAAGCTACCTACCTATCTACCGATAGATCTATTAAAATTCTTACCTGTACTTTCTATACCCAAATTTATGTCATCAATGGTGGTAGGAAGGTGTGTACAAATTGAAGGGGAAGAAATACACATTTTTTTCCTATTGCATTTATTCAAAAGAATTAAGGCAAACACCAGAATGAGTCCTGACTCACTGCTGAGTATAGGACATAATACTGACTCAATGGGGAAAATTCCATTTACTATATGACTACGTCCTGTGGTTTTTGCCTGAATTTACCACAGTGAAAATACACTCTGCATTATTTAAGTCATAAAACAATTGGTTATTATAGTCTGCAGGAAACCACACAAAATGAAAAAGAGAATAGACTACATGGAGATTTTGATATCACTTATCTTATTCAAATGGCTCCAATTTCCATGAGGAAATAAATACTTAAGTAACCCACTTTAAATATCAAGGCTCTTATCTGTATTTGTTTTTTTTTCCTCAAAATGAGTATTGTGTGAAGAAAGAGCATTGTTTAGAAGTGGTAACCAAGCAAATTACATTATAATTTTATGCAACATTAAATAATCAATCTGTTTCTACAAGTCTGTTTGGAATATGTGTTATCAAAAATAGGCAATATTTATCAACATGCAGGGATATGTGTTTGTTATTCTTCATGAAGGAACATTGCTTCAAAGTGTGAACAGTGGGGTTTAAAAATATTGTTAATGTTGTAATTATGATTCGTTACCTGTTAGTGTTCAAATTTCTAATAAAGTCTAGATTCTCAATTTTTGTGGTAAAAAAGCTATATATCATTATTGAATGAAACATAATCAAATCCAGAAAAATCCCATTTTGTTTTTCCCTTAGGCAACATGTAAATAAGAAATTAAGACAAATGTCCAAGAAGATATTGGGGTGTTGAGTGAATGGGATGTGTTTAATGGGGTTCTTTGTATTGTTTATGTTGATTGTTGATTTTTTTTTTTTTTTTTTTTTTTTTTTTGTGGTACCGGGGATTGAACTCAGGGGCACTCAACCACTGGGTCACATTCCCAGCCCTTTTTTGGTATTTTTATTTAGAGACAGGGTCTCACCGAGTTGTTAAATGCCTCGCCATTGCTGAGGCTGGCTTTGAACTCACAATCCTGATCCTCCTGCCTCAGCCTCCCAAAGTGCTGGGATTATAAGTGTGTGCCACAGTGCCCAGTTTATGTTGAATTATTTAATCTGAGTTATATATGAAATAAAATTGTTAATATTTAAAAAAAAAAGTTATTCCAGTTACTGCTGTATATCAAATTACCTCAGGATTTAGCCACTTAAAACAAGAACCATTGTTTGTATTTCATAATTTTGTGGGTCAGAATTCATCTCAGGAATTCTACTCCATGTGTCTTTTGACTAAAGTCAGTAGTTGTTATTGAGCAGTCTGAAGGACTGGCATAGAAAGTCAAAGCAGCTCTACATGTTTAACCTTGGCTGAGATGGCTGAAGGCAGGGCTAAGTTGGGATTGTTGACCACAGTGTTTACACTGGCCACTCTGACATGATCCCATAAGCATGGTTGGTGACCTCATAGGGCAGCAAAAAGCTCCCAGATAGACTCTTCCAAGAGACAGGAAATGGAAGCTGCCTCTTTTGTTTGGCCTAGACTCAGAAACTGGCACAGATTATCTTGCCATATTCTTTTGTTCAGAGAAGTCAATTCCACTGAGATTTAAGGGAAGGGAACACGGACCCTGTCTCCTGAAGGAAGAAGCCAAAGGATATTTGGCCATCATTAACTTGTCATAACACAACTGTTTACTGCCTGAATGTGCTCGAGTCATTCTAATTAATACTAAAACTTACCTGAAGGTACACTTGATATGTATAGAAATATATTTTGTTATGTCAAAATGTCCTCTCCCCACAACTCCAGGACCTTTCTTGATCATTTTATCTTGCTTTCCCAACACATTGCTGAAACTCTGAATCCACATTTGAACAAAAATGAAAAGAAAGCCAATCACCAAAATAATAGGACCCTCCCTTGATTCTATCATGCTCTTTTGCCTATTTTCTCTGCTTTGCTCACCTTTGCACTTCTCACAAGAGTGGTGTGTGAGCAGTGTGTTCCTACTTTTTCTTTTACCCCTAGCAATGTGGCTTCGTTCCCAGGTGTTTTGTGGAAATATCTTTTGCTATTTTTGGTCAGTGGCCTTATAATTCCAAAGTTAATGAACATTCCTTGTTTAGACATTAATGCACATCTCTGTTGAGCTCTCCTAACGCCTGGAACTATTCACTTTCTAAGTCATCACTTTTTCCTGCCTCCAAATTTCACTTCACTTGCTCTTGAGAGGCTTCTGGTTTGTCTCACCTGTAATTCTCTCTGAGTTCTGCAGTTGAGGTTTGCTGCTTTCACTCTGTAGTCTCTCCCTAGGTGATTTAACCATTGTTAACAGCCCATAATATGCTAATGACTTTTTCTCCTACTTCTTATCAGAACCTCACATCTAACACCCAAATGCCAGATACATATCTCTATGTAGAAGTCTTAGGGGTACTTCAAATTCAACATGTTTAATGTTTTTTTTTTTAATTTATTTATTTAATTATTTATTTTTATTTTAACTTTTTATACATGTTTACAGAGTACATTTCATTTCATATTACATATAAAGAGCACAATTTCTCAAGTTGCTGGTTTTATATAAAGTATTTTTACAACAATTGTGTCTTCATACGAACATGTTTAATCTTGAGCATCTTCTGATATTTACTATAGCTTTTTGATGACATCAGCATTCATCATGTTATAGACCAATCATGTTTTAAAACTGAAACTTCTCTCATCCTGGTTTGTCCCTTTCCCTACTTTTCCTAACTTTTCAACTACTCAGGGCCCCTCAGAAAGGTTGAATTCACCTACTACATCCTTGCTGCATCTTACAACACTCCTCTCAACAACTACTTGTACTACTCTAATTTTGATAACATTGTCTTTCAAAGGAATATTACAACCGCCTCCTACTTATTTCCATGCCTAATTCTATGCCAGATGCCAGAATAGATCCCACTAAACTATCAATAACACCACTGTGCTTCAAAACTTTCAACATTGCTCCATTGGCAAGAAGAGTATTTTTAAAATTGCCAAGTCACCTATTAGTAAATTATAGAATAAACTTAATGGGTCACAATTAGTGTTGTTAATGAAATATAATATGTAGAACATTATGGAGAGCTCTGCATTTAGTAAGAGTGTGTATATCACTTGATTATTTCAAGTACATGTATGCATACTGGGTAAGAATGAATATATTCTCCATGTTCTGGAGCTTGTATCATTGCTATTTCCAGGGGTTGCGCAAGATAGAACATTGAGGGCCAAAAAAGTAACCTAGAAATTTTATTTATTTGAGCTAAAAAGTGGCAAGAAATAACTTCGTTATTGGATGTTTAAACTATGTGGATAGGAATTGGTGCCTTCCCATGTCAGTATGTCAAATAATCCATTCATATAACCCTAACAAATCTGCCTCATCAAGGAGAAAGTACCAATGTTCTTGATGGAAAGTTTGACAATGATACATTACTTTTTTTTTTTTTTTTTTTCTTTTTTCTTTGCTGGGAATTGAACCTAGGGTTTCATGCATGCTAGGCAAATATTCTATTACTAAGCTACATTCCCAGCCCTTTCTTTGCATTTCTTATTCTGAGTCTCACTAAGTTGTCCAAATAGGTCTCAAACCTGCACTGCTACCTAACTTCCAAGAAGCTGGTACTGTAGGTGGGTGCCATCATGCAGGGCCTGTTGCTTCTCTTCTTAAATATCTTTCAGTTTTTGAAAATTTTTTTATGCCTGCTTAAGTAAGTTAATGAGTTATATTATTATAGTTTGTAACAAGTTAATCATCAAAAATATAACCAATGAATGAGATGGATATCATTTTCTTAAATGCATGATTGAAGACCTGAATTGTACAAATATACTTTGTATACAAACAGTTGTATGTAAAAAGATGCTATATACGGGCACTATGAATTGTAATTATTATAAATTAAAAACATAAATTAAAAAAAATATATATATATATATAAACAAGGCTTAAAAAGTACTTGCAAAGAAAACAGAGAGCAAACATATCCAGAAGAGAACAAGAGAACATTGGATTGATCACTTGCATCCTACCAGGAGTTCCTCATTTATTCACAATACAAAGGAAAGACAAGTACAACACAAAGTCAAATTGACCCACATAATTGTGTGAAAGACAGCCTTTCCTAGGGTAGCAACAAAACCTGAGAAAAATAGCTGATCTTGAAGCCAGGTCCATACCACATGCAAATGTTTCTCTGTATCTTTAGAATCAGTTTAGTTGACAAAAATTTTCTCTACTTATTCCAGCCAGTCACTAGACTAAGTGTGGACTAATTTATCATCTCCTTCCCAACTCTCTCTAATAGCTTGGGTCTCATTCAACCCCCAATATCTGCATGATAACTTAGTTATACTCTCATTGCATTTGCCTTAAGGGAAGTATCTGCTCCAGTCCCCAAGAGAGAACTATGGAGTTTAGTTAGCGTACCCTGCATCCTGGACAGTTCCTGGCACAGAGCTGACATGCAGTAAACAGTAAGTCCAATCATGTGAGTGTATGTGTCTGCATTTATGTGTGTATAAATCATAAAAGTAGCTATGTTAATGTTTTGGTCATTCTTGAATTTGAGCACTAGGATTAGAAATGCAAGAACTTGGCTTCAATAAAATATAAATGGTCTGTTTCTACCAGTGGCCTTCTTTGGGTATCACATATTTATTCCAGAATATTCTATGCCCACAAAAAAATATAAATTACAAAAACTTGAAAGAGTATTTACAGTTTGTTATATACATAATTATATACAAGTTTTTGCACATACTATATTGACTACACATTTGCTGATGTGAGAAAAAGCAAGAAAAGAAGTTTTAAAATTAACTGCATATCAAATGTTTGCAATAATCTTTGCACATTGACTGAAACATATTTTTCAAGTTGATTTTTAAACACTGTTGATTCTGTAGATTTGTATATAATATTAGCATTCCTCAAAAAAACCTAGATTTACATCAATCTTCTTGGTTTTCAAGGGATTACATGACCATAAGAATTTGTGTTCACTGCTAGAAACTAGAAGAGTTACTGAATTACTTAATTTACTCAAGAATTTATATTACTTATAACAAACTATTAAGGCTTCCTTATGTTTTTCATAATACAAATAAATAATCTGGCTGTCATAGTATAATGATATGAATTCCATCTAAGGGGCTGTGTATTCTAAGAGATTACTCAGAAGAAATTTTGGAAAAACAGTATCTCTATACTAGGACAACTAGTCTCTTTATTGTCAAATGTTAACACAAGTAGAGTTGTGTTAATTTCTTTGTTATTATTAGCTTTACTGACTATTATACTCAATTACAACATGAAAATGTACATGACAATCCCTTTATGCTCAAATAAAATGAAATTAAATTTGCTTTTTGTTGATTTATATATTAAGAATAACATTGCTACTTCCAGGGCTATACAATAAGTTTCTGTATTTCCTACTTGGTTGACAAACCTATATTGCAGCCTAGGCATATTAGTGCCTCCTTTTATGCAGACAAAGAAATCAAAAAAGCTAAAAACAAAACAACAACAAAAAAACTCCTGGTGTTCAGATTTACTTCTTATTGCTCCTAAGGTTGAACAAAAGAAAAAAAAATATTTAAAATAAATTGGGAGGCCTTAACCTTTTGTCTGAAAATAGTTTCCATATGGCAATAGACTTGAAGTCTCAACACCCAAACTACATCTTAACCATGACAAAAACAATCATTTCCTAAATTATATTTACACGTATAAAATTTATCTTCTGTTTCAGATTATGTGATGAAAATAAATTGAAAAATTGAAATTAAATATTTGTGTAACCAAGTTTGTCAGCATCCTCTGTCTGTAGATTGCTGATCTCTATTCCAAATAATAGTGAATTCAGTGAATTTGCACATGACCTTAATACTCACTGCCTAAAGTCAGATATGGCACACTTAGTAATTCAGTAAGAAAGGCCAAGAACTGAATGAGCTAGAATTCCTCATAGTGACTGGGATCAGATGAAGCTAAACTTCCTTGATCCACCAGTAAGCTTTTCCTTGGACATGGCTAGCCCAGAGAGGTGTTATGCAGTAGTAGGAGATCTAGTTCCATGTTTGAGCATCTGTTTGAGTTCACTTTCAACAGCAAAGAAAGCGGCTTCTTAAGGTCTTTCTCAGTCATTAAGAAGTAAGAGCATGTAGCTAAAAAAAAAAAAAAAAAAAAAAAAAAAAAAAAACAATTTTATTCCTTAGAAACTACAGGGTGTATATCCATTTGGAATAAACCTCATTAACAACTTACCTTATTATTTTTATAAAAATTTTGTTCATTCCTGCCCCTGCTTGAATGGAAAGAGGCTTTTTTTGTTTGCTTTGTTTTTGTTTTTATTACCCTGGAATAGTAAAACATAATTTAATTACATTTCTTTTTAACCTAATCTATTCAGCAATTGGGAAAGAGTAGGTACTACCTCAGCACACTATGTTTAAATAGAGTCCTCCGTTTGACTATTTTAATTTTAGAAAAGTTCATAAAAAAGAATGTATAAATGCAAATAATTTATAGAGGTGCATTTCTTAAATTGAGCACTTTAATGATTGTAGTATTTATTTTATTGTATTTACTTGACTATCTCTAGTTCCTAACATGATATCAAGCTCAAAGTAAATAAATAGGTATTCAGTAATTGTTCAATTAAAAAATAATGTATCATTGAATATTTTTTAAGGGGATAGTGGGAATTTAACCCATAAGTGCTTTACCACTGTTCCACATTACCAGCATTTTTAAATTATTTATTTTGAGACTGGGTTTCACTAAGTTGCATAGGGCCTCACTGAATTGCTGAGGCTGGCCTTGAACTTGTGATCCTACTGCCTCAGCCTCCTAAGTCACTGGGATTACAGGCATGTATCACCATACCCACTATCAGCAAATTTTTAATGTGTTACAAGCCACCTCATAAAGCCTCAACTGTTACTACAGTTCCTGAATCTGTTGGTCATCTACACTCTTCTGCTGACCTGCTCGGATAAGCTGAACTTTGCTGGGCTTGCTCATGTTGCTTCAGTCAGTGATGGTCTTGGTCATTGTCTGTGGTATATAAAATACTATTCTGTTAGCATTTTCTTCTCTATATTTATCTCTGCTGATGAGGTTGACTGTATCACATGTCTCTCCCCATCCCAGTAGTCTAGGCAGAGCTTGTTCATGTGGCTACTGATAGCAGTGCTTCTAAGAATTTAATAAGAATTGCAAATCCTCTTGAGGTCTAGGTTCAGAGGCAAAATTGCCCTATTGACTCATGCATTTGGTCAAAACAAGTCACAAAGTAAACTTGTATTCAACATGGGCAAAAAGATTTCTCCCTTCCTACTGTGTTGATGGGAAGAGCAATATTTTTTTTTTCTTTTTCTGTCATCTTGAAATTTACCACAAATGATGAAGCATCTAAAATGCTACAGAGCCAGACACAGTGGCACATACCTGTAATCCCAATGGCAGGAGCACTACAAGTTCAAAGCTAGCCTCAGTAACTTAGGGAAGCCTAGGCAACTTAGCAATACCCTGTCTCCAAATAAAGTATTTTAAAAAGGGCTGAGAACATGGCTCAGGGGTTAGGTGCCCCTAGGTTAAATCCCTGGTATAAATAAATAATTAAATAGATAGATAAATAAATAAAATGCTGCAGAATAAGCTACTATGAAATCTGAAATCTTCAAATGGCAACATTAGCATTATCATTGATATTTAATCCTTTTTCTGCCAGGGGTCTGAATCCCCTCCAAAAAAGTTACTTTTATTTATTTAATACTGAGACAATTAAAAAAAAAAAAAAAACTTAAAATTTTATGTTAAAAATATTTTAGAAAGCAAGAACAGGACTATTATAAGCAAACATGTTGGGGCTGGGGCTGGGGATCAGCATTAGAGTGCTTGTCTCACATGTGTGAGGCCCTGGGTTTGAGCCTCAGCACCACATAAATAAAATAAAGGTATTATGTCCACCTACAACTAAAAAATATTAAAACAACATATTTTCTGAAAAATAACTATACAATATTACCTCCTTATACTGTGGTTTCACTTTTTAAAAATATACATATATACTTTTAGTTGTAGGTGGACATAATATCTTTATTTTATTTTTATGTAGTAGTGAGGATTGAACCCAGTGCCTCACTCATGCTAGGTGAGCGCTCTACCACTGAACCACAACCCCAGCCCTGTGATTTCACTTTCTCCAATTTCAGTAACTTATGGTCAAATGTGGCCCAAAAATATTAAATAGAAATTTCAGAAATACCCAATTTATAAGTTTTTGTTGAACATTTTTTTAAAACTTAAATTAACTTACCTGGCAGAAAACAAAAAATAGCTGGGCATGATGGCTCATGTCTGCAATCCCAGTGGCTCAGAAGGCTAAGGCAGGAGGATCATGAATTCAAAGCCAGCCTTAGCAATTTAGTGAGGTGCTAAGAAACTCAGTGAGACTCTATCTCGAAATCAAATACAATATAGGCCTGGGGATGTGGCTCAGTAGCTGAGTGCCCCTGAATTCAATCCCTGATAACTTTCCACCAAAAAAAGAAAAAAAAAAAAAAAAGGAAAGAAAGAGAACCTAAAAAATAGTACATATTAAGGATGTAACAGTTTTTAAATACATTTTGTATATATTATAAAATGCGTAAGTCAGTTTAAACATATGTCTCCTAAAACATTTATCTTATCTTTATGGAGAATATATTAAAAATTCTTTCTTCTAGCTTTTTGAAATGTACAACACATTATTGTCATCCTACTGTGCACACCAGAACTTCTTGCTCCTATCTAACTTAACACACAATTATTAAATTTCCTCTGTCCTTCTCTCCCTCTACTTTCCCAGCCTCTGGTAACCACCATTCTACTCACAATTTCTATGAGATCACCTTTTTAAAATTCAAGATCTGAGTGAATTTTCAATCACATGCCTTTCTGAGTAGAAATCTAACCCTGTCCCCTCTGTTCCACTTAGGATGAAAGTCATCCTTTGTCCAGCATGTCTCCACTGTATGTGTGACCCACCTGCTATTCACTGAGTAGCTAGCTATCTCAGTCATCAGGCCAACTGTCATGATATAGCAGTTCTGGCTTTCTAGTGACCTTTGTTTTACTTAATAATGACCCCAAAATATAAGACTAGCAGTGCTGAAAGTTTTATTATAATAATTAATAATAATTATTATAATTGTTCTATTATATTATCATTTAATCTTTTATTGTGCCTAATTTATAAAGTGAATCTCTCATTGGTATGTATGTATAGGAAAAGCATAGAATAGTACATCCATGGTTCCAGGACTCTACTGGACTTATGGGACTATCCTCCACAGGTACGGGGGAGTACTGTTGTATACAACCACAAGCTCCCCATTAAGAACAATAGCAGTGATTTACATTTTTCCAAATATGATGAAACTTGGGTGTAATAAAAAATAATCCATTCCTCAAAGGAAATAAAATAACCAAATGCTATTTATTACCTTTACTCCCTATAAAATTCTTTTCCTTTTGTTATACCAATTTTTCAAACCCTGAGTTTCTTTCCTCTGGAGAGGATAGACAGAATTAAAAAATCTTAGCAGTAAAACCTAGCCTGCTTAGAGAAGGCTGTTTTGAGAACACCTGTAAGTTTCAGTAGCCTGGTGCAAGCCAGAATTTATGGTTTATTTTCGTTTTATTTCATGTCATGATTCCACTCAGCCTTACGAAGACCATAGCTCAGATAATAATAGTCCATTTCTGAAGTGGGTCCAACAAAGGAAAGCTTCCACCATTCTTTTAGTCTTCTTTCATGAGTGCGTCTGTCATAAATCTTTTTCTTCTTTTCCAAAGCAGGTGGTCTGAAGCATCAGGTATTATAGGAACTCCTCTAGACTTCATGGGATACATTGGACAAAATCATTGAGCTAGATAATATCTATAAAGAGGTATTAGGGATGTTATTAAAAAAGAAAAACACCAAGGAATTTTCTTCTAAGAACATGAAATTCTAGGTAAGGTGGTTTTTCATGTTAGGTCTTAGTAAAACTGAGAAATTGGTTCAGCATCTTCTTGTCAACCCAAAGCTCAAATTTTGCTTCCTACTTTGTCCCAGAAGAGATATGTGTCTCCCCTAAAATCCTCACTGACAATGTTTGTGTAGTTTTTACAGGCAATGTCCAAGGTGACAATGCCACCACTCCAGGAGGGAAAGAGGTAAGCCAAGGCAGGTGGAGATGGCTAACAACCATCATATCACACTCTTGAGGACACAGACTGCTCTCAGAAACTCTTGGCAACTTTCATTCATGCTGTTGCAGATTGTCTCACAAACACTGACAAGTTCTGTATGTCAACACTGAGATGATCACAGGAAAGTATGAGGTACATTGTTAGCCTTACGAGTCATACTGCCTGGAAAAGAGCCTACAGTTGTTTGCAAGTCATAAAGTGGAGATCAATAGAAGGACTCCAGTAGTGTACATGGAAAGTAACCCAATATTATTGATAGAAGCAAAAGCTGAATTAATAGGAGGGAAACAGAAGATGAATAAAAAATGATGACTATTCAATATTCATAGTAAAGTAGAACTTCACCATTGAATGGAACAAATCAAAGTCTAAAGCTGGGAAGTGATTTAGTCAGCTTGAGAACCCAAAGGAATTTATTTTTCTAAGGTATAATCTATATTGCATTAGGGCATATAATAACACATTTAGGTAAGATTTTAGAAAGTCAGAATTACTAGAGTTATTAATGCACATGTGACTTTGTTATCCATGGATCACTTGGGACAGTCATGTTTTCAGAGTTCATCTATTTACCCTTCATATGTACATGGATTCTAATAGTTTTTTTATATCATACTTTACTGTTTCTTAATATCTGCTTTTACTTAACTTTAATCTTAAGACCTATTGTGTCTTATCATATTACTATCTCCATCTGGAATGGTGCAAAGTACTTCTATAATCATTGAACACTTTTTATCTCCTAAGTTACCTTAGTTCTCCTAATTTTAGTCTTCAGCTAGTTGTCCACCCTCTCAGTGAACCTGTTTTATCACCCATAGTTTTTTATATCCCCATCCAATAACCTTGAACTACAACAGAGCATTTGTTTAGGTCTAAATTGGTCTCTTAGTCCCAATAGATTCAGCAGAAGCAATGAGCCTTGTAAAGGTACAGAAGCGGTCAAGGATCTTAACACAATGTCCTTTGTACCAGGATTTGTCCAAATATGGAGAGCTGCTGAGTAGAAGATAAATTTTACCCACCAGGCGCGGTGGCGCACGCCTGTAATCCCAGCACTTGGGAGGCTGAGGCAGGAGGATTGTGAGTTCAAAGCCAGCCTCAGCAATGGCAAGGCACATAGCAACTCAGTAAGACCCTGTCTCTAAATAAAATACAAAAAAGGGCTGGGGATGTGACTCAGTGGTCAAGTGCCCCTGAGTTCAATCCCCGGTACCACACACACAAAAAAAAAAAAAAGTTTACCCAAGTTTTCCATTTGAACAAACATGCAAACATGTTTGCTGTTTGCTGTGTTTACTATTCTTTTACTATCAACATTTATACTTTTAATCAAATAGATATAGTTGTATGGTCTTGGTTTACAGTCACCCAACTTACAGAATTATGAATATCTAAGAATCAATGGTATTTCATTATCTAGTAATCTAGTACATCAAATCTGCTAAAATATTCAGAAAATTAAATTCAACAAAATTCTAATTGTATAGGATTTATTATGTCCTTATTTGAAACTTACTATCTTAGAAATTCAGAAACTTGAAGTTGTAGGAGGCATTTCATTCCTTAATAACTTAGAAACTGTGAGGGAAAGAAGGCATAAAAACTCAAAAGGTCTTCCCACTACCTGTTTTAAATTAAAGGATGGAATCCATTGACACAGATGAAGTTTCAATGGCTGCATTGTACTATTAATGGAATAGCCACATGAGTGATTTAAAGTATATTTAGATGTCATGCTTTAGACACTGTTGCCTTTTTTGACAAAGGAGATTGCATGATAGTTGTTTTTCAGAAGTTATTACATTCTGAGCAAGAGTACTGCATACAGAAAGTGCTGGGGTTCTGAAACTGAAATTGCTATTGAATATTACCTGGGAGAAATTGATGTGATCTGAAAGCTTCATTACATTATAGCCATTCTCTCAGTTGTTCTTTTTATTCTTGCTAATCTCTGGCCTCCTTGCTTCCTGATTTTTTTTGAAGTTATTTTTATTTTCTCCTTTTTACACTTCAGCAAATGTTCTCCCTATGTGAGAAAAACTGAGGACCAAAGTTCATAGCTGTTTACTATGCTCTTGTCTAACACATGCATGACAGAGTGTTAAACTAAAAAAATCTAGCAAACTGTTTGCTTTTTTTCTCCTGTGAGGGGAAAGGGTACTATCTTGTATATGTACTTTTTCTAGTAGAAATATTCAATAGGAAAATTTAAGAAGTTACTTATAACTTCTTAAGAAAAGGTGATGATATAAATAGTAGATTGCAGTGAATGTGGAAGTAGTAGTGACAGACTTAGGAGTGGTCAAGAATAAATGAGAATATTGTTTTAATAGTGTATAAAAGACCTGCTGTAACCTGAGTGAAATCAGGATAATTTGAGATATTAAAAGAATAGAAGGACTCAGTATTATAAGTTACATGGCACACATACTAGACAGATTTGAATTTGTAAGGGAGAAATCTCCAGCTAAAATTTTCAAATGTAAATTTATTTAAATGAGAAGTTGAAACATACCTAAAATCAATACTTTTGACTTAAATCACAGGAGAAAATATTTTACAACATATATGAGAGAGTTCTATGTTTTTGTCAAAAATGTTTTTCTACCTAGGAGAACAAATTGATTCTGAGTTTTTAAATGGATCCTCAATGTCCTATAACAATTTCTATCTCTTTCTTGAACAGTTCCTGGGTTATTCTTGTAGTGTCTCTAACACATGCCTCAAAATGATGCCTTGAAATGTATGTTAAATCAGGCAGTTTGAAACAAATTCTCATTAAAACAACAATCAAGAGGAAATTTTTACTTCTGACAACTTGAAAATTCTGTACTTCTATTTCAAGGTAAAATATGTGAAACATACATATTTGTTTGAATGTAGCTTCTTCTGAACATGAACTCTATGACAATTTTTTTTAAATACCTGCTAATACTTTGCCAGAGGTTCTCTTGTCATGTATTTTACATTGAAGAAGAATAAGTAGCAATCTAAAATAACGCTTTCAGTGGCCCAGATTAATAGTCTGTGTGGACATTAATAACACTACAGCCCTGTTTTGTTTTAGCTAATATTTGAAAGTTTGTCTAAAAGAATATTACTTTATGTGATTTACAAAATGTATTTCCTATCTTCTTCAATCAACTTCTTATACTGATGTTTTGATTTCTTAATTGAGCAAACAGTGTTTTGTAAAAAGATGCTCTAAAGACAACAACTTTGAATAAAAAATAAATTTAAAAAAATTACAGAAGTTAATCATATGCTGGGCCCCCAAGCAATGCTCAGGATATTTAAAATGATTGAAATCCTGCAAATTATGCTTTCTGACCACAATGGAATTAATCAAAAAATAAATGTCAAAATGATAACTAGACAATTTAAAGTGAATAAAAGATAAATATAAAAAATAAATAAATAAAATAAATGCTTCAGTTACCTGGATCAGTAATGGCTCAAGCATTTTCTATGTTATTATCTTAGATTTATAGAAAATAATTAAATTATATTTCATCTCATCTGTTTATTCCACTTATTATTTACTTTTATTCATGCCTGTGACATTCTTGATTCTCATTTCTTTTCTGTGGAGGTATTTACCCTCTTTCTTATGTTATTACTATACAACTGAAAACGATTGTTGACAGACTTAATGCATATGCCATTTCTTAGTGGGCAATAAATTTTTGGTGGATTTTATTGAGTGTAATGTTTGGTTTCAGTCTAATTGCTAAGCATTTTCAAGGCTCATTCCTAGAAGATATTTAGCTACAACTTCAGTGCTCTAATGTCTGTTAATGTCAATTAAATATCCACTTTGCTACAAAGAGATTTGGCACACATTTACTAATTCATCTAGTCTACAAATATTTATTGATCTTCTAATATGTGAAAAATTACTTACCAAGTGCTAAAAGAGATGAATAGGGGTGAAAGATGTTTGGTTCCTGACTGATGGAGCTTAACGATTTAATGACCTAAGTAAGATATATTCACAAAGTACCTCAATAGAAGCTAGAAAGTAAGAAATATGAAGAGTATGCAGATAAAGTGTCATCATTTAGAGTAAGTAACAACTATTTATGTTATGATACCTGGAAACAATTTGTTTATACAAGCAATATTTATTTGGTATTCTACTATCATAAGTAAGACATCATTCTTAATATCAGAACTATTATGACAAAAAACTAGAGTCCCAATTCTCGCAGCATTTATAGTTCATATGGGATGACTAAGGAGAGACAAGAAAATGTATTGTGTGATTTTATTCTCTTCATTTGCTTTTCTTTAACAGGGAATATCTACAATTAATGGGAAGAGAAGGACAGTCAGAAATGAAGAAAAATGGGGAGAAAATGTGATTTTGAGGAAATCAGTGTAATAGCCAATGAATCTAAGATGTAGCTTCCTCGCAGATTTCTTGGACAGTGCTAGCTTTTCCTTGGGCTATAGAAAGTATAGGAAAGTGAGGAAGGACAGATAGTCCTTTCAGGATTCAGAGTAGAAAAAGGAAGAAAAAAAAGATGATACAAAATTTTATTTTTAGTATAGACAGACTGGCATAATTTTAAATTAAAATCAATTAAAGAGGAATTTGAATTTGTTAGAAAATGGAAAAAGTGGAAAGTTTTTCATAATGTGAAAAGTGATGGGATGGGATAATGGAGTAAACATTAGTATTAGAAATAAAGCAGTATTTGTGTTCTGATAATGGGGGGGAAATAGAATGTATTCATATTATCCAGGGTCAGGTAGTATGCTTTGTCCTTATCCTCCCAGGTATTAGACTTTATGTCACAGAAGTCATAATTCATAGCATTGTCTATTCAACTGTTTTCCCTGTATAAAACTGCAATGAACAAGTAGAAAAAATATTTAATAGTTGCTAAGCAAACAAGTTCCATCATAAAAGGCATCCATAAATCACAACAAGGTAGTTTTCCTTTGATGATCATATTGTTGCTTTTGGTACTAGCAATAAGCTTGAGGTTATAGACATGTAATTTTCATTTTTAGCAAGTTAGAGTCTTAAAACTTTTTTAATGTTTCTCCCAGTGATTGGTGTTTAAATTATTTGCCACTATTACATTTCAAATAATAGACACAATTATGCCTATTTTATTTATTTGTGTGTGTGTGTGTGTGTGTGTGTGTGTGTTAAGGTGTGGCTAAGTGAATATCTGGTGTGCATCTGGCAAATCTCATATATCTGATGTGGAGCAACTGTAAACAGGTCAGATAGCTTGGTAGTGTTTGCAGGTCATTCATAATAAAAAAAACCAAATCATCCCCAATTCTGTTAGAATAAACCAGTGACAAGAGGCCATGAATAAGAAAATGTGACCCCCAAAGCAGGCGATTTTACTCTGTAAGTCACTCTATATAAGGCTGCATGAGAGACTCTGTATTGTCTAGGTGTCAAGGAAATTTCTGTTGAAGATATTCCCAGAGGACAGAGCAGTTTAAACTTAGACTTCACACTGGCAGAGTCTGCCACAAAACTGGCAGATGTCAGAACATGTGACAAGACAGGCTAGTCTGAAAGGCAGAAGAGCATCCCTGATAAGGCCCAAGGAGAGAATAGCTTATTTGTTTACAGTGGACAGATTATAAGTAAATCTGCCATGTTAATCAAGAGCACATAAATGCTCTTTGCCAAATATGGTCATTACAATGGGGTGAATATTTTTTTTCCAAATAGTTCTCTAATAATTATTATTAAAACTGTCCTGTGGTGGACATTATGCATAGTTAAATGTTAGTGTAATTCTTGATTTGACTTTCTAGTATGCTGTTCATTCTCAATAAGTATTTTAGACCCTGCTTTATAGACAAGAACAAGATAATTGGTTTACTGGGTGTATGTTCACCTTCAGCTGTCTAGGTCATGTGAGCCAACCCTTTGGGGCCCTGCTATTGTCAAGAGAGAATCTCAGAAGAGACAGGCAGGGAAATAAAATAAATTTAAATTGTAAGATCTGTTATTCAAAGGAGGGGGGCATCTAGGCATTAAAATTCTAAGCTTCTAAATGATGCCATTTCGGACTGTGTGCATGCCCATCCAATCTTCTTATAGTCCAAGCCAGAGAACATACTTCAGTTCTCTTATTTTGCCTGCAAAGTGTCTTCTAGAAGAAATAAATTTTGAGTATTTAAAAATTAGGTTTCTTAGGGTAATGATATCCATCTCATTCTACTAAACATTACTGTAAGTGCATGTATGAAGTTATGAATGGTGTGAATATACTTTGTATACAACCAGAGATATGTAAAAAATGTGCTCTATAAGTATAATATGAAATGTAATACATTCTGTTGTCATTTCTAATAACTTAGAATAAAAAATAAATTTGAAAAAAAATTAGGTTTCATGAAAATAGTTTATTCAAGTCTTTGGAAAGCCTGTTTGCCTGGCAAAATGGACCCATATGTGGGAGGGTGACATTTGGTTGAAGGTATCTGGTTGACACATCAAACCATGCTGAGTTACCTTAGCTACCTGAGCCTTGTAAACATTTGAGGCAGAGATCTCTAGATCAGCTGCTGGACATTCAAGATTTGTCTGATTGGTATGGGAAGCCTGCCAACAAATGAGATATTTAATCACATACAAAAATAGATTTTGTATAAACACATAATTATTAAGCTCAGGCACCCTTCCAAGGCTCTTGGAATCAGACATAGTCAACTTTAATATTATTTTTTTTTCCTCACCCTCAAAAAGCTGTCATTCAGTTTATTCTCTTGTATGTTTTGATCTAGATATTTGAATCAATTTCTCTGGGAAGAAAGAGTAGCAAATGAAGACTAGTTTAAGCAAAGAGATTAGTTCCTTCATATAAAGTTATATCATTAGTGCCATATGACTATTCTTTGCCTTGTGTCCTAGATTGGAAATTATTTAGTACAATGTCAGTTTTTATTGACTAAGAGAACACAAGTTACTACCAACTAAATGTGGAGAAATTTGACCTAAAACTAAACAGTCTAGTTCTGACTACTTTGATTAAATGAGACAAACTTTGTTTCATTCTTGATTATCCATCCTAAATAAGTAAATCTTTAAATTTAAAATGAGGTACCATTTTTCTTAAATAGAAGCCATAAAGATCCAAGTAATATATTTGATATAAAATTATTTACTATATAGTAAAATAGATATTTGTTTTTAATATATATTTACTATGTTTAAAATATATATTTTTATATATTTGATAAACACATATATTTATTTAGGCTAGTTAAACCTATATGTAGAAGAATACAAGTTATTTTAATAACTCAAATAGAGCTAACTTCACATTGCTTGCTCCTTCCTTCTTCCCTCTCTTCCTTCTACAAATACTTATTGAATACTGACTCTGTGTTGGGTATTTTTCTCAGGATATAGCAATAAGCAAGGCAAGAAAAAGTGTTCTGGTCTTATTGAGGTTACATTCTTTATTCAGACAGTCTTTTATTTTAAAGACTCTTTTAAAAACTGATGTACATTATTTTAAGATTGCTTGTTATTGTCTTCCCTCCTTTAACAAGAGACCAGTCTCCTGAATTTTGATCTTGTAGTGGCAGATGTTAAAGTAATTTCTCAAGTGTGTTTGAGCCCAAGGAATCACTTGGTATACAAGGCTGTACTGCAGTACCAAAAAAACAAAAACAAAAAAAAAACAAAACAAACAAACAAAAAAAAAACAGTTGTGTTGATTCTGTTAATAGAGTACTAAAATGGCAAACATCATCTTATCCCAAAAGCTTTGTGATATGTTAAAAGAAAGGTTATAAAGAGGACAGTTGGGTGTCTCAGCCCATTCAAGCTCATAGAAAAAAGTTCATAGACTGGCTAGTGTATAAATAATAAGAGATTTATTTCTCACAGTTTTGGGGGCCAAGATATCCAAGGTCAAGATGACAGCATTTGGCATCTGCTCAGGGCTGCTCTTCCAAAATGGTGCTTTGTTGCTGCATCTTGACATGAAAAAGGAGTCAAAGGGCCCAACTCACTCCCTCTAGCCCTTTAAAAAAGCTATAACCTTCCAGGCCCAGTGGTGTAGGCCTGTAATCCCAGTAACTGGGGTGGTTGAAGCAGGAGGACCTGTTTTGAAGGCCAGCCTGAGCAATTTTAGGGGACCCACTATCTCAAAATAAAAAAAATATAGGGAGTGGAGGCACTGTAGCTCAGTGTTAGAGCACCCCTGGGTTCAATCCCCAGTGCCACAAAAAACAACCAACAACAAAAATGCACTAACCTTCTCTAATCACCAACCCTGTGCACCTCTGAAAGGCCCCACCTCTTTTCACCTACTTTTCACTTGTAGACAGGGACAAGTGAGGACAGGTTTCCTGGGAGAAGAATGTTTAACCAAATCTTGAAGAATCATTATTAATAATAGAAATGACTATTTATTAAGCAACTGTGTTTACTCAAATCCATGAAGACAGGAATTATTTTTGCTGATTTATTTACTTCTCTATCCCCAGCACATGCTGGAGCAATCCATGAAAAAAATCATACATATTTGTTGAATATGTGTGCTAGATTCTGCAGTAATTCATTGTTATGAAAATTTCAAGCCCGAAAATAAACCAAGGGACATATTATTATATGTATTATTCCCATTCGCACGTGAGAAAAATGAGGATTAACAGATTAGGCAATTTGCTTAAAGTCATAGAGCATTTGCTGGGTAAAGCCAGGAGAAATTTTAAGCTGAGCCCTTCCACAGTCTGAGCTGCAGTGGAGTCAAGGTTTATGGGTGACAAACAAGCACCAGGTCCACTTTGTACAGAAAGTTCCAGTCTTAGCAATGAAACCATATCTTGAAGGGTCATGTATTTCTTGGACAGAAATGTGAGTTTTAAGCAAAAGGAAGTCAAATGAAAAATTAGAAGCTTGGGGGTCAAATGGTGAGAATATCACCTGACAAAGCTACATCTTAAAGCAATGTCAACATTCTGCTATAGTAGGAAAACATTTCAGGCAGCAAAACCAATAAAGGAGTTCACAGAATAATTATGTTATGGATCATGAGAAACACCTTCTGTCCTATTGTATGCTTCTTCTTCTTTTTTTTTTTTAATTGATTGAGTCATTGACCTTTGACTTGTCTCTTTGTGTCTTATCACTCTTGGTTTCTAATTTTGCAATGAAATGATTGAAATGTGCAAAGGAAAACAATTGTTATAAAGGATTACTGCTCATGTAAGATGGTCAACTTCAATGAATAAAATTATTGCCAATTCTTATTTGAATTTAATTACTGCTCCTGCTCCAAATTTCCTTCATCCTATTACAACTATATTCTAGGTAAATTAAACTACAGTCCTTGAAATTTTTAGTATGTATCTTGATTTTCTATTTTCCAGCTCCAGATTTTTTGTTTTATTCTGTTTTTTTAAGGAAAGCAAATAGTAGTTGACCGGTTTACTATTTCACAGTTCTGCCCTCTAGGATTATGCATCTTTCCTCCTTTCTGTCCATCCATCTTTCATCCAACTATTCAATAAAGACTTTTATTTTAAGCTTAGAGATAAATATATCATACATTATTTAACATTTACTTAATCTGTGGATTTGCATTAATGTACTTTTAAATCTAAACTGTAAAACTTGTGTGGCTACTTTAGTTTTTGAGTAGCAGTAAAATTTAAGAAAGAAACAAATCAACCTATGTAAAGATGCTTGCAAAGATTGCATATAAACATTGTATTGTTCAGAGGTTAGAAAACACATTTCGGAAATGAAAGGACTTATATCTCACTCAAATTTCATCTAGAAATTATACCATAAAATTGATTTAAATGTATGGTAAAATAATATTGAAATATGAGGAAATAAACTTACTGACTGGTATTAGCTCAAACCAAGAGGCTCCAAAATTGATACCTTTAGGATACATTTAAAAATGTAGTGGAAAAATTATCTACTAACATTTAATAACATATACTTAAAATTTTTCTAAATAACAGGAAGAATACAGGTATTTTACCAAATGATGACTAAAATCCAGTTTAGTGCAAGATGGATCTCTGAATTATACTCTCTACTACAAGTTTTGAATAGAAATAATTTGTGAAATATGAGCAGGATATTTGAAAACAATAGGAAGATATCATCTGGGACTATGATTTTTTGTTGTGGTTCATTTTCTTCAAATACATTACTGAGTGAGTTATCATCAATCTATATGCTATGTATTTATAAATCTTAACTTCATAGTGTCACTGATAAAAAGGAATCCATAAAATGCTTTGCCTCTATATCTTTTTAATAAAAGGCATACATTATCCCCATAAGACAAGGCTGTTTACAGTTGGTGGTTTGTATGACATGTAAAAACAGAAGCTGTGGTAGGGCTTTTTATGAAGGTATTGGGCAATCCATCTTTTATTTTTCCTTCCTTACATGTATCGATATTTAAAGTATGTTGCATCACTTACATGTGAGCAACCAGTTTTAGCTTCTCCATTGATTTCACTGAAACACAGATCTAGTGTTAGGAGAATTATTTCTATGTTTCAGTTTGTATATTACTTTAGGAAATGATAACTGTAGTTTTTTGTAGCTTAATATCTTCAGTATTGTACTCTAAAAGCAAATTGCTGTCATTCTTCACTAAAGCTCAAATACCCCTTATATAGTTATCAAAGTTTTACCAATCTCTCTTAGTTTGAAGTTTCAAATAATAATTATCTTGAAATAAGGACAATTTAAGCATGACACTTATTATATTTATTTAGATCATATCTCAAGAACTTATGACATAACAGCTCACCTCTGTTAAATGTGTCCCTACACACATGCACACAATCACACACATACCCACAAACACACACAAAAAATGTGGGTTTAGGAATATTTCATTCAGACCATTATAGTATCTCAAAACAGTACCATTATAGTATCTCAAATTTTTTCCACAATGTTAAGACCTTTTATTCCTTTAACCCTTCAAGATACTATGCGATAACTTTCAAATTTTTAGATAAGAAAGCATATAAACAATTCTGCACATATGTATTTTGAAACTGATTCATTATAAATTTGTATCTTACGTTTTTAACTTAAGGGAAAATAAAATATATGTTAAAGAGGCAGTTTCTATCTCTTAATCCAAGGTAATAGCTGTAATTTTTATAGCTATGCTAGACAATGCCCGTAAGATGAAACTCGTTATACAGTGTTAGCCCACGGAAGAAATTAAGCCTGTAAACTGGAAATTATGTTGTCCGCCAGTATGGCTGGTGTTTTACTGTGTTTTCTCTCCCTTTGGTTTTTTCCTCCTTACATGTCTGTTTTTGAAGTGTGGAGTCAGTTCTGGCTTTCTGGTCTCTATAAATTACCATTTTGTTTTGAGAAAATTCTTGTTTTACATCTTTTTTACTTTTAACCTGTTCCACATGCTATTTCTGACATACTTCAATCATACCACAACACAATTGAAACTCCCAAGGGTACAATGTGTTTTGTGTGATACTGAATGCCTGTGCTCTAAAGTCTGTAGTAAAGTCTACCTGATTAAAAATAAATAAATAAAAGGCAAGCTAATTTTTGTCCTCATCTTGTCAACGTGGGCTATATATGCAAAAAAATGGGACTAAAAAGAGATGCTAGTTAAATTAAGTTAGATAATCCATGTAAAGCCTTCAGCATACTGCTTAGTAAATAACAAACTTTCAATTATTATTAGGTGTAACATAATAAATATTACAAATGTTAGATGATATTATCATTAATAATTTACTAATGTTGACTCAACTATAGAATCTCATTGTTATTGAAATAGTCATTGCCAGTAATTAAATGGGGCAAGAAACATCTGGTTATAGATTCAAATCCATAGCTGTTGTCAATCTTCATTGATAAATAATAGCTGCCAATTTTATTTGCTGAAAAGAAAAAAATTTGAGACTAAGTCTGAGTTTGTTATGCAGTAGATTAATAATCTATGCCACATACGCCAGTATGTACTTCACAGATAGAACTCATATAACTCATTTGAAATGAAAAAAAATAAGTTAATTTAATATTTTTCTAGTCTTGATCAAGTTCTATGATTTCTCCATTGTTCTTCCAATTGGAAATTTCTTAGTTTCCCTTTATGTTTTTTATTACTTCAAATATTAAGAGAAGCATTCATTTTGGGAAAGATAATAAAAGTAGTGAAGATAATTCATTGATAAATAAAAATTATGATGCATGAGTCAATGGTTTAAAATAAGTTCTATTAGGAAGATAGTAGACTCTAAGTTCACATTTGCATAACCAATAATCTTTAAGTACTACAAAAATGATAATAAAGGAAATCTGACCATTATCACCCAGAGATTAAATATTTTCACAGTGTTATTATTTTTTATACATGTCATGAACTTAATACTTTTTTTTACTTTTTATATATTCATGTTTAATTATCAAGAGTATCTGGTCCATTAATAATGCACATCTTAATTACAAGTTATAAAATTAATGTACCCTTTTGATTACATTATTGCAACAACTTCCTATGAAGTTGGATTATTTGTATAGCAGTCTCTTGGGTTCCTGAATTTTGCTTTAATTGTTTTCAGTTTTTCCTACAAGCTTCACTGTGACAAGAACATAGGCTGTGTTCATAATGTGTATAGTGAACTTGAAAAACTCATGAATTGTATAGTTAGTGTTCAAATGATTTTGGTTCTTAAGAGAGCATAAACATTAATGATACCATAAATAAATTTCTATTAACTTCAATCAATAAATGTATCCTTTTTATTGCTTTGTTTTTAAAAGTCAGAATCATGACTGAGTAAATATTGGATTGATTTTAGAAATCTGATAAAGTAGCTTCCTTTTTATACTTTCCTATAAAAGGTTTGTTTTCCATGTTAGGCATGGAGTGGCTTCTAGAAAACTATTAAATGAAGCAGCAATTAACAGTTTTTTAAAACATGAAAAAATAAAGAACAATAGTCTTTTTGTTATTATTTTGCAGAATATAAAATTGAAATAACAGAATGTTTGACTAAAGTTTACAATAATCAAGTACAAATTAAATCTATGAAGTTCCATTTTTTTATATAGGATAAAAATCATCTCAGATGTATTTAACTTGAAGACCTTCACAATAGTTTGTCTTGTTTGAAAAAAGTGGGTAGTTATAATCATAGCACTGCCTAAATTGTCAAGAATTATGCTTTGTGAATGAATTCAGTAGAGAAATAGGACTAGCTGAAATGCACATTTTTAGGTATACTGATTTGGTCATGACAATGTATTGTGAACTTCCCTGAAATGACAACTTAAATGGAATCCTCCAAGTGTCAGGCAGCTGGCACCAATTGTTCTATACTAATAGTGCAATGCAGTATTTTCCAGATCTCACACATTTCCAAATTTCAAAATCACCATGGGAGCTTGTTAAAAATAAAGATGTCCACACTTCAAACCATTCTGATTGAATAAGAACCTTTGGGCACAGAACCAAGAAACTTGTAAGTCTCAAACAGTTTTGTAGTTACTTCAGAACTACTGAAACAGTTAAGACTCACTGAAGTACAAAATATCTCCACATTAAAAATAGAGACATAATTGGGAAGATTGGGGATATTTTATTTATATTTTTATAAACAAAATTTCATAGTAGAAAAATTGAAAATCATGTAGTGTATCATACCAAAATAACAGGAGAAGCAGTTTGGGGGAGAATTAAATAATAACTGTGAAGAACATTATAAAAATTTTGAAGCGTGTTGAGTTTCTTTGTTATTTTGAACTTTAGCCAACTCCTATTTGAGTTCCTGTTCTTCTGAGAAATAAAACTCTCTGAAGTTAAAGATGTCCTGGTCTTGAGAAACACTCTGACAGGTTTGGCAAAGAGGAACTTAGTTAGTAATGGAACTTAGTTAAGAATTGAGCAAGAATCAGACACTCACAGTCATATTTTTTCTCATACATGGAAAGTAGAAAGGAAAGAAAAGGAACCTCATGAAGATAGAACAGAGAATAGTAGATTAAAGGAGGTCAGGTGAGGGAAGAAGAGAGGAAAAGAGTATGTAATAAACCAAATTTTGCACTGTGCATGTATGACTATATCACAATGAATCCCATTATGATCTATAATTATAAATGTACAGATAAAAATTACAAAAAAGGAGAAGTTAACATGAGGCAAAAATTGCCTGAAAAAATATAGGGCCTATAGAAAGGAATGGATTAAAGCTCTTTGAGGCAACTTTGGCTAGAGATGTGTACCTGAGTCTCTAAGACTGATGTCATTTTTTTCGGCTTTAATCACACCGTGTTGTTTCTCATCCAGTAAAATGGTTCTGCATTTCACTTGTATTTTTGTACAATAGGTAAGTATGAAATCAAGACTATATTCCTGGGCTTGCTAACAGGGATATAGGTAGGTGAGAGACGTGGAGAGGGAAAAATGGGAAGATAAAGCTACTTGTATTAGTTTAGGAGCTTGACTTCCATAATTTCATTTAATTCATCACGTATTAGGTTGTTATATGCAAGAGACTTTCAAGATATGTCTCTAGGCTTACGAGGCATAAATCTAGTTGAGAAGAAAACACTATTACAAAAAGTAGTAAATTATACCCAGCATAATTATTTGTATAATCCTATTTGGAATGCAGCTGAAAATGGAGAGATTTAAAGGTAAGATAAATCAATGATGATGGGAGTAATTACCTAGGGTCTCACTGATGTTTAAATAAATAAAACATGAATAAGCAGAAGAAAAGAGAAACTATCCAGATGATAGAAACTACCTGTGCAAAATGATAGAAATGAGACTAATTAAGAATGTTATTTGCTGCCTGGATGAGCAACTGTGTGTGTCAATGCAAGAGTGTCTGCATTGAATGAGGAAGTGAGGTCACACAAGATTAGATACAAAAGTCATAAGGCAAAAATATTTCATCAAAAAATTGGCCTTAAGGGGCTGGGGGTGGTGGTCTGTAGTAAAGCCCTTGCCTATCTTGTGTGAGGTTTACTGTCTTACGTGAGACTAGCGACCTCCATTAGGCCCAGGTCCACCAGCTCATGAGGAAATATCTATGTATTCACAGCTGCCTTCAGTTATTCACTTAAGCTAAATTTTAATTCCAATCCACATGTAAACCTCACGAAGCAAAGGGCTGAAGCCAAGGTAGGCAACCCCTTAATAGAATGTTATCAAAAGTGGTACATTTGGGAGAAGGGAGGGTTGGCAATAAGGACCACTGTGAAAATGAAGAATAAGTCTATAAAAAGATCCTGTTCATCTTTTAAAAAGATATTTTTTTCAGTTCTGTTTCATTGTACGTTTGTATGTATATATGTATGTGGGTTCAATCCTCAACACTGAAGAAAAAAGATTTCTTAAAATCATTTAAACTACTCACAAAGAAAATGTCGTATAGCTTTTAAAATATAGCTACATAAAGTTGTTTTGTTTAAATCGAAATGTAATATTCAATTATTTCCAGTCTATATTAGGTACATGAGCAAAATAATTTTATAACATTCTAATTGTATCACAGAGAGGTAAAAGAGAAATAGAAAAATTGAAGAGACAACGTTATTACAGTTAAATTTTTTTAAAAAATATTTTTAGTTGTCAATGGACCTTTATTTTATTTATTTATATATGGTGTTGAGAATCAAACCCAGTTCCTCACATATACTAGGCAAGTGCTCCACCACTGAACTACAACCCTACCCCTACAGTTGAATTTTTAAAGGTATAAAGTTGCATTTTGTCTTGAGTACTAAATAAGTAGAGAAAGGGACTTAAGTGACAAATATCTAGTATGTGCCATATGCAGGTAGTCTCTCCATACCTGGATCATATATTCCTCATCACTTTGTGGAAAGAACACTTTAAGGGAAAACCTTTGTCTCTATGTTACATAAATGACTATGAAGACATATCAACTTGCTTAAATGTTGATCTGAGTTGACACTAAGGCCCATGAGAATCGGGACACTCTGCATGGAGTGAGAATACCTTTCATCTCTGGTACCAAGAGGAACTTTCTACACAATGAGCTTTGTACCAGAGAGACCCTGGAGACTTCTGACTAAATTAATGATGCAATAAAAATAACCTATTAAGTGAGTTTGACAAAATCTCATTCCTGAAGTGATAAATTCACAGTTGAGGATAACCCTAAGAATTGTGAAGTATGAGGAATTATAGAATAGACTATCTAGTGAGTCAACCTATAATTCCGAGCACACATTGGTAAAATAATAACAGGAGCATGTTGAAAAAAATCCAAGTTCATAGTACTATTATAGTATAATATGGTAGACATGTTTTGACATGTATGGAAAAAGTCCAACTTCCTAACTTTATTTTTGTGCATATGCATTTCAGTATTTTTATTTTCCTACTTAATCAATAGTATGAGAGACATGAGTTAAGTCTACTGGTAACAAAATTTTATTTTACTCAATTAATTAAATTTTCAGTGCTGGGGATCAGATCCAGAGCTTCACACATGTTAAAGCAAGAGCTTTACCACCTGAGCTATACCCAAGCCCAATAAAACTTTGAATAAATTGTGAAAGGACTAATATGAAGAATATCTATTATTTCAATGGTGGCAAATTTTGACTACTTAAAATTACCTTGATTTTATAAGTTGAGGGTAAAGTAAAATGGATGAAAGAATACTAAGATTAGGGTGCCACATTTTCTAGATAGTGAATATAATTATGCAAATTCTAAAACTGCAAGAACTTGAAAACTAAATTTATTATGTGCTACTGCTTAGCTGGCGCCTGTGGTCCCTTAAGAGTTAACAAGAAATTTCCACATGAAAGACACACTGGAATAAAGCTGAATATAAAATCGGATTGAAGTCCTATCCTAGGATCTCTAGACACTTATGAACTGGAGAAATCAGACTGAGTCTCAATAACAGTTTTCTTTTCTGCCACTGAGATAGTGAAATTAATGTTTGTAGATTCTCTCCTTCCTCAGGGGTGAGAGAAATGAAAGTGTCCCATTCAAACAGAGATTCTGACATCTAGATAGCGAAGTGATCTTCAAGAGGAATGGAAAAATCCCAAGTGCTGTTAGCACCTCGACTAATTGCAGTATGTTAAATTAGTAGTAGGTAAAATTTCTGTTATCAGTTTGGACACTAAAATACAATTTTAAGAAAATACAGAATAGAAAAATTGCTTTCATATACCTTGTTACTTTTTCTTTAAAATTTATATGGTAATTTGTGGACAGGAAAAGTAGTTCAGTGGTAGAGTACTTGCACAACATGAGTGAAGCCCCTGGGTTCTGTCCCCACTAACACCAAATATACAAATAAAAGATACATGGTAATTTGCTAAAATGAAAAAATAAAAGGTTCATAATATAGAAAGCTATTGAAAGGAAATGTCATTACAAATTTGATTATCTTTTTAAAGACAATATTATTGGTGTTCAGCAAAAATAACTTTTTTATATGACATTTCCAATAAATATTTGTTATTTGCAAAGCCAAATAAAAATAGATTTATTTATAGTCTCTATTATTGGAACTGATTGTGATATTTCTTAAAATGTTCCATGTTCTCTCTATGACTCAAAGATGAATCCACAAGAAGGTCCCAATTTTTGCTTGTTAGTTTGCTACATCTGTTCAGGAATTTATTATAAAACTGGGACGAAGGCATAAGTGATATAAGTCTAATATCGCTGATCTCTTGCTCATACATGAGAGATTATACCTCTCAACTTTCGTGAGTTTGGGCATGACCAAGAGATTTTCATTGGTCAAAACAAGGCAAGGGGAAACACTTTTTCACGTGTGCTCTTTTCTAGTTTTGCAGTATTCCTGGGAGTACATGTTATGTGGTACACAATTCAGCCATCATAAATAAATTGTGTGGATTCCAGGACTCATAGTAAATTTGTCAAGAGAAAGAAATGTAACTTTGTCTAACTTTTTAAGTCAGTGAGACTTAGGAGGATGTTGGCTATTACAATTTAATATTTTTGTCCTGAATGAGACACTAAGTAATGTGTGGTGACAATGTTCTTCTGAAAATGCTGAATCCTAGCAATTGGAAAGTAAAGAATTCTGTGTTTAAATTTTTCCCCCTAACCTCAATCTATCATATGCCTGAAGTATATAAGGTTATTAATTAATGAAAACAATTAGATGAATAATCAATTATATCAGTTATGTAAATGGACACTCCTTGAATGGGGCTTTTCGAAAAGACAGTGAAATTGATAAAAGATTAAGTAGGGGTAACCAATTAACAATAATAACAAGACCTACAAAGGTTGAAATTTATCATGGTGTTACAAGTACAAGTCACTGTTCTACATGCTTCCCACACAGCACTATCTGTAATCCTCAGAATCAATATATGCTGAAAATATTAATATTGCCCTGGTTTTTCAGGAGAGGAAATAAAATCAATACTTTATCCTGGCAAGAATAAGGTGCATACTATCCTAAAATTGCTCAAAATTATTAAATATAAATTAGAAAACAATTCTCTAGATTTTAGATTATTTGAACAACTAGTCAATTATTGTACATATTCTGATTTACATAATGATAGTGAACTAAGAAATATCATTATGCCCTAGAATACAAGGGAAATTTTGTATAAAAGAAGGTTTATATAAATTGCTAGAAGACAGGCTCATAGTTTGATCACCACAGAGGAGTAACTTCTGACTTTTTAAGGTTAACTATAAGAAGACATTCATACTTGAACAAATAAATTCCCCAGTACCCCTGAAAGAAAACACAAAGCCAAACGCACTTAGTTGTTGACTCTTCTTATATACTAACAGTTTTATTTTTACCTGTGTTTATTTTTCTTATTTATTCATGCTTGCCTAGAGTTTTCAAGTGCCTATTTGTTTAAATCCTGACTTGACCTTGATCTTAATTATTGTTTCATATAAATGTGTTGAACTACAGTTATCAATCTGATGTTCCCAGTGGTAAAACACTGGGCCTCCATATGTCGATCTACACTTTGCTTGGCAATTTCATAGAGGTGATACCTGAAGACATTTCTGCAATTGTGCATTCAGGGAAAGCATCTCTCCTTTCTGTTGCAATCAAATATTGTCTTTTACTTGCATCTTTACCAGTGCAGTGTATTATTTTCCAGCACTGATGCAACAAGTTACCTACATATGTTTTGAAGTTTCACCAACGTCTCACAATTCTTTTAGTTACAAGTTTGGTATCATTCACCCAAGTGACTAAAATCAAGTTGTCAGCAGGTTTCATTCCTTTCTATAGGTTCTAGGGAAGGATCCATTTTTCTATAAATTTAGTCTTGGTGGCAGAATTCAGTAGCTGATTTTTCAGGAGGAAGGTAGCTATTTTCGAACTGAATGAAAGCTGAGAGCCATTTGCTGCTTTGAGAAGCTGGCACCTTCCTAGGCTTTTGGTCCCTGACTCCAAAGACAAAGGCAGAAACTGGAAATTAAGCAACTGAGAATCAAGTCTTTCTTAATTCTATTTTCTCTTATTTCCCTTTCTTCCATCCTTTTCTACTTTTAAGAACTAATCTGAATATATTGGGCCTCACCAGATAAACCAGTGCAATCTTTCCATCTCAAGGTCCTTAACTTTAATCACACTTGGAAAGTCCCTATTACCACATATGATAACATATTTGGAAGTTATGGAGATTTGGCTATTTTGGTGTGTGTGTGTGTGTGAGCATTATTTTGACTATCACATCTAATGAGTGTTTCTTAGAAGTGTTTAGACTCGCTTACATAATATAGAAGGAAGATATCAACATCATTCAATAGTGTTTAGACATTGCTTTTATTGATTTATTTTTGCCATTTATTGTGTTTCCAATTAAAAGACTTCCTGACAGTGTTTTCTCTATAGGAGGAAATCATGTAATAGGTAGTGTCTTTTTAAACAGCAAAATTAGTGTAATATAGACATTTGTAGTGCTTGACAGTAAAAATTAAAAAAAAAAAACTTTCTCCACATAATGATTAAATAAGTTAATTATTTTTAAATCATTGATAAAGACAAATAAGCCTTCATCTTTCTTTGTTCCCAGTTTCTGACAGCTGGCTCAGAATAAGTACTTGACCTGGGGAGACATTCGGACTATGGGACTGAACCAGATTAAGTTCTTCAAAAATTATACCTAAATGACATTCACAGAAGCTTCAGTTTTTCCCTCAGTCATGATTCTCACTGCATTTCCCAAGCGAGTTAGCTGCAGACAGACACTTTAGTTCAAAGGATGGTTAGAAGGCCATAACCATCAAAAACATTTGCAGAGCCTGTTGAACAATACACACCTGCTGGACCAGTGTTTTTATTGCATGTTATACTGTGGCAGAGATTCCAGGTATCAAATAATTGTGATGCATAATAATGCTTGAGAGCTGTGATATTTCCTTTCATCTAAATTATTTATTTTAAATATCAAATAATATAAATATTTTGCTCTGAGGGAATGTATATGCTATGTCATTATCAAGTATTTCATTAGGTATTTAAGATTACTCTTAGGAAACAGTTGGATATTTCAAATAAATTTTTCATTAGAGACTGTCTAAATACATGGAAGAGATGGTGATGACAATATCTCTGAACTAGGAGTTAATAAAACAAGGTTTAAGTTCTGCATCTGCTACTACCTAGATTATATTTGTAGTTGTTATCTAACCTCTCTAGGCCTTAGCCTAGAATTTTAGATGATATGGTCTGAACCTCTTATTGATACATGCACTTACTGAGTCATGAATCTGTGTACACAGGAGGCAAAGAATGTAGTACCTTTCATGGAAAGCATATTAATAAGTTGGGGAAATCAACCCCATATCCACAATTGCTTGCAATAAATTTGTATATATATATGTTTAGTTTGTAATTGTGATTGGAATTTAGAGAAGGAAGAGAGAGATCATTGAGAATTATTGGATTATTTGGATACAGGGAAGTGGGTCTTCAGCTATGTTTTGGAAGGTGGGTGAATTTTGGATAATAGAGAGTAAATTAGTCAATGTGGAAGAACCACAAGTGAAGAAAAATATAAAAAAAGTGGAGATGAGAAATTATGTGCTTTTGACAATAACACCATTGACCTAAAATAAGATGATTAGAGTTAGGATTGAAAGTTCAGGTGAACCAGATATTTTAGGATGTGGAAATTAAAATGAATAGTAATGCTGGTATGCAAATTGGGAAAGGAACTAGCAAAAAACTCAATGATAGAATAAATTAGAGAGGTGAAACAAGGAAAAAAATTGAAGATAACTCTAAACTTTTAAGAGAAAACTGAGGAAATTGTAAAAAGTTAAGGCAATCCAGAATTTGAATGCTTTGGTTTTGAATATGCAGAGTCTAGAATGATAATGGTAGATAAAAGTATAAATAGAAATTCTATATTCGCTAAGGTATAGTGGAGTACTTATATATGTGATAACATGCAAGCCATTGGCATTGAATTAAAAATGGCAACACTTCGTCTTTGTGACACTCTTGCTTTGACAGAAATGAGGGTGGGGTATCAATTTCAGATGGTATCAAATGCTAAGAGAAATATAGGTGGCGAAAGGAATGAAATTGTAAAGATACTTCAGTAAAGTGGTTGAAGAATGCCTCTTTGAGTAGGCAACAACTGAATGAGGAAGTGAAAAATGATGAGGTATAACAAACCTTGGGAATATTCCAGGGAGAAGTTCCTTCAGGTTTAAAGGCTCTGCTCTCAAAACAAGTTTGCTTGTTCCAGGAAGAGCAAGGTCAATATGGCTGAAGTATAGATAGCAAGAGGTTGGAGATGAAGTCAGAGAGAAAGGCTGTGGCCCATAAACATTTACTTTATGACTTACTGCATGATTCATTCTAGATGAATACAATTTTAGAATGCATAAAGAGATGAAGTCTAGTTTAGTAAAATCCCTTGATTTTGCAAATGAAGATTCTGAAGCTCAGAAATCTGAAACATGCATCAATTTATAGTGTTGACTAAATTCAGAATACCTGGCAATCAGTCCATTGTTTTTCCAATTGCTTAACAAATTCCTGCAAAATTGTTTACTTCTTTGCTCAAAAGCAGGAAATACATGACTGCATCTGGGTATCTGAAACTGTCAGTAAGAACTGCAGTGGTGAAGATTAGGAAAGCATGGATTTTAGGCTCTAATCCACATGTTTATCTTTTTCTATTTGCTTTTATTTTCCCTATACTCTTTTAATGTCAAAGCAACCTTGAGGAGGAAAGAAATCACAGAGGTAGCCTTTGAGAAATGGAATTGGGGGAACCCCTGCTCTGCCAGGTAGTACATATGGGCGACTTATGTCTAAGAGCTAATAATGCATTATCAAAAAGATTTGCTAGTATCTTTTTATAATCAATTATAGATCCTTGGCATTCTTTTGGTAATTATTCTTTTCTCTTTTTCTCCTTAGTTATTTGTGTTTCCCCATCTTGTAAGCTTTTAAAATATGGATATAACTAAATAGATCCTAGTGTAAAATAATAAATATTTGTGACACTGAAAAAATCTGCAGATTCCAAGTTATAAAGCAATCTATAAGTTATATTTCTTAGATATGATTTTGTCATTTAATTATTTATTTTGTTCATATTTCTCTGAGTATTTTAAATCAAAACACTTATTCAAAACATCTCCAGATTATAGCATTAATTTTTCCTTTAATCAAGTTAGCACAGTATATTTTATTATCAGAAAAGATTTAACAAATTGATGATGTCAGTCTTTTTAAAATAAGTATGTTTTTCTAGACATCTATCATCAGGTATCTTGGACATTAGATGAATTATTTCTATGATGAAAACTAATTTTTGGGTTAGATATTTTCCCAAAACTCAGTTTTTCCCAGTAGTTGGAAATATAGCTGAGAATATAGCCTTGATTCTTACTACTTCATTTTTCATTTCATCTGTTAAGAAAATGATCCATAGGATAGGATGTGAAGAGAATTGGGATGCAAGGGAAGACATGTTTTCATAGTGTTCTCTAGTTAATCCTATGGGACACCCTCTTTTTCTGATTTGAGCATGAAGTTGTCAAGAAAAGTGATTTGCTCAAGGTTACACAAGTAGCAGATAATCCAAGTACTTGTGTTCTGATTTCTAGTGCACACTTAGTTTCTTAAGTCTGCTACTAGGAATAATGAATGTCATTTGCATGTTTAATTTATTGATCTAAAATGAGAAGTATGAAAATACAGAGCTTAAGCATCTCTTTTTAGAAGTTAAGTTCAATTGAGATATTTGCATAAAGATTCTTCTCTTCAGTTAGTGTGGATATATGTGTGTGTGTGTGTATACAATTACCTTAACAATCTTTTCATCATGTATCCAACCTACTTAAAATTATCAAATAGCTTTTTTATTGCACTTTTAATGCATTTCACGTTTATCCTACATAAATTGGCTAGCCCATCCCTTATTTATTTATTTGTTTATTTGTTTGTTTGGGTTACCTGGGATTGAACTCAGGGGCACTCAACCACTGAGCCATATCTCTGGCCCTATTTTGTATTTTATTTAGAGACAGGGACTCAGTGAGTTGCTTAGTGACTTTTTGTTGCTGAGGCTGGCTTTGAACTCAAAAGCCTCCTGTCTCAGCCTCCCTAAACCACTGGGATTACAGGCATATGCTACCACACCTGGCTCTATTCCTTATTTTTAAATGTATCTTAAACCCACTTTTGCTCTAGCTTGCATGTTTCTACTATGTTGTCTTTCTTTCTTTTCATACCCCAATTACACTGCTTTTAGTAGAATTTTGTATTAGCTACTTTTCTTTCTGGACCATTTTTTCCCTCTCTGATACCCATAACATAGTTATCTCCTCTTGAGATTCAGTCCTTAGTTTACATTTCATCTAGAGAGACATTTCTTCATCCCCTATCTTATAATAGCCTTCCAGTCACTCTATGACAACACCCTGCCTTGTGTCTCTGCATAGCAAGCACTATCATTCAAATCTTGCATGTTAATTAGACAATGTTTAGATATTTCTTTTATTAAAAAATACATCTTTTAATTCTCAATAAGAATGGGAATGAGGACTATAAATATTTTGTATTTTATTATATCTCCCATGTCTAGACAAGTGTCTGACACATAATACAAGTCAATATAGTGTGTCACAGCAAATTGAGTAATAGAAATGGCATATACATGAAAGAAAATGTACAGGTAAGTATAGTCAAGGAAGCATCTAACCATTATTGCAAACCCTTCTGATGAGAGGCATGGAGGGCAGTATGCATAGTATCAGTGTCACAATGAGGAAAATCAGGTGATTATGGCATCACTGGGAGATTAGATGGGAAATTATTACACCAGATATGAACAATTAGTCATAAACTTTGTTCTCAAAACTTATCTTTCATTATTATTTTCATCTTTATACATGGACACAAAAGTGCTCATTATATTTTCCAAGTTTTTGAAAAAGAAGAAAATGTTAAATTTCATAATTTATAAAAGAAACCATGAGGGGAAAGAGTAAAATGAGGTGATAGGCATTCCTATAGTTAAAGGTATAATAAAAGAAATACAATATGCATAATATAAAAATTATCTTAATGTTTTAAAAAAATGGAATCAACATTTTGCTTAATTCAGACACAGATTCCAATCTCTCTTGATAAGTTTCCTACCAGTAGTTGTTGGAAGGAATTGAGAAATGAGGGCTCATCTGGCATGGGTAACAACTTGAAAGCAGTTTTGGTTTTTTGCCATTAAATTCATGGACAGAATTCTGTTTTATCTGTCCTCACCAGTTGCCTGCTTTTGCTCCAAATTCAGATAGCTTCCAAAAGCTCAGCTATTCTCAAGCCTATGAAACACCCCACGGTTTTTATTCAAGGATAGTGAATAGATTCTTAATCACTTTAGTTTAGCTTAGTATTAACCTTGCAAAAAGTATTTAATTTGACAGAGATATAGTACAGACAAAAGACATTTAAGCCAATCTATTCATCAGAGTAAAAGAAAAATAAAACTGTAACTAGAGAAAACCTTTGCCTGCATACGTCAGTGTACTAATGCATTTGACAAATATATCTCAGATGTAAATTTATCTCTGATTAATTGGAAAGCACTGTGGACAGATAAGATATTTAGGGAAAATAAAATCAATGACATGAAATTCTATTAATCTCCAAATTCTTTTTTCACCTTTATGTCAATTATTGGTTATATAATATTTTTATCTTTATAGGTATTTGAAAAATAAAGAAATGTTGTTTATTTGACATAAAAATTTGTCTCCCCTTTGTTATTCACAAGCTATTCACATACTTTATCATTCTGAATAACATTGGAGAGTTTACTCTGATAAAACATGAATTCTAATATACTAAAGTGTAGAGAATTCTGCAGTGAACACTGAGTTACTAATATGCATTCAATGACAATACTGTTCTGTAGTGAACAAAAGTTTAAGAAACTGAATTTATCACATATTAAATATGTTTATCACACATTAAATATCACATATTAAATGTCTTATTTTGTTTTACATTCTATTTGTAAACATTTTCAAAACCCTTTGCTAGACACAAATCAGCATACATTGAGAAATCTGGGGAATTCTAAATACTCATGGAACTTTATATCCATTTAGAATAGGAAATTATAGTATCAAGGTGAATTATGACCAGATCTAACTCTGAAAGATAATGTCAGGTGCTAGCAAATGGGCTATTTCAGAGGTGTACTTTTCCTTTTGTTTCCAAATCTCTTTGCAAATCTGAAATGGCATCTTGGACTGTGGGTGATGTCACATGACTGTAATCCCAGTGGCTTAGGAGGCTGAGGCAGGAGGATCTCAAGTTCAAAGCCAAACTTAACAACTTACAAGGCCCTATGCAACTCAGTGAGACTTTGTCTCTAAATAAAATATGTTTTAAAAGGGGCTGGGGACGTGGCTCAGTGGTTAAGCACCTTTGGGTTCAAATCCCAGAACCAAAAAAATAGGAGAGAAGTGCCATCTTTCATAAAAGCCCCATAGAGATAATTTTTGTTGTTATTTTTGAAAAATGGCCTACATAATATTAACCCTTTTCCTAATATTTTCTTAAAATAACCTCATAATTAACCTTTTCTTTATCAGCTAATATGATTCATTACATTTCAAAGCACTTTGAAGAGAAATTCTGTGACAATTCTTTTATCATTTATCAAACAAAACTTGCTTACTTTGTAAATTCTCACCTGATCTTGCTTACTATATAAAGTCTCACCTGATATAAGGCTGATATAAATGTAGTAATAGATCATTGTGGAGAAAAAGGTGCATTTGAACCATGGTCTCTAGGATAGATAACCTTAAATCTCAAATTACAACTCTATTCCTGAGTTACAAACTTGAGCATATTAAAAAACCCATTTGAACTTTATGTTCTCATTTGTAATAGAATAATACTAGGTCTGTATCAAAAACAAATCAGAATCAAAAAGCAATAGCAAATTTGGCACAGTTCTAGGATATGCCTGAAATAAGTCAAACAAATGGTTATTATTTTGTAAATTCTTGGATTTCTGCAAAGACATATGATAGAGTACAAATCTATTTCTAGCAAAAGTGATACTCCCCCAAACATGTGTTCATGGTGATCCTTTAAACTGCTCAATTTATATCAGTTTCTGAGAGGAGTCTGTCTCTTTGTTTATTCAAAGTGAAGAAGATTGGCCAGAAGACAAAATTTTGTTTTCACATGCATGTTTTGCATTGTTTAGACAAAATCATTATCTCAGTGTATTTCTCTTGGGCCACTGTGTTTCTACTAGAAATTCACTGGGAAAAACAAATGCTCCAGCAATTCTCTCTCTTCTCCTGACTAAAAGTCAATGAGGCCCTGAGGGTTCAGATTCTCATGCACACCAATATTGTTCTTTGTGATCATTTAGATGACATGTTCTGCCATCAGTCAGCTCTTTGCACTAATCTGTTTTTCATGGGACATAGCACACAGCAGGACAGATCTCTATGGTGTGTTTTATCCCAAAGGTTCAAGACTAAGGAAGGAAGAAGATGAGTACTAAGTGTATACTCTAGTGACCTCATAGATGAAATAGACATACTAAAAATATTTAGAATATGGAAATGTATTCCTTGGTGGTAGAAGAACATTTGTGAATATGTTTATGTGGAGATGACAGTTTCACAGATCTGATCTACATTCTAAGTTCAGGTACCATGCTGTCTTTTAACCCAAGGCCACTGATACCTCCTTTTGTTTTTTTAATCTTTCTATGTCCTGTTTGTCCACCCAAATATTTTTAGCTCATTTTTTGCCTAATATAAATTCAAACACTCAATTATATAAAAAGAGAGAAATAATTTTCCAATTCTTACAAAGAGTTTTATTTACTACTGTTTATTTAAGGCACATATAAGCTACAAAAAAACTATACTGTTTTTCTTAGGTCCTGTAATGCCTTACCTTTTTATTTTTCCATTAGTTAGTTCAGTGTCTAATAAAAAACTCAAAGAGTCAACTCTAATTTTATTGCTTTTACAAATTATACACTGATCATATATCCAATTTACCTATGTAATTCTGAGAAATAATTATTTGTTTTAATCTTACATGATTTTTCTTCTCTTTTACCTTAAAGCCATTTGTTTATATGTATTCTTTGAGGATATAGGGTATTGAATGAAGTCAATACATGTCTTAGAATGTTTGGATATTGAAATATGGTATATGGTGAATGAAATGCCCTGTGTAGATCCATGTAGAGGAATTAAGTATATATTTATACTTAAAACCAAGTAGAATCTAATGTGATTTGCATGCCAGTCTTATTTAAAATCTATTAGCTATGTGTATTAAGCTAGCAATTTTTGTGTATGGTGCTGGAGATAAAACCCAGGGCCTCATATGTACTAGGAAAGCACTGTACCACTGAGCTGTAATCCCAGTGCATAAACTTAAATTTGTTTTTAAACATGAACATTGCTACTTTTACTATATGAATAAAATTCATGCTAAGTCCATCAACATTTTGGCAGCTTGCCCAAGAGCTTGAGCATTTTCTCCTCTGTCATGTTTTGTTTTAATCTTCATTTAGTTTAAACTAAGATTTCATCACCTCATCTGCTAATGTAGCTTGAAATGAATTATCTTGATGCCATGGCTGAGATTAACTTCCTCTGAAACTCAACTCTTGTATTTGTATCTTCCCTTTGATACTCAATGTTAAAAGTTTGTTACTATATTTATACTACATTATTTTATGGCCCAATTTTTTAAATGTGGCCTTACATTCTTTCTTGTCACTACATGTAGTTTCTTCATATTTAAGTATTTTTATTTACCTATTTCTGAGATTTCTCTGGATAAACCCCTATTATATCATGAAAACAGAAACCATACTTATTCATAAAAAGACCAGAAGCATAAAAGAGGTTCTCTTTTATCTTTACTAATCAAATATTTAATTACTATAAAATGAAGTTGCTTTATTTTCATTGGAGGTTTATCTAAATTTATTCTGGTGAGTGAAACTTCAGGTTTGTTTATAAAAGGTCAATTTAGGGACATATGAGTGTATACTTATCTTTAAAGATAAAGACATATTATTGTTAGAATTTTATAGTAATATTTATAACCACTTGTAATAATTACCATTGCATGAGATGTGTGAAATGTGATGTTTCAGGGAAATCATAATAAAAATTGAATTAACAAGAGGTAGGATTTTAACCTTATGGGTGAAAATCTATACTCATATACTCATAGCTCAACAACTCACAAGTGAATGTTGTAAATTCCATTTTTAATAGAAGAAAAGTTGCAGGTTATCCTTTCAATCCAGGGAATTGTGTATTTCAACAAATGATGATGAGATTATCATGAATGAATAGTGCTTAGGTGCAGGCCATGCCATTGGGTCAAGTCTTTTTTTTTTTTTTTTTTTTTTGGATGGCAAAAGTAGATGATCAATATTTGGCAGACTTTAAAATCAAGATGAGCTCAAATTATTAATAGCCACAATTATAATATGCTGAATTATAGAAGTCCAAAAAACCAGATGGAACCTTGAAACTCAATTTAATTCAACAAACACCAATCAAGGTTCTTATCATGGCCAGTCAGAGTAGCTCAGGGGGTGAGATGTGGTCCTTGCTTTCTAGTGGCAAGTGATCTGGCTATATAGACAAATGTCATCAGATAGTAAATGTGACATATTCAGTAATAGATGCATAAAATAAATTATCTTGACCAGAGTAAATTTTTAATATTTTCTAAAGTTATTTCAAGTGAAATTTATTAAAGACAATTCTTTTATTTTTCTGACATAACACTTGAATCAAAATGCCTTTCTATAGGGAAAACACATTTCTTCCACTGCAGCAACTCACACATCTCCAACTGTCCTTCTGAAATTATCAGTTACATAGAACAATTTTGGTCTATGTTCAGGTAACATAAATTATGTTGAACAAGTGACTTTGGGGCATAAGCCAAAAGTGTTTCACTATTTCCCTGCAGTGATAAGATTAGCAAATGCTGTTGTATAGAATGTGTATGTACCCTGAGAAAGATATAGAGGATAATGGGTTTGTCCGGATTCTCCATTTATGCCCTTCAACCAGGTGGCAATCAGTCATTCTCTTTCTTTATCCTTCTCCAAAGATGGGTTAATCCCACAGAAGTATGTGTCTGTATATACATATCTTGGTCCTTTTTGTCTTTATGCTTATGAATTGGTATGTTGTTGGCAGCTTTAAAATTGTGATGAACTCAACTTGCATGATCCCATTTCCCAAATTGTACATTGCAGAGTTTGTTTACTCTTGGGGTTCAGATTGTTGGGGTCATTCCCACTGGATTGGAACTTATAGGAGTTTTCACACAAAAACTGGAAGCGTGCCATGAGAAAAACTTATGCTCACAGAAAATGTTATCCAGACAAGCTTGACACAACAGCTCTGTCTCATTGTGAGAGATGGGCATGATGAGTACAGAATGCTTCCTGTCAGTTGAATTTGTTTTTTCGCCATGGTTTCATGGCATCGTTGTTGTTATAGGGTTGAGGGGACAGTAGGTACCAAAGAATTACCTGAAAATAAGATCTGAAAAAATCTCCTTTCTCTATCTTTGGAAGGAAGAAAAAAGAAGGAAGGAAGAGTGGTCAGAACCTTTCATTTTCATCATGGAATTCATAAAGTGCATCCTATGAATCATTTGCATGACTGTGATGTTTTGAGGCTTTCCCATGTTGGTAGTCCTGAGGCAATAAATAGTACCTTGGATGAAACGTAGGATCTGTTTACAAGCAACTAAAGACCATAGGGTAAATGAATTGAGAAAGAAATTACATGAGAGTCAGATATCACTTTCAGAACAAGAGGTTTTGTAAAAGGAAGATGTCTTACAGTGCTGTATATGTTAATGGGACCTATTATGGTTTGGATATTAAATGCCTCTCAGATGCTAATATCTTGGTCACTAGCCTGTGGTGCTGTTGGGAGGTAATATCACCTTTGGGAGTGGAAAGAGGTGTGCCCATGAAGTAGATAGTGTAACCCTGGCCACTTCCCCACTTTTCCTTTCCTTCCTGGCTGATATGAGGTGAACAGCTTGGCCCTGCAGTGCTCACACCATGATATTCTGCCTTGCCTTAGGCCCAAAACAACAGTTTCAAGGCATCATGAACTGAAACCTCTAAAACTGTGAGCCAAAATAAATCTTTTTTCCTCTTACATTTTTTTTTAATCTCAAGTATTTTGTCACAGTGACAGAAATATGACTATCATGGAAATCATACTTTTAGTCTCAGATGATATGTTTGTTGATACAGGAACTACATAAGCAATTTTTGTATTTCTAACTTTAGTTGTAAGTACTGAATATTTTCAAAATTGCTTTGTAATCTCTGTAAAATTGAGAGGCAAAACATAAGCCTAATCACAATTTTGTCAGTATTGGAAGGTGGAAAGATTTCCACACAGTTTTCAAATTCTCATGTATGTATACACATCAATACAGACTTTTAAAATGGCAGCAGGGAGAATTGCTGGGGAATATTAATATTGGCCAAATTATATTGTGTGAATGCATGAATATGTAACAACAAATTTCATTACAAGTACAACTATAATATGCCAATTAAAAATTTGAAAAGATAAGATAAAATGGCAGCATAATATTACGATTGATGAAAAATTGACTGAATCTGTTATCATTTTTCCTTATAAATATACATAGATGTGTGAATTTGTAGACTAAGATGGTTAACCTATCATTTCTATGCCACTTTCATTAGGGTTTGACCCACTTATGAAAAAATAAAAAGTAGGCAATAAAGAGTTACACAATTTTAATAAGTATCAACCACTGCCTGAATTTATCTTCAAGCAGCACAACTGAAATTGGAACTTTCCAGATCACTTTAAATTAAATTGATTAATAATACATCATGTTAAAATGAATTTTTCATGGTTTGGGAGCTAATGTTCTCAATTATTTAGCAATGCAAAGTGTAGGAAACTCACACACAAATAGCATGCAGGAGCTGATCCGTGAACTTTCCTTTAAAACATGATGATAAATGGCCTATTTTTCTATCATACTAAAGCAGTATGTTAATATTTTCTAATCTGAAAGCATTTGCTCTCCAGGAAACCGAAACCGGACATGTGCTGTGGTTAAGAAACAAAAAAAGTTTTTAAAATATTTTATATCTTAAATGTATGTAACAGAATGTAAATTACCAAATCTTTGGGCAAATTAGTGTTATGTCTTTTGAGTTATATCTCTACAATGATTATATTTTCATCTTCTATTTTAAATGGGAATTTAAGTTTTAAGTATCAAGTAGCTTTGAAAGGATTACATGCTTGTGTGTTTTACTTTTAAATTTTTTTTAGTTGTAGATGGACACAATATCTTTATTTTATTTATTTTTATATGGCATTGAGGATCAAATCCAGTGCCTCACACTTATGAGGCAAGCGCTCTACCACTGAGCCACAGCCCCTTCTGTGTTTTACTTTAATCATTAAATATACATTCTTTGTGATGTGTAGGGAAAATGTTTACATTAAGAAGGCATGAAAATGAAACATCACATCATTTTCCTCTTAAATTTTATATTCTTTAAAATTAAAAATTTGTTATAAAAGTGTAGTTATGATTATGAATTAGTGAATTCTTTCTGCAATACTTTCTTTTATCATAGTCTGAAGAATCAGAGAAGTACTAGATTGTTATCTCACCTCTAGGCAAACATTTTAAAGTATTGACTAACAGGAGAGGTGACGACCACAGGGCACAAACTCACAGAGCTTTAGACAGTAAGTTTTGCTTCAGCAATGCAAAGAACCCAGGACCCTGTACCTCCTAGGCCAAATGCTTGAATATTGAGCTTCAGCCCCAGCCAAGACAACATGATCTGATGAATTCTATAGATTAAGGCACCTGAAGACACTGCTAATATCTTGCTCATCATTATCTTCCCTGTCAATCTTCTCTTGCCTATCTTCTGTTTGTTTGATGAGAATCACTTTTTAGATGACATACAATTGGAATTCTCCGTTCTTAAAGTTTGAGAAATAATGTAAAGTTTTGCATCGTATACTGTTAAAAGATCATGATATTAATGAAAGAAAACCTACTCAAAGACACAGAGACTAGGTTTACTATAACAGGCATTTAGGTAAAAGGTTAGTTGTTAAATTAGAATCTATCTTCCTCTCCTTGAAAATTCCATTACCTTGGCATAATCTTCATGGACACTGGATACCTTCTAATGGTGTCATATTCTTTTACATAATCATAGTAGATGGTAGACCCTAATGACTAGAGAAAATGAGGTCCTTGTCATTTGGGATGATGTAGGTCACCACTGCATGTTATGAAATATTATCCTCTAAAACCTGCCTTACAAATCATCTTACACAGTTTACTTATTTTGCACATAAGACAACTGACTTCAAAGAGTGTAGATAACATGCCTCAGGCAATATGGTAAGTGGGGAAATTCAGGCAGAGAACAGAAATTTAGCAGCTCATTTTTTAGCATTCATTGCAGGAAATAATGTTGCCTTTCTGCTATTCACTCCGTGTATAAAGTAACTATGAATGAATAAGAAAGGAAAAAAAAAAAACATGTACAAGCAAGAATCAGGTTTGAGCATGGTTTATTCTACTAGTTATAGAGTTAAAAGTGGAATCAATATTTCTGATTTTAGTCTCATTATGTTTGATCCTTCATGATTAATCTACTGAGAAATTAATATATGGAGAACAATTCAAACTTCTCCTAAAATAATTTCTAAAAAGAGGACTTTATTCAACTCTTTGGGGAAACAATAGTTATACTATGAGCACTTAGGAAGTGGTCAGGGTATGGTATAGGCACACTGCAAAGGTAGACCACAAAACAGTAGAATTATCAAGCAGAATGCAAAATCAAAATTCACCTTAACAATCTTTGTGAGCCGAAACTATTAGGTTAGGAAAGATATCTCAACAAAAGCATCTCAAGTCATTTTTGGATTTATAGTTTATTCTTGTCTAGACTACACTACACTGTTGAGATTTTCCTTTAATTCTTCTTAGTTTTTTTTTTTTTTTTTTTTTTAATCCTACCAGGATGTTTTTTCTGCTACACACCAAGCAAAACTTATTTTCAAACATAAAATATTTACCTAAAAATGATAAAAATTCTTAAGTGAAAAATAATCACACTTACAGTTACATTTGGTAAACCATTAAAGCAGCTTTGTCAATTGTTTGAGTTATTTTTTAAGTCATATTAGTTACCTGGGTTCTGGTTCTGGTTCTGGTGAAAGGAAAATTCATGAACTAGAATTAATTCAATTATTCTTTGTGGACAGTGTAAAACTGTGCCATATATTCTCTTTATTTATGAGAATTAAGAATAATCAAAATATATTCACTATTTTTAAAGCAGGTTTGTGTGTGTGTGTGTGTGTGTGTGTGTGTGTGTGTGTGTGTGTTTGTTTGGAGAGAGAGAGAGAAAAAAAGAGAACTTTTCTCTTTTCATTCCACAACCCCAGGTGTTTTGTTTCTTAGATTTCTCTGAAAACACGTTTGATGGGAGTGGTAATCAAAAGATTAAATTGTAAAGCACTGAAAATCCAACATAAAGGGCAATATGCATGCTAAGACTTACACTTTGGAAGCAAACACCACACAATGTGGTTGTTTATATTTCTTTTAGGTTTAATTTCAAGCTCCCACCAAACATGTTTTGGAAAAAAACAAGAGACCAGAAGATCTGAAAGATGAGCAGCAACTGCAGAAATACTGTGGCTTGAATCACTTTCCTGCATAAACAGCAAATTGGTAATAATGGACAGGTGCATATGTCATTATAATTGTATACATTTAAATCATTAATTGTATACATTTAAATTCTGTTCAAATAAAATGCAAATATCAAGTTGCCAACAGTTTTTTTTTTCTTTCTTTCTTCCTTCTTCTTCTTCTTCTTTTTTTTTTTTTTTTTTTTTTTTTTTTTTTTTAATGTAACCTAGCCTCCAATGTAAAGGGGTGAAGGTGACTTGGTTTATTACTTGAACTACTTTTTTATTCAGGGCAATCAAGCCCTTCTAAATGAACTACCTGTTTTTCATGTTTTTGTTCCAAAAAAGAATCTGTAAAAACTAGATCACACTGTTTTATAGTGGTAAGAATGTATTTTCTCTGGCTATTGAGGAAAAGTTGTACATAGCTTTGCTTTTTTTTCCTCTGAAAATGGGAAACATGATGTTTTCAGGGTCAAATGCATGAAGGCTATTTAGCCTCATATTTTTTTAATGATAATGGGATTATGTAGCTAAATCCTGGCAAATGTACTGAATAGTTACATCCAATGTTACATGGTTATATTCATGATGAGGTGTTCATTTGATATTCAAAGTACAGCAACTAATTCTAATGGGTTTTTGTTTTAGTAATAGAAATATATCAGTAGGTGGAAAGGTCATTACATTTGGAAAGAAGAAAACACTCTCATCAGTAGTTAAGTTAACCTTTTCTCTACGGTCTTACTTATAATTCTCTGAACCATACCCAGTCTCATCTTAGCATATTATTCAATATATGGCAGATAATAAGATTAGCATGATATTGCTTCACTGAATATTTCTTTCATTTTTGGGACATCACACAGGTGAATCCATATTATATCACCCATTTATTATTTGACTATACTGGGAAATCCTTGAAAATCATCATTATATTATTAGGAATGCAGTTTTTATCCATTTACTTTGTGCTATTTGAATAAGGGCTAATGACATATAGACATATATAACTCATAAGTATTACCAATATTCTTCATCTACTTCTGAGTATGATGTTAGCATAAAAACACTTAAAGGAAACCTAATTTTTACTAAATACATTTTAACACATATTTGGGAAAGAATCATAATAAAGATGGCTATGCCCATTAATAGATTAATACAAATAAATGCATACATATGCACATATGAATTTAATACTCGTTATTGTTGTCTGACATTTTATATCAATATTATAACACTAATATATTGCATTTATCAGATACAGCTACTATACTTCAAACAATAACACTTTTTTTTCTAGGAAATTCCTACTCCTTTAAATTAAATTACTTTTTTATAATGGAATTTTACTTTTATTTTCAAAAATATTACAAATTCCAAATTGACAGAAGCTATTTTCTTTTCTAAATATCTGAACTGAAATTATTTTTTATCTTCATAGAAAACTGTCATTTTGTTGCATGTGCTTCAATGTGTAAAAGCAATCACCAGTGAGTAAATGGTGTTCCATATGTGGAAGAACAGGAACTGGCAAGGGATGGTTTATGCTCAACCCCTGGAGATGGTCAAGAAATCCAGGCTGATGTTTAATAACTCTTAGCAGCAGGAGAGCAATGAGATTATTTGGGGCGTAACTAGTTTCACAGTAATACTAAATGTAAAGCCTTCATTAAATTGTTGAAATTTTTTCCAACTGAGCGGACAAGTATTCAATTTAATAAAATGTTGTAACAAATCCTATGGCTATGTTTTTAGCTTTACTCAAAACTTGGGATTTATTTATGGGGATTTGTGTATGCCTTTGGTTATAACAATAAGTAAAATATTTCCTACTGTGGATTCCACAGTCAACAATGTTTAGGTAGACAGCAGTCTGAAGGAAAATTTAATGTTCATTCAAACAAAATTTCTGAGAACAGAAAAAAGTAGATTCAACATACCTATTGAATAAGTTAATTATTTTAAAATTCGATTTCAAATGATTTATTTTCAGAGATATTGGTTTCTGATTGTTCTTTCCTTCTATTAAAAGCAAGCATAATGTGAAGCAGGAAGAGACTAAGAAGGTGTAGGATGAGAGAGAACTATTTAAAATGCTCATGAAATTTTGTATGTATTTATTAGACTTAAAATCAAGACCATCATAGCGCAACTGTATATTAATATGGCCTGAATTGTTTTTCCTTAAAAAGCAGTAGTTGGGCTGGGGTTGTGGCTCAGCGGCAGAGCGCTCGCCTAGCACATGTGCAGCCTGGGTTCGATTCTCAGCACCACGTAAACATGAATGCATTGCATTGTGTACAACTAAAGAAAATAAATATTAAAAAAAAAAAAAAAAGCAGTAGTTTTCAATGCTGGGTACTTCTTAGAATTTCTTAAAGAGTTTGTTTTTAAAGATTCAAATAGCTCTGTCTCACCGTTCCTTACACATTCAAATCTAGTTTGGGTGAAATGTGGATGATTTAACTACCTGTATTCTTTAAAAGCTCCACAAGTAATTTTGATGTTCACAACTAAGAACTGCAATATTCTTGAGAGATATGGTATTCTTAAGAGGGTGTAGGAGATGAGAGAAGCAGGAGACTGAGCTCTCACCTGGAGTTTACCGAACACAGAATTTGGCATGTTTTTCAAAACACATATTTTAAGATTGATAATTTGTGCAACACTATTTTCAAAAAATGATGTGTGACTGGGACACGTATTAATAGTCCTGAATGAAACTGTTCACGTGATTTTTTTCCCTGAGAATAATAGTGCCCAGTTTTTACATTAGTTATATAATTACTAAAATTCTCTTGAGGTTGCTTTCTTGAGGTCTTTTTGCCTCTCTGTATAATCCTGTGTCCAATTCTTGCTTCCTGACATGTACATATTAAGTACCAAAATTTCAAGTTCACTTATTCAATCACCTGTTGACATGATAAGTGTGTGTGTGTGTGCGTGTGTATTTATAACATATATAATGTGTTACTAATAACATATATAGTATGCAGGCTATACATATATTAAATATATGTGTGTGTGTGTATACACAAACAATGAAATAAAACTGAAAGAAAATATATCTTTCTAAAAAGTGAACAAGATCTTTTTATAGACTTATTCTTCATTTTCACAATGGTCCTTGTTGACAACCTGCCCTTCTCCCAAGTGTACAACTTCATGATAACATTCTATCAAAGGGTTGCATATTTTGACCTCAGCCCTTTGCTTTATGAGGTTTACATGTGAATTTGAACTAAAATTTAGCTTAAGTGGATAACTGAAGGCAACAGTGGATACTTAGATATTTCCTCATGAGCTGGTGGATCTGGGCCTAATGGAGGTCACTAGACTCACATAAGACAGTGAATCAACTTCTCAACAAAGATTAAAAACTACTTGCATATTTGATCCGAATTAACCTTTCAGGTCACTGGGGCACCATTTAGTAAATTGCCTTGTCTCCTCATATAAATGGGATCAAGGCTATAAAATAATTGTTTCATCTACCTTAGGAAATAAATTTACTATGTGCGTTAGACTAGGCTTCAGAAACATGCTTGAGCTCTTGAATAGCAAAGTGATGATGTTCTTAATGTAAAAATGTTTTTTTTTTTTCTTCAAACACTCTGGTACTCCAAAATCTACTTAAAAATATAGTAGGAATGAATGTGAGGTAAGGAAATAGAAGTGACAACTTTAGTCAACCCATTCATCAAATCCAGATTATAAATGGAAAAGAAATGACCAGTAAAGGAAGAGATTAAATCAAGGAAAAAATGAGGTATTTTTTCTTTCTTTTCAATTTTTTATCTGAAGATACTAGGGAAATTATTATTGTTGTTAATTTTGCTAAACAATCACAATAAAAGGGGAGTATAGGCCTAGTAGGATATCTAAGGATGTGGGAAGGGATAAGAAAAACCATTTCCCATATCTGAAGGGATTTGTTCTTTTAAAGTGGACCTTCATACCATTGTAACAGGAGGGAAAAGGAAAAAGACTGATGGCAAAGGCAGATGAGTCTGTATGGACTGGAGGAGAAGTGAAAGAGTTTCCATGATGTTGCTTATGGTTTCCCTGTAAAAACTTAATATTGTGTATATATACCACATTTTCTTTATCCATTCATCTGTTGAAGGGCACCTAGGTTGACTCCATAGTTTAGCTATTGTGAGTTGAGCTTCCATAAACATTGATGGGGTTGTGTCACTGTAGTATGCTGATTTTAAGTCCTTTGGATATAAATCTAGGGGTTGGATAGCTGGGACAAATGGTTCCATTCCAAGTTTTCTGAAGAATCACCTTACTGCTTTCCAGAGTGGTTTTACCAATTGCAGTCCCACAAGCAATATATGAGTGTACTTCTTCCCAACATCCTTGCTATGTATATCACACATTTTCTTTATATATATAAAGAAAAAAAAAAATATATATATGGCACATTTTCTTTATACATACACACACATACACACACAATGGAATATTACTCAGCCTTAAAGAAGAATGCAATTATGGCATTGCCAATAAATGGATGGAGCTGGGGAATATCATGCTAAGCAAAACTGACCAATCCCAAAAGCCAAAAGCTAAATCTTTCCTGATATGCATATACTAATTCACAACAAGTTGGGGAGTGGTGATGGTAGGGAAGAATAGAGGTACTTTGCATTAGGCAAAGGTGTGTGGAAGGAGGGAGTGGTATTATGAAGAATAGTAGAACGAATTGGACATCAATATCCTATGTGCACTCTATGACTACAACATGACCAGTGTGATCCTATAACATGTACCACCAGAAGAATGAGAAATTGTACTCCACTTATGTCTGATGTATTAGGATGCATTTTACTATCATGTATAACTAATTAGAACAAATAAAAAGAAGGGGAAAAATGGTCAAGTTTGGCTGGGTATAGTAGTCATGCCTATAAGCCCTGCCCCTTGCAGGACTGAGTCAAGTAGATCACAAGTTAAAAGAAATTTAGAGAGGCTCTGTCTCAAAATAAAAAAAAAAAAATTAAAGAAAGCATGGAGATGTAGTTAAGCATAAAGTGCCTGTGGGTTAAATCCCTAGTATCTGCCCCACCCCTTGCAAAAAGAGAAAAGAAAACTTAAAGTTGCATTTGGCTAGTTAAAAAGAACATGAGGTGAATGAAATAAAGTCTATGTCTGGAGAGAAGAAGAGAAGGGAGGTAAAGAAATTGTAGAATTGACAAAAGCTGGTCCATGCCTAGCTCCGATGGGGACTCTAAAGTTGTATCTATATTCATAATTGTTTGCTCCAGCAGCATTCAAGAACTAGGATGGCCTATGGCAAGGTCAGTAGCTGATGCTACCTGACCACTGGGGTGGAAATAAACATGGGAAAGAAAAGTTAAGGCTATTTACATGAAATAGCTAAATCTGAGATAAATGGAGAAGAAAGATAAGACTGTGCTATTAATTTGGACAAGATTAAATGGGTATGATGAATTTGAGACTTTCAGGAAAAGCAAATGAGGAGAAACTGAGTAACAGGAATTGAAATATGGGATTTGGTGAACAGATGATTGAATGTTTGCATTAAAAATGTTTGGCCAGTGAACTTGTGAGTGATTGTCAGGTATAGTCTTGAAAGTCTTAATGGAAGATGGGGTGGGACAGGAATTGAGTGGAGGTAAGGTCCACTGGCTGCAGGGTACAGGAATCCATAAACTCAGGCTTTGTGGCTGGTCAACTGCAGGAATTATAAACTCTCCTAAAAGAATAGCAGTACTTGTGATAGAAAAGATCATTGTAAGCCAGGTATTAAAGTGTCCTGCTGATTAGAGAAGGAGCCTATCTAGAAATTCTGTCAGTGACATGAGAAAAAAGGTGAAAAGGCTAGATACAAAACATTGGCTTCAAAGGATTCCATGGTAGAAGTATGATCGGTTATGAATAGCATTCTTTAAATAAGAGAAAAACTGCCTAACTTTATGTCTCAAATATATATAGATATATAAAATCATAAATAAAGCAAGCAAAAAAGACCTTTCATCTGATTTTTAATGGTCATTTTCAAGTCACATATTGCAAATTATAGGCCTTTAGCAAGTGTTTTTTGCGAGATTGGGCAAAAAGGCAATCCTACTATTTAAAGGTTTTTTTTTTTTTTTTTTGCTGCTATTGCCAAAAGACCTGACAAGAACAATTAAAGGAGAGAACTTTTATTTCACAGTTTCACAGTTCTCATTCCATAAATGGATAACTCCATTGCTCTGTGCCCGAGGTGTGGCAGAACATCATGGCAGAAGAGTGTGGTAGAAGAAAGCAACTAAATATGGAACTAGGAAGCAGAGAGAGAGACTTCTCCTCTCACCATGGACAAAATATAGTCCCCAAGGATATGCCTCCATCAATAGCAACCTTCCTCACCTCCTATAACACCCCCCTGCCTGCCCACAGTTACCACCAGTTAACCCTTATCAGGGGATTAATGCATTGACTAGGTTAAGGCTTTCATAACCTAAGCATTTCACCTCAAAACATTCTTGCATTATGTCACACATGAGCTTTTGGGAGACACCTTATATCTAAACTATAACATTTCACTCCTGTTTCCCAAAAGCTCATGCACACCTCACTGTGAAAAATACAGTTAGTCTATTTTTAAGAGTACCCACATTCTTTACAGTTCTAGGGTTGCTTGAAAGTCCAAGTCCAAAGTTTCCTCTGAGACTCAAGGCCAACACTGAGCATGAGCCCCTATAAAAATCAAAAGCAAATTACATATAGCTAATATATAAAGGCACAGAGTAAATATTTCCACTTTAAAAGAAAGAAATAGGGGCACAGAAAGAAGGAATGGGACCAAAGCAAGTCCAACATCCAAATGGGAAAACAAGTCCTGTAACTCCATGTTCACCAACTGGGGCACATGGAGTTATAATCCTCTCCAAGGGGCTTTTGTAGCTCATCCCTATGGCTTTGTGGTCGCAGCCCACCTGGCCTCCCTGTTGGCTTGTCTCTGCTTAATTCCTACAGCTTTTCTTGGCAGATATTCTATGGTACTGGAATTTCTTAATCTTGGGTGTCTCCACTGCAGCCTCTGCTTCCTTCTCACTTCATACATCACTCTCTCAGGGACTGCCTGCATCACTTTATCAGGGACTCCTTGCAATGACTCAGACCCTGAGGTACTTTGCTTTGCCTCCCAGGCCTTTCTCTGAAATCTCAGGGGAAGCCTCCATGACACCTACCTAACTCTAAACTTCTGTATTCCTGCAGAACAAGCATCATGTGGTTGATACAAAGGTCTGTCACCATTTTAAGAATTAACCAGGCCTCCAGGGACCATGGCTGCAACAGACTCTGAGTGTTTGGGTGGCTGAGCATAGTGAAACAACTTCTTAAGTTCTTCACGTGTAAGCAAGGTGTCCCATTGGTCCCTTCTCAAAAGAATTTTTACTTTTAAGCTATGGAATGTGAGAATAGGGGTGGTCTTGCCAATCCTGTGATGCGCTCAAACCATCTTTCCTAGTTTTCTGAGCATAGTCTTTAGTGGTTCTTTAGTGGTTGTAATGTCTTTAACTACCACATATTTTATAGCCCCAGTTTTTCTTGCAGTTTTCTGGCCAAACTGCAAGTTTTTCAAATCTTTCTGCTTTGTTCTCTTATCCACAATAAATTTGGGTAAAAGCTGCCAGTAATATTCATGCCAGCCTGGATGCTATGCTACCTGGAAATTTCTTCCACCATATTAAGAAGTCCATAATTTTTAACTTCATCCTCACAGAAGGTCTCAAGATAGGGGCCCAGTGTAGACAATTTCTTATCCAGAATGTAGCACAAATAGCCTCTAGTCCAATTTCCAATTGTGTCCTCCTTCTCATCTGAAACCTTATGAGCTCCATCTTTACTGTACACAGTCCTATTGATATTTTGGTCTTTTGACATCCCACCAGAATTACTCATTAAGTAAACTCCATTTATAACAGTGGAAAGCTTTTCCTGATTTTAATGCCAAACTTTCCAAAAATTTTCCCACAAATTACTTAAATCTCCAAAAGCTTCTAAACCACATGGTCAGGTTAATCACAGGAATGACCCCATTTTTTAGTACCAAGTTCTGTTTTAGTCAGCTTTTTTGCTGCTATGACCAAAAGACCTGACAAGAACTAAGAAGAGGAGGAAAAGTTTATTTGGGGGCTAATGGTTTCCGATGTCTCAGTCTATAGATGGCCAACTCCATGCTATGGGGCCCAAGGTGAGACAGAAGATTGTGGCAGAGATAAGCAGCTGAGGACATGGTGAGCAAGAAACAGAGAGAGAATGTTCTTCTCTCACCAGGGACATAATATAAACCCAAGGGCAGTCCCAAATCAACCCACCTCCTATAGCCAAATACTACCTGCCCACAGTTGCCACTCAGTTAATCCCCATCAGGGATGAATATACTAAGTAGGTTAAGGATATAATAACCTAATCATTTTACCTCTGAGCTTCTTGCATTGTCTCACACTTGAGCTTTTTGGGCAATTCATGTCTAAACCATAGCACCCATTGACACTACAGGATGATGGAGACTAATCATTCACTTTGGCATGATGGAGGCAACAGAAGAGGACCTGAGCTTGAGGTCCGTGTTTCTGCTAGGAATCATGATTAGAATTCACATAGCCATGATTATGGATGAAAAAAGATTACATTTCTATTTTCACTTAAATCCTCTGTAATGCTTAGCATTTCTTTCATATATGATTATAGGTAGTAAGCCATTAAACTTAGCAATATCCTTGTATACCATTGAAATCATATCTTCATATCACTTTAATATGTATAAATATTTTCAATACACATCAGGCATATAAATAAATCATAAATGATTTGAATAATTTTATTCATGTTCATCAAAACTTCAAAATTGGAATGGTTATTAGATTTGTTAATAGATCTCCATATTTAAAATGTTGTTAACAATGTATATTCAGCATTGTCATATTGCCTTATTTATAATTATATTTTAGTATATTAAAAATACTCTGTAAAGTGGTACAAAATGTACACATATAATAGAAACCCTCACTAGAACTTAGTAAGCTAAATAGTCTAGCTACCTAGAATCCTTTCTGGAAAGTTGGTTTCCCATTTTATATACATGTTGCTGGCATTAACTTTTTATAGTTTTTAATCAATACTATAACCTAGATCTTATAAAATCTTAGCCTCATATACCTCTACAAATTTATTTGATTTTCCTTGTACTCCATAACCCAACCACATGAGGCTCTTTTTAATGTTTCAGTGAACCATGTTTTGTTCTATCTTTGGATCTTTCTACTAACTGTTCACTTTTCCTGAAACAGATTTCTATCTTTTCATCTCTTCACCACTGCTCTGACTAGTTAATATATATTTAACCTTCTGACTCCTCAAAATCAAACTAGACACTCAATTTATAAAATACAGAACTGCATGATATATATATATACATATACACATATGCATATATATATACATATACACATATGCATATATATGTATATATATATATATACACACACACACACACACACATATACCTATATATTGAAATTATTGTTCATTTGAAATTCAGATTTAACAAAAAGCTTTGGTAAATTTATTTTCTAAATCTGGCAACTTGAACCAATAATTCTAATATTTTCATATTTGTAATTACTTGTTCAATGTGAGTTTTCCAGTTAATCTAAAACTTCCTGAGGCAGGAAATGTATGTACATGTATATTTTTCAACATATATATAATCTATATATTAATGTATCTATATGCATACATACATTCAACTATATATATGTATATATACACACACGTGTGTGTGTGTGTGTGTGTGTGTGTGTGTTGTTCACTATGGTAGTCTCTAATGCTTGAGAGAAAACTGTTAAGCATATAGTAGTTTTTCATAAATTCATGGTGACTGGATTAATGAATTATATTCCATGCTTAAATATCTACTTGTGGTTTTGCATTTCCTAAGAGTCAATGAGTTCCTTAAGGACAGAGACCTTCTTCATGTCCAAAGCAAAATCCCAAATGCCTCTAAAATAGTAAGCACTCAAAAAATTAATTAGATGGAAACAAATTTTCCCTTCTTCTTCTTGAAGATTACTAGAAGAAAATAAGTATAGATTTTCATTTTGGGCTTGTAAGGGAATCAACTTACCTTGTCTGAAAATAAAATAGTTACAATGAGAACAAAGAAGTTAGGCACATAGTGGTTTTAACACCCAATTTACCAGTTAGCATCAACTATTTGAATGAAATCAGAATACTTACTGATTTACTTCACTTTCCTTTAAATTCTTTTACAAAAGGGATGAAATTAAAATACACAGATTGCTGAACGTTTGTGTTAGTGCATAGGAAAGATGATTTACTCCTTATAATCAGTGTGAGAAGTTTTAAATGTTTGTGGATGAAGAGAAGAAGAAATCAGATTTCTGGGGGAAAAAAATCGGAAAACTAAATTAACTGCAACTTGTCAAGGATTTATAATGCAAATGTTGTCACTATTATTTGGTGTGTTAGCTTTCTATTACTATAGTAAAACATCTGTTATAATTAACTAAGATAAAAGGTATGTTTAGCTTAAAATTCTGGAGTTTTCAGTCTAAGATTGAGTGGACCCACCAGAGCAAATTGCTCATCTCATGATCAGGAAGGAAAAATAATGAGAAAGGAGGTGAGTGGAGAGGTGCCCAATCCCTTTCAAAGGCATGCCCTAATGTCCTAAGGCCCTCCCACAAGCCTCCAGTTCCCAAAGTTTCCCTTACCTCCCAACAGTGCTGCCCTAGGGATCCAGCCTTGAATACAGACCTTGGGGGTCACTTATTTAAGCCATAGCATATGATACCACTTCAACTGCTTCCATCTTGGAGTAGATGACCTTAAAAGTATTCTCTAGATTTAAAATCTGATGTGCTTCAAATATAAAGTATATTCACATCAAGGAATCACAAATGGAGCCAGCAAAATAAATAGCTAAAGAATATTCAGAAATTTGGGAAGTTTAATAGTGAATTAGAATTCTGTGGAAATGTGAAAAGGATGCAAATATAATCAACAGAGATAAATTCCCTGCAGAGTACAGAAGAAGGAAGAAATGACCATGGGGCCAACCAAAAAAATAGGAAGTGGCCTTTCTCCAGGGAGAGATTCCTTAATGTGCTTGATTGCAAAAATTGAACATATGAGATAAGAAGGAAGACCCAATACAATTCAGAGGACATTGGAATCTAGAATTGAAATATATGTACACATATATCAATACATGATGTATGTTGGAACAATGCTCGATGGCAGAGCTTTTGTTGTTTCTTTTATTTCTCTTTATTTTAAAAAGTAGAAATGAGTATGCTTACAGATGAAACAAGGTTAGTAGATTTTAAAGAAATTGAAACTGAAGACTACAGGAATGGCAGTAAAAGGTCTGGGAGAAATCTAGAAGAAACCTGAGAGTAATTTTTTACCAGATATTAATTTTGTAGAGATTGGGAGAAATAGTTTTGAGATTTCACTGAATACCTCAAGGATCCTTACCCAGTGACATATGCACCAGGGTACTTACCATGAAGATGTTAATATTAGAAAATGGTAGCAGAAGGGGTGGAATCAGGCTCCAGAGAGAAATAGGCACATGAGCACACATGCACACCAGTGTGTTATGGTGCCCTGCTAATACCCATTTCCTTATTACCTGTCTTGGAGCCTGAATGTAAGGTTCAAAGCTGATCACTGAGCATTAGCCTTTTACAGGGCAAACGCCTTAGCAATGAGTGCTCCACATGACCAACTCACACATGTGTCCTTGCATGAGCTTCTGTTTCTACCACTGTTTTCTCATTTTGTAACATTTATTATGCATTCTGTTGAATAATTTTGGTCTTCCATGCTTAAAATATATGTGTGACTGCTAGTGCTAATGACCACATGAAGTGTGTGTGTGGAGGGGTGAATATCATCCAAATAAAAAGTGATAGATCTAACATATAGGTGGTATCAACAAAATGGTCAAAAAATAAAAGAGTGAACAGGTAATGGAGGATTTGAAAATGAGCTTAAAATCAAGAAGAGTACTATGCATGTAAGGATAGCAAAGGAGAGCTACCAGATACACACCTGAGGCTACCAAAAACTTAGTATATCTTGTCACATTATATGGTTAAGGGGATAAGCATTTCACAAATGAAAAGTGAGACTTATTGAATGCCATCTACATAACTGGTAATCATTAAGTAATGATAGTTATTAAATGATGCATTTTGTTACCCACCATGAATTAGGAAATATGCTTACTGAAATTGTATTTGTTTAATTATTACACTTACATTTTCTGCAAAGCAATCTGACTTTACAGCTATCTTTTAAAATGAGCAGAAATCTTTTTCAGATTCCTTCCAAGAATCTGGTGTTTCAGTAACCATCTGAGCATGAACATCTGAATCAGTCGCAGTGATGTGTATGTACCTCTTTTCTCCAGTTTTAGTCACTGCAAGCCCAATCTTGAATATGAATATTTTACCTAAGATTTTTTAATTTTTCAGGTTTAAAAATGATGGATACTTTAGCATTAGGGACGTTATATGCAATATTTACCTCATGTTTAGAATTTATAACTAGTTTTTCTGCTATGAAAATGGATGCTTTTTTCTCAGTTTATGCTTATGGTATAAAATAAGGAAGCAGGTGGTGTTTCTGCTTCAGTAGTCTATGTCTATTCAGTAGAAAATACTAAAATATAGAAGACCTTACAAGTTCCATTTGCACAAGTGCCTGGTTTTCTTTCCCTCTTTCCACAGGTAACAGGCATTCACATTAAACATTTTTATAATGAATCCGTCATGTAAGAACCATCCTTAACAAGCATGCTTGTTTCAAATTGATTCCTCTTAAAGAAAAATGAGGGAATAGATCATTATAAATTTTTTATATTGTGGAGAAAAACATTTGGTGAAATTTATTTCAAATACGTTCTGGGGGATTCCAGAGGAAAGTTTAGAAATCACCTTTGAGTAATTTATAAAGATCACTAGCATTTATTCATCTGTTTGGAATGCTAAAGATAGTGAAGAATGTTACTAAGAAATGGAAAGATTAGATTCATGATATTGTGAAAATTGTCATTCTTTAAAAGGACATTTTGGGGTTTACTTTTTTGAAACACTATTCCATGTAGTAATAAAGAAAAAAAAATGAAAGTTGATTTTTCCTATAAAAATCATTTCATTAAATTACAGATAATAAGTAGTTGTGTTACACTAGGTTTCACCTTTAACAATTATTATGAATGGACAAAAAGAGATACTGATAAACTTAGGAGTTCTGTGCTCTTCAATTGCTTCAATGACAGTGGTAATGAGGGAACTATCACCTTCTGTAGTTGGACTGCTGAGCTTTTCTCTTTTCAGTGGCACATGGTAATCTTCATGGTAGTACTCCTAGCCTTCTGGCACCAGCATCTCTAGCACATCAGCCCTCAGGGGCCTTAGAGCAGGCCTTTAGTGCTAGATCAATATCTCCTCTAACTTCTCACCTGGACTCATAATACTGGAGGATATAATTTCAATTCAAATGTCCTGTAGAATGAACATAATAAATAAACAGTCACTCTTTTGACAAGTATCTGCTGACTTGTAGATTCAAAAATTATTAAACCATTACCTTCACAGAGCTTCCAGTCCAGTGAACACACACACACACACACACACACACACACACACACACACTCCCTTTCTCTCTCTCTCTCACTATCTTTCTTTCTTTCTCTCAACAAAAGTACAATGTAGCATATGTTACACCCAAATTTTAGCTAGAGCTAGATTACCTGGGAATAAAGAGACATAGCATTTATGTTCTAATATTTATGGAATACTTATTATTCCAGTCATTATGATTATAGACATAAAATTTTTGAATAATTTAGACCAGTAACCTTAAACTATATAACTATGAATTCAATGGATAAAATTTTAATGGCTTTAAGAATGTTTTCTAAGTATCTTCCAGTTTGGTATGATGAAATTAATATGTATATCAGGTTGACAAATATCAGAATAAACATCCAGAGGAGCTACTAGTTTTTTCACAAAGCAGCTAATATTAAACTAAGTAAGGCACACCATGACCAATCTTAGTCTACTTAAATTTGAATGAACTCTTAGTTGAACTAATGTATCATGCCATAAACTTGGAGGTACAAGACTTACAGAAACTGCAACTTCAACATTCTTCAACAGTAAATATGACTGTAAATTGGGGTACACATTTATTTTCTTCCAGGGCTCTGTTTTTTTGCCATCTGCTAACATGGCATCTTGCCCATTTGGAAAATTGTCAGGTTACATAGGACAGAGGTGTTGCCTACCTACTGTGCTTCCAACTCAGCACTGACCCAATTACTTGGAAGATGGCAAAGTCAAGGAGAAAAATGAAAATACTATTTGACTAGGCAGTTCAGATTCCCAACCAGCCTTCCCAGGGCACCAGGGCAGTGAACTTTCCTTTATCTCACCAAGAACACTTGCTAAGTGCCAGGGAGAAGGCCAAGGGAACATGTCTTTTCATGTTTAAGTGCAGAAGACATATGTGTTTCTGGTTTGCTAGCGTTGATAGGCAACATTGGAGATGCATGTTTATTCAAAAATCCCAAATACGTTCTATGTTCCTTTACTGTAATCCACCGGGGCTCCCACCTACTGCCTTGCACAGGACAGATATTAACAATAATACTTTCCTGAAATAAAGAGTAATTTTGTCTTCTAGGCCACATTCTGTGTAAAATCACACAGTGCTTCAGTGATCAAAATTATGTAAGAGGTGGATCTTCCTTTTTCAAAGTATTTCATAGATGCCATAGTTTTAAATTGATTCATCCCTTTCCTGTTCCTAATTTATTGTGGTTTTGATCAAAGACTATTCCATTTTTTAACCTTTATTTCTACAACACTCTTAAATATAGTGTAATGTTGTATTATACTCCATATCACTAGATTTTAATTCACTGGAGTTTTTAGGGATGTTGAAAAAAAAAAGAGTTTATACCATAGGGAGTCAAACTCATGGGAAACTATTATATAGCTAATATCATTTCATTTGCTAGCTGTTTATTCAGCCTTCTCACTGTTGCGACTGAAAGAGCTGACAAGACAAGAACAATTAGAGGAGGAAACTTTATGTGGGGGTACATGGTGTCAATGATCTCAGTCCACAGATGGTTTATTCCATTCCCTGAGGCTTGAGGTGAGGCAGGACATTATGGTGGAAGGGTGTGGCAGAGGAAAGTGGCTCTGGACATCACAGCAGGAAGCAAAGAGATTCCACTTGCCAAATACAAAATATACACCCAAAGCCATACCCTCAATGACCTACCTCCTCAAGCTACACCCTACCTGCCTTCAATTGTGAGGGATTAATTCATTGATTGGGTGAAGGCTTTCATAACCCAATCATTTCACCTCTAAAATGCCTTACATTATTTCACACTTGAGCATTTGGGAGACACCTAATACCTAAACCATAACGCTAGCTTTATTTTCATGCTTAAATTATATATTTATTTTGTACTTTCTATGCCCTCTTTTTAACATATAATTCATAATCAATTAAAATTAAACTAGGAATTACTGCAAAATAATTTTATTTTAACAAAAGATTAATGATTTTGATTTTCCAATTATTGCATCAACTGAATTATAATTCTCTATCAAATCTTTGCTATCTTTTCTTTTTACTTGAGCAGATTTTACTTATTACACAATATGTTTACCTTCACACAAAAACAACAAACTTTGTGTTTCTTTTATCTCTGGGCCATTTTGAATGGCAATTAACTACAAGATAAGTTATAATTAATAGTTTCAACTAGCAGCAAAATTGTGATTTCAGATTCAGTTTCATTTTATAAACCACCTCTGAATATTCAATAGTTTAATTTTTCAGTTTTTATCATAAACACTATGAGTTAGGCAATACACATGGATGAGTAATTAAATGATACTTTAAGCACCATATTAATGTTGGTATTTAACAAAGTTTTATACTAGTAATAGTTTATTATTTTTGAATCTACAAGTCAATAGATGCTAATTAAAAGAGTGACAAGCTAAACTAGTATTGACTACACACATGGAAATGGGGCCATGACATAATTAGTCAGGCTTGAAGAAAGCCAGGGATACCAGCAACTTCTGACACTACCCACACACATATCCTTTACTGGATTCCCTTTGAATTTGGAAGTAATTGTAACTCAACTCCTTAGACCCAACCATGTACCCTCAATTTGCATTACATTATATACCTAAAAGTCCACAATATCAGTAAGTGAAGTATTGTAGATTCAAAATTCTCAGATTTACTCTACAGGAATTTCTACTAGCCCTCTCATTTTGTTTTTCTAATATTAAAATATTGAGACTTTTAAATGGCCCATTTTACCCCTGAATGGAGCTGGTATTCCTGGACATTTTTTTGATCAGTTCAGTAATAAAAATTTCTGTAAAGTTAGGAATGTGTGTATACCTCAGTAGCAGAGTGCTTACTTAGCATGTATTAGGCCTTGAGTTCAATCTCCATCACTAAAAAAAAAAAAAATCCCTGCAAAACCAGAGATCCTACTTATTAGTATTTTCAAACCATCATTTGACTCAGTACCTAAAACATAGATAGTGAATATTCAATATTTGTTTGGAAAATAAGTAAATTAAACCAGCTAGAACATTTGGTATGTTTTAAGTTTATTTAAGATATTTCTATTGTTTCTTTCATTCTTTTGAGAATGATAAAACTTTTTTGTTGAACTAACTTTTCTCAAACTAATAAAAGAATATCTATTTATTGACATTTAGTTAATTCCAATGTATAACCATGTAAAAAGAGGCTTATACTCATTGAGTAACTGAAAAGATGGAAGAAACAGTTTGCCTCATTTATAAGAAACTTAAAATGCTATAATCTTTTGAATATCAACTGTGTAGAGAAAAGGTGATAAAGAGTATAAACCTTGTTTAAATTATGCTGTTTAAACAAACCTACATCTTTGGTTTTATGAAAACATGACAATAGCCCTTTATTCTCAGCCAAAAACCAAGAACATTCAAAATGAATTAATGAAGGATACCCAACACTTAGTAAATAGATATTTCTGTAATATTTTTCAAAATCAGCATACATAGCAGTTTCTAAGCATTTTATCGTAATAAAAAGGGAGTCTTAAAATATTAAGAAATACTTTTATGTGTTTAAAATTAGATAAATTACAAATGTGGAAATGTTTTAAATTTATAACAAAAGAAACTATACCACGTAGTATGGTTGTATAAAAAACATAGATGATATTATAAATCTGAGAGTCCCATATTTACAGCTATACTTTGTAAGCATTAATGTCAGCAAATTAATCTTAGTAGGTCAAAACAATGTGATTAAATATTCCCAGTACAGTCTTAAGTATAAACAAACAGAAGCATTAACCTGAGAAAGTGATACTTTGCAAAATAAAAATACCACTAAATGCAATGGACTCTTGTTAATATACCAAATAGGTGTTTTGTGAAATCAAAATGATAAATAAAAGAATGGAGTCACATGCTAGTCTGTTATCAAATAAAGGAAGCTTTGCTTTATTTACTTACTGTTTTTGTCTCAAATTACATAATCATGTGAATGTATTCATAAATTTATTGGTATCTTAATGATGGTAGGATTTAAATTTGTTTTATTTTACATAAATGATACTAAATGTGATATTTGTGGACATTGTCAGGTCAAGGATTAGAGACATCATCAATCAGTATAAGACCAAACTATTAGGGATAGGGGTATTGCTTTGTAGTAGAGTACATACTTAGCATGTGTGAGGCCTTGGGTTCAATTCCCAGCACCACAAAATAAAAATAAATAAAAAGAAAAGGAATCACTCCTAAATGTAGGTATCAGAGTCTTTAGAATTAATACCTATAATAAAAAAGGATTAAGTTCTATAACAAACAATAGTCATCAAAGTTGAATGTCATTTGTGTAATATAGAGGTTGGTCTCCTACGGGGTGTTTATCAGCATATTTAGACGTATAAGAACTTTTGCTTAGATGAGAATAAAGCAGAGGTATAGAATTTATATAAATAGTATACAACCTGTTCTAGAGATTCAGTCTCAAATGTTTTTTAGATAAAATGAAGACACTGGTAGGAATATTTTTTTAAATACTAAAATTAAAGTAGATTTCCTAAATGTTTTGTTATATTTTGCAACAGAGAACATTACTACAAAACCTAATTACCTTAAACAATAAACATTTATTTTCTCACACTCTTGGTTCAGAGTTAGCTTAGATTGCATTAGGTGGGTGGTTGTGACTCAAAGTCTCTTGTGAGGCTGCAGCTAAGATGTAAGCCAAGATTTCCTCATCTGAAGGTTTAATCTAAAGTGTGCAGGGTCTGTTTTTAAGACAGCTTATTCACATGGCTCTGAGTAGTAGACTTCATTTCCTCCATAGCTACAGGAGAGGACCTCAGTCTCCCATCATGAGAACTCTCATGACATGACAACCTCATTCCCCCAAAACTAGCAGAGAATGTGACCAAAGTGCATGTTTTTTAAGAACATACTTTGAAGCAGAATACCAACATCATTGCTATATGGAACACACTAAAAGAAATGATTCAATTTATGAGGAAACTGTACAAACATCTAAATAACTGGGAAATAGGGTGTTGGAGGCCATCTTTGACATTAGCTATAGGAGTGAGAGAAAAAATAAAGAATAGAGGAAAGAAGGGAGAAGAAGTAAGAGATAGGGAAGGAAGAGAGGGAAGGAGAGTGGAGGATAAAGGGGTTGACAAATTCCAGAACCTTGACAATCATTTCTTTGCATTCAATAACCTAGCATTTAGAAACTATGACTACCATATCAAAATATAGAAACTACCTGCTGAGCATGGTGGCACATGCCTGCAATACCAGCTGCTCTGGAGGCTGAGGAAGGAAGATTGAGGAGTTCAAAACCAGCCTCAGCAACTTATTGAGGTGCTACGCAACTCAGTGAGACCCTGTCTCTAAATAAAATACAAAAAATGGGCTGGGGATGTAGCTCAGTGGTTAAATGCCCCTAAGTTCAATCCCCCATACCAGAAAACAAAACAAAACAAAATAAAACAAAACAAAACAAAAGAAAAAAACAGAAACATGATTTTAGGCATGCCAAATCTTCAAATTTTGACAGACGAATAGCTAGTATTTAATTTAGTTTCTCATGTTTAGTAGCCAATTTCTCAGAATGTTTTATTTTAAACTAGACTGTATTAAAAATTCCATAACTTGTAGGATAAAAATTTCTTCCAAAATGGAATTTATGAGTTTAAAACTTTACATTGCATTACAATGTTAGGTTAGGGTTGGCAGATTTAGCAAGTAAAAATTTAAGATGGCTAATTGAATATGAATTATAGAAAAATAACACATAGTATTTAGTATAAGCATATCCCATGAGAGAAGAATTTGTTTATGTCAAATTTAAATTTAACAGAGTCTACAGTATTTTTATCTGGCAAACCTACTTTAAATGACCCTCAAGCTATATTTTAGTCAAACTTAAAAAAATTGAAAATTGTACAAATCTATTTCTTCCATGTGTTACTTTTGACATGTATATCTCCACTTAAAACAGAATATAAACATAGAGGAAAATAGGTGACATCAATAGATATTATCCTTTAAAAGTCTACGTGTGTGTGTATATGTGTGTGTGTCCCCAAACATGAGCAAGATAGGTAACATGAAAATTGAATAAACATGTATATGTCATTGTGTTTAACTTGTGTAATCATCAATGTCCACGTCTAGGAACATCATGATAGCCAAAATTATAATTCTATAGTCAATTCCACAGAAGATACAAACAAGCCATCTGACCACTTCAAGGCTCTAGAAATTTCTAAACCTTAAAACATAATGAGTACATTAGAATCCATAAGTCCTTATCTTTTTCTTTGAGGTTTGCTGGGTTTTTTTTTTTGTTGTTGTTGTTGTTGTTGTTGTTGTTCCATTTCTGTTTTGAATTTGTCCATCATAAGATGAGATTTGTGATGCTGCTGTAATAGAATTTAGAAGAAAATCAAAAGGGATCCCAGAAAGTCAAATACACTACATCTTATCTGTGAAAGTGTCCTGCCCACTTCTTTTATTCAGCACACAATTAACAAATCTGGAAGATAAATTTAGCATGACCATCATTTTCTGCTATGTAGGGTGCTTGGGTCCAGTTAGACAATCATTGATTTTAAGTTGGAAGACCAAATTGTTTGCTGTGTTCATTGATGTAGCAATGTAGGTTCAAACCATAAATAGATGAGATACTATCACACTAATATTTAAATATGTGAAGGCTGCTTTACTTAATATCTAATTCAAAACTCAGTTGGTGCAATCCAATCTTTGCATAATATCACATGAGTCACTGTGACTTAAAGTTTGGCTTGCAAAAATGCATCCAGGAATGGTAGTAAACAGAAGATTTTAAAACTTTACTCAAAAGCAAAAATTTTAAAATAAATATATTTGGTACAGTACCACACATAGAATAGAGCTCAAATTTATTATTCTAAGGAAAAACATTTTATAGATAGGTACTCAGCACACATAATAAGGACAAAAATTTAGAAGATTCTAGAATACATTTCTCTCATCAGACTTGGAAACCTCTGGCTGGGATTTCTAAAGTGAAAAATACAATGTTAGTCTTTTAAGTAGTACTAAATAGGGCAAATGATAAATCAGCAGATGGCTGGAAGAAAATTTTTTAAATAATTTCAAACACAGTCCCCAATTCTGCCAATGGTTTGGGTAGTATTTTTCAGTTCATTTAATTAAAACATCACATGTGGATTTTAAAGCACACTAAAATGTATTAGCATTCTTCTGAATTCTGAACAAATAGACAGATGGTTTTAATAACATAAATTTGAGATAGTTTTAAAAGTATTTTTTATGCCTGTGCCTTAAAAATTTAGAAATTTCTCTCTGTAAATAAACATTTAGAATGTTATGCACTTTTGTTTATGTTCTAAGTCCTACAATATACACAAGTGAATACTGAAGATAATAAAGAAAACAAAGGAAAAAGGCAATATTGCATCTAAAACACTACCTGCTACTACAGGATATGTGCCCGTTTTTCATGTCATTAGCATTCATTTAGTAACACCATCATCATCCTTGCCTGGCGGATAGATAATTATGCCAGGTAGTTTTCTCTAAGCCTTCAGACATGCAGTGCATGGGCAGGACAGGGTAAGGGTCCTGCTGCACTCTAAAATACAAGTGTGCTCTCAAGTGTGCTAATGTCTTTCAAGGATGTAAGACTCACTGCAAAAGGTTAAGCATATACAGTCCCAGGATTGGAATGACAAATTTTATGTCTACTAAGAACTAAAACTTTGTTGGATTTGCAAGATTTTGTGCAAGCCACAGCATTTATAAGACAGGCAATATTCTTTCTGAGAAAGAATTTATATTCTCTGGCAAATACTGAGCAGAGGTTCATTAGAAGAACCTGTCCATTGAAAACTGTGTAAATATTTGCTGGGTATACTTCATCTAAAATATCCTGTCATTTGGGATTATTGCAATAAAGTGACATAAAGTCATTCTTTGTAAACTATAAATTGTTCTGTATTTAGAAAATTGTATATGTAAACATATCTATGTTTATGTAGATATATATACATAAACATATATAAAATATGTAGCAATTTATGTATAGTCTAGCTTGGGGCCATCTTATATATATATAAAATATGTAGCAATTTATGTATAGTCTAGCTTGGGGCCATCTGGACTTTTCAATTTTTATATGAGATCAATATATGCATTTGGAGGTAACACATATATTCCTGAAGTAAACCTATAAAGAATTCTGTCAGTCTTTTTCATTGTTTTACCTAATTTTGCAGAGAAATAGACAGAGCAAGTTAAGCAAATCAAACATAGTGATAGCTGGAGAATAACTCAGAAATAAAATTAGTTTGAAGTGTGATGTTCTATGCTTTGTATATGAGGTATCCCTACCCCCAAGTTCCTTTGTAAATGCAGGAATGTTCAAAGGTGACATGATTGGATTATGAGAGCTGTTACCTAATCAGTCCATCTTAGTTTGAATGGTCTAAGTGGTAACTGTAGGAAGGTGTGTGTGGCTGGAGAAGGTGAGTCACTGGGGTCATGCCCTGGATGGGTTCATCTTCCTTGAGGCCTTTTGTTTTTTCCTTTCTCTGCTTCCTGGCTATCTTGGGTGAACAGCATTCCTCTGCCACATATTTCTACCATCATGTACTGCCTCACTTTGGGCCCAGAGCAATAGATTCAGCCAACCATGTACTAAACTTCTGAAACCATAAGACAAAATAAAATTTTCCTCTTCTAAGTTGTTCTTGTCAGGTATTTTGGTCACAATGACTCAAGGCTGGCAAACACAGATGCCAGATTGTGTCACCAGGGTAACTGCATTTTAGAATATATATCCAGTAAGTACAATTGCATGTAAAATTATTAACTTGAAAAGTTAAATCAAAAACATCTTGAACCACCAGGCGTAGTGCAATCCCAGCAGCTCTGGAGGCTGAGGCAGGAGGATCGCAAGTTTAAAACCAACCTCAGCAATGGTGAGGTACTAAGCAACTCATTGAGACACTGTCTCTAAATAAAATACAAAATAGGGCTGGGGATGTGGCTCATTGGTTGAGTGCTCCTAGTTGAATCCCTGTTACAAAAAAACAAACAAAAATCTTGAACCATTTCTATTATAAGTGTTTGTTAAATAATAAACTGACTTATGTAACTATACATTCAGTAATTAAACAAACATTTTGAATCCATCTGAAACATATGAGATAAATGGCATAAGTCTTGAATTCAAGGCATCAGGCTCACAAGAGGAAAAAAAAAAAAAAAGGAGGCAAAGAAATTATTTAAAGTCATTAAAAGATGTGGCTTGATACTTCAGGATTTTGGTTGTTTTTGCATTCCTTGTCTATTTAGTTGTGGGTTTGTATTGCTGCAAAAAATGGCAGTGAAGGATACATGTTTGTAAGGTGTATTTCCAGAGAGCAAATGTGAAAAAATAAAAGATATAAACAATAGGACCCACCATTAACTCTTATTCATACACCCTATACTCCTTAATTCACTCAGCAAATATTTAATGAATGGTCACTGTGACAGAGGCTATGGTAGGTGTTGGGAAATGGTCAGTCCAAAGAGAAAAGGATCCCTGCTCTCATGTAGTCTAGAATTTAGTGAGAAAAAGAAAAACAATATGTGAAATTAGATTCTGCTAAAACTTACAAAGAAGAGATAAAAAGAATTGTGAATCAGAGAGATCTGAGAAGGTGGCTCTCAAGAAAGTTAAATGCACTAGAAGAAGACATGAAAGGTAATAATGATTCTAAGAGCTGAGTGATATCCAGGCAGGAGAAGACCATCAAACAAGGTATTCTAGCCAAATGGCTCATGCCAAACAAAGACAGACAACCACAGTAGCTATATTTCTCATGCTCAGTAAGGGCAAGGGCCTCCCAGCACACCTAGCAAAATTCAGGGCACGTGTGAGATGCTCCATAATTTCTTATAAAAAATTAAAGAAAGGATTAAAAAAGATGTAGTTAACTATTCTTGGTCTATTTTTAATATCTGCCTGTCAATGAGTGATGGAAGAGTGAGTGAAATCATGTGCTAAGTATTAGACTGTCCTCCTACCCTTTCACTAATGCTGTTGTCACAGGGATGTATTCCTCACCCCCCCACAGTGGGTAGTTCATCACTGTGGTGGCCCCAAAGAACCTTGCCTTCTGGTATTCATGTCCTGGTGTCATCCCCTCTACTGAATCTGAACAGATTCCATGAATTGCTTTAAATAATAGAATGTGCTAGAAGAGATACTATTTCACTTCCAGGACTTAGCCTTAAGAAAGAGTGGCAGCTTCTACATTTACACTCTTAGGAGTCATGAGCTGCCATCCATAAAACCTACCTTTACCATTAGAAAAAACGCATGGGAGGGCAAAGATTATCAGATAACTGAAGAGAAACTGAAAAATCCAGGTAACAAAAGCTGAGGCCTCAAATATGTAACCACTATCAAGTCCTAAACAAGGGTTTGGCACAAATATTTTATTTGGAAAAGAATCATAGGATTCATGTTCAATGGAATAAAGAAGTAGAACAAGTAGGGGAAGACATCTACAGAGGATGGCTTACTGAGTAGATTGCATGGATGGAAACTGAGTCAGTTTTCCTGGGAAGTCCTGAAGGAGATTCAGAGTTACCACCCTAAGAGCAGTAAAACATCTGCTTCAGGCAGAAGTACAAACTTCAGCCTGTCCTGAACATGGCCACATGCACCCTCATGTTAGGACAATGCCTGTAGGCAGAGAGTCACAGGTGTTTCATCTAAAGAGACTTTGGGATCTAGAGGTGAATACTGACTGACTATGACACAGCTTTGAGACATCTGCCTCCATTATAAAATGTGAGCCTCTCTGGCAGGTAGTGACATTGCTTTGGCTCATTATCCCATTTCTAGTCTAATGCCAAGCACATACAACAGAAAGCATGCTGAAAATATCAATATTTAGATTTTAGTTTGCTTTTGTTAAAAGATTTTGTGCTTATTCAATGGACTTGGTAAATAGTGAATACTGGAACATAATGTGTTAGAAATGAAAATATTTCCTACTTTCTATTTCAATTCTATCAAAGGAAAACCAATCAAGATACTTTTGTCCTGCAGAACTAAAAATTGTATTGTGTATTAATTTTTACAGAAGTGTTATTTGTCTGTTTTGTGCAACATCCAGATATATTTTGAATTACCAGTGTGGAGAGAGGGTAGAAGAAGGTTTCTAAGAAATCTTGGATATTGATTGTACTGTTCTCCCTTTGCTGAATTTCACTGAGTAACTCTATGAGTAATGTAAGCCAGACTTGGAAAATTTGAATGGAAATGGCACAGATTTAAAAGGCACATTTTCTGGTTCATAATTCAGAACGTTGGCAAATGAACTGTTGATCCAAAGAATACTAGATATTCATAGAAAGAGAGAAACATTCATTCCTGAAAAGTTATATATTTAAAATGGGAGATCAGATATGTCATTTCCAGGAGAAGTAGATTGACAAACCGGGAGTTAGACACCTGCAGAATAGGACTGAATTCAGTGCAGAGATATTAAGTTTCTTTGCTGTTATATTTAGTGTGTCCATGTTCATCTTAGCTGCTGAAAAAAATGTGTAAGCATACATCCACAGGAAAGAGAACATGTCTGCATATAGTTCTCCCCTTTAGCTAGATGAAGAAATTCAGGAAATTAACATCAAGCCAATTTTCATGTTAATAATAAGAAGAATTACTTGGAACTTCTTGCTCTAGGCTGCATGGTATAATGTCTATTCACAGCTACTGGGCTGCTTCTTTCCCTTCCTGCCTTTCTTTTAGTCCTGAAATGAAAACTTTACTTATGTTGAGGTCTAACTTTAAATTACTAAATGTGTTACATTTAAAAGTACAGAAAAAGGAAGAGAGTGAGAGAGAGAGGAGACAGAGACAGCGATGCAGAGAGACAGACTAGTATCAGGGCATATGTTGGGAGGGTTCATATTAGCTGAAGTATCTAAAAAGTCATACACATCAAAAGTGGGGGGATCAGTAATGAAATACAAGTTTAAACCACAATATTCCTATTCATTATAATGAACCCAGGTCCCATAGCAAACAGCCGACTTTATGCAATATGTTCCATACAAGAAACATATTCTTTCAAAAGTAATTTATAAACTGTAAAGAACAATGGAAATATACATTTTAATAAAAGTGCATCATTAAATGATTTGTCATTCAAAATAAAAAATGGAAATGTCTTGACATTTCTATCCATGTAATATAACAGGAATCCCAAAACTACTAGGCATGTCCCCTTAGTCATAATAATGATATGGCCTTGCCAATTCATGTATTCAAAACTATAGATAAATGATATACATGTTGTAATAAATTATGTTGATTATAAATTATATCCAATGATGGAAATTAAACAGGATCAAATATTGAATCAAAGTGAAGGTCTATCTTCCCTTCCCTCCCAAAAGCTCATGTTGCATGCCTCACTGCACAGACCATGAGAATAATTTCATAGTAGCCATGCAATGGACAAGACATACTAATCCTTAGTGAATAGAAAGGCATATTTCACTTATGAAATTTTCTGCACAGTATTTGTAAATCTGGGGACTAATCTCTGAAGGCTGAAAGAAGGAGAGTAAATTTCTACTTTATGTTGTAAGAACTCTCTTAACCATACTTTATTTCCATGATTTGCTGGATTTCCTAGAGCTGCTAAAGACTCAGGGCTAGTTGGCAACTCTCTAACTACAATTTCTTCAGATGAATTATTTACATGTAAAAAATCTGTTCTGTTTGTTTCCTCCAAAACAGGGCTTAATTGTTGTGCATTATGTTGTAATACAATCTTTAGATTTTACTTCTGGATCAGTGGAACTAAATTAGGGACTGCCAGTTAGGGCACTTACACTGGAAAGAGTCTTTAAATGTTTGTTCAGCACCATTAGGTTGCTCATAAAGCAATCACGATAAACATTTCAGAAAGGTTGAGTTTATTGCATATACATATTGGATATTCACAGCATAGTAAATATTCCACATGTTCACACCTGCTGCAAGACTAGAGGTGGAAAAATGTTTTTGACCCCGGAATAAAGAAGCAATAAAGCGCTTTACAGTACATTGAGTACAAAGGAGAATTTTGAGAATCCGATAATTGAAAAAGTCATTTATTGTAGTAATCGTCAACATCATGCACATTATTTCTATTATAACTTCAGGTAGAAGAAACACTCAGTGTGTTTAGAGAAATAGCAAGTCTCCTATAGGTATTCTGAGAGATAGAGGTGGGAGACTGGATATCTAAGCTGAATTTTTTACAATACAGAATTGCCCACAAAAAAGGTGTTCAAAATGAAGTTCTAAGGAAAAAAAAAAAAAAAAAAAAAAAAAAAGAGTGAGCAACCCCAGGAAAGTGTGATGTTTCAGAAAATTCAAACTCTTAAAAATGAAGAATTTAAGTAACTGGTTTATGATGAAATGAACTTCAAAGATTACCAAAATTTGATGAAAATAGTTTTTACATTCAATGGTGAGTATTCTATTAAGGTTTATAAATAGCAACAAGGCACTAAAAAATTAAATCATCCTAAAATGGTGACATGTGGACTAAATCAGTTATTTTTTTTTCACTTTGTCATGTTTTTTTTCCTAATTCTTTTTTTTTATTATTTATTTACTTATTTATAGTGCACAAGTATAGCATCTTTTTACATACAACTGCTTGTATATACTTTGTATTTTCAGTTATTTTAACAAATAGAGATTAAGACATTTTCCAAAAAAAGAAAAACCTGTCAGGATATTTTTGATTAGGAAAAAAAATTCTTTAAATTTCTAAGATACCTAGGATGTCATTCATAAGGATTGAGCAATTGTGGTAGCAACCAATCATGAAATTTGGATGGCATAAGTTTACAAAGGATAACTCACTTCCCACATAAAGTCCACTGTGGTCAGATGCCTTTCCAGGGAGGCACTCAGGATTCCAGGTTGCTTTAGCAGGTCATGCACCATGTTGGAACATTGGGAAAACAATACAAAGATTTTGAGTATTGCAGCCTGAAAGTGACATATGTCACTCTTGATGCAGCCCATTGTATCTGTCATGTGGACTAGTCACATGGACTCTTCCCATTGCAAGGAAAGGTGAGAAATGGGGTCTCCAAATACACACAAGAGGAGGAAAATTAAACATTGGCAAATGTGAGTATACCCCTCACATTCAAACAGTAGCGTTTTTTTGTCATTGCATCTATAGGAGGTTCAACAGGAACATAATGCTGCTTTTAATATTCCTCTTTTAAAACATGCTGACTGCTTCTGCCACTGTCAATGGTTTATAGGTTGGATATTGTATTTATTTTGCCATTAATTCTGCATTATTTTTTATTCAAAGTTGTTGAATATGATAGTAGACTGCATTACAATTCGTAATACACATATAGAGCACATTTTTACATCTCTCTGAGTTGTATACAAAGTATATTCATGCCATTCGTGTCTTCATACATGCACTTAGAGTAATGATATCCATTTCATTCTTCCATCTGTTTTTTTTTCCTTTTATTCCCCTTTATGTCCCCTTATCCCCTTTGTTTCCCTCCCTCCCCACTGACCTTTCTAGTGTTCCTCTAATCCTCCCATGCTCCCCATCCCAACCCCACTGTGAATCAGCCTCCTTATATCAGAGAAAACATTCGGCATTTGGATTTTTGAGATTGACTAACTTCACTTAGCATTATATTCTCCAATTTCATCCATTTATATTTATATATATATATAGAATTTAATAGTATTTATTTGTTAGAAAACCATAAAGAAAACTGACTTAAAGACATGGATTTCCCCTTTCCTAGAAAATCTTATCATAGCTATTCAATCATTAATTTTTAATAATATTCCGTATCTGCCACGTGTGAAATTTATAACTGAGATTTCATCAGACAATGACTTCAGGTGTTGTCTTTGGAACTATTTGAAATTTTACTACAGATGACCAGCTGCTGTTTCTCTACCATCAGTGGCTCCTGTGAGTATGGGACACTGATAAGTACTCTCATTCAGTAAAGAGTTAATTGTTCATTAAGTACTTTAAGGCCAGGGAAAGACACTTTTTATAAATCAATAATTATCATAATACTATAAGCATTTGGCCTTTCTGAATCATTAGATCCAGTTTGCATTACTCAGAAGTCAAAATAATAATGCTAAGGAGTGAAAATTATTTTTTAAAGATTTTTTTTAAAGATGGACACTATATCTTTATCTATTTTTATGTGGTGCTGAGGATTGCCTCACATGGGCGAAGCAAGTACTCTACCACTGAGCTATAACTCCAGCCCCTGAAAATTATTTTTGATTAAACAAATTTGGGTAATAACGTGAGAATGAGAAGAGAGAAAAGGACTGGGATTTTCAATTATGGGACAAGTCCTTCTTAAGTGTAGAAGGCTTTGTTTAAAATTGATCTTGGAGACTTCATACCTTAAAGTTGTTTTTCCTTCTTTCTGTCAGATTTATGTTGATGTAGTGAAAAACCAAAATTTTTAGAAAAAAGTCAGTTAATAATCTTTTTTTTTTTTAATTCTAACTGAATTTTGGTTCTTCTGGGATATAAAATAAAAACTTGGCAAAATTTGTTCTTATTAAATGCCTAATATTTTTAGTCTCCGTTTAGAGAATATTTAGCTCTTAAATTACTAAACCTAAGATATTTAGTTTTTCTGTTCTAGCTTAATTTAAAAATATTATAAATCCAAATAAATGTTTTTAATTTGTAAGGTGGCCTGCCAAATATGTCTCAGGTATGCAATTAGGCACCTTTGATTTCCCCCAAACAGAAAGTTATTAAAATTATCTCTAACAAAATAAACCTGTATTTTGTAACACCTGGTACAGTAGTCAGTATTTAATAAGGTACCTAGTAGAAAATAGCTCCTCAATTAAAGCTTGATTGCTAAAGAGAATGAATATATTAATATATCAGTATGTGAATTTTAGTACTTTGCAGGCAAGGAAAAGGAGGCCCAGTGAGATAAAGAAATTTATGTGGAGCTGCAGGGCTCATTAGTGCATGTGTACCTGCTTAGTGACACATGGGCCAAAGTTCCTGTTCCCACACGTGGTTCATAGATATGTGCTCCTCCAAAAATACAAAAAGTGATGCAGAAGATGACTTTTTCAGCAAATATGATTATTTTTATTCATCTCTTAATTCATTATCTTCTCTGTTTGTCCATTCACTTAAGAAACCTGTATTGAGTGCTTATCAGGAACCATATTCTGGAAATCCAGATCTGTCAATTTCTTGGTCATTACCTTCAAAAGCACATATCATAACAAAAACAGAAGCAAGAATAGTGTGTAAATGCTAAATGGACAGAAATAAGAGAAATTTTTTTTCATTTTGCAAGAGTTGTTTGGTCAAAGCTTTAGGAAAATATCAAGTAAGATGTCAATTTGGAAAGGAGTGGAAATTGATTCCTGGCAAAGAAAGCGCTATTTATGCATGCTGAGGTGTGTATGATCAGAACAGGTGGGAATCAAGGTTTCTGTGGGACTCTAACAGGAAGAAGTTCTTTGAGATCATCAGATGCTTGGAGCTCAGAAAAGCATGATGGATTGTGCTTCCGGGTAGGATCATGTTGAACACTAGTTTCACCCTTTTCCAACTGCTGAAATTGAGCAACTGCTTTTGTAAGTTTTGGTCCCTTCCCTGTAAAATGAGACATTCCTTTCCATTAAGCATTTTTCAATGTGAGAATTTAATTAAATAAAATAATAAAGCATTTAACACAGTGTCACACATAAAGTACACATCAAATAATTTTATAAAGATTGCAAAATCCCTTTATTGCTATGAATAGAGAGAATCAACAATATATGAATTCACATAGACTGTATAAATACCAAGTTTGCATGTCATAGGTATAAAATACATTTGGAAACAGTACACATTCATTGGTTCAAGTAGCCTATAGAGGATTTCACATTCTACACACATTTAATATTCTAGACAACCATGTTCATGTAACCTTATCTCCAAGCACCAACTTGAAAAATAAATTGCCTGAGAATCTGCCTATCATTTATCTTGGGCAAAATGTACTCAAAGAATATTGATTTGTAGGATATTCATGATTGATATAAAAAGAAAAAAGAAAGGGTGTATAACTCAGACATAGAGCACATGCTTATAATATATGAGGCCCTGGGCTCTATCCCCAGCACCATGAGAAGGAAAAAAGAGAGGAAGAACAAAAGAAAAAACAGTTCTGTGATTAAAATGGGTAAAATTAAGTTACAACTTTACTGAACAACTTTTTACACCCTTTAAGGAAGAGAGATGGTATGCAATATTTTATGAATTTATTTCATCATGGAAAGTTTGTATGATAGGATATCTCATATCATTATTATTTCTTAATATTTTGGAAAATGATGTGAAGCATTTAGTCCTATCCTGTTTTGCTGCATCACAAAAATAGAAATAGAATGCATCTAGCACTGAGCCAGGTTCCTTACATGTTTTATTTTATCTAATGAATATACAAGATTAGGTGACACAAAAATTAAAACACCAGAGGAAAGAGAGATATATTATTCTCATTTGTTGTTTTATAATTGCTTGTTTTTTTAATTTGATGTCAGTGTTATTTATTCAGTTCAGTTTATAAATTTTTATCTTATTCTTTAGTTTGAACATAAATATTTTTAAAATGAAGTTAATAAAAGAAGAGTATGTATTTTATTTGTTCCTTATTCTAATTCCTGATACCAATTTTATGCATAGTTAGTAATTTAAAAATGAATTATCCCCTATATATTTGCCTATTGATTTAGCATTCCAAAATTTAGAAATTAGACAAAGTTTGTTATCATTTCTCTACAGTAATCCCAGTAAATATTTGACATTACTATAATCCTATAAGCAGATTTAAGATGTCTGTACTTTTATTGACTAGCTCTCCTTTTTATTCCTTTCAGAGAAAGGAAAAGAAAAACACCTGGCAACCCCATAGACAGGAGTGAGCTCATTCTAATATGCTAGTGTCCATGTTGACTCATAAATTCATTAAAGAAATGAATATTGGCTTTTATTTGTCTGCATGTCATGTCTGTCTGTAGTGTACATTATTCCAATGCTATTTTGGATTGATTGCTGACAGCGACATCATTCATTATGTATGTGAGGAATGAAGTCTGAGAAACATAATTTTTTCGGTTTGACTCTATGAATATACAAGAAGGCTGGAATTTCTTTGTGCTGGTAATCAGACAATAAATGTCTCATTACCATGTTTAAACTACATACAAGTTATAAGCATTTATACTACATTGGTAGTTATCAATGCCTTCTTCTGAGATTTATTTCTAAGAAGATGTGGGTTTCTGTAAATGAACTAATACCTAGTATGAGATATTCCAATGTTGCCAAATGTAATGTTAGATTATCCTACTATTAATCTAGTAATAAATAGATGTTGCAACTGCAGAGAAGATAAAAATTCAGTTAAAATAGAAAGAATTATATAGATAGCCTGTTTTTGATAAACTTTTAATGATACTACTTTTCTAGTCATGTTTTCTTTTTTATTTTAGTTACTCCAACAATTATGATTTATTTCAATGCTGCTGAATTATCACCACTGTTCTAAAAATCAGATATCCCAAACTGGCTAGTGCAATTAATTCACAAATTGAGAGAATAATGCTGCAAAAATGAGATCAAAGTATCAAAAAACATTTTGCTTTAGTTACTCACATCATGGACAAAGTGTCTTGAGATTATATATTTATAGACAGTGGTCAAATTTTTAGTTTCCAGTTGGCATAAGAATCATATTGTGGAGCACTGTAAGTATATGTCAGGTTAGGAGCATTTTCCTACAGCTGGTAGTAATTTTGCTGAGTTATAACAAATCTTGCATAATATGAACTGGATTCTTAAAATGGAGCTGGCTGTTTACACATAATTTGTGAGAGAAATAAAACTTTCATGTGTTAGAGTTTTAAATTTCTGGATATTCCTTAATTTATATCTAAATTTGTTATTATCTGTCTATATTAAAACATTTCTCTTTTTGTTTACTCCTATTTGATTCATTTGGAAGTCTTTATACCATATGGGCTAGGCATGATGCAATATGGAGAAGGTGTTTCTAAGTTTATACACATCTCCTTTAATGTGAACAAAATTTGACTTATTCTACGTATCCCAAGGTAATAGTGAAACATTCATCAGAAAGCAAGAAAGAGAAGAATTTCAGCACATCTGCCTGGATCTCTGTGTGACTTTCTATTCATTTCCAGTGAGTTACTAAAATCCCCTAATTTACATGAAACCCTTTTGAAGGCAATATATAATAAGGTAGCTTCCAGCTTTTTCCTATAAGAGGTTAAATAACCTTTACACACAATTTAGCCGTAACATTCACATCACTAGCAAATGTGTACTACTTGCATTGGTAGTCAATGCCATTGGTGCCATCTAGCACACTGGTATTAAATTGTGTATAAAAGACCACTTATGCAATATGACTTAAATATATTTTATTAATCTTTAAGAACAGCTTCAAATAGCCAATGTCATTGAAATTCATTTCATGATTAATAAATAAAAAAGTGACTAATAAAATGTAATGGAAAACATCAGTGTTTGAATAGTTTTAGTTTGAAGTTATCTCTGAGCCATTGCTGTAACAAGATTAATAAGTTCTATAACATGGCAGAATAGTAACTTCTCCAAATGTATGATTTGTTTGCAAATGAAAAATAAGCAGAATAAAGCATATTGAACTATTTTGTAATCTAGAGTAAAATAGGTGTATATAAGAAAATTACTATTGTAAAGGAGGAGAAAGTTCTGAAAGAATACCTTTATTCTTTCTTTTCTTAACACAAAGATAAATGTGCTCTAATTACACTCTATTACTGTTGGTCTTATTTTTGATTTGTTTTATTTGTTTTTGATGACAGTATATGTAAAAAAACAAAGCATTTACATTTATAATAAATACTAACAATTCTTTTGTGCCAATGATATAATGGATAATATTCCCTAGATTTAAATTTATCATAAAAAAGAAACCTGAATCAACCTGTAATAATAAAACATTAGAAACCTATCAATGTAAGTCATTACATACTAAATTCAAAAGAAAAATAAATATAAATATAAGATCATCTCCAATATAAAGAGCCATATGAGTTTGTGGCAAATCTTGTGGCAAACATATAAATCAAAACCAAACAACTTTTGTCAATGGAGTCAGACTTAGGGATTTCTCTTCTAATGGATAGAATACAGAGAAGTGATGCTTTGTAATGCCCAGGGGTAAGTCATAAAAATGATAGCTTCTTTCTGGTTCTCTTTCTTGGATTGTTCACTCTGGGATAAGCCAGATGATGAATTGCAAGGATACTCAAGCATTCCCATGGAGTAACCTGTGTGTTGGGACTCTGCACCATCAATGAACAGTACCTGCCTGTCATGTGAGGAAACAACTTTGAAGACAAACACTCTGAACCAATTAAACCTGCAGATGACCTTGGCTATAGCCAACTATGGACTATATGACTTGACTTCTTCAGAGACTCTGAGATAAAATGCAAATCTGTACAACAACTCTGGAATTTCTGATCCCTACAAAGAATGAGACACAAAACATGTTTATTGTCATCCTAAGCCACTAAATTCTGGAATAAACTGTAATGATGCTACAAGTAACTAAAAAAAAAAAATCACCATTAAGTTGTAGCAATTAAGACTCTCATAGAATCTTCTGATCCATAGAGCATTAATCTCTAGGGTATATAAAGAGAACTCAAAAAGCTACACCAAAAAACAAACAAACAAACAACAAATAACCAAATCAATAAATGGGCCAAGGACCTGAACAGACACTTCTCCGAAGATGATATACAATCAATCAACAAATATATGAAAAATGTTCAACATATCTAGCAATTAGAGTAGTTTTGATTTGCATTTCTCTAATATTTCATCTCATTCCAGTCAGAATGGCAACTATTAAGAATACAAACTACAATAAATGTTGGCAAGGATGTGGGGAAAAAGGCACACTCAGACATTGCTGGTGGGACTGCAAATTGATGTAGCAAATATGGAAAGCAGTATGGAGACTCCTTGGAAAAATGGGAATGGCACCACCATTTGACCCAGCTATCCCTCTCCTTGGTCTATACCCAAAGGACTTTAAAAATAGCAAACTACAGAGACACAGCCACATCAATGTTTATAGGAGCACAATTCACAATAGCTAAATTGTGGAACCAACCTAGATGCCCTTCAGTAGACAATTGGATAAAGAAAATGTGGTATATACACACAATGGAATATTACTCAGCAATAAAAGAGAATAAAACCATGGCATTTGCAGGTAAATGGATGAAGTTGGAGAATATAATGCTAAGTGAAGTTAGCCACTATCAAAAACCAAATGCCGAACGTCTTCTCTGAGATAAGAAAGCTGATTCATAGCAGGGTAGGGAGGGGGAGCATGGGAGAAACAGACAAACTCTAGATAGGGCAAAGGGATAGAATGGGAAGGGTGAGGGCAGGGGGTTAGAAATGATGGTGGAATGAGATGGGCATCATTATCCAAAGTACATGTGTAAAGACACAAATGGAGTGAATATACTTTGTATACAACCAGAGATATGAAAAATTGTGCCCTCTATGTGTAGTATTAATTGTAATGCATTCTGCTGTATATGCATTGTAGTATGTGTGTTGTATGAATTTTAATGCATTCTACATATATATACATATACATATATAGACTATATATATATATATATATATATATATATATATATATATATAGACTCTGATAGTTATGGGTTGCTAAATAAATAGAACTAAGGAACAGAAACAGTTGATCCTGAAACAAAACCATGTGGCAATATAATGTTGATATATGTCCAGAGTACCACAATTGCAGAACAATAAGGAAAGAATTGAGGAAATTATAATTAAAAAAATATAAATGACTCCTGCATCTTACCACACATAAGAAATAATGTCTTGATGGCTTAAAACTTTAAAGATAAAAAATGAAGACTGAAAATTTTAGGAAACCCAGGGAAATATCTTTGTGACTTTGAGATAGGGAAATTCTTTTGAAAAAATGCATTTCTAATGATTACTATTGAATTGAGCTTTAAAATTCTCTGAAAATATTTATCGAAAAAAAAATTTAAAAATTACTAAAAACTTATGGGAAATTGTTAAATTTACCCAGGATGCTTTGAGAGATGAGGTAGCCCTAGATTCAAGAAAATTTGAAAAAACAAATAAGTTAATAATTATTGTCCCAAATCCTATTCTTTATTTTTTGAAATATTTTTCCTCCTTGTGCTCTTGGTGTGTTTGTGCCATCTCCAGTTGCTTAGGAGCCTTTTTGTTTAAAAATAACAACAACAAAAAAAAAATAAGAGCGAAAACTCTTATGTAAGCATTAAAGAGAAGAGATTCAATCTCTTCAGATTGCTCACTTTTTCCAGTTTTCTTCCACTCCCCCACCCTTGCCATAACAACTTCTATCACATCTGGAATCCCAAGGACACACACCATACTGGTTCTTTATAGGACTCTACTTGTAACACAAATAACTCTTCCTTTGTTTACTAGAAGCAGCTGAAGCTGCTTTGAATTTCTCAAAGTGACTTTATCACGGATATTAGAGGAAATCAGAAGTACTAGGATAATGCAAATACAAAATAGTAAATGTTATTTGAAAAATGTCAAATTTTCTTTCTGACATGGTTAAGTTTTAGGTTCACTGTATACTTGTAGTATTCATCTTTAATTACCTCAGTTCTTTCTTCTCAATTTCTAATTTGAATTTTCAGTCTAAAGTAGTCACATTCAACCTTTAACTTGACATTTTACATTGTATTAAAACTCAGTAAACATAAACGCACACATGTATCACAGATATATGTGTGTATGTGTATATATATATATATATATATATATATATATATATGGTTAAAATAAACTATATTCCCAAAATATTGTTGAGCCATTACTGTAAGTGATGAAGGCAAACCCTCTGCTTTTGGATTTTTAAATTCTTATCCAAATCTACCAAATTTATTTCATGAAATAATTATGTTTCAAAAAATCAGCAATTTATTGTAAATAAAATAAATAGAATATAATAGAAACAAAAATATCAAAGTGATCACAAGTAGTAAGATAAACCATTATTTGTTTCTTCCAGTTATATTTTGCACACAAACATATGTAAGTCCTGGTGAATATTATACACACACACACACACACACACACACACACACACACACACTACAGTCATTGAAAGTCATTGATGAAATGTCCTTCTTTACCATCAATTTTTAGCAGTTTTCTTTTGCCTCTTTTTGCATTATCTAGTTCAAGCAAATTGGATAATTCAGAATTGTTTCCTGCCCTAGAATCTGCAGGTCCAATCTGGCCTCTGCCCATTAACACCTTCCTTGGATGTCCTTTATTTGTGACATCAGGGCAGTGGAGGCAGTAGCTAGGGGTTTACTGCCATGGGTATAGCATGATCCATTGCAAAGATAGCTCCAGCTAAGAAGCCAGTGAAGCTGCTGAGGCCCAAGGCTATGAACAAGGTTAAGAAGGATGGGATGACTGATGATCTAGGTAGGATTCTGCCCCGCTCCCCCTTGTTCACTAAGAACTACTTGCATCAAATGTAAGTGAACAAGATATCATGACCACTTCTTTTTAAAAAATGACAGTTTTAATACTAAAATGTGGCGATTATTGTCAGTCTTCTAAAAGCCCTAAAAAGGAGCTTTATTTGTTTATGTGCATTATTCATATAGACAATTGGCATTCGTCATCTCTCACCTCCATCATACATGCCAAATTACTCAAGTCCTTTGCTGCCTCTTCTGGTGACCTGGATCCCAACCCTGAGGAAATATATGCATCCACGATCGAAAACTTGATCCTGTGTAATCATAGACCTATGCCACCTTTCACTTGTTGGCCTGTGATTGATGCCATTGCTCATTTACAGCTACTCCTGGGCATAAAGCACCAAATGCCTCTAGTGCATGGCCTGAGTCCTGGACATACACTTCTACCATCCCATTGTGAGCCATAGATCCTCACGGTTACCAGACTTGATTGTCTTCTTTAGTATAGTAACCTTTTTTGTTGACTTCAAATTCACTGGCATAAGAAACACAGAATGGGAAGCTGAGGCTGTGGCTCAGTGGTAGGGTGCTTGCCTAGCATGTGTGAGGTACTGGGTTTGATTCTCAGCACTTCATATAAATAAATAAAGGTCCATTGATAATTAAAAATATTAAAACAAAAACAAAACAGAATGGGTTGGTGGTAGTTGCAATTTACAATGCAAGAGAAACCTTCACGTGTTCCTAGTGGAAGTGGCCCCTTAGTAAGGGCCTGTCCAACTTTCCTTTGTTGGTTAAGTCACATAAAATAACTGTTGTTTGTTAACACATTAAAATGATTAAATGGAACAACTGTGTTTGATTGGAGATGAGGAGAAAGAAGAAGAGAGAAGGGAAAGAACGGGAGCTGCAAAGAAAAATAGGCAGTGACTGAAGAGTGTGTGTGTGTGGGGGGGGGGGGGGTCCTTATTCACATTTCAAATATATTTCACATTTTAAAGCCTCTCATAGAATTACATTTGCGATTGTCCTAAGTTTATCATTAAGACTTCCTTGAGCGAAGCCAAAAAGATTTTGGCATACAAAATTTCCTTTTCACATAGAGATTATCGATGTCCTTCATGTGCAGATTGGATGGGTAGTGTGTGGAGTCTGAGAAGCATCAAAAGGGTGATACCTCTAATTCACCTGGCTTGAAATCCTTTCCCAGGTTTTTGGTCACTGGCACTTTAAGTGGAATGGAAAAATAATACCTGGAGGATGAAGCCCACAATTCCAAATCCACAGTCCTGCCTGCCATTTTCTCTTTCTTCCAATTCTGTTCCAAGGGATCACAGCAATTTTATTTGTAGGAACTGCTGCCAATATACACTCCAAAATTCCCCTACTAATTTCCTTTACTACCTCAGTAGCAATCAGCTGTATATTTAGCCTAATTTTAAAAGAGAGATTTGGACTAAGAATTTAAAATAAAAACAAAGTAAACTTGCTTGTCCTTTCTCAGATAGAAATGAATTAATTATTAGAAATACTGGAAATTAGGAAAAAATTACAGTCCAGGATCAATCAAATTGATATCCTAGTTCAAACAGGGAATGAATATTCACAAATGTACCCACATAGACACATGTTCTTTTTGTCTGTACTCTGCTTCAAGTTCTTTGTTTTTCTCTTCAGAATATTCTCAGTAGCACTTTTTTCATAACTGCATTCTTCAAATCCTTCAGGTCTTTCCACATATTACTTCTCAAGATGATCTATTACTTCCCTGCAACTATTGTAGCGAAATCATCACTTCCATCAATCTCTATACAATACCAAATATTATCTTCATAATCCTTATGAATGTCAATAACTTTTTTCATTCATTTGTTTACGTGTTCCTAGTCTTCCTCAAAAGGAAAAAATAAACTCATCTTTAAGGATATCCCTTTGGGTTCAGAATACAAATGCATAAATCCCTGGTGTCTGGAGCAGTGTTTAGCATGCTCAACTCAACAAGTACTTACTACAAACAAAATAATTTTTATAGTTTTTGTTGAGGAATAAGAACAAAGAGTATATGACATCTGTAGAAGCTGCTTTCCCTTTGCATCAATTGCTATATAGATATCTTAAAATATATTTCTACTGGGTGGATTTATAATAGTCAAAAGGATATGTGGAGAGGTATGCACATACCAAGAGTTATGCTAAAATTTGCATTTCACATTTGATTTTTGAACAAATTACAACAGAAAAAGTGTGAATGTTACAAAATATTAGTGAATAAAAATAGCTTTTATTAGGGTGTGAAATCAAATAGAGGACCTGGGATAAAGAATTTTGGACTCACATCCTATTATATTTTTATTTCTTTGAGTGTTTTCATTTACTACTGAGGTATCAGATGATTAATTCAGAACAATGATGGATAATAGTAAGAAATCATTTGAAATTTTAAAATTACAGCAGTAGATAATGCGTAAGTAGAATTGAGAGTTGACTAAAGATACATATTTCTAATTTTGATTGTATTTTGAGAAAGTAACAATCCTGATATTGATCTGGTTGAAAGACCATCATTTATTTAATGTAGTGCCTGTATACTATCATAATTTCAATTCATTTTACAGAAAAAGTATCCGTTGTCATAAAGATATATTATTTGGGGCTGGGATTATGGCTCAACAGTAGAGCATTCGCCTAGTACATGTGTCCCAGGTTCAATCCTCAGCACCACATAAGAATAAAGGCATTGTGTACAACTAAAACAAATAAATATATATTTAAAAATATTTTTTAAAAAGATATATTATTTGCATCACCATCACACTTAACCTTCACATACTATGAAGATCATTGCACAACTAAAGGAGATTGAAATCAAGACATTTTAAATACTTGATTTGGTATACAAGTAGGGTGGTTTTAGTTTGACAACAAAGAAAAAAAAATGGCCTTTTCTTTTCTACCACACATTTTCTCCTTTTTCTTTCTGTCCTCCTATCCACCTCAACATCAGTTAATATATGCTAAATTTAAAAACATTGTAGAAACTATTTTCTAAAAATAACTGGAACAAAGTACTGATATTGTATGCACAAAATAATTCTGAAACACTTAGTAGGTCTTAGAATGCCAAGCACCTCTCTCTCTCTCTCTCTCTCTCTCTCTCTCTCTCTCTCTATATATATATATATATATATATATATAATAATATCAATGATATCAGTCATCTTTCTCTTACCCTGGCAGAAAATAATATTCAGACCAAGCTTTTATAATCTTAATTCATTTGTTGCCAATATGAAGCAGAAATGCCTGAATTTAGCCATTCCATTTTCTTTTATAAACTAAATTAGTTATTAATTTAAGCCTGACAAAATGTACATGCCACTTTAAGAATAAAGTAGGCTATTAGTCATAAAGTTTGGGTTTTTAAGAAGATTGAACATAATTATTTTAAGCAATAAAATAATTATAGGTATATTGTTTTTATGTTACATGGAAACCGTTTTCAAAGAGAAAAAATGTTATATGAGTGTATAATGTTGCAAAAAACACTTGTTGCTCATAAATATCATCTAAGAATGTTTTTTTTATTTATATTCCTTATGACGTTTCTCAGACAAGTTTCTTAAAACTACATTTTGGGGACCATTCATGTCCTACTAGAAAGCTCTGGCTGGCTTTCAAAATGTTCCCTTTCTGGAATACATCCCTGTGTATCTGACACAGGTCATTTTGCCAACTCAGAATTGTATACATTCAGAATATTGAGGACCCTCTGGCTTAACAAATCTTGAGATATATGTGGACCTTTTCCACTGCTTAAGCAGCCACAAAATTCAAAGTAGTGCATTCATATCATATCATTTCTTATCATGATATAAAATTTGCTTTAATACTGTTTTATTTACATAAAGATAGGAATTCATTTTTCTCTTTAGAAAACAAACAGCCATAATGCTCAAATGTCATGATAATATTTTAAAAGATAAAAGGGAAGAACGGTTATGGATGTTTTAGTATAGCTGAAAATAATTAGATACCCTATACAGTGATATACAACAGGAAATATTAAACTGGGGGAACATATTCCTTATGATCATCTTCAGCAAGATGTATCACGAGGAACTTGTATTAGATATGTGATACATACAGCCATTTTCTTAAAATGTGGCCATTGGCTGGAGGATAGAAATTAAATGGCTCTTGACTTATTTACTTTTTGAAAATTTCTTAAGAATTCAGCCCTTATTAATTAGTTTTTAATTGTGCTATATAAAAAATTATGTAACCATTATGTTAAAAGCTCATGATTATGGCATAACGTGTATTCTTTACATAGAAGTTAAAAATAAGATATACCAAGACATACTAAAAAATGAAGTCAATATTTCTCTCTGCTTTCCTCTACTATTTAATAAATGTGTCAAACAATAAATTACACATGCTCAGAACAGTGATAGAAATGGCACTCACCAAACTATGTGCTTTCCTGTATTCCCAATCTTCTCCTGAGGCAAGGTCAGAACCATCTGACTAATTTTGGCTGAAAGGCCATTAGAAATAATGTGTGCCACTTCTGGGCCAGACAAGTTGATAACTGACACTTTCTCTAGTCCTCCATCTCCTGTCACAGTGACCCTGACAGTCAAATGTTCTATCTAATTGGTGTCATTATAAAATGAAGGAAGGATATTAGATGTGTATGGGTTTATTTATGTGAACTATTAGGAATTAAAAATCAAAATGTTTTGGTGTGTTAAAAGGTTAAAATCAGACTATTTTAAGTAATAATGTATAAATAATCTGTGGCATAGGGCTTGTTTCTGGTGACAGAGTTTATACTGACTCTATGTTTAGTGTATTTTTTGATTGTTCCAAAGCAATTAATTATAAATGCCATAACTAATCTCTTAGAAATGTTTTTGAAATGTTTTCTTTCAAATCTGAGCCTAACTATAGAGGAATGGCAAGCTATGCCTGTGAGGATTTTATGTGGGAAGAAATAAGGATAGCAAAAGTATTCACAAAAGCCCTACATGAGCCAAGTTCTGTGTTGAAGTCATTATTTGAATTGCATTATTAAATCCTTTCAACAATTCTTAGACATAGAAATTATTATTACCCCTATATTAGACATAAAAGTCCTGACCTCAGAGGGAGGGTCTATGTAACTTATCCAAGGCTCCACTAGAGGCAAAGGGCCAGCTGAGTATTCCGGTACATGGAATAAATCCATTGTCATTTTAGACCAATCCACTTCACTTGACCTTAGAAACAATAAAGCTATACATTGTTTCAACACTCACAGTTAATTAGCCTGTCTCCTGTTTATTCAATTGCTTCATTTCACTTAGAAACTTTTACCTATCTTTAAAGACACTTTGCATTTTTTGAAATAAGCCAACTCACATGAAGGCATAACAAAATCAAGATTACCCTTGTTCAACCTCCTCTTTCTGCTTCCCTTCTGTGGCTAAATAGAACATATTTAACCTATGTAGTATAAAACCAGGGACACGGGAGAGGAAATACAACACAGCAGTTCTGTCCATCAAGGAAAGATGTTTTCATGGAAGAGGGAGGGATCTGCACTACAAATGTTGCTGAGTAATAAGGAGCAATGTGGTCATTGTTGAACATAACAGGACATTGTCAGGTCAGTGATGGTAACAAAGGGCACATCAGAGAATTGAGGCCTGAATAGAAGATAAAAATATGGAGAGAAGATGACTGAGGTGTCTATGCAAATGTGTAGCTACCAATGGTGTTATGGAGTGAATCTAGAATGTCCCCAAATAGCTAACACAGCTTGTAAGATTTCACTGTGCCTAACTCTTGTGAGCTTTGACTCACATTTCTAATCCCATCCATTTCTACTAGGGCTCATGTCCCTTTTTTCCTTTTAATTTCTTGATTGTATAGTTCACCTTCATGTTTAGCACTTGCTGTTTCTAGAATGTAGAATGATTATTTCTACTGAACCAACAAATTAATACCAACTATCTTTGAGATCTCCATATTCAGTTAAAGATTTCTTATCCACCTGCTACTGTCCATCATTTGATCTGATTGCCTATGTTCCTACAGGTTTCCTTCATCTACACTAAGTGCTTCAGTGATTTAATGAGAATGTGTGATTCATTTTTATCTTCTCCCACTAGATCATAAGACTCATGAGAGCAAGAAATTTTCCTCTTTCTTTTTTTTTTAATGTTTATTTCTTAGTTGTAGTTGGATACAATACCTTTATTTTATTTATTTATATTTACATGGTGCTGAGGATCGAACCCGGGGCTGCATACTTGTTAGGCAAGTGCTCTGCCACTGAGCCACAACCCCAGTCCTTGTTTTTGTTTTTTAATACACCATGTAATTCTTATCCCACATTTTTTATTGGTGTATTATGGTACTACATAATGATGGGATTTATTGTTACATATTCACGCATGCACACACTATAGCAATATAATTTGGCCAATATCACTCCCGGACACTTCCCCCCCAAACACCACATCCCACCTCCTGATCCCTTTCTTCTATGATCTCCCTTAGATTTTGATGAAATCCAAAACCGCCCACCTTTCTTTTCCTTTTTCCTCTCTAGCTTCCACATGAGACCTAAAACACATAACCCTTGACCTTCTGAGTTTGGCTAACTTCATCTAAAATAATGGTCTCTAGTTTCATCCGTTTTCCTCCAAATGACAAAATTTCATTTGTGCTTATGGCTGAATAAAACTCCATTGTGTATATACACCACATTTTCTTTATCCAGTCATCTGTTGATGGACACCTAGGCTGATTCCATAATTTGGCAATTATGAATTGTGCTGCTGTAAACATGAGTATGAATTCATCACTGTAGCATGATGATTTTAATTATTTGCAAAATTACTTATATTTTTATTTGTTCTTTTTAGTTATAAAGTTTTCTTCTTTCTGCTCACTTTTCTCACAGATAGCAAGGCCTCATGTACATCTGTTGGATGAGTGAAGAAAGAAAGAAAGTAAAATGTACTACCTTTCATGTTACGCTGGATTCCTCCCTTTTACTTTCCACTCCCTTCACATCTGAATTCAATGAGATATCAGGAGGTTAGGTCCTGTAGATTACATTTGCTATTATCTCTTAGATATGTTCCGTTCTAGTGTCTTACATTCAAACACTCATCATATCCACCCGAGTTTTATAATAACTAGTATAGTTAGCTGCTTTTGAGGTCTTACCCTGTTTATCTTTATTAATGCAGCTGGAGTGATTTCTCTAAAACATGGTTCAAATTTTAAATTTGAACCATTAAAAGTATCTCATTACAGTTATACATTGTTATGTCCCAAACCTCTCTAAAACTTAGTGACTCAAAAAAAAAAAAAAAAAAAAAAAAAAAAAAAAGTTTTATGACCCCAGTATCTCATGGTACTGAGAATTGACAAAGCTCCTTTGGTCTCTTCTTGCTTGAGGTCTTCCGTTATTTGTTGGCCAGAATTATAGCCATCTGTAGACTCCAGTAAAGCTTTATAACCCAAATGGCTCAGACATCTGGCTTGCTCCCTGTACTACCATAGCTTCTGGGTTTGAAGGAGGTGCATACCAAGAGGTAGCATAATAGAGGGCCTGTGTGGATGCTTCAATTTTCTTTAGAAACCCTTCCTTAGAAGATACATCATATGACATTCACTGTATTATATTGTTAAGAGTGAATCAATAGATCAGCTCATGCTTAATAAAAAGAGAAAACAGAAGAATAAGAATAGTGCTAGGTGTGGTTCTTTGGAGACCAACTACTACAGTTCCACCACCTTCACATGACACACAGCAGTGGTGCTTCCTAATGTTGCCTTTGTCTATGCAGCTAGTCTTATCTTTGAGGACTATTTATGCTCTCTTCAAGATGTTTAATATCTGTTTTTCCTAAGTTTGACTGTTCTTCAGAATATGGCAAAGTGCTTTTCCTTCATGGGAAGCCACTCTGACACTCTTACAGCTGGATTTTATTTCTGCTACAACCTGTGAATACCTCCCTCATTGGACATTCTAATTGTTTAAAGTGACTTGAAGACAGAAATTATTTATTGGTCAAGTTTATATGAAGAGATTATGTAGGTAGCAGGGCAACTAATGAATCCTTCTTCAATGACTGGATAAGTAGAAGCATTCATTTTGCTCCTAGACTATGCACATTTTTAAAGGTGCTTCTGGGAAGATTTAATTCTCCATTTATCCTAATCTATGTATTGCTTTATCATATGAGCACATTGCTTTTCTGAATTGTTCAACAATAAGCTGAGAATTGTGCATAAATTGTACAGAAACTGTGATAACTATCTGTAACACAAGGCCTTCAGTGCCTTGGTTCCCTAATATGAAAGCTATTTTGAAGATGTTCATAACTAAAGTCTATGATTCTTCACATAATTTTGTTCTTGCATTCAAAATGGAAGTTTTATGACATTTTCTAACATTCTTAAGGCAGCAGTATTTTTAATCCACATAATAGGATAGATTTCATCAAATGAATAAACTCAAGTGCCCGAACATATAACACATCTCTGTGGTTTGACACAATGTTTTTTGTGTGTGCATGTACTGCCTTTTCCATAGAACTGTGTTCACATTTCCCATTAACAATATTATGATGGAAAAAATATGTGTCATACATTCAGCAGATTTGGCAATGATTATTTTCTATTTGATTTCTATTCTGATAGGGCAATTAGTAAGACATTCTGTATGATATAAATTTTTCAGAGATTTGGGGTTTTGAAATTTAGTATAGGTATTTTTAATATAATTTTTCACTTGTAAAACCGGATAATGGATGTAAATAGAAATAGTCATATTTGGAGGAATAGATATACAGATTCATAAAAGAAATTTATTATAAAAAGGAATGCCTAATTCTCATCCTATTTTCTGGCACAATGTATTAATAAATAGGAAATTAAATTGTGGACTTCTCTAGACTACTACATTGATTTTAAAAATCACTGTTAGGTGGCATAAGTCAATTGCTTTAATAGCTATATTATTGAAGTGATTTATGATTATTTCTTTTGAATAAAATTACCCTTATTTTTTACCTGCTAAAAAGAAAAATTAACTTTAGATGCTTAAATATGACATCTTTTGTCATCTGATCTCTTCAAAATGCTTTAATTTAATTGGTCTTGTATGAAAAAACAAAGAACCTTGAAAGGCATCAGATTAAGGTCACAGGTCAGTGTTCAGGCAAAATAGAGCCAGGATGCCCAATGATTTCCTGTTATTAAGCCGATAAATCAGAGTGATGTTGATAGATGTGAGCACTGGGACAGTATGTCACTCTCACTAAAAAATGCTGAACAGACACAGGTGATCAATGCTGTTAGTGTCTTGAAAACAAAAATTTTAAGAAGGTCAAATAAAGTACTGAGAAGACTCTCTGTGGTGTTTGCACATCTCCAAATGAAGATTTTATATGAATTAAATTACAGGAGAGATTCAAAAGCCTTCTCAGTGGGCAAAGCTGAAAAATGTTTAAAGTGAGAGTAACTTATTCTCATAGACCATCACTACCCATCTACCCAGACTGACTGGTATAGGCATAGACATTCAAATGTCCTTTCAGACTCAAGCCTTTTCCAGGGGTCATTTTCTTCTCCATGTGACATAGCTTTCTAGGGGCTCTGTATATCCTGTTTCCACATACCCATCAGGCCTTGTGGGATTTCTGCATTTTTTGAGGTATTAACCTGAGTGCTCCAAGTTTACATAAGCCACTATTTTTTGAGCCAATGAAGCAGAAAGGACATTCAATGAATTTAATCCCACATGATCACCTCATTCTTTTTTTTTTTTCTTTTAATGTATATTACCTTTTAGACTAATATTAAATAAATAGGATAGACTTTCTATCTTTAAAATATTTACATTCTTTTAAATAATTTGTAATTTGGGGAGAATTCCCTTGAGAATCTGACTGACACAATGGCTACTTTCATCCAAAAAAATATATTCACATAAAATTTAGCATAGACATATGCTATATAATTACATATATATATATATATATATATGTATATATATACGCACAGTCATAATGGGAATAAACAGAAAGTGAGTGGATCCTTCCCAAGTAATACTTTTAATGGTTTTGTAAGGGTCATAATCTTTTTCAATTAAAGAAGTTTCAAGTGACTATCTAGGGAGACAGAACAAATATGACAGGCAAAAGGAAGAACTGGAAAAACAAAAAGACATTTAGAAGATGTTAAAACTTTTCATGGGGCAGGAGAAGCTGTATAGATTGAACTTACACAAACAATTTGGAACAACATGTTGATGGTCATATTTACCACCTAAAAGGGTAGGCCATCCTGGGAAGTAGATATCTTCCTAAGAGAGGTATTACTTTTTTAGTCCTAAAAGATTTTACCATGTTCTTCTTTCCTATCTTTCTCTAACTTGAAGCACTTCCTAGGTAGTGTTTTGCAAATATTAGATATTCAACTTATACTTGACTAAGAAAGAAAGAGAGGAAGAGAAGAGAGAAGATTATAGAGTTAGTCCATTCACAGAGCTCTGGAAAACATAAACAAAGAGATAATTGATTTATAAATATTATGTTAGACCAATTAAGTGTAATCATTGTTTATTTTAGTAGAGTGATAGAAATAAATGGAAATAGTTACATGTCATTATATAGGAAATGCTGTAAGTGAAACTACTTTTCTTATAATAGCAATTTAGTTTTGTTGATGAGTGGAGATGAGAAATTAAAAATAATATGACCTTAGGGCTCTAAATTAGTTTTAGTCAAATGATACATTATTGTATACCAATAAACTATTTTTAGATTATAATTTCTATGAGGACATAGACTATTTTATCCATTTGGCTTCTAAGTTTCTATACTTTTTAGATAATACAATAATACACAGTAGGTCATTAATTCGACAAATATGTACTGAATGACTATGGAGAACCATGTCCCATTCTAGGTAGTAAGAAACAGCAATAAACAACAGAACAAGTCCTTGTCTTGTCCAGGAGTATATAAATAGAGAGAAGAGGACCATGACAATATATAAATGAATACATATACTACTTGAGATGATGAGTATAATGTAGAAAAACAGGATATCTAAGTTAGGCATTGTCACAAAATATTGTACAATAATCATTAACATCTTAAGAGTGTCCTACAATAGTAGATGTCTATTTAAGTCAAGTGTCTAGATTCAACTAGGGATTAGCTGAGTTTTGGATTAAGTGGTCCTGAAGATTTCCACTGAGTTCATTCATACATTTGCAAATTGGTGGCTAACTAAATGGGGATGAACTCAGCTGAGATAATTGGGCTGGGATGCCTCTACTTCACATTTCTCTCTTCTCCCTTTTGGAATCAAGAGACTATGGGCCTGTTCTTCATATGTCAGTATCATAAATATCACAGTTCAGGCCCAACAAGGCAGTGTTCTAAAAGTATAAGAGTAAAAAGGCATGAAGAGTTAAGTTTGTCCACAAAGATATAAATATGAGGAGAGAATATATTTAAACAAAGGCTAATCTACCATATAGCATAGGGGAACAGAAAGTGAAAAAAGATGTTAGTTTAAGTAGGGTATTCAGTAGGGTATTCCCCAGTAAGGTGACAGTTAAGCACAGAAATTAATAATATGAGAGTGAGACATGGAAATATCTATAGCAAAAACATTCAACGTGAAAGAAACAGTGATTTCGAGGACTCTAACATAGAACTGTGCTTGGATTGTTCTGGTAGAGAAAGCAAAAACTACAGCCAGATTGGAATGAATGTGAAGTAGAGGGAGGGACAGTGAAGCCAAGGAGAGGTCTTCCCAGGTCACCTGTGACCACCCAAGGATGCTGCATTTTATTCTGAATGAGATGGGATGTCACATTTTAAAATAAAGGTTGACATTATCTGACTTGCACTTTAAAGGATCACTCTGGCAAAGCCTTTGAGAGGATTTTTGCATTGAACATATGCTATTTTACTTTAAAATAAAGTTTCACCTAGGAAGTAAATTTTGTGGGCAGGCATGAACTTTATGTTACATATGTTTGAACCCAGTAATATTCTTAAAGTATCTTCTTAGTAAATTTTTGTCCTTGTAACTTGTTCAAAACTTTGCTACTCCATTCTATAAACAAAATGAACAAGCAAACAAGACAAAACGAGACACACACAAAAAATTAGTGACCTCAGTGAAACCAGCCAAAAGATATTTGATAAGAGTTTGGACTCACCACTACTTACAAGCATCATTGTTGGGTTGAAAATTAGAATTCTATTAATCACATGAAAGGGCAAACGAAAATTATTCCCACTTCACTCTTTATTGCCTTTTCCTTATCCCAAGACCTTCCTTTATTAAGTCTTTGTTATCTTTAAAAGTCATTCCTTTATTTTGCTCTTGCACTTTATCTTAAATCTAGACTGGAGAATGGATCAGCTCACTCTCAAACTGCTGCTTCTGCTTTTTTCTTTCTTTCTTTCTGTCTTTCTTTCTTTCTTTTTTTTTTTAATGTTGGCAGTTATGTCCCTGGCAGCTGAGGGGCTGAGGGGTCAAATGCTTGCCCTATAGATCCATCCTCCCTCTTCCCTCATGATGTAAGAAATAACACCAGCCAATTGAAAGAGATCTCTTTTATTAGGCAGATCAAGGAGTCCCTACTGGATTACAATAGTCTGGGCAGACTATTGATTAAGACTATTGCTCATTTGAAGAAATCCATGCATAAAATTTTTCACTGTCCCACTTTTAACCCAGAGTGCTGTGGACTTTTCTGAAATTACTGGCATGAGTTTGCAAGCCCAGGCTTCAAGGGTCTACCTCCTAATGAACACAAAGCTAACAGGAAGACTGGCCTACCTCAAAATAACTTTGAAAATGACATTATGTATCAAAAAGCCAAATTCCCTGTGGTATATTTACCAAAGGAGGTTTTATCACACCCAATATAATGTATGCTCTTGAAAAATGGTTTTCTATAACATTTCAGGAGACAGCAAACTTCAGGGGAGATCTATCACAGCTAATGCAGATGAATGGTGCCCACTGGCATTGTGTTGTGTAGCAGCTCAAATATATCATCAAAAGAACATAGAACATTGCGGTCAGGCAGGACTGGGTTCAAATTCTGGCCTTGTGGCTTACTAGACAGATGACCTTAGTCAAGGTGCTCAGCCTGAACTATGAAATGCAGGAAATCTCATCTACTTCCTGGTAGTGTCTCTGAAAATAAACCACAGTAGTTATGCACAGTTCTAGTCCCATAGTTATAACATTAGCTCCATAAAGGGACATTCTTACTCCACTGATCCTCTATCACAAGCATTAATTAATCAATGCCATTATGTTTACATAAAGGATGATGGATAGCTAAGCTCCACAGGCTTTAAAAACTTGTTTCTCTGAATTCTTTCATCCCCTTTCCTATTATTTGGCAGAAATTGAAGAGGGGGTTCATAAATATATAGAATATCATGATATAGTCATTTTACTCTCACCTTGAATGTCACTTCTTCATTCAAAATACTTCTCAGTCTTTCACAGTATATCCCTCCAATCATATAAATTGCTAGTTCTAAACTGATAGCAAAATGTAATAAATGAGCCATTAGCTATAGTAGTTAAAGATTAGATATCAATTGGTTAAGTGTGAATTAAAAAGTCATGTTCTAACAATCTGAGATTGCCATAACTTCACATACTTTAACTAGAAAGATTCCTTAAAACAGAGATTTGGTAACTTCAATACCATGGTGTCCTCCTATCATAGAAAAACGGCCTCAGCCGCATTACAATGACCTGCTTCATTGCTCCCTTTGAAGGATCAGGCAACCCTTTCACATCTTAAACAACTCCATTTTAGGTTCACAAAATAGTATTGCCCTTAAAATACTATGTACAAAAGCAATATAGCTTTTTAAATGGTATTCATGAAACTGAATTTTAGTAGATGCTAGGGCTTCTATAATGTTACAAAATGGTTCATAAAATATTGCCATCTGCTATACAGAGTAACTGTTCATTTTTACTGGTTTTAAAATGGCTGTGCTTTTATGTGCTTGGATTTTTGCCTAAGCTTCAAGTTCCCTCTGAAAGTTCCTTCTGACCTCTGCCTGAGGAAATGTGAAAATCTGCCTTTCCAATCTTGCTTTATAAGCTTCGGCTGGAGAATGTAAATAGACGAGATTTTACCATAAAATTTTTTTCACTTACTGCCTGCATGGCTGGTTCTGCTTACAATATTTCCAGTTTGTACTGAAGTTACTACTTGTAAAAGAAATTGCCCCAAGTGCTGGTGTTGAAAACAAACATTTGTAGAGTAGGAAGCAGTTAGCAGAAAACAAAGGCTTTTATTACAACTGAGGAAATTTGTTTTGTCAAAAATAAAAGGGATGTTTGAGACAGAAAAATAAAGGAGAGAATTTAACCTTCAGAGTTAGAAACTGTCTAAGCCAACTATTTGCTAATACACCAATTTGCTAGGTGTTAACAATTGAGACCCAAAAAGGGTCTTTAGTCACTTGCCCAGAATCTTACTCTCAGGGACACAAAGGAAAAAAAAAGATGTCTTTTTGTGGAAATCAGGTTTTTAAAACTTGCCATAAACTGAGTATGTATGCTTTGTTATTTTTTTGTTGTGCTGGGGATTGAACTCAGGGCCTTGTGCATGCGAGGGAAGCACTCTACCAACTAAAGTATACCTCCAGCCCCTTGTTATTTTTAATTGTTTAGACTTTGGCTATAATCACCAAATGAGTAAATAATGCTGATAATGAGAGCATATATAGATTTTATTAGGCATAGTCAAAATAAAGAACAAAATAATACAAAGTAATTTTTTTAATATTTATTTTTTAGTTGTAGTTGGACACAATACCTTTATTTTTTAAATTTATTTTTACATGGTGCTGAGGATCGAACCCAGGGCCGCACGTGTGCTAGGCGAGCCCTCTACTGCTGAGCCACAACCACAGCTCATACTAAGTAATTTTTAAGAGAAAAGAAAACAAAGTATGAAGAGGAGTTAAAAAGAAAGATGGATGAGAGGAAAGAGACCTCTAACTATGAATCCCTCCAGATTGTGTCCATCGTCGTTCAAAACTGCCGCTGATACCTTTTCTTCCTATCCCAGAGGATCTATTTAACTGATTGCATAGTTACCTTCCTTGCTCTCTTGACTAGTAACATCTTCTGAGTATACCTCTCTTTAAGACAATGTGCTTTACCCTTGAATGCATGGTGGCCATCAGTCCTGCTGATGGCCTCCAGGTGAATGAATACTGGGTGTCCACAGGTTCTACTGCCTTTCCTTCTCAGCTTCCTCACATGGAGCTTTAAAGGAATACTGTAGTGTAATCTGCTGAAACATGAGTTTTCTGTCATGTCAGGGATTATCTCCCTCCTTTTGGTCCACTGCAGCAAATAGTATAAAACTGAGTAGCTTATAAACAACAGAAACTTATTTCTCAAATTTTTGGAAACTGGATTTCTGTGAAAGGCACTAGCTGATAATGTGGTGAGGGCTTGTTTTCTGGTTCATTAGTGGTCCCTTCTCACATGTTGGAAAGACCAAGGCAGCTCTCTGCAGTCTCTTTCTTAAGAGCACTAATCCCAAACATTTCCTAAAAGACCTAATCTCCTCCCAAAGACCTCCTATTACTACCACCTTGGGGGGTATAGTTTTAACATAAGAATTTGATTAGGATGCAAATATTCAGGTCATAGCAGGAAACTAATTTCACCTTATAAAAACATAAATGCTCTGTTGGAACATTCCCCCAAAAAACAGATGTTTAGGCAGATTTATTGATTATCATGAGGCTTGTAACTTTCCAATTTTTGATTGAGTGGATATGCCAATGCATTATTTAAAACATAAATTTTATATAAATTCTACAAAGTTATTAGATAACTCAAGTAGCCTCGACCAATTTATTTTGTCCAATGCTCTGTACCCCAATGAATCATGTGCAGTGTTGACTAGAGGTGTCCAGTGATATGAGGGAGGGAACACATCTCAAGTTCCTGACAGTTTTCACTTCATGTTGTCATGGTCTTTGAAATTGATGTTAGCTCAGAGGCATCCTTTTCTAAAATGTCAACACTCAAACCAGGTCTCAAGCATTAGTATGTATTAGTTTAAGTAGATTGCTTTCTTCATTCCACAGAAGTGATATCACCTGCACTGAGTAAATGGAAATTATAATTGCATGAGAAAAAAAAAAAAGGAAAGTAATAAAGAATTGTGTGGAGAAATGATCTTGAAATTGAATTTCCTCCAGGGAATATAGGGGCCAGGAGGAAAGCATTGCTGGTAGCAAGAAGAACTGGAATAACTGGAAAAGAAGACAGAAAGCTGTGTAGTTAGTGAATATGCTTTGACAGAACACATGGTTATGATAATGCATTGAATAAACCTCTATATTTTTATATAATTTAATTAATAATAAATGAATAAGGCAATGAATGAATGAGGGCAATGTAAATGAATGAATGGAGATGCCCCTTTAGAAGTGAAATAGCTCTCAAAGGTTGCATCAGCATACTCTGGGAGGTGGCCAGAAGTGCAAGTTCTTGACTCTTACCCCAGTTCATCTGAACGAGAAACTCTGTGGATGGGTCCAGCAATCTGTGCTTTTAATAAAGCCTTCCAGGTGATTCTGATGTAGGTTCAGGTTTGAGAACAACTTAAGGAAGACTGAAAGCCAAGAACCTCATTCTGACAGAGTTATTACTTCAGGGAAATGGAAGGCTTAGGGTGATATCATTTAAAGAGCTTGAAGGACCCCAAAAGTGTGTTTTCCCTCATCCAGGCAGAACACAAATAGCTTATGTTTATGGTAAATGTACTTTCATCATCACTATTTGGGGAACTGTTTAGCTGCCTCAGAACAGTCAAGCAAGACAACAATCTCCATGTAAGAGGCCAACTCTAGGTCAGGATCAGAGTCATAGCATGTAGTAAGACATGCATAAGCTGAGACCTCCAGTCATTTAACATGTATGTCCAAACCCAAAGAGATGAGTGTATTTATAGCAGTAGTTACCCAAATCAGATCTGGTTGCCTTAGTCAGATTCAGATTCATACTCAAAACCCATAGACAGCTAATTTAGGAACCAAAGAAAGCCAAGTGTTATTATGTGTATTTCAGTGGCATTTGTTTAAGAATACTTAATTACAAATAAGAGTTGTCCAGGACATTCCTACCAAAATAACAAATTTAAAGTTTCCCTACCTGTGACCTAATGAGTAGGTAACATAAAATCACTCTATGCAGGTAGGCCTTTATTTCCAGTCATCTTTTCAAAGCAAAATCAATGCTTTGCCTTTGGAAAAATTAAATATTTCCATTTCAGAAAGGCTGACAAAAATATGATTGATATCACCAATTATTAGAACCTTACAATTGTCCTATGAGGACATTTTCTTGTATGAATGTTAGAGTTTATCACAGCTATCAAGAGCAGTCATCATGAGTATTTGACTTAGATACATTATTTTATGCAAATAACCATTAGTGTCTTTTTCTAAGCCCTCACTTCTGCAAAAAAGACAGTTTCAATTTACTATTAAAGAGAAAATTTGTCCCCTACAATTATGCCATAATTGCCCATTTTTAATGCAATTTTCTTTTACTGATCACAGTTGTAGATTTTCCAAAAGGTTAGGTAACTGACTAATTTGATGGCAAGTATCTTATCTCCAGAGAGTTAGGTTAAGAAATGTCACTTTGATTGTCTCCATGGCAAATCATGTCATGTATGGACAGAATCCATCTCACTGTCTAATTTGACCCAATTTTCCATATTGCTTAATAACCACATTAAAGTGAATCACTGATCTATTATCCAAGGAACTATGGAGCTTATGGGTTATCTGACATTGCACCTGCTTTAATCAGTGTATTGCCTTGGGTATTATGGTCACTTTATCCTTTAATAAAAGAATTGTTAATATCTTCATCTGCAATTTCAAGCAATTTTCTAAATTACTTTAGCTGGTTTTTCTATAAAACTTATCACAAGCTCAGTTATTTAACGTGATGTTTTCAGGAATCGTTCCAGAGTTTCCAATGTCCTAAAATTAATATTTTATCAAACAAGCTGTCAGTATTCAAAAAGGTAAATTTCAAGGAGATAGATGGAAACTGGGGTTCTCCTTCTAAGGTAACTTTAATGCTATATCCAGTGTCACTTTATTAGTGCTTTCTTCACTCACAAAAAAACAAACAAACAAACAAACAAAAAAACTAATAGGAAACTATAGTATTTCTAAGACTGTATACTTAATTATATCTTTAGATGATTTAGAGACCATTTGCTTCAAGACAGCTTTATTTTATTGAATTATATACAATGGTACATTTGCTTTTGGATATGCTGTTTTCTATCAGTAATATGTTAACTTCTTGTCATTAATAAAGGTTCATTATATCTCTTTCTTACAAGTAACATAAATAATTAGTATATAGCGATACTGGATATGGAACTATCATATGTAGAATCTGTATTTTTTCTACCAAAAATCATGGTCTACATCATACATTTGTGTGGACATATTGTAATTCATTTTTAAAATCCACATTTGTTGAAGTAGGTGTGAGCTCACGGGCAGATGGGGAGTTTACAGAGAATGCAGTAGGGAATGTGCAAGAGAACAATGAAAAACTTAAAATCAAACACTTCTTTCTCTCTAGGAAACGGTGTAAGTAGTGAATTTGGGGTTTCTGATTTTTAAGAGTTAAATTTCCTAAAACCTTGAGCAAAATCACTTCCTTTATAGTGCCTGCAGTGCTGAGGAACTAGATAACTTGTGGTAGTTTATATCAAATTTATGAAGATTCATTACATCCAATGCTTCTGTGTTCCTAGCTATCATTTCAAATGTCTGATAATTCTTTTTTTGACATATCTGTAACTGAATAATAAAAATCAAATTCATCTGGGGGCTGGGATTGTAGCTCAGTGGTAGAGTAATTGCCTAGCACATGTGAAGCACTGGGTTCAAGCCTCAGCACCATGTAAAAATAAATAAATAAAATAAAGGTATAAAATAAAACAAAACATCTAATTTAATAAAAATCTTTGGATTGGGCAAAGGGGAGGGAGGGGTGAAGATAGGGCACAGGGGTAGGAAAGTTGGTAGAATGAGATGGACATCATTACCCTAGGCACATGTATGATTGCACTAATGGTGGGACTCTATACCATGTAGAAGCAGAGAAATGAAAAATTGTGCTCCATTTGTGTACAATGAATCAAAGTTCATTCTGATGTCATGTATAACTAATTAGAGCAAATAAAAAATAATAAAATAAATTAAATAAAAGAGGTATACAAAGGATGGAAGGAAGGTAATTCCATCTTAAGGAGTATTTTGTTCATATGGGTTATAAAATGCTATCCTATCTATGAGGGACATTTTCACTCCTTCACATCTCTGAAAGGACCCGATTTGGTCCACTACCCACTGTTTTAGTCATCTTTTTTGCTGATGTAACCAAAAGACCTAACAAGAAAAGTTAGAGGAAGAAAAGTTTATTTGAGGGCTTATGATTTCAGGGTTTTAGTTCAGAGATGGCAGACTCCACCCCCTCGGGACTGAGGTGATGCTGGATATTAGGGTGGAAGTGTGTGGCAGAAGAAAGAAGCTGGGAACATGGCACCAGGAAGCAGAGAGAGAGAAGCCAATACTGAGGCCATGTGGGCTGCAATCAGCAAAACCAAAGGGGTGGAGCTGCACAAGCCACTCTGTGCCTTTATGTATTGGATATTTGTAAATTGATTTTGATATTTTAGGGGTCCATGCTGAGAGTTTGCCTTGAGTCTCAGAGGAGATTTTGGACTTGGGCTTTTGGCAATCTTGGAACTGTTGAGACTATGGAGACTCTCAGAAATGGACTAAATGTATTTTGCATTGTGAGATGAGCATGAACTTTGGGGGGCCGGGGACAGAATACTTATGGTTAAGATATTAGGTGTTTCCCAAAAGCTCATGTGTGAGACAATGCAAGAAAGTTTGGAGGCAAAATGATTGTGTTATGAAAGCCTTAACCTAATGAGTGGTAACTGGAGGCAGATAGTGTGTGGTTGGAGGAGGTAGGTTGATGGAGGTATGCCCTTGGGGTTTCTATTTTGTCCATGAGGGGAATTCTCTCTCTCTGCTTCCTAATGCCATGTCCCCTGCTGCTTTCTTCTGCCATACACTTCTGCCCTGATGTTCTTTCTGCTTTACCACAAGCCCTGAGGAATGGAGTAAGTCATCTATGGACTGAAGCCTCTGAATTCCGTGAGCCCCCAAATAAACTTTTCCTCCTTAAATTGTTCTTTTCATGTCTTTTGGTCACAGCAATGGAAAAGTTGACTAAAGCACCCACTATTTTCAATCTTTATAACTTAGTCTTTAATAATTTACTCAGCCTAACTTGATTCAAGGAAAACCAAGTACCAATTGCCCTGTCCATGAAATGTGGCAAGATCTTTACCCTATTTTTAATTTGTTTTTTACTCTTTTCAGGAGTATTTTAAGTCTGCTTTGAAAAATAGGTATCACCTTTTTTTTCTGAGCAAAGGCCATACATCTCTGCCTTTTTCTAAAATGCGGGTAAAAATTGATGTCTTTCCTGAGGTAAAACTGTCCAGAACTCAGGTAACACACAAAAATTCCATTTCAAGATTTTTTAATCAAAAAATTAGCTCACTATTGCTTTAGTGAGTAGAGTGTAAAGTAGAACTATTGTTTTAGATTTCAGAATAGGAACAATTTGTTGAAAAAATAATTTTCACCTTTATTAATGGTTCATCATAACAAATTCCATATCCTCTCACCAGACCAAAACATGGAAAAGTGGAAAGAACATGAGGTATTATTCATGAGATTTGGCTTGCACCTCAGGTCTACCTCTCTGCAAGTATGTAATCTTTTAACAAGTCATTCTTTCATCCCATGTCCCATCCATTAATTATAAAATTATAAAATAAACTCTGGTTTTCTTATCATCAGAGGCTGCAAAAATAATCGAATATCTTAGTACAATGTGAACTTGCTTCGTGAACTTGAAAAGTGTTATATAAATAATTTTAGTTTTGCTGGAAAGAACATAGCAGTCACTGAGGAGTTCTAAAATAAACAGATGATAGTGAAACTGTTTAGGTCTTCCTTCTGGAGAAATAAGTAAAGGCTTCAGACTCTAGCTTTTGTGCAGATCACTCATGGAATGATTCTGTAGGGGTAGTTATCTAGGGCTGATGTTATGTTGTTTTCTAGGCTAATGATTTATGGTTATGTAGAGATATTTTCATCCTTCATATATTACACTGACATACATTGAGTTATGACAATTTCAAATTGCATTGGTGACTTGGAAGGAATACATATCCTTTATTTAATAAGGAGATTTAGGCCTTTGAGGGTTTTGCACAAGTTTTCTAACAAATATTTTTTTTTAAAAAATGTTTACTCAGAAAATCTCTGGTTATGTGATAATGAAAACTCATATATCTTTGAAATGTCTTATGATGACATTTGGCAAGGATCAGTGAGAGTCTTCTCAAATATTAGAAAAATCAAAATAAATGTGTGAGGGCAAGTTCTAAAGGCTGTTTTATTTTCTTGTTAGCTAGCAGTTTTCTGAATCTTAAAATGAAAGCTATTATTGATTATTATTATCAGAAACAAAACATATGGATTTGTTATTCACTCACATCATTGTCTGTCACTTTTCATATCAGGTATTTATCTGTTGGCCAGCAAATGTGAACTTTGTTTGGTGTAAATTTCGTGTTTAACAGTATTGTATGTTCAAATTGTAATTGTTGCATTGTTTTGTCCTAATTCACTTATTTCATTTCATTTTAAAACAAGGAGTAAACTTTTTGGACATTATTAACTAGTAGAATACCTAACAATGACAGATGCCCATTAAGTTTACCAGATATTAATAATTAATTCAAATAGTTAAGTACATGTAAACCTATTGGCAGAGAATTGTGCCATTATAGGAAACGTCAGACACAAGGAAGAATATGAACTCTATCCCCACAAATTTTGAAGATTTTCAATAAGGAAAATAAAATGATGATATTGATCATTTTGAAAGATTATCAGGTACACATGAAGAAACCCAGGAGGAGGAGAGACTAGAAACAGAAGGATATTGGAAGGATAGCAAGCACTCCATGAGAGGGACAGAGAAGATAAGATGTGAGGGAGATTTTATGAGGTAAAGGTCAAAATGATTGGATAGGAGAATAAGAAGAGAAAGGAGCCAAGTGTGTCTTTAGAAATGTTGTCTTTCAGCGCTGGGGATATAGCTCAGTTGGTAGAGTGCTTGCCTCCCATGCACAGGGTCCTGGGTTCAATCCCCGCCCCCAGCACCACACACACAAAAAAGTGCTATCTTCCCTTGAAAGTAATTGTATGTGTAGTCTATGAGTTCCAAGAAAATGTATCCTTGGAGGAATAAGTTTGTAAGGCAAAATAAGAATCTTATAAATAAAAGAGTGTAGGATGAGAAGAGAAAAGGCCAAGGGGAAAATCCTAGAAGGTTGAAGTGTAGAGAAGATAACAGCTCAGGAGATTATGAGAATGTTGGAGGATCAGGTTGTTTAAGGGCCAAATGATGCTAATGGGTTAAGAAAAATTCAGTGACAAATTTTCATTGAATACAAAGAGATTTTGGGTAACATTGGTGGAGCCAGGCTCTTGGGGTGATGGGTATTGAAAAATGGAAACTTCTGTTTTAACAGCTTCAATAGTTTCAGTTACAGTAAAGGTCAGTAAATGGAAACAAGAATAGAGTGTCACAGAGAAAAATTGAAGGCTTCATATTGTGTATGACCTCAATAGTTGGAAGTGACCATTCAACATCCATGGGGTGATATTAAGTAGGTACTGCAATGGCAAGTCTAATGTTCCTGGGAGATTTAATTCCACTTACTTACTCTACTATTCATTCTTAGTAGCTCTTGCTACTATCGGACATACTGTATGTTTACATTGCATTTATCAACAGTCTTATACATACACAGACACACACACACACACACACACACACACACGAATGGGAGCTTCTTTAAGATAAGGAATTCATTTAACTCTAACATTATTGGCAACTAGTATAGTACCTGATACTGGCATATGCTCATTAAGTTTTATCTTTAAAAAATGGTCTTGAAATATCTTGCTTTTCTCTTTGGCTATTTATATTTTCCATAGTACCATTAAAATAAGAAACTGAAGAAAGGATTAGGTGGCCAGGGACTTCCTGATGAAAATGTCCCATCATTTCTTGTCCTGATGCTTAGAACGGACACCCTCTCTGCCACCTTTATGCAGTGATAAGTGACTCAACCAATGAACAAGCATCCCAGGGCATGTGAAGATCTTCTCAGCTACCTGGTGAATTTCTGGCCAGTAACATCTTGAATCCGTTAACCTCTGGGGCCCCACTCCTGATTAGCTGTGTTCTATGGAAAGGATTCATTTTCTCCATCCCTTTCCATCTACCCTCTTATGCCTAGACTGTAAGTATTTTTTTTTTTTTCTAATCATATAATGAATAGGCCAGGAGACAGGCCCATGAAGATATATGCCATTTGTTCCTTAAATCTTCCCTATATTTCCTTGGTATCTTTCCTAAATAATTGATGTGTCCTAGATCCTCTACATGTTTCAAAGAACTGAACCTTCTGGTATACCCAAACCAGAGAGTCATATATTTTCTACTTTGTATTCTATCACATCTGTTTCAAAGTGAGGGATCTCGGGTGACTTAATCTGTGGATTAAGGACAAAGAAGAAATGAGAAAATTTTAAAAAAGAAAATAGGTTAATATCTTTAAAAATATCATTCCAATTTACATATATATTTTTCCTATTTTGACAAAAAAATAATCTTATTATACTTTAGTAAGATTTTTAGAAGAGTGATTTTTCTATTTAAACTAAGCCCAGTGGTCTGGGAAACAATACACTGAACACCAGCCATCATGGTATTTCTCTCCTATTATCAGGATGGGAAATGGTTTACTTAAATCTTCTACTTAGAGTCTCAACAATCTGTAATCTAGATGTAATCCAGCCAGGCCTACAGTTTCATCAGGTGAAAAGGTGTTTGAAACTGCTTCATGTTGTCGGTGAAATTCATTTTCTTGCAGTTGTAGGACCAAAGTTCCCATTTTCTTGCTGGCTTTCTATTCCTATAGAAGCTGCCTGTAATTCCTTATGGCCCTCTTGTATGGGCCCTTTCACAATATTACAACCTATTTCTTCAAAGTCAGCAAGAAAGACTCTACCTTCACTCTGTCAAGACAGAGACATATATAATGCCTGGTGATCACAGGAGTGACATCTTATCATGCTCACTATGTTCTATTATTAGCAACAAGCCACAGGACACACTCCTAGTCAAAGGAAGCAGATGGCAAAACTGCATAAAAGTAGGCATCAAGAATCATTAGGTCCATACTTAGCTTCCATCTGCCTCAAAATGAAAGGACCTGCAATAGTTTTATCTTGTGAAATAACAAATGACCTCACATTAGTAGTTAAAAATACAAATTTGCGATCCCAGATTCTATGGGTCAAGACTTTGACATGTTGTTTCTGCTGTGTTTTCATGGAAGAAATAAAGGTGTCCTTGGAGATTGCTATTTCATCTGAGACTCATAGCTCTCTTACAAGCTATGAGTCTCAGGGCATTAACAGGATTTAGATTCCTGTGGTTGTAGAACTGATGTTCCTGTTCTCTTAGTGACTGTTGAGTAGCATCAGACCCCCACACTTAGGACAGACCTTCCATTGCCTGCCACTCATTTTTCCCCACAGCACATTGTTTTTTTTTCTTTTTAGAGAGAAAGAGTGTGTTTGTGTTCCTCTGCATTTATGATCTCTTCTGTCACTGACTTTAGACCCTGGTTTATAGGGCTTATGTGATTACGTCCAGCCTACCCTGAAATGCATCTCCAACTTGGTTTTCATCATATGTTACCATCCCTGTGTTATATCCCTTCATACCCACAAGTTTTTCTCTCAAGGAGAGAACACTATGCAAGGTAAAACACTAGAAGTGGATATCTTGGAGGGCCATCTTAGAATTCACAGTGTCTAGGATAAAGAACAAAAACTGAATGTGTCAGAAATTTTCTTTAAATACCTTAGAAATGATTTTATTAAAATAAACCAATTTTATACCTAGAAGATAAAGTTTGGTATAAAAATTATACCCTTGTCCTTTTATCCAGAAGAACCACTTTGCAGTATTCAATTTTTTTGTGTGTGAAGTCCTCATTTATTCTTCTCCCTCTGGTGCTAATGATACATCTGACAATTACAACACTGACATTGAGCTGGGTGCAGTGGTGCACATCCATAATTCCAGAGACTTGGGAAGCTGATGCAGGAGGATCACAAGTTCAAGGACAGACTCAGCAACATAGCAAGACCCTTTCTCAACACAAAAATAGTAAGGACTGGGGATGTAGCTTTCTGGTAGAGCATCCCTGGTTTGATCCCAAGTATTGGGGGAAAAATACTAAAATGGATTTAATTTAATTTTATCTATGAGAAAAATTTTCCTCACAGTTCAGTGGCGGTGAAGAAGAAATAATAACTGATAGGTTTTGTAAGGGATAAGAATCTAGATTGTGTTTATTGCTAAAATGGGAAATTACCTGCCCTTATTTTTTAAAATATCAGGAAAAATGGAACCAGAATGGTGTAGAAAAGAGCACTAGATGAAAAGGTCAAGAGTCTATAGTTCTAATTCTGGTGGCATAAGCAAACTGGCCACATTGGGAAGAATCTTAAGCTCTCTGGGCTTTGGTTTTCTTACACATGAAATTGTAAAGTTTAACTACATGGATATGAATTCTCATTCAGTTATAAAACTTTATGATTTTGTGGTTCCAAAGTGAAGTAACTAGACACTCAAGAAGTTTTCAACCAAAGTTTTCATTACAGAACACACAATGTTATGAATAATAAAGCATTTGCTTTTTGATAACTCCTTCTCACAAGGCCACTCCACCTTAAAATTTTGAGTTGCTGTTACTTTTGCAAAAGAAATTTGAATTAAATTGTAATTTTCCATTTCTGTGCATACAAATCTAGGTGAAGTAAACAAATTATAAAAACAGCAAAAATATATATAAATATATGCTTTTCAATATAAAAGGTAATTTTAAAATATATTTTTATAAGTATTTTAATAACAATAAAATATACTTGAAAACAAGAACCCAATAATTCTAGAAGGACTAATTTCAATAAACATGTTTTCTTAAAGATCTCAAAATGTAAACACTAGAACATACCCCAAACTAAAATGAGTATTTCAAAATTAACATTAATCATGTGTTAATTGCCCTGCACTTCTGTGATTATCCTGGGCTGTTGATAAAAGATTTTCTTGTTTTATTTGCCAAATGCTATCCTAAAATATAACCTTCTGCTTTAGTTATGTCAACCTTTTTTAGTATCAGAGATTTTTATACCTTAACGTGTCATATTCTTTTCTACCTTCTACTTACTTCTTTTTATGAAGAAAGAAATTATTTATCTCTTTTTTTCAGGGCTAAACAATGAATCTCAATCACTAAGGTCAAAGAATCTCAGGACTGATGGCTGTCTGCTGTCACAACCTAAAACATTTCTCAGTGGAATTTCATGGCATCATTGATTCAATTACAGATCAATGTCTAACACTTTTGCCAGAGTTAGTTTCTAAATTGATAGTCTTCTCTCTGCTTGGCTCAATGGAGATGTTAATAGTTCTTAGTTCTGATTTGAAATGTCTGTGTTTGGGTTCTTGATCTTCATAAAATCTCTTGTTACTGAGATTTAATGTCAAAGCAAAATACTGATTTTATAGAAAGGAAATATATTTACATTTTGTAGAAACAAAGCACACTGCTGAGTCAAGATTTACTTTGGAATGTGTAGAATGTATTCAGAACTATGAGAAGTGAGGAAGTCACACTTCTTTTAATCTTTATGTTAAAATTGTCAATCAAAACAGGTTGATCATTTGATTTAAAGAATACAACCTCAAACTTGAGAATAATTCTAGAATAAGCACTGTAGAGGAGAACTGTCAGATTAAGAGAAAAAGGAGTTAGAGAGGCAATGGCTTTGGGATCTGTGTCTTGGGAGTCATATGGCTTATGCTCAATAGTCTACATCTTGAATCCAGGATTTTGACATTTTAAGAATCAGTAGATTAAAGATAACAGAAGAATTTAAAAAAAACTGTATGAAACAAATGCTTTAATTAAATTGTGAATATTGATAATACATTTGATTCTCAATACAGGTGAATTTTTTAAAAAGTTATGTGCATAGCCGGGCGCGGTGGCGCACGCCTGTAATCCCAGCACTTTGGGAGGCTGAGACAGGAGGATCGCGAGTTCAAAGCCAGCCTCAGCAATAGCGAGGCACTTAGCAACTCAGTGAGACCCTGTCTCTAAATAAAAAATACAAAAAAGGGCTGGGGATGTGGCCTAGTGGTCGAGTGCCCCTGAGTTCAATCCCCGGTACCACAAAAAAAAAAAAAAAAGTTATGTGCATAATCAAAATGCACAAATGTGGTTTTGATCAGGTGTAGTAGCATGTCTTCATTATTCTATTCAATGCCCAGTCTTCCCTTACCCTGTAAATTTACATGGGTATGAACACACACTCACACATTCCACATATAAATCCACATTGGTTAACAGGTAACTTGAATAAGAAACACTGAATTACCAAAGGGCTTGGAAATTACTAAATAACTATTTGCCTTGGGTTGGAAACATGGACTGAATTACAAAGTAATTCAGAAAAGTATTGACTTTAAAGCAACTGCTGGTATATATGACTTAGAATAATATTCTAACATGTTTTGGTTCATACTTATATTGAAAATTTTCTCAGGAGTATGTATTCATTATAGCTAAACGTTGCTTGCTCCTAGAACAAAAATCCAAACTTCCACAATAAGATATCCTCCCCTTTTTTCTCTCTCACCAATAATTCATCAGTTGTGAACTGGAAACTGGGAATAGAACAAAAATAAATGCACACATAAAAGCTTAATCTGATGGTGTTAGATGTTATTAGTACTTTTTAATTACAGGATCAACGATTAAAGTGGTTTCAATTATTGGCTAACAGTTTTTAAATGACCTGTGAATTTTATCAAGTTGGTTCCAATGTTTATCATTTTGGATCCTTAAGAATTAGCTATACTGGGCTGGGGCTATAGCTCAGTGTCAGAGCACTTGCCTAGCATGTGTGCGGTACCGGGTTTGATCCTCAATACCACATAAAAATAAACAAATATAGGCATTCTGTCCATGCACAACTACAAAAATACTTTAAAAATAATAATTAGCTGTACTGGTCAGAATGAATCTGCTTGGTGTACTAAATACATTAAATATTAATTTTTTTTTTCTTTTGGTACTGGGGATTGAACCCAGGGACGCTTAACCACTGAGCTACATCCCCAGCCCTTTTTATATTTTATTTAGAGATAGGCTCTTGCTTAGTTGCTTAGGGCCTATGTTAAGTTGCTGAGGCTGGTTTTGAACTCTCAATCTGCCTGCTTCAGCTTCCCAACCTTTGGGATTATAGGCATGTGCCACTGAGCCCAGCTAGATATGAACTATTCATGTGCTCACTTCTTTAGCCCATGCACAACTTTATCCATGGTCCATCTGTTTTTTAGGACAGCATGAAAATTATTTTTAAGATTATCCTTTGATTCAGGTTCATAGAAAACTTACTTCACATGGCCTGTCTTAGCAGTATTGTCTCAAACAAGAACACTGACATATAATTTCAAAAAGGGCACAAAGAAAGACAGTCATTATAATTTTTTTCATGCCTGAATTTTGCTCTCACACAGTCAGTTCCTTTATGTCTCACTATTTCTATGTGATTTAAATCCACCTTCCTATATGATTTGGCCATAATCATGTACCATAGATAGTTTTCTTCAAATGGAAAGAGGATGTCCATTGGGGGGTAACTTAAATTTCTGACCAGATGTGCACTGGTTCACCTAAAATGAAAAAGCACAACAGAATGAACATAACTGAGTGACATAGTTCATATTTCAAATATTGTAATAGCTTTTCTCATAATTTATTATTTTATAATTTTACATACATAACTATAGCTATAATTTAATTTTAGCATTCTGTAATTCCATTATAATGATTTAGAATTTTCATAACTTAGCTGTAAAATCTAATGCTTCAAAGTTGGAGTGTTTGCATTCATTGGAAGAGACATCTGCACGTAAGGAGAAAAGGCAGTAGGGAAGAATGGCATGTTTGGGGCATGTTTTTGCACATATGCATGATATCGTGGCTGTCTCAATATTTACATAAGGGTAGAAATCTCTCTGACTGTTGCTGTCAACCTTAGCACTTTACTCCCTTCTTTTGTTGCCTGGAATATTTTCTAGTTGCTAAGCTCACCCATCAGCAACAAGTCTTCCTGACACTTCATGCATTCTATTTTGTCTTTCTCTCTGAAATAAACCTGTGATGCTAAAATATCTTAGCACCTGAATTCAAACTTTTAGATGAGAATTATGCATATGCTTTTGTTCATATAGAGTATATTTGTGGCTTTTGTATTTAGTATATGTGTGTATATATATGTATGTGCGTATGTATGTACACATATATGTCAACAAGTAGACTTTATCCAATTATAATTTTTGAGGCATTCAAGATATCAAATTATCAAAAAATAAGTTTGTACTACCATTATATTTTATTTATCCATATATTTTTTAAGAAACTTCTTTCACTAAATATTAAAGCATATTACTATTATTTCATATGTGTTCCTTACATTTTGAAATTCCATCTTCTTCATATTTATGTTTTACATCATGAAAGCCTTCAAAATTTCTCTTTATGTCACTTTACTTTGTTTCAGTTTACCCACCATTTCTCTCCCCAAAACAGTACAAATTTTAGAGTATATGCTAAGCTTCTGTACATAACCCTAAACCCCTTGCCAAATCAAGTTTTGTTTTTAATTTTGCAAGACACCAAATGTCCTTTTTCTCTTCAAATCTGAAGCTATCATGGATATCATGGAAGATTTCTGTAGTACAAAATCATTTTTTGTTACTTTCCTTTTTTGAGTGTGCAAAAATTTAATTTCTTGAATTTTCCCACAAATAAATGAATATAAAGTATTGAGATACTTAGCAAAGAATTGAGGAGAAATCTGTTTCTGAATACAATAAGACCCAGAAATTCCACACACAGGCATGTACCCCCCCCCCATGAAAACAGGTAAAATACATGCACATGTTCTTTTATTAAACATTAAAGTCTTTGATATTAAAATATAGTTAGTCTTTGATATTAAAATATAGTTAGGGTTACCATTTTTAATTTGTTCTTTTTAGATATACATTACAGCATAATGTATTTTGACATATTACGCATACATGGAGTATGACTTCCCATACTTGTGGTTGTACATAACTTGGAGTTACACTGGTGGTATGAACAAAGGAATTACATGAGTTACATGAACAAAGGAGTGTTATGTTTAATCATTCTACTGTCTTTCCTATTCTCATCCCCACTCCCTTTGCTTCATTTCTCTTTGCCTAATCCAGTGAATTTCTATTCTCCATCCCCCCTTATTATGTGTTAGTATCCACATATCAGAGAAAACATTTCTCCTTTGTTTTTTTGATAACTGGCTTATTTCACTTAGCATGATACTTTCTAGTTCCATCCATTTACTGGCAAAGGCCATAATTTCACTCTTCTTTATGGCTGAGTAATATTCCACTATGCATATATATACCACATTTTCTGTATCCATTCATCTGTTGAAGGGCAGATAGATTGGTTCCACAGCATTGCCATTGTGGATTAAGCTGTTATAAACATGTGACTGGATCACTGTAGTACACATGCACGTTCTTTTTTGTGGGGTGGGGTTTACCAGGATCAAACTTAGGGGCACTCATCCACTGAGCCACATCCCGGGCCCTATTTTATATTTTATTTAGAGTCAGGGTCTCACTGAGTTGCTTAGCACTGTTGCTGAGGCTGGCTTTGATCTCGTGATCATCCTGCCTCAGCCTCCTGAGCTACTGGGATTAAAGGCATGCAGCAAGGTGTCTGGCCATGCACATGTTCTTAATAGTACTATTCACAACATTAACAGGAAGAAAAAAATAACAAAATATCCTCAATGAATGAATGAATGGACAAAATTTAAATGTGGCATAAACTTTCAACAAATAGTATTTGAAAATAAAAGGAAATAAGGTATTGATAGCTAAGTAGTGGAGGCAAAATTTTACCTCTCCTCTCTCATATTTATTTATCTAAACCTGAGAATTAAACTGGATTAATATAGATTAGCAAGAGAATAACAAAAAATCTATTTGATACAAGTTGTTTTAGACACAGGGATCTTCACAAAAATGAAGACTCAAAGAACTAACAAAACCCCAGTGCTTTTCTCCTGGGTTGACCGGAGAGGCAGCTGTGGAGAAGTAACTAAACTATGTGGGGAGGCTTAAAGAAGATTGCAGTAATTTAAGAGGTCTCTATGGAAACTGCAGGGGCCCAACTTTCCCTTCTTAATGACAAGATGGTGACTTTCTTCTTGCATAAGGAGAACATCTACATGAGTATTTTTGTCTCTTACTTTCAGGAAGAAAAAGGAGAGAATCAGAGTGTTTTCGTACTTTTTTTTGAATTTTATTTATTTGTTATTCACTCTTTTTAGATATATATGAGAGTGGAGTGTATTTTTGACCTATTATACATACATGGAGTATAAATTATTCTACTTAGGATCCCATTCTTTTGGTTATATATGATGTGGAGTTTCCCTCGTGGTATATTCATACATGAACATAGAAAAGTTATGTCAGATGCATTCTATTGTCTTTGCTATATCCCATCCCCTCTCTGTTCTCTTCATTTCCTTTGTCTTCTCCTCCCCACACCTCTTGTTATGTGTTAGCATCCACATATCAGAGAGATCATTCATCCTTGTTTTCTTGGGTTTGGCTTATTTCACTTAGCATGATAGTCTCCAGTTTCATCCATTTACCAGCAAATGCCATAATTTCATTCTTCTTTCAGCCTGAGTGAAATTCTATTGTATGTGTGTATATACATATATATATATATATATATATATATATATATGTACACACACCATTTTATTTATCTATTCATCTGTTGAAGGACATGTAGGATGGTTCCATAGCTTAGCTATTGTTAATTGAGCTGCTATAAACATTGATGTGGCTGTGTCACTGTAATATGCTGATTTTAAGTCCTTTGGGTATATACTGAAGAGTGGGATAATGGGGTTAAATGATGGTTCCAGTCCAAGTTTTCTGAGGGATCTCCATACTGCTTTTCAGAGTGGTTGTACCAATTTACAGTCCCACCAGCAATATAGGAGTATACATTTACCCCCACATCCTCAACTTCTGTTTTACTGACTTAAGGTCAAAATAATTATTATGCAAACTGGTGCATTTTGGGGTGACATATTCTGGTATACCACGTTCCTTCAAATGCTATAATGTAAGAAAACTTTAAAGACATTATGTGAAACAAAAAAGTCAGATGAAAAAGGACAAATGCTGTATGATTCCATTTATATGAAAAATCTGGACTTGTTGAATCCAAATCCATAAAGACAGACAATAAATTGTCAGTTTAAGAGGAATGGAAAATGAGGGTGAAAATGGGTAGATGATTTTGGGGTGTCTGGAGTAAATATTTTGGAAGTTGGTATAGGTGGTAGCTTCCAATATTATGAACATAGTAAATGCCCATGAGAAAAATAATTTAGAATGATTAATTTTATGTCATATCAATTTTCATGTCAATTTCTGAAAAAGGAGGGGGCAGTGTGTTCTCAAATGTGTATATGGGGCCAATTTTTGTAAGTAAATATAAACAAATATAATAATAGCTATGGAATCTTTGTAGTATGCACTTGATTTTTCTTTATTTAATAGTGCTTTCTATTTGTCTTTATCTTTCTCCTGCACATATGACTCCAGTGCTTAAGACACAAAAAGAGTGTAATACCCCTCAGTTGCCCTGGGTTATGCTTTATTCATTGGTTAATATCCACTGTAAGTGTTTGCAAGTATTTGATGTGCCTGTGTTGTATTATAATAGAGTACTAAGACATGCCCTGCCAGGTCTTAATGCCACCAAATAGTCTCATACTCAATAAGTTAAAGGGATTAAAACTTCAATGTTTTATCACTAAAGAACTAAGTAACTGATTCAGGTTCGATGAAATTATTAATCATTTTTTTACTGGAAATCATAAATCTTTCTCTATTCTGGTGTTAGATATTATAGATTTTCTAGATCATTTTAGCTGTAGGCCATTTTAAAGTATATTTGGCTTATATTAGTCTGTTCTTTCTTTTGGCATCATCAAGCATATGGAAGAAGCATATGGATCACTGGTTATGTTATAAAAGACCTTGAAAATTGGGTGAAAATGTTCATATAATGGGGTTTTATAGCAGGTCTCTTTTATAAAGCTGAACACCAATGTTACCAGAATACAAAATATGCAACTCATGTCTGAAGTAAATCCCAGCGCCAGTCTAGGTTTTATTTTTACATCAAGAACTTAGAAAAGGCATGAACATTTCTTACCACAATAATCCATGGTTTTATGTTTACATGAAGGTAGATTGTTTCATATGTAACAATATTTTATAATGAATTCAGGTAACAGTTGCATTGTAAAGTCCTTAAAGTCAGCAAGGTAGTATCATATAATGAAAATGCTTCCAAATTTGCCTTTGGACTTTGCTTTCAGGAAAAATGCTGCATGACTTTGCACAAACCTCTTTATTTTACCATCCTCCCCTTTTGTCCTTATCTGTAAAATGGGAATCATTTCCATATCCAAGATTGTTTCAATTGTTACATAAATCTTTGCACAAAACATGTCTGGTTATTGCCCAGCAGCATCTCTGCTTCTCCATCCTGGCCGCACCAATACCACTCTTCATTCTCCAGTGTAAATAGGATCACATTTTAGGTAAAATTGAAAGGATAGATCTAAATATAATAGAATGATCATAATTCATCAACAAATTTAATGATGTTTCATTAAGAACAAATTTTTTTAGAAATTAACAGTGTTTCTAAATTTTGTCTAGAAAAATAAGTGATTTGTGAAGTCTTAGATCTGATTTCAGGCCTATGCCTTCTTGAATCCCTAGATGATTCCATCTAGTCCTGAATGATACCATATTTCTTCTCTTGTTTCCTATAATCTTACATCCAATGTCTACTTGATTTGTCAATGGGGGTATCAACTTGTCCTCTAAATGTTCAACTTGTGCTGCAGTCTGAAATCTTGACCCACTAGAGCTTTACTCTAATGTCCCTCAAGTTAATAGATGGCTATATCATATTATTGCTAAAAACATAAATTGTGTGTGTGTGTGTGTGTGTGTGTGTGTGTGTGTGTGTGTGTGGGTGTGTTGTAATTCTTACATAATAATTCAGCAAATGTTTTGCATAGTCTCTAAATACTTTCTGAATCTAGCAATCTAGGTACTCACCAACCATGCCGTTAAGATGGAACCCCAATCTACCATCATGAAATTAAAAAAAAAAAAAAAAAAACTTGGGGCTTGTCTTCCAGTTCTACTCTTGCCCCTATATATTCATCATATGATATTCACAATGAATGAGTCAAGTCATTCAATATATTGCTCAAAATTTGCAAGGATTTGAAGGAGCCCTAATCAAGGAGACAGCTAAGATTGCGGTTAGCTGAGAGCCATAAAAGATGTTTAAGTTGCACCTGATATTCATACATTATTCAAAGAATCTTTGTATGCCCGTGAACACTGTGTGACGCACCTGTAAGCTCGAGCTGTAAGCACTTGTCCTTGTTAAAGCTAAATGTATATAACCGGGTGAGGTTGGTTAGAGGTAAGAAGAAGAAGAAGGTTTCTGGTTGAAAGAGTCAGAGTGGTTAGAGTTCGAGAGGTTGCTGAAGCCGGAGAGAGAAGAAGAATAAAATACCTTTTTCATTCTCATCCTGCCTCCGAATTTTCTCTCGCGGCATCGTTGCTCCAAGCGGCATTCACTTCAGGCAGCAACAAGGATTCTAAATACTCTTGAAATAAAAAGCAAGTTCTTAATAGACCAAATGGCCTTTTGCTGCTCCTTTACTTTCCTTTTCTTTCCTTGGCTCACTGAACTCCCTCATGGTAGAGGTAAGGTTCTTCAAACACTGCTGACACCTCTCCCTCAGGGTCTTCTCATTGCAAATATTCTGCTCCTTGTTTGGAGAGATCTTATTCCAGCTATCTTTGACTATCCTCTCACTTATTTCATATCTCTGCTTAAATTATCCATCTTTTGAAAGAAATTCCTTACAACTTGTCTCTTGGCTAATTTTGTGTGTAACTTGGCTAGTCTCTAGGACCCAGTTTCTTTTTCAAACACCAGTCTGGATGTTGCCATGACAGTATGTTTTAGAGGTGGTTAACATGTAACTTTGAGTATAGCAGATTTCCTTCCATAAAATAAATGAGCCTCATTTAATCAGTTGAAAGTCTAAAGAGAAAAGACATTCGTCTTTTCATAAAGGAAGGAATTCCTTTTGAACTCAAGTCTGTACCCTCATCTCCCTCCAGAATTTCTAGCCTGCTGGCCTAGCTTGAAATTTTCACACTTTTATACTTGCTGAGCTCCCCAGTCACATAAGACAATTCTTTAAAATAAATCTCTCTCTCTTTCACTCTCTCTCTCTCTCTCTCTCTCTCTCTCTATTGGTTTGGTTTCTCTGGATAACCTTGACTTACATACTCTTTATTTCCTTAACTTGCTTTATTTTCTTCATACTTCATCACTCTCTTATATTTCACATCTCTTCATTTATTCCTTTATTGCCTGTCTCTCCAAATTGACAAAAACTTTAAGCAATAATAAATTTCCCATGGTATGCTCTCTGTTATAATTCAATTCTAGAAAATTTCAGCACAAATTTATATATTTATATTCCAAACAAATTAATCAATGAATAAAGTATGTGACACAGAGTTTTGAAATAGGACAGTTTGAAATTATTTGAAAGAGACCTTTTTAACCAGACATTAATATCTATCTGTTTGGTGGTTACCAAGAGCTAAATGTGGAGTGAGACAGGGAAGATATTTGTCCAAGAATACAAAATTTCAGTTAGACAGCAGTAGTGATAATGGTCAAGGGAAGGGAGGGTAAAGGAGGGAGCAAGAGGGGAGGGAGGGGGAGAAAAGGAAAAAAAAAAAAAAAAGGTGGTTGAATGAGACGGATACCATTTTCCTTAATGCATGATTGAAGACCTGAATTGTACGAATATACTTTGTATGCAAACAGTTGTATGTAAAAAGATACTAAATATATGTACTATGAGTTGTACATATTAAAAATTATAAAAATAAAATTAAAAAACAAAACAAAAAAATAAAACAAACAAACCCCCCCCAAAAAAAGAACAATGCATTGTATTCAAGAAAATAGCTTTAGTATTCTTGCCATACAAAATCGCATGTGATTATTCAAACTTCTACAATATGCAGATCTTTTAAAACATCAGATTGTTTACCATATATACAATTTTTAATCAATTGAAAAATATTAATTAAAAATAAAATTTGATTAATGGAATTTTACTCAGCAATAAGAGAGAATAAAATAATGGCATTTGCAGGTAAATGAATGAAGTTGGAGAATATTATGCTAAGTGAAATTAGTCAATCTCAAAAATCCAAATACCGAATGTTTTCTCTGATATAAGGAGGCTAGTTCACAGTGTTGTTGGAAGGGGGTACATAGGATCAGAGGAACACTAGAATGGTGGAGGGGAAGGGAGGGAGCAAGGGGGGGAGTGGAGAAGGAAAAAAAATTGGTGGTTGAATGAGATGGATATCATTGTCCTTAATGCATGATTGAAGATCTGAATGGTACTTATATACTTTGTATACAAGCAGTTGTATATAAAAAGATACTATACTTGTGCATTATGAATAAGTAAATAAATAATTTAAAAAAAGAAAAAAAAGTTTTTGAAAAATTTGAAAACATGCCTTTTAAACTCAATATATATTGCCTTACCTTCCAGATGATAATATATTCAGGAAATAAAGGAAGATTGTGTCATTTCCATGTATGGGTTTATATACACCCATCCACTTATCAGTTCGCCTTTCTGCCTCTTACAGTTCTTTCTAAGTTACATCATACTTCACCATCACCTAGAACTCCAAAACTATGCACCTCCTTAGAAAGATGCCATCATCATCACTGATCTTATTCAAGGGCTGACATTTAGAAAAACACACAAGCCTTTGCTACTTTTCTCCTTAGTTTCTCCCCCAAATAAGATTCTGTGTGGGTAATGTCCTTTACTGAAAATTAGGGCTAAATGTGATATAGGCAAAGAAAACTCAAATATAAATTCTAAGTATGATTGTTCCTAGGTTCTGAAAAACATGAGCAAAAGAAAAAAAATAATATGTATATATACTTCACAGGAATCCCCTTATTGTCACTTTTAATCATAACCTTTACTTCTCTAATCCATTGTCCATCCTTCCAACTCTTCATTGGGCACAGAATATGCTTCATTTTCACTCAAAGAATACATGCCTCATCTCTCATTATTGCATGTCTCAAATCCTCAGTTATTAGCTCTAGAGAGTCATTGTGGAGTAGTCATCAGCTGTATCCTTGGACTGCTTAGTTCATCTGCATTGAGATCTCTTCACTAGTATGGAAGGCATGGGCATCTTATTTATTCTTTCTTCAGCCATTATCTTAAGGAAAACTAGGATATCAAATGCAAACAGAAGATGTCAGAGTTAGATAATGTGTAAGCACACTTGCACATACAGCACCCATTTCAAAGCAAATATGTTAAGAGTATATTAATGAAGAGAAATGGTTTACTAAAATCCACATTGTCTCTAAAAATCCCCTTTCAGATCCATGATACAGACAGAATCTTACATGGCTTTGCAGACTCAATTTTTCTTTATTTACGGTGATTTCTAAACCAGCCTAAATATCTATTGATATACAAATAAATAGGACCAATTATGAGGCCTTATCAAAGAACAGAGAAGACACCATGGATTGGCCAAACTTATCTTCATAAAGATCTGGTGAAAGTTTTGAAGTTAGGAGTTTTTGTTGGTTTATTTTGTCCTTTCATCCAGAAATAAAAATCAAATACCCCCAATACAGGAAAACATACTTTTGAAACTAGAGGGAAACAGTCAAAATAGTTAATTTTAAAGGAATATATGGAAGATATTATATAACTACCCAAGGACAGCTATGAGATGAGTCCTGAGGTGCCCAATTATAGTAGGGCCAACAGGGTATGACTTTGTCAAACAAAGTCAGCACAAAAGCTCCTGCTAGCCATAAAGCGGAAAGTCCTCTGCCCCAGGGAGGTGGGGAGAACCATATTAGTTCTGTTCTGCACAAAGGCAGTCATTTTGGTTTTGTGTGAGAGTGACAGCTGTGGGAAGCTCCGTGCATGATTCAAAAATCTATGAGATAAAAGGTAATTTTTATTTTATTAAAGTCAGTTCGGAAAGATAACATTGGGAGTCAGATATCTTTGCATGGTGATTGTGTGGTTCAAAATTTTCTGAGATCCTACTCCTTAATTTTGAACAAGGAGAGGATAAAAGCAGTATGATTTTTTAATAAAATGGTAGCCATGCAGGCTAGCTTTCCTCAAAAGAAATGTGACTTTTTTTAGAGGCTGTGCATCATCCCGACATATCCTTTACACAGCAGCTTCCAGGCGGATTTATACTCCCAGCAGGTCAGGCTAGGCACTGTAGGGAGGGCTGAAAAGCAGGAAATCAGAGTTTAAGAAGCTTCTATTGCACCTATCATTATGTTTTTCACTCCATTATAATGTATCAGAATGGGATTTTATTTTAAACTAGATTTTACTAATTTGAAGGTCAACTTTCTTTTGGACAGGGACACATTAATTATTTATTTTAAAATTCAAAGTTTGGGAGGAATTGTTAACTTTGCATTAAACTTGCAAGAAAAGAAATGTCTACTGTTCATGTACCTCCCAACAAGAGGAAGCAAAGACTCTGCTACAAATAATAATTTCCCCAAATATTCCAATGTGAGGACTGATAGATTTCAACACCTCCTGCTGTGGAAAGTAAAGGAGATGTGAAAAATGAAAGTCAGAAAAGATTGTAGTTAAAAGAAATTTACAAATGTCCTGCTAACTTTCATCCAAATGTTAAACATTCACTTATTCTTCCACTCAACAGGAACTATTAAGTGTCCAGTGCCTTCTAGGTACATGGCCCCATATACATAATAGCGGACAAAATAACCCCAAATCGATTACTGTTACAATCTTTTCATTTTGAATCAAGTCACTCCATTTATCAGTGACAGAGCCAGAATTTGAATCCAATTCTGTCCATTACTCCTAATGAAATGGAACATTTTATCATAAATGTTCAAATATCTGAATTAAATATAGGACTATAGTTTTATGTAGCATTTTATAGTAATAAGGCACAGAGAAGTAATATAGAAATAAGTATGCTCAAGGGGTTGAGTGGCTATGTCTATCACCTTTATGTCCAGATTTTTTATATTATAACTTGTAAAAAAAATAGAAATGCCTGAGTAGCCTGGTGTGGTGGCACATGCCTGTAATCCCAGCACTTGGGAGGCTGAGGCACGAGGATTGCAAGTTCAAAGCCAGCCTCAGCAATGGCAAGGCACTTAGCAACTCAGTGAGACCCTGTCTCTAATAAAATACAAAAAAAAAAGGGGGGGCTGGGGATGTGGCCCAGTGGTCGAGTGCCCCTGAGTTCAATCCCTGGTACAAAAAAAAAAAGAAAAAAAAGAAAAGAAATGCCTGAGTAATCTATGATGTTTGACTCATTGTGGCTTTAAAGGATACTATTATTTTTATAACTTCTGGAAGAGACTCAAAAGAAACTTAGACATTGTAGAATTAATTTCTAGGTTCAATTTTTAAAATGACTCATTTGCTACCAAGAACACTTTTAAAATATACTCTCATGACCTTCAATGTGATTTGGAATAGATATTGAACATTTATAGTAATAAATATAAGGTTTATAAGAGCATATGTTATACAATAATAATTTTAAAATGCTCATGACATCAATTATATTTTGTCATTCTGAAATGTACAGTACTACAGGCTTTGTCAAGACAATGCAGAAAGACAGCCCAGAATCATGAAGGTGGAAGTAAAGATGATTTTCTTCTGCCTTAATGGCTTTAATTGCAGGATACAATAGAATACAGCTGCTCCTCTCTTCAAAGTTTCATTTCATCATCTGTCTAAAAGCTGTCACACCATGCATGCCACTTGACTGTTATGTCACCCAATCCTGTTCCACCTGAACAAATTTGTGGCAATATGTTCTGAATGCTCCTTTTTTCTTTTCTGGAAAGTATAAATTCACTGAGCACTACTGAATTTAGGAATAATTGAAACTTACTGGCTTAAACTTATTTATCTTGATAACATAAGTGCTCCACCTGAATAAATAAAATCTGAAGTTAAGAATTGACAGTTTACTTAGAAATAGAAGGGGATAAGCTTTATATTTTAAAAATATTCTAATGGCTTGAATAAAATAGCAGATTTAAGTCTAAAGTAAAGCAAAGCATTTATTTAAAAGTATGCAAGTTTCTAAACAACAAAAACAACTACATAAAGCAAATCAAATCCTTACATATGGCAAACTTATCAGTAAAATTTAGGTGATTTATTACTATATATTCTCTAAAACCCCCATTCAAAATTTTAACTTTCATAAAACTACTATGTGACCGAGCCATCTCAGTTTACTCTAAGGAAACGAAACCTGTGTGTTGAAGTACCTACACTCCTGAGTTTATTGCACCATTTTTAAAATAACCAAGACAAAGATTCAATGTAAGTGTCCATCAGAAGATGGAAGGATAAAGAAAATGAGGCATGCATATATATGGAATACCTTGGAAAGAAGCCTTAGAAAGAAAGAAATCTGATCATGTGTGAGAACATGAATAAACCTAGAAGACATTATGCCAATTAAAGTAAATCATTTAAAGAAAAACAAATGATTTTGTCTGAATGAACTTACTTACATGTGGAATCTAAAAAAATCTGAAGATTATAGAAATGGAGGGTAAAGTGGTTTTGGGGTAGGGTGCAATTGGGGAGATTTTGGTTAAAGAACCCAAAATTTCAAATAGAAAGAATAAGTTCAAGATATCTAATTTTAAAACTTCAACTTTCAAACAAATAACATCTAGTGAGAATCAGATTTAAGGAAAGAGGTAGATCCTGTTAGTTTTTTTCTTTCTCTATTTGAATGCATCATGAAAATCATTAATATAGATAATAAAATTTAACCTCAAATTTACTGTTTCTTGTATAAAATGAATGATTATGATTTGTCATGACATGTAAATATAATAGTTTTCATCTCATCCTTCCTCTGCACCCACTACCCTGGTAAATGACAATGATTTAAATTATGGATAGAATAATATATAATGAAAATATGCATAACATGAACATTTTGTTTTACAATGTTCTGCCCCCAAGAACACTCCTTAGGTATCTGAAGAAGACTGTATTTTACAATATTTACAATGTTCATTATATAGTCATTCACTTGTAGGTCTACACTGCTTCTTTGGCAGAAAAATGTCTGTGACTTGATAAAAGACATAACTAAGAATGTTTTTAAAAGGTGAGAGACAGGAAATAATGCAGGTAGCAATGACCAGCACCTAATGACTATGAAGAACCAGGAAATCCATCAGATCCATTCACTCTAAGTGACAGTTTTAATAGATTGAAATTTGGTAGGTAAATGTATCATCACTTCTAATTATTTCCTTCACTAAAGGTTCATCATAAAGCTAAGAAAATATTAAATTTGAGAAATTTTTGGTACCTTTGAATTTACCACTAACATGGAGCTATTGATGGCCCCCTTTATCCTTTGGTACCAGTAAGTCTAGTGTTTCACATTTCATGAGTGATTTGGAGAATCAAAAATCACATGCATTTATTATGTTTTCAGTTGATTCTAAGCTTTATCTTTGTACGTATGTGTTAAGAAGTGGGACAAATAATGATTGGAAAGTAAGGAAAGAGGCAGTTGGAAATAAGAATCAGATTTAAGGAAAAGAGATAAAGGAGTTGAAAATTATATTTGATAAATGTAGTGAATAATCCTTTCTTAGACTTCCTTAAATAATATGATACTCATATCAATTAATAAAAAGAATACAACTAGAAATTTGGTCTTTTGGCAAAATGCAGCACAGATGAATTAGATTTTTCTGGAAGAATCAGACAAAAATCATCTGATGTTTCCTGAGAGAGGAGCTCTGGCTTCCATCACCACAGGAACCACCAGCAGCTAAAGATAGTTCAGTGTTTTTCATTACAGAGGTTTCTGAACATCATGGTCTAAAATATTATCAGTATGTGCTGTGGGTCCTGTGGGTTGAATTTTGTCCTCCAAAATGGTATATCTAAGGCGATAATCCCAATAACTGTGAAAGTGACCTTATTTGGAAATAGAATACTTACACATTTAAGAAAAGGTCATAAGGGAGTAGGGTTGGTACTAAACACAACATAACTGGTGTCCTTGTAAGAAAAGGGGAAGTAGTACAGACACAGAAATGAGTAGAACATATGGATGACAGAGGCAAAAACTATAGTTTTGCATCTACAGAATACAGAAATCTGAGGACTGTTCACAACCACCTGAAGCTAGGAAGAGATAGGGAAGGAACCTCCCAGAGCCTCCAGAATGACTAGCACCTTGATTTCATACTTCCAACCTCTAGAAATATGCAAGAATATATAATTTTGCTCACCTTGTTTATAGCATTTTGTTATGTATCCCCAGGGACCTGATACAATATGTCATCCATAAACAGACCTAAAATAGTTGTTTTTGGTCCAGTAGCTATAAATGAATATTTACATTGCATGTGTTTTTGTAGATTTGTAGGTGATCTCTGAGAGCTGTAAGTCACAGACACAGAAATTCCATTTTGAGAAGCACTGATAAGGAAATGGCAACAGACAAGATACATACAAATTCACCCAAATATGAGCACATCCATTCTTCACTGACATCATTGTCATTTGCTAAAGTGTAGCTTGACCATCGCATCTGCATGATCCAATAGCCCACGGTGACATCCTTTGGCTTATAAAAAGTTATTCCATTCTTTAGTCAGGCATATATGCCTCTTTCCTATTTGACCTCTTTCTTTATTAAAAAAAAATTATACACAATAGGAATTTATTTGTCATATTTCTGGAGACTGGGGAATTGAAGATCAAGGTACCAACAGGACCAGGGTCTGTGTGGGTTGCTTTCTGCCACCAAGATAGCACATTGACCTCTTGCTTATGTTCTTCTCTCATATTATACTGTTTCCAAGTGGCACCAATGTTCCTGCTACACTAGATTACATGTCATTGTTCAATACATCCTGTTCTTTGTGGATCTTCATTTCTACCATTTCTCCTGTTGTCTAGTAACCAAAGCCCAAGCACAGTCATTAAGGACAAACTCAAATGTGACATTTCCTTATGAACAATCATCCTCACTTTATTTTTGTTGTCCCATTCCCATTATACTCTGTGCTTCTTTTACAGCATTTAATAAGGTATTCTTGATTTATAGTCATTTCATTTATATCTATTAACCTAATTTTATCAGGCAATATGACATTATTTTATAAATCACTGTTAAAATACACTGACTACCTACAAATTGTTAGATGTGAAAAGATATTTGTTCCCCAGAGGGTTTTACAATATGGAGGATCTGGCCCTGTTTATGGAGGTTTGATTAGTGAATGAGTCAATTAAGAATTGATGAGGAGAGATCCAAGATGGCGGATTAGAGGAAGCCGCACTTCAGGAGAGCTCCGTGGAAAGAATCCAACAAAGCAGATAAATTGCCTTTCATTATATATATATGGACTGAAAATACCGATATCCTGGATGGTTTGATTACCACTACCAGAGAGAGAAAGAGACAAGCTGTCTGCAGCGGCTGGAGCCGCGAGGCTCCTGCAAAACCGCCTGGGCGGTGCACAGGCCCTGCGAAACAAGGTCAGTGTGAGGAGACCGCGCTACTGCTGCAACCCCAGCCAAACTCACTGCACACTAGCGTGAAACCGGCGATAAAAACCAGCGATAACAGCCGGCGGGATTGGTGCTGGGGAGCCACGGGAGACCGCGGGTCCACACACCAGTTCGAATCCACACTCCGCCTGACGCGACCCTCGGTGTGGCTTCCCGGTGCGATCGGCAAGGATACGGGAGTCTGGGAGTCTGCTGAGCTGCTGTTGACTGGAAGGAGAGCGCCGCCATCTTTGAAAGCTGCAGGGGCTGGTCCTGACAAAGGGGAGGAGACGGAGAGCGACTGCTGCATCCAACCAGGGACTCTCCAGCTCTCTGAAGACAACGCACAATTTGGGTGAGACTTAGTTGGTCAGCAGGGGAAGGCGTTTCTGAGGCTGGCACAGCGGCCACAGGGGGCTGCAACTGTGGGTGGGCTTGGGGAGGGGGTGCCTTCTGGAAGATCCCCCTTCCCGGCGCCATTCATCTGCTGACACACACAGTCCCCCTGGGCCACTCCTTCACTGAACCGTGCAGCCGCTGGCCTAGGATGCAGCCTTGATTTCACTGACAGGATCACAGACTGTGATCCAATAGCAATTGGTTTGAACTGGAAAGGAAAAAAGAGGGGGTTCCCAGGGCCCGTTTTGTCTGAGACTTGGGGTTTGACTTTTTTTTTTTTTTTTTTTTTTTTCACTTTCTTTTTATTGGTCTGCTTGATTTTCTGGATTGCAGGGAGGGGTTTTTTTTTTTGTTGTTGTTGTTGTTGTTTGTATGTTTGTTTGTTTATTTTTCTTTTTCTTTTTTTGGCTTTGTTTTGTTCTGCTTTTTTTTTTTCCTTCCGCATTGATTGGCATTGATTGTTAGTGTGTTTATCTGCTTCCGCTCCCTTTTTTCTTTCATTCTTTTACTCCTTCTCACCCTTGTATCTTTTCTTCCTCCTTCATCTTTCATGTTTACATCCTGCCAGTGCATACTAAACAGAGCCAAAAACAAGTTATATGCAAAACTTGGGATTTCTAGAACTGGCGCAATTGAACTGGGTAGCAAAGTGGTGTTATATATAGTTTACTCTCTAGTTCCTTGATTCTCTCTCTCCTCTCTCTTACACCAATTCCTACTCTTTATCATTTTTTTCTTTTCCAACTTACTATATATATAAATTGATCGTTTTACCTAATAGTCAACCCCATTCTCTTTCTTCCATCGTCTACTGATACTAAACCACTTCCACTAAACCATTTCAATAGATATCTCTTTTCATACTTTCCAAGAAAGAACAATTCAAGACACTTCCTTCTTCCTAAACATAACACCTCTGTATCCAATACTTGAAGCTATAAAATCCTATCAGAAACGTACAGAGTAAATTGGAAATAATATCTGGGATAACAAAATCTGTACATTGTGACCAAACTTGGATTTTCTGAATAGAAAGTGTTAGGTTTTAAAAGTATAAAGGAATTATAAGGTGATCTGATAGCATTGTACTACAGGAACAACATAAGGCTTTAAGGTAAAATCGAAACAGTCAAGGTCCCACAGTGCAGGAAGAATAGATACACAAGCAACATGAAAAAACAAGGAAAGAAAATGACACAAACAAATCAAGATACCTCATCGGCAGATGTCATGGCAAGCACAGTTGGTCAAATGCCAGAGATGGAATTTAGAAATTACATATGCCAAATGTTTATGGAACTTAAAAATGAACTCAAAAATGAGATGAGGGAGCAGGTACAGGAGGCAAAAGATCATTTTGACAAAGAACTCCAAAAACAAATACAGGAAGTAAAAGATTACTTCAATAGGGAAATAGAGGCTCTAAAGAGAATCCAAACAGAAATTCCAGAAATGAAAGAAGCAATAAACCAAAATAAAAGCTCAATTGAAAACATCTCCAACAGAATAGACCATCTGGAAGATAGAACCTCAGACAATGAAGACAAAATATATGTCTTAGAGAAGAATTTAAACCATACAGCAAAACTTGTTAATAATCATGAACATAACATCCAGGAATTATGGGACAGCATAAAAAGACCAAACTTAAGAGTGATTGGCGTAGAGGAAGGGGCAGAGTTTCAAGCCAAAGGAATGAGTAATCTATTTAATGAAATAATTACAGAAAATTTTCCAAGCTTGAGGAATGAAATGGAAAACCAAGTTCAAGAGGCATACCGAACACCAAACAAACAAAATCTCAACAGATCCACACCTAGACACATTATAATGAAAATGCCTAATACACTGAGCAAGGAGAGAATACTAAAAGCCACAAGAGAAAGGAAGCAAATTACATATAGGGGGAAACCAATCAGATTATGTTCAGATTTTTCAACCCAGACCTTAAAAGCAAGAAGATCCTGGAATAGCATATTTCAAGCTCTGAAAGAAAAGGGATGTCAACCAAGAATCTTATATCCAGCAAAATTGAGCTTTAGATTCGAAGATGAAATAAAAACCTTCCACGACAAGCAAAAGTTAAAAGATTTCACAACTCGAAAGCCAGCACTTCTGAACATCCTGGGCAACATTTTTCATGAAGAAGAAGAGAAAGATGATAACGAAAATCAACAAAGGGAGATATTAAACTAAAGGAAATACCAACCAGAAGAGAAACCAAATCAAGCTAAAGACCATAAGTCAAATAAAAATGGATGGGAATAAAAATCACATCTCAATAATAACCCTGAACGTTAATGGCCTAAACTCGCCAATCAAAAGACACAGATTATCAGAATGGATTAAAAGAAATGACCCAACAATTTGCTGTCTCCAAGAAACACACCTCATAGAAAAAGATATCAACAGACTGAAAGTGAAAGGCTGGGAAAAGTCTTATCACTCACATGGCCGGCGGAAGCAAGCAGGGGTTTCCATTCTCATATCAAATAAGGTAGACTTCAAACCAAAATTAATCAAGAGGGACAAAGATGGATATTTCTTATTACTTAAGGGAACCATCCATCAACAGGATATAACAATCATAAATCTGTATGCCCCAAATAATGGAGCACCTACATTCATCAAACAAACGCTTCTTAAGTTCAAGAGTAAAATAGACCACAACACAGTTATTCTAGGGGACTTCAACACACCTCTCTCACCAATGGATAGATCATCCAAACAAAAGCTAAACAAAGAAACTTTAAGCCTCCTCAAAACAATTAACAATTTAGACCTAACGGACATATATAGAATATTTCATCCCTCAGTAAACGAATACACATTTTTCTCAGCAGCACATGGCTCCTTCTCCAAAATAGACCATATATTATGTCACAAGGCAACTCTCAGCAAATATAAAAAAATAGAGATACTACCCTGCATGCTATCGGACCATAAAGGGATGAAATTGGAAATCAACGACAAAACAAGGAATAAGAAAAACTACTCCATCAACTGGAAGCTAAACAACATGCTACTGAATGAACAAGGCGTTGAAGAAGACATCAAAGAGGAGATCAAAAAATTCCTAGAGGTAAATGAGAACACAGATACATCATATAGAAATCTCTGGGACACTATGAAGGCAGTAGTAAGAGGAAAATGCATTGCACTGAGTTCATTCCTTAAGAGGAAAAAAAACCAACAAATAAATGACTTAACATCACACCTCAAAGCATTAGAAAAAGAAGAACAGACCAACACCAAGAGTAGTAGAAGACAGGAAATAATTAAAATCAGAGCAGAAATTAATGAAATTGAGACTAAGGAAACCATTCAAAGAATTGACAAAACTAAAAGTTGGTTCTTTGAAAAAATAAACAAAATTGACAGACCCTTAGCAATGCTAACGAAAAGAAGAAGAGAAAAAACTCAAATTACTAACATTCGTGATGAAAAAGGGAATATCACAACAAACACCTCAGATATACAGAATATAATTAGAAATTACTTTGAAAACTTGTACTCTAATAAAATAGAAAATACTGAATGCATTGACAGATTTCTAGAGTCATATGATTTGCCTAAACTGGATGTGGAGGCTATACATAATTTAAATAGATCAATTACAAGCGAAGAAATAGAAGATGTCATCAAAAAGCTACCAACAAGGAAAAGTCCAGGACCTGATTTGTTTACAGCCGAGTTCTATAAGACTTTCAAAGAAGAACTAATACCAATGCTCTTCAAACTATTTCAAGAAATAGAAAAAGAGGGAGCTCTTCCAGACTCTTTCTATGAGGCCAATATTACATTAATTCCAAAGCCAGGCAAAGACACATCCAAAAAAGAAAACTTCAGGCCCATATCTTTAATGAACATAGATGCAAAAATCCTCAACAAAATCCTGGCAAATCGGATACAAAAACATATCAAAAAGATAGTGCACCACGATCAAGTGGGGTTTATCCCAGGGATGCAAGGCTGGTTCAATATTCGGAAATCAATAAACATAATACATCACATCAATAGACTTAAAGACAAAAATCATATGATCATCTCAATTGACGCAGAAAAAGCATTTGACAAAATACAACACCCCTTTATGTTCAAAACACTAGAAAAACTAGGAATATCAGGAACATATCTTAACATAATAAAAGCTATTTATGCAAGGCCCCGAGCTAACATTATCTTAAATGGAGAAAAATTGAAAGCATTCCCTCTAAAAACTGGAACAAGACAGGGATGTCCCCTTTCACCACTGCTATTTAACATAGTACTGGAAACTCTGGCCAGAGCAATTAGACAGACGAAAGAAATTAAAGGGATCAAGATAGGAAAAGAAGAGCTCAAATTAGCACTATTCGCTGATGATATGATAATCTACCTAGAAGACCCAAAAAACTCTACCAGAAAACTTTTACAACTAGTAAACGAATTTGGCAAAGTTGCAGGATACAAAATCAATACACATAAGTCAAAGGCATTTGTGTACATCAGCGACAAAGACTCTGAAAGGGAAATGATGAAAAATACCCCATTTGCAATAGCATCAAAAAAAATAAAATACCTGGGAATCAACCTAACGAAAGAGGTGAAAGACCTGTATAACGAAAATTATAGAACACTAAAGAAAGAAATTATAGATGAACTCAGAAGATGGAAAGACCTACCTTGCTCTTGGATAGGTAGAACTAATATTGTCAAAATGTCCATACTACCAAAAGCATTATACAGATTTAATGCAATTCCTATCAAAATCCCAATGTCATTCTTCAAAGAAATAGAAATAGCAGTCATGAAATTCATCTGGAAAAATAAGAGACCCAGAATAGCCAAAGCAATCCTGAGCAAGAAAAGTGAAGCAGGGGGCATCACCATACCAGACTTTAAATTATACTATAGAGCAATAGTAACAAAAACAACATGGTATTGGCACCAAAACAGACTGGTGGACCAATGGTACAGAATTGAGGATACAGAAACTAATACATTTAATTACAGCTATCTTATATTAGACAAAGGTGCCAAAAATGTACAGTGGAGAAAGGATAGCCTCTTCAACAAATGGTGCTGGGAAAACTGGAAATCCATATGCAACAAAATGAAATTAAACCTTTATCTCTCACCATGCACAAAACTCAATTCAAAGTGGATCAAAGACCTAGGAATTAGATCAGAGACAATACACCTAATAGAAGAAAAAGTAAGCTCCAATTTCCAACATGTTGGATTAGGCCCCAAGTTCCTCAATAAGAATCCTGTAGCGCAAGAATTACTACCAAGAATTAATGAATGGGATAGATTTAAACTAAAAAGCTTCTTTTCAGCAAAAGAAACAATCAGTGAGGTGAATAGAGAGCCAACTAATTGGGAACAAATATTTAATACATGCACATCAGATAGAGCACTAATCTCTAGACTATATAAAGAACTCAAAAAACTTTACACTAAAAAAACAAATAACCCAATCAATAAATGGGCTAAGGAATTGAGAAGACACCTCTCAGAAGAAGATACACGATTAATCAACAAATACATGAAAAAATGTTCAACATCGCTGGCAATTAGAGAAATGCAAATCAAAACTACTCTAAGATTTCACTTCACTCCAGTCAGAATGGCAGCCATCAAGAACACAAGCAACAATAAATGTTGGAGAGGATGTGGAGAAAAAGGCACACTCATACATTGCTGGTGGGACTGCAAAATGGTGCAACCATTATGGAAAGCAGTATGGAGATTTCTTGGAAAATTGGGAATGGAACCATCCTATGACCCAGCCATCCCACTCTTGGGTCTATTCCCAAAGGACTTAAAAACAGCATATTACAGTGACACAGCTATCTCAATGTTTGTAGCTGCACAATTCACAATAGCTAGGTTGTGGAATCAACCTAGATGTCCCTCAGTAAATGAGTGGATTAAGAAAATGTGGTATATACGCACAATGGAATTTTACTCAGCAATAAAAGAAAATAAATTAATGGCATTTGCAGGTAAATGGATGAAATTGGAAGACATAATGCTAAGTGAAGTTAGTCAGTCTCAAAAATCCAAGTACCAAATGTTCTCTCTTATATAAGGAGGCTATTTCAAAGTATTGTTGGATGGGGTACATAGGAGGATTAGAGGAACACTAGAATGGTCAAGGGAAGGGAGGGTAAGGGAGGGAGCAAGAGGGGAGGGAGGGGGGGAAAAAAAGGTGGTAGAATGAGACAGATATCATTTTCCTTAATGCATGATTGAAGACCTAAATTGTACGAATATACTTTGTATACAAACAATTGTATGTAAAAAGATACTAAATATATGCACTATGAGTTTGTACATATTAAAAATTATAAAAAAAAAAAAAAAAAAAAAGAATTGATGAAACTCAATGTGCTGGTTATTTAAAATATATATGAAAATAACAATTATTTTAATTTTTTAAAAATCTTAGTCAATGCTTCCTAATAAAAGTTAGGATATTAAAACTTATAAACTTTTTTAAAAACTAAAATATGAATTTCAAATTTGAGTCTGGTATCAGAGAGATGTGGATAATTAAATAATTTAGATTGATAAATAATAATTTAGATTGAGTTCTTTGGACTAAATCTTTGGTAAAATGTTTATATTTTATATAATGTTTTATATTTTATATAAACATTTTACCAAATATTGAATAACACATTAACAAAAAATTGCAAATCAACATAAATCATGATTATGTTTATAAAATTTCAATAAAATGGATTTAAGTATTTATATCAGAAGAGCGCATTGTTTCATGATAATAAAATCCTGGTTCAAGTTTCATGATTCTAATAAGTTTTACATTTCTGAAAATTGTATTACAAATAATAAAATTATTGTGTTTATTTATAAAATTAGATACAATTTTATTAATTTTAAAGAATATCTTAGCCATATAATACTTAGTTTTATGTAATTACTAAATATGAACTCATATTAAGAAAAATATTTACTTAAAATGTAAACATATCATTTGGTTTTCAAAAAAGAAACTAGTTCTTGGAGACAGAAAATATTAAATTGAATAGTTGCAAGAACTGAAATAGGTTATGTTTAATATATCTCAGGCACTATTTTAAATGTTTTACATATATTAATTTATGTGATCCTTTCAATAATCCAATGATATAGTTACTAATTTTGCCCATATTTTACAAAAGAAGAAAGTGTTATTTATATATTATTTTAGTCTGTTTTCTATTGCTCTAACAAAATACCAGAGGGTGGGTAATTATAACAAGGTTTATTTGCTCATGATTATGCTGGTCAGGTTGTTCAGACTTCATAATCTACCAGATCTTCATGCCGGAATCCTGGTGAGGGTTCCTGGCTATATAACAACACAGTGGAAGAATGGAAAGGGAATTGGCTAAAGGGACAAAATTACTGGTGTGGCCTCAATTTATAGTAACTTCCTCTCTCAGAAACTAACTGGGTTCTATAAGATTTACAGTAATCTCTTGCCAGGGCAATGGGGAGTGACAATTACCTCCCACTAGCCCCACCTCTTTAAGGTCCTACAAACTATTAACATTGTCACACCGGAGACAAAAGTTCCAGAACATGAATGTTTACAGGACAAATTCAAACCATGTGCAAATCTTAGTAGTTAGTATAGTTTACCACACCATGCATATACCTTGTAAGTGGAAAAAGCACAATTATATCTGGGTCGAGAATCTACTCTCTTTACTGTTCTTCTGTAGAATTCTCTCAGGTCTAGGAAGCCACCTCTTGAATCTCTATCCTCCATAGGAATTCAAAGTAATGGGAATATATATTTCAAACCTTCAATAACACACTTCACTCCAGAACAATTTATAAGCATTGTATTGTAGACACTCCTTGAGTTATCTTCTTCATGGGTGAATTAAATTTTGTTTTATTTACTTGAAGTAAAGGATGACATCTGAAATAGAAGTCACATCATTATGTAGATATAGTGGAGGTTCACAATTTCCACACATTTTCAAGTACTATAATGAATTTCATTTTGTCAAAGCAAAACACATAATCATGAACACAAGCTTGACATTGTTAATTTTCAATTCTCTTAAAACCTTTGACGCCTATTTCTAAAATGTTTTATTTTTTTTATTTTTGTAATTGTACTAAGATGGCAGTAAAGTATGTTAGAACTAGGTTCAATTCTAAATCCACTGTTAACTATTGGCAACATTTTTTAATTTAGGCTTCTTCATTTGTAAAATAAAAAATCGTGTGTCTGTTTTCATGTGGATTTTTGTGGGGGAAAATATTACAATCAAAATAAAATCCCTGCCCTTTGACCTTTCTAGCGTTCCTCTAATCCTCCTATGTACCCTGACCCGACACCACTGTGAGTCAGCCTCCTTATATCAGAGAAAACATTCGTTATTTGAAAATTTTAGATTGACTAACTTCACTTAGTTTTGTAAAAAGATGTTCTGTATGTTTATTATGAATTATAATGCATACTACTATTATAAATACAACAACTTTGAATAAAAAATAAATTAAAAAACAATTAATGCAGACTAGCCTAGTGTGGTGGCACATGTCTGCAATCCCAGCCACCAGGCTGAGGCAGGAGTCTCAAAGCCAGCTTCAGCAACTTAGCAAGGCCCTCAGAAACTTAGTTGAGACCCTGTCTCTAAAAATAAAAAATGAGATGGATATCATTATCCTAAATACATGATTGAAGACCTGAATGGTACGAATATACTTTGTATACAATTAGTTGTATGTAAAAAGATGCTATATATGTGCATTATGAATTGTAATACATACTACTATTATAAATAAAAATAAATTAAAACAAAAAAATAAAATAAAATCCCTGAAACAATTTAGAATATCTAAATAAATTATTTTTTCTCTCCTCTATTTCACATCCTAGTGGCAATGGAAATTTTTGTTTTATTAATGAAAAATCATTAAGAAATTTATTTTGAGAAATATTGACAGGGGTGATATGTGCCTAACTATACTTTCAAATAGTCATTAATCTCTTTTAGTGCTAATGTAGTTATCCTGGGGTATCCTTGAATTAAATATACTTTTCCTATGCAATAAGTTGAAGAAATAAATTTATCTACTCAAAAGTCTTGATGATATATCACCATGCCTTCAAATATTTTGGAAAGTTCAAAACATTCTGGCAATTCCTTAGAAGCCAAAATTTTTCAGTAACTCCTTACAAAATGTACTATTGGTATGAACTCTCTATATAAATTCCTTTTTTAGATACTGCTCTGATTTTATAGTGTAGCAAGTAAGTGGGACATTTCTAACCTCAGTCTTGTTGGTTGTGTCTGGGTCTTTACCCACAGGGCCACTGACTCTCTTCTATACTGAGAATATAAGGGTTTACACATCTGAATAATCTTCAGTTTCTGAATTGGGTTTGGATTGTTTAAGATTTTATTTCCCTGTCTCTAATGAGATTAATATCAGAAAAACACCCATGTTATCCTGAGGAAGAAAGTTGCCTGTGTAGAAATAGAGATGTTTTCCTCAAAAAAAGAGTGGGTTGGGACTAACGTGCTGCTGTCTTCCTAGGGCTTCTTCTGCTAGAACAGCTCTTAGTGGTGGAGAGCTCCTCACCCTGTGGAAGGAAATTCCATTACACCCATTCTGTTTCTGGATTTACAGAGAAATTCCCCCCAGCCTTGACATAGTTCAGCCAAGGGGAGAGAGAGAGAGATTCAATAGAAGCCAGACATGGTTCTGGTAGCTCTCCAGGAGGGCAGCTTAACCTTGCATGAAAACTGCTTATAGGTCACAAATAAACACTAATATGCAGCCCTGGATGGTCCAGAAAGGGTACACCCTTGGTCAAACTTTCACTGAGAAAGGGAACTCATCCTTATGCAATGGCAGATGGCACACATTTATGTATCACCTACAGGAAGAATTCAGATCAATGGTTGGATATTAGAATAAGAAACATTAAGCCCATCACCATAGACAAAACTTCTTCTGACAATTGTTGCGGTCCAGCAACAGAATACATACTTCAAAAACTTGGGAGTACCTTATCACAAGAATTATTCCAGCAAAGCCCAGAATACTTGAATAGTTTTGTCTGAATTGCAGAATTTATTTTTGCAAGTACATACTCAGTGCCTAAAATCTGCTAACCCCTGTTCTAAGTGCTAAGATCACAGCCACCAACAAAGCAAAATACTGTCATCAAAAATATTATATTCCAGTGGGAGAAAGAGAAAAATCAGTGAACACAGAAATATGAAACATTATTTACCTTAGGGACAAGTGTTATAAGGAAAGATAATGCCTGGTAAAGGAGTTGAGCAGATTGGTACTACCACTTTGGAACATATGATCAGGGGAAGTTCTCTGAAAATTTGAGGAGTAGCAGGGGTGGCTCTGAATCCTTGCGAATCATCATAAGAGCTATGAATTTTATTCAAAGAGAAATTGAAAGTACATGGGAGAGGTGTGTCTCATGGTTTTAACTCCTCTTTGAACTCTGTACAATTCTTATTTTTTCAATTCTCAAACTTAGCCTTACTCAAAATTCAAAAATAAATATTAAAGTTATGGGTATTTAAAGTGAGAAAATTAGAAAAAGTAAATGTAGAGCAATCCTCTGAATATAATTTTTATGTTATGGAGTAAATTGCTTCATCATATAATTTTATCTTTCATAGCTTGCACTGGCATAAATTTTCAAAATATAGAAAAATAAAAAATAGAGAGATTAGTCTAATATACTTTATATATATATGCTTAGAAAATTAACTGTGCCAATCTTACCAAATCTTTAATACTATTCACTTAATTAATAGTGAAAACATTTACAAACCTCTTATCATTTCACCTTTGATAAATTTCAGAATGCAAGAACTTGTGAAACATAACCATACTATCATTATCAATTCCACAAACACTAACAATGTTCCTTAATGTTATCAAATTCTCAGTGTTCAAATGTCTCATAAACACTGTATTAGGATTTATTTATTTTAACTAGTATACAACAAGATTTTACTCATCTTAGTTTCTGGTCACTAAGTCTCTTTTAATCTACCTGTGAACTTTCCCTCTTTTTAAAATATGAATGTATTTGTTTAAAAAAAATGTGCTATTTGTCCTGTTATTCCCCTGCAGTCTAGATTTTGATCATTTGATTCCCATACTACTTAACATGTTATTCTTTGTGTTGTTGTTCTAATTGCTTAAACATCATAGTAGAACACATCCTGATACATCATTTATAAATGAAGTATAACTTCTCATCCTTCTGGTTGTACATGATGTAGTATCACACCAGTTGCATAGTCATAAATGCACATAGGGTATTAATGTCTATTTCAGTCTACTATCCTTCCCACATCTGTACTCTCCTCTCCTCCATTCACTTCTCTCTGAATAATCCAAAGTATCTTTTTTTTTTTTTTTTTTTGTGGTACCGGGGATTGAACTCAGGGGCACGCGACCACTGGGCCACATCCCCAGCCCTTTTTTGTATTTTATTAGAGACAGGGTCTCACTGAGTTGCTAAGTGCCTCGCCATTGCTGAGGCTGGCTTTGAACTCGCGATCCTCCTGCCTCAGCCTCCCAAAGTGCTGGGATTACAGGCGTGCGCCACCGCGCCCGGCTAATCCAAAGTATCTTTATTCTTCCCTAGTCCCTCTGCCAGTGTGAATTAGCATCCACATATTAGAGAAAACAGTGGCCTTTTTCTTTGTTTGTTGTTTGTTTGGATTGACTTATATGGCTTAGCATGATATTCTCCAGTTCCATCCATTTACTGGCAAATGCCATAATTTTATTCTTCTTTATGGCTGAGTAATATCCCATTGTGTACATATACCACATTTTCTTTATCCATTCATCTGTTGAAGAGCACCTAAGTTGGTTCCATAGTTTAGCTATTGTGAGTTGAGCTGCTATAAACATTGATGTGGCTGTGTCACTGTAATATGCTGATTTTGAGTCCCATAGTACTTAACCTGTTATTCCTGCATTTTATATAACTGAGTTACTTCTAGGAGTTTCATAAGTTTTAGATCAAGATGTTCCTCTGTTTTAGCAGCATTCATTCATGGTTAATACTCTCCCCACAGCTCACATTTATGCTCACCTGACTTTTTCCCACCTCCTCCACTTGAAGAATTGCACAGGACACAATGCAAAGTCCCAGAATAAACTGGTGAAATTCATAGATTAACTGAGAATTGTCCCTTGTTCATCTCAGTCAGGAGAAAACCCAGTAACTAGTTCATTCCTCCATCAAGATATTCTTCACTGTCCTAACCACCATTCATTTGAAAATATTAATACAATTGGGTGGAATGAAGACATAGGGTAAATAGATTGTAGATAATCTCTATTATTGAAGAATCCTAGATGACTGTTGCTGAAACATTTGGTGTTCCATTTTGTCCTCTTTAACTCTTATTTTTCAGTTACCTCACTTTTAAACATCATTTTTTCCCGAAATCTCACCTTCAGCTCAGTGTTTCCAATCCTTCAGATTGTTTTAGGGCTCTATACTTCTTCCTAAAGGGAGCATTTCACATTCATTTTTTGCCTACCTTGAGAAAACCCAGAGGATGGGTAGATTAATATCCAGATGGAAAATTAACCTGTCTTTTTAAATTTTTGCTAGTGTTAGTTAACAGCCACCAGACAAATAACAGCATATGTCAGCCCTCAGTTTCAGATCCATAAAAACCAAAGGCTGTGTTCTCATACCTTTTGAAGAAAATGATAGGAATGTAACCACCTGAGTTCAGCCTTTTCTGTCTATTCTTATGGCTTGTTCATGTTTAAATTTGTAAAAGAATTATAACAAGATATCCCTTCTCTCTCTCTGACCTTCTGTTCTATAATAATAAACATTTCAAATAGCTAGCCTGTGTTCTGTGATATCTGTGATATCAGCTATTCCCAATTTGCATTGTTTAAAGAAGTGGTTAGCCTTCATATGTAGCTAACTATGCCTCTTTTTAAACCCAATTTTAATTTTAGTTTCTTTATCCCTTTTCACATTCCTCCTCTGTTCAGGAGTCTTTGCTGTTTAACAATACATTTGGAATGAAGGTGAAAAAAGGAAGTTTTTTAAAAATGTATTTTATGATTATTTTGACTTATCCAACAAAATGTGTACACATTATTTTTTTTCTCTATTAATGTACATTGCACATAAAGCCCAAGCTTTTCTGTGCTCCTTCATTTATTTATTACACAACCTTGTCCAGCACTGCATAATAATTGGGAATATTGTGGGAGAAGAATATGTTTTGTCTTTAATAACACTGACATCTAGAAGTTAAGAATTGCCTGGGTAACACACTCTGTCAAACTTTTATTTCTTTCACTTTGGCGATGAACACAATTTGTTCCAAATGTCATTGGTAGAAGAACTAAACTGTTTCAAAGGAACACATATAGTTTCTCAATTCTTCATTTAAGCCCCATTTCCTCTCAGCCTCTCTTACAGGTTTTATTCTGGCCGATGACATGTGGTACTGAGAGCTGCAAGGCATTAAAGAAAGTGAAAAGTCAAAAATACATAAAGCTGCAACAAGAAAGTAAGAGGTGAAAAGCTAGATTTAGACACCTCATTGACCTTGATTTACTTAGAGTTATTCCTGAAATATGTTTGAAACTTTAATAGGATTCTACCCCTGTCAGAATTTCATTTTGTACGATTTACATAAAGTGAGGAATGGATACTTTACCATCTTGATTTAGGCTGATAAATGTAGACTTCATGGTAGGAAAATATAACTGGGACTCCATGATCAACAGCAAGCTTTGAGAGGTCTGTGTGTACTCTATCAGATGCCTCACAATATCCTTGTCTTCCATCTATCCTACTTGCTCACACCCCTGATGCTTACACAAAGAATGAATCTGCACAGGTGCCAAAAGTGACTATTATTCTTATAACTTTCCGATAGCTTTCAGAAACATCAAAAAATTTGCATTACTCACTTTGAAGCTCACAAGGTGGCCCCAAACACATTCTCATATTTAGTTGTCGATTTCCTTTCATTATTGAAGAGGCAATAGCAAAAAAAGTGACATAATATATTATAAGATATTTCTCAATGTGTCAGTAGACTGTGAACTTGGTTTTTTGCTCCACTTTAAAATTACCAGTGTTTACTTCTGCACATTGTCTTTTTTTGCTCTCTCTTCCAACCTTTTGTAACAAAATGAACCTCCAGGGAATCATAAAACCATAGAAAATTATAACTAAAATAGACCTAGTATATCATGTTTCCAATCTTTTCATTTTAGAGATGTACTGAGATTGAATTTTCTATAATTTGCCAAGTATTCTGAACTAAAAATCAGTATTCATGAGAAACACAAATGTTGCTAGAAGGAGAGTTTCCCAGGCAGAATTATATTCTGAAATGATCTACAAGTCCCTGCAGGTAATTAGGCAGCTGGCTGATTGCTTAATCCCCAAGTCAAGTTCAGGTTTTCTCTCCTTACTTTACAAGAGAATGCTGCTCTAAAGGGAGAGAGTTTGTCTTTACACAGAAAAGCAAGGATGAGAAATAGAGTATCACTATTCAGTAAGATTATATGTGTAACTTGTAAGCAGTATTAGAAATAAGTATATGAAATCATGTGTGTGTGTATCATGTGATTTTTCTTAAAGTTATCCGTTGTAAAATTTTTACACAGTATTATTAAAAAGTATAGTTTTTACTGATGAAAATAAGTGTGTGTAATTATGAAGGTGTGTGTATGTGTGTTTATCTGTGTATGTACATACAGGTAAGTGTTTATAAAGAGTGCATTTGCCCACTGGATGAATTCCATCTCATTCTTAAAATATGGCTGCCTATTTCAGGGTAGAGGTGGGAGAAGGAAATGGTAACTGCAACCATCAGGAAAGACAAAAAGCAATGAAAATAACAAGTACTCACTGTGGGCCAGACACTGAACCAGTGGCTTCACATATACATAAAGTAGTCTTCAAAATAGCACTAATAGGTCGATATTTATTTATGTTACAGACAAAAATATCTGAGATCTCAATGTTAAGGGACTTCTTCTGGGTCACATAGATGACAAGATAGACTATGGATTTCCACCCACATTCAATTGGTGGCAAAGAAAAATAGCAGAAGTAAAATGGAATTTACCATATCTGAGTATTTATGTGTTAGTGAATTTTATACTCACAGAATCCAGTTTGTTACTACTGTTAATAATATTATTCCTGTTTCCTAGATGGGGACACTGGAAAACACCGGGTGTCTAAGAGTAACTTGAAAATTGCGCCCAGCTAGTGTGACACACCCAGGAAACAAACTAAGGCAGTCTGGCTCAGCCTAGGCCTGAAACCACTTATCTTTACCACGCCCCAAAGTGGGTTTCCTTATTCCCTCAGTGTGGTCAGACTTCTGTAAAATACATTTGAGAAACTGAAGCATGAATTATCAGATATCTTGATAAAATGCAAGACTGAGAGCTGAATTAAGCTAATGTCCAAGTGATTTTATTCATTCTGTGCACATTTTGTTCTCCTGCCACAGCACATACCCTAGATTGTTGCTTGAAATGGAAGTATTATTTGACAAAAAGGAAAGAATCCTGTTCACATTTTGTATCTCCTTTTAGATTAAAATAATCTTTAGAAATACATTTTGTACAAAAATTAATGGCTGTCATTCTACAAAGTCCTAATATTGATCTTCTTTATTATTCCAGAAGGAGTTTCGCATTTTATGCTGAAATCCTTTATCACTCATGGAGAATTATCTTTTGTTTATGAAGATACATTTGGCATAAGGCTTAGAGTACATTGGAATTACTTACTATTAAACAAAATATATAACAATATGTCAGTTAGACATTACCAGGTAGGCTTCTGTAATAGAGAACAAAAATAATACTGACTCATAAGGAATTCTCAAGGATGGGAGTCCATAGGAGACATAAATTGTCAACACAATATCCACAACCTAGACACTTTATGTATTTTGCTCTAAGATTTTGGCTTCATGTTAGCTCGTGATTTCCACATTTCATAAGAAAGTTTTAGGTAAAAAAGGCAAGACGTGACTCCTCCCAGCTGGGTCAGGTCTCTTGAAAAACTTTTCTGGAAGTTATACACAACATTTTTACTCACATGTTATTGGCTAGAAGTTAGATTGCTGTACCTCCATCCAAGGCAACTTGGACTATATAGTCTTTATCTCAGATCACATGGTAGTTTGACATCTTCAAATTTCCTGTGTTAAAAAAGAAAATACATTCTGTGGCTTTGGTAGTAGTTCATATCTTATTTAAATGTTAGTTTTTAGGAAATAAAGAAATAGTATTTATGTTATCATGTTCTCTTTGAATCCCCAAAATCAAATATCTCTTTTAAAAGTAGCAAAAGAACAAATTTCAATTCCTTGGTGTATTTTTGTAGAATAAGCACTTACTGAATTTTTAATTACATGCTCAAGTCAGACCTTTGCCATAGGGATAGAAGATGAATAACAGTTTATCCTTCACAAATCTATAGTTTGATGAAGGAGAAACAGATATGTTCACCATATTACCCATTATGAAATATATTTAAGAGGGGAGCTATAAGACAGAAACAGAAATAGAGAAGGAAAATGAAGCAAGTTGCAAAGCATATATATTTCCATTTAAGACTTTCTTTTTTACTTTGAAGTTTCTGGCTTAGGGTTTAAGTACCTTTGATCTGGATCAGACTCTCTTTTCCCAGGGTTCTGATGCACTTGACAAGATCAATGCAACTTGAATAAAGGGGGTGAATCAAGAAATTTATATATCCCCCAAATAAGTAGGTCACCCCATGTATTAGAGCAGATTCAGTGCATGCAAATATCAATTAAAATAGAGATAAGTGGTCCCTTTATAATCACAGTATAAGTACATCTTTAACCCCTCCATGTTAGGTGATGACAGAGAAACTGGAAATGACTTCTTCCCCTTCTCTATTACTCTTTTGATCTGGGTGTCCCTTAATGAGCTGGGTGATTGGTCACCAGGGCATCAGAGAGACGGATGTTTCTAAGACAATAGAAAGTATAAATTAGTGTGGCTATGAAAGAGGGCATGTACAGTTGCTGAATTTTAAGACTGCAAGAATCTTAAAAGTGATCTAGTCCAACTACTCATTTTTCTTTGGAGGAAACTCAACTTCAATCAACAATTTTACCTCTTTATGAGGCCAGGCCTATTTTATGATGGTACCTGGGAGCTTTGAGTTCTCTTCAACTCCTGTTTTTAGCTGAAAAATTAACATAAATCAAACATTCCCAAGAAATATCTGTATTATAGCAGCATATAGTTTAAAAAAAAAATAAGCTAACAAAAACACTACTAAATTTTAAGAAGGTTTTTTCTGATAGAAGCTTCAGGGTTCAAGATGTAATCTTTGAGATTTGGACTGCTCTACCTTTTTGATAAGGTGAATTCCCAGTATAACAACAAAAACACTACGTGCTGGGTTTTTTGTTTTTTTATAATTATTGGTTCTTTTTAGTTATACATGACAGTAGAATCCATTTTGATAAAATTTTATAAGCATGAATATATCTTATTCTAATTAGAGTTCTGTTCTTCTGTATGTACAAAATGGTGGGATTCATGTAGATATTTTCTTACATATACATAGAAAAATTTTGTTACATTTAGTTCATTGTCTTTCCTGTCCCTATTCTCCTCCTTTCCTTTTATTCCCCTTTGTGAAATCTACTGAATTGCTGTTCTTCACCTATGCCCTTACTGTGTTTTAGGTTCCACATATCATTGAAAACATTCAACCTTTGTTTTTTGGGGGAATGGGCTTATTTTACTTAGCATATTAGTCTCCAGATCCATCTATTTACTGGTAAATGTCATAAAGTCTTTCTTCTTCTTCTTCTTTTTTTTTTTTTTTTTTTTTTTCCTAAGGGTCATCTCTAGACCCAACCTTTGTCCGGAAGCTTGCTATGAAGAAACAGTTGAGCAATAATTGCTTTGCCTATGGCATTGTTTTATTGGAGGACCTACTCAGTAGCCCAGATCAGCCAAGCCCTGTTGCCAACCACAGACACGGCCTACAGAGGGCAGCAGTGTTGGGGGAGATAGAGCAGAAGTTAGGAAATCAAGGCTTTGTGAACGGACATGTCTAGATCCAAATCTGAAAGCTTTTATTTCATAATTCTATATCTTGTTATAGTAGGTTTCTCAAACTCTGCAAGCCTCAACTTATTCATCAAGAAATTAGCAACTCTGAACTCCAAGCTCCACGGACAGCATTTTGCATTGGAGGTTATACACAAAAAAATATTTTTTTCTTTCTGTACTCAGTATGTTTATGGGTCCCTCCTCACCTCAACAGTTGGTAGGTGCTCAGGAAATGCATGATCATATTCTTCCCCTAATCCCCCTTATTGTGGGTTAGCTTCCATATATCAGAGAAAACATTCAACCTTTGGTTTTTGGAGATTGAATTTTTTCTTTTATAACTATATCAAAATGGATCCTACTATTATGTATAACTAAAAAGAACCGATAAACTAAGAATAAAAATTAAGAAATTAGCAACTGTAAGACCTGCATTACTTTGAAATAAATACAATGACACATCTCTTCATCTACACTGAACACAATACATAATAAATGTTGAATAAATAGTAGCTTAATATATGTATTTTCTTTTTCTCCCTGCTTTATTTGTCTACATTTCTCTTTTGACATTGATCTTGTTTGTAATAGTATGTAATACTTTACATATGTTCAGTTATGACAAATATGACACACCTCATTTTTAATTTTTTTCTTATAGACTAAAAAAAGATCAACAATTTTAAGTCACTTGGCAGTTCAATTCACTCTTCCTTTGACTATCTTTATGTGGTTGAAATCATATGTTTTTATTGGATCAAGTAAAAAGAAAAGTCAATGTGATTTTCCTTCTTTTAAGAATACTTTTAATTCTGAAGATGAATCTGAATTGATGATATTGACTAGATTTGTCATAATGCAGAAAACACTCCAAAGACAGCATTTTGGAGAGTATATGTACGAAACAATTTTTGTTTCTGTACCCAGTATATTTATTTATAGGTCCCTCCTTACTCCAACAGTTGGTATGTACAAAGGGAAGGTAAAATCATTTTAGTATTGGCCCAAGTACAACTTAGAGTAATTAGAGAAGTAAAACTATTCTCTATAACTCATTGAGTATATTCTTGAGCCAAGTGAAATTTTTTCTTATAATTACTCTATGTTTTGGGTGTTATTCACACCATTACTCATTTCCTGCCTCTAAATGTTGGCCCATGTGCCCATCTTTCTATCATTCTCCGTCTTTGCTCATCTTTCCAATAAAATATAGCTGACCAAAATGGAGACTCATGGAAGTATCTGTAAAAATTAAATTTATGTGGAAAGAGAAATTTCAAACTTGAAAATAAAATCAGTTAAGTACTTCTCTTGTTCATATGAGTTCTCAATTCATAGGGCAAGAATAATAAGCAAAAAGTTACTCTGATAACAACAGTCCAATAACGAACAAACAAGGTTTAGACAACAATTTATCTTTTTGGTACATTGCCCTAAGATTCTACTGGCTGTCCATGCAATATATCCATTTGCTGGGGCAACTCATCTTCCTGTGTTCCTTTTACTCTACTTATTGTAGGCATAAATAAAAACTAGTGAACTGCAAGAATTGATTATGTAATGGTGAGTTCCTCTTGCCCTATGGCTCTGTCTCTGATACTAACCTGATAAGAGCTAAACTGGATAACAACAAATGAATACTGGAGGTCAAATCTCCCTTACTTCCATTTTGGTTTTACTTACATGTAATTATCCTTTTGAAAATATTTTCTTTATTCTGGAACTATTCTACAGCTAGCACTAGGAGAGGAATTCTCTCTTTGGTCTCTTTGTACATTGACTAAGACCAACTCAAAATACCCTAAATTTGTTGAGTCTCTAAAGAATCCTGGGAAATAATAATATACTAACTATACCATAATTTTACTATGTGTGTGTGTGTATGTGTGTGTGTGTGTGTGTGTGTGTATTTGTGTGAGTGACAGACAGAGAGAAACAGGCCTATCTAAGGGAAAACATTAAATGATTATTTTTTATTACTAGAATATGTTTTTGTTGACTAACTGTAGTATTAAGCCCAAGCTTTTGGGTCTGTTTACATTTTATCCTTTTTTTTTTTTTTTCTTAATTTTCCTTTTCCTCTGTTATTTGAAAACTCCTCAAATTTTCTGTCTTCTTTGTTTTTGTTTTGAGACTACCAACCAAAGACACAAAACTGTTCTTCAGACAGGGAGAAATTCACTGAATGATATAAGGTCACATAGAGTTAATAATATTACCCATCTACAATCTCCATGGATACATTTTAAGATTTTCTAATGTGACATTACCTCTTCTTTATAGAAATTTGAAACTATGATTTTCCAATCATGATCACAGTACCCCACCTTCAGTGGCTTTCACATTCTCTCATCATCTCACATGTCCTGCCAATTAATCAGTTTTCTGTTACTAAAGCAAATGCCTGAGATAATAACTTATAAATAAAAAAAAGTTCATTTGGGCTCTCAGTTTTAGAGATTCCAATCCATGATCATATGACCCAACTACTTTTGGCCTATGAAAAAACCATACATCATGGCAGGAACACATGGCAGAGCAAAACTACTTACCCCATGGCTAGGAAATGAAAGAGAAAGAGGAGACTGGAGCCCTACAATCACCTTTGAGGGCATGCCCCCACTGATCTGAACTCTTACCAAATAGACCTCCTTCCTCAAGGCGCCACCAACTACCAACAGTGCTACCCTGAGGACAAAGCCTTCAGCAGGTGAAACATGGGAGGACACCAAAGAACCAGACTATGGCAGCTTTCATTCTACCTTGATACCTTCAGAAGTAACTAAATCAATTTTCTGGTGATGGGAAAAAAATTGCAATGGAATACTCATCTAATAGAAGGATGGTTAATATTAGTAAGAAATGCTGGCAGTGCTAAATAGAAAATGCTATAGTTTTCAGTTAAAAGGCTGAAAATATAAGCTGGATAATTACAATGATAGCATTTACTAGGGGAAAACAGGTAAATTGCAGAATATAATCAGAAAAAAAATACGTTGTTTACCTACAGAAAGATATAATCCGAGAAACTTTGGCTTCTAACCTGCAAAGTAGGGATAAAATTGTTAGTGAATCTACTGCATGTGAGTGTGTGTGTGTATACACATGCTTGCACATGTGTATCTGTGTGCATAGCTTCACATACCAGAGAAAAATATCAGAAAAATCTGAAGAAAATGAAAAGCAATGTCCAAGTTCAAAGATTTACTAATAGGCTTTAATTTTCAAAAGAAAAAAGAATGCAGAGACATTTCAGATAACCAACATAAGTAATGATTATGAAAACTTTGGATTGGGTATAAACCTTGAATAAGTGAAGTTTGACTTGGCTGTAGGAGAGGATGAGGATCTACAAACACTAGAAAATAGAGTGTGAAAAATATCCTGTGTTTGGAAACATACAGTTAAGAATAGAGATAGGACTATTGTTCAAAAGGAACACAGATTAAATGTCATGGAAGCTACACAAATGCTATAAAATTGCTGCTGCATAAATGACAATTTTCCAAGGTAGATGTTTGACGTATGCCCTGTGGGTCACTTGAAACTAGATATATCGACAAATTAGAAAGTCTGCGATAGATAATAAATGCTTTAAAGTGAAGATGACAATTTTTAAGTACCCAGATACTTGCCATAACTGTTTAGGTTAACCTCCTAATACCTATAATTTAGAGATCACAGGACACTTTTCAATGGAATTAAATGATTTCAATCACTTGGGATTGTCATTTATTAAAAATGAGTGGATTTCTCTAACTCTAACACTACAGTATTTGGTTTATGATCCGTTAAAGTAATGTGTATATTTTAAATTGTAGGCTGTCACCCAATTTTTTTCATTATTTGTAAGATGTTATTTGCCTCAGTTTTCAAATGGCAGCACTTTGAAATGTTCCTGGCTTTCCAGCTGAGGGTTTCCTTAAGAACCAATGAGCTTCTTGTTTCTATAAAAAAGAAAAGAAAAAAAAGTAAAATCAGATAAATCAATAACCTGATAGTTATTACATGAGTTCACTGAAATTATGGTTCTATGTAAATCAAGTCATAATGAGGAAAGCAAGAGAATTCAAAGGAAATAAGGCTGGAAGAAGAAAAGTATTTATTTTATAACAGATACTAGGGTGTAAAAATGAACTGTTTTTACTTTTTTCTCTGCCAAACAATAATCCTTTTAAAGACAAGATTATCTTATGTGTTTTTTTATGCCCAGTACTAGTGCATAGAATGGATTTAGTAAGTGGGTGAAAGAAAAAGAGGAAAAGAGAGAAACCAGAGAAAGATATTTTGGGGAGAATCAAAAATACTTGAAATGGTCATTGAAAAAAATGGCTTTTAATTTTTCCATTGGTCAGGGAGGTGAAAGGGGGGATCTGTGTGGTTTTGTTATTCATAAATGTTTCTTCTAAATAGTTTATAAAACTTGTTTTTAAACAAGCAAAATGCCCATGATATAAATATATATCTGACACCTTAAAGAATGAGCTTTTTAAAAGTGGGTTACATTAGGCTTAGAGCAAGAAGAAAGCATTGTTTCAAGTAAAGATGCATTTTCTATATAAGTAGTTCATCTTTTTTTTCTTTTCTCTTTTAAACCAAGAACATTTTTTTTTTTAATTTCAGAATCCCACTTTTCTGAGTCATTTGCAATGTTTTCTAAACCAACATGGGAAAATTATGCTGTTGTATTAGAAACACACTCAAAAAGAGGGTGCTTAATTTCTCTTATCTCGTCCAGACAGACTGTAATTAGAATTAGCCAGGGTTTTACTTAATTTTGCAGGAGTTCTTATGTATAGCCTTCATATCCTTAGTATAATTAACATTGTATCACTCCCATTAGTGTTTTTAAGCACTTAAATTGTGCCATAATGGTCACTGCTAAACTTGCCATTAAAGGGCAATTGCTATTTATTATGCTCATAAAGTAGACACTTTACCACGGGAGAAAAAAAAAAATATATATATATATATATAGTAGGGTTCCATTTAGAAAGCAGGAACAGACAGTGCCATTAGTTATGGCACCCCTGGGCTGAAAAGGCTATCTCAAATTGATCCTATTCTTATTCTATTCAGTAGGCAGTGGGGAAATCTAAAAACAGATGACAAATCATTCAAATCATTGGTTCAAAAAAATCTTGATTAGCTCAGTTTCTTTATAGAATCATAAAACGTTGGTGTTAGGACATGTCCACAAGATCACTAAGTCAGGCTCTTTTATTTTATGGAAAAGAAAACAGATGGGAGGAATTGAGATGTCTATCTCAAGGTTACAAACGGCAGGTTAGAAGTCAGATCATAAGACTTGCAGTTCTCATGCACATTTCACAAGACCATACTGAATAAATTTGCCACTAGATTTTCTGTTCTTTTGTTCCCAGCATATGATTGACACTCCTTTGATTAAGTTTAGCTTCATTGACTAGCAAGGTATATTGTGTTTCATTTACAAGGTATTTTACCTGATTTAAGATTCAACCATATCATACAGATATTGGATAGGGTTTGTTTTAACAGGTTTACAAATTATACATGGTCATGTTGCTGTTTCCTTTTTTTAAAAATAGATTCCTTTCATTGGGAGTCACAAAATTTTCCTCAATATTATTAGTCCTTGTCATTAAAAATGAAGAGCTCTATGAAATTTTAGTTTTTCTACCTACCATGTTATATATTCATGTACTTATTTTCTTTATCTATAGGTTAATTTTCTTTCCCAGCCCTGGGTGGTGGAAGATTTATTCAGTTGAATTGCTGAAACTCAACACAAACCATTTATAGGAGTAAACAATTATCACTGAAATGAGAACAATTTAGTGGTCTTGCATGATTAATGTCCTACATAAATTCTTTATGACATTGAATTGAAAGATGATGTTATGAATGTATAATGGAAAGTTAACAGAATGTGTCACCTTTTGATTAGATTCTGAGGAGACAGGCCTTGCAATCAGTGATTTTGCAATGGACAGGGGCCTATAAAACTACCATATTTGCTCCTTGTAAATTAAAATTTTGAAGTCATCATGATGCATGCCCTTAGGCCAACTGGAGAAAAAAGTGCCTAAAAGAAATTGATTTATATAATTTATTCTGATAAATTTTAGCTGTGTGTGTGTTTATGGAGTTCTATTTTTCTCTTTCATGTCATCATTACTTTGAAAAGTTTAAAAGCAAAAAATACAAGTTCTTTTTTCTTTGTATTTGGGATTATTAAAAAAAAAAAAACTTGGAACATAATGCCACATTGAATTTAATTCTGACAGAAGTCAAGCAAACATACATTGGCTACATAAGACTTAAATAATTATAAATGAGTACATTTTTAAATGCAGCCAGAGAATGAGTTTTAGAATCTATCATGAATAGCCGGGCACGGTGGCGCACGCCTGTAATCCCAGCACTTTGGGAGGCTGAGGCAGGAGGATCGCGAGTTCAAAGCCAGCCTCAGCAATGGCGAGGCACTTAGCAACTCAGTGAGACCCTGTCTCTAATAAAATACAGAAAAGGGCTGGGGATGTGGCCCAGTGGTCGAGTGCCCCTGAGTTCAATCCCTGGTACCACCAAAAAAAAAAAAAAAAAAAAAAAGAATCTATCATGAAAACAAAAAGAAAAATCAAAATAGCCAAACATCTTGCAGATCATCTTACTTGAGTTTTACCTGTAGTTGAGACAACTGAAATTCTAAAAATACAAGAAGTATTTTAGATTATATAGTCCATTAGTGGCAATACTAGGAGTCATAGCATCAGAGTGCATTTAATTCCATTTTATCTTGCGAGTCCTAATTTATTCTTTTCTAACTGCTGCTCTTTGCTGACCCAAACCAGACCTTTTTCATATGATTTTGATTGATTTGCTCATTAAATCAACACATGCTTTGTGAGTGCATACTATATGCCAGGCAATACTATTTTACACATTGGGAGAAAAGAAATGAACAAATTAGATGAAAATATTCACTATCTTGACATTAGTATTTGGGAAATTGGGGGTTGTTTTATTAAAAAACAGAATAGGTAAAACATATAGCATTTTATGTAAAGATAAATAGTGCACAGAAAAATATAGCAGAAAAGAGAGATTATATTATAAAAAAGATGATAATGGATCACAACAGGCTATACCAAAGACACATAGTAAGAGTGCCAGGAAGCTACCTTTTGGAGAACATTTCAGACAGGAATGGCTAGTCTTCCAGGCCTAAGGCAAGAATATTCCTGCTGGATTTGGGAGATACTCTTTCTAATCAGAAATAAGGAGGAGAGGGATTAAAGATATAATGGGATTGAGGAGTAGAGGATGCTAAAGCTTCATAGCCTACCACAGAGACATTAGTTTCTACTTTGAATAAGGAGAGAATCTGTTATTCATTAACCCATTCAGCAAGCATTTAGTGACTTTCTGCTAGGATCTAGGTACTTTTCATGCCATTGGGGGAAAAAATGCTAATAAATTCAAGGTTTCCAGTTTTCCTCTGAAATAAATGTGAAAGTTTGAGCAAAGGAATGACTAAACATGACTTATCTTTAAGCAAGCCCTCAGAAGTGATGTTCAGCAAGAGATGTATAAGAGGGGCAATGCACTTGAAGATCACTGCCAGGAGCAATTAAAATATCCCAGGAAAGAATGACTGTAGTTGGGACTAGGAAGGCAGAATTATAGGTGGTAGAGTGTTCAGATAATGAACCCTTTGAATATAGATATAATGGAGTTGGCTGATGATTAAATGCGATACCTGAGACAAATAAATAATGATTCCAAGTGGTTTTTCTGAACAACTGGAAGGATTAGTTGATGGCTATTGAGTAGGCTACAAGAGATCAGAGGAACAGATCAGTCAGGAAATATAAAGAATTCAGATTTGAACATGTTCACTTTCAGATGCCTATTGGATATCCAATTGGAAACATCAAGCAGATAACTGGATTTACAAATTCTCGAATTCAAGAAAAAGGTTCAACTCAAATGTAGATTTGTCATTAGTATATAAATGGCACATAAAAATATGAAACCAGATGTGATCACCAAGGGAAGGAGAAGAGAAAAAATAAGACATATATAACTTGAGGCCTGGGGCACTCCAACTTTTACAAATTAGAAAAAAAAATGAGAAGAAACAGCTGGGGAGATTAAGATGCAGAAGTTAGAGAGTTTGGTCACCAGACAAATATAGTATCCTAGAAGTTAAGTGAAAAAAAATATTTCATAGATCAACAATCCCATATTCCCATTAGGCCAACTAAGATGAAAACTGAGAATTAGCCGGGCGCTGTGGCGCACGCCTGTAATCCCAGCACTTTGGGAGGCTGAGGCAGGAGGATCGCAAGTTCAAAGCCAGCCTCAGCAGTGGCGAGGCACTTAGTAACTCAGTGAGACCCTGTCTCTAATAAAAATACAAAAAAGGGCTGGGGATGTGGCCCAGTGGTCGAGTGCCCCTGAGTTCAATCCCCGGTACCAAAAAAAAAAAAAAAAAAAAACAACTGAGAATTAATGATTGGATCCACAACATGAAGGTCCTTAGTGACGCTGACAATAGCAGTTTTTGCAGTGTGGTGTTGGTACCAAGACTGACTTAAATAAGTTCAAGGGAGAATAGGAAAAAAAGGAATTATTGACAGGATTTTGAAACAAAGCATATCATTGCTATAGATACACACCCAGGTTGGAAGGAGAGTAATTTCTCCCCCTTCCTATAGCTTAGTTAAGTAAGAGGCAGTTATGGTATGCATCACATTTTTCCCTTTCCTAAAATTCTCCTTCTAAAAACAAAACCAATGCATGACTTGCTGAGCTACAGATCTAAGCTCCCCTGAGAAATATCTGCAGAGCAATATATAGATAAATGAAGATGAAAGTCTTATTGTGGTTCCACAATTAAGATTAAAATTGGTATCCAGTGAGAAGGTGTTCATTATTACTACTTACAACTAGAATTACTTGATTATCTATAACTAAAAGTAGTGAAGTCCTCATTTGTATTACTAATCAAAAGGGAAAAACTGAACTTGATCATTCAGGGTATCAGCAAGTTTAAAAGGTATTTTCTTTCATTTAACTCACTCAATCCAAAGCTGAATCTTTTGTTCTGCCCTATGATCCTTTTAGCACAAGAGGAATTTTGTTAATTTCCTGATGGGAGGGTACATGAAGATGTCTTGTCCTAATAACTTTCAGATAATTGCTATCATCCACTGATGATACACCTGGTATGTGATCCCTGTTTTGGCCTTTAAGTAATAAAATATTCTCACTCTATTTTCTTCTATCATGATTCTAGGACCTTTTGGTCGGTGTCCTTTCAGCACTTCTGAACTCTTTACCTAACAGACATCCTATCATCTAGATTTGCCTTATGCTACAGTCAGATCACAGGTATACTAGAAATACCCTTCCAGGGCCTTCTTTCTACTTCCAAATGCTGCACCTGCATATCTACCATATTTTAAAGATCACCATGGCCACTACTTCTCCTAAGCACCACAGCCATATGGCAGCCCACAGTGCTACAGAATAGCATCCATGGCCATCCTACAATGATGCAGGATTCCTTACAAAGTAATTTCTCTCTAGAGTTCTCACTTCAACACAGGGTGGAAGCCAGATATGATTTTGATTCTTATGATTTGTCTTACTTTAAATTTCACCCTGATTTCCCTATCTTGGGTCAAATTCCTAGAGTTCGGGGACACTGGCACAGTGACTTGACACTGAAACAGTTCTCTGAATCATCTTGGTTTCTCCTACTTTGAATAGAATTTTTTTTTTTCCTTCTTCCTCTGTGATGACATTTTCCCTATGTCATGCATTGCCTTCTCTCCCACTTCTCCATCATAATTTACTATATGGTCAACGTACAAAGAAATTTAAAATCCAAATTCTGTTTTTATCTCAACAACTGGCTTCTCACACATGAAAATAATCTTTGATCCACCGACACACATATGCACCATATTTATAAATGAAGCTTACCTTGATTTACGTTTTCTGTGTTCTATCTACCTGGTGGAATATGAACATAAGCTTCAGAAGGGGAAAAGCCTTGGAAAATGTTGATTATGGGAATGAATAAGGATATGGACAGATTGGTTTATGCTGTCATCGTAAAATACTTTTTTACTTTCCCCTTTGGGAATGCTGCTCACCTCTCTACCAAAACAGTCTCCAATTCCCATTCTTATATCCCCAGGTATATGGTCTAGTACTCATTAAAAGCTTATAACTTCAGTAATACTAAGATATAAATAATTACTGAAGTACAAAATTTTGTATCCCAGAAGAATTTGGGATCTTGCAGCCAATAAAATTTGTATTTCTTAGGAATTCTAGAGAATGTGAGACATTATTTTTGCTCTTCCCTGGAGAAAAAGAATTAGGTATGTATCCAAATATTCTTGAACTAGAGACTGTGTTACTTTTACACATTGCACTGAAGCAAATGAATTATGGTAAGGATATTTCAGAGCGAGTTTGTGATAACAGCATTGTCACTTCCTTTAACTGAGAATTTAGTAATTAGAAACCTTAATCTGGTTTTAAATTCTTTTCCTTTAGGTTCAGAGGATAACCTTTAGTTCTGTGACCTCCTGATCTCATTAAAAGCCAAATTCTCTAGAAGATATCAAATTAAAATTAGTAGATTTTCTGAAAAAAATTTCTTCAATTAGCTAACTTATAGTATTTTATTTTTAAATAAAACATACATCTTGAAGAAGGTGAAACAGTCACCTTCTTTAGATTAGCTTCTAATCTTCTCCCTCTATTTTGAATTTTGTTGTTTTTTGTCTGTTCTGTGTTTGATATTCTAAGCATGTGCTATTCCTCAGCTAAAGAGTGCAGTGGTGGTTTCACATGAGCATGTCGGGACTTTTTTAGTGCTATTTGTTGAAAAAGACCAACAATACTATTTTCTTAACTTTTGTATGTGTCTAAGGATTATTTTAATAATTAACATTAAAACTACCACTGCCCTGAGACTATGTAGAACATTTCATCCTCCTTATGATATTTAATTCTCTCAACTCCCAAGACAGGTTTTTCATAATATTTATTTTACAAAGGCAGGAAATAAAGATCAAAGATGCACTTTGCCCAACATCACAGATATAATAAGGATCTGGACAGAAGCTCTTAGTGAATAAGGAGCATCCTTCCAACATTTAGCCTCTTGTGGCTTCTCTTAATATGACATGGTGTTTTCTGCACACATCTCCCATTCCAGTACTTTCCTTCACTCAACCAGTCACATCCTCTTTTCTGTACCAGTTCCTCTGACTCATAGCTGAGTGCTGAATTCATATTCTCTTCTTTTGGTGGAAAGAGTACCTGAATTTGTTTTAAAACAAGTAATCACAAAGAATGCAATTATGACCCTTCCAATTTAGCCTTGACAGGTGTCCCCAACAGCTCTAGAAACACAGAGTCCATTAACACAAAGGCCTGCTTCTGTAGCTTGCCCTAGCATACTGACCACCATCAGCAGCATGGAAAGAAGTAGTTCGTCTTTACTGTTGTAACTGCATGCTTGCAATTGTGACTTGGTGTGATCAAAACAGCAAAAAGTTGTCATTAAAGTTTTTCACATTAACATCTGTTAACTTTTCACCATTCATATAGACAATTTGCCTTATAAGTAAAATGTACCATCATGACCTTGCCACTTTATATTCTGTCAGTTGTGACAGGTGATTTTTCTCACCTCAAATTAGGCAACGATTCTAGCAACTCAAAAGTAATTTTTGTGACATGATTGACATATAGAAAAGTGATATATCTCTTTCATTAAAAGCATGGATATTCTAAGCAAGGAGGCCCCTCTCTTCTCATAACACTAAAAGAAAAAAATCTACATTAGTAATGCCAAGAAAAAATTCAAAAAACAAAAGCAAAAACAAAACATTCTCATTCCATTCAGATGAAGTCCATTATAAACTATGAGAATCATAAGATCACTTTTTATATTAGGTCCTCAGAATAAAGATATAGTTGAAGCAATGAAACATGTATTTGAGAAAGTAAGAAGCTATTGAAAGTTTCAGATATGAGTTGAAAGAAAATAATCCATCCTACTCATCTGGAAGATATACAGTCACTTTCATCTTGTTTTATATTAAATAATGTTTTGAAGAAATATTCAAAGTCTTCGAAAAGAGGATTTCATCAGAGGGGAAGGCATTAAATAATGAATTGCCATGCTTTGAAATTTATGCATGCCTTTAAATAAAATAACTTTTTAGAGGCATAAATCTCTTTAGCCCATGCAGATGTCACAAAATTTAGACATGGGTATAGAGAAATGCCAACTTGGGATGTAAGGATTAAACTCAAAGCAAACCAGACAATGTAAACCCTAGAGGATATTTTGTTTATCTTCTTTTTTACTTTTGTGAAGGCAGCTTCCCTACTCAGGATACACATAGCATTTGGAGTATTGGGGGGGGGGGGGGTCTTTAAAAATAGAACTTGAAGTTAATTTTTCTTTGTTCTTATGAAGTACTTTCTTTTTTTTAAAGACTGCAACAAGTGTATAAATCTATGAGTAAAAGGCACTCACAACTCCCTCTAAAAAATGCACATCATGTTAATGTTTGATTTCATACTTCAAGAGATTATTAAAATGGGACCATGCTATACAAATATAAGCATATAGTAGATAAGAGGGTAAGTGAAACACATCCACACATACGATGCACACACATACCATGGTTATACACATGTAAGTATGTATATATATATATATATATATATATATATAGAGAGAGAGAGAGAGAGAGAGAGAGAGAGAGAGGAAAAAAAGCAGGTTCTACTTCAACTCCTCACATGCTTAGAGAAGAACAAATTTCCTATGTTCATTTTTCCCTCTCCCTTCTTTTTACTTTGTATGCAGTTCCACAGTGTCCAACATTATACCACTTAAAGCTGTCTTTAAAATTTTGCATCTATACTTATTCTTTCATGTTCTGAATTAATAACATTGATCTCCTGTGCCACTCAAGATTTTAATTAAAACTATAAATACATTTGTGTTAACCCACACCATTGTTTAACTGTTGTTAAATTTATTTTCTGAGGTAAGACATGAGTAAGACCTGTCTCACTCATGGTATTATCAGCTCTGGTATATGCAAATCTATTTTTTCCCTTTCAATATCCACATTACATTTGTGGGGGGTGCCAGGGGGCTGTTAATAGCAACAGTGAATTTCATTCCATTTGTGGATAGAAGACCACAAATTTCAAAGCTAAATAAACCAAGGGGCATTTTTACAGAATGATGTGCTCTGACACACGCAAAATATTTCAATTGTTTTACTTATCCTAAGTAGTAAAATGAAAAAGTTCAGATATTTAAACTTTGTGGGAAAACTAGAATTATCTGGTTTTATTCTCTGCTCAAAGAATTGAAGATAAAAAATTATTACTAGAAATAGTCTATGAAAAAAAGTCTAAATACAAAGACAGACCAGGAGGTCAGACAGTAGCGGGATTTGCCTATTCTCATCTTTCTGTATCGAAGCTTCTCTACTGTCTTATGTCAGAAAGCCTGTAGCATTAAAATGTAACCAACAAAATTTCCTGACAGAGTTTCAGCAATCAGGCCAATGATCCAGAAGATGATAAGAGAATACTGCTTCGAGGTGAGAAAAGAGGAACATTTGGTGTAAGGCATTCAAGCAAATGCCCACTCTAATGAAAAGCATCATGCAAAGTTGAATGTACCTAACAGATCTGTACCCAGGCTTTGGACCCTGCTGGGGAGCAGCTAACCCTGCATTTCAACCAAGATTTTTAATATAGATACTTCACTTTTAATATACACTCTAAGAATACAACATAAGCTTTAATGGTTCTTATTTACCGAAAAAGACATTCAGTAACACAGAGCCAAGTATCCATGAGGAACTTTTCTAAAAAAATATATTTTGGAAGAAATGGAACTTAAATGGAATGTTGAGAACCTTGAAGAGGGGAAAGAATATAGGTAAGAAAAGACCAAAGGTAGTGGAATCCAGTCATGGTGACTGCAGGGGATAATGAGTGCTTCCCTTGGTACCTGGAAAAGAGCTGTGTGTTGTCAGTATGTGAGAAATGGGATTAGATAAAGAGAATGGAGCTGGATTCAAGAAAAGGAGTTGGAACTTCCTATAATAGGAAAAATAGAAGAGTTTTATTATGAAGTTAGTAGTGCTATGGTTTCAATCACCAAGTTAACTGATTCTAGCCCTTTGTTCATTTACTGTATGTTTTATTATTAAACTACTTCTGCTGTAGAAATAGTAGGACATTCAGAAAAGCAAAAACAGAAAGTGAAAATCTCCATTAACCTTACCATCTAGATTCTGAACCACTTTTAATTTTTAGAATATATCCTTTCTTGTTAAAATTTTGTACAAGAAAAATGTTAACATTAAGTTGGGCTCTTCAAGCAAGTCCATGAAATGAACAATCATCTTTCTATTGTCTTCCTTATTGCTTTTGAATTTTGAAATTCACATAAAGAAAGACCATAAAATCTGACATAGTGTGTAAAAAAAAAATTGAAGTTATTACTCTTAACATTTTGTCTTTCCATTTATTTTAATTGAATAGATATATATATATTTTTAAAAATTTATTTATTTTTATTCTAAGTTGTTATAAATGACAGCAAAATGCATTACATTTCATATTATACTTATAGAGCACATGTTTACATATCTCTGGTTGTATACAAAGTATATTCACACCATTCGTATCTTCGTACATGCACTTAGGGTAATGATATCCATCTCATTCTATCATTTTTATTTCCTTCACCCTTTTGCCCCTTTCCTTCCCCTCCCTCCCCATTGGCCATTCTAGTGTTCCTCTAATCCTCCTATCCTCCCCATCCTAACCCCACTCTGAATCAGCCTCCCCTACCTCCGCTCAGAATAAATATATTTTTAAATATTAGTCCTTCACCTGTTAGTAGGTTGATATATTATGTCTTAAAGTTTGCCCTCCTCCAATAAGTAACTGTCTGTCATGTATTAAGCTAGACAGGTAAGACAACATTTCTTCAAAGGGCTCCAAATCTTAAACTCTTACAATGAATTTCCATTTGAAATCTTTGTCAACCATGGGAATTCATAATGATGTTTTTCATTATCCTTCTCCAACTGGAGCAATAAATATTTTCAAATCATCTATTTCCCAGGCCAGTTTTCTCTTCATATCAGTTTTTCCACTTATAAAATACATTATTTTTTTAATTGTTGCAAACATAAATATTTTGACTTTTTATGTTATTTCACCCCCAGTGTTGTATGCTGCTCTGAGCCAGGCAGGCCCTGTGTGTAAAGGCCAGGTGTGTAAAGGTGTGTAAAGGTGTGTAAAGGCAAATGAGAATTTGGAGAGGAGAGCCCACAGGCTTCAGGTGGCAAAGAAGGAGAAGTAAATCAAGCCTCTTTGGTGGATCCCACTGATGCTGAGCAGCATCTAAGAGAGGTGTCCCTTCCCAGGAGGAGGTGATTTCAGCCCTGGGTATTAGCATATGAGAAAGTATTTAGAGACTGACATTCAGAACTGGAAAACGAGGTTTTTTTTCCATATTTCTTTATATTGCTTCAATTTGGGTTTTCATTTTATCACTGTTTCCCTTCCTTGTTAATTTCTACAACTTTTTAGAAGATAATCACCAGTCTCTTGAGCCACTTTATTTGTTGCACATTAATACTATCTCATGGGATTATGATGACCCCTCCTCCTCTATATTTAAATTCCCTGTCTGATTGACAGATTCCATCTTATCCATCTTTGTGAAGACCTCAGTGGAGATTATTCTTTGTCTCTTCTATAGTCCAATCATTTTTTCTCTTTTCTCATGCTCCTTTCAATCTATAAATATATTTAAGTCTGCAAACATGTTCAAGTCTTTATATATTTAAAAAAGTAATAAGATTTAAAAAAAAAATTCCTATGTTCTAAGACAATGCTTTGGAATTTCTTGTAGGACCCAATGATGCAGAAGTGAATCCCGGTGATCAGCACCTATTTCTTTTTATAGAAATGGGGTGAACTTTTATATGCTGGCTTTGGTCTCTACATCCCCTCACAACTCCTCTCAACCTTAATCTAGGAAGAAAGTGAGTCCAGGTCCTGGATATCTCCTGTCTTGAAGCTTCTTAACCCTATAACAGATACCAAGATGTGAAACAGAGGAATTTTTGTATGCTGAATAGAAATCCTGAGAAAAAAGACCACAGGTTCTGGTCTTCATTCTCTTTCACTGTGAACCTAAACAAACTTTGATGGGCCAGATCAATTCACCATCTGTGTCTCCTTCAGGCTGCTTCCCATCTCTCTCCTTTCCTTTCACACCTAAACATCTTGAAAGGGGAGTCTGCACCTACTGTTCCCACTTCCTCAGCTCTTAGCTACTTCTAGGATAATTGAATGTTTCCAAATTGCCAAATATGATGGTATTTTCAGTCCCTACTGTCCTTGAAGCCTCTGCAGCAACCAGAGCTTCTGATAACTCCCCTCCCCCACCCTCCCCTGCCATTGCGCTCACTCCTCCAGCATCAACTTATCTTAATTTTGTACTGTATTCTTGTTGGCTGTCTTTCTTTTTTACCCTTCCCTCTGAACATAGGTGTTTCTTGGGATTTCATATTTGTTCTAACATTTCAATTCATATTCCTTTTGGTTGCTATCACCCAAATTTCTAGCTGCCAATAATTCATGAATCTAAATCTGAAATTTCAGTTTTTCCTAACAATATTATGTTAGTGATTCTGTATGACACATACTAATCGTATTGTCCTGCAGTGACTGTTGTGGGTGGAATTATGTTCCACCAAATTTCATACATTCATGTGCTAATCCTTAATGCACTTGGGGAATATCACTTTCAAAGAGGTAATGAAGGTTAAATAAGGTCATTGTTGTGGACTCTAATCCAATAGGACTAGTTTACTTATAAGGAAAGGTAGAAGCAATAAATTTGGTCACACAAAAGGGAAGACTATATGAGGACAAACTAAGAAGGTGTTGGGTCTCAACATTCATCCAACATAAAAATAAAATCAGAAACATCCATGAGTTTGTGGCGCTCCAACATTCTAATATAAGAGGGCAGTTGTGGCACTGTGGGAGACGACACAGGCTCAGAGACAAGAGCAGCTTGTGTTTTGGTTTTAGCATTGGCATGTGCTAGCTCCACAATCATGGCAAATTATTTAATCTTCCTATATCATCTGGAAGAATAGTATTGATTATAAAGACATTGATCTCATATGACACAGAAGCAGGATAGTGCTAACAAAGGAAAAGCATTTGGTAATGATAATGATATTATTAAGTACCACCATATTAAGTACAACCATATTAAGTACCACCATTCTCTGTTTTATAACATCTGTGAAACTAGACCATCTTTTCTTGCTTTTCCTATCCCTGCTGTCATTATCAAACATTCATCATCCTCATTTTGATTCTCCCTTCAGGTCTCTTGTTTCTATCTTCACTTTTCAATAAACCATTTAATTCCCTCTACTCCATCATTGTAAGAAAGTTCTTTAGATTCTTTGGATACAAATGCTAGAATTATCTTGGGGGAAATATTGGGACACAGGTTTATTTTCTTCTAATAGTTCTGACACTGCTTCTGAGCAAGGAATCCCAGATTATCAGCATCACATAAAATATTTTTAAATATTTTATTCCCACAATTGCCTCTCACATCTGCAGACACAGTGCCACTCTGCAGAAAAGACTGAGTTCAACTGTTTTTTAGAAAACGCTCAGAAGGTTGCAGGAGCTGTTTACCAATATCCTTCCCACTTCACCTGGAGCATGGCAACTCATCCTTCAATATCTTTCTCAAATGTCAGTTCTCAGTGATAGATGTTGTTAAAGCCCTGGTGTCCATGACCTTTATAGGCTTCATTTATTCCAAAAAGATGAATCTATGCTTAAACCTTTAAAAAATGTCCATTTGAAAACCAAAGATTATTAATTTGACTTCTTATTGATATTTTAAAAAGTCTATTTTTGACTGGAGTTTTGTATTATTATCTATTTAGCATACTATCTAATAAAATTTTTCCTCCAGACATTTCTTTGTATGGTTCTTTAAATTTAAGAGTATTCTTTCTGGCTTTCTATGTATATCTCTATACTTCTCTGTATCACAAAATGACCACATATCATTTAAAATAGTCATATTCATAGAATCATTTTGTCCTCAATAGTTGGCTTTATCACACTATCAGGAAGGCCATGAATTCTAGGATCATACTTTCCCTATTCAAATCTCAGTTTTACTACTTAACAGGTTAGGTTTCACCACAGGCAAATGATGCAGTCTGCTGTGCTTATGTTCCTCATTCTTAGCCTCACAGTGTCCTGGTGACCACTAAATTAGTCAAAGGACATAGAGCTCTCAGAAGAGTGGCCCTTCCACAGTAACAACCCAATAAACACTGACTATTTAATCAGTTTAAAAGCTAATGCTGCCACCCTTTTATTGATTAAAGCAATTGCTTTCATTTCTGGTTCAAACAACCCATCTGCAATTATACAAGTCCACTTATCTGAAATGCATGGACAAATGATGGCCCTCTACACATTGAGTGGATGTCAGTGTCCATGCCTAAACATGCATACAAAAGGAGCTCAAACAGACTAGATTTTTCCACTCCATAGTGTGTCAAGTAACATCACTGACAGAACTTATCTACTTGCTATTTTTGTTCAGTGTTGTCATCACAGAAGTCCATGGCAGAGAAATATAATTTTAGTGGATGTTTTGATCTTTTTTAGAGCATCTGGAGTTGTAAAATAATTGATCAGTTTACATTCTGAAATGCATGTGGTTCGTTGAGAAGTAAAATAAAACTCAGAGTTTATTTTTATCAATATAGGATAAATAAAGGCCTGATTTGGATGTTATTATAAAAATCCTAATAGTGCCTACCTGTTATCAGTTAAGTCATAACCTAAAAGTTTTAGATAGAAGAGTTTTTCATGTTCCTGTCAAAGTGATATACATTTTCCTTTGGAAATGTGAAAGTTTTCTTAAGATAAGGCTTATAAGTAATTACTGGTGAAACTGAAATGATTCTCCTTGAGCCCTAAGAATTATGTGTGCTGTCTTAAATAGCCCTTCTGCTAATGATTCCAACATTGTTAATTTTTTATATTCTAATCGTGTTCAGTTAGAGCCTTAACTTTGACTCTAGTGAAATATATCCCTTTCTACCTTCATAAATTGAAATTCATATTAGAAAATGATTTCAATTATCCAAGACTATGCTGATCTTTTATTTTCTGTAATATGTTTGGTATTTTCTAATGTATCCTATTATATTTCATTAAAAATATAGTTTTATTTTTCTTCTTTTAATTTAGACAAATACTTAATGTCCAATAAATATTTGTATTTCTCACAGAAGAGTAGTTTCACATTTATGTTGTTTATAGTTTTTGTAGATAGACTATTATTTTTTAAAAAAAAATATGCCATTTGAGAATTTGGAATCATTTTATCATGATATTTTTAGTTGGGCCATATTGTTTACTATTTTCACAACAAAATCACAGTTGGCAACTTAACAATTGCCACCCATTTCCCATCATGCAAAGTCAGGAACAATAATGAAAACACTATATAATGTGTATGTTAAGTTACCTTACCTTAAATCCCTTTCAGAACATGGGAATGTGTTACTTTCATAGTAAATTGAATCTTGCTATAATCCAAAAGATTTAACTTGTATTGTAAGTAATTAAGTATATGCACAGATATCACTAGTATATTAGTATGTAGAATTAGCCATTTATCTAACTTGAACCTACAAGTAATGGAGCCCTATTGGCCATTGATTTTAGCCCAGTTAAACCTCTTTTTTGGATTCATACCAACAGAATTATGAAATAATAAATTTGTTTTAAACCCTTACATTGGTATTAATATGTGATAGTAGCAACGGGACATTGATATACTACCCAATCCTATATCACCACCATCTTTTGTGCTTCACCTAAACTATTTTTATTTTTACTAGAAGGATGTCTAATAATTGACTTCACTCTACACATAATTTCACATGTCTGTCAAGTTGTCTTTGTTACAAAAACTGAGGCCAAGTCCAAACTACTGAAGAGGCACTTCACCTCAATGCCAGTCCCTTGGGCCAAGCAATGCTTCCATTCACAGTTTTAAAAACTGGCTGCCCCATATTTAAGAAATCCAGTTCAGAAGCACAACCTAATTACTTCATTACTCTAGGGAGTTTTCCAAGTTCAATGCACAGAGGTAGTTAGGTTAATTTTCAGAAATCATGATTTTCCCTTCTAATTCAGTTGTTCCAATTTAACTAATATGGCTTGATTTCTTATTTCATATATTATTAAAACACTTAAATGTATTTAAAAATAAATGACATATTTAATAGGAAATTCCATAATTCTTAGGTACTAACATTAAAAGGTCTTCTGCTTAGGCATTTTGCAAAATCTGATATTGTATTTATTTTCACTTATGTACAATCTTCCAGATAAACTTTGATATGCCTACAGTACTGTCTTAATTCATAGGACCCATGAACAAAATGTGTGACTTTACCTTAAAAGCCTATACATTCATATAATGCAATGATTTTATAGAACTCAACATTTTTTAAGCCATGGATTTATGTCTAAGTGGGTGTCATGTGTTTTTATGTCCCATATTCACTACAGAAAATATTCCTGTAGGAAAGAGAAAGCATTAAACTCAGACTGAAATTTAAAGCTATAAATGTAATATTATCATTATATCTTGTTTTTAAAAATACTAATTACTCTAAACAGGTTATTCTACTTGAACTATGCTGGGTTACAAAAGGATAATGATCAATAAGGTAGCTCATTATCTGTGATAATTTTAATTACCCCTATTGTAGCACTGATGCCATGGTTTAACTGACACATACTAAGAAAATTTGCTACCAGAATCTTGTTACCACTCTAATTTTTTCATGGAGTTTTATTAGAGAATCATGTACTCATCTGAACTGCCACAACAACAGCATTATCCCTAGGGCTCCTTTTTTTCATATCAAGGTTAATTTAAAGTGATTAGCATAAGCACTACAGATGTTGCTATGGGGATAAGACTCACACATCTTCTATGATGGACATCATATGATTGCTGTTACAGTCCTAGTAAGATTGGATTATTTGTTTTAATGTCATGCGAAACAAGTCACATGATAGAGATCAGTATCTTTTTAATAGTGTTCCATATTCCTAAATCAATCACATTTTCACGTCTTCAGATTGGTCGCTGCTTTATTATCAGCCTCGGTAAATTTATCATGATGTGTTTGGGTGTTCAAAATATATCTTTTAATTGGTATTGATTCTTCCATCTCCTGGGAGGAAAGTAACCATAGTTAAAAGGAGAGTGTTTATTCACGTTCAATTCATTCAACAAATATTCATTGAAAGCTTGCTATGGGCCTGGCATTTCCTGTTTGCTAACAACATGGTGAAATTTTGTAGTAAACAGTTGTTTATTTTTTTCTCTCTCTAATTAAATCTGGACACACATAGATTCCAAGGATATGAATGTAAAATGTGAGAGGGGAACTAGAGGCGGAGATTAAGGGTTGGAATAAAGAAGCAGATTGCACTCTATTTTTGAATTGAGAGAAGAAAACCATTAAAGAAGGGAAATGATAAATGAGAACCCCAGGCATTCACCAGTATCAATGGTGAAAAGTGGGCATTTCAAGAGCAAAGACTAAAAGAGATATATGTTGAAATATTGAAAAAAATTATAGGAAGAAAAAATTTCATTATCCATCACTTCTATTGCTGGGAACTAGAGGGGAGAATTTTATAAAATTAACTGGGGAACTGAAGAAGAATGCAATAAGGTTGAAGACAAAGATGAGCCAAGCAATAGCTATTTCTCCATTAAAACCAAGATATTGTTGTCTACTTACATTGAGAAATCTGAGTGGTAGCGGAGTTGGGGAGGGACACTGATGACAAAGGCAAGATGAAGAAAGTTTTAAGACAACAGCATTTATTCACTATAAAATTGTATAAACATAGGAGCAACTCATAGATAGTGCCCCACAACTTCCCACCACAAATTAAGGTGTAGATTGTGAGGACAAATGTATAGTAGTAGGAGCTATTCAATTTACTAATGTTTTAAAAGGACTAGCAACAACATTAGGTGGTTTAAAATGATGGAAGTAGTGATGGAACATCATGCTAACAGATATTTAAAATTTTCTAAACAAGTTTTATGGACATGTATGACATTGCTATCACCAACATCTCACCCTATTCTTCGGATTTGGATGGGAGAGAAATATTAAAAATAGTAATTCCATAATAAGGGTATTGCTGTGGTTTAGATGAGGTATCTATCCCCCAGTAGCTCAGGTGTGAGACAATGCAAGAAGTTTCACAGGTGAAATGATTCAATTATGAGAGATTTAACTGAATAAACAGATTAATCCACTGATGTGGATTAACTGAGTAGTAACTATAGGCAGGTAGGGTATGGCTGTCAGAAGTAGGTCACTGGGATCATGACTTTGGGGTTTATATTTTCTCCTTGGAAAGCAAAGCTCCCCTTTTCCTGGTTGCTGTGTTCTGAACTTCTTTCCTCTGCTTGCCCTCTGCCATGATGTTCTGCTTGACCTCGGGCCCAGAGATATAGACTCTGCTGACCATGGACTGAAACCTCTGAAACCATGAGCCAAAATAAACTTTTTCTCCCCTATTTCATTTTTGTCAAGTCCTTTGATCACAGCAACAAAAACTCTGGTTAAAATAGAAATTTAATGGCAAATTATCATTGTATAATTTTTTTATTCCAGGTTTTATTTTAAAGTTTTACTAAAATGAACATTTGCCCCAATTCTTTCATATTAGTGAATGTGCCAGGATTTTGCAATGTTGGTTTGAACCCTTTTCCCAGTCTTTAATCAGGTCCACATGACTTTCCATAGTTGTAGACACACAGAGAAGATCACCATGTCTATGGAAGAAAATGTTTCCACCTTTTCAGCTATAATGATAGCAAAGCATTGCAGTGCAATCCCATAACCTCTACCAAGATTTTTCCTAAGTCAATGCCTAGTGTAAGAGCAGTGAGGAAGCCATTAACTCTTCTCTGAGAAGTCTCTGTTTGTTGATAGAAATTTTAAATTGAAGTACTTAGTGATTATAAACAAATTGACATTTTAATGTACCAAGTAGAGCAGGAAATCTCTGTACCTTAGAATATTCCATCAATATGTGCTTGCCCATAGTTTCTATTTCCTGTGCATCAACCTTGATGAGTGACCATCAATAATGTACTGAAGCATCTTTAATGATAGTGGATTCACTTCCTCTAGCATCAGTCTATTTTAATTTAAATGGATTCATTTATTAGCATATTCTTCCTTAGGTTCTGCTGGCTTTGCCTTCTCAAAGATCCCTCCCATTAGTCCTAGATGTGGAACTATATATGAAAGTCTTCAAATACTTGAAATCACCCCCCAAATTCCACAGAAACTTCCAAGTTTCATGTATGCAAAAATAAACTCATTTCTCTAACTCTAGACATGAGTTCCCCTTCTTTCTCTCCTTTATAGTTTCAGAATATTTTTTTCCACAAAGCAGCTGAAAATGGAACTGGATTTTTAAAAATATTCAGTAAAAGAAGGTAATTACCATATAGCTATTAATATAAAGATCTTGATATAGCTTCAATAGACTGTTTTGCTGATGCTTTTTATTACAACTTAGCTTTACTTTCTTAGTATCTCACAAGGTGTCTTCATCATAGTAATTGTTTGTCATATGTTTTCATTACAAAATGACCGCTGCAGTGCACCACCCTAGTGCTAATTCTTTATATGTTTGACATACATAATCTCAACATTCATGAAGGGAAAAAGTTATTAGAAGCATTAACATATTTTGATTATAATATATTTTAAACATTTCCAGTTAGTATATAATAAATTAAGAAGAAATTGATAAAGAACAACTGGTCTCCAAGGAATATTAGATAGAACTCACATTTTTGTCTATATTTATTCTAGCCATTAATATAGCCCTACTATACACATGGAAATACATTCTACAGGAGGTAAGCAACTTAGAAGAAGCCAAGTGTTGTTACAGGGTCCTGAGTTTTAGTATCAACTTTCTTTTTATGTAATTAATCCACACATAATTATTAAACAACCCATTTCTGCTTTGTGTTATGATAGTCAAGGAACAGTGAAATTTTCATAGACTTAGTCCACCTAGATCTAAAAACACTTACAAGCAAACAATTACAATGCAAAGTGATAAGCGATGTATTGGTAAACTCTACTATGAAACCATGTAGGGTATACAGCTCATATTTGAGACAACCTCAGAGGAGCTGATATCTCAATCTAACCTAAAGGATAAGGCAGAGTGTGAACATTTCAAAGCACTGATAGTAGTTGCATTTGTTTCCACTTGCTTACTTATGTTAAAAAGTGTTATAATAATGGGAACATGAGACATAAGCCTGGAAACAAATCATAACAGGTTTAGTAAATTGTATTTAGTAACCTTGAATTTTAAGAAAAATAGGAACTCCTTGGAGAACTTTAGTAAGAAAAGACTTGAACTGAGAAAGATCATTCAGGATGCCCTGAGTCGCAGGTTTGGTAGGCAGATGGATAAGCAAGGGGTGGGGTAGAACACTGAAGGACTAAATTCAGTAAGGTAGACTGGATGTGCAAGTATACAGGACAGAGTTACATTTCAAAATCTTGAGAGACAAATGGAACAAAAATATAGATTTGGGTCATCAGCATATTAATATAAAATGAGATTGAAACAATCTTTCAGAAGTTGCAATTAGAGAAATTGGCAAAAAAAAAAAAAAATGAGAAGCAGCAATATTTTATGGGTGGTGGTACAGATAAGAGAAAGGAGTAGCCAAGAAGGCAGGAGAAAACTTCATAACATGAAATCATGGAAGCTAAGGGCAGGTGATTGTCAAGGAGACAGTGAACCATAACATAACATGCTACTGTGATTTAATAAGAATTTTAAAGGGACCAGTGGATTTAATGACCAGTACATCACTGTGAACTTGGAGTTTCAGTGGAGTATTGGGTTCAGAAGCAAGATATTTCTGACTAGAGAAAATAGACACTCCATTAATTTGCTGCTTGATATTGGCCAAGATTCTTAAAACCTTAGGTCTTATTACTCATTTGCAAATTAAAAATATTAAATCATTCATTCTTATGGGTTTTTATACATTTAAATATTAGAATAAATCTGTGACCTTCAGTGAATTAGTCTGTAGTTTTCTTTCCTTATGAGTTTTCTCCTTTAATGCAAATGTTGAGGGAATTTATCATGTTTATAATGATGGATCAGATGAGAGTGTTTGTATTAAATTTTGCTGAACTTTTTGAACATCATAAGAATGTAATTTCTATTGATCTTATCAGCGAAATTCTATATATGACTGTCATATATTAAAATGCTTTGTAATCCTCATTATTATCATGAATACAGAAAACAAGCACTGGAAGATGAGGGGCTAAGATGGGGCAATTATGCTTTTATTCTTCATGCAAAAACATTGACATATTTAACAAAGTTTAAAATATGCATACTAGGAAGTACAGACATTTTACTGAAGAATTTAACTTATAGGAATAATGTGAATACACACACATACAAATTTTATTTTAGCATGATTCATAATCTTCATGAAAATGAAATTATTCTAGATATCTCTGCAGAGAGGCTAACTAAATAAGTTTTGGTAAAGCTATATATGAGAATGTGTTAGACCTTGTTTAAAGGAATGACCTTAAATCTATAGATATGATATTAAGCAATATTGGGAAAAATGATATTTTCTGAAGAGCATGCATATCACAGCAAATGTCAGGAAAACAACAACAACAACTGTTAATAGTATTTCCAGGATAGATCTGAGGATATGAACTTTAGTGGGAAATTTTAATTTTCTTGTTGGGTCTTTATCTGCTTTTTCACATTTTAAAACATAAGTAAGTATTATGTTTGCAATATCAAAAATAAAGATGGAAATAAAAGGCTTGTGTCTCATATCATATGCTTTTATTTAAACACTAATAATCCCACTGCTCCCTGCTCTGTGTCCCACTTTACTGTCCTACATTGCAGTTGTATGTCTAAAGGCAAACAGCACTGTGCAAACTGCTTACATGCTGCTTTCTTATCTTCCTCTACTTTACTTCATGCCCCACTTTTCTTAAGCTCCGTCATCCAGCAGTCACCTGAAATGAGATTGACAACTATGTAGGGAAATTTCCTTTATGTAAGGATAGGCTTCTTGTATTTAATTTATTTTAATTTTATTTGAACATGAGCAGGTCTTCATCCTATGCATGTCTTTGTATCAAAAGGAACATCTCTAAGTGTCTGCTCTGAATAGTTTAGCTGTTTCTTTGAGTCACAATCCTATAGTGGGGACTAAGAGTGAAATCACATTACTGAAAAAGGCATGTGTCTGGCATGTTCCCAAGGCATGAGTATTTATGGCATGATAAACTGTGAATTTGATGTTGTTGCTTGCACTCAACAAGCAGGTGGTTAAAATCTAATTTTGTCACCAGCAAAAATGAACTATATTTAAACATGTAAAATGTTTGTTTTTTAGAAAATCTTTCCTAAAATAAACAATAAATAAATCAAGGTCAGTATTATTAAATTTCTCTATGTAATAAAGGGAAGGTACCAGGAAATAAGATTGATCAAATTGTGTTATATGCATGTAAAAATGTGACTTAAATTAGTCCCACTATCATGTATAATTATGATGTACAAATTAAAAAGTAAAAAAAAAAAAAAAAAAAAAGAAATAAAGTATACCTAACTGAAGTTATATGCAAACACCTGGTCTATTTCAAGAACTATGCAAACAATTTGGAGAAAAAAGTGGGAAAGGATCACCAATGCCTGGGATGTTTCCAGATATTTTTAAATAATGATGTATCCAAGATTTATGAATTTTCCCATATAAATTCACGAAAAAAATTTGTGGATGGATACCAAAATACCTATCAAAAAAATAGTTTCTTTACCACATGCATGTCAGACAGAACACTAATCTCTAGAATAGATAAGGAACTCAAAAATCTTAACAGCAAAAAAAAAAAAAAAAAAAAAAAACCAACAACAAATAATCCAATCAACAAATGGGTCAAGGAACTGAACAGACACTTTTCAGAAGAAGATATACAATCAATCAACAAATATATGAAAAAATGTTCAACATATCTGGCAATTAGAGAAATGCAAATCAAAAGTACTCTAAGATTTCATTTCACTCTAGTCAGAATGGCAGCTATTAAGAACACAATCAGCAATAAATTTTGGAGAGGATGTGGGGGAAAAGGCACACTCATACATTGCTGGTGGGATTGCAAATTGGTGCAGCCAATCTGGAAAGCAGTATGGAGATTCCTTGGAAAACTGGGAATGGAAAGACCTTATGACCCAGCTATCCCACTCCTCAGTCTATACCCAAATGACTTAAAAATAGCATACTACAGAGACACAGCCAAATCAATGTTTATAGCAGCACAATTCACAATAGCTAAACTGTGGAACCAACCTAGATGTCCTTCAGTAGATGAATGGATAGAGAAAATGTGGTATATATACACAATGGAATATTACCCAGCAATAAAAGATTAAAATCATGGCATTTGCAGATAAATGGATGAAGTTGAAGAATATAATGCTAAGTGAAGTTAGCCAATCCCCAAAATCCAAGTGCTGAATGTTTTCTTTGATATAAGGAGGCTGATTCACAGTGGGATTGGGATGGGGAGCATAGGAGGTTTAGGGGAACACTAGAAAGGCCAATGGGGAGGGAGGGGAAGGGAGGAGTCAAAAGGGTAAATTAAAAAAAAAATGATAGAATGAGATGGATATCTTTACCCTAAGTGCATGCATGAAGGACATGAATGCTGTGAATATAATTTGTGTACAACCAGAGATATGTAAAAATGTGCTCTATAAGTGTAATTTGAATTGTAATACATTTTGCTATTATATATAACAACTTAAAAGAAAAGAAAAAAAAAGTAGTTTCCTCTTATCTTTGCTTGAAAATGGCCAGAAACATGGATATAAAATAAGAAGAAAGCTTGATAGCAATTGTGAAAAAATACCTCAAGTACTTTGTGGAGGATTAACTTAAAAAAAAAAAAAAAAGATTTAAATTGTACTAAGATGGCTCGTAAATTTCCAGATACTTAAACCAAGAAATCAAGTTCTCTGAGGTTTACATTGATCTTTTTCTAAACATAAGATAACTACCACTTTCTAAAATTAATTATAATATCAATTTGATAAATTCAGCCAGCTATTTGTTAAGGATTTCTCAATGAGAAGGGTAGCTTATTTAACACCCTAAGGGAGAACTCCATGGGTTCTAACTCATAGAAGATATAAGTATCTTCTATTAGGGAATCTCACCACTATGATTAGTAGCATACTTCCAGACTATGTGTATTGAAGAAGAAATTTATCTTCCACATGATTTCTGCCTTGGGCATAAAGATATTGGAAGTCACTATTGACCTAGGAACTCTTAACTCTCAGAATGAAAGAATTTTATGCATCTTACAAAGACAATAAATACCCCCCACCCACCAAAAAAATGTTCAATACAAAGAAAAATATTCTGGTAGGTTGCTCTGAATTTCAAGGGGTTGAATGAACATATATGTGATTTAGTACACTAGATTCAATGAACATTTCTGTACTGTGGAATTTGATATATATGCACATGTAGATGTCAGTAAAGATAATGGGTGGTATTTGATTTGAGGGTTAGTTATTTAATGCAGCATTTTTAATTTACTGAACTTTTGTGAATTTAGTCACTTCTATGCTTGATTTCATGTCTCATGTGACTATGTGTTCATGATTTCAAAAGACATAGTTATTGTAAAAGAAGATGATGCACACAATAACTTTGATGCTTGGTACTTGTAAAATATACCTATATGTTATAGACCTATATTGTAATGAAGTGGGTACTAATTCAATTTATTACACATTTTTGTATTTTCATCAAAATAAACCTTTAATTGGTAAATAAATAAATAGTACAGCAGCCACAACTAACTACCCCATCATATTTCCCAGTGGAAACTCCTTTTTTCCTTTCTTATTTTTTGTTTTTCTCTTATTCATCTCCAAAATTCTAAACAATATGCTAAACTTTTATTATTTGATTTATTATAGACTCATTCTTCTTGTACTAAGAGATGAGGCTTTAGTTACTTTGTAGTTCTCTCTTCTATTTGTCACTCAATTTTGGAAAGTTTTGTTAATATTTTTAGTCTTTCCATTAATTATTTTATAGCTATAAATGATACAGCAGAAGCATTATATTTTTGTCACACACCCCCACCCCCCACTTTTTGGCTGTGTGTGAAACTGCTTGCTATATAAGATGACATTATAATCATCTCTGTTATGTTTCTTTCACTGGGACAAACTACCTGGGAAAATCAACTTAGAGGAAGGAAGGTTTATTTCTCTTCATGGTTTCAGTCCATCATCAGCTGGTTCCATTGTTTTTTGGCCTGTGATGAGGCAGTAAATCATGGTAGTTCACAACAAAGCAAAGCTGCTCATCTCATGATGGCTGGGAAGCAGAGAGGAAAGAGAAAGAAAGAGGCTGGGAAGAAGATGTATATTTGCAGGACTTTCTTTGACAGGGCTCTGCCATTGCCTACAGTTTCTATCACCTCCCAATAATACCATCAAATCACTACTACATCAGTGGATGAATCACTGGTGAGGTCAGAGCCCTTAAGATCCAACCACTTCCCAGGAGACCCCCCTTCTAAATATTGCTGCATTGGGGATCAAGACTTCAACACAGGAGTTTTGCAAGGGTCATTCTAGATCTAAACCATAATATTATCCTATCATTCCATGTATTGTATAACTTCCCTACTATAACTTTTGTAGTGTTCTCTTATGTTTATACTGTGAAGGTTGATAAAATTTTATAGTTCATAAATTTTATAGTTTCTAGTAGCAATAATTAAGATTTTCCTGCTTTTCCTAAATATTTAATCTAAAAGTTAAAATTCATTTAAAAACCTCAGAGATTTATGACAATTTAAATATTGCCTCTGCAGAACAAAATTACTGTAGTAAGATTTTGTTTCATTCTCAATGGGTTCAGTATCATAATCCCTGCACTACTCGAAGAATCCTCACATCAAGGGAAAATAGAATATTTTATCTTCTAAAATATCATCAGTTGCTTAAATTGTATAATAATTACTTTCTGTTATGGTTTGAATATGAGTTGTCCCCCCAAAAAAACTCTTGTGTTAATGCAGGTAGTGAAATGATTAGAGTATAAGAACCGCCATAACCTAAAGAGTGCATTCTAATTTGAGTGGACTAACTGGGTGGTAACTGTAGGCAGGTGGGACGTGGCTGGAAGAGGTGGGCCACTGGGACGTGCTCTGGAAGGGTTCATATTCTCTGTAGCCGTTTCCTGTCTCTGCTTCCCAGAAGCTATGAGGTGAGCAGCTTTTTCTCTGCCCTGTACTTCTGCAATTATATTGTGTAATGAAGTTGGTCAACTGTGGACTGAACCTCTGAAACCAGAAGCCTACAAATACACTTTTCCTCCTCTTGCTTGTTCTGTGTGTGTGTGTGTGTGTGTGTGTGTGTGTGTGTGTGTGAAAGTCTATGTTTTTTTTTTTTTAATTTTAATTTGTTATGTATGGCAGCAGAATCCATTACAATTCATATTACACATATAGAGCACAATTTTTCATATCTCTGGTTGTACACAAAGTAGATTCACACCATTCTTGTCTTTATACATGTACTTAGGGTAATGATGTCCATCTCATTCCACTGTCTTTCCTACTCCTTCTCTCCCCACCCTCCCCTTTGCCCTATCTAGAGTTCATCTAATCCTCCCATCAAGGCTATGTTTTTAATTTTGACAAATTCTGTAACATGGCCAGAGAGATTTTAACCAGTGCATTTGCCCTTGATGGTGTATGAGAGTAACTTTTCCCTACACCATGGTCAATTAAGCACATGAACGAATTAAAAAGTTGTGTTAATGAGGGAAAAAAAGCTTATTCTTACTTGCAATTATTTAATTGATTGAGATTGAACAGTTTCCCCAAAATGTTTCCAAGCTATTTTTCATTGATTTTTTTTTTTTTTTTGTAAACTTTGGTTATACTTTTCTCCTAGTTTTCTATTGAGTTGTTGGTCTCTTCCTTCTTTCCTTTATTTTTAGCTTGTAAGGACTAATCAGATATTAAGAATAGGAAATTAACCTTTTTTGTCACATGTGTTTCAACTCTTTGTTCCCAGTTAATTGCTTATGGTATTCATGAGCATTCATCTACATTAAATTAGGTGAACATGCATTCAGTTAGAATCATTAAGGATTTGTACAGCAGAATGGCGTGGAGAGAGAGCACCAGATTCAGAGTGAAACATCAGTCAGGGATCTAGGGCCTTCATGACCTTGGACACATGTCCTCTCATTTGAAACTGAGACACTTTGGTTTCCTCACATCTGTAATGGGGATAATTATAATACTTCCTCACAGAGTCATGAAGATTTAGTGCCATCATACAAATAGTACTATACCTTAACAGTAAGTGAATATAAGTTTTTATTACTGATTTGATAACAGCTATCTTGCTCATTGAAATATAATACTTTGAGAAATTGGAATTTCTGCTTTTAATTAGTTTGTTTTTGGGAAAAACAAAGCTAATTACCAGTATATCACAGATATTTTTCTTCCATTAGCATAGTTTATGACGCTTACTTATTCCACAATTAGTAAAGACAAATTTCCAATTGTAGTACTAGAAAAAAGAATGTTTTAATAATACTAATGTATAATAAATGATAATATTAATATTGAAAAAGTAATATATTGAAAGAGTGGGACTATATCTTTGTTTCCATTTTCAAGTTTCAAGGGAGATTTTTGCTAAAATTAAATTATTTTATTCACAGTTTTGGTGAATTATAAAAATAGGGTGTTTTCAGTTTTGTGTGTATGTAGAGAAAATGCATAGAATTAGTGCTTTAAGAAATTTTGATCTGGAAAGAACCTAGACATCATCTAGCCCCATGCCTGTTTTTACAGATGAAGAAGTAAGAAATTCCCAGAAACAAAGCAACTAGCTCCGGTCATGTGGCCAGTACAGAAACATTCTTCTGTCTCTTTCCTCCCAGCTCTCTCTTTCCCTCCTTATTGTGTGACATATTGGATGCATAGTTGTATTGCTACATGGTTAAGGTTTATGACAGTAGCCATACTCCAAAACTTGTCAAATGAGTTGTCATGTTTCTTTAACCTAGGAGTCAGTAAGTTGTACCCATATTATTAAGATATTTTGATCACATCAGCAAAAGCAAACAAACATGGTTCCTACCTAAAATTTAATATTCTTGGAAAGCTTTTGATTTATATTTTAAGTTTGTAATTGCTATCATTTTTCTTACTTTAAGGAGAAACATATTTCCACTTTTGCTTCTAAACTGTCATTTTCCAGTCAAAATTAATACAGACAGTCCTTGACTTCAGGTGATTAGACAAGATGTTTTGACTTTACAATGGTGTGAAAATGATATATACTTTGTAGAAGCCATGCTTCAGATTTTGAACTTTTGAGTTTTTCCTGGGATAGCAATATGCATACAATATTATCTCCTGATGCTTGGCAAGGACAGCAGGCTACAGGTTCTGGGCAACTTTGTGATCAGGAGGGTGAAAAGCTGATACTCTATGTTCTATGTTCTACTTTGTTCAGTAGAGTCATCTGTTTTACTGGCTTTTTAAGACTTAAAGCATTTTTCACTTTGCAGAGTGTTTTGGGACATATCACTTGGTAAGGTGTGGAGCATCTCTGCATAAAATCCTTTTTATCTCTGCTTTGATTTCACTGACTTGTCACTCTAATGTGAAAAGATACCTTTTAAAGAACTATTGATCACTTCACCTTTTGTTGCTTGAAACTTTTTTTAAAGAACTTCTGTCTTATATATATATTTAAAAAAAAAAAAACCCAAAAAATATAACACCATGAAACAAACAATCCAATCAATAAATGGGCAAATAACTGAACAGGTACTTCACAGAAAAAGAAATATGAATATATGAAAAAATGTTGAACATCTCTAGAAATTAGAGAAATGAAAATTAAAACTATGCCAAGATTCAATCTCACTCCAATCAGAATGGCAGTTATCAAGAACACAAGTAAAAATAAATGTTGGTGAGTCTGTGGGGAAAAATTTTCACTCATACATTGCTGATGGGACTGAAAATTGGTGCAATCACTCTGGGAAGCAGGATAGAGATTCTTTTGAAAAGTTGGAATGGAACCACCATTTGCCCCACTTATACCACTCCTCAATATATTCCCAAAAGACTTAAAAATCAACATACTATAGTGATGTAGCCACACCAACGTTTATAGCAGTGCAATTCACAATAGCAATGTTACGAAACCAAGCTAGATGCACTTCAACAGATGAATGGATAAAGAAAATGTGATATATGTACACAATGGGATATTACTTAGCCATAAAGAAGAATGGAATCATGGCATTTGCTGGTAAATGAAAGGAACTGGAGACTATCATGCTAAGTGAAATAAGCCTATCCTCCAAAACCAAAAGCTGAATGTTCTCTTTGATATGAGGATGCTAACACAAAATAATGGGATGGGGAGTAAAGAATAGAAGGTCATTGGATTAGATAAAGGAGAATGAAGGGAAGGGTGAAATATGGGCAAGGAAAGACAGTAGAATGCATTGGACCCAGCTCTCGTATATTCATATATGAATACACAAACAGTGAAACTCCACACATGTACAACCACAAGAATGGAATCCTAAGTAGAATACATTATACTCCATGTATGTATAATATGTCAAAATACACTCTACTATCATATGTGTGTGTGTGTGTGTGTGTGTGTGTGTGTGTAAACAAACAAACAAAAAAAAGAATTCCTGGTTCAGTTCAAATTTATTTTGCTGGGATTACTTCTTTTAACCTAGTGATCTACTTTGTTTAAACATAATGATATGTCTTCAAATCTTCAAGATAGTTGATATGTTGATGACGGGGAACTATGTACCTATTTAAGATTAGTTTGTTGAAGTTGATAATTTTTGTAAACACATCAGACACTGAAGGAATGTGTCCCTTTTGTTGTTGTTTGAGGTAATATATTCAAGGTAACCTCAATTAAGAAGATCAGCTGTCTCTGTTGTGATAGTTGTATTTCATGCTAAATTGATCGATGATCAACAATTTGGCAACTGAAATTCATAGTCCCATTTGAAATAGAAGTGGTAAATTGTTAATAGCTTCACTAGGTTTTGACTTCTCTTCTGACACTTCTCAATGATTTCATCATAGTTTCAGAATAAAAGAGCATAATTTGTCCCAAGAAGCTGAAAATCTTGAAGTAGCACAGAGAGTTTTGAAATATCATGTTAGGAAAAACAAACAAACAAACATACTTTGCCTATGTTTTTAGGAAGACAGTGTCATAATGAAATTATAACCCATATCAAGTTATGGCAATACCAATTTCAAAATATTTTATAATGCTATCATAGCACACTGAACCATTAATATAATGATTATCTTTTAAAAATAATTTTTATAAGCACCTAAGATTCTTACCCTTTTATCAATAACATATTTTAAGCAAAAGGGACAAGAGTTTTATTTATAATTTTGAACTTGCACTTCAACTTTTCTCCAAAAACCTATAGGTTTTTCAATGTGATACAGAATGTATTTTATCATTCCCAAACATATTAGGGCTAATACACCCAAGTTTCTTCACTTTAGACAAGTAATACCTGCAAGAATACTGTAAGGCATATTAAAGTACTCTTAAAACATTGAACATTCAGCTGGGCGCGGTGGCGCACACCTGTAATCCCAGCACTTGGGAGGCTGAGGCAGGAGGATCGTGAGTTCAAAAACAGCCTCAGCAATGGCGAGACATTTAGCAACTCAGTGAGACCCTGTCTCTAATAAAATACAAAAAAGGGCTGGGGATGTGGCCCAGTGGTTGAGTGACCCTGAGTTCAATCCCCAGTACAAAAAAAAAAAAAAAAAAAAAAGAACAATCATTAATTTCATATAAATATATACATATTGGTTAATAAAATACCTTAAGTTTGTAAGAAATCAATTTAACTCATAAGAACATTCCTGTCCATGATGTCAAGATTCTGCTTAAATATTTACAAAGGTGAGTTCAGTTCAACAAACATTTATTTTGGCATTAAGCATCAATGATAACCCAGACTCTGGACAATTGGCAAATGGTATATTATGCACAAAATAAGAATCATATTCTGAAAGACTATATTCCTAGGGTAGCATTGTTAATCCCTATTTCTAAACACAACACAAAAGAGATATTTACATACGGGGAACCTCTATAAGGATACGTATTCCGAACTCTTTCCTACTGTCCATCAATACAAGGCAGAGGATTTTTCTGCATGGTATGTATATTTTTTTATCAGTGAATGACAGTTATATGATGACAGAGATAAAAACAAATCTATATGTCTCTAGTGTTTCCTTTTTGTGTTTTTTATTGTTGCATTATAATTTTATCTAATAGTGGAATTCATTGTCACACACACACACACACACACACACACACACACACACACACATATATATATGTAAATACATAGAACATAATTTGATCAATCTCATTCCTCAGATCCTTGCCTTTTCCTCTCCTCCTTCCTTCCATGGGTCACCTTCCTCCACTCTTATGGCCTCCCTTCTATTATTTCTTCATTAATGCATTATAATTTTACCTAAAAGTGGGATTTGTTATGGTATATTCATACATCAGCATAGCATAATTTGGTTGATTTTTATGAGATCCCTTTTTTTATCCACCTGCATGTGAGAGAAAACATTTGACCCTTAGATATTCTCCAATTCTATCCATTTACCAGCAGTGACATAATTTCATCCTTCTTTACGACTGAATAAAACTTCATTGTGTATATATGCCACATTTTCTTTATGTATTTGTCTGTTGATAAGAGTTACAGATATCTTAATTTGTTGATAACCATTTGGCTCTAACAGAGGGTTTGATTCATGTTCTCTTGTCCCAACTGTTTATCCAAATGTGGCTGGATACTGGTAAGGGCAGGAGGGGCAACATAAGCAGAGGCTTATAATTGCTCCTATTCCTGGACCAGTGCATCTGAGGGCACCAGTGCATCTGAGGTTCCCGAGATTCCCTTCTTTGAAGTAGTGTAAACCAGTAGAAGAGGTGGACTTGTTTTATACACTGACTTTTTTTTATTGAGTACTTTCTATATATAATTTTAACATTCATTATATCTTAATTTTATTACCAGGCACAAAACATTTCCAAAGTCCTTTTCAGACTTCTTCCCCCAAATTAAGGTCATGCTTGAGTTTGACTTTTATTGCTGATTACTAATTTTTGCCATTATTACTGTTACCATGAGGAGTGCTCTCATTGCAAGATCACCTAGGAATGAACTGTGGGAAGTTGTTCAAAATCTTAATTCTACATTTTAAATCCCATGTGTTCCATGCTTTTTAAATTCAATTCACAGGTTGGCTTATCTTCTCTCAATTTGACCTTTTCTCCTCTCATCAAGACTTAACACAATCTCTTCTGATTGTTTAAAGTTGGCTTCTCTTTTATTTTTTTCCAAGCCAAATGGGTGGTATTTCCTTCATCTTATACATTTTTCTTTGAATTTCCTATCTGATCAATATCATCCCACCAATACATCTATACTAACTGATCACAATGTACCACTATGTTTGGTAGTGATCTAAACTACTACTTCTTGGGATAAGATGAATTATTCACAGAAAGCAGCAATAATTTAAAAATTCCTTGTATTTAATTCAAGTCTATCATCTCATAGTACATTGCATAAGTCCTAGTTGTGATGTCTCAGTGATGCACATTTCCAAGACTAGTCTTCAACTATAATGTGAAAAGAAGTTATCACTGATTATATTAATAACATTTTGAAAATCACAAAATATTGTTTGAGACACTTTTATCACTTTGTCACTTTCTCAGAATACATTGATTCAACAATGCCCATAAATTTTAGTACTCATAACTAGAAGAAGATGACTCTGATTGTATCCACCAACAGAGAACTTAGAGGAGGTAGGTGAAGTGTTTTGAACACAAGAAGTTTATTGAATTTGGAGTCTGGTAAACCTAGGTAAAAATCCCAGCTCTGATGTTAACTAATGGTGTCAAGCTGGTTGACTATACATGTTACCTTTTTGAGAGTAAATTTCCCATTCTGGAGAAACAGGTGCTATTCTCTAACTAGAAATAGTTCAGTGGAGTGCCAGACACAAAGTAAACACCCAGTAATGTTCGATATTTTTATAGCAATTATTTTTAATTATTATCATCATTACTATTACTTTTTGGTTAGCTTTTGCACCACTGTGACCAAAATAAGAACAAATTAGTGGAGCAAATGTTTATTTGGGGCTCACAGTTTCAGAGGTCCCAATCCACAGAGGGCTGACTCCATTGCTCTGACCCCAAGATGAGGCAGCACGTCTTGGGGAAAGGGTCCACTGGAAGAAAGCTGCTCAGCTTTCAGGGTTCAGGAAAAAGGGCCCAGGGGAAAGGAGTCCCAAGGCAGATGCACCTTTCCAGGGGACATCCCCAGTTATGCACCTCCTCCAGCCATACCCAACCTACCTAGAGTTATCACCCAGTTAGCCTGTACAAGCTGGGGTATATGGATTAGGTCATAATGCTCATAATCCATTGGTTTCATCTCCAAACATTCCTGCATTTATACAGGAGCTTTTTCTGGACACCTCACACCCAATCAATAACATTGCTACTGATGCTACCACCACTAGTTACATATACTTTCAGAAAAAAATATCACATCACCCAAAACTTGAAAGTCTCACATTCTCACACACTCTCATATTTTGCTGCTTCATTCTAAGGTCTCTCTTCAAATGATTGTAAAAAATGCCTATAATTATAGTCAAGTTATTAGCATACTATTTAAAAATATATCAAAGTATTTTTGCACCAAATCAACTGATTTGCCAACTCTATGACTAATCAGTTGTTTGATATGGAGATAACATTTGCTTGAATATCTCATTTTATCCTTTTTTTTTTTTATTTTCTGAAGACATCAAAGCACACTGCCTCTATAATATGTCAAGAAGAAAACTAAAAATAAAATGTGTATATATAATGTATCTACATAACCATCATGTCCTAACCTGAACTAGATAATGTATATTCTCAACAGGTTATTTCTAGCAGGTCTGAAAATCAGTTCAATCCTAAAATAAATTAATTTAGTCAATAGGAGTTGAGAAAAAGATAAAATGAGAAAGTAGTCAAACTTATTGCTTGCCTATGAAACATATAATTTAAAAATGTTAATAACATGGGCAATATTCCCCCTTAAATTTTTATTACCTCAAACTTACAGAACTTTGAAGAATTATCTCATGGAAGTAAACACTGAGCAAATATTTCTTTTCTGTCTTAATAGGATCAATCTGAACTGAAAATGTTCTTCCTTTTCCTTTTTATCAAAACCATAAATAATTGATTATTGTTAAGTGCCTATTATATATGAAAGGAGCAATATTAAAATACGAAAGATAATCTCTGATTAGTTGATGTCAAGAAGTAGCTAAAATTAGAAAAGGAAAAGCATTTGTGTGCTGAACGAGTGTAGACACAGGCAGTACTTCAGCCCAGAGGACAAAACTGGTATTGCTGAGATAAGGCACACATTCAGATAAGTGAGAATGTGATTTACATTCAAAATGTCCAGCTACTCTTTCACTCTTATTTCTATTTCTTTTTAATACAGTCCCTCTTATCCAAAAAGGGCAAATGTTTTTACACTTTCCCGAATAGCAACCTAAGTCTGCCCTCCATGTTATCCATCCACTTGGAAATGTGCATGGTTGAATTCTTGCTTCCCTTCACTCTGTGGCATCCTCTCCATATTCCTGACAACACACTTCCCTTTCCAGAGACGTCCATGGAAATCTGATGGCCTCCTTTTGTCTCAGAGGTCAATATCTGTAAGCTGCCTGGTACCGTAAACCGGGATAAAAACTCTCGGGGGCAGAGTTAAGCTTTTACTACTTTTACTTCTACTTTCTTAGAGAGAGCTTAGAGTCTTAGAAAGAAAGATAGAGAAAGATTTCTTAGAAAGAAAGAGAGTAAGATTCTTAGCTTAGAGTAGAGCTTAAAGAAAGATCTCTTCTTTCTTCCTTCTTCTGTCTTCTGTCTTCTGTCTTCCTCGGGAGCCTCGGCCTTACTCTGACCAGTCATTACTTCTTCTATCTGGTTTCTCTTTTGTAACCGCTCTGCCTACGTTCTGGCCACTCTGATTCTTCTGACCGACCGAGTGACTGCCCGACTGTCTGAATCTCCTAACTCGGACCGCTTTCACCCTGTTATATACCTTCAGGTTTGCGGGTGCCTACAGGTGCGTCACATACATATCAGGTGGAACCCATGGCTTCCAGCTAGCTACAACAGCCCTTCCCAATTAGGGCTCCTTCAAATATCTACATTTGTCAGTAACTTCTACTAGAGTGTGAATCTCTACAAATTCAGTGACATGGCTTATTTATCTCCTGAGCCCAGCATCTTACTGACTATATGGGAACTCTAGTTATATCATAGCAGAAGCATACAGACCACATTTCTAATGCCAGATTCACTGTTTCATGGATTTTTCTTGGGAAAGATATTTCACTTCTGTGATTTCATTTCTCCCTCTATAAAATGAGCATGATTTTATCTTCACTGTGGTATTCTTAGAAAAATTGGGGGGAAAAAACCCTAAAGTACTTCTTATAATGCTTGCCTAAGCAGTAGATACTCAATAATTGACAGCCATCAATATTGTGATTAGAATGAATAAATGCATTCCCTGGTGTTAGTCCATAAATACTTACATTTTTTGTATTTCAAACCTCCTACTGACCTGTGTATCTTACAAGGCACACATCTCACTTTCTTTCATTGTGTCCATTCTCTTCTTTGAGTATGTTACCAAGATCAGCACTGTGTGGACCATCTCTTTGGTCAGATCCTTTCTTCAGTCTGAGCTACCACTTTTTCATTCAACTGCTTCTCTATTCTTCAAAACTACCATTAGAGAATAAAAGTCACCATCCCCAAGTTAAGTGACTCTGATAAAGCCGATTTGTCTTGTGGACTAAAGTTTCTACTGTCTCGATTTAATTTGGTACTTTTCACTAAAATAAGGCCTTTGGTTGACATATATACTTTTTGTGATGAAATACATATTTCTGATGAAAATTTTTTATTTGGTGAATATGTTTTATTAATGGAAGACCTAATTAGTACCAGGAACAACATCATTACATACATTCCCTTTCTTTACTCCTCCCCCCATTAACTATTTGTTTATGCTTCTGTTCAGCCTTGAATCAAAGGTTTCTTGGGTAGATGAGGAGAGGTTATAGAAAAGTTTGACATGATCTCTGGAAGTTTCTCAGTGTAAAGTGTCTTACTAAGATGTGCTGAATGCCTTGGAAAACATAGATACAATGCAGTGAGTCTATAAATTCATAAATTTTCTTATTTCTATTAGAATTAATAAATTTTCTTATTTCCACTAGAAAATAAGGTTGACCCCTCAGCTCTGTCATCAGATACCCTATGTATGGTTTCTCTTATGAGTGAGTTTCTATGTTAATGGATTTTTATGAAGCCTAGAGCTATGATAATTTTGAGAGCATTAACATGCCACATCTTTTCCATTTTAAGCCATTCAAAAAACCCGTTTGATGACTGATTTTTGAGAAATGTTAGAATGTTTCTCTTAATTTGTTCCTAAGGACCAACTGAATTGGGGATTATTAGTATTCTTGCTCCTCTCTGAAAAATGCTTGTTGAATACTAAATTGCATTGTGTTGGCCAATTTTGATATGGAAAAATAATTGGTTCAGATTCCCAGATCTTTGTTATGTGCTTCGTGGTTGTCAATTATTTACCTGATGTTACCGAAGCTGATGGTGAAGGTAGTTTGCAATGTGGCTGCATCAATTACCTTAGGACTTGAATATGTTGATAGTAGATCAGCTTAAAATTCCATCACACTGCAGTCCCTAGGAGATAGCATTATCAATTTTTCCACATGACATATGTGTTATCATAATAAGAAAAAAAGGCTCAGTGTCTATACTATTAATTGCTATACTTTAAACAATTTTTAAAATTAAAACACACCCTAGTGATAATATACTTAGAGGTTGTGAAATCCAAATTATAAATAAATAGTTCTCTATTTTTGGAACCTAAATATGAATTAAAATTATTTCATCATCTGAGTATCATGCCCCTCACATTTTCCAAATTCCTTCTTTTTACCCTAAAAAAGGTGGGTTTTAGTTGGCACCAATGACGTTTCTTAAATGCTTTTATATGCCTAAGAACAATTGTATATACAAGGAAATGAAGAGTCATTTATTTGTCATGTACAGTTGGGCTCCCCTACACATTTTTGATTACAGTAATTCATCACCTCTCTCTTGGCATGCAATGACCCTGTGATAACATGGAATAATTTTAACAAGGAAGACAATCAAAGGTCCAGACATCTTGCCCTTGTATTTTTATTCAAATTGTATTTATTTGGCCCACATGTCAATCAGAGAGCAGGAAGTTAATGGCTTAGATTTAGAATACAGGTTAAGTTTTTCAGGCTCTGTGATGGTAGGATCTATTTTAGGGTATCAAAGTAGAACCTACCTGATCTGGAGCTAAGAACCCATCTCCCAAGCACACACAGGTAGGAATGGAACAGATTCAGGTGTCATAATTCACATTTCTCCAGCAGCAGTTGTTGCTTTTTCTCAAAGCACTATGTAAACCAAACATATATCAAAGAATATTTAAAAATGGAAAACTGATGACCTATGCTTATATTCACAATATAAATGTACTATTTATCAGATTTTTTTTTTTACTTTTGCTATCTTTAGTCAATATTGGTATGAAATGATACTTTGTCTTTTACTCAGAGATACAATATTTCATTTAAAATTTATTTTATATTAAATTTGTAAAAATATTCATATTTATAATATGACCATATAGCTTTTGGTCTGATTGGGAAATTTTGAAGATGAAAAGAGAAAAAGGATACTAAATGTTAAGTCAGGAACAGAAGGTAAGTCATAATTCCAGGCAGGCCAACACCCCTACCATCTCTTTGCTCATAACTAAAGCCAAAATGATGTTGGAATTACTCAAATGGATGAAGGTGGCTCCGATCTCCTCCTCTGTACACTCATTCTCTTACTCCAATGATATTTCAATTATAGATAGTTATACACGATAGCAGAATTTATTTTGATAAATTATACATACAATCATGAAATATATTTTATTCTAATTAGGACCCCATTCTTATGAATGTACATGATTGTGAGATTCACTGTGATGTTTTCATGTATGTACGGGGAAAATTATGTCAGATTCATCCCATTGTTTTCCCTTTTCCTATCCCCCGTCCTTTCCCTCCATTTCCCATTGTCTATTCTACTGAACTTCTGTTCTTCTTCTTACTGTCCCACCTTATTATGAGTTAGCTTCCACATATTAGAGAAAAACATTCTACCTTCCATATGTGGCTCTTTGGGACTGACTTCTTTCACTTGGCATGACGTCCTCCAGATCCAACCACTGAAGCTGCCTGAGAGGGGTGTAGATAAAAATTTCATTGATTTCCAATCTATTATTATACATTCAATTTATATAATTTTATTTACTTATGAACTAAATTACTTTTCCATTTTTGTGAGATTACAATCTAACCTTAACAGAAATAATATATTGTTGTCTGGGCACAATGCTGCACACCTATAATCCCAGGAACTCAGAAGGCTGAGGCAGGAAGATCAAGAGTTCAAAGCTAGCCTCAGCAAAAGCAAGATGCTAAGCAACTGAGTGAGACCCTGTCACTAAATAAAATACAAAATAGGGCTGGGGATGTGGTTCTGTAGTTGAGTGTCATATGTTCAATATCTGGTACCCCCCAAAAAAAAGTAGAAATAGTATATTACTATATAAAAATATTAATACTCAAAAATAAGGAGTGTTGTGTGTGTGTTGTGTGTATGTGTGTGGTCTTTGACATACAATAGCCATAGACTCCTGAAAGTTATCATAAACATTTATCATTTATACACAATGAAGATAATAACTCTAAAATTCTATGATTCATGTATTCCAGTTTTATGACATTAAGCGCAGTAAAATTTCAATGGAATTATGTGCATTGCAGTTAAAATTCAAAAATTTTCCATCCCCTTCCTCTAGAGGTCACAAAGAAAGGAAATTTAGATTTTTATTTTTAACTTTTTCATGTATTAGAAGCTAATGATGAAATACAACAACCATCTCTTCTCCTGGACCTTTGCCTGTGATGAAATAAGTTTTAAATTCTAAACTAGTTAAAGGTTAGCTATACTGTAAGTTGTATTTCCATTTTTTTTCTGGCTAATAAATAATGAAGATGTTCTTTCAGTTATCCACATACTGGTGATCCACATTTAGGTATCTCTTATGATCTCATCAAGTCAGTCATCAAACACACTAGTAGAGAAGAAGTCACTATAATCTCCACTGATAGAAAATGTGTGACTGTCAATCTCCATAGCAGATTCATAACTGTCAGCCTCTCCATACCCTGATCATTTACTGTTACCAACCTAGTGAGAAAATATGATTACCATCTACTCCATTCACTGAGTTTACTGTCATTCTGATTATGCACTTAGGGAGAAATCAAAATTTCTTCTCAAGAACATGGAGGCTTCTCTCTTCACCAAGTTTCTTCTGAAATACAGGAATGACAGTAAATTGCTTCTCCCATGGAGTACCTGAAGCCAGAGCCTTGTCTTAAAAGTGTAGAGTGTGTGATGAGACAGCCCTATGAGAATGTTCAGAATAGCAGACAGGAGAGTTGGATACCAAGGGATCTTACCTTGGGGAGGTTACTTGCCAGGGAATGGGGCCAAAATGTCTAACTTGCTACAGTTGATCAGGAATCTTCCTAATCATATCTTCGGGGAATACTTACAATTTGCTTATACTGAAATATAATGAAACAAGTTTCTAGAATTAGAATTACCTAGACTGTACTGAAAGCACAGATAAAGAAGCAGTGTAAGGCACAACACAGAGGCCTTGCTATTCCTTTAGTGTTCACTCAGTCCAATACCTTTGCCTTGGCCAAGGTCTCGTTAGGCACCCATGTGCCTTAGGACTGGAATAGTTCCTGGAATCTCTGCTTTCTGTGTTTTTTTTTTTTTTTTAATTGCTCAAAATATTTTATATTGAGATACTCCTTGTCAACATAAGAAGTAGAAATATAATAATCTAGATTAGGTTTTAAAAATTCACATGCTCTTTGCTTAGGGTAATTCTGTTTTAAAATAAAAAAAAATGCAAGATATTAAAGAAGTAACACAAGTGGCTTTGCTTGTAGCTGTTTCTTCTAATCACTGGTGGGTACAAAATACATTTTAACAGTATTTCAAATACCATTGCAATAGAGGGAGAGAGAAGAGAAAAAGATAAGAGGCTCCACATATCAAAGAGAATATCCAGCCTTTGGTTTTATGGGACGGGCTTATTTCACATAGCATGATATTCCCCAGTTCCATCCATTTACCAATAAATGCCATAATTTCATTCTTCTTTATGTCTCAGTTATACTCCAGTGTGTATATGTACCACATTTTCTTTACCCATTCATCTGTTGCAGGGCACCTAGGTTGGTTTCATAGTTTAGCTATTGTGAATTGTGCTGCTATAAACATTTATGTGGCTGCGTCGCCGTAGTATGATGATTTTAAGTCCTTTAAGTATATATGAAGGAGTGGGATCTCTGAGTCAAATGGTGGCTCCATTCCAAGTTTCCTGAGAGATCTTTATATTGCTTTCCGGAGTGATTGCACCAATTTCCAGTCTCACCAGCAATGTATGCGTGAACCTTTTCCCTACACCATCGCCAACATTTATTGTTACTGGTATTCTTGATAATTGCCTTTCTGACTGGAATGAGATGGAATCTAAGTATAGTTTTAATTTGCATTTCTCTAATTGACAGAGATGTTGGAAATGTTGAACATTGTTTTGCATATATTTTTTGAGCATTTCTATTTCATGACCAGTGTAACTCCATATCCTGTACAACCACAAGAATGGGATCAATATTGTAATGGTTTGCACTCCATGTATGTATAACGTGTCAAAATACATCCTATTGTCATGTATATCTAAGAACCACAAATAAAAAAAAGAAAAAAAAGATAAATAAAGGAAAGAGGAAGTGGGGGGAGGGGGGAGGGAGGGAGAAGGAGGGAGAGAGGGAGAGAGAGAGAGATGCAGGGGCCAAGGAATTGGGTATAAAGAAAATGCTGCATAATTCCAGCATACTCATTAGATGAAACAACAGTCCAATTCTTGAGGCATCTTTCAAAATATTTCACTGTGCCACACTGAGATTCCTCAGCAGGAAGTAAGTCATAGAGGCACTAAAACTCAACCACCTGAAAATAAATGTATTAAAGCATTTGTATCTTTATTCAGGGGAAAAACAAAGTCTAAATCAGCTACCTTTAGGAAAATATATTAAACTAATTTGTTTCAACACCAACACAGCAGGGGAAACTAAAATAAAGCTGTGACCAGAAAGTCAACAAATCCCACAGTGGGGAAATAGGATAAGAAAAGAACAAAACCAGCCTATTATTTTAAAAAGGAAGAAAGTAGCAGAGAACTTTGAAATAACTGCAATTCTTTCATTGGCTTAAATTTGCATAATTGCACTGTTAGGAGAAAATATTTAATATCTTGTTGATTAACTATAAGCATTATATTGTTTGTGATTTTGAACTCATATTTATAAATGTCATTTAATGAGTCATCTCTTTCCAGTCATTTCAAACCTTGCCAGTGCTACACTTATTTTATTCAGGAGATGTATCTTGGTTAATTTGTAGTATCTCAGGTGTCATTGCCAAAGTAGCTTAACTTATTTTTTTCTTAACATAGTAATTGAAACAGTGGGTTCAGGGTGATATTTAGAGCTGGTTTTGAAAATTTCTGGGAGTGGAAGAATTGCTTATTATAGACCAAGAAAAAAAAAAAAAAAAAAAAAGAATGTCTGCATTAGGCTATGTTCACGCTTTTTGAAAACTATTAATATATGTTTTAAAGACAGTTGAACAATAGGAGAATCTACAAAATACTAAACTATTAGTAAATATTTTTTGCTAAAGTGTAAACTGTTTACTCTTTTGATATCCATTTTTCTTCTATATGTCATTCAGGAATATAAAATAGTCTATATTAATTTTCTTAAAGAGAGTTAGCAGATTTCATTAGTAGTAATTCTGGAAGCCCTTTTGTCATGTCACATAACCACATTCATTATCAGAGCAGAACCAGGAGAACTATAAAAATATTCACTATATTATAAATTATTTTAAAATTAACAATATAAAATTGATCTGAAACATTTATCTTTGTTACCTTTTACATAATGGGTTTTACAAGTGTTTCACAATATACAGACACTTACATTCCATGTTCTGCTAAATGATGTAAATATGTGTCAGCATTGATGGGAGAAATCTATAACTAAATTGGTTGTCATCATCTCATAAAGAAGTACTGGGATTTCTAAAACAAGAATTTACAGTATTTTCATATAATGCTGTTATACAGTTTGGATATCAATCATTCAATCACATGATGTAGAAATAAATCACTGCACATCTGATGGCCTGTCTAAAGATAGATTATTGTTTGGATCTTCTCGGCATGATAGACAATATTTATAACTTCTAACATCATAAGATAAACATAATCATCAGCATATACTGAAAACAACTTGGGTACAATCGTATATCCCAAACCTTTGTCTAATTGTTTTGGAGTTTAGAAGTTTTCAGAGTCTAGAACAATAAAGGAATGAATATGATAGATGTGCTCTGGATGATCACCTGGTATTCAGTCATATTCATGTTCAGGGAAAATATAGGTGTTTATAAATATATAAAACATAATGCATATTTATGGCTTTGTATTAATGGAGGTCATGTTTGTTGCTGAGTTGGTTTATGTCATGCTAGGTTTAGGCACAAAGTGAATTCTCTGGGGAAAAATTCAGGTTTCTAAGACTTATATTTTGGAATTATTAAAAATAGATTGTGTACATTTACTAACTCTAATACATATTGATATAAAAAAGTATTCATTGAAATCTTGTGCTTCAGTAATAGTTTAAGAAAATGTGCTTTTGTTAGCTTGTGTAATTCTCAAAACAGATCTGAGATGTGTCATTATACTTAAATAAGTTCTTCAGCTCATAGACAGAGAATTCTTAAATTCCCAGCTCTATTCTTAAGTCCTCTTCATCTATAATTACAACCACCCCATTCTGGCATGAACACCTTCAGTTGGTTTTATATCTTTTATATTTATTTGGGAACCAAACACAGCACTAAGATTTCAATAAGCGGGGCTGGGATTGTGGCTCAGCGGTAGAGAGCTCGCCTAGCACGTGTGCGGCCCGGGTTCGATCCTCAGCACCACCACATCCAAATAAAACGCATTGAATAAAACGCATTGTGTAAAACTAAAGAACATAAATAAATATTTTTAAAAAAAGATTTCAATAAGCACTCAGCAAATTTTCACTGTGGGTTATCTCATGACTACAGAATAGTCATTGGGCAGTTCTGGGGTTTTACAGGGATGTGTGTTTTCCAGTCCAGTTCTAACTAGACACACAAGTTAAGCCAAACATTAGAACAATAGAATTCTTTTAATAGCAACAGTGTTCACAAACTATTATTGCATCTGTAGCATTTGGAAAGTAGAAAAATTAATATAAGAAAAATATAATTCACATATGATAAGTAAATTTATACATAAACATAGTGAGAAAAAATATATAATAACAAAGTGAATTCTGTGTATCTAGGGCCCTTTAAAAGTTATTAAAGCTCTTAAAAATGAACAATGTATATTAACCTTCCAAAGCATTTACCAGAGCACAGGATTTTTAAAATAAAATTAATTTTTTTCATTTACAACTCTAGCATTTTTAATAATTTTTACTTAGAATCTTTTATGTTACCTACAACTTTTCACCGTTTTCTAAGCATTTTTAGAGCTCCCTCTACTGTTCAAATATGAACATACTTCTCAAAATTGACTAAGGAAAGTAATTTGATTTAGAAACACACAGCTGACTAAAGATAAATATTTATAATGTTAAAAATATATTATCTATATTTATAATGGTACATTAATTTGAAAATATTAATTTCCTCCTGTGTCCATCTAAATTCATCTGATCTTATAATCAGCTCCTCAAATAATGAAGAATTCGTATTGTAATATAGTTTATGGATACCTAAACATTTGTTTCAAAGTTTCACCTCTCTCCCCATTTTATCAGAAAGTATCTATTAATTCTTTTATGATCTCATGTATAACAAAACTTTATCATGTACAAAAACATTTTTAAAATCATTTTTTAAATGATGTAATGGAAATCAAAAAGGCTTAAATAGTATGTGCTTCATATTTGCATAAGTAATGTATGAAATTATATAAAGTCTTTTCATCTGTAGAATGTTCGAGAACACACAACTCCTGAATGAGTTAAACAAATGTTAAATATTATCCAATATTATGAAAAAGAAACTTAGAAGTATTAATACAACCTTAACTTCATGAAACATTTTCAAAGTCAAATTTGTATGTTCTAGGTAAAGTTTAGATTTTATAAGACAGTTTTCTTACTCAAATTAATGTTTTGAATGATGACGTTTCCTTTTGAGGTAAAGGGTAATTTTCTAACTGTTCTTCCTTGTATGAAATAATATGTAGAATTTCTCTCTTGTGATTAAATTACAAATACTGAAATATGGGAAGACATAAAATATATTTACAATAAAATCACCAAGAATATCTATAGAACTTGGAGATTTTTGCACCAAGATTCTGAGAAACAATATAGTAACTAATTCCATGAGAGAATCATCAAGGTTTAAAACTCTAAAATAATAACTGAGTTTATTAATTTAATAATTAAAATGCAAAAAATACAATGAGACAAAGCTTAGGAGTGAAGAATATATAGTAGTTCTCTAAATGAGCTCTGAATTTATATTGAAATTTCATTATTTACTAGTCAGAGAGTACTAAAAAACTTTAAATGAAATTGAATTATTAGCCTGTGGAGAGAGAAACTACAGTTGCCCTTGATATTGACAGGGTATTGATTTTAGAATTCTACCTCATGGATCCCACAACCACAGGATGCTCAAGTCTCATATAAGGTGACATTCTATTTGTGTAATACCTATGTCTACTCTTCCATATACTTCAAATCATCTCTAGATGACTTATGATACCTAATATGTTATATAGATGATTTTATGTTATTTAGGAAATAATAACAACAAATATTCGGTATGGTATCAATTTCCTCCCAATATTTTTGATCCATGATTGGTTGAACCCATGGTTATGGAGGGATAACTGGATTTTATAGCTGATTTATCTATTTTAGGAACAGAAATATTTTTTCAAATTTTAGAAGGCTAATGTTATTTAAAACATCAGTGGTATCAATTATACATTTTAATAATTTTCCAAGGTCTAGTTTGGAGTTATAGCTTCTAAAATGCAGTCACAAAAATGTAGTTTGCTGTAAGAAATGATATTGTACACAGGTTATTCAACAATAATTCTTGCTGTTTTAAGCATAAAAGAAGTGAGAAGTAGTGTACACATCTACCTTATTTATCAAATTATTCTATAAAATTATATGTGAGATACTGCTATAAATATGTTACAGAAACAAAATTATTGAAATGTCATAAAAGAAAAGTATTATCACTATACCCATATTATAGGTAAGGAAACTAAGATGCAGCATTGTTTAAAAAAAAAAAAAAAAACTCCAAATCATATACAGCTAGAAACTAATAAAGCTGATATTTACATGTTGGTATCCTGCTTTCAGAATCCAGGCTTCTAATAACTCCTTTCTCTACTACATGGGGAAGAGGGAATTTTTTGGGTTTTTTTTTTTGTTTGTTTGTTTGTTTTGTTTTCTTTCTGTTTTCCTTTTTCCTTTCATACATTCTATTTTACCCTTTCTTTTCAACGGATCTAGGAGTCAGCATTGGATCAGTCTAAACTAGGAAGTTTTATTCTGTGTTAACTGGAAAAATAATTACATTATTCTATTTTTTTCTATCCTTTATATTTTAATCAAAATGTCATTTATTTATACTGTGTGATTAAATAGCATATGGACAAGTTGATCTGACATCTTAAAATCTTGTAGGAATCCTTACAGCCTACCTATAGGTATCCTTATGCCAAAATAAATACTTAGTATCATCAAAAAATATATAAACCTTTAAGGATACTTGCGAATATTGTGCATGAGTACGGCAGAAGGACTGGGCATCAGTCTGTCTACTGTTGATAATAATACCGTATCACAAAATGGAAAACACAATAAAAAGAGATTCATTTCAGCTCATGATTCTGGTTCAAAGTTCAGGGGTCACATCTGTTGGTAGCTTTTTTGCAAGTTCCACATCCCAAGATAGCATGGGGCATCATGTGGTAATGGACAGGGGAGCAAGCAAGAGATCTAATCAAAACTGTCTTTTATGGCAGCCCCCATCTCAAGATAACATATTAGCCCACCATGCCCATGAATGGATTTGTCTATTCATGAGAACAGAGCCCTAACCACCTCCTAAAGTTTTTACCTGGTCTTATTTGCTGATGTATCATAATTAGGATTAAATTTCAACATGAGTTTCAGAAGGGGCGAGTAAAATTCAAATTGTAGCAGACACTATAACTCTGAATCAGATTCATGTGTGATCCAAAAAGGATTAAGCATCACAATAAAACAAATTTCAGATGCTAATGGAGGATTAGCGTCTCCATCCATGCTATGTCTATGGCTTTTATCTTTCCTTTCCTGGGGACACATGGAAGTGTGTTATTCTTTTAAACAATTTGCACAATCTGTATTTTAGCTACTGCCCCAGATCCTTTGCCACTGATTACATCAATTTTCTTTCCTTCTTTTACTTTTTAGAATAAGTCTGTTCTTTATGTAGTAGGAATTCGGCAACGTGGAGAAGAGAGGGGATATTTTTTGTGTTGTTTTTAAGAATTATATTTGTTATGTCAATAATGTCACAGTGAACCTCACTAATATGTATAATGCACTAACAAAAGCATAAAAAGAGTAAATAAATTTAAATTAATTACTTTAGCACTTAGATGTTGCCTAGGACAAATAAGTGTAGACTGTGGGGATTTTGTTGTTGTTGTTGCTTTTACCCTTTTGCCCCCTCCCTTTCCCTCCCTCCCATTGGCCTTTCTAGTGTTCCTCTAATCCTCCTATGCTCCCTGTCCCAATCCCACTGTGAATCAGCCTCCTTATATCAGAGAAAACTTTTGGCATTTGGATTTTTGGAATTGGCTAACTTCTCTTAGCATTATATTTTTCAACTTCATCCATTTACCTGTGAATGCCATTATTTTATTCTCTTTTATTGCTGATTAATATTCCATTGTGTATATATACCACATTTTCTTTATCCATTCATCTACTGAAGGGCATCTAGATTGGTACCATAGCCTAGCTATTGTGAATTGTGCTGCTACAAACATTGATGTGGCTGTGTCCCTGTGGGTTCATTTATGTAGTAAAAAGTCTTTGCAATCAAGTTGATCTGGGTTAAGATCTCAGTTCTTTTGTGGATCCGGTTTGTGATGTGAGCAATTTACTTGACTTCTTTAATGCTCAGTTTTCCCTACAAACTGGAGGGATAATAGTTACTAAACAGAGTGGTTATTATGGTTTGGATGTTAGGTGTTCCCCCCAAAGCTCACATGTAAGACAATGCAAGAAAGTTTGGAGGAGAAATGATTGGGTTGTAGCCTTAGCTTAATCAGTGAGTAAATCCCAGATGGGATTAACTGAAGTGGTAGGGTGTGGTTGAAGAAGGTGGGAATTAGGGCATGGCTTTGGGTATATATTTGTATCTGGAGAGGGGAGTTTCTCTCTCTGCTTCCAGATGTGAGCTGATTCCCTCTGCCACACTGTCCTGCAATGATGTTCAGCCTCACGTTAGCCCTGAGGAATGGAGCCAGCCTTCTATGGACTGAGACCTCTGAAACTGTGAACCCTCAAATAAATGTTCCTCCTTAAAGTTGTTCTTTCCAGATCCTTTAGTCACAGCAGCAAAAAAGCTGACTAAAACAGTGGTTTTAACCAATCAATTTGGAGTTTCCTTTTGAAATTATATCAGAGGATTATCGAACCAACATACTTAGGAGTCTGCTGGGGATCTTGGGAATTCTAACTTTGATTTACTATTTACTATTGATTAAAACCAGACTGCACAGTTAAATGTTAACTTTTAGAAGATTGATAAGTAGCAAGTGTTTTCTGTCCACTTGAAAAGATAATCCTCAAATGTTACATTTTTATTGCTATGTAGGATGTTGTCCAGTCTTATATCTAATTTTGCAACATTATTACAGAGATGTTTTCCCACCACTGATATTACATGGAGCAGCTTAATTTATTCTCTTTTGGACCAATTTCATCATCTTCTTAGTTGCCTCATTAATTTTTGTATTTTTTAAAAAAATTAATGGAAGTATATCATGTATACATTTACAAGTTCTATTTTTAATTTTGTGTATTTTGGTAGAAGTAGGTAAGTAAGCATTAAAGAATTATTTGATTGCCCCCTTCCTTGGGCACTTTTGCAATGATCCACCACATGGAAAACTCTTGCTCCCTTTGTTTCATGAAATGCCCTTTGCTGACATTTCCTTTTGAAATTGTCCCAACCATCCTCCTTGGCCTAGTTTAAATGTTTTCTCCTTCAGGAAGTCTTAGCTAATTCCACAAATCAGAAGTGACTGCTCTCTGTGTTCCCAAAGCATTTTCTTTGTCACTGAAATTAATCATGGTTATTTGTGTATATGTCTTAACTCCCCTGATGAACTCAAGCGTGTTTGGGAGCAGAAATTTTACCTTGTTCATCATTTAATATACATCATTCCCCAAACTATGCTTTGCTCTAGCAAGTGTAGAACAGTAAATATTCATTTATTAGAATTAGGCATGCAAAGCTGTGAAGTGAGCCAGTTAAACCTGTTATTTAAAAAATAAAATTATTCAGATTGGGGAGATGGGTATAATAAACTCAGGCAATTACCAGTAAAAAGTAAAAATATAGGGAAGTATAGAGGCATTCAAAGTTTTTGTACCTACTAGATTTATAAAGCTTAGATTACTAAATAGTAAAAATAGTAAGAAAAATAACATAGAAAATGAAGTCATTATGGAGACAATTCTCTTCATGTAGCATATAATTTTTAATTATGCAAGAACTCAATGATGTTACAAAGAGACTATATTTTTTATTATATAAAGTAGTATTACACTTATAGCTTTAAGTTTTAAAATAATATAAATAAATCATTTTAGTATTGATTGCTCTAAACAAATTTATCACTGCAGACTGTGTAATATATGGTAAATCATATCCCTGTGCACGTGATTTTTTTTCTGTCACTAAAATTAGAATATATTCCCTTTCTATCAAAGAGAAACATTATGCATATAAGCTTTGCTAAATCTCCTTGAACTTCAAGTAAGAATGAATTATATATACCTGTGTAATAGAATGTAAGTTCTCAAATTTTAATATGCATACAGATCATTGGGGACAGTTGTTATCATGCAGATTCTAATTTTTGATACTTAAAGTGAACCATAGATTCAGCATTTCCCATCAGCTTGCAGGTGCTAGTTTGTGGCCCATAATTTGAGGAACAGAATTAGAAAACCCATTTAAAAACTTTTGTAAGCTGGGCATGGTTGTGCATGCCTGTAGTCCCAGCTGTAAAAGCAGAACTGCTTAAGCCCAGGAGTTTGAGGCCAGCCTGGACAACATAGGAAGATCCCATCTTAGATAAATACATAAATATTTTATTTTGAATGTTGGTTTCCTTTTATAAAATCTTTTAATTTTGACTTTAATTATTCTATGAGCTTAATGGAGTGTTGAAAAAAATATATTTTCATGTCTTACCTGGTGAAAATGGAGCAGTGTGGGGAGCAGAAGGGAATCGACATTATGACTATTAGTCCTCTGCTGAAATTGAAAAACATCCTGAAACATTCACCCTTTTTAAATTTGGTTTACTTTTAGTTATTTATTTTCATTTTCCCCATTTCTATACATCTTTAATAGGCAATGCAATATAGAATATTTTTACAATTGAAAATTCTAAGTGTTTAATTTTCCTACTTCTAATACTATAAAACATTTATTCACATTGTTATATTTCTAATTAGCAAATAATGTTTTGTTACTTCTCAAAATTTTGTATATAATTTTCATAATAATATGAAAATAACTGATCATGTGATTTTGTGATACCATATGATAACCAGAGTAATTACCTGATTTTTGAAAATGTTCAAATTGGAGAATAGGAAATTATAAAATGGCATTTTGCTTGTCACAGGCAGATATCTTTGTCTCTTTGGAGATAGAGGAAGCTTAAGAGACAAAGAGTTTAAGAGACCTTTTCCTCCCTTCTTTGGTCCAACAAATTTAAGTTGCTCTCTATAGAGATAGGAAATTCATTTCTTTATCTTTTCTGAAAGGTTAAAGAAATATTTCTTTCTGGTCATTCCTATAACTTACTTGTCCAACCCAAATGTTAGTATGCTAGAGGCAGTACTTTTAAAATTCATATTTTAACCTGGAAAATGTCAAATCATATAACAATCTCCATAAGAAACCTCTCAGTGAAATGTATGAGAAAACTTAATTGAGTTGAGTTTTTAACACTTTTAGTGTGTGTGTGAATGTGTGTGTGTGTGTGTGTGTGTGTGTGAGAGAGAGAGAGAGAGAGAGAGAGAGAGAGAGAGAGAGAGAGAGAGAGAGAGAGGGAGAGGGAGGGAATGGGAGAATTTTAATGGCTACATCTCATTTTGCCAAGAATATGCTATAGATATTTTTTGAGGGTGAAATAGTCTCAAATTATTAGTGCAAGAAATACAAGAATTTACAATACATCAAAATAAATTTACAAATCTGAAAAGTTACAATATAAATTGGAGTTTGTGTAAACATATATTTAGGGGAATCTCATTGGAATTCTACCACTTAAGAAAATCATGGAAGTGTATTAATCATGTTTTCATTCTTAATTCATGTATGCTGCATGTTTGAGTAGAGGAATTATTATACTTGAAAAGTTCCTCTTGTGAATAGAAGTATGCTTCATGTTTATTCTCTTTGAAATTTCTTAGTAAATACCAACATAGCATGGCAATAATAAATAATAACATGCATTAGCCACACTGGTACACTACTCTTCTGAGTAGCTACAAATTGTCAAAGTGGCAGCCCAGCTTATATTATTTATTTAGTTCTTTAAATGAAGGATTGGTTTATGGATGGTAGGATACCATCAATACTAGAAATTCTTGAAGGCAAAGGCAAGGTCTTTTTTTTTTTTTTTTTTTTTGTACCCGAGATTGGACTCAGGGGCACTTGACCACTGGGCCACATCCCCAGCCCTCTTTTTGTGTGTGTGTGTGTGTGTGTGTATTTTATTAGAGACAGGGTCTCACTGAGTTGCTAAGTACCTCCCATTGCTGAGGCTTTGAAGGCAAGGTCTTGAGACTGTGATTCTTTCTATCTAAATCCAATTAGGTGGTTGTGTTTTAATCTACTTTCCTAACTCTGCAAAGCATTTCATTTCGTCAGTGGACTATGTATCCCTGGTGTACTATAGGTATACTCACAAATCAGTTGACCTAGATTTTACTGAGGTTTTAAAAATTTACAACAGCAGATTGAGACTATATGAGTTTAAGTCTCATAAGAAACAAGTATTTCCAATCCTTTATCTTCTCTGCATTGTTTCTTTCAGATTTTTATAGTTTAATTTATTTTCAAATTTATTCATTCATGAGTTTAATGTTCGTGGTGGACTACTTAAAACAAACACAGACTGTGCTAGAAACTAGCTATGTAATGAAGGTAAAATGGAGTTTAAAAGATGCTATCAGATGACTCACAATCAAGTGGTATAATAGAAAAAGTAAACAAGAGAAGACAATAAGGTACATACAAAGCAGGAGCATGGACCTGCAGGGTTCTATGGGGCCACCTAGGAGGGAGATGGGTAGGGAGGTGGGGGCAAGAGGCTTTCCAGAAAGAAGACCCTAGGTTGACCAGAATGATAAGGGCAGCTAGGGAAGGAACAGGCAGTGGGGTCAGGCTCTTTTAAGCAGAGGAAGCCTAGGTGCAGAGACATGGAAGCAAGAAAGAGCAAGAAAAGGCTTGGGAAGAGAAAGATAGTGTTGATGAGATGTGAGGCAGCAGGTTGGTAGATTTATTGTAAACACAATTTGAAACCACTCAAAGATCCAAAAAAAGGGAAATAGGAGATCAGGGTTGAGATTGAGAATCACAGGGTAGCTACAGGATCAAGAGTGTCTTGAAAGGAGGGCTATGTGGTGTAGGAGGAGACCAGCCATTGGCAGGGCCAAAACAATGACCCAAGGTGGAAAATAAACAACATCCACCTTATGGAAGAGTGAAAACTCCCCAAATCTATGTATTTGTTTTCTAGATAGTTTCTTCTTCTCTCAAGATGCATATTTACCTCAATGAAAACCTCTCCACTGACTTTGCCTACCCAAGGTTTTCTGATCCTGCTCTGCTTCTAAGAAAATTTCACTATGCCCTTCCTCTCCCTCCACACATCTCTTTACTAGCTTCTCTCTTCCCCGTTTTACATGCTTATGTGTAAAGTAACCTCTTTCCCTCTGAGTCTAACACACACACACACACACACACACACACACACACATACACACAAACACACACAATGTTAGTGTTTGATAAAACATTTACACTTATAGAATTTGAATTTGACATTTATGTTAAATTTACAATTCTGCCCCTGGCTCTTAACGTTCTTCTTTGAAACTGTGTAATTAATTATTTTAAATAGCTTCAGCATCAACATGATGCTCACCTCAGTTCCAGGGATTAGCCCCCAGAATGAGGCATACTTTTTTTTTTTTTTTTTTTTTTTTAAACCACTGAGTTTTATCTTGCTTGGTCCACAGTGGCATCTAACATTGTCAATTATATCACATCAGTTTCTATTTGATTTGGTCAGAATCAATCACTCAGATAAAGCATTTAGATAAGTCTATAGTTAGAACATGTAGGAGGAGTTAGAGATCAAAGTCCTAATTTAAATTTTGAAATAGTTTGTGTGATCTTAGGCAATACACACTACTTTTTATTTATAAAGATGTTGGATAAGAGAATTGGTCTTACAAAATAAAAAGAGGAAACATTGAGATTGGCCCTGATTGGCAAGCTTTCTATTAAAATGGGCCTTTTGAAAGCAGTGTTTTCTACTTGAAGTTCTGGCACATTTGGTAGTCCTTGATGAGCTACAAAGGGCAAGTTGGTAGACCAGGGACATTGCAAAAAAGGAAGAATTGTTTAATATTCAATCTCCTGTGTGAGTATTCATTAATATATGTGTGTGTGTGTGTACACACCCACAACCTGTGTGTGTACACACAAAGATTTATGTGCATATTATTTGTGTGTGTTTATTCCATACTTTTTAGGAAATAAATTAGTAATTTTAGAAATTATTGCCCCAATTTCATTCACTCTATAAGAAAATACAGATGCTTTTCATCTCTAAGCTACAAACTTATATGATTTTACCATGGAAACCAATATACTTTGATGAACTGAGACAAATTTTTAAAATTCATCTTTTTTGGTACATTTCATTGTTTTATACCATCCTAGTGGGAACCCTCCAAATCAAAGAGCCAAGTTTATTATTGTCTTTAATTAACACTGTTGAGTTGCTAGCATTTCCAAAAGCACTTTATACAGGCTCCAACCACACCTGAAATGTAGCCAGCAACACCACATAATCACATTTGTACTTAATCAAATTAGAAGCAATTTAACACACCTACTAGGGGAACTGGGGAGGATATCTGGATTGAGAGTTTCCATCTCTAAAGTACTGTATTTGGATTTGGCAGTAAAAATCACTAGTACTTACTTAGGACATTTTAAGCTATGTCATGATCCTTATATATTTGTTTCCTGAAAAGAAAGGATTACTGTCATTATTCAGATGATGAAATGCAATAAATAAGACCCGATTCCTTAAAACGTGATATCCTTCTGACTAATAACGTGCAAACTCTCCACATTTGTCTCCAATCCCCTTTTCTCCTGCCTTCCCACGGCTTCTCAGTTGCTTCCAATTCATTTCCAAACTTTGCACTTTCCCACTCTGTTTGAGAAACTAGTATTTGTAGATTATTAAGAGCAGAATCTAGAGCAAGACTGGCTGTTGCAATCCTGACTTACCAACTTGGAAACATGACCAGGTTTCACTTGCTGTGCCCCAGCTTCCTTGTCTGTAAATGTAAAACAGGAGTAGTGATCTCATAATGTTTTCAAGAATATTCAGTGAGTCTTCATAGGTGTGAACTTCTACTTTAATGCCTGGCACATAGGAAGCCCCTGAATATTAATTGTCTTTACTATTGTTGTTATGGACTTCCCCCTTCAATATTCAAACAGATGCCTTCGCATATATGTGACATCGAACAATCATTCCACATCATTCTTCTGCCCTATGTCTTCCCTCCTCTTCTCAGTTAAGCATTCGGCTTCAGTTGTCCACACCGGTTGGCTTTCCTTCTCACCTTCCACTCACTGTTCCACATCCTCTAACTACTCCCCACCCCCGCTCTCAGTTCACAGGCTAGACTCTACTAAACTGGCTTTGTTAAATTTATGTAGAACCTACTGTGACCATGGCCAATGGACTCTCCCTAATCATCTTTCTTGACTCCCTGGCAGCATTTAACACAGCTGGTGCTCTATCCTTCTTGTCCCCCATAGCACTGCATTCATGTCCACATCTGTGTTTTCTACCCCCCTTGTCCCTTTTTCCTTTCTCATTCTTGCCCAGACATTTTATAAGCTCTATCACTTTATCAGTCATAAGTATATGATCCCCCATTTTCTTTTCTTTAAAGCTTCAAATCAATATGTTTAGCAACCTACCCAACATCTGCAACTAGATACTTAAAAGGCATTTCATACTAATATTTAAGCTTGAACTACTAGTCATTCGCCCCATACCTGTAATCTCTCAGCCTTTTTTTTTTTTTTTTTTTTGGTACCGGGGATTGAACTCAGGGGCACTCGACCACTGGGCCACATCCCCAGCCCTTTTTTGTATTTTATTAGAGACAGGGTCTCACTGAGTTGCTAAGTGCCTCACCATTGCTGAGGCTGGCTTTGAACTTGCGATCCTCCTGCCTCAGCCTCCCAAGTACTGGGATTACAGGCATGCGCCACCGCGCCCGGCTTCAGCCTTTTTTTTTTAATTTTTAAAATTTTTATTTATAGTAGTATGTATTACAGTTCATACTATCCATATATAGCATCTTTTTTACACAAAACAGTTTGTATATGAAGTATATTCGCAGTATTCAAGTCTCCAATCATGCCTTTAGAATAATGATATCTGTCTTATTCATCCCACTTTTTTCCCCCTTCCCCCCTTGCTCCCTCCCTTCCCCACCCTTCCCTTTGACCATTATAGTGTTCCTCTAATCCTCCTATGTACCCTGACCCAACAATACTGTGAACCGGATTCCTTATATCAGAGGAAACATTTGGTATTTGGATTTTTGAGATTGACTGATTTCACTTAGCATTATATTCTCCAACTTCATCCATTTACCTGCAAATGTCATTATTTTATTCTCTTTTATTGCTGAGTAAAATTCCATTGTGTATATATACCACATTTTCTTTATCCATTCATCTACCAAGGGACATCTAGGTTGGTTTCACAACCTAGCTATTGTGAATTGTGCTGCTATAAACATTGAGGTAGCTGTGTCACTGTATTATACTGTTTTTAAGTCCTTTGGGAATAGACCCAGGAGTGGGATGACTGGGTCATAGGGTGGTCCCATTCCCATTTTCCCAAGAAATCTCCATACTGCTTTCCATGACGGTTGTACCATATTGCAGTCCCACCAGCAATGTATGAGTGTGCCTTTTTCCCCACATCCTCTCCAACATTTATTGTTGTTTGTGTTCTTAATAGCTGCCATTCTGACTGGAGTGAAATGAAATCTTAGAGTAGTTTTGATTTGCCTTTCTCTAATTGCAAGTGATGTTGAGCATTTTTTCATGTATTTGTTGATTTTATTAAATGACTCCTCAGTAGGTAGAGTGCCTAAAATCAGCATCACCTTTTGAAGACTTTGACTCACATAAAATCAATCTCTGTAGCTTGGCAATTTTTCTTATAAACTATGTCTAGGAACACATTCAAGTATTTCTAGCACCATTCTTTCCACCTCAGTCCAGTTCTCTTGGATCTCTTCCTGGACCACTTCAGTTGCTTGTTAGGCTGAGAAACCCCTCAATCCCTTTTTCACAAATAATCAGAGTACTCTTGGTAAAATAAACATTGGATCACATTACCTTCTTGTGCAAAATCCTTTCATTGGCTTTTTATGCCAATCATATTAAATGAAAAGCAACAATTTTACTGTAGAAATTTATATTCCTAGTAAAAATAGAATTTCTCTGGTACACTGTATATACCATATTCTTTTACCAAAAAAAATATTTTTTCATAGTTTCAACTTTGTTTATTTTTACTTCTAATTTCAATTATCAATCTCTGAGACTATACATACCATAAAATCAGATAATCTTTTTTATCACTAATCTTACAGTGCTTCTAGTTCAACAAATACTTGTTGAAGGAATGAGTAAATAACTGAACGGAACTTTCACAACTAATCCCACAGAAAAATGCTACCAAGTATGCTATACTGAAAATACGATCTGAGAAAGAATAAAATTGTATCTTATTTGGAAAATTTCTATTTGAACTCTTGGTTCATGAGTTTGAAGGGAATTTTATCTCTAATTTGTTTACCTGTTAAGACCAGATGGAGGTCAGCTGGAGCCATATGTATGAACTTTGGAAGCTGACAAAATAGGGCATAAATTTTTATTGCTCCTTCCAAAACAGATATGACTTTGATAAGCTTACAAAAACAACATTGAGCCTGTTTTTTAAGACAGAAAATGAGCACAATATCACCTATTTAATCAGTTAATATAAAGATGAAATTGCATAGCACATGAACATGCCAGTAGGCACTTAAATGCCATTATCATTACCCTTTTCAGTAAAGGCCTGCTCTCAACCACTGGGCATCATACCTTAGCCTTCAACCTTGAGCCTGAAGGGTCCCCAACACAGGATGGAGGATGGCAGGGCAGGCCAGCTAGAGTATCCACTGAGTTCTGTCTGTACTCTGCTGCTGAGTTAGAATATTCATAGGAGATGTTTCCCTGTGGACCTTTAGTCTCCCTGGTTCAGTTTAGTCTTCTTTTAAATATATTGCTAAATGTTAATTTACTTTAGCCTAGTTGCTATTCCTTTTTCTCTTCTCTACCAACTATCTTTTTGATCTTATAATATTTCCAATTCTCCACTGACCTTGATACTTGATCTTGTGACTTACTCCTTGGTTATACTATTTAACTAATCTGCTAAAGTTTATTCAATAAGGTAATTTACTTTTAAATACCTGTAGTCAGCCCTCAATATCTATGGTTTCCTCCATCCTTGGATTCAACCAGCTCAAATTTAAAGTATTTGAAAAAAAATTATGTTTATAATAAATGCATACAGACTTTTTGTCATTATTCCATAAAAAATAGTAAAATAAAATTAAATAAAATAAAAGCTATTTACTTGCATTTGTATTGTGTTAAATATAAGTGATCTATATGTTAGATATAAGAGATGATTTAAAATATAAGGCAGGTGTGAGTAGGCTATATGCAAATTCTGTACCATTAGGTATGAGGCACTAGAGCATCCAAGGAATTTGGTATCCCCGGAGGGGTCCTGAACTCGATCCCCTGTGAACACTGAGGAAAAATGTACTCTGCTTTTCTGAGGCTGGTTTTCTATTTCTGGAAGTTCAGTAATAATGCATCAAGAGCCTTTTCCAGTGACTAGAGCCATATCAACAGCAGAACGATAAAGCAGATGATCTAATTCAAAAGCAAAGCAGTCATTTGCTGTGTGAATGGAGTTGGCTAAACAAAACTTTTGACTCATATAGTTCTTAAGAAAAATAAGAAATGAGGCACCTGACTGTGGCAGTTTGGAATTACTGCCTTTGATCTATAGGCTTAGTAATTGAGGGTATAATACAAATACTTGAGAGAGCAACAAAATCAAATAAAAAGAATGATAGTTTTGAGTGCTAATTTGTATGGTATAGACTTGTACTTGAGAGAAGAGAAAATGTATAATGGACTGAGCTTTCAAAAGAAGATGTTACCCAGGATACTTTTGATTTTTAAAAAGCAAAATAAATTTTGTGTTGGAAATTAAAGGGAAATAGGAAAGTACATTATGATCTTCATGATAGATATACAGAAGTGAGAAAGAAAGGTTCAAAGAAGTACAGGAATAGCCTGGATGAAACAGCAAATTAGCCTTGGGAGTAATGGAGAAGAAAAAATATTGATCAGGCAAGATAAAAGCAGCTAATTCATTGTATTAAATGTTAGACCGAGGAGTTTAACCTTAACTGGTATACAATGTAAAGCTATTACAGACTATTCAACAGTTCAAGTGGAAGAGGAGATTTAAAAAAAAAAAAAAAAAAGGTTGGTAAAGAACATACACTAAATCTAGAACATTTCATAATATCTGCAGTGATTTTCAGGATATATCATGAAATTTATCACCAATTTTAATTTGCATTAAAAATTGTCATAGTAGAAGATCATGGACTAGGCTAAAGTAGTACAGAAATGAGCCATCCTAAGAAAGACCCACAACCAAGTGACTGACAATGCACGAGAAGGTTAAAGATGACTCCTATGTTTCTCATCAAAGATACCAGGATATTGGTGGTGCCATTGACCCTTCCTGAGAACTAAATTAGCTTGGACTTTATCCTTAACCTTTAGTTAAATTATGTTGAGGTTTTTTTAAAGAGAAAAATTATTGGTTCCATAATTGCTCCCCTCCTTTAAAAATAATTCTTCCCCAGTTATTCCATAACATTGACCCTTGAAGTCAGGCATAAGATTTTATGGTTTATTTATAGTAATGACATTTAAATGCCAGGTTTATAGCCTGCTAGTAATATTTATGAAAGGATGTATATTCAGGGATAAAGAACTCTACTGGCTTGTACAGAAAAATACATTTTTAAAAATGTGCTTCCCTTTGTAAAATAGAAAATTGTAATGCAAATTGGCAAATTGAAACGGTCAACCAAAGTTGAATAGATAGTTTATGATACTACCTTTGAATTTTTCAACAATTTTCTCTCTCAAAATTTATATAGGAAATTATAATGCAGAGAAATCAAAAAGCTAATACCAAACCAGAGCAGCTTTCTTAGATTCACTTGATTCTCTTTGGTATATAAATTTGCTTCAGAAGATATATTTATGAGAATATTTTCCATGTCATGATGGGAGATGTTTGAATTCCTCTATTTGTGTTTATATGCTGGTGTCATGATAATGGTTGTGGCCATCATGATTGGAATCACTCTTGAGAAAACAGTGGTGGTGGAGGAGGGATTTATTTGGGGATGGTACTACCACCATCTAAGCACAGGACTTTAGAAAATAAAAACATTGGCTTGCCTGGAAATTTTTCCTAACACATGAAAGTATTTTAAGATTTAGAAGCCTATAGATTTCTATTTTATGGCATCTCTATTTTTAGACACTTCCTTGCTACAAAGAAAGAACAAGTAGTTCCTACAATGTCAAGAAGAGTCACAACAAATTCCTATAAAATTTTTCCTTGGGGTATACTGTAAAAAATGTATAGAGCACCTGACTTGTTTGCTGCAGTACAGAACTCAGTAGCAGGCGAAAAGTAGGTTTTGGTGCCAGAGAGCCAGGAGGCAAAAAACGAGTACCTTTTTCTCCCCTCCATTATTGTAAATATCACAAGAATTTGAGAGCTCCCTGAGGATAGATGCTGTAACATTTTAACTGTATGTTTGCAGAGATTGTCTCAGTATCTGACTCATGGTTGATGCTTATTAAATATTTGGTCAAGAAAATGAATTAATAAATGAGTTTGTCCTTCATGGCAGTAGAAGAGGGACTAAAGAATGATGAGATAAAAGTCTTCCCCAGAGTTCTATATGGCTCCGTAATGTGCTATAAAAGCACATATTCACACACGCACACACACACACACACACACACACACACACACACACATCTTCTAGGCCATTCTACATTGTTTTCCTTAGAATTGATATGCTAAATAGAGAAGTTCACCCTTTGGTATTAAAGGACCTGATTCTTACAGCACTTGAGTATCTTAACTCTGTACTTTCTCTCCTTTGGGGACTTTCACAACTCATTCTCCTACCTTCCTAACTTTTTGTCACCATTGCCCTTCTTCATTTCCTCTTCTATAACTGTGCCTTATGCATCACTTACTTCAGCGTTTCCTACTCAGTCGATTTTCCCTCTTTCTCTACATTTTTGCTTAGTAGACATATAATTCTCATCCAATATATTCCTGCTATGTGCTAAATTGATGTTTTATCCCTTAATCTACTTTAACCTATATGCTTTATTTCCAATTGCACATTGGACTCTAAAATCACATACCTAAAGTCATATGTACTGTACTGAATCAGTTTTTTTTTTTTAATTATCATCTCTATCCAATATATTGACTCCAACTAAAACCCTAGAAATTATTTTAAATGACTTATTGTTCTTTCTTCTTTTATTTACTAACCACCTGAAAATATTTATTTATCCAAGAGAGCCCTTGAGTTTTTCTGACTCTGCCCTCTTCAAACTCTTGGTCTTGCAGCTATCTAGACACCCTGTGGTAGAACTGTTTCCTTAAGCCTTGGCCTATTCTGGCTTCCTCCCATTCCAAGCTAATACTCCCTGCAGCCCCCAGGAAGCATGTCTAGCCACTCCCTTCCTTAAGATCTTTTGAGGATACATTCTTTTCAGCAGAAACCATAGAAATGTCTCATTGTATTTAAGATAGTATGTGATTTCACTGAAACATTTTACCCCCAGTTTTTTTCTACGAATCCTGTTTCATGTTGAATTGTATCCCCCCTCCCTAAATTCCAAAGTTGAAGTCCCAATTCTGAGGCCTAGTGCCTCAGAAGGTGACTCTTTTGAAGATAGGATCTTTACAGAGGTAATAAAGTTAAAAAGGTTGTTAGAGTAGGCCCAATATGACTGGTGCCCTACATAAAGGGGAACTTTGGACATAAAAAATTGCACAAAGGAAGAATATGTGAAAACATGAAGGAGGAAGACACAAGATCTGCAAGCCAGGAAGAGTGGCCTGGAGCTCTAAGAGGACACTAGTCCTGCTGACATCTTGATCTTGGACTTCAATCTGTGAGAAAATAAATGTCCATTATTGCAGCCTGTCTGCAGTAGTACATTGTTATGACATTTCAAGAAAACTGAGACCACTCCCACTTTTACCGCTGCCACTTACAAATGCACACAGTATTAGCCACCTTGCCTTGCTAAACATATACTGACCATGTAGGAGCCAATTTTCCCTCCTACCCTTCAGCAGTACCTCAGGGGAGACTTCCAAGCCGTCTTCCTGCAGAATGTTAAGCCACAATATTTAAAAGCTTGAGAAAAATCCACTGTAAACATACTTTTCATTGTATCATAGAAATAAAAATGCTTCATCATAAGACCTTTTTGCTTATTCAACCCAGCTGATCATTTAGTGAATGTCATGGAGGAATTTGCCTTTGAGCAAAGCAAACATTAACAACAAAAACAACAATGAATATAACAATAATATCTAACAATTACATATTGCTTATTATGTGTCAGGCACTGTTCCAAATAGAATCCCCAGCCTTGCTGTGTTTCTAGTCATAGACTTAGGCAATTTCTTCTCTGAACAATGATGGAAAATCATAAGTGTGCAAATTGAGGGAAACCTTCCTGCTTTGTGTTTTGTTTATTCGATTGGGGAAAAGGTTAATATAATGATGTGCTTCAGGCCTACTGTGAATTTCTATTATGGATTTCAGTGCCACATTTAACCTAGAAAATGCTGATTTCATTTTAACACACTAAAAATTTTCTTAGACAGTTTATCACACTGGAAATTTTTCTTCAAATACAGTGATTCTCAAACTTTAGCAACAAACAGAATCATCTGGAGGGTTTGTTGTAAGCACAGATCTCTGGGTCCCACCCCTCAGGTTTGATTTATTAGGTCCAGGATGGGGCTGAATTTTCATTTTTAGGAAATTCCCAGATGAAGCTAATGCCGCTGACCTAGAAACCACATTTTGACAACAACAGATCTAATTCATGACTGTTGAGTAAAACCTTGGTACCTAACAAAAGATTATTGCTAAAGGAAGGAAAGACAGTAAGTTATATGAGAGAAAATAAATAGTCAGTTGGTACATTTAGGAAAAGCAATCAGGTCAGTTTGTTAGTGAGGCTGTGTACATGAGATTATTCTTATTTCGTCTGGTTGGCAAAAATTATCATTAATTTAAAAATATGCATTTTTTGTATAGTTATATGAGTGTATTTATATATTAGTATACCTATATATCACAAAGTAATTTTCAAAAACAATCTAATGCATAAACTGAAGGCTTCTATGGTACATTCTTCTCACAAATTTCTTGATTATTTGGAGACAAAAACAGCAGAATTATATTAAGTTGTTCTCATGTTAACAGAGATAATCATTTTCTGGTTTTGTTACTTTGTGAGGCTCCCCCTAGTGTCCTTAACTAGATATAAAAGATGATACAGAATTGGTGGTTGAATGAGATGGATATCATTATCCTAAATGCATGATTCAAGATCTGAATGGTACTTATATACTTTGTATACAAGCAGTTGTATGTAAAATGATACTATACTTGTGCATGATGAATAAGTAAATAAATAATAAAAAAATTAAAAAAAAAAGATGATACAGATATCCTGGAAATGTATGCATTAAACAGGGAATTAGAAGGATCTCAAAAGAACTGAAATGTTCTTTAAGATATTTCTTACTCAGTATAAATATTTTTAAAAACCTATTCAGGATAGTGTCAAAATAAGAATGATGCTTAAAAAAATTGTAACCCTCTACAGCAAAAGTATATACACATCTTAAGCATCGTTAACTCTTTATGGCAAAGGATACATTCAAATGCCCATTGTGGAATTTTTATGTAGGTTTTAGTTTGTAGATGATGTGTTTTGGCCATAGTTATACATGTAATTTACAAAACTAGCTTCAGGTTTTTTCAGTTTTGGCATGAGTATGATACTTGTTGTAGGAATTATTTTCTAGGATTGAGTTGCATGCTTTCATGAACCTGGGTTATAAAAGACTCAGTCTAGTCTTCTGTCTTTGAGTCCCTTCCTTCTATAACAGTGTTATCTAATATAAATGTAATGTAAGATACATAACCTGAAATACTTTTGTGTCATTTTAGAAGGATAGAAACAAAGATATTAATTAGTAAGGTATTTTACTTAACCTAACATTTTCAAAGTATTCAAATCATAATATGTATGTCATACTTATAGCATTCAATTTAAACTAGCTGCAATTCAAGTGTTCAATACTTGCATATGGCTAATGGTTACTATATTGCATATCATAGTATTCAATCATGTGAGTTATCATTTCCTTTTAGATATTGAGTTGAAAAAATAATTGCAGTCCCTGTCATGGACTATGAGGAGACACTTTGGTTTAAGCTAAAAGTACACTTATTAAAATAAGGTTGTAATGGTTTAACTGAACTAACAATGTCTCCAGAGAGCAGTCAGGATATGAACTCAGAGGCTAGTGATCAAATGGTAGAGGTCATATTATCAACAAATGTTACCTTGTGACTTCAACAGTCTTGGTTTAAGTCAACTTTATAGGTATGTGAACTGAAAATCTGCTTCTTTTTTAAATTGCTAAATCCAAGTACATAATACAATTACTTTTTCATCTGCCACTAAAGACACATATTGGGTATACTTCTGTCAGCTTTTACATTATGATGTCCACTACACCTGGTCTAAATGACTATATGGCTTCCCTTGAGCCAAATCCCCTATCTTATATAACAACTATGTGAAACCATGTTCTTCATTCTCCACTTTTTTATTGATTTTCTCCACTTAATATTAGCTCCAGGAGATTAGGGATTTTCTTTCACTTTTCAATGTACTGTTTTACCATTACTACTTGTTCTGTCACATGGTAGGGAACCCAAAGAAATAAATGAATTAATTATTCAAAAAACTTGTATGGGCTTTTTTCAGACTCAAAAAAATCATTCTCCAATTTATCACTTTAAAAGATGGACTTTGTTTTGACTCATTTTCTCTTTCCAAATTTCTTTGTCCATTATGTGGTGAACACATAACGAAGCACAAAGCAGACATGGTCATTCCTTTTTTACCTATTTGTACTGAAATATCCTAATTCATGTCTTTACCAACCTGACTACTCAGCAGAGACGACTTACCTACTTCACACAGATTTTAGAATGACTACTTATGGCATGTATGATGGAGTGTGTGTGTAGATGTGTGTGTGTGTGTGTGTGTGTGTGTGTGTGTGTGTGTGTGTTTAAAACCATGCAAGGATGTTGGATAGAGAAGATTCTTTCCACATTCTTCAAAGATTGCCCATCTGTTAAAATAACTCTGTTTTCAGACATATCCATCCTATATAGATTTCTACCTGTGTCACTCATTTGGAGACTTTTTACAAGTTTGCAAGAGTATGTGACTGTCATGCATTGATGCCATTACAAACTTGGTAGCAAATCCCTAAGAGGCATAATTCAGAGCCTTGACTAAGGAAAGAATCTAAAAAATTCCCACTTAATGGATTTGTTTCTGTTTTTAAAACAGTACTCTAAGTGATATAGTATGATTGAGAATTTTAATGTGCTCATCAGTATACATATTAATATCTTATCAGGGACAGATTAAGCTGCTTACATAATTATTGTAAGATTTAAAGTATGTATAAAAAGTATTTGTTAAAAACATGCAAAAATAATTGTAATAATAAGATATTTAACAACAGAAATTATTATATATTCTGATTAAAAATACTTGAAAAATGTTGCAAATACTTGAGAAAAAGATATCTTCTGGGCTAGGATATAGTTCAATAGTAGAGCACTTGCCTAGCATGCGTGAGGTCCTGGCGCCCTGGATTCAATCCTCAACACAGAAAAAAAATGAAACAAACAAACAAACAACAACAAAAAAAAACCTAGCATATTTTTACTAAGTCACCTAATTTGAAATTAAATTTATTTAATCCAAGTGAATATATAAGGTCAATTTATTTAATCCAAGTGAATATATAAGGTCTTTTGCAATGTAAAATTATTTATTGTCCTTGTGATCATTTAAAATACTTCAGGATATAAAGAAAATGAAACGATTAGATGTTGGTGTTCCAAATTACCTGAGGTCATTCTAACATTTAGCTCAATAAATATTTTTGAAACATTAATATATTCTTTTCTAAAACAGTTCAAAACTAATACAAGAATTCTGATTTGAATAAAATCCTTCTAAACATTAATGGTGCATTGTATACTTAAATTTATTAGAAGAGTAGATCTCACACAAAAAATAAATGTAATTATGTGAGGTTATTTATCTGTTAATTAATTTCATTATGGTACTCATTTCACAATATATAGATATATTAAAACTCTGCACACCTTTACTATATACAAATTTATCAATTATATTTTAATAAAACTGAAAATAATGAATGCATGATGAGTGAGTTTTTAAGTTTATAATAAAAAAAAAAAACATTTTTTCCTAAGTATTTTGGAACACTGTTAAATAAGGAGGAAAACTTAAAAATTCTCTTTAGTAGTAATGTTTTCTCTCAATTGGGGAAAAAGCATCATTTTAAAATGGAAGTTGTTGTTGTTATTGTTATTGCTTTAGCATTTTCCTAGATAATTGGGGCTAAAGTACAATATTGCCTGAATTATTAAAGACATATTTTCTTCAACTGTTTCATAATAATAATCTTTGAGGACATTCTATCAATACAACAGTTCTTCAGTATTAAATCCAAATCAGTATTAAATTTAAAAGTCAGTTAACATGAGGGTATCCTGTTGAGGTCCAGGTCCTTGGTATCCAAACAAAGAATTGAGCAGGACATCCACAAGTAACAGACAAAGGTTATTGAAGGTGAAGGGGAAGTAGCACTCCATCAGGTGGGAAAGAGGCTCAAAGCCCCAATATCTGAAAATCAGTGTCTTATATGCTGAGCTATGAGGTGTTCTCTTCCCTATATGGATCTGACTGAAGATCAGAATGTTACCCCACTTGCCCCTATTGGTTACCTTATAATACCTGATTAGAATATTATGTAGTTTTCCCCCATTGGTTACTTTAGAAAACCTAATTAGAATGATGTCCCATTTATTCCCATGGCTCATTTTAAAATACTGAACACATGGCAGAATTTTCATGGTGATAAGTACTCAGAGGTGGGGATTGTCATGGTAATGGGACTTATCATAAAACAGGGACATGACTTGTTTTCCTTTCTTGTCATCTAATGCCATCCAGTTGATACCCTGATTCTGCCATCTTGGTTTCCCTGAACTCCTACCTAACAAAACCACCTAATCACCAAGAACTGCAGTGCAAAATAACAAACAAATGATTTACTACTAATCACAATGAGAACCCGCATCTAGATGTTTCTTTTTAAATGTAGTTGTGATTGGGTGGGATGGTGCATGCCTATAATTGCAGTGACTCAGGAGACTGCGGCAGAGGATCTCAAATTTGAGGCCTGCCTGGGCAATTAGGCAAGACCCTATCTGAAAATAAAAAAAATAAAATAAAATGTACTGGGGATGTAGCTCACTGGTAAAGTGCCCTTGGGTTCAATCTACAGTACCAAAACAAACAAATAAATATAAATACCCTGTAGTTGTAATATATTTGAAAGGAAATTTAATCTGTTTGAACAATTCTTTATTCTCCACTTTTAGTTAGGCAGAAGGACCTCAGGAGAGTTAACAATAAAAAGTTTGTACTAGATAATCAAGAAAAGAATAGGTTTATAATTTGTATTTTACACACATTTGGATCAAAATGCCATGAATACTGACAGAACTTTATAAAAGTATTAGGAAACTCCTCTGTATGAAATATGGCAATTTTTATAGGTCTATTTCACTGAGCTTAGTAGAAATGAGCTAAATTTTCAAGTTTATAATCACACTTAAACTTCAGATAGGAGTCAAAAACAAAGTTGTCAGACAAATGTATGCTAATGTTATTTTAACAAGTAATTGAACTTGAAATCAGTCTACCACCAATACTGATGCAAAATACTGAATTCTTAAAACCCTTTGTTGATATCAAATGCTGACATTTAGTATAGGTGCAGATTCCGAAAAGACTAATAATACTATTTATACATGTAATTATTTAAATTACCCATACTGCCTCATTTTAATTGTGTTCACTAAATTGGCATGCATAATTTATGACATCAATTCTGTCAACCATCAATCTACACTTTAGACAGCAACTCATCAATTAAATGACAGCGTAAAATGTTTAAGTTAATTCAGAAAAGAAGTTTAACTTTTGAAGTTGGAAGTTTGTGTCTTATTTATGTACTAGAGGCATATATATGTTTGGTGATATCTGTATAAATCTCTTCAAGTCTTTTGCAAAATGATCACAGTTATAGTACCCAAGAAAAAATTCATAGGATAAATAGGTATCAATCTTTTCTTATTTTTGTGTCCATTCTCCATTTTGGAAATTCTGTAGAACTTATAGACACTTTCTCAAAATAACATGTACCTAAAAGTGTGCAAAAGAAACTCATTCAGTTACAAAATATAGTTAAATATAATTTATCAAGTTATTGTGATGTGATTATGTAATATTATGTACAGGTGCTTTGTTGCCAACTGTATGAAAGATCTAATAACCAACAAACTTACAAAATGATGATAAATTTTATGTTTAGATATCTTAAACAATTATAATATAATAGGAAAATATCAGCAATGCCTAAACCATAGATATTACTAATAGTTCTGCAGTTCGTTATCTACTGTTATAGAATTTAGTGAAAATAAGGATGGTTTTCCCACATAATGACACATATCCCTGGATTGCATCTGCAGAACTTCTCAGGTATTGTTGATCTAGGATCAGAACTTGTACCATAATGTAGCTTTGCATTTGCACCAATCTATTTTGTCTTTCTGTCCTTGAGAGTTAAGCCATCAGTGTGTTTATTTCAGAAATAAGATAAACATTGTGCATTATTTCAACATATACCAGGCAAAATAGCTGGAAACATTTTCTCCAATCAAATACTTAATGAAAAGAAATGATTAAGAACTATATTTAAATGTAATTTTAATTTTATTTTTAATACTATAGTGATGGACATGTGACCTCTACATAAATGTTTTCTGGAAGAAAAACATGTTCTGGAATTGACAGTGGTATTAATTAAAACACCAGGACATGTAATATAAGGATTTAGTTATTTAAATCTTATTACACTGAGCTTGATACACTGCAATATTGATGTTCTGTTTGCATTTTTTCACAGAGAATGCAGTTATCAGTTAATAGCTTAAAATACACTACAAATATTTTTGACAGAAAATGTCACATTTTTAAGGAATACATTTTTTTAAAAATGAGAACATTGCCATTTTTTGAAAAAGAAGAAGCAAGAGAAACTCAAAGTATCTATATATTTAAAAGAAGTTTTCTTCTACTTTTCCTAGGGCAAATTAAAATGTACATTTCTAGATGTAATAAAACATACATCCTTCAAATAGTGAATGTAAGGTTAGGACATACAAGTTTAGGGTTATTTTTATAACACAGATAATTTGCCCTTTTAACCATTTTCCCATGAGGCTGAGAGAGCAGATAATGAAGAGAATGACCTGGACCTCATCAGAGCTGCTATCACTAACAAACAAACAAACAAACAAACAAACTGACCCAGACAGATTAAAAAACACACCACCAAGTTCACTCTCTTCAGAAAGAGTCTATTTTATAAATATATCATAATCACAAATAATTGTAAGCAAAAACCGTGATTTCAACACATTTTATTGTGAAACTACTATGTACTATTCACTATGCTGTTTGCTGAAAACACACAATAATATAGTTTGTAACTGTTTATAAAACAGAATCAAGACTGTTTCCCAATATCTCATCATCAAAATGAACCATATCTCTTATTCTGTGTGTGTGACATTAAGAATGTGCTAGTCCCAGTCTTCTCTCCAAAGATGTTGGCTTTAGTCATTGAGAGATCATTGAGATTGGTTAATGACCTGGAAAGACATGTAGGAATATTCCAAGCATGTCTAAATAATGAGACTATCAGTTCAGATCTGAAGGCACTTCTGAAATAACTGCATTTAAGTTGCCAGGATCTTGATGGCATCTCCAAGAAATTAGAAGATGATTCTTACATACTAAATAATCTGATCAAATAACTGAATATAATGTTAATCACCTTGAAATTGATGAGCCTAACATGCAAATTATAAATGGCAAGAGCTAATGATCAGCACTTTAGTTTGCTAATAATTTTCAGAAATTAAGTAGTTTTATCACGATTTTTTCAGATTGAAAATAGTTTGGATATAGTGATGAATTAATGTGCTTTATCATCTGGTGTTCTTCAGAAAAAAATAGCAACAAGAAATACAATTAAAAGAAGTAAATATTAATTAGACAAATTTAAAGTTGAATCACTGTCTTTTAAAAACTGTTCTTGTTTTTTATGACAGTGAATGTTTGCTTTCCATATTATTTGAAGACATCACCAGATATTTTTAATTGTTTGAAAGTAAGTATATAATGGCAGCTATTGTAATTTTTAAAATGTAAAATGCAGCTCACTGCTTTGTTTTTCATTAAAAGAAACATAAATATTTAGAAAGAAAAGGATGAAGAATAATGGGAATATTGTTAATAAAGCATATAATCATAGAAGAAGCCAGGGTGTAAGCATTTTATCAGAAATCTTGTAGTAAAGGAGAAGCATAGTTTGATCCTATTGAAGTCATTCAAAGTTTTAAGTAGGAAGAATACTTAAAAACATCTGTTTTAATTAGATTTTTTGCTGCTGTGATTAAAAGATCTGACCAAAACTATTGAAGAGGAGGAAGAGTTTATTTGGGGGCTCACAGTTTCTGAGGTATTAGTCCATGGAAGGCTGGCTCCATTCCTCGGGGCTCAAGGTGAGGCTGACATCATGGCAGGAAAGTGTGGCAGAGGGAAGCAGCTCACAGCATGATCAGGAAACAGAGAGGTCTCTATTTGGCAGATACAAAATATATACCCCAAAGCCATGCCTCAATTCCCACCTCCTCCAGTCATACTCAACCACTTCAGTTACCACTCAGTTAATCCCTATCAGGGGATTAATTCATTGATTGGGTTAAGGCTCTTATAACTCAATCATTCCTTCTCTGAATCTTCTTGCGTTGTCTCACCAGTGAGCTTTTGAGGGATACCATATCTAAACCATAAGAACATCCATTGCAAGTGTACTTAGCAAAATCTGTCTTCTGTTTCTTGGAAGCATAAGGTGATATATTGAAATACTTCTGAGGTTGTAGAGTTGCTTGAGAGGAGAATCTGTTCACAATCTGGTTTCTCTCTCTATTCCTTGTCTAATGCTTGTCTCTCCCTGCACCCCTCTCTGAGAAACAAGAATGTGAACCAAATTACAGGAGACAGTTTAGGGCTGATGGTGAAATTGCAAGGCATCCTCTGGATTTAAATTATCATCATCATTCTGGGTTATCAGGAAGGAGAAAGTTAAAGCAAACGAAGATGAGAGGAAACATGCTAATGAAGTGACAAATATGTGCTTGATCTATTTTTATTTTTTTGTAAACTGCACTTGAATTACAGGTTGAGCATCACTAATCTGAAAATCCAAAATCCAAAATCCTTCTCAAATCTGAAAGTTTTTGGGTGCCATTATGAAACGATTAGTGAAAAACCCACACCTTTAAACTTTGTTTCATGCAAAAACATGTGGAAAGTATTGCATAAAATTATCTTTAGGAGCTGCACACAGTGGCACGAACACGCATTCCCAGCTACTATGGATACTGAGGCAGGAGAATTGAAAGTTTGTGACCAGCCTTATCAATTTAGCAATACCTTGTCTCAAAATAAAGAAAAATAAAAAGATACGGGGATAAAACTCAGTGATAAGCCACTAAGTTCAATATGCCTTCAGGATATATGTATAAAGTATATGAAATATAAATGGATTTTGTGTTTAGTCTTGGGTGGCATCCATAATATTTCTCATTATGTATAGGCAAATATTTGAAAATTTGAAAAAAAATCTGAAATCTGAAATTCATCAGGTCCCAAGTATTTTTTATAAGGAATACTCAACATGTACTCCCATATTTAATATAATTCCTAAAGGGCTGTATCTAACTTGTTGTCCACCACTCTCCTGGTCACTTTTAATCTGCTCATTTTTTTAATACATCCTTACTAATTTTTTTATTTGAGCAAATTTTTTTCTATCACCTCCTCTGTTCTCTTTAGCATGCAAATATCATGAAGGCAGAAGAGTGCCTGGGTACAGGGTGTGAGCTCAATGAATGGATTAATAATTGTGCTTATTTACAAAGTGAATAAATGCTTTCTCTAACTTAGTTTTGAGGTATATAGTGCTGATTCAATTTTATAAGTTAAATGCCCAGATAGCATGGATTACTTGTATGACACCACAGCTAAAAGTAGCCAATTATTTTTAATAATAAAATACAATATAACTAAGAACTGTGTGTTTCTATAGAAATTCATAACAAAGACTAAATCCACAGGGTGATTTGGAGTAGCAACCTTGGGAGTGTTTTAGTCAGCTTTTTATTGCTATGACCAAAACATCTAGGAATAATAACTTAGAGGAAGAAAAGGTTATTTTGGTTTATGGTTCAGAGGTTTAGGCCATGGTTAGCCAAGTGCACTGCTCTAGGCCCAAGGTGAGGCAGGACATCATGGCAGAAGAGAATGGAAGAAAAGCACTGTTCCATTCATGGCTGGCCAGGAGGCAGAGGGGGAAGGGGTAAAAAGAATTCAAGGAAGATGCACTCTTCCAGAACATGCCCCCAGTGACCCACATCCTCCAGCTGTGCCCCAGCAGCCTGTGGTTACCACACAGGCAGTCCGTTTAAACTAGAATGAACTCTGAGGTTACAGCTCTCAAAATCCAATCATTTTATATTTGAACATTCCTGCATTAACTTGGAAGTTTTTGGGAACCCCTCATTTCCATATCATAAGGAATTAGGTCATGAGGATGGAGCTGTCATGAATGGGATTAGTTTCCCTATGAGAGACATCAGAGAGATCATCTCTATATCTGCCCTTTGATACAATGAGAAAACAGCTATTCCCAAACCAGGAGTGACCTTATCAGACCTGAAACTATAGAGACCTTGATCTTGGACATTCTAACCTTTAGAACTGTGAGAACATTTTGTTGTTTAAATCTTACCCAATTCATAATAACCTGTTATAGCAGCCCACACTAAGACAAAATGCAACTTGTATGTATCGTACAAAAAGGCCAGGACCATTGATATGAGATCCTTGGAAAATTATTTATGCCTTCTTATGAATATAAAAATTCCAAATATTAGTCAAAATAGAACGTTGTTGAAGGTCTGAGCATTATTAGCATAAAAGAACCCAAAGAATCATAGTAGACTGATATTTTGTGAGCCGTATTCTCCAAGTTCAGAGAATTCATGCCACATGGATTCTGCATGTCAGTAAAGCCATCCTCCATATGTCTCCTCCCTCCACAGCCCATTCACCTCTGCGTGTTTCATGTATCAAACCACAAAGACACTGACTGTGCCCTATAATTATGAGGATGCAGCTCAGGTAACCAGCATTAACATGCTGGCTGCTCTAAGGTACACAAAACCTGCCTTCATACCCAAAGTATAAACTCTGGCAATGAGTGTTTATTTCTTGAAAGTGTTTTGGGAATCAAAGTTGCATCATTTCAAGAAAAACAGAAGAGAAGAATAAGATCCTATTGTACCAAGCATTTATATAGAGAACCAACTGTATCTGACAATAATGCAAAAAATACTTGCATTTGTTTGTCATTTGTTCTCATTTTAAATATTAAATTATTGAAATCATTATGGAAGTGTTTATCAGTAATCTTATGAAAAAATAGTTTAAAATGGGATAATATTTAGAGTGTGATTGAGTATCCTCAAGGAATGATGAGAGAAAGTATGTTAGGGAATACAGTTAGACTAATTTTGAAGAGCACCTCCTGTGGAAATTAGGAAAGACATTCAAAAACCCAATAAAAGGCACTTGATCAGTGGGAAAAAATGGAAGACTTCGGTAGCAGGTAAAATGGGATCTGATATTTACTGACTAGACAAGTGTGGGAGAAATCCTTCAATTCTGAGCCTTGGTTTCGTCATTTGTTAAATGCAGGTAAACATCACAAGCTGAGAAAACACAGATGGCTCTCAAAACAAATGTTTCCCTCACTCCCATTGGCGCTTGACTGAAAGTACAAGGCACTCAACAAAATGTGGTCAGAATACCACATTCTGTTTTTAATTATGGAGTTCTGGCATCCCTTAACTCTCCTGGATTAAGTGCTTTACCTTCATAAATGAAAGATACAATCTGTTTGCCCATTCACCATGATGACCCATTAAAAAAAAAAAAAAAAAAAAAAAAAAAAAAAAAAACAGAGGAGACATGGTTTTAATCACTGTCATTTTAATGCCAAATACTGTACAATAGCAAATCTCTGTTTATGTTTCCAAAGGCACAGCAATCAAAAAGAATTGCTCTGAGTAAAAATATAATGTGTTTAAAGATTTTTGTTAATTTGATAGTGACTTAATCTATACTATAATACCACTGGGTTAAATATATTTTCTTACAATTTACATTAAAACACCCTTACCCAACAAATGGTCCTAGAAAAATCAGATATCCATAGAGAAAAGATCACATCAAAACTAAACATCATACCTTATACAAATGCTGAGTCAAATGATAAGTACTTAAATGAAAAATCCACAACTATTAGGTTTATAGAAAAAAAAAAAAACAAAGAAAATCTTCAGGCTCTAGGATGAAGCAAAGTTCTTTAGAATGAGAAGAAGAACAACAATCCATAAAAGGAAAAATTAGTTTAAAAAATAGTAAAAAATAATTGATAAAAATTTAATAAACCATATCAAAATTTAAGCTTTTTTCATGAAAGGCCATATGAAAATGATGAAAAGAAAAGCTATGATTGGTAGAAAATATTTTCAAGTCACATATCCAACAGGGGACTATTGTCTTGAGTATATAAACATTTCTCAAACTCAACAACATAACAAAAAATAGGAGTCAAATTAAAAAAAAAGGAGAAAAGACAGGAACAGACATTTCATGGGCAAGGATACTATACAGATGACAAATAAACAATAAAAGGATATTCATCATAGGAAGTTTTCAGAGAAACACAACTTGAAACCAAAATAATGATGTCAATACACACCTATATCAAGAACTAAAATAAAAACCAGACAACGCTAAATGCTCACAGGAATTCAGAGAAAGTAGATCACAAATACATCAATATTGAGGATATACGAATAAAACAGTTTGCCAATTTTCTACAAAACTAAACAATGATTACCAATTACAATATGACCCAGATATAGTTCTCATGGGCATTTATCCCAGAGAATTAAAAATATGTTCACAAAAATAATTATGTGTGAAAATATTATATATAAAAATATCATTTATAACTTTATTAATGATAACCCTAGTCTAGAAACTGAAGATTTCCTTCAATAGATGAGTAGTTAAACCAACCATTGTACATACCTACTATAGAATACTACTTGGCAAGAAAAAAAAATAGATGACTTGAATGAACTTCCAGAAATTACACTGAGTGAACAAAACCAAACCCAAAAGACTACATATTATATAATTCCATTTATATAACATATTTTAAGCCAAAATTTTAAAAGTGGGGAGCAGATTAGTTGTTGTCAGTGGTTAAAGTTGAGAAGGGTTGAAGGAAAGATGTGGTTGTTTTAATAAAAGGGCAATTCAGGGGTCCTTGTCAAAATAGAACTGTTTGATGTGGTTGTTGAAGCAGCCCCAATCAGGGAGATGGCTATTGCGGCTAGCTGGAAGCCATAAGTTCCACCTGATAATAATCATATACACGTGATGCACCTGTAAATGCACGTGACGCAAAGCTAAAGGTATATAACTGGGTGAAAGCGGTCAGAAGCGGTATTCATTCAATCGTTCAGTCGCTCAGTCTGTTGGAAAAAGAGTTCGGGTCAGAGAAAAAGAAAACAGTCAGAGCGGCCAGAACGTAGTCAGAAGAAGAAATAAGAGTCAGAGAGGTTAGAAGAGAGAAGTAGTTGTTGCTGTTCGGAGTCAGGCCGAGGCTGCCGAAGAAGAAAGAAGAAGCTCTCTCTCTCTCTCTCTCTCTCTTTCTCTCTCTCTAAGCTCTCTCTAAGAAAGTAAAAGTAAAAGAAAGTGAAGAAGAAAGAAGAAAGAAGAAGCTCTCTCTCTCTCTCTCTCTCTCTCTCTCTAAGCTCTAAGAAAGTAAAAGAAAGTAAAGTAAAGAAGTAAAGAGTCAGTAGTCAGAAGAAATAAAGAGTCAGAGAGGTTGCTGAAAGAGCAAGTGTTAGAGTTTTGAGAGATTGCTAAAGCCAAAGAATAAAAAAAAAAACATTCTTTCATCTTCATTCTGCCTCCGAGTTTTTCTCCCGCGGCATTGTTGCTCCAAGTCAGGAAGCAACAGGTTGTGGATAAGCATGTGATAAAATTGTGTAGAACTCAATACACATATACAAACACAAACACAATGGCAAATAAAATGGGAAATTCAAATCAGGTGGGTAGATTGTTGCAATGTTAATATTCTAGCTGTGTTTTGCAAAAAGCAACCATTGGGGAGACACACATATATCTATATTTATAATATTTTGCAAAACTTCATGTGACTCTATAGTTGTCTTCATAAAATGTCAATTTAAAATATGTTTTTGAGGAATTTGTTTAACCTCACTTAAGCACATTATACAGTATATACATGTTATCAAAATATCACATGGAACTGGGCCAGGTAGCAAATGCCTGTAGTCCCAACAAGTTTGGAGGCTAAGGCAGGAGGCTTACAAGTTTAAGGTCAGCTTCAGCAAATCAGTGAGGCCCTAGACAATTTAGTGAGATCCTGTTTCAAAATAAAAACATAAAAGGGGGTGGGATGAAATCTTAGAATAGTTTTGATTTGCATTTCTCTAATTGCTAGAGATGTTGAACATTTTTTTCATATATTTGTTGATTGATTGTATATATTCTTCTGAGAAGTGTCTGTTCAGTTCCTTAGCCCACTCTAAGATTTCATCTCACCCCAGTCAGAATGGCAGCTATCAAAAACACAAACAAGAATAAATGCTGGTGAGGATGTGGGGTAAAGGGCACACTCTTACATTGCTGGTGGGGCTGCAAATTGGTGCAGCCAATTTGGAAAGCAGTATGTAGATTCCTAGGAAAACTTGGGATGGAACCACTTTTTGACCCAGCTATCCCACTCCTCAGTCTATACCCAAAAGACTTAAAAATAGCATACTACAGGGACACAGCCACATCAATGTTCATAGCAGCACAATTCACAATAGCTAGATTGTGGAAACAATCCCGATGCCCATCAATAGATGAATAAATAGGGAAACTTTGGTATATATACACAATGGAACGCTGCTCAGCACTAAAAGAGAATGAAATCATGGCATTTGCAGGTAAATGGATGGAGTTGGAGAAAATAATGCTAAGTGAAGTTAGCCAATCCCAGAAAACCAAAGGTAAATTGATTCCTTTGCTATGATAATACTGAATTATAGTGGCAAGGGAGGGGGAATGAGAGGGATGAAGGAATGTTAAATAGAAAAAAAAAAAAGGGGAAGGGGAGGGAAAGGGGCAAGGGAATAGAAAGAATGGCAGAAGGAGTTAGACATCAATATACTAAGTGCATGTATAAAAACTCAAATGGTATGAAAATACTTTGTGTAAAATCAATGACTTGGAAAACTGTGCTCTTTATATGTAATATGAAAGGAATTGAACTCTAAAAGCATGCATAACAAATTAAATTAAAATTCAAAAAAATTTTAAAAAGGGGGATGGGGATGTGGTTCAGCGGTGAAGTGCCTCAGTTCAATCCCCAAGGACCAAAATTTTAAAAAAAATCACAGGGTACCCCATAAGTATGTAAAGTCTTCATGTGTCTATGAATCAAAATTGGGGGGGGGGGTTGTACCAGGGATTGAACTCAGGGCACTTGACCACTGGGACACATCCCCAGCCCTATTTTGTATTTTCTTTGGAGACAGAGTATCACTGAGTTACTTAGTGCCTCACTTGCTCAGGCTGGCTTTCAACTCTCATCCTCCTGCCTCAACCTCCCAAGCGACTGGGATTATAGGCATGCACCACTGCACCGGGCAACAAATGACTTTTTAAAGTTTAATCATTTGGAGTTTTTTTCTTGTAAATTGTATGTTTAGTATACATTGATAGACTTTTAATATAAAATGGGACTCAATTATATTTTCATGAGAAAATTGAAGGATTGAAAACTAGAAATTATGGTATCTAAAATAACATGACAATTTTATAATTTAAGAATTAAGTTCTAGTTCTTCAAAATTATTCTCATAAGTTAGTTTCCATAATCTTTACAAATCCTTTATTCTCTATGAACAACTACAAAGAAAGTTCATATGCTGTTAGAAACATAGCAAATAGAAAAATATTATCTAGCTCTATTTTTCTATATTTGAATATCATTAAGTAATTTAGAGTTTAGAGGTAGTCACAAGGGACTTACTATATATATATGTATATATATATATATATATATATATATATATACACACATATATATATGGTCTACCCATTTGATGTACATATATCTAAAAAAATTTTAAACCTTCTATGTTAATCATCTAAAATGATTTATCAAAGCATTTTCTTCTAGTTCCATCTATTTTTTTTTTACAAAAGTGATAGGATTTCATCCTTTTTTATGACTAAATAGTATTCAACTGTGTGTGTATACCACATTTTTTTTTTTATCCATTCTCCCACTGATGGGCATTTAGGTTGATTTCACATCTTGGCTATTGTGAACAGTGTTACAGTGAATATGGGAGTTCACATGTGTCTTCAATATACTTATTTTATTTCCTTTGAATATATACTTAGTAATGGAATTATTGCATTATACAATAGTGGTTCTAATTTTCATTCCTACCAGCACTACCAGCAGTATAAGAATTTCCCTTCACATCATCACCTGCATTGGTCTATTTTTTTTGGTCTTTTTAATTCACCCCAATCACTTTAATTGGGGTGAAATGACATTACTTTTGAAATTTTTCTAACAATTAGTGATGTTGAGCATTTATTTATATAACCTTTGATCATTTGAATGTCTTCTCTTGAGTCTGGCACAGAAAACCAAATATCAAAGATCTCATTCACTTTTATAATCTTAAAAAGTTGAACTTAGAACTTGATAGTACAATAGTGAGAAAGTAAGGGGGAAAAGTTTGGTGCAGAATAGATGAAAGGGGGGTAAAATGTCACAGTTAGCTAGGATAATTTCTGGTATTGTATTGCATTCAAAGGATAATATATTTATTGATGTGTATTTCAACATAGCTGGAAGAGAGAATTTTGAATATTTTTCCTAATAAAGAAATGATAAATGTTTAAGGTATACTAATTATATATACTATATACATATTAGTATATACTATATATACTAATTATATATACCACATATATACTAATTATCCTGATTTGGTCATTACACAGTGTGTATATGAATCAGAGTATCACATTGCACCCCATGAACATGTACAATTTTCTGTGTCAAATAAATAAATAACATTAAAAGGCTCATGTATTAGTCAGCTTTCCATCACTGTAACAAAACACCTCAGGTATACAACTTAAAGGAGCGAAGGTTTATTGTAGCTCATGTTTCAGAGATTTCAGTCCCTGATTGCTTGGGTTTATTGTTTTGGGGTAGCAATATAATGTGTTATGGTGGGATTGCGTGGTAGAGGACATTTGCTCAATTCATGGCAGGTGGGAAGAAAAGGAAAAAAAGAAGGAGATAGTGTTGTGGGCTGATCGCTCGGAAAACACTCTCAGTCCCAATTTTGTCCAAATTAGAGAGCTTTGTTATTGAGCCAGCTGGAGATTGCTCGCCTGCAGGACCCAAATTGTCTCTACCAGGAACAGCATTGGGTCTATGGGGTTTATAAGAGGAAAAACCACATCCTCAAAAATGTGGATGCAAGCAAGTAAGCAGGATACAAGGACTGAGAAAGCAGTTAGCAGAGAAAAATCAGACAACCACATCCTGGGTTCGAACACATTTGTGGGCATATGAAGTATGGAAAAATAATTTTTTAACATCTTAGAAACAGCTTATATAACAGTTTCACATGGGAGTCATACAAATGGAGTCACTATGGCTATATTTACTTATATTTGCGTATAGCTATACCTTGTACTTAGCTATTGTTCCATTGACCTACACTTATCCCATAAATATATTAACCTATGGGCTTATACTTATCACCTTATACTGTTCTCTATCTTATTTCAAACAACTTAAATCTTATGTCTTACAGTTACACAATTATGTTGTCCTAGTATTACTTCTTCCAACTTGTAATTAGAGCAGCTTAACATTATTTATTCTATAACACTTATCACATAATTCTATTATCCTACTAATTGGTATCTCATAATGTATAATCTATAATTTATAGTCTATATTGATTAAGCACAGACCATAATAATAGAAAAGGGCCAGGGCCCCAACATCCCTTTAAAGGTGTGCTTCCAAAGACCTAACTTCCTTCCACTAGGCCCTACTTCTTAAAGATTCCACAACTCACAATAACACCAGAGGTTGGTGGCCAGTCTTTAGCATATGACTTTGGGGGACATTTTAATGTTTGAAACAAGAAACAATAATCTCCACTTTTTTTCCCCCAAATAAGAATATATGGTTGGCTTTACAAGTTAAAGGACATTTCTCCTCATATTTTTAATGTTCTTTTTTCTTTCTAATTCATTCTTAAGTACTTTAATGAAAATAAATGTTTTCATCATCATATGAAATTGATTTTCTTTAAATATATGAAAGCAGAAATACACGATTTTTTTTTTTTTTGGTTTTCATTATACAAATATTTGCTCAGTTATTGAGGAATTAGAAAATATAATTAAGGAAAAACATAAATGATAATATCATGGTCAATTTCCAAACTAGAATTGAACTATATCGAACACTGATCTTTATATTTTAATGAATGAATAGCTGAAGAAAAAAGAAAAAGAAGCTCAGATTCAGAGGTCATTTTGCCACATAAAGCCAGGAGAAGTGTGTTTTTATGCCTTGGATGTTAAATGAGGTTCATAGAGGCTCTTGGGGTCTGCCTTTTTGAAAGAAATGAGCTGTTCCACCTGGAGTGCTGCCTGCTCTGCTTCATCCTATGTATGCTCCTGCCTGGAACTGCATGTGTTGGGAATAATGAGTGGGAGGGGCTATTGCTATCACCCTGGTACAGGTGGTCACAGCAACACCTAGCAGGCAGGTGGGTTGGTTTTTTATTTCCTTTTTCTTTCATTTGAATTTTCTTTATACTTACAGGTCAAAATGAAAGAGGGCATGCACATACAGCATGATTTTGAACCTTTACAAAATGCACTGCAATACTTAGTCCAGACAGTGATGGACAGTTGTTATAAAAAACAAAAAGAAGAACTCAAATTGGCCTTAAACATCCATGATGGTCTCAAGCATTAAAATAAAAGGGATTGCCTGTGTGAAAGACTGCTTTCTGATAGCTTCTCCAACTGTATTATGAAAATCTTGGTAGGTGGAATCAAGCACAAAAAACAGATGAAATAAAACTTGAAAAAGTTTAAACATTGCTTTGGAAAGTCCTAGGATTTCTGTTTGCATACAATTTGTACAGTGGGCTCACAGTATATTTTGCATGTTCTAATAGGCAGAATTCTTCCCTAGGAAGTTGGGTAGACAGATTAAAGCATCATATATAAAGGGGAAGACTGAAGTCAAATATTGCCTAGAGGAGGGAGCTGAGAGTGAAGAGAGGCCTATAATCACAGAAACAGATGAAGAAATGAGAGATATTTAGTACAGGTAATTGAAGAATAAGGGGAGATAAATTTACTATTTTTAAATGTTTAAAGATTATCATATTAACGTGGAAGTATATATTCCCCCTTTTTCTTTGATTGGCACAGCCTAGTAGAAAATGCAGGTTGGAAGATTAAGTTGTCTTCACTATAGAATTCTTTGTCTTAATTAGGACTGTCCAACAGTAGAAGGGTGACTGTGTAAATAGGATCACTGTCTTTCAAAGATACTAGAGACAGGATCCTATTATTCGAAGGAAGACCAGGCTAGATATCTTCTAAGATCCTTTCCAACAATTTAATCATTAAGATGTATTGTATACATGCTCTATAAATTTTGTGCTTTGTGGTTAGAAAATAAATATCCTAGAAAAGAAGGGAGCTCATTCTACTAGAGAAATAAAAGGGTTTCTTGAATTTTAATTTTAAAAATGGGGGGTAATCTTTTATCCTGTGTATGTAAGCTGGGTTGGCACAGAGTGTTTCTTTATATTGCATGACCTAATTTTGCTCTAAATCTATAGAACTACTACATCCCCTGGTACAGTGTGGCTCAGTTTTTAGAAATAGAATCCTAACCATGAACGTTCTGTAATATCACTGCAAGAGCTATGATCAAACCAGAGCAAAATGCTCCAAAGATTAATGGAGAAACATTTTATGGTGTGTATTTTCTTCACAATATTTGCCATAAAACATCAAGATTCTACTGAAGGTTTCTAAGCTCCGTGGAGTAGGAATAGATTGATAGCATCTTCAGCCTCTTGATAAAAGAAGGGAAAGCTAAATGTAATTATTTCAAAAGTCTCTAGGGAACTGAGATATATGTCTCAAATGGCACATTATCTAAAATAAAGTCAGAAATACCTTGGGGAAAGCAAGTGGTTCCTTTTACTATTAGAGTCACATTAACTTGTTTTTGCTTTTGTCTCTGACTCAGAGTCTTGATGTTTCTGCTTTGTTACCTGTTTATTTTTTAAACTAAGATCACTATAAAGGTGAGACAGAAGAGAATAACAAAGAGATTAATTCTTAATCTCAGATTTCATCTTATAATATCTTGTACTTTGGGAGGAGGTTCTCTTCTATTTTACTAGACTCTTTTATATATTAAAAAAGTAAATAAATGAATTTAATAAGAATTAGGATGTATCTTCTAAGTTCTTTTATATATCCAATATAAATATATTTCTATGATTTTACATATAAAGCTAACTATGGAATATATGGCATCATTTAAGTATGATTACAAACTAAGTAAATCATCTATAATTTAGGAATTGCTACAAATATATACACCATTATTCTTTTATATGCCCTATTATATTGATACTTAACATTTAAAATAAATGTTTCTTTTACCTTAGTATTTTAATTAATGTGCCATGGCAAATATTTACTTTCCTTACAATGTTGAAAATAATGATACTAAAATAGCCATTCATTCACTTAGCTTTTACTACAATTGCACCAAAATAGTAATGTTTGAAGTAGAAATATATTTTTCATAGATGTGCAATATTTCTTCAGAGACAGCATGTCATACTCTAAATGCTTCTCTTTCTAATTCATACTTTGTCACATACAGTACATGATTGGATGTTTCATGTTACTTCCAAGTCTGTGTCCTGTGTTATAGAAAAGTTCTTGAGTTTTTAATGATAACAGAATTTATTTCTCCAATATGATGAATGACATAACCCCTTACCTAGGAAAAGCTGGAAGTCATGCTGATGTCTCCCTCTCCCTCACCACACATAAAATATTTTTGATGAACAATGAGTAATGCTGTTTACTAAAAATCTTTAAAATCCATTCTCTCTTTCCACACACACTGAATAGCTCAGTTCTCACCAAGATTGCAAATCTGTTCTCCTTACTGGTTTTCTTGCTTGCAGCTGTTTCATACTCCATCAAATTCTTTATGAACCCACAGCCTTTAGAATAACTTACTCTGAAGAGAAAATTTCTGTGTATGAAGCTTCTATTTGTTTACAATTTTCTTGGTAAAATTTAAACTTCCTAATATATCATCAAATCCATTTCTTTGATTTCTGTGTACTTCTCAAACCCCTGTCTTCTCACTCTGTCAACAGGAGGCTATATGATGGGCATGTAAAACTGCCATCAGTACCATCCTCTTCCACCCCTCTGACTTGGATGGTGGCATTTTGTCTATTTGGAGTATCACCCTGTTCTCTCAACCTAACTACACCTGGATTAAAAAGAGAAAGAAAGAATCGGAATTGTGGGGGACTAAGTCTTAAGTTTCAAAATTAATGTGGGAAAGCAGAATAAAAATAAGATATGGTGGACAAGTATTAACCTTTGCTCCTCTCTGTAGCCTCAGGGTTGTCATATATTCTTGCCTTGTCTTTTGCCCCTCTCACTCTGACGGCACTCACCTCTAGACAAACAGTTCTCAACTAGGGTGGTTTGGCACCAAGGAAACAGCTAGCAACGCATCCAGATATTTTTGTTGGTTACAACTTGGAGATGTCATCTAGTGTGTAGAGGCCAGGGACACTGATAAATACATTTACAATGCCAGAAGTGCCCCTCCCTCACACAGCCCGAAATGTCAAAAGTGATAATATTGAGTAACTCCATCCAAATTCTAAACATGAAATATCATAAGCATCTTTTAGATGCTATGGCATGACATACTTTCTTTGTGACAGACCTTCTGCAAATGCTTTTATAAGTGTCTGAAGTTCTCTGTCTACCTATTTCTACACTACCCAAAGTTTACCTGCCTACCTCTAATAACTTGATTTTCTCAGTTTAAATACAACTTTCTTCAGGGAGGCCTGTTCTACCCCTTCCTGGTTTGCATTGTCTTGAAATGTGCATCCAGAGTCCATAGCCTTCTCTTCGTCCCATAGTCCTATATATTTTTAATATTCTTTTAATTGTAGATGCCTGTTTAAGTATCTGTTTTCATATTCAAAGTGTAAGTTCCTAAGAGCGGAGACTAAGTCTATGATGTTCACCATGTCATCACATCAGCCTGGTGCATTGCCTGCCTCCCAGCAGAGACACTGGAGTGAAGAGGGGGGGAATTTAGAGATGAAGTGACAAGTTTTATGGCATTTACTCATAAAGCTCATCTCCTGACTTAAAGGATTTTCTCAGCCTTAGAAGTAAATATCTTTAATAAAATTTGAAAAGTGAAAATGAATATTTTGTCTAACTTTCTGCAGTTAGTGATATTTTATGGTTAGATTTATGTCTATACCATCATGCATATAATTAATTGAATTTTTTAAAATGAGGAAGTAATATAAGGTTGGTCATTTCTTCACAGTATCTTTGAGCATTCTTTCATGGAGTGTGTAGGCATGCATGTGTACACATGTGTGTAGGTATAAGCACTAAACATATAAAAGAATATGTGCAAATTGTGGTCATCTATCCACAGAGTATAGTTTACCTCCTACTAAGACTTGGGAAGATAGTGATAGAATGTTTTAAATTACTTCAACAAATCCTTCTTCCTGGAAAGAGACTGCAAGGCCAAGCTCAGGAATCTGAAATTTGCATATCAGCATGATTACAAGGAGTTTATGCATAAGGAATACATTCCTTATATCATAGGTGATCGAATTATAAAATCTTTGCCCTTTTATGTCACAATGGATCAAAATCCCTGTATCTTAGGCTGTCCATCTTGTACTAAAAATATGAGCTATAGAAATAATATCACATTGAGCACTGGGAAAAGCCTTTTCACATGATTGAAGATGCCAATAAAAGGGTTTTTATATAAAGCAACAAAATGAAAGAACTTGTAAGTATCTTTCATAATACTTGTTACCATTATCAGTTACTTGTGCCAGCCCCTGCCTTACACTAAATCGCAGACAAAAGCATTGTTCCCTGTGAAAGATTTGGGTTTAATTTTTATGAGATAAATATAGGCACAGAAATGAAATTATCATGTTTGCCCACTCTCTCTGCTCTGAAAGTTAGGCAAATTTATTAGTGACAACACAGCGTTTCAAGCTGGCATTTGGATCATTTCAATAACTAATGTTTGTTTTATCAACAATGGTTTAATTTGACGTGCTGCATAATGCATGTGCAATAACAGTGCCATGTTTGATGGATAAATGCCTAGGAAAAAAATTCAAATTGGCTAATAAATAAAATTGAATTTCGAGACCCCATTTATTTTAAGGAAACTTGTCATGGGTTATTAACTGTACTAAATAATGGCTTGTTTATATCTGTGCATAAATAATTTGAAACAAATAGGGGTGACGTAGTTAGGAACTCTCATAGTTCACTTACTGGTAAATATAAGTGAGAACAAGCTCCTCAGTATCTAAACACCACGCCTGAAATTTTTCAGAAACAATTTCTACTTGTTGACAAGTTTAACTAAGCTTTTATACATTTAGTGCACACCTATTATTTAAACATTTGGAATCTCAACCAAACTAAAATTCTGACTATTTCAATGGTCCTTTGATCCTTCCACTTACTAGAACTAACTGAATTTTTCTTTTTTTTTTTTTTAATAAATATTTTTATTTACTTTAGCTGTACACAATGCAATGCATTTATGTTTACGTGGTGCTGAGGATCGAACCCGGGCCGCGCACGTGGGAGGTGAGCGCTCTGCCGCTGAGCCACAAGCCCAGCCCAAACCGAATTTTTCATATTGTTCTTATGCCCATGCTTTGTTTCTCATTGTAGAGATTCTAGATTGATCGGGTCAGGGTGGTTTTGTTGTTTCACTTGATGTTTATTTATTTATTTATATCACATCAGTTGAGTTGTTTGCTTCAGTTTTTAAATCCCCAAGTAATTATAATGAAATTTCATTGAGAATTGAGAATTTCTGTTCTAGCTCAGGGTTCTGGTCACTCACACATACACTTCTTCATAGGTCTCACTGGGGCAGTTGAGATCAAATTATTTAATACTAATTGTTGTTCCCTTTGTGGGTTTTCTGAGCATGTCCTTTCAATACTGTGCAGTTATGGTGCTAAGGGGATTAGCAGGATAGCCCTTGTTCTCAAGGAATTCATGTATAGGAACACAAGTGACAAGATTGAAAGGCAGTGAGATAATTGTCCCAAGAGAAATACAAACTGAGGCTTTGTCAGAGCTTATCTAGATGTGAGAGGAAGGATTTAAGAAGGATTTTGAAGTAGGTGAAATTTAATCAGCTTTGCCAATAGGTGAGGTTACTTGCTTTAACCTTATTAGTGCCTTCATAATAATAATCCAACTAAGTAAACCAAGTGTTGTTATTTTATTAACAATAAAAACAATAATTCCACATATTTGCATTTTTCTTTGCAGTGTGCAAACAGTTTTACGCATGTCATCACTTTTGAGCTTTACAACATATGGGATGTGCAATTCAGGACTCCTATTTTTAGATGAGGAGTCAGAGGCTCAGAATGTAAATGATTTGCTCAGTTTATAAAACTAGCAAGTGGCAGAGTTGGGTCTAAGATGAATTCTCCTGAGTCTTAAATACTTCAGACCTTTTTTAGCAACTCAATTTGAAGTTGAGAAGTTGCTGAGCTTGGGCTAGATTCCAGGTCTCTTAAAACTGAATTGTTCTCTTAGGATGTGCTGTGCCATACAAACACTTAATACATCATATTTTCAGTAGCTATAACTCAATGTCGCTTTAAAAAAATAACTTTCTAAAAGGTAGTTGGAAATTGGTACTCTACTGTGTTTAATAGAGAATGAAAAATCCACAATACCAGTGTTTTAGTCTGCTTTTTTGCTGCTGTGATCAAAAGACCTGGCAAGAACAATTTTAGGAGGAAAAATTTATTTGGGGGCTCGCAGTTTTAGAGGTCTCAGTCCATAGATGGTGGGTTCAAGTGAGGCAGAGCATCATGGTGGAAGAGTATGGTGGAGGAAAGTAGCTGGGTACAGAGCACAAAGCAGAGGAAGAGATCTCTTCAACCGGACAATGTAAACTCCAAAGGCACACCTCCAATGACTCACCTCCTGCAGTCAAACCCTCTCTGCCTACAATCATCACTCAGTTAATCCAGATGAGGATATAAGCACACTGATTAGGTTAAGGTTCTCATGACCCGATCATTTCAGATCTACACTTTCTTGCATTGTTTCACACATGAGCTTTTGGAGGACACCACATATCTAAACCATAACAACTAGAAAATTCACTATCCTACTGCACTTCCCCAATCTAACCTTTTTTCTTTCTTGGTTTAAACTCTGCAGTCATACTTCACATTTGGATCTTGGGAAATTTAAAAACCTTCGTGTAGAATCTATAACAGGTCAGGACAGTGAGAGAATTGAGTGCCTGATAGCTCAGTTCTTCCAACAGGTAGAAATATTTTGCACATTTCATCAGAAGCCATCTGTGGTTTCCTGAAGCAGTTAGCTCCATGATCCCCATGATGCACTAACAGCAATTTTGTATGAGTTTTCCAGGACCAATGTCCAGTTCAATGATTCATCTCGATTCACAGATCTCAGAAAAGCTATTATATTTAGCTATTATATTATATTTACAGCTAACAGGCAAAGATTTTTCAAAAGCAAAGTTAGGGATACTTAGAGTAGAATCCAGAGTTTCCTGTTGTCTTTCCCCAGTTGAGTCATAGGAACAGAGCTTAATCCTCCAAGCAAAGATATGTGACAGTATGTCTGCAATATTACTGACCAGGAAAGCTCACCTAAGCCTGAGTGCAAAGTTTTAATTGGGGATTAGTCACACAGACATGGATCACCTGGGTCAGTGACTTTATCTACTCAGTCTTTATTCTGCTACCTTATCCCCTCCCCATGGGTTTAAACTGAACCGCATGACCCAGGGTATCTGCTGGAAAAGAAAATAAGCATTTGCCATAAACCACATCATTAGGGTGACCTACTTGGTGTAGCCCAAAGCCTCAGGTACACAAAGCTACCCATAAAGCAGAACGTCCCAAGGGATTCGAGATTACCCATCTCTAATGTGCCAAGGCCCATCATTTTTTGGGATGCAAATGGTTTGAGCATCTCAAGCCAAGCCTGTTGAGTTAATCTTTTGTTACATGTTTAGGATTATTATGGTGATGTATTGCCAATGCGGAGCACCAACATTAAAATTTACTTTCCATTCAACACTTATTTTATTATTTTGATTAACTTCAGAGTCTAAATAAAATACTCTGCATGGTACTTTGTAAGGATTATATCTGCTGGGGTTTTGTAGTTTTCTATGGTTTTGTTTTATAGTGACTGCAGCAATAGTATTAGAAGATACCTCAGTATATCTCAATTAATACCTTAAAATTTCTTTATTTTTTTATTCAATAACCAATAGAAATTGTCAATAGAAAAGGACAGTAATAAAGATAGCTATACATAGACTAGTTGATGGTGCTAGAGAACTTCTTTGTGTGTTAAGTTCTATTCTACTGCACTGACCATAAATTTGGTACAAAAGTGAAGAATTGAAGACTCTTTCTAAACTTCCATGAAGCATGGAAAGTGTCATTGGCAAATCACAGACTACCTGGAAGGGCAAATTTCCCTCATCCCCTGTCATAATAATAACTCACAGTACAGGACTAGCTTTTTATATTTTTAATTGTTTCACTTATCATCAATTTGACTAGGGTACAAGATAACTTTAAAATAGAAACAAGTATATACCCATGGCAATTTTTAAAATATATTTTTAGGTGTAGATGGACACAATAACTTTATTTTATTTGTTTTTATTTTTATTGGTGACAGGGATTGAACCCAGTGCTTCACACATGCTAAGCAAGTGCTCTACCATTGAGCCACAACCCAGCCCCCCAAGGGAATTTTTTTGAGCACTCGGTTAAATCATTCATGTAAAGGTATTTCTCCATGCCTGGCACATTGTAAGGTGTCAATAAATAGTATTGATTTATTGTTACCATTATTGTTTATTATAAAAGTCTTAGAGTTTATAGAGAGGTTTTAAAAACACTTTTATTAATTGAAGTATTATTATTCTTTTTCATACAAAGAAAACTAAAAAAGGAAATAAAGAAGGATATATATCAAAATAATGACCTACATTTTTATATAGTTTCTTTAGATGACTTTTCCAAAATAAGGATCTAAATACATTGACATAAAATAGCATTACTTTGTTTTTACTTTACTTTATCAGCTGAATAGAATAATGTGAGAACCTACAAGAAAGGCTAAATTGTGTTCACCCCCAGGAGTACATTGGATCCCATAACATCCGCTCCACCAAAAAGAAATCAGTTTCAAGGGCCACTTGGAGAATAAGTAATAATAAACCTTGAGCAGCTAAGTTAAAAGAGAGAGTGAGAAAATGGGGGGAAAAAATGTCTGCCTAGGGCCTTTCAAATTATCTCTGTGTTTCCTAATAAATTACTGTGGGGTGATTTCTCTTTACCTGGGAAAAGATACTGGGTATATGTTTCTTCTTCATTTTATTCAGTTTCTGTCTTCCAGTTTGAGAGAGTCACTATTTGAGGTCATTCATAAGCACTACAATATTTGGAGAGCATTCTTCTCAGTAGAGGAGGGATATAAACATTATTGTCTAACTCCAGCATATTATCATTATAAAGTAGCACACACCATTAGAGAGAGACTCAGTGAAGGACATTATCATTATGTATTCGCACACACCATTAGACAGGAGTTTCAACTGCAAAGCCTACTGAGGAGGCTAGATTCATAACAACGCTGCCCTCCTGGGTAATATAACTCGAAATTGTTAAATCATTCAGCTAAGCTGAACTCCAATCCCATGATTGGCACCTAACATTACTTTGAGCTTACAGTGGTTATTTACTTGGTGAGAAACAGTTCTCTTTCTGGATTCAGATGGACATCCTAATGAAGCACCCAAGGAATTTTATCTTATTTCAACCCAGGCAGAGCTCATAAGAATTAAACAATAATAAAACTAATTATATTAACTATCATGGTGCTCAGCTTAACATTTGCAAATATAAAACAATTTTTTAGGAGGATTCATCATTTAAACATTTTTGTACATAAAATTGCAACCACTATGTAGGGGGAATTATAAATGATTCTGAGTGAACTTATTTAAATGAAACAAAAGAAATAGCACCATGTTTTATTTTTAAAATCTTAGCTTTGGGTAATGTCAAAGTGATGTTTCTTTGTCCCACCAAATGTCAGAGTTATTTGAATATGATATGAATAAATGCCATCTCTCCATGAGGATTCCTTTAATATGCTGTTTATTCTCATGAAACATTAATGTACGCTATGGATATTTGCCTGTGAAAAGAAGAAGCGACAAATTTTGCACTTCTCAAATGAAAATTAATCTTGAATGAGTTTAACTTGTATCATTTGCATTTTCTATGGATAATGAAAAACCATTTGTAAATAAAAGGTTTACTGAAGAGCAAAAAAAGGTTATGTTCAAGGATGTAACTCTCATCTGAAACACATTCAAGGAGTCAGGAGTTTCTGCATTTTACATGACTGAGAATATTTCAGTCCCTAATTCAGTTTAGGAATGTAAAAGTCAGAGTAAAGCTAAAAAAACACACCACTTAATTATCTAATATTAATTTTATTTGTTTAATATCCACCTTTTAAAAAATGACTCAGCCACCAATAGAGTAATGAAATAACAGATATATTTACTTGATATGCACGTATTTATATGTATATGTGAATATGTATATATGTACATTATTATCACTGGCAAGAATTTACAGTCTCATAAACAACTTATGAATTCTAAAGTTTGGGGACTAATCTAATCCTATGTAGAATATAGAAAATAATAAAATACTGACCTTGGGTACATACTTACAGTGAGATCATCACTCTTTAATAATTTGAATAGTATATATGTGCATATGCTAAGCCTAATTGTTTTGTACTTTGTTATTAAATTTTAGATGTGTAAAGAAAGATTGTCATCATTGGAAACATTATATATATGAGTGAACATGGTCAAGTTTCTTGTTTTCTCAGCTGACATTGCTGTGATGCTTACCCACTGAAAGGTCACTAGATAGAATAAAGGGACGTTGAAAAGTTTATATGTTCATTGTGCCAGGAGGAGTCCATCACCATCCCATCTTCTCCTCTGTCCACCAGACACATACAGATAACATTTTTAGTTTATCATTTGTTAGGCAAGAAAATTGTTTAGACAGATCTTTTCTGTCATTTTTCAATATAGAGTTCTATGTATTAGCTTTTTTTATAGCACATCACTGGATTGCTTTACTTCTATTGCATTGTCAGACTTTATTGTCAGGAAATAAGCACTGCTCTGTGAATATAGCTATCCTTCTTCTCAGTTGACAGAAGTGTCTCATACTTTTTGTTGCTCCAAGGCTTCTTAGCATCATACATTCAGTACATATTTGTATTCTACTTTGCTTTGCATGCTGAAGATGGTTTTACCTAAAACTTTGCAAACATAATGAAAGGTTGGGGAAACTAAGAATGGTGCCTAGCCCAGGAGATTCCAAGTATTATAGATATTTTTGGATCCTATTATGTATTTTCTTAATGACAAGCTAATGGTTATTGCCTGGATTCACATCCCAATTTTACCACCTACTTAATATGGACACTTGAACAGTATTTAAACTTTCTAAGCACAAAGTTCCTGATAAATAGAAGAAAATAATAATAGTATCCATCTCATAGTGGTTGCAATGAGGTTTAAGTGAAGCAATATTTGTAAAGAATTAGAATAGGTAGTGCCTGAATGAAGGTACTACATAAGTATTTATTACTGTTATTAGTTTCAAGTCAGAGAGACTTTTAAAATAACATCATCATAAATCTAGTTTATAAAATGTATTTATTAAGTTAAAACAGAAATTTAAAAATAACTCCACAGTTTGGTAATAATATAGCATAAAATGCTGAACAAAAATGCTAATTTTGCAGAAATACCTGTCTAAGGAGTAATCATATAAATATGCTTGTGGACAACAGTGTAAACTGTATCTTCCATATGTGCTGCCATGCTTTAGTTTAACACCCATTTCTTCTTTATCATTCACCCATTCAAAGCATCTATCAGTCTCTTTAGGAATCTGTACTGACTATTCTTTTATCTGCTGATTTTGCATTCTTCTCCTGGAAAAAAGAGAGGTCCTTGGCTGAGATATATTCTATTTAACAGTTCCATCCCTTTAACACTCACCACTTTATCCACAACAGGATGCACATAATCAAAAACTTAAGGAGCCTGATAGTTTGGCACACAGGATTCTTCATTGTCTGGTCCATGTCTATCTTTTCATTCCCCATCATTTCTTTAACACCCTCCCTGTTCCAGCCATAATGGGTTATTCTCTTTCAAATTTCTGAGATTTATTTATTTTTTTTTATTTATTTATTTTTTTTTTTTTTTTGGTGGGAGGTTACCAGGGATTAAGCTCAGGGGTGCTTGACCACTGAGACACATCCACTGCCTTTTTCTGTATGTTATTTAGAGACAGGGTTTCACTGAGTTGCTCAGCACCTCACCGTTGCTGAGGCTGGCTTTGAACTTGCAATCCTACTATCTCAGCCTCCCAAACCGCTGGGATTACAGGTGTGTGCCACTGAGCCCAGCAAATTTTTAAGTGTTTTGCGTTTGTAAGTATGGTTCCTTTGCCTAGAACATCTATCTCTCTTCTCTGTCAAGCTTCTATGTATACTTCATCACTTGGTTGTGGTTTCTATTCCCAAAAGAGAGTACTGGGAAGCTACATATGTTCCAGGCACCTGCCAGTAAAGAAAATTTTACCTTTGAACTCCAGTCAAGCCCTGAGTTTTTGATGCCTTATGACAGACTTCCTTGACATGAGAGCCTGTCCCCAACTGGCTCCCACTGTGCATTACTGCCACACTCCACAGATCCCTGCAGTCTCACCATTCCTCTCTCAGTCCTCTGGTACTAGTCACTCTCTTAACAGAAAACCTGTGAAGCATCCACCCATGTACTGTCTGAAACTCTTCAGGCATAGAATAGACTTACTTTCTCTTATGCACACTTGTGACTGAATAATGATAATTCTGGATTAAATACTTATTCAGTATGTGCATTGATGAGAACATTTTTACATACACATTTGAGTGCATTGACAGATGCAAAATACTAAAGAGACAATTCAGAAACATCTTTCTTTTTTTTTTTTTTTTTAAGGTAAATAAGAACAGAAAAGATATCTCACCTTTGTGCTCAGGTTTATTTTTGTCTGCTCAGGCATTGGTACTAGATGAGTTTTTGAGGCTTAATGAGTCTCATTGGTTCTAATTAGAGTAACCTTGCTGGAAATAGATATTATTACTCTGCAAATCATGGCTAAATTGCTATTAAATAATTTGCATTCTATTACATGGCTCATGTCCTAGTGCAGAGAGAAACATGCAGGTTCAAGTCCTTAAGTATTTACTAATGTACACCAGAAATTCTGGCCTCATATAAGGAATTAGAGCTGCCTGACACATTTTATTCAATCCGTGCTCTACAGTCTCTTTGGAAGTAATTACACATGGAAGACTCTGCAGACTTAAATGGACACAATGTTGTCTGTACCCCCAGAATTCTGATTATCCTGAAATCTCTTAACAATATAAACACTAATAATCATTTGAATTTAGTACCTACTAGGTACCAATACCTTTAAAGTGTAGTTTTTTTATTTAATTAGCATAGGCTTATAAAGCAGCTATTTTTTTATGGGAGATAAAATAGAAGCACAGAATAGTTAAGGAGATTTTCAGAGTCACACAATATGATCTGGTGACTTGCGTTCTTGCTGTCTGATGATGAGGCCTCTTGCTTTGTTTCTAGTAAGAATGCACTTATTACAACGAACTTATTTGATCAGTCAACAGTTATCTAGTAGGCAGTTATTCACCCTTGACTGCATAATGGGCTTTTGGTTATATAAAAAATAATGACATATGCTTCTTTTTTTAATCCATTAAAGAAAACTGTGAATATATTCTCACCTGAAAAAAGCTACAGATGTAAGTCTATAATGAAAAGTAGCTAATTTATTCATTTCAACCATTACACTGAATTATAAGTTTTGGTTTCACGTGTCATAGAATTTAGGTTGTAGGGATGGCTTACATCTGCTCTGCATTTATTAATTTAGCCTCATGACAAAGTTCAGAGCCTTGTGTGGAGTGCTTATTCTCTCAACTCATTGCTATCCAGGTCAAAGTCACAGTTGGGGAAATCTGATTGGTGGCCCCCAAGTCACTTGACAGTACTAGTACTTTACTGACCAGAGTGCCTATGGAGCCAGTTTTAATATCTTTTATTTTAATTCACAAGCCTGAAATTAGCCACCCACAGAAATGGTATCATTTCTAACAGGAAGTATCACCAATGTCCATTAGGATATCTTTGTAGAAAACGATAGGATCTGGAAAACAAATTTTAAAATATTCATGTTTGCTAGTCCAACCACAAAGATAAATTAATTGTAAGAAATTTTATAGAGTGGAATGTTTTCCAAGTTTATCCATATAATATTAAATCATTTCTAATGTCATAGCTTCTAATCACAACTTTGCACTTATCTTTTTCCATCATAATCCATTTAGTGTGGTTGCCTTAATCCATTCCCTTGCTTCATTTATTTTCTGGTAAGATAACATGACTTTTTCTGTTAATTTGTCCTCATGATACCAAAAAAACAAAAAATAAAAAATAAAAACAAAAAAAAACAAGAAACAGCTCATTTGTAAAATATTAATTTTAATCAAATTTATGCAATGGAATGTGATCTTTATTAAAAGAAATAATAAATTTCTCAAATCAACCTTTGGAAACCAAAGTTTTCTTTATTTTCTACTTTTATTTATACTGACTTCCCTTTGTGAAATCTGTATCTAAAGACTGCATGAAATTATACGCAGTCAATAACTTATGCGGCTACTGCATGTATTTTACTCAATACTTAATGTGCCTAGACATTTGTCCTAGGCATCAGAGTCACCAAATAAAATATATATTGAGTCAGATAGTATTAAGTTCAGTAGGAAAAATAAATGTTAATGAAGTATGGAAAAAGCAGTGAGAAGGAGAAGATATTTTAAGTGGGGGGCGTTAGGGAAGTCCTTGGTGATTGGGTGACGTTTGAGCAGAGGCTGCGGGGTCCAGGGAGGTAGTCCTGTGGCTATCTGGGAAAGTCATGCCTGGCAGAGCAAAGTCTCTGAGCCATCATCATGCTTGACATGTTCGAGAAACAAGGGAATCAGTACATCTGGCTACGGATGAATAAAGGGAATATTAGCGGGAACTGTGTTGCTGTGGAAGGGGGTCAAATCACCTGGGGCTTTGTAAACCAATATGAAAACCTCTGTTCTTTCTTAGTGGGAGATGGAACGGCATTGGGAGCTTTTCGACAGAAAAAACTAGGACTCTTTTGGAAGGATCCCTTTGCCTTTCATGTTTTGAAAAAGCAGAAGGGGAAGGTCAAAGATCAAAGCAGACAATTGATACCATGAAATGATCCAGGTGAAAGAAAGATTATAGCAATAATCTAGTGTGGGAGTGAGAAGGGCTGCAAATCAGTGTGCACTTCCAGAGAATGCCAGCATAGTTTGCCAATAAATCTCCTATAGGGAAAAAAAAAAAAAAAAAAAAAAAAATAGACCTAAAGAATAGGGTGATTCCACAGTTTGTGTTCTGAGCAACTGAAGGGATGTGGTTGCCTTTTATTGAAATGGAGAACACTGTCACTAGGCTGGCTTTCAGAGAGAAGATGGTGAGTCAGAATGGCATATGTTAAGTTTGATAAACCCATTAACCCCTAAGAGAAGATGTGAGTATAAATTTGGATTTAAGAATCCTTGGGAGAGGTCTTGGCTACACCTGTAAACTGAAGAGATTAAAGTTCCACACCCAGAAGGTGAGCCTGAGAGAGACCCCCTGGTGATACAAGGATACATGCAGAGAAAAACCCAGAGTCTGAAAGATGAATTCTGAGTTAGGAACAATGAAATAGGATTTGCCCAGATGAAAATGCTAAAAAAGGATCAAATGTGTACTATGAAATCTAGAAGAGAGTAGTATGTGTTTCATGGAGAAAGTAATCAAATATGTTCCATATTTAAACTAAACCAAATGGAACAAATACATAGCATATAATTTTTTAAATAATAATACTAACCACCAACTCATCTACCCCATCATCTACTATAGGAAATAGTGCACTTTCTTTCTTATTTTCATTTCAACTTTAAGGGACAATTTAAAATGTTCATATTTCAGTCAGCTAAAAGGGCTAAAATATCTTCTAAAGGTAGCTGTATTTTCTAAGAGTTACCTGTTTCAACAGTATAAAAATGTTCTTATATTTTCCAACTTCAACTTGCACAGGCAAGCACAGTTTGGTTGTTAACTTCCTTCATCTTACTTTCCATTCTTCTTTTGAATTAACTGGCTCACTTATAGGATTTAATTTTAGCCCTTCTCAACTGTAACCTAACTCTCTACATTTGAGCTTCAGTCATTGAAGTATGAAATCTTCATTTGAGCTTTGTAGTTCACCTCAAAGAGCAAATCTAAATGGATTGTCTCTTAACAGTTCCAAAGAGAGCAACAGCATCCACATATTCATGATGTAAGGGATCAAGATAACTGCTTAGCCATGCTCCCAGATACGCATATTATTCATGTATGGAAGCAACCAGCTTTAGCATGCAGATGATGGCTGCTAAGAAATTTCTCACATCAACTGTCATATCCCAACAGTGCAAATTTATAAGAAGATGAAACAACTGTCTAATCCCTTAAACTGTTAATACATAGCTAAGAATCCTTGTGCATAACTAATAAAATTTACATTTACTAAGCTTCAATTTCTTTGAAGGATTGTTTTATTTGATTTTTCAAAAATTGATAAGAAAATGTTAAAGCACACTAAACACTGGCAGACTGTACTTGGGAGGGAAGAGGTATGTAATAGGAGTCCGATGTACAAATGAAGCGCATCTCAGGGATGCTCGCTTGTTTGTCTGTATTAATTATGTCTGCTGTGGGAGCGTAGCAAATGATGTTTCAGAACATGGAATTAATCCTTGTGAGGTTTAAATGATATTTTTTTCTTCTTTAGTATTCCTTTCCTACATGCATGAATTTGAGCTATAATCCCCAAACTAGGTCTAGAAATATAAATGGATACCCCAAAATCACAGGAATGATTGATGACTATAAATTAGTTAATTTTAATATATTATGACAATAGTAATTTTAAGTCCTTTGGCACAGGGAAAACAAAAGAAGATTCTATATTTTAGGTGAGTTAAGATGAACCAGGAAAAATAAAGTTTTCAAAGATATTCCCAGCCCTGGATGGTTTCTGAATCTTAGATATCTATAAATAAAATAAGAACTCCTACTTGATTTTTTTTTCAATTTTGTAACTTTTCAGTTCTAAGTCTAGTACTTTTTCAGCCTTTAAGATAAAAATGTTTATTTTTTAAACTATACTTTCTCAAAAACAAATTAAATCTAACCTAGTATTTTCATTTCTTACCTCTTTGAGGCCTTTTTCCTTCACTGTTTTGTGTCTGATGTTCTTCTCTTTAAACAGTTGTGAAAAATCTCATTAAAAGTAATTGTTTTCTTCAAGATGGTATATTTTATTTCATTTACTCACATCTACATATTCATGTCAATTTGTCTCTTTGTTACTTATTTGGTTCCTTTTTGTGGTTTCCTTTTAGTTTTCCAATGTATAATCTAATAAGTCTTCTCTACAAATAAAAGGTAGGACACATATTTTTAGGAGGATTTGAAATATAGTTAATTGTAATCTGATAAACCTAATATAAATTGTTTGAATCAGAAGGCTTTATTCCTGAATTTGCACACTGGTACTCATCATTCCAAACATGTTGCATATATGCAAAGTTGACATAGTATAGAGTGAGTGTTGCCAAAGTGGTAATATAATTGCACTGATTACACTATCTTTCATTTGGAGTCTCTTGATGAATCATCATACATTTAGAAAATAGTTAGATCTCATAACACTAAGTAGACTGTAGAAACTACATATCTGGTTGTTCCCAATGACACAGGTAGCTACAATAAAGTCACTTAGATAGAAGAGGGGTAAGAGTAAGTCCATGCAAAATTCATGTTGTCCTTCTACTGAGCCACTGTAATATAGCTTCAGGTGTCTTTATTATGCACAGTTTATTTTTATACTTAATTTTAAGTAATTATGTCTTCAGAGGATAATTTTATTGTAAGCACAATTGATCAATAATGTAATATAATTTAAGTACAAACAGGATTCTTGTTACCTATGCAAAAGCAATTTTAAGAAAACTTACCCAATGCCCTTTATCAATAAGATTCCCATCCTTATCTCGAAACCCTCGAAGTTGCCATTGCAGAGAGAGTATATTTGATTTATGTCCATTGTATGTTTTCATACTTTCTCTATCCCTTTTTGACAAACTCAGTTGGTACCATATTCTTAAGTGTCTTTTTGTTCTGCTGCCTCCTTTTTCACTGACTCTAGTTTGTAACATTCAATTCCACAGTACCATTGTGAAATTATTTTTTTACATTTCATATTATGCTTATAGAGCACATTTTTACATATCTCTGGTTGTATGCAAAGTATATTCACACCGTTCTTGACTTCATACATTCACTTAGGGACTTAAGGTAATGATATCCATCTGATACTACCATCTTTTTTTTTTCTTCACCCTTTGCCTCCTCCCTTTCCCTCCCTACCCATTAGCCATTCTAGTGTTCCACTGATCCTCCTATGCTCCCCGTCCCAACCCCTCTGTGAATTGGCCTTCTTATATCAGAGAAAACATTCCACATTTGGCTTTTTGGGATTGGCTAACTTCACTTAGCATTATTTTCTATAACTCCATCCATTTACCTGCAAATGCCATGATTTTATTCTCTTTTAATGCTGAGTAATATTCCATTGTGTATATATACCACATTTTCTTTATCCATTCATCTACTGAAAGGCATCTAGGTTGGTTCCACAGTTTAGCTATTGTGAATTGTGCTACTATAAACATTAATGTGGCTGTGTCCCTATAGTATAAGCTAAGCAAGTTGTTGGGCAAATGGAGTAATCAACAAAGATTTGAAAGCTCGAGATATTTGTTTAAATGACTCAATGTGTAGGATAAGTATTGTATATCATTTTTAAAAACACAGATAATCTGTACATAGAATACCTAAAGTTAAATATAAAAAGCACTTGACAAAATACAGCACCTTTCACGTTCAAACAGTAAAAAAAACTAGACATAGTAGAAACATACCTCAACATTGTAAAACCTATATATGCTAAACCCAAAGCCAATATCATTCTAAATGGAGAAAAATTGAGAGCATTCTCTGGAAGACTGGGAACAAGACAAGGATGCCCTCTTTCACCATTTTTTTTTTTTTTTTTTTTTTTTTTGTGGTACCGGGGATTGAACTCAGGGGCACTCGACCACTGGGCCACATCCCCAGCCCTTTTTTGTATTTTATTTAGAGACAGGGTCTCACTGAGTTGCTAAGTGCCTCGCCACTGCTGAGGCTGGCTTTGAACTCGCGATCCTCCTGCTCAGCCTCCCAAAGTGCTGGGATTACAGGCGTGCGCCACCGCGCCCGGCTCACCATTTTTATTTAACATTATCCTTGAAACTCCAGCCAGTACAGATTTCTTGAACCATTCTTAATCTAAAACTTTCTCCTAAATTTAAACTTAGTAACTTCTCACATCAAGAGATGGAGAAGAAAGACAAATGGGAAACCTATCTAGTACACATTTTTCTCAGACAGATGTCTAAATTCAGATACTAAATTTAAATGAAAATTCTATAATCCAGAAAGAGAGGCAGAGAAAGGAAAAATAAATAGAAAGAAAATGTGTAAATTTATCTGTATCTTTTGGCAAGAAGTTATTTCTATTATTATTTTAGTATCTTAATTAACTATTTCATTTCCATAATTACTAGATAAGGTAAAACAATAAAGAAAATTGAGTAAAATATATTATATGATACTATTCATTATTCTTGAGGGACAATAACACATCTAGTTCAATTCTATTCAACAGAATAATATAAATTATTTAGCTACGTATCTTTCAGAAGCCAAGTAATGAAATAGTCATTGATATAACAATGTTCAACTTAGCATAGGAAGAAATGTAACTTTTTAAGAAAAAAATATGACCTTTTGTAGGCATTAAGATGCACAAGCCTCCTATAAAAATTGTCTTGCTTAAACAATAATGATAAGATTCCTATTCTGCAGCTTTTGGGTAAAAAAGAGCAAAGATTTTGAATCCCAAGATATAGTGCATAATAGGAATTCCATGTTTGAGATGTCTCTAAAGAGGTATAATCCAAATTCTGAATATGCGTACTAAAAAAGCAAAAAATAAGCTGATATTATGAACCTAAGACAAAATGATAAACCATGTCCCTGGAAAACAAGGACTGGGTTAAAAAATATTAAAAATAGTCCTATACATAAGTTTATACCAGGGTGTTGAATGGCTTTTCCTATGTAGCATTGAAAAAAGAAATATTGCCAAACCTGGCTTCTTGGTTTGTTGGTAAGTAATCCCACCTCCCTAGGCTACCAAGAAGAAGTAAATGAATGACTCTAACTACTGGCAGATCGTGATTTATATGTTTTTCTTTTTCCTTCTGTGTATATGTGCTTATATGAAGATGTTAGTTTTGAAAAATAACTGTTAGCTAACCACCAGCCAGGACAGAGAGAGTTTTCACTCTCTTTCTGCTTCACTAATGTTTGAAACAACATCATACCTTTGGTAAAAGATACTAAAATAAAGGTGGATTGTATATGAACTATATATATATTTGACCTTAAAAACTTATACACTTACATATATGAATTATACACTTATCTGGAAATGGTTTAGCAAAGAACTTAATAGAAAAATCTTTTCATTCATGTATTCATTCATTCATTCATTTATTCTTTTGACACATCCTAGTGGTGAGATGTTGTGAGATTTTGATACTATATCCTCTCTCTATCCTAGAAATTGAAGTCACTTAGCAGGCTTATCAAAGATTTTAAAGTGTGATCTATCAATGTAAGTTGTCACTAACTTTTAGCCCTACATTGGAGAAGTCACTTGTTTCAGTAAAGCCCTATAATGCCCTCATCTGTAAATGAGACTATCCATAAGTCCTGGTAGAGCACTTGGCAAATAGACCTGGTAAAGGAAATGATATGTTCAGTTCCTTTGTGACCACTGAGCTGTCACACAGCCTTGCTTGCTTTTGTGCCTTAGCCTATTCATGCACATCAAAGAAATGCCTCAGGCTTACCTGTTAATGTTATTTCTCTGGCATTGGGGCTACCTGAGTTCAATCAATGATGCCTACAGAAGGCAGCCATTGGTGTGAGATAAATTAATACAAAATCTTTACCAAATGAGATAGAATCAACAACATAAAATTTGGAACACAAGAACAAAATGAATGAGACTTAAAAAACTGAAAATTATATAATATTTGAAGTGTCACATTAAGAGTACCACTGTCTATAGGTTTGGAATATTTAGCAATTTTTTTTTGTGTGTGTGTGTGTATGTGTGTATGTGTTTGTGGTGCTGAGTATTGAACCCAGGGCCTTATGCATGTGAGGAGAGCACTCTACCAACTGAGCTATATCCCCAGCCCCATTTAGCAAACATTTTAATTTACATGGGCATTTTTACTGGAAATATAAGGATAGATTTTTCATGTACTAAATTTCAAAATTATGTATGTTTTATGTGTTGATATAGTACATATATGCTTATAAAGTGCATCCAATAAAGTTATACATATGCAGATGTCCACTTTTTTGTAGGTAAAAAAAATGAAGACCAACCAACATCTTCAAATGACCCATCTCTTCATTTACTATGCTAAAATTGCTAGAAGAGTCATCGCTGTCACTATAACAATACAATGAAAAATGTGTTAATCAAATCTCTAGTTGAATAGGTTGTGGAAAATACATTTTTTATTCAGCTTGCTGAAAGAACAAAGAAAAATGCACTATAGCATTATGCCTTTGAGATGAATACTACTTGTTTAACCCATGGGGCATGATGTCACGACATGTTTCCAGCATTATTATAATTTTAACTAAACCCATACTTTCAAAGCAAGAAAGCAAGAATTTCAATAGGAATATAGTTCAAAATTATAAGAACAGAATGGTTTTATGTATCATTACCAGTTACTATTTATAATAGTACTTATTATATAAAACACAAAAGAAAAATTATTTACAAAACAGGTAGGTTCTTCTGACCTTAAAAACTGTATAGAAATTTAAAAATTTCCTCATTTGTTTATCATGTGACTTTGTAATGAAATTGGGCATACAAGTTTTTCAGGAGCCATAACTGGTAGTTTTAGAAGATCCCCTGATGGTGATATTTGGGTGGATCTATCATGAGTCTGGGCCAAAAGAGACACTTCTGGGTTGAGGTAAAAAGTGAAGAGGAAATGAATGAAACCAAAACAGCTACTGGAAAGGTCTGAGCACATCCTCTTCATTCACAGAAAGTAAAAAGACAACAAGAAGAAATACAGTGAGGAAGGTAAGTTCTTTTAGAGTGTTGAGGGATCCCTGGTAGGAATCACTAACTACAGTAACATTTTGACAAAGGAACATGAACTGATGGAATTGACTGCACCTCTGGCCCCTCCCCTGAAATGTAGGTAAATAATCTATTCCTGACTACTTCCTAGGTTTTTTACATGGATTGACTTGTTTAATCTGCATAACTCCATGATTTAGACACAATTCTGATCCCCACTTTGTTGGTAAGCAACTGAGGCAGAGGATTGTCAGTTAACCAAGAACAACTTGCTGATGAGTAGAAGCAGCACTGGGATTTGCATATTCTGAGCCTACAGCCTCAGGTCTCATCCACTATGGTACATTGATCCCTAGCCAGCATTACTGAGTGGGCGTCACCTAACTCATATCATTGGAGAGTCTACTATTGGGCATATCTGTGCACAATACTGACAACCCAGGATGATTTTCAGAGTTCCTATTCAGGTTTTGCCATTATGTGGCTTTGAGTAAATAATTTCCTTTCTTTTGTAAGGTACCTACTCCTAAACAATGAGGCTGTCTGGGTCCTGACTGACTGAGTTTGCCTTTTCAGCTTCTCCAACTCTGAGAATCATCCTATCATCTTTATATACATACATTTCATGAGAGTTTTTGGCCTAAAAAAGCTAGGATTTTGGTTGCATACAACTCAAGACCTCTAAATAGAATGTTTAATTTAGTCTATAGCTTTACTGAGATTTTGATATATTCTGGTCCATCCAGCCTGGGATGGACAAAATGGGGATAACAATGCCTCTATCATGGGACGGCTGTGAGAACTGAATGACAGATTGTATCCAAACAGGTGCTTAGCAAATGTTCATATTGTCTCTCTTGGTCTCCAGATCCACAAGCTTTCAAGCCTACTTATCCATTCCCTTTGACCTTCCTACCTCCATCTCCGGTATCTGTCTCACATTTTCTTGACTAATCTTTATAGAAGTTATACATTTTGACTTTCTGTCTTCTACAAAAGTGATTTTCCAAAACTCAGATGTGAGTATAAACATTTCTTCAAAAATTCATAAACATTTCCTCAAAGTTCATCAACTTGGTTTCTGATATGTTCCCATTTTAAGACTTAACAGGATGTTCTATTAGATCAGCCCTCTAATGCTTACCTAGACCAATGATACTGGCTAAGAAAAATTTCTCTAGAATTGCTCAGATCATAACAGGGTGCACAACTGAGTACCTGCCTAGCCTGTGAGGCTGCTTCTGAGAACTACCAGCAGCAACTTTAAGGGATTTGTATGTATGTTGATGATTTTGAGAAGATATATTTGAGACTTAATTATTCACTTAATCATTTGGACACAACTAATAAAATAATAGTCACAAGACATTTCTTATCATAAAAAATAACTACTATGCATCATTTCATATATTTATTTGCATCATTTATCCTCATTTTCTCCTACTAAAAGGTAGAAATATTTTATAAATTTCAAAGGAGTAATGATTCCATAACTTAAGGAATTTATTAAGGGTTATTTCCAGATATGGGGAGGCAAGATAGTTTGAATTTCTTTGGTTTAAGAACAAGTGATCAAACTGTGTTATATGACACATTCTGGTGAATAATATTGGCATCTGATTGTTATGTTTAGGCTATAAACCACCAGTAAAGGACAATGTAATTAGTGATATGGGATAGTGTCTTGGGCCCAGTGTGTCCCCTGCATTTAAAGTCATCTATTCAAGGGAAGCATGCAAAATTACAGCCAGAAGCAGGGCAGGAAAGAATCTTCCGGTGACAGCCAGGAGCAGCGTCTCTGTCAATTCTGACCATCCTGACTTCAGAAAACAGTCTGAATTGACCTGAGTCCAGAAACCCAGATCCAGAGATACAGAGGATCCAAGGAAGCCCAAGGGCGATAACATGGACAAGGCTTTGGGATCAAGTCTGAGCCAGGAAAAATTATTGAGCATTGTTCCAGACTAGTCTCTGATGAAGTTTAAACAGATTCGTAAAGTCAGTCACAGTATAACTCAACCACAGCACCCAGGACACCAGAGGTAACCTCAGAGCTATTATTCTACCACATTATTTACAGATGTTAGAAGCCATAACAAAACAAGAGATCCAGGTTGTCTCCAGGTGAGTTGGCAGCAGATGATTTACAACCTTCAGAGTATCATAGAGTAGTATTGATATCAACCAGATTGCAGAGACGAGGAACAGGCAGGAAGGATAGAGTGATGACAGCCCAGCAATAGGGAAAGAGATGTAGTGACTTCAAGGAAAGTGATCCATGATGATATACAGGGAAGCGTTAAGACTAACTGAGCATAAAGGTATAAATGGCCTGCCTTTCCAATAGTGTGAAACAAATGGGAAGTTCTGAGTGTCCACGCTTATTTTAACACTTGCAGGCCAACCATGGAACTAAACAGGAGGATGTATGCTGCTTTACAGCAGCACCAATGGCACAGGGGGACCTAGGTAGCTGCAACCTCAGAGGTAACCAGCAGGAGGAAGCCTTCAGCAAGAGATAAACCCAGGGGGCTTTGAGGTGCACCTGGAGCTGGAGCTTCAAATTCAACCCAGACTGACTTGGATTTAGAGGGGACAGGCAGAAAATTAGATGCTGATACTCTATGAAAATAGAAAGCTTTCAAAGACTTTGTGAACATGTATTTCTATTTTTCTTCAGAGAACCTTAGAAATAAAACCAGAAAAAATATACTTAGACAAAAATGTCTATATACACCCCACCAAGGAAATGAGAAGGCATGTAGGGTGGGGGGTGGGTGACAAAAGACAGATTTTTTTTTTTAACTTTGAGTTTCATTTTTCTAGTACATATGTTTCCCACATGTATGTATTTATTTGAAAAAAATAATAATAATCTGTTCTTCCAGGTACAAAAGCTACCGAAGTAAAAGGTGGGATTTTGCAGTGCTAGAAAAGAGTCATTGTTATATGATAATCCTTGTTATTTTATAAACTATATTATAGTTCAGCAAGATTTTTCAAAAAGTTTTTATATTATCTTCTAGCTTGAAATTAACCCAGGACAGTCTAAGCTTTTATCTTCATGAAAGATAGCCGAAATTCACAGAATACATCACTTATTATCAAGTAGATTTATGTAGAATCTGCAATAACAAGGTTTATTATGCATTATTGAGGATTTGTGTAGTATTATAAAGATATGCATATTAATTTTAAAAGAGCTAATTTAATTGGCTGGAATGACCTGATTTGCATCTTCTTACAGTAGTATGTGACGTTAAAAAATCAATTAGATTACTTTATTTTTAAAAAATTGTTACTTGTTTTTAAAAAGTGTTTTGAATCATAAAGACATTGTCTGGAATATTTGAGCTAGTCTAAAATTTTCAACTTTGTGCAGATAAATCTTGGCTCAATAACCTTCTGACATTTTTATCCAGTTAATAAAGTCTCCACAAAAATGCTTTTGAATGCTTTTGTGACTGTGTGAAATGAATCACTGATGATTCATGAAAGTGACAGTCCTATCATTAGCCTTGATAAGATGGTAATTTGATTATCTGATGGTCCTGTTGCTCATTCCATTTTTGAACATGAATATTTAAAATACTAGAATGGCAAAATAATTCCAATGACAAAATTGGTCAATATTTCAAAAGAACATATTACTTCACAAGTTCTTTTAATTCCATCTCCAGAATATCAAATTAGGCATTTTTTTTACATAGGCAATTTAAAAAGTATTGGAAAATATTTACTTTTGAATAAAATATTTAAATCAGATGTGTACAAATTTTTCTCTAATTATTGGTTGATGTTTGTAATATAGGATGCTTATTTGTTGGAAAATTTAAAATACTGGTTAAACATGTTTCTCAATGTAAATTTTCAGAAAAAGCTTAGTGTCTGGAACCATCCTTAATAGTTATTGCTGTTTTTTAAAACATTCAAAATGCTGAAGATGAGTTCTTTTGTAACTTACTTGTAATCTTTCCTGTCTACTCTCATCTATTAATATTTATTAGGCTTGATTTTTATTCTATTATGTATGATTTTATTCTATATAAGAAAAGAATAATTTGTGACTAGTTCTCATTTCTGTATTTCAGCTCTAGGATATGGCAAAGATTTTTATTTTCTTTCTTTTGGTTTGAAAGTAGACAGTAATCATTGTGATTTCTTTTCTAGCACCATAGGATAGTAAATTAATAATATTACATATTTAGATCACTCATTTTTTTTCTTGCTTTTATTTTGAATTTGTAGACACTTCTACTATTCAAAAGAGTTTGACTATCCAGATAATTCTTTTGAGTTCAAACTGAGGATGAAGCAGCACTAAATTATCCAACATTGGATTTGCCAAAGAAAGAAGTACCACTTTAAGTAAAACCAACATATACGTACTTGAACTTAGAAAACAAATTATCACTATGAAGTGATAAGCCATTATTCATAAACAGCTATTATTCACAAAATATCAACACACTCACTTCTCTAATAAATCTCTAAATCATGTACAATTTTCTCAATTTTAAAGGGAAATAAGGCTCAAGCAAGGGGATACAAGGCTCAAGGAAGACTCTTTCAGGTGGGCTTCCATAGAGAAGCAGAAGTCAACTCTGGTTGATCTTGCTGCCATCCACAAGGCTCTTTGGCTATCCACACAGAGAACATGAAGTTTAAAAGTAGCTTTTATTCATCATTTAAACTGTCTAAACTTAACAAAAGAGAAAATGTCCTTGGCACATTTAAAAGTATCTAGAAAACCAATTTTCAAGAAAAACAACAGCTAACATATATATAATGTTATTCAACTAACTTTGGATATATATAACCAGCATATTGACTGGTTACTATAAAGCTAAAAACTAAAATCTTATATAGAGAAAAACAGGTAGCCGAGAAAATAAATCTGTTTCTCACTTAGTTGTGATTTAACAAGTCTGTAGCTACTTTATGTTTAGTTTTTTTTTTTTTTTTTTTTTTTTTTTTTTTTTTTTTTTTTTTTTTAATAACTACACTATACTTTCTGCAGCTAGGGTTGAAGAAATAAGAGACAACATTATATGAGAGCCATGTTTTCACTGTCAGAGAAATTACACATAAAAAAAGAGAAGGTTAGAATGAGCCTTGTTGTATTGGATGAGAAATAGCTTGTGGTCTGATTGTTAATATTTAAACAAATGGACATAGAAACAGATATTAATATACAAGTATGTATGGGTATATTGCCTGAAAGGGCTCAGAAACAATTATACCCAGTAGCAATGAACACACACAACTCCCACAACTCCCAAGTCTTAGTATTTAAATGCCATTCTCTAAGAAGAGGAATTAAACCTTCTTGGAGAAGTAGTTAATTCTAGGGTTAGGGTAGACAAATATAATATGCCTGAAATATTTTATGGTAGCAGAAAAGAGGAAAAGTGCTCAAAAAGAATCAGAACATGGATCATAGCCCATGGACTAAAATAAAAGCTCTATAGATTAATAATTGAATAAATGCATACCCACAGAATAGGAAACTTCCTTATAAAGATACTCCAAGTATAAAATGTGGAGGGATTAAGTAAATTTAAAATCACCATTGAATAACATCATTGTAATATATATCACATTGGTAGATCATGAAATAAGTAGGTGAAAATCAGGATATGTGCATAGTTCCAGCGTGTCATCCAAGACATTTGTCTATTACAAAGTGAAGGATGATTGGGTTATTTGTTTTTTTGGAATTAAGATTTTTGAGTTCTTTATATATTCCAGAAATTAGTGCTCTATCTGATGTGCATGTATTAAATATTTGTTCCCAAATAGTTGGCTCTCTATTCAACTCACTGATTGTTTCTTTTGCTGAGAAGAAGCTTTTTAGTTTGAATCTATCCCATTCATTGATTCTTGATATTAATTCTTGCGCTACAGGATTCTTATTAAGGAATTTGGGGCCTAATCTGACATGTTGGAAATTGGAGCTTACTTTTTCTTCTATTAGGCGTATTGTCTCTGGTCTAATTCCTAGGTCCTTGATCCACTTTGAATTGAATTTTGTGCATGGTGAGAGATAAAGGTTTAATTTCATTTTGTTGCATATGGATTTCCAGTTTTCCCAGCACCATTTGTTGAAGAAAGGAATTGAAAAGACACTTCTCAGAAGAAGATACACAATTAATCAACAAATACATGAAAAAATGCTAAACATCGCTGGCAATTAGAGAAATGCAAATCAAAACTATTCTAAGATTTCATTTTACTCCAGTCAGAATGGCAGCCATTAAGAACACAAACAACAATAAATGTTGGAGAGGATGTGAGGAAAAAGGCACACTCATACATTGCTGGTAGGACTGCAAAATGGTACAACCGTTATGGAAGGCAGTATGGAGATTTCTTGGAAAACTGGGAATGGAACCAGCCTATGACCCAGCCATCCCACTCCTGGGTCTATTGCCAAAGGACTTAAAAACAGCATATTACAGTGACACAGCCACTTCAATGTTTATAGCAGCACAATTCACAATAGCTAGATTGTGGAACCAACTTAGATGTCCCTCAGTTGATGAATGGATAAAGAAAATGTGGTACATATACACAATGGAATTTTACTCAGCAATAAAAGAAAATAAAATAATGGGATTCACAGGTAAATGGATGTAGTTGGAGAATATAATGCTAAGTGAAGTTAGTCAATCTCAAAAATCCAAATACCAAATGTTTTTTCTCTGACATAAGGAGGCTGATCCACAGTGGTGTTGGGTCAGGGTACATAGGAGGATTAGAGGAATGCTAGGAAGGTCAAAGGGGAGGGAAGGGAAAGAGGGAGGGAGGGGAAAAAAGAAAAGGTGGTTGAATAAGATGGATGTCATTTTCTTAAATGCATGATTGAAGATTTGAATGGTACACATATACATTGTATACAAACAGTGTGTTTTGTAAAAAGATGCTGTATATGTTTGTTATGAATTATAATGCATACTACTATTATAAATACAACAACTTTGAATAATAAAAAAAAAAAAAAGTGAAGGATGGTAGCACCACGGGATAAAGTATAACAGACAGCATCTTCTCCATTTGATCTAGGTGAACACCACTAGCAATGAGAAATAACCACATTATGTATCCTCTGACATGCACACAGAGGACATAGTGTTATTGAAAATGCAGAAAATCCAAGTATCCATTATAAAATGGCAACTGACCATATCTTATCAAAGGTGCAAAGGTCATAAAGGACAAGGAAAGACCTGAGTCACTACTCAGGCTGGAGAGAGACCAAAGAGACAGAAAACCGAAATGCAATATAGGAACTTAGAGTCAATCTTGGAAAGGGAAAAAGACATTTGGAGAAAAACTGTTTAACTTCTATTCTAATATGGACTATAATTAATAGTAATATGCTAATTTCAACTTCCTGACTTTTTAAAATTTTAATCTGATTATGGAAAGTTTTGGAAGCTGATGTCAGATTATTTGAAACTCCACTGTTTGGGGAAATATTATGTAAGTTTTAAATGATTTTTTAATTAAAATATAAAAGTATAAATCTATGCCAACATTAGAGGATAGGTAATATCATCCTCATTTTGTAGAGAAAGAAACTAAAGAACAGAGATTCAGAAACTTGCCAAAGAACACCAAGTTCAAATTGCAGAAATAGAATTCAAATCCAGTGTGGCTTCAGTTCAGAAACTTAAACATTGTGATTTGGTTTGGTCTGAGGCTCTGATTTGGAAATATGTATACCTACTCCTAATTATACTTTGACCTGCTATGAAACTACAACATTACAGAAAACATAACCCTGAAAGAAGAAATGCATATTTCATAATGTTCAATGCTATATGATATCTGAAGACTTCATTCTCTTGCAGCAATTTTTAATCAAATGTCAAACCAGGAAATATTAAATTAAATTTTGCAAAGTATCTAAATTGAAGTATTTGCATTCAAACATGAAAATGAGTCCATAGTGCTTTTATGCTTCATTACTAAAAATTAATTAATAATAAAGAATATAATGACAGACAGTTACTAATGCAACGAAGTTGCTAATATGAGATGAAAAATTGCTAATAATGTATTTTATTACATTCTAAGAAAGCTTTAGGTGGCTGTGCTCTGACCCTGAATTTGTTATAGATTATTAGTAGTATAGGTCTCTATGTGAAAATAAATCATTTTATTATTGAATAAAATAAAACTTTAAAACTGATAATTCTTCTGAGTAATGCAAAAAAAGTAAACCCTTTACTTATATATAATCAGCAATCAGAAATAAGTGAATAAAATTATTACATGATCATTTTCTTCTGTTCAATAATATTTATAATTATAGGATTAAGAAAGTAATTTATAGCAATTCAGTCCAAAGAAAAATAAACTAACTATATTTAATTACAAATGAGATAAATGTGAACTATGTGAAAAACACACATTATGATAGTTAAAAAATACTAAGGGATTTAAGTGAAATGTTAGAATATCTCTTGCAGTTCACAATTTTTAAACTAGAAAGAAAAAAATAATTTTTCTGTGATGGTATGATGTTCAAATAATTAAAATTCACCTTACCCTGACAGCATGATATTTACTAAATTTATAATCTGTCATATTTATAAAACTAAGAATGTTGAAAATTTAAAATACAAAAACAACATCTTACTTAATAAACATCGAAGTCAAACCAGAAAAAAAGAGGGTGTACAAGAACATTTTTATAATATTAGTTTGTGCTTTGTTATAGCTTGATACATTATTTATGACTACTCCTACTTTCTGCTTTTAAAGCACACTGGGAAAATGCTATCCAGATCTGTTAAGGCTTTCTGAAAAGTACTTGTAACGAAAGCTTTTTCATTTAATGGTTAAAAAAAAAAAAAAGTAAATAGAATTTATGTCTGTCCTGGGCCCAATTAAACTTCCATTCAAACTTGTCCTGACCGGAAAATAAATTACCTATGGATTCTGAATAAAGGTTTTTACACACTTGGAAGGGGGAAAAAAAGTACATCTGTGGAGAACTATGATTTATGAAAGTATTGATTTCTTTGTTAAATAATGAATTAGATGTCCTACCACAATATTATTTATCAAACTTTTTTGTCATATAATTAAATTGTCACATAATGGATTGTACCCATATAGATTCATTAAATATTAAAAACTACATGTGACACTACTCACCTTATCTTTGGCTAACAACACATTTCCTCTGTTCTTTTCCATTAAGGTCAATAATGGCAGCCACCACCCTTAATATCCAAGCTTGTAGCCCTTGCTGACCAAGGCTGCAGAGGCCATGAGCACATTCCCTTAGCTTATGCCAGAAAAACATACTGTGACTAAAGTTTTCCAGGCTTGGTAGGCAAGTGACAAGAAAAAAATATTCCATTCACTTTAACAGAAGTTAATGGATAAGTAACAGGAAAAAAATTTAAAAACAAATAATTCAGACATTAAAATCAGATTTGTATTAATCAGCCCTACCCTCTCTTTTCCTGAAAACCGCTGTGCCCTGTCATGCCCTAGGTTCTTTTTTTTTTTTTTTTTTCCTCAGCCAGCCTGCTGGCCCTCCATATATTATAATAACTACAACCACCCACAAAGAGTCACCAGCTGCATAAATGTATTTCTGCCTTCCCCTGATCACTAACCCGTAATTCCCACTTGCACTGACCTTCCCCTAGGACTAACTCGAAGTCTTCACCATAATTAATACTTTTGGTAGCCACATAATCCATCTCCACTCCCTCCTTCCCCACAAGTGTAATAGATTCTTGTTTCTCCACACTTGACATTCAAGAGCTGACATTGTTTTGGAACTGAATTCCTCTATCCCATTAACCACATCCACAGCTGTATAGGGCAGTTTTGTATAGACTGGGAGATGCTGAGGCAGTTAATATTCATAAAAGATCACATTAATTGAAAGCTTACCCTATGTCAGGCATTATGCTGAAGTTTTTACATGTATTATCTTAGTCCATCATTATGACAACTCTGTAAAATGAGTACTCAGAATTTTCTTGTTTAATTTACGAGAAAACTGCAGATTAAAGGGATTTAGTAATATTTCTAGGTCACAGTGCTAGGAAGTGACTGCACAATCCAAAAATAAAATATGTCAGACTTCAGTATCCATGTTTATGGACTCTGTTCCATTGCTTCAAGGTGAATGGGTAAAAATAAAAATGGAAGACCAAAGGCAATTCTCATTCTAAAATTTTTTGTAATGGGTTAGTAATTTATTTTAAATACAATAGTTTTGTGATCATGAATTATTTCTGCTCTTATGTGAAAATCTAAAATATTCCAATTTTTTAAGAATAGGATTACAAAAATCTCATATTTCCTGTAGTACTTGATGAGCTTGAAACAGAGCTAAGAGTATATAGCCTTCTGAAGGCTAAAAAAAAAAAAAAAAAAAAAGAGAGAGAGAGAGAGAGAGAGAGGAACCGGCTGAACTTGTACACTTCTCTGAATAGCAGTACTGTGTTTGAGAGAGCTGATGTCTATAAGAATAAGACAGTCTATGCCTTTAACAAATTTTCCTACTCAGCCTAAAAATGAACATAAATACTATAAAGAAAGTAATATAATGAGCTCTCATATAGACAGAGGGTGGGTGTTTTCTGGGGATTTTAGATGAGGCTTCATGGAAGAAGCAGATTTATAGAAGTAGAGATGCCTACTGAAGACCTTTAAAGGCATTCAGTAAATTAGTGGATCAAATATATGGGTGAAAGAAAAAGGAATTTAACTTAATAGATAAGGAGAGAGGGAAATTTAGGAACAGGAGAACTTAAAAAGGCTTAAACTATTCAGCAATTACTGCAGGATTAGTCTTTGTTCATTTCTTCTTTTATTCATTAATCATGTTTGGTGTACCTGGAACTACACATGGTATATAGAAGAAAAGGAAAAAGCACTCTACTTTAGTTGTGTTTACAATGGTTTGATGTGATGATCAGTCCATGCTTGCAGGGAGAGGCTTAGATCATAGAAGGCCTGAAATGCTGGGTTCAGGCTTTAGACATGATTGCTAAGTTAATCGGGATCATTTTAAGAAGAAGAGCGGCCTGATTAGTTTGGAGTCAGTTGGTGTCACTTATAGATCAGGTTAAGAAGTACATATACAACAGGAAGTTTCAATATGTATGGAGATCCTCTCATTCTCCTGGGAAGCCCAAGTTGCTGATTCAGAAGAGACAAGACTATCTAGACAGGCTTTCTTGTCCATGGAATGGGGACAGCAAAGTTAGACAATGCTGATGGGGAAAGGTGATGTTAAAAAGAAGGTTGTTGAGTGTTTGCATGTAAAAATTCCTCTTTTTCTGAGGTTAAGGTTTGTATAGCTTGAGGTTAAAGCCAAGCTCTGAAGATATATCCAGGATGAGAATCCTGGCACCTCCCCTTACTGGCTCCAGCACCGAAAGCCAATGAACTACTTAATTTCTGTGAGCCTCAATACTCTCTTGTAAAATGTGAATAATGACTATTATCTACCTTTTGGTAATAGTGCAAAAATTAAATATAATCATGCAAGTAAAGCATTTTGCACAGTTCCTGGCACACAGTAAATTCTGAATGAATCTTTAAAGTCTTCCTTGGTATGGATGGGGATACACCAATATGAACTCAGGAACTTTGTTACATCTTTACAACTGCCAAGAGACTCCTGTGAATGTTATGAATTGACCTTAAAAATAGTTGTAGAAGTCAGAGATCAATCAGGACATAATAATCAGAGGAATTATCTGTATAGAAGCTTTTAATATAAAAAGTTAATTAGGCACAAAGTTTATGACTAGGTAGTGGAAAAGACATGAAAGAATCTTAAATCATTGCAGAGTTAGCAATTCCTCAAGTGATTGGGACCACTATGAATCTGGGAATAAAAAGAAGAGGGTGGAAATACAAAGACGGAGAAGTTTGGAAAGCTGGAACTCAGACTTCCGAAGGGCATGCTGCTTGGCTAGAGATAGATAGCATCTCGAACTTGAAACAGGAGAGAGAGATGTAGAATTCAGAGAAGGGGTACTGCTTGTCTTATTTCTGAGGTCTCTGAGGTCAGAGTAGGAGTCTCCTGAGTCTGGAAGGAGACCTAGAGGAGGGTGATCTACAAGGCTTGGGTTACTGTTTCAGGAGTGGGGTTGGAGATCTTGATGCAGCTAGGTTAACAAATGGAAGGGGGAAATGAAACCAGATTCAGCAGCTGCTACAATAAGGAATCACTAATATCTAAGTGAACAGGCTCCCAGGAACTAGGAGGAATAAAGCTGTGAATCCTCCTCCAGCCTTTCAGTTTCCCATTCTTTTTTCTTTATTAGAAGAACCTAATGGCAATGCATAGGGGAGAAATGCACATAGCAGAGTTGCAGTTCCAACATCACAAAGTAGAATATCGAAAGGTACCTGAAGCTGAGGGGCAATAGCTTACCAACTAGAACAAAAGTGGGGGGTGGAGAGGACAAAAAATTAAAAACACCTTCTCAACTAAATGCATGAGTTGGCATAAATTTTACTTTGACCTTGAGACCACTATGGTGGAGTTATATGATTGCACACTTCATGATTGTATTTTTGTTTCATTAGTGGGCTTTGCAACTGGAAAGAATTTTGGTAATTGGATTTACCAATGCCAGTCAAAAGGAAAGGAGCCTGTCTGTACAGGAGTTGAGGCAGATAAAAGAAGGGAAGATAGGGCATTTTTCATAGGAACAAAAATTTGGGCGAGGACAGTCCAGGTAGAGCTTGTATTTAAAAGACTTTTCTGTACACTGTGAAGTAAGTGTAGTCTAATTTGTCTTTTTTTTTTTCAACAAATATTTTCAGAATTTGGATTGTGGATATGGGTTTATTTGTTTACTTACTTATGTACTTATGTACATATGTACTTATGTACATAGTATGTACATTATGTACATATTTTTTTACTTACTTACTTACCATGTAAGGTTCTGGGTTACAGCAAAACCAACCATGGAAGATACAGTTACAGCAGTTACAGTAGGGTAAGATACATTTAATATCTTTTGAGGAATGGGGGTGGTACTGGGGATTGAACCCAGGGGCACACTACCTTTGAGCTAGCTCACCATCCATTTTGAATTTTTATTTTGAGACTGGGTCACACTAAGTTGCCGAGGCTGCTTTCAAACTTGCAATCCTTCTGTCTCAGCCTCCTATCACTGGGATTACAGATATGCACCACCTCAATGAACCTTAAAATTATATCTTTAGCTGGGTTTGATGGCACAGTGTCTGTGGTCATAGCTTCTCAGAGGCTAAGGTGGAAGCATCCTGAATTCAAGACCAGCCCAGACAACATAAAGAGGCCTTATCTCAAAACAATAACAAAAACAAAAAACTGAGGTACATGCATTTTGTAAAAACTCTCACATTGTGATAGCATTATTTTGGGCTATTAATGTACTTAGATGTTTATTTCTATAAGTTACTGTTTTCCCTGAAGTAAATAAGCATATGCTTAGAAAAGTGGAAAGCAATACAAACTAATGTTATCCAAATTATATGATGGCATTTTAAACCATTTAAACATTGAAAATAAAGCTTCAGAGACTTTAAAACTTGGACTTTTTATAATTCTATAATCAAACAAAAATAATATTTTCATTTTTCACTTGTTATTTTTTTCCAAATTGAATATTTCTTTCATGTGTTTATTATAAGAAAATGTAGCTTAACATGATTACACTAAAACTAGAAAAAATTTAAATAAAATTATAGAAAGTAGATATACTTAAATTGGGATGAATTATAGAATATTATTTTAAATGTAATGAGCTCGAAGATAAAAAGAAAACTAAAGGTAAGGCATGATTCTTGATGCAATCTCAGATCAAAGAGAGCACAAAAGGATATTTAGAGAAATAGCCGTCTCTTGTAATACTATTGTATTAATACTAAATATTCTGAGTGTGGTAATTAATTTGTGTTCATATAGGAAAATGTTTTGTCTAGGGTAAACTGACATTTCCAACTTGCTTTCAAAAGTTTTAGAAAATAAGTAAATAAGTAAAATAAGTAAAATTTTACATACAGTGACTTTTTAGTATGGATGAGGAATTATTTTTTAGGACCATTCCCTGTGGATACCAAAATCCAAAGATGTCAAGTTGGTTTTATAAAATGGCCTAGTACTCGTGTATACCTATGCATATCCTCCTATATACTGTAAATCATCTCTAGGTTATTTTAACACCCAATATGTAAATGCTATGTAAATAGTTGTTATTGTCTAGGGTAAGATGAGACAAAAATATTTGTCCATTTTCAGCAAAGGCACAGTTTAAAGAAAATATTTCCTATAATCACGTGGTTGAATCTACAGAGTCTGAACCCATGGGAATGAGGGGGTGACTGTGTTCACTGGTGAATGAAACATGGGCATATTGATATACATTGTACTAGTCTTCTATTCTTATACTTGACTGGGTTTGAACTATTTTGAGGTAGAAATAATTGAAAAATAAGTGAAATAAAAATATAAGAAAATATAAATGATGACATTAAGAAAACATAAATGGAGAAATTATTCAATTTTACTCTATAAAATTCAAATGTTTAAAATATTTTATTTGTAAGATTTAAGTTTATATTCAGTCTAATCTCAACTGTGGAATAATTATGTTGCTGTACAGAATATTTTGGGCTGCTTCCTACTCTCATATTTTGTGTATGACTACATGTGTATTTAATGAAGCATTATATCATAAAACAAAGATTTTGATTTCATTTCTAATCTAATCTAGCAAATGATTAGTATCTCAGTGTTTTGTAAGAAAGAAATTTTGGAAGAATAATGTGGTTCAACTTTTAGAAAGCAGTTTGGGGGTTTTGTTTGTTTTGATATAATTTAAACAATTATTTAATTTTTCAATTTTTCTACTGTAAGCCACAGGCAGAAACTCCATTTCTTTGGACAAGTAGAGTAACACATTGTCCTATAGTTTAATACTTAATGGACTACTAATCCAGTGATTGAAGAATAAGCATATTTATTCAATATCTATGAGAACTATACTATGGAAGAACACAGCTACAAACATAACACAAACAAGTGTTGAACTTTTTTTAAAAGAATCCAGGTGTTGATATGTTACTTACCTAAAATAATTAACTGCTATATAATACAATTTATACCTCATTTAAGCTTAAGCTCTCAATTATAAAAGCCAAAAAATTAAAATGTTTTCTTTATGCAAAAATATTAATTTGACTTTAAAATGAGATGAGAAACTTATCCTGTGCTATTCACTTGTGGTTGAAGAAGGTTTTATGTAAAGAGATGTTTAAAAATACAAGTTTGAAGTAGACGTTACAAAGTGCTGAGTACCATTTTGCTGGCTAATATTAAATCAATGTCCTGTGCTTGAAATTTAGTTTTGAAACATTTCCCTGAATATGTCTATGGGGGGGAAATATTTAATATCTTTTCCTCATCCATTCAAAGGTCATGGCCGAAATTCCTACAAAACAGATTAACAAAAGAAAATTGTAACAAATTTACTTAATAGTTTTATGTGATATGGGAGAGTTCAGAAATGAAGAACCCCAAAACCCAGAGAAACTGTGTGTGTGTGTGTGTGTGTGTGTGTGTTTGTGTGTTTCACCTATATTTGATACATGAATGGACAGCTATATGGTAATGTGACTGGAAAAAAAGAAAGATATGATGTAATGACAATAAGTTGGGGAAATCTGGAAAGGCCTGGTTGTTCACATTCCTCTTAGCCTCTGTATGAAGCTTTCTTTCTTCTAGATAGATATAGAACAGCATTTTTGTCACAAGAACCCTCAGAGGAGAAGAGAGAGGGTCAGAAAGTGGCATTTTAGACTTTCTGGCTTGCTTTGAAGGAGAAGAGGTCTCACTTTTATGACCCACCTTGGGGAAGAGAAATTCTAGTGTCCATAATCTCCTTCAAAGGAGACAGGAGGGCAGGAGAGGGTCAGAGAGAATTCCTTGATCCTGAAGTCTGTCTAATCTCCTTCAGTTCAAAGTACTCAGTTAACCAAAGTGCTGTGTTTGGTGGTATCATGTTCTCAACATCAACAACTCTCAGGGTGGGGAGTCACATTTTTGTTGTGTGGGGGAGAGGAAAGAGGAAAATAAGAACAGAGAAGTTTATAGTACTTGGCTAGTCAGCATTCTATCACTGTAACAAAATACCTGACATAATCAACTTAAGCAAGGGAAATTTTACTTTGGCTTATTTTTGGAGATTTTAGCTCATGAGTGTCCATTGCTTTAGGGTTTGCAGTGAAGCTGTATATCATGATGGTTGCTCAAGGCAGAAGAAGCCCATTTCCCTCATGGCCAAAAATCAACCATATGTAAAGGAAGAAGGGCCAAAGTTACACCATCCCCACAATTACCAGATCTCCCTTTAGGCCTCCTTCCTAAAGCTCCAACTTGTCTCAGTGGCACCAAGGTGGTGACCTAAACTTCAGCACGTGGGCCTTTGGGGAACATTTTAGATCCAAAAATATAGCAAGCACCATATTTAAAAAGTGCCATATTAAAAATTGATTAAGAATAAAATAATATTAATGATAAAATCTACTTAGCTCATATGTCATGTTTTTCTTTTTGAGTAGTTACAATATAAAACATGAACATTTCTTTGAAGGAATAGAACATCTTTGAAGTGGCTATGTTGTATAAAATCCAACATACAAACATACATTATCCAACCTCCTTGCCCAGACTCCTTGCTCACTGATTCATTCCGTACAACTTCACCCCAGAGAAAGCTAAATGTATTCAAATGAAGATTAATATTAAAGTAAAATGGAAACAAACCGAATATCTAGGAAAACAAGGCAAAATGAAACAAAGGCAGTAAAAAAAGACCAAAAAAAAAATAAAAATATTTGTTAGATATAACAAATACTAATACAATGACCCCCTGGTTGTCCCCCATGCTACATAAAGACAGAAAAGTACATCACCTTATAAAAAGATGGTGTGTGTCTGCCTTGCCAGCATTCCCCTCCCTCTCCTCAAAAAACATCTACAAGTCTGCTGTGTGTCATTCTCCAGCTTTGCTTTGTAATTTTACCACACTTGCTTATTTTACTCCTATAAGCTGAATTTCTTTAATCCTGACTGTTAAACAGGAATATAAGTCTATTTCCTTCCTTCCTTCCTTCCTTCCTTCCTCCTCCTTTTTCTTTCTTTCAGAGGGTTATTGTTTCTATTCCTAGTGAAGTGATTCTAAGCTCCATTTGCTGATAATTAACAGGTTGAAGTACTTGACAGTTTTGCAACAGGAAGGTACAAGCAGGTAGCTGTTATTTCCAAGCCATCACATTTTGCTCACAAAATTTCTATTTTTACCACAAACATACAAGGCATGGGGCTTGGAGTGGTGGTTTCAAACTGTGTCTAAGCAGAATTCTGGAACAGAAATATCCACCAAAATTGCAAGCATTTTTCAAACTCTAAAGATGCTCAGATATAGCCTAAGAAATAGCATAGCATGATCAATTGGAGTAATATGGTTTTTAGAGCACTTAGATTATTTTGAATTTCAAGATAATATAGGAAAAGATTAAACCTTAAGATTTTAATAGGAGCTACAGTGTAGTAAAACCATGCACATTAGCTAGGTCATAAATTTAGCTGTTAAAGAGCTTTTGTTAAACAACATTAATTTGTGGTCATCTGTGTATTTCCACCTCTACAAAATCTAAATCAATTTTATAGTCAGAAACCTTGCTTTACAGTGAGAAGCTTTAGTTTATACTCAGGAGACTTACTTTACTTGCAAGAGAGAAAAGCCTACCTCAAATGGTTGTGTTGTTTCAGGAAAGGGAGAGGCTGAGAGTTGAAATAATTTCCAGTTGGAAAGTATGTTAGAGTAGGAAGCATATTTGGGCGCTCAAAAAATCAGCCATCTGTGTCTCTGCATCTCTCAGCTTAACTTCTCTTTCATCTTAAGAGAAGTTCATTCATTCCATAGAACTTCACCCCCATCATGTTGGCAAAGATGGCCCCGGAAGCCCCAGTGCTCTAGTTCTAAGCTCCTAAAGAAGAAGAGCTCTGTGTTCCTGAAACTTCTGCAAAAGGTTATGAGAAAGGTCTTGCTGGGTGAAATGCCCTTCCTTGAACCACTGTAGTCTGATGTGATATGCTCAGGTTGACCAGGTTAGGCTGATACCTACCTTGTGAGACCATAAACCTCACAAGACCAGGAACTCTGTCATACACATATGCACGTGCGCGCGCACACGCACACATACACACACTCATGCACACACACACACATTTGTACACCCAATGCTTAGCATAAACAAAAGTTACTTGAATTATGTTTGTTGAACCAATTATCTGTACTTCATTATCTTAGTTTTCCTATGTGTTCAACAAAAGAGATGATGGGCAACTCAATAGATTAAAAAAAAAAGTCGCATGCAGCCCTTTGATGGGCTACCTTATTTGAACTAGATATTCTAAAAACAAAAACAAAAGGAAAGGAAACAAAACAAAGTATTGAAAGGCATCAGGAAGAAAGTGAAAAAAAAATATAATAATAATTAAAAGGAAAAAACTAGTTATACATGAATAAATATAGTAATGTTTTTCTTTAAAACTCTTTAATTTCTTCTGCCTCCCTCTTTCAAACTTCAATAATGCGCTTTTTGAAGAATGATTTGCTTTTCATTTGTGTAGATTCTAGCTTCCTTGGAACCACCCAGAAAATTGTTGTTCCTTGTTCTTGTTAGCCCTCTATTTTCCCCCACTTGCTTTTTAACTGATTCTTTCAGACTGTTGATCGATCTCAGCCAAGTGCCTCCTCCTCTGCAACAACCTTTCCTGAAGGATAAATTTCAACTTTTTCTCAACAAATGAAGGATGTGGGTCCCTGCAAATTTTCTCATAACCTAGAAGTAAGAAAATTTACTATAGCCATGAAAAAATATGTGTGCAGATGAGTCCTCAAAGCAGCTTCATTTTCAACAAATTGGCTATTAGGAAAGGACTACACTCTCATCAGGAGACCATAGGCTAATTCAGAATTATGAGACATCCATAGTTTTATCTTCCCCTGATCAATTTCAATCACTTCTATCAGAAGTAGTTGCTGTACCCACAAATGAGGTGGATAATTACAATTACATTATGTACCATTATCTGAGGGTTATTATGTACTAGGCATCTTCCTAAGAACTTTATGTGCATTGTTAAATTTCTGTGACACGATGGTTAATGGGTATTAACAATCTAACACAGATGTAGAAGCTATATTAGAAGGTTGGCCTACTAGCCTGAGCTCACTGTGCTTATAAATGAAAAACCAAGACTTGAATCCAGCTCTCTGGACACTGCATCACATGCCCTCTGCCTTTGTGCCTTACTGTGTACCTAAATTCAAATATTTCCTTTAGATGAACTTTCTAATATAATATTTAATACATACAAGACATGCATTTAAGGTAATTGAGCAGTATAAGATATATATGGTGCAAGTTGCATCTCTATGTTTAAGCTTTTACATCTTACCACATTTGTGCATTTTGTAAATCAATTTTTCTACAACATTGAAATTTAGGGTAGGATATCTCAGATAATCAGTTCTGTCCGCATCCTGGAAAATACAGTGTAAACTCATGATTTGGGTAGAAATGGATGCCCTAGGCATAAAATTTCACGAGAAAACTCAATGATGCTTGTGAAATGAAGAGCAGTATGTTAAAAAAAAATAGTGAAAGGTTATGTTCTTTGTTGATTTTTAACTCTAGTAGTAGTCTTCCTAGTTTTCAATATTTTTTCTGCCCGTGGGACCAATAAAGTCATTCCATCTCTGAAACTATCATGTTGATTGAAATATAGTCATGATATTTATACTCCATTATGAATTTTGTGAGTTTCCTTAATAGAGTTCATTTCAGAATCTATAGCCAGTATAAGCTCTAATTCTAATGATATCATTTTGATTTTCTTGTTTTATTTTGGTTTTACTATTTATTGTTTTGTTTTACATATACCAATTTTCTTCAAACATATACAACTTTCCTTAGACAAATATGTATAGGGATATCAATTTTTCTGTATTACCTATGAATTAGTTAGTTCATAAAACTTAAATATTCTGTTCTCTTGGGGTAATGGACTGGTAGGAATTCTCACATGCCTATATTTAAATAACAGTCATATATATATATATATATATATATAATTAATTCTCATTACAAGGTCAAAGTAACTACACTATTTTACATTTGATATTTGTCTTTGCTGAATTTTTTAAGCCATGCTCTGTACAGCCATGTTCTTCTGTTCTTTTTAAAGAACTTTATTTTAATATACAGAGTCACAGAAAGATACAGGTTTTTAAATGTTTAGTGAATAGTGCCACTTTCAAGTTTCTTAAATCAGTTAAGACAAAGCCAAAATAAAGATTCACTTTTTTAAAATTTGTACTCTCTAACATGAAATGATAGACCCTTACTTGCTGATTCTTACATCTATCTATAATGCTCTTTTCTGTTATCTTCGCCAGGTTTCATCAGTGGAAGTGCAGATTTCATAATTAAATATAAAAATTGAGGAGTTCACACAGATATGCTAATAACTCCATTAAACTTCTCCCTTTATATGTAAATTCGAGCCCAGATGTTGCATCATTTGCAAATCTTGCAATTAAAGCATTTTATAACTTCAGTTATGCAAAGGGGCAGCAGACTGGAAAATGGGTAAAATTGCTTGGCTAGGACATTACCATGGCAACATACTGACCTCCATTCTATTAGTTACCATTGAAGATTCAGCCATTAATTATAGTGGTCAAAAGTGGATATCATCTGGATCTCCTCTTACCTTTTTAAAATGGACATTTTTCACTCACCATAAATCTTTGACTTCCAGGCAAAGCTTCCCAACTGAAGTGTTAAAAGTGATATTGCTTAAGTACAGATGGAAGTGAGGGTCAGGAAAGGAATCTCATTTATCAGCCACTTCAGTATAGTTCTTCAACTTTCTGTAATCTAAGCACTCTGTCAGGCAAGCTTCAAAGTGAATATTCATTACTGCTCATTTTCCTCATTGAGCCCTTTGCATTATGTGTGTCAGCAATTACTTCTTACTTTAGAAAGCCATCATTAATTAGGTCCAAAATAATCACCAGGAGGCCTCTGAAGTAGATAGATGTCCCATTTTGGTTTGAGTTTCACATTTTTCAGAAAAAAAAAAAAAGTTATTATTTTCTTGGCAGAGTATAAAGGAAGGTTGAGTTAATTACAGAGGTATTTTATGAATGATGAAAAAAAATCATTTCACATTTTAGTAAATACTTGAAGATATGAATCTTTTATTTAGTGAATTTAAATGTATCATTATTGGAGAACATGCTTTCATCTGTGCATCCACAGTCCAAAAATAAAAACACTTTCAGACACCCAAATGTGGTAATCAGCCAGTATAATACAACAACACTGTGCAGGTAATGACTTGTTCTCTCAACAAAGATTTATTGACAATCTACGACATCTGAGGTACTCTTCAGTGTTTTTGAGAGACAATAATGTCCCAGAGTAGCATAATCCCCACTCAGTTCAAGGAGATAGAAAATAATCAAATGAAAAAGAAACAAGAAGTTCATAAAAAAGTGCTTTATCAAGGATTGAAACACAGATAAAGATTTACTAACGCCAGGTGTGGTAGCACATGTCTGTAATCCCAGCAGCTTGGGAGGCTGAGGCAGGAGGATCACAAGTTCTAAGCCAACCTCAGCAATTAAACAAGGCCCTAAGCAACTTAGTGAGACCTTGTCTCAAAATAAAATATAAAAAAGGGCTAAGGATATGGCTAAGTAGTTAAGTGCCTCTGGGTTCAGTCCCTAGTACCAAAAAAAAAAAAAAAAAATATTACTAGCTATCCATTTTGGATAATGGTAATTATGCTGCTGCTAAGAGTATAGGTGGAGTTAAGTGAACGCTCAGGAACATTTTCCTTGAATAAAGTTCATTTGACAACTAAACACATACATATGCAACATGTATATCTGAATATAGATGCTTATAACTTCAAGTTCAAATAAAAATAAAGCCACTTACTATTAACTTTTTTAAGGGGTTCTTCATATTATTTTATTTTACCAAATTTTCTGAACACATAACATTGTAAAAAAAAAAGAATGTATATAATTATAGTCTGAGGACAATTCTTAGATTAATAGGTGAGAATAAATTCCAGTAACTTGAGGAAGAATTTCTTCCTACTTACAAAATAATTTAATTAGTTGTTCCTCCACAATTTCAAAAATGATATTCCTATGAAGTTCTTATTTGATGAATGAATGAGAAATCATGGGTATTTATTTGTTGGTTTCAAACATTTTATAAAAATTCTGTCCCCATAATGGAGCATAGCCATCTTCCCCTAGGAATACCCAGATTAACAGGGAAAAAAAAATTTACTACCATTCTATCAAGACTGTGATCTGGCACATATGAAAGGTAAATCAATCTGGTAAAAGTAGCACTAATTCAACAAGTGCCTATATCCGTTCACAAGTCATTCAGTAAATTATAGTTTTCTATCAGTAAAAGCTGAGGTTCAACTCCTCTCTTTATGAGTGGTGGAGTCAAATTCTTATTCCCACTTTCTAATTTCATGTTTGTAGTTCAAAATACAAATTGGCTCACCAACATTGTTTGTTCCTGTTAATATTAACTTTCTTATAGAAATTTCATGTATGAGAATGCTTGATATTTTGATAAATAAATTCCTTTGATTAAAGATGACTAATTTTCTTCCATTACAAATTATGTAACTACAAACATTCCTAGTGACATGCGTAATAATTTTTCTTATTAATATTTCCAGGAGTGAGCCGGATATACTGGTGCAGGCCTGTAATCCCAGTGGCTTAGGAGCCTGAGATAGGCAGATTGCAGGTTCAAAGCCACCTTCAGCAAAAGCAAGGAGCTAAGCAACTCAATAAGACCCTGTCTCTAAATAAAATACAAAATAGGGCTGGAGATGTGGCACCTAAATTCAATCCCCAGTGTACACACACACACACACACACACACACACACACAAATATATATGTGTGTGTGTTTTATATATATATATATATATATATATATATATATATATATATATGTTTTCATGGGTGGAATTTCTGGGTTTTATTAGAATAGAGAAAAGCCTATTAGCAATAAATTAAAAGACAATTGTAATTTTGTAATTTACTCAACAGTGAAATATTATACAGCCATGAAAATACATAAATTATAGCTAACTAAAACAGGATTTCATCTTACTACAAGGTTGAAGGAAAATCTCAGGACCTATAAAATTACATGTTAATATTTATAATCTTTTAAGTTAACAGATTGTTTTGAAATACCCATATATGTAATACATGTGTTATTTGTCTTCCAGCAAGGAGATGGCAATGATAACATTCAGAGTAGTTAATATCTTGTTTGCACTTAGGAAGCAGAAGATGAGGTCATGGGAGAGTACCTAGATCCATGTGAGCTTTTGATAATGTAGCTTTTTAGTGAGTTATGGGTTCATTATTACAGATTAAAGTATTAAAAGTTGATAAATAAAATAAGGAAACAAGGAAGAGGGAACAGAAAGAGAAAGAAAGAAAAGAGGAAAGGTTAAAAGGAAGAGGGGCATATACCAATGATAATAACATATCATGAACCAGAGATTATGATTAATAATAGTATATAAATAAACACAAAGTTCCTAAAATAAAAATGGCGTTATTATATGACAGTACTGTATTCACACAAAAGACTTGTTTTAAGAATGAACCGCACTAGAATTTAGAAATTTTTGGTTTAAAAGTGGTAACTTATTCTTGCTTGGGTCATTGGATCCCTGTTCTAAGGACTGAACCCACGTGTGCTCAATCACAGGGCCACATCCCCAGCACTTTTATTTTTTAGAGATAGGGTCTTACTAAATTGCTTAGGGTGTTGATAAATTGCTGAGGCTGGTTTTAACTTGGGATCCTCCTTTCTCAGCCTCCTAAATTGCTGGGATTTTAGGCATGTGCCACAGCTCCCAGCCATATGGATTTTTGACGCATCTCTTTTAAATCATATTGATTTATTTATTGAACAGCTCTTGTACATACCTCAATTTAAGTGTGCTAAGTAAAAGCCACTAAGTACAAACCATAAAATCTAGTAAAAGGGATATAATAAGTTGTCTGTAGCACTTTGAGCAGGAAATTCTTGTGACTAAATGTAAAGTCCTAAACATTTTGCTTTATGCCCTTGGTAGCCAGACTTTCACAGAGGCTTTCAGTAACTACATATTAATTGTTTATTTTTAAGGGTTAAAAACTAGTTAAATTTGTCATGAAAATATTTGAAATTTTGTGTTACATTCAAATACTATTTTATCTTTTATCTCCTGAAATGCAATTGGTATCCTTAGCTTTTACATTGCCCCCCAGTAATAACCCCTCAATAAACACTGCACACTGCACTGTTAACCTCTTCTCCCACTGAGTACATTACTTCCATTTATTTTGAAGGATTACCTATAAAGATCAGTTTAAACAGTCCAAAATACAGAGCTGTCTTTTCAAAATTGACATCAAATAGCAGCCACTGATAGGAGAAAATGTGCAATTTTAAGGTTCCTTAACTTTTTTTTTTAAGCTCTTAGAGACTTCAAGCTACTCACTAAAGCTATGCCATTCCTCACTTCTCATACTATTTCTGACCTCTGACATTTTGGCGTCCTTGAACTTGTAGTCACTGCTCTTGTGCCTGAGGGCACTACAAAAAAGTGAAGTCTGCACTGAAAAAGCATTATTATTTAAACCTTTTTACTTTATCATTTTAACCAATGAGTTGACATCCATTTTATGTAAAATACAAAGTCAGCAGCATTGTACTTGCCATGCTTGTTCTTAAGCTGGTTCTTTTTGGGACAGTCACAATGCAAATTGTGATCAAGTCTCTAAGCACCTTTTTGTTGAGTTTTCCCTTTTCTTCTCTTCAAGTTTTCTATCTTAAATTCCTACTCTCTTTACTTTGTGTCACCTGGCAACCTCTTTATAACATTTCCTCTTTTATTTTTAACTATCTGGTTTATTTTTTTACAATAATAGTGATGTTATTTCTAAGTCATATTTTATAGAATTATTTTCAAAAGTGCACATTTCCTATAATCTCAGTACCTATACATAACCATTATGTCTTGTTATTGCATCTGTTCTTTGAAATAATTTGATCTATGCCCATATCAGCAAGTTATATCATCATCATCATTATATAAATTGTATTTTTATCTTACTTCCTGTCATAAAAGTTCCTTTTTAATGTAACAACGTGTCTTGAATCACATATTTCCATGTCTGGATGTGAAAACCTGTCTCATTCATTTAGAAGTTAAATATTTCATTGCATAGCTGTTATTTGTTTCATTAATCCTTTACTAAACATTACTATGCTCTCATAATAAAAGATGCAATGAAGGTATGAACTTCCTCAGATAAATTCCCAGAGTATAGCCTCTGACAGGGCATACATTAGCCAAAATTGGGTTAGAGGAGCCAACAAAGAGATCAACTTTGAGCATGCTTATGTTTTCACTTCCTTAGAAACAGATAAGGGAGGTATCAGTGTTCAATTGTACTTGAATAGTCTAGAGCTCAGAAGAAAGATCTAGGTTTGAGATATGCATTTGAGACCATCAGTGCCATGCTGTTTATTTTAATGCTATTTGCCTTTGATATATTTTCTGAAGGTAGAAAAAATTGAGGAATATGTACATAAAAATCTGTGTACGTTTATATACGCAAATGTTACTTATAATTACAGACATTCTTCATATATATAATTCCTACATAATATATATAACACATACACTTCATTACAGAGCTTTGTATATATAATCATCCCTTGGAACCCATGGGGATGAGTTCCAGATCCCCTGCAGTTATTAATAACTTGGGATGCCCAATACCCTTATATAATATGATATAGCATTTTCATTTAACCTATGCAATTTTTTATATAATTTAAATCATATCTAGATTACTTCCAATACCTAATATAATGTAAATTCTGTATAAACATTTGTTATACTGAATTAATTAGGGAATACTAATAATGGGAAAAAAATGGTCTGTACATGTCTTAGGAAAGAACTAATATTTTCCCCAAATATTCTTTCTGTGGTAGATCTAATCTGGGGATATGTATGGAAGCTGCAAATAGGGAGAGCCAACTGTATACTCATATATCTGTATCTATACATAAACATATATTTATATATTAAAAAGAAATGTGTGTATATATATTAAAAATATATACATATATATATATATATAAATGTGTGTATATATGTATATATATTATATATATATATATATATATTTCTCTTGTGTGTGTGTGTGTGTGTGTGTGTGTGTGTGTTGGGGGCAGCACATCACTCTGTACTATAAGTTCTTTCAGCTCATGGACACTGGGCAGCATTGTTCTGATTTGCCCTTTCTGCATGTGTCTTTTTCTTTGCTGTGCCTTCTCTTTCTGCCACTTCCTTTGTATCATGGGTACCCACTTTTTCCATGTAATGGCTGACCAGGATGTTTATGTCCTACAGCAAGGACCTAACATACACTTTAAAATAAAGCCTAATACTTAGATGTTAGAATGCGTATTTAAGCACATTTATCAAATGTTTTCTTTAAAGAATTGGCTGAGAATACAAAGAGTTTGTCAGGATAAATGGAAGTTCTGTGACAGGAAGGAGGCAAAGCAAGTAAATAAAGAACACTGCTATCACAGAGGCATCTTCAATCATTATATGAATGGAAATCCCAGAAAACTATAGGAAGACATGAGCCTTGTCTTTAGAAGATTTGAAGGGGGTTTGAAGTCTTTGCCACTATACAGTGCTATGAAACTTTTCCCTAATAATTCTGCTTTAAAAATCCTTCAGAAACCCATGTAGCAAGTGCTTCCGTCTCCAGATCTGCCCTTGTGAATTTAAGTATGGATTCTGGGATCTTCAAGGATAGGACCCCAATGGGAGTTGGAAAACTTTGTAGTTTTTGTGAAATGAATACAGAAATTAAGTACAAGCATTAGAAAAGTTCAAAGTAATTTGACAAAGAAATGTATGTTTGTAGAATCAATAATAGTGTTTTAGAATTGGAAGTACATTTTGTCTTTGGATTATTAATTTTATTTTCTAGCCATTTATTTTCAATGTACAACAATAGCATGTGCAATAGAATAGGCTTTTTAAATGTTCTCCACAGATTGAGGCACTGGAGGTGACTCCCGGGGGAGTATGCATAAGCTACAATGAATTGAAAGAATAGTATCAAAACCATAATTCCCAAGTAAGCACTTGGACTTTTCTAGAGAGAAGAACAGAAATCAGGCACCTTCTTCTAGATTCTCAGGTGTATGAGAAGATGTGACTGGTCACATAACTGAGGGAGGGCCTTCCCCACATTTAGAGCTGCAAATATTTTCAAGGGCACTGTTATAATTACTGCATCAAATAGAAATATTAATTGGGTGTTTTAAAGCAAGACCTATAGAAGCTGTTACCCACTCAAATGTATTGTCAATAAATCATTTTTATTTAGCTCTTTCTAGTGATTATGTGGAAATCGTTTCCAGCGTTGTAGTCGCTTTTAAAATGTTAAGAGCTTAGTTGTTGTGTTCCTTTTGAATGATATCAAGAGCCATTACATTATGGACTAATGATTTGGCAAATTTAATTATGTAAATCAAAGCTATTTTGACATTTAGATGTTCAGAAAGAATATACAGCTATTGAATGTTTATGGACTTATTCATTTTAAGCACTGAATTTTTCTCATCTATTAAAGATTTCTCTTGTGTAGATAGCTTAGTGATGAATAAGGATATATAATTTCATTTCTTAAAATTATTTAAATATGAAGAGAGTAATGGAGCATTTCATAGGAAGTAGGATATAGAAAATTTCCCAAGAAAAGTAATGAGAAACGAATGATTGATTAACCCTAGAAACAACCACTTTCAAACGAGGAGCAGGACTTCTTTAACTACGATAACCACATTATCTATATTATAAATTTTCCTACATATTAATTGAACCTGTCTGGTTAGTATAAGCTGTAACTAAGAGAACATTTTCTAAAGGAGATGCCATGTTTAATCCAGTTTCTGAAAAATTTTCTGCTCTGCATGGACAAAATTAGAAAGTTACAATGTGATATTTTAGATCACCTAAACAATCTACAGTTGATAAACAAGAATAAGTATGCTAAACTCATTAGATCATCCAAAATGCAGTATTATTTCTATGGAATATATATTTGGATAGCTCTGTTCTGAAACCAAAGCAATTCTTCCAAGAAGTTAACCAAATGTGTCAACATAAGGCAACCCTTCACTCCTTCCCTTTTATCCTCAAGTAAGCCTCTCTTGCATACCTACTTATTGAACTATTGGGGACTAAAATATGGCTAGGAGATATTTCCCTTAAGGAGCTCATTTTACCCCCGAGGAGGATAAAAAAGAACTTCACAAAGTGGAAGTTTAGGGTAATGTAAATGGGATGAAGGGGAGAATTTAACCCAATTTAGGAAGTTGCAAGAAAAGGTTCCCAGTGAATGTAACAGTTTATATAGACTGAAGGTATGTGTGTGTTAACAAAGTGGAAGGCTTTAGGGATGAGAAGGAAATGCAGTGGTTGGAATAAAAGATGAATCAGAAATAGCAAACAACATGACCAGCCTAAAGGGGCATAAGGTGTGTGGAATTTGCATGATTAAGTCATGAAGTGTGAAGCATGGGTAAACAGAAACAGGCCCAGAGAGGACCCTGAGGAAGGATAGAGTGTCCTTTACTATATATTGAAGACACTGGACTCATTTCCATAGATGAACAGGTAACTGCAAAAGAATCTGAAGCAGGTGAGTCAGGGCCAGATTTGTATTTTTAAAGTTTTACAGCAGTCATGGAGATTTAAGAAAAACAAAATGTGAATAGTAGTCCAGGTATCAAATAATGAAGGCTTGAACCATGAAAGTGGTTTAGTGGCAAAGTGGAAGAGACTTGCTTGAGAAGTGTTTTTAAGAAATAAGATGAGCAGGACATTACAGGTAAAAGAAAAAGGTGTGTCATTCCCACCAGGTTTCTGTAACAAAATGTCTTAGAATGTGTAATTTATAGTTAGTAGAAATTTATTTCTCACAGTTTTGGAATTGAGAAGTCCACAATTAAGGAGCTAGCAGGTTCAGTGTCTGGTGAGGTCTTCCTCTCTGCTTCTGAGATCGTTCCTTTTGTTGAGCTCTTGCTCATGTAATGAAAGGACTACTTAGATCCCTCCTTTCTCTTCACTCTATCACTGTAGCTTCTGAAGGCCTCACTTGTTAATATACTATTATTACATTGGCAGTCATGTTTCCACATGAATTTGGATCATTAGCAGAGGGCATCAGGGATGGCTCCTTGTTTCTCCCTTGGGCACCTGTTTAAATATTGATACCATCACCAGAAAGGGAAATTCAGAAAGAGAAATCAGGCTTAGGGAGGGAGAAGATTAGATTATATGTACACAGACTAAGTTTGCAAAGCCTGTACAATATCTAGGTGGAATGGAAGGTTTAGGAAATAGTTCTGATCTGTAGGTATGTATTGTTGTCCTTAGCATAAGGCTACTCAGTGAAGTCACAGCAGGAGATGATGTTGTCTGGGGAGCTGTGAAAAGAAGAGAGTGTATCCCATTCTTCAGCAGGGTTTTCCAAATATTATTTAGCATTTCAGTAGTCCTTACGAGCTTTATTCAAACACACAAGTGGATATTGTGCTTCTATGGTATAGGGTGCCTGCCTTCACCTGGAGCAGCTGGGAATAAAGATAGAGAAACAAATAATCACAACTGATGACTAGGTAAATAAAGGTAGGAACAAGTGTCTAGGAATGCAGAAGGATATTGATTGAAAGGAATAGAGGAAGGTTCTCTAAGTGGAAGTGAAATTAGAGCTGGCACTTGAAGAATACCTAGGTCAGGGCTAGAGGTATAACAGAGTGGTAGAGTGCTTGCCTAACATGTGTGAGGTCCTGGGTTCAATTCCCACATCTGGACCAAAGAAATAGCTAGGACTTAATTACACAGAGTAAATTATAGACCTTATAGGCTGAGGTCAGAGATAGTGTATACAAAGGAATTTATCTGTAAAAGGCCTGAATTGACAACTGTTTCTGCCATGGAGACAATGAAAAAAGTGTATGAAAATGGAGAATTAAGGCAAACAATGAACCATTTTAGTTCCAGTAGGATAAGACCAAAGTTTATTTTGTAGACTGTGCTCTAAGGAGTAGTTTCTTATTTTTTTGTCTTTGTTTTGTTAATTTTAATTCACTTTATTACAGATGATGCTTAATGACTAATCCTGAAAAGATTTACATGCTGGCATTTACATATATATAATTATTATATATAATATATATGCATTATATATTATATAATAACATATATATTATTCCTTCTAATTAGCTAACATGACAGTAGAATGCATTTTGATGTATAATACATACATAGAGTATAACTTCTCATTTTTCTGGTTGTGCATGATGTAGAATCACACGGGTCGTGTAGTCATATATGCACATAGGGTAATGATGTCTGATCCATTCTACTATCTTTCCTAATTCCATACCACCTCCACTCCCATAACTCCTCTCTGCCTAATCCAAAGTAACTCTATTTTTCCCCATTCCCCCCAACCCCAACCCTTATTGTAAATTAGCATCCACACATCAGAGAAAACATTAAGCTTTTGGTTTTGGCCTTTGGTTTTGGGGCATTGACTTATTTCACTGAGCATGATACTCTCCAGCTCCATCCATGTACATGCAAATGCCATCATTTCATTCTTCTTTAAGGCTGAGAATATTCCATTGTGTATATATACCACATTTTCTTTATCCATTTATCTGTTTAAGGACACCTAGGATGGTTCCATAATTTAGCTATTGTGAGTTGATCTGCTCTGAACATTGATGTGGCTGCCTCACTATAGAATGTTGATTTTTAAGTCCTTTGGGTATAAACTAAGGAGTGGGATAGCTGGGTCAAATGGTGGTTCCATTCCAAGTTTTCTGAAGAATCTCTATACCTTTTTACATAATGGTCACACCAATTTGCAGTTCCACCAGCAATGTATGAGTGTACCTTTTTCCCCACATCTTTGTCAACATTTATTGTTGCTTGTATTCTTGATAATTGCCATTATGATTGGAGTGAGATGAAATCTTAGAGTAGTTTTGATTTGCATTTCTCCTAATTACTAGAGATGGGGAACATTTTTTTTCATATATTGATTGATTTTATTTATTCTTCTGTGACGTCTCTGTTCAGTTCCCTAGCCCATTTATTGATTGGGTTATTTGGTTTTTTGATGTTAAGGTGCTTGAGTTCTTTATATATCCTGGAGATTAATGTTCTATCTGAGGTGCAGGTGGTAAAGATTTTCTCCCATTCTATAGGCTCTCTCTTCATATTATTGATTGTTTCCTTTGCCATGAATAAGCTTTTTAGTTTGAATCAATTCATTTATTGCTTCTTGATTTTACTTCTTACACTTGTTTAGGAAGTTAGGTCCTAAGCCAACATGGTGAAGATTTGAGCCTACTTTTTCTTCTTTTAGGCACAGGTCTCTGTTGTAGTGCCTAATGATGTGGACATGACTAGAATTGTATATTGCAGAAATTAAATAGGCATCATTGCAAAAAAGTGATTGGTATAGATCAGAAAGGCAATTGTGTGTATTCTAGTTGTCTTATTTAAAGAATGAAGGTCTGATGTTGGATACTGACCAATGGAGAAGGAATTGAGAGTAAAGATGGACTGGAGATGATTTTGTAAGTGCTTTGATTGATTCAAGGTGAATAAAGAAACACTGAAAATTTCTGCCCTAACAGGAAGGATCAGTGTTTACTGAGCTCAGCTAAGGAACAATCATGAGCTCATATTCAACACAGTGAATTTGAAAAACTGGTGGAACATTCATGAGAATATTCTAGAAGTTTTAAAATTTGAGTATAGAATTTGGATTAGACATTAAATGCTGAGATAAATATGTTAAACTTAAATTCATTAGGTATTTGTGGAAGCCTTAGGTCACATAAGTTGACAATACAAGAAAAAAAAAAGAAAGTATTGCAGGTATCTATATTCTACACTAAAATAAAGTTTTTGAAAGGGTGAAGAGTGAGTCTTATTTTTTGTTACACACACCCTTCTCAACCTCACAGATGGAAACTCCTTCAGTTAGATGAGCTAAATAAAATTTAATAAGAAGTGGCTGAAGTAAAATATATAGGGAATAACTGGTGGTATTTAGTGAACAAGTGAAGTTAGAGCAAATATTGAGCTAAGGATAACCTAGAGACAGTCCTTGAAAGGAAGATGGTCAATAGTTATATGCTGCAGAGAGAGGTTGAGTGAGGACCAGGAAGAGGCATTGCATTGCATTTGTTCCATTCACATGATGCCTGATGCCACTATCTCTTTCAGTGTACTGATACAAGACAAAACTAGGTCATAGCTGAGGAGTGCAAAGGGAAATAAATATAGGCTACTCACGCTTTCTCCCCTCCCTCATTCTTATTCCCATCTTCTTGATTCTTCCTTTTCCAACTTTATTTGCTTATACCTCCATCTTTGTGGCCTCTACCTTGCCTAAATTCTTATATCCTGATACCGTACTTTGAAAGAACATATATACATATATACATATGCAGATATATAGGCACATTATATACATATACATATTTATTTAATTTTCAAAATAAAGGAATAAAGCAAACTATTATTAATTTCTTCTTACATATAAAAATATAAAATTAAAAAGTTAAGTTATTTGTCTAGAATCACTGTCTCAGTTTGGGCTGCTGTAACACATTACTATAGACTGAATGCTTCATGAAGAACAGTGTTGTTGCCTGAAGCGATGGCCGCTTGGAGCAACGAAGCCGCGGGAAGAACTTCAGAGGCAAACTGGAGACAAACAGCTTTTTATTCTGATAACTTTTCTCTCTGGCTCTAACAATGACTAACACGCGCCGCACATACCACCAAAATGGCGCTGACCCGATCAGCAATCTCGGCCAAGTCACTCGAGATCCCCGGCCAAGTCCCGTGAGACTATGGAAGGCGACAATGCCCAAATCTCCATGGCTCATAGTCAACCGCAACTCAAGCCATCTCCCCAAACAGGGCTCCTACAGAACAGACCTTTATTTTTTATAATTCTGGAGGCTGAAATCCAAGATCAGAATGATTGAACTCTGATGAAAACTGTCCTTTGGATTTCAGTCTGCTGACTTCTCTTACCCTTACTTGCATACATGATTAAGTATAAGTATATATCTATCTGTACATTCAGATGTGTAAGCCATGTGAGTAAACTTCTCATTTGTCTCCCTCTCCTGCAGCTGTAAATATAACTATTGTGGCTATTTTTTTGAACTGAGAAAACAAATAACTGGAATGATTCCTATCTTTTAATGTCAGTATGTATAATATATATTGAAACTATCTGAGGTTAATTTTCCTGTGGTCCTTCTATGACAGGAGCAATGTTTTAAGCATATCTTACATCTGTTTGTTTAATTGGGCTATATGCTGGAGCTTTCTACAATGACTGGCTTTGAATTGGGAGATTTATCCATAGTAGAAGTTACTTCAGTGTCATTCAAATGTCTTTCCTGTTTAATACTTACTTCACGTGTACCATATTAAACTTTATCAAAATAATTTAGATTAGTTTCATATTTAACTTACATTGCATAGTAAAAGCATTAAAGAATTTGGATTATTTGAACAGATCCATGAAGTTTCTAGAATGTAGCAGAAGGTCTTGGGCTTAAGACAAATTGAAAACATCAATAATAGAATATTATTAACTAATGCTGATCCTGGGTTTCCTAAGGGTCAGTCTATTGAAAAGCAAAAACTTTGGCCAAACTGATAATGTCACATCTAATACCTACTGCCACCATCAAAATCAAACTAGTTCTTAGACTTATTTCAATTATTTTTTCCTAAAAATCTAATCAAACCAGTTTATTCTTATTTACTTTATTATCAGCACATAGGCACAGTTCTCTAAAATTAATTCTTTATTGATCATATTTATTTTTTAATCTTTTTTAGAAGTATTCAAAAAACAACTAATAATGATTTAGAAAACTATTATCCTCAGCAGTGACAGAGTTTCATCAATAGTTTATTGATTGGTTCTCTAATAATATTTTCTATTTTAAGGGCATGACATATATATTTCAGAATGCATTTAACTCAGAGAAAATGACATATGTTCATGTAGATATGTTGTACAAAGTGAACATTCACAAGCATGTTTTATTATTGTCACACACCTTTATTGAGAAACTGACAAAGTTGTTGAAAAGTGTGGTTCTTGTGGCATAATATGTCCCAGAGGAGCAGCTACGGGTGAGAGCTGTTATATTTTAAAATCATATAAAAAGGACAGCTCTAACTCAAAATGACTTTTTGGATTAGTTATTGATGGATGAGTTTGGAAACCCTAAGAATTGATGACAAAATTGATTGACAAAATGCCAAACTACTTATAATATAATTCAGCAGAAATATTTAACATGTGTAATACAAAAAAGATTCCTAGGTGCAATTGCTTGTTTTTTTTCTGTTATTCTAAAAGGAGTTGTTGAAAGCCAAATCCAAATAAAACAATGCCTGCTTAAATACAGAGACAGGTTACACATCTTTCTTGGTTGTTGTACTCTGTCCTTCTCCTCCTTTTCTCCCTCCAGAAGCACCTGTGGTAGAAAAAACAAAGTATTACCTGTAAAGTAACATACTTGAAACTAAAAGTGAAAATAATCAGGGTAGTTATCGAATCAAACAAAATTAATTAGATTTATTTTAATTGAGTATTTAATGATTAATATGCTTCAGAATAATCAGGCATAAAAATTAAGCATTATTTATAAATGTTATTATTTCTCTTATTTTAATGCGACATTTTGCAACGATGTGACTTTTTAAGAAGACTTCTAGGTAATTTTTTAGTGTGTTCTTCATGATTTGGTATCTAAAATGATTTTTATATCTTTCTTACACTGAAAGACAGAAAATATTAAACATTTCATGAGATATAATAAAAATAGCTAATATATTTTACAGAATTGTTTGATTAAAATTAATCCATATATATGAATATGTATATATTTACATACATATGTGCATGTGTGTATATATATATGTGTGTGTGTGTATATATATATATATATGAATATAGCACAGCAAGTTGGAAGAAAGCCTATGTAAAATTTTCATCCATGGATTTTGTTCAATGTCTTTCCAAATTTTTATAATCCCCAAGGGCATGTTATTTAAATTTTAAAAGCAAGTTGTCACTGATACTATCTTTGGCTCTTATGAATTTTTAAAATCTCCACATAGGTGAAATACTCTGTCCTGATGACCAACCTATATTATTAGGCCATGAGGGAGTTGCAAACTCAAATCCCTTTAGAAAGTAATTAGGTATTTTACAATAAACTTGAATTATGTGGAAAATGTAGGCCCCACCTTAAGACATCTATTTAAAAATAAAAAATCCAAATATGAACCAAGCAAGGCTCTGGTGCAACCAGATTAACACTGCAAATGGCCACTTTGTGACTTGGCCCAATATGTGCTATGCTCCATGTAGCCCCATATAGCTCCTTTATTTCTACTAAAATTTTGAGGTAAGATTAACTTGATTTACCCATGAATAATTTCCTTGGAAGAGAGTGGCTTTCCCAGGATACACCCACAAGTAATATGGGCTTTGCTTGGTAAAACACATCTAATTCTAGCTAGCTTGGAGCTTCCAAAATCAAAGAAAAAAAGAAAAAAATCAGTTGGCAGCCATTACTGCCGAAGAGGTGGTTTATTTCTGAGGACTTGAAGTTGTAGTTTAGAACAAAGGAAAGTAGAAAAGCTGGTTTACAAAGTTAGGATTGTTTCTTTCTTCTCCGGGGATGAGAATGGCTAAGAACAAAATAGCTGGAGAAATTCATACTGGAAACTAGAAAGAGAGAGAGAGAAGGAAGCATCTCCATTAGGAAGACATAGTGCTTCTAAATTTAGTATCCCTAATGCTAAAAAATGTGAAAGCAAGCTCCTTGAACCTAAGGTACAAGAATCATTGTCTTTTCTTTCCATGTTCTTGTCCTTCCTGTGTCTGAAGGGAATTCCACTCAGTTCTATCCATACTGCTAAGAAATGGGAGGAAAAGCTAGGATAGTGTAGGTGTTTCCGATAAAATAAAATGATTCTCATAACACTGTTCTACCCAAATGTATCTATGAAATATTATCATAGGCCCAAGAATTCCATAACAAATAATAATAAAGCACATTTTCCACGTTTTACTTTGCAAAATAACATCAACATCAGCAAAGAGGGCAAGAATAAATCACACAGAGCAGGGGGTCCTGGGTGATATGACTCATGCTGGAGGAAAAGGGTGAGGGAAGATAAACCAAATTTGCAACCAGAAAACTAATGCAAAGTGTCTGTTGAACACAAACATGTCCATGTTTGTTTTATCACTTTCTTTCCTCCACTACCACCCTCACCTGCACCCTTCCTTTATAAGTGAAGCAATAAAAAGGTAAGAAAAATTTTAGCACATCTCTTGGCTTTAGTAAATGATTGGACCTTCATGAGCTGAGGACCATAAGAGCAATGTGGTACATGCTAAATGCTGTAATGCTACTGTTAAAAGCTCAGTTACCATTACTCTGGCTGGTTTGCAATATTTCTTAAATTAATTAAATTTTATTCTCATCAACACATTAACCTCCCAAGTTTTCTTCTCAGCATACATTTTTATTACTAAATCCCATAAACTCTAATGTGAAATAACACCTTTAATTAAAAGAGACTTGCTTTTTCCACTGCTCAATATATGAAATAATAATCTCTAAAATGTGCTAGTTACAACCATATTTTCCTTTGGTAATCCATATACTAATTTCTATTAATATAATTCCGGTGAATACAAATATTGGATGTCTCATTGAAACCACTCGTGAAAATCAGGACCAGGTCCCTGTTCACCTGGTATTGAAGATTGAACACCTGAGCAATGCTGAGGCAAGAACAAAAAGTTTTATTTAAAGGATGGAACAGAGAGAGAAGGAGAGAGAGAGACTCCTTGGGAGAGGAGTCCAGAGATGGTGCCTAAGGGAGTAGGGGTGTTCTGCCCTTTTATAGATTTCAAGTTTCTTTTCTTCTCATGCCCCCTCCTCCTTTCCTGCCTACTGGTGACCAAAAGAGTGGGAAGAGAGGCTTCCAGGGGGTGATCCCTTGTGTTGGATAATCTGATCCAACACCCCCCCCCCCAGCAGGTTGTTAGCAACCAGGTGATGGGGAGTGCTATCTACTCATTTTCTTTTTTAATATTAATGTATTTGCTTTTAGTTGTACACAATGCGTTTTTATGTGGTGGATGGAACCCGGGCCGTGCACATGCTAGGCGAGCGCTCTACTGCTGAGCCACAACCCCAGCCCCTCATTTTCTTTTCTTTGATATTTAGCTACCTATCCATTGCCCTGTTCTTATTATGAAACACAAAAATGTTAAACTTACCTGTGTCATAATTTTTATATACATTCAATAACTCATTGTTTATTTGCATTGATACAAAAACTCATCTGGTATAATTTTTAGAAAGAATTAGAAACCTTAGGAAATGACTGTAAAGACCTTTATAAAACAAGGCAGTTTTAAATTTAATTCATTTAAATATTCTACATTTGTTTGTTTTCATAAATTTCCATGTTTTTAATAAGTTTTAGGTAGGAAAGAACCATATTAATCCTGGAGTGGGCATTTCTTAAAATAGTAGTTTCTTTCAGGTGTGTCTCTAGACTGATTTTTGCCAGAGAAAGCTCAAATGATTTGGTCTTTTTCATCCCACGAGTTTATGAGGAATGAGGGATCAAATAGCCTCTGTACGGCTGCCAGAAGTGTCAGCTATATTTAATATACTACATAAGAGTCAGGCAGCAAGTGTCAAAGTGGGAATTTAAACCTAAAGCCATGTGGCTCTATACACCATGCTTTCTACCCCATGGGCAAATCTGTAGTCTTAATTCACATTGATCAAATATGTGCTGTAAAAGGCTTACAAGGGTGACTTTTCTGCCCTACTCACCAATGTAGACCTGGAAACAAGGAATAAATGGTGTGATGAGGAGTAAATGTATTTCACTAGGAAAGGGACATGCATTTGTAATATGTTGTATTATACATGCATTAATTATAAATGAACTATAATATAATTTTAAATGTATAGATAATTAATATCCTACAACTGTTGTATTCAGTCTCTAGTAATCATTGTTTTTATTGTTGTTGTCCTTGGGCTTTTATTGTTCTAAAACTTAGTCATTTTGTATGCCTGACTTAAGAATCCCAAAATTGAATGACATATTTTAAGTGATTTTTAAAAATCTACTCCTCACTCTATTTCAGATGCTATGAGTAATCCACAGTAATGTCATACATATTTCTTATCCTCAGACAGCGTATACTTATATTGGAGAAATTAGCCACAGATAAGTGAAAACTTAAATAATGGTGCTTTGGAAGAAATGACATAAGACATTAAATTACTAACTTGACTCACAGACATAACTTTAAAAAAATAGTCCTGTAAAGCAGGAATAATTCACGGACACATCTGATTGAAGATCTTTTCATAGAATTTATATAAGATTCTTTTATCACGATGATATCCCAAAATAAGTAGATGATATTATTTTTTCCACTCATGCCATCCTGGACATCTAATAGCAAGTAATTATAGGTACTCAGAAAATAATGTTTGCCTTCTTCCCTGTGGAATATAAAACCTAAACTGAAACTTACCTCTTATTTAATATCAAAGCATTATCCAAAATACCCCACTGATTTGAAAAGCTATTCACTTCACTTGAATGTGTTTTAGCATTTACATTGTCATTTGAACAGCAGGCCTCATGAAGTGCTTCTTAGGAATTCTGCTTTGTGATTTCAAAACATAAATCTCAAAATTCCAGGCATTTAGTCTCATACATTTCTTTCTTCCTATTTGGAAATCACTCTGTCCTTGACTACTGCTCTCAAGAACAAAAGCAAATGAATGTGCCTAAACTCATCAGGCAAGGACTCTGATATATTTTGCTTTTAACTTTATAGCATCCTCTTCCCTATTCTTGTACCAGTTCCCCAGATGTCACAGTCTGTAGGTCTTTTCTCTGGGCTGGTTCAGATCCTCCCAAGAAAAGTTCTCTGATCTCCTGCCAGGACTTTAAGCTTGGATACTAGGCTTGGATACTGAGTAAGAAAATGATAGGGTACTGCAGTTTCTCAGTCAATCCAGTGCTCATTTCAATGTTGTGTGACCATGTTTTGCTTCAGCAACCTCTCCGATGCAGTTTTGGCAAAGAGTGAAAAAACAGTCTCTGAAAATATGGGAAGAAATTGAAGTTGGGTTCCTGTGGTTTTTAACTGCCCTTTTCATTATTATTATTAAGTACATATTTCTTATACATTATTGTTATAAAGTACATATTTCTTATACAGAATAGTGGATTTCATGATGTTTTCATTTTTTAAATAAATGAAATATTTTAAAAATATTTTACAAATTGTATATGGCTTTATCTCCACTCCAATATTTGCTTTTGTGTCTCCAGTTCTTGAAAATTTCTAATAGCTGCTTAGAATCAGCTTGCTTCTCAGTAATATTCCTTTTTCTCCTGCAGACCCTGAGATTCAACCTTACTCTTTTATGTAAAGTCATTCATGAATCCTCTCCTCTGATACTCCATTTTGGGGGTTCTTTGTTTGATTCTCTTAAATTACTTATTCTTTTATGGTTTTCAAGAGAAAAAGAAATAGAGAAATGTCTTCATTGTTATAATCTTAAAAGTTAATGAATCACAAAACTTGAAAGTCTCATCATTTATCTTCAGAAGATATGGCAGAGTTTAAACAATGTTAACCCATCCGTGGCCTTTTCAGTTTCGTAGAGCAAGAAGCTAAATATTCCAAGTGTGTTTTGTGACACTTGGATGTTATTGTTTTCTTTGAATTTATTTATTGGTGCTTGTTAGTTATACATGACAGTAGAATCCATTTTGGTATGATTATACAAGCATAGAATATACCTTATTCTATTAGGATTCCATTCTTGTAGAAGTATATGATGCTGGGATTTGCTGTGATATTTTCATATATGTACATGGAGAATTAAGTCAGATTCATTCCATTTTCTTTCCTTTTCCTATCCCATTTCCCTTCCCTCTGAAAGTTATTGTTTTAAAATTGATTTTTCAATTTTGGCTTAAAATTTGTTTTTCTGTTTTGCTTTATTTATTTATTGGTTTTGTCAGCTTTTTCACTGCTGTAACTAAGGGATGTACCCAACACAATTATATGGGGACAAAAAGTTTATTTGAGGGTTCATAGTTTCACAGGAATTAGTCCATAGAAGGCCAGCTCCATTCCTCAAGGCTGAAGGTGAGGCAGAACATTATTGCAGAACAGTGTGGCAGAGGGAAAGCAGTTCACATCATGATTAGAAAGCAGAGAGACTCCACTGGCCAGATTCAAATATATACCCTAAGCCATGCCCCAATTCCCACCTCCTCCAGCCACACTCTACCACTTCAGTTACCACTCAGTTAATCCCTATCAGGGGATTAAATCACTGAATGGGTTAAGACTTACAACACAATCATTTCTTCTCTGAACCTTCTTGCGTTGTCTCATATGTGAGCTTTTGGGGGACTCCTCATATCCAAACTATAACATTTATTTTTTGAGGGCATTTTAGGAAACTTGTAGAACAAAGTAAAAGAATATGTGTATTATTGAATGAAATCCTTGAGGTTTTTTAAAATGCCAAATGAAATTTCTTTGTTAACACTTTAAGATGTGGGAGAGGAGATTCTAAAGTATTGCTAATAAGAACACAAAATTTATAATAATATTGCAAACAATAGTACATCATAAGCATGTAAATATTTCACTTAAAATTAGATATTTTAGATGCTAAAATGAATATGTACATGAAATTTCTGTAGGTATTAAAAGATATTCACAAAGTATTGCATTTTGAAAATAATATTCAGTAAACTATGAAAATCAAGTAGCACAAAATTATTACTTAGTTCAAATTTCTTAAACGTTTTAAGCTCTAATTAAATCTGAGTATAAAGATAATCCAGAAATAGCAAGCAAATATTTCAAAATGAATTTTAAGTTAGAATTTCAAGATGTAGCAAAAAATTGAGGATGCCCAGTTGAATTCAAATTTCAGAATAAACAGTGAATAATATTTTAGTCTATACTACAAAAATGCTATAATATATTTTTATTTTTAATAATATTTCAGAAATATAGTAAGGTGTACCCCAAAATCTATTTTGCTTAGTGTTTTTTTTTTTTTTCCTGGTACTAGGAATTGAATCCAAGAGTGTTTTACCACTGAGCAACATCCCCACTTTTATTTTTTGAGACAGGGTCTTACTAAGTTACTGAGGGTCTGGCTAAATTGCAGAGACTGACCTCAATTTTAATGATCCTTCTGTCTCAGCTTCCTGGTTCACTGGGACAAGATAGTATGTGACATGAGCCACTATACCTGGCTTGCTCAGTTTTTTTTTTGTTGTTGTTGTTGTTTTTGTTTTTAATATATATCATTTATTGAGAAAAAAGTTGAAAACTTTATGTCATATGCTATTAAGTAGTCCATAAAATAGATTTTATACAATTTATGATTTAGACTCTCTATGAATAAGTAATTCCAAAATATTACTTCAAAATAATTAAGTTTATTTCTCTTTTCAATAAGTGTCCAGATCTAGAAAGCTAGGTGCTAATGAATTGTTTTCTAGCTTTTTGCTTTGTCACCATTAGAGTCTGGCCATCCTTTTTGTGGTCTGTTTTAAGATAATTCCTGACCCCATAGTTATAGTTTAAGCATCAGAATGGAAAACAAGGAGGAACAAAGGGTGAATGACAGCTGTATTGTATAAAGAATCCCCCAAACAAACTAGTACTTCTGATTACTGGCCATTGGCCAGAAATTGGTGTCCTGGTGACACCTAGCTATAAAAGATAAGATACTATATTTTTATTCTGAGAGAAAGTGTGCCCAATTGCAAAACATCAAGGTTTAATTTATTTTTTTTAAATTAAAAAAACAAACTGATTTTAAGGAATCTTACCACAGACATGTAAACAAAAATACAATATTAGTGTACTTATAAAATATGTGAGAAGCACATAATATTCAAGAGCATTTATATATTTGAGGATGGAAAACAAGGATATAACATTAATAAATTTTATATAAAGACACTTGTTTACACTGACGTGTTTTCTTAGGTTAGAAGCATGGAGGTAAACTCAAACATAATGTTCATCATGTTAGGCAGATTTCTGTTGTTACAGCAAATACCTGAGATTAATCAATTTATAAAGACAAAAGCTTTGGGGTTTTTTTTGTTTGTTTTTTGTTTTATGGTATCAGGGATTGAACTCAGGGGCACTGGACCACAGAGCCACATCCCCAGCCCTATTTTGTATTTTCTTTAGAAACAGGGTCTCACTGAGTTGCTTAGCTCCTCGCTTTTGCTGAGGCTGGCTTTTGCAATCCTACTGTTTCAGTCTCCCAGGCCACTGGAATTACAGGCATGTGACACTACGCCTGACAAAGATCTTTCTTATAGTCTTATAGACTCCCCCTAGAACAGGGATTCTCACACCTCCTTATGCTTTGAAAACATCAGGAGAACTTCTTAAACCATAGAGGGCACAGTTTTGGGGGTGGGTGCTGTGACTTTGTATTCCTAACTACTTAGCAATACGCTAATTAATCTTCACAGGAATCTTGCGGTTATTTTACTAGAAAAGTAGGTGTGCAATTTAAATAATTTTCAACTTCCTAAATTTGAGCACCATCCATATGCTCTAAAGTGTTAAAAATAATGTCTTGTGTATAGCAAATAAATATCAATACAGTACAACTTTTAAAAAAAATAAACAATTATGTAGCAGCTATAATTGAACTTAATTTCAGAGAAAATATCAGCTTGGAAAAAAGATATTGCGTTCACCATTAAAACTTTCTAGGACCCAATAAGACTCATCTTTAAGCAATATGGAAATAAAAATAGCCAAGAAACACTTATACATTTGAGGATCTATAAACTCAAGTATGTGATTGTGCAATTTAAGAATAAATAATGACCATAATTTTAAAAATTGCCTGTAAAGGATTTCTTTTACTTAATTTCAATTTTTTTTTTCATATTGGGAATATGTTCTGTTAATCACCAGAATATAACCTAGTTATCAGACTTATATTCTTACAATGTGATCTGTATAACAGAATACAATGGAATGGAAGATTAAAATGTTTTCAATCTAATATGGAAAATGTTTAATAGATGCAATGTTGTCTTTTATCTATTCAGTTTCAACAGTTAATATTTATAGATCCATTTTACATATAATAGCCAATCATAAATTCTAAACAGTGGTCCTTCTAAGAGAAAAATAATTATTTTCTAGAAATTTATATTCCAGTTGGTTTTCTACAAACAACAGCAGCAAAGCAGGGTACATACATTAAAAACCAACATGCCTTTATCACTCAAAGAGTAAAATGAAAAAATTAAAATCCTAAAGAACAAACTTCAGAGATCTCTGCCTTCCTTAAAATTATAGGATGATTTATGCCCCCCACACCACCGCCCTGCCCCATGGTCAATCTTGTAAGCATACTTTTGTTGTAGAAATTTGTAGCACAGGGCACCATGTCCCTGCCAATTCTTTCCTCTTCTGTGTCAATTGGGGCTTCACATGTCTTAGTCATTGATTGTCATTCTTAAGGGAATTTTCTGGACCCTTAGTTCCAATTGACAGCAGTTAACCAAGTCCCTTACAAACAATAAGTCTAGTTTTACTAAGATAAAAAGTGAGAAAATTCTAGTAGACAAAGATATGACTCCTAATCCCAGTCTGCCTTTCTAGTACATAACATAGAGACTTGGCAGAAAATGAAAAATTGACTAGCATAAACAATGCTCTCAAACTGTAATGTATATACAAATTATACAGACATCTTGTTCAAAAAATAGATTTTGACTTGGTAGGTGTGGGATGGAGCCCCAAGATTCTGCATTTCTAACATGCTTCCATGGTCTGTTCTAGAGAGGACACAGCTCACTCAGTAGCAAGGCATTAACACATAGTTTCAGCTTTTGAGAAGTCTGGCTATTTCTTTTCAAAGTCCATTATAAGTTGAGATTTTAATTCCTTGTTTCTTGTGAGTGGACAGGGGAGTGAATCTTTTTATTTTGTTGACCTTTTTGGAAAGTACCATAAAATATTTATTATGCTTATTCTATAAGAATGAAAGTAGAGAGCAAAACCCAGTCCAAACTCAGAGGTTATTCTTCAAAATATAAGGGCACAACATTGGCCATATTGAGTCAAAACCTCTAGATTGATTCTGGGCCTCTGACTGAGAGCTGTAGCCTGCCTTTGCTTGTTCTGGTGGACAGTTTTTCTGAAGAATACATACAAGATACTAATAAAGCCCTCCAGGTGTGCTGCTTACCATATATTTCTTTTTTTAATATTTATTTATTTGCTTTAGTTTTACACAAGGCAATGCATTTATGTTTATGTGGTGCTGAGGATTGAACCGGGGCCTCACACGTGCGAGGCGAGCGCTCTACCGCTGAGCCACAATCCCAGCCCCTTACCATATATTTCTAAAAAAATCTCTGAGACTCCTGATATGCTGCATGAATACATTTTGGTGGTCTTTTTTTCTTTATCTCAGTCAGCCTCTGGGCCCAACTTTTAATGTGTTCTGGGTTGCTTTTTTTTTTTTTATCATCTGGGCTACCTTTTCTGAGTTCATGACTCTACAAAGGAAGGAACTGATCTGCCTGGGGCTAGACGGAGCCCCTTCTAGATTTTGCCACAACAGATTTACCTTACACAACTCAAATGCCCTGAATAGCAGAAAGGAATTACAGTGCTGAAAAGAAAATATAAAATTGCTATTTTATACAACTACTCCTAGAGTTACTAGAATATTTCCTCCCAGGGTTTATCTCTCTACTTTCTTTTTAGGCTATATAACTTAATATTTCTTAAAGAAATTATCACTGAATATAAACCTGTACCATGTAAATGGGGAATAGCCACACTCCTTATTTTCTCTTGATTTCAGAGAAAGGAAAAGGAAAGGGGGGGGGGGGAGTGGGGACAAGGAAGGAGAGCATAAGGGCAGGGACAAGGATGGAGGAAGAGGAGGAGGAGGATCAGAAGCAACTCCATTATACTGCACCTAAGGGTGGTTCTTAATCTGAATGCACAACAGAATTAGATGTGAAGTGTTTTAAATTACTAAATTCAAGATGTATCCTTTTCAAATAAATAAAAGCACTCAGGTGACACAGTGAAAATAAGTATTTCCTTATGCTTCACAGGTTATTATAAAGTGTCTCCAAGGATGAGAACGATTGCTTCAGGTTCTAACTCTTATTCAAAACATGATATGCAAATAAACACCCTGGTTCCCCTGGAAGACAACGTTTTTCCTTGGTTGGCATTGCCATTTTTCTCCATAGTGTTAATTTCAGAAGAAATGTGTAGTTCACTTCCTCTGCGCTCCACTCAGAAGATCTCTAGTCCCATCAAAAGTGAGCCTTATCTTCTAAGTACTCTCACAGGGAGGACAATTTAGATATTCAAACTCTCATGATCTAAAAGATGTTAGGACAATATTTTTGGCATAAAAGAGTTCAAATTGCTTCAGAATACTCTATCTTTGGCATTCCTAGGAAGAGCAAAGTTTACTGGACACAGGAGTTGGAGTACGTGTGGGCAGAAGTTCCATCATTCCTCTCCATAGCAATAGCCAGCGGTCACAATTTTTATCTATTATTTGTATATTACTTTTATAATAAAAAAGAAGTAGAGAAGATGTTTTTATTTGAAAATGCATACAAGTTTGAACTGTATGAAATGATTTGTGATAATATAATTATAAGCTTACTATGAAGTATATCATAGATAATAGTAACATAAAATGTGTCAACCAGATTTTAGCCTACTCTCAAGCCTCTGTCTGCAAATGTGCATGAACTTTTATAACTAACCTCTAAGGTGTATTTTCACTGGTATTAAAAAAAAAAAACTTGCTTTTAATCCATGGAGTTTTTCTTCTTTATTTAATGTTTACATAAATGACAGAGAGGTGCTGTATTTTCTTCTGGGTTCCTTTTATAAGGAACTGGGATTTAACAGAATAGGATCAGAGTTGTACAAGGGAAAATGATTCTTATCTACAGCATAGAGAGTTGTTAGGCAAAGGCACTGTGGAGATATATTGGTGATCATGCTTTGGAATTCTTCACTAGCATTAATGTACTGCAAAATAAGCAAGCTCTTAAGGTAGTCAGTTACCTAAGTTAAAACTTTTATTTACACAGTCCCTGATATTTTGCTTTTAAGATTACTCTTTTTTTTCTGGAAAATAATTTATGTATATAGATAAAAAGGTGAATATGATATGTATTTGTTTGATATTTATTGAAAGCCATCAGTATAGTAGTATTTAAAAGAGGGACTCAATTTGGATTGAAATTCTTGCTTGGCCACTGATATTAATATGAAATTGGACATGTGCTCAGTTTCTCAATACATTATTTAGTAAAATGGTTCTAGTAAGAAGATTGAATGGGATAATTTATATGAAGTTTTTATGGAATAATTCATGAAAGCCCTCAAAAATGATATCGTGCATGAACGAATCCTTCATTATTTGTTATTTATTTTTATCACATTGTGATTATTGTTGTCATCATAATCAGACTAGTTCAAGCCAAATGTTACAGAGTTAATTGTAATATCTTTACTCACTAAATATAATTTATTTCATTTATAGATGAGATAAGGATGTCAGGGGTCACTAGTGTCATAAATGGTGATTCAGAACTTTAGCAGAGGTATTTTTTATTTCAATAACTTTAGCTTTTCCTCTGTGTGGTGCTTTCAGATTAATATATTATTTACTTTTTTAAATGGCCCATTAATTCCTAAATCATTTGAAATATTCTATTTTTGTTTCTAAGATATTTTGTTTCCTGTTTAGACATAAGGAAAGTTCATCTTAGTTAACTAGATTTTGTAGCAGACAAAACCTTGTTAAAATTTAATAGGGTGTTTTTTTCTTAACATTTCATACATTCACTAATTTTCTATACAAGTCAATTCTACTTGTTAAAATCTCTAATCTGAGTTACCTTGGATCATTTTATATATTAAAATCCTAAATAGCAGAGAAAGTTGTGTTTGGGTGTGCTCCTGTGTAGCCCATAAATTGAAAATTGCATGTGTCAATGCGTTATGCTGCTTCTTATACAGTTCAGGGCTAAAATCTATAAATTGAAATTTGGAAGGAAACAGGATTTTTCCTGTGGAAGCATATCTTATTCAGCCTGCTCTCTGGATTCTTTATTTTAAAAGCTGTTAACAAAAATAACACGACTAGTCCACTTGGTGGGGTAGGAGGCATTGAAATGCAGTTACAGATTTTGCTACTTTAGGTACAATATAATTAAGCGGTGAAATTCTTTCTGTGTTTTTATTTTATCCTAATTTGTGCCTTGCAAAATTAGCAATTCCACATAAGAAAGTTGTGGTAATTATTTTCTAAGAATTGTCAGAATGTTTACTAATCTGGGGATAGTTATCTTCATTCCTTCTTTGGCTTATTACAGATTTAAATTAAGCTGAGATTTCTTTAGTGTTATTTTTCCAGAGCCACTGGGATTAGAGATGATGGATTTTGTGGTGCTCTGAGTATAGTTAAGCTCTTGTCAACATAAGTATAAAGTTATTGCTGTGTGCAGTCGGTATATTTTCAGAGGTAATTAAAGCTAGACATTGAGCAGAGAAAGATGATTAGACACCTTCAATTCACAGAGAAACCCAGCTTGGCTTGGACACCTAAAACATCACATTCTTCACATTTTTAAAATCTATGTAGACTAAAGATCTTATAGGAAATTCTTGGTGACATTTACCATATCAACTAAAATGCTGGAAATTATTATTTTCTAAACATGTATGATCTTTACCTCTGAGAGTGTAAGCACTGTCTGGATATTTTAGAGCCTTCAATGTCTATTTTTCACATTAGTATAGAACTGTTCTATACACTTCCTCATATGGATAATTAATAAAAAACAAGGGAAATTAAGTCAAACTTAATTACTTATTTATTGCCTATTTTATGTCTGCTCATCTTTTAACTCCTGTCATGGCTGATATCATGTTTTTATTAGGAATGTAGGAGATGATAGGTTGATGCTGACTGGAACATTTGGCCTAAACAATTAGGTTCTGTTGCTTCTAAGCTTTTAACTTTCCATACTTACACATAAAATAGTCTCGGTATTTTGCATGATATATTTTTTCGTATTTTCTTACTATCTATAGTTTTGAAATCCTAAGGAAATGTTTAGAAATGTGTCAAAAATCACAATAAAAATCACAAAATTTTAAAAATTTATTGTGAATACACTGTCACCATTTAATATAATAGTTTTATATTTTGAATAAACCGAATTACTAATATGTAAAATTCTCATAGCAATAATACTAGCATCAAGGGAAATGAATGGATTTAAAATCAAATTTTATTAAGAGGTTTTAGTAGGGAGAAATACAGAGTGGATTAGAGAAGCTGAGCTCACTAGTATCAAATATCAAATATTATTTGTTGAACATATGAGGTGAAAAAAAAACTGATGATGATGATGAAAGATGAGGGAGAGATAAAGAGGTAAGGGAATAAAAATAATGATTTTTGAGAACTTACCATGCAGCACCTACTATTTTCTAAGTACTTCTCAAATATTAAGCACTTAAATGGTCTCAATGATTTTACAAAGTTCATGCTGTTATTATACTCATTGTACAGATAAGGAAAGTAAGGCTCAGAGAAGTTTTTGAACTTGCCAAAGGTTAGTTAGCAAGTCATGAAGTTTGGCTTGTAACCCTATTTCAGGTAAAATGATGAATGGAAGTTTTTCTCCAGGTTAAACATTTAAACTGATACCTAATAGGTAACTAACTCACCATGTATAGGGCCTCAGGGGTGGAGAAACAATCAGGAGAGGAAATGGCTTGTGAAAAGACCCTGGAGCAATGAAGAGTCTAGAGAATTTAGAAACAGAAAGAGGGTTAGTGTAGCTGGAAGGCTTGGCCTGAGCAGGGCAAGGGCAGAATAGAGAGTTAGGAAAGTTCTAGATTATTTAGAGCTAAGTAGTCCATGGAAAGAGATTGAATTTTAATGAATTTCAAGCAAATTTCAAGCAAAATTCATTCAGAAGTCATGCACCCATGAATGAGGCACCCGAATGGCATATTAAGAGCACATTTGCTGGAGATGGGGGCTGTGCCAACAAGAGTGAAGATAGGAAGGCAATTCAGGAGGCAACTTTTGTGTGGTAGATGCAAGGAAAGAGACCATGGTAGAAAATAATTCAGGAAATACAATACAGAACACATTCAGGAAATACTGTTGTAGAATCCATGTGAGTTGTACATGAATTTAAACTTCACTGTGGGAATGAGGATGGGAAGTGAAGGGGAGAGAGAGGGAGAAATCAAGAATGACATTTAATTACATATTTTTCAAACTCACAGAATGAACCCTTCAGTCAGCTATGGACACTGTGTGATAATGAGCGTCAGTGTGCTCTCCCACTGGTAGGACAACTGTACCACTATGGCGCAAGATATTGACAGTGGGGGAGGCTTTACACCTATCAGGGCAGGGGTGCACCGAAATTCTACTTTTTGCTTAATTTTACTCTAAACCTAAAACTGCTCTAAGAAATAATCTAGTAATGTTTTTAAAATTTAAAACCAAAATGATACGTTTTAGCTTGAGTCTCTCCATCAAAGTCAGTGCCATTGGCCGAGATGAGGGAGGCTGAAGAGGTTAACAATTTCAACAGTAAAAATGAAGTGCTCCACTTTTGACATGTTAAGGTGAAGATACCTGCAGGATATTCAGGAGAACACGTCAAGAAAGCAAGTGCATGTGGCAGCTGAGCTCAGAGGAAAGGTCTGGACAGAGGATCTTAATCTGGGAACCTTTACTACAAACACAGGATTTAAATGACACTTAAAGTAACTGCCAAAGTAGAGAAATCAGTGAGTAGAGGAAGGTCCAGCTCTAAGGCTTGAAGAACTCCTACATCACTAGGAAAATGACCTAAACAAATATTTTATTTTAAAAAAAAGTTAGGTCTTTGGTATTTTACTAGGAAAAACGAGTAACAGAAAGATTGTAGCATTCAGAGGCACATTCAAGAATTTTAAAACAGAAAATATGATTCCCAAGGACAATGAAATTAGAGTAAGATAATATTTCCATAATTTAATTAGCTTTAAAATAATCTAAGACATATAATGAGAAATTGGAAACAATGCATCTTGGTCAAACATTTCAGTTTAATATTACAAATAACCAGTTTTTATAGGTTGCTGATTTTTTTATTAGATGACAATATGTTTGAAATTTCAGTTGCTTCAGTATAGTATGTTAATTTAATATAGATTTCAATGATAAAATTATTTTTTAAAGCAACCAAAGGGGGGGAAATAAAAACTCCATAGTGAGAAATTGCACAGACACAAATGTCATCTGGTATCTATCAAGCCTTAGGTTACAATTACTTCTTCAGATTCATTACTTTGTGGTTCTCTGGTTGATTAAAAATATTTCATTTATGCTACATATTATGTAACTTCATGTGACTTCACTTTCTGCAACATATTTTTGAAATAGTTTTTAAAGCCTTTATACATTTGTTTGGACTTTAATAAGAGAAAAAAAATGGAATTTGGATGAGCATGTCTAAAAGTCTCTTTTCTAGACTAACCCATTATTTTATATATTTCCTTAGTAACTTTCATTAAATAGTGAAATTTTCATATTCTAAATTTAAAAAAATACTGGGTAACATCAGAATGAACTTTACAACCCTTTTGTGTGTGTGTGTGTGTGTGTGTGTGTGTGTGTGTGTGTGTGTGGTGCTGGGGATTGAATTCAGGGCCTTGTGCATGTGAGGCAAGCACTCTACCAACTGAGCTATATCCCCAGCCCAGTTTATACCCCATTTGATTTTTTTTTTTTTTTTTTAATTTGGGTACTGGGCATTGAACTGAGGGTTACTTTACCCTGCGCCATATCACCAGTTATTTTTCTTTCTATTTTTTTTTTTTTTTTTTTTTTTTTTGGTACCGGGGATTGAACTCAGGGGCACTCGACCACTGGGCCACATCCCCAGCCCTTTTTTGTATTTTATTAGAGACAGGGTCTCACTGAGTTGCTAGGTGCCTCGCCATTGCTGAGGCTGGCTTTGAACTCACGATCCTCCTGCCTCAGCCTCCCAAAGTGCTGGGATTACAGGCTTGCGCCACTGCGCCCGGCTATTTCTTATTTTAAGACAGGATCTTGTTAAATTGCTGAGGTTGTCCATGAAGTCCCAATCCTCTTCCTTCTGCTTCTTGAGTTGTTGGGATTACCAGCATGCCCAGTTTAAAATAAATAAATAAATAAAAGTTTCATTTCTCTTTGATGTTTTAAAAAATAAGCCTTATTGGGGGTCTACCTGTTTCAAGCAGATATATTCTAAATATTTCACCAATATGAATTCCTATTTATGAGGCTGTTTATAGTTGAAATGCCTACTTTGAGGTGATAGGGGAGAACAAAACATATTAGGCCATCATTAGCTGTGGCCACAGAAAAAGAAGACTTTTGTGATTAGGAGGGGGAAAATGAGTCTATTGATTAAAAACAATGAACAGTAACCAAAAAATCCCTATTACATGGTGGAGTTTTATGCTATGAAAGTGATCACAGCACTTCCTGTCTTCTCTCTTGTTCATTTGCTTCTCTACATCTCTCAGTTTGGAATTTCTATGACCTAGGTAGGAGTTCAAGAGATCATGTTTGATGAAGAAAGTACCTTTAAGGGTACTATGACAAGAAAACAGTTTTAAGTATCTGAAGCTGTGAATAGTCAATGGCATAGTCTTACTAAGTTTGGTGCATAAATTTAGTCAATTCTACAAGGCCCACAAGGAAATATGTGTGTGTGTGTGGAGGGGGCATGTCAGAAAGAGAAAGAGGGCACTAGGTATTTAAAACTTGAGCTTAGAATGGATAAGTCCTTCATTAAGTGGAAAGGCAAGTTGTCTATTAGTTCCTGATTCCTGTGAATTTTGCTTTCATTCATTAAAGTTTTCATTATAGTAATGATTTACATAAACAATGTATAAAGATTCTTTCATGAAAAAAAAAAAAAAAAGAATATAACTGGTTTCTAGTTCCAGGAATATCATTGACTAGCAATGAAAGATTTTTTTAAAAAATCTTATTAAAACTTGTCACTTTTAATTATTGTTATGCATTATCTTCCCTTACTCTTTGGTATGTTTTCAGGTAGAGAAAACAACTTTTGTGTATTTATTTTAATACCATTTGATTAAAAGAGAATCAAAAACCCCAGGCAAAATTTTGGTATAGTATTCAAAATAAATTTTAACATTTGCACTACAAACACAATTTCTCTACCCGGCCATGGAAAGGGAAAAAAGTTCCCACACCCCTAGAAGTAAAAGTCTCCACAGAGAGCATTTTTTCAATAAAATTTGTATAAAACAATCGCAAGAGTTAATTGGTAAAACCATTACTAATTCTTGAAATCATAGACCACCCAGCCCTTTGCCTAGCCACAAAACTATTTATGGGTTTTTTCTTTTGCTAGTAATTTTAGCTTAATGAGTTCCAAAAAGTCTATGGGACAAAGAAGATAGTTCCCAAAGAAATTGTGAGCATACTGGGTACAGTAGAAAATGGAAATGCTGTGAGATGCTTTCTTCTTTCATTTTGACATTATGCTTCAAATTACCATGAATTCATATTTTAAAGGCTTAAAGGGTATTCTTAGTAAAGCACAAAAGTTCATAATTATTGGAAAATTTCTCTCTGATAAAATAAGGAAAATTGTCAGAAGTATGCAAAGTAAGAAGAAATATGTCAGTGATTCATGCTTTCAGTTTTCACATAGCGTTTAAACATACTGTTGATTACTAATGTCTTAATTACATTTTCCCTAGCTACAGCTTTATTTTGTGAATTTTGTATTTTTCTCTGTTCTTTTATTTATTTTTTTTTTTTTAAGTAAAGTTTTTGGATTCATTTGGCTGCAAAATTTGGGTAAAGGAAAGTAGTCCCATTTTTTTAGTGAAAGAAAGTTACTTAAGTTAATTTGCAAAATAGATGTTCCTACTTCATTTGAACTTATTAATGGAGTTGAACATTTCCTTTACCATAGATCCTTGAACAGGGTGAATGAATATTATTGTGAATTAATATTGAATAATATTTATTTACACCTGATTTTTTTTTTTGTAATTCATTCATCTTCAAGTTTTAAGATGGAATATTCATTCTTTGTGGCCTTGCTTAACTCTGAACTCAAGGAAGAGAAATGACCTTAAAGGACAAGCAAAAGGTTAATGAAATACTAATACAACAATGAGTCTTCCGCCCCTTTCTTCTCCCCAAAAGTCTAGGTTCTCATTTCCTTATCTCTAAAAGCATGTGATAGTGATCCAGATTGTGGGCAAGGAACATCCTTTTGAAGTTCAGTTTAATGAGAATTAGAGTCATAACCTATTTGTCACAAACAAGGGTTTCTTATTAATTCTCTGGTTGAGTCAGTTTACAGAGAGAGGAAGGAATCACCACTAGATAAGTGATAACTGTAACCTTAAAACCAATAATTCCCTAGTGTATTATTCCAATTAAATAATTTTTATTATATTACTTTAAGAGCCCAATGTTAAGTATTAGTCTTTGAATTTCTAGTCTCTCCACAGAAAAAAGCAACTTTGCTGACCAGATAAATTTAGTCAGACAGAATTTTACTTTAAAAGAACACACAAAAAACTAAAATATGGCAAAACTGAAGACTCATAGGTTGATGCTCCTCGGATTTTCCTGGTCATAGATCCTGCAGAGAATGTTACAAAAGCCATCCCCTCCTTCAAAAGAACAAATATACTGAAAGTTTTATTACAATGTTAGTGTATTTCTAAGTCCTATAAAGTCCATTAAGAGACTTGCAACACTTGATTTTTCTGAATATCATAAAATTATTTGAATACTAATCGGAGAGAGAAAGAAAAATTCCCCCCCAAATTATTTCACAATAGACACTGTAATTTAAATTCCCCAGCTTCAGCATGTCAACAAGATATTTCGAGGAATCAGATAAACTCCTCTACATGCTTGCCTAGCACAACAGTATAATGCATAAGTAAATGAAGATGTATAACTTGGAGCAATGCTTTTTTATTTCATTTTTGGTTTCCACTTTTTGTTTTGATCTGGTTGGCCTAAGAATCCATAGCTTACTTAGCACAATAGTTTTATTCCCAAAGATTTAGGATTAGCCTGCTAAAGGTAGCTTTAACTGCCCTGCTGTGTACTCTGTGGTTCCTTTCAGTTTCCCTTTTCTGAAACTCACTGCATTTTAATACCCAGCACTTTGTGTCTTCTCCGACAGACTATGCTATGAGAAAGACTGCCCTACCCACCATATTAAAGGTGGCTTTTACTGGAAGGGTCTAGGCTACCCATATTCAAAAGCTCCCTAATGTGTATGTTCTGGCACTCTAGTGGGTGCTTAATTTATGCATATTGGTTTTAAGGCTCTTCCTTTGTATGTATTTCTTACCATCCTAATTTGACTGTTATTTAACATATACTTTTTTTTTTTTTTTTTTTTTTTTTTGGTACTAGGGATTGAACTCAGGGCCACTCAACCACTGGGCCACATCCCCAGCCCTTTTTTTGTATTTTATTAGAGACAGGGTCTCACTGAGTTGCTAAGTGCCTCGCCATTGCTGAGGCTGGCTTTGAACTTGTGATTCTCCTGCCTCAGCCTCCCAAGTGCTGGGATTACAGGGCGTGCGCCACCACGCCCGGCTTAACATATACTTTTTCTTAAACTAAAACAATAATTCAGATGTTTCCATACAGAATTACCTTGGCATCATAGCTTAGAAATTAAAACCGCACAGGTTCTGAAGTAGACTAACTGGGGTCAAATTTACACTAGCCATGTGAAATTGGACAAATACCTCTCTGTCCATGTCCTCACATGTAAAGTGGACACAAACAGAAAGGTTAGAAGAGTATTATACATAGCTACTGTTTAATGCATATGTATCACTATTTTGATTTGGCAGTCTCAGTGGTTTAGTTGGATTTTCTCTATTGTGACTAAATGACTCAACCAGCACAACTGTGAGGAGGAGAAGTTTATTTGAGGCCTCACAGTTTCAGAGGTCTTACTTAGTCCATGCACAGTAGGCTCCATATCTCTGAAGGTGAGGCATAACATCATGGTGGAAGAGTGTAGCAGAGGGAAGCAGCTCACACGGTGATCAGAAAGCAGAGAGAGAGTCCACTTGCCAGATACAAATATGTACCCAAAGCCAATTCCTACCTCCTCCAGCCATACCCATCCACTTCAGTTACCACTCATTTAATCCCTATCAAGGAATTAAATCACTGACTCTTACAACTCAGTCATTTCTCCTCTGAACCTGCTTGCATTATCCTATATGTGAGATTTGGGGGGACACCTCACTTTCAAACCATAACATTCATCATCAAAATAAGTACAGCCACTCTCAAGACCTTAAAAGACAAAAGTTCTACATCAAAAGTTGAAAGAAAATGAGCACAAGAAACAAGCCAAGAACTACAGATCAACAGCCTTCAATAACCTCTGAAGTTCTCATTACTTAACAGAACAACAATATGCTCATAATAATACAGAACCATTGAAAACACATTGAATTTTATTCCTTGTGATCAGCTTTGAAAAGAAGGGAATCATTAACACAGAACAATTTTTGGCAACATGTCTAGTAAATTTTCTTCAAATAAGGAGTAAGAGAAAAAAGTTTTCTTAAAAAAGTTACCATGAATTACCAAAAACATCAAATCAATACCAGATAGATGAAGTGTCTGTTTTCTTGTAGCCAATATTAAAGGAAAAGAAAACCATGTATTCTTTAAGTTCTACATTTTCTTAAATACTACCATTGTTAAAGGGTATTTTAAATTTAGGATTATATAGATTGAGTTTATGCTGCTGTGCATGACAGTATTTCTTAATCTTTACTAAAATCTTGAAATGCTAAGATTGTGTTTATTTTTTCTTTTTTCTTTTTTTAGCTTCTAAATAGTTCATGAAGGAGGTTGTAGGAGAACTATAGGAGGACTCCAAAGATCAACTAGCACTACTGAAAAGCATTAATCATATTAAGGGATCATATTGAATAACATTTTGTGGGTATCCACCATAAGATTTCACATTCACTGTGTTGAATTTTCCTATTCCTTGTGTCAGCTTTACAAACAATTGCATGGCTCAGAACCCACTAAGGAAAAGGCAAGGCATGCTCCAGGAAATAGCAAAGAGTTGTCAGGGAGACCTAATTACACAATTGTGGATGAGGTGGTTTTTTAGATAGGATTTTGATGTATCACACAAGACATGTAAAGAAGTTCAGATCTGAGAGGTAGCAAGCAGTTCATAAACTGTTTAAACAGGGAAGAAAGGTGCTACACTCCAGAGTTCCAGAAGCTCCTTGACCATTCCTCAAGAAGAAAATCATGTTAAACATTAAAATACCAGTACCCAATATTAAATTTTGACATAGCTAAGCAATAGAGGTGGGGAAAGAAAGTAAGAAATGTTGGTAGACTTCTATTTTAGACTAGAAGAAGAGTGCTAAGTGGTGTGTTTGTGTGTTCCTATGAGTGTGTGTACAAGAGGCCAAGAATGGCAGTCTTAGTCCTTGATGCAAAGGATTAAGTGAAGTATTTATGAAAAGTAAAATAAATACTTTGTAAAAAGAAACCTAGGTTATTTCCCTTTGAATGAGCTATTTCACTCTGTGTAATCATCTTTCCTTTTTTTGTTGTTCACAACCTCATGTGCTTTTTTGCCCAATTTATAATTGTAATTCTTTTTGTACTCTCTCTGTTTAGTCTCCTTCACTCACTTGGTTTCTCCCTTTTCAATTTTATAGACATGAGGCAACAATTGAACTGAGTGTATCTTTTTACCTAATTAAACTCTTAAAAGATCACATATGTATAAAAAGAAAAAAAGTTTCATTTTTTAAGTTAATACATGTCCCAATGATATTTTCTAAAAATCAAAATATCATAAAATAATACATGATTTAAGCTTCATATATTTCTTCTCAAATATTAAAATTAATTGTAATTGCTGTTTCCTTTATTAGTAATTATGCAGCTTTGAATTGTTAGCCTCTGCTATCTTATTGACTAATTCAATTATGTTTCAGAAATATTTAACAGGATGTTCATTCATGCAATTATATTTTAGATTCATTTAATAAATGAGTTTTGACCACTTACTCCACAAGTTGTACTGTGCTAGTCAAGTTAATTATAATTCTTGCTCTCATGGAGCTTAAAATTTATTGGAGAAAACATACCATTAAACAATTATAATGCAATGAGTTGAGCACCAAGCAATTAAAATATAGCTCAGATTCTTCTAACCATTTCTGCACACAAACCTCTCTATCTCCACCAAACCCCTCCAAAATGAAGGGACCACAGTTGAACTTTGAGAAGCCTAAAAGACTAATGCGGGTCTCTATTATAATATTCCTTGAAGAGAAAAATATAAAATGAAGAAATCTTCCTAGTAGCTCTGTGCTGTGATCTCTCTTTTTCTCCAAGTTTTCTCCCTTGTAGGAGGTATTAAAATTCTCTTGACCACTTTGTGTATTCCATTTCCTTTCCTTTCTTTGTGTAGTCAGTTCACATCTACAAATCCTTCTTCAATCTGTTTTTTTACTCTCTGCTTGTATTTCCCAACATGTACCATAACCTTCCCTTGGAAGGGAATCAACCTTCCATTTCACCACCTCCTCTTTGCAATCTACCTGGTTAGTGAAATCCCTTCTACAATAGGGGACGTGTAAGGGGCCATAGGAATGCCTTCCTTGGCACTTATCACCTTTCTGGACCTTCAAGGAGATGAGAGAAGAAGTAGAAGCAGAGAAGTCAGGAATCAAAGGGAGAAAGGAAAAACATTTACTAGGCATAGGATACATCCTAAAGGAATAAAAGGAAAAAAGACCACTGACTCCCTGTGGCCCTGGAGACCTAAGTAGATGCTTAATTATACCATATTTAGGAATTTTTCCTTAGTAGGGAATTTGTCCTTGCCATGGTATGAATGAGTTCCCTCAAATTCATATTTTGAAATTTAATAGTAGTAGTACATTTAGAAGTGATTAAGCTATAAGGGCAGAGACTTCAATGGATAGGAGCCCTTACAAAAGGTCTTCAGGTAGTGAGTTTGTTTCCTTCTATGCCTTGTGATATGTGTGGATACAGCATGCCTTCTGTATTAGACAGTATTTTTGCTACTGTGACCAAATGACCCCGACAAGAGCAATTTTAGGAGGATAAGTTTATTTTGAGGTCCACAGTTTTGGAGGTCTCAGTCCATAGACAGCTGGCTCCATTACTTGGGGATCAAGGTGAGGCAGAACATCATAGTGGAAGTGTGTGGCACAAGAAGGTGGGTCAGGACATCACACTTGGAAGCTGAGAGTGCTTTCCTTACCAGGATAAAAATATATCCCAAAGGCATGCCTCTAGGAACCTACACCCTGCCTGCTTACAGTCATCACTCAGTTAATTCCTAACAAGAGATTAATGCACTGATTATAGCCCAATCATTTCATCTATAAACTTTCTTGCATTGTCTCATACGTGAACTTTTGGGGAACACCTCATATCCAAACTATGATACCTTCCTTCCAGAGGATACAGCATCAGGTCACTATCTTGGAAGTACAGAACAATCTTCACTAGGCCCCAAATCTACCAAATCTTGATCTTAGACTTCTTAGTCTCCAGAACTGTGAGGAATACATATTTGTTATTTATAAATTTCCCAGTCTCAAGTATTGTATTATAGCAGCATGAGCAGACCAAGACCGCCCTTATAATATTTCCATCTTTATCTCTGTTAAATTCTATATTTGTATTAATTCCTATATATTTGTTTGACCTCCAGATGGAAAGAGCCATGCAGCAGAGCCTGTAAATGGTTGGTTCACTATTTTATCCCTACTACCTCTGGTTCCTACAACCTACAAGAGCTCAAAAATATTAGCAAAGTATGAGTTGATGGGGGAGTTCATCTTTATATCTGATAGGAAAAAAAATAAATGGGCAAAATAATTGAAGCTATTAACAAGTTTTGAGATAAAGAATATTGTGAATAGAGGGACATAGAAGAAAAGGAGGCTTGGGTGAGAGGATAATGTCAAAAGAGCAATTCAAATACAACAGTTAATGATAATGTTAGTGCAATCCAGGACATGGACATAGAAGTCAACTGAAAAAAATGAAGTGAATATCTGTGGAGATGATGAAGATAGTGAACATAAAGGTCAAGGTGACTTCAGGTCTCCCTGCCAGGAGCTCAGGTGGTGGAGGCAGTGAATCACGTGGTAAAGAGATGTCTACATGAAAACGATAATGCAAGGAGAGGGACGCACAGCAGGACAACGTGTAGAATAAGAAAGAAGCTGGCCAACTGCCAAACCAGACGTGCATGAATGCTAAGGAGAAAGGTCACCCATGCAGAGAACTGAAGGACAAGACACCCTGTCAGAGAAGAACCAAGAAGTCAGGAAGATGATGGGGAATTCTGAGAAGTAGCTGAGACTATATTGAGAATGTGTGAAACTTTGTCCCAAGAGATACAATTAAAACGTGTGAGAGAGAGAAAGACTGGAATTGAGAGAACAAAGATATAAGAGCAAAAGACAGGCTAGATAATTTTGGCATTGACTAAAAATAAGGGAGTACTTCACTGCCTACTCCCACCAAATGATCATGGAGAGGGCGCAGCAGGTGCTCAGGTCTTTCAGAATGCTACCTGGCCTGGCGGTAGGCACTTGCAAGGAAATCCCTAGGATTAGTACTTAAGGAGCCTCTGATCCATCTAGAAGGAGTCAAATATGGTTGCAGTGGGTTAACTCTCTTGAGACGCAAAACACAGTACAAAGTTTACTTAGGGCTTACACAGGCTGGTGCTTATGTGTTGAGCTTGGTGGCCCGGTGTCACTGACCCTCCACATCTTAGTCTATAGACCCCACGGACAGAGCCAAAGCTGCTCCAGCTTCTAAAGCAGTGTGCTTACCTTTTCTTTTATCTTTTTCTTTTCTTTTTTTTTTTTTTTTTTTTTGCTAGAATTTTTTAAATTTTTTTTATTCTGAGTTGTTATATATATAACAGCAGAATGTATTACATTTCATATTACACTTATAGAGCACATCTTTACATGTCTCTGGTTGTATGCAAAGTATATTCACACCATTCGTGTCTTCACACATGCACTTAGGGTAATGATATCCAGGGTAATGATATCCATTTCATTCTATCATCTTTCTTTTTTTTTTTTTTACCCTTTTGATCCCTCCCTTCCCCTCCCTCCCCATTGGCCATTCTAGTGTTCCTCTAATCCTCCTATGTTCCCAGTCCCAACCCCACTGTGAATTGGCCTCCTTAAATCAGAGAAAATATTCAGCATTTGGATTTTGGGGATTGGCTAACTTCACTTAGCATTATATTCTCTAACTTCATCCATTTACCCGCAAATGCCATGATTTTATTCTTTCATTGCTGAGTAATACTCCATTATGTATATATACCACATTATCTTTATCCATTTATCTACTGAAGGGCCTCTAGGTTGGTTCCATAGTTTAGCTACTGTGAATTGTGCTGCTATAAACATTGATGTGGCTGTGTCCCTGTATTATGCTGTTTTCTAGCATGTGAAACACTTTGACATCGTGAGCTTTATAATATTTTAAGGTCTTCTGAACTGATCAGATCACTCATTTTCATTAATAGATTACATGTATCATGAAGATTAGACATCTGGGTAAATTTGACAAAAGACTTCTCTTCCTGTAGTTAAAATATTTGGGAAGGTGTTTTCAAAAGGAAGCTCTCAAATTTTGGAAAGGTCTCCAAATTTCTAGCCTAAATATGTGAGATTTTTTGGAATTTGTATTTTGAGGCACTTTGGAATGTTTATGGTTTTTATACGCATTCTCTCTTATAGAAAAGTGTATTAGGATTCTCCAGAGGGGGGAAATAATAGAATATGTGTGTATGTATGTATCTGTATGTATGCATGTGAGAGGGGATTCATTATGGGAATTATGATTCATTATGACACTGGCTTTCATGACAATGGAGGCTGAAAGGTACTATGATATGGAGAAACAGGGAAGTTATTTGTGTAGTTTAGTTCAAGTTGGAAGACTTGAGAACCTTGGAAACTTCTGTAAGCTGTAAGTCCCTCCCAGAGTCCAAAAGATTGAGGACCAGGAGTTCTAATGTCCGAGGGCAGGAGAAGATGAATGCCCTAGCTCAACAGAGAGAGAATTTACACTTCCTCTGCTTTCTTGTTTTGTGCTACAGAGGATTGCATGGTGCTTACTCACATTGGGAAAAGGCTCATATTCCTTAGTCTACTGATTCTAATGCCAGTCTCTCTTCTGGAAACACCCCTACAGATCACACCCAGAAATAATGATTTTCCAGCTTTTTTGGGCATCCCTTAAGGCAGTCAAGTTGATACCTCAAATGAACCATCCCAAGGAGGATTATGGAGGGCTCTCCACTTGCCTATGTTTCCATAAGTTCATGCAATTTGGTTTGATATAAAACTTTCCAAAATATTTCCTCTGCTGAGAAAGGCTTGCTGCCTGGATGACAGCATGCAGCAGCTGGCCCTAATGCATTACTTACATAGATTATGCATCGCTGCCTCCTTACTCTGCTTGCCCAGTACTGAATGTTACCATGATGAATTAAATGGGCGTTTTTCTTTATTCCAAGTGAGTGCCAAAGATCAAAAACTGCGAGAGTCCTTTCCACAAGAATGGTTCCCAGAATAGGATGAGTTATAGTTATTCTCGCCAGAGATGCCTTGTTGTGCTCTATCACTTCCTACAATCCAATAGCTTGAAATTGTGCCAAGCTAATTAGCTAGTTCAGTGGCTGTTATATTAACAGCCCAAAGAAGCCAAAAGAGGTCATCCACAGTACGCAAGTGCGGCTTTATCACTTATCTCACCAATCAGAAAGTGGCAAAGGCAGCTCAACAATAAAACCCAATCTAATATATATCATGTAAAAACTTGGACAGTGTTTTAAAATATTTTCCATTGTTTAATTCATAAATCATATATAAAACACCCCTACCCTGAAAGGAAACAACATCTATCAACTATGGCATTTTAAAATTGGCTTTTATCAACTTGATAAACATAAGTGGATTTATAATATTTGTAAAGCACAGTGCTTTGGAAAAAAAGAAATCCTTATGAAGCAGAGTAGCTAGCCTGCAATTTCCTCCTGTCTTAATATGAGCATTGTCGATCCCTGCCTAAAAGTATACCTCTGAACCTTGCACCCTTGGGGACTATGCTTTCAACACATGAGCTTTTGGGGGGATATTCCATATCCAAACCTCAATTATATTTTTTAAATTATCTTTTATTTTGAAATACATATATTATATATATGCATATGAATACACATATATACATATAGTGAAATAGTTGTATTTCTCAACTTGAAAGTAGTTCTAATATTAATAATCTTTGATATGAAGATACTAACTTATAAAGGCAAGGGAGTGGGGATGAGAGGAATGAAAAACCTTTAAATAAAACAAAGGGGGGGAGAAGGGGCAAGGGGATAGAAATAATGGCAGACTGAGTTATCCAGGACTATCCTAAATACATGTATGAAGACACAATTGTTGTAAAAATACTTTATATAAAACCAGCAACTTGAGAAATTGTGCTCTTTATATGTAATATGAAATGAAATGTACTCTGTAAACATGTATAACAAATTAGAATAAAAAATGGAAAAAAAGAAAAAATAATAATCTTCTGATAAAGAAAATGGATATTTAGAAAAGGCAATCTCTAGATATTCAGTAGTTCTAAATTTTCCACTTTACTATTAGTTTGTATTGTGTTCTATTTTAATTTATGACTACATCCAGTTGCTAACTGTTAAGTATACAAATAGCAAATGCTTCCTAGTATTTATTATGCACTAATTCCTAGTCCAAAATATTTAGGTGTTTTAATTCATTTAGTGATAACAGTTCTGAGAGGAGCACTATTAAATTCCCATTTGGTAAACATGGAACCTGAGGCCATAGAGGTTATACCCCTTGAACACATTACAGGGCTGGGATGTGGGATTGGAATCCAGATAGTCTGGATTGGGTATAAGTGCCTAATCACTGTCTACACTGCCTGTATATCTGAGAATAGATACCCAGAGAGTGGGTCATACTTATTTGTTGATTTTTTTTCAGTAACTTCATGCTTTTCAAATAAACTCTCAGCTTTCCACTGTCTGGTTGGTCCACAGACTGCAACAGTTGCCTAATTCATTATGGGTCAAGAGTCTTATCTAATTACTCTGGACTGGTTAGTCACATCTTTAATTCTGTCCAATGCCTTGATTTTGCTGTATGAAGCAGGTCAGTATTAATGACTTACATTTATGAATAGTAATCAATGTTACTATTGCAGACTTTTACCTAGACCCTTATTATACAGACTTTAGTAGTCAATGAAAAGAATGTTTGTTTGCTGTTGCCACTCCCCCCCTTTTTTTTTTTTTTTAATTCCAATTACCTCTAGTTACTTTCTGTTGAACTAAACACAATTTTAAATGGATCTCTATCTTTAATCTGCTATTAGAAATCATTAACACCTTCCTCTAGCTGGGTCAGTGCACCCAGTCACTAACTTGGAGGCCATAGATAAAATAAACCTTTATGTTCTATTTGTTTTGGTTGAACTTCTTACCCTCTAGCTGTAATAGCATATAAAGTGAGAGAATAAAATGACTTTTTGTGAGTCTCAAAGCTACAATCAGAGCTATGATAGGGATCTTCCAATTAAAGTCAACATTGCCTGTTGCAATTTACACCTATTGATATGTTAACAGCTAATTGAAGGGCATAGCTTGTCACTTTCCACTTTAGCCAGGTTTTCAATTGTCACAAGGGAGAAGCACAATATTTATTATTACCTTTCTTCCATTTTATGTTCTTCCACAGAGCTGCAACTCATTTTATATTTAGATGTGTGAAATCATTTTTCCTGTTTGCTCCTAGAAATCTGGTTCTGTTTTTCTTCACTTTGACAAAGTAAATATAGCTGGAAAAAGTATACCTGTAAAGTAAAATTAAAATCACATACACTGATTTTCTAGTTGGTAGAAGAGTCACGCTAGATCTGGGTATTGTGGTAAAGGATCTATCAATGAATTGATGCTATGCTAATTCCAAGAATATAAGTAAAATTTTGTTGTAAAGTTAGTCATTTAACTATTATTAGACTTTGAGTTATATCTAGAAAGTCATGTATATTCAGGGCTACATGTGTATAAGACAGAATAAGCGCAAGTCCCTATATAAATGCCATCGACACACTATATTTGTAGCATTGTCATAGCCAGACCTATCAAGTTTACCCAAATACATAAAATAGCAATAAAGGTATAGTAAAATATTAATAATGATTTTTAAAAATATCTTATTATTTATTTAAATATACTTATTAATAATGTCAATGCATCATATTAATATTTTTATTGTGTTATGATGTTAATATTACTAATATGACATATTTACATTATCAATATATTACTGTGATATTAATCTTTATTATTAATATGCATTTATTATTATTTATTAATGCTTTTAACTGAAACACGTAAGTTCTTGAAAACTGTTTTTGGTGTAATCTTGTCTTTTCTGATTCTCATTCACTTAGTTGTGATTTAATTGACACTCATGTGAGCTCTCTGTCTAGGCAGTGGATCAATTGATCAATAAAACATGATTGAGTCCCTCAAAAAACTTACATTATAGTGAAGGGTAAAAATATCAAGCAATTAATTGTATTAGATTGAACTGCATGAGAATATCATTATTCAACCATTTTTTACCTAGAAAATGTCATTTTTTATGATTTGACTTGATCAGAGCCCGGATAAAATAATCATCACAATAGATACAAACACCTCAAAGGAAAAAGAAGAAACAACCATTAATTGAGCCTAACTGTGAAAGGTACGCCAAGAGAGTGGGACTTGAACAATAACTTCTTCTTCTTCTTTTTTTTTTTTTTTTTAATTATCAAAGGTCTGTGAAAGCTCTTCTATCTTATCATCTTGTTTGGTTTTCCCCATCTCTACTATGCAAGCCCATGTTCTGGCATTCAGTATAGAGTCTGTTCTGTGGACACTCCAGTGAGACTGGAGACAGGAAAGCCCTGCGTTCTCCTGGTCTGTGGACTGACAATGACAGTGAGTACTGACCATCGACATGGCACCTTATCCACAGGTCCCCTGGCACAGTGTCAATGGCTTACCCCGGCACTGTTCACATAGATGATAAAACATAGAAGGAGGATGGTGACCTTGGGATGTTGGTAAATGTTCAATAACTAGCCTTCTGGGAAGGAAGATGAAAGGGAGCCTCCTGTGGAGCTTATGACCAATTTCCAGCTACCAGCCTAATTGGCACAGGATGCATAGCGGAGAAGAGGTGCACAATCAGTTCTTCAGAACAGAGCCAGTGTGAGCTGATGCCAGCGTATTTGAAATGGGAGAGAATTTTCTTCAAAATAGTGACCACTATGAACCTAGCCTGAGAGTGGTATACTCCAGTGTACTACTTTGTCACATCTGTCCTATATGCCCTGTCAGATTTATAACATTTCCAAGATCTATCTGGCTACTTGTGTGCAGACCACACCAAAAGTATTTTTAACCCTGATAGAAAACCATTTACTTATTTTTAACATTCAACAATTTATACTGTCCTACCCCACTTGCTCAACCCCCCCATTTTTTGTTATGAAAGTATTTTCAAACAAATTGTTTTTGTATTTGCAATAAATATGAATTTCATTCAAAGTTTCCATAACTATTTTGATGCCAAGTCTTTGCCCCATTCTAGAAAGTAGTTATGAAATCTTCAAAAAGTCTAAAATTCTGCTCCATTTGTATGCAATGAATTGGAGAGCTTTCTACTGTCATGTATAACTGATTACAACTGATTAAAAAGAACATGCATAAAAAAGTGTATAGCTTTCTTTCTGAAAATTAAATAAATGGGGTTCCTTTGGAAATCTTATGGGTTTTACTTGGCACAAAAGACATCTATACTAATTTAAATGAAAATTTGTAATTTTAGTCTCCTAGATATTTATTTTTAGTCTGCAAATTTGAGCCATAGTGAAAAGAAATGAAAAAGGCTTCAATTGTTGCATAAGTTGCAACTTGATTTTAGTTAATATATTAAGATCTATTCAGACCACTTATCAGTAGCCTTGGTACTTTTTATCTAGCTGCAAATCAGATCTGCTGTTTATCCAGATCTCACTGAGTAAACAAAATTTAAATGGGGGATTTTTCCAATTGAGAAAAGTGCTTTATCCTTCAATTATCTTTTGCTGGTGACTTAGCTTATGTCCCACCATATCAGACTTCTCCAGACCTTGACTACATCAAGCCTTTCTATTCTTTTATTTGGACTTTGTGATATTCAGATTCTTTTTAGTCCCTGTCAATACAAATGTGAGTTTCTGTACAAAAGACCACATACTGATATTAAATCTCTTAGCCAATGCCCTTGTTTTAGATCCTATCCAGACTTCCAGGAAGAGTAATCTAAAAGTGTAGCTTTCTTTTTTCTTTTTTTTTTTTTTCCCATCTGCTCCATCTGCAAATGTTTATATACCCTTTTAGTTTTCTTTTCAAAAGCACACATCCATTGAAATAGCACACAACATTTTATAACCCTGAACCACTGGTGCCTTTTTTTTAAAGGCCAGATTCTGCTAGATTGTATTGATCACTCCCTAATTCCATTGTTCATTTTCTGTAATTTTGTAGCTAAGGCTGACATCCCTCCCTTTGTTTCCATTTTGTTTTGCAGCTCTCTGTGTTTAAAGATGTGCTGAATTCTGCCATTGGTTTTCCTGTTCACCCTATGGGTATTGATGCTAAACTAACACTTCTATTAGGAGACAGAGCTTGGTAAATGCAATACTGGCCTCATGTCCCTTTGGGAAAATCACATTTGGGGAAAATAAAAGAAGGGCTAGAGAAAGGAATATGGACCTTCTGGCACTGCCAAGTTCTAGGATTGGATACTCTCTAAATGCTTTTAACAAAGAAGCCATTCTTGAAAATGATGCAGCAGTTTTACTTTTGTACTTTATGAACTCTTCCCATTTTACAAAATATCCTCTTGAGATGTTTTCTTAGCTTTTAATTTTTACCTGTGACTCTATTTGACTCTGTTCATTACTATTTAATCTTACTTTATATTATCAAAATTTACTACCCAAAGCCCACTTATCAGAGATTTGTGTGACTTCTTTTTCCTTTCTTCACCTTTACACTTTGATGAAAGACTTCTTTTCTTCTGCCTAAACTTCACACACATAGCTGGATGAAAAACTGTCCAGAGAGCTATCACGATATATATATTGTGGGGAAAAAAATTAATTGTGTATACATCTCTTTTCCCTCCTAATCCCAGGAACACTCCCTGAAAACACTATTGTTTTGACAATGTGAAGATACATAGTGTGTCATTCTTTTAGATTCTCATCTCTGCCTAGTATCCACATTGGAATGCTTCCTGAGATCCATTCTTCACCATCTTCTTCAATTATGTGTTGCCTTTGCAAAATGTGATGTTGTGAAGCCTGGAATCTATGTTTATAGCTCTTATGTACTTCAAAAAAAAATTTCCCCCTAAGAAGAACTAGAAATAAGTTTCCTTTTCCTTAAAGGCCAATTGTATCTCTACCCAGACTCACATTCTTAGACTACCATTCCCAAAACATTATCTTTTCATAATCATTCATTCATTCAATAACTATTGCCATACTGGAAAATATACATTTGAAAGAATATCAAGTCATAATTCCTCTCAATTATTTTACACAGGAAATTATTATGTACTATTGTAAGGACTGTGTTAAAAATTGCTAATTGGACACATAAGAAAGATACCTACAGGCCAGGTGCCAAAGCATGTGATATGATTGAATGAATGGTAAATTTAGGTCTTCCAAAGCAACGAAGATTGTAAAATGCCTGCTGTTTGCAAAAGGAATATCATTGAAAGGAATAAACCATATTAATATGCTGATGCTTGAAAAGTTCTTTAGGTTTGATATATTTATTGAATAGACAAATGAAACCTATTATTTTAATTTTTCTGTTTAGTTTAAAAGTATAATCAACCATGATTTTGTCCCTTGCCTCTCCTGAATATGCTACAAGCATTTAATTTGACAATACATTGGTATGTTAGTAGCTTTTCAAAGTTTAGTACGCAAAATATGTTACACTCGGTTGTGCATTTTGACTCTGGGTAAAAAGAGTCAAAAGCAATCTAATTTGATTATTAGCATTATGCTTTAGGTTATTGGATGCCACATGATCAGAAGAGAGGAATTAAGTTGATTTGACAGCCCTCCAATTTTGCTTTTACTGTTATTGATTCATTGAATTCAGGCTCTTCTGTTCAAGGCTTGCTCTTGAAAAAGGAAATGATGGGCACATGTAGCCTAATCACATTTCATTGTTCATTTTCTCTGTGTAATGATAAATTTCACTACTCAGATCAATTTTGGCCCAATTTCCTCTAATAGAATGCAACCTAAAGAAGACTCTTAGATTAAATGCAGTTTTTTTTTTTTTTTTTTTTACAGACTATTAAAAGGAGACAACCAACTGAATGCGCTTTGCTTTATAATTTTGGTTTAGATTTTATTTGAGGTATACTACTAAAATAGTCAGTGCTTGAAGTAGTGTATGGGGGTCTAGGGACAAAGAGCCATCTTTGAGATGAAGGAAGAGTTTCAGACCACTATATGGATTTAGAATTTGAAGGGATACTAGACAATACTAAAGTAAGTCTCTTCCTTTTGCAGACAAAATCAGGTTCAGAGTCCTATGAAACAGTATAAAATGCAAATTGTTCTGCACCAGTTTCTATATATTTTGCCACTTTATCATACAAGGTGCCTTCCCCTGAAAGTTGCATTAGCAAATGAATACCATATTTTTTTCCAGAATGTATGGCCATGAATTATAATCTAATATGCATTTAAATGGAACTTAGATTTAGCTCTTTAATGTTTGTATTTTTCACTTCTTTATCCCTTTCTGTTAACAAATTTGAAACATATTTGCTTGCCAAAATGCAGAGTGAATTGTTTTAGAAGGTTAATGTTGTGTATGTTCCCATACCCATTATATTTGTAGTATTTAAAGATTGTGGTAAACTGGAACTAGATTGATGTATGCAATTAAAATCTTTCTAACCTATGTATAAAGAGAATTGATTAAGTATTGAAGAGTTAATGCTGGAAAATTAGTTTCATTTAATGTACATAATTCCAGTGCCATGGAAACAGGGAGGGGGGAATCAACTGAGGGTCATATAGAAGAAAACAGCATAATTCAGTTGTTTTTTTTGTTTTGTTTTGGTGTGTGTGTGTGTGTGTGTGTGTGTGTGTGTGTGTGTATGAGAGAGAGAGAGAGAGAGAGAGAGCAATAGAGAGTTGATTGATTTAGATTTATTTTTAAAAATTTGAACTGATGAACGATGTGTTGTGCTGACAGATCTGAAATCAAAGTTGTGTTAAAAATATAATATATTTTGAATAAAAATGACAATAGGGAGATGAATCTGGTCTTCTGAGCTAGATGGTATAGACTAATGGAAGGGAGAAAGAAGAAAGAAAAAGGAGAAAATTTGGGGAAGAATAAGAAAAAGCATACTCTAAAAATGCTTGAATAAAAGTGAGATAGATGCAATTTTACATGACTGGGTTATAATTTTTTTTAGTTAAATTTACTATTAACCAAAAACAAATATACACACATTGAACTTAATAGTGGTATACCATGTGATGTTTTGATATAGGTACATATTGTAATGTTTAGATCAGGTTAAACATCTATTTCTTCCTGGCGAAAACATTTTAAATTCTTCCTTCCAGCTTTTCAATATTTATACTATATTGTTATCTACAGCCACCCTACTGTGTAGTAGCAACCAGAATTTACTCCTATATACCTGTAGTTTAGTGGCCATTGATCAACCCTTTCCCATCCTTCTCTTTTTTTTTTTTTTTTTTTTTTGTGCTACCAGGGATTGAACTCAGGGGCACTCGACCACTGGGTCACATCCCCAGACCTTTTTTGTATTTTATTTAGAGACAGGGTCTCACTGAGTTGCTAAGTGCCTCGCCATTGCTGAGGCTGGCTTTGAACTCGCCATCCTCCTGCCTCAGCCTCCCAAAGTGCTGGGATTACAGGCGTGCGCCACCGTGCCTGGCTTCTCATCCTTCTCTTTTCCCTACTTTTCCTGGCCTCTGGTAACCACTATTATATTTTCAACTTGTATGAAATCAGCTTGTTTAGATGACATATATGATTGAGATCATGCAATGCTTATTTTTGTGCACCTGGTTTATTTCATTTAACATAATGATTTTCAGTTCAATCCATGTTGTTGCAAATGAAAAAATTTCATTCATCTTATGAATAAATACTATTCCATTGCACGTATGTACCACATTATTTATCCACTCATCAGCTGGTGTACATTTCAGTTCTTTATTATTCTTGCCTATTGTGAAGAGTGTCACAGTAAACATGAAAGGTATACTATGTTCATGGATTGAAAGAATCAATATTGTTAAATTTATGTACTACCTAAAATGATCTATATTTTCAATTTATTCCCTACCAAAATGTCAATGACATTATTTATAGAAGTAGAAAAATTTCCCCTAAAATTTCTATGAAACCAAAAAAGAAAAAAAAAAATCTCTAATAACCAAAACCATCTTGAGCAAAAGAAAAAAAACCAGGGAGTTCCAAATCAGGAACTACCTAACTTCAAGGTATATTAAAACAATATAATATTGAATGTATACAGTATTGGCATAAAAAAAGTCACATGGCCCTCTGTAGTATAGCAGAGAGCCTAGAAGTAATCCCATTTATCTCAGCTATCTAACTTTCAACAAAGATGCAAAGAACATACATTGGAAAAAAGACATCCTTTTCAATAAATAGTGCTGAGAAAATTTGATATCTGCATGAAGAAGAATGAAACTAGACCCCTATATCTCACCATTTACAAAAGTTAACTCAAAATGTATTAAAGACTTGTATGTAAGATATGAAACAAGAAATACTAGAAAAAAATAATATAGGAGGAAAGCTTTGGGATTTTGGAATGGGCAGGAACTTTTTATGGAAGAACAAAGTCAAAAGAGAAAAACAGATGTATAAGAAATCAAAAAGCTTCTGCACAACAAAGAAAACAACCATCAAAGTGGAGAGAAAAGCTTCAAAATAGGTGAAAATATTTGTGAAATATGCATCTGGCAAGGGGTTAATATCCATAGAATATATATAAAAACTCAAAACAATAACAACAAATATATATAGTGATTTAAATATGTGTAATATATTTAAGTAAATATTTCTCAAAAGAAGATATACTAGTGAAAAATGGGCACATAAAGAAATGTTCAAGCCAGGCGTGGTGGAACATGCCTGTAATCCCACCACTTGGGAGGCTGAGGCAGGAGGATCGCAAGTTCAAAGCCAGCCTCAGCAATGGTGAGCCACTTAGCAACCCAGTGAGACCCTGTTTCTGATAAAATACAAAAAAAGGCTTGAGATGTGGCCCAGTGGTTGTATGCCCCTGAGTTCAATCCCTGGTACTAAAAAAAAAAAAAAAAAAAAAAGAAAAGAAAAGAAAAAGAAATGGTCAACATCACTAATCATCATGAAAATGCAAGTCTAATCTACAACAGTATACCACCTCACCCTAGTAAAAATGGCTATTAACAAAAAAATAAAGAAAACAAGTGCTGGTAAGGATGTGGAGAAAATGGAACCGTCACATAGTGTTGGTGTAACTGTAAATTAGTACATCCATTACTGATAACAGTATGAATGTTCTTCAAAATATTAAGAATAGAACTATCATATGATGCAAAAATCTCATTGCTGATTGTCTATACAAAGGAAATGAAATCAGTATGCCCAATGGGTCATCTCAAATGCCTATATTTTTGCTGGATTTTGGTCCTTTAAACTCTGAGCCTCAGAATGTAATTGATATTGAAATCACAGGTCTTCAGTTCTCTTCATCTGTTCTCTTTAATTCTAAATCTTAATATGATTCCAGAATGGATAGTTAGTCTCTTACGGACTTAATACAGCATGGAGATATTGACAGTTGTATGAAAATCAGCCAAAGGGTCCAGTCTAGTCAGAAATTATCCTCAATTTTTTCTAACTTCAATATAATATTTAATAGACCACTATTAGTTTTTGTGCTGAAATTTTTTATAGTATCACCAAATAAATTTCAAATGAAACCTAATAGACTGGATCTAGTCAGAAATTCTTCTCAATCCTTTATAACTCCAATGTAATATATAACACTACTAGTCTTTGTGTTGAAATTTTTTTACAGTATCTACTAAATCAATTTCAAATGGAACCTAATAGAGGCAGTCTTCACTCTCTGTGGTAGTATAGATCTAGAGAAATGATTGCAAAACCTGAAATTATGCAAAGATAAATTAATGGCAATGGAGGAAATTATGATTGTTCTATGCCCTTTAAAGACTTTGGCCAAAACATTAATAATTTTTATACTGTGTGTTATCAGTGATTAGGGATATTTAAAAATAGTAAAAACTAATATTTGTTTAGAATACTCTCACTTAAAACATCAGAATCATTGAGAATTAGGGTGTTTAATTTCTTCATTAAAACTCTCAAACTCTCATGAGGAGTGAACTGAACATTCCTTGTTTTCCCTCCTATGTTCTGATACAGTATAGGCATCTTGTCTATGCTTTTGTAAGTTGTCAGAGTTTTTTTTTCTGTTTGCTTCAACTGCTAGCAGCTTAGTCTTTGTGTTTTCAATGTAATAAATTGCCTCTGAGTTTCAATAATGTTAATTTGATAGAACCACTCCCTCTGGGATTTCACTGTTTTCATCACAACCACTTTCTTCATCACGTAAACAAACTCATGTTCTCGTTTTCTGACTGGGCATCCAGAGTCTCAGCATACTGCAGTGACGACATGCACACAGACAGTGCTTCTGAATCTCGATCTATGTGTAATCTGAATTTTACTTCTTGAGCCCTCCCCTTTTCTTTTCTGAACTTCAACTTTGACTTTTGTTGAGCAGTTTTATGTATTATCCATTTCTATAAAATGGCATGTGGGTTTCTCAATGGAAGATAAGGAGTCAACGCATATACCTACTTGCTCAGTGTGTGAAATAAATAGCAAATGTACTATGACCAATCACAGCCAAATTTTAGGAAAACGGATATAATTGCCATTGATTATGATGCACATCTATTATTTCCATAGTGAACTTGAAGGTGAAGAGCAAGCAGCAGTAAAGTTTCACTTCATGGATTTACTTGTAGCTAATATACTGTAATAATGAATTTCAACTGCACGGTTAAGTAAAATGTGTATTAGTCAGGGTTCACTAGAGGAACAGAACCAATACAATAGGTATATGAAGAGATTTACTAAAGGGAATGGCTCATGTGGTTGTGAAGGGCAAGAAATCCCATGATCAACCATCTGCAAGCTAGAAAACCAGGAAAGTCAACAACATAATTAAATGTGAGACTAAAGGACCAAGAATTAAAAGGTTTAATATCTGAGTGCAGGAGAAGATGGGTGTCCCAATTCAAGAAGAAAGGGAGATAATTTGTCCTTTTTCTGACTTTTTATGTTACTGGGTTTGACAATGAATTTAATAAAAGCCCACTCATATTAGTAAGGATGGATCTTCTGAACTCAGTCTCCTGATTCAAATGCTAATCATTTCTAGATACATCCTCACACACATAACCAGAAATAATGTTTTACCAGTATCTGGACATCCTTTGGCAGAGTCAACTTGGTAGATAAAATGAACCATCGGTACCATGGTAGCCCAAACCTAGGCATATAAACCCAAAACAGACTGCCTATATATACAAGAGCACTTAGAAATATGAGACACAGAATGCTAGTAAAATACTTTATTTTGTTATTAGAGGCATAAAATATAGCATATTTATACAGCAATAACTTGAACTGCTATGTGAAAATCTGTTGAGTTACAGTAATATTTCTTTTTATTGTTAGTGTTAATTGAGAAACTACATAACAAGCTTCAATCAACAATAAGTCTGCAGGGAAGATCATGAATGTGACTCTTTTATCAATCCAGAAATTTTATAGCTTGAAAGGACCCTTGAAATAAATTGTATTTCATATTATAGCTGAATAAGCCTCCTTCTTGGGGGATTCTGACCATTTGCTCATGGTCAAAAACTAGTTCTGTTCATAACTGTTTCACATAATTTGGCATTCTGAACTTAATTTTCCCAAGTCTTGATGGCAATTACTCAAAAAAGTTCAATTATCTTTTCATGAATAAAAAGAATTTGTTCCCACTGGGTGAAATTAAATACTGAATTGAAATATTTGAAAAATACTGTTTACCTTAGTCTTCTAAAAAAACTGAGTTTTTTAGCCTTAAAAACAATATCTATATTTTAAGAGATAGATATAAAATATAAGAGATATTGTTGAATAACTTTAAGTCTAAAAACTCTCAGTTGTGGGCTGGAGTTGTGGCTCAGTGGCAGAGTACTTGCCTAGCACTTAAGAGGCCCTGGGTTTGATCCTCAGCACCACATAAAAATAAATAAAATAAAGGTATTGTGTCCAACTACAACTAAAAAATAAATATAAAAAATGAAATTCTGAATCAATAAATTTCAATGTTTAAAATACATCTTTTATAAAAAATAATTGCATACAGATATGAACAAATCTACACAATTGGCATAAAATAAAACTTTCTAAAAAATTCTAATAAGGTTTCACTTATAGGCAAAATATAATCATAGAAATCCCACCAAAACATTTGGCATTTGGCTTTTTGGGATTGGCTAACTTTGCTTAGTATTGTATTCTCTAACTCCATCCATTTACCTGCAAATGCCATGATTTTATTCTTATTGCTGAGTAATACTCCATTGTGTGTATATACCACATTTTCTTTATCCATTCATCTACTGAAGGGCATCTAGGTTGGTTCCACAGTTTAGCTATAGTGAATTGTGCTGCTATAAACATTGATGTGGCTGTGTCCCTGTAGTATGCTGTTTTCAAGTCTTTTGGGTAAAGACCAAGAAGTGGGATAGCTGGGTCATAGGTGGTTCCATCCCAAGTTTTCCAAGGTATCTCCATACTGCTTTCCATATTGGCTGCACCATTTTGCAATCCCACCAACAATGTATGAGTGTGCCTTTTTCTCCACATCCTAAGGAGGCCAATTCACAGTTGGGTTGGGATGGGGAGCATAGGAGGATTAGAGGAACACTAGAATAGCCAATGGGGAGGGAGGGGTAGGGAGGGAACAAAAGGGTGAAGAAAAAAAAAAGATGGTAAAATGAGATGGAAATCGTTACCCTAAGTGCATCTATGAAGTCACAAATGGTGTGAATATACTTTGCATACAACCAGAGATTTGTAAAAATGTGCTCTATATGTGTAATATGAAATGTAATGCATTATGCTGTCATTTATGACATCTTAGAATAAAAAATTTTTAAAAAAAGAAATCCCACCAAAAATTATTTTGTTCAATATCATAATAGTTTAATTTTAAGAAATCTGATGGTAGATATTGAACTAGCTAATTATGGATAGTGACTCAAAGTCAAAGCTTCTACATAAATGTGAATATACAGGACTTCTGGTATTTATTTATTTTCTGTTAACCTACCATAAAAATTGCATCTTGTGAGACTGTTCTGATTCTTCAGTTTCCCTGGTGTCAGTCCTAACTCTTTTAGTTAAATATCTTTGGGTTAGAAAGAAGGTAAATCTACTAAGGCTAGCCCAAATACAGGTGGAATAATAAAATTTGTTGTTGAAAAGATAATAAAGGTATGCTAGATTCTAATAAATTCAGTGCAAATAAGCTTGTAGGAACTTCAATTTGGCAAGTTTTATGCATCCTTCATACTTCATATTTGGTATAAAGTAGATCAACTTATAAAGTAGATCATCTCTTTGCTTTTTTTTTCTTTCTTTTTAAATTAAATTTAATTTTTTGAGATGGGTTCTCATTATAGCCCAGAATGTTCTTGAATTTTTGGGCTCAAGAAATTCTCTTGCCTTAGTCTTCCAGGTACCAGGAACTACAGATAAATCCCACTAAACTCTTAATATACAGGTTCTCTAAGGAGACAATTACTGGAACAGAGTAGGTATAAGAAAATATGCCATATATCACTGTGTCTTCATTTCCCTGCCCTCTACATGTTTTCCTAGTCATAAGGAACCTACTCCATAGGGAGCTCTGCACTCTTGTGTATTTTCTTTCTTTCTTTCTTTCTTTCTTTCTTTCTTTCTTTCTTTCTTTCTTTCTTTCTTTCTTTCTTTCCTTCTTTCTTCTTTTCTCTTCATCATCATCTTCTTTTTAACACAGGACACTTAAACACTGAGCCTCTTTAATTTTTATTTATTTATTTGCTCTAATCAGTTATACGTGACAGCAGACTGCTCTTCGATTCATTGTACACAAATAGAGCATACTTTTTCACTTCTCTGGTTGTACACGAGGTAGGGTCACAACATTTGTGCAATCATACATGTACCTAGGGTAATGATGTCCGTCTCATTCCACAGTTTTTCCTATCCACAAGTCCCCTCCCCCCTTCCCCCCTCTATGCCCAATCCAAAGTTCCTCCACTCATTCCATACCCCCACCCATTACAGATTAGCATCCACTTATTAGAGAAAATATTTGGCCTTCGATTTTTTGGGATTGGCTTACTTTGCATAACATGATATTGTACAACTCCATCCATTTACTGGCAAATGCCGTGATTTTATTCTCTGTTATTGCTAAGTAATATTCCATTGTGTATATATACCATACTTTCTTTATCCATACATCTATTGAAGGGCTTCTAGTTTGGTTCCACAGTTTGGCTATGGTGAAATGTGCTGCTATAAACATTGATGTGGCTGTGTCAGTATAGTATGCTGTTTTTAAGTCCCTTAGGTATAGACCAAGAAGTGGGGTAGCTGAGTCAAAAGATTGTTCCATTCCAAGTTTTTAAAGGAATCTACATTCTACTTTCCAGATTGGTTGCACCAATTTGTAGTCCCACCATCAATGTATGAGTGTTGCTTTTTCCGCACATCCTCGCCAACACTTATTGTTTCTGGTATTCTTCATAACTCCCTTTATTACTGGAGTGAGATGAAATCTTAGTGTAGTTTTGATTTGCATTTCTCTAATTACTAGAGATATTGAACATTTTTTCATGTATTTGTTGACTGATTGTATATCTTTATCTGAAAAGTGTCTGTTCAGTTCCTTAGCCCATTTATTGATTGGTTGTTTGTATTTTCTGGTGTTAAGTTTTTTTAGTTCTTTATATATCTTGGAGATTAGTGCTCTGTCTGACATATGTTTGGTAAAAATTTGCTCCCATACTGTAGGCTCTCTCTCTACATGATTGATTGTTTCTTTTGTTAAGAAAAGAAGTTTGAATCCATCCCATTTATTGATTCTTGATTTTACTTCTTACACTTTAGGAGTCATGTTAAGGCAGTTGGGGGCTAATCCAACAAGATGAAGATTTGGGCCTACTTTGTCTTCTATTAGGTGTAGGGTCTCTGGTCTAATTCCTACATCCTTGAACAACTTTGAGTTGAGTTTTGTGCTGGGTGAGAGATAGGGGTTTAATTTCATTTTGCTACATATGTATTTCCAGTTTTCCCAGCACCATTTGTTGAAGAGGCTATCTTTTCTCCAACATGTGTTCTGGGCACCTTTGTCTAGTATGAGATAACTGTATTTATGTGGGTTTGTCTCTGTGTCTTCTATTCTGTGCCATTGGCCTACATGTCTGTTTTGGTGCCAATACCATACCGTTTTTCTTACTATGGCTCTGTAGTATAGTTTAAGGTCTGGTATTGTGATGCCTTCTGCTTCACTCTTCTTACTAAGGACTGCTTTGACTATTATAGATCTCTTATTTTTCCAAATGAATTTCATGATTGCTTTTTTCTATTTCTATGAGGTATGAAGAACTAAACTATCACTATTTATTAACAAGATGATAAGTATAGACTTAGAGGATCCAAAAAATTCCACCAGAAAACTTCTAGATTCAATAAATGAATTCAGCAAAGTTGTAGGATATAAAATTTATACCTATAAATCAAATGAATTTCTACACATCACTGATGAATCGTCTGAGAGAGAAATTAGGAAATCTACCACATCCACAATAGCCTCAAAAAAAAAAAAAAAAAAAAAAAAAAACACTTGGGGATCAATTTAACAAAAACGGTAAAAGACCTTTATAGGGAAAACTACAGAACACTAAAGAAATTGAAGAAGATCTTAGAAGATGGAAAGATCTCACAAGATCTTAGATAGGCTGAATTAATGTTGTCAAAATAGCCATACTACCAAAAGCACTATATAGATTCACTGTGATACCAATTAAAATTCCAATGTCACTGAGCCCTTTTTTATATTTTGTTTAGAAGCAGGATCTTACTAAGTTGCTTAGGGCCATGCTAAGGTGCTGAGGCTGGCTTTGAATGTGCAATCCTCCTGCTTCAGCCTCCTGAGCCTCTGGGATTACATGCATATACTACTGCAGCCATTTTGTGTGTACTCTTGAAAGGCAGAACTGTTGATGAGATACTGTGGGGTCTTGTAGAATCTCTTTATTTGACCAGTTGTATCAGGTCTGCATACTTATCCTTCAGGCAAGGTGCCAAAAATGAAGGTCATTTCTAAAAGACTCAAGTTCAGCACAATCCTTTATCTTGGCATAAAGCTTTACCATAGGGATGCCTTTTCTTTGCATCAAAGAAGAGGCATGATCTCCTTTTAAGGTCAGTTAATTAATCCTTTAACCCAGAGGCCTGTGAATTTTTTCTGTATAAAGCTAGATAGTAAATATTGTGGGTTTTGCAAAACATATGGTCTCTATGGTAACTGATCAACTGCCCTTTTAGTGCAAAAACAACCACAAACAATATGCAAATGACTAAAAGTTTTGCTACAAAAATAGCCACTAGACTGAATTTAGCCCATAGGTGTAATTTGCCAATTCTTGGTCTAACTTATTACATCTGTGTATGTTCCACTTTTAGTTCTGTGATAAATTCTCTATAATTCTTTATATTTGAAAAGGAAATATCCCAAATGCCTTAGTAATACAATAGCGAATTAACTTTTCATGAACTCCAGTAGTTTATGATTACATTTATTACTAAAAAGATTCCAAAAGAACAAAGATAGTACACTCAGTGAGGCACAAGTAGAGGGACACATATGTTCTAAAATCACTTTATTCTGTACAGGGAGTTTACATTTCAGAAAGAAGGGGGCATGAGCAATATCAAATGATACAGTAGTATCTATAAAGAAGAGAAATAAAAAAGGCCATTGCACTTTGCAATTAGGGGGCTTATGATGACCTTCAAGAAAGCAGTGTTGATAGGATCACTGAGGCAGAAACTAAAATGCAAAATATTTAAGCCTGATGATAATGAGCTATGCAGGACCATATATGAAACACAGGTTTTTATGAAATGGATCCAACCCAAATATTTACTGAAACATGCTTATAGAATAATTTTAATTCAGTAAAATAAGTGTATTACTGAAATAGTTTTGCTTGCAGCATTTTATTTTTCTGTGTTACAGATATTGATTAAATTCCCTATGCCACATTTGAATTTAAAGTTGTGACCTGTGATCTCAGATTGACTTCCTGACAGTAATGATTAGGATGGTGGGTGAGCAGCACAAATTTACTTCTAATCTCTATGTAGTAAAGTCAATGATTCTTTTTCCCTAAGAGAGAATCTGGTTATGAAAAAAAAGACTTTCATTGACAGATTGCTTTTAGCCACTTCATTTTCTTGTCACAAATATATATATATATATATATATATATGTATATATATATATATTAAACTTTTATAATTGTCCATAAAAGAAAGCAACAATGACATTCACATTTAGTTATTCAGACTAAATTATTTTACCAGGATGTGGCATGTAACCTGGAGTATTATGAAAACCAACCCCCAAACAATAGAAAATGGTTACATGATTGTGTTCCTACTCTGCACAAAGTAAATAAATAAATAAAAATTTCAGTTAGAATATGGAATTATAAACAATAGAAATAAAACATTGCAATATTTGTCACACTTTTATCATGTTTATAGTTATTTTGTTCCAGTGAATTGTTTGAACTTTATAAGTATTTTTAGTACTATTGAAGATAATTTATTTACTTTGCCTGAAAGAGACAACCATTCTATTTCTACAACCCAAAATTTAAAAGTGAAAATATAATTCTACTTTGATTATTGGAATAGCACAGGGATTATTATTTTTTTGTCTCTTCTTGATCATCACGACAGCTTCCTAACCTACCATTTTAGCTCAATACTATACAATGTCACTTGGTTGATGGATTCCTGTTCTCTGAGTTTTATAAAGAATTTTAATAAAGATTCAAGATAAACTTCACTTATAAACAAATTTAATATAAATCCAATATAAACTTTGCTTTTATGTGGTAAAAAATGATAGGCTATAAAGATATATGATGGCAATTTTACTCCTATTTGGAAGCATTATAGAATATTTCCAAGGAATTAAATTATGCTAGAAGATATGATCTTTGCATCCTTGTATTCTTCGATGATTTATTATTTTAAATGTATAGGAAGTGTGCAAAATTTGTGGCTCAAAAATGAATAAATGACGGCTTATATTATCTCATAACTCACATTCAAAGGGTGAAAATATTTTTTAAGAAAAACAGAAAAGCAATGTGATGAATTCATTTGTAGAGATACGCATAGGTGCTTTGAGAGGATAGAGGAATGTGACAAAATATCTATTACATTTATTTATATTACCCTGAAAGCAAATATGAGGTATCTGAATAAAAGAGGGACTATATTTCCAGATCTTATTCTACCACCTGAGGCAAAAGAATAAGACCTAATTGGTGATGACTGTTGACAATGCAATTAGTACTCCAGAAAAAAAAATACCTTGAAACTTATGAATTTTAAAGTTTATATGGAAATGGCTATATGGCTACCATCTTCCCCTCCTAAGAAGAAAGAAAAACCTTGCTTCTTGAACATTTTATAATTTTGAAATGTAACATAAACAAGAATTTTTAATGCAAGTGGATGGCAGATATATCTCTATGTATCTCTGAAGATGTTATCCATTCTATCATTCTTTAACTTCCAAGCATATTCTTTACCCTGGTTTCTCATTTACTTTGCCTAGAATACCCTGAGCATAAAGAAACATGAAAATATATTCTCTATACTTCCACACAAGTGAAGAAATATGTTCTTGTAGAGTTGACATTTGAGCCTACACTGCTGGATAAGTATCAATTTATTACACAAAAGGGAAGAGTCATTCTGGACAGAGGGAGCAGAAGCATAAAGATTTAGAGCTAAGACAGAATATGGTAGAACTCATGTCAAATGATTACTAGTTGTTATTTTTCTTAGAATTCCAAGAAGTCTTCCAATTTTATCTCATTGGCCAGGGATAGAGCACATACCAACACTCATCTCTGAGTGAAGCTGAGAAGGCAAGTATTGAACTGGACAGATTACTGTGATAACTTAATGACTATGACAAAACAAAGAAGTGCTGAGTGGATGTTGGGTAGCAACTTCAGTGGTTGCCAGAGGAGATTAAGAAGGAAAGTGAGCCCAGGAATGTTATATACTATAGTGTTTGTGGTATCAACTCTGAGTTTTCTGAAGACAGAGTAAGTAGTTTTCAAATGTATTAGTTAAAGTAATAGATAATTTTGAAAATAATCACATTATTGATTAGTAAAATCATCTTTATACTGAAAGGCCTACTGTTTGAAATAACATAGTATTAAGCAAAGACCCACACTATCTACTACAATATAGGACTTCCTTTTATTTAGCTAATAATATAACCAGACCAAAAATATTCCTTCCTTCTACCAAAGCTCTGTTGAGGACATGGTATAGCAAAGTTGAGACATAGGGCTTGGGCTACAGATTACAACATAATTTTAGAGGCAATAAAGAAGAGAGAGACAGAGACCCAGAGAGAGAACAATTAAGAAAATTGACTGAGGCCTGCCTTTCTTCCCAACACTTCTCCTGTTCCTGTTATTAAAGAATTGTAGACTCTACTAAGAAGAAATAAATGGATTTAAAAAGTGGTAATATTTTTGCCAATTGCCAAGTTAATTCATGCTTGACCTATTGAAAACTACCTCTTGGAATTTTTTTTTTTTTTTTTTTTTTTTTAACCAGAATGACTTGAATGACAATAAGGGAGAGTTATGGTGACAGTCATCAGAAAACAACAGGTTGAAATGTAACTGGTCATGGTAGGGAATTAAGACTCTTTTTATGCTCTTGGTTTGGTAAGCAAAAGACTGTTGATGTGGAATCATGAAATATTGAGGGATAATTTTTTTTTTCAAAATGGAAGCAACTTGACCATGTTTATAAACTCTTAAGGACTTAAAGAAATAGGATAAAGATGTAATAGAGAAATTGTACTTAAAAAGAGAAGAGAGTTGAGTTCATGCTCAGTGAGAGTGATAAAATAAATAGAGAAACCAGGCCAAATAAGGTATTTCACTAGATGCCAGTACTTTTAGTTCGTTTAGCTGCAGTTTATCAAAAATATTTTAATCTTTGTTCTCTGACAGTGGGCATTTAAAATGATAGACATTTCAAAGGAATTGTTGGTTTTGTTGAATAGTCCACAGGAAACGTCACATTTATATCATTGTTTCTCCAAGTTTGATCATGTTTACTGTATTTCAGAATTATCTATAACTTAAAATCCATGCCTTTAGGTCAGGCACTGTGGCATATGTCTGTAATCCCAGTGGCTCAGGAGGCTAAGGCAGGAGGATTGCAAGTTCAAAGCCAGCCTCAGCAACTTAAGGAGGCCCTACGCAACTCAGAGAAACCCTGTCTCTAAATAAAATACAATAAAGGGCTGGGGATATGGCTCAGTAGTTAAGTGCCCCTGGGTTCAATGCCTGGTACAAAAAAAAAAAAAAAAAAAAATAGAAAAATCATGCCTTTAGGTGCATGAACATAGGAAAATTTGTTAGGATTATGTGTTAAAATACAAATTAAAAATAATGAGATGCCATGTTTCACACAGTCATACTGAGCAGCTATTACATGACAGGCACTATTCATGGAAACCTGGCAAATGGACCACCCAGAACCCTGCATGCTGAGATAGCCACAGGGCACTGGGTAGGTTTCTGTTTTTATGTTCACCATGCTTCATCTCACTTGCTTGTCTTGAAACTACTCTGTCTAGAATCTTTTTCTGTCTCACTCTTGGACATCTTAGAAACTCTTGCTGAACATTATTAAATTCAGCATAGATGTCACCTTTTTCAGGTAACCGTGGTTCCTATCCAAGCAATGCCAAGGGCTTTCTCCTCTTTCTGGCATAGTGCCTTGTACACATTTCTATCACTACAGTAATTATGTTGATGTAGTTTCTTATCCATAACAATAATACATCCACATAATGAAAGTTTCTAAAGAATGTTAACTTTGTTCTATGAACTTTTATACATACTTTTAGGAATAAAATAGGTCACTGATTGAATAGTTAAGAAAAACTTCTGGTTCTGTAATATATTCTGATATGATTTTTTGATTGCTGTACTATATAATAGTAAGTATCCCTCTCAATTAGGTTTTTGTCCTCATCACATTAAGTACATACCTTCAAATATAATATGCAACATAATGAAGCAGTTTATCATATATTCACCATGTCCTTTTTATACTTTTGGTAAAGAACTCCAATAATATTAAAGTTAAGTAGAAGTAGGGTATTATTCTATTGTTGAAAAACACACAGACTACTGAAGGAGAAGTGGATTGAAATGTGAGAAAAAAAAAAAAAAAGTAGCCGAGAAATGGGGGGAAATGCATTTGGAAGAAAAAAAGCCAAGGGGGCAAAGTCATAGCAATCCTCAAAAAAAAAAAAAAAAAAAAAAAAAAGCACAACTGTGTTGGTCCCAATTTGGCTTCATTTCCAGAGTTAAGTTCTTGACCTGTATCCATATTCTTTCACAAAGTGAATAGACCTACAGAAGCCTTGTGTGAGCTAGATTGGTGGGTCGCTGTGACTTCAGGATCCTGTTCTTCTAGTGCTCTCCTGGTAGAGGGTAGTCTATGTTTTTTTTCTTTTCTGTGCTTTGTGACCAAGGACCTGAACCTATATTTAAATAATGACATTAGGACCCTTTAAACACAAGTATAAATTTACAGACAGCTATATAATCTTTGTCTCCACAGTATTGTTTCTTCCTTTCTCTTTTCTTTCCTTTCCTTCCTTACTCCTTTTTTTCTTATAACAGAGTACACCTATTTATTACACTTTTCAGTTCTTAAAGTAACTTCTTCACATTAAACATCTATCATGACATTTATTTTTTAAAGTGATATTTGGAACTTCATCCACAGATACTTCTAAAATTACAATGTTTCTGATTCATAAGAAATATAAGCATAGAAACCCCTGTCAACTTAAAAATATAAAGTCAACTTAGCTGTTCAGTAAAGAAACCTGGTGAGTCTTTTAAAAGAAACTTTTTTTGTTTGTTTGTTTGTTTTTTAACATTCTTTGATTTGGAATACTTTTTTTTTTTTAACATGCTATCTGTAAACATTGTATGGAATGAGTGTTACATTTAACAATCCATTTAACAAGCTTTGGAAAAGTGTTTTATTGCAAGTAAAAATCTTTCAGGAAATTTTGACACTTTAATGAGGGACATCAAAATCTTTATACTATTTTAAACTTGTTTATTTTAATGTTGCTTTGAATAACCATATAATGATTTAATGTTGCTTCTTTGAATTAAGTCATTTTATTCTAGTTTTAATATATGAATTCCCTATGTACTTTTAAAATGTTTATTTTGTTGTTTTCAAATTTCATCTCAGCTTTTTAGTTATGTCTTCCTCCACTGATAATCTTCTCTGTTTAAATTAATATTTCCAAGGAACTCTTCTGGATGTGGTTTAACATCCAAATAAGCACCAAATGTGATTTGGTCAAAAATGAATAATTCATTTTTAAAAACTTTTTGAACTAATTAACTCTCTGGAGATTAAGTACAGAAAATATTGCATATCATTTTCTTAAGAATAAACTAGTAAGTGTTCATTGTGTTAAATTATTTGAATGAGAAAATTACATCTTTTTCTCTTGTTTCTACTTCAATCTTTATTCAAAATAAATGCTTTCCTTGTTTTAAGGTAGTCAACTAGATATAGAATAATTTCAATTCCATTGCAGGCCATAGTCAACTGGGAGGTAACATAAATAAGAAAAAAATATACTCCATTTAATTTGATGAAATCAGGGTAGTTCTTCAGTGATACATTTCAAACTATATTTTTTAAAGTAAAAAACCTTAGATTTCAGAAAAAAATAGAAAACTGTACTTAAGAATATCGTACAGAAAGTGGTATAGTTAATACATTCAGAATTACCATAGCCTGCTTAAAGGAATGAAGTCTGTTAATATTCAGTTTATTTTTGTTTGATTTTAGAATGTAGAAGAATGACCTTCTGTAGACATCTACCACACAGTCCAAAATTAGGAATGGAATTTTGCCCTTGAGCTGTTTATACTTTTTCTCTTTTAGCAAATGAATCCAGCTTTCTTTGAATATAACAAACTCTGTCAATAAGTGACATTACTGGTGTTCATTTGGAGGGAATGAGATGAGGTCTTTTCTCTAAGAGGTGACTTTTCAAAGGGAATGGAAATTACACTTAGTCACAGCTCAGACATGGAGTAATGGCTTCTGTGTTTTAAATAGCAGTATTTAAAATTGGTTTGAACCCATTGATCAATGAGGAAACTTTGAAATTAGCTAGAACTAAAGAAGAAGGGTAAACATATTTTGTTTTGATAGAGAAAATTCTCAGTTCAACATAAAGCATAAAAGTTCATCAGAACATAAAGAATGCAGCAGTGCAGTACTAGGTGGTCAGTGGTTATGAATGCCCTTAACTCCAGAGTTGATAGTAGTTTCTGCTAGACTCAACCCATTGCACTTTTACAAAATAAGCACAAGACTTAAGTAGTATATAAATACACACTAAAATAGTACACTATTCTACTGCAACTGTACTGACTTTGGGAACTTTTTAATAAATGTTTTTATTGCAACATAACAGAACCTGATATAAAATATAGAAATTTATTACTCTGCTAAAGAGTCTATTAACAGGTCAAAACTTTAGTCTATTATTCTTTTTAGTGCCCACCAGTGTGTGCTAGGTAAAGAAATGAAAGGGGGCTACTCCTTATCCTGCAAACCTAAATTTGCAACAGGTGACTTCAAGCACATAAGCATGGTTTTATTTTGATACAAGCCTAGAAATATTTTAAGCCTTTGATCTGTGTATTTTAAATGCTGGGCTTCAATGTCCCTTTGTATTATGCAGCGATTAGGGGTAAAATAGATTTTCCAATCTATAATAAGACACAGAGAAAGAGGTGTTCTCTTTCCTCTTCCATCTAATACATGATTAGAAATCCAGACTCAGATTAAGAAGTCTTCATACTTGTTGAAATTCCAAGAAAGTTACTAGTCTACCAGGTATCTTGCATTGTGTTTTTATTTGTAAAACACTACCCACAAGAAGAACCAAAAACCTTTCCATGCCTATCACTAAAATACACATCCAATCAAGATCAACTCAGTGGTCTAAGTCAGAATTTTAGGAGATGGAAAAATGAAAATCTCTGCTAGTTTAGCTCAGTAGCACAAACAGTTCAGTACTTGACAGTTTCCACAACATTACCTTTGGCTCCAATTGTATCACTTAAACCTAACTGCCTTTGAGCCAGACTCTGACCACTATGTGTAATGTGAGGATGTTTAATATGTGTCATGAGGAAATCATCTGATGCTACTTTGTGCTTCATAATCAACTATTAAACATTAGAGCCATGAGAACCAAGAAAACCAAAATCTATGGTTATTGCATTTGTGGGAATTGTTCTAAGAACATTTAGCCATTTTAATCCAATTTTCTTTCTTTATGGTATTTAACAAAAAGGAGAATATACACAGAAGGCTTCAATCTACAACCATTCATTTATTCTCTTATTGGAGAATATAAAACAGGCCTATGGCTTACCTCAGATATAAATCTTACACAACGTAAAACATAGGAGACATAGATGCTCAGAGTAAATTTTTGTCAAGTTCTGTTTTTAAAAGAAGTTTAAGATTGACTTTGACTGCAAAATAATTATGTAAGTTTTGGAAGTTTTGCCTCTAAAGATTTGGAATTATATTTTTACAGCAGGCTCATTTGTAAATAATGCTTTAATGCTTTGTCCTATTAATTATGTCTTTTTCATATCATTTTTTTCTGGTTTTATCACTGCTTTGTATAATAGATAACCATTATGAAATACAGGTGATTTATCAGTAGTGGTGTTTTATCAAAGTAAATGCATTATGGTGACTTCATTCAGGTAATTCTGCTTTAAATACTGTTTTGGCATTTCTTTCTTTGAAATTGTCTCTAAGCCACTTAATTTATTACTAGAAAACTGACATTACTGCTTGAGCAAACAGTTGAGATTCATTAAAAAAAAAAAAAAAAAAAAAAATAAAGAAGAAAAAGAAGAAGTAATAAAAGGTGCATCTATCTCAGCTGGGCCTATAGCACACACCTGTAATCCCAGTGGCTCAAGAGTCTGAGTCAGGAAGATCACAAGTTCAAAGCCAGCCTCAGCAAAAGCAAGGCACTAAGCAACTCAGCGAGACCTGTCTCTAAATAAAATACAAAATAGGGCTGGGGATGTAGCTCACTAGTCCAGTGCCCCTGATTTCAATTCCCGGTACTTCCCACCCCCTGCCAAAAAAGGAAAAAGGTGTATCTCAATTTACTCACCCAACTTTTTTAAAAAATACTTATGTCTTTACTATTTACAGATAATAAATGTAGTTCCAAATAGCATTTGGCTATTTAAAAAAAATACTGTGCCCTTAGAAATTGAAGTTATCCCATACAGTTTATTCAAAAGAATATGCTACAGATTCAGTAGAAAATTGCTGTTTAGATGAATCTAGATTAAGGTTACATATGTCAGAAAACAGATAGCACCTAATGTGCTAGAGCAGGAAAGAAAATTAACAAATGAATAAATTATCCCTTGTGTACACTTCAAACAACAAGCAAATTGGTTGTTTTCCTAGGAGCTTGAGCCTTGTCTATGGCCACTAATGACCATTAAAAAGGAAACAGTTGAGCCATCATGTGGAATCTGTTTTCCTTTTTGACTTCCATGACTGAGCTCAGATGTTGTGTGTGCTTAAATCTGCCTATGGGGAATCTTTGAATTGCTTAATGGCAGGGCCAGTGGCAAGCTCTACTCCACATTAACTGACCATAGCAAATCCTTCTGAGTAGCTGACTTCCTCTATTTGTAAGCCATGTCTGTTCTTAAGTAAATGCACCAGCATCACATTGTGGTTTATTTCAAGGATATTATTTGTCAAAATCATTGCCACATTTAGATGTGTATCCATCCATTTTCTGTATGTTTCTCTTTAAAAGGTAGATTTGAAGCAACCCACCTGTATTTATGTGAATATGATGCCTGACATGAGTTTTATAGCCACAGTGAAAACCAGTCAGCGTAATACCTCTGTATAATTATTTTGATTTCACTCCTAATAGTATCCAAACACAATAATAGTTCACAAAGACTGTGTCCACCACTATTTTTTTTTTAATGAAAAGTGACTTGAATAAACTCCCACTGTCAATCTAATGAGAGTGGCATATAGTGTAAACACGAGTATTATATATTTGCTTCATGGATTACCAGCTGAGGATGGTGCTTTAGGTAGGTGATTAAAATTAATATGTTCTATTTTTTTTTAATGAAACTTTATCAAAAGGTAGTAGCTTTGATATTCTTCTGAAACCCATGAGCCCTCTCTAACACAGTGTTTGAAAAGAATCTCTACAACTGGCAATCAAAGGAATAAAAAGAAAAACCTTCTGAAATAAATTGTTTTACTGTCTCTATAGGACTTACTTGACCACAAATAGTCTTTGACTATAACAGAGAAGATTACAAAATCATTTTTAATTTCTCCAAAATGATTTCAAAATGAAAATTCTTTGATACTAACTGGTAGTAAACATATTTGGTAGCTCCTATACCTATTTACTTCTGACCACCAAGACATAAATATTAACCGATGTTGGGCATAAAATTCATAATGTAAGATGCTTGTTTTGTAATCCTGGCCTTTGATTTTATCAGCATTGCATAACCTGCTGATAAAATTAGCTGTGGTGGTTCACTTCCCATCAGAAGGGAGTAAGTGAATGATGTTTATAGTCTGGCACAGACAGGAATACCTCTCTAATACTTTTATATGGAAATTTACAACTAATTTTGGTTAACTGATCTTGGTTAATTGATCTTGGTTAACTGATTGTCCTTAAGGATTATTATGACATCTAATTGTAACAGATGAACAGATGCAGTTTAAGAATTATACAAGAACAGCTATTGCTACCATCCAGTTTAGCACTGGAAATTATAGGGCAGGTTAGACATGACAGTTTAATAAAGCAGGGTTACTAGTATCCTACCTGATAAATTTTATGCTTACCTCAGCTTAATCATAAGTGTAGGTGATTAGGATAGGCAAGCAAATTAAGCTCCATTTGCCATTGTTATGTTGATACATCTCCAAAATGACTGAAACCACTTTTCTCTTGTTGAAAGATGTCTTTTCTGAATTTTCATCTTTAACAATTTACTAAAGGGAAACCTATGAAGAATAGACTTAAAAATCTTTGTAACTCAAGGCTGAAAGTCATTAAATTAAGAAAGCCTCTCTGTCATTACAAACAGTCATAGTGCATTAGAGATACAAGTCTGCAGAGCTCTAATAATTTCAGGAAGGAGAATGTTTCCTTTGAGGCTTTGATTTGTGAGTGATGTTATTTCACAGAGATGTATCGAGCCTTTACATTTACTGTTGGAGAAATGTAGGTTGGAAGAATGTACCTGCAGTACAAAGGTCAAACACGATGGGCTTTATTCACCTGAAAACGGAAAAGCATCGCCCAGAACATTTTAAGTCACTTTTATTAAAAACAATTTATTGGCTGTTCCCATAGACATGTGTCCTTTCAAATGACACAAAATACAATACTCGGCTCAATACAGACACATTCAACAAAGCATGAACAAATTTTCTGGGCTTTGGTTCTTTTGCTTCATTACATTACCTATCATTCCAATAACTGTTTTTTTTTTTTTTTTTTTTTTTCTTATCACTTCTGCATTCCCTAAATGTCCCACACAGGATTCTTACTGTAGTCCCTTTTCTGATAATTTTAGAGCTGTAAAATTAAGGTATATTTATTTTTACATCACATTGTTTGGCTTTATTTACCCTTTATTACAGGTACATACAAGGGACTATGTACTTTAAATTTAATGGAAAAAGCTAATTGATTGTTAACACAGAAAAAATAACACAGGAAATAATTCATCGGAATAAAAAGATTTGGCTTTTTTTCCAATTGTTCAGAAATTGTAATAATCTTTACATCTACTTTATATCACTATTGTGATATATTTTCAGTCGAAAATAGTTTTTAATTTATTAAGTTCTTAAACTATACCATGTCCCTCTGTATCTGATTACTTTCTGCTTTGTTTACTTGTTTATGTTCTTTTCATTGAACCAACCTGATTATGTTCACTTGTCATCATTCATCTTCTTTTGGTCTACTATGTAATTCATTTCTTTTTAAAATTTTTCTAACTGGTTATATTATTATTCCCTTCTAATTTTTTATCTTATCCATGTTAATACCCACATATTATAAAGTTAAAAATCTACATGACATACTTTGGAAAACTCATCCTGAATTTTGTAGTTAGCATGAATATTTTGTAAGAAACTTCCAATAAAAATGTGAAAGTTGGGCTTAAAAAATGATTTACTAGAAATAGCTAATCGAATTAACTTCTCAAATGACTTTATTAAAATCATTGGCTAGTAAGAAAGTAGGGCACTGAATGGGTCCTCCTTGCCTGAACCTATAGAATTCATGCATTGAAATCCTAACTACCCAAGGGGATGGATGATGGTACTAGCAGGTAGGGCTTTTGGTAGCTGATTACCTGATGGAGTAGAGCTCTCAAGTGCCCATGTAGCAAAGAATTCAGAGAGGTTTCTTTGAGGACATGGGAAGAAGCAGTGTGTTTGTCAGCTATTCCTGACTGTGACCCAGGTACCTGGTAAGAGCAACTTAGAGGAGGAAAGATTTATTCTGCCTCTTGGTGTCAGAGGTCTCTGTCTATGGTCTGCCCACTCCATGGCTGAAGGGCATGGCAGATGGAAGCTGCTCAATTCAATGCAGCCAAGAAGCAGAGACAGACAGAAAGAGGCCAGGGACCTAAATAGTCCCCAAAGCCATAACCCCAGTGCCTTACTTTCTTCAGCCACACCCTACCTGCTTGTCCAAATTATTAACCATCAAATGTATTAAATCACTGAGGAGGTTACTGTCCTGATGATCCAATAGTTTCCATAAAGCCTCCACTCTGAACCAAGGTTCTTTGCCATATTGGGGCCCAAGCTTTCAACATATGAACTTTGGGGATATTCCAGACCCAAACCATAGCAAGAGTCATTTATAAACCAAGAAGTCAGCCCTGACCGGATGCGAAAACAGACTTTTCTGCTTCCCAAACTGTGAGAAGTTTTTAATTTGTTTTTAATAAGTCACTGAGTCTACAGTACTTTGCTATAACAGTCCCAGTGGACTGACTGTGTGCTTCACAGATATTTAGCAGTGTTAATAGAAATAATTTTTTTCCATTCATTAGAAAATGTGCTCTACAAGTATAATATGAAATGTAATACATTCTGCTGTCATTTCTAAAAACTTTGAATAAAAAATAAATTTGAAAAAAACAAGAACCTGAAAAAAAAAAAAAAAAAGAAATCAACATAGAAAAAGTCTGAAAACTTTATATCTCAACAACATGGAACAAAATGGACTTTCAGAGACATTTATTCTCAGAAAGGGAAAACATGATAAAAAAAGAGATGGAATAAATTTTAGTTAGTACAGATTTTGCATAATTTACAAATTTGCCATGGACAGGAACAAAGAAAAGCAGTATACTTAGTTTTAATTTTTTAATTAGTTTTTGTAGAAGAGATTAAAAGCTGGGTAACATAAAAAATAAAATCTGGAGTTAGAGTGAAAACTATTCATTCAGGTTAAAGGATATGTTTAAGAATAATTTAACTTTTTAATATAAATCTGGACTTTGAAGACTAGTGATTGATAGCTCTCTCTTGCAATGCCTGCAAATGAAGTGAGGAGATGTTAAAATCATTGAAATGAAAAATTCTCATCATTGAGTATATTTGTTTATCAACTAGACTTCTTAGCTTAATGACCCAATTCTGATAATATGGCAGTTGATTACTAACTTCTTTTGGTCTACTATGTTATAAAAATATTCATATATACAAATATCCATATATAATTACAGCTGTGTTTATCATTCTTCAAAATGTACAGCTGTTTGTACCAAATTTATTATTTTTATTATTAGGATCTTAAGACTGTAAGCTAAATGCTGTTTTTATTTTAATCATTATATATGTGTGCATAAATATAAATGTATACATATGTATATATGAGTGTGTGTGTATATATATACATATATATGACATCTTATAGCCCCCATTTAATATATTTAGCATAAATTATCACCTTTAATACTAAACCTGGATTCTTAAGTGTGCTTGATATCCAAAATCAAAAATATAATATCTCTAATATTTCATCAGTAAAGTTAAAAGTTACAATAATTTTTATAAAGTTTCCTATCTTCTACATAAAACATTTCTCTTAACATTTGAAGTATTCATATTTTAGACATAACCTGAACTTCTGTGATAAGAGAAATACACACATTTCAATTTGCTTTTCATCTAATGTTTCTCATTAATTACAAAGCAGCATATTTATAATGAGTCTTTTGACTCTTCAGTATTATTACCTTTGTAATATAATACAAGGAACTGTTGTGATATGTTTTCAGTTGAAAATGGTTTTTAGTTTATTAAGTTCTTACATAATACCATGTCCCACTGTATGTGATTACTTTCTGCCTTGTTTACTCATTTACTTTCTTTTCATTGGACCAACCTGATTCTGTTCTACTTGTCATCTTTCATCTTCAAAGCTCCATTTCTGCATCAGATGTGACTGTCTAAAATTAGTTGCTGATAAAAACTTCAAATGCAAAACTTCAGTTTAAAAATTTACAGCTGAAGTTTATCATTCCTGAAAATGTACAGCTGTTTCTACCACATTTATTCTTTTTATTGTCAGAATCATAAGACTGAATGCTAGAAGCAAGCTGTTTTAATTTCAATCATGCTAGCAATCTTGGAAAATCAGACTTTGATGTTTGAGAAGATGACTTGGGACATCCTGTGTTTTATAATTGGTTTGGAAGTTTATTTTATTAGAAACTTGAGATTATGTTCCAGAATGTGTTTAATATTCACTACTGAAGGACAGAGGTAAAAAGTCATTTGGCTGTCAGCCTTGAAATGACATTTAAGTGATTTGAAGAGTAAAAACTTAAGTAGGACATGCGTGATGTTGGTCTCTGTGCTATTAATGACTCTGAAATGGTCCCATAGGAAATTGAAGACAGGAGAGAAGGAACCAAATGGAAGTAGACATCAGAGGGAATGAGACAGGAACAAGTATTTCAGGGGAACTTCTCGTAGCACCAACCACAGCATATTCTGGAGCGAGATCTTAAGAAGCATTTTTTTTTTTAAAGCAGTTTATTGAGAAACAGCTTGCATATCATAAAATCCATCAAAGTGTATAATTAAAAAGTTTTTAACACATTTACAGAATTGTGCAACTATCAGTATCACATAAAAATAGAATATGGTATTTATCAGCCCCTGGAAGCCACTGATCTGCATTCTGTCTTCAACAGTTTGTCTGTTCTGAACATTTCATATAAATGGACACATACCATATGTGATCTTTTGTGAATGGACTTAGAATACTTTTTTGTGGTTTATCTGTATTGTTGTACATATTAGCACTTCATTCCTTTTCATTACTGAATGGTATTCCATTTTATGAATATATCATCCTTTGATTATTCATTCTTCAGTGACTTTTGGTTTGCTTCTACCTTCAATCTCTTTTTAATAATTCTGCTAGAAACATTACACGGTGTTTTAAGTGTTTTACTTGTATACAAAATTTTGCTATTTTCTCATGAAATATGGAGAAAACTATAAACATTTTATCACAAAAATAATGTCGCATTTACATGCTAAAATTAGAATGATTAGTTTCTATCAACTTATTAAATAACAACTCATATGTAAAGAAAAATATTACTTTAAAAATGTATTTTCGTTTTATATGAAAAAAAGGGAGATAAAATAGGTGTAGTACTCTGTCTTTGAGGAAGACATCCATATACATAAGTGACCAGATCATTCCTTAATTTTGTTGAACTTTGGCTCTTTGTTGAAGACAGTCATTCTCCTGAAAGGCCCTTGGGTAAAGGTAATATCTTTTCTTACCTTGGTATCATCCAGATAGAGTGTCAGTATTCTCCTTTCCTATTTTATTCTTACTTAAAATCCTTTTCTCATATTTGCCCATGTCATCTAATGCTATTATGCTCCATTGCTATTTTATTGTTTACTCATTTTTTAACCAACTTACCAACACTTATTATAGACTTTGCTGATTGACACACTTTTCTCTCTCAAAAGTCTAGATTTCCTATCATTGTCAATGACATTTATATAGATTTATAATTCTAATGTTCTGTAGCCATCTCAAAATATGATGTGCTTATCACCTTTATCCAAATCAGCTTGTTTAAAGAGGCAGCTTGGTGTATTCCACTCTGGACCAATCAAATTTTAGAATCTCTAAAAGTAGGAATCAGAAAGCCTATACTTTTCAAAAGCTTCCCAGACTGTGATTAGACATGTTGAAGGTGTAGAGTGCAGCCTTATTTCTTATTTCCTTATTTTATTCAACAATATTATTCAACCCATATGTTTGCCTAGTCATCCACTTCCATGTAGACACTACTGCTAATTATTCTCTGCAAAGTGATAAATCCCACTCTTTGAGCATAAACTTTTATCTTAGTTTCTACTCTTATTTTTATTTTTTGTCCACAATTATTTCAACATCCTCCTGGCTTCATTTTTTTCTTCATTTAGTCTAAATTCTATTATTCAAAAGTTTCACACCTCTTTGTTACCCCTCTGGACTCCATTGCTCATACATCTCCAAAACCACATAATACGGAGCCAAACCCCACCTCAGATTAATCCAACTGTCATCTTGAGTTCTGCATTCAGCCATCTGATGAAAGCTGGAAAACATTTTCAAAATTCTTCAGATTATTGACAGGACCAGATTTGTTACTTTCTTTTTACACCATTCAAAATTCTGATGAACAGCCAGTAAGCTCTCAGCTCCATTCTTCCCAATGTCTACATCAGAATTTTTTCAAAACAAAGAATTATTTCTTACCTAATCCCAGCACTCTATTTCTTCAGCAGAGGATCAACTTCCTATTTCATACCTCCAGACCCCAATATTCATCTGTTTACCAGATAGATACTCTAGAATTTCCTGTGGCCATTTAATAGGTCTGTAGTAGGCTAAAAAATGTCCCTCAAGATATCACATCTTAATCCCTAGAACCTATAAACTTTACTTTTTATGGGAAAATAATCTTTGCAGATGTGATTAATTTAAGAATATTGAGATGAGGAAATATCCCCGTCTTATCCAGGTGGCTCTAAATATACCATAAGTGTTCTGAAGAGAAGGGGACAGAGAGGACTTGATAGACACAAAGGAGAAGGCAGTTTGACCACAGAGGCAGAAATTGGAGTGATTTGTCCACAAAATCAAAAATGCCACAGCTTCTAGAAACTGCAAGAGTCAAGGAACAGTATTGTCCTGTTGACAACTTGACTTTAGCCTGTTGAAGGTGCAGGCATCTGCCCTCCAGAATGGTGAGAAAATACATTCCTATTGTTATCAATCACCAAGTTCATGATAATTTATGATAGCAGCTACGGAGAAATAATGCAATGTTCAAGATGTTTCTTTGCAAAATTTCCACTCCTGTTGAAGTGACTGACACAAATTTTTCTAGACTTTATTTTTATCCCTGATAGCCAGTGTGAAATCAAGTTCCTTTCATCCTGCATAATAAATCTTTCTCAGAATTATTTCTCATTCTACAGCCTCACTACCCTTGTTCTTGCTGAGGCACAAATGATTTTTAAGTGGTTTTATAGAAATGGCCTCTGCTGAAAACTGACCTAAATTCTTGTGATTTAAGGATTATCAGGTTCTTTTGGTAAATACTGGTGGCTTTGCTGATGAGGGGTAAGAAGGAATTTTAAGCCTTGTCTCTAAATACTCTCTCTGGTCTGTTACAGTGAAAGCCCTTAGCAGATCAGAATCAGAAATGCACACAGTTGCTTATTAGTAAGTATAAACCACAAATTCATTTCCTCCATGTTTGTAAAAACTCTCCACTCTTTTGCTCTCTCTTTAGGCACTCTTCTGAGAACCACTCCCTAAGACAATATGCTGTTATTTTGGCATCAGGAGTGGCCAAAACTCTAGTTGCATCAAGAACAATATTCTCCCATAAGTGAGGGAATTACACTTCTCAGAGTCATACACTGAGGTGCTTCTCTGAAAGTAGTGAGCTTTGGAATGTGTCAGTTTCCCATTCAACTTTCACAGAGGAACAATGAGGCTTCTGGCATCTTCCCTGCTACTTATATATCTGGAATACTCTTCATCCTTCCATGTATATTAATGCCTAACATTCTAACTAATGCTGACTAATAAAACTTCTGCTGTTGATGAGGTGAAATGTGAACTACTTGTAAAACTACCTCTAGCATGTGATTTTCAGATCAGGTTTCTTTAAATCCCAAGAAACTACCTATAAAGTGTCAATGAAAATGATACATACAAATACATCAATCTGTTCTTCCTGAATTAACTAATATAGTGTACCTTATAAGAAATGTAAATAGACTAGATTCTGTTTGCACTTTCTTTCTTCTCTTTATAGCCTCCTCACAATTTCCAGGTGACCTTTCAAAGAGTATACCTGCAACTCATGTTGAGGACTCTCATGGCCTCCGGGACATGAGATTCTCTCTAGCTACCTGTCTAGTCTCATTTTGCTCACTGCACCCTTTGATTTTGAGAAAAACCTAAATATCAGTGGTTCTCAAAAAAAAAAAAAATAGGTTACAGTGTTTGTAGCTATGCAATGGACTCTTTTTACCCACCCTACCCAACTTGCTTTCTGCAAAACATTTTTTTCTCCTTCTTCAAATTTATATTCAAAAATAGTTCCTCTATGGAGTTTCAATATTATACTATTTATCTTAGACCCTCACCCATAGTCTCCACTTTTGTGAATTTATATTCTTATAATTTTTCTGGTACTGCTTATTAGATGCTTGCAGGAATCCTTTGTACAGCTTATCAACTTTGTAAGCAACCTGAAGACAGTTTCCATATCCATTTCATATGTAGGAGCCTCATTCCTACAATACATCATAGCTGGATCTTCAAAAATATTTGGCAAAGTGTCAGTGAATGAACGAATGAGTAGACAAACTTCAGAGCCAAAGAGAATTCTTTGGTAGTTGGGAGGCAAAAGATGTCTTCTACAGTTACAGAAAAGGGATTTGTGCAATTTTTAGGTATTTCATTTTGGGGGCAGGAAAAGGGTGTTCAGATATGATTTATTATAAAATGAATTATTTATAATTGGCATGTAAAAATTGGGACATATTATCAATGTGACTCGTTACATTCTTTAAGCATGACTTTTATGAACTAATGTCAAAATTGAATATTAATTTTCTTGAATATTGCATATGCCACATATTCATTATCTCAACAACTGTAAAATTCCATTTTTTTTAGTTAGAAGAAGCAATTAGTATATGTTTTTTATCCACTGTCTCTTAGCTGCCAGTTCTAAGAATAAAGTTAGTGAAGTAAGAAGAGGCCACCTCTTAGCGCTAAAATGGTCTTAAATTAAAAAAAAAAAAAAATGCAAGGGACACAAATTGAGAAACAAAGAAGAAAAGAGAGAAGCATCAAAATAGAATGTTTGGAAAGAATGACCTATAGCTCTACCTGCTTTTCCGAAGTCCTTTCATTTGTCTCTATTTTGATGATTTCTTTTAAACAATGTGTTTCCATGTATTTAACAAATATGAAATTAAAGGGCATGTGGTCTGTTGCTGGAGAGAGCTATTGAAACAGATAGGCTTAATTGTACACATGTGTTCTTACTACCAGAATAGTTTATAAAACATCCCCATACAGGTCTTTTTCATACCACAAAGCAAATAATTTTGAGGTTTCTATTCCCACTCTGTGTGTGTCTTACCCCTTTCACCCCCCCTAATACTACAGCAGTGTGTTCTATTTCTGCACCAAAAGTACTGCTACCAAGGACTAAATAATTCCATGATTTAGAAAATAAACAAGAATTTGGTTCATGGCTAATTTTGAATCTATGAAATAAGTATATTAAATTTCCTGAACATTGATCTATTCCTTTTCTTAATTAATCTTTCTAGTTAATTCTTATAATATTGAATATGATTGCCAATTTTGTCTTATCAAGCCCTGTTTATTTATTTTTTGTTTTGTTTTAATGCAGAAATAAGTCATGAAATTGAGGTCATCTTGTATTATAACTATGTGTATTCTGTTCATCCTTTCAGTTCTATGAAGCAGTTTTCACTGTGAATCATGATGCTAGAAATGCATATATTTCAATTCTGTCCCCCTGGAGGACAGAAATTATTGGAAAAACAGTTAACTGATTTTATAGTCAACCTTTGTTCAGAAGTTCATCCCTGCAATCTACAGTCCAGTCATCCTGGATTGCAGTCTACATTGTGATTACAAAATAAAAATTGTAACTTAATAGTAAAATACACTTATGCAAAAATCCATTATTTACTTGTAAAAATGTGCCAGAGGCATTTTGTTGCCAACATTTACCCTTTCATTTTTCAAAAGGTCATTTTGGTTTATAGAGTACCATAGTTGAAAGTATTGCATTCACTATGACATAATATTTCTTTTTCTCTTCTTTCATTCTCCTCCTCCTCCACCTCCTCTTCCTCCTCCTTCTTCTCCTCTCTCTCTCTCTCTCTCTGTGTGTGTGTGTGTTCTCTCCTTCTCTTCATTCTTGTACTTACATTGTCTCATCCTCTTTGTTTAATGATGACTTTACTACTGACACCATTGACTGTTTCTATTTTGATCATCAGTCTCAACCTGCTCTACAAAAATCACAACATTCCTTGTCAGATATTTGCTTATCTACTTATTACTTTATTCATTATCCAGAGACATTTTCAGTTCCAATTTAACAGACTGAGCTCTATAAATGGAATCAGACTATAATACCAGAATAACTGTCTTTTTCAACACAAATAAATAAAAAACAATTACCAAGGTTTTCTAATTGTTTTCAAATGGAGCCAAATTCTAGAATATAGTAATAAACATTATCCTGGAAATTGACTCCGAAAGCAGTATGGGAATACTCTCTCCCCTTTTGTGATAATTTACCACTCAAATTGTTGTGTTTATTAAAGCAAAATCATCCTGCAAACCTATGGCAGCTGAGGTTTAATATATCCATGTTTTTATGGCTGTCATATGAGGAAGCCATGAAACAATAAAACAATAAAGGAATTAGGTTTGTTTTCTCTAAGGCTAATTTTCAGTGATCATATTTACACTTAAACATTCTAAATGTACTAATTTCTCTCTGTCAAGTACATATATTTCTAAAATACTTCCCTTAGTATGGTCTTAAGCAATTTATATACTGCTATTTATATGATTTATTTTATTTATTTATTTTATTTTCTTAATCAGGGAGTACATCAAACAAATATTTTGAAAAGTATGTTTATCCTCAGTGTCTGGTAATATTTCCCATTTTGGTCCTTTCAATATCTCTTATTTGTCAACTCCTTTAGTCTCTCAAACTCTCATTTCATCCTATATTCTATTCAATTTTCTATGCCTGAGACTCATACCACAATAGTATTCCTCATGGCTGCCTTAATTTCTATTAAGTAGAAAAGCAAACCAAATAAAAATATTCAAATTATTTCATTAAATCATATGTGTGAAGATGTTAGCAAACATGACATTTCCAGTCACATTTAAACTTGTTCTTATTTCATTGTTTTGTTTTTACTATCACTCTACATATTGGGCTCAGTGCTTAGTTTAATGGAAGCCTTCCTTAATTCATGAATGCAGAGAGAAAGATCCTGCTTACCAGAGGACTGCTTTTCATTGATGTTCTTGGTTTATAAGAGTCCCTGAGAGGCTATTAACTTTTTCCTCTGCAAATCATGATGAGCATATTACTATGACCTTACCCTGCTTTTCTACTTCAAACTTAATTCTGGAGCACAACATGCTATATTTCAAATCTTTTCTTAACGGTAACTCAAAGGAGTACAGTGTTAGTTAATATATCTGCTCTTTCTTGCCTCCATTGAATTATCTGGTTTAGACAATTTTTCTATTGGCGAGATGTTTCTCTTACTCTACTTGGATACTGATCCCTATGGGACTTATCAACCTGGTAGTGTATGTGGAAATTCTCTAGAATCTATTCTTTCCTCACCATTGACTAGTCAAAAGACCTTGAACACCAATTCTGGTATTCATACAACTATAATGCTTCATGTACAGTTGTTATGAGAGAAGAAGGGGTGATGTGTTTTGAGTTTATGGGGATTCTGCATTGAGGAGAACAGATGAGGTTAGGTAAAGACATCACGGAGAGTATAATACATGGCTGATGTTTGAAGTTTGAGTAGAATCCATTAATTTGCTTTGTATTGTTGATCAAATATTATGTGCTAATACTATAGCAATGGAAATGAGGAAGAAAACAATTTTTTTTTATAAAGCAAGCCACGATTCTGAATTTTTCATATCTCAGTATACCTGACATTACATCACAAAGATATCAAAATATGTTTTTTAAAATACCACAATAAAAGTATGTGCCAGCAGTGGAACAAGGGGGAGAAAGGAGTGGCTTATTTTGACTGGGAAAAATAGAGACAGCTTCAATGTTAAAGTGACAACAAACACACTTTTGGAGTATAAGTAGCAGTTTTAAAAATGAAAGAGGGGAGCCGGGCGTGGTGGTGAACGCCTGTAATCCCAGCACTTGGGAGGCTGAGGCAGGAGAATCGCGAGTCCAAAGCCAGACTCAGCAATGGAGAGGCACTTAGCAACTCAGTGAGACCCTGTCTCTAATAACATGCAAAAAAGGGCTGGGGATGTAACTCAGTGAGACCCTGTCTCTAATAACATGCAAAAAAAGGGCTGGGGATGTGGCCCAGCGGTCGAGTGCCCCTGAGTTCAATCCCCGGTACCAAAAAAAAAAAAAGAAAGAAAGAGGTATAGTTTGGCAGAGAGAGGAAACAATATGTACAAATTTTAGAAAACTGGAGAAGTATGGTACATGATGTAGCTGAAATTGAGGTTTGAAAGATAAATTTAAGCAGATCTTGAAGTCTTCATATACTGTGTATCTTATGCTGAAGCCTCCAGGGGAACCACTGGAGATTTATAACTAGGAGGAACAGAGATGAGCTTTAAAAAATAACAGTTGGTGATTGAAGTTGGGGAGTGAATGGCAGAATGCAGGGAACAGAACTGGAACCAACCAGCTATGTGGGAAATTTGTCAATTCTTCATAGATCTGCCCTTCTATAGTTGGTTTTTAATACCGTCTAGGACATCAACCCATTTTACTGATTTTAGGGTGGGCCCTGAATAATGATTGCAATTCAGAAATACTTACAATTTAATAGGACTTAAAGGGAAGAAAGAAAAAAGGAAGAAAGGTGTTAATAAGTAAGTGTTCTAAATATGATGATAACTGAAATGACTTCTCAGTCATAGGATGGCCAGGAAAGACAGATTGGAGGGAGACTGGCAGCATAATTTATCAAACAGATTTTATTTCTGTGCATATGGCCAATGAATATATTTTGATTTTTTTTTTCTAATACGCACTGGCACATGTGAGGTTTATGATGTTTAATGCACAAAGCTGATTTTTCATAGCAGATCATAATAGTTGTTGTATGTTCTTCCTTATGGTCTCAAATTGCTCACTTCCTAGCATACTGATGATACTGTAGTTGACTGAAAAGGAAAGTTTTCCAAAAAACTAGAAGCATAATTTGACTCTATCTTCTGAATTATATTTCATAAGGAAATGTCCAGAAGAGTTATCCTACAAGGAGAAGAGGTGGCTGGCTCGGAGGTGGTGGTCAGATTGACCCACACAAACATGAAAAAGTAGCTCATGAAGGTTGGTTACCCAGGGATGTGACCATTCCAGGGGAAGAGTAATAAGGAAACTAAAATTTTCCAAAGTCTCAAGAACCTTATGTACAAACAAGTGAAGTTACATTAACGGAATAAATTCAAATATGCTGGTTCATAGGCTACCTATTTCTGAAAATTTATCAGGGCTCATTTCAGTGACTCCTTAAAAATATACATTGCATACTGTAGGTCAAGTATTGATACATAAATTTGACAAAGGATATTTTTCCCAATGCTGATTCACTGAAGGAAGAAGGACTGATTCACTGTAAAAATTTATGAATTTGTTATTAAAAATCATATCTAAATCTTATATAGCACTAATGTGCCTGGAATGTTGGAGGCATTTTTCATGAACTAACTCATTGTATCTCACAGAAATATTTTTATCATAATTTTACAGATGAGAAAATAGAGTTGCTAAGAGCTTAAGTAACAGGCCCAAGACACTTGACTGTACTATAGCAAGTTTTAAAGTCTATTATAGGAATGTTTGATAATTATCAACATTAATAAATGAAAAGTCAGTGTTTGATTTGGGAATTTTTCAGTTTATATTCATTTGTTTGTCTGCATTAGTTTCTGCTTGTCACCAAAGCCTTGTCTGTTTAAACAATGAACATTTATTTCTCACAGTTTGGGAGACTGGGAATTCCAAAATCAAGATGCCAGCAGATCCTGTACCTCAGGAGAGCCTGCTTCCTGATTTGCAGGTAGCCATCTTGTATCCTCACAGGAAGGAAACCAGAGAGAGTTTCTGTCCTCCTATGAGAGGGAGGAGACTGGAATGAATGTCTCTTTCTATAAGGGCACTCATCCCATTTATGAGGTTCATCCTTGTGACTTAGGTACCTCCTAAACTCCACCTCCTAATACCATTACATTGGAGGTTAGAATTTCAACAGGATTTGGTGAGAGAAGATCAGTTGATAATACCCAGATTTAGAGTTTTTTAGGATTCTTTGGTTAATTCCTCAAGTTGCGTGTTCATATTTGAAAGAGGTACTTTTCCCTCACTAAAAAAAAAAAAAAAAAAAAAAAAAAAAAAAAAATTAAAAAAAAATAGAGCATTACTATTAAATAGTGTAGCTGTAAAACTTATCTTTCAAACTGGAACATATTTGAGAATTAAAGGGACCCTATAAGTATTCATTCCTGGAAAAGAGGTATAAACTTGGGTCCTACTAGCTAAGTTGGTAGTGTGATCTCTCCTATTATTAAAACTGTTTACAGTTTTGGGGTAATGCTCTACATATTTCACCAGCTTTTGAAGGAGAAAACCAATAGTTCATAAGTTTGGTGACTATTTCTTTGGAAAACTGATCCTTTGATGAAAATTTCATCAAATTGTTTTCTTCTAAACATAGGGCTCAGCTCCAGTTCACAACACCCAGCTGGGTAGTTTTCTCAGGCGATTTCCTCAAAAGACATCTTGGAAGCATAAACAATTCCTACAAAGTTGTATTGTTTTGTCCCTTTTCCCTACTTTCAGACTCTTCAATAACTAAGATAGGGCTAGCCACTGGCTGTCCAGAAAAGACACCATAACACTGAGGCATAAAGAGCTACATAAAATGTGATGAGCTATGCAATAATGAGAAAGTATAAGAATAAGGTTTAAAATAAACTCAGGGTTGAATTCATCGCATCCATTCTTCCTTTTCAATAATACAAATGTTAAGCAGTTAAAGTATACCATTGCAAATGAAAATCCTCTGCAGATGTTTCCATTGACACTGAGTGTTAGGTGGGTAAAATTTAGTGTTGTCCCATTTATATGGTTTGGGGCATTTCCACAGTGACTGTGCTCAATCAGTTCAGTACTAAGGAGACTGTTACATGCTGGTAAGTGAACTTGACACAGAGGCAAATTTATACACAAAACTGATTATCCAAACCAAAGAAAAATCCTTTTCTTCACCAATAAATGTTTCTTTTGAAACGTTTCTTAAGTTAATACAGCCAGATAGACTTTGAGAATTAATTGAAGGAAAATAGAAAATCTGGCCCATATTTTAATATAAACTGTACTTTGAAAACACATTGGGGATATTCTTATGTAGCCTCATTATCTAAAGATGTTGACATAGTCTATTTCATTTTAAATTTAAAGTGTACAATTTGTTTTTGGTTCTGCGAAAAAAAAATCGGATAAAGTATAAGGTAAAATTATTAGTATTTACTACTGTTCTCAGTAGGGATTTAAAACTTACTGCTTAACCAAAGTACCTTTCTGTATTGTCGACAGTAAATGGTAATTTAAAATATGTGAGGCAGAAAGGAATGGTAATATTTCATTGTTATAGCATACTCCATCCTGTTTTTATGTGCATTCCCAAGATGTGCATGTATGAACTCTAAGAAGCAGGCTCTGAATAGTTATTGAGAATAGCAGAGAACTGAGTTCAATATAGGTTTAAAATTTTGATATAAGAATTAATGATTTCACATGCAATAATTATAACCAGAATTTATAGATTAAAAACTAATATGGTAGTTTCTTTCTCTTTGAAATATGATTCCTTATTTCTAGATGAATTTATGCAAACATAATTTTACTAGGTATTTTATTCATATTTGTATTATTTTGTAGCAAGCAGAAGATATATATTATTTTTATTATCTATACAAAGATTTATTAGATTGACTTTTCCATTATTCACAGGTTTCATTTTCTGATAATCCTGCTGTGATTTCTATATAGATATTTCTTCTTGTTCAAATGAATAGTTTCTTCAAATTCATTTGGAATTTGGTCTCTAAGACTTAGAACCCATTTCCTTATAGGAAAGAAGCAAAAAAAAAAAAAAAAAAAAAAAAAAAGAATGAATGATGTATAAGATTCTTGAAAAGTCTTTTAAGGCCCATTTTACCTAAAATATTTTCAAACCTAAAATGCTCGTAAATACTAACAATTATAAACCTCAGTGCCCTTCTCCCTTAGCTATAAGTTTTACCCTCTGTGAAAGGCTTGTTTCTATGGGTTTTCTCATCTCCCAGCACACACATACAGGGAATGAAAGGAAATTACAAAACTCTACCTTTGTTCTAGAGAAGTTATACAGGGAAGGTTTAGAAGCTAGATGAATTATCTTACAAGAATGAAAACAATCTATTTTTAATTCAAGATTTAAGCAGATTGCTAACTAAAGCAATAAACACAAAAGTATTACTAAAGAAATACAGAAAGGTCTTCAATAAATATTTATTGCATGCCTAATCTGAGATGTCACTTCTCTACACAAATGAAACAATGAAAGCCAAGAAAAAGCTGGGCATGATGGTGCATGCCTGTAATCCCAGAGGCTGGGAAGGCTGAGGCATCAGGATTGAGGGTTCAAATACAGCCTCAGCAACTTAGCAAGGCCTAAGCAACTCAGTGAGACACTGTCTCTAAATAAAATACAAAATAGGGCTGGGGATGTGACTCAGTGGCCAAGTCACCCTGAGTTCAATCCCCAGTAACCCACTTCCCAAGGGGAAAAAAAGAAAAGGCCAAGACAAGTATGCCCTGATCCTTACCAGGCTGATCCTTCTTGTGGGAGATATAGATACTAAACAAGTATTTGATATGTTATTAAAAGGGATTTATTGAAAGGTTGAGGTAGCTCAGGGCTTCTCAAACTTAGAGGACTGACCTATCAAGGCAAATAATATTTTGCCATGGATTTTTTTCCTAAGCAGTATAGGATTTTTACTAGATTCCTGACCTCAGTTTATTAGATGCCAGTTGTAGCACACCCCCAAGTTGTGACAACAAAAAGTGCCAAGCATTGCCAGCTGTTCCCTAGAGGAGAGAGTAAAAATTATTTCCACTGAGAAAACCACTAAGCTTAATGAAGAGAGGAAACTTATCTTTGAATCTAATAAGATAAACACCATCAATGACCGTGATAAACACAGTTCAGACTAGAGTACTGGGAATGAGTATGGGAATGATGTGGTGAGTGAGGGAGAAGCAAAGAAATGTAGTGAACTTTCTACAGTGGTATTTTCTATAAAAGGAGAGAAAATTGTGCAAAAGTTTGAGGAAGATATGGCATGAAATGCTGCTTTGTCTTGTTTTTTTCCTTATGACTTTCTCTTTTTAACGATGATTACTACTCCATGTTTGTAAGTGGTTGGGGAAGATTCAGTAGAGTGGGAAAAGTTGTTGCAGAATCAGGAAGATAAATGAAGTAACACAACCCCTAAATGATATTTGGTTGTGAGTTCACAACCACAAAAGTACTTTGACTTTTGATAAGATATAACTAGTCTTATGGTTGAGCACAGAGGAATTGTGGGTTCTGATTCAAGTAACAGTATAGTTTGCTTGATGTATTGTCTTATTAAAGTGGTTAGTAAGATTATCACTTGCCAAAAGACAAGGGTGGGCTAAGAAAGTAATAATAGTGGAGTTTAACTTAAAATACTTAGCTTTGAGTTTACTGTACCAAAATGGGTAAAATCTAGAAATTTATATCAAACACTCTGACATGTAGCTTGAAATAATGCCTTAAATGGAATATCCACTGAAATCTAAGTTTTCTTGATGAAGAACAAAATACATTTTAGGAAATAAAATTAATTTCTAATTTTTTAGATTTTTTTCTAAAAATATTTTATTAATCATGTACTTACAGCACATAAGGAAAAATATCATCAGGTTTTCATTTTAACATTAAGGATGAAAAGACATTTTTGTGGGTCTTTTTACCTGTGTAACATATTTCAAACAATAGCACTAGTATAAGGAAAATTATTGTTAAGGAACAACTTTATCGTTAAATCAATATACCCTCTGACTTGAAGTCAATTTGCTTAGAGTTTTATATGGCTTTATTGATTTGAATCATAAAAGATACAAAAGAGGATACATTTGTACAAGTTCAATAACATAAAAAAGAGAAAATGTCCTGTAGAAACCTCAAGCGATAACTCAGTGTGTGGGTGAGCACAGGATTTTGGAACAAGGTAAATTGTTTCCTTTTCTATCTCAAACCTGGAAGAAATCTGTTACCTTATACTGTCTTATGACCTACTTATTTTATGTGAGATATATACCACTGGCACATTCTTTAGAAAGTAGTAATTCACACCCCAGAGAACTGAACATAAATTGAGGAAATGTTCACTTTGACCTTTATTTTAAAAGCTTGACTAATGCTTTGGATTTTCTTACAGAGATTTCATCTTTACTTGGTTTATTTTCTGACATAGAAGAGTGAAGCATATTTACACTTATAACAAAGCTTGACTTTCATGACTAATGGATGTTAATTGCTATGACAGTGACATTTTGTATCTTACCCATATTTCTAGGTTACCATTTATAGGAAAATCTTTGAGAACTAAATTACTAGGGCTTTTATAAAAACCAAAATATACTGCCTTCTAAAACTATAACATTGTTGCTAGCATAAAGCTTAATATAAATCATATAAGATTCTAAGACTTTTAAAACGTGTTTGAAATTTTAGATTTTACTGTAATAATTCTAATTTTTAAAAGCAAGTAAGTACATGGACAAAAAAGGATTGTTGTATTTGGATATATTTTTGAATTTTGGTTTTATCAATATTCTCACCTTGTCTTATCCTGGTCATTCTAAGGAGGTATAACTCTTTGAACAAGCAAACAGTGTTCAAGACCAATGGCTTCTTTCTGATAGTATTTTATTATGCTTTGGTGTTTATTTTAATCCTGTCTGACTTGTTCTACTTAGCCTGTTCTTCCCTGTAGGACATTTCTAATCTCATTGCTTTGGTTGGGACTCAGATTATAGGCTAAGACATTGAAGGAGACATCTGAAATGCACTTTGGTCTCTACCAGGAATACCTCGTTTATCTGCTGTTACCAGCTGTGTTGTGCTCAAATCCAGGGAGAAATTTTCAATTTTAAAAGTTATACCGAGAAGGTAAAATAAATTAAATACATTCAACTTGATGATTAAGTAAGTCATAATCAATGAAAAGCAGCTAATGGAACTTTCAAACTTCTTAATTTTGTATGCCCAGATTTTAAATATTTATGTCCTTAATCTTTATTCAAGCATCCAGATAAACCCTAAAAGTCTTCTAGCATAAGAAGTCATATTTTTACTTATTTGTAAGAGTATAAACTTCTATTTCCTTTTATTCATATCAAGAGTATAAACTTCTATTTTCTTTTATTTATATCAAGACCATCAGAGATTAAATAGTACAACTTTGTAATAAAAAGTGATTTCTTGTAGAGGAAGTTAACAATTTAAGAGTTCTGTGTTAGTAAATCTTCATATTTCTTACTCTCTTTTCCTGAATGTCCTAGTTTCATACTTTTGAACACCAAGATGTGAACAGTCTTCCTTCATGATTTGGTGTAGTACAGTAAGGCCTACATCAGACAGAAACAGTTACCTATGAGTGACAGATGCTGTACCAGGATTTGACATCACCATGTATAAGTTATGTAGTTTATTTTTGGTAAAACACTTATTTCTATTATTTTATTCTCAGATGAGGAACCAGATAGTAATTGAGTAAATAATTTGATTACATATGGAGATTTAAATACCTCATGACAGTCTACTTAGACTTATCTGTTTAGATATTCTGACAATGTTCACCCTCTTCATGCCAAAATATATCAACAGAATGTACATGTGCAAACATAAAAATGTTCTGTACATTTGTTATGGTTTAGATGTGGTATCTCCCCAAAGCTCACATGTAAGATAATGCAAGAAGATTTGAAGGAAAAATGATTGGGTTATAGCCTTAACCTAATTAGAGAATTAATCCCTGATGGTACCTTGAGGCAGTGGGATGTGGCTGGAGGAAGTGGTTCATTGAGGGTGTGGCCTTAGGGGTACATATTTGTATCTGTAGAGTGAAGTCTCTCCTTCTGCTTCCTCATTACCATGTGAGATGCTTCTCTCTGCCACACTCTTCCACCATGATGTTCTGCCTAACCTCAGGCCCCAAGGAATGGCGCCAGCCTTCTATGAACTAAGCCCTCTGAAACTGAGCCTTCAAATAAACTTTTTTTTTTTTTCCTAAAACTGTTCTGGTCAGATATTTTAGTCACAGCAGCAAAGAAAGCTGACTAAAACAATATTATACCTAAGAAGGCACTCTGTAGAATTTCTTATATACTTAGATTTTGTGTATTCTAAACAATGAAGGATTAGTGTCTAGATGTCAGATTAAATTCTGCATTCTTAGAATTTAAGCAAGTAATTGCAGCTTACATTGTCATTTTTTCACCTGTGCAAAGAGATTTTTAGAATTTTTGTACTTGGAAATAGAGAGCAAGAAAATTTGCACACATGCATAAAATGGAAAAAATAAAAGACTAAGAAGGTGTGAAAAATATACTCAGTGCCTCTTTCAAATTCCACACAGTTCATAGAAGAGGTAAAACCATATTTCACCTATTCAACCTTGAATAAAGATTTGTAAAAATGTGCATATCTATATGTTGATGTGGCTAATTTCAAGACTGATTTTCATATAGACTTTTGGAATCTGCTTAGATTTTTTTACAAAAATATCATTCTACATTACTTGGTTGTACTATTATTTTATTTTTTAGCAGCCAAAGATGAATTTAACCTCAGCCTTTTAACTTTGTTCTGAAACACCAAAAGAATTGTTTTGGAACATGCACACACACACACACACACACACCACCAATAATCATCACTGATTATATAATTAGATACCTTTGGCTCCTTAAATTAACACTTTGATGTGATCTAGGTAATATATAATAATTTTAAAATTCAGATCTATGGTCAAGAATATTATGATGAAATATTACAAATTACTATGCACTTTGAATTAGCACAGGCATTTAGAAAAATCCTCCTGGGGTTGTTTTGGGACAGATTATCCTTGATCAAAGTGTGGCTGTCAGTAGGCATTGGAGTATCATACCTCCAAGTTAGGTACAAAGCCAAAATCTTTCCTATTCAACCTTAGAATATTGGCCCTGGTTTTCATTCTTATTGGATAAATTTAAGTGCCATTCCCTTAAACTTTGGCTTGGGCTAGAGATTTCTCTCATTGGCTTAAGCCAAGTGGAGACCAGGCCTGAACCCTGTTAAGCCCAACCTTAAGGCAATGCAGTTCTAGAGAGAAAAATGGAATACAAATTTAACTAAATCAAAACCGAGTACTCAAACTCATAAATGGATTGTGTCAACTAAGAGTATCATTTAAATTTTGCTGTTAATACAGGAACACTTCATAGTATATATTTAAAGTTATCCTTTGACAAAAGATACTTCTGCTTTCTGCTAAAGCTCATTGGATGGAAAATAGATAATTTAATGAGAAAAAATAGGAAGTGGTTAACAGAAAAATTAGTTTAAGAAATATTACTCATAATTTCTGTAAACTCCATTTTCTTCTTTTATGCTATATAAACCTATACTGTAGTATCCATACTAGTTGAAATATTACAGAAGCTCAAAAAACTTTAATTATAAAATATCCATTAATTAATGAAAATTAACAAGATGAGTTTTAATGTAACCTTTTAAAAATTCTATCGAGAACTCAAATTCAAATAACTCTTTTAAAAGGAAATAACTTTTTTCTCAAACAACTTTTTAATCATTTTAAATTGAATTTATTCTGTGGACAAAAGGTAAAGATTCATTCCTGCCTAATCAAAAGGTAAGTTTTTTCTCCCTGAAAACATTCAACTTTATACATGATTTATTGTGTACTTACTTTTAGCTTTTACTATCAGAAGACAAAGGATTCAGATCAATGACCTTTTTTAATTCTATGAATGTTCTGTAAAATGGTCTCTTGCCTTTCAAATTACATTAGAAATCAAAAGTGCACATGACTTTGAAAAGATTTATCTTTTCTTAAGTATATTGGAGGATTAATCATTTTGCTATTAATCTTATTCAAGTTCTAACAAATTAAAATAAAGCTTCATTTGGAGGGGAAATAGGTATCTACCATTCCAATATGTCTTTATATAATATTTTTATATATATATACATATATATATATGGATTTCTCTCTATCAATATATTGACAGATTGATTATAATATCTCAATAAAGAGATATTATAAAATTACTCACCAAAATCAAACTTTATTGCATCACCATCATTAACTATATTTCTTCTTAGATTTATAGTAAATAATTTTATTCCAGGTTTTTCAATTTCAAATTATCATGCTTTTCACTTCTGTGATACTTCCATTAAGATATTTGAGTTTTCTAACAAGTATAATATGAAATTTAATGCATTCTGCTGTCATTTATAACAACTTAGAATAAAAACTAAACAAATAATAATAAAAATAGATTAATTAAAAGATATTTGAGTTTTAAAAGGCACATTGTAATAACATTCAAGACTTGAGTTTTATTCTAGATAATTTTAGAATTACATAGTTTTGAATCATTCCAGTTTCCCTTCTTAGGATGAAGGAAAGGAATCATGTCTGAGTATTTTTTTTGCTCCTAGTAAAACAAATTGGCAATAGAAAAAACAAAGTGGTCCATTTCCGTCATTTCCATTTGAAAAATTTATTATTTTTTTCTGTTCCTGATTATGGCTTTCTCTGTTCTGAACAACTAGATGAAGTGTATTACTGTACAGCTTTATGCCATTAAAAAAAAAAAAAATGTCTGAGGAGAGCTGTTAAATTCTCCTTGAGTCTTTTCTGCATTTTCTATAGACTCTTGCACTATCTTTGAGTCATCTCCTGTAAACACAGGAGATGTGTTCTTAAAATGTCTGCTTGTTGTTGTCTAGGCATATATGCAAAAAATACACATTTTCTTAATCTAATTATCCATTGATGAACACCTAAATTAATTACACAGTTTAGCTGTCATAAATAGTGGTGCAATAAACCTGGAAGTTCAAATGTTTCTTTGATGTACTAATTCCATTTCTCTTGTATTAATACCAGGAAATGCAGTATCAGGATCGTATGGGATCTACTTTTAGTTTTTTTGAGGAACCTCTGTATTATACTCCACAATGGTTTTATCAATTTACATTCCCACCAAAAGTGTATGAGAGTTCTCTTTTCTCCACATCCTTACCAGTATTTGTTATCTTTGGGGTTTTGTTTGTTTGTTTTGCTGGATTGCAGTCTTTCTAACTGGGGCGAGCTGTTGTTCTCTTATGGCATTTTGGATTTGCATTTTCCTGATTTCTAATGGCAGTAAATATTTCTTAGGTATTTGCTCACCATTTGTATTTCTTCTTTTAAGATCAAAGCTTAACCTGTAGCTGTACCTTTCTATGGACCATAAATTCAATTTTCTTGAAAGTTAATTTGGACAGAATAGAAGAGAATAAATAAAAGATATCAGAGAACTTTTCTTGCTATTCTTGTCCTCAGTTGCTCATAGTCTAGTTGATAAGATAGTTACACTATTACAAGTGCCCAGTTTAATAGAATTTATCAAGAAATAAAGAAGAGGATGGACATTCCTTGCAAAAGAAGCAACATGAGCAAGTCGGGAATATTGAATTTTTTTTTTTAAATCATAAAATCACACTCATAAATTGGGCATGCAAGTATTTATATCAGGGCCTACCTAGGCCAAACCATGTGTCTTAGAAGTGTGATTGTACATTATACTGCAGACAATGGTGGAAAATCAATAATACTGTATCAATGTTGAGGATTATTGGTGGTCACTCAATAAGGGCTGAGCAGGGGGTCAGGCTCACCAAGGCACAAGGCTTTGGACATCTGCGAAACATTCTTTCTCTAGATTAGTCTTGAATGTCCTGAATCGCTTTAGGATGAGGAGGTGTTGGGTAAAAAATGGGATTAAAGAACTCTTTGTACTCATCCTTAAAGAATTAGAGTCATGTTACACCAAATGTTTTCCCCAAAGACAAACCCCAGAAGATCTTGGCAGGTTTGCTGTGAATATGAGGTTTCATGTCACAAAAAAAGTTTGAGGAAAACTGGATTAAAGGAAGTTAAACATGTTTATGTACTAAAGGATGTTTCAAAGAGTTTAACATGCTAACTAGAATTCTGAATATTTAACAAAATGAAGTTTGAAGAATTTTTTTTTTTTCTTAAATGTAAGGCTTTAGGAACTCTGTTCTTAAGTAGCATCTGACTGGACAGTGAATCAGCAAAACAAACTTAGATTTCAAAGACAAGGTCAACTTGAGCATTCAATGTCATTCAATGAAGAATTTATAATAAGTGACATTGACAAAAAATTATAATTATTGAACATATGATGTTCATAATTAGGTTGTGAATTCAAAAGAATTAAGGAAACATTTTTGATAGTTTTAACTGCAGATGCAACATGTGTGTATAAATACATCATTTAAGATGTTAATTAAATGTATTGCCTATGCATTAAGTGTGCTGAAAAATAGTGTGGCAGAATTTGGTGCACTCTATTGGGGGGGATTCTTAGGAGGAGAGTGAGATATGAAGCACAGAATTATTTCAGTTTGCTTAATTCCTTTTGTTATTTTCACTTCACCTCCAAAAAACCGGTGATGAGAGAAAGGCATGATAAGATTTTAAAATATTTTAAATGAAAGTTTATGTCCTGCTTCCTTTTATAGAGTCATACTTGGAAACTCATATACTGTTTTATTATTTTTAATATGCCTCTCTTTCACATTTAAAGCATAACAACATAATACTTTGTGAATCCAGTAAAGTTATATGTTTAGTTTGAACTACAAATATAGAGTTGCCATAACATTTCCTTACTTTTCCTTACATGAAGTTTGTTGAAGATTGATTTTGGCAAACTCTGTCAAGATGGTAGTTGTTTGAGCATTTCTTAAGATAATTTCTTCAAAGGGGAAACAAAGCTTTGGAGATTTAAATATCTGACAAATCACATTTGATTTGTGGCAAACATGGTGACAGCTTCAAGTACTATTGAAAAAGGCTCCTTGGTCTATACCCAAAGGTCTTCTTTTTTTTAAATTTTTATTTACAGTAGTATGTATTACAGTTCATACTATACATATACAGCATCTTTTTACACAAAACAGTTTGTATACAAAGTATATTCACAGTATTCAAGTCTCCAATCATGCCTTTAGAATAATGATATGCATCTTATTCATCCACTTTTTCCCCCTTCCCCCCTTGCTCCCTCCCTTCCCCACTCTTCCCTTTGACAATTATAGTGTTCCTCTAATCCTCCTATGTACCCCGACCCAACAATACTGTGAACCCGCTTCCTTATATCAGAGGAAACATTTGGTATTTGGATTTTTGAGACTGACTGATTTCACTTAGCATTATATTCTCCAATTTCATCCATTTACCTGCAAATGTCATTATTTTATTCTCTTTTATTGCTGAGCAAAATTCCATTGTGTATATGTACCACATTTTCTTTATCCATTCATCTACCGAGGGACATATAGGTTGGTTCCACAACCTAGATATTGTGAATTGTGCTGCTATAAACATTGAAGTAGCTGTGTCACTGTAATATGCTGTTTTTAAGTCCTTTGGGAATAGACCCAGGAGTGGGATGGCTGAGTCATAGGGTGGTTCCATTCCCATTTTCCCAAGAAATCTCCAAACTGCTTTCCATAATGGTTGTACCATTTTGCAGTCCCACCAGCAATGTATGAGTGTGCCTTTTCCCCCACATCCTCTCCAACATTTATTGTTGTTTGTGTTCTTGATAGTTGCCATTCTGAGTGGAGTGAAATGAAATCTTAAGAGTAGTTTGTATTTGCATTTCTCTAATTGCCAGCGAAATTGAGCATTTTTTCATGTATTTGTTGATTAATTGTGTATCTTCTGAGAAGTGTCTTTTCGATTCCTTAGCCCATTTATCGATTGGATTATTTGGTTTTTTTTGGTGTCAAGTTTTTTGAGATATTTATATATTCTAGAAATTAGTGCTCTATCCGATGTGCGTGTATTAAATATTTGTTCCCAGTTAGTTGGTTCTCTGTTATCCTCACTTATTGTTTCTTTTGCTGAGAAGAAGCTTTTTAGCTTAAATCCATCCCACTCATTAATTCTTGGTAATAATTCTTACTCTACAGGATTCTTGTTAAGGAACTTGGGGCCTAATCCAACATGTTGGAAATTGGAGCTTACTTTTTCTTCTATTAGGCGTATTGTCTCTGTTCTAATTCCTAGGTCCTTGATCCATTTTGAATTGAGTTTTGTGCATGGTAAGAGATAAGGATTTAATTTCAATTTGGTGCATATGGATTTCCAGTTTTCCCAGCACCATTTGTTGAAGAGGCTATCCTTTCTCCACTGTACATTTTTGGCACCTTTGTCTAATATAAGATAGCTGAAATTATATGTATTAGTTTCTGTGTCCTCAATTCTGTACCATTGGTCCACCAGTCTGTTTTGGTGCCAATACCATGCTGTTTTTGTTACTATTGCTCTATAGTATAATTTAAGGTCCGGTATGGTGATGCCCCCTGCTTCACTTTTCTTGCTCAGGATTGCTTTGGCTATTCTGGGTCTCTGATTTTTCCAGATGAATTTCATGACTGCTTTTTCTATTTCTTTGAGAAATATCATTGGGATTTTGATTGGAATTGCATTAAATCTGTATAATGCTTTTGGTAGTATGGACATTTTGACAATATTGACTCTACCTATCCAAGAACAAGGTAGGTCTTTCCATCTTCTGAGGTCTTCTACGATTTCTTTCTTTAGTGTTCTATAGTTTTCATTATAGAGGTCCTTCACCTCTTTTGTTAAGTTGATTCCCAGGTATTTACGTCTTAAAAAGAGCATACTACAGGGACACAACCACATCAATGTTTATAGCAGCACAATTCACAATATCTAAACTGTGGAACCAAACTAGATGCCCATCAATAGATGAATGGATAGGGAAACTTTGGTATATATATACACAATGGAATATTACTTAGCATTAAGAGAATTAAATCATGGCATTTGCAGGTAAATGGATGGAGATGGAGAATATAATGCTAAGTAAAATAAGCCAATTCCAAAAAACCAAATGCTTACTGTTTTCTCTGATACAAGGATGCTGATTCATAATAGAGATGGGGTGTGGAGCATGGGATGAAGGGAGGAACTCTAGATAGGGAAAAAGGGAGGGAAGGGAAAGAAAGGGACATGGGAGTAGGAAAGGCAGTGGAATAGGATGGACATCATTACTCTAAGTACATGTATGAAGACACAAATGGTGTGACTCTATGTTGTGTACAACCAGAGATATGAAACATTGTGCTACATATGTGTAATATGAATGGCAATGCATTATGCTGTCATATATAATAAATTAGAATAAATTTTAATGAAAAGAAAAAGAGTCCAAGGAGATGCCACTGTCATTTGAACAGAGAGAACTTGCTGATGTCATCTGTTCTATTACTTTAACTTCTTTCATTAAAAATTTTCTTGTCTCAATTATATGACAGTAACCAGCAGGGGCTGCTCTTAGCATTACAAGCATACTAATTTTCTCTAGAAGTGAATTTTTGGTACTAAGTGCTCAGTATAACTAAACAAATTTAGCCTTGTGAGCATTTATACTAAAGCACTGCCCTTTTATTTTGGGGGTTACTTATTATTATTATTTTTAGCTCTTTGACTTCATGCTTTCTCTTTAAGCCTCCAAGTATGAACCTCTATATATTTATGAAAATGCTACTACCTCCTACCATTCTTCATAATTTTTCATTAGTATAGACATAATAGAGGAAAGACAAATTAGAGGCTACATGTTTAAAAGTTAAACTGTATATTAAAAAAAAAATGTTTTAGTTGTTGATGGACACAATACCATTATTTTATTTATTCATTTTTATGTGGTGCTGAGAATCAAACCCAGTGCCTCACACATCCTAGACAAATGCTCTACCACTGAGCCACAACCCCAGCCCATGTGCATTTTTAATAGAAATAATAGTAAGGAGAAAGAAAATGAACTCTCTTTAATAATTGTGATTTCAAACGGAAGCTGACTTTCTTCAGGGCAAGTTTCAATAATATAGAAACCAATTTAGTTTTTTAAAAAAATAGCACAATTTTTTCTATAAGCCATTGAAGAAATTAAAATAGAGGACTAATAATGTCAAATGGTTTTTGAAGGTGTACTTGGGAAGAGAGAGAAATACTCTGTGCTAGGAACTGTGCAGAGTGCTGTTATTTGTCAAAGGTTAACAGCATCGTATACATTACAGCCACTCCACTGAAGTGGGGGGGCGGAGCATAACCCCTTCACATTTTTAAATTGTACTATGATTTCCCCAACCTTGCTGTTCTTCCATGTTTTATTTATGTTCCAGCACTTCTGGAGAAATTCCAAATAGTTGAATAAATCACCTGTCTTATGACATTTAAGGATCATATCGAAGAAAGTCTGATTACTTGGGATAATGCTGCTTCTTTTATTATTTTCAATTAAGAAATGTACAGTTGATCAGGTATTATTAAGCTTTTTCAAGTGCCCAAATTATATTTTGGATTATACCCGACTTTCAATAATTCACACACAGACACCTCAAGGTCATGGCAAGTAAGTAACATATTTGAGGTTGTGAAGTTTGAAGGTTAGAACTATTTAGGGAGTTTGGTACTTGGTCGTGCACATAGATGCTTAGGAATTAGCTTGTAGGATTATTGAGTGATAGGTAGGCTAGGAAATTACAACAGAAGCTCAAAAATTAAAAAGCTAATGGAGGAAATATAGGGCCTGGATGTATCTGATCCAAATTCTGTACACGTAATACCTTTTAAATAAAATAAAAAATTATGCTACACATGTATTCACTTCATATACATTCTGTCTCTAGTATATCCTACCTGTGTATTATAAACTCTTTTCTATAATCTGGTCAAGTTCACAAATAAAGTTTGTGATTAGTTGGCACTCAATTTTAACTTTCCTAAAAATAATTTACATAACTTTTTCTTTTTACATTTGGTTTAGTGACTCAATGAATACTTCTGCATAATAAATTTTAACAAATAACCAAATATCTCTTTATTTTAGTGATTTGTGTTTGCTCATTCATTCACTGAATGTTTATTAAATAATTTCCATAGGACAGATTCTTTCTAGGTTCTAGAAATGCTAATTCAAATGAAACACATTCTCTACCTTTGGGTTATCACAGTCTGTCTGCAGTTGAGGAACCTGTAAGTACTGTGATACAGGCACCCAGGAAGAGTCATGAGTTGAGCTAAGAGACAACTACCACACAGTGAATAAGGATTAGAAACCATGGTTACTTGGGGGGTCCTATCATAAATTCATCCTCAAATTATATCCTGAGAAAACATCATGTGAAAAAATTTTCTAGCAAGATGCAATATTCAGATTAAGAGAAAGATAGACTTAGAGCATGAATTTGTTATATAAAATGAATTTAAGAGTTATATAAAGCATATATAAAATAATTAGTGCATAAATGTCCTCAATTGGTAAATGAATATGTTAACAACTTGTTTTGTTTATCTATATTGCTATTTGTGCTTTAACCCTACATTAGTTATAGAAAATCGGTTTTTACTTTTTGAATTTGCCTTGGATTCAGCCTACAGATCTCAGAGCTAATAATATAAAACCTCCCAATCCAACCATTGTCTTTCTTCCTTTGGATATTTGTTTAGCATCACAGGAAACTACCCTGCCAATCCTGTGACTGAATAAGTAATTACTAAGGAATAAAATTGATTTTTTTTATTAGTTAACATTTGTCAAAAAAGTGTTAGGTATCTTTGTAAAATACACCAAAACCAAACAAAAATAAGCTTGGTCTATTAGCATTATACCTGGAGTGCTGCTTACTGTATCTATGCTTTGAAGACCCTGATAGTCCAAAGGATACATATTCCTATATGCATAAACATTTCTTCTTTTGATCTCTATAACTGAATCCATATTTAATAAAAATTCCTCAGTTCCACTGATTTTCTTTTCTTTTTCTCTCTCTCTCTCTTTTTTTGTTTTCTGCTATTTTGAGGCAACCCAATTGGAAAGAAAAATTTTCTTTTTTACCTCTTACAAAAAGTTTTTCACCATTTTTATAACCATTTAAATACTGCCCTGGAATTAACAGAAGTGTCTGCTTCAGTTCCTCACTGTCAGTTTTCTCATGTAAATATAGCCCCTCAGACATAGTAAATAACCTCCACTTGTACTTCATTTGATAGTATGATCATGTATAGAATTTCTTTAATTTTTCAATACCTTATATATTATATCAATTATTAATTAGCTATGAATATATGAAATTTTAATCCCCATTATAATGTAATATTCATCTAATAGTCTTATGCATTGTGTTATGAAAATATAAATTAGATTTTTGTGGTCTATTGGCCAAGCTCAGGAAGAAATGCCAGAATTTTCAATTACATTACTGGATTATTTTTACTCTTTGAACATGTTTTTGTACAAAATATAAACTCTCCCAATTACCAACATTAGATATAATGAATATCTTGAAAAAAATCATAAAATGATATACCATATTAGAATGTTTACAAAGTATTTTATATGAGATGGTGTGCAGTGATGAATTATATCATATTTTGCTCCATCTGTAAATTTGGGGGAATTCTAAATTAAAATAGAATAAACCATATTATCATAACTTCAGACATTCCATTGAGGTAACCTTAGTGTGAATTTTGGGTGAAAATCATATTTCAATTGGCCAATGAAAAAGAGGTTTCCCTTTCAAAGTTTATTTCAAAATGTTTGGGAAACCAGAGGAAAATAATGCAGTGGATATAGTTATTATAATTTTCATGATAGTTTCACTAAATCAGATGATTCATGAGAGTTAACATAGACCTTTACTTTTAATGATCTAATTAATCTGTTTTTTTTTTTTTTTTTTTTTTTTTTTTTTTTTACTGGATTCTGGTTGGGAATGCTCCATCTATAACCAAATAGTATATCATGTTCTTCCTGGGGTTCTTTATAACCTGTTCAGGTCTCAGGAATATCAACCCACAGGAAGCTATAGTCCAGACTTTCAGGGAAAGCTGTCTCATTCAAGGAGGTGGAGGAGATTTTTATGAAATTCTTTAAATTACAATAACAGCATGTTAGTTACAAATACTGGATACATCTGAGAAAGGGAGGACATTGTTAGTAATGAATAAATAAAAGAGCTTGGTACCTAAGCTATTTTGTCCTCAACAGACTGATCCCATTGAGTTCTCACAGATAATAGTTTCTGAACACTCAAAAAATGTATATTCTTTGTATTTTTATAGTGCTTTGGAGTTTGTGTTTAATTTATTTCTAATTTCTATACTATTTATATAAAAGGTCAATAGGGAAAATAGGACAATTATCCACATTTTGCACATAAGAAAATGTAAAATCAAAAAGTTGAATTAATTCAGGCTTATATATGAAGTAAATGGAACAGTCAGGATTTCATTTGATTCTTACAGTGTAAATCCTAGTTTTTATGACCTCTCAGTCTGTAAAAGGCAATCACTTCATACACAGACGCAAATTCATAGGTTATTAATCCAAAATAAAGACATGAACACTGTAACTGGAACAAAAAGAAGAATGTCTATAACTTTAGATCTTTGAGTATGCTAAGGCCATGCTAAGACTCTTCCATGTTAGTGCTGAAGTGTTTTTCTGATTTCCAAGCAGGGGTTGGATTTTATGATTTTACTTCTTAGAGGTGTGGATGGCCTGACTACAACTATATAGAGGTGGTCCTGTCCTGCCTGGAACTTCTGGGAAATGTCCCAATGTTATAAGAATCTTATTCTCACAACTATATCATCGTAGTAGATGAAGAATGACTCATTTACAGAAAAAAATTTCTTCATTATTTCAATCTGGCTAAGAAGTTGGGTTATTGATAAAAGAAGTCTTTTTTTTCTGAAAGAGAGGGAGAAGGAAAGAAAAAATAACACTAAAAGTCACAGTGCCACACTAACACAACTGGATTTTGAATACTTATCCAGAGAAGAGGTGATTGGGAAGACATAGCAAGGAGTCACTGGTATGTGTAGGGGATTTCCAGCTCTCTCCTCAGCAAGGTATCAGGAATAATTTTTTTTTTTTGGAAAAATTCAAAATTTGGAAAAGAAGAACAGTAAGTTGCCTTTTAGAGAGAAGCAGATTACAAAAGCAGAACTAGGAAGGGTGGTCTCCCCTCCACCAATCCCTTTATCTTTGCCTGTTAATTTATTTACTATACTTACTTTTCCTTCCAAATTGGGTTAACTTCTTATCTCTCCAAAAAGTCTCATCTAATACTGCCACCTATGGCCACCTCAATGGCCGTCAAATTTAATTGTCTATTTCTTCATTTGCCTTTTGTAAGTTCTTGAAGGCATAGTATCCAAGCATTTTGCATACTGCATGGCACAGATTCATTGTGCAGTGGGTAATTGTTATAGTAATAAAAACATACTCTAGTATTTCACTAAGGGTAGACTAGAACAAGAGATGTAAAAAATGGCTTGACACAATGCCAGTAAATAACTTTTAAACTATCTGCTGTGAAAACATCTAAAAATGGCATGGACAGAATTGTATAAGTAATTTTTTTTTTCCATGGTGAAAGAATCCTATTCATTCCTGGAGCACTCTTTACATCTAATACCTGCATTAGAAAATCCTTACCAGAAAAGTCTCCTATTGAACAATAGATACTAGGAGAGACCTTCAAGACTTAAGGAATGAGACCTGTCTCTGCTAAGACGGAGGAATTTCTCTGTGTTAGAGGATCTGACTAGTGGGGCTCTGGCTTTACTTACGTTTGTAGACATGGTGTGAAGTCTGTAAAAGTATATTCTCAGGTATTTTCTTTGATGGCCATATCTTTCATTGATCTTTACAACTCCCTTCAAGTAAATGTCCTTGAAATCTCTAGACCTTTGAATGATCAAGCAATGTCCTTGATCCCTCATAAACTCCCCAGGGAGCTGAGATTTTACTATCTGGTTCTACAAGATTGCACTAAGCCATCCCCTTCATATTAGCCATAGTGGTTATCCCATCTCTGCTGGGAAAATGAAACCTCAGTGACCAAAGCTGATAGAAATGACATTATAGTCCTGGTTGTTTATAAGTTAACTTAGTCAATGCAAACATTAAGATCAGAATAATATACACACAGCAGCCAGCTGGGTCCAGAGAAAATTGCCTCCAAGTGTCAGAGAACTGGGCTGGACATTGGGCCAAGTGCATACCCATCTGTGGAAGCTGTTCCAGAACCTTCTGAGCCAGGAAAAACAGCTCCTTCTTGTTTGGGTCTTTCAGTATCCATCCAGCACCCTCTGATATGTCAACTGGCAGTGGGGAAAGGCTCAGGTCCACTTTCAACATCACAGAACAAGAGCCAAGAATTACACATTTGGAACTGAGTAGAACAAATTTGTTAGAAATATAAGTGCAAAAATGTAGATTTAAAAGGTGATAAAAATGATAGAAGTAATTGTGGGTTCATCTATAAAAACATTAAAAGCTGCATATGGTGGCACACACTTGTAATTCCAGCTACTTCAGAAGCTGACACAGGTGGATGGCAAGTTCAAGGCCAGCCTCAGTGACTTAGAAAGACTGTCTTGAAATTAAAAAAAGAAAAAAATAAATAAATGCTCTTGGGATGTAGCTCATTGCTAGAGCACTCTGGGTTCGATCCCCAGCATTAAAAAAAGTAAATAAAAGTAAATAACAATAATCATAATTACATTATGACATAGAGTCTATCACCTAGTTGAATTTCTATAAAAGTCAGTTTAATAAATGTATTCATTAAACGATGCAGAAACATACAATCATGCATTTGACCAAACTATAAATAGTAAGTGGAGTTTCTGAAATGTTTTATCCATTGATACCAAGTCTTTCTGTTAGCACAAGATTTTGGAATGTGATCAACTGGACTGGAATTAGAGAAATGATTCTCGTCAATCTTCGTTATAACTTTCTTAGCAAAATCACTTCCCTCCCTTTGGCTGTAATTTCCCAAACTGCAAAATGGGGAATTTGGAATCAAGGGGATTCTTATACAGTTTTCAAACAGTACTGCATCACTTTCTTTATGTAGGTCCTAGTATTGGTTGCTAGGGCTGCCATAATGAAGAATCATGTCATCACTTTAGAATTCTGGGTCTGAGAATTCTCATCTATAAAATGTTGAACCAGATTGTCTCTTAAGTCCATTCTGACTCTGGCATGTAAAAGGAAAATATGGATGAGCACAGTTTCAGGAAAGTGATAGATGAAGCAAAAAAAGGAAGAAGCCACAAGGGGGAAAGAGAGTAGAGGAAATGTCTGTCGTGGCACTCCTACCTTGATCTCTTTCCTCAATGGTTTGATGTAGGCAATAATGTTCTAACAATGAAATAATACGGAAATCTCCAAGTCTCAGGTGAATCTTAAATTTGTAAAAACAGTTACAAGAATACTAAAATAGACTCTTTCCAAATTACCAAAAATAGAATCTTTTCTTTCCTCTTGTAAAAGAGTTTCCAAATACCTGCAGGCAAATGTAGCCTTTGAATATTTTAATAGGCTCACCATGGATGAAAATAAATATCTGCTTTTTAAAATAAAATGTGGCTTTTAAAAGAGTGTACAACAGAATGCCAAGAACACTTCTTGGGCCAACTTCCTGAGCTGCTTGCTTCAGGAGAGGGCTGCTAGATAACAGGTGTCACTAATCACCATGCAATCTGAGGGCTCCAGTTGGAAGTAGAGACAACCTCAACCAGATGCTTTCTTGTCTGATTAAAAATTCTTTCATAGGAAACCTCTAACCTTATGCTCTCTTGCTCACACACATTTTGTACTTTTTATTTATTTATTTATTTTTTTTTTTTTTTTTTTTTGGTGAGCAGGCTTGGGGAAATGAATGGATTAGCAGCTTCTTACCTCTGAGTCAGTAAGTTAATTAAAGAGTGTGTATATAAAATGGAATAATGAATTATTTAGCTGATAACAAACATGATATAAAATTCCATTTATTAGATAGTCAATTCAATTTTATTAGCTTTAGAATCGTATAAATTATTTTTTAACAAAATACAAAAATATTTAGTATTTGTCGATTTATTTTTCACATGGAACATTTGTTGTTCTACAACCATCTCTGCACTTCATTTTGGCACTTTATGAAATGTTTTAAATATTTGATTGAAGAATGATGCAATTTGATTAAGAAGGAAATTATGTGGCTTCTGAATTCAGAATACATTAAAGCCATAATGATACCTGTATTTTCCCTCTTATTTCTTCTCTACTGTCTCTTTTTTAACAATATATCCTTCTTCAGAGATAATTTTCAAATCACTCTTAACTAGGGAGTAATTTGTTAAACACAAATAGCTGTGGACAAACCCTCATTTACATATGTCTTTAAGAAGGGAAAATTCTATAAAGTATATAGAATGACTGTAAATTCATAACTTTGAGGGGAAAAAAAAAAAGCAGCACTTCCCAGTGAGAGGCTTCAGTTTAGTCTCAGTGGTTTCTTTCATTTATCTCTCCAATCCTATCAGAATTTCCAGCTCCCTGGGTGAGGATGGCCATACATTCTGGTTTGCCAAGGACAGCCCCTTTGGCAAACTTGCTGACTCCCCTTTCTGTCTTCTGATTATTCCCTTTCAACTCTTCTCCTTTGCGAAATAGTCCTTTACTAGTTCGTATGCCATGTCACCATTGTACAAATTCGTTATTCTAGCTAACTGTAAAATAAGGATATTCTTTTACTTTTTATTTTAAAGATTAGGTATTGTCTTTTATTTCTCCTTACCAACAGTGATATTCTTTAGAGATTTGCAGAAAGGCAAAACATGTGGTCTTTTAAAAATGTAAATGCTGTTTTGTTAAAGTTGTGACTTTGTATAATGCAGTAAGCAGTCTACATGGCTTGGTAGCAATAACATGGGATTTAGAATATTGCTTGGCTGAGCTGTGATCTTGGGCAAATTTAACTTCTTTAATCCTTTATTTCCTCTTCTTTAATATGGGAATAATAATACTTTAATGAATGATGGTTGTCAGAATTGAAGTATTTTACATCAGGTGCCAGGATACTGTCTGATACATGGCAAGTGAATAAAACATGGTAGAAATTAGAAGTGTTATTTTTTTTAAACATTTATTTATTTGCTTTAGTTGTACACAATGCGTTTATTTGTATGTGGTGCTGAGGATCGAACCCGGGCCGTGCACGTGCTAGGCAAGTGCTCTACCGCTGAGCCACAACCCCAGCCCAGAAGTGTTATTTTTTTATCAGAGAAGATCATGAAATATTTATGGGAATCAACAGAGTAAAATAGTTTCTTTTTCATGTTCATAGACATCACAAAACTAAGTAGTTTGGTAGAGTTCACCACAAGTTGGAATTTATAATTGTTGATAAGTCTATTTAATACTAAAGATAAGTATTCAGTTCAGATATTTTAAAAATATGGATATTAAGCATTTAGACAATTAGAACTAATGAAAGAACAGAAGCCTAAAATATCCTATGAAATTCCTTTACATAATTGCCTTTACATCATGATAAATTTGTGCGAATTTAGATTGAGCAACATATTTTAAGAATATAAAATCTCAAGATCTTTGATTTGTCAAGTAACAAGTTTCTGTCCTCAACAATAGGAAAAAAGTTCCAGTTCCTTAAGAAATACTTGTTAGTATAATGTAAAAAATATCAATCCATTATACCTTTGTATGAATCAAATATTTATCCAATAAAATAAAATGATCATGTGTTCCTTAATTACTTTTGTTCTTCTCTACAAGGAGAATCCATCTTTTACTTGTTCTTTTAATCTGAGCAAGCTGTTTTTGAGAGGCATGTTATGTTGAAAATATGTTCCAGATTTACGTGGACAGTCAGTAGTAACTGCAAACAACCCTCTTTTGGTCAGATCACACGTCATACCTTGTGCCCTAATTTTTGGAATTAAAAGTGAGGTTCACCACAGAGGAATGTTTTCTCAGTTGTAATTTGAACATGTGACTTCAAGTCCTGATTTTGAAAGTCACTACTTATCTCTATTTTAATATTCTAAAACCTTCATATTGATGCCTTTTATTTTAAAGCATACATTTTTTCATAGGAGTTTTACAGGATTCAAATGGTAGAATGTACTGTGCAGGGGAGAAAGAGATACAGATGTGGTCATTAGTTACCAGAGCTCCGTACCTCATATTGCTTTCATTTCTATTTCAATAAAGACAATGTGGAATATTCCCCCAATCTATCTCACTCATGCTATGATATCGTCCTGATCACAATGCAAGCTTGAAATACTTTATGCAGTAAGGTAGGGTATAAAATGATATAAAGCAAATTAAACTGATTAAATTCATAACTCAAAAGTTAGTAAGCATTTACATAGCAGCTATCTATTTTAGTCTTTGTTAAACAAAGTCAGTAATGTAAAAATTATCTTCCTTAGAAGACAATTGAAAATGCTGTCTTTAATGCATGAACATTTTTAACATCAATCATGCACTAAAAGGTTTTGTCATACCTGTTGATTTTAAGAGTTATTACAAAGTAGACAAGTTGAAAGCATCTGTCTTATGATGCCAACTACCCATTCTACCTACTTTATGGGAATAAAGTGCTATTTTGTGAGATTCTAATTGAAATAATATATAGAAAATTACTTCATATGATAATAAGATATATGTAAAGCTTATTCACTCAGTTGATATTGGTATTGAATGTGTTCCATGTGCTAGTCAAAGTCTAAGAAGAAGGCAACTTCTTCTAATTGTCAATTATTTCATTCAACTTTTCATCTTGGATTAGTTTTTATATTCATATATTTATCTCTACATCAGAATTTTTCCAAATGGTTAACACTTTTAAATTATTTGCTGGGTTTCCATTTTTTAATTTTTTTTCCTCTTTATTCCTTCATGTATCCTTTACCTCTTTAAGACTTGATTTATATTCATTCAACCAATTTATGAAAACAAACACATGAGTCTATATTAGAGCTTTCAAAGCAGTCCTAAATTCAGGGCCCTGTACTCATCCTTCCCAGATTTTGATGTGCATTGGGATCATTAATGTGCTAAAATGTGGCTTCTGGTTGAGTGGGGCCTGAGATTCTTCATCCCTGACAGCGTCCCAAGTGACCCACTTCTGCTGCTCTACAGTCACACTCTAGGTGGCAAGGTACTCGCCTTTTGAGCTGTAGACCAGAGCCCTGTTTACTCCTTTTATACTATTTTCCTGCAATCCATCTCTTTTCAGCAAAACTTCTTCTTATAAATAATTAAAACTTTGAGCTGTAAAAAAAATTCCTGCATATTTTTCCTGACTTTAATACATTCCATGTGCAGGAAATTTCAACAACAAAAGATTTTTATTTTGTGTTTTCTCTAGAAAACTCTCACTCACTTTAATTAGCCAACTCATACACAGTAAAGTCACAAGATCCAACTGATGTGAGCTCCATGTGTTTTCTCCCTTGAGAATTAGCATGTAGAATCTGTTCTCCTTGTTGCTTGCTCTGTCTTGATTACTATATGTAAATAGAAATGCTGGGCGATTGGAACATAACCCAACACGTGCATGGCAAAGTTAAATTAAGTCCACACCTGATTTCAATCCAGTTTCATGAGAGCTTTTGATTAAGCACCCATGGTTTGTTTAAATATGCTTCCTCCCTGCTTCAGATTCTATGGAAATTTTATTCAGTTTTGACTGCTTAAATTTATTTTTTTAATTTCACTGTTTTTATTGTTTGAAAATATCAACACAGAAAATGTTATGGGACTAATGCTTACTTTCTCATTGTTTCATGAGTGTTACATCATTATTATTTGATGATCAAACACGAACTCTTAACTATTATAGAATATCCTTCAATTTATGATCTTACTTAACTTTCCATACTGGTCTTTCAGTTACCACATTTACAGCACACACACTAGCCTTATCAAATTTAATCCAATATATTTGTTTATATTTCTTGTCTTCTCAAATATAAATGTGTTTTAAATGTCATAGTCTCTAACCAGAAAGGCATCTGGACACCTGTCTATCAAGCTCCTTCAGGAGCTTCCTAAGTTGAAACCTCTGCAACCCTCTTTTTATTCTCCTATGTGGAAAAGTCCTCCATAGTTTATCCTGAGTGTACTTTTGTGAAAGCACTTAGCAACTGTATTCCCACCTCCATGATACTCCTCTACCTTTCCAGGTAGACTTACAAGCAAAATTTTTTTTTTCTTTTATACTTATACTCTCAGTACCTAGGGGCTTTTACAAAACATACTCAATTATATCTTGTTGAATTTTTTGAATAATATGTAGTTAAATTTTAAGTATTAATGTATGATACCTTTTTTTATTTATAAATTAAATAGCAAGAAAGCTATATACCTAGCTTTCAAGGAAGACATGGGAAATGAAAATTCTTCATAAGGTTTTTCATTGGAGTATCAGGATTTAACAAAATACACCAGTCTGAATCTAGAATGGGGTGTTTTTAAAAAAAATGTTTTTTTAAAAAAATTTAACACTCCTTCTATTGAGATTTGATGTTTCTATATTTTCTCTTTGCATCTAGGCAGGATTTAAATGCTTTAATCAATAAGGTATGTTGTAAATGATGCTGAGTGACTTCCAAGTGTTAGTTCTTTAAGGCCATAGGGCTTGAACCTGGTTTTCTTGGTGTACATGATCTGAAGAAAGTCATGCACCATATAAAAGTCCTCACTACTCTAAGACCTTCCTGTTGGGGAAGCCATGTGCAGATTCCCAGCTGTGCTCCCAGCCAAGACCCAGAAGCCTAACCTGCCAGTCAGGTTAGTAAGCCATATTGGATGTCCAGTTCAGGTAAAATTTCTTATAATTGCATCAAGTGTCAGCTGACATCTGATTTCTAACATGTGAGAGAGCTCAAATGTTAATTATCAGGCTAAGATCTTCCCCAGTTCCTGGCCCAAAATGTAGGGAGCAAAATACAATGGCTATTGTAAGTCACTCAATTTTAAGGCAACATAAAGGAGATCCAAACCAGAATCAGGATCAGGACTTTGGTCCTAACTCAATTTGTATACTTTTGGGAAAGTCAGTCTTCTTTATGTCTCAATTTCTTGTAGCTATTAACAGTACATTTTCAAAATACTTTTATCTTCATTATTACATTTCTAAATTCACAGAATGCTAGGTTATTGTTTTCTCTGTGATTTGAAGTTTCAGGGTCATGCTTCTTCAACCTAAGAACTTGAACCCAAGATTTCTTCTCAGTTCTGCTTAAGTCAAAGGAAACTCTGACCTAGAGATTTTCATACACCCCTATGTCTGAACTACTTTAACTAAAATGAGAATTATCAATGAAATTGGTTATCACTAAAGTCTGATCTACCTCTATGATTCCAAGTTTTAATGATCTTCTAAAAATAATTTCTATTTCAATCTGTGAACTCAATGGAGGAAGGAACAGTGTGAACACAAAGTCTAGATAGCAGCTTTTAAAAATGGAACATGGCTGTAAAGTATTGTAAAGAAAATAGCAGAAATAAAAGTTAAACAATAAGTTGCTTAAGAAATGAAAAGAGAAGCCATGATTCAGATAGGAATGTCATTGAAAACAGGTGAGCAAGAAAAAAAACAGTGGCATTTTTATAACTTGTTGTTTTTGTAATGGGAAATATGACATTTATCACATATTCCACAACTATATACAGTATGCTAACCAAATCTCGAGTTGTGATGATTTTACTGGTACACTAATTGAATCTTTCTCTTAACAACAAAGTGGGGGGAGGGGAGCAGTAATTTCTAAATAGGCAAAGCTCTCATTGGGATAAATGGATAATGGTACAATAGCTAATGATTTACCATAAATCACTGTTAATATTTGTCATTGCTCTCTGGTGGGTAATTGAACACTCTGACAACAGATGTAGGACTAGGGAACCGTAGACTATGTATCTTGGCTCTAATATTGACTTGCTGAATGACAACAGCATAGTAACTTAGCTTATATGGCTTGAGAAATAGAAGGGTTACTACAAGGTGAAAAAAATCATTCACTTTTCACATTATTTATGAAGTTTATAAGGAGATTAATGAATCAATAGATAGGAAAAAGAGCAGCGATCTATAAATGATAAGCATAAGAAAATAAATTACATTAACTGCACCTCAAAAGAAAAAGTGCTTGAAGACACCTAAAATTGTTGCCTTATTGGACTTTTGTCTTCTTTGTGTTAACACTGCTCAATCAACAGGTCTGACAAAAACCTTTTAGTAAGTGATTGACGTTCAGAATACTTGTGCATTAACCATGATATTTTCAATTATCTTCTAAGAATGGATGACTTTTATGTTTTATTATCTTTGTTATTTAAAACACTGAAATATTTAGTTTCTATATGAATACTTAAAAATTTGTAAATTAGTGTGGTTAACTTTTGAGTCAATCTAAAAAATAATTATTAAACAATTTAGCAAGTCTTATCTTTTCTGGTTCCAAGAATTATTCAATGTAGGCACCATGAATACTGATTTTCAACATATTAGTAAGATTGGTTAATAAAATAGTAAACATACTTCAAGAAGTAAAAATGAAAATAATATTTTGACTTTAATTAGGGCAAAGAATATACATATCCTATCTCCTTCTCTTGTAAGTACTACTTTGGCACATTTTAGTTTAGAACAATCTCCATAAAGGCATGAAGCATATTCAAAGGTCAATTTTGAAAAATACTCGGGTGCAATGCATTAGTTTTTTTTTGTCATTTTTGTTGCTTTTATTTTCAATTTAACTTTTCATTGCTCCAGTTTTGAACCAATGTGACACTGGCAGGTGCCTATAATGAGTACAGGAGAAACACTTCGCAAACTTATTTCAGCCCTCACTTCCATTCATATACAGGATGTCATCAAGGTGTTCAAAGTATCAAAAATATTAAATTTTAATATTAAATTTTAAATTAAATTTTAAATGTGAGTCATCATTTTGTTTTGATGAATGTAGTATCTAGATTTTTAGATTTTTCACTTAAGATAAGCAAAAAGGGACAATATTTTTGGTAGCAAGAAAAGCTACTTAAAATGAAGCATTAATAAAATGTTAAACTTGCTTTTAGCTCATGGGTACTAATACAATTCTCTTTGAAAACTTCTTATAGCAACCTAAAAAATGTTTTTTTACGCATCAGTATGTGTTCCATGATAAAATATTTTTAAAAGAGATTAATCAAGTAAGCATGGGAAATACTGAATAAAAGTTTTTTTTTTTTAAAGACTTCAAGTCTTTGCAGTAATTTAATATACTAATCTGCACTTCAACCCCTTAGGAGTGCCCCCAAACTTAGTTTGCATGGTACATGATTTTATACAGACCTTTGAAAGGTCAGCGTTCTGTAGAAAACAATTTAGAATAATCTGCCTTGTACAATTTAGAATAATCTGCTCTGAAAGGCAGATTATTTTCAGATATAAATGATTTCATCTCCCTGTGCTGTCACTGACAAATGATTTCCACTGCCTTTTCTGAAAGATTTCAGAGTTGTACCATGAATTTTTCCTTTCATCATGTGTAAAAGTTGAAGATGACTTCTGATCTCTTCTTTCTTCTAGAAATATGAATTAGGTGAAAAGTAACCTAAACATTTAGTACATTCTATTGGTAAGTGGCAGAGAAATATTCCAGAAAACTATAGATTTTACATACTCAATAGTAAAAGAATCACTTTTTATCTGAGATGAAAATGTTCCATATTAGACTGGCTGAAATTTTGTGTAATCAAAATTGTTAAATTAATTAGCAATTGTGCTAAATTATAGGTTAAATTAACAGAATCGTATTACAATTATAGGTAGTTATTTTACATAGGAAATAGTTTTTTCCACTTTTATAAGTATTTCTGTGAAATAATTTCATTGCTTAGCAAAACATACAAAGATATACAAAATCATTTTTATGGCTAAACAAATGCACATATCTTGGTCAGATAAAATTGATTGTATACATGATGTCCTATTATATAGGTAAAGATCAGTCAGTAAAAATACAACCTTTGTTAATTTAAATCTACAGCTTGTCACTTTTTGTAATTTTGTGTATTAAAAGGGGAAATAGCAAAAAAAAAATTAGTAAGATGCAAAGAACATCATTTATCTTTTTCCATCTAAATGTGGTTTTCAACCTGGACATATGGAGTGGTCCATACCAACACCACCATGAAAGGTTTGATGACTGACCCAATTGTTCATCTTTGTTTGGTAGATATGATGATGCATAAAGTATAGCTAGATATGACTGCACTTGAGAAAACTGAGTGAAAAACCAATATTAACACTTAGGTTTTAATACACACTCAAGTATTTGGGTATCTTGTTAAAACTCAGGTCCTGATTCAGTATGTCTGGAGTGGGAACTTGAAGACTGTGTTTCTACCTGCCAAGTGATTACAATAATGATTCTACTCCAAGGACCAGGATTGGAGTAGTAGGAATACAAAAGTATGTTGATTTATGTTGATTTATCTCATTGGTCAGCTGAATACTCTGGGCTTTCTCAATGATCTGCATTGGGCTATTCCATAAATAAATTGTTTATTTGTAAATCATAATTCAGAACAAAAGTCAAAATACTTCTGAGACGATCAGACAAAAAGAACATTTCTTTTCAGCTAGCAATTATTTATGGGAATCAACTTTTCATATTTGCTTTGTATCCTTCAAAATGTGGTCTAGACGATTTGTGAGCTTTCCTTCTATAATTTATTTGCTTTCTCTTGCCATGTAGACCAGACCCTGCTAAATTCAGCTCTGGCATTTCAGTACACAGCCAGGTGGATACATTATTCTCCCCTAGTATCTTTGAAGGCACATGTTATTTTACTTAAATTTGTCTAGTTTTAGAAAGATCTTGCTTGATTTTCTTTCATTCTTGTTCAATCTTTTTTTTTTTTTTTTTTTTTAATTCTTGTTTATTTCTTCCATGGTTTAGGTTGTGTCTTAACACTTGTTATTCTGCTCTAAATTCCTACTCTCTCTTAAATGGTCATCTTCTGTTTTTGAATAATTACTAGAAGCTTCTAGGGAAGAATAGTGCCGTTTACACAAGTATATGTTTTTCATGTAGTGTCAACTCTCTCTGTATGTTATTAAAATTTAATTTAATAGACTATTACTACATAATATTACTTATCTAAGTATACCAAAGTCTTTTTTATTGATCACCATAGAATGCTTTACTTCATTGCTTTTGATTTAGTATTATTCTGAAAAAATAAATAAGTTGGGAATAATCCCATAACAAAATATTTGCAGATGTTGTCAGTTTGCATGGTTTCATTACCTAGATATAAAATTTGGCTTAGGGTTGGTAAGGAGACGAGATCATAACTCCACTGGTCTTAGTGCTCATAGTTTCTTTTTCTCTTTCTCCTTTTCTATTCATCACTTCTCAGTCCAAATGCTCTGTTTATTTAGTGTGCCAATGGAAAGTACAGCTTCTCATCGTGGTGTTGCCCCTTTTTTCTAGATTATGATGATTAATCAATTATGAATTTATGAGAAAGAAACACCTGGCACACTTCCATAAACAAATAGGTTTCCTGGGGTTTTAAGAACAGCTGAGGGTATTTCAAAGGGTCAGGGCGATCTGTGAGTAAAGCTCTCTTCACAGTTTGACTTCCCCACATGCTTGCTTCTCATAAATATGCGTCTTTCCACCAACATACATGCATTTATATATTTATTTAGCAGACAACATTGTAAAAACTATAAAGAAACAAAGAATGTAAAGATGAAAGACTTAAAAAACTCATGCATAATGAAAAACTTCTTTTTAAAAATATATTTCCCAATCATAAGTCTAAATAAAAAACACAAAGATGGTGGTCTTTATGAGTAAGAAATACACAGCTGAATGCCTCCAACTGAGGTGGTTTTATCCTACAAGTTAATGGCGGCCGTTGGTGTTGGATACAAGGCACTGATAGAGAAGCATGTTCCGAAAATTCTTTTTGCTGCTCCTCCAGACCTACTTTCTGGCCCTTGACTACACATCTGTGGAACATTCTACTGGTATGTTTTCACATTTGAGGCGGGGGGGGGGGGGGATTATTAAATTGACAGTGTGATATTTTTCTACATTTCAATATCTCACATATTTTACCTCACTTTACTTAAAGACAAATTTCTTTCCAATGGTAGGGTTCATGACAGTTGGTACCCAAACACTGATGGATGTGCTTGCTGTGCAACAGAGTTACTATCCAGGTGTCCAAAGTGAGAAGCGATGTTAGGGTAAAAGGTAACTAGATATAAAGGTTTAGGATGCAAAACAAAACAAGGTGAAAAAATATGATATTGATGATACTTTTAGATTGATTATATGCTGAAATGCTAATATTTTAAATTGTGGATAAATAAAATATATTGTTAAAACTAACTTCACATTTTCCCTTAGTGTTTCTTTAATGTGACTACTAGAAAAAGTAAAATTATCTTTGAAGTTCACATAATATTTCTTTTGAACAGCACTACTCTAAGGGTTTATTTTTGTTTATTTTTTCCTGTCATTTTATACTGTAATTCAAAGTATTATTTTCACAGTCTGAGGCTTTCATTACTAATTAATTTGAATATTAAAATAACTTCAAAAATTAAGCCTAAAAACCTCAAAATAATGGTCATTTGCATCAAGCTATAAATTTAAGTAAAAGTCAAAGTTAGGATCTCTCTACTTTTTTAAAAAATAATATTTAAATCAGACTTGTTCAAATTTAGAGAAACAATTTTGCATTCCTGGTATGACAGCAATTAAAAACATTGTATAAAATCACTCTCTTAAAAATTGCTTGAGAATAAGCTTAAATTTGTGGGGGTATACACTATAAAAGTTTGAAATATTAGACAAATTGAGAAAATTTGCTATATTTTTAGCTTAAGACATTTATTTACTTTTGACTAATTTTTTTGTTTCTTATAAAATTTTTAATTTAACAATAAAGAGTGTGAATTTTTACTGTTGGAAAGTATTTTAATCCTGATTTAAAAATTGCAGTATGGAAAAATTAAAGATGTCTTCAACATTACAGATTTTCATCAGCACATTAATGCACTTTCTAATCATAATAGAGTAAGGGTGTTTCCCAACATTATTTAGTAGACAACAGAAATCAGCACAGGGTGAGTCTGTTTTGAACTCTGTTCAGGCATGTTGAATGTTTGAGACAGCAAAAGTACCTTATATCATGTGGGCTTTATTTATAACATAATCTTATTCCATGTTTCAAATAATGTTTTCAAGGGTTCATTGTATTCAACTTAGAGTGCTGTTTTCCACAATATATAATAATGATATCTAAGAGGTACATTACAGAAAGACAAGGCTTTCTCAAGGTTGTATTTTACTGGTTAAATAATGATGAATAGTAAGAAATAAATATATATATATATATATTTCACACACATATATATGTACACACACATAAAGAAACATGATATTTTTAACACCTACTAGATTATTTTTCCATGAATTAGTACAGTTTTCTCCTCTTCCACCAATATTTCACCTTGCATTTTTTTGTTTTTATCTTTAGGAATTCTTGTTAATAAAGAAGTTGATCAATTTAATTCAATTTTTAAGAGTCATTTTATGTTTACCTATTTACATGGATCTTTTGAGTTAGAGGAGAAATGAAGTGAACCCAGGTTTGTCGTGTGTTACACTTTACTATATTTTAAGGGATCATTGTATCATGGACATTTGTCAGAGTTGACTATTACTGAATCATGTGAATGGTTTGTACCAGGTCCAGAGGATTCAATTGTTTTCCATTTTAATTAGTGGGAATCTATATCCTTAACAATTGATGATTTATACTTAACAACTGACACAAAGAAATATGAAATTTCTGTGTGCACACTGTTTTTTCATAGTGTTCCCAAGATCTTTGGCATAGATAAGAATTCTGGGGAACTATGATGACAGCCTTCATGTCTGAAAGAGATCAAAGCAATCACTATAACCAAAATAAAGTTAAAGGCAAAAAGAGATTTCAAGGAAAACACAAATATAAGAACTCATCCATACACTCGATAAACATGCATTGCTTTCTTGTAGTGAGAAATGGAATCTGGTAAATGAAATGTCATGGTTAAAACCTTTTAATCAATAATAATGTAGCATTATTCACAGGATGACTATATCTGTCTTAAAGGTTTTTTTTAAATTGTAAGGCATGCTTTTATTCTCTTTAAAAATTCTAAGTGTGATTATCTTAAAGTGTTATGTTCATTCTGGTATGTTTTCTTGATAAATGAAATTGGGATTTCATGAAGGACCTTGTTCCTGAAAACTCCCAAGACTGATCAATCAGCCTTATTAGACAGATATGTTTTATTCTTTCTTTACATACATTAGCTTTTATCTGTGCTTAATGACAAGATTTCCATATGTATATGCTTTACCTCTCTTCCTTGGTCTTCAGTACTGCTTCTTCATTAACATATGCCATTCTTGAGTCTTTATTTGGATCTCATTTTCTGTGAAAGACTTCAAATTTGAGGGTTTCTTTTTTTTCTTTTTGAGATTAATGGTTTTTTAAAACTCTCATAGCACAGTGAACTTTCATCCCTGAAATAAACCTCTTGCTCTTTATATATTAAGAAAGTATTTGATTCTTATGTGATTATCATATATAGTCTTTTTACAATACGAAGGTCAGATCTGGATGCTCGGATTAGAGATATCTTGTGAGCATTCAAAGCGAAGGGGACCGAAACTTACAACATAACCCTGGAGAGAATACAAAGAAACTGGATATAGTTTGTTTTTTAAACAGTTAAGAACTGGAGAGCAAAATAACATAAATTACCAGTGGAGACATTTAAGCTGTGAAATTTGATCCATTGGATATTTTATGAAGAATATGGACAAATACTGATCTTTTCTTCCTGACATAATACAAATGTGTTCCTTTTAAAATAGTAATCAAATAATGTTATTTTTTTAAGTGGGACTTTAAGTCACTGAATAATTGAGGATGCTGTTAATATGTTTAGATCTAAAACATAATACAATTCATATTATTATCTTATATTTGAAATGAGTGCAACTTCATCCAATAGATATGCTATATAACCTATGGAGTAATTCTGGAATTCATGAACCAAGTTTGTATTTCTAATTCATTTGTGAATAATCATCACAAATAATAATTTGTAAGGTCTGATTCTCTGGTCCTAACATAAAAAATAATTTATTGCATTATTTAATGTTAACTGCAAAAACATTTTAAGAATCATAGAACATCAGACTTGGGAGAACGGTTCTGATAACTTATTAGGTTTTTGAAAGAAAGGCCATGCTTTAAAAGAATAAATTTGTGTATTGGTTTAATTCATACTATATATTATTTTAAGTCTTTCTATTCTTTATATATCATGGTTTTAAAAGATAAAACCTGATAGGAGCTATGATTTGTATTAATTCCTTTAAATTGATTCAGGTAGATCCTCAAACAAGCTCCTATAAAACTGTCATCTTCAGTTAGTAGAGATATGGACCAAGAGAGAGGTCAAGGTCAGATGAAGAGATAGAAAGTGGTTTTATAAAGTTTAGGAAGTGGGGTGTATTTAGATTTGATATCAACCCACATTTTCATAAATGTATTTTACACAAATCTATTTATAGAACATATTTTTACAAAAATATGTTATGTATAATTTCTCACTTTTGCATTTCATTGAGAAATTGAAAAGTTTATAGATTTAAATATTCTTTTTTCCTTGAGAAGAAGTAAATGTAAAAATAAATGTTTCTTTTATGATGGTCAAAAACTTTATAAATAATTAAGAGCTTTTGATGCAAAGCCAACACAAATAATCAAAATAAAAGAGGTGATTTCATTCAAAGGAGTTCTGGAATGAATTGGATTCACTTTGGTTTGGTTTTACTATAAAGATCAACTTTATGAAACAAATTAAAATGACATGAAATATCTACAGTAAAACTACAGAACAACCATAAATTTTCTAAAGACTTATTTCCCTAAAATGAAGAAAACTTCTAAATCATATTATAGCTATTAGATTTGGAAACAAATTTTCCCATGTCTGTATGGAGCTATGTATATAATTCTGTTGAATACCAACTACTTAACCTACATACATGAAAATAGAAATGGTTTTATTATTTTAGACAGGCTTATTACTGTTCTGCATCTGGAAGTTATATATAATTATTTGCTCATAAAAACTACAAGAAAGAAACAATATTTTAAACTCTACAAAAGAAATTCCCCTTAGGTTATAGAACATGACATATAAATTATGACTAAACCATGTAGTTTCAAATTTTGAAGAAGGTATTATTAAATTTATTTCATAAGAGATTTAAGTAATTGATAAAATATCAGTGAAGAAAAACTGGAATTTAAATCTAAAAATTAAATTTTTCATATACTTCAATTGTTTCCTTTTATCCTTAGAAACTTATTGTACTAAGCAATGGAAAAGTTGCTTTGATCATAGGTACAGATACGGAATATAAAACTTATTAATTGCACAAGTTTCTTTCTTTACAATTAATTCAACTTAATTCCATCCATAGCATTAACATCTTTTCAGAAAGAAGTATTGATGAACAGTATTGATCTTTTAACAAATCCATTTCATGGAGTACATTGATGCTATTTAAGTGTTCAGTCATATTAAATAGGCTGCAAATTATTTTTTGGAGCCTAGGGATCTAGAACTTAGTAAATTCTACATTTACAATAGGCTTTTTAGTATTTCTATAGTGAATTAAATAGAAAAAGTAAGTTGTATCTGTGCATTATGGATTATAATCATGATTTCCCACATAAACATTTTTCTGAACATCACTCTAAGAAAATGGAATGTTGGTACAAACACACACACACACACACACACACACACACACACACACACACAGACAAATATACTAGACGATAGAAAAATACTTGTTACCCACCAGAAAAAGTCCTGGATACTTTGAATCTTTGGTAGTAGATGCAGATATGCATTTGCAATTTTTTTTTTGAGCTCATTCCCCATGTGAATAAATGATCTGTTTCTTAACATATCAATGGTGTTGTTTTATATACATGGGGGACCCAATAAGTATTATTTACTGACCAAAAAAAAAAAGGGCTGTGAAACTCTACAATTAATTATTAGTATGTGGCATCTTTAAAGGATATATACAGAGATAGAAATCTAAGGGGGATAATAATATTAAATTTTGGCTACCCTGCTGCTTCCAACATTTCCAGTAAATCTAGTGAAACTTTCATTTTCAATGGCAAATTATAATATTATCATAAAATTATAATACATAAAGCAGGCTCCTAACTGCCTTTTACCAGCTGCCTTTTCCCTATGGATTTAAATATCCTGTTGATGTATTATGAGATAACCATTTTGCAGTTAACTCATGTTCTGAGTATCCTGTTAAAAGTGAATAACTTATTCAATGCTAGAGAGCCACACTAGCATTCCTTTAGTTCTGCAATATAATCCTTAATTTGAAATGAAGTTTGATTGTTTTAACTACAAAACATAAAGAAGCCTGCACTACATCAAGACCTTTAATGGAAACTAATGGAATTTTTGGCATAAAATAGTAGAATTAATTAGATCCAGCAATGCACACTGTTTAACTGCTAGCCTGCCATTTTACACTGATTTGAAGTCATACATACTTAACAAAAGACATTGAGTTGATTGCACAAAGGAGGCGAACACTCTTTTCACGTTCACTGTGTAAGTTATTATCCTCTGTGAAAAGATTATTGACTTTTTTTAAGGAGATATTATGGAGAGAAATGATTGCTACCAGGATGACTGGTAGAATTATGTATGAGATAAGTAATAACTCTAATTTCTCATCTGCTGAATAAATGGCTTTAATTTTAAAATACTAGTTAGTGCATATGAGATTTCTGCTGAATTGAGCAGAATCATCAAAGCTGGCTTTGAAATGTAATGGACACTGAGATTGAAAAAGAAAAGAAACCTTTTATGTATACCTTTTCTTGTTCAATAGTTATATATCCCGCATTGTTGGTGGTGTTTCTTATTTCTTCCTGAAGATTGATTTGAAAAAATTAACGTATGTGCCTTGGTTTATACTAACAAGGTATAGAAAGTCTCCGTATTTCTTACCATATTTAAACATAATAAAATACAAATAATAAAAAAATAAAGTTCCCCATACCTCTGGTCCTTATATAAGAGAGTTGTTATGCTTATAATGAATTAATGACATTTTAGTTAATCTAGAAAAAGGGATCAGTTTATGTCCAGGTAAACCTAAATTCAGATTTTTAAACTTTCTTGTGTTTTTTGCCCTAAAGTATTACTTTCCTATTATTGCAGCTTTCTGTAACTATGTGACTCAATTTTGCCTAATAATTTTAAATATCTGAAAAGCATGCTATAACATAGGGAATTCCAGGTCCTCTGATGGACCTTTTAGATTTAATCCAAACTGAGAATTACCATTCTGTAATATGTGTGTTTCCCTACATATAAACACATCCTTTGCACTAAGCAGGCTTATGGGGTGAGTTCTGGCCAATGGACCACAAGAAGAGGTGACATGTGTTCAGATGGGAAGAAGCACTTAATGAGGTGAGCTTCTTCCATCCCTCCGGCCTTGAAATGGAGACCTTGGAGGCCCTATGTCCCTTATGGTATGAAATCGGGGGAGAACAGCCTGTTAGAATAAATGTGGTAGTTATTAGAGCTGTTTACTGAGTACTTCCTATTATTCTTCCGCTGAACACTTGGTACATCTACAAGATGAATTTTATTTTTGTAGTTCTGTGAGGAGTTGCAGCATGTATGAGCTGTGAGGAGAGGTTATATGTTCCAGATCTGAAGTAGAACATTTAATGCTCAGTGAAAGACTTCAATTCCCTTTAAAAGGGTAGGTATCTACTAATTTGGACCCTTGAGTAATTTAATTTAAAGATTACACCATAAAGGACATATAACAGGAGGAGAAATGAGACATTTTTTATTTAAAATTGTAAGAATGGAATTAATTATCAGGGAAGCATAATTTGTCCAATCCTGACTTACAAAAGAATAAACATATCTATATGATTGAGACACTAAAATATGAGAATTTTGATGTTTTGATTATTATCTTTAATCATCACAAAAATTACAGTGTATGGGCAATATTCTCTATTTTGTCATCTGAGGTATTTTTATTTATTTTTAATTTATCCATAAAAATATGAAAATTGGTAAGGATAATATGTAATGCTTTGATATGTGCATACATTATTTAATTGGGTTGAACATAGCTATCTTCTCATTTTTTATGGTGAAAACATTCAAAATTCTTTCTCCTAACTCTTTGAGATATATAGTACACAATCACAATCTATATGCACCCTGCTGTGCCACCAGTATGTCTTACTACTGTATAAGTGCAACATAGTTCCCATTAATCCATTTTCCCTGTCCCACCTATTCTCCTCTGCCTCTGGTAACCACCATTCTACTTTCAATTTCTATAAGAAACACTTTTATGTTCCACATATGAGTGAGATCATGCAATACTTGTCTTTCTGTACCTGTCTTACTTCACTTAACATCCTCTCTCTGCATGATTCTGGTATGCAGAATCCAGTAAACAGTTTAGTTGAATAAATTACACCAGTCCCCAACATCACAGTTCAAATTTCCATTTCCATTAACTGTGAGTAACTGAATAAAGAATAAACCTTGATTCTAGCCCTTTAGTCCACAAATCACTTTTTGAATGAGAGATGTGCTACTTCTTTGAAAGCTGAACAGTGATAGGTCATTGCATACCTGTTATTCCGTGTTCACACAGACAGCAAAAGCATCACATGAGTTTGTGTTGATACCTTATCCTCCCAGTAATAACCTGTGGCATTTGTAAAATTGCATAATCAAAACAAGGAATTGACCAATAAAGGTGAAATTGTAGCAAAGAGATGAAAAGAACGAATATTGGAAGTGAATTCCAGATAAAATGTAAAAAGATTTAGAGAAGAAATAATCTACCCTGGGAATGTTGATACTGCTGAAATTCAAGAGACTCCATATTTGCAGCCAAGGAACTCAATGAAGTTGAATTTCTCAACATAAATTAGGTAACTGATGTGGTAAAAGAATGAAGAAGTCCCAGAGGAAGTACTCTAGCAAAATACTTGACATTCGAGGAATTATCAGATATTTCATGACATTGAAAGTGTGAAGGATAAAAGGTTGGAAGCAGATCCAAACTTAGAAGGGAGTATGACAGTTCACCAAGACAGTCACTCCATATCATAAGACAGTCACTCCATATCACAAAGTACATGATGAGAAGACAAACAGTACTCAAACACTGCTAAGAAGATGTAAAAAAAAAAAAAAAAAAAAAAAAAAAATCAACACAGCATGCTTTAATTTTCAATGTTCCTCCTGTTATAGAATTGCCCTTACTATTTTGGATTTCTCTATACATTTATAGCCAATATAAGGGTTTTTAATATTTTAACCAAAATTTGTAAAGGTCACAGAGATATCATAATGTTTCCTATTAATATTAGGATTGTTTTGCATGTTCTAAATTTGCATGGTCATTTTAGCATTCCTGCTAGCATGTTACAGGAACACTGCCTGTATTTGATTAGGAATAGTACCTGGGAGATAATTTTAGTGGTAGTACCTTTAAGATCTCCTAAAATCATGCAGTCAACTAACTGCTCCAAGTTCAGCTTCACAAATGATCTACTGCCACCTATTTACCTCTTCATTTAGTAAAGCCTGTCTGCACCAGTTGGAATGTCTTCTTTGCAGCTCTTACGCATCTTGTCTCTTTTCACCCTCTGCTCTTCCTAAATAATTATTTCTCTGCTTTTCCCACCAGCTTAATCCCTCCTCACCTTCAACCTTCAATTGTTGTATCTTCCTCAATAATCCTTTTGGATATTTCTAAGTAGAATTTTTTATTCTTATCTTTCATTTACAATCGGTTCTAGAGTCATAATTTTACATTTAATAAAGTCGTTATTTCAATAATGTCTGTCTGAGCCACTGTGATAAGTTACTTCTGGTGGGTTTCACATCTTGTATGCAGCAGACACTTCCTATAGGTTAGCTGATTTTAAAAAGCAAATGGAAGCCAGGCATGGTGGCACACACCTGTAATCCCAGCAGCTCGAGAGGATGAGACAGGAGGAAAGTGAGTTCAAAGCCAGCCTCAGCAAAAAGCAAAGTGCTAAGCAACTCAGTGAGACCCTGTCTCTAAATTAAAAAAAAAAAAAAATACAAAATAGGGCTGGGGATGTATCTCAGTGGTGGAGTCCCTGATACACACCCTGCAAAAAAAAGCAAATGGATATTGAGGCAATATTGTCTTCTTTCCAAAATATTTTAGTGTTTTCTTATAAGTAATTATTCTGAGAGTTATTTACTTTTAATTTGGAAAGAAACCTTATGAATCACATCATCCAAATGTCTATATTGTACAGGAAATATTTCTACCCAATTAATCATCATTATTCCTTTGGTGGGGATTGAGGTGCGCATGTTACAAATCAAGATTTTTCTTAGTTACCATAGGGCCAGATTTAAATAGCTGATGATTAGTTAAATGTAGGGACATTTTGTGATGTGCAAAATAGAAATACTGGTGAATAGGAGATTACTAAGAAAAACTTAGAAAACACACAAAAAGGGGGTGGCAGAGAAAAGGAAATGGTTTAGTATTAGTTGTTCCTTATAATTCCCTAATTCTGAGTTTGAAACTTTACACAGTTCTTTTATAATTGACACTACTAGATGGATATTTTTCACAATTTGCATTTGAAGAAAATAAGATTTCTCAAGGTTACAGAGCTAGTGGGTTCTTTATAAAGGATTTGAACCCAAGTCTATCTCCATAATCCCTGCTCTTATTATCCAGACTGAATCCTAAAGAAAAGACTCAAAAGAGCCTAGAGAAGTTTTTTCCACCAACACATACTATTGTCTTTCATTCTTAAAAAAAAAAAAAAAAAAAACATTTTCTTGAAATATGATTAACAAATACATAACCATGCATATTTAACATTTGCAAAGCAATGAGTTTGGGGATAAGTATACATCCATGAAACCATCACCATCATCAAAGCCAAAAACAAATCTATCACTGCCCAAAGTTTCTTCCAGCCAACCCTCTTAATGATTACCATTATTGCTTTTATTTTGTGTGTGATAAGATCATATATGCATAAGACCTACCATATAAGCAGTTATTATTATTTAATTGTAAGGCATTATGCTAATAATAGATGCCCAGAATTTATTTACCTTACATAACTAAAACTTTGTATCCTTTCACTATTACCTCTAATTTGCCCCTCAGCCAAGCCCATGACAATCATTCTACTCTGCCCCTGTGAGTTTGACTATTTTATATTATACATATAAATGAGATCATAATAAAATGTATCTTTGTGTGTGTGGTTTATTTCACTGGGTATATAATGCCATACTGGTCCATCCATGTTATAACTGTCAGTATTTCTTTCTTTTTTGAAGGCTGAAAAATGTTCCATTGCAAGTATTTATTATATTTTTTAAATAAATTCATCACTTGATGTATATTTTTGTTGTTTCAATATTTAGCTATTGTAAATAACCCTGCTATGAGTAGGGGACTGTAGATAATCTCTTTAAGATACTGATTTCATTTCCTTTGACTACTTACTCAGAAGTGGGATGGCTGGATCATGTAGTAATTCTATTTTTTAATTCTTTGCAGAAACTATGTATTGTTTGCTGTGCTGTCATTACCAATTTTCATTACCATCAACAGTATACAAAGTTTCCCTTCTCTCCACATCCTTACCAATATTTATGGCTTTTTGTTTTTGTTTTTGAAATAACAGGCCATACTAACAGGTGTGAGATGTTAAATCATTGTAGATTTGACTTGGATTTCTCTTGTGATTAGAGATGTTGGGTGCTTTTTCATATACTTATGGCCATTTTTATGTCTTTCTAGAGAATTGCACCATTAATTGAAAAATCACTATCCTTTCCCAAATGTATATTCTTGGTGCCCAATAATTTTTATTCTTATTTTTTTGCTACCAGAGATTGAACACAGGTGTGGTTAAACACTCAGCCACATCCCTAGGCCATTTTGTGTGTTTGTGTTTAATACATATATGCATGTGTATGTGTGTATGTATGTGTGTGTGTGTGTGTGTGTGTGTATGAAATAGGGTCTCCCTATGTTGCTTAGGGCTATGTTGCTAAATTGCTGAGGTTGGCTTTGAACTTGGGATCCTCCTGCCCCAGCTTTGTGAGCCTCTGGGATTATAGGCATGCATCAACCAGTTTGGCTTCTTGGTCCCCTTGTTGAAAATTGGTTGAACACACATACTGGTCTTTCTGTTCTCTGCCATTCTTCTATATGTTTTGTTTTATGTTATTATCATACTACTTTGATTGTTATGTCTCTATAATGCAACTGGAGGTCAGGAAGAATGATGTCTCACTTTGTTCTACTATCTTGAGATTGCTTTGGCTAATCTGAGTCTTTTGTAGTTCCATAGACATTTTAGAACTGTTTATTTTTGTAAAAATTTGAAATTTTGAAAGTGACTGCATTGAATCAACAAATTCCTTTAGGTTGTACTGTGGTGTAGATATGATTTGAATGTGTCCCCTCAAAGGTGCATGTGTTGGAAGTTGAGTCCCCAGTGTAATAGTCCTGGGGGCCTAGTAGGAAGTGGTTAGGTGGTTGGAAGGTCCATCCTCAGAAGAGAATAATGAAGTTCTCCTAAGACCTCAGTTAGTTCCCACTGAAGTGTTATTTTTAAAAACTCAGTCTCCTGAATGTCTCTGGTTTTCTCCTTTGCCATGTGACCTTTTTTGCATGAGCTCCTGACATTCTGATTCATCCACAATTGGGTCTTCATCAGAATCTGAATGGATGAGGCCACCTTATCTTAGAACTTCCAGCCTCCAAAATGTGAGCTAAATAGACCTCTATAAAGAACCCAGTCTCTGGTATTTTGTCACAGGAACAGAAAACAGACTGATAAAAGTATTAAGGGTGGTTCAACAATATTAATTCTTCCAATCTATGAATACAGAGCAACTTTCTAATTATTCGTATCTAATTCAATTAATTCCATCAATATTTTATCATTTTCAGAAAACAGATCTTTCATATTCTTAATTAAATTTATTTCTATATATTTTATTCTTTATGATGCTATTTAAATGGGATTGCTTTCTTAATTTCTTTTTCAGATAATTTGTTAATGAAGAGAAATGCAGCTGATTTTGTATATATTGTTTTGCATCCTACAACTTTACTAAACTTGTTAATTAGCTCTCATAGGTTTTTGGTAGACTCTTTAGGACTTTTATATACAAGATCATGTCATCTGTAAACAGAGACATTTTATTACTTCCTTTCTGATTTGCATGCTTTTTTTTTCTTTTTTAAATTTTATTTTTCTTTCTTGCCTATTTTCTAGGACTACTATTACTGTGTTCCTTAGAACTGGCAAGAGTGGCCTCATCTTGTTTATGATGGTAGAGGAACAACTTCCAGCTTTTCGTCACTGAGTCTATTGCTAACTTTGGGCTTCTTATATATGGCTCTTATCATGTTGAATTACATCACTTCTATACCTAATTCATTGAAGATTTTTATAATAAAAGGGTGTTATGTTTTTCCAAATTCTTTGTCTTCATCTCTCAAGATGACCAGGAAAAATTTAACACGCTTTTATGTTTGCTCAGAGACTAAGAGTTTCCTAGAGCCTAGTACTGCATATGAATGGAAGATATTTGTAAATACTTTATAATTTATTCTAAAAGTTTTTTGGTCTTGATATCCAAATTGGCCTGAAACTATGATAAGTACTTCATAAATATATAAATTTTGTTCTATGTTTAGACATTCCTTAGACCTAGGCTTAGGGGGTGGGTTTGTAGAAGGACCAAGTCACTCAACTGAATAGAATTGAGTCAAATTAGGAATTGATCCCTAATCTGGTTTCAGTTCTAAAATTTACCTTTTTAATCATGTTCTTAAATATGTTAACATATATTTGAATTGGAAAACTTGAATGTTTTATAGTAGAACCCAAATTTGTCCATGTAGTCATTTTTAATTTTTAAGGAAACAAATATTTCAAAGTTCTAGTCTCTTGTATTTTCATATGTACTTTACTTTCCCCAAATTCTCTCTCTGATCAATGTATCATGATGATAGATTTTTCCTGTTTTAATTTGACTTAAGAGGACACCAATTTTTTTTTGTTTTAATTAATTACTTAGGCAAGGAGTTGGTATATTTCTTTTATAAATGTCCACTTTAAAGATTTCAGTTTTGTGGGCCATATGGTCTCTGTTACAACTATTTGAAATGCTCTACCATTAAAGAATGAAGACAGCTATATATAATATATAAATAAATGGATATAGCAATGTTCTCATAAAATTTTACATATGGACATTAAAATTTGAATTTCATATAGTTTTCACATGTTACAAAATGACATTCTTTGGATTTTTTTTACTTTTATTTGTTTGTTTTCTTCTTGCAATGCTGGGAAATGAACACAGGGCCTAGTTCATGTTAGACAACTATACTACCGAGCTGTACACCCAGCCCTCAAACCTTCTATGTTAACCAAAGAAAATTTTAGCTTGGGGGCCATATGAAGACAGATGGCTACCTGTGTTTGACCTATAGGCCATAGTTGACGCTACTTTAGCATTCTTAGTTACTTTCACCAAGGTGTATGGGTTTTAAATTTTTTTTCTGAAGCCAGGAAAATCTCATGTCCAAGGATATATCACATAACCCACAAATACCAAAGAGTGTGTGACTTCCTGCAATAGGATTAAAAAATTCTATTTTATTACCACAAATGCTCTAAAAGCATTTTGTTCAGTATTTCTTCAAATTGGCAAATGAGAAGCACATTTTGTCGTCTCTCAGAAGTGATGAAGTTGGTGACTCACCTACCAGCCAAGAATGAGTAAGCCAAAGATTTGGCTAACATATGAATGTATTTGAAAAATCTGAAATGTCAATAAAAAAAAAAATAGCCCAAGATACTTGGATCTATGGCAAGTGCTAAAGTACAAGAACAATTAAGGTATATTCTGTTGTTTATGTTTTGCAAAATGTTTTCACAAACCATATCTCATTTGCTCTCCAGGACAACCCATCATAATATCAGGATGGCTCAGGTAGCCCTCCTGTAGCAGGAACCTAATTAAGCACTCAGATATCAGTTCTCACTGACGTAAAAATAAATCCAACATTGGCAACATCTTAAGAAATTGATTATCAGCCTTTGCTTTTAAATCAGTCCAAATAGAGGGATGAAATTTAATTAAAAATTTAAAAACAGGATTTACTTTTATCTCATCAACCCTCTCTCCTTATTTCTAGAAGATTCTCATTGTTTTATTAACAAAGCAGAAGGGAAGAAATGAAGAAAGAAGTTCTGAAAAAACAGAACTCTTATTTGCTGAGTGTCTACAGCATACCAGGCAAATGATATTAATATCAAAAGAGTAGACTTGGAAGAAAATATTTGTGAGGAAAGGAAACCATGTTCAGCAGTTTCCCTCCACCTAACGTAACACATACCCTCAAAAATTCCAGCATTCCTGGCTTTTATTTTAAATGATAAAAGGTGCCAGCAGAGCTCTATTTACATTATCCTTACTATGCCAGATATATTGCTTATTATTATTTTGTCTTTCTTAACAAACATACCAGATGGATAAAACTGAATCTCAGAGAAATTAATATGTCTAAGTTTATACATCTAATAAAGAATCAGTAACAAGACCTGGCTTTAGATTCCACTGTCTCTTGTTTTGTTTTGTTTTGATACCAGGGATTGAACCTAGCTGCACTAAACCACTGAGCCACACAAGCAGCCTTTTTAATATTTTCATTTAGAAACAGTTTTGCTAAGTTGCTTAGGACCTCACTAAGCTTAGCTTTGAACTCATTATTCTCCTGCCTTAGCTTCCTGAACCACTGGGATTATAGTTGTGTTCACTATCTTTGAATATAGATATTGTCTAATTAGTTTGAATTATGTTACAAAAAAGTATGAAATTATTCTATGGTATTTTAACAAATTATTTTTATATTATGTCCATTTCATGTATAACATATGTAATATTCATTGGTATGATATAGCAAATATCATAGTGGAATTTTTTTTTGTATTTTTTATCTGATTCTCTTAAGGAGAAAAGCATCTATTATTGTGAGTTCAAAAATGTCCACTAATATTTCAACAGTAGGGCCTTTGATATAGCACAGTTCAATAAGTCTTTTTCCTCTAGCAAGCTAGGGGACCTAAGAGAAAGTTTAACAGTGATAATCAAAAGAACCTTAGGTTTGAATGCTGATCCTATTATAGCAAATGATTAGCACAGGTGGACCTTTCTCCATGTTCAATGACTGTTGGTAATCCTTAAATAATCAGGCAGCTGCTAGATAGCAAGGAAATGTCAAGTCGAACACCTGGGTGTTAAACATTTATACATGCTGTAGGCCACTTTTGATCTATCTGCCCAACATGCCAAATGTCAGTGGCTTCAGAGAGGTCAGGAGGAAAGCACCTCATTAGAGCATGGCTAGTTTGCTTGGAGTCAAAAGGCACAAAGAATCCTGTCCCCTTAGATGCAGGGTGGTTATTTTCCTGTGCAGTGAGCTTGCCAGTAGTTTTGAGTGGCCCAGGTCCTCTATTGTCTCTATGTCTATAAAACTACGCTTTCTTTTTTTTTTTTTTTTTCTTTTTTCTTTAAAAAGAACATCGCAAGGGCTTCATTTTTTCCAAGCAGAACAATACAAATTACTGTTTAATGGCCTAGGATACTATTATATGAAGGAGCAGCCGGCACGGGAGCATCCAGCACTGGCAACTCCAAATTACACTTGGGGTTCTTCAAGAAGTTAATGACTGTTGGTGGTACGCTGTAGAGAGCACAAGATAAGGCAGCGTCCTGGCTCTCCGGATGTTGTGCAGACAGAAGCATGTTGTCTGATTGCCTTCCCTAGCCTCCAGTTCAGTTCTGTTTCCCTTGCTATTGTACTGCAGATGCAGTAATTAGTTCATGAACAGGCTTGAGGAAAACTGGGCTCACAAACGAATTCATTTTCTTTTTTCAAGGAAGCTGCCCAAGTTCATAAGCTGTGGTGAGTGCCTTCCTAAAATCAATGTGGAGTTTTATAAGTGAAGAAGGACAAAGAGCATAACACAAAATGAGACTTGATTTTTCCATCCAATTTAGAGGACAACAAATTTGATTTAAGAAATACGAATGTCAAGAAAAAGGAATGTCATGTATTAAGTCAAGGGCTTACCAAAAACTAACAAGTCTGCGAGGAATCACTTGATTCTACCATAGTTCCCTGCACTATACAACTCTCCTGGCTACACACAATTTGAAAAGAAAATTGAGAATACAGTCTAAATAATAGATATTTCCTTCTTTAGCCATATACAAATTATTGATAACTTCTATATTTTCATGATATATCATAGCTTAAGCCAATATAAAATTTTTTAGAGACTAGTTAATTACAAATTGGGGTTTAAAAAATTATGGCAATATATATTTGACTAGAATTCAGGATTGTCTTAAATTGTTGACAGTCGAAATTTCCAGCCAATCTTGACAGTGTCCTGTAAACTACCCCAGCAACCTGGAGTTGATCTTGGTAACTACAATTCAAGCAAAATGGGAAATTGTGGGCAACTTTGAGCCTATAGGATTATTGTAGAAAAAACTTGCCACCAAGTCAAAGGAATTGATGAGGGAGTTACAGAGGTTATTTTCTGTAACCTTAATGATCAATATAGTTTTAAGCATGAGTGCAATAACTTGACTTTTCCAGTCATGCTGATTTAGCTACATTCATTCATAAATTCAAAGGTAATATCTCGAAATGTGATCACAAAATCAAGTCTCAGCAATTTTTGTTTTCATACTTCTTCCTACTTTGAAGCCCCTCACACTTACTGCAGCTGGGATAGCAAATTTTGATGCCACAGTCTTGGTCATACATCAATAAAGAGTAAAGAGTTAGAATTTAGCAAACTGACTTATTTATATTTAGGAAGAGGCCCTTGTTTGATCTTCTCTGTAGTCAATTCAGCAATCTTGTCATTGATAAACCAAAATCTAATCATTAAGGGGGAGGTTATAAGTGGACTTCATTATGCTATTTGGATTACTGGACCTTATCTATATAGATATAATGATGAACTCTTAATTAGTTAACTAGCAGAAATGAAGGGCAGTATTCATGCTGTAACCCTAAAACCAATTAGTACTTATGTGATAAGTTTTATTACAAACTAAACTTTCTAAGCTGTGAACTTGCATTAGTGACCTGAACACAAGATAAATATTAGCAACATATGCTAGAAACATACTTACCAGTGTTGTTTTGTTAAAAACTGAGAAAAAATACAATAAAGAATAAAATAAAGTCAAGGATGACATTCTAAATAAGAACAGAGAATTCAATACTATTATTTTAAAATATATGCACATTTAAATGCAATCAAATTTTCAGACACTCTGTTGTCTTTTTTTAAAAGTATCATTTCTTCATAAGGCCATATCCTAAGTGCAATGAAGTCTTTCTGGTTAACAATATTATATGTGTTATATGTTAAACTGAAAAAAACTATGTATGCATTTTCAACTTAAATTTACATATTATTTTAAAAGAAAATAACCATAGATACTCAGATAATAAAAGCAAACACAAAAAAGTTCATTATTAAATCAAAGCTAACCATGTCTGTTACATTTTGGGCTCTTTTGACAAATAGTTCTATATTCTTTATAGTACTACCACATTTACTACTGCTGTGACCTTGGGAAAAGTTACATAATTTTTTTTGTTTCTTTTTAGTTAAAGGAAATGATTACATAAAAGGCATGGAAAGGGGTCAGCAGATGTTCAGTTCTGTTACCATCATCATAATCTCCAATATTTATTATAATTATTTGATGAATAAAGAATCCAATTACAAGAATAAGTAGAGCAGAACGTGTAACTACTTGACATTTGTACAAAATGAATGGATGGGTAAAATACTTCGACATTGCATGAAGTAGCAAGCTCCCAAGATTGCACTCAAGTATCCTTGCTTCCTGATGTTTGTGCTCTTCTGCAAAAAATTGCTGCATACATGTCTCATCTTCTCATGCTTCCTTTCTGTTATGGTATAGATGTGGTGTCCCCCAAAAGTTCAGGTGCAAGACAATGCAAGAAGGTTCAGAGAAGAGATGATTGGGTTGTGAAAGCCTTAACCCAATCAGTGAATTAATCCCCTGATAGGGATTAACTGAGCAATAACTGAAGAAGTAGGGTGTGGCTGGAGGAGGTATGAACTGGGGGCATGGCTTGAGGTTATATATTTGCATCTGGCAAGTAGAGACCATTCTCTCTGCTTTCTAAACATGATGTGAGCTGCTTCCCTCTGCCACACACTCCTGCCTCACCTCAAGCCCCGAGAAATAGAGCCGGCCTTCTATGGACTAAGACCTCTGAAACTGTGAGCCCTCAAATAAACCTTTTCTCCTCTACAGTTGTGCTGGTTAGTTCCTTTAGTCACAGAAGTGAAAAAGCTGAAGACAACACTTTCTCATCAATCATTCTCTTTTTCTCATTGCTTCGTTCTGTCTTCATCTCCCCTTTCTCTCCCTCACCTCCTCCCCTCTCTCCCCCATTCTCTCTCTCCCTCCCTAGTATCTCTATTGTTTCTCCCTCTCCCCCCTCCCTCCATCTCTCCTTTCTTCCATTGATCTTTGGGAAGTCACTGGCCATCCAGTGAGCAGATGCAGGCTCTTGCCAAGGCCACATGAGAGAGCCCATTAACCTTCAGAGGATATACCCCTCGTCTACACCTTGACTTCAATCTAATGAGAAACCCTCAGCCAGAATGACCCAGTAAGCTGTTCCCAGATTTTTGATTCCCAAAAACTGTATAAGGTGATATTTGTTTGAAGCTTCTAAGTTTGGAATGATTTATTTTATAGAACTAGAAAACTAATATTTTATAAGCTATAACTGAATATGAAAATTGATCATGGGAATTTATTTTCTGTTACCATATTCTGGGGTTCCATTTATATGTCATTAAAGTAAATCTGTTTCCTTAAAAATGTAAAATGTTTCCTAAGAATATTTCATATAAATATAAGAATTTTTCTCTGGAAAGTAGCTATCATGTAACTCTTTCATTGTGTCTAAAATATGATTCAACTCTTTATAACCAGAAGACCATGTTGCTGTACTTAAAGGAAAAACAATATGTCAGATAAGTCAAAGATTTGTTGGCCAAAAATAATTTTTAAGATGTTATAGGAAGAAATAACTGAATTAGAGCTAAGTTCTAAAATAAATACAAACAAAATTAATTTAAATGCACAAAGCTCTCACATGTTGCAAAGTCTTTTGAAGTATTAAAAGGATACCACACATACATATTTGTCTAAATTTTGATTTCCACTCCACTGTAGTTAAGTAATCCCATTTTCACAGCCAAATTAAAGAATTTTTCAATGTAAAAGTCAATATAATACTAAATATAAACATGAAGATAAAATACAATCTCATATTCCAATCTTTCAAATTACTGAATATATAAATTTTTATCCAAATTTTGCCCACATGTACAAATTTACATGCTTGTAAGCATATATTTTTAATTTTCTCCTGCTTTTTAAACTTAAAAACTGTTTAAATATAAGTGAGATATACAAGGTTATTTTTTAAAATATCTAAAAATACTAACTCAACAAGCATTCATGGTTAATGTTTTGTTAATTATCCAAGATTCAATATCCACTTTTCCCTTAGGGAGAAGCTGCATGGCATTAGCTTGGGTCACATGGCCACCCTTTATGTAAGGAATTTGGAGGGGAAGAGAGAAAACAGTTGAGAAAAATCTTAATAAAATTCTTACCACACTCAGGGAGTATATAAATAAGGTATAAAAAAAAACTTTATATAAACATTAATATAAAGTTTTTTTAAAATTTAAAACTATTCCACTTTATATAAAGTTTTTTTAAAATTTGAAACTATTCCACAGTATTATGAGGCATATAATGACTTTGGGGGAATGCAGTGACTGGGAAGGAACGTGATAGGGGCTTCAAGGATATAGTTAATGTTCAGTTTTGTGATACATACTAATAAAGGTATGAACATTTTATTAAAAATTTATCAGCTATATAGTTATGATTTTTTTTCATATAGTATATTTTAATAAAAAATATTTTCTTTTTAAACCTCGCCCCTGTTTAAACATAACAACAATTCAACACAATGATTGGAGGTATTAGAGACAAAGGAGACCTGTTCTGTGGATAGGTGGAACCAGAAGAATGAGGTTTAATGAAGTAGAGGAAAAGGAAAAGAAGAGAATTCCTCAAAGAGATCAGATAAGATTTTGAAACCAAAATGTTACAATGTTGAAACATCACTGGACAAAAGTAGACATTATGGTTTTCATGGGGTGTTTCTGTGAATTTTTTTTTCCCAGTTCTAAGCACTGAAACCAGGGCCTTGCACCTGCTAGGTAAGCACCATACCATAAAGTTACACCAGCGCCCCTGTTTCTAACAACTCTTAAGTAGGAAAAGCAGATTTTAAAAAAGAAGCAGGAAAATGAAGTCAAATTGGTGATAAAGAGGAAAGTGACAGTGGAAATTTGAGGAATTAGTACAAAAGAATAATCCAGAATTTGTTCTTATGTTCTATTCCTATAGAATGCTCACTATACTTGACTTCTGTAAGATTTATCCATGTTGCTGCATACTGTAATTCTCATTTTTCTATGGATTTCCATTGAATATACTATCTTTTGTATGCCCACATTTTCCTTTTGATGAATATTTGTGTTACTTTCTGTTTTCACTCTTGTTAACCATGCTGCTATGGGATATTTTTTTAATTAAAATTTTATGCTAGAATTTTTCATTTGCCTTTTAGCAGTCAACTTTTATATGCCTTATCAACTTAAACTCCCTCACAAAAGTAAGGAAAAAAAAATACTGAAAAAGTTGTGGAACTTGGTAGAAATATATTGCATCTTACATAAATTCTGAAAACTACCACTTTCAAATTTAACATTAATCACTTTGATTATGAACAAACTATTCAAGGCAGATGTTCAAGACATATTTTTAAAAGTAAAGTTTATTCTAAATTTAGAAACACTTGCATATTACACTTTGGTAATAAATGCCCTCCAGTTAGCTTTTTAAGTTGGCATAATAAAGGTTATTTAACTTTCATAGGATTCCTCACTTAAGGGAAAATTCTATAAATATACTATATGTGAAGGTAATATATCAATTGTTTCGAAATTTGGAATTACTAATCTGTAGATGAGTTATTTTCTTTAAAATTATTTTCTACATATGAGCAATCTGTGTTATTCAATTCTACATGTCACATTCTGATTATGTTTAAAGCCATTTATTGACCCTACAACAAATAGGTTTCATTAAAATTTATTACAGCTTTATTAAATATGGGTACCAATGTAAAATATATCCAGACTAAATCACTTGTGGCAGGTCTGGGACTGATCTATTTTTAAAAACATCACAACCTTGAACTCACTAACTAGACCTTCATGAAAGTATTTTCATAAGATTTCTATTCTTGTTAACTAATCAGTTTTGGTAAAAGCGATCATTCTTTCCAAGACACAGTTTCCTTTTTTTGTAAAACAGAAATAATGACTGCATCACAGGATTATTTATTACATTTTTCCAATATTCTAATACAAATATATTATAGGCAATGATTATTCCAAGTAAGTAGTAATTTAATCACCCTGTAGATCTACTTCCTAAAACTGCCAGTCAGTATTGGCCTTCCAGCATAATGGGATTGCGGGTGCCTTAAAAACCCTTGCCTTCAGTGTAATGTCTTTTGACTTGCAAAAAATTGTTTCTTTGAAATGATTCATGCTGTTGGCAAAACAAATACCCTTCATAGTGCACACCTATAATTCTAGAGCTCTGAGACTCTGAAGTAGGAGAATTGCAAGTTCCAGGCCAGCTTCAGAAACTTAACCAGACCACAAGTTAGTAAGACACTATCTCAAAAAAAAAAAAAAAAGAAAGAAAAGACTGGGCATTGTAGCTCAGTGGTAAAATGCTCCTGGGTTCAATCCCCAGTACCCAAACCAACAAAATGTTCTTCATACTGAAGCAGCAAAGCTTACCTTCTCTTAGCCTAGTAAATATTTAGCCATATACTACAATGGTGAAGGACAAGGACAAATCATATCTGAGACCAGCAGATAGGCAGAAGTTGAAAGTCTATGATTTATGGAAAGCTATCTGCATAGTTGTATTCTTTATTGTCTGTTGATAGTATACCTCAAGAACATAGATAAATACTCAAATTTAGAGGTGCTTTTCTTATCTCATTACATAGAAAAGAAAGAAAGGCATAGGGTATTTTACCAAAGACAATTTTGATAAGACCTCTAAAGATAAAATTAAGTCAGTAATAAATATTAATAAAATTTATATAATTGATAAGAGATTATAGTTATAATTGGGAGGCTCACTGTTTGCATTTTTTTTTAGAAATTCAGAGGAAGCCATTGGCTTTTGTTTGATAACTTTGAAGCACTTGCTAAAACAAAGGAGAGTCCTTTATAAGTAAAATATGCCTGCTCCCTTTCTTTCCACTTAAGTAAAAGGAAGAGGAGATGAAGGAAGAAGGCGGGTAGGATGCAAAGGGAAAGATAGAGGAAGGGTAGGATATAGAAATACACACACACACATATACACACCTTATCGTTCTCTACTTTGCTCAAACTATTGTATCAGGTTTACTTAAGTTTACTAAATTGTTGTTCGAGTGTATGTTCTCATATAAATTAAATATTTGTGCAGTACCATATCTTATACTTTCTATTTTTACATACTTGACTCCAGTCTGGACACCTAAAAATATTTTACAAGTGCTTTTAACAACTTACAGGAAAAGCTGAAATATGAATAGAGAAAACATAATAAACAGAGAAGGTGGAATGACTTTTAACTAAGTCATATAAGAGTATAGTCCTTGTTTTTGACGAATGACATTTTGAAGAGAGTTAAGTCAGGAAGCTCTAGAAAAACCATGTATACACACAAAATACAGATTTTCTTATCAAACTTGCAAGTGTGGGCAGCAGAGTAATGAACCAGCATTTGTGGGGATATGTTAGCTTAAGAAAACAATCTAGTCATTTTATTCATTCAGCAAATATTTACTGAGCTCCTATCTTGTGTGGATAAAGGAGAACAAGTGCAATGGTCACATTCTATTAGGGAGACAATAAAAGTAAACAAAGTGATGGATAGTAAGAGCTGTTCTGGCTAGCCAAGAGAGGATGGCACTGGAGGAGGCCATTGTGACACTAGCTATAGGCCTCAAGAGAAGCTTATCAGAAGGAACAACTAGAGCTGAAATTTGGTCTCAGAAGAGATGTATTCATGGGACAAAATGAAGGGAACGTATTCCTGGCAGAGGTAACTATAAATAAAAGACCTTTAGGCAAAACTGAACATGCTACAGAAAGAAGACCAATGATGGATAGCAGTCTCTCTCCTAACAATGACAGGCATACAGACTGAGAAATGAGGTCATAAATAACTTAAGAGCATACTCATATTAATAGTAGTAACAGCTCATATTTAATGAGGACTTACTTTGCACACCAAGGTCAGACTTCTGCATAGTCTACATTGAAAGACAACTATAGTATGAAGTTCAAGTTCAGGTTTTAATGGTAGATAGCCCTGGGATTTGAATCATGACTCTCCTAATTATTACCTTTGCAATTACTAGTAAATTCCTTAATATCTCTTTATGTTTTATCCTTCAGCTTTATAATGGTGATGGTAGCAGTATATTCCTCCTATGATTATTCTCATAATCAAATCATATAGTAATAGTTAACATTCATTTACTAAGGATGTACTATGACCCAGAACATTAACAGGAATTAATTTACTCTTGCCAGGATTGAACCCCATTTTTCTAAGATTGGAGCCCTTATATTTTTTAATAAGTCCAGTATAATGCATTTCCTAAATTTTATATATATGTATATATTTATATACATACATATATATACATATGTATATATATATATATATATATATATATATATATATATATATATATTTACCAGTAAAGTGTTATAAGGAAAACTGAAACATTTTAAGACCCAGTTTAAAACATTACATTATAGTTATAGACTTTTTTTGTTATAATCTCAAATAATTTGAACATTTTGAGAGTTAGAAATGCAGTCTATTCATTTTCAAGGCTTTGTGCATAGTATCTGATACATAGTAGGCTCATAATTAATGTTTGTTGAATGAATAAATAAACTTTGGAATTTCTGCAAGTAGAGTTTGTCTTTAGCTTATTTCAGTTTTCTTTTCTCCCTTTGACTCTGTCAATACAAATGTCTCTCCTTTGCACTTTCATTTTTGCTATTTCTGCTCCACTTCACCTTTGATTATTTTTTTTCCCCAACTACATGTTCCACTGAACACTTCCACAGCTGGGAATATCTACTTTTCTTTGTAAAGCCTTTGGTTTTACTCTTTCCTTGAGTGCTTTCTTTATATCATTTTAAATATACCCTGCCACCAGAAGCATCTTTAAAAGGGACCTAAGCTTCTATTCTTTTGATAATTTGTTCTACTTTCATTTATTTGTGCATATATATATATATATATATAATATATATACATATATATAAGATTTCATAGCTTTTAAGAAATTAAATGTAGCTAATTTTAGTAAAAGCATGGATCAGAAAAGCAGTATTTTATAAAGCTCTATTATTTCTTGTTCATGAGCCTCCTAATTTCACTGTACTCCAACCATATTTGTGCATATGTGTATGTGTTAAGTGTATTAGAGCCCCTGGCGTTTACATCTATATAAGTATCCTTCACCTCTCACAGACTGAATCTAAATATTTGCCCTCATGGGTCATTTTCTGTTCACTGCGATTCTGTCTTTGTTTCTTCAGACGAAATTCTGCCCTAATAGACATGTCTCTTGGTATGTTGGAATGCTGCACAAAAGTTAAATCATTCTTCATCTTTCTTTTAGGAATGGTGTTATATCACCGAAATTCTTATCTTTGTTCAGTTCACTTATATGGTCAAACGTCTTCAAACTTGGATCCTCAACATCTCTAAACATAGCCATCAGTGTCCTAAATTAAAGTCCCTCTTTATATTTCTTTTCTCTTTGCAGGCCAGAGAAAGAGGCCCAGTACCTCCCTTGATGTGAAATCAATTTCCTTCTTTGTATTGAGGCTTGTTTCTCTTGTACTAAGATTACATCTAGTCTTCCTCTAGCTGTCTGTGTTCTTAATGCGTTACACGGTTCTGCTTGACGGAATGCTTTCTCTATATCTGGGTGATTTTAATTAGTCTTTTGAAGTTTCTTTTGAAATCCTCCTTCTCTTTCACTTTTGATTATTTACTGTCTACAATTCCCCTTATCTCAGTCTCTGTGTTAAATACTTTTCTATACTATGATTTCTTTGGGAATTTTAATTCCAGTTATCAGAGTATTGGTCTGCCTATATTTCATGTGTGTATGTAGGAAAACACACACACAAATACATTTTTTTTCCTTTTAAAATTCTCCAGCTTCCTCTTGAACATCCAGGGAAACATAAATAAGTCTCAATTCTTGCTCTCGGATTCAAGATACCTAGACAGTAAACAAATGTGCTCCCAGCAATGAGGGAAAGTCTACACAGAGATCTATGAAAGAAATGCATCCTAGCAAACTCTAGAAAGGCAAGATTTTGCAGAGAAGATGCCTTGAACTTTGTCTTGAAAGTTGAATAAGTGTTTGTCCAAAGACATAAATAAACATGAAATGGTTTGAAAATCATGGCTTCACAAGCAGGTAAATCTTCTGAAAGAAACAGCTCAGCTTCTCAGAGATGCAAGCCACAGTTTTGACACATTCACCTTTCAAATACACAGTGGGGTTACCAGCAGCATTAGTGGGGAAAAACTCTACTCTGCATTACAGAAAGCTAGGATAACTCATTCAAATGATAAACTCTGTCACTTCTTGATGATGCAAAGTATAGATACAGATAGATATATATCAGAGAATTTTCTCTATTTCATAAGATTAATTTCTGTAAATGATCAAAATCTATATCATGATGTATAATGTCTCAGCATCACATTCTGAACTCAAATTGTAAGATGCACAATTTAAGAGTTGAATGATTACCAACTTGCCATTTGTGGTCAAGTTTTAATGATAGCTTCATGAGAAATTGGAATCAATGTGACAAGATCATAATTTTCCGCATTAAACATTAGGAAAGAAGATTTTTAAATTTCTGATTATAATGAAATTGCATTTGTTTATTTATTTATTTATTTTTAAATTGTGAGTCTTACAAAGGATGTATGTGGAATCATTGCACAAGCTGTCATTCAGAGATATTGATACATCTGAGTTCTGTGCAAATAGTTATTTATTAAATTGTTTCTTCCTCCAGATGTCAGAAATAGACTCCTTTATGTCAACCTGAACTTGAAGATTTTTGCTTGTAATTGAAGATGCAGTTCAGGATCCTGCAACAAATTAGTTCTCAGCTGCAGTGTCTTAGTTCCTACTGTGCTTACCCTGAAATTAACCTATATAGATATATATATATATATATATATCATTTTAAAAATGACTGTTTTCCATTTATGGAAAAAATTTCAATTTCATTCATCATTTATTGACAGACTGAGATATGGTAGATCCCCTGCAGATGTTTTCATTGATAAGAACACCTACTAGTGGATTTTATTAGCCACCTACTTAGAAACTTATTAACTAATTAAAAATTGAAAATTCCCTCATCATCTTTTAGGTTCTAACAATTTCTTTAACCTCTGGTACTAATTTATTAGAGAAGGAGAGTGAATTGTGAGGGTGTTTAAGTTCTTTCAAAAACATGACAATAAAGAATGTTAATAGCAGTTTACAGTTTATATACCATCAGCCCTGTTTTAAAAAGACTTCTGTTTAAAAGAGGACTGCATTTTAAAAAACATCTTTGCCATGGGTTAGAATAATTCAGTGAAATAGCATCATTTACAGGTATTTTAAAGAGATATTGCCTTCTTTAAAATAATCTAGCATATTAAAATATTGAAATAACCAAGAGGCTAAATTATGATGAGGTATTGATCACAAAAATAAAAATATCTTTATTACAAAATAATTGACTCACAAAAATTTAGAACTATTAGTGCCTAAAGAATTCAATTATTTTTTTCTCTAAGTCATTAAATTACTTGACAAAAAAAATTTCAGTTGTTAAGCTACCAAAGTCAAAATGTTTAAAGCCGCTATCCATAATCAATCAATACAATGTGAAGAGAAAATACAGGTGAAGTTATAGTCTTAGTCATTAAAATATGATTAACTTGAATTATAATTTCTAAACTAATTTCAGGAAATGTATATTTATCAGTATTTTTCAGTGATTACATAAACATATAATGTCCAAACTATTTTTATTCAGCCCAAAGGTATTTGTTGTGTTAGGCTGCATTCGTCTTCATCCAGGGTATGTGCTGTGGGACCCCTGTCCTTGATCCCATTGAAGATATAGCATGCACACCCATAAATTAAACAATAAGCCAACATATTGCATTAGCTATGGCTTTGTAGGTTTAAATAAGCAATTTCGACAATAAAAGTTACAGGGTTTTTTTTTAGCAAATATTTTTGAGTACTTTCTCCATACCAGGCTCTGTTCTATTTGTTGGGGACACATTATTGAGGTAAGCACAAACATTCCTGTCTTCATGGTCCTTGAAAAGAGAAGACAAACAGTAATAAAGGAAATATGAAAGGATAGTATCTGTCATACATTAGACCAGGTCTCACTGACTTCATAATAGAAAGCATCACCAGTGGACTTTAAAATATTAAAAAAGAATCAGGAGGATGAGAATGGAAAGGATCATTTTAAGAATAATTAATTATATCTCTGGGGAACAGTGGGAGATGCCTTGAAGGTAGGTAACAGATTCATACATGCAGAAGACAATAAATAGGTGTCTGTGATAGGAAGTGTTTGTATTAGACAGGAGTGAGTGATGAATTTGGCATTAGAAGCTAAAGCCAAAGTAGCTAAGCCAGGTCTTTGCATTGTTAGAGACGGGAATGAAGAGAAAGTGTGCACAAAGACTATGCTATAGGGAAGCAGCTATGTATTGGATGAGGGTTACTAATCTTAGTCACAGTATCCTCCATAGGATACTGGCTCTCCTAATTATCAGCTTGTGAGAGTAAACACAACTCCTCAAAACTACAGTTTGCTTAGAGAAAGCAAAACACTTGATCAATAAATTAACAAATCAACAGAACACTTCATTTCCTATTGTGTCTAATAACATCAAATATGGTTTAAAACAACATCCATTTTTATCTCATAATTTCTGTTGGTCAGGAACTAAGGAAAACTTAGCTGGTCCTCTGCTCAGGGTTTTCATTGTGTTATGACTTTATTAAAGGTTTGAATGAGGAAAAGTGTTTCAAGATCCCTCAGGTTATTGGTAGAGTATATGTCCATAGCTTGTAGGACGGAGATCTTGTTTTCTCGATGGTGCTTGCTTGGCACTCAGGTGCTAAGTAGGGCAGGCTGCCCATGGTCCATTGCCAGGTGGTGCTCTCCAGAAGTCCTCCCGAATGTGGAAAACAACTTCCCTAATTCAGAAAAGGAAGTCTTTCTCTCCTAGCTCCTGAGCCTTAGTCTTTCATGATTAAGCAAAATTAAATTTCCATTGATTACATCAAATCAGATTCCATCTGAATCCTAGAGGAGATAATACAACATTGCAACTCCAGGAGTCCAGAAATATTGAGATAATCCAGCCATCAATGGACTTCTTGGCAAGCATATAGCCAAATTTGTGGGTCCCTCTTAGCGAGGACATGGACATCTTATAACCTTATTTGTGGCTCCTTCTTAAGGGATCCACATTTGCTTATCTTTTTTTTTTTAATTTTTAATTGTTAAGAATTGGGGAATGAGTCATTGTCTTTAAACCACCTTAACTCATTTTTGTAGCAAATAAGGTAGAGAGGGAAGAATTAAGAAACTGAGGCAAGAACAATTCAATCAAGCAAAGAAGAAAGGAATGGAGAAAATAAAAAACAAATTAGAAACTAGGGAGTAGTTAACATATTTTTAAAATATTATATCAGGGAGTAGATGATGGATTTGTGAGTTATTATTATGCAATAATCAAAATAAAAATATGAGTTGCCAATACATTTTGACTGGAAGCATTGGAAAATTTTAAGATGACTCTAAGAGCTTAACACAGTAGAAAATGAGGATATGAATCATAGAAACTGAAGAATTTTGAAAAAAAAAGTGCTGAAGAAAGATGACTAATTTTAATCTGAAATGACAGCACACTTGAGTAGAGGAAGACAAGAAGTTCCACTCCAAGCTCCACATTTTAGATATAAGGAAACTGATGTTCATAGATATCCAATAACCCTGTGGAAGGTTACACAATTGGTCAAGAGCACACCCAGGACCCTACCCAAACATTTTGATTATTTGTACTGTAGCATGACTTTTTATTGTACCATATTGAATTTGGAGTGAACAAAGAAGACATAAAGACATAACAAATAACAAATTCATAGAGCACAGATGACAATCGGGAAGGTAGCTGAACCGGAAAAAGAGTTGGGTGTCATTTGCATAGAAATCAAATATTTGTTAGATTTGATCTTCAAGAATGAAATATAAGAAAGACAACCAAACATGAAATAAACATAAGGAGCATCATCAATTCTTAAACAGAAAGAGGAAGAAGGAATAGCTACCATAGACACTATTTAAAAAGATTTGAAGAATATTGAATATTATCCTTTTGCTGAGTATTTAGCAGTTTAGGGATATAATATTTTAGGCAACTTTCCCGAAGAATGAGGAATTGTTTACCAAAGTATAAAAATTATGTAATTTAACTTTCAAAATACCATTTGTAAGTGTAAGAAGATCTAGCATCCTGAAATTAAGGAAGGTATTAAGAAATAAAACATTACTATTTGGTGATGATGGAGAAATTCCTATTATGACTAAACTATTTAATGACAGTTTGAGAGATGAAGATAATTTGGTTGTTTATTAATAAGATGCAAGATACTTCCCTAATGAATCATTTTAATCAGTGATCTATCAGTTAATCAGTGTTAATCAGTGTTTCATTACTAAATAAGGACTTCATGATGAGGTGGACAAACTCATAGTGTTGCATGACTAATAAGCAGACATCTATTTTTTCAAAAAGATTTCCATTACTAACATCTATAATATTCAATATTTGGGAAAAGACCATATTTAGATTAGCAAAATCCAACAGCATCTTGAGCAAATTCCGTCATTTATAATCAGGTGTTTCTAAGATATGCATAGTTATTGGTATGTGTGTAATTCCTCCAACTATAATGACACAAATAAAATAGTGTCATTGTTTATTTTCGGTAAAAGGAACAGTTTCATCAATTTTTTTTTTTCTTTTATGTTTGTTTGCACTCCATTTACTTACCAAAAAAATTATGTTACTTATATCTTTAAAATGATGAGATTTTGGAACATTGAGATAAAAATTAAACAGGTCTTAGAAAATAGGCATTCTACCATCTTACTTGCCAGAAGGTGTCAGGAACATTTTATTTTGGGTGTCATGTTGCATATATTGGATATCTTACATCTCATCCAGGTTTCTTGTGACTAGCTTGTTCTCATGCAGTAGCTTTGGTGAATCATCATCCTTGAGACATTTTCAATTTCATACCCTGGGTCCTCAGACTAGAAAAACAAGTACCAACCCATGTCACATGAAGAAAGATCATGTTGGAATTTCAAGACTTCGTATCTCTAACTCTTCTCCAGATTCCTTGGCTGGCTTTTTTCTTTGAATCTGTGCAGCATTTTTTGTTCAGAGAGATGGACACAATTTCAGAAGGTATTCAAAGCCTTGTTTCCTAAGCTGTCAAAATTTATTTTCTAAGTGATTTATGACATTATTTATCATATTGAAACAAATATATATATTACATACTAAAATCTAAAAGATGATATTACTTTTAAAGTTCAAAGATGTTTTTAAAAAATATGTTTACACAAGGCCATTTCTCACCTAAGGATCATGGCCATTTGAACTTTTCAGCCTTTAGTTTCCAGAGTGATTTCTAGATCTGAGAGCAATTTGTGGGGGATTACAGTCAAGTAGAAGGCTTTGTCATGAATTTCAAAAAAGGAAAATTTCGGAAAAAAAAAAAAAAAAGAAGGAAGCACTCATCATCTATTTTATTTTTATATATATATAAGAAGAATCAATTCTTATGATTGTAGCCTTGTTTATTTTTGTCACAATAAATATTCCATTGCACACTGAAACAAAATACTAGTCCTCAAATAAAGATACTTATAACTAAAATAAGACAGTAGAGCTCTCTAAAAGGTACTCGTAAAATATTAATAGATTACCAGTCAACTTTTCTAAAAGGAAGAAGTACAGTTGTGAAACAGGCAGAACAAAATTAGTACCGGATGAAAGTTTCTTGCAAGCGTTATTAACAGCATGATCAGAAATCCAATTAAATATAATCTCTTCCGCACAATAAAACCATCCTAGCATAGACATATTTTTCCAAATGCCATGTATTACACAAATCAAAAAGACACTTGCTTAGGAGATTTTTCAAAGAGCTGAATAAATAAATACAGCTTCTTGTTTGTACTGGCACTTCTACTGGTCAAACTTTAGAACTTGGAAGAATATTAAAATAATCCCTCCCAGGAAATTTGCATTAGCATAGTGCACAGACTCTTTCAAGAACAGTCATAGCTTATTAAGAACATTATGCCTGTGTATCCTCTGTCCAACTACATATACATATGCAAGACAATAGTAATTTTATTTGAAGACATTTCCTTTGTTTAAATAACATTACTTGTTTTTTGAAATATTAACTTTCATTGATCCTTAGCCAAAGAACTCAAAATTAAAGTACCACAAACTTTATTAATTTACAGATAATATGAACCTAAGACTTAGAACATATTTCTTAAGTTTAGATTGTCTCCCTTAAATTCAATCACAGGATGATTTTTATATATAATTGTTTTATTCAACATTTTTATCAACAGTTTTAAAAATAATTTTATATGTAAAAAATAATTATTTTCTATGTTAAAACATGCTGTCTTTTTGCTTTAAGAAAACTTTAAAGAATGCTTTAGTCTGTAATTACTTTGTATTTGACAAGTGATTGTTGCGAACCATTTCCAATTTAGTAAAATTAATGTAATAAGAAGCTGCAGGTGAATAGTCTAATTCATTCCATACTTGATGCTCTAACAAAATAGCCCAAACTCTATTTTCATTGTGATCAATCTGTTAACTTGCAGGAGAAATTTATCTTTACATCTAAATATTTCCCAAACTGCTTTTTTGGGGGGAAATATAGAGGTTTTGGAGATAATTGAAGATGAAAAGGAAGGACTTTTTGTGTTATTCATGAAAAAGCTGTCTTTATTGTTTTATAAACAGTGGAATGGAATACAACCTAAATGTATGTAAAAAATAAGTGAGAAAATGAGAAAACTGATATAAAATTAATATACTAGCTTTACTATTATAGGACATGAGTCCTTTTAAGAAATCATTTTAAATAACCACATAATAGAAATACAGCAAAAGTATTACAAAGCTATTCCCAAAGGAAATACAAATACTAATTTTGTTTGTAATTTGTTAAATTTTAAAAGCTATAATGCCATTTTATGATTTTTATTAGTAATCAGAAAAAAAACATAAAATGATATTATATCTTTTTTGGGGGGTTAGAGGTATCAGGGATTGAACTCAGGGCCACTGGACCACTGAGCCACATTTTTTTTTCATTTTATTTAGAGACAGGGACTCACTAAGTTGCTCAGTGCCTCGCTTTTTTGTTTAGGACTCACAATCCTCCTGCCTCAGCCTCCCAAGCCACTGGGATTGCAGGTATGTGCCACAACGCCCAGCAAAATGACATTATGTCTTTTAAAACTAAACAGACAAATTACAAAGTGTTTAGTCCCTAAGGTAAGTATCCTCATCCAATGCTGATGAGAGTAAAAATACAGTTAAATAGAAAGACAGCAGCTGTCCCATATCTGGGCAATGCATGCATTAATGCACAGGCTAAACAGCTAAGGTGATGACTAAGTTATGGATTCTAACTTTGTGTCCAAAGATATGGTACAGAGGTATATGTAGAAGGAAGGCTTGGATAAGGCTTGGAGTTTGATCTCTTTTCTCTCCATTTCTTTTTGTTCTCACCTCACAAAAAAGTCAAAAACCATAGCAGTTGTCACTGTGAAGACTACATATAGCTTATGTGAATCTATTCAACATACTAAAAACATCCATTTCTGTTATGAGTTATGGTGAAGTTATTTGGTTGAAATAATATATTCTTTTAGTTAATTAACTGGATCAGTATGATACAAAAAAGATTAGTTTTTTTTTTTTTTTTCTTGTTGACCAACTAAATGTTTATTGTGTAAAATATAGACTTGGAATATTTTATTATATTATGATAAAGTTCTCACTAAGACATGGGTCTGAAAACGATGTTATTCAAGAAATAGAAAAGAAACTAGATAATTCACCCAGTAGTTCTCTTCATAATAGACTTATTTCATATTGCTCCAAAAAGAACAAGTGGTAGGAATAACATAGGGGAATTTTTTTTCTGGAAAAATATTAAGTACTTTGTATTGTAGAAGTTCAGTGTATTTAAGGCAGGCCACTGAGGTAAAAGGAAGAAATAAAATTCATTTGCTGAGAATGTAAGAGTGCTACAGATTCAGACAGGAAAACATGAAATCCTGTATTCAAGGAATTCATAGTCATGATTTCTGTGCACTTACGATTTTCAAAAAAAAAATCATTAGTCTGGTATCCCGAAATTTGAAATTCGAGGCAGAAAAATGTGGAGTGGTATTATTAAATTCTATCCTTTTGATAAGATAGCTAAACTACCGATCCTGTTCTGGAACAATACCATGTATGCTGAAGAATTTTCATGCTAAATAAATTCACCAACTAAATTTTTTGAATGGACTTGGCAGAAATTTTTTAAATATCAAGTGATTATTGATAGTCAAGAAAGAATAACTGCAAATATCACCTCTTCTCTGGTAGAAAGATACATAATTTGAAAATCATCCATACTCCTATCTGTAGAATTTACAGTTACAGATGCATTAAGCTCATTCAATTGAACTACTCTAAACTCAATTTTGCACATATTTAGATGTTTGATAATCAGTCCCCAATCAATAGCAATAACTAATATCCAGCAAAATCAAAAAAGTGTAAAGAATATTGACAGCAAGCAGCTCACTACTTCTATTAAAAATATTGGAGGTGATTCATGAAAATCTCAAATGAGGAATATTGTGTTTTCTACTGTTTTCTGTAAGTTTCTAAAAGTGTAGTCACACTATACCTTGTTCGATTTTTTTTTTTTTATCTTTCTTGATTTAATTTATTTTTTTTTTTCTATTTAAACATAATCGTTCTTTAAGGACTAGGTAAAATGGCCTATCTTCTGGCTAGTTAAATTACATGTCAAACATTTCAGAGTTTGGAAAGCAGCTAATGAGGGTGTAATATTAAAATGTCAAACATGTACATACCATTTTCTTCCCCTTCCTGCCTCTGAAACCCTCTGGTAACAACTATAATGATCTGTTTAGGCTTTGGTCTATTGTTCCCTTTCCTCACTCATATTTACTAATTAGTTCTTCCTCAAGGTTGCACTTTTTTGAGGGAAAGTAAATTTCCAGACAGGTGTTCAGTTTTGAATTAAATCCTGCTTATAAGACAGCAAAGACACATCAGGGGAGTGAACTCGACAGCTTGTAGCTTTTTTCATTTATTTCCATCTCTACAAAGTGCCTTACCAAGTATCCAAGTATATATATTTTTTTGTCTTTTTGAGAGTTATTTTTTCTCTCTTACAAAACTTTTTCACTTACTGCCTGTGGATAACACCAGAGAAGATTTTTAAATTGTCTGGTAGTCCCTTTGCAACTAAAACAGGAAATGAGAAGCCAAAAAGAACAGATTTGGGGGAGTGAGAGTCCCAAAGGAGTGATAAGGCATTAATGTTTGAAGACCAAATGTGAATTCAGAATTTTATTATCAGTGGCACCCTAAAGAAGTATGTTATGTGGTATAATGTGTTTATAAAAACATATGCTTTCCACTTCTAATGAATGTTGAAAGTGAATTAACATGACATGATTATGTCCTGCAGTCTGTAATTGGATAAGTACAAAATCATCATCAGGAAATACTTTGTGAACAAGTATAATCACTGAGTTATCTAAAGTATGTAATTCAGGATCTCTCAGTGGCCATAAGTGCTCTGTTATTATTTTCAAAGTGAAAGGTCAATCTAATATATTAGATAGTTATGATTTTAATAACTCTTTTGCTGTGATGTTTTACATGCTCTAGTATGTATAACTTGCCCTAATGTCAACCTGTCAGTCATTAGATTATTAAAAATAATTTTGAATTATTATCAACATTTGGAGTCTCTGCATAGAAACAAACAAACAAAAAATGGGATGCTGTATGGTCCTTCACTAAGCTGGCAAAAATTACTTTGTAGTATTGCAGAATTACTATAAATATTTTTAAGTATTTTGTTTCTCAGAGCATCATCAGGACATTTGTATTTCTGATGATTAAAAAAAAAAAAAAAAAGAACAAATAAACCTGAGACACCCATGATATCAAACAACAACAACAACAAAAAAAGGAATGTATTAAGGATTGCTAGTAAAAAATGTCCCACTTGGCTCTCCCTCCCTCAACTGTTTGTTCATCTTAGATTTTTCCATAGCACAGGATAATGTGTGACTGCTTTCACTGTTCTCAGGTATTCATCTTTTTAACAGATATTTTTGAGTACCTGTTACAGGCAAGGCAGTGGGTTTTAGGGTGAAATTAGGTTTAAAATAGGCCTATAGAAAAATGAATAACAAAGAGTCATTCAAAGAAGTGCTAAGAGCATACAGCAAGGCACTTAACACAGTCAGGGGTTGAGGGAGACATCTCTGTCCAGATGATAATCACTTGATAGCAAAGGAAAAGGGGATTGGGCAGAAGGTAGATGAGGCTGTAAACAAATATTGTCTCTCTGATCCCCTGTTAAACTGAACCTTCTGCTAAGCTACTGGGCTTTAACTGCAAGTTGTACTTCTTGACTCCAGTGCTGTCCCCCAAGAGGTAATCAGAGCCATTAGATGCCTCCTTCCATACCCCAAGCCCTTGAAACATCTCTGAAACTTCTCTTAAAAATGTAGAACCTATTCAAGTCTTCAATCATGCATTTAGGATAATGATACGAATATACTTTGTATACAAACAGTGTTATGTAAAAAGAGGCTCTATATGTGTATTATGAATTGTAATGCATACTACTATTACAAATACAACAACTTTAAATAAAAAAAAAATGTGGAATCTGAGGAAAGGAACAGAAAGCATGGTGGTAATCTCTGGGCAATTAGCAATAGAGAAATCATGGTGGTCTTTTGTTGTTGGAAAATATATTTTATGGGATTTTTGTGACTACTACTACTAAACTTCTAGGCTAGGAGAGATCACCCTCTGCAGTAGAGAAAATGTTAATGTGTATTAGTTGATGATTAATTTTATGAATAAGCATCCAGCATATAAAAGCGCCTAAAGCAAATAATTCAATATGCTAGTTATTTTTTAGTAGCTTATAGTATTCAAAACAATAGCAAATGCTTTGCTATTGTATAGCAGCTTCACTGGGCCTCATGCTGTGTGAGTCCACACCGGGAGAATGAAAATAAATACTGGCTTTTGTTCAATAGAAATTTTTAACCAAGTCAATCTCTATTCTGTCTCTCTGATGACTCTATTTTTCCATGTGATCTAATCAAAGACATAACTCACTTTCACTCAAACAAAATGCTCCACCAGGTAAATCATGAGTGACAGCCTCACTCAAGTTCAATCCTGGTTCAATATTGCCCTGCTAACATGTCAGTTATTGGAGAAGGCCTGTTGATCGATTTGTTTCATGTACACATTATTTTGAATCACAGTGATTTTAAACATCAGAATTTCAAGTACAATTATATTCTAACTCATCACCTTTACCATTCTCCATCATTCACTCTCTTTCAATGCCATACACACGAACACTCACATTCCTTGTCATAGGGAAACTTCTAAATAGTATCCTTTCCTAACATGACATTAGTTTCAGAATTAAATTATTTCTCCAGCTAAATTTGTACAAAAAATAATGTCCTTTAATTTACAGAAAAGTCCATTAAGTGCACAGTAGTAAAACATATTTTTCCCTTATAATTTACATTAGATAATTTAAATATAACATATAATCTTACTTCTATAGAGTTATGTTTATGTATGGTCACCATACATAAATAAAGAGAACCAATAGTGTTGCTATATTTCAGTTTTCCTTTAAATGTCTAAAAATTGAACATTTTAGCCATAACCAATAGATTACACACAATAATTATAATAGCTTGACATGAACTAGTTCATTCAAGAAACTACAGTGGATTATAGATAAAATTCCCTGAACTAATATACTAATATGTGAATATGGTTTTTTTTTTTTTTTTTTTTTTTTTGTGTGTGTGTGTGTGTGTGTGGTTGATTAAAGGATAAGAATTGTTTATAGTAGGTAGGGTGGTATAGGTGATTGTGTGTGTTTCACAATGAATCATTATCATCAACTAGTGCTATTAGAAATTATGCCATAAATTTTCCCCATATGTATTTACTTAGGTTGTTTTTGATAATATACAAAAGAATCTTTCCTGAGTTCTTAAAATTATAAAATAACATGTGGATAAGAATATGTGAAGAGTAAATGATGTTTGATTTATAAGAATGAACACTGGAAAATTGATTAAAAATTTCAGTTAAGCTCAAGGAAATCAAATTGAAATAATTAAATTGATTATTTGAATGTGTAATTATAGTAACATATTCTGTCATAATTTTTTTTTTTTTTTTTTTTTTTTTTTTTTGTGGTACCGGGGATTGAACTCAGGGGCACTCGACCACTGGGTCACATCCCCAGCCCTTTTTTTGTATTTTATTAGAGACAGGGTCTCACTGAGTTGCTAAGTGCCTCGCCATTGCTGAGGCTGGCTTTGAACTTGTGATCCTCCTGCCTCAGCCTCCCAAAGTGCTGGGATTACAGGCGTGCGCCACCGCGCCCGGCTTCTGTCATAATTTTTTAAAACAATCTTTTTAAATTCAGGAAATAATCTTTTATGTATTTCCAAAATAACCCATATGGGAAGAGATATAGCCTGTAGCTCACTGGTAGAATGCTTGCCTAGCATGCTACCTTCCCTGTGCTTGATCCTCAGTACAAAAAACAAAAAGCCAGGCATGGTGGCACATGCTTGTAATCACAGCTACTTGGGAGGCTGAGGCAGGAGGTTGCAGGTTCCAGGCCAGCCTTGGCAACATAGCAAGACCCTGTCTCAAAATAAATTTTTTTAAAAAAGCACTGGAAATGTAGCTCAGTGGTAGGATGCTTGCCTGGGTTCAATCCCCAATAGCAAAGAAAAATAAAAAGTAAACCACTATAATAAAAACTGTTGCATACTTAATGGAATGTGATTTCAATATATTGATACTATTTTGTTTTGTGCTTGTATGTAGGTCACAATACACACCCAGAATTAAAGTGTTTTTTTTTTAAACAATTAAGTTAAATACATTGTCTTTTATCACTTCATCAAACCTATAGATTTTATATTTCCTTTATGTAACTCAACAATGCAAATATTGGGTTTATAAATAAGAATTCAATTAGCATTTTAATTCCCTTTCTGACAGTTGTTGTTCTTTCCATCTACAAAGTTAAGTTCAATACTGTGGTAGAAAATAATTTTTAACTCTTTCCTTTTATTTTGTTGGGAAAGAAAAACACTGGCTCTTTTTAGCTGAATAGTTTTAAACTTAAATCCTGAAATTATTACTTTCTATATTTCTATTTTGTTCAAAAGATTGAGGTATTTTAAAGTTAATATTTGGGAAAGGCTTGGGACTATGACTAGCATATAATAAATGCTCTATAAACATAACAATCAATGATAAAATACCAAAATTCAAATGAAGCACCATTTTCTATAGTTTTATTACTTTCATATTTTCAAAATTATTAGAGGAATTGGCAGACTACCTAGGGGATGGGTCAGTTGGAATGTTCTGCCCTGGGTGCAGTCTATGAACACAGTAATAAACCAGCTGAAAGTTGTTCTACTCGTTAACTATCACACTGCACTGGCAATTATAAATAATATCAGTGACAAAATACTTCCATTTCTGTTCCCTTTGTATGACAATGCATAAAATAATAATAAAAAGACCAATTTATTTTATTCTTAAATGGCAAACTTTAGAGTTATGTTCCCAAACTAGACATCAAATGCCCTTGTAAATTGATGCTCAGCTGCATTTACCTAATAAATCATTTTCCAGACATATTGTAAGACTTTATGACCAGCCTCATAATATTGTTTATGAATAAACTAGAGTTAATAACTCAACAATAATTGAATTTCCATGGGGCTTTTGTTTTTCAAAATAACCCTTCTAATTACTTATTTAATATCTGTCCTTTCCCTTAGACAGGAAGATTCATGAAGTAAGGGACAGGGTCTACCTTGCTCAATGATAAAATCCTGGTTCCTAATACACAATGCATAGTCCATAATTTTTCTTGATTATCAGAGTTAATTACTAATAAAGGTTAACAAAAGTCTTGTGTGCATATATCCTAATAATAGCATAAAATTTCACTCTGTTAGTATAATGCAGACAACTGCTGAATTCCAGTTTTTAGTTCGTATATGGTAGCCATGTAGGAAACAAAATAGTAATTAATAATAAAAATAGCCAACATTTGCTGAGTACCTGCTATCATAGGCAGTGATTTATGCACTTTATAGTCATTTAATCTTTATCCCATTATAGTGGTTTAAGAACTATAATAATTTGCTTATGAAATAAGTCTGAGGTGAGTGGTTTGGTTTATATGGCAACTCTGCCCCTAACAGTCATTTCAAGGGCCAGGTTCCCCCCAGGTTGTCCCTCCAGCATCATTTAGGGTGATGTGGTCATCTGTAGGGTTAAAGCAGGCTCACTCCATACCTGTGTTCTAGCTGGAAAGGAGGAAGTGGACTTAGCAGAGAGGTACCTGTTCTCTCAGGTCCTGACCAAGACATGGCATGTGTCAATTTCACTCTTACTCTACTGATAAGAGCTTGCTCATATGGCCAAAGAACTACACCAGAGGCAGGGAAATACAGAATTTACAGCTAGATAGCCCAGATAGTCACATGCCTGGCTATAATTCTGTTACTGTGGAAGAGAAGGCAGAATTTAGTGAAGAGCTAATAGCTGCTACCCAGAAGTTTCTTCTCTTTCACAAATGCCTGTTTTGTGTATTTTCATATTTTTTCAAACTTTATTATTTTCATATGGCCTGTCTGTTTCCTTATTCATTATTCCTCCTACCCTGAATACTTCAACTGTGTTTATCATTCAGAGTCCAGGCAGAAGACACAAGCCCCACCAGTGGTTTGAATGTAGAAAATATAATATTAACTAATAATTGGATACTCTAAGAGATACAAAGAACTCCAAAGAATTCAGAAATAGCAGACATAGGAAACGTTTACTACTTTTAGGGCTAAAATAGAAAATAAGGAAAATTGAAAGAACTCCAGTCCCCAACTCCTATCCCCGAACACTGAGATTCAGACTTTGTTGTAGAGGGAAGTGTTGAACTTTGTTGGAGAGGGAAGCATTGGGGCCATCGAATGGCATGAATTGCTGAATTGTTGAGATGATGCAGACCAGGGCTGTTCAGCAAGAAGTTGTCTGCTGGTGACCCAATGAAACTCCTAGGATCCTGGGGCTTGGGAACTTGTAAAACTAACAGGAAGCCTCTCATAGTGAGTGCTGGTGGCACATGCTTAAAGATAGGTACCACTGAGTGTCCTTCATTCCAATGGCAGTCATTGTCTAGGAGCAGGAATTACAAATCACCCCAGAATCAAAAAGAGAACTCCTTTCTCCTGTAGGTCCTCTACCCTTGCCAACACCCTGTACCAACAAAACTCAACATTCTGCCAGCTTTCAAAGGAGATGTGTTCATGGGTCCAGCTCCAGTTTTCATTAAGCAGTGCAAGCAAAGATAGATTTGAGGCTAAAAGGCAATCAGTTGATGGCTCCAGACTGGACAGACATGTTGTGAATTGTGTTATATAACATGTTTGTTGTTTTACTATAATAAGGTTCTTCATTTTAGAACCGAATGAGATGAAAAGTTGTCATAGTTTTTTTTCTCCACTATAAACAAACAAAAAACTCCCCCCCCCCCCCAGAATTAGCCTTCTTTATTTCACGGTTAATATTCAATCTGCAGATTTCCTCTCCTACCTCCCCCTCCCCCAGTATTTAGCTCTCAACAAGTTCCTCACACTATGCATAGTAACCACGAAAAAATATATATATATATTGTCAATTGGCTAAACAATAATGGAAGTCCACCCTCTTATAGTCTTAGCTAAAAAAATCATTTGGGCTCATTTATCCTTCCTATTTTCACACAAAGCAGTGTCTGTTTCCTAGGATTGCTTGCGACCATCTCCTCAATGACCCTGTCATTATCAGTGTGAGTAGTGAGAAAACGAAAACCAAAGCTGCAGATGTGTTCCTAGAGCCATCTGGCTCCTTTGGAAGGTAATTTGCTTACCTAAAAATAATCACATGCATATGTGCACCCCCACTTCCTTAACACAACATATTCCTAAAACTGTTAACACTGGTTCAGTTGAGTTTACAAAGAAAAACGTTTCTTCTATGCACACTGTTCTTTTGTTAATATTCACATATGGTATCTGAAAGAAAGAGGCAACTCTCACACAGTGTAGGAAACAGGAAAAATCTGTTGTAGAGATTTATTTTTTCTAAAAAAATCAAAAGCATTCTTTTTGATACAATGACTGTGTGTGTGTGTGTGTGTGTGTGTGTGTGTGTGTGTGTGTGTGATTTAAGTGGCTGTAAAAGTGTCATATTTTAAGGAAGGAATTTAGAGTTTGATTCCAAACTAATATATTATGGAAGGTGGATTTCAATAAGTATGATCATTCTTGAAAATTTCTGGCTGTGTGTGACCCTGACGGCATGGGAAATTTGAATTGTTCATGTGTAGGCATTACAATCTACCAGGTAGATAGAATAATCTAGGGTACTCGCTGGGCCATCATTAATCATCATTTTGTTATTTGACTTAACAATAATACAGATAGTTTAACATAGGTGCAATGGTATTGAACTGCTGTAGACATAGTTGCAGTACTCATATCATCCTTAAATTCCCCTTTGGAAATCAGTGGATGAGTCGATTTATTTTTAAATTGTAACTTTTTCATATTATGAAATGTTGATGGTGAATGATCAGGGAATGCCCATGGGGTACCACCTACATGGTCTTCAATTGATGGTTGGGTTGAGCATGTGTCCCCATAGAAACATGAGCATACTCCATAAAATAGATGTATTTGGGAGGCACTCATGGTGTCTGTTCTTGTATAAGCCGCTTCCTGAATCTTAAGACTAAATGTACATGACACATTGAATACTTAGGCCACACCTGTACTCTAAGATATGAGTTAGTTCTAGATTAGTAAAACTGGTTTAGAAAGGAAACAATTGATTTTACTTCACGTACTTATATCCTAAATTATAAAGATTATAAAGAGGATGCTCCCTTATATTTTTAGCTTGACAAAGTGTTTTCAAGCAGCTTATAAGTAAGAGCAAAGTGTAGAAACAGCTGTCCCTTGTTATTTTGTTTCCTGAATACAAATAGTCTTAAATTGCTGTAAATGGAAAGGCTGGAATGAATTCAAACGCTGCTTGTTTAAATACACTCAGGCTGATGTTTGTGTGTTGGAACCTTTGGAAAGGGCAGCACCAGAAAATACCACACATTAACTTGTCGCACATGACAATATACGGTTATGGCTTCTCTTTTGTTTGTTGAGTAGAGTTGCATTGGTATCATTCAGAAATGCTGGTGACAGTAAATTACAAGAGATTTGAAGTAAGATATGTGGAGTGCAGTATTAAATCCTGAGGTATTTAGTGAGACTTCTATTCCAACTCCTCTTTGGAAAACAAAAGTCCTTTTGGAATTACATATTAAACTGGGTTCAAGCAAGTATTTTTCATGATTTGTATAATATATCAGGAAAAAATGAATAAATGCATCTAGGCTTTTTCCTTCTGACTTCTGAACACTTCCTATGTGAGAGGTTAATCTACATGTAAAAGTCAAAGAAGGTGATCTGTTTTCCCTCCACAACCCATTAGCTTAAGGTAAACCCTAGTCTTAGATAAGCTCTGTTTAAGAACATTCTAACAGTTTTATTAAATATGTAGAATTCTTGATAAATTCCTTTTTCTATATTTGGGAAAAGAGTATAATAGGAAGTTTAAGAAACTTGACAAAGATCATAGGCTTGCGTTTGGTGATAGACATAAGTAAGTCCTCGGTGTTCAGAAATGCAGTACACTGTATAATAAAGCCATTTTTTACCATTCAGCTCAAGGATTCTCTCTAGTTATTATAGTAACTGCAGGCAGAGCAAATCATTCAAACTTCCTCCACATTTATTATACTATTGCATAATTTGCAGATTATTTTCCTGTGTGACTCATCCATGCAAAAGCATGGGGATTTGTGAAAAAGAAAAAAGGTATGCTCAGCCTTTTGAAGTCAAAACTGCTGTGATTTTAGTACTTTACAGATTGCTTTAACATTGCAAAGGGACAGTACCAACCAAATGGAAAGGAAGTAAAAGACTGAGGCTCATTAGAGAATCAGAATTATCTATTGGAGAAAATGCTAATAAAGAATGTGTTAAAGGTCTTAAAATTGTTCTTTCTCCCATCAAAGATCTAGACTAGAAAATAAGTCAAAATGATATGATTAGACATGGTCATTCTATCCAAAAAGCAAAACCCTGCACGCAGTATTGAGTTCAAGTCTTGGCCTTGCTTTGAACCTTTGGATAAATTTGTGAACTTCTGTAAGCCTCAGGTTCTTCTTCACTGTGTGGCTGTAAGCATGAAATAGGGTCATCCGTAAAGTCCTTAACTAGCACAACATGACTGCCATATTGTATAGGTGCAGAGTAAATGATTCCTTTTTTTATTATTATTCATGTTATAATTATGTTAAATTAGTGTATCATTTTAAAAATTAATATCTAATTTACCTTACTCTCCAATCTAAACACACACATATATATATTTTTTTCATTTATTGATAGTGCAATTTTAATGCTGACTATACAATAGGAAAAGAAATGGATACTCAATAAACTTGTTAGTGTGCCAAAATGATTGGAACCCAAGGTGTGTATTTGTGACAGGCACAAGCTATGTTTGAAAATTCCTTCACAAGTTACGTTCTTCAATGTGAGTCCCATTATTAAGAAATAATTTTCTAGGCTTTTTTTCAATATAACAAAATATTCAACTTTTGCAATAAAAATCCACATTATGGGAACACTTTTTCCACATAACTGACATAAATATCCATCAGAGCATATCCACTAATCTTGACATTTTATCATACCTTATGTTCTGTGTTGTATCTAATCCCTGTATGGTCCAGTTCCTTACCAATAAACTTCACTATGCCATTCTTGTCAAAAGACAGTTTTTTTTTTTTTTTTTAATCCTCTCACAGAGAAAAAATTTTGCCTTTCCCCTTTTAAAACTATTTCTCTTGTTTGAAAACTCACTGCCCTTGAGTGCCTTCCTCTTGCCTTTGCTCCACATTTCACTTTAGGATTCTTTCCCTAAACTGCACTTTCTAGTGTCTTTCCTTTATCTTTTCTCTCAACCCACAAAAAGCCTGAGTCTTTTCCATCCCTATTAAAGACTTTCTGAGTCTGGCCTTCCCCCCTCCCCCCCCAAATGCCCAAACCTCACATGGTCCACATTTGCAGTTCCTTTTTCCTCATTTTTTCATCAGCAGCCTGATCTAATCTGCATTTTCCTCAATACAGTACTGAAAATGTCTTCTCAAAACTGTTACTAATTGCTAAACTCAAGTTGTGTGCTTTCAGACTTCATAGTAGTTGATTTTCCTGCAGCATTTAATAGCATCTCTTTGTTCCTTTTACAAAATCCCTCCTCACATGATGCACCCAATACTTTTCCCTCATTTTTTCCCCTGTGTATTTCCTTTTTTGCTTTCATCTGTCTCTTTTCCCTCCACTGTCACCTAGTTGCTGTGTTTCCTAAGGCATCATTTTCAGCTTTTTACTGTTTTCCCGATAATCTCTAGTCCTGGTGTCTCTCTCTTGAACTCAAAGCTTGGTTCTTATAATAGGTTCTAGTGCCCCCACCACTCAACCCATTCCTTTCAGCATGTTCTTCCTTTGTGACTCACTTTCTTGATTATTACACAAAATCTGTGTATATTCACAAAGTTCAGTCATTGTGCCATTTATTTCTCTCCTTCCTCATAACAGGCTAGCCACCATGTCCTGTCCATATTACTTCAGAGGTTACCTGTATGTTAGTCTGCTTTACATTAGTTTAACAAACACCTGAGGTAATCAGCTTGAAAAGAGGAAAGGTTTATTTGGGCTCATGGTTTTGAGATTCCATCTACGGTCCACCTGGCCTTGTTGCTCTTAGTCCTATAAAGAAGAAATATATCATGACCAAAGAAGCTGCTCACCTCATGATAACTGGGAAGCCAAGAGAAAGGGAAGAGAAGGTGTCAGGGTCCCAATATATCCTTCCAGGACATGCCCCAATGACCTAACTTTCTTCCACTAGGCCTCACCTCCAAAGGTTTCCAGTAGCACCATAGACTGAGGACAAAGCCATCAAAAGGCTCGTTAGGGAACCTTTAATATCTGGACTACAGCATCCATGATCCTTGGATTCCATTATTGCTAGTATTCTAAGACCTTTTCAGAAGATGTTCCCCTTTTCTAGTTCTTGTTTTGTCTTCTCCAATTCGGCTTTCATAACCCCAGCAGAATATCCTCTCCAAAGCAAAAACCTATCTTCACCTCCTACTCAGAAAACATTTCTTTGCTCCTTACTGCTTGCATAATAAAATAGAATATTTTTAGCATTATCCATAGTCTGGATTTCATAACATCCCACATCCTTCAGGCAGTCTTTATATTTTCAATTCTCTGTGACTTTGTTCATGCTGTTTCCTTTTGATGCCTGTAAATCCTACTCATTCTTCAAAAATACAGATCCAAATTCACAACTTGGCATACCCTCCACTGGATTTACTTCCATTGTCTTACATTCCCTTCCTGGAATCATCACTACATGATATGTACAAAATAATATCCAGAATTATTATGGACATCTAGTTGCATCCTGGATTGAAAATATACTGACAAGTTGGTAGGAATATTTTTTAGGGTTTTGTTTTGTTTGACTTTCTAATCATAAGCTTTCTCTCATGCTACTTAGGTATGTAACAAAATGCATATTTTAAAATAAAAAATTTCATCATATGCTAAGCCCCAATCATCTATTAAAAGAACTTTGAGAGCACATTTGCTGATTTTAAAAAATCTCCAAGACAGGCATAGCATATAAACAATATGGATTATTGTGAAAAATCTACTAGAATATCTAAAGGTGTGAATTTGTATAAGGTTTTATTTTTAGGTACAAAATTATATAAAGTGTTTCTTTTAAAGAAAAGAAAATGAGGCCTAATTGTTAATTTGCATTAAACTGATCTGTAATATTGAATTCATCAGCTTTTCTATAAGCCTTAACCCACAAGAGGCCATTATAGCCATTTGTGACTGGATTTTTCATGTTTGTAAATTTGTATTATCTCTGTCAATCTTTGTGTTTATTATTTTATTGCACATGTCTCTATGTGAGATAAATAATATTAATACCTTCTCCAATATTTTCTTAAGATCATCAGAACCAAGAGAAGCAATTGTGATGGTGCTTTGAGTTACATTTAATAAAAATTCCAAAATACACTGTCTAAAACATTTTAAATGTTGTAGGTCATACACCTGAAAAGGAAAGGATTCCTGTTGGCAAAATTAGCTAATTTTGTGCCAAATGGGTGAACTCTGAACCAGCTTTGTGGGCAGCAGAATACCACATGCTGATTGTCTTAGGCCAGAATTACTGGAATTTACAAAAATTGAAATAAGTACTTATTTGTTAAAAAACAGTCAGAGGAATCTACAAAATGGAAAGGGAAGGGTAAAATCAGTACCTTCTAAATTGCATGATTGCTATATGTTGGGGGAGGGCAAAATTGGTAACATGAATGTCGGGAAGACAAGTACAATGACCACAACAAGATTAATTAATAACTTTGACTTCATTTAATGGTTTCCCTCTGAAACATTCTATCTAAGACTCTGAAGAAGTTTAATACAAATCAATAAATTAATTAAATACTTTCATGTTATATCCAAAGAAAGTAAAGACTTATTGAACTAATTTTCAATTTAACGTGTCTCTAAATAAGCATAGATTTTGAAGACTGTTGGATAATATGTCAGACTATTTCCCGCTCTTGTTAAAATCAATATAAAATTATAGTACACTTATTAATGACAAGGATTTCAGAATTTATAGAAGCCTTAGTCTTTGCCCTCAAGAAATTAACAAGTTGGGTTGTAGAGACAACATATAAACACATAAAATAATGGAGAAACAACAAGATTTAATGTGTCACAAAGTGTTAGGATAGGATCATGATACAAGATAAAATTGGTCCTTCAAGTAAGGGAAGTTTCTTTGTTGACCAGAATTCATGGAGTTAGGCTTCTAGATGGGAGTTCAGATGACCCCTGAAGAGTGGCAGATTTGGATAAGGAAAAAAGGGCAGAATATATCCATTCAAGGTTCAGAAAAAAAGACAAATGAGTACAGATTGTTTTAGAAGGCACAAGTTGAGTGTATTGGGAATTAGGGAACTTGGGATGCAGAGTCAACAAAGAATAGGGAAGATGGCCTCTATGGAGAGAAATGTCTTCCTTCAGGAGTAATGTTGAAAGTATGTTAGAGTTAAGGTGAGAATAAATTTACACCTGAATTCCTATCATGTAAACTGGTTTCAGAAATGTAAACATTAGACTTTGTTCAGTTGAGGGAAAACATGATCAATGCTGTAGTCTTTTTAGATATTATCTGTCTTAAATGCATACAAGTCCAAGAACAGTGAGAACAGAGATAAGTTAAAGTTCAATATCAGGGAGAAAGCACATGAGTCTTAAATCCAGTGTGATAGGAAGAGTGAATGCAAGGATTTTTAACAAGTCAATTTCAGGGTTAGGAAGTTCAAAAATGGAACTAGGACTTTTTAACTCTTTCAATGTATGGGAACTTGAACAAGTAATTTTGCCTAAAGTATCAGTTCTATGATTTATAAAATAAAGGAGGGAATTTCAAACCTCCAATAGGTATGTATGGCAAATATTGTCAAATAATTTCTTTTATTATCTGCATTTGCTAATTGTAGAACAATTCAAAGATTGAAGATCTCATCCTTGTGGACAAAAAAAAACAGTGTATAATCCTGCATGAATACCAGCAGGGGTCAGATATTTCATCAAAAGTGCAGTCTCAGAATTCTGAAGAAATAAATGATGTTGAGAGAAAATATTAGAGTCCTAGAGAAGTCAACACGTTTTCATTTAGATCTTAGTAGAATTTGCAGGTATATATTGATAATAGAAATGGCAGCTATTCTTTGACTAGCTGATGGGAATATACCCACAAAGAACTTTCACAATTGTACATAAACATGTTTCCCCAAACATTCATTTCTTGCAGTCTTTTCTCATATCCTCTGACCTGTTCTTATTGACCCTTACCTCCCCCCTCATTCCTCCCTGCCCCCCATACACTTGCAAGGGCACAGACACATTAATTTCCAAGTACATAAACATTGAAACCTACATCTTTCAGTCAGTTAATATTAATCAAAAGTGGCTACTATGTGCACTTCACCACTAAGCCGCATCCTCAGCCCTTTTAATTTTTTTTTTTTTCTTTTGAGACAGGGTCTCACTAAATTGTTTAGGGCCTCCCTAAATCGCCAATGCTGGTTTGAACTTGGTATCCTCCTGTCTCAGCCTCCACAGCCACTGGGATTACAGGCGTGTGCTACTGCACCCAGCTACTATACGCTTCCATTGGGTAGATTTGAATGTCCAAAGATAAAAATCATTATATAAAATGTCTTCTTGATAAGTAAAGACTGGTTATTTTTATGGCAGTTAACTAGATAGAAATTTAATCAACACTGCTAATTATATGATCCTCAATAATGAGAAAATACATATGTATATGTAAATACGTGTAATCTTTTCACTGGTCAAAGCATTCCATTTGTCAAATTCTTGAGACAATCCCAGTTGTTAAATGTCTGTAACATTTTGTTTAGGAGATGGGTGGTACTGTTTATAGGGAGAGGTTTTCTGAATCCATTTTGGAAAAATAACTTTTAACATCTGTTAGAAAAGTTCAACTGTGTGCTTTCAAAATTTTACACATGCAAAAGAAATTATATCTTATAAATAATAAGAAAGCATTTCAAAAACAATTGTCAGTATAGACTGCAAAATTTCTTGGCACAAATGAATTACCTACATACAAAAATTACACATTTCCTAACTGAGACAGAGGCCTGAAAATTTATCTCTCCCAAATCTTTAAACTGATTTAAAACATTGAAAGCTTGAAATTTTTATCATAATTTTTTTTTAATTTGAGAATCACTTTTTAATGTGGAATATTGGCAAAGCTTACATAAAATTATTTTAACTATTACATTTTATATAATATGTACAGTGTGTCATTTTGAAAATGAGCAGAAACTTCTGTGAATGAATACTGCATATAAATACAAACAATGATATAAAACAAATTATAAATAATAGGCAAACAGTAATAGTTATGTATATATACATTCCTATACACAGAATACATATTGAAATTTTATTGTTAAAAAGAAGTAACTGATGCATCAGTTTAGTTTGATGAGTACCACATTAAGTTTTCATCGGAATTTTTCCCAGGAACACATAATTTATATCAGCATATTAGTTTTCTCTTGTTGTAAACTACAAACAGAGGTTTTCATGTTTATCACTATTTTGTCAAGTGTGTTGATATCTTTTTCTAATACCATTCTCCTATCTTTGTGCTTCCTACTTTAGTTCATTTAAATTATTTTCTGAAATTTATGTTTTCATTTTTGAAGAATAAATTATATTTTATTTAGCATATATAGTCCAAAATCCAAGATCTTTACAAAGAATTTACAAAGTAGACACAAGATTTAACCTTTCAACTTATGAGAAGTCATTTTGAAAAGACATGAATATGTATCTCGATTTCTTGAATTTGGTACCACTAAGACTAAGCAACTTGGGGCCATTTTTGGTACCAGCACTGCCTTGCCTGATAGATGAGTTGTAGGAATAATTTCTATTACTTATATTTTAGAAAGTGATATTATGTGAGGATTTATTTTAAATTATTTGTATTCAATTAATATTTATTTGATCAGATCCCATAGTCATTGAGAATATATTTATCATACAAATGAATTTGAAGATGTCATTAATACATTATCTAAGATTAGATATCAATGAATTACAGAACCATGTTTCCATTCTTCTTTGTCCATTGTTTGATAATTACTACTTCATTTTTCTAATATGCGCCCATCAGTTGAATAATTATGTTTTGGAATTTTCCCACATGTCAGGTATTGAATTTATTCCCAGTTCCATATTCATTTAGAAACAAATCTCCCATCAGCATTTTCTTTCATCTCTAACATTCTTGATTTGGGTCCTTTTATGAGTGAACTCTTATCCTTTTCACTATTTTGTACACTACTTTTAAAGACTGTGTTAATTTTTTGTTGTTGTTGTTAACATCTTGAACTTAAAAACTTCAAGAGGCTGGGGCTTGTTGTAAACTATATGCAGAGGTTTTCATGTTATCGCTATTTTGTCAAGTGTGTTGGCAGAGCACTTGCCTAGCATGTGTGAAGCACTGGGTTTGATCCTCAGCACCACATAAAAGTAAACAAATAAAATAAATGTATGCTGTTCATTTACAACTACAAAAGTAAAAATAAAAAAAATAAATGTTACAAGATATTAAAAAATGAACTTGGGTGTAGAAAAGGTATTGGTTTTGCATTTTTAGCTTTATTTTGCTAAACTTTTGCGTAATTCATAATTTCATTTAGTTTATTTCTAGTTTCTTTTTTGATTTTTATCTAACTCATGGATTACTTAGAAGTATATTATTTAATTACAAAATATTTGGAAGTGTTCTAGGTATCTTTCTTTTATGCCTTCTAGTTTACTTTTTCATTCTCGTGAGAAAAAAATATTTTCTAAGTGTCGAATCTCTTCAAATTTACTTAGACTTGCTTTATGACCCTAAATATGGTTTATCTCAATAAATATTTCCTTTGCATTTTAAATAAATGTGTATTGTTTTGCTTTTACATGCTCTACAAATACCAATTAGGTCAGTTTGGTTGATAATGTTATTAAAATCTTGTACATTCTTAGTAATTTTGTCAATGTGTTATATGACTTAAGTTTTTGAACCTATTATAATTGTGGGATTTCATATTACATAATATATCATATTACATATGATAGATTACTCTGTGTGACATGACAAAATGTTTTTCCCATGTCATGATGTTGCTAATATTGCCATGTCTACTTACTTATATTTGAATAATGCACTTTTAATACAATTTTTCCTATATATTGCCATACTGTATAGTTTATGATTGCAGGAACTCTACAGATAAACAAGGAAAAGTAAATTCAGGAAAGTGGGTTGTATTTTACATATATATTCAATTCACGCAGAATATAGAAATTTTAGATTTATAGAATATTTAAGACATTACATAATGTGCATATAAAATGTTTTACTGATATGTTGACTTCAAAATCATCATTAAAGGATTTATAAGAAAATGCCTCTATAAGAATCAACTCCTTATATTGTATTTGATTCATACAAATAAAATCATTAAGAGTATTTTAGAAGACATCCAATTCTTGTAATAGTTACTGTTTTGTAAAGTGTTTTTACCTTTTCATATTGTTATTTATTAATCTTTTATGTTTTTCAAAAGTCTCAGACTCACAGAAGATTTGTAATAATGCAACTGGTTTAAATAAAAAGATCACTTGGAGTTGCAATTTAACATTTTACTTGTCTTAGCATTTTCTTAAAAATATATATATGTATATACACATATACATATATATACACACACACATTTTTGGATGTATATTTAGCATACAAAGATCTATTATATATAAATATATAATATATATTAAATATAAGTACAGTTATTCAATATCAGAATATGAAACATTTAGTCTGCACTTTCTTACACACAGTCCAAAACCCAATGTTTTCAGTTGTGCTAATAATTTCTCTTTGGGTATTTTATTTTCATCTAAGATTCACTCAAGGATTAGACCAAGTTTAGTTATTTTGTCTTTTGGTGTTCTCTGATCTGGAGCATTTCCCCAGCCTTCACATGCAGTGATCTTAAGAGGCAATTCTTTCACACTTAATTAAAAGTTTTATTGTGGCATATAGTATTCAAGAAATATTTTAGCTGAAATTTGCTTTTTGAGATTTGACATAAAAATGGCACACACTTCCTCAGGTAGAAAAAGTCTAGAATTTAAATAGTTGGGACATGTTCTGAAATGGAAAATTGCAGTGGAGGTTTTTAAAAGCATTTGACTGTGGCTCTATACTGGTGTCTTAACAATCAGCCTTTTAGATTCTTTCAATTACAGTGTGTAGATGACCACATAAATTTAAGTTATTCTCTAGTCGTTGGGAGGGAGGAGTAGCTTTAAATCACTGTATATTTTTTAAATTTCCTTTGCTGATCTGTTTCCATAAATTGTAACAATGCCATTATAGCATCATTGTTCAGGGTTACAGCTGAAGACAGAAGCCTTGTTTTTGACTCTTCCACTATTGCTTATCAGCTGAGGAATATTGAATAACCTCTTCCAACTCATTTTCTTCCGTAGAAAAATATGGTCAACACAGTAACTTGCAAGAGGGGTATTGAACAAATTCAATGAGTATATCACATTTAATCTATATTGAAATTCTTAGAGGTTGACTGGTACTCAATAAACATTAGCAACAACCAGTTTATAAAATCACTAACTGAAGTCATTTCTTAAATGTTTGAATACTCTGCTTTACTGCAAATGGAAACCACCATTTACACAATCTGGATTTTCAATGAAACCCCTTACAAAGATATATGGCATCATTAATATACTGACATGTCTAAAATAAAAGGAGAAAACTTCACAAGAAGGAATAAAATATGGAGACACAAAATGAAAATTGAATAATAAAATTATTTTGTAAAAAAATATGCTATACACTGTAAGAAGTAAGGCAGATATAAACCTTGGAACCAACCACATAGTTTGAAGTCTACTTGGTGAAATAATAGGAAAAGGCAAGTTGAGCAATTTATGGAGTTAACCATGCTCAGGAACCTTATTAAATTTAGCACTATAGAGTAACATCAGGAAAGCTAAAGGAGAAGATTCCATCATGGAGTTAGTAGTGAAAATAGACTGCACAGAAGACAGAGAATTAACCTGGGCCTTGAAAATAATGTACAAATAAGAGGAGGTAGTTAGGGGGAGATGGAGATAGAGTATCTCATTCTGGGAAGTGAAGATACACACACACACACACACACACACACACACACACACACGAATAAATCAGTCTACCTCAAGCATTTGTTTGGACAAAAGTAACTGGCAATATTAGAGAATAGAACTATCCAGATTCTAAGGAGCTGGTGTGTCATTATGTAGACAATCACTCGCATTAAAAATTTTAAAGGAAGAATATTATCATGCAGAGTTCCTCAGTTGCAAGTATCTAAAAATGTTTAATTAAACTCTTGCTAAAATAAGAAAAAGAAAATATTCTAGGTATAACCAGAGCTCAAATATTAAACAGAAGTCAGGATTTGGGCAGCTACAGGTAAGGAAGATGAATAGGGATTTTGGAGTGTAGTCATAGTAAGAATGCTACAACTGGCTCTTTCCTTTTGTTTGGTGCCTCTCTAATTAAGAAAACAAACTCCAACTATTTCTATTACCTTTATGACACTCCTTCAAGGGCTGAAGTCTAAAGAAGAATTTAAATGGAGGACGAGGAATATCTGATGTATAAGCCACAGTAAAAGTCAGAAACTGGGCTTTTATAGCACCAAGATTATACGCACTGAAACAGGGATGATCCTCTAAATAGATACAGGAGTGATTCGGATTTGAAGTGTCCCCTAAAACCTTACAGGATGAAGGCTTGGTCCCCAGTTCAGTGATGTTTAGAGGATGGGGCTTTTAGGAAATTTTTGGATCATAAGGGACATAACCTCACCTGTGGATTAATTCATTTGATAGATTAATAATAATGAATTAACTATTTGGTGGTAACTGTAGGCAGGTAGGGAATGGTAGGAGAAAGTGGCTCAAAGCATTAGAGCTAGCCAACCACAGACTGAAAATATTAACCAAAAATTAGTATTTCTCCCTCTAAGTTGTTTGTGTCAGGTATTTTGGTCATAGCAATGAAAATCTGACACAAGTTAGAAACAAAGGCCTACAACATACTAAAAACAATATTGTAGAGGCACAAAGTCTTATAGCGCTACAAAAACGTCATTGGATTAGAAAGGAATCAGATAGGAACAATTACAGTCTTATGGTAGTCCAGGTATGTGATGATAGCATCTGGACTCAATGATACCTGTGGACTTGGGATCACTGATGGAGCTTCTGATTTCCATATACACATTTTTTAGCATTCCATACAAGAGAACAGAATCCCTCTGCATTTTCTAGTATCTCTAATATATTATATTTGTAATTCATATAAGATACAAATCACAAACATTTTAGAAGAATTAAGATGGAAGTTAAAGAATGCAGAGATATCAATTTATGTAGTAAACTAGCCACTGTCCATGGAATGTATTTGGGTGAGATCTGGAAATATCTTTTTTAAGTGAGAGAGAGAGAGTGAGAGAACATTAGCAATGGTGACATCCTTGTCTTCTCTTTTTACTGTACATGTAACAAATTAAATTTCATCAGTCTTAAAACTGATAATAAAAGACAAATGGTAGTTTTCTAAAAGGCACCACTATTGGGAACTAAGGAAGGGACATTGGTGCTCCTTTCATTCCAACTAATTCAACACATGAGAAAGGGGAAGAAGATTTATTAACGTTTCTAAATACACAAGAAGAAAGAACATCTTTCATCCATGAATCCAAAAATATTCTCTTAAGGAGAATTAAAAATACAATTTAATACAAATTTGTGTCTGGCAGCTAGTGAAGCAGAAGTTGTCTATTTGCTGCAGCTGATGCCTCTCAGACTCTAAGGCGCAGTAGGTACCAGCTGAAGTCTGTCAACAGGGAGACCAGCAGAAGGGCAACACGACAGTCAAAACAGGATGAAACCACAGTCTAAACAAGATGACAGGAGCATTTGTGCAATTAACAGCATCAGCAAAAGGAAAATTGTGTTTAGAATATTTTGCCAGGAATCAAAAAAAGGCAGAATGCTTATTTTGCCATAATAATGTTATGCTATATTTGGCTTGATAGAATCAGTGGCACAAAGAACGGTAGTAAAGAATGGAGTAGGATCTGATAAAGTTGTTAAGATGGAAAATCTTACGCAGGCTGTTGCAGTTGTAAGCAGAGCTTCCCCCAAATCCAATATTCCCTTACATGCCTTCCATGTTCATATTCATGAACTGATCATGGCTTGCTCATGTTGTGCTGGTCATTGCACAGACATTTCAATATTTATTATTTGGTTTAACTTTTAAAATAACTGTATTTTTTTTTTGCATGGTCCACATTATCAATCCCATTTCACAAGTGACAAAAATATAAGGAATCATACTGAGCACTACTATAGTAGAAAGACTAGAAACAAATCTAAGCTGGAATATCAGTTCTGCTGTTGGATTTAGGCAAAACACATGAATCTTTTAGACTTGATTATTCTTAATAGAAACTTAAACTTCAGGCACTGAGGATTAAATAAATGATAAAATCAATATTATTGCAGTTACCATAAGTTAAATGGTGCAAAATGATTTGTAAATATTTTATTATTCATATACTTCTCAGAGCAAGTCAGGTTATTAAGAATACCAAAAATTGTCTGGGTATGGTGGTGCATGCCTGTAATACCAAAGGACTCTGGAGACTGAGGCAGGAGAATCACAAGTTCAAGGTCAGCCTCAGGAACTTTGCAAGGCCCTAAGCAAATTAGTGCAATGCTGTCTCAAAATGAAAAAAATAAAAAGGGCTGGGGATGTGGCTCAGTGGTTAAGTGCTCTTGGGTTCAATTCCTTATACCAAAAAGAAGAGTACCAAACAGCTTAAACTAATAATTTTAGGTTACTGATCAGGGGCAGATATAGCGCTAAGAACCTTCCACACCTAAGCTTATTTCATGATTCCAGCTCTCCATGTGTAAATTATTGTCTCCGATTTTCAACTCAGAAAGAAGAAGTACATGGCAATTTTGATCACACAAGTACCAATTTTATTTCAGTTCTGCTCATTTAAAAATCTGATGTTCATCCCAAGTTTTCCACTCTTTTTGCATATTTATAAATAATGAAAATAGTAGACTTGTTTTTTTATTAATTTAAGAAGCAAGTTAGTCAACCTTTATTGCATTTCTCCTTGAGCTTAGTGGAAATATTTTATTAGTTACATTTGTTCTTTAAATGCTATAAAGCATTTGCTCACCATTTTCTCTTTAATGATGAATCCTTATATAAATATAACAAATATATTAATTTTCTAACTATAGTATAATATTGCAAATATTCATTTGTTAAAGATAGTGTAATATAAATTACATAATAATGTAATAAAATAAATATTTATTAATACCAGGTACCATTCAAAATCTGTTTCTAGAAAAAGGTTTGAGAAGAATCATATGACAGAAATAAAAATAGAATACTAGTATACCTACAGTGCATTATATTGTTGGCATAGTAAAATTTTATGATTATTAAGAATTTTAAAACATTATGACCTCTTAACAGGAATAAGGATCCTGACTTCCATAGTTGGTGCCATTTTCATTAGCTTACTTTCCTACCGGCATCTTAAGGACACCACCCTAAGTCCCACATTTTATTTATCCTTTTCTTCTTCAGATATTCAGGTTTTCTTTATATCAACACATTGGTAGTAACTTAAAGATTTGGTGAAATTTTCCTTGTCTGTGTCTTCCAAAATATTTTTGCTACTCATAGTAGCAGAATGAACATCAACTGGAGATATTAGATTATACTGAATCTGGGGCCCCATATCTGCTCAGTCACAATCTGTATTTTACTAGATCCCCAGATGATTTGATGTTAATTAAAATTTTATAAACATTTTTCTAAAACTTACAAGCTAAGATTTTTGCTGAGCATAACTCTCAAGTCTACTGAAGACTGCTAGTCTAGAAAGGACTACCTATCTACTTCTAGCAAGAAGAGCTGGTTTGCAAGAGAAAAAACAAAAACAAAAACATGCTGATATTCTGTTAGGTTCAGAAAACAAAGTGGAATTTTTGAAATGTATTATCCTTAAATATTTGAGTTCTAAATTTAATGTGCTTAGGATGTTTTAAGTGTCTTAACTTGATGTAAATCTCTTTAGAAGCATTTTTATTTCTTGTTGCTAAGGGGCTTTGGCAACAATTCTTTTGTTTCTCCCACACTTACATTATTTGAATAATAGCATGTTTATTTGGGAGTAAAATGTTCCATGCAACACTGTTTGCAACCGAGCAAATATGGATTGGTTTTGATGCAACTGTTACAAATAATGGTATAGTCTGTTAGGAATAAAACATGGTTTTCCAATCTTCTTGAACAGATTTCACATTACCAAGTCATCTTAACATAAATTCTTCTGGATCAGTGAGAATTTGCGCCAATAAATTAGAATATATAGAAAGATCTATGTATGTAGTAAACCATATATGCAAATTAAACTACTTCATCAGGGGAAATGGTTTTTTGTGTCAAGTCTGTGGGCTTCAGATAATGGAGCAATAGTAAGTGGAAACCATAAATGGTTTTTATTTTCCTTCAGAAAAATCCTCAAATTATCTGTTTTAACATTAAGCAGTTGAGTTCCTTTATTTACCTCTGCAGTTTCCCCCCAGGCTTGTTCCACCATTATCCAATCAAAGCTTAATTCCATAAGTGGTGTATTCAAAATACAATTTGGAGGATCCATTTGCATATAACTTGAACATTCAGCTTTCCAAATGCAAAGATTCTGTTTGCCCAGTTCGATATCCATGGATTCTACATCTCTGGATTCAACCAGCTGCTATTGGAAAATTATTTTAAAAAATTGCAGCTGTATTAAATATACAGACATTTTCTTGTCATTGTTTCCTAAGCAATACCGTATAACAGCTACTAAGATAGCATTTATAAAGTATTAGGTATTACAAGTAGTCTTATAGATATGATTTAAAGTATATAGGAAGATAAGTAGGGGTTATATGTGGGTGCATTGCCATTTTATATGAGGCACTTGAGCATCCACAGATTTTGGTATTTGTAAGGGTTCCTGGAAGCAGTTTCTAGAGAATGCCAAAGACTGACTGTAATTCCAAAGTTATATGTGTCCCTGGCAAGCAGAATAGCCATAGTTTTGTAAAGTCTTCTATTTTCTTATGACAGCACTCAATATAGAGATTTGCTTTTTTCCTTCCTTCTTCTGCCTAACTCTAAAAGAGGAATTAGAAACTTAAGTCTTTAGAAATAGCAAAATAATGATTTATTTACTGCATGAGAAAAATCATTAAAGTAGTAATGACTTCAGGCACATAAAAATCAAAACAATTGAAGATTCTTGGATAGCAAATTTGAAAAGGAATAAAAGACCTACTAAGGCAGCAAGGCACTCAGAGAAATCTTTAAGACAATATCCAAATGCTCTTTTACCCTGAACCTTATGTGAATATTTTGAGTCTGATCAAAGTGGTTTAGTTGTAGGCGACTTTTTGAAACTTAAAAAAAAATCGAACTTTTCTCAACTTGATGAAATCTACTAACCTTAGCTGAAAACAAAAGTTAAATCTCTCCAAATATCATAATTCAAGTAGTACAACTTATAGATAAATAAGCAATTTTAACATGCTTAGTTTTCAAAGCCTCATGGTGTATGCCTCTAATTCCAGAAGCTTGGGAAGCTGAGGCAGGAGGATCACAAGTTCAAAGCCATCCCCACCAACTTAGTGAGGCCCTAAGCAACTTACAAGATCCTGTTTAAAACTAAAAACTAAAAATGGCTGGTGATGTGACTTAGTGGATAAGTGCCCCTGGATTCAATCCCTGGTACCAAAAAATTAAATAAATAAAATAAAATGTTTAGTTTCATTTGTATTCTAGGAATGTTCTTGCTACTTATTGGATAAAAACAAAATTAAATCAAATTTAACATCTTTTAATAAAGGAAATAAGTCCATTAAATGCTTTCAAGCTCTCCACAAATTCTTAAATGAGAATTAAATATTTGTAATTTGAGAGATTATCACCTTATAAAAATTTTTTTTTTCAACAACATCATTAGGATAGAGATTACAAAGTCTCTATTTTTTCTAACTAGGTATTCCAATTGTTTTTATTTAATTGAACCAAGGAGTTCCATCTTTCAAATGAGATCAAGATACAGCATGACTTAGCCCATGATCTCAAAGTTGGGAAATGCAGAACCTGGCTTCAATCCCAAGTCTCCCTAGTCCCTGTGTCCACAACACTATACTGTCATTACCTCATTGCAGTTAACTAATTCTCTGGCTCCCTTCAGCCCAGCTGTGCACTGCACCCATATCTGACACCTCCACCTCCTTCTCTATAGGCCTTCACACTTCCTTTAGCCATGTTAGGCATACAAAGCATTTCCCCACTTTCATACCCCTTGTTTTTCTCAATCAACTTGATAACCTTCATTTGTCCCTTCTGGATTTCATCATAATTAATTCTGACAACTTGTGGAATTTCCTAAGGTTATTTTATATTCTCATTTTTTTTCCCCTCTTGAAGTGCTGGAGATGTCACTCTCCACAACTTATCTGATAAATTAATGATCGTGTTCATGATTCAATCATCAAAGTCACTGATTAAAATGCTCAACAATAGGTCTGGAACCAACCACTGTGGAACATTACTTATGTCACATGAACTTGGCAATGGCCCATCAAATACAACTCATTCTATAATCCTATAGCTCTGTGCCGTAGCCTAATGGTGGTTGAAATAAGACAATATATCCCAATTTATTGATGACTGTTGGCATGCAGGACAGAACCTAAACCTGTTTGAATAAAACTGCATCGGATCTATTGCTTTTTCCCTCAATTTGTCACATCTGACATTCTATCATAGAGGCAATCAATCATAAAGTGTATATGTACCTTTCTTCTGTACTGGTAATTAACAGAATAGTTATTCTTTGTTACAAATGTTCCAGTCTTTGCAAAAAATTTTCACATAATTTGTTTGTAGCTGGTTGTAACAAATGTGGTATTCTGTCCAAATTTCACTCTTCAAAGATTCTTACAATTTGTGTACTAATTGATTTGTATCTGTGATGTGCTCATGGTAGACATCTTAGCATATTTAAGAAGTGTAAAAATATGAAAGATTAATGGATTTTTTAATCTTTCTTTTGACAGTTTGAAGAGTAAATACTTCAGTTTACTAGTAATGCTGGTTGGTACCTCCTTATTCTCAATACTTGGGTTCATTGTCTGGGCTAGAAGTAGATTTGAAAAGCTTTCCTCTTTTATTTTTACCTACTTACTGGCTTTTCAAAGATCACATAAGAGAATCTATATACTTACACTGATAAATTATCCATGGTTCATTATTCTTTTTTTTTTTTGTCATTTTAATTCAGAAGTTTAAAGTTTTGTACGTTTTTACTTACCAATGATAAAGAGAGTCAATCTGCATTATATATTCAGTGATCATTATAGTGTTCTTTTTTGCCAATACTAGTCTCTTTCTATAATTCACTTCCAATGCTGGCTGACCTTGTGATTCACATCTTTCCTGGAACTTAATTAGATAATTGAACAACAATCAACTTATTCATTCTCAGTGGCCCTTCAAGCTGGAAATGTCAATAATAATTCTCCTTTACAGAAGCAAATTCAGGGTTGATTTAGAGCTATTGGTCTGCTTTGTTAACTATACCAAACACACAGTGCCAATTTGGTTGATTTGCTACTGTACAAGAGTTTTATTGTTTTTTTTTCCTTCTTTATTACATATCAACCTTTTGATAAGAAGTTGAGGTGGTAGAACAAATATACTGATTCTTCGCATTTTCAGAAGAAAAAATAGACATTTAAATACATTTGTAATAACTTTCTAGAACTAATTATATCAAACATAGTATCTAGTCTAGCTTTAGAAGAAGTAGCATTTAATACTATTTCATGTGCTTGGGACAATATATATTATTCGGATCCAGAACAGCATTAGCACAGGTAAATCTGGCCAGACAGAAATTCATTTACCTTTTTTCTAGATTATTATGCTTCTTTTGCTCATTCTGAAATTACATGTCATCAATATTCAAGAATTATCAAGCTTAGTGAAATGTACAAGATACTGATCATAATTAATTTTTTTTAAATTTCAGGTTCAACAAAATTTTTCTAATATTTATTTTGTGGAAAAAATCACTAAAATATATGCTGATATTTCTTCTCATTATAATTTCATGCCTCTTGTTAAACATATAATAGCATGATTTTACAGTATATCATTGCATAGCAAAGACTATAAGGTATCCTAGAACTCATAACTAATTTAATTCAATATAATTATTATTCAATTTATTTTGTAGGTACTTCACCTATGCAATATATTGAAAATAGTTAAATTGTTTCTTTAAAAAAAAACATGGATTGGATGGCATGTTGTTTTACACAATGACTGGTTCTATTTCATGAGAAAGTAATGATATAACACTGAAATGTTATATTAATTTTTTCTTTAACTCCACAATCATCAAAAATTTCTAATTTTTATTCTGTCAGAAATCATCAAACTACATACTGTTATTTCATGACTAAAAAAAATATTTAACACTTAAAAATTTTAAAAAATCACCAAAGTTATAATTCTTGGGAATTGTAACTTGGGAATGAAAACTTGCATTCTTACAGCAGCATTTTATGCATTTATGTATTTATTACCATTTTATATATCAGTAAAAACTACCACAAGCTGATAGGCACCTTTGAAACTCCTACACACAATCATATTAAGTTTTCTTGAAAAGAAAAAAAGCATCAAAAATGGATAGTGAGAATACACTGAGAAAAGGTAATAACTAACTTTGAGCAATACCAAGTGAGTTGAGGTTTCCAGATGTACCATCCAGTCACACTGACAAAGGCCAAAACACTTCTAAAGATCTCTTAGCTAAAGAGATTACTTCTCAGATTATCTAAATTCCTGGCTTTCTTATCTATGCTCACAAGTAAGTTTCTTAAAAGATTTTTTTCCTATTACATTTTTATGTATTAATCTCCAAATACATGTGGTTTCCTTACCATGTTTTCCTCACTAAAATTGAGAGTCTATATCTATCTAAGTCTGCTTGGGCTGCTATAACTGGGTGGTTTATAAATAGAAATGTATTGCTTATGGTACCATAGTCTGGGAAGTTCAAGAACTAGTTATCATAGATGCTGCATCTGGTAAGGACTTGTGTACTGGTTCATAGATGGCATTTTTCTTACTGTGCATTCACAAGGTTGAAGGGAAAAAGCAACTCTCTAGGGCCTCTTTTGTAAGGGCACTAATCTATTTGAGGGCTCCACCCTCATGATCTAATTGCTTCTAATGATCTCATCTACTAAATGCTTCACATTAATATTAGGTTTCAACTCATAAATTTTTAGGGAGTGGGTCACAAACCTTTAGAACAGGGCAATACTATAGTTTTATTAGAATTGTGCTGTATACTTAAAAATTTTATATTTGATAACAAAGTATTGATAATAGAATTTTAAAAATCAATGTAAATAAGTTGAGGAAAAACTATTGTTATACTAAATAGCATTTTTACCCAAGATTTACCCTATATGTATCCTGAATGGTTCTATATTTGGCACTATAATTCTGACAGAATATTTATATTTTATTACTTTCTGATTAGTAAAATCATACTGCAATATAGATACTAGATATGCTCCACAGACATTAATTTCCCATCAGAGAAATAATATGAAAACAGCTTCTCTTAGGCACTTATTGGGTATATATTGTAGATAATGGCAAAAGTGCATTAGAATCTCATATTTGGGGGAAAAATTAAGACACAAATGATGTTTTCCTTTCCAGTATGTGTTCAACTAAATTCTGTTTTTCTTTCTCAGCCACATCTGTATTACTCACTTCAGAATGTTGCTAAATTTTCAGCCAACTTTGAATAAATATATGAATAAGGAATGAAAGTTCTGTCTGGGGATGAAGCTCAGTGTTTGCCTATATTATTCAGTGTTCTAGGTTCAGTTCCCAGCATTTCATTTAAAAATAAATGGAAAGAAAGTTCTTATACCTCTATCCCCACATTTAAAAATACCCAAAGTGGTTCTACTATAAAAGATCTCCCATATTAGAAATAATAATGAAGTAAATTACAAATACTGACTTGAAAATATTTTAATTTGTGGAATTTTCCCAAAAATATTTTTTAAATCTGTTTTTGCTTTGATTTAGTATTATTTTATGGTAGTAAATTGTTCATGTGGCATAGTATCATGGTAAGGAATAATAAGTTAATGTACAAAAATATTCAGAAGCAGATAGTTGACATTAATGAATTTAGATTTACTGCTAAAAGGTGTAAGAGTGATATAGTTCCACAATATAATGCCACTCCTTAGAATACTATCTGGATAAGATCAAGTTATGGTCATGATTTAGAAATCATTTTGTGTTCCTCATTGTTCTAGCTCCTAGAATACAAAGATAAAGAAGGTTTTATCTATCTTCCAAAGCTTTCAATCCATTAAGATTTTATGACATAAAAAATGAAAAGAGATATACTTGTTCTTATCTCTTTAAACTATATATCTTTCTATTATATATGTGTAATAACAGAAATACTAATTGAGCAACAAATATAATTTAACCTTAAGCTAATAGACATGAAGCTGGAACTGTGCCAACAGTATCTTCTAGACCTTACCTCATCATTGTGCTCTGCTGTCTTCCACATGCCCTGGAGCTTTGAATGATGGGAGCTGGAAAATTAAAATTTCAGCTCCCTCACTTTAAATAGTCTCTCAACCTTCCAAACTGAAAAATTTGATGACACATTTAAGCTGTCATCCTGGAACCCAGAAGTTCTAGTGCCCACTGTACCTGGCTTGTTATTTGTCCTCACAGTTATCTAGCCTTCCCTGCATCTCTTCACTACCGTTTTCTCCAAGTGTCCCAAATAAACTACTTGGATTCTAGTTCTGGTCTCCAGGTCTGCTTCCAGGCAGTGACAAATGAAGATACTACATAGGCATTCAATTTGAAGGGGAGATCATGCACATGCATTACCAAATTTTCTTTTTAATTATCCATACAAGTGGGGATATTATGGCATAAATATTTCCCTGAAAATAAAGGCACCTAATCTTCTAGTCCTTAGTTCTTCCCACAGCAGTTCTGTAGCAGGGACACTTGTTTTACTCAGTTTCAATTGTCTCTTTCTGTCAAATAATACTTAAATGTCCAGAGGCCCTTACAAGGCTTTTTTTATTCTTATATGAGCCTGAAATTTTCACTTGTGTAAACAATTTTTAATACTTTCCCAAATGAAAATTCAATATAAACAGATATTTCTTAGGAAAATGAGAAATTTGAGGTATGTCAATCATTCATTCAATCCAAAAGATTTGTTAATTATCTAGACTGCATGTAGCACTGCAGATCTACATTGCTCAGTGGGTACCACTATTAACCACTAGCCACATATAACTACCTTTAAAATTGAATTAATTAAAATTTAACATTTATTTAGACTCATCTAGCTGCATTGTAAATGCTCAGCAGTCACATGTATCTCTATCACATGGATAGAACAATTACAGAATATTTTTGTCCTTACCAAAAATTCTATAGATTACCACTGCTCTGGATGATAAAAACAAAATAAATCAGACAACTTGCCTTCAAGAAATAATACATTGATCAAATTATGCTATGTACATATATGAATATACCACAGTCAATTTCAACTTTGTCTAGAAAGTACCAATTTTAAAAAGCAATAAAAAATAAATAGAAGGAAGACCAATAAAGTAGAGGAAGGGGAACAGGGGGAGGGAGAAGGGAGGAAAAGAGTAGAGTAGATACTGGGGATCAAAAAGGAGCAAATTATATTCAATTCATGTATGAGTATGTCAAAACAAACCCCAGTGTTATCTATAATGTATTTATAAAAAACATTAAAAAGATAAATATTACATAAAGAATCCAGTAAAATATCATATGTGATTGAATATAGTTTATATCAAGTAAGTATTCCCAGCCACATGCTTTAATGTCATTCAGGTATAAATTTTCAGAGAAGACTTCCTGGTGAACTAAGAATCTCAAGGTTATCAGGAGAGAAGGAGGCTGTTACAGGCTTTGCAACCTTAGGAACAGAGACAAGTCAGGAAAGTTGGGGACTTTGATTAGACTTAATAGAGGGAGAAAAACTGTAGAATTAAAATTATAAAATAGTCATCTCAAGCATGTGGGATGTATTAAAAATAAAACTGGAGTTAAGATGTCACAAGGATATCTCTTTGTTCCCCCAAATGGGACACTTACTTGATAGCTTTTTACTTTACCTGTCAGCTGCCTTCTTTCACTTAAAATCTGAAAAACAAAACAAAACAAAAAATAATTTTGAGAATACCTTAGTATTCAACAAAATTGTTACAGAATCTTCTTCTCCCTCTACCCTCTGAATATGAACTCCGTAGCTTTGCACTCTACTTTTTCTAATTAAAGGGACAATATATTTGTTCTCCAGATATTGAATAAAACACAATCTAAAACTCTGAGCCTTTGAAACCCAAGTCCTGTGCCCTTCATAGCACAGACTCAGTGCCACTGCTACCTTTGTGTAGGAAGGACCTCAGTTTGTTCTAGCTGGGTGGTAATTATGTTGATTTGCCTAAAGGAGTGTTCTTGAGATCATGATGTCATCTCAAGGGTAATGGATGCTTGAGGGTTGTTGAATATTTAATATATCAGAAGGGGTCAAAGGAAAGAGATGTTAAGTATTTTAAGAGAGGAGAAAATTAGAAGCTTATAAAAACTATTGATGGAAACTTCCAGACACACAACCCCAATCTGAAACAATAGCAATATCCTGAGAATAATTTACCTAGTCCTATAGTTAAATATCTTTCATTATTTTGCAGTAATTTCAACATTTACATTGGCAAATATTTTTCTTCGCATTCTGCCTATTAATAATTGATTTTGTATTCAATATTGTGTTAAAATAGTGTCAGGATTTATAATACTAAAAGTAATATGTATAAACATATGAAAGCATCATCAGGTATATTCTGGGATTATATATACATACACACAGTTAAGAGTGGTTATTAGGAGTTGTATGCATCAAAGATGTAATATCTTAGTGACTGCACTTTAAGTGATACTGTTTAAATTTTAATGGATATATATTGAAATTTGCATCTTAAAATAATGTCAGGTTTCATCATACACCTGATATTAGTGTCCTGTAATATGTTTAAAAGCATATAATCTTCATACTGTCACTATTTAACTTTTGGCATATACTAAAGCATTCTCAATATTTAGTTTAATTTATCCCCTTAGGTTAATATTTAATTTTTTTTTTTCACATGAGAATGGAAATGATGCTAAGATACAAATGACTAAAAATGGAGTTGCTGAGATTGCCACTTGGGACCCTAAATGATTTACTTTTCCAAAAGCTACTCAGGCCTAGATAATAGTCAAGAATTTCAATCAAACACACGTATTTGTTTCTAAGGTCTTGTTCATAGTGACTGGTAGATTCTTTCTTTGCACATAGTTTGAACTTGAGAATAAATGACATTTAAGTTCTATATTAATGTCATTATACAAATCAAGTGTTTTTTACTTGAGGTTCATAGATCATTAGAAAATCCAGGGATGACCTTGGCATTAATGCAATGTATTAATTCTCTTGTATTTATTGCAATTATATACATATGTGATTGGAGGGGCAGGGAGAGCCTATAATGTTTATGAAATTTAAAAAGCATTGCATTAATCTCATAGTCTTAAAATACAGATGAAACTGATAATTGACTAAAACCCAAAATAATCAAAAATTACTGGAGAAACATTCCCTAACTGTGTTTAATATACAACACTTATATCTTTAAGACATGGTCATATATTTTCCATGTATATAATAATCCATGCTTTTCATAATTCAGTATACTTTTTGAGCTGAATTATTTGTAATTACAATTTTTAAAATTTACCTGGCATTGCTACATGATACATTGTATTAAAAATGCAAAAATAGCTCAGTGTGGTGGCACATGCCTGTAATACTAGTGGCTCAGGAGGCTGAGGGAGGAGAATCCTAAGGTTCAAAGCCAGCCTCAGCAACTTAGCAAGATCCTGAGCAACTTGTCAAGACCCTGTCTCAAAATAAAATATAAAAAGGTCTGGGGATATGGTTCAGTGCTTAAGTGCTCCTAGGTTCAATCCCTGGTACAAAAAAAAAAAAAAAAAAGAAAGCAAAGAAAGAAAAAATACATGGAATAAAAAGTGTGCTCTATTCCTACCCCAGTCACCCAGAAGAGGCAATTACTGCTTTGATCTTGAGCTTCTTTGTATTCTTCTGGACAAGTACATAATTAAATGGATAGTCATGAAAAAGCCTCTCTCTCTCTCTCTCTCTCTCTCTCTCTCTCTCTCTCTCTCTCCTTCTCTTTCAGTAAAATTATAGTCTGTCATACATAAAACTTTATTTTGCTTTTTAAATATAAAAGCACATCTTAAAGTTTAGCCCACATCAGTACATATAGAAGTACAGTATCTCATTCTTTTAACATCTACAGATAATCTGTTACATAGGTGAAACATGATTTATATAACCTATCCCTTTTAATAAATATTTAGATTTATCTCTGTATTCAGCTATTATAAACTATGATGCAATGAATGCTTTTGAATGTCTTGAATTTGTGCAAGTTCATTTCTAGAACTGCAATTGGTAGTTTAAATGATAAATGCACATTTCATTTTCCTAGACATTAGCAATGTATCGTGCATAGACAATACCAATTTACACTTTCACCCACAATAAATGAACACCATCGTGCAAACTTTTGAGGACTTAGAATCATTTACTTAATTATATTAATAAAATTCAATAGGCAAGGGATATATTCACATCAATATTCTAGTTTAACTTGTTGATATAACTGAGCAATGATAACTTATAGATTCTTGCTTCAGTTCTCTTGCAAGTCTCTTCAAATGCCTATGTTGTTGAAAACTACAATTGCTTTGCCAAATATTCATTGAAATCTTATGCTTACTGAGTGTGACTATAGCCCACATTCTTTTCAACTTAACAGCTCCAGTATTATATTGTTCAATTAATCAATATTTAAAAATTCATTAGTGTTAAATGAGTATTTATTTAAACTATAAGGTCAAAGGGGGAAAATTCCTATTATGGGAATTTAAAAATACTTACTAAAAATACCTATTTGAAAGATTAGATAAACTATTGTAGCCATTATTGGGGTCTAAAAGGTAAGTTAAAAAATAACTGAACTAAACAAGAATCATACTACATATGAGAGAATAATCAAATTTTCTAAGTGTAGTGTTTATTGCTTTTCTGCATCCTTTCCTTTCTATAAATGAAAATGCTAAACTGCTCCAGGAAATGTTATGTTTTTGTAGCATTCCATCCCTGGTAGTAATCAGGAAGCACTAAAAATGTTCATGAAAACCATATTCCACAAATTAAGTGAAATTCACACATGGTTAAATAAGTAACCTAGCATGCCTAAGCAAACATTTTATATGGTTTCTCATTACTAAACCTTCAAAACAAATGCATCTAAGGAGTTGGTTGTCATCCATTTAAATTATACCCTCAAATTTAATCACAATCTTTTCTTTAGGGCAAAATAATCCAATATGTAGAGATGTTAATCTAAATAGTGTTCAAGGAAGGGGGCAGACATTTTGCATATCACTTAGACTGTTAATGAATATCTTTACATGTGACTTTACACAACAAGGTGAGGCATGTTTGGATGTCTGTCCTCCATAAAGCATAGAGAGGGTACTGTAGTGGATACTGAGTTCAAACTTCAGACCTTTGCAATCTGCCTGTATGAGACAAATGTTTTCACAATATCAAAGAAATAGTTCTCTTTTGATAAGGTTGCATAATTCTAAGATCATCACCCATCTGTGTATATATTTTTTTTCTTTTAGCTTATGTTAATGGCTTTATTTGGCAACTTAATGTTTTCCTCTTTCCTCCTAACAGCAGGTGAAAGAATTCATAAATCTGCCATGAACAGTTGCCAATGAATATTCATATCTGGAATGTCTGATTGCAGCAGTTTGACATTTTTATTTGATTTCCATCAAGAAAAAGAAATGCTTTGTTTCTTAATTCATAATGCATTCTAATTGGTTTCTGCACATTATACCACTGGTTAAGTTATTGTAATTGTCAGAATCAAACAACTCATTTATAAAATGAGAATATTTGGTATAATCCGTAAAAAAAAAAGTGACTAAGAATTCATCTCACAGATTCATTGAAAACAGTATATGTTTGTGTTTTATTACATAATTTATGGGGAAAAAATTATCCACACTAAGCAACTTCATGTTCTATGCTGAGTGTAGGATGCTAGTTCTCTGACAATGTGCTGGAGTACACTTTTAGATGAACAGATTGGATTTGGAAGTCCCACAAGCAGATAATGCATGCTTAATAGGTATATATTATCTACACATATTTGTTACATGACAAAGAAGACATAATTGGTTCAACCTGCATCACCATGGGCTCAGAACAATTTTAGCAGATATTTGTGGTTATTTGTCAGAAGTCAAGGCATTCAAAGGAGCAAAATTGATTTTTAATTAATTAAAGACTGTGTTTAGATTGATCTGCCTCTAGATTGATCCTTTAAAGCATTTTTTTAAAAATAAAGGATAACTAAGAATCATCTGGGAAGCTGAAATGCAGATTCCTGGGCCATATCCCTAGATAATCTCATTCACTGCATCTGGAATGAAGCTGGTAGTATTTTTGTGTATTTTATTTTTTTTTAATCTCCAGCAAGCTCCTAGGTAGTGATGATGATGCTCTACCAAACTCTCTATTAAAGTACTTTGATACTTTAATAGATAGCTGGTTATCTACTGGTCTTCTGTAAAATATATGTATACCTAAATGAGAATACAGTTTAGCAAATCATTAAGCAGCTTATACTTCCAGACAAATTGCAAAAATATAGAGAGGAGAGGGTTCAGAACAACATACACATTCAATAATCCAATACAGCAAGTGTTTACTCCTTTTTCTATGCTTGCATATGGTATGCATTGTATACATGGATTAAAAACTAAGCATTAGTGTATGTTTTTTTAATCCTCTTAAGAAGTAGAATTTTAATTCTTCAGCTCCACTGTTGTTATCAAAAAGCTAAATATAACAGTAAATTGATGCATTTCTATTCTTAATTACCTGTAAACAAAATACTGGAAAAAAAATTCTAACAGATTAGAAGGGAAAAGAAAAAAACATGGGAATTAGAGGGTGTTTCCCTAGTGTGTTACTAAACTCAAAGCATTTATTTTTAGTTGCAATTTATGAAAAACTGATTTCTGTGCTTTTGCAAAGTAGGCACTTTTTTTTTTCTTGAAATGTTATTTTCTTTGCATACATCCTCTCTACAAAAACAGTGTTGATGACCCATTGTGTTTCAGCACTAACAATGAACACAAGTTTTTGTTGTAGTGGTAGTGGTTGTTTTAAAACAATTACTGTTTTTCACAGGACTTTGGTAGAGTCCAAAGCTTCCTAACTTATTTTCTCTATTTCATGCTCATTCCCTTCCAAGTGTTTTCATCTTGACTGCCAGACATCTTTCTAAAACACTAATACCAGCATGCAATTAATTATATTAGTTAAAATATTTCAACAGCTTCCCATTGCATTCAATGTAGAACAAGCATTCCTTAGCCTTGCCCTGCACAAACTCTTTATAATCTTATCCCAGTCTACCTCTTTAGCTTTACAGTTAAACCTTTTAATCCATCTATAAAAAAATCAACTTCACATATCCTGAAAATACCATGTGTTCTCAGGCTTCTTATCCCTTCCAAAGAAAGTATCCTCCATTCTATCCTTTCTGTGTTAATTCCTACTTGTCTTCAAGACTCCATGCATTCTTTCACTTCTTTTGAAATGTTTTCTTGTGGCTCTCATTTCTATTAAGTCCCCATTATCTAGGTCTCTATCATATCCTTTATGTACTTGTAGCACAGGGGTATATACATCATTTATCTGCCTTTCTCTAAGCCTCAAGATACCAAGGATAGACTGTGCCCTTGATGTTTATCACAGTGCCAGATATACAGCAACTCAGTAAATTTTCTTTTCTTTTTTTTTTTTTTTTTTTTTTTTTTTGGTACCAGGGATTGAACTCAGGGGCACTAGACCACTGAGCCATATCCCCAGCCCTATTTTGTATTTTATCTGGAGACAGGGTCTCACGGACTTGCTTAGTGCTTCACCACTGCTGAGGCTGGCTTTGAATTTGCAATCCTCCTGTCTCAGCCTCCTGAGCCACTGGGATTACAGGCCTGCGCCACTATGCCTGGCTTAGTAAATAGTTTTTATAAAAAAGTGAATTTATTAACCGTGCCATGAATTTTGAGAATAAGACAATAGCTAAAGTCTAATTGTAAAAGATCTGCTAACACAGAGAATGTTGATTTTTAAATACTAACGAGCAGACAAATTTTGTAGTTCTTTGATAAAATGACATAATGTAAAGAATGATTTAGGAATATATTTAAGCTGTCACAAAACTTCAGGTATAGAGTAAAGAAAATCCACAGTTGTATGATATTAACATGGGTGTTATAGAGACAGAGATGCTGAATGCAGAGCTTGATAATCCAAGATTTCAGTCCTGGTAGATGAAAAGCATGATGGTATGAGTGACAGGAAGAAGTACCATTTTTCACCTGGAGGTTGACAGGGTATTTTTTTTTTTATAATCACATTTAGAAAGAGGTCAATGGAAAAGAAGGAAATAGGAATGCAATTAAAAACAAGCATCCATTGCATAAATTGAGTTTCTGGGGCTCGAATTATGAATATAAGCATCAGTAGCATAAACATGAAAGTGGGCTTCCTGAATGCTGAGCATGCACTTTGTCAGAGGAGAGCAAAACTAGAATTTGAAGGATGAAGGATTGAACTAAAAAGAAAAGAGATGCTGACCAAAAGATGCATAACTTTCAAAAGAGATTTAATTTATATTACCAATGCAGAAAGTATTTAAGATTTTCATATCATTTTGTGCAATGGGCTTTAATCACAAAAATTACATAGTCTGAAATTTCAGACATATGTAAATGTAAAATGTTGCTGTGAACAGCCCACATGGGTTGTCTTGGAGATGGAGGTGCTAAATGGCATCTCCATGGCTTTGCTCTGGGCTCATCTCTGGGTATCCCAATGCAAGCCGTCTGTGTGCAGTAGCAGTAGCCTGTGATGAGTCTTGCTTCTCTAGAATGGCTTCTTCCCTCCTATCTCAGTGGCTTCCCCTCCCTTTGATACCTCATCATTTTCCTTCTTCATCATTCTTTCTGCCTTCATGCCCCATCCTAATATTTTACCTCTCTCTGGAGAGCCCCACCGTGGGAGACCCTGAGGATGTGGTGAGACCACATGGGAAAAATACAAAGATTTCCCATAACTGAACTGAAACTTCCCCAGCCACAACCTCTGGCAATATCTTCCCCACCCAGCCAGTGGTGGCCACACATCTTCATTCTCACTGATTCTGCTGGTTGGCATGTGGCAGTTAACTGTTCTCTTTCCAACCATCACGTTCCCCTAGGCCACTTCCTTTGTTCATAAGACAGTCTTACTGTTTAAACTTAAGTGTGACTCATGGGAGACGAAAGAAACCAGATGTGACATCTGTGGTGAGTCTACCTCTCACCACCACTGAGGTACTGTTCATCAGTTCTTGTTGCTTTAATCTCTTAAACTACAAACAATGCTCCATGATTTCTAAAACTGTCCCTCACCTTTGTCTAATAGTGATGTGTATTATAAGGGGTTTCACATAAATCATTTAGTCCGATCCTTAAACTAGTTTTCCATGTGAGGCAAAGTAATGACTTATTTTACAAAGGACATGACCAAGATTCAGTGTGAATGAGCAATTATCTTAAAGTGACACTGCATAGATGTGGCAGAGTTGACCCATATCTGGTACTATTCCCACTGTGCTATAAGATGGCTTTCAGATTATTCATGGATCTTCCAATACTGATAAGATCATAGAGCAGATGATTTCTCTAAGACATTTGTTTCAATTTTTCACAAAAATATTGTTTCACTAGGGCATTTTATACATAAGAAAATTGAAATATCAAAACCCTAAAGAAGACAAGTTCTTTCAGATGACTTGTAGCAGAAGTAGTAGGATGAGTCAGACTTCATGATAATTTTCCATACTATTTTTATAGTGGATATTTTACTTTGGGCTCTTTTTGGTTTGTTTCTTTTCATTGTTCTCAGAAGATACTTCAACGTGTTTTGCTTTCCGATTTTCTTGATATTGCATTATCTTTTACTAAAACATGAGGAATTTACCACCTTGTATTCTGGTCGAATCCTGCCACATGACCCATTACTGCCGTTGTGTGTGACTTGTCCTGACAACTTACTCTGTGAGTTTTCTATCTTCCTCCTGCATTTTCCAACAGTCCATCTGCTGACCTCTTCACTACATATGAGGAGGTATAATTATGTCTCTGAGTTTTAAGAACAAACAGAACCCAAATTCCCTTCATCTCTAACTGCTTGCTGAACTTGCTCCTCTTTTCTTCCCCGATGAATGGCAGAACTTTTCTTTCCATTCCCTTATCCAAACTTTACTTTCTTTGAACTGAATTTATTTAGAGTGAGTGTCTGTGTTTGTGTGAAAGATGGAGAGAGAGGAAAAAAAAAGATATAAAAGGAAGGCATAAACTTTCTCTTTAGCTCAAATGTATCAAACTTTAGCCCACCATGCCACTGAGGAGATTTTAAGAAAACTCACCTGTAAACCTAGAAATGGTGGTGCACACCTGCAATCCCAGCAGCTCAGGAGGCTGGGGAAGGAGGATGGTGAGTTCGAAGCGAGCCTCAGCAATGGCAAGGTGCTAAGCAACTCAGTGAGACCCTGTCTCTAAATAAAATACAAAATAGGGCCCAGGAGGTGGCTTAGTGGTTGACTGCCCCTGAGTATCCCCTACCCCCGACAAAAGAAGTCCCTGGCAACTTCCAACATTTCAAATCAAGTTAACTCCATCTGGCCTCTTCCCCTGACCTCTCTGAAACACTGGTAATTGCCAATAACATCATCATTTGAAATTCTCTCTCTTTTTGGGCTATTATACTATTCTGGGTTTTTTTACAACTCTTAGAACTTATCCATCTATGCGGATGAAGTAGAGTTAATAATGAAGAACAAGGGCACTGAGGCAGTCCACTGGGCACCACCACTAACTGTAATAACAGGCAAATTATTTAACTTTTGTACCTGTTTCTTTTAAAATGGGAGATAATAAAAGTACCTACCTAAGTTAGGTACCATTTTGTAGGGCTGTTTTGAGGATAGGAGGGGTTGGTGCATGGAAAATGCTTAAAACAATGCCTGCCAAATAGTAATTGCTTAGTAAATTACCCTAATACTATCATGGCTGCCATTGCCACTATTACAACCATTACTCTTCTTCCTCTTGCTTCTCCTCTCTTTCTTCACCACATGGTATATATGGAGGCTGCCTAGCATTCTCTTCTTGGTTCTTATTTCCACCGAGTACTCTCCAAGTCATCCTATTATCAAGTCTTCAAACACCATATATAGTTTTGCACCTCAAATCTTTATACCCAACCCCTTATTTGAATTCCAGACCACTATATTTAACCATCTACTGGACAACTCCTTTTTGAGGTCATGCTATTATTTTAAGGTTAATATTTGGAAATCTAATACATCCTTCCTCAAAACTAATAATATTTATAAATTAATATATTATTCCTCAAGATGATTTTAAATTGACTTCTCTTTAAGGTTAATAGCTCTGCATTTGGTGGTCATCTATGCCAGAAATTTCAGGTTGCTTTCCCCTTTGCTGCCATTCTAATTGACCATGTATCATGAGAAAGAGGTCTTGATAAAAGTAACAGAGACCTTAAGTAGAATTGGCTTAAATATAACCTTTTATTTTATACTATTTATATCATCAGGAAGGTAAAGCTGCTGCCATACGATATATTTTCTCTTGTATATTATTATCTAGAAATTAGTCACGTGGTTACCTGTAACAGCCCAGAAGGCTGTCATTCTGGTTAGTCTTATTCTCATCTAGAAATTGTGCAAGACAAGATTTTTCTTTAACCCTGTAGGGTTCCTAGCTACCTGTAAAAGGAAAACTGATAAAGACAAATTAGGGGAAAAGTAATGTATTTAACAAGTTTTATGTCACAGGGGACCTTTCACAAGAAAAGGAAGACCCAAAGGATTGTGAAATTGTACATTTTTATGTGAGGTTTAATGAGGAAGTGGTCTGTCTTGGAGAAACAGGACAAAAGGGGTACAAAATGATAATAAAGTGGGGTAAATTTAGCATGGTCTGCTTATTCAGATTTTTTTGTGTCCCTGTGCCTTCAGAGATAATTATCATCTTCTTTTCTGTGTTTAGGTAAGGCATATCTCAAATGAGGGTCATATAATCTGCTCCAGTGGAAGGTCAGAGAACCCTTCTTAGTTTTCATGAGCTGCTTCAGTGGAGAAAGGTGGAGAGGTGATAGTGACCTTCCAACTTCTGCCATTTGTTCAAATGTCATGGTGCCATCTTTTGGAGTCATATGTCTTGAACCCCACCAAAATAAATAAGGAAGAAGATAAATTTGGAGGGATTTAATGAGGGCTCTAATGTCTGTTATCTTGTCAATTATAACTTTGACAATTTCACATCTTTTACCTCTTTACATTGCAATTGCTACTGCCTTAGTTTAAGGTATGATAATTCCAAAAGGCAAATGTAAAGAAAGGTAGTCTCCACGTTGCTGATAAAGTCAACTTTCTAAAACAAATGCCTGGCAGCATTTAATTTCTCAGCCAAAACTTGTTTCTTAAATCTCCCCTACTAGAACATCTGCATTTCCTTTTATGAATGACTAGAGTCTCCTCTGTCACACAGATCTAAATTAATGAGAAAACCTCAGCTCCCAGCAGTTCTTGTATCTTGTCTTCCAGTCACATTAAAGTTCTTGAAGTTATATTGTATTTGTTCTTTTGAGTTTGTACATTATGTTTTTTTTTTTTTTTCTGCATGCAATATTTAGCTACCCCTTTCCTATGATGAATTTCTGTATATCCTTCAGGATCTAGCTCAGAGAGGTATTGGTCTGTTAAGTTGTTATTTGCTATTTCCTAAAAATCAGATGGGGTTGACTACTTATATCCTGGAACACTCTATCTTATATATGTAATACATTCTAGGGAAGTGTTTATTCTGTTGACTTAGAGGTAGAATCTTGGTTTTCCATCTTTTCCCTTAGGCTGTAAATGCTATAGGAACTTGGCTGGGCATGTCTTCTCTCTTTAGTACAGGTTCAAAATAATAAGTACTCAAGTGTTTATTGAATTGTTAATTATCTGAAAAAAAATCAGATGAACATATACATTGTCATGAGAATGTATATTAATACTGTAAAGACAATAACTTCCCTTCACCAGTCAATATCTCTAGCCACAAGAATGCTAATCATTACAGCCTGCATATCTCAATTTAAACTTAAGGAATATGACTTAAATTGTCTTTTCCTAAAGACTTGCCTTTTAGTGCTGCTTAATAAAACTTGTGTACTCTACATAAAGACAGTCCTGATGAGACTTAAGGAATTCCACTGCTATGAAATATAAGCTTGTCTAATGCAGAAAATATATAGTATTTCCAGGTCAGTGAGCATTTCCCAGGAGCCCCTTGTAGTTCTCTGGCACAGTAATCTATTATGCATTGCTCCATTGAATTGCATAAGGTCCTTCTCAGGAATTGGCTCTTTCGTTTAATCTGATCTGGGCCATATACTAAAAATATGTAAATGTTTGAGAAATATCTGGGAACTCCATCATTCTCAATATGTTATTATTTGATGGTTATACATCTGTGGTTTCTTCAGTTTACAAATATGACTGCTGGTTTTACAATATTGAGAGTATTTTCCTTGGCTTATATATTTCAGTAAAGTATCCCTCATTATATACAAGAAAAATTGATCGAATAATTTCTGCCTTTGACTCATAAGTTCCAGGATATCAGTACCGACTTCCTTCACTTTATCCTGATGAATAGAAAAATGATTCCACCTCTATCATAGAATTAATCATGAAAATTGCTTTAGTTTCTACATTTTATAGCCCATGTTTGGGTTTTTCTCATCCTTATGTCTCCAGGGTAGAATTGCCAGAAACTCACATTGATATCATCACATTTCTTACTCCCAGTATGTACCTTTATTTTGATATCCATCAAAAAACTGTATCACTGTTTGTCTGTGGGTAGATGGAGGGCTTTAGTGTGAGCATCAATTTGTCGTAAATAAAGTAAAAAGTAGTTTATCTACTTTAATTTCAGAACTGAGACCACAGAAATAATGTTTTATTGTCTATAAATTAGTTGATTAGATTATCAAAAGGTCTTTGTATCTGGGAATATGATTACCTAAAATCAACCTTTGTATGGATTCATACATCAGAAAACTGATTTTCCATCTGAGTTGTAAAAATAAGCTAAAAATAGATTTGTACTAAAATAATTAAAAATGGGAAATGACACATTGTGGGACTATGCAGTGTTTGAAGGTCAAGACCAATTTTAATAATGTGTGATATAATACTTGTCTAACTAACAGATTTAGCATAGTTAAATTGAAAGCACTGTTACGATGGCAGAAAATATCAGAATTTAAATTATTGAGCAAAAGAGCTGTCATTAAAATGTCAAGCATGAAGTTTATTTTCCCTAAGGACATCTCAGAGAATATTCTGTTTCCACCATGTGCTTTTTCTTTTCTTTCTTTCTTCATATATCAAAAAATATTTGCAGCCATATCATCTACCCCATTACTTCTCAAACTGTCAGTGATAAAGGACTATGTTTTTTTTTTTTTTTTATTCTCATTTGCATTCTGTTTTGGGCCAATATTTTTCTAAAATAAAAGACACGTGAATTTTTAGGAATTTAAAATTAAAAGACAAAGTCATACAAAATGTAAGGGATCCGATAACATGAAATAACTAACAAGTTGTTTATCAATTCTTACTTTCAAATTCTGTTCTTAATATGCTATGCTCCAGCAAAAATTGTTTTGTAAATTAGCACAAGTTCATGGACCATACTTGGAGCAGTACTGCTTTGCTATATCACTAGTGCAAAACACATATTCTCTGGCACATAAACACTCTAAGTCAGTCTCCCTTGAGCTACCACATTTGAGGTTGACTTAAAAGAATAGATCATCAATGTCATGGTCAAATTGCTTACCCTAAATTCACCATTCATTCCAGGTTACTAAATAAGTTTCGCTTAGATATATGTCACTGATATTGGTTGATCTGACACATAATAAGTAAACAAAATTTTGTTTAATTACAGGTATTGCATGATACCTTAAAAGACTGTAAGAATTGCATGAATCCTTAAAGCCTTTACCCACCAAGATTATCTTTAAAAGGGCCCATCTAATTTATTCCTAGTTCAAATGCTATACTACGTTTTGAATTAAGAGACATTTTTATTTCTGACAGTAGAATTTTAAGATCAATTATAGCTACCTTGTATTTTAGTAGGTACTTCAGCATGATTATATTAATTTAAACATAAAAATCAGGCTACTTATGCAGTAGTTGAAGTTTGAGAGAGCTTCTCAATAGGCTTCTTATTTCAAACCTTACCAACCAAATTATAGTATAATTGCTTTTATTTGATCTTTTGCTATCTAAAAACTGCCTTGAGGGTATGTGTTTCAGTCCATTTAATTTGATCAAAGTCCATGAGTTTTTCAAAGAACTTCCAGATTTGAAGTGGCAAAGAATATTCTATGTATTTTTACTACTCCATATGGACACGTAATTTCAATTGCTTTAAAACAAAAACAAAAACAAAAAAGAAAAAGGAAGGGAGGAAAGAAAAGGAAAAGGAGGCATATAATGCTTAGCTTTGAATAAAGTTATTTAATGTCATGTTTTGCAGCTAAAAAGTGCTATTTAGAAGCACAATAATATTTGCTGTTTCTGTTATTTTCGATCATGTAGTCTGTCCTTTAAGACTTAGTCTTTCTGTTCATGTTATTTCGTACTATTTTTACTTTTTTATTACTATTTAATATTTTCAAATATTGTTATTGCCAAACTTTATATCTGGAATATTTGGTTTATTGATTTATATTAATAAAGTTAACATATTCATCCAAGACTTCTGACTTTATAAGTCTTTATCCTGACTTTATAAGTGAATCATTCTAAGTGTCCTTACTACTTCTTTACATTTAATTCTCAGAAAGGGTTTTAGATGTTTATAACCTCCAACCAGCATTTCCTCTCTTTTGTACTACACAATCATTGGTTTATTTTATCATTTTATTTTTGGCAAACAAGAAACAAATGAAATATAAGGATGACTGTTTATACATAATAATGAGGATGAATTAAGGGTAGAGTAGGATAATTTTCATAATCTGCAGTATCTGTAAGTAGACACACCTGCATATCTCAACTGCTCCTTCCCAGCACTCTGGGATTTTCTCAAGGGCCTGATCTTCTAATTTAATGAACTATATGTTAATTGTTCAGCCATTTCTAGTGGCAGGGTGAAGTCACTAAGTGACTTTCAATATATAGTGAACTATCTTTAACCAAATAGTAGCTAAATTTTAACTCAAATGTGTGACTGCCACTTGTTTTTAAGCAAGGAAAAGTGGAAGGCATTCAATTCAACAGGCATTTACTGAGTGTTTATCTATTCTAGAGTATTAAATTACTACTATTTTGAAAGATAGCACAAAATGCCATAAGTGGCTTAACCTTTTTTTTCTAAAGGGAAGTTTTATTTAGTGAAAAACTTATCATTTCTGCTACTATAAGATACCACTTCTTGTTTTAGTTAGGAAAATTGGTTAACTGGGCTTTTATATGTTATATGAATTGTGGTCTCAGTCTAGAACTATTGAGGGAGCCACATTCAAGGTTTCTATGTAAGATGAGTCCATTTTATAAGAGGTTTGTATACACTTAAGGATGTTAGTATGTTTTACTTTTGCTTTGCTTTATTTGTATGTTTCAATTAACAGAGCTTGAGTTTCAGAAAAGTTAGGCCCACAGAAATTTAAATATTAAAACATATCATTACCAGAACTTAGATTTAGGGCTCTTTAATTTAATGCTGTTCTATAGGACAGAAAGGCATTCATGATGATCTATGCTATCCAGATTCTTCTAGAGAAAATGTTAACATCCATTTTCAATGGAATGCATTAGCAGTTTCATTCTTATACTTAAACTGTTTTAAATTAGAAAAGACTTCTAAAAATAAAAATGTATATGTTTATTTGGAAGAAAGTACTTGCTCATTCTGTCCTCTAAAATTCTTATATTTCATAGGAAAAACTTAACTTAATGCATAAGCCTGTGAAAAATAACTGCTTCTAACAAGGCAGAACATCATGTTTCCATAGAGTTTCCATCTGGCAATAGGGCTGACAGTAACATTTATGACCAATGATATATTTAGGACCAAGTATATATTTCATGACCAGCACATTACTCCATTTTCTGTTCCTTGAATGAAATACCTGAGGCACAGAACTTTATAAAGGAAATAAGTTTATTGAACTCACACTTCTAAAGAAGCTAAAATTTCAGTTTGGGGCAGTCCCTCTTCTGAACTTTCAGTGAGAGGTTACCTGGCTGTGTCACAGCATGGTGGAAAAGAAGGTAGGGAAATGGCTGTGTGCAGGAGAGATGACATGGCAGAACAGAAGCAAGAGAGACTTGGGAGCCAGGTTTGCTCTTACAATGTCTTGCTTTCATAGGGTCTAAGGAAGGTCCTGCAAGAACTCTGTTAAGCTTTTGACTCCCAATTACCTGACCACCTCCCATTAGGCTCCACCTCTTGAAGAGTCCACCACTTCTCACACTGCCACAGTGGACTCCAAGCTGGTAACACATCTGGGGGGCACACTTGAACCACCTTTAAACCATAATACCAAGACCATTCATTGCCTGGCCCACCCTTCAATGCTTCATGCTTTCCCATGGCACTGGGGACTGGCAATATTTTCTCCCTTTACCTGGTACAAACCCATACTCATTACATCATCAGATGATATGCATTTATTTTAGTAATAACTATGGATATAATAGTATACATGGCCAGGCGCGGTGGCGCACGCCTGTAATCCCAGCGCTTGGGAGGCTGAGGCAGGAAGATCGTGAGTTCAAAGCCAGCCTCAGCAATGGCGAGGCACTTAGCAACTCAGTGAGACCCTGTCTCTAATAAAATACAAAAAAGGGATGGGGATGTGGCCCAGTGGTTGAGTGCCCCTGAGTTCAATCCCTGGTACCCCCCCCCAAAAAAAAAAAGAAATAGTATGCCTATAGGCAGTAGGCATGAGAATGGCAATACAAACTATTGTCAGGCATGATAAATACATACATACTTTAATTTTGTAAATTACACTTAATGTTTTTACCAAATATTGAAACTTCTCTATAGCCTACTTATTTTTAGAATCTTTGTTGAAATTTTTTAGCTCTTCTTGCACCTCCAACTACCAGTTTATAATCTCTCCACCCAAGGACCATGCTCCTTTTTGACTTCCTCTCATCTTCCACTTCTTTCTCTGCATAGCATGTTTGCCTTGATGCATTGCTTCTTAGTGGACAAGTACTGGCCACAGCTCCTCTCTTTGGAAGGAGAGTTTTCACAATCATGTACATATTTGTTACATTAATTAATTCCTTAAAACTTAGGCACAAGCATCTCTTAGATGATAAATTATAACTATTCACATTTAAAATAGTGCAAACTACTCAGGTAAACTTTTTTTATAATATGCCATAAAACTGGATTAAAATTTTGATCAGATGACATGGCAAGTTGTTTCTGTTGTTGTTAAAGTCTCCAAGTAAATTAGATAAATATGTCCCCAAAAATAAAAGTGAAGAAAAAGAATAACAGGGTAAGAGTTTAATCTATGCAAGGCTTTTTTTTCCCCCTTCTGGAATTTTGTGTATTATCTCTTACCTTATTTAATCCTCCAAAAATGCTAAGTGATATAATCAATTATGCTTATTTTATAGGTTAGAAAACTGAGGCATAAAGCTCATTTGCCTTGCTAAAATGACATAAGTGGTAGAATGAGAATTCAAAAATAAGTGTTCTAACCACTGCATATACCACCTCTAAATTAATGGGACTATAACTCTGCAAACTTGCATTGCTATTAAATAGAACAACTTGTTTTACAACAAGTGTACATTTATAGCATTTGTGGAAAATTCTGTGCGACTCATAGATTGATCATTTTTTATCATGGAGTTTACCAATGAAACAGAATATCAGAAAAAATTCTTAGAATTAATTGATTCCATGACCTGCATTCATACTAAAAATAGCAAGTCTCTCTATAATAAAATTTGCCACTTGCTGGTACTTGCTTTTTTTTTTTATCATACATCATGAACAAACAGGTACAAGATTTGGGGGATGTGCTTTCAGTTTGGTTGACTGTGATTTACAGGTGTCATTTGATAATTTTTAGTCCATTGCTCCCACTTAGTTTCCATGCCTAATGTTTAATAGGACACAGTGAAATCTCCCAGTTATGTTATAACACTCTCATAGGAATTTATCACATAAACTCCCAATCTCCTAGGAACCTGTTGCATTAGGGTAAATATGACTGGAACTTTGACCAACCAGATTAGAATTGAGTCCCTTTCCATCAGCCTTAAGAGATGTGGTATGATAGCCCTCAACATCCTGAGGCAGCACAGATTCCTATTAGAAGTTGCAAATCCTTGTGATTTTGGCAAAGCTGTGAATTTAACAGGTGTTTGGCTTATCATAATGCTCCCAGAGCAAACTGAGTTAAGTTTAGACTTGTAGTACAGAGAGATCAGGGCCAAAAACATTCTTAAAGTGTACCGGTAATCTGTTATCTACAAAAAAAATTCAATTTGTTTGAGATTCCTTAAAGACTTTTTTGGAGATATTTTCAAACACATATACATAAATATGTTTTGCAAGAAAGATTTTGTTGAAGTGTAAGTAATTTTTTGGTGGCTACTGATGAATATAATTGGGAAAGATGGATATGAAATTTTAATGGGCATAACATGGTAAGTTTAATGATTTTTTTTAAGTGAAATTCTTTGGAACTAAGCAAAAATTAAGGAATTTGTGGAGGTTAACCAGCAATCAATATTGGAGACACAAATGTCACTAAACTAATGGCAAAAAACAATTTCATATCCCAGTTTATAGGAAATCTGGAATATGAAAGTATGAAAGGAGACAAAAGATAAAGCCTCCCTATTTGGACCCAGCAAAATACAGAGAAAAGAAAAACATTTAAAAAAAAGATGAGCCATAGTTCTTATATATCCTATATAATGTAAAATTACACATTGATTTTTTTTCAACAGAGAATCATCTCAAGCATTTGTCAGGTGAATGACTTGTCTTTTGCTAATGTATATTTCTTCTCTTTGGTGCATCATCTAATAATGTCAGGATTAATTATATCAGTGATACTCTAAGTGGTGTGAAAATTGAAATAACTATGTGGCCTTGTGCAAAAGATTGGCTTCTTTGGATATATTCCAAAAAAAGATGATTTTGAAATTGCAGACACTCACAACATTAGCTTTCATCAGAACTACATGGGAACATTTTTTTTTTAATTATAAATTCAAAAACCAATTTTGAAGTCTTAAGCAACTCATTTTATATGGGACTTAATACTCTCGATTTTTCATGTTCCCGAAAGGATTCTATTATAGCCACCACATAGACTATTATTTAGAAAATGCCTTGTAATAATCTTCCAGTTTTCTAGAAAGCTCAAATTGCTATGAGATATATGAGATTACATTTGTAGATTATCTTTGGTAATAAATTCAGGGGACTTCTCCATTCTGGACTAGAGTCTCATTGGAGTATGCCCTCCTAGAGAACATGTCTCATTCATCATTGACATCTAGAGTCTAGGACAGTGCCTGACATTTGGTAAATATTAATTAAGAAAGTGAAACACACTAACAAATCAACATAATTTCTTATATTAACAAAAATGTTATCTCTCCTTCCCAAAATTAAAATAAAAGAAAGAGTAAAATATTTTATAAAGCAGAAAATAAATCTTGCCTTGTTTGTGACATATCAATTATCTTAAGAATAACACAAAATGATGTAGATGCACAAGATCTTAAGTGTCTATATTTTGGCTCAAAATCTTCACTTAGTGTTGACCATTTTGTCCTCTATATCTTGTTATATCTCTAATCCCCCACTTATTTACTTTTAGGGATTTTTTTGTTTTGTGGTCCCTGAGATTGAACCCAGAGCTAACTACTTAGTTTTTAAGTATGGGAATTAAGAAACTATCTAAGGGAATGTTGTTTAAGTGGAATCAAATACATTAATATTTCTAAATAACAAATTTACATCATGAAGCTCCTCAGCACTCTTATCAACAGACCAAACCAACTACAATGTAGATGAGACACATTTTTCATGGAAATGAACTTGATTGGAAACTGGGAAACATGATAGGTAGCCTATGATTGCTACCTATTATCTGGAGATTTATGACAGGGAATGGCTACCAACTTGTTTCTTAGAAAGTCTGTCTGGCTAACTGTGAGAACAGTAGAGTTGCCATTGCTTTGTGGAGCCCAGCTCTTGCTTATATCACAACGGGGCGAACCATGGATGTAATTAGCTTTGAAGGACTTTAGCCACAGATGGCTGCAGGCATGTAAACCTGGCAGAAATAATGACAGGCCTGCAACTCAGCAGTAAGTCTTCATACATATATCTTCTTAATTTTTCTTTCATTCGTTTCATTTTAATGAAAGTTCCAAACTTGGAAAATTGTAACACCTGGAGATTGTACATAAATGTCACTGAAATATTAATGAAGGCACCAAAGAAGAATGACAATTTTGGGTTAGCTTTTATTCTATGAAGATACTCTTTCTTAAATTTGAACCACATAAATTAAAAAAAATGATACTTATGACAACTGCCAAACTAAAATATTCCTATGATATTTATTTTTTTATGATCTAATTTGCAGACCCAAAGCCAGTGTGTTCTTTGTGGAAACACTTAAAATATGGCTAAAACAAGATGTTTGTATCAATACCTAAAAATTTTAATTACAAAAGGAAATTAAACTTGTGACAGTATAATATAAAAAATACACAAACCAAAATGATACTGTAAACACTCAAAAATTTTTTTGATTATATTTTTATGTACATAAAAGCTTTTATTTCCATTTTAGGTATTATAAATTAAGAATCTCTGTGTATTACATTAATATATGTAAAATGCTCATGATCAATACTATTCAAAATCTTATGATTTCAAATATTTTATTATATTCCAAGAAGAGAATTAAACAATTGACTTCTTTTTGAGGTTATGAAACTTAAAATCATTGAGACCATAAACTGTGTAAGGTTTGGTGAGAAAGAAGTTCTAAGTTACCAGAAAATTTTTCCCTGTGTTCATTACAAATTTTAACTTACAACTAGCTGCACTTTTAGTACCAAGTTGATTTGCTTCAAAAATGTTCATCTTTATAGATAGAAGTTGTAAAATTACATATATTTATACTTCTGTAAAATGGATAATACTATTAAGACCTCCTATATGCTATCTTTTATTGCTCTCTTTTGCAGCTATCAAGTATTTTATACTTACATAAGACTGAGTCATCCAAATGACTGAGTGACAAAAAAAAAAATCTCATTAATTGTATCAAAGTGAACAATAGCAACAAAAAGGTTTTAAACAGATTTAGGTGCTGATAATTTTAAGAATGTTATATAAAAATTATGTCTTGCTTTGTTCAAATAATTCATATGATATTTGATATTTTAAATATTTTTATAAGAAAAACAAGTCTTGTATTTTTAACACTTATTTAACTAAAAAATATCCAGAAACTTATTCTTTGGAAGAATAATGTTAAACCAAGATTACTTTTAGTGCACATTAAACATTACAAAGGTTAATAAATGTCACATTGCAATGGGTCAGTCAATATTTAAGCCTCTTCGAAGGCAAAGTTCACGTGCTCTAGGGCAAGAAAGAAAGCTTCATAAATATTTTAATTATTTTCAAATAGGAATAAGGATGTATTGGGTAACTTGTAAACCAGAGGAATTATTTTATTTTTTAATGTAGTGTCTGGAATCAAGAGTCTCATGGAAACAGTCAGCTCAGCTCCTTAGAAATAGTGAAACATCTTCTTCTAGCAAACCGAACTTTCTGTTTGAATTTACAATTTCTTTTATAAAATGTCCTTTGAATTACGGAACAAGTTGAATAATTTGCTTTCTGGACACTTGGGGCAATTCTCAATTCCATAGATGCGCCTTGAACTGCCAGTTGCAGATAGCAAAGCAAAGAATTGAAGCAACAGTAGCATCAGCACAATCTTGAATATACACGAGCTCTGAGAGCTTTTTCACAAAATTTGCTCACTTGACAGAACAGCTATGGAAGCTGGGAAAAGAATTTCTTTCCTTTTCTTCTCTCCTGTGGCCAGAAGCTGACTGAGTATTCTGAAGTTTACCACCCAGAAAGAAGCTTCAGTCTCCTCCTAATTTGATTATTGACCCTGGTGGCCTTGAAATAGAGAATGGCACTAGCTAAGATAAATAGATTGGGAAAAGAACCAAACAGAAGCCCAGTAGAAGTAAGCTAAAGAATCTATATTTGCCTCAGACCCAAATGTTAAAGAGGGGAGCAGGTTAGTGGGCCAGCCACTGTTGATTGACTGAAGAGATAACTCACCCTGGGAATTTGAAAAAAGGAATTTAAGTGCCTTTAGGTTAAACAAAGGGTTTAGGTTAAATACTTCATGTAAGAGTTGGTTGTTTGTTTTCAGACCAATAAAAAAAAAAAAAAAAGTGCCTTTGACATCTAAGAACCATTAACTCTGTTTTAGGTCAGGCAGACTTCATCTTACCCATTAAGAATCTTCCAAGGCCGAACAAGGGATAAATTTTTTTATCTTCAAGCTGCCAACAAGTTTCTTGACTATTTTTCCCCTTTACTCATTTATTGTTGTCCATGAATCTCCCTTAAAAAAGTCATGATTACTTCTCAAACACATAAAATTTTGAAGAGTTGTGTTGACATGGTTTTATTTTAAATCACAAATTTTAAAAGCAAGAGGGTCCTTCTGTTATTATTCTGAAACTAGTGGAGAGAGGACTTCCACCATTAGCTCTTTGCAATTGATGGCAGTCTGGTGTGGGGAGGGAATGATGGTTATTTGAAAAAGCTTTTTTAATGGTCCATTTTCTTCAATGGAAATTGAAGCTCATTAAGAACCACACAGAAAGCAGATGAGAAAAGCCTTAAAGGTGGAATAGGATTAGTAAAGAAGATTCAAGAGAGATGATAATATCCTTTAATTCCTTCACAGTTGATGCAAGAAGAACATACCTAGTCCAGACAGACCAAGAAACTTCCTAAGGCAACACAATTAGTGACTAAAAAGATCAGAACAAAAATTATCTGACCCAGTGCAAACACTTGCTTAAGATACTGCATATGTAATAGAAATCATTCTGACTGGAATTTAATTATTTAATGATTTAACACAAAAACCCTTTCCTTGTTGTTGTGGTTTGAAAACTCATGTGTTGAAACTTAATGGCCAATATGATAGTCTTGAGAGGTGGAGGTCTTTTAAGAGGCAATTAAATCATGAGGACTATTCTTTTATGAATGGGACTAAGGCCCTTACAAAAGAAGCTTCAAGTGGTTTCTATCTTTTTCATCTCTTTCTTCCCCTCTGACTTGTGAGTACATAGCTCTCCTTCTCTTTGGAGGATATACCAAAAAGGTGTCATTCTTGGAAGAAGCCAGCAGCCCTCTTCAAGGAACAAAACCTGCCATTTCCTTGATCTAGGATTTCCCAGCCTCCAGAACAGTGAGAAATAAATTTCTCTTCTTTATAAGTTATTCAATCTCAGGCATATTGTTATAGGAGAACAAATAGACTAAAATATGTGTTATGTATAGTATATTAGTTTCCTATTGCTGCTAAAAAAATTATTACAAAGGTACGGTTTAAGACAAGATGAATTTATTAAATTAATATTCTGGAGGTCATGAATTTGAAGTAGATTTTATGGTGTTCAAACTAAGGTGTCAACAAAGTGGCACTTCTCCTGGAGCCTCTAGGGAAAATTCATTCCTTGTTTTTTCTACTTTCTGAAAGCCACCACCTTTCTTTGGCTGATAGCTACCTCAATCGAAATTCTGCTTCTCTCATCATTTTCCCATTTTTGTACTCAAATCTTCCTTCTCCTCTCTTTAAAACACACAATTGTGTAAAAAAAAAAAAAAAAAAAGAAACTCAGGGCCAGGTATGGTGATAGCCTTCCACCTCTCCTGGTAAATTTTGAGATAAATTGGAGAGTCAAAAAAAATAAATAAATAAACAAACACACAATTGTAAAGCCAGTACACACCTGTAATACCAGTGACTCGGGTCAGGATGCTGAGGCAGGAGGATCATGAGTTCAAGGCCAACCTCAGCAAAAGCAAGGTGCTAAGCAACCCAGTGAGACCGTTTCTCTAAATAAAATACAAAATAGAGCCAGGGATGTGGCTCAGTAGCCAAGTGCCCCTGAGTTCAATCCCTGGTATGCACCCCCCCCAAAAAAAAAAAAAACCCACACAATTGTATCAGTCTCACAACGATAATCCAGTATAGTTATCATAACACCCTTAATTTAAATCATATCTGCAAAGTGCCTTTTCCTTGCCAATTTACTACAGTCACAGGACTGATGGGCTGTGCTCATGTTATAGGGAACAATATTTTCTCTGACATACATTGTATTCAATCAAACACTGATATGAGGAATGAGGATAAAAAGCATGACTTTGATAAGAAAGGTTTTCTTTTTCTTTTTGTTTGTTTAACATGGTTTGGTTGTTTCAGCATCATTTCATTATAGGTTAACATTTTTTACCATATCACATCAAATACTAGGAGAGATGGATATTTTGTAAATTGTAGTCAATTATCTAGTGAACCTATTCCAATTAATGGGCAAATAAGGATCATAAATAATTCATTCTTTATGATATTTAATAGATTTGGTATATAAGAAATATAAGGTTTTCACAATATCTTAAAAATAAATGCTAAGTATTTAATGGAATAAGATTTTACCCAGAATAATTGCGTTTGAGAAGCAAAATGAGCAAAAGGTTGCTATTTTACAGAAATTAGAAATTGCTAGCCCTTATTTGCAGAGCATCAAGTTTGGCATAACCAAACTGTAAAGTTGTTATCTGAAATTCTAAAATGCCACAAATGGATTTCTAAAGGATATCATTGGCTTTTAAGACTCAAAATTGGAGGAGAGGAGTATGTATATTCTAATACCTAAGTAAAAGGATGCATATTTTTTTTATTTTTCAAAAAATTAAAGAAAAACTGAACTTTTCTTGTATTTTCCTAGACTAAAATTACACAATGTTTTATCCATGAACATGTAATATTAAATTGTATTATTTTATTAGTATTCAATTTAGAGCTTCAAGTAGCAGTGGCACTGAACAGGAAATGTCATCATTAAATTTTTGTACAGAGACCAGTTTAATGTTAGCTTAAAGATTTTTTCCTACAAATAGGGGCTAGGGTTGTGGCTCAGTGGTAGAGCACTTGCCTAGCACGGGTGAGGTACTGGGTTCAATCCTCAGCACCACATAAAACTAAATACATAAAATAAAGGTACTGTATCCATCTACAACTTAAATATATATATATGAGATTTTTTCTACATATATGCTGGTTCTGGTCAAAGAGAGTTGTCTGAAACACTCACATTCTACATACCTAAATTAGTTTTTTTTTTTTTTCAGTATCCTACGGTGTTAGGCCAGAAGCCAAGCTGAATTAATTTTGTGTTCTGTGTTTCAAGGTTGTATAGAATTTCTGTAGTACCAAATAGTCCATAGAGGAAGAAAAACAATGTTAAAAACTGTTAGGAAGAGAGATAATAAAGAAACATAATAAATGGAGGGCTTGAAGAAATAGAATTGATCAACAAATATATGAAAAATTTTTCAATATCTCTAGCAATTACAGCAATGTAAATCAAAACTACTTTAATATTTCATCTCATTTCTGTCAGTATGGAGATTCTTCAGAAAACTGGAAATGGTGGCATTTGACCCAGCTATCCCACTCCTTGGTTTGTACATAAAGGACTTAAAATCAGCATACTATAGTGACACAGCCACATCAATGTTTATAGCAGCTCAATTCACAATAGCTAGACTATGGAACCAACCTAGGTATCCCTCAATAGATGAATGGATAAAGAAAATGTTGTATATATACTCAATGGAATATTACTCAGCTTTAAGGAAGAGTGAAATTATGGCATTAGCCAGTAAATGGTTGGAGTTGGTGAATATCATGCTAAGTGAAATAATCCAATCCCACAAAACCAAAGGCTGAATGTTTTCTCTATTATGCAGATGCTAATTCACAATAAGGCTGGGGGGCACTAGGGAAGAATAGCATTACCTTAGATTAGGTAGAAGGAAGTGATGGGAGGAGAGGGATGGGATGTGGGGATAGGAAAGATAGTAGAATGAAACAGACATTATTACTGTATGTATGTATGTGACTACATGACCAATATGATTCTGCAACATGTACATTCAGAAAAATAAGAAATTATATCCCGTATGATATATCAAAGTGCATAAATGCATTCTACTGTCATGTATAACTAATTAAAACAAATAACAAATTTAAAAAAATAAATAGAGGACTTATAATTGGTGGGCACTCTGTGGAGCTATTTTAAGCTTAGTTAGAAGTAACTTATGATGCATTTGTTTTGTGTTTAATCACTCATTTCTACTTAGTATCTTCCAAAGTTCTATGACACACAGTAAGTATTCTACATACAACATACTCTGTTACAAATAACTAGAGGGTTTATTTGGCTCCAGCTGCCATAATGAATTAACATGGACTGGTGGGATAGGCAACAGAAAATTATTTGTTCACAGTTCTGGAGCCTTGAAGGCCAAGATCCCAAGATCAGGTGCCAGAATGCCAATCCTCTCCCTGGCTTACAGATTTCACCTTTTGTGTGTGTGTGTGTGTATACATGTTTGTCTGTGTGTGTTTGGTGTGTATACATGTTTGTCTGTGTGTGTTTGTGTGCACACACACACATTAGTGGGATTATATATACACAGAAAGAACTAAAATTATATGTAATATTGGGATTTATTTTGCCATATTCATGCAAGTACTTAACATAATTTGATCAATTTTCACTACCTTCCCTTCACCTTCCTCCTCCACCTGATCTATGTGCCCTACTCTACTGATGTCCCTTCTACTACTAATGCTACTATTATTATTATAATCATCATTATAGTTGAATTTAATGTATTATGATTAAATATAAGCAGGATTAGTTGTAGTATTTTCATAGATGAACATAAATTAATTTGTAGGCTTAATTCTCAAGTACTTCTCCATGCCCACTCCTCCTCCCTGCCAATTTACTTTCTCTTTTGGTTTTCCTTTGATTTTTCTTTTTATTTATCTTTTACTCTCTCTCTTCCATATGATATGTAAGAGAAAACATTCAACCCTTGGCTTTCTGAGCAGAATGTTCTCCACTTCTGTTTACTAGCAAATACCATGATGTCATTCTTCTTTATGACTGAGTAAAATTCCATTGTGTATATATACCACCTTGTCTTTATCCATTTATCTGTTAATGTATACATAAGCTGTTTCCATATTTGGCTATTGTGAATCTTGCTACTAGAAGCTTTGCTATGCATATATCATGATAGCATGCTTATTTTAGTTCTTTTGAATAAATACCAAGGAATGGAATACGATGATTCCATTCTTAGTCTTTTGAGGAATACCCATACTGCTCTCCAAAGTGGTTGTACTAATTGGATGTTCCACCAATAATGTATACATTTACTCTTTTATCCACATTTTTTCCACCATCATTTGTATTCTTGATGATTACTATTCTAACTAGAGTGAGATAAAATCCTCAATGTAATTTTGGTTTGTATGTCTCTGGCTGCTGAAAATGTTGAATATTTTTTCATGTATTTGTTGGCTTTTAGTGTTTCTTTTTTTTTTTTTTTTTAAGAATATCTATTTAATTCATTTATCCATTTATTGATTGGACTCTTAAGGTGTGTGTGTGTGTGTGTTAAGTTCTTTATATATTTGGGCTATTATGTAATAGTCCAATCAATAAATGGATAAATGAATCAAATAGACATTTCTCAGGATTGTTTTGGCTATTCTAGGTCTTTTAATATTTCATATAAGTTTTAGGACCATTTTTTCTAGTTCTATGAGGAATGTCATTGGTATTTTGATGGGAGATTGCATTGAATCTGCAGATAACTTTTGGTAATATGACCACTTTCACAATATCAATTCTGACTATCCAAGAATGTGGGAGGTCTTTCCAACTTCTAAGGTCTCCTTCAACTTCTTTCTTAAGTACTCTATAATTTTTGTTGTAGAGGACAGACAGCTTGCCTTCTTGCTGTGTGTTCCTGTGGCCTTTTCTCAGGATATGCATGCACAGAAAAGACTCTTTACCTTTTTTTTTTAGTGCCAACAGTCCTATATGACTAGGACCCTACCCTATGACCTCATTAACCTTAATTACCTCCTAAAAGTCCTATCTTAAAGTATGGTCACTTTGAAGTTTAAAGCTTCAACATACATATTTGGGAAGACACAATTTAGCCCATAGCATTCCACACCCATGATTCAATGAGTATTTTTGGGGGAAAAAAAATGTCTCCTTACTTTACAAAGACTTTAGGATAGGAAACCTCACAAAAGATAGAAACAGAAATGAGAAACATTTTGCTCTTGACTAACAACTGTTAAAATATTTTTAGTATTTGGGATATTTTGGAAACTCTCTTAAGCAGTTAATTTTAATAAAGTGAAATATAAACAAAAGTTGCCACAAAGGAGGCAACTTTTTACTTGTTACTTCTTTATTGAAGGCTACAGTGACTCCTAACAAAGGAAAATCAAGACATCCTTCACTAAAATTTTTCTTTTGGTTCTAATGGCATGTAGTTGGCTTACCATGGCAAAAATTTAGGGTTACTTCAAACATTTCCCACAGTATAAAATTTTAAAAATAATCTGATCATTGTCTTGTGTTCAATAAAATTCAGAACATTAGTACAAGTGAATACTGAATAAATAAATCTGAGCTCAATCAAATACTGAAAATTATATATTAAGATTACCAAGAAAACATTTTCCACCTAGTCCAATTTTCTTTCATCACTTTTTTTTTTAATTTGCTTTAATGAGGACAAACTAAAATACAGTGAAGTACATACACATTAAGTTCATAATTCAATGATTTTTGCCAAATGGAAACATTTGTGTAACACAAATCCTTACCAGGATACAGAATATTCTTATCATTCCAGAAAGGTCACTTATGTTCCCTTTTGTCCCTGCAACCTCAGAAGCAACTATTTTATTACCATTTTTCCCTACCATATATTTATTTTGCATTTTAAATGTTTCATATAAATATAATCACACAGTAGGCTTTTTATGTCCTCTTTCATGTTTTAATAATTCACCCATTTATATATCCTATGTATAACAGATTTTATTTTTTCATATTTCTGAGTAGTATGAATAGTCATTAGTTTTGTTTGGCAATTAAGTTGGTATGAATGCTTTTGTATAAGTCTTTGTGGAAATGTTTTCATAACTCTTGACTACATACTCAGGAATGGAATTGCTGGGTTATAAGGTTAGGCATGTGTTTAGTTTCTTAAGAAATTGTCAGATTTTCTTCCAAAGTGGTTGTACCACCAGCTGTATATGAGAAGTCAGGTTGTTCTATGTTCTCCCAACATTTAGTGTTGTCGGTTTTCTTTTACTTTAGTCACTCATGTGTGTAGTAGTATCACATTGTGGCTTTAATTTGCATTTTCCCAATGATTAATGATGCTGAGTATCTTTTAAAGTGCTTATGTTCCATTTATGTATCTTCCTATGTGAAGTGTCTGAGTTAATCCTTTTTTTTTTTTTTTTTTTTTTTTTTTTTTTGCGGATATAGGAACACTTTACATATTCTAGATACTAAGTCTTTGTCAGATATATGTCTTTATCTCAGTCTATGGACTGCTTCTGTGTTCAAATAGGATCTGTATTTTGATCTGTGTTCCCTTTGGCTTTGACCTCATTATGCATTTTCCTGCCTCACCAGGAATGGTGAAAGGCTGTGAAGTACTCACTTGCCCATGATGATGATCTGTTTGTTCCTGCCTGGTCTTTTGGAGATGTGGGATGAGATGGGAAGATGCTTAGGAAGGTTACATGTGGGTCCAGAGTGGTTTCAGAGAGCTTCGCAGGTCTCTGGACCTGCTCTTCACTTTAGAAGGTCATTTATGCTACAAAACTTTGAAGGTGGAGATGGTACACTGTGATGAGATCTAGAGCGCACAGAGCTGTGTTTCATCACTTATTCAAGAAGGAGAAGCCACTTCTTGTAATGGGGGAAGAAGTGGTCATTCAGCACAGCAATGGAGCTAATACAGACACCCATAGATATTTTAAAAATAGAAGTAAAACCTAAAGGAAAAGGGGTCTTTGATAGCTTGAAGTACAACCATCAAAAATTCTAAGCTGACTTGTAATAATGCAAATACAAATGGGGCAACTATTTGTTTTAATCTTCCCATGACACATTTCATCTTCCCTGTTCCTTCTTGGATGACTGAAAGATAAATCATATGGTCAGAGTTTCTATAATAAAATAAATAAGAAGAATAATTAATACATTCAGTTTGAATAATAGAAATGGGGAAAGTAGTGTGTTTTAATAATAATATTTTTAAATTTATATTTTATTCATTTTGGACAGACATTTTAATTGAACAAAGCCAGGATATTTATTCAGCAAAAGGATCCATCAGGCAATTTCTCTAATTCTAAATGTTTGTAAACTTTCATTGCTCTATTGATTTTCCATGCCATTTCTAGCTGACTCTTTCATATTGAAAGTATACTCCAACAAAATATGCAGGGGAGAAGAGAAAACTGTGTATTTATTTGATGTTTATTAAACTTTAAGGTGCATTTGGATCAACTTAGAATATTATAAATGTGAAACTCCTGATTCCATAAGATCAGGTTGAATTTCTCTAAGAATCTGTAGTTCTACCAAGATCCCAAGTGAGTTGCCTGAGACATTACCTCAAGCATAATCATGATTAACAATAGATAACATCAAGAAATATCAACAATCCCAGTAAGCATACCATCTTCCTTGGAAAATATAAGAAAAAAATTCATATTGTAAGGACAATAAAATGACATAGCAATAAAGCAATATATTTAGGAAGTCCTCTTAGGGTATTTCAAGTCTAGATCAAGGCTATTGAATGTGATCCAGTAGCTAGAGTTGTAGTAACATAACAAATCTGATATGGGCTGTGACCCAGGGGAGACATTCTGTAGCAGACATTCTATTATTATTATTGGATATTATAACAATAATAGTGAAGTTAAGGTATAGAGCACCTTGATTGCATGCAGTGTTTATTGAGAGTCAGCTTGGCTTAAATGTATCAGAAATTTGAACCACTTTGTTTTAAATTGTTCGATATCTCTCCCTATGAAGAAAAGATAATACTATTTAATAGGTGAATACAAAAATAAATTGAAAACGTGCTATGATATATTCCATATTTGACTGAGTATACTTTGCTGTAGGACATAAATGCATTGGGGTTCTGATGCAAATTATTCATTATAAGACCTAAAAAAAAATAATAAAAGTAGTTCTTAAAGTAATGATTTAGGGCTTGAATTTTACATGTTTTCCAAGGGCCTTTATGACTATACATAATTCATGAATCCGTAGTTCTGTAATGTTTGAAATTTTTCCGCTCAAAGTGTTTTTTAATGATTAGGTCACATGGCCAGAACAGTCCTTTAATGTGTCTCTTTTTTCCTGGTTTACCATTTTTCCATTTTGCTTAGGAATACATTAGCCTTTGCTACATACCCTCAAAATATCTACTTTTACAATCTGCTTGGAAAACAGAATGAACAGGGGAACCTTATTGAATGTCATGTATTTAAGATGGCTAAAATGGATAGAGTTAAAATGGGAATGGCACATATGTATACATGATAAAGATGAAAAGATGGTCAGTATGCTTACAGCAATGAATACTAGCTGAACATCTATCAATGTGCAGGCAGGCAAATGTATTTACTAAAATAAAAAGGCATGTTGAACTGAGATCATGTACACCATTCTATTTGAAGACAAGTGATTTTTATTTTTTAAAAATTAAAACTTTTCAGTTATAAATAAGTAGTTAATTATACATGTGTGTTAGTTTATTTTTAACTTTTTTGGAGGTTTTCTTTTTACATGTTCTAGGAACTGAGAGACAGAACTTTAAGACTGGTGTTCTTTATTTCGCCCAGCAAAGTATTACTTACTGTTCTTATATTTGATTCTTAACGGTCTCAACTTGTTTGATATTTGGTAAATGGAGTAAAACACAATCATTCTTGGTTTATCAAATGAATTTGTGAGTATTTGAATTTTTTAAAATATACTATAGAACAAACTAATAAATTAGTACATCCCTAAAATCTTGATCTTTGTGAGACTTTATTAAACATTGACTATTTTAAAATTGGAATTTGGAAAGATTCTTATTTTGTTTATTACACAGCCTTCTTTCTCCTGGGAGAGCTCCCCTATATTAATTGCTTCTGTGCTCAGATGCTTCTAATTATTAACCTGCAGGTGTCTCTAATCACTGTGTCTTCCAGCAGAGTTTTGTTCGAGGGCCATTAGCTGTGATGCTTAATTACAATACACTGTACCTAGTTTTGTGTACTGTTTGATCTTTCAGATGGCTTCCCAGACCTCAGAAAACAGTCATTGGCAATCATTTTCTACAATTAACCACTGTGCCCTGTATCTCTTTCTCTATTATTAAATTGTATCAGAGTGTAGTGAATTATACAAGAGACAGTCCTTAAAACTGAAGACATGAGGTACTAAGATATAGCTAATGATACTTAATCTCAAAGATGTCAAGACTAAAGGATGATCATTTCCTCCCATATTTTCGATTTTGAAATCTGAAGTACATATAAAGATGTACAGGGTCACTGAATCTGAAAGTGTGCAGTTTTTCAAAATACTCATTCTTGCTTTTTAAAGAGGAAAAAAAAAAGCAGGGCTGCAATAGACTTCAGCCTAAAACGAAGCTACCTGCTTCTGGGCCTCCCTCATCTGTGGCACTGCATTGCTGACCACTCTTTTCCCAGGCCACTGTTGAATATTTCAGGAAATATGAAAACTTAAAGTGATTAGAAACATGTTGATGTTGCTCTTGAGGTACAAACTTATGTATCTTATGTTTCACATCAGGACAAATTGCATATTGAATAAAAATCAACATACAAATAAAGATGTCCATACGTTTCTCCTACTTACAGTGCTCATTTGGATCTCTGAATATGTCTTTTGACCCAGACGTGGCATCTAAATGGGGCACTGTGATTATGGCCTTGACAAGGCAGAAAGCAGGGAGGCAAGGTCTGATGCTGTGATCAAACAGTTCTGTCTGGTGGTTTCCAAGCCTGCTCTGGTAATTACTATTTAACTTGACTCAGCTGGATCACCAAGGCATCTGGAGGTGGTAGGTTGGACTTTGTTGTGGGTGATACTTTTTTTGCTTTGCCTCTGATTTGTTGGTTGTATGTTTGGGAGTTGGTGCTGTTATTCAAAATTGTGGCTTTCACAATTCAGGTCTCTGCAGAGGTGAAACCAGTGTCTGGCAGTCTGTTAGTGTTATATTTAAAATCAAAATTATTAAATATTTTCATAGCCTCATGTATCTGGATTTTCCCTATCGATGTAAAGGTAATGCTTAGCACATTTGGCAATATACTGACATCATGCCTCTCCCATGAAAAACCCAGTACAACTCCAGCCTTGTACTACAAATATATTTGTAGTATCAAAACAGCTATTGAAAACACTTTAGATGTCTCTTTATTCAAAGCAGAATTAGTATTTTTAGCACCTTTGGTAACCATTACCTGTATTGCTTAGCGTGCTCAACAAAAAAATGCCCCAAGTCACAAAAAATAAAATTAACAAAAACATACAGTTCTAAAATACAGTTTTAGAGTATGGTTACAGGATTTTTAAAAGTCTGTCAACAATTTACTGGGAAAGTTGTTACCTTTATTTATTTATTCACAATTATTTACTGCATTTGTTTGTTGTTAAATTTATCTTGCCATCCATGAAATAGAAAGAAAATTTATTCTTGTACTTTGGTGTTAGGAAACTAAAATGTTATCATATTGGAAACTCAATTATTGAGTAGAAGCTTTAAGATGTTCTCTCTTTGAGAATTTTGAAGATGAGTAAATCTTAAACATGTTCACAGTCTTCATAATTAGTTTCCGTTATCAGTTTGTCATGTGTGTTAGGATCACTTGTGTCTGTAAAAGGATACTAACGAATCCTTTGATTTTTGAATTTTGAATAACAGCACCAACTCCCAAACATACAACCAAAGGAAGGCGAATGGCCTCTTTTGCTTTCATGATCTAAACAAAAGTATAATTATCACCCATTAGATTGCCTACTTTGGTGTTACTCTGAATTTTATAAATTATCAGATAGATTGTAACTATTCAAAAGGAAATTCAGTCTTCTGCAAATAATTGCCTAGAATAATGAAAGATCATGGTATTTATAATTTACTTCATAATGTATATGAGTGGCTGATTTAAATCCTCACTGAAATTTTTATATGTTGTTTGTTTCAATTTATTATTAAAGTCTGCAGCATCTAAGTCTACATCATGAGCCTGCAGAAAAAAAAAATACTAAAATATGACTGAAATATACTGTTAATTACTAGCATTCCAAACATCTTCATATTTTGTGATTTATAGCATGATCCTAAACTTTGTAGTCTTTGGGAAAGCCTGTAATGTTCTGTGAATACAATCTACAGGCCTGTTATCTGAACTCTTTATTCTAATCTTCCTGAATAATGAGGCGACTTCAGTATATTGATGGTGTCATTTTCTGGTTTTTATCCTCAACAGAAGCATATGATGAAAACCATTTATCTCAAACCAATTTAGTACCACAGTGTAGAAGATAGTAAGTGGAAAGGAATCTTGTATTATGATTTATTTCATGCCATATGATCTAAGGTTGCTAACTATCCATTTACTTTATCTGGTGCCCAATGCAAGATGGTCTAATTAAATTCTGATGTCCAAGGACTAGCTATTATCAAAGCAATGGTTGCTTAAGAGGGGTAAAAACATTTAATGCAGAGTTTGTACTGGAACTTGTTCAATGGTGTTCTTTTCTAAGAGCTCATTCAAGAGTTTAGTTTAAGAGAGTCCTCAACTTATATATTCAAGATGAAACTATATTCAGGCTGTAGAACAATGCTGTGAGCAAAATACAGTTCTAGAACTAGACACCAGCTGATTTAAAATGATCCTTTATCTTTCATCCTTTGTTATCTATAGCACATCCTTAAAAATTAATAAACATTTATCAACCCTCTGGGAGAGCACACTAGGGGGTTTAATTATCTTTTTTGCTTGGTATGAGCATAAACATTATTATGAATTTTCCAAGTGGCACGTCTTCACATGCTTTAATAGATAAAAAGCCTCTTATTAGAAGTTAAGTTTAAATTCAATATAATTATGTTTTTATAATATAACAATTATAAGCAAATATGTATAAATATTCTCATTGTTGGCACTTTGTATATATATATGTATATATATATATAAATCTTATAAGATTTTATGTGAACGTGTACATAATTTTAAGAAGTGTTTGTCATTCTGTTAATTTCCACATTGTACTACATGTGAGATGAATGAGAGATAGTTGCCTCTCATAGAGCTGGCTCTCCAGCATGGGAGACAGTTTTGGAAATAACTGAATACAGTGCTGTTATAGCTGGAGAGTAATGTAATAGAGAAGCCCTTTGCACAGGGCAGCTGGGATGTCAAATCAGGAGTTACCAAGCAGTGTTCCCAGGACTATGACACCATTGGCTTCCATTTCCACCTTGGCAACTTGGAGCACACTTGTCAACAACTAAAACATCAAATCAGCTGGGCGTGGTGGTGCACGCCTGTAATCCCAGCACTTGGGAGGCTGAGGCAGGAGGATCACGAGTTCAAAGCCAATGGCGAGGCACTTAACAACTCAGTGAGACCCTGTCTCTAATAAAATACAAAAAAGGGCTGGGGATGTGGCCCAGTGGTCGAGTGCCACTGAGTTCAATCCCCGGTACCAAAAAAAAAAAAAAAAAAAAAAAGAAAAAGAAAAAGAAAACATCAAATCAAGGGAATAGATTTCACTTAGTAAACCACTAGAAAGTTAGGGATGTTTCAATTTTCTTCTTATTGTTATCCCTAATATGTTTCTATTAGATTATACTGTATCTTTCCTATTTTAATACTAATATTAGTGCCTTTTACGGGACTAAAACATTATATCTAAATAGGGGACAGCCAATCTGTGGAGGGTGTCTGACTGCTAGATTTCCACAAATAGTAATAATAGATATACTAACCTTCCTGCCCATAACATTAAAAGGTGAAATAAAGGCAAAGAGTATTTTTACTTTTTTTGAGATGACCTGATTCAGTAGATTCTCCTACCTAATCCAACTCTATTAAATAAACAGAGAATAACAGTGAGCCTGAAAAAATCAAGAGTCAAAATGATAGAAGGGACATGTAAATGACAGAAGGTTTTCTTATGACTGAAGACATGGAGAAAATAATGACCAATCAAGGCCTAAACTTTGTCATATAGGTTTAGATGAACAAACTATCTATGTGTAATAGTGTTCCTAGTGGATAATGTAAATGATGTTCACATGTAATTTTGACTGACCTTAGTTTTCACCTTGTAGAGTGACTAAAGAACTTATAAGTAAGTAAAATTCAACTATACAATACAATATTTACAGACAGGTGACTTTTGAACTGAGCCTTGAGGATGTATGAAACTTAGTTGAATGGAAGAGGCAAAAGGTCATTCAGGTTGACCAAATACATATTTATTAAATGAACGTACAAAGGATTTATCTTGGATTATAAATTTCAAAGATCCAGTTGTACAACAAGGTAGCATGAATATCACACAATTTATTAACATTAGAATTAGTAAGCAAGGTGAGCCACTATTCCGACTCAAACTATTCCAGAAAATATACTATGTAAAAATATCAGTATTCAAACACATGAGCATTCCTTGTCTGTAATTACCCCCATCGCATTAAGAGAACTCAAATTAGAGGCTGTATGCAAACCACCCTTGAGTGCTAAGATGAGAGAAGACTAAAGGAAGTGGATAATACTTGCAAACTGCATCAGGTACTTCTTAGTGCAAAGAATCTCTTAGTAAATTCTCTCACTGGGGCCCTTGAACACTATGTCATTCCAGATACTGCAGTTCCTGATTGGTTTGAGCTACCATGCCTTCATATTTCTTATGCCGACATGGAAAATTTGCCTTCCTCCTTCAATCTTTACCATTGTTCCAGAGACATGAGATTCCATGGGGCCACATTAGGGCTTCCTTGAGTGCAACCTGAAATGGTGTGTTGAGAAGGGAGCAAATGGAAAGGGGGTGCACTTAATGGTCCATGAAGTAAACCTGTGATGATGAAAATGGAAATGGACAGATATACTGTTCCTTCCCCCACAATAGATAAAGATGTAGTAGTTCACAATACATTTTAAAGATGGAGAAATTGTGCTTGATAGAAAAGTATAGTCAGGTTGGTAATGCATTTTCCTAGCTTTTACTCTCCCTGTTTCCCTTTTCTCTCATTCTGACTTCCTGGGAAGGGTACTTTCTAAAAAAGTACATCAGCAGATAAGAGTTGGCTGAATTTCTATGCCCTAAGAGCTAAGAAAATAACACACACACACACACACACACACACACACACACACACACACACACACACGCACGCACATGCACACATGCACATACACTTGGATTATGGACACCTTTTAAACAAAAATTTGAAAAACAATGACAAATAGTTTATCACAAGTATTTACATTAAGATTTAAGGCTTTCTCATCCAAAGTCACATTTAAGAAGCCCAGCCCCTAAAATGGTTTACAGTCTTGTACCTAGAGCAAAATTGTTTGGCTACTTGAGAAATATGAGATATCAGTCATTCTAATTTGAACTTTTAGTAGTTGCTGTTCACCATGGGTTGAAAACTTAGGATACCTTCTTGAGAAAAGCATCATCTAACCAAACCATGAAAAGTGAATAGAAGTGGCAAGGGAAGCAGAAGTGAGGAGCCAGAAGGTAATATTAATAGAATGACCAGGAGTCAGGAGAGAACGGTTGTGTTCTGGAACTCAGCTCTAAAGTGACAGGTAAGGCAGTGGTTTGAGATGAAACTATAGTAGAGGGAAAAGATGAAGTCTGAGTTGTCTGATAGGTGGCCATTATCCACATGTGACACCATAAATGTAAATTAACTAGAAGTAAGCTGTTCATCCTTCAGGCTCATAAGCTGTATTTGATGTGCTCCACAGCTAGTAGTCACCATGTTGGACATGGGAGAAGCATGACAGAAAGTTCTATTGAGCAGAACTTGGCCAGATTCTGGAAAGCACAGCAACATGTATTTTTTTAATGAAATAACTATATTTACTGACAGGTTTTAAGTAGGAGTGCTTTTTAAAAGTATCTACCTAAAGGGGAAAATGTGGTGCTTGTTTTGTTCATTTTCTGACTATTAGAAAGATGGCTCTGCCCTTGCTTTATGAAGCATACTTTTAGAATTGACATAAGAAAAGCACTAGACCAAGTCCTAGTCCAAAATTAGCCATGTAATCTTAGGGAAATCCACTGATTTCATTGGCCTCTGTTTTCTCAACTGTTACATGAAGACATTAAACTTCCATGCTTACTCATTGTGATCCCTGGGTAATAAAAATAAAGAAGGAAATAAAGTAAAAAATTAAGAGAGAGGTTAAAACTTCTTTTCTGAACACCTTCAAGTGAGCCATCAGGTGCAGGGGGAGCACATCCACAGCAGTACTGTGACAGGCAGGGAAAGCAATATGGAGGAGGGGTAGGAGTGGCTGGTCTTTACCCTCTGCCTCCTCCATCCTACCTACACATGCCATTCAAAGCTGTTTGGATTCTTATTGTGTGGAGAGTTCTAGTGCTGTTGTATTATTTTTTTTTCTACTTAAAATGGTTGTCTCCAAAATATTTTCCGAGATTCTCTGATTCTGAGTTCCATCACCAATATTTCCCTGCAATCATTGGATGGGTGAAATAAAAATGCACTTTCCAACATGAGTTTTCACTTCTCAATCCTTAGGAAGTCATACCAGATAGCCATGTTAGATTATGTAATCTCAGGCTGAGAGTCTTTTCATATCCCCACTCTGATTACTATCTACATAAGGTAGAACCTAGAAAGTCCTTTGACAGATGAAGTTTATTACCTAGGAGTTTGAACTAAAATATCACTTTCATTAAAATTCTGTAACTATCAATTTGCATTCATCTAACTCTTAAGTTTCAAATATTTTGGTGACTTCACTTACATACAGATTGGAAAGCAACGATGAATGGAAAGTCAGATCTAAAAAGAAGTCTTTTAAGTGTATTGGATTAGGTATTATGATGGTGAATATTAATAGGATCAGAATTAATAATTGTTTTTTCTAATATGCTTAATATGGGTAACCACAAAATGGATATGAAAATCAAAATAAATACATATAAAAATTAGATATAGTTTTATAACAACTCTAGCCAAACCAGTAAGTAATATACTCCATTAGGATATATGAAAAGAGTTGTATTTTCTAGATTGTATTTACTGTATGACATCATAGTCTTTACCATTTATAAACCACCATCTACATATCACTGTTAAAAAATGCTTTTAATTATCTCATGCCACCGGAAGATTTCTGGCTCCAGGTTTAATCAGTGCCAGCAGGAGTTAAAAAAAAAAAAAAAAAAAAGCTGATTTATTGGTTCATTTTCTCTTGTGAAGGTTCACACATGTGTAATGTTTAAAATCCTCTAATCTCTGCATAACTTCTCTAGTTCGTGCTTCCTCCAAAAAATATTATCTGTGAAGGACTAATAACATTTAACATAAGAGCCAGTTTCTCCTGGAGCTTATAATCCCTTCAAAGTTGACAGATTGTTTGGTAAGAATTTTTAGGAAGTTCTTGGTAATTTTTATTCACTCTTCACACTATTTACACACCACAGCGGCTCCTCTGTTGGAACTAGGCTGACACAACTTCCTCTGAGCTTCTCCAAATAAGAGCTGTGCCCCTGGGGCTTGACTGATGATAAGTGCTGAGAATCTGATTCATATTTGCAGTGACAGAGAGAAACCCTTTCCTCAGCCAAACTGATTACTGAGATGAGACTGACTCACTGGCTTCATGTAGGGACTGAGCTTTAATCTTGGCTGTGGATTCTTAAAGCCACACATAGGAAGGAGATTGGAACATAGGTGTTATTTTAAACATATTGGTAACTTGTTAAGGCACAAATTCTTTTAAGAAATGGATATAAGAAACATTTAGGTAAAATCTATCTGCAATATTTACAAGACCATATATCAGGATAATCAGGGGACATTTTATCTAGAAGGCAGCTTTTTTTGTTTTAGGAATGAAGGAAATCAAAAAGATAATCTCCATAAAGATATGTTAATGAAACATGGGGGGAAATATTTTATGTTTAAAGATCAACATTTCAACACATGAAAATCAATCCAATAGCTCCATTTTAGAGTGGTAATATTGGAATAATAATAATTATAGTCATGTAACAAACATTTATTTAATACATATGTATGCCAGTTTCTATTCTAATTACTGGGGAAAAGAAAGAAGAGATGAAAATACTTGTGCAGATTATCCTTTAGGGGAAGACAGTAACAGATATTTAGGTAAAATATAATGTCTGTCATATAGAGGTCATGGAAAAATCATTTAAAAAGGAAATGGGAATAGGGAGTGCTCAAGTTTAGGAGGTTTTGTGTTTTTGGTTGTTGTCTTGGTTTTGGATAGGTATTCAGGGAGGTTTTCTTTAAAACATGACATTTGAGTAAATGATGAAGGAGCTGAGATAGCAAGTTTCCCTCAGAGTCCTCAGAGTAGAAGGAATGAGTTGTGCAAGGGAAAAGGGGAATTTAGGACCAAATGATAAAGGATCATGTGGGCCATTGTGAGGACTTTGCTTCTGTTTTGCATGTAACCGGAAGTCATTTAAGGTCCCTGAGCCAGACCATCATTATCTGAATTATGTTTTCACAGGATCACTCGACACTGGAAACAGACAGCAATGGCAAGAATGGTTAGGAAGATGCCTCAATGACCCAGGAGAAATAGGATTATAGGTTACTGAACTATTATCACGTGCCCAATATTGCACTAAGAATTTTATATGATACATCTCTTTTAATTCTAACAACAGTCCAATGAATATCAATATTATTATTAGCCTTTACTTGTTAAGAATAGGAAATTGAGGCACAAAAGAGTAAAGTCAACAAACATACGAAATTTACAGTCAGGATTTGAAAGCTTTGACTGTTTCAAGAACCCACATAATTCACCACTATACTACCTAAAGTCAGGTAACAGACCACTGCTGGAGTGGGTAGAATTTTTAATTGTACAAATTTATGTGGTACAATGCCATAATTTGATACCTGCATAGTACAGAATAATCAAAGTGGTATAGCAAACACTTTCATCTCCTTAAACATTTTATGAGTTTTGGATTAACTTGTTAGAAATGTGCATGTTTATGGAGCATAATCTGATACTTCAATACCTAAAAGATTATCAAAGGTGTTCTGCTCCTGTCCCACATGCCTTTCCTTAAGAATTTGTCCTTCCTCTGTTCAAAATTATCATTCCCAAGGTTTCTGTATTGGGCTTGAAATTTTATTATAATGATTTTGAGTGAGAGAGAGAGAGAGAGAGAGAGAGAGAGAGAGAGAGAGGTGTTAATACAATGAATTAAACATTTTATAATCTAGTTTATTGATTACTTATAAAATAATACTTTTTTCTATATTGACGTAATTCTGGAACTTAATGAGCATTCAGTTTTAATAGCAATGATAATTTTTTTCTTTAATTATTTTGTGATAATGAATCAGACATTCTCTTTAAATGAATAACATCTGCGCATCTATCTCTCTACCTCTTGCCATTCATTTCTTCTCCTTGCCTGCTGCCACGGACAGGTTATCTCATTATTCACCTTGGGTAATGCTTCTAATACCTTACCATATGTATGTTTTAGCAAGGGTTTCAAGTAGATACTTTTCATCAAATCAAAACATCTCTTTCTAAGTTGCTGTACAATTTTAAAGTCAGGAATAGGATTCTTAGGAAGACCATGACAATAAAGCTGTAAATACTGGCATTTAAAAAAATAAATTTGTAGTTGTAGATGGACAAAATGCCTTTATTTTATTTGTTTACTTTTATGTGGTGCTGAGGATTGAACCCAGTGCCTCACGCATACTAGGCAAGCACTCTGCCACTGAGCTACAGCCCCAGCCCCTGGCATTCATGAAGAAGACAAAAAGGTGGCAATGTCTTGGGGCAGCATGCAGAATTCAACTTGAATCTGTGGTTCTGTTTGCCCCTGACCATGAGGATACCAAACAAAGCAGGGACATCAAGAACACACAGAAACCTATACTCCTAGACAGCTTCACTAACAGCATTCATCACTCTGTCTTAAATCTCTGTGATTTTGTATCTGCAGATATGATACATCTGACACTATAGTGTGATTTGGGACTACTTATCTCCCATTATTTTGCCCTCTCATCACTTCAAATCATAAACTCAAAAATAAAATGTTCCATTTGAACTGTCATTTTCTGTCTAACCTGTCCTGCTCATCCAGTACTGAGATGCCAACAATAATCCCTACTGTTTCAGATTTCCAATTAATGGACATTCCTCTACCTTTATTGTTCTTCTCACCTTACTGAAATGTGCTAGTCCAACATCATACTGTAACTACTCCCTTGAACCCAACATCTGTTTGGGTTGCTGTGTCTCTCCTCATTGCCCTACTCATCTAGCAAAAATGCAACACCTGTGAAATGTTTTAATCTGCTATTCACCATCCTAGTTGGAACAAAACACAAACAACCTGGCTTGATTCATTTTAGATTCATGATTATGTTAGGCAGTTTTCTGCCACAATAGCAAATGCCTGAGATAAATCAATTTATAAAGAGAAAAGGTTAATTTTGGCTTAAAGTTTTGGAGGTTTCAGACCATGATTGAATGATTCCATCACTTTCATCACAGCATGGACTTGTGGTTGAACAAAGTTGCTCAATCACAAGACTAGGAAGTAAACAAAAGACAAGAAGAAATCCTAAGGTCCCTTAGAGAGCATGTTCCCAATAACTCAATGATTCCCTACTAGGTGCCACCTCTTGATGATTCCAGAAGCCCCAATAGTGCTGAGCTGGAGACCGAGTCTTTGACACCTGGATCTCTAGAGGACATGCCAGTTCCAAACTACAGCAAATGACCAATGACCTCCAATGATACCAGGAATTCCACTTTCATTTCTCCAGCCACTTTACTTTTTCCCTTCACAAGTTGAATATTTCACACATTTCTACCTTCCTCAACCCTATAAGACATCGTCTGTACTTCTTTCTCTAAGCTGATTTTTTTCTTGTTAGTTCATTGAATATAAATAAATAAAAATTCTCATATGCTCTAAAATAACTCTTCAACCAACTTCCTTAGCTCTATCTATATTTTGTGGTCAACCTCCTACCTCAAAAGAAAAGTAACTATTCTGGTTTGTGCCTAAGATGATCTCTTCTGATTGAAATTTTAGATGCCATCCCATTTTCATCAAATAATTAAAATTTACATTTCTGGCTATAATTTTGAAAATATGTTATGCATTATTTTGTGAGTAATGTTTTTGTGTGTGTGTGTGTGTGTGTGTGTGTGTGTGTGTGGTACTAGATAACCCAGGGTTACTTCACCTCTGAGCTACATCCTGAGCCATGTTTTTTTAAATTTTATTTTTAGGTAGGATCTGAATAAATTGCTGAGGCTGGCCTCAAACTTGAAATTCTCCTGCTTTTTAGCCTCCTATGTCATTGGGACTCTGAATGATTTTAGTAATGTTATTTCTCACCTCTTTCCCTTTTGACCAGACACACACATATACTCATCATATACATATAAGACATATGTACATAGATGATATACATGTATGTGTATGTTATATATATCTTTTCATTTCCATCTTAATATCTATCTGACAGTGGCTAGAGAGAGATGCACAGATTTCTCTCTAGCTGCATTTATTTAAGTATTTTTATATCATTGGGGAGAGCCAGATTATCAGAAAGAAGCTTGGAGACAAAAAAAAAGAAATCCTTCAAAATCATAATATACCTAATTGAATATACTGATTATTTCTTACTAAAAGCTACACAGTATATTTATTTTTATTTTTATAATAAAACTTAATAATTATCCCTGCATATGAAAACTACAGATTAATAAAGGTTTTACCTAACTGTGGTGGAAAAGTTCATTTTTCCCATAGTAGGGACTAATAAGGAATTCCCTTGAGCAATTGGTATTTCTTTCTGAAGTTTCAGTTTATGCTATTTTTATAGTGATATACATTTGTGGGAACAAAATCCCTTTTTCTTACCTCACAAGACCTATTACCAATACTTGGCATTATAATTTGTTAATTCAATTCAGTTTAGATTCCGTTAGGCATTTAGTATATAAAAATGATTTTTCAAGTGTTTTGATATTTCAAAACATCTTCCCTATGGATCAAAAATATGACAACTGAAATTACAGTTATATGATGCTAGATGTTGTTGTCAACTAAAGCTAATAAATGCCTCTTAAATCATAAACACCTCTGATAATGTATCTTACCTATCATCAATTATTATTTCAAAACTTATAAGACTGTCATTGTCTTGATACATTTTTGTAGGTAAAATATTCCAATTGTTATTATGTAATTTTTTCCATTCAACAATGAGATACAGTATCTGAAGGATGTATTTGCTCCCTGTGTTTTTAACTGATATTGGCAGTGTTGTCCAATACAACTGAGATCACTGAGAATGAGCTATCTTATGACCTGTGCTATAGTAGTCAGAGCCAATTATCATAGCTAGTTTTCACTGAACACTGCAGGCTCCTAAATTGCTTCCTAACTAAAAAGAGCTTCAAGTCAATTTTAATCTCGTTCAGAGACATGAAATTTATTTCCTGTGTAGGTAAGAGTCAGAGATCCTGAAGAAACATGACCATCTGAGGCTAGTCACTTAATTTTTTTCTGAATTATGTGACAGTTTTGACTTAATCCAACTGTATTAACCTAAAAGAGAAACATCATTTTTTCAATTGAATTCAAAGCAAATAGAATTATATTTTTTGAAAGAACTGACACAGTTTCATTTTAGTTTGAGTTTTGTCTTTTTAGAGTATATTAGGAAATTATTTGTTTTAAATCTTTTTATAATGAGACTGTTAGTAAAAGTTAAAATCAAAAGTTAGATTTGTAGCTTCAAGTTAAGATAATCCTTCAATGGAAAATATATTTTTAATTTTTTTCTCCTTTTCACTTTTCTTCCTGTATTTCCTTCTACTCATCCTACTTTTGATTCCTCTTTCTTATATTTTCTTATTAAAATATCATATCATCAATTAATTTTCTCTAATGTCTTGACCCCTAATACTATTTGTCTCTGAAAAGAAAACATATAAAATAAATTTATCAATCAACTTCTTCATGCAAAATAAATACATGCTGGTTTACAATGTAAAATATTACAGTATTTTTCCTACTCAAGATGTACCATACCCAAATCAGTATTAATATGTAAATTATTTGAAATTTGGGATAGTTCAAACAGAGACTATAGCATTGTGTGTTTGTGTCCATACATATTAAAATAGCTTTGAGAACAATAATAGGAACCTTCAGGAAAGAAATTTCACTTTCCTTTGCCTGCATAGTTGCAATCCTACGTTTTTCAAAGTCTTCAATACTAAACTCAAGTTGCCAAAATAATTTCAACTTATGATAATGACATACAGCACTTAAGAAAAAGTTTCATGTTCATTTTAGAAAGAGTTTTCATTTTCTATAGCCTGGTTATGTTATGCTATTTCCTTCTTTTCTGATTTGAGATAAAATGTTTTTAAGTAATTCCATTTTTGCCATTTTAATTCTCCCAAGACTCTCCTTTTCACATAATTGCTCTTGTTGCTTATCTGATCTTTTGCCCTTGGGGAAAATGGAATCTTCCCTTTGCTCCTTGGACAGCTGAACTTGCCTTCTAGTCTATAATCTGTATACGGGAAGCCTCGCCTCTATCTGGGATCCTGTACCTAGGAACTCAAGAGTTTTCCCTGCAGTGTCACTGCCAATTTGGTGTGTTAGAAAGTTGACTGTCTCCTTTTTCTCTGGCAGAAAGAAAAATCCATCTTAACCTTTCATCCATATACAAACTTGCTATTTCCTACTATAAACATGATTCATATTATCAAATAACTTAATGTTTACTTGATCCTGAAGCATAAGAGATCAAACTACTCCATGTCCTTGCAAAACTGAACACATTATCTTTTCAGTTAAAATAGAAAGAGTAATCTCAACCTTTGAGATCTTCATTTTCTTATCTTGATTCTTGAACTTTAGAACATTTTCATTGAAGTTGTGCATGCATCAATTGACTACATTCTGTGTTGAATAAAAATGCATAAATATTAGTAAGACAAATAATAAAGAAAGGTAAATTTATATTTAAGTTAATACTTCTGGGTGGATAGATATGATAATAGATGATGATAAGTCCCCTTCAAGTTGTTATCTTCAATTCCTAAATCTTAAAATAGGTCTAATGCAATTGACAGAATTTGTAACTAGAATTTTAGTAGATTCATTTGTTAAAATTCAAATGTTAAAATTAGGGTTTCATGTAACTGACTTGATAACAATTTTAGTTCTCTAATACTATTGGTGGCTGAAAGTTGAACGTATTTTCACTAGACAAGTATTATGAGTCCCATGATTTTGGTGATGAATTCAGAAGACTACATAGGAAAAATTTAAAACTTTTGGAGAACTTCTGGGAACTTTTTAAAAAGTACCTTTTAATCTCTAAGTTTTAAAATAAGCAGAAATGAAATATAATCTGTTTCTGTGAAAACTTTATCACTGAAAAGTGTGGTAGGTTGGTGCTAAATTACACTTAAAGTTTATTCTGCAGTAGTGAGGGTTCTCTGCACTGTAAGTAATAGCTAAGCACTATGCCGTTAGGGCCCTTTTAGATCTATTAGTTCTAGAAGGATCTAAAAATATGGACTAAGCTTCCAAAATATAAGGGCCTAATTTGCATATTGTGCATAAAAATATGTAAAAAAAGTTTTCATTTTCACTTCACATTTTTGATGGATCCATCAGTACTTAAAATAAGATTGAAATTTAGATTCACATTAAAAATGCTAATTATATTCTTGTATAACTGCATATCAACATCAGGAAACAGCTGCTTTCACAAAAAATTGCTGGCTTTAACTTACGTTTAAGAGTTTCAGCAGTTTTGTAAAACTTTGGAACACCCCAGTGGGTTTTTTTTTTTTTTTTTTTTTTTTTTTTGTATGAGGCCTAGAAATTATGTCAACAATAATGTCTAAACCGCAGGAGGTCATCTTGAGAAAGCACACAGAGTGTAAGACATAGATATCAATACCATCCACACAGAACAATTGTGATCACTCTAAGTGCAGTTCTCTGTATAAAGTGCAGGCAGAGTAAGCCAGCCCATAGAACACGATTCTGAAGTGTCTAGTGCTAGAAGAATGAAAGAACCTCAAAGCAAGAGGTTCCTGAAAATCAAATTGACTCTATCAATGTGTATCTATTCCTTCACGGACATATGTCCTAGTTACCTCATTAAAATAAAAATCAACCAAGGAAGTAGTGGTCTCCAGTTTTAACATGTTTTAATACTTATATATGGAATATGCACTTTATAGGTTGCTGAGTGATTTAATAATTACATGAAAGCTTGCTCTTCAGTTGGTTGTCTAGTGGATAAATCCAATATTGATACCATCTCATATATTTTATCTGCAGGTAATTGAAAAAAAATGCCATTACCTATTCTCTATGTTATGGTTTGTATTTGAAATGTCCCCCAAAAGCTCACATGTATGTGAGACAATGCAAGAAGTTTTGGAGAGAGATGATTGGCATACATCCTTAACCTAATCAGTAAATTAATCCCTCATGGGATTTACTGAGTGGTAACTGGAGGTAGGTGGGGTGTGGCTGGAAGAAGTGGTTCATTTGGGGAGTGGCTATGGGGTATATATTTTGTATCTGGAGAGTGGAGACTCTCTCTCTCTACTTCCTGATCACCATGTGAGCCGCTTCCCTCTACCACACTCTTCCATGATGTTCTGCCTCACCTCAGCCCTAAGGAATGGAACTGGTCTTCTTTGGACTAAGACCTCTGAAACTGTGTGCCCATAAATAAACCTTTCTTCCTCTATAGTTGTTCTGGTCGGGTCTTTCAGTCACAGCAGCGAAAAATCTGACTAAACCACACTATTTGTGTTTTTTTTCAGTGTAGCTGTTACGTATTTGTTGTCATTTTACCCGGTTTTCTAGGGTATGTTTTCAAGTCAGCACATGCCTTGTGGTGAGATGTCAGCTTGATCACTTTAGAATCCAAGTAGAAATGCATACAGTTTCTCTCACAAGGCCATAAGGGTTTATTCATTTTGTTATGGAATTAACAGTAGCCGATATTACATGTTGCTGACTCCTTTATTACATTTTATTGTTTAATCGAGGTTATTATATTTTATGGAAAAGAAAGAGGATAAATTGCTTCCATAAAATAAATATATCCTGTGGCAATTACATGTATAACTTCATATAATAGCCATATTTTAAGGACCATTTTACAATCCAAACTTGTCTTCATAATTTTGGTACTATTTTATCACAATTAAATTTCATCATCCCAAAATAAGATAAGCAATACCAACAAGTCGGACTCAATAAATCCACCTAAAAGTAAGTATAATGAACAACTGCAAAGCACCTATACTTTGAAGATGGCACAAGGTATTTATAAGTAAAATGTATAAGTAGTGAAAACTTTAATACATATGAAGTCTAATTCATAATGTATGTTTTCAGTTGCTATGATCTCAAAACTCATTGTAAAATAACAATGCTTTTTATGCTAAGATCCTACATTTTGTGCTCATTATCTAACTTTGTTATTTTACCAATAAACATTATCTGTTGTCACTATAAAGTTCAGACAAAAGATATAAGTCAACGAACCTTAAAAATTCATTTATAGGTAGTGATTCTCTCTGCTTTTTTTGAGAATAGTTTTCCCTCTGCAGTAAGATGGTGTGAAGATTCATTGTTGCATTGACTTAAATTTCACTGTGTATTTTGGGTCATCTCAAGTTCTTTAGTAATATTTGTTAAAAATATATTATTTACCATGTGCAGTATAGAAAAGAGAGGAGGATTTCTAGCTGGCATTTATTATATTCCAATTACTGGAGGGAACTCCAGGCTAGTAAAGACAGGCTTTCAAGAACAATCCATTCTTCCATGTGTTTGACAGCAGAGAGGAATGGGCCACGTGATAACCTTAAGGAGTGGAAGAATAGTAATTGGACACCCTCCCATGTGTTTCCATAAGCACCAGCACCAGATGCTTGTTGTTTGCAGCCATCCTCCCCTTCCTCCAAAAGGAAAAATCTCTCTTTTATAGCCAATCCAGTGTAGCACTATAAATAAGACCAGATTTTTTTTTCTTTTTTTTTTTTTAGATGAGAAGAGGGAGTTTTGAAAAAGCTCTTTTTAAAAAGCCTTTTCACCAATTTTTTTTCTAGTGTTTATCTTTAAAAAAAATTAAAGTGCTCAAAAGAAATAAAAAACCTAATCTACTTCCTGTGTCAAAAGCATACAAGCTCATATAGAGGTGATTATTTAGTAAATGAAGAAAACACTATAGTAGAATCTATCATAGCTAAAATATGTTTGAATTTAAATAATGCCTCCTGCTTAGCATCAGAAAATTATATCTTTTTCACAAATGTTTGATGTATTTGACGATGATTTTCCTCTGTGGCACTAATAATTTCAAGTTATGATTTTTAAATCATTCAATTTATTTGATAGCCATTTTCATTCCATACAAAAGATAAGCCTTTAATTTCTAAGGATATGACCTTGAATCTAGATAGATTTATTTAATATGGATAGGTACCACACTTTCATCTGTTAATCAAACATTTCCTGAGCACCTTGAGTGTGAGGCTTGGTTAAGGTGAACTACCCAGACAGAGCCCTTCCCTCATCCGGCTTGCTGCTGCTTTCTTTCTCTGCATGTGGTTAATTTCATGGGTCTTGTTACTGGAAAATCACACACCCAAAGTTATTCAAAGTCACATGAATATTAATTAAGTGCTATATTCATGGGTATATATTTTGTGTACAGTAGCACATATTTTTAAACCATAAGAGGTTTATTCTTTCAGAGCAATTTTAATAGGAAATTGTCATCACCCTCCATCACAGAATGAAATGACCTCTTCCACAAAGTCTGTCTTAAGTTTGACTCTAAATTTAGGTTAGTTGGAGAGGACCTGGATCACAAATCTCTAGAAGGTTTATCACTTCATGGCTGTCATAATGTGATAAGCTACATAATGCAGAAGTTGGGCCAAATCATTAAAATTATTTTCAGTGTGACCAAATTCTGAATTGTCACACTCTCCCTAAGACTCTGGAAGGTATTTTTTCCCATATGCCTTGACAAGAGCAAGTACCAATTAATGTTAATGACTCAAAAACCATAATAAAGGTGGCCTGCCAGTTGAGACAAGGATTTGGGACCAGGGCTACCAGCCTATCTGTAAAAATGTAAAAACACATTGCGAGAGAAGCTGCTGTTGATTATTAAGAAATGAACATTCCTGCGGTTCATTTGAAGGCAATCCATAGTAGTCAGCAGAAGACACATGAGACCACATCTGAGGCCTGGAATTTTTGAGTTCCTGTATGCAATGAGAAATGGAGTGGCGCAACAGGGCAGATGAAGAAAAGATGGTGGGGAGTGTTGCCTTTCCATCTGGTGTTTTACAGCAGCTACGCTCACAGGCACTCTTAAAACAAAACAGAATGAGGAAAAATAAATCCTCAATCCTGTGATGTTTAGGCTGAATCATCTAAGCCAAATGATTGCTTAGGAATACATTAAATACTGAATAAAAACAGAGTCCAAATGTAAATAAAAAAACCCGAGGGAAACTTCTTACTTTGATGAGATCCTGAGCTAATTGGACTTGCCCAAGAGCAAGAGCATAATGAAACCAGTCCCTGGTGTGAGGATTCATAGGTATTTTGTCATTTTCCACTGACCACACTTGATTAAATTGCAACACTCCCAGTATTCTCTAATTTATTTTTATCTACAGAATGTACTCCCAAATTACATATTATATATTTAACTTGTTCTCTGGCAATGGAACATAGTTTCTGAAGGGCAAGGATTTTGAAATGTCTCATTCCATTTTAAATCCCGGGCTCATGGAAGATGCTCAACATATCTATTAATGAAATAATGAATTAAATTCTCTTTAAATATGGTACAGGAGGAAGGACAGCACATGGGTAATATGCAGTGCAGAACAAAAAAAAAAAAAAAAAAATTCAGATGCATTCTCATGCTTCCCAGTCCCAAGAAGAAATTTAATTAATTAAATTTACTTCCTACTTAGATGCTTAAAAACGTGTTTTCTTTTAAAACACTTTTAGATTTAATTTAATTTTTAAGCAATACATCCTATGTGTAATTTACATATATGCATACTTGTGATGACTTGCATTTATTTTTTAGTACAGATTTTTGTTTTCCTTTTTCCTATTTGGTTTGTTTTAACCCTAAAACATGTTTCTCCTTCTTTCTACTTTCCATTGCAGACACCTAATAGTACCCGTGTTAATAAATGAACCTCCATATGTTTTGACGCTCATGAATTCTCTTTGTTTTAAATATTCCTGCTTTATGTAAATGGAAAATATTAAATATACCTTTTGTACATATTTTAGTGTAGCACTATAAATAAGACCAGATTTTTTTTTCATATAATGCCTTTTGCATATTGTTTTTCTCATTCAACAATATCATAGACATTTTTTGATGTAGATCAAATTCATTCTGATTTAAAAACTACCTGATATCCACGGGGCATGGTGACTCATACCTGTAATGTCAGTGGTTCAGGAGCCTGAGGCAGGAAGATCGTGAGTTCAAAGCCAGCCTCAATGAAAGTGAGGCGCTAAGAAACTCAGTGAGATCCTGTCTCTAAATAAAATACAAAACAGGACTGGAGATGTGGCTCAGTGGTTGAGTGCCCCTGAATTCAATCCCCTGTACCATAAAACAAAGTTATCTAATATCATATATGATGGGTGTACCATAATTAATTTAGCCATTTCATTATTGTTGGACATTCCTTTGTACCTTCTTCCTGCTTGTTTGCACAAAACTATAATTAAAAAGCTATTTGCATCATTCAGCATTATATACCACTAGTTTTATTATTTTTATAAAAGCTTTTTTTAGTAACATTTTACACACACTGATTTCTTACACTGGTCTATTTATTTGCTAATGCCATGTGTATTGGTTGTTTTGATGTCTAGTGTGAATATAGTTACACTATTATACTTTTCCTCAATTTTTCAAGCTATTTTTAGGCATTTGTTTTTCTGCACAAGTTTTAAGATTATTTCATAAAATTCTAGAAAATACCATGTTTGGCCCTAATTAGAATTTTAGTTAAACTTATATATTTATTTCAAAACATCTTGAACATACTTTGCTTTTCTAAGTTACCTAGATCTTTTAATAATTTCAGACAACATTCTGTAGTGTTGTTCCATTGGATTCCACAACTTGTTACATTAATTTTGTTTAGAACACAGGTACTATTAGGTGTCTGCAATGAAAAGTAGAAAGAAGGAGGAACATGTAGTATTTAATAGGTTTGACCTGATCGAATTAGTTTCTCAAATAAAGCTATCTGTCCATTGCTAAAATAAATCTGTTGACTTTCTTATGGTTATATTTTATCTGTCAACAACTAAGTTTTTTTTAATTCTAGCAACTTTTGAGAATAGTTTGAGTATTACAAGCATGTGATCATATTAGCAAAAAGATTTAATTTATATCTTCCTTTCAGTTGATTTATTTATTATTATTTATTTATTTATTGGTCCTGGGTATTAAACCCAGGGACATGCTTAACCATTGAGCTACATCCCCAGCCCTTGTTAATTCACTTTTTTGGGGAAAAGATGTTGCTAAGTTGCTTAGACCTTGCTAAATTTCTGAGGCTGTCTTCTTTAAACTTTTGATCCTCCTTCCTCAGCCTCCAGAGTCACTTCGGTTATAGACATGCCACCACTGCTGCCCAGCATTTGATATTTCTAAAAATATCTTATTGGAATGGTACATATCAAAACTATGTTAAATAATAATGGTGATAATAGGCATTGCCACCAAGTGTTTAATTGTCATGTCTTCAGTGATTTATCAAATAAGATATTTTTGCTTTATTTTGATAGTTTTCTTCTTATGTAGACTCTTCCCATTCTTATTTTGCAAAGAATATTATCAGTCTTAACATCATTATGATTTCTTAACATTTTCTATTATTTTCTTTGTTCATGGAGTGCCTTTGTAGAAAAAATATTCAATATTGAAATCAGCTTGCATTCTAAAAGTAAATCCTGAATCTTTATCATTATATATTTTAATTGTTTGCACTTATTCAAATATGATGCTTTTCTTTAGGTTGTTTTCAAAACCATCATTATTATGTTTGAAGTTATACCATTTTGAAACATTGATTAATAAATTTCTGCCCAAGTCCTTCTTCAGTATTTAAATGCTCCTACTTTTTTCCAGTATATAGTTTTCACCTATCTGTCCAACAGTTCTGTTCTTCTGGGAAACAATTGTCTTTAACACATCATCTCTTTAACTGCCCATTGTATTTTTTTTTTTTTTTCTCATTGATGTGTCTGTGAAACTCAGCTATGGGTCTTACAGTACCTTTAGTGCTCCTACACATGATAAAAGGTAAAATATTCTCCAACTACACGCCATCCTAAGATTGGAAGTTTATAAATACAAAAGCTTTTTTCTTCTTCCTTAGAACTTCTCTTCAGTCCCAAGATTTGCCAAGCTGAAGGGGTAGGTCAACTTAACTTTGTTCATTCTTCCTTTACTTCTTGAGAATCTGGGAGACCAGACGATTTATGGGGATCACTGATAGAAAATAGGGACAAAATTCCTCCACAACTCTGAGGCTCACTTTTGTCTTTCTGCCCTTGTTCTCCCCTTACTCTCTTCCCTTCACCTGCTTTTCTTGAAATGGAAACAGTGTGTACAGATTTACAAGCACCCTGATGCCTAACGCAGTTACTCGGCTTAAGAGGCAAAGGGCTTGTGCAAGGACAGGAAAGGGAAGGAAAGCGGACAAGAGGAAAGAAACTTGCATTCCCTTCATCATGTTGCCAGAGTTCTCTACTTCATTTCTAACCATTCCTGTTACAAAAGTGACATTAGAAACTTAAGGCAATTTTTTTTTGTTATTGATCATCTCATGAAATCTGTCTTTATCCCCCACCCCAATACATAGTAATTTATATGGAAAAGGACCATGCACTTTTCATTATGCTTAAGGATTTTCTCATGAATTCATTTTAAGTATATTTTCATGAATTCATTTTAAATATATTCAAGTAAAACAAAAAACACTGCTCATTGTATCCTTAATGATGTATGCATATCTGTGCTAGTAGAAATACATGATTCAATAATGGAAATCAGAATCGCTCTTCATGTAGCAACGACAACAACATGTGTGGTTTATGGAAAAGCTGTTGTTTGAATTTGATTTTGGTACATTTTCTCTTAGTAGTCTTTCTCAATTTATCAATTAAATTTATTGGTAAGAAGAGAAACTATTGAACCAAGATATATTTGAGGTGTTTTGCTCTCCTAATAATATGCTAGAACTTAACATCTATGTGAAGAAATGATCCTATAAAGGAATATATCTTTTTTTTTCCCCATTTGAATTTGGTAACTTCTCATCTCTCCCTGACATGCTGGGCACCTCTACTCCTTTATTTCTGCCTCCACCTGCTGGTACATGAGATTGACAAGCCTCCATTTATGGCTCAAGACAGTCTGGGATTTAGGAATTGGCTCCCGTGGCCCATTTAATCTGAGTCTATATCTGAATTCAGTTCTGAATTCTTGCTTTGATCGATCCTCTCTCTTCACTTACTCCGTGAATATGAGCCTTCAAGGGCAGAGAACATCTTTTATCCTCCAACACTATAGTTGCCCAGAGTGAGTTTTCTATGTGTCTTTCTGATGCCATCAACTTTTATTTCTGATTCTCGTTTCTCTTGCCCAGGCCTAAGTCTGGTCTAGGCATCTTCTTATACCTCTCTTTGTCTTTTCTTTCAAGTGCATAGTTCTTTGAGATTAATGAAAGATTGCTGCTGTAAGTAATGAAAAATATTTTTAAAAACATACAAGTTACCTCCAAATATTTCTTTTCCTTTTTTTTTAAACATTAATATCATTGAAAGAATGGCTGTTTCAAAGGTACACAAAATTTGTTCACCATTATTTTTTCAAGATTTGGGTGAGAAAAATGGGATGGTAATGTACAGAGGAGATGAGTGTTTAACTCCAGACAGTGAGTAAGGCAACTGAGGGGGAGTCCTGAGTTTTCCCTTTCCTCATGAGTACTTTTCTGCACAACCTTACCCAATTACACATTTCGAATAGAGTGAGAGTAATTAGAAGAGAAAAGGCAAGGCAGCCATGTACTTGGGTCACATGAGGAAAAGGAGTCATAAAATCTGTAGGACTGGAGGTGGAGCTCAGAACTGGAGTGCTTGCCCGGCATGTGCAGATGGCGTGGGTCCTAGTCTCAGGACCACACAAAAAGGTCACCCATGTAGAGATACAGAGACTCATGATTTGACTCTTGAAAATGTAGTATGAACTTGATGTTTTCACTTTTGACTATCATAATATCTTTAAGATGGTAGAATCCATATTTATTAGCCCAAATGATATAAAATCCTAATTTACTCTAAAAGAAAGGGCCAATACCTAGCAAGCAAGAGGTGGAGTCATGATCCAAACCATTATTTCCCAACTTCTCCATGATAACCAATAATGGTCCTAACCCTCACTGGGAATGACCTAATTAAAAAGCCACATTTGTTATTCTTTCAACCAGGACAATGCTATGGCTAAAAAATTATGGCCTCTATGTAAAATCCAAGATTTAATGTGGGACACTTTTGTTGTTGTTTTCAGCCTGGGTTACTCTGGGTGCTCCACAGACTTCTTGTTTGGGTTCCTCATTCCACCATCATCTGTGAGCTCAGAGTTACCAGAATGTTGTACTTAAGGACTGTCCTGGAAATATTTGGCAGTATCAGTGCAGTAAAGATCTGGCACTCACACCTCCCAAATTTAGTTCTTGGAGCTAGATCAGTTTTTCATCTCTGAATATCTTTATTTTTCTTATCAAAGGAATTTTGAAGATAGGTATAAAGGTTAAGAGCTATCTAGCTTTTAGAGTTAGATCAGTTTTTCATCCTTAATAACTTTATTTTTCTTATCAAAGGAATTTTGAAGGTAGGTATAAAGGGGTTAAGAGCTATCAGTAAAAGCTATCATTTATTTTCTTCCCTTTGACTTGAATTTGTTAAAGAAACAAGGCAGAAAATAAATCACATCTCTTAAATTCTAAGTGAAGGTATGATGATGAGATTGTATGAGATTTTTAAAACATGTATAAAATGGAGTGTTTATTATTTTGTAGTTCTCAAGTAATTATAAAAAAACTTATATAAGACCTACTATTAACCTCATGTCAAAGCTAACATATATAATTTCTTTTTGTCTTAAAAGATTTTTCTCATATGAAAGAATTATTTATTACTTAAAATAAAAATATGATATAATAACATATCTGCTTAAATTATACAAGTTGATTTAAATACTTATATATGACTTATAACCAAGTAAAACATATATTGCCTGTACATAATTCAATTCAATATATGTACATGTAGAATGTATCCATATATGTTTCACATAAAATAATTTTAATGAAAAATGTTTTTAGTGTGATAGTGATTTCAAAAGCACTACATGATTCATTAGGTTATTTAGCTACAAAGACATATGATAGCCAGCTGTTAACTTATTGGATTTGGATTCATATGATTATTATTTGAAAATCACTTGGCATATATATATATATATATATATATATATATATATATAACTACCAATTTATTGGGTCTACACGGTAGACTCATTTCTAGATGAACAAACTGACACAGGTGAATAAAATCGCTTACCAGGGTACAAAGAATAAGTAGCCTAGCTAGCATACAAACTTAGTCTGAACTCCAGATCTGTTTTCTCTTTTTTTTTTTAATATTTATTTATTTGCTTTAGTTGTACACATGCGTTTATTTCTACATTGTGTTGAGGATCGAACCCGGGCTGTGCACGTGCTAGGCAAGCGCTCTACCGCTGAGCCACAATCCCAGCCCCAGATTTGTTTTCTTAACTCTGTTGTTACACAGCCTCTAATATTCTAACTGGTGAAATGTTCATGCCTTTCATCACTATTCTATAGAATTTTCCTTATCCCTTTTTATCTTTAGATTAATACCTTCCAGTTTGACTGAAAGTATACTAAATGATTCATTTTTAATTTATCTGTATGTTTTTAAAGATCCTATCAGGCTACAGAGTAATTTAGACCCTGTAAAAATGTGATGAGGTTACAACTCTGAAGGGGGAAACTAGTATGTGCTCTTTCCTGAGACAGTGAGAGATGGAGGAAAGCTGGGATTGTGTCTGTTTTGTTGATTGCTCTGTTCCAACCGTCCAATATTACCTGACTCACATAAGTCCTCATAGTTGAAATGGATGAATATTTGAATGAATGAAAGAATAAGTGAATGCAGAGGGTGGTGGAGGAAAAAAATGGAAAGAACCTTGGTCCCCAGTGACATTATTTAAACATCACACTAACCACATTACTGCACTCTTTGGGGCTTCTTGTTATGTGAAATAATAACTGTCCTCAATCTTCTTACATATGTTATTTAAGTAAATTTGCCTTTCCTACATGAGGGTGAATTTCTCTTTGTAAAACAAACTGTTACTATATAATGTTGTATAGGATATTATCCTATAATGAGATTAAATTTCTATTTTTACTTTTCGCATAATCTTGTTCCTTCTATTTCTCTTCTCTATTCCTGTATCCAAAAGCAGATATATATTACCAAGTTAACTGGGTAACAGACGCATCAGCCACCACAAATAAGCAGTAGGAACAAAATAAAAATACTTGATCCTTTCAAGATTCAGTCAATAATCTGACAAATTTATTGAGTGCCTACTAGCTGCTGGGGAGTCCATTAGCTACTAAAGCTACTGTGAGAAGTAAAATTTACACAATTTTTACATAATTTTTGTAATGTAGCAAAAATTATGGGGGAAATAGTCATTAATTAAATGATGAAAGACAATAAGCCCTCTCTAATATCAGTACATGGTCTTTCTGTTTTGATACCATGTTACTAATAAGTCAAAAGGCAAGGAAAAATTGTCAACTCTAAAAATGAAAATCTTTTTCTTTGTATCATTAATTCCTTTCACTCCTTTGAATGAAGTTTATTGTTGGTAGAAACCAATCAGTATTGAACATTTAATATTTATTTTAAACATGGAAGACCAAACATTTTGGAATATGTTGATGCTATTTCAACTTTAATTCTTGACTAAAATGGTAAAGATTAGTTCACCTCCAGAGCAGCATTCTCAGCAGAGAACAAGATCTATCCACTCACTAATGTGACACCGTCAACTGGTAAAAATGAGATGATTGGTTTCACTGCATTCAAGTGAAATGACTCAGAACCACAGCCCTGTCACATTCATCAACAGAACTTGACACTATCTTTTTCTTTCAGTATTTATGGTAAAAATTTTACTTTATGCAATTTATGTGAATAATCCTTTTATAAGCAGCTGCTACTCAAGAGGCACAGGAAAAGCTGTTGTAGAGGTGAGACCTTAATTTTGGAAAAAGAACCCAAAGATGCCATAAATAAAAATGAAAAGTCTAATTAAGAAAGTTCAGGGGCTGGGGTTGTGTCGCAGTGGTAGAATACTTGCCTAGCCTGTGTGAGGCACTGGGTTCAATTCTCAGCACCGCATATAAATAAATATTAAAAAAAAAAAAAAAAAAAGAAGTTCAGAGTTGGGTATTCTGCCCTTTGTCTCATACACACTTGCTTATGGAGCATATGTTGACTAGGTAACTTGATGAGCATTATGCTTTCCAAAGCTATCAGTGCTGAAGGATTTGGTACATGTTATACCCATAATTGATTGATTCCTTCAGTTTGATAAAAACTAAAATAGTGCGCAATTTTGTTAATCTTTAAGAAATTTTATGTTTTTATTTTTAATTTGAACTTGGAACAAGGGTTACTTTGGCCACAAACTTTTGAAATATTGACCTTGTATAGTGTTCTAAAAGGCAGATATAAACCCAAAAGGATTTTTGTTCATTAGAATATGCATGTGCAGAGCAACAAAAATATGATAGGACAAGAGAAATGGCAGTATAAAAATCAGTGGAATCTGATCTCACTTGAATCTGGTCTCATTGCAGTGTTCTTGTCTATGCAGGAATTTTTGGTGGATTAAATTTTAAATGACATTTTAACCTAGCCCCTTTGGAAACTTTTCAATACTGGGGACTTTTTATTCAAAATTATGGTCTTATAATTATAGATTATCAAATGTAAAAATTAGGGAAGACTTCATCTCAAGTAAAGCTTTTAGTTAATCTTACCAAAAGACTAGGAGAAGAAATGATTCAGAGAAAAAGTTAATTTTTTCCATTTCCTCTCCTTGTCATATAATTTACTTGGAAGTCAGAAGTCTGGTCTTCTCAGAGAAGCATTCTTTCTATGCCCTCTGCAAGATGTTTTAATTAGGACATTATTCTAAAACTTTTTGGCATTTCTCAACTTATTAGCAACTACAAGAACCATTGAATATAACAAAACTGATAATATGTTCAGCAACTGCAAATGAAACTTGAATTTTTGTAAGAGTGAGGTTATTGTAGTTATTGTTTTCTTTATACATGAAATAATGAGAAAGCACTGAATATTCAGTTTGGGCTATCAGCTTTTAGAAATCATATACATTGTCACTATGTAAATAAATTATGCAGTAAATGCATATACATCACAGCTTTAATCATTAAAACACTTTCCATGCTATGATATTTCTTCTTGAGAAGGGACAAGTGTCATATAATTATTTCAAAAAGAAATCTTGGCAGATATATCCTTTTTCATAGCTTCCTAATGCTTTAGGTACTCTACTGAAATACTTTCTAAAAATTGTCACCTAAATGATCCTGAGAAAAATACAGGTTTTAATAGTGTCTGTGTTGGCGGGCATTTGGAAAGATTCTATGATGCACCATCTGCACTTCTGACATAAACAACTGAGAGATTAGTTTAGCAATTAAGCAGGAATATATTTTAAGAAACGAGGAAGTATAGTGCTTGCTGGTGATTTCATTTTCAGGAACACAAAACCATAGTTATGGCAAACAAGAAGTTCTTTCAAGGAAATGGGAATGACTATCAACAAGTAGTGTATTTGTTGCTCAGCACAAGTCTTATTGATCTGATATAGAATTTTCTTTTAAATCTAACAATGATTTATTGGAGTTTCTGTGAAAGTCAATGTACTCTGTATTTGCAAGAATTGGTAATTCCTTCTGAATACAAATATATATACACACATATGTATGTGTGTGTTCTAATATATGTGAGTATATATTACAGGGAGGCAAGTACATGTAAAAATGATTGAGTAATGAAGGGGAAACAGTCAAGCTTACACAAAACAAGTGAGAACAGCTATTGTTTCTATAAGGGCTAATTTTTTAAATTAGATTGAAAATTTAAACTTTGAGCACCCAATTATGGCACTCAGTGAAGGGTATCGGCAGTATTGGTTATTATAGGCATTTTATGGTTAAAATTTGCAGTTTCCCCAGTTACTCAAAGTTTGCACTGTTACAGTTTTCAAATATGAAAGATTTTTTCTTCTCAAAATGCTAATAATTATTCAAATATAAATTACTGATGATGCATAAATTATGTAATATATATGTGTATATATATGTGTATATATATATATATATATATAAATGTTCTATGAATTTTCTGAAAACCCAGTTAATCTTCAAAAGGATTTTTCAAGGAGATAAAATAAATCATACAAGTTTTCAAATTATAAAACCAAAAGCCAATTCTGAAACACTAACAGATTAAAAAAACTTAACAGCAGACTTAAGACACTATTTCCCATACATGTTACATGGCATAATGACCAAATCAGAGTAAGGAACATGTCATCTCCTCCAAAGTTTGTATCTTATAAACCCATACTATTATTATGTGCCAGTTAAAAATAAAATGAAACTTGAAGTATTCTGCTTTTAAGGATGATTCAGACCCTAGTTTTGTGACCTTAAATAAATAATTTCTTTGTGTTTGCTTTCTTTTCTGTAATAGGAAATTACTGAGTCATGTGCTTCCAAAAATTCCTTAAAATTACTATTGTTTATGATGTAGTACTTCCTATATCTGGGTTCTGGATTACTCTCTGCTGAGTATCTCACACATAAACAGGAAAAGGTTTGATAGCAAATTTGAAATCACAACTGAGGAATTTTTAGTTCTAGTGATATAAGAGGAATTAAAATCAGAAATAAAATATAAATAGATAAGAAAATTATATTTCTTTTCTGAATACCTGCTTCTTTTTCTTTTAATATTTTAAAATAAAAATGTAATCAGAACAACCAAGCACAAATGTTCAAGAACATCTATCAAGGAACATCAGTTGTTTAGAAAGCTAAAATTCCATTAGGTAGATAAAATAATTTACAAACCTGTCAACTTTATCAGCACAGAATAATCAGTAGGCAATTAACTTTCTACATGTTCTTATAATTCTCAATCAATAACAGCTAATTGCTCTCTTTTTCAATGAATGATTCTCCAATTAATGACCCAAATAAAACTTCAAATAGAAGTAGAAGTGAAAATTATCATATCAGAAGCAAATTCATAATCATTTCATAAGAGGATAATTTATAGACAAAACTTCTATTTCACTGAACTAAAGTTAATTAGGCAGTATGTATTTGACATTAAGCAATGAGGCCTTTTAAACAAAAAGTGTTTTTTTTTTCCCCTGAATCAGGAGAAGATTGTTAATGATGAATTACTACTTTTTCTCTTTACTCTGAGATTTGAAAGAGAGAAATACCATGATACAATCCAGAACCCAGTCAGCTAAGATTACATTCTTTGTACAGAGGGAGTTTTAAAAAATAGATCTTATATGTCCAAAGAACACACAGATAACTGCTGAGAAACTCAAACGTAAACAGGAAAGAAATTTGATAGCAAACCTTGGTGGCAGTCCAGATCGAGTCTAATTACTGATACTCCATGAGAAGATTTTTTGAATTAATAATGTGGGAGGACAAAGGGAAAGGCAGGGATGATGAGCCTTCGACTCTAAAATCTGAAACCTTGACCCTTTGTCAAAATGTGCCTCTCCCCATGAAACTGCCTGAGTTGATGTATGAGTGAGATGGGTATTGGGAGAGGTCTCAGAGAGCCATTTCTCTGTCACTTCACCTGTGTTGAAGATCAGCATTGTGCAGAGAGTCATGCCCTCCCCACTTGTGAAAGCAGACAAGGCATTCTAAGGACTTCACCTTCAGCTACTCCCTGGGGCTAATTAAAGTGAAGAATTATCTGGATCAGCTATTTAGCAACAATCAGGGACACGCTTCTACTTGCTCTGTGTGTGTGTGTGTATTTTACATGAGTGTTTCTTTAAATGTTAATTCTGTGTATTATCCATTCTATAATAAAACCAAGAAATCAGTTATTCAACATTTTAAAAGACATGTTTTATTACTAAGCTAGTTATAGCTTCTAATAAATTTTAAGACCAGCAAATTTTAGCAAATAAATAAATCTAAGCATTTTAGCATTTTAGATGTTCATCAGATATATTCTGTGCAGAAACATGACAATGATTACATTTTAACTACTTGCTTCTTGGGCCACTGAAGGACCAATCCAATCTCTTGCTATTAAATAGTCCTTTAGAAAGACAAAGTGAAAAATATAGATTGAAATTCAGTTGAATTCCTGATGTACTTTTGCAAAATGAAATGATAAGTTATAGCAAAGCATTTTGCATTGGAAATTAGTAACAACTACTCTGAAACATCTATATTCATAGGAATCTCTGAAATGTAACCACAATTGCATAGACAAAAGTATGCCTCAGAGACTAAATTCTTGCACACAACTCCCAGGTTATCAGCATTACACATTATTTCCTGTGAAGTGCCTATTGAATTTTCCACAAAGAGTAAAAACACTTACTTGTTAATTATGTAAAATGCTTCTTATAATTGTTTGGAGTTAAAACAAACATGGGTTGTAATTTCAAAATTTCCATGGTCAACTATACATAAGATGGAGTAGCAGAGAAAGAGGAAAGCTTAGTTTCTTTGTAGTGTTTTGTAGCCATTTTGCATCATTTTTTTTTTTTTTAACCTCTCAAGAATAACTGCCACCTATGTATTTCAGTCAGTTTTTTTTGCTGCTGTGACTAAAGGATCTGACCAGAACAACTATAATGGAGGAAAAATTTACTTGAGGGCTCATGGTTTCAGAGGTCTTAGTCTGTAGAAGGCTGGCTCCATTTCTCGGGGCTCAAGATGAGGCTAAACATCAAGGCAAAGTGTATGGCAGAGAGAAGCAGCTCATATCATGGAGATCAAGAAGCAGAGAGACTCCACTCTCCAGGTATAGAATATACCCCACAGCCACACCCAATTCCTACCTACTCCAGCCACACCCTACCACTCCAGTTAATCCCATCAGGGATTAATTCAATGATTGGGTTAAGAGTCTTACAACCCACTCTTTTCTCCTCTGAACCTTCTTGCATTGTCTCACATGTGAGCTTTTGGGGGATATCTCACATCCAACGCATAACACTATGTCTACTAGTACATCATCTACATTATGAGTATTTATTTTTATTAAGAACCACTTGGATCTTTGTGCCAAGATAATGTTTCAGTACCGCTATGATTTTTATTTAATTTTTTTCTCCACTATACCTTTTCTTTCAGTGTTGTTGGGAGGCTAAGTGCAGTTATTAGGATAAATGTATATGATATTGCAGTACCTTTTGCTATACATTTTAATGTACTGATGTTACACTGACTACATGATGATAAAGGATATATAGAGATAATAGTGTATGGAAGAAGTAAAAACAAAGACAAATAATTTCAAAAGAAGAAAAACAGGACAGTGGTGTTTTAAGGAGACAGGAAAACAGGAATGGCACCACATTCTAACTGAGAAGGATGTATCTTGTATGTATCAGACTTCACTAAATTAAAATGATTCGAAATGGGTTAGAAAATCCATTCTCTCTAAACTTCAGTACAACTGGTTTTTAGAGAAATCGTCCCTTACCCTCCCTGTAATAACACCTATTTGTAGTACTATTAATGTGGCTCCTTATTCTCCACATTTATAACATTCAGCACAGTTAGCAGCCTTGTTTTTAATTCATGCATTATTGCATAAATAACCAGGATCATACCTGTTTTTTTCACCTCTATTCCCAGTGTATAGCCACATCTAGCAAATAGTTTACTATGATACATTTTAAATATATGAATGTTGTTTTGTTATTTTATTTTTTTTATTTATAATAGTAGTATGTATTATAATACATAATTTTATTAAGAAACTCTTCAAAAAACTTAGGAAGGGGGTCTGGGGTTGTAGCTCCGTGGAAGAGCACTTGCTTAGCATATGTGAGGCACTGGGTTCAATCCTAAGCACTATACAAAAATATTGTATAAAAAATACAATAACATTTAAAATAGCTTGCAGAGTGCAATTCATTTTTATTACATATAAAGAGCACAATTTTTCAAGTCACTGGTTTTACGTAAAGTATTTTCATACCATTTGTGTTTTCATACATGTACTTAGGGTATTGATGTCTAACTCATTCTGCACTCTGCAAACATGTATAACAGATTAGAATAAAAAAATGCAATTATAAAAAAAAGCTTAGGGATGGAATGTGAAATTATTGCAGCCTTAGTACTTTTGTGGACAAGAACTTAAAAAGCAAAAACAGTAACTTTAGTAATGTAGCCCTGAGACTTCATATGCTTTCCTGCTTATAGCAAGGATACCACTGTCTTTGTCAGTTCAGGCTCTTCCAATAAAAACATCATGTACCTAATGGCTTAAAGAACAAGCATGTATCTCTCACAGTTCTGGAGGCTAGAAAATCCAAGGTAAAGACACAAGCAGACCCAGTGTCTGAGAGGGTCCCCTTCCTGGTTTGCACTCAACCTCCTTCTTGTATCTTCACATGGCTGGATGCAGAAAGAAGCAAGATTTCCTGCTTCATCTTATAAAGGCACTCACCCCATTCCTCGTTATTTTTAATTTTTTTCCCCTTATACTAGGGTTGGAACCCAAGACTAATCTCATTTCTGGGAATTTAACCCTTATGACTAGTCACTATCCATAGGGCCTGACTTCTAATATCATCACACTGTGGGTTAGGATTTCAAGATATGAATTTTAGGAGGTATAATCAGTCCATTAGAGACACAAAATAGATTGTACAGTGTTGCAATTGCTGAAAGGTGTTCTTTTTAAAAAGACAGCATGTCTTTAATATGCTTTTATTTTACTTAACCCTCAGATGTTAATTGCATGGATATCTACAACTTGAATGAGACTTGATTTTGTAGCCATCTTAACTTTGGTTTACAAAGTCTGGCAGAGGAAAATCAAATCCTTAGAAAACGGAAATAAGTAGACATGTGCAGGATTAGATACATTTTTCTGCACGATAAACGCAATTAGCAAGACTTTATATTTTAAAATATGTGTATTTGAGGTAGTCTCTCAAATTTTTTTTATATGGATAATTGAATTTTTTTATAAAAAGACTAAATTATCTAACACACCATAACATTTTCTTCTAAAGGGCATTCAAAGGGAAATTAAAAAAAAATAAATTCAAAGAAATTCTTTCAATCTACCCAAAAGTGTGATAATAAGAGCCCTTGCCTCACTCATTCTTGTTATGGGCAAACATACATACCATTTTTCTTTTCAGTTTTGAGGGGGTTATGATAAGAAAAACACTAATCTACTTGAGGAACAAAAAGATTTCTAGTTTAATTTTCTAGTATTTTCACCTCATCCTCTTCCTAAGACAACACATTGACTATAGAAGCATACAGGCTTAGCTGGAAGGGGGCCTTTAAACTTTATTGGCTGTTAAAGGCAGGCATTGATAATAAGTGACAATCCATGCCTGGGCTGCTTGGACAGGGGGCTACCCAAACCCAGAGGGAAGAGCTCTGCAGCTTGGCATCTAGAGAGCAATGTTTCTGCTTCGTTTTTATGTTCTACGTATGGTAATCGAGAGTCCCATTAAAGTAAAGAATGAAGTCTGGTAGTCTGTTGCTTTTTATGCACTGGGATCATTACTATTTGCTTTTTTAGTAAGAGTGATTTCATTTCTGTTGAGAATTATAGACTTTTCCAAGGAAACTCTTACCTCAAGAAGATTCAGAAATTGCAGTGCCTTCAGGCAACACTTAACGTGGACACACACACAAAATAAAGTTCTTACTGACAAGAAAAATGATTGATAAGTATATGCTGAGAAAATGGTGAAAACATTAGGAAACCCAAAGAAACTATTCAGTGGAATCAGCTCTATGCAAATGAATATCAACATTTCCATATTTCCTTTTCCTGTTCATATATAAAGAGGCCCCAGGTGGTGCTGAAAGAAGAGTGCAGTTTGTTTTGGGATTCTATAACAATTCCTGTCTTTTGCTCATTTACCAGCTGTGTCAAATATGGCAAAAATGGTTGCTGGGAATCTCTCATTGAAAGGAAAAGAAAGTTCTTTTTAAAAATGTGCTTTCTGACAGTCATATATAAGAGGATAACATCTGGGGATCTAGAAAACCATAAGATTTCCAACTGATTTACTCTACAAAACTTTTGGCTCTTTATTTCTCTGAAAAATATGAGCAATTATGAAGACAGCTAAGTAGCCAAGGAGAACCTCAGACCAATGAAAAGGGAGAAAGATCAGATGAAGAAAGTAAAACTGTTATACTATCTAGACATTAAGATGAACAGAAAAAAAACAAAAACAAAAAACTTCCCTCTTTTTTATTGTAATTAAGAAAATTAGGGGCTGGGGTTGTGGCTCAGCAGTAGAGCGCTCACCTAGCATGTGTGTGGCCTGGGTTCGATCCTCAGCATCATGTAAAAATAAAGGCATTGTGTACAACTAAAACAAATAACTATTAAAAAAAAGAAGAAGAAGAAAAGAAAAGTAGACAAAATAGACAGTGACCAGGATGGGTACATAATTGTAGAATCCAATGCAAAAGGAAAACATGGATTTCCTTATTGAGAATCAGGGAACAAAAACAATTAAAGATATGAAAATATGAAGCATCTTCCTTTAAGAAGATTTTATTATTTTGCATAATATAATAGGGATTACTTATGAGTAGTCATATACTGACAAATTATAAAAATGATATTTTAGTACCATAATTTTGTATAAACAGGAATTAATTGTTAATATGATATCTTGATTGATCAATTATGGGGGATTTCTGGCTGATATTTCTCAAAATTATTTATTAGGTCATCAAATGTATTCTTTTTGACTTTATTTTAACAAACTCAATTGAACATGATGTCAGTCACTCTTAGCAAATGTTTCATAGCAAATGTTTTGATAATTTTCAAGTTAAAAGTATAATTCTTGAAGGGCAGATGAACACACACTGGAACCGCCATGTAGAAAAGGGGGGGTGTCTGTTAATCAGCGGAAGGGACATGTGGAAGGGGAACTGGCGAGGGAGACGGGTAGCGAGAAGAGAAGAAGGAAAAGTAAGGGGGGGGGTTCGGTCCAGAGAGTGCTTAAGTAGTGAACCGTGGACTGCGGGACCCCCCCAAAGGGAACCCCAGTTCCATAGGCTGCTGGGGCTCGAAAAGAAAACCTGTGTGTCATAATTGGCTCAGTGAGGCACCTGGGGTTTGGCCAGCAGCATGGCCAGCCTGAGGTGCTTGGGAGTGTTAAGGTGCCTGGGGGGGTGTGACTAGTTGAGCTATCTGGGAGGTGTGTCCTCCCTGCCCAGAACCTAACATTCCCCCCTTTTTGTTTTCTTAGGAAGTGGGGCATCGTCGTGTTTCAATCTGGCTTCTTCGAGCTGAAATGGGGTGACGTGGGGTGTTATAAGTGGGGAGATGCGGGCAGGCAGGTCAGGCTTTATGGCAAAAAAAATTCCCAGGAGACAGGCACCAAAAAGATGAATCTCTGCAGGTGTGAAATGCATGAAGTTTCCTCGAAGCCATAAATCGATGAGGGTGTCAAACCAAGCTTCTGCAGAGGTCACCAGGGGAATCAACCAGCTATCCTCTAAGTGGACCTAGGAGAGGGAGGATCCATGGGGCCATCCCTTCCCATAATTCCCATGCATACCTCTGATGCCACCAAATCTTCTTGTCCCCTAGATCTTGTATCACCTTCTTCAAGAGATATATGTTGTGGTCAACCTTGCCTGATTGGTTGACATAATAGCAGCATTCTTCACCCAAGAAAATATAGGTACCCCCTTTTTCTGCTGTGATGAGGTCTAAAGCTCGTCTGTTCTTGGAGTACAACCTCCACTAACGATGAGAGTTGTTGCTAGAGGGCCTGTATGGAGTAGGAGGAGGCTTCAGCGTTGTGGTAAGCTTATCTGTGAGATCAGAGAGCTTCTGTCCAAAGGATTGGGCTACTACAAGTGAATGAGCCAATCCTCCAATTGAGAGGCCTGCAGAAGCAATTGCGGTGACTAAGCTAACACCCACTAAGACTACCAGAGTGACTGCTCGTTTGGAGCACCCCCCTTAAGACTGTAGGGAGGTAAGAAGGTCCTCAACCTCAGCCTCAGTATATAAAGTCAAGCTTGGAATTAAAACAACAGAGTAGCAGGGACCTGGGGTCTTATCGTCAATGCATTGGAACATATGGGTGAAACACCAAAATAGGATAGGGGAAGGGAGAGTCAAATTATCCGTTATGGGATTCCAGGTGTGTTCTGGGCAAGAGTCATTGACGGTGGCCCAACAAGAGGTAACATTAAAGAAAGGGGGAATAGTCGGAAGAAGGAGAGAGAGAGATGATTGATCATGGCATGAGGAGGTTAGGGTGGCTTTGGCCTGAACTGGGATTGGGACCAATAGAGACTTGTGAAGTGGTGCACAGAGGAAACAGGTTGAGGCATTAAAGGTGGAATAGTTCGCTAATAAGAAGAGAGATAAAGAGAGGATGGAGTTCTAAGAGAAAGAGAGAGACGCGTTCAAATGTCGAAGATGGGTTCGAGTCTGTTGCCTGGTGGAATTAAGTATCTTGAGAGCCCTGGCAGCAGAAGAGTCTTTTATAGTCTTTTCTATAATGATTTTACCTCTACCATGGGCCCATTTGTGATTAGCAAACCCTACCACAGCAACACGACTCTGCTAAGAAGAAGGGTTAGTAATCTTGAAAGTCACGTTGTTACTGTACCTCCAGGATTGGAGTTGGCTTGGTGTAATTCCCCAGATATTTGTTATTCCCATAACAGGATGGGACTGGTGATAATTACAGCTCCAGGATGGGCATCTGACCCATCCATTAGGGTCATTGCACCAATCCTCTGTCTGGTCCTCCTTAAAACAAAGGTACTTTGGTGATTGTGGCATTTCAGAAAAGCATTGGTGAGCATATGTAGAGACCACATCAAAGGTGATCAGAATGAAGGGGCAATTATCAAAAGGGCACGATGATTGATTAAGGAGGTGTACCTTTTGCCCATGGTTATCTATTAGTTGCCAAACCTCAAAAAAATAATGGCATGGAGGAGTAGAGCAATAAGACACAGAACCTGCAGGGGCAAGCAGAAAGAGGGCCAGAGATAGAATGAAAAGGACAGAAAAGGTCATTTTAGGTCAGTATTAGAGATACGAGAAAAGCAGACTTTTAGGGGATTGGTGGGAAGGGGAGAGCAAGTATACTGAGGTAGTTGTTTGTCGTCCTTTTGTGGATCCTCAGCTGTTTGAGCAGCTGGTTTTAGTCTGGAGATATGAATCCAAGATGTCAAATTCCCTGAGGTTTCACAAAGCCTAGTAGCTGTGAGTATGCACAGCACAACCTGGAAAGGGCCTGTCCACTTCGGGGCAAGGGTTTCTGTATCCTAGGGAGGGGAGAAATATACCCAAGAACCGGGTGTTAATGGGAATGAAGCAGTGAGTCTACCTGGATCAGGAAGAATGTAACCTTGGCACTTCCATAGCTGATGTCTGATGAAGGACAAGATGGGAAGAGAGAGATCTTTGGGTAGGGGTCCTGAGTTGGGGAAACTCCAGGTGGAAGAGCTGGTCGCCCAAACATAACCTCAAAAGAGGATAGTGAGGAATGTTTCCTTAGGAGGAATCAGAGCCTAAAGGGGGCAAGGGGGAGTAACTTGACCCAGTCCAAGTGAAGCTCTAGGGAGAGTTTAGTCAGAATATCCTTAAGAGTTCTATTAGTCCTCTCTACCTTCCCTGAGGACTTGGGGTGATATGGGATGTGAAAATGCCAAGGAATGTTAAGGGAAGTAGAAATATTTTGGGTAACATAGGAAACAAATTAAGGCCCATTGTCAGACTGGATGGACGTGGGCAATCTGAAGTGGGGAAGGATTTCTGAGACTAAAATAGAGGCTACTGTGGAGGCCCTTTTGTTGGAAGTAGGGAAGACCTCCACCCATCCAGAGAAGGTGTCTATCAAGACCAGGAGATATTTGTGTTTTCGGACAGCTGGCATGTTGGTGAAATCTATTTACCAATCAGCTCCTGGAAGCTGATCTAGAGTTTGGTGAGAGGGAAATGTTCCTGGTTTAAGGGGAGTATATGGGTTGGTGCGCTGACATGCAGTTCACATGGAGGTGAGTTGATGGAGAAACTGTGTCTTCTGAAGTCAGGGTGAGGAAGAAGGTAGCAAAAGTTTTGAGGGCCTGAGGGTTAGGATGGAAAAGAGAATGGAGATAGGAAAGGATTGATTGTGTGGAAGGGGATGTGGGGGTCTTGGTAGTAGATTGGACTGGAGCCAGAAGAGAAGGAGAAGATAGTGCTGCTTCCCTTGCTGCCCTATCAGCCTTCGGTGTTTTCCTGAACTATGTGAGAGTCTCCACTTTGGTGTGAAGGACAATGGGAGATCCCTATTAGCTTGGACAGAAAAGAGGCTTGCAGGAGTTTTGATATTAATTTAGAATTAGTAACTTCAGAGATTTTTGTGGTCAGGAGCCCTCGCTCTTTCCATATTGCTGAATAGGAAAGCAAAATAAGGTAGACATATTTTGAGTCTATGTAAAGGTTGAGGTTTTGGTCAGCAGCTAATTTGAAGGCATGAATAACAACTATTAATTCAGCCCATTGGTTTGTGGTGTTGGGGGGAAGGGGTGCTGCCTCAATAACCTCTGACAGGGAGATGACAGCGTAACCGGCAAAACGTTGCCCATCCTTAAAGAAAGAGCTGCCATCTGTGAACCAAATTAGGGAAGGATCAGGAAGTGGTCCCTCTTGAATTTGGGGAGGTGGGGGATTAAAGCCTCAAGCATCTCTATACAATCATGTTCTGGGGGCTCTGAGGAGACTTGGAGGAGGGAAGCTGGGTGTAAAGAGGAGCAGGGTTGGAAAGAGATTGAGGAGTCATGCAGAAAAGAAATGAGGCGAGAGAGAACGTGACAGGGCAAGAGAGTTTGAAGGCTCTTATAGGTTAGTAGATCTTTTAAATGCTGAGGAAAGGCAACAGTGACCTGGGCACCAAAGGTCAACTTTTTTGATTTTTGTAGAAGTAGGTAAGCAGCAGCCAGAGCCCTAAGACAAGGGGCCCATCCGTAAACTGTGGAGTCAAGCTGTTTAGAGAGATAGGCAACCAGAGCAAAGATGGAGCCCTTGTATTGGCCTAGAACACTGAGAGCCAGACCCTTTATTTCATGGACATAAAGGGTGAATGGCTGAAGAAGGTCTGGGAGATGAAGAACTGGGGCCTGTGACAGTGCCTGCTGTAGATGCTTAAACTCAGCCTGAATGCCTTCAGGGAGTAACTTTTCCTCAATCCCCTTAGCTACCTCACATAGGGGCTTTGCATTAAAAGAAAAATTGGGAATCCAGGCACGGAAATATCCAGCTAGCCCTAGGAAGGAAAGAATCTTCCTTTGTCTTGGGACATGGGAGCTCCTTAACAAGGGCCTTTCTTTCTACAGTAATGGCTTTCGATTGATGGGAAATCTGAACTCCTAAATATACTACCTGGGTCTGGGCAAGCTGCACCTTGGATGAGGAAACACGATACCTGCGAGAGGCAAGAAAATTTAAAAGGGTGTAAGAGTCTTCATGAGCTGTGGAAAAGGAAGGACTATAGAGGAGAAGGTCATCTATGTATTGCAGGAGAGTGGAGTCAGAGAATTCAAGGTCTTTGAGGTCTGCAGTCAATGTCGGTCCAAAGATATGAGGGCTGTCTTGAAAACCCTGAGGGAGGATTGTCCAGGTCAACTGTTGGGACCATTGAGTACTGGGTCAGTCCAGGTAAAGGCAAAGAGGTCTTGTAATTCTGGAGCTAAAGGAACAGTGAAAAAGGCATCATTAAGGTCAATAACCAAGAAATGGGTGGATAAGGAAGGAATTAAGGAGAGAATAGTATAAAGATTTGGGACCACGGGGTGTATGGGCTTAACAGCCTCATTGATGAGATGAAGATCTTGGACTAGCTGATATCACCCATTGGACTTATGAACAGCCAATATAGGAGTATTATAAGGAGATTGGGTGGGTCTGAGAAAACGTTTCCGCAAAAGATCTGAGATAATGAGTTGGAGACCCCTAAGGCTAGTGGCTGGAAGTGGATACTCTCTTGGGGAAATGCTGAGGATCTTTAAGGTATATTCGTATGGGGTCACAATGAGCAAGAGTGGGAGTCTGAGTATCCCAAACTTTGGGGTCTACCAGATTGGTGGGGGCAGGGCAACAGGAGGTTTCTGCATCAGTAGAGAGTTGAAGAGTTTCTGCATTGTTAGGAGGTTGAGGGGTTCCCGCATCAATAGGGGGTTGAGGGGTGTCCACATGGTTGCCAGTGGCCTTTGAAACAATAAGAAAAAAGACAGGTGAGAAGACAGAGCAACAGAGCAAAACAAGCCAGGGAGCTCAACTGAGCTAGGAGGATCAGAGAACACAATTGAGGCCTGAAATTTGGCCAGTATGTCTCTGCTCAGTAAAGGCATGGGACATTGAGGCATCACTAGGAACTGGTGGGTGAAGGGATGGTGGTGTGGACAGCAAGGCAAGATAGGAGTCTTGCAGGGGCGAATAGCATTTCCCTCTACTCTGACAATAGGGGATGGTGCTATGGTGGTGGGGCCCCAAAACTCCCTCAAGACAGGGGAGGCTTCTCTTGTATCTAGCAGGAAATTTATGGGGTGGCCATCAACAAGGAGGGTAACCCTAGGCTCCTGTAAGGTGATGTCAATAGTCGGGAAAGGAGTCTCTGGGCCCCGTCAATCCTCTGTGGCCAGTGCCAGCAGGCTGGGGTTTGTGACTGGTCCAGCCCCCCTGCGGGACTGGGGCAGTCAACGCCCCAATGGCCCACATTGGAACATTTAGGGCACTGGCACTTAGGGGGCCTGGGGTTAGGACAGGCTTTAGCCCATGTCCATCCTTCCAGTACCTATAGCAAGGCCCTGGGGGTTCTTCCTGTATGGACTTACAGGCCCCTGTTTTTGATGCTTGAGCATCAGAGCCCCGAAGGGCCTGGGCCAATATTTGGAACTTTGATCGCTCAGCCTTTTCATATTTTTGAAATCTGTGATGTTCGGAGTCTTCCTCACAGTTATGATAGACCTTAAATGCTGTGGCCAAAATCTCCGTCTGAGGTATTGCAAGCCCCTGCTCCGGCTTCCTTAATTTAGCCCGTATGTTGGGGTAACTCTGGGACAGAAAATAAGTCATAAGGACTTGACGGCCTCCCTGGGACTCAGGGTCTAGATTCGTGTACCACTGAACCGCTTTTGTCAGCCGATCAAGAAACTCATTGGGAGTCTCTTCTCTTTTTTATATAATTTCCTTCAGCTTATCAAAATTAACAGGTTTCTGAGCTTCGCGTTTAAGACCCATTACTAAGCAAACTAGAAACTGATCTCTCAAGACCACGTCCCCTGGGGCATTATAATCCCAGTTTGGGTCCTGATTCGGTACAGCCTCAGGACCAAAGGGGAAGTTTGGATTGACTCTGTGGGTCTTGTCTGCATAGGCTCTTCCCTGCAACCAGACCTGTCTATACTCTTCAGGAAGTAGAGTATTTGACAAAATGAAGTACGCGTCATGAAACGTGAGACTATATCCTTGGGTGACCCATTGAAATTCTTTTAAATAAGTTGTGGGGTCTGTAGCAAAGGAGCCCCATCGCTTCTCGATCTGGGACAGGTCTGCCATGGAAAATGGGACATGAACTCTTACTACACCCTCTGCCCTGACAACCTCCCTCAAAGGCACAATGATCTGGATGTACATTCCCACCTGCTTTCTCCAACGGGTTATGGGTGGACTGAATGTGGAAGGCGGCAGAATATCCCGTGAGTCTGGGAGAAACTCCGCGGGAGCCGCTGGGGAAGAAACCAAAGAAATTGGTCCAGAATCCGAGGGGGTAGGGGGCTAAAGTAAACTCAGTATTTGGAAGCTGTGCGGCTGGTGAAGAACGCATCACAGAAAATGACGCAGAACAAGCGACAGAAGCTGGGTTGGCGGTGAATATGGCAGCGAAGGTGCAGAAGATGACATAGAAGTAAGAGGAGGGCTAAAGACGAAGGCATGCCAATTTCGGAAATCAGAGCCTCAGAGCCGGAGCCGGGAGAAGGGGAAGGACGGAACCCCGGGTCAAAGTCAAGATCAATTAAAGATGGAGGCGGGTCACTGGGTCTGCATGCAAGAAAAACGGTTTCGGGGCTACAATGAGTACACAGGGAAGAATTTGAATGGAGAAGGAGAAACGCATCTATGTAGAGTAAATCTGTCCATCGTTTCGACCATTGGCAAAAGCTGGAAAGTTCCTGCAAAACCCGAGCATCCAGGGACCCTGACCCTGGCCACCAGTTAGTTAATGGGTAAGAAGGCCAAATCTTTGTACATAATTTGACTAGTTTCTTTTTCTTTATGTGCAGCTTTAAGCCTAGGTTTGCCCGATTTTTTAGGAGGTGGTTAAGAGGAGAGTCAGCTGGAATAGAGAGAGAAGCTCCCATATTTTCCCGTTAATGGGGAAAGGCTAATACAATATTTCGAAAAGCGTCCCTTTCGAAATAAGCATTAGAGTGAGATGCAAGTCTGTTGACCCAGTCATCATCGGGTCAGGCAGACATGGGGTATCATGAGAAACGTCTTTCTCAAGATACCGGAGGACTATGAGGTCCTTGTGCAAGAATTTCTGTGTCCTGTGTTAAAGAGAAAGAGAGATTCAACTGCGGAATGTGGAGAGGGACTTCTTTAATCACTCCTAGCTGAAAACTTTAGAGCGGGAAGATGGAGGTGGGTGGGGAGTTCCTGGGGTCCACCATTGCCTTTAAGGACTCGGGTGGGGTACTTTCCCCTCTGTACAGGTCACAGGCGAGATTGCTGGAAAATCAACAGTCATTTTTCACCATGTAGTGACCAGACAGGTTTAGGAACTCGGGCGGGGTGGGGTGGCTTACCAAATACAGCGATGCTGTGGTGGAAAAGATGAACAGAAGAACGGAGGCGATTTCCAGGAGGTTTATGCCCTCAGAATAGACACGCATTTCTCCATCCGAATCATGGCACCAGAATGAAGGGCAGATGAACACACACTGGAACCGCCATGCAGAAAAGGCAGGGGGGGCATTAAGTAGTGAACCCGTGGACGGAGGGACCCTCCCCAGAGGGAACCCCAGTTCCATAGGCTGCTGAGGGTCAAAAGGAAAACCTGTGTCATAATTGACTCAGTGAGGCACCTGGGGTGTGGCCAGCCGCATGGCCAGCCTGAGGTGCTTGGGAGTCTTAAGGTGCCTGGGGGGTGTGGCTACTTGAGCTACCTGGGAGGTGTGTCCTCCCTGCCTGGAATCTAACAATTCTGATGATACAACTCTTGTGGAACTATTAAGAAGGTTTTATGAGCTGGGACAAAATTGGGAAATTTTTCTGCTAAATTAATTTAAAATATAAGTTTTAGTACATGTAAATCTGATAATTCTCATGGAAAATTTTTTCAAAAATATTTCTTCATATAAATCAATGTAATATTAGTCTGAATTTAATTTTAAATGTATTCAAGGGTATTTTCATATTTCCTTTGATCTTTTCTATAACTTGTAGGATATCATATCATATAAGAAACCAAAAATGGTATTTTTATTTAAAAACAATTTAAAACACCTGTGTGTGTGTGTGTGTGTGTGTGTGTGTATTCTATCAGTGTTTTGTTTGTTTGTTTGTTTGTTTTTTAGGTGTAAGGAACTAAACCCAGAGCCTATACATAAGAAGCACATGCTGTACCACTGAGTTACACTCCTGGACCCCACCCTACATTTAATATGAAGGAGAAAATAATTTTACAATTGTCTTCTTTCTTAATAATTGTTTCATCCAAAATCGTACTATTTTGCATTGACACATTGCTATTTAATTTCTATTTCTAAGTCTATGGAATCTGTCTTGCCATGTTGCAGCAGTTATGAAAAACAGAGTTTCTAAACCCTCTGATGAATTCTGATAACTCTCTTTTATGCTTTATCATAGTATCATGTATAAGTTTTTGTTTTTCAATAATTTACTGACAAACTGGACAATTGTCATTTCAAATTATTTACACAAATTAAAAAAAATTCCCACTTAACTGTTTATTTAGATTTAAGTTTAATATACAGAACTTTGATCAGGGATGGTAACATAATTTGTAGAGTGCAAAATAAATATGTGGAGCTTCTTGTTCAAAAAAAAAAAAAAATTCAGTAATCCAAAATTTAGCAAGACCAGATAATTCTTACCAAATAATATATCATTTTGTTCTATACTATCACATTTTTTTCTGATGTAATATTTTTATTTCCTTTATTTATTAAGAACTTAGCCCAGTGTCTCAATATTGTTAGAGAAAATAAAAGATACCATATTAAGTACAAAGGGACACAAAAGGATAGAAAATCACTTTTATTAGCTTATTTATGAAACATTCTTTTGAGGTAGGGAACAATTTAGAAAAAGATTGCCAATAAGTAAACTGCTATCATTTGCATCATGTTTCACCTAGGAAGAAAATTTGGATTAATGATATGACAATTTAGGGTCAATAGAAACAGCTAAAGTTTTATTGTATACCAAACTAGAGACAGAAGAGTTCTCCTTTCCTGGTCTCAATTTGTAATTGTACTGTTTAGTTTCTTCTGTAAACCAGAACATCTTAAATTCATGATATACATTAATACAAAAAACCTTCTTGCTGTGGATACTGCAGCAATCTAAAGCTTCTGAAACTTAAATCAGTGTCTTAAATACACTTTTAAAGTCATATTTGCTTAGAAACACAATGCTCTTGGGCACTAATGTTACACTTCCTTGAAAGTTTACATTACGCATGTGTTCAACATCAGTGTCAATTAACTGAATATCTTAAGTTCAAACATTTTGAAAAGAAGACGCAAAACTATAGAATATGTATTTCCAAGACAATACTCAAAATAATATTTGATTACAATAACTAGACAAATTTAAAAACAATGAGTTTTTTTAACATGCAGTACATTTAATGAAAACTAAAACATAGTGATGTTTTTAATAAAGGCTCATTAAAACCTGTGATTCTTGGCAAGCATTATACATTACTACATTAAACTATAAAATCTATATGTTCAGAGGGCAACAGTGTTCTCTTTGTTGGTCCAGAGAATGGAGAGAGAGGGTAAAAAAAAAAAAAAAAAAAAAAAAAAAAAAAAAAAAAAACTATTTCAAGCTACACTAGTAAATTTTTAGTGAGTCCTTGCAAGTATCTTGCCAAAACATTAGACAGTTTTAGTAGAATGCTTGGCTGCAAATTGATCCATAATAAATTGATTGATGTCATCACTTGAATGTATGCCTTTCATGGTTGGTGATTTAGGATGTATTAAGTTGGATGTGTGTTTGACTTGTCAAAATTTCCTCTGGTGAATTCAGTTTAATTATAAAAAGTAAATGGGAAAAAAAAAAAGTAAATGGGAAATATCCATTAGAAGAGTACTCATTTTCTGCTATGTGCTACCTCAAATATTTGCAATAATTTTTAAAAAAACATTGAGTATTTTTCTATGCCAGGCACCATTCCTGGCACTTGAGGTACTTGCAGTGAACAAAAGCAGACCACAAATGAATCATGAGATAGTCATATTTCTCCTATAGATCTAAAAGACAAAGGTCTTAGCAGAATTGTTAAAATCACATTTGAATTTCTAAGATCACAAGAGTTAATTACCCCAAAATTTTTTGTCTTAAAACCTGTTGAAATGTAAAAATATTAGAAGAGTCATAAAATTTCATGGTTTCATACGAAGAGGAAAGAAATAACAACTAAGCCGTTCTTCTATGAACAGGTAAACAAGGAGAACTAAGTCAAAGAATCATTCAACCATTACTGGCTGATTCCTAATGTGCAAGTTACAGTAATTGGAACTGGAAAGTCATATAGCACATTGTTGTTCAAAATCTACTTTTCTATCAATCAATGCTTCAAGAACCTAAGGAAGAAATAATAACCAACCCTAGCTTTTGGTAGTATCCTGCTAAAACCAGTAAAACTGAGGGTCAGTCCCAAATGAGAAGGAGACATTATGTTGAAGTTGAAGTTGCCATATTTCAGGGGCAAAGATAGTTTGCCAAGAAGATCTTCCTTGGAATGAAAAGCTGAGAACTCCTTTATGGACCCCAACCTGCCTGGAACAGAAAGGCGGAACTTGTCTCAGCATCTCTCAGATATCAGCAGGCAGAAGCTACAGATCTTTCTTCATTACTTCTCGTACCCCAACTTGTGCAAATTGTGATGGATCAGCTCTGAGCAGGAGCCTTCCAAAGTCCCAGGATTCATAGTAAGGACCACACACTCCACAAAGAGCTTCAGGTTTTCTCAGAAGCTATGGATAGGTCAATACTGTGCCTAGGCTGTTATCATTTCATTTAGTCCCTGACAGGAGGCCTTCCAGCTTTCCTGACAGGTGTAAAGGTAACATGTTTTCAATCTCCTCACCATCAGGAATTCATTTTTATCCCTTGACAAGAGAACTCAGTGAAATAAAGTTTTGTTTCCTGAAGAACACAGTAATAGTGAGATGTTTACATTTATTTCTGTTTCTAGCTGTCACACAGTTGCCTCTGGCATAAAGGGCAGAGTATATGGGCTCCATTCCTTGTGGTGTCCCCAAGATTTATATTTCCATCCAGGTATAAAGAGCTTGCTTTGACAGAGACAAAGCTTAACTCACTCGGATTTATCAAAAATATGAATCATTGCCGGAAGCTTAGGGAGAATGGCTCCCTGCCATTCAGCTTCTGAACCCCATTATCATCCTTTCTAAAAATAGAGAATAATGTTCTCTCATAATCTTCTGCTTTGGAAAGCCAATCTCTTTCAGCACTTTAAATTGTACTATGATCTGCTCTATCTAGAAGGGTACACATGTATATAAGCAGACATTTATTATAACTATGAGAATAGAAGAATGCTATATACATACAATGACATGTAGATACATATGTATATATGATTGTTATTAGCAATAATACTGTCTTTGTTTCATCAAATAGCCTCCATCCAAACTCGGTGAACTGAAGGAAATGACCATTCCAAGGAAAGGAAACTCCTAATAGCTCTAGCGCCTTTTAGGTTTTCAATCAGAGTTCTTCTGGCTCATTGGCTGAGCTCATTGGCCAGGAATGAGGAAAAAGAGCAAGTAACTACTGGTAATCGTTCTGTTCTGCAAAGTATCATTGGTACATCAGGAAGATTAATTGCAGAAACACTGTGTCCTGTCTACTACTGTGCCGACAGACTGAAACAAAGCAGTTGTGCTACTGAATCACTAGGAACATGTTTTTGGCATCGCAGCCCTTCTTCCTGTACTTCTCCCAAGTTCAGAGCTACAAGATGAATGAGAAAATAGTACAGCAGGAAGAATGAAAAAATATGAACATGAGCGTATGTGATCTGGAAGTGGTACATTTCTTTTTATGCATTTTTCAAGAATAAAAATGATGTAAACTAGAAACAATAGATTATCATATATCACAATTGTATTTGATTTAGAAAATACTTTATATTGTCATCTTTTAGCTTAAATTGTTTTTTCCCCACTTTTCCATGGATAAAATATGTAAGAATTTAAACAGAAGTATACAAACCTTCAAGTTATTATTTTTTCCACACAGATTTTATCATGCAAACTACAATGGACTTATATTTATTCTTGTCCCGTAACTTTCTATGATCTATTAAAATGTAGTAATTTATGCAGTATTGGGTTTGAATGTTTGTGTTTCTCAAAATTCATGTGATGAAATCCAAATGCCCAAGGTGACAGTATTAGCAGGTGAGGCCTTTGGAAGTTGAGTAAGGGAGAGGGATGGAGCCTAAATAGATCAGATCAGTGCCTTCCTAATTAGGACCAAGGGAGCTACCATTCCCCTTCCCCTCTTAAGGACACAGACAAAAATCACCCTGTATGAACCAGGAAACAAGTCATTCATAGGACACCAAATCTGTCTCTGCATTGATCTGGGACCTCTCAGCCTCCAGAACTGTGATAAATAAATATTCATTTTTTAAATGAACTATCCAGTTTATAACAAAATGGTATTTTGTTATAGCAGCATAGGCAGACTAACATATGTATGTATATTACCAGTTTTATAAATTAAAAGCTACTTAAGGCTGGGCAGGGTGGCTCATGCCTGTAATCCCAGCACTTGGGAGGCTGAGGCAGGAGGATGGAGGGTTCAAATCCAGCCTCAGCAATGGCAAGGCACTTAGCAACTCAGTGTAACCAAGTTTCTAATAAAATACAAAAAAGGGATGGGGATGTGGCCCAGTGGTCGAGTGCCTCTGAGTTCAATCCCCGCTACCCCCCCCCAAAAAAAACTACTACTTAAGTCAGAGTCCTTATGTCCTTATTTGATTCATTTTAGTACCACCCAATGTGCACATATCACAATGCTTTATAAAACCTCAGTAAATTAGAGGGGAACATCAGTATAGTTGTGTTCATGGATTTTGGGTTAGAAATACCATACAATGTAATCCCAGCTCAGTCACTTTGTTGTGGCCCTTCAGGCACTTAAACTCTGAGAGCTTTCATTTTCTTGTCTGAAAAATGAAAATAACTCACACCTCACAATTATTAAGTTGATGAAGTGAGTAAACATGTGAAATGCAAAATATAGTGATGCACACAAAATTCTGTTTTGTTTCTCTTCTTGTAAACCTCAGTAAATACTTGTTGGATGCATAAATTAAAAAATGAAGAACTATGAAGAATTTCAGTATCCTTAGAATGTTTCACATATTTACATAAGAATAGCCTATCATGTATACTGAAACTTTGGATAAGGTTTTTCCAAATTTCACATTTGTTCAGTTATTTTTTTTTAATTAAGTTCAACAAAAACATGAGGACTTAAAATAACTTCAGATCAAAATTTTAACCATACCAAAATATTAAAATTAGCTCACATGTATGTCTGGAAAGGATAAACAACAGCAAAAGTGTCTATAATTGGCTAGAACAAGTTGACAGTGTAGTTGATAGTCACATGTGCCCTTAAATACATGATGCTTGGGAGCAACCACAGATGAATGGGAGGGGCAGGGGAAATAGGCTGAGTGATTTAAACTACAACCACCAAATCAACCCCAGAAAATTGAGCTATCTAGGGAAGACAACTGAATTAATAATCTGATGAAATAAGTATCATCACATTAGTATTCATTCATTCATTTATTTTTAAAAAAATTAAATGAATGCCTACTATGTTCCATAGACTCTTCTGGAAACACCAGTTAGGAAAGAATCTATAACTCAAATTTAGAGAAATGATGACAGGTTCAGGCTTCTCTTAAGAGGCTTGCATTGCTCTTAGCAGTAAATGTCTTCAATACTGCCATATGGGCCATATGACTACAAGACTAGCTTTTGATTTTTTATTCCAATTAACTATGGTGACATTATCTCATATCTGAAAATTCCAGATTTTTCCCTTTTTGATTCAAGTCACTGTACCCTCTTCAAACAGTAAAAGTGTTTCTCTTTTACAAGGATGACTACATCCAAGTGAAATATGGTGTTCAGAGTCAATGGAGCTACATTCTTGGACTCCTGTTTTAAATTTTTCTACATTATACTATAATGTTAGATTTTTGTTATGCATTGGGATAGTGAAGCAAATTGTTTAACATGAAGAATGATGGTATTTTAATGATGGGTCAACAAATAGAAAAACATTCCTAGAAACTAATTATGGAACCAACTTTCTCAGAATCTTTCACTGGAAACAAGGCATCATGCCTGAATTATCTGCAAATCTTTTGGGGTTCTTTTGGAGATTTTTATCTTGTCTTGATTATTCTTCAGAGAAGTTACAAAGATAATGCATCTAGATTTTTCTAGGAGTTTTTTGACTCTTCTGGTTGCTCTGTGCATTTCATAAAGCTTGGGTTTTTTTCTACATCTTATATCCATGAGTAATTTACTTCAGTGAGATGATTAGTCATTTGACTTGATTATCAGAGTTAATGATGGATGGTCATCAGAAGTGGAGAGAGAGAGAGAGAGAGAGAGAGAGAGAATCCATATAGATTCTTGAAGAGAAATTGCTAAATCATTTGCTTCAAAATACAAAAAGTTCAATTAATTAGAAATAGTCAATAGCCTGAACAGAGCTAAAGATCTACAGAGGAGAACTAAGTAATGTATTATCTCAAACAATCAGTTGTTAAGGACAGTCAAGCTCAAGGAAACATTACTGAAGTCTATTCACTTACTCATTTCTTTTAAAGAATGGAGGAGATGAATCATTTCTTTCAAGTATTCAAAGCCCAGTAGAAAATACTGAAAATGAGCAATTATTTTTATTCTAAATTTACTGTAATAAAAATCTCTTCATACCCAGCTTCACCTTACACTGAATCTTTGCCAAAACATGAGATAATTTACAAACTGAGTTCTTATTTGTAATTTTTAATATTTCTTTGGCTTCAGTCATAATATAGAAGATGGATTAGATCATAATAGATGGTCAACTTATTTTCATTGAATTCAAATGAATATAATTGTACATAGCCATTATAATTAACATTATTAAGTATATCTCCATAATGTTTGTTGGGGGCTAGGAGAAGGAAACTTGGCCCAAATTATATTTCCCAGTAAATTCCAGTGTTTCTAAGGAATTTTTGAAAAAATTCCTTGATAATGTAAGCTCCTCTAAAAAATGCATATTTTCTTCCAAATTTTCACTATTCCAAATAACAACAAAGTATACTCTTAAACATAAATACTTGACATCTCTATTTATTAATAGTAGGTTCCTAGAAGTGGGATTACTCAGGAAAGGTCTTTTTTTTTTTTTTTTTTTTTTTTTTTTTGGTTTCTTGCAACATGCTGTCAAGTTGCTGTCCAGGAAGGAAATACCATTTTATATCAACTGTGCATAAGAATGCTCTTTTCCATTGGAAACTCTTTAACTATGCCAAGAAACAGAATACTGCTTGTTTTTTTTAAACATACATTTCTTCAAGAAACATAGAGAACTGTGAAAGCTGATACAGAAAAGAAGTTACAATGATTGTTAGGTTGTGACGTTCTGTAAACGTTTTATATTTCTTTTTATTTTTTTGAATCTTCAAAGGGAACAGACTCAATCTATGGGCAGTGCTTTCCCTCTACCACAGCTTCATTTCCCCCACCAGCACTATCAGTTTCTCCACTTAATTTTTTCATTTCTGTTATCAAATGACCTTGATGACTATGCACTAATTATCTTCAAGGCAAGTATTTTTTTACTTCAGTTAAACTTTGACCTTCAATATTTATATCTATTCAGCCAACAAATATTCTCTTTTTACTTTACACTGTCTGGTGTTCCTTCATGGTTTTTTCCATCTGTCCTTACTGTTTCAAACAAAGTGGTTCTCCTTAAATCATCACAATCTTGAATCATTAAAAGAAAATATTAATTGGTCTTTCTAATTCTGGTCTTTTTCTTAAATATTCTATTTACCTTACCATATTGCATTAATATCCATTAATGTTTGATCCATGATGATAAGGATCACCTTATTAGTTCTTTAAAACCTATAATGACTATTAAGAAATTCCCATTCTATGTTTAAAATGACTTTCTACCTAATCAGGTAAAAAGCAATCATTTTTCCTAATGAGATCTAACATAAAATATCATGTATACAATTTGTTAATATATTGCCACTCAACTTTGGCCTATTTAACATTTTTAATACATTTATGCTTTATTCATACCTAGAGGTAAACTACTAAAAAGCAGTATCTTTATATTACCATAGAACCTGGAACCCCACATTAAATAGATAAAAATTTTATAAATATACATTCTATTTTAAGAAAGTGAACTTTTTGTGAAGTCATAAACAGAAAACTCTCATTGTGTTGCAATTCCAAGCAGAGGCTGAACATGTTGGGCAACTTCTCTAAACATGAAAAATTGTCTGCTTTAAGAATACTACTTAAAAATGTCTCTTTAAAGCTTAGATTCCGTATGTTGACCTCTGTGTATTGTTAGTTCTTACAGATTTTGACCCAAGATAGGCACAGATAATTTCTCTTCCATATATGCCTCACTGATTTTTGTTGACCTCTTGTAAAATTTCCTGATACCAATTCCTAACCAAGCTTCTGAATTTGCTACTGCCTTCCAATCAACATCCAGCTTACTTTCTACCATCTCCTTTTAGAGCAATTTACTGTTTTGGTTCTTCCTTTACTTCCCCACTACATGACAGAAACTAAAAAAAATTACACAAAGTCTCTCAATTTTCATAGCATCAATAATTGTATAGCCACACTTTCATAAACTTTACAACTCGAACTTTTATTTGCATGGCAAATTTAGAACTTTATTCCTTATCAGTTATATGTACCTATTTTATTTCCAGAATATACCATAATTGGGCAAGTAGCAATCTGTATTTGTATCTATTTAAAATTTTGTTGAATTTTTCTCTAGCTTATTTATGTAACAAAAATTATTGGACTTATTGAAAAAATTAATTAATTGGTATTATAATAAATAATAATAAATCATGTTTTCTTATATAACAAATATAATAAATAATAATAAATCATGTTTTTATATCATCTCAACAACTCTATCATATACACTTTCTTTTTCTTTTTTTTAATTAATAAATTTTTTTTCCAAATTTATTTATTTTTATCCTAAGTTGTTAGAAATGACAGCAGAATGTATTACATTTCATATTATACTTATGGAGCACACATTTTTATATATCTCTGGTTGTATAAAAAGCATATTCACACCATTCGTGACTTCATACATGCACTTAGGGTAATGATATCCATCTCATTCTATCATCTTTTTTTTTTTTTTCTTTACCCTTTTGTCCCCTCCCTTCCCCTCCCTCCCCATTGGCCATTCTAGTGTTCCTCTAATCCTCCTATGTTCCCTGTCCCAACCCCACTGTGAATAGGCCTCCTTATATCAGAGAAAACATTCAGCATTTGGCTTTTTGGGGTTGGCTAACTTCACTTAGCATTATATTCTCTAACTTTATCCAATTACCTGCAAATGTAATGATTTTATTCTCTTTTATTGCTGAGTAATACTCCATTGTGTATATATACCACATTTTCTTTATCCATTCATCTACTGAAAGGCATCTAGGTTGGTTCCACAGTTTAGCTATTGTGAATTGTGCTGCTATAAATATTGATGTGGCTGTGTCCCTGTAGTATGCTGTTTTTAAGTCCTTTGGGTATAGACCGAGGAGTGGGATAGCTGGGTCATAAGGAGGTTCCATTCCTAGTTTTCCAAGAAATCTCCATTATGCTTTCCATATTGGCTGCACCATTTTGCAGTCCCACCAACAATGTATGAGCGTGAGTTTTTCTCCACATCCATTATTGTTGTTTGTGTTCTTAATAGCTGCCATTTTGACTGGTGTGAGATGAAATCTTAGAGTGGTTTTGATTGCATTTCTCTAATTGCCAGAGATGAACATTTTTTCAAGTATTTGTTGATTGATTGTATATCTGAGAAGTGTCTATTCAGTTCCTTGGCCCATTTATTGATTGGGTTATTTGTTTTGTTTTTTTTTTTTTTTTTGGTGTTAAGATTTTTTAGTTCTTTATAAATTCTAGAGATTAGTGCTCTATCTGAGGTACATGTGGTAAAAACTTGTTCCCAATTAGTAGGCTCTCTACTCACCTCACTGATTGTTTCTTTTTATGAGAAGAAGCTTTATAGTTTGAATCCATCCCATTTATTGATTCTTGATATTAATTCTTGCGCTACAGGAGTCTTATTAAGGAACTTGGGGCCTAATCCAACATGTTGGAGATTAGAGCTTACTTTTTCTTCTATTAGGTGTAGTGTCTCTGGTCTAATTCCTAGATCCTTGATCCACTTTGAGTTGAATTTTGTGTCTGGTGATAGAGAGAGGTTTAGTTTAGTTTCATTTTGTTGCATATGGATTTCCAGTTTTCCCAGCACCATTTGTTGAAGAGGCTATCTTTTCTCCAATGTACATTTTTGGTGCCTTTGTCTAATATAAGATAACTGAAATTATATGCATTAGTCTCTGTGTCCTCTATACTGCACCATTGGTCTACCAGCCTATTTTGGTGCCAATACCATGATGTTTTGTTACTATTGCTCTGTAGTATAATTTAAGATCTGGTACAGTGATACCACCTGCTTCACTTCTCTTGCTAAGGATTGCTTTAGCTATTCTGGGTCTCTTATTTTTCCAGATGAATTTCATGACTGCTTTTTCTATTTCTCTGAGGAATGTCATTGAGATTTTGATTGGCATTGCATTAAATCTGTATAGTGCTTTTGGTAGTATGGTCATTTTGACAATGTTAGTTCTGCCTATCTAAGAACAAGGTAGATCTTTCCATCTTCTAAGGTCTCCCATAATTTCTTTCTTTAGTGTTCTGTGGTTTTCATTATAGAGATCTTTCACGTCTTTGGTTAAGTTGATTCCCAAGTATTTTATTTTATTTTTTTAATGCTATTGTAAACGGGGTAGTTTTCCTCATTTCCCTTTCAGAGGATTTGTCACTGATATATAGAAATGCCTTAGGTTTATGGGTGTTGATTTTGTATCCTGCTACTTTGCTGAATTCATTTATGAGTTCTAGAAGTTTTCTGGTGGAATTTTTTGGGTCTTCTAGGTATAAAATCATATTGTCAGCAAATAATGATAATTTGAGTTCTACTTTACCTATCTGTATCCCTTTAATTTCTTTCGTCTGTCTTATTGTCTGGCCAGTGTTTCAATTACTATGTTAAATAGAAGTGGTGAAAGATGGCATCCCTATCTTGTTCCAGTTTTTAGAGGGAATGCTTTCAATTTTTCTCCATTTAGAATAATGTTGGCCTGGGGATTAGCATATATAGCTACTGCAATGTGGAGATATGTTCCTGTTATCCCTAGTTTTTCTCCTGTTTTGAACATGAAGAGGTGCTGTATTTTGTCAAATGCTTTTTTCTGCATCTATTGATATAATCATATGGTTCTTATCTTTGAGTCTATTGATGTGATGAATTACATTTATTGATTTCTGTATGTTGAACCATCCTTGCATCCCTGAATGAACCCCACTTGATCATGGTGTGGTATAATTTTGATATGTTTTTGTATCCGTTTTGCCAGAATTTTATTGAGAATTTTTGCATCTATATTCATTAAAAATATGGGTCTGAAGTTTTCTTTTTTTGATGTGTCTTTGCCTGGTTTGGGGATCAGGGTGATATTGGCCTCATAGAATGAGCTTGGAAGTGCTCCCTCTTTTTCTATTTCCTGAAATAAATTGAAGAGTATTGGTATCAGTTCTTTTTTAAAGGTTGTTTAGAACTCGGCTGTGTATCCATCTGGTCCTGGGCTTTCCTAGGTTGGTAGGCTTCTGATGGCATCTTCTATTTCATTGCTTGAAATTGGTCTGTTCAAATTGTGTATATCATCCTGCTTTAATTTGGGCAGATCATACAACTCTAGAAATTTGTCGATGCCTTTGGTGTTTTGTATTTTGTTGGAGTACAAGTTTTCAAAATAATAATTTCAAATTATTTTCTGTATTTTTGTAGTGTTTGTTTTGATATTTCCTTTTTCATCGCATATGTTAGTAATTTGAGTTTTCTCTCTCCTTCTCTTTGTTAGCCTGGCTAAGGGTCTGTCAATTTTATTTATTTTTTCAAAGAACCAACTTTTTGTTTTGTCAATTTTTTCAATTGTTTCGTTTCAATTTCATTGATTTGAGCTCTGATTTTAATTATTTCCTGTCTTCTACTGCTTTTGGTGTTGGATTGTTCTTCTTTATCTAGAGTTTTGAGATGTAATTTTAAGTCATTTATTTGTTGAATTTTTCATTTTTTGAGGAATGAACTCAATGCAATAAACTTTCCTCTTGGAACTGCCTTCATAGTGTCCCAGAGATTTCGATATTTTGTGTCTGTGTTCTCATTCACCTCTAAGAATTTTTTAATCTCCTCTTTGATGTCATCTGCAACCCATTGTTCATTCAGTAGCATATTATTTAGTCTCCAGGTGTTGGAGGAGCTTTTATTTCTTATTTTATCATTGATTTCTAATTTCATTCCATTATGGTCTGATAGAATTCAGGGTAGTATCCCTATTTTTTTTTTTTTTTTTATATTTGCTAAGAGTTGTTTTGTGGTATAGTATATGGTCTACTTTAGAGAAGGATCCATGTGCTGCTGAGAAGAAATTGTATTCGCTTGTTGAAGGATGAAATATTCTATATAAGTCAGTTAAGTCTAAGTTGTTTATTGTGTTTTTGAGTTCTATAGTTTCTTTGTTCAGCTTTTGTTTGGAATATCTATCCAGTGGTAAAAGGAGTGTGTAAAATCACCCAGAATTATTGTGTTGTGGTCAATTTGTCTCTTAAACTTGAGGAGAGTTTGTTTGATGAACATGGATGCTCCATTGTTTGGGGCATGCATATTATAATTGTTAAGTCTTGTTGGTGTATGGTTCCCTTAAGCAGTATGCAGTGTCCTTCTTCATCCCTTTTGATTGACTTTAGCTTGAAGTCTACTTTATTTGATATGAGGATGGAAACCCCTGCTTGTTTCCTCAGTCCATGTGAGTGGTAGGATTTCTCCCAACCTTTCACCCTCAGCCTATGGATGTCTTTTCCTATGAGTCTCTTGGAGGCAGCATATTGTTGGGTCTGTTTTTTTGATCCAATCTACTAGTCTATGTCTTTTGATTGGTGAGTTTAGGCCATTAACATTCAGAGTTATTATTGAGATGTGTTTTGTATTCCCAGCCATTTTTGTTTATTTTTGCTATTTACCTTGAAATGGTTTCTCCTCTGATTGTTTTTTCCTTTAGTGTAATACCTCCCTCTGTTGATTTTCATCATTTTTTTTCTTTTCCTCTTCATGGAATATTTTGCCGAGGATGTTCTGTAGTGCTGGCTTTCTACTTGTAAATTCTTTTAACTTTTGTTTATCATGGAAGGTTTTTATTCCATCCTCAAATCTAAAGCTTAATTTTGCTGAGTATAAGATTTTTGGTTGACATCCCTTTTCTTTTAGAGCTTGGAATATGTTGTTCCATCATCTCCTAGCTGTGAGTGTCTGAGTTGAAAAATCTGCTGTGATACGAATTGGTCTCCCCCTACATGTGATCTGATTCCTCTCTTTTGTGGCCTTTAAAATTCTATCCTTGTTCTGTATGCTAGGCATTTTCATCATAATGTGTCTTGGTATAGATCTGTTGTAATTTTGTACATTTGGTGTCCTATAAGACTCTTGTATTTGGTTTTCCAATTCATTCTTCATGCTTGGGAAATTTTCTGATATTATCTCATTGAAGAGATTGTGCATTCCTTTGGTTTGAAACTCTGCCTTCCTTTATCCCAATTACTCTTAGATTTAGTCTTTTGATGCTGTCCCATACTTCCATACTTCTTGGATGTTCTGTTCATGGTTTCTTACTATCTTCATTGTGTGGTCAACTTTATTTTCAAAATTATATACTTTGTCTTCATTGTCTGAAGTTCTTTCTTCCAGTTGATCTAATCTGTTGGTGATGCCTTCAATTGTGTTTTTTATTTGGTTAAAAATAAAAAACACATTTTTTAAATTTTGTTTCCTTCATTTCAAGGATTTTTGACTGTATATTTTTTTAAAGCATTTCCTATCTTTTTTTGAAATAATCTTTTGCTACCTGTATTTGCTTTCTTATATCTTTGTTGTAGTGGTCAATTTTTGCCTGTATTTGCTTATTTAGGTCATTCTTTGATTCACAGATGATTTTAATTATGAACCTTCTGAACTCCTTCTCTGACATTTCATCAACTTCGCTGAGCATGGGTTCTGTTATTGTAGAATCCTGGTATGTTTGGGGTACTTTCCTCCCTTGTTTTTTTCATGTTGTCTATTTGCCTTACTTTCTTGCAGTGTAGATCTGAGATATTACAGTTTCTACCCTATATTCTTATAATATCCTTGCAGGTTATCTGTGCCTCCCCTTAATGTTGAGCTATCAGAACCTGGTGTTGTCCCTCAAAGTATGCTACCTAGGGCTGGGTCCACACAGGTTGGTGTGGGTCAAACTGATGAGTCTGAGCTCCTGCAGTGGTCTGCTGGTTAGAAGAGGTGGTCCTCTGAGCAGAGGTCAGTGAAGCTGTCTTAGACTCGCCTGATCTCTGTGAGTGTGGACTGGGCTGACCTGGGCCCACCTGTGCTTGGGCAGAGGTTGGCGGGACTTCCCTGAGCTGGCCACACTCAAGGGGATGTCAGTGGGAATGACCTTGGGCTGGCCACACTGGGGTGAAGGTCAGTGGGACTGACCTGGGCCTGGCAGCACTCCAATGTAGGTCCCCAGGACTGTCCTTGGCCCGCCTGAACTCAAGCAGAGTTGGAGGGTCTGTCCTTGCTGTCTCCTGCTCTGTGGCAGAGGTCAGCAGGACTTGCTGGAGCTTGGTTGCACACCAGGGGGGACAGCAGGACTGACCTGATGCTGGCCATACTGGGGTGAAGGTCAGCAGGACTGACCTGGGCCTGGCGGCCCTCCAATGTAACAAACATTTCTTATTAATAATAAGAAAACATAATTTATTATTCATAAACAAATCATATTTTGTAATTGTGGTAGGGAAAATAATAGTCCCTGGAATATATCTCTGTTGTAATTGCTGGAATCTATGAACATGGCAGGTTTCACAGCAAAGGGAAATCAAGTTTGCAGATGAAATTAAGATTGCTATTGAGCCCTCCTTTTTAGAATAAAAGTTGGAGAGGGAGATCAGAAGAGATGAAGTGAGATGTGACAATAGAAGAATAAGAGACAAAGAAAGCCATCATTGCTGGCTTTGAAGATAGACAACAGAGACAACAGTGACCATGAGTCAAGGAAGGTGAGCAGCTCCTGAAAGTTAGAAAAGACAACAGGTTCTTCCCCATAGGCCCCAGAAAGACATTCAACCATACTAACTCCTGGTCTTTATCCCAGTGATACCTGTGCCAGACTTCTGGCCTACAGAACTAGAAAATTACACACTTGCGTTTTTAAGTCACAACATTCATTAAAATTCATGTTCATGTAAAATGAACACACTCAATAAAACCCTTCCAATGCATCACCAGAGCTTTTTTGATATTAGACATACTTGTTCAGGACCCTCAACAAGTATCAAAGGGAGTTTCTCTGCTTTCAAATGCTCTCTTTCTCTCCATACTGTCTGGATTCATCCTTTTGAATTCCTCAGGCATCTCAACAACTCTATCATATACACTTCCTCTCTCTTTCTTTCTTTCTTTCTTTCTTTTTTCCCCAGTACCGAGATTGAACTCAGGGCACTCAACCACTAAACCACATCCCTAGCCCTGTTTTGTATTTTATTTAGAGACAGGGTATCACCGAGTTGCTTAGTGCCTCACTTTTGCTGAAGCTGGCTTTGAACTCACTATCCTCATGCCTCAGCCTCCTGAGCTGCTGGGATTACATCCATCTGCCACCATGCCTATTCAACATACATTTATCTTAAGTAGGCTTCCAGGACAGCTCTCATGGTCTTGTCCACTTCATCAGCCATCTCTTTTCACCAGCCTTTTCTAGTCTCTCCTCAATCCTAGAGTGCCCCAGGAGAATCCTTGGACTTCTTGTCTTTCCTTTTTCTCTCACTTCCTTTTTTAGCTAGTCAAATTGAATGGCTTTAAATATATTCTGTGTTCTTATGAATGACACATATTCCTCATTTCTCCCCTCATTGTGGATGGCCTGTTTAGTACCTCATGTGGACATCCAAAGATATCCCAAATAGTAAATAACCCAAGCAGAGCTGCTGATTTGTGCCTGATCCCCATCTTAGTGAGGAGGAACTCTCTTCTATTTGCTCAGATGAGATACCTTAGTGATTGATATTCTCTATTGATTTTTCTCTAAAAAAACCCAATACCAATACCTGTTCTGTTCGAAAATCATTTTGACCCTATCTTCAAAAACTGTTTAGAATTCAGCACTTCCCACTGCATCCCTTACTTTTGACCTGGTCTAAGCCACGTTCATCTCTCTCATGTCACCTTAATAGCTTCCCAGCTATTCTTCCTGCTTCCATTATCACCCCCTCTTCCTTCAAAACAGCAGCCAAAATGACCCCTTAGAAATGCATTTCAGAATGTGAAGTATGGATCAGAACATTCCAATGGCTTTGGATCTCACTCAGAATAAAAGCTAAAGCCCTTTTGTCATCTTCACAGTGATGACTTCCTCCCTCTATATTGGTCTGTTCACTGATATTGAAACATGATACTCGAGTTTCCATCTTAGGGAATATTTTGGCTTGAAATACTCTTCACTGCTATTTGTGCACAATTCTGTCCCTCGCTTCTCTCAGTCCTTTTCACAGATGTCACCTGTGAAATCTTACCTGACTACACCATGAAACAATTTCATACACTGTCCCCCAACACTTCCTACCTTCCCTGCTCAAATTTTTTTTATCATTTTCTAACTCTATGTAATTTGCTTAATTATCAAGCTTATATTCTTATATGAAAAACGGAGCCTATAAGAAAAAGTCACAGATACATCTATCAATAGACATCTTTCTCTATAGATGCATACATCTAGAGATTTCTCTCTCTCTTTATAGGTATATATAGAGAAATACAGATATAGATATGAAGATATATATATATATATATATATATATATATATATATATATATATATATATAGTTCTCTCTATATAGAGAGGGGGGAAGATGAAGGACCGGTTTTAGAGAAGCTGAGTATTCTCACAAGATGCTCTCTGCAAGTTAAAGTCACAAGAAAGCTTGTAATGTAGGTCTAATTCAAACTTGAAGCTCTGAGAACCTGAGGAGCCAGGGGTATATCTCCCATTTCAAGTTTGAGGATCTGAGAACAAGGACGTTCAAGTTTGAGGACAGGAGGAATATATGTTCCATCTCATGCAGAGAAAAAGTTCACCTTCTCTCTGCCTTTTTTAATTTTTTTAATTTTTTCTATTCAAGTCCTCGATGGATTGGATGATACCTATCCACATTGGGTAGGGAAAACTTTACTCACTGTAAAAATTTAAATATTAATCTCTCCCTAAAAACCCTTTACAGACAAATCTCCAAACAGTGATTACCAGCATCTGGGTACCTTTTATCCCAGTTCAAGTTGATGTATAAAATTAACCATTACATAGTCTTTCTTTTTTGCCCTCTCTCTCCTAGAATGCAAACTTTATGAGAGTTGGGACATTTATCTGTCTTTTCACTGCTTTATCATAAATGAATGAAGAGTCAGGACTAGGCCTGTATAGAGAATGCAGAAAAGGAAAACTTTCTCTTACTGTCTTATAGAACTTACAAGTTTTTAGTCTTGCTACAGGCAAATGCTCCTTTATTTTGTTTAAAGTTAAAATGTTGAAAAAAAAAATTAAAAATCCATGATTTATGCTTAGGTCAAAGGTTTTTTAAAAATACATTTTAAATTTTAAGCCAATTAAAGAAATACTTTAGTGAAACAGATAAGTATTTTGAAAATCAATTTGAATGCACTTAGAAATACATGCCACAATGTCAGTCTGGCCTACTTCAAAAAGCAAAATAGTGAAAGCTATCCATTTTCATTCAATTTACATTCAACACACTTTTATTACAGATCAATGATATACCTCTTTACTACTAAAGAAAACATGTATTTTTTTTCTTTTGTAACCTACATAATTTACTTAGTATTTTTATTACATTTCTAAAATGTTATACTTACATGTCTTTGTTCCATTTACAAAATATATAAAACACATAAAAGAGTATTTAATGTTAAGTGTATTATATTGTCAATGTCAGCAGCACTATTTTCAAGCATTTTTATTGGCTTCCCACTTTATTTATAGTGCTGTTAAACATATATGTTAATCTATATATAAATACCCAAGTCTCCATTGAGAATCATCATGCACACTTTAATATGGCTGTAATAACTATCAACACCAAGTAGTTTTTTTCAGATTTTCTCAGGACTTCTAAATATAGACTAAAAATAAAAAACTTTATAACAGGGCATGAAAAAAAAAAATGAAGTCTAGTAGCACTTTGGCTTTGAATTAGTGTTCTACTGGAAGACATGAGAAAGAAAACAGAATTTTACCATAATGGAAAAATACAAGATTCTCTCATTTACATATGCTTAATAAATATCTCAAGATCTTCATACTAATTCAAAATAAATATTTATTTATGCTGTAGAAATTATGCAAAATAAATAGAAATGACACAAAAAGGAAATGACCCTATTTTCTATGTTTGCATTCATATGTTTAGAAACACATGCAAACACACACACGCAAAAAAATGTAAATCATAAATCTGTTGCAACTGTAATCCCCTATGTATCTAAGCAATGCCTCCACTCATCATTTGCCATGATTTTTTTTTTTTTTCTTTCTTCTTCATTCAGAGTACAAGAAACATCTTCTGGAAAGAAAAAAGGCCACTCATTTCTGACCATTGCACAAAATTCTACCCAGATAGAACATGAATTCAAAAGAAAACAGACCTCTATTCAAATTAGGATTTCATTTTGTCTAAACAGAACTACCTGAACAAAAATTGTCAAACTTTAAAGTTATTCCTTATGTGTTCTATTGTGAAGGAGACATAGAAAAATTAACTTTTCACATTTGATTTCTGTTTCAACATAAAATTGAAGCCTAGGTTTACTCACGAAAACAGTCTTTCAAGGTCCCCATGTCTTCTCTTCATTCAGATGTTCATATTAAAAGGGCACTTAAATAAATATAGCGAGCCCACCTCCCTAATCGCCTTAGTATTCACAATCTTGTTGAGGGAACCTGCACAGACACATTTTATTTGTAAGTGTTCCAGGAATCACTTTATTTGTTGGAGAGAGGATATTGTTTTAAAATCTGTACAACAGAGACAGCTTTTAAGCACTGGATAGTATATAAAATATAAAATAATATTTATTCAAATAGTAAATGTTGAATAGTCCAGAATTACTTCATGGTATTAGCATAGCCTCCAAGTATGTTATGATCCTTCCCAAGTCTCACTAATTTTTTCATACTCCATGTACACTACTGCCAAAAATGTATAAGTCTAAAATGGAGAGTATTAAGTTTTATTACGTTTGTGATTTACTACATAGCAAACTTGCCACTTTTCCTGTAATCCAGATATTGAGTTGTGTTCCTAAGGAGGAACTAGTTTCTAATGACTTCCACAAATTTGTAGGGCTTGACTGTTTGTCTTTTGGAAAGCAATCCACTATGGAAAAGTTTTTCAAAACTTCATAAAGTTATCTCCATAACTTGCTGACATCAATTTTTCTAATGATGAATTTTGGAGAGTCAAAACTGTAAATGAAACACCTCTGTTCAAAACAAAATATATGAGTAACACTGTAACTGACTGGTCATTTGTGATCCTGGCTTGATTTTGATTAAGTTTCAGAACTCAGCTTTGTAGCAATGATTTCACACTTCACTAAAAAGCTTTTCCCTCTCTAAGTTTGGATTGTTAGACTCATACATTATGTATTCCCTTTAATGACCCACATAGCCAAGGGATGGCACTTTAAATTGATGAGGGTTATATATTCATATGTAGAACAAATTAGTTTAGGGACAAATGAAGAATAGACATGCAGTTGAGCTAGCATGAACTGCTACAATTACAGTGATTATTATAACCACAGTCTAATACCTTCCAGACACCAGCTATCATTATATGTGTCTCTATCACAAAGACACAATCCTATCTCTCCTAAGAAAATTATTTTATTGTCAGAATATTATTTATATGAAAATATTTCAGATGCTGCCTCTATTTTCATATCAAACTGCTGTTTTGCAGTGTTTAATATTCAAGCAACATAAAATTCACTTCACAGCATATCTGGGATTAGAATTCATCTCTTGAAAAAAATGCTTTTTGATGTGCTGTGAAACTTTATTTTTTTTTTGAGAAAAATTATTGAACATAATGACAGCTTCATTCATAGCTGACACAAATTGTTTTCTCATTGCCATGTCACTTGATGCCTAGCAATGGACCTTTGTGTGGCATGAGGTCAAAAGCATAAAAAAAGAAAATTGTCAAACTATGTTTTAACAGACTATGAAATAAAATTTTATAGATTTTAAGAATTCAAATTAGAAAATGTCTTTTAACATGTGATGGTTGTATTTTATTCTTTATGAAATTTTAGGATGTTACATATCAAATATTTGTGGAATTCATGTTTCTTGAATAAAAATAGATTTTGAATGAAATATTAATCAATGTTCTATTGACACATTATTCTGGGAGAAAATAATTTCATTTCAATTTGGAGGTAAAAGAAGGATGACAAAGTATTTTCTCAGTAGTTAAATTTCTGCAATGCCAAGATTTGTGGGAATTATGAGAATACCTATTTTTCACATGTAGCTTCTAATTGCATGCAATCTTTTCAATTAAGAGTTAAATATAAATTGCATTTGAAATTCAAAATAATTTGAAATGTCTTAGCTTTTCATATGTAGCACTTCAAGACAGAACATTTTACTGTAGATGGTATTGCTGCTCAGGTCAGAGAAGGTGTGATCTGAAGGATTTATGAGGTATTAAAAGCAAGGACTGATAAATTGAATCTTTGCTGGAGCCAACACATTACAATTAGTACCACATGTTGACATTAGTAGGTTTTCCTTACAAATGCACATGTCTATTAAATATAAATGATGCCAGTTATGACATTGGAATCATTCTTTTAACACTAGTTAAGAAAATGTTTATAAGAATTCACATGGGCAGTGGGTCCTCTTATACTCTATGGTAATTACATTTTTGCTTTTAACTCAATTTTAGTTTCTTGTATTCTGCCTTTAATCTTGGTTCTTTTACTCTAATTATAACACCTACTTAAGTATATACATTCATAGGAACATATTTGATCCTGAGTTGATTGCTTGCAACATTATTCCAAAACAATTACTTAGGATGCCATGGAGTATTAAAATGATGACTAGGCTCCACATTCGGCTCTAAGCAGTGTTCCAACTCTATAAACCACTATTTGTTATTGACCTACCCCTCCTAATCCTCAACCCACTCACATTGATTGATTTTCCATTTTTCTGCTTGTACTTAGTAAACATCAAAAGTGAAAGGTAGTCATGAGATGAGCTGCTGTTGTCACATTTAATCATTATAACATAAAACTTAGTAGTAGCCAAAATATATGGCTGTCCCTCTGAGGGTTAGGTAGTTGTACTATGGCATAATTACAGACATCTGATTCAAATGTCTACAATACATGTACCAAATCTGTGCACAATACTCTCTTTTATGTGTTACAAAACAGCAACACAAATTAGTGAAAAGAAACAGAAAGAAAAATATTCTTGATCTGCTACCATAAAAATTGATTGGAATAATGTCAAGATGTATCCTTCTATTTGTTTACTGATGTCTTTTTATCATAGTCATACTTCAGTGTAATCTTATATTCTGTTCTTTGACGTAAATATACTTTCTTTTTATCATATGTTTATCATTAGAACAAACAATGCATGCTTATTTTAGACAACTTTAAGAAAGAAAAAAAAAAAAAGGTCAGTGAAATAAAATGGTAACCTATAATCCAATCAACCAAAGAAAACTGCCTTTGTATATTTGAATATTTGATCACAAACTAAAAATAAAATGTAAATTTTGGTGGGGGGGGGCATACTGGGGATTGAACTCAGGGACACTTGACCACTGAGTCACATCCCCAGCCCTATTTTCTACTTTATTTGGAGACAGGGTCTCAGTGATTTGCTTAGTTCTTTGCTGTTGCTGAGGCTAGCTTTGAACTCAAGATCCTCCTGCCTCAGCCTCCCAAGCTTCTGGGATTACAGGCATACAGCACCCCACCCAGCAAAATTGTAAATTTTTAACTTAACTATGTTTAGACAATACTCATGTGACAAGTTTGTAACATTCAATTTTCTGAATGTCATAGTATTTCTTTAAATTGCCTTCAGTTCTTCAATATTATACTTAAAGCTGGGTGGCCATATTTATATGAAGGAGCCCTAATTAGGAAGGGCTATTGCAGCTAGCTGGAAGCCATAAGTTCCACCTGATATGTATGTGACGCACCTGTAGGCACCCGCAAAGCTGAAGGTATATAACCGGGTGAAAGCGGTCCGAGTTAGGAGAACGGAGAAATTCAGTCAGTCGGGCAGTCACTCGGTCGGTCAGAAGAATCAGAGCGGCCAGAACGTAGGCAGAGCGGTTATAGAAACCAGATAGAAGACAGAAGAGAAACCAGATAGAAGAAGTAATGACTGGTCAGAGTTAGGCCGAGGCTCCTGAGGAAGACAGAAGACAGAAGAAAGAAGAAGGAAGAAAGAAGAGAGAAGAAAGAAGCTCTAATCTTTCTCTAAGCTACAAGAAGAAAAGCTCTAATCTTTCTCTCTAAATCTTTCTTTCCCTCTCAAAGCTCTAAGAAAGTAGAAGTAAAAGTAGTAAAAGCTTTACTCCGCCTCCGAGAGTTTTCCTCCCGGTTTTCGGTACCAGGTAGCTTACATTTATATATACAATGTCACCTGCTCCTCTATCCCCCACATGCATTTAGGAATAATCACTTTGAATCATTTCGTATTCTGCTTGAAAATAAAATAAATAACAAACTCAAGCAAGCTTGAGTCAAAAGTCAAGATGCTACTTGTCAGTGTGAGGACACAGGAAATATCGTGGAAACCACAGGTAGAAAGTACACATGAACCTCATAGAACAGGCCCCTAGAAACTGGTCAGTAATCCAGGCAACTTCTCTGCCACTGAAGACACACACTTTTCCTTATCTCTGTATGCCTGCTCTTTATGGAGCTGCTTTCTTCCTCACTTGATTCCTCTGCTTATTCTTTGATGGTTTAGCCCTGCAAAGACCATGGGCCTACATACAGTCTGCTTCTCTCAGATGAACTGCTGTGTCTAGTGTGTTGGTAGTTCTAAAAATTGATAGATGGTCAGCTCAGATAAGCAAGACCACGTGTATCTGATGGCTGGCCAGTGAAACCTCTGGTGTTTTCTTACAGCTGTTGGCCACACATTGCCCCATCAGTGGCCACTCTGTGTCTTTTCTCCCAATAGGAGGCAGTGTACAGAACTGCTAAAGCAAGAAAGGAGGTGAGGCAGAAAATTGAAAGTTAATGTTTGAAATGAATTTGGTTAAATGAATTAAGAGTGAGTGGTTCAGTTTTAGATATTTGATAATAAAAATGAAAAAGAGAAAGAAACTGACCTATGCCTAGAACTAATTAGGTTTTCAAAATAAATTTACTTTTCCACTAACTTTTCCTGAGCATATTTATATGTTTCTTTCTTTCTTTCTTTCTTTTTGACTCAGGTGTTTGTTTGTTTTTAATCTGTTCTAATTAGTTATACATGACAGTAGAATGTATTTTGATACATTGTATATAAATGGAGCACAAATTCTCATTCCTCTAGGTGTACATGGTGCAGAGTCACACCAGCCATGTAATCATGCATGTATATTGGGTAAGAATGTCTGTCTCATTCTATAATCTTTCCCACTCTCATGCTCCCTCCCTTCCCCTCAATTCCCTCTGCTCAATCCAAACAAAGTTCTTTCATTCTTCTCTACCCCCCAGTTATGAATAAGCATCCACTTATCAGAAAAAATCATTTGTCTTTTGGATTTGGGGGACAGTCTTACTTCACTTACCATGATATTCTCCAGCTCCATTCATTTACCTGCAAATGGCATAATTCCATTTTTCTATAAGCCTGAGTAATATTCTATTGTGTGTATATACCGCATTTTCTTTATCCATTCATCTGTTGAAGGGCATCTAGGATGTTTCCATAGTTTAGCTACTGTGAATTGAGGTGCTATAAACATGTGGCTGCATCACTGTAGTATGCTGATTTTAAGTCCTTTGGGTATAAACTGAGGAGTGGGATAGCTGGGTCAAATGGTGGTTTTCTGAGGAATCCCTATACTGCTTTCCTGAGTGCTTGCCCCAATTTTCAGTCCTGCCAGCAATATATGTGTGTACCCTTTTCACCACATCCTCACCAACGTTTATTCTTTTTTTTTTTTTTTTTTTTGGTGCTGGGGATTGAACCCAGGGCCTTGTGCATGCAAGGCAAGCACTCTACCAACTGAGCTATATCCCCAGCCCACTTGTATTCTTGATAACTGCCATCCTGACTGGAATGAGATGAAATCTTAGAGTAGTTTTGATTTGCATTTCTCTAATTGCTAAAGATGTTGAACAATTTTTTCATATGTTTGTTGATCTATTGTATTTCTTCTTTGAAGTGTCCGTTCAGTTCCTTGGCCCATTTATTGATTGGGTTATTTGTTTTTTTTGGTGTTAAGTTTTCTGAGTTCTTTATATATCCTGCAGATTAATGTTTTATCTGAGGTGCATGTGGTAAAGATTTTTTTTTCCCATTCTGTAGGCTTTCTCTTCACATTCTTGATAGTTTCTTTTGCTGAGAAGAAACTTTTTTCAGTTTGAATCCATTCCATTTATTGATTCTTTGATTTTATTTCTTGCACATTAGGAGTCTTGTTAAGGAAGTCAGGTCCTAAGCTGACATAATGAAGATTTGGGCCTACTTTTTCTTCTATTAGGTGCAGGGTCTCTATTCTAGTGCTTAAGTTTTTTATCTACTTCGTGTTGATTTTTGTGGAGGGTAAGAGATAGGAGTTTATTTTCATTTTGCTACATATGGATTTCCAGTTTTCCCAGCACCATTTGTTGAAGAGGCTATCTTTTCTCCAATGTATGTTTTTGGTGCCTTTGTCTAGTATGAGATAACCATATTTATATTGGTTTGTCTCTGTGTCTTCTATTCCTTCCATTGGTCTACATGTCTATTTTGGTGACAATACCATGCTGTTTTTGATACTATTAGTCTGTAGTGTAGTTTCAGTTCTGGTATTATAATGTATCCTGCTTCACTTTTCTTACTAAGGACTTTTTTTTTTTTTTTTTTTTTTTTTTTGGCTATTCTGGATCTCTTATTTTTCAAAATGAATTTCAGGATTGCTTTTTCTAGTTCCATGTAGAATGTCATTGGAATTTTAATAGGAATTGCATTAAATCTGTATAACATTTTTGGTAGTATGGGCATTTTCACAATATTCATTCTGCCTATCCAAGAGCATGGGAGATTTTCCCATATTCTAAGGCCTTCTTCAATTTCTTTCTTTAGTATTTTCTAATTTTCATTGTAGAGGTCTTTTGCCTCTTTTGTTAGATTGAATCCCAGTGTTTTATTTATTTACTTGTTTGTTTGTTTATTTTTGATGCTATTGTGAATGGGCTAGTTTTCCTAATTTCTCTTTCAGTGGATTCATTACTGATGTATAGAAGTGCATTTGATTTATGGGTATTGATTTTATATCCTGCTAGTTTGCTGAATTCATTTATGAGTTCTAGAAGTTTTATATATCTAATGAACCTTCATGGTAATATATTTGAAAGCAGATTTGTTTATTCTGTGATTTGGTGGAAAGAATTGTTTAAACTTGTAGTGAGTAAAGATTCTAATAAGTGAAGAGTTAATGCCAGTGATGAGATCATGGCTTCTTTCTTGTGAAACATTCTTTGTCCTTCCAAAATCTAAAGACTTGTGAACACAGAACAAAGTTCATTCACAATTATGTATAATAAATCACACCAAAATTAGTTATACAGTGTAGCAAATCTGTTATTGGAACTATTCTTTAATATCATGTAAATTTCTGGATGGGTTTGTGCATCATCTTCAACTGCTGTCAATTCATAAATATTTAATTTGAAGGGAGAAGGTAACAGATGAAGAATGGAAAAACAAAACAGTCCAAAACTTCCAAATATTAAAACCACAGACTTTTAAGTGTTTTCCATTTAACACAATATTGAATTAAAGGGTGTTTTTTTTTTAAATCAGGTTAATCTTGTTGCTCTCAATTGTCTATATTGTCTCAAAGCAGAGCCAATAATGATTTGATCAAAGCAGGGTGGCTATTATAACTCTCAATAAAACAAAATATCCATGTACCTACCTTTTTGTCTAATCTCACTCTATGTTTTATCAAGAATTTTCTTAAATTGTATTTAGCTCATAAGAATAATCTTTGTCATTCATGTTCACCTTAATTCATCACAATAGGCATCAGCCTGCAGAGTTCTAGCATATCAGAATTAAAAGAAGACTGAATACCCTCAATAACATTTAAAAAAAATAGGCATTGATCTTACAGCTGATCACACTAACTCAGCCCTTGCTTCCTTTCATCCTCTCCCCAAGTGATCCCATCTTTTCCAATGGCTTTAAAACCCACCTACAGAATGATGATGCCAAAATTTTCAGCTTTGATCCGAAATTTCTTTCAACTTTTACATTTATATGTCCATCCATCGGCCTGACTTTTGCATTCAGATTTTTCAAAAACAAATTTAACATTTTCAAAAGGAACCCTTTTCACGCTGAATATTTTCCACCCTTAATCTCTTATCTTTTACTTCTTAACCAATGGTACCTTTGACCATGCTTCCCCCAAAGTCAAAGTTTAGGAGTCATCTTCAAAATATCTCTTGTCCCACTCACCAACTCCTGTCAATTGAACCTCCAAACTGTGTTTCCAATGCTTGCATCTTCTCAGGTTATTTTGCCACCGCCTTATTTCAAGTTGATATTCTCTTCCACCCAAATTATAGCAAGAGCACTTCAGTTGCTTCCTTGCGTCTACTCTGGTCCTACTTCTCTTTTAATAACTGTTAAAAATTTTTTTAAATATGAATTTATTAAGTCATTACAGCATTTTCAATCATTTAAAATGTTTTATATTATTAGTTTGCACTAAATATTTAGAAAGTACCCAGTGATAATATAAATTCTTAAATTACACTCACAAGGCCCTGCGTGAGTTGCCCCTGTCTTTCTCCCCAGGACAATTTTATGCCACTCCTACTAACCTCCAAGACTAACTACACCAGCCTTCTTTTATAGTTTTGGTTAAGCCAAGTTCTTTTAAAACTAAGATATTAAGCAGGGTGCCATGGCACACACCTATAATCCTAGTGACTCAGGAGGCTGGAAATAGAGGACATCAAGTTTAAGGCCAGCCTCAGCAACTTAGTGAGATCCTCAGCAACTTAATGAGACCCTGTATCAAAATTAAAGAATAAAAACTGAGGACCGGGAATGTAGCTCTGTGGTTAGTGCCCCTGGGTTCAATCTCCAGCACTGAAAAGGGAAAAATCACACACACACACACACACACACACACACACACACACACACAGTCATCATGCTGCTTCCTTTATTTAGAAGTCTCCTTTTCCTTTATGAGGCTAACTCTTGATTATGTTGCAGCCTGTGTAACAGAAATAATGATGCCATAGACCCTGTCGCCTCTGCCTTCAATGAGCACTAACCTCTGTTATGATGGTCTCTCTTGTTCATGTGCCTATAATTTTTAGGTGGGTGTGGCTACAGCACTAGAACTTGATCACTGCTATGTTGTTGGAAGGAAATCCACTGTCTGATTCATAATAATTGCCTAATAAAACTTCTTTTGACTGACCAGCAAAACTTAAGAGCATGTGTTTTTGTTTTCTTCCTTGCGATACTAGGGGTTGAATCTAGGGCCTTGTACATGTTAGGGATATGCTCTACCACTGAGCTACACTTCCAGCTTTTTCATTTTCAGATAGCTAAGTTGCCCAGGCTGTCTGCAAACTTGTCCTCCTGCCTCAGCCTCCCAAATAAATGGCATTACAGGCATATGCTATGTTTAAGAACACATGTTTTTAAATTATAGAGTAGGGGGCTGGGAATGTAGTTCAGTGATAGAGTGCTTGCCTAGCAGGGATGAGCCCTGGGTTTGATCTCTAGCATTGCAAAAAATAATTAGATAAATTAGAGAATAGGATAGCATCTGAGTAAGAAAACAGCCTCTCTCAGGATATAATCTAGCAGTAATTAATCATTAAGTATAAAATGAATGATATTTTTAGCAGAAATTATCTAAAAGAGAACATATTTTCTTCTTCTTTATGTTGCAATTCCACTTTCTAGAAGGAAACCAATACCTGTTTTATTTCCAAAAGTTACATCAAGTCATTGTGATATGAAAGAAATTTATGCCTATGAAGAATTATTTAGATTACCTAAGAAATTTATACTTATTTAGGAACAGAAGACTTAAACTATTTTGCAGCTTCTACTTTCAAATTTTTCCTGTTGAGACTCATTGATTTGTTTTCCTCTTCATCTCTTCAACCCGGCAGCTCTGTGTTTGACACTTTTATCACCACGATGCATGCCTGGTTTTCATTTGTGAAGAACCCCTCACTTTTACAACTGAAACATTTCATTTTTACAAGTGAAACATCATGGGCTAAGTATTACATGAAAATCTAACAGCCAGTTCTTCTTTATTGTCCTGACTCCGTATTGCACAAACCTAGATTTCTCATCAAGTTATGTGTTACATAACTTTAATTCTTTGCCATTCAGGAAGGGAAGCCTGTCTGCAAATCTTGCTTCTGACTTTTTGTATGGGTGTGACTTTAAAGAGTGCTGGCCACACTCATGACATGCTGATGACAGCTGCTCCTGGAGAGCAGACACTTCATGTGCCTGGGGAGGCTTTTCACTTTTCACACTCAGAGACTTGGGCTACACACACCCTTGTCCTTGACTCCAGTCACAATGGAAACTCATCAGTATGGCACAGAAAACACTGGTCTCTGGGATCTTGAGTTTTGTTTTACTTCTGATTCTAATTTCCTCTTTGATACTGAACAGTTGACTTAATTCTTCATGTCACTCCGTCAACTACAAAATGTGAAGTTAACCTGAATGGACTCTAATATCTCTTTCTATTCTCACTTTCAATTAGTCTAATTTTCCATCTCAACTGAAAGAAACAATAACAGTATTGAAATACTATGTTTTATTAACTTATGTTGATCACTGAACTACGTCCAGAAGGTCAGACTCCTATTTATTTAGATTCCTAAGATTCATACTCTCATAGTGGATAAACTTGGGACAACATTTTCTTCTTCCCTACCAAACACATTTTGTAGGAGCATAGACTTTTGAAGCAATGTTCTTCCATCAGTATTTACCTAATCATGCAAGCACTTCAGCTGTGCACAGAGAAGTAGTTTTCCTTGGGTAGACTGATTTGGAGTTGGTCCTTTCTAGGAAATTGGTAGCATGGCTTATAGAGTTACCTCAGAGAACTGGCATTTGTGTTTAGGGAATTCCCTTCCTTCTTTATCTTGAACTCTTACATACCTCTCATTGCTGTGTTGTTAGCTGTGTCTGCTGATCTGGCAAGAACATTTTTAAAACCCTTCTTGTTTATTAAGGTTGTCATTCAACTATAATTATTCTTCTGGTATTTCCAACCTGCCTGTTAGTGATCCCAAACTTCCCAGAGAGTGAACTTTTTAATTAGACCATTAAAGAAACCATAAAAAATACATATGCATTTTCTATAAAAGATATTGGAAGAGGCCACTTCAAATGACTTCTTTTTTTGTAGTTGAAGTCAATTACCAAACTTGAAATTAGGGACTATATTTTAAGTGGGTTCTGCACAATAAATTTTGATAACTAAAATATCTATTCATGGTGAAAATATAGAGCAATTGCAAAAAGCAAAAAGAAAACATTTTGTTTCATCAGTACTTTCCTTTCTACTGGTGACTTGGGATGTTATAAAACTATCCACATCTAGGTTTGCTTCCTTTCTTTCATTTCTGCAATCCTGTTGTCTTACTGTGTACCCATGGTTTCAGGTGATGTGGACACTGTGTCATTCGCTCCTCAATGGAACATGAAGTAATGAAGTCCAGACTTCACAAACCTGGAGGAAGCTGGAGCTATAGTGACAGGAACAATAAATTGTGAGAACATGATTCAAGCTGAGCTTATTTATCTAAGTCAAACTTATTTATTTATTTTTCTTTAAATAGTAGTTTGGATGAATAAAAAGAGTAGTTTGGATGAATAGGAGAAAAACTTTGGTGAATTTATGGACAGTCAGTTATTAGTTTTAAATTTCAAAGGCATGGAATTAATCAACAGTTCAAAACCTTTCCAATATAACGTTCTGTTTACATTAAACTCCCCACTGTCCCATTGTGAATAGTTGTTATAAAGTCAGGATTCATCAAGAAAATAATACTTTTCTAAGTGCTTTGTATACACACTGCAAAGTCCTATTGAACTTTAACTTTGTTTGGCAAATGTATCTTTATAAAAAATGAAAAGATAAAATGTAGCCTTGCCATAACAAGTTATCATAACTTCTGGAAGTCTAAAATACAAGATTAATTACACTCAAAATAAAATTAAATGTATTACATTTACTTTAATCAACAAATAAAAATATTCTTTCTTTTTTCAAATGAACTTTTCTCTAACAACATTCACTTATCTCCCTTCAGAACAAATGACTTTTTTTTTTTAATTTCAAAAAGGGGGGAATTTACATTTCATAAAATTGTAGATAATAATTCCAAATTTTATTCAGAACAATATTAGCTATCAATTGAAAGCATATTCTGTTTTAAGAAAATGAGAAAGGAAAATACAAATTTCAATTACATAAGTTTTTCCATTTCCTACATGTCTTTTGAAGCCCAGGAAATAGTAAATTCCTAAGCAATATGAATTCAAGCTAATGATTGTAAATTGTTTGGCTGGCAATGGAAACAGTTGAACATTTTTATATAAAAGAGGGAATTATTTTCTAACTCTGTATACCAAACTTCTGAACTGAAAGTTATCAATATTCTAACAGCTGATGTGAATATTAGAAGGTGGTACAGGCAGATGAAAGGCACATAGTCTTTAATGCTTCTCCCATCAGGAGGTAAAAGTACCCTCTCCTGAGGCCATGTGGGTGCTGTGATGGATTTTAACAATAGATAATGGTGGAAGGTGTGTTGTGCCAGTTCAGGAAAAAAAAACATTCAATAAATATCAATCATTAATTTTATTTTTAATGTGCTATCACTATACATATATAAATTTTTAAAAGCTAAAGACTCAGATTGCCTTTTTTTAATATTTCATATGAAATCATAATTGAAGTCTACTGTATCCAGAATCTAAAATTTAGGCATTTATTATGCTATAAATAAATGTCTGTAGCTCATTGAATTTTTTGATTCTGTGGGTTTAGAGTTTTCATTAAATTTTGGAAAATGTTGGAAAGTTTTTCTTTAGATATGTTTCTTGCCCAGCTCCCACAATTCTTTTTTTGCACGTGTGATACTCCAATTGCATTTATATTAGACTGTTTGTAGTTATTTCAGAACTCATTGATACTTTACTATTTTATTTCTAACTCATTTCTTTTCCATTTTTAAAATTTTATTTCAAATATCTCTTTATTACTATGTTTCAAGGTCACTGATCTTTTCTTCTCTACACTATAATCTTTCCTTCTCTTAACTATTATTCCCATCTCACACAATGTAGTTTTCACTTCTACAAGTTCAACTGCTGCATCTTTTTTTTTTTTTTTTTTTTAATCATTCATGTTTGTACTTAGTGTGTTGACTCTTTCCTCTGGTTTTGAATATGTAGAATACATTTGTTGTAACTCCTTTCATGTTTCTGTCTACTAAGTCTGTTTTCTGTGTCATTTCTGGGTTGGTATTGATTGTTTTGTTTTTGTTTACGTTTTCATTTACTATGAATTATATTTTCCTGCCTCTTTGTGTGCTAGGTAATATTTTATTGGATGGTAAATATTATGAATTTTACTCTGTAGGTTCTAGATAGTTTATTATTCCTGTAAATACTCTTGGCTACATTCAAAGATGTGGTTAAATTACTTGAAAACACCTTGATACTTTCTTGTACTACTATTAAGCATTGTTAGATGGAGCTAGAGTAGGGTTTCATCTAGGGCTAATATTGCCTTTGCAAAGCAAATAATTCTGAGTAGTCCAGAAAATTACCCTTGAATTATAAGATAGTCTATGGTGTCTAACCAGATCCAGATTTAGTCCCAGTCTTCCATGATCTCCAGAAATTTCTTCTACTCTAAACTTTTAGCTGGCTCTTTGCCCAGTTATGGGAATTGGTTTACACATGTGTCTTAATTACTATTCAACTAATTACTTGAAGAAGTGTCTGCAGGACTCCCAAATTTTCTCTGTGTGCAACTCTTTTCTTCCCAAACCCTTTCCCTTGAGCCCCAGACATGGGCTTCCTCAAACTCTCAGATCCATTTCAACTGCTTGTCTCCTGGGTCCCCATCCCTGTGACAGTGGCCTGCCAGTTCTGCTAAGACTGTAAGCTGGGGACAATTTGTTTATTTTTTCCCACCTCTCAGAAATCTTTCTTTGCTGATGTTCACAGTCCTGAGAATGATTGTTTTATATAATTAATCTCATGTTTTATTTGTTTTAGGGAAGAGGGTATATTGAAAAAAATTGTAAACTGTTATTGCTACCATGCAAAATCACTGTAAGATAAAAATTCCCATAGCTTTTGAAGTTTCAATAATATACTTAACTTCTTTTTCACAAATCAGAAAAAAAGTCATATGTACATTAGAATTGTGGTCCCAGAAATATTATCAGTTTAGCAGAAATATGACAATACAATTTAGCTATTTAGTTCATTGACTCTGTTAGGGCACAAAAGGAAGATACCTCTAGAAACCAGAGAAGTATTTCTTTGAAAGTCCATTTGCTTTTAAAGAACCATGATGTAATAAAGGTTTTTCTTTATAATCCAGTGAAATCTGTACTTTGTTGTTCCTTGATCTATTATCTAGTGGGATTTAGAACATAATACTGTAAACATTCCATTATATGACAGCACATCAAATTTTTGAAGATAGACTTTATAGTCCAATGTCTGTGCCTTTTCTTAGCTTACTATTTTCTTACATGTTTTTCAGCATTTGTGCTAGTACTTACTGCATCTCAGATCTTCCTAATAGGATAACTTTCTTTCATTTTTATATTATATTCCTTAGGATTTCCTTTCTGAAAATCTACTGATAGTAAGCTTTATCAGCTTTATATTATCTGAAAGTTTCCTTATTTAATCCCTTTTCCTTATATAATAATTTAGCTGAACATAAAATTTTAAGTGAACTCCTGGTTTAATTATTCATGATGAAAAGTGCATAGACAGTATAATTTTCATTCTGGGTAGATAATCTATCTCTTCTCCCTGACTATTTTTGTTTGTTTCCTGAATCTAAAATTTCATGACTTTCTTTAAATCTGAAAAATTTTTAATATTACCTTTCTTTTTCCTCATTCTTTTTTCTGGTATTCTGGTAAAGTATATGCTGAAACCACCCACCCTTAACCTGAACCATTCATATTTTTTAACTCTGTCTTTCTGTGTTACATATTTATTCCTTTAAATCTTGTGAACTCACTTCTCAGTTGTATTCTATGGATTGTTTAACCCCTCTGTTGAGGATTTAATGAAAATAAATTTAATTCTCATTTCTACTTCATCTTCTCTAAGAGCACATTTTCTTGCTTTAATATGTTTTCTTATATATTCTTAAACCTTATCAATGTGTTTATAGTAAATATTACATAAATCTAATATTCAAAGTCCTTGAGGAGTCATTTGCTTTTTGCTGTACTCAGCACTAATGCTTCTTTGTCTTCTTGTGTGGATTTCAATTTTGAACTAGATTAACCAGAATTCTGCAAGCCCTAGGTTGAGAGTAAGTTTTTCTAGAGAATTCAATATGTTTTTCTTCCAGTTCCACTCAATATACAGGTTATGCCAACACCAACCTTGGAGATCATTTTAGATTCATTTATTGACTTGAATTTTCCTGAATGAAGCAGAGAGTAAATTTGAACTTTAAACCAGACAGAGGTCAGGAATCCTCAGAAAGCCTATTTATTTATTAATTTAGTTATTTACTTATTTATTTATTCATTCAGAGGTTAGGGTTAGTCTGACAGGCTTCCCACCAATTTCCAGTTGTTCATAGGTTTGTTTGTTTTCTAATATGTATTTTTCATTTAATGGGACAAGTTTATTTACTTTGTGGGATCCAATACTGCCTCTTTTAGTCAAGATAGCTGTGAAAACATGACACTTTAATGTTCTAAGATAGCCAAACATTCACCAAGCAGCTGTAGGTCCTATTGCAGATTTTAACCAAATTTCTCACTAGCACTTTGTCTTTGGTCTTTGAGGACTTTGCTAACTATCTTTATTCCCCTTAGTTCTATGTCTTCCAAATCATGATTATATTATTTTGGAAATTATTTTCAAGCTCTTTTTAGGGGAAAGTTTTTCAGATTTACTAGTCCAAAATAGTTCCCTATTTTCCATAACATCTTCCAAGTCATTTGGAGACATCGTAATCGTGATAAAGAAGTAGGACTATATGATGTTTAATTGAGAATTCTGTTCTTTACCAATAATTAGAAAGCTTAAATATGTGTATGCCACTAGTTTTAAATTCATTTAATTGAGTTTACATTGAGCTTGTATTCCTTCTTATCCCTAAGTATAAACAAACAGGCTACAGATGTTCAGATACACTGGGTGTAGAGTCAATATTCTTTCAGTTCTAATATAAGAATCCCATCAAACCAAGAAATTGGTTTCTATTTGATGATGTACTAAGAAGTTCAGTACTTAAGACAGCTTATTTCAGGTAACCTGATGATGTCACCAGAAACCTCTTCATTGTCTCATAGTTGCTTTCCCCTTGATTTTATTCTTCTTTAAGAAGTGGTAGAGGGACAACCAACTTCCTCTTGCAAATCTGGCAACCTTGGCAAGTGATTGCTAGAGATTGAATCTAGAATGCCCCTCAAAGACCCATGTATCAAAGTCTTGGTCCATAGCTTGGAACTGATGGAAGGTATTGAAATACTTAAGAGGTGGGCCTAGTGGGAAGTTTTAGGTCATTGGGGGAGTGTCCTGTAAGGGGATTAAGAGAAGTTTTTCTCTTCCTCTTTACTTTTCATGTCCTGGTCATGAAGTGAACTGTTTGCCTACACAACAAGCTCTTGCCATGATGGTTAAAAGCAATAGGTCTGTCCAGACCTCTAAAACTTTTCTTTTTGTAAGTTGACTTATCTCAAGCATTTGTTATACGAATAGAAACAAATCTAATATGCAGATCTAATCTCCTCTTTTCTAATAGTTTCTAGTAATTTCAGGGGGAGGAGGAATCCCACTTATCATTCTCATTTGTATGATAAAATGTCTTTCCCAGGATCCAGAATACCAAATTTCTCCCTTCAAAATGAAATGAATCAGAAATGGAGGCAAGGTTGTCTCCCAATAGAACACTTTAGTCTGTTACCTGTTACCACAGAAAGGAAATCAATGTGAGAAAAAAACAAATAGCAGCAGAGTCATATTTTATCCTCCCATTGTCTCAAAAATATTGAAGGAAAGGAGTTCATTCTGAAATCATTTCATAGTGATTCCTCCTGGTGCATCATAATCACTGCCTTCTCAATAAGTTCATATACCATCTCATTATGATTAACTGAACCTATTTTCTTCCACTTTATAACATGAAGGTGACGTAGGACTTTTTAAATCCCCCCCCCTTTTTTAATGAGTTCTCTAACATTCCTCAGACTGATTCAACAATCATCTTTTTAATACCCTGAACTGAAATTACAGAGACTGGAGAATTGAAAGAATTTAGACTGATTGGTGCTCTGTTTAAAATTTCCTAATTTAAAGAAAATTAGAGTTCCTTCTATTAATGCTTGTTCTAGGGTGTTCGGTTTGAAGACTGGGATATTTGACAAAAATAAGAAAGCAGTAGTCAAGGAATCCTCCATTCTTTCCATCAATAGAATTCTTTTTTTTTTTTGGTACCAGAGACAGGGTCTCACTGAGTTGCTAAGTGCCTTGCCATTGCTGACGGCTGGCTTTGAACCCACAATCCTCCTGCCTCAGCCTCCCAAGTGCTGGGATTACAGGCGTGCGCCACCACGCCCAGCTTAGAATTCTTTTTTTCCAAGAGGAGGACAACATACTCCTTGGTTTCTTCTTTCCCTAGCAGAATCACATCACTCTTTATGTTGGTTTGTCCCTTTGTATTCCTCATTTCTCCTGAAAGTAACATACTACATATGGAACTCCCATTTTCTAGGACAGTGCCTCTCATTCTGAAGCTACTAACGATGCAAGAACTGTGTTTTTTTTTTTTTTTTTTTTTTTTGATCCATCATGGATTTTGTAAAATACAATTAGTGAATTATTAGAAAAAGTTTTGCATATAGGAATCACAGACATTTCAATGTAGTGCTCTAACGGTTTCTAAACACTCTTAATACCTTACTCATTCCATCATAGCAGTATTTCACTGGCCACACTTTGAGTAGGAATGATCTAAGCTCATCCCTTGTTATAATCAGGTGTAGAGTATGCTCCTCCTCCTCCTCCTCCTCCCCCTCCTCTCCTCCTCTTCTTCTTCTTCTTCTTCTTCTTCTTCTTCTTCTTCTTCTATTGTCATTTTCTTAAGAATATGGCCTTACTTTAAACAAAGGTACATTTAATTTAATCTTCCACAATATACTTATCCCCAAGGTAATAAAAGTCAAGAACTTGGCTTTTGTAAATATTCAGAAAGTTAAAACCACCATCAACACAATACCTGGCCTCAGTTCTCTGTTGTGATCTGAATGTGAAATCAATAACCCACATCCCTCTCCATTTTAAGGACTAAGGCTAATCTTGCAACATGCTTTCTCTTTCCAATGCAATTTTGGAAACTAGCATTCTATTTCTATCACCTTCCATTGTAATAGAACCTCACTTGTTTTAAAGTGGTGCAATCTTCAAACATGCCAAACTTTAGATTCATTGAACACTATCTTGATGATATATTTGAAATCATATTTATTTCCCTGCATTATATATACACCTCACTGTAAAGGTAAAATATTAGGAAAAGTGAGCTTGAAGTTATATATATATACAAGTTTATATAAATATGATAGAAAGAGTAAATAGAGGCAAAAATATTGTGTTAAATTATTTTTCATGACTTTTTGAAGTGACATATTTTTAAAACTCCAATGTCATCCTGTTTGTTGTAGGGAACAGCTAACATGTGCTATGTAAATGTGTTGGGTTTTTTGTTGTTGTTGTTCTTTCCTAGTTAATTAGAATTGTTCTTGATGAAGAGATAGCTTTTCTAAAAATGAAAAAACTTTTGTAGTTGTAGATGGACAGCATGCCTTTATATTATCTGTTTATTTTTATGTGGTGCTGAGGATTCAACCCAGTGCCTTACACATGCTAGGTAAATGTTTTGCCACTGAGCTACAGCCCTAGCTTCAAGACATAGCTTTTTAAAAACGCAGTACCAAAAAAACAAACAAACAAACAAAAACTACCTATGCATGAGATTTGAGCCATTACTGGGAGTAAAGCCAACCATGCTGAAAAATTCTCTCCCACATAGCCAACTGTCACACCTTCAGATATTCTTCCTGTTTTCAAAGGCCCAAAAGTACATATATTGCTATTTATACCTTGATACTATAAAGGTCCCCAATTAGCTCACCAAGTTTTCGTGACTGCATTTCTCTAACATTTTCTTACAAAATGTAAAATAGAATTTTAATTAAACTTAATTTTCAGATTCTATTTTAATTGTACAGATGTCAAATTTTTTATTTAATGTCTAAAATTTACACACATTACATCAACCTCCGCCAAGTGGTAGTATTTCTGGCATTTCAATGCCATCAAACATTAGAAATGTTTGCCAGTATTCATTGGAAAACCTGCAGAAAACTTTGCTATCTTGTACCAATGACAAAAATCACAACAATGTACTACTGATGCTGGAATTTTAACAATTTTTAGAAAGAAAATTAAAGACACATGTTGTATAGCCTTTAAAAAGTTGGTTCTGAATTAGAATCTATTAATTCCTGAAAAAAAAATGTTGTTGTACTAGATAATCTGAAGATTGACACTGCTAACCAGCTATCTGCTCTTTGTGAATGCCACCCATTTAAAAGGTTGCAAAGAACATTCAATAGTCAGTGTGTACTTTAGTTGGAAAAAAATATCTAAATATCTAATGCAACCTAATTGACTCTAATAAGCCACACATATGCATAAAGAGATTACTTAAAGGATGATGGGTTTTGGTGATGATAGGAAAGGGCAAAATATGCCAATATTATTATAACATACATAGAAACTTTAAGAAGGACTTGAGGACACAGATCTTGAACTTAATTTTATTCTGAATGTCAAGGAACAGACCTAAAAGGCTGCAAATCTATTTAATATACTCAAGGACCCCAACATCTTACTCGTATTTATATAATCCAATATACTTCCAATTCGAAAAGCACTCTCTCCTAATAGAAGTTTGAATTTCATTGTGGCAATGACCTTTTACATCCAGATGGTCCTTTTGATCTATATTTCTGGTTGTGCAAGAACAGGAGATACCAAACATTGTTTTGCATTATATTTGGTAGGGAACATGGTTAGCTGTGAAAAGAGACAGGCCTTGGAAGTGTACGCGTTTGTGTACATGGACCAGTGTGACTCTTACTATTTCACACTTAAAGGCTGGCAGCTTCTGTTCCACCAGGATAAATCTGTTCTCCAATGTTCTTTTGCTAGAGGGACTCTTTAAATGCCACATAGCTATAGCCTTAACCTTGACTGTCTTTCATTCTTGAATCTCTATTCAGTTACATGCGCTGAGTGACTTACAACAAAGTGAGAGAAAATTCAGCGACTTGACATTTACAGGTCCCAACTGATTCGTTTATTTATTCAACAGAGTAAATATTTAGGCAGTAGAATTAAATTGGAAAATGTTTATCAAGTTTGAAACCACTTTTCTTTCAATATATAAAACATAAACCCAGAAGCCTAGGCATAGGGAAATTTACCAACCAATGTACCCTACAGAGAAGGGCACATTTAAATGTCCCAGTCGGTTTTGTTCAGCCACTAATTTGTTTTGAAAACTTCTGTTAGTCTTTTAGTATAGCTGTATTGAAATCATACCTAATAAACCATAACTTCCATGCAACTAATCTTTATTAATCATTTTGTATAATATTATAATGCAAGCAGTTCTCAATGTATTTTCTCAAGCCAAGAATCTAGTCTTCACCTGAATGACCTGTGTTACTCTCATCATTTATAACAACATCTACATCTGCACACTGAAGAACAGGTTAATTCAAAAAATACTTAGATTGTAACCTCAAGACAAACTCTTAAAAACAATGTCAGCAAAAAAGCATGATGAATATAACCAGTCTTGTGGTTCTTACTTATAATAGCACTGTATAATAAGCTATCTAAAGAGCAATGTCCAGCTGGATATACCTGAAATCCCAGCAGCTCAGAAGGCTGAGACAGGAGGATCATGAGTTGAAAGACAGCTTCAGCAATTGAGCAAGGCCCTAAGCAACTCAGCAAGAAACTATCTCTAAATAAAATATTTTAAAAGGGCTGGGAATATGGGTTCAATCCCTCGTACCAAAATAAATAAATAAGGTATTGCCCCAAAACTAAAGTTAGCAATCAATCTCAGAATGGTTGTTTTAAATATTTTTATTAGTTGTTGATGGACCTTTATTTTATTTATTTAGTTATTTGCGGTTCTGAGAATTAAATCCAGTGCCTCACACCTGCAGGAAAGCAAGTGCTGTACCACTGAGCCACAACCCCAGCCTTCAGAATGAGTTTATTATCACAAAAGAAGAAGCAAAGTGATATAAACAAACTTTAATAGCTGACAAAGTAGTGATAGCTCTTTGTCATGAAGGACAAAATAATTAAAAGCTTGGGGTTACATCAGTCAGAAAGCATATGATTCTAACTTCTTTGCATATGTTAATATATATAAAAATAACAAAATTTACCATTTTTATCATTCTTGAGTGTATAATTCGGTGAATTGATTGAGTTTACAATATTGTTCAACCATCAAATCTATTTCTAATTTTTTTCCTCATCTCATGTAGAAATTCTATGCCAGAAAACAATAACCTTCAACCCACCATTCCATATTTTTTTGAAGCTCCTGGTAACCTCTACAATTCTTTTTGTCTGTATGAATTTGATCACTCTAAATATTTCATATAAGTGAAATCACATAATATTTGTTGCTTCTGTCTGGATTGTTTTATTTAGAATACAGTTTTCAGGGTTCATCCCCATTTTAGCATGTATCAGAACTTCCTAACAGCAGTTTTCCCTAATCTACAGTTTTGTTTTCTGCATTTCAGTTATCTTTGGTTGAGGCCTAAAAATATGAAATGGAAAATTCCAGAAATAATCAATTCATAAGTTTTAAACTGCAAGCCCTTCTGACTAAAGTGATGAAAGCCCATTCCGTCTCACCTGGGATGTGAATCTTCCCTCTGTCTTATTTATCTGTACTATATACACTACCCTACTGATAATCACTTAGTGACTGTGTTGATTATCAAACCTCTGTCACCATATAACAATGCTTATTTCCAAGTAACACTCATTTTACTGAATAATAGACCCAAAACACAAGAATAGTGAGACTGGCATTTTGGATGTGCCAAAGAGAAGCCATAAAGTACATCCTTGAAGAGAAAAGTAAATTACAATAAAATATTGTGACAGAGAAAAAGATCCTTTCGTATAACTTTTATTATAGTACATTGTTTTACTTGTTTTATTTTATTAGTAGCTATTGCTGCTCATCTCTTACAATGCCCAAGTTCTAAGTCAAACTTTGTCATGGGTATGCATGTATCGGAAAGATCATAGTGTACATGAGGGCTTGGTACCATCCATGACTTCTGCCATCCACTGGGAGACTTGGAATGTTCTCTCATGGATGAGGGCACATTGCCATGCCTGTTTGGCTGAATAATATTCTATGGTATGCACATGTCACTTGGGTTATTTCTGTTTTTTGACTATTGTGAATAATGCTGCAGTGAACGTGGGTATATAAAATATCTACTTGAGTCCCTTTTTTTGTATTCTCGTGGGTATGTATACCTAGAAGTGAATTGGCCAGCTCATTCTATGTGGACATTTTGAGGAACAACCACATTATTTTCCACAGTGCATGGCTGTGCCATTTAACATCTCAGAAGAGTTTGAATTTCTCCACATTCTCAACAAAACTTGTTATTTCCTGTTTTTTACTATAGCCTTCCTAATAAGTGTGAAGTGGTTATGGATGGTAGTTAGGATTTCCCTTTCCCCAATCAATAATAATGTTAGACACCTTTTCATGTTCTTACTAACCAATATTTAGAAATATCCAATATATCAAAATCTGACAATTGCATTTTGATGCCCTTATTAAACTAAAGTAATAATATTTTTATGAAAGTCTGCAGTATCAGAATATAAAATAGGTTTTTTAAAATACGTTACTTTCAGCTGGGTTTGGGGGGTGGGGGGGCACATGCCTATGATCCCAGAGGCTTGGGAGGCTGAGACAGGAGAATCACAAATTCAAAGCCAGCCTCAGCGAGGCACTAAGCAACTCAGGGAGACCCTGTCTCTAAATAAAATACAAAATAGGGCTGGGGATGTGGCTCAGTGATTAGAGTACCACTCAGTTCAAACCTGGTACCTAAAATAAAATAAAATACATTATTCTCATCTTAAATATACATTTTAAGTATTTTCTCCAGTGAAATATGGAATAACCCTGAGAAAATGATATATGCTTCAGCAAAATTTTAGATACATATTAACAAAAATGAGAACCTCTTCCCAATATTTCCTTTTCTTTATGCCCTTTAGACTTCAGCTTTCAACAAGAGTAGTCATCATGAAAATCAAAGAAATTTTATTTGTGAGCTGCTTATTCACTGCAGATATTAATATAGGACTGAAGATCAAAAGCAAATGGGGAGGTTAAATATACATTTAATATTTATTTTAATGAGATGTGATCTGCCTTTACATTGGAATATTTTAATAAGAATATTTTAATTATTCTGGTGCATCAACATTGCACAAATACTGGAATTTGCCACAAGAAGCCATACAAGTCTGAGATAATGCTGATGGAAATAATGGAATGCAGAGCAGGAGACAAAGAGCCACGAGGCTCTAGGTTATTGTTTCCCACACTTGTCTCCAAAATATCACATGCATACATGACCAAAGCACAGAACCACAAAATCAAAATTTCTGAAGAACACTGAGGAATCTGCATTTTTAATAAATACATAGAAGTTTCTTGTGAAGAAGTTGGGAAACAGAGGAAGGCTGTGAGGTGTTTGTCTGAGCTGATCCAATAACTCACATGTATATAATTCTTCTGGTTGAGACTTAAAAACAGAGTTTCCAAAAGATTAACTCTTGTGCCTTCAAAATAGGATCTTAACCTTTGCTCCAAATCTCACCTTTGAGCACTTCCATTTTTTAATTTTTAAAATTTTTTAGCTATAGATGGAAACAATATCTTTATTTTGTTTATTTATTTTTATGTGATGCTAAGGGTTGAACCCAGTCCCTCACATGTGCAAGGCAAGCACTCTGCTACTGAGCCACAATCCCAGCCCAAGCACTTCCATTTTGAATATCTAAATTTAAACGTGCCATTTCCTTGCAAAATACTGGCATTTTTTTATGCAGAAACTGCTGAAAAATTTCAGTCTGCTACTATGTTTATTTTAATTTCCATTGCTAGAAATGAAAGTTTGCTTTTATCAGATACTAGCTATAATCTGTGTTGTGGCTTTCATTTATTATATCCATTTTTCTTGCAATTTCTCTTATTTAAAAAGAATAGTCAAAGAAGTTCTCTTACAGATTCTTTTCCTCTGACTCTTATCAGTCTGTGCTTCAATACAGTTTTATCAACAGTATGTTTCCAATCTTAAAGACAATTAAACAATAAAATATGTCTTAGGTATCTTACTAGGATTTGGAATATTTCTGTAATATTAGGTTGATACTCTGAGTTTTTCCAACTAATTCACAAAGAAGCAAAAGTAGTTAATGTATGTTGGTATTTACAGCCTCTGATAGAATCATTGTTTGGGTTTAAAAAGCTGTAAAGTTTAACTGTAAATTAACTTGAAACAAGCCTGAGATGTTCAGTTCATGACCATAGATTATAGGGAAGTGGGCTATCACAGATGAGTTCTCTGGAAGGCACTGAAACTAAATGAAGGAGCTCCTACTCCTTGTTATTGCTCTTCTTTCTCTTTCCTTTTGACATCCTTTGCTCACATAGGGACTAAGGGCAACTCTGAATTGCACTGTAGTAAAATACACAGTCCACATTTAAAACTGCCCCACCCAGGGCTGTCACTTTGCTTGAGGTCTAGAGAGACTTCACACTCCTGCCTCCTCAGCCTTCTCACTTGCAGCATGAATGAAAGGAGGTGGTCTGAGCTGCTGAATTACAGTCTATTTTTTAAGTATTTCCCTCCTCCTCCCATATTAAAACAAATTTAAATATCCAAGCAAAATAATCCCTGCTCAGAAGAGAGTCTGTGATTGCTATCTGTCTGCAGTTTCTCTCTCAGTTCAAGTTCAGGCATCTGATTACACTGAGTATATCCATTTATAATCCCAACCCCAAGGACACAAATGTGCCCTAGTAATTTGGTCTGCAGTGCAGTATACCACCTTCATATCACTAGCGGGTAGTTACTTGGCTTGCAAAATCCCAACTGTTTTATAGTTTTAAGACAGGCACATTTTACTACAACTTTCTGAAGTTGGATTTTATCACAGCCCTAACGAACCAATTGCCAAACTGTAACCTATGCATTTGGAATGATTTTTAAAACTATGTGTTTAGTTTTGTGCCAGTTCAGTTTACAATTGAGGGTTCAGGTTTTTTCCACATGGTCACTTGATGTATCCTGAATACAAAGCCAGTGTAAGAGGCAACAACAAAATCCTTTTTGTTCATCATGTATTCCCACATGTTCCCCAAAAGTAGCTGTGGATAAGATGCTTACCTTTTTGCCACCTTTTCAATTATTGGCATAATTGATATTCTTCCTCCCTTTAATACAATTCCTTCTCCCACCTCTTCTCCTAGGTCAGACTTTTACAGTTATCACCATAGCAACATTCACATCTAATAGGAAGATACATCTTCTGAATGGCTAGCAATACAACATTAACTGTTAGAACATAACATTTTTCATGCTGGAAACATCTGGAATTCACAACCAGCCAAGATATATAAAAATGTCTTTGGTTCTTTAATGGTCACCCAAGGCTGAGCTTGCTTGCTTTATTAGAATTCATTTACAAACAACTCTTATTAACTAGCTATGTAGCATAATAAAACTAAGCTGTATTTCAACATCAAAAAAAAAGTTTAATTTACAAGTGGAGTTGCTTATAAAGGCTCAAATCACCCTTTGTGGAAAAGAGTTTATGGTAGATTTGGGCCATATTACCAACCTATTACCAGTTCACTAATACCTCTATTTACTGGCTGATTATGTCCTCTGGCAAAATTCGGAACTGTCTACTACTCTGGTGCAAACTAATCAGTTTTCAAAATTAGTTATTGATCTCAGACCCATTGTAGAGGACCAATTTAGTGGCTGGTTCATTGAGTACTGAAGTGACACAGTTTGTGTAAGTAGCAGAGCAGTCAGAGCAAATATAGTGTTCAAAGGCAGTGCTAAAGGTAGTTTTGTATTGCAGGGCATTGACAAATAAGAGTATTCAAGGGTGCTAAGTTGTTCTCATTAGAGATAAATAACACAGGTGCATCCACACCAATCACATGAACTTCTGCCTTTTTTGTATAAACATTTGTTATAAGCTCTCATGAAATTTTCACTGAGTAGTGAATTATAAATCATTTCAAAATTCCCTAACAAAAATGATGTAACTCTGTTTCTTCAAACTTGAATTCTTATTTAAATTTGTATGAAGGTGATAAAATGGAGTCCTTACCTTACAAGTATTAAGTGATATTTTGCAACTTTAGCATTGAATTATATATTGCACGTGAACTGTTTATGTCATTGGTACTGGGTGTGGTTAACAAATCTAGGAACATTTAGCAATATTTTAATGTGGGCCACGGTTAGGCCCATTTTCAGCCACATAATTTCTTTGGGGTTGTGGTTTTTAACCCAGGCAAATCATCCGTATCTTTTTCTTAGACATGTAGAAAGACACAGACCTCACTGAATCAGAATTTTCATGGGTAGTTCTAAAGCTCTTCATTTTATAAACTCATTTGCAACAGAGAAAAACCACTTAACATCTTAAAAGAAATGTTTTACAAATACAAATATGTGATAGTTAAAAATGTATGCACCTCACAGTTTTTCTTTTTCTTTTTTTCTTTTTCTTTTTTTTTTTTTTTTTTTTCCAAGCAGGCTTCACAGAGACTTCATTAGCATACCTGTTACCTTACAGACAACGCTACCTTAAGCCTAAACGCATACAAATTAACAAAGTCTATTCATACACATATCATCACATTAATCTCAAAGATGGATCTTACTGTCATTCCCAATATTTTAGAGTAGTTAAGTGAACATAAACATATATTGGAAAGAACATGACCTATGGATTCACACAAACCTAAGTTTGAATCCAGTTTTGCAATTTGTGTGTGTTCGTGTCTCTGTGTGTGTTTGTGATGCTGGGAATAAAACCCAGGGCCTTGGACATGATAAGCAAATGCAGTTTTGCCATTTTTTATTAGGTATCTTTAACAATTGTGATTTTAGGTTTCTTGTGTAAAATATAGGAAAACAATTTGCTCCAGGTAGCTTTAAGGCATACATAACTAAAGTTTCCCTACTAGCCAATCAGTGTAAATATCCAACCAATTTCATGTAACCTACAGATTCTTTACTTTTTTTATTGACATTACTGAAAATCAGTTCATGATATATTGTCCTAATTTGCCTATAAATGGCAATACAGCAATTCATTGTTTGTCAGTTATTCAATCTAAAATGCATTCCCTAGTCCTGTTCCTGCCACTGACTTACCAGAAATTCTACTTGGTTCAATCCATTCTACATTGTTCTTTAGTCTGTTCAATAAGTATGTCACTGATGTTTGAAAAAGAAATCTAAAATATGATTTCCATTTTAATGCAGTAGGAATTATTGCTATAAACTCAATTCTTAGTTTAGGGCCTGAGAGTAACTTTAAAGAACTTTACATTCTTTAAACGCATAATACTTGGTCTAACTCTTTGATGACATTTTAAATTGCATTCAACTCTTAACATCCTCCAAATATGTCATGCCGTTTGCTTAGTTGTTATCTAAGCAAAATTATAAAATGTGAGCCAATCGCCAACACAGGTCATTCTATTTCTCAGATTATCTTTTACCTGATTTTGTGATCCTAGTATTTAGTCTTACTATATAGTAGCACAGGTTCTAGCAATTTCCAAGGGTTTGTTATTATTGTTGCTTCTTTCTTTCCTTTTTTTGGTACTCTAGGAAGTAATACATTGGATACCACCTAAACTTACGAGCAGAAAGTGCTTCAGACTTATTAGTTTTCATAATTTATCTCTTTACTATAGTCTAAAAAGTGTGTGATTACTAGCCTGTGTCTTAAGGAATAAAAGCCATTTCCATGGGACAATTTATAATTATTATAAAGACATGATATTGAAATGTATGTTTCTCCAGCTGGATTTTAAGCCCCTTCATTTTGTTATCTCCAGAAGAGCTTCCGCTACCGAGAATAGCCCAAGTGTTGCAGAAGTAAATAGACCTAATAGTCCAAGCAAAAACCTTGGACTGAGAGTGTCCTTGGTGGGGAATGGTGGAACAGGACTGGAAAAGAGCATCTGAGGCCACCCGTCTTCTGTGTTACAGCTGGACATCACCTTCTGACTGGTTGCCTGGATAGAACTGCCACAGACAGACATGGCCTATACTTTGGCAAACTGAACTTTAGAATTAAAATAGGAATATGGATGTATAAAGTTATAATTAGGCAACTAGCAGCCTCAATCTCCTTGCCCTAACATTTCAGGAGGTGTTCAGCAAATGCTCAGCCCCTGTTCCTCAATTGTTGCATAGTTGCCACTGGCTCTAGAGCAAAGCCAGTTGCCTACAGACGGGACGTCACATAGACCTACACCTGTGCCAGTAAAAAGGTTGAAGAATCAGAAAGGTATAGGCTCCTCATTTCAAAGGTGTGCTTGTACACCTACTATCTATGTATCCTTAGGCAAGTAAATTAACGTCTCATTCACACTTGTAAAATGAAACACTTTATAAAATTGCTATAAGGTTTGGAGATAACTGTAGCCACTTCCACAATGTCACTATTCAAAAGATAGTTGCTGTTGTTTATGATTTATGTAATTATTTAATAGTAATTGTTTATCTGTCTAGGAGAAGTGTTAAAGAACCATTCATATATATGTTAAGTTTTTCCTCTTAGCACTTTTTTACATATATTTAGTAGGCAGATCTTTTTTTTTCTTGGTACCAGGGACTGAAGCCAGAGGCACTTTACCACCGGAGCCATGTCCCCAGCACCGCCCCACACACATTATTTTTTTCTAAATTTGAGACTGAGTCTCACTAAGTTGCTGAGGGCCTTGCTAAATTGCTATGGCTGGCTTTGAACTTGTAATCCTCCTGCCTCAGCCTCCCAAGCTGCTGGGATTACAATTGTGTCCCAGCAAGCCTAGCTAGGCAGATCTTTTATTTGACTCATAAAATGGCACAATGTAGACATTCAGTTTATTCACATGTGTTATGATTTATACATATGAAATATTTATTGAGTCTTTAGCATATTTTCAGCACTGTTCTCAAACTTTTATTTGTGTTGTTTCAGTTTTTCTTGTTTTACTATGAGAAACCATTAATAATGCAGTCAAGCAAAATTTCCCCAGAATGAACTGCAGAGCCAAATCTTGCAATCAAGTATATTTTTTGTGTCTCACTATAATCTCTGTGTGTCTAGTATTGCAGTCGATAATCAGAGTAAGGATTCAGTGAAATGAGAATATGAGGAAATGTATAACTGATGAATGGAAGGGCAAGAAGTGGGAGAGATTATGGCTTAGAAGTAGGAGCATAGTCATTAATATTAGCCTGGATTCCCTTCTCCATCTTTGTGACTTCAAGCTAGTCCTTCTACCTCCCTTCAGTCTCTGGTATTCTCATCTATAAAATAGGGCTAAAAAGAGGACCTCATCTTGGGATTCTTGTGAGATTTAAATAAGATCAGTAAGCATTCAAACAATATTGGGCCTGATTACCTTATGACCATAGAGGGAAGTTTTCAGGTACTGCATAGAAATTCCTTCTGCACATCACAATTTTGCTTGAGACTCCTCAGTAATAAAGTTTTGCATTCAGCTGGGATCCTCCAAACAACAGCCATGTTCTTTCACATGGCCAGCAGTGTGAAATGTAACATTATAGCTACTGTTTATTAAGAATCTATCACAGCCCAGTTGTTGAGTACTTTGCATACAGCACCTCTCCTCCTCACATCACACTGGTGAATACTATCATGCCATGTGTACAACTGGGAATGGTAATAGATGTAAAGATAAAATAACATCCAGAATTGCACATACACACTTTTCATGTTGGCAAAATCTAGAAGACACTGAAGACTGCCTAACACTAAAAATGTGTATTTCTTTCACAATAGATTCTCTGTCTTAAGATTGCCTATTTTCATTGTGGACACTTTTAGCTTAGAAGCTGGACATAGATATAAAGAATCTAACATTGCTGGTGAGGTTAAGGATATATCTTTCATATCTTGACTTTGGAACACATACCTATTATTCGGATTTTGTTTATTTGTTTTCATAATTTTTCAGAAATTTAATGTGCATTAGAACTGTTTGAGTGAAACTGAATATCTAAGTTTCTTTTTATATTCAAACATCTTATATAAATTTCAAAATAATTTTGATCCCTAGGACCCCCCAAATTCAAAATATTTCAAGATCTAATAATGATTGAGAGGAAACTTATCCATTGCAAATAGATTTAAGGCAAAGGTCTTTAGAAATATATATAAAGTATAAAGGTCTTTAGAATATATATAAAATATATTGTTTTAAAAACTGGACTTGTAGCTGTATGTTAATATTTCTGGAAATTATATCATAATTATATATAACTACATGTCTTGGAAACCATCTACAACTTTTAACTTAAACTTAATATGTATCAATAACTTACATTATAGCATATTTAACATAATGTCATATGGAATTTACACAAGGTAATCTGTACCTTTTAGGGAATACACATACATATAAATTACATAAACCCAACAATTATTATTTCTCATATTATTGTAAGTCCTAAATGTGTATAAATTAAATTCAAATAAGATAATAAGTAGTATTCAAATTGAATGTCAATGATTTAAATAATAATTATGTTTCCTAGAACTGCCTTACAATTTTTTTCTTTCTTGTTCTAATACCTTCTATGAAGGTTAAATCTTGAATATTTCACTTTTTAAATGAGGTTGGTAGGTTGATGTATGCAAGTTTGCATCAGGTTTGTATTGTTAACCAGAAAACCACCATAAATATTATAATTTCATCAATGATTGATGGATATTTCCAGCTAAATATGTGACATTCACTATTGTTATGTAGGTCATCCTTTTGACAACAAGGTTTACATTTTAGGATGTTTTTTTCAGTTGTTTACATATTACAAGAGTTGATATTTCCCATTCAATCAGTTTTAAAAGTTAATTTGGTGACAGCTGCATAACTGTATAATCAGTGTCTGTTTTATTCCCAGCATAGAGAGTTTTTAATTAATTTATATTTTAATCTAGATAATGTGGGTCTCAATGCTACAGCATTTGAAGACATACATTTAATAAATGAAGACCGGAAGCAAGTGAAATACATGGGCTCAACTGTTTGCAAGAGGGAACTATCAACTGGTTCAATGAGCTTTGAAAATAAGTGAAAATAGCAGGATTCAATAAGGTGGCTAGGAAATTTGACCTTACGTTTTCGGATTTCAGAGTCAATACGTTAAATGTGTTAATATAGAAAAACGTTAAAGTATTCCTTATGGAAAATAATGAAGCTTTAAAATTTAATGACTGAAATACCATGCCCCTTTTGTGTGACCATGGCTTCTCTCATTATACTAAACCAGAAATTGAACTGGACTGCAAGACACAGAAAGAGCCTTTGAGAGACTGATCTTTGTTGCTAGAGACTCTTTATTTGATCCAATAACCAAATTTTATTATTTCTGGAGAATCTCATGTACTCACATTCCCTAAGTACCAAGAGACACAAAACCCAAGAAACAGTACATTTGCTGAATCATATATCCAACCGAGAAGAGATTTGTTAAAAATAATTCTTTTGAAGAATATATTCAACCTCAATTGTATTTCCACTGATGGCCTCATGCTGGTTTTCTCTCTTGATTCCTACCCCTTTATATTTCCCTTTATGTCTTTTTTCTAGTTGTAAAGAAAGCATTCCAGCCTCTGATAATGACTTACAAGCTTTATTATAAATTGTTGGTGCTTTGGAAGGATAACAAAGAGGATGTTTTCTCTTAAGCTGTGATAGAAATAACCATATCAGAAGAGCTTTGTGTGTGAGACAGAGTGTGTGTGTGTGTTTGCTAGTTTTAGCAGTTTTTGAAGCAGATAATTTTTCTTTGAAAATCACTGTATCATTAAATTTTAAGAATATAATTATAGCAAGTGGTACAAGAGTACCTTGCAAATCTCTCCAAAGGGACAAGATAAAGCCAGCTTGGTTCAAAAGTTCAAAATTCAAAGCATCAAAGTATGAGACTGAAAGAAAGGAAATTCCTCTGGGATCACTATCATTTTCTTACATTCCCACCAGTGCTTTGCTGGTTTGTTCTGAAGAACCATTCTCCACAGACCCCTCATTACAATTTCTGCTGTGACTGGCCACAGTCACTTGAAACTTGCGTTAGAAGACAAGGCATTTATGCACGTTGTCATTTTGCTTCTCTGTGGCCAGGGGATTAATCACTTTCTCAAGGGCCTAACTCTACCATTTCCTTTTACTTTCGGGAAAGAAGATTTTAAGAAAATGCCACCGTGTGACCACAGCTTATGCTTTAAAAAGAAAGCAATATATCATTTAAAGAAAGAAAATTACCAGGAGATAATTTTAGCTAGAATTCAGTTATTTAATGCATATTTGAGAGGTGACCTCACTTCCTGGCCAAATCAGGTCCTGAAGCAGCCGCCTAAACATGATGAAAAGCTAATGTCTTCACACAAGTGAGCCTTGTGGGCTGGCTGGCTGAGTGACAAGCCTTTGGTTGGCTTCCATTTTCACCAGCTTACATCTACAAGCTGGAAAAGAACTAAATGGAAACTGACAGAAGAGCAGAAGAGTCTTTCCAGGAAACAAATCTGGTTAGGATACTCGAAGACGAATGCCTGGCTTAGGCAGTGAATCAACGTAGTGAATTCAGAATTAGATTTCAAATGGCTCAGTTGCAATATTTAACAAACTAGTAGCATTGCACTAAAATAAATGAATGTCAGATGGGTATTTAAGACCAGATAATTTCTTTTTTTTTTTTTTTTTTTTGGAGGGGTGTTACTAGGGATTGAATTCAGGGGCACTCTGAACCACATCCCCAGCCCTCTCTTGTATTTTATTTAGAGATAGGGTCTCACTGAATTGCTTAGCGCCTTGCTGTTGTTGAGGCTGGTTTTGAACTCGTGATCCTCCTGCCTCAGCCTCCCAAGTGGCTGGGATTACAGGTATGTGACACGTGCCCAGAGATAGGACCAGATAATTTCTAAGAAATTCAGCACATTTCTTGATTAATATTTTAGTCCCTTGCATTAACTATATTATATCACATTTATCACGTTATTCCTTTTCATAACAAATATATGAAATACATATTATTTTCATTCTATGGACAAGAAAATCTGATCAGAGAAGAACTAAGGAAATTTGACTAATATTACATTTTTATTGAGTTTATAACTCAAATTCAAGTACCTGTTATCTTGACTTAGAATTTTCCCATACTATGAAATTCTGCCTTTAACACCATATATAAATTAATGTATGTTCACTGATCTGTATATAGTTACTAACAGAAATAAACAACACAAGTAAAAATGTCCTTGAGGAATATATTTTCTGTGCCTTTAAAATAATGACAAAAGACCTTTTTTATTGCAAATTTAATCATCCCTTATTACCTGCCAATACCCTAGGATATCCCCATCTCTTAAATTACAGGTGACATGGAAATCATGCAAGACATTTTGTGTTTGGGAATAAGCCACATTTCCCTTATATGGAGATTGTAATTAGATTAAAAATCTTTCTAAAAAAGAAAAATGTCCTACATATCCCAGAGTATTTTTATCTAAATTTTCTGAATTTTGTAAAGGTTACAACTCCTTAATGCCCACATACACTGAACCACTATTTCCAAGATTATTATCAATTTGGATACAGTTAAATTAACATGGGTTAGACTTTAGATGTGGGATAATGCATTAAAACATGAAGAATGAAAATGTATTTGGCAGGAATAAAGATCTTCATCTTTCCTATAAGATGTAAGCAAAATTTGAAAGCCCACACACTATGAATGTACCAGTTTGTCTTTAACTGTCAAAATAGTGTTGCATGAAGTGTGTGATGTTGGCTGTAGGTTGATAGACAGATACTAGTTCTGAGAGCTCCGATGATAAACCATAACACTTACACTGTTGCCTATGGTTAGTAGTTTAAAAGAATGCTATTTTGGATGCAAATTATTGAGTGAAACTTAGCAATGTTAGATTTAGTTTAAAAATATGTTGACTTGATTCAATTCAACCAGCTGTTGTTGACTACTCGTTTGCCCAGTCAAGCAGTATGCAGATGGTGCAGGGTGAGCAAAGAATACTGGACAATTAAGTCACACGAATAATTGCCATTCTTTCTGGGATGAGATGCTATCTCATTGTGGTTTTGATTTGCAATTCCATGATGATTAGTGATGTTAAAGCATCTTCTGTCTACCTGTTGGGTATTTGTATTCCTTCTTTTGAAAAATGTCTAGGGCAATAGCCCATTTTTTTCATAGGGCATTTGATATTGTGTTATTGTGTTTTTGAAGTTACTTATAAATTCTGGATATTAACCTCTTATCAGATGTAGAATTTGCAAATATTTTCTCCTATTCCATAGATTGCCTCCTCACTCTGATGTTTGTTCCTTCACTGTGCAGAAGTACTGTGTATTTAAAAAAAAAAAAAAAAAAAAAAAAAAAAAAAAAAAAAAAAAAAAAAAACTAGAAGGAAGGATTTTGAATTTTTACTACAAAGAAATAATAAATGTTTGGGAAAATAGATATTCATACATCTATACATAAAGTATGTATGTATATCACAATGTCACATGGTGCCTCATCCATATATATTAAGAATTAATTTAATGTAAAAATCACAAGAATTTTGTCTAATGCTCTTATGGAACTTTATTTTGATCTATCTAAATATAAGTTCTGCAATTCCACTTAATATCTGATACTTAAGTTCCCAAATAACCTTATTAGAGACTGTATTTTTCTTCTTCCAAACCTTAGATCTCAAAAGTCCCATGGTAATTATAGCTATCACCTTAAGTTCCTTAAAGAAAATAGCTATGAGAATTATTTTTCTTCAGTTTGGGTTGTAGCTCAGTGATAGAGCACTTGCCCCTCATGTGTGAGGCACTGGATTCAATCCTCAGCACCACATAAAAAAATAAATAAAATAAAGTTATTGTATTCATCTACATCAACAACAAGAATGCATTATATATATATATATATATATATATATATATATATATATATATATACATACATGTATATATATATAACACACACACACACACATACACACACAGTTTTCTTATCCAATGAACTATTTATTAAAAGAAAACTTGGTTACCTTCTGGAGTCTCCACAAAAATCTTACCTGTTTGATTACCTGTAAGATATTTTGGGCTTGGAACTGAATCACATTTCCATAACTGCCAATCAAGAAGTTTTTATCTGGATTGATATCCTGTATGAGAATTGGTTGTTACTTGAAAAAAATATTTTAAAGATCTTAATAACATGGAAAATACTTTGATTTGTTAGTTCTTATTTCTTTGCAAGGTTGTTATATATACAGAAAGATGTTGATTATGTCTTCTTAGTAAAGAGTAGGCCAGGTCCTCTTTGTACATATTTATGATCATGTGTGCATGTATGCTCATATATTATGTACATAAATATAAGTGATATTTTCTTACATTACCAATTCTGTAAAAAATTTTACTATCAACTACTAAGTTCCATGTTTTTACTTTTTCTTATCCTTGAAGTTTTGTTAAGGGCAATTTAATATGGTTTAATTGAGAGGTTATGTTTGTAATTCATAAGTTAAAAAACCAAATATCCAGAGAAGGTCACCTTGAGAGGCCAATGTGAACAATATGTTTGACTCTTCAGAGAGGAAGATGAGCTCAGACCCAAGTTCAGTTGTGTCAAAAGCAAAAACTTTTATCTCCTCAATCTGTCCTCTTTTACTTATTTTTCCTAGTCCTAATGAGAAACACTTAGACCAATTTCTGTTTACCCAATGGGCAACATGATTCAGTAGTCCACTGAAAATTATTACTTTACCTATTACCTGCCTCAGGTTCTTGCCCTGAGAGATGAAAAGAAATATTTCAAAATGCCTTGACAAAAGAAATCTTTCTAGCATTCAAGTCCGTATACTGTTGCATAAATAAATACACTGTACTTATAATATTCACATTGTTATTGAATGTGATGATTAATGAAATCAACCACTACTGTAAAGGAAAAATGCCCATCTTATACATTTTTATATATAGTTATCAATAGTATTGTCATTGTATATGATGGACACCATATTTCATCAGCCAAGAATAACTAATACTTTATTAATATATTAATTACAAAGGTAGGGGACACAGCATGACTTTTCTGAACATCAGAGTTCTATTTGAATGTAATAATGAATATTTATTAAACTTTAACTATATATAAGATCTTAATCTAAGAAAAATTAAAATGTGTCCATGATGTCACGATCCCAATCCAATGTCAAAGGCTCACAGTCTATTTCAACACACAATAGTATTGCCTTGTAATAGGATTTTGACTGCATTTGATAAGCTGCATCTCTGAGCAGAATGGTATGAGAATGGGTGAAAAACTCAGGAAAAAGAATATGCCAAAATTATGAATTTACTATGAGTTACGGCAGTTCAAGAAGGTTTGAGACCCTCTTGATCAGATAACAGACACATGACATTCCATAAAATTTGTCCATTTTTAATTTTGATGATTCTGTTAACAAATCACATAATTTCAATTTCTAGAAGAATCTTGTTTATAAGTTATCCTTTTACATGCATTAGCAGAAGGAAAATTTTATCCAATCTTTTATTTGAAGAACTATTCACAGCAATTTTTTAAATATGAAACATTAGCCCTCTTCACACACATTAAACCTGGAAGCAACGATTTTTAAAAATATATTTTTCTGTCCTTCAGTGCCCTTTCTTTTTTCTTATTTTTTTAAAAATCATTTCAGGTCTGGGATTGTGGCTCAGGGGTAGAGGGCTCGCCTAGCACGCGTGCTGCCCGGGTTCGATTCTCAGCACCACATAAAAATGAAGGCATTGTGTACAACTAAAGCAAATAAATAAATATTAAAAAAAAAAAAAAAAACATTTCATTTGGAAACAAGAAAATATATTTGGTGTATAGTTGACCAGAAACTGTCATAATCAGGTAAAGTACTATAAATAAAGTAGTTTGATATTCACAAAATAGGTATTATGTTTAACCTGAGTTCATTGATGAGGAAAAGCAACTTGCCCAGATCAGTTACCCAGCAAGTAGAGAACCCTGAAGGACTATAACCCAGATGTTCTGGTTACTGAGCTCCTGTTTCTCAAAGGCTTGGAAATATATTTACTTATTTATTCTCTCTGACACAGCCTCTTGCAGTGTTTCAGGAACCTCCTGATATTGCATTTGGCTTTGCTGACCTTCACTGGTGACTTCAGTTTCTACATCTTTGTGAAATTTATTGCTTAAAATGTGCCTTTTGTACTTAGTGTTTGGAACCATCTATTCTTAGAAATGTTTTTGGCTTCTTTTCCCTAGTTCTTGGTAGAGCTTCAAGGGCTCTGTGGGATCAGAATGGTTTATTTCAGTTAGCTAAATAATACCATTCAAAAAAGAAAAGTAGTACACAGTGTAAAAGCAGCTATGATAAATCTTCATTTCTCCATCTGCAATGACAGTCCACCCTCACTCTTTAAATCCCCATATTATAATGATAGTACTATACACAAAATAACAACAGAATACTAGGAAGGCAGACACGCTTTAGTATGAATTTGTTTCTGATCTTACTTTCAAAAAACAAGAACATATTGATAGAAAAATATATTGCTCTTCAACTGACAGTTGGTGCTTATTGCACCTTTATGTTCTTGGATATTTGAAGCAGTTTTCAGCACTGTAGGGTCTCAGACCATGTCATTAGGAATGACTGACCTAGACCACTGTCATTTTATCCCTTTCTCGCATCTTAACTTTGTTTGACATTTCATACAACATTGACTGTGATGTTGTTTCCCTTATTTTCACTTAGCTTTCTGTTCCTAACTTATTTTTTAAGGAAACTATTGCTTTTTGTCTAACAAAGGTGTATTCTGATTTATACTACATTAAAATTCTACCCTTTAACTTGAACCAGAGTTAATTTTTGACAAGTTGTCAAAACATGAATATGTTGAAATCCAAGCATTGTTTTTAATTATTAGTTTTCTTAACATTTAAATAAATTATTGTTTCCAAACTCTGTACCTTCAAAACTCTCTTTGCAGACATCCTCTATAGTTATATACATATATTGACTATGCAGAAAAGGGCAGGAGTTAACAGTGACAAAGATATACTAGATCTCAAATATTGTACAGGAGTAATTTGGTATAGACAACTTAAAGTAGACAGCCAATGAACAGGTACATAAAGTCTTGTCTGCCCTTTGAAAGAAATTAAACCTGATAAAATGTTCTTGTTCTTGGTAATTGGTTAGAAGTTCTTAGGGAACATAAATTTATCTTAAATATCTAAACTGTAGTCGTGTTTCATAGAATCTAAAAACAAAGAGTAAAAGCTAGAAAATACAATTATACAATTGAACAGATAACACAAAGAACAAATGTTTTTCAGATGGATGAAACATCGAATGATACATTGAATTGGAGAGAGAGCTGTTATATTGAAGGTGACAGCCCAACACCCCATGTGAAGACATCATTATTTCACAATGGCATAAAATAATCTTTTCAGATTGCATAACATTTCCACTAAAGCACACAAATGTTGTCATCAACATAAATTGTGTTTTAATCATGCAATGGAGATGTGTAAACTACATTGGAATGCCATGGCAATGACTGGCATTTTCTAAGTAATCCTTAGATCACATTTTTGAATTGTCTAAAATTTCAGAGAAGGGTTGGTAAGTGGGTTTACGTTTGACTTGTGTAGTAATGTTTCATAATAATTAGTAACCTTGTCTACACAATAAAGCCCTCCGGCCCAAAGCAAGACAATATATAATGGTTCTTGGCATATTGATTTCCATTGAGTCACATTGTGTTTTACAACATTGCAAGTTGTTTAAGCAAATAACTTTTCTGAAAACATGGAGAATGATTTAGAAAAGTTAAAACATTGAAAAAATACCAGAAACATTTTTTATTTTATTTTATGCATCCTTGCTGAGAGAAGATTCTTATCAAAAAATGCAAAACATGTTAACACTATGTCGAGCCTGATAAAAAGTGTTTAGGTACTTTATCTTTTGGCATTGCTGAAAACCAAAGTTTAACAAATGATTAAATATGAATGTCAATATAATATTCACTTTAATAATATATGATTTACACACACATCAGCATTCACTACTGAACAACATGACTTTTTTTCTAGACATTGCTTTATGTTTTGATAACATCATTTGCTATTCATGTAGAATATGACATCCCTAATGTGAATGCTTTCATGCAAATTTGAAACTGAAGTTGAATTCCAAAAGGGAGAGTAAGCACTATATGAATTCATGAGAGTTCAACTATCCCAGTAAATCTCACAAAAAGAAACCCTGTGTGGCTTAATAATTTTGGCAGTTCACAACATAATGTTTTTTCACTAGTTTGAAGTTTACTATCCATTAAAAGACAAATCTTTTAATCAAAATTTTACAGGGGGGAAAGTGATTCAATAAAGAGTAATAATGTATACTTGTTATTGTTTCTGAAAATTCTAATTGATCTTGTGATAAGGTAGATGGTCAATTTTTTTTTTTTTTTAAGAAGTCTAAAAAAATATCAATATGTTGTGGACAATTAGGAGATTTTTTTCATTATAAACTGATGAAAATTGGTAAATAAATCTGTTCCTGGAAAGGTATGTGTGTTAGTCAGCTTTCTGTCACTGTGTCAAAATGCCTGAGGAAAACAACTTTTTTAAGAAAGATTCAATGTGATAACAATTAAAATCCCATTGTCTTTAATAGAAATAGAAAAAACAATCATGAAATTCATTTGGAAAATGTGGTATATATACACAATGGAATATTACTCAGCATTAAAAGAGAATAAAATTATGGCATTTGCAAGTAAATGGATGGTGTTGGAGAATATCATGCTAAGCAAATTAAGGCAATCTCAATAAACCAAAGGCCAACTATTCTCTCACTAGTAAGTGGATGCTGATCCACAATGGGGGGACATGGGGAAAATGGAGGATTTTGGGGCAAAGGTGGAAGGGTAGGGAGAGGGCCTGGGGGCAGAAAAGATGGTGGAATGAGATAAACATCATTACCCTAGATACATGTATAACTGCACACATGGTGCAACACTACATTGTGTACAACCAGAAATATGAAAAGTTGTGCTTCAATTGTGTACAGTGGATCAAAATGCATTCTGCTGTCATATATACATAATTAAAATTAATTAATTAGTTAATTAATTAGTTAATTAGTTAATTCAGAGGTCTCAGTCCATGGTCACATGGCACCATTGTTTCTGGGCTTGTGATGAAGCAGAACATGATCATGGAGAGGGTTTGGCAGAGCTGTTCACCTCTGGCACCCAGAAAATGGGGATGAGGGAGGTAAAAAATGTACTCCTTGAAGTTATCCCCCCCCCCCCCAGTGACCTCCTTCCACTAACTAGGACCCACCATCTCGAGTTTCCACAACCTCCCAATAGCACCATCAGCTGGGGACATGAACCTATGGGTGGTACTCCCAATACAAACTGTAACATTATATTAAACTTGATGCTGGTGCAAAGAAAAGTTTTGTAATGCATTAAAAATATTTTAGGAGAATTTAGACTATTAAAAGGGTGTCCACTAGGAGGAAGTTTTGTTTCACTAAAAGTTAAGACAACTAGTCCCATCAATGTTTTAGGTTCATTTTTAAACTTCCAAAGAATGAAAAGTTATAATGTGATTGCCCTTCAGCAAAACATTTGACAATTTCTCCTGTATTTCTGAGTATTTCAGTTGAATTGAGTCCTATCAGCTGTGTCCCTTTTTGTTGTAAACCATTTGACAGCCACACAGCATAAAACTAGGATCACATTAGTGTCTTTGTAAAGCTTCTTTGCTGATATTCTAAAATGTATGGATTCCTGTGCCCCCGTGCAAAGCTTCCAATTCCAAACATCAGCATTCTTCAATTTCAGTATGAACTTGCAGATCTGAAATATTAATGGCCCTGACAATATTCTTGGCAATTCCCATAGTTATCTTGTAAACTATGTTACTAATTGAAGAAGCTATGGAAATGATTGAAAATCCAAACATAAATAAAGCAGACAATCTGTAGGTGGTGAGAGCACATGTTCAAGGCTGGTTCATAATTCTATTTTTATATTGCAAACCCATTCGTGTCAAGTAACAACTAATTGCAATGTAATAAAGATTGACTATTCTTATAGTCAGTCTCGGAAAGAAAATATATGTATTACTTGAAACAAAGAGCACTTTTCTGTATTTTCCTGTCAAAAAGCATATAGGTATATTTTTTCATTTGGAATAGTATTGTAATGATCTGACATCTATAGGAATATAGTTGAGTTTCTTATAGCAATAAATAAATGCTACTGATTCTTCTAAGCAGCTCAGTTTAGTGTTCCATTTGCCAGGTGAGATCTATATTGCTCACAAAATCAAAATTAATAACCACAGAAATCATTATTTCTTGGACCTAAAACACAAAGGCAACATTATAGAGGATATTTTTAAGGTTCTGAAAAAACAAGTTGTGTATGCCTCAGGAAAATAAAATAGGGAAGCAAATACTGGATTCCATTCTTGAGAGTAGCTGCTGCCTTATAATCAATAGAGAAAATAAAATATGTTGTCACCTTGCTGCAGTTCCACACAGAAATACACCAACTGCACACGTAGAGATTTTAAACAAAATTGCCCCTGCAGAGGCTTGAAGGGATTTCAGAGTTATGAGGGTTCTTGCTCAGTTGTTATGTTTTGATTTTTTTATAGTTTTAGGAAGGCAAAGAACTTTCTCCATTTATTTTTCTTACACACGTTTGAAGGTATTCCCATCCCTGTGCATTTTGTATTCTCTCCCTGATGTTCACTTTTACTCAGTGAAAACTCAGTAATTAACAATTTGAGGAGATTTCTGTAAAGAAAGCCAGGCCAAAGACTAAGAAGTAGTCAATTATAGGCATGAATAAATAAAGGACCCCCTGTTGCAAAACCTAATGTGGAGACCTGGTAGAATATCTATCTGTGCAAAATTGTCTGTTGAGCTTATAAAGTTTTTTGTTTTTTGTTTTTTGTTTTTTGTACCAGGGATTGAACTCAGGGGTACTTGACTACTGGGACACATCCCCAGCCCTTTTTTGTATTTTATTAGAGACAGGGTCTCACTGAGTTGCTAAGTACCTCGTCATTGCCAAGGCTGGATTTGAACTTGCGATCCTCCTGCCTCAGCCTCCCAAGTGCTGGGATTACAGGCGTGCGCCACTGCGGCCAGCTTGTTGAGCTTATAAAGGAAGTAAAAGTGTGTAGTCTCTGGAGATGCTACTCAAGGTCCAAAAATTTGGTCCCACACTACTTTGATATATGAGAAGGTGGTAAGACACAGTAAAAATGACATAATAAACTCTGCAAATGAAGAACCATCTAATTCTATTGGTCACTCTTCACTGCTTTTTGTTTTACAAAGTCACTGTAGGTGATGTAGGCCAAGCTGGATTTCAAGGGCATTCCTTGGCCATTGGTGGCTAAACTGTGTTGGACTTAAATAATCAAATGGTAGAAATAGCAATGCCTGTCTCCCATTGGCCTATTGCAGCCATGCTGGCTAATTAAGTCCATGGAAATAGTCCAATATTATAACTTATAAAGCATCAGCCACTGTATGATATTTATGCTTTATTTAGTAGGAGGAAGCTGGAAGATGAAATGTGCTTTCTTCTCTTTTACTTTCCTATACAAAACTGGACCCCAGAAACATTAGAGGAAATTGTGCTAAAAGATTTAAAATAGTATGCAACAGGTCACATTAATGGGAAAGCACACACACAAAACTCTGTTTAATGTAAGTTGAAAATAAAATATAAAATGCCTGTTCTCACAATATACAGTTTTTATATTTTTAAAAATGAGTTTTCCACTTTAATTCAATTACTTCCGTAGTTGTCTTTTCTTTCCCTCCCTTCCTCCCTTTTTCCTTCCTTTTTAATGTCCTCTTGTAACAGCTTTTATTGAGATACAATTAAATTTTGTCTTCTTTTTTCAATATTGTTCTGCTTTGGCTGTTCTGATCCCCTTGAATTTCCATATCAATTTTAAGATTCATTTGTGCATGTTTGCTAAAGTTTATTACATGAACACATATTGCATTATGAATTAAAATGAAATGGAAAAATTGTGGGGCAAAGTTATATCTAATTATTTTATAACTATTTTGTGATTACATGAGAAAATCTGAAATATTATTTTAATGATTGTTTTATACAATATTGAAATGCATTAGAAGTCAAATTATGTTTTATATTAAGTGAACTGAAGAATGAATAATTATTTTGTTCCATTTCATCATATACTATTAGAAAATCTTTAATAATCTGTGTGCATTATATTTTTTCTTATTTATTTGAAGACATACCTTTATTTGTCAGCTTTTTATTACCATAATAAATTACCTGAGGCTATGTATTTATAAAGAAAAGATGTTTCTTCACTCATAGCTCTGGAAGTTCAAAGGCATGATGCTGACAATGGCCCTCTTGGCTACATCACAACATGACAAATCACATCATGATAAGATCACTTTGCCAAATAGGAATCCAGAGAGAGGGAAGAGGACAGGCTTTCTCTTTGCATAAAAACTTACTCTCATGAAAATACTACCTTAATGCCTTAAAAGGGCAATACCCCTAATGACCTAAAGACCTCCCACTTGGCCCACATTAGGAAAATAACGTTCCTAATACCTTCCAACATTGCCACACTAAAGACCCAGCTTCTAGCACAAGTACTCTTGGGAAACGAAACACATCTATCCACAGCAACACCCAACCAATGAAATATCAGGCTCTAGAATTCTTAGACAATTAAAGAAAATTTAGCCTTGCTGTTTATCTTAACTCAGTACTTAATTATGAAATGTACATACATAATGTTTAGACGAGTGAATAAGAATTACTAGTAACAACAGACAAGTTATCTCAAGCACTCAACAGGTATATGTTACTTTTTTATAGATAGTATGTGATTGAGCAAATGCATTTATTTAAATGAAATAAAAATGTAAAGTAAACTGAGAAGATAAATTATACATATGGGTTCGTCAGTTTTGTTACTATATAACAATATATCTGAGATAATAAACTTTTTTTAAAAAAGGAAAGGCTTATTTTGATTCACAGAGGTTTTAATTGGTTTTCTGTTGGCCACATTGTTTTTTAGACTGTGGCAAGGCAGAGCATTGCAGTATTGATCATGCAGTAGACAAAGCTGCTCAGGTCAAAGCAGTCAGGCGCTAGAGAGAGAAGAAAGGGAGGGTCCAGAGATCCAATAACTTTTCCAGGGAATGCCCCCAATGACCTAACTTTCTCCCACTAAGCTATGCCTCTTAAATGTACTACCACCTTCCAAAAATGCAATATGCTTGGGCCACACATCAGCATTTAGACGTTTGGGGGATATTCTAGGTCCAAACCATAGCAACATATTAATAACTCTTATCCTATGAATTCAATTAACAATATACATATTGAACTTATTTATGCCCCTTTTTCACCAAATTCTGGAATTTGGCCTTATGTTAGATGAAATATCCAAAGTACCAACAGATCTTATTTAAATATCTTTAAAACACTTACTGAACAGTATATGTTAGACATTAGACAAAGTTACTTTGCATTTAACTTATTCTTTCCAAAAATAATAACCTGTATCCCCACTTTATTTAAGTGAGGAAATAGTTTTTATAAATTAAAGAGATTGAGTAAACTCACCTAATGGCTGGTAGAATGGAGATTCATTCTCAGGTCAACAGAAAACAAATCTAGTTTTCTTGTCATCTTACTTCTATACTCACTAAATTCCACTCCCTAAACTTGAACTGGAACTTACCAGCTGCTTCAGTTCTCTACTGGTTGGAGCAGAGTTTTCTTCTAAGGTCTAATGGAATATGATATCAAGCCATTTAAAAATAGAAAGTTTTAGACAAGTTATAACAAAAATAAAAAACAAGCAAAATCATACCCATGACCTACATGCACTGTCTATTATTCTCCATGAGCCCAAGTACAAGGATATCCTTATTCTACAGACCCATGAGTATGGTTTGGCTGCAGGTGACACAAAAGTTCTTACCAAAATCCAGAGAAGATATAGGACATTTTTTACCTTAAGTTGACTGTTCTAGTAGGAAAAGTTTGAAAAAGCCTATTTAAAATTTATAGGTGTTCTAGATCTGAAAGTAATACATTCATAAAATATAAAAGAAAGGATAAAATCCTGACTCATATGGCATAAGATTATACTGGGATTGAATGGTAATGGAAAAATAAAGAGAAAACTGAGGAAGTGGAGCAATGAAGTCATAGAATGAGGGAAAAAGAACAACTATTAGAAAAAATATTTATATCACTATATTCTTAATTCAAAACTGATTTGACATAACCACATAAGTTCTTTGATTTCTAATTTTTTAATTTCACACAAACTTTGTATATATACATTGAAAACCCTTTACCATAACAAACCCTAAATATTTTAAAATAATTAGGCCCAAGCTAAAATAATAATTCAGAATTATTTATGAATATAGAATAGATGGGAGTGATTCAGTAACAATGTACAATTATTAATTAATAACAAATGGTGTAAGTAATATCAGTTTATGCAGAAACAAAACTTTCTGAAGTATTTACTCCTTTTATTCAAAATTATTAGGCTCTTGAATAGTCTAATAAAGTGAATTTATTAGACTCAATTTTACACTTTTAATTAATAATCACATTCTGAATCTTATTAAGCATTGTAAGTCAGTTAAAATAAATGTGTGTTATACTGAATGACTTTAAAATATATTTGAGGAAAATCTTGGCTAAGAAAATTGTAAAATGAAGATAATCTATTCTTGTATAGAAATTGAAACAGTCCATTTCTGTTTAGGTGACATAATTTGATAATTTTTGTTAATAATAGTTGATGTTATTCAGAAGTTATTTCATGGCATACATATTAGATTTTAACTCAACAGGTGGGAAATAATGCAAATGACAAGGAAGAGACAGGGTTGAATTTATAACTATATAGTTTCAGAAATAACATATAAGTTGCCAGTATTTCCTGAGAATTAATGATCAACTGGAAAAGCCTGTGGTCTTAGGGCCATTAACTTCATATGGTCATTAATCCTGTTAGAAATATCTTATAGCAACGATATTTGTAACAATTACTTTTCCTCCCTTAATACAATTTTTAGTCAGTGCCTTTTATAATCCTTTCATTTTTGAGGATGCTTTTTTCTTATCCACTGACAATGCAAAATTATCAATGACTTTATGATAAGCATTTGAAGCAGATTGGGATTATGTTATATCATGTGTTTTGTATATTTTGGCATTGTTCTCTTTCTCATAACATCACAGTGGAAAAGGCATGCATTGTATCACAATTAATCAAATGGTTCAAAATTATATGAAGCCAAAGAACCTATTTAAATGGCTTCTGAACAGTATGCATTGGTCAGTGATGAAATGTATCAAGTCCAAGTTACAGAACACAGAATATTTATCTTCAGGGCTGTTTACTAGAGATTAAATTTCTAAGGAGTTGCCACTGCTTTAAAGATTTATGTTTCTGCTTTCAAGATGCAGGTTAAAGTCATGGTGAAGTGATAGAACCTAGCATTTTTTCTGTAAAGTGTATTTTCCACCAAATATATATGTATGTCTATATATGTATGTGTATATACACACACACACACACACACACACACACACACACACATATGTGTGTATGTTATTTTCTAACAGAAAAGAGTGTCTTAATTCCCTGTTATTCATTGTCATAATGCCCATGAAAATATCAATGTTCTACTACCAGTTGAATCTTTTTGACAGAGGAAAATATTAAATTAATTTAGTTACCATTAAGAAAACTTAAGTATATTAGCACTTATTTAAGAAAGAGGTCCTATTTAAATAATATTTTAAACTTAACATGTACATACATGTATTCTAATATTAATCATCACATTAGAAAAACGTGCTAAGAAAGCATAAAATTGGTTTTGATACTTTCATTATAATGCAGAATAACTATGTTATTGGTAGATTTTTATATTACAAAATGTATTGATAATTAACCTCCATCTTTGGAATAATATTGAAGCCATTAGGAAATGTAATAGGTAAATTCCTGGCAGAGACAAGAAGCAACAAGCAACTAAGAAGACCTTGCCAAATTAAGGCAGAAAGAGTCCCACACTGCCTAAAATGAACGTGACATTGTAAGAAACCAATGTCACATCTTATTGACAATAAAAGTGCCCAAAGCATGCATATTAGATTAGAGTTAACCTAATTGGAGGATGTGGGATGTTTAAAGTACAGTAATAGAAGTAAGCGCTAATCTCTGTCATGATACGCCATGTCACCACTACTTGAAATTCCACTGGGCAATATTAATTCAAGCAGAGGTCTGAGCAACTAATAAATGAGGCAAATTGAGTCAATTACTAATTTCATGCTTTTATGATTTGGGGTTTAGCTAGATAATATCTGCAATTTAATACACTACCCTCTAGAGATCTTGACTGTTGGCAAAGAACAAGCATTTACAGACCTATTTGTAGTGTTCATTTTATTTGAGTTCCACACTGCCATGTGGTGGAGGAAGGGAAATCAGAGGCCACTTGTCATTTTGTTTCTTAAAGATCCATGTGTGACTTCTCTTTGATTGAAATCTTCATCAAGGTATAGCTCAATTCCTTGCCTCCTAGCAATATTTACTTGACCCTATTTATCTTTAGGGAACAGTAATCACAAAAGATAAGGCAAAATCTATGTGTTAATATATATTTGAGTGGGATACTGCAAAGGGTTTTATGGCATTGATTATTCATGCACCTTTAAGAAATTAACCTGATCTTCTGCTTCCTTAAAAAGCTAGTTATATTTTATGTTCAAACCAGTAATTCTAAATTTCTCTCTTCCAGACCTCCCCTTCCCTCAAAATGATGACACACCAGTTCTCATAGATTCTTTGTGTCATCACTGATTATCAAGTTAATTTTTGCATAAGTATGTATCCCCGTGGGAATAGTTTAAATTAAAGTTCTCCAAATAGTGCATTTTATTTCATTTATAAGAATATTTTGCATGATATATACATAATTAATTAAAAGTATGCTTATTAATATTTTAAAAACCATGTCACATAAAAATGCATCCTTAAAAACAAAGCAATATTAAAATAATCTAAAAATTTATTCACCATGTGCACTTTTATTTTGATAAATTAGACATTTCTTACTTTTAAAATGCATCTGTATAAGCTATACTTCACTTGGCTCAAAGGTTTGGAGTTTGTCAAATTAAAAGACAAAGTAAAATTCTATGCAACCTATTTGCTAATGTGGTTATTACAACATTTTTCACTTTATTTCTTGTTGGAAAGTAGGATTTTTTTAAAAAAAATCATTATATTAAGTAGTTATTTATATCAATCCTAAGGTAGGCCTTTGAGCCTGTTTTTCTTAGTGTCACCAAGAACCAAATAAAAGCATACTTTAAATCACGTCTTTCTAGCCATGGTTCACCGGATTCAGAAGAGGTCAGTAGGGGGAATGGATGGTTGCCAAAAATTCTCTTTGGCCAAGGTCCCTGCCACCAAAGTGAAGTAGTAAATTAAGAATTAAGCCAATTGTGTGAATAAGTCAGGCTAAAAAGCATTTTCCAGGGAACTCAGTCAATAATTTACCTAAGCTGTATTGCAGAAGTGTGGGCTTTCATCAAGGTGAAAAACCCAGAAGATAATATTTTAATTCTCTTTCTCTTCCTCCCTCTGGTCTTCCCCCCTCCCTCCATTCTTCCTCCCTCTCCTGCCATTTTCTCTTTGATAAGTGTCTTTGTTTTTCCCTTGGCTTTGCTGGTGTGGGCCTGACTTCCCAGCCCACAATTATTCCCAGTGGAGTAGTTGCCTCTGTCCCAGTGGAACTGAGACTTGCTGGACTCTGGTTCTTTGCTCTGACAATAAAGCCACAAATGACTTCCTTTCTCAAGTGCAGTTCCTATTCTAGGAGGTAAAGAACAAGAAGTAAAGAGACATTAGCCAAACCCAGCCTCAGTGCATTTCAGTAGATTCAGTGTGGAAAGGAAGTGGTTCCCCCAGACCTGCCTGGTCCTGCACATTTAGAGGCCCACTCTAAAGAGAAACTCCAAATTCCCTTCTCTGCTATCAGAGAATTAATGTATATAGCATTAAATATTATGTCATAATGCACAATCTGAAGAAGGCATGTTAGTCCTGTTTCTACATATTTGTTGTTTCCCTAAAATCCTTTTTAACATGATAATTAAATGCTTGCTAAATAGCAACGCTATCCCATTCTTATTGTCAACGACCAACTAAAGGGTTCCTAGTTTAATTATAGAGGAAAATGAAACTACTAAAATATCAAGAACATAGTTGCATAGGAAGGATAACAATAGATAATATTTATTGAGGACTTAGCATAAACTTGTCATTTTTAATGGATTTTATATGAAATACTATGATACCCATTTTATAGATTAGGAAACTGAGGCACAGAAAAGTTACATTTACTGATTATTGAAATAAATTTGACAAAGAAGAGCTTTTGACTTTATACAAAGCTGATTCTACTCTTAACTACTCTATTATGGTCTGGTTTGTATAAATAATACATGACATAATAAGACTAAAAAATGTAATTTCTCTTTCCACTTATAGTCTTAGTATTTGGGGAATGATTTTAACATTTGAGCTGAAATGTATGTTATTACATGTAATGTTTTGAGGGTAATATTATATAGAAATATATATATATATAAATTATATATATATGAGACATTATTAAGCCATAGAAATAAAATTCAGTTTAAATAATTAGATCTTATTTGGAGAGTGTTTACTCCGATGTGCTTTGATTTTTCACCCTGCTACGATCCCAATATTTCAATAAGACTATGCATTTAGTACAACAGCAGTGACACAAAACTGTGGAAAGAAATCTGGTAGGATATTTGTGAAAAAATGTTTCAATGAGTTGAAATTATGGATGAAATCAAATTTTTGTTCATAGTTGATGCAATGCATACACACACACACACACACACACACGTGTGTCCATAGGCACATAGATGTACAGACATGTGTGGACAAAGCTCATTCATGTTTCTTTTATACCTAACAAACTCAGTATTCACCTTTGTTCCTCCTGAATCCTATTATTTGCACTAAACCTGTAGATTCCATTTAATAAATGATTTAAATTTGTGCATTTTATCTTCTGAGATATAGTAGATCTCAAGATGGTTAATACTATTATTTTCCTTTCCACCTCCATTAACTTCATTTACAAAGGTTGTTGAAGGTTATTTTGCTTTAACTCTTCTTACTCTTCCCTTACTTATGAAAAAGTCAAATAAAATATAAACATCAAATGCAGAATTTCAGGGTACCAACTCTGTGGGTTTCACTGTGATTTACTTTCTTCTTCATCTCTCTTAAAATGAGTATCCTGAAAACCACAGCTAGTCTTTTTTCAACTTGGTGGTAGTTTCCCTGCCTATGTGTTCCTAGTCAGAAGATATGGTCACAGGGAGGGACATGCTACATATGAAAAGTCACAAATAATAGAAATATAAAACTTCTAAAATAGCACAAATTTATGGAATGCTTAAATTTTTAAATGACTAGTTGTACCAATATTATTAAACAAACAGAGTATTCACCATTTAATTCATTGCTCTTAATGTCACCAAACAAAAGACATACAAATGTAAGTTTATTTTTTCCTATGGGAGAGGATGGTTAAAGACTTATTTCAAACCATTGTGAATATGCTATATTGCAGCCTTCTAAGTCATGTAAGTAATCAATCCGAATGCAGTATCATCCTACAGTATGCATTGTTTTCTAGTTTTCACTCTCTGTGTGCAGTTGAAGTCATCAATACAAATTATAATGAAATGTTGCTCATATTTTTATAACTACCATCAGCTCGTATCTCTAGTTTGTTCAAGGAAGCTGTATAAATCATGGTTTCACAATGTGATTTTATTTCGTTTGCTTTCTTTCATGGGATACACTGAGTTTTGAGGGCTTTGAGAAGATAATAAATAAATTAGCTTCCAAGGAAAAGAAAAAAGAATCATTACCATAGAAAATATAGACAAAGCCCTAATGTTAGATGAACATACTATGCTTTCAGTTTTTTAATATGCACAGTGTGAATGTCTTGACATTTATTGATTTGCAATAAGAAATCAAGTGAATAGATCGTGAGTGGGAGTAGAAAGGCTTCAAATATCAGAGCAAATAGAACACGGCTGAGTAAAAACAATCACTGAATTCATGTTTTTTTCATTCCAGTTAGCGTATTGGCCCCAGTTTGGAGGACATATATGATCAAATGTAGGGTTATTTGAAAAGTTTTTACTCTGCAATGGAAAACTACAAACGTAAAGCTGGGAGCCCTTTATAAATTTCCACAACCAAACAGATCTTCTGGGTTTTAGTGGTTGATGCTCATTTTGTTATGAGTGTGAAATTTATGCCACTTAGAACATAGACCTTATTAAGAAAAGTCATTCTCTTCCACAGTGTAGGCAAAACACATATTAAGATCTACCCTCCCCCACATGCTTATTTATTTTGAAGGAAATAGGATAGAGAAAGCAGGGGAGCATTAGTGTTTTCACTCCAAGGATTACTATCTCCAAGTAACCAAGTGTGCGTATATATGTAAATTTCATTTCAGTTAAAAAAAAAAAAAAAAAACAGAAAACACATTATAAGCACATTTAAAGCTCTGGTTTTCTAAATGACAGTTACACATCACTATGGCTGGGAAACATCAAGGATGAACACTTGCACCCTGGCAAAAATAGCAGTGAGTTATTCAACATCACACATTCTGGGATCTCAATCCATAATTTGATTTCAAAATTTTTTGAAAAAAAATTGCTTGGACCAATTTTACATGATTTTTTATGAAAGAAAATTATATGAAATCTTGGTATAACATAAAGTTTTTCCAAAAATAAGAAGAATCTTGTTTTCCCCTGTATGTGGGACCTGATGTCCCTTTTACTGAATAGAAATCTCTCTTTCACTGCTAGGAACAGCATCTCAGTCACAAAAGATAAAATGTTGTCTATAGGGTTTTGTTCCTCAGTTTTTAAAGTGACATTTTCTACTATGATCTGTCTAAAACTTAAGAACTGTAAATTTTGGGGTAGCAAAATAAGTTGTGAGAAAAATCACAGCATTTTTTTAATTTCAAAGCTTCTGATTCATTGATCAATGTATGTTCTACCAACCTTTCAACGAGAGCCACTAATATCATTGCAATGGGTTTATTTCTTTAAAAAATAAAATAAAATTATTTTATTTTATAAAATAAAATAAAATTATTAGTAACTTGGAGCGCTTAGCAACTCGGTCTTGAAAAATGAGAACAATAAAGAATTTGAGAAATTTAAAGGTAGCTTAGAGGAAATGATCCCCAAAGTCACATACAAATCATTCAAAATAAACCTTTATTCTATATCACTATCAAAAAATGTTCTCTTTCACATCATCTAATTTTTTAAAATATTACTTTGCTGTAATGCTTGAAATTCTTCTAACTTAAATTTGGTTAATGACCTCTTTTTTAAAAAAAAACAAATGCATCTATCTCTTTCAATCTTGTTAAAAAGATTTTAATCATTTACACCTCAATGTGAACTGGTTTCATGGGCATGCTTTCATAGTAATTGCTGTTTAAACAGGAAGATGAACCCACACTCTGATGGGTATTTCTCCCTTGGTTTCTTTGTTCCCTACAATAGGAGATAATGTTTTAAAATCTGGTAAATGAGCTCATAAGGCAATCTATATATATTTCAAAACATTGCCATTGTACAACTGGGTACAAGAAAAATTGTGTGTGCTCATCAATTATCAGAACTTGAAATTCAATTTGTTTCATTAGCTACATTAAAGATCAAATAAGAATTTGTTTGTTGGCATATGACCCTAATTATCCAATGTTATTTCTATAGAAAATACATTTTGGGATTTCAAATACAATCTTAAAAACTTTTTGCATGCATTGGGTACATTGGAAATTGCTGTTACTGTCCACCCTTCAGCTTCCCAATTATAAATGATTGACTAAAATGATTATAATGAGCAAATAGGATAATAATAGTATTACAATATGTGTATAAGGTATTTTATTCTATATATGTTCCTCCATTTTATTTATTCTGAGATAAATTTGGCATTTTAAAATACCATACATATCTGCTACATGTAGTTTTTTACAGCACATTTTTGGGGAGTAATTGCTAATTGTTCATAGGAATAATTGGAATGAATAAGAACAATTGTTTCAGAGAAAGTATGAAAAACCACATTACAAGATTTTTATATATATTGCTCAGTTTAAAATGTAGATACCTTAAATATGTGTAAATGAATGTGTTAAAGCATATGAAATGTTTCATCTGATAGTAGAACTGATGCTCTTATATTGAATTTTTATTTATACTACTATTATACATTTTCTGTTAAATATACCATTGCTTATCAATAAAGCCCATATGTGCACTCTATTGTGGGGTTTGATACTCTTTAAGACTTTTCTCACTAACTGAGAAACACGATCATTCTAGGTGATCCTAAATTAAAAGGGTTTCCTCTTAGAGCACAGGGAGAATTCAAAAATGGTCTTCAAGTTTTCCCAGCACCATTTGTTGAAGAGACTATCTTTTTTTTCAGTGTGAGTTTAGAGCACCTTTGGTCTAGTATGAGATAACTGTATTTATGTGGGTTTGTCTCTATCTCTTCTGTCTGTTCCATTGGTCTTCATGTCTGTTTTGATGTCAATACCATACTGTTTTGTTATAATAGTATAATATAAGGTCATGTATTGTCATACCTCCTACTTCACCTGTCTTGATAAGGATTGCTTTGGCTTTCTGGACCTCTAGTTTTTCCAAATGAATTTCATGATTGCTTTTTCTATTTCATCATTGGGATTCTAATAATAATTACTTTAAATTTTGGTAATATGGCCATTTTGAACAATATTAATTCTGCCTATCCAAGAACATGGGAGATCTTTCCATCATCTAGGATCTTTTTCAATTTCATTGTAGAGGCCTTTCACCTCTTTTGTTAGATTGATTCCTAAGTATTTTTTTTTTAATTTTTTTGAAGCTATTGTAAAAGGGACAGTTTTCTTAATTTCTCTTTCAGCTGATTTATCATTAGTATATAAAAATGCAATTGATTTATATGTGGTAATTTTATATCCTGCTACTTTTCTGAATTTGTTTATGAGTTCTAGAAGTTTTCTGGTGGAGTTTTTTTGGGTCTTCTAAATATAGGATCATGTCATAGGCAAATAGGGATAATTTGAGCTCTTCTTTTCCTATTACTATTCCTCAGGTTTCTTTTTTTTTTTTTTTCCTAATTGCTCTCATTAGAGTTTCAAGGACTACATTGGATAGAAAAGTTGAAAGATGGCATACCTGTCTTGTTCCAACTTTTAGAGGGAATGCTTTCAACTTTTCTCCATTTAGAATGATGTTGGCCTTGAGTTTTACATACATAGCTTTTCCATATGTAGCAGAATGATTTTAACCCCTCTCTCTCACCCTGCACAAAACCCAATGCAAAGTAGATGAAGGACCTAGGCATTAGACCAGACACGTGGAACTACTAGAAGAAAATGTAGGCCCAACACTCCATCATGTCAGCTTAGGAACTGACTTCTTCGACAAGACTCCTGGAATGCAAAAAGTAAAAGCAAGAATCAATAAATGGAATAATATCAAACTATAAAGCTAAGGAAACAATCAAGAATGTAAAGAGAGTGCCTGCAGAATGGGAGAAAATCTTTGCTACCTGCACCTTAGATAGAGCATTAATCGTCAGACTACATGAAGAACTCAAAAAACAAATAACCCAACCAATAAATGGGCAAAGGAAATGAACATGCACTTCATAGAAGAAGAAATATAAAAGATCAACAAATATGTGAAAAAATGTTCAATGTCTCTAGCACTTAGAGAAATGCAAATTAAAACTACACTGATTTTTTTCTCACTACAGTCAGAATGGTAATTATCAAGAACATCAGTAACAAATAAATGTTGGCAAGGATGTGGTAAAAAAGGTACACTCATACATTGCTGGAGGGACTGCAAATTGGTGCAATCTCTCTGAAAATCAGTATGGAGATTCCTCAGAAAACTTAAATAGAACCACCATTTGACCCAGTTATCCCATTCCTCAGTTTATACCCAAAAGACTTAAAATCAGCATCCTATACAGCCATATCAATGTTCATAGCAGCTCAAATCCCAGTAGCTAAACTATGAAACCAATCTAGATGCCCTTTAACAGATAAATGGGTAAATAAAATGTGGTATATAAACACTATTGAATATTACTCAGCCATAAAAAATGATTTTGTGACTTTTGCCAGTAAATACCTGGATCTGAAGATTATCATGTTAAGTGAAATAAGCCAATCCCCAAAAAACAATGATCAAATGTTCTTTCTGATATGTAGATGCTAACACACAACAAAGGGTGGGATTAGACAAAAGAGAACAAAGAAAAGGGAGGGGGATAGGAACAGAAAAGGCAGTAGAATGAATCTGACATAACTTTCTTATGTTCATATATGAATATGCCACCAGTGAAACTCCACAACATGTACTACAAGAATGGGATCCTAACGAGAATAAGTTATACTCCAAGTATGTATAATATGTCAGAATATATGCCATCATAATATATCCAAAAAAGAACAAATTTTTAAAAGTAAAAATAAAAGGTCTTCAAAAATAAGAGGAATATTTCATGATGTTCTGATAATAGGACAAATGGAAAGAAATTCCAAGAATGTGAAAAGTTACAAAATGATATCATATCAAGAATAATAGTATCAAGAGAGCCAGGCATGGTGGCACTTTTGAGTGTAATCCCAGTGGCTTGGGAGGCTGAGGCAGAAGAATCACAGGAGGACAGCAAGTTCAAAGCTGGCCTCAGCAACTTATTGAGGCTCTAAGCAACTTAGTGAGACCGACTCTGTCTCAAAATAAAAAATAAAAATGGCTGGAGATGTAACTGTGGTTAAGCACTCCTGGGTTCAATCCTCAGTAGGAAGGAAGAGAGGGAGGGAGGGAGGGAGAGAGGAAGGAAGGAAGGAAAGAATAACAAGAGAAAACAGGCAGTATGAGTTAGCTTTTGCTATCTTGGCTCCAGGCAATGTATCATCGGCAGGTTTATCACTTAATTTTTACTGCATAACTACAGACAATAAAACTTTAGTAGCTTAAAACAATTGACATTTATTTCTGCTCATGATTCTGTGGATCCACAATTTGGGCGAAGTTCTGATCTGGGCTGCACTTTTTCACGTCAGCATAGAAAGGACATAGAAAGGCCTGAGCAGGAGGCTTCTCTGAGCGCTTCATGCTGTCTCATCATCCAGGAGCCCAGGCAGCCTCATTCACACTTTGTTGCAGGGTCCTGAGAAGGGGCACCGAAGAACACAAAGATACTTGATTCCTGGACTACTACAATCAAGTTCAGTATCACTTCCACCACATTCTATCAGCCAAAGCAAGACACAAGACCAGCTAAGAATCTAGGAGTAGAGAGATTCCATCTCTTCATGGGAGATTTTATGAAGAACTGTGGTTGGTTTTACAATTAACTAATGTAGCCTACATATTAGGAAATGCTGAATATTGCTTATTTTAGGATAAGATGATCAATAACTTGCATTCATCTATGATCACAGATAATAAAGATGAGAAGGACATGACAGAGGTCATGAAGTTGAGAAAAACTTCAAAAAGACATGAAAAACTTGACTAGATTGTATAAAAACCTTAACCAAAAAAAAAAGGGGGGAGGGGGAAAGATAGAAATTGAGGATATTTTCAAGAAATCTAGACTGATAAAGACAGATGCCCTAGTCTCAGGTAATATTAACAATGTTTGACATACATAGAGTAATTTATAGGGTTTCATGAAATGTAAATATAGATTTTTTTTCCTCACTTGAAAAAAATAGCAAACATGTAATTCTCACAATAATCAGTAAGACAAATACCATTATACCATTGCTCATAATTTATAGGTATGGAAATTGAGGTTCACAACATACTATGGATAGCAGTTACATTAAATATAAATTTCTTTTGGAAAAAAAAAAGTTATGTCAGTAATTGAGTACAAAAAGCTTTCACATCTTGATATTCTCAAGTGAATGCACAACTAGCCTATGACTAATTTTCACGCCTAGAGGAGTTTGGTGATTAATGAAGGTGTTGTGTTGGCAATTCTCTGGAAAGGTTGAATTAAGTGCACTGTCTCACACTCACTACGGAAAGATTTGCCAAGTAGAGTGAGGGTGTAAACCTGATCATAGGAAACTCTTTTATTTGCTTCATAAAAAAATTTAATGGATCTTAATAACAGCATCTATTTATTGAAGCAGTTGCAGCAATGTTTCAACTTATAAGTATTTAATTAGCTCTTAGCTCAAATTAATATTTACATTCAAAATCCAAGGAACTGCATTAAAGTTCACACTGGCCTTTGCCCAAAACAGTCCAAACCCTCAAGGTTTTCTGTTTTTTAGTAAGGCTTCTCCAAGTGATGATGTTACCTATAAAGGATGTTTTCAATCATCTATTTATGGAGAGGAGAAGCTCTTTTTTTTTTTTCTTTTCTTTTTTTTAAACTACAAAATGAGTAATGATCCAAAGTGCCTATTTATTTTTTTGTGGAATGTACTCCTATTTCTTTACTCAGTCTTGGAATTAGCTAGCACTGTTGTCTATAGCCTGGTTGGTTCTGAATCTAAACATAAAAAAGTGAATGCACTCAAGGTTATAACAAACAAAGGCAGAAACCGTCTTAGAGATAACCAGGGTTACCCATAAGACCTTTTATCAGGGATACAGTTTCCTTTAACTTAACGTATAAAATGTCCAACATGACCACTGTTATTTACACTTAAGAAAAACAAAGCTATGTCTTTACAACTCAGCAAGAGTCAAATGCTTTTGTCGTGTGACTCCTTGTTAAAATAACATTACTCAGTTTAGAAATGTCAATCTTGTTTTATCCCCTGGAGAAACTATATTCTAGTTAATGGTATTCACTCTAGCAATAATTACAGGAATTCCAGCTCTTGACTAAATACAGAAAAGACTCACATTTTAGCAAGAAATGTGTGACAAGGCTGATAACATGCATGAGGAGCCCTTGGGATTTATATAAAATGCATTTTTAAAGAGTTGTATGCTTTGTGCCTGCATTAAAACTCCTAACTGCATGCCTTATTTCAGAGGCCTGATCTTTAGCTCTGTAAGTACATACTCTCCAATTCAGTACTGAATCGTCTATACCTCTATGTTCTCCATGCCATGTATTCTCCCAGTGAATTGGTAAGGGTAAAATGGGGAGAAATTTTCTTTTCTTTGGTATCCTCCACTGCAACTAGCACATTTCATGACACATGGTAGGTGTTTGAGCATACTTGCTGGTAAATTTTTTGCTATCTTTATCAGTCTCAATGTTTCCAAAAGTGTTTTATTCCTCCTTTATGTTGCACTTCTACTTGAGACCAGATGATGTACTCAAAGACCAGTGAGAAAAGGAAAAGAGATCAATTCTCAGTTTTAACCAAAAATGCTACACATGAACTTTCAGAGTCCCTCCCAGTAAGAACAGACCACAGAGGAAATCGTTTCACACAGGAACTATGGTCAGATGCAAATGGACTTCACAGACCTGAGTGACTATCAGATCTGCACTGGACATGATTCGAACATGTGCCTGGTAGGTCACTAAAAGTCCTTGGTTCCTATAATGAAATAATTAAAGCAGCAAATATTAAATAGCAGGGACCTACAATGTGTATACTCTGCCTCTAGAGTGCCCCTTTGAACCCTCTCTCTTAGTCTAGACAGCTCTCCCTCTGATTTTCTACTTATGCAAGGTCCTGAGTCTCACGTAAAGTTCTCATGTTAACCTAAACAACATTTGTTGGCCATTACAGACAGAGTGGACATTCTTTCCTCTGGATACTTTCAAAATTTATGTTTGCAAACAACCATTATTTATAGGTAGCTGGTATTTTTAGTTACTCCTATTTCCCCATGCACAGCTGCTTCAAATGTTATAAACCTTGATAGAATTCATCACAAACAGTTCTGAAGACAGGAGTTTCTAATATAGCAGATAATTGATAAACATTTTTAAGGAAAATACTTATCTTTTGGGGAATGTTATTTTGAACGTAAGAAAGTAGTATGAGGTGAAAATAACATATACAAGATGATATTAAAATGAAATAATAAAATAATATCTTTCATACTTAAAATGTATTTTAGTTCAAAACTTCTCAAACATTATTCACTTATAAAATACATTTGTGAAATCTGGATGAAATGCTGTAGATACAGAGGTAATTTCCAACACTTGACATGATGTGCTATGAGTTTTAGTCTATTCAGTGTGGAATCAGGTATTTTAGAGCCAGGACGAGATTTGAAGAGTTTATCTATTTGACATCTTGTGCCTGTTATATTTCTATTAATGAGCACTGACTCTGAAACAGTGAACGCTGGTTTCACATAAGAACAAAGAAGCAATAGTGCAGCCCTGCTTCTATTTCCTCCTAAAATTATGCTCCATAAATGAAATTGGATACCATACTATGAGCAAAAGTAGGGCAAGAACAGAGCTATTACTTTAAAACACACTTATTCTCAAGCAGAAATCCAAATTGGAATGTCGGCTATAGCCAGTAGTAACAGAGTTTTGGCTACAAAACAATCAGTTTACGGACTTATTAACAGTTCATAAAATGTATGGCATTCCTCTGGTTCTTGTCACTGGCGAACATATGCTCTGAATTTACAACAGACTGAAGCGCCATTCCATAAATATTAAAAATAGTTGTGAGCATCACAATGGAAACTCAAACCACAGTGGAAATGTGATGCATATTCAAAGAACATCAGATCTTTTAATGGGATCAAGGATGGTCAACACTGCAAGCCCATGCACCAAGGGTTTAAGGAGAAATTTTTGAATTGGAACTTTTTTTTCCCTTTTCTTTTCTTTAATTATTTATTTATTTTAATTTGTTATACATGCTTGCAGAGTGCAATTCATATTACATATAAAGAGCAGTTTTTCAAGTCACTGGTTTTACAATACTTATTTTCACACCATTTGTGTTTTTTTTATATATGTACTTAGTGGATTGATGTCTAACTCATTTTGCCATTATTCCTATCCCCTTGCCCCCTCTCTACTCCTCCCTCCCCTTTGTTCTATTTAACATTCCTTCATTCCTCTCACCCCTCCTCCCTTGCCATTATAATTCAGTATCATCATATCAAAGGAATCATTGGTTTTGGGGGATTGACTAACTTCACTTAGCACTATTTTCTCCAACTCCATCCATTTACCTGCAAATGCCATGATTTTATTTTCTTTTAGTGCTGAGTAGTGTTCCATTGTGTATATATACCAAAGTTTCCCTATCCATTCATCTATTGATGGACATCGAGGTTGTTTCCACAATCTAGCAATTGTAAAATGTGCAGCTATAAACATTGATGTGGCTGTGTCCCTGTAGTAAACTGTTTTTAAGTCTTTTGGGTATAGACCAAGGAGTGGGATAGCTGGGTAAATGGTGGTTCCATTCCAAGTTTTCCTGGGAATCTCCATACTGCTTTCCAGATTGGCTGCACCAATTTGCAGCTCCACCAGCAATGTATGAGTGTATCCTTTTCCCCAGAACCTCGCCAGCATTTATTGTTGTTTGTGTTTTTTGATAGTTGCCATTCTGACTGGAGTGAGATGAAATCTTAGAGTAGTTTTGATTTGCATTTCTCTAACTGCTAGAGATCTTGAACATTTTTTCATATATTTGTTGATTGATTGTATATCATCTTCTGAGAAGTGTCTGTTCTGTTTCTTAGCCCATTTATTGATTGGGTTGTTTGTTTTTGGTGTCAAGGTTTCTGAGAGGAACTTTTGAGGTCTTCTAAGTGGTGAAAATTGTACCTTCTCCATTTCATAAGGACATCGCAAACTCCATTCTCTATCAAATCTATGATTCTAGAACAAAATTCATCAGATTAGTGGTACCAAGATTCTATAATGTGGGAAACATGATCCTCTTAACATCAAACCAAAACAGTAATGTCATTATGAACAGCTTTCTAATCCTCAATGAGCTAATAATCTGAGAACTATAAAGTTACTCCTTTCCTTTTCCTTCAAAAATACTGTACTTAATGGGTTATGTTGCATATGTATGTGACATGCTCCTCTCATTCTGATTGGAAAGTGAGCTAATCAAGGTTAGAGACTCTGTCTTCTTTCTATTTCCTCTCTACCTATTCAACTGATCTCCAAAAGACATTTAGCACAATATCTATCTCAAATCCAAACATCAGTCACTATTATTTAAATAAATCAAAGGTTTTATAAATCTGTTATTGGAGAGAATATGGTAAATATACTTGTAGAAATGTGCATGAATCCTGTGATATTAATTATCATGCATGAAATTACCTTTTAAAATCAGTTTTACTTTTCAACCATATTAATACTATGGTGAAGTAGCTTAGTGTTCCAATTAAACATTTTAGTGTTTATATTAATACTTTTTTGTCCTTAAATTATCTCTTTCAAATTCTTAAGAATGATCCTTTTATCCCATATTATAGAACTCATGACAAATTAATTTTAAATTTATTAATCTGATTAGTGTTTACATTAATTTATACATCAAATTAAATTTTTTCTTTCCCTGGACACTTTTTCAAAACACATCTTTTCTCAAAATCTAAATCTTAAGTACTCTGGCTATATTTGAATGTATGATAATACTATGTATGATATATGATAATATGATATATTAATAATACATTATTTTATATCAAAATATATCATATTTGTTCATCATCTATTTTATAATTACATATTATTTGAAATTCTAAAAATGATGCTTTATTAAAGTAGCTTAAAAATATTCAAAGTCCAGTAAATCTTAGGATGATAACATAATAATGCTTCTACTTATATGTTAAAAAGAAACATTTCTAGTTGCTGAGACCTAATGTGCAAATATAAAAATTAACTTAATCCTTGAAGTTTGTAGTCTTTTCTAAACACCGGCAAAAAGATTTCAGCTGGATTTTGGCTTTAATGATATTGTTTTGTTTCAGTCTCTAAATCTAACCCATAGGTAATTATTAATTTAGTTGTGATTTTGTTACCTTTTAATGTTTTTCTTTTTGATCTGGCACACCCATGAAAATCAGAAAAAAAATAAAATAATTTTTAATTTATACGTATTTGGAAAATACCTACTCAAACATTCATGTGTAATCACAAGATCAAAGCATTTGATGACTGACCATACACCCAGGAACACATTATTATTAAGGTAAATAAACAAAGTCTCCCACAAGAATCTTCTATTGTAGAACCACTGGGGAAGTAAAAGGAGAATGCAAGCTATCTTTTGAATATATAAATTTTATTGTTTTTTACTTTTTATCTCCATAGTGAGTGTCTAATATTTTTTCTCTATGTATCTGTGAATATGGTAGATGCTTAGATACGTTTCCTTCATTCTACAGCACCTTCACAGCTCCTCAACTTACTTGGAAACAATACCCTCTATGAAATATGAATCTGCCCATCACTTTAGAAGTTTTAAAATCATGCTGATCCCTTGATCATTACTGTTCTTACAGCTGGAGAAAATATGGGACTTCCATGCCAGGGAGGAATCCAGAATGGAAAGTAAGACCTTTCTTCTAGGAAAACACCTAAGTTATGTCATATAGCTCACAGTCCTTCTAGAACAAATGAGATAGCACTTATTAGATAGCTGAAGCCTATGGAGGATTGCAGGAGCCCTGTTTGGGGAAATGGATGAGATTGCGGTTGGCTGCGGGCCATGGAGAAGTTTGGACATTGCCGCCTTCTGTGGTCTCACGGGACTTGGCCCGAAATGTCGCGAAACTTGGCCCAAGATCTCATGGGACTTGAGCCGAGATCGGGGCAGGTCGGCACCATTTTGGTTGTTGGTTGTTTGGTGGTGTGTGTGGTGCATGTTAGAGTTTTTGTCAGAGCCGGAGAGAGAAGTTAACAAAATAAAAAGCCTGTTTGTTTCCAGTCTGCCTCTAAACTTGTTCCTGCGGCGTCCTTGCTCTAAGCGGCAATCGCTTCAGGCGACTACAGAGGATGTAGTAAATGATCAGCAATAGTCTTTTGTTCACAGCTTTTTGTTCTAGACCCAGTCAGAGTGATTGCAGGGTGGGTATGGTGAAAACAGATTCTTTAATAAGATCCAGTGAGTCTTTTTGAGAAAAGCTGCAAAATCCATCTTTTCTTTCTCTGCCTAGAATTCTTCAAATTGACAGGTCTCTTAGCCACTCATTATAAACTAGGCAGCTCCAGAATATATAACCAAACTTGGAAACATATTTTAATATATAAATTTTGGTAACTTCTTTAATAACTTGAAGTCAGTTTTTTAAAAAAAAAAAAACTGTGAAATATTTAAATTCTGAAATTCTAATCTGAGTCAAAGATAATTATAAACTTTAAAAAATGTCCACCAATAACAACTATTTTGTTGTCATATGAAACATTCTTAAAAACCTCAGGATTAATGACATTAATTAAATCTACATAGTTCTTTCTATTGGTTTCTCAAACATAGGAACAAGAATTGTGATTTGTAATTCTGCCAATGGTATATAAAGATAAGAGAAAAATGTAAAGAAAATTCCTAGGCAACAATGGTTTTATCCTGGAGTTCTTTGTTCCTTGCTGGCAACTAGTTGAATAGTAGTTTAGGAATGAAAGTGGAAAGAGAGACTATAATTGAAGTTACACCTACTCCCACATTTTCCTCCCTCTGAAAATGGGAACCCTGTTAGGTCAATCACTTGCCTGCGGCTATACAACATCCATAGTATTTCAAACCTATCCAGGAAAGCAATCAAAACCAAATGTCTGAATTCAGTTGAAAGCTGCTTATCATCAAACTTCTCATTCATGCTTTGGGGACCAGAGTGATTATTGAGAAATCTGTTGCAGAGTTAGAAGAAAGCCCCACTTATAGACATTTTGCTTTCAGTAAAATGTTTTGTGCTGATATTTGTTCTCTCAAATACTTTGCAGATGGTAATCTAAAGTAATGTTATGCTGATGACATAGTCCCTTCTTTTTATAAAGTAAGACTCCGTCTTGGCCACGTTCCTAGGCTTCTCCCCATGCAATCTCCATCTTGCACATTTCAGATTCATGTTCCACAGAGATAGCATGTCTTTTGCAGTCGTTTTTCCCTTTGTCCACACTTCCTATCCTACTGTCCAGATTTTTTTCAAACTTTTCTCCAAATGGCAACACTACTGGAAAACTCTTCTTAACTCTGAAACTGGTTGTTCCCTTCCTCAGTGTTTCTGGAACTGCATTCAAGTATCTGATAACAGTTTTTTTTTTTTCTGGAAGTGCTCTTGGGGTTCTGTGAGGAAAGGCAGGGCTCAGACCTTCTTTATATATGTATTCATAATGTCCTGAATAATTTCTGGAGTCAGCTCAACTGTTCCTATTGCTGCAACAATAGTGTATTATTTGTTTGCCATATAGTTTCTTATGTTTGCTTTTCAACATATAGTAAGCAAAATGGAGTTATGTTGAAAAGGCAGGTGTCATTCAGTACTGATGAACTCATGTCATCTCTGGTTCAAAATGGACTTTATATTTTGACAAGGTGATGAGCAAGGTGAAAAGAAAGAGGTTTGTATACATATGAATTCTGTGGGATGATGAATAAAAATTGTATTTTATAGAGTAAAGGAAATAAAAAAGAATGATAAATGACAACTCAAGGCTGAAAGGGGATTAGACAGGCAACTGACTGCTGCTGTTCCTGCCATGACAGAAGGTTATTTATGGTTTGAGTGTATGATTCTGAGGAAACCTGATCAAATATGTGAATTTGGTTTCTGCATCTGGCCTAGCTTCCAAGTCATAAAGAAGATTATGTCATACAGAAGGATGTGGTCGTTTCTCTTCTAAGCCAAACCTTGTTTATGCTAGAACTTAACTCTGTCTTCAGATATCCTGTCTCTTTGTTTTTTAAAGAATTCATTGGTTTTCTGAGTTTTTATGTTTTAATGAGTCTTATTAGAAAAGGTGCTGTCTTGATACTAACATTCAGTGTATGTTAATAAGAAAATCAGAATGGTCTTACTTGGGTTGTGAATATGTTGCTTACAAACTTTTATTCAGTTCTTTTAAATACTGGTTAATCTTTGTCACCTAAGGGGTAAGGACAGTCACTTGTGCAGTCATCCACACTTGAGTCTGATCAGTCTGTCCTGACTCTTGTGTTGGTGAAGAGACCTTTAAGTCTCAAGCATTATTCAATCAGGATTATGTAAATTAACAGAAATATCAGAATCAAAGATAGACGTATAAAATGCATGTAATGGCCAAATGTCGATGGTACTTTTCATGGTTGTTGTTGCTGGGGATGGAACTTCAGGCCTTTTCATACCACACACACACTACAAGGGATATACACTCCATACAGATGACAGAAATTTAGAGTTGTGTATGAGTTCAAAACAGCTGTGTAAGTTTGAAATCTTCAAAAGGTCTTATATGCACCTGGGTTTGGGGAAAACTAAAGGAAAGATAAGAAAATAAGAGAAACACTAGGAAATGAAGACTTTAAAGTTATTTTAGAAAATTATTTGTGAAAGTCACAAGAGGAACAAGGAAAAGTCCATAATGGGAAAAGTGATTTAGGTTAAAATGTCTGAATTTTCCTTTCATTGATTGTAAATATGTACAAATATCTTTCCCTAAGTCTTGGTTTCCTTTGTTTATAAAGTGTTCATAATGAAAGCTTGTTGATAGGACAGGTGAAATTCCACATGGATTAATGTCTAGGAATGTACTTTTTGAATGATAAAGCACCCTAGAAATATTTATTATCATCATTCTATGGTGGGAGAAATAATGGAATTCAGATAAATGACTTAGGAGGTCTAAATCCAAGGTATAAGAGAATAAAAATAAGGAGGAAAAATAAAGAAGTTTAAAGTAATATCATGGAACTGATATAGTGACAAGGAATGAGTGGTATAAATATGAGATAAAATTATGCAGATCATAATGTATTATTGAATATATCAGGAAGTGATATTTATTTAAAACAGCTTAAAAAGATAATATACCTTGCTTAGGAATAATGAGGAAGATATATGGAGGTTAAATAAAAGGTCAAAGGGAAGTTGTACCTTAAATCTATTAAAACTTTATAGCAATAGTCACAAACAAGAAAATATGAACTAATTTAAGATTAAAAAATAGAATCCACATTTTTTTTATATCAACACATAAGTTTGTATGTGTATAAATGCAGAGAAGATGGACAAAAAGGAGCTCTGTTAGAGTATAGACAGAGGTTGAAATTACAGAAAGAATACACAGATGATGACTAGGATGGTCAGGAAGATATAAGTGGGAAATGTTTTCTTCCAACTTATACTTAAAAAGTTGGGGTGAGCAGGACACAGTGACACATGCCTATAATCCCAGTGACTCAGGAGGCTGGGGCAGGAGGACTGCAAGTCTGAGGCCAGCCTTAGCAATTTAACAAGGCCCTAAGCAACTTAGCAAGACCCTGTCTCAAAATAAAAAAATAAAAAGGGTTGGGATGTGGCTCAGTGTTGGAGCACTCTTAGGTTCAATCCCTAGTACCAAAAATAAATAAAGTTAGGATGAGGAAACAAACACCAAACAAATCCTTTGTTAAAAGATTTGATTTCAATGTTGTAATAGTTAATATATACATACAAGACACGTTATGGTGTGTGTATATTTATGGAATTCAGGTTATAAACTCATAAAATTCAATACAAATATACATATTTTTCATGTTTTACTTTGTTTTTTTTCTATTTTTTCACACCAAATATTTATTGCTAGATACCAAAAACATGAATATCATCCTTTTATTATCTGTTATTTCAATCATATTTTTTTCAGAAATTACAGCTTCTGTCTATATTTTGATAGATGTACGTTCACTGCATTTACACACACACACATACGTACATGGTTTATTTGTTTTAAATGATTTTACATAAATTTAGTCTATAACTTTCCTTAAGGGAATTTTATTTATATCTTCAAAATATTCCAGAGGGATATAAAGGAATCAACTTTATGTTTTTTAGTATTGCATAGTATCCCACACTGTGCATATATCATGATTTACTCATTTCTGGATCTCTCTCTCTCTCTCTCTCTTTTTTTTTTTTTTTTTTTTTTTTTTTTTTTGTGTGTGTGTGTGTGTGTGTGTGTGTGGTGCTGGGGATTAATCCCTAGGACCTTGTGCATGCAAGTCAGGCACTCTACCAACTGAGCTATATCCCCAGCCCCCATTTCTGGACCTCTTAATTTTAAGCTTGATTCTGAACTATTCTTTTTGTTTTAATTAATTTATTTATTTTAATTAGATATATATGACAGCAGAATGCATTTTGATTCATTGTACACAATTGCAGCACAACTTTACATTTCTATGGTTATACACAATGTAGAGTCACACAATATGTGAAATCATACATGTACCTAGGGTAATGATGTCCATCTCATTCCACCATCATGCACCCTCCATGCCCTCCCTCCCTTTTGCCCAATCAAAATCCCTCCATTTTTCTCATGCATCCCTGTTTTCTGTAAGGAATCAGCATCCACTTAACACAGAGAACATTCAGCCTTTGTTTTTTTGGGATTGGCTTATTTTGCTTAGTATGATATTCTTCAACTCCATCCATTTACCTGCAAATGCCATAATTTTATTCTCTTTTAATGCTGAATAATATTCTATTGTGTATATATACCACAATTTCTTTATCCATTAATCTACTGAAGGGCATCTAGTTTTCTTCCACAGTTTAGTGATTGTGAATTGAACTGCTATGAACATTGATGTGGCTGTATTACTATAGTATGCTGATTTTAAGTCCTTTGGGAATAGACAGAGGAGTGGGCTAGTATTCTTGTACAAACATCTCTCAGACACACTCTTATAAAATGCATTCCTAGAAGGGAAATCCTAGAGTCTATTTTTTGGTTGGATCCAGAATATCCTTCAAAGGCTCATGAATCAAAGGTTTGGTCCACAATGCAGGAAGGTTTAGAGGTGAGACTTTAAGGAAGTGATTGGATTATGAGGCTCTAACCTCATCCATGGATCCCCCCACTGATGGGTTCATAATGGAATGCACTATTGGGAGGTGCTGGAAGCTGTAGAAGGTGGGCCCTGATTAGAGAAAGAAGGTCAAAGTGGAAGAGTTATATCTTGTCCCCAAGCCCTTCCTCTCTCTCTGTATGGTGGCTGCCACAAGATGAGCTTCTCTCCTCCATTGCACCCTACTTCCATGATACTTCTGCCACACCTCAGACTCCAAGCAATGAACTGAAACCTCTGAAACCATAAGATAAAATAATCCTATAAGTTGATTTTCTCAAGTATTTTGTCATAGTGAAGTAAAGCTAACTCAGCCTGAGTATATGCACTTTTTCTTTTTATTTTTATAATTTTAAGGCACACTAAACTTACTTTTCCAAAGGGTTTTAGTGATTTACATTACAATTACTAGCTAAGGAATCATGCAAACCATTGGTATTTTAAATGGGTTCCAGCATTGCATGATTTAATACAACCTTATATATATTATTTCAGAACATATATTCCATGTTGAAATTATATATTTTTTTAATTGTTCATATCATACCTCATTATTTCTAATCAGGAGACTTCAGATACTACCAGGAAGCTTAGGCCAAGTTCCTAGAACTTCAAGTCAGTTTTTCTTCACTGTGACACAATACCTAAGAAAATCAACTCAGAGGATTATTTTTACAAATGGTTTCAGAATCTTCAGTCCATAGTCAGCTGGCTCCATTGCTTTGGGCCTCAGATGAGGCAGAAATGTAAGACAGGAAAGATGCTTACCTCATAACAGCAGGGAAGTAGAAGGAGAGGAAGGGGCTAGAGATAAAATATAAACCTCCAGGACTCACCCCACCCCCTCACCCCAGTGAACTACTTCTTCCAATTAGGCTCCACCTACTACAATGTCATTGTGGGGGGTTTTGTTGTGGTGGTGGTTTTGTTGGTTTGGTTTCTTTTAGTTGTAAACGGACACAACAACTTTATTTTATTTATTTCTTTTTATGTGGTGCTGAGGATCAAACCTAAAACCTCACATGTGCTAGGTGAGCGCTCCACCACTGAGCTAGAGCCCCAGCCCAATGTCATTGTGTTTTAAGAATATTTCTCTGATTTTTTACCCCCAGCAAAAAAAAAAAAAAAAAAAAAAAAAAAGGAAAGTTGATTTTTGAACTTGTAATCTAAAATACCCCAACCTCAATCCATATTAAATCAAGTCTGGTCTTTACATAATTAATGTTATAAAACACAAAAATAAAACCAAGACTGTAAATATTATTGGAAAAAATCAGTATCTTTTCATTTGGGAGCAAGTATTATTCACTTATAAAATTTTAAAAAGATCAGAACGTGGCAGCCTGGAAGCAGAGAGAGAGTGAGTGAGAGAGAGAGAGAGAGAGAGAGAGAGAGAGAGAGAGAAAGCTTTGCTTGCCAGAGACAAAATAAAAACCCTAAAGGTATGCCCCCAGTGACCTACTTCCTCCTACCACACACACCCTACCTGCTTAGTCACCACTTACCACAGTAGTCCTTTCAAATTAATTCATCAAGTGGATTAATTCTCTGATTAATCCTCAGCTATCATAATCTAATAATATCACTTGTGAACATTCCTGCATTGTCTTATACTTGGAGATTTTGGGATACTTCATATCTAAACCATAATAAGTAGCTGGAGTGATAAAACAAAACTAAGGTTAGACTAAGACTCTCCAAAGTGGTCTTTACTTTTATAGTAAAAAACATCTCTTTACAATGACCCATAACTCCCCACACAATCAGGCCAGATCTTGCCATCCCACCCTCACTCCCATCAGATGCCCCCAGCTTATTGGCACCTTGTCAGCCCTTCGTTTTCTTCCTTGAATTCACCTCTCCTGTCCCAGGCTGGGAACTTTGGCATTTGCTGTTAGCTCTTCCTAAGAGGCCTTTTTTCAGAGTACCCCTAACCTGTCTCCTCTCAGTTCTTGTGTTTTTCCCAGACTTGAACCCTTAACCAAAACACCAGCACAAACCCAGGCCCAGTCACTCCCTGTTCTCTTTCCTGATTAATTTTATTCATAAAACCTACAGCACCATAAATTCTTGCTTTCCTTCCATTACCTTTTCATATAGAGTATAAGCCCTATCAATAGAGGGATGTGATATGTTTTGTTCACTATTGTTATCTTTCGTGTCTACCGCAGAGTCTCGCCCACAATAGGCACTCAATATGATATTGGTCTAATGAATGAATGTCTATTTTTACTTGTAAATCAAAACAGGTATATAGTAATGTCAAAAAGACTTGTTTCTTGTGTTGTGTGTCTTCTAATTGGTACTCAAAATCCATCTCTAGACTCTTCATCCTATTCAGTGCCCTGGGGAAACTGACCATTTGGATGGCATCAACAGTGCGTCTTCTGCTTGATTCTGGCCAGGGTGAGCACTGCCAAATGATGATACAGCCAGGAAAGTTTAGCCCAGGAAGTTTTCCCCAGACTGCCTTCCAACTGGACTTACCCAAGTTGGCTGCATTGCTCTAACTCTGTAGAAGTTTTCCATCTTCTCAGCTGGGTATCCCTCTACAGATCCATTTTTCAAGCCTAGGAATGATGGTAATACCTTCCTGTGACTAGCTCCAGTATAGTTTTCCTTAAACCTTACAAAAAAAAAAACTTTTGTAAAAACGTTCTTTATATGAGGCAAGCACTCTACCTACAGAGCTATATCCCCAGCCACTGAAGATACCAATGGTGTGAATATACTTTGTATACAACCAGAATTATGAAAAATTGTGCTCTATATGTATAATATGAATAGTAATGCATTCTGCTGTCATGTATAGCAAATTAGAATTTAAAACATTTTTAAAACCCTTCTTTATTAAACTATCCTCAAAATGTCAATAAAAAAGTGCCCTTTGTGTCATGCTATGATCCTGATTTTGAAATTTCATACAAAAAATGTTCACTCAGATTTCAAAAATGATGAATTAATTTACCATTTAGAGAGGCATGATTTAAAAACAACAGTAATTTGTGAACCCAACTTATAGCTACTTTTTCTAGGCCTGAAATTTCTTTGAAATGTATTCTTTTCTCTAATCTAAAACCCATATGTATATAAATAAATGACTATTTAAATTTTGATGAATATATGAAACATGACTTTTTAATCTATTGTAATACAAATAAGCAAATAGAATGCAAATAACTTTTTAAAAATATTTTTTGAATTGTTGGTGGACCTTTATTTTATTCATTTATTCACATGCGGTGCTTAGAATCAAACCCAGTATCTCACACATGCTAGGCAAGTGCTCTACCACTAGGCCACAACCCCAGGCCAAATGCAAATAACTTTGATATCTCATTAATGTGTTCAAGGATTTCAATGTGGCTTTCTGTACTTCTGGGTCCAATACTGCATCCTCTAGACCTGTGGTCCATTTTGAGAGATATAACTTCAGTGTACAGAGACAGAAAATAGTTGAAATGTATAAGTTCATTAATGAGATTTTATATCCTTTGTTGACTTTCTTCAGGAAACTTCTAGCCTAAAGACAAGCTTCCTTCATTAGCAGTTAGTATTAATAAAAAAAAAAAAAAAGATAGATAGTTCCATGACACTATCAAGCTGATTTTAATAATGTGAATTTAGTCTCCTGGAAATAGCATGTATGCTTTTTTTCTGAATTGAAAAATCACCTGAAAATAGGAATTTCAGTTGCATGAATGGAGAAAAATAAGGTAACCACTGGATGATAAGCTGTTGTTTTTAAATTTGCCTAATGGAATCTTAGAAATCAGTCATTTCCAAGTTTGTTTGATTGTCACAATTACCCAGTAGACTTAAACATTTGGAATGTCAGAGCCTCATCCATAACTTCAAATACCTAGAAGTTAGCCGGGTCAACTTTATTTCAATGATCCAGTCCTTGCTGATAATCAGCTGCTGTGATTCACAGGCTTTGAGGCAACTTCCTAAATCCAGGTCAGTTGTATTTCCCTCTATGTAGGCACATTTTTGTTAATTCCACTTTTACATTTTCTGATTTGTCACTCTTTCCATTTCACTATATGATCTCAGCTACTTAATAACATCTCTTTCTGTAGGGAGGAGGCATTTCTGTTTTGATCTTGGGTATGACAGAATTAGAAAGTATAGTTGACTCAAGATACTATTCATTAGAGAAATAAATATAAATTTCTCTAAAATCCTTTTATTTTTAAGCATTGGCCAATATTAGTGTTTTAGTATAATTTGTAATCACTTGGCATCACATTCTTAATCTAATAAGAATTGAGATAATTTTTAAAGGAAATTAGAAAAATAATGACAAGATAAATTAAATTATAGGTGTACCTTAATTTATAAGATAGATGTGTTTCTGAGAGATTGGCTTTGGTGGAAATTTCTATTAACTAAATTATATTTTCCCATTGACTGGGGCTTATAATTGGAAAGCCATGATTTTTAGAGTAGGATAGAAAGCAGAATGTGGTTTTGAGGCTAAAAAGGAAGCAACAATATATAACTTTGATGTAAATTTACTTTAAGACTCATATGTAAATATAAATGGCAGGTATTGATAAAAATAACAATACTTCAATACATCAGAAAATAGTACACCTTAAATTCCATGCCTTTAGGGCTCTGGTTATAATGGAAGGAAATGAACCCTGTAAGGAGAAATAGATTATATAATATGTATTATGGTTTCCTTCCTATTGGGGAAGATATATCCCTAGTAAGATATATTATCCTCCTCCTCTCCCTCCTACTTTTCCTCCTCCTCCTCCTTAAAACCACCTCTATGACTAAGGCCTCAAATATTTGCTTACAGTTTGAGTGCACAATACTATTGAAACTGAGGAAGTTTAGTTAAAAATGTTGTTTCTCGGGGGCTGGGGTTGTGGCTCAGTGGTAGCATGCACGCCTAGCACGTGTGTGACCCAGGTTTGATCCTCAGCACCACATAAAAATAGAGGCATTGTGTACAACTAAAGCAAATAAATATTTTTTTTAAAATGTTGTTTCTAAAGGGTAGTAATTTTAGGCATTTCCAATAAACTAGAAGATTTTGTGATATTAGTCACTCAGTTTAGCATTTTGATAAACATGAATTTCTCCATATTTAATGTCCTATTAGCCAGGTCTGCCCAAATATTTTCAGGACAATTAAAATTTTATGGAATTGCATTGTCTTCATTTTAAGCCTGAATTTCACAGGGTGTTAACATTTAGTCTGATAAACTCCAAAATTTTAACACACTCAAGTTTTTGAATGGCTGCTAAATTGTCCTGTCTCTTATTCTACATTCCCCACACTACCACCTAATAGATTACTATTTCATTTAACATTCCTCTCTGCCAAGCAACTTAGATAATTTGTCCACTGGAAAACCCTGGTAAAACTGAGATTAAACTCACAGCAGATAGTGGGATTCAGTCCTTCCCCACTACAGCTGCGTTTGAATAGAGAGGTCTGACTGAGATATTCACAAGGTGAACTGCATAATGGCATGTGACTCTGAATGGGGTGGCAGCCTGTGATACAGAACACAGCAGTTTGCACACTCACTTTAGAAGATGAGAAACCCCAGAAAACGGGACATTGGGTTGGAAGTCCTCACCATCAGTATCTTGCATTTCTATTTAAACTGTGGAGCTGTCTCTTGAATTAAAATGCGAGGTACTGTATCAGAAAAGACCTGGTTTTGTTAAGGGAATGAACAATTGGGGACAGCTGGGGCCTGGGGGTGGCCAACAGACCACCTAAGTTTTACTCTATTATCAGAGACAAGCAAAGGAATTGCTGGTTAATGGTGGTCCATTAAAACAGGAGAAAGAAAAAGGGAGTAAAAGAAAACTAGCCTAATGATCAAGCAGATGCTTATTCAATATCTGAATTCCGGCTTTCTTAGATTTTTCCTGAATGATGAATATTTCACTTGGTAAATTATATTTTTATCATTAAATTTGTTGTGTTTCTATTATGTCAACTTTGTAGGTTGTCGTCATAATTATGAAATGAACCCTACTGAATTTATTTTTTTTCAAATAGGTATTTGCTTTCTCAATAGTATTTTTAAAAGTTCAACTTTTTAAAAGTCTCTTTAAAAACAGGGAATTAATTTAAGAAAAAAAGAAAAAGGAAATATAGCATTTCTAGACAATGCTTCAGGAGATATCTTGTCATTTCCCTCCAGTGCAGCTCATCATAAAAGCTCGGAGGAAATAGTGTTTAAAATCAATTAACCAAGAAGGCCAAAATCAATTTAACAAGAGTTAGCTAATGTTTTACTAAAATGAGCTTTTTTTAAAAAAATATGATTAATATCATTTAGGGGTTGTTATTAGTGGTGTCACTTCTAAAGAGTGTGACCAATTTGTAATGAAAGGGCCTTTGTGTACACATAGGGGATTTATTGGAGGCACAGAAATTTAACGTGGTATTAGTGATTACATCTTTTCCTTTTCTTTGATATTTTAAGAGAATACTCCATTTTTACTCTATCTCCTTGGAATGTCTACTAAAAGGTCACTGAAGGATCAAGAAGTATTTAACCTATAACCACCTATGATTAAAGCAGCTCTATTCAAATTATATTTTAGGATGACATTTAACAATGTTGGTATTGGGCAGAATCATAAAAATCAATGCATTTTAGAGTTAGAAGGGTCTAAACATTATAGGCCCATACTTTTCAAACTATTTTAACAGCTTGTTTTTAATAAGAAACACTATATATATATATATATATATACAATTGCTTTAAAATGTTTTTGCTGTGATTGAAAGGAGGGGCTATGCACTGGGCCCTCTGGGTTTCTCCACCATGGTGATTCCCTGTCCCAGACCAAGGCCCACAGTTTGAAAATCCAGCCATATGCTACCTTAACATAAAAAGCAAACAGAAACCTAATGAGTTCAGATGACTATGTTAGAACATATCCACACACTAGAAATATAACTTGATCTCTACACTATGACATCTTCCCAATTATCCATGTACTAAAATATTGTTTGGCACTATAGAATTTCAGTTTTGCATTTTAGGTTGCTTTTTCAGGTCTTAGTGCTACCATGCATAAATCTGTGTTTCTCTGAAAGAAAGATGTTCTATTGATTGTAAATGGTGAACTTTTCATTATCTTCATATGCACATGACTTCCAGCCATCAAAAATAGTACCACCTTTATTTTTGTAAGTCCAGCTCCTGGCAAAAATAGTGTTAATTAGCAATAGTCATGTTAATTATGTTGGATCTTACAAAATGTTCAATCTTTTTATTCTATGAAAACAGTTTCATGTGGCTTAACCTAATATAATTTCTAATCCTTTCAATAGCTCTGTAATACAACCATTAGCCCCATTCTGTAGGTGAGAAACTTGCATTTTAGAGAGAAGAGCTTTACCCTAGGTCACAATGCCAGGTGTGCTAGGGTGGGCATTTAGCTCTACACATCTCTAAATCTCATATCTTTTCTCTTGCACCATGGTATACAGTTCAGAACATTTTGGTATTGAAAAAGCAATGTTCCATATATATATGTACACAAGTGGAAAAAACATATCTCAAACCGTATTTCTTTATGAAAAAGTTATATATATATGATAATACTACTGAAATTGTAATCAGACATCAGCTGTATGGATTTTATAAAGACTTTTCTTCTCCACGAAGCCTTCAGCAACATGGCTGTCAATCATATTTAATTTACTATAACTCATATGCTGAATACAATAATCTTGCCACTCGTTCTTATCAGGAGGTCTTTGTTTTGTCTGGAATTTTGAACTAAAATGAATAAAATACATAGTAGGACACGAAACAACAGAGGATGGCTATTGGAATGGAAAAATGTTGCTTCTTTTAATGGGAATTTATCTCATTTTATAACTCTTAGGTGGAAAAATAATTAGCTTTTGTGTCTATGACCTTCCATCTTTTAAATTCAAAGGAAATGAGTTAAAAACAAAACAACCACAACAACAACAAAAAAGCCTTCTATTGAAAAGGGAAGATAAAGTCAATAAATGGGGGAAGTAACACTGATTTATGAAGAGATTTTTTGACCCCTCAGAGATAGCATCAAATGGCTACCAGGACCCGAGAAATTAAAGTGAATCTGAAGTAAATCAGACCTCGTTTTCTCTCACAATCATTCCAGAGAATTAATTCAATAAAAGTACAAGAGAGTTCTTAAGAGGAACAAAATGAGAAAAAAAATTTAACATTTTGTTATATTTCATCATATCTCTAGGAGAGTTTTAAGCCTTTTATGTAAATAGTTTACTTCAAAAACACGACAAATTTAAAAGTGATATGTATTAGAAACACAAATTCATGAAGATTCTCATTGTACTTACTATGTTCTTTGCATATTATTAAGCAGATGTTGTATTTCACAAAAATTTTTTAAATAACCTCATTTTTTTTTCTTGACCCACACCATAATTGATAATCTAAAATCCTATGGGCATAAAGCTGCATTTTCTAACATTTTGGGTTTTTAAGAATTCATGTGAACAGAATATTGAAAACCAAGCCCATATCCTATAATATTGCTTTCATATAGAGTATGGTATGTATGAGAAAGAAAAGAAAATTTAATAAGCTCTTATTAATTCAGAAATTATATTTTAAATATTATTATATAGAGAGGTTTTAATATAGAGAGAATTAACACAGAGATTTTTAAAAATAGATATTAATTAGGATGCATGTATAACTGACTGCATCTCTTGTCACTTCACTATTGTATTGTCAGAGCTGATTCCATGGCTTTTGATAACCAAGAAAAGCAGCCCCCCCTGATCTGTCCTAATTCCTTTCAAGTATGTATATGTCAACAAGGAAACCCTTCCAAATAGAGCATCCTTATTTTCTCAAGGATCCAACACAGCATATCAATAGTTCTCTATTAAAAACTCAAAGAGGTTAGGATTGATTTCAAATGAGTTATTTCAGTCAATTCAGGCTACTGTAGCAAAATACCAGAAACCAAGTTGGTTAAACAACAGAAAGACTTATTGCTCACAGTCAAAGCAACAGCAGATTCAGTTTCTGGTGCATAGATACCTTCTAGCTATACCCAGACATGATAGAAAAAAGTAGCCCTCTGGGGTTTCTTTTATAAGGACACCAGTTCCATTTATGAGGGCTGCTCCTAAAGACCCCACCTCTTGATACCATCACCTTAGGAGTTAGATGTCAATATAAGAATTCTGGAGACTCCAGCTTTCAGACCATGGCATGAGAGCTCCTAAAAATAAGTACTAAAGAGGACAGAGAGTTCTGTGACCTAAAGACTTCAGGAAATTCTTTGTGAACAGATGGGCCTTCAGAGGAATGGTAAGGAGAAGATCAATAGAATAAGAAGGGAATTCCATGAGAAGAAATGTTCCAGGGGGTGAAGCCACAGTCAGAAATGCTTAATAGATCCTTGGTTTTTAGGATTTTTAACTCTTTATCTTTTGGATTTTGAGTGACCCTTTCATATACAAGCATTTATACCTTAGACATATGAAAGCATTTGTTTTAAAAACTCTGTAGAACAAACTAGTTGGTTTCTGTAAGGAGATTGTCCTGCACTGCTTCTTGAGGCTATTAGAACTTTGGACCCTAGATTTAGTCAGATTTGGGTTTGAACCACACTCTATCACTCCTGGCAGGTTGAGTTGATGATGGAGACTAACAGTATTGGAGGCATGATAATGAGATCACAAAGGATCTTCTTCAAGTTGAAATGAGTCATAGTATATATAAAAGGCTCACCCCAGCACACACAACACAATCATTATCTCTAGTCATTATGACTTACAATATACTTTAAAAACTATTAAAGGGGCCCTGCTGTTTTTAAATAGTAAGAACGGGAAAAATTACTTAATAAATGAAAACTGAAGAGGTTTTTGGAAAAATAATTTAGGCATTCATATCACCCTATACTAAAAACAGGAAGTGCATCTTGATTTTATGGTTAAATATAAAAATGAATCCACAAATGAAGCAGCAAAAAACTTGGTATTGAATAATTTATCAAATAGCTGGATGGGAAGAACTTTCTATACATAAAAACATTAGTGAAACAGAAGCTCTTATTCACAGCTGGAGAGCCTATAAACATTTTCTGTTTTTTTTTTCCTCAGAAATATGTTTGCCATGCATTTTGAAGCCTTAAAAATGTTCATGTACTTTGAGTTAATAAGTCAAGCTATTTAAGCAAACACTTAAATTCTAATGAAGCAATGAAAATTTTTGCAGTATCACTAATGGAATAACCTGCTCAAGTTAGAGTTTGTTAATCTAAGGAAACATAGAATAATCCTGGAAGTAACCTAAATGTCCAATAATAAGGGAATAAAATGTGATATTTCCACACTATATAATATCACCAACTATAGAAAATAGTATTCATAAGCCTAATGATATAGGATAGTTTTACTTTTCAATACTAAACAAAAAAAAAGCAGGATACAGAATAAGGAAATAAGCTTATAACTATAAAGCAAAATGCTGAGAAAAACAGTAAAAAATTATAAGAATGTGCTTTTTTCTCGAATGGTGAGATACAAGTTTTATGACTTCTTTTCTTTATCAATTTCAATATGTAAATTTTTTTATAATAAAACTGATAAAAACTACTTTGCTAAAGATAACATATTATACTTTTCCAACTCTGATAAAATATATATATACTTAAAATTTATCATTTTAACCATTTTAAGTTGTACATTTAGGTGGCATTACGAATATTCACCTTGTTGTACAACCATCTCCACAGTCTATCTCTAGAACTATTACATCTTCACAAACTGAAACTCACCTTTCTTTATCCTATGGTAACCACCAATCTACTTTCTGTCTCTATAAGTTTGATTTTTCTCAGAATTTCACACAGTGGGTAAGTAGTGTTCATTCTTTTGTGACTGGCTTGACAATTACATTTTGTGCAAACCATTTTTTTCCTCTTCTATGAAACAGTAAACCAAATAGTGGATGAGAAAATAAAATTTAAAAAAAATCAAACTAGGCTCTAACAATAGTTTGATATCTTAGGATTGGGTAAAATTTACATAGTGATTTACGATAATTTTAAAAACCTATTGTATGTCAAATATTTTAGCACTTTTAGAATACAAGAAATGAAAACACAACCGAGAGAACATGGCCTCTTAGTGTAAAGCAGAAAAGAAACTAATTAACCCCTTGTCAATATAGAATTTTTTTCGAAATACTTTTTTGGAAACATAAAACAAGACAGAAAAAAATTAAAACTTGCTGATATTCATGAAATTCTCATGTGACAGTACTGACCTCCTATTTTAATGAATCTGTTAGTCTACTCTTCTATAGTCATAGCATTTTTTAGAAATATTCTGATTATACTTAAATCACACAATACATATAAAAGGCACAACAAAAGACTCATGTCTATGGTTTTGAAAATTAAGAACTTCTACGGCAAGCTTCATAGTGATAATTGGAAACCTTAATTAATAACTCAGATTTTCTGTATTTAACATACACATGTGACAAATTTATGCACAGAAGGTGCATAAATGTAGAAGATGCATTCTATGTAGAAGGAATACACAGACCGATATGAATTTATTTAGCTAAAGTAATCGTAGCCTTGCCCCCAAATTGCAGCTTTATACATTAGTCTTTCCCTACCAAGTTAGACATCTGAATTTAAGTAGACAGAGAATGATGTGGATATCACAGTACAGATCAAATGAAGTCCTCAGAAATCTTCAAGTGGGATCAAAGGGGAGAAGACACAAGAAGGGTACTGTGACTAGTCAGGTGGAAAGAGCTCAAGCCCTACCTGTCTGTTGCTCTGCATGTTAGTGTCAGAGCTGTCACAGGTCTGGCCCTGAACTACACAGTGTCAAGAGAGGCAGTAACTATGATTTGATATCAAGTACCCAAACTTCATCTGTTCCTCTCTTGTCACCACCATTCCCAACCTTTAGTAGTCATTATTCTATATTCAGATTGGTGTTTCTTAACTTCCACACATGAAATGCATATGTGATATTTGCCTTTTTTCTCTGGATTGAAGGAGTAAGTTCTAGTGTTCTATGTCACAGCAGGGTGACCATGGTTCACAATTGCTTATTGTGCATTTTATGAAGAATCCAGGAGCTTAAAGGCTCCAAACATAAAAAATAAGGAGAGGGAAAAGCTAATTACCTTGAATTGATCAGTACACACTCCATGTATGTGTTTAATTTCATACTGTACCTGGTAAATACAGAGTTATTACATGAAAAGTTTTAAAGTGGCAGTAAAATAGATTTTGAGTTGTTGAATGGCAGAAATCAAAACAAGGAATGATTTCGGCTCCAAAATAACTTTGTATTCCACGAACATAAATACGTACAATACACATACAAAATAAGTATAATGTTCTGATTCAATGTTTACAGGGGATGATGTTCTTACAGTAAAACTAGAATTGGGGATTTGTAGACTCAACTGCATTGAGAGAAATGACAAAGAGTTAAATACTTGGGCTGGGGTTGTAGCTCAGTGGCTGAGCACTTGCCTCGCATGAGTGAGGCACTGGGTTTGCTCCTCAGCACCACATAAAAATAAAATAAAATAAATAAAGATTTTTTTTTTAAATCCTACATTATTATTAAAAAAAAAATTAGATATTTTGCACTGAGAAGTAACTAGAGGTTGGTGATTTGGAGACCAAGTACCAATTGTTCTGCAGTGCATTTTGAATAACAATGAAACAAATAATGAGAGAAAACAAATTTAAAATTTGCTTTTATACCATAAAGTTTATATCACTGTCTTGGAACATTTTTATACATTTTGTCCCCCAAATCTTTGTCTTTCTTTTGAATTTGCGAGTTAATACCATGTTGGGGTTGAGGGAGGACATGTTTTGGGATATAGAATACCATAAAGTGAAGACATTAAAGCATTAGTGAAGTGACCACTAGTTTGACCTTTTCCTGTCCCTGCTCCCCCCCCCTTTTTTTTTTAAAGATTGGAGTTCTGTCCTTTGGTAGTAAATTAACTTAGTGTGCCTTCTATAAAAAGCAGGAGACCAAGAGACAGAATGGCTAGCTCTTCCCTTTAGAATGTGTGGCAGTTAAATCTAAAGGAAGTAACTATAAACTTCTAACACAAACTATTTCACTCTAATGGCAAAGTTCTTTTCTTTCTTTTCTTTTTTCTTTTGTTTAAGGTTAGTAAATGTCATTTTCATTCCAACTCTTAGTTATTATTTTGTACTTGTCTTCACTAATGATTGCTTCAACCTGCCATCAGCTCATAAGAATCTTCCAAAATTGTTTCTTTTTATTAGAATTCTATGACCATGTTGAGCCTTGAAAACAAAATATAATAGAATGCATCCCAAGAGACAGCAATAATTAAATTTGTGGAAGATGTCCAGTTTCTTGGGTGTAACAAATTCAAATATAAATTGATTGCTAAGGGGGGAACAAAAGTAATGTCCTCTGGTGACTTGAAACTTTAGTTAACAGGATAACTAACAAAAGTTTCTGAAAGAACAGACAAATTGCTCCTGACTGAACACAAAGGGAAATGGCATCAGGTTGGACAAGAGATTCATGATTTATGGTGAATTTCTTTTGAAATGCAAACGACCTCAAGGAATCTTTACAGCTCCCATAGGAGAAGTCTCTTGGGTGGTATCATTTGTGCTGCAGGACTTAGAAAGGGCTGGTGCAGTGATAATGGAAAGTCTCAGGAGCTTAGTATTGGGAGATTTACATGTAGGAATCCCTGCAGCACTTACTGAAGACACCCACATAAATCTCTACATCATTTCTTGAGAGGCAGTTTCCTTACTGCTGCTTTTAGCTAGAAGCTTTAGTTTTATTTCTTAAAAGGTACATGATAAGAAAACAGCCTCAACACCACATGGGGGAGCACAATTCGGATAGGAGCACCACAATATTTCAATTTATGGATTGATTCTGAAATTCACCTTTGCCATGATCGCTACCACCATCAAATCAATCAAATTTAAATGTTCATGGTAAAAAGATACTCAAACAGGAAAGTATATATGCTTTGTATGCTGGATATTAAGACATATAGCTGCATTTTGTAGTTTCTTTCAGTCCTATGGGTTTTTAATGGTATGTCTCTGGAATCCCTATAGACCACTTCATAGCCACAGATAAATTTTGACCTTTATGATATCCAGATCTGTTATTACAATGACACTAGTATGATCTTTATTTTAATAGAGGTTTGTGACTTTTAGCATAATGCAGATACATTATTCCTGTGGAATATAATAGATCAAGTAGCTACCCAGAATGACCCCAACTTTCTAGTCAACACTTGGACCCAAAGAATAACTGCTAACACTTGTACAGTTTCACATAAAAAATTAAGCATAATGGATTAGACCAGATATACCAATGTAATACTATCAAAATATGGACCACTTCACAATCATAGCTTCAAAAGTAACATTATTTCACATATCCTAAACCTGGAAATAATGACTCTTTATAGTTCTTCAAAGGGCTTAGGCCCAACTATTGATATAAGAGGTGACTCTTTGGAAACATCTTCTACCTGAGCAAAATAAATTTTAAAAAGTTTATTTTTAAAGAGACTCAGCTATAGAAGTTATTAGTCCAACTGTTGTCATTTTACACATGAAAGGCAAAATATGTTTATAAGACAGATGCTATTCATGTTCTACCCTGGCATATAACAATACTCAATAAATATTTGTTGATAGATTAAACAAATAATTCCCCCCATGATTCTCTTTACTCCAAACACTCTGTAGTCTTTCCTGCCTAGAAGACCAATCCAAAGATATGCAGGCATTTTAACAAAGATGATGTATTTTTGTATTTGGTATTTGGTATAAAAACTTGATATTATTAAAGCAACAGTTTTAGGGGAGGGGAGGTTAATGGATTTTTAACTAGAAGAATAGAGTCATACTGCTACTTATCAAACATTCAGATAAAAAAACTAAATTACATCAGCAGTGAAAAGTCATGTAGCAAACATCAAGTCAATTTAAAAAGCATTTATAGAGAAAGGAAAAATATAATTCTATTCCTCAGTTGAAGCAATACTATTTCAAGGAAAATTAATAGAAGTCTGACAAAAAATAATGTTAATAATCCCCTTACATGTCTTTCTGGTGACAACAGTGAAGAAAATATCATACTACAAAAAGAAACCTCTGTCTGAGAGAAGTAAGTAGGAAAAATTCACCTGAAACTCCAGTGCACTTAGGTCTCTTATGAAGCTCAGGGCCACTTAAAAAGTGATATTCCTTCAGAGCTGGCTTACTGTATGTGAAAGTGATACTTGGATTGCTACGCTATTGTTTCCAAAGTTCATGTAAAAGAACACGAAGACATTATCAGTTTGAAAACCCCAGAGAGTATGTACAACATGAAAAGTCAATTGGACAGTAAATGTAAAACTAGATTCTGAGTGGTACGTAAAATAACATATGACAATTGCTAAGTGGCTTTCTTCATCTCTTTTAGTGTTAAATGATAGGAACCATTAAAAAAAAAAGTCTTTGGCACATTTATGTCAACATGGTACTTTCTTGAACTGCAGCAGCTAAGAGAGTCCTCTTGGCATTGAGAGCTAGCTTAAGGACTAGGGAGGGTCAAATGCAGAATTCTAGTTAAAGGGTAGGAGTCAAGAAGTACTCTCAGACCCACTTAGCATATTTAACTAAGTGTGTATGGCAGGGTAGGGGGATCATAGCTAAGCTAGCTCAAAAGCCCTGTGGTGTAAACTAATGAGGTCAGGTCACATTTTGTCATGCGGAAGAAATCAGGAGTTCTACTCAGGAAGAGCTCCAAACAACACTAGCAGCCCAAAGACTAGCAATCACATCAGACACTTTATTGTTTCAGTGAAATGAGGCTTGTCCCACACCCTCCCCCTCACCTTCCCCACTCTCCTGCTTTTCCTTCCTCCCACTTTTGCTTTCCTTTTCTTCTGTTTCATTTCCATTCTCCTCTTCATAACCTGTTGGGGCAAGTCAATTAGGGACCTTTCATGAAATCCCTAGCTCAAAAATTGCCAATTCTTTTCTCAGAACTGCTCCCCATACCCTCTCTTTAGGCAAAAAAAAAAAAAAAAAAAAAAAAAAGATTAACATCAAGTTGGGGTACACAGGATGGTGGAGACTCAATGAACTGTGGAGGGCATCAGGTCTCAGCACTCTTGTTTATTTATTTATTTTTTTTTACTCATTTCTTTTCTCAAAGCCTGGATACTCATCATTCACTCATTTCTTTTCTCAAAGCCTGGATACTCATCATTCACAATAAATGTTCTTCACTACATCTCTGATCTGAGTTCTCCAACAACTTTCCAAACCATCTTGATGTTTCTGGTTTGGTTTTTGCTGGTTTTATGCATATGATGCTTCTTCACTTTCTTCCAATGTTGAATTCATGTTGTCGTGAATGTGGCTATTTGTGAAATGCTTTTTTCTTTCAAAAAATCTAATATCTGCGGGCTAGGGTTTTGGCTTAGTGGTGGAACACTTGCCTAGCATGTGTGAGGCAGTGGGTTCAATTCTCAGCATTGCATATAAACAAAAAAATAAAATAAAGGTCCATCAACAACTAAAAAAATGTTTAAAAAATAGTTAAAAATAATCTTCTAATATCTATTTCTCTGTATCTTACTTGGTGGCTATAAGAAAACTGACATTTCCTTTCTTCTTTCCAAGACCTTTCTTCCACCATGAGGGTTTAGTGCAACACATGGCACCTTGTACTGCACATAGTAGAATTGATTGCAATGTCTGTTTATGAATTTGTTTTGAGATATTGGTCTGAATTTCATGAATGTTTCTCAGTATAAATATAGCTTGAGAAGTACTTCAATCTTTACTACAGATATTGCTTTGGACTAAAAGTAAGAGGCTGCTGCTACTGTGTTCCTTCAACTTGATACAAAATATCATCCGTGTGTGTGTGTGTGTGTGTGTGTGTGTGTGTGTGTGGTGTGGTGTGTCTGTGTGCATGCATGCGCTTGTTTATCTCTTCTTGTTAATGATTGTACTGATTCCCTGACTCCTCTCAGGTCTAACATATATGGAAAAATATGGGGAAAAAATTTCCAAATAACATATGTTGCATAATTCAAGATGCTTCTAAGATTAAAGAGTATTTTCTTTTTTATTCTTTTTTTTTAAATCAAAGGTACAAGAAAATGGATATAGGTGGGCTAGCACTGTGACATAGAAACTGAGATTTGTCTAATCTTTATTTTGAAACAGGAAAGGTATAAAAGAATGAGAGTTAGGCCTTCTTCTTTTCTAAGACTACATTAAATAAATAAATTAACAGAGGAAATGACTCAAGTCTTCTGTTGCTGCCATAGGCATTTGTGTAAATTTGGTTCTGTGACAACCTTTACTACATTCTGCAATAAACATCAATAAAAAAATCAGGACTGAATATTATTTTTTCTCATTTCCACATAGGGACTATAGTTGGTTAGTATTTCTTCTAATATTTCTGTGGTATAGAGTTGTTTTAAAATTTTGATTTTTTTTTTTTCTAATTACACACACAAAGTGTGTTTAAATGTACAAAGCAAGATTTTAATCAAAATCTACTGGCATTTGCAATACCTATTAACAAATGACAAAATATAAATGACTAAATTTGCCATGGTAAAATTAGTATATATTTTAAAAGACCAATTTATAAAAAAGGTATCTGTTATTAATTTCAATTGACCTGCTATTCCTGAGATGTATAACAGCAAAATTATAATGATTGATTTAAAAGATATCATTCAGTTCTGAAATTCTGAATGGATCTTTTACATAAAATTTTTACATTTAAATTTTCTTTCATTTAAATTTCCTTAATATTTAGATATAGATATATCATTGTATGCACATGTATGATAAACTTTTTAACAGAGATTTTTAATGATTATTACCAGTTCCCAAGACTTCTATTTCACTTCACTCTAAGTAAAAAAACATTTTTGTATTTTGAATTTATCAAAACAAGTAATGGCTATATTGGTTTCTTAGGGCTGCCATAAAAAATTACTGCAAATTTAGTGGCTTTAAATGACAGAATGCTATTCTTTCAATGTTGTATAGATTAGCAGTACAGAATCAAGGTGTTGGTGGGACTGCTCCCTCAGAAGGCTCTGGAAAAGAATCCTCTCTTGCCTCTCACAGACTATGGTAGCCCCCAGCAATCTGTGGATTGTAGCAGTGTCTACTATTATCTTCACATGATTCTCTTCTCTGCATGGTTTCCATAAATAATAAATTCCCTTCTTCTTATAAGTACAGTAGCAACTGGATTAGAGTAACTCTATTATATCAGCAATATCCCTATTTTCAAAAACATCCCATTCTGAGGTTCTGAGTGGACATGAATTTGGAGGATGCCATTCGATCCAATAAGGAAACACTTTGTGGTCTGTCATTTGCCTTTAGCTTACAATAACCCATCCTGCCACAATGAAACATACTTTCTTCCAAAAGTGAAGAATTTCTCATGAGGTGGATGTGTGAGATACTTGACAGAGATGGCAACAAACATTTCCAGTTTTTTGTCACCAGTGGAGTAGGAGGTGAGGTTGGGTATGCATTCTGCTTTGGTAGTAAAATATGAGAAATCATAACATTTTTGCCCATCCAGAAGATTTAACAATCATTTTCTGCTTTCCATTTGTTTGGAAAATGAGAGCTCCATTTCCCAAGATCCTGGCATGAGGCTGTTACATAGGAAACCCTGGTTAATTCAAATGTAACAGGAAATAACAGTTGTTCCTCGAGATCTAGAAATGGTTCCTATCTATAGAATATTTATTCTCACTGAAGGTGATAGGGAAAACTTTCTCTTTTTTATGTATTAAGTACATATACATACAATACATAAAATATGTATACAATTTATCTGTGGTTAAAACTCCATGGAGAGGTGATTAGCAACAAAGATCTAAAAGTACTCTTTTTATACTGTTCAGGTTGCTATTATAACAAAAAAACTCATAATCTGGAAGGCTTATAAACAACATATTTATTTTTGACAGTTCTTGAGGCTGTACAGTATAAGAATAAAGTGCCAGCAGAATCTCTGTCTGCTGAAGGCTTGATTTCTAGTTCATAGGTAGCATGTTCTTGCTGTGTCCTTAAATGGTGGAGGAGACTACCTATTTTTCTGGGGTCTTTTCATAAAGACATTAACCCCAGTCATAAGTAATATGTCTTCATGACCCAACCACCTCATAAAGGATCTATCCTTTAATAACATGACCTAAGATTAGTATTTCAAGGTACACATTTCAAGGGACACAAACATTCAGACCTTACGAGCTCCTTAGAAGAGTGACAAAAAGAAAAACTGTCAGAGACATTAGAATAATCTAGCTTATACTGGATGATACTGTAGGGTTTTTGAGGGTATTTGTGAATCTCAGCTGCACAGTTTTACACTTTAGAAGTTCATTCCTCAAATTGACAGTGGTGGCACATGCGTGTTATCCCAGTGACTCAAGAGCATCACAAATTCGAGGCCAGCCTGGGCAATTTAGTGAGAAGCCGTTGTCTCAAAATAAAACTTAAAAAGGGGGGATGGGAATGTAGCTCAGTAGTAGCTGAGTTTATTCCCTAGTGGGACAAAAGAAAAAGAAAAAAGAAAAAAAGAGAGCTATATCAAAGTGGTTACCATATAGTCGTGCCTTTAAATCTTTACATATTTAGACATTATTACAATTTAGTTGTTGTATATTAACCATAGTTTAATGTCCTGAGAAAGAAGTAAATGACAACATTTCCAATAAAACTTTAGGTACTATTCAAAGTAGCTGATTTTATTTATCAGGTTAGGTTAAATTCTACAGTGAAGACTAGTAAAACTTTGATAACTCAACACATTACAAGATATTTATCACACAACCCATAGTCCAAAGCAGTTGAAATAGAGTGAGGTTGTGTGAGTCTGCTCTGCACTCTCACTCATCTATTCCTTCTGGTGGCTCAGTGTTTTCTACAGGACTTGGCCATCTAATAAAGGAGAAGGTAGTCAAAGTACCTGGGAGGATGAGGGAGGAGGGATCTTAGAGGCTAAATATGGAAGTACCTGCATCCCATGATCAGAACTCAGTAATGTGGTCCAAATTGACTGCAAAGGAGGCTAAGAAATTTGGCCAATCTCTGTGTACACGAAGGAAAGGAGGTGATTCCTGGTTAGCAAAGAGCATCATCTCTGCCATCCTGATGGGAGTTCATGAGGATACTCCAGCAACCCTAAGCTTCAGAAATCAGTTAAAAATGAATGAAGTTCTTTAAATGCAACTCCATAGTGAGTAGCTATTATATTGTCATCTTTGTTTTATGCTTGATGTAGAATGCAGGTCTGCCTCCCAGGTCTGATTCCAGATTTCTAGTTCTCAATCATCATGTGATCTGTCATTTCCCTATTCAGGAACCATCATTATCCCTTCTTGAAGAGATAATGGAAGGGAAATTCTGCCTCAATGTTAGATTAAACAAAATTTATTTTTTTCTAATATCTAGTAAGTGACTTTCTTAAGAATAATGTGAGATCTCATCTGGAAATCTTTAAAAACAGAAAACAGGTTTTCATCTCTTTTTGATAGTTAGACATTATTCAAAATAAAATCTGGAAAAAAAAAAGACAACACAACCCCTATAAAAGTTCCTCTAGCATTGTCATATAATGTCATTGTAACGTGTCTATTTGATGGGGAGGAGAGAAGCAAGAAATAAAATAGGTAAGGACTTCAGTTGGCTGTACAGACAAAAAAAAAAAAAAAAAAAAAAAAAAAGAACAAAACTAAACAACAACTCCAAAACTCCTCCTCAGTGCTCATCATGGTACATAATTTCCACTGACCCTGTGTGTACGAATTATACCCCAAACACTAACATTTGTCAGATTACTAAGAGGAAGAACATAAGGAATAATTTTAGAAAAATGAGAAATTAAGGTATAGAGATTTGTAAAAATTGCTAAAAACCATAACAAATTTAGATGTGGAATATATTTTATATTAGATATGGTATAAAATATTTAAAATGTGTATTGCTACTAAATATAAGGAACTAGTCATTGAAAAAAATTATAAAGCCAATAAGATAGAAACCTTACTATGTAATTTGTATCTAGTTGTCAAAAACTGACTTAGTACTTCTCTGTTTTAAATATTTGTTCCTTGGATTCTCTTACATTTTTGTAGTAGATACTGAAAAGGCTAAAATGACTCAGAACAAAATCATTATTGCTATACTATTTTGTGAAGAAAGTAACCAGTAGAAAATTCTTAAGAGAGAGGAAGAGAATTTTTCATCCAAATTGAAATATTTTGATATAAAGTATCTTATATGTCATATCCTAGCTTTATTGTAGGTTTTTCTATAAACATAGGCCATAAAATTTCTTTCATTTATTTCATTTTATTCTTTAAGGAAGAGAATGTGTATTTACATGTCTAATTTTTTTTTATACAAAATTATATTACTGAGATTCCCAGCTGGTATCTAACAACTAGAAACCTAGTATTCTCTGAAAAAAGGACTTCAGAAACTCCACAGGCAGTCAGAGTTTATTTTATCAGGCAGAAATAAGATACTTTGGATACTGGAAGGGAATCAGAATTTGCTCCCAAACCGATTAGTTCTCATATGATAGAATCATGGGCAGTTCAATTGGATTACATGTGCCCTTGGATTAATTCCATGGTATCATTGGAAGGGAGAATAAACAACTTTTTCCTAATCTGAAGAATCCATTATGAAGCACATCTGAAAGACAATGTTGAGAGCACATGGATAGTTCTCAAAATCTGGGACCTATGGACATGATAAGTCTTTTCCCAAATCTTTGGCAATCATCTTTTTAAGGACAACAAAAAAATCTATTTTGGATGTAAACTAAAATTTCCTATAAGGATTACAGTTATGTGTTGCTAAAATGTAATTATGCAACATCCAGATTGAAGCAGATGGACTTGGAATAGTTTGGCAAAGAATCAAAGGGATTTTCTTGGTTTCAATATATTGTGGTATAAAAATAACAAAAAGTGTATTATTTTACATCATTTAAGTCAAATTTTATGCTAAAATAAGAAACTTAGATCTTTCAAAAGAAAGGATAAGATAATAGGAAGTGGGGAGAGGATCTCTGAACACTATCAATGACTCGAATTGCACTTTTAGATAATTCATAATTTTGCAAAACCATCTAGATGAAAAGTTATTATCTTTGCAATCTTTTTCACTTTATTAGGTGTTTAGGTTTTATACTTGACTTAGATATGTGTGGGTAAAGGTGATGAAAATTTTACTGACTTTATGAGGCTAAATAAAATAGCTTCAATAACCTCTGAAATATTTTATGTGATTATAAAATTTTCAAATTTTAAGGCATATACACTTAGAAAAATTATGCCGTAATGTCACAGGCTACTTACTGGGATATTTTTTTATTCAAAAACAGTGAATTTTTGAAATATCAATAAAGTCTTCAATCAAGATGAAAAATGATTTACTAAATTGATTTTAATTCTAAACAAAGAAAAGTTTTCTTTCTTGAAAACACCTGGCACATGTTTGTCAGAAAAGCACTTAAGTTTTAAGTGAAATGTTACTATATTTTATTCAACTTAAATCCCAGACTTCTAATATATCATGTTAAGAACTCCACATAATATGCCAAAATACCTTCTGTATGTAAATAGATACACAAAATTATTACATATAAAAATGTTTAGTACTTCAAAATGAATTCATTGAAATCAGATAGAACATCTTCCATAAGACTAATAGTTACCTTACTTTTTCTCTCTCAAATCCTTTGGGAATAAGGTGAAAAATAATTTTTTAAAAAATGAAGTAACAAATGAGTCACCCTTCTCTGATCAAGACTGTTAATGCCTCACTTATTTTAATTTTCCTATCTTCTTTTGTAGGTAAAGATCCGTATGTTAGATTTAAATGTGATGTTTCTATAGTGTATGGTAAAGCAATATTATATTTAGAAAAATTCAAGCTGAATGGATAATAAATGATGATGTTTTGACTTTAAAAAGATGCTTAAGTTTTAAAAAATTATCATATATTTTTGTATGTTGTGGTATGTGAGGGCTTTTTTAAAGTTAGTTAATCAAAGAAATTACTTATAGTATTATAGTAGTTCTATAATGTGGAAGATGTTTTAAATAAATCCCAGAAAGCATAGCCTAAATTAAGAACAGAGATTATTTTATAGTCACATATGCATTTAAATGAAGAGTGCATCTTTGATTAACTTGGGTTAAGTATCTAATCTTATAGTGTTCTCATCTGTACAATGGGAATAATATCAACTACATAAGGTTTTTATAGGAATTTAACAATATAATACACTAATACATTTTTAAAGACTAGAGAAATTCCTGAAAAAAATCTATGTGCTTACCACATTGTAGTAGATACTCAAATTACTATCATGAATCAAACATTTGACTTTCCTAAATATGAACCTTGCAATTATGAGCATGATGAAAAGAGTAAAAAAAAAAAATGAGTTGGGGCTTTACAGTTTATATCACATCATTGAGGAATATAATTCAAAAATTAAATATGTAATATTTTATATGTCACACTGTACAGATTGCCTTCATATAGTCATTTTCTAGTTCTTGGGGAAGACTGACTTGGAGGTTCAATCACAAAGCAGGTCATTTGATCACCTTACATAAATTAGGGTTAATTACAGTTACCCACACATCGTCAACTTTAAATGTATTAAAATATATATTTATTTGATGGGCATATTTTGAGTACATAATAATACCATTCCAAGTTTTACATAAAAGAAGCCTAGATTTCATGTATATTTCTCTATTCAGCTGCTTGTTTAGAAAAGAAATAACTCATTGTTGAAAAGAGACTAAAGCCAAATCTCCATTTGATTTTTCTTTCTTAAACCCTTTGAATTGATGAAGGGGCCTGGGGAGTCCTGTTCTAATCCATTTTTGGCTTTTTGTCTTAATGGAAAACAATTAAAAACCATTTTTTTTTGTTACAGTAATGCTAAAACTGACTTTTCAACTTCTACTAGAAGCTTCAGGTTTTAAATAAAGACTTTAACAAACAAAATTAAAGTGAGAAATCTATTTCTTACATAGACAGTGCTCACTAAAATGTGCATTGTTTAAATGAAATACACACATTTTCCCAGGACAGATATTATCAAATCTCTCCAAAGGTGATGTCTCTGTTCCTCTACTTAGTGTTATTCATATTGAATTTATGATTGATCCATCTTTACCATTGCTGATTCAGCATAAGAGTTTTAGTCATAATTCTGAACTGTTAGGACAAGATTCATATAAAATCATCTGTTTTCTTTAGTCATATTCCATACAAATGGCATGCCCACAAAGCATTCTTTCAAAAACTAATTTATGAATTTGTCTTTGAGGAAAGCAGAAAATACGAATTCCAAATTTCATTTGTTGCAAATATTATTACATAATACAGATAATATATAGCACAAAAGATGGCACCAGTCTGTAATTACTGGTTTGCTTTGTTACTTTTAGTAGGTAACTATGAATGCAAAATGATGATGCTTGGCAAAAATGCCCACTAAATATAACCAGTGATTTGTCTGAAATAAAACTTTAGTTTGTATGCCATCATTGGTCATACTCTCTATGTGCTCTCCTTAAGAGAAAAAGTAACAATTTTTGTCCTAAGGATAACAGCAGAGGGTGGGTGGGTATCCTCCAACCTATCCCTCCCCTGCCACTTTTTCTGTCTAAATGGTTCTGTAGTTTAAAGACAGTTTTTGAGTCTATTCCGTATAAAAATCAAACATTTTGATTAATAAACATAAGGAGGCTCTTCCAGGTGAAATGTTACAATGTTTTCCTTTCCAAGATCCATCTCCAAATTAAAGGTCCTGTAAGTACATAGCTTTCTTAATTCCTGCACTATTTTATTATTATATTATCAGAATATTTTTTTGTTGTTGTTGCAGCCACATAAAGAAAATCGACAGATATGGGGGTGGGGGTACATTATTTAGAGGAATGAGTTAGACTTTGTCATCTTTGACTTTCAACCTAGTCCAAGTGTTTGAAATCAAAGTTTTGCCGGATGTTGACAACACACACCTGGTAAACACTTTTATTGGAGGAGGCTGAAGTTGGAGGATTTCAAATTCCAGACCAGCCTGGTGAATTTAGGGAGACTGTCTCAAAAAATAAACTAAATCGAAGTTTTAAAGAATTACTAAGTATTCTAGAGAAATAAAAGAAATGTTAATCCAAAACACTTTTGAATTTTCTAGACCACAGTATTATCTAACAGACAGAGCTCTAAGTCCTTGGGGGTGTGGAAAGGCATCATGGAGAACTTGTTTTCCCTTAATGGTTTAGTGTCTCTTTCCCTCACATGGTGCTAATTTAAAATTACTACTGTGCAAATTCAACTGATTTATCTTCAGCACACTAAGCCTTTTTTTTCCCCCTTTACACACAAATATTGTAGATCAAAAGTGTGCTGAAATTACTAATGTTCATGAGAAGAACGGCTTACTTCTTTTGCAAGACCATTTCATTACACAATTTTTAAGCATGCTGGGGGTCATAAGAACTTTCCTGACTGCCTGAATTTTGGTGACCATTTTTAAAAACACGAAGCATCACGCCTGTGATAGTGAGGGGAGAACAAAGTTAAGTGGTGGCACCAGAACCTTTTCAACCAAACAAAAGGCTCTTCCTCAAACGTCCTTAAACGTAGAGGATCTTTCCTAATATTTTCCAGTAGGGGGAACTAAAGACTCACCATCCAGCGTTAGCTAGGCTCTGGGAACTGCGTGAGTTCCTGTAAGCCGCCTTCTAATCACCGGACAAGCATCAAACAGCTACCAGGAGCCTGTGATCACACGTGGGCCCGGCCACACCGGACGCACCGGGGCACCGCAGACACTGGCATCCCTTTGATCAAACGTGGCCTCTCTTAATCATCACCGGTCCCAAATGACATTCACTCCGTAGATTTTGCCGTATTTTCGTAGATTTTGCCGTATCGTCTCTGGGCAAAAAAAAAATCTGCTCTTTTACAGCAGCTAATGTTAGCTTAGTTAGGTTACCTAGATCTCCCAGATTAGAATCTGTGTTTTCCAAATTTCCTTTCGGAGATGCTCTTCTCTGGAGAGTAAAGGCTTTGGGTATCCCCCGCCTCCTAGCTCTTTGATTCCCGCTCCCCATCCTAAGCATCTTCTGGTGAACTCCCTAGCATCCCACGATCCCGCGTCAAACTCATCTTTGAGAGGTCATAAGGCAACCGAGTAATGTAAAAGGGGATGCCACCCCTTCCTTCCTCCCCTCGCCCCCCGGGATTCTTTAGGGTCACAGATCTTGGCTAAAACGAGTCGGTAGAGGTTAAAGATTTCTTCCCTCAGCCCGGATTTTTCCCCCCTTCCTAGTTCCTTTCATAACCATGTAGGAAGTACCAGCACACCACTTTCCCACTCCAAAAGGTGGTTATATTTCCTTTCCTTTCTCCCTCCTGCTCAGCTTCTCATTTTGCTAAAAGGTGAAGAGTGAGTGTTTGTGTGATTTTTACGGGTAATGAGGCTGCGCCCTGGGTCCTAGAGGATGATCTTTTTTTCAGAAAGCGTGTGCAGCTCCAGCAGACGGAGGGATGAATAATTAGGAAGGGCTTCCATGAAATCACTCACCGAGAAAATTACCTGCCCATTAAACGGGACGCGGCGAGAAGCAGGAGGCTAGAGCCCACCTATCGCCTCCCGAGGCGGGAAGGAGGGGGACGAGGAGGCGCAGGGAAGGGAAAGGAGTTGACCAGTGGCCTCGGTCCTGGGCAGCCGGCGGGGCTCCAAATTTGTTAATTTCCGTCCCCCCAGGGCTCTCGATTCTCCAGACCCCTCCACAGTCCCCGGCGGTCTGTTGCCCCTGCACGAGCGGGTGGCAGAGTCTGGAGGTGGAGAGCTCAGCGCACCCCCTCATCCCCCCACCCCTCCCCGGGGCAGACTCCAAGCAGCTTCATTCCTCCCCTCCCCTCCCGCCTTCTCGCCTTCCCTCCTCTAAGTCCTTCCACCCGCGGCAGCTGCTGGAGGAGGCGAACGCTCTGCAGCCCCGCTGCCGGAGCAGCGGCAGCGGCTGGACCGGAGGGACAGGCGGCTGGACCGCGCCTGGCGGCTGGACTGTGCGCTCCCATTCTCTCCCGCTCCTGGGTCTTGGGCTCACTAGCCCTGTGCGGCTCTCGCCCTGTGCTGTTGGATGCACGATCGCTCAGAGGCGGTACCGCCGGGTGGCCTCAGCCTCAGCCCTGCCCCTCCCTCCCTCCCTGCAGCCTCACCACGTAGGAGTTCGGATTCTCCACCAGATTTCCCTTTTCCTCCCTTTTGGAAACAAGAGGTGGAGGGCGGCAACAAGGCTGCAAAGGAGAGGCCCGCCTGCAAAGTGTTGCTTTGACACATCCTTATTATGGAAGTTAAGTGAAAAAAACAAAAACCCAAAAAAACTCCTGGACGTGTTGCTGCTACGGAAAAGGAGACGGGGAAGGAAAACCAGTAGGCAGGCCAATGGTTTTTCTGCAGCGCTCTGGCAAGTTTGTGGAACACTTTCTAGGAATTAGGTATTTTTCCTCCCCCTTCATCTTCTTGACTTCTGAAGAAAGAACTTGGCTTTGGATTGCAATGGAACCAAAGGAGAGAGGGTTAGACACACTTGAATAATCTCTTCGGCTGGGGTAAATTTGTGGGAATTTAGGAACCAGAGTGTGGAAATACAGCAGCCTTTGAAGTGCCCTCCGTTAATTTGGATGGATCTAAGCGTGTCCCACTCAAGACCTGGACACCAACCCCTTGATCTTGCGATTTGCTCTTCTTGAGTCTAAGTAGTATTTAGGAGAGTCTGAACTTTGGACCTACCTCTTTCTTTTGATACTTATTTTTGTACTTTTGCTCTCTGGGATTGGTTTCTAAAACAATCTGGATCGTTTTTAATATGTCAAAATGAGTCTGCTGATGTTTACACAACTACTGCTCTGTGGATTTGTATATGTTCTGGTTGATGGTAAGTTAAAAACGCTTTTATCCTTTTTGGGTCCACCCCCAGGATTTCTTTCTGAGTCTGATGTGGGTTATACATAAAATGACATTATGTCTGTTCGTCAGTTTGGCCAGTCCGGAGCTCTTTAGGGGCAGAGGTTTTAGGTCTTTTGTTTCTATACTGCTGCAAGTGGAACACCTTAATAGTACCTATTGTTGTTATTGTTGTAATTTACTTAATTAATTGAGAAATTGGATAACAAGTGATGGGGCTCTCAGCTTTGTTAGAAGAAGAAATATCAAAGTGAATATCTTGAAAGACCCTAATGGCTAGTGTGCCTGCTCTCTGTTTGGTGTTTACGCTGATGTCTAAACTTTGGCTTAGAGATTCAAGGGAGGAACTATTGTAACAGACACTCTGAGGCAGGTTCAATGGGTCAGGAATTTGAGATTGGGTATCACAGGGATCAATGTGTATCACCTGCGTGCCAGTGAATGCTATCCTAGCATGAAATCAGAATGAAGAATTTAGACCACAGAGAGAAAACTCAAAAGTGAGACTGGGCGAGGCTCCAGGAAGGGGTTAGCATCAGCTCAGAGCCAGATGCAGGCGTGGAGCACTCAGCTCAGTCCCCAGAGGGCAAACACAATGGGGACCTGAAACAGGTGCTATAGGTGTCTCCCTCTAGGTTGAGGCAGTCTGTCAAACAGATAGCATTCTGCCTCTGGTTCTCCTATCTTTTGTTCTGATTCCGTTTCCTGGGCTATTTTCATAGAATGTTAGCTTTTTTTGTGAGATTATTACAAAACCCTTTTTGTAGCCATTTTTAATGAACAGTGGAAATAATAAGTATACTTTTTTTTTTTCAATAGGAGAAAGTAAAAAATATATATTTGGTATTAGCCTTCTATGGACTTTAAATTTCTTTTATCAATAGAAAATATTAATAAGAACACCCCTCCCCTCTGGAAATAGGGATTGCAATACTTTGTTTTCAATTAGGGATTTGTAAGAATCTGAGATGTATTAGTCCAAATATTAGAGTCATTATAATAATGTGTTGCCATATAACTTTCCTTTAGTATTTGCATTGTGGATGAATTCATTATTTGGGACATTGCCCATTTTTGTCCATCTGTGGGAGCTAACTTTATTCCTGGCAGTTGCTGCATGGTATCTAATGTATCGGACTCAGAAAGGAAGCCTTTCTATAAACATGAGGCAATACAGATGAGTTTACCTACTGTCAAGTGGCTGTTTTCAATCATGGACTACATGAGTACCTATGCCCCCCAGCAATAGTAGCAAGGGATGAATGTGTGCAGGCTGCTTCTTTTCCCCTCCTAAATGGCATATATTTAGGGATTGATCATTGTGAATTATACTGGGGCAATATCTATAATCATATCTATAATCATTCTCCATACATTTTCTTCTCTTAACACATTTACCTTTACAATATATTTACATTACCATAATGAAAAGATTTACATATTTATCCCAAGTGTATTTGATCATGGTAAGACTTTGGTAGAGCCATTAAAATGGTATGTCCTCATAAACCACGATTGTACATTCTTCAACAACAGAAATGCATGTATAAAGTATGTATTAGACTACAGAATCATCACCAAGTTTTTTTTTTTTTTTAAATCAAGTTTGTCTCTAGAAGGAATACAATTAAATTGCTCAGTGGAAGTGACAGAGGGAATCAGAAGAGCTTGGTGTTACAGAATGTAATTAATGTACCAGGGTGTTTGGAGGTATATGAAACAAATGCAATTAACCAGCTTGCTGGAACAGCAGTAGCAAGACATCGTTTCTGTCCTTCTCTCCCTCCCTCCTTTCTTCCCTCCCTCCTTTCCTTTTTTTTTGCTCCTTCCTTCCCTTCTTCCCTCCCTTGTGACCCCCCTCCCTTCTTTCCTTACTTCTTTCCCATACTCCTCCCACTTCCTGCTTTAAAGACACACCTAGAAACTTTGTTCTGATAATCAGGGGTCATAATTTGTCTGGGCCATAATTATACAGCAGAATTCATAGTTACATTGTGGAAAATACCCGGGGGTAGAATAGTTCAGACTGAAGAGGCAATGTTAAATTTTTTTCTCATGTGAAACTAATTTTGTATTTAGCATCTGCTATGTCAAAATCAAAGGAAACTGTGGACACTCTTATTGAATTAGTATGTAAATCATATGTTTGACATTGGATTGCCTTTGGATACTTCAGAATGATGACAGCTTCTCCATGGGGATTGTTGAAATTTGGGATGTGGACAACACTGCCCTCTAGGCTGTTTGGATACCTTGGGACTCAGTGTTCACATATATAATGAGGGAGCTGGTTTGTAGGATCTCTAAGCTTTGTTATTTTCCCAGGATGCTATGATATCTATTTACTTATTATCCTTCTTGGAGGTGTGTTTTATTCTCCACATGAATTTCAAATTTCGAGAAGCTTGTACCATTTCAAAGATATACTGACTATCCTGTGCTAGACACAGAAATTAATTGTATTCAGTGACAAATGATACATAGATTTGCATTGAAATTTGCTTGGTGGGTTATTTATATGTGCATTTTTATAGTGTCTGAAAAAAATGTTAGAGTTTTACCTCCTTATATAAGATATGTGCTAATATTATTTATGATTTTTTAGAATCCTGTCCCTGTAGCAATCCACAGGGAATAAATATTATGTTAGTTGAAAACTGCAGAAAAACTTTTCTGCTTTGTATATAAAGAAAGATTTTTCTCATTTGGTACAAATTAATTAACCACATGCAGGTTTTTCTCTGATTATATAGGATAATACATATTGGGTTTAGAGTTGTTTTCTAGATTTTCTTTGTTTTTAACTAATAATGGAAATTTTCAATCATTTATAATAAAACAATGTTAACTGTCAGACTTTATATTATCATCATGATTCCATACCTTGATCTATTGATCTGATAGTTTTAAAATATTTGTGAAAAAGTGTTCTTAAAATGAGAATGGATTTCTCATCTTTACTACTTTTTAAAAATGGAAATGACACACATGATATTTGGGGAGATAAAGATAATGTGTGTGCATAGTGCAGATGTATAGTCTCAAATAGGTTTATACATTTTGCTAAAGTGCTTCTTTCAGTAATGGGCTCATTATTGTGGCCATATGCAGCCAATTCAAAACTTAAATGACATATAAGTAACCTGAAATGTGTTTTTGCATCTATGCAGTAATGTCATGTTTGAATTGGCTTTGTTTGAATAACCTTTGATGCTATGCAACATGTGGACCATAAACGAAAAGGATTTCTTAGAACATTAAACAAGAATATCTAAAAGAACATTAAAAGTCATGGTTATACAGAAGGGACAGTTCTGGTCATATCATCTCTGAGCAGCTTGTACAAAATTGCATCTTTGACAATAAAAATATGGATATGTGAGCACATTGCATAAATGTGGATACATACATAGTGATGAAAGAAGCTTGTGTGTGTGTGTGTGTGTGTGTGTGTGTGTGTGTGTGTGTGTATCCGTGACTAGTTATATTTGCTTAAGAAACCTGTAATCTGTCACACATTTATTTACTTCCAATGTGCATTTTGGTTTCTGACAAGTATTAAAAGAAAGGATTTTCATCTTATTTCTTTTCCTTTTCTTCTTTTTCTCATCCTCTTTTTCCTTCCTTCTCTCCTCTTTTGTCCCATTCTTTTCCTCTTCCTCCTTTTTGGAGCCTGGAGAAAGGAATTAGAAGCCGTTGAAGAAGATAACTGAGAGTGTTTCTTGAACAATACTTCAGAAAACCTGCACTTAACGGCAATATATTAATTACATTTTACCTTTAGGTTAGGTATATCCGATTAAGGTTTTGGCTTCCTTGCTTTTCTTTTAAGATACTACTTAACTTTATACAAACTTGTTTTTTATAGATTCTATATTTTTCTAGTTTAGATAAACAGAAGTTCTTATACCTGAGTTTGAGTAGAAATGGAAGCTTTAAAGTTCCATTTCACAGATTTGTGCTTAACGAAAAAAATTTTTCATCCTTAATAGTGTATCTAGATATAGGCCTGCCAACCTAAATCAGTACATTGATATGTATGTTTATTTTCATCATCTTTTGAAAAATTATTGAATAAAGAATGAATGGGCCTGGGGTTGTGGCTCAGTGGTAGTTCACCCTCAGCACGTGTGAGGTGCTGAGTTCTGTCCTCAGCACCACGTGAAAATAAATAAATAAAATAAAGGTATTGTGTCCAACTACAACCAAAAAAACACTTAAGAAAAGAATGAATAGATATTGTAGTCTTTTTTAATGTTTTTAAATTTGTTTTAATTAGTTATACATGACAGTAGAATGTACTTTGATATATCATATATAATGAAGTATAATTTCTCCTGGTTATACACGATGTAGAGATGATTCTAGTCTTTTAAGGAGAAATTTCTACAAATTCTTAGTGTTTAGCAAGGTGTTTAGCATTACCATAATAGAGATGTAATATGTCATATAAAGAGTGGCATACTCACCCAAAAGCCTGTCCCTAACTGAAAACAACATTGAAGTAACTTGAGCCTCAATCCCTATGTATTCTCCTCCATATGTAGGCAATCCTAAGATCTTTCATCTTTTCCACCAGGTTTTATACATATGCCTATGCTGAGGCTTGTCAAATTGCCCTAATCAGTGTAGGGAGGAATATAAGATCATGAGATGCACATTGGTTTTCTATAGGTATTATCTCCAGTGCCTGGAAAGTGCTGGACATGTCCCTCTAACTACTTGACATCTTTGCTTGGTAGCTAATGATAATATGTTAGACTCAAGCCAAGATAGATTCTGCTCCTTTTTCTAGTTATTCCCATCTCAGTAAATGGCTTCATTATTCAAAAATTTGTCCATGACCCAAAACAATGAATCACTCTTAACTTATTCTCACAGCCTCTATTCAGCTTGTTAGCAAACCCTTTGAAATTGATTCTGATACAACCATTGTGAATTTTTAATCTTTTTCTGCCTAATGTATTAAGAACATTTTCAAACTCATGCAAAGCTAAAGGAATTTTGCAGTGACTATCACTGCTATCCTCACCCATATGTACCATTATATACTTGATTACCACATATCATGGAGTTATACACTCCCCATGCACCAATTCATTCATTTTTTTTTTTTTTCTTATCCTGTTAAGGCACTATTCCAAAATCCCAAATAAAACTCCATGTCTTTTTTTTTTTTTTTTTGTACCAGGGATTGAACTCAGGGGCACTCGACCACTAGGCCACATCCCCAGCCCGTTTTTGTATTTCATTAGAGACAGGTTCTCACTGAGTTGCTAAGTGCCTCGCCATTGCTGAGGCTGGCTTTGAACTTGTGATCCTCCTGCCTCAGCCTCCCAAGTGCTGGGATTACAGGCGTGCGCCACCACGCCCAGCAAAACTCCAGGTCTTTTTGAAGTAAAGACAAAGGACTTATTCTGGCCAGGGCCAAGGGAGCAGAAAGCAGACAGTTCTGCAGTCCAAAGACATCAAACACAGGTTGGGGGCCACTTGAAAACAGAAAAAAAAAAAAAGAAAAACAAAAAAAGAAAAAAAAAGAAAAACACAAAGGATGGGGGTGGGAGAGGCGAGAACAGTCATAAGTCACATTTCATAAACTGGAAAGCACCAAGTGACATTCTCAGAATTGGCACCTCCTGTACCTTCTCAGGAAGTAAGGTAACACCAGCTCCATAGTTTAAAGACATTGTGGAAGTGGGTGGGGGTGTCAGCTTCTATATGAACGGGCTCATGAGGAAATGGGACGGGGGTGCAATTCTGTGCAGGGTGAAATGTCTGAGCAGAAAGGGGTCAGACTGACTTAATTTTTAAATCAGCCCATAACAATCCCAGTTGTCTACTCAGTAGCCAGAGTAGAAAGCCTTTCAACCACATGCAAATAAGGTACATGTATTCCTGTAGCTCCGTGCTCATGGATGCCAATCAGAGCTCTTTGTAAAGATTTTTATAAGACTCTGGAAGGTCAGACCTTTCTCTGACCTCATGTTCTCACACTTTCTAGCTAGAATGTGGATTTGGAAATTTCTTCTTCATGTTCTTTGCAGACTCATGGCCTTAGTATTTATTCTTTACTGGAAATGCTCTTACCTGGATCTTTGTATTGGTAGGCAAGTCTTTCAATTGATTCAGTTAAGTTCCTGTTTCAATATCATGTCTTCAAAAATAAGGGTATATTAGTCAGTTTTCTGTTACTACAAAAATACCTAAGATAATCAACTTACAAAGACAACAGGTTTATTTTGGCTTATACTTTTGGAGGTTTCCATTTGTGATGGGTAGACTGCATTGCTTTCAGGGCTGTGGTGACGCATCATGGTGGGAAGGCATTCTTACCTTATGGCTGGAAGCAAAAGAGAGGAAGAAGAAGGGACTGAGTCCCCCTGTCTCCTTCATGAGAATGAAACCAAAGACCTATGGTCTTCCCCCTCTGCCTTACCTTCTCCCAATAGTACCAACTTGAGGATGAAGTATTTAACACATGGGCTTTTGGAAAAAAATCCAGATCTAAAATTGCTCCCCTTAAGACACAATTGGGCTGCACCTTTTATCTTTCTTACAATATTTTATCACCTCTTGGAAGTGTGCTTGTGAGTGTGTGTGTGTGTGTGTGTGTGTGTGTATCAAAAATTGTGAAGAGACTGACATTTTAACTTATTTGCAAACTAGAAAGAGCTGCATGAATACTGGCAGAAGACGGGAGATTGATGGGTCAGAGATAATGGACTTTATTAGTCATGCCACAATAAACAGCATGATTCATATTTCTGTTGATTTGCCTACTCTCTGGGGGGTGCAGATAGATAAATGATGCATACATAGTTGGTTTTCCTCACAACTGAAGAACACTGAACTTGGAACCTGAATATTTATAATAGGCAATAGTGTAACTTGTCCCAACTATGCCTGAGAGGGAGGCATTATTATCTTGACCCTTAAGGAAATCTGTCTTCTCTTCTTAAAGGGGACAGTTTCTATTTTCTAAAGTTTGTGAACTCTATTTCAATAAATATCCTTGAAATTATAGTTTGGAAGAAAACAGTAGTTAGTGCCTCCGCTAGCAAGACATGCAGAGACAAGGAGATCATCATGTTCTCCCCCAGGTAGACAGGTATGCATATCGGTTTGTTTATTGTCTGTCTCTTCCACTTAATGACTCCTCATGTTTATCAATGCACCTCTAGTGCCTAGAGCACTGAATGACACATAGTAGATAAATATTTGTTGAATAAATTCAACTCTGCTTATAGAATACTTTTGACATGTTGATTTTCATGCCTTAGCCCAACACATGATATTTCACATTTGAACTAGGGTGTGTGTGTGTGTGTGTGTGTGTGTGTGTGTGTGTAGAGAGAAACTAAGAGAGACAGTCTACAAACTATATGTTGACTCAAATGACACCATGATTTCTGGTTATTTAAAAATTTGCCTTTTGCCTAGCAGGTCATACTGAATTGACCATTTGGTTTGATATACCTCTTTCCAGTCAAAGAAAGGTTATTTTCTATCATGATGATTTTCACATTCACTCTTTACTGATTCTAACACCAACACTGCTGTTTTTTAACACACCCTTGAGTGTTATGTATATTTTGATAAGGCGCTTTCAGATGATTCCAATATGCCTTAGTAGGACCATACAATCTCCCCCACTCTGAGCAACATGATGATATCTAGCCTAAGAGACTTTCTTCTATGTTTATGGCAGATTTCACTTTCCACTTAAACATTAGCAACAAATAAAAATGATTCCCCTAGTTTGGAGATGGAATCAAATAGATTAGTTCTAAAATTGGTCCCCAGATATATAGCTCCCTAATAATTGAAAAAGAAAAGGGACATTAAAAGTAATATCCCCAGTAATGAGCATCACCTGTTCTATCTGTTGTAATCATCACACCCAAGTTGCTGTTTACTGTCCTTGACACTAAGCTGAGATACACTCAAGAATTTGGCAAGTGGAGGCTTCCTTGCAGAGTTACTTTAGGTTTAAGAAAATAAATGGAAGCCTTAACAGGAAAATTTGTTTTTAATAAGAGATAAAGGCCAGCATAGATAATTATTTGAACTTTAGTGATTAAATCTTTTCTCTTTTACTCTAGTAGTTTTGCAGAGATGCAATTCATATGCTGTAAAATTTACCAGTTCAAAGTGTGTAGTTCAGTGTTTTTAGTATATGTACAGAGTTGCACAATCATCACTAGAACCTAATTTTATAATAACCTCAGAAAGAAATCTTGTACTCTGTTCATTGTGCAATGTGATCTCCTACCATAGGAAACCACTTGTCTACTTTTCTTTTTCCATAGATTTGTCTGTTCTGGACATTTCATGTAAATGGAATCATGCAAATCATGACATTGTGTGACTAGCCTCTTTACCTTAGTGTAATATTTTCAAGGGCCATCATGTGGTAGCATGAATCAGTACTTCATTTTTTTATATTACTGAATAATATTCCATATCATTTATTATTTAACTTATCAACTGTGAACTATTATGGACATGGCTGCTTTGAATATTCATGTACTAATTTTCATGTAAACAAATGTTTTTTCATTTGTCTACATTGACCCTAGGCTGTAAGTTCTGGGTCATATAGCAACTCTAGATTTAACTTCTTGGAGAACTGCATGACTATTTTCCAAAATGTCAATACAATCTTACATTCCCACTAATTGTGTTTATGGTAAATATTTTAATTTAAAGAAAGCACTGAACAGCCTTCATGAGTTGTACCTAATGTTTTATATCGAAACTATTTTATATTACAAAAATATGTATTTGATTTCCAATATTCCTGATTTCTAATTCATTTGCTGATTTTTTTTTTTTTTTCAAATCTTTAGTTGCCCTGTAGAGTTTTATGAATACGGTTAACAAGACTGAACCTGTCACTTTTAGCAGAGACCTCAAAAATATTAAACATAAAGTATAAGATGTGATCATCTCAGAACTAGAAGAAATATATGTAATTATTTGGCACAAATATCTATTACTGGGACACATGGAGGATTGAAGGTCAGAGATTTTATGTAGTTTGTCACAGAACCCATTTCTAGTTAATGATGGAGCTGAATCTAGAGCCTAGGGATGTTTTATGTCTATAACATACTTTTTCTTGTGAGAAACTGTTCCTAGTTTCCTAGCCCTAAAACTTTGTAACAGAAATTTCATCCTGCTGTTTATACTGCATGAAAATGACCAGTTGTTTTGTAAACATGTCAGTGGGCACATCAGCCTGGATATGTTGAGGTTATCATTTGATTCAGCACATGCTAATTGAGTATTCATTTATAGACAAGGACAATTTGCTGGGCTCTGTGAGGAACATAATAACTATTAAATTGATTCCATCTTTAAGGATATTCCTATTTAATAGGGCAGGTACCAAATGTTCAAGTTACCAAAATAAAAGTAATGTCCAATAAGTGGGGTTTTGATGAATTTCACAGCAGAGTGTGGGAACTTCAAGAAGGAATAGGTGATTTCAAGCTTATATGATCTAGGAAGGGTCAGCACCCATGGGTCACTTAACCTGGGCCTCAGAGGAACAATGGGGAGTTTGATGGGTGGAAAAAATAGGAATTGCATTTCAGCAAAAGGAGGAACAGGAAGAATGTCATGGAGAGGAAAAAAAGGCATGCTAAAGGGAAAGACAGGAAGTCTATTTTGGTGGCAATATTGTTTGTAGGGAAGAAGCATGTTATGATAATTAAAAGACTGTTGGCAAATACTACTGAGTGAGTTTCAACAAGCAATTTAAACTCTCTATGCCTCAGTGTCCTTATCTGTAAATGAGGCATGGCATCAATATCTCTTTCATACAGTTGTTATGAAGAACTATATATAGGAAAATAAATATATTATCCTCTGAATGGTTCCTGATGTTTTATAAGCACCATCTAAATGTTATTTATAATTTTTATTAGTAGCATTTTCATTATCATTCCTCACTAGTGTGAACGTGGAATTAACTAGAAGAGAACTTTGGCTGTCTAACTATTTGGGGGCTATGTTTGTTATACATTTCTATGACAATTTTAACATGTTTTTCAAGCATGAGTCTTCAAATGACTGATGAAAATTTTTGTTGCCTCTTAAGTGGACTCATCTGTGGCCACACCTATGCAGCTGTGACAAACGTGCTATGACATGTGTGTTTCCATTGCATCATTTGCTGATTGCAGAGCAAATGCATTCCCAAGTGCATAGTGTTATGAATGAAAGGAATAAACAAGAGGGGAATACTGCAGATAGCAATTTTTGTTAACAAATAGAATACACTTGGATAATTCTGAATTTTATTTCATGTCGACAGTTCACATTCTATACAGAATATTTTTACCTAGTGCTTTTGATGTAAAGTACCAAGAAGATAAATCTTGTGTAAGATCAACTTACTGAGTTCTAATTAAACACTCCTACTATAGAAAATGTTTTAAAAGCTCAATATTGAGCCTCATTTTCCATTTTTCTCTAGATAACCTAATTATATAGTATAGACATTGATTCTAATAATTACCCATTATTCAGATTTGCATGAGTGGTTGTGTATATCAGAAAGGATAACCTAAATATAGCAATATTATGACTATTAAGGAAGGGACACCCTTTGGGTGACCAGAAGCTCTGGACTTCAGTGTCAGTTTTCCTACCTATTAATTGTATGGTCTTCAACCCTTACAATTTTTTTTTTTTTTTTTTTTTTTTTTTTTTTTTTTGTGGTTACCGGGGATTGAACTCAGGGGCACTCGACCACTGGGTCACATCCCCAGCCCGTTTTTGTATTTTATTTAGAGACAGGGTCTCACTGAGTTGCTAAGTGCCTCGTCATTGCTGAGGCTGGCTTTGAACTCGCGATCCTCCTGCCTCAGCCTCCCAAAGTGCTGGGATTACAGGCGTGCGCCACTGCGCCCGGCCACAATTTTTTTTTTTATAAACATGAGATTTGACTGTGTACTCTCCAAGGTCTGCCTCAAACTTAAATTCTGTTTTTGAAGCATTTCCACTTAATGCTATATTGTTTGTTATCATTCTTGAGTACATTTTAAGGAGAAATTTTGGCCCACAAAATTATCCAAAAGCATAAGTATGCATCTTTGAAAACTGTCAAGGTCTATTTTCCAATCTGCATGCAGAATGTCTCTCTCTATTTTTTTTTTTTTTTTTTTTTTGTACCAGGGATTGACTTCAGGAGTACTTGACCACTGGGCCACATCCCCAGCCCTTTTTTGTATTTTATTAGAGACAGGGTTTCACTGAGTTGCTAAGTGCCTCGCCATTGCTGAGGCTGGCTTTGAACTCGTCATCCTCCTGCCTCAGCCTCCCAAGTGCTGGGATTACAGGCATGCGCCACCACGCCCAGCTAGAATTTCTCTCTATTTTGGTGTGATCTCAATGACATGGATATGGATGGTGGGCAGATATCACTAATCTTATAATTCATATCCACATTTGTTCATTAATGACCAGCAGTACTTATGTTTTCTTTATAAATAAATGGAAGTTTAAAAAATAATACTACTAAGAAAATAATAGTCTTCAGTCATTGTGTTCAGGTTTATGACTTCTTAACTAGAACCATATGCAACATAGTAACTATAGCTCAAGAGGGTTAATAGCCATTTTTAAATTTCTGTGGCAAGGATTGATGTGGGATATATTTCTCTTGTTTTGGTCCCAAGATTTTTTTGGAAATTAGCTGGAGAACATGGAATATAACAATGATCCCAGTACACCGCTTTTGAGTTTAAACAACTTTTGAGTTTAAACACCACTTTTTAGTTAAAACCAAACTTAAACTTAAGAGATTTTGTCCAAAATCTCTGCCATAGTTATAACCAATTAAAATGTTCATAAGTATGATGAAAAAGGGGAGAATTTTTGACTTTCAAAAAAATTGTCAAGAAATTTTTTTTTGTAAAGAAAAGTTTATAAATTTTTATAAATCAAGGTTAGAGCCACACTTTAAAGTTTTACAGTGTATGTTTTCAAATACTAGCAAAGACCACAGTAATGGTTAGACTAATTTGTTTAACTCTGCCTCTTAATCATAGAATATGATTTTGGGCATTACATTGAATTAAAGAATTTAGGATGAATCTAGAAAGAGGCATTCAGTTAATAACAACAACCAAACTTTACCCAAATGCCAGTTATGTTACTCCCCTTGCTTGCCAATCTCTTATTATGTATTAGAAGGGAAATTGGGTAGAGAAGAACATAACTTTTCTCTTTCCTTTTTTTTTTTTTTTTTTTTTTTTTTTTTTTTGTACTGGGGATTGAATCCCGGTACTTTAGCCCTGAGCCACATCCCCAGAACTTTTTTCATTTTATTTTGAGACAGAGTCTTACTAAGTTGCTTAGGGCCTCTGTAGGCCCTAAACTTGGCTGAGGCTGGCCTTGAACTTGCAATCTGCTGTCTCAGGTTTCCCAGTCCCTGAGATGATAAGCGTAAGCTACCAGGCCCAGCTTGAATATAACCTCTTGCAAATAAAAGCTATGATATTCATCAGCATTTTATGTCCAGGCAAAATGGACTTTGAAGAGTTAGAACACATAATTCCATGTTGTCGGAAAAAAATTTTATTGACTGCAATTTATTTCATTTAATCTCAAGACTTAAAAATTGACAATGCAAAAATATTTCAAGGGTGCATGAGTCCTGCATGTACAAATCTTAAAACTGTCATTCAGTGGGAATTTACAGCCTCCTGTTCTCCTCCAAACATGGTCAATTCTGTTTAATAACTTCTCCAGAGAAGAAGTGCTAACAGATTCAATGGGGGTATTTTTTTTTTCCCCATGGCTCTTACGAAAACATGTAAGTGATTTTGTAGTTAAATATGTTTTTAAGTGCTTCAATCCCACTCTTGTGATCTGAAACCCTGGATAATGTCAATTTTTAATACAAAATGAAAGAAAAAAAGAATTTGGGAAAATATGTACAACACGTGTGTACATATTTTGGGCAAACAAGCTCTTATCCACCTTACCCCCATACATAGGGCTATAAGATATGAATAAACTGAGGTGTTTGATGCTTGCTCTCTATTCACAATTCAACACAAAATTTTATTTCAAAAACACTTTTCAGGCCATGAATTCTTATTGTACTTTTTCTGTTAAACTCTAACACCTGTGATGTTCATCCTTTGGATAGAATGAAACTCTCCAGATTTGTGATTCTCTCAGTAAATGTGTCTCATTATGTTAAATTTAAATTCCAAGTTTGTTCAACTTTTCAAAAGGAGTTTTTTATCTTTTGAAGCAGGAGCTACACATGGCATGCAAATAAGATGACCAGGCAAATGCTTTTATGGTCTCATCTTTATCAGGATTTGCTTCTAAGTTTTCTAAACATGGAGGGAGTGTTTTGGGAGTTTCTGGATAATATTTTTCGTTTGAAATGGTCCAGGAGATTCAATGATATGTTTGGGAGGGGTGATCTTTGTGAACTGTAAGGGGTCAGTGACAGGGTGCATTGTCAATAAAAAACTGAGCATTTCAATGAAATGGATCAGCCTAGTATTGGACACTCAACTATATAGCAAACAGACAAGCTGATATTTAGTTCTATGGATTGTTAACATTCACATAAAACAGAATTATTTAGCATTTACTGAATCCTTTCTGATAATCAATTTGGGATCAAATGCAAAAGAACATGTGTCTGCTTTGTATGACCCCAAATTCTTCCGTTTTCCCTTTGAGCAGATGACATGCCTTCTTTGCTGACTGATATTGGTTGCTAGGAGAAGTGCACTGGTTTGGTCCCTTCTTATCCAGCAGTAAAACTAAAGAGTGTATTGAGTGAGAGAAAGAGGCAGAACATAGTACAGGCCATGAATCATGACTTGTCTCTAATATGTCCACTTTGCTCCAATTTTTTTTCTTTAAAAACTTTTGTTTTTACAAATGATGCTTTCTTTCAGCCATTATCTATAATCCTCCTGGAGCCTAAGGGGACAGGGTTGCTAAAGAGAGGCTGTGCTGCTAAGAGTCCACTCAGAGCAGTAATAAAAGCCTTGAGAGTTATTCATGGGGCCACATGAGTGAGAAAGCCCTACTCTGTGAATAGCATCAGTCAGCTGCCTTTGAGATCGGTGATTAATACCTTCTGTTTGTAATGGGGGGGGGAGGCAGACAAGAAAGGTTTTTATACTACTTTGGCCATTTTGCAAATTAGATATTATACAGCGTCAAAGCTTTTGACAAAGAAGTTACTAAATTTTCAATACCTGCAATGTTCTTTTAAAAACATAGTGTTTTACAAACTGTTAATTGTGACTACTGTCAAGTGAAATTGAAATGGTAAAAACATCCCAAATGAGCATTAAAAAAAAAAAAAAAAAAACAGCCATCCTCATACTTTGGCAAAGTTTGTGATGATACTGAATCAAAACAGCATGGTGTTAGTGATCATATTCAGAATGTTGTGTAGGCATATCTCTTTCACAACATTCAAATAGCATTTTTGTTTGTTTGATGAAGAAACTAATTACAATACTCTTGAGGATTTATAGAAGCATCTAATGAGAAAGTGTTAAGGGTGGCAGGTGTTGGTTTCCCATGAGCACTTGGATGTAAGGGACAGGCTATGATTTACAAAGAAGTTGTTATTTATATGTATATATGTGTATGCAGTATGCTTTATCTATGGCATAAGGGACTGGAGATGGTATCATTATAATCTCATTACATCTTGTATCTTTTGATCACCTTATTTACATACCACAGTTCAAATAAAATGCTTGAGGTTTAGGAACTACATGGCTTATCCAAGGTGCATAGATAGAAAAGTTTCTAGTTTTGGTCACCTGTTGTGTGGCAACTAGAAAATGTAAATTGATGCTACTCCAATCTGTGTTTCAGCATGATTCCAAAGTCAGGCAGATTGTTAATATTTAGATGGTAAATTAAGCCAAATCTTGGTGCTTTTTTAAGATAATTCCCATTCTTCTCTTTCTTTTACATTTTACATTTTTATTTTTGATGGAGTACCCTAGTGTGGTCCTTCAGTACATACTCATGTTCAATCAAAAGCCTATTCATCTATCTGACCATGAGAATAAACAATATTTAAAAGATTTTGCATGATGCTTCTTATAACCTGTTTTTCACTCTGTGGAAGTGAAATATCTTGTTAAGAGGTGGTAATACCCAAGGGCAATCAGAGATAAAATTGTAACGATTTGGTGAGTGATGTCTAGAGATCAGCTTTAAGTGAGCTCTGATTTAACATCTTTATTAGTGATACAAAGGACAGAACAAAATGATAAAGAAATTACATATCTCAGTATTAGAAAACCATCGTTCTTTCTCCTCCTCCCCGGAAACCACATGGAAAGATTCACAAAACTTTAGCAAGAAAAACTCTTAAGAGTGAAGCTAAAGCTTTATTTAGTATATAAACAAATCCTTCAGGGAAATAATCAGAAATCGAGGTATCTAACTAGAGGGAGAAGCCAGCAAAGCAATAAGGCTGAAAGGGCCCCGGGGGGACAAGTGTAGGAGTGGAGGCAAGGAGAGAATGTGATTCAGATTAGAAGTGCTGTATCCCAGTTTAAAGGTCAGGAGATTATAGTGCCCATTTTGGTCCTTTTGCATCACTAACTAGGGAGAGTCCCCTTCAATGAATGTGGCTTAAGTGCAATTGAAATACTTCTTTTCGTTTTGTGTTTCACTGCCAGAACATGAGAGAGGTTTTGGCAGAAGTTAGTACAAAGATAGAGTCTTCAGGAGAGTGACTGTCTTCCCAAATCCAGAGAAGGTTGCACTCAGTATCTCTGTGTTTGCAGGCCTATGCAGATGAAATAACAATACTAACATGGACTTTAGAAGACCTTTTTAAAATATGGGGGTGGGATTTAGCAAAAATGGAACCATATTCAAATATTTTGCCACTCACTTTCCAGGACTTGTCACAAACCTTGGAAGCTATGAGCTGTACTTAGGTGGAAAATACTCATTGAAAATTATTGACTTAAACTACAGGAGATGCTTAATATAAAGTTGCATTGAAGTTCGAGGATAAACAACATAAGTCTACTATATAAAGAGATGAGAGTTGTAATCAGATGTATTGGTTGAACAGAACCCAGAACATAATCCTCTTGCTACTTTTGACATTAACAAAATCTTATTAGATGGCCATGTGTCCTTTGGGGCTATACAATTTAAGAGAATGTGAAAAATTTAATTGTCTCTATTCTGTAAGAAGCTGGAAAATGGTAACAGGAAAATAATATCTAAGATTGGCAATATAAGTTGGATTTTTTTGTTGTTGTTGTTGTTTTTCATTTGGTCCCATTATTTTGAATAAATTAATAATAGAAATTTGATTTAAAAATCAACTTTCTTGGTGTAAAATATTTTTCAGTACCTGTCACATGCAAGCTGGTAACTGGTTATTGTTTTATATCATGAATGATAAGCCCAAGAGAACAAAAAGAATGTAGAGCTGGTGCCAGCCCTCATCAACTCCATCTTGTTCTTGCAGTCTTAAGGTACCTCTGTTACCATATTACCATATTCATCTATGTAATACTGTAGACTGAGTCTCAGAAATTTTCTGATAAGGGTAAAAGCAGGAACTAGTTTTAGCATGGCTAGCTGTGGATTTCTGTCACACTATTCAACTCTGCTTGTAAGTAGAAAGTAGCCTTGGACGATATGTAAATGAATGAACAGAGCATGTTCCCATAAAACTTTACTAACAAAATTTGAGTATTTATTATAATTTTTGATATCATGTTATTTTCCTTTTGCTTGTTTATTTCCTACCGTTTAAAAATTAAAAAGATGTTTCTTACGAGTCATAGCAAAAACAATGGGCCAGATTGTGCCCAAGAGTGGTAAGTTTCTGTACAGAATATACACTGGTTCTTTTCATTAAGAGCTAGAGGAAGAATGCTTGGGTGGGTAAGTGGCAGCATGGAGTTGGAATTCTCCTATATTATTTCTTTATCTTCATCATGATTCTTTCATTCTTCCCAAAAATATTTGAAGTGCTCCTACTCTATGTACTTGGTTGTGTTCTTTTTTTCAACCTAAGGGTGGTTAACCACTGAGCCATATGCCCAGCCCTTTTACTTTTTATTTTGAGACAGGGTCTTGCTAAGTTGCTTAGGGCCTCAATAAGTAGCTGAGGCTGGCTTTGAACTTGCAATCTTCCTGCCTCAGCCTTCCGTGGTTGTGTTATTTAGGTTCAAAGATGACTTAACTACAGTCTCTGCCCTCAAAGACTACTGTAGTTGAGACATTCACACAATTCATTGCCCACAGCCTTGTGAGAAATCTCACCTGGCAGGTAACTTCAGCAGCATTGAGAAGGAAAGGCAGGTTGAGATCACCCTTTGAACAAGTGGTTATGTTGCTGGGAATGGTGTGGAAAGGCTGCCAAAGGCATCAGATTTCCCCTGGTTGGGTTCAGGGGCAGAGAAGTAAGCCCTGGAAATATAATCCCAGAGGCTCAGGAGGCTGAGGCAGGAGGATCCTGAGTTCATGCCAGCCTTGGCAAAAGCAAGGCACTAAGCAACTCAATGAAACCCTGTCTCTAAATAAAATACAAAATAGGGCTGGGGATGTGGCTCAGTGGTCAAGTGCCTCTGAGTTCAATCCCCAGTACCAAAAAAAAAAAAAAAGTCCCACGTGTTAATTTTGGAATTGTGGTACACGTATAAGCAGAGATATACTTAGTTCTTTTCTTTTTTTCTTTCTTCTTTTCTCTCTTTTTAGAAGAAATAGCTGATCCAAAATAGTCACCAGGAACTCTATGATTTCTATATACTATGTTTTAGTTTAATTTTTTTCCTGATTTTCCCTTTTTTCAACTTCTGAATTTTCTAACATTAATTCCTCTTGCCTCTAGTAGTCATTATTCTATAACAAGGAACATATAAATGTTGAAAAAGATGGTCTTGATATTAGGTATCTATACATACAATTCCTTTTTCTGATTTTGTCATCTGGCCAGAAAGTTGTGTACTGTATTGACAAAGGGCTTTAATTCTCATAATAGTCTATGAACTCAGCAGGAACAACTTTGATGATGAGGTATATAGAAATGGTTAGAACTATCCAAAATCTCGTAATAAATTTATAATAGAAATATAGATGCCACGAAAGAAAATGTGCTATTTTTTTTCCATTTTACCTCTGTGGTATTACTCTATAACACATTATTCTTTCATAGTATTTTAGAGTACCTTAAATAATAATTCCATATAAGGGTTAAAATAAGTTTGATAAAATGAATACTTGGATGCCTCATTTAAGCATAATATATCTATATATAACCTTCAGTAAATTAGATTTGACTGTAACTTAGGTGATATAAATGTAACTAAACTACATTTTTGTACCCTGGGAAACTAATCAAAACCAGCAGGTTACTTTTATCACACCCATTGCCATTTGGTTTACTTATTTAAATTTATGTAACTATTACAGTATTTCTCATTTTTGCCCTTCTAATTTTATATGGCAAAAGTAGGGAGACTGAGGCAGGAGGATTGCAAATTTGAGACCAGTCTTGGAAACAGTTTAATTTTGAGACCCTGTCTCAAAACAACAACAAAACCCTAAATTCAAAAGGCTGGGAATGTAGTTCAGTGGTAGAGCATACCTGGTTTCAATGCCCAGTACCACAGTATATAAATAAATAAGTACATAAAAATAGGGTCAAGTTATCCAGAACAATATTTATAAGCTGGAGTTTGGCAAAATGGTAATTATGAGAAAACATAGTTTTTAAAATATCTGTGAAATATATTATATTAAAAGGTAGATGGAGAATTTGAACTGTCCTTACAAATGAGTTCATGGTATTAATAATAAGCCTTTCATGAAAGGATTTAGAACTTGGTTTTTAGTCATTTACCTCACACAAAGAGAAGAGTTTCCTTTGTGGGAAATTAGATCATCAGAAGACCTCAAATATTTGAGTAGCAACTTTGTGAAACTACACACTCAGTCCAAACAAGTTCCAACGACATAAAAGTCCTCAGGGTAAAAGAAAGGGATGATAGCCACAAAGATCTACCACTGAGTTTCCCAGCTTTTTTTGTCTAATGTAGCTAAGACTTTCTTTGATGAAGTCATCCTTTCCTGATCCATCTGTTTAAGAACTTGCTCCCCCTCCCCACCCTTTTTTTCAACAGAGGCAGTATTTAGCAAATTTGGTACAACTTGTAAAGACCTAATTTTGTTTGATGAGATTCACAAGGATTAGGCAACAAAAAAGTAAAGATGATAATGCTGTATATTTGTAAATGAAAATTTTCACTGCTTATTATTAATATCTTAATTCATGCTGGGCTTTCACTCATCTGAAGACACAAATACTGCATAACATTTCTTTTTGCATTGTGAGAAGCACACATCCTCTCATTTCTTTGAACTTAATATTTAAAGAGTGGGTAACACTGACAATAGAACATTCAGGAAAACTAGTATATCCAGTATACACTTCATAGCCTTAGTAACTCAAAACTCAGAAACAAAACAGAATTGTTGGCAAATTTCATTAAGGCTTATAGATCCAATGATATAAAAGTACTTAACTATTTTCAACTTTATTATTTAATGTTTCTAACAATATTATACAGTTCTTGCTATTTAAAAATATATTGCTTAATATTTCTAACATGAAACCTAAGATGGCTATATTCATAATTATAGTCAACATATTTCATAGATCAAAGACCATGTACATGGATATAGTATGTACACTGAGTATGTACAAGTATACATACATTTCACATACATCTGTGTCCATACTTAAAGTTTCATAAAAGAACTTACACAACCAAGTTCAAAGGCTTTAGCAATTCTATTCTTCAGTCTTAATATTTTTATGAGTTAGTTACTAATATGCAAATACATATTGCAAGGTGTATATTTTACAATATGTGTGTCCAACTTACATATTTTGGATACTATAGGGCATTTAAAAATATGTAGTTGGATTTTGATTGCATTTGATGTTAGTAGGGGTGTGTGTATGTCTGTGTGTGTTGTTTTCCCCATCAAAAAAGAGAATACTTATATTTATTTTTAACATGTTATTTAAAAACTCATTAGAATATTGGCATAAAGAAAGTCTCCAAAATCTTTTTACTAATATTTCAAATGTCACCTGAATAGAATAAGTGAACAAAAACTATTAGGCTTAGATATTTTTAGCTTGATAGTCACCTAGCTCAGTTGCCTTGAGGCACACATACGGACATTAAAGTATAATTCTCTGCTGTTGCCTGGAAAGTTCCGACTTAATGTAAGTAATATTCACAATGGATTTGCTATTGTAATTTTAAATAAAAGAATATTGTGTGCCATCTGGTATAACCTGCTCACTTCTTCCATAATATCCCAAAGAACAAGTTCCCAAGTCCTTCCAAGTTTAACAAAAGTCTCAAGCAATATTGCCAGCACTCTTGAAAAAGCAATGGAAAAAATGTGTCATCCAAATATGCCATTGAAAGACAGTTGCTTTTTAAATGCATATTGTTTTCCTTTTTCCAAGATAATGACTGTTGTTATTAGTTTAGATGTTAGCACATAGTCACATTATATATTAATTCATTAAAATTAAATTAGTATTTACTGAACATTTGCCTTATGCTGAATACCTGTAAAGAAGTGGTGAGTTTTTAGTTTGGCAGGAAAGATAGATAATAAACAACCACATTGAACACATTTGTGATCGCACTTGAATTTAAATACCATAAAAGCAAAGTAAAGGATTTATAGATACTCAAAACTAGATTTGAAAATCTATGCAGTGTGGTTTGTTGGTCCTAGAGGCCTCCTAGGGAAGTGGTATTTAAGTTGAGACCTATAGGGGTGGAGCTCAGGGAAGGGAATGCCAGGCAGAAAGAAAGCCCTGAAGGGAGACCTGATGGGAGAACATGGCAGTTTTGAAAATTTGGAAGAACGGTCCCATGGCTGGTAAAGTGGTAAGCAAGGGAAGGTGGAAGGAGGCTGAGCTGGGTGACACAGCCATGTAGGTGAGGACTCTGAGATTAATGCTAAGGATAAGGAAAAGATTTTTGAGAATTGCTATGCTCCTAGGGGAATTGACAGGTTATTAGAAGAGCCAACAGCAGGTCCAAATACTGGAGTGCCTGAGGGGCTAACCTTAGAGGTAGCCTCAGGGACTGTAAAAGCCTATTGGTGGGAAGCCATTTGGCAAAGTATGTGGGGGAAAGGCAAAAAAAACGACATACTGGGCTGAGTTCAGAGCAAGATTTAGCCCAGGTCTCTGCTCCCTTTCCTAGACCAGTTATGTTAAAAGCTGGGAGTGAGGGTGTACCTCAGTGGTAGAGGGCTTACCTAGTGGTAGAGGTCTTGAGTTTGATCCCCAGCACCTCAAAAAAAGATAGTCTCCTCTGGGAGAGGAGAACAAGTGTTTGTTTTCTCAAAGCTTTGTGCATCCAGGGATGATACACAGAAGAGGGTGAAGAAAAAAATAGGAAGGATTGGAGATCAGTAAGACTGGAGCAAAGGAGGGAACAGGGAAATAGATGACTTAAGAGATAATAGGAGTGTGACCCCAAACATAGTTTCAAGTAAATGCTGCAAGACAGGGAGGCCAATCAAAGTTTGACAGGGTCTCATCCACTCTCATAACCCTCTCTTGTTTTCTCCTGGATTACAACTGACTACAATGGTAGTAATTTATGTGTATGCTTGATGATTCACACGTTAAGCTACTTCATGTCAGGAGCTGTTTCCTCCTTACTTGTTATTGCTTGTAGTAGGTAGCAAAGACACCTGCATGTAAAAAAAAAAAAATATATATATATATATATATATATATATATATAAATAATACATATCTGTTGAATTAAATTAAGAGGAGCCACTTAATCAACTCATCCTTTGCCCCTCCCTTCCTGTTCTGGACTCAGCAAAAAGTTTTTTTGTGATATTGCTGAATTGATCAATAGTGTATTTCTGGGATATACATAATTTAGGTATTCTAGTTTTGATTGGTATTTTGGTATGTTTAAAAACTGTTTCTAGTAGAGTGGTATTTGAATGAACTCATCATAAAGAAATGACTAATGTTTAATGTGCTGGATCTGCTAATTAACCTGAGTTGGTCACTACTCAATGTAAACATGAATCAAAACAACACATTGTGCCTCATTAATACATAGAAATATTATATGTATATCAATCACAAAATTTTTAAAGATTAAAAATTAAAGAACCCCTCCCATTTCTTTCTTTCCTTTTTTTTTTTTTTTTGGTACCAGGGATTGAACTCAGGGGCACTCAACCACTGGGCCACATCCCAAGCCCTTTTTTGTATTTTATTAGAGACAGAGTCTTACTGAATTGCTAAGTGCCTCACCATTGCTGAAGCTGGCTTTGAACTCATGATCCTCCTGCCTCAGCCTCCCCAGTGCTGGGATTACAGGCATGACCACCATGCCCAGCAAGAACCCCTCCCATTTCTCACTTAAGAATATTTAGAATATGCACTTTGTACTGTATTTGCCAATTTACTTACCTAGATAGAAGGACAAACCTGTTTTCTCCATGTTGACTTTATAAACCTCATGAAAACACTAATATGCTTATATTGTTCTTTTTTTTTAAATATATTTTTAGTTGTTGATAGACCTTTATTTTATTCATTTATTTATATGTGGTGCTGAGAATCGAATCCAGTGCCTCACACATTCTAGGCAAGTGCTCTACCACTGAGCCACAATCCCAGCCCTTATATTGTTCTTTTTAAGCTTTGATTTTATAATGTTACAACAGGAAGGTATCTGGTCATAAGTAACTGACTTTAGCTTTTTTAAAAATATTTTTTAAGATTGCCAACAGGCCTTCATTTTTATTTATTTATTAATTTATTTATATGCAATGCTGAAAATCGAGCCAGTGCCTCACACATGTTAGGCAAGTGCTCTATCACTGAGTCACAACCCCAGCCTGCATTAACTGACTTTATTTTTAAAGTGACCTTAAAAGGAAAAGGTATTGTTCTATTCCATTTATTCCTTTCGAAGAAAAAAAACAAAAAACTAAGAACTATAAACTATAAACAGTTGGTAAAAGAAAATTGAAGCATATGAAAAACAAGGAGTGAGATATATTTTTATATAATTGCAATTCTATATTATAAGTATTTAAGTAAATTTAATAGCAAAATACTAGTGATATTTGAAACAAAAATATGTCATTCTGGAATTAAAAGTGGAAGTTTGTAACAATTTAAAAACTTGGGACATATAAATACTTGAATCAGAGGCCAATCTATATAATATAGTGTGCTTTCTTACCAAATATTTTTATTTTCCCCTGAGGAAAAAGACAGAATGAATTATTTTCCATAATAAGATATTTGTGATAATGACTTCCTAATGTTCTTAGGTCCCATTTTTTTTCATAAGGTTGATGACCACCAGGGGGATATAGAAACCTTGGTAGCATTAATTCTCAGCTGAAGGCAAGAAATGGATTTTTGGAAATTGATCAAAATTGTGTGATTCCCAGATTTGAAAAAGTGGGGTATTCACATAGTATTTTTATTCAGTGAGTCCAACAAAAGGTGGGTATGGCTTAATCAAGTGTACAAACTAAATTCATTTAGAAAAAAATCGTAGGAGGGAACTGCATATAAAATAATAATAATCACAATAATGTTCAGTAATATTATTACAGTCTTTCCCCAAGGAGCTTCAAGCACTTGGCAATTGTCTCATTAATTCTCAGGAGCTCCCTTGGAAGGAGTAGAGCAATAAATCACCTATCGAAGAGATGTTTTAAATAGGAATGTCAATTATGTTCTTAATAAATAAAGGCTTATCCACAAAGATCACAGCTCACTTTTAAGAGAGTAAACTTTTTCTTTACAAGAAATGAGTGGCTAAACAAAAACTTTCTTCAAAATTAATTTCGAAAAATAGCTCATTGTTTCCCTTTGTATTTTAATTTATACTCAATTACCTGTCATTCCTATGACCTATTTTCAAAATTCCATTAAAGTCAGCAAGTAACAAGATTCTTAACAATCTTTAGTCAGGTGTCATTTGAGTATTGGTGATAGAGATTGAGAGCACCTTAAATGAGGAATTTCGATCAATGGCCGTCATCTATACTATTGATTAAACATTTAGTTACTTTAATAATGGCCTAAATTTTAAACATTTCCTAGAACTGGTTAATTTTAAGGAGCAATAAAAATACTGAAATAATATCATTGTTTGTAAAATTAATTAGGACATTAATGCAATGTAAAGTAAATATGCATGTTACTTTCTGAAAATAGTGCCTTGTGCTATTATTGGATATATAGATGCCCTTTCCACTCTGAGGTCAGAGTTCAAATTAAGCCTCAGTCCTAAGTAAATTGAGATGAATGGTTTGGCCTTTGTCCCTGGTGTAAAATAGTCCATATCACAGAATCACCATACATCTGTTTGTGCAAAATTGGCATAATTGGCATTCTCCTAGGACTTTGTTGGCATCGAAAGTGAAGCTATTTCTTACTACAAATGAAATTCTTCACTAGGCCATGGATTTTTAAAAAAAATACCTATAAAGATGGCCCAAAATATATCTGTTCACTTGTGACAAGGGAGGATTATGTCTCATCATAATCAATTTGGTAATTGATAATAGTACAGTAAAAACCTAATACATTTACTAAGGTGGATGTACCTATGGGAAATGGCAAGATAAACAGCTGGAATAATTTTGAAGAGGTCACTGCCTCCACCTTATTACTAGTTTTGTAGCTACTTCTGCACATTTATATTAAGAAATATCAAGATTGCCTTCAAATTCTAAAGAATTGAAAGTTTTTCATATTTGTCATAAACTTTTAAATTTAAGTGCATAGTTAAAATACTAGAGCCTCAAAGATATTTGATAATAATAACTCTAATGATACTACATACAGGTGGAAAAAAATTTGATTCTAAAATTGACTCTGTTTCATAGGTTTCTGTGTTAAAATGGCAAAATTCCATAATTTCTCAAAACTTTTTATTAGGTATATTAATAACATCAATTTGAAAAACTTCCCTCACCAGAAAAACTGTATGTGAAACAGTTATTTGTACATAATTTTACCTAGGAAATCATAGAACAATGTGGTACAATAAGTAAGTATTAAGCATGGAGAAATAAACTTAACTATAGAGGCATGTATGTTACTCTTAAAATGCTCATATTTTTAATTATATAGTTCATTTAGATTGTTGGTGGGAGTGAATGCTTTTATTTTTGCTTTAAAATAGTAGTTGATACTATAAGCAAGCAATCTAAAGAATTTGTAAGGAATTGTTTCGTGCACTGGAAAATTATATGAAAACATAGGATGATTACCTCCATTGTCTTCATTTATTTACTGAAATAAAATAAGGAAACAAATCTTTGGTATCCTTGCAGCAGCTTTGTAAAGTTAACACCAGTGTTTGAGTTAGAAAAAATTTTAACTTTCCATTTGGATTAAATATAATATTAAGGAAACAGGACCTCTACAATTTTCCCCTGCAAAACACACACGCAAAACAACAACAAAAAGAAACAGCACAGCTTGTATTGGTTGGTAAGCCTCAGCAGTTTTTCCAAGGAGTTATAAATCTGTCTTTACTTCATTTCTAGTGATTACTGAGGTTGTAGTATTGGATTATCCAAAGCTGTCATTCTTTTAACATACTGGCTGAAGAAGGGGCCCTCTAAACATAAAAGTAATATTGTAATTTTAGTGGGTGGGTGCATTGGTGAGCCTTTCAGTTGAATCTATACTCAGTTAAAACTCAGCTATACTTATTCTATTACTTTTGCTAATTCTTGATATTTTTATTACCATTCTTATTCAGCAAAAGTTAAGCCAATATGCACCTGTGAGTACAAAAAATGATTTATCCATATATAGCAAATTAGAAAGGATGATATGTGTTTCTAAAATAAATTGCCTTGGGTCGTATGTTGGTTACAGACTAAGAAGACTGGGGAAAAAATCACAGTTTTTGTAAGAATAGAATTAACCAAGATAACATACAAAACATCTAGTACCATGTTTGACATAAACTCAGTGATGAATTTCTAGCTTGTTGATGAAGATCATCTGTTTGCTACTACCTTCAGCCTCAGAGGGCATTGACCTCTGGAAGTAGGTAGAATACCATGGCAGCTGCTAGTATGAAGTAGCTATTCTGGGAAAGAACCCTACATGTCACATTTTCTTTATCAGATTTTTTACTAGGTTTACCAAGCTAACAAAGACATCCTGGTTTTAAAAAAGATGCAGTAGGACTTCAAAAGCTTTTCCTTTTAGTGCTAACGATGTAATGCATTAATGTTTAAAATCATAATTACTACTTTTTAAGTGGTATTACTGTTCAAGCTATATAATCTTCAATTCTAAATAGATTATTCAAAAATCTTTGCTTTCTTTGAATTTCTCTTTTTGTCACCATTCCTTTTATGTTCTTGGTGCATATTTCTCAAAATACTTGCGAGTGTATTTTTTCAAAACTTTGTAAACACTCAAGAGTACCTAGCTTTTTGCTGTTTCTGCTGTTATGAACTGTGCTAGAGGGAGGAATCAGCCCTTTATTTTGCAATGCTCCTTCTCTCTCACCACTGGGAATGCACAGGCTTTTTGGTTAATATTTATGTCAAGGGTGTGAATCTTAATTTGATATGAGAAAACATATTTTCGTGCTGAAAGAAAGCTGTAAATCTTATGTGTTGGAAACAAAGAGAGAAATAAAGACAGCTTTTGCAAAGATGTTCCCTTCTGTTGTGCCATCATTTCCCAAGGGAAGAGAGGGAAGCCATTTTGTTTTGACTCTTAAATGAGAATGAATGAATCACCCTATTGAGAATAATCTTTGTTTAGATGAACATTGTATAGAATGAGGCATAATCATTTTTTTTCCATTGCTAATTTCTGAAACCTCCTATCAACCAGTCACTTAGCAGTCAGCTTTAATATTCACTCTGAAGGGAAATATATCCTGAGAGTATAATTCAAGCACATTATTCATTTGTGGGGGGAGGGTGAATGGCATCCAAACAGCATTAGAGAAGGCAGAATTGGAAACAGAATGTGTGAATGAAGACTTTAATGTCTTGTGAACATTAAATTCAATATAATTCCAGAGTGAAATGTGCAACCCACGTCTATGGCGTATTGTGTAACTTACATCGTTCACAGAACACATTATCGAGGTGGGCGCACTGCAGCCTGTGGGCTGCATTCATACTGCCACCTGTTTTTTAATGACCCACAAACTATGGTAATGTTTTCTTAACACATTTAACTAGTTGACATAAACAGTAATGATTCATGATGTGAAACTTTCATTAAATCTAATTTTCTTATCCACAACTGAAGCTTTATTGGGAAACAGTTGCACTCATTTCTCTATGCATAGTCAGTGGCCACAAAGGCAGAGTTAAGTAACTGTGACAGAGACCTTATAGCTTACAAAAACTAAAATGTTGACTATATTGCTTTTTAAGAAAAAAAATTTGTCATCTCTGATTTAAAATAGAAGAGTGATACTTGTGCCTCAGTGTTGGACAATATACAAAAAGACTGCTTTCTGAGTCAGAAATAGACAAACTGAAATGAAGTGTAGGATGTCACTTAGCAGAGAGGATGAGAGTGGGAGGGCTGAGATGAGTTTTAAAAGATGGCATAAGAAATAGTTGAAAGAATGAGGATCCTTTGCCAGGCAAAGGAATTGATAGCAGTATCCTTCAAATACCTGTTATATGGGTGAGTGATTAAACTTGTTATTTAATACAAAGGGGTAAAATTGGAGTTAGGACAATAGGTGGCTATTTTACTGAATATGTTCATTCAAGTAAAAAATATATACTAACAAAATTATGCTACAATGGAACTTTTTTGAATTGGGGACTTCTAGTATTTCAGACATTCAAGCATAGACTATTTAACCACTTTGCCAACATGTCTTGTGCTAGTTAGACCTAAAGACTTACTTATTCTCTGTTTAATTCAGTAAACATATACTGAGCACCTCCTTGGTTTGAAATATTCTCCCAAGCACTGGGTTAGAGTAGTAAGCAGCTCAGACCACATGCCTGCACCCCTTGAATTGGTTTGATAGAATTCTTGATGGAGGAAAGACCACATGTAAAGACACAATCCAAGTGTTGGTAGCACCAGGCTTCCCTGAAGGCACGAAGGTAGAACTGTATCCTTCCAAATGTCTGTTGCATTCTAATCCTGAGAAACTCAAAGTGTGGTATTATTTGGAAATAGGGTCTTTCCAGGGATAGTCAAAATGAGGTCATTAGCAATATACCTTAGTCCAATATGACTTGCATCCTGATACAAAAAGGAAATTTAGACACAGAAGCAGAGAAACAGCAAGTATTCCTATGATAGTACAGGAGTAAGGAAGGCAATATGCAAGCCAAAAATTATCAGTGAGTCCCCAGAAACTGGGAGAAAAGCATGGGACAAAGTCTCCCTACAGCCTATAGAAGGAACCAATTTGGCTAGCACTTTGGATTTGGAATTTGTGCTTCCATAATGAAGTGTGAAACAAATTTCTGTTGTTTAGGCCACTTTGTAATATTTTGTTAAGACAATGCCAGGACAGTAATACACCTTCCTCACCCCTTTTGACTCCTAGAGGCCCAGGTGTTTCTGACCTTGTGGCAACAAAACTCCTGTCCCTTCCTCTGTCTTCACAGGAATAGCTCCCCAGGGTCTTTGTGAATCTTTTTCTGTGTCTTATCCGGACAGTAATCGCTAAACTGTAAACTGGGGTTAAATTAAAATTTGATATAAATGTCCCTCATGATTGTTGAATAATGAATATTTTACGAAGTTTGCTAAAACTTCCTAGCCTAGGGTTTTGTGTTTTTTTTTTTTTTTATTTTTTTATTTTTGGCCTAGAAAAATAAGAAAAGCAGCACCCCATTGGCAAAATTCAAAAATAAAAATGGGTAATGTGTTGTTTCTCCTCCTTTGAAGTGAGCCACGTTGTTTTGGAAAGCATGGTCTTTAGGCAGCTTACCCAAGGGCACAGAGACTCCTCTGCAAGTTCACTTGAGGTGAAAGCCAGGATGGTCGTGTGTATAGATGTTCCATCCTGTGAGCCACTGCTATCTTTGTGCCCATTTCAGGGCCTTTCTAGGTCATTTATAAAGTTATTAGGAATCCATCAGCTTCCTGTGGCTTACTTCCATCAAGCTGAGCTATGTCCTTCAGAGTTTACTTCCCAAATAATCAATCTGCCCGCTAATCCCAGTCCTTGTAAGTTGTCCTCTTTCCTCCGGGTTACTGCAAGAGCCTCATACTTGATTTCTGTCCTTCCACCTGACACTCCTTGAGTAGCCAGGGTGGATTTTGAAAGGGTAAACCAGCTCTCTGAGGTGTTTAAAGCACTCCCACCACCACCTTGGGTTTTATTGCATTTATGATGGCTTGTAATCATTAATATGGCCTGATGAATTCCTACACAGTCTTGGCCCTAATTTATAAGCTTTATTCTACAACTCTTTCCCATATTCCATACTCTAATCACACTGATGCTATTTCAGTTTTCTAGAATATATGAAGGTCTTTCCCATTTAAAGACATACCTACACTATGATAGGAATATTCTTTTCCAATTCTTACTTTGACTCCATTTATCTTTCAGGACTCTGCTTGTGAGTCACTTTGAAAAGACTTTCTTGACAAATAATTCAAATTAGTTCTTCCTCTTGCATTCTCCTTTATCAGATTTATTATAATTTAACAACACATATACGTTTACTGTCTGGGAACAGGTGCTAAACACACACATCTGAAGGAATATATTTTATGTTTAATGTGTAGTAGAGATTCTATACTTTATTCAATCTTCATATTTGTGTGCTTTGAGGCTTGGTCTTGCATTAATCTATTATTATTTTAGTTCAGGATAGTGTTTATATTTATTTATTACAAATACACCATAATAAAGTGGATTTTGTTTTTATGGAAGAACTGTTAGGCCATCATCATTTAGTTTAATACAATGATTAGCAGAAGTTAAAAAGGAAATCATTTAAAACACATGAATCAGAAATGAATCTGTTAAGCCTTGTATTTATAATATTGTTGCTTTTGAGTGGTTTGTAGGTAAGTATTGAGGAAAATGCTTAACAGATATGAAAACAATTCTAATTATAGCAAAGGAGTATTAAATCCAAAGGGGGTTAATAAATTTCTCAAAGGAAAAAGGGCTGTAATTATATTTAATCACTATCATTAAAAATAGTATTTCGCAGGTTGAGTGATTTTTACCTCAGTGTTCTGAATACCAAGTAAACATCGACCATTATTTTTCTAATGTTTAGTTTGTTGTTAAGAAAGGAGCAAAGTGAGGGTAACACATTTTGATTTGCTAAGGGAGGAAAGCAGGCTGTTCTGAAAACACCTGTAGGGTGAAATATAAACTAAAGGAAATATTCCTTGTAATTGCTTAAAATCCATTGCAAAGGTTGCTTTTCCATGAAAAAGAGGAGAGAAGGTTGTGAGAAACACATTACAGAAAGCAAAGATCAATGGGACAATATGATTCATTTGAACTGAAATAAGGAAGGTTCCCATTTGTCACGCAGTGCCAATGTGCAGTGAGTAAATCTTAGCATTTTATCAAAGGGCTGCTGTGAACGACTTTAAACTTTAAAGCAATTAGCTTTCCTGGAACTGGAACCAAGGGCCTTCCTAAGTCCTCCTTGAGAGCAGAGAAACCCCCTGTTTAATCTTCACTTCTTTTCTATCAATATGAATATTAAGTGGTTTCCTCCCTAGTGCACTATTAAGTTGCCTCATTCAGTATTATTTTCTGGGGACTCCAGAGTTTGTCCTTCACACTGAAGATGAACAGATAGGCTTGTCCAGTGGGCCTGGTGTCAGTCTCCATCATTACATGTGAAGTTACACTTCATCTTGAAGCTTTATGCCTAAGATATTCTGACCTCAATGCATATGAGAAAAGAGGAATTTAAGAGGTTTCTTAACTAGGTCATATATTTTAATTTTTTTAAACCCAACTATTTTGATCACTATTTTTTAAAAATAAATTGTTTAATATATGTACGGTGAACAGCATTTACTTACAAACTAAAATCCTGTGTGTACAAATGAGCATTCTCATTAAGCAGATAATGTTAATATTTCATTTTTATTACCAGCACCATGCACATTTATAAATTATAGATGCAGATTTAAATTTAATTTGACATAAATATTCAAGTATTTTCTGATTGTTTGCACAAATATTAGTAAGTGAGGTAATTGCATTTTCTGTTCTCCACATCTGTGAAGTCTACCTTTAAAACGCCACAGTGTCATCCTACTTTACATTGTCTTATCTTTCTTTTCTCTAAAGTTCAGTTTTAAAATATGTCCCCTTCCAACTGTGCCATAACTCTAAGACATAAAAGAAGTAGTTAGGAACAGATGATTTTTTATGTGTCTTGTTTCCTTACAAATGCCTACTAATGCAATTAGTTACGTTCCTGAGAGGGTCTTTGTACTTATCTATTATATTTTGAACGAATCAAGGCACAGTCTTTTCTAACACATTAGGGTGTTTATTGGCTCAGCTGGTTGGCTGACAGATGTTCCTTTAGGATGGAAGAAGAACTAATACAGCTAGTTCAATTAAAAAAAAAAAAAAAAAAGTTGTGTCTTTGGTGAGTTCACAGCTTTGTATTTCTCTGTCATTTTTAGAGGCACTGTCCCTAGAGGAAACATCACCTTTATTTTTTCCCCTTCTGTGATATATATTAGTCACTAGAACATTACCTATAAATAAATAAATGATGAATGAATGAATGAATGCAGTAGTCTTTTGAAGAAATAATATTATTTCCACACAGCATGAATGTCCCTGAGGACAGAGTGAGATGACAGTGTAGCAACCTTTCCTCCAAAACATAATGAACATTAAAGTGCGGATGTTGATTGCTGCTTTGTTCTTTGTAGGCTCTTGAGAAGAAATACTTAAAAATGTCAAAATTTGTATTTCCACTGTTTTCAAGTGAAGGTTTTTGTTGTTAGGATGTCTCTGTCGTAGCACTTAGAATTTCATAGGTGGAAAGTTGATTTAAAACCTGGCTTATAGAAAAGAAGCCATAAATTGAAGAGGAGATGTCATCTTGCTTCTGTCAGTGACATATATATATATATAATACATCTCTGTACGTTAGCATTATATGGCATTCTGTATTAGCATTATAGAGTGGCCAAGCAAATTTGTTAGGAATCATGTATTTTCTTTAAACTTCACTTGAAAGCATTTTTTCCTGTCCTTTTCATATCTGAAGGCATAGGATATGGAAAGCTGTATGGACATAGGAATATTTCAGGTGAAAATACTGATGGATTTCAATAATACAGGAAAGTGGGAACATCAGTAAGATTTTAGGTTCATAGTCATGTTTTTCTCATTGAGGCTGGGCACTATTGAGATTATTTGGAATTCCGTTCCTTGTATTCTTTAGTGATTTGGAAGTGGATGAGAAATAGTGTGGCAGGGTTGGGTCTTATTGTTTTCTTTAATCAATATCCTCCTGATGAGAATAAACAACAGAAAAAAAACTATTTTTGTGTTAGTATATACACAAAATATCACCTATATATTTTCTCCAAAAGGAAGGCTTTAATTATATACTATTATTTCTTATGCAACCTAAATAGGATTTAAAATTATTGTCTTTTGCTAAGCTCAGCACATTTCTTAATAGTGCAAAAGCAATTTGGAAACTTTGGCCACATTTTCTTATATTATACTGCTGTAATATAAAGTCAGCTTTTCATCACTGTGAATAAAATACCTCTCAAGAACATAGAAAAGGAAAAGTGTATTTAAAAAAAAATTGTAGTTGCAGATGGACAGAATGACTTTATTTTATTTGTTTATTTTTATGTGGTGCTGAGGATCGAACCCAGTGCCCACCAATGCTAGGCAAGCACTCTACCACTGAGCTATAGCCCCAACCCCAAGGAAAAGTGTATTTTGTTTCAGCAGTTCAGTCCATGGTTGGCCCATCCCATTGTTTGGGGCCTGAGATGAGGCAGAACATCATGGTGGAAGGGTGTGGTAGAGGAAAGTGGCTGAGCTTCTGCAGCTAGGAAGCAGAGACAGAGAGGAGCCAGGGACGAAAATGTGAATTCCAAGAGCACACCTACAATGACCTACTTTCTCTGCCATGCCCCACCTACCTAGGGAACTACTCAGTAATCCATTTAAATTATTAACCCATCAAATAGATTAATCCTCTGATCACATTTACATAATCAGTGGATTAATTATCTAATCATTTCACCTCTGAACATTCCTGCATTGCTTAATACATGAGTTCTTGGGAGGATAACTCGTATCCAAACCATGAATACTATTATTTATAAGGACCCAGTTTCTTTTCATCATTTGCTTTTTGCTCTCAAAAATATACATAAGATGTAAGTTTGATATATGATTTCCCTTATCTTGGTCATTAGTATACCCCTTTAGTTGTGCCTTCTAGTGAATTGTATTTCGGCTTATGAAAACTCTTCAACTTTTAGGGATTAAATTAGACTGTTTTTTAAATATTATACCTAATTTAAGTGTTTAAAACTTGTTTGGAGGAAGGGAAACATCTTAATGTACATGATCCTAAAGCATCTAATGGAAACTTATTATTATTTACTTATAGATTACTTTTCTAAATGATAGATGTTTTAAAATGTAGAGAAAATAAAATTGGAGAAAGAGAGCATTTTTCTCCTCAGGTCAAGCCATGTCCTACCAAACAACTATAACTCACTTTTAAATGAAACTATATGAAATCTCTGTCAATGATTGCTTCAAAAATTAAGTAAAATTGTTCACATATATATTAGTTGTAACTTTGAATATAAATGATGTAGCACTTTGCATCATAAATAACTTACAGTAATGTACAGGTAAATCAATCTGAAGCATTAACATTAACTTTAATTAAAGTTATACACTCAATATTATAGAAAAATTTTGAGATTTGAATCCCCTTCCACTCCAAAATAGAAGTTAAAATTCTGAGCTTTCAGTTTGGTTTTTGTGTTACTGTGAATTGAACCCCAGGGTGGGAAAGTGGCTTTATTATGAGTCACATACCAACCCCTTTATTTTTCATTTTGAGACAGGGTCTCACTAAATTGCCCAAGCTGCAGCTTCCAGTTTTGTATTAAAGAGTTCAGCAAACTGATACGGATCAGTGCAAATTCTACAGACTATTTAAAGCTGGAGAAGCTGAGGTTTAAAAGGAAGGAATTTGGTAATAGGGACCTTTTAAAATGTTATTGGAGCAGCTCAATTAAACTGTTGCTTCCTTTTAATAAATGTGCTGTCTCCTAAGTAAAACCTTGAGCAAAAATAAATAGTGATCATATAACACATGTGAAATATATATCCTTGCTTTTTTTGAAAAATAGAGACAAAAATGTTCTATTACGTTTTGAAAATCTTGAGTACTGTGGACAGTTTCCTGTGAGTCTGTATAAACTCTTTAAAGTAAAACAGGGATCATTAAACAAAGGTTGTACTGAAAATGAAGTAATCTCAGTAAAGCACCCTGTCCTTAAAAATTCAACAGAGTATAACTATATTGATCATTTTTGTTGTTGTTACTGAACATTAGTATTACTGAAAGTGGCTTAATGTTTGTTAAACATGCTATCTGTAGCAGGGTACTGTATTGGGTACATAAAATACTAGGCTAAATCCTACAGAAAAAACAAGATTTTATAAATAACTAAAATTCTAGGACAGCAATTGATAAACTGCTTCTTAGACTCTTATATGCAGGTTAGTAGCAAGCCTGGTCAACTTTAGTTTTGGTTATTGCAGGTGATTCCTGGGGTGAGGTTTGGCATTGAGGAATTGTTGGCAAAGGTTAGCTAAGAAAAGATTGGAATCAGCTGAGCTGGTCCTATGGAAGCCTGGGACTGTGGTCCATCATCAACAGGACCTTCGAGTCTTGTCTAGATTTTCAAGGGTTTTATTAGTTTTTAAATATTTATTAGTGTATTATAGTTATTCATGGTAGCTGAGTTTGCTTTGACATATTCATAAATGCATGTAACATATTTTGCTCTTGAGAGTGAACTTACATATGAACATATATACGTTCTAGATTCTCTTATCTCTGCCACTATCTCTATACCTTGAGACCTGAATAAAGTTTTTATTAATATGTAGAAGCTAAAAAAAGTAGATTTCATAGTGGAAGAAAGCAGAATTGTGATTACCTGAGGCTAGGAAGCAGAACAGGTTAGAAAGAGGCTGGATAAAGCGCACCTAGATAGAATCAGATGGAAGAAACGAGACCTAGTGTCTTAACAGCATAGGGACAAAGTTTACAATAACTTATTATATATCTTTCAAATAACTGGTAGGAAGGAGTTCACAGTGCCTTCATACAAGGAAATGGTAAATGTTGAAGGAGGTGGAAATGCTAATTAATTTGATCATTATGCAATGTATATATATCAAATTATACTGTATCCCATAAATTTGTACAATTTTTACATGTCAATTAAAAATAGAAAAAATATAGACTTTTAATCAATACTTTTACAATTATAAGCTTTATGAGCTTTCTTGACATTGAAGGAAGTACTGGACATGTCTACTTTAAGTATTTTACTACTTCATGGGGATACGGAGATAAGTCAAGGTAACTGGGCACAAGACCCTAAACTGCACGAGATGTGGAATCCTGTTCTCTAACACATAGTTTTAGGTTTGTTTCAATAATTAATGAAATAATTGATATCATTCAGGTCACTTTTCATGTGAAAGTCAAATACAAGTAGTTTATAGATCACATTATCTTTCCATTCATATATCATTTCAGCACTTGCAATAATTATATTCTTAAAAGGTAGTTTGTCTTTATGATTGAAAAAGTGTAAATGTCATTGAAAAAATCAACACCACTTCGTAGCTACCTTGCAGTTAATGAGCATCCACAGTTGAGAACTTACATCACAAAGGCATCTCTCTTAACTTTTATTCTTTAGCTTACACTAGGTTTTTCCTGGAATATGTTGTGCCACACACTCCTATTCCATATTCCATATATTAATTACCTGGATTAATTCACCCCTTATAACACAGGATAGGCAATATTGTTGCCACCATTTTTACACTGAGGTACCAAGAGTGTGAGTAATTTGTCCACAGTTCCCCAATTCCTATGTCAGAATTTCAAATTTGAGTCCACAGTCCATTCTCTCCAGTAGCCCTACTGTACTCGTTTACCTGATATGGTGCTTTAAAATTAAGAAAATGAGTAGTTTACATTTTTACATTTGTGGTTCCTTTTATCCTAACACAGTATGTAGAAACAGATGGAATTTTCAGTCCATTTTATAGAAGGAATAACTGAGGCCCAGAGAGGAAATGTTCCAGTGGCAAATGTGAGATTGAACTAGGCCCAGGAGTGGTTGGTTTTGTTCACTCAGAGATGTTTGTCACTCACTCTCTCAGGGCCCAGATAGCAATGGATCAATGTTTTCCATGGCTGCCAAATTCAATAGGACTGAAGTTTCCCAGAGCCTTTGGTTTTTCTTACTTCAGCTTCTTTGTTTGTTTTGGATTCCCAGTGACCCAACTACTCACAGGCTTGTCTTTTAGAAATTATTCTAGGTCAGAATTATAAAAAGATATTATGTATTACATTGTTTAGTTCAACTGTTAATAGTTCCTTATACGTTATGGAAGCATTTTAACATTTTTCTGTTCCAAATGTTAATGAGACTGACTTACTAGACATCATTCACAACAAGATAGCCATTCTGCTAAATTTAGTGTTTTTCTGGCTAATGCTATCAATTTTTCCAACAGCAAAAGTATTCCTGAGGCTGATTAGCCTCATGTGGCCACATTGAATACTTAATATCTCATTTGATGGTGCCTTTAAAGTTGAAAAAAAAAAATCTTTTTAACATCATAAAGATACATTAGGTAAGAATTATAGCTATAAATTAATGAAACCAAGGTCATAAGTCTCACATGAAGAGTACTTTCTGGTACTTTTTTCCTTCACATATCCTGGGACCCTTACTTATTTATTTTTGCTAATTGCTGTCTCTACAGTGATGTTTATTCCACAGGTAATGCTGTCCAGTCCATGGGGGAGTGTTTACTCTGTGTCCTTAATTATGGATCACAGTAGAACTTCCATTGGAGTGAATGTGATTGCTAGCCAGGGGCCATCTTGCTTATATCACATATGCTTCAGTGAGTAAATTATTGCATAGTTCTGAAATTCAGAATTGATTTGAATAATATATTGGTTTCCCAGAATTGGGTTTCCATACAACTTTGTGGTTATTAGACAAACTCCTCTTTTCTCAGAGTACAGAAGGTAGATTTCTAGACAATTTAGTATTATGATATACTATATCATAATATTATAACACATTATAATATTCTTATTGCACATTTGTTAACCTAAGCAAAAACCAGATTAGATTGCAAAGCTTACTGGACAAATGAGCATATTTTGCCCTCTTCCTGTAGTTTTCTTCTCTTGGCTTTTGTGTCCTGTGATTCTTCCCAAGCAGTGTTATGCAAATGAACCAATTAATGGTAGATAAAATGGTCTTCCTACCTCGCTGTGTTGGTAACTGGAAGGGCAACACCGTAAGTCACGTACCTATTCAGTGGATTCTATAGGCCACTGCAAGGGTCTGATTAGCTTGACTGTGGAAGACAATCGCAGAGGCATCTGCTCAGTTAATTTTGAGAGAAAATTTACCAGATGGAGGCTGAAGATTTAAGTGATTAGAAGGTAGTAGATTGGAATACAAATTGGATTAAAAGAAATTAGATTGATATAAATCGAATTGAGTCACAACAGTTTGTGTTGTTCGTACCAAGGGCCAGTGGATTATGGGAGAAGCAGATGCTCCAATGAGATAGGAATTAATGTGGCTTTGACAGTCCATCTGCGAAGGTCTGAATATCGAGTACATCCCTAATCTCTCTCTCCATTTATCAATGCCATAATGTTAATTAGTACTTCATTCATTAAGTTACTTACAGGAGAAAAAAATCTCACCCCTATCCCCTCTTTGCTTGAGAATTTGTTATTCTGCCAAGAACTGGAAAGCTCTTTTCAGCTGAGCTAGCCACTGGTGACTGGGAGGGTAGACCTGTGTCCTGTCCCTCCTACGTACAACTGCCTCTGGCTCAAGCATAGGAGTTTGAAAATATTCATTCCAGTATTTTTCTCTATAACTATATAGTCAGTAGGAGCCTTTTGGTAATGCCTAGACACAGTTCCACTTAAAAGAGTGGATTTATTAATCTGATAATACAATTATGCATATTTACATATTCCAGATTTTTAAGCTATTCACTGAGTCATATGTTTTGCTTAATGGAATAAATATTTGACATTAATATCGAGTGTCAGATTCCTCCTTGAGGGGAAAATGAGAAATATTTTGTTTCATGATTCTGTTTGTTTATACTCATGGGTGTGTGTGTATTTGTGTGTGTGTGTTTGATGTCTCTGGGCTAGATTATTGCAGTTACTGGCCCTATCATATTTTGGTATAGAATGGTTGGCCCTGATTGTTCAAGAAAAAATTTAAATGAAATGTAAAGAAACACATTGTAAGCTGCCTGGTACCGAAAACCGGGAGGAAAAACTCTCGGAGGCAGAGTTAAGCTTTTACTACTTTTACTTCTACTTTCTTAGAGCTTAGAGAGGGAAAGAAAGATTTTTAGAGAGAAAGATTAAAGTGAGCTTTTCTACTTTCTTCTTGTCTTCTTAGAGTCTTAGAGAGAAAGAAAGATAGAGCTTAGCTTAGAGAAAGATTAGAGCTTCTTTCTTCTCTCTTCTTTCTTCCTTCTTCTTTCTTCTGTCTTCTGTCTTCCTCAGGAGTCTAGGCCTAACTCTGACCAGTCATTACTTCTTCTATCTGGTTTCTCTTCTGTCTTCTATCTGGTTTCTATAACCGCTCTGCCTACGTTCTGGCCGCTCTGATTCTTCTGACGACCGAGTGACTGCCCGACTGGCTGAATTCTCTGTTCTCCTAACTCGGACCGCTTTCACCCGGTTATATACCTTCAGGTTTTCGGGTGCCTACAGGTGCGTCACATACATATCAGGTGGAACTTATGGCTTCCAGCTAGCTACAACAGCCCTTCCTAATTAGGGCTCCTTCAGCACATCATTTTAAATACTTGTGCTTATACTGGGAATACGATCCTTTAAAATCCAAGAGTAGGTATTGACATGGAGCCTCCTTATTACACCTTTGGTCACAGCGGTGCAATTCAGCACAAGGCAGCTCTGTCTTGGATCCCATCCAAGGGAATTGAGCCAGTGGAGATCCAAAGGTGATCTCACCTCTAAGATAGCCCGAGGGTGTGTGCACTCTAAGGACAGCCATGCAGAAATGCCCTAGTGTATTAATAATAATCAGGCAAATACAACTTCTGGAGACTAAGGCAATGAGATGGACAAAATAGGAACATTGAATTCTGTGATGCAAGAAGTATAGCATTAAAGGTTGTGCCAAGTCATTCAGAAATAATTGTGATACAAACCTGGGCTGCCTGCCAGTGTGCAAGCAGGAAGAATTTCTATTTTTGCTATATGAAGTAAGGCAATGGCTTGTGCAAATGCATTTTAAGTGCTGGAAGTTTTTGGTTTATCAAAGAAAATTCTATGGACAATGAACACTTCAGGCAAGGTGCTTAATGTAGGAAATATGTACATTCCTCACCTGGGATGACAAGGGGCTTCTTGTGCATTCTCCCCCCAGCATCCATTACTTAGATGGTTGTTGAAATCACTCTTAAAATTGGCTAAATAATATGATCCTTTTATTTACTTACTTACTTACTTACTTATTTTTTGGTACCAGGGATTGAACTCAGGGGCACTCAACCACTGGGCCACATCCCCAGCCATTTTTCTGTATTTTTTTTTTTTTTTTTTATTAGAGACAGGGTCTCACTGAGTTGTTAAGTGTCTCACCATTGATGAGGCTGGCTTTGAACTCACAATCCTCCTGCCTCAGCCTCCCAAATGCTGGGATTATAGGCATGCGCCACCGCGCCCAGCTAATATGATCCTTTTAAAACCCCTCTTTCTTGTGTTTCAGAAATAACCTATCCTCTAAGAGCAGGGACTGAACCTTAGGTCTATCTGAATCCAGAGTCCATACACACTGTTGTTTAGGGGCTATATTTAAACACTGTATGTGGCTTACATTTCTAATTATACACTTATGTATCTAAGTTGATTATAACGTAGAAGGTATCAAGTTAGATTTCAGCACAATTTAGAAGAGGAGAAAAGAGAAAAAAAAACACTAAAATTTTAGCCTGCAAATTATAAACTGTAGAGCAGAAATAGGGTGATAAAGAACAAATTTGTCTCTTGCTGTTGTGAGACAGATTAAATAACACCTAAAAATAATTTAGCATTTGGGGTTAATCCCGTGTTCCTGTTTTGATACTTCAGTGCTCAATCTAATTGTCATTTGTCTAATTGATGTGGATGTCTTCCTTAAGAACAGTCAAGGTGGCTCTTATTGAGCCTGGAAAAGCCATACACATGCTCCTATTCATGCTTTTGTTTCCATGACTGACCATTGGGTGTTGAACATATTTTTGAGCCCCAGTGAGGATAATTAAAGTAATTACTTGGTTGTAAACTAATGACAACAGAGATAAAACCTCCTCATTTGCTGATTGTTGATAGACTTTCGACAGTTGATATATTTTCCCTGTGAAATGTTTCAGTAATTTTGAGCATTGGAGTTAAATTCCATGTGCTACATATATAGACACTGAGACTTATAGCTGCTGAGGCTGGTGCATATATGTCAACTGCATGACTGCATGGATGCAACTGTATTCTAATTATTTTTGCTAATAGTTTCCCAAGGAATATTCTGAGATTAGGATTGACTATGCCTCTACCTAGTTAATAGATAATGTTTCTTTGTTTTATATTTTAAAATGGTCATAAACCAGATGGAAAATGTCAGCCAGATTCTATCAAAGCTTGCATAGTTATCTTAAGGATTCATAACTGTGGTAGGTGACCTGCAGATCTGATGTCAACATAGAAAGTTTCAATAAATGTATCAGGCATAGGTCACCTCTATGAAACAGAGCCTTTTTATCTCATTTTTCCACTTGTAGTCAATATATTCCAAATTTACAGTCAACTGAGAAAATGAGAAACATGGCCAAGTTCTAATATGTGAAGTGATGTGCTGACACCTTTGACTATAAACCAGTGTCACAAAGACATCATACAACATGGGTAAATGCTTCCCCAACAAATGCCAAGCCTTAGCATGGTGCTTCACAGTTTTGTGTTTCATCTCAGGTGTTACAAAGCAATTTACTTAATCCTGGCTGCGTAAACTGGATTTAGAGAAGTCCAATTTGTAATTTAGCTCACTAAATAAATGTATTTCTACTGGCTAGAGGGGTGGGAAGAATTTCAAGTACTCCATGAAAGCTGGGGAAGGTTTGACTGTCTCACATACGTCTTTGTTTAAAGATAAGCTATAGGTAGCTGTTCTGCAATCCTTAGATATTTTTCTAGAAATTAAGTGATGAGGAAGAGGAAGGAAGATGCTCAGAGAGACAGAAGTGAAACTGAGCCTCTTGAGAGATGGTGGTTGTGAAACTGAGAGGCAGATGTAAACCTGGAGGAAAGGAAGAACCCATCAGAATCTGAGCTATGTTGATATGAAAGAAATTAAAGAGTAAAAGCCCAGAACTATGATTTGAGATGATGGCAGAGAGAAGGATGAGGTAGGGCACAGGGAGAGAGAAGAGGGGTCCATTTTGAGATACAGAATTTGAGGGGATGACTGAGTGTTTGGGTGGGCACGTGCACAAAGCCCAACTCTTTCCTTAGTGGAAATACTGAACTGGAGATTTGAGTCTTGTTACAGAGAAGATAACCTGACAGGATGCAAGGGAATAAGGCTCTGTGGAAGGCACTGGGGAGAGCAGAGGTTCAAGGCACACACACCTTGGGAGGTGTCAACTGGGGTCAGAAATTACTGAACTCAATTCAAACTTTTAGTTCCAAGGTTTACATATAAATCAAAGATATTTTTGTCATCCCATTTTTGGTAGAAAAATAAATTGCTACTTATAGAAACCAGTAACAATGTTCCTTAAAAAAAAACAAAACAAAACTTCAAGCTGTATATCTCTTTTTTTTTTTTTTAATTTGTTCTAATTAGTTATACATGACAGCAGAATGCATTTTGACACATTGTCCACAAATGGAACACAACTTCCCATTGCTCTGGCTGTTAAAAATATGCATACAGTCCTTATTGGTTTTTTTGAAATAGAATACATACATGGAATATTAAGTAAACATCACTATATTCTTACAGTTTGTACACATTTTTCTTCCAAATTTTCACTTTCTGCACTTTATAAAGTCCAGCTTTTCCGAGTTGCATGTATTGAATTCTTGACTATAAAAGCAACTTCCCATATTTAAAAAATACCACCCTATTCTAGCAGTCATTATTCTAGTCTTTCATAGTGACTATAGCAGTACACTTTTTTATTCCCTTGCTTGTCAGCGTTTTATTTCCTCTTAGCATAATCCAGAATAATTCTCTGTGTTCCACTCCCTTTGCTTTGTGACAAGAAAGCATTGCATTTTGAGAGTGGCTGGATGGAGTTTAATTCCATGTCCTCCCGGTAACAACCTAAGAAAACCTAGGATCATCACTTTCATTTGATCCCTCATCTGATAAGGCTTCAAAGTAAATGGACTGAGTGGAAAATAACATTTTTCATAAGTTTTCTAGAAAGTGCAGATGTTTTTTGAGAGACCCGAGGAATTGAGTCTCATATATTTTAGTGAAACATAATTCAAGCAGAAAAATATCATTTTAAAACATTTATAGCCTTCCCATTTGCTGCTTTTCTCCGTTCAGCAGGAAAAAAAAAAAAATAAGCACTTTTTTTTTCTATGCACACAGAATCTTTTAACTGAAAACTACACTCAGTGTTTCTGTTGCAGTAGTGATGTTATCTGGTGTTCATTGTATTCTGAAACCAAAGACATCTCTTGAAAGGAAATTTAAAGTTTTATTGAATCACTTACTTTTGAAAGAAATCAACAGATATCATTAATAGGCAAAAATGAAGAGAAAGTAGATTTTCAGATGAAAAGTATCCTGTCCATTAAGGTAACATTCCCTATCTACTAAAGTAACTTCAGTTTTCAGTCTCAATTTAACCAACCATTTACATAGCTTTTCAATGGATGTCTTAATGAAATCATTAGTTTACCAAATAAAATTGTTGAAGATTTTTCTTCTTAAAAAGAATAACTCAGACTTTTTTTTTATTACTTTAATGCAACACATAAAGTGAGGACAAAATTCAGACTCAAAATATTTCTTCAGGGTCTGTAAAATTTGAAAATTGTATTTCAAGCTATTTGCACCTGATTAAATGGCCCACTTTTCAAGCTATTTTGTATCAGAAATCTTGTTGAAGGTACTTTGAGTGGAGTAAGCTTTTTACTTAGGCTTCTGCATGAAGTAAAAGTGAATTAGGTGTGTATCCTGCAAATACCTCTGCAGAAATGTGATGCTGTGGTCTCCTCTTTAGTTTGGTCAACTGTGAAAACCCATTCACTCTGAGCAGGATAGTCAAAGACAAAGCAACTAGTGCAAGTTACTTAGCTAGCTTTATAAATCTCCTTTGCTCCCAAGGTCCAAGTTTCAGCCAAGAATTTCAACAGGCCTTTGTACAATAGAAAGAAAGCTGAATATGGTTGTTCCAAAAATTCAAGAAAAAAACAAAACAACAAACTTTTCACTTTTGGGGAACTTTATTAAACCCTGACATGGGTCTCTCTCTCTCTCTCTCTCTCTCTCTCTCTCTCTCTCTCTCTCTCTCACACACACACACACACACACACACACACACAAGCGGTCTAGCCTTATAGTAAAATACACAATGCTATAACATTTTAATTTAGAGATTTCAGAGAAAATGGGTTGCTTTTACAGGGAAAGAATAATTTTAATTTGCTCCATCCCTTGAAATTACTCGTAAAAGTTTTAAATAGGTTCTAAATTAATATTCCTGTTCACATCGTGTCACTTAAATCAGGTTTTGTGCCCTCAACAAATATCATTTGATATTCCTTAATCTTGTCTAAGATTTAGTGTACAATCTACCAAAACATGGATGCTTTTTGTGTACTAATCATGCAATGGTTTTAAGATTTTCTTGGGGAAAATTCATCAGTGGTGTTATAGCTCATTTTGATAAGATAATTGAGGAATATAGAAGGTTATTTAGAATCAATGTTTGTTTATAATTTAATGAATATAATTTGGAAATCATTTCTTCAGTGTGCTTGGATAATAATGCTTGGTACTAAAGTCCTACTCATCAAATTCATAATGAGCTGCCATAGAAACTTTTTTTAGCTGTTAAATAGCTTTTTGATAAAAGTTAGCTGCTTATAGCTCCTTTAAGAGAATAACAAAAGTGACATTGTCTGTTCACTTATTTGTATAACATATTGATTGGGCACCTAATATTTTCATCTTTATAACTTAATATAGTATATGGAAAAGCTGAATAAGGTACAGATATTTTTCTATGAAAAATAGATCCTTCAGGGAGGGACAAATAAGGTGTATAGAAAGCCCTTCAGTTTGTCGAATAGGAATAGGCAGAAAATTAGAGAAGAGGGATATATAGAAGGTACATTTTGAGTGAATTAAAATTACATAAAAGGACCCTATTTTATACAATGATGGTTCTTTGTCTTTATGGAGTCACAGACTCCTTTAAGTATAGTGATCAAGGTTATCCTAATGAAAGATTATACATTATAATAATGCCAGTAAGAGTAGCAAACCTTTCTGAATTCTTACCTTCTGTTCAACACATGAAAAAATGACATTCAATCCACTAACCATGTTATTGTTCTGGTACTGGCAAATTCTAAAATAAGTAAATCAAAGTATGAAGAGGTAAGAAACTTATCTGAATTCACACTTCTATCTAGCATTTGAAAAAGAACAATTTCTAGCCAGAATTATTCTACTGTTAGAGAATCTATATTAACTGCTAAAGATGTACCTTATTTCCCCAAAGGCACATGCAAACATATATACCAAATTTTGTATTCAATTGCTTATATATCATCGCTTACTACCATCCATGGTTTAAGAATCATATTTAAGGGCTGGTGTTGTAGGTCAGTGGTAGAGTGCTTGCCTTGCATGTGTGAGGCACTGGATTCAATTCTCAGCACTACATATAAATAAAAGATTAAAATAAAGGTCCATCAACAACTAAAACATATTTTTTAAAAAAGGAATCATATGTAAAGGGTAATGGCATAATAAAGTAACATTCCCATGCTAGGCCAATGTCTTCAGGAGATGAATGCTCACTAGAAGTGGATGATCCTAAAATCAGCCATTGTATCCATCGCTTGGACGTGAGGCAGCTAATACACGACTCAAGACAGCTCTGATTTTTTTTGGTAGTGATTAGTGATTTATTCTCTTAAGTAACTATCTGGATTATATTAATATTTTTAATCCTGTCTTTTGAAAATCCTTAATGTAATATATAGTAAAAGAAATTTGTTTGCAGTTTAATCATTGAATTTCAATTTAGCTTTATAATAAAATGTTTCAGGGTAGAGAAAAATATACAAGATTTCTAGGAAAATTTATCCAAAACTACATATTTAACAAATAGTACGTGTATAAAAATGTCAGAGGTGGTGGGAATGGTGTGTTCTAAATACTGACAGGGGTTCTTTGTTATCAATAGTTATTAAGATTAATGTTTCTGCTGTAGAAGTTTCAGAATATAATATTTAGAAGACCAAAATGTTATCAGTCCATCAGAAGTTTATTTAAGTACCACGCTGTACATCATCTCTATCAAATCAATGTTACTAGTTTTTAGAAAATTATACATTATCGAACAATTTTATGAGTTTGGAGTTTGATTCACTGCATGTTTTGTAAATCTAAATGCAATTTTAAACCATGTCAAAATATTTATAACTATGATGATAAGAAGCTAAATTCCAAAGATATCCTTCCTGGAATAGGGATTGTTTTTGTCATTCTAAGGCAAATCTGCATAACCCATGAAAGCCTATGATTTGGTGGCAAATCACTCTTTAAAGAATGCCTTCAACCATGTATGATGTAGCAAATTGATTTGAAATAGTAATGGATGAAAGTCCAGGTTAATATATTGCCTCCTCACTGAATTGTTGGAAAATGAGTTTATGAAGTAGGAAATTAATTTGTTATTTCTCAGGAGGACTATCACCCCCTAAAAATTTCCTTTCAGATTAGTGGTTCAAAATTTCTCTTCAGTGTTACATAGATATTCCCATGTGGCCACCCTGGATTCAATTGCTTTCAGCTACTGATTTTAACTTAAACTAGTTCTGCATTCCTTCTGATGCTGGTACTTTGACACTGGAGCCCACCTGCTCAGGCAAGGTCAAGAGTTCAGTGCCTTGGACCTGAGCAACCAGAAAATGTAAGATTCTTTAAAGAAGATTAAAATGTATCTGATAAACTGAATGGCATGAGGTGGTGGAGAAGAAAAGAAGGACAAGTGTTTTAGTTTTAATATTTTCAGCAGTCTCTGTTACTAGTAGATAAATAAGGAAGAAATACATTTATGAATTCAGAGAAATAGTGTTTTAAATGGGTCTTGGCTACCTTCTCCTGAAATAGAAACTCTTTCTCTCTGAACAAGGAAGACAATTTTGAAGGTCTTTGATGAAGGTTATATTTTTAAAATGAATGAAATATTTACCATGTATTTATTACCAATGGGAATACATTTCATAGATATTTTAGAATAAATTAATAAATTTCAAGTATTATATAAGCTTTTTGCTTTTTTTTTCTCTTTTAACATAATTGTTAAATTTCAGAGGATTGTCTAAGAATGTATATTGATACACATGGTTTTCGATAGCAGACAAACCCTCCAAGAGCCAACTTTTGAAATCTATACATTCATTAAAAGTATGAATGCTGTCATGTCAATTTAAATTTTTGCTTTGTGATCATAAATTTAAATTGCTGCTTATTACCCTCTCTTTTAGATATGTCCATTAAGATATCATTGAATCATTGATATGATATCCATAAAGTGTGGATCATGCTTCAGAACAATGTTTTTGAAGCAACTTATTCTTCTAGTTAGCTCAGTTTGGGCATAAAAAAATAGCACCATTAAAAACAGGTTAAGTAATTACTTAAGGCCATATAACTAATTATACAATAATGTAGAAAATAAAGACAAAACAAAACACAGAACACCTAAAATTTAGTCCTTGGAAATTTTTGTTTTGGAATTAATTCCAAAATGTAGGTAAGAGGAAGAGAGTATGAATGAGGAAAAGTCATCCAGTAAACGGAGACTGGAGTTAAAGCTAAGGCAACTGTGTCCTGTTCCCAGCTTTTGGGAAAGAAGTTCAAGTTCACTGGTACTCTAATTACTCCTCCCTGTGTTACCAGAGTTTGAGATAAAAGTTTTTCTAGTATCTTAATCTTATGCCTCATTCCATACAAAGGTAGTGTAGACCTTGAGATAATGGGGACTTGCTTTTATGAAATGAAACATTATTGAACAGTGTAATCAGTTTGGAGATCATTTCATTACATCATATTTTGGAGAGCCATATTGTGTAGCTGGGAACTCTCAGAATTGAAGCTACATTTTGGCTGGGTACAGTGACACACGCCTGAATCTCAATGACTCTGTTGGCTGAGGCAGGAGGATTGTGAGTTTAAGGCCAGCCTCACTAACTTAGGGAGACCCTGTTTCAAAAATTTTTTAAAAAGGGCAAGAATCTCAGTCTTAAATTTTTTATTGAATTTGACAAGAAAACATTTTTTAATCTCTTTTACAAATAAAACCCTTTAGTTTTAGGACTTCAAAAAACTATTTAATTTTTGTAATTAAAAATAGGAACTTTCTTGAGTTTCAGTATTCAGATATGCAAAAGAGTCTTCCTATCACATTGTAGGACTTCTACAGAAAAAAAAAAAAAAAAAAATCTCAAAGTCCAATTCTCTTTCTCCCTCTTGTAAAAGGGAATGACACTGGGATTTAGAAAAAACTCAGTGATGTGAAAGTTCTGAGGATTGATTTGATGGAGTGATGGAGGAATTTGTTAATTACATGTTCTTACAAAATATTTTAGCTTATCAATCAATGAGGAAAGCATTCATGGTGGCACTGAGACATATTTCTCTCATTGAAGGACATTGTGAATAAGACATTTTGATGGAAAAGAAAGCAGTAACAACTTTAATTCTTTTGAAATTGAGTCTAAAGCTAATACCTGGGTCTTGCTAAAAGTATCAAGGAGTACAATATTAATGCTAGATTCACCCTTTAGGAAAGAGAACCTTGCCAATGTGATTACTGTTCTATGTTCAAAATTTTGCATATAATATATGTAATGATTTACAGGAGGAAAAAAAGACACTGAATGTTCATGACATGCATTAATGATTGATCAATCTATCTGATTTCTTTTACTCTTCTAAACCAATTTGTGAAATGTCTTTGATTTACACCTGTTTGAAGTAAGGTACATAATTATAATAATATTAGATGGATAATAACTTATATCCTTTATTTCTGACACATTGGTTTCTTTCTTTCTTTTTCTTTTCTTTCTTTCTTTTTTTTTTTTTTTTTTTGTACCTTTTTATGCAGTGTTAGTGTAGTTATCAAACTGGGGATGGGTCTTTGGTCATTTCAGAATTGTAGTAACTATAGAGAATCTTTCTAGGTTAATTTTACAAGGAAAATTCATTGTGGAAAGTAGTTTGTTAAAACACATATAGTTATGAATTGGGACACACCATCACATATGCTCTTAAAGGAGAGAAGAGACAGACTTCATGGCAGGATGCAGGTAGACATGATGAGGTGTATTTCCCACTTTCCCCAATTTACCAAGAATTTCATCTGTTCTTAGAAAATTCAGGAAAGCTTGAGATGCATTCCTTGGTTTGTAGAGGGACTAAAAGTTGATAAAGCCAAGTTTCAATACTGTACTCCAGCTGAAATGAAACACATGAGGAGAAATCAACAAGTGTTCTTCAAGGTACTTTATCTTCTTTGTTTTGTTATGTAACTGAAATCACTTCCTGAAAACAAAGTTCTGAAGTACTACCTCCCTGCAGAAGAAGTGGTTATTGACTCAAACAAAACAAAACAAAACAAAACAAAAAAATTAAACTGTATTCATGAATTCTGATTTTTGTACTTCACCTTTGAGAAAGTTGAAGAGCTTAAACCACTTAAGTTTAAAAATTTTAAATATTTTTCCAAAACTATTATAAAATCATTGTTTGGGAGTCTCTGAAAAGCAGAATTAATCCATTATGTAAATTTGAGTACTTAGAGCATTATTCAAAGATGCATCTGCATTCATCTGGCTGAATGATGTGGCTATGGAATGTTTGCATCTAGCCAAGTCAAGTGCATGGTCTACTCTGAGTCTACTACTGTATTAAAAAGAAGTACCTAGATGATCTGATGCAGGTAGTCAAAAAATTGCACTTTGAAAAACATAAAAGATACTTGCTGGCTCAATTATAACTAGGCATTCTGGTGAATCATTTCATTGAAACCAACTTTAGAAGAGGGTTTTGGAATTAGCCTAGATCAGGTATGCATTCTTTCCTTTCTCCTTCATCCATTTATTTGAAAAACCTAGCATATTCTGGATGAAAGTTCTTATGTTCCTATTCTGCCTCTTCAGGCTTTTTGATTATGAATGTCATGTGGCTGTATCACAGTGAATTCTTGTAAGAAAAATAAACATTTAGATGTCATTTGTAGGATCTTCTGATTATTTCCCATTGTGTTTCTTTTATAATAATAACCAGGGAGAGTTGATTAAAATGTTTTTAATTCAAACTTGACAGATTGCCCAATTAATAATTGAGAAATAGAGGATGGCTGAATTTGATATAAGCTGCATGCAAAGTTAGAACCATAGACAGTTCTTCTGAGACATTGCCATGTTCATTATAGGGTTCTTGAACATTTCTCATTATGTCCATAATATTAACCTTATAACAAAGTAATTTTCTCATTTGAAATCTGGGAAAGAGGGTGTTGTGGTTCTATAACAGAGAAGCATAAATTAAAAATGAATTTATTAATGGAAAGTTATAAGAAGGTAGAGCAGGGTCAGACAACTTTTCCTGTAAACAACCAGGTAGTAAATATTTCTAACACCATGGCAAGAGCCCCCTCCTTTAATGTTTGGTTTGGAATCTCCAATGACTTCTATAGACAACTCAGCTTTCTTTCTTTTCTTTTTTTTTTTAACCAGATAATTGAATTGTTTTGATAGTCCTTCATAATTTTAAGGGTGTAGAGGCTCAGACCTCTTTTAAAATTTAGTGAAAGATATGCTGACTATCAACACCATTCAATATCCCCACAAGCATATTCATCTTTACACAAAATAACAAAGAATTCATGAATCTATATGAGGCTTGTCATTGATTCTTAGGGACCACTGCTGTAATTGTATAATGTTGAATTGAAGGAGATCAGAATTAATCCCCATACTTGTAATAATATCTTATAATTTTATTGTTTTGTTCATCTCTTTCTCTTTCTTTCTATCTGGATGTGAGTCATTTCAAGACCTAAGTATTGATAGGAGAGCACACAAATTGTTATACATTGTATTAAATTTGTTCATAGTGCCCTTTTAGACACTAATGTTTTATTTTATTTTATTTTACTTATTTTTTGGCACTGGGGATTGAACTCAGGGGTACTCAACCACTGAGCCACATCCCCAGCTCTGTTTTTTATTTTATTTACAGAAAGGGTCTCACGGAGTTACTTAGTGCCTTGCTTTTTCTGAGGCTAGCTTTGAACTTGAGATCCTACTACCTCAGCCTCCTGGCAGCTGGGATTATAAGCATGCGCTACCATGCCCAGCTACATTAATATTTTTAAATAGCTTTATTGATAAATGATTCATAATGTTGCAAAACACTCACTACAAGTGTACAATGCAAGTATGTTATATTCATAAAGTTGTGTAATCATCACCATGCTCAACTTTAGTATATTTTGATCAGCCTCCAAAGAAACTCCATCCCCCTTCACAGTAACTTCCCATTCCCCCTGACTCCACTCCCATACCCCTGATCTGGGCATCTGCTAATCTGCTTCCTATCTCTATGGATATTCCTATTCTTTTTGTATAGATGGACTTGTACTATGTATGATTTTTGTGATTAGTTACTTTCACTTATATTTTCAAGGTTAATCCATGCTGTAGCATAATGGCAATTCTTATTCATTTTTAGTGCTGCATAATATTCTATTATATGGATATAACATTGCATTTATTTATTCATCATTATCTATTGTAGAAGGACACTTGGATTTTTTTCCTGCTTTTTTGACTATTTTAAATAACGCTGCTTTGAACAGTCATGTACAAGTGTTTGTGTTAGGTACCTGGTTTCATTCCTCCTGGATATATACAGCTAAGAGTAGAATTACTGGGTCATATGGTCACTACAAGTTTGGTGTCTTGAGAAATTTCCAGATTGTTTTCCAAAATATCTTACTACTTCAGATTCCCATCAGCAATATCTGAAGCTTTCAAGTTTTTCCTCATTTTGGACAACACTTGTTTATTTATTTTAACTTTATTTTAAAAACTATAGCTACCTAGTGGGTGTAAAGTATCTCATTATGATTTTGATTTGCATTTTCCTAATCATTAATGATGGCTTGCATCTTTTTGTGTGCTTACTGGCTAAACTTCCTTTTAAATTTAAAACCACTTGTCCATTTTGAAATTTGGTTATTTATATTTTTAATTATTATTTATATATTTTAGGTATGTTTCTTACCAGATATATGATTTTTTTCATTTTTTTATAATTTTATGAGTTTGCTTTTGTTTTTTGATTTGTTCTTTTAAGCACAAACATTTCTAAATTTTATGAAGTCCAGTTTGTCTGTTTTTATTTCTGTTGCTTATGCTTTATTTATTTATTTAAATCCAAGAAGGCTTCAGCTAACCCAAGGACATGAAAATTTGGTTCTATAATTTTTTATAATTGCTGGATAGTTTTACTTCTTACATATAGGTAGTAGGCAGCCTTTTGAAGTGTTTATAATGGGAATAAAGTTACTACCAGGATATCCCGATGTGACAACACTAAAATCTGTATGTAACATAGTCTACCTATGTGCTAATGATAGATGAGTAAACTTTTTTGTGTGCTTATTGGATATATTGTATTCTAAATCCATTATTGAAGATTTTAGATATTTTTCCTTGTTATTTTTACTTTGTTTTTTGTTTGTTTTTGGTACCAAGGATTGAACTCAGAGGCACTTGACCACTGAGCCACATCCAAGCCCTATTTTGTATTTTATTTAGAGACATGGTCTCACTGAGTTGCTTAGTGCCTTGCAGTTGCTGAGGCTGGCTTTGAACTTGCGATTCTCCTGTCTTAGCCTCCCAAGCCGCTGGGATTAAGGCATGCGCAACTGTGCCAGGCTTTACATTTTATTTAATACAATTTGTGTATTTCATATCTTATGTAGGCCTTATCCAGTCTGACTGCCTTGTATAGTAGGGAACTATCTGTTACAATAAACAACACCCCAGTAGTGTGGAAAGTTGAGTTGCTTACATTTGGCGACACAATATTATCTTACAGTAGGAAGAATATAGATTGTTGCATATGGGAAATTAGAGAAGAATGAGGAAGATATTAAACAACATGACTGCAGCCCGCCATATTGACTATTAAATAAAAAGTGTCATGCAACTACTAATGCATTTTAGAATCAGATTTTATCCTTAACGTGTCCAGATCTTTCTGTTTGAGAATGTTATTGTTTTGCAAAATATGATTAGTCATCCATATTTAAATTCTTTGGGATTGTTTTTAATTTTTTGATAATTTAAGAAAATAATTGTTACTTTGTATATTCTGTGAATGCCTTGTTGGATTTAAGAACCTGGTATTTGTGGATACATAAACTTCATTATTGAGATGCATATTGCACTTACTTCTCCCTGTGCTTCCCTTCAGTTTTATGTTTAAATTCTTAACTGTAAATTACTCTCTTGCTTTACATACTAACACTTATAATGTACATTTTTCTGTATCTGATAAGGAAAAGTGATAATCAACAAACTTTAAGAGTTAATTCTCTTCAGAGTAGAGAGCAAGTTCACTCATGACCAAATTAAATTCTCTTTATTAACTTAGAATATGCATTTCCAATTAGTATTAAAAGTGAACTAAAATTACATTAAGGAGTAAATATTACTTCTGTTTATTGAGCAAAAATGTGCTCATAGTAGGTGAATGTATGGAAAATTGTAAGAACAAACTATTGAGAAACTCTTATTTAGGTCATCATTATGTGCCCACACATGAGTATTCCTTTTAGCATCTCAGTTTTATTTATTTGCAAAAGCTATAGAACATTACCACAAATAATGATTGCTAACTAATACCTTAGAAATTAGAAATTTCTGCGCAAAAATTTGATCTTAAAGTGCCAACATGTGCTTTTGTTTCTATTTCTTTTAACCCTTAGTGGCTCAGCTTTCATTGGTATTAGAAAGAAGTCAGTGGTACCTATGTTAATGTGTTTTATTTTGCTCTAACAAAATCCTGGTGCTATGTACTTTATAGGGACAAGAGATTTACATGGCTCATAGTTTTGGAAGTCCAGGAGCCTGGTGCCTGCACCGACTGGCTCTAATGGGAGTCTCTGGCTGCGTCACAACATGGTGGATGTCATCATTATGAGTGCACTTGTAAGAGACAGATTATGTGGAAAGACAAAGCCAAAGCCTTTCAGAGGCAGGCTTACTCTTTAAAAAATTACCCTAAGTGCATGTATGAAGTCAGGAATGGTGTGAATATACTTTGTATACAACCAGAGATATGTAAAAATGTGCTCTATAAGTATAATATGAAATATAATGCATTCTGCTGTCATTTAAAACAACTTAGAATAAAAAAAAAAAAAAAAAAAAAAAAAAAAAACAGGTCACTCTTGCAAGAACTAGCTAACTCTACAAATCCAGCAGTAACTCCTTACATGGATGTTATCCATAATGACCTAACTACCTGCCAGTATGCTCCACTTCTTAAAGGTCTACCCCTTCTCAACAATGCCATATGGTGAACCAATTTCTGAAACAGGGACCTTGGGGTCACAGCATATTCAGACCACTGCAATACCCATCAATTTTTCTTATTATATAGTACCATACAAAATTCTGTCAGGTTTATATTATAATATGCTTTATAATTGCTTCCCTTTTTTCTAAATACAGCATCATTTGACTAATTCTTTGGTCTTTTGCCTCCATTGCTATCCATCTTTTCTACTGCAATCAAAAGTGCCTTTCTAATACAGAAAGTCCTGTCACTGCCCCTTCACAAACTGTTAGCCGCATAGGATAAAAGGCACACTCTTTAACATGATATCAATGCCCTTTTGTATCATACTCAATATTACTTGTACTTTCACCAGCCACATCAACTTGCTACCTGAGTATGCAATGCAGTACATGCATAATCTCATTGCTCCGCCCTTTGATTAAGGTGTTCCTTCAGTCTGTGTGTCTTCTTCCCTCAGTTGATATATTTTCATTCTGCCACCTTTTTGGGAAGCGGTATCTTATTATGCTGTAGTTAGGGTTAACACATTTTTACCCCCTATAATGCATTCTTGAACGACCCTAGAATACATTTCATTTTACCATGGTGACTTATTACTTGAATTCCTCAGACAGACTCACCTGGGTTCATGAGCTGCCTCTTCCGTTCCTTTCATCTACATTCCTGGGCAACTGATACCACTCTGAAACTACTTCCTCATGTGTTATGTTAGTTATATTGTTTATAATTCATTGCCGTTTTTCGTGTTAAAGTGTGATAACACAGTGCCAGCCCAGGAAGTGGTAACTCTTGTCTTCCCACTTGCCTTTCTTACTCAGTAAGTACTTCATACAGGAAATTGTATCCCCACTCCCCATTTCAACATGTTGGTCCCAAAAGAAAATCTTTGGCTTGTCAAGATTCATGGAAATGTAACTTATTAGAATAAACATTAAGTTATTGCTACGTTGTTTCATTCTACAAAAGAGTTGGATGACTTATGAGCTGCATAAAAATCAAATGCGGGAGACATAAATAAAGCAATTGTATTCAGTTATTCAACTAAATAATGGAAAAATTCACCATCATCATCATGAATCTAAGAGAAAAAGGCTGAACATTCAGATAAGGAAATGTTAAAGCTCATCTTCGTTCTGTGTTTGTAGGATCTCGACTCCGCCAGGAAGATTTCCCCCCACGGATTGTGGAGCACCCTTCGGATGTCATTGTGTCTAAGGGAGAGCCCACCACTCTGAACTGCAAGGCGGAGGGCCGACCAACGCCCACCATTGAATGGTACAAAGATGGTGAGCGGGTGGAGACGGACAAGGATGATCCCCGGTCGCACAGGATGCTTCTGCCCAGCGGATCCTTATTCTTCTTGCGCATCGTGCACGGGCGCAGAAGTAAACCTGATGAAGGGAGCTACGTCTGTGTTGCAAGGAACTATCTTGGCGAGGCAGTGAGTCGAAACGCGTCTCTGGAAGTGGCATGTAAGTGAACATAATGAACCTCGTATGCACATTGACTTTATATGTTTTGTAAGTTTTGATTGTTTCTCGTAGATGCTTAATACTTTCAAAGAATCAATGTACTACATAATTTCACTTTGGCTTCTCCAGAGAAATCTTACCAAAATAACGTCAGAGTTATTGTGACACACTTGTTGGTATTAAATCAATGTGGAAATTGTAATCATGTTAAAGGTGGTAATACATAATGGTGCCCATATTTAAAATCTGCATTATTAATGGGAGATATAGCCAAGTATTAAATTGGCTATCTTAAAATTAAAGTTACAGTATGACATGACATCTAATTTAAAGTTTAAATTCAATATCCTACCTATTTCTGGTACATGTATGTTATTTGTGCATATGTGTATGTACATACACATATGCATAAACTGATAAACTACTTAGAGGTTTTATACACACACACATACACACACACACACACACACACACACATATATATATATATTAAACCTCTGAAGAGTTTATCAGACAACTTTAAAAGCAGCATGTTCTCTTATTCCCTGGGTTATCTTAATTCATTTAATTCCAGGTGGAATTCTGGGATCATTATCCTAGGAATAGAATGGGAAATACACCAACAACAGCAATTATACTTTATATTTTTATTAAAATTTATGGATGAAGAGATATACTTTCTGTGGGGACCTAATATTCACATATAGGAGAGTCTCCCAGTTTTACTCAATCTTTATAATCAGCAAAAGCTAAGGACTTGCCTGCCTGTGACATTTTAAAATACATGTGTATATTCATTAGATAGCCCAAATAGCAGTGGTAAATCAAGGTATCAGTGTTTTGCATCTATTTGAACATTGGCGCCATGGATCTACTAACTTCATGGATTGTTTTCTAGAACAAATTAGAATTTATGATAGCCTTTTTGTCTGGTTTGCAGGCAAGGGTTTGGGATCTTAATTTAAACATAACCATACAATTTTATTAGCAAGCTATCTGTTTTTATTAATAATTTTATATAGGATAAATTGTGAAGAAGGTGGCAATAACTTTTCCTAAAAAAATGTTGTACTCTTCAACTTTCTGGTTTTAAAGTAGGTCTTCAGGAGAGAAGAGAATTGAGGGATATCATTTTTTTGTAGAACTGGTTTGGGAGTGCTGAGTAATAGCTCCTGGTCCAATGTCTTTAATTAAAATTAATAATGGTGATTAATCCCATGCTCCATGGCATCCCGTTGGATTACAAAGGTAGTTTATAAGTGCATTCAAATTTAAAAATACATATATAGCATTGTCTTTATACATGAGAGCATCTTTGATAAAGAAAATCTTACTATTTCTTACTCTGCTGTCCCACTAAAAGCTATTGTTCTTAAGCCTCCAGTCCTCTGATTTATAGTTTCACTACCAGGAAACCCACTGATGCTGAAAATGGATCACTCCAATTTGAAAAGATGAGACAAATTTCAAGATCTAGTTGGATTTGCATGAAAAACCTTGGGATATGAAGACTAGAATCTGAATTTTTAATGCCATTTTGTATTGGACATCAAATTTTTTTTTCAAAAAATGATACCACAAAAAATATACATGGAGTTTTAGTGAAAGATACAAATAAAACCTCAAGAATACAAGTATTCCCAACTTTTCCATTTGTAATTTTTTATGACACTGGGGATCAAACCCAGGGATTGCTCTGCCACAGAGTTACATTCCCAACTCTTTTTATTTTATTTTGATATCAGATCTCAATAAGTTGCCCAGGTTGGCCTCAATCTTATGATCCTCCTGTCTCAGCCTCCCAAGCAGCTAATATTACAGGTGTGTGCCACCATTCCCAGCTCCATTTTTATCTTGTTATTTCTGGAACTTTTCAAACATGTTAAAATATTTCAACGTATAGTTCTATTGATATTTTTCATCTGCTGAGCCCTTATGGTCAATATGACAGGCATTATTCTCCCATTTTGTAGGTAAAGAAAATGCAGTCTATAATGACTTAATGACCAAGATGCAAACTATAAACTAATGAGAAATCTAAGACCAGATCCTGAGTCTTCTAATTTTTTTTTTTTTTTAAATTGAGAGGATTGTGCTGTTATGAGAAGAAACACTGTCAGTGGCATTTAACCTAATTTACATGAATGAAAATTAAGAAGTCTTTTTAACAATTTTTTTTCTTTTATGTGCTCTGCAGCAAATAACTATGTTAAATCCTCAACTAATTTTCCTTCCCCAAATTATGGTTTATCTAAACTAACCTTCTTATAAACACTTATAGTCTTGCCACTTATAGACTTCTTTTTTCCTTGAGTTGTAGCTTTGTTAGAAGTGCTCCCAACACACATGCATGTTTTATTTTTGTTTCATCTGAAAGGATTACTGTCTTTCCTAATTGCATCATTAATAATGAATCAAGCTGTTTTAGGAGGAAAATTTTAAACCATGATTCTTTTTCATGTAACTTGACAGTAGCATTTTTTATTTTGAAATAAATGAGCTGTAGAAATGCTTGAATTACTTATGATCTAGAGAGGAAAACAAGAAGGCTTCCAAATTAGATTTAGTTAGTGAATAAAATTCTTTTTTCTAATGCCATGTCAGTTCATGCCATTTGAAGCAACACAAGATCAAATAATATTCGTTTATATGTTGCTTAGTGCTTTCCATGAGCTCATCAGTCTTCTTTCTCTCTTTTCTTATGTAGCTCATAAAAACATATTAATATGGAAATTTGAGTCAAGGCATTGTGATTTTTCGATACCTATTGGTAACTAATTGTATCATTATAAAATTATAGAGGACTAGCTGAAGATCATATCAATGTTGTCTTTATATTTTGTACCACTTGACTAGATGCTCGGTTATGGTGCATTCATGTCCTTATCTGTTAATGGGATGTGGATAATCTCTAAAAGAGGTGTTGGAATATAGTAAAGAAGAAGAGGTATTCCTATCTATTCTCAAAGAGCACACAATCTCTTTGGAATGATGAACATGTAACTATATCATTTCAATAAATTAAATGAATGGACCATAAAGCCCATTATAGAGACAAGTAAAAGATACTATAGGAACCCAGAAAGGAAAATATTTAATTCTTCCTAAATGAATTATTTTAAGATAGGATTCTGGCTGTTACCTACAGACATTAAAAAGAAGAATAAGAAGAATAAGAAGAGAGATTCTAAGAGGATATATTATTTAAGCTCTGATTTGAAGGTCAGGTGAGAATGTCTGAGATGTAACCTGAAGTGCAAGATCATCCTGGTAGATACAAAGAGAAGCATAAAAGAACACTAGGTATTTGGAAAACTGCAGAGAGCTTGATATGAGGTTGCTGAGCAGAATGAATTTGGAGGTAGGCATAAGTTGATTCATAAAATGCAGACTTTTGAGTTTTGTGCAAGGACAGTCTTTAAAAGCTAATTGAAGATTATATTAAAAGGGTGATGACCAAAGTCTGAGAGGAGTTAAGCAGCTGTCAAATAATTCAGAAAAGAGTTGATTTTAGATTTTAAACTGAAAACAGTAAAGACTGAAAGTTGGAAATGCTTAGAAACACATTTAGGAATTATAACTTATATCACTTTATAACAAATTTGGGAAGATTGAGTGTGATTCCCAGACATTTGTTTCTGCTGACTGTCTGCATATGTACTGCTACTATCCATAGGGACATGATATGATAAAATGACCAGTGAAAACAAGGGATAGTGGTTGACATTGGCTGTATGGTTTGGCATGCCAAGAAGATGTCAATGGAAAAATTTGTCACATTTCAGTAAAGAACAAAATTCTGAATTTGAGAGGAGAGATCTTTCCCAGATAGAAGTTGAAGACATTTGAGTGGGAAAAGTCAATGTGATTTCTCAGGCAAGCCATATGTAAGGGGAACAGTTGATGAAGATGGACATCATTGCTTGGAATACCTGTATTTAATGGTGGGCAAAGAAAACAAGTACCAGTGCAGGAGACTCAGGCTCAGAAGAGGTATTAAAGTGATAGGAGATAGGCAATGAAAAAACAAATACACTTATGAAAGTACTTGGTGGACTCTACCAAGTACCAAGAAAGCACCTGTGGACTCTAGCACTGGAGATAGATCACAGCAGTTGAAGAAGGAGCAGGTGGTGGAGCTGGAGTGGTAAATGATGTCTGTTCTTTCAAGGCTGCAAATCTGAAGAGGGTGCATAGAAACTAAGGTATCTCAACATTGCAATTGCCTTTAGAAGTTTGATAATATTGTATTGTGGGGGCTTGTGTTCTACATTGTAGAATGTTTAGAGGCATCTTTGGACTTTGTCCATGAGATGTCAGTAAGATTTTCCCCCAGCCACAGTTGGGACAACTTAAAATGTTGGCAGATATTGTAAAATCTTCCCTAGGGTACTCTAGATAAGAACCACTGATTAAGGTGTAAGCATGAGATCAAAAGTGTACTATTACTAACAGACCAAATTTGTCACAGCTTTTACTGTGAAATGATTATTGATTAAAAAAAAAAACATTATGGAAAATGTGTGACTCCCTTTGCTTCTTCATAGTTTCCTTTCTAATTACAAAAATACTGAATTTTGCTGTAGTATGAAATGTGAAATGTCTTTGTCTTGATTGATCATGTGAAAATCAGCCTGTTCTATCCTGTACCATATTTACACACTTTTCTTTTTTCCTTTAATATATAGTTAGTTTTATGTAATGGAACAATGCAATGAAGATAAATAGTATTCAGACTAATCATTGCAATGGAAATTTGAATTGCTTACCTCTTTGTTGCTTTTTTTCCCCCCTTGGTTTCAGGGAAATAAAAAGCAATGCAGAAAGTGCTTTTCAAGTCACTTGAACTCAAGAAAGATCTTTAGGCAAAAAGCAATATTTAAATAGTTAGAAAACAAGAGCTGCTGGGGCCACAAGCAAGGGGCCTGACACTGAAGAAGTTAATGTGCAGTGCTCTGATGGGACCACCAGGAAAGCCAGGGCCTGGCCAGGGCAGATAGGGTTTCAGCTCCAAACAAGTGCTCTGGTGTGTGGAGTAGGAGCACAAGGGGCCCTTGCAGGAGTGCGGCTGCCCTGGATATAGCCGGAGTCAGTGGCAGCCTCTAGAGATGGCAGCTGTAGCCCCAGGTGGTAAATATATGACAGCAGCTTGATCTATCGACCAGGAGAAGAGGGGTTCTGGCCTAAATGAAAATTCATGAAAAATTGATGAAGTCCCCAGATTATTTTTTCCGTTTCCTTTTCTTAGCACTATGCCAGTGCAGAGAGGAGAGATTAAATGAGGTACTGAACGTGTTCATGGCAGGAGGTTGTGGTTCAAGGGTTAGGGGTCACATAGAAACCGATCTCCCCCCCCCCCCACGCCCCCCGCCTTCCTTACTTCTAAAGCAAAACACAAGAACTTTTCAGGTTAGTTGTGATTCACATTCGCTTTGCTTTCATAAATAAAATGACAAACTGTTCCAAAGTTAGCTTTTGGTAGAGTACAAAAGATAGAAGAAGCATAATTCTTAATTCAGTTGGGCAATAAGAAATAAATTGAATTCCATGACTGCAGGGTAATTTCTTTCTTTTATTTTTTACTTCCTTTTGTTTTCTATTTTCTTTATTTCTATTTTCTTTTTCTTTTTCTTTTTTTTTTTTTCTTTTTTTTTTTTCCTTTTGGTATCAAGGCTCCTGCTGCAAGAAAGTCATTTAGAGAAGGAATAGGTCTTGCATTATTTATAGGTCACAGATTGCTAGAATAGCAAAGCTATGGAACACTCTACCAACATAATGACCCTGTTTGCTTTAAATCCAAAATGAAATTGATGTTTTATCTGTACAAGGAATAGAAGTTACAGAAGTAGACTGACTTTAGTGTGAGAGGGCAGAGGTGGCATTGAAAATGAACATAAAGTAAATCAATTCCTTGATGTCTTCAAGTTGATAAATATGCAGTTTTTAACATTTTTATTTTATTTTGGCTGTAGATAAATTTTATCCAGACAATAACTTTATTCTCATTAAAGATGTAAGATAATTTAAATTGCAAAAAGGCAAGCCATGGAGAGCTCTTTTAAAAAATTGCTTTATTGAGACATAATTCACATATCATCTTTTTCCCATTTAAAGCATACCACTTAATATTTTTTAGTATATTCACAAAGTCCTGAAACCAGGACTGAAATCTAATTTAGAAGGTTTCAATTTCTCTCAGAAGAAACACTGTACCTATGCTCAGTCAATTCACATTCTTCCTGTCCTTTCCTTCCTTAAAACTAAGCAAATAATCAACTTTCTGTATCTATGAATTTGCTCTCTTGCAAATTTAATAAATAGAATCATACAATCTATGTCTTTTATGACTGACTTTTTCCCCTTGGTATTAATGCTTCCAAGGATCATGTCTGTTATGGCATGTAACAATACTTCATTCCTTTTTATTGCTGAATAGTATTCCATAGTATTGATATACCACAATTTGCTTATCCATTCATCAGTTAGTAGACATTTAGGTTGTTTCTATATTTGCCTATTATGAATAATGCTGCTATGATTATTATTTTTAATTAATTTATTTATTTTAATTAGGTATATATGATAGCAGAATGCTTTTGATTCATTGTACACAATTGCAGCAAAACTTTTCATTTCTCTGGTTGTACACAATGTAGCATCACAACATATGTGCAGTCATACATGTACCTAGGGTAATAATACCCATCTTATGCCACCATCTTTCCTGCTCCCATACCTCCTCCCTTTCCTGCCCTCCCCTTTTTCCCAAAGTTACTCCATTTTATCCATGCCCCCCCCCCAAATTATGGATCAGCATCCACTTAGCTATGATGATTTTGAACAAGTTCTATGTGGACATGTGATTTCATTGTTCTTTTTTATTTATCTATTTTTTCCTGCATTAATGGGGATTGAACCCGGGAGTGCTTTACCACTGAGCTACATCAACAGCCACTTTTATTTTTTATTTTGAGACAGGTCTCATTAAGTTTCCCAGACTGGTCTTGAACATGATTCTCCTCTGTTAGCCTCTTAAGTGTCAGGGATTATATGTGTGTATCACTGTGCCTGGTTGATAGGGTTTTATTTGAATATTCTCTTAGATATACATATAAGCATCATTACTGACGCACATGGTAACTAATTAGCTTTGCAAGGGATTCATGTGTAGTTTTAAAGTGTAGATTAAATGATATCTATTAGTGCCATTGAATTGTCTGTGTCTAACTCTCCTCTTCATGTCAAGCAGACATGAACATTTTTAGTGTTTGGTAAATGTTACTGAATGGCTTCTATGATAGCCTCCCTTGTCATGTCCATCAATTAAGATTCAATTAATTAAAAATATCAAATAATTAATTATGTGCAAACATTGAATGTCAATAAATTTTCTGTTTTTTTTCTCCGACTTATTAAATTCAAGTAGGTAAAAATTGATAGAATAAATCCTTGAATAACTTCTACTAGACTATTTTAACTAAGTTGGATAATCTTCCTGTTTACATCTCAGTTTTATTTGTACTGAAAGAGGACAATTTTCTGTCTTCTGAGGAGCTGAATTATCTTTCCTGGGAATAACCAACATATTTTCCATACTCAGGTTACTTCATGATATTTTAAGGTTTTTCCCTTTACTTGGATGGCATGGAATAAGAAATTATGAGTGATTGTAGTAGATGTTCATTAAGGAAGTCCCAGAATGGGAAGATAGAACCAGTAACCACTACTTCATGTTTTCCTTGAAACACGTAAACATGTAAGCAAACAGCCTGTTATGTGCATACATGGCCATAAGCTGGACTGGAACTGGTATTTATAGATTTTGAGCAAAAACAATTTAGGAGCAGCTGACTTTTTCATAATTTTCACTACTGGCATTTTTTAAAATATCAGGACAGATTTCAGTATTTTTAGCACTGATATGTAAGATGGGAAAAGATACATAAGCAACTGAAAACATTCATAGCTCAAGATACTTTGCATAAGAATTGGAATGTGCTTGTTGGGCTATTTTGTAAGCATGCCTTATAATTTTTTTGATAAGTCATTAAATGCTTTCAAATAAGCCTTTCCTATGATTTTTCACAAATAAAGGAATTAAAGTTGCTATAAATAAGAAACCAACTTGAACTTATGATCTATTTACATAAGTATAATGCCATATTTTCATATCAGATTCCTTTCAAGTAGTTGAATTAACTGTGTCTAAACCCTCTCTCAATGTAACACTCAAGTTGTCATTTACTGGCAAATAGTCTGAATTAACTGATTCTGAGGAAAGCACATAAATGAAGTAAAATCGTCATGTCCTCTAGCTTTCAAAATTTTATTCCCATAAAAGGTATAAGCCTGAACTCTGCAATCATAAATTCTAGAATGACAGAATAACATAGTGATGTGAAGACAATACAAAGACAAAACATGCTGAGGTCTGCTTTGATTGCCAGCTCCAGAAATCATAGTGACTGAAGTTAAGGAGAAAAAAAGATTCAATGTTTTGGAGGGTTTCCTACCATTAAATCTTTGATTTTTAAAATTTATACTGGTATGTACACACAGTTGATTTTACTGAAAATGTATATAGGGTGACCCTCCCTATACTTGGGATATGTACTTTTGTGCAGGAACTCATGTGCTTTACTTGCAAGATTTGTATTTTAGCAAGATGACAGTTTTCCAATTTTCCTTTTTTAAATTGAATTTTTCTCTTAATTATAATACATATCCTTCCATCCTGCAGCAGCCACCCCCCCCCCAAAGTTTCTATAATTACTTGAAGGAGGTTGTACTTCCTTCATGCATGAGTGTAGTGTGCATGATGAGCTCTGAAAAATATGGACGTTACTACAGTGGGGGTTTTGTTCCACTCTGGACATCTATTTCTGTATAGAATCTGTAGAAATATGTAACATAATTGGTAGGAAATGAGGTTCAATTACAGTATTGACATGTTCTCAGCACTATACAATATTGGAATTGGGTTTGCTTTGAAGATTCTCAAAGGTGAAGACATTCCCAACCATTCATTCCTTAATTAGGAGACATTATACATTTTTATCAATTGGAGAAAATTCAAGCAAGAATTATAAGAGAGGCAGGTGTTTTGATAGTGTGAAAAATAAACAGGCCTAGACCCTGGTGAGTCCCAGCTGGAGTTTTTCTGTTTGCTTTCTTTATCTTCTTCTTCTTTTTTTGCAAAAACATATGGCACCCAAAATAGCCTTTGATCCCTTATTTATTGGTTACTCTAAGTCAGTCATAAAATTGGCCATCAAAATTTATCAAGCTGGGCTGGGGTTGTGGCTCAGTGGTAGAATGCTTGCCTAGCATGTGTGAGGCACTGGGTTCGATTCTCAGCACCACATATAAATAAATAAAATAAAGGTCTATTGAAAACTAACTCCATTTAAAAAAAAATAGCATGCAAGGATATCAGGCCGGCTTACAGGCAGCAAAAACATTTTGCCACATGGAATAATATCACAAATAGGGACTGGTAATTGAGCTTATATTAACATCCTGTGGAGAAGGTGCTATCCTTTACACATAGACTTCTTTCTGGAAATCAGGTATTTCTCAGCGATACAAATACTTCTTAATACTTATGATGGCAATAATTACTTTTTTGTGTGCTGTTATCTAACATCTAACTATAGACCAAGATTTTGGAACAAACTATAGTGGGAAAGAGAGAGAGAATTAAAATAACATGAAAACACAATGTAACTCTTTCTATAAGGCATATTTGACATAAGCCATTTTATATGTCTATAGATCTGTGTTCCATATTTCCCTTTTTTTATGCTTTCTCTGTTTATTCATATTGAATGAGGACACTTAATGTTTTTCCTTGAATTAATTTCAAGGAAACAATGGTGTGTTTAGTTGTTAGTAGTAGAAAGGTTTTTAAGTGGTCTGTGCCTCCAGTGGTGCTTGTATTATGTGGGGTAGCCTCATCAGGTGACAGCTAACATTCCTCTCTAGCACAGGGGCAGGCCTTCAGACAGGGCATGCCACACAAGTGGAAAGGAGGAACCATGAAATGTTTTCAGATGAGTCAGAGTGAAGGATGGCCTTAGAAAACTAGAAAGAAGTATAAGGCAAAGATCTGAGGTTGTACTTGTTTAGGCTTGGAGGAAAAAGGATATATTAGTTTGACTGGAGAATTTATATAGTAAAGTACAGGGAAGTAACTTAGAGAGGTAGACTGGGAGGGACTAGACATTAAAGAGCTTGCACTTATCCTGGAAGACCTCAGGGAGCACCTTTTGATTTGGGTTTCTTACCTGGAAATGAGGTATGAAAGGAGACATGTGAAACGTAGTTTGAGGTAGTTTGGTGCAAGGAAGAGTGTGGAGGGGTGTTATGGTTTAGGTATGAGATGTCTCCCAAATATTCAAGTGTGAAACAATACAACATTGTTCAGAGGTAAAATGATTAAATTATGAGAGGTATAACATTATCAGTGGATTAATCCACCAGTATGAATTAACTGGGCAGTAACTGTAGGCTACTAAGGTGTGACTGCAGGAAGTAGGTCACACCTTTGGATTATACCTTTGGGGTTTATATTTTGTCCCTGGTGAGCAGACCTTTCTTTTTGATTTCTACCTGTCGTGTCCTATGTTTTTTTCCTTCACCACAACCTTCCACCATGATGTTCTGCTTAACCTCAGGCCTAGAGCCATGGAATCAGCTGACCACTGACTGAGCTTCTTAAATCATAAACCAAAGTAAACTTTTTAAGTTGTCCTTGTCAGGTCTTTTGGTCACAGCAACAAAAACTGACTAAAACGGTAAGGAAGAATTCCTACATGTTAAGGTATGACAGGATGAGGGCTAATTAAATTGATGAATTGAGTCCATATTGGGAAAAAAGAAAGTTGCATTTCAGCAGAGAATTGACAGGATTTTTAAATGTGAATTTGTAGCTCAAGAGAAGATATTAATTTAGTGTGCTATATTTTTTTGGGGGGGTTGGTACTAGGTATTGAACTCAGGGGCACTCAGCCCCTGAGCCACATCCCCAGCCCTATTTTCTATTTTATTTAGAGACAGGGTCTCACTGAGTTGCTTAGTGCCTCGCTTTTTCTGAGGCTGGCTTTGAACTCGTGATCCTCCAGCCTCAGCCTCCCAAGCCATTGGGATTACAGGTATGCACCACTGCACCCAGGCTAGTGTGCTATATTTTTGTACAATACCTTCTCACGGCTGGGTACTTGGATAGATGCTGCAATACAGATACTAAAACAGACCAAGAGTTGATCAGTGGTAATACAGATTCAGCTTTGCAAGATGATGTTGTAGAGAACTGTTGCATAGCAACTGAGTATACTTAACACTACTGAACTGGACACTTCAACATGGTTTAGAAGGTCTATTTTGTGATATTTTTACCCAAACTAAAAGCAGAAACAAAAACAAGATGTGACTCATGTCATCAAAGAGTGTTGAATGGGATGTGCAGAATGTGGTCACAGCAGGGGAGCCTGGACCAGGAAGGGCTGCCATGCTGGGTGAATACAAAGGAGCAAGAGGCTGACTTGGGCAGAGCAGTGGAACAGGTGAGATGATTTGTGTAGGCAGGCAGTGAGTAATAATCATTAGTGTCTAGTGAGTACCAGACTCTGTGTTTTATAGTCATTGTTTTTTCAGTTCTCAAAATGCCTTTAAGATTTGGTTAATATTATTTTCTCTACATTATATCTGAGACATAAAAATAACTTGCCATTTTTTACACAGAAATTAGAGGGAGTTCGAATTCAGACAGCCCTGGCTCTCAAGCCTGTTGTCTTAATCACAATGCTAAGCATCCTCAACGATTCCTTTAAGCAAACAAACAAAATCATTTGGTACTTAGAAGAAATCATTAGTGTTTGTTTCCAGTATTTTAGCCAGAGATCATTATGCAATTGTGTGTAAACAATGATGATGCTGGACTAGATAAAGTATGAAGCATTGTTTTGGCACTACAATTCTGTGATTCATGGGATATTAAAGGGAAAAAACAACAACAACAGATAGAGTAATCTTTTCTATTTTTTTATTTAGTTATATATTGACATTTGAGAGCTCATTAGTTTATTCAAGTAATTTGATTTTCTCTGTACAGTTCCTAGTTGTCAAATATCAGTATCAGGAAAATCCATCACTTTCCGTTCTTATTGACATGTTTGCAGGCCAAAGCAGCTTGGAGATTAAGAATCCAATTTATAAGATGAGTCATCTATCATTTAATATCTAAAGATAACTTGAATAAGTTTTTTTTAAAAGGAGGATGATAATAGCAATGATAACCTAAATACTTCCAGAGTTTTCTGAGAGTGTGTTCATGTATATTATTTCATTGCTCTATGTATTTGTAGACATTTGCTGCCTTTGATACTTTCTAAGTTCAGTATGTGGTATCACTAACATTGGTCAATTTGGCTTTCAAATTACTATAGTTATGTAGTTTTTAAATTTAAATAAATTAATCAAAAGAGAAAGGATTGTCTTTAACAAGTGATGATGTAGTTAAATATCTACAGGCTAATGAACCTCAACATAGACCTCACCCATTATGTGAGAATAATTCAAATGGATCATGGACTTAAATGTAAAACATAAAAATATAAAAATTTTAGAAGGTAACATAGGAGAAAAACTTAAGAGTTCTTAGGCATGATATCAAAAGCATAAAACAAAAAGATGAAATTAATCTCACTTCATTAAATTTGAAAACTTATTTTCTGAAAGATCCCATTAAGAAGATAAAAAAAATGAGTAATTTTTTTTTTTTTTTTTTTTTTTTTTTTTGTGGTACCGGGGATTGAACTCAGGGGCACTCGACCACTGGGTCACATCCCCAGCCCTTTTTTGTATTTTATTTGGAGACAGGGTCTCACTGAGTTACTAAGTGCCTCGCCATTGCTGAGGCTGGCTTTGAACTCGCGATCCTCCTGCCTCAGCCTCCCAAAGTGCTGGGATTACAGGCGTGCGCCACCGCGTCCGGCAATGAGTAATTTTTTTTTGAGAACATATTTTCCCACCAAGTAGCTGGTAAAAGACTTATCTAGAATATGTAGAGAGCTCTTAAAACTCAATATTAAGTAAAACAATCTAATTAGAAAATAGGCACAAGGAATGATGAGACTTTTCACCAGAAAGGATATATGGATAGGAAATAAGCACCTTAAATGATATTAAAATCACTAGCATTATGGAAATCCAAATTAAGATGTGAATACCAAGGGAAACTGTGCAGTTCTAAAACAACTAAAATTTTCACACACAGGTAATCCTGACAACTCAGGAGGGTGAGGCAGGAGGACTGCAAGTTCAAAGCCAGCCTCAGCAACTTAGCAAGGCTCTTAGCAACTTAGTGAGACCCTGTCTCAAAATAAAAAAAATGAATAAATAACATTTTTTTAAAAAGGTCTGGGGATGTGACTCAGAGTTTGAGTCCTGGATTCAATCTCTGCTGCAAGAAGTGGAAAAAATGAGAGGAGGAAAAAATTGTGACTCTACCAAATATTAGTGAGGTTGAAGGAAACTGGATTTCTCATTCATTGCTGGTGAAAATGTAAAATGGTATAGCCACATTGTAAATTAGTTTGACAGTTTCTAAAGGTAATAAATCAATATTTCTATAATATTGTTCTCCTCTTGGATACTTATCTCAGAAAAAATGTAGCTTTTATCTATATACAAAATCTTGTGCATAATTTTAGTACCAATTTTATCTATAATAGCAGACAAACTGGAAAAAGACTAAAATCTCCCTGAATCAGTGAAAGAATAAACATACCATCCTATATCCATAGTATAGAATACTATTCAGCAATAAAAATGATTGAAGTATTGATATATGAAGTGTCTTGGATGGGTCTCATATTATGCTGGATATAAAAAGGCATTTTAAAAGGCATTTCAAAAAGGTCACTATGGAATGATTCCGTTTACATAACATTTTAAATGACAAAGTTATAGCAGTGGAAGAGAGATTAGTGGTTGTAAAGTGTTAGGGATGAAGCAGAACTGGGTGTGACTGTCAAAGGATAATAAGAGAAAGATCTTTGTGGTGAGAAAATAATTGTGTATGTCAGTTGTGATGGTGATCACATGAGGCGATGAAATAGAACTACACACACGTACCAATGTAACACTCCTGGTTTTTCTATTATACTATAATTATCTAAGATGCAACTGTAGGGAAAATATGGGTGACATCTCAGGACTATATTTACTACTTCCTGTGAATCCATAATTGCTTCAAAGTAAGAAGTTAAAAAAGTAGTTGTCAAAAACTTACTCGTCAAACTATCCTAAGTAGGCATCAATGATAAAATGACATTAAGAACTGAATAGTTTATTTTATAACTTGTGAATATTCAAATGTTTTCCTTAAACATTGATGAATTCAAATTTTCTTTAAATATTCATGATCTGTTTAAAATTCGCTTGTTCATGAATTCACTCTTTGAAATTCATAAATTCAACTTTTCAAGCATTCTATATACAGTTTTGTGCTTTATCTTAATGTCTTTGATTTTTGCTTCTTCATGATTTTTTGAGGTTGGCAATGGACTTTTTTTCTAAGAAGAGGAAGATAAGGAAAGAGAGCAGTAATTGTTTATGGGAGCTAAATAATAATGTATGATATATAACTTAATGAATGGGGTCCACTATATAACCATCAATTTGTCTCTAAATCTCAACCACCTTGATAACTCAGATCAAGGAATGCTAATCTGCTAGCTCCTTTTAGCTGTAACTATACACTGGAATAATGTTTACAGTTCTGAATATCAGTTTAAATTCACCATTAGAATTGGAATGCCATTAAAAGAGAACTTTCAAGGATTTATGACTGTAATAAATAGGAAAGGATGAAGAATTGAGATTATTGATCTAGAAGCAGTGAAGACACCAGTAGGTCCCATAGTTTTGACCAAGCACAAAAACTGTCATGACAGAGAATGAATTTGTTGTACATGACCTGAACAGAGAGAAAAGGAACATTGGAAGGAAAATGCACATTTTGCTTCAACTGGAAAGTGATTGTGATGTGTGTTCTTTTCTCACATCTTAAGGAATTATAAACAAACCACAGCCAATGAGATGTCATCAGAAAGGAATTTAAAAAGTTACAAACAATTACATATGTTGGTGTAGCTTTGCCATATATATTTTCTCTAAGGAAAAATTAATCTCTAGGCTAATGAAACAAGTAACAAGAGTTAATATCTGGTGTCCTATTCAGTTACAAAATAATTCTCATCATTTTCCTGTTCATAAGGAATTCCATTAAGTAGAAATACTTTTCTTAACTTTTATATCATCATGCTGTATGAATAATCCAGGGAAAATTTTCCTTTGTGTATACATCTTACATATCTTATTTTGAAATCCTTTGAGATTATAAGCAATTAAATTAATTGCATTTTGTAGGCCAACCCCTCATTTATAACATATAATTCCCCAGGACCCACATGTCCAGATTCAAGAGCAGCTTGATGGAAAGGCTGATTTATTTTTGTTTTCTTGCTGGAGCTGCTTTGAATATTCTTAAAAGGAGGAGGAAAATGTTGTGTTTAATATTCATATAGGATTTTCTTTTAAAAGCAGCTTCTATCAAAAGCCTACTGTCAAATAGGACTACCTATAAATGGGTCAACTTGCGAAAAGCTTTCCTGAGTACTTAGTTTGTTCTTTGGGATTGATGGATAAGCTGATGGAGTCTGAGCTTCAAATGTGTATGTCATTAATAGAGATGTAAGAATCTCAATTTGCTTTGTCTTTTCCTTTCCTGACACATCATAAGGAAAAGCTTTACTAATGAAGTACCCAATGGTAATAACCCATTATATGCTAGACTCTCTTTATATCAGATGACATGCAAATGAACTGTTCTATTTCTGTGGAGAAAGAGAGACAAGGAGTGGTCTAGTTAATCATACTTGAGGGCTGCCATAGTTGTCTTCTGGGAAATATTATCATTATTCATTCTTATTTAAGGGTCCTTACTCTGTGCATAAGAAAATCTCCCATTCATTTCATTTGGGTTTGATGTTAATTACAGGGGCATTAATGGAAGCTTTCTCATAAGAAATGAATGTGGGATTAAATCAGGGGAAAAAAAAGAAGCAGCAGCAGCAACCTTTGTGAGTCAGGTCACCATGAAACCCTGTGTGTGGGAGCTGGCCAGTTGGGGGAACGCTAAGAGATCATCCATGCCTTGTTGTTCAGATAGATAAACTGAGAGAAATGAAATGACTTAATCAAAGCTTCCAGCTGATGAGAAGCAGGCATGAGATCACAAATGAGGAGGCCAGTTTCATCAGACAGCAATGTGGGGAAGAGATAGTTCTGGGAATTTAAGAGATCCAGCTCTGGCTCTTTTCTACTATTAACTAATTGTGTGACTTTTGGCATTTTTAAAAAATTTCTTTGGACCCATTTATTTGTAGTTTAAATTGAGGAGACTTGACTAGGTCACTTATCCTCTCCAAAAGGAAAAAATCTAAGCTCATATATGGGGTCAGTGTGCAATTACTAGACTAAGTTCATTGTGAAAAAGGTGTTTTGAACATAACATCTATGTTTTGCTTCCAGAACTTGAAAAGCACCAACCTTGAATATAATGTAAATCCAGCAGTAGTTTGTTAACTGGCCTTTCTCCTTGTCTGTGAAAAGACTTTTTTCTTATTCTGGATAACATCTCCATAAAAAAAAAAAAAAAAAAAAAAAAAAAAAAAAAAAAATCTCCCAGTACACTCAAGTTGACAACAAGTAATTGATAATGTCGTGAGGGCAACCAGTCTTTTCCTTAATCTTATATGTCTTTTGAGGAATTACCTGATCGTGTATCCATGTACACATAGTCCATGTTCACCTTATGACCATGTAATTAAGTCGTTTTTCTTATTCAATCAACCATTCAGTTGAAAGTAAGTGGTTTTTTGAAAAATTATATACATCCTAGACTAGTATTTCTAGTGTAGTGACTTTTAACGTGTACAAATACAATTTTTACGATATAGACTTTTTCTCCAAAAAAAGCAAAATAAAGCAAAGAAGTTAAATTTTGACTTAGGCAGTTGATTTTCCCTTCATGTAAAAATATTTTATTAGAAAAATGCATTCTATTTATCAAAATATTTTCATCCAAATAGCATAATTTTATAAATAGCAGGCATATATTAGACAGATATCACATTTGACCCATCTTTTTCTCTTTTTTTTGTCCCATCTTTGAACCCATATTATCTGACCTGTGTATAAGTCTTTCCCAGTATGAATGTTTTTGTTTATTTCTGTTGATTTTAAATTTTTCTTTAATTTGCATAATATATTTACATATTATTTCCTGATTATATACAATATGTTTTTAATTTAGAAATGCCGGAAACTACAGAAAAGGTTTTAAAAATATGTTGCCATCAGAAATTTAAACATTAGTTTGCATTAGGTTTTTATGTAAGTAATGGCCAACAGTATTAACTTTTTAAAAAAATAGACAATCTGTGACAGAGCCAGTTTTGTTTAATATGTCAATAAAAGATATTAATACTACACATGTAAATAACTATAATTTTGCCAAATTGGGTAAGACTGATGTAATTTTTAATTTCTTCAAAGAACATTAGAAAGCTCATATAATATCTTGCACATGTTCTCTAAAAATAGATGTAACTAAATTTCAAATTTGTCAAATAAGTCCTTCCAAATTCAAACATTGATGTATCTTGGAATTTTTTGTGTAATGGCCTTAGTGCCAAATATTTTATAATAACTCTGTAGAATAACTTAAAATCATTGTCTTTACAGCCATCTGGAAAAAATGACTTCAGTACTAGATATTGTCATATTGCTGGTAATATCTTCTCCACCTTGAGAAAGGCACATATAATAGGTCTGAAATTTTACATGGTGAAAGTCAGCAGGATAATTGTTAATTTATGGACTAAGTAGGCTTTTATGGTCCCCTTTAAAATGTGCATCTGTTCTTTTGCTGTTTTTCCCCAATAAAGTGATATTTCAACATAGACGGCAATTTTAGAGGCTTCGTTTATATAGGTGATATCAGTTCTAAAAAATTTGGTTTATTTCGTCCAAGTAGTCTTATTTTACCTATACAAGATTCCTTGGTTGGAGTGACCTTTGGAGTGACTGGTGTCTTGAGTGATGTTGTTAATGAGATCTAATGACATCATGACCCTGACCCCTTCATGGCCCTTGCTCCTCTCATCCATCTTTTAAACCCTACAGACTGTGAGTCAGTGTGTAGAATCAGGATTAAACAAGTGTGAATAAACAAGTTCAAGAGTTTTCTGCCACGGCTGTTGGTGCATGGCAGTGACAAAGCGGGGCACAGAGAAGTCAGTGCTGAGAATGCTTTTTGTGCACCTCCATGAATCCTGTTGGAGAAATCTCTACTGTTTGTGGTCAGGGTAGTGCATCTAATCTCCTCAGTGTGCTCCTTTCCTGGACAGTGATGGCGGTGGCCTTTATAATCACATAGCTGTTGGCACATTCAGTGAAAGGATGGTTGATCTATCACTTATACAATGTCACACGTTACTAAAGCTTTTATCTCATTAACTGTGATTAATGTTGTATGGCATGGGCTTGTCATGTAAGTGTTCATATTCAGCAAGTTTGAATCCCTTAGCTGACTTGATGAAGGAAGGATGTTTCTTTTTACAGACGAGAACTTTATTTTAGGGATTGAGCAGCCTTATTTGCAAATCACCCGTTCTACATGGCCTGACAATGTGTGACATGGCTCTTCCTTGGTTTTTTCCCCATTATGTCCTTCAGTGTGTTATCACTGAATATGAGAATGTCTTTATATAACTGTGATGTAATGGAAACAGATGAACAGTTGTGTAGAAAAGAACAGAAGGGATTCAAGACTTAAGGAAGCATATGATGTAATTTCTTGGCCTAAAAGTTGCTTTTCTTATATGATTCCCTTTGAAGTTAGATGGAAAGGGGTAGAGATACAGGCTATAGCTACTTTCTTGCCTGTGGCTGTGGTTCTTGCTTTATCTGCTCTACTTTTGACAAGTCCTTTCCCTTAGCCCTGGGCACCATTTGATAAGTTGACCAGTCAGTGATTAAACATATTTATTTAGTTCAGTGGGTCAGAGCTATTGCGACAGATAGAAAATTACTGATGGATTATCAATTTCAGCACCTCTGACATCTGGCCTCAGAGTAGTCCATCATCGGAGGACTCATAACACATTTAGTTAGACAATAACATGCTCAGCTACCTGTGTGATCACAGAGCAAGATATTGGAAATATCTTACTCTGAGTTAATAAGACAGATCACAGAAATTAGAAGAGTTCTGCACTTGTACTTGAAAAAAGCACCCAGTGATGTCCACAGTTTATAGTAGGAATGAGAGCGGACTTATACTTTTTCATATCTTTTGTTAATTTTATGATGTTTTGTGTAATTTCCTTAGCAAGTAACTTTTAGATTTGATGAGATGGTTACTTGGAAATACTATGGAAACATTATGACATATAACATGATTACTTTGTCAAAGTATACTGTTTAAATGCTTTAATAAATTAAAATAAGTCTTAAATTTTGGTCTACTGAGATATCAAAATGACCAACATAAAAACCAGACTGAAATACCTTCTATTCTAATTATTTTAAATGAAAAACAAGATTTCAAATTGAATTCATAAAACCCATTTTTAGCCTGATTTTTATTACAGTTGAATGCTTCTTTTACACTAATGTGAGTCTGACTAGCATAAGTTCCTTATGGCAAAGGTTAATCTAACATGGAAATATATTATATTTTGTGTATTTGACTAAAATGTATTCTAGTATAATCAACATGGAATTCAAAATAATCTCATGACTGGTCTTTCAAACAAGTGATTTAGATTAGTAGTTTGTTTTAAGGTATGTTCATGTCTTTAAAAAAGTGGCCACACATTTTGAGAAATTAATAGGTTGTGACAGATAATTATCTTTTGGGGGCTTTCTTCTCATTTGTAATTCTTTCCTGAGATTATCCCTTTATCTTTATATCCCATGTGCTTAACGGCTTACTTTATGATGAGCCCACATTTAATATTTATGTGTGCTGTCATAAGAGTATTTGTGAAGCTAATGGGCTGGGGATGTAGTACAGTGGCAGAGTGCTTGCCCAGCAGGCATGAGGACCTGGGTACAGCCGCCAGCACCACTCAGAAAAAAAAAAAAAAAAAAAAAAAAGAATATTTGTGACATTGAAATGGACTTATTTCACACCTTCTCTTGAATCTCTACTACATTGATAATAGCTTAGAAATAATACCATTTTTTTACAAAGTGAAGATTGAGCTCTTTAACACTACAATTTGCATTTATTCACAAAATCTATACCAGTGCTATGGGCTATAAAAATTGTAATGTCCAGCTTTTTACAATGTGATATAACTTGGCAATATTATAGGTCATTATGGGCCATTATTTATTTCCATAGACTTCCTGATTTTAAAAAAAACTATGCAACAAGATTTCTTCTATAATTCTGTGGATATCTCATCAATGGTTTACTAGTCTTCTTCAGCTTATCTCTCTTTAGACAAATCTGAGTTGGCTTGGAAAATTCTTGAATGAACCTTAGTCCTAGGATCCTCTATGGAATCTAGAAATATAGGTGAGAAAAAACTGCTATGGATATTCATATAAGACACAATTAGAAAATGAAGAGAACAAATTAGGATAGGAGTTAGATTTGGAAAATTATTTTGAGCAGTCACAGGGAAGCCATTGTAACATTTTCTGTGGAAGAACAACCCTTCTATTAGAACATGACACATCTGTCATTGCTTTGAATCCTTAAACAGGATGCCTAGTCTTTAATGCTTCTTCAGACGTGTTACACTGTGCTTTTAAAATCGAAGATGCTCATTATGTAGCCTGTATTTTGATTAACTGTTAAATGCCAAAATTTTCCTTTTGCTTTTACAGTACACCATTTACTTCCCTTTGAATTAACATGCATTTTATTCGTTTGCAATTTCTGGCAATAATAAGCAGGTCAAAGGATATTTCCATATAAAACAAACAAACAATGGAGAAGTGATTTACCTTATTTTGTAATAAAGACTACATGGTTCAGGCAATTAGCATGAAATTTGTTGTCCCATCAGAATGAATCAAATTAGATGAAAATATTCATTAATGTGACTTGATATGCATCAGGTTTTCTTTGGATAAAGGAACATGGTATGTTAAACTGCTAAGTGCTTTTAGAAAAGGATTTTATTTTCTGTTACCTAACAGGGAGACTTAGAAATTAGCCACATAATACCTGTGAGAGTGTCTTTAAGACTGTCAAGATCTCTAACAAAGTGAAGTATTTTCATGTGGTGTGAGTTTGTTGCAACAAACATTGAAAGGGTGAGAATGCACAGCAGTCTATTTCTAGAGGCTTCTGTGCTGACAGTCTAAGAATTATGGTTTTATGAAATTCATCTTGACATGTGATGATTTTTCATGCAAGGACATTAACATTGTCCAGTTTTGTATATTAAAATGCAGTGCAGGAGGATGCTAAGAACTGCAATATTTAAATGCTGCCTTCCAAATTGATCTTGAAAGCTTTGAATCAGTAATGTTGAATGACTTTCATGCCAGACTATTTAAAAAAAAAAAAATCATCCCTATTAAGCATCAGTGTGTTTTTTCCACTTTGTTATGTATTTGGATTAGGGTTTTACATGGTCAACAACCTTCATGTTTCAATTAAATCCCATTTTTAAGCATTGTGATGAGGAATGATGATAACAAGTTGGAGAAAGCATGATTATTTAAAGTTGTAACATGCATTGGCATTTATCCCACTATGTTCAATATGTACATTTTTCCATGCTCAGCATATTTTGGAAAGATATGGAAAATCACAAAATCAATGATGTTAACACAGTAAGCTTTCCTTAACCTTACTTTGGTGATCAACAGAATTTATAAACTGGGGGATTTCAGCAAATTATGAAACTTCTAAAATACGTGCTGAAGATTCTAATAAATTCACATTGTGCTCCTGGTCTGGAGTAATTCATATTATAAAATTGTGAAGGTGGATTAGTTGCACAAAAGATGGAAGGAAATTTTGTCTTTATTTTGTGGATTTATGAATACAGTTTTTATCATTCTAATGTTGGCCAAGATAGAATTCAGTGGCATAGCTGGAATTGCAGTGATAGGATTGGATTTGAGGAAAAATCAACTTTGCCACCTAAGAGTATTGTATTTCTGTGTATTCAGGATATTAAAATTTCAGCTAAGTCCAAATGCAGTCTTAAAAAGCAGAGAACAAAACCAAGAAAAAGCAATTGAACAGTTTTTGTACTGAATTGAGCAGGCATTAGATACACATTGGCATATTGAAACGGTGCTTGAACCTGGCTTTGTTTGAAATACTCCTTAGAAATAGTAACCCCCCCCAAAAAATATTAATCCATATTTGGGCAAATTAAATGGGGAAACAATGTAGATGTTTAATAGTATAATAATGCTGACTTGGCTATATGCTTAGTCTTTGATATTCGTTTTGGATTCTTCTGAAATTCCTTGATATTCTGTCACAATAATACTTTGACTAACAGACATTTTATAGTCCACCCCTGTAAATCCTTCACTGGTTGAAATTGAGTCAGGAATGGGACATCCTGATGTAAGTATTTTCCACTGGACTCAGTTAAGCCAGATTTATTCCGTTTGTTGTGGTTAAGCCACCATGCTCTGTTGAAAATATTTCCTAAAAGTATTATTCTGTATTATGTATTAGTTGGAATCGCTTGTATTATTAAGGTCTTCTTAGGGTAATGATTCTGAATGTTAGTTTTCTTTTTATTATAGAATCTTGTGTATACTACGTGCTATTCCACAGTAAAACATTCAGAATCCTTCATGAAAGTTGAGCACTAATTATGTTTTGGAAACTTTTCATATACTATTTCATCTTCACAGCAAGCCACTGATACTTAGGACGTTACTTTTATTTTTTTTCTTTATGAGAAAATTAAGTGTCAGGTTAGAGCTTAAAAAAAAACTGCCTCAAGTGAAATATCTAGCAAGAGAAAATTTTTAAATTTCCATGTGTCAGTTCAATGATATTAATTTCTTTCTGTTTAGAACAATATCTGGAATGGTTGATATGAGGAATTCTTGATATTGATCTTTGTATAAGGTGCTACCAGCAATTCTGATTCCTGACAAACCAGAATCTTAGTTTATTTAGGTGTGACTCTTGTTTTATGTGTGAAGTGGACAACTATTTATGATATGGAAGAGTATGTGTATTTATATACATAAAGAGGGAGCAAGAGGATTTTTACATATTATTTAGATCCCCGACTATGTAAAGGTAGACATACTCCTTAGAAAAGGTAGACCATTTGGTTTGTGCTCACACATATTTGTGGTCTACCACCATAAATTTGGTTGTCATTCATACAGATATGTAAATGAGTAAGCATGGCCCAGGCAAGAAGTTAAGGTTACAGTTGAACACTCACTTCCACTTGCCTTTTATGTTAATTAAAGATAGTTAATATGTAAATTCTTCATTAGCTTTTATATGTAGAAATTCACACAGATAATTTAAAAGCATGTTATTACTATATTATTGTATACTCATGGAGAATGGCCATTCAAAAGGCTGAAGTCCAGTCAAATATCTTTTTTATGGTGATGACAACATAAAAAATGAAGCTAGCATGCCTCACCCAAGGCTTCCTTCTCAGATCTATTCCACATGTGCTGTTGTGGTAATATTGTGAGCACTGAAGTATTAAAACAGTTTTGTCTTGTGTTCTTTCATTCTGACAGGCCTATGACATAATGTCGACAAGCCATGTCTGATAGATTCAAAATTAAAAGTGAATACCCTTTTTTTTTTTTTCCTTGCGTGCACCTAATGGCCTTTGAGTCAATGTGCTGTTTCACTGCTTCCAGCAAACGATATTCCATAATAAGTCTGGGAAGAGCTTGTAAGGTGTTTTCTTTGTGTGTGTGTTTTTGTTTTTGTTTTTTTGTTTTTTAAAGATTGTTTGGTGTTGGCTCTGGTGTAGCCCAGTAGTAGAGTGTTGGCCTAGCACCAAGTATGTGTTAGGTACTGGGTTCTATTCCCAGCATCCTCCTCCCCCAAGCCCCCAAAAGGATTATTTTGGTCCAAACTATATTTGCTACTAAAAGAGAAGAATGGAGAGGAATCAGCAATGACAACAAAAGCTAGTCAAGGATCTGAACTCTGAGAAACAATTTGCCAATGAAGATATTAACTCTGTGCACATGACTTAATATTTGCACAATAAGGTTAACCATTTCATTTTCACAAACATTCAAGTGGCATTTAGAAAAGTGTAGGCGGAAATTTAAAATGTTCAATGATTTGATGTTTAGCCCAACATCACGTTATACAGTCCCATTAAGAAAGACGACAAGCTGTGACCAAGACACTACCTCCCAGGCATGTCTTCTCTTTGACAGCTTTCTCACTAAATCAAAAGTTTTGCCTCTATGGCTATATAATTCAAGATGATTTTTAAATTGTTTCTTTTACAAAGACCTATGAGAAGAACTTAGGGGGTTTAGAAACAGTTGAGGTTGGCTGTTAGAACACTTATCCACTATTTGGTTCTTTTATTTATTTAATCAATGAAATACTAGACTGGTTATGAATTTAGCTTGTTTTGATGGGTAGTAAGGAGTGGAGTGGAACTTGTTCTTGACTGCTTCTATACTAATTTTAAGAACTAGGTATATGCATTTATGTATCAATTTCAGACAGTAGGTGAGAAAGTGATGAACATAGGTAATGTTATAGGAGAGCAGCTTTCATGTAAACTCACAAATGTGTCTAAAACCCATCTGTGTAAGACATTTGAAAAACTACTTTCTTGAAACAAAATCTTATTGGAAACACTAGAGCCCAGGATCCAGACTGAATGTAAGCAGAGTGTATCTGGTGTGTCTTAGTCTTCTTTCCTGGAAACTACAGGGTTGAAATGGTTCCTTCCATGTTCATAGGGTCCAGGAAGTCTGAGCTAAATGTACGCTAAGGGGCTAGAGAAGCTAGTGTATGCTTAGTTTGTGACTTCCCTGTAAGGGAAGGTGTTTTTATTGAACTGGACCAAATTTGAAAATTTGGAAGAGAGGAAAATGAAGCAGAATGGAAACAGAATGGAAGAACATTGGTGAAAGTACACAACTTTGAACCAAGAAGGAGCAGTGGTTTTAGAAAGACTGAGAGAAAACCATTGTGACAGGAGCAGGGTTCCATAACTGACTTCTGAGGTCAGGTGGAGCCACATCAACAGGAACTGCAAATGCCAAGCAGAGGTGTTTGGAAGAGTGTCTGGGAGGCAATATGTATGTGTTTAGGAATTTTTTAAAGCCGCCATGACACATATGGTATAACATTTGGTGGAGTTGTGGGAATGGGTTACCGTGCAAAATAAAATTGAGCCAGGAGAAGAAACTGGAGGTGTCTGGTATTATTTGATTTACTTTTGGTAAAAGGAAATACTGACTTTGGGAATAGAAGTGTGGTCACCTTTATTTTAGTCACAAACTAAGTATTCACCACATTTCTTATCTTACTTAAATAACCATTTTTAGTTATAATTAAATGTAGCAAATGATTTATCCACTATAATTTCTTGCAGTTTCCAAAAGTTTGCACACTGTCCCTTTCTCTCACAATTTTTATTCTTTTTTTTTTATTCAAAGTTGTTGTATTTACAATAGTAGTATGCATTATAATTCATAATAAACATATAGAGCATCTTTTTACAAAACACTGTTTGTATACAATGTATATTTGTACCATTCAAATCTTCAATCATGCATTTAGGATAATGACATCCATCTTATTCAACCACCTTTTCTTTTTTCCCGTCCCTCCCCCCTTGCTCCCTTCCTTCCCCTCCCTCCCCTTTGACCTTTCTAGCATTCCGCTAATCCTCCTATGTACCCTGACCCAACACCACTGTGGATCAGCCTCCTTATATCAGAGAAAATATTTGGTATTTGGATTTTTTTTTTTTTTTTTTGTACCAGGGGATTGAACTCAGAGGACTCGACCACTGGGCCATATCCCCAGTACTTTTTTTTTGTATTTTATGAGAGACAGGGTCTCATTGAGTTGCTAAGTGCCTCACCATTGCTGAGGCTGGCTTTGAACTCGTGATCCTCCTGCCTCAGCCTCCCAAGTACTGGGATTACAGGCGTGCTCCACCGTGCCCGGCTAGGTATTTGGATTTTTGAGATTGACTAACTTCACTTAGCATTATATTCTCCAACTTCATCCATTTACTCATGAATGCCATTATTTTATTTTATTTTACTGCTGAGTAAAATTCCATTGTGTATATGTACCACATTTTCTTTATCCATTCATCAACTGAGGGACATCTAGGTTGGTTCCACAATCTAGCTATTGTGAATTATGCTGCTATAAACATTGAAGTGGCTGTGTCACTGTAATATGCTGTTTTTAAGTCCTTTGAGAATAGACCCAAGAAAAAGTAAGCTCTAATTTCCAACATGTCAGATTAGGTCCCAAGTTCCTTAATAAGAATCCTATAGCACAATAATTAATATCAAGAATCAATGAATGGGATAGATTCAAACTAAAAAGCTTCTTCTCAGCAAAAGAAACAATCAGTAAGTTGAATAGAGAGCCAACTATTTGGGAACAAATATTTAATACATGCACATCAGATAGAGCACTAATTTCTAGACTATATAAAGAATGCAAAAAACTTAATTCCAAAATAATAAATAACCCAATCAACAAATGGGCTAAGGAATTGAAAAGACACTTCTCAGAAAAAGATACACAATTAATCAACAAATACATGAAAAAATGTTCAACATCGCTGGCAATTAGAGAAATGCAAATCAAAACTACTCTAAGATTTCATTTTACTCCAGTCAGAATGGCAGCCATTAAGAACACAAACAACAATAAATGTTGGAGAGGATGTGGGGAAAAAGGCACACTCATACATTGCTGGTGGAACTGCAAAATGGTGCAACCGTTATGGAAGGCAGTATGGAGATTTCTTGGAAAACTGGGAATGGAACCACCCTATGACCCAGCCATCCCACTCCTGGGTCTATTCCCAAAGAATTTTTATTCTTTTCTTGCCTTTTTTCCTTCCCCTACCCTTCTTTCTTCCTCTCTCTCACTCTGGTCATAGCAATTAAACCCAGGGGTGTTTTACCACTGAGATACATCACCATCCCTTTTTGTTTTATTCTGAGACAGGGTCTTTCTAAATTGTTTAGGGCCTCCCAAAATTGCTGAGACTGGCCTCTGACTTGTGATCCTCATGTCTCACCCTCCCAAGTCACTGGGATGATAGGTGGTCACCACCACACCTGGCTTCCCTCTTCTTTTCTATATTTCTTTTTACTGTACAGTATATCAGACTTCTAACATGATAAGAATACATACTCATGATACAGATACATCATGACTGAAATGGGGAGAAACCAGGCAACTTTCTGGTATTTAATTCAAGTGATAGGTTACTATTTTGCTCATTTTCTAGATAGTGTTTAGAAATAACTTTTATTTGTCCTGAAACCTGGAATTATAATAAAGTTTAGACCAGATATCCACACTTAGTGGAAAAAACATATTGAATAGCTGTGGTCTGTCTGCTCAATGTCAATCACGGTCACATGAGTGTTCCTGGATTTCTATCTCCAAGAGCACTGTTTAGGTAGGTCCAGGTGATTATGTGGAAGGAATTAATTTGTTTCTGAAACACAAATCACTACAACTTTTATCCCTCCAGTGGACTTGTATCATCTATTGGTGAGAGTTTTGTTAATTGCTTTGCATTTCATTCAGATATGGTAGTATTGTTTTCTTATGTTAATATTAATTCTGCCCTAGGTCTCTATGCCTTGTTTCACTAAAAGACACTGAGCTCTTAACCAAGAAAAGATTGAGCAGAGAAAGCAAACAGATACTGACCCAAGCACAAAGGGCACTTAGTGCTTGATCAAAGGTGTGCTCTGAATGCACATAAACTTTTTATCATAAAGGAAATAAGAAACAGAAACATGTAGGCATAGAAAAAAATTTGTTTTACCTTAATTGTAATGTTTTTTGAATTTATGAATTTAATACCTATATCATGTATAATAATTTTTATGAAGTTTTCCTGAAGTACAAATTCATTAGCAGCCCATTTTACAGAGTGCAATTATTAGTAACTCAGATCATGATAGAATATACAGAATTATCATAAAATATGCCTACATTGGTTTTCTTCTCTTTCTGATGTACTATTAGTAGTAGTTGCTTTACTTAACAAAATTAAAGGAAAACATGTTTGCAGAGTTTATGGTCTACACATTCAAAACAGGTTATTATTTATTCAGCTCCTAGCAATTGCACACATTTGACCCTAAATGACAAAGTAAATGAAAGCTCTTTTTCAAAGTAATACAATCAGTTCAAAAAATATCGTGCTAATAAAGTTATATATTCTAATTGAAAGATTGATGGCAATCCATTTAGTTGTTACTAGGTTATTTGTGACAGACAAATGTGGAGTAACCTCATTATAGTCAGAATTGTGATGACTTGTAGCTGAGGAGAGAAATAAAGCTTTAAACCATTGTCACAGTCCATTTCCAAAATGTATTCAGAAGATGATTTAAAAGAAAATATATGACCATTAAACATATTTGAATTGCTTACCTAGGAGTGTTATTATAACAGCAATGAAGTAATCATCTGTTTGATCCCTAATTGGCCTACTTAAAATTCACAAATCAGATTTACAGATTCCAATTTGTGTAAGAGAAATGCAATAGCAAGCCCTAGATTAAAAAGATTATCCCCTGTGGTTTGGTATTTTCGGTTCATATATTTAGTTGTTTTCTCCTTGATCATTAAGCCTATATGAGTTTATTTTAGACATCTCTGTCCACAATCACCAGTTCATGATAAATTATTCAGCACTTTTCATTTGTGTGTTCACTAGTAGTTTAATGTCAGGCTTTCAGCACAAGCACTCAAGGGAATGCCATCAACATTTTAAAGTTATGTAGTTGAGAAAAAGAAGGCATATGGATGCATGTAATTATTTTTTTTTCTTTTGCTGCAATCTTTGTGGGAAATATTTCATGTATATTTGATTTTGAAGCTTCTTTGTCTTGATTTATAAATGATAATGTATAAATGTTGACCATAGAAAGTTATGTGTTCCCTGCACAGTTTTCCTACTGTAATATTTGCATGTACCTAAAATTTCTTAACTTCAGAGGTGTTTGCATAGACATCCTTTTTGCTGCAGACCCAATTTATCATTTCTCACTTGTGGTGCAATCTCATGCAGAGTAGTCATTGCCTCATTCAGATATCAGTATTTTCACTTTCTCTTGTTCTTCTACATCCTGAACTTTTTCTTGTGTTTCTTATAATCAATGGCTTACATTTAGCTTATATTTTGTCACGAATTCAAAAATAATCTTGTATTGACAAGCTTGATTTAAGTATGGCCCTAATTTTTTAAATGCATTTAGAAAAAAAGTGATTTTCATTGTCTGGATAAGTCAATTAAATATCTGTTGAATATCTTCATCTGCTAACAAATTGAATATAGTGTTCTTTTGAAAATAGTGTCTCCACATAAATTGGACATTTTCTCTCCTAATGAGTAATTAAAAGAAAGTTTATGTCCCTTCTCCCTTGTAAGTTTTGTTGTCAGCTAAGGCCAAAATTTTTACTTGTTCAACAGAGTGAATTAAAAATCATGTAACAATAGAATCTTTGCCAACAGGTATAAGTCAGTGAAGATGTTGTGTGTTGAGGTGAGAGGCCAAAGGGTAAAGAGGGAACAAAACACCTACCTTCCAATTCTAGTTAAAAATAATTTAATATAGATTACTCAATAGCTGTCTAACCTCACACAATTGTTTAACTTCTGATCTTAGTTGTTTTTCACCTATAATGTTGGATAATGATGCTATGCTTACTTAAAAAGTTATTGTAATACTCATACATATATTATAATTATACACAGTTAATTATAACTCATTCAGATTAAAAATTTTTCAAAAATTCTACATGCTTTTCATCCTCCTAAGCAAATGAATGTAGAATGCCTACTACATGCCAGGTTGCAGGTATTAGGGAAAGTCAGTGAATAAACTAGAAAAAAAATATTTTCTCAGTGTTTACATACTCAGTGCAGAAACCTGAACAATATATGAATATAAATAGATAAGAATAAAATTACTCACTCTTGCTTTTAATTTGTGGGTGTCTAGGTTATTTTTGCATGTGTGTGTGTGTGTGTGTGTGTACGCTCATGCATGTTTTGCTTTTGTTTTAGAGATTGTCATTGTAAGATGTCATTTTTTTTGCTTATTTGTATTTCATAAATACTTTCTCAGAGCATGTTTTTTTCTGCTACATGATTTTTTAAAAATATTTATTTATTTGCTTTAGTTGTACACAATGTGTTTATTTTTTACATGGTGTTAAGAATGGAACCTGGGCCACACACGTGCTGGGTGAGCACTCTAGGTTTTTTTGTTTTTTTTGTTTTTTTTTTTGGTTTTGTGTGTGTTGTTTTGTATTTTTTTGTTTTTGATTTTTTTTTTTTTTTGTTTTTTTTTTGTTTTTTTGTTTCTTTTTTTTTTTGTTTTTTTTTTTTGTTGGTTTTTTTTTTTTTTTTTTTTTTTTTTTTTTTTTTTTTGTGTTTTTTTTTTTTTGTTTGTTATTTTTTTTTTAGTTTTTTGTTGTGGTTTTTTGTTGTTGTTTTATTTTTTTTTTTTTTTATTTTCTGTTTGTTTTTTTTGTTTGTTTTTGGTTTGTTTTTTTTTGTTTCTTTTTTTTTTTTTTGTTGTTTTTTTTTTTTTAATTGTTTTTGTTTTGGGTTTTTTTTTTTTTTTTTTTTTTGTGTTTATATGTATACCTTTTTTTTATTTTTTTTTATTTTTTTTTTTTTTTTTTTATTTTTTTTTTTTATTTTTTTTTTATTTTTTTTTTTTGTATGTTTTTTATTTTTTTTTTTTTTTTTTTTTTTTTTTATATGTATTGTTTTTTTTTTTTTGTTTTTTTTTTTTTTTTTTTTTTTTTTTTTTTTATGTTTTTTTTTTTTTTTTTTTTTTTTCTATTTTTTTTTTTTTTTCTATTTTTTTTTTGTTTTTGTTTTTGGGTTTTAATTCTGTTTTTTTTTGTTTTTTTTATTTGTTTTTTTTTATTTTTTTTTTTATTTTTTTATATTGTTTATTTTTTTTTTTTTTTTTTATTTTTTTTTTTTCTTTTGTTTTTTTTTGTTTGTTATTTAATTACTTTTTTTTTTTTTATGTTTTTTGTTTGTTTGTTTTTGGTTTTTTTGTTTTATTTTTTTTTTTTTTGTTTTGTGTTATTTTTTATTTTTTTATTTTTTGTTTTTTTGTTTTTTTTATTGTTTTTTTTTTTTGTAATTTTTTATTTTATTTTGTTTCTTTTTTTTTTTTTTTTTTTTTTGTTGTTTATTTTGTTTTTTGTTTTTTTGTTTTTTTTTGTTTGAATCGTTTTTTTGTTTGTTTTTTTTTTTAATTTTTTTTTTTGTTTGTTGTTGTTTTTTTTTTTTGGGTTATTTGTTTTTGTTTTTTTTCTTTTTTTGTTCTTTTTTTTTTTTTGTTTTTCTTTTGTTTTGTTTTTTTTTTTTTTTGTTTTTGTTTTTTTTTTTTTTTTTTTGGTTGTGTTTTTTTTTTTATTTTGTTATTTTTTTCTGCTGAACCATAATCCCAGACCCTGCTCCATGATTTTTAATGGTGCATTCTCCTCTACTCTCCCCAGCCTCAGGCAACCATCCTTCTACTCTCAACATCCATGAGCCCCATTTCCACCTTCCATTTCTGTTGGCTTCATGGAATTCCAGAATCTATGGTGGATCTTTGATTGAAAGATACCCACTCCATCCCACAAACTCACTTTTCCTGTGGTACAGGCAACAGGCATATGAATTCGTCTTACTTTTTATATTTTAGAGCAGGCAACTACATAGGCCCAATATAGGTAGGCTCTGTGAGCACTCACTGTGCTGTTTTTTTTTTTTTTTTTTTTTTTTTTTGGGGGGGGGGGTTCCAGTGGCATTGAAGATTTTATATGAGGATTCTCTCCAAATAGCCATATGCCCTCCAAATCAGATCTACCTATATCTAGCATGCCTTTTCTCATACAGAGCACTTGGCTGGAACCCAGGGCATGGAAGTTTAAGATAGCTACATCAGTGACTAAAGATTGCTGAATAATAAAACATCTGTAGTCAAATGACATTTAAAGTTGTATGCTTTACGAGCTATTAGAGATGCCATCAGTATCAGAGGAAATATGTAACCTTCAGAATCCATAAATATGAAAAGTAAGTTCTTAATAAACTCTAAAGTTCAATAGGGAAGGATACTTCTTTTAGTTTTTTCTTTAAAATTTATAATACTTATCACAGTGCCTAACACAATTGGGAATGCTCAATATAATTATTTGAATGAATATAATGTAGATTTCATGGTCTGATTTTTTTTTATAATTGTTAGACCAGTAAATTTAGGAAAAAAATATTTGCCTATTAGATTAATTAATTATTTGCCTATTAGGAAATATTAAATTTATTGGCCAATTATTACTACTACATTCTGGAAAACTACTTATATATTTTGTTTTGTGACTGTATTTTATTTTATTTTTTATATTGATAAAATAGATTTCTTTTTTTATTCAAAGTTGTTGTATTTGTAATAGTAGAATGTATTACAATTCATAATACACATATAAAGCCTCTTTTCACATAACACTGTTTGTATACAAAGTATATTCGTACTATTCAAGTCTTTAATCATGCATTTAGGATAATGATATCCATCTTATTATACAACCTTTTTCCCCCCCCATACCCCTTTGCTCCCTCCCTTCTCCTCCCTCCCCTTTGACCATTCTAGTGTTCCTCTAATCTTCCTATGTACCCCGACACCCAACACCACTGTGAATTTGCCTCCTTATATCAGAGAAAACATTTGGTATTTGGATTTTTGAGATTGACTAACTTCACTTAGCATTATATTCTCCCACTTCATTCATTTACCTGTGAATGCCATTATTTTCTTTTCTTTTATTGCTGAGTAAAATTCCATTGTGTGTATATACCACATTTTCTTAATCCATTCATCTGCTGAGGGACATCTAGGTTGGTTCCACAACCTAGCTATTGTGGGTTGTGCAGCTACAAACATTGAGATGGCTGTGTCACTGTAATATGCTGTTTTTAAGTCCTTTGGGAATAGACCCAGGAGTGGGATGGCTGGGTCATAGGGTGGTTCCATTTCCAGTTTTCCAAGAAATCTCCATACTGCTTTCCATAATGGTTGCACCATTTTGCAGTCCCACCAGCAATGTATGAGTGTGTCTTTTTCCTCACATCCTCTCCAACATTTATTGTGACTGTATTTTAAAAATAATTATATTTAAAAACTTGGTCATTGCCAGGCATGATGGCACACACCTGTAATCCCAGGACCTTGGGAGTCTGAGGTAGGAGGGTAGCGAGTTCAAAGCCAGCCTCAGCAATTTGCCTAGGCCCTGTGCAACTTAGGGAGACCCTGTCTCAAAATAAAACACACAAAAAATGTTGGGGATGTGGCTCAGTGAGAAAGTTCCCTAGGTTAAACCTCCAACATGAAAATAACAACAACAGCAACAAAAAACAAATAAACAAAAAACCTTGTTCATTAAAGCCAGTAAAAATGAATTACTAAAATATTAAGTGAATTCATTTGAAATCAGTCATTTCAAATGTGCTTAAATTGCATTAATTAGAATTTTTTTAGAATAGGCCTAATATATTACCATGGCTTGCTCATAAAATTATAAGAATTAAGTATGTATATTTTATTCTAAAAATGCACATGATTTATTATAGATTTGTGATTTTTATCTACTGTACTTGTATTGAATGATGATGTTTCATAATTTTGTAATACTGTATCTCAGAAGATTTATTGTAGTTTTAATTTCTCTGAGCCAGTGTTTGAACATATTTTGGTGATTATTGGCTGATAAAAAATAAGAAGCCTGCACAGAACTCAGTGGCAAATATTTATGCAATTTTCTCTGATTAATATGGTCTTTTTTGGTGTAATGTGTCAATGTTATCAGATTCAAATTTATCACCAAACTAACTATAGCAGTTTGAACTCCTGGAAAGGGCTGTTCTGACTGAGTTATCATTGGACTCACACTACATTTTGTTAATTTCATAGGGAAAATTTTTATGAAAAAGTCATTCAAGTTCTGCTTGACCAGTCAAAAATACCTGTATAACATTGAATGGACTGTGTATTGGAAGAATTTGAAACTTTTAAATAGTACTAATAAACTAATAGAAATTTTCACACAGTCATTCAATTCCTTTGGACACTTACGTTTTTAAAATTTGTCCTCATTAGTTATAAATGACAGTAGAATGCATTTTTACAGATCATATACAAATGGAGTATAACTTCTCATTCTTCTGGTTATACATGATGAAGAATCACACCAGTTTTATAATCATATATGCATATGGGGTAATAATGTCAGATTCATTTTATTATCCTTCCTACCCCACATCCCCTACTCTCCCTTCACTCCCCTCTGTTTAATCCAAAATACCTCTTTTTGGGGCTGGGGAGATAGCTCAGTTGGTAGAGTGCTTGCCTCACATGCACAAGGCCCTGGGTTCAATCCCAAGCATCACCAAAAGAAAAAAAAAAAAAAAAACTATTTTTTTCCCCTAACTTCACCCCCATTATTGTGAATTAGTATCCACATATCAGACAAAACATTTCGACCTTTGGTTTTTTGGGGTTGGCTTACTTTGCTTAGCATGATATCCTTCAGCTCCATCCATTTACAGGCAAATGCCATAATTTCATTCTTCTTTAAAGTTGATTAATATTCCACTGTCTATATATGCATCATTTCCTTTCCCCCCCCTTAAGAAATTAATTTTTTTATTATTTCTTTCCTGTAAAATTTTAACAGCACCAAATTCATAGTGTTACAATGAAGGTTAAATGAGCTAAAATATGTAAAATTCTTACAACAATTTTTGGTCATTCTAAGTGTTTTGTAAGTGTAGTAATAATAACATTAATAATACCCTTTACTGTTTTTTTCCCCTACAACTAGGTTTCACAATTCAGAATACAGCTTTGTGTTTACCAAATCTTTTTTCTAATATCTTAGAATTATTTTCCATGGCTCAAGGCAGTATTTCTCAACATGGCTGAGTAATATTCCACAGTTTCTTTATCCATTCATCTGTTGAAGGGCACCTAGGTTGGTTCCATAGCTTAGCTATTGTGGATTGAGTTGCCATAAACATTGATGTGGTTGAAGCACTGTAATATGCTAATTTTAAGCCCTCTGGGGATAAACTGAGGAGTGGGATAACTAGGTCAAATTGGAGTTCCATTCCAAGTTTTTTGCTTTCCATAGTGATTACACCAATTTGCAGTCCCACCAACAATGTATTAGTATACCTTTTTGCCCGCATCCTTGCCAACATTGCCATTCTGACTGGAGTGAGATGAAATCTTAGTGTAGTTTCAGTTTGCATTTCTCTAATTGCTAGAGATGTTGAACATTTTTTCATATATTTGTTGATCGATTATATGTCTTCTACTGTGAAGTATCTGTTCAGTTCCTTCACCCATTTATTGATTGGATTATTTGTCTTTTTGGTGTTAAGTTTTTTGAATTCTTTATATATCCTGGAGATTAGTGCTCTACAGACCTTTACTTTTTAATTGCAGGATTCTTTAATCTCAAGAATATGAAAATATCTCTAATTTTTAAGCCCTGGAAAAATGACGACTAGTAACAAAAGTGAGAAGTCTGTCACGTTAATAGTATAATTGAGTTCAATTCAGCAAATATCTTTTGAACAACTATATGTTAGTTTATGTACTAAATTGAGGAGCTACAAAAATGAATATATACCGAGCAAGTAGATTAGATAGGTGATGTTTATTAATCCTTTCTGGAATACTACATGTAAAATAACCAAGTCTGGCCACATAAAAATAACTTTTAACTTCCTGCTTTCTTTAATTTTTGGTTTACTTAGTAATATGGTAAAGTGCATAATTAGCATATATTTTAGCCACTATGATACATAAGTGCAATTTCATATTTTCAAGGTCACTGACACCAAAAAGCCATTGATATGAAAGCAGAAAGGTAAAAGAAGTTTATGGAATAATAATTTTCTGATTTTTGAAAGGTAATTTTCTTGTAGGGAGAGTGATGAGGCAGAGAGAAACAGGGAATTTTGAGCATAAATCTGTAATTTTCAAGATAACAATATATTATGGAACCCAGATTATCCTATTTCTAAGAATTGCATCATTTCTTTGTTAATTTATTGTATTAACAAAAGAGCTTTCTCTTTCAGGCAAATCATGTTACTATATTAAGAACTTTGAAACCACCCAAAAGAAATACTAGCACTATATCAAATATTTGAAATATACTATCTATAAAACAGAAATGCATGATTATGAGAAAGTCTATGCTTGTATTTGATTTGGCATTAGCCAAAAGTCAAAGAAAAAGCAATTTAGTCCTATGCTCTACTAACACACATCTGTCTTGGGACCCCTTCAGTTTTTAAAATTATTCCTAACAAAAATTTAACCAATAATTTTGCTTCATATTTCAAAATTATTACTAAGAAAATTGAGGGTATTTGTACACATGGACAAATTCTAGAATACAATTATTTACAAAGGGTGGTAAATTTTACTAATCTGCCGTATTTGGTTGTCATGCATGTTAGAAGAGAGATCCTTTTCTTGTTTCTATTATTCAGAGCAAAATAAATCTGATATTGCTGATATGTTTGTGAAATTTCAACCAAAACTGCTCAGAAGAACTGAAGTTTAAAAACCTGGAGTTTATTTTATTTTTTTCCAAAAAATTTACAGCATTTTTTCTACTGCTGATTTTGGCCTAAGCAGTTTTTAAAGACTAAAAATTTACATAGGACTTATAACCTGCCCCATGTCTTTCTCCCAGACATTGTAACAAGGTATATTGCTTTCCAGGTGTCTGGGACTATGGTATCAAAAACTGGAAGGAGGAACTGAAGTGCAAAGGTTAAGTAGTAATAGATAAGGTTCTTTCTAGAAGGTTCCACAGTTGACATGGATATATGCTGAATCTACTATGCCCTTTCAGTTATCAACCAACAGCTCTGTGAGTGAGGATATTGTGAATGTTCACATCTCTACCTGTCAACACTTCTGAAACCCTGTCAGCACCCTATTTCTCAGTCTCTTCTTGATCAAAGCCTGATTTCACTAAGGCTTTCATAAGATAATAATTTAATAACAAACCCTGAGACACAAGACAAAGGAAAAGACTGTGTAGGAGGCCTCTGCTAATTTCCCTCCTAACATAATCAAATCAGTACAGCTATCCAGCCAGGACTTATAACCCTTAATAAGTCACTCTACTCGATTAAGAAAAATTGATTTTCCTCTACTGTGGATCATAGTGATTTTGATAAATATGGTATCTGCTTTTTTCTGTGTTCCCTCCTTTGCTGCCAGTGTCTATGTGTTTGCAGTCAGCAGGTAAACAAGCTAGTGAGATGACGCCCTGTCATTAACTACAGTTGGTATCAGCATTTTGACAGCTGTGGAGTCGAATAGACCCATAGATCAGCTTTGAAGCCAGTTGTAAGAGCCTTGCCCAGCAATTACATACTCCTGACAACACTGCTGGCAGCCTTCAGCATGCAAAACTCCTGGGTTGCAATTTTTAATTGGAAATATGGAGACAAAATAGAATAGATGGGAATGACTGGGGTTTGAACTCCAGTTCTACAATATGAAGGGTGGTACTGAAGCCAAACACCACCATGTTGCCTCACTAGGTTATTAATTGGTCCTAAGGTTATTGAAATGTGTGGTGGACTTACCTGATTTAGATTGTTGCAACAAAATCTAGATTTCCAGAGAAAGTCGTTTCTCAAATAATAGCATTGGTGGAAGAAACTTGTGGCTCCTCCACCCTTTCTACTTACATGAAGAACCTTGAATAGTTAGTTTTATTTTGAATCATTTTCCTTTGCTTTGCATCATTCTACAGCTCTTAGCAGTCTATTTTAACATAATTGGGAGAAGAAGGGAAAGGAAGGAAAATATTCTATCAGAGAAGATTTATTGTAATTGCTTGAATGTTTTCATATAAACTTTCTATATATAGCATGTCAAAAGTTTATTTCTGTAGTTGAAAACATGAAGTTCTTGACTTGGTGTCTGACAGGGATTTTATATAATATAGTATATACAGAAATGGTAATAAAGATGCACTTTTTTACTACTTTTCCACTTTCTAAATGTTTGGGGACTTTGTGTATACTGTTAGCAGGTAGCTCCTGTTTCTTTGCTTTACACAGGATGTAGTACTTCAGAGTGATGGATTATAGAAAGATGTGAAATGTAATTATTAACCAAAGAGGCAGTAAGATAATTACAGAAGACACAGAAAATATTCTTCAGTGTTCTCTTCATAAAAAAAAAAAATACAGTTATTTCTTTTGATTAAAATTTTACCTTGGCCTGAATGAGATAGTTTTTTTTTTTTTTTTTTAATAAATTAACTTCATCATTAAATACTTATATACTATTTTTTGTTAGAGTATGCTAAGGCGTTGCTTTTTAATGGTGGTTGTTCCATTTGAGAATACATTCTGAATTGTATTAGGGTAAATTAGTCTTTTAATCTATATCTTGATATTTTTCATTTTATATAAAGAAAGGTAAAGAAAATATACTCTTTTCTAATTTTTATAGATGAATGTATTCATCCTCACTACCATTATTGAAGAAACTATTGTTCTTTAATATTAGTGCTTATTGGCTTTTCCCAGAAGAGAAATCCGTGATAGTTTATATGCATTACACATTAATTTATTATTCATTATATATTAATTTATTACATATTAATGATTATTTGTATAAATAATGTCTTAACAAATTCAATCTTCCTTTTATTTGCATTTAATTTTTTAATACTTGAGAAAGAACAAATGAAGTGATGATAAGATTTGGTAAAATTCTGGCTCTATCTTTACTAATTTTGAGGAAAATTATTTCCCTCTTATCCAGGGGATTCTAATTGTGTGATTGAGTGAGCTCAAACAAATCAGCTTGAGAGCAATTCTCCAATGACTTCCTGCCTAGACTCAACTATCCTATGAGAAAATATGAGGGAGAAGTGTATTTTACTCTGTGCTGTCTGCCTAAACTAGAAAGTTAATGAATGAAATACAGCCCAATACATTTAAAGTCATGTATCACTTAGAGCTGTTGATACAGGTAGTGTCAACAGCTCTAGGTCCAAATCCATGGTGGACAGTAATAGCTGCTATAATTCCAGCTTTTCTTTGTACTATTCTAATTTTTATGGACCAACAGATTACAGCTGTCATCATCAATAGAAAAGAGCATAAGCTGAAGGTATATTTTAACATCAATTTCAAAATAAATAATTCTGAATTTAACTGATATCAACAGCTGTATCAACAGCTCTACCTGTATCAACAGCTCTATAACTGACAGGGAAAGTCTCTGGTACATTCCTTCCATGCAAAAGTAATTATATTTAACAAAATACTTTTAGGTTTACAATATTCCAGGCTCTGTGGAAAACTTGGCAAATAAAGATGGCTCTGACACCCATTGGACTATTGAGAACTTTCCTTACTATCCAATGAATTTTCCTTGTAATTCACCCCTTTTTACTTTTCTTAATAATGGTAGATGTTTTTGAAGATATGGTCCAATTCTTCAGACCATCAATGCAAGCAATTCTAGTTTCTAACTAGTTCTCATTTACTCTTTATTTTTCTGTACTGAAACATATTGTAACCTATGGAACTATGTTCATTGTGAATCTGTTTTGTAAAAATACAGTTAATTCCTCAGATTATCAAAAACAAAGCATTATGTCATAGTTTTTACTTCATATTCTCAATTCACCACACAACTTGAAATTGAATTTATGGGCTTTTTTCTCAGTAATATTTTACATGACATGGTAATTTCAAGATGGTAAGAGAATAATTGAGTTCTTTTCATATAAAAAATGTAAATGCATAGATTCTCTTGTGTATACAGTTTAGAGTATTCAAAAATATATATTCATGGTAGGGAGACAACATAGGCTATAATTAGCATAAAAGAGAGACAGTAATCACTGTGTGAATAAATAGATAAAAGGACTAGCATATGTCTAAAAGCTTTTAAATGAAGTGTATGTAGAGTGAGTTTTTAAAATTCTTTTCCCCTATAGCCCTTGTTTAAAGTTCCATTGTACTTCTAAAAGTCAACAGTATAACTAATAATAGAGATAGAAAGACTTGGACTGATTATCTCTATATTCTGTTTGATGTTGTCATTTGAAGTGGCCAGAAGCAAGCAAGCAGAATGTGGGACTCACAGGAACAACTGCAGAGTTCAGGGAGGATCAGGCCAATTGCAGACTTCCATACTTACGAAAAAGAGAACATACTCATGCATATGAAATTGGAATTGTCTGACTGTGAAAAAGGAACAAAAAGTCTGTTGGAAAGCATAAAGATTGCTGTGCCAGACACTAGATTAGCAGCTAAGCTACATTTAAAACTGTTTGTGATATAAGAATTTATTATAAAATTTTCTTCTATTACAGGGAAAGTGGCCAGGAACAGTCTAAGCTGCTATAGTCTCTGAATCTATAGAAAAATATGATTGAGTAGATATTAGGAAACAAGCAATCGAGGACAATGTTAAAAGTTTACATTTAAAATATTCTTGAGAATTAGTCTTGATATTATGAAGACTATAAAGACAAAAAGTGCTTCCCATTACTCTGATTTGAAAAAAAATTGAAAATTTTAGTTTCATACAAATTATTTCCTGATGTCGAAAACCTACTATTAGAAAGTGAACAGTCCCCCACCAAAAGTGTGAAAAGAAAAGAAAGAAACATTTTATTAGGAAAATTTTCTGGATGGTTTAATAAAATAAATAAAAATCAGTTTCCATATATTGTATTTATTAATGCCCCATTCATGTTTTTAAAATTATTTAATTTTAAATTCATTAATGGGTTGTACTTGGAAAAGTTCTTCAAAATAATACCTTACTATAGTGTATATTCATACTAAGTAGCCTTGAATCTCTTTAAGAGACTAGTAGTGAAAATGTGATTTACTCCCTAAAATTTGTTTGTAAATCCTGCATCACTTGATTGATTTGGAAATCTAAGATATAACAAAGTATAAAACGAGTTCTGTAAGTTAACAGCTCCTGGGGGTAAAGATAAACTCGTTCTCACAGAGGAACAATGTTCAGGGTGCATTGGCATTTACCATCTCACACTTCCCAGTAAAGCTTTGTGTTCCTGTAGGCTGTGCCTTCTCCACACTGTCTTCAGTAAGACCTTCGTCCCCTCTTTTCCTGAAGTTGGACAGCAACCTCAGTAGCAGCTGCCTATGTAGTCACTTTTCTTCCCTTCGTTTGGATAATTATGAGCAAAGGTCAATCATTTCCCCATCAAGGCAGATCCTGACAACCCCACATGTCAGAGCCGAAGTTTATAGATGACATGCTTGTCAACCTCAAAAAACCAGGAGTTTATCTCGACTTCCTTAGATCAGCTGAAAGTTGAAAACCAGAGGCAGGAGGGGAATCTGGGAGGGTGGCTGTTTGCCCTGCCTGGGTCAATTGCAGATATACAGTTCTAGAGATTTTTTTTTTAATTTTTACTTTTTTTTTTCATTTTAAGCTCTACAAATGGACAATTACATTCCGCTTGTTAAACATGGACTGTGAGCCTCCTGACAGAATGCAAATGCCTCTGTTAACAGCATGACCTTGTAGTGCCTTAGACAGAAAGTCTTTAGTTATATTGTGAGTGTGTTTTTTTTTTTTTTTTTTTTTTCTTTTCCTGAACCCAGATTAGTTTTTTAGATGATGATGAAATATTTTAATGCTGGGAGTGGGACAAATAATGGTCTTTAAAAAAAAAAAAATAAGTAGGTTCTAGTGAACTAAAACCCTGTCTCTGGCATCATTAGAGGCATAAAGACACTTAATTCAGTGCACTAAACACTGAACGGGTAAATACAGATATTTTATTTATATTGTGAAATTAAGATTGTTTGTACTGTTCAGGTTATGTCAGAGATTGATTTACATTTAATTATATAATACTTTCCAGTATCCATGGACTCAGCATTGATAGAAATATGCATTATTGAATCTGCTGGTAACCAGACCCTAAAAGTGTAGACAGAAAATTGCAAAAAAAATCAGCAATGGAGAACTTGTGCTCCAGTGGTCTCTGAGTATTAGAGTTCCTGACCTTCTATCATTGTGGTAAGCATTTGTAATTTCAATAGTCCCAAATAATCTCTGTGATTTAAAAGAACATAGGATAAGGTTAAAATGTAGCATGGGGTCCCAGTTTAATATTGATCTCTCATTTTCCCTCCTTTACCTAATCAAACATTTTCCCATAATTCTTTGAATAATTTTATTTTAAATCCTTTCAGAACTTTCTCTTTCAAGAAAACTTACAGTAGTTCTTTCTTCTCTTCCTCTTATAATAATAATAATAATAAACCCTTTTACATAGTAAATCACTATCTTCATACCTTGCACTTCTTTAAATCAAACTTTTTATATCTTGCATTTTATGAGTGTGAGGTAATAAGGTGCATATAGGTATGTTGTGTTAAAATGATAAAGGAATGTTCATTCTCAGGATGAAAGAAAACATTACTTTCCAAGAAAGTCATGACCCAATGTGATAACTCAGGACCAAAATGAAAGTGTGTGAAGTGTTTCCTTAAATATGGATCTAACCTGACCTTATAGCAAGTAATGTCTATCCCAGACTCTTTATGAGTTAAAACCTGCATGGAAATGTAATGAGTTGTGTGTATATAATTCTGTGTTATGGTCAAAAAGTACTTGCTTCCTATTTTGTTTATATACTGAGGTGAAATAGATAAACCCTTCATAAAAGGCTCATAATAGGTGTACTTGTTTTATAATCAGTTGTTACAGTGGGACATGTACATCTTCAGACAGAACCCTCTGCTGTTGATGGCACTTGTGAAGCTGATTGCTTTACTTGTCCTCCGCTCTCCTTTATAACCGCCCTATTTCCTACATCCCGATTCTTCACCTTCCAGGATTCCCACAAGAAGGGAGTCAAAGGCTGGCAAATTCACAGGTGTTTTGTCACTTTTTAAAATCCCCCCCTCAGATATTCATTATGTTAATGGCACTTTGTGATGTGCAGTTCTGGATTTATGACCCATTCTTGATAAGTGTGAATCCGGACTGCGTGTGCATCTTTGATAAGGTTCTAATTGGATACTGGTGACCTTTCTGGATGTAATTCAGGGAGGAAGATTAAAAAGCAGTCCAGGAAGTGACAGGTTTGGGACAATAACGTATGAATTCGGCTCTGCTGGCAGGCAAGAGATGTAAGCCATGATAAATTAGAGGCAGACCAAATAGGCTTACTGAATGATTTTTCATTTCTGCTGCATCCTTGGGTAAAAAACTCTTGTATGAATTGTGCTAATGCTGTATTCCCCTGCCTCTGGGTTAGACTACTTGTTTACTGATTGCAGAAGCTGGCAAATTATTCATTGAACGTAGTTTCAAAGTAACTAAACACAGCATACTCAAAAGTGCAGGCTTCTCTTGCCATACACGTTCAGTCTTAAAAATTGAACAGTTTGCCAGTGTTTGCAAGAGTTACCCAAACTCAGAATAACCCTTCCCTGTTCCACTTTTTTCTTCTTTTCTTTCCTTTCTCATATTTGAATAGCAAGCTTACTGGAAGTATTCAGGTAAACATACACAACCAGATTCTGAAAACACTTTTATCTAGTTTTAAAGATAAACTTTAAAAAGACAATCAATTTAATAAGGAAGCATGCAATTAATATTTTTCTGTATAAGATCATGTGATAAACTCTTATTATGTCTTCCACATTGACTACATGGTGGACATGGACTTGTTTAAATAAGTATACTTAATTATGTATTTAAAGGTTAAGAAAATACACTTGCAGACAAACACATATATCCCTTCAGAGAAAGACAGATTGAAGTGTGTTTTTCTCCAAAGGGATACGTCTTTTGATCGCTAATATATGATATTCTAATCCTAACTATGTTACTATAAAAAAGGCTAAAAAGGCATTTTGTCAGGTGATTTTGTATGGCGTCCCTTCTTTGCTATTGGAGCCTGTTGTGCAGTACATAGAATACAAAATAAAGTCCAAGGTATCAGCAATGTCATTGCTGGAAGTCTGTACAAGGATGAGTTCAGAGAGGAGGTCTGGTTCTGCTTACTTCCTCCTCACACATGGGTACATTCAAGCTGCACAGAGCCTGTTAATTCTGCATTTACCTTTAAAGAGAACTCCCTGGACCTTGCCCTAGGGGATAGAGAAGGCAACTGCCTTGCTCCCCGGCCTTAGGCTTGGCAGACACGCACACTGGGCCCCTAAACATGTAGAAGTTCTAGCCTCAATGTAACTCAGGGATGTCCTCTTCATGCTCCTTTCCACCCTGTAAAGTTATTGATAATTTAATCTAAATATTTATTTTATCCATGACTTTGTTATTTTCAAAGCAGGTTGTCTGTCAGGTTAAATTAAAAAGAAAAAGCCACCTTAAACGACTGAATGTCAATGCCATACATGAGCTGATGCTTTCTTATTAATACAAACTTCCCTTTCATAAATCCTACCAGGAAAGTATTCTCCCCAGAGACAAACCCTCTTAATCTCACTTATGTTGATGTTTATTTCAGAGTCTGCAGACTTTCTTACTTGTCAAACAAATTTATTCATTTTCTTTCCTTCACAAATGTGATCCAAGATGAAAATTAAATAGCAGCTCCATTAACAAGTCCTAGTGTCCAACACATCCACCTCAAATTTATCCTTCCCTCTTACAAATTCCTGTTGAGCTCACAGTTTGTTCCACATAATTTAACTCTGGAGAACCATATTTTTTTTCTCATGAGTTTCATTTATGGACATCTCGATTCTCTCTAAAAATTGTGAATGTCTTGAAAATATGTTATATCCTCACAGATTTCTTCCTTTTCCCAGTATGTCCTTGTTAGATCATATATTTTGATTTGTCTAGACTATAAATAAATATGCATGTGCACACGCGTGCGCGCGCGCACACACACACATCACCTTGTTTTAAAAGAAAACAAGATTCACAATGATTATTTAAATCTTGTGAATTTCAAATGAAATGTTGGATCACATATATCCATAGTTGAGCAGATTCTACAGATGAAAATTAAGATAAGTGATATGACTATGGCATTCTAATGTAAAGTAGCATCACTCATTTTCAGGAAGTGTACATTGCCAACTGGGGAAGGAAGTACAAGTTCGAATTTTATCCATTGCAAGATACCTGGTTTTGGAATAAACATAGATGTAATTTAAGTTCTCAGGTCCCAAATATCAGAAATCATTAATAATTATTAATGACTTGACCAATGGAGCATGATGATAAAAATGAATACTCGCTTTCTCTCTGATCATTTGTTTTGTCTTATTTTACTCTCTCTAAATGTAAAAATATGAATTATGATAGGAAGCTGTCAGTGGCTATGGCCCATTTATCTTTTGCCATTTGAATTTAAATGTTAATATTAGACATAATGAAGGCACTTAGATTCAAACTGAAAATGAGTAGAGGAAGTTTGTGGGCTTTAGCCTCCACAGTGGATAGCTAGGGAGTGGCCAGTGTGCCCTGGCAGAGTGTATGTGGTCTGTGGGATCATGTGGAGACTGCAGTTTCCAGGCCCTATGGGAGTCAAAGTTGAAGGTAAATAATTTCCAAGTAAAAGTGACTCATAAGCTTTTTAAAAAGTATTTTTAAAAATGGGATTAATTCTAAGAAACATGTTTAAAAATTGAATCTTTGGATCTGTTTTGGTTACAAATATTTATGTTTGCATTTTCCAGGATGGTTTCTTAGAGCTAATTTCTGCAAGAACTACTGTCTTTTAGTTCATGTACTTGTGTTTGCTTTTTATATGGTTCACAAATAAAAAACAAAACCATAGAGAGATTTATAAAGTTAAGTGCAACATTATTTTAAAACAATAATAAAATATTACTTAAGATTTCTATATTTCAAAAGTCTAAAGACTTGTGAAGATTATAGTTCATATAGTCTAAAAACAAGGAAAGCTAGAACTACAATGGATCTTTTAAAATTAAACTTATTAAGACAGCAATTTTCTTGGCTTAAGTATGTTATTTTTCTCTCTCCCACACATCAGATGAATGAGATAATTGACAGAGCGACTTGAAATAGATATGGCATAAACATGTGTAAATTTAGGTATTGATCAAATCTGAGCTATTTTCTATCACAGTTAACAATGTGATGCAATTATTTTTTTTAATTAATATTTCTCATTGCTAAAAAATAATTTAAAAATCGAATACCATGCTTATTGATTTGTGTGTGCAGGAAGATACTGTTTCTTCAGTGAACAACCAGAAGAAGCAAGGGCAGCGGATTGAACTCTTGCTGGGTTTCTGAAGCAATACTCTCATGCACTTACCTTCTGAAGGTAGTGATTAGAATGTACACTTAAACTGCCAGTGCTCAAGTCATCCACAAATTCCGTTCCTGCTACTTAAATGTTGTAGTGCAGAAGATATTTGCTCTTCTACAAGCTACAAACTCCCAGCCTGCTGCCCTGTCAGGAAGCCTGAGAAATCAAAGAGCCACCTACTGACCCTCCCCATTGTCTGGCCTTGTCGTCTTCTATCAGCAGCGTGCCACAATCAGTGAGATACACTTGTACCTCCTGCCTGCTCAGGGTTTGGCAGCCCCTGATCCTGCACCTGTTTGCTTATACATGAGCTGAGCATGTTTGAATTTAAATAGACGTGGGGGGTGGGGAGCAAGGGGTAAGGACAGTGCCTCTGTCAGAAGCAGTTCATTACTGCATGCACAAGAGCTAAACACAAGTTGTAGGCAAATGGTAGGCGTCTTCATACAGTGTTGGTTGATTATAAAGAAGAATTTCCCCCCATTTTAGAGTTGAATGGGAGAGGGATTCAGCTAAAACAAGATTAGTTATCATTTTGATTCTCATATTGATAAAGCCTGATTCACCTCAAAACCTATCAGTAAGCATTACTGTCAGTGGTAGAGAATTATAAATGATTGATTGTACTAAAATTATCATTCCCTGAAAACTTCAATTGCAAAAAGAAATTAGTCAAATTTATTAAAGTAAAAGCATGAATTCAGGTACTCATAGAGTTGAAATGCCGCCAGTGTTTTGTAAACTTATATATTGTCGGCCCTATCTGGGTTATGTAAAATATATACTGTTTATATTAGGAATGTGTTTTTACCTAAGAAGAAGCATTGCTAGTGGTTTTCTTTTTCCATATTTACTAAACTGTGGCTTAGGTAAGTTTCCAAACTCCACTTTACCAACTGCGGCATCTTTTATCAATTCTTTTTGGCTTTGAGTCAGAAGGTCCTAAGAGTAGTTGCTGCTTTTAGTATTTATAAGTTCTGAGACTTTGGGTGTGTTATTTAATTTGTCTGACGCTCAGTATCTTCATCCATAGAAAGTGAGAATGCAGGTGCCACTAGAGGTGTTCAATTATTTTGAGTGCTTCTCTCTAACTGTAACTCTCTAAATGTAATGTTTACTATACATTAGGTATTGTTAGTATTAGTATTGATGTTGTATAAGATTAGTCATGGTATTCATAATATAAAATCTCAACTTTTTACTACTAACTATACTTTATAAGAACCTTCAAAAACAGATTTTAATTGTATCACAATACTTAAAGTTTCATAGAAATATTTTCTTGTTTAGCATAATGTTTTTCTCGTGTACTTTTCCATTATATATAATTTTGAAGTAATTCTGTAACATCAAAATGAAATTTTAATATATCATTGCTTAATATCACAGTTCTTTCTAATTTTATTGTGCCAAGAATTTGTGCAAAAGTTATACAGATTGATCTTTTATTTTTTGGTTTTCAACAATTAGTCATAACAAAAAGCAGATGAGAGAATTTAGGGAGTGGTTCTGACATTTATAAATATTCTCTTCCACACAAACTCCCCTAAAAGTTATAAAAGATCTGTTGAATTTGGGGATACCTTGAAGGACTTCAAGCTGTCACCATTTCACTACCCCATGCAGTTTGAGCAAATGAGCAGCCTTGAACTTTGCAAGCAGAGTTCCAGGGCCTGGGCAGAAGGCAGTGCATCTGCAGGTCCTTGCATGACTAATTTCCTGTCAGCAAGTGATTTTATTATCATTTAAATAAGAATTTGTAATAATAGCAGTAAACTTGCCAGATGGCTGCATTGGTAAATTTTAAAGGATATAGTTTTGGAATACTTTTGTGCTCCTGCTTCCATGTTCATCGGTCCTCACCGCTTCACAATCAACCACTTTTGTTAACACTTTTGCTTTATCATTCCTATCGATTAAAAGCATTTTAATAACTCAACCCATCTTCCTCTGCTTTAGCACAGGACATGTTTTTTCCTGCTTCTGTTTGCACTGGAGAAGGGGGGACCCAATTATGTCTTCAGATCATTTTTATATGAAAAATATTGCTTCTATCTCTTCTCAACCATCATTATTTTGAAAACTATTATTATTATTATTTTTAGAAAAACTACCTAAACTTCTTAGTTCTTATTTCTCCTGAAGTTATAATCAGGTATATAAAGAAATATTCTATATTCATTTTCTCATGTTCTCTTTTCTTATCACAGCACTTTTAACACAGTAATAAATGAGTACAAACAGGAGCATGGGAGAGATTACTAATATTTTCAGCTTTCACAATTTTTTTCCTAAAGAATACAGCCAGAAAGACAAATCATATCATATGATATTCTGCAAATATTACATACTATTATGTCAAAAATGCCCCTAAATATGAAATATAATATTGATCCTATTTCATAATATGCAGTAAACAAAATAAGCCTCACAGATAAATTTAAACTGTCAATTACAATTAATTAAGAATATAATTTCCTCAGTCATGATTTAAAAAATAGTAAAAGCATGTGTTGAATCCTCCCTCTGAGATTTTTGACAGAAGGTTTGAGAAAGTTCAGGATTGGAGTTAGAATTATACAACAGTGTTTATGCGGATTTCTTTTGACTTAAGATAACAACATAAGTACTAAATAAAGTCCCTTAATTGAAAGCTTGGAGGCAAAGTGATTTTAATGGTACCTTTCAGGCATCTGCTTACAGATAATAGTATTTAATATATGCAAGTGACGCTGGTTTGGGGAACTTCTATCCACTAAGCTTTCTTAGTAGGTACTGCCACACTTAAAATGCTCAACTCATAAACTGTAAGACTGCACATTTGCCTTGAGTTCAATACTTGTCAAGAGGGGTTTTTATTCCTGCAGGTCAGTAGTGGCTTATAGAAGGTTTAGCTGCCTCTGTTGGCATTAGTTGTCTTCCACCATCCCTCCCATCCAACTCACAGCTTGAACTTCCTCACCTTCCAATATCCATGTTGGTTGCCTGAAAACAAACTGTTGAACAGCAGCTTTAAGAAGAGTAGATTATTGACTTGGGTCCATTCAGTCTTGTCTCAAATATGATGTATATTAAATAATTTTGTGATTAGTTCTTATTCTTATTTCACATGTTTTTGCCTTTTGTGATTCTATTGTCAATTAGTGCTATGGTTCTCATTTGTTTTTTTTCTCTTTATTCTGCATATATGCTTCTTAATTGTGTTCTATTTATGCAAAGCTACAGCTAATTGGTAAAATAACAGGGAAATTGATGAAAAGAAAAAAGCAAAGCAAAAATATGTGTATCTTCAGAAACATGTTGCAATTGAGTGATTCATTTTTGTTCATGATTTTTCTTTTCCTTTCAGGTGGACATATAATTATATCATTGTTTCTGTGATGTGAAACAAAAATTAGATGTGAAGGAAAACTCTAAATAGGGAACTGCAATGTTCTTTTAAAATGAAGAATTTAACTGAACCATTCAAAACTCCCCTGCTGGGCTCAGGCAAGCTGAAATTAATTCAAGACGGCAGATAAAATTTTTAACCAACCCGGGTGGAGATGACGGATGTGACAGCTCTCAGTTAAAATGTCTTTTAGTGGAAAATGCATGTGTATTAGTCAAGAGATGTGACATAACTGTCCCGGGTGAGAGAAAATGAACCAATGACCATTTGCATTGAGAACAAAAGAAAAATTCTTTTATAGTAAACTGTGGAGAAAGATAGCTGAGTAAGTTGAGATTTCTCATTTATTAATTCACGTTTGGGAATATTTTTTTGTAATCTTATCACCTCTATAAAGAACCGCCTGAAGGTTAGGACAAGCATTCTATCTTGGACAATGTTTTTTTTTTTTCTGCCTTGTCTACATATTAGGAAAGAGAAGATTTTTGAATGAAATGTTTATGCCCCCGAAAGTTAGGTAAACCTTTTTTCCCCCATGTCAATAAAAACAGAAGAGTATAAATAGTCATGCTTCAAAAGCTCTGCTAAAAAAAAATCTTGACAAATTAAAAACTCAATTTTCACTACATGAATGAAATTTTGAAATGAGAATTTTTTTCCAATTTTTGTCTTTGCTATAAAACAATGTAAACAAAACAAAAGTGGATATGAGTCTATAGTAAAATGTTTTACAGAAAAAAATTATTTGTAAACTTCAGTTGGAAAGATTCAATCATGTGAAAGTCAAGTTTAATTTATTCTAGGAATCTGCTTTTAAGACAGTTACAAGTTAGAATTGAAAGTATAATTGAGTTTTATGGTGCAGAGTTTATTCTTCCAATCAAAATCAAATCGCATTACCATAATTTTGTTATCAGAAGTGACACTGCTTTAAAAGGAACTCTCAAGTGTAAACCTAGAACTCTCTCTCTTTTGGACAAAAGGAAAGAATCAACAAAGAGGTAGTTTAGTGTCAAGACTAAAACAAAACTTTCAGTTTGGAAGTTAGTTATTCTTTCCTTTAATAATCCATTATCCTCCAAAGAATATTTTAAAATACAAAATTTTATAATAGAATAAACATTATATACACAAGTAGTTAATAATGCTGAGTGACTTATAAAAATGCCATTGAAATAAAGTGACACTTTACCTGGGCATTAGTGATAAATAGGTGTTCTTCAACTAAGCAAGATGTTTTTTATTCTCAGGGAGATGAATAGGGAAGTAAGATTTAATCTTCTATCTCTGGCCTTTCCTTATCTCTTCTCTTTCAGAATTATTAAGGTTTCACTTATTCACTTTGCCTGGATTAATGTTTTATGAATCTTCTCTTTCTGATCTGTGGCCAGCTATATGTCAACATACACTACAAATTACAAGGCTGACATTTTTGTTCAGGTTCTCTTTCACTAAATTTGTGACAATGCTTAAGTATTTTTCTTTGAAACCAATTTACTTATATAAATGCCCAACACATCTTTAAATCAGAGAAGCTAACTCACTAATTTCCATGCCCAGCTCATTAGAAAACAATGGTATTTTCTTAATTTGCAATTACAAACGACATATTTAAATGCGGTTGAAGAATTAAGCAATATTAATTATACTTTCTTTAATGTGTATATGTAAAATTTATCTTTCAACAGATACATACTCTTGGTTTTCATGGAGTCTTACTCATGAATAGTTCAACCCAGTGTCTTTGCTATTCTTTATTATATACTTCCTGCTTCTGTAACTTTATCACAGTCCTCAGCTAGTCTACATTATTTGAAACATGCATTTTGAACAATTTTCTTCTGCTCTTCTGCTTTCAATAGTGTTTCTTAGTATCATTGCACAATAGTATTTTGTATATATTCCTGTTGCTTATCCATTATATTCATTCTGCAAGGGCACATCTATGCTACAAGTTTGGACTGCCTATACATAGCTGTGGAAAATTCAGAATCTTCTTCATACTGATAATGTCATGTCATTTATAGCCACACAATTTTCTGATACTTAGAAAAAGCTCTACAGTAACTGTATAACAGAAATAGAATGTAAATCACACAAATAATTTTATATTTTATATGAACCATGTTAATGAGATAAAAGAAACAGATGAAATTAATAATATTATAACCCCAAATCTACAGTTTTATATCAATATGTAATCAGTATAAATTATCACTAATGAAATATCAATTTTTTTTCATAATAAGTTTTTGAAATCTAGGGCATACATGCATCACATATTAATTCGAACGAACCACATTTCAGTGCTAAAAGCCAAATGGGCGTTGAACTTAAACTTGTAACATATTATTTGAACAAATCACATTTTAATGGCCAACAACCACACATGGATGTGGCCACCGTAATTGCAAAGTGCCACTCTAGAACCTTGCTTCTCAAATTGTGTTTCCTCACCAACTAGCATCTGTGTCACCTGTCAGCTTGAGACAGATACAAAATCTCAGGTGTTACCCTAGACCTGCTGGATATAAATCTTTGTTTTAACTAGATCCCCAGGTTTATTGTAATCACATTAAATATTGAAAAGCACTACTCATGAACTTTAATCTCCTTTACTAATTACTCCCCATGCTATGGAATTTTATAACAACTTTATTGAGATATTCACATACCATAAAATTCACCCCCTTAAAATGTATAATTCAGTATTTTTACTATATTCACAGATGTGTAATCATTATCTAAATTTAGAATATTTCCTTTACCTAGAAAGAAAACCTGTAGGATTAGAGGAACACTAGAAAGGTCAATGGGGAGGGAGGGAAAAGGAGGGGAAAGGGGGTATAAAGAAAAAAAAAAAGATGGTGGAATGAGATGGATATCATTACCCTAAGTGCATGTATGAAGACATGAATAGTATGAATAAACTTTGTATACAAATAGTGATATGCAAAAATGTGCTCTATATGTGTATTACGAATTGTAATGCATTCTACTGTTATATACAACAACTTTGAATAAGAAAAATAAAAAAGAACAAAAGAAAACCTGTATCCATTAGCAATCACTTAGCATTAGCATTCGCTCTGGCCCCAGCTTCTGCAAACCAAGCTGATTATGTTCAGTATCTATGGATTTTCCTATTCTGGACATTCTATAAGAATGATGTTGTTCAATGTGTGGTCCTTTTTGTCTGGCTTCTTTAAATCAACATGTTTTAAAAATTCTTCCATATTCTAGCACAGGGATCACTACTTCATTCCTTTTTAAGGTCAGCAAATGTTACATTGCATGGTATACCACATTTTGTTATTCATTTCCAGTTGATGGACATTTTATGTATTTTTACTTTTTGACTATTTAAATAATGATTCTGTGAGGATTCATATGGAAGTTTTTGTTTGGACATATATTTTCAGTTCTGTTATAACTTAAAGTGGAAGTGCTGAGTTATATACTAATTCTGTTTGACTTTAGATGGAATGGCTAGACTGTCGTCCAATGAAGCTGCATAATTTTATACATCACTAGCAATCTATGGGGGTTTCAGTTTCTCTACATCCTTGCCAACCAATATCATTATTCATTTTTTTTAAATTCTAATTTCTATTTTAGTGGGTGTAAGTAGTCTCTCATTTGGCTTGAATTTGTATTCCCTAATTGGTAATGATGCTGAGCATTTTTTCATGTGCTTATCAGTAATTTGCATACATTTTCTGGAAAAAATGTCCTTTGCCATTTTTGGAGTTGTCTTTTTATTATCAATTATAATAGTTCTTTGTGTATTTTAGATACAACTATATTATAAGATACATAATTTGCAAATATTTTCTCCCATCCTATGTACTTGGTAAATGGAATTACTTGAAGCACAAACATTCAAAATTGGAAGTTCTATGTCTGTCTGTCTGTCTATCCATCCATCCATCTCTCCATTCATCCTCTTGTACTTTTGTTGTCATATCTAGGAAACTATTGTCAAATCCAAGGTCAAGAAGATTTACTACTGTGTTTTCTTCTATGAGTTTCATAGTTTAAATTGTGATTCATTCTGGAATTTTTGTTTTTTGTATATGGTGTGAGGTATGGCCCTAATGTCCTGCTTTTACATGTTGATTTTTAGTTGTACTGACACCATTATGTTGAAAAGACTCTTTTTTTCCTCCCCTGAGTTGTCTTTGCACCGTTGTCGACTATCAAATAACCCTTAATGTAAGGTTTTATTTCTGAACTCTCAATTGTATGCTATTCATTGACATATCTCTTTTTGTGCCAGAGTCTCACCATTCTGATTATTATAGGCTGTAGTAAGTATTGAAATTGAAAAGTCTGGATCATATAATTCTGCCTTTTTTTTTTTTTCAATATTGCTTTGGCTCTTTCACATCTTTTATATTTCTATACGAATTTAAGGAGCAGCTTATCAATTTCTGCAGAAATGTTAATTGGAAATTTTAGAAACACTGTAGTGAATCTGTAGGTCAATTTAGGAAATATTACCACCTTCAAAATGCTGTCTTCCAATCCATGAATATGAAATACCATTCCATTTATTTAGGTCTTCTTTTACTCCTTTTAGTGATATTTAAAAATTTTCAGCATACAAATCTTAACATTTCTTTTGTTAAATTTATTTCTTACATATTTCATTATTTCCTGCAACTATAAATAACATGTTTAATTTTATTTTATTATTGTCTAATCTTGTATCCTACAACCTTGCTGAGCACACTTGTTCTAATATTTTCATGAGTATGTGTACTTCCTAAAATTATTATATATCCACAATTGTATCATATGTGAATAGAGATGGTTTTACTTTTTTCATTTATTCTATTCTTTATTTCATTTTCTTGCCTAATTGCCCTGGCTAGAACGTTCAGTAAAATAGAAGTGATGAAACCAGTGACCCTTATCTTGCTGCTTATCTTAGGAAGGAAATGTCACATAATGTCACATTTTTTATAGTTTTTTTTTTAATAGGAGTCAATTTTCATATGAAGTAGTAATGTTATATTAAATATGAAGCTGTGGGATTTTTCTAGATGGCTTTATCAAGTTAAGAAGTTCTTTTGTTTTCCTTGTTTCTTCACTGCTTTTTTAACACAAAAAAAGTGTTGGATTCTGGCAAACAGTTTTTCTGTATTCTTTTTGGAATGATCATGTGGTTATTGTTCTTTATTAATTAGTGTGTTTAGGTTTGTTAACTCTCCTTCGTTAAAATACCTCTTGAATTCTTGGAAGAAACCACACTTGGTAATGTTGTGTAATAGTTTTCATATGTTCCTGGATTTAGTTTTCTACATTTTCTTGAGGATCTTTTTATTTATATGCATAATGTGTATTTTGTAGTGTTCATTCCTGTGATGTCTTTGTCTTATTTAGGTATCATAGTAATTCTGGCCTGTTAAAATTTTGAGAAATGTTTCTTCTTTTTCCAGTTTTTGGAAGAGATACTAAAGAATTGTTGTGAAATCTCCCTTAAACATTTGGTGGTATTCTCCAGTGATGCCTCACAGGGCCTAGATATTTCTTTTTGGAATTTTTTTTTCTTAATTAAAAATCACTGGGTGCAGTGGCACATGCCTATAATCCTGGTTGCTCAGGAGGCTGAGGCTGAGCTAGAAGGACTGTGAATTCAGAAACTTAGTGAGATCTGAAGCAATTCAGTAAGACCCTGTCTCTAAAGAAAATATAAAAAACAGCTGGCGATGTAGCTCAGTGGTTTAGTGCTCCTGGGTTTATTGACCAGTATCAAAAAAGAAAAAGAAAAAGAAGAAAAAAAAAAAAAAAAAAGAATTCAATCTCTTCACTTGTTACATATGTATTCATATTTTTTTTATTTTTTTCTAGAGTCAGGTTCAGTGGATTTTATTTTTCTCAAAATTCATTTCATGGGTAGAACTATTTTCCATCCATGAAATGTGGTCATTGAGTGAATTGAGAAATTCAATTTTTTCACTAGTCTTCCAAGTATTTTGCAGCAGAGATCATTCCCTGTAGTTTCCATTGTGACTGTTCAACCAGAATGAGCCTGGAGTAGTGTATAGTTACTGAAATTTAATTCATCTTTATGAATTTTCAAGCAGTGGAGACTAGAACAATGTTTTTCTTTAGACACTTCCTGGTCCCCCATAACAGTCATAGGACATTTAAATAATGAGGGAAAGCCAGGTGGACAATGAGTCTCAGTAGTAAATGAATGTAAGTAATCCTTCACCTCTCCCCCCAAATTGATGACAAGTTGTAACACACAAAAGATCAGATCTATATTTTTGTGGTATCAATCACATTTAAGTTAAATCCATATACTATGTATTGGGAGAGATTTGATAAGATTGAATCCAATCTTGTGCTCAACATGATTCTTTCATATTTCTATCTTAGAGTTGGGATGGTAGCCCTTCTCTTCGCTCTGCTTGGATACTAACAGTAACAAGGCAATCGTCTCTCACAAAGCAAACCCTTCTATTGTGAGGCAATTCTAATATTAATAGGACCTTTCTAATTTTAGAAGAAAAACGCCTTCTAACCTATGCACACTTGATTCTGATTCTGCCACATAAGCAATATGGGTCAAGTTTACTTCATCTTCTTCTTGACAGCCTTTCAGGTATGAGAAAACAGCAGAGTATTTTCCTCTTAATAGATTGGTAAAAAATAAAATAGAATTGAACAAACAAAACAACAGTATAGACAATACTCTATACTCATAATTCCTTAATGAATTTTCACTTGAATCAGTCCACATAAATAATCTCCTCTAGACTTAGGTTTTCTTTTATGTTAGCATGAAGTTAAAGAAATAATCCAGAGACAATAAATATGGACAGAGAAAAAGCAGATAATAAGGTATGCCTAATGAAATATCTCCTTAAAGTGTTTTTAAAAGACTTGGTTTTGAAATAAGAAGAGAGATTAGTAGGCATAGGGTTAGTTCTCAAAGTATTTGAGATAGCCATGGTGCAGAAGGCAGAATTATGGCAGTCAAAGGTGCCATGTCCTATTTTCCCTCTCCTATGAATATGTAGGTTTATATAGCAACAGTGATGAATATGGCTAATCAACTGACTTTCCAAGAGGGAGATATCTTGGATTAACAAAGTAGACTCAATGTAGTCTCAGGGCCCTTTAAATTAAAAGAGGGAAGCAGAAGAGGAGGTCAGTGTCATCTTAAGAAGAATTTGATTGGCTTTTGCTAGTTGTAAATGGAGATGGAGAATGCACCTGCTCGTTAGCTGCTGAACAAGGGAGCACACCCTCCAATGGTTGCTACAGAAACTTGCCAACCCCTTGAGTTTAGCCTAGTGAGACCCATGTAAACTTCTATATACATCCTTATGATAATAACATTGTATTGTTTAAGCTGATACATTGTAGTAATTTGTTACAATAGCAATAGAAAACTAATATAGTTGTTTAATAGAAAACTACTACGATGATCTGGATTTGTGTCTAATTACTAAAATTCATGAAAGTCACTAGTTACCTCTACATTAAATTCTGCACATTTTTTGGTCTTCATTTTGACCTTTCAGAAACATATGTAATTTTAACTCTGCCACATTTTCCTCTATAATATATTTGGTTTTTGCTTTTCATGACCCAGCACATTCTTGATTTTTCTTCTACTTCCCTGACCTCTTTCTTGGACTCATTTCAATGAAACTCAGTTTAGAATTTGAAGACCACTCATCTGCTTTCACTGCTGCTTTTGCTAGAAAGCATAGAAATTTCAGTCTCCAGTCCAGATCTCCTTAGTGAGCTCTACCTATGTATCCCATTGCCCACTGGAATCTCCTTTTTTTTTCCTTAGAACTTCTTCACCTCAGTATTTCCTAGATTGAATTCATAATGAAGCAGACCAGGCACCCCTACCCAAAAGACCCTTGCTATAATTAAACTTTTCTTCTTGTTGGAATGATGTTTGCAAAGAGTGTCAACAGGATATCAGCAAAAATTTCTGCAGAGGGATTGTGGTTTGTAGCTTCCTCTTTCTTGTGAATACCAGATTTGCAGACAAAACTTGTGAAACCTCTGTTTAGCCTAAAAATATGGGACAAAGAGTAACTGTTGCCACCCACTGCCATGTAACTATCCTACTGAGTGGAAATCTAAAAGAATTTCTAGATTCCAGGTCCAGAGATTTTTAGGTACTAGCCCCCTCTGGACTACTATAGCTAAATAAACCTGCTTTCCTGAAAATTCCTCGGGTGTCCAGCCTCATTCCTACATCAATAACTTTGCTGTTCTCATGACCCGCCCCTGTTCTCTTCCTTTCACATGAAAGGCATTAGTATAACCTGCCAATGTAACTTTTTTCCAGCTATTTCTTTATTCTGCCTCTGCCTTATCAACCAGTCTAGCTATTCTCACCTAAATGGCTCAACTGCATCTTCTCTAGACTGTTTTATATTCTGCTATCCACATTTTGGCCATAGTTGTTTTAAAGTATCAGTCCTACTCTGTCATACATGTATCTTACACGGTTGCCCATGGTTTCTCCTACAAGAGCCAGATGATTTCAGTTGACCAAAACCTCTCAATAGCCCTTGCATTATCAGTTGCCCCAATATAATACACAGCGCAGTTTTAGTTTCAGTGATATTTTTACTTCAAACAATAAAAGAATGATAATCGTGAAGATAACACTGTGTTCAGTGTGAAGATCAACCAGTTTTTCTTACTGTATTTCTTCTAAAGTATATTCATAAGTTGTGTCCTTATGGTTGTTTGAGACAGCTCCATTTGGGAGTAAGTCAGAGAAGGGTTCATGGAGGCTAAAAATCTGGTGGAAATACAATCAGATTTGATATTATTTTAGATTATGTTATATACTATATGATGGTATATTGATTTATATAAATCATTTTACATATAGTCCCCTATTAAATGAATGTCAGTGCCAATTTAATTGACCCCTAAATATCAGTTGGTTCTTCATTCACTGTCTGATTGAGTTGTTAATGTATGATGTACCCATGACATTGTAAAACCATTATTAGTTTGACCAATTGTCACATATATTGGTTATTTGAAATGCACTGGTAAGAAAATTTTCCTATCTATTGCAGCCTGCTGTGCAGAATTATAACAATTTTTAAAATGTAATATTCCATGTGCAATAAATTCTTAATATTGTTCAGTTCCTATATTATTATAGGCACCTAACTTAAAATAATAAATAAAATAGTACCACATTTAATCTTAACAGATTTATGCTGGTATTTATTATTGGTTTTGATATAATCATTATAAATCAGGATTAAGCTACCTAGTGAGGGGAAATATAAATCCTTTAATTTTGATGGAGTCCTTATGTCTGTAATGTTTGTACTCTTTCCTCTATACAATGGTTCCTGAAGTAGGCTTCCCACTCCAGTAGTATCAACACCACTTGACAACTTATTAGAAATACAAACTCTTGGGTCCCACATCAGACCATCTTAATCAGACACTCTGGGGTTAACCCAGTAATAGGTGTTCTAATAGGCCTTCCAGATATACACTAAATATTGAGAACTATATTGTTATGCCACTTATAATCCCTTAGTATGACAAGCACTGAACATCTTTCTTTTTGTTCTTCTTTGGCTTATTAATTTTTAGCCACTAATGGAATCAGGAAATAATTCAATGTTTTCTTCCAACTTACTTAAATCAAGAGATTACACACTTAACAAATATATTCCCAAATATATTTAGGGTGGCATATAATTAAAAGGTTGTAATGTTTTAAAACTGAGTGTTCTCAGTATATATTTAACTTCAGTGTCCTGAGCCAAAAGTCTCATTTTATTTCATTATGGCAGTTTAATGATTCTCAAAATTCCAAATTGATGTTTCAAAGAAAGATACTCATGACAAGTTTATATTTGGAATTTTTTTTTCTCTTTGTAGGAACAAAGCAATTATTTATACATATGCTCTACTGCCATTGAAAGGGATATGGTATTATAGCTGTTGGAGTCCATGGGGTGGGGACTTGTTAGTAATTAGTAAGAACCTGTGTGCTCCTTGCTCTTTGGCATGCTGATGGTGAATTAATTTGAACATCTACTTCACTATAGGCTGAAGTTGAGCTATTGCTTATAAGAAAATTTCATTCTCTTTTCTAAAATCAATACTAAATGAGTATCTAGGACATAGATTGTTTCTGAATTATAGGTTACCTGTATTTGATTGGGAGGTCAAATGTTTGTCCTTTATATTAAATTTTAATGCATGCATATTTACTAAAATTCTCAGGAGTTGTGGAAGTTAGATAATATCAGTGTATAGAAGTCCTGAATACAGCCTTCATTGCCCTTGCTTTTTAGCCTAAGGCCTTATAATTCAGTTGTTTGACTTTAAAAATAAAGGGAGAAGAGGAATATAAAAAACTACCATGCAACATGCTCATTCATTCAGGTCACCTAGTCCCAAAACACAGTAACAAAAAGTATAATTTAATGCTGTTGTCCTACAGGCTGAATGTTCAAAAAAGATTAACAGTGAAAACTTTGAAGGAGATCTAAGTTGGCTGATCATAGTGTATGAGTTTAGACATAAGCCAGAACCTCTGAATCCCTGATGCTCATATTGGGTAGAATTTGCTGATAACCAAATGTGGTTAGTAGAACTTTTCTCAGTGAATACATTGGTAAATGCAGCATTCCTGGAAAAAGATCTTGCCCTTAAGAAGCTATGACTTGGAGAATGCCTCACTGTAGGCCAGTGTTATGGGAAAACAGTTTACCATATGAGCTGAGTTAATATATGTAATTGGGGATATAGCAGGAGACATTTGAATTCTTTGGAGAAAAAGTGGTTTACAAATTAATGCATTGACCATGAATATCACTACTAGTTTACCAGTAATAAGACCACGGAATAAAATGCACCTCTAGCTTTTGCAACTCAAGGGATGTTTTTCATATCTTAGATAATAAGTACTTGTAGTAGTATCAGCTTCTAACTAAAAGTATGTGCTAAGAGCCGGGCGCGGTGGCGCACGCCTGTAATCCCAGCACTTTGGGAGGCTGAGTCAGGAGGATCGCGAGTTCAAAGCCAGCCTCAGCAATGGCGAGGCACTTAGCAACTCAGTGAGACCCTGTCTCCAAATAAAATACAAAAAGGGCTGGGGATGTGGCCCAGTGGTCGAGTGCCCCTGAGTTCAATCCCCGGTACCACAAAAAAAAAAAAAAAAAAAAAAAAAAAAGTATGTGCTAAGAGACTACCCCAGAAGAGTTTGTCTTCTGACATACTGAATTGCTCTGGGGTTGGTGGCAGCTTAATAAAATATGTGAGTGTTCAGTATGGAGCTGTTAAGTTATTTATTCCACTTCTGATACTGCATGCATGAACTGCCACTGCTTGATGAATCACTGAAGAGAATGGGAACTGACAAACAACTCTTCCTTTAGTGGCTGGTCACACTGACAGCATCAATAGAAAAACACATCATGGCTTCTAAAATGCCACATTTTCACCATTTACCCTGAATAAGACATGAAGCTCTTTAAGGAAAGCAGTAGTACGTTATCATTAAGGGCCAGCTGACAGAGAGGCAAGTGTGCTTTGAACTCTCCCAAGTCATCATTCTTAATTTCTTCTCTTCTTAGATGGAAGGCCCACCCACATGGGCTCAGAGCAAGGCAGGGACTATTGCACCATTTAAAATCTCATTGATAGATTGGTTTCGTCAACACCCATCCTGGCTCCTGCCCATCGGGAGAAGCTCCTGTTCTCATTAGGGTCCTGTAATGTCTGTGGCTAACATTGTTCTCATGCAAATAGAATGACACAGAAGATAAGTGCCATGAAAATTCAATTTCCCCCAACCATCATTACTCCTTTCCTTTTAGTTATTCCCACTTCAATCTGCAGGAGGTAATGTGGGCAATCTGCTGGTATTTCTGCAAGATGATTACAGCATTTTAGTAATGAATTTCCCAGCACTAGGGGGTGTTTTTGCAGGTTCTCTGGTTTACCTGATGTTGACTGGGTAGCAGTTCTTACTCAGCTCTTGCACAGGGGAGCTCTACAATGGTGGACACCCGATTAGGACTTGTATCCAGTACTTTTCCTTCTTTAGTCACCACCAGCACTTGTGAAAGTAGATTTGTTTAATGTTGTCTGGAAAATAAAGATATATGTCTACATGTCTAAATGAAAGCATGAAAACTCTCAAAAGATGATAAGAACCTTTCTTTTGTAAGCATCGAATGTAGATAACATAATAACAATGCAAAATCCAGCATGGCTCATATAAACATATTGAAATGATTAAAGTGGAGAAGTTAAATAAACCTTATTTTGTTACTATGAAGCATTTCTACTTGGGCTCAGCTTAATACTGGGAGAATTAATGGGTACATTTTAAATCCCCATACTCAATACTACTCTGTATATTTTAAGTTTCTTTGGCAGCATGATTAAGTATGTAAACATTTTATTCTCAATGATTTGTTAGGTTTTAGAAGTTCTTTGCTTCTCTGAAATTATCCTCCAAATTTTCATTAGTCTAGGAGTTAAATTGACTGAATAAAACAAAAGGAGGGGGGGATATGACTAGAAAAATATAGGTTTACCAGACAAAACAGATTTCTTCACCACAAACAAAATTTGAATTATACTTTCTGTGATGACTGTTTCTCTAATAGTAAATGAGAATGGCAACTACACAAGGCACACTTTTTAATGACATTTATGTAAAACTTATTTATTGCCTAAATAAGTAGAGATGCTTTTATCAATGAATAAGAAAAACACTTTATATGTGGTAGCATTTTATGTACAAGGTGGACTAAACAAAAACTGTTTACAATTATTTGAAGGAAAATATTGTAGGGACTGGGGTTGTGGCTCAGCGGCAGAGCGCTCGCCTCGCACGTGCGCGGCCCGGGTTCGATCCTCAGCACCACGTAAACATAAAATACATTGCATTGTGTACAACTAAAATAAATAAATAAATATTTTAAAAAATATTGTAATTGTTTTCTGTAAAACTTTTCCTGGAAAACATATATATATATATATATATTTTTTTTTCTTACAAAGGTGAAGATATTTTTTTTTTTTTTCTTACAAAGGTGAAGATGCATTTATGCATCTCCATTCCCATGATCTTGAGGTGTCTTCCTTGGATTGATGGGTTGATTTTCTTACACATTTTTTAACTGCTGAAATTTACTCACTTATTAATGTATCTCTGAAAGTTAGAGATGTTGATACAATGAAAATAGAAATAATTTCTTTACCTGATCATTTAATTTTGTAATGCTGAGATATATGTGTGTGTGTATATAATATACTATAATAATATAGTATAATTCAGTAACTATGCCAAAACTGCTTAGAATGTCTGTAGGACACAACAGGCAGTTTAGATGGGAACAGTTGCCAACATGTGGTACAGAGTCATATTTGAACTACAGTTTTAATCCTGCTACTTCAAGTTAGATACTGAGCATATAATTAATGTATTCTTGGCATGTAATTACACAGGAGTTACAGTTTATGTTGACCTTGAAAAATACTGATACTGCAATTTTAATCTAAAAAGTACAACTTGAGTGTGAAATTGTATGCTGATTTGAACTGCTTGCATTGTGAGTTTGGTCTCCTGAAGAATCATCTATTACTATGATAATTTCCTATGGAATTAGAATATGTAAAGTGTTATTAAAGCATCCTTTATGACTGAATGGTTAACCGGTTACACAGATAGGTAAAGGAAGGACTCCAGTGGGTTGGAAGGAGTTCCTAATTACAACCCTCCCTTCCTGTAAGCTTCATGGCTTGCACTTCTCAGAAAGATAGAACCAATGGAGCATGACTGCCTGGGGCACTTGGTCCCAGGGGGGTTTACTTGTTTGTTTAGTTGTTGAGAAAAACGCATTATGACCGTAATAATAATTATGTATTTGGAATTGGATTTTTGCATTTGTAACACAAAGTTCTATCTTGCATATAATGCAGCCTCAGCACCATTTTTATGGTGCTTCATTTGCATATGGAGCAGTATGGGACTATTCAAATATAGACTTCATTTGACTATAGTGCCACCATTGTTAATTTAGTGTAGTATTAAGAATTCCTTGTGACCACTCTTCAAACCATGCTTGAACTCTTCATTAGGGACAAATATGTGTTTACATTCTTTAGTTGATGTTCAAACTAAGGTTAAAAGATTTTAAGATGTTTTCAGTAGTGTAACATCTTCATATACTTTGACTTAACATCAGGAAAGAAAAGTAGTTGAACTTTATTATTTAGATAAAGATTTCATGGTAATTTTTTTTTTCTGATTTTTGAAATATAGCTCAAAGATATTGTTTTAAGCTCATTTTAAGAAATTGTGTTTAGAAATTTGAAATTTAACTTGAAAATCAATATGTTAACTTTCATTTACTCCCAGATGTTTTCTGAAAATACATTTTCTTCTCTTTGTCTCTTTTTTGGCAAATAGTAGATGTTCAGTTCCCCTATTCTGTCCTGCCTTCTTACTCTTTTCCTCTCTCACCTTTCTTGCTGTCTTAGTTCTTCACTGAGGCATATAGTTTCTTTTCAGGACAAGAATATCCCATCCAATTCTTAAATTAGCAACTTCATTCAAATTATATGTGAAGGCATGGTCTGACAATAATGTAGCAACAGAACTTCTCTAGTACATATTCAATTGTACCAATAATGTATTTAAGAAAATAATCTCTTGCTAAAGAAAATATAGGTATAATTCATCTGTTCTAGAAAACAATTAAAAAAAAAAAACAATTTCTGGAGCATTAATTTACCAGATATTAACTTGGGACTTTTACAAATGTTAATTCATGCTTTCTAATATTACACAAATAGGACATATGGCAGAAAAGCACACTCTGGTTAAAATGACATCTAAAATGAAATAAAAATAAAATAGCTTAAAAATGAATATTTTGACCCGACCAGTAAAAACAGCAACAGCATGGCATATATTTGTGCTATATTTTTATTTCATCATTTAAATTTTGAAATTTTTGGATGCTACAAATTTATAATTCTGATCAGAAGATGTATAGTAAAATAATACTTGGCCTAACAATGCTGACCTAACACCTTTATATGTCCTACATACAAGGAATGAATATGGAATATTGTGCTAGGAAAACAGTTACCATTGTCTTCTGTGTTCAATTAAAATAGCTGTCAAGCAGATAAACAACTTTCCATAGGCAAGATCCAAGACATACCATATTATAGATGCCAAGTTCAGTGTCTTAATGAATTCTTGAAACTTGCATAATGGAAACCAAACACACCTGCCTCTGTGTCACTCTCTCTCTGATTATGTGATATGGCAAAGATGATTAAAAACAACTTCTTTGCTCTATGAATTAAGTAAACATCCTTTGTAAGTTTTACATATTTCCTTTTGCCTCTAATAACCCTGCAAGTTGTAGGGATTATCACAAAAGGTGGGAGACACACAGAGAATTATTCTGTTTAGTCTATATGAATATTATCTTGGAGGTTTCAGGAAAAGTTGGTGGTGTAATTTTTGCTTTTTTGAATCCTATGTAATGTTTTCATGTTTTATGATATTATTTATGTCTGCTGATTCTTAAAATGTATGTAATTAAGATACTCTTCTTGCCATCTAACCATGCTACAGGAATAAAGAGCCCATACATAGATTTCACAAATGTTATTTTATGTTATATAAGTTGTCCACATATTTCCAATTGTTAGTGTAAGGCAGAGTCCTAGCTGATTCTAATAGCAGTCCTGCCCATCATTCAACTGTTAACTTACAAATATTCCAATAATCAAAGTGATGTACATTGTATTCTAGGCCATTTATTTCAAATGCTGTATTTTCAAATGCTTTAATCACAGAAGTCAACTATAAGTGCGGCAATCTTTTTAGTGTCCTCCTGTAGTCTTTTTAACAATGCCCTGTCATTTCACATTATAGGATTTATAATTTAAAATTATATCTGCATGCATATTTGTTTAATGTCAGTTTATTCAGCTTGACTGACAGGTCTGGTTTATTTACAAACTTACATCTAATACTTACCAGTGATTTGGGACACTGAATATAAACTCAAGAAAATGGTTTACAATCCTTTAACCATAGCTTACATTTAAATATAGCTTATGGTTGTGTTTTTTAAAAAATACTATTTCCATCATGACCAAATATTTTTTTCTTTTTTTCCTTTTACATTATGCATATTAATAAGGTTCTATGTGGTAATTTAATACATGTATGCAGTTTATAATCAGGACAAATATATCTATCTTCTAAACTATTTATTGCATCTTCATGGTGAAAACATTCAAAATCTTTTCTTTTAGCTTTTTGATTTGTATAGTACACAATTCTTGTCTATCGTAACCCTATTGTAAATATCATACCCAACATTCTCTTGAAGGCTGAAAAGGATGGATAGTCAGACAAACATACATAAAGATAATTATGGATATATTAATATACATAGAGTTTTGTTATTAAGCTGTAATATAATTGTATTAACTAGGTATTTCATCAATTACCCACTCCATATAAAGAGTAGGATAACAGGTTCCAGGAAAACATGGAAGCATATAGATGAAGACTATGTGGATGTCAGTATTCTGGTTGGGATATTGTACTATCATTTTTTCTTTTTGTTTGTTTTTTAAGATGAAACCATTTTTGGAAACTAGATAAAGGGTGCAATAGTATATTTCTTATCTCAATATAGGAGTTTAATAAAAAAGTATGTAACAATGACATAAGAACTGAACAGATATAGAAAATAAAGAACAACTTTATTATTATTGCTTGGGCATTAGGGACATTCTGCATCCATAATATACACACTAAAGGGCTTAGACTAGACTGGAAAAAAGGTTTTAAAAATCAGTGATGATCTTTTAACATATTAATGAATTTTTCACATTATCTTTGCAAATTTATATAATTGCCATATTAATTTTTTAGTGATGCTGAGGATTGAAACCAGGCCCTTGTATATGCTAGGCAAACACTCTACCACTGAGGTATATTCCTCCCTATTTTTGTAAGTTTTAATGGAAGTATAATATATACACAGGTAAAAAAATATGGGTATCTAGTTTGCTGCACTTTGACAATCTAAACACATCTGTGTCTGTAGTATTAACAGTATGAAATAAACCATGATGAATACTGCAGAACCTCTTGCCTCAACCCAATGCCTACTTCTCCATAGAACCCCCCAACTCTTTGGTTGGGGACTACTTTTATCCCTGCTTTTATATTTGGAAAAATGCAATATGCAAAAGAGTACAAAGTTCGGGTAAGTAGTAGCAATCATTACCCTTAACCTAGATGGGTATTTGTTAATATTTCTACTGGTATCTCTGAACCTCTTCCTCTGTGTATGTACAAACCACGTGAGTGTTGTTTGCAAATACTGACATTTGACCCATAGTTACTCAGGCATGTACTTCCTAAGAACATAAATATTCTTCTACATAATGTTAATTAAATTTTCACACTCAGGACATTTAACATTGATTCAATGTAATTAGTTATTAAAAGTTTACATTCACATATACCCAATTGTTTCAAATGTACACATTACAGTTTTTTGACACTAGATTCAATTCAGAATTGTGAATAATTTTTGGTTATTCATCTCAATCTGCTTCTTTTAGTGTGTCTCTTTAATTTGGAAAAATTTTCGTCATTTTTTGTTTCATGACACAGAAGTTTTGAAAACAGTCTAAGATGACTGTTTTATAAAAATGTCTCAGCTATTCATTTGTGTCACAAAAAGTCACATATTTGGACATACTACTATTTATGATACATTTCTTTATTCTACCCTTCTTTTATAGTTCATTAATTGGCCTGCAGTAGGCACCAAATAGATTAACTGGTGATGAGTCCATTGCACTTACCGTTTAAAAATGTATGTCTTTTTGTGTATAACCAGAGATATGAAAAATTGTGCTCTATATGTATGAGTTGTAATGCATTCTGCTGAAACATATAACAAATTAGAATAAAAAATAATGACAAAAATGTGGGCTGGGGTTGTGGCTCAGTGGCAGAGCGCTCGCCTTGCACGTGCGCAGCCCGGGTTCGATCCTCAGCACCACATAAACATAAATGCATTGCATTGTGTACAACTAAAGTAAATAAATAAATATTTTAAAAAAATAATGACAAAAATGTATGTCTCTACTCTGAAACAAGCTGTATGAACTTGGATATGTTTGTTGGTCTCTTTAGACCTTAAATTCCTTGTTTTTCAAATAAGTTGGATTCTTTTCCATTGGTAACATTTTATTTATGTACATGTCACATTGGCCTTGATGCTGCATTTGTAGTTGGTATTTCTACCATGGAAAAGAAATCTGTATTACTGCTTTACCATCTACTACTTGGGGTGGAATAGCATCTCACAGTACAATTTTATGAATGTTAGATATGCTTACCAGAGAATTTCGGAACATTATCAATAGAAACTCTGCTGGAAAAATTCTAAGCTAGTGTTGAATTTGAATTTCCAAACTGTTGAAGTGTCTTTTGAAGAGCTGCCTGGCCTCACCACCAAATGCACTTTTTCTCTCACAGCCTACTTGATTTCAAGCACAAGAATGGCTACTGGAATGGTGGTTAAACCTATATATATATATATATCACTTTTCTATCTATTTTGTTTCACAAATATGTAAGTAGTTTTCCTTACTCTTCAAAAACATTTAATTTTACTGTACAGTGTGTAGGCCTTAGGTATTGGAAAAAATTTTGAAACTCATTTTTATGCAGACTATATTAGGACTATTACAATTGCAAAAGTGTAACTATTTCTATTATGCTGTAGTAGACTCTGGATTATCTTGTTTAATAATTTTGTCAAATTTTTATGTATTTTGTCCTGGACAAAAGACTATTAGATTATGGAAACTTCTTTCTACACTGTCTGTTAGAAGTGTTGACATGATATTTCTCTGCTGCATTAAATTTACTGTTCCCTGTAAAACTTAACATGGCAAAAATTTGATCTGGAAAATGAGAAACACATCTTAATCTTGATCATAGAAATGAAATTTGTAATTCAAATGAAAAAGTTTAATGAACATAGTGCATAGCCTCGAAAAGTGTCATAGTGTGCTAATTTGGTTCTCATAAGGTTGATTCCAAATATTTCCATAAAGGTATGGATTATGTCCATTTAGTAAAGTCAAAGGTATGATGAACTCTTGAATGGCTTGACATTCCTATAAGCATTTTACTTAACAGACCAGAGGTCTTTCTGGTCCTCAAAATACGTGACAAATTCAAGGGCCTAATGGATGTTTAACCAGTATGGCTCTTAAATTTGGTATTAGTTAATATAGCTGCATTGGTCCCATGAAATCTTATGAAGGCAAACATCATGACTATGTACAGTTAGAAGGAATATCATTATGTGATCCCTTCTTTTATAGAGCTTTTTGGACTCCATAGGGTATGTTTCTCTATTTAATTACTTCTTTTAAGTTGTAGCCTTGAAACTAGCAGGAAGAATAGGAAATATCAAGTCTTATTTAAAATCTTTGTCTTTCTTTTCTTAGTTCCTTTGCCTTAGAGAATTAGACAATGAAACTAGCGAAATTTTAATATTTATATACAGATATCATTGCAGGTTTCTTTTACCGCTCCTAGCAAGTGCCTCACTTATAACAGTAAATTTAAGACAACAAACAAAATGTCTGCTCAGTCAGGGAATGTTTTAATGATTGAATGAATGAATCAGTTTAACTTTTTCACATGGAAAATTCCTTTTGCTTTCTAGCAGGTATGAACCATCACCCTGAGTCATTTCACATCTCCAGATGCCAGGACTGAATGTGGTACTGGGGTGGGCAGACTTGGCTGTCTTTATATTCTTGCATTCAGGAGAATATTTTCTCTCAGGTTTAGAGAAGTGTGCTTTTGTAGAAAGGTTGTTTTGTGTTTAAATGCCAACAGGAAATTGGAAGCAGCAGTGATTCCATTTCCAGGGTTCAAACAGACTGAAATGAGAACAGAATAAGGACTCCCCTCTCAATTGTATAATTCTCTGATTGTGTCAATATACTAATGGAAAATCTTCCTCTTCTAGCTTTTAACGATATGGACATGAATACAATGTATGTTGATAGTTTAAAAAATTCACTTGGCTATTGGGATTCTCTTTTAAGAATTTTAAAGAGGAATTTTAAAATATGTCTGTCTAAAATTACCATCTCTTTTGGTATTTGTCTTCAAATTTGCCATGATTTAATAAACGTATTATTTTATATTAGGCAGTCTCTAAAATAAAATGAGATCTTAACACTCCTGACTTGCCAATTGTTGGTAAATCACTTTTACTAGGTATTTGAACTGTATTTGTACTCCCCAAAGCACATGTCCATTATTGTTAATAAAAATTTCATATGTTAAATAGAATGCAAGTTTATAATGTGGGGGATTTTGTGAATGCTGTTTCTGAAAATCACTTTTCCACTTGTGAATCAAACCTACCAACCCATACTATTTTAATGAAAACTTTTCTCTGAACTATGGCTGAGTGCTTACACTAGAAAGATGCTTCAGTTATGACTGCCTTGATGTTCGCTTTTTTTTTTTTTTATTTCATTTTCAAGATAAAGGTCACTGTAAGAAGATAGTTCATGAGTTAAAAGTATTCCAAAAGGTTGAGGAAAGGTTGAGGATTACAATGGAAACAAAAACAGTTTCCCACAAAGGGGACAGGAGTACCCACTGTGGTCCTCTCAGGGTCTCTGGGGGTGGGATGGGATCTGACAGTGATGGGCTTCCCTTGACTGCTTCCTTTCTTTGTACCCTAACTCTGGTCCGTAAATAGAGCAGCTCATCATGCTCTGAGACTGACACTGGGGAAGCTTCATAAATCAGCTAGTGAGTGTTCTGGCATGAACCTTTAGCCACTGCCTTCCCTCCAGAGCTGACACCTGTCACCTTTTAAAGAGTGTACATTCTCTGTCACTGAGTCCTATCTTTGCTTTATCCACTCTCATATTCTGCCTAGGTGGTCTTATCTGGGTGCTGCCCATATGTGATTAAATCATTGCCAAGATGGACTTAGTAGGTTTTTATTTATGTCCAAAATCTTAGAATTTCCAGATAGTCATTGGGTATACAATTAAAAACATCATACAGAAGGCAGTTCATTTTTAAAAGATTGTTAAAAGAACATAAGTATGTATATGAAAATTTTATGTATTTGTGATTACTGATGGACTATTGCTTTTTGTGGGCTTAATTTTATGTATTTGTAGTTACCGCTAGACTATTGCTTTTAGTGGGCTTATAAGTTAGTACTATAGAGCATTTAGAATATGAATTCTTAAGAATCTTTAAGAAATTGTGAATTAAGGAAGGGCTTTGGGCGTCATGATACTACAGCCTTCTTCATTAAGTCGGTAACTATTGCATATTTTTTTCTATTAAAAATATTTATTTTCTCCATAAAAAGTATGTCACTTTATTGGAAAACCACATGTGAATTAGCAGCATTATTATCTGGTTTTATTTTGTCCCAATTATGATTTCTATTTAAATGGCATGTAGAATCCCTTAGTTTATAGAGAAGAGTCATGAAAAAAGTTTGTAAAAAGTTTGCAGTCACTAATCAACATGAAAAGAAACTTATACCTCTCCAATGTTTTCATATTAATGGCATTGAAATGAAATAATCCACAGAGCTTTGGCCATTTTTCTCCTTCCCTAAATTCATGATTTAAACCTTATTTTGAATTCTGTTGAAGCAAATTAAGACCACGAGGTGTTTGTAATTGGGGGGTATTAAATGCAAAATACAAGCAGAGGGTGCTTAAAAGGGACAGAAAAAGTCAGTTTCCTATTGATTGGGCCGTGGTGGGATAAATGTGTGGCTTCTGCCCTTAATGGAAGCTGATTGTTCAGGGATGTGCTGGCGAGACTGGTCGATTCTTGAGCTGTTGTTTACTGGGAAGGACAATATCAATTTTCCAGAGGGATGATTGGTGGGATGTCAAGGCTGTCACCCCTTTCTCCTGACAGACAGCCCAGTGACAATTACCACTGAAGGGACATTGACTGCATTGGCATATACACTAGAGGATATTACTGGCAAACAAAAAAAGAGGAAGGCACTCTGTAAAAAAGATATAATCAGCACTTGTCAGGACTGGTTACATATATGATGTCTGAATAACAGGGCCAAACATTCCCTATACCACTGAGGCCATGTGGCCCATTCCATCCTGCTTGGAAAATTAATCTTGGAATATTTGGGGGGAGGGATAGCATTAATTGTTGAAATTATTTTGATTCAAGGGTTATTATCAAAACAAAAATGATTTCTGTTACCTATTTTTTCATTAAATCAGACTTTGAAAATTTGAATTTGAAAGGAGACATTTTCATTCTACAGAAATGATGACATTCATAGTATTTCCTTATTCATTGAGATAATTTTTATGACTTTTCCTCTTGGCCTCATGTTACTGACAAAAGGCAAATGCATAGTTAATGAATTGCATTGCACAGGTATCAGAACAATTTTGCCAGAAAAGTATCTTTTTAATTGTGGGAGATGCTGTCTTCAGGGTGGTAGCACATGTGCATATGTACCAGATTTCTGGAAAGGGTCTTCTGTCAGCCCCATGGTTTCTATTTCCTTCTGTTCCAATGCTAAACAAGGTCAAATATGTTTAGATAAAAAGATCAGAATGGCCAGTGCCTACTTTCACATAAAGAGAAACTAACTACTGAATTAGTCAGGTGCCCTGGAGCATTGGAACTGTCAGGTAACTGCATCTCATTCTCAGCAAGTGACTGACTATTCTTTGTGTTAATTCATAAATGTAATTTGCTCATTTCATTGTATTCACTCTAGTTACTTCTTAGAGTCACTATATTCTGCTGGAAAGTTACTATTTGGAATAATGCACAAAGAAAAAAATAGTTTTGTGTAGTCAGACTTACATATTTTTTGTAGGAGCTCGACACCTCCCTCTGCCACATTCTGGCAATACTTTCTAAGCATATGCTGGATCGCCTGATGAGCATTGCTTTTCACAGAGTGGTCACTGTAGAGATGAAAGTAATTAGATATACGTGGTTGGTTATCTCTCCCTCTGTGTGCCATGCATGATTTACATCAGATGGATTTTTCCTTAGTGAGAAATAGTGTCTTAAATACTATTTATGTGATGTAGAAAGGAATATGTATTTATTTTAGAAAGTGACAGGCATAAATAAGTGCAAATATTGGTATAAAAATTACATATTATCCTATCACAGGAAAGTGTTGTTAACATTTTCAATTTTGTCTCTTTTGGATTTGTTTGAATATTTTAAGTGTTTATGTGTGTTATGTTTTTTATAAGTTTTTGATGCTACTATTTACCAGCTTGATAAATGCATATATGACAGTCTAATGATTTTGATGGTGTTCTTTTATTTTAAAAAATACTTTCAATACTGCCAAGTGATTACATATGGAGGTTGTTTTTGATTGAGGTTGTAAGACACTATGCAAAAGTTATCATTTATTTCCTCCTATAAACCATGGGCTAATTGATTTTCCATTGAACTCATTAAAAATAGATACTTAGCTTTTCAGAATATTGTCTCAGAAACCCAAGGCAGGACCCAGGTCCTCTGGGATACCATCAACTGACCATTGCAGCAGGCCTAGAATAGTGGCCCTCCTACTTGTCAGGACTGAAGTATTTATCCCATTTCCCAGCAGATAAACATTTGCAAGGCAAATAATAAATTAGCCATTAATCAGAAGAATGTTTGCCTTCGATGGACTCTGAATGGAGTGGAGATGTCAGGTAGGTAGACAAGGTAAATCAACAAGGCAGAATCGATCAGAAGGAAGAGCCACCCACAAAACACTGACCCTTACATTTAAAGGCTTTGGAAGATAAGAACACTTTTTAAGAAAATAAAAACTATGAAACAGTGTGGGTAGATTTTAAGAATAGAATGCTCACAATGTTCACACATGTTTATGCTTTCAACTGATGATATGTTATTTAGAAGTTTGATTTGGAAAAGACTGTCAAATGTTTATTTTTGAAGCTTTGTATATTTAAATATTCTTTTTACCCAGAGAGTTTTCATATTTTATTAAATGTTCCCACATTTTTATTCATTTTGAATCAACAATTTGTCAAGTATATTGTTTTAAAAACAAAAAGTGACCTTGATATTTTTGTTGTTTTTTTTTTTTTTTTTTTTTTTCACAATTGTGTTGGCTACTTCATATGTATGATGCAAAGACTTTCAGATTGGATTTGGAGAAATCCCATATGTTGAACTTTGGCTGGCCACTTAAAAGTCATGTGCTCCTGGGTATGTCACTTAACCTTTTATAACCCATAATTTTCTGAGTTGTAAAATAGGACCTGGCACCATTATTCTTTTCTTTTTACATAGAAATCATGTATGCTATATAAGTTCATTCTAAAGCATTGTTCATATTTAATAATTCCAGAAAATCGGCTATTGTTGCGTATCTTGTTTCTATTATATCTAATCAGTTAGAAATGCATATCTTGTTTCTGAAGATCTTATATGTAAAGAGATTAAATGGCCCAGTGGTTATAAAGAGGCTATATTATCTTTCAGAATTCTCTTGAGGTTAGAATCTACAACCTTTGTTTTCTTAGAATTGACCATGAGGGAAATTGCTCTTGACTCTAAACACCTACCATCTGGCATACTCTATCTTCTCACTGTGATGTAATGCCTTAGGCATCCTAAAAGATAAGTTTATAATGTGTCCTGGACTCTCCAAGTGTTTGTTGTTCATTTGTTTACCCAAAAGTACAAGAGAGAATGAAAGTAAACAGAATAATCATAATTCTCCACATTGACTCTTAACTGTTCTTTTCTTGTTCACTCACTTTCTTCCCATGAGTATAATTCTACCTCCAAATAAGGTTTCCTAGACTTTGGTAGTTTATAAAGTAATGACACCTTTTTGCCAAGACATTAACTGGGTCATGGATGTCCCATCCCCATAGTTTAGCTTGACTAAAAAAATACTACTAATTAGGAATTTTAAATGAATACTTGAGGTGTTGATTAACATTGCCTCAAGCATAGAGAACAATTAATATGTTTTAAAGTTTTGGAATATATGTTACACCTGAGAAGGGGAAAATTTCTTTATACAATCCAGAAACTGCTAGATTAAGTAACCCCTAATTAATACATTTAAAGTGATAAACATTTAAGTCAATACATTGTGGCTTCCCATAAAGGTTTAATGCTATTTGCTCTGTGCCATTTCTTTAAAAAATCCTCTCCTTAAACCTTCCTATATATATTCAATCTCTTTCACTCTTTTTAAGATAACTTTAACGTGAATTTCATAATGAAATATGGAGTTAATTTATGTCGATTATTTATTTACCTCAAGATTGATCTCCAAGTCTTTATTCACCATATTCTTTTCACTGTTTTAATATGTGTGTCTAAGACTAACTCTAGTCAGCCTATATTTATCTTTTTCACTTACTTCCAGTATATACCTATCAAATATTTATTTTCAGTCTCATTTATCAATACTTTCTTAAAATATAATAGTCCTTCATCTTAAACACAAGGAAATATATAAATAAGTAAAAAATTCCATAGATTTGCATTTAAAAAAGACTTCATAAAAATGGAGTAACTTGACAAAAATTCTCAAATACTAAGACTGTCAAAACATAAATACTGGGGCTGGGGTTGTGGCTCAGCGGTTGAGCGGTCGCCTAGCACATTCGCGGCCCGGGTTCTATCCTCAGCACCACATAAACATAAATGCATTGCATTGTGTACAACTAAAGCAAATAAATAAATACTTTTTAAAAAACATAAATACTATTCCGTTATTATCCTGAAGTCTTTTAAAATCTTAAACTCATTTTTAATAGCCAAGGTTACAATGAGTCAGAATCTCACTGCTTTAAATTTACAACTCACATTTTTCACAATTCTGTGAGCTAAGTTCTATTGCTATTCACTTCCTACAGATACAGAAACTGAGTCAAAGAGGAATTCAATAGCTGCCTAAAGTTATGTATTTAATATTAATTGATTGAGGCAGAGTCTGTACTTGCTTAACTCTAGAGCCAGTGTCTGGCCACTCGTTTCCTGCCCCTCCACATCACTCTAACATGTTAACTCTAAATAAAGTCATTAGTTCTACATGCCTTACAAATCCACTTTAAGGATTAGTAGTTTTCGTTAGTTTTTTGTTTTGACTGTGGAGAATTGAAAGGAAAGTAGAATGAAATAAAAATGGAAATGTAAGTTGGAACTATATGGTAGACATTCTTGAATTTTGGATGAAGAGTTATAACAATTTATTTGGTATGCAATGTGGAGCCATCAAAATTTTGAAAGTGAAGTGATATGGTTGGAGCTACATGTTCACAATTGTAGGATAGTTTGAAGCAAGGAAACATTAGCAAAATGCATAATCATTTGGAAGATCTGCAGTGGCATGGGTGAGAAACCATGAAGCCTAAATCAGGAAGGTGACTGGGCAGAGGATACCTTTGTGAGAATGATTTAGGTTGGGCTTATAGGCATTTGGCAAGCTGGAATAGTTATGAGCCTTAGGATCAAAGACAAGGGTAACTTCAAGTGACTTTAAGATTTTACATCCATGCCTGAGAACATGAAGTAGTACTAGTAAAATTTAGGTTAAATCAAGATGAATGTTTAATTTGGAAAATACCTGGTTCAATCTATGTTGTTTGATATATTAATGGAAAACTCAGACAACGTTGTTAAAACAGTATTCTAGAAGTAAGGACAAAAGTCAGAGACAGAAAGAAATATAATTTCTGGAAATATCCAGTTAAAGTAAGTCAAAACCACTTAAGTAGATGGAATTATTAAAAATTTGTATACAGAAAAGTAAGGAAGGAGCACAGCAAAGAAAGAAAAAAGAATGAGTCTGCAATAGCAAGAACATTTGAGTAGCGAGCAAAAGGAGCAGAAAGAAGAAACTAGGAATGGGAAACTCCAAAGGATTGATTGAAACCTAGAATAAGGAGAGTCTTAATGAAAGAACAGAGATTTCTAAGAAGCAGGAGGTGTTCCAAATCCATATCCTTCAGAGCCCAGGAGAACTTCTTACTCCATCCAAACCCTATAAAGAAAATTTAGGTTCACTACTGTGGATCTTGAACAGTGACAGACAGAGTAACTGCCTACATATGAATCAGCCAGTGACAATATCCAACAAAACAAATATGCATATAATATACACATATGGATTGTGAATTTCTGCATTGCCAGGGCTTGTATAGAAGAAATAATGCTTTTAAATGATTTGTTCATAAGTATACAATTTCTAAGTTAGATTTTAGGATTCCTAATTGATATTTTTGGTTAGATATCCAAACGTCTTTAACAGGTATAATAAAATGTATCTGTGTGTGTGATATACATACGACTTGGTATGCAACATTTACCTAGTACACGTATTCCAGAAAATCACTATCACAATGCACTTTTTCTTTTCCATTCTATGAATTTATTCTTATTTGTTTGTTTCCAAAAACTTGTGGATCTTTCTGGTCCACACATGGTTAAAGTTAAAAACATTTTTAGATTAATGAAAGATTTTTCTTTCCCACTAGGAGATTATATTACATTAAAACTAAAATAAATCTGGTTTATTCCATAGGTCAGAATGAATTTTGGCCCAGAAATATGTGACCTTTTATTTTGACCAACTATTACTGAATTTTATTTTATAAAACCTGCAAGTTCAAATTCAGGAAGCAAAAATACAAATTTGTCATTCTCTGTGTTTAGAACAAAAACAATGAAAAGTTACTGTTTACAAAGCATAGCTTTGAATTTGTCTTTAAATAATCTGTAATTTGTTTTGTGAATTCATTCTTTTTAGCTAAAAATATTGAAAATATATAAAAGTAGAATAAATAGTTTTCTAACCAGACAGAAATTGTAACTGCTGGTTATTTCTAAACCTTCACTTCACTTTGTACTGTGACTTTGGATATATACCAATAATTAAAATTAACAAATTTTAAAATGCAGCCAAAATATTTTTAGTTTTGTTTTTGAACAAAATTTTAAGTCCAAATACCTCTGACTGTGAATTTTTCTCATCTAAATCAACAAGTAAGAAAGATGCTCTTAACCTCATCACATAATTTTGAATTTCTGTACTACCAGGATTTGTATGGAAGAAATAATGCTTTTAAATGATTTGTACATAAGTATACAATCTCTGAAGTAGATTTGAGAATTCCTAATTGATATTTTTGTTTAGATATCCAAATTATCTTGCAGGTACAATAAAATATGTGTGTTTGTGTGTGATGTATATATGACTTGGTATGCAACATTTACCTAGTACACGTATCCTAGAACATATATCATTATCACAATGCACTTTTTCTTTTCCATTCTTTTCCATCATTTTATTTTTTTCATATTAACATATATTTAATGGTAGTTTTGAGTCTAACTTTCTGTTTCTGATTTGATTATATATGTATATACACACATATATATATCCATAGCATTTCTTTGTAAATATTGTGATATATATTTATGTATGTTAGGTTTATGACATGTGAGAAAGAAGAAATACTACATACCCTAATAGTAGCCATGCATGAAAACTTAAGTAGATTTTTCTTCCTATTTAATAATGAATGTGCACATTATCTTCTTTCCACTCATAAACAGATATGCAAATGTGCTAAAATATGTGTTTATCATCCCATATTGTGTAACTCCTTTAATATTTTCTATTTCATTATTAGTCAATATTTATCAAACATTACTATGTATCTTGAAATATTTAGATTCAGAAACTGAGCACTAGGCAATAGACAAAAGACCTGTCTTTATAAAGCTCCCAAGTAAAAAAAGGAGACAGAAAGTATCATAAAAACATCATAAAATTTCCTGTCAGTAGTAAAGAAGGTAAAAGAAGATAAAGGGATAGAACATTCTGGGGGAGGCAGGCACTGTGCTAGGTAGGATGGATGGAGACTGCAAGGGAAAGGGAACATCCATTGCAAACTCTTTCAATAATAAATAAGCCATATTTATCAGCCCTTTCCTGTAGATCTGGAGCTCCTCTTGTACAGGTTAGTATATAATATGCAATACCGCAAAGCTCTGCTGTGCAGAACTGTATGTTGATGTCTAGATCACTAGTTTTTAGTCTTAAAATAAAAGATGATCTTTCAAAGCATTTACTCATGACTCATGCTCATCAGCATTGACCTAAAAAATCTTCAGTACCCACTTATTTCAAAACATACACTCACAAATAGATTTCAGTTCTTCAGTTTAATGAAGGCACCCCGTAACTAAATGGTAGACAATGTGAGTTCAAGAGAGACTGCAAAAAGAAAAACTTTTAAAACCTAAGGCATTAATAACAGTGCTTCAAATAAGTGTCATTTTAGTCCTTTGAAATAAATTTTATACCCTCTTCATGTGTATATAATTATATATTCCCACTTATATACTTGAAAACCTCCATTTACATAGGACATGTTTGGCTTCTGATTGTGTTGAAATATTTTGTTAAATATGCTCTCTAAGACAGCTTTTTCTTTTGTTTTACTTAGTGCTTTGCAGTAATCTTGAAAACAGGAAGCCTATTCCTATTGAGAATAAAAGCAAATTTTTCCTAAAGTGTAAAGTTTAAGTTAAAACAGAGATATTTAGGTTCTTCTGATTTGACTCTTGTTTAGACACTACACTAATGCAAGATAGCTGAACAGTGATACAAATGCAAATGTTTGGGTTTCTTCCAATGATTCCAAAATAACTCATTGTGATAAAATTAGTGTACCTTAGGTATATATTAATAAGTGGCTACAAGCTGGATGTATTGCTTTATCTCTAAATTATTCTCTTATTTCCAGCTACAGAATATTAGTTAGAAACATGAAATTGAAAGGCTATTTTAAAATTGTCTTTCGTATAATGAAAATAAAAACAGCTTTAATATTTAATAATCGCCTATAGATGTAGTATTTCCATGTGTTTTGACTCTTCAACACTGAGCTTCAAAACTCCTGGTTATTGCTAATAACTCTTCACTTCTCAGGAGACAGATTTACTGTAGTCTAGTTTACTTAACAAATCTGCAAAAAGAAGTCAAATTAAATAGAAAACTCATGTACATGTCTCCTCATTAGTTATTTTCCTACATTGACATCCAAATATATTGTATTCTTTCACATAGTTTATGGATATGTGCCAACACATAGATATTTATTTAACAAGATTTATGTTTTGAAAAAAATACTGTGGTTGACAAGAAAATTTGTAAGTCTTCTACATGAAGATATTAGAATTGGGGAAATGTCTAATGGGATATAGGGAGCAAGAAAAATTCACACTTGAAATTTGTGCATTATAAGATAAAAAATTAATATAGCATAAAATACAGTGGGTTGGCACTCTTACCTAATGCTATTTCTTGTGTTTTGCTTTGTTTTGGGCACCAGGGACCAAACTCAGGGTCTTAAGTATGCCAAGTTCATGTCCTATCACAGAGCTATACCCCTCTTTCTTTCTTTTTAACCATGTATATAATATTACTATGAAATAGCCTATAAAGTTTTAGTTGCTTTCTGCTAAAATTCAAATAAGCAAAAACAACACATCAAGCAGAAAAATGGTTGCTGTTATTAAGGAACTACATGTGACTATAAGAGAAGGTTTTTAAACTGCTGGAGTTGGTTTAAATTGTCTTTTAAAAGTTGCGACCCTGGCTGTACTGTACTCTGTTAAGGCTGTACTCTGTTAAGGAGATAGTTTCATGGACAGGAGCCCATTTGTAATTAGATAAGGAAAACTGACAGCAGCAGTTGAGTTAGTGGCTCCCATAGAATGACAGGTATTGACTGGACCCTGGGCTGTGTTTGAGATGGTGAGGGAGTCGATAAAAACATCAGGGCTTGTTTGGAGTAACACTGCTGGCGATGCTTTAATTTGCCGCCTGGAAAAGAGCCCCAGACGTTCTTCCCCCATGTTTAGTGTTGATGAGATCCAACACCTACATTTAATCTTATGTTTACCACTGAAAACACTTGTAAGTGGTACATGGCACCACAAAGAGGAAACATCACAGGGGGGTGTACTTTGAACTCCATGCTGTAGTCTCAGTCTAGGAAAAAACCTTATTTGAATCATTGAAAACAAATATAGAATGTAAAGTTTAAAAAAATAAAAAAGTCAAAAACTGTTAACTGAATTTCAGGAAGAGATAAAAAGAAGAAAGTGTACTTTGGACATCCTTTATATGTTTTTCTGCATACCATCTCTGGTAAATAAAAGAAAATCAATTGGAAAGGAATGCTGTGACATTCAAAGATGCATGAGAAATGTATTGCTTCTGTACCACTTAAAAATTCTATTTCATATTTCTTTTTAAAATAAAAGTATTCTAAATACAGGTTAGATATTTTTGAAAATTTTTATGTAAACATATATAAATATGCATGTATATGAGATAGACAGTCATGTGCTGCATAAAGATGATTTTGGTCAATGATGGACCACATAAAGCACAATGGTCCTTATATTGCCAACTGACATTGTAATGATGTTAGTTTGTGTAAGTGTACACTGTTCTGTTCACACAGTGAGGAAAATGTCTAATAATGCATTTCAGAATGTATTTCTTTTGCTAAGTGATGTCTGAGTGTATAAATTCTGTGACAGAATTTTGATGCATTCTTTTATATGTGTGCTTTTATATATGTTTTATCCTATGATATCCACCCATAAATATGCAAAAAACCCAGATTTTAATACTGATCACTCGAGAACTCAAGTGAAACAATTATTGAAACAAGTTACTTTTAGTGTAGATTCTACTACACCACATTTAACCTGCTGCAAGAACTCAACAGACACCATTAGAAAAATTGCACAAATTTATTACTACAAAATTCAAATAATCCCCTAAATGTGACCTTCAGTGTCTATTTAAATATGGGTAAGATTTAAAAATACTTGTTTGCCAGTGTTTAATATTTCCCACCTGTTGTAATGGAGAAAATGCCTGAGATTGCCTTTGCGTTGTGCCAGGAAATTTCCACAGCTTAGGTTTCACAATACTCACTAAACTCCCGTTAGGCTCAGTAGATGACCTAATGAGATTATCTGACATGTTGTGGAGATAAGAAGCTCATATAATGGACTCTTGCCTTATTTCCATGTGTTCCCAATCTGTGTCTATCTAGGTACTGACTGAACAATTGAATTGAGGTTGTATTTCCAAATTTATTAAGGTAGGACTTGCTGTGCCACATTAAGCATTTATCTCAATATACTTTTAAGCATGCAAAAGGAAAAACTAGCAAGAGAGAAGTGTAAGCTTGAGCTAATACTGTCTCACACATGCCTAGGACTCCTAAGGTGTGTGAAATGTCTGATTCTTTCAAAAGGCTGAAGAAAATAGGAAAAAGATTATGACAACCCAAAATTTCAGCACAAAATTTTTAAACTAAAAATGCATCATTGAATACTGTAAGTAAAAAGAATGATGTGTAAGTATACTGAATGTTTGAAGCTTGCACAGTGTATTAATAATGTTTGATCTCATTATGTTAACATGTCAATTTTCAAATATTTAATCACACCAAATCTATTTTAATTGTGCTAAGTCACACATACATTATTTTACTTATTTTGTGAAAAGATCAGGCATTATTAAGTAGGAGTGACTATTGCCATTACTTTTATTGGTGCAATGATTGATTGATTGATGATTAATTTATTTATTTTGAGATGGGGTCTCTCTAAGCTGGCCTTGAACTCTTGGGCTCAAGAAATCCTCCTGTTTCACCCTCCCAAGTAACTGAGAAAGCAGACACAATGATTGATTTTAGTTAGGATAACCTTGAGTCTTTTGTGTTTCACAAAAACAAGTGTAGTTTTGGATGTATGTATCCTGCTGTTAGGGAAATTGTCAGTCACCTTCTGATTCTTTGTGGATGGCTATTTCATCATGGATGGTTATTTCATGCATAGTGCCTTGGTTTATTCCCTGGAAAAGACTTAATTTATATTTGGCAGCTTTTGTAACCATCTTTAACAGGACTAATTGAGATTAAAGTGTTGTATATCAAGAAATTTCCAACAGCTGGGACTTAATGTGTAAGCAATTCATATTGGTATTTTATGTAGTACCAGTAATTCATGGTGGGGGAAAAGCTAAGTCATTCTAAATTCATTCATTCATTCATTCATTCATTCATCAAACATTGTTTAAGGACTGTGGTTGGGGTTGGGCTTGGGACAACAAAGATATACACAGTCCCTGTCTCAAAGGGGTCTCTAGCCCAGTGAAAAGAAAGACATGTAAATAAATGATGGTAATATGGTAGAGTACAGTGTTATCAGGACAGTAATCGAGATACATACAAGCTTGAACAGAATTCTCAAGGAGGGAGTGATTAATTCTGTCTGGGGTGGGGTAAAGGAGGGATTGAATTTGAGCCCATTCTTTTGAATAATACATGAGACAGCACCAGTCCATCCTCCTAAATTGAGTAGTTTAGCCAAAGAGAGCTGCCAACCTATTGATCAGCTGATGAGAAGACAGAATGTAGAGCTAGTGGGCCTGAATGAATAGTGAACTGACAGAAGCAGGGCTTGGTGCCATTTTCAGCTTTATCCTGAAGCTACAATGAGTTGGTGTCCTGGAAATCTCTCCATAAAGATGAGACATAAAGATGAGATGGTCCCACTGCAGAAGAAACTTTAGAAATGCGTTAGTGGAGAATGTGCACAAATACAGGTACCAAGGCCACAGATTACATGATCCATGACCTGAAGGCAAGCATAAAGTTAAGTCATCAGATCTGTTTCTGAGTGAAATTCTTACTTATGCATTTCTGCATGTTCTGCAAGGTGTTCTTCCTATCTTAGGTGATGGAAGGAATAAACAAAATGAACTTTACAATAATAATTTTAAAGATTTTTGCTTGACCATTATTCCTGCTTCAAGTCATGATGTGCCTAATTGGATTTCAGGCTGTTTAAACTTCACCTCATATTTCATTGGTGCCAGCTTTTATCTTAGTGTTCCTAACCCAGTGAACTTTCTCACAAACAAAACCAAAAGCAAACAAAAGAATTGTGTTTGTACTATTTTCCAGAGCTGGACTGTTCTTCCCTTTATCTGCTTCTCTGTAAACTTTAAAAGTTCCAGGATACCCAGTGTTTCAGCATCTCCAGTGTTGTCATGAGTGTTGCTTCCTAGGCACTTCCATGTGCAGGTAGTATATGAATTCACGGTCTAAGCTGTTTTCTCTTCAAATTTATATGTGAAGTCCTAACCCAGTATCTTATAATGAAATTCTATAGATCCTCATTGAATCATGAAGGGGTATGTCTTAATAAACCATCATAAATTTAAAATATCCTAAGTTAAAAATGCATTTAATACACCTATCCTACCAAACATCATGACTCAGCCCAGTACATCTAAAGGTGCTCACAACAATTATATTGGATGGTTTTGCCCCACTAAAGGATAATGTGTTAATGGAAGGCCTATGCTATGATAAACTGTTGATTATCTCATGTAATTTATTAAAAACCTGTATGCAAAAAGGCTGGCAACACAGAACTGTTGAGTATTGGCTTTTCCCCACATGATTGCTTGGCTGATTGGAGCTGTTGCTCATAGCCACTGCCCAGCACCACAAGAGATTGTTGTATTGCATATTGCCAGCCTGGAGAAGAGCAGAATTAACAATGTGAAGTACAGCTTCTACTGAATGCTTAGCCCTTTCCATCATCGTGAATTGGAAAAATCATAAATCAGGGAGCATCTCTACTTGGAGATAGGTTCTACATACAAATAGTCAAGCTAATATGAGGTAGGACCTTAGACTAGTATGACTGGTGTCCTCATAAGAAGAGGACATTAGGGCACAAACAATGAGAAGGCCACCATGGAGACAGAAGGGGAAGATGTCCATCAAGAAGAGAGGACTCAGAAGGGACTTGTTTACACCTGACCTTGAACTTCTAGCTTCCAGAATTATGAGACAATAATTTTTTTTTGGTATAAGCCATGTAGAATATGATATTTTGTTAAGAAATCCCTAGCAAACAACAAGGATGAAAGTTATTATTTATATATTTTTTCAGTTCAGCTGCATCCATATTTTCTTCAAACTAGAACCTCCTGATTATCTCTGGAACCTAGTGCAGATCACTGTTCACAACGTAAACCTTCAATAAATCACCATTGAGTTGATTTACTTTCTTTTCCAAGTAATACATTACAATTCATAAATATCTCTTTTGCTGTACTCTGCTATCACTGTTGATTGGTACTATGCTGTTTGTCACATTAGCACACTGTGGCAATTTTTCTGCTGTCATTAACAATCATCTATTTCACATTAGCTTGCATCTGAGGTTCAGTATCTATTCCCTCCTGGCCCTGGACATCATTAAATCCTGTTAAACACAAACTTAACCACCAGGATGGAAATATTTATAGATATGTTCACTGAATGATTAGGAACATGTTTGTAAGATTGGTACAGAACCAAGGCTCTGGGGATTTCCTTACGGCTGGACAACATAACCTGAATCTCCAGAGTTGGTTTCCACTAATTACAAAGTGTACGTACTTTCTCCTTACAACTCTTGCATCACCTTCATTTTAAAATCACAAGATTCAAGAAATATTGGATCTTTTGATCAGAAATGCGAAACTGAAAATAGTTGATTTTGCCAAAAAGTTAAAGCATCTTTGCATGAGGCTTGGTGGGCCATAGGAAGATGAATTAGATGTTGATTTTGCTAGTGATTATCTCATATTTTAATAAAGGGAAGATTAAATGAAGATGAGGAAATACGATAAAGTGGAAAAAGACCTGGTGTAGAAGTGATACAGATAGAATGTTAAGAGTTCCAAGGATTTCTTCTGTTTGGTGAAGTGATTCATGGAAAGTGAGTGATTGTAGTCTGACTAGAAAGGAAGGTGGGCTTCAAGTTTAAACTCATTTATTAATTTATTTATCCAGATTTAGATAAAGTAGAACAGCATTCTGTTTGGAGTGGTAGATAAAGACAGATCACTAAAGGAGATTTAGGAAAACATGGATATAGTGTTTAGATTTTTGTTGCTGTAACCAAAATACCAGAAAAGACCAACTCATAGAAAAGTTTGTTTGGGCTCATGGTTTTAGAGGTTCAGTCCAGTCCATGATTGGCTGGCTCCATTGTACTGGGCACAAGGTGAGGTAGAACATCATGGCTGAAGTGGATGGCAAAGGAGTGCTGCTCGGCTTATGATGGCTAAAAAAAAAAAAAAAAAAAAAAAGAAAGAGGGTAAAGGGCCACAGGAAGCTGAACCCTTCCAAGGCATGCTGCTAGTGAGCCACATCCCCACCTGTCTATAGTTACCAGTCAGTCATTCAAACTAGGATAGACTGGTTAGGTTATACCTCTCATAATCTGAGCATTTCACTTCTGAATATTTCTGCATTGAGAGTAGATTTTGATTTCGATTCAAACCACACATACACACACACAGAAAGATAATGGCAAAGAACATGTTTGTGGGGAATTAATATTTTTGAGGAAGAAATGGAACCACAGATGGAAATAATGGAGTAGTCAGAAGGAGCACCAAAATGTCAATATCACAGAGATGAAGGAGGTTAGAAGAAGACAACAATATTTATGTCAAAGGGAAGTTTTAAATGACATTACAGGGAGAGGGGGTGGAGTCCTGTGGTTTTGAAGCTTCACTGGTGATATTGTGAGGCAAGAACCAATAGTTCGATAATTTTTGATTCTTACTGGCAGCCCAGTAAAGCAAAATTTAGTGATTTGTGGAGTAGCAGGTGACAATTTGAAGGACCATCAAGGTAAGAGGAAGGGCCCTTTAGGATTTAGAGACAGAGTACAGATGACACAGAGAAGTAGAAGTAATGCAAAGTTAAATGGTGAAGCCAAGAGTTGAATCAAAAACAAAGAGTTTTGTCCAGAGCACATAATCTAGTATTTTTTGTAAAATGAGGGATTTTTCTTGAAATGAAAGAAATACTTCTAATGGTTCTCTCTCTCCATATATACATTTGTATATACACATATATATGCATATATATACATATACACACATATATACATATATATGGATATAAATATGCATATATTTATGTATATATTGATATATTTTATATTGGAATTAGACCCAGGGGCACTTTGCAACTAAGCTACATACCTAGTCCTTTCTTTAAAAAAACCTTTATTTTGATACAGGATCTTTCTAAGTTGTTCATGGTCTTGCTAAGTTGCCAGAGCTGACCTCAAACTTGAAATACTCCTGCCTCAGCCTCCCAAGTGGCTGATTATAGGTGTGAATTGCCTTGCCTGTTGATGGTCATCTCTTTAAACTTGCCAACAATCTCTGAAGGCAAATATTAAGACCAGTTTATAGGCATTGAAACTGAGTTTCTGTGAGATTAAGTAACATGATTCAAATCATACAATTCTTTGTGCTGAGCTAGAATTCGAACCCTGATGGATCTGACTTGAAAATCCGCAGCCTTTGTATAATTATCATGTTCCTTTTTTTTAAAATGACTTTCCTTGAAGATTAGCTATTTTAAAAAGTGTTTTGGTTTATTTAAAGACTGTATTATTTACAGACAATATTATTTACATTCCCAATAGAATAGTGCCATCTGTGTAACAATATGAACTATGTTAGCATCAGCTGATTGTAAACTTGCACTTCTAGTGTTCAAGAGGAAGAGAGCAAAAGCTGTAAATTTCTTGTAATCATTGTCACAAACGTAATCACAACTATTGTTTCTTCTACAAATTTCTCATTGAAGTAAATGTAAATGAGGACAACATGATTGATCTCCCATTGTAAAAAGTAAAAATAAAAAAAGCAGCAACTAATATTAATAAAGCTATATCTATTCAACCATTTCTTCTATGGAATACCTAGGTTATAAGAAGGATCCAAAATTATTATTTGATTTTGTTAGCTAACTTGTTTATCTACATAAACTTGAAACTGTGGTCATTCAGTGCAATATAAGCTATTTTTTTCAGTTTATAATGACATATACATAAGGTTTATTGTTGTCATTGTTAGGCATCAGAAAGTTCTGGTTGGTGTCCAAAGAGCCCATTTATCCAACCTCCAAATTGCACCAAGAGCTGTGACTACAGCTTAAAATAAATATACTTAAAACTAGTAAAATCAATTCAAAATGACTAGTAAATAGTCCTTTTTAAAACCTTTTACTCTTGGTTTTAATCTTATTTTGATAGGCAGATGGAGTGTAATGGCTTGTTGCACATTATAATGTGCTTCTATTCTACTGCTGATGCTGTGGGTCCTCATTCACTGTCTCCTGAATGAGGCTATATATTGGTAACTTTTTCCTCTGTATTGACCCTAGAAATCTCCATTCTATTTTCTTGTACATTTGGAATGTCTCTTTATGATATATCCTAGAAAAAGTAGCTCTGTGATTCTTTTATGTTCCAAAACTCTAAGCTGTTCTTAAGACTTAAAAATAAAGCTATTATGTTGTAATTTTCATTGATAATATATTTATGACTCATATGTTTGTATTTTCTTTCATCCTAAGCTCTTGAAATAAGTATAAGTGAATGATCTTTTTCATCTTAAAAACAAAACATGGGATAAATCAGTAAGTAATTAAAAATGGTCTCAACCCAACTAACTGCATGGATGCTGACTAAATCAAATGTATACTAAAAATAAAATGATTTCCAACCTATATGTTACCGTAAAATATTGGGATATTTTTAAATGGACTAAATGAATAATGCCATAACTTTTACAATATTAAACTTGAAAAGTTCCAGTTGTGTTATGTCTTGCTTCCATATTAAGTCTTTTGGAGATTATCTGGATTCTTCCTTTGAATTATCAGTGTTTACTACTCCCACTCACCGCCCCTCCTGTCCCCCGCCCCGCAAAAAAAAAAAAAAAAAAAAAAAAGAGAGAGAAAGATTTGAAATGACATCGGTTTATTCACTTATATATTATTTACTCTAAAGGGTAAAAGCCATCTACATGGACTTACAAATGTGGAAAAATTAGTGTATATGATATTTTTTCCAACTAAAGGATTAAATAATATGAAAGGGAAGCACTAATATTTGTCAAAACAGAGTTACATTTACCCTTGAGGGTTATTAAAGTCTGAATGTGTTTTATATGCAAAATGACCTGTCAGGATTATGGAAAAAAAATCCTGACACCTGCTCCTCATCAGTGCCCTAGAAACAAAGGTGAAGAAATGGGTTTCTGAGCATGGGATTGCATTGCTTACTGGGTTTGCCTGAAAATACACACATGTGCTTTACCATGGCATTTCCATGCCTGTCACTGAGTCCTTGATTACTTTAAGGCAGAAACAGTAGCACTAAAAGTATAATGTGTAGTGATGAAAGAAAATGCATTGTTTTCTGGATAAAAATATCAGTAGGCATTACATTAGGTTGTAAAAGAATATTTTTTACTGTGTATTTTCATAACAGATAGTATCTTTGTACATTTTATGTTCATCAAAAATTTAAAGAAAATATTAAACCTGAAGTGCCTTAAACCTGTCAGTGGAATAGTTGACTGGTGTATTTTTAGTCCTGTACTCTTAGAGCTAAATAGTGGGCTGAGAGGAAAGGATTCTTTAATATATATTTTAAACAATGTATGGTTGCAAATGATAACATTTCTAGTTCAAAAGCAAATATTTAAAACTTGAATTTGAATTATTTGTGTAATTGTGTGTGTGTGTGTGTGTGTATAAGAGAGGGGCTGGCTGTCTTATTTAAAATACAGACATTTTCTTTATATATTATAAGCTTAAACATTGGCTTAGATTATCCTAGCTGAATTAAAATATTTCTCATGCTTTCTTACACTTTATTTGACCTTCAAATAAATTTTTAGTGAATTCCAGATTTTATGGAGTAGGTTTTGGAAAAGCTTATTGTACTAATTTTAGTTTTATATTGTAAACTATATTGCAAATAGATATAGTTAAAGTATGGAACATCTTGAAGATAATAGAGAAACTGGAGAAGTCACAGGTTTGCCGAGACAAAAACACTGAAGATAAGATTTGTAGCAAATTTTCCTAGAAGTGACCATGGAAAGATGATAAATGATATTTACCTCATATGTCATGATAACTGTTTTTTGAAGAAGATATCTGTGCCCTCTTTTATCAGGGTATGGGACAATGCATCACTAACAAGCACTCAATCACCATGACATAAAGAAATAGCAAACCTTGAACATGTCAAAACAGTGGCTATTCAATCCTCCTCTTCTTCTTGAATACTGAATTTATTCTCAAAATTGTATCCCCAAAATGAGTAGCTTTTAAAATCTGATGTTTATTTTCTCATAAGATTTTAATCAGACACATAAGGGGTATATGAATATATGTAATATTTAACAATTTAGTGAAACTATTTTAGAGTTAAAAACTATCTGTAGTTAAGTCCTTTTGAAACTGTTCACATTTACTGAATGCTTTCTGTGGGGCAGGTACTCTGCTGAGTGCTCATAGCAAACCCAGGAGGGTACAATCATTATTTCCATTTCATAAATAAGAAAACTGAAGCACAAGGACATAAAGGTAATCCAGATATAGTGGTTTCTTTCTTTTCTTTTTGTCCACCTGGTGCTGGGGTTGGAACCCAGGGCCTTTGGCATATTGGGTAAGTGCTCTATCACTGAGCTACACTCCCTTCTTAGTCCTTAATGCTGCATTAGTAGAATATCACAACATCTGTCTAAAACAATGCTTACTTGAGTTTTGAGGTACTGTAATCAGCTTGGTTATGTATTCTGGCACTTTCATCAATGTTGTATATAAAGCATGTACATTTTTATCTCCATGAAGACGAGGGAGTAGATTTAGCATTGAATTTGAAATGATATATCTATGCTTCTGTAGTCATGAAATATTTTTCCATGGAAAACCTGACCTTTATTTCAGAAGAATGCATGAAATTTGTGCAAAGAAGATCCATATCTAAACCAAACATTAGTTATATTCCAAACATTCATACAAGGCTAGAATGTAATTCTAACTGGAAGATGAGGTTAAACTTATTGGAAAAGTCTATTTGTGTTTAGAACATACCCTTAGAGTTATTTGCAATTTTTTCAGAGTGGCATTATCTGCATATAACATAGTAAATGAATTCTGACCTCTGCGCTTTAATTGTTCTACCAGATGTTTCTCAAAATAAAAGATTTGTCTCTGAGAGTCTGTAAACAACTTCTGACCTGAGTGGCTCCTTTAGCATTCCTCCCGATTTGTCAGATGAAAATGAACTCTATTTTCTTTACAGACAAAACCTGTGTGACTTCCTTTTAGAGAAAACAGTGAGATGCCACATTATAATCTATAACATACACAGGGTCCTGGCCAGCAAAGTCCAATAAGGAAGCACTATATTTTGGCTGAACATTTATCTTGGCCAAAGTCTTTGTAAAAAGAACAAGGCTTAAAAGAATTTGTTTGTGCTGTTCTACACTGAATTTTGAAATAGAAAAGATGTCCATGTTGCTTTCTCCAGTGACTACATGCTTGGACTCTAAGGAATGTGAGATTTGTGTACAAAACCATTTTAATCAATGCACCGCCATGGAATCCCTGAAATGGCATTAACTCTGGGTTCTATACATAAATTGTAAAACAGTGTACAAAATCCTAAGGCACCCTTCTTGTAGATGAATGGCCCTGCTGGCAAGAAACATAAATATGAGCTTTGGGAAAAAAGGTGTCTCAGAAGGACACACTGTATGGATGCTCCTGGAAATATTTCAAATGTTGTAAGCAAAAAACCAAAAAAAGAAAAAAAAAAAGAAAAAAAAAAAAAAAAAAAAAACACAAAATTTCAGAACAATGAAAAAATTGATAACCTTTCCTTTCAAGTGTACACTCTTGTTAAATGCTAAATAAATATATTACATGTGTAGGGTATTTGTCTATGTTCTTTTAGTCAGATTGTAATAATAGAATATAAAAAATGGCAATAGAAAGTACCTTAATACTAGCTGCATGTATTAATGACTTGCTGAGTGGCAGGTATTGTACTTTGAGTATATTATCTCATTTAATCCTGAAACAGCCCTAAGAGGTAATATAAGGTTACTATAAAGAACAAGTTAGTGTCCACACCTTAATTTTTTGACCTGTTGTGCCATTAGATAGTCCAGATGAGAGCCATAAATTGAGCAGAGAGTCTTAATTGTTCAGGGACTCAGTGATAGGTCTAAATACTCATGAGGGATTTTGGCAGATCATTCAACTCTTTAAAATTGTGACCTAAGACAGATAGGAACCATGATCTCTGGGGATAAGAGGCTAATGCATTAAACTTGTATGCCATCTTGCTTTGGGTATTTACCATTTTTCCCCTGTTTTCCTTTTTACCTAATAAAATTCAAGGTAGTAGGAATTTAAAAAAATATATTGCTGAAAGCTTAATCTAATCAGGCAAAGACTAAAATTTATGATTTGGTTGTTAATTAGACTTAAAGAACAAAGCTAATGCTGTTCCATTTAGTGAGAAAGGCCTCTGAGGACTGAGAACTGACCAATATTGGTTCTCCTGCTGGGAAAACACTGTGCATAAACAAGTCCCCAGGGCTTCATTACTGAGCCTTTTAGACAAACACAAAATGCATCTTAGTTTATTTGAAAATCCTTACAATGAAGCTTTATTGTATATCTATAAATTTTTCACACTGACGTGTCAAAGACTTGTAAAAGTATACTGGCAAGAACGATAAACATTATAAATAACTCTTTTCCCTTAAATGTAAGATGATTGTGGATTGTACACAGTATGGTCATAAAATGAGTACAATGCTGTTTGGAGAAGCAATTGTGGGAATGAGTTGTAATGTCTAAACAAAGTAGTAAACTTTATGGAAAGGGTAAGCAAGTTAGCATTATTTAGCCATGTTGAGTGTACAATGTTTGATGATCAACAGAAAAGATGTGTCACTTGTGTATATCATTTTGTTGAATCTTTAAAAGAAAATTTAAAAATAGAATTTAAATGCCAATATGTCCTAAGACAATTACACTATCCTCCTAAGGTTTTTTTTTTTTTTTTTTTTTTTTTTTTAAATCACATTCTGGCTTATGAATGCATTTTCATATACTATGATTTGTTTTAAAGAACATGTATAATTTCCTAGAATTTAAAATGGAATTCCTCCAATTCCACAGAAGTAGTAGGCTCACACTACCATGAATTTATTTACTTTGCCAGCATACTTTACACATTTCTTGGGGCAAATTCTTATGGAGTAATTCTAATTTATAATTTTGAATCCCACTATTCAGAATTGGTTGTAGTGAGAATCTTAGCAGTTTAAGTTACCTGCCTACCCATTTGATCTACTGTGTAAATTCTCTGTTAATTAAAAATATGTATATTTTACTAGTCATATAGATTGCAAATGTGGTTCTGTAAACTGGTTGTTTCTCAATAAATTTTAAAACCTTTACCACTTCATGAAAGAGTATAGTTCTGGTTTTTGACATATACTCTGCCCTATGAATATTAGAATATGTTTCCACAGTTTGTTCATGGAATGACAGGTCTTTGAGTGTCATGCCAACATCAGAAGATAAGTATCCTTGGAATGTTCCATGACTTTTTTTTTTTTTTTTTTTTTTTTGCAGTGCTGGGGATTGAACCCAGGGCCTTGTGCATGCAAGGCAAGCACTCTACCAGCTGAGCTCCTTGGAATGTTTAGTTTGAGTTGTCAATGTAAAAGTATAATCAAGGTTACAAATAATAGAAAATTGCTCTCAGAACAAACTTTGTGAAGTTTTGGATTTTTCTTGACGTCAAAGAAGAAAGTGGGTCTCAGCCAGAGTGCTACCTAATTGTAAGAGAAAATTTCATGGAATTAATTCTTCCTGGCATGAAAGCTTACCTGGATGGCCACTGGAGAACTTTTGACAACTATTCATACATTGGGAGTTGTCTTTGTACTTCAGCTAACCAAATAAGCTCATAGACAACTTGCCTTCATTTTGCTAATTGAGCCATGACTTTGGAGTAACAAAGGTGAAGACAGGTCGTGACCTAATTAGCAAGGGGGAATAAAATTATATCATCACCCTGGCCTAAGCATTTATACTGCAAGGAATTCTTTGTAGGCTTTTTTGATTGGACTACTACAAAGCCTCATATATTTCTTAACAGTTATCCAAATACATAATACCAAAAAAAATTCAAGAATGAAAGTGAAGCATGCTGCCCTGTCCATCACTAATATATATGCATTTATCTTTGAAATGTGGAAATCAGTCATATATTTTCAGGTATTCAATTTGATTCTATTGTATTTTCTCTGAACAGCTACCTTTAAAATAAACTAATAGCAAAGTGAAGTAACTAGTGTTTCTGTGAAATGATGGCTTGTGGCAAATAATGATTCAACTCAGGGACACTCTCCCACTGAGCTACATCCCCAGCCCTTTTTTTTAATTTTTATTTTGAGATGGTTTCACTAAGTTCCCTAGGCTGTATTTCAACTTGGCATACTCCTGCTTCAGTCTCCTTGGTTGCTGGGATTATGGTCATACACACTGTACCTAATGGACAAGGAATATTGATTTAGAGGTTTAGTTTTTTCATTATTTCACATCCAAGTCAGAAAAAAAAAAACCTAAATATTGTAGTTAGTTTTTATAGTTAGCGTAACTGTAAGATCAGTGTCAGCTTACTCCTGTTGATTAATTTACAACTTTCCTCCAAATCACTGGTGATGGGGTTGGGGGTTGGGGGGGGCAATTCTCCTTTGAGGCTCTTCTCCTGACATTGGCCCCAATTTCCTGCTAATATACAGTTTTCTGATGTCTCAGCACCTCCTGCTCTTCCTGTTAGTTCAGTTTGCCAAACTGAATATGATTATTAGTAATCTTAAGCAACTTCTTTTTCAGGATATTACTTTATCTCTCATATTATCTGATCTCTGGATTTCTTCATGTATTAAAATTTTCCCATTGGATGCAGTATATTTGTATATAAGGTGCATTTCATTGAATGACTGTAGAAAATGAAGTTCATTCATTCAACTCAGCAACTATTTACTGAGAAATTATTAAATGCCAAGTAAATGTTCATTGTATAAATCACATTCACATTATTTTTTTAACTAATGTGAAAAAATGTCCCCAAATTTCTGAAATTAACATTAGAATAACTGTAATTATTAACTTATAGTGTCTATGATTTGTATTATTTGAAACCTCCTGTCAAATGATGAAGTTTTGTTAGGGCAAAATGAAGAAAATAATACTGCATTATAGGGCTGTTAGGAACATGACATTGGATGAAGAAGTAATTATTGTGTAATGTTCCACTTATAATATCTGATTTATATCAGAAAAGCACTTTTTCTACTAATTATTATAATTTATTAGAAATTGAATATCACAAGTCTCTTGGAAGAAACAATTTCAGAATATAGAAACAATGTTGTTCAGTTTTCTGTCTTGGAAATGACACTGAAATTTCTCAACCTCTTCTTTTCCCCTTTCTTTCACTGCTTATATACTCATTAAATAATTTTTTCCCTCAATTTCATTAAATTCAGAAAAAAAACATGGTACTATTCAAATGACACATACAGACTCCTTTTTCCCTGTTAACATTTCTCAAACTAGAAATCTTTTTTGTATTTTGTTTTTTCTTAGTACAGGGGATTGAATTCAGGGGCATTCAACCACTGAGCCACATCCCCAGCCCTATTTTGTATTTTATTTAGGGACCAAGTCTCACTGAGTTGCTTAGCGCCTCGCTTTTGCTGAGGCTGGCTTTGAACTCAGGATCCTCCTGCCTCAGCCTCCTGAGCCTCTGGGATTACAGGTGTGCGACACTGCATCTGGCTCAGACTAGAAATCTTTTATTGCAATGTTTTGGATGCAACTTATTTATACAACATAGTACATTTTGATATTTCAATTTTTCTATGTCCATTCCTTTGATTAGATGAAGAAATACAAGGAGACTGCTCAATTAAATGTTAAAGAAACATTATGAATATTGAATGAATGTGAACTTTTTTTTCAAAGGAGAATTTATTAAAGTTACTTCCATAGGGTGTTTTCTATCTTCCAAATGAAAATAATTGCACTGTGACCAAATAAAAGAAAAAACAATGCCAAGCTGACAATATTATTGAAAATTTTATCAGGGAAAAGGGAACAGATAATTTTAAAAATATGTGTCTACTTCATTTTGACAACTGGGTATTTAAAGTTTTTGGAAATATTTTAGTTCACAGCAAACATTCCAAATCTGTCATATCTATACTAATAATACATGTAGACTTATTTTCTAAGAAAACCTGTTAGAATGAAACATAAGCAATTTTAGAATTCCATATACAGCTTATAATAATTGCACATACTTGCCTTGCAAAATTATATTACAAAAGAAGCACAGTAGTTTTAGAAGTGCTGAAGTGTATGGAACCTAAATCTGTCAAGTTAACTGTCTTCTGAGTCCCTCTCCCCATCTACCAGGCCTCATTAAATTAATCTGAAATGAGCCCTCTCTCTTTAAGGCTGGGAAAGTGTTGTGCTGATGAGCCAGGGGCTGCCCACCAATTGGCAGACCCATTGGGTGATAAATGTCCAAGGACCTCCAGGCTGACGACACATTTTTCATCATTAATCCAGCCCATTGTAACCGGGACCACTCACATTGATTCGAACTAGGGGGCATCATCTGCTGTTAAGAGGGTGATGACTCGCTAAAAATGAAGGCCTGAAACTAATCAAATATATTTAGAGCCTTCCCTGGCAACTCTCTGGGAGAGCAGCAGTGGTGAGCTAACAGGGAGCCACAGGCAGGTAGTGCAGTGCTTTTGTATGGGAATGTGAGAAATCCATTTGGAAGCCTGTTGTGAAATCCCAGCTATTATGTGCTGTAGTACAAATGTGTGGGGGGGAATGTTCCAGTAGAACCACACTTGAGAGTTTCTTTAAAAACTGAGTTGAGAAATACCATGCTTTTGTTTGGAAAATCTGGCAATTTAGTTACAAGGAACAGAATTATTCTTAAGCCCAAATCTTTTTTGGCTCATTAAGTTGTTTTTGTGTTTTTATACATTTGTAACATTTTTGTTTAAGAAAATTGTTTAGTATTTACTTTAAAAAAATGTTGAATTTGACTCCTGTATACTTTTATTTTTTAACCTAATGTATTAATTTAATACATACTTTGTCATAGTTAGCTAGGTTGTAGTACTTCAAGAGTATAATTGTACAATATACATTGATATTTTATTCATGTGCATATATATTTGTTTTAACTAAAGTTTTTATTTTTGAATACATATTGATAATAAATGTCCCCAATTAACTCATAACTGTTGATCCTAAAGGTAATGCTTCAGCCAACTTGTGTGCCTCAGGCAAACACAGAAAAACACATTTATTTCCTGTTTGCCCTCGATTGAGCGAAATCAGGTGCTAATAGGAAATAAATTCAAATGATCAGACTTACTCATTAGAAAGTTTTGTTTCTATACTGAGCAAAATAACTATAATAGAAGAAAGAAAGAAAGAGCAAATATGTTTTTAAAGATTTTGCTAAATTAATAAAGTAAGGAGACCTAATAAGGTTATTTTTCATAAAGAAAAATGTAGAGAGGGATCAAAGAGAGGAAAAAGACAAAGTAAAACACATAGTATCAACCTCCAGTGTAGCCATTGGCTGTGTCCTAAAATATTTTTTGATATCGGGGAAAATATTTCTGCTGGATATGAAGGCTTCCATTGGAGTTCTCTGGAGGAAGGTCATCAATCCTGTTTTAAAATCTTATTTTCCTTAAGTTCCAAAGCTGAAATTTCACACCTTTCATATTTGCAAGTTTTAATGAGGCCTGTATATGTAGTATGTAGTCATCAAATGCCTCTCGAGTTGGCTGAACTTATGTGGAAAAATTTATTAATGAGCAATCGATGACCTGACTTTACACTGCCTGATGATGAATAGTCATCCTCCGAAGTTTGTCTTCACTGGGTCTGTGTGACACAGAGCCCAAAAGCAACTGGTTATTAAGCATCCTGTAGGAGCAGGGAAGAGACCAGTTAAATAATTGTGTTCCTTGAAAACCCAAATTTGATTGTGTCATCTGTTTAGGGCTGGTTGGTTTTTATGAAGTCAAGTGGAGCCTAGGCAGAGAGTGGGTGGAAAAAGAATTGATTTGAACACAGCCAACCTTTCTTTCTGTGCTCTTAGGAGGGAAGGCAGAGTAAGTCAGACTTGCAAACCTCCAACGCAAAGGAAGATGAGAAGTGATTAACTTGCTGTAGTAGACGGAATTAACAGTCTAACGATATGTACATTGTAATCCCCAGAATCTGCGAAGTGTACATGGCAAAAGGAATTTAGCAGATGTGATTAAATTAGGACCTTGTGATGGGGAGATATTTTAGAATATCTGGGACGGGCCAGACTAGTGACACAAGTCCTTAAGAGTGGAAGCCATTTCCTTTTTTTTTTTTTTTTTTCTTTTTCTTAATGGCAGATAGGATTATGGAAGGTGGGTCAGATAAATTCACATTTCTGCCTTGAGGAAGGGGCCACAAATTGAATTTGTCTATTTGTTTAGCTTCCTGCTCCACCAATAGAATTCAAGCTTAACAGGTGCTAGGAGTGTTGTATCCCTGGTGTCAAGCATAGTGCCTGACATATAGTAGGTCCTTAAACAATATTTGAATGAATAAACTAGTGAACAAATGATTCAATATTAGAAAACATGTCTTTTAAAATTTTGATAATCCATAAATATCAAAATAATTTCAGGTTCTGCTGGTTATTTACATCATTTATTCGGAAATAAATACATTTCATTACATACTAAGGCAAAGGAGGAAAATCCCTTTGTGGTCTATATGAGCTCTCCCCAAACCAATTGAAAACTCCTCTTTGAATGGAGAGCTTCAAGTGTCTGCCATCTTGTTGCATTCTGCAGTCCAGCTGAGAAAAAGCAGAAGTAAGAAATTTATATATATTTATTTATATATTATAAGGAATATATATATATGTATGTGTATATATATACATATACATATATATGTATATACATGTATATGTATATATATATATATGTAGCATCTAGAAAAATCCATGTTCAATCCTTAAATTGAGTGAAGTCCTCAAAGTTGGATGTTCCTAACATTATTCTGCTACTGATTGTGACTCATAGGTAGATGAGACACATGAGGTCCATAATTTCATGGAGCTCTGTTCTACTGGGGGAGACACAAAATGAGTGCAATCCAACTTTAGAGAAATTAAATCGGTGATAAGTATTGGGAAAAAGTTGCATGACATTATAGAAAAATAGGGAGGCTTGGGCAGGTGGTGAGCACTAAGGCAGAACATTTAAGTTGAAACTCATGAGAAGGAATGGGTCTTATAAAGTCTTAAAGGTTGAGAATTATAGAGGGGAAGAACCACCTGCCTAAAATAGCTAGAATGGGTTGGCTGATTTAAGGGATTAAAAGAAAAGTCTATAGCTGAAGAGTAATGAACAATAGCTAGAGTTAACTAATGGCATGGTGAAAGGTCATCATGGATCCTACGCATAGTGGGGCATTTGAGGACCAAGTAAAAAGTTCAGGTTGTACATGGCTTCTTTTGGTAAGGTCCCAAGATGTTTCTTAGAAGTATATTTCTTTTATAAAAAACATGCTCTATCTTCAAGTGTTTGGCATTCAGTGCTAAACTTTAAATACTCTGAAAGAACTCAGACTCAAGGAAGACTGATGAGTAAACAGATAATTACAATACAACGTGATACATATAAATGACATGATAATCAATACTAATGACTCCCAGCAGGATAATATTCAGTGGTGGATTAAGTGAAGTGTTAGTCCCTTTAGTGAAAAATATTTTATACTCTCTTGTAAGATTCTACCCTGGTTTTCATCTCTTTGTAGCAATACTCACTCTACAAGTCTTTAATGTGATTCTTTGCCTCTTATTTTTTTTATGTGTTAAGGTTTTTAATATAGTAAGACTTGAATCATAAGATCCTTGCCTATCTCCCTGGGAAACTGAGGCAGAGTACATGGTTGATCACTGGTCCCAGTATGAGAGATATGAAATGTGATTGCCGATGGTGTGGGTGCAATCATTTACCAGTCTCTAAATGATGATATCCAGGAGACAGACACAAGGGTATTAAGAAAAAAATCACAAAACCTACTCAGCTATTGTCATTATAGGTTAAAAGTCAGTGATTCTTTAGGCAATATGTCCCACCTCTTGTTCCTCAGCCGATTTACCTATTCACAGTGGGCAGCCACTGTGAGTATTTTCATCCTGATGGACCTAGTCACTCTTCATATTCCATATAAGTGATTTACATTTAGAGCTGTATGGATCAACACGAAAATACTCTTGTCACATCTTTTCAGTGTAGAGACTAAGTGAAAAAAAGCATGATATAATTTGGGTAAACTTAAAGATTATTTTTAGAATTATATATATTTATAAAAAATTATGTGAAAGGATACACACAAAGCTATCTACTATTTGAAAGTGAATCGCAATTAGAAGGTGTAATATAGCCTTTTCAATGTGTTACAATTAGATGATAGACATTATGGTTTGAACCTGGAATGTGCCTCAAAGCATGGGCCCCAATACAACAAAGGACAGAGGCGGGGCATTGGTTAAATGATTGGATCATAAGAGCTCTGACTTCATCAGTGGATGAATCCACTGATATCTAAATGGATTGCTTGGAGGTGAGACCTAATAGAGGAAGAAGGTCACTGAGATACACGCTGTCAGGGTTTATCTTCTCCCAGGTCCCTTCCATTCTCCAGCCCCCTCCCACCCAACCCCTGTTCTGCTTCCTGCCTGCCCTGAATTGAGCAGCTCTCCTCTGCCATGATGTACTGCCTCACCTCAGGCCCAAAGCAATGGAGCCAGCCAACCATGGACTGAACCTCTAAAACCAAGAGACAAAAATAATTCTTTCCTCCTTTAAGTTGTTTTGCTCAGGTATTTGTCACAGTGTTGAAAAGCTGACGAACACAGTAGTAATGAGATGTATGGCCATTATTAGAGAGAGAGAGAGAGTGTGTGTGTGTTTGTGTGTGTGTGTGTGTGTATCCTAACTATCTATTATTATTTCTATTATAATCTGTAATCTATTCTTACATATAGATAACCTAATAGTGTAAGCAAAGGGTACCAGCTGGGAAATATTTCAAAAACTGCAGACATGATTATTTTTAGTAGCTGTTATTATTATTAAATCAATTTCAGAGCCACAAGAGCAACACAATAAGTTCAACCTAAAAAAAAAAAAAAAAAAAAAAAAAAAAAGGAAAAAAAAAAGAAAAAGAAAAATTGAATTGCTGTGAGCTCTCATGGATCGTATAAAAAGTTTTTTTGAAAACAATGTTTATGTACTATGGGCTGGATGAGCATTCCATTTATAGTTCTGTTTGTCTTGAGTGAAAAACTGCTTCTGGTGTATATCCACACCAAATCTTCCTTTAATTACAAAACTTTATTAGAAGAACTCTAGTTCATCGCTTTTCTAAATCATCTCCTGACAGTGACAAAGAAAATGAAAACACTCAGCCTGAGAATGCTCTTACAAGAAAAAGTAACTGAAAGCTATTTAGTTTTCTAAATAGTTATATGGTGTGTTTGATACTAGAGGACAGATATGGTTTTAAAAACATTGTCTCTGAGTAACACACTGTTGGCAAGAAAGGATTGCCCCAGAAACCACAGGCTTACCTCTCCTACCAAGGCCTCAGAGTCTGTAATCACAGTTGCAAGTTCCCTTTGCTGTAATAAATGCACAGAATGTGATTACAGTTATTAAACATGCTGCCTTTGTCACTGATCCCATTCTTCCTAGATATCATTTATCAAGCACGTACCTGCCAATCATTATCAAGCCTATATCCCCTAATTATTTTTATGAAAATCTTTATGAGTAAGAAGGTATTACCTTATTGTGCAAATTAAGGAAAACCAAAATTACAGACATTATATGCATTTCTCTCAAGGTTACACTACCTATGAAACAGAACAATTTGAGGTTGAGCCCAGGACTTTCTGGATTTTGTGCTCTTTCTACAGCTTTGTATCTTTGGTGAGATAGGATCTTACCATTTCACCATTGGTTTTATATACACTATAGAGAGATGTAAGGGAAAATCTTTTCAAAATAGAAGTTAATTGCAGCCAACTGTGCTTCACTTGGAATTTAAGCATGAAATATTTATACAATAAAACTTTTGTTAATCTTAAAGAAATTCTTTGTTCGTCAAAAGGACTCTGAACTTTGAATAAACTAAAGAATAGGATAAAAGTATTTTAAAACTCATAATTTCTGTAGCTGAGGATGCAATCTCCAATTTTTTCTGTATAAATTCTACATAAACTCTTTTATTTTGCCTCCTTTCACCTGTATATGGCACGGGATCTATATTTCCATTGTGTCTATATATAAATATATATTTTGAATCGAGTTCTTGTATACCCACTACATTTGTTGCCTAAAATTTATATAATAGTTGGGTCTTGGTATTTTGTTCTGTTTTTCTTCTTTTTGAGATAGGGTCTCACTTTATTGAACAGGCTGGCCTTAAACTTCTGGGTTCAAGTTGGTCAGTGCTCCAATTTAGTTATGAGGTGTCCCTCAAAAGCTTATGTGTGAGACAATGTAATAAAGTTTAGAGGCGAAATGATTGGGTTATAAGAGCCTTAATCTAATCAGTGCACTAATTCCTCATGGGGGGAATAACTGAAGGCAGGTAGGTTATGACTTGAGGCTGTGGGTCATTGAGGGGTGTGTCTTTGGAGCATATGTTTTGTGAGCTGAGCTTAGTCTCTCTCCTCTTCCTGGTCTTCTGTCCTGAGCTGCTTTTCTCCACCACACATTTCTGCCATGATATTCTGCCTCATCACAGGCACAGAGCAGTAGAGTCATCCATCTGTGAACTAAGACTTCTGAGACCCTGAGCCCCAAATAAACTTTCCCTTCTCTAAAATTGTTCTTGTCAGAACTTTTGGTCATAGTGGCAAAAATGTTGACAGAAACACTGTATTACAGGTGCATTCCATTGTGCCCAACTGGTTGTTGTTTTGAACTAGTATTATTTCATTGAAAAAAAAATTAAAAATTAAAAGCAGACCTATATTCTAAAATCTACCATAAGAAATGATGGGGGTGGGGTGTAACTGCCAACTTTCTAAATTCTGTTTCTTGGTTTTCAAGGACAAGACAAATTGTGGATGGCCTAACGGGTTTTACTAATCTGAAAATTGTGTATCTAGATTACTCACAAATTTATAAGTTTAAAATAAATTATGCATGCAAGCTTTAGAGTTTAATTAGGGACTATGCATGATTCCCACTTAATACTCATTTTTAATTGTTTCAGTAGCTGTATTTCCTCCACTCCTGGGTAGATATGCACATATTTTAAAGTCAGAGAGGCCTGGGGATGTAGCTCAGTATTAGAGAATTTGTCTAGTGTGCAAGATATATCCCCTACACACACACACACACACACACACACACACACACACACACACAGAGAAAGACAGAAAGACTCAAGAATAAAATCAAATATCAGGCAAACCAGTGGGCTGTGAAATTACCGGTCACTGGACTTTTTCTGTGAGTCCTGACTGTATGTGGCAAACTGCTATAGACATTTTCTGCAGTGTACAGTGATTCTACATCATGATGCTTTATTCTAATTTACTCCATCTGGTTAAATCTATCTTCTAGAGTAATAGAGAAATGCTGAATTGTTTGAAGAGAGATAAATTAGTGCTATTTCACAAGGGATGGTAATGGTAACAACTACTAATGGTTTTAATGTACACCTATCATCCTAATCATTAAAACTTTGGGATATGACCTGGTGTGGGGGTTATTCTGAAATACAATTATTCCTGTTCTTAAAAAGTTATCATTGCTTTAAAAATGGTTCTTCATAGGCAATTTGATTTTCCTTAGCATGAGTAATGGGATAAGTATCTAGGAAATCTTCAAACTTACTGTGTTTCTTCCTCCTTCCCTACCTTCCTTCCTCTCTTCTTTTCTTCCCTTCCCTCTTCATTCATTCCATCCCTTCCTTCTCTCTCCTTCTATCCCCATTCTTCCATTCTTTCTCCTTATCTCAATTTCTTTCATTCATCAAATATTCACCTTAGTGCCTAACAAGTGCCTCCTGTGTGATTGTCGCAGCTCCATGAAGTTGAATCACAACCCCTCTCAAGACCCACTGACCAAATTTTAAAGACCCTGAGAGAAAAAATGCTCAGCAAGGGTGGTTTCTAGCAGAGCTGGGGTTCTAAAATTCACCAACAAGATGCCTCCTTCATCTGCAATGCTTTTAGCATGTATCTTCTCATCTGCTTGCAGGAATGTAGCTGGATTGGTTGGCCACAAAAGAATTTTGAACTCCAAAGCATGTTGTAAATCACTTGAGATTTGGCATAAGGTATCTGTTGCCCTTTTATGGTATTATACATTGTAATATCATGTCCTACTGGGTCCAGAGAGTTGAGAAAAGAAATATATATCTGGTTCCACATAAGCTGAAAAAAAAGCACATTGAACATAAAGGTGCTACTCAGAAGCCCAAAGGATTTTTGTAATCCGCAGAATGAATGATTTTGACAGAATGCCACCTCACTTTTCTGATTAGAAGGATTTAATAATCTTGGTGAAAATCATTCGTGGAAATTGTTTTTCACCCCCAATTCTGGGGAGTGGGATGCTGAGAGTTTACAGCATTTATTTTAGGTTCAGAATCTATTTTTTCCTAGAATGTTTATGATATGAAAGTAAATCAGGTTTTACATCTCCTTGGGAGGGAAGACCAGAGTGAGGAAGATTGATGAATAACTAAGGTATTGGAAACCAATGATGGTGCTGACATTTAAAATGTCAACTTTGAAGTGTTTGAATATACTTTCTGCTTAAAAGTTACTGAATCAAACTTGTCTGTCTTTTTCGAGAAAACCAAATACCAATTTATTATTTATATATATATTTCATTTATTTCCCTCTTGCTGGCTCATGTTTTTATTGAAGGAGGCTTCAAGGCTTCCCTTTTAAAACAGATTTTCATGATCATTGTGCTGATAGTGGGAGCTGAAACTGCCTCCCTTGGAACTGATTTACCAGTGTTTTGTCACTCAGCCTTTACTGTAGTTCTATGAGATAGGACCAGTAATCATCCATAGCTTAAAGATTAAAAGCTAAAGTACCAATGAATTATTAGTATCTTCAGTGCTACACAGCTCCCACACTGTGTCCTCTTAATCATAATACATGGTTGCCTCTCCATGGAAAAATAACTTAAATAAAAGCAAGGTCTATCTTTTGGTGCCCTGTCTCTTAGGACAAAATATGACCCATAATTTGGCCTGGCCTTCACCTCATGAAAGAAATGTAAATAGGGGTGAATCTGCTTTCCAATAGAAAGCAAATAAGAATGATTCACTACCTGAGTTATTTAAAATAGATTGGGGTCTGTGTTGAGTTAGGGTTCCTAATCAAACCAGGATTGCTTCTCTCTGCAAGATGTTAGTGGAACAACTAAAAGATATAGCACCAATGACCACATTTCCTGTTTTTACTCCCACTTCGTAACTATTAAATAATAATTTTCTAGACCCAATTTCATCTTAGCATTGAACTCAAAGGATATGCCCAAGAGGTAACAGTTTTTTTTTTTTTTTTTTCCAGTAGAAAAATACTTTTTCATATTACCCAAACTCTGAATTTTAGTTCAAATTAAATTATCTTTGATGGTAAACTGATAATGTAATGTAGAGTTAAGGATCAACTTTCCCCACCCCCAAATTTTATAATATATTTATGATGATAGCTTTGTAGTTTTAAGTACCATGTTTTCTGTTATAGAGTTCATAATTGAAAAAGATCTATAGTTTTAAATCTGTATTTTTAAACTTTTTGGTTTCTAGTCTTTATAATTATTAAAAAAAATAAAAAGCCAATGATTTTCCTAAACATACAATTTTCTTTTTTCCTTTGAAGTCTAATTGACTTTTCAATGGGCCACCTAACAGTACTTTATATAATTTAGTATTTTCTCCATAATTGTAAATATGTCAGCAAAATAACAAGATCTGGAACAGATTATCCACATTGTTCTTTCAGAGGAAGTGTCTAGTACTGGCCAGTCTAATTAATCAGAATTTTTCTGTAAGGAGTTAGGAATGTGTCACAATTCATACCAGCAGTTCAATCAAATATAGTCTTAAACTAGCAATAAATTATGCTGCTAGAAAAATTAGTTTACTTTTTCAGTGTGTAGGCAAAAAAAAATCATTACTAATAACAACTTTATTTTGATGAGAAAGCAAATATTAAAATAAATAGAAAAGTACTTCTCAGATATGAAACATGCATAAGATTAGAGTTGTACAAAATAAGAATGTATAGTTTCCTGGGGCTACTGTATTAGTCTGCCTTCTGTCACTGTGACAAAATACCTGAGATAAACAACTTAAAATGTGGAAAAATGTATTTTGGCTAATGGTTTCAGCAGTTTCAATCTGTGGGCAGTTGGCTCCTCTATTGCTTCTGGGCCTGTGGTTAGGCAGAACATCATGGAAGGAAGGGCATGGTGAATCAAAGCTAGTTATCTCACACTGGCTGGGAAGCAAAAAGAAATGAAGAGGCCAGGATCTTAATATCACTTTGAAGGTTATATCCCCAATGACTTAACTTCCTTCTCCTAGGACTCACATCGTAGTTTCCAATACTTCCCATTAGTATCACAGGCTGGCCACCAAGTCTTTCACATATGGCCTTTGGGGGACATTCCATATACAAACTGTAGCAGCCACTATAATAATTACCACAAGTGGGTGTTTTAAAGAATCCGAAATTCATTCTCTTTCATTTCTAGAGACAGGAACTTTAAAGTCAAGGTATTATAAGACCATTCTCCCTCTGTATCCTCCAGAGGAGGATCCTTCTTATCAGCTCCAGTTTCTTAGAGCCCCATGTATAATTTTGCCTGGATAACTTCAATATCTGCCTTGTCTTCATGCAGCTCTCCTCCCCTTTTTGGCTGTATTCCTGTGCCTCTCACATATATTCTTACAAGGACTCCAGTCATATTAGATGAAAGAAGGCCCAGCCTACTTCAGTATCACCTCATTGTAACTTGATTACTTCTGCCAAGAATCCCTTCCAAATAAGGTTATATTTACAGATACTGACCTTTAGAACTGCAATATATCTTTTTGAGGGATACCATTCAACCCATAACAAAAATGTAATATGCATTTTAAAAATTTTGATATTATTTCCCTTTTGGGATTAGATCATTCTAGTGCTGGGCCTTCTTTGAAAATGAGGTAGCAATACTCACTTGTACGAAAATGCTATTTCCCATTTTTTTTTTCATGGACCTAAATACATTGCAATCTTCATGAATTGTTGCACAATTTACACTGTTCACTGGTTGGTCTCACATGAAACCTAGCACTTGGCAAGACTATTTTTCTCCTTTTGTGTTTGGATTGGTGATTTGATGTACTTTAACCTTTACATTACAGATATTTTGTGCTAATATTATACAAAATTAATTTAAATAAAAATAATATGTAAATTGAATTAATTTATTTCTTAATACAAAATAAAGATATATATATTATGAGGGATATTTTTATCCATGTGTTTCTCTCTTATCAAATTCTGCTTTTCCAGTCTTTTGTCAAATTTCTAAAATTTAGAAAGTTTGAGGTATGATAGGATTTAGTAGAACAATTACTACTTTTTCTATTTTAGGAAGAATTATTCTAAATCATAAATTTTATATCATCTAAAAATTTATTTAGACAGTCACAATTCATAGTAAAAACCAATTTTAACTAACTCTAATTTCTATATTAAATAAGTCAGAATTATAGTTTTGATCTGAATTTTACATTTAGGTTTATAAGTAAAATACACAATTCATTAATTTATGTTTTTGTTGCTGTTTCTCACTTTTGTTCATCATTTACCCTTAAAAGATGCTTATAGATGTAAAAAAGTATAGTCTCAACATCACTTTTAAATAAAGGAAGGTTAAAAAATGAAAGTATAATTCATATTTGACATTTTTGTATGTGGCATCTATACAAAATCCAAAATTATCTTCACTGTCCAGGGGGGATAATGTAAAGCAACCAAAATAGAATTATATGTAATGTTTCAGTGATCAGAACAGGACAGTTGGGGGCTGTTAGTGTGCAACAGTTCTGAGTGTCCCTGGTTAATATGAGGCAATTGGAGGCTCATTGGGTCTTTGCTTAAAGCCCTTACTACTTTGAGTGAAGTCTATTAATGATATTCCTTACATGCAGCTGACATTTTAAGATCCTTGCTGCTTTTCAATGAGTGTGGGCACTAAAGATGTCTTCTTGCTCTTGAGAATTGATTTCATACACACCAGGAGCTTGTGATGGATTTGTTCCCACTGTGGGAATTGTCCGTGAATATCCAAGGGCAGGAATGGGCTTAAATAATCTATCAGGAGCTCTCTCCTGTAAAGAGTAAGAAGTGTGCATTAGAAGGAGGTGATGCTGAGTTTAATTCCTAGCCTCTTTTGTGATTCTACACCTTTTGAAAAAGCCTTGCATAGTGTGAGCAGGCTGATCATGAAATGTATTCATCTAACTTTTGTCTACTCCTTTATAGCTCTTAAAAAGTACCTTACCTGGAACTTAAAGCTCCCTATGAATTTAGAAGCAATGACTATATTTCTCTGTCTCAAATTACATGTGTCTTTTAATAAAATATCTAATATTTTGAGGAAATTCTGTTTTGGTATGGTTGATCAACTTCCATGTTATATATATGGACACATTCATAAATTGCTTTTATCACAAATTCATAGTTTGTTTTGTTTTAAAAAAAACATGAAGATTGAATTGAAACCAACAGATAAAGTTACACAAGCTTGTGCCACCCATGGCGTGCTGATTGTTAATAGTAAGCAGTGTTAGAATTGTCAATGTTGCATTGACTTCTCACCTGTTAAAGCTCCTGAAAACATATTATACTGAATAGAATTAATACCAATAGGTGGATGCTATTATTATACAGCCATAAATGAGCAATCCAACTCATATTTGTTTGAAGTTGGACTACAGTTAATAGTCTTATCGCTTATGACAGAATGAATCATTGAGTTATTAGGGTTTTGTTTTAGGGAGATATCTCATGTGGTATGGAAATAATCTTGGATGTCACTGGATTTCTCACTATCACAACAAAGAAAGATTTTTTTCACAAAAAAGAAAAATCATAAAAAAAAATTCTCCTGACCGCTAAATATGGAGGACAACCATGAATAAGAGAGACATAGCTCTTGCTCCCAGTGAAATTATATTCTAGGGGGTAAAGAGAAATGAAAGAAAAAAAGGAGAAGACAAATAATCAAGAGAAAATCACCAGCCAGTGACAACTGTTACAGAGAACTGAAACCTTCTGACTGCTGTACATACTCATTAGTGGCCATTTTGGACATGGCTGTCAGGCAAGGTCTCCCTGAAGAGGTGGCATCAGCCTTAGAGAGCCTTGCAGATCACTGGTGCACAAGCATTGCACCCCAGAAGATACTGCTAGTTCCAGGACCCAAATGTGTGGAAAAACTGGCAGACTTGAGGAAGTGAAAGAATGTGAATATGGCAAGTTATAGTAGGTGAGGAGAAAAACAGCAGAAGTTAAGCAAATTACATTGGACTGTGTAAGCTATAATCAGGCACTTAGACTTCATTTAAAAGAAAAAGGAAGCCATTGAATTGCTTTAAATAATAGACTGATATATTCCACATGTTTTCTCCACTTTTGGTGAATTTTCTAATGATTCCAAAAAATAGATGTACATGTAATTCTTTGAGAGGCAGGCATGATTATGTATAGGTAGTAATAATTTTGATTTAGGTATTCATCAAATATTTACTAATAACCTTATTCCAGGAATATTTGGTTCTGTTTTATGCAGTAAATATGAATAGTACTAAAGAAAACAGAAGTCAATGTTTTGTTCTATGATCTATGAATGTAAGACCAGAGCAATTACTGAGCAATAATTAAGTATGTATTTGCCTTGGACAATCTAAAAAGCATTTTATGTTGCTATCAATATGTTCATGTTGACAAGATGTTAGTAGGTTGCTATCACAAAAACACATCTTAATTGAAGGATTCTTTCCATAAGTATGTTTTACTTTGATAATATCATCCAATTTTCAACAAGTTCGAGGTAAAAAAGGGAATAAGATGAAAATAGCAATAAACAGCATTCATTAGGAATGCTTTCCACATTGTGAGATGATACAGTGGACATTGTTAGATAATCAATTTCTTTCCTGATTGATCATTTAATGGTAGATCTAGTGGGCTGGTTGTCACATGAATTTGCCAAATTGACAATAATTGAGGGAAATAAATAAAGCAGAAATAGAACTGATTTGAGGTTTATGAACTTTTCATCTGTTTACTTAACTGGAAAGTTGGGTAAACAACCTAATATGCATGGGATTTTTCCCTAATCTACAAAATTGAGGACTATTGTAGGCAGTATATCCCAAATGCTTGCCCAGTGACAAATGTCAGGCCGTCTCTTTCTGAATTATTTAGATAACTTAAACACCATTGTTTACCTGACTTTACACTCAGAAATATTATGTACAAGGCTGAGGGACAGGCATTTTAAAAAAATATTATGTGTGATTCTGATGTGTAGCTATGTTGTAGAACACTTGAAATACATGAACTCCAAAAGGTCTTTCTCTTAAAAAGAAACTACTTTGAATTCTGTGTTTCTTTAAGCTGTTTCCAAAAATCCTCACATTTCAAATCAGGATGCATTTATGGGTTCGGTTCTCAGCATGTTAAGGATTTTTGGCTTTGGAAAATTAAGACCAAAGATTTTTTTTTTTTTTTTTTTTTTTTTTTTTTTTTTTTTTAGTTGAGCCGCATCCTGTGTAGATATTTTCACAAAAATTTCAAACCATCACCTATTCCCTTTCTATTTAGAAAATGGCCTTAAAATTTGCGTGTATTTTAGCCTTCATTTTTCATCTAGTGTTAGATCTGAAATTGTGCTAAAAAATTATGTATAAGGGTATTCCTCACAGTATATTTTATAACAGAAGTTAACATTACAAATATCAGAAAAAGGGCCATGATTTAAAAGAATTTTGATATCACAATACAATACACTCTGTAGAGATTAACATTTCTGTGCTAGAACTGTATTTATGGACATGGAAAATATTTACTATACTTTTCTTGGTAAAAGAAACAAATTGCCAAATGGTTCTATCCTATATTTAGATGAACAAAAGATGAAAAATGAAATCTCATATGTACAAGGAAATAATCCTGTAATACAAAATACCTCAATATTAAGTTGCTCCTTCTATCTCTAAAGAGGTAGAATTATGAAGGATTGTTTTATGTTTTATTGTGTTTAGATTCACATTTGTCTTTAAAAAATATGTTTATGACTTTGTATTATTTAAAAGATCACTGGTAGTCAGTGTGTAAGATGAATGGGGAGATGTGACATGAAGGCACTTTTACTTTGGTCTAAATCTAAAGATCCATTTCAAGACACTGTAACTGATGATAGAGTTCAAGGCATAGGAGAGAAGTGTATCAAGGAAAAACTAGAGCAGTAATGCTCACAGTCAAATGATCATATGAGTGACCCTTCATTTTCATACTGTCAACTTAAAGAGAAACATATCTAGTAATTAGTATGGATTTGAATTATCCATTCATCACTGGGCTGATCAAAAAGCATAGTGAAGTTTTTTCCTTCCTGGAGAGCTTTTGTCAACAATTTTTTTTTTTTTTATTTTGTCCTGGTTTCATGATGTAACTAATGAGATTATACTTGAAGAGCACAAAATTAAATGCTTAATTATATTCAGCTTCAATTACAGTTATTAATTGATCCAAACTTACATGACACCTGAAGGGAACCAGTTTCTGAAAAATTAGAGGAGGCAGTACTTTGGGTATTACCCTCACATGAGCTAACAATCTAGATGAAATTTCTTTAATTAATTTGATTAAGTTTCAACAGCTTTGGGGATTCATATTGCAAATCCAGTGTCTAGACCAAAAAAAACCTCATTTTATAAACAAGGGAAACAGAACACAGAAAAATAAGTATTTATTATAGGCAGAAGAAATTTTCCTTCCAATTAATTTATATCTCATCATTTTGAAAGTGTGTTTCTTGTGTGTATTTTGGGCACATTGTCAGCTCTGGATTATGTATGCCAAAGATTCTCTAGAAAAATATTTTGCAATAAAATATATACATTCTTCTGAATCCCAGGAAAATTGAGTCAGATTTTGGAGTGTTGACCAGTACATTTAAATTGATGCTTTTTAGGGTCCAAAAATCATGTGCATATGTGTTCAATTCCTTGACCTTGGTAGCTCTCCTGTTGGATTTCTCATTAAAAAGCAAATTCCTTAAAGTCTGCATTTCTACCACCTCCACCTGCCTTGTTTCTTTATTGTGTTAAACTCCTCCTTATGCTATGTATACTGTACACAATTTCTCTTCAGACTGATATCCTCTTCATCATTAACCTTTTTTTTTTTTTTTGTACTAGGGATTGAACCCAGGGGCACTAAACCATGAACCACATCCCCAGCCCTTTTTAAATATTTTATTTAGAGACAGGGTCTCACTGAGTTGCTTAGGCCTTGTTAAGTTGCTGAGGCTGGCTTTGAACTTGTGATCCTCCATACTTACCCTCAGAAGCTGCTGGGATTACAGGTATGGGCCACCATGCCCGGCCATCATTAACTTTTATTTGTCTAAGTCCTACTCATCTTTCAGAGCTAAGGGGAAATTCTGTTTCCTTGTGGAAGTAGTTATGACATAAAGAACTTTATATTGAATGTTCTGCACCCAAAATCCAATGCAGAACATAGCACACTGAAGTATTTTGTCAAGGGCTCATGAATCAATGAATGAAATTCTCATCTTTCCAATAGATTTAGCATTGTTCTTTATCAACTTATTTTTAGATACATTTCCAATTGTTTCTTATTTTCATTGGTCTGGCAACCTGTCTTTCTTCTTCATTTAAATAACTGTATTCTAAGCTTATTAGTCTTCATTTTATAAGTAATCTTTTGAGATGATCATCTTGAACATCGAAGAATATATAACACATCAGGCGCTTCCTCTTTGGGGTAGTGGATTTGAGTTGAATTCTAATGATTTAAAGGATAGTCTGATTCACTGTGGACCTTGGGCCATAAGGAAGTCACTTAGCTCCTGTGAGCATCAGTTTGCTAATTTATAAAATGGTTCAACAGTAGCACTTGTTCTCTGGAAATTGCAGAATTATTGTCAAGTCAAATTAAATGCAGTGTTCAAAAATGCTTTATAAATGTTAAGGACCTATACAAATTTAACTTCATATTAAAATTTCATATTGTATAAGAATTTTTTCAGACCTTTGAAACTGAACAATATTAAAAATATTTGTGAAAGATATAAGGAGAGTTATAGGTTTTAATTACTTTAAGACAAAGTCCTCTAGTAAAATGGGGATGATAGCATATCTAATTAGAAATATTGATGACAATAGAGCCGGGCGCGATGGCACACACCTGTAATACCAGCACTTTGGGAGGCTGAGCCAGAAGGATCACAAGTTCAAATCCAGCCTCAGCAATGGCAAGGCACTTAGCAACTCAGTGAAACCCTGTCTCTAAATAAAATACAAAAAAAGGGCTGGGTATGTGAAACAGTGGTCGAGTGCCCCTGAGTTCAATCCCCAGTACCACCAAAAAAAAAAAAAAAAAAAAAAAAAAAAAAAAGAAGTACAGATGACAATAGAAAATATTCAGAAGGTGACTATGGAAAACATGCTTCAGTTTTTTCAAATTGGCAACATCTCCATATACAAAAATTACTTTTTAAGATCAGCTAAAAATATAAATCTCTTTTCACCTAGAAATTTTACTAAGTGTGTCATAATGCTTCATTGAATTCAAAATTAATCATTTTAACTGAACATTTTACCTATATCTAAGTGTTCATTTATATATGTCATTTTCTTCTCAGTATAAAATATTATAATATTATTATCTCTACTATTTTAATAGAGTTCAATTAGATTCTTTATAAAAATTATAAATGATTCTTAAAACATAAAGGCATTATTCTGTCAACATGATTAAATGGACATTTATCCAATCTTTAGTTGAACTATTGAAATTTCCAGTGAAGAATACATAAAATCATGTAAGTTATGAATAAACTTTCAGAGTAGGTGTAACTAACATCATCTGACTAATGAAGAGAGATTATCATCTCTTTTATCATTTAGACATTAATGAACTTTCAGTCTTACATAGCAAATTTACCCATTCATCTTTTTGCAAAATAGATTAATTGTTGTTTAACTTGTCTACTAAATACTACTATGTTGTATAATAGTAGAAATATCACACTTTCTATTACAAATATAACTAAGTGAAGTAGATTCATGGAAACTATCATCTGAAAGATGAAATCAAATTGAATATTACACAAAATTTTCAGTAGCATTTATGCATGTGATGAGAAAGCCTTCTTATGCACCTGGAGTTATGTGATCAAAATGGTTTTGTCAAGGAAAATATCAGTTACATGAGACTGCAAAACTTAATGGCACACAAATTTGTCTTCCATTGGTCCCAGAGTTCATAGCCACTGAGTGGTTGTTCTGCACTTGGCTGTCTCTGCTGGTGCTGTGTGAGCTCTTGTTGTTTTGCTGCTCTGCCATATATGGTGCTGTACGCTGACATCCTGTCACTCAAACCAGTTGAAGATGGATAAGAGCATACTTTTTACTCTTAAAATGTATTTGTAAAAATTACTGTGCATTTTCCTCTGGGCATTTTGGTAAATATAGCAGAAATACATCTTCAATCAGTTCAAACTAAAAGAGGGCTATCTAGCCAGCTAGCTTATGGAATGTGTCACTGAGCCAATGCATAGGATGGAAGGTGAGCCTAAAGCCAGGCTTCTTCAATCTTTTTTTGTATTTCTCATATCTATCTAAACCCTGATCTTTGTTTGTGCCCTCTTTCTGACTCTCCCTCTCTTTCCTCAGACTCTTTATATTTGTATATATACATATATGTGTACATATATGTATATATATGTGTATATATAAGTATATATTATATATAAGTATATATACATGACTTTATATACACACTTATACATTATCCTACTGAGTGTCCCCCAAATAAAAAGAACTGAATAACCAGTTTAGTTTCTATCAAGTTCCCATTCATGCACCAATCCATTTGGATATGTATGAACATGGCTGTTTAGACAGGAATTGCAGAATAAAAATTCCCCAAAGAAGGGAATTACTGTGAAGATAGACAATAGTGGTTTGACAAAAGAATGATATAAATTTGTTTAAAAATTGATATCCCAGTGGAATATGCTATCTTACTTTATTCTTCTGTCAAAAACCTAAGAGGAATAGAAGCTACATTTATTTTTAAAAAGTATAGACACAGATCATATCTAAAACCAGTTACAGACATGTACTGTCTCATTATCAGAATGAAGAATTAAGTTTAAAGACTGATCCCTGCTACAGGTCACTCAATTCCACTGATTTGGGGTTTCCCCAGGGGGTTATATATTACCAATAGTCTATCAGGAGAATTTGAATATCACAGAGGATTTTCAAAATGGGAAGCATTCAGTAGTAGAGATGAAAGATTTTTTTCCCCAAAAGTTTCTTTTTAGAATGGAAATGCTTTTTTTTTCCAATATAAAAGTATGTAAGAACTTGTAAGTAAGGGTTAATTGGTTTGCAAAATAAATTGTTTTCCCTTCATTTCATCTTTCTTGTATTATGCTTTTTCCTCAAATTTTCATTTATTTGAAAGAAACTGCTTTCAAATAAAAGTTCTTTCATATGGCACAGTTTAGAAATGGTCATGGACTGGGGTTGTGGCTCAGTGGTAGAGTGCTTGCCTAGTATGTGGGAGGCACTGGGTTCCATCAGCAGCACCACATAAAATAAATAAAATAAAGCTATTGTGTCCGTCTACAACTAAGATAATATAAAATAACTGTGTCATGTGTATACACACATATACATACATACATGTCCTACAAAACTCTAATATTCTCTGAGAGTTTCTTCCCAGTTAAATATTTACATTTCTTGCCTTATTTTAAGCTGATGATGAGACAGAACAGTGATATGTCCATTTGCTTCATGTGATAGGCACATTTGTTCTATGGGAAAATGTGGTCTACTCCTAATTTCATTTTCATTTCCTAAATAAGAAGACCCATTAAAAAGCAGACATCTGGTGTACAAAGCACTTAAAGCCTTAGCTCCCAAGGAGTGCTTTCTTTCCTTTTTAAATATGTATGAACTGTTGTTTTGGTAATCCACTTCACCCTGTCAAAATAGAATCAAATAGAATATATGTGTGACCTCTTCCCCTGCTACCCTGGGAAAATGAGTTCCAAGATCATTGAGGTGTACAGTATTCTGAAGCCTTCACATTCTGTTTGATTCAACATCAAAGCTCTTACAGTTACGGAAGTTGAAAGTTTAGCTGAATTGATTTCGTTAATAGATACACTGTTATAAAGAATGGCTCTATGAGCTTTAAATAGTTGAAACATTAAGAATAAAGTGAGACATTGGGAAAGTCAGCCTTGAAAGGAGTTTTTCAATATCTCTGCCCTCACTGATATGTCGTCTCAGATAGGGCCTAAGTTAAATAATTCTACATTCAAAATATTCATACTTCGCGGATATTGAGATGGCATATTTTAAATTTGTTTTCCTGAAAGAAGAGAACAACCAAATGAAGCATTTGTGCCACCATTTTCGGGTGATGCTCATTTGATATCAGTGTTTCCTTGAGATTTAGATCCGCATTTCCCAAGATGAAGTCCTTCAGGATACTAATTTACCATTGCCACCCATTCTGCTCTGCAGGAAAGGCTTACATGGTCAAATGCTACATTCCCTGCCTTCTCCTGTAGATTCATGGTTAAAATTTGCTTTTTACACTCTCTGCCATAGCTTGTAGTAGAGGTATCTGTGTGACCTTGTTCCTACTGAATTGTCCCAATATATGTAAGTCCTGAACATTTTGGAAACTGCTACTTAGACTCTTTAGACGTAGATGATATTTTAAATGATTAGTGTAACACTTCATAAAGCACAGAGAAGTTCCTCATGTGGTCTTCCTTCTAATATTGTTGTTTATTTCACTGTAATCACATCAATCTGACTTGGTTAGCTTAAAATTTGATTTTATTGCTGTTCTATGAATAGCGCTGGTCTTACCATAACATTTCATATCTAGCAAATTTATGTGTATCAATCTAAAGTCTGTTCAATTATTTTAAGGAAGGAAATGTGTACTTTGTTATTAGAATGTATTTAAAAGTTGTATCTTTCTAAATTTGTATGAATGAGGCTGTGTCACTTTGATGTTTTAAGATATTCTGTTGTAATTAGAGTACTTTAAACAAATGATCTTAAAAGTAGCAGCACTCTAAGAAATGATTAGAACCCCTTTCTCTAACACTGTCTTTTACTGTGTTCTCAACTGATGTGAAGCCTGTAAAAGGACAGCTCCTTTGCTGGAGTGAAGGAAAAGGAGGCTGATCCCTGGAACAAAATTCTGAATTTATTTACCATATGGCTCTAGTTAATAGGCACAGAATGTTTTTTTTTTTTTAATTTTATTTTACTCACAAACCATGGATATTTGAATAATATTTATAAAATGCTTAGAGGAATTTATCTGGGCAATTTAATATGATGTCAAATGGCATTTTTCACTCATCTATTTGCAAATAAATTCTTACTGTCATGCCAAATGAACTTAATACAACATACAGAATGACATTTAATACTCTTTGGACTCAGTCTTATAATGCTTTAATGCTATCACTCTGGAGGTTAATGATTTTTGCAACTATGGTATTACTGACTTATGTATGCATTATTGCTAGAGCTTATCGCAAAAATGTGTTTTATTGTTTGATTTTGATGAAGATATTTTTCTTACTATTTTAACTAAATTCTTTATATGCATTTATTTACTGGCTGCAGCTACCTCTCACCTAAAATCATCAAAAAGACATGATCAGAGAATGGGTAGGAAAATCCTGATAGTTTTAAATTCTTAGCTATATGGATTATAGATATGATATACTTTAACTTATTAGACATTTATTTTTCCCTAGGGAAGATTGCTAATAGCAGACTACAAGACTAATCGATAATATTTGTTTTGTCAAGTTTCCATCAGATATGGGAAAAGTTTAAATTTTAGCACATGTTTATTATAAATGGCCTAATTTATCAACATAGGGACTTTTCTTTATTTTTCATTATGAAAAATTTCAAACATACACAAAATCAAGAGAAAATAGGATAATGATATGACATATAACCATGACCTAGATGTAACTATATTTTGACAGAATTTCTTTTCCTCCTTTTCTTTTCTCTGAAGTATATTATAGCATTTTGTCTGACTTATAGATATCCTATTAGGTGTCTCTCAAAATGTGTATAAACTTCTCCTTACAAAGTCAATGGAATTTATTCTAGGCATTTTATTTTTTAATGGAAGATATAAAATTGTTGGGTCTACTATATTTATATTATTTCATTGTGTTAAAAATAAAGAACTTTTTTTTCAAGTGTGTTTCCCCTACTTGGCTTTTCCTAATAGATTCTAATTCAGCTAGTTTTGCATGACATGTAATGATGAAAAGCTTCTTTTTGTTCTAAGAGCTTTGGATTTCATTGCTCACAGGAAAATCATCTTCAGCAATATGCCAGGGCTATGCAAAATCTTGCTATTTTTTTTTTTTTTTTGCTTATTCTTCAAAATTTAGTTTCTTTAATATACTTGCAGCCATGCATTACCAAGCAACCTATTTTATAAATTCTATAATAAATTAAATAAAGCTCTGTGTGGGTCATTTTTTATTAACCTGATCTAAAATAACATGATTTACTAAAGAGATAGAGGGAAAGACTATGTGCTTCTAAATCCATTTGAGCATATTCATCATCATGCAATTGTCTGTAAAAGTGTATTAAAATATACCTAATAGGGTAAAAATGATTCTTTCATTGAAATTGAATTAGCACTTGCAAACTTATACTAGTGTTTGAGAACTGTAAACATTTAATCAAAATCTTTCACTTTTACCTATAAATAGAAGTTCTATATATAATTTCATCTTAAGGTATTAGAGATTTATGATTTAGAACATTATTTTTTGTAAGGTTCAGGTTTTAGAAAGAAACATTTTAATTGGGGTGGTATCATGAGACTGACTCAGTTAAACAAAAGACATCACACATTGCTATTGTCCTCATCAGGAAAATTGTGGGAATGCAAATTTGGAGACAGTTATACTCTTAAATTATGTGTAAGAAATAGTATGCATCTTTCTTTGTTGTAAGAGTGATGTTATATTCATGAAAACATTGAAATGTATTTAACAAACACATTGGTTAAGGCTGTTTTGACTAGAATGATTTAATTTAGTTTTTTCTTGAAAAACAAACAAGCAAGCAAACAAACAGAAGAAATTGCTATCTTAGTACAACAATATACTGCTATTATAATGTTGGAAATATGTATTTACTTATTCCCTTTTTTGTTTGTTTTGTTTTTTCAATTTCACATATTTTCTTTAATAGACATTAGATTACACTGTTGGATTTTATTTGATGGTAGTTGTTCTGGCTAGCTATTTCCTCCTGACCTCTTGTTCTTTTCTTCTCCTCTTTTTCAGTTCTTTACATGCTCTTTACCCCACATACACAGCTTAGAGTGGCTTGTAGATTCTGGTGCTACAGATATGCATAGAAAGAGTGAAGGAAACATCAGGTGCAGCAAATCACATGTGCAGCACCACACATGCTCTTTTAAGACAAGATAACTCAGTTAAAAATTAATAGTGCTGACCAAGCTTATTTTTCCTAAATAGCTGTAATTTGGTGTCAACATAGAGTAAGTTGATATTTTATATAATGAAAAAAAGTTGCATCTTAAAAACAATTTTTTTTTCTGAAAAGCCTTTTATACTTCAAATTTTCTTATAGCAAAGGAAAACATATGTCTTAAATTTCTTTTTTCCACAAAGCACAAAAGTAATCTTCCTTATTAATTATTTAACAACCCCAGGATATAAATTATAAAAAAGAAGTATTGATAAAGAAATGACATTTCTGAATCTTCAGTTAAAATTACATCTTTAAAATACTCATATAAGATTCAGACATAACATTGTACAATTTTGTCAATTTGCCTTTTACCTTTCATCCTATTCTAGGAATGTCAAGGAAAATATTTTCACATAGATTATTATTCTGACATAAAAATGAGTTTCAAGCTGTGCATGGTGACACATGCCTATAATCCCAGTGGCTTGGGAGGCTGAGGCTGGAGGATTGAGAGTTCAAAGCCAGCCTCAGCAAAAGCGAGGCACTAAGCAACTCAGTGAGACCCTGTCTCTAAATAAAATACAAAAATAGGACTGGGGATATGGTTCACAGGCCAAGTGCCCCTGAGTTCAATCCCCAGTACCCATTCCCCAAAAGAAACAATAAAAATAAGTTTCAAGAAGATTTTTCAAAATGTATATATTAGAAAAAATTTACTGTTAGTACAGTATATTTTGACTCATAAAAATAGTTTCTGGCAAAATAATTAAAATTTGAATTCTGAATTTCAAGTGTTATGAGACAAATAACCCAGTTCAGTCTATTTCCAAGGAAAGAAAAATTAAGGTTTACATAAAATGAAGTTGAGTTTTTGTGAAGTTGGAACTCTTTCTCTTTTAGAATGGCACTTAGTAATTCTGCCAGAGCTGATGTCTACAAGTACAAACTTGTTTGTATGTGATGTGTTTGAATGACAGGTTGGATCAAGTTGAGGTGAGAGACTGGGTGGACTAGTGGGAGGAAACAGGTTGTGCTATCCACTCCAGTCAATCAAATTACCTATTGTTCTTTTAACTGCCTTATTCTGTCATTGACTGTCAAGTCAGTCAAAATAGTGAAACTAGGTTTTGCATGTATGCAAACTGTATTTTATGAGTGCTATTACCTCACCCTTGTAAATACAGATATAGCAAATATTTTAGTCCATGTGCTGAAAACTATACACAAATATTGCAAATGTTTATGGGTATGGATGTGTGTAGGAGAGAAATCAGACTGAAATTAAACCCAACATTGTAGTTTTCTAATATTTGAGTTATTAGTTGACACTCAAATAATTGGTAAAGCATCCTCCAAGATAGATGCCTCTTTACAGAAATAATCATTCATATCTTCCCCATATTGTTAGAAATAAACTAGCAGTAATTTGGGGAATTATTTGGTTTGCATTAAATACCTAGGAAATGTTGTTTCTCTCTCTCTCTCTCTCTCTCTCTCTCTCTCTCACACACACACACACACACACACACACACACACAAACACTTACACACTTTAAAAATACTTAAAAATTTCTGAAGAAAATCTTTGAAAATTCCAGAAATATGCAACCAAGTCAATAAGAAGACCTAATTATTTCTGATCTTGGGAAGGTAATTCTCTGTTGAAATGATGAAGTTCAGATTTGGCTCATCAATCTAAAGTAATAAGCTGATAGCTACATACTTAGAAATAGTTGATTAATCATTTTTAGTTTTAATGCATTTGACCTATGTGGCTCAATCTCAAATTGGTTTCAAATTTTGGTGCTAAGATAGTTGCTAAGTCAATGAAATTAATCCTTAAGAATCTATTTTCACAGTTGAGAACTGACTTCAATTTGTAAGCCTTTACTCTTGTTTCTGTAACGTTCCCCACAAAACACTGAAAGTAGCATGGTACTTCCATTACCTATAGGGAAGAAGATGGGACTCAATAATAATCTGTAATATAGAGTTATGTTTAGTTTTGGATAGTTTTATGTATATGATATAATTTGTTCTTCAAAAATAACATACCCCTAGAGATAAACATAATAAGTACTATTAAAGCCACTGAACAGATAAATGAAATGAAATTTAAGAGTTTTATGAACATTGGATGAGCCCATGAGTGATAGAATAGCCAGAGTTGTGTTGTCCAGTGTACTCTGGCAAAATTTCCTATGCTGCAGATCTTTGTTCAATTTAGATGGTGTATATTTCAACTCACTTGAATCAGAAGGTTGGTCGTTACCTTTCCTAGCCATCTGTATTGAGGATTCCCTCTGAGAAGAAAGACCAGTAATTTAGAGGTATTGTAAAATAATAAAAATTGTTTGACTCATTGAGTCAGACTTAATAACAAAGATATAAAAGAGTTTACATGAAAGTAAAAATATTGTTTCACCTGGTAAATAAAAAGGTTGAGCTTTGTTGAAAGAATTCTCCCAGTGCGAAAAAGTATATATTTTGACTACATTAGAAAATTCTAGGTTGTTCCTTCACTTGTCCCTGCTAGACTGCTTTTAAACAACAACAACAACAATAATAATAACATAAACAGAAGTTACTGTACAAGCATTAACATGAACTAAATTCCTTTGAGGGCAAAAGTAAATTTATTAGAGACATCAAAGGCAACAAGGGAAAGAAAATTAAAAGAATATTATTACCAGAATTGTATGTATGTGTCTGTACCAAGTAGAAACTTATTTTAGAGCATATTAAATTTATGTTAGTTTACTTTTCTATTAGAATCCTTCAAGCAAATCCTAAAGCACTTATCTGAAAACTAGTTTCATTTTCATATTTGCTTAATGAAAGGACTAGAAAGTTGTCTGCTATATAAAATATACAGAAACTAAAGTTACTCTAAAGCATAAGCCAGGTTTTAAATCAAGAAAAACATTAGGCAACTGATTATAAAAATATTGAGCCGTGCACATTGGTGCACTCCTGTAATCAGGAGGATGGAGAGTTCAAAGCCAGACTCAGTAAAAGTGAGGCACAAGCAACTCAGTAAGACCCTGTCTCCAAATAAAATACAAAAATAGGGGTAGGGATATGCCTTACTGGTTGAGTGCCCCTCCTGAGTTCAATCCCCACTACCCAAAAAAAAAAAAAAAAAAAAAAAAAAAAGAAAAAAGAAAAAAAAGTATTGAAAATAGCAAGCTTCTGGTTTTCCTTAAATTATAATTTTTTTTGGGGGGGGGTAGTACTGGGGATTTGAACCCAGGAACACTTTACCACTGAGCTACATCTCCAGCCTTTTTTATTGAGACAGGATCTTTAGCTAAAGTTACTGAGGCTGCCTTCAAACTTACAATCCTCTTGCCTCAGCCTCCCAAGTTGCTGGTATCTCAGGTGTGTGCCACCACACCTGGAAAAACTAGAATTTTTTTAATTTAAAATGGTTCTTTTATTAGGTTTGATGAAAATTATTTACTTAGATGAGCCATTAGGGGGTCTGAATTTTGATTTAATGTTTTATTTTTAGCATGTTTCTAAAATATCTAAAATATTTACTTAATTTGCAAATTGATTTTCATCTAATAAAAAATATTTTGTGTGATAGAACATGTGCTTAGAAGATTGGTTAAAAAATACTGATGTACTTAAAATCATAAGTGACTATCTCACTTGTTAAACATCCTATCCCATAGGATCACATAATTAAGTTGTTGATGGTAAGGAACTTAAAGTAAAAGCCTTATATTATAATTAGGACAAACATGTTCTTAGGATCCTGATCAAGATATTTTATTTATTATTACTTTTTGAAATGTGCTCTCACTGTGTTGCCCAGACTGGTCTTGAACCCCAGGCTAACACCGTCTTCCTGCCTCAGCCCCCCAAGCAGCCGGGCCTACAGGAGCACACCATGGCTGCCAAGGCCCTTCTATTTGCTATTGGGTTTTAATGCTCTATCTGGCTCTGTTTGAGGTTCTGAACCTCACTACCAAATGTATTAAGGAAATAGAGTTGGTCACACTGAATTCTTTCATCTTTTTCAACTATAAATTCGTAAAATATTAGTTTAAATGTGTTCTCTTGGCCTATTTTGGAGTCTATTCTAGAAAGACCAGAGTAAAAGAGCTCCTAGGAGAAGCAAAGAAGCAGTAGGATGGGCCAGAGAGAAGATAAGTGAATCTTACAAGAATGGTTTCAATGATGTGTCAGAAAATAGTTTGGGGCAATGCAAATGAATAGTGAAGAAAATGAGCATTTGCTCTTTCCAAAAATTGGTTCTGAAGTATGGATGTATAAATTTTTTAAATGAGAAAATTGTGACATATTTGTATAAAACATAGAATTATCCAAGACTGAGAAAGACTCTGAGTGGGGATGGGGTTGTGGCTCAGTGGTAGAGAGCTTACCTAGCATGTGCGAGGCACTGGGTTCGATCCTCAGCACCACATAAAAAAAGGTATAAAAATATCTGCTTAGATATTTATATTTAAATTTATGTTAGGTATAAAAATATCTGCTTAGATGCCCTTCAGTGAATAAAGAAAAGTGGTATATATACACAATGGAGTATTACTCAGCAATAAAAGAGAATAAAATCATGGCATTCACAGGTAAATGGATGAAGTTGGAGAGTATAATGCTAAGTGAAGTTAGTCAATCCCAAAAAGCCAAATGCCAAATGTTTTCTCTGATATAAGGATACCTATTCACAGTGGGGTTGGGATGGGGGGAGCATAGGAGGATTAGAGGAACACTAGAATGGCCAATAAGGGAGGGAGGGGAAGGGAGTGGGCAAAAGGGTGAAGAAAAAAAAAAAAAAAAGATGGTAGTATGAAATGGATATCATTACCCTAAGTGCATGTATGAAGTCATGAATGGTGTGAATATACTTTGCATACAATCAGAGATATGTAAAAATGTGCTCTATAAGTATAATATGAAATGTAAAAAAAATTAAAAATAAAAAACATTTTTATTGTCACAAAAATACATCAAATAATAAATTCATTCATTTAGTCATTAAAAAATAAAATAAATATATATCTGCTTAAAAGTAAGAAAAGAAAGAAAGAAAGACTCTGGGAGATAGAAATGCTTAGAGTGAATTCCAGCAGTATGAATGCTTAAAGTTTCTGCTCTAAGTAACATGACTGTCCATCTACAGCCTTATAGTGGAACTCCTGTGGAAAATGCTTCAGCATTGGTCTTTTCTCTGGTATCTGACCCAGCATTTCCAATGACTTTTCTTGCAAGATTATTACATCTTATTTCATTTGGTGCTGCTAAAACACAGTACCACAGACTGGCTATCTTATAAACTACAACTGGCTTATAGTTTTGGAGGCTGGGACATCTAAGTTCAAGGCACTGTCAGTTTCAGTGTCTGGTGAGTTCCTTGTCTTCTTTCAAGCTGATGCTTTGCATGCTGCATCCTCATGGGGTGGAAGATGGAAGGGAGGCTTCAAGAGAGTAAACCCACCACATGATCCCTTTCCCTGATGCCATTGAAAGACCAGTGTGAGGCCAGAAATTTCATGACCTCAGCCCTAGCCAAGAGGCCCCACCTCCCTACACTGTTATATTAGGGATTAAGTTTCCAACACTTGTATTCTGGGAACATAATCAAACCATAGCATTAAACATTCTGTGTGTCCTTCCAAGTATTGTCCATTCTGTGGGGTCTGTTTCATATTGACAATAACACCATTCTTCCCTTGTTCATGACCAAGCTCTATGAGAGCATTTGCTTATTACCTTTCAACCGGCACTCAGTCAGGATTCCTTTCCTTTGGTACCAACAGCTACTTAGGAGCCATACCATTGTCTGTTTTCTCTTCCTCTTTTTACTGGCACTTTGTCCATCTACAGCCTCATAGTGGAACTCCCGTGGAAAATGCTTATGCATTGGTCTTTTCTCTGGTGTTTGATTCAGCATTTCCAATGACTTTTCTTGCAAGATTACTACATCATATTCCATTTTGTAATCTCAGTAATCTGCATTACTTCTGGGATGGACAACTGTACACATGGCTAACCTTCCCTTCAGTCTCCATTCCACCCATTTAGGCACTGATACTAGATAGTTAATGGGATTCACCAACTGCAGGTGGAGGTAAGACACACTCATGGACTTCCTCACCTAGCTACTGAGATCTTCCATTCTCTTTCCACAGGAACCCAAGATGCACCTGGACCTCATGCCACCTTTTCTACCTCCAGACTTTTATTCAAGTTACCACATTTTTAACTAGTTTTACCCTTCTCTTCCGAAATGTTGCTCCTCCTTGAAAGAATTTCATTATTTTCAATTCCGTACCATCTTGTCTTGTTGTACATCATTTTCTTCCTTTTATTATAGATCATTATATATTTTCTTCTTGTGTAGTTCCTGAAGGGTAGATATGATACTTTTTTCTTTTCATGATCTAAATAATACACATTTGATTAAATATTTGTTGATTGAATCATCTTAATCACTCACTTCATCTCAAGTATCTGTATCCTTGATCTTGTTGTACATATCCAAATTTTCAATTGGATATCTCCATATGCCTGTACTGTAGATATTTAATCAGGACATAAAAACTCAAATATGATTACTTAATGAACCCAACCCCACTCTTTCTGGCAATTCCTCATGCAGTTTTGACTGTAACTAATGATATCTCCATCCTTTCTACAACCTCGACTAGAAAGTTCAGAGGCATTTCCATTGACTCAATTGCCAAATTTGATTTACTTTGTTTTTTATGGGTTTCTGACATCTGGCCTTTGCTTTCTCATTCTGCCACCATTACACAAGTTCAGGATTCAGAACAATTAGGGTTTCATCATAGGACATTCAAAGCTTTTTGTAAGTTTCCCTACAGCTTGAGTCTCCTATAGTTTTCTTTCTCAGATATAAGACTAGCCACAAACTCTTTTTCAACATTTAATTAATGTATTTATCTCATTGTCATTGGTCCTGTTTTCTATTTGTCTCATCAAAAACCTTGTTCAGTCTTTTATGATTTCTGATTTTGAAAGCTATTTGTGTGTGTGTATGTGTGTGTGTGTGTGTATGTGTATAGCAGTGAAAGTGATAATCTAACTTGTTCCTTGTTAAGTTATATGAAAGCCTATGATTACCAGGAGATTATGAACTCAGAATGTTTCTTACTTTTCTTTGTCCTGACCACCAGGATCGTCTTTCCTGGCATGAATTGCACTGCTCAAATGTGTTTGTTGATATAAATCACCTCATCATTTTCAAAGTGCTTCTAGCTCTATACCATTCTCAAATTACATATTATTTCCTTTAATTTAAATGATGGCTTTTAAATGACAAGCACCAGTTGCACCCGACACATACTGAACACCTAATAAATCTGAGTTATTTTGTGTGAGGCTGGTGTTTGCAATAGAAACAGAATACATTTCCTCTGTTTACATGAAAAAATTGAAAGAGGAAACCGTCTTCAACAAGGACAGGTAATGTTTGAGCATATCTTCATGGTCAGTTTTGATCTCTGCATAGGTAATTCAATTGATTGCTTTCTCATCAATGAATACATCTGCAAATCCAAAGTCAATAAGACCATGAACACTTTAGTAATTTCATGGAGGTAAGGCCAATTTTTGTTATTTTTGGAATGTGATTTAAATGATGTGAAAGAAATAATCCTCCCTCTTTTTTTGTCATTAGCAACTCTGTGGTGCAACATATCACAAGCAGTTATGCATTGGAAAAGCCAGTGCAGATTATAAGAGTACACTTAGGCCCTGGTGACAGGGACAAAGGCAACATCTGCCTCATAGGCTTTCTGTGTCATAGAAGAGAAATCCTGTCTATCACTATATGCAAAAGGATATTATTCAGTGCATGGAATGCCCTTATTAAGTCTAGAAATTAGTCGAAATTTAACCATATTTCAAATATTAGTAAAATTCTCCTATAATTTTATACTTTTAAGTCTTACTAATACTTTTATATCACTTCCATATTAACTATAAGTCTCACTATGTAAAATACTTAAGAATTAAACCCAAATATTTACACATATTTTATATTTTAAATTAATATATAAACATGTGTTTATATTAATTTTAGAAGAGAAAGTATGAAGAGTTCATTATTATTATTAGACTTATATTTGTTTTTCTCTTAAGAAGAAAAATACTTAAATGAAACTAAAATTCATTCCTCTTTTAAAAATCTGTGTAAAAACCAAAATAACCACTAGTGAATCATTATAACATGTAAATACATTTATGTTAATATTTTCACCATTTATAAGTATGCATATTGCATTGATGTTTCTGTGTCTAAACAATAACAAAAAAATAGCCTTGGGATTTATAAATACTTCTGAAGAAATTCCTTGTATTTTATAGTCAAATTAGCTCCGAGTTTGGCATTTGTTCCTTGCAGCCTAAGTTGAGAGAGGACCGTTAGCCCTCCTGGAGCTTTGGGACCTTGGGCTTTTGCCTTTGGAAATTAAATATTTAATATTGCTTTGTCAAGGCCGGCTTAGGACAGGAGCCTTTCTTCATTCCAGGGCAATGTCAAAATTCATAGAAGAGCAACAGCTCATATTGTCTATTGAAATCAAACCTGACTCTTCTCCCCTCCCCTCTCCCATGGCTACCTTTGGGATTGGGACATCATTACCATCTCTGGGCCCCCTAGAATTGTTGTTCCTGTTAAAATGAAGTGAGATTAGGGTTCTAGGAGAGAGCAGTCAAATATTTGAGCGCTAATCATGCCTAGATGTCTTTTATTACTTTTCAGGCTGTGGGTATCTTTTGGCTTCAAGAATTACAGGCTGCAGTCGTTTAATGTGAATGTGGACAGAAAAGAATACAATTAGGTGAATGACAGAGACAATCTGCTTTTTACAGCATTCTGTGAAATGAGAGATGCTATTTAAAGGTTATCTGGTATATGAAAGAGACATTTATCCCCTAAGGAGAGAAGGGAACTATGTAAAAGGAACAAGACTTTTATTAATATTTTACAATTAAATTTGCAATCTCTTTATCCCTTTCCCTTTTGTAATTTTCATGTTGACCTATGTAAGTGCTTTGTTCATGTAGCATCCACTCTTTCGGCCAAGTCATCAGATGGAACAAATTTATTGAAAAAGAAACAGAATTAAAAATTCAATGATGAAGATTCAAATAGCGTCTGTTTAGGGCTTATCTTCTCAGTGTTAGGGCTTTCATGGTTATTAGTTAGGGACTTTTGGGATTGGCTCCTTGATGCTTAGGTGGGTGATGTCAGTATCAAGGGAGGCAATGGTGTTACTTTAAATCTGGGGGTTTCTGGTGATTGCATCATATTTGAATGCTGTGGATAGATATATTGATTGCAACATTCAAGAGTGATGTGTTTTTGTGATTGGGGTATTTGAATTTAGAAAAGACAGAATAACTCAATCAGTCAAAATGAAAGGGGCTTTTATTATACCTTCTTTTAAAAAATGAATAAAGGGAAAACAGTGACTTTTTAACATATTTTAATAAATCTTATAATCTATTACGATGAATAATATTTAATAAGATTCATTGGGAGAGAAAATAAACAACCCCAAATGATAACTAATAATGAAAGGCAGGGTACCCTAAGCACTACTTTTTTTATTTATTTAATTCTATAAAGCCAAAGGAAAGTTAGATAATCTGAAAATACTCACCTAGCTCTGAAATCTTCTGACTTCTGTAATATGATATTTTTGACATGAGTAGAATTTACCTAAATATAAGATATAAACTTGGATAAATGGCACTTTTATGCATTCTTTGTGTCTTTGCTGATGTGAAATACTCTACATCATGATATGACATTTTAGCAGAAGAATTTGTTCAACTGTGTATTAAAAAGAAAGTCTCAGAGAGTTTAGAATATTTATTTCCAAAATTTCCATCATGCTTTCTGCCAAAAATAAAATGTAATTCAAAAGCATTCACTTGGATAATTAAACTTCTTTCTGCTAGAATGATCTGATTTTAGCATTTCATGCCTTTTTCCAAAAATCAGACTTTATTTTTTAGAAACAGTTTCGGATTCACAGGATCAGAACACAGAGATTTACCATGTCCACTCCTCTGACATGTGCATAGCTTTCCTCACTATCAACATCCCTCTCCAGAATTGTATAATTGTTTCCACTGGTGAATCTACTTTGACACATTATTATAGTTCATATTTGGGTTCTCTTTTAAGTGTTGTATGTCTGTGAGGGTTTGGACAGATGTCAGAATCATGAATCACCATCCTAGTACCATACACGGTTATTTTCACTTCCCTGAGATTTTTCTGTGCTCCTTCTACACATTTATTCCATTCCCCTAGCCCTTGGAGACCATTAATTTTTTACCACCTCCATAGTTTTGCTTTTGTAGAGAATGTCATAGTATGGAATCATGTAGAATGTGCCTTTTCAGATGGTCTTCTTGGATTTTAATGTCCTCCCTATCTCCTTAAGTCTTGATAGCTCATTTATTTTAGTTAATAATAGCCCATTTTCTACCATAGTTTATGTATTCATGCACCTATTGAAGGACATCATGATTACTTCCAAATTTTGGCAGTAATGAATAAACCTGCTATAAACATTTATATGCAGATTGTTTTTTAATGGTCATAAATTTTCAATTTCCTGAGGTAAATACCAAATACTAAAATTGCTGTATTTTGTACTAAGAGTATTTTGAATTTTTTAAGGAACCGCCAAACTGCCTTTCAAGGTGTTGTTACCATTTTGCATTCCTACCAACAATGAATGGGAGTTCCTATTTCTCCACTTGCTGACCTGCATTTGATATTGCCAGTGTTCTAGATTTTGGCCATTCTCATAGATTTTTAGTGATGTCTTATTGTTTCAAGTTGCATTTTCCTGATGACTTGGGCTTATTTGCCATCAATCTATTCTTTGGTGAAAGGCCTGTTGAAGTCTTTGCTCTATTTTTTATTCAGGTTATTTCTGTTTTTATCGTGTTTTAAGAGTTCTTTATATATTGTAGATAGCAGTTCCTTGTCAGGTATATCTGTACAAGTATTTTATTCAATCCTGTGGATTGTCTTTTTCTTCTCTTGACAAGTATCTTTGTGTTACAGATTTTTTAATTTTAAAGAAGTTCATCTTATCAGTTCTTTCCTTCATGGATTATGTCTTTTTGTCTGAATATAGAAAGTCAAACACAAAGCCATCTAGATTTTCTTCTCTGTCATCTTCTAGAAGTTTCATAGATTTTGTTTTACATTTATGTGCATAGTTCATTTTGAGTTGATTTTTGTAAAACTATATCATTCTATGACTTTCAATACACCTTGTCCCGAAAAACTAAGTCTATGTGTCACTATTACTGCTTTCCATTTTTCCAAAATTTCATTGAGAATACTATGGCTTATAAATTTCGTAATAGTTTTCTATTAAAATTAAAGTATATTTGCATGAAAAAATATCTCAGCGAAGAATATTTACAATGCCTTTATTTGTTTTTAATAATTACAAGTCTATTTTCTATCCTATTATCTTATTCAGAAACATATTTCATTTTTTAGGCTAAAGATATTTTTCTACCATGCTATGTAATCATATTTTTTTAAAATATTTATTTATTTACTTTAGTTGTACACAATGCAATGCATTTATATTTACGTGGTGCTGAGGATTGAACCCGGACCGTGCACGTTTGAGGCGAGCACTCTGCCGCTGAGCCACAACCCCAGCCCTATTTTCTTTTTTAAACACAATTTCTATAGCTTTGGACCTTGTTAGGCAAACAGGCCCCCTTAGTCATCAGTAGGGACATTCTACTAGCATGCATTCCATATCTACTGCATACAGAGTATATACAGTGTACCCTTGTACACCGGGAGGTACCCTGTTTTATCTTCTGTCACCCAATACAGAACTGATATGCTGAGGACCTCCATGATGTTTCTGGTATCCATGAAATATATAGTTACTTAGTCAGATTTTATGTTTATTTACTGACTTTAGGAAATGCTGACATTTTTGATGAAGATTGGCTATGATCTTTACCTAGATAGAAAAGGGAAAATCAGAACTGAATGCATATGTTTCAGAAAATGTACAACCTAACCATACAAAGTAGCTTAGTATCTCATGAAATGGAAAGCAAACAAAATAAAAAATTAACAACAGACCCTGGTAATTTAACTTTATTTTGCTTTTTTTCTTTAAAGAACTATTCAATGGAGGATCAAAAGCTGAATTTTATTTTATTTTATAATTGTGTTTTGAGACAGTCTTGCTATGTTGCTTAGGTTGGTCTGAAACTCCTATGCTCATGTGATCTTCTTGCTTGTGCCTGCTAAGTAGCTGGAACTACTAATGCATGACACCACACCCACCCAGACTCTGGTAAAATTAAATTTCAACTATAATGGTATTTGTAACTTTTTAAAACTTTTTCTTTTTGTCTGTTGATGAGCTGAGGGGTCAGGGATGATTGGCTGATACAAGTATTCAAACGAAAATATTTCCCAAATTCCATCTAAACATCTCTTGATAAAAAGTTTGATGCAGCTGGGCATAGTGCCATGTGCCTGTAACCCAGCTGCTGAGGAGGCTGAGGCAGGAGGATCCCAAGTTCAAAGCCAGGCTCAGCAATGTAGGGAGGCCCTAAGCAACTTAGTGAGACCCTTCTCCAAAAACAACAACAAAAATAAGACAATCAAAAAATGGCTGGAGATGTAGCTCAAGGTTAAGCGTTTCTGAATTTAATCTCTGTTACAAAAAAAAAAAAAAAGTTTTGATGAGTGAGTGAATGAACTACTTACTTTTATTTTATACTAGAAATTTTTGTACTTTGTACATATTTGATTATTTGTTCATCAATTGACCTTTTATAGAGAGATAATTTCCCCAAATTTACTACTGTTTGGCAAGATAGTAATAGCAAAATCTCCAAGGCTACATTGGAGGAATTATTCAATTTGTTCTATGTACTTATAAATTACTCATAAATCAAGCTTTAAGAATGCAACAGCCTCTAGGATAATGACAGTAAAAACACTGTGAAAATTATATTTCTTTTGGAATGGTCACTATGACCTCATCTTTGTAATTTTGACTCAAGTCATAAAGCAAACATTAAAGAAGCAAAATACTTAAAGTAAGGAAGTAGTTGTTCAGTTTCATTCAAATTGAGTTTGTGTTATTTATTTTTAGTAAAACTTTACAATTTAAGTGACTTTCTATAGCTCACCTGAGAAGAATGATAATAATAAAAACAATGAGCACTGTCCATTTAACTTTCAAATGCATACATGTAAATCATGAGTGACCCCAAAGGCCAAAGGAGAAAATTGGGATACAGACAAGTGAAGTCAGGTGGCAGGCTCACAGAGCAAATAAATAGTGGCTGAGCTAGTATAAAATCATCAATCTTCTGAGCTCTAATTCAGGGCTTTTCCGCCACTGCAGTATGATTAATCAATACCAGGAAGCAAACTAAGTATCAAGAAAAGATCATCCATTTGTATCAGTCTTTCTTTTATGTGGTTGGAATCTAAAATACCAAGCAGGCAAGGAACCCAAAGTCGAAGATTGTGCTGCTTTAGTGACTAGCAAGTAGTCTTCTTTTTGTTATTATCAAGAGATTTGCTGAGAAACAAGCATTTACCAAGCCCAAATTGTGAAATACAGTACTTTGTAGATATTTTGCTAACATGTGGAAAATAAGCCCTTTCTTTTAGCAACTTACTTTGCTTTTCTTTTATTTTTATACTGCTAAGAAAGCACTCAGATGTGTGCTGAAATATGTATCTCCTTATGGATTGCAGTTGGCACGGGCTGGTAGTGTTAAAGATTCACACATTTCAAGTGAAACTGGGTACATTTATATTGGTGTCACAAAGAAAAATAATAGAATCTAAGAACTTAAAATGTTACCAAAAAGGCAAAATCATGGCTCTTGATGGCTCTTGGACAATGAGATAGCATCATCATTCCTTGTCCAGGTCTCCCCCGCCCCCGCCCCTTGAGCTTAGAAAACTAAGCTTAGCTGAGTTTGGCAAACATAATATTCTTTTTTTGGTGAATGTATTCAACTTGAATGTCTTCAACTAAAAGAAAGAAAGAAAAAAAAAAGTCAGTGATCAAGATAAAGCAATTTGAATAAAGTCTAAGATATGAGGAGTATTTAATAAAGAAGTGAATACTCCCTCAAAGATGCTGTTAACAAAATATATTCTGTTTTGCAGTTTACTGCAATAAATTCTAAAGTGTGTTCGAATTCCCTTTGCATCCAGCTTTACTATAGACATGACATCACGTCAACAGTGACATGACTTGTTTACAAGAGGGTGGTGTAAACAGCAAATGCTCTTCCATAAAACAGCTTTCTTGTTGAACTTAAACAGAGTAGGGAAATTCAACAGAGGAGGAAAAACAAGATAATCTTTAACATGTAGTGCAAAATCGAAAGCAGAGGAGAGAACAGAAATTGTTGGTTGCTTGTTTATTTATTTGATGAGCATGCCTACTGCTTTCTTTTTCATATCTAGAGAAGAACCTTTCAATTGTTCATGGACTTCTTGTGGAACCTTGTTGATACCTATTGAGGTGTGATTAGTTCAAGATATACTCTGGTTTGTCATAAATTGAATGATTAAAAAAGATAAGGAACTTCATGAGACAAAGGAAATAAACAGAGCAGGTGTCTTTTGTGTCAACTGTCTGACCTAGGATGTTGCAATAGTTACACTGAAGGAATTATAGGTATAGCACAACCTCTCCCAGTTACACTGAAGGAATTATAGGTATAGCACAACCTCTCCCATCTTTTAAATCTTATGTTAACCTTACTTATTTTCCTAGGAGTAATGATAGTTTGCATAACACATTTCTGTTTGTACCTGATCATATTGCAAAATATTATTTTATTTATTGCATGAGAAACATTTTTTAGGACAGTAGCACCCAGTGAAAGAGCATGAGGTAAATTCTGACTCTAGGAATCATTTTTAGATCATGACTGATAACTACCTTCATACTGATTAAAGACCTATTAAAATCTTAGGAGGAACTGTTCCAACACCTTGGTCTTTAGGTGGGAAGCCTCTCCCTGGAGCTCCCTGGAGTTAGGCATAGGGGTGCTTCTCTTCCCAGATATTAGCATACAGGAGAAAGTCATCTGGGTTAAAATGGGCAAAGAGTGAGGCTTGTGGCTACAATCAGGCTTTGATACTCCAGTTTCCTCCAGTTCCCTTGGTTGATGCAGTAGTGCTTTGTAAAAGGGTGAAGTAATTGAAGGTGTTTGGTACTGTTTTTGTTTGTTTGTTTGTTTTGGTCAAATACTTGAACTTGAACCCTAGCACCACCACTTCTATGGGAGTGAACTTACAAAAGTTAAATAAGTTTTGAATTTTAGTTTTCTGATGTATAACAAAGGTAATATTGCCTTCTTCATAGGAATGTTGAATATATGATAACACATCAAAAGTATATTAGATACTATTAATCCCAAGGCAAATTTTATTTATTGCGTGAGAAACATTTCTCATTGTTCTCTGAGATGGGACACAGAGGTTTACCCAGGATTATCTTTCAAACCTGGATTCTGCAATCTAACTCAATCCTCCTTGAAGACCAGGATCAGATTCCGAAATTGTGCTAGTTTTCGTAGTACAAAACGTAGTCATTTTGAGCCTTTGAACTTGAATGACTTTTGGTATCTAGTATCAAAATTCCTCAAGCCATATTGACACAAGTAAGAGTCAAAAGTGACTGTAAAATTGCAACCTGGGTAATTGGTCATGTTATTTCTCTTTAACACTTATGAGCACCTGATACATTCAAAGCCTCAGGCTAGATGGTGTAGGTAATGTGGAGGTAAATAAGGACCCATTTCCCAAATAAAGGCAACCTACTGGAAGAAGCAAGTTTCTGGTAGATAGCATTAGTTTATGAGCCTGAATAAATAAACAAAGCACTACAGAAAAGAACAAGACACAATTGTAAGAGTGAGTACTTATGATAGCATGAGGAAAAGATGGTGAAAATCAAACTGTGGGACTAGGTAAGACATTAATAGTTGAAGAGACAAAAATAACACATTGGAAAATGTGCAACATGTACAAAGTCAGGGAACCATAAATATCACTGGGTTTTTCTGAGGAGCTGTTAATAGTTGGGGATGCCAGAATATAGAATGAGAAATATTTCTTAAGTCTTGCTTTTGTCCACATTCTAGCATCCAAATGTTGGTGGAGATGTCTTAGAAAATCCCAGTTCAAGTACTCATGAACAAACAAATAGCTAATTTTTACTGGAAAAAAAGGAGATCTTTGAACTATTTTTACTTAGTTTATGCTAACAAATATTATCTTTCCATTTTGATTTAAAGTGATGAGGATGATGGCTAAAAATAAAATGAACCAATTTTTATGCATGTTGCATTTTAACAAGTTGGATGTCTCATTGGAATGCACTGCCTTCTTGTTCCACATTTATTTTTGGAATTTAATAAGGCGCCTGTCATATCTGCCTCAAGGCTAAAAAACATCATGGGGGAAAAATCCAAAGTACTGTCATGTTTGAGTGACATGGAGCCAATTTTATTTTATTTCCTTTTCATAGGGGGTGGCTGAAATTAGCCAGCCTCACTTCTGAAAATGCTTCGCTATACCATCTGTTCTAAAGACCTTGTGCTGGTTAACTGGTAATGACATTGCCCGGTGACATTTGTCAGGTGGATCTGACTCAGAAAACCAGTGAAGGATTTTCATTAAAAAATTAATTCTGTGCATTTTACTGCAACGCTCATTCTCATGATAGATTCTGGTAGAGTGCCACATATCTCCAGAAGTGGGTCTCATTACCTGAGAAACTTGGGAAGGTAATAACTTCTTTATTTCTTCTTTGTGCTCCCAGAGCACATAATTAACATACGGACTCATTTAGCTCAACTCTCAGAAGGATGAGGCTGTGCAAATACAATGGAGACTCTGAGAAACTGGCAAACAAGTATGGTTCCTAATTCTCATTGATGGTGAAGGAAAAAAACTCTACCATTTTCTGCTTCATTCTTTTGAAATCATGTTTAGAACAATGTGTCTATCTTAAATAAAACTATAACATGTTAGGTGATAAATGGAACCATGCATCTTAAGGGATTTTACGTTAAGACTTGGGGTAGGTATCCGATAATGATATTGCTATTGCTCAGTTACTCATAAAATTAAAAATTATAATTAGCTAAAGGATCTGAGGCATAATAGTCTGTACCATTCAGTGAATAGACTACTATAATAGCTGGATAAGCATTCCAAATGTTTTACTATTAAATCAGAATTAAGGCCTATTTTTCAGTAGCAAAGAGTAAGTTGATATGTAATATAAACTTCAAACATAGAAACATAGTACTGTTATGTTAAATAATAAGTACTATGAACAAAGTCAATAATATGCAGCTAGAAAGCTCTTTTTATTTATCTTCATTATTTTGGATTTTATGCCTCTTGGGTAAGTGGAAAAGGAAAAAAGAATCTGAACTACTTTTAAATGAATTTGTGTCTTCTTGAGCCAAAGAAATTCACAAGCTCTTCCTTGTACCCCAGAAGACCTCTGAAGTAAGAATGAGAATTGAATTTGACTTTAAACTAGTGTGTGTGTGTGTGTGTGTGTGTGTGTGTTGGGGGAAAGGGAATAATTGTAGGAAAATGTAATCATGAGATTGAATGACTACTTGGATTTTAAATCTAACTACATGGGTTGGATCAATCCTTGGGCAGATGAAAGATCTAAACCATTAGATATTGAGGTCTAAACCATTAGATACTAAGCACCAAGTAACAAATATATGTGGAATGAGAGAGAGGAAAATGCCCTACAACAAAGTCTAAACTTTAGTGCACTCAGGGAAACATGAATTGTGAGAAGTCAACTGATTTTTCACATGGCCACACTCAACACTTTCTTTTCCTATAAAAACTTTAAAGTAATCCTGTGTACAGTCCCTAAAATATTCTGAAAGCTATCAAGCAAACAATTTAGCCTTTTTTTTTTTTTTTTTTTTTTTTTTTTTTTGTGGACAAGTGAATTTAATTTAAATAAATACTGTTCCTTGGAGAGAATGTACCTCATGATTATGGCTGGACTCCATCTTATTTTATCCAAGTTATCTCTTGGGGGCATAATTTTTCCGTCAAAGAAACAGGAAGATTTATTGGCTGTTTGATTTAAATGTTTATTTGGTCCTCGAACACTTTATTACTTAACCAATCACTGACAACTGATTCTGAAAGTAGAAGAGGGGTAGAATGGACTATATTAAATTTATGAAAGATGTAAGGTATATTCTTTTGAAGAAAAATAGATGGGAGCAACTTTCAAAATGTTTCACTCTCTGTAAATGATTACATTTATTATTTTAGTGGTTGTCTACCAAGAGATGAATCATTCTGAACAGACTTATGTCTTTAGTGAAGTCTCTATTTAAGTATTCCATGCTTAGAAGTGCTTTATTTAACTTAAATGTATCACTAATGATACTGCTGTGGAATTGTGTGATGCTATTCCCATGGGCAGCTTGGAATAGCTCCCTAGCATTGACTCTAATTTTTATTCCTGGAGGTGGCAAGAGTGGGTTGTCATGGAGCTGGTGGAGAAATCAGCAGACTCTATTTATGTTTTAAGTGAAAGGATGCTGTCTCTCTCCTATAAAATTTTAGAATGACTCTTTGCTGCAGGCTTATTGGTGTGAGTGCTTAACAGTGCACTTTACTCTTGGAATCTCAATAAATTTTGTTGATAGTGATGAGAGTAATAACATATTCACAGCCCAAATAGGAAGCCAGTTGCCATCCTTTTCAATTATTCGTTCACAAATACACTGGTTCCTCTTCTCTCTTTAGTAAGTGTAATTGTGCTATTTGCAGAATATTTCTCTAACAGGAATTCAAGTACTGGAATCATCTTTCATGACAGAAAAACCCTATATTGTGGACTTTGTAAAATCTATGTGTTCTCTGTTTTTCCTTTGGGTTTTCATTACTTTAGGTCAATTCCCCTGGCATCTCAAAGCATCTAACTAACCAGATCTGCCACTTACTAACCTTTTAAATTAAGCAAGTAAATGCATGCTGTTAAATTAGTACTATTACTTCCTTAAAAATCTCTGCAAAGGAAAATGAATTTGGTAAATGACTTGCCTATATGTGTTTTTAGAAATTGAGCCCACCATTCTTTTCCCTAAGTGTAAAGGTTCTTTATTAGACTTTGTAAAAAAAAAAAAAAAAAAACTTTTGACTGTAAAGAAATGATAAATGTTTGAGGTGATAAGTTCTTTAACCTAAGTAAAAATTGCTCAATATGTACATACATTAAAAGTCATGTTACCAAATTAATATGTTCAAATTTATGTCTTTATGTACTAGCTAAAAATAAGTTTAAAGTTAAAAATAAAAACTATAAATTGAAAAAAGAGCCTTTGCTGAATTACTTGGAAGCTTCCTATGATAAAATATTCTGTTGTGACTTCCATGGTCATTTTTATTTGTAATTACTTTTTTTCTGGATATTTTTCTGCAATGTTTGTGATGTTGAGAGAAATAATGAAAGATTCATGCATGTATGAGGCATTAATGAAAAGCTCAAGGACAGGAGAGCATCACAGCATGTTGGAAGAGCAAAGTTTTTGCAAAAGTTTGCATAGTGGAAGGTGGTCATCACCTGGGACCTGACTGTCCCTGTAGGCCCTTAGCTGTGGCACATAGCCTCGTCTTCATACTGCAGCAGGGTTGTAGTTTCAGTTGAAAATTATCATCCATCCCACTAAAATAACCTATTAGTCTCAATTTTAGACATTTCATAATTTGATTTTTATTATATTTAAAAATTTCACATTTGCCCAGGGATCTAAACATATGAAACTTAAACTTAATTTTATATGTGTGCATTCTTATTTATATTTAAATAATATCATTTATTATTGTATTTTATTTTATTTATTTAATTTTTTTGATACTAGGCATTGAACCCAGGAGCTCTTTGCCATTGAGATATATCCCCAGCCCTTTTATTATTTATCTTAAGATGGGGACTTGCTAACTTGCTTAGGATCTTGCTATGCTTCATAGGCTGGCCTCCAACTAGTGATCCTCCTGTCTCAGCCTCCAGAGTAAAATGTTAGTATTTTATATTGGCCCTATATGCATAACTATAGAAAACTAACAGCTGGCTGTGAAGTTATTAAGTGATAGATGTAATGATTTTTCCCAGTGCTTTATATCTGTAAGTTTTACTTGAGGAACTCTGCATTTAATAGGAAGCATTCCAAAGATTTTTTTTTCTATACAAACACAAAAATTTCTATGATATCATAGCATGCTAATATACAAAAAGCCAGATGATAGACTTATTTCATTTTTATATAAATATTTTCAGTCTATTTCAAAATTTACTACCTAGCCTCTTCAAATGTAATTGAGAACCTATTTTATTATCCAGAGTAACATATTATTTTTAGAATTCGAAAGGACTAGGACTGATTCTGTTCCAGCTTTTCATTGCTTCACTTTGTGATTTTGGTCAAGTTCTTTGGGATGAATTTTAAGTTTCCTTATATAGGTCCCCAGAAAGACGACTTTGCAGGTTATGTCTGGTGGCTATCAAAGATGCCAGGGCTGGGCTCTCCCATATAGAACTAGCTATCAACACATTTGTCCCACCATTCCATCCCACCATTCCACAGGTGTAAATGCTTCTCCCTCCAATATCTGGCCTCCTTTCCACCTCCTGCTGGTCAATTTTTGCTGAGTGCCATATGCCAAGTAGTGTATCTACAATGCTTGTGTGCCATGAGTGAACTGTCTTTCTAAAATAGCAGCTGAGGCAAGCATGGGGTATTTTCCTTCAAATTCACACATTGTGTTAACTGATTGAACAAGGCACGCTTTTTGATGTCATCCACTTTGCAATTCTTTCACTTGTGATATACTAGGTAGAGTCTTAGTTGTCTCTGAGTGTTTATGTCTTTCAGCAGTTACTCTTCTTTTTTTTTTCTTCTAGTTATGACTCACAAACAAGGAGAGATCAAACACTCTTTTAAACAAACAAGAAATTCATACTGACTCAGAGCAACCAATGTGTGCTTGCTTATTCATAAATCAATTGATTCATTTAAAATGACACCCACTTGTTTTGAAAGAACAAACATTTCACAACTTGCTTTTAAAACTAGGAATAAAAGGATTTAATAAATGAAATTCTAACTGGTTATTTGTTTCAAAGTGCTCAGCTTCAAAGAGACTTAAAGTTCAGCAAAGTTAAATGACTGGAGTAGGGTAATACCATGAATCAGAGCTGAGAACATCTCCACAGGTTGGCACTGAGATGGGTGCAGACAGTCCTAAGACCCACATTAAATAGAACTAGGAGGGGTTGTGGCCAAATCTGTGAGCAGTAAGCACATGAGAGCAGTTCTGAGATAGCCTGTCTCTATTTCTCCAGATGGCAAACAGATGCTTATATTTGATTCTGTAAAAAGTATGCTGCTTCTGAAATACATGGTTTCAACACTAAAAGTTTTGACTTGAATGATAATATTAAAAAGATTATTATGAGTCCTAGGAGACTTTTTCAAAAGATAAACGTAGACATTGGCATTAAAAGTTCATATCAGCCAAGTGATTATTTTTTACAAGTTGAATTTGATATTTAAGTATGTCTGTATAAAGCCTATTTAAAATCCAATCAAGTAGACAAAATGATTTATCTAGAAGTTATTCACATCAAAAACTGTATGATGTAAACGGCAGAAATCACTGAATAACTTTATCCCAAATATAATGTCCTTAAATTTTGTTTAAAAATTTAAATCTAGTATTTTCAAATTATTATGAGACATGTACCCTGATCAAAAACAAAAACAAAACAAACAAAAAACACAAAAAAACAAAGCTTTCCCAAGCTAGAAAGGATCTAAAGCTAGATCAATGTTATGGGTTTGATGTGAGATGTCCCCCAAAAGCTCACATGTGAGACAATGCAAGAAGATTTAGAGGAGAAATGATTGGGTTATAAGAGCCTTATCCCAATTAGTGGATTAATCCCCTGATGGGATTAACTGAGTGGTAACTGAAGGCAGGTAGGTTATGGCTGGGGAAGGTGGGTCATTGGGGGCATGTCTTTGGGGTATATATTTTGTATCTGGTGAGTGGAGTCTCCTTCTGCTTTTCTATCACCATGTGAGCCCCTTCCTTCCACCACCCTCTTTGGTCATGATGTTTTGCCTCACCTCAAGCCCCAAGGAATAGAGCCAGCTGACTATGGACTGAGACCCCTGGAACCCCAAATAAACTTTGCCTCCTCTGAAATTGTTCTTGTCGGGTCTTTTAGTCACAGGAGAAAAAAATAAATAAAAAAAGCTGGCTAAAACATTGAATAATGAAAATTATGCAATGTGAGCAATTGCCCTAGGTGAGTTGATAATGCTGATCAGAATTATTTTCTTTTTTGTCAATGAGAAAAAGTGAAGCAGCAAGACATATTTTTTACATCTAATTATTTAGGTTATTTCCACAATGATTGTGGTTTTCATACAGGCAGATGTGAATCATGAGCTCTAGATCTTGATATGGCATAACAGAAATAATAGTAAAGAAATGACCATGAGCCATGAATATAAATGCATAATTTAAAATACACTAATCTAGAATATTCGAAATACAGTGTTCAAAATAATAATGACAAATGACACATTTGGAAATGATTCTTTTGTTATTCTGCTTTTGTATTTTGCTTAATCCTTAATCACTATATTTAGTGAGACTTTAGCTAAGTGGTTACTTTTTATATTGTTTGAGAAGGTAATGAAAATGTTGCTTCCTTTTTCTTTTTTTTTTTTGGGGGGGGTGTCAGGGGGATTACTGGGGATTGATCTTAGGGGCTCTCAACCACTGAGCCACATCCTCAGCCCTTTATTTAGAGACAGAGTCTCACTGAGTTGTTTGGGGCCTCGCTAAGTTATTGAGGCTGGTTTTGAAAGCAAGATCCTCCTGCCTCAGCCTCCTGAGCCACTGGGATTACAGGCGTGCAATACTGCACTACTGGCCCAGCTTCCAGAAAAAGACACATTTGTTGGCTTTTCTGCTGAATATTAATTTATATTTCAAGTCAATCTATTAATAGTTTAATTGGATCAATACAAAGCTTAATTTGTCTAATGCAGTAGATATTTTCCACGGAATAATTAGAACTAATCCTCAGAAGTACTTTTTCAATGCATCGAGCAATTAAAACATTTCTATTTTGGTTTTTGGAGAGAATGAAGATTTTTCTCCTTTCTCTAAGTTGGGAACTTAAAATCTAAAAAATAAAGTACGAAAGATTCTTATGTAGGGTCATCTATGATGTTGAAGTTGAATACCTTTTAGAGCTGTTAGAAAGGAAGTGAATATTGTCCTACTTTTTAAGGTTTGGTTTTATGAGAAGTTGCTTTTATTTCTAATAGATGTTTTGTTCATTGCCAAATGACAGTGAGAAGGTAAATCTATCTTGGTACAACATTTGTTAAAGGACCACTCTGGTTTACGCACTTACTTCACTTCCTTTTACTTAACCTTTATTTCTATATTGAACCAACATTACCTTTTGACCGAAGAGGAAACTGAGGGTCAAAAAGGTTAAGTGTCTTGCTTCAAGTTACCCAGGAAAAAAATAAATAATTAAAAAAAATGGCAGATTAGGAATGAGAACCCATATTTTCTGACCCTGGGTCTAATGACCTTTCCATTAAAGGTCATTTGTCTGGCTTATGTGTAATAGGGCCAGGTTACTACATCTTTTCTTGAGAAGGGTATACTGAAAGGCAAAGTTCACAAAGTGTACTACTAAAGGAAGAACTAGAGAATGTGGAAATTTCGCCAAGACCACAACCATTTGTGGAAGTAAAATTTAGATGAACACAGGAGAGATTAGATTTTCTCTCGGTAAAGAAACAGTAATGCGTGATTACCCGGTAAAATATGAATTTAGGATAATGAAAATCTTTTAGAAATTTTTGAAATACAGTTACATGAGTTTAAAAAAGTTGAGAAAGCATTTCTTAAATATACTTGTAAATTTAAGGAAATGAATTGGTACAATGAAAATTTTCAAGACTTCATAAAACAAGCATAGAATATTCCATGTTAAAAAAAAAAAAAAAAGTTCTGAGGGGGTAGATGTAATATGACAGTGGACATTTAATCCCCATTCTTTGGAGTTCCTAACCATGTGACCACAAATCTCCACTGCCACCTTGTGGCAGAGAGCCTCTGTGAGGAAAATTAACCTCTGAAGTGCCAAGAAATATAATAAAGGATGTCTGATGGGAGTTAAGCTCTTAGCTCTTGAACTCAGGGACCAAATAAGATTGGAGAACATGATATCCCTATTCTGCAGCTACTATCTAAATTCTGATGGTAGCAATTTAGAGGTTCCTTTTAATTTGGAGAACAAAGTTGTTACAAGACATCACAGACTAGAAACCATGAAAAGGAGCAGGTACTGAATTTCATTCCAGATTCTTTGGTGTTCATGGCAGAGGAAGACATACTGTGTTTAAGAGGATCCTAAACACTAACATAATTACCATCTGGAACATGAATGATAATCACTTTTGTATAAAGCAATGAGAAGAGTCTTGCCCAAGGACACTGGATGGGGGTGTGGGAATGGAAGGCTTCCAGTTGCTTCTTTACACTTAGCTGCCTTGGCAAATCTGACTAGTTGTGTTTCCATCTATGGGCTGAGCAGAACAGCTTCATTGTCAGCACTGAGCATGAGGTTAAATACTTATATCAAAAATGACTTTGATTCCAAAGGATCATTATTGAAGCACCATATATGACACCTAATATATATCTATAAGCTTATCAACCAAAGGAAGCCATAGAATTGTTGATCAGAATCTTGTTTGCCTTTAGGTGCCAATGATTCTCCTGTTGTAATTTCACAATCAAAAATGGGATGAATAATTCAACATACTATAGATGGCAACAAAAGACAAATCAAAACATTTCTATTTCATCATACCATAAATATTAAAAATAATAATAATGAAGTACTGTTATTTTATATTTTATAATGCTCAAGAACATTTGAAATGTATCTCTATGTTAAAAACAGGTCTCTACCAATTACAAGTTATATGATTTGGGCACATTATTTAACCTCTTTCCTTTCATGCATGATGAAGATAATATCAACCTCATAAAGAAAAGAGGAGTAAATTTCTTAGAATTATTGTCAGTAAGAGTGTGTTTATCTGTGAATGTGTGAAAACAATAAACAAAAAAGTGTCTTATTCAGCAGAAACATCCTGACATCTTCTTATATCTTATTTAATTTAAAGATGGTGGGGGCTTAAGCATTAGTACAAAATCTATTACTCAGTGCTTCGTTCGTGGAAAATATCGATGAAGAAAGGAGGGAGAATGTAGTCCCGTGAGAGCCTTTTGCTAAGACCAGAGTATAAAACCAACCTTTCAAAGAACACCAAACAAAGCCTGGTAACGTCAGGGTAAACCATACATCTTTATCTCAATAATTTCCATGGTGTACCCCGTGATTTCTCAGGCAAATTTTAGGGACTTTTGCAAGTGGTTTCTGAATTGTGCACTAATATAGCACTGTGATGAAGGCCCCCGTAGAATGCAATTCATTAGCTCTGACTTTATTGATAATCCACAAATTCTGTCCTTCTTACTGGACACCTGGTGGTTCACCCACCACCCCCAACCCCCATATCTCAGCAGAGATGTAATTACCAAGTTCTGGAGTGAGGTTTCATATTACCTAGTCATGTGGCGTATGTGAACTCTTCCATGAGACTGTCTGTTGTCAATAATTAAGAACTATGAAAAACACTTGGCTAATTTACACTTGATAATCTGAAATGAAGGTCCCTGTTATCGCCAGATTCTGTTTTATTATTTAAATACACATAGTGAGATAAGCAGACTGGGGTCCAAGCAAACCATTTCAGGAGAAAAACTGACTTTTCAACAAACAGCATATAGCTCCAAAGATTATGAGCAAGTCCAAGTCTGACCAGATATGAACAAATCAGCCAAACAAATGGTCTGTGTTGCTGGGAAGCTTCACAGAGCAGGTGGGATTTAAAAAGTTCTTTTGAACATTGAGATGGGGAGACCTGGCAAGATTTAATTGGCAAGCTTTTGGAAGCAAAGGCAGAGGCCATGAAAATGGACAGGCATTTTGCACAAAAGCAGGGAACTAGAACTCCATTTGAGAAGGAACAATTGCTAGAAATAATAGAAAATTTTTATATAAGGGATGAAAGCAAATAAAAAGTGTCAATATTTAGAAAATGCAGTCCCAGTAAAAGAAAAATAAGGACAACATAGTCCTTATTATGTTGTTATTAACTTATGTTATTATTAGCATAATATATTATTATTAACTTATATTAATAGTGAAAAACATGTTTTTAAAATTTTGACTTAGGTTTTCATCAGTATTAGCTTATCATAGGATTGACTGCTTTTTATTATTTTTGTAGAATTCCTACTATTTATGATTTTTTTCATTCCAGCTAACAAGTTGAAAGATTAGTGGTAGAGCTGAAGATGTTGTTACAAATATTTTTGGATCGTGGTATGGGTTAAGATGAATAGTATGTATAAAAAAATAATGTGTAATAATAAGGAAAAATGCTATAAAATCTTTTGGATAATAATTGCAGAATATATTATTTGAATCTTTCTAATAAAATGACTTATTACAATGCCATTTGGACATTTCTTACTAAAACAGACTTGAGTAGAATCTGGAGAAAATCACTTAAACTCTGCTATACAGTGCATTACAAAAAAAAAAAAAAGTGTTGAGCCAGGCGTGGTGGCACACGCCTGTAATCCTAGCACTTGGGAGGCTGAGGCAGGAGGATCCCGAGTTCAAAGCCAGCCTCAGCAATGGTGAGGCACTTAGCAACTCAGTGAGACCCTGTCTCTAATAAAATACAAAAAGGGTCTGGGAATTTGGCCCAGTGGTTGAGTGCCCCTGAGTTCAATCCCCGGTACCAAAAAAAAAAAAAAAAAAAGAAAGAAAAAAGAAAAAAGAAAGAGTGTTGATTTGATTACATGCTTTGAGATATATTCCTTTGTGAATGAAAATGCAGAGGTTCAGAATGTTTAAAAGAATACCCCAACACGTCAAAGGAAAGAGAATACAGGTGATTAGACAGGTAAATTTAGTTCAGATTCACTGGTATGAAATTCAAATGGAAGTGTAGCTGAGAATTATAGGAATTATAGGTCAATCCTCAAGTTAGAAGGAGGATCACTACTGGCTTAAAATATAAGCAAAACAACTAGAGAATTTGCTAAATAGCCTGCGAGAGGAAAAAAGAAGGGTGCTATCGAATTTTTATGACTATTTTACTTTTTATCTAATATGGTTCAGACTCAGTTTTCTGAACTTTAGAACTTAAGACATTATGCTGTTTTTTATTAGATAATTTAAAATGTCCAAATAAGAATTTTAAGCATTCTAGTGTCTGCTTTGCTGAGTGGAACAACAGTAATCCTGCCCCCCATCACCCATTCCCCTTCCTCTCTTGCTTGCTCTCCTTCTTCCCTTGAGGGAGAGTCAGTCCAGGGCCTCAGGCATACCAGGCAAGTGCTCTACCACTGAGCCTCACCCCAAGCTCCGCAATCTTCTTTAAACTTCTACCTTGTTTTTGTCAACTTTTTTCACTGCTGCGCCTAAAAGACCCAATCAGAGTAGTTGTAGAAGAGGAAAAGTTTATTTGAGGACTCATAGTTTTAGAGGTCTTAGTCTACTGAAGGCTGGCTCCATTCCTCAAGGCTGAAAGTGAGACTGAATATCATGGCAGGAGAGAGTGGCCAAGGGAAGCAGCTCACATCGTGATTAGGAAGCAGAGGGAGAGAGGTCTCCACTTGCCAGATACAAATACATACCCCAAAGCCATACCTCAATTCCCACCTCCAGTCATACCCTACCACTTCAGTTACCACTCAGTTAATCCCTATCAGGATTAATTAATTCACTGATTGGATTAAGACTTTTAGGACCCAATCATTTCTCCTCTGAACTTTCTTGCATTGTCTCACACATGAGCTTTTGGGGACACATTTATGTCCAAACCATAACACACCTTGTCCTCAAAGTCCAGCACAAATGCCCCCTCAATGACCTTCTACCTATACATAAACTAAATCTCTCCTCAACTTTCAATGTGCCATTCTTTGGGAATTTATCCCCCTTATTTAAGTATAGGTATTTCTGTATTTATCTAATCTCTTTAATCAGGATACCCCGAGGACAAAATTTCTCTTAAGTAACAAGTGCTTTGCAGGGAATTTCCTTTCGTACAAAGCCCTTCATGACCGGCCACTGCTGCCCACTCCATCTTTATTTCTGTCCCTGTTTTCCTCTTACTTTCTATTCCAGCTCTGCTAAAAAATTGGCCACACTTCACTCTGTTTTCTTAGGTTGTTTCTCCCTGGGTGTTCCCTTGGCTAGTTTCTTCTAAGCTTCAGTTCTTAGGTGAGATCTCACTTCCTTCTGAAAGCCCTCTCTTCATCTCACTTCATATTCATATTCAATTTAATGACTTTTCTCTTAGTTCTCAGAAAATTATCTTATGCGGTTACAGTTAGCACTGCACACACATCGTGTCTGTCTCCTTAACACAGTTTCTTCTCTCCTGGACATAAGAATTGAATGGTGCATTGTCAGTGTTCAGTAAATATTAGGGAAGGAATATAGGAACTAACATCCTAATAGAATATAAGCACCCAAAAGTTCGGACTTTGTTTTGTATGTCCCTACGGCTCTGGTACTCAGAATAGTGTCTGGCACATAGTACCTTCACGAAAACACCAATCAAATGAACACTGTGCTTTTAAAAAAGGAAAGCAATCAACTAAGAGATTGTGTCACAAATGGTCATTATTCCTGAATGAAAATTAAAATGATAACAAAAAGATGAGAGTAGGCAGGAGCTTAAAATTTGGAAGTGAGTACAATAAAAAATAGGAACAATAACCACAAACAAGGTTTGATTGCACACTGGCTGTTGTTCTTTGACAAATAAACTCTTATTCTCTGAAAGTTTACCTTAGCATTTCAGCAGCTGACAATAATGAAAGCAGTAAGAGGTATGAAAAATTACATGCCATTTCACAGTCACTTCCGTGCTTTGTCTGTTTGCTCCATTGTGATGGTTCAGATGGTTCCATTTGACCCCAACCTCTAGCTGTTTCAACCTCAGAACCAATATTTATTGCCACATATGGGCTATGCATGGCAGCTGCAAAATCCAGATGCCAAGCTTTGGAATGTATTTTTACGGCAGCACCATCTGGGGCTCTGGCCAGCCTTCTTTATTGTCTCTTGAATGTTTACACTAATAGCTTTGCTGGGCTGTGGCGCTACCTGTGGGATACACTGAGGGTCAGGCTGTTTATGAGATCCTCTTGTCATCCTAGTTAGAATTTCCCTTGAAATGACTCTCTCTTGCTATCAACTTATTCCTCCTAATGTATCTGCAATGTTCTACAAAAGTAATAAAACAGGTGGTCACTGAGACCAGGAAAGAAAAGAACTGTTTTCACATCAATGGGTTAGGATGTCACTGAGCAGACCATTTATGGGCTGTGGCGAGTGGGTGGTATGCATCTAGGTTATCAAATGTATTATGTTGCATATGTACCATTAAAATACAATCCGCATCTTATTTTTTGTTCTTTATCCAATGTATTAAAGTAGCATATTGATCTCTAATTGAGGTAATAATACTCTGTAGCACAACTAAACAAGATTTTAATTCACATGAATGGGGAGAAAAAAAAAGATTTATTCTCTGCAATCAATGGACTGAGTTGTTTGAAGATCTTACTTACAGCTTAGGATAGCTGAAAAAAAAATATTTGTGATCTTTGGAACTGTGATTTAAGATATTCCTCAAACATTGAGTCAAGTGAATTCACTATTTTGAATTGCAATAAATAAATGAAATGATACAGCACAGAGAAGATTCAGTTCAAGGGATAATTTAGTGTGCTGTATCTAGCAAAGTGAATGGTCTAGAAGTTTAAATGATTTATCCAAATTTACACAGGACATAGTTCCATAGTCAGAAGGAAGATGAGATTTGAACAGTTATTTGACAATAGTAAGATTGACAGAAGTGTCAGTCCCAATAACAGAATCCCTGAAATGATGAGAAGATGTAATAAATGTGCAGCATCCATCCACTGTACTTCCAGTGCTCTGACACTTGTGCTGCTCAGGTGAGTCGTCTCACCTTTTTGAGATGGCCAGCGGGTAGGGATTATGGAGCACGGCTGTACTCAAGCAGTGTACATGAGATAACTTCCTTGGTTTAACCTCTTCAAAGCCTCTTCTTGGTAGCTGGGCTTTGTGGGAATTTCACTGAGTGGCTAACAACACAGAATTAGTCCTGAAATGAGCTACTCCCAGCTCCATGGTTTCTAATCAGCCCATCACATGTCTGAGGAGGTATGTTAAGAGGAAGAGAGCTTATTGGAAAGCAATTTTCTTGGGAACCTGCCTTTCTCTGCAGTAGAAACAAGGTGCTTCATTTTAAATAAAGCCAGGTAAGGAAACAGAAATGCTACTGTCACGCATACCTGTACCAAAATGGCAGCCATGGGCTTGGGGAATGCACAGGAGGTGCACAGAAGTAGCCCTTACACGTTAGGTAGCTATTTAAGAAAACAGCCACAATTAGATGAACTAGAAAGATGGTATTCTCCCCAAAGGCAGTTTAAAATAGTAACAAGCTGCTAACAGCTTTCCTGTAGACCGAGGATAGGTCTTTCAAAATGATGTTCAGTCTTGAAAAGAACAAGACATATTGCTCCATTGTGTTGTCAATTCTCTAAGGAAAAGGCATAAAAAGGAGCTTTTGTTGTGGCTCTCACCATTGTTCTGGAGGGTCTATGCTTTTATCTACATGGACATACTTTTAAAAAAGGTCACAACAATGAAATACAAAGATTGGCAGACACATATGATCAAAAATGCAGGCATATATGCGTTTACGTGTGTGTATTTTTTAAAGGGTTTGTTACTGTTGGAAAAAAGTTGATATAACTAAGGAACAAACATCTGCTTTCTCTGTTGCTGAAAGAATATAATTCTGATTTCATCATTTGTGTGAATAAGATGGGAGAAAAGTTTAGAGTGCTTTATATATCCTTAAACTCATTGACATACTCTCAAATTCTCTGAAAAAATAGGGCTTAGAGATGCCTACCTAGTAATTTTTGCCACTTCAGATTTATATATCATTTTCCTGTTGGAAATAAATTTTTTCACAAAACCATTATGGTTGGACACAAATCTATCACCATTTCATCATTTTATACGGTAAGCAGAGGATATCTTTGAAATAGAGTTCACAAAGACATCCTCAAGTGAAGACATGGGTTATATGATATAGATAAAATCCAGTGAATGAAAAACACATCAGAGGATTGTACAATTTTGTCTTTGTTTTGAAATCTATGTTTTGCAAATTGAAAAATGGCACTATTGTGGTGCTTCAATTGCTGGAACCTTACAAGGACCGAAAAAAGTGTGAGTTAAATGATCAATTGGAACCAGATTTTTATTGCATAAAGTACTCACAAATGGGTACTTGTACTGATAGGTGTACTGGGAGTTGTGCATTCTCAACGAGAGAGCATTCTCTCCATAAAAGTCTTTGGATGGACCTTGGCTGTGCGTTCCTGTAAGTAATATATTACTATTAAAGAAATCCCTCAGGCACTCCTGAAGGGGCCAGCTTCAAGTTGAACCTAGAAGTAGAGAGTAGGAATACTCCTTTTGTGCACACCCCCACACACTCTCACACATACACACACACACACACACACACATACACACATACACAAACACACATCCACAAACATAGCAAAAAATGTATAACAGAAAATTCTTAAAAAAATGATTTTTAAAAAATGCCTAACAATAATGTTGAAAGTCATACATATGCTAATCCTTGTCATTTAGCATCATAAATCGGAGTTAGAATATCATAAAATAAGAAGGTCTGACCCTCCCTCAACCCCTAGGGACTGTAGTAAATCTTTGGGAGATCAGATGAGGTTGACAGTGATGATGATGGTGATGAATGTGATGATGAAGGTGGCAGCCAACCTTTATTGAGTCTTGCTATGAATCAAGTATATTCTATGTACTTTGGTTATTAATTTATTTCCTCCTCAGTTCCACATTATACCCAGTTCATGTGTGAAAAGGCAAGACATGATGCTTAAGACTGTCTTAGATCACACAATAACTGAATGAAAGACTCTGTTTTCTGTGTTGTTCTGGAGGACATGGATCTCAGTGGAACAAGTTACAACATGATTTGTAGGGTCATCAGATCATCCATGGAGATTTAAAATTATGAATTAAGGTGGTGAAATAGGCATGGCTTAAAAGAGGCTAAGCTAAATTATAAGCCATTAACCTGCCATTTTAAAAATTGGGATTTTTGTAGGTATTCTGACTGTGACAATGTACAGGGAAAGAGTTCCCCCAGTAAGAATACCTACAGATTTTTTTTTATGTTTAGAATTTAGTGCTAATAAAAATTAGAAAGATCAACCATAGTTTTCTCTAAACATTTTTATAAGCTTTTTAATTTTTTTTAGCTGTAGATGGACACAATATCTTTGTTATTTATTTATTTATTTTTTATGTGGTGCTGAGGGTTGAAACTAGTGCCTCACACATGCAAGGTAAGCACTCAAACACTGAGCTATAACCCCAGCCCCAATTCTCTAAACATTTTAAACAAAATTTTATATATATATATGTGTATATATATATATATATATATATTACATATGTGTATCTATATATAAAAATAGAAGATTGTTTCTAAGTCCTGACCTAGATCTAAACTGGAAGTTTAAAGACCAGTGGAAAATTCCACATTTGAGCTCTATTAGTGAATCTATAAGATTGTACAGTCTTGGTCAAATCTATTGTCAACATTTTTTTTAAATTTTATAACAAACTGGTTTTGCATGACTGCTATTTCATGTGGATATTTGGGTATCCCCCTGACCCTGACTTTGCTTGTATATAGTTTTAGAATGCTTGCAATTTCCATCCAGATTTATTCCACTTTACTAACATTTACTCTCATCCATCAGAGGAATATTAACTTTGCATTTTTATATATCTATTTTTCCACTTTGAAAAGTTCCTGTGTCTACTGAAAAGATAAATATTCTTTAACTTCTCACCTGATCCTTCTAGAGGATTACATAGCATTTTTGTTTTTACCATGATATTCCATTACCTTTTATAGTCTTCTGGAATCATAATTTTATACTATTTTTTGGTAAAATATAGTAAGAGGAAGGGCTTTTGTTTCTCTGTCCCTTTAACAACTGTCTTTGCCATTTTTTTTAGTCATTGTAGTACTTCTGACAAGTATGACTAGAGATCTTCCTTCCTGTTGAACTGTTAAATGAAGAGTGTCATTAAGATACTCTTCATTTATTTAATATCTTTTAAGTTTGAATGCGAACAGAAAAGACTAATGTTCTGGTATAAAACTGTATAAAATCTCTTTGTTCCTATTCCTTCAGAAATACCTTGAACAGTTAGAACATAATCTGGATTAATAATTACCCATTTTACAAAATAAATACTGAATTTTGGTCACTTAATCTGATGGAACTGGAATAACATCATTAAATAATTATTGTCATTCAAAAACCAATTTCTTCTAAAGTGCTCCAAAAGCTTCATTTATATTTTCTAATTCATCTTTATATCCCTATGACATAAAAGAAGGGTAGGTGTCACATTAGCCCCATTTTCCTGTTGAAAAATATGAGAGGAAAATGGAGGCCCTTGCCTATGATTATTCACACAGCATGGAAGCAGCAGGAATAGCCAGGAATGCTCTGTTTGCTCACTGTCAATCCACTCTTTCCATTAGTCCCCAGCCTCCCTATCCCTTAAGGTGTAGGCCATTAGGGGATTGATCTTGTGGGGAAAATAACATCTGTTTTAAAACTGGATGCCTTTTACAAGTTTATGTGCTTTGATATAATTTTAATAAGTGTATCATTGCCTGCTTTTCGTTATGAGAGATGATATAAAAGTGGAAAAATACACTTAGAAAAATGAAATGAAAATAATAAATAAAGCCCTCTTCCATCTCCATTATTCTAAGTCATGCTTCTTGAGACTTCAATCTCCATATGATGTTAATAGAACCATTAGATATGATTCATACCATACATAAGACACTTCTATTGACAATTCCATCTTGACCAGGGGTCAATGGATCCATTACAATGCAAATCTTACTGTATGCTTTCCATCTAAATCAAAAGAATTTGGTCTCATGTCCACTCTAATAAGTTTCACAAACTAGAGTCCAATCTCAGATGTGAAGTACACATCTGTGTTTCTCATATTAAATCATGCCTGTGCCTATTTGCTCTCAATTTAAAAGGTAATTAATTAAATTTTGTATCGATAGATTACTTTGGAGTATTTAAAGAAATGCATAGCTTTTATGGGAATCCAGTTTTGACTTTTTAGTACCTACCAACCCATGAGAAAAATTCCTTCATGGATATGGATCCCCTTAATTTGAGGAGGTTCCCATAAAGCTACTCTACATATCCTGTAAGATAGGCCTACTCGGGGCATTTTCTGAAACTGAACTGAACCCGCCTTAGAAACTATGAGAGTAAACTGCATTTCAACCAGTTTTTCAGATAAGCTGAAGGATATCTCATTAGGCATGGGGATTTCCTTAGCATCCTCTTTTCTCCATGCTGTTTCTTTAAAAGGTCATCTGTTTTTGTCTCCTTTTCCCACACTTCTGGACATCCCTCAGCATCCTTCTCTACTCAGAACTCTGGAAAGCAAATGAGTAGAAACCCATCCTTGATAAGGACAATCACTAATCCTATTCCTGGCCGCATCCAAGCTTTCGAGCTGTCCTGATTTCAAATTAACCCTTCTCTTTCCTCGTTTGAATTATGCTTTTTGCTGAACATCACTGCCTTTCCTTCTATTTCTGCCCCACAACCTATGCTGCTGCCAAGGGCCTCTTCCAGTTATGGATGAAGTTAGAGCAGTTGAGAGTGGCTGAACAAGACCATACTGGAGGACATTCTCTCTCCTAGGGTTGGATGACTTCCAGTCACTGTCTGATCTCACAGTTCTCTTTTATCTTCCTCACTTTTTCTTGGAAAGGTGGCTGATGGTAATCTTTGGGCCCAGCAGAGATTTGTTTAAATCCCTGTTGTCCCTCTTCTCAATGCGTGATCTTAGGCATATCCCTTCATCATGCTGAATCATCTGTAAAATGGTGATAATAATGACCCACATCAGAAAATTGTCGCAAGCATTTAGTGATTTCTGGAGGGGGTCACAATGCCTGGCTCAAAGTAGACAATCAAATGATTTTATGACCATACTCCCTTTTTGCATTTTTTTTCTTTACCAGTTTCTCCCGCACCAAATACACTGCTTATGTGAAAACAGGGTTAACTTTTTAAGCGTACCATCAATCATGGCTCAAGACAGATGCACTTGTTGATATTCTTTTTCAGATATATTTGCTTCTTGTTGCATATCAAGAGCTACTTTTCATTTTTTATGAAACAATGAACTCAGACTCATAAAGCTTTAACCCTTTATGCAGTAGTACTGAAACATAAAAATTAAGACATCATGCAATGGTCCTAACTATAACATTTATACCAAAAGCATCTTGTTTGGAACCTATTTTGTAGGCCGTTTTAAATGTGCCCGGGAAAACCAGTTTTAGCAATATTTCTCTTTGTATAAATGGTAGTCAAAAATACTAGTTACTTTAGTGCCAATAGTCTTAATTTGTAAATGGACAGTATCTAAAAATGCAAAGTACAATGTTTCAGAAAGTTTTCATTAGCAAGCTAACTATGGGGTATCATAAGGAATCTTAGCAGAAAAAATAATAAAATTAATTATTGAAATGTGTCATGTTCCTAGTTTTTAGTTTCTCATAGGTGTTCTGACATATTTCACCTGTACTTTACTTACTACTTAGACCACACTCCATCTGCTCAGAAAAGACAAATGTATGTTTGAAATAATTGGCATGTTATTAGTGGGTTGGCCTGACTGTGGGAGGAAATTCTAGTGTGGAAAAGATGGGTCGCAGTATGGGGCACAAGTGAACAAGAATAAATAAAACAGTTTATTTGTAAGTGGGACTGATCCCTCTTGCTCATGCATTAGTGCTTGGCTACAGGAGAGTAGTAATTTATTGATGCAGATGGCTATGTAAAGTGCATGCAATTTGTGAGGGGGCTTGACCCTTGACTGATGGGCCATATGTTTGTAAAGCCCTAGGGGCGTCATTTGCCTCAGCTCTCTTCCTCTCTCTGTCTCTGCACCTATGGTCCTTGTTCAATCACCACATATTGAACTATAGACTTACTAACTCCCCCAATAAATCTCCAACTAATGGCTCGCAAAGGCCATAACTTAACCCTTTATATACAACAGAGCACATTATTTTGCATCATGATCACACTCAGTGAAATAAAAGATAAATATTATATGACCTGCCTAGAATAGGAAAGCAAATTGTTGTAAATGCCATTCCCAACTGGGTATTCACTGTATTTAGATATAGTAAGATTACGTTGAGCTTGCCTAATTATATTGTTATTATCCTACCATGTTATAATTACATCCTACTGTTATAACATAATTCTTAGATACTCTTAATACACCACACTGGAAAAACATTTAATATTTTAAGTAGTTTCTTTTATGTGAGTCTTCCCCCTTATAAAATATGAAACATGCTCAATAAAAAATGAACATTTTAAATTCCCACACAGCGTTGCAACACATTAGTGTTTTTGTATAAACTAACAGGAAAAACAAACACAGTGTACATATTACTTAGTGAACTCCTATTTTTCAACAGTCAATTCTAGCAAGAAGACTTCACCCCATGAAATTATTACTTCTCTACTGCAGTATTGAGATTTCCTCATAACATAGGCTGAGTCCTATAAGCCTCCTGAAAGAACTTATGACACCAAGAGTAGAAAGAATTTTCATACATATATATATTTTCATATATATATGGTTAATTTCTTCTCCATCAAGCAGAGTGAAACTAAAGAAATGATACTATTCAGATACTATTCAAATTTCCCAATATTAGAAATGCTGTTAAGTGGTCACATGTTCATTGCCATTATTTAGACGAGGGAGGAGAGAATGTGTCAAGTCACATTTTCTGTTTTTATTTTATTTTATTTTTAAATGATACATAGAAAATACAACTTGTACATATTTATGGGGTATAGTGCAATGTTTTGATACATATATACATTAAACAATGTTCAAATCAGTTTATACATATCTATCTCCTCGAATATTATTTCTTTATGGTGAAAGCAAACAAAAATCCTTTCTTCTAGCTATTTTTTTTCCAGTACTGGGGATTGAACCCAAGGACACTTAACCATTGAGCCACATCCCTAGCCCTTTTTTGTATTTTATTTAGAGACAGGCACTCACTGAATTGTTTAGGGCCTCCTTAAGTTTCTGAGGCTGGCTTTGAACTCATGATCCTCCTGCTTCAGCCTCCTAAGCCTGAGATTACAGGTGTACTCCACCATGCCCGGCCTCTTCTAGCTTTTTTAGGGTGACTGTTATCTGCAGTTACCCTAATGTGTAATAATAATACACTAGAATTTCTTACACCTGTCTAACTGTAACGTAGTATCCATTATCCATCTCTGCCTCCCCATCCCTGGCCTCTCAGTTCACATTTTTTTATGCATTGTTTTTCTCCTTTACTGGGCAGCGTTTGGCAGATAAACCAAGAATGTATGAAGGTGTGTAAAAAGGATGCTATGAGCTAAATACCCTTGGCTTGACCTCAAGGTTTCCCCAGGGCATAAGCCCTTTGTACAGATAATATAAGAGTTGAGTATCTGCAGTTATGTTTTGTACTTGTAATGATAGTCTTTCCTTGAAGCAACTCATCTTCTACATAGCTTGTGTTCATGATATGAGCATATATATTTTGACAGCTCTGATCATCATTATTAGTTAGGTATACACTGTTTCATATTAATCCATTTTTAGTTTATTTTCCTTTATTAGTATAAAAATATATCTCAGATTTTTTCCTTTTCTAATTGATGAATAGTTTTCTCACATTATAGTGAAAATCTATCACCCTGAGCCAGTTAGAAGAAGGGTGAGAGGAAAGTTGACTTACAGATGTGCCGTGTTAAATTTTTCATTTTTGAGTCATTTGGCTTATCAACGTGGACAACTGATGTAGAAAAAATATTAAAATATACAGAAAAAAAGTCACTGTCTTCTCTCCCAAACCCAGTAGACTCAGGACACAGAATGCAGCCATAAATTAAACCAGCATAAAAAAACCCTGAGTTCACAAATGAATCTCAATGATTTAAACATAAATTCTTGAGGCTTTGATACATCTTTTCCCACATGGGCTTTTCTTTGGGATTTTGGCATTCATAGTATTTATTTACACTTCATCTACAAGTCACAAGTAAACAGGTTGCCCAGGATTCTAGCACACAATCCCTTTTGAGGTTTTTGTTTGGTAACTTAAGGGTTTCTAGGAAAACCTGGATGGCAAAGACTCTCCTAGGAAAGAAGGTCTGTATATCTGCTGATAAAAGGAGCAACTTTCTATAATATAAACTACCACCTGAACGACATGTAGAATGCACAAGGGATCTTCATTTTTGTAATGTGTTTTTCTAAGACCGAAAGCAAGGATGAATTGCTGAGTTTCTGGTTCTAGTTTATCAAGGAAAAGTCTTGATAGTTTTCAGAGAATGTGTTGAAAGAACAACTTTTCTCTAGTCTGGTGTGATTTTTCCTTAATTACAATTTGGCAGCTAGAATTCATTGTTTCTTATAAAAATAAACTAAACTACATAGCAAATCATATTAACTTTAGTTTTTAAAGCCCTCTAATTAAAATTTAAACTTAACAGCAAACGGCACATGAAACATTTTCAAAAGTAAAAGGTATGGGGCAAATCAAATGTGTCAACCTGAATTGGTACAACTGAAGATTAAGGAAATTCTTCTTTATTCCATGTTTTACAACATGAGTTTTTTTTCTGATTTCTTAGTTAGTTTATATAGCTGTAATGAGTTTGTGTTTCTTAGAAGCAGCTACCAGACTAAACTTTTCTATAAGAACAGCAATACCATTTCCTAAATTAAACTTTTTTGGCCCAGATTTAAAGGACCTACTGTGTATGTAGCCTAAGTCTTTGTGTTATGCTAGCCCAGAGAACACCAACTAATCTCGTGATCACTGTCATGAGATGCTGCCACATTCCTGTATCATGCTTGATAAAAAGAAAACTGAGTCAATTCTCTATGTACAGGAACATTTAATTACAGTTTGCCTCTTAAAGTTGTATGGCTATTTGCTGTTGCATCAGGTTATAGTAGTGAGTATTTTAATTAAAATGTCTCAGTATTGAACTCAATGGTTCAAATATTATGACAATACAAACAAGAAACCTTAGTCGCGGAAATTTGATGATTGATGGCTGTTTTTATGGTTTTTTTTTTGTTTGTTTGTTTGTTTCTTATTTTTTAACCAGGAGGACAAAATTTTATTATTGCAAGTAGAGCCATCTTTTATAAAAGATATAAAAATAGAGTGACTTATGATTGAAATGACATGAAAATATTAAAGGGAAATTTAGGTTTTTTTTTCTTCTTAAAATAGTTTTGTCATTGTTGATAGTGATAATGGTTTTGTATTCTGTAAGAAATAGTACTCTGTTAATGCATATGTAGGGTAGATTTGTACTTTTTGTGTTTTTCAGAAATTTTACATTCTTTGTGTAGAAACTACACATTATAATAATTATTCTATAACCTGGACGTAAATATATATAATAAATCAACAAATACCTATGGAGACACCTGCTTGGTCCAAGGTGTTAAAATGATAACATGGAATAAAACTATCCCCTCTAATTTGAAACCCTCTTGCAGTATAAACTACAATGATATTATATGAATATTTTCAACATTTATCTAACAGTTTCTAAAAATTCTAAGATGGGAAACTCTTCAGAAAGAAAGGGAAATATACTAGTAGAACTATAACATAAGGGTATAATATATTGGGGGATACCAAGTGTTTACATTATTGTCTTTGCTTAATGTGATTTAAAAGAAAAACATGGTACCATCCCCTGAGCAGAAGTTAATTTCTCAGGCATTAAAGAGTATTTAGGATCACCAGCTGAAGGATTAAAGAAACATCAATCCTGAGTAAGGAATTAAGCATAAACTTATTAGTTCCTCCATGGTGTGATAGTCTTAGCCAGTCATTTGCTACAGTATCACAACCATATTTCTTAGTGACAGTTTAAATTGTCTCTGTACAAAAGACAATAAAATCATAAAGGAAAAACTTAAAGTACAACTCATATATACACTGATGTTCTTTGTTGGTTTGAAGTGACTTAAATTATATATTAGCAAGAACTGCTTTGTAGCAAAATTAGATGCCACCATGGGCCTTATCTTTACCTTATTCACAGTTGTTTCAAGATTTTTTTTAATGGTTAACCAACCACCTTTTTATCTTCTGAACAAGTTCTTACAGCAAGAGGCTTCCAGTGTTATTTTTAGCATGCTTCTGTGAGTGAGAATGGCTGGGAATTTCTTTTCTTGCTGTATGAATATACTTTCCTGCAGAGAGTAGAGGGAAGCACTTAATTTTGAGCTTTTCATTTTGGTTAGCAACACTGCAAACATAGCACAAGTGGCTATAATTTTATACCATGTGAGTGAAAATGTTCTTTTTCCTTCCCTTTCATCCTTCTTATTTGGCTGTCTTTAAACATATAAGGTTGAGAGAGAATTTGATGTTTGAAATTTGATGAACTAGTTTAAAATTCTCTTGAAAAGAAATAAAAACTTTCAATAATCAAAATATAAAATTGATAGTACTGGAGAAAGATGTATAAGCTGGATTCAAGTTAATGTAAGAGAGGTAGAATTTCCCACTACTGACTATATGTATTTATCATTGTTTATCATGGTTTCAAAACTGTCATTGTGCCTTACCTTTGTGAAAATATTTCTAAGTTATTTAAGACATAAATTTTTACTACTTGGCAGTTTTTAAGTCAGAATCTGTTGTTGTAGAGAGAAGGTATCTTTAAATGGTCTCCTCAGACAAAAAACTCAAGCATGGATTTTTGCTGAAACATCGTAATCTAGACCAGTCTGATTCAAGTGTACCTGAGGAGTGAATCAGCATCTTTGATACTGAAAAATAAGAGAAATCTAGCAGTTTAATTAAGCATTACCAAAGTTAAATACGTACTATGTAAAATAACAGGTAATAGAATTTTCTCTCTACTAGTTGCCCATTCTTTTTCCCTTTATGGTTTCCATTCTTGTGGAGACTTTTCTTAGTTTCTCATCTGCCCTGATATCATTTGTATCTATTCATATTTATGCCTCATTTTAAATATAAATACTATAGTATTTTTATGTCTTATTTTCTACTGCCTTTTGGTGTGGTGTGGCTGATATTTTTTTAAATCTCCAACATGGCTATAGAAGTTACTTTCTATAGAAAATTTTTATTTTATTTTTCTTCTTAAGTATAGAGAGCTGCATAATAGTAAATTTTAGATACATACTTGATGAAAAGCAAAATGAATCACATTTTTTGGAAGAAAATAAGTTATAAGATATGTTTCTTAGATATATTTCATAATTATTGAAGAATAGTAATTTAAAATTAACTGTTAGAAAGCAAAATTAAAATAATCTAATTGTTTAAGGTATGCAAGGTTCAGTCATTGATACTATTTACAAATTAATTTCACTAGCTATGATAGAATAATGGCTCAATTTTTCCCTTCTACCTAAACAACCAGACAAATAGATGAAACAGTGGTTTTCATATACTGAATAGCAGACAGTTCAAGGTAGAGAGAGGGTAATCAAAATAGAAGAACCTTAAGTTTGTTCCACTTTCTTCCTGGATTACTTCTAGCCTCCCATACAAAGAGGAGGAGCCTAAATAAAGCCTGGAGTTCTCTCTATTTGGAGGCTGGAATGTCTAGAATTTGTACTACAAGGCCCTAGGAAAGAAGCCTCTCTAATAGCAAGAGACACAGAGAGACACAAAACTGGACAACAGCAGAGACATCTCCTCATGTCTTTGTTAGGGTATTGATCAGTTAATAAAAGTTAAGAAATATGTAATGCTAGAATATTTGAGCTCACAGAGTGCTGGGAAGAGTTTATGTTTCCATCAAAGGGTAGAATCCTCAGAAGGGTATTACTCTGTTTGTGGGGATAAATTAGCTTTACATTAAAAGATGCTCTGAACTTGCCCTGAGTTTAGAAGCAAATCTCAAAAGAGTCCAATTCATTCCCTGTAATTTAACTGTATATCACACGAAAATCAAATGTTAAGCAATGAAATGCAATAAAAATCCAGCAATAAGCAATTTAAAATTTATAAGGTCATTACTCAGTTAAAAATTATCTGACCTGATATGCTAGAAAAGCAGTAAAATGTTACCAATACCCAGGATAAAATTCAATCTTTAGAAATAATACTAAAAACAGTAGAATGAAGGAACTAGTAGATAGTAAAGTTGAAATAGCTATGATAAATAGTCTCCATATGTTCAGGGAGCTAAAGAACACATGAGCCTGATGAGGAAGGACATGGAAGAATAAAAATAAATCTTTCAGAGATGAAAAATACAGTGAGTGACATGAAAAATTATATTGGATTGGATTAACAACATATTATACATAGCAGAAGAGAAGATCAGCAAACATGAAGATCTAAACACTATCCAGAATTAAGCAGAGAAAGAAAAAAATGGAAAATATGAACAGAATATCAACAGATAGTTGGATAATATCACACAACCTAACACATATATAACTAGAATCCCAGAAGTAGAAGAGAGACAATAATTTGAGAAAAGAATAGCTATAAATTATCTTAATTTATTGAAAATTATTAATTGATAGATTGAAGAGAACTCAATAAACCTAAAACATAATAAATCTAAAAGTAACCATATCAAGGTGCTTACTTCATAATCAAGTCACTGAAAACCAAGGATAAGGAAAACATCTTCAAATAAGACAGAAGAAAGTGCCTAAAGATTCTTTGACCAGATAATTATGAAAAAAAATTATAAATAGGGCTGCCATATTCAAATGATTGGGTGAAAGAATGAACATTTAGCATAACTGCATGCCAATACTAATTACTAACTAAAAATGAGTCATAGATATGAATGAAAAAGAAGGAAAGAAAAGAAAAACAGCCTTTGAATAAACAAATATTCTTTATAAACCATTTATATATATATAAAACACCCTTTGCTCTTCAAAATACTATTTTAGATATAGGAGTTCTTTACATATTCTGGACGTGAGTCATTTATTAGATATACATTTCTAAAATAGTATTTTGAAGAGCAAAGGGTGTTTTATATATATAAATGGTTTATAAAGAATATTTTAGAAACGTATATCTAATAAATGACTCACATCCAGAATATGTAAAGAACTCCTATATCTCAATAAGAAGATCTGCATCTCAACTTTAAAAAAAATAAAAATTAAAACACCTCATTGAAGTATACATATGAATGAAAAGTGAGAACATATGAAGATTCCTGTTATATTTTCTGAGGAAAATATAAACTAAACCACATTGAGATATTCTATACACTACCTAGAAATTTAAAAAGACTGATATTATCAAGGTTTGGTGAGGCTTTAGAGAAATTGGAACTCTTGTACTTTGTTAGTGGGAAGGCAAAATGGTACTATCAGATTGAAAAATCTGACAATTTCTCATAAAGTTAAACATACCATATATTTCAACATATTGACCCATTAGAAATAAAGATATATGTCTACACAAATACTTGTTTTTGAAAGTTATAGTAACATCTTTAAGCATGATAAATACAGATAACTTAAGTTCATAAATGGGTGAATAAGTAAATAAGTTGTACCATGTCTATACAATGGAATACTATATCTCAGTAAAATAATGAACTACCAATACAGAACAATAACATTGACAACTTTAAAAATATCATACTACATAAAGGCAGCCCATCTCAAACAACTACATTCTTCAAGGTTAACTCATGTTAACTTTTTGAAGTGGTAAAATTGGATTGATGTGAAGTTTATCACTGGTTTCCAGATACTGGGTTTGAGGAAGGGGTTAGCTACCGAGTCCAGAGTGAATGTTTTGGTGTGATGGAAAAGTTATATATTACAATTATGTCATAAGAGTATTATAGATTACATGACTTTTTTTTTTTTTTTTTTTTTTTTTTTTTTTTTTTTTTTTTTGGTACCGGGGATTGAACTCAGCGGCACTAGACCACTGGGCCACATCCCCAGCCCTTTTTTTGTATTTTATTAGAGACAGGGTCTCACTGAGTTGCTAAGTGCCTCACCATTGCTGAGGCTGGCTTTGAACTCGCGATCCTCCTGACTCAGCCTCCCAAAGTGCTGGGATTACAGGCGTGCGCCACCGCGCCCGGCTGATTACATGACTTTGTACACATTTCAGTATTCATCCAATCTCTTTTTAAAATTCATAAATTTCATTATATGCAAATTATATCAAAACAGGTTTTTAAATTTTAATTTCATTTTATGTGAATCTAATGTAGACTTTTTCTGATTTATTTTTCCATAAATTAAACCTACATTAAATTTATTAATGAAATTAATAGAATTGTTTTTAGCCATAATATATTCCTAATTGTATATGTGTACACTTTATCTCTAGTTTCCATGTATAAGCATTTAATCAGAATAAATTGAAGAATAAATTTTTAACCAAAACTAAACCCTTTTGTTTCCAGGAAGCTTTCGTTACACAAGTGCATATAAAATACATGCATTTCATATCCAAATTTGCATATAAAGTGTTGTGGGAAAATTAGAAAGCATATGGTCTTTTTCGTTTTTATTGTCTAAGAAGTACTAAAGCCAAATAACTTGGCATGAGTCTTCCAGTTTGACTCTTTTTAAATGGCTTTATTGTCAGGCAGATGGGAACTGCTAGTCATTTATTAAAATTACCCTTGTATATATTGTTAGAATGTTTTATATTTATTCATGAAAATAAAATTTTTTAGAATTGGCATTTAAAACCAACAAAACCTATCTGTCACAGGGTTTAGTAACAACTGTACCTGTTACTTCAAAACCACCTTGAAAAATGTGGTAGCATGGATGGTTGCCTAATGAATATTCTGAGATTCAGGTTCATTTTAATGATGTTTTAAAAGCTCTCCACCTTAGAAAGCAATAGATTATCACAGACTAGAAATCGAATTACATGGAGAAAATGAAGTTCAAGATGTACCATCTCTTCAAAATTGTTTTGGGAAAATAGATGTGGGAAATCATATCTCTGTGAACATTTTAAAAATCTATACTGAGAATGGATGTTCTTTAAACATCATTTTGTAGATTAATAAATTGAAAAAATAAATAAATAAATTGAGCCAGATATGAATTTAAAGTATCATGTTTTAAATTTATGAATACTAGAAAGTTAAAAGATTCAGTATTATCTTAAAGTTAATGTGTAATTAGAAACAAAAGTTAGATATCTGTATTTTAACATCAGAATTTTGTACTAAGAATTTGGAGAATTGAAGGATGGATTTCTTTTACATATTTAAAAATCTTTTCTCTGCAACTAGATATTTTTCAACTATCTGAAATACTGATACATCTCTTAGATTTGTGTTGTGGATAACAAAGCAACCAAATTGTTTGATGAACTTTTTGATATGAATAATTTGTTATTTGAAATATGAAAATATATCACATAATTCAATATGCCAATGCAAATATATAGATATATATGTAGATACAAACCAATGTATATACATAATATAATTTAAAAACTTGGTTTGTTTTGGAGACCAAATCTTTAGCAGTTTTAAGGAGATAGATGTATGAAAAGACAAATTTTATAAACATGAATTAGAAACTAAAATCTTTTTTCATTCAAAACTACCATGAGTCAAAACCTTCTTAGGTAAAACTTTAATAGAACATTAGCATCTCAGAAGAAATTTGAGAAAAATGTCTGAGAAAATTTGAATGTCTGCCGAAATATAATGAGCACACGTCTGAGCAACAATTACATTGGGGATAAAAATACTTTTTTATTTCTCCTTCAGCCACACCCTACCAGCCTTCAGTTACCACTCATTTAATCCTATCAGGTGATTAATTCACTGATTGGGTTAAGGTTTTCATAATCTGATCATTTCTCTTCTGAACCTTCTTGCATTGTCTCACACTTTTGGGGGACACCTCACATCCAAATCATAACACAGGTACATAAATGCAAGTATCTTTAGGTTTTTTTTTCCTCCACATATCTCTTTTTTATCCTAGTTTATTCCTGTTTTATTAAACAATAGGATTTTTTCTCCCCATATTTGCAATGTGGAAGCTGTGGTTCTTAAGCTTAAACCAGATTATGTTTTATAATATGTTAACCAAAAAAAAAAAAAAAAAATGGTGTAAGAGTTTTCCAAGATCCTAATTTGGTATACATTATGATATGAAATGTCCTAAAAATTATTTTCTATAAATGTAGTTTTAAATGAAATGGAAGTGGTATTGGAAGGGCTTACCTCACTTTCTTATTTATAATCTTCAATTTTGCCTATAATGAACCTGTTAAAGCTAATTGAAACCTGAGTTTCCCAGTTGGTGATATCAAATTGTTTTTCCCTTATTTATAGTGTTCTGGAAATATTCTATGAGTTCTTTTAAGCTTACTTATTTAGAGTTTGTGTCTTATATAACTTGGATTTATTTCATAATTTGTAGAGAGGTCACAAAATCTCTACCCCTGTTATATAGACTATAGACATTTGTGTGATATCCTCTACTCTTGTATACATTTTAATTTCATCTGCTTTTTTCATGTGTCCTCTAAATAGTTAACATAAACTTTTAAAAAATTCTATTATCTATAGTGAAGCGATAAAAAACATGTCTCTGTTATCTATAGTGAAGCATTTCTCAAACATCATTCATTACTGTCCTTTAAAAAAAGCACTTTTACCATTTTTTTTCCTAATTGCTATCCTCAAGAAATTTTTATACTACAGACAAACTGTTCTGGTTCTGTGTTTTTATACATCCAAAGACTTCACTTTGGGGCAGGGACTGTTGCTCAGTGGTGGAGTGCTTGCCTTCCGAGAGTGTGAGGCATTGGGTTAGATCCTCAGCACCACATAAAAACAAAGATATTGTGTCCATCTACAACTAAAAAATATTAAAAAACAAAACAAAACAAAACAAAAAACTTCACTTTTGCCTCTCCAACCCTGATCCTACTTTTGACTTCTTGAGGTTGGTATTCATTCCCTCCACTGAGAATACACACTAAGGCAGTATTAGGAGGTCTTTAATTGGAGAACTGTAGTTAGGACACAATTTCACATGTATGAATCTTGATTTTTTTCTCTGTGTTACATTACCTGACCACTACCTGGAGATGTTTTACAATTCTGTCATTTAATGGGAGGCTGTATTTTTTGTCCATTTCACAAAAGAACACAGAGGCTGGGAAGAGAACTCAGATTTTGATTCTCATCACTGACATGTTGAGTTAATATTTGTCTCATGAATAAAACACATGAACACCTATTGTCAAGGACATAGGTGAAGGATTGAGGTTACCTGTCCTTGTCAGCTCCAATAGCTTCCACTATGATCATAAGATTATCCTACATTCAACCTGTGCTTTTGACTTCCTCATATTATATTAACTGATACCATATTGAGCCCTGTAAGTAGAAGATGTTCAGGGGATATATTCTGGTTGAGGGATAATTTTACTAGAAAATAAATATAGCAAAAAATTACATGTACTGATTTTACAAATTAGGTTGATTTTTGAAGGTATTGATACGTAAATGATTAGAAATTGGGATTTATTATTGCATGTATTATGTCATTACTAGAATGCCAGTATACAGCTATGAATATTCCTCAGAATTTCTAATCTTATTGTCACAATAAATCTAGATGACACATATTTGTATTAACACTACTATATAGACAGTTAAAATAATATCCAAATTTCATTTTAAATAACAGTTTCAATAGCTAATTTTACTGATGGTTTTATGAGGAATTATAAAAATAAGAACTGACTAATTCATGTTTTACTTTTTAAATGTGCTCTCTTCTTCTTAGTTGTGGAGATGTTAACAAAAAGTACAAACAAAATAGTGACCAGGACTAAAAGAGATAAACAAGAAACATGACTCAAACTTCTGAACTCTAAAATTGGCTGTTAGGAAACTACCCACTCATAACCTTACTTGTGATAACAGCTGGCATTAGTTAACTATTTACTAAATCATCATCACCTTCACAGCAGCACTATTATTTTACTGGAAAGTAGACAAAGGGTCAGAGAGGCTAATCATATTTCATAGACTGTAGACTCCAATATTTTATTAGCAATGCTCTTGATTATTTGTTGGTGTGAGATGTGTTAAGAATAATTAAATAGTTCTCTACGAAAACTGAAATCCTCTTATACCCATAATTATCATAATATAAAATATACACTATGCCATTTATTTTTAAATGTTTTAATTTTCAGAAACTTATGTGTTTTCTCAATATAATTGTCCAAGACAATAAATTTTTAATTCTATCGAACATAATAAGATGTACCTTACATTTGAAAAATTTCAGTAACTTAATGATGGTGGTGCTTATGTGGAGAACATATTATGCAAATGGCTCCCACTGAAGTCTATGAGTTTAGTTAAGCTTGAGAAAAAGTTTGTAATTAACAAATTAGCATTTGAAAAAGGCGTTTTGAATATGCATAGTAGAAAATTCTGCTTAACTTGTGGGGTGTGTTCATAATGATTATTTCAGAATTCATGCATATGCATCTTTTAACATGCAAACATTTGAAACCTTAATGGACTAGTGCAGATCTGGCTGTGTGTGTGTGTGTGTGTGTGTGTGTGTGTGTGTGTGTGTCTTTTTTGTTTGTTTTATTTTATTGTTTCAGTAAAATGACTAAATTTATAAGTAAGCCACCAGGAATACATGTATCAACATGCAACATCTTTAAGGCTGACATAGTATCTTAAGAATTAAGAACACAAAATTTAAGATGTTATACTTATTGTGTTTTCAATGTGAGTAAAAAGAGAATAGTAACAAAAAACAGTTTCAGTGTCTACATTTTCCTACTTAATATATATCCGAATGTTGTAGTTGGAGCTTCATTAACTTTTATAGTTAAATTGTACAACTGGGCATTGTTTAGATTTTGGTGTCATATGCTAAATACATATGCACATACAAACATACCCTGGCATTAAATTGTTATGGAAAATGGAAGGAATACCTTGTGATTATTTTTTAAGAACTCTTTTGTATTTGCTTTAGTGTATATTTTGTTATATTTTGTTAACTTTTTCTTTATGTAACTCATGCCCCCTCCTGTTTTTCAGATCTTTTACAAACTCGTGATTATCAAATATGATCTCAAATCTTTAGCATTAAAGACTGTACTCCAATACAAAGCACTTTTCTCACTTCTCACATACTCCATTCTCATCTGGTCTCTATTTCTTCGGCTTCCCACAAATTCATCATCTTTAAAGTGTTTTTTTTTTCTTTTTCTTTTTTGGTTTTTATTTTCCTGCCACCATCCAGATGTTTAGGTGAACCTTACCTAACTTACTTAGATCACATAGTATTTTCCATTGTTTAGTCCATACAGTAAGTATTGTTGTTACACTGCCTTAAAAAAGGTCATGTAGAGGGCTGGGTTGTAGCTCAATAGTAGAGTGCTTGCCTAGCATGCATGAGGCACTGGGTTCAATTCTCAGCACCTTATATAAATAAATAAAATAAAAGTTTTTAAAAAAAGGTCATGTAGAAAAGTTGTAGCTAATTTAAACCTGTAGAAGATAAATATGAAAATTCTTCGTCTTTCCATCTAGAGAGATAAATCACATCTTCTAAACATCCTAAAGTCACCTGGGCAGCTGAGAACAGAAGATTTGGCTTGACTTATGAGAAGTTAAGCCCTGTCCTCTACTGAATTCTTAATTAATGCCCCATCTTGCATTCAAAAGGAATGGTTGGACCTAAAGATTTAGAATATGAGTGAAATAGTTTTTCCACACTAGTTTGCTCATGACCCTACACTAGAAAATAAGATTATTCACTGATCTTATGAAGCCTCTTTAAAAAAAAAATAACAATTTAGTTGTTTAGACCCCAGATTCTTCTGAATTCAACAAATTGGTAAAGCTGCTATAAACTCATCATTTAACTAGAGTAAATGCTTACTAGCATATAAAGAAAAAGTTTTTTAAAAATATGTTAAGTAAAACATAATAAACATGTAATTATTGGACTTTTCCATTAAACTATTGATGTTAGTCTGGAAAGCTTTCTGATTTTATTTTCCAATTTCATTTGCTGCCTTATATTTTAGAATTTAAATTATAATTACAGCAGATTGAAGCATTTTCTTCATTTTACAGCAGATTGAAGCAATTTTTTGTTTCCTTTTTAAATCATTAATGTAGCATGTACTACACATTAATATTTTTAACCATGCTGCAAATCATTGGTAGGTTTTTTGGTCTGCATCTAGAACAACCAGAAACCATGTATAATATATGTATCTAAAAGCGAAATGAAAATGCATGTAAAATATCTAATTGTGTATACTGTTAAGCTGGAGAATTAAAGATGATAACCCCTTTTCACCATTCAGCGGAGCGTGAAAGAGCAAAAGAAATTCAAAACTTCATTAATTGCTCTCACACAACATTACAGGCCACCTGCACTTGAAAGAATTTACATTGGAGCAGATGGATTGCTGAATGCAATATCAAAGATTTTCAGAGTGTTTGTTTTAAAAATAAGCTGAAGTCTAAGGAAAGGACATATGGAGTATACAATTTGCAAAGATGACAGAGCTTTTATTATTGGAATATTTTAAAAAATATGAGTAAGGTCACATTTTAATTCTAAAATAAAATCAGACACATCAACATCTCTTTAAAATGATGGAAGTTCCAACATTATAGATGACAGTAATTTGCAAGTAAAATTTACACGTTCATGAATGCATGCACAGTTATATACCTGTGGTTTTTGAACCTCCATAACTGGTTTCCTCTACTAACTCCCAGATCAATGAAATCCAGCCTTTGCCCAGTGGAACAATTTTCATAAATCTGATAATTCAAGCCCTTGAGTGAAGATTTTTATGTAGGACAAGTTTTAAATGAAAGGTTATTTTTTTGTTGTTGTTGTTGTTGAGGAAACTCATCTTTGCTTAGTTGATGATTGTAAACTGAGCACTGCAGTCGTATTGATAGATCCATGCTGACCACTGTGGAATAGCAGGTTAAGATGAAATTGAGCTACCACATGCTTTTCTTTTGAGTTCAGATATATTGTACTTTACTTTTGCAACATATTTTAATTTTTGTACCTTGCAGGTGTTTCTCCAGCTTCACAACCAAATCAAATTGTACTTGGAAGTTGTATTATGACACTTTATCAAGCACTCCAAAAACATTGATGTACCAAGGATTAGCAGACAATAGCTAGAGGGCTGAATCTGACTTGATAACTAATTTTTGGAGATGAGGTTTTACTTTACACAATCATGCTCATTTGCTTACTTATTGTCTGTGACTCTTTTGTGCTGCAGTGATAAAACTAAGTAGTCATAACAGAGAGTGTGGCTTACAAATTCACAAATATTTACTGTGTTACTAATCCTGACACACTAGCATACTGTGTGAACTTGAACATGTTTTATTAACCTCTCTGGGCATTAATTTCCTCATATTTAAAATAGGGATAATAATGAAACCTACCCATATACATTTACATATGGTTAATAATAATGCTATCTATCCTTAGTACCATCATTATTGTAGATAACAGAAATGCCTACCCATGATTAAATGGAATATAACATTAGCTCATAGTAGCTGGCTCATAATAGTAATAATACAAATGTTACTGAACATCAGCATCAGTGTCATCATTTTCTAAAAAATAATGTATGTCATAAAGACTGCAAAATGGATTTTGAACCATATTATTGCAGTTTGCCCACCTTTGTATTCAAAATGACTATGTAGATAGTTAGGTTTTGTATTATGATCATGGACTTTGAAGATAAAAGCCCTATGTATGGATAACAGTTTACCCTCTTACTTGCTATTTAATTAGGAACTTTAGTAAGCAGTGCAAAATCTCTAATACTCTGTTCTCTATCTGAAAAATCATCATCATCATGATCATCATCATCTCCAAATAGCCTGTATATCATGAAGGGCAATGAAATAGGAAATACAAAGTAAGGTAGGTGCAATACAAATCAAAGATTTTCATGCCTAATTAACCTTACCTTGTTTCCATGCTTCTCCCTTTGGGGTAATGAATATGTGTAATTATTTAGCTAAGAGGGATCTAGATTAACCCTTTGATGTCAACATGCATCAGCAAAGATGAATCTTATAGACAAAAGAAATACAAGAATCTAGATACATGAGAGTACTACAGTGTAAGCTACCTGGTGCCGAAACCCGGGAGGAAATCTCTCGGAGGCAGAGTATAGCTTTTACTACTTTTACTTCTACTTTCTTAGAGCTTAGAGAGGGAAAGAAAGATTTTTAGAGAGAAAGATTAGAGCGAGCTTTTCTTAGAAAGAAAGATAGAGCTTAGCTTAGAGAAAGATTAGAGCTTCTTTCTTCTCTCTTCTTTCTTCCTTCTTCTTTCTTCTGTCTTCTGTCTTCTGTCTTCCTCGGGAGCCTCGGCCTAACTCTGACCAGTCCTCTGGAGCCTCGGCCTAACTCTGGCCAGTCATTACTTCTTCTATCTGGTTTCTCTTCTGTAACCGCTCTGCCTACGTTCTGGCCGCTCTGATTCTTCTGACCGACCGAGTGACTGCCCGACTGTCTGAATTCTCCGTTCTCCTAACTCGGACCTCCTTCACCCGGTTATATACCTTCAGGTTTGCGGGTGCCTACAGGTGCGTCACATACATATCAGGTGGAACTTATGGCTTCCAGCTAGCTACAACAGCCCTTCCTAATTAGGGCTCCTTCACTACAGTATGATTCTCTTCCTCTAATTTCACAACTAGGAAAATTCTAATCTTTGGTGAAAGAAAAGAATATCAGTTACCCTTTAGGGTGTGTTCATGGTGGGAAAGACAGTGAATGCTAACTGCAGAGACCTGGTGAGTCTGCTAATGTTACAGATCTCCTTCATGAACACCCTCACTTGGTACAGCTTTTTTGACTTGAACAGATATGTTTGTGCACTTTACTGTAGGTATATAAATAACTTGAGTTTTAAAATGATCATAAGAATGAAAGAAAAGAAAATGGAAGAAGGATAAAATGAAAGATGTGCTGAGACAAGCACATAAGTACAACTACTGATCCTGCTTTCAGGATCAGAAAGAGTATCTTCTGCCATCTGACCTGCTCACCTCATTCTAGCATTTAAACCCACAATATATCTCCACCATGCAGTCCACCAATATACACACACACAAACACACACACACACACACACACACACATACACACACACACACATGCACTCCTGAAATAAGGTGGAACTTGACTTTGGCCAACCTGCTCTTCATATAGTAACTTTAATATATGATATTTGACAGAATTAATGAGTTATTTCTCAAGTTATAAAAATTCTAGATCTTCATTTTTTATTTAAGCTGTTATGACACTAATGCAATTCATAGATCATATTCATGTCATTATTGTGCTATTTCCCAAAGTTTTTAAAAAAATTTTATGTATGTATATCACTTATTTTCTTTATCTGTATGCATGTTCAATAAAAACAAGGCCAAAAAAGAGAAAATAGGTCTCAAATAGATTTATATACATATTTATATACATATTTAATACATATGTAATATATATATATTTAAGACAAGGCTCTATATAGTACAAAACCAAAATGTGTAAAAGCTGTAAAGGGAAAATTAAATATCTATTGCACCCTAACCCCTATGAAACCCATTACTTTTTCAGAAATACCAAATATTATTGCTTTACTTATTCAAACTTCCATTATTGTCTGTGAATAATCTGTCCATATGCATATAACTTTGTGTTTTCCAAAAATGATAACTTGTTATAGAAATTGTTTTTCCATATGTGAATCATATATCTTGAATATTTCTCATATTGATAAAAATTGAATTAAAAATATTCAAGTATGGCAGTGTAGACATGAAATAATAGTGCATCATCCTTTTAACTGAATAACTTTGCAAATACTATAAACTGCCTTCTTTATATCATCAGCATGGACTATTCTCATGACCATTTTTGTAACCTTGAGAGGAATCTTTGAAAAAAAAAAAACAACTGTTTGTGTATAGAGTATACCCAAGACTGTTTTCCAATTTGTTCATGGGGCTTTCCCTTACCCATCACATAAGCATATTGAATAAATATTTAGTCTATGGTTCTTGAAGTCTGCAATGAAAAATATGTGAAGCACTCCTATTTTTTTCCTATTTGTTTGTTGCATTTCTGGCCAGGGAGTTGTACAAATTATATTTCAGAACTTTGGACTTTGCCAGATGTTAGGCAATATGCTGCTCAGATGTAAGTGCAAATGGTTTCACTCTTGATTCCTTTGTACAAGTGAAAGACAACTTGGAATTCAAAACAGATTAAAAATAGAGATTGCTATTCATTTGGGCTCTCTTTGAAAAGAAGGCTCTCTTTGACAAATCCCTCTGCTTATTAGACAAAGTGCAAAAGCATTACATCTGGAGTTCATAAGCCATTGTTTTATGGAATTGATCCATCATACAATCCCTCTACTCTTGAAATAAACCCATGAGAATTTGTTAAGTAAGATGCTGTATGCACACTAGCACACATTCATTTTCTTACACACACACACACACACACACACACACACACATGCACACAGGCACTAGAGACTTGCATCCTTACAAAAAATCTTATACAATGAATTGCAACATATTCTCCAAATTATTAAAAAGCAGTTACTATTTTAACATTTATTATCTTTTGATGGATTTCTGAATTGAGCTGTAGGAATTATTCTTATTCCCTGAAACTGACAATCTCTTATTTTTTTATTTTTATTTTTTGTGGTACCGGGGATTGAACTCAGGGGCACTCGACCACTGGGTCACATCCCCAGCCCTTTTTTGTATTTTATTTAGAGACAGGGTCTCACTGAGTTACTAAGTGCCTCACCATTGCTGAGGCTGGATTTGAACTCGCGATCCTCCTGCCTCAGCCTCCCAAAGTGCTGGGATTACAGGCATGCGCCACCGCGCCCGGCAATCTCTTATTTTTTTTAATTCAAAATGCTTTTAGGATATATTATCTCTCTTGATAGAAAAGAAAAACAAAATCCTGGAGTAATTTTTGAAACATACCATCACTAGATCCTTCTTCAAATCTTAAAGAACATGTTATTTGTTTTTTCACATCTTTAGACTGTCAGTATCAAAAGTGTTCATTCTTTGGAAATAGAATTTAAGGAAATCTTCAGCAAATGGTAGTGTATGTGGGGGATGAATTTTGAGAGGATTTTAGGTATTTGAGGGGAGTCCCTTACAGATTCCACTGCTTTCAAAATTCATTAGAATGTCATTCCAAAGGATGACTGCTATTCAGACCACTGAAGTGTTTTCATATCTTGTTTTTTTTTTCTTTTTCAGATTGTAATCCACATGTTCAGAAGACCTCTCCCTAGAGTATAATTTAATGTAATTGATAGTCATTGTTTCTAGAAAAGTTTGAATTAAATTAACATAAGCATGAATGAAACTGGTAAAACAACCACATACAGACTTCAAATTTTTTTTTTCCTTTAGGATTGGTGACAATACTGTGTATAAAATTGGCATTTGGCTATTAGATGCTCATTGAATCCCTCATGATTTGATTGAATGTGGATATCTCAGTATACTGTAATTTAGGTTCATGAAAAACTCTTAGGGTTCCCATTTTAGTTCTTTGCTTTATGGAAGAACAAGGTAGTTTATGTGTGAGGTGATGAATTTTGTTCTTTCTCTTTTTCTACTAAGATCAAATACAGACTGCAAAACTGACTGAGCATGAAATTGTTTTTAGAAATTGAGGGAGCTAGTTTAGATGGCAGGAATCAGAGGAACAGTTGCTAATAAAAATGTGTATGGAGAGCATGTTGTGAGGGGTGAGGATTAAGGTAGAGAGGTATCAGCATAGGGCAAAAGCATTCAGCTACAAACATCTCTATACAGTATTTTTGCATGTTATGCCGGCGTCCTTAAAAACATACAAGTTTGGGGGAGAAAAATAGCTCATTTTCCTGACTTTTCCCCTTGGTCATATACATGGAAGTCTAGTATAGGTCTTGTGCCTGATAGTAACAGCCACTGCCAAGCAATTAGACTTCATTATGGCTATGCTGATGCAATACTAATTAACATGCCTGTTGTGTTGTTTTCGTTATTTGACCATGTGACAGCCCACAGGTCTGACACCCTCTGTGAACCAACAGCTGAGGAAATTTTCAACGTGGCAGATTTTTTACAAAATACACCCAAACAGAAATGTAATCACACTTTGACTGAACAACTGCATTAACAGAATGTGTTACAGTGGATCTACAATTAGGGGATTGCATTCATTTATAATGGGGGTTGGTAAAGGAGACAAGAGTCTATTCAAGCATGTACATACAAATGATTTTACCTTGGGCCAGAATTTAAAAGTGTAATAAGACAGTATGTCACAGAGAATATCATTTTGCCAGTTTGATTAGATCTAGTAAACTTAACATTAAAAGCTAGAAGCTAAGTTGTCATATATTTATAGCACCAATATGGACCTGTACATTGACTAAATTGTTAAAACTGTACATGTTATGAATGTAAGATTCTGGACATTGGTGAATTTTAGTTTTGTTTGTTTTGTAACAAGATCAGATATAATCCTGCCCACATGGATTTCACTGTCCCTAGGTGAAGTGAGGTGAAGTTAGGACAGATGGTGGAAGCCCTCCAAGTAACTATAAAATTAACACCAGGACATCAGGAGAGACCTGAAGTAAAATTAGAGATTAAACACATGAGCTGAGGTGGTTAAAGCGCTGTCTCACACACATTTTCTGTACATTAGAATCACCTAAGGAGTTGGATTTTTTGTTTGCTTATTTGTTTTGTTTCTTCTGTATACTACTGATATCTGGGTCCCATCTCTAGAAAATCAGACATACTGGTTTAGGGATTATCCTAAGTGTTCCAATAGTCCCAGATCAGACAAAGGGTTTCACTCAGTGGTAGAATGCTTGCATAGAATGTGCATGGTTCAATTCTCAGCATCATACACACGCATATACACATACACACTAAAAACAAACCCTAACAACAACAACAACAAACACCCCCCCCCAAAAAAAAAAAAAAAAAACAACAAAAATATAAAACTCCAGATTATTTCAATGCTCAGCAGTGTTTGGGGACGATTTATCAGAATAGTCCAGGAGAACAGAAAAGACTCTGTGGTAAGAGGATGGATGGCAGAACCTTCAGGTTGAAAGGTCAGTTGCTACTCCTGTGGGGCAAAGAGAAAGGAGCTGGAGAGAGGAAGGTGCAACATGAGACCAACACCCTTGGACTGAGGAAACCCTGTAGGCCATGATAGGGATTTGACATTTTGCTTAATAGTGGTGGGAAGTCTTTTAGTAGACATGTTACCAGCCCTACTTACCCCTTTTTCATTAAAAAAAAAAAAAAAAAAAACAAAAAAACAAAAAACATGAATCATGTCAATTTTGCTTTTCTTGCAGATTTTGATGTGTTGACCTGTATAGGCCTTTAAATGGGCAAGATTATTTTGAAAAGAGGTTTCGGTAGAGAAACTAAAAGCCTCCTCCTTTTCCCAATCTTTAGTTATCACAGTGTTGACAGATATATAAATGATCAAGGCAGTTATTAAAATGTCGTTAGAGAAACTATTGAGCCTGCTGGTCTCCCAGTAACCAAAGATGGATCCAAGCAAGACTTTTTTGCAGTAGGCTTTTGATTTTGGGTACATATGATGATAACAAACAGATATTTTTGCAAATAGGCCTAAATCAGTCAATTCAGTGATGCTATCTGAGCATAATTTTTGAACCTCCATAAATGGTTCTGATATCCAGCCAGAGTTAATAACCACTAATCTACTGGATAAATACCTTTAGTTTTAATTAAATTTGGGCACATTGATTTTAGGATTGAACTGGAACCTCTTGGATTTTGGAAATGAGGGAAGTTAAAACGAATACCCTGAGGAATCTGTGTAAGGCAGATTCTCATTTTTAAAAATATTTATTTATTTGCTTTAGTTGTACATAATCTGTTTTTATGTGGTGGTGCTGACGATGGAACCTGGGCCGCACAGGTGCTAGACGAGTGCTCTACCACTAAGCCACAACCCCAGCCCCAAGGCAGATTCTTGATGAACTGGAGAGCAGTCCTTCCAGGCTGGTCTAATTAAAGGAAACAGCACCCAGAATGGTTGGGGAGGAACTGATGGAATCCTTTCCTCCTAAAGAGGTTTTCGTAGACTGTTTCACATTTCCCATGTTGAATTTTCAATAGTCTTTCCTCTGGAATCTAACTTTCAACATTTGTTTTTTTCCGTCTCTTGGTTCTGGTTATTGTCCTGTGTTTGTGTCAAGTCCACAAGATTTTACCAGGGCTTCTGCATTTCTGGGCCCCAGTTCTCACTCAGAGTCTGTACATCTAAGGGAAGACAAAGAAATTGACAAACAAAGGAAGTGAAGGAAGTTTGTATAAAATAGAAAGAGAAGGAAACAGACCTTGAACATGAGTAGAAAGGAGAAAAAAAGAGCATGTCTGGGAGAGAAGGCCCATTGACAGGAGGCTTACTGTCATCAGTAAGAAAGCACGAGAAGAGGTGCTGGACAAGTGCCAAGGAGGTTGAAAACCAGGCAGCGGATGAATGAGTCTGTCAATGGGCAGCCTACCTAAGGAGGCAGGGCATTAAGCCATTATTCACCAAAGCCTCCTCATCCAAATAATGAATGGCATAAGCACCATCAAAGGATTCAGTGATAGGGAAAGGAAGCCTTTTGGGTGAGGAATCCCAGGGAAATTCTGAGGGCTGTAACAGAGAAATTGGAAACTTCTTGGCATGAATTGAACAATATTGAAACAAAGTTTGGAAGGTAGCCCTTAGAATGAATATTAAAACCAGGGAACTCAGAGGGCCACTTGATAATAATTCTTAGGAACTCAAGCACGTAGCACAATTTTTCCAAAGGTCAAAGTTAATCGATTATGCCTTTCACCTTCACTAATATCAGAGCTGTAAAGGAACTCCCAAATCATCCAGCTCAGACCTTTCATTTGACAAATGAGATAATTGATGCTATGTGATTTGCCAAAGTAAGAAATTTTGGAGAGCCTAGCCTAGAATCATCACTGTCTCACTCACCAGTCGGTCATCTTCTCACTCTATCATGTTGTCTGCAGAACAGAGCAAACTATAAGGAGGAGGAATTACAGTGGGGAAGGGCTTCCATCAGGAAAATTGTAAGGAGTGTTATTTGAAAGAGGGAAAGCACTGTATTGAAATATGTAAGCCATAACAATTGCAGCTGACAGTGGCTTACCACCAGCACAGGAGTGGACAGAACATTTTTGTTGGGACTTGGGAGACTTTAGTGTGAATTCTTCTGTTATAGATGGATTCATTATTCACTGCTTCATTCATCCGTGCTTGCCATGTGCATGACAGCATGCTGGGCACTGTGAAATAGATAATGCATAGACTATGCCCATAAGGTATTTGAAATTAACATGGAAGTTAAAACATGTAATTGTTATTATAGTGAAACCCTGAGAATGAAAAGTGTCATAAGATCCAGAACAGATCAGTAACGAGGGCTTCTTAGAAGACAGAAGGGTTATTTTCACCTCTTGAGGCAAACTGAAATAAATGCCAGAATGAAGCACATTTCTCAGGAAAAAGTAGAATTGGAGCTAGATATTGAATGATAAGTAGGATGAGTAAGAACAGGAAGAAAGCAATTTAGAAGAGGGAAAAAGAGGCATGCTTGAACAAATTAGTCCTCTTTGGATGTAGAACATATTTCAGTGGGAAATAGAAAAATAGCTATGTAAATAAAGTTTGTGATATAGATGGAAGATATAGAAAAGAAATGATAGGCATGGTCTGCCAATGAGATAGAAGTTAGAGAAGGGCGATGAGGAATCCAAGTTAGTCCGAAAGGTTCTGAGCCTGTGACATGAAGGCAGAATCATGAAACAATATGCACACAAGCCTTTCCATAATGCTTGTCATGTTCTTGTACTTTGAAAAATAGACCTTATTATATTTCCCCACACTATACAGATCTGCCATAGAGACTGTATCTAGTATGTGTACAACATGCACAGAGATACAAATGCTAGAACTTCCATCAGTTTTTCAGATCAGATAGACTCGATGCAAAAAAGAAATTGACACAGAATTAAATATTGCCTTTGGGAAATCATTTTTTTTAACCATTGCTCTCATTCAAATTATAGATTCTGCCCAGAATTTTATCATTTGCTGTGCCACCTTACATATTCCAAAAAAAAAATATTCTAGGAAAGAAAGAGTTGACTTAGAGCAGCCACACAGAATTAAAAATAATCAATTGTAGCTTAAGATTCAGGCTCTAAGTAGATATTTAGGCAGGGACCCAAAGAGATGCTTATTTCTGCTAACTCAATTTAGTATAATCTAGGGAGCATGAATGTAGCAGCCCAACCCATCTGTTCTTTTTTCTAATTTTGAAGAGTTTATTTTTATATCAGTCTTTGGAATTTAAATTCTGTCTCTGCTGTGCTACAAAAATACTGACAGTAACAGGCTGAAAGATTAGAAAAAAAGAAATTGTTGATAAGAGGACAGGAAACTATTCTATATTAAACCTTGCTGTTTTCCCATAGGTGTTATTCCACCTAAATGAGAATTTATTTGCATAATAATTTATTTATTTAAACATACTGTATAACCCTTTACTTTCTCACTTTCTCTGTCTCAGTTTTTATCATTGAATTTCAACACTTCCACTAGTGGATGTCTTGAGAATTTCTTTGTGGTAGGAGTTTAGGGCCTGAAATCTCGCTGAAAGATTTGGGGAACTTGTTTTTAAACTTAAACTGCAATAATAAATGAATTTCTAATTACAATTCTATATCACTGACTTAAAAGAATGATAGTATTCTAAAGATGATTTTATTCACATACCTTACCTTATAATATTTCTGAAGTGTAATTGCCTAATATTATCAATGATATTATTATCAGGAAAATTATTCTTGGAGACTGGGAGACATGTTGACCCTTGCTGACAATATACTTAGTTGCACTGGCAGAATGTAATTTATGAAAGGATTCTCAATGGTGGCTTCTAGCCATTTGCATATAGCCTCTAATCCCTCCTATGCCATTGTGTATGTATGCATTGCTCCAAAATGATACAATAATATAAATGAGAAATTCACATATTTATTAATTTGTCAATTTATTCACTCATCAAATACTTAATGAGTTCCTATCATTCATATACTTGTGAATATATAAATTCACACATAAAAAACAAATTTTGCATGCCATTCATAGTTATAAGCAATTGAAAAATCCTCTTTAATAGTCCTGCTTGTTCTTTTAATAGTAGTCAAAATCATATTTCCTTATAAGTAAGAAGAAGCCAACCTTCAAATATTATAATTCTTTTTCTACAGACACAGTAGTGGTAGTAAGAGGTATGCCTGTGGAGTTAAACGGCCCAATTATTTCACATATTTGCTTTGTGTCCTCAGGCAAGTAAATTGACTTCTCTAAGCCTCAGTTGCCTTATCAATAAAATGAGGACAATAATACTCAGTGGCTTGTTGTAAAGATTAATTGAACTAATACATGTAAATTACTTAAAAGAGTGCTTGTGCATAGTATGTACTTAATATAAGTTTAACTAATGTTCCTCTTAAATCCTGAATTCTGTTCAATAGTTTTACATAAGCATTAGGCTTAAGTAACTTGTCTTCCCCAATCACCAATAACTGTGGGCAATACTAGCTATGCGAATATAATCAATAAACCCATAATTGTACCTGTATTTATGTATATTTAATGTACATTCTTAAAGCTTATGCTGTTTTGAACACCAAATCTAGATGATAATACCAGATTTCCAAATCTCTTTTCTACTATGCTCTAATTTAGTCTGTTATTATGAGAGATTTTAAAATCTACTGATTTCAGTTGTCTTTTAGAAAATACATTAAATATCCTGTAATGATAAAAAGGTAGAAGAATGCATTAATACAGCTGAAATATGTACTTGGAAGGCAGCAACAGCAGCTGGCTATGACCTTTTTATTGAGAAAGTGACCCAGAAAATGGCCGAGGAAATTTCATCATTTATTTCTCACTTCTAAACCAAAGTCTCAGATGCCTTTAAATCCCCATAGGATAAAGTTGGCTTTAGCTTGTGTATAAAATACAAATTGAATAGGGGATGTTTTATCTTTACTGCTTTGATATTTTTCATCAACTTCTAATAGAAAACCACACTATTAATTCATAAAATGGGCAAATCACCTTTAATGATAATCACTGTATAACTGGAATTTATGCAGCTTAATGTACTACCAAATGCAAAGAAAGACCTTACTAAATCCCTAAAAAACATTTATTTCTGAGTGTGTGCAACAATACCTCCATGCCATGTTCTTTTTGCGTTGCTACAAAGCACTATAGATTAAATTGTATTGGAAACTTGAATTCCTAGAATATTTTTTATGTTTAAATATGGCTTCCATATTAGCCATTTTGAAGCACAGAGTGGAACCTCATTGCACAAGTTGTTGAATGAATGAGAAATGACAAGACAAATGAATCTCTTTGCTAAACAATGAAAGGCAAAATAACCATATATGTGAAATGGGGATTAAGATAGGATTGCTCTGGCATCAGATTTATTGATATGGAAAATGCAAATATATATATTCTCTCTGTTGTAATCAGAGAATATATATTTATTTATTTATTTATTTATTCATGCAACTAATATAAAAAAACTACATGAAGTAATGAAGTACACTAGATTCCGTGCCCTCCCAGTTCTTATATTTAAGTAGAAAAAAAAAAAAAAAAGAGAAGTAAAAGGCAATTAGAATATATGGCTATCTTATAACCAAAAGTTTGTATGATGTGCCTATATTTCAGAAAGCAGGGGTAGTGATGGTTGTTAATGAATTTGATTGTGATAACATTGCACAATATTATACACATATCAAATCATCCCATTGTACAACTTGAATGTTTTCAATCATTTTATAGCAGATTAAAGATTAAAGATTTAAAATATATTCTCATGTATATATACATATACATATATATATACACATATACATATATATGTGTGTGCATAATCGTCAAGTGCTAGCGATATGCAGAACTTTCTCTGGGAGCATGGATGTATAAGATCTTTAAGTGTTTGTGTATTATACTTTAGCTTCATCAGTATAGGGAGGTGTAGTGCCAGACTTCCTTTCTAAATAAAATGAAAAGGATGTGACAGAAAGTAGACCAGGGTAACTCTCTTTAGTGGAACAGCTTTCTTAACAGTGGGTAACACAGCTCCTAGGTGTTCTGAAAGTTTCAACCTATAAATATTCTACCTCATTAAGCATAAGGACCAGCCATGGGCATATGCCACTAGTGTCCGCTTTCCTTCAGAGATTTAGGGTGATGAGAAGATAAAGGGTCTGCTTACCAGATGGAGCTTGTCAGATTAGCAATTGGAGCAGAGTAAATATCGCTGTCATATTTTTTTTTTTTTTTGAAGCACAAAGAACCCCCTTTGTATAACGCATGTGCATACTTAATAGTTTAAAACAAAAAAGCTCAGCAGAAGGTTGGCTGGTGGTGGTACCTCTAGCTGAGTGGCCATTGCCTGAAGGCATGTTTCTGCTTTCCTCATAATAAGGAACATTAGCAACCAGTGGCTCGAGAAAGGCAGAGTCAAATAAGTCTCTTGGGGCCCAGTCGGCCACATGAAGTGAGAGTCCTTAGACACAGAAATGAGATTACTGCTCCAGAAAGGGTTTACCACATATATTACCACATAGACTTTACAGGGCTGCCAGCTCACTCAACTTACAAATGTCAAACATGATTTAAAAGGTTATTATACTATCGAGTCGAGAGAGAGGGAGGATGATTTTCCATCACTGGAATTTCTATTTCATTCTGTTGCACATATTGCATCTCACAAAGTCCAATATTGCTAAATAACCTGCTTTTATCTTTAATAAGTGTTTTATGGACCTTAAATTGGAAGAACCATTTTCACTTTATTTGTATTAGAAAATCTGATCTTTTCTGGTTGAACAACAGTGTGATAAATACAATATGTGTATCTATGTATTGTGCCTTGAAGATTGTTCTTTCAGGGGAGTAAATTAGTTTGTGAAGTGTCAGGGAGAGGATACAGAGGTAAATTGTAGATTTGGTAAAAGCATTTCTAAGTATGCAGTATTCCACACTTCAAATCAGGTGTGGTTCTCTATTTTGTATTTTTTATTTCTCTTTAGGTTTTATAGTAACTGATCTTTAAAAGAGTCTACTTTTCTAGCTCTCTGACCCCTCTGGGAACACTTATTTCCTCAATAAGAACTCTATTGGTTGTCTTCAATAACGAGTTAATTTAAGTGCAAAAATATCATCTAAAAGTAGATGAGTATTTCTTTTTGTTTGAATGTGATTTGGACTCTTGTTTTTCAACATTTGAAAAATAATTTTCATGTGGAGTTGTTAAAATATATAATAAAAAGGAGGTTGTCAATGTGGAATTTTTTAAACATTGCATTTGCATTCATAAAAAAAGACAAAACAGGAGATTTCTACTACCCTTTGGTATCATTCTTCACTGCTTTTTTTAGCAAATCACCAGGATGGCTTTTCCTGAGTTTAAGACTATAAAACTGAAGGTTGACTACCTAGCTACATCCCAGAGTGTGCCATGCACAGCAATACATCAGCACTATATGCTGACACATTTGGGTATGGTGTTCTCAGGTGGGAAGTAAAAAAGATAGAAGAATGCGATCTATGGTATGAGAGAGTGTCTGTTTCTCCCTTTATCTTCTACTCTGAAGCATTAAATTAAAATCTGTGCTTGCACCCATGTTCACATGGGCATTGTCAAAATTAAATTAAAGCTTATGGAAGAAAGCATTCTCAGTCTGAAGGATAACACCTTTGTTCCAAGGTTAGCACCAATTCTATCATTTGCCATAAGTGTGAGAAACAAAAAAGAAAAGAAGAAAACAAACACACTATACTACTTTAAATTTTGAAGAATTGTCAGACTTTTTTTAATGTCAAAATAATACCCCCAAAATTTAAATTTCCCAAAGTTCTCCACCTGGAGAATAATGACATTAGCTAGATAAAATTTGAAAAAGAGGACATTTGAATATAAGGGTTAGAATGGATTGTGGGTATGTGCCTTTTTTCTCTTGAAGATTTTATGTTATATATATATATTTCCAGTGACTTTTTATTGTTGTAAAAGTAAATCTACAAGATATGGAAATATGTTAGTTTTAGGGACTAATTAGAAAATTCTTCTTTCTTTCTCTTATTTTACATAATAAAAGAAGTAGAAAAACTCATTTGAATACTAAATGAAAATAAAGATGTTTTCAATTTGAAACTTGTTTCAATTTGAAATTTGTTCAGAGTAAATTTACTAAGGTAATGTATTAAAATACTAAGTAGCCAAAAAGATATTTATATAATTATTGGATTTTAAAATAACCTTATTTAAAAATTTCAAAACATTGTTTTTCTCCCAATTGGATAAAACTCCTTTACACAAATTTCACACAGGTTTCTTTTAATTGAAACTGTCATTACATGTTTCATACAATTTTATTAGTAAAATATAAATCTAGATATGCTGCAGTTCTTTCCTTTATGAATATTTCAGGCTTCTTTGAAAACCTGAAGGAAGCTATGCTCCCTCCTTTTCAGAAAATGCACAGAAATATACACACCAAAGCGTCTGCATTTAAATTTATATTGGAAATACACATCTTGCACACAAATGGAATTTAAAAGCAATCTTATAAAAAAAAATTCTTGATGTAATTATTCTATAACTTATCCCAAGATTCAAGGCCTATCTGCATGGTAGAGGGAAACAACTCAAAATTGTAAATAAAACACACACACACACACACACACACACACACACACACACACACACATATATATATATATATATATATATACACCTTTTAAGGCATTAAGTTATTTGGGCAAAGAAAAGTATATGCATAAGCTAGAAGTCATAAAATGTGATTGTTACCATGATTTTATATATCACATGTTAAGTTGTAATTTATGAAAAATGCTGGTTGCTCCCACAGCAAAAACTTAGCTTCTTTTGAAATAAACGTGCATAAGTTCACTAATAGACCAATAAACTATTTTCTGAAAACCAAATTGAGTTTTAATAAAGAATCATTCTATAAAAAGGATAAAGATATAATCCTCTTAAAATAAAACTTGTTTATATTAGCCTACATATAGGAGAATTATCTTCCTGCCATGGCTCTATAACTAAAATTATTAATTGATGTCTTTCAGTTTAGTAAACAAACTAGAGGGATGTATAATCCTACATCCTGTTTTCAAAAGTCACCACAAGATTTCTGAAGAAATACTAGCCTGAAAATTAAATGTCATGCTGATATTGCTTTGTTGGCATTATATGTGAATGGTATTATCTATATAAATAACAATATAAAGTATCACTTTTTATTCTAATTTGCTTTGAAAAATGTTCAATGATGCACTCTCACCACCCCCTCCCCAATGCCAAAATGAATACAGTATCACCTAAAATACCTTCTTTTAAAAAGTAATTATATCACTGAACCTGTATAATACAGCTATCTGGAAAATAGAAAATAGGGCATTTCTAGTGCTTATGATAACTAAACTTCATTAGTTGAGAAATCAAGTTACTCTTGCTGGCTTGCCCCAGCTTACTGGATCTAGCACACTTATGTTGCTAATTGGTACAAAACAAGTGGTGGGGAGATGCTAAGGTGGGGATTTTCATTATGTCCAAAAAGAGTTAAGTCTTTTGTTGGGATCATGTAACCTAACACCAATATCACTTTTTAATAGTAGAAAATTATACATTAGAAAATATTCTCTAGAGTAGAAACAAACTATTTAAAAAAAATTTATCATCTGGGCTATGAGGTTGCAAATTCAAAAGCACAGAGGCACCAAATGAATGAAGTTAATGTTGATGGACTTAAGTGAGCTGAACAGGGCAGGCCAACACTAGAGACACATTTTCTTTAAATACTCTATTGGCCACCTTACCTTTTGAGCCATTTCTGACCAGTTCTTCATGAAGGATATTCATTCTTTTCATATTAGAAATAGCAAGTCAAAACCAAACATTAAATCATATTCTATGTAGGCAGGAAGATCTTACTTAAATTCTCTGACCTTGGAATTATAATTCACAGTGCCATCATCAGTCTTCCAATGGTATATGAATAATAATGTAATAAAAGATAAAAACCAGCACATCATCAGGAATTCATGGGAGAATGGACACCAATCTCAATGGTAAAACAAACTTCGAAGAGGTCTAGGAACCAAAGTTGTGCCAGTGACTCTGGGCACATTCAAATATACTGGACTAAAGAGAACTTGGGAAGAGATACAGAAACCTGGATACTTAGATACTAGATGCTAAAATATAAAGTATAGTATAAATACTAAAGTATCTGTTGAAAAATGTAAGTACAGTCTTCCTGGGTATCCTTGGTCAGTTGGTTCCAGAACTCTTATGAATACCATAATTTAAAGATGCTCAAGTTGCTTATTTAAAGAGGCACAATATTGATATATAATCTATGTACATCTTCCTGTACACTTTAAATTAACTCCAGACTACTAAAAATACCTGGGATTAATGCAGAAATAGCACTTCGTTTGTGTGGAATCAGCAAAATTCTATAGAGATGGAACTCACAGATATGGAGGGCCAATTCTACTACCATTTCTGACCATTCTTGTGGTGATATAATTTTATGGAGCTATAGTGTACTAGTAAATATAATCACTGCCTGTTAGCTTCAGTCAAATGGGTGGGACCAGGGAGTTCTAAAATTTTGTTAGAGAAAATGCCTTTATTTGTGTATGAATACATTATTTCACTCCTTCATTCGCAAAAATTTCAGGTAGTTTTGTAATACTGTATTCTTGGATTAAGAAACTCAAACCTAGAGAGGTTAAAGTAGTTAATAATATGGCTATGTGTACAGAAACATGGCTGATCTGGGATTTAAAATAATGTTTCAGACTTTTGGTCTAATATTTTTTCTATAATAAATAAAGAAGCTAAATTAACACAGGATCCTAATTCTAACTTTACTGATTTCATTAATGCAGGACAAAGTATCACAGTATGTGTCTGGATTAGATCATCAGTTCATCAGTTGTTTCTCTCTCTCCCCCACCCCCCCCACCCCGTGTGTGTGTGTGTGTGTGTGTGTGTGTGTGTGTGTATACACACATACATATAATAACTGGGGATTGAACTCAGGGGCACTTGACCACTGGGCCACAACCCCAGCCCTTTTTTGTATTTTATTAGAGACAGGGTCTCACTGAGTTGCTAAGTGCTTCGCCATTGCTGAGGCTGGCTTTGAACTCGTGATCTTCCTGCCTCAGCCTCCCAAGTGCTGGGATTACAGGCGTGCACCACCGAGCTCAGTTTATATATATATATATTTTTAATCCCAAGTAGTTCCAATTTGTCCCTAGGATTGAGAATCACTGGCCTAGAACCTAAAACAATAAAATTATTTTCCTTTTATTTTTTTTACATCTTCTAATGATTGCTGATAGCTATTAAAGTGCACATTTATATATTCACAACATGTATATACATGTATGCATCATTCAAAGAAATACTATTTCTGTTCTTGATGATTCATTCCCAAAACTGATTTAGGGAATCCAGGAGAAAGACAGAATATGGTGCTTATTAGAAAAAAAGTGGGAGGGGTACTATTCATTTGTTTTTGCTAGATTCTGGTGTCAAGCATCTAGAGGTATCTAAAAGAGCTTTGATAGATTTTGTATCTATAATGTATTTTTATGCTTATGGAGAATTATTTCATTTGCATTCTCTTAGAAGAAGCCACTGGATAATGGCAAAAGTTCATAATTAGAATCACCATGTTTAGCAAATAAAAATATTTGTTTTAAATGTTGTTAGCTGGCAGCCCTACTCCTAAAAGCCTGACTCCCAAGTTAGTCTGTGACCCTGTGTTCTTAGCTTCCTTCCTCATGGTGGAAGGCAACTGCTCTGTCTGCAAAAGACAAACCATGGTTCTTTTTCATCTCTAGAGACAGTGGTCCAGATGAAACCTCTCCCTGGACAATCCAAAAAAAATAAAATATTTCTATCAGAAAAAAACACATTAATGTGCACAGTTTTGTTGAAGTGTTCATAGGAAGATGACTGACATTTAAAGCATGATACTTGAAAAACAGGAGGAATAAAATTCAGAGTTAATACCCAAAGTGATTTCCTTCATTACTTAAAAACAATCTTTCTAATGACAACTCATAGTTAATGGAAATGGGATGGGTGAGTAGTGGACATTAGGAGTTTCTATTAAGCATTTGGGAGGACTTCAAGGTCAACTTCTATGTGCCATCCATAAGCCTGTTCAAAGATGTCTCCATTTGAAATACAATGGCCTTGCCTGTGATTCTGGAAATGGAAAGAGAAGATGTTTTTCTTCTTTTAAATTTATTTTAATTTGTCACATTCCAAACTTTATGTTCATATAAACACAAATCTAGATTCCATGTATGGCAAATTAACTTTTAATGAATTTCCAACATAATATCAATAAATGTGATCTCCATTTAATAGGCTGGTTATCTCTGAAAAAAGCATGGTTAAAGTGAATTCTTTATACTTGTAAGTGGAGTGTTATAACTAGTTGAATTAAATTGAAAAACATGTTTTTGGCAACCCTATTTAGTTGAAACAAATTTTACTTTGTGTCTCAAAAATTAAAACAGATAAGAGAACAAGACAATGGCTCTAATTCTGTTTTAATTATCAAATTGCTAAAACTTAGGATATATAAGAAGAAAAGATTTGTCTTGTGTCTGTTGTCTTACTGTTCAATTCAAATATTGTTCTAGAGAAAAGAACATTAATTCCCAGAGATAGAAATTCTGTCTTTCAAAGCAATTATTCATTTCTTCTCCATTGAGATATCTCAGAATTAAATGATATTATAAAATTTATATATAATCTTATTTCATGTGAGACTCAAGCTCCATTTTCAGAATTTTTAACCAACATCCTGATAGATGAAAAATAATTTAGATCGACTCTGTTATATAGCTAAGGTTTACCAATTCAGTATCCTACTATTTAAGTACAGAATTCAATGTGGATAGAAGTGATGAGCTTTAAGTGGAAAAAAAAAGGCCCATAATGGATTAGGTCTGGTAGAGCCTTTTTCTCATGAGTGAAGAGTCTAATGCAATATAAGCACTCATGAGTAATCAGAGTCTTCTGATGAGTGAATTGAAATGTCATAGCAGAAGTAATCCACTATACATTCTATTAAGAATTTTTGTGGGTAGATTTAAATTCATTTTCTGACTCATTTAATTTATTTAATCAAAACAAAATCTAAGATGCATGAAAAAATCGATTTGCATTGTAAGAGATTTACCCCAATAGATGTACTCAGTTTAATTTTTTATTTTCCTGATCATTTGGCTGGCCTGTCATTAGTACAATCATTCTTTACAAATCTGTTGCCCATTTTTGCCCAAAGCCACACAGCTAGGTACATCAAACATTCCCAACACTATTGTACTACTGTATGCACACTAGAAATAGCTAAGTGTTTTTTCTGACTTTGATCAGGTGTGTCTTTGATTTGTTACATTCCACAGATGAGCCTTAATTTTACAAAACTGGATTTTCCAAGAAATAGTCAATTAGAAGTATATATGGCTATTTAATTAACTTCTGTTGTGCTTTTAACATGTAAGACCTCAGGCTTATACTCTCAACCTTTTGAGAATATAATTTTTGAGAGTATGTTGACACCACTGGGCTAATGATTAAGAATGAGGGAGCCAGTGTTTAATAATAATCACCACATAGCAGTCATCATGACCATTAGTACTGCCTGTAGAAAACTGACATTCAACTAGATTCCCTTGAATAAAACAAAACTACTGCTTCTCAGTGTTCTTGCTTTTCCTAGATAGTAGGATACACTTTAATTTAGATCACTGATTTCTTTCCTTAACCAATCACTTTGTTCAAACAAATATCCTCTTCTCTCAAAATGAGAAAACTTTTATAGCTTGCAAAATTCTTATCCTCTGTTAAAAGTTATTCATATATATGAAAACCAGTTGAATTCCAGAACTATTCAGATGATTTCTAGAATTAATATTTGATAATTTATAAATTAAAACAAACAGGTACAGAAATGTTTTATCTATTGGACAATTTTGTTTTTACATACCTAGATAATTTTTAAAACAACTGGTTAATGGCTTCAAGTATGTTTTGATCTCCATCTTACATATCATTCAGGTATTATTTACAAGTGATGAACTTTACCTGTATTGTCTGGAATCGTTTTATCAATCCGGTTTTATACATGCCTTGAGAGGAAAGGGGGGAAAAAAAACTACATTCCTGTCTCTAACCCAAGTCACAAAAGAAAGTGAATAAGTTCTTTTTTGTCTTACCTTTCAATTCACACATATACAAATGTGGAAGTAGTAATAGTTTACATAGTAAAACAGAAAGCTATATCTCTTTTTAGATTTTTGAGTGAGTGTTACTTAGATAAGTCAGATAATTTATCATTTTAGTTCTTGGGCCATAAAGTATAAGATAGAAAGATCCCTCTTACAAGCTGACTGAAAATTTTTATAGCTTAAGCCTTCACTGACTTGCGTGAAAAGTACACTTCTTTTTTTGTATCCTTGATGTATAAAAATGTCTACATTGAAGAAAGAAAAAAAAATAGTCTTTCCTCTACCATGAGAGTGAAATAGAAAACTTCAAACCAGAATTAAATTGGCCAGATACTCATGAAATGATTCAACACACACACATTTTTAAAATTCAGAAATCTTAGTTATCACCAAATCTATAAATCTGTGACCTTACTTCACTTGCCTAATAGCTTTTAGAGTTGTGTTTAATTTCACTGCTATAGTACAAAACTTAACTTCATTTGTAAAAATGTGTCATTGGAACCTAGCAGCTGTTTTACATAAAAGAAGATCCCTCTTCTATGAAAAGGGTGCAGTCTACTCCACCATTCACCAGATAAAAATTAAAGGAACAAGAGAAAGCATAAGAGTACAAATGGTACTTTAAGAATCAATTTTTATTTGTACCAGTCCAGATAGAATAGGGATTCTCTGGTAACAATTCAGATATTTCAGTGGCTTTAAAATCAAAAGGTCTATCACTCCTTGGAGTTGGTGCCTATTGCAGTTAGGCTGAAGCCTTGCTTACACATGAATATCAACCTTTCTTTAGGATCCAAGGTGAAGGAATACTGACACTCTCGTGATGGGGAGAGAGGGAAAGAGAATGCTGGAAAATTTTGCAGCAACCTAAATCCTTCATATTATAGTAAATCATGCCATATTCTTTCACAATTCAGTCTCCAGAGAGTCATATGGCCACCTAGAATCCCAAAGTCAGATTTCCTCTAGAAGGAGGCACAACCGCAAACATTCAGCAAACAGTGATAATTATTATACAGATACAAAGTACAAACCCACAACTCAAGTCCAGGTACAAATCCAAGACTCAAGCCAAGGTAGACTCCATTGCTATCAACCTGCCTAAGTTTGCACGCTCACTCCATATTTTACATATTGACTGTTTTAGAAACTGAATCTAGCATCAGCCCCTTTCTTTCTTAGCAGAGTTTTCTTCTATGTGTTATTGATGTGATTTTGTCTTAAGATGTTTCATCTTGGGTCAAAACAAACACTGGTGAATCTGTCATTAGTAACTAAGTGTAATAATGATGGCATTGATTCAACAGAATTAAGATTTATGCATGAGCGCCGGGCATGGAGGCGCACGCCTGTAATCCTAGCACTTGGGAGGCTGAGGCAGGAGGATCCCAAGTTCAAAGCCAGCCTCCGCAATGGCAAGGCGCTTAGCAACTCAGTGAGACTCTGTCTCTGATAAAATACAAAAAGGGCTGGGGATGTGGCCCAGTGGTTGAGTGCCCCTGAGTTAAAAAAAAAAAAAAAGGTTTATGCATGAGATTCTGCCATCAAGTAATTCAGGGAGTTTTTTTTTTTTTTTTTTAACAATTCCCTTTGAACCCAAGACAGTTTTTGTGTTTTGCATGTCATTTTACAGGTATTAGAGAGAATAGACTGTAAATCAAAATCATAACATAGGGTTGGCAGGGAACCGTCAAGAAATACCGTCTATTTCCACATTTTTATAAGATTCCGTATAAGACAACATACATCAACCACTTAGGGTGGAATGGCAGATACAAGAATTCCTCCAAGTTGTTTTAATCAGTTAATTGGAGGCTACTGTAGGGATGTGAATGGGGTTTGTTTTATAGAAATAAGCCTGCTTTATGGCCTCCGTATTTAGCTAAATTTTAGCAGCATATTTTCTCTTTTACAACAGTTTGCAAAGAATCAACTTGGAACTTTTGTATTCATCTGATTAGCCAAATCATTATTTTGTATTTTCATGGATATTCTGAATAATAACAATAATAAGAAAAGAATGGTGTAGGGAGAAGAGTTCTGGACCATATCACTGTGGTGATTCCTGAAGTTGACTTACTCTGTCTAAAGCCTCAGTTTCCTTGTTTACACAATAAAGAAAACAAAATTGACCTTTCACAAACTAATGAGATGAACTTGGAACTGCACAAAGGTCTTATTTGCAGAACAGGCTCAGCATAACTACATGAATAGAAGCATCATAACTGTGACTTTATGTTAAAAAAAAAGCACAGAGTTTTAAATGGAAATTAAATTTCATTATTCAGAGTCCATTGATTTTATCTGATCAAACTGCTCACGTATTTGAGTTGCAAGGTCTGAGGGTGAATGACATTCTGTGATGAATTCCAACAAATCTGAGCTTTACTTAATCAAATTTTACAGTGTTGGCCCAAACAGTAAAAGCTTGTGAAGTTCATTTGTTCTTTTCTCCTCATCTCTGAGTTGCTTAATCGAATAAAATAATAAAATTTAAGAGCTAGAAGTGACTTCAGGTTTATATTCTCCAATCCTTTCACTTAATTGTTTTTTTTAAATGGGGTTGTTATTATTGAGGCACTTTATTCAACTTCTAGTAAAAAATTTCCAAAAGTTAATGTCATATTTACATTATGAGTTTATGCATGTAATGTTTTTGCAAGTTTCTTGGCTTTCCTCTAGTAATTGTGGCTATGTTTTGCAAGGTCTGTGTAGCATCTTATTTATAGAATAATAAAAATGATAAAAAGCAAAAGGGTAAGTGGCTGTGAATCTGCCCCCTCTATATAAAGCCAGTGTTTCTAGCTTAGCTTGCTGCCCAGGATTTAATCACAGAGCCCCCACGTCATAAGGAAGGCTGGGCAATGTAGTTTTGTGACTGGTAGTTCTGTTGCTTTTTATTGCTATTATTTCAGCAAACCAGTTAGCCAGAGATGATATTAATTAAAACAGTACGTTTTGAATAGAACTGAATTAGGTTCAAACCAGTATTTCATCATTTGTATAAAATGTGTAACATCTTTAAACATTGGTGTTCCTGTGTATGAATTAAGGATGGAACTTACCTCACAAGGTGGAATACTGAATTAGATAATACATGAGAAGTGCCATGTCTACACCATGCCTGGGACATAGTAATTTCCCTGTAGGGTATAAGTGCTGCCCCCAGCCAGTCAGTGATCTTTTCTACCATTTGTGATTAAGAAATCAAGAATGATTGACATTTTATCTAAGTCCATGCCAAAATGATATTACTCTACTTTAGGTCATGAGCATTGCCCTCATGCTTTTCAGGTTCTTCTCTCAGAAGACATTGTCTATTATTCATCTTCTATCAACTCTGCATTTTTCATTTAAATCTGGAAGATTTATCTTCTAGAGACATAGCCAAGTAAATGATTTTGATTTCTGTGTTCTTTACCCAATAATATACTAACTGTTTGTATTTTTCATCTTAATATGCTCTTGCTGTGTTGATAAGAGGAACAACGGCCAAGTCCATTATGAACTCAATTGCTCATCTTCAGAAGTTAATCCTTTGAACCTGAAAAATGCAAAAAACATATGGCTCTGATATATTTTCCATAAAATGTGCATTATTCTAAATATGGTTAAAAGGAATAACTACTTTTTAAAAATTCTATATTTTGAAATTCTCCCGTGACTATAAATATTTTATTGCAATTATTTCCATTATAGATTCAGTATGCCTATATAAATCTCCTACATATTTGTCTTTGGATGTGCTTAGAGTTTTTGGAAACTGATAAACTAATTGCCCATGATGATTAACAATAAACATTGAATATCTAAGTAGTCTAATCTTTGGTCATTATTTCTCCATTTGAGGCCCAGTGGCTGGAAAGTTTATACTATGACTGGCTATACTACAGATAAGACAGCTTTAATTAAAACCTCTACAGAGGAAAGGAAAACAGAAATGACTTACCTGTATTTTTTTCCATTATCAATAATGCCTGGGGCCAACAGTGGTAGTAAATAACAACATTGATCACAGCTTTTTTTCTTTCATGTGCAATTTCGATATGAAATTATTCAAATTATGATCTGGGTATATTATAATGTCTGCATTATCCAAGTATAAATGAAATAAATTTAAATGCAAGTCAAGTGCCCTCTTTTATTCACCCATTCATATTTTTAAAAAGCTCTTAGAAAATATACTGAGAATGTTGTTTATCCTGTTGCTTATCAATTCCTGTGGTTGTTCAGTCTGCCCCCAAGTGGTGGAGAGCCTAAGATTCCCCAAAAGATAACAGTGTGGTCAGTCAATAACCTCTTGCTGCAATCCTATGGCTGATTGATTTTTGTTGCTATGCATCAGCTGAATAATTTGAAATTTATTATATATAACCTGAAAGAATCTATTCAAATCATAGCAGTGTAATAATTTTTGAAAGTATGGCTATTTCTTGTAATTCAATACACTAATAAACTTTAAGTTATACCATCACCTTTTGTGAGATGTATTTCTAAAGGTTAATTTGGGGTTCATTCTCTTCCTCTTCCTTTCCTGCCTATATTTAAAAAAAAAAAAAAAAAAAACACTTCTTGCTATGGACTTATACCCAAAGACAGTTTTCCTGTAGATTTTTAGCAGGTGTTAGCTGGTGTAGTTGAGTTTTAATATTTCAATGTGATGCAGAACTCTTGCTGCTTTCAAGTTCTCAAAAGCTCTCTCTTGTCTCATTTTTAAACATGGCCTTTGGGGAATGGCAGTGATTGTGACAGATGGTAAAGGAATAAGATTGCACTTTGGTGCTGCTTCTGCCTTTGCCTCTTGATCTCTTTCCACTTTCTCAAGGCAAATTATAGATTTCTTTTTGCCTCTAGAGGGACGCAAATTGCAGTTGCCAGTTATATGGTTCTTTGCTTCTAGCTCTTAGGAAAAAAAAAAAAGAGGGCTCTTATTTAAATATTGTCATTATATTTATTGTTGATGAAAGGTACTGATTAATATGTTGACCAGATACCTGAATGGACAAGACTTGTTGAATTACAGGTCAAAAACTAGCGTTTCTTTTTTGTTGAGTTTGAAAGTAGCTTCCCTCTTGTGGCCAAAAATGGTATTTCACTTACAGATTATAATCTAAACATTTTATAAATATCCTTTCATTATCTTTAAAAAAAAAACACTATCTGATATATGTAACTTAAATATCACATATATTAATGAACATGTCTTTCAACTAGAATGGTATACACTAAATAGTATAGAAATCTTGTCAGTATTAAACTAATAATTTTGGATATGAAAAAGTAGGCAAGTTGATTTAATGTGTATTTTATCCCCCATTGAAAGCCAAAAGTCCAAATGAAAGAATTCCAGGGATTAATTAGATAATTTATAGATGGGCCTGGATTTTTTTTTTTTACAAAAATATGTGTATGAAGGAATTAAAAAGTAAAAATATAAAACTAGTTGTGGATATAGTCTTTATACTTCCTATACATAGAAATACTTAATAAAGGAAAAATTTAGAGAGAATCACTTGATAGTTAAAATTTTTTAAACTAAATTTAAATGGCACTAGAGGTGAATTAACTTTATTTTAATTTTAGTTTATTTGTTCACATTCATTTATCAACTTGGAAAGTATTTAAGCAGTACCAAGATTGTGCTAGACTTCAAATAATGTATAGGACATCCAAAGACAAACTACACATGCTAGAGGCATGAAGTAGACAAGGAAGCAGTGGGATAAACAATAATAAAAATATGTGTGAAGAAGTAGGGAACGCACCAAGGACAGAGTGGCCCTCTGTCCAGAAGTTTTAGAGAGGTCGCTCAAGAACATAGGAGTTGGTGTTGAAGATCAAGAGTGGGGGCCCATTTCACAGGATTACCACACAGACAGCACTTTGGGAAGTGACTCTGAACAATTAGGAGAAAATGGGGCTTTAAAGGTGGAAGATTTATTTGGGCAGAACTGAGGAGACCTTATTGCTTACTGATTTTTCCTGCAGAAAACCCTAAGCAGACACTGTTTTATACTACAATAAATTAATAAATGAAAAACAAAATCTCTAGGTCACACATGAGAATATGATACTCTTCCAAAATAATAAATTTATTTGCATGGTACCGTTTATGCTGGGATTATCAGATGAATCATAGTTTAGTGCTTAAGTTTGATTTGGGCACTCTTTAGTTACCTTGTAGGAGTTGTGTAATGTGGAGATACTCCCATTTCAAAGTTTTGCTGAGAAAATGTTTCAACTCAGGTCATGGTGATGGGAGGGTAAAGGGTAATCAAGGTTTCTGGTTTCATCCTGAAGTACAGTGGAAGTTGTCACTGCTAATTGAAAGTGGTATTTCTCTAAAATAGTGTTTAAGAAATTTTTTGGTGGCAAGATTTTACAGTGATTTGAAGAACTGTGAAACACTGAAGACATGATCAGGACCCAATTTATTTAGCAAACTGGTGATCAAGACCTCAGCGACAATAAGCAAGGAAATGGGGTGTTAGGAGAGAAGCTGACAGTTGTTGAGATGCTATCTGTGGTTGGTTAGATTGGCTATATTTTTTATTTTATTTCATTTAAATGGATAACTAATAATTGTTTGCATTTATAAGGTACAGAGTGATATGATGATACATTTATACACTATGGAATAATCAAATCAAAGTAAATGGAATATCCATTACCTCAAATATTTATTATCTCTCTGTGATTAGAACATTTAAAATCTTCCCTTTTAGTTTTTTTTTTAATATATGTAACACATTATTACTAGCTACGGTCAACTTATTGTGCAATCCAACAAAGAACTTAGTCCTCCTAACTGAAATGTTCTACCTCTCTACAAATGTCTCTCCTCTCCCTGTTCACCTCTACCCAGACCCTGGTACTCATTGTGCCTCTCCCTACTTCCATGAGTACAACTGTTTTAGAGTCCACATACACGCAAGATCACCCAGTATTCGTCATTGTAGATTGACTATGTTTTATGCATATTCCATAGATATCATCAAGTTTGAATGTTACAGTCTCTAAGGTATTTATTATGAAACATAATTACAGATATAAAGGTATAATAACATGTTATATGTAACATGTATATATAATATATACATCTTTAGCATGAGGCATGTATTTGTGCTGTGTATATTTATAATTGCATTTATCAAAAAAGTACAATTACTTATATCAAATGGTGTTTCATCCTCCATGTCCCTATCCTGGCTGTCACCCATGTTCACCCTCTACCTCACTTACCTCAGGATCTCCTGCTGCCTAAGATTATGGCCTTCATGCCCCAAGCACAGCAATCTTTCCTTTGGCAATGCCCTCAGGCTGTTGACATTTTACTCTGACTTCTGAGTTGGGACTAGTTTATATTTTACCTCTGTTAACTCAAGCCCCTGATATCAAGTATAAGATGAGATCAAGTACATAGTCTGAGGAGATATTTCATGCTAATGGAATAATACATGTGTATTTTTTCATCTTTGCCTTCTTCCAAAATTAAAAGGAATGGTTTTTTGACAGAAAATAAATCATTTGACAAAATTCATGTTACAACTTTCAAATCTCTAAAGTATGCCACATACATGTCTTTAACACTGCTTGTTATGGAATTAAACTAGTACCTGATAAATATTTGCAATACTGATAAATTGCCAAGATAGTTAAACTGTGTTATTCTTTAGTCTGTTTTTATAGATGAAACTCCTGAAGATGATTACAGAATTCCTAGTTTCACCACACACACACATACATACACACATGCTTTCATTCTTTGAAAGATTCATGTCAGACAAAAGTATTGTTAGTAAGCTTGGAAATCACTTGGCATTTTTGAGATCTGCCAAACAGCTTGAGATATTTTAAAGTATTTTTGTTCAATCAAATCCCAACCATGTTTTTCCAAAGTACGTTTTTAGGTCAATTTTTATAACCATGTGTAATTTCAAGAAAATTTAACCCACATGCTTGTTTCTGTTACTGTATATTCATATTGATTTATAGCCACAGATGTAAGTTTTCTCTTCAACACTGGTGTATGAACAAGTGGGAGAAACTTGCAATTTGCTCTCAGGAAAGTCTGCAGTGAGACTCAAGATTAATGATGGTAGACTGTACCCCAGTTCTAACCCCAACACACTCTTCATGATAAAAGTCCCAAGGGACTATCTGTCAGTGTCTGCAAAGGTTGAGATGCAGGTACTGCCATATGTTGATGAATGTGTGTCCCTTGCACAGACTCAAAAACATGGCACTTCAATTGGCGACTGCACAGTGCCATGAGATTGAAGCTCTTAAGTGCTACTAAAGGTCTTTACCAACTGTAATGAAAAACTGGGTCTAAGAGAAATGATGCTTACTAGCAAAATAAGACTGAGAACTGCCAACCTATTTTATTATTTTTTGTGGCCTAGAGCAAGGAAGTAGACTGCTTGCTCAGAAAGTTGAAACACAAACCAGAATACCACCATACTTTACAGGGACAGCAAAAATTGAATCTTTTAAACCAGCATATGTATTGCCCAGAAGATATTTTTAAAATTAAAAAATAAATAGAAAATCCCTATCAAGATCCTTGTGCCACTTAAGAAGTAAGAGATACTTGCCATGGCAAAGATGCTGGGGGTGAGAATGGACAATAGCAGGATACCAGAGGAAGTGCCAAGTGGAAGGAAATTAAAGTTATGATATAAGAGGGCCAATGTGAGTAACTCTATCAGCAAGAGTGTTTACAAAGTAAATAAATGATTTATAGGCATTGCTTATGAATGTAAACTTAAAGTCACTTATCACATGTATGATGATGTTTAGTGCCATACTAATGCTTAGGATATTCTGAGAGAAAATATGCTCTCTGGTCCTAAATGTTTTTACCTACAAATAGAGGAAAGAAAATGAATCTATCTACAGGGAGAGAGAAATCTCAGTGGTTAAAGAAGTCAAACAACTTCCTGAAGTCTGAGAGCCACCTTAGCTGTTCTGACTCAGGGTTAGGGGCCACATAACATTTTTATAAATGTTACCTTACAGAATGTTAGTTATACCAGGGCAAATGCAACTGGGGATTTGGCAACCTTGCCACACTTTGACTGGACTGACATTTCCTTTCCAGTAACAAGCTGCTACTGTCTGGTGCCATGGGGGCCCTTGGGCTTGATTTAGGAGTGCTGACATTGACTGCTTGTTATTTCATATCTTAGAGCTGTCAGGAGGCAACTGATGTCAGCATAAAATTATTTGATAGCTCTACATCTTGGGTAAAATGTGAATCAATTGATGTATATAAACTAGCCATCAAAGTCACGGATTTGAGCATGGTGATAACTGAGACTATAAACTCACTTGGTTAATTGATATGTACTCCTTTATTTTAAATTGGGTTCAAAGAAATGTGATTGAAACTACCTATTGGGCATGTATTAGTAGGTCTCATTAGGCTACATGCTCATGAAATCCTAAGAACAATATTAAATAGTACTATTTTAATCCTCATTTGACAGAACATATTATGTTCTTAGAAGGTGGTAGAAGTAGCATTCACATGTGAACAACCTGGTTTAAAATCCTCCTTCTGTTTATAGTTCCTCCATGGAGCTGAAGATTCTAGATTAATGTAATTTTTTTCATTGGACCACTGTTGATTTTTCTTTTAGTTTTAATTCAAGAAAATAGTTCATTTTATTGAAGGAAAATAGCATTAACAGCCAGTGTTATCTAACAGGTAGTTAGTGAAAGCTGGAATTTTATCATGCCCCTCGGTTTTCTGGATAAGTGGGTATCTACTGGAATGATTGTTATCATAAAAGGAATTGTTAGTGACCAGTTCTCTCATTACAATACTTACTAACCTGTTCCTAGACAACACACTGAAAATCTTGAGAATAGTAAATACACATAGGTAATTCTTAATAATCTCAGTAATAAAGAATTTCAGAATCTCAGAAGCTTGCAAAGCAATAAGTAATTACCTGATTTTTGAATTGTTACAAATTGTTTAAAATTTTAAATGATTTTTAAAATTTATCTCTTTGATATTTCCTGATTAACATGAACAATGGCAGATGACAATTATTTCCAGAATGTGTATGTGTATTTCTTTCTTTTTTTCTTTTATTCCCAACCAAGTCACAGAGATCTAGGGGAATTCTGACTCTCTAATTCTAGTTCAGTATATAGCAATTGAAAGCATTTAGTTGTGATTAAAACAGATTGGAGGAGATAATCCTTCTGAGAAAGCAGCTTCATGTAGCTTAGCAGAGCTTCTTCAGGGCTAAGAGCTAACATAACACAAGCTAATTCCTGCAAAGTCTCCCTAGTGGTATTGTAGCCATACCCCTCATCTGTTGTTTTTCCCCTTGTTTGGTTCTATTTGAATTCCTCTCAACGTGAATTCTACTTTCAAAAATTTCTTTCTCTTTTTTTTTCTAAGAATTAACATTTAGCCTTTTATTTAAAGAAATACAATAAAATGCACTTTATATCAGAAAGGAACAAAGTACAGGGTGTTCCCAGTTTGCAACTGAATGATCTTATAAAAGTCCCTGGCTAAGTCATCCACAGTTTATAATTTGTATGTAATTTACCATAGAAGCACTGTTCTATAAGAAGTTTAGGTTTCTTGGCCAACCCCATGAAACTTATTTAGCTGGTGTCACTGAATATACTATAAATAATACTATTAAAAAGTCTACCTCTGCTTTTAATAACCAATCTTTAAAATACTTCTAACTCATGTCTAGATATAACACTGGGAAGAAAAACACCTTTTTTTCCCCTTTAGAATGATCACAGATTCATTTCAGTCAACAGTGTGTGAATCCTAGGATCAGAGAGCCAGGAAGTTTGTACCTTCTGGGGATCATGTGTACTACATAGATATATAATAAGGTATAGGCTAAGGTTTCCTTTATACCCATTGCCACCACGACCCCTCTGTACAGCTTTTTTTTTTTTTTTTTTTTTTTTTTGGCTGGATTGAACTCAGGGCCTCTCAACCACTGAGCCACATCCCAGGCCCTATTTTGTATTTTATTTAGAGAGAGTGTCTAACTGAGTTGCTTAGCACCTCGCTTTTGCTGAGGCTGGCTTTGAACTTGCAATCTTCCTGTCTCAGCCTCTGAGCCACTGGGATTGCAGGCCTGTGCCACTGTGCCTAGCCCTTCTGTACAGTTTTAAGCCATACCCTTCTGCACAGGAAGCACACTTGTGAAAGGGAAGAATGAAGACCTTCTAGTGGCCCCATCCGTCAAAGACTAAGAAAGGAGGAAATGGGAAGGAACGATACACAAAACACAATACACAAGCATACACAAAGAAGCCTAACTCTAGCCAAATTTATCTGAGTGTAACACAGTACAGAACTGTGTTCCCAAGTATTGGATGTATAACAAGCAATGACATTTCTGAAAGTATCCCAAAGTGCTATGCCTAACTGTTGTATTAAAAAGTAAAAGATCAAAAATACTCCTGTTTCACTACTACATTCTCCTCCTTCTCCACTTCTCTAATACTTGCTCTGCACCCCCCCCACATTTCCCCATCTGCTAAATATTGCTATAAACAACCTCTTTTCAGGCATACACATAATGCTTTGAGGAGGCACATAGTAGGTTACTATGAGTGCCCATTAGTTAAGTAACTAACCAAATGCTATTATTTGAGCTTTCTAATAAAATTTAGGCCACAGTTTAAAGAGAATTAATATTTGAAGACAGGGAACACTGTTCACTATGTGAATTTTTGTATGCTTCAGCAACAAGGTACAATCTAATATCCTAAAGGATGTTATTAGCAAGCGAGAATTTACTGACTGCCAGCATCTCACCAAATCTAAAGTTTTAATATAGCTTTTTTATATGTAGATAACCTGCCAGGCTGCCATCATTTTCCTGTATGCCCTTGTGCTATGCTGTGTGGCGACTGATCTGCTGTTTAATTTATAGTAATGATGATAGACTGGAATTAATAATAATGGCATATGTTAAAAATGTAACAGGGCACCTCAACACAATAAAAGAGACAGAAATATAGTTTAGTTTAGTACCTTTTAACTTTGCAATGCCCCTGTTAACATGGCACAATACTGTATACTCTGAAGAAAGAGAGAGAGAGGCATAAAAATAACTGTAAAGTGTTATTCCCACATGCTGTTCTTGGTCTTGGCATGCCTGTTTTCTCCACATTTTCCAAAAATGACAAGAATGCATCCCATCTGATACATCCTGTGAAAAAATTTAAAAGCATATTTGAAAACACAAAATACTGTTTTCATAAACTGCTGAAATCTGTGATAGTTTGGCAGTAATCACAGGAACAATGCCGGAATTCAACTCTTTATTTTTTCCTTCCCTGTGTTCTCTCGTCAAACCCACTGAATTCCCTGTGCTGTATTGCTTTCTGATGTGCTGATCCAAGACTCCCTGAAACATCTATGTTAGGGCATAAACAGGGTTTAGGAGTTAGATTTTCCCTATTAACTAATGATCTAATGCTGATATTCATGAATAGTCTTACAAGGGTAAAAATAAATAATCTGAGCCCAAGTTAACATTCTGTAAATTAGAAACAAAGCTTTTAGGGAAACCAGGAATGATGGGATGGGCAATTCCAGATGTAAAATTTTCTAGACTGATACACTTGGATAAAATTCTGTTGAGGTTAGAAGAGGCAAAACTCTGGGTATTTCCTATTTTTATTCTCCTTATAGTCCTTGGGAATTGGAGACCCACTCCTCACCTGCATGGCAAAACATAATCAGAGCTCCTAATCTCATGTCCAGGCTAATGGAATAACACTGTATTGATTATTTACACAGATTCCCTTATACTAAATGATCCTGTACCATTTATAAATCATAAACATCTACCTGGATGCTTTGTGCCAATAAGAATAGTAGAAAGCAATTAGAAAAGCAAGATCTCAGTGTAGTGAACCTGATATTATTGTGACTTCTTTAGCCAGTGTTTGCTGGAGTATTTACCATAATTTTGACTCCCTGCTGCCCTGTGGCTCTCATTGGTTCTATACATTCCACAATGCTTAACAGATGTACATTTGTCTAATTTGTAGCCAATCTAAGGAGACAGGAGACCCCAGGATTTGTTGATGCATCCTAATTGTGGCCTGTCTCTGCTCTTCAGTGTCACATGAGGCAGGTACAATGACGGAAGCAATGGACATGTTAACTAATTTAATCTGCATAGTACTGAAGTTTGGGGCTAGGAAGGGAAGAAGATGATAATAGAGATGATAGAATCAGAGTGTGAACTTCAGTATAGTCAAACTCAAACCAAGTTAGTGATTTTGTGACTTTTTAAAATCATTTGTTATTCTCAGTATAAACTGAACCATTTACTCCTCCACTCTCCTTCAACAATCAAGTACAAGGCATAAAACTGGCTATTAATTCTTGAGTTGGTGTCTATACTATGTCAGAGGATAACTTAGAACTTGGTATGCTTTATGGCTATTGGTCACTCAATGTGGTGTTAAGGATCATATTTATTTGTGAGTGGTTGTTGAGTGAGCTCAGAGTGCTTGGTAAAGAAGTTTGGCCAGGCAAATGAACAGAGATGGACAGTCATAAAATTCAATGATCAGCTTGGAGTAGGGTACTCAGAGTGGAGAGTAAAGAATAAATAAAAAGTGGTGGTAGGTCATATAGGGTCTTAAAAGGCAGTTTAAAAATGTGGAATTTGATCTGATCACATATTGCATGCTTATTTTTCATTGAGATATATTACTAAACACTGCCTGTACCTTTTCAATAACATTCTTGGGTTTGTTTGGTAAAGTAATAGTGTTTTTTTTTTTTTTTTTTAAGTGTTGAGGATTTCAAATTTCCATAATAAGCAAACAGCCAGGTGAAATTGTTTCTCAATATTTGATTGACTTGATTCATCCCTTTTAAAAGAAAAGATAAATCATCGAGTATTCTTCATGATCAAGATTGTATCATATAGTATAAGAGTTAGCTGCGTTTTCCATCATTTGAGGGCTTGTTGTTGAATCTGACAAGAAAAGAGCCTCAGGGCAACAGAAATACACATTCTCTAATCTAGATTTTAAAATATGCACCAGACATTTAGGATATGACAGAAAAATATTAAGCCCATTAATATGGTAATTACCTTGAGTGTTTCTTTGGTTTCCCACCCCCTTCACTGATTGCTGCAGAAACAGGTCTCAAAATACAAACTTTTGCATTTAGTAAATATACGCCAGCATCTGTGTCTGAATTCATAAAGGCCATTTTAGGAACCAGGCAATTTCTGTTTACAGCCCAGTGCCTTGGGGAGACTGTTTAATGAGGAGAGGTGAAGCCTTTTACAGTTTATTGTTGATGACATTTTGAGGACACTTGCAGTTGGGTAGACTGAAGAACAATAAAGCTGGGTATTTTCTTGGATGTGGTTTCAGTGCCCCAGAGTGTTGTATCAAATTTTATCAGTAATCAAATTTCTACTTGCTGGCAAAAAAATGAAGAAGAAGAAACCAAATGAAAACCTTTTAGCAACTAAATTTTATATATTTAAGGCAAGGGAAAAAAATTTTGCAAATCCGATGTCTTGATTTTCTGAGGGTCAAGGACTCTTAATTTTATTAGTCATTTGGTTGCTACCACTTGGCTGTTTTCCTGGTTAGACATGGTATCAGCATAACTATTTATATTGTTTGTGGATTGTATTTAAACACTCTGAAATGGCTTCAGACAATTCTACCACAGAATTAAATGGGCATTTCTATTCAGATGACAACTCCCAAAATGTATATTATATTCATTGTCATAATGAAATTTCAGATTTATTGCCTGATATTTTAAAATGGAAAGGTCAGTTGTTATATTTTCTCCTGTTTTTGTTTCCACTTGAGTTTTTTGGGACCAACCTGTAGTTACAAAAAATTATAGGAATATGGCAGAAAGATATGGAAGAACATGAACCAGCTTTGTCTATAATGGAAGGCCAAGGTTACTGTGGCTTCTTGATCTAATCTGGCAATCTTTTACCTGGGTACTTTTCCTGGGGGATTGTTATGGAATGTGTGGCTAAAAGGTCTGAAATTGAACTCTGTGAAGTTGAATATGACCCCATGAATTTCTTAGTGTATATTCTTGACATAATTAGGTAGCCTCACCAAGTCTTATCTGTGAAATGAGCCCTACCTACTTATACCTTCTTGAGCTATCATAATTATAAATAGAGATGGGTCTTATGGTTTAGACATGTGGTGTCCTCCAAAAGCTCATGTGTGAGAAAATTTTAAAAATGTTCAGAGGTGAAGTGATTGGGTTATGAGAGCCTTAACCCAGTGAATTAATCCCCTAATAGGGATTAACTGAGTAGTAACTAAGGGTTGGCAGGGTCTAGCTGGAGGAGGTGAATCATTAGGGGCATGACTTTAGGGTTTATATTTTGTCCCTGGAGAGTGAAGCTGTCTGTCTCTGCTTTCTGGCACCATGTTCTCAGCTACTTTCCTCTACCACATTCTTCTACCATGATGTTCTAGTTCATCTCAGGCAATGGAGTTGGCCATCTATGGGCTGAGACCTCTGAAACTGTGACCTCCAAATAAACTTTTCCTCTCCTAAATTTGTTCTTGTCAGGCCTTCTGATCATAAAAACAACAACAACAAAATCTGACCAAAACAGAAATGCTTATAAATACCTTAGCTCTCAGGTACAGCTCAAAATTAAGCTCAGTCAGTATTAGGTGCAAGCCTGAATATTAGTATTTGTACAGTTTTATATTCTGAGATACTGAATACTAAATCACAACAGAGAGAGATTAGAGAGTTTTAGCACAAATTCATCCGGGTCATGTAAAAGTCCCGAATCCCTTCCTCACTTTGAACAGGAAGTTTGTCTCTGATGATTCTCTTTTCCACTTGTGGTTGACATTGGTGATAGCTCCTAAAGTTTTGCTCCTGATCTCCTCTTTTCCATAGACTGTGCTGATAACTCTCTTTCCCTAAAAGGAGTCATTTGATAGGTTACAGTGCATGTGATTATGGTTATGCCAGTTTAAGCCAGTTTATTATGACAGATTCTGTTGAGGCTTGGTTATGTCCCCACCTTAGCCATTTTATTAACCATGAGGAGGTTATAGCTGTATATTAGTTGACCCAATCATGCAATCTTATGACAGTGTCTCAGAAACATTAATTAAACATGGTTCTCCCTAAATCTCCTCTGCCATTTCTTTACTATATTTATAACTTCACTTTTACAAGGGATGCTTTCTTCTCCTATGTAATTGAAATGATAAAGAATGAAAGATTGTAGTTTTATTAGATTGAGCATTATGAAGAAAATGCCTAGTAGTTTTAAGTAAAAGCACCTATATGAACTAAAACCCATACCCATATTTTTGCCATAAGTCAGTGATTTGAATTTTAGTGAATTTGTATATGAAGAGAAGTGTATTTGTTATTATAATGAACACTAACAAGCCATTGCCCACATGACTCCTGAAAACAAACCTGGCAGTGAGTTTTCTCCTATGTGTTCTCAATCTACCGCCACATATGCTAAACTTTTGGAAATATGTGTCCACTAAGTTGTTATAACCATCTGCAATCAAATGTGCTATGCAAAACAAAGACTAATTTGTATGACTATTTACTTGTTTCAATAATGAAAATCATCACATTATGTTTTTCAGAGTAATTACCCATAGCATGGGATAAACTTGGCATTTTTTAGAAGTAAAAATGTGCACTTTGGGCCCAATTTCTTCTGAAATATGAATGGAAAGAGAATTAGTCTAGCATAGGGAGGCAAACCAGCAAGCTTCCTTGATTAGAATGTTAATCCCAAGGGTTACACTGATAATTCCATCCAGATTTTGTAATGTTCTTTTTAAAAAGGCACAATCCAACACCCTTTACTCCAGCTACACCTTTTTGGTAGGGTGAATAATCCTAATAAAAATAGCAGGACTATTCCACTAGATTTCACCCTGAAGAAATGAGAATTTTGATTGATAAGTTGGAAGTGAGAATTTCAGAACTTTCCGATGTACTTAGATTCTATGGCTAGCAGAAGGGAAAGAAGGGTGCCCACAGATCTTGGGAAGACTGAGGAAGAACACAAAGTGAGGAGAGGCCAAAGAAATGCTTCAGTTGTATAATTCTATTAGGATACTAGTGACCCACATGAAGCCAATCATTCATCTCCATTGACATATTCGCTGTCTCTGTTCTCAAATGTCTGTGCTTGGCTTTGCACACTAATTTTCTTTCTTCATACTGTCTAATCTATTAAATGTCTGCTATAGGTTTTTAGGCATGCAGAATGATTTTTCTTGACCCAGGACAATATAAAGTATTCACTGCTTTCCTGCATTCATACTTCATATATATTCTTCTTTTCCACTTGCTGTCCTCCATTCCCTACCATGCAGAGTGTTATGGTTTAGACATGTGGTGTCCCCCAAAAGCTCCTATGTGAGACAACACAAGAAGGTTTAGAGGAGAAATGATTGGGTTATGAGAACCTTTACCCAACCAGCAGATTAATCCCCTGATGGGGATTAACTGAGTGGTAACTGAAGGTAGGTAGGGTGTGGCTGGAGGAGGGGTCATTGGAGGTATGCCTTTGAGGTTTATATTTTGTGTCTGGAAAGTGGAGAGTGTCTCTCTCTCTCTCTCTCTCTCTCTCTCTCTCTCTCTCTCTCTCTCTCTTTCTCTCTCCTTCTAGATCATCATGTGAGCTGATTCCCTCTGCCACATTCTTCCTACATAGTATTTCCTCGAGCCCTGAGGAATGGAACTGGCTCTCTGTAGACCAAAACCTCTGACACCATGAGCCCCTAAATAAACTCTTCATCTCTATGGTTGTTCTAGAATTGTAGAATTCTACAACTGTCAGGTCTTTTAGTCACAGCAGCAAAAATGCTGATTAAAACACATAGGTACTTCTAAAACTTGGACATTCCCTCCTGCACAACAGACTCTGTGGCAGAAGAAGAAGCAATAGATCTTTGGTAGTGCTCAGAGAAGTGACAGATCCTTTTAAGCCTGAAGGGGAAAAACATTGACATGGGTTATTTTTCAGGAATTGTTTTTTGATGGTGTGTTCCTAGTAAGACACAAAACTAAAGCTAAGGTGGCAATTATTAGATCCTATAACTCAAGTTAACTCGCAATCCTGAAATCTCTATGTAACCCATAAGAGTATTTCCTGTGGAATTGTATGGGCAAGAAATGTATCTATTTTGTAAGGTTATCTCTTTCATTATGTTTGTCACTTTCAAGTAAGTCTGTGGCAATAGGTGAGAGAGGTGGACCTTCACAGAGGTACTGATCACACAGCAAAAAGGAGCCAAAGATTGAAGTGACAATTTAGTGATTTCTTCAAAGGCTGCTTAAGAGTATGTATTGATTATTATTAATATTTGCTGAGTTTGTGCTGTTGCCTATTACTTATGTCTTTACATATGGAATAGTTGTAAAAACAGAGGAAAAATAAATCTATCCTTTCTTCTATTTGTACTTTCGCCTTTATATCTAGAGCTATAGCTATAATTATGTCCTGTGCTCTTTAATTTCATACTGTAATGTAAAGATGTTCCACCTCTATTCGCTTAACTAGATCAGCCTATTTTACTTTCTTCCTTATATCCTTTCCTTCTTTTTGTTTCTTTTTAAATTTTTTTTTGTAGGAATTGCACCCAGGGGTGCTCTACCACCAAACTACATACCCAACCCTTTTTGTTATCTTTTGAAACAGGTCTCATTAGGCTGTCCAGGCTGCCCTTGAACTTGCAAACTTCCTGCCTTAGCCTCCCAAGTCTCTGGGATTACAAACCCATGCCACCACACCTAGCTAGATCAACTTTTTTGCTGTACACCCAAAGTCTACTCATAACTTACCAGTCTCCTACTTGATTCTACATGTGATTGTAGATATAATAGTTCCTCTTTATCCACAGTTTCTCTTTTCATAGTTTAAGTTATGTGCAGTCAACTTCAGGTCTGAAAATATTATTTGTATTGACTCTTTGAAGAGGTAGAGAACAACATACATATAACTTTATTGTATTATATTCTTATAATTGTTCTATGTTATAATTAGTGACTGTTAAACTACTACTCTGCCTAATGTATAAGTTCAACTTTATCATGGGTACACATGTAAAGGAAAAGTCATAGTAGGGCATATAGAGTTGTGGTACTCTCTTTGGTTTTAGGAGTCATGCCCTGAAGATAAGGGGAAGACTACTGTAACAGCTGTCAATTACTCACTGTTTATTAGATATAAAGCATGTAAATCCTGGGCCATTCTCTGACTCATACTGGAGAGAAAGACTGACTAAATAAAGAAAATAACTCACAATCTTATTGCAAGGCAACCAATCCTAGCTATACATTAGATAGGGCAACCCTAATGTTAAAGGTCAGACGCTACACTGGAGATGCTACACCAAAGACCAATAGAGAGGCATCTATGTACATAACTAATAGATTGATGATGCCCTAATGTTGTGATGGCACAAACAGCTTCATAAAATGAGAATGTGGAAATTATGACAGTTGAGGTAATCCATGCATAATCCTGAAAACTCAAAAGTGAACCTCTGTAACTAGCCTATTAAAAGGAGAATGGGATATAAAGCATGGGGCTCCCAGAGTCTCTTCCTAGGAAAGTTAAGAACAGCCATTGATGGTTTTTGATATGAGATCATGAATGAACAGAAATATGGTTGGTGAAGAAAAGGAACTCAGAAGACAGAGTACTGTATTTGCACAAATACAGAGGATTTTGAAGGGGTTCACAGTCCCTGTCGGTGAATAGAGAGCAGGTCTTTCAGACCATTTATACAGAGTGTGGCATTATGAAAAGTGAGACTGAGCAGATAGCAGAGGGCAGAATGGAACAGATGTCTTAGGTTAAGCAAAATATTTTATGCCAGAAGCAACAGGAAGTCAAGGGGAACTTGTTTACCAGCTAGATTTCTCTGTATCTCTTTCCTTCTTTCTTGACCTTATTTTCTTTGTCTTTCTTCCTTTTTACTCCTTTCTTCTCCCTTCTACTCTTCAGCATCCTCTCTTCCCCACTGTTTTTTTTTTTTGTGTGTGTGTGTGTTGTTGTTGTTGTTTTTTTGTTTTGTTTTTTTTTCTGCCCAGAGGATAATCCTTCTATTAGCAGTGTTGTGATGGCCCAGGATTGGGGGATGATGTTGTTGGCATATTGAGCAACTGGAAAATTTAGCACTACTCCATGAGAACAATTATGAGGCTTTCCATAAGAAAGTAGTTGACAAAAGAAAAGGGGCATGTTCTTTACAACCTTGGATAGCAAGGACAGGGAAAAATCTCTGCTTTGCTTCCCAACTCTGGTTTATCATACCAGGCCTAACATAATCTAGGCGTAATAGTGAATGAAGTCCTACTTTCTATTTTGCAATTCTGAATTGTTTGGTGATTCATTTTACTATGCTCAAAACCAAAGCATGTGGAAAACAGTTGTGAGGGAAAACAGAATAGACAAATTGCATTTTATTTTGCTAATTCAGTATGTTTCCAAGATAAAGTGATGTTGGAATCCCACAAATACTTGTTAATGCAAGTTCTAGAATAAGAGAAAGGAAGGACAGTCTCTAAGAGATAATGTTCAATCACAATGTTTTATGTGATAAATTTTATGTTATAAAGTGTTTACTTTCTGAATGAACATCAGTGATTTCTAGCTATTGGGATGTCAGTTAATATCGGAAAGGAAGCACTGTCACAAAGATAAATTTGGGAGCCTTGAAATGTCTCTTTGTGTTTGTTTGTATCAAATGTGAGCAGGCACAATTGGCAGAGTATACATGGCTTTTTTTATTGGAAGGAAAAATTTGTTCTAAGAAAAATGATATCTATCTTCCAAGATTAACCTCAAGAATATTAAGCTAAGAATGAGACAGCCAATTCTGTTTATGGTTATTATCAAAAGGGAAAATAGTTTATTTTTAAAAGGCTACTCAAGTTAAAACTTTGCAAATTTGATCTTCAAAAATAATTACATGTTGAAGAGGTTACCTGAATTTAAGTTGGGCTCACAGCATTTTTCTAAAAAAATACTCTAACAATAAAACATTCATTTTGAGATATAATGATATATTAATTATGTTTCCTACATTGTTGCATTATTTTATTGGAACCTAATAATTAACTCAAAAATTGTAAAATGTTCCAAACAAACTATTGCTTGAGGCCCACATAAAACATTATATAATGAATACTACAAAGCTAATTGATTCTGGGATCACTTAATCAATAATCTTAGCACCAAATTAATTTCTTTTCAGAACACATTGAAAATTTAGGGGAAAAAAGTCATTTTAGTTACTTTCTAGTATGAAATGGCATAGTCTTTAAAACAGATGTATAATCAGTAAAATTTGTTTATCTGAAATAATTTGATTAGTGAAGTTTCTGTTTCCTTGGCAGAAACTCTTTAAACTTGGCTCTACCAACCAACATAATCAAGTTTGTTATACACTGAATAATCAATCCATAAATATCAGTTGAAGTTTAATTCCAGCATCCTTGAAACTTTCCACTGAACTTTTATAGTTATTTTATAAACAACTATGGTCAGTAATAATATGCTTGAATAAAATAAAGAAACTGTGGTATTTCTTTCCAATTCTAAAACTAAGTTTTAGATAACAAGCATCAGAGTAGGGGAACCACAGATTTATTGTTATAGTGTTCAAATAAGCTAGAGTTTATATTTTATCTTGGTCAGGGGGATTAAGAAAAATGTTCAGGAAAAAAAGTATTTTAATTTAGAGAGTCCTCACTGGATTTCTTGCATTTCTCAGTATTTTGGATATTGCTAAGGGAAATGAACTTTGTTTATTAGATAACATCTGCTCCTCCCTGTGTTGGTGAGACCCCCACATCTGGTTGCTGTGGAGTTGTTCATGAAATCTCGGGCAGGATCACCATGACTTCATTGGAGAGTGGTTAAAGGAGCAGATGAGGATCATGATTTTCTGACAAATGATTCCAAAAATAAAATGCAGAAAGCAAAACATATTAACATGGTTCATTCAGAGCTATAAATCAATGTTGGGGCAATTATTTTTAAATAATTTATTATACTTTAAAGAACGGAAAGAGAACTGGTATGATGGTATACTCCTATAATCCCAGTTACCTGATAGGCTGAGTCAGAAAGATCTCAAGTTTAAGGCCAGCGTTGGCTACTTAGAGAAACCCTAAGCAATTTATCAAGAACCTCAGCAAATCAGTGAGACCTTCAGAAACTTAGTAAGACCCTGTTTCAAAATAAAGCATAGGAAAGGACTAGGGATATAGCTCAATAGGAGTGTGTCACTGGGCTCAATCCACAGTACCTAAGAAAAAAAAGGAGGCAGACAAAGATCTTTAAGAAACCACCATAAATTGCAGCTATTGAGTTAAAATATTCATTATAATATAGTTCAAATACTATGTACTGGAAATCACAAATATTCAGTGTTTAAAAATGCTAATATATTTAGGTATAAGTTAAGAAAATTACTAGAATTAGATATTTGATACAAGTCAGGCAATGCCATTTTTTCTGTTGCTCTTTTTTTGAGTAAATTAAATAACTATTTGATTCAATATTTAATAATGAGACTAAAACCATAAAGCCAGTGTATTGATAAGATTGATTTGTTTTGGAATTCCATATCTAATCATAGAAACAGCTATAGAGCTGAGTGCCTCCTACTATCCCAAAATGCTTGTTTGCTTTTCCACATTAAAGGACTGGGATAACAGATGCCTTTAGACAAGGAGCACTTAAGTTATTTTCCTTTGGCTTCTTAATCACTTATAATATATACTTTTTCCTGGAGGGGATGGGGACATGGACACAGCTTCTTTCCTTTATTCTTTAGCAAAAGATAGGAAAAAAAAAAAACAAAAAAACAAACAACAATGAGGGCAATAACAAACCTGCATTCCACATTTTTTTAAAGCACAAAAGAGGTCCATATTATTAAAGCAGCTACATTCAGAATCAGATTAGACTTTAAAGTTATCTGCAGTTAGCCTGGTATGTGTTGGCTGTTAACAAGCAAGAAGACTATTAGCACAAGTCTATTATTCAGTTAAGTTTCTGTACAGATAATTTCAACTAAAAAGATATTGAAATTATAAAGCTATGATCTTGAAAGTTCCAGTTGTTTTTCACTGGCTTCAGGCAAAAAGAAGTTTTAAGCATCTGAGTTTCAAAAATATATCTTTTGAACAGTTTTGATGTACTGAATAGGAAATATTATTGAAACTTGTATTTGTGGACAACATCAGAGTAACAGAAATGATCTTGGTCACCATGGTATTATGGCAAATGAAATGAAAGAAAAATAATTTCTCCTTTTTCCTTATATCTTTGGACAGACTTTTAAAATCTATGTCGTCGTTAAATGTGTAGGAGGAAGCCATTATTATCATGGCCTTTTTATGGAACTAAAACATATATTTATAGGAAATGATGACCTTCTTGTGAATTACTGGCTTTGGGCATTATAACATATATTAAAAAAGAAGTTTGGGAGCCAAGCAAACAACATGCAAACATTTTATAGGATTTTTTCTTTCTTTCTACTTCGATGCATTTATTTGAAAACTGCTTATTTGCCTGAATTTGCCCTGCTGGCAAAATTTTTATATCAGACAGCTACTTTTTATTGTTGCTGCACATCATGAATAACAGCTTTATTTGATGGCAAATGAGATGCCCCAAGTTGCAAGCTCTCCATAAACATATCTGAATTGTTCAATTTCCTTCTCATTGTATAATTTCCACCCTGGCCCTATGCCTGCTGATATTCAGATAAAGATTTCATTCAAGTCATTTTCAAACTGTCCTATGGAGCTTGCTATCGTAAGTGGTAAGATTGCCCAATTCATATTAGCTATAATACAAGTGCTGCTCAGGTTTTTATCAGATATTTCTAAAATCATTTCTTTGTAATGAATGGTAATGAGAATAATAAAAGAATTCCTCCATTTGGGTTTCCAAACACTGGTAGTTATTAGCAATTGGATTAGTTATATGTCTGTCTAAAGTCAATTTTCTGAAGAAAGTATCTAAATGAATCCCTTTATTTCCTTTTTTCTTTCATGTTATCTAACATGGATTTGGAAATTATGATTGCTGGTTGATTCCAAATGACTTGACCCTGTGTTTCTCGAATAGGTAAGTGATTCTGATTCTTTGATATTCTTAGGAGACCATGGTTGTATTTTAAACCATTATTCATTGCCAATTTATGTTCTTGAATGCTCTAGCAGAATCAGGTAAAATTGCACATAAAGGGGATAAATCAACATTTAAGAAAAGTATTTAAGGTGTGTTTTATTAATTTGCACGGGACATAGACCAACAAGAATACCCGCTTAGGTTGTTGCCATTCACAGGAGCCATGTGTTCTAATTGAATTTAAGCCCTTTTTGGTTGATTAGCTTTTGTTTTAAACCAGCTCTGTCCAGTCTTGTCCAGAATGTTCCAGGTCAATCACATCAAGTGAGTAACTAATCATACTACTCACCTAGGTGTAAGAATACATGCCATATGACATCAGGTAAAACAGCTGGGTATGCAATCAGTGACTAACAATTTTGGTGATCCCAAAGATATCTAGACTGAAAAAGAACTCAGCTTTAGATTTTATGGTATTGTCACCTGTGGAGCTAAAATCAGCAAACTATAGTCTTTGGGCCAAATCTGACTGAGAGTGGGAGAATACCTTTTATATTTTTAAATGCTTGACAAAAAATCAAAAGACGAATAATATTTTGTCATATTGAAAACGCAATCCAGGCATAGGTGTTTAGAAATAATGTTCTGTTAGAACACAGATATGCACATTACATGTTTTCTGTGACTGTTCTCATCCTGTAAGCATTTAGTTCACAAATCCTGAATATTTACACTCTGGTCCTTAGCAGAACAAGTTTGCTGATCCTATTCCTTGAGCATCAGTATGCCAAAGGCTAATTCCCCAAACTTCCTAATTTTGGGACACTGATAAGGACAGGTAAAATCATTACTTATCTGGCCTTTTCTTCAATCACAAGGGAATCTACCATATTTTAAATGACCTGATCAGGCTGAATGGAAGAGAAAATCTTGACTTTAAATTTAAATTTTACTGAAATAACCTTTTACAGTTATATTTCTTCTATCATTTATGTCCCACAGTATTCAACCCATTAAGTCTAATTTATATTACTGCTGGCAGGTTTTTGAACTTGCCCACAGACATTTGAAGTCCAGTGGCAGATGGGAAGTAGGGAAGTGGTATTTTGTGGCTAGTGAAGCAGCAATACATTATGTAGTGAAAAGTGATTTCCTCTAACTTTTAAGTAGTTCTCAAGGTTCTCTATCACCTAAGAGAATATTAACATCTTATAGCTACTGACTCTTCCCAATTACCTATGACACTTAAGAAATGTATAATATTGATCATCATCATTGAACTCAGCACCAGTGGCAACACAAGTGGGCATGGCTCTCTTTTGTGATATCCATTTTTGTGGAAATTTTCACGGGCGAGGTGGAATATGAATCATTCTATGCATATTCTGATTACTAAAATCTTTAAAATAATTATAAATGTACTTCTGGTTCTTTCATCTTTTCACTTTCCAGAAATGGATGCATTTGTAGTTTGAGAAAGAAATGAAAAAAAAAAAAAAAATAGAAAAGAACAAAGAAAGTGTATTCTTGGAATATTGCAAGTGAGAGCAATGTAGAAATCGCTGGATATTAAGAATATGCATTATCTTCTAGGTTTAGGCCACTGGGAAATAAAGCTTCTGTGTGTGTATTTGATATATAATGACAGGCACAAAGAAAAAGGCAAACATACTATAGATATTCTAGCATGGCACAATTATACAATATGCTTTCTAACCCTTTTCGTGAAAATTTGACATTACTGTACCTCAGATAGAAGCAGCAGGAATCACCAGGGAAAGAACAGCTGGATACTTTATTAGGTTTTATGTTGTACATAAGGAGACCATGTTTTCCATTGTCAGTGTGTAAAAGAAAATGAAAGCTCTGGGCATCATTAAAGTCTCGAAAGTGGAGGATATGTCAGCTCTGTTCTCTCAACACCTGGATTGAAAGCACAGTGTGGGGTCACTGTAAAACAAAAACAGACTGTCTGCTCTGGTTGGACTTTTAAAAATTGACTTTAAAAAATAAAATTGTCCATAATTGTTGCACAGAGAATTATTCCATTATAACTAGGCAGTTGAATGATGGACATAAATTTATGTGTATGCTTGAATGTGTTTTCTCTAGTAATATACCTGTATATCTTTTTTCCCATACTTTAAGGGGATCACAGAGGCTCTTTGGTGTCAAAAAGTGCTAGAAGATTCTGTATTTGCTGATTCTAACCTCACCTTACTCTTGATGCACGTTTTGCCCTGGCTTTCCATTTGCCCTCTTTTGTTGAATCATTTTTATTAAACCTATATACACCTCAAACACACATTTTTTACTAGTATAGTCATTGTGTTTTCTTTGTAAGTATCTTTATGTTGGTGACCACTTTGCCACATATCTTTATGTATGCCATAAGGCCTATACTGGGCTCCTCATACAGTGGTTGCCTTTAAAGTGCTGCATTCAGCTGCTAATACCATAGACGCTGTATCTTAAATAATAAAAATTTAAGTTCTCACAGTTGTGGAGGCTGAGGAAGTAGCGTGCTTGGTGTCTTATCAAGTCTCTCTTCCTGGCTTGCAGATGACCCTTTCAATGTGTGCCCTCAAATAGAAAGGGCGGGGAGAGAAGAGGAAAGGAGAGACAGGGTGGGACTGGGGTAGATTGAGAGAGCGTATCCTCTTATTATATGGCCACAGTCTATTGGATAAAAGTCCCACTCTTCTGATTTCATTTAATCTTAATTACCTCCTAAAGAGCCTATCTCCAGATATGATCACCCCGAAGGAGCTTTAGCATGTGAATTTGGGAGGAATCACATTCAGTCCACAGCACATACCTTTGATACAAGTTGAGTTCTGTAAGCAAGCGAGAGGGCTATAGGTTACCAATATTTTATTCACAAATTGGAGTATTTTCTACATTATAAGCTAATATTAAATGTAATAAATTATAAAATGTATTTCAACTATTAAAGTATGTTCTACGTACTGGCTCTAACCTCTTTTTAAATTTGTCTTTAAAGAACATATGATAGCTTGAACATGTATCCGCTAACTACTTATGAATTTACTTAAGTATATATTTAACATCGACAAGGTAGGCAGCTCTGTGCAGAAGCTGTACAAAACAATGGGCACTGGAACTAAGAAGCAGCCTGAGCACTTTCTACTGTTTAGGAACTCACATTTGGCAAGAAAGACAATTTCAGAATGCTTAACAAAATTTGATGTTGGAATAAAAAGGAAACGATGCCTATTACCTCATAAAGCAGTGAATTTTCAGTGGTGATAACATCTGATCATGAGTGTGAGAGTTGAAGACAAATGCATAAACACCAAGCAAAGGGAATGGCAGATAGGCAGTTAATGCATGGGTAAAGAAGGGTCTTTACCCCAGTGTCCGGAACCCGTGCAAGATTAGCAAAACAAGGACAATAGCATGTTCTTATGTTTTTATACATTTTTTTGAGCTCCTATGATGTGTCAGGTTCCAGATTATGTGAGTTGGAGTAGAGTAGCAGACAAAAATAAAATCCCTATTCCTGAGCTGATGTTCTAGGATGAGAAATCATAAACAATTAATTAACAAATAAGTGAACAGGTTCTTGAGATTCAAAGAAGAATATGAATTTAACCTTTCTAGAGCAAGATGAGAAATCATGGCTTTCCTTGAATGGCCTGAGAGAGCCCCTGAAAATGATAAGGAGGTATGTAATACTGAATTGACAAGGAAGAGTTAGTCATGTAAAGATCCAGGCAAATGGAATTTTGTATACACACACACACACTCACACACACACACACATACATATTTATACACACACATGCCACATATATGTATATATAACATACACATATGCACACATATATGTATATTCTTTCTTAAAATATAAAATGATGTATCAGCCTTAAATATTTTACATATCTTTAAAATATGCAATAAAAAAGTGGGAAGATATAATGGATTGAATGTTTGTGTACCTCAATTCTACTCTTTAAAATCCTGTCCTCTAAGATGATAATATCAGGAGGCAGAGTGACTTGGCAGGTACTTAGGCCATGATGACAGACTCCTTATGAATGGGATTAATGCCCTTATAAAAGAGGTCTGAGGAAGCTCTTTAGAAACCGTTCTACCACTGAGGAAATTGGAAAGTCATCATCTCATCGATGAACCAGACACTGGGCCCTCACCATATTCCAAATCTGCCAAAGCCCTCATCTTGAACTTTTAAGTCTCTAAAACTGGCAAAAGTAAATTTTTGTTGTTTAAAGTAATCTAGTGTAAGTAGTTTTGTTATAGTAACCCAAATGGAGTAAGACAAAGAAAAAAGCTATAAGATCAATAAAGTGAAATGGGAGGGGGATGATTCATTAGCATATAATGGATGGTTGGTAAAGATGGGAGATAGGTACTTTGGAATCCATCATAGGACCCTCTAATTTCATGTGCCTTAAAAAATGTTCATATAAAAAGCTTTTTGAAAATTTTCTGCAATGTTTTCTTCACTAACATACTGTTTTTTTTCTATTTTTATTGTTTTTGTATTTTTGCTACTCATTAAACTAACATATAAAGAATTATGATCATTTGTATTTGATAGATTTTGCATTTACTTTCTATTGCAGCATGACGAATTACCTCAAAGCTCAAAGTCTTAAATGGCAGAAAACATTCATTATCTCTTCTAGTTTATGTAGGTCAAGAATTTGGATTTCTAGCTTGCAAAGATTCCCATAATACGTTAAATCACACACACACACACACACACCACCACCACCACCACCACCACCACTACCACCACCATCACCATCACCACCACCAACAACAAAAACCTAAAACACAAACATAAAGACTTTTAGAGGTTTTAGTAAAGATATCAGTCAGGGTCATAGCTGTATAAATTGTCTTGACTGGATGAAAGATCTATATATTATTCTGTAGTCTGTTACTATAATGAAATACTTGAGACTGAGGAACTTTATAAAGAAAAAGGATGTTGGGAACTGTGGTACATGCCTGGAATCCCAGCTATCTAGGAGGTCAAGGGCAGCCTGGATAACTTAGTAAGTCCCTATCTCAAAACACAAGATAAAAATGTATAGGAATGTATCTCAATGGTATAATGATGGTAGAATGTCCCTGGGTTAAATCTCTAGTATGTCAGGAGAAGGATAAAAGAGGTTGATTTAGCTCACGAGTCTGGAAGTTCAAGGGAATGGCACTGACATCTGCTTGGCTTTGGTGGGGGCCAATGCAGATGGCATCACAATGGCAAACATGTGTGCAGGAGTGGATATCACTTCAGAAGACAGGAAGCCAGAGCAATGGGTAGACCTGTTTGCTCTCTTTTTTTATCATTATTAAATTATTTATTTATTCTAATTTGTTATACATGCTTGCAAAGTGCAGTTCATTTCATATTACATATATAGAGCACAATTTTTCAAGTCACTGGTTTTACACAATGTATTTTTACACCATTTGTGTCTTCATACATATACTTAGGGTAATAATGTCTAACTCATTATTCTTATCCCCTTGCCCCCTTTCTTCCCCTCCCCCTTCTTTGATCTATGTAAAGTTCCTTCATTCCTCTCATCCCCCCTCCCTTGCCATTATAAGTAAGTATCCTCATAACAAAGAAATCATTCGACCTTTGATTTTTTGGGATTGGCTAACCACTTAGCATTATTTTCTCCAACTCCATCCATTTACCTGCAAATGCCATGATTTTATTCTCTTTTAGTGCTGAGTAGTGTTCCATTGTGTATAACAACCCTCTCACAAGAACTTAGAGTCCCATGAGCACTCCCTCTATCCCTTTGAGGGCAGTTCCCCAATGAGCTCCTACTGTTTCCCTCTCTTGAAAGCCCCACCACCTCTCACCTCTGCATCACCACACTGAGAACCAAGCCCCACCACCTCTGCATCACCATACTGCATCGCACAGACTTTCAAGGGACACACTCAAACCATATCCAGAGCAATGCACTCTGTCTCCAGGGTGGCTGACTCACCCCACTGACCAGTGGATGCTGTTTGGAAGCCTCTGTTCCTCCCTGCAGTCCTTTCATAGGGCCCACACTATGGTGTCTGAATTCTCCTGGAACAATTCAAGATCAAGTATGACGGGCTTGGGAGTCAAACACTCTCACTCTGCATTGTTGTACTGTTCACAGAGGTTAGCCCTACTCAGTGTGGGAGGGGACAAAAGCACCGAGATACCAGGAGATGAACATAATTAGTAGCCTTTATGAAGACCGGATATGACAGGGAGAAATACTATATTTAGTATTTAAACAATCTCGATATTGTGTTCACTGAATTAATATTTAAGAATCTCTAGTTAATTTGGTGTTTTCAACTAAAAACTGACATAATTATCTTTGAACCTCAATACCATATTTGGTTTCTAGAGTACACGTTCATATAATGATGTCTTTCTTCTGATCAGGCTTTTAGATTAGCTTTATTTAATAGAATAATGATATTAAATACCTTTGTAAATCAAAAGGTGAAAATATATGCCTAGAATAAATTATCAAGGCTTTGTCCAGCATAATTGATGGTGATTATTTTCCAGTATACTCTTCAATTCATTACTGTAATAATCTTTCAACCAATTAACAGTCAATTTGGTTATGTTAAAATGGTAGCCCCATTATTTGCCTGTTAATGTAGGTTAAATGTTAATTATGCTGTTCTGTAGTGGCTAAGATGGTACATCTTGAAATTACACATATTATTCGTTGGTTCTTTGGCTGTCCTATATTAATGTGACTCATTAATATTGTGCTGAATTTTGTAACAAGCACATTATATTCTGTTTCACTAAAATAAAACTACCTGTCTTATCTTGCTTTCAGCCAAATATTAGACACTTTTGCCTGTCTAACTTAGGATAGTTCATAGGCCTAATCAGGTAATGATGTTCTATTAAGCTTTCATATGGCATATTTAAGCTGCAATGTTCAATGTATTTTAGATATTTGTAGGTCACAGTGTCCTTGACAGCAGATGTAAATTGTGATTTTTCATTTTAAGCTTTATGAGTGCTATGACTATAAATATAATGATGATAATTTCTCCCATTGTACTGATAATGGACTGGCACATTGTTTAACTTCCCAGACCTAGTTTTGCTACTTTTAACCCAAGCTTGGGGCATTAGCTAAATTTTTAGTGCCTGTGAGGAGCATTTAGAATGGGTATATATTAGTTTTGTGTTGCTATGCAACCAGTTGCTATGAATATGGTGGCTTAAAACAGGATCTATTTATTACACTACAGTTCTGTAGATTGGAAGTCCAGTCTCAGATGGCTTTGTGCTCTGGATTCACATGGTCAAAATGAAAGTGCTGGATGCTCTAGCAATGGATCTGCACTCCAGCTCATTCAGGTTTTGAGAATTCAGTTACTGGCATGTGTGACTGAGGTGCCCCTTTCTGCTAGCCATTGGCCAGTCTTTCTCCCCTTTTTTGTTTGCTTGCATCCCCTGTCTTGGGGTACATATCCACAATTTTCAAAATCAGCAACAGGGATCAAATCCTTTTCAAGTTCCCAGTCTCTTTTAATCCCTTCCCTTTTTGTCTATTCTCCCTCCAGAAAGATCTCTTCTTAATGTGGTTAGATTAGGCCCACCTGTATAATCCAAGGGACCCTCTCTATATAAGGTCAGTTGCAAAATCCCTCCACAGCAGTACCTTACTGAATAAGGGGAAAGGAATCTTCCCTAGATTGTTGGAATTTTGCTTTCCACAAGTTTGTTGGTTGATTGGAAGTTTAAAGTGAGATTACTTGAGTGAGCCCTTTCAGGAAAAGTTACACTTAATTTGAGTCCTCAATGACAGAAGGAATAACAGGAAAACACAGGAAGGACTGCTTTAATTTCAGGTAGATCCTAGGTTTATATTTGACTTATCCTATGCCTTATCAAGAAATATAGAAACCAGCCCAAATTTTAAAAACGACAATATAAGTATTTCATATTACAGACCTGAAGTTATTTCTGACTATATGTTAATAAATAAGTTGCCATCATGATGTATCCTTCCATGTTCTTAAAAATATTGTTATAGCCATTTCCCCTGGTCTAAACCATTCCCATCAGCACATGGCCATGATGTTTATCTCTTTCATTTTAAAAAAGAAAAGATAAAAGAATTGTGTCATTTTTCTTCTTCTCTCTCCATGTTTGTTTATTTTTTCTGTGTGCAATCTCTTCCCATTTTTTTTTTCTTGAACCCTCTTTGAAATCCAACCTTTTCCCGCCATTCTATACAACTTTTCTGATGAATCCAGGTGACTTTCACATTGTCAAATATGACTCCTGCCTCAGTATTCCTCTCTGTAGACACATCTTCAGTATTGAACAGAGGGGATCATTCCCTAACTAGGCCTCTGGGACCTCATTCACTGTTTTTTTCCTCTCTGCCTGGACATTGCTTCTCAGATCTAAGTGCCACCTCTACTCTCTTGCCCAACCTGTATACTTTGTAGTGCCCCAGCACGTGGTCTTTGGACCTCCTCATTTTTTAATCTAACCATACTTCCTACATGATGACATCAATTTTTGTAGCTTTAACTACCCCCTATATGCTGTTAGTCACAAATACGTATCTGAATCATACACTCCTTCCCTGAACTTCCAAAACTATCTGTTCAACATTCCATTGAAAGTCCAAAGGGATTGATTTTGTACACCACTTATTTCTTCTAATCTCTTTCCCATAGTGAAATGCTGTTTCTTCTATTTTCGGAATATTTCCAGTTTACATTCCTCCTCTTTGCCATTGTCATGGTCAAGCAACAGGGTTTTTCATCTGAATGATGCCAAAATCCACCTCACAATTCTCTCTAACCTTGTCCTTGCCCTTGGTGGATTTATTCTTGCATCAGCATCAGTACATACCACATCTCTGACTTCTCCCTTCTCAGCGTCCCCTTTTGTCATGTCATCTTTGCCTTTCTTGGCTTGTTGTTTGTTTTGTTGTTTGTTTGGTTGGTGTTTGGTTGTTGCAGATGCTCTGGCTCTTGGCTGTGCTTCATTAGCTTTTCCAACTACATATTCATTCTCCCAGCTCTCTGGCTTTCTTCACTTCTTTCTTCGTAGTTTCTTCTCAGGCAGGCCTTCCCTTACCACCCCACTTTAACTCACAACCCCTCCATCCCACTTGGTATTTCCCAATTCCCACTCCTGCCTTTTCTTCATCTCCTCACTCCATCTAGACTCTGTGTGAACAGGTGATTTGGTCAGCATTTTTTCTCACTACAGTGCTAGATAATATAATAGGAATATAATAAGCGGTCAATAAATATTTAAGGGTAAGGTAAAGAAGGACAAAGACATGAAAGTACCTTAATATATAGTATAATTTGGTGCTGGATACAACCATTTGAGATAGATAATACAGGTCTTATTTATTTTTCAATGAAGGCAATTATATGTTTTGCCCATGGTTACAAAACTAGTTAAGTGTCAGAGATTAAACCCAAACCCAACTCTCTTGATTCCTAACCCCATTTTCATCCCACTATACCAGGCACTAAAAATATAATGTTGTCTGCTCTTGGAAACTACATTGCAGAGTCCCCTAAGAACCTGAAAATAAAGAAATACGATTGCCTTCTGAGAATTACACAATGCAGTCTCCACATATAATGAATCCCTTACTTTAAAGAACTAGAATTGCTTTTAAACCAAAGGGACCATTACTGATTAAAAAGTTTGACATTACTAAAGAAAAAAAAAAAAAGTTAATAAGAAAAGGCAGACTTGGAAGCACTTGGAAACGATACCCCAAAGCAAAAGTTAGGCAAATTTATCCAATGAGCAGGGGCCTCAGTCAGGAAAGCTCGAGAATTTCAGAAACTTCTGTGTCCGTGGATGCATCAGATTTTTGTTTTCTGCCAATGAACATTTGACTCATCTCACTAACTCATTCGTTTTCTGATTCCATGATCACCAAACCACCTTATGACTAATAATTGCTTTTCCTCGCAGCTCTGCCTATACAGAAGATTCCTAACATATACTTCTAGACATTTGGTGCCAATGTTAGCTATTTCTTATTGAAAATTAACAGAGTGAGTTTGGGATTATGGTTTGGCTTCTGTGGAACATACATTTGGAAGAACAGACATATTAATACCATCGATCCATATATTCTAATCTAGTGAGTATTCTGAAGATTAAAAAAATGCTAAATTGTGATTTTATGTATCAATCTTTTGAATTTGGTTAATAGGATGTAAGACTTTTCTGTACCTTCCCCCACTTGTGCTGAATACTGACATGCTCTTCACATTTTTGCTTGTGGAAGGAAATTCACCAGAGCTCACTTAGCATCAGTCTCTACTTCAAATGCTGAGCAATAGGAAGTTCAAGGGAAGGTCCTCATTTATTGAAGAAGGGCTGCCTTAGAACATTATGTGTTGCCATAACAGGATAACTGATGATGACTAATGTTAAAGTAAAGAGGTTTATTTGGCTTATGAATCTGGGGTATAGAAAGTCCAAACAGCTTGGTGTTAGCATGTGGGGAGGAGCCTCTGTCTACATCCCATGACAGGGAAGGTGAATGGAGGGGAAGCAGGCATTGACAAGTCCTGAAGCTGTGGGGTGGCCTCACATTATAATAGCTCTCTCTTATACTATCTAATCCAGTCTTACAAGACTGAGCTCATTCCTGTGAGACAAACATCAATCCCTTCTAAGAGGTGGTGCCTATGATGACCTAATTACCTTCTACCAGGCCCCATATATTAAAGGTTCCACTACCTTTCCTCACTCGGTTCTGGGGACCAAGCTTCCAGCAATGCACCCTTTGGGGGATAGCAAAGCTACACTTATTTGTAAAGGTACTTTAGCAGAATGTTATCAGCTGAAGTTCAACATTTCAGGGAATAGCTCCTCAAGGACGGTTCCAGTCTTCAAAGGAGGGAGGAATTTCTCTTGTAGGGATTAGCAAATATTGTTTTGGCAGCATGGATTTTTATCAAGAGGGTGAGGATGGAGAGTTTATGGTTAAGGTCATCTTCAAGACAGAGTCCAGAAAACAGCTGTTTGGAACAGGACACAAAAGAGGCCCAGTGGATAATTCTGTATTTTGTCTTAACAGAAGAAAATCAAGTGAAGTTAGATAGGCTGAGAACTAAACACAAACTCAATGATTTTTTGGTTCATCAGGCAGACACAGTTGGTAAAAATTCTTTTTAATGCTTGCATTTATATACTTGTATATGTTTCAGTAAATTATGTTTTGGTGACTTCTTCCTTTTAAAGCAATTCATAATAGCAAAAAACAAAACAAAACAAAAAACAAAGCACTCAGGGAAAAGCTTTTTAAGAAATCTTTCCTTCTATTTATTTGTTTTACTCCTGACTTGCCTTTTAATTTATTTTGCTTTAAAAGATAAATCTAAGGAAGTTTATTATGACAGTCAGTTTCAAACTTCTATTGTACCATAGTCTGATCTTGAATAAATAATTAATTTGAGGGAAGAAAAGATCAACATAAACATATCAAAACATCCTTGCATTGTGGTGAAAGAAGAATACCTGAATTTTACTTCTAGCACTAAAAATTAATCTTAAAAAAGAGGCACCATTCATTTACCACAGAAATGAAAAAATGAGCGGGAGAAGTGGGGAGGGAAAAGGTGGCATGCCCTTCGTGAATCAAAATATGAGAGCAAGTGATGCATTAATGATAAGGAGATCCAAAGGTTATCCACAGGCACAGGAACTAGCCCTTCTAAGAATCATGGGGCAATCAGATAAAGGGTTTAGTAGTTGAGACTATTAAGGGTGGCTCCCTCTAGTCGCAATGAATATTTCACTCCACATAGTGCCAGAATCATCTATTGAAATACAAAGAGCATGTAGGACCTTAGGCATTCAAGGCCGGGAGGGGGGGTCTCACATTTGTCAGCAAGTAAAATGGAGGGCCATTCTAACAATTTCCAAGTTTTCTAATGAGCCTAAAGCTGTTGAGAGTAAATCAGAAAGGACATGGTTTGTTAACATTCTTAAGTGGAGATTACACAGCATGAATAACTTACATACTGGAGGACCTTATTTTCTTTCTTTCTTTCTTCTTCTTTTTTTTTTTTTTTTTTTGTTGTTGTTGTTTGTTTTTTGTACTGGAATTTGAACCAGTGGCTTGACAACTGAGCCACATCCCCAGTCCATTTTTATATTTTATTTTGAGACGGGGTCTAGCTAAGTTGCTTAGGGCTTCATTAAGTGGCTGAGACTGGCTTTGAACCTACAATCCTACAGGAGCTTATTTTAAACTCAGTCCAAAGCATTACAAAGCTGTGTAACAAAGGATGTTTTTCTGAAAAGGATATTAAAGGTAGCCCCAGATTTCAACACATAGTCATGACTATAAAAGTGTCAAACTTCTTCACTCCCAGGGATCTGTCAAGGGCTTCTCAATAATTCATGCATCATTGTATTTGGTAAAAGATATCCCCAAGCATCCTGTCTGATATCAGGTATCTATGCCTAGAAATATCTCCAAAAGTGGAAACATTGACTACAGAAAATAGTACTATTTTTTTTCCAGAGTAAAAAATCAATAAGACTGGGGTATAGCTCAGTGGTAAAGTACTTGCCTAGCATGCACAAGGCCCTGGGTTCAATCCCTAGTATCACAAAAGAAAAAAGAAAAGAAAAAAAAAATGACATCCTGATGGTAGAAATTACAAGGCCATAAAGTGCTGTCTTCATTCATTTGGTAAATCATGTAGAATCAGGAGATAATACTTTTAATAGGAAAAAAAGTGATACAAATTCAGTAGTCCCAGAAAAGTTCAAAGTTCTTGTTTTTTGTTTTTGTTTTTTGTTTGTTTTTAACAAAAATAGGCAAATTGTTGAATTCTACATTTATCTCACTTTTTTGAGGATTCAATATTAAAAGCATTGAAGTCATCAACCAAGAAGTAGCCATTGGGAATGAAGTCTTTTTGTTGAGTTGATATGCTAATTCACTCAACATTGGGCATAGAAAACTGTTCTTGGGCTGGGGATGTAGCTTAGTTGGTAGAGTGCTTGCCTTGCATGCACAAGGCCCTGGGTTTAATCCCCAGTACCGCCAAAAATAAAATAGAAAATTGTTCTTTTTTTATGGCAAAATGACTACTAGAGATCAGGAAAATGTAAATGCTGATAATTTATGGATTTAAATGGATTATTTTGTATTGTCCCTAACAAAATCCTTGTTAAAAACAAAAACAGTCTTCATTAGTCTCAACAGACCTATTAATTTTCTAGTGCATCTATTGCCTGTGTTTGATTAAATCTCAATGTTTTCATATTATCAACAGACTTCAGAATTACTTCTTTGAATTCTGTGATGAAGGAACAAATTCTTACTGGATGAGGCATTTTCCTAGGCCATTATCTTCATTAAATTTTAGTTAGAAAAAAACTCATTCTTATGAGCACTGTCCTTAAGTTCATAAGGAAACAGTCCCGAGAAACTCATTATTTTATTTACTGTAAGAATTTCTCCTCTAAGAAATCACTGTTGCTCTAGGTTGAGCCAGATGTTTCAGTTCTGTGCTGTGTACCCCACAAACTTCCCAGGTTCTCTTAATGACATAAAAAATGGGAGCCATGATGGTGGCTTTATTACCAGACCTCACTTCTGGTAAAGCATGGCTAGAAGGCAGCAGTATTTCTGAATAAGACTGAGGACCAGGAAGAACCTGGTTTCTATGAATTGGATCTTGAGTGTTCCACAAATTTCCATGTGTTGGAGACTTGGCACTGTTGGAAAATGGTGGAAAATTGAAGAGGTGAGGCCTACTGGGTCATGTCTCCAGAACATGCCCTTGAAAAGGATTGTGGGGACCTAGCCCCTTCCTCTTTCTCTCTCTC